>JAAONU010000011.1:0-5847164 GCA_012932295.1 Cyclina sinensis
CGGTATTAGATCAGATTTCTGAACAAATTTCTCTTTTTTCGTAGAGACGCGACGTCACAAGCTTAATAACGTCAGAAAAACGCTGTTAAACTCGCAGAGTATATTTGGCGCTTGGAAAAAACTCGAGCATTTACTTGTTCATAAAACGTTTCTATTATTCTGTTGTCCATGAATGTTTTCATATAAACGACAAGATACACAAATCTTTCTTATTCCATTTTTCATTTCCAATTTTCCATTTTTCCCCAGAACGCACAACGTGTGTGCATGTTAACGAGTGCAAATAACAACGGATACATGTTAAGTATTATTTTAAAGACAGGCTCGTTAAAATCAAAATCATTTTCTGTTCCTTATGACAACAGTTTTGACTGTTGTCCATATACTAAACATGACTTTACAATTCCAGTTTCTCAATTGTTTCCAAAATTTTACGATGGTCACCTTCGGAAATATTTAACAGCATGTGCGTTGAAGAAGTTTCAATAATAAAAAACTACTGACGACGAAGGCACGAGCGCAAAATGTGTATTTCAGTCGCATTGCTGAAGTGTTCTCATATTATTTGCCCTTAATAACACTTGTTCCAGACTTCCAGTAAGCACTCCAAGCATCCTTCTCGCCATTTTCTAACATGTAGGATCCGGTCTCGGCACCCACCAGGTAATATTCATCTGCATCATCAACAGCGCAATTGTTCTCTTGTTCACCAGATAAGATATATGTACAGAATGATCAAGGCATTCCTCCTCACTGGGGTCTGCTGTTTTCACTGTTTTCGAAATAATCGTTTTTGTCTTTCCTACAATGTTGTTATTCTTACACCTGTCCGACTGTAACACTCATAACATGAGAGATTTCTTGTGTGTAAGATCGATTTTTCATCATGGTGGACAAATGGCGGCGAAAATTGCTTGCTGAATACACGACCCACTTGAAACTGCGCAAAACGATGACAGGTTATTCTTCGAAAGAAAATTGAAAAGGTCCATGGAAAGGACCTCTGTAAAATTTTGTCGCCGATAATAATTCAGGGGTTACCTCGCAATTCTGTGGGCCTGGAATGGTACCGACTTACGCGGATGTTTAGTCCGCATAATTATGATAGGCTATGTATCCAGAAGAAGAAAGCAGCATGCTAAAAACCATTCTTTAAGAACCTGAACTTACCGAGGACTTTCGGCTGCCATAAACAAAGTCACGTGATTACCCACCGTGGTATAATTGTCGAAAATTTATATGAATTTAAATATTGCTGCGCTATAGACTGACCTTAAGATTTTTTCAAATAGACAAAGGAGACAAGGCGCTCCTGTTTAGCTCAACTGGTTACAGTGTTTGAAGCCAAATGCTAGGTTCAAAGAGATTATTTCGAAAATTACGTAGAGGTTCTATTAGAAGTCATTAAATGCCTGCAGAGCTCAAAGTAAATCTCTTTATATAGAGTATTTACAGAAACAGCGACCTTGAAATAACTAATCAAAACAGAACAGAACATGTCAACATTTAATTTGTAGTTCTTTTAAGTGCACACTTTGTGACCTTGACCATAATTCTTTCACTCGAGAACTTTACATAATTATCATGATTGGGTAAAATAACGGTCAAAGCCAAACGAGTTTCATATTGTAATTCATACGAAAATCCCATGAAGAGCACCAACATAAATGTAAATAAAAATCTGACTGAATACAGGTAAACTGACCCACGACTGACTGAAGCCAAATCGGCCGAAATAACCGTCTAAATGCTTTTTACCAAATAGTTCCTTTAGTGATTTTTCTCGGCGCAGTTGTCTAATCTTACCTTTGACCTACTTAGGTATGATGACGTAAGACATAGGGAAATTAATATTTTTCACGACTTTTATTCTATTTGTAGATATTCTTATACGAAGTAAAAACGTTACGTCAATATGTCAAAGTAAGCAGGCTTCCAGTGTGAAGCAATATCATTTTGTTTGTCTGTTTGTTGGTTCTATTTAGTTTCCAAGTTATAAAACACATTCTCCTTTATTTCAGTTCCCATCAATTCTATCTATATTTTTTAAGACATTTCTTGTAATACAAATAAACTGCTTTAAACTATTTAAAGAGAAGAACTTAATCTGACTTAAAGTCCTGCTTAATGCAAAGTTGGCTCAGCACAATATCAGATGATTTAAATATACCATTTCAACTCTGGCTACAAAACAATATTTTAAATTCAGTTGTTTTTTCTCTGTGTTTCGTGATACAAATGACTCATTACAATATCTCAATCAACGCGCATGCTTAATCAATTGTAATGACATAAAATATGAAATAAATGTCAAGGATCAGAGTTGTCTCAATCATACAATTTCTTCACATCCATATAAGCTTGTCATACGTTTATGGCTCAACGCCTGCAGATATATCTAAATAAACACAAACATAAATATTTTCTAAAGGAGATTTTATTTCAAGATAATTTTTGTATACAAAAAATGACAATCATTTATTCTTCTGAAACATCAAAGAAGCGAAGACTGTCAACTGTTTTAAAAAAGTTCATCATGACCTTGACATTTTGCCTTGAGTTCAGTATCTATGACACTGTACCATCCTAACCTCAGAATATGTGATGCTGAACTGTAACTGCCTCAGAATCTATGATACTGTACTGGCCTTGCCTTAGAATCTAAGATGCTGAACTGTAACTGCCTCAGAATCTATGGTATTGTACTGGCCTTGCCTTAGAATCTATGATACTTTACTGTCCTAGCCTAAGAATCTATGATACTGAACTGTCCATGCCTCAAACTCTGATATTGAAAAATCTTTGATTCTGTAGTATCCTGGCCTAAAAATCTATGATACTGAACTAACCTAGCCTCAAACTCTATGATTCTGAACTGTCTTGGCCTAAGAATCTGATACCAAACTATTATGGCCTAAAATCCTATGATGCTGAACTGTCCTAGATCAAAATATATGATACTGAACTGTCCAAGCCTCATAATACATTATACTGAACTGCCCTGGCCTCAAATCAATTAAACTGAACTGTCCTATCCTCAGAATCGATTACAATGAACTGTACTTGCCTCAGAATACATGATACTGAACAGTTCTGGCCTCAGAATCTATAACACTGAAATGTCCTTGCCTCATAATATACTATACTGAACTGTCCTGGCCTCATAATTAATAATACTGAACTGTTCATGCCTCACAATTATTATACTGAACTGTTCTGGCCTCAGAATCTACTATACTGAATTTTCCTTGCCTCCAGATACATGATACTGAACTGTCCTAGACCAGAATATATTATACTGAACTGTGTTGGCCTCTTAATACGTGAGACTGAACTGTCCTGGCCTCAGCATCTTTTATACTGAACTGTCCTAGTCTCAGAATACATGATACTGAACTGTCCTGGCCTCAGAATCTATTATACTAAACTGTCCTAGTCTTTCAAATCTGACACATTTGAACCTTGTTAATTACGGTATCTGAGGTTTCAAACTCAGTGTGTGCTTTATTTACTTACATATCTTTTTCATTCTCCAGCCTGACATTGCATGCTTACATCAAGTAAGCCCCCTGAATGTGACCTTGACCTCCGAGCTGGACACCTGATTCTTCGGCTCGACAGGTTGTCATCATGTGCAACACATTTATGCCAAGTCATTTTAAAACACATCCAGGAATGACAGAATTGTTTACCGGAAATGCCCATCAATGCACTTTTGACCTTGACCTATAAACTGAGTCATGCATGTGACACATCCTCTCAATGTGCCACACATTTATACAAAATGATTTCAAAATCCATCCATGACTGACAAAGTTATGGACTGGATAAAAAGCGGACAGATGGACAATTCAAAAACTATATGCCTCCCTTTAAAAAACAACAATCTGCTCTATGAAATGACTCACTTGTTAATCTTTGCTGAAGGTAAGCATGAAACTTACTACAGCACCCAGTTATAATGGAATGATATGTTCATCCATTTTCACTCTCAGAGTTAGTGGTAATTCTATCTCAAATCTATAGCTTATTATGTAAATTTCATCCGTTTTGCAAAACTGATTCATCACAAAGAGACAGAAAAATATTCATGGGCAACATAAATTATAGTTCATGTTAAAAATACCCATTTAAAAGTGATTTCTGATGAACTGTATCCAGATAATGAAATGCTTTCTTTAAAATGTAAATCACTAAACAGAGAAGCAAACATATCAAGTAATTGCAGATTTCACACGAAATAACACCTGTGAGGCTGTATAGGCTACTGCATGTCCTATCACAATACACACAGTCACTACCAAGACATTCCATCTAGGACAAAGCACTGAAATGAGAAAAGAAATTTTATTTCAAAATGATGGTGTGAGTTCTACTGAAGTGTAATTTATGGTGCCTTAATCCTAGACTTAAAAACAAGCCTACACTAAAGTCTGGTAAACAAGAGTCATGTTACACATGGTTAATCCCCCCGCCGGGAAGAAGCTACCTGAAGGTTGTACTTTCAAACACTCAATGTAATAATGTTTGAAGAAAATCCCACAAAAAATAGGCAAGGTAGAGTTATTGTTCTTGCAAACTGCACTTCCTACCAATGTGCTATGTCATTGTATTAAGTTTGAAGAAAATTGCTCAAGCACTTTTGGAGTTATGCTTCGGACAAAATTTTTCAATTAAATCTGATAAAGGGGAATAATTCTAAAAGTAGGCAAGGTAGAGTTATTATTCTTACACACTGCACCTCCTCCAAATGTGCTCTTTCAGTATATGAAGTTTGAAGAAAATCACTCAAGTACTTTTGGAGTTATGCTCCGGACAAAACTGGAACGGACGCACACACGGATGGACAGAGACCATTTCTAATATCCCCTCCGCCTTTCGCAGGGGGATAATAAGTTCAAGAATTCAAGAATTAGATATACATGTATATGCTGGGATTTTAAAATGTAAACAAGTAAATCTGATAAAGGGGAATAACTCTAAAAAATAGGCAAGGTAGAGTTATTGGACTTGCACACTGCACTACCTACCAATATTCTCTGTCAGTGTATGAAATTTGAATAAAATCCCTCAAGTATTTTTGGAGTTATGCTCTGGACAAAATTTATCAAGTAATTCTGATAAAGCGGAATAACTCTAAAAAAAAGGCAAGGTAGAGTTATTGCACTTGCACACTGCACTACCTACCAATGTGCTCTGTCAGTGTATGAAGTCTGAATAAAATCCCTCTAGCAGTTTTGGAGTTATGCTCCGAACAAAATTTATCAAGTAAATCTGATAAAGCGGAATAACTCTAAAAAAAGGCAAGGTAGAGTTATTGCACTTGCACACTGCACTACCTACCAATGTGCTCTGTCAGTGTATGAAGTTTGAATAAAATCCTTCAAGTAGTTTTGGAGTTAAGCTCTGGACAAAATTGTTTCGGACGGACGGATGCACGGATGGACGAAGGGCATTTCTAATATCCCCTTTGCCTTTGGCGGGCGGATAAAAATGAATAAAGAAACCTAACCAAAGTTTTAAAGAAGAGCGCCATGATGGCCCTGGATCGCTCACCTGAGTACTTTGGCTGTAGGTTTGCTGTTAAGCAGTATTTCATTTTTTAATGAAAATATGTAAGTGCCTACAAACCAAATATGTAAAATATCAAGCAATAAATAAAGGCTCTATGACAGAAAGTAGAAATATCTATTATAAGCTATGGTGACCTTGACCTTGACCCAGTGACCTCAAACCCTACCCACGGGTAGAGGTCCATGCAAGGAACCTACATACTGAATATCAAAGGCATTGGTCTATAAATGAAGGCTCTATGAGGTACAGTAGATAAATCTATTTTCAGCCTCCATGACCTTTAACCTAATCTAATAATTTGAAAAAGCTTGGTTCATGCCAAATTTTAAAATTCTAGGCCTTGTGGTTTCAGACAAGAAGATTTTTTAAGATTTTCTTCTATATTGCTATTTAAAACTTGTGACCCCTAGGGCGGGCCAATAGTGACCCCAGGGACATTTTTCTAATAACTTTTCTAATAAATCTATGTAAAACATGTGACCCCTAGGGCAGGGCCTATTTGACCAAGGGACCATGATTTGAACAAACTTAATAGAGGTCCATTAGATAATGCTGCACACCAAATATCTTAACTCTAGGTCTTGTTGAACCCCTGGGGTGGGCCATTTTTGACCTAGGGTCCATGACTTGAACAAACTTGGTATAGGTCCTCTAGACAATGCTACATATAAAAAACCTTAACTCTAAGCCTTATGGTTTCTTATGTGAAGATTTTAAAACCTTTTCCTATATAACTCTATGTAAACAAGTGACCCCCAGGGCTGGGCCTATTTTGACCCAGTGGCTATGATTTGAAAAAACTTAGTAGAGGTCCACTAGACAATGCTACAAACCAAATATCTAAACTCTATGCCTTACTGTTTCTGACAAGAAGATTTTTAAAGTTTTCCTATATAAGTCTATGTAAAATCCAGAGACCCCTGGACAATTTTTGTAGAGATTCATTTGCTAAATGCCAAATATCTAAGCCTTAGGCCTTGTGGTTCAGACAAGATTTTTAAAGTTTTTCCTTTAGGTTGCAATGGCAACCAAAGTTCTGCATGGAATTGATTTCTTTGAACAACTTTGGAAGAGCTTCATGCAAGGAACATCCATGGCAAGTTTCATCAACTTTGGCCCAGCGGTTTATGAGGAGATGTTGTTAAAAGCAAAAGTTGACGACGCACAACACACTGACGCACGACAGACAAGGGCGATCCTTAAAGCTCACCATGAGCACAAAGTGCTCATGTGAGCTAAAAATAGGTATTTATCCTAAATAGGCTTGGCCCATTGTAGCACTAAAATATGTATTTTAAACCATATATAGGGCCCTGACCCAGCTTTCCATCTGAATATGTATATTTTCCTACAAAGGTTTGGCCCAAGTTTTACCAAAATAAGTATTTTATGTCCAAGTTTCATCAAAGTAATTCTCCAAGTATTTTGTCATATATAGGCATAGCCAAAAGTCTCACTAAAATACTTGTATGTAAGATTTCACTCAGTAATTTACTTGACTGATTTTGCAATATTTCTAAGTTAACATTTTGAGTTTGCTGATCATCTTTTGCAGTGGTTGCAAAGGCAAAAACAACTGCCAAAAGACAGGGTAAAGGTTATTTAAATCCCTGTTAACAATCAAATATTAACAGAAATGACATATCTAACAAGTCCCTCCTCCATAGATGTATAAAACGTCAAATTACAATTTTCCAAGAAAAAAACACTTTTCAACAATATTAATTCTCACATGAAAACAAAAATCATAAGACAAATAGGGCAATATTTTGTTATTAATATATATATTTATATATATTTACAATGTCTTTTGACAGTATTTCAGAAACAAATTATGACACTCTATCTAACTATTGTTAGAGGAATTACAAAGCAGAAATAATTTACCTCTAACAGCTTGAATATTTGCAGCAACAGTGAACAGTGTACAGAGCCATGTATAGAGGACACTATAGTTCAAACCCCACAGTATGGCTGGTAGTACCAGGACCTTGCCGAGGCTTGATAACATCAAACCACATACACATTCCTGTGTACTGTAAGTAAAATAAACATGCTGTAAAATTTGAAATGCATTATATTTTCTGAATGAAAACTGCTGAGCAGGCAAAACTAACAGCAACTAGAAGTAACAGACTTCCAGAAAGTTTGAGAAATAAATCAAGAAACTGCCACTGTTAGGATCATCTGAAAATATTTTTTTCAATTTGAGAAGACTTTATCTTATTTCTTGTATTTATTTGCAGTTTATTATCTTAAAGATCAAAATCAAAACGCTTGTGTTTAAAACGTGGTCAAATCACTATGACCTCTCTTAGCATAAGTGTATACTTTTTTATGACAACTTTAAAAGTATGTTTGATATCAGGAAAAGTATTATGACACAAATCTCTCACTTCATCTTGTCATAAAAGAATAATAAATGATAAATCATTATGGAATAAAACAGCAGATAAGAACATTTTAGAAGGGTACAGAATTACATCAACAAGCTGTTTATCACAACCCAAATGCTTTGCTACAGTGGGTGGGGGTAAACTATAGTAGTTTGATTTTTATGTTTATGATCTAGAAACCTAAAATGAATCCTCCTCATAATGTTTTTAGAAAGATTAAATTGTTCATTTTGTAATATCTTAATGAATCTTTACAGAAATTTATACCAGGACTTTAGTCATGTCTCTGGGAGAATTCCTTCAGGTTATTTCAATCTCTCCTCCTTAAACTTTACCTTGTTTACTGCCTTTCTATTGCCAAACACTCAGACAAACACTCATATATTCTCTCTGGCATCAACTTTAGATCATATGTGTTACTTCTTGTATAGTAAAATCAGATGGTATGACCTTTACTTTTGACTTAATTTTGTCGAACTGATACAGGTTTACAAATATATCTCATTGAAGATCACTGTGAATATATATTACAAAGTATGAAAAAGTTTAATTGAAGAAATAGCAGAGAAAAAACATTGATGTCAGACATCAAAACATTGTTGATTTCCTGATGAGAAATCCGAAGAAGTACCACATATGATCTGATTCATGTGTCAAATTTGAAGTAAGCCACCCTCCACCCCTGTGACCTCCCACAACCCCATGCTGACACAGCAAGTTACATTTCGTTACAACATTTAAAAAAGGTTACTGATCAGAAACCATTTTGCTATTTTGACAGACAGTGATCTTGAATGCAGTCTCCCAGAATACAATTCCAAGTGATAATTTATCTAAACTGATTTCATAATTTTAGTTGAAGTGGCCTTGACTGTGAATGCAGAAGCCCCAGACACAACCCAAAGCAACAATGGCATACAGGCTACATACACACAAAGTCTCATTCCAACGCAACATTTTGAAGTGGTTTTTGCTCAGTAACTGGTTCATCTTTTTTAAAAGGTGACCTTGACCTTGAAGGCAGACTCCCAAACTGCAATCCCAGGCTACCTTTCCAAACAAATTACCTTCACATGAAGTTTCATGTTAAGCAACCCGTTCTTTTTCTATCATCTGGAATAGCTAAAACCAACAACCGCTGAGAGACAGGCTAACTCCTATTTTTCTAAGTTTGTGGGTGTTATAACAACAACAGCAATCTTTAAAATCAGTCCTGAAGGTTGGTGACCATGTGTATTTTTGCTGCATTCATTTGTTCTTTATTGCTGATATTTCTCTGGTAGAGATCTTGCCTTATAAAAGCTTATCTGATCTTCTTTACTTTACAACTAAAAAATAGTTATAACCATTATAGCACTGGGAGCTAGCTAAATTAAAATGTCTGATGTAACAGTATGTTATGTAAATGAAATAAAAAGATACCTTGGCCAACTGTCATTGGGACCTCGGATGGAAATTTTCCTAATCCAAATGCACAACAACACAGTGATCAGAAAAGAGAAAAGCTCTGGAAAAAAGACAGAAGGTTCTTTACAAAATTCTTTGGTTTAATTCAAACATGTTAGTGATTGACTTAATAAGTTAATAAAATTTTTTCCATGTATGACCTTGTCGTGAATAACAATATACACTCACTGAATTAATAACCAGAACATCTATTCAATGGCAAAAGTAATAAGAGAAATGATTTTCTTTATGCAACAACTGCATTAAACTCAAACTTAACTTTTAAATGTCTTTGTATTAAGTTAAAAGAAAATAATTATATATTTTCAGACACAGTAGATCATGTAAAACAGCAAGGGTATACAAAGCATTGAAACACACAAATTTAATGGACTTAAGCACTGTCGATTTAATTATTTAGAAATGTACTATATATATGTGTATACATATGAATGAGTATAAATTGTTATTCATATAACCAACTTTTTGTCTGTCAAGAGTTTATTTTATACTGATTTAGAAACAAATTGTTGCAACTTATATTAACTCTGCTTAGTGACTGCTTGCTAGGTTCCAAACAGTTCTCATGCTGACAGTGTGAAATGAGGAAGTCACTGAAGACATTCATCCTTTGTGACATTTAACCAAGCAACCTCAGTATATACATTATATACATATATCAGGAGTACACTTCTTTTACCCCTCAACCACTTCCTGAGAAATCAGGAATGAGTGAATAGTTTTATATTCGGCCTTACATTTTTCCACTGCTAGCAATTACATTTACTTAATGCAACTGGGTAGTATGACAGTTTGCATTATAAACTGTATAAGACACTTCTAGGTAAGGGCTAGGAAAGAAGAATTCTCCCTAAGTCCGGTTATGTTGGAACTGTTTATTTTCTGTTGCAGTGAAAAAAAAAACAGAATTAAACATTCACTTACCGACAGCTGCTGTTAAGAAGTTCCAGTACAAATCTATCTCAAGTGCTGAATAGATGACATTTTCAGACTTCCATTGCTTAGAATCATCAGTAGAAGTTCTATTCAGTAGCTTCACAATTGCCTCACAAATTAACAGTACCAATCCAAACTTCCAGTGTGACTGATAACAAAACAAAAACTCATTATTACAGTTTTAGACAGATTAGACACTTCTGTGGCCTCTGTGTATACCGCAAATGTAATAATCTCCTAGTGAGGAATGTATCAAGTGACTCATGTTCAACTGCCTTATCTTTGTTATAACTGCAAGATAAACTAAAGATGTCACAAGACATGAACGAAATAACCCCAACCCCTTTACATAACATACTGCTGAGAGGATGGGCAATATATCATTGTTAGAACATGACTTTTTTATATACAATATATAATGATTAAAGCTTGTGTCTTTCAAATCAATTGTAGAATTGTAGAATAAAATCCTTCCAATGTATTTGAACTATTTAAGACTCCCCTGAATTCTGACCATTACTTGTATCTCAGGCTGAGACTGAAGAAGTCACAACATAGTGATTCAAGCCATCTAGTTCTGTTGCCCTACCCTAACATCAAGGCATCACAGGTATGTTAACTTTACCTCTACCTCACCGGTAATCACTATATCCCCCAAAACTTTAAGGTAACTCAAACCCAGGGAGTGGCAGGGACTTTTAAATCAGTTACCCTGACATCAAGGCACAACTGGTACTTTAACCTTACCTGTATTCCACTGTTAATCAGTATATGTCTAAAAGCTTGTCGCTTCAGGAGCAGAGCATCAAGACTGACTATCACCAGATCATACTCTACATACTTATCAACAACATTGCCACATTTATCCTACAGGACAAAAAAAGAGCATTGTTCTGACAATAACCATAAGTTTGAAAACAAACTTATACATCTTGAATAATGTAATTATGATTTTATAATTTGATAATGATTTACAATATTTAAAGGAATTCCATAAGTTATTTAGCTTTTTGTAAAAAAATGTTGACTTGTCTGAAGAAAAGAGTTTATACTTAAATGCTTTAAACTCAACAAGGGGCCAATTATAGGTTATCTCAATTTTTTTTTTGAGTCCAACAAAATATGTTAGTACTTGAAATTTCTATAAACAAAATACTTGAGTTAATGTTCCATCACATTTCATAGTTTTTTCTATATACACATACCCCAAACTGAAAACTTGGTCATATATTTTGTTAATTTATGGGTAAGTTCATATGAGCAGAAATATCTTTTTTGTTTGAAATACAACCCCTACTTTTCCGGCTTTCATAGATACAGATCTACAAAAAATATAAGTTAAAGCCATTTTAAAGTGGTGCCATGTTTTACAGCCCTGTGAACTTAATAAATTTTATATGAAATAAAGAAGGAATTTACTTGGTGGTTTCACACCTAGAGAGACATTATCCGAAAATTATACTGATCCGAATATATCTCCATTTCATAACACTTGACATACTTACGCATAATGTTATTTTGATGATTCCTCCATTGTATTCATGGTAAAGTTTTTCTGACTTATTTCCACAGGTTATGCAAACATAATGCATTTTCTTGATTTGTTTCTTATAATGAAACTTCTTCGAAAATACTCAATTTCTAATATGCTTGTTGTTGTTTCCCGTATTTTATGACGGTGGTTCATTACGTTATTTCCCGATGATTTTATCATAGGCGCCTCCATATGCTGGAAATTTAACTTTCCATGCAAATGATTTAATTGGTTAATGATTTCTTACTTTTAACCTATTAGACCTACTTACCTTGTGAACAGTACATTTTTTATTAATTTTGAAATATCAGAGTAGTTATCTCTGAGTTGGTCCAACCAGGGACCGTGTCATGATAAGTCCCAGGTCCAACCAGGGTCTTTCAAATAGCTATTTGAAAGGGGAAGGTCTATTTTGCTGACCAGACCTAGCTGACCAGCTGACTGCTGACCAGTCATCAAGCTGACCACATGGTCTATTTTGCTGACCAAATTCTGCTGACCAGGTATATATTGCCATGGAAACAGGCCTGAGGGTATAGTGTTTTTCTTTATTTATACCTGTTTTATTATTATTCACTATCCTAAATAAATATGATGTTGTGTATATGGCAATTTATATCTATTTTTATATCTATTAATTATTTTATTACTTTATATTTATGTAGTTATTCGAAAAATGTAGATGTGACTTTAACTGGAAACTGATAATATAGCTTTAATATATTGTCCATATCTATTAATTATTTTATTACCTCATATTTATGTAGTTATTTGAAAAAAAGTAGGGTAGACTTAAACATTCATTTTAAGCTTGATACATAAAGTGTGATGGAAACTGATAATATATATATAATATATTGTCAGTTTATTTTTAATTTTGTTTTTAGTATTTTCAAATCCTACAGTAATGAGTTATTGTTTTGTAACTCTTGTCTAAAGCAGAAGTTTATTTGAGCTGCAAATCTTGCCCCCTTTTTTCAGAACATTTTCATGAGTTACTACTGCAGATATTTGACACAAACGTTTCCTATATAAATAAATAAGGTTATAAGGACTTCACACACCCGACTGCCTTTAGGCTTCGGTTCAGTTGACAAAACTTTTCCCACCTAGACTTAGAGGCCCTATATACCTAATTCTTTTTATAAGGTATATAGGGCATATGAGGACATGTAGTAAAAGTTTGTGTCAAATTCCTGTGAGTTACACCAAATATTGCTATGTAATATTAGTTTTAATGTCATTTTGTATATTGTCTGTGGACAAGTGAGAAGAAGTCCTTAAGAACAAAAAATTGACATATACCAGTATTTTGTGTTATGCCAAACAAGGAATTCACTTCCAAAAGGAAGTTTTATACTGGAAATAATATTTTGTGTTAAAGTCATGGCTCTTTAAAAATTATAGGTCATAGTCAAACCAAATATATAGCTCAGTATCTTGAAAATTGTGATATTGTGACAATGTCATTTTCCGGTGCCAAAGTGTTGGGAGAAGCTAGAGAAATATGTAGTTGCTCTAGATGTGAGTATATTTTACATTTTCATTTACATTAACAGTTTTTTTATGTGCTGAAGATGGAGGTTTTTCAGCATTATATGCAAAGGGAATCATGTAGATGTTGACACTTTCCATCTGTCTGTCTGTTTGTCGGGGGGGGGGGGGGCATAACTTACCGTAATCCTGCATTAAACTAACATTTAGACACCTACATCATAATATATAATTAGGCGACCAATTCTGTAACTTATTACATTGACAATAGGAAAAAATGTGAAACAGTAGAAGAATGATAAATTCTATGCTGTGGTTCTAATGTTACAAAAATCAGACAATACTTTCAAGTTCAAATGCCTTATTTCCATAAATCCGTGTAAAAATAAATGCAAAGTTGTTAAGTACTAGAGAACATTTGGCTGTCATGGACCATCCTTGATCTAGATGAAAGCAAACTCACAACACTTCCCTGTTCACACAAATAAATGACAGAGTCTCCTTGTCTCATATTAAATAATACTGAAAAGTTAATTGAGCAACAAATTATATAATCAAAACCGAAATGTTGTTTTTTAAATTTTTGTTCAAAACTATTAAAAAAATACAATCTAACAATATCAAACTGCTTCTATAATACATTATTTTCTGTTGGAATTTCAGTTTATCTGATTGATTTATTTTCTATTTTTTATTTTGAAAATGTATTAAGAAATATTCCTGAAGTACGAAAAAAATGTAATGTGTAATTATAGAAAACATAATGCTCAATATATTACTTTATAGATTCTCATTCATGTAATAATCAAGTAAGGCTAAAGGGTAATTGAATTCAAATAAACATAATCCAATAATAATCCATAATTCATTATAAGTACCCTGTTATACTGGTAAAGCATGTTTATGGTATACAGGATTTTAAGATATAATTTTATGTTGTATATTAGACACGTGTTACTGAAATCATACAGAAAACTGTAATTCTGTCATGCCATAATTTTTTTGTATTTGTTTTTTTTCACCAATTTCAACATCAGCAAAGGGCCAGTTGCTCGAAAATTGAACACTTTGTTAAACTAACTGTCGCTTAAATTGGATGTCAATTCAATTATATACTAAATGGAAGAACATTATTTTAATAAAGTGTCTCTATGTCGCAAGATATAACCATTAGATATTTAAAATAAGACAACAAAATTAAAATTAATCATTTATAGCAATACAGTTATACTGGGTCAAATTTTAACCATCCCGTTTGTATACATCTACATGCATGACATTTTATTAAACAAATTTTGACTTTAGTCTTATGGTAAACATTAGTCACTATTCATCATATCAGTTAAAGTCATCAGCTGTCAAAACCCTAATGTCAAAGTTCCTCTTTTTTTAAATAAAAATGTCTGTTGTAAAGTCAAAGGTTTCCTAGCACTGGGGTCATTTACTGCTGCTTGTTACAAATGTTGACTTGTCTAATATTAATTTACACAAAAATGAAACTTGATTTATCATTACTTTATAGCCCAGCTCATTGAGAAGGAATGTTTTAAAACAAAATTTTATAAAACGCTTTTCTTGTATCCAATACACGTCCTCCGACATGGCCACAATTATTTTACATTACAAGGCTAATCTAATATTTTATTACAAAACCTCGAAAAGAGGCATACAGGTATGAACGAATATAACCACCCATGTGAATTATGCCTGGTTATGCCTGTATATTTCCAAGTCACCACAGGAGGTTAATTGTCCTGTGTATTGTAGCCTCTTATCATATACTGATCTTTTTCACCCACTTTTATTGAGATTCACATGTCCCCTTAATGCAGGAAAGCAATGAAAATATACTATATATACTGTACTGCAAGTGCATAATAATATATATCATATTCATTTGATACCTGTCAATTAAATAAATAATTGCTTAGAGTGATATGCAAAATTTATGACTTATGAAGTGAATTTAAGTGACTTCATTAAAAATGAACTTGTCGCAATATATATCTAGCATTGTGAGGAAATGGGCACAGAAACTCTAAATGTATCACAAAAGTTTCCAGTTAAAGTGTCATGTACACCATTCTTTATTAATATTTAAGTGCATTTCAGTAAATGATACATATTTAACAAATAAATTTATTTTAAGGGACTGCACCCCTGATTTTAAATTATTAATTGAAATTTTTCTTGTGGTTGTTTAGAAGGCATTGAAACTATATTTTTCAAATTAACTACTTTTGTCATAGAAAGATGTCCAAATGAATATATTTTCCATTTAGTCAACATTTCCTTTTTATGTATAGTGTCTCTTAACGTGTTATTTGATACATTTAACTGACTTGTTGATGATGTAGAAACTGAATACAGATATATTTTATTTTTCAGTATTATTTTGTATTATATCATTCATAACTGTGTCATTTATGCAAATCAAATTGATTGTACTTCCATGTGAAAAAAGATCAATAAATGTATATATGTAAGTCATATTTGTTGTTATTTTGCTGCACAATGCAAGTAATGTTAAGTATTCCTGTCACATTTCATTCTTGTTATCAACAATTACTATGCAAATAATCACAGAGATACGCAATTCGAATCTTTAAGATTATTAAATTTACTCAATACACAGTACAGAATCAATCTAGTTAAATAATATTAGCAATAATTTGAAAAAAGGTCAGTATACCCACAGACCTATTCTCAGAGAAAAACAACAATAACACATTACTGCTCTTATCCAGGACTTGGAAATACTAAGAACAAAAGTAAATTATGTAAAATGAATATATCTAAAACATTAATTTCCTTTACAATTTCATTTATCAAGATTTGAACATTCTGGAAGATAACCCTACAGTGTTCCAATTAATAAAAAGAATCACAACAATAACTGATTACTGTTCTTACCTATAGGATTTGAAAATACTAAATACAAAATGAAAAATAAATAAACTGACGATATATTAAATATATTATCAGTTTTCATCACACTTTATGTGTCAAGCTTAAAATAAATGTGTAAATCTCACCTACTTTTTTCAAATAACTACATAAATATGAGGTAATAAAATAATTAATAGATATAAAATTGCCACTGAATACAAAATGAAAAATAAATAAACTGACAATATATTAAATATATTATCAGTTTCCATCACACTTTATGTATCAAGCTTAAAATAAATGTTAAAGTCACACCTACATTTTTCAAATAACTACATAAAGTAATAAAATAATTAATAGAAATAAAAATAGATATAAATTGCCATATACACAACATCATATTTATATAGGATAGTGATTAATAATAAAAATAGCTATCAATAAAGAAAAACACTTTAGTCCATATATACCCTCAGGCTTGATTCCATGGCAATATATACCTGGTCAGCAGAATTTGGTCAGCAAGTTTGATCCCCCACTCCACCACTAACAGTACTAATAGTCTTTCGGATGAGACTTTAAACCGAGGTCCCATGTATCAGTGCTATACACTGAGCATGAAAAAGAACCAGGGGTGTCTCTGGAATGGGATGCTTTCTGTATCTTGTACTACCCCCACAACATAAAATAACTAATCTCTTCTGGGGGCGTCGGTCATATGGGCTACCGGTACCGACGTTAAATAAGCTTAAATAGATAGATAGATGGTCAGCAAAATAGACCGTGTGGTCAGCTTGCTGACTGGTCAGCAGTCAGCTGGTCAGCTAGGTTTGGTCAGCAAACTAGACCTACCCATTTGAAAGACCATGATCCAACCAATGATCTAAAATGGTATTTAAGATATTAGGTCCAGTTAATAGATGTAGAATTGTTGACAGAAATAAAGCAATATTAAAAGAATGCATTTTTGTTTTTCTTTATTTTGTAAGGATCAAGAGTGCACAGAACTTTGAAGATATATAAGAGGCGTATCTTTGCTTTCTTTAAAAATCATTTTTGTCTGCCTTTTTTCACTAGCGGATCAAGAGGGGGGCGCACCCCCCACAAAAAATCCCGAACCATAGGTGTTATTGTAGGTGTATTTTGAATATGTCTTTTAATAATGTTTACTTTAAATTATTGTTCAACATTGAATTGAATAATCAGAGGCCCATGTGATATTGCCAAATCAGTATACTCTAGCATAACCACAACCGTTGAAATGAAGTAGAAAACGGACACAAATTGGGGCGAACATTTTGCGCCCCTGTTCTTTACAGCCAATATATATATTAAATACACTGTTTATTAAGGGACACAACTCTAGCATTCCTCGTATTATATGACACTGAATTACTGTTACTACATTATATAAACTGCAACTTCCCACTACGATTTGGTCCAGTGGTAACGCGCTGGACTGGTAAACCAGGGGTCCCGAGTTCGATCCACCGTTCCTCCACTAACATTACTAATAGTCTTTCGGATGAGACGTTAAACCGAGGTCCCACGTATCAGTGCAATATACTGCGCATGCAAAAGAACCAAGGGAGTCTCTGGAATGTCTTGCACTTTGCACTACCCCCACAACATAAAATAACTAATCTCTTTAGGCGGCGTCGGTCATATGGGCAACCGGTACCGACGATAAATAAGCTCAAATAGATAGATAGATTCCAACTAGCAGAATTATGTTAGACTTTGTTGAATAAACTTGTGTTAAAAGTATCTGATATTTTTTTTGTATCTTTTTACAACAAGAAAACATAACAAGGACAAAACAGAAAGATCTCAGCAGGTACTTGGAGACGGACATACAGGGATCAAATAGGAATAGTTAAGTCATAAAGAGTTATATGTTACCCCACCTTACCCTTAGTCACACAGGTCTAAGAAATAAACATGCTTATGTTCAAGACAACTTTTACATGTTAAAATTACAGTTTTGCGTAGTTACTTGTGTTTTTGTGCACAATTAAAGGATGTCTTAAGACGAATTCTTTTCACTCCAAAACTTCTGTACTTTTATCACACTGCATACTTTGATTACTGTAGTCATGTTCTGTTTCCTGCACCTGACACTGTCAATTACCATACAACATAAACTTAATACTTGTGAAATGTACTTATAGAAATAATTGAGTCATTAAGTTGTTTTAGGAAAGAGGCTTTTCACTAATAAGGCATGGCGAATTTGTTTTCTTTCTTGACTGTTTTGGGATATACATTAATTCAGATTTTGCAGACGACATTTTCAATAGACGTCTGCTCCACGGGTGACGTTAAACTTGATTGGGATAACATAAACAAACATGATATTGAATCTTGGCGTCTTTGCACAAATGAGTGAGTTATTTTTCTTATTCTATTTGTCTCTCTTTTTTAGTGCAACGAGTCAAATTTTGGACAGGCTATCAGTTCCTGAAAATAATTGCAGAGGCATAAAGTTAAAATTTAATATCACCACGGTGGCACCCTCCAAGTGCATGTTACATTGCCTGAGACTTCGAAGCGTATGCAATGGCTCTAGACAGCCCTGTATGTTTTGACGAAAATTTTTAGTTTTCTTATAACGACTCCTGTCCACCTCCAATAAAAGTGTTATCACTTGTGACAAAAAACTTCTTCAGCTGGAATTTTATTTTGAAATTCTTTCGTTAGGTAACCTACTCTCCCAGTAACACTACCAAGTTCAAATTCTCTGTATTTTAAAACGTGCTCATCAACCAAATGTCTTATAATTTCATGAAATTGTGAAAATGTCAAACTGCAGTAATAGCACTTGAAGGCATCTATGATGGCGATATATATCAGATTTCAGCACTGTACTCTGAAAATTATAACGAACGCACATTTAAAACATTAATCTTCACAACTGATTGTAGATTTATTTTGATTGTCTTATTTTCTTTGCGTTATATCATCTTTCAGACTAAAGAAACGGTCATATGAAAGCAAAGTTTGTGTTTTGCAGACGATATTATTATCATTTTAAAGTATTTCGCTATAATATAGTACATAACATGAGGAGGGGATGTGATCCAATGGTAACGCGCTAGACTGGTAAACCAGTGGCCCCGAGTTCGATCCCCCCCACTCCTCCACTAACATTACTTAATAGTCTTTCGGATGAGACGTTAAACCGAGGTCCCATGTATCAGTGCTATACATTCCGCATGCAAAAGAACCAGGAGTGTCTCTGGAATGGGATTCTTTCTGTATCTTGCACTACCCCCACAACAAAAGATGACTAATCTCTTCAGGGGGCGTCGGTCATATGGGCAACCGGTACCGACGATAATTTCTATTTACGGCGGTTGTCAGTACTAAAATCCACAGTACATGCCCACTTCATTAGTAAATTACTTTGCAGAAAATATGAATAGTGAGCTGTAGTTTGGAATACTTAGAGAGGAATTATCAAACTTTATTATGGAATACTTTAGGTATTTCATTTTTGCGAATAAGAAAGAGTATTTTCGGCCGATTCAGAAAATGACTCATTCAGTTGAAAATTTGCACACATCTTGAGCGATACCACGCTTAATAAAACACTGTTTAAACCATGATTTCGTCGATAGGGTTTTTTTAAAATTGGGGATCACCTAAAACAATTGTCCATGCCAAAATCTTGCGGGAACATATAAAAATCAGGCAAATACTGACCTGCACCAAAATACTGACATGTACATACCCTGCTGTCGTTCGCGGATCAACGGCCGTTCACAAATCCGGTTGAACGGTGAGATTAAATCAGCCGGAAGAAATCTAATCGTCAAATATTTCTACACAATTTCGTCGTGGAGCATTCGCCGCATGGTTAAATCGTCGTTTGCTATGGTGATGTTATCAGAATTAACTTTATACATTTCTTGTACTTTTGTAATTAGTAGATATAATTTTGGATTAAAAAAAACAAACAAAAAACATGGCGTTCTTGCAAGTCAGATAAAAATCAGTTTGAAGTCCATTCATAGCGATCTGACTTTGTATACATTGTTTTCACTTATGCATCGAAAAAGGGGTATTTTTGTCAATTTAGATTAGTTTGCAGAGTGAGACATAAATTTTAATCTTCCGTTATGTCATTATTTACTTTAAAGTATAAGAAATCTTTATGTTACTATTTCATGCATACCATAACAAAATTTCATGATTTGCCACTATCAGGAGCTAACGTTTTGAGGAAGGAAATATCGTCAAGTGCGCTTTGAGGGTGCTGGTATGGCTAGCCTTGATGCACTCAAAATAAACTCATGTCGAAACGTTCATATTAGATGGCTACACTTTCTTATTTTAATGGCTTACATAAATGTTCTCCTGTACTTGTGTATAGTGTCAATGGTCAAATATTCTTCAGTTAGCGTGTACAGCAAAGGATGCTTAAATATACAGTATTGTACAGAGAGCACCCACGTATTTAGTCATTATGATTTTAATCAAAATAAATATTATATCATAAAAATATATGTCACTTTATCTAAGACCACCAAAGGATGCAAAACTGTGGCCATCCGTCGGAAACGGACACGTGGCAACGGTTGTCCATAGCGACGCTGTGTACATGAACGGGTTGTACAATGGCAATGGCACGGAGTCCACACGAGCAAGAATCCCAGCTGTCACTTCGATGAACGTTAGCGACATCAATTTACCAGTGACAAGAAAGTCTTATTGTCTTCAAATGGACAGGGGTAAGTTAACTTTTGAAGAAAATATAAAGATAAAGGTCTTTACGTTTTTTTAATGAACAAGAAATGTCCTTTGTTTTTCATCAAATTAAATTATAGTCTCAAATTTGGCTTTAACAGAAAATTTATTAAGATCTGTCAAGTTTCCACTATTACTAGTATATTTGACTAAATATCTGAGCAGAACGTGTAAGCTTTATGTCGATTACAAATGCATTGGCATAATTTTTTTCCGAACAAATTACAGGCATATATTTAGAGAATTACGTCGGTGACCACTGGGATATGGATTTAAAGATTTATGCACACAGAACAATGTCAAGGCTACTTGTTACCGAACTCACAGTACGGGCAAACGGGAACCATTCACGACTTTTGGTTTCTGTGACCGTGAACAAAGGGAATGAAAGCGATCAAATTGGCTTTAAAAACGGACCCAGCGGACTTAATGATACAAAGTGCGTATTTTCTTTGCAACTGAATGATTTTACTATGATGTTTGAAAGTTTTGAAGGACTTTTACGTAATGAATATACACAAAAAAGGCTTACAAATAGTATATTAGAAATTTATCAATTCTCGTAGTCACTGCATGTAGTATCTTTTAACCTCGCCTACATAGCTGAAAGGGTATTAATTAGTTTGCCTCTGATATTTGAAGTGTTTTATTACTACAAAATAAGATGTAATTAAGACACTAGCGTCGGTGACCTCATTATTACTTTCTCGTTTGTATAATACAAGTGTCCACAACAAGTTATGAATTTACAAGCGCTATATCGGAAGTGTCGAGTTTTCAACCAAAATGGACAAAAGTAAAATGAAACTTTTGTAGCACACTGTTTGTCTAATGGCGACCATGCGACATCTGTTGGGCGTGCCTATAAAGCGTCGTGTCCTGACCAGTCTCAGTGCGTGCACAACCGCCTAAATGACTGACAGGTACCATTAAATGACCCCCTACCAACATTTAATGAGAGAGCATGGAATTTTAGGGGTTTGACCGAATATTGTAATAGTTTATGTATCAGAACAGTATTATTTCAGATACATGTTTGGTACAACAAAGGTTGCTGAGACCCCAGAATCTAGGAAAACCCCGGTCCACGTTTATTACAGCAGCATTCCAGATACAGTTGTCATCGAAGCCGGAATATCTACTGAAGTCCGGTACACGTTTCTTATGTCTGTTGGTCCTGATAAAGAACAAACAAGGTCGTATTATGAAAAAGGTAATGTGAATATACATTTTATCCTATAAAAACGGAACATTATAAAGCTATAGTTATCTACTGATCTTCATTAGCATCTCTTAACTAAATCTTCACATATGTAACAAATAAGCTTCAAATATGCAAGTTGCAAAGAGTCGGATATTCACACAAACTCCAGAGCATACAATTCATTTTGCCTCCAATACACTGTCCAAAAGAACATAAAAAATGCGATCAAAAAAAAATACATCAGTTTCAATTGTCTCCTACATCTGGAATTAATACATAAATACTTGAAAATTATGTAATTAGTATGTGTATTCATTATCATTGCATGTCTTCACAGGACTGGCTATGAAGACAAATAATACTCTGGAATCCACTCATATTGACGCCTGGCGTGCTGTCTGGGACGCTGGTCGTGTTGACATATACGGAAACCCTTACCTATCAGCCGCTACATATAGCTCCTTGTACTACATTCTCAGTGCAATGCCCACGGTGGAGGAAAAGACATGGCCATTTGTGGGGCTATCACCCGCTGATCTTGCCCACAATGTAAGTCCTTGCTTAATTAGTTATCACAAAACATCTTTATGAATGTGAAATATTGTAGTATGTTGAATAATTGTAAATATTACTAAAAGAATCATGATTCCACATATGTTATTGATATTGTTCTCTATGAAGTTCTCGAGTTTGTCATCAACGCCAAATGCGTTTTTACGAAATTGGCGATGCGTTTCCATTGTTCGATTTGCTTTGAACTTTACGGGCTTCAAATTCAATACTAATGTTTCAACGATCGCAAGTTATGACTGCTTGACGAAAGTGAACATAAAATTCTTGACGGAACAATAAATAATTTTATTATGTAAAGGGTTACAATGGACATATCTTTTGGGACCAAGACACGTGGATGTTCCCGCCAATACTAATGCTGAACTCTGACCTGGGGAGGACGCTTATCAACACCCGAATACGTGTACTGGATTCAGCCAAAGAATATGCACGCAGGACATCGTATCAAGGGGCACGGTTCCCATGGGAAGGTGCTTTGTCAGGTAAAACCTGTATGATTAACGATCCCACTGTTTTAAGCCAATGTTTTAACTAAACTAAAATTTGATTATTTTACACAAGTATCAACTGAAGTTAAATTGATAGTCAACCGTTATTTTGAGTTTTTGTAACTTAAAAACTTTGAAAGAAATCACATTGTTTTGGCTCCAGTGCTATGCAACTATCAAATCAAAAGAACTCAGGCAAACCCTCATCGAATTAGGTTTGGTAATACCAGATGTGTAACTTAAAGTCTACATATATATAGAATATAGAATATATTTGGAATCAAAAAGGTTGTTATGTAATTTCGAAAAGGGCTTGATGTCATTAATTTCATATGTGCTACTCTGTCCATTCTTAGTTTTTTAACAATGTGCACGTTTTTTTCTGGAACCTTACCCTTTTGAACCATGTATATTAATCAGTCTATACCTTCTAACTTGAACTTAACGTAAGCATGATATTTCGCTTTATTTGATGTTTTTTGGCTTTAACTATCAAGTTAGTAGATATAGCATGAACCAACTATCCATCGCATGTTACTTTTAAACTAGTTTTTGAAGTTGAAAGACAAAGCTGTGCTTCTTTTTTCTTCTATGTCTTTTTGTTTAACCAGTATTTAATTCATAATCAAAATGCATGTTAACTTTTTACCTCCTGTGACCAGGATTTGACGTCACTCCTTGGTACAGTGGTGACCTTGAGGACCACATAACTGGTGACGTAGCCCTAGCTTTCCGACAATATATTATGGCTACACATGACACAAACTCTTTACTGCATGGACACTTGAATGATTCTGTGTTCGAAATTGCCAACTTCTGGATATCCCGAGTCGTGTACAATAAAATGCATGACATGTACGAAATTTTAGGTAAGTTTCTCCAGCATTAAAAAGTTATTTACCTCGGAGGTTTCCGTAGGATTTCAAATGATGACGGAAATTACCGAAGAACGGCTGCTTAAAAGTATTCTTTAGGTTATGACGTCACACCCAGTGAAGATTGTAGAGAGTACGAAATTCATATTTCCGGTGACGTGGCATTGGCCTTTGAACAATATCTTTGGACAACGAGAGATCTAAAGATTTTGGAAGAAGGAAGACTACACGAAGCCGTATTTAATTTAGCTGATTTTTGGGTAGCTCGCACAGTATACAATGCCTGGTTTGATATATTTGAAATTCAAGGTATTTATCAAACCCAGGTCTTGGTTTTCTTTTTAATCACAAAAATGTTGTGTTCCCTATCATCCCACGCAACTGTTACAATATAAAGAATGTTGGAACATGTCATGTAACATCATGGTTTTCTTTTTTCGTTTTATCTTTAATTGTTATAATAAGTTAAAGTTCTTGTTGTAAATATTAAAGGCATTGCTTTGATTAAATGAATTTTAACATCAGCAAATTATTTATCAAGTTGTTGCCTCAAAGTCGA
Source organism: Cyclina sinensis (assembly GCA_012932295.1). NCBI lineage: Eukaryota > Metazoa > Mollusca > Bivalvia > Venerida > Veneridae > Cyclina > Cyclina sinensis. The sequence goes on from JAAONU010000011.1 coordinate 24,739, forward strand.
ATTCTAATCTGTGCTCAATGTTTAGTTAAAATTCATTTCCAGAGGTGATGCCACCAGATGAATACCACTTCCCTGTAAACAATTCCGTCTACACCAACTATATTGCTCAGAAAGCTATTCGGTTACCGGCATACGTGTGTAAACTTACCGGGTGCAAGGTACCAGCGCGTTATGAGGAAGTTGCCAGCAAAATCAAAATTCCGTTTGACGAAAGTTTGCAGTATCATCCAGAATTTGATGGATATAACACCAGTGAGTAACTACTTTTTTGCGAGAAAGACGAATTTCGTTTCACAAATAATCTATACTCATACATCGATCTAAGACACCTGATTAAACAGTTGCATAAAATTAAATCTTTCTTGTTCACATTCGACCATTTACCAAAATAACTTTTGTTTGTCTGGGATTTCTCTTATGAAACAAGAAATTGCAATGCTATGTTAGATAATGTTTTAGTATATACTGTTGTTCAGAAGTGTCAAGCCAATTAAAATCCTCAGTTTATACAATGAAGCAAATGCATGAAAACATTTAAATTAATTAGTGCATACACTGGATCAAGAAGTGCCAAAACATTTCGTTGTACATTTCAGGTGTAACCGTGAAACAAGCTGACGTGATTCTTCTTGGGTGGCCTCTAAATAGGAATATGTCTGAACAAATTAGACGAAACGATCTAGAAATATATGCAAAGGTTAGCCTAAAGTTACGCTTTCTTTTCCTAAAACTTGAATTAACCGTTTCATAGCAGAAAACACTTGGTTTTGCCAAGAAAGTAAACGCATACATTTAATCTATTACTTTAATTAGATAGTACCGGTGAAGGAAAGTATCAGGCGGTTTCTAGGTCCTTCTCTGAAGTTCTAAACTCTTTACAATAAATTTCTTTTTTGGAACGCATTTTTCACAGCAGGGTACGAAAATAAAAATACGTCGCCATTCCTCTTTGAATAACGTAAGGCTTCATGTATTTGTCACAAATAACAAGAGTACTTTTTTTCAATTGTAAGTTACAGTGGTCGTCGGTTTTTCTTCGTGCAAATCGTTAAGACCTTTTATGGAATACTTGTTTTTCCATGTCATCCCTTAAGACATATAAATGTATTTGATTGTATAAACACAAATAATTTAATAATGTTGGCCACCTTCTTTAAACACTACATTTTCTTCCTACGAAAGCTACAGGAATTATCTGCCTTTCTAAACTGCTGATGAGCCCGTTTGGCTTGCGATAGAAGTTTTGTTGACAGGTCACCACTGGTGACCCAGCAATGTCATTGGGAAATATTAACTCATGATTGACTACTTTCTTGAAAAAAGAGCTTCATTGTAATTTCTTGATATGAAAGCAACAGGAGACGTTAGCATAGTTTAGCTACTAATGGGGCTATGGCGTTAATGAACCTTTTGACTCCTTGAATACATGTTTACACGTCACCCTTATAACCCAGTAAGGTCCTGGACAATTTAAACCACTGGTTGTCCATTTTCAGCTTCATATTAAGATAAAATAATAGGAGTCATGACTTTTTTAAAACTGCTGATAAGCCCGTTTGGCTTCAATAAAAAAATGTTTGCAGGTAACACCTGGTGGGCCAGCAATGTCATGGGGAATGTTCACCATCGGATGGCTAGAGATTGAAGAATATGATAAAGCAAACAAAACCTTTTACGAGCAACTTAAAAACAGACAGGACCCTTTCAATGTAAGAGTTAAAACATTACAAAATCTTTAGGCTGCAACTCTCTTACTTAAAATATGTTTCATTCACTGTTTATGTACGCATGTCATTGACATAGAGTCAGAGTGTTTGTTCTAAATCGTTTTAAGAACAGGGAGCCAGTATATTTGCTCTAAAGTCGTTTCAAAATCATCATCTACATGGATATTTACTGAAACCAACAAATCAGGCCATGGTAAGACATGTGATCAGACTGAACAAGGTCCGCACAGGTAGCAAAGACATAAAGCTAAGGTCAAATAGCATGAAATAGTTTGTACAAACTGATAGAGTGTGCTTCTTTCAGATCTGGACTGAGGTTGCCGATGGAAGTGGAGCTACCAATTTTATTACCGGAATGGGAGGCTATCTCCATTCCCTTATTTTCGGTTATGCCGGAATACGACTGTATGAAGACAGTCTAACAATAAACTGCTCACCATTTCCGCAAACTTCGTCTTTCAGGTGATTCTAGTAGATTATACCTTATTTTGAAGTCATAAGTTATCTGTTTATGTATTGTCTGTTTTTCTTACGTCATACTGCCCATCGAAGATGACATCGTGAATTTTGTAAGTACTTCATGATATCTTTAGATCAGGTCAATAAATTTAAGGTATATTTTACGATTATTTGAATCTAAATAATGCCGACGATATTCTTTTTTTTCTGTTTGAAAATTCCAAGATGGCATCTTGAATTATCAGTGAGTACTATATGATACTTTTAGAAAAATTCAATAAACTCAGAACATTTTACTAATACTTAAATCTAAAAATTGTTGAAAACATTTTATTCTAATTAAAACTTCTACAGCTTGTATTGACTTTTACTAGATTTTTTTACTATTTCACTGACTCACCTTTCAATGATTTATATTTAGCTGATCTTTCTTATTTTACTGATTCCTGTTTTACTGATTCATTTTTTATTGATTCATATGTTGCTGATTCCTGTTTTACTGATTAGTTTTTATTGATTCATATTTTATTGATTCATGTTTTACTGATTCATTTTTTATTGATTCATATGTTGCTGATTCATGTTTTACTGATTCATTTTTTATTGATTCATATGTTGCTGATTCCTGTTTTACTGATTATTTTTTATTGATTCATATTTTATTGATTCCCGTTTTACTGATTCATTTTTTATTGATTCATATTTTACTGATTCCTATTTTACTGATTAATTTTTTATTGATTCATATTTTACTGATTCTCATTCCTTTATTTATTTTTCACTGATTCATGTTTTAAATATTTATATTTCACTGACTCTCATTTCACTGATTCACATTTTACTGATTAATATTGTGTTAATTCATATTTCACTGATTCATATTTCTCTTATTCAACAATTTTTATCATTTAATTCTTTGGATGTCTTAAGATAAGAGACGGCACCGCTCTCGACAGCTTTTTTTTATTCTGTGATAAACAGGTGGAAATATATTTGACTGCATTGTCAGTTTCAGTAATTATAACATCGAAATATATTTGCTTATTTCTTCACAGATTGAAAGATGTTGACTATATTGGCAATTCATTTGACATCACATGTGATCAGGACACCATAAGACTTACTCGCGTTCGTGGAACGGGCTCGCTTCAAATAACCCTCTCTACAACTGGTCAAACAATAGATCTGAAACTTGGCCATCCTCTCTGTTTAGCCAGACAGCTGTTAACCCTAACCGCTTTAGACAGGAACCAAGCTCAAAAACCTGGGAATGGTGCTACAACTAACAGGAACCAAACTCCAAAACCTGCTTCTAAAAGTTCAACAGATAAAAGTGTGTCAACTTCAAACTGTGCATCGATTTTTCTAACGTCATTTCTTTTATTGTTTATTATCTCAGTTTAGATACTACTTATATAAAAACAAATAGTGTCGTAGACTTTTCTCTGATTCTTACTACCCTTGCTGTTTCTTTGCTTCTCCTCTATGTCTAACACCCACAACAGTCCCACTTAACCTAGACATATTTGATACTTTTTAAGATTTAAAATTAATAAAATAAGATACTTGTTCAAAATTAATGTCCTTGTTTCAGAAAGATTAGTTTCGAAAAACATGCTGCTGTTTTTTTTATATGTTCTAACCAGCTGGCACATATTACCTGGCAAGGAGGCTGCCTCGTTGTTCCCCTCAGCAAATGATTTTTTTAAATACAATGTGATAGTTAAATAACATGTGTTGTTGTCTTAAACAGCCTACTCATATGCCCCCACCCCCGTCCTTTCAAATGTCGGAAGTATATGGCAATGGTAAACTCTTCTGAATCAGTGAAGAAGAACAATTTTGGATCTTAAAAAAATGTTTTTTGACATCACTTATACAGACGTTCACTGGATATCATCGCTAATATGTATCACTCATACATGGTTCACTGGATATCATCGCTAGTATGTATCACTAATGAACACGTTCACTGGATATCATCGCTAGTATGTATCACTAATGAACACGTTCACTGGATATCATCGCTAGTATGTATCACTAATGAACACGTTCACTGGATATCATTGCTAGTATTTATCACTTATACACACGTTCACTGGATATCATCGCTAGTATGTATCACTCATACACACGTTCATTTGATATCATCGCTAGTATGTATCACTCATACACACGTTCACTGGATATCATCGCTAGTATGTATCACTCATACACACGTTCACTGGATATCATCGCTAGTATGTATCACTTATACACACGTTCACTGGATATCACGGTTAGTATGTATCACTCATACACACGTTCACTGGATATCACGGTAAGTATATATATCACTCATACACACGTTCACTGGATATCATCGTTAGTATGTATCACACATACACACGTTCACTGGATATAATCGCTAGTATATATCACTCATACATACGTTCCCTGGATATCATTGCTAGTATGTATACTCATACACACGTTCACTGGATAGCATCGCTAGTATGTATCACTCATACACTCGTTCACTGGATAGCATCGCTAGTATGTATCACTCATACACACGTTCACTGGAAATCATCGCTAGTATGTATCACTCATACACACTTTCATTGGATATCACGGTTAGTATGTATCACTCGTACACACGTTCACTGGATATCACGGTTAGTATGTATAACTCATACACACGTTCACTGGATATCATGGTTAGAATGTATCACTCATACACACGTTCACTGGATATCATGGTTAGAATGTATCACTCATACACACGTTCACTGGATATCATCGGTAGTATGTATCACTCATACACACGTTCACTGGATATCATCGCTAGTATGTATCACTTATACACACGTTCACTGGATATCATCGCAAGTATGTATCACTCATACACACGTTCACTGGATATTATCGCTAGTATGCATCACTCATAAACACGTTCACTGGATATCATCGCTAGTATGTAAGAGAGTTTAGACAGTTCTCACTGGATCCTAAAACACACTTTTGAACTTTCTTTTGCAATATCTTATACTTTTAATATCATATTACGATCAACAAATATCACTTATGTAAACAGTAAATAGAAACACATATATTTTATAAGAACGGAAAATAAGATACAAAGAGCGTTTTAACAAAAAAAATACGTGTGAATGATTCTGGTATCAGATATAGGTAACGTTTTTTAATAAGGATGCGAAATGTAAATATACATGGCAGCTATGTATCCTGTAAAGGGTACTTTAATTTTAATTCATTTTGACAGGTTATATGGCCCAGTACAAAATTTAGAGAGCTGATATTACCCGTAACGCTGGACGAGAGATATAAGGTAACATCTGATTATACCCGGCCATATAACCCTTCGAAGTTTTTTTTTCTGACGAATTTATAGTACTATACAGTTGCTTTATTTAGTTTAAATAAAGTATTCATTCACACGTTAGCAATAAATTCATGATATAAAAGGAAAGCCGTTTATTTATACAGCGATGAATATGGAAAATATAAACATCATGAATGTCGAGTGCAAACGTGCAGTATTCTGCTAAATATAGCTCAGTTCCAATACCAGTTAGTCCAATTTAATCAACTTCCCTATCGAGACACCTATCATGATGGTACCCGTCTCTTGAGAGAAGAGTCACCAACTGTCATCACTGGTTCCCATTCACAACTGAGAGGACTTGGGCAGATTTAGTGAACCTAGAACCTACCGAACCTAGAGCAGACGCCAGAACTACTCAGCTATCGACGCCTTCTTTTAATAATAAAGGGTTAATAACTTAAGTTAAACAATGGCATCAGTCTTGCTTCTTCAGTTTCAAAACCCCTTCTACTGCAATTCTCACAAAGTAAGGTTACTACATGACTTTAACAATATAACCTCAAAATGTAAACTTTAAGTAGTCAATGTTATATCGGGCTCCTCATCAAACTGTTGTTGTCGTTTTTCCGTTGTTGTTGCTGTTGTTTTTTGGACAAATTTAAGGTAGCTGTTCTTCATTGAATGTATCTTCCTGTTTAATGATTTTTTCTCCAGAGACATAAATAAGATGAACCAATAGCTAAAATTTATCCTTTCTCACGAGACAGATATTAAGTAGAAATATCTACACGTGTTCCTGTTCAGATCTTTCTCTAACAAATGACTGAAAGTGTGGTCAAGTAGTTCAGTTCCTCGAAAGCACAAGTTATTTTCACGTGAAAATCAAGTTAAACATGAATGAATATACATCCATAAACACCATTCTTTCAAATTCAATTGCAGTTTACTTTCTAGTTATCTGTTATAGGCCATATTGTATTGTTTTTGATTAAGGCTTAAGGTCGCGTCTCCTCGGGATACTTTTTTCCTTGTCCACATAAACAATATCGACACATTTATTCCTTTCCGTTTAATTTCCCCCATTTCATTCTGTTATTAGTCTAAACGTCTTCGTATCATAAATAGTTTCTACTATATAACTTGTTACTCTATTAATATCATTACTTTCTCCTCTTTACGCATGCGCAATCATCGCTTTCTCTTTGATATATCTAAGTTGATATAGTCTTCTTCTTCATAGGGTTTTGATTGTCCTGGCGGGGACGGTGCATCATGATCCGGAATTGACACACCTTAAAAGGATAAATAATACGATATTAGTTTCATTAAAATGACTTTTAATCACAGCACGATTCCCTTACTTTTAACAGATTTTCATAAAAGCCATTTGAGTACAAGATATTTTCTTTTCGAGCTCTATAAAAGGCAAAATTACTGCTAAAACTAATTCTAGTTTTATCAAGCTTTCACCAAAGACCGTCATGCCATATAACGCCGAAGACGGAACAGTACAATACATTTTGAAATGTATGAAGCATCTTGAAATAATGCTGAGGGCCTAATAACAAAAGGGAGGTACAAAAGTCATATTCTTTTCAGCAAACCACGCGTCGGTTACTTTCATTAACTAAAATGAAAAAGGAGATCACTGCGATGGTGATTAACTTGAAAGATGAGCTCTTTCTTATTGCCTCAATATAAATGTTTAAATCTAAATATTCCTAAGAATAATAAATATATCAATTTTAAAACGAAACTAAATGATATTTAAATACATTACCGCTAGTTCTGTTTGCTCCTATATTCATTTCCACATACATGTCGCTCTGTGACTCCACACTAAAATAGTAAAGTATATGTATCATGATATTATATCTAAAGTCAAAGCTTTCCTATTATTTTAAAATTTAGTTTGATATTTTCATTATTACAAAACCTGTAGCTGTAGTTTTCCTATGAAAACACACCTTCAGTCGAAGCATTCCTGTTATAATAAAAACGTAAAGCCGAAACTTCAATATTATTATTAAGACCTAAAGCCAAATCTTTTTATTATCGTAAATACTTGACGCCGAATCTTTCCTATTATGATAAAAATTTAAAGATGAATCTTTCTTATTATCATAAAGACGTTAAGTCAAATCTTTCGTATTATTATAAAATGCTAAAGCCAAAACTTCCTTTAATAGTAATAAAAAACTAAAACCGAATCTTTCCAATTTTGATAAAAACCTAAAGCCGAATCTTTCCTGTTTGGATAAAACCCTAAAGCCGAATCTTCACTATTTTGATAAAACCCTAAAGCCGAATCTTTCCTATTATTATAAATACCTAAAGTCGTTTCCTTCCTTTCTGATAAAAAACCTCAAGACGAAACCTTTTTATTAGCATAAAGTAAAACAGTATGTTTCTTTTATTACAGAATCTTTTCAATCATAATACACGTGTGAAGCCGTACATTTTTCTTTTATCAAAACTGATTTAAACAAATTTGCTGGTGTTACACAGTGGTTCAACAATATTTTATCGACAAACGGGTAATATTATTCTGCTTTTAGGTATGAAAAGGTAAAATCGCACTTTTAGTTATTCCTTTTGGAGAAAAAAGATATAATGTAGTAATTGTTTGTCATGATTTCATACCTTGGCTGTTGTTGAGGCTTCTTTCTATATTCAGACATATTCTGATAGTCTTTTGTTTCTTCATTATTGACAAGCCTCTTTTTTCCTCCACCTTTCTTTGTATTTACGTATGGTGTTTCACCCATTCTTGTTGATCCTTTCTCCTTTTTATACTGTGCAATGTTCTGATAGTCCTTTCCGTCCGTTTCGTTTTTATTTTCCTTATTGAAAGTAATGTTTGTATTTTCGTAGGTTTCTGATTGCTGTGTGTTATAATATGGAGTTTCTTTAGCGCATGTGCTGTTCATATATCCTTTTGTCACACCAGTGACATTCATTTCCAAATAATTTCCCTCCGAATTGCTCTTCTGCTGGTTGAGTTTAGCGTTTGGCATACTTTCTTCAATTAACCTTTTGGATTCATTTACATTCAGATAGGCTTCCTCAACGGGATTTGGGTTATTCAAATCTAAATATGGCGGAATCACACCCTCTTTCGATGCTTCGTTTTTCCTGAAGAAAAACTGATCATTTAGAGTTTTGTATAAGGGACATAAGAGAGAAAAACATATATGCAGTCTCGGTTAGTACATAAAAGGTCAACAAAAATAAATATGCTTGAAAAACGAAGAATCACAGACCATTTTCAGTACCAAAACTTAAAGAAACTTTTCAATTAATAAAAACAACAAAATTGACTTGCATAAAAAAGAAAATAGTTCGTTTATATATCAAAAATTGTTAAATACACAAAATGGAAACGAAGCAAACAGAAAATTTGTATAAAGAAAAGCAGATCAGCAAGGGTAGGTGAAAAGTTACACACATAGAATGAACGAAAATCATACAGTTTGCCGACAAAAAGAGGAAAGAATGCAGTGCAAAAAGAAAGTAGAAGCAGGGATGCTATTTAGTAAACTAACAAATATTTATGTATATACATTTCTATAAATATAATGGTACACGCCCAGTTTGATTACAGAAAAAAATCGCTATATGGCTAATACATATACATTAAAGTAGGATAGAAAAAAAACTAGTCTGCATCTGTAAATATGCAACTTGATATCTTACAAAAAAGTGAAAAACGCATATCAGGTAAAACCACAGTAAAAAAAACAACACATCCTCCCTACACAGTCAAAAAGTAGAGGAAAAAATAGATGGATTTATTTACAGATCAATTAAAAAAAGGTCACCACATCAATTAACCCGAGCGGTTACAGCCTTGAAACGTTCAGTGGCAAAACATTTGCCACTGTGGGGTTTAAACTAGGTTCTAGGGTGCCTAGACTCAAATCTCATAGACTTAAGCCATTTCAAAATCGTATTGTAAATGTTGCATTTTTATCATTGACCGGTAACTTGTAACACAATAGCCTCTGAACCGATCAAATTATAAATATCTTTTTGAAATAATGAATTTTCTAATTTCTGTATTGGAAATTAATTACATAAGACAGAAGTCAGTTGAAGTATTAGGTAAACTGTATATATATGTTTTAGCATTCTCGTTGCAGATACAAATACTACTAGTCGCCATCTTGCATACATTTAATATCAGTAAACTGCGGCGATATTTCAAAACTGCCAATGACCTACACAAGAAACAGAGACAGAAAAAAGCAACCTGTTTCTTCCTACAAGTCCTTGCGACCGAGGTAAGTCGTAAAGATCGACACGTCCACTGGGGTTTGTCGTTTGTGACCGCGGAACGTCATAGGGGGCCACATTGTTTGTTTGTGATCGAGGTACGTCATAAGGGGCCATACTGTTTTTCATTTGTGACCTAGGAACATCGTAAAGGTCCACATTCCTGTCCTGGCTTTAGAGTTGATTAATACAAAAAATGTGGGTTTAATAAAACAAAACAAAATCCTTTAAAATCATTTAATCATTGTCTTTGAAATACAAGCGTTTAACATTTTTCATTAGCAGTTCAGACACTTAGAAAGTCTTCGTCTGCAATAGATGACTATCCACTCGAAAACCTGTACAACAATTACTCTCTTTATCAAAACTAATATTAATGTATTAAGTTTATCTTTTGTGCTTTCACTTTTTGACTGATACATTGAAATCAGTAATAACTCACCAAATATCATTCGCATTTACACGATTCTGTAGAAAATGGAATACTCAATATTTTAGGGTATGCTTTTAAAAAGGGGAAATTACAATACTAAATAGATGTTAATCTTCAAGTTGTTTTCACAGAAAATAGTGTAATGTATCGATATAGAGCATGCGACTGACCACCTGTTTTCTTTAAGGTAGGGAGCATGTGACCGTGGTACGTCATATCCGGCAGCAGGATCAGCGCGATTTTCAGAAGTCATTTGTCTAGAATAAAACAATACGGCTGTTATATGTGGGTTTATGTATAGGACAGCGCGTGTAGCAAAACCGGTTTATTGTTTTAAAGAATCATCAAATATTTTGAAACTTAGGTAAGTCAGAATTATTTAATTTCGTAAAAAAATATTCAAAACATTTTTACCAGAATGGCAATAAAACGAGAAATTTAGACCAATTTACTATTGAGTAGATAAAAAATAATATTGCATCGCATCGACTTTTTCTTAACTTTATTTACTTTTTATGCATTTGTTAAGCTTGAGTGCGATGACAGTTGTGCATGCAAATCGGCCAATCACTAGAGAGAAAAGTTAAGAACATTAATGATAACCGTTCGCAGACGACTAATCTGAATTACACTATTAGTGGCATTTGATACAGTCCCAAGCTCGAGCTAGAATTTCGGCGTGGAACCTTCTGAACCAAATGCTCTAAACCTGTCTTACCGACGAATATGGGAATAAGTGTTTGTTTTCCATTGCCAAGTAGGTCTAGCAATGTTTCAAGCAATGCAGTTTGCATATCTTTCTAATATTCGTAATTTGAACAATAAAATTCGTACAAAAAATACTATGATGTATTTGTTGAGGAAAATGTTGAAGATATTATTAACGAAAATACTGACATAATTATTGTCGAACAGCTAGACTGTGACTTTAATGTTGATGAAGATTTTAAAGCTATATGTTCTCTGAAACGCCAGAAAAGTGCTGGGGAAGATTCATTGATCCTGGAAACATTTTTAGATTCTAGTCACATAATTGCACCAATGCTATGTTAACCCTTTAATTACATGTATGAAAACTGCATATACCCCGAGTCATGGACACATGGTATTTTAGTACCAGTTCCTAAAAAAGGATATCTTAATATTACTGACAATTACAGAGGTGTTATGCTTACAAGTGTAGTTTCAAAAATATTTTCACAACTTTTGGATTTTAAAGCACTTGCTTTTGTTGAAACTAATAACATTTTATCAGATATCCAATACGGATTTAGACAGAAACATAGTACCGTTGATTGTTTTTTGTTTTACAAACATTGACAGATAGGATAGTCCAGTATGAAAGGAGAAAATTATATTGTGCATTTATCGACTTTAAAAAGGCATTCGACTTGGTCTGTAGAAATGGCATATGGTTTAAATTGCTAAATTATAAATTGTCGTCCAAATTTGTTAATATGTTAAAAACTATGTATCATTCTGTTAAGATCTGTGTTAGAGCAAATGGAACCCTTACACAACATTTTGATAGTTATATGGGTGTAAAACAAAGAGAAAGTTATCTCCCCTACTTTTCATATTATTTATAAATGATATGTAACATTAAAGATATTCATGCTGACCTAGTTACTTTAGATGAAATGCAGATATTTATGTAATTGTTTGCTGATGATACTGTGATATTTTCGTATTCTATATTGGGTTTACAAATCTTACTAAATAAATTACAAAGGTATTGTAATAAATGGAACATCACCGTAAATACACGAATGAAAACGATTGCAATGGTATGTAAACTTAACAATAGAAAAGAACAGTTTGGTGTGTATTACAATAATATCAAATTAGAAGTGGTTAATAAATTTTGTTATCTTGGTGTCGTGCTTTTAAGCAATGGAAAATTTTACAATGCACAAGACCAAGCTCTTCGTGCTCTGTTCACTCTTATTTCATCATTTGATGTTGTATCTTTGGCTTTTGAAGAGAAATTGAAATTGTTCGATTCTATGGTTTTGCCAATTTTATATTATGCTTGAGAAGTTTGGGGATTCCATAAAGCTCCGGATATGGAAAAGGTTTACCTAAAATTTCTCAAAAAAGTATTAAGTGTTAGATATGAAACACCTAATGTAACTGTATATGGAGAACTTGGAAAAGTTCCTCTCGATATATTACGCAAAGAACGCATATTAAAATACTGGTATAGGATTGTAAATGCCCAAGAAACTCTAGTATATAAATGTTTATTGACAGTGTTACGCGTTCAACAAATAGTTCGTGGGTATTAAATTTAAAACTGCTATTGGATAATTTAGGTTATTCGTTTTTATGGAATGATATGTCTATAACAAAGTCTCAGTTAAAAAGTGTCATAGAACGGTTGTACAGTCAGTATTATCAAAGTTTTATGCTATGGCGGATTCAATGCCAAAACTGAATACTTACAAAAATGGCAAAGATTGTACTGGTTTTGAAAAATATATGTCATGTGTTGCTATAGATTCTCATCGTATTGCACTAACAAGACTCCGTTGTTCTGCTCATAAACTAGCAATCGAGAAAGCCCGTTTTAGAAACATTGAAAGATCAAATCGAAAATGTATTTATTGTCAAATGAATATTATTGAAGATGAATATCACTTTTTACTTGTCTGTTCTTATTACCGTGATGAACTATCTACCAAAATATTACAGTCACTGGCCTACATATCAAAAGTTTAAATCACTGATAATTTTAAATCAAACCAGTATTTGAATTAAACTTTGAAAATTTGTATATATTTAGCCAATAAGAAACGTTCTGCTATCTGATAATTAATAATAATAATTGTATGTTAAATATAGTCTGCTGAATGTAAGCAATTGACATATTTAATCATTTACTTGCGTTGCTTTATATTTTGTATTTAATTTGATATGTTTGTTCATGACCTGGCCTCTAATTTAGACAATATTAAATCTAGAAAACATGTTCAGATAGATATACTGATCATTGATTTTGCCAAAGCTTTTGATAAGGTGCCACATAGGAGACTATTGCATAAACAAGAAATGTTTGTAAAACATAAATGCCCCCCGGCAGCACCTAATTGCTTGTGACTGGGCCAAAGCGTTCTCTATTTATTGATCAGAAACCGTTTTTAGGATCAAGGTCCCTGTGGCCTTGACCTTTAACCTAATGACCTCAAAATCAATAGGGGTCATTAACTGGTCATGACCAACCAGCATACCAAGTTTGGTGAACCTAGGTCAAAGAATTCTCTAGTTACTGATCAGAAACCGTTTTTAGAGTCAAAGTCTCTGTGAGCTTGACCTCTGACCTAATGACCTCAAAATCAATAGGGAGTCATCTACTGGTGATGACCAACCAGCATACCAAGTTTAGTGAACCTACGTCAAAGCGTTCTCTAGTTATTAATCAGAAACCGTTTTTAAGATGAAGGGCTCTGTGATCTTGACCTTTGGCCTAATGACCTCAAAGTCAATAGGGGGTCATCTACTGGTGATGACCAACCAGCATACCAAGTTTGATGAACCTAGGTAAAAGCGTTCTCTAGTTATTGATCAGAAACCGTTTTTAGGATGAAGGTCCCTGTGAGCTTGACCTTTGACCTAATAACCTCAAAATCAATAAGGGTCATCTACTGGTGATGACCAACCAGCATACTAAGTTTGGTGAACCTACGTCAAAGTGTTCTCTAGTTATTGATCGGAAACCGTTTTAAGGATGAAAGTCTCTGTGGTCTTGACCTTTGACCTAATGACCTCAAAGTCAATAGGGTTTATTTACTGGTGATGACCAACCAGCATACCAAGTTTGGTGAACCTAGGTCAAAGCGTTCTCTAGTTATTGATCAGAAACCGTTTTTAGGATGAAGGTCCCTGTGAGCTTGACCTTTGACCTAATGACCTCAAAATCAATAGGGGTCATCTACTGATGATGACCAACCAGCATAACAAGTTTGGTGAATCTAGGTCAAAGCGTTCTCTAGTTATTGGTCAGAAACCGTTTCTACCTACAAGGTCAATGTGACCTTGACCTTTGACCCCTTGACCCCAAAATCAATAAGGGTCATCTACTGGTGATGGACAATCATCCTACTAAGTTTGAAGTTCCTAGGCCTAAGCGTTCTTTAGTTATTGGTCGGAAACCGTTTCTACCTACAAGGTCAATGTGACCTTGACCTTCGACCCCTTGACCCCAAAATCAATAGGGTTCATCTACTGGTGATGGACAATCATCCTACCAAGTTTGAAGTTCCTAGGCCTAAGCATTCTTTAGTTATTGGTCGGAAACCATTTGGTCTACGGACCGACGGACCGACCGACAGACAGACAAATGCAAAGCAATATACCCCCTCTTCTTTGAAGTGGGGGCATAATTAAACTTTTATGGTATACGAGGCACTACCCTTAGATGGATTGAATCATGGTTAAATAGGTCTCAAGTTGTTGTCCTAGAAGGAGTAGAATCAGATCCTGCCCCTGTGGTGTCCGGAGTGCCTCAAGGCTCGGTACTCGGGCCTGTATTATTCCTCCTATTTATTAATGACCTGCCCAATGGTATAACATCAACAGTGCGTCTTTTTGCAGACGACTGTGTCCTATATCGTAAGGTCCAATCATATTCAGATTGTCTCACCCTGCAAAATGACCTGGATAAACTCCAACAATGGGAACAGACTTGGTTAATGAAATTTAATGTGGCCAAATGTGAAGTCATGAGACTATCCAGGCATAAACAGGTTAACCTAATCAAACATAATTACCTGCTGCATGGTCAAGTCCTAGAAGCAGTTGACTCCGCTAAATATCTGGGCGTTACCCTAACCAACACCCTAGATTGGTCCAAACATATAGACAGTGTGGCCGGCAAGGCCACTCGAACACTTGGTTCCTTACGTCGTAACCTTTTCTTTGCACCACAGGCCACAAGACTCATGGCATATAAAACCTTAGTCAGACCCCAGGTTGAGTATGCGTCCCCTAAATGGAACCCACATACCCAACATAACATACAAAAGATTGAAAAAGTACAGCGCACTGCGGCAAGATGGGCATGTAGAAGGTGGCGTAGATCAAGTTGTGTGGGTGACATGTTAACAGACTTAAATTTAGACAGCCTTGAACATAGAAGAGAAGTTTCAGGTCTTACCTTCTTCTACAAAATACATTATAACCTTGTGTTTATTGATAAGTACATGTATCTAACACCAGTTACAAGCAGGTCACTTCAAACCAGACATAGTCACCCCTTTCAGTATTCGAGACCCTCTCCACGTACAGACTGTTTTAAGTACTCTTTCTTCCCTAGGTTAATACCAGTCTGGAACTGCCTACCAGAGTCAACTGTTTCCATTTGCACAGTGGACTCCTTTAAACAGGCAATTAGTTCAATGTAATGTGGTACAACCCTGTACATAGTTTTAACAGGCTAGGCTTGCTACTTCCGCATGTAATTATAATCTAAGAGCAGTTTGGCCTCAAAATTTCTTTTATTGGTGTATTATACATTAATTTTTTTTTCAACCCATCTGGCTGCTAATTTGCCACCCACATGACGTAATGATCAGTCTTGATCGAAGTCATTATCGGAAGAAAGAAAGATATGTTATATGCTTTATCATGCTCTTCTCATTCCTTTTATTGCCGCCTATTACTAGAAGGCGAAGAAAATGTTTATGTTTATATGCCTAATAAAGAATTGAAATGAAATTGAATTGTATTTAATGGTCAAATTTTTAAAGTTTTATAGAAATAATCAGTTAGTATCACTGCAACTAAAATCAACCCAGAAAAAAAAACACACACACACACACACACACACACACACACACGCAGCATATTAAACATGTGTAAATAAATAAAACACTATAAAAGAACTATAAGTGCTTTAACAAAACTTGAAGTGTTCTACAACAGATTTGAGCTACTGAGAATACAATTATATGAACACTATGGAAGTATTAAACAGAATCATACAGTTAATCTAGCCGTGCAGTACATTTTCTCATTTGATAATGTACATCTTTTAATATAATATATAAATTACACATGTTTACAAACACTTACGCAGTGCCAAGGCTTGTGTTCTCTGAAAAAGAAACACTTCATGTTTACACAGTTCAATGTTTGTTAAATGTTTGTTACAACATACGAATGCAGCATTGTATACCGGTAAATGTTCAAAAATTCAAGTATACAACTATTAGATAGAATGAAAATATAGCAGTTTTTTAAAGCCATAAAACATATAATAAAACGCATTTTGTTATAGGAAACAAGGAGGGATTATAAATAAATTGCAGAACATCCCCCCGCAAAAAAAACAACATATCTGACTGAAAATAACCGACTGGAGATAACCGCCTGGAAATACTAGTAACCACCTGAAAATAACCGCCTGGATGTAATAGTAACCATTTGAAATTAACTGCCTGGAAATAACTTCCTTAACATAAACACCTGGAAATACAAGTGACTGCCTGTAAATAACCGCATGGACATGTCCATCTGGAAATACTAGTATCTGCCTGAAATAACTGCCTAAATAACCATCTGGAAGTACTAGCAACTGCCTTGGGGAAAAACGCCTTGAAATTATCACCTGAAAATACTAGTAACCGCCTAAAAATAACAGCATAGACATGAGCATCTTGAAATACTAGTAACCGCCTGAAAATATCCACCTAAATAACCACCTACACATAACCACCTGGAAATAGTTCTTCTTGAAAATAACTGCCTGGACATAGCGTCCTGGAAATATTAGAAACCACCTAACAATAACCGCCTGGAAATACTAGAAACCGCCTGGATATTACTGACTGGACATAACAACCTGAAAATACTAGATACCACCTGAAAATAAACACCTGAATATAACTGCCTGAAAGTACTAGTAACCGCCTAAAAATAACCGCCTGGACATAACCACCTGGAAATAATGGTTACACCTAAAATAACGGCGTGGATATAGCCTCCTAGAAACCCTAGTAACCACCTGAAAATAACCGCCTTGACAGAATCACCTGGAAATACTAGTAACTGCCTGAAAATAACCACCTGGACAGAACCAGCTGGAATACTAGTCACCGCTTCAAAATAACCGCCTGGACATAAACACTTGGAAATTCTTTTTATGCCTAAAAATAAATGCGTGGATATAGCCGCCTGGAAATACTAATAGTAATCACCTGAAAATAACCGCCTTGACAGAACCACCTGGAAATAGTAACGGTCTGAAAAAAATACACCTGGACAGAACCACCCGGAAATACTTGTAACTGCCTGAAAACAACCACCTGGATAGAACCACCTTGAATACTAGTAACCATCTAAAAATAACCGCATTGACATAACTATCTGGAAATACTAGTAACTGCCTGAAAACAACCACCTCGAGATAACCGGCTGGAATACTAGTAACCACCTTAAAATAACCACATGGACAGACCCAGCTGGAATACTAGTAACCACCTTAAAATAACCACCTAAACAGAACCAGCTGGAATACTAGTAACCACCTGAAAATAACCACCTGGACATAACCACCTGGAAATACTGGTTACGCCTAAAAATAACTGCGTGGATATAGCCGCCTGGATATACTAGTAATCACCTGAAAATAACTGCCTTGACAGAACCACCTGGGAATACAAGTAACTGCCTGAAAACAACCACTGGAAATAAGCGGCTGGAATACTAGTAACCACCTGAAAATAACCACCTGGACAGAACCACCTGGGAATACTAGTAACTGCCTGAAAACAACCACTGAAAATAACCGGCTGGAATACTAGTAACCACCTGAAAATAACCACCTGGACAGAACCACCTGGGAATACTAGTTACTGCTTGAAAACAACCACTGGAAATAACCAGCTGGAATACTAGTTACAACCTGAAAATAACCACCTGGACAGAACCGGCTGGAATATTAGTAACCACCTAAAATAACCACATTGACAGAACCAGCGGGAATACTTGTTACCACATGAAAACAACCATCAGGACATAAACACCTGGAAATACTGGTTACGTCTAAAAATAACTGCGTGGATATAGCCGCCTGAAAATACTAGTAATCACCTGAAAATAACCACCTTGACATAACCATCTGGAATACTTGTAACTACCTGAAAACAACCACCTGGACATAACCACCTGGAATACTTGTAACTGCCTGAAAATAATCACCTGGAAATAACCACCTGGAATACTAGTAACCACCTGAAAATAACCGCCTGGACATAACCACCTGGAAATACTAGTTACTGCCTGAAAACAACCAGCTGGCCGAACCATACTATACTAGTATTATTTAGCTAATAAGGCAACAAAGGTAAAAAGCTATGGATGTGTCATATTAACAAAATGGAACCAAACGCAAAACTAAACTAGATGTGTCTTATGTATAGCCTGTTTTGTTATTTAGAGAGACAAAACAAATAGTGTGAAATAATAGTTCACAAGGTGTGGAGCCAAACACCTACACTAGATTACTAATAAAATAGTGATCACAAAATACTAGATAAGTAGTACATAGTCTGCCTTAATAAGAAAAATAACTTAAAGGAAATGAATACATGCAACTTGACTTAAGAAAATAACCATTTCTACTCTCTGGGTAAGCGACTGGTCCTCCTTTTGACGGTTATTTCCGCGGTTATTGGACTTTTTTGTGTTTTATGGCATTTACTAAAAATCCCATATTTCCATTAAAACAACATGTACTGTGTTTTCCTATCATCCACTGACTTCAACTCGTCCAGAGAACCTTGGACAATACATAAGTGGTCAATAAATCCTTACAATGGCTAAGTTGTGTATAAGACAAATGTTTAATTGTACGTTACATATATATGGCTATCATTAGATAAATTTTCAACATCTCCCTAGAATGACACAGTTGTGCATACGATGGCCGTTCGGCCGAACCTGATATATACCTAGCTGGACAAGTGATTATTGTTCAATAACACCTTGTTAATTAACTACTTACGATGGCAAAGCTATATCCTAGATAAATGTGTGTACAGCTTGTTTATAAGGTGGTTGCTATATGTAACATAAGCAAAGATGGGGAGAACTATTTTGGCTTCGGATATACTTTAAAGGTATATTTAAAACGGGTATCGTAAGAATGAGTACTTTTGAGGAAGTTCTGATTTCAAATTGAAATCATACGACAACCTTTGTTCAAATAACGTGTATTACAAAGATCTGAAATATCGGTCATTACTTCAGCTATTCTCTAAAGATAGTACTAACTTATTGGAGTGTGCACACCAGCCACTATACGGAGCATGATGTTACTTATATCTTACCATATATAATTGTTTGCGAGGGAAACTCAGGGGTCACTGGTTCCTGGACGTAAACGTTCCTGTTTTTCTCAATGCCTGGTGTTGTTGGCATCTCTAAGGTGAGGTCTTTGTTTTGAGCCGTAGACCTTTAAATAAGAAAAATGACGTATACACAGAGCACTAACGTCATCAGTATTCTCTTTAAAAACACTACTAAAGTTAAAAACAAAAATTCTACTAAGGTCTAAAAACACTACTGAACATGTGTGAACTACAGCAACATACCCTCTCACGGAATTTTCCAAATGTAGCCGTGTTGCGCAAAAAGAGTAATCTCCCCTTCCCGTATTATAAGTTATCACTCGGAACACCTCGGACGACTTCGATAAGTCACCTCGGAAATAATGTGGTAGGCGCCTTAATTATTGGACTATTTTATAATACAAATGGTGTCTGCTAAATTGAAAACATTTCTACATGTTCATGCTTTAAATTAAGATTTATATTCATTTTTTCTAATGCATAAGACAAACACTACTTGAATTCTGCCATGTTTGTTTATATTTTTATTAGAGCCGGGGTGAATTACCATTTGTAGTATTCATACACTTACATACGAGGTCTTTATACGAAGTTGTCGGAAAAGGCCGAGTTGTTACCATTGATACGATATATATTATATGACAGACAATTCTTTCATGTATAGAGTAATCTCCCCTTCCCGTTTTGCACTTCAAGAACAGATCTTTTTCGACGGACTTTTCTCGATGTCTATAAATATTAGTGACATCACACATCCTACAGTTCTTTATCAACACAGTAGTCAAGAGTTAGGTGTATGAAATACTATACTGCATGTTACAACAATCCCCATGAGTTGTCTCCCCTATACGTTATGCCAATTTTTTTTTACAATTTTCTTACATTATCAAAGCAGAATGTGACAGTTGGTGCAGGAATGGCCGATATGCTCTGTCATGGCAGTTAATAATGGCTTGTACATAAAAATATCAAAATTATATTTCAGAAATGAATATTATAAAAAAATTATAAGCCATTTACCGATCAAAATACAATAATAAAATCCGTATCACAAGGTATTGTAAAACCGATCGCTTTATGCCACAAAAAAAAACAGCTGTAAAAGTAAGCTCTCTCATAAAATACAGGCCATAAATTCGGTTGATTAACTATAAAAGGTATGGATAACATTTATATTCCGATATAGTTTCACCTCTCATAAAATTTAATTGAGGAAATGAAAATTAGACATACCTTGCTATTTCGCTTTCTGAAATATTAAAATAATAAACCATGATAAAAAAAATATCATATAACGCAAAAGGTAGAACATAACTTCCCGATCATACGGATAGAGGTCTTAAAATATATATAATCTACACGAAAATAGGTCCATGGTTCAGGGTCCGACAGTGCTTTCACATGGGTTCTATGTTATACAAGTTTGTTTTTGCAAAAACGTTGATGGCTTCACAGCTATAAAGATACTTATTTGTCGCGAATATTATGTAACACTCAAGTGTTGGCAAACCGTAACTGATTATCTTACGGCAAAAATAAAACTTAGAGGAGTAAAACTAATCGAAGACTATTTTAGTATAGCCCCATAAAATAAAATAATATGTTTACAGCTATTACAAATATTTTTATAACGTCCTTGCTTTCTTGCAAGTCGCGTTTTCTTCTGGCGAAGCTAAAAATACCACTGTACTCAATTGTGACATATTTGCCAAGGCGAGTGGTGAATCAAAAAGGCAATACACGAGAAATTAAAACCAAGGTGGAGCGACATGGCAAAGATCTGCCACAATAGATTTACCTTTCTTTCGTCTTCTATATCGTCTAAGCAGGACTATCACGACAGCCACAACAATCGCGAGAGCTATGACAACCCCCAGCACACTCCCTACAATCAGCCCAGCTGAGACTGGCGCTGGAAGACAAAAAAATACACCTCTCATTTTGATAAAGCATGGGTACGAGGTAATAGAAAAAACAAGCAAGTTCAATGATTTTGTACAACAACAACAACAACAAAATCGTATTCGAGATTTGACATGCAATTAGATTTGTTTCTTCAAATCAAAGCAATTACCGTATATAGATTTATATCTGTACACAAAAGCTTAAATTTTCGACACTTGATTTGTTTCATTTTAAATTTTACGATATGAGAAGAATATATAGCATAATAAACTTCTCATGGTTTTAACGGGTTTTATGTTGAGGATAGCGACAAACAAACAGATATAACAATAAACGGGTTTTATGCTGAGGATAGCTACAAACAAACAGATATAGCAATAAACGGGTTTTATATTGAGGATAGCTTCAAACAAACAGATATAACAATAAACGGGTTTTATGTTGAGGATAGCTACAAACAAACAGATATAATAATAAAAGGGTTTTATATTGAGAATAGCTACAAACAAACAGATACAACAATTAACGGATTTTATGTTGAGGATAGCTACAAATAAACAGAATAACAATACACGGGTTTTATGTTGAGGATAGCTACAAAAAAAGGATACAACAATTAACGGATTTTATGTTGAGGATAGCTACAAACAAACAGATAGAACAATAAACGGGTTTTATGTTGAGGATAGCTACAAACAATCAAATACAACAATAAACCGGTTTTATGTTGAGGATAGATACAAACAAACAGATATAACAATAAACGGGTTTTATGTTGAGTATAGCGACAAACAAACAGATATAACAATAAACGGGTTTTATGTTGAGGATAGCTACAAACAAACAGATATAATAATAAACGGGTTTTATGTTGAGGATAGCTACAAACAAACAGATATAACAATAAACGGGTTTTATGTTGAGGATAGCTACAAACAAACAGGTATAACAATAAACGGGTTTTATGTTGAGGATAGCTACAAACAAACAGATATAACAATAAACGGGTTTTATGTTGAGGATAGCTACAAACAAACAGATATAACAATAATTTTCAATCTGAATTGTTTAAATAGGTGTAAGATGATATAAGTGGTGCACTTGTACATTTTTTTCTTCAGTTAAATACTGTGTGAAAAATCGTGAATGAACTTATTTAATGATTCTTATAAGTTTTTCCCTGCTTTTCTCGTTAAAGCGACATAAACTCTGCTTTTAGATTAGAAAAAATCATGTTGATTTATGAAACAATGTATGTAGATAAAACATAAAACCATTTACATTTGTTAATTGTAGCTTTATTCAGAGTCATGTTCGACTACTGCTTGGTATTTATCGAAGGTTTATTAAAATAGTTTTATTTAGCTACTAGTATAGTGCTGTATATTTTTCGTAACTTTATTCATAGTGTCGTGTTCAGTAGCTGCACTGTATATGTTGGTAGCTTTACTTGAAAAATTCCTAATGTGTTGTTGCATTGAATATTTTCAAAGCTTTATTCAAGGAGTTGTATTCCAACTGCATTGTTGATTTAACGTAGCGGTATTCAATGACTCATATTAATTTTTTGTCTAAAAAGAGTTATTCAAAGATTCGTATTCGGCTTACGTATAAAATATATTAACGTTGTTTTATTCTTGGAGTCGTATTTAGCTTTTGTGTTGTATTTATTAACGCAGTGTTATTCGAAGAGTCGTTTTCGTCTTTTGTATAAAATATATTACGTAGAATTGTTGAAAGAGTCGTATTCGACTGATGTATAAAATATAATAACGTAGTGTTATTTGAACAGTCGTATTCGACTTTGTATCATATATTACGTACAGTGTTATTTAAAGAGCCGTTCCATACCTTTATCTGTCTTCTCCTTGATCACAGCTGTGTATTCACTTCTATTGTATTCATTAAAGGCGTATGCTTGAAATTCGTACATAGTCTCTTCGGATAGATTTTCTACCGTAAGTTCCACCCTTTGGTTCTTTTCCACGCCGGCATTTTTCATCGTAAAATTAGACCAACCCAACTGGTCCCCCGCTTTCTTATGTTCAATAACTATCGTTTGTCCGCCGCCGTTATAGAATCCGGTTACAACTGTGAAAGTCACAGAATCGTGCGAACTGGCAATTTTATGAAAGTTTGTCGGCATATCCGGTGGTCCTAGAATTATAAAACGGTTTTTACTTCCTCTGAAAATATGTGTGATGCTTGGGAATATAGAGCAGCTAGTTTTTGTCTGTTTTAGTTTAATGCGGTAAAACACATTTAAGGAAATCGGCGCTTTTACTGAAAAAAAAAGCAAATATGTCTGAATTTATCAGACAATCGGGAAAATGAATGGTCATTTTTTCTGAGTGACTGTAATTTACTCCCAATCTTAGAATAGGGCAAATAGAAAAAGTAACTACTTTTCACTCACCCTCAGGTAAAACAGTGACATTCAATGGTGTTTCGCCATATGTGTTTTGTATGTAAAAGGTATATGTCTTAAAATTTTCTTCCTGTACCTCTTCAAAGGTCAATGCCAACTTTTGACCTTCTGGTTGGACATCTTTGTCATGAAATTTGATTGAAACGATTTGTGTTTTGCAAGAAAAGTTCATGTTGCCAATATACGAGTCACATGTGAAGGTCAAGTTATCACCGGAAACAGATAGCTTATTAACTTTCGGGTACGAATAAAGAATTGTTTCCAGAACAAGCCGATCACCCTTTGATATGTTGTAACTTTCGGCTGAATCGATAATCACGGGAAAATCTGAAATAAAAGATGATCATCTCTGATATTTTAGATACGTCAAAAGCATCTTATACAAGGGACAAATTATAAAGGTAAATCTATCACTGCAAAAGAAATATCTTTTTTGAAATGCGTTGCCTCAATGGCTTAGTTAGATATATAAGGGTATGTATGCATATCATTTTCTTTACGATAAACGTTGCATGGTAAGCTTTTGCATACAAAATATTGATTGTCAACGAATGTTAAAATAACATTTACTGCATAACCGTACAGTTTTATAGCATATTGTTCTATTTCATATATGTTTAACAAAGTGCAAATTCGGGTCGATTTTACAAGATAGGAGCTTTAACAATGGTTATTATAACAAAAAGTTCTCTTCACATTGAAAGATGTCTTGTCTTAGTCCATTGCAATTCTGCTGAGTACGTTTGACATGTATACAGGATTACAGTGGTATTAGGTCTCGTTAATAAGCACATTTTTATGATGGATTTGATCCCCAAAGATATATGGTATTGATTTAATGAACTTTAGTAGCGATGCAAATTCGAAATGAAGTAAGATTGTACCACAAAATTTCTTTAGTAATAAGTTACCTTAACTGAAACGTATATGAAGTAAGAGTTTCAACATAATAGTTATTACGGTCTTCGACATTCGACATAATAGTTATTACGGTCTTCGACATAATAGTTATTACGGTCTTCGACATTCGACATAATAGTTATTACGGTCTTCGACATAACAGTTATTACGGTCTTCGACATAATTGTTATAACGGTTTACGACAAAATAGTCATTACGGTCTTCGACATAATTGTTGTAACGGTTAACGACATTATAGTCATTACGGTCTTCGACATAATAGTTATTACGGTCTTCGACATAATAGTTATAACGGTCTTCGACATTCGACATAATAGTTATTACGGTCTTCGACATAACAGTTATTACGGTCTTCGACATAATTGTTATTACGGTTTACGACAAAATAGTCATTACGGTCTTCGACATAATTGTTATAACGGTCTTCGACATAATTGTTATAACGGTTAACGACATTATAGTCATTACGGCCTTCGACATAATAGTCATTACGGTCTTCGACATAATAGTTATTACGGTCTTCGACATAATTGTTACATTACGTATTTATATCTTACTTAGGTTCGAATTACCAACGACCTTCTGGACAAGGGTAGGGGGCCAAGCGAACTTCAAACTGAGTAACCTGATCAACGAAAGGGCTTCTTACCGTGCAGGAAACATTGAACATTTCTTACAAAATCTTTTTTATACGCGAACATGCGAGATCATTTTAATGGTGACAAGTTGTCACTCTCGTAATAATACGGCATAATGTATCTTCAGCATTCAGAAAATGAAAACTTACTTTCTGAAAAACAAAGAATAGAAATTGTTTATATAGTACATTTGTATGGTATAACTGCTGGCAAAATCTTTTGAGAAATGAAATGGTGCTTTCTCAACTATTAAAAAAAACGTAAAGGTCATGACTCTAGAGAGATAAGTTATTGACTGTAACAAATCTTATAACAAAGTTTCAAGGCTTTTTATAATGTCTTTTGAAGCGGGAAGCTATATTAGGTTAAAAAGGTCACATTTCGCTGTATCAGACTTACGGACAAGAGAACATCGAGAAGCAAATACATGAAAAATACATGAAATGATTAAATTTCCTCGTTACAGCAGTAATACTGAAAATATCTGATAATTTATCTTAAAATAAACTTGTCCATATGTTGTTTACCTGGAATTTTTACATCTATTCTGTCAATCTGCGTCGTTGTACCTGTTGTTAGGTTTTTAATGTTGTTGCTCACGTGGCATTCGTAACGCCCTGAGTCCTGGTAATTTGTTGTATGCAGCGATATGGTCGCTGTGTCACCTTTAAAAGTTCCAGGAAAAGTACGAACGGGCGTGTTTTTAACATAGTGTTTAAAGCCTTTTAGAGTATAATTGTTCGGCTTTCCGATAGCCTTACATTCAAACCTCTTATTCATCTCGTTCCACATTAAATGCACCTCAGGAGCATCTGAAAGAAAATATTAATAGAAACTTCTCTGTCAGGATCGTGGGTGTTTTGTGTTTTTGAGGGAAAAAAATGTTGAAGAAATTTATAACAAAAAAATGCTGCTGTAAGCTTTTTCTTCAACTAATTTCACATTTTTTAGATATAATTTATATATATATTATATTCATTACTTATTTTTTATTTGATTTTGTACCAGATACATGACGTCCAAGAACAAGTAGCTCAGTAATTATTTTCTTATTGATTGCTCAGTTGATAGAGCACCGCGCTGGATTAACTTGTCTCACACATCGGTTCTGTACGTGCTTAGTGATCTGTGGTTGTATTTTTCAACCGTAACGTCTGGTTTAAAAAAAAAAAAAATCAACAACATTTTGAAAGTTCACAGAAAGTTAGAATAACATTTTTTTTATTTTCACTTCCTTTTATTTGAAAGCAGAAATGTTAATTCTATAATAAGCGAGAGAAAATGTCTCAAAATAAATATTGCCTGGCCCGGTAGTTGAATTGGTATAGTACTTCGACAAGTATTATTTGATTCTCACATTGTATATGTCCAAAATGCGTTGGAATCACACGCCACACCTTCATTATTCTTTTGCAAAATTTTAAATAGTATTCCCTTAATCAAACGCGTCACTTAAACAATAAAAAGCAGCGCATATTCTAAGAAGTGGTTTACATATTGACCATACTTACAATTAACTGTCACAGTGATCTGTGCCGTCTTTGGAGTAGTTTTTCCATTGGATACCGTACATGTGTAAATTCCGTCATCAGTTCGTTCAATCTCTTTGTTAGTTTTAAATAGTCTATTCGAATCCGATACATTTCTCCCCTTAAACATCCAGTAAAATATTGTACAGATCGGGTCACAATCTCCTGTTGTACAGACCAGGTTTTTGCTGTCTGAATTCTCACCTTCTATTACGGGTATCATAGGACCTGCATGTATCGTTACGTCATCCGGGCCATCTTCAGAAAGAAAACGTTTGTTTTTTCATTAAAGCTGATTTATACTACGACTCATTTGAGTGAATAAGAATCATTCAAAGAAATTTAAATTCAATACTTGTTTCGCTTAAAAATAAGGGTAGTTAACACTTGAAACAAACTATAAAACATCATAAAATCAGAGAGAAAAATTAAAGTTATACTTACAGTTCACCCGAAAAGAGTGAGTGTCTTTCTTTAGTACATTGTCATTATCCCAGACAGTACATATGTATGGCTTATTACTGTTATTTCGATACACGGGCGAAAGGTTTAGAATATTTTCAGTATTTCGACTTGGCAGTCCAAACCCCGTCCAGTTGTATTGGCAGCTTCCATTGTTACACTGCGCGTTACATTTCAATAAAATGGACGCATTTTCATTAACATCTGCTTGACTCGTAATATCTGGACCGACTGTCACCACAGCTGCAATACGAGTTAAATTGATTTAACAGTCACCTTGTAATTGCAGATAGATACTTTGTTGAGTTACAAATCATTAAAATAATCATATCACTTAAAATCAAGTCTGTGAAGTTGGCAGTGGGTTCAACATTCGACATTCGACATTCAATGTCCCGCAGTGCATTGAACATTCAACAGGACATTCGATTTCATGCAAGATTTTGAATGTCCTGCAGTGCATTCGACATTAGGCAGGACATTCGATTTCATGCATGCTTTTGAGTGTCCTGCAGTGCATTCGACATTCAGCAGGACATTCGATTTCATGCATGTTTTTGAATGTCCAGCAGTGCATTCGACATTGGGCAGGACATTCGATTTAATGCAAGATTTTGAATGTCCTGCAGTGCATTC
This sequence comes from Cyclina sinensis, assembly GCA_012932295.1. NCBI lineage: Eukaryota > Metazoa > Mollusca > Bivalvia > Venerida > Veneridae > Cyclina > Cyclina sinensis. The sequence continues at coordinate 52,830 of JAAONU010000011.1, forward strand.
GACATTGGGCAGGACATTCGATTTGATGCATGTTTTTGAATGTCCAGCAGTGGATTGGACATTCAGCAGGACATTCGATTGAATGCATGTTTTTGAATGTCCAGCAGTGCATTGGACATTCAACAGGACATTCGATTTGATGCATATTAGGCAGGACATTCAAAAACATGCATCAAATCGAATGTCCTGCTGAATGTCGAATGCACTGCTGGACATTCAAAAACATGCATCAAATCGAATGTCCTGCCCAATGTCGAATGCACTGCAGGACATTCAAAAACATGCATCAAATCGAATGTCCTGCTGAATGTCGAATGCACTGCAGGACATTCAAAAACATGCATTAAATCGAATGTCCTGCCCAATGTCGAATGCACTGCTGGACATTCAAAAACATGCATTCAATCGAATGTCCTGCTGAATGTCGATTGCACTGCAGGACATTCAAAATCTTGCATGAAATCGAATGTCCTGCCCAATGTCGAATGCACTGCTGGACATTCAAAAACATGCATCAAATCGAATGTCCTGCTGAATGTCCAATGCGCTGCTGAACATTCAAAAACAAGCATCAAATCGAATGTCCTGCTGAATGTCGAATGCACTGCTGGACATTCAAAAAGATGCATCAAATCGAATGTCCTGCCCAATGTCGAATGCACTGCAGGACATTCAAAAACATGCATCAAATCGAATGTCCTGCTGAATGTCCAATGCACTGCTGGACATTCAAAAACATGCATGAAATCGAATGTCCTGCTGAATGTCCAATCCACTGCTGGACATTCAAAAACATGCATCAAATCGAATGTCCTGCCCAATGTCGAATGCACAGCTGGACATTCAAAAACATGCATCAAATCGAATGTCCTGCTGAATGTCGAATGCACTGCTGGACATTCAAAAACATGCATGAAATCGAATGTCCTGCTGAATGTCGATTGCACTGCAGGACATTTTAAATCTTGCATGAAATCGAATGTCCTGCTGAATGTCGAATGCACTGCAGGACAAATAAAATCTTGCATGAAATCGAATGTCCTGCCCAATGTCGAATGCACTGCTGGACATTCAAAAACATGCATCAAATTGAATGTCCTGCTGAATGTCCAATGCACTGCTGGACATTCAAAAACAAGCATCAAATCGAATGTCCTGCTGAATGTCGAATGCACTGCTGGACATTCAAAAAGATGCATCAAATCGAATGTCCTGCCCAATGTCGAATGCACTGCAGGAAATTCAAAAACATGCATCAAATCGAATGTCCTGCTGAATGTCCAATGCACTGCTGGACATTCAAAAACATGCATGAAATCAAATGTCCTGCTGAATGTCCAATCAACTGCTGGACATTCAAAAACATGCATCAAATCGAATGTCCTGCCCAATGTCGAATGCACTGCTGGACATTCAAAAACATGCATCAAATCGAATGTCCTGCTGAATGTCCAATGCACTGCTGGACATTCAAAAACATGCATTCAATCGCATGTCCTGCTGAATGTCCAATCCACTGCTGGACATTCAAAAACATGCATCAAATCGAATGTCCTGCCCAATGTCGAATGCACTGCTGGACATTCAAAAACATGCATCAAATCGAATGTCCTGCTGAATGTCGAATGCACTGCTGGACATTCAAAAACATGCATCAAATCGAATGTCCTGCTGAATATCCAATGCACTGCTGGACATTCAAAAACATGCATTCAATCGAATGTCCTGCTGAATGTCCAATGCACTGCTGGACATTCAAAAACATGCATCAAATCGAATGTCCTGCCCAATGTCGAATGCACTGCTGGACATTCAAAATCTTGCATGAAATCGAATGTCCTGCTGAATGTTCAATGCACTGCGGGACATTGAATGTCGAATGTCGAATGTTGATCCCACTGCCAACTTCACAGACTTCTTAAAATCTTCCCAACTCCGTCAAGTCCCTATTTATGATTTGATTTGAACTAGAATCTCGCAAAAAAGCAATTTTTGCATCAAGTTTATAAACTGTTCTTGATGTTCATAATCTCCCTTCTACACAGTGAAAAAAAACCCACCTAACTTGTGGACTAGTACAGATTTCTGTATATGAGTGTTATGAAACATAAAATACTCTGTAATTACAGTTAATCAATCTTTATTCGTTGTATTATAAGTCCTGACTGGGTATGAATCGTATCAAGTGACAGCTGTAGTATTTTAGATCTTTTCCAGCAAAGAACGTAGTTTGCAACACAGGACCCAATCCCCTCCTATGATCTGCATTTGCAGAGAAAAAGAGCTGCTGCGATTGTTGTTCTTTGGATTTCTTACTGAGAACGAAGGTCTGGAACATATTGTTATTTTTTCATCAATTAAGCAATGATCATGCTTCAACTCAGCATCAGTCTCATCATATTCAGTCTACGAATTACTTTGCAAATTAATAAAAACTCTCACCATCATCGCCACATATTCTTATGTTTTTATCAGCTGGTACCGCGCGCTGCCCCTAACACATTCAGAACGCGAAAACAAGTTACGAGTTACTTCTAGAAAGAATGTAGTGACGAGTATATGGTGAAAGTCTTTATTAATGTTCTAAGTAACTCTTTGTGTATATTATAGTGTTGGATCATTGGTCTGGGCTTTTAAAGACAAATGTGTAACAGTAGAAACAGTTGTATGTGTATGTTTTCATGACTTTTATGGTGCAAAGCTATGGGGCAGGGGCAGCACAGAAGAGTGTCAAAGGGGAGTAGATCAAAATTGCATGTTTGCAAAGAAACACTAACGTTCTTGTCTATTTCAGTTCTACGATCGATTTGTCTTAAAAGATCTACATTCAGTTTTCTATGGAATTACTCATGCAAACCGGAATAAAGTTTATTCAGCTCTTATGACGTGGAAATTACAGTTTGGTAATAAAACCGCAAGCAAAACGTCCAGGTATGCATTGTCATTATAGGCCTTGGGCGTGACGTCAACACAAAAAGACGCGATATCTGACGTCAGACATTGTACTTTACAAGATAACGATATTTTTGCGACGCGCTACTAAACGAAAAACAAACTCTTTCAACTACTCAGCAACAGTGCACCAGGATGAAGTTGGCAGAAGCAGTACGCAGTAGCAGTTGGCAGCAGAAATTATATCAAACGTGAAGTTTGCAGTAGCAGTACCAGCATAAGCAGGAGGAAAAACTTGAAGCTGGCAGTAGCAGTACGAGCAGTAGCAATAGGAAACACGTGACGTTGGCAGTAACAGTACAGCAGTAGCAGTTGGCAGCAGAAACTAAGTCAAACGTGAAGCTGGCAGTAGCAGTACCATTAGTAGCAGCAGAAAAAAAACGTGGAGCCTGCAGTAGCAGTACAGCAGTAGCAGTAGAAAACACGTGACGTTAGCAGTAGCAGTGCAAACAATAGCAGTTGGGAAAACGTGAAGCTGGCAGAAGTACTACGTGCAGTAGCAGTAGGAATAACGTGAGGCTTGAAATAAAAGTACGAGCGGATGCAGTAGGAAAAACGTGATGCTGGCAGTAGCAGCGCATCAGTAGCAGTAGGAAAAAACTGAAGTTGGCTGCAGCAGTACGAGCAGTTGCAGAAGGCAAAACGTGAAACTGGCAATAGAAGTACAGCGGTAGCAGCAGGAAAAACGTGAAACTGGTCGTAGTAGTGCAACAGTAGCAGCAGGAAAAACGTGAAACTTGCAGTAACAGTACGAGCAGTAGCAGTAGGAAAAACGTGCAGCTGGTAGTAGCAGTACAGCATTAGCAGTAGGAAAAACGTGAAACTGGCAGTAGCAGAACAGCAGTTTCAGCACGAAAAACGTGAAACTGGCCGAAGCAGTACAGCAGTCGCAGTAGGAAAAACGTGAAGCTGGCAGTAGCAGTACAACAGTAGCAGTAGGAATAAACGTGAAACTGGCAGTAGCAGTACAGCAGTAGCAGTAGGAAAAACGTGAAGCTGGCAGTAGCAGTACAACAGTAGCAGTAGGAAAAACGTGAAACTGGCAGTAGCAGTACAGTACTAGCAGCATGAAAAACGTGAACCTGGCAGTAGCAGTACTGCAGTAGCAGTAGGAAAAACGTGAAACTGGCAGTAGCAGTACAGTACTAGCAGCATGAAAAACGTGAACCTGGCAGTAGAAGTACAGTAGTAGCAGTAGGAAAAACGTGCAGCTGGTAGTAGCAGTACAGCAGTAGCAGTAGGAAAAACGTGAAACTGGCAGTAGCAGTACAACAGTAGCAGTAGGAAAAACGTGAAACTGGCAGTAGCAGTACAACAGTAGCAGTAGGAAAAACGTGAAACTGGTAGTAGCAGTACAGTACTAGCAGCATGAAAAACGTGAAACTGGCAGTAGAAGTACAGCAGTAGCAGTTGGAAAAACGTGCAGCTGGTAGTAGCAGTACAGCAGTAGCAGCAGTAAGAACATGAAGCTGGTAGTAGCAAACAGGTGAGTTTCTAATCGCACTACCTTTGACCGCAGTACCGTTCACTCCCCTTACATACATGTGAACGTCGTTGAACGCTGTGCCATTACCATAGAGCGATCTAACATGTTAATACTGAGATAAATAAGGATATCGCAACTGAATGATATTTTGTTTACGAGTTGAATTCTTGTAAAAACACAAATAAACTTGAAACAACAATATGATTGCGAAAAAAAAATAAGCGGTGTAATTGTTTATTCAAATACACGATTTAATGTGGAAACGCCAGTGTGCGCAGTTATCAGAATACAATAACCGATGTTAAAGTTGATGTGTCTCTCGATGCCTGAATTTGATTTGCGGTACTACCGACTGTCAAATGGCGGTTTGCAAACAATTTAATAACAGGAGAAATAAGCAGTCGACAATTTATCTTCCTTTAATGGTAGTCTGAAGGTTGTGCAAGTAAATCATGTCAAAAGTCTACTGGCAACAAAGAAAACTATAATCTCCTTTTCAATTATTTTCATCAAGTGCTATTTATTGTTGGCTGAATAGTTTCCATATACAATGTACGCTCAAAGGCGTCTTGGGGTGTGAATGGGCGGCTAAGTGGTCTAGTGGTAACGTGCTGGACATGCAATCCATGGATCACAAGTTCGACTCCCTGCTCCTCCACTAACATTACTGTCTTTCGGAAAGACCCGAAGTCCCATGTATCAGCTCTACACATAAATCATGGAAAAGAACCAGGAGTGCCTCTGGAGTGGGATACTTTCTGTATCTTGCAATATCCCCAAAAACCTAAAATAGATTAAGTCTGCAGGGGGTGCGGTGGTGAAAGTCTTTGTTAATTTTCTAAGTAGACAGGAGTTAGCGGTGCACACCCGTGATATCGAGTGTTTTCTTTATTCCATTACAAGGACTAAAAGGATCTGAAACGCTTACTTCGAGTTTTGTCAGGAAGAAAAATAAACCGCACACCTTTCAACGAAAGAAAATGTACAATATGTTATAAATTAAGACGATGAGTAACATTTTGTAACTGTTATTATCATATTATTGTAAGCGTCCTAGTAAGTTCAAATTCTGAGAGGTAATAATTCTGACATTAGTTATTTTTTAAGAATGCTAGGTGACTATGTTTAGAAAGGATCAATGTGAAAGGCTAATATGACCGAAAGTAATAAATAATTTAGATAACTGTAATGCAACGACAGTTAAAACAAAATGTTTTGTCATAATTTTAGGATTTTGAAAAGATACAAAATCCCTGACACTTAGCTAATTCCTCTTCAAATATTAATATAAACTTCAGACAATAAAACTTGCACTCATTCCTGCATTTCGTTTTAAAAGAAGTCATTTTCTTTTCTTTTTAGACTGAGTGCGAAGCCTGCAGTCTTTAATACCGTACACCAAAATCAGACATTGAGAGACACGTCCACTTTAACATCGGTTAATATACATATAGATTATTGCGCAAGTTGGCGTTTGAATGAATGAATGAATGAATGAATGAATACTTTAGACACTTTTTCTGATATGAAATGTTAACTTTCTACCGGATGTTTTCAATTCATCACTTCATTCTTGCAAAGTTCGAGTTTCGCCGTTTGTCTTCTTTTAAGCCGACAGTCTTTCTTCGCTCTAAGCGCTTTGATTTACCGATGTCATGATTTATGAGGATATTGATTATCTGATAACTCTACAGGTTCTAGATTTTGTTTTCGTGTTTTTATCAAAGGTCAAACAAAGTTTGGCTGTTTTTTCCATTTCAATGATATTGTTATAGTAATCATTTTAAGCAGGAAATTGTACTTGTTGTCTGATTTTTTTACTAGATTTTATTGAAACATGTGATTTTTACCCCTTCATATCAACAGATATCCGTAAATGATGTATTATTTTGTGTACTTGTGATATTTGATATGTATAAATGAACTGACCGTCGTTTTGGTAGATGCAGTAGTGTAGTAAGTCCAGCAGTGTAGCAAGTCAAGCAATGTAGTAAGTCCAATAGTGTAATAAGTCCAGCAGTGTAGCAAGTCAAGCAATGTAGTAAGTCCAACAGTGTATCAAGTCAAGCAGTGTTGTAAGTCCAGTAGTGTAATAAATCCAGCAGTGTAGCAAGTCTAGTTACATTCATCCAGAATAACATTAACTAGCTAAGACATTGTCACCTTAGCTAGTGAACTTCCCACTATACAACGTTTGACAAGAAGGTCAAAACTAGTTTTATGTCTTGAAGCAACATGAATTACAGAGAGCGGTTTCGAATAGGCAAAGAGATTGGGTCTGACGAGACAAGACCAAGAGCTATTCATCCGTGACAAAGAAGCAGAGGCGCGAGAGGAAAGATTGCAAAGAAGAGAAGATGAAAGAAGAGAGTTGTAAATGCAGTTCCAGCTACAGATGAAAGAGCAGGAACTAGAGATAGAGAGACTTCGGGTAAATAGTGGTACAAGTGAGACTAGTAGTAAGGCATTACGGCCGGATTTGCCCAAGTTTGATGAGAAACAAGATGATATGGATGCCTATATTGAAAAGTTTGAGAGATTTGCAAGAAGCCAAAATTGGAGCAAAGATACTTGGGCGGTGAGTCTGAGTTCCTTATTAACTGGAAAGGGCGTAGAGGTCTACACGAGCATGCCTCCATCTGTAGCAAGTGGTTATAAAGCCCTAAAAGTTGCTGTATTGAAGCGATACCAGCTCACTGAAGAAGGCTTTAGAACCAAGTTTCGGACGAGTAAGCTAGACCAAGGAGAGACTGTATTCCAGTATGCTGCCAGACTAAGAAGATACTTTATTCGTTGGACAGAGATGGCGAGTGTAGAGAGTACGTATGAAGCTCTACGTGACCTAATGATAAAGGAGAAATTTATCAGGAGTTGTTCCTTAGAATTATCATTATTTCTGAAAGAGAGAGTTCCGAGTTCGCTGGAGCAAGTCACCAGAATGGACTACAGAATGGAGTTCAAGTCAGCAGCAGAAACGCTGCATATCATATAAATCTACGTAAGAAGTATGAACAGAGGCAGCAAAACGTGGTAGCAGCCAGCCTTGCTGTGATCGAGCCAGATATGTAAAGCCAACCTGGAGTTGTAGGTTATGAGAATCTACTAGATTTGCCAAAGACAAAAACATCAGAGACATATCTAAATGTTAAAGTTTTCGAAAGTTAAACTAGAGAGCAAAACCGGCAAGTGCGAGAACTGCTTCAACAGTACAGAGACATTTTTACAGAACGACCAGGAGCTACGACATTGGCAGAAAACAAAGTTTTCAGAAAACAAACTTGCTCCAGCGAACTCGGAACTCTCTCTTTCAGAAATAATGATAATTCTAAGGAACAAACACTGATAAGTATCCTGTCCGAGTGAAGCAGTACCAAATTCCATACGCAAAGTGTAAAGATGTAGACCCAGAAGTTGAAGACATGCTGAAATCTGGTGTTATTGAATCGGCTAATTCATACTACAACTCTCCTATCGTGATAGTGAAGAAGAAAGATGGCAGCAACAGATTTTGGATTTCAGAAAGTTTGACACCGAACCCATGGCTAATATAGATGACATATTAGCAAAACGTACTAAAGACAAGTTCTTTACGAAGATAGATCTGGCTAAGGGATATTGGCAAATTCCTGCAGCGAAAGATTCCCACAATCTAACAGCGTTTTAGACCAACAAAGGGAGTTACCAATTCAAGAATATGCCATTTGGTATGGTGAATTCTGGAGAAAAGTTTAACCGGATGATGAGGAAGGTATTAGATGGTTGCAGTAATGTAAACAATTATATTGACGACATTTTGGAACATACCATTACATGGGAAGAACACTTAGACACACTTCGTATACTCCTCGATAGAATAAGGAGAGTAGGTCTTACCATATCTCGTTGGGTTTAGTAAAATCGGTTTCACTGGACATACAGCTTTCCTTTTTATAGTCTTAATTTCATATTTAAATCATCCATACCCTTCAAATAAACAGGAAGTTGTGATTGAAGTGGCTAACTCTACACCTTCCGTTTATCAAATAAGTCGTGACCACATTAACCTTTAACAACATTTACATACAGCTTGTACAAGGAAGTGGATAAAGGTATAACATGATGCGATAATGTACTTCACATTAAACACAAGTTAATGTGCTTTCAATTATCTAAGTATAGGATCATTTCATATAAGCTTTTATTTAACGAGTAAAATGCTGTTACACAGCATCCACCATGAAAATAGTTCCAAATAAAATGTCGTACTGAACATAGAAGACGTGTAGAGGCGGATTCGTGGCCCAGTGATAACGCGCTGGACTGGTAACCCAGAGGTCCTGAGATCGATCCCCCGCTCCTCCACTAACATTACAAATTGACTTTCGTATGAGACGTTAAACCGAGGTCCCATGTATCAGTGCTGTACACTGGGTATGCAAAAGAACCAGGGGTGTCTCTGGAATGGGATGCTTTCTGTATCTTGCACTATCCCCATAACATACAATAACTAATCTCTGCAGCGGGCGTCGGTCATATGGGCAACCGGTACCGACGATAAATAAACTCAAATAGATAGATAGAACACATCTCTTTGAAGTACGACATTCATACGATAATTTAAAAAAAATGACAATAAATAAGAATAACTAATTTGAAGCAAGAAGTAAATGCATAATGTTTAGTCAGCCGTAATATTACGCGTGTGTAATTTAAAAAAAAAAAGTATGTAATGGTAAGATTGCATGACAAACAACATGTATCATGTGATAAAGGGTGTTATTAAATTTCGTTTTCCATCCTGTTTCGTTTGTTTTAAAGCAGGCAGATCTAAAATATCTCACTTGTCTTTTGTACTTTAGTTCATAGATTATTATTTTCATTCCAGCTTTTTATCTGAAGGTAAACCAGTGTTTTTGAAGTCAAACATGTACGCCATTATCCTTTTTCTAAAATTACGTTCTAAATTCAAGAGGAGGGTTGCAAAATTATTTTAAAATAGCTTACAATACTTAGTCTCTAAAAAGTTTCAATTTTACTGATGTGGTTTGAATAGGAGAATCTAATGAATAGAAAACGCACAATAAACGAACGCAAAATTTGTCGAAAAATAAGGGATTTTACTAATATAATTTTATCAATAAGTTTAAGATGCTATGGAATCCAAAGTTCCATCATGACCTATGTTCACCCGGATTGTAAACCAGTCACAATTTGGAATCTCAAAAAAAAGTTTTAAAAATGTCTAATAATAAATAAACTGTCCTCGTCTAAGTGTCAATTATAATTTAGTTTGTTTTTATAGTTTGTATAGTTTTTAATATCGTCAGAATTAACAAACCGTGAATAGCATATGATACAAATGCATTAAGTCAAAACAGAAAAAAAAACCGCTCAAGAAAATATCACTTTTCAAAAGTAGTTGATAAAGTATGTGGGTAAAAACAAATCTCTAGCATAGCCGCGAAAGAGACATTTATACGGAAGGACAATTAAAGTAAATCTCCATTCACGTGACTTCCGGGATAAGTTTTCTTTACCACCGTCCTAAATTTTGACCGTATTGTGCAGAAAAAGATGTTACCGGTGGTTTTTAGGTGTTTTCCTATTTCTCATTTTGTGAAAAGTACATAAACAGCTAGAGAGAGGGAAAGAGAGAGAGAGAGAGAGAGAGAGAGAGAAGAAGAAAAACTTTTTTTCAAAACTTTGCTGCAATGCAATATTTAAACGTTTTTTCATCCCCCCCCCCCCCACACACACACACACAATCGATGATGAAATCGGTCGGTCGGTCGGAAGACACTTTGTTTCCGAACAATGTCTAGAGAACCCTTAGACCCTTCTTTGTAGGTTGGTCATGACAAATTTATGATCCCTTAAGTTTTTCAGATTATTAAGTCAACTGCTGAGGTCACAGAGATCTTGAAAAGCAAAACGGTTTCCGATCAATATCTATTAAACGCTTTGGCTCAGGTTCCTCAAACTTGGTAAGTAGGTTGGTCATGACCAGTAGATGACCTCTGTAGGTTTTCAAGTTATCAAATCAACGGCCAAGGTCTTGAAAAGCAAAAAGGTTTCGGTCAATAACTATAGAACGCTTGGGCCCATGTTCCTTAAACTTCGAATGTTGGTTGGCCATGACCAGCAGATAATCCTTATAGTTTTTCAGGTCACCAGATTAAAGGCTAATGTCATCACAGTAACCTTGAAAAAGCAAAACGGTCTCCGAAAGGTAACTATAGAACCCTTGGACACACCTTTCTCAAACTTGGTATGTTAGTCATGACCAGTAAATGACCCTATACTTTTTCAGGTCACAGTGACCTTGAAAAGCAAAACGGTTTCAGATCGACAACTATAGAACGCTAAGGTCCAGGTTCCACAAACTTGGTATGTAGGTTGGCCAAGACCAGGTCAAAGGTGATAAGCAAAACAGTTTCTGATCAGTAACTATAGAATGCTTGGGCTCAGGCTTCCTTAAACTATACAGGCAGGTTGGTCATGGCCAGAAAATTACCCCTTTAATTCTTATGGTCATTAGATCAAAGGTCAAAGTCATATTGACCATTAATAGAAGAATAGTTTCCAGTTAATAACTAGATTGGCTTCACATACTTGCTATGCTATTTGAGCTATTTGAGTTTGATTATTGTTGGTACCGGTTGTATATTTGTACAACGTCAATGAAAAGTTTGGTTATTTAGGTTGTAGGGGATAGCGGAAGATACAGAAAGGACCCCGTTCAAGAGAAACTTCTGGTTCTTTAAGAAATTCAGAGAATAGCATCGATATATCGGATATCAGTATATACTTAGCAGAGTCAGTGGGGGAGCGGATGGTCGAACCCGCGACCGCTTGAGTATAAGACCTTTGCAGTATCGCTGAACCACTGATGGCTCTACCGTATGTCTGCAAAATCTGGAACTGACTAGAAGCAGGGAAGAACAAACTGGTCCCAATGTTGTTAGTTGCGCTACATATACAAGAACATGAATGCAAGGTTATTTATGCTTTCGCAAGTGACATAAATTTCAACACTGTAGGGATCTAAAAGCACGCTCCATTGAACTGTGTCAACGGAACCGATGCAAAAAAATCAAAAAGCAAATTTAGCATCCAGATAAGTTGCATCGGGAAGTTGCAGTGAGGAGGCGACAGATAGAGAAAAAGATTCGACAGATTTATCGAACATGCACACTGACAAACGTGAAGAAAACATACAAAATATTTTGATTTTTATGCAAGTACGTACGACAAACATATTACTCAAGATAACTTTGAAGTTATGTGAAGAATTTGGAAGAATTAAGGAGACCATGTTGACTATATGGGAGTCCTTGGGATTCTTCAAGTTTTCCCCATTGTTATACACAAGAATACTATATGGGAGTCCTTGGGATTCTTCAAGCTTTCCCTATTGTTATACACAATAATACTATATGGGAGTCATTGGGATTCTTCAAGTTTTCCCCATTGTTAAACAAAAGAATACTATATGGGACTCCTTGGGATTCTTCAAGTTTTCCCCATTGTTATACACAAGAATACTAAGTTTCAATCAACTGTAACAAAACACTACAGAGTTTGATGTAAATGGACCTACTGCTTACATTCGTCAAACATCAAAGGGCTAGTACTGAACTACCGGCAATTGACATGCATTATTCCCCTATTAATATTTACAATCCAACCAAGTTACAACCAATCCATACAGATACATAGGAGTTATGGCTCCGGACGGACTCACGAAAGAACGGACGGAATTCTTATGATTTGCCTTATTGTTTTTCAAATCATCTGTAAAAATTGACGACAGTGATTTCATACCAACAATGACAAAATCTCTATCACATTCTTTTAAAGCGCTCTTGACCTATACAACTTTTACATTTCTTTAATTTAAAATCTTAATCTGTTAAAGCAAACATTTTGTCTATTACCAGCATAAAGCTACTTATGTGCTATGAAAAGACTGAGTCTGTTTCTAGTAATTTTCTCTATAACCATCATAAATCTACCTATGTGCCATGAATAAACTCAGTGTATTTCCAATAATTTTGTCTATAACCAGCATAAATCTACCTATGTGCCATGAATAGACACAGTGTATTTCCAATAATTTTGTCTATAACCAGCATAAATCTACCTATGTGCCGTGGATAGAAACAGTGTATTTCCAATAATTTTGTCTATTACCAGCATAAATCTACCTATGTGTCACGAATAGACACAGTGTGTTTCCATTAAGTTTGTCTACAACATTAATCTACCGACATTGTATCTGCCATGAAAATACACAGTGTGTTTCCAGTATTTTTGTCTTTTACCAGAATAAATCTACCTATGTGCCATGAAAATACACAGTGTGTTTCTAGTGATTTTGTCTGTAGCCAGAACAAATCTATCTTTGTGCCATGAATAGACACAGTGTGTTTCTAGTGATTTTGTCTGTAGCCAGAACAAATCTATCTTTGTGCCATGATTAGACACATTGTGTTTCTAGTGATTTTGTCTGTAGCCAGAACAAATCTATCTTTGTGCCATGAATAGACACATTGTGTTTCTAGTGATTTTGTCTGTAGCCAGAACAAATCTATCTTTGTGCCATGAATAGACACAGTGTGTTTCTAGTGATTTTTTCTGTAACCAGAATAAATCTACCTATGTGCCATGAATAGACAGATTGTGTTTCTAGTGATTTTGTCTGTAACCAGCATAAATCTACCCTTGTACCATGAATAGACACAGTTTTGTCTTTCGTAATTTTTGAGTTGCTGTTTAAACAGTAATGTTTGTGCATGTTTAGTGCTGTTGCATCTATGTTAGCCCTTTTATTTTCCGAAGGATATTAAAGTTATACTTTGTTTCCAGCACATTCAGATGTTTATGTGTATACAGTACTATAATGGGAAACGAAAATGCAAGGCAAACTGTTACTGTACTAGGGGTGAACGCGAGAAAGGGCTTTCTGCTCCTTTATTATATAGCGCTTAGATCTTTTTGGCATTCATGTCCCGGTTTATGAAATTTTAACAAGTGCTAGAATAAGATTTCTTTATCTGATTATTGTGAAGTTTTATTATGAAAACTGGATAAAAGTAAATAATCGAAGGTTTAAACATGTAATATCTAAGTTGAAAGTCAAAAAGTAACTATCAAAATATTAGAAATATGCAAAATAGGGTCTTATGCCTCTTAGTATGATGCGATGAATCAAACACTTGCGAGTTACATGGCCTTGGCTTATTTTAACAATGACCGTTTAGGATTTACTCCAAATTTGTATTGGAAATATTCAGTTTGATTTGTTTGATTGAGTTAAACCTCCTCTAGCTGGGCACATATAAAATAAATGCTAATGGTTGATGGCGGGGATCAAACCCATGACCATTAGTCAGTGAGATGGTCAACGATGAAAACACTCGACGGAGAGGGGTCAGAATATTTAGAATATTAGAATTCAAAAATGTTATGTTCTACTTAAATTGTGTTAAAAAAGTCTGTTATTTAATACATCCGTACAGTCATGCAAGTTAAACAACCTTGCTATTTTAGAAGGGATATACTATCTCAATTACGGATTGTTTTCTTTCTTATTCGTGAATTGAACTTGGTTGACTAGATTCAGTTTTTTGACAGATTCAGTGTAACTAATAGAGATATTTCTTCAACAGTATTGTAAAGAAAGACTTTTAATTGACTTTATTCTACATAAACAGATAAATTATAGTATACATGTATATAACAATTCATGACAAAGAAGAACACTTGAGTAAACAATCGAATTGAGAAAATGTCGATTAAATTAAACGTTGTCAAAACGATAACGGAAATTTCATAATTGTTTCCTTCTTACGCCAATTAGTTAAATTATATCCCTTGTAAAATAGAAAGATTGTTTGACTAGCATGACTGGTTATAGGTTCGAGCCCCGCTACAAACAAAAACCTTTTATTTTACATGAAAATGTTGTCTCTTTCTTGCATACGGGGAATGAGAGACTAGTACTGGTCCTTGACCAAAACGTTGGTTAGACAGACAAAACACCCGGCTAGAGAGGTTTTAACTCAATCAATACAAATCTAGGGTTGAACAGGACTAAAAGTAGCCTGCTGAGTACAAGAAGATTTGATCACAAAACTTTAATTCATTTTGAAACAGGATACTTCAAACTTTCTATGAATAACAATTCTGTTTCTAACAACAGAATAATAGCAAGTTAAACTTGGTTTTCAAGATGAGATTCGATAATTACAGATTCGGGGTAACTTAGAGAAATAGATCTTCAACAATATTGTTGAAAGACTTTCAAATGACTTTATCGACATAAAAAGAGAAATTATGATATATATAACTAGCTGTTTCTCTTTTGTTGGAAACTGCATCGTTATCTATTTTATATAACCTGCTTCTTTGAAGACATATCATCAGTAACTTTCTTTCTTTCTTTCTTTCTTTCTTTTTCATTCTTTCGTTTGTTTGTTCTTTCTTTCTAACTTTGGATGTTACTTTATATATGTAAAATAAACTCATGATTAATATTAGTTAATAATAGTATCAAGCCTTTGAATGAATTCATACTTATCATCATTTCATCATCATTAACAAAAACGACTACATCATCATCACCATCATCAGCAGCAGCAGAAGCATCAAGAACATCAGACTTCTTAGAAGCATAATTTTCACTACCATCATAGCTTTGTAATAATGGCCAAAGGCAATAATTTGCCGATTTGCCAATAAACTTGAAACTAGAAAATTGTAATAATACTTCTGAATTTCGTTCGAATTCATTAAAAATTTTAATTTTTAGCACTTAAGCTAAAAAAATATACAAATGCATTTTTATGATGTCTTACCTGATATCAACTGCCATTGAAGAACAATCAGAAATAACACGTGCAGAATCATCATAAATATAAAACACCAAATAATCCTTTCTTTCTCAGATATGCGTTAAGGTGTAAAGGTATATCCGCTGAGTGAAAACATAGTGGTTTTTTGATCGGGAAGTAAAAATATGGCGGATATGTAATAAGAAATGAGTAGCTTGTAATCGTTCTTTTGAAGTAAGTAGGTAAACAATGAATGGAGAAGAACAATACCCCATCGGTTGAATGATCCGATTGGATCTAGGAAAGATATATGTTTATATTCAGTCCGCTTTTAAATGACTATAAAGTTAAGTAGCACTTGAATATACTCAAAACTTTTGTTATAGATTCTATCTTTACACGCATCCGCGAAGACCAAGGGCGTTACTGCGCTATATTGAGCTAAACATTACCTCAATTTAAAACCGTTAAAATTTCACCCAGTCACATGATAATCACGTTGTTGGATGAGTTGTAGCAAAACAAAAATGTAAACATCTTGTTGTCAAACATATTTCCTTCTCCATATTTCTGAAAATTTTTGGTTGCTATACATTTACGTGCTTTACAAATTATGTAAAAAGTATACATTTGTGGAAAAATAAAACCTTCATGTTATAGTTTCATTTATCATAGCCCTCTAATTTGCTTTCATGTTTTTTTGTATAATAATAATAAGGCAGTAATTTCATAAAAAAAGATAAAAAAAATTGCACTAAATCAAATTAGAAAACACGACAAGCAGCTGCCACGGACAGCCAGCCGTTATAGAGAAACACGTCAGAGAACTTTACTTATTATAACAGTGAAACACGTCAGAGAACGTTACTTATTATAACAGTGAAACGCGTCAGAGAACGTGCTAATTAATGTAGAAAAACGTGTCAGTGAACGAGACTTGTTATGGCAGTGAAACACATGAGTGACCAAGACTAGTAGTTATAACAGTGAAACACGTCATAGAACGTTACTAGTTATGGCGGTAAAATACGTAATAAATCAGGACAAGATATGGCAGAGAAAAACGTCAGAGAACGTCACTAGTTATGACAGTGAACAAGTCACAGAACTTGATTAGTTATAACAGTGAAACACGTCTGAGGTCGTGTTTAGTTATGAAAGTGAAACACGCTAGAGAACGGGAAAAAAAACTTCACATCATTCTTCTTTTTCAGAGCGTCATTCCATTCTGTTCCTTGTATAATAGGAAATTTGTACATTCATTTTCTTTTCTGTCTTCAACACCATGAACAGATCCGACTAATACGTTAAATATAACTGTCTTGTTGGTTTTGTATCTCTGACTGATCAGTTTGTCTTATTAGATCGCGACTGTGATTTTGATTTAGATAGTCTTTACAGTCAGATATGACATAAAAAAGTTCGTTAGAGTCTACTACTTTTAAATTGTTAACTCAGACTAAAGCATTTTATCTAAGATATCTATCTCAATATTCTCAATACCAAAATTTCACGGTAGGTGATTTTTCATTATAAGATTTTATCTGCTTAAACTTAATTTGTAGCCAAATTTTAAATGCAGTCTCAAGGACATTATCACGACTGTGTATACGTTACTGCGTATAAGATAACGTATATTTTGTTCTTATAACGAAAGTATGGTTGCTGATTCATGCCCCTAGCGTATCGGAGTGCTGATGCTAAGAGTCGCCGATCGGCGGGTTTCGTTTCGTTGTCTTTTCGTGTTAGAGACAACTCGAAATATGGAAAGGCATAAAAACGAAGTTACAAGTGGCGGCAATAATGGCGTGATTCATGTCTTCGTCAAGACGCTTCAGCGCTAGCGGTAAAAAAAAACAGAGACAACGCTGAGACGAAAACGAGCCGATACGCCTGGAGGCAGAAAGCGATGGGTGAAATATCTAAATGCGCCATTTTTTCAGTTCTTGCTCTTTTTCCTCCTGGTTTGAAAATTCCCTTTCCTTTTAGAATTACAATGAATTTCTTCCGTTTTGAATACATTTCATACGTGAAACCGCGTTGAAACAGATAAATGAATAAAGATTTGTTTTATTTACGATATTTTTAGCTTTAGTGTTAAGAAAAAACAGGAATGAAATAAATGTAATCAAATTCTAAGAACCATTTATAATTTTTGAAAACAAAGCTTTTATAGATATCTCTGATCATGAAGTAGATGTGGTAAATTCATACCATGTTTGTTATCACATTCATACCATGTTTGTTATCACATTCATACCATGTTTGTTATCACATTCATACCATGTTTGTTATCACATTCATACCATGTTTGTAATCACATTCATACCATGTTTGTTATCACATTCATACCATGTTTGTAATCACATTCATACCATGTTTGTTATCACATTCATACCATGTTTGTAATCACATTCATACCATGTTTGTTATCACATTCATACCATGTTTGTAATCACATTTCTGTTGTTCCCATTATTTATATACTTTTTATTTCCCGCCGAATGACGCGGGATATTTTTGACTTTGCCGGTATAAGTTACACTCTCATAGAGTTATATATAGCCCTTTGATGTTTTACAAATGTAACCAATTGGTTCATCTTCAGCCATAACTCTGTAGTGTTTTGTTACAGCTGATTAAAACTTTGTATGTTTGTTTATATTAATGGGGAAAACTTGAAGAATCACAAGGACTTCCATGATCAGTAAAGTACATATGCCTTGATTCTTTCCAAATTATATATAAAAAATATTTTTTATATTTTCTTTCACATTTGTGAATTTACGTGTTCAATTAATCGGTTCGATCTAATAAGATTGTTCTCTTGTGAGTAACATCACAATCATCACAACCATCGCCGTTGCCATGATCATTTATCAGCATGTCAAACTTGTCATTGGTACGATATAATCTAGTTAAAATTATCAATAGTTTAGATACTACCACCTGCTGTCCTTACTCTAAGTATCACCAAAATTGCTGAAAATAGCCAGGTACATAGACACAGTGGTTGGTATCTTTGCTTTTCAATCTCAAGCCAGTTCATTTTCCTTGCGGCGACTTGATCACATTGTGCCTTATGGTTCGTCTGCCACCGCTGTTTTATGTCGGCAGGTTGCTAGTTACTTACGGAGAGAGAGAGGTAACCCTCACTCTTATGTACTCTCTGGGCGATAGGGCGTAAAAACTCAACGACAAACAGTTGCTGGCAATATATATGTTTACTAGGCACTTAGTAGTTAGGGACTTATTACGTATTTATCCAAGTTGTTGTAGAGGAAAAGACGGGCGGAAGCGCCATTTTACATTCAGACATCCACACAGAAGGACGGGCAGACAGACGGGAGACGCAATATTAAATCTAGCTAAATGGCAAAAAACATGATGTTTTTTGTTGACGTTATGGTATTTGTTGTTTCTCTTGGAAAACTGTAGTTAAAGATGTACTGCAATTATTATTTTCAAAGGTCGACTCCTAAACAAAGAGTTGTACAAAGCAAGATCGAGTGCTCTGACGCATAGATCTCTTCAGAAGTCAATCAATGAGTATCAGAATACTTTTTTCAATATGATTTTTTAAATTAATTTTTCTCTCCAAAAAGAGACATGGGAAGAGAAAGACACACAAAACAAACCGTAGGTTTATAGAACATGCTCATAGTTCAAGAATTTTTGATCTTTTGAAACAGTTTGTGTTTATGATAAAATTATGTATACCATTATCCAGTGGATCATGCAATCATTTTGTTCGGTGATAATGTATTTATTGTTTGTACGTTAAGTAGAACTTCGTTATAATGATGACACTTTTATTTCGATCTAAGTGCCTGCTGATTCACTTACAAAAGTGTTTGCGAACTGTAAATTTATACCAGGGTTACACGTTGTTACCATACAAGAGTGTTAGGTTAGAGAGAGGGAATAAATACTTGTTTGATCTTCTTATGTCATGTATTATGACTTCCTTCATGAAAAGTGAAGATCACTGTGGTTATACACTTTCGGTCCCCACTTTGACGGTGAAGTGGTTGATAAAGAGGGATATCCGGTAAAATATACTTCTAACTATCGAGAGTTTTCATGGATCAAATGTATCCTATATGACAAAAACATCTGCGTCATTTCTATGAAGCGTTATGACTAAACTTACAAATAAATCATGTAATTACATGTATTAGGCAAGTTCTAGTGCTTAAAACAGTTAAAATAAAACAAAATAAAACAGCTGTTTTTGCCGTGGTCGATCAAAAAATCCTAAGATTAACCTACAACGTCAAAAGGGTTTAGGTAGGTTGCGTAGAGAGAAATGATTTACAGGGGTACAAGATTTTTTTATGACGTTTTGCAGAAAGAAACGATTATTGATATTATGGAAAATTGTAACCTCGAATATTGAATGTATACGTAGGTATATTAACGAACTGTATTATTTTATGCGAAATGTTAAAGTGCCATAGAAGGTGCTTCCCCCTATGTCACGATACTGCCTTCCTTTCCCACTATGTTTAGTCACGATACTGCCTTCCTTTCCCCTATGTTTAGTCACGATACTGCCTTCCTTTCCCTCTATGTTTAGCCAAGATACTGCCTTCCTTTCCCCCTATGTTTAGTCACGATACTGTCTTCCTTTCCCCCTATGTTTAGTCACGATACTGCCTTCCTTTCCCCCTATGTTTAGTCACGATACTGCCTTCCTTTCCCCCTATGTTTAGCCAAGATACTGCCTTTCTTTCCCCCTATGTTTAGTCACGATACTGCCTTCCTTTGATATCCTCGTTTATTTGGCAAGTTAGGAAAAAAAGAATGTTACAAGGGCGTAACATATAGTTCAGTTTTAAAGTTTGTCCATCCGACAAGTCTGGATCATAAAGTGATTAAATTATGGTGGCTGATTTCTGCCATTTCGTGTTTTCGTGTCTTCGCCCCGAAACGCGAAAGGCAAAATAACAAAAATTAGGCATGTTTTCGTTATTTCGCGTTTCGGGCGAAGACACGAAAAAACGAAATATGTCAGGCTTAATAACGAAATTCTAACAGGCGATGAGACGAAAGTTTTGTCTTCGAAGTTTTCGTGTCCGCGGTTAGAAATCTTTCGTGTTGGCGACCTTTGTTTGTCGTGTCTTCGTGTCTTCGCCCCGAAACGCGAAAGGCAAATTAACGAAAATGTTGCAGATTTCGTGTTGTTGTGTTTTCGCAATTTGGCAGGTTTTCGTTCTTTCGCCTTTCGCGTTTCGGGGCGGAGAAAAAAGTTTCAAAAATTTTGACAAGTACACACATTTTTAGGGTTTTTTTTTCTTTAGGGGTTTTTTTTCTTTCTTTTGAGATCTTTGACTTGCTGCGATATAACTTTCCAAAGAGTGTTAGATCAGTGTATACCTGAGTACACTTTGCGCTCCAAAAAATATTGCCCGAAGTTCAATTTCTTTTCTGCAGTTTGTGATATCAAGTTTATTGCTATGTGCAAAACGATCCTATATCTTAAAGTGTTTTAGAGTTGTTCTTAGTATGAGCTTTTTTTCAGAACAGAAAAGAACAGAACAAGTGATTTCAAGTGAACTGTACTTGTACTTGACGTTTTCAGCCATATTTTTGTTTACTTTTGAGTGTCTGTGTAGCTTTACTAATTTAATGGAGTTTTTATATTCAACGGAAAACCATACTGAACTAAAGTTTATCTTATGAAACAGTGTGATGGTGATAAAAATGGACACATCCTTTGATTAAAACTGATTTTAATTTTAAAAGATTGCACTGCATTCACTTCTGACTTTTCTATAAAACAGGAAATAAGATTTGACCCTATCAACAATTACTAAAATTGTATTTTGTTCCAAATATCATCGTGATTAAATTCCACATATCATGACAAACTGTTTAACTAACTGTATTTATGAAGAACAGTTTACTTAGGATTCTGGGATTTTCCTTTCAACGGGTCAAATGCACAAAAAGTAGAAAAAACAACAGTTTTACATGAATAAAACCACACAAAATTGATTGTAAATTGAATTATATTATTTCGTTTTTACAAAAAAAATGTCTTCAATTTTATTATTTTATTATATCTACTGAATTAATATTATAGTTATTTCATTTCAAAGGGAAAAAAATAACATTACTGAAAAATGAGCCCGAAATTTGTTATATATACATTAACTTACCATTTCATGTTTATATGAAACACAGTGAACTTTTCATGTATTTACAGTATCAGTGTACATGTTATTTGGTTTGTTTTTTTGTTGTTGTTGTTTTTCCCCCAGAAAATCTTAGTTCATGTTAAGTGCAAAGTTAAAGATGTTCTGTAGCTCTTATATGAAAAAAAAAATATCAAGGATTCTTGAAACTGACTGAGGATTATCTTAGCTTTACGATAATCCTCAGCATGATCTTATCAGAACAGTCTTATCTTTCTGTCGTAGGAAGTTTGATAACACGCATCCTAGTAGCTTCTTTTCTGACTGGAGTTTGGAGTTTTGTCTGATATAAATGAAACAAAAAGCTTTTAGAATCCAGGATTGTAACGTTATATGCATTTAAGGATTCCTTTCCGCATTTTACTGAGAGAATGAAAAAAGAATAACGATTGAAAAAATGGTATTTATTGTAAAACCTTTGCTTACATTATAAAAGATTTTGAAATAGCACCGTTTTTATACCGTGTCGATACTTTTCATGATAGATAGCTTTTCATTCTTTTTTACTATTCTTTTTATATGCTGATATTTTCCTGTTATTTTAAACTGTACATATATGCAAATCCCTTTCAGTTTCATTGTTTTCTTATGCAATTGTACGTCTGCTGTACATTCGTCTACAGGTGTATTTATTCAAATTTAATATTCTGGGAAGTTAATTTCAACTGAAATCTTGTGAAATTTAACATGGTCATAAATTATCTATTTACAGTTTCCGGAAGTAATATCGCTTAGTTGAATATATTTATTTGTTTTCGAAATTAACCAGCGTCTTAAAGGGGCAGTAATAACCAGTCTGTGCATTTCAAAGGGACATTAATGAGCAATCAAATAATTATTATCTGGGCAGAATAAATAGCTTTGTGTATGTTTCTGTACGTGCATGTTGGTGTTCTTGGTCTGGGCTTGCGTGTGTGCTCTTGCGTATATGTCTCCGCATAGAAGCATGCGCATGTGTATTTGCGCGTGCTTGCCAGCAGGAGAAAAGATCATGAAAAAAACATTCGAAAAATGATCATGGGTGTAGCTGGACAACTTTATTTCCAATACAGTTTAGAGTAAGACAAATAAAACAGTCTTTTGAGAATTTTTTTTTTCAAAAGCAAGACACTTCCTTAATAATAATGGTATGTTTGGATATTATCTAAACTGTTTGACATAAATAGAAGAGCGAGTTAATGAACTATAGTCTATGATCTGTGTTAAATGAATGCATTTCTTCTTATTTATTTCAGTATTTCGAGAGTCCAAAATCATTGGAGGAAATATATAATTTATATAGATATTCTGTACGCTAGGGTGATCTTCTTCGAGATGATGGACCGGAAAAGTTGATTGGTCATGCTATGAAAAAATCTGTATGAAATTGTTTCTCATGATTGATTCTTCCAAGAAATTAGCATAGGTAGCATCTTCAGAAGCTAGTGAAGTGAGATTGGGACTTATTGTCACATTGAAATACTGTAGACTTTGATTTAGTTGTGTGTAACCTATAGTGAGACCAGTACAGAGTATCTATTTTTAGACTGTATACAGGAGCTGATGCAGTGCAAGTGAAATTACAGTTTGTACCTGCCATTCTACATATAATGACCTATTCTAGATTTAAATAATAGTGTGTTTCAGTCAAATTTTCACCACAAACAAGTATATGACAAAAGAGCTTAATGTTTGTGGGTAAAACCTATCGTTATAAGATTTAAGAGTCATGATACTGTGGATCCATGAATGTCATATTCAAAGCACAGTTTAACCAACCATTTCTTTTATGATTCAACTATTCAGTATAACGTTTTAGATACACTGTATTTCAAGTGTAAAGGAGGGATTTAAAATAACTCCCTGCGTGAAATACGAAATAACTTGTTTTGGTAAAAGCCTGCGATAACTATACTGTCGACACGCTATGAGATTCGCTCACGAAAAACACGAGAAAAAAGTGCTGCATTTTTGTTATAGCACTACAGCTTGAAAGGAAAATTTAGGATGCGTCTGTATTATTACCTGTTTACCAAGACTCGAATGTTTCATTGCTACAAAGAGAGTATTGCAAAACAAATCAGGACTTCATTATACCAACGACAATAGGCAAATAAAGTTATGTTAGATCTTTTTTAGGTTCCCACTTTTAAATTGTTACAGGTTTTTTTATCGATATTGTACTATTTTTGTCATGCAGTACAGTCTTTTGTATTATTAGAGCAAAATAAAGATTAGGTAATGGTAAAGAATAGGAATTGGGCTCTTTACGCCCCTACCGCCAATTGCATACAAATGTATTTATCATATTTGGATACAGTGGTAATAATGTTCTGAAACAGATTTGTTTGTTGCTTTTTGTACCGACTGCTGTGTAAACATTTTTGGAGAGATTGAATTGAAATATGTCGATATAACAGATTTATAGGGAAATGTAAGCACAATTTAATACAAACTTTATCGTGGTTTGAAAAAAGGAGTTGAATCAAATTGAAAAAAAAGGTTCAAACTTTTTTTTTACATCCGATGTATGAAATATTCTACTGCATTTGCTATGTATATGTTCTATTTCAGAAAAAAAACAGCTGATGAAATCTTGCATACATACTGACTTATGTATGGAGTTAGGAGATATATTCCCAGTAAGCAAACTTTTTTGTTTCATCTTGCCAAAAGGTCTTCTCCTAACAGAGTAAATTATATCAGTTGTGATGTACTTCTGACCATGAGGTCGTGGATTCATGCATCGAAATGGTTTCATTGTTTTGCACTAAGGTTCTAGTAAAAATTTGAACTACAGGAACCATGCATCGAAATGGTTTCATTGTTTTGCACTAAGGTTCCAGTAAAAGTTTGAACTAAAGGAACCTAGCCTAATTTATTAGGCTTAAAGTGTTGAACCCATATATTGATCTGATATTTTTTAGTTGTTTAACATTTAAGCCTAATTTTAAACTGCATATAACCAAGCGGATATCATTCGGCACGGTTTTTACCCTGTCCTGGTTATCTATTAACCTAGAACACCAAGTATTCCGATTGCCAAATTTTGAATAAAATGGTGGATTAATCAGGTACGAAATAAGCGTTTCAGTTCTATACTTATGTATTTGTGTGTTTTCTTGGATTACAGGATCAGGTATGAATTAAGTTATCATATTTTATCATATTTTTATCATTTTTGCCTTAAACTCTGTGAACTGTTGGACAAACAAGCCATAAAAAGTGCCCAATCGCCTACGATTGGGCGAGTCCGCTTAGCCAGATGCAGATCAAAGTGAGACGTAGAAGGTGAACAACTATAAAATATCAGCCTATAAAATGGGTTCACCTTCGGAGGCGAAATAGTGAGACTAAAAGGAACCATGCATCGAAATGGTTTCATTGTTTTGCACTAAGGTTCCAGGAAAAGTTTGAACTATAGGAACCATGCATCGAAATGGTTTCATTGTTTTGCACTAAGGTTCCAGAAAAAGTTTGAATTGCAGGAACCATGCATCGAAATGGTTTCATTGTTTTGCACTAAAGTTCCAGTAAAAGTTTGAACTACAGGAACCATGCATCGAAATGGTTTCCTTGTTTTGCACTAAGGTTCCAGTAAAAGTTTGAACTACAGGAAACATGCATCGAAATGGTTTCATTGTTTTGCACTAAGGTTCCAGTAAAAGTTTGAACTACAGGAAACATGCATCGAAATGGTTTCATTGTTTTGCACTAAGGTTCCAGGAAAAGTTTGAACCATAAGAACCATGCATCGAAATGGTTTCATTGTTTTGCACTAAGGTTC
Source organism: Cyclina sinensis (assembly GCA_012932295.1). Classification (NCBI taxonomy): domain Eukaryota; kingdom Metazoa; phylum Mollusca; class Bivalvia; order Venerida; family Veneridae; genus Cyclina; species Cyclina sinensis. The sequence goes on from JAAONU010000011.1 coordinate 78,048, forward strand.
CAGTAAAAGTTTGAACTACAGGAAACATGCATCGAAATGGTTTCATTGTTTTGCACTAAGGTTCCAGTAAAAGTTTGAACCACAGGAACCATGCATCGAAATGAGTTCGCAATATTACCACAGGAGTTCTCCACTTTAATCAGTAAAACGTTTCAACTGAAATAAACATTGGAGAAAACTGTATATTTGAAGGCAATGTAGTTTTACCTGAATGGTTGTCAAAGTAAGCACACATTTTAGCAAAACACCAAAATGTATTTGCTCTCCAGACACACAATCACTTTGAACATTAGCTGTGCCATGAATTATTTCTCAGTTATTAAAATATTATCTTGGCAAAATTAAATATTAATGAAACTATGAATTATAAGTTCATTCAAGCAAATATAATACAACCATTATATCCCGGTTTAACTTTAATCTCGAAAATAGATTTGGCCAGCGACTAGTTCGGTTGTGCAGTGTAGTTTCGAGCAAACAGATCAAGGTCTCTATAACAAAAGCCGGCTTACATATTTGGCATTTATTTTGGAAAATGTAAAAATCGTTTGAACGTATTTAATTGGCATATATATGCATAAAAAGATGGAAAATTGAAGAAAACATATTACATTTATGCCACGACTCTCCAGGGGTCATGGGTTCTCAACGGGTGTTTTAATGTGACAACAGTATTCATCAACCAGTATTCTTACAAATTATCACTAAAACAACTGTTAAGCCATATGCTGGTGCAATAGGTGAAACTTTTCGGCTAGTGCAAAATAATGCTCGAGCACACACTGCAATTATCGTCCGGAACTTCTTTGATGATGAAGGTATTGAGAACATCGACTGGCCAGCGAGGTCTCCCGATCTTAACCCTATAGAACATGTCTGGGACATGCTTTCTCGTAGACTTTCTAAGCGTCCGAACCCTGTGCAGAACGTCCGTGAACTTTCTCATGCTCTTGTAGCAGAATGGGATGCCATACCACAGGACATGATCAGACGTGTCATCAGGAGAATACCCAGACGATGCGGAGAGTGCCTTAACTCCCAAGGGGGATACACCCATTACTGATACTGACTATGAAACGTTTCCATGCCTGAATCTGCTTTTACAGACATTTGTTGTTCTCCTGTAAGACTATCATTTCAAAGTTAATTTGATAGTGTTCATATCATGGACACTGTATATATGCGTATATAAATGTGCCTGTTTCTGTTCATTTCCTTTCAAACCTCAGTTGCGGAAATAACCTATGTTTCTATTCTTGTTTTTATTTTTCCAAAAATGCATTGATGAATCGTTTCTTTCTGAATAAATCTCAGTTCTCTCCGTGATATCGGATTAATAGTTCTATGGTATACCTATGCATTCAATAATTATTCAATCAGATAATAGGGACATTTGTCAAATCACTATTCATTCGATATTCATTCCGTTTCTCGTGCATTTTAACACACTCTTCCCAAAATAATTCCAAGCTCCATTTTCTGGTAGCATGATTGCCGTTCAAGAAATCCTTCTTCCCGCGGATGTCTTCTTTATAACTCTCTCTATATATAACGAGAGATAAATATTTTCGATAATAATTTGCCTTTAAAAGTGTGTAGATGCCTCTGACTTTCTTCATTTCGCTTGCAATCAATACATGGCCTACGACATCTGTTTTTTTTATTTTCCAGCTTGGAAGAAGACCAGATAATGCCGTTGGTACCACTTCCCATTCCTGAATGGTATCACTTATTTTCTGATGTCTTTCAAAATTCCTTGATTTAAACAAGAGCATTGTGTATCGGTATGTCGGAGGTTCTCGAAGGGTATACATGGCTCAAAATATCGGCTCTTAACCTCGGACCGCCACATAACTTCGGCTAAGTGCCCTTCAAACTGGGTAAATTTGGTACCAGCGATGGTTTTAAAATGGTCCTTTGCATGTTTCAATGCACCTTCAACCCGATTGGTATGGACTGTAACGAGATGACTAGTATTCAAATTCTTGTACTGATTTCTGAAAGTATGCTTGTGAATGACTGTGAAATGTTTATATCCCACATCGTTAAGTGAACAACAGGCGCTCTATCCATTGCTAAAAATGGTTGAGCCTTTCTCAACATGCCTTTTTATCAATGGTAGTAGAGTGCGTTGGGAGCTATCTCCTACTGGGTAAAGAATCACTGTATTGGTTGACCTCTCAACCCAAATCTTAGTCTCCTTCCTTGGGTTTCCACGATGATGCTTTACGCGCCTGCCAAATAACGATTCGTCTATTTCGATTTCCCCGGATAGTCTGCGCTGGGATGTGTGACGGATGAAATATTCTTTAAACAACTCACGGATGAAACACACTCAATCTTCTGCAGTAGAAGAATAATTCAAGCCTGACATGCAGTTTTACTGAAATAAGGTGTTCCCCTAAAGATATGTTTTAATCGTGTACAGCCAAATTTTCAAAGAAACTAAATTTCCTTGACGCACATTCATGATTACGGTTTTTGTTGCAACGTAATATGTACCCGGTGATTCGTCCTGATCTTTTTGCTAATCTCATTGTACCTGAGAAATCAGTTTTCGAGTTACAGGGTATCTCCTTTACGAGAAGACCATTCACCACGCACCAGTTTATAACATAACTGTCGCCTGGTAAAAATAACTGGAAAAAAATCCATGCATTGTAGAAATCGGATATGCTAATATCCTTCAGGTTATCCTTCTTTGCGCAGAATCCTCCACCAGTTCGCACTGTTAGTGACCGGTCTCTATCCCATGATGCCCTAGTGCTGGCACCACCTTCCGCCATTTCTCATTTACAAATCCAAATTTTGGCCCATTTGTACACCAGAAATTCTAACCATACAATAAATACTCAACCTTGCTAGGCCGAAACGCATGCAGAAATAGTGATTAGAAATCATATATAAATTCATACTAACTTTGAAACGGCCAAATAGTTGTACAAATGGTAAATATCCTTCGATACGCACTGAAGTGAAATTATAACGGTCTTTTAAGAAAGACCTTTTGATTACAATTAACTCTTAAGCCAGTCTATTCAACATTCAGAAAAGAACGTGGTCTCGTAATTTACGTACTATAGTCTTCTTTCCAGAGGAAGATGGCAACGCATAATATTTGTACGACTTCATTACGTATATCGCGCATTTTAGACACTTCCCCCAAAAGAATGCCAAGCCCGATTTTCTGGAAGCATGATTGCACCCAAAGAAACCCCTCTTCTCAGTGAAAACTTCTCCTTTAAAGTCAATATATTGTGAAAACTAAGAATATCTCGCTGTATATTTACTATGGTCTTCTTCCCCGAGGAAGATGCCCAAGCAGTTTCTGAAGAGTTTCAATCCGTAAATTGCGCATTTTAATACACTACCCCAAAAGAATGCCAAACTCCATTTTCTGGTAGCATGATCCCCCCCCCCACCCCCCAAAGAAAGCCCTCCTTCCGAGGAAATCCTTCTCTTGCAAATCAATATACTGTGCAATATATTTTTTTTCAATACTTCAAGGACGTCTGGCGTTTTAAAAAGAGAATTTTTGTATCTGTATCATTTGAAACTTTGTTTCTTCACATTTTGTAACGTCTAGCTCTAGATCCTTTGGTTTTGTTCAGGTAATTTTACGCAGAAATCCGTAATCTGGTTCTTTCAGTATGCACTTTGAGATCCTTTATAGAAGAACAAAATCCTTATTCTTTTAAATCTAAAATGCAATGTTTCTGAGATTCCAGTAATAGACTGTGACATAATAGGTAAGAGCCGAGACTAAACAACATACAAAGTTTATATAAGCTTAAAATTTTCTAAACGATCAAGTAGTTCTTTTATTGTCTTAGTGTGTTTTCTGAACAGTTTTCTGATAATCAATGAAAATCTGGCACCATTATCCTCATGTCTATATCTAACTGGCAAGCAAGAAAAAAGTGTTTTATCGAGCTCGTCAGAAGACAAGAGTGTGTGTTGTAGGGAGTTAGGTCCCTCTGAACTATTCAGGCCTTTGAATGTAATTTCTACACAGGAGTATTCGCCGTATTCTTTTTCTGAACCTTCCTTATCACATCATGGTTTCCAGAGGTATAGCGGCCAAAAGAGGCATGTCTGCCATGTTAGTCAAGTCTGCATGATAGTGATTTCACAGTTTTGATAATCTTACAGACTACTCCCCTTAATTTAAAATAAACTTTCACAAATTATGAAACTTGAGCAATGGGACACAGGTGAGCGATTTTAAGGTACTTAAAGATGTATGAGAGGTCAATAATTGTCTAATTGTTTTCTGAACGTCGGTAACGTGCTTACTTCTTTTTCGTCGTCGAGCTGATAAGTTTTACTGATTCCTGATGCTCGGAATTTCTTACTGGGTTGTAAAAACTCCTCCGTCATCATCGTCTTTGCTTTTGTCTTCCAACTCCGACAAAAATGTTTATCGTATCTGATGCCTTATATTGTTTGCAACGATTCTTCGCTGAATGATCTCTTATGAGGAGGTCATCTGGTCCCTCATAGTTTTCTGAACGTTGGTAACGTGCTTCTTTTTCGCCGTCAAGTTGATAAGTATAACTGTTTTCCGAATTAGACGCCCAGAATTTTTTCTGGGTTATAAAAGTCCTTCTTCGTTGTTTCTGCGTTTGTCTTACGACTGAAACAAAAAAATTCAATGTACCCTGAAGCCTTGCATTCTTTGTAACAATTCTTCGCTGAGTGTTTTTTATTATGAGGAAGTCATCCGGGCCCTCTCTCTGCCGCCGCTTCCTCGCACTTTAAGGTAAAAGCCCAAAAGACTCCATGAAGATTGCCAGTCCTTCTGTCTATTGCACAATTTCTGTGACAGACACACTGCTGATTTTACCCCTGACTCTCCCTTTGACTATATTCAAATATATTCTGTGATGGAAAAAATAAATCTCACTTATACTAGGTCTGTTAGACTCAGGCACCCGGCCAGTTGAAGATATCATGCAAACCAGACATTCTCACAATTGACTACGCTTATTTCATCGCCGTACATGTAATTTTCAGTGGTGAGGTCAATAACTGTTTTATTGTTGTTGTTTTATCTAAACGTAGGTAAACGTTCAGTATTCTTCTTTGTCGTCGAGCTGATAAGTTTAACTGTTTTCCGAATCAGACGCTATGAATTAAAGGTTCTAGTGTCAATAACATTCCTTCATCATCTAAAGCCCAAAAGACTCCATGACGATTGTCAGTTCTTCTGTCTGTAGCACTTTTTCTGCGATAGACACATCGCTGACTTTTCCGAGAGGATTTGGAAAGTCATTGGCTGCAGAATTTATTTTCGGAGATGAGAGAAAATGTGCGTTGAACCCGTACACAGATACAAAGATAGACATCCTTTCAAATAATATCATCAAAGCTACCTTTGCCGTCTATTTCTTTAATTGCTTATCCTCATAACAAATTATTTGTAAACGGTGATGGGCAATCTACCATTCTTTATGTCAGACTTTGAATTTAATTTAGAAGTAAAAAGGATTACATAACTCGTTTGCTCTATACATCGATTCGTTCCCCACGTCTCTGACTGACGAAAATCTGAATTTGCTTAATTTCCTCTCCTCTATAGAACCAATTGTTACCCGACGTAACGATGGAAAATATATAGCTACCATAAGTCGTGCCGACCCCGTCTCCCAGACAATTTTTCTCTCCCATTTTAAACTGAATAGTCGACGATGTTTGAGCACAGATACAATTCTTTCCCTCGAATCTCAGAGCTGCCGAGTGTTCTCTGCACCGTAAGATCAACCAGCGCAACATGCCATTGTCTCTTTTTAAGTATAAGTGTTTTACTGATTACGACGCGGAAGTCGGGGCCGTTGTTAAGCGGACAGTCTGAAATGCGGACACCGACGTGAAATTTGTCCTTGTCTATTCCTTTTGTGCTTTATGTGTTCTAAATGTGTATGACTAGGTCAAACGTTGCTCTTTTCCCGCAAAGATCTTTTAAGAGTTCAGCGAAGACTTTCAGAGATCAAACTTAGGCCCGAGTGTGCAAAAGCATGTTTATTTCAAACTTCAGAGCCGCTTTATACAAAGTCAGAAAAGGGTTTACAAAATGTATCTGTCAATCACTGTTGTCACGTGGAAGTACCGAAATTTGTTTACCACCTCCTTTAAAATCAATGCCCAAACGCTCTTTCTTACGTGTACAACTGCCCTCATGTTTGTTTATCAATGTTCTCATGCTTAAAAAAAGATAACCAAATTACGACCGTTAAAAAAGCCTTAGATAAACCATTTTATTTTACACATCGAAAGCAATTTTGACTAAATCCATTACATTGAAAAGTCAAAGTTTGTTTTTGTTTTGTTTTTTTTCTCATATGAAAATGTTTACTTCCTCGTCTTCTGCACTTTTAGTGAGAAATTTAGCCTTGTTTATCCTCGTTTCATGTTTGGTTTTACTTAACGTTTTTACAAAACAGAACAAGACCATTTGCCCATAGATTGTTTTTGAGAGTACTTTTTTAAAACCTAGGAAACAGTCATCGAGTGTGCTTAATATAATTTGCAAGAACCTACTTCTCAATCAATCTAAAATAAATAAGTTCACATTTAACTGATGTACGGCCGTTTTCACTAGTTTTTATAATGAATCTTAATTCAGAAGGTTATTTCGTTTACTTACACTGTATTTCTTTGTAAATTAGAATACTTTTTTATGCATCGATTATTTTAAAACTAGTTTAAACCGGCAATATGGTTACATGTCCAAGACATTTTCTTTTTATACCTGACCGTACATTGACAAACCAATTTTTCTGTTTGCAGTCGATCTTTATTGGTTTATATACCACAACATTTTTGTAAATGACTGTCGTTATTCTCAAAGATCTGAATGTTTGTAAATGGTCGTACTTATTTGTTTTTAAATTTATGCTAATGATCCGTTTATGTATAAAAATGTATTTTATTTGGAACCTTCATGTTTCAATTTCTTAGTCCTACAACGAAATACTATAAAGTCTGTGTTAATTATTATCCTATTAATTAAACACTTACTCAGACGTTTTGCACACACATGCCACATAAGTACAATACCAATGTCTTTGTACAAGACAGTCTTCATTTTCAAAACATAAGTGTTTTTTCTTCCCACTATAATATTTATGTTGATAAAACTTAGCCCGTGAATGCCACCGTCTTTATTCAAAACGATCCGGCTTTTACCAACTGCTGGTGTATGTTGCTGCAGCACTTTTTTTATGTCTTTATTTTCTCAAATAAAGGTTTTTTTTAGTAAAGCTGATGTAATGGCATACAAAATACGTTACGTATATGAACTGTTTACAAATAGTTGAACTTTTTTGATGATCGATCTTGAACTGTGACCTTGATCGGGCCTGAAATGTTGGTTCTGCGTGTCGTTTCAGTGAGATAAATATTGTATCGTTCAAGCAGTTTGAATGATAAAGGGCTGACTCAAATTGCTAGCAGACGGACAGACCGATTGACGGTAAAATATCCAAAATATTTGTCGCTTGATAGAGTCGAACATAACAAAAACGTTAGTTCAGATATAGAAAATGATGCATTTTTTCAGGGTGTTTTTTTTTTCAGGCCACAAAAAAGGAAAGGGTTGTTCAGATTTTGTCTTTAAAAAATCAAAGGATTGTACACATTAAAATATAAAATGTACGCGTATGTAGTTTAGTTGATTAGTTTCTTGTGTACGAAATGCAACATCACATAGATGCAGTGTTCTACATACGCAATATGGTGAAAACAATTTTTAAAAACCATCACTCACTGTCAGATTTAATATCTAAAGTGAATTTATCAATTTTGCCCTGATACATTAAAACTCTATCATGAAATTACCTACAGATCTATTTGCACAGCTATGTCAGGCCTTTTACTTGCTTATTAAAAAAACTCACAAAGGATGAAGTGTATGAGCATTGAAAAAGAAAGCATTTTAAATATACAACATGCTCTCGCCAACAGTTTTGCCCTTTTGACCAGTCTGCACAATGATCAGTCTTCAAAATCTGACTAAAGTCAACATTGTTTAGTAAGTGACTGCTCAAAAATTATTCCAATAATTAAATATGATAATGAATTACTTAGGTTATTTGAAAACTGCATTCAATGTGGAACATGGTTCTGATCAATGCTATCACTTGATGATCAGTTATTGTCATATAGTTGGTGATGATCACGGTGCTGATAAAATTAGAAATACACTTTGATTTATCTACTACACGCTGCAGTTTTATGTATGAAATTTGAGAGCAATCTAAAAATTTATTATTTATGAAATCTTTTTACTTAAAAGGAATGCAAAGATTTTATTGAAAGACTGGTGTTTCCTTGCTAACCATAGGTAGTGTCTTTTTTTCGAGAGAGGGGGTGGAAGAGGGGAAGGGGCTTGTAGAAGACTTCAGCTCATATTCAACTACAAAACACATGTTTTCCATATAAGTAAACTTTACCGCGATCGTTACAGAAAGCACATGAATGTTCTTAGGCTATTTGTTCAGTTTTAATTAAACGAAGGCTGTGATAAATTATTTTTTTGCTTGAGGATGACAAATGATGTCTCTATACACATTGTGTATGGAATACCAGTTTGAACTTATGTTTCCAGAGAACATGACAGACATCTCTGATGCTGTTAATGAGATTGTTTGTTGTTATAATAGTATCCAAGAGCATTGAATATATATGTATTCGAAAATATATATAATAATATGTACCCAAAATATATAATACAACTTAACGATATGTTTGTTGTGAAGATAGACGACAAGATTTTTACTGTTGAGTAATATATAAAAATTGTAATATAGTGTACACGATAATGATTAATTCTTTGCTGTGAAGATGGCTAACATTTTTAGCTCGTCAGTTTCGAAGAAAAAGTCGAACTATTATGATCGCTGTGTCGTCGTTGTCGTCTTTGCTGTCGTCGTGCAAAAAATTTAATGTAGCCCATTACTCAAACAAATTAAAAGATATCAACTTTAAATGCTTGCTTATTATGACAAGAGGTATTTGTAACATAATGGGCATTATTCTGAAAGCTACATTTTTCGAGTTATACCCCTTTTTAACTTACAGTTTTTGTCAAAATTGCTTATGATTTCAAATGATTTCAAAACTATCAAAGGTATCAGTATGAAACTTGGACTGCTTGCTTATCATGACAAGTGGCAGTTGTAACACAAGAGACATTATTTTGAAAACTGTATTTTTGGAGTTATGTTTCTTTTTAACTTACAATTTTTGTCAAACATGCTTATTAAGTTGAATGATCAAAGGTATCAGTATGAACAATATCAACATCTTGACATGAAACGTCAGAGGTATATTGACCTCTTTTAGGAGTAGTGCACAAGAATCATAACTATCGCCCCCCATTGTCGACATGTAAAACAGACAAGTGTTGGCGCTGCTCCGCGGAGCTTGTTTTTATGTTTTATAATTTATAGCAGTTTCAGTATATTGTATATGTTTGCCGTGAAGGTGGCAAATAAGATGTTTACAATTGTTTATTTAATACCAATCGTACAAAATCTTAGAGAGACAATACCTGCTGATTGCTGTGACGGTGTCGGACAAGATATTTTAAATTGTTTATCTAATACGAATCGTGTAATATCATACAAAGTAAATATGTTGTTTGCTGTGAAGATGGCAGACAAGATATTTTATGTTTGTATATTTGATACCAAAATAATCTTGTAATATTATACAGAGCAATATTATCTTTTGTTTGCCATGAAGATGGCAGACAGGATATTTGATGTTATATATTTGATACCAGTCTTGTAATATAATACAGACTAATTATCTTTTGTTGGCTGTGAAAATGGCAGACAAGATAGTTTTTGTTTGTATATAATCTCCCAATTTAAATTATGTACAGGGTAGTGATAATTAGAGCCTTTCGTTCAATGCGAAAATGGTTGCCAAGATTTGTTGTAAAATATCATCTTACATCTTTTGACTTCTTATACTTCTGCTCTTTTTTATCATAAAAATGTTTTATGTACGTGAAAAGTGTGGTGAGATTGTATCACAATGCGTATGAAATACCATTAATATATCACGCAATAATTGACTGGAAGCTAGTACATAAGATTAAGAAAGCTAAATTCTACTTTGCTACACATATCTGGACTGCACTTTAAAAAGTACGAACTATATCCAGCGTCATTAAAATTTTCGCGTCCATTTAATTTGATACACTGAAATTTCGTTTCCAGCTAGAAAAAGTACATCAGCATTAAACGAAAATAAGGTTTAAAACTATCAAACGTCTAATTATCATTAATTTGATAATTGCGTCACTTAATGCTGGAGGTGTGAACTGTTATATGCTGACATTATTTAGAAAAAAAACAACTGTGTATACTTAGACATTTCAGATAAATAGGCTCTTTCTATTCTATTTGCCTAACAGTGCTCTTGCACAAGTGCCACAACTCCGGAGCAGTTTCTGAACTCACAAAAGTTTACATTTTAGAACAGTCTATGCATTTTGGTGACTTCTTTTTGTAGAAATTATGCCAGTTATGTTTACTTACCTTTTGTAAATACTTTATATTTTAAAATAACTCACATAACTGTATAGAAATAGAATTAAATTGTGAAATTGTGTTATAGGCATGTGAGGGTATTTAGAAAAAAGCCTGAGGAATAATATGACATGATTTAAAGATCAGTTTTTTCTTCGCAGTTTCGTTTTTTATGGTCAAATTCAAATTGTGCAAAAAAGGAAAAATATATGGTATTCATTATCGCAAAAAGACTCTTCTTTCAGTGAGTGATGTTTGCTTAAGTCTAAGTAAAACAATTCACTTGTTGATAACTTACTTTTAAGCAGTGTCATTTAGATTGACTCTCTTTAAGAAGTTGTTAAATGTATATTGAATTTGATGTACAGAGACAAATATTTTGCTAAGCAAGCCACTGTCCATATAGATGAAAACAATAAGTTTTAATACTGCTTTATAACTATTTGTACTCCTATCCTCCTCGCCACTACCAAAAAATGGGTTGTCACATTCATCAAAATCTAATTTTAAAATATATCATTTTTTGTCCATAAATGCATTTTTATTCGGAAATCGTACTTTTGAGCTACATAAACTTAAAGCTGCCATACTTGTCATGTATATTTTATGTTTTCTGAAGTAGAGTAGCATTTCAGTCAGTCTCCAATCATTACAACAGACAGTACGATTCATGTATAACAAAGAAGAAAATAGTATTCAATTTCAGATGACAGTAGCGATGTTTCAGTAAGTAAACGTTAAAAAAACATGGCAGACCTAGTAAACATCCAAAACGTCTAAGTTTCGATGGAAAATCAAATTGGTTGTCATTTAAAAGAAAATTCGACAGCTATCGAAAAGTTATGAAATGGTAAAGTACGAAAAGTAAAGATTGCCTGATGAGAGAAAAGCTCTTGAGAGAAAAGCTCTTGAATTCTTTACAGTCACTATTGCCAACGTAGAAGACTATTCCTTTGGATTATTTTGAGGAAAAACACGTTTACTCATTTGACCATCAACCTTCTGTAGTATATCAAATATTGGCCCTGAAATTAGTTTTGTTTTCTATTCTCATCTTACAATCAAACATAATTATTTTTATTGACTGCGTGGACCTGGCTCCACTACGAAATTAATATCTTAATGTTCAAAATCATGATTATTTTAATTCTGTTTGACGAGAAAACGTCTTTAACTTCTTAACAGATATAGATATTTTTAAAAAGGTATACTAGTTGTCATTTTAATTATATTCATGTTCATTTTTTCTATACTTACAACTATGTCATCATATCCTGACCTTCCCACAGTCACTTGAAGTTGTGACCTCGCCCCCGCCCCTCCCCGCCCGTTTTTCTGCCCTTGTACAAGAGTTTTGTAGCATAAAAGTCATGAATAACAGCAACATACAACTGTTCCTACTGTTATCTGTTACAAATGAAGCCTTTTCAAAAAAGGCCCAAACCCACTCTCCAACACTATAATATACTCAAGTTATATATTATGTTTTAATAAAAATATTGATAAATGTGTTATACTGTACAACCTCGCTATCAGAAACTTTCCTGATGCTTTGCATACCATCAGATGGAGTTATGGCCAACAGGATAATCCTTTTCTTGGTATGAAGATTTTAAAAAACCCCTCTTCTTTTGTATTATCACTGGAAAGTCTGTTACTATGGACAGTAAATGTGGAAACCATAGTTGTGTTTTCCAGTCAGGAGCAATCACAATGCATTTCGCTTTGACCTCTCTTATCTTTTTAATACAGCAAGCTAAAAGAAGGGAAAAGATAAACCATATTTATTAGTCCCCAGTCTATTGTGGATGCATCCACATACATACATCCATGGTCCGGCTTCCAGGACACATACTTTGGAAGTTGTGTAGTGATCCTTGATGCAAACACATTTCCATCTGGTGTTTCGATTTTTTTGGCAAAATATGCTGAATATCTGTTCATTTAATTTCCACTCTGTATTATTACTAAATTTCCTGGAAACCGCATCTGCTTCAGGGTTTTCAGCCCGTTGTATATGTGCTCTGACCAACCATAAATTACTCTGAAATGCCCAGTTCCAGATTCTTACACTGTTTTGATTTTTTACCACCATATTGTTTAGTTAATTAACGGCAAAGGTGTTGTCACATAATATTTTGATGTACTTCTTATTTTATGTTGAAAGGACTTCAAGGCAAAAAAATGCTAACAACTAAAGCATTTATGTGCAACTCTTTTGCAGTTCATGGATAGAAAAAAAACAAATGACCCTTACATATTTTTTATATACATGTGGATTGAACATTGCTACACATACCTACCGAGTTAGATCTAGAATATTTAGATTTCGGTCGCCCAAAATATATTTTTTATACAAAAATAAAAACATATATCATTAACAAAGAAAAAGAAAAAAATGTACAAATTGCCATTAAGACACAAGTGTTTCGCGGCGTATGTGTCACGTATCTCTGATAACATTCCTGAATAAGCCAATTTTCCAATTTCCATCCCTTTAAAAATACATGGTAAAAACAACAGAAGCTTCACATTGCTATAAACAAACAAATGTTTCACGGCGTATGTAACGTATCTGTATTTTTACCAAACATTATTGGTCTGTTCAACGCGTTCCTGATTCATTTCAACATCTGACTTAGATTTTATTACTTGACTGTCAGTCCTTCCCTTTACGTTGACCTGGATTTTTCCCCTTCTGTCCTTGGTGCAATGCACGTAGTTAGTCTGTCAATGTTTCAAAGCCTGTCCCTTTGAAGAAGAAAAGATCAGTAGCGTTTGTACATGTTTGTCCTTTGCGTCTCTGTCATATCAATCCAAGAACTCTTACTAATCTTGAAATGTTTATGGCTGTCTGCCAGTCGGAAATAACCTTTAGCGCAGATGACACTTCTGAGTTCTTGGAATTAGTCTACCACTAGTCTCTTAACCAACCAGACAAACTCAGGCAAACTTTCTGGTTGCCAGACTACTGTTTGTTTCAAACATGGTTTTGATGTGACCTTTGGTGCGCCGATGAAAGCACTGTACAAACTTATCAGAGATATGCGTGCAGTGTTGTTCAATTTCGTCACATTTGCTTTGAAAGCAAAGGCCGTTAGCTATGTTTGTAAATCCTTCATGTCCAAAAGAGTTTGTCTACAATAACTAGTCTATCAGGTTTCGGTACACCGTTGTCCTCCAAGTATTACCTTGCATTCTGTTCCAAGTGTTAGTGCAAATAATTTAAAAGGAAAGTGCCAGTTCAGACGTTATGGCCTTAACCATTGCCTGTTCATCGTCAGATCCGATGACAAGTTTTGTCAGGTCCGTTCCAGTTAACTTTAGTCGCATTTGATGGAAGACATGACTGTACATCTCAAAGTCAACGTGTTCCTGATTCATTTTAACATCTGACAGTTTTTTTATTACTTGACTGTCAGTCCTTCCCTTTACGTTGACCTGGATTTTTTCCCCTTCTGTCCTTGGTGCAATGCACCTAGTAAGTCTGTCAATGTTTCAAGCCTGTCCCTTTGAAGAAGAAAAGATCAGTAGCGTTTGTACACGTTTGTCCTTTGCGTCTGTCATATCAATCCAAGAACTCTTAGTAATCATAAAATGTTTATGGCTGTCTACCAGTCGGAAATAACCTTTAGCGCAGATGACACTTCGGAGTTCTTGGAATTAGTCTTCCACTAGTCTCTTAACCAACCAGACAAACTCAGGCAAACTTTCTGGTTGCCAGACTACTGTTTGTTTCAAACATGATTTATTTATTCACTGTTGTTGTTTGTCCAGTTTTTGCATACGAGTCCGTCTCTTAAAAGTTCGTTTACTTTCGTTTTGATGTGACCTTTGATGCGCCGATGAAAGTACTGCACAAACTTATCAGAGATAGGCGTGCAGTGTTGTTCAATTTCGTCACATTTGCTTTGAAAACAAATGCCGTTAGCAATGTTTGTAAATCCTTCATGTCCAAAAGAATTTGTCTACAATAACTAGTCTATCAGGTTTCGGTACACCATTGTCCTCCAAGTATTACCTTGCATTCTGTTCCAAGTGTTAGTGCAAATAATTTAAAAGGAAAGTGCCAGTTCAGACGTTATGGCCTTAACCATTGCCTGTTCATCGTCAGATCCGATGACAAGTTTTGTCAGGTCCGTTCCAGTTAACTTTAGTCGCATTTGATGGAAGACATGACTGTACATCTCAAAGTCATAATTGTCATGAGTGTAATCGGGCCAATGAATAATGGTGGATGACCGGCATACAAGTCTTGCCAACCCCGAGAACAGTCTGTCCACTGCAGCAAAGTGGCTCAATGTCCTGTATCTGCTCGTCCATATACAGTACAACAGATGAAGGTCGTCCACTGGATGGTAACACCGACCTTACGAACTCGTCATTGACCAAAATTTCAAGATAACAAACCTGGTCAGCGATGTTAATTGTCGTCATAAGACCGTTTGTCTTGGCAGCTTTTGACTTATTGTAATAAATTTTGTTTTTTATAATCTCTATACTTGGTCTAGTAATTTCGTCGTAATTGTCGTTTACTGTAAAATAGATATCTCTTGCTTTTTATTTTTGCTTGGTAAAGTTGTAAATGTCTGTCAGAACGTGGTCATGTCGCTGGACAAATTATTCACCACTGTTACCTAAACCATAAGAAGCTGGACCAGGGAATTCGCCTACATACTCAACTAAAGCTAACTGGCTTTCAAGACCACCTCCCCTAACCATGTTACTTTCTTTTTACAATTCTTGTCCATTCTTGTGACGTATAATACTTGTGCACTACTAAATTTTGTTCCTTTCAGGGCTTGGGGTGAAACGGGAGATATTCATTAATCTTTTTAACCTGTTTTCGGGTACAAAAAGACTATTTTGAAAGAAAATATTAGATAAATCTGCGTTCTCTTGTAGCAAGTAATAACTCGTTGGTGAACTTCCAGTTGATGAATTCCATACACCTCTGTCATCCGAAAATGCACTTTTTTATTGGTTGACTTTTTGCTGAGGCTACTGACATTATTAATGATAAAGTACGTTTTTCTTTTGACCCAGAATGAATGGAAGGGAGATCAGGAGTATCTGTTAAGAGGTAGTTAATGACAGCAATGGTGTGTAGAAATCCCGATTCTAGCATTCCCTGGTTAACACTTTCTGAACTAGATACGGTGTTAGACATCGACAAAACATCAGGACACTGTTCTGCCAGACTGACAGAACTTTGTTCGGAAGCAATAGCATTGCCTTTCACTGCATCAATTATGAGAGTGTTGGAGAATGACGGAGATGAAGAATTGGCCGAGTTTGAGTCCTCCAAGCTCTCTTGGCTTCAAGTTTTCCACTTTTGAAAGTCATTGTGTAGCGAGCTTTGAATAACTTTGAGCTTAATATTCACTATTTTCAATTTTTATCTTAGTGTGACTGCACATGTCCTTCTTTTTAAAGAATGTAGAGCCGTTCATTTGATCTATTTAACTTGTTTTAAGAAAGATTACTATCAATTTCACTTCCTATGTAGGCGAAGACAGATATTTCTAATGTTCACTTGGTGTTTTATTAATTGTGAAACTGTGAAATACAATATCACAAATGGCTTTTCACTTTTAAACACCTACTGTAATTCGATTTCTGAATTCAACCTGGCAAGAGACGTTGCATATGCTTCGAGGACACAAGCAAGAACAAGATGTGTTTCGTTGATGCAGGTCTGATCGTGATAAAAATATAAAGATAAATGAATCGCCTTCAATATTCAGTCTTTCAATAGTTGCTTAATGAGGTTTATAAATGAAAAACGATCTGTAATGATATACCTTTTCGTTTCATACTGGCACAAAAGAAAGTAGTTCTTTTTATTTGCATGTTGTATTTAAATGTTTCTTTTTATGACTTTTGGAATGGATGGACAATATAAGGTCAACAGGTGCCTCTGTCAATATCCGGTTTGTGTTAATTCTGACTACCATAGTTCCGAAAATAATGTCCTGATTTATTGATTCAAAAGTAAAATTCTTTACTCATCTTCCAATATTTGGTTTTGTGTAATAAAGACCTTGAAAATGAAAACTAAAGGAAATATAGGCCTAACATATCGCTTTTTTGAGGAACAGTGGTCGAGGGGTTAGAGCACCGGACTCCCGATCCGGAGGTCGCTGGTTCGAATCCCACCGGAGGTGAGAGTCTACAGTGACTTTGAGAACTTGCTTTCCAATCGATGTAAAATAAATAAGTTTAAATTAATACCGTTTTAATAAAATCAAATGAATGGAATAACATTTCAGTCTCAAAGATACCTGTACATAAAGCTGGTGTCAACAAGTTTTTAGCAATGAAGCTTTGAAATACACATCAAATAGTATTTTACACAGACAAATCAGTGCAAAAAAAAAAAACATCTGGCAAATTTTGCCACATGTCAACAACAGAACGACTATTTACTGCTTTTATCAATCATTACAGGATCAGTTATATATTAGGGCAGACAGACGGACAGAAAGACGGACGGAGGGTAAACTTATATTCCCATTCAGTCATGCAAGGGAGTGGATTTCTGATCTTTTAAGGGAAACAAGGAATGCTTCGTAGCATGGATGTAGGTATGTTTTCTGTATTGAAAAAATGTTATACTTGCCTTGTGAAAATTTGTTTTGTACTAAACTGAGGCTTAAGTAAGGTATAAGAGTAACCGAAGGTTCGTGTTTGGTGAAAAAATAAAATATCTTGCATTCGGCCAAAATGCGTACTTACCTTTTCATGTCCGAGCAATTTTGCGGCAACCGCTGGTTTGAATTTAACGAAACTTAAATTTAAAGCTTCATAACTAAGAAGAGGTGAGCACATTTCATTTACGTTCCAGTTTAATTTTATGCTCCCCATAGCATATACAGACTCTAGTTGCCGGTTTGTCTGTCAAGCGTCCGTCCATCTGCACGTCCGTCACGCTTTTTGTCCGGACCATAACTCAAAAACCAATAAAGCTATCAACAAGAAACTTCACAGGTAGATAGATCTCACTGAGTTAAAGTGTAATGCACAAGAACCATTACTCTGCACTTGGTCATTTTGGAGTTACTGCCTTTTGTTGATTTTTCATACTTATTTTTTGTCCGGGCTATCACTTAGACTATAAGCGCTATGAGCTTGAAATTTCATAGGTCGATAGATCTCATAAAGGAAAAGTGCAGTGCTAAGAACTCTTGCTCTGCTTTCCGTAATTTTTGAGTTTTTACCCTTTGTTGATTTTTCATACTTAATTTTTGTCCGGAGCGTAACTCTTACACTGTAAAAGCTATCAACTTGAAACTTCACTGGTTGATAGATCTTATAAAAAGAAAAGTGCAGTGCATAAAAACTGTCACTCTGCACTTCATTTTTGGAATTATTTCTCTTTGTTAATTTATTTTCATAATTAACTTTTTCCGGAGCATAACTAAAAGCCTGCAAGAGATATAAAAATAAACTTTCATAGGTGAATAAATCTAATTAGGAGAAAGTGTACTTACTAAAGAACAGTAGCCTCCAGTGAGTATGTTTGAGTTGTTGCCCTATGTTAATTTTCATATCATATTTTTGTCCGGTGCGTAACTCAAATACTATAACAGTTGTCAACATGAAAGTTGATAGGTGAATAGATCCCATTGTGGAAAATGCAGTATATAAAAACCTTAACTCTCCTTTGTGTATTTTTGTGTTATAGCTCTTAGTTTATTTTTTGTCCAGCACATAAAGAGATATCAAGATGTTTGACTTGATCATCTACACTCATATAAGAACACACTATTATTTAAATCTAGAATAGGTCATTAAATGTAGAATGGAAGGTACAAGCTGTAATTTCACTTCTCAATCCATTGTTACGCACTTTAACCAGCGTATCCGTATAATAGGAACAGAGGAGTTGATGCACTGCATCAGCTCCTCATTATACGATCTATAGAGATCATAGGCCAGAGCAGTTAATGCACTGCATCAGCTCCTGTGTCTAAAATATATACTTTGTACGCTAGTCTCACTATACATTGTATAGGCAGAGGAGTTGATGCACTGCATCAACTGCTCTATTCAGTGTATTTATATAGCAAATGAGACGAACATTTTAACCCCTGTATTCCGTTATGTCTATATATATATGACAGAGGCATTATATTATTGACTTGTGGTCAATGCATATAGACTAACACGACTGGAGGTGCTAATGCGCAGTTTTGGTGTTATGCAAGATAGGTATTTTAGCTATTGGTCAGTGTTGGTTTTTGGTTATCTCTACCTGTCTGTCGATAAATTTGAAATTGTGAATGTCTGACAGACTCACTTGAAGCACAACGACCCACTGCGCACCCAAGGCACTGTGCCACGTATATAATGCGACGGGCACTCGAGATTGCGGAGCCTTGCCCGGCAAACATTCACATTTCCAAATTGTCATAGCCTGAAAAGACGAGGCGTTTCCCTTCATGCCTTCATCCAGGCACTTCTGGCGTGAAGAGTTGGACTAATGTCAACCTTCATACTTCGCCCACTCGACAACAGGATTATTTAATAAAAATAAGAATATTCTCATAAACAATAACAGATCAACAGGGGTTGTAATGTTCAAAGATGGTTAAATGAATAGACACAAAACAAATTGTCTGTTCTCGTTAAACAAATACAGATTTTCGTTTTATTAACAAGTTATGCAAACTTTGAAGTGAAAACAGGTTTTACATGAAAAAAATACAATATTCACAGTTAAAATATGTCTATTCATATTATATTTGTATCCAAGCTGACTCAATTTTAATTCATGTAATTTCGTGAGATCACAAAGACAATCATGCTCTCTCAATGTATTTTTATATGATCTTACCTGCCTACATAACAATGACAGCACATCATGAAGATTTAAAAGTATAAAAGAAACCGTCAACACACTTTCTGGACCTTTATGGTGTATCTAGCTTTTCCACTAGCATGAATTTTTACTTTGTCCCTGTTACGTCCATGTACAATATATCAAAAAGACAGTGTGAACAAGTTTCAAGAATGGGTAAAAATGTGATCTCTAGAATGGTCAAAACTGTTTCCGTTGATCTGACCTGTGACCAATTAAGTTTTTGGCCTAATTTCATACTCGTCTGAGACATCATCAAAACAAATTAAGTGATTGATTATAACAAAGAATGGGTTAAAATGTGACTGGTAACTAGCTTCATTTGATCTAAGTTTGGGACTTGGTTTTTGATCCAACATAA
Source organism: Cyclina sinensis (assembly GCA_012932295.1). Classification (NCBI taxonomy): domain Eukaryota; kingdom Metazoa; phylum Mollusca; class Bivalvia; order Venerida; family Veneridae; genus Cyclina; species Cyclina sinensis. The sequence continues at coordinate 97,813 of JAAONU010000011.1, forward strand.
GCCACTCATTTGAGATATCATAGGAATAAAAACTCTGTATTGCGTAGAGTGGAAACAAGCTAAATTCGAACAGTTGACAAGGTCAGAACAAGCACTTGCCAAGTCAGTGTGCTCAAGTAAACTGAAAAGACATATTATGTTTAAAAATATGACCGAAGTACTGAAACCATTTTTTAAGGACACGCCATTGATTCATGCACATGTGGATAAAAATATTATTTCCATCCAGGGGTTAAACCTTTCACAAGATACACACTATAAATAAAAGCATTAAATATGGTAAATTATTTATTCAATGTTGTTTTTATTCAGTTCATTTAGGTTTCTTCATAGATGCCTTTATGAGCTGTTATGTTACAACACCAGAATGAGGTGGAACACTTTCTCATGGTATACAAATATATATATCCGCACTTCCATCTGAAAATATAAAGAAATTTGTATTTTGTTTTGTGTAAAGTTCCACCGCAATTTGTAAATATTAGTGAACACTTTAATTTAACATAGATATAGTTACTTATTTACTTATTTTTTGACGTTTCATACTACTAGCATTTATAGTAACAGAAAAACATCCCAACTTGTCAAATAAGCTTTACCAAAAAGTCCATGAAGGGGAAATTACTGTTGAAAATCGTATCCGTTGTTATATTACATGCAAGGTACATAAGTTTTATGTTGTTAAATACTTGCTAGTAACATTTGTAAAAATCAAGGTTCATTAACTAAATGCCATGGAAGCATAATGAATAAACATTTTGTCATCATATCTGCATACTGAAAGTACAACCTTCACTACAGTAGCCTTTATAGCTGATACTTCATGTCCCATATTACCAGTAGTAATAACACTGCACCCAGTTTCATTTCCAGTAGTACACTTGTTCCTCCTTCATCTAATATACTCAATGCCTTCCATTCTGCAAGTTATACACAATGCATCTTATGGCCATATTTCAAATAAAAATAAGAACTGCAGAATGACAGCCTCACTGTACAACGCTAACAGATACACTCATGCAGATAGGAAGGCAGAATAATAACAATGACTTTACAACAGTTTGTCAAAACTAAACACAGAAAATTCTAAAACATACCAAACGAATTTAAAAGTTCCAAACTTTACCACAGTCTAGTTGTATTTAACTGTATCATGTTGTGTCGTTTGCTGTATACACAAAGCAGGTATAAAATTAAAAAATAAAATCCTGTCTATCAGATCTGTTTAAAAATAAGGTATTTCACTGAAATTATTCTTTGTACATAATTTAAACAGGTATCCACAGACATTATTAATGACTGACAGACAGATTTGCAATAAATGCCAGGTGGCATTTATATGGAATTCAATGTTTCAAAGTATAAGGTACTTTGTTGTAACTGTTGTGAGGAAACTGCCAACGTTAAGAACTCTTTCCTTTTTAGAAATAATTTTAGACAACAGAACCAGAACATATAATGTCTTTATCATTTTTGTGACAGTAATGACCAGGAATGGGTCAAGTACTGAGAATCAATACTCAAGTACCACTCAAGTACTTGATGACTGAGGACTTACTCAGCAAGTACAAGTACATTTTTAAATGGTACTTGAGTAGTACTCATGGTACTTATAAGTAAACAATAAGTATACTTCATAAGATCCATAACTCTTATATTACTTTACAAGCACATGCTTAATACCATGGCAAACATACATGTGACCAAAATTTAATATGCTTAGAATGCATCTGTCAGGGCAGAATAATTTCCCCATAATACTAAAGAGTCTTTCAACTGCAAAAGAGGAAGCTTGATAAAAGTCAAATTTTGTTCATTAACCACTTACCACAACAATAACTGAACCCTTGATTGTCATGCATACTGACCACATTAGATTAAACTGTTAGTGTTATAGGTAATTATATCATAATAGCCACTTAAATGACCTGTTTCTCCTCTACACAAGACAATAAGAACATGCCTACAGCAATTTTTCACACTTGCTGAACTTGCTTTAACCAGTTTGAAAGGACCTCTGGTGTCATTAAGATTGTTGAGAAATAGTGTATTTCAAGAAAAAACAAATTACTCATAGTACTTGAGTACAAGTACAAGTAACCCATCCCTGGTAAGGACAAGGAAATATCTGCTATCTACACATATTTGTATCTAATACTTTAAAATTTTATCATCTACAATTCTAAATCAGTTTTACTCAGTTTTGACAGAAGGTGTGTTATCATGTGTAAGATCTAACTTGAATTATGATCTCTTGATAAAGAAAAATAACTATATTTGCTCACTATTTGGCATCTTATGTTCGCCAGTGCTAAGTGCCTTTTGATAGAATATGTTTTATAGTATGATAGAAGATGCTCAAACAAATTTCTTTATACAAATGTACTTATTTCAACTTAAGTGTTGGCCAAGAAGGCTGTCTAATAGGTGTGAGCAAGAGAAAAATCTTAGTTCAGTTTGGAACTCAAAAAGGTTGGGGTCTTTGTCATAAAATATGAAGAATTTTTTATATCGTCAGTCTTCAATTTTGTTGAAATCTTCATTTACTTTTGAAAGCGTGCCTAATTATGAATTACTCCTTTAAAAATCTGAAGTAACTATGGTCTTTGTAACATAAAGACTATAGTCATTTCAGACTTTTATAAGTATCTATAAGAAGCACCTTCATTTATAGCTTGTTTATTAACTGAAATAAAATAAATATATATTCTAATTTCATTTATTAGATACCTAATGTTGAAATCTGGCAATAATGCATGGCAACTTATTGAAATGTTTTAAACTTTTAATTATATGAAAATTTTAGGAAGAATCTTTCATATTCTTATCTTACTTACTAACACTCTAGAGGTAACATTTTTAGCCCAAATTTCCTGAAAAACTGTCAGAAAGCTTGTTAAGATGATTTCTAGCTCAAGTTGGAATATGGGTCATGTTGGGTCAAAAACTAGGTCACACAGCCTGTATATGGAAAAACCTAGTTAACACTCTAGAAGTAACATTTTCAGCCCAAATATCCTGGAAATATGTCAGATAGGTTGTTTCGATGATTTCTAAGTCAAGTTCGAATATGGGTCATCTGGAGTCAAAAACTAGGTCACACAGCCTGAATATGGAAAAACCTTGTTAACACTCTAGAGTAACATTTTTAGCCCAAATATCCTGGAAATATGTCAGAAAGGTTATTTCGATGGTTTCTAGGTCAAGTTCGAATATGGGTCATCTGGGGTCAAAAACTAGGTCACAGAGCCCAAAAATAGAAATATCTTGTTAAGGCTCTAGAGGCTACTGTTTCAGTCCAAATATCCTGGCAGTTTGTCAGAAAGGTTGTTTGGTTGTTCAAATTATTAGATTAGGTTAAAGGTCACGGAGGCTAAAAATAGATTTATCTACTGTACCTCATAAAGCCTTCATTTATAGACCAATATCTTTGATATTCAATATATAGGTTCCTTGCAAGGATCTCTACCCATGAGTAGGGTTTGAGGTCACTGGGTCAAGGTCAAGGTCACCATAGCTTATAATAGATATTTCTACTTTCTGTCATAGAGCCTTTATTTATTGACTGATATTTTACATATTTGGTTTGTAGGCACTTATATATTTTCAATTAAAAAATGAAATACTGCTTAAAAGCAAACCTACAGCCAAAGTACTCAGGTGAGCGATCCAGGGCCATCATGCCCCTCTTGTTTTAGATCGGATACTGTTCTTGTTAAAATATGTGTATTTGTTTCAACTGAAAAACTTTGTTCGGTATTCATATGAATTGTTTTCTTAATCATTAAGTAAACAAGAAACAATTGCATACTAAATACAATGTATATACTGACTTATCAAAGTGTTTTGCGTTTTTCATTCTTTAGACAGCTACGTCGGTTGTCTTAAGCACTCCCCCCCACCCCCACCTTGTAACTCTACCGTTATAATATATTATTGTGCGCAAAAAGATTCTGTCTTTGTTACAACCCTGTTGTCGAGCGGGCGAGGTATGTAGGTTGACGTTAGTCCAACTCTTCACGCCAGAAGTACCTGGATGATGCCATGAAGGGAAACGCCTCGTCTTTTCAGGCTATGACAATTTGAAAATGTGAATGTTTGCCAGGGAAGGCTCCGCAATCTCGAGTGCCCGTCGCATTATATACGTGGCAAAGTGCCTTGGGTGCGCAGTGGGTCGTTGTGCTTCAAGCGAGTCTGTCAGACATTCATAATTTCAAATTCATCGACAGACAGGAAGATAACCAAAAACCAAGACTGACCATTAGCTAAAGTACCCCTCTTGCATAACACCAAAACTGCGCATTAGCACCTCCAGTCGTGTTAGTCTATATGCTTTGACCACAAGTCAATAATATAATCCATCTGTCATATATAGACATAACGGAACAGAGGGGTTAAAATGTTCGTCTCATTTGCTATATAAATACACTGAATAGAGCAGTTGATGCAGTGCATCAACTCCTCTGCCTATACAATGTATAGTGAGACTAGCGTACCAAGTATCTATTTTTAGACACAAGAGCTGATGCAGTGCATCAACTGCTCTGTTCCTATTATACGGTTACGCTGGTTAAAGTGCGTAACAATGGATTGAGAAGTGAAATTACAGCTTGCACCTTCCATTCTACATTTAATGACCTATTCTAGATTTAAATAATAGTGTGTTATGTTTTCTTTTGACCCAGAATGAATGGAATGGAGACCTGGAGTATCTGTTAAGAGGTAGTTAATGACAGCACTGGTGTGTAGAAATCCCGATTCTAGCTTTCCCAGGTTAACACTTTCTGAACTAGATACGGTGTTAGACATCGACAAAACATCAGGACACTGTTCTGCCAGACTGACAAAACTTTGTTCGGAAGCAATAGCATTGTCTTTTATTTACTTCCTTTGTAGATGAAGGCAGCTATTTCTAATGTTCAGCTGGTGTTTTATTTATTGTGAAAATGTCAGTTAAATGGCTTTTCACTTTTAAACACCTACTGTAATTCGATTTCTGAATTCAACCTGCCAAGAGACGTTGCATATGCTTCAAGGATACAAGCAAGAACACATGCACAGGATGCCGGTCTGGTCGTGAAAAAAATATAAAAATATAAAGATAAATAAATCACCTTCAACATTCAGTCTTTCAGTAGTTGCTTTATGAGGTTTGTAAATGAAAAGGATCTGTAATGATTTACCTTTTTGTTTCATACTGGTACAAAAGAAAGTAGTTTTTTTTATTTGCATGTTGCATTTGCATTTTCTTTTTAATGACTTTTGGAATGGATGGACAATATAAGGTCAACAGGTGCCTCTGTCAATTTCCGGTTTCTGTTGATTCTGGTTACCATAGTTCCGAATTAAAGTCCTGATTTATTGATTCAAAAGTAAAATTCTTTACTCATCTTGAAATATATGGTTTGGTTTGGTACACAAAGACTTCATGAAAAATGAAAATTAAAGGAAATGAAAGTCTTAACCTATCGCTTTTTGGAGGAACAGTGGTCGAGGGGTTACAGCGCCGGACTCCCGATCCGGAGGTCGCTGGTTCGAATCCCATCAGGGGTGAGAGTCTACAGTGACTTTGAAAACTTGCTTTCTTATCGATGTAAATTATATAAGTTTAAACTAATACCGCTTTGATAAAATAATAGAATGGAATTCCATATCATTCTCAAAGATACCTGCACATAAACCTAGTGTCAACAAGTTTTTAACGATGAAGCTTTGAAATACAGATCGGTGCAAAAAGAAACATCTGGCAAATTTTGCCACATGTCAACAACTGAACGAGTATTTACTGCTTTTATCAATCATTGCAGGATCAAATATATTAGGACAGACAGACGGACAGAAAGACGGACGGAGGGTAGCCCTATATTACCATTCAGTCATGCAAGGGAGTGGATTTCTGATCTTTTAAGAGATACAAGGAATGCTTGGTAGCATGAATGTAGGTAAGTTTTCTGTATTGAAAAAATGTGATACTTCCCTTGTGAACATTTGTTTTGCATTAAACTGAGGCTTAAGTACGGTATAAGAGTAACCGAAGATTCGTGTTTGGTGAAAAATTAAAATATCTTGCATTCGGCCAAAATGCGTACTTATCTTTTCGTGTCCATGCAATTTTGCAGCCACCACTGGTTTGAATTTAACGAAATTTTATTTAAAGCTTCATAACTAAGAAGAGGTGAGCACATTTCATTTACGTTCCAGTTTAATTTTATGCTCCCCATAGCATATACAGACTCTAGTTGTCGCTTTGTCTGTCAGGCGTCCGACCATCTGCACGTCCGTCACACTTTTTGTCCGGACCATAACTCAAAAACCAATAAAGTTATCAACATGAAACTTCATAGGTAGATAGATCTCACTGAGTAAAAGTGCAATGCACAAGAACCATTGCTCTGCACTTGGTCATTTTGGAGTTATTGCCTTTTGTTGATTTTTCATACTTATTTTTTGTCCGTGGTATCACTTAAACTATATGCGCTATGAACTTCATAGGTCGATAGATCTCATAAAGGAGAGATGCAGTGCTTAAAACTGTTGCTCTGCTTTTCATAACCCTTTGTTGATTTTTCATGCCTAATTTTTGTCCGGAGCGTAACACTTACTCTGTAACAGCTATCAACTTGAAACTTCATTGGTTGATAGATCTTATGAAAAGAAAAGTGAATTGCATAAGAACTGTCATTCTGCACTTCTTTTTTGGAATTATTTCCCTTTGTTCATTTTCATAATTTTTTTCCGGAGCATAACTAAAAAACCTGTAAGAGATATAAATATAAAATTTCAAAGGTGAATAAATCTAATTAGGAGAAAATGTACCACTTCCATACTTTATTTTTTGTCCAGCACAATACACAAAGTTTATAAAGAGATAACATGAAACTTCATAGCCGGATAGATCTCAATTAGGAGAAATGCAATGCGTAAGAACCGTATCTCTCCACTGTATAATTTTGGAGTATTTGCCCTAAATTTTCATACTTATTTTATGTCCAGACCATAACTCGCACACCCTATATAATAGCTTTGGGCCTATTTATTAAGGTATAGTTACTTTCATACAAACTGGTGTACATAATTTTCTATCAATCATTATATATAAAGGCAATAATTTGAGTTTAAAATAAGTGTTTATCTACAATGCAATATGTCATTTTACTGGCTAATTTAAATAATACATTTTGCTTTAAAAGTTGTGCCATCCATTTCTTTACGCATTATTAAATTTGATTCCTTTGGGATTACTTTCAGCACAATTAAGTACATTTCGTTGTTTTCCCCCGCAAAATTCTAAACACTATGAATGAGAGCACTTCAGGGAGCATAACCCTGTTCCATCGGTTTCTTGTTTTCTTAGAGTTATGGGCCCTTGTATTCGCTGGTGTAGTATATTAAAGCACTGTTCATGTCAGACTATTTCTCCGCAATCACTGCTTTGAATTAAAATGGAAACTCCATTGAAAGAATTATGGCGTAAAGGAGATGCTCATAGGACTTGCATATCCAGGTTCCATTTTCTTCTTGAAGTTAGGGGCCGTAGCATTTAGTCCCATAATATTCTTTCGTTTTATTTGCTTCCGGGCTAAGTCAGTTGAATTTGAATTCAATTTCATGATAAGCTTTGGTATTTAAACACTGGCAAGGATGATCAGGCTGATTTTACAGATTTATTAGCCCTTGGATTATCCTTAAAAGAAATTAGAGTAGCACCGTGTTTGGGTCGTAGCATGTTGCAGGTTGAATTCAACATAGCTTGCCATGTCTTAGAGGTTAGACTCAGACCTGATCTTGTTGCGTAGTGTGTTCCTCTCCTTTTACAGAAATGATCATTGTGTAAACACTTCATAATTGTTTCCCTTAAAGGCATGATGCGGGGTCCGTGGAGCACGTGTCACTTTAAGTGATACATTTCTAGTATTTTCTCAACTTTGAATTCATACATAAACTTTCAGTGTATCTTTGGAATCTTTTAGAGTGTACCAGACATAGTTTATGAGTGTTTGAAACAATATTATACATTGTTAATTGTTATTTTCATATAATTAACTTCCAATTTTTGACCAGTTTTTGCTTGTTTCAGATTCAGTATTGTGCAATAAAACTCCCTTGTGTGAGTCTAAAATTGACAATTTTTGACTTGGCCATCTACACTCATATAAGACATATTTATCTCCAACGCCGCAATAATCATCATATTTTAATTTAAATCAATAAAATCATCACCACCGTTCTCATCATAAACGCACCGCCGTCATCAATATCATCTCAGAAATCTTAATAATCATATTATCATCTTCGTCACTACGAGTATTATCGTCATCATTATGATCACTATGTTGCCGTGAATATTATCATGGCTGATATCCTTCCTCAGATTTATCATTGCCTCAGTCATCACCATATGCTTCGTTATCATCATCATCATCGTCGTCGTCGTCATTATTATCATCATCATCGATGACGTCATGTCGCTGTTATCATTCTATTATTGACATCGCCATTGACATTAATTTCACTCTTTTTTTTAAGTGACAAAAGTTTTCATTGAACAGTATGGAAACATTCTAGGAAGAATGAACAGCTCAGTAACTATAACGGCGAATGGTGTAGGATAATGTTCTTTCAATTTTAGATAGCATCGACAGACTAAGGATTTGATCTTTAAATTCGACTGATTTTATTTACTATTATATTACTGGTCCGGAAAGAGGAGGAAAGTGTTGTTTGGTAAACATTTTTTTGGTTCATAAACTTCATTCCCTTTATATCTTTCTGGCTAGAAGTTCACCGCCATCACTTTTATTGAGTAAGACACCTTAGAAATGGCTCTTTCCATTCGTAAAGCAATTACCTTACCCGATTTTTCTTGATTTTCAAAATGTCAACTTTTATTTCTTTTTCATTTCTGTCTTTTAAAATTTATTTCTGTTCAACAGGAGTACTCTTTCAATTTTCCTTTATTCTGTATACTTTTATATGCTGGCTTGTGAAAGCTATGACCATTTATAAGCAATATATCAGCTGTTTTAGGATTCGTTTCATATAAAGGGATACTAATGTGCAGTTTCGTAACTTAATCTAAGAGGAGTACCTTCCCTTGTGATAGTTATATGTATGCGCGTGCTTGCGTGTATGTGAGAGAGAATGAATTGTGAATAACAGAGTTTAGCGTTTTAGCGTTTACTTCATATTCACCTGGGCACAATGCCGATCAGATGTTGAACGATCGACTACAGCCCTTTGCAAAAACAGGCTTTCTCCCAGGAATGTCTTTGAAAACTATGGCGGAAATAAACCACTGTTCTAAAGTTATAGGGAAGGATAGCCAACTATACGCCCCATTCGTTAATTGCAAACACTCTAGTATGCCCCCACCCGTTCCCCGCCTACTAACGCCTTTTCGTTTCATATGGTCACTGCCGTTGAACTTTTTCCCTTAACAGAACATTTTGAAAATACTGTTTCGGTATTGTATTCATATTTCCTTTCGTCCGCCAAAATTTTAGTCGTCATAAATGCAAGAAGGATAAGACGATGAATCACGTATTTATAGATCTTTTTTAAGCGAGACATTTATATCACAGGTGTAATATCTTCTCTGATAAGCTCTTAAAATCAAGTTTGACGGTTAAGGCGTTTATTACGTGTTTGAATATTTCAATACAATCCACTGACCTAGGAACTTATCACGCCTAAAAATGTTAAACAAACATAAAAACATCTCGTCTGAGCTAATTTCAGTGTTATTGATACGAGAGTAGATGTTTATATTTCAAATGTACAGAAACAAGCACGTATTTATCTATTTAAAAAATCTGTTTATCAATATTAAAGTGGTTCAGCTATGTTCTTTAGTCTCGAAAAAAGGGGCATAAAGGTCTTACAATTTCAAATATGGTACCTATCTTTTCTCATTTACTGTAGTATGGACCAATGATAATGCCTTAATATTGCACGATATTAAAAAGTTAAATGAAATATGATGTCCTGTGAATACCATCTGTCGTCACAAAAAAGATGAAAAGAATTTAAAATAAATCATGGTGCAAGTTCTGATGATTTGAGTGTAATGGCTTTCTTTAGTGAAGGTGATTCACAGTTATTATAAAATATTTGCAATGAAAGCGATACTGGTTGTCTAAAAGACAGAGAAGAGAGTGTAACTGAACCACTAATTCCAAACTACTAAATTTGTACATTTATACTTCTATCATGTTAAAGGAGAGAGAAGTTACATTAGCGTTTGATCTTTCTATTTCAGCATCAATATATTTTTTATACATGATATGATTTAATCTAGCTACGTTTATCTACTTCACTTTGATTACGTACAGATTATGTTCTAGTCATTCCATGTGTACGTATCACCTTGTGACACACATTGCTTTCTTATTTACTGACCAAGGTTCACCAAACAACATACAAAATAAAAAGATGAGTTTTGCACATGCATTTTAATTTTATATAAAACAAACACCAGAGTTATTGGCCTTGACTTGGTAAAAGTTCAGACATTCTCTATGGGAAGTTAGTGGCAAACACTGTACGTTTGCTAACAGAGAGACACCTAAAGAAACATTCTTGTTCTTGTTTGAGGGACACATTTATAAAATTTTGAGATACATGTATGCATTTGTATTATATGCCTCTCTGTGTTATGTAAATTACAAAAAGAATAATCAATGAAAGATGGTTCACATTGGGCACCATAGTTTACCATATTCGTTTTATCTAAGTGTCTGTCATTATATCTTGCTGGGGGTTATCAGTCTTTAGCCTCTAAGCTGATCTATGTAATTAAACGCTCGTTGCTTGAATAAATCTTTATTTAGTTTGAACAAATCGAATTTTAATGATTTTGAACTTGTTCTGGCATAGTGTGTGTGAATGTTTGCGAACACTTAAAAAGAATTTTGCCATATGCCATGTATTTGCTGATTAAACAGTTGTACTTTTTTGCACAAGATAAGATAATTTTCTTTCACCCGGCAAAGCATATTGTCCAGTGGTAAACGCGCTAGAGTAATAAACACTGGTAGACAGGTTCGATAATCAGCTCTTCCAGCATATCAGCATTAGTTACTGCCTCAAAGATATTATTTTAGTTCGATGTCCCACGCTTCAATGCTTACACACTAAGCCTGATAAAGAAACGGGTAGTGCCTGAAATAGGCTCTGATCTTAGGGTTTATTTTAATGCATTTATGTTATTGTTCTAGTTTCTACAAAAACTAATTGTATTATCGAATGAGTGGTTGTTGAATATTAAGTGGACAATAAAATGAAAATATTTCGACATCTAATCACCAAATAAACTCAAGACGAGATTTATTCGACGATGATTGGTTCTCGTAAACAATAGCGTAAGATGATTATTTAAACCTAATGGGCTCTGAATAAACCAAATTTAATGGTTAGCACGCCTCTAAACTAATTGTACATGTTTAAATGAATCAGTAGATATCGGATATTGAAGAATACCATAGTGTTCCGGTGTAATTTGATGTTCAATCGACATTCTATAGATAAAAGCAGTATATATAAGTATTGAGATCTGATCCGTCCCCTATTCGGAACTACCCGGCATTTATCGTTGTTTCCAAATGAGGAAATACTGCATTCAAGGCTAAATATGTTAAAATTTATTCATACAATCAGGAGCTTATCTCGCACAGTTTGAAAGGCCAGTGTATTTATTTACCCATATATATCAATATTTATTTAACATATCCATTGGAAATCTTAAATTTCGTCAAGTTTATAATAGATTTTTGACGTCCAAGACACACTTTAGTCACCAAACAAACATTGTGCGATTTTAACAGTTTGTGTAGTAGTAATTAGGGAATTTTTCAATTTTAAAATTGGAAGCAGAACCGAGTTTACATAGAATGGTGGATTGCCAAACTAATGTATTCAAGTGTAAACAGTTTATTTGTATTAAAGTGGATATTTAAACCTTGAGAAGTGACAAATAAGGAATAGGATTAACCGTTTTGACCTGTCAATAAAAACTTTTCTTCAATACTGCAAGTACTTAAAATATAATTTACATTGCGGTTTTAATATGATGAAGAAAAATACACGAGAATAAAAGATTATTTCAAACTGTGTTATGTGAAACGAAACTTTACTTGCATATAAGATATTTTTAAAATCTAAATAAAATTTTTCAGCAACTAAGAATATTTAAACATATCACCATGTTTATTCTTGTAAAATACGGAAACAATGAGACGTTACTATGTAACCCTAGTTGTGCCGTCGTGAACTTACTAACCAGTATAAAACGTCGGGCTGGCTATGGAAATACGAACGTTATAGTGGATATTGCTGACGAAACAGGTACGTACTTACATAACTATTTGTTCAGATTTACTCGTTGTCTGACTCTGAAAGGGGTTAATCCCTCAAGTAATACAAAAACTTAAGTCTCTTCTATGACTGGTTGTATACCCAGTACCTTCAGTGTATATTTTATTATTTACTTGAATGACTGTTTTGACTTCAACGCCATGAAATTATTTGCTCTATACTTTATTTAAAGTTTATAATCGGACACTGACCGTTAAAAGCTATTGAAATCCTATCTGTAACATTTTTTTGTCTATCGATGTTTAAATATTTCCGTTCTGGCATTTTTCTCTGGGTTTTTTCCGGAGACATGTGACTGTCAAAACATCATTGCATAGAGACGTAAAATACCTACGACAGCTTTCATGAATGTAGTTTAAACGGCCGGAAAAGGGTGTATTCCTAGTCAATACCCGTCATAGATATTGATTTGTATGCTGAGGGACCTTTGAATAGTCGAGGGCATAAAGTAAAGTAGCTCTTTAAAAGGACAGTTTATACTGAACAGCCTAGTAGACCCTTAAAATACCAGTTTTTATTAAACAGGCTTGAAAATACAGTCTTGTAAACCTTAATAGGGTCAGTTTATATCAAAAGTATGCCCACAGTCAAATAAACCTTTGAAATACCAGTTTTTATTGAAAAGGCGTGAAAACACAGTTTTGTACACCCTTGTAGGTCCAGTTTATATCAAATATATGCCCACAGTCTTGCAGTTTTTATTGAACAGGCGTGAAAATAGTCAAATAGACCTTTGAAATACCAATTTATTGAATAGGCGTGAAAATACAGTCTTGTAAACACTTGAAGAGCCAGTTTATATCAAACGAATGCCTACAGTCTGGTAGACCCTTAAAATACCAGTTTTTATAGAACAGGCGTTGACTGGTAGACCCTTATAATACCAGTTTTTCTGGCGTGTGCCTTCAATCAGGCAGACCCTAGAAAAGCAGGTTAATATTAAACAGTCGTGTGCATACAGTACGGTAGACCCTTGAAAGGCAAGTTTATATGGAACTATCGTGAGCATACAGTGCGATAGACCCTTGAAAGGCAAGTTTATATCGAACTGTCGTGAGCATACAGTCCGATAGACCCTTGAAAGGCAAGTTTATATCGAACTGCCGTGAGCATACAGTCCGACAGACCCTTGAAAGGCAAGTTTATATCGAACTGTCGTGAGCATACAGTCCGATAGACCCTTGAAAGGCAAGTTTGTATTGAACAATCGTTATCCTACAGTCATTCATAAAAAACAGTCGTGAGACTAAACCCTTATAGGGTCAGATTTATCAACAGTCGTGGGACTAAAGTCTGGTAGATCCTTAAACGCCAGGTAGTGAGAATACAATCTATTAGACCCGTTAAAAGCCAAAGCCTATTGAACAGCCGTGAGCATACAGTCTGGTAAACCTTTGATAGGCAAGTTGATATTGAACAGTCATGAGATTACAGTTTAGCAGACCCTTGAAAGGCCATTTCCAATTAACATCGTGAAATTACATCTATGTAGGTTTTCTACAGGAAAGAGGTCAAAATGAGAAATACAGATTTTTATGGTCTAGGTTTAAATTTCTTTTGCATTTAGCCGACTGAAAGAGATTTTCTGAAAACATTGTTAATTTGTAAACCAAGTCTGAAACCTGTATCATTGGAAATGTTTCATGATAGATTGTAAACTTGTTTGCTTATTAAAGAAAGTATATCCTGAAACACTGATGTTTTAACCGTTTTACCATATAATCAAGTGTCAATGAACTAATATCTCTTCGGAAAGTTTCCGTGCAAATTTTGTAAAAGAACGCAGAGTAGTAGTTGAACCAGTACATAAAATCTCTTACTTATCTAAACTATTTTTAATTTACTCTTATCTTTTGTTCCTTAAAACTTCTTTTCAAAATGTTAGCGATCTTTGAGTGGCAAAGTTTTCTTTATCTCCAAAGATATGTTCAAACAACAGAGATAATAAGGGGATTATCCTGGTTGATTTATTACACAAGTTTTTTTCCAAAATTTAAAGCAAGACTTTAACGTTAGTGCACACGTATTATTTTATCTTTTGTTGATGATTTCTGTAAATAAAGAAATGAATAAATAGCCAAAACCAACGCAAAAAAGGCTTGAATTATGCAAGTTTGGTGGCCCCAGTAGTGAAACTGGAAATGAGATATGCATGTATTTAACATCAAATTGTACGTAAACATCACATGATTACCCTACATCATTTTCACTCATTTTTTTTATTTTACTAATTTATTTTTCTTAATTATTTTGGCTTTTTGTCCGCGAGCAACGAGTCCTACAAGCTAACATGGCATAATATAGATGGAAGCATTTACTTGTTGAAATGAAATTCAGTGGCAAAGTTCATAAGACGTTACATTTTTCTGTTTAAGGTCTTGTGAAGGAGTTGGACACGCATAAGTTAGATCACGCCAACAAGCACCTGACGTCACACTCTACCTATGTTCTCGTTCAGAAGGAGATTCTACGAGAAGAGAATCTCGACCCACGAGATACCCCGCTACCGCAACAGTATACCTATATTCCATTGCTAGAGAAATACGATGACATTTTTCCAAATTTTAACATCAGATCTGCAGAAATACAGAAACCGCTGAAAACTAAATCAAGGACTGGAAAATCTCCGAGCCCAGCCGGTAGATATTCGACGAAACAAGGCGGAAGGAAAACTCCGGGTGGAAAAGTCACTACAAAAAGAAAATGAAGCATTTTATTCGATGAATAAATGAATATCATACCATTTAGCATTTAAGTTTCTGTTGTATTGATCTGTTTTTTTTTATGTTGTTAAATTGTTTTATGCAATAGTGAACATGTCGAGTCAGTTTCAATAATGATGGAAACTAAAAATATTCCGGGGTTTTAATTACAAGCTACAAACGTTGTTAAAGCTATTGAATTTTGTACTTATAGACATTTTATTGACATCCAACCAGAGAGAAATGTACCATGAATGTATTTACAATAATGACGTCATTCATTCATGATATGTGTTCCGATTTTGTAACCTACATAAACAGAAGCTTGACCTAAATTACTTTTTGAAATACAAATCCATTGTTAACCGTGTATACGGAGTATCACTGTACAAAATAAAGTTTTATTTACACAATGATATCTCTTTGCTGGAGTACATATAACATGCCGCTATATTATCAGCCAACGTCAGATCTGAACAAATAACCATTCAAAAGCGGCAGATAAGACGTGAAAAATCAATTCAAGAGCTCTTTTATGTGTTATTAAAAACTTTAAAAATGAGTAAACCGGGATAGAGAACCACACTGAAACGCTTGTAAAGTATTTAGAACTATTTATTTTGAATCGCCTTTTCTTACTTGCACGGGTAGCAGATGTCAGTGTGTCCATCATGAAACGCATTCTTGAGACCACCCTTGATGGTCAATGTAAGTCGGTGTATTTATCATACAAGTAAACGTGACTGAGCTGACATAGGCATTCCAAGGGAAATAACTGTTAATTATCTTAGAAGTACTTTAGATGTCAAACAGCAAACCCATTAACTACATCTATTAATGCAATTCCTATTAACAAGCTTAAGTTTTGCTTTCATTTGTGTCCTGTGAAATAAATATGCTTATAAGATTAATACAATTCCTGTTGACAATTTTGGTTGTCATTGTCATTTTTGTCATAATAAAGTGCTCGTATCGATTAAATACCTAAGTTTAAATTAAATTAACTTTACTTCCTTTTATTTGTTATCAGCGATTAATCGATTTAACTAAGATTTTTATGTCCAAAAGCAGTCAGAAAATTAACATTTTGTCAAACATTATGTCAAGTACCTTAATCCAAATTATCCCATTGCCTACATTTTACAATGGTTCACTATGATTTTAAGAAGGCTTATTAAAATATTGATTCACTTCTTTGAAAATAACAACACAAAGCATAATAAAACATATGAATAAGATGAATCTATAGGCCAGTTGATTTCTACTTTGACAGTTTGATTTGACAGTCTATACTAGAATACCACTTTAAAATCAATTAAACCAAATGTATATAAAATAGCTACCCATCGTCACTGCCCATTCAATTAGCGCTTCTTTACTTACCTCTTCAGCTTCTGGCATTGTCTTACGTCATGTTTCTTGAAACATAATTTAAAAATTCGGCTGAAAAAATAAAATAATGAAAAAGTTCATTGAAGACAAAGCTAACATCATGACAACAACGGTGTTTATATTATTTATTTTTTTTTTTAAATATTTCTCACGTTAAGCCTTTCTTAGATTTTTATGCTCCCCGAAGGGAGAGCATATAGTCGCAGCTTTGTCCGTCCTTACGTCCGTCTGTCCGTCCGTCCGTCCGCATTTTCTTGTCCGGGACATAACTCTGAAACTACAAGAAGTATCAACAAGAAACTTTGTAGGTAGATAGATCTTATTGAGTATAAGTGCAGTGCATAAGAATCATAACTCTGCATTGCCTAATTTTTTAGTTATTGCCATTTGTTCATTTTTACACTTTGAACTTTGTCCGGGACATAACTCTGAAACTACAAGAGGTATCAACAAGAAACTTGGTAGGTAGATTGTCCTTCCGTATTTTCGTCCGTATGTCTGTACGTCCGTCCATCCGTCTGTCCGTTCGCATTTTCTTGTCCGGGACATAACTCTGAAACTACAATAAGTATCAACAAGAAACTTTGTAGGTAGATAGATCTTATTGAGTAGAAGTGCAGTGCATAAGAACCATAACTATGCATTGCCTATTTTTTGAGTTATTGCCATTTGTTCATGTTTACACTTCGAACTTTGCCCGGGACATATCTCTGAAACTACAAGAGGTATCAAAAACCTCTGGTTTACCTGTCACCAGCCTACTTCAGTGACCATGACACTGTCTGGATAGGACTGTCACTGTCTGAGTTGATGGAAAAATAAAGAATAAAATGGTAACTGTCTTAATTCTTCATTGCATATTTAAACAGTTTAAACCTTTTTCAGCAACTACCAATAACATAATATCTTTATGCTGAATTTGGCAAAGACTTTATGGACACACTATTCTGTGTCCAAAACCTATTCGGGGAGCATCACCCGGCTCATGTTTTGTTTGTGTTTATCAATTATGTAACTTTTAATATTATAATGAATACATTTATTTTTTGTAGAACTTACAAATCACCAAACATTTAGTAGCATTTTGTGTTTAATTAACAATAAATATGTAAAAAACAAAAAATCCCACAAAAATTTCGGCACTTCATAAAGCATCGATCATCGTACAACACAGAATGATTTTCACCTGACTAAATTTCTTTTTTTCCTTTATTTTAATTTCATTTTACGTACAAATGAAAAAAGGCGTTTCTTTGAAGCCAATCTACTTATAAAAACGAATTTTTAACATCCCCGTTGCAATATTTTGAAAAAAGTTGAGAATGATTTCATTTCATTATTTTTTTATTATTGTTTCTTAAGATTAATTGCACTCTCTATCATGTGAACAATACAAATGAACAATTATTGCTGAACCTACAAATGATAAGGCAACAAAATTTTCAATTTCATTCTATTTAGGGAAGAAAGTTCTTTAAGCAAATAGTGTAGACTCGGATCAAACGCCGAATATTGAGGTGTCTTATCTGCGTTTGCACTGCTTGCTTATGTCTATTTAGGCATTAATAGGTTAATACAAAATTATTGTAGAGGCCAACATCAAAAACGTATACTTATTCTACTCGTGTTAAATCAGTGCATTAAAAAGTTTGCTAAAGAAAAGATTAAAATTCCCTTTCAGAAGTTTAAAATTTATTTAAAAGTGTATTCAATTCATTATTTAACTACACAAGGTTCATTTATTTTGCATTTAATCAGTTTCAAATGCAATTTTAAGTTTAGACACCCTTAATACAAACTATACGTCGTTTTGACAAGAATGCCTCACGGGCAATACAGAGCTAGAATATGATTGACGTATTCATTTTTACATAAATACCAATTAAAATTCAATGTGTTGACGTGTCATGGTGTTATGAATTTCACATCAATCAGCACAATCATTAAAGATAGTACAATGTTACTTTTTTTACGTCAAATTTACAGAAAATTGTGTCGAAGCGGAAGACTTGTGTATGCCGCTATATCTTTGTATAAAGATTTAAAACGTTGTGTTCGCTTAAATGGGTCTATACTAAAAAGTTCGATATTTAACGAGAGCTAAGGCAAGGATATCCTTTATACCCGTTTTCATTTTATTTTGAACAAGTCAAGTCAACTCAAGTAAATTTATAAAGTCGGATACAATAACAAGCAAAACATAAGCTCTAATGAGCTTTTTACACTGACTCATATACAATTAATACATAGAAGAAAGAATACATGTAATCATGGTTAAAACATGCAAGATATCTTGCAGATAAGAATATGTACTGTAATACATTAAATTTAGTTAAAGTAATTCAATAGTAAAACTTAAAATGTGTTAAATAAATTTCATTTGAAGGGAATTACATCTATAATGACTGTTTGATTAAGATATGGAATAATAAAACATTTAAGCAAATTAAGAATTTAAGAGATAGTACACATTAAGAACTAATATAAAATAAGCATCCATTAAAGTACACGTTAAGAACTAATATAAAGTAAGCATCATTTAAAAAAACATCAAACATACATCTGCACAGTAAAACATCAAGCATACAGATAAACAATAAAACAAATTATTGTATAAAAACATTGTAAAGAAGCACTAAAGATATCTTTTTATACATCAACATCAAACACACTGCAAGCACATGGCACAAACATTGGATAAGAAGGTGAGATATAGATAATGAACTAACTCTTCTAGTAAAAGCATATCACTGACAGTTACATATATTATGTTAGGTACACACAAACATTAATTATTATATAAAATTGAGGTAACATATAGCACATATAATAAAAAGTTAGCACATTAAAAGCATATAAAACAGGAATATAAAGCTAATGATAAGGTTATAACTAAACATACTGAGAAATGTTCAAACAAAGCCATAACAACAGAAAAAACAAAAGCTAGCAGCATAACATAACAAATTTGATACTAATTCAATGTCTATTGTTAGAAGGTATAAATGTTAAAGATATACTGAACAATATTCAAAATTAATGCAAAATAATGCCGTACATGTAACGCTGAAAGAGCAAGAAGATTTCAAAATAAGATATAGCCCATTTGTTCTTTTGGTGTTCACAGATCATACCTTAGAGCTATACCAGTGTGGTACCCAGCGTACTTTCCGCAGTAAAAGTACGACCCAATGACGTAAGGAATCAAGGGCAGATAACACCAGACTAAGAGCTGTATTAAGATTCGTAAAAGATGTTTTGCTTTTTTCGGGGAACTATTTATTCGTCTAAGTCCATAAAGCCCTTTGTTTTAATTCTAATTCAGACTAAAGTTTGCACTTGGTTAAAAATCTACTTTACTTTTATTTTCTATACATCACTGAATACCACATGACTGTATGTTTATTTTTAGCAAAATGAAAAAAATCAAAGATATTTCTTTCTCCATCCACTCGAAAGCATGATAAACCTCATGTTCAAGGTCAGTTGAAGTTTTACAGATGAACCATAAGATGATTGTTTTATAAAATTACTCAGAATGTTAGTCTCAGAATGAATAGGCTTTTTAATTCAAGAAATACAAAAACTACTGCTGCATTCCTTCTTTAGAATAATAACCAGTCGACAAAGAAGATGTTAGTTGACCTTCTCCTCTCGAAAATTTTAATACCACTTTTAATGGAATATAGTTTTTTTAAAAAAATGAACAAAGCTGTACATATAAACCAAACATTCATTTTGTGACTCTTTTTTCTGTCAGATTAAACATCTTATGAATATCTGTGTGATTCAATTAAAAAAAAAAATCCAGACCAATGCGATTTATCATTTCGACTACTTTTTATGTAATCTACATGTACTAATGCACCCGGTATTTATAAAACTATTTTAATTGGTCAGACGGTAAGTGTCCACACGCTGATTGTTCATGCCGAAAAAAATGACAACTTTAAAACAGCATTTGCACGTTACTTGTAGTAATGACCATTCAGATGATAAAAGTCACAGTTATTTAAAATATGACCATTACGTTACGTAAATAAATGACGTTTCCGGGTAGGTATATGATCTATGCGACCATGTCATTTTTATCAAGACTACTTAAGCTTCTTCAGCACACTGGGCAGTCAAAGGAACATTGGACCTGAAATATGTAAGTTGTACATTCAATAGCTTTAGTTGAACACAAATTAATAGTTTGGTATAATACAAAATATAATTGATAAAAACGTTTTCATTTGCGGAGAATTAACTTATTTATTTATCTGTTTATGTTTATTTATACATTTATTTATTTATTTATTTTGTTTGTTTGTTTGTTTGTTGTTGTTTTGTTTTGTTTTTTGTTTATCGATAACTACTGGATGATTTTTTTCCGTTAAAGTTTTAAACCATTATAAACCGAAATCATATTTGTCAAATTACAATTGTACCACTTAAATTTTCGCTTCAGGGGTAGTCAGTGATGACACTTAAAGTTCACTGATGTTCATTTCTACACACCGCTGACCAGTTAATTTAAAAATACCTACATTATTTTTCAAAAAATTGTTTTAGCTTCTACACTTTTATTCAACCATGCAAACATGTATCTTTTTACAAAATAACATTTATTTTTAGAACCATGAAGACTGTTGCTGTTCTGTTGCTGGGTGTTGTTGCCATGGCAACTGCTATACCTATTATTCCTAAGGGTAAGTTTTTCATCATTTCTCACATATGAAATACCTTTTATGTATAGGTTAGTACTTCTTTGTATGCTGAGCCAAAAGTGAATGCTGACTTACCCATATCGACTGTCATCAAATTGAAAAAATACTGCTATGCGATGGACTTAATATTATTTCAACCACAAAAAAACAGGCGCAATACTGATAGTACAAAATTTCATATTTATGAGATCCTGATAATTTATTACAACATTTTAAACTCTTTCAACCAAAACTACACAAAAGTAAATATTTTAACAGACAGAGAGTTAAACATCATTTTCCTTTATTATTTTCGTCGCAGCTGCATTGGAAAATAAAATTGCATTGCATTTTATTCGTCGTTTGAGAAATAGTCGCCTCTTTTCATTGCAAAATATATTCCATTGGTTGTTTGCATAAATAAAAAGGATACCGGTAATAATTTAGAAATAAAGAGCGGCGAGGGACGGGTTTTTTGGGTACTAAATAAGTATATTGTTTACTATCGTCTATTTTAATTTTTACAGGAAGACCCTGCAGACGACACGGCTTTCATAGTTTTGGAACTGGAATTGGCTTTGGAGGGGGTCAGTTTGGAGATCTCGGATTAGCTGGACCATATGGTGACTACATAAGGTAAACCATGTCTAAATTAGACTGAACCGTAAAACAGGTCTTCCTGTCTGTGAAACATTGCTTACAATAGACAACTCACGAGCAGTCACTTGGAAAAAAAATTGTGTTTGTTCTATTTGAAACTAGTTTTAACTGTATTACGCATAGGTTATTCCCTGTAAGTACGTATATTTGAAATAAATTGGCGTTTTGCGGTGCATTGGCGCGACTAATTTATTTTCATTTATACCTACTAATAAACACTAGCTGGCTTAGTGGTTGAACTACATTTTGTTTACTGACTAAAATTGAAACTAGCGCATGACACCGATTGGTCCATATTAAATGACAAGAAATATAAAAATTTACTGCAAAGCAATTGGACTAAATATTTATGTATATAATCAACCTTTAAATCTGAAAGTGTAGACAATACAGCTGAATTCAGTGTAGTATCATTTTATCTTTAGCATACAAATCTTTTTAGCTTGGGAATTTTAAAGCTTAATATTTACCTCACATTGAATTAAATATGTTTGATCTAAAATGATTTTTTTTTTCAACGCAATTCACAAGTACAAATAAATTTCTTATAAGAAACTTAGCACGAAGAAATACACTATACGCATTAAAGAAATTAATACTTTAAGACACCGGAAATTATCTCTACAACATATATAACATACCAGAAATTAACACTCGCACAAGATACAAAGAGGAAATAACGTTTTTATCGAGAATATACATGGAGTTTTGAAACTGGATTTGACACTTCTATTTAA
Source organism: Cyclina sinensis (assembly GCA_012932295.1). NCBI lineage: Eukaryota > Metazoa > Mollusca > Bivalvia > Venerida > Veneridae > Cyclina > Cyclina sinensis. Next base: position 120,367 of record JAAONU010000011.1, read on the forward strand.
TATCTATACTTATAGGTTAGACGACAATGGTTGGGACAATAATGGATGGGGTAATAATAACGGATGGGACAACAATAACGGATGGGACAACAATAACGGATGGGGCAATGATAACGGATGGGGCAATGATAATGGATGGGACAACAACAATAGATGGGGAAATGACAACGGATGGGACAACAACAGATGGGGAAATGACAACGGATGGGACAATAACAACAGATGGGGAAATGACAACGGATGGGACAACAACAACAGATGGGACGATAATAATGGTGTACGAGTTATCGGTGGTGGGGGATTGGTTCAAGGTGGCGCCACCATCGGTGCTGGTTCTTTAAGCGGCAGTGGAGTATCGGGGGGAATCGCAGGTCATGGACTTCACAAGAAATAAACTTGAAAAGAAAAGAAAAAATGAAATATAAAAATGACAAAGAATGTCACTGATAAAATGATGAAATGTGTACAATCGACTCTGTAAGCCATAATATATTTATTATTTCCTTTGACAGAAGTTTGATTGTCAAAACAAAATTATTAAAAAGGTTAAAAATACATCATGAAACTCAAAAATAAAAGCTATATCTCAAACATTACACAGTGTGTAAACATCTGGAAATCCAGCTAATATGGCATTTGCCAAGTAATGTAGGATTACGACATTCTCTAATAAATGAGGACGTGTTAGTTTTAGGAAGTGATTATGAACATTACTTATTGAAATCCGTTTAGACGTATGATCTGCAAAATGTTTTTAAGTACGGGTTAGTTTGTAACTTAGCAAAATTTCTATTTCCAACTTTTTTTGTTTCGGAAAAATTGAACAAAAATGATGAACTAAAATCAGTAACTAATCAGAATTATGTATAGAAATGTATTTGTGCCCAGCGATATTGGAGATAATTAAGACGCGTTGTTAGGAAGATATAACGTACACGGTGGAAACACATATGCACGTTTGCTTGTTCTGCTAAATATAATTATGTATAGTGTATGTTTACAACGTAAGCGTTTCTCGCCAAACAACTCTGTTCTCGTCAAAAAGGCAAACATAGTGTTTTAATAGTACCGAATGCAGACTTCCTTGAAAAGTAAAATTTACAAAAGTTTAGTGGTCATTTTTGAATTTGGTGCATATCAACAATTTCATTAGCTCTACTGTGAGAAAATATTTTCTCTGTTTAATTGTTAACTGTACTGATAATTGAATTAAATCAGATATAAAAATTATGTATAGATTTTGTATTGTTTTGTTTTTCTTTCATAGTCAAAATATATTTTCTCAAATCAATGATTTAAAAATTAACGACTGGTACAGTTTAATTTTAAATCTTTGACTTGCTATTGGCAATAGCTTTTTCCTTTGAGACCATGTTCAGACTATGACAAGTAATAGTACGTTTGTGTAATCTGATCATGGTCTTAACTGTTCGCTAATTAGTCATAAAGTATTCAGTGATGTCCCCTATCAATGATAAATAATGGGTCTTTCCAAAACGAATGGTGTATATATCCATTTTTCTTTTAATTTAGCAGTGTCGGTGAAAATAATGTCTAATGTCCAACACACCTCTTCAATAGATAAATATTTGATCAGTGCAGATACTCAATAGCAGTTAAATCTTCTACAATAAAAATATACCTGATCGCAGAAAAAATACTTATTTTGGCAAGTAATGGAGACCTCATTGTTTAAAAAAAGTAAAAAGGGAAATAACTATTGTATACTTCGTATGATAATTCTAAGAAGTTGCTTCCCATGTACCCTTTTCGTCCAATTGTGACCCTTTTCTGTAGAAAATCTGGAATGTGTAGGTTTCTTGCTCTAAGACAAGTTTGTAATACCTTGTTGTAAGAGATACTGAAAGGTTTCTTTTATTTCCGGGATATAAGTTTGTAAAATAAAACTATCATTTATGTCATGAACAGAACAGAACAGTCATGTAAATTTATTGTTCTGCATATGAGTTTAGTAACAACATTTTTACTGAAAGTGGACTTTCCAGATAGTGTTACCTAAACTGTATTTGTAAATTGTTCTTTCCAGTGCCTAATTAAGGGATTCTACATCCTGCTTTATTTTTGTTCCCGATTATTGACCTATGAAGCTTATTTTTGTACCCTGCCCTTTACCTAACAGTATTGAAGGATTTAAAAGAGTGAGAACAATATAATAACATTTGAAATGAACAGTTTTACCCATACAAGGTTGTAAATGAGATCAAACATTATTATGTCTTACACAATTATTTAGATTAGATATCCACAATTATTAAGTGGTCAGATGCATGAAAAATGCCTTTTGCCTTTACCCTTTGTTGTCTGGCAATTTCGTGAAGCACATTGCCATTTTAGTATAATTAGAACACTCTTTCCTAATACATCATATAAAAAAACTTAAAGTTGACCTTTCAAGTTCAAGGGAAGTAATCCTTAGGTTTCCCTTATTTCATTTCCCGCATTTGTTCCCCCATAGCTATTCTTGTAATAATAAATCTAAGTTGAGTTCTGTAGGTTTCTGCACTTAACTGAAAACCTTATATCAAACGAAAGGTTTGCCAAAAAGTGTGTATAGAGAGTTTGTAATTGTGATTCAGAAATGCGAGCACAAATAAATCATAGATTTCTGCTGAAAAAAGGCTGAATTCAAGCTTTAAAAACACAAAAAAACTATTAACTTCGAAATAAAAAGCTAAATAATGCATCCTTGATTGTTCAGTCTCATTTATGTTTACTGTTTTTAGTTTGCTTATTTAATGTTTGTTTTATTACTGTCTTTGCTCGTCTCAAAACTTAAAGGCAATATCTTGTCAGATTTGGCCTCAAATGCTAAGTTGTTTATAATCAAAGATTTCCAGCCATAACTCTGAGCTAGCAACAGCTTACTAACAAATAAGTCAATGAAACAAGGTGTGTGTATTTATGTACTCGATATCTAATAAAGTCCCGATCGATTGAGCCATTGGGTTCATGTCCCGGTCAATCCAATTGTCGGCTAATATGTAAATTAAAGGTCATGCGTCGTGCTATGGCTCTCGTGGGAAGATAATTCAATGAATGGAAGAATATATTCATTGATAAAACTGTAAGCTGATAGCGATACATTTAAGTTCATATATTTACGACAGCCGTTTTTCTTTGATATATACATAGACACGCCGATTCAAACTCAATCTCACAACCCTTTTGGTCAAGACAATTGATTTTAAATCCAGACTTTACAAATGAAACAGATTTTAAGAAATACTTCAGTTATGTAATACATACAACTCGTAAGCTTCAGAATGACTGCATTTCAGTGAAACATTTACAGTTTATTCAAAATCTTCACCAGTTCGTGTTTATGGTATGTTTGTATGCGACAGGATGGACAAGGGCAAATGGTTACAAGAAATACAAAAGCTTCCAGATCTTCACCTATAATTCTGTTTTATTTCATTCTTGGGTTATGATCCGCACCGTCACCTTTTTATTTTAGATAATTTGTTCATCTATTAATTAACGTTTATCGCGCCACATATGTATGCCTTCCTTTTCTGATACCCTTAACTGAGCTCAAAGGTACTTCACCATTGGCCGCTTGTCAAAAATTCTCAACTTTTTGCTTATATCAGCAAGGCTGATTATTCAATTTCCTAGCCTGACATAGATTTTTATAATCATACAGCTCTTGCAGAACAGTATTTGTTTCTTTTATTAACATAAAACCATATGTGACATAGGCCTGTACTGGAGTTTTACTGCACTTCAACAATATCCCTCAAGGGATTGTTTGCATGCCGATTGTCCTGTGCTAGCTAAGGATATGGAATTGCTAGCACTCGGGTCGATATTACGATATAGTGTTGATGAATCATACCAGAACGTTCATTCAATCGAAATGAATGAAAACAATTAAGCTGGTTGCTTGGATACCACGCGTGTTAGTTTCAAAACTTCCGCTTATGGCCTTTGAATTGATCTTTTAACAAAGTGGCATGTGAATGGAGTTGTCTAGGGCTTGCAAATTAACTACTGGTCGTCAGTAATAGCTTCTGAACTAAGGTTTCAGATAAAAACTGAATGAAATCTTATTAGAGCGCGTTCTATTCTCTCGTGTCATATCAAATCTCAGACAATCTGCGTCGCCCACGCACGCTGGATTGCGCATGTGCTGTGAAGCTTTTCTACTCCGCAATGCGCTTTAATGGCGTATGCTTAAAATAGATAATGATTGTTAACGCCCGTAACATTGTTTTAGATGATACTGCTGAGTGTAATTTAAAAAGGTTTTTGAAGCAAAAATCTCCTGATCTTTAAGTAATGCTATTTAAGTAATGTGAACACACATGATTATGCATAATGTGTTGCTACTTCGGATGTGCAAGATGGTTTACTGGTCAATGATGATAAAACAGATAGCCTTCTTTATATTCTCTTTCAAACCCGTTGACCTAAATAAGAGAGATGATTGTACGACACTGTCTTTTGACGTATTCATTTAATTTTCGTTAAAGCTATGTGTCTAACTAATACTGACCCATGTAATACTATAGTTAGGAATATTTCACACTAAATAATTTATCAAGAAGTGTAGTGTCAGGCAAGATTTGTTCGGTACATGAACGACCTCAAATTAAATAGCACAAACTTGTAAAACTAAAGACAAAAATGTTGTAAACTGCTGAAATAGCTATCCAATGGCAGAATGGGACGAATTAAAAACAATTGTCCCATATCTTCTGCTGAATAACGCCGTCACCTATGCTCTAACTTAACAAGCTACTGTTTGCCAAAACAAAACAAAGACATATGCTGTTCCCGAGTGAGCATTAACAGATTCAAAACTCAGACTATGAATACTGTGATATTATGCTTTCATTGAAACATCGAAAATTTGAAACATTGAAAATTTCTGTAATAAACCTAGTTTTCCTTCTTTTGTTAAATATACAACTTTATATCATGGTTAATCGGCAAAAATTAGTCATGGTGCAATGTTAGATGCGTTGTTATTTAACCTTAAGGGTTTTAGTCCAAGTGATTAAATTGCAATTATTTGAACGCCGTACATTCGCCGCTAAAATACGATATATGTTGTTTAATTTAATTTTAACATGGCGAAACTTCCTTCTGTTGTTCGTTTTATATTTTGGTGCTATAAAATACAAGATGACATCGTGATGATTTTCCGTTGTACATATAGTATGACTGACGCCATTTTCTGCCAATTTGACGTCACAAAGTACCATGTTCTGCTTTTTGCGCATTTGGGTTACTGGAAATTTCGGTTTTATATTATTTGTTAAATACATATCACTGATTAATCTATGGCAATTGTTGTTTTAATAATCTAAATTATTGAAAACCGAAGTTCTCTCAAATAATCAAATGTGCTTAGTTGCAAGCTTAAATAAACACGGACATATTTAGTGTGGGTCGGGAACGTGAGCAGAACTAGATTGATTCCTGGATACTCGAACACCGTAAGCAAGGCGTGAGTAAACAAAACAAAATGTCATTAACATGGACCGTGTATGTTTGAACAAACAGAATTCGGAGACATGCGGATACCACGGTTCCAAGAATCCACATCGTTTTATATGACGTATAAACTGAAGGCTCAAAATACATTAATTTAAAAAAAATAAAGTTTTATTAGCTTTGAAATGTCAAGTTGCAAAAGCGTGGTCGTTGATTACTCTGTGCTGACACTGAATCAGATATGCTGATGTAACAAGTCATTAAAAAAAATTCCAATTACAAAGGGCATTGCATCTCAATGCTTTTTACACTATAATCTTTTGAAATACATTAAACAGTTGATCCATGGACCCAAGATTGAAACAAAATAATTCGACAATGATTGTATGTTTATACAATATTGTATTTCTTTAACTCAAAGTAACTACTGAAACTATTAAAATAAGCAATATCAAAAACATTGCCCTTGATAATCGGTTTCATGTTAGAATTTTTTTGTTTTAACTAATCTTTAAATAAATACATATTGCATCTTTAAGATAGATATTTAAGCAAACGATTAATAATTCAAATGTCGTATGTCGAAAGCCGTGTTAGTACAACATTCAAATATTGCAGTGTTTCAAAATTCGAATGTCGAATGTCGTGCTGGCACAACATTCAAAGCAAATGATTAAAATTTGAATGTCGTATGTCGTGGTGGCACAACATTCAAATTTCAAGTGTTTCTAAATTCGAATGTCGAATGTCGTGCTGGCACAACATTCAAAGCAAATGATTAAAATTCGAATGTCGAGTGTCGTGCTGGCACAACATTCAAAGCCAATGATTAAAATTCGAATGTCGTATGTCGTGCTGGCACAACATTCAAATTTCAAGTGTTTTTAAATTCGAATGTCTAATTTCTGCAATCAAAACACTCAAGGTAAATGATTCAAAATTTGAATGTCAAAAGTCGAATGTCGTGATAGCTCATCATTAAGTTTGCCAAGTCGAATGTCTAATGTTGAGCTAATACAACATTCATTTCGGCCAATGTTCAATGTCGTATGTTGAGCTAATTTCATATACATTAGATATTTCACTGTTATCACTGTTTTCTATGTGCGATGGCACGAACTCTCCTTGTTCCAATAAAGGTACGCTGAAATGGCAGATCACATTGACGACAATGTACTCTTACTTTTCACACAAAGGCCTTTTAACTGATATCTCAAAATAAACTTTATAAAACTTCCATTGTGGTTTTCAAAGTTCAGTTGTTGTTTTTTATTGGGACAGAAATCATTAAACAAATGGTATATACGGCATTCACTAGATTTTGAGAAATGCCCTTGAACAATACGTTTATAGATTTAAAAAAAAGCAAGGCTTGTTTGTTTTCTTGGCCATAGTTTCTTTTGCAAGGGCAACTAGGTCTAAATGTTGTGCTTACACGATGTTGAATGACAAATTTGCCACGGAGAAAATATTTCAAAGCTTTCTGGGATAGAAAATATTTTATTTCAATCTTTAAACTCGTGTTTTCTTTTTTTTTTAATATAATTATAGACTTTATTTGTTTATCACCAATGACGTCATGAAACCGCTGACTCAAGTCTAGAGTAATCTGATACGACGCCATGTTTGTTTTGTTTTGGTCAAACCTATTGGCGTTGTATACGTGAGTTTAACAAAGACTTGCATTGTAGAAATAGAAAAGCAAAATATGTTAACCTTTTTCTGAATATTAAAAATAATTTGTAAAATTAGACCTATAAGTCTTCCATCGACTTTGACATATATCAAGTATTTTTTTATTTGGAAAAAAAGTGAAAAAAAACGCATATCAGGAAACCCACAGTCAGAAAACATAGCCTCCCTACAGAGTCAGAAAGTCGACGAACAAAGAGCTCACATTTTTAAAGTGATCAGTTAAAAAAGAGACACTACAAATAATTATCGAAAATGAGAACTTATGGGTTTACCGGCTTGGAACGGTCAGTGGCAAAAGTTCGCCGCTGGGGTTTTTAACCAGGTTCTAGGGTGCACCAACCTCACACTTGCCCTAACCAATCCATCGAGTTGACAATGTTGCATGCAAAAGCACTCTAACATATAAAACAAAAAAGCTAATGGCACTGTAAGGTGAAAAGGGTAGGTACTCAATGACCTTACCGAGACCAGAGCACTTGGAGTCAAATCAGCAAGAAAATGATGGCAGGAATAAAAGATACTGATCGAGATTCTACGTCCTTTCAAGATTTCCCTAGTAAATTTCATAAACTCTTAAACTCCTTCTACCGTCGTGCAAGCAAAGAGGTAAGTAAAGGGATCAACTATAGAAGGGTTAATCACCAAGCAGGTAGAGCGCTGTAGAATATCATTCAAAGCCTTTCTTTTTGAATTTACAGATGGCTTTTACAAATAACATGGAGGAATTTATACTGTTTTTTATTTTCTTTCATTTACAAATCAAATCTCCATAAAAGACTGGATGAGAAATATCTTGATGCAGTGTTGCAGTTGTGATTTTAAACTGCAGTTGTATTTATGACTTAAATCTGGGTATCGGCGATAAAACTTGCAAACAGTTTTTCTTAATTTGTGGTACCGATACACCTGTTTCAAAAGTTTTTCTGTTATACAAAGACTGCGTTCTTTGAAATCTTTTACATTGTTACAAGCTCTAGAAAAGCGAACAAGCTGTGAAATTTAAATCCCGTAAGATGTAGCACGTTGGACATCACCATTTAAAAAATAGAAAATTAACAATATTGAAATCAAAATCATTTCTTTTATCGTACATTTTGGTAGTCACAAAACCATTTTCAACAGAAAGATTTAGATCAAGAAAGTTTGTTTGCTTTTTAGGTCTGTTGTACTTTGAACTTTGAGCATTTCTTTCAGCATGAATTTATCAATAAATTATCTATTTCAGCTTAAAAATCCATATTTGTTTAATAAATGTCATTTACAAAGCTGAGAACGATGTATGCCCACATATGACTGAGGTTTTATAAACAAGGACCAAACATTTCCAGTCTTTTTTTTTGTCTGACACTTTGCAACTTTGCAGTATATTGGAAAGGGTCGGTTCATTTTTTTATATATATCGTTTTGTTTTTGTTGTTGTTTTTTGTTTTTTTTTTTCTTTTTTGTGTCAAGGTAGACCAGTTAAAAGATTGTATTTAACAGCTCATAACAGCTGTGGATCAACTGAGCAACTGAGTAACAATTTTCACGATAAGAGCAGTTAGTTTCAGGACTCATCTGGCAGAAATGTTTTAGATCAGAAGGAAAATAAATAGCTGGAACAACGGGTCTTTGATAGAGACGGCCTTTGATATTCAGGATTTCTCTTTACAAAGTTCATTCTAAAAGAGTCTCTATTTTGATAGGAAATAACAAAAGACGATTAATTTGCTAAAATAATGATGTCTTGCATCCTTTCAAATTTAGCTTTCTGCAATCAGAATATCTAGACTTTGTTTGCGGTATCATATTGGAGAAACAAACCTTAGTAAAACATATGGCCATCAGGGACGGGGCTATATTTGACATAAAAAAATAACAAACTCATTACCGACTTCTGTTGGCATACATTTTAGGCTTCGCATACCCTAATTCATGTTTGTCTTCATATGGATAAAAAATCATTCTTTTATATTTGTATATCTAAATGTGCTGCAATAGCCTAAGAAGTTTTAAATACTGGCTTTTATTTCATATCAAGTGAAATGCTGTCTTTGATTTGTTTAGTTTTGCAGAACGAAAGACTATTTAGGCTGCACTGGTTAGATGCGAATGTGTCACAAGTGGAATTCTTGTAGTATTGTCAATGTCCAAAAAATAATCAGGACGGGGCGCATGCGCATGACGTAATTTTTTTTGGAAACTTTCTATAGCTATTTTATTTTTTCGTGTTCAAATCAGCACATAGGTACACAATATAATTTTATGTTCTTGTTATGTCAGCATGTTCTATGTCATTGTTATTTACTATTTCTTTTCAGTGCCTCTGAACGTTAACGACCTTGATTCGTCTTCTTCTAAAAAAACTGGTCATCAATCTGAAAATAGAAACGAATTTTTCATTAGTTTTTGGTACACAAAAAAAATGAAAATAATGTCAGTGTAAGACATGAAAATTTGATTCATCAGTACATGTTTTTACCGTATCACTAACTCGTGTTTTTTTCCATTTCGATATACAAGACATATGGGGACTAAAGTCAGTGTTGTAAATAACAGATTTATAGGACCTGTATACTGATATACTATACTAGTATTGCCGTCCTCTCAAACTTACATATGTGCTACTTATAAGGTATGTGGAAACTTATAAGAATGTTTCAAGATACGTTTTTGTTTCATTAGTTTCAAAAACAAACAAAATGTTTATTCAAATCTAGGTCATATGGTTATATCTTTGTTTTATGTTTAAAGGGAAAATGTCAAATAACGTGGAGTTTGATATAAGAATTAAAATAGACTATTTTGGCCACTGGACGCTATATTAACACCCCAACCTGACTCAATCATACAATGGACCTTAGCTTTTGGCTTCAGACTGTCAATTTTTGTGAGCAAACTGTTCGGCCAAAATAACTTGAGGAGGACTAAGTCGCCTTTTCTTGATTTAGGAAATAAACCCTAACTGGTAAACAAAAACTGTTGAAAAAGTATCTACCCTAATAATGTAGTGGGTACTCTCAGGAATTTTTTAAATAACACCATGTGCAAACCTAAAGTGTTGTTCAAATTTTAGGATTAGCGGCAATTTCAGTAACAGTAATTATTTCATTTTAAAATCAAGAGTCGATGATGTTAAAAATAAATTAAAACAGGGAGTGAGCATATTTACTTTAGGAAACTTCTTTTTCATTCAGTTATCAAGTACTAATGTATTCTTACGGATGCTAATAATATATATGAAAGAAATAAATATAAATGTTGCCATTTGACTTTGGAAACTGCGCAATGACATTATTGACCAATGATATAGCTGGCAAAAACAAATATTGGAATCACGTTTTCATAAGCAAAATTAAATACAGTAATAACTGAAATTTTGGAACTTGGCTATTTTTGAGTATTTGCTGCCAGTCTTTTGCAATCACTACACTTCCAAATGTCTTCTTCAAAGCATTTTTTTCACACTGGAATTCATAGTTGTTGTGCATTACCTGTGTTTATATCACCCAAACGGTTTTGCTCTCTCTCTCTCTCCCTCTCTCTCTCCGTTACTCTGCCATATTGTAACAACCCTTTAAAAGCTGTTCTGATCTCTGCGTTGTCATATCAAAGTTTGGAGTTACTGTTCGCATTCAAGGCCTTTGAGTGAAACGTTATGAACGAGTGATATATGGTCAACCCTTTTGCAAAGTTAACAACTGCTTACATATCTCACTTTCTACAAACAAATAAATTCATTTATTTATATTCTTGTTTGTTTGTCTATTTGCCTGTTAATTAATTGTATTAATTAATTGATTAATTAATTTAATAATTAATTAATTAATTAATTTATTTATTTATTTATTGCACATCCATTTATGCATGCATCCATCAATCCATCTATCTAATTGTTTAATTGTTTGTCGTTTGGTGCAACTCCGTGCTAACGCCGTTGCTTTTGTAAATAAACAGAAAGAGTAAAAAAAGAAAGAAAAGAGAAAAGAAAAAAAAGCCACCTGGCTTACTGAATGCTCCTCAAAAACATGTCTAAAACATGCCCAATTAATACTTTAAAGTCACGTTGAGCAACGCATTCGTGTTGTATAATGGTTATTAGTAATATATTAAATTTTGTTAAATATGTTAGGTTCTATACGTGGGAAGGCAGTGTGTAACACTATAATTTCAGCTATATAATTGCTTGTCTGCACGAAGTTTTCGATGACCGAATTCTTAGCTCTGATATTCATTTTTGTTGCATTTGAATATTTTTTTCATAAATAAATGTATAATATGTCAGAGAAGCGAGCTTGTGTCTTTGGCAGAACTTTAATTCAGATGAAAATCTCTCTGAAAATATGAGTGGTTAAAGATAATATCACAAGGAAACGCTTGCAAATTTCAAGTTTTGAAACATATGTTTGATATGATATCTTCTTTCAGTACATACAGAGTGTACAGCCAGATTTAACTCTATCATTCATGTACAAAACACCTTAGTTTTTTTTAAATATTCAATATACTTACACATGGTCATGATGCAGTAATTTGTCAGTATTACACAAGGAAGATAAAATGATATTTATTTCACCAGCTGCCCTGAGTCTGCACACAGACAATATTATTCTACGCTCAGTTTACCAGCAATCATTAAATGATTGTAATAAGGGATTATGTAACTGGGTAGCAAATGTTAAAAAGCTTTTGTGTGACTATGGTTTTACAAATGTTTGGAATAACCCACATGTAATTGTATTTAAAAACTTTATCCCGATATTTAGACAACGGATTATTGATTGTTTTATACAGGGGTGGCATGTATCTAAAGAAACAAGTTCTGTATTGGAATTATATAATGTGTGTAAAATTAATTTTTGTTATGAAGATTATTTAGATATATTGCCTGAACATTTGAGACGACTTATCACTAGATTAAGAACTTCTGCACACAACCTAAGAATACAAACTGGTAGATATGCTAGAAACAGAATACAAAGAAATGAACGCTACTGTCAATGTTGTTCTTTAAGGGACTTGGAAGACGAATTTCATTTTGTTCTTATCTGCCCATGTTATACAAGTATTCGTAACCTTTATATTAACAGATATTATGTTGTAAACCCAAGTATGTACAAATTTATTGCATTGCTGCAAAGTAATAATAGAAGTGAGCTATGTAAATTAGCAGTTTATTACAAAAATGCTATGTCGGTTAGAACTTCAGTATTAAATAATGTTCAATGATGGATCAAAAAATTTAGTTTTGGTATTGATTTTTTTTTCTTAAATATGTTCATCCTCACTTAACTGAGGCTTAATCACAATCAACTTTAGTTTCATTACAATTATTGATTTCTTTATATTATTTACATTATTGATTTCTGTATATTGATTGCACTGAAATGTACATGTTACTTGAAAATTATTATGTATATGATGATGTACTATGTACAAATCAAAATAAAAGATCTGTTCTGTTCTGTTCTGTTCTGTCAAAATATCATAACTTACTTACCCACTTACTTACTGACAAAGACCCACAATTAAGGCTGTAAGTGACAAAATAAAACAGGAGAAAATGCCACACCATATCGTTTCAGTGACTTTTAAGAATTTAATGAAACTTAAGTGGCTGTTTAAGAAATTAATCGTTCTTTTTAAATTTTAAGACGTTAGTCCTTGCATGAACAAAAAAAGATAAACATGCTAGGCACTGATTGGCTGACTGAAAGGTCATGAGAAGGTGACCTTTGGTGACGTTCAAATAGCAGAGCATTATTTAGGAGCTGATTTTAATCAGATTGGATATTGGACAGCCAAACAATATAATTAAGTATTACCTCAAAATGAAAGATTAGTTGGGTTAGAAACATTGATAGAAGGAAAAAAGAAGGAAGAAAGAAGGTAGAAATTTCTGTTTAAATCAATAAGGCTTATAAGCCTATGTTGACATACAATATCCTAAATTATACGAATAGTGTAAACAGTTCAATGACTGTAATTTGAATATAAATGTTATGTAGTATATACATAATAACAAACTTTAATTTTTATCATTTTTAACTTGTACATTGCACATATACAGACGATCAATTAATAATGACATTATTTCAATAATTTGAACTTTAACATCAACTGCGAATCACCTACAAAAAAGTAAAGGAAAAGAAAAAATACAAAGCCAAAACTGGCGAATAAATATGGAAGAAGATTTAAAAACATTATAATGTATTGCATATATACTTGTACGTTCTACTCGGCGCATATCGGTCTACATTTGACCTTATACAAAAGCGAAAATAAGGTCTCGTTTGACATTTTATTAATATACGAGAGCATGTATACAAGTGAAATAATGCATCTGATTTTATCTGTGGACTTATCCACAGTTTGTTAAAATTTTGTATTCATACACCATCATACTTTTCTCATGATCTGCTTATATCTATGTATCTAATACCGCCATACAATATTTGATAATGGCGATGAACATGTATATATGTTTATGCCTAATAAACTATTGAACTTGAACTATCCGAATACGAAAATAAGATCTCTTGAGACACTTTAAAACATTAGATAGTTCATTTAACTAGCCTATCAAATGTGTCATTACTTAAACATAACTGAATCTTTATTCTAAATGACATTATACACAAATATACCAAAATTTATTTTTAAAATTTGTTTTGTTATGAATTTATACATTGGCGTGACCAGAATCTTTTGGGTATATACGTTTTCCTTATATTTTAATATAATGTACATTCAACAATAAAATATATTTGTCTGTGTTAAATAATCGACATTTTCTTTCAGCAAATGTTTTACTTTGTCGTCTATTCCATTTCCAAGCTTCTATTTCTAACTTATATGATAAAACACTTAAACGAGATAAAGCTTGACAAAATTTGCTGATGTTAAAACATTCAAGATATGGTCGAAATCTAAGTATTGAACTTGTTCTATAAAAATGTTCTATAAGATGTATTCAATCTTTCATTCCGGCTCCTTTGATATATCCAGACCTCAGCAAATCGAAGAGAACAAAGTATGTTTTTAACATGTGTACATCAATTATATTTATAAGGGTACAACTCGCAGTCATTTACTAACAACTGATATATAATATATACTAGAAAGTGCTGAATAGTATGATAATAAAAAATACTTCTCAACGTAAAGAAATATAAAGTAACACTAACCACATTTTTCTTTAAACAATAATTGTATAACGGTATACATCACAAACGGTCATGGAAACATTAACTGACTATTAGAGGTTTATGTAAAGATTTGGCCAAACACCCTTTTTCTGTAAAAGCGTTCCTTTCTTCAGTGTTATGGTTTAAATATCGTCACTATTTTCGGAAAAGAAAGTATTGTCTTTTCTGTTTGTAGAATGAGATAGCAAAATAAAATCAAACGAAACACTTCAACTTTTGCCGAGAATGCACATGTTTATAAAAGTAAAAATAACGCGTTACCTATTGTTTGGTTTATATATATATATGATGAGATTTATACAGGACTAGAATTTAGACGGCTCGGGTTATGTTTAATATAGCGCGGTAATATACACATATGTACCATTCAAATACAAAAAAATACGATTTTATTAACGCTTCCTTTCTTAAAACTGGTTAATTTTGTTTTTATGTTTAATTGATGGCCGGTCAATTGTGATAAGACATTTTTATTTCCTATGTCACACGTCCATTGCAATAGAATGTCATCGGAAGTGTTTGGAGACACCTTCCTGTGAAACGTAAAAATATAAAAATAAAAGAACAATGTTAGCAATATTGTTTTGAACCAATTTTATTCTTTGTTTATGTCATCAGGATTCAATTTTATTTGTTAAAGCTGGATTGTTCTCTATTTTTTGTGGCGTGCGCGATTTAAAAAATAAAAATATGTGACAGCTTTTCACATCAACAGACCGTCTGCGCATCTGTTCATATTCCATATTTAGCAGCTGGGCTAATTTGTTACTAATATTACCCGCCTAGCTCGTACAATATCAATTTTAGTTTACGGTCAGAATACTAGAATTTTCCTGCTTGCTATATAAGTTAAAGTTTAAGTATGTCGTATAGCTCTTCAATTCATTTTGCTTTTTTTCAAAAAGAACTTTTTAAGTTATACACAGTGTCTTAGAGCAAATACTTTCTTTGAATTGAACGTGTAACTTTTTGAATTATTATTAGAAACATTATTCACCCTTTTCATTATTACTATTTCTTTCTTCCCTCTTTTGCCTTTAACTTGGCAAATTAGCCCTAAGACATTCGTTAGTTTTCGTACTAATGTACATTTATTTAACGTCACATGACTACTCAGGTATCAGAAACTGATAGTATTTATTGAAATCGAGTTGATCTACATTTTTAACGAATGAAATTGTTAGATACAAAATCTTCAGCTGAAGAAGGAAGTTTGCCATTGGTTAAAAAATTCGTAATTGTTAGTTTGATTGCGTCTGAAAATAATGCAGTAATAATAACATTAATACAGCTGTAAATTGAATACCAACAAATTTTAACAATAAACTATTATATTAAATAGAATGAATAATTGAATATATAATGAATATGACTAAATATGTAATTTATTCCATTGGAAGTGATATTGACCCTTTTAGCATTAAACTTACCATTTTTTGTTTATATCCTTAATTGTTATGGAAATAGGCCATTCGATTTCTACGCTTGTTCAATATTTGCCAATGTCCCAACACTATGCACTTAAGAAGCATTATGTTTTACAGTATCTACGTCGATTATCTTTGTTGAAGATATTTCTTCTTTCGTTTGACTTACTTTGTAAAGTCTTGTTAGAAGTTTAGCTGTATCACATGAATGCCGATATTTTTATATTATTTATCTTTGTGTGTAAACCGGGATCTTTAAAATATGGATGATTTTATATACTCAGTATAAAAGAAAATCTATCGATTGCTTAAGAAATAAAAATGTCAATCATGTCATGACTCCCTGTACTGTTCAATTTCTGATAGATATTGTATAGGTTTGACTTTTTAATCTGTTAAAATATCTACCTAAAAGAATGTTAAAGTTTATTTAAAGTTAAAATATAAGTTAGAATTATGAATTGCAGGTTTGTCAGGTAAAATGCCTTAAGTGCAGAGTATGTAAACATAAAGCGTCTTCGTATTTGTTACTGACTCTTGCCCATTTACTGAATTAAGGAAGCAAAAATAACGAACAACATGGATATGATAATGGGATGAAATAGGGATTAACATAACTATTACCTTCACGAAGTTTCATTGCTTTTACGTGGGTGTAATAACATGAGGATTCAGTTTTTCAGTTTTAAAAAATAATCTCAACACGAACCATCCCTAATATAAAATGACCCATTTAACAGACTTCTTACTCTTAAGTCCTCTCTATTTAAAACGGAAATCACTCCATAATGTCTAGAATTAACCAGCATTTTTAGTTTTTACTTATATATTTAGAAAAATGCAAAACTGCTGGCAAACGCCCACTGTCGTTTCCTTTCCTGGGCGATATATGCTCAAAATCCAAAATAGCAGATTACCTTCATATCATTTCTGTGAAGTTATATTTTACTATGCTGGATGGGTTAAAATACATCTTTTAACAACTGAAAAAAATGTATTGAAGTGAGATATATTTTCCGAATGTTTACCTTTCAATAACAAATTTGTAAAAATACTTTAAGAGATTTGGTTGATGGTCAATAAAGTAATGATTTTTATCATTTCTTTTTTAAAAGTCACCCAGTAAAGACCAGCATATTTTGAAAGGTTCTACCAATCTTTTAATAGCAAAACGCTCGTCAACTTACATTCTCCTGGTATCAATACGTGCATGTTTGTTCAAAAAAAAATAATATGCAAGACTTTGACAGATCGTCACCCTATGAAATATTGCTCATCTTAAAGACGGACACATGCACAGAGGTTGACAAAATGAAATACACATGGTATGGTAACTAAGCAAATAATGATCAACTCTTTCATAAAAGATTACGTCAAAACAAAAAGTAAACCGGTATAGAAAAAGATGCACACACAAAGCAACAACAGAAAAGAAAAGAAATACATAATCAATCTATGGTGCAAGATTATGGTATTCTTTAGTCTACCTCCGAAAATTTACATGACAATACAATTACCTTAAAACAATTGTTTGTTCTTGTTAATGTTATTGCATTATATATATTTTGAAAATATTTAGTAAATAATATTCTTGTATGTAAGTCATTTGACAATTACGATGCTTAAAACACAAATGATTTAAGTAAGGAACAATAAAAGAACAAGTTATGACATATAAACATGACAAACTAAATACTCAACTGAAATATGGTCGACATCATGTGACTCCGACCTACTGAACCTTCAGTCAGCTTATGCAGTGTAAAAGTTCTAATTCTTAACATTTTTTCAGACCGTAAATCAACGTAAATGAACTAAGTAGGTGCGTTCAAAAACAATTAGACAGATTTCAATGACTCTGGTCTTATACAGACACATACGGCAGATAAAGTGGTTATATTCATTATGAAAAAAATTTATTTATTTATTTATTTATTGCAATAGAAAAAGAGAGAACATATCACGGATTTTTGTTTTTTTATTTTCTTTTTTATTCTTATTTTCTTTTTTTCTTTTTTTTTTCTGATATGTGACATAGTTTAGCATTTTATTTATCTTCATCTTTTTTCTTAAGATTTTTATAAACTTTTGAAACACAAATTAAATTGTATTTTCCTACAGTTTTTATTCTCCCTTGAAAATGTTTATTTTAGACGGATGGACAAATTAGTCAATTTGACATTGTAAGTGACTTGCACAGTTCTTGCAGACACACATTGTGACATAGGGCAAAACTGAATGTATCTAAAATGCACAGAAAGATGCGACAAACATTCATGACTATATGTTACCTATATGTTAACCTTTATATATTGACATTAAAGATAAGTGTTTTAAATTCCTGAAGACAATGAAGGCATAGAGCATTTGTATTTGCTTTGTATTTGATCTGTTCTAATGAATGCGTCTTGACATTTTCTTTCTTTGAAACAGAAATAATAACCAAGGTCAGCCACTTTTGCCAACTATTATCTATCGATGCTGAAATGTTAACTAGATCATCTGAAAGGGGTTGGACAGCAAGAACCAGGGTGAGAGTTTGTTCAGATCTTCTTGCTTACCAATGATTCGGAGCACAAAACTGTCACGACAAATGATCGGTCTTTGTCATATCAAAAGTGCTCAATCTTTTAAAGTGAACAAATGTAAAGAACATTTCGAATTTAACTGCTATATCATTTAAATCAAAGACGAAAAAGCTATACTTTATGTTAAACAAGTTAGAAAATATGGAAGCGGTATGGAATGTGACACGTTGGACATCGCTATGGATACGGCGGATCCTTCAAAACTAATTTCATCTAGCGCATAGACAGAGTAGTTTTTTTTAAGCAAAGGTATTCAAATATCACCCAAATATTAATCGTTTATCTCTATCTAAATGGGGAGTAATTGATCGTAAGTGAATGCATTTGAAGGTTAAAATGTAACAATAATCATCAAAATAATTTTTTCAAACCGTTGCTTATATGAAAAAACAATAACTATAAACAAAATATAGACAGTCAACATAAATGAATCGTGCAAGTAATAATAACATTAAAACCAAATCAACAGTAACAGAGCAGTGATATTTTACAAATTGTAGCGAAGTAACTCAGTCTAAAAATATAAATGTCTTCTCCGGAAAATCAGCATTCGCCTGTTGTTAGCCAATTAAGAAAAGCAGGAATGTCTGAAGTTTGTTTAGTTACAGTAAGCCATAATTATGCTAGCTACTTCGCGAAGAAAATGTTGAAATAAATGAACAACCTTATAGGATTGCCTTCAAAACTTTTCATAACGCCATTCCGTATGGAGGGACGTTTCCATTAATCACGTGATCCAAAATGGATTCCATCGCACAAAGCTTTACAGGATGTACAGACTTGAAAACAGTTTTTAACAAGTTTTGACCAATAACTAACGATAACTTTTGTCCTGAAACTTGCAGACGACATGGCTTATCGTGTTGAAACGGAACAGACATCCAATAGGACAGATTAATGGCAGCAAAGTATGAAGATGATATCGCTACAACTGTGACAGATTTTTATACAAGGTAAGAGCGTTTGATTAAACAAATATAGAGCATCTTGTAATCGAAGTGATTTGAGATTTCTTTTTACATATTGTGTATACTAAATACATTGCGTACTTTAATATTTGCCAGGTAAATTGTTTAATGCATTCCTCTTCATTAAGCAATTAAAACACAAGTTATTACTAGCAAGCTCACAAACTCTATGTTCTACAAAAATAAGTTATGGATAACATGCATTCCAATTTCAGTAAAAATTAACAACAACAATTATAAGTAACAAAAATAAGAATACGATTCTTGCTGCACGTATACACAAATTGTGACAGACGGTATAAACATGTACGTATTGAATATTGCAAGTAAAATACCAACAGACAGAGAACTTAGAAGTTTGTTCGGCTGTTCTGCCAAGTCAGAAATCAAAGATAGAAAATACAAATGTGAAAAAAGATGTATATATATATTTAATCCGGTCATCCTGACAATGCAAGATACAGAAGCCCTAGTGTGTAAACCAATGCTAAATCAATAGTCTGTACATGTAGGTTGCAAGCGGATTGCGTGGGCGAGAACTGTTCTACGATTTTCACATTTTCCAATTTAGCTGTTGACAATGACTCGCAAAAGCATATAAACGATACGTCGTTTTATCTTAAAAGAGATGTACGGACCGAGTTTTGGTTTTGGTAGTGTGTAATGGCAAAACCGAGATATTGTGATAAATGCTGTGAAAAGACGTAGGAGTTTTAATGCTCTGGACAAATGATTCAAGGTAATATTCCAACATTTCTACATTTTTACGCCTTTTATCATAAGCTGTTCAAATTTGAAAGGTCTATTTGTTAACCTACAATGTATGGTAGTAAGAATTCCAAAAACGATTTAAAAATATGTAAGGACATGGATAATATTTCGGAGATACTTTGCCGTAGATTTCTGAAACATGGCACTTAAACAAAATAAGCCAAAACATATATAAAGCAACAAACTTGTGCATTGGTTTGGTATTTTAAACGAATTTATGAAGAAGCGTGTGGGCGAAATACCCTGGAACAGTGTCAAAAGTGCATGCCATAGAAAAAAGCAAACTATGTGCAGTAAATTTTATTGCAATGTACATAATTTTTGACGCCTGAATTTCGATGATCGCTCAGTTTTATAAGGTACAAACCGTGTATATCAGGTTTGTGTGATTTTTTTCGTAAGAAGATAAAAAAAAAAACAGGCTGTAATAAAACTTAAAAATGTTTTTTATTCTGAAATTCAGAATTTTATTCTGAAATATTTCTTGTTGAAAATGGTTTTGTAATCTGCATGTAGAAATTACTTTTTTTCTTTCGTCAAGAGTGATTTATCGAAAGAACATACAAACTATTTATACTACAGTAAAATTCAAAGATCATAAAGATGAGATATTACATTTCAGTCATACGTGAGAATAGTTCGTGAAACCGGAAATTCTTTGAATTTTATGTATGATTGTAATATTTGTCATAATAAAACACAAGCTTCATTTCTTTGCAAATCATCGATTCTGGTGCTTTCTTGCCGCCTTAACTGTAAACTTTTATCATTTTATCATTACAAAATGATTTTGTAGATACGAATATATATAATTTGTTCGTATCAAAACAAATGTCATTTAAAAAAGAAATTGACCGTTGTTGTCGTAAACAAATGTCTGAAAATATATTATTTTTTTGTTGTCTCAACAAAAGCGCCGAAACTGATAAAACATGTATGAATATTTTCACTTTTAAGTTTAACACATTTTTATTTCGAGTCCGCCATAGGTTTTGTGGTTGCTGTTGTTGTTGTTGTTGTTGTTTTTTTTTGTTTTTTTTTGCTTTGTTTTTGCTCTTGAACGAGTGTATAAAGCTGTTGCTGCAAATTTTGTTAGAAATGTTTTTTGACTTTTTCAGAACCATTAAATTATTTTGTCAATATAATACTGTTCTTTAAGCATCTACATTTTTCTAGATAGTCGTGTTAGAACCATAGAATTTCTCAAGCTTTTGTTTAATAATTCATTATAAATTTCAAGTTTTACACAGAAAATTATAGTATACAAAATGTTGCAAAACCATTTCACTGATACTCATGAGGACAAAAGTCCAACATTTTATGCCATGACACGTTTGTGTTGGCCACTTATAGCCGTATTTCATTCAGCAGACTAACACCAAGAAACAACCTTATTTAGACATTGTTATACACGTTTAAACTTATAAGATGGACGACATGGTCGGTTTCATTAAATTTGATTAATTAATAGATTGGTCAAAACAAGTCGGTAAAATATTGAATGTGTTTTGTTCTAAAATGTTCATAAATGTTTTCACCGACTGTACGCCTTTCTGTTTATCACTAAATTCAAACTTTGGCATGTTTTAACATTGAGTATTCTACCGGAAGAGCTTAAATGTAATTTAATAGGAAAGATAAAGTATTGTAAGGGTGTGAAAAATATAAATAAAACGAACGAAAACGCCAACATATTTTTTCTCGAATGGAGAGAAATAGCCACTATAAAGAGTCAAAATCCTTAGATATCATTTAAATTTTGATATGTTGCTCAAAAGTGTAGAGACTAATTAACTAACTGGCAATATACTGTGTGTTCTTTTTTAAGTTTTACAACATGCATAACAAGTACAGACATTTAGTACATCACGTTTTTTAATTCTTTTTGATAAGAAATAAATAGTTAAAACTGTTTACTGCTAAAAGTGAGAACTTAGATCGAAACTTTACGGACATTTAATTTAGCACTGGTAAAGACTTAAGCAACCGACACAAATTTCGTTATGATGACTCAGAAATTTAATGTTTACATGTACCAGTGCCAAGAAAAAATTGAAAAATGGTGTCAATTATTTCGAAGAGTTGAAATGACAAATACATTACTGAGATAATATTACATGTTTTAAAACAAGAGTTGACAATCATGCACTTAAACAACGATGCTTTGTCCTGAAAACAAGAAATATGTGTTATTTTGTTCAAAATGAAATGCTAAAAAAGCAACAACAACAATGAAACTCCGTCTGCGCAGGTACAGACCGCATGTAGACTTGCTTCAATATGATGTCATGCTAATTCGTACGTGATTGCGTAATTATGTTCAAAAACTTCAAGGCTATTAATGAGACGATTAAAAGACCAAACCTCATGCCAAAGTTAGATGGTGTGTTGAGAAAACAAATAAAAAACACTCAAAACACTTTTTAAAGCATACATGTGATATTACACGAACATTGTCGGGAATATTTAAAACATTAAATTCAATCAATGTATGCAAATAAACGTATTTTTTCTGTTAGGTTCGACAAGAAATTTCAAGAACTTTTTATAAAAACATTGGCTTCTGTATGTGCTTTTATTTTTACCTTTGTTGAAGTGTTATAGTTATTTTCTGATAATTTTCTTGACTTATATTCAATAAAAAGAGATCTTTTAAAATGTAGTAACGTTTTACAGCAGTACATATTTAACAGTTAAGGTTATTTTTGAAAGTTATTGGTACAACATAACTATTTTTATAGGCCACATTATGTTTTATTGAACTTATATTTTACAATTAAAAAGAATGCTACAATTTTTCTGCATATTTGCAATGAAGTCCGTAGAAACATTACATTAATCTCCACACTGAACCAATAATATTTTTCGCAACATTGACTTGAACCCACTGAACAAAAGATCATGTTTGCCCGGTACGCTGACATGAGGCTAGATTGACATTTTTTCTGTGTACGCTGGCATGAGGCTAGATTGACATTTTTTCTGTGTACGCTGGCATGAGGCTAGATTGACATTTTTTCTGTGTACGCTGGCATGAGGCTAGATTGACATTTTTTCTGTGTACGCTGGCATGAGGCTAGATTGACATTTTTTCTGTGTCTGCTGACAGAGGCTAGATTGACAATTTTTCTGTAACCGCTGACATGAGGCTAGATTGACATTTTTTTCTGTGTCCGCTGACATGAGGCTAGATTGACAATTTTTCTGTGTCCGCTGACATGAGGCTAGATTGGTATTTTTTCTGTGTCCGCTGACATGAGGCTAGATTGACATTTTTTCTGAGGCAAAGGGAGAACTAATCAGTACTTTACTACGCTGACATGCGACTGCAAAAGAAGTAATCGTTTTACTGCTCTCGCCGTCGGGAGGCTTTCAATATTTTTATTTGCTTCACGACACGATCCTATCAAAAGAATAATTATGTAATCGACATAGGATAATCACTTCACTGACTGCGCTGACATTAGACACCTAGTTTGAAGGAAGTGACACCTTTCCGCTGCATTAATTTGTAACTACTTTGCCGTATCTTTTGTATCATTATTTTTCAATTGACTAAAAAAAACGTTTGCCTGTTTCTGTCGTACTTCTCTTAATACTTTTTTGAGTACTGCCTTTTGACAGCAGTCTATTTCTAACATATTTTTATTGAAAAGAAGTTAACCTGTTTAATTAGGAGTCGTTCGAAACACAGTTTATAGATGTTTTTTTTTTCTGTTAAATTTGTTGCTTACTGTTGCCTTACCAGTTGTAAGCGTTAACCATAATGTGTTGTATCTATTCATCCTTTTTATATGTGAAAATATAAAGCTCAGAAGTATCAGATAATTAAGTTTAATAGATAATAGAAACCATGTTGTCAAACAGTTGTAATATATGTATAATTTTCTCGTTGCAGTAATACATTTTTATATGTCAAATTGCTGTAAAACCGCTTTTTAATTGTATGTAACTCTGGGGTAATTTGATAAGTTTTTGTTCATAGCATGTTGAGGTTTTTCTTTAACTTAATAGTTTAGATCTGAACATATTCTCTCTCTCTCTCTCTGTCTCTGTCTCTCTCTCTCTCTCAATTAATGCAGTTATAACTTATGAATAATCATCGCCTGTTTGTTGGGCCTGTTTGTTGGGCTTGTTATTCAATTCCATAACGGGGGCAACTTTAGCCTCTGGAAAGTTTCATTGATGACTGAAGCATGAGTAAAGTTTTAGTTTGGTACCTTTTATTTCACCTGTTATGGTATTTAAAAGAAAAGAAAAAACAAATATCTGACCGAGTTATGAGTCAACATTGTTATGAGTAAACTTAGTTTAACTTTGTTTAAACTAACTCTTTTAACTGAAAAAAAAAAAAACGTTTTATCTAGCTTCAAGAATATTTTTTTCACAGAGATGCTTTTGTATTCATTTTCAAAAAAAGCGAAAATTGGATCTGACTTTAAACCAAATAAATACCTTCCCTTGACTAAAGATATTTGCTATCTACATGGTATGAATTTACATAGGATGTTCTCAATTATTACTGCCTTATCTCGATATGGGTATAGCTTTCCGCCCCCACATCCCAAAGGAAACACCGCTAGATGCATAAATTAATCAAAACCTGTTTCTACAGACAGTCAATAAAATTCTAATCGTTGAAGAGAAGCGATCTATGAGACGCTTATTACTCCCCTGTGTAGTTAGTTGAGAATTCACGTATACAACCATAGCTGTCATTTTCGTCCAATTTCAAACAATATACGCACTGGTTGTCCAACAGACTCGGTTTTTAGGAGTATTACTGAAGTCACCAAAAATGTTCCTCAAAGAACAAAGAACAAAAGCAGACATTACGTTAAAATATTGACCCAGTTCATACAAAATTTGAAAGAAACATGAAACACCACATAGCGAGAGCATGTCAACAGATAACCAGGAAGTCACATCTAGGCTTCAGCTAGGCTACATTGCCAAATATTGAATATTAAAATAACTTGTCACTGAGTAGCTTCAAACTGCAGTAAATACTACCTGAAAGGGGAGACCTTAATGACAACATTTCTATGCTCTCATTTTGTTCAGTTTCTGGTCTGAAGCCATTAAAGATTAAAAGTTTATATACATCATATCTAAGGTTTAAATATCTGCATGTAACCTTTTGTATTCGAATAAAATTAAATTATATTATTTAAATTGTTAAGATAAATATCTTTTTCAAATATTGTAATTATAATCATGAAGCATACATTTTATTATATACCATATAAATAGCTTTGAAATGTCTTTCTCTGATTGGTGAAGGCGTAACTTTTTGTAAAAAAATAATGGTAAATATTAGAGCATATTGACCGTAGATTTCCTGGAAATCCCCCGCATCTGTTTATAATTCGGACATTCCCGGCGAAACGGCTTACTTTCGGGAAATGACGAAGGCCGTTTCAGCAAATTCCGTCGAATGCGCCACCTGACAGGATGTTGTGAATTATGCTGTTTCCGTTGCGTTCGTTTGACAGCGATATAAGAACAAAATATGCCATATAAAAGCTATTTATAGATTATATAATAAAACAAATATGGATTTTTAGCTGGTAAATATGATGTGATATGTACCTAAAAAAATAATATTGACCGAGGCTATTTACCTTAAATCGCCTCTGTCGATATTAATTTTTTAAGGTACATATCACATCACATTCACCAGCTAAAAAGTCCATTTATCTGTATAGTATTGATAAATTTACTACGATCGATTTTTTCGAAAAGGATTCAAGAGTTATTTCCAGAGCACATTTTCATCATAAACATAAGAACACAGTTCTTTTTATTTATTTTGCGAAATGTACGAAATAAGTTGAATTTTAATTTCTAATTTGAAGTGAGATATTCGATCACTTGTAGAAGCAACCAAGAAATTAGGACGTCAAAATTTTATATACTTATTTGGAATTTGTGTAACCTAGTGATATTAAAAAATAAGAAATACTTCCAAAGAACTCTTACATCGGTCAATATATCATAATTTGGAAAATCGATACAGAGGGTAACTACAAATGATTATTTAAAGAAAGGTAGTACACAGTCCGGCGTATATTGCAGATATTAAAGGAACAGGCATTGAAATGTTCTAAATAGTTTAATTATTGGTCTATTTGCAACCACGAAACATTCTGTTTGTATTTTTTTTATAAAGGTCTTTAATTTAAGGTGTGAACATTTTTAGTAAATGGATAATAGACTAGCCTATTGAATAACTGTAATTAGATTAATTAGTGAAACACAAACTTAAAGTTTTTTGTTAATAAAAATGTAATTTCTTTCAGCATTCTCATTTTATGTTAATGTATGAAGTCTTGTTACACATATGCTGGTATCATACATTTAACAATATGACAATGAGCTTATATGCTTCCGTCTGTAATAAAGATTTTGTTTTGTCTTTATTAATACAAAAAACTTAGTTAAATTGAAATGCGAGTATCAATTAAGCATAACTTTATTATCACAATAGAACTATTTGAATTCATAACTGGAAGAAAAGCCAATGAAGCTTTTTTGCCATGCTTTGATTTTTAGTCTCATTTGAAACTGAATGACAAGGTGACGGAACTTTTAAATTTGTAACATTTTTTTACCTTAGTTGTGAGAGAAAGCAATAACATGTAACTTTACATAAAATTTTGAATAAATAATATAGTTAATATTATTATAAATAATAATGTTTTGAATTCAAAACAGAAAGAAAAGGCAATGGAACATTTTTAATATCTTCGAATTTAACTAAAGCAAGGGAACGTTTTTACGGTATTTGAACTTAAAAATAAATCTGAAAAAAACATTTTATAGTATTCTCAAGCATAGTTATTGCACGCAAAGTTTTTAATATTTCAATATTATTGCTTTTGAAACCTGGAGAGAAGGTAGCAGGACTTTTATTTCATTTTGAACTTATTTTGTTTTACAACTAAACATTGGAAGACTTTGATATACTTTTAGAGAGGTACCGAGATATCCCAACTTAATCTTAGTTAGTTGTTCCTGCAACTGATTAACACAGGCAAGGACATTTTTGTAATATTTTGAATCTAGTGAAAATATTTAATTTGAAACTCGAAGAAAATGCAAATTGTTGTAAATTTAAACTAAGTCTTCAGTTTGGTATGCAACTAGAAGACATGGTCAACGGTGGCAAATAACAATAATTCCCGCATTCTCTAGAGACCAGAAACTTACAATACTAAACATTATCAACTAATGTAGTTTCTTGGTCATTTCAATACAGGTCTCACGTTCATATCGTTTTTGTAAATCCTTTATTATTGATTTTTTTATGGTATATAATCAATGAAATGGCAAGTAGGTTGATTTCCTCTTCACGCTAAAACTCTGTTTTACACTTTCTCTGAAAACAAAACTCTTGGTGTGTCGGATTTTGTTTTCTCGGGCTAGGCTGGGCCGTATATTTCTGTAGACGCACTTTTAACATAACTTTGTAAGGTAGCATTAGAATATACAGTATATTTAATTTCTTGTTTCATTCTTGGCCAAATATTAAATTATATACATAAATAAAGATCATCTAAAGACAGAATTATTTAAACCTACAACAAAACTTCGTGTGAAAGCGTGTATATGCGATTTTTTATCAGAAGGCATATACGAAAACAAAATTAAGAGAACAAAAAACAAACAAAAACAATACGCCAAAATATTGTCAGTTACTTGGTGTAACTGTCGAGATGCTCAAATCAAACTGTGCACTAATTGTTAAATGAGTTATAGTGCACTGTATCATAAATAGACACTGCCGCTGAACAAAGACAAATGCCGAAAAGTACAGGAAAGAAATGAATTATATGGTGGTTCAGAGTTTATTCGGCATTTCCTGCGATATAAAGTGTTCAGAGAACAGGCTCTGTTTCAAATTCTACACTGATAAAAAATAAAGAAAAGTTTTTTTTACAAGATAAGGGTTAAGTTATGTCAGGAAAAATTTCCCCTTTAAAATATTACATATCAATCGTATGTCAGTGAAAATTAGAAATTTATTCCTGTGTATGCCATTTCCTTTTGAATATATAACCTTGATATATAATATATCTTGTCAGCAGTTTTCACTTATAAATATGCTATTTTCATTGGTCATTTACCTCGAGCAAGGTTGCTTTTTCACTGAAATTGTTGTGAACTAATTTCCTACAGCAAATCTACTGGAGAAGCAAAAATCATTAAAGGAAACATTCCATAAATTGTTTCTTTCAGTTTCAAAGGAGTGCCGATATTTCAAATGATATGAGATGGAAGTATTTAATTAATTGTTTTATGTCCGGTAAAACTTGCAACTCAGCACTCTAAATACTCTTTAAATGTATTTCTGGTGGTCTTGTAAAATACGATAGCAATAATCTGAATTTTTTTTAAAGATTACTCTTCAATCTGCCATCCAATGTATTTTGATCAGTTTTGAGATTAAACATTTATAAGACATATTAAATATATCAGTTTAAATGTACTCTAAACTCAGTGTTACTCACTTCCCTGGCCGTATGTCTTACTATATGTCTCATTACCTAAACAACTCCAACTTGAACTTGCTGTTACTATGGTGTAGCCTGGTTCATGATCGATGCTGTTGTTGTTGTTTTGAACAACAGATTACTTAAAATGAATATATAAAATCATTTAAACTGTAAGGAAACTAAGTGTTATCCTTGACCACACAGGCTTACAATACCACACAGTTTACTTGAAGAAATTGGGAGGTGGAGAAACCTAGAAGCATACCTGTTGACGAAATAAAATGCAGTTCTTGCAATTAATAAGAAGACGAATATCATTTTCCATGTAACTGTGTTTTATATTTCGTATTCTGACTTTCATAAATTTTCTAGATACAAACTCTTCTGGAAAAGGCTATTTTTCATAACCTTTTAGGACCAGTCTCTACTGAAAACAAATCAGTCCTCAAAGAATTGGTTGTTTTTGGCACATTGAGCTTTTAAAAGAAGACGAAGAATTAAAGGTTCCTGGAGGAAATGGTATATTCTAATATTGTTGTTATAAGAGAGAATAAGTATTACAGTATCCATTATATTTATATGCGGTTGCAGTGTAGCTTCTGGAAAAGAAAACAACAATATCTCCCGACACTGTGAAGACTGTAAATGATTTATTGTTAATAATAATAAATATTGTTAATAAAATTATTTTAAAAAAGACAGTTTAAGCTTAACATCGTAAAATTATTAATTGACGTCAATTTTATTTGACAAAGCAAACAGATTAATATTTCGTTGCTTTATACTTAAGTTTGTTGTTGTTGTTGTTTTGTTCTGTTTTTTTTTCTTGTTTTCGTTTTAAATTTTACTTTCTGCTTGCTTGTAACTCTGTTTAATTGAAATCTAAGGCAGATACCAAATATGTGCCTAGGAAGCAAACACTATTAAAGATAAATTTTTACAAGTTATCTTACTAGCACCTTGAAGGTCCTGTTTTTGTAACACTTTTTTCTACACTTTCCTTAATTAAATTCTGTCTTGACTTATCTACTATATTAATGTTGTTACACAGCTGCTGTGTGTAGATCTGACCAATAAAGATGTTAAAATAATTCACAAGGTGCACAATAAAAGCCCCGGATGAAGCAAATAACCTCCATGTCATCAATTGCCCTTGCTTGTCTTATTGTGTTTGTTCTGGTGATACCTAAACATCAATTTCGATGCTGTATGTTGTGAAACAGTAAAGGATAATCCAATTAAAATCATTACAGTAGTGCTACAGACATGCAGGATGAATCTTATTCTAAGTTTGTTTTGTATTTGTACGTGGGAGTTGATTCAGGGAAATGAAATTACTTTCTCACTGATATAAAAAGCAGGAAAAATATACATCTTTGGAAAGTCTTCATTGTAAAAAAATGAACTTTTCGCTCAATAAAACAATTAAGATGAAAGTGACGAAGGATGACGTGTGTAAAGCCCTTTTTATATGTCTTTGTTTTATCAAGAAATTTTGATAATTCAAAAAGGTATAATTAAATTAAGCAATTTCCACGACTGGAACCAGTAAGATTTTCATACTCCTTGATTCACCAGAGAATATGAGTCCATGGATTTCAGCTTTTGATAAATACTTGAATGTTATTGTATGATATTGTGTCAATTATAAAAGTTATAATTAGCTAAAGTTGTGAGAGATCGGGTATTTTTTAGAATATGTTACAAGACAAAACTTAGCAGCATCAGGCAAAAGAGTACATGTTGATATGTACTAAAAATGTTTTCGTGTGTTTCTGTAAAGTGCATAAACTGCACAATTGACCTTTGGATGTTTAAGCTCTAAATTGTGATGGTCTGTAACGAAAATAACCATTTAAATAATATTTCCTGTTGCTGAACATCGTTGCGTGATCAGTACAATATTACAAATAGTCATAATCACGGAAAATATAAATACTTTCAAACATGAACTTTTAACAAATGAAATCATGCTCTATGTTTAACAATGTGGTTGTATAAATTAATTTCTTTATTATCTGACTCACGCACTTATCAGTTATAAAGAGAACATTGTATCATCATTTAAGAATATCTATGACCTAATGGTTATTTATTGAAATTGTAAGTTTTAGAAAGTACGAAAGCTTGAATAACACATTTCTGTTTATAATTCTTACTTATGTAATCAATATTCGACTGAGATGTTTCTATTTTAGATATATCCTTAACCACATTTAATCACTAAAGTACAATTGTTCAGGCTTTTAAATCAGTTTTGAAAAAATAAAATACATTCCTGAATAAAACTTACTTCCTAAGATCTGTTTGACCTTTAGTGACATTCTGATTTTTGCTGTCGTCGGGCAAAACTCAAGGCCATTGAATTTTGTCTTCGAAGTCAAAAAGAAAGACACGTATGGAAATAAGTCTAAAATCACACAAAAAATCTTAGACGTATGACAACACACATAAAGCCACTCCCACGCTTTATTGTAGCTTCAAGTAAAGGAATTTATTGCCTCATATCTTATGAAATTCGCTGATGCAATATTTTGTTCAGAGACGTATAATCAAAAGCCTATGTTGACAGCAAGGTTTTTACCATTAGAAAGGTCTTTGTGGAAATGTGTTTGTTTTAATTTATCTGTTTAAATTATATTTTATTGTCAGATACTGTGCAAATCAATTTTTGTCAGATACGTTGGTAATAGCATAACAAATGCTGGAAAAACACAGTAAGTGCCAATCTATCTTATAACAACATAAAGAATGTGGATTCAGCATTCAAAATATTTTCTAAATGTTCAAACAGGAGAATAAAAAGGTGCCTATTACCTGCATTAGTATCAATATTATCATTTCTATTTACAAAATTGTTCATGGGAGATGTTTTAGTCTGTCGGTACTGTTTAATGACCATCGAGACAAAAGAAATATATATTGCTGTGTATTTATCATCAAACTCTTTAAATCACATCATTGTAACAAGTATAGTTGATGCAGTTTTGGACTTTGAAATGTGGACTTTTTTTTTTTAGAAAATCCTAACGATTAAAAAAAAACATTATCAAATACAACTATTCTTGAAAACTTAAATATAACCTACATTATTCATCTTTTCTTGTCATGTTCTGTTTGAAGACTTGGTTTGCATGAGTTTCATATTAGTTTTGAGTTGTAAGTTTTTACATTCTAATATTTACATTCATTAAAACTATTTTTACAAATATAATGAAACTTATTATTTCGTGTAAAATAAATAAAAATGACTTTCTGAACAGCTCGGAATAAACCGGGATTTCTATACTCAAATGATGCCATCAAATTTGGAATTTGAAAATCTGGAATATAATGGCGCTTCTCTTGTCTAATGCTAAAAAAAGAAACAGATAACCCATTTCTACTCTCGTTAATCAGATGGCCATGATTCAACAAATGAATTACATTACGTTACGTTATGTAACGTTACGTTACGTTATGTCACGTCAGGTCATGACATGTCATGTCTTATTATGTCATGTCGGATCATGTCATGTCACCTCATGTCATGTCATGTCATGCCGTGTTATATCATATCGTAACATATCTAATCTTACAATATAAAATCGTTTTATAATTATATAAACATTATATTACATTATCATTGTATTATCATTATATCATATAATCATACTGTTAAATCAACATATTGTATTGTTTTATAGCGTTCTATAACTATCAATCGTGTATAACAAACATTTTTTACACTCCAGACATAAAACAGTTAGTCAATAAAATACAATTTTTATTTTGTAATAACACCGTTATCATAAATGGCATTTGTAAATATCTTATTTTGTTCCATTTAAGTCAATCATTAAAAAAAAAGAAACAATTATATTAACATGATAATAATGCTGTTTCATATTTAATAACAGGAATTATACTTATAATACATTTTATTTGTCTTTTCTATTCTATTTCAAAGAAAATATTGTACCAAATAATAATTTCATAATAGCATGATGAAAATGATACATTTTAAAACGAATTTCTCACTGATTTGTCTTTTTATCATGTCTACATTGATTTTATTAATGTTGTGATATCTTATTAATAATATTCATAACAATTAGAGTTATATGAAACACTTCTGCATATAATCGCACACTTATTCTTTGAGTAATATGTTTAATTTACTTCTAAATGTACATTTCGTAAAAAAAAATAGACGGAATGCTAACCCACTTAAAATAGTTCTAGCTTAATTTCCAAATTATTCAAGCTTACAAGAAAAAGATATGTTCGAAGCTAGCTTACTAAAGAACATACTGGCTGGTTGATGAAAACTCCGCTATAATTTCTTAGTTTTATTTTTAGAAAATCAAGCGCGAGTTTGTGAGCATGAGTCACGGTTAGCTAAAAATAAAAGTGCGCAGAGTAACTCGCACTCTTCACAATTAACATATGGAAGGCATCATCTTTTGTGGTGTGGGAAAACATGTTCTCTTTTGATAGATATCAATTGTATTTTTACGGATATAATTTTTCATGAAAACTAAAATTTTTGCAAAATATCACGTACTTTAAAAGGATTTTGTAATTATTTTTATGAAAGAAAATTCTGTAACTTTTCATGTATAGATTTTGATTACAAAAATAAGATGCATGAAATTTTCGGACAAAAATATTTCTATTGATAACTTTTTCTTTCATTTTAGCTCTCCTTTTTTACAAAGTACATCTTATTTTCAACTTAATCAGCTGAAATTTTCTAAATTTAGCTAAAGACAAGTAAAAGAAAAAAAAGAATACCTTTTTTCTTTGAAAACAAATCGTAACAGTTGTATTCAGTACTAGTTCTTTACTTGTTTTAAATAAAACATTTTTTTTAATTTATTGCGACTAATTGGAATATACACAAGCAATGAGGAATATATCACATATTTTCTATGCAAAACTTGGTAAAAATGGTGTTGTCTCAGTGACAACGTAGATGTGTTCTTATAAATTTCCCACAATTTCATATCTATAAAAGATCTCGAGGGCTTTGGGTTATTTTTAGGCATATACCTTTTTCAAATGGTTCAGATCTAGAGTTTACCAACTGTCCAGAGCATAGCTAAAATTTATATTTATCATTATCCTTGTTACACAACCTTTATTGTCAATTGCGCTTTTCTGACATTGCCAAACAAAAATGCATTCGTTTCTGCTACGGTCGTTACAGAGACGCTAAAAGCTGTATTAATTAATTTTTGTACATGTCTGATATTTTCAAGGTATTTTACAAGCACAAAACCACTGTTCAACGTGTATTAAATGTCTGCTTGACATTTAAAAATCTCCATGCAATATTGATTGCAAAGACAACATGCGAAAATGATGGCAAATTTTCACTCAAGGTTTATAGACCAACAGCACGGCAACCACCATTCATGAAATCGATGTAAGCCCCATCAATGAAACATGGACCTCGTGGTTATTATACTCGCCACTGTATTGATTTTTTATCAGAGCTATATTGGAAAACCGTTCTCCGATTAACCGCTTTCTGCAGCTCAGTGTAAATCTGTTCTTGGCAAGAATATGTTCTAAAAATAGCAACACGGAGAGCTTTGCAATATCGAATCCGGATTCCAACAGAATGAGTGGATGTTAACGCTAACTTGAATGGAACCGGCCATTAATGACTAACAAATTATCGTTAGCTCAATGAATGCGATATTGAATACAGTAAATGAATGGGACAGAATTCATATAGAACAATGAATGAGACGATATCAGCATTCCTCTCAATGACGTTAACATAATGAATGAACTGAGCTAATGCAAACAGTAAATACTAGATATTAATACCGACTTTTATTGCTGTTGTGTATTATTTCACAGGCAGCTTATATGGCTAATTTTCAGGCATGAGAAATAAAGAATTTTCATTTTACACCAAGCATTCTCCAAAACTATAAAAAGGTTTGTATGAACATTTAAAGCTATAACAAGGTTAAACAAAAAGATGACAGTGACATTTTTTTTATCAAGACGGTAGTATGATTTTACATCATTTAGCCTTATTACGTTTTCCTTTTGTTTTCAAACCAATATTTAATGTTTTATACTATAATAGAATGTTTAACCTTGATGGTTTTTTTCCCTTGGCCTATCGCGATAATATTGCTTGATTA
This sequence comes from Cyclina sinensis, assembly GCA_012932295.1. Classification (NCBI taxonomy): domain Eukaryota; kingdom Metazoa; phylum Mollusca; class Bivalvia; order Venerida; family Veneridae; genus Cyclina; species Cyclina sinensis. The sequence goes on from JAAONU010000011.1 coordinate 155,113, forward strand.
CTGTCATTTTCATTAATTCATACAAAACTCACCGCTTTTTAGCCCATGGCAGTTCAGTTATTGTAGAATAACTTGACATTTCGGTTTATATTTAATTCTATTACTACTGACATTACATTGTCAAAATACTAGTTTTGCAAATAAATTTCAAAAGTAATTCAACGAAATATTTTTGGAATAGTATATACTCAAACAAACAGTTGACAGTTGTAAGAATGCTTGCCACGTAATAAACAAACATAGCGAACAATATAAATGGCAACGTATATTAAAAAGTGAAAGTGGAAGCGTAGAAAACAGAGGTCTTACCTGTGCATTATTTATGATACATATCCAACAAAAGCACTGGCATAATTACTTGAGAAACAAAAGTAATTTTGTGTATTTTCACGACGAGTATTACTTCACACATGTATTGATCGGGACTTAACCCGCCTACGCCAATCGGTTGCCTAGGGAGACGAAATTCGTTTATATGTGACGTATATTCTACATGTTAATTTTCACGACCTTTTACACTCTTTGACGTCATATCTCAGGCGACATTTTTCTTTCCAGTCACTGTTAAAACATTAAAACTCTTTCTTCAAATATTTATCCATTTACATAACATGAAAACATTTAAGTCAAAGTGAACAGCAATTTTCTTTAGCTATTGAAGAGACCGCTATTCTTAGCAACAACTATCGACCAAAATCTATTTTCAGTAAGCCTTTCATTTTATCCGGCTGAAAATAGCTTCCAACAGACACAAATGCTACAACAGGCATCTATTTTTCAGCGAAACATCAATCGAAGACACAGAGACTGCTATTCATAGATGCTTTCCCTTTGCATATGAACTCAAAACCTTTTCAGCTTTCAAGCTAGTCATTTCATTGGCATTTGCTTTTGTTGTGTTAGTAAAACATATTTTACACAATTTATTATACCGTATAAACATTCGACTTCCTCTTCCGAGAACATTCTTACAAGGCATCAGAGAAACCAGATAAGCGACACTTAGCAACGTCATTTACAGGAAAAGAAACTTTAATGGCTTCTCTCTTGCGACTAATAAATTATACGTGTATACATAACAATCAGCTCTTCGCTCATTTCTCACCTTTTCCTCGCTGTTTTTACTACGTCATTTGTCCCAGTAACGACAATTTCAAACGTAATAATACATGACAAAATATTTTACATTTCGAAATTTCTAAAATGTCAGACAGTTTTATTAATACCAAGCATTCAAAAGAAGCACTTTAAATTTTCTTGACTATATTCTGGTAAAAATCTTTTAGCTTTGACCTTTTGGTTTTGTTTTTCATAAAATTTCTGTGCTTGATTGTGGTTTTATGTTTTAAAAGTTGTGTAATACAATGATATAAAAATATTCCCTTCATTACAGCTTGTATGAAAAGTTCACATTAATTTGCATAGCTTTATGTCTATAGTGTTGTTCATTCATAGATGGATTTTTTTATCATTTCAAACTTTTTTCAAAACATATGCAAACGCTCGTTTCTAAGCCTTATCATTATTTGAACCTAGCCTATTTCAAACAAATATATGTTGACAGTTCTTGGCTTAAGCCTTTATTTTACAATTCGTTGCCTAAGCCCACTTCATACATCTAAGAAAAAAGTTCTGACTTCGATTTAAAAACAGTCTGGTTTAACTGAAACAAAAAAGTTCTGGGTTCATTGAAAGAATCTGGGTTTGCTGTAAAACTTCTGGGTTCTTTATAAGAAAAGAGTTTTGGGTTTGTTGTAACGAAGAATCTGGGTTCATTGTAAGAAAATAGTTATGGGTTTGTTGTAAGAAATACAAGTTCTGGGTTCGCCATAAGAAAAAAGTTCTTGAATCGCTAAACGAAAAGACTTCTTGATTCGTTGAAAGAAAACGTTCGCGATTCATTGTAACAGAAAACAGTACAGGGTTCGTTGTAAAATGAACGTTCTGGGTTCGTTGTAAAAAAATGTCCTGGTTCGTTGTAAGAAAAATGTTGTAGGTTCGATATAAGACAAAAGTTCTGGGTTTGTTGTAAAAGCAATGTGTGGGTTTATTGTAGAAAATATTTTCTTGGTTCGATGTAAGAAAAGAGTTCTAGGTTTGTTGAAAGAAAAAAAGTTCTGGGTTCACTATAGGAAAAAAGTTTGTCTTTCGTTTAAACAAAGTTCTGGGCTTATTGTAAGTAAAAAGTTCTGGGTTCGATGTAAGAAAAACTTTCTGAGTTCAAAGTAAGAACCAGATCAGACACGTCTTCGGAGAAGTTCATATATTATAATTTGATGGTCGAAACGTTTAGAACATAGCTGATTTCCAGCTGATTATACTTCTTATTTTAAGAGTAATCAAAAATGATTCTTCCAAAAAAGTTTAACTGGCCCTTCCATTTCCAACAGCGTCAATACGTGCGTGTGTATAACGTGTTTTTGTTTTCTTCTCTAGTATAAGAAAAACATAGCTTACATCATCCAGAAACTAAGGTAATATCTAGGACAAATCTATCATGTTCATGTTCTAGTGATCTAGTAGCTGCTTCTTCCCGTTTTTGAATATTTACAAAACAACTCGAATTTTACTGCTGGGTTTCAGGAGTCTTATCACAAACATTAACGTTTTCATTTTTTTTATCGAAGTGTAAGCTCCTTCAGAAATGTTTGAAATTTACGAAGAAAAACAATAGATGTTAGTAATTTAAAACCTTACTTAAATTGACATGTTATCGACGTTTTATTTGTTCTGCAAAACGCTCGAAATTTCTATCTAAAATAGGAATTTTCATAAGGTTTTAAGCATTTTTCCATATTGGTTTCTTGTTCAAAAACATCACCAATGATCGTTAGTTGATTCTCAAAATGACGGTCAATGTCCTGTTGGCGCCCTTGTTGATTTATAAGCAAAACTATGTTACGATTACAAAAAGTACAGTATACAGTCAATATTCAACTCAACTTATTCTAAGTAGAAGGAACAAGCAACTATCTGTTTTACTTTTGAGGCGAATTATTGGTTTCAATAGTGAGTATGTATTTATTCAATCACATATGTAATGACTTAAGCAAAGAACATTTTGTTTGTTTTTTACGTTATTGTGATAAAATTGAAAAGGTGATATTTTTGGTAAAATAGCAGTTTTTTTTTAATTTGCCATAAAATAGACGAATATGTGACAGAAAGTTTTTAATTACAACTCTACAACACCGTTCCATGTTTGCTATGATGTTTCTGGTTGTCCTTTATAAAACGGTGTTTCTTGGCCTAGCACTAGCATGACACTAGGCAAGTTTTGCTGGCCTACGACTGATAGCGTTAAGTTATATCTTATTCTAGACATGTCTGTTCGATTGAGATCATAAGATGGTGAAAGTTCAAACGCTCCAAATGTCCTCCCTCTGTATATACTTCCAGACAGAATGAACCCAAGTGTCTGGGGATTATCGTCCATCAAATGAATGTATCACCAATGAAATCAGACACTGGCACTTTCGCATTGTATACTCCGCTGTGCAGTCAGAGTACCACGTGTAAGCTCTGTACGCCAGTCCCAGTTGTTGCCTACCTAGGCAATTATAGACACTTCATCACAATTATCATCCCCAACAACGATTCTGCATGTATTTGCTTCTTTGTCTTCTCAATGCTCTAGAACGTATTTACCTGACGACAATGTCCTTGGTCCATCCAATCACATCGTGTTTGGCGGTGGTACTGACACATTGAAATGCAAATAATCATTATATTGTCTAGGGATACTAAAATTTTATCTGCGTTCATAAGGTGGATACAATGCCGCTGCAGATGTTTTTTCTCTTCCATCATCATCCCGTATTACTGGTATGTCATAATCTGTCTGTCCTCGGCTCTGGTGATCACCAGGGGTTTTGAAAACCTGACGATGTGTAGTCCATCTAAACAGTTTGTGACATTTCTGCCTCTAACAAATGTTTTGCCATTTGCATTCGCAATATTCAATCAGTAAAACACAAGTGCTTACTTTGACAAAGATTGATTACCCTACACATGTCATGCAGATGTAGACAGTGCTTAAAGGTCGTGTAAATCCAATAGTAACAGTATAGGTTTTCTATTACTGTCCCAAAAAAGGAAGCAAAAAAAAAACATCAAGTAAACACAGCCTCTGAAAGCTTCACAATACTTGCCTCACTCAGCCAAAATATCATGAAATTTTACTTGTAAAGTATACTTTGGTGTGTCAAATATGTTGTCGAGTAGTACAAGACAGTGTGGCAGGCTTCTGTGACGCCGTTATTAGACAAAACGCAAGAGTCCAGAGTTGATAATTTGACACTGTAGTTTAGCTGTATATGCCCAGTATGGATAGCTAAATTTTACTTAACATATTTGTCATCAGATATATTGCTAACCGAAATTGTATGTCAGTGTATCAAGGTTGAATATCATTTATGTTTTATCCAGTGGCAACTGTCTAATCAAATTGTTTCTATATAAATGGATGCTATATACTCTGTAATTTGTTAGATTTAAAGTTGAATCAAAATAACTTTCGCCTGTAACAATTGGTTCCTACTTATATTAATACAAAATCCATATTAATATAAAATCCTTCGAACTCAACACAATTTAGGATCTTTTATATGTTTATAAATTTTATATTGTGTTAAAAAATATTGAACATATGGGTATAATTTTTAACATGTCTTTAACCAGCTGCAGTGTGCATACTGCTTTTATATATTTTCTACCAGTAATAATCATGATTTGCTTATCTAAACATCTAAAACAGGAACTACTTAGGTTTAGAATTAGAAGACAAAAGTACCATTTTCTTCAATATGGCTACATTAAGCGTTCGAACAATTCAATTCATTTTAATTTTTTACACAAACTCGTTTTGCTTTCAAATAAACATGGACGGTCCATAGTAAAATATCTAACTCAGCACTTCTGCGTTGTCTACTACTCCACAATCACCACTCGGCAGTTTGATTACCACTGTCAAAATCAAAAGATTGCACACTAAAATACATTTTTCAACAATGTTTCGATATAAACAGAGTTAAATCACTCGGCAAAAATATATTTGCATTTTTTTTCAGATAAAAAATCGTAGAACTGTGTTATAGATTTTTGTAGTTTATTTCGGCATCGGAAACATACAATGGTTTACATATTAATTTGAACAATATAAAATAAATATTACAAAAAATAACAATGATAAATTTAGAAGAAGAAACAACCATGGAATGCTTCAAATGCCAAGGATAACGCAAAAAAGTGCGAACACTTGTTAACACAGTATTGGTATTATACACTGATACTTTAGAAATACATTTACTGTTACAGTGGCAACCAATCTTCTACGCCACTGGTTTAAAACAATTAGATTGTATACCTTTTCTTCAAATCCTGAGATATTTATTTTGGGTCATCAGTAATATTTCATAGTTTCACGGCCTTTTATCGGCCGGAAAAACAGAATTCCATATACACGGCCTTAAACCCTACGGTAAAATGAGTTTCGATATACATGACCTTAAACCCTATGGTAAAATCAGTTTCGATATACATGACCTTAAATCTCATGGTAAAGTCAGTTTCGATATACACGGCCTAAAATCCTTCCGATAAAATTTGTTCGATATATTGGGAAGGCTTAAAGATTTCCTGGAAAAATTTGTTTAACTAAATGCTTATAACATGAAATTTGCATATAAGTGTGTCATACATTTTTGCGTGTTTTTTAAAAATGTCACCATTAAAATTGAACTCATAGTTTAGACTAAAGTCACTGAATCATACTTTGGATAATATAAATTCATTTAAACTGATACAAAATGAAGAGGAAAAAAAACATTATCCTTACCCCCCCCCCCCCCCCACCCACCCAAAGAAAAAACAACAACGACAACAAACAAAAACAAACAAAACCAAAAATTGAACACGTGTTCTTTACATTCCCCGAAAAAAAGACATATTTCGGGTTTAAAGTTTGAACACTCTATTGAATTTAGCATAGTTTTCGTCACACTGACTTTTTCCTAGTATATCGTTTGTCCATTCATTTCTTTCGGGACTTTTTAAGCAATGTCAGTTTTGTTAAAAGGTTTCTGTATCACAATCATTATGCAAAGAGAAACACAGTCTGTAGTTAATTATCCGACAGTGTACTGACAGTGCACCCTAGCATTATTTATAATGTCTCGACAGTCGCCAGTGCGCAGAGGTTGTATATCATTGATGGCTCACCCTACGGCAAAATTGTTATAAAAAATATACTTTTATATAAATCTGTGGCATAAATCTCGTGTACCCTGGAACATATAAAAATGAAACTTTTCATACCTACTAGCTTTCTTTGTTTGGCATCAGCAATTTATCATATTTTAAACGAATTCAATGATAATTCAAAATAGTTTGCTGACATTGATTTCAATTTCTATTTGTGCTCTTGTTCTGAAGTGTAATTCTCCAAATGTGAATATCCTGCTGCTTGCATTATTTTGTGGATCTAGATGGCTCGTTTCAGCGTTCGCCTCCAGATTTGAAATTCCCTGATTCGAATCCTAACCGGAAATCTAGACACCTAAAACTCGCATATGCTTAAGTTCACCCAACCCAATTCGAGTGCTAAGTAAGCTTAGATGCCATGAAATCCGAAATTCCGTCAATACAAACAAATGTTAACTGATTTAGCATTACACTTAAGGCATTGCGACATAGCACTCAAAGTCGCCGCCTTAAGAGACAGAGAGAGAGACAGAGAGAGAGAGAGAGAGAGAGAGATACTGGTTGATACCTTCGTAGCCTATTGTTATACTTGCTTACTCTTAATTCCAGAATGTTTGCACTTCAGTTCTTGTGTTATGAATGACTGGGCAAACCAGCAGTTAATATCACAAGTTACAACGTAATGTATAACCCTATAATCGTTGAGAAAAGTGCTGCAAATGCTTTTCATTGTCTACATAATTATTTAAGTGTTATTTGTACAGTAATTACTGAATGTAATAAATATATAGGAAAATATGAATAATTCATTCACGGTCTTAGGTTTAGTAAATTCAGAGAAGTTACGTTTTTGTTTTCAGTCCAATAGTTTAATTAAGCTTGTTCCAGTTGCAAATTAAATGATACTAATTCAATGTGTTTAATTTGTGCAGATTACACAATCCGGATGGCTCAGTTCCTAAACTATATTGAATTACTCCTACAATTCCTACCAAAGTTTTAAAAAGTTGAGTCTATTTCGAGCTTACAATCGTTTTGATAGAAGGTCTATTTTCTGTTCTGTCCCTATCCAGTGGTGTAACTCATAGCTGCATGTCCATGAACTCATAAATACAACTCGTAAATAAAGTTTGCACACAAGGCCCTCGGGATGCAAATCCTGTCCACTATACTGTTTCATTGTGTATTTGGTGGTTGTTATAGCAACGTTACTTACAGAGCATATTGCATATAGCAAATATCCACCATAAGATGTTGAGCTGACACTTCAATCTATTACCGAACGTTGTCAGGTAGACATTCCAATTCGAAGTTGAAATGTAAGTGTAATAAATTGTTCTGTACATTTTCAGATTTTTAGAACAAATATCCTCGTGCACTTAATACACTGGAATGACTGTGCTTTTTTCAATCTAGCATGTGCAACCTTTAAATTGTTTTGCAGTCAAAACTGTTTATCATTGCTTTTAGTCAAACTAATTTAAACTACTTTGGGTTTGAAAGGCAAAATCCCCACTTAATTTTTTGTCTGTGTGAGATAAAGTTGGATTATTAAACTAAGTTTTTGTACACTCAAAATATTCTTCAAAATATTTAAACAATAAAAAAACGTTCAAAAATATTCTTTTAAGATTTTCAACAAACTACGGTCGGACTCAAATATCGTGGTGAGATTTTCAAACAACTATGTTCGGACTTAAATACCGTGGTGAGATTTTCAAACAACTACGTTCGGACTCAAATATCGTGGTGAGATTTTCAAACAACTACTTTCGGACACAAATATCGTGGTGAGATTTTCAAACAACTACGTTCAAACACAAATATTCACATGAAATTTTCAACAAAATACATTTAGATCTTTTTAATCTTGAGATGTTTTAATCAACTTCGTTGAAGCTTAAATATCTTTGAGAGATTTTTATCAAATCAACCAACATCCTTCAGACCCAAATATTCGTGTGCGATTTTCAACAAACTAAGTTCTACCACAACTACTCTTGTGCAATTTTCAATCAATTACATTCAAACACAAAAATGCATTATGCGATTTTGAACAAGTTACGTTCAGACTCAAATATTCTTGGGAGATTTGCACCATAATCTTTTTCGAACTCAAACGAAACGCTCCTGACTTTCAACGTAAATATTCAGACTAAGGTATTCCAGTGAGATTTCAGCTTACCAAGTTCGTGTTTATATGGATGTACATGTATTTCGGTATGATGAATAGCATCCAGTTCTAAGTTCAAACTCAGCTGCTCCCCACCCGAACACAATAATTGTCATTGAAATTCTCAAATATTACTGATACATCGGATCAGTCCCTTACAAGCCTACTTTCCCTTCATGATACCCCAGTCAACTCAAATGGTCGTCTTGTAATTTCCAACTGCCTATATTTGCACTCAACATAGCGTAAATTTTTAAACCACGCGAATATTTTGACAAAGTATCAAACCAACAATGTTCCAATGAAAATATAAGATTAACAAACTCAAACATGCTAGTGAAAAGCCAACATGATCAAACATTTTCCTGATATACACCCCCCCCCCCTCCCCCCACTTTTATGTTCAAAGAATTATGATCTCCGACATATCAAACATACTACGTTCAAGCCCCAACTCTTCCTGTGAGATTCAAATATTATTTCTGTAAGATATACATCTTTCTTTTATCTAGCTCTATTTTTAAGTAGTGTTTACAATGTTCAAACATAAATATTCAAGTTAGATTTCTAATTCAATATGTTCAAACTTAATGCAAGATGTATAGCCTATCTTGTTCTTCAAAAATAAATTTCCTTTTAATGGTCAGACACTAATCTCTATGCGAAATAGATCAAACCATGTTCAGACTCAATTGTTTCTGTGATTGATTTTTTTCAATTAACTTTGTTAAATTTCAAATATTCATGTCAGATATACAATCTACCACTTACAAAACCATATATGAAATGTGATGTTACCATGTTCAGATGTTTTTAGATCTACATTCCTACAGTCTCCACACTCATTTGCTCTTGTGACTTGCATAGACTGTCATTTTTACATTCAAATCTTCCAGTGAGCTTTGCAGAGTTCTAAACTAAATTTTACTCTCTAAGTGCACACTCAAACACTGTCTTTCACGTTCATATCTAAATATTCAGAAGAAAAATTCTACCTTCTATGACTAAACTCCATTTTGATGTGAAATATAAACAGTCTCTGTGATACTTTCAGCTGATGACAAACATAACAGGAATTTACCAGATCAGCAAAAATCTTCATGTCAGCTCATTTTCCAGACTGTATCCAGAAACCAAAAAAATACTATTTTGAAATCATGACCGTGCAGTCACGTGACAATTGTAATGGCAACTAATCTGTTTAGGTCAGTTGGTGAATTCTTTTATTTTGAGAGTGGGCACTCTAAGCTTTTTTTTCGAGGTTGTAGAACTTTAGGGGCTAGATTTTGATAGAAACTTGTGTCACTTCGACACAATTTCTCTTCAACAACAATCAAAAACAATTATATTGCATTGTTGGGTAAGCGATAATTTTCATATTCATAATTATAATTCAAATAAATTATTCGTTATTATCATTCAAAAGAGGTGTACGTCACTATATCAGCAATGAAGCCTTTTGCCTTTTGTTTTCTGTCAGTAAAAAAATACAGTGTTTGCGTGACAGTAGGTGGATTCTTTCCGAAATAGCAAACCCAAAACAAAACAAAAAACAATAAAAAAAAAAAAGAACGACCTTGGAGTGAATTAGTTTTATTGATTTTTTTCAGCCTCTGGTTCTTTGCTATATACTCAATCGTCCAGAGCTTGGTCTTCAGGTATAGAGGAATATTTCTTTCAACGAAACGCTCAAGCCTGAATGTTGCGAAAGTACGCCGTTGGTCAGTTTTTGCGTGTTTAAACACTAAAAGTAATGTTTGCAAGTTTCCTGGAATATAACATTAAAACAAATGAGTGGCCTTTACATGCACTTCTTGGCTGCTTCAGTCTAATTATTACACAAAGACTGGGATAGTTGAAAAGACTTGCGACTTCTTTTGATATAATAGAAAGACAATTAATTTCATCGAGAAACTTAAGTGCATGAAAGCAATGTTTGGTTTCATTTTTCCGTCGCAGAAGTAAAAGAACGAAAGAATTCTAAAATGTGTGGTACAATGTTTTAACTGTACACTGCATGTACAATTTGTTTTCATTGGTTGGAAATTTGAATTACATGTAATATATTTTCGAAGAAATTATTTGGATAGTTTTATCATAAGTTGCTGTTGTTTTTTCGGATTCCACCATGCTGAGCTGCCTTGATATTTTGAATGGTCAGTTTGGACGTGAACATTTTTATCCAGGAAAAAAAAATCAGATTGATGTAACAATTTTATTTCTATCTATTTTAAAATCAAATTAGTTAACATTTAACACCTGTATAAAAACTACCTTTCAAACACCAGTCAAACGAGGCCAAGTTAGAACTATTTCCAGTCATTTTGATAACGGCACGGTACATTTATTTTTTGTACTGTGATACAATTGATGAATCCCTGACCCCTCACATTTGCATGAATTAACAAAGAAGTACAGTTATATTTTCACCACAGACAAGTACATATATAACAAAGGCGCACATGGTGATGTTTGTGGGTAAAATCTATTGTTATAGGATTAAAGGGTCATGCTGTGAATTTGCGATGAGCACACATCTTCATTTCTCTGTACTGAGGTGTCTTTTTTTAATGAGTACACTATTTTATATGTTTGTATTGTGATACAATTTGCGATGAGCACAAAACTTCATATCTCTGTTCTGAGGTGTCATTTTTAATGAGTACACTATTTTATATTTGTGTACTGTGATACAATTTGCGATGAGCACACAACTTTATATCTGTGTACTGAGGTGTCATTTTTTAATGAGTACACTATTTTATATGTTTGTATTGTGATACAATTTGCGATGAGCACACAACTTTATAATTCTGTACTGAGGTGTCATTTTTAATGAGAACACTATTTTTATATTTTTGTACTGCGATGTCATTTTTGTGACAAGCACTCTACTTAATTTTTCTATACTAAGATGTCATGTTATGAAGAGTACAGTAACACTGCTTATATTTTTGTACTTATGTGTCATTTTGTGATGAGCACATTACCTTATATTTTTGTAGTTATGTGTCATTTTGTGATGAGCACATTACCTTATATTTTTGTAGTTATGTCTCATTGTATAAATTGTATAAATTTTGTAATGAGGTGCCATTTGTGATACGAACACTATTTTATATTTTTGATTTACGATTTAATACGAACATGTTATTTTGTGATGGGCACAATATTTTTTATAGTTGCACTGAGGTTTCGTTTTGTGATGAGCATAAAAACATGCTCCTGAGCATTAGTAACATATCTATTTATGTTGTGGTGTGATACTTTTATCAAAGACTTTTATTTCAATAGTTTCAATAGATACATATTCCTTTATCTGAAAATTTACATCAGATTTATTTCTATTTTATATTTAGGCCGTGCCTTCATTTAACATTTTTATCGCCGTTCCTGGACGGCGATATATACAATTAACAAGATTTGAACAGTTTTGCCTGTACACCGCCTGCCTTTAGCCAATCAAAGCAAAGCATTTCATATCACATGATAACAAAATGGACGTCAAAATTCTTCAGCAAGGGATGCGTAAATGGACTCGCCCAACCGCCATGTTTGTCGGGTTACTTATTCTTACAACTGAAAAATACCTTCATCAATGTACGATCTCAGTACCAGTCTTAAAGCTCGTGTAGGATAAATACAGGATAATCGCAATATTTTTTGCTACATGTCATTTTTAACTACAGAATGTAGTCTAAATAAGAGTATGGTTTGTTTGTTTTTTCCAAAACTTGCACTTAAAGAAAAAAATAAGAGCTTGCTTTCGGGCGATTCTAATCAGGATACAAACTCCCCACAGGGGTTACTTCCCCTGATTAGTACAGTAAAAGTAGCAAAGCGTGACGTGATCGGTGCGAGGAGTTTGATCAGGATTTTTCCGTGTTTTATATATGCTTGATTAGGTCAGGGCAATATCGTATTTTTTACCTAAAATTTATTCTGTTTAAATTGTACATATAATATTCTTATGGTATTGAAGAACTGTATCTAGTATTTGTTAAGTATACATTTTTCTAGTTATAAATAAAGTTAAAAAACTACGCAAATAGTCAATTAATTATGCGTAGACTGGTTTACAACAAAGCAATATTTACAAGACTTTTATGCTGCAAATTTCAATATGATGTATAAAGATATTGGGATGTTTTCATAAAGAAACCAAATCGTCCGCTTTCAAAAAAATAGTCCAGCTACAATAAAAATTACAATGTATATTTCGTCTACTTTATAATTTCTGTGTGAAAATTATCAAATATAACTTCGCTTTTCAGTGCAAAGCATGTTGTAAGATTATCAAATTAATGAATGAAGAACATGAAATACATTCATCTATGGATAAGACGAAATGCATGGCTGAACGGCGATTTCAAGCATTTTTGGAAATACTAATACTTGTATTGTTACACAATGCAGTGTGGCTGTCTTATACGTATGAAGGAAAGCAAAATATCTGGACACAGAACAACTGGTCCATATACAGCAAGTAACAGTAAAGCGGAAATAAACAAGGATCATGAAAAAAATTCAAGGACAGATATATGACACCACCAACTGTTGAAAGGCGTATGGTACTTTTCAAACTGACAGAAATGAAGAGATGTCTCGTTAAGTTTTGGGCGGAGGCTTTGTACTTTTAGCTGGGATATTTAAAATAAACTCGGAAATAAGTTATGGTCTCATGTCATGTAAAGTCAAAGTTCAAAATCATAAGAAAAGCAGTAATAGTTTAGTTGTATATTGTTATGTAAAAATTGTGTAGTAAAACAAATATTTAAGTTCTACAACAGTTTTGTTTTGTCTATGCCTACTTTTTGTTAAATATCAGTAAAGTTGCTTCCCAAATTGTGCTTTCCGCGTAGTTTCAAAAGATTACTTATTTGGGTATAAACCAATGTGTGACGTTTATAGCAATTAATTACATGTCTATACGTTATCTGGTAGCATTATCATTGTCACGACTATGTTTGCTTCTGTAACGTTACTTTTAGCAATGTTACAAATCCTTACTCCATTTTAAAAATTTATTAATCCTATGGCGCTGCATCACGTCCGTGTTTGTCATTTGTAACATATATTTTTGTGGTGTGACAAATCCTGGTTTATACTTTACCACATGGCAATTTGTCACGCCCGTAACTGCTACTTGGAACGTTGCTCTAAGCACTATGAAAGATCTTAGCTCCATGTCAGTATTTATCTGGCGATCCAATGTCACGTTCGAGTTTGCCATTTTTAACATTTCTGAAGTGTTGAAACAAATGTTTGTTCCCTTGCACTTCCACCTTAGAATGTTCTTGACTGTGTTTCACTATTTTATGGAGCAATGTGAATATTTCTAGCGGAATGTTTTACGTTACTGTTTTGTCCTAACGTTTTTAATAGCGAGTTTATAATTTGTCTGATTGTATGACGTCACATCCGCGTTTGCCGTATATTGCGTTATGTAGCGTGCATACAAACTGAAACGTTATTTTTTGTTACTTACCCTTGTTCTCTGTTAATGTCTTTCTCCTAGAGGTATTAAAGGATTTTGCTTGGCGTCATTTTGAATTTTTGTTTTGTAAACATTATTCAGCGTAGCTCTCTAGCCTGTTTTTTGACCTACTTTATACGACAGTCAAATTTATGGTACTAATTAATATAATAATTCCAAGTGAATATTTTTAGTTATTTCAGTGGTCAAAAAAAAGTAAACATAAGAAAAAGTAACGTGGCGCTTTTTATTTAAGACTTTTAACTTTCATGTGAAAAAGTTTATTTTCTGCTATAACAACTACTTATAACAGCTAGTATGATTAACACATGATAGGTAATCGTTGTTTATGATGCAAAAATGAAAACAGTTGCAAAACTATAAATGGAAGGATGACTTTCGAAAGCCATTTCCCGTAACAATCTCTGTGACTAAATATTGAACGGCTTCTTTCGCAAACAGACATTAAAATCACGGGTACGATTAACTCCATCAATTCCATGGTATCTAGATACCCATGCAATCCTACCAACGTTGGATATATATATATATTTCTTAATATTTCTTGTTTATGTTACTTTACCCATTTTAGGGAGAATTTAATTCATTTGTGTTCTATCTCAGAAACTATGCAAGAAGTGCTCCCCGAAGGTCGGACTATTACTCCCAGTCAATTGAATGTAATGAATGCAATGAATGGAAAATTCGTCCCCTTTAGAAGTATTTTCAAAGGATTCTGTTACCGATACCAACTGATCTGTATCAGTGCCGGATTATTTATTTATTTATTTATCTATTGGTCTAAAATACATGAAAGTCAGTAGTCTCCGTCGAACTGAAACTAATGAATGTGCCTTGTATAGTAACAGACTTAAAATGGATTATTAAGGCTTTTCTTCTGGTTCTTTCTTTTTCTGTCCTCTTGAAAGGGTACCCTACGTTTTTTACGCCAACAACTGTGCAGTCGCATGTAGAACCTCTGTGACTCACCTTGGTTGTAATCTGTGAAGAAGATAATGAATATAAACGCTTTATGCACCTATCAATGTACTGCCCGACCAGAGCGGAAACATCCAAGGGATGTAGATAAAATGTAAAAATCGGTTTATCTACCTCATTCCTGGAGCAAAGTGTTCAGTATAAATTCAAGGTTTGGAGTTGCTTAGGAAATCAAATATCTCCTAGAAGAGTCTATTTCACCGGTGATCGTCTCGTCGAGGCTTTGAAAATCCCGCCAAAGAACCTTTATGTACACCCCCTACCCCATTCATGTGCTGGAAAAAATAGTGATAGATATTCGTTTCAATTTTGGTAATTTAATACTTTAACACAGTTCATATCATGCATGAGTTTGTTCCGACGACCGTTTTATGTGATGCTATTAAATAAATCATCTGCACTTAACTTTTTTTCTTTTTAAATTCTTCTCTAATAACTCATAACTTAAACGAGAACGACTTGTTAATATGTTTGTCCCGAATTAGCGAATGTTTAGTGTTTCAGTACTGCTCAGTACTAATGATGAAAATCCCGCCTAAGAACCTTTATGTACACCCCCTACCCCATTTGTGTGCTGGAAAAAATAGTGATAGATATTCGTTTCAATTTTGGTAATTTAATACTTTAACACAGTTCATATCATGCATGAGTTTGTTCCGACGACCGTTTTATGTGATGCTATTATAAATAAATCATCTGCACTTAACTTTTTTTTCTTTTTAAATTCTTCACTAATAACTCATAACTTAAACGAGAACGACTTGTTAATATGTTTGTCCCGAATTAGCGAATGTTTAGTGTTTCAGTACTGCTCAGTACTAATGATAAAAGGAAAATTCAAAATCTGCTAATATTAGCCTATTGTTCTTACTTATACTAGAAAGATACGAAACGCTAAAAATAGTAATGACTAAAAAATCAAAGAAGGATCTGCGTTGTAAAACTAGATAATAACTACATCAGTACTCTGCGGTAACAGTGCACACATACTAATTTACACAAATACTGAATTAGGTCTTTACCGCAGGGCTTGAAGTGTATCAAATAAGAAGGAGGAGTTATGTTTTTGTCTATTCATAATTTATGTGACGTCACGCCTAATCCGTTTGACCTTCACAGCAGACCAGATGACATTTTAATTCATAAGAACTTGATTGACAGCCACGGTGTTGACCTCTTGTTCCATTGGACAGAATTCTTACGCGAAAGTTCACGTGCCAATTTTATCAATGTAATTTCGATAATTCCGATTTTCTGCTGCAATATGATATAGGAAATAGGTGACATCTCCGAAATTATTATCTGTTATGTAAAAATAGAAAATTAAAAGGCCCAAATACAAGAAATATTGTTGCTAAAATTATTTCTTATGTGCATAATTTGGTTCGCACTATTTCTACCATGTCGCCATCTTTCACAAAAGGATATTATTACGCTGTGAGATTGGATTTAAAGCATTGGCAAACCATAGATGCGGAATATACGAAAAGTAATGCCTAGTCCATGAATGTCTTCTTCTTCCATTAAACAATTTGTTCTCTTGATGAATATGGGAAAATTAGATTATACAATTTGGACTACTTTTTGCGCATGTCGAATAATGATGAGTGTCGAGGCCCCATTTCCTGTCTAATTTAGAAAATATAGGATTGAAGTGAATTTGTGAATAACAGACACGATACATTCAAATATGGATTACAAAAGATGACAGAAACTTTAAACAAAGAGTAAGTTACAACTTTGATTCAATATTTCTTTTGTAAGTCTTTTTCGTATGTCATAATTCGTTCATTTTCTCACTCATTTTAAGGATGGTGACGGCCTCTCCTGTGTATAGATTTTCAAAACAAAACAAGCAGTTTAGCGTTCTTAATCTAGTTTTTTATGATGAACAGAGCTGTACTAAGGAATTTACATGTATACTAGTGATACATGCTTTGGTAAGATCGTGTTAACAAGCAACATTGGCCGGTAATTGAGTGGTATTTTTTCCCATTCACAAAACATTGTGAATGGTTCACACGTCACACTGGTCAGTTTGACTGGGCCCATTCATGTATAATCAGTCGCGTGTAAAGATTATTAGAGTAATACACTACAGACTGTGTGTTTGCTGTCTTTTTCTTTTGACAAAATAACTTGTTATAGAAAATTAGTTGGTAGCAAAAAATGCAAAAATGGTAATGTTCCAATTTAAAAATTCAACCAACAGGCTAGTTTATATTAGTTGGACAAATGTAACATGCTCTTTGAATGTTATGAACAGGGTTGGGTTTTTTCCGGCAAAAACTAGTTTTTTCCTTGCCAGTGGCAAAAACTGGAAAAAAACGGCAAAAACTGGTAAAAACCGGCAAAAATGGCAAAAACCATGATAGCTTATATTTCACCTAAGTTTAAGAGAAAAGACAAGGCTTGAATAATTCTTATTAGTAAATTTTTATTAATCAGAAATCACTTATAAATAATCACATTTTTAATAGCATGATAATGCACTTTTGAATAGCATACTACTATAATAAAGAAGCAACATTGGTCAAGTAACAGTGAGCGCATTTTATCTCTACCCTAACTTCATTTCTTAACAACACAACAACTACTAATTCTCATTCACTTTTCAATAAATAGCACCACATACATTTTTAAAAACACTTCACTCAATAGTTACTTATAATCTCTACCCTAACTTCATTTTCTTATCAACACAACAAACACTTTTACTGGCTTTTCCATTCACATTACTTTTTCATTAAATAGCACCACTTACATTTAGGACAATATGACACTTCACTCAATAGTAACTGATTCTGCACACACATTTTCTCAGTACTCAAGCTCCACTGAGCCTCTTAACATTCTGTAACAGAACACTAGCTTGCCTGCCTTTTCTATTCCAAGACGGTTTCTGAGTTTTGTCTGAATTGTACTGAAATTTGAGAACACCCTTTCCACTGAAGCAGAACTTGCAGGAAGCTTCTGTAATCTGATCATGAGGTCAACAAAACCTGATGGGAAGTTCAGTTTAGACATAGCTCTCCACCAAATGCAGCTATTCATACTTGTTGCTGTAGCACTCCAAAAGGAAGATGGGTATGGTACAGCCTGTGCCTCAAAGCTTATGACTGGAATAATGTAGCTCTCATCTCTTTCTGCAATCCAATTTCGTGCTGATTCTGTTTGCTGTTCACTCAGATGCACACCTCTGTATTTAGGATGAAGTAGGTAGGCCGCAAGATGAAATGGTTGCAGGGCTTGATTCCACTGCCATGCCTTAAGTGTGGACCAGTGAAAGAGATTAGCACCTTTAAGGCTCTGACCATGTATATTCACACCTTTTCAAATGTGTTGTTCAAGTGTTTAAACATTTATTTTTTTTTTAGTTTTTGTCAGTTTTTGCCACTTAGTTTTTTCCTTGCCGGTTTTTTCCGGTTTTTTCCATGGTTTTTTCCACCCTCGGCAAAAACTTGCCAACCCTGGTTATGAATGAACTGCAGAGGTGCAATATGAATTAAATTTTTTACCATCTTGAATAATACTCCTGTTGTGCACCTAGGGAATTTCATCATATTTCAATATTTCACTTGATATGAAGTATTTCAAGGCCAGATTTAAAAAGTAATACTGCCTTTCCTCGTATTAATGGGCAAAAATGGTATTTGTTCATGACAATTTCAGCACTGTAACAAGCATTAAATGAAATTTTCACAGAACAGTTTTCATTTCGTGCAGAATCAAAATACCAATCTTAACCTCTCAGGAAAAATGGGGTCAGGTCATCTGTAGTAAACCCCTCACAATAAAACATAAGCCAGTCAATTGCTAAGAATTGGCATATGCAGTAACAAAGCTACGTTGCTCTAGGACACTGATTTTAACATTTTTAACAATAGAGTATTTTAGACCTGGTGAAATATAATTAAGCTTTTTTTAGGAATGTTGATTACCTTTAAGATATCATTTTGGCCCATTCATACCAATGGAGGAAGCCTCCAACCATTTTAAATCCAGAGCAAAGGAATACGATGCTTTAAAGTTTATTTGTAAAGTGTCCTGAAAACTGATTGTCCTCTTCATTTACACAGTGCCAATTTATAGTAATGAGGTCGTGATAAGTCATGTATGGTTTAAGAGTATAAGCAGTCATTGCACCATTATAATAGACATGTTATCTGCAGGAAGAAGGGTATTTTATAGGGTAGCCTATTTTAGCTAGGTTTAGGTTACCTGTGAATTACGTAATGAGCAGCTAAATTTTATTATTGGTTTAAATAAAGTCTACAAATCGCAAATAAGCAATCATTAATTTGTGGATGAACTTTGTCACTGCGCTTGAATAAGACTACCTGGACAGCTTCAGTGTGTTCTTGTATTAACAAACTAAAATTGTGACTGTTAATTGGAAATTCCAGATGCTAGTCATAATTTTTGTTAATTCTTTGGCAGTATGAAGTTGAATAAATTTTTAATACAAAAATGAAAACAAAACTAATCCTTTTTACTATCAAGTGTAAAAGTGAACATTATGAAAACGGAACTGTGCAAATGAGATTTTCAGGATGAAATGAAATATGTATTTCTTAATTTAGTTCCATTAATCAGGACTGTCTTGTACCAACAATTTTAAAAATTAATGTAAATCAACTTGGGGTTCTACCAAAACAGTATTATACAAAATTATTCTTACTGTTATAAATGGTAAATAAATTGATTTGCTGGTAGTCAAGCTGATCAACATGGTCAAATTCTGTAGCCATCTAATAAACCAAGAGTATAAAGACTGCAGGAAAAGAACCTGTGGTTAAGGGTCCTGTTTGTGAAAATATTCTTCTTCTTTTGAAAAGATACATGCCCTTTGCCAAATGACTTTTTTATTGTTTGCATGCACATGGAGAATGAAAACTAAAGCAGCTCTAATAGCGTTGCAACTTCTCCAAATGGTTTATCTGAAAAATACCAGTGGAAGTAAATTAATTATGTCAGTAAATCTGATCTTTAAAAAATATACATAAGGTATGTATATATTTTCAAATTTTCAAATGTCTGTTGGTCATCCTATGTTTCTTAAAAGGAAAAATTGTTGTAGAAGTTGAAGAATCTTTTATGTGAAATACATTGTAATTATCTTGTTGCCTTGACCTAATTTTAAATCTTGTACACTTTTATTTTTTGTTAATGTAATTTGGAACAGAATTAATTTTAGACCTTAGTTTTAATATAAGGGTTAAAGAGTTGTTTCAAACAAAATTGGTGTGTATATATTTTTATTTTTTAACTTGGGCCAACTTTTCAGATAGAATTATTTAACTAGAACATTTCAGCTTCCTTACCCTTTTCATGATTTTGCAAGTGCTAATTGATCAGCTGTTTTATATATGAAACATTTTACAATAAACACTCTTTGCTTATTCACAACCATCCATGTCTGGTTTTCTGTTTCAGTGATGAGACACTTGTGCGTGTTCAAGCACAGGTCATGACCCGCGACGACTCTAGTGGAGGCTGGGTCCCTATGGGTGGAGGTGGATTAAGTTACGTGGGTCTGGTTCGGCGGGTCAGACCTTCAGAAGACAGCACCTGCAAGAATGAGTACCTTATTCTCGGGCAGCGGATAGCTGATAATTCTGTATGTACATTTCTTTATTCTCAGGGGTCTGATTTGTCCGAATAGGGACTTTTTGCAGACAGACAAGTAGATTTTCCTGTAGCATTTGTCTGCTGAAAGTGTATTTTGGAGCCGGAAAAATACAAACTGCTGAATTTCTATCTTTAATTGATCGCAGACGTTTTATTTCTTTGCAATTTCGTATTATACGTGTTTACATTGCAAAAAAGACTGTTTTGGCATGAATGGACAAATTTGCCGTTAGATCTGCAAAGCCATCTGAAACATCCAAAGAACCTGAAAATTGTAAATCAAAAGCGCAGAGAAACAAAAAATATGACTGCAAGTGCTTGCATGTGTTCAAGGATACCGTAGCTGGTTTACTAATTTATCTGGCTCCGAAAGGACTACAAGTTGGACAGGCTTTACTGGCATATTTGCAGAATGTTCCCACAGACTGCAGATACAACCTCGGCTCTGTACAAAGGGAAATCTGCCACCTCACTAGGAAAGGATACTCTTACAGCCCTTAAATTTTTTTCAAAACATGTCATGCATGTCCAGTTATGTGTTTAATCAAAAGCCCAGTACAGGACACGCCAGGATGAACTCTCGTTTTCCTCGAAGTTGTCGCGGACTACCTATTCCATAAAACATGACCAAATCTGCCGCATTTCGAGGAATTCCATTGCAGACATGGTCACCAAATATCGGGGGGACATCCACAAACATTTTCACAGGTATAATTATTGATATCAAGGCTCTCACAGTTCCAGATTGCATGCATTTCGGCAAATTTAACGCTTTAAAAATATCAAATAAATGTATAAAACTCTCATTCTGATGCATTTGTTTAAGAATGGGCCTATTTGTTAACGCAAAGAATGACAATTCAAAGCAATTGCTTCTTGAAACAGCTGACCGTATTTTCAGAAAATAAACAGACTTGTTTCCGATTGCGACATGTTAAAACTGTTTTCCTATTTAAAGAAAACAACATGTAAACCCTACTGCAACATCTGTATCGTCTAGGCGCTTGGTAAAAATTATTGATCTATTTTGCTATGTAATAACAAGCGTTCTCAAAATTTCTACGACAGAAGAACACAAAAACCCTAATTAATTTCGTGTTGGTCGTCAAATATCACCGAGATATTTCGAGATGTCGAGATATCGAGGACGTCCGTCTTTTTCCTCATTGTGGCGGTGGATATTTCTTTTCTCTCATCCACGCAAAAAAGCGGAAAATGTGAGTTCCTCGTGGCGCGTACTGTAAAGCTTGGATAATAAAGCCTTTGTAATAAACCTGATTCCTGTTTTTCACTATTTGGACAAATGAACTTCAGTTGCGGACAAGTAGAAATTTCAGTCCAACTTGTATCTGGGCAAGTTGTTTATGGTCTTTTAGATATCTAGTTGTAACATATGACAATTACCTAGTTCCTGTGTCTAGAAACAGGGTATAGGCCTGTCACACACCAGAAGAACTTTAATACTGACAAAGTGTAAACAGAACAGGCCTACATATAAACTGATTGTGAATTTGCAGATTTGATTCAGAACTTAATTTAGTTGCAGAAAAAATGTAGGTGTTAAGTGAAATAGGACTGTAAATTTGTGGTATATTTTACTGTATTGTTGTCTTACAGTTACAGTGGTCTAACCTACAATTTCTTGATTGAGGTGTGGTTAAGTGGTTTTTGTCACTGAATTGCAAACTACAGTTACATGTTTAGTGTAGGTTTACACTTGATGTATAAGTTATTATAATAGATGCAGTCTGTGGACCCTTTTTAATAATAAAGATAAAAGTGCAGCTAGGAGACAGCTTGATGGACCAGACTTCCAGAAAGTTTGAAAAATCTGTTAGATATTCGGTCAGACAATATCTCAAAATTTGTCACACTGAAAGAAAATCTTTCGGACCAAAGCTCAAATAGAAAGAGGGATATATAGAGATAACTTCCCTGACTACTGTTTTTGTATTCACTGGTTTCACCACAAACATTGTTACTTTATTTGTAATAATCTGTAACTAGGTGCTGTATTTGCTCACTTAAAATGAACCTAATCAGAAATACAACGTACATGTATGTTGACTTAGTCTGCAATATTCATTCTGAATCGTGATTTATAACACAACTGTATGAAAATCATAATAACTCAATTAGATGCTAAATAGGGACATGTTTTACTTTCATGATCTTATTTAAAGTTCCATTATTCATAAAAAATGATAATATTTTCTCAAATTCCAAACAGGCATCCAAGTTTTGCAAGAAATTAGTGTAACAAAAATACTGCGCAAATGTACATGTATCTGATCCCTACTTATTCATTGTTGCTTAAAACTAACTGATATGAAAGCAGGTTTGATATTTTTTATGGATGTGAGGATACTAAATTTGTTATATTTTAGATGTTGTTTTATATGTTAGTGCAGAAATAGGATTAAAACAGGTTTAGATAGTGATATACTGACAGTACGCACCAGGAGGAACCAACATTTTCCGCTTTTTTGCGCGGAAGAAGAAAAAGAAATATCCTCCACGACAAAGAGGAAAAAGACGGACTTCCTCGATGTCTCGAGGTTGCGAAATATCTCTGCGATATTTGATGATCAGCGCAAAGTTTATTAGGGTCATAACCCACCTGGATTAGCTGAACATTTAATGAAATGACTGTAATGAAACTGTGCATTTTACGTCTACCAATTATGTGACTTTTGGTAAAAATTAAAACCAAATTTCAAATACATTTGCTGTGTAGGTTTATTGTGTATTTTCGTTGTTGAAATTTTGAAAACGCTTGTTATATTTAGCAAAATCAATCACTAATTTTGCTTTGCCATGCGCCTAGATGATACAGATGCCCCAGCAGGGTTTATGTTTTCTTGAAATAGGAAAGAACTTCTTTCAAAGAAGTTTTAACACGGAAACCTGTCAATTTATTTTCTGAAAATATGGTCAACTGTTTTGAGAAGCCATTGCTTTGAATTGTCATAATCTTTGCGTCTTAACAAATAGGAGCATCTTTGCGTTAACAAATAGCATACATGTGATAACTTTGGTAACTCATAACTGGATTTTCAGCTGGATTTTTAGCTTGAAAACTGGAATTTTTTATCGACGCGTTTTCGCAAAAAGAAAGACAAGAAGAACAGCAAAGAAAACTAGTGAAGTGTTTTTTGTTCTTATTTAATGCATAAAGGTTACACTACTTGCAAAAGGCATAAAATGTTCCCTTAGCACACTTTCATATCCATTTATATTCAGATTCCCACTGATGATTGAATTTTGTTTTTTGTCTTTTGAATTTTAGCTTTTGAACCCGAGTCCTTACACAAGGCTTTTGCTATTGTCAAAATTTTGGGAGAAGTGACTTCTCCCTAAGACAAGATTTTTTTCACCAGATTTTTTTTTGATTTTTTGAACAAAATTACAAACAATTTTAGATGTAAATTATGTTGATTCATTATAATTGTTGCTTTCAAAAGTAACTACGACAAAAATATTCAAGTCTCAGAGAAAAGGAAACTTTTTCACTGTTTTCTATAAATATTAAAATACGGCGGGGTCGCGGAAATATATGACAATCGGAATTTATCCGAGATTTTCACTCGCTGATTCATGTTTAATGAACTAAATATTTGCTGAAATTGGTTTCCTTCAATTTTTTTTAAGTTTGTCTTAAATCTACTTGACCTTTTCTTATAATTACCAAAAATTTCAGCCATTTTCGTACACTAAATGTGTTAATTGTGTATCGAGTGTCAACACGGGATTAAATGAATGGAAGTAGTAAAATGCGCTCTGATTGGTCAAGACTTTGAAGGTAGTATGTATTGATCGCCGTTTCCGAGTATAAGCTCGGCCCATAACCGGATATGAGCAAGTTATTGACGTCGGCAGATATGTTTTTTTTTTCTGGTTTCTAATAACGGGAATTTTGAATTAATACCGGGACAGCTGGAATTGATGTTGAATAACGGGATTTTTCAAAATCCCGCCGGGATATCACATGTATGAAATAGGAGCATTTGTAAACAAATGTATCAGAATGAGAGTTTTAAGCATTTATTTGATTTTTTTAAAGCTTAAAATTCGCCGAAATGCATGTAATCGGGAACTATGTGAGCCTCGATATCAATAATTACCTGGGAACAAGTTCGCGGAACCATTTAGCAGACGTCAGCTGAGCTATTTGATGACAACATCTGTGGTGGGGATCCTTGAAATGCGGTGTATTTGGTTTCATTTTACGAAATGGGGAGACTGTGACAACCTCAAGGAAAACGAGAGTTCCTCCTGGCGTGTACTGTGTTAGCTTCATGTTCTGTGTATAAAGTCCTTCAAAATAAAATTTTTCAGCAGCATCCTGGTCGCATTCAGGAATCATTGTTTAACAACTTTTTCTCAGACATAAATACTCCTAAAATAATGAGAAAAAGCCAGTGGTTCACTTGTCCCACAGGCATAGGTGGACAGGCACAGATAGCAATATTGTTTAGTTCCCACATCTAAAGACCTTTTGACATGGCTGTATGCTGTCATAGATACAAACAATAGGACCAGTCTGGCTTCCTATGCAAGGAAATAGGCGTTTTCTGTTTTATATTACTAGAGGAGCTGTTGCATTTGTTACATTGACATATCAACATAACTGAAATACTGTTGTAGGGTGTGATATAAAGTGAACTTAAAAACTGCATTTCTAGAGTTGATCAGCCATGCAGATATCATTGGTTTTGCATTTAAATGCACTGTGTAGTCTCAATTAGGACAAGAAATGGGTTTATGCATATGGATCATAATAGGCTAATTATTTTAGTCAGTTTGACCTGACAGCATTCAAGGTGTTGTCCAGTTTAGTGCTACATGAATTTTGTCCCATATGACAATCTAGAGTTAAAAATATGGGTAAATTTTTATACTGAAGTATTTGTTTTAAGTTTTTGAAATAGTAATTCTCCCTGTTTGTTTAAACTTCTCTTCATTTCCTGTATCTACAGCCCAGATTCATGATGGAATAATGTTGCCAGGATAAATACTGAATGAATGAATAAAAAATGTGTAATAGTTTTGAGGGGAAACACTCCTGTACAGTGTATGTGTATTGCCTATAAAGTTGTTTCAACAAAAGACAGGTAAAAGTTTGCAAGGCATTCTTACAGGATGGCTAAAGGTCATTATAACGGTGAATGAGAAAACTAGGTGTGTGTAAGTGTACCAGTGTGCGAGAGAGGAAGAAGAGAGACTAACGTATGAATGATTTAGTAGGGTACTACATGTGTTTTTAGCTAATTAATATCCTGTGGCCTAACATCATACAGGCAGCCAAGTTATGCACCTGTTAGCATAGAGTGAATGTACCAACTCCATTCATTCAGCTTGGCAGCTTGGATACAGTATTTAGCATTCTGCTAAGAGTTCGAGTGGAAATTAATCTAGGATTATAGAAGTACAACTTGAAATGGTTTATAATTTAATTAATTGACCGAAGGCTGTTGAACGTGTTAAAGATTTCTAAAATTTAGACAAGTCTCATTGGTTTTGAAGAGTTTCAGGTATGTGCTTAATCCAAACACTTCCAGCCCAATTAGTTAGTCATTGACTGTTTTTCCAATGCAATGATTTCAGAAAATTGGTGTGCCCATCCCTGCTTCCGGAAAACCAGCATGTACTTTTGAGACACCTGTTAGCAGAATTAACTGTTGGACTTTGCACATGAATGGTGTAGTGTTTGAAAGACTGGTATTAGTGTAATGCAAACCTACATTCCAGGCATTTTCCTGTCCTCTTTAGTTTGTGTTTATGTATTATGAATGAAATGTTTAGTGTTTGTATAACAATAGGATGTAATTACAACATAGTTTATTGCCTCTTATTAAGATTGAGGTCAAAGCCTCATGGTAATTTGGAGTGTTCATTGTGGTAGAAATGTGTGACAATAAAGTCATTGGTTTGTGTCTCCAGGTTCCCCCATTCATAAAGTGTGGTGAATACACAGCTTGTTATAAATCAATTTTCATGCTATATATATACAAGTATATATAATGAAACATTGGGAAAATGCAGACAGTATAGATAGAGACGAAAAGTAGTTCCCAAGAGACTAGTGTTCCTGGACTTGACATACACTCCCATATAGTTGTGTAGAATTACCAGGAAAACAATATACTAAAGTGAATATTAGTCACCTAACTAATTTTTAGCCAAGTAGATATGTTCAGAATAAATTGAGATTGTCATCTGCAGAGTATATAGTTTTATACGAGAAAATTCGGCAATTGAATAATGTGCTCATTTAAGCATTCTAGATGCAGAAATACAGTACATGCAGCGCGGACTTTGACGTTGTTAACATTGTCGCGGGGACCGGAATCGTCTCCGGGTTGCCAGTCGTGGTGGACTGAACACCCGAAATTGCGGGTGTCCGCTAAAATGACCACCGCGACAACCGCCGAGGGGAATGATCACCGCGTGTCGCGGGGACAGAAAGCTGCGCGTCCCCGCGATGTTCTGACTTGGAGATTACTGCATTTAAACATACTCAGCGTACAGTACATGTACATGTACGTGGTTTTCTTTTTACTCATTCTTATTTTACTTACATGTATTTTGTGGCTCACTTCAGTTGGTCAAATTTAAACCAAATTTCAAGTACATATGCGGTGTAGGTTTATTGTGTACTTTCGTTTTTTGAATTTTTTAAAAACGCTTGTTACTATATAGCAAAATCGATCAATAATTTTTGCCAAGCGCTTAGATGATACAGATGTCGAAAGAAGTTAAACACGCGTTGACCTAAAAACAGTGTCATTTTCTGAAAATATGATCAGCTGTTTCCGGAAGCAACTGCTTTGAATGGTCATTCTTTGCGTAAACAAAAAGGAGCGTTCGTACATAAATGCATCATAATTAGAGTGGATTTGTTCGAATTTAAGTTTAAATTAGATCTATTAACTTTTCACAGTTTGATGATCGTTAGTAATATATTTGTGTAATTTATTTGCGAGTGGATTAACGCAAGCGCGGCACCGATTGAAGACTTGAAAATATATTAATTGCCGCAATTAAAGTTAACAAGATGGCATGTAGGTGTGTAAATCTATTCATAATCGGCTGTGTTACCCTCAATCATACAAACAAACATGGAACGTCAACAAATAAAAGTTTAACCGGATGGGGTATTAAAAAGAAAAAAAAACAACTTCAACTGGTAATAATTACGTGTTTTTTGTAACTCATCTGAAAAAAAATAGGGGAAAGTAAAATTGTGTTGCGACTTTGTTTTTTCGGACAACGCAACCCCCGCGACCCAACATCGCGACATGGCGCGGTACTGATCACCCCGGACGGCCGCGCTGACCACCGCGTTTTATACGAATGAACACTCGACACAGTGGTCATTTTGGTCTTCAACGCGGACAGTAAAATCGCGGGGATGGGTGTTCCTTGTCAAAGTTCGCGCTGCGTGTACTGTAGGTCAGTGCATAATCACTGTAAGTTAGTCTTTTTAAGTCAGTTTGGTCATGTCAGTTTAACATGCATTAGGTGTCAGACAGAAGATCAAAGTTGTTGAAACTTGGCTTGGATGTTGCTTGCTTGAAGCTTTATCGATTTTTTTTAAAGAATTACATTTCATGAAGAACTCTGGTTGCTATAGAAACAAGAATGAAAAACTTTAAAAAGTTTGTCTGAAACCACTAATCACAGAGCTCTGAAATTTGGTACATGTATGTACCATTGTCTAGTGAACCTCTACAAAGATTATAAAAAAGTTTGTCCCTTGGAACCCTATTGACTCCATCCGAGGGGGTCTTCATTTCGACCTGAAGTCTTTAAAATTCTTCTTGTATAAAACCAGAAGGCTAAGAGTTCAAAATTTTGAGCAAAGCTTTGTCAAGTGGACCTCTACCAAGATTTTTCAAATTTTGCTTTTGGGGGCATTTTTGGCTTCACTGAGGGGGTGAGATGTTTTACATACACCAAAATAGACAAACATTTACTGAAATTCTCTTGTTAGAAATCATTCGGCTGGGACTTCCAAAATTTGGTATGTAGCATTCTATTGTGGACCTCTACAAAGCTTGTTCAAATGATGCCTTTGGAGACACTTTCGGCTATTTCCGAGGGTCACATGTAAACATAGAAATACTGTACAAAGAAAATGTTTGCAACTCTTTTTGTCTGAAACCCAGGGGACATTATTGGCTTCACAACATGAGTGAGATATTCTGCATAAACTTACTAAGTCAAACTCTTTGAAAATCTTCATGTTAGAAACCGTAAAGCTGAGACTTCTGAAATTCAGTATGAAGGAATTGTCTTACGGACCTCTACTAAGATTGTACAGATTGTGATAGGAGTGACTGGTTCCATTTCCAGGCCACATTTTACCTAGAAATATATTAAAAAAATCTTAAAATCTCTCTTTGTCCTGAGTTCTGAAATTTGGCATGAAGCATTGCCCAGTGCACCACTACAAAGATTGTTCAAACTACAGCCCTGAGGTTACTTTTGACTTCACCCTGTGAGTTGGATGTGTTATAAAGACTTAATATCTAGACAAACTCTTTAAATACGTTATGTCTGAAACTTGTTTTAAGTTCAGTATGTAGCATTGTTTTATGAACCTCTATCAAGGTTGTGCAAACTTTGCCACTAAAGTTACTTTTGGCTCCACCTCAGGAGTCAGATGTTTTACAAAAATTTCATGACAAAAACTTCTGAAAATATGTCATTCATCATTGTCAAGTAGTTTTTATTTTGAAGTGAGCAATTTTGAACCATCAAAACCCTCTTGCTAATGTTAAGAATTTGCCTTTCTATGCTAAAGTGGATGAAGGCAGTTGATTTGCCAAATATTCTTGATTTTTGTTGTAGAAATAAGCCAAATTTGAAAATAATTGGGTGTTGGTGGTGGTAAGGAAGTGACTTTCTGGTCAGGTTACTTAATTAGGACAATGATTTCAATTTACCATAGCTTAATCTACTTAATTTAACCACGTGTCTTTCTCTTTACAGGTTGTATTGAAATGTGATATTAAAAAAGACATTTGTTACACCAAACCCAATCCCAAATTTCACCATTGGCACATAGACGATAAACGATTTGGTTTGACGTTTGAGCGGTATAATGATGCCAAAGCCTTCGATAAGGGTATTAGAAAAGCGGTGGCGGACTTAACTGATGGTGAGTATCAGTTGATGGTGCATAGCATGAATTTTGGAAGGAAAAGAAAAAAGAACACCATTATTATTTTGTGTCACAGATTTTATCCGTTCTTGGGCTGCTTCACTTAAATATGTGATGTAGATGTCTGTCCTGAGGTGTTAATTTTGTTATCATCTATGAAGTCCTAAACACAATGTCAAGAATTGTCATGGCTAGTTCCTGCATATTGTGTTATCCCCTTAGGGAAAGAAAAAAGAATTCTTCAGATGAGAAAAGTCAAATGAGAAAGACGAAACATTGGTCACTGATGCATAATACAGCAATTTTTTTTAAAACCCTGACATTGTGATCGAATGGTTTAAAAAATTGCATTGATATTTTCACAGGTTTGTTTTGTCTGTTATGGATGGTGGAAATAGCCATATTAAGTCTTACTGTCACGCTACCCTCGGGATTATATTTCAAGACATAAACTGCTTAAATGTTGTCAACAGAACTTGCTGATTTCTTAATACTGTTAAGTGCAGATAAAATGTTTGAACAGTTTTGATGCCCGTGGGATTTGTTTGAGTATGTCATTTAATGGTATGCATTGTACTTTTAAGGAAAAACATTGTGTACTCTTAGTACATATTCTAAGATATATTAATAACCGTAAATGTTTATGGATTTTGCAGAATATAATTTACTTTATATTTAGATTTTTTTTGTGGGGTCAGCTAAGACCAGGCAGGTTAACGTTTTCTGATAAAGTCATGCCTATGCATGGTGTCCTATAAGTTGTATTTCAGTAAAAGCTGGTTCCATTTTCTCACTCAACAGACCTGGCTGTTAAATTAAAAGCAAGAACTAAAGCAAAAGACAACAAAATATGAACAGTAACAACAGTAACAAATAATAATTAAAAACTAGACCAGTTGTATTTCAGTTGTCAGAACTTGAGAAATAGTTTGATTTTCTGCATCAGACTTGAAACAGTACAATAAACTCAAGCAGTCAGATTTTCTGCATCAGACTTGAAACAGTACAATAAACTCAAGCAGTCAGATTTTCTGCATCAGACTTGAAACAGTACAATAAACTCAAGCAGTCAGATTTTCTGCATCAGACTTGAAACAGTACAATAAACTCAAGCAGATAGTCTTACTTGAGAAGCTTATTTTTTGAAAATAAATAATTTTTCAACAGCAAGAAGTTGACCCAGCCCATTGGACACCCCACCCTCTATTTCCAGTATACCATTGTAATTGTTTGGTAATGTTTGTTTCATAAACGCACAAAAAAGCTTCTATGAATGATAGGCGGCCTTTT
This sequence comes from Cyclina sinensis, assembly GCA_012932295.1. Lineage (NCBI taxonomy): Eukaryota > Metazoa > Mollusca > Bivalvia > Venerida > Veneridae > Cyclina > Cyclina sinensis. The sequence goes on from JAAONU010000011.1 coordinate 186,052, forward strand.
TGTTAACTTAAAGATTTATCTTGAAGATTTTAACAGCAGTTTTTATCCCATAATTGTTATTTAGGTCAATGGCTATTGTGTACATTTAAATTGTTTGGGAAATTTGAAACACGGCCAACACAACACTGTGGTGTTCATTCATAAAAATGTAAATTAGCATTTGTAGTACAATATCATGGTTTATTGCCCAAGACTGATGGATGTATAGTTTTACAGTCCATTATCTTTAAATGACGAAGCAGATCCAAAACACTTTAAATTTTTGTGATTTCTTGAAGAAAAAAAAGGAAAATTCATTGCAGAGTGTTACAGTTTTATGAAAAAGTCATCCGGTAAAAAATGGCTATTTTTGTTGCCTGTATTTCATAAGAGCCATATATAGTCATTAGTTGAAAATAAACAACAGGGCAGCTTTCATGTGAGAAGTTAACATTAAAGTACAGTTTAAAAAAGGAAAGATTTTAATACAATAACAATGGTAAATGAATTAGCCCATCATTGTGTGCGCAGTATAAAGTAAGCAGTGATGGATGTCTGTTTCCTGTTGAAATAATGACATTGTTCATGCATACATGTACATGTCACACGGCTCGTTTACATGTGTTACGTCATTCTTACCTGCCCCTCATTAAGAATGAAATGCATGTATTGCATTTATTTAGGCATTAATGTTTGCACTTCAGAATATCTTCTTATGAAATTAAATAGGGAAGTGTGATTTAAAATGATTTGAAGTGGAAAAATCTTGTTTGCTGTCCCATTTTGTCTTGCCCTTGCACTATCCAGTACAAGTTACATAATGTTGTCCTGTTATTAGGATAAAAGGTTCATAGAACTGTAAAGGAGTACCTTCATAACTTGTTGTCTGCCATCTTGTTTCTCATGCAACATTCTTTTCATCAATTTTGCTTTCTTTTGTGGGTTTTGTAGTATTATATGACCTTTATTTTTAGCTTACCTGGCCAAAGGACAGGTGTAGCTTTAAGTAAGCTGTTTTGTCTGTCATCCGTCCTTCCATCTGTCATCCACAATTGACTTTAAACAACATCTCCTATACCAGTGGGTCAGTTGCAATTAAACATTAATACAGAAATGATCCTTGTATGGTCCTAAAGTTATATAAAAAATGGAATTCTATGCAGAACTCTGGTTGCCATGGCAACTGAAAGGGAATACTTTTTCAAAAAATATTCTTGTCTGAAACCACAAGACCTAGAGCTTACATATTTGGTTGATAGCATCATCTGCTAGACCTCTTCCAAAGTTATATAAATCATTGCAAGAGTTAAAATGTTTGATGTGGATGATTGTCTAGTGGACCTCTACCAAATTTATACAAACCTGGCCCCTGGATCAAAATTGGTCCCGCCCCAGGGTTCACTTTATTTTACAGATAGTTATAAAAGAAAAATGTCTGAAACCACAAGGCTTACATATTTGGTTGATAGCATCTTTTAGGGGACCTCTACCAAAGTTATATAAATTGTGGCCCAAACCCAGAGGTCACTTGATTTTACATATAGTCTTATATACATGTAGGAAAAACTTAAATAACATTCTTGTCAGAAACCATTAGGCCTAGGATTTAGATATATTGTTTGTACCCGTATCTAGTTGACCTCTACCAAGTTTATAGCAATTGTGGCTCCTGGATCAAAATTGGCTCTGCCCAAGGTGTCACTTGGCTTTACATTGAATTATATACCTGTAGGAAAATGTTTTAAAGAAAGTGAACGGCCTTGAGCTTAGATACATATTGTTCAGCATTGCATAGTTAATTAGATGGGCTTTGGAAGATCTTGACCCTCACCAGAGTACCCAGTCCCCCTCCACCTCACCTGGGTACCTCCCCCCATCCCTCCAAAAAAAATCATTGGATAGGGTAATAAGGTACTTAATTCATCCACCTTTGTCATTGACCTTCATGTAACCTTCTGACCTACTTCCTTGTATTTTGAAGCAGCATCAATGAAATTTTAACTATTTGTATAAATCTGCATGCTAAAACCTTGGCTGACCTTGACCTACTGACCTTTTTCCTAGTGTTTGAAGGTATGTTTTTGAAATTGTAACTATTTGTACAAGTTTGAATACAGACTTTAAATTTGACTTTAGTTTACCTTGAACTATTAGGTGCCAATCCCCCACCCCTACTCTACCAGTTGTTTGGTTGTTTCTTTTCAAGTGAGCGATCCAGGACCATCTGATCCTCCTGTTTCCTTTTGTGACTTTGATTTTTTTCCCCGCTTAAATACATCTATACAGCATCAGTCATAATGACAGGGTTAACTTGCCTTTTGATGTCCAGACCAGTGACCTTTAGTTATATTTTTCCATTCATTTAGCTGAAGGAACAATCATACCCTGTATAGCTAGTTTTAAACTTCATACAGACTGTCAGCATATAGTTGTGTGTCTTAGGTCAGTCTGCAATAGAGTATGGTGAAAGTCACCTAAGGCTGTTTGTATGAAAGACTGACAAAAAATGATTTTGATTCAGTAGGCGTTTGTTTTAAAATCACTTTGTGTTAGGTGGATACTGTAGAAGAAACAGCTTGAAAGAAATTAATGGTTTTTGTAATCTTTTCATCCTCAGGTCAGTGAATGTCACATAAGATCTATCTCTGATTTATGTACTGTAAATGAATGACATATGCTACCTAAATGATTGTCAGTAGCTCTTATGTTATTTAAACTTTTTACAAGAGCATTTTAGATTGAAGCCATGTAAATTTCCATTACTTATGTAAAACTTCTTACCTTGTTGCTTTTTGTCTTCTTTTATTTGCGCTGCTTGGACATTGCTGTGGATCGGTAAGTTTGGTACACTGTGCTCGATTCAAAGGAATCACAATTATCTGATGGTAAACTTCTTTAGTTTTTGCTATTTTATACTTATTTGATTTCTGGTGTAAAATAGGGTGGCGATTGGTGAAAACACAGGTTTTTTTATGCCCCCAGCAAAGATGAGGGGGTATATTGTTTTGCAAATGTAGGTCGGTCATTTCCGATTAATATCTAGAGAATCCTTGGACCCACCTTCCTCAGAATTGATTTGTAGGTTGGTCATGATCCCTGTATTTTTTCAGGTCATTAGGCCAAAGTCACAGTGACCTTGAAAAACAAAACAGTTTCCAATCAATAACCATAGAATGCTTGGGCCCAGCTTCCTCAAACTTAGTGCATAGGTTGATCATGATCAGTAGATGCCCCCTATAGTTTTTAAGGTCAAAGGTCAAGGTCACTATGACCTTGAAAAGAAAAATGGTTTCCAATCAATAACAATAGAATGCTTGGTCCCAGGTTGTTCTAACTTAGTATGTACGTTGGTCATGATTAGTTGATGACCTGTTTAGTCTTTCAGATCACCAGGTCAAAGGTCAAGGTCAGAGTAACCTTGAATAGCAAAATGGTTTCTGATCAATAACTATAGAACATTTGGTCCCAGGTTGTTCAAACTTAGTTTTGAGTTGGTCATTACCAGTAGATGATCCCTGTAAATTTTCATGTCACCAGGTCACATATCAAGGTCACAGTGACCTTGAAAAGCAAAACAGTTTCTGATCAATAGCTATAGAAGGCTTGGTCCCAGGTCTTTCAAACTTAGTTTATAGGTTGGTCATTTTCAGTAAATGACCCTGATCGTTTTTTAGGTCACCATGTCAAAGGTCAAGGTCACAGTGACCTTGAAAAACAGTACAGTTTGTGATCAATAACTATAGAACCTTTGGTCCCAGGTGGTTCAAACTTAGGTTTTAGGTTGATCATGTGCAGTTGATGACCCCATTAGCTTTTCAGGTCACCAAGTCAAGTATCAAGGTCACAGTGAAGAGCAAAACAGTTTCTGATCAATAACTGTAGAATCCTTAATTCAAGGTTCTTCAGACATATTATGTAGGTTTGTCCTGACTAGTAGATGACCCCTGTAGTTTTTCACGTCACCAGGTTAAAGGATACATTGACCTTGAAAAGCAAAATGATTTCCAATAAATAACTATAGAACCCTTGGTCCCAGGTTCTTCAAACTTGATATATAGTTTTGCCATGACCAGTAGATGACCCCAATAGCTTTTCAGATCACAAGGTCAAAGGTACAGGTCACAGTGACCTTGCTTTGCAAAATGGTTTCCGATCAATTACTATAGAACACTTGGGCTCAGCTCCTCTAAACTTCATAGGTAGGTTAGTCATGACAGTTAGATGACACATGTAGTTTTTAGGTTTATTAGGTCAAAGGTCAAGGTCACAGTGGCCTTGAAAAGCAAAACAGTTTCTGTTATATCTAGGGAATCCTTGGGCCCAGGTTTGTCAGACTTAGTATGTAGGTTGGCCATGACCAGTAGATGACCCTGATAGCTTTTCAGATCACCAGGTCAAAGGTACAGGTCACAGTGACCTTAAATAGCAAAATGATTTCTGATCAATTACTGTAGTACACTTGGGCTCAGCTCCTCTAAACTTCATAGGTAGGTTTGTTATGTCAGTTAGATGACCAATGTAGTTTTTATGTTTATTAGGTCAGAGGTCAAGGTCACAGTGGCCTTGAAAAGCAAAACAGTCTGTTCAATATCTAGGGAATCGTTGGGTCCAGGTTTGTCAGACTTAGTATGTAGGTTTGTCATGATCAGTAGATGACAACTATTGTCTTTCATTGGACCAGATTATTTGTTTTTGGTAAAACATTCTGAATTTTTATGGTGGCAGCATTAGAGAATAGCCTGAGGAATCAGTTTAGCCCATTGGTTTTATCATTGACCCAAATGCTTTTTATATGTCCGCCCGCACTACCGTAGGCAGCCATCTAACTGTAAACATAACAAAAGAGAACAATAGACTTCATTCGTAACAATAGAATAAGGGGCCAATGGCCCGCTATTAAACAAAAGAAAATAACAAAGGAAAAGGCCTCCTATCCAGTTTCTGCCAGACGTCCATCCGTCCGTTAGCAATGTGGTTTCTGTAGGATAACTTGAGTACTCTTTGGCCTACAGTCTTTTACCTTCATGTGGTTATTGCCCTCATTAAGTGGATGACCCCTATTGATTTTAGAGTCAGCAGCTCAAAGATCAAGGTAACATAGACCTTGAAATTGAAAACCATTTCCACCATGTAACTTGACAATCATTTGTTATAGAGACTTCAAACTTTATTTAATGATTGAAAACATTGAGTGGATGATGCCTATACCTTTTGGGGTCAGTATGTCAAAGGTCAAGGTCACATAGACCTTAACATTGGAAACCATTTCTGCCATGTAACTTGAAAATAGTTTGTTATAGAGACTTCAAACTTTATATCATGATTGCACACATTGATCAGATGACCCCTATACATTTTGGGATCAGTATGTTAAAGGTCAGGGTCACAGTGACCTAAATGTTTAGAATCATTTACCCTCTGTAACTCAACAACCATTTTTCATAGAGACTTCAAAATTCATATAACGGTTGCACATATTGAGTGAATGACCCATATTGATTTTGGGGTCAGTAGGTCAAAAGTAAAAAAATTCAAAATTTAAAGCAAATCATTTAATGTTAAAGCCTAAGGTTTCCTCCCTTGTATCACAAATGCATCATACTTAGAGAAAACTCCCTTCGGGCATATAATGCTCTGCCCAGCGGTGATTTTGTTTACTTATAATTACTTATATATTGTCCAGCAAACTGGTAGGACCTGGTTTTTTTTTTTTTTTTCATCTGTTAAAATTAAGACTCACCGTGGCGTTTTGGCTTACATTTAGCAAGTCTATTTTTGTATGCATTCTCTCAGTATTGATACATTGTACTATTGTGTATTTTTAGTTAGCAAACTCATAAGTTCCTGCTTCATTCTGTTGTTAGCAATGATTGTTTTTGGTTTGATTTTCCTTGTTTTGTGATATAAGTTTTCTTGTGTTTAATGATTCCCTTTTGTATATTATGATGACATCATCATGTTGTTATTTTTTAGCTCACCTGAGCCTAAGGCTCATGGTGAGCTATTAGGATCGCTCAGTGTCGTTTGTCCGTTGTCTGTCGTCCGTCCACACTTCGTTAATGTTCTAGCGGTCACATTTTGCCTAAATTGTCTTGAAACTTGATCAGGATGTTTGTCCCAATGATTTTTCGGACGAGTTCGAACATGGGTTATCTGGGTTGAAAAACTAGGTCGCAGAGCCCAAATATAGAAAAACCTTGTTAACACTCTAGTGGTAACATTTTCAGTCCGAACCACCTGGAAATTTGTCAGAAAGATTGTTTCAATAATTTCTAGGTCAAGTTCGAAAATGGGTCATTGGGGTCAGTTAACCAGGTCCATAGCCACTTTTGTAAAAAGCAGTCATACTCAGGTGAGCGATACAGGGCCATCATGGCCCTCTTGTTTATTGTTTCTCTTATTGTGGTTTTGATAAAACTTTTGAACATTTATCACTGCTTTCTGTAATTTGAATTTTGGCAGTTCTATTCTTTCAAAAAAAGTTCTGATGACATTGCAAAGCTCTTTGGCTCTTTGGCTCTTTTGCACAATATTGGAATTAACAATGAAAGAACAGTGTAACATGTATTTTCAAATATGCTACAGGTCTTCAGTGATGGGTTTTGTTTCTAGTCAAAAATAATTTCCAGCCAAATAATTTAAAAAGTTAAAAAAAAAGAAAGTAGGTCATTTTTGTCAAGCCAGCTCAATATAGTTGTCACATTTGGCACTGCAGTTTGGTGTATGTACGTCTGTGCATCCGTTCGTCCAGATTGCCTTGTCTGGGCCATAACTTCTCTCTGCATGGAAGGATTTTGAAATACCTTGGCACATTTGTTCTCCTTGATGAGACAGTGTGTTGCGTGCAAGACCCAAATTCCCAGATCAAAGGTCAAGTTCACAGTGGCAGGTCGAAGGTCTTAAATTTTGATGAATGACCTTGTCCGGGCCATAACTTCTCCCTGCGTTGAATGATTTCAAAATACTTTGGCACAGTTGTTCACCTTTATGAGATGGTGTGTTGCGTGCAAGACCCAGATTCCTAGCTCAGATGTCAAGGTCACAGTGACAGGTCCAAAATGTTAATGAATGACCTTGTCTGGGCCATTTCTTCTCCATGCATGGAAGAATTTGAAAATACCGTGATACATTTGTTATGCTCCCTGAAAGAGACATCATATAGGACTGCCTTGTCCTTCCATCATCATCTTCCCACAGTTTCCAGTTTTCACTGTCCCATCCCCATTGGCGGCTTTCTATTGGCGGGCTCAACATGCTGCCCAGGGGCATTCTAGTTGTTGTGTAGCATTGAAAATTGGAACTTCTCATGAAAACTGCTTTCCTACCAGTCCCTCTGTGTATATTTAACTAGTAAAGTATAAAATATTTGACAAATTTATATCATTTAAATGTTCATGTTTGAGCGAAATTTTTGTCAATAATGTATGTTAATTTACACCTTTCTGTATTTCTTTGCAAGATGTCGAGTCAGTCTTTATCTCAGTCAGTCTAGATCAGTGTAGATAATCTTAACCTTATAGCCTTGAGACCAGTGCAACAGATCAAACTTTCCTCCCAGCTTTTGTCAGCTTCAAGGAAGAGATCTTTGCATCTTTGCTTGAAAAGATAAAGGCTGTTTTGATCAAGTTATGATAGTTGGCATGTTTTGATATGAAAAAGAGATCATGTTACAGCATTTTAGTGAAAAAAGTTTCAACATGATCAGTTCAACATGTTAGCACTTCTGAGTGTCAACAGTGAAACAGTACCATTTCTGAGTGTCAACATGATAGTACTTCTGAGTGTCAGCTATGATGCCATACCATTTCTGAGTGTTAACAAGAAACCACTTTTGAGAGTTAACATAATACCACAATGGTGTATCAGCATGATGTTGAGTGTCAAGGATAATACCACTTCTGAGTGTCAATGATGATACCACTCCTGAGTGTCAGTGATAATACTACTTCTGAGGGTCAATAATGATACCAGTTCTGAGGGTCAATGATGATACAACTTCTGAGAGTCAATGATGATACCACTTTGAGTATCAACATGATACCACTCCTGAGTGTCAGTGATAAAAGTACTTCTGAGGGTCAGTAATGATACCACTTCTGAGAGTCAATGATGATACCACTTTGAGTATCAACATGATACCACTCCTGAGTGTCAGTGATAAAAGTACTTCTGAGGGTCAGTAATGATACCACTTCTGAGAGTCATTGATGATAGCACTGTGAGTGTCAACATAATACCACTACAGAGTATCAACATGATACCACTCCTGAGTATCGTTTATAATACTACTTCTGAATGTCAACATGATACCAATTCTGAGTGTCAACATGATACCACTCCAATATCAACATGATACCACTCCTGAGTATCGATTATGATACTCCTTCTGAGTGTCAACATGATACCAATTCTGAGTGTCGGTGATGATACCACTCAGAGTATCAACATGATACCACTACTGAGTGTCAATGTAATACCAGTCTTGAGTATCAACATGATACCACTCCTGAGTGTCAATGATGATACCACTCAGTGTCAACAATGATACCACTTCAGAGTGTCAAGCCTGTGCAGTCAATAGTAATCAGATGACTCATTTACATCAAATGTTTGACATGTTATCATCAGAGTCCCTACAAATTGAACATACTCTGATCATGTTACCATGGTATTGTGAATCAGAACTTTGTATTATTTGTTTTACCTCTGTTTTATGTGTTTCATTTCAATGGGTTTGTGAGCGATGTTACTTGCATCCTCTAGGAACTGATGTTAAAATGTCCCAGGGTAAATTCCCTTAACAGTACATGTGTATATACCCATATAAGAGAAATATGATTCTGAGTGACAGTGCTTCAGCTTGGATTTAAAAAGGATACGGTGCTTTTTGTAAACATGAAAACTGCAAGAGAGGCATACTCTGCAGGGTTATTGAAACAGATTCAGTTTTTAATACTATTATTCCTTTCAAATTCTTGATGCTTTGTAATACCAGACCAGTACCCATTTTCTCATAAAATCCACAAGAAATAGGTAGATGCATAGGCCTTTCTTGAAGAGCAATGTAGGGTGCCAGAGAAAAAGAGAGGATGCACAATGAAAGGGACTTGGTTATTATGCACCATGCAACTTTAAACTAGCTGGAGTGCTGTGACATATATATGACTAGAGTCCATGAACAATACAACACAGCAAGGAACATTCTAAATTCATGTTGCCATTTTCCAGGTGCCATTTAAAGAAAAACACAAATTACCAGAGCCATTAAGATACAATGATTTGTGTGCTTACTGGGTATTCGTGAATTTTTCAAAGCCTGTGGACCCATTATAGTAATTGATGCAGAGAAATCTGATTTCTGACCTAGTTTCATTTTGAACCTCTATGACACATGAATGCTTTTGCATCAGATAGCTGATTTTTTTAAATATTATCTGCAGAGTGTTTGTATTTAATAAGATTAGTAAAATCTTATACTCATGAAATGTTGGTTTGTAGGTATTTTTTACGTTATGCTGCTAGTGGCACTTACATATTTCACCTTTGTGACAATAGCCTTAATGATTGTGGTCTTCATTGTTAATTTTAGCTCACCTGTGCACTACTCAGTGGACATCTACCAAATTTGTTCAAATTATGCCCCTAGGGTCCAATTTGGCCCTGCCTCGGGTCAGTTGATGTTACCAAGGCTTATATAGGCAAAACTTTAAAAAACCTCTTGTCTGAAACCACAGAGCCTAGAACTTAGATATTTTTAATGGAGCATCAGTTAGAGGTCATCTACCAAGTTTGTTCAAATTAAGCCCCTTGAGTGAAATTTGGCCCTGCCTTGGGGGTCACTTGTATTCATATAGATTTATATAGGGAGATTCTTAAAAAAGCTTTTGATGTTACCTCAATAGCAGACTCAAATGCAAAGTTTTCAGATGAGCGATCTAGGGCCATCATGGCCCTCATTCTTCAGTCAGTCAGGACCGGTTACTAAACAATTAAGTGGTCTATCTAGATTGTATAATAGACCAGTCTATTTGAGGACGTTTGCAGAGTCAGGGTTAATACTTTTCACCGATTTTATTTTCCTAATGCACTTGAGACCCCAGCTGTATGACATACTGACAGATGTTTGCAGAGTAATGAAGTACAGTTCAAAATAATTAATTATGTGGAATAAATTGGAGGAAGATTTTTTTTTGTACACGCACAAGAGCAGAATAAATCAACTTGTTTAACATAGCCTTATAGTAGACATTTTGTAGATTAAATTGTTTCAAAGATCACAGTATACTGAACAAAGCATTTTATTATGCTTGCTGCTGTAGTAAGAAAATACTCATCTTCTCTGTGCTAAATGTTGACATATTTTTTTTTTAATATGCTCATTTTAGAATTTCTGGCCTATTTCTTACAGGCATCCATCTGTCATCTGTGTTCACAACTGGTTTGCATTTTTAGAAGCAGTCTCCCTCAAACTTTAACAGTGAATGAACACAAGACTTGAATTGGAATAGCCCAGCAGACAACAGACTCATTAAGAAAAATTACAGGGCCTGGGTTAGAAAAATTAGTCTCGATGAAATTGTTCATACCCAGTTCTGAGAGTAAAAGGCTATTCAACTCAGAATTCAAAGTGTTCTGTCACCACAGTGGTTTTAGACACTTGTCCTCCAGGAGGGGTGAGGGAGGGTATTATGGTTTAGGAATGCACCCAACATCTTGCAACACTATTTTAATTTACTCTTAATCGAGTTCTAAGTTACATACATGTGCTGACTGAAGATTGTGGATGTTTCGGTCAAATCTGGCTGATTAGTTTTCAAACCGCTGTCACCACCTGTTTGGTGTTAAAATCTAGAACTCCATTCCCAACAGCTCTTTGTCCTCGGGTTCTTTGAATGAATTTATTACAGTACAAATTTTTCATAAAAGTGCTCTCATTTGGTTTAAGAATGTCACATCCTTTCAGATATCCAGGCTGAAATAATTCAGATCTGTTTCAGTGGCAGGCACTTACATTTGGTGTACCATTGTCTCATTTCACTTTCTTTAGCCTCTTTTGCCATTGTTCACACGTGTGTCCTTGAGGGTATAATGTGTTGATTGTTAATGCAATAATTTTGCTGGAAAGAGTATTAAGGACATTAATCATTATGAAATATGATTTATTTTTATGGATGGAAGCAAAATGTTATAGAGCCACCTGGCTAAGGTACTTGTATGTGTTACAGACCCCACCCATATCCTGGAATCATGCAAAGAGGGCTTGGCTATAATGTAAGGCCATTGTAAATACATTGTTTGTTTGTGAGTACAGTCACAGACTATATCATTTTGCTATTCCGACAGTAAGACTGCTGCAAGACATTTTCTTAGAGAGCTTCATCAGTTTGAAGCTATTAAATAGTATTTTTTTTATTTATTTTTTTCATGTTAGTTGTAAAGCTAGACTTTTAAGAGTTATGTTATTTCAGGAGTTCACTGCATCATTTTACATATTTATCTAGGATATTGAAAAAATACATCATGATGATCAACTTTCATATCAGATTTTTCATATGAAAAGAAACATTATAGAAAAAAAATCAAGAAAAAGCAAACAAACATGTTAAGTTTCTATGCATGTCGAAGACTTGAAGAATGTGTGACTTGTTTTTTCCCTGAAGTATATTGGAAGGCCACAAGGAAGTAATCATGGTGTTGTCATAATCACATTTACAGATAAATGACTATGTTACATCTATGATGCAATAATTGGGTTTTATCCAGAAAACACACCTTGTGGTAAAAAAGTACATTGTGTTCTTTAGAGATTACCGTCTTCTGTATTCTCAGCCTTAAATTTCATCAAATAAATGTAAGGTTTCAGAATCTAATAGCTTTACATAATATTTGGTAGGTTTCAGAATCTAATAGCTTTACATAATATTTGGTAGGTTTCAGAATCTAATAGCTTTACATAATATTTATATTCCTGTTTTAGTTTTTAGGTTTACATGGAATACACTTAAAAAATGTTTGGTTTACTAAATTTAAGATATTCAGATACGGTTTGGTCATAAAAAACAATGTGTGGATTTTCAAATACCTTTCGTAGAATTTTGTAATTGGTTAGGTTTATGAATTTCTGACTGAAAATGTTATGTTTTTAAAACATAGCATGCTCAGAAATGCCTCAAACTTGCTATGGTTATTTATTGACTCAGTTGAGTAACAAAGGGCCATGAAGGGGCCAACAAGGCTCCGGTGTTTGTTCATGATAGTCATCTTGGTCAGTGTCAAATGAAAAACAGTTATCTAGAATTTTATTGTATTGGAGTTTTAGTCATGTTAGTTGGTTTTTACTGTGACATTAATAATTTATATTGACCAAGCCTGCAAATTGCAATGCCAATCCTGATTTGGCAAGTTGAAATATGTTGGAAGTATTCTTTTCGTTTTACTGACATTATTGTAATGTCAAATAAGAATTACAATTACTTTACAATAGAGTGCTTTAGGGTTAATACCTAACTAGTCAATTCCTATGTCTTCTGTTTGTTTTTTTTCATAGTGTTAGTGAAGTTTGATTGTGAATCTTGTTCTTATAATTTCCAGTTGGGTTTCCACACAACTTTGGTATGACTTTATATTGTTTTTTTATATACTATATAAGTGTTATTCTTATTGTGTTATTGTATATCATTTACTTATATATTTTCAGGTTATGAAGATGGGAACATAGATGCCGTTTTTGAGGTTTGCCTTATTATTTATTTATGTCACAATTTCAATTCAAATGCAATATTAATTATTGAGTGAGACATATTTTCCTGAGAGTTCATTCTTAGGGACATGAAAGTTCATAGCAGAAAGGTGCATTGCATCTTTAGAAAGACCAGCCATAGCAAGATTCGAACTCAAGTCCTCCTACATCGAAAATAAATGTTCTAACGGCTGAACCAAAGTATCGATTCCCTGATGCACTTGTCAGTGATTGTATTTATACAGGCTGGTGTTTACTGAACCATAAATTCATATAAGTTATGGACTGTTAAATAAGTTTAATTGGGAAATAAGCATAATTGGGAAATAATTCGATTTGGAAAATAAGCTTGATTAGAAAATAAGCCAAAAATTAGGCTAGTTTTGTTACTGAGTTTATTAGATTTTGATGAAAAGTCAGTTGCTTCTCGATTTGATTACTTTTCTTCTAACTCTGATTCAGTCAGAAATTATATTTGGATCCGGCTAGTTTCAACCTTAGCCTGTTTAGCTACAATCTATGTATAAAAAGAACTAAATTAAAGAGAATACTTTCATTGATGACATAGTTTTAAAACACCAAAAAATGCTATTCTAGTTCTTGTAACAAGCAAATGCACCCGTAGCTATAAAAAGAAGTATCAAAATTGATATCTAACCGTTCAGCTGTTGTAGACAACAAAGAACAAAAATTGTAAGGAAACAACTTTAACCCTGAACATGCTGAAATTTTGTAATGGATTTGCCCAGCTTTGAATTTGGAACAGTCCATTCAAAGTTTAAGGAATTTCAATATCAAAATACAAAAATGGAGCTACCAACAGTATAGAGCCCGGTCAGACTGCATGGATGTGCAGGCTGGCCTGGCTCTATACTGGTGGCAAAGGCTAATCACTTTTGGTTCCAGCAGGTTAAGGGTTAAGGGGTTATGCCCCAAGGCTTTTAGAACTGTTCTCCTCTTACTCCCCAAATGTTACTTCACTGCCTCTTTTTCTTGTGGCTAGAATAACCGTACTGAAGTTTTATATGACTTAGCTGTTTTACTTTCAAAAACTAGGTCATAGCAGGTTATTAATTGGATTGTACATCATAACAAAATTGATAAACTTTATGTACTTCTTACTATCAATTAAAAACAGTCCACTTTTAATAAGAGTCTTGCATATGGGTCTTTACGTAATGTCTGTAACTAGTCACAAAATTAATAAGCACACGTGAATGAAATGGCTTTGTTGACGGCTCAATTTATACTTCAGTCTTAAAAACGTTAAAAATGGTAATAAGATTTTCATGAACTAACAGCACCATCTTTATCTCTTAAGAATGTGTGCATGTCCCTTTTGCATTGTTTATGTAGAGGAAAAAAATATACCTTAAACTAATGTTTATCTCAAAGAAGTCTGTTACATGTGTGTAGAAGGTATTTGTTGTAGACATGATGTGAATATTTATATTAAAGAAGTCTTCATTTATTGCAGGAGCTTGATTTGCCGATCTCTCGCACAGGAAGTTCATCACAGAGTACAACATCAACGACTACAAGTAGTCCACAGTCACCGACTTCTTATGTACCGTCAGTGCCCGACATGTACAATAACACAAACAATAAACACCTCCATCGTGTTCTGTATTTCCCATCTCAACACAACAGTCATCACAAACACACGTCTCCACAGAGCGACAAGAGCTTGAGTAGTAAAGACAGTTCAGAATCTCAAGGAGACATCTGGGTCAAAGCTGACGAACCAACATCTATAAGTGGCAAATCGGATCAGGGACTTTTAGACTCGATGTCCTCGGACAATGTGGAATTGAAGGAGTATTCTTATGTGATTTTTTCTAAAAACCAACCACACGAATATAGTTATCCAAATTTAGAACCTGTTCAGAAGCCGCCCTCTAAAAGAGAAGCAATAAGTAGTAAAAGACATCAGCAAATAACTTCACAACCAAAGCCTCCCCTTCCTGTGAAAACTAGTAAAAAGAAAGATAAACACAAGACTTCACAAACAGGAAGGTTATTGACTAAAGCCCGGTGCAAACATTGTCATGAGATGTTCTCTCATGAAGATAATCACCGGGGCAGTTGTGAGGAAGCTCCGGACAATGTAGAGAAGTGCATAGAGATTGTCACGTGTGTTTGGTGTGCAAAAGGTCTGATATATCATTGCATGTCAGACGCAGATGGTGAATATGGACATCCTTGCATTTGTGACCCTTCTGATGAGTCGAACTGTAAGAAATGGACGGTCTTGTCAGTGTTGTCATTATTTGTTCCATGTTTATGGTGCTATTGGCCGTTAAAGGCCTGCCACATGTGTGGTGTCTCGTGTGGGTGTTGTGGTGGGCGTCACAAGGCTTCCTGAGGCACATCACACAAGTGACATTTTATCACTGATATTTGCAGTATTTTGTAATAGCTCGCCTTTCTATGTGCACTGTAGCTTGGATTGGTGAAAGGTTAGTGAAAACCAACGTTGTGAAAAAATCTCACCGGTCTAAGTGGTGCGACGGTTGTCATGTAGCAAAGTTGTGAAGTCTCGTGCAATCAGTGGGTCAAGCTGGTTGTCACATACCTCCGCTAACTAGAGATTACACGATCTTATTGTGATGCGTTACCTGCAGTGCTTCAAGGTTGTCCGAAATCAAGATAATTATTACAACATCCATGTAGGGATATAAAACGCCTATCGTAGACTAGATACAAAGTCATTCAGTGCAATTAGTTAAGTGCAGTTTTAGATGAAACATAAGGGATGTAATGTATAGTGCATGGAACTGAAGGATGGGTACTTTGAACAGAATAAAGGGAAGGAAGGAAAAGGTGCAAGTGGGTTTGGAAAAGACATACAGGAATGGAGCATGGTGTCTTGTTAAGTTATGTAGTTCTAGAAGAAAAGAGGTTGTTATAGAAATATGTTAATCTAAAGGTCACTTAAGAAATGACCTTTGTGTTCAGTGGAGACATCATTGGTGCTGAGTCTGCACTTAAACAGTTCACGAATGTGTGATAATGGTGGAGTAAGGATTTCATAATCCAGAGTATAGTATCTTCATGCAGTATATTTTACAAATAGATAGTGCTTGCATTCTGTTTGTGATTATAAGGCCATGAAGGAACAGTGTCTGGTTTTCAGATGGACTGCAATGTTCTTGGAAAAGGCAAAGGCATTCCAACCTCTGATCATTTTATGTAAGGGCCTTTTCAGTTTTGTAACGAAATCACTCCAAGCTGTAAGTAAACATTTGTTTACTTCCATTCAACAGGTAGGGAAATCTGGTTTGCATCAGTATTGAAACAGTGAGTTGTCCTTTACCACACACCTCGACCTGAAAAGTACTGGCAAACTCTCCACCCCTTCTCCCCCAACACCAATTATACATAGAAGGAAAGGAAAAATTTGTAGCTGAAACCAAAACTGTTGACCAAAAACTGTTCCTTTATGACCACACACTTTGTTTTTTGTTTGTTAATTATATTGTGCTTTCTATTCAGTGATTATAAGTTCACGAAGTATTTTGTTAACAATATTAGAGGAAGAGTCAGTAGCATATTAATGGCTTGTTTATATGCAAATTGAGTGCACTGTACATGACATTGCTCACTTATTATATTAGAATCTCTTGAAAACAACAATTTTGTAATGTTTTTTTACTAGACCATAATCATAAAACTTTCAGACTTGCTTCATTGTTCAGTCAATACATGTTGGTTCAACTATAATCGATTTAATTTTGATCTTAAAATCTACATTTCGGTTTGTCACCCTCCTGAATTTTTTTATTTTCGGCACTTGAATGTAATACCCCTGCTACAATTTGTTATAGCAGAATTTATCATCATCTTTGATCTGGGAAACAAAAATAACAGAATTAGTTGCACCTTGAAAAGACAGACAATCTAACTAAAAGCTTTCAGATTTGGTCAGAAAAAAAATACAGAGGATTTTTCATTGCTTAAATGTTAATTATGAGTTCCATTTGTTTACTTTGCAACACAGTGTTCTAAATCTATGCACTATATGGTTTTCATAAATGTATAATGGTTTGATGAATATGATACATGCTTATATATATATGAGTCTGACTTTAAATTTACAACTACAGTAGTAAAACTCTGGATCCAGTCAAAAAATGTTGTTAAGAACTAGTCTGAGTCTAAAAAATTTTTATCAGCCTTGAGATATAATGAAAGCTCAAAGGAAATTAAGGCATAAATCTGTAAAACTTGGCTTTAGGATCATTCTTGTGTCATGAGACTTTTCTAGACCGTCAGATTTCAAAGATCTACAGACTCAGATTTCAGAGATCTACAGACTTATGGGAGATTTCAGTTATAGGTCAAGTTACTTACATAACTTACTCTGAATACTGGTAGATTGCTATGTTAACAAATCAGATTCCAGAAGATAATGACTGGTTCCATTTTGAGGGGTGGATATAAAAAAATGTGTTAAGTACTATAAATTAAAGAAACTCATTCAGCCCTCAATTTACAATAATAACCAAAAGTAAATATACAGTAGGAGTAGTACTCGTAGACTGTTTAACAGTCCTAGTTTTTTTTTCTTTTTTTTTTTTTTTTTAAATCTATGGAAAAGTATTGGACTTAAGTAAATTGCACACTGTAAAACTCACCAATCATACCTGTTGCTCATGATTTTTCTATAAGTTAAAAAATTGCATTTACATCAGCTATACAACCTACTGATTTTTATTGCAGAAAAGTTTCTGAACAGTTTTCGTATCTGACTGTTATGACAAAATGGGCTCTTGTGTGAAGTACTAATTAAAGACTTGAATATCTATGATAATGTACATGTGTCATGTTTTTGCATCATGCATAAATTGAGTGCTTTATCTGTTATTGCTGATGTCACAAAGTGTTCACTTAAAGGACATTTTTAAAGTCATTTCTTTTTTATTCAGTGGTAATTGTTTGATTGGTTGAAGTACTTTCCATAAAGGTCTTGTAACTCTAGTGTAAAATTCAAATAATTGTCTAAGGTTAATTTATAATTTGAGTATATTTATACCATTTTAAAGTTTGACTTTTTTTCTCCGAGTTCAGATTTAAGAATTGATCAATCAGAAACCATTAAATTTTACTTTGTCCATAAAAAGACAAAATATATCTGTCAATGAATTTTGTCGAGTGTCACAGCTACAATTTTCAGTTTACTTACTTTCAAAATATTTTGTTAGATACAAAAAGTGAACATTATTCTAAATGTGCAATTGTTTATTTGACTGTATGTGTACACTGACAGCTGAGGGTAACCACACATGTAAAGGATTCTGTACAAGTAAAAGTATTTTTCACAGTGATCAGTTCAATTTTTTCAGTGATATATATATTATTCAGTTATGCTAAATGAAGGAGGCGAAATGTTGTGTGTGTAGATTTTACTGATCCTTTATATTTTGTTATGGATTTAGCCGTGGTGCCAAAATTGATTTTATTATGTTTTAAAGGAATGTCTTATTCATTGTTATGTTTAGGTGTAAACCAAGACTGCAGGCAAGTCTGTCACATTTTTTTAAACAAATTTAAACATTTTATCCAGATTTCTTTTATCGTTTAAGAAGCAACCATTTTTTCACACTGAAGGAAGTGGATTATCTTTCATTTTATTGCTTCCCTTTGAAAGAAGAATAAAATCTTCCCTTAGAAGGAAGGTGATATTTCTTCCTGTTTAATGGAAGATTTTTGTTGTTGTTGTAGGTAGTATCTATTTCTTCCTCCTTTGTACTTATTTGTTGCCTCCCTTTAAAGGAAGCAGGTTTTAAGGAATTTATATAAAAAAATGTTTATAAATTCCAAGACTCCTTTTGAAGAAAATAAATGTCATTTTCTTTTGAAGACAGTAATGTTAGAAAAGATCTGCCCAAGAAGAAATGTAAATGAAAAACTATTTCTAGAATTTATTCATTTATGAGACATGTCAGAGTGTCTTCAAAAATGTAATAAATTTCAGTGAAAATACACGAATTAAGTATGGAAATTAGAAATTCAGTTAAAGTTCAGTTATGTTTCAAGCAAGTTCATTGCCCTGTTTAGTATTCAACATTGCTCAGAAAGTAGCAAAACATTTTGTTCAAAATACAATTTTCTTTCTAAGATTCTGAGAAATTATACATTTTGTTTTGTTTCAGCATCTGCAAGTGTTATAGACCACTGTCTTATGTACATGTAAGTGTCAGTAATCCAGAATGGCTGAGATAATAAAAGTAACTGTTAGGAGTGTGCCTTTAATATATAGTGTTCATCTATAGATCATTTGTCCTTCACCTCTGATTCAAGTGAGGAAGTAGTCAGTTGCTTGTGGAGAGATTGGTTAGTAAACTGGTTTGATACCCCAGATAGACTGACTGCAGGCATATGACCAAAAGGATGTTGAAACTGGCATTTGACCCCCCCAAAAAACCAACCAACAAACAAATGTAGTGTTCTTTTACTGTGAAATTTAACATCATGTTTTTAGAAAGAAAATGAAAACTGTACAGGTCATTTTGAATAATCTGTGTGAGAAGACAGAGCAAACCCTAATTCTTTTCTTTTAGTATCATTGCTGATTGTCCTGTAAATTTCCACCTAAAACACAAAGATACATTGCATCAGAAAAATTACCTGCTCATACAGGTTTGGAATCCATGCCTGTTGTGTCCTGAGTGACTTTGAAAAACTAACAAGCTAGACCACAAAGCCAAGGAATCTGTTCTCTGATAGTTTTAAGAGGTCAAGTTTATACAAGTTGAAACCAGAGTGCACTCGTTCTAACAGTTGTCATTTCCCAGGAGAGTTACAGCCCTTTTGAGAAATTACTTACAAAAGGTTTGTTTGCTTATCTGATGAAACAGTCATATTTTATGGTTTTGTGCAGTTACAAGGTCAATGTCACACTGATGTCTGTGGTAGAAAACATAAGTATATGAGAAAGAGTTGGACCAGAATTCTTACATTTTTCTTATTAGAATATAACAACAAAAAATCTTTTACTTTTTTCTACTAAAATTATATTTGTTCTGTAGGCCACTGACACTATTACACACATTTCTAAACTTGTATAAAATGATATACTTGTCAGACTTTGAAAGAATTTAATTGTAACAAAAATCTTGATATGCTAATAAAAGGAAGCAACACTATTCTCAGTTTAACTTTAATGACTTCTTAAATAAGAACATTAATGTTCAGATCTTTAAAGTGCATTAATTGTGCATAATAATTAAAGCAGTGACATATTTTTGAAATACAACTTCAGACGAACAGGTATATAAAATAACCCCCCCCCCACACACACACACCAACCTATCCATCCCAGTTACAAATTAATGTATTGTTGCATCAGAATAAAGAATATTGAAACTATCCCCTATCACATAAAAAAGGCCAGCGAATTATCATATTACAGTTTTGACAATGCTAGTGTTGAGAACATTATTCAGTACACATGAGAAAATGGGTTCATTGCAAAACACATTCCAACAAATAGTTCCTACCCCCTAACCACACTGCACTAAAAGATGAAATGTTGAAACATTAAAAGAATTACAAAATGTTATTAATCTGTAAAAGTTGGCACTGCAGACATTACCTGAGACAGTTATATATGTCACTGTGATGATACGATTTTCCAGGCGAAGTCAAGGGGGGGAAAAAGGCAAACTAAGGCTCTTGCTTATAAAACAAGGTTTTTATAATGGTGAGACATATATTTAATTATTGTTTGAAGGATTCTGTCGTCTATAAGAATATTATTAAAGTAATTAAACACTACTTGTGAATCAGATGTCAATTTGCTGGAAGTTTTGTCTCAAGTATGTCATGAGTTCATTACTTTTTTCGTGCATTTTTACTAATAGTTATCTGAGTCTTGGTGCATGCTTAGTTAAGCAGTAAACTGATAATGAGGAAGGTTGTTGGCAGAGAAAAAAATACTGAAAAAAGGCATATTGTGTTCCAGTCTTGCTATGGTTGAATTCAGCCGTAAATTTCATTTAACAGTCTTGGAAACCGCTTCTTAACTCAACAAAGCATAAGACATTCTCATTTAATCTCCATTTTATGTTAACATTTGATTGTAAATTGTAATATCTTTTGTACCATAAATTTAGTGCTTCATTCATATGTTTGTATATTACGATTCTGTAAGATTTATTTGGATGTATAATATTTCATTTTTATGTCACTAGAAATGAGTTCCTACCCATATTTGTGGTAAGGGTTGAAAGGATTTGCTTTGTTCAAATACTATAAAAATTATGTTAATATACTTGTATTGTTTTAGCATAATGTTACAGAATAGGAGCTTTATTTGCCTCAATTGTTTACTTGTTTTGTTTTCTCACCAATATGATTGTTAGGCAGATGTTATGTTTACCAGTTTTCATTTAAATTCTATATCTTTAACACAAAAGAGGAATTTATATAAGTCCTGAACAGTAAGGGATTTACCGGTATTGAAAGTTCTGTTAATGTTTTATGAAAAAGCAAACTGACGTTTTTACAATTGTACAAGTGCTATTAATATTTTAACTTACATTGTCATGCTAAAATTTTATGATCTTTGCAGATGTATGATTTTTTTATACAAGATCTGACAAATTTTAGCTAATAAATGTTTAAATATCAGCTTTACTTTTTAACAGTCTTTAACTGAGCCACTCATGTGGTTTAGTCCCACCTGCTGTTGCCATAAAAGTCCATTCTTTTATCCAAGGGTTTGGGGCCAGACATGCTTAGAGGGCAAAGGTCAAGGTCAGACAGGAACAACTCAATGAGATGGTTACCAAAGTTTGAAATGTTAGATTTTATATGTATGAATTTCAGCAAATTTTTAGACACATCCAAATAACAGTCTTACCTGAAATGATTTTTTAACACCAATTCTGTTTTTATACATAATTTTGAACCTATTAAAGAAGGTGTTATTGATCTGAAATTCTCAATTTAACCCCTGTATATGGTATTGGTCACACAAGCACAACACACTTAAATATGGCAAACTAACTTCAATGTTCAACTGTTACAATAGTATCTTTAAAAGTAAACTTCTCACTCATAAATGAATAAACTGAAATGAAAATCTGATATTAGGTCTGTGTTAAAAAAGATAAGAAATTTAAATTTTGTTGACAAAATATTACATATTCATATGAATTTAAAAGTGTGTTAATAACTTCTGTTGTCCTGTAGAAGAAAGAAAAAAAAGGCAATTTTTAATGTGTTGAAATTCATGAAGTGCAATTTTGTTAAAAATTTTAAAACAGTATTTTATAGGAAAAAATAAGAGACAGTTTAGGAGCTTCTCTGGTTAATTAGATGCTTAAACTGTGGCGATTTCTTAATGAAATTCTTTGAACAATATTGTGTGAACTGTGAGGAAAGTTTGCTCTGAAAGTCTTCAGTTTTATGAGGAAATGACTTTACTTCAAAGCTAGCACTATGTAGACTCATAATTATCTCCCATGGCTCCTTGCTTTTCAGAAATCCTAACGCCCGAGGCAAAAATTTTCTTACACCTGATCATTTTGGTAAACAGACCACTCAACAAGACAACTATTTATGGTCTTCCAAATCATGTTTGCTGTAACAAGAAAACAGACGGTAACTAGAGTGCAGTAGTGTCTCTAATTAATTTTAAAGCAAACTTAAACCAGTGAATTTCACTTGTTAAACAGTGATAAATGTGGCATGTGTAATGAATGTAATATGTGTCAGAAAATTATCATAATTTGCCCTTGATCCAAACTGGCTTATCAAGTGCAGAAAGTTGTGCTGCATTTTAATGCAAGGTTTTTGACAAATGTCCCATGTAATTTGGACAGTTCTTTTTTGTTAGCACTCTTGGCCCTAATTAGGTTCAAGGCTAAGTGAAAAAAGGTTAGGTTTGTGCTTTGATATTGCCAGCTTACTCCTTTATATTTGAAAGACTGAATACTTTCTTTGATGAAGTATTAAAACTGTAATTCAAATTTATATTTTAATTTTCACTGGCTGAAAATATTTTAACCTTAAAATGTCCAGTTGAAAGCCGAGGCCCAAGGAAAAGAATTGTGTATGCTATTATTCTTACATACAAAGTTTTAATTGATAGAAACAGTGTGAAATTTGACGCTGCATGGAAAGTATTGGTGAAAGTAAAAATTTATATTAAGGACCAGTGTTACGGAGTAATCATGATGTTCTAGGTTGGAATTTTTTCATTTTGAAATCGTCACAGCTTTGACTGAAAGCTGTACAGACATTTATAGTATTTCTTCTTCCTATGCTGCCTGGGCAAGTTTTGATGTTTGGTGTCAAACTGTTCTATTTTATATATATTTAGTATGTAAATAGATAAGTCAGTTTTTCCCTGATCTATCAAAATATCTCATTTTATATGCAAGCACTTTTGGAGATGTTGTGTACAAATTTCACTTACATACATGTGTTTTTTCACTGTTTACAGAAAATGTACATATTAAATTCATGTATATTCAAAAGGTTCCTGGCAAGTCCTCTTGAAGCGTAGCAGTCGTGTATTTGAGAAAACTGGACAGATAGGAAGTTTAAGGTGAAACAGCCTAGAACATATTAGTTAAATGAAATTTTTTTTGACTGCAAAAGAGTTGTGCTTAAAAGTCTTAACATCTCAGATGGCAAGATAACTTGAGGTATTACACAAATAAAAAGGAAGGGTTTAAGTGGTTTTTTTTTCTTAGCATTTTGCAGGGCTTGCTTGATATAACATACAAAGAAAATGTTGCTGTATTCTTTTATCAAAGTCACTTTGTGCTGTTGCCCACTTGGGTAGCTCAGAATGTACAGTTGAAAGGTGTTGCAGGTCCAAGCTCTGCCCGTGGTGTACGATTCTTTTTGTCCTATAAACAGTACGCTTGTTTTAAAGGTGGTATATGGGTATTTAACTCGAGTGAAGTATAGGTTTGCCAAGCAGACTTGTCAGTTACTTTGTTTTTTTAAGTGTCTTGTACATTACTAGTGAAATTTTGAGAATATACCCCTTTTCTATCTCATACAAGGTCCATTTAAAAAAAAAAAAAACCTGTATAGGTCTGTAATGTCATCTTTTGTAAGCTCATCGGTCTATAATATTTTTTGAGGAAGAAAATAACTGAAAGAGACCAATCTCAATTTTATCTGCAAACTCAAGCTATCATAAGGTTTTGATTAGGGACAAGCTATGTGTCACTTTATCTTCTGTGTAGAAAGAAGCCATTGTTAAGTAAATTACAACTTAACTACATCTTCTTAAAACTCTTAACATATTTCCTGTTACTTAGGCTTAATTATCTCAAAGCCCTTAAAAAGTCCTTGAAACAAAGGGCTGGTCAATAAAGGGGTGGGGGAATTGTGACTACCACTTTAATGACTTCTGGCAAAATTTTCAAGTTTGCGGTGAAAATATGGGAGGAATTTTGACCACAGTGAACATTTTTGTTTATAGGTTTTCTTTTTTTTTGGTTTTTACATTTTTTAAACATTTTTTGTTGTGTGTGTTTTTTTTGTGTTTTTTTTCAAATATATTTCAGACCACATGGTTGTAGTTTCAACTTCTATTGTGATTAAGATCAGTGACAAATTTTTATACAATGTTGATGAAAACTGCCAGAATCTATTGTTACACAAATAACAAGAAAAGTGAAACTGTCACACAACAGTTCATCAGCCTTTCTGCTGTTTATTTTTTCTCAAAGACTTGTGTAGGTACCATGACAAATGCATGCAGCATTTTTATTTTGTCATCATCAGTGATCAGAAGTGAAGTTTCTCATGGGTTGCCTTAAAGCAAATACAAAAAAAATACTAGAATCTAGGTGAATTAAGCAGAATCTAGGTGAATTAAGCATTTAAAAAAAAATACTGTGTCAGATAAACATTTTGCCACTTCAGTAAAAGTGACCTTGGCTTTTGTTGAGCAATTATGTTTTATCAATGTACAACTAAGTTGTCATCTAAGTGGTTTGATGTGGTTTCAGCAGGAGTACTGACTTACGTCAAAGACAGATTTAACAGTTTCAACTTGAGAAACTCATTGCTATGATGATGAAATTATTAATGTTGCTGTAACTGTCAGTTTACTTCTCCATGATGAAGCAATGGTCGTCGCCAGCGATGTCGCGTACTCAATGAGGCAGCTTTTCTAGGTGTTTCACAACAACTGATTTTGTATTTCATATCTTATATGTGTGCTTTTACTCATGTGATTATATTGGTTTCAACACAATACTAAAACAGTAAAAAAAATTTCTTCCACAGATAATAAGGCATAAGTCGTCACAATGCAATTTCATATCCTGTACTTAATTTGGACATTTGCATTCATGGAAAAACTTTCTCACAAACATTGTTCTCATTTTGGCAAACAGCTTGCTTATTTTCACATTCTGAAAAAGCCTGCTTTTGTAGGATTTATGTATTTTCCTGTCTTTGCAGTTATGTATTTCATTTTTATTTGTAGGATACTGGTCAGTAGTTTTTATGTGTAAAGCTAGGTTTTTTTCTTTTTTGTCTAGGGACCATTCATTAACATTTTTATTTTACAAATGGCTGGCCAGGTGATTCTAGATATGCGTCTATACACACACTCAAAACGTACTGTATAGAAAGTTTATTCTGCTGTTGTCAGTTTTCTAGATTGTCACAGGCAGATTTGTTTTAAAATTGTTCTCCTTGTTTTGTGTTCCGAGTTGTCATCTTAAAACTTTTAAAACGTTATTTTAACCTGATTACAAGATTTCTAATACAGCAAAACTACCCCCCCTGCAGATATTGTCTAATTTTACAGTAGTCTAGAGATTTGTTTTTTTCTACCAGAAATTACTTGACTTGAATAAGCCTGATGTGCCTTACTGCCCCTAACACAGCCCAATTGAATACTTTGTATCTTTTATTAAAGCCCTGTTTATTGATTTATGTAGTATTACATGTGTCACGATGAGATACTGTTTCTTTGTGATAATGTCTCACCTAACTGCACTAGTATTGTGTTGTTTACCTGGATGTATGTTACATAATGGCTTGATAAATAGATTCTCTGATGAATGAATGATCCTGCGGGCCATTCTAATGTACTAACAAGATCATATACTTACTTGTTACAATGATCTGATATTTTTTGTATTAAGAATAAATGTTCAGCAATTTTCGTTTTTGTTTTTTCTGCTTTTGTTTTTTTTTAATCATAGGCGTGTTCTCACCTCTTCTGATAAACTTCATGATTGTTCTTCTAGAGAAAAGCCAATTCCATGCCTTTTTGATCATCAGTATTGGGTGTAAAGACTTGAATGCCTAAAGTCTTTTATCCGTAAAAATCAAGAAAGTAATTTTGTTAAAGAATAAATGACATTTGTTTTCATTGATAATATCATTCTTGGGGTCATTCTTCAAAAATTTTCCTTTAAGCTGGACTCTTAGTAAATAATTCCAAAGCGAGAAGTATTGTTATCCCATGTGACCTTTATGTACTTGGAAGTGCAATCATTCTTCTTATTTATAAACAATTAAAAGACCATGTTTAAGCTTTTTACTTCTTGGACCCCAGACTAATTTGATTGTTTTGAAAGTTCTGTTTTGTTTGTTTAGGATAATTTTTCATATAATGCATTTAGCAACTGCAGCACATGTTGCAAATATGCAATGTATTGCTATAGAACTAACAGCAAAAATGCTAGGAAAGAGTTGTTAAAACTGCCATGTTTTGAAATATTTCTTGTTTTACTGAATTAATTGTTAGTCATTTGAAAATTTATATTATACAGTGAAGAAGATTGAAGATGTATATAATACAGTGTCAGTGGAAAGCCTTTAAGGCTTATCAGTCTGATATAAGAAAGCTGATGAGCAACCTGGCTTTCCTTTCATAGATTTTGTCTTTTATCATATCACATTTCATTATGCTATATTTGTATGTGCTAAGATAAATGTTGGAATGGCCTGTTGGATTTTCATGACTGATAAGGAATATATGTTAGAACTTAACATGCATAGAAACAATGGTATTTTATTATTTAATATACTAAAATTATTCAATACAAATAAAACAAGTTATGAAATTGCTCATAAAATGTGTTTTCTTTGTTATTCTGATTTTGATTCCTGTTGTCTGGAAGATTGTTGAGAATGTAAAGTTGGAGTGACCAACAGTTACAAAATTTTCTGTGACCAACAGGTCTGAAATATTTCTTACCCAAAACAACCCATAATAAGATTCACTATTTGCAACAATTAGAATTAACAGTTTTTAATGCAAAATTTAAACCCTTTTTTTTTCTTTTTATTTGCCCGAAGAGGGCATTTTATGTTATGGTCCAGGGTGTCCGTCAGCACTACCGTAAAGTGAATAGGGGGACACCTAACTGTAAACATAACAAAGGGCCATGATGGCCCTGTATCACTCACCTGAATATGACTGCTTTTAACAAAGTTGCTATGGACCTGGTTAATTGACCCCAGATGACCCATATTCGAACTTGATCTAGAAATTATTGAAACATTTCAGGGTTATTTGGACTGAAAATGTAGCCTCTATTTACAAAGTTTTTTGATATTTGGGCTCACCTACTTTTTGATCCCAGATTATCCATATCCAGACTTGAGCTAGAAATCACCAAAACAACCTTTCTGACAAATTTCCAGGACATTTGGACTGAAAATGTAGCCTCTAGAGTGTTTATAAAGTTTTTCGATATTTGGGCTCTGTGACCTAGTTTTTGACTCCAGATGAATGATATTCAAACTTGAACTAGAAATCAATAAAACAACCTTTCTGACAAATTTCAAGGTTATTTGGAATGAAAATATAGCCTCTAGAGTGTTAACAAGGCTTTTCCATATTTGAGCTCTGTGACCTAGTTTTTGACCCCAGATGACCCATATTAGTACTTGAGCTAGAAATCATCAAAACAACCTGTCTGACAAATTTCCAGGATATTTGGACTGAAAATGTAACCTCTGGAGTGTTAAAATGGTTTTTACATTTTAGGGCTCTGTGACCTACAGTTTTTGATCCCAGATGACCGTATCCAAATCTGAGCTAGAAATCATTGAAACAATCTTTCTGATAAATTTCCAGTATATTAGGACTGAAAATGTTACCTCTAGAGCATTAACAAGGTTTTTCTACTTTTTGGCCCTGTGACCTAGTTTTTGACACCAGATAATCCATATTCAAAACTGAGCTAGAAATCATTGAAACAATCTTTCTGACAAATTTCAAGATTATTTGGACTGAAAATGTTACCTCTAGAGTGTTAACAAGGTTTTTCCATATTTGGGGTCTGTGACCTAGTTTTTGACCCCAGATGTCCTATATTCAAATCTGAGCTAGAAATCATTAAAACAACCTTTCTGACAAATTTCGAGAATATTTGGACTGAAAAGTAGCTTCTAGAGTGTTAACAAGTTTTTTTCCGACGGATGGACAACCACTGATCCTAAAAGCTCACATGAGCTCAGGTGAGCTAACAAAAGAGAACAATAGAGTTCATTCCGTAACAATAGGATAAGGGGCCAATGGCTCTCTATTACACAAAAGAAAATAACAAAACAAAAGGCACCTTATCCAGTTTCAGCTGGACGTCCGTCCGTCTGTCCTGTCCATCCGTAAGCAATTTGGTTTCTGGAGGATAACTTGAGTACTCTGGCCTACAGTCTCTTACCTTCATGTGATTGTTGCCCACATTAAGGTGGATGACCCCCTATTGATTTTGGAGTCAGTAGCTCAAAGGTCAAGGTCACAGTGACCTTAAAATTGAAAACCATTTCTGCCATGTAACTTATCATTTGTTATCGAGATTTCAAAAAAAATTTATATCATGATTGAGCTGATGAACCCTATACATTTTGGGGTCAGTACGTCAAAGTTCAAGGTCACAGTGACCTAAATGTTTAGAGTCATTTACACTCTGTAACTCGACAACAATTTGTCATGGAGACTTCAAAATTCATATAATGGTTGCACACATTGAGTGAATGTTTCCTATGGGGGGCATTAGTGGATTATCTACCTTGAATACTCTCTGATATTACATTGGTCCTTCCATTTGGATTCCTCTGCTTTTATCGCTATTTTCTTTTTTGGTATTGTGATAATTAAGCCTACTTATTAGCAACAGTAGTAGTCAGATTACACTTAAGTTTAGCAACATGTTTAGTTAACACCATTATCTTTGTTTTTTGATAATCCTAACTTTTTATTTAATATATAAGTGACAGTTTTCACAACTAAAAGTCAAGAAAATCACAATTAGAAATAAGGATAAAGTCAGAGGATTCCAACTGAAAGGACCAAAGTACTATTTGGTCTACCTTTGATGTCATCTGAGTAAGGGAGATAATTTGTTATCAGGAATATCCCTCATTGGTTTTGGGGTCAGTATGTCAAAAGTAAAAAAATTCAAAATTTAAAGCAAATCATTTAATTTTAAAGCCTAAGGTTTCCTCCTTTGTATCACAAATACATCATACTTAGAAAAGACAACCTTCGGGCATATAATGCTCCGCCCAGCGGTGCTCTCGTTTTTTCTTGATTCCTATAGTCTACCCATGGCAATTCTCATCCTTCATCATGATTATATTCTAAAAATGAATTTGGTCATATACACCAGCAACAGTGCAGACCATGTTTTACCATGATCTGATGTCCAGTGGTAGCACACAGGACTTGAAATCTAGTGACTGCAAGTTTGATCCAACTCTCCGATAAATGCTACTAATCGTTCTTTAGACGAGATGTTTAACCTAAATGTTTAACATAAATGTAAGTGGCTGCGATTAGTGCAGACTGAAATTAGCCTGCACATCTGTGCATAAATAATGGATTTGCCCAAACTGAAAGACAGACAAGTCCATTTTAGATATTTATCATGGTAAGGGTTAAACTGAGGTTCCTTGAAGCAGTGCTACACGAAACTTGTAAAAGACTTGAGAGTGTCTTTGAAATGTGATACTTCCTGTATCCTGTGCTATCCACCACAACCAGACATCATCTAGGTGTATTTTTTCTGCTCTCAATTTTATTGAAAATTTTTATAGAAAATGGTACACACTGCTAACGTGTTTTTATATCACACATTAACTTGTTTATGTCTTGTTTTTAGGCCAACTGATCTAGTTTAAAAAAAAGAAAACTGTATTTAATTTACGAAGTTGTGGTTCTGAAATTGGAGACATCCAAGTCAAGATTTCAAAATTAATGTTTGGACTTTGTCGGATATAGTTATATTAATTAAGAACATCTCTTTAATCATTTGATATTTTCTGAAATTTAATTAATAATTCTAATTATTACAAGTGCTTGTCAAGGACAATCATAAAGCCCATTATTTCTATAAACTAAACATACTTTAATTCCAAATAGTCCACACATTTTTGCAAAAGTAAAGAAAGACTTTAATACCAGGGTAGTACTCAAATAACTCACTGTAAAAGCAGTTTTTGTATATTGGCATTTGGTATTGGCACCCTGTATACAGAATTCTGACTGAGTCTTCTTGATAGGTAAGTGTAAAGAAAGGGAGTTCTTGGCCCAATTTTATGCATATGACAGATTCCAGATAATCAATCTTAGATCAACATGTGCTGGATACCCATCCAAGTCCCTTAATATGTGTATGAAATGAAACTCTCATTTTGTAACAAGCAATCATACTAGAACAATAACCAAAGTTAATTCACAAAACAAGCATGGAAACAGGATCACTGTGGGAAAACAAGAGCCAGCCGAACCCGGTGATGCTCCCAAAATAGGTTTAGGACACAGAATAGTGTTTCCATAAAGTCTTTGCCAAATTCAGCATAAAGATATTGTTATTGGTAGTTGCTGAAAAAGGTAAAAACTGTTTAAATATGCAATGAAGAATGTATGACAGTTACCATTTTATTCTTAATTTTTCTATCAACTCAGACTGTGGCAGTCCTATCTAGACAGTGTCATGGTCACTGAAATAAGCTGGAGACCGGTAAACCAGAGGTTTTTGATACCTCTTGTAGTTTCAGGGTAATGTCCTGGACAATGTTCAAAAATGAACAAAGGGCAATAACTAAAAAAATAGGCAATGCAGAGTTATGGTTCTTATGCATTGCACTTCTACTCAATAAGATCTATCTACCTACAAAGTTTCTTGTTTATACTTCTTGTAGTTTCAGAGTTATGTCCTGGACAAGAAAATGCGGACGGACAGACATACAGACAGATCAAGTAGCAAATATATGCTCTCTCTTCAGGGAGCATAAAAAAAGTTCTTTTGAAAACAGATTTTTATTTCCAATGTATGTTAAGGGTCTCAGCTACATTCCTAGCAGCAATGCTTTGATCTACCACCACTCAAACTACCTAGTGGTCACTTGAGGATTCCTTGTTTATGAGATAATGAATGTAAAAACACTGTCATGCATGTATAACTTTTTATTGTTCAATAACTCAATAAAGAGACACAAAATTAATCAGAAGAAACTATTGCAGAATCTCGAAAAATGCAATTGTATACATGAAAGTGAAATATCAACAAATGTGTAACATAGGTATAAAGATATCTGTAAATGCAACTATCTCACAAAGTACAAAATTAAACTGCAGTTGATTTTATGCTAGTAAACAAAACAATGTAAAAAAAAAGCATAAAAAAGACAGCAACAAATAAAATCAAACTGAAGTGAGATTCACACTCCTGGCCATACATACAAATATTGCACAGTGTTGGAAAGAAAAAACAATATCACAAATGTTTAGTGTAATTACAAAAGAAATTGTATGTATTTTCTGGGCCAAAAATATGTAAATGGTAAGGGTAGAACTATACATGGACAGACAAAAAAAATAAAATGAAAAATTCCACATAGTTTTCACACTACTTCTGCAGACTTGCAAGGCGACAAAATGCTACAAATTTTGAAAACTAAAATCTTTTTGTCCATTTCTGATTACAGACTCCTCCTATCATATTTGATAATACATGCATAGCGGGATACATTTTTGTCTGAATTCCATGTATATTTAGAAAACAAGAAATTAACTTACTTTTGTAATGAATCAGGTACTCAAAAGATTTTCAAAATCAAATAAAGTTGATTTCCAATAGAGGAAAAAAAAATCAAGGAAATATGCATAAAGATAAATCAGACACACCCACTTTCAGGTCAGTGCATCGGCGATAAACATTTGCTAAATATAAACTGTATAAATATTTTACATTCATGACAGTACACAACTGTAAATATATTCAAAACTGATAACTGCAAAATACAATAAACAAATTCATTCACTGAGCATTAAACAGTTTGTAGGTAAAGTTACATTAATGTGGTAAATAAATAATATTAATTCAAACTGACCAAACTGAACTACTTAAAGAAATAAATACAATAACCTGACCTTTTGATAATGACCTTGACATTTAACATTTCCTTTGACCTCAACAACTCTTACATATGACCTTCACATTTAACCTTTTTTTTATGATTTTAAGAATCTTACTTCAACTGTACGACTTAGTTTTGGTTATTTCAGAAATACAAAAACAAGTAAAAAATGAAGACAAGCAAACTCAGGTCAATAATTACAACTGCATGCAGATAGAAATAGAAAATCCTTAAATCAAAATGAGAAAACTGTGACTCAATAATAACAGATAATTTCCTCAAAACCCCTGAGCTACAAACTCTTGCCATTTCTATTTTGTGAGGTTAGTGTAAAAAAGATCCATCTGGAACTTGGAAGCTAAACCAGTCTGTGTAAATGATGAATATGCAAACTAGACCAGTCTTAAAAAAAATTAACTTTTCTTGTGCAGACAAAACTTTTTTCCCCAAAATATAACCTACCATTTACAACAATACTAACATAAAAATTCAATCTGTTATGAACAACTGAGACAATGGTAATATCATAATGGTAAACATATGACACATAGCTATAGAGAAATGAGGTACTATACTTCAAAATCTACAGAACTATTACATACTGTCTTTACATTTGACAAGCACTGTTACAATTTCAGTGAAACAACAGAATGTTTATACATATACAGAAAGAAATCCAGTGAAATGAGACATATTTCTTATATAACAAAAAAAATTGTTGCAATCTGTATATGAAAAATCGGACATATTTCTCATTTACGAAATCAATTTCAGTCAAACATCAACTGTTTCTCTGGCACAAAACCATTTCATTCCAATCTGACATATTTCCCATGAACAAAATCAAATTCAGTTCATCTTATATTGTTTAACATGCACAAAACAATTTCAGTCCAATCTGATATATTTTTCATGTACAAAAAAAATAAGTCCAATCTGACAAATAACTTCTAAAAAATCAGATAAAATTTAGTCCAACTTGACATGTTTCACATACCTGTATATCAAAACAATTTCAGTGAAATCTTTCATGTTGCTTTTTAATCAAAAACAAAATCTGTGCAATCTGATGTTTCACACATTCCAAAGCAAATTCATTGCCATCCAAAACATTCTCATATATCAAAACAAATTCTGTGCAATCCCAGCATGTTTCACATGTACTAAAAATACTTCAATGCAATCTGGTACATTTCAAATAAAAAAAAAAAAGCATTTCAACCTGAAATATTTCACATGTACACAATGTTGATGGAACCTGAAACATTTCACATGTACACAATGTTGATAGAACCTGAAATATTTCACATGTACACAATGTTGATGAAATTTGAAATATTTCACATGTACACAATGTTGATGCAACCTGAAATATTTCACATGTATCGATGTTGATGGAATCTGAAATATTTCACATGTACACACTGTTTATGCAACCTGAAATATTTCACATGTACACAATGTTGATGCAACCTGAAATATTTCACATGTATCGATGTTGATGGAATCTGAAATATTTCACATGTACACACTGTTTATGCAACCTGAAATATTTCACATGTACACAATGTTGATGCAACCTGAAATATTTCACATGTACACAATCTTGATGGAATCTGAAATATTTCACATGTACACAATGTTGATGGAATCTGAAATATTTCACATGTACAAAAATAAATTCAGTGTCCATAGATATGTTTCAATAAACAAAAAAACAAATTCAATGCAATGTGCCATATTTTACATCATACAGACCCAAGTCACTGCAACTTAACTTGCTTTGTAAGTCAGAGCAATCTCTTAGCTTTGCTTTGAAAAAGAAAAAAAGTCCTGTGCAATAAGGTGCATTTCACATACATGTATATCATGGAGCAATCTTTTTCAACAACAATCAGAAACCTTTGAACTTGATGTATATATTTCTCTTCCCATGTACTGCACCATTGTGAGATGATGTAAAGTGTTTTATACAAATTAGTGTTTGTCATACTTTGGGGCTGCATGTTGGTTTTCATAGATGTCTAAAGGGTCAAGAGAGAACACAACTTTTTTTCAGACTATGGCCAACTATACTGCAACTTCAGAACCCTAGATCTAAAAGACCTACAAGAAGAATAGTGCAATAAAAAATAAATATTACAACTAAATCAAAATTCCTTTTTCAAATCTGAAAACATTTCTTACAAAGTTGCACACCCCCTTAAGCACTGAATGAAAAAAAAAATATTCAAAGCAAGCTATTCTTGTTGTATTTCACAGTACTGACATACTTCATATAACAGGTAAAAACAGAGCTTCAGAAAAAAAGTAAAAAACAATTTCCTCTAAATGTCTTTAAAATAATAATTCCCTATTCTCTGTTTCTTACAGAAGGTTCAGGAAAACTAGGTAGTGACTTATTTTATCTTATTATAAGACTGGTGCTTCATGAGTTCCTCTTTCCTAAAATAGATTTTTTTATCATCAGGAACAATTCAGGTTTACTTCTGGAACTTATAAGAAGCCGTATGAATTCTGACTTGTTGAAGTCTACTTTCAGATAAAATTTGATGACTTTTATCAGGAAAGAGATTTTTGGTATATTTTTTTAAGCTTATAAGAAAACATATGAATTCTGATTGGTTAGGTCCTGAAATGCAGTCTATATTTAGCCAAGGACTTAAAATACCATCGTAACTTAGGTCTTTGTTTTATCAAACAAAAGGTCACAGATAAGTGAAAAGGTTAAACTCAAGTTCAAACTGCCAAATAATTGATAATGATTATGAGTTTTCAAAATTTTTGGCTGAGAAACTTTTCTACAATGAGGTAAATTTTTATCACAACTTCCTTTTATGGCAACAAAATGATGTTAGGCCATGGACCAACTAGTTCCACATTGATCTTCTGCTCAGGAGTAATATCACATCACCACTGCACCATTGGGTTCCTGGGACTGCCTGTGAACTTTAGCATTGATGTAACTAGCTATGAGATGTGTAGCCTCCAAGACCTGAAATATATATATCATAGAAATATCTTCAGCTTGAAGTTCACATTTTTTTCCCCATCAGATGGCAAATTTGGTACAGCTTGACCAATATGGTAGCTATACTAGCTGACTGAATTCACTTTCCTGACTCCTGACAACTCATGATGAAACCAATCACTTGAGCAAAGAGTCAGTTACTGTCAATGATGGTAACCATGGTAACCTTTTCTTTACAGCTATATAAACTTAGATATGTAATGTTTAAGTACTTCACCAAAAGACACACCTCTCACTTTGGCAGGGACTTCAATCACAAGTCTTCTGAATTTGGTGAGTAGTGAAAATTGTCTTCTCAAGTTTTTTCACAGACTTTTTGTAGAAGTTTATCAGTAAAAGGATGATCATTTTACAACAGGAAGTACAGGAAAGCATTGTATCAAAAAACAAGAGCAAAGCATGATGGAGCAATATACACCAATAGGAAAAGTCTAAATTAGAGCATTTCTTAGGAATGACAAAAAGTAACAAGCTTTCACTGAAAAGAACATTATTTTAATACAGCTAGGCCAAAAGTTATTTTATTTTTGTCTTCTTAAGTGTTACCTATCATATCAATATTGCTACATTATAGTAACATATTTACTAAGATTTTACATCAACTTCTATCTTCACCCAAGAACAGTCGGGGCAAAATAACTAATGGAAAAGTGAGACACTCTCTTATTTTAAAATCCAAGTTTGTCTGCTTTTCAGTTTCAGAACCTTCATTACAAATAATTGAATATTTCGTCATTCAACAAATTTTCTTTTTCACATAGAGGCAACTTTACCTTAAGGTACGTATTTCAGCTGTCAAGACTTAAAAGTAAATTGGAGTAAATTATTATAAAATCAAACAGACTAATGATGACATCAATGCAATCATTCAAACTTTGACACTGCATGTGTTACTTTTCAATGTAACAAGGCTATGATGGCCCTGGACTGCTCACCTGAGTTCTTTGGCTGTGGATCTGCTGTTGAGCAAACATTTGAAGAAAAATAACAGTTTCTGAATTGAAGATTTTTAAGCATCTTATATTTTACAACTTGCCAAGGTGGGGTCAATTTTGACCTCAAGAACATAATTTGAACAAGGTCTACAGCTTACAGTTTCTGACAAGAAGATTTTAAAAGAACAAGTATTTCATACAAACAGGACCCTCAGGGCAGGGCCAATTTTGACCCAAAGAACAAAATTAGAACAAACTTTGTTGAGGTTCACTAGTCTATGCAACATACAAAACATCTTAGCTCTAAGGAATTTAGATTCAGACAGGAAGATTTTATAAGTCTTCCCTGTATGTCTTTGTAAAAAACAGTGACCTACAAGGGCAGGGCCATTAATGCCCAGGGGCATAATTTGAAAAATCTTGGAACAGGACCTCTAGGTGATGCTCCATGTAAGATATCTAAGGTCTAAATCTTATGGTTTCTCATGAGAGGATTTTCAATATTTAAATATTTTTCGCAAATAGGACCCCCAGGACAGGGCCAATTTTCACCCCAGGGACATACTTTGAACAAACTTGGTAAAGGTCCACTTGACAATGCAACAAACAAAATATCTTAGCTTTAGGGCATACATATTCAGACAAGAAGATTTTTTTGTCTTTCTTAAATAAGCCTTTGTAAAATCAAGTGAACCCTCTGCCCACCTACCCCCAAAAGGGGCAGAGCCATTAAAGACCACAAGGGCATAATTTAAACAATCTGGGTAGAGGACCTCTAGATGATGCTACATGCAACATACTTGTGTCTAAGCTCCAGACTTCATGGTTTCAGACAAGAAATTTTATGTCTTCCCTATATAAGCCTATGTAAAATCTGAGGTAGGGCTATAAACCCCAGGGGCATAATTTGAAAGATATTTGTGAAAGACCTCTAAATGATGCTCCATGCAAAATATCTAAGCCTTTAGCCTCATGGTTTCAGACAAGAAGTTTTTTTTTAAGTCTTCTCTAATTAAGCCTATGTAAAATTAATTAACTCCCAGGGCAGGGCTATTAATGACCCCAGGGGCATAATTTGAAAGGTTTGGTTTGGATGTTCATTTTTTTTCCTTTCTGTGGCCACAACCAGAGTTCTTGATGGAATTCAATTCTTTGATCAGGTAGAGCTTCATGCAAGGAACATCCCAGGATAGTTTTATTATAATTTAACCTGTTGGTTAAGGAGGAGATATTGCAACAAGGACCAATTCTAATATTCCTTCAATCAAGTACTCTGTTACTCAGAAGATTTCTCGGGAATTTTCTGAACACCCATATAGAGGCTACTTTAGATTTTGGGCACACACACATGCATGACTTTTTGTTAACCAGTCTGATATTACTTTGACAGTTTGCTCTCTTAAAGAAACTGAAACAAATATTTACCTGAAATTAACAGTCAATCTTGGGTCTGAATTCTCCAGTCAGTAGCAGTTAGCCTCTTGGGATACTGACTAACATGAAAGTTCTACCAAAGTTTAACAAGTATTTCTGATAGTAGCTTTTGGTCACCATCGTTTTTGTTTGGTCCAAGTATAAATTAAAACAAACCATAAATAACAAAGTTACAACCAATTTTAGCAACATTCAATATTTTGACCTTGCCTGTCAAGGTCATTTTTTAGGTCAAGGTCATACTTGAAATTATCAAAATGTAGAATTTGGCATAAGTACTATTTTGTCCAACATGTCGGTTTAGTCATAATTGTTGTTTTGTTCAAGTATGAATTAAATCCAACCATAATCAACAAAGTTATGGCAAATTGTAGCAAAATTCAATAATATTACCTTGACTGTCAAGGTCATTTAAGGTCAAGGTCATACCTGAAAGAATAATAATGTCGGATTTGTCATAATTGGTTTTTTTTTGTTAAAATATGAATCAAATTCATAAATAAATGACAAAGTTATGACAATTTGAGTAAAATTCAATAATCTGACCTTGATGGTCACAGTCATTTTAAGGTTAAGGTCAAACTTGAATAAATAAACATGTCAGCTTTTTCATAAGTGTTGTTTTATCAAGTTTGATCCAAATCAAATCATAAATAAAAACGTTATGGCCAGTTTAAGCAAAATCAATTATTTGACCTTGACTGTCAAGGTCATACATGAAAGAATCATAATGTCGGATTTGTCATAGTGTTGTTTTGTCCAAATATGAATCCAATCCATAAATAAATAAATGAGAAAGTTATGACAATTTAAGCAAAATTCAATCATCTAACCTTGACAGTCAAGGTCATTTTTAGGTCATAGTCATACTTGAGTTATTCAACATGTCCGTTTTGTCATAAGTGTTGTTTTGTCCAAGTATAAATCAAATCCAACCATAAACTACAAAGTTATGGCCAATTTTAGCAAAATTCAATAACTTGACCTTGACTGTCAAGGTCATTTTAAGGTCAAGGTCATACTTGAAAAAATCATAATGTCGGATTTTTCCTAAGTGATGTTTTGTCCAAGTATGACTCAAATCCAACATAAAATAACAAAGTTATGGCCAATTTTGGCAAAATTCAATAATTTGACCTTAAAGGTGAAGGTCATTTATGAGTCTTTGTCAAGTTCAGTCTGATCCACTTGAGGATCTTGTCCAAAAAGTTGTTGTGTCCAAGTATGAAGACAATCCACCTATTAATAATAAAGTTATGACCAATTTTAGCAAAATTCAATAATTTGACCTTAAAAGTGAAAATCATTTATGAGTCAAGGTCAAGTTTAGTCTAGTCTACTTGAAGGTCTTGTCTAAAGGGTTGTTGTGTCCAAGTATCAAGACAATCCATAAAAGAATAAAAGAACTATGATCAATGTTAAAGTTTTCGAATGGGAACGGCAATGACACCATGACTCTAGCAGTAACTCGATGTTTTCTTCGAAAAAAGTGAAGCTAAAAATGGACAATGCTGACTGCATGACATATGTCAGACAGAGAGTGATCATAAAAGCTCACCTTCAGCATATGCTCTGGTGAACTAAAAACCTATGTGTCATTAACATTACAAAGTTGTCATTTTATTCAACAGCTGTAAAGAGTCAGTGTCTTTCCAGGAAAAATAGATTTTTTGACATCAATATCAAAGTATGTTACGTTAAAAATTATAATGAATCATCACCTATCAATAATGGAAAGTAGGTCAGCTGTCAGGTATATTGCACAAACGGTATATTCTTATATTTGCGTAAGGATGGTCAAAACTTAAGTACTGGTCAAAACTCAGGAATTCAAGCATGGTCAAAACTAAGGGACTAATTAGATCTGATGGATGGTCAAAACTCAAGGATGGTAAAAACTGAAGGACTGGTCAACACTAAAGTACAGGTCAAATCCCAAGGATTGGTAAAACTGAAGGATGGTCAAACTAAAGGATAGTGAAAACTCAAGGATGGACAAAACTCAAGTAGTGGTCAAAACTTAAACTAGTCAAAACTGAAGTATACTGGTCTAACTCAAACATGGTCAAAACTCAAAGATTCGTCAAAACCGAAGTACCCGTCAATTTCAGGGATGGTCAAAATTCAAGGACTGGTCAAAACTCAAGCACTAATCAAAACTCAAAGAGTAGCCAAAACTCAAGTACTAGTCAAAACTGAGGTACTGGTCATAACCTTAAGACTGGTCAAAACTCAAAGACTGGCAAAACTCAAGTAATGGTCAAAACTCAAAGACTGGCAAAACTCAGAACTGTTCAAAACACAAAGACAAAATTCAAGTACTGGTCATAACCTAAAAACTGGTCAAAACTCAAAGACTGGCAAAACTCAAGTTCTTGTTAATACAGAAAGACTGGCCAGAACTCAAGTACTGGTCAAAACTCGAAGACTGGTCAACACTGAAGTACTGGTCAAAACTCAAAGACTGACAAAATTGAAGTACTTGTTAAAACAGAAAGACTGGCAAAACTCAAGTACTTGTTAAAACAGAAAGACTGGCCAAAACTCAAGTACTGGTCAAAACTCAAAGACTGGTCAAAACTCAGAACTGTTCAAAACTCCAAGACTAAATTCAAGTATTGGTCATAACCTAAAAAATGGTCAAAACTCAAGTACTGATCAAAACTCAAAGACTGGTCATCACTGATGTACTGGTCAAAACTCAAAGACTGACAAAATTGAAGTACTTGTTAAAACAGAAAGACTGGCAAAACTCAAGTACTTTTTAAAACGGAAGGACTGCCAAAAATTCAAAGACTGGTCAAAACTCAGAACTGTTCAAACACACAAAGACAAAATTCAAGTACTGGTCATATCCTAAAAACTGGTCAAAACTCAAAGACTGGCAAAACTCAAGTATTTGTTAATACAGAAAGACTGGCCAAAACTCAAGTACTGGTCAAAACTGAAGTACTGGTCAAAACTCAAAGACTGGTCAACATTGAAATACTGGTCAAAACACAAGGATGGTCAAAACTCAAGAACCATCAAACTTTAAAGAATGAATCATCAAGATATGAGAAGCAAAAATGTTTCCTTTAAATCTTTAAATAAATACGTTTAAACTGAAAGAGGCATAGCCTAAACTTTAGAGAGTACCATTTTTTTTTAAACCATGTAAATGGGAATGACATTGAATGAATGATTACCTAAGTGAAAATATCAGTAAAAAGTTCTAAGTGCAGCAGACAAACGTGATGTATAAGTCTTTATTCAGAGAGTTGTTGTTCTTGTTGCTGTTGTACCATTTCTGGGTGGATAGCTATTTATTCCAAATGAACACTTTCCGGGAGTCTAAATGCCTTAACGAGAAGTTTTTACACATGTTTTTTTCTTAAAATTATCAATTATTCTTAACTTTATATAGAAATGAACCAGTAAAATAGATATGCTGTAAACCATTGATTAATTGCAGGGTATGTCCCTTTAAGAGCTCACCTTGTGTTTTGACAAAATAAAAAGCAGTTTTTGTGTTCTGTGTTCATAATGGTGTGGAGCTGATTCTATCAGTTTGTTAACCACCACCATCAGGTCCTCGTTCCAGCCACCAAATGTTACCACTGACCTATAGTCATACATACTTATTGGTTGCTGAAAATATATAAAAAGGAATTTTGTGTTACCAGTTGTCTCTAAGTGCTAAAGCCCATCAACAAACTGTACACATTTAAAATTTTAAACACTGTAGAGTGACAAAACCGAATTCTTGGTATTCTTTTACTCCCCCCACCCCCCACCCCGCAATCTCGTAGCATGATCTCTACTTGAGGAAGCACTGTGGTCCAGGGGTAGAGCGCAGGGCTGCAGATCTGAAGGTCGCGGGTTCGAATCCCGCCAGAGGCGAGATTCTCTCATGATCTTCACATTCCTCCACGCTGCGCGAATACTGGTATGAAACCCAGGAAGCAATCATCGGGCGTGATGAATCTAAGTTGTAAGAACTTGTATCGCAATCGATGTAAAATAAATGAGTCTAAACTAAACATTTTCAATTATTTTTCAATTTATTAAGAACAAACCAACAGGAAACGTATACAGGTATGCTGCAATAGTACATACTGAAAGTCAGATGTTACAATAAAGATGTCAATCACTTGCCAATATAAGTTCAATTCTGTACAGATTCAAACTAATCAAACTCAGAACTAACAGTCAATAACATGATATAACGGTTTATTTCTTTTTAATATCTAATTCTATGCTGAAATATTTTCCAGCCTAGCAAACTCATAGACAAGATATAAGCATGTTTGTCTTATAATTCCATGCTGAAGTATTTTGCAACTTGGCTATTTCAGTGACAAGTTATTTTTTTGTGTTTTCGTCTTCTATCTACTGATGTTTCTGCAACAATAGAGTCGGATTACAGTATTTCTATTTAATTGTATATATTACCATGGTGGAATACTCTAGCACTGCCACACCCTCTTCTTGGATAGCCAACCAGATTTCATCTTGAGATGCAGACTCTCTTTCCTGGAGACAGAAAAAAAATGCCTTTTATTAACTACATGACTCAAACAAGAGCTAGAATACCGTCTACAGAGAAAAATGCAATACAAAGAACTTTTAAGAACATTTGCACTAAAAATCTTCTCTGTTAGGAAGACAGCATTTTATATTTCTGGACTCAATTCTGGATATTCTGCGTATTAAATGGAAAAATACCAGAAATTATAAATCTTTCAAATTAATTTAGCACTGGTGAATAAACAATACATTTCTTGCTGCCATTATAATTAGCTTTGGGTAATGTTACATAAAGTAGAAACGGACATTAAGCAGTGAAATGGAGAATATTTAATGGTTATGAGAGCATTGCTTATTTCTAAGATGAACATCTTTTTCATAACTGAAAAGATAATTAGCCAACATTTGTCATGACTTGCTTTGCTCTTTCAATTAATCCTTCCATCTTCAGTGAAATATCTGCACTTTCAATAACTATGTTTGAACTAGATTATGTACAAAAACACTTGCTGATTCAACAATGTACTTTTCTGACACATGCTTTGGTGTTTTCTGATTTGCAGTTTTAACTGCATGCCATATTTTCATTAAGATGATAAAACAAAAAAAAGTAAACAGTACATCAGGTACCTCTACCAACATTCTGTACCAAAAGGTAAACAGTACATCAGGTACCTCTACCAACATTCTGTACCAAAAGGTAAACAGTACATCAGGTACCTCTACCAACATTCTGTACCAAAAGGTAAACAGTACATCAGGTACCTCTACCAACAGTCTGTACCAAAAGGTAAACAGTACATCAGGTACCTCTACAAACAGTCTGTACCAAAATGTAAACAGTACATCAGGTACCTCTACCAACATTCTGTTCCAAAAGGTAAACAGTACATCAGGTACCTCTACCAACATTCTGTACCAAAAGGTAAACAGTACATCAGGTACCTCTACCAACAGTCTGTACCAAAATGTAAACAGTACATCAGGTACCTCTACCAACATTCTGTTCCAAAAGGTAAACAGTACATCAGGTACCTCTACCAACAGTCTGTACCAAAATGTAAACAGTACATCAGGTACCTCTACCAACATTCTGTACCAAAAGGTAAACAGTACATCAGGTACCTCTACCAACATTCTGTACCAAAAGGTAAACAGTACATCAGGTACCTCTACCAACATTCTGTAACAAAGTGTAAACAGTACATCAGGTACCTCTACCAACAGTCTGTACCAAAATGTAAACACTCTACTAACATTCTGTACCAAAATGTAAACAGTACATCAGGTACCTCTACCAACACTCTGTACCAAAATGTAAACAGTACATCAGGTACCTCTACCAACATTTTGTACTAAAATGTAAACAGTACATCAGGTACCTCTACCAACATTCTGTACCAAAATGTAAACAGTACATCAAGTACCTCTACCAACATTCTGTACCAAAATGTAAACAGTACATCAGGTACCTCTACCAACATTCTGTACCAAAATGTAAACAGTACATCAGGTACCTCTACCAACATTCTGTACCAAAATGAATCCTTAAATGAACAGAAAAGTAATGAAGCAAAAATAAATCAGTATCAAAATGCAAAAATACTGAAGAAAGTACAAAATTTTAAATATAAACACTATGTGGTGGTGGCATAAAAAAGATAACTGAAATATGGAGGCCTGAACTGGCTGAATTCACTCTCATGACTGCATGAAAATATAAAGAACAACTGTTTCTGTAAGCTGGCTTATGAATACATTATATCAACGGAAAAACATGAATTTATGAAAAAATATCTGTCAGTGCCATATTATTTATGCATAAGTTCATGGTCAATGTGAACAGACTGTAAGAATCTTCCATGTGTTTTAGGTATGGATTGTTGATGCGGACTAAGGGTGACTACATTTTTGTGGAAATGAGGCTCTGACTGATCCAGACCTCAAATACAGAATGATAATTTGTCTTGCATACAATACTTGTTTTATGAATACATTTATAGCAAATAAATTTATTAGTCTGTTCTATTTACAAAGAAATCTTTTCAAAGTAATAGCTCATGACATCAGTGTCACATCATAATGACTGCAAACAATTTGACATCAAGGGCATAGCGTAACTTATCTTACCATGATGGAGGGCTAGAGAAAAGGGAACTTCCCACTATATTGCATTAGAATAACATAGGTATGCAAGAATTTATGTGCACAGCTAGATGAAATAACTTCAAAGTAACATTAACACTAGCAATAGGTCAATGACTGATATAAAACTGCCTTTGTACAAGCACCTAGATGATAAATCAATGGACAAAACTCCTGATTACAATTTCAAAGAAAGACATTCTCCTCAGACTAAATCATATCAAAATGTAATTAAAATTTCAGCTTTCATACAGTACATTCAATGTACTTTAAGAAAGATGCAGAAAGTATTTTAAAATGGAAATCTGGTATAACCAACAAGCTATTAAATGTCTAGCTAACTTTAAATTGCTCTTCCATTCTAAACTATGTCTTTATATCTTAAGTACATGTATCCATGGATAACCTGAGCATTGATATCTATAAACTGAAGGCCATCTGTTTTCCAATCCTAATGAACCT
Source organism: Cyclina sinensis (assembly GCA_012932295.1). NCBI lineage: Eukaryota > Metazoa > Mollusca > Bivalvia > Venerida > Veneridae > Cyclina > Cyclina sinensis. The sequence goes on from JAAONU010000011.1 coordinate 230,648, forward strand.
GATGGAACTCTAAAAAGCTAAATGAAAAATAGTTTAATGGTTAAAGTATACTGATTTTCAACATGTCACAATGCATTTAATTGAAAAAGGTGAAAAAAGGTTTGAAAGTGTTGATGATTTATTTTACTGAGTGCGTGTTCTTGGTGTGGCATGTGTATGCTTTGAAAATTAGATTTTATGTCAAAATATTTTATAGATTATCTTGAATTAAAAAAGTGATGTAAGAAGGTGCATTATACATGTAATTTTTCAAATACTTCATGGAAATGGCACAGATGTTGTATTCTAACATAAAACCAGAAGAAAGACTGTCAACACCTTAAAACCTTTTCATAAAAATTGAGAGAATAACACAATGTAAAATCCTGTTCATGTGACAGAACTAATTTGACTGTACATAGACTGAAAAGGAATCAATAAGCATTACAATAACTTGAGATCACTAATAACCTCGAGCACTTCAATATGTGAGATCTTCAATAACTTCAAGCACTTCAATAAATTAAGATCACTGATAACCTCAAGCACTTCAATATGTGAGATCTTCAATAACCTTAAGCACTACAATAACTTGAGATCACTGATAACCTCAAGCACTTCAATATGTGAGATCTTCAATAACTTGAGATCACTAATAACCTCAAGCACTTCAATATGTGAGATCTTCAATAACCTTAAGCACTACAATAACTTGAGATCTTCAATAACCTCAAGCATGTCAGTAACTCCAGATCTTTAATAATTTTTGATTTTCAATAACTTTGACCACTCTAATACCTTCAGATCTTCAATAACCTCAACCACATCAATATCTCAAGATCTTCAATAACTTGAGATCTTAGATAACTGTTTATCTTCAGTAACCTTGAGCACTTCAACACCTTGAGATCTTCCATTACTAAAGCACTTTCAGTAACTAGAGATCTTCAATAACTCAAACACTCTAAAAACTCGAATATTTTTTTCATCCATTCTCAACTTTGAGTTCTTAGTATCTTGAAGTATTGCACTATCACTCCAAAACAGTAAACAGGACAAATAATCCCTGTATATTCATTAACTGCCTGAAATAAAGATAGCTTACCTGTTATCTTTAATATAAATTATTCCCATGATCAATGGAAAACAGGATTTCTACTTAACATATTCTAGTTTAAGTCCCAAAGTTGTAGCTGCATGAAATTATCTAAGAAGATGAATGTAAGTGGTGAAAGTTACCCTGGTGAGAAAAAGTTTTGCTCCACAAAACTGCCATTTATGTGCAACTGCCAGATACACACGGACACAATCCTGATGGCTGCGACCCCGAAGTGATGTCCACCTCTCTATCAACTTCTCATGAACAACCCTGTGAAAAGAAAATAAAAAAATATATATATATCTTTAAGTTATCCAACAACAAATGTAAACAGATATTTTCATACATCTCATTATGAATAACTTAACAATGTCTGCAAATATTTGCAAAATATTTGTTTTTCTGATGAGAAACAGTTCAAGAGATGCAAAGCAGACAAGAAATATTCACACGGTATAACATGTGGCCTCTTAGTGTGTCCTTGACCATGACCAGAGATTGCCAAAACCTGTGCTCAGCACATCATCTCAGTATGGTAAAATTTTATGACAAATAGTTTCAATTTCCTTCAAGCAGTTGAAGAGATACAAAGTGGACACAAGATGTCAAAAAAGCAATTCCTTCAAGCAGTTCAAAAGATACATCCATGGCAGGACAGAGGAGGACATGCACCCTGTGTGACCTTGACCTTGATCTAAGCCAGTTAAAGCCTAGGCTATGCACATCATCTCGTCATGGTAAACATTTCTGTCAAACAGTTTCAATGTCCTTCAAGAATTTCAACAGATATAAAGCAGACACAAAATATTCACACATTATATCAGTAAGACATGCAGCTTTGAACTTATTTAAGCCAGCCAAAACAGACACTCAAAACCAAGATAGTAATGAATGTAACAGGGTGAATTATGAAATAATGGTGTACTACAAACCCTTCAGTACTTTTCACCAGAAACAAAAAATGCTGTGCAAAGAAAAAGAGATTTAACACGAAAAAAATCAGGTCTATTGTTGAATTAAAGAACTGTATTTTAACTGTATATGACTATTTAACATGAACATCATTATTACTATTAGTGAGATTGATTACCTGAGTCCATCAGCAGATGCTGACTCCCTGTATTTCCTTGGATAGAAATGCTCCAGAATCTGATTAACTTGTTGGTTCAGACTCGAGTCACTTGATTTCAGGTCACCATATTCTATCTGCAATATCACATGATATAATTCCATGACAATTTTTGGCTTTACATTTTATAAACTTTTGTATTTGCAAACTAATGGACTAAAAGTCAGATAATTTCATTAAACACATTTGCCAACCCCACAATTTTGCAGATTTTCTAGCCTCCATTCATTAATTTTCAATTTCATTCTAGGTTTATGGACATCTCTGGTTCAGTCCTTCAGGTGCATTCCTCATTCCAGTAAGTCTGGGTTTGGATCCTAACAATAACATGTCTGAAGGCAAACACCAAGGATGTCTAGATACCTATGAATGGGTATCAGTAATGGGTTATTAACTCTTCTTACATCATATAGTGTAATGCAATGATACCATCTGGCTAACATTGTTTCAATCAACACTTCATGTAAATACCACTAAAAATATGATAAATTCTATGTTAATCAGTAAAACATCTTTCAACTAATGTCTTAAGCCTTTTATGGCTGTTATTACTGGTGTCACCTGGGCATTAACATTCTGTCTTAAAGCTGAAAATAATTTCAGCAAAATTAATCTCTAGAGGTTTTTAGGCTGAGGTTAGAGGTATAAGTATTTACCTGTGCCATGAGAGAAGCCAGTTCCAGAGCCAGGTCTCTATTGAGAGGAAACCTTCCATTAACAATCTCATCATTGATCTGGTAGGTAAGTAACAGTTTCTCTCTGTCTGTCTCAAAACGACTTGTACTCTTGTAATACAATCTATAATACATACATATATCTGTTCCATTTATTTGAATTACTTTTAGTACATACATGTATAAAGGTCTTTCAGAGTCCTCCCTCATGAAAAGTTATGTTTCCACAACAGACATACTGTAAAGCATTGTAATTATAAGAAGCCAGTTAATGTTGAAACTTTTACCAACTAATTAAATGCTTCCAATCACTTACCCAGGTATATAGGTAAGACCAGAAACTGTTTATAACATATTAAAATGAGTTATTTAGTTATCGTTCCATACCTCATTCTCAAGGGACTCTGACATAACTCTTATCTTCACAACAGATAAGAAAAAAATACAAGTTCCACTCTTAGATTTCATAATTTACTGATAGTGTCTTTTTTTATCAGTTTACCATGGCTAGCTTGGATCAATATACTGTTACAAATCTAGTGACTGACCTGTTCTTATACAGAAGTCTGATTGTTCTACTTGTATCTAATTTACCACCATGATATTCACGAAATGACTCCTCCCACTTTGAGATCACATCACATATCTGAAATAGCACAAGTAATAATGATTCTAAGGTTATATGTTACCTAATTGTACTTCCGTCACTCTTTTTAAGTCTTACACCTTTATATTATTGGCCAACCAACATGACCTTTTGACATTCTTTAATTCGATTTTGATGTCCACAGCTCACCTGATTTCAATATGCTAATATTAAGAAAACTTATATCTTCCACTAGAAGGTAACTTCAGATGAAGGGAAAAGACTTTATAGATAAACTGCTTTATTGAACATGTACATTCAAAATTGGGAAAGAAAACATACAAATTATGTTTGTTTTTTGTGTGCAAGTAAATGAGGTGGACATTTTACTCCAGATAACTTTGAAGGAATTAAGGAATATGTACTTTACTGATCATGCTGTGATTCTTCAAGTTTTTCCCATTTTTATAGACAAGCATACAGCTTCAATCAATTGTAACAAAACACTACTAGGTAATGCCTGTAGACGGACCAATTAATATCAAAGGGCTATAACTCAGCTATGAGAGTGTTAACTGTACCAGCAATTGACAAGAATCATTCTTCTATTATCACTAACAATCCAACTAAGATACAACTAAATCCATGATACTGTTAAGTATATATAGCTCCAGACCTATCCGATGATGGGGTTGTTTACCCTCAGCACCAGCCTAAGCCATATGGCCGAGCATGACGTAAAATTGTTATATTAGCTCCAGACAGACATACAGCCTGCATTTGTCAAACAAATAACTCAACTATAAGTTTGTAAATTATGATGGATATTGACATACAATGTTCCCCTACTTTTATCTATAATCTCACCAAGTTACAACTAAATCCATGCAAACAGGAATTATGGCTCTGGATGGACAAACTGAGATGATTGTATGCATGGACAACACCAAAACAGTATGTCTCGTTTGGCGGGGGATAACAAACTGAAACATTTCAGAATTCTAGTTTCAATTATTTTGACCATATTTATCCTCTATGTCAATTATTTAGAACTTTCTGTCAATGATTAAACTCTGACAATTTCATGAGAAAATGTCTAGATGTTAGCACATATAACCTATGTGGTCACATCAAGATTGTGTTACTTTCATCTATCTATCTAAAAGCATCCCATGTATATATAATCAATTAAAAAATCCATTTACCAGAAAACTAACATACATGTAGAAGTCTGGGTCCATTAGAGTTCTTCTCCTATCCACAACTTAGAAATACAAACTTCAGTGAATGGGAGACAACTAATATAAAATATCAGACAAGAAGGCTGAGAGTTCATTCCCTTACTTTTTTAACTGATATCTTCATTACCTTGATATGATTTTGCAGGCAAGTCTCTATGTCTGAGTCCAATGGATGATCTGTGTAGAGAGCAAACCCTGAATGTGTACAGTCTTGCACACCAAGACATTTATTTATGGTCTGTAGAAATTCTTGAATGGTTGTGGAACCATCAAAGCTGATCACCTGCATTACAAAAGGCCATTAACTTTTACGTACAAAATAACTAACTGGCATTGTATCATCAAAATTATGTCAGTAAGTACTTCCTTTCAAGTACATGCACTACAGCATTTAAACATACATTACGTAATTTTTTTAATACAGTATCACCTTCTTTGTCCATTTTGGTTTTGATAACTCAGTGGTTAGACAGTCTGTGCTCAGTTTGGTAGGTGCTGGGTTTGAATTCCAGCCAGAGCGTACAGTGTATCCTTGAGCAAAGGCACAATCCACACGTGTCTCAGCTATACACCTGTACTAGTTGTTAAAGTAACTGACTTCTCTCAAATATGACTGATCACATCATAGATGGTGTCCCAAGACACCAGTGTAACTAAGCTAAAACAACTTGAAAGATTCAAGCTGAAATGAATCAGTGAAAATAATTCATGTAAAGATAAATAGCTTTGCAATGATAACCAACTCTAAATGATCCAATGAGATAACACGTCAAACATAAAATTAAAATATGGTACTAATTAGAATGTCTACCTGATAACTGTTATTAAGGAAGTGCACAGGTATGCTAATTGGCTGTGAGTGATGGTATGGGTGTCGCAAAAGTATTGACATCACCTCCATACGTGACGGCTTCACCTCTCGTGGACCATGTAGCTGGCTACGATCGAGAGCACGCTGACAGAATATGGCATATTTACCTATGTCTGACCTACAATCAAAACAACAGGATCCATTTTTTCTTGATTTTTTGTTTAGGACAGATGAGATAAAATCCTATCAGAGATATATATGTAACTGATTTTTCTCAATAAAATAATGTATATCATGCAGTATTAATCTATGAATTACTTAATAATTTATCTTCTGAATGTACTAAGTAGGACACATTCTTTAAACATCTAAAAATTTGCTTTATATCAATCAAAGAAGCAAACTATGCATCATTTTAATTGGGTACAAAAATATTTAAACCCAGTCTTTTCAACAATGTCAAAAACATTCACAAACAAAGTATTTTCAACAATGTCAACAAATAGCAACAGAAATTGATGATGTCTCTAGCTTTCCCCATATTTTTAAATATAATTATTTGTATTTCATAACTTTATATCTTTCCTATTCAAACACATAAGCAAGTTTTTGGCAACAAAACATTGAATATTTCTGCTAACCTGGGATCTGCATTTCTCTGAAGATGCATTTTCAGTAACCACATAATGCTTTGTTTAGGTACAAACAACGATACACACATCGCCAACAGTTGCCAGCCTTGTACAATCACGTATGTGGGCGGGTTCATCTTGGACTCAGCAGTGAGATCTAGTACTGAATTGCTCGGTGAAGTGGGGGATGTATGGCACAAGTACCAGGTGTGTTTTCCACACAGGAAAAGATTCTGGAAGAAAAGAGCATAGGTTTAAGGAACTTATCTTAAATATGTATGCATTTCAATACTTGTAAAATTATCATTATAGAAATAAGATAAAACTATAAGGTTTTAGCAGTTTCATACAATTAAGATCAATGCAATCATTTTGCTACACTTATATAAAATTTGCCACTGTTCACAATTTGAATGGCTAATCACATTATAAGACGTGTAAGAATTATATAAGTATACACCTCAAAAGGAGAGCCAATTTTGACTTCCTGGAAACTGTGCTTAAATTCATGTACTAGAAGTATAATCATTTTGTGTACAACAGCTGAACATCTGTTAGCTTTTTGTGTTTGATGCTAAATTTGCAAACTCCAACTCCAAAAATGATCAAAAACTTACATATATTACTTATAGTTTAATCTTTTTAGAATGTGCAATAGTTAACAGCAATAAAAAGATAATCACTCCTGAATTGACCATGTACCTAGACAACAGCTGTAAGTAAGCCAAAGAAACCTTACTAAATTTATACTGAGGACTGATTTAAACAATCCTCTACTCACTTGTACAGTAGACCTATTTTGTACAGGATGTCTAGATGTCTGTTTGATGAGATGACAGTAGAGTTCATTCTGTAACTGGGCTTGCTGTATACACTGATGTAGGATAGACTGGGCTAGTGTAACATGTAACTCCAGGGAATGAGATTCTATCATACTATACAGAAACTGGTGCACAGTCTGAAAAATACATACATATTTCAAAGAATTTCAAGGGAAGGACTTGCATGTCTCAAAAAATACTTTACAAGTATAATGGTGGGAAAGGCTGCTCATGTGATCCTTAACTTCATTGTATTTTAAAGAAAATTCATCAAAAGTACAATTACAGGTTATAGGTGGCTATCTTACCTGGAACATTTGTACAGCCTGTTTCTGGAGATACTTGGAAGGCAAGGTTGTGAGAGGGGAGGCTACAGGTTCTTTGGAATGTAGTAACACTGGATACTTCCAGTACACACAATCTGAAAACATACATATAACTTGTGCTTTATGGTTTACTTAGATCCTGACAGGCCATTCCTTAATACTGTTCTTAGACATAGAGGAAAAACAGAGGTTCAGTGATGTTGCAAAGAAGCCCATCTTTAACTGGTAAATTTCAGTAAAACTTATGAATGAAAATTAAGTAAACACTCTCCAACATTATACAAAATTCTAAATCTAACTTAACAAATTTAAATCAAAATCAAAAGCAGAAGTGCTTTCTGGGTTAGTTTTTAACAATTCTATCATTATTGGTTCAGAACATGACTACATCACATTTAGTATTAAGGTCAGTCACCTAGCAAATATCCAGTGTAAAAATTTCATGAACATGTTTATCAGTTTATTCCCCCCTCCCATTATAATCAAACTTACTAGGGTCACCATCAACTTGCATCAGCTTGGCAATCAGCTGTTCAAACTGGGTACCAACATTTCCTGTACCGCCACCTGCTGCCACCGTCAGGTGGTACAACCAAGAGTCCTGAAAAATGTTGAAACCATTTTAATGTACACAATTACCTCTGAATAAATCAAACCATAAAATGGTCAACTGATTAAAACATAAATGAATGGCCTTCTCTTGTACCATGAACCCAATGTGGAAAACATGGCTATCTGCATCGTATCCTGATGCATACATAATACTCTTCTGGAGTTTCATATACTTGTCTGCATGACTTACACTGTCTAATTTTACCTTATTTTGCGCTGAAATGTACTTACAGTGACTATCTATAAGATGAACTGGTTTTTACATAAAATGCACTATTCTGTGTTACTGGATTACTGCACTTGAACCATAGCATCCAGATTTTCATGATTCTCAACCAAAGTCATATAACCCTCCATTTCCAAAGACACTTCAAGCAGGGATATCGTCTAGAAAACATTACATAATTTTTATCTATTCATGGCAGAAAAATCCTAGAACCTTGCAAAAGAACAAAACCTCTGAATAAAATGTTAGAAAAGTTGCTATTCAAAACCTTTTCTTGTTTTGTAGGCACAATGAGGTATGAAGGCCCTTGGCATGGCGGCCATATTGCTATCACATGTTTGGTTGGCATGGCAATGTCCGATTCTTCTTCAGATTCTGTAGGTGTGTCAATCTCTTCCAGCCTGGCTCCCTGAAGGTCTATCTGACCAAATGGTGTCTATAAAATAAAGTAAGTTTATCAGCAAGGGGATGTAACTCTCAAAAAAATAACACAATAAAGTTGAGAAATTAAACACAGGATATGATAATTCAGTAATAGCGGAAGAATATAAACAAGTGGATATATGAACAATGCAAAATGTAACTGTATTTGTGAAATGACAGCAGTGGCATGGTAGATTTCATAAGTCAGCGCTCTATAATTTTCTCAGCATATTGTGTGCAAAGGATGTTTTTCTCATAACAGATACATGACAAATTTTCATTTCAAATTTGAGTAGAAGAGGCATGAAAGGTGAAGCAAAATCAAATGTTAACTAGCTTTGTTCACTGGCGTGAGTTATGTCATTCTTTCAACACTGTGGTCTTTGGAAGAACACTTCTATAGACACCTATCAATAGCATCTATGGCTTAGTTCGAGAATGAAAACAAGAACTGTCACTGTAAGATGACAATGCCCCGAAAGTGGTGCTTTGACCTTTGATCTGAGAACCAGTCATTCAGGGGTCAAGGTCAAATAAATATAGGTCAGTGGGAAGGTCTTATCCAAAGGGGGTTGTGTCCAAGTATGAAGTAAATCCACTTACTTATAAGGAAGTTATGGGCAATGTGAAAATTTCTTGACAACTGGATCTTCAAGGTGAAGGTCATTCAAGGGTCAAGGTCAAATAAATACAGGACAGTGAGATGGTCTTGTCCAAAGACGTGTTGTTTTAAGTATGAAGTATATCCACTTACTAATTTGGAAATTATGGCCAAATAATAGTTTCTTGATGATTGGATATTCAGAGGTCAAGGTCAAATAATTACAGGTCAGCGGGAAGGTCTTGTCCAAATGGGTGTTGAGTCCAAGTATGAAGCAAATCCACTTACTACTAGTGAAGTTATGGCCAATGTTAAAGTTTTTGGACAATTGGATCTTCAAGATGAAGGTCATTCAGGGGTCAAGGTGAAACAAATATAGGTCAGTGAAAAGGCCTTGTCCAAAGAGGTGATGTGTTCAAGTATAAAGTAAATCTACTAACTAATAAACAAGTTATTGACAATGTTAAAGTTTTTGAACAACTGGATCTTCAATGTGAAGGTCAATCAAGGGTTAAGGTCAAATAATTATAGGTCAGTGTAAAGGTCTTGTCCAAAGGGGTGTCATGTCCAAGTATGAAGCAAATCCACATACTAATAAGAAAGTTATTGCCAATGTTAAAGTTTTTGGACTGACTGACGGACAGATGGACAGACAGTTCAAAAACAATATGCCTCCCTTCGGGGGCATAAAAAATAGTTGTACCTTGTTTGAAGGTGATCTGTAGTAGAGAAAATATCCCCCTAGTAGAACACACCAACACTTCCTTGTTATACCATTCTTTACCTGTAACAGAATTATAGAACTGGTGCTACATGTTGAGTTTTTTTAGCATTTACATATGAAACTCTTCAGCATTTAAACATGAATAGGCTATTTGCATATTTGCACACATGCTTTTTGCATATACCCGTATGTATCTCATCAATGCATAGCAACAGACGAATTTCAGATTTTTATACACAAATAACAAGCTTAATTACTACAGCGTTTTTGGCTCTAGAAATACATTGTCCAAAGTATTTTATCACTTCCCTTTATACTTGTATGTCACTGAACTTCTGGCTGTAACTTATATGTTTTCTACCAAACAGCCTCTAAGAAGGTCCTTTATTCTCCACATTCTTTTTAAGTTTGTATGACACTTCTACTGACTCAGTTAGTTATCAAAGCACATTCAGTGAAGTGCTTGCTAATTATCATGTTGACCCTACTCAAAGGGCTCCCAGACTTAAGTGACACCTCCAGTTTTGTATTACCGGTATTTTACTTCCTAATTCTTATCCCATAAACCAGGTGGCCAGTAAATCAGTAACCTTTCTTACTCAGCTGTCCTCATAAGAACAAGCACCTGATGAAACTTGAAACCTTTATATTACCTTCCAAAAGCAGACTCCTTACCACTAGGCCAGAGGGATGGTTGAGGACTCTAATATTGCATTATATTTTGAGACTGTACTGGCATCTTACCTTGGTAAGAAAGCCTTTGATAACAGCTTTTGTTTCCACCTGGTCCAATAAGTAACTGGTGGCCTGTCTCTTCAGAACCTTCTGAAGCACTGAAATGGAAACTAGAGCTATCAATGAATGTGATTCATACCCCCACAACATTGGCATGTCAGAGGCATTTAAACGGAAAATATCAAGTAAGAACTAAATGATGAATCACAAAATGTTAGTAAAACAGACTGAAATACTCTGAAGATTTCTAACTCTCCTTTATACTGCTGTTGAGAAATATTAATGCTACTGTTATTGTAAATCCACAATTTATTGTTTGTTGGGAGTTTGCTAATAAAAGACTGAACTGTAAAAATTGGTATGACATCTTACGACTTATTGGCTGTGAGGAGGTTATCATTTGTGCCAACTTATCTTAAAATCCTTCCATGCCTGACAAACTTATAGCCCTCACACACAAATACGGATTACCTTAAAAGTGATCTTGACCTTTCAGACCTGGTAGATGCATGTGAAACTTTGTCTCTATTTGGTTAGAATTTGTGCTTACTCCAGAAAATGGCCTTAAAGTCATTACTCCACGTATGGGCGAGTCAGGTAAAGAAAATGAAAAATTTATCAAACGTATTATAAGATACTTGCCCGTATGTCATATTTTTTACACTACACGGAGATTAAACACTCGACTTTTGGCCCAGTATACACGGTACGATTCAATAAATACATGAAAAATCAATGTTAAAACTTACATCTGGATATCACAGTAATTATTGCTATAGAAAACAGAAGTGTCTAGATCTGGCACTGAATACCATGGTCAATTTTGCCCTTGTATTAAAACAAAAAAGAGCAAAGGTATGTAATTCATACAAGCATATTTCTACTCTGTACTGTTTGTGTCCCCTGAGTGTAATGTTAGTCTAGTACTGCAATTTATGACCAAGAAGGACTGTATAAATTGTCTGCAAAATATAGACTGTACAATCTAACATCTGAAATCATCAGCTGCCAAATTGATCAAAACAGATCTAAAAAGGAAAAATAAACTTGTGGACAAATGTTTCCTATCAAGTAATTCAAAGATATTCCAAAACCTTCCCATAAACCCTTTCAACATCATACTCTAAATCTCGGAAAACAAATTCCTAAAATGACAAATGTCCTCCCATTGATTTATGCTGATCTCAGCAAATTCTATCACATGAAATACAAAAAAACAGTATTATATCATCTCATAATCTTGTCAAAGTTGTACAGCAGAAAACATTTTCACGCATTTTTTGGAATGTCTTTCTATAGTCTTCAGTATATAAAGTGCCTGACTTGAACAAGTTATCAGTAATGACAACAAAAACACCGAAAATGAATCATTTATCTATCATCTGGTAGACATCAGAGCAAAATCTGCTGACTTTTCTTGGCATGGAAGTGATCATTTTCTTGTCAAATATAGATTTCACACCATTAAGTCTATTGTTGAATTATTGCATCAACATGCTGAATTATTACATCAGCATGTTAAGCAACAATAAACTAATTGTTTAAGGTGTCATAAATTAGGGTAGAAACTGCCCAATTATTATAAAATGTAATGGGAAAATCATTAATGTACTTGTCTGCATACTTTTATAGATTTATAACACAGTTAATGTTTCATTCACATCTGTAGATTTTGTACTGCAGAGTTCATTCATTGTACAAAGTCTGTTATTAAAGCACCTTAAGGATAAAGCATCTGGTTAAAGTTTAAATGATGCCCAGTCAAAGACTTGTCTGTTATCAAAGCACCTGGGTCTCTTGTAAGATTTAAACTGGTGCACCAATTAATGTTTTGTCTAAAGAATGAATAAAACAACATGTTCAAGTTTAACTGGTACACAGTCAAGGACTCGTGTTATCAAAGCACCTGGTTCTCTTGTAAGATTTACGTTTATGTTTACATTGTTTACGTTGTTCTAGAAGCCAGAACATCCTCCTCCGGATGCTAAGCTGTGTGCAGCTTCTTAGGCCCTTTTGTAATTTGTTTTCCCCATTTGATAAATTATTAATTTTCATCACCTTGATATACATGTTCTGTATAATGGCACTTAGTAATATTCACTTATAATGTTTACATACAATGAACCTGTACTCCTCTTGATATCAAAATACTTTATTTACCAATTAAAAACAGTTCCACCAGTTCCTAATGTTCACAACTACTTGTAATTTCACGTTATTTTTGCATTAGTAGGTGCAGTAACATTTTGCCTTAAACTTGGTATCACCTGTCCAGTGTCTATTTATCCTAGCTTTGAAGGCGTTTAAAGATGGTGCTTCAATTATAGACGATGGCATTTTCATTCAAAAAGTCACATCAACAAGTAAAAAGCAAACAACTGTATTTCTCATTGCTATTTTCTTAGAAGCACGATCCCTAAATTGCACCATGCAGGTAATATTTTAACCTATTATTGTTCTTACAAACATAAAGTCTGTAACAGAAAGATGCAGTGCATTTTAGAATACACAACCCAGAGTGGGATTCAAACTCCGATCTCCTGCATGATACGCCATTGCTCTAACCACTGAGTGGTTAGTGTTGGCGTGTCACGCGGGAGATCGAGGTTCGAATCCCACTCTGGGTTGTGTATTCTAAGATGCATTGCATCTTTCTGTTACGAACTTTTATGTTCGTTAAGATTGTGTACACACCTCTGACCCATCTGTCTGTCTCTGTATATGTGTCAGCTGACAGGTAATACGTCCTCTTATTATGAATGATCTGAAAATAAAGCTAATTTATAATAAATTTCTCAGAAGTATTTCACTGAAACAAGTCAGGTAGATATGAACCAGAATGTAGGTGGAAAGTTCTCTATAAAATTTCTTCACACAATGCCCAGATTAAAACCATAACTTGGGGTGATAAAGACCTCATATACCCCTCTATCACACAGTACACTGCTTTGACACAGAGCATTCACCATCTTTTTGTTACTCTGACACTGAATTTTGGGTTTTTAACTGAATAAGAAATAAAAGGAAACACTTGTGAACACTGAATCTGTTTATATTCAAGTTTTATGCAATATTGCTTCTTGAACAAATTTATGAAAAGTATGCATTCTTTTTGACACTAAAATATGGTAACAATAATAAGATATGCAACAGACTTTTGAAAATATGAACCTTAATAAATAGAATATCATTTCTATATTCTTTACCTGGTACAAAAACAGATCATATCTTAGATAATAAACAGTAAATATGGAACAGCCTTTGTCACTGCCATTTTGTTAAGTAAGAAAGAAAAACTATTTATCTCTCTATATCTAAGTATTAATACCTACCTCAAATGTAAGTTCTCCATGTGTTCTGGAAATTTTGGTCTGGTCATCAAACTTTATACATCCCTGAGGTTTCTTGAGCATATCATGCTGAAAACCAGTCAAAGGTAATAAATTACTTTAACATTCTGTGAACTAGTCAAAAATGGTTCAATTGCAGGGTTTTCCTTTAATGGTACTATTTCTGGCAAGTAAACTAGTAGAACTTGGTTCTTTTTCACTTAAGACCATTCCAGTAAAACATATATCCTACCTCAGGAAGGCACTTCCAAAATAAACCAACCCCCTTCAGAAGTTTATCTGACAAGAAAAGACCTACCTATATAAAAAGACCACCCAGACAGTCCTTATTTGACATTCCTTGGATGGGATACATGTTTTACTGGAATAGCCCTAACTTTATAAACAATAATCTCTGCTGAAAAAGATAAACTTAGCTCTCTTAACTACTTTTACTTCACAAATTTTCAACAGGATTCAATTTCTGTGATTTCCAGTGAGTTTACAGAGCGGAAAATATTTACACACACTACAAGCAGAAATGTGATTTCTGCCTCACATGTTTTATACTGGGTAAAATTCTACCTGTGACAGAAATGAGCAATGAAATTCATCTTTTTAAAGGCAAAGACACTAAAAATAACACATAGTTCAGCCAGCTGTGTATGAGTACAGGTACTCAATATTACTGACTCTTCAACTAAGTAACTAGTTCAAACTGGAATGGTGTCTCAAAGAGCAATCTAAAGCTTTAAAACCCTGATTAAAAGCTTTGAGAGCTTTCATGACAACAGAGCTAAAACCTTTATATTCAATATACCTGTGACTTGTAGTAGAAGAGTTCAGAGCCCCTGAGTACAAACCATCTTTTCTTCCATGTCTTTACTTTACCACCAAGCTTGGACAAATAGCCACATTTATCAAGGGTGTCCTGAAAAATTGTTAAAAACATGAAGGAACCATTTGGATATACTGTACTTATGAAAGCATTGTAAAGCAAATGTAGTGCAAATTATTAACTATTTATCCCGAGGAAGTAATTTCAGGAAAATGAAATTACAATTTTGTAGTAAGTTCAAACATAAGAATTTTCATGTAAGAAATAATCTAGTATTACATGTCCCATGCAGTCTAATTAATTATTAACTATATGCCATAGAAACCAAGGGATTTAAATTTCCTGAATCCAAATACATGTAACTGTAGATGTAGCCTTAAGTTACTTTCAGTCAAATACACAGAATACATGTATATATTATGTATATAAATGTAAATACTCATTTACAGCTTAATTACGTCTGAAATTCTGACTCATATACATAAACAATTTTCATGCTGAAAGTGATTAAAAGCTATGACAACATAATGTGACTTACTGTTTTGTTTTCCTCATATTTAAGCAGTTTTTGCTCGGGTTCTGAGGTATCTGAGTCACTGCTCAGTGAAAGGTTGTCTGGAGGGTGGGCATAGTCACCCGAAATATCCGAGGGCACAGAATGTCGACTTATACCTGTTATTATAAACAATGTTGTATTTTACTAACTGTTTTAGAGAATAAAAGTACAATCTGAGTAACATATTCAGTCATATGTACATGATAAAAGCATTTCTATATTTAAGGTGATCTATATGAATAAATAACTCTTGTTACCCTTGAAATATTCATGAAAATATACAAATACTAGCAAATACACACTGAAAAGACTGAAGGTTAACACATTTAAAATAAGGATTAAAGTACAACTCCGGCTTCTATACAGACAATCACTAACCCATTCCCCTCTTTGTGGCCCCTGAGCTGCTCTGGTTGAGTTGTTGTTGTCTGCGTGCAATGGTCCGGGGCGTGGCTGGTGCCCCTTCCACATCACTGGTACCATCATCTTCAGATGATTCTGCACTCTCCTCAGTAAATGGAGTGCTTCGAATTTGCATAGCTTTCTGAAAATAAACATAAAACTTAATTATGCACCGAAATATAAAGATACATGAAAATTAAAAAAAACATACTATCAATATTTAAGGAAATTTTAAGAACAGATACATTTATGATATTTAATTATTACTTTCCTAGGTACAAATCACATAAACTATTGTAATGAGCTTAATTTGATTTTATCTTTTTTTTCAATAAGGGAAGCAACTCTTGTAGGATTAAATGAAAACAGACATATCTCAAAAATTATGTCTTCCATAGGTACAAGCAACATCATTACAAAATCTCAAGATTTTACAGGTATGTCCAAAGTATTAACACAGTGGCAATATGGTCAATCTTTAAGAAGGGTATTACAAAAAAATACAATGTTGTTACTTCTGAAACTCAGTCTGTTCATTTTAAATACTAGATTGTACAGCACACTCAGCCCAAGACAATCAGTTGTCCACTGGTAGCACACTGGACTTGCAAACCAGGGCTCTCAAGTTCGATTCCGTTCTCCTCTACTAACACAACTATTAGTCTTTCGGATGAGACTTTCAACCAAGGTCCCATGTATCAGTGCTATACAATGAGCATGTAAAAGAACCATGCGTCTCTGAAATGACATACTTTCTGTATCTTGCATTATCCCCTAAAACCTAACATAACTAAACTCTGCTGTGGTTGTCAGTTACTACATGATTATAAGTAAACTCAAATAGATATACAGACACTCACCCCTTTAAACGTAGCAAAGACTGGCACACTAACATCCCTGAACAAGTCTTTGGCTGAATACTGGTCACACCCATTTTCTGCACACACACAAAAAACAAACAAACAAACTTATAATATCATTTGCAATTTCCGGTTACAACTGCAGTGATAAATTCATAACATTAGTTTCTCTGTTTAGGATCATATTTTATCTTTTAAATATTATATATGAACTATACAGAGTTAAAAGCTTACAAAGTAAATGTTTCCACAGAAACTAATAAAAGGGGAGGTAATTCATGCAGGTTTAAGAGAAATAAGACATCAAACAAAAAGTTCTTCAGCAATTTAAGTGTAAGTCATTCTTAAACATTTGTAGTTGTATATAATTATATAAATACAGACAGATTATAATTAAACATAACCAGTAAAACATAATATTTTCTCTATATAAAAAGAATGTCTGTATATTAAATAACAACACGTAAAATCTACAAATTCATTCTTTCCATCATTTATAGCAAAATAAACTAGAGCTATCACTAAATGTGATTAATACCCCCGCAAGACTGCTTTGGAACTGAGGAAGTTATTAGAAACAGAATACTTCGTAAAAGAATTGAAATAGAGTTATGGTTGTGGGCAATTAAAGATAGTTGTGGTTCTTGTATACATTGCTTTCCCTTTCATTGTGCTTGACCACTGTATTTGTAGTTGCACTGAATTCGAACCAGTAGTTTTCAAGTTATGCTCCCGACAAGGAAATCCAACAAAGAGTAATAACTCTGCAAATAGTGAAGATAGAGTCATAGCTCTTGTACATTGCATATCTTTTCATTGTGCTTGACCATTGTATGAAGATGAAATGAATTCCAACCAGTAGTTTTCAAGTTATGCTCCCGACAAGGAAATCCAACAAAGAGTAATAATTCTGCAAATATTGAGGAAGGGGTTATGGCTCTTGTACACTGCACATCCTGTTATTAAGCCTGACCATTGTATGAAGTTGCACTGAATTCCAACCAGTAGTTTTCAAGTTATGCTCCCGACAAGGAAAACAATGGGTAATAACTGTGCAAATAGTGAAGATAGAGTTATAGCTCTTGTACACTGCACTTCCTTTTATTGTGCTTGACCATTGTATGAAGTTGCATTGACTTCTAACCAGTAGTTTTCAAGTTATGCTGCGGACAAGGAAAACCAACAAAGGGCAATAACTGTGCAAATAGTGAACACGGAGTTATGATTCTTGAACAATGCACTTCCTCTCATTGTGCTTGACCATTGTATGAAGTTGCACTGAATTCAAACCAGTAGTTTTCAAGTTATGCTCCCGACAAGGAAAATGAACAAAGGCCAATAACTTTGCAAATACAGTAAAGTCTTGCTATTAAGACCACTTTGGGGGCCTGGGAGAAGTGGTCTTATTATCGAGTCAGTCTTAATTCCGGGACCCGTGCTAGTCTTCAATCAATTTCTCATCTGTTGTAAAGGGTTATCATAATAATAATAGCTATAATATCCTTGTTGAAAAGGTAAATTATGGAAAATACTAACTAATGGCATCAATTTTATTCTACAATAACATGATATTTTTTCACATAATTTTCATGTTAGTGTGACAAGGTTTTTGTCACCGATTTCACATTTCATAATTTTGTTTGTTTTCTTTAAAATTTATTACTGATTTCATACTTTATATTTGTTTTTTGGTATTTCTTTAATTAAGATGAAAATATTTTTGTCTATAACAGTATGTATTTGATTTTTCTGTTGTTGTATAAAATAATCAATGCTTGTTGTAACTAGCTTGATGATTAAAATAAGATTAAAGATTATCATTGTTAATCCAGTACCTGCCTTACCTGTATGTTGATTGATCTTGAATACTAAACTCTAACACTTTTCAGGAAAATCTGTTCAAAGCCATTTTTCAATATCAAGACTTTAGTAACTAATCACTGTTTGGTATTTTTTTTAATTTAAGAACTGTCCATATTACATTCAATTTTTATAATACTAAGAATTAGGTTTATTGCAGGTTTTTGCAAGTAAAAATATGTTTTGATGTGCCAGTTGTTGGGGTGTCATGGACACTGTTTGTAGCAACAACACAGTATATAAGGGGACTGCTCTTAGGAACCTTATCATACTGTTGCTATACTTATCGAAAATAAAATCATTTACAACAACTGGACATCTTGTAAATTTTCAGGTAAGAATTATTTCTTGTTACAGTTTACTAATATTTTTTGATGTAAAAGTTTATTAAATCATTTTTGTATTTTTCTTAAGTTCGATATTAGTAAATGCAGTTTGTGTTATGGTCATTAATGTACATAATTATTTTGACTTCCTCTGAAAATATTTTAATTTTGTTTATCAAAATTAAGTTTCTTCATTTAAGTTGATCATATATATATTTGAATATCTGCATAGTGTATTTTTATATCACATAAAAATTAGTCAAAATTTTTCTCATTCGGTACACTCATTAAAAGCGAGTTTCCCCAAGATAAATTGCAATACTTATTTTTATGTTAAGTACTACAATGCTTTCAATTTACTTCATTTTGCTGTTATATGTACATTCATCATACTGTTGCTATACTTATCGAAAATAAAATCATTTACAACAACTGGACATCTTGTAAATTTTCAGAACCTACAACAACAACAACTTTCCAATTAACCAAAAAAAAAAGAAGTACTGAGAAAAACAAAAACAAAGACAAAGTGAAAAAATTAAAACCTGTGACAAAGTGGTGGAGTAGGTTTCGATCCTTTGATTGATGAAGAAAACACCAACACCAGAATACCAGCTTCGATCAAAAGGTCCTGTACCAGTAAAGACACAAGCTGCAGCCAGTAACGGTGAATCAAGAGTGAAAGCACAATCCACTCTCAGGCAACCTACCTTTATACCAAACTCAACAGCTGATCAGCAGACAGAACAACCAAATACCTCTAATCAAACAAATCCAGAACAGCAACACAACCCGGAACAGCCACGCACCATGAATCAAGACCAAAGTACAGACCAGGCACCAGCAAGAAGAGTCACCAACAACGAAACAGGTAGGCCTCCTTTTAATGTTGAAATTGTAGGGAAATTCGACCCATGTAAAGATAATGCCCGAAGTTGGCTTGCTAGATATGAATATTTTGGTAAAGTAGCTGAGACTAGTGCAGAATTACTTGCTAAATTCTTTGGCATGTTTTTGATGATGGGTGCTGCTTTTGACTGGTACACTAGTTTGGAAGAAAATGTTACAAAAGATTTTGAATTGTTAAAAACAAAATTTCTACAAAGATTCTCAAAGAAAATAGATCCTGTACAAATCACGTCGGAGCTTTTTCAAATGAAACAAAAATCTAATCAAACTGTAAGAGATTTTGTTTACTCTGTGCAATCAAAAGCTCGTTTGGCTGATATTTCTCCAGAGAATACATTAAGTGCTATAAATGGTGGTTTATTATCACATATTAGGGCTGATTTAAGGCGAAACCCACCAAAAACCTTAGAGGAACTAATTGAAACTGCAGAACGTTCTGAAGGTGCTTATGCTTTACACCCACCTCAAATTAATTTTTCTCCAGAGACCTTTACAGAAATTGTTAAAAATGCTATAGGCGGCGTTAACATGCTTGAACTTAAACAACAAGTGGAATCTTTGGCTGAAAATCAAAAATCAATTAACTCATTTACAGAACGTGAACGTCAAAATTTCAATCAGCATCCTAGATCAAATAATTCATTAAGAAACAATAGGTCAAATAATTTTCGGCAAAACAACAAGACTTTTCAGGTTAAGGGAAGTAATGATAATAAAGTAAATGTATCAAAATGTTATGCTTGTGGAGAACCACTGGATACTCATGATTTTAGAAATTGTTGGGCAAAAACCAAAACTTGCTTTACTTGCAAAAAAAATGGACACATAAGCAGAGCTTGTGGATTAAAGAGACAATAGGGATACCAGCCTGCCATTGGTAGAGGGAGCCAAATGGATAGGCACAATGAAATAATTAAAACTGAACAGAGTAATAAGAAAATTACTGATGATATTAAAAAGTCCAATAAAAGATCTAAAAGTTTGAAAATAAATGAAAAAAGGTTACCATCTATTTCTTCAACAACAGTTTTAGAGAAAAATTTCATAAAAGTTCAAATAAATGATCAAAATGTAGAAGCTCTGGTAGACTCTGGATCTGATTTGTGTTGCATAAATAAATCCCTCTTCAAAAAGTTAGGATTGAAATATACAAAGCATCCTGATTATAAGCAAGTTAGGGGAATCAGTGGTAAAATCATACCTGTTGAAGGTATAGTGACGTTAAAAATTCAAATTGATGGAGCATCTATTCCACAAAAGTTTCATGTTTTTGATAACATTCACCATAACCTCATTATAGGACATAATTTCCTGGAACAAAATAAATGTAAAATTAATTATGAAACAAAAAAATTTGAGATAGGTGTTCCAAATGTTCAAGCACTGTCATCTTTCCAAATTGGTATGGTTAGGATTCGGCAGGAAGTAACCTTGCTATCCCAGACAGAGACCTTAGTACCTGTTAGATTGTCGAGAATAAAAGATCAAGGTGTGGCCATCGTAGAACCAGTAGCGTCATTGTATAAAAACAAAATTGCATTGGCTAGGGTAGTGGTAAAGTCAGATCAGGATGTAGATTACTGAATCCTATGCCTTTTGATGTTACTCTTAAAGCAAATACGGTGATAGGAAAATTACTTCCAATTGATGAGACTAGTATCAGAGAGTTTAAAGATAGTTCAGATGTGCCTAGCACTGAAGTAAATAGTCAAGTAGGAGAAACAAGTGTTAATATCAACTCAGTGTCTGAGGCTAAATTAGATGAGGTAATTAGTAGACTAGGAATTTCAGTTGATACTAAAATACTTACACCTGAAGAAAAACATAAATTAAAAGTGTTTATAGTAGAAAATGAAGATATGTTTGCGACTGATACTTCACAGTTAGGGTGTACCTCATTTCATTCACATAGAGTAGAAACTGGCAATGCTCCCCCTCAAAGACAAATGCCATATAGGACAACCCCTCAAATAAAAAGAGAAATTGAAAAACAAACAGAAGACTATTTGAAAAATGACATCATCGAACCATCAGATTCTATGTGGGCTGCCCCTGTAATAATGTGCAAAAAGAAAGACGATAGCTTCAGAATGGCCATAGATTATCGCCGTTTAAATGCTGTTACGCAACCAATCAACTTTCCACTGCCAGTTTTCCAAGATGTAATTGATTCCGTGGCAGAAGGAAAGTCTACGGTGTTTAGTGTGCTCGACTTACGTAGCGGTTTTCACCAAATACCTTTAGATCCTGAGACAAAACATAAAACAACCTTTGTTACTCATGAAGGGAGTTTTAACTTTAAACGTTTACCATACGGGCTTCGGAACGCACCAATTGCCTTTCAAACTGTTATGGCTCAGGTTCTGAGAGGTATAAATTTCAAATACACACTTGTATATGTTGATGATATTTTGATTCATAGTCCAACCTTTGTTGAACATCTAAAACATTTGCAAGTTGTTTTTGATAGACTAAGAGAAGCCAACCTCAAGCTTCAACCTAAGAAATGTAAGTTGGCAGTGGAGCGTGTTGAATACCTAGGACACTTCTTTTCTAGTAAGGGCATTGAGGTAAATTCAGCTAAAATTGAAGCAGTCAAAACATTTCCAAGACCTAAGACTCCAAAACATGTTAGACAATTCCTAGGTCTTGCAAACTACTACAGAATGTTTATATTTAAGTATTCAGAAATAGCAGCTCCCTTGTTTAATCTACTTAAGAAGGATGTGAAATTTGAGTGGGATTTTAAGTGTGAAAAAGCCTTTACAGAACTTAAAGATAGGTTAGTGGAAGCTCCAATTTTAGTCTACCCTGATTTGAACAAAGCCTTCATATTGTCGACTGATGCGTCAGATAGTTCTGTTGGTTTTGTGTTAGGTCAACTAGATGATCAAAATCATGAAAGGGTTGTGGCATATGGTGGTAGAGCCCTAAGGGGTAATGAGTTAAAGTTCAGTATTCATGAGAAAGAATGTCTGGCTCTGATTACAGCAATTAAACAGTTTCACCCATACTTAGCAAACTCAAAGTTTACTGTATATACTGACAACTTAGGGATGAAATATATACAAGGACTAAAAGACTTGAATGGTAGGAAAGGTAGATGGGCTATGAAACTTCAGAGTTATGACTTTGAAATAGTGTTTAAACCTGGGTCTAAGAACGGTAATGCTGATGCATTAAGTAGGAGACCATATGACTCCCAACTTGAAAGCAGTAAAGGTGACAAAAACGATATTAGGGACATAAATGTTTGTGCGTCAGAGTGGCTGCAGATAGAAATTGAATATAAGGAAAATGATTGCAGTGATGTTCCTTTGGTAACTGCCATGAATATAGCTGATGACAAAGATGATGATTTTGATGATGATGACATTACAGTCTCTGATATGTCTGACAACAGCAATTTGGCAAAAGAACAAAGGAATTGTCCTGAATTAGGTCCTATCATTCACTTCCTTGAAAATGATCCAAAAGATGCAGATAAACAAATGATTAATCTGGCTGAACAATATCTAATACGAGAAAACGTACTGTATCATATATGTGAGTCTAAGCATAAGAAGCATAAAAGACAAACAGAACCATATACCCAAGTAGCAGTACCACTTAATTTAAGGGAAAAGGTAATGACAGCGTACCATGAGGCTCACGCTCACCTAGGATTTGATAAGACATATTTTGCTATTAGGTCGAAGTATTACTGGCGTAGGATGTATGTAGATATAGAAAAACATATAGTGGAGTGTAAGTCTTGTCAGCTTTCAAAAAGACAATATGGCAAACGTAAAGCACCTTTATGTCCTATACCAGTAGCCCCACACAGTTTCTCAAGAATTCATTTGGATATTGTAGGACCATTGCCAGTGACCAAAGACAAATTTAAATATATACTTGTGGTTGTAGATTCATTTTCAAACTGGTGTGAAGCTTTTTCTATGAAAACTGCTGAGGCAGCTGAAATTGCTAAAATTCTGTTTGAAGACATCTTTTGTCGGTATGGCGCTCCAGATGTCATAGTTACTGATCGGGGTTCGAACTTTCTTTCAAAACTGGTAATGGCTGTCTGCGAACGATTCCAAGTTACTAGGCATCATACTTCTTCATATCATCCTCAGAGTAACAGCGTAGTTGAAAGGGTAAACGGTCATTTGGGACAAGCTTTAAGGACTCTTTGTGGTGAAAATCAAGATGACTGGGATTCATTCATTCCTGCAATCATGTTAGCTTTTAGGAATAGTGTTTCTGCTAGTACTGGTTTTACACCGTATCAAGTTCTTTTTGGTAGACAAATGAGACTGCCATTAGACACACAGCTTATTCCCAAAGAAAACTTGCCTGTTAGTGTAAAACAACATGTAGACCATTTATGTAAACAAATAAAAATGACAGAGATACTGGTTAAGGCTAACCGTACCGGTCAACAATTACGGCAAAAAATTCTTTATGACCGTACAGCAAAAGAGCCTTCCTTTTATGAAGGGCAAAAAGTTCTGTTAAGTAAGGAAAATGTTCCTGTGGGCCTTTCCAAAAAACTCACAAAAAAGTACATTGGTCCTTATCAGATAGTAGCTGTAGGTCCTAACTACACATACAAACTTAAGTCTATGGATACTGGTAAACTGCTAAGATCCATGATAAATGCCAATAGACTTAGGCCGTATCATAGTTCAAATGACTTACAAAACAGGCAGCAGGATAATATAAATGATATCTTGAATGATATACAAGTAAATAATGACAATGCTGACTCTAGACCTGCCAATCCTGGACTTAAAACTCCAGAGAAAATACTTAGGTATAAACGGCAAAATGGAATCAGCTACTATCGAGTTAAATGGCTAGGGTTAGATGCAAGTCAGAATACTTGGGAATATGCTAGGACTATTCCAAAAGAAATGAGAGAAGATTTTCATATTAAGTATACAAGTAAAAACAGGAAACGTAAGAAACCATTGACTGTTTTCAAAGAAATGCCATAAACTTACTATTTTTAACTAAGAAAAATAGATTGAAGTCTAAGTTTGTGTGTTGCTTTAAACCATTAATTAATCTTACCAGACATCAAAAAAAAAAGATCATTCATAATTAGATTGATGAGCTCTTGTAGGACATGTTCCTTATCATTAAAAGCCAACTATCTGTTATAAAGTAGTGAGTTTGCTCATGAAAAAAGTGCTTAAGACGTCTTGTTATTGGCTTCTATATGTCTAGGAAACTTCTATAAGACCTGCTTGTCTTCTACTTGCGAGATCATTCTTCTGAAAATCCGTAACAAAATGTCAAATAAATCTATGGAACCACTAAATACCTTAAAACTCAATCCCATTCAAGCTTATAGAGTTGCAAATATTACAAGTAATAAGTTTTCCATGTTCATTTGGCTCAAACAAAACAATGTCTGTATTCCAGTCAACATCGACTATGTTAAAGATGTTACTTCGGGGTGTACAGCAATCGATTTATCCAAATCTGAATCAGTCAGAACCTCTTGTATAAAGTGAAAAGTATTAAGTAAATTTACATTGCACTAAGTAATTCAGTGTTTATTCTCAGCAATTTCAAGTCCTTAATTTTATATTGGAGTATTCTATAAACATGGTCGACATTCCCAACTTGTTCAGCAAAGAGGCCTACTGGGCAAACACTGCTCAAAATTACTATTATCAGTTTATTATCATCGTACTATCATTACTCATCAAAATTGCTTCATGTTGTTCACTCATGTTGTTTATTTATGTTGTTTATTTATGTTGAATGTTTACTTCCTCTGTTCAATGCAGGAGCATTGATTTTATGGGGCGGGGGAAGTTGTGACAAGGTTTTTGTCACCGATTTCACATTTCATAATTTTGTTTGTTTTCTTTAAAATTTATTACTGATTTCATACTTTATATTTGTTTTTTGGTATTTCTTTAATTAAGATGAAAATATTTTTGTCTATAACAGTATGTATTTGATTTTTCTGTTGTTGTATAAAATAATCAATGCTTGTTGTAACTAGCTTGATGATTAAAATAAGATTAAAGATTATCATTGTTAATCCAGTACCTGCCTTACCTGTATGTTGATTGATCTTGAATACTAAACTCTAACACTTTTCAGGAAAATCTGTTCAAAGCCATTTTTCAATATCAAGACTTTAGTAACTAATCACTGTTTGGTATTTTTTTTAATTTAAGAACTGTCCATATTACATTCAATTTTTATAATACTAAGAATTAGGTTTATTGCAGGTTTTTGCAAGTAAAAATATGTTTTGATGTGCCAGTTGTTGGGGTGTCATGGACACTGTTTGTAGCAACAACACAGTATATAAGGGGACTGCTCTTAGGAACCTTATCATACTGTTGCTATACTTATCGAAAATAAAATCATTTACAACAACTGGACATCTTGTAAATTTTCAGGTAAGAATTATTTCTTGTTACAGTTTACTAATATTTTTTGATGTAAAAGTTTATTAAATCATTTTTGTATTTTTCTTAAGTTCGATATTAGTAAATGCAGTTTGTGTTATGGTCATTAATGTACATAATTATTTTGACTTCCTCTGAAAATATTTTAATTTTGTTTATCAAAATTAAGTTTCTTCATTTAAGTTGATCATATATATATTTGAATCATTGTAGGAAATATTTCTCTTCATATCTGCATAGTGTATTTTTATATCACATAAAAATTAGTCAAAATTTTTCTCATTCGGTACACTCATTAAAAGCGAGTTTCCCCAAGATAAATTGCAATACTTATTTTTATGTTAAGTACTACAATGCTTTCAATTTACTTAATTTTGCTGTTATATGTACATTCATCATACTGTTGCTATACTTATCGAAAATAAAATCATTTACAACAACTGGACATCTTGTAAATTTTCAGAACCTACAACAACAACAACTTTCCAATTAACCAAAAAAAAAAGAAGTACTGAGAAAAACAAAAACAAAGACAAAGTGAAAAAATTAAAACCTGTGACATTAGTGCGACATAAAATGAATTAAAACTCGAAAGTATACAGTGCAATTTTTCTTTCAAGCTGTTTTCATAATTAGCAACACTGAAATCCTACTGTACACGATTTATTTTTGACTGTTTTTCACTCGTAGCCGTAATAACGTACCTATCCAAACTTGGGCATTATTAACACCTATTTCGTCTTTCATAACCTATTTCTTTGTTCTGCATTAATCAGTACCATTTTTATGATACAAACATTGAAGTACATAATAACTTAAATTACTAATAGCCTAAAGTTTATTAATATTAATTTTTATAAATTGTACCGCAAATCGTCCACACCTTGATGACGATTGTCGTATTATGTTGTTTATTGGTGATAATTGGTGACACTTGTCATTTTAGTAAACTGTTAATGGTCGTCTTATGGGGTCCCACTTTCATTGTAAAATGGAGATTCGGACCCGAAAAAGTGGTCGTAATACGTAGTAGCGGGTCGGTCTTAATATCGGACCTTACGACCACTGAATTATATAGCAAAAAAGTCGGGACCGGAAAAAAGCGGTCGTAATATCGATTTGCCAGCAAAAACGGGTTGGTCGCAAAGCAAGACTTTACTGTAGTGAAGATGGAGTTATGGCTCTTGTACACTGCACATCCTGTCATTAAGCCTGACCATTGTATGAAGTTGCATTGAATTCCACCCCGTAGTTTTCAAGTTATGCTCCAGACGAGGAACGGGCCAACCGACTCCCATACTGACCAACCACTGGGTGACTCCTATATACCCCTCAAACTTCATTTCCCGGGTATAAATATCATTGAACATTTCTGAACAGCATCTACATAACTTACTACATTCATAGTGTTGTTTCATATCTTAATTCTCCTGAATTCCAGACAGCCTCTTGATTACATTATGGGAATAAACCCCTTCCACCCCAAACCTTCAGCTTTCCTACTAATGGTGAAAGTAAAGAACAACATGATGCTTAGTAAACAAATCTTTGAGCTGTACATTAGGGGAAGTTACTACAGCTTCTGACTAGAAAATAAACCATACCGTTAAATATATAATATGAAATCAACACATACCTGTCTTACGTCTGTCTCTATGAATAGTTGCATATGATTTGGTACCCTGTAAAATAGGAATAGCAAATTTTCAAACTATTTTGAATATGAACTTTTAAAATGCTGTATATTTCTTTCCGTACAGTAGCTGTCAAAAGGGGATATCTCTTTCACAATAGACATGACAGATGGTTTAAAATATATCAGTTATATGCAATACTGTTACACAAAATATTTTCCTTTAAAGGTTCATTAAATTACATAAATAATTGTACAAACTGCCAGGTCAGTAGAATGTAGACTGTGCTATAGTTGTATTCAAATAATGGTTCTTAACGAGTGAGAGAATAGTGTTTCTTCTCATGAGAATCGAATTTTTTACAAGTTGGCATCTAACATGACCTTTGAGGTGCATGTGGATAAAGATTGATGTATCAAGGGTTACAGTGCCCTATTTTATTCTTATAGTGATTTCAGACATAAACTTATTTTGTATTTGTGAACTTACCCATGTGTTAAACCTTCCTCGGGGAGCCTGTTGTGGCTGTGGCCTTGAAAGCTGTCTGCTTACAGTTGCCGGAGCACTGTGAACTTCAGCCGAAACAACCTGACTTTCAACCCGACTTGGACGGTCTAATCGTGATATCACAGGACCTTCAAAATCAAAATGTACAGGAGGTGGTTTACTCCTTTCTCGCGGAGGCCTTCGAGGCAGAGTAGCAATAGCTGAGACTGTGTTTGAGCTGGAGGTTGATAAATGCTGATGATTTTGTATCGTTGGCGATGAGACAAGATCTGGTAATTGAGGTGTAATGGGCGAGAGAGGTGATCGAGGTGAACCTGGTGTCAGTGTAACTGGTGATGAGTGCATAGGTGAAATGATATTCCCTCCAGATGCTTCAAAACCTGAGCTGTGTGCCGTGGGCTCGAATTCAACACTCCTGCTCATTGGTTCCACAGGCATTGTAGGCTTATCGATAGTTGCATATATTGGAGCTCTCTGAGATCTCTCTAGCATATCTTCACTGTCATTGCTAGAGCTTACGAAAGAGTCCATTCTCTCTTGGAATATTTTCCGTTCAATACGTATCTGAGGAGGACCGCTTTTTTTAGGTTCATACGTACTTTCATGATTTTGATCCACTTCTTGATACAAAGGGTCAAAATCAATGTCATTCATACTGTCATCACTAGCATTTCCCGAAACCTGATAATCGGTGTCAATCTCCACACTATCTCTATCTTCTATTGAATCTCTCCGACTTTGCTCAAGGCCATAATTAAAAAGCTCCTTTTCTATTTCCAATGCTTCAATTATTGAGGAAGAGGGTCGTTTATGTGGCTTAGAGTATGTGGATTGAGAGTCTGGTCTTGAGCTTGCTGTTAATTCCGATGCAGGCCGTGAGCCTGTTAAGTTCGAAACTGGCCTTGTAACAAAGTCCTTCAAACGAGAATTGGACACAGAACTAGACAATTCTGACACTGGTCTTGAGGTATCATCAAAATTGTCTAAGTCTTCTTTATCACTATTATCACTCGTAATTCCCTGAGTTGTTGACTGTTTTCTGGAACTTGATTGGACAGAATGAGACTGAGGCTGAAACCTTTTTGACCTTGTTGCCATAGTGCTAGATGGAGATGGAGTCAGTGAACTGGGTACAGGAGGTGAATCAGTGCTTTCCTGAAACCATTACAGAAGTGATTATACAAATAATATCAAAGAACCTAGTGAAGTTTATTTTCAGACTTTATTTACAGAAGATGTAGTTAAAATAGTGTTTTTGTGATGGTGTGATCTCATTTCTCTCCATTTCCTGAAACAATTAAGAGAACATTATCAATACTAAATCTTTTAAAGACTGTTAATTCAGGGTTGTTCCCTGTAAACAACATTTTGCTAAAGTAATACACATTCAGGCAGTTCAGCTAAGAAACCATGACCATTAAAGTTATACAATATCAATTATTTTTGGACAGTTTGGCTAAAGAATAATCAAGGATGTGTACATGACACAATAGTTCTACAGATCACATGTTTACTTATTTTAACAAGTCTTTTAATACAAGTTAGATAACTGTGACACTAACCTGCTGACTAACCCTGCGAATTGTTTAGCCTCATTTGCAGACAGAGAATGCTGCCATTCTCTAAGGATTTTAAGGATTTCCACACTCACCTGCTGACTAACCCTGCAAATTGTTTAGCCTCATTTGCAGACAGAGAATGCAGCCGTTCTCTAAGGGTTTCCACACTCACCTGCTGACTAACACTGTGAATTGTTTAGCCTCATTTGCAGACAGAGAATGCAGCCGTTCTCTAAGGGTTTCCACACTCACCTGCTGACTAACGCTGTGAATTGTTTAGCCTCATTTGCAGACAGAGAATGGAGCCGTTCTCTAAGGGTTTCCACACTCACCTGCTGACTTACCCTGTGAATTGTTTAGCCTCATTTGCGGACAGAGAATGCAGCCGTTCTCTAAGGGTTTCCACACTCACCTGCTGACTAACGTTGTGAATTGTTTAGCCTCATTTGCAGACAGAGAATGCAGCCGTTCTCTAGGGGTTTCCACACTTACCTGCTAACTAACCCTGTGAATTGTTTAGCCTTATTTGCAGACAGAGAATGCAGCCATTCTCTAAGGGTTTCCACACTTACCTGTTGACTGACCCTGTGAATGTGTTTAGCCTCATTTGCAGATAGAGAATGCTGCTGTTCTCTAAGAGTTTCCACACTTACCTGTTGACTGACCCTGTGAATGTGTTTAGCCTCATTTGCAGGTAGAGAATGTAGCCGTTCTCTAAGGATTTCCACCTGTTCTGTCAACATCTCATTCTTCAAGCTAAGTTCATGATTCTGTATCTCTAACTGAAAAGATCAGTTCAATATTAACTTACAAAACATCATCATCTGTAATGTAAAAAGCTCATAATTCTGTACAATTAACTTAATCTAAAACTAAGTTAAAAGGCACATACCCTTCAATTAACCAATGATCTACTGCATGTTTAATTTACTGGCTCATTTTCTATACAAAGAGAATGAAGACCTAGAACAAAAACTTACAGACAAACATACGTGCAAAAATGTTCACTATCAGCATTTAAAAACTAAGACATTATTCATTTGGAGTAAAAAGCAAACCACCCAAAAACTGAACAATAACAACTCTTTCTATATAAAACTTACAGTTTCATTTTTTGGAATTTTTAACTGATGCCCTGACTTTGTCTGATAATTCATTCAACAACATTCACCTTTAGATGATTGAAAAAAAACACCTTTAACAGTTTACCCCCTTAAAGAGACTGACTCAAAGATGGGCATACGATGAAAAAAAAAAGTTTATACATCTAGAAATTCTAGCTGTAATTGTGAAGAACATATCCAAATTAAGTTATTGACCTATTTTTTGTTACAGAAGCACATCACAATACAAAGATTTACACATGTTCATCAGTAAAAAATTTAACCCGTTAGACACAGAGTAGATACTTTGGTTCATGAATGATGATAACTAGTCTCTGTGGGTCAGTGGTAAAGATTGTCACTTTATATTTTACTGACCGAAATGGCATGGGTTCAAATTCCGGTCAAAGCAAAACTTTTTTTTTCAGTTTTCATAGTGTATAGAAACATAATATTATGTTTTTTCTATAGTATATTAACTTCTCTCCACTTTTATTTCAAAATCTCACAAAAAAACCTGCAATTTTAAGAACCCATAGTCTTAAAATCAAGAACAAAAAAGCCCCACTATAAATCCCAGTTCTTTATCAAGAACAGTTTTTAACTGGCTTTATTAGTGGAACTTTTCTTTAGTAAGACTCCTCACATTTCTGTTAACATGTTTGAGATATTAAGTTTATATAATATTTCATCTTTAGGTTGTGTGGGCATTTCTAAAGGCTCCATAATGCAAGATCTCTGAGATTTCATTTAAATGTATAAAATCTCTTCCAGTTCTTAAATGTTTTTCCCAGTCTGCTTCTCTTAAATAATTGATATTGCCTACCCTTTAACATTTCATACCGAAGTATTTTCACTGAAAATACATCAGTCTATTCTTCAAGAAAACGACAAAACATTTCTCATTAAAGCAGAATCTACAGAAAGCAATAACAACTTAAAAGCAATGTCCTTAAAGTTCAATCAATACTGACATGAACTTTCTATTTTTAAAAGCACTTTATGAGAATGATCTGAAATTCTAGAACAAGGTGATTACACAACTTAAGTATGACTGACTTTAAACAAATACCATCGTGACTACAGCTGTGCTGAAAATGTGAATTAGATCAAATATAGTCTGGTTGCTCTTCAAGGTGAAGGTGCAAAACTCCTACTTAAATGTTCCATGTACTACTTAAAGTTTAAAAAAGCCCAAAGGGCAATCTGACAACATTATTCAGAATACTTCTTTGATAATAGCAACCCCCCACCCCCTCTCAACACACACACCTAATGGAAGAAACCAGATTGTAGATGATGGATCAAACAGAGTTTTAATGAAACCATAGTCACTATGGTTCTTTGATCAAAGTCGCTCAGTGGAAGCCAACATCGGCTAACAAAATATTAATATTGTTTTGAGCTAAGTAGAAAAAAAATCAAATACCTGTGACAGTTTGTTAGTAACCCATTCCTTAATTTTGGAAGCTTTTTCTTCTACGCTCCTAGCATCATGTTGACGAAGTTGTCTCTATAGAAAAATTAACAAAATATTTGTATTCAAGAATGACATACTTCTGCGTGATAGAAAGAAACAAAAAAAACATAAGTACTTATTCAAATATGTTTTAACAGAGTTCAAAGGTCACTTAACAGTCAAAGGCTTATCAGGCTGGCCCTTTACCTGTAACTCATCATTCCTAGGAACAACCATTAATAGACTCCCTTTCTCCATAAGAAACTGCCAACTTTCTCAAATAAATGGAAATGGTCAGTAATGGGACTCCCACCTATGACCTTCAATCAGTGAGAGGTTATGTGATTTGAAGTCAGCAGCTTTATCCATTTGCCAACTTATAGAATATTACTTTTGGGCAAAAAATGACAAATAACAAAACAACACTGAATATAGCAGAATATGATTTAATATACCAAAACATTTTCTAGTAAAAATAAAACTGCAATCAAAAGTCTGACCATTATCTAATCAACATTCTAACGCTATCCGCAATTTGCCGACAATAAACAAAGAAGGAA
This sequence comes from Cyclina sinensis, assembly GCA_012932295.1. Taxonomy (NCBI): domain Eukaryota; kingdom Metazoa; phylum Mollusca; class Bivalvia; order Venerida; family Veneridae; genus Cyclina; species Cyclina sinensis. Next base: position 263,588 of record JAAONU010000011.1, read on the forward strand.
TTGAGCGTGATATATCATAGGTAGTATAGCACGCTGAATACAAGCGCGCGCCCGCTGACGTCACTGAGAACGCCACTGTTAAATAGTGCACATATTTACGTCCCTTGTAAATATACGTACGTGTTAGAATGGAAATAGATTTTAACATTTTCGTGATCTACTGTCGTATATATCACAGATTCTCATTCCTACGGCCTTCGTGAGTAAATTACTGTGCATCTGAACTCGACACCGTGATATATCAGACGGTATATCACTCAAACTTAAAATCTATTTCCTAATTATGTTACAACATGTTGTTTGCATCATTCTTTTTACAAGATCATGAGCAATTTCTTCTGCATCTAAACTCTTATCATAATAAAATACAAGTTAAATCATGTAAATAACTGAACAATATCTTAAATATAATATTATGTTATAAGACAAACCTTCCCTTCAACAATTTCTTACATTTTATTTCCAAGATCACTTCCACTTCCAGTAATATATTCACGTCATAAGCAAGATCATTTATTTTTAAAATCAGCAGCCAAGAAACTATTCCAATTAATGTGATAGGCAAAATAATTCATAAGCTCTACCAGTATTGGCATTATTCAGAAACCACTGTCATTTACATGCTGGCATTTCTCTTTTCCTGCTTTATATGGTAGACATCCCACAATTATATGGTCTGAGCAGACCTACCGGTATACAAAAGACTTAGAGATCTATAATTAACTTTAGATCTATCTAACTTAAACACGGCTGAGAGAAGAAACATTAAGTCTGCCAGGTTTTTTTTCCACCCAGCAAATTTAATTAACGATTCAATGATGGGCATGTAACCTAAGTAAACAGTCAATACTGATAGATAAATTGGATACTGCAGATTTATTTGTTCATCAATATTGTCAAGAAGTCGATATAATTAAGTGATTTTTTCCTTTTAGGAACAGGTCTAGTACTGGTTCAAAATGCCCAAAAGTGAAAAGTGAAGAAGTTTATGGTCTCTCACAGAGTTAAAGACAAGATGAGAAACACTGTCTGTTTTAAAGTAACTAATTAAATATACTTCTGAAAAAGTTATTTATAGAACAAGAAAATAACTTTCAAATTGACAATGGTGCCCTTATCCCCAACTTGCATAATAAGACTTTACTATTCTTATCATGAAAAGTTAAACCAATCTCCAACAATCTCAATATCTGAAGAGTAAGGGTTCAATGACCTTGACCTTTGATCCACTGTCTTAAAGGAATCAACAGGGCTTAGTTTAATTTGATGAGACATTGTCATACTAGTTTACATGTCTACAGCCCTATGCTCTCTTTAGGTATTTGGACAAAAACCACTTTTCACTACCTACAGGCCAACACATGGTTCATACAGGACTTGACTAAACAAATTCAAGGACTTTTCAAGGACTTTTATCAATTTTCAAGGACTAGTCAAGTCACTTGCGGCTTAAATCTTTATGACCATTCAGGCTCTTCATAAGGCATAATGATGGAACAAAAGTTATAAAACAGTTTTATTTCTGAAAAACTACCTTTAACAAGATTTATTTGCATTTACATAGAACAAAAGAGTTTCCAGTCACTTTAAATGTCAACTGATTTATCTACCTGTAAACGAACAAAACAGTTTCCAGTCACTTTAAATGTCAATAGATTTATCTGCCTGTATACATTTAGATTATAATTCCTTTAAGATCTCTACACTTATCGCACAACCTACATAAACCCTTATGCTTGTCAGACTTAAACTCCTTAAGCCACAGTGAATATTCATTGTCTGTTAGCCAATTACTGGCGAAAACACACTTACTTTTAGGACCACTCATCTTGTTTTTGTTGTGTCACACGTGATCACGCTAGTAATTATTCATGTTGTGAGAATCGCTAATCTGTACCTAAATCCCAAATTTACCCGTACCCAAACCGCATTTAACTAGCGTTCACATTTGTAGTGGGTGCATGTACATTTTTATCGTTTTTTTTTTTTTGATGTCATTCTGTAATTCTTACCGCTACAAATGTGATTACACCCTCCATTTTTTTTTCGAAATTCAAGGACTTTTCAGCTTTTTTTTGAAAATTCCAGGACTTTTCCAGGGGATTTTTTAGAAGCAAAATTCAAGGAATTTTCAAGGACTAAGGATCAAATTCAAGGACATTCAAGGACCAGTGTGAACCATGCAACAGACATTTGCAAAACAATACATCCCTACATCTTCAAAGAACAACGTAACAAGAGGGCCATGATGACCCTTTACCACTCATCTGAGTACTTTGGCTGATTGTTTGCTGTTAAGCAAATGTCAGAAGCAGTATTACATTTTCTAATTGAACATTTTTAGGTGCCTACAAACAAAATATCTAAAATATCAGTCAATAACTTTAGGCTTTATGACAGAAAGCAGAAAAATCTATTAATTTGGCTGTAGTGACCTTGTCCTTCACCCAGTGACCTCAGACTCCAACTAAGGTAGGGGTCCATGCAAGGAACCTACATACCAAATATCAAAGATATTGGTCTATAAATGAAGGCTCTATGAGGTAAAGTAGATATAAATCTATTAGTAGCCCAGGTGACATTTACCCCAAATTAATGGAAGAGGTTTATGCAAGGTGTCTATATATCAAACATTTAAAATATCAATCGATAAAGGCTAGAAAGTAGAAAAATCTATTTTTAGCCTTAGTGACCTTGACCGTGACCCAGCGACCTAAAGCTCCACCTAATGGTACAGGTCCATGCAAGTTACACACATACATAAGACTGGGAAAAGTACAAAAATCTATTTTTAGCCATAGTGACCTTGACCTTGACCCTGACCCAAAAGAATGGCAGAGATTCATACAAGGTTCCTATATACCAAATATCTAAGATATCTGTCAATAAATTAAGGCTCTTTGACAAAAGTTTGAAGTCTATATCTAGCCCTGGTGACCCAGGGGCAGGGCCAATTTGAACAAAATTGGCAGAGGATTACTAGGTCAGGTTACACATCATATATCTTAACACTAGGCCTTGTGATTTTTTTATGCAAGTCTTTACAAGAATCAAGTGACCATTGGGGTGGGGTCAGTTTTGACCACAAGAGCATCATTTGAGCAATCTTGGTAGAGGACTTCTAGATGATGCTCCAACACAGTGTGCTCATGTGAGCTATTGTGATCGCATCATGTCCGTTGTCCGTCATAGTGTTAGTGCTCAGGTGAGCTAACAAAACACATTAGTATATTATAGTACATGTCTCACCTGCTCTTCAAGGTGTGCTTGCAGTTCCTGGATATGCATGTCTTTATCTCGGCATTTTTGTTCCAGTTCTCGTATATGCTTCTCGAAATCATCTGGCCTCCAATTCACTGCCGCCAACTGTTGTTCCATAACACGTAGCTGAAATCAGTAGAGAACAATTCTGTATTATCCTTAATTCCTCAACTGTCATTAGAATTATTTCACAGTTTTAGCATAATTTTTTACCTCAGCAGTGTAAACATGACTACTAGTAGTTTCATAGTATCTAAACTATTCCCTTTCATTCAAAGACTGCATCTTACTATTCTTTACCTATTTGGTAAGAATTATTCCACTGTTTCAGCAACATTCCACAGAAGACTAAAGCTGATATGACTAACTTCATTATATTTTAACGATACCAGAAGCAGAATGAAGCCGGCATAACCTATTTCTTTATTCCATACTCAAAGATACATATTACGATTAATGTTTCTAGTCACATATGAATGAAAGCATTGTGTTGAATCTGAAACCATATACTTATCTTATGATATTAAACATATTATGCAATATGAGGCTACAACTTATCTATAAATTCATCTTTCAGTTCTGTTAGTTAGCATTATATCAATTTATTTTGAAAAAAAGTTCACTGAATTTAAGAAATCTCTAAAGAAATCTAAATTATAGTATAAAATCAGGATATTACTGCCAATGAGACAAAAAGAAATTTACATATAATACTCAAATATTGAAACTGAAAAAATCCAAATACCAAATTTACATGTATCCCCCACTACAGTTTTAAAAAGTTAATATAAAATCTCAATCATTATTACCTTACACCAATGACAGAAAAATAACTGCAAAAACTATCCAGAAAACTATTATCCTAAGTAAAGAAAATCTTTTGTACTATTCACCCTAATCTGTGCTAATTCACCCACAATCTTAGCAATGCACCCACATCCAAGCTGCTAAAATTACACAAGAGAAGTGGTTCAGGATCAAAGGTTGCAAAACAATTAATGATAACTGCTAATCTAACCACATTGTGTGAAGTTAATTACCTGGAATGTAGCTCCTGTACGAAGTAACAGACAACAAGGGTATACCAGGCATTGCCAAGAACAATACTCAAGAATGCATACAAGCCTGTCTAATTAGACTATTATACTTAATGCATCATTTCAGATTATCTGTTGATGAGGTTGATTTTTTGTCTTAATTCTCCTTTCATTTTGATAAACTGAGTATAAATGTTGACACATCTTTTAACTCCTTGAGAAAAATATTTAAGCTACCACTGAATGGTAAGTTTAAAAGACTTTATCCTGACTGTTCCCAAGCCATTACCTGCACTCTTACGTAAAGATCACCGACTTTTCTTCAGTGAATAACTTAAGCAACATTTATAATGACAACTTCAATTGCAAACATCACATCTTTGGCATTTTCTAAATTTCTTGTGCTGAGTTCCAACTTCATGTTGAAAGGGATAGTTTTTTCATTTGATTCTTTTTTTAAAAATCTAATGTACATCATTTCTGGAAAACAATTGTTTAAACAAGAGGGCCATCATGGCCCTGGATTGCTCACCTGAGTACTTTGGCTGTAGGTTTGCTGTTAAGCAGTATTTCATTTTTTAATTGAAAATATATAAGTGCCTACAAACCAAATATGTAAAATATCAGTTAATAAAAAAAGGCTCTATGACAGAAAGTAGAAATATCTATTATAAGCTATGGTGACCTTGACCTTGACCCAGTGACCTCAAACCCTACCTATGGGTAGAGGTCCATGCAAGAAACCTATATACTGAATATCAAAGATATTGGTCTATAAATGAAGGCTTTATGAGGTACAGTAGATAAATCTATTTTTAGCCTCTGTGACCTTTAACCTAATCTAATAATTTGAACAACCAAACAACCTTTCTGACAAACTGCCAGGATATTTGGACTGAAACAGTAGCCTCTAGAGCCTTAACAAGATATTTCTGTTTTTTAGCTCTGTGACCTAGTTTTTGACCCCAGATGCCCTATATTCGAACTTGACCTAGAAACCATCGAAATAACCTTTCTGACATATTTCCAGAATATTTGGGCTGAAAATCTTAGCTGTAGAGTGTAAACAAGCTTTTTCCAAATTTAAGCTCTGTGGCCAAGTTTTTGACCCCAGATGACCCATATTCGGACTTGGGCTAGAAATCATCGATACAACCTTTCTGAAATATTTCCAGGATATTTGGTTCTGAAAATGTTACCTCTAGAGTGTTAACAAGGTTTTTCCATATTCAGGCTGTGTAACCAAGTTTTTGACCCCAGATGACCCATTTTCGAACTTGACCTAGAAATCATCGAAACAACCTATCTGACATATTTCCAGGATATTTGGGCTGAAAATGTTACCTCTAGAGTGTTAACAAGGTTTTTCCATATACAGGCTGTGTGACCTAGTTTTTGACCTGACATGACCCATATTCCAACTTGGGCTAGAAATCATCTTAACAAGCTTTCTGACAGTTTTTCAGGAAATTTGGGCTAAAAATGTTACCTCTAGAGTGTTAACAAGGTTTTACCATATTTGGGCTGTGTGACCTATTTTTTGACCCCACATGACCCATATTCAAACATGAGCTAGATATCATCAAAACAACCTTTCTGACATATTTCCAGGATATTTGGGCTGAAAATGTTACCTCTAAAGTGTTAACAAGGTTTTTCCATATTTGGCCTCTGTGACCTAGTTTTTGACCCCAGATGACCCATATTCGAACTTGGGTTAGAAATCACCAAAATAACCTTTCTGACATATTACAAGGAAATTTGAACTGAAAATGTGACCTCTAAAGTGTTAACAAGGTTTTTCCATATTTGGGCTCTGTGACCTAGTTTTTGACCCCAGATGACCCATATTCGAACTCGTCTGAGTAATTACTGGGACAAACATCCTGACCAAGTTTCATGACAATTGGAGCAAAAATGTGACGAGTAGAGTATTAACGAACTAAGTGTGAACGGACGACGGAAGACGGACATTCATTGATCCTAATAGCTCACCCTGAGCCAGCTCAGGTGAGCTAAAAATAGGCATTTTTAAAGGTCGCAAGATGCTGTGCAATTTCTTGTCAGTATGAAAATCATCTGAAATAAACCTGCTAGCACTGGTCTGCTTTCAATTATGTAAAATAATTGACCATGACTTCAACAATTATAACTTAATTACTGTAAATGCTTTATTATGCTACAAACAGAGCTCTTTTTGATTCAAGTCCTTGATTCAACAAAAACAAATAAAAACAGAGATGTGCTAGCTGGAAGAATGGGAATTATGTCTTACAATTACAAAAAATAGTTTCATTTGTTCTCACCTTCTGAATGCGGAACCAAACAGCATCCTGTCCTTGAAACGGAAACATTCTAAGCCAAACAACAGTATGCAGTCCTTGAATATATCATTAACACTTCAATAATCCTTGATTTCACATTTATTTAGGACATGTCAACAAACATCTTTCTTTTTATAATAAAATATATGATCAATTCTGCATTTTCATGATAACATTCCAGTAGAAACTGCCTGAATCCCAGAATATTTGCAAAATTTTATCCCTTTTCAGACTGTAGACTATTACATGGCTAGAATAACTTTCCTGATCATGGTATTTTAGTTCTTGAAGATTATCATCACTTTAAGTCTATGAATAAGCACAAGAATTCTAGTATAGAATCACAGACACTGCTCAGAGTAATATATTAGTCCTTGACTCCTGAATCACAGAAACTTCGCTGAGTAACTCAGAGCCTTGAATATAATATGTCCTTGAATAAAAGCAAGTGTTTTTCTACAGTGATTTACTTAATGCTTTAAGTACTTAAGTCCTTGAATAAATGGAAGTGCTACTGGCTCAAGTTGTTTAAAAGATGCTCCTGCTGTGAGTTACAGAAGTGCAATTATTATTATTTACAAAATTTACTTAACTGAAGTCCTTGAAGTAAAGTAACCTTTTTTTGTTTTATCAAATCTTTCCACATAAGGTTTTAAATAACAACTGTGGGCCTGAACTGTAAAGGAAATGTAATTATATGAAGTCTTTAAATACCAAGACAATTTCTCAATACTTTCATTATCAAAAATCTTTCAAGTAAGTGCTTGAAAAATAGCATGTGTTTCTTTGAACCATGCATTTCTTAAAATTCCTTCAATAAAAAATAATTCAGATGGTGTTTATGTTTTAGAATCTTTATATATAAACACATACAAACCTGGAAACTGATTAAATGAAAAAAGTGCACGTAAATATTATTCAAATGACTAATCCATATAATTATATTTATGCAGAATCTTGACCCATTGCCCAACATGCAGAAGAGCAAAAATAATTGAATTTTCACTAAACAAATCCTAAAGATTTCTACTCTAAAACCTCACTTATTTCTGGAAGAAAATCAAGCAACAAAGCATTGATTAACTCTCAATGAAAGGTTTAGGTTTGCAGAGAGTTAAGTTCATCCTTGATATATGATAGCCACAATCTTCATTTGAATATTCATTTCTCATTATTTCACTGTTACATGATCGACTGTATATACATGAAAGAATAAACAAATGTTTTGTTCCTTACATCATAAAACTGTCAGGAAATTAAAGGTGAGAAAACCAGCCTTTTTGATTGATCATTGATGATCTAAAAATAGCAACAAAGAAAACAAAGTACTGAAAAAAATAAACTGTGATGGTTCCGATATGAGAGGTGAGAATTAACAGCAAAGTCCTTTTAGGAACAGCTATATACCCTGATCTTTCCAAGATGCTCAGAAAAAATGAAGTAGTTGTTTTTCAAAGAATATATTATACAAAATTTGAACTTTAGTTTCACAGACGGAGAATATTAAATGAGGGGTCATGTAATATGGAATTTATTGCACAAGTTATTTGAAAACGATAAAAAGTAAAAAAAAAATAAGGCTCTGCTGAGTTTTACTAATAAAGAGTGCAATAAATCCCGTATTAAATGACCATGAATATTAAATGTTCTAGTTTTTCTAGTGAATGGTGACTGAAACACACAGAAACTGTTTGTTTTGTCCATATACAAGTGAACATCTAAGTGTATTGTAAATGACGTTCAGATGTCAAAGTGTTATTACACTAGTGTTACATGTATATCAAAAATATTACATGGCTTTATTACACACCCATGATGTCATCTATGATAGAAGTTCTTGCTTACAGGATAATCCTTAGCCAATAGTTCTTAATGACCTTCTCTTGAAACAAACTTGTACCCCACAATATCTGAGAAAATGTCAAACACAGACACATTAAATCCCTGACAGTAAATTTCCAAGAAAGTAAACTAATCTTTATTTAATAACTAAAAAGTTCCTTTTCCTAGAAAAAAAAATACAGTTCAACAATCTTCATGAAATCCAGGCAGGATTAATCTGAATTCTCCTTTTTTTCTGCTGATGTTATAAATATTTAGATCTAGGTATAAAACTCCTGTAGAAAGTCTGTCTACTGCATATGAATAATTCAACCACTTTGCAAATGAAAATGAAACATGCTTTTCCTAGTATATTGTACATTATAATAATGCTAGCAACAAAGCTGGAGCTATCATACCATAGTTATCCATATAGATGCTCAAATTCTAAGGGTTATATATTTATAGCTACTGTTTTTTAGAAGTAACAAATAAGAGAAGATATTACTGAACAATTCTGATGGGGAAATCTAAGAAATGGAGTTTATATATTTGTTAAAATTCAAGTTCCACATTACTCTAAAAAATTATTTTCATTCCAGACAGAAACATCTTAGTTTTAATATAAAAACTGACTTACGCAGTCATTTGAGAAAAGTCTGTCTTAACATTATATCCATTTTGTTATAACTGTAACAGCAATATGAACAGGTTAGAAAAAGTCTGGCCTTGCCTGAAGATAGTTTCATATAAGACTGGCCTAATTTCTGAAGATAAGCTCTAACAAACAACCATATGTTGCAGTTGTGTTTGATACTTTATCATTATTAGTCAAATAACAATGCATTATATATACATCTACATACAATTTATTCATTAACTCTTGGGAACATTTTGTTTTTTCTATGATATAAAAAACTGATCAGGAGCAAATAACTATACACTCATGTAAAATTTATATCTGTTTACTTCAGATTAGTTACACTGATTCCCGCCAGACTACCCAAAATTATTGAAACCTTTGTCTCTAACTACCCAAAATTACTGAAACCTTTGTCTCTGATTAACCAAAATTAATGAAAACTTTGTCTCTAACTACCCAAAATTACTGAGACCTTAGTCTCTGACTACCCAAAATTACTGAAACCTTTGTCTCTAACTACCCAAAATTACTGTGACCTTATTAGTCTCTGACTACCCAAAATTACTAATACCTTGGTCTCTGCCTACTTAAAATTACTGTAACATATTGGTCACTGACTTCCTAAAATCACCTTCACCTAGGCTTCTGAAGACCCAAAATTACTGTGACCTTGGTCTCTGATTACCAAAAACTACTGAAACAGCTTGGCCTCTGATGACCCAAAATAACTGTGACCTAGGTCTCTGGTTACCCAAAATTACTGAAAGCTTGGCCTCTGACTACCACAAATTACTGAGGGCTTGGTCTCTGACTACCCAAAATTACCAGACATAGGTTTCTGACTACCTAAAAATTACCATGAACATGGCCTCTGACTACCCAAAATAACCATGACCTTGACCTCTGACTACCCAAAATTACTGACAGCTTGGCCTCTGACTACCCAAAATTATTGTAACCTAAGTCTCTGACCACCCAAAATTATTGAGAGCTTGGCCTCTGACTACTCACAAGGGCGATCAATGATCACATGTGTCGCCTGATGATAGCCATTTAAACAGTAGTATTGAGAGGTAATTGGACAGTTTGTAGGCTAAAACGCGTTTTTTTTTCAAAGGCCATAACTCAGCCAAAAATCATTCAACCGAAAAACCTGTAAGACATGCGCAAGTACTTGAGGTACAGAACAATCCTGTAATATTTCATTTAAATTCCTTTAGTAGTATAAGAGTAGTAGTACGGACAAACTTTAAAAATAAAAATCATTAAAGGGCCATAACTCTAACAAAAATCATTGAACCGAAAAATGCTGAAGATATGCAGAACTAGACTTGGTACTGATCATTCCTGTAAAGTTTGGATGAAATAGAACCAGTAGTTTCTGAGGAGTAGTCCGAACAAGTTTTGTGATGGACAGACAGATGGACGGATGGACGGACAGACAGACAAGACATGGGGAAGTGATCCCTATATGTCTTGGCTACCTTTTAGCATGTTGTAGCTACTGTGAAGCCTGCAATACAAAGTTCATTATTAGGCTAAAACGCCTTTTTCATTCAAGGGCCATAACTCAACCAAAAATCATTCAACCGTGAAACACGTTAGATATGCGCAAGTACTTGAGGTACTGATCAATCCTGTAAAATTTCATTCAAATTGCATTAGCAGTATAAGAGAAGTAGTCCTGACAAACTTTAAAAATAAAAATCATAAAAGGGCCATAACTCTCACAAAAATCATTGGACTGGAAAATGTTGAAGACATGCACAAGTAGACTTGGTACTGATCATTCCTGTAAAGTTTGGATGAAATCACACCAGTAGTTTCTGAGGAGTAGTCCAGACAAGTTTTGTGACAGACGGACGGACAGACGGACGGACAGACGATGGAGAAGTGATCTTTATATGTCGCGGCTACTCCGTAGCAGGCGACACAATAATTACAGAGAGCTAAATGGCCTCTATCTACCCAAAATTACTGTGACCTAGGTGTCTGACTACCCAAAATTAATGAAAGCTTGGCCTCTGACTACCCATAATTATTGTAACCTAAGTCTCTGACTACCCAAAATTATTGAGAGCTTGGCCTCTGACTACCCATAATTACTGAGAGCTTGGCCTCTGACTACCCATAATTATTGTAACCTAAGTCTCTGACTACCCATAATTACTGAGAGCTTGGCCTCTGACTACCCATAATTATTGTAACCTAAGTCTCTGACTTCCCAAAATTACTGAGAGCTTGGCCTCTGACTACCCATAATTATTGTAACCTAAGTCTCTGACTACCCAAAATTATTGAGAGATTAGCCTCTGACTACCCATAATTAGTGAAAGCTTGGCCTCTGACTTGCCAAAATTAATGTGACCTAGGTCTCTGACTAACTAAAATTACTGAGAGCTTGGCCTCTGTCTACCCAAAATTACATTGACCTAGGTCTCTGACTGCTCAAAATTACTGTGACGTAGGTCTCTGACTACCCAAAATTACTGAGAGCTTGGCCTCTGACTACCCACAATTACTGCGACCCAGGTCTCTGACTATCCAAAATTACTGAGAGCTTGCCCTCTGACTACCCAAAATTACTGTGACCCAGGTCTCTGACTATCCAAAATTACTGAGAGCTTGGCCTCTGTCTACCCAAAATTACTGTAACCTAGGTCTCTGACTACCCAAAATTATTGAGAGCCTGGCCTCTGACTACCCATAATTACTGAGAGCATGGCCTCTGACTACCCTAAATTATTGTTACCTTAGTCTCTGACTGCCCAAAATTACTGAGAGCTTGGCCTCTGACAACCCAAAATTACTGAGAGCTTGTTCTCTGATTACTGAAAAAAAATCTCTGACCTTGGTCTCTATAAGGTCTACTGAGGAACACAAGAAAGATTTCAAACTAATGAAAGATTAGTTTTTTTATAGATTTTTTTTTACCTAACCCTTATGACCTGAAGTATGCCAACTTGAGTTTAAGAAATTTCCTTGTTCTTATCATGTTCTTTTCAATTTCATTCAATTTCAGTAATCTTACAGTTAACCAATCCATACTATTTGTCATTACCACTTTATATTCGTTTCATAGTCTATATACCAAGACTATATACCAAGACGCACTGTTAAAATATTGTTCTAAGTAATAAGGCTACAGTCTAACTCCATTAATCAAGGGTTTACTCTAAACTCATTATAATTTTCTATTTATCAATCAAGATAAAACAACAGTCTATAATTTTCATTCTTATAATGTTTCCAAAATTAAATTCTAAGTTCATTTTCAATATCATTAGTCAAATCCACCACAGCTGCTAATAAATTTTCGAAGTAAAAGTCATTATATAAGTCAAATTAACACTATGGTCAATGTTACTTAAGTCTCAGCACACCTACACTCAACTGTATATCCACAAATATAAAGTCGCGCCCTATAGCTTTTGACTGCATTATATATCACAGCAGTCAATGTCCATGTTTCAAGTCAAACTGACAAAGTCAATATCCTATAACATAAGTCAATGTCCTAATTTTCTTAGTCCATAATCATTTTACAGAGGTAATGTTTCAAATCCAACTTGTCGAACAAAAGTTCAAAACAGCTTCTTTCCCAAAAGTGTAAAACCTATGGTATATATGCAAAAATTGACCAGTCAATTGTAACATACAATAAATGGATCATTCTGCCTCATTAAGTTGCACATATAACACCTGTGTATTTCTCTACAGCTCATTTCAGTCAACTTCTTTTCAGGCTGCATTAGATCAACACAACCTTGTTTAAACAAGAGTCTAGTAAATTCTTTAACACATTACTCGACTGGGATGAAAGTTACCCAAGTTTATTCAAACTGCTCTAGAAATAACATCACCCAAGACAAAAAACAATCACTTGAGAAAGTAACATAAATATTACTCAGGTACCCATTCACTGGAATGTTTGGCTTAAGTGTCCTGGCCAGAGGACATACCCCATGCTCCTTCACAGACATGATCCTCCTCCCCTTCCCTCCATTTTTGGCCTAGAGGGGTAGATGATTATATTGTAAAAAACAAGGGAGGTAATAATTTAACAAGATTTTCTTTTTTCAAGGGGGTATAATTAAACACAGTACAGAGAAATAAAACCAAGTTCTGCCAAAGGAGCTGTCTTTATAGAAGACAAATGATAAAAAAAAATGTCCAAAACTGATAATAACTGTTTTGACAATTAACTCAGGCATAAACAGCTAACTTCATGTTTAAATTACAAAGCTAGCATTAACATTTTTTTTTCTAACAGTAACAATGACTGTAAAAAATTAACCAAATTTTAAGTTCTGCAAGAAAGGATTTTTTTAGTGTGAAACAATGTACAACCTAACTATTTCAATGGAAGATTATCACTGTTGAGTTGCCAATGAATATAATTCAAGCAGACTAAAAACATTTGCAGACTTAAAACATTCATTTGCCTTTTTTTATCTTACAGAACATATAACAACATTAAGTAATATCCTTAACCTATTTACGCCTAGCATCCACAAAATTAGACATAGCTGGCTAACAGTGCAGACCCAGATCAGACGCAGCAACATACATCTTCTGATCAGGATCTACACTGTTTGCATAAAGGACTTACTTCCCTAAATAGAATGAAATTAATTGAAAATTTATACCAGAAACCCTTGTTATTGAAAATGAACTTGTCAAACTAACAAGGATGGCATACTGTGAAATCATTTAAATTCGAGGGCATAAAATTTCATGGTTTGCCGGCAGAAGGCAAATTCGTGGGGTCGTTAATTCGTGGAATTCAGTTGCCAGGTTGAAAAAAATACGGGGCCGAAAATTCGTTGATTTCAACATTCAGTGAAAGGAAACCTTACAAACAATATCTGGCATTTGTGCTATGAAATTGTTGACACGTGCAAGTTAACGTGTTTCCACCTGACCAAACAACAGAAGATTCGTTACTATGGTAATTAACCTACCGATCGGTCTTCTCAATTAACAAGTGTCAAGTGTCAGTTATACTTTGTAATATGTTGCGCATCGTTTTAATTGTTAAATTTTAATGTGTGGAAAAACTGTCGGCATTCTGTCTTTGATAATGCAACCTTAATTATAATTATTTACGTTGTAGTTAACTAGTATAACCATCCGAGTATCATAAAATGTGAATTTGGTGAGAATACAGCAGACGAAATCTAGTAGTCAATTTACTTTACTAAGTAATAAGTTCCAAAGTAATAAAAGTTAACTCAATATCAGTAAAAATAAACATTTCATCCAGGGAACGTATAAATGCAAATAGCATCCGCAGTATAGTGCGGTTTGACAGACACGTGACGCAACGTCACTACAATTTCTACTTTCAGTTTGGATGCACTTAGTAAACAAACAAAATATGGGTACACACCTGAAAAAAAACAACTCATCAGACGGTTTAGTATCCTATTCATACCTATGTTTATCGTTGATTCATTGAATGAAGTACAAAAAAGCCGCAGGAAAAGCACACAACTTGTCAACGGACGATGTACCAACTACGAACCACGTTTCACGCCTTTTTTGGTGCTATTGACTGATTGGGCATACTTAACATTATCTTGGGCACAATTTGTTCGTTGGGACTTGATTTCGTGGGTTACCTGAACCACGAAATCCACGAAAATTAATCCCCCACGAATATTAATGATTTCACAGTAATCCATTCGGCATAAATTGGTTAAAATTTGTTGCCCTATTTTTCAATTACACAAAGCAAAATGCACTAATTAAATAAATAATAACAAGAGGGCCATGATGGCCCTAAATCGCTCACCTGAGTCTCATTGCCCATGTTACAAATATTACTACTGGTTTTTATGGGTGCAAGTTTGAATAAGTTTGCAAAAAGTTTGAAGACTCTGGGTGTAATGGTACTCAAATTTTTTAGCAGAAATAGTTTTACTCTACAGGTCCCAGTGACTTTGACCTTTGACCTACAGACCCCAAAAACAATAGGGTTCTTCTAATATAATTACTCTATAAAGTTTGAAGGTTCTGGGTGTAATGATACTCCAGTTACTGAGAAGAAATAGTTTTCACTCTACAGGTCCCTGTGACCTTGACTATTGACCTACTGACCCCAAAAATGATTGGGTTCTTTTACTGAGTAAAGAAAATCATCCTATGAAGTCTGAAGGCTCTGGGAAAAATGGTACTCCAGTAACAGAGCAGAAACAGTTTTCACTCTACAGGTCCCGGTGAACTTAACCTTTGACCTATGGACCCTAAAAACAATAGGGTTCTTTATTATCCTATAAAGTTTGAATGCTCTGGGTGTAATGGTACTACAGTTACTCTGCAGAAATAGTTTTCACTCTACAGGTCCCTGCGACCCTGACCTTTGACATCCTAGCCCTAAAAACAATATGGTTCTTCTATTTAGTAAAAGCTATCATCCTATGAAGTTTGGAGGCTCTGGGTGAAATGGTAATCCTGTTATTGAGTGGAAACAGTTTTCACTCTAGAGGTCCCTCTGACCTTGACCTTTGACCTACTGACCCAAAACACAAAAGGGATTTTTGTACTCAATAAGGGCAATAACCTTGTGAAGTTTGAAGGGTCAACTGGTACTCAAGTTATTGAAAGGAAACAAATTGTGAAAGACAGACAGAAAAACAGACACCCATGGACAAGGCAAAAACAATATGTCTCCATCAGAAGGGCGGGGTTGGGGGGAGACATAACAACGAATAATTGAAGGTATAGCCCTTGATGTTTCAGAGCAGTAGATTTTTAAAGTTTTCCCTATATAAATCCTTGTGAAAAATCAAATGACTCCCCGGGCAGTTTTGACCCCCAGGGTCATGATTTGAACAAACTTGGTAGAGGTCCACTAGACAATGCTGCAAATCAAATATCTAAACTCTAAGCCTTGTGGTTTCTGACAAGAAGATTTTTAAAACTTTTCCTATGTAACTCTATGTAAAACATGTGACCCCTGGGGCGGGGCCTTTTTTTGACCCAGGGGCCATGATTTGAACAAACTTGGTAGAGGTCTTGTAGACAATGCTGTACACCAAATATCTTAACTCTAGGCCTTGTGGTATCTGAAAAGAAGATTTTAAAGTTTTTCCTTTATAAATCTATGTAAAACATGTGACCACTGGGGCAGGGCCATTTTTGACCCAGGGGCCATGATTTGAAAACACTTGGTAGAGGTCCTCTTGACAATGCTACATACAAAATACCTAAGCTCTATGTCTTTTTGGTTCTGATGTGAAGACTTTTTAAACTTTTTCCTATATAACTCTATTTAAACAAGTTGACCCCCCAGGGCAGGGCCTATTTTGACCCAGTGGCTATGATTTGAACAAACTTAGTAGAAGTCCACTGGACAATGCTACACACCAAATATCTAAACTCTAGGCCTTGCGGTTTCTGACAAGAAGATTTTTTAAAGTTTTTCCTATGTAACTCTATGTAAAACATGTGACCCCTGGGGTGGGGCCATTTTTGACCCAGGAGCCATGATTGGAACAAACTTTGTAAATGTCCTCTAGACAATGCTGCACACCAAATATCTAAACTCTATGCCTTGTGATTTCTGACAAGAAGATTTTTTAAAGTTTTGCCTATATAACTTTATGTAAAACATGTGACCCCTGGGGCGGGGCCATTTTTGACCCAGGAGCCATGATTTGAACAAACTTAGTAGAGGTCCTCTGGACAATGCTGCACACCAAATATCTAAACTCTAGGCCTTGAGGTTTCTGACAAGAAGATTTTTTAAAGTTTTGCCTATATAACTTTATGTAAAACATGTGACCCCTGGGGCGGGGCCATTTTTGACCCAGGAGCAATGATTTGAACAAACTTAGTAGAGGTCCTCTGGACAATGCTGCACACTAAATATCTAAACTCTAGGCCTTGTGATTTCTGACAAGAAGATTTTTAAGTTTTCCTTATATAAATCTATGTAAACTCAACTGACCCCTGGGGTGGGGTCAGTTTTGACCCCACGGTCATAATGTGAACAGACTTGGTAGAGGTCCACTAGATGATGCTTTATACCAAATATCTAAGCTCCAGGCCTTGAGATTTCGGTGAAGAAGATTTTTAAAGATCCAACTTTTAAAATCTAATTTTAGCTCCAGTGAACCAGAAATGCAATGGACCAGAACCATTTGAATAACCTTGGTAGAGCTTCATAGGCAAGTGCCTTTGGTTTCAGAGGAGATGTCATTTGAATGAAAAGTTGATGACGGACGGACGGACTATGGACAAAGACTGATCAGAAAAGCTCACCCTGAGCACTTTGTGCTCAGATGAGCTAAAAATGTCT
Organism: Cyclina sinensis; assembly: GCA_012932295.1. Lineage (NCBI taxonomy): Eukaryota > Metazoa > Mollusca > Bivalvia > Venerida > Veneridae > Cyclina > Cyclina sinensis. The sequence goes on from JAAONU010000011.1 coordinate 280,979, forward strand.
TAATCTAACAGACAGCGAGTCTGAAAAAAAAAGTCTCCACCTGTACCCAAAAAAAATTCCAGTTAGTCCAATAAACATCACAGAGTTACATAAAAACTTGTCTTTGAAATATAATTATTTTCATCTGACTAGCAGACAGCACCAGAGAATGCACCAGCTCACTTGCTGTGAACACTTAAGTCTCACAAAGTACAGATAACACTTTAATAATATACCCCTCAGAATCTGAAATAGTCCAGACATGTTTATTACCTCACTTAGTATGTCAAAGATTTTTTATGTCAATTTAGTATCCTATCCTATAAAATCTTCATAAATAAATTATTCAAAATTGACTGGGAAATCAATATAATCTTTAAAGTCAATATAATTTTCAAGACATTGATATTCCATAATATGTATTGCTGCATCAAATCACAACTATTCCAACTGTTTAAGACACCTTAATCAACAAGTATAACCTCACTATACCACTAGTAAACCACCCTCTTTTATTATAAAATGTAAAATTACAATGTATATTTACAGCTAGTGAACCTGCATTATCATGCTTGGGTTAATATACAGTGTTTGTAATGGGTTTTCTGTAATCACCAGCTGCATAATTAAACATCAAAACACATCATTCAAATTTCTAAAATAATTTCCTTTTATTCTTTTTTTTTCTAATGTCTCTTTTGTCAAATTTTACCAATTTAAACAATTTAAGTTTTTTTACCATAAACTTTAATCCTCACAATACATCACATGTGCACAGCTTTGAAATTTATGCACACATTAAACAACCTTATTATATCATACAGCACTTCACAAAGCATTTTTCTTGCAATAAAATATACAACATTTATAAACTTTGAAGTCTTTATCCATCATCTGTTTTGAAAATGTATTTTATTACCAATTAGTTACAATGTAATACTATAAGGTTCTTTTTTCAACCATCAATGGTGATGTGGTTCAGTTGACACAGGTTAAGTAAAATCTTTACTTAATGAACACAAGGTATCAAGTACTCACTAATATGATATATATTTTAATAAGTAATCAAATTCTAATATATTCATCAATCCAAAAATATATATTACCTTTTTGACCTTTCGCCAAATACTAAAGTAAAATAGTTAAGGGCACCTAATATGGCAACAATTATAATGTTAACCAATAATTATCACAAGAGAGACCACAACTCATTCATTAGCTACTTGACAGATATATTTTTTTATTATCACAGGATGTATGTGCAAGTACATTTACCCAAATCTCAACTTTTAACATCACTCAGAGCAAAGAAAAAATGCTTTTTTTCCAAAATTGCATCACTAATTTTTTACAAACCAATTCTGTGACAAAATTAGACAATTTAAAGGACAAAAATAAATAAATTATATCGCAGAAAGCTTTTCTTTTAACATTTAAAATATTGATTTATACTTATACATTCTTTGGCTCAGTGGTCTAGAGCATTGGTTAACCTGAGTCTGAATTTCACTCCTGGTGGTCTTTTTCAAGACAAAACTGGACTAAAGGGAAATAACTCTTCATTTTTATACATCTGCTGCTGTGCATAGTTAACTCCCTTGAAGCTTGAATTATACAAATATAGTCTCTTTAATTCAAATGATAAAAAGCTAAGAATTAAACAGTTTCTAATTAAGCCTCTATCATGTTTCATCTACTATAGGTGTCTTCTCAACTTTCATTTTAATCAAAACAAAATGTACTACAGACTTCAACTTGTCAATAGTCTGCCAAAAACTGCTCTGGTTTATCAATTAGGGAAGCTGAAATCATGAGTTCTGTCAGCACACAATTTATAACACAAGCATTCATCAAATACAATCTGTGTGGGTTAAAAACAGTACTCAAACCTTCTTAATCTTCAGTCTTATTTAAGGTAATTCCTAAGACTTATCTCTAATATGTTGAAAGTAACTAGTATTATCTCTGCAGTGTTTTTTTGGTGACATTTTTTAAACCAATTCTGAGGTATTGTTTAATTTATATTCTGATATTCATTTCCAGCCTTCAAAACTTGTCTCTAATGTATGGAAAGTTACTAGTATTATATCTGCACTGTTTGTTGCATTTTTAACCTATTCTCAGGTATTGTTTAATGTATATTCTGAAATTCAACTCCAGTCTAAAGGCTACAAAAACTTATCTCTAATTTGTTGCAAGTTACAAGCATTATCTCTGCCTACTGTTTTTGTGGTATTTTGTGAACCAATTCTCAGGTATTGTTATGTCCTGATAATTATTCATCTCTAGCATAAATACCTCTAAAATGTGGCAAGTTACTAAGCATCAGCTCTGCACTGTTTGTGGCTTTTTTAAAACCTATTCTCAGTTATTGTTTAAGGTTTTGATATTCATCTCCAGTCTTAAGGTAGTGTTTGAGGCACAATCTCAGCCTTATTTCTTACACAATTTGTGACATGTTTATGTCACTATGTTTGACCCAGTTGACACAGTCTGAAACTTATATCTCAGACACTGAGACTTTTTCTGTGCCTTGCCTTGTGTAATGCTGTAACTCAGGCACTGAGACGTTTTCTGTGCCTTGCCTTGTGTAATTCTGTAACTCAGACACCGAGATGTTTTCTGTGCCTTGCCTTGTGTAATGCTGTAACTCAGACACCGAGACGTTTTCTGTGCCTTGCCTTGTGTAATGCTGTAACTCAGACACTGAGACGTTTTCTGTGCCTTGCCTTGTGTAATGCTGTAACTCAGACACTGAGACATTTTCTGTGCCTTGCCTTGTGTAATGCTGTAACTCAGGCACTGAGACGTTTTCTGTGCCTTGCCTTGTGTAATGCTGTAACTCAGACACTGAGACATTTTCTGTGCCTTGCCTTGTGTAATGCTGTAACTCAGACACTGAGACTTTTTCTGTGCCTTGCCTTGTGTAATGCTGTAACTCAGGCACTGAGACTTTTTCTGTGCCTTGCCTTGTGTAATGCTGTAACTCAGACACTGAGAAGTTTTCTTTGCCTTGCCTTGTGTAATGCTGTAACTCAGACACTGAGACTTCTTCTGTGCCTTGCCTTGTGTAATGCTGTATGTTCTTGGCATTTAAGCAATGTTTGTTGCATTGTTTGAGCATATTCACAGTCACTGATAGCAGCTGCATATATGTGACCTTACCAATATCAATGTTATTTTTATGTTCTCAGTTTAATCTTAACCATAATTCTTAACCATAGTTCTTGGTATAATGTATTAACTGAACCTTTGGTAGCAATTTCTGGTATAAAGCACTGTTTGTGCCATGTTTTGCATAATTAAAAGGTTTCTTTATTGCATGTTGTCAGCCTAGATGAAATTGTTTGCAGAAATTTATTATCTATTTATCACACGATTGTGTTCTGTGTTTAAGCTAAAATATTGTTATGGCATGAATATGTTTTAGATGCAAGAAATGTTAGCCCTTATATTCAGCAATCCTGCAGCACTTGTTGACCTCAATCAATGTTGTGACATTTATCCATCTTCCTCTAGCACTGTTCCATAAAGAAAATTTAAGCTTTACCTTGAGAGCTGAAGTGACATTTACTGAGCTCAACCTTAAGCAGGTAAGTGATATCTATTAAAATCACCAATGTGATATTTATTAAGCTCTTTCCTCATGGTATGTTAGAAACTAAATGCACTCACTACCTGTCACTGTGGCATTTACTGAACTAATACAGTCATTTGCACTGCAATTCATTCAGCAGGTTCTCATGCATTGTCATAAACATTAACTAAGTTAAATTCTACTTTCTGTAAAAAACATACATCAGTTATGTATATTTACTGTCAACTTTGACATCAAGTCATATACAGAAATTGACAGGTGATCTAAGAAAATTTCATTAGATAACTTTAATCTGTATAAATTATACTGACAAAACTCACCTTCTCTTCAGCAGCATCTGCCCTCTCCTCAGCCTCTATCTTCCTTCTTTCAAGGTCCTTCATCTAAAATAGACAAAATTTAATGTTAATCTAACATTAACAGAATAACATGATTACTACAATAAGCAGTAGACATGGTGTCATAAAAGTAGCTGACTTTCCTTTGGTGATATATAGTCAAAGTGCCATAAAAGTAGTTGACTTTCCTTTGGTGAAATATAAAATAGTCATTTTGTTATGAGGGCAGTTGTCTTTGCTTTGGTGATATAGAGTCATAGTGTCATAAGGGCAGCTGACTTTGCTTTGGTGATATATATTCATAGTGTCATAAAGGCAGCTAACTTTGCTTTGGTGATAACTAGTCATGGTGTCAGAAGAGCAGTTGACCTTCCTATGGTGACATATGAAAAAGTCATAGTGTCATAAGGGCAGCTAATTTTGCTTTGGTGATATACAGTCATAGAGTCATAAGAGCAGCTGACCTTACTTGGGTGATATATAAAATAGTAATTTTGTTATGAGGGCAGCTGACTTTGCTTTGGAGTATATATAGTCATAGCTTCATAAGAGCAGCTGACTTTGCATTGGTGATATATAGTCATAGCTTCATAAGAGCAGCTGACTTTGCTTTGGTGATATATAGTCATAGCTTCATAAGAGCAGCTGACTTTGCTTTGGTGATATATAAAATAGTCGTTTTATGATGATAGCTGACTTTGCTTTGATGATAAATATAGTCATAACAGCAGTTGACCTTCCTATGGTGACATATAAAATAGTCATAGTATCATAAGGGCAGCTGAACTTACTTTGGTGATATATAGTCATAGTGTCATAAGGGCAGCTGACCTTACTTTGGTGATATATAGTCATAGTGTCATAAGGGCAGCTTAGACCTTACTTTGGGGATATATAGTCATAGTGTCATAAGGGCAGCTGAACTTACTAGACATGATGTCATACGAGACACCACTCTTGTTTTTATAGGACATCACAAAGTCTGTTTTTTCTTCTTCTTTTTTTTTATCGTGTATAAACATGGTCTCAGATTTTTCTCATGATAGTATATTTACAACAAGGAACATGACCTTGATGAACACTCTGCTGCACCAAGACAGACATTTTCCTTTCTTTTCTGAGCTGGGACTGTTACGAGGAGAGAACTTCCCTAACAAATACAAGTACAACCTTTAACAAACATGTGGAATTGCACTTTCTGAAATCAGCAACAGAAGTCTCAATAAAACCCATCATACCTGTAAAGATTAGTCTTTATTTTGTCTAGTAAATAGACACAATATTCAAAAGATAACTACTTTATTTTAAAATCTACTATTGACCTGTAAGCTGGAAAGATCAATACATAAGCATTTCAAGAAACCCAGCTATCTAAGACAATAAGACAATTTTCTAATTAAGAAATTTTGTTTCAAGAAAATTTATTAATTTAACTCCTTTGCCAAACATGTGGGATTTAACACGTTTTGGTAGATCAATTTTGTTTCCTTAGATGTACAACAAAACCTTGTACATATACAGAAGATAGATGGTTTGCTTGCTGTTTCAGTGTCAGACCTGTACATTTAAACTTTGTTCAATGGCACTGGAAGAGACACTGCATTTTGTTCAAAAGATTGGTTGTATGAGCCATTTGAATCAGCTGATCAGAAAAGATCATGCATCTATATTAGGAACTGATCTGCCGTATTACCTTCCAGAGGAAGAACAGTTTCATGGAATTAGCTTACTTAGAATTATTTGTGATTATTTGTGATTCAATTAAAAAAGAAATTGTTTGTTTTATTTATTCATACAAACACATATTTATAAAACAACACATGGATTACAATTAGTACAGTTTACAATAATATTCATAACGACATGGTGCTACAGAATCAAGACAGAAAATGTTTTTTTCAAGGATCTGCACTGATGTTTGCTTTGCAACAGGTCACTTATGTTTTGTTTTGTTTCTATGCAACATAAAATTATGACAATAAAACATACCATATGCTATACTAAAAATGTTTTCAATTTAAACAGTTTTATACTTTTACTGTTGGATAAGCTTTGGTAACCCACATTCATTAATACAGAAAGGTTCAGAGATTGTGTAGAGGTTTTGCCAAGAACATTAATCCTGCTGGAGGATCAATGTTTAGTTTTATTAGGGTTTAACGCCAGTTTTAACAGCTAAGGTCATATCCCGGCAGTCAGTCCACCTAACCAGTGTTCCTGGGTTTCCAACCAGTTTACTAACCAATTTCTCCGCAAGTGACTGACTACTTCCTCACTTGCTTCAGAGGTGAGGGACAAATGACCTATAGACGCATTGTCTGAGATCAATTATCATGGTGAAATTTTGCCGGCCCTAATGGGGATTGAACTGGGATCGGGAGGATCAATGTATTAGAGCCAAATGAAGTCTTAGAGAATAAAGTTTATCTGTATTTGCTTTCACCACTTTTACAGATAATTCATCTTCAAAAGCCTTTCAAATTTGGGGTAATTTTTATCTATTTGGTGTTTATTGTTTCATGGACTCTGATAAAAGTCAAATGAAATTCTTGTTACTCCCCTCCATGTTTGATCAATAGCTACAAGAATCAATGACTTTTAATACAGTCTTGTATAATAGCATTTGCATTGCATGCTAAAATATTTGCTGAGCTGTGAAAAAAAGCGTGGACTGTCTAATTAGACTGGATTTTTTCTTTTCTGATTTATTGCTGATCTAGCAACCTGGAAATATTTAACAAGGATATTGATGAGAAAATTGATCTGTCTCAAATTCTGAATGGATTTTTTAAGTTCCTTCCTTCTGCTTTACAAAATAATGGACCAGACGTACACTCGAAGAAACAGATGTGTGACTTTGACCTGAAACTCTAATATCCTAATAGTTTCTCCCTTATACATGTATACATCTAGTAGGTTCCCTTTCATTTACAAAAGACACATATGAAATTTCCCTCACATCCAAAACCATACTAAATTATCCAATTCAATCTTTTCTCAGTTAATAAAACAGACAGAAACTTGGTCATAACTGCAGAATTAAGACTGTACATTTTTGCTAGATTCTGGAAACCAGACCCAGTACCACAGCCAACAGGGACTATCAAACAAATTAATGGAATCAATATAACTTCTCCACATGTCATTTTTTTTTGAACAGTGGCAACATACTCGGTTTAGAAGAACAGGCAAAGACAAAATGATTGCTGTAATTTTTCTAATGTTTTTGTTGCCCACCAACTAAATCAATCAAAAGAACTCATTTGGCACATCTGATCCACAGATCCATTTTATAATGATTTTTTCCCCTATATTTTTATGCAATTCTATATATCAAACATATAGGCTTTTCTGGTCAAATAATTAACATGTTCCTAAAAAACAAAAAGTTATCACTGATAATATGCCTTTGTTGACTGTCCATGGTTTGAATGCTTTCAACTGAATGAAACTTACATATCAAACCCCCCCCCACCCCCCACACATACCCCCACCTGCCACCCCCAATTCTTTATTTTAACTTTCAAGACAACCCCTTTCAAAGTGTTCAAGTTATGCTAAGGACAGTATAGGGGGAAAAATCATTAAAAAAATACACATTATGTATTTGTGAAATTCATTTCCAATATACGGACATAAACAGTGACTGATATGTAACTTGTTTCAATTCAAATAAAGCAAATTTATGGAGAAACTAGGAAACAAAATTGTTCTGCTTCCTTCCTATTAAATTATGTTTGGCTTTAAAGATATCAAGTACTCGAAAAAATGAGCATAGTAAAAGAAATACAAAATAAAACCTTAAAAGAACTTTTAATTTTTCTTTTTCTGGGATAAATTGTCAATAAACAATACATGTAGGTATCAATTATTGCTATGTGGTAAAAATAATAATAGGCTGTTGTTCTTCACAGTTCACAGTAGCAAGGTTTCATATTGATCCCCATCCACTCAATCAAAGAAGCATTAGGCTCTCTGAACTATGGATATACAATCTTCTGATTGCTAACTTTCACAGTCTTACAATAACACAAAGCCATCAAAATAATTGACATCGCCAGAAAAAAAATGCCCACTCAGCATATTTCCTATAGTTCCTGTTACTTGTTAATTGGTCAGTATATTGATCAAAATTCCCATGCAGGCCTGAAATGTGAAGAATATATCTCCTGCAGGAACTTAATATCTTCTAGATATCTAAATATGTATATGCTTCCTAAAACACTAGTTTCAATGTGACTTTTATATACCCAGTAGAGCCAGACAACTACCTCTGAAACACAATAGAACAAATTGCAATAAAGCGAAATTACAGTGCACTATGAAAAACACTGCAGTCCCTTTAGATTCTACTCAGAAGGGATGAAATACAAACAGAAAAATTGAGGGTGAATGCCATAAAGTGCCGTCTAAATCTTCATCTTGTAGCACTAAGAACTTGTTCAGCAATTCACCCCTCACTTTTTTTTTTTTTTCAAAGAAAAAATGATCAGGTGTGCCACTGCTTTGAGGAGTCCAATATCAACTATTATATTCAGTGTCAGTGAAATGTATCACCTGATGACAAAACTTAAAAGTCAAGAAATTCTTGTAAGACTGCAATTTTAGCATCTTGGATGGCAGTAGAGCTGATGTGAAGAGATGAACTGTTGATCTGAGTGACAGAAGTCAGACTTTAGACTGTCAATAGTTGAATGACTAAGTGAGACTCAATACTGTCATAGTAGATGGATGCAAGAATTTTAAACTTCATGAGATTCTACACTGCTGGCAAAATCAAAGAAACAAAAGTCAATATATATATATGTCTAAATAAAAAAGCAATGATTTTGCTTCTCGTAGTTTTATTTCTGACAACACACCACAATAACAAGACATGTTTGTGAAACATGTATACCCCACTAATGGCAACCAATTAGTCATGTTAAATGGACTTCTATATGTGATGTTTCACCATTGACCTTAGCTACTGACCTCAGAATCAATATGGGCCATCTACAGGTCATGAACATCCGCACTACCAAATCTGAAGACTGTAAACCAGCTTTTGTGGTGAAGGTCACTGTGATATTGTCCTTTAACCTACTGACCTCAAAATCAATAGGGGTCATCTACTGGTCATGACCAACCTCCTGACCAAATCTGATTGTAGGCTACAGAATTCTCTACTTACTGATCGGACATGCTTTTTTAGTAAAGGTAACTATTATCTTAATTTTGACTTACTGACTTCAAAATAAATACACTTCATCTACAAGTCATGACCAATCTCCCCACCAAATCTGATGACTGTAGGCCAAAGTGTTCATTAGTTATTGATTAGACAGGTTTTTTTTGTGGTCAAGGTTACAGCGATCTTGACATATGACCTACTGATCCCAAAATTAATAGAGGTCATAGGTCCCCACCAATTCTGCAGAATGTAGGCAAATGCATTCTATCGAGATCAAGGTAACAGTGACCTTGACCTTTGACCTACTGACCTCAAAATCGATAAAAGTCATCTTCTGGTCATGACTAACCTCAAAATCAAATCTGAGAACTGTAGGCCAAAGTGTTCTTTAGGCATTGATCAAACAAGCGTTTAGTGGTGAAGGCCACAGTGACTTTGACCTTACACAGACTTCAAAATCAATAGGGGTCATCTACTGGTCATGACTAACCTCCCTACCAAATCTGAGGCCTGTAGACCAAAGCATTCTCTAGTTATTGAGAAGACAAGGTCTGGTCGACAGATGGACAGACCGACCAATTGACTGACATGTCCACTTCTTTGAAGGGGGCAATAAAAATCATATCTTGATTTAGTTATATGCTCCGAATACACTAATTATCATAAAAAAACAGCTATTTATAATATATAATTTAAAACCATCTCCCTGACCTAGTGGTTAAGGCATCTGCCTTGGGAGCGGGAGGTCGAAGGTTCAAATCCCACCAGGGGTCCGTTCCGATGTGGCCGGTTGGTGAGCCGCCGGCTAGTTAAAGAATGGATACAGTATGCCTACCTGCCTGATCCCTGGCATTAAAGGATAGGATTTGGGAGGAAAACATGCAACAGAATAAGGTGTCTCATAAATCAGATATGGCTGGCCCTTTCAATAGAACTTTGTTAACAAAACCTAGGTCAGGGTATAACTTACTTATGTGAGAACATTTCTATATTATATACCCTACAAACTTGACAAAACAGTCTTTAGCCTATTTACAATTATTTACAACAAATCCTCAAGGCATCCACATTATTTCCACTACCAAAACCTAGCACATGCTACCACATGACAGGCCATACATATCTGCAGGAAGGCTTTTTCCTCTGCAGGTACTGCCTCCCAGATATCAGTGGTAAATAAACAGCATTCCTGAAATTCATTTCCAATATCTGAACAAAAACAGCATCCTCATTTTCCTCATTTCAAAGAAAGCAATTTTATAGCAGAGCTAAAACAACTGTCTTATTTCTATGCTAAAAGTACGCTTTGTCATACTATGTATCAAATGATTCCTTGTCATGTGTCAAATAATTCCATCAAACTTAGAGAAATCAAATGTCAAACCTATTCATTCTGAGAGCACAGATTAGCATCTTAAGTGGTGAATGATATTTACTACTTCATGCTTATCAGAGGATTCTACTTATTATTTCTGTCTGGTGGCATTATTTTTTACAGACAGCAAAATAAAATTATTTATTTCAGTAGCATCCATACAGACTGAAGGTTATACCTTTGCCTTCTGGTATATATTTCTCCTAAACATAATCACTTCAATTAACACCAGCTTTGCACTGGGAATTTAAACAATGTTACTCTGCATTTCAAATGGTTCACAAGAACAAATCTTTGGGTTTAATATTTGAGTTCTATCTTGATAAACATTTTTATTTTATGCCTACCAATGAAATATAGGGAAATATCAGTGAGATAAAAGTGATAATCCACTGTTTTGAATCAGTGAAATTACCATTTTGATAATCCACTGTTTGTGCCGGAACTACTTTTCTCCACCACGTAAATACAAGAGAATCCGCTGTATTTCAGACAGTGACAGCGAGTGAAATTTATTTACCTTGTTAAATCCAGTTATAATATTGAATTCCTGAGCCTAACTAGTTGTGAACAATGATGAAATTCGCCATAAATTATTTAAAATGTCTGATTTGTTTACATAACTCACATGGACAATATCCAATATGGCCGACTTTCAATTCAATTGATTGAATATTACTTGGTATTAATCCGCTTTTATAATTAAAGTATGTATGGCTTAAATTCAATAAATATTGATAAGCTGTGTAGAGAAAAATAAATGTTATTTGATGAAAGTGTATTCAGTTTATTTCAGCAGAAGTAAAGTAATTTTATGTATTGGAGATTGTCTGCACTTTTTTTTGTGCGGAGTAACCAAAGTACGCATTAACTGATTTGGGGCTCACCATGGGGAATTTATTGAAGGCCCTGAGTAAAAATGTCATAAAATACCCATTTTTGACGTGTTGGCATAAAATAAAAAGAAAATTTGTTTGTTTTTTAGTGGAAGATGGGAATTTATTTCATCTCGTGAACACCATATGTTTATATTTTCACTCGTGGCTACGCCACTCGTGAAAATATCACATATGGTGTTCACTCGATGAAATAAATTCTCATCTTCCACAAAAACAAACAAATATCCTCTGTATATATATACATGAAAGAATATATCTAATTTACCACTGCCCATACAAAACACATTATTTAACTGAATCTAAAAACTGTCAGCAATATACCGTTACTAAATGTAGACTTAGTTAAACTGACCAAGATGAACATGTACAAACAGGAATACAGACAAAATCACCCTCACCTACATGGACAAATCACTTCCATCCTCCCCCCCCCCCCTCCACCAACACACACAAACTAGAGATGTGTCCAGAGGACACCCACATTCCACTGTATTGTCACAAAAATTCCTGAGCAATAACAGGTGCGTATAAAGTCTAACAATGGTATTTTTTAGCTTTATCAGAGGGGCATAACTATGCTGATCTCCAATAAATTTGCTTCAAAATACCCAGGTGCGTAATTTCACATGCTAACAACTTTTCTTAGAAAGTTTCATTGCTATAGCAGTTACACCTTAGAGTTACACACGACACAAACAGGTCTACTTATGGACAGCAGGACGGAAAAGGGCAAATCTAAATGCACCCCCTTCCCCAAAGTGGTGGGGGCATAAAAACTGGTTTTTAAAAGTAACACAGGGCCATAACTCAATTATGCATGAGGGGATTTCAATGCATTTAAGAAGCATCATGTCCTCACTGACACATACATTAATGCCAAGTTCCATTACAGGAGAGCTATAATGGCCCTTCAATGGCTCACCTGAGTACAAATGCAACTACTTTCATTCACATACCAAATATCTGAACTCCAGGCCCTGTAATAGTTTCAGACAAGAAATTTGTTGATTAACACTGATAAATCATGTTGCAGCTGGGGCAAGGCTAAATTCAACCCTGGGTCCATGATGTTAATGAACTTCATGGAGGACCATTAGACAATGCTACATACCAAATATCTCAGCCAAAAACCTTAGGGTTTTGGAGAAGAAGATTCTTGATGTTTTCACTTTTAAAATCTATTTTTAGCTCCTGTGACTCAGATATGCAACAAGCCAGAACCATTTATACTACTTTGGTACAGCTTCATGCAAGAAACATCCAAGGCAAGTGTCATCAAATTTGGCCTTGTGGTTTCAGGTGAGTAATTTGAAACAATTGTGGATAAACAATGGACCATATACCACAGACAATGGACAATGATCACATCAGCACTGTGTACTCAGGTGTGCTAAAAATCTAACAGACCATTTCTTAGATATGGCTCTAGACAGAAATTTTCCTATACAAGATGTCTAATTTAAAAAAAATAACTAAGGGCCATGACTTAACAATGCAAGAGTTGATTTTGATGGCATTTCATGTGCATCATGCTCTAATCCATATATACATTCATGCCAGATTTTAAAATCTAACCAACAGGTACTAAGAAATGGATCCGGAGGGAGGTTTTCCTTTAAAAAATGCCTTTTTTTAAAGTAAAATTTAAAGGGCCATAATTCAATAATGCAGAGGTGGATTTGGATGGCATTTAACGTGCATCATTCCCTTGTTAATAAATATATTTATGCTCAGTTATTCTGTAATATATCAATGAATTTGAAATTGTAAGTAGCATTTTGTAGTTGTTGTTGTTTTATATATAATTTCATTTTTGGCACAGATATTAACATCCCTGTATAACATTGTGTGTTGTATAAGTCTGTTGTGATTACAGTACCAACAAGAAATCGGTAGAACCGATGGATGCTCCCCAAATAAATGCCAATTCCAAAAGGGCTATTGTTTAATATGTATTTTTTTTTAAAGTATGAAAAATAACAAAGGGCAATAACTCCTAAATTATGCAAAATAGAGTTACGGCTCTTGCACGCTGCACTTCTCATCATAGAGATCTATCTACCAATAAAGTTTCATGTTAATATCTCCTATACTTTGTGAGATATGCCCCGGACAAAAAATAAGAATGAGAAATTTCAAAAGGCAATAACTCAAAAATTAATAAAGTAAGAGTTATGGTTCTTGTGCATTGCACTGCTCATCAATAAGATCTATCTACTTATAAAGTTTCAAGTTGATAGCTCTTATACTTTGTGAGATATGCCCCGGACAAAAAATAAGTTTGAGAAATTTCAAAGGGCAATAACTCAAAAATTAATAAAGCAAGAGTTATGGTTTTATGCACTGCACTGCTCCTTAATGAGATCTAACTACCTATGAAGACTGGTCTTGATATCTCTCATAGTTTTTGTGTTATGCTCTGGACAAAATTATGACGGAAGGACGAACGGACAGACAGACGGACGGACAAAGCGGCAACTATATGCTCGCCCTTTGGGGAGCATAATTATTAACTGATAGAATGAGTAATTTTCAGAATAAGCAATGACAGAGACAAATAATAATATTTTAGACTTAGAACAAATAATTGGCTAGCTCTAAAATGCCACTCTTGAACTTAACTTAATCTGTTAAAGAACATTAGCTTGGAAAATGTTCTAGTACTGTTGTCGTATTTTGGGCATCCCAATCTATTATAAACTTTAAGCTGCCTAATTGGGCAACCTGAAAATATAATAATAAAGGTCAAGATGTGACAGCCAATATTCTATTTAAGATTTGTTCTCAAACCATGACTAAAGGTTAATTTATTTTTTTAAAGGTTCAAACTACAAAAGGTGCTATTCAACAGAAATCCCTCCTGGCAAAGTTAGTGTATATTTTGTCTAAGAAGTTGCCTTCGAGTGAAAACAGACAGCAGTCATTAAGAAGTGTTGCCAAGAAAAATATGCAAACCAATGCAAGAAAAAACTGGACTAGACCACTTATTTATTTTGGATGAATATTTCAAACTATGAACAAGTTCTATTTGGTCAGGCATTTTTAACAATTTAAAAACCCCATATTCGTAAACCTTTATGCCTAATTATCAAAACAGCATGAAAGTTCTGCTAGTTTTTCAGGCCACCTTATTTACTTTACAATCATGCAAAAACCAACAACTATAAAAACCTAAACCATTAAATTTAGAACAATTTAGGTCATCCACTGAGACTTTCTTTTCAAGACAACTTTTTACCATTTTTTTTTCTCAGCAACACCTTCATATATAAAAATAAAACAAATATCAAATATCTCATAGAAGAACCAGCTAGTCTTAAGTTTAAAGCTATTTATTTTACATGAATTAGCTCCTAACAATTTTTTGCAACTCATAAAAATCCCAATTGATGACAGCTTTCTTGCAAATTACTGAAAACAGTACTTGTGCAAATAGTGCAGAATGCAGGAAGTCACTAGAGAATATCTCGCCACTAGTGGAATTTGAACCAGCTATATCTTTCAGATCAGGAATCCAGTGCTCGTTATATACCCCTCAAGCACTGCACACAAGCACTCAGTAAAGTAAATTAAGAATCTCCAACCATACTGTTACTATTAAACTAGACGTTTTTGTAAAACAAGAGGGCCATGATGGCCCTGGATCGCTCACCTGAGTACTTTGGCTATAGGTTTGCTGTTAAGCAGTATTTCATTTTTTAATTGAAAATGTGTAAGTGCCTACAAACCAAGTATGTAAAATATCAGTCAATAAATAAAGGCTCTAATGACAGAAAGTAGAAATGGTGGGTGACCTTGACCTTGACCGAGTGACCTCAAACCCTACCCATGGGTAGAGGTCCATGCAAGGAACCTCTATACTAAATATCAAAGATATTGGTCTATAAATGAAGGCTCTATGAGGTACAGTAGATAAATCTACTTTTAGCCTCCGTGACCTTTAACCTTATCTAATAATTTGAAAAAGCTTAATTAAGCTTGCTTCGTGCCAAATTTTAAAATTCTAGGCCTTGTGGTTTCAGACAAGAAGATTTTTAAAGATTTTCTTTTATATTGTTATTTAAAACTTGTGCGGGTCCAATAGTGACCCCAGGGACATTTTTCTAACAAACTTGGTAGATATGCTGCATACCAAATATCTTCACTCTAGTCCTTGTGGTTTCTGACAATAAGATTTTTCAAGTTTTTCCTATATAATTCTATGTAAAATATGTGACCCCTAGGGCAGGCCTATTTGACCAAGGGGCCACGATTTGAACAAACTTGATAGAGGTCCATAATTTAATGCTGTACACCAAATATCTTAACTCTATGCCTTGTTGTTTATGACAAGATGATTTTTTCCTATATAACTCTCTGTAAAACATGTGACCCCTGGGGCGGGCCATTTTTGATCTAGGGTCCATGACTTGAACAAACTTGGTAAAGGTCCTCTACGCAATGCTTCATACAAAATATCTTAACTCTAAGCCTTATGGTTCTTCTGTGAAGATTTTAAAAACCTTTTCCGATATAACTCTATGTAAACAAGTGACACCAGGGCTTGGCCTATTTTGACCCAGTGGCTATGATTTGAACAAACTATGTAGAGGTCCACTAGACAATGCTACACACCAAATATCTAAGCTCTATAACTTATTGTTTCTGACAAGAAGTTTTTTTTAAAGATTTTCCTATATAACTCAATATAGACAAGTGACCCCTGGGGCGGGGCCATTTTTGACCCAGAGGTTATGATTGAGCCTGTATGAAAATTCTGTATCCATTCTGTACAGAGTCTGTACAGATTCTGTACAGAATGGATACAGAATTTTTGTTTTCTGTACAGAGTAGACACAGACACAGAATCTGTCTTTGAAAATCTGTGCAGAAAAAAAATTATCTGTGCCAAAAAATAACAATGAACCAGATTTTTTTCTGGGTAGGATTCATTAATAGCCAGATTTTCCCACTTAGAAATTTCACAAGACAGAATTTTCAACTTAGAAATTTCACAAGACAGAATTTTCAACTTAGAACTTTCACTAAACAGAATAATTTTGAATACTTTACAAAAAATGAGACAGAATAAATGTACTTAGAAAACTAAAGAGGTCAAAATTTTAGACATACTTAACAATACATAAAATTCAAGATAGAAAAAAATTGAGCAAAGAGTATGCAGAGCAATCCAATTCTATTAATTCCAAACATATTAAAATAGTAAGAGACATTTTTTTGTTTATAAGAAATGGCCAGGCAGTCACAATGACAAAATATATCATGTTAAAGACCTTCAGTCACACATTGACAACATTTTAATATGAAGTATACATCATCATCAACTTGTGTTTATGTACATGGCACATATGCAATACATTCAATAATGTGCACTATTTTAGCAATGAAATGAAAGATATGCTTTTTTTTCAGAACAAAATAACTGCAACTTTTGTTCACTTGCAATGACAAACCACAATCTGTAAATAATATGCCATCAAAATAAGTGGATGTTTTCTTAGGAACAATGTTATAAAGAGTATTGAGGATCTGCAATGGACAGAAAATTTAGGTCTGTGAAAGCTTGGCTAATTCATGGAGGCTTTATTGCATCAGGGTCATTCAAATACACATCCTGATTAGCCTTCCCAGTTGTAGGGGCACTCTGCAGGTCATATCTGAAGTTGAGGCTTATCAGAAACAAGTGTACATTTGTATAATTTCCAGTAGTTGATCCCACTGCAGCCCCTTACCTCCATCAGCTACTCCAAGAAGAGATAAGATCATACCAGTAAAACTGCCCAGTTGTAACCGCCATTTTCTAGTTTAAAATGAAAAGTTTTGTTACATGTCTACAATTATGTTAAGAAATATTCAGAATGTGTATGAGTGTGTACCAGACAGTATGATATTTCTGCATGAAGGAGTTAACTGGATTTTAACATGCTGAATTTAGTTTTGCAACAGACAGATTGTTGAAATGGAGACTTTGCAAAGAAAACTTTTCATGTTGTTTGGAGTCATCATCAGTGATTGAGGTAAATATTTATTGTATAAATGTTCTTGAAGTATTTAGATTGTTCTTAGAGAAATTGAGGTCATATATAATGTCAAAATTCTTCATCCTGACAGTTAAAGAGTAATAATATACTGTTTTTTTTCCTTTTTAATAATCTTGTGAGCTTATTAGTTAATTACCCCCAAACATCTTAAACATTAATAAATGGTACTATTTTAGATTTAGTTAATTAATGTGACAAATCGAAACTTTGTATTTAAAAGTAGATTAAAAGATGCATATTTTTTTAAGCCGTCCACTGATTTAGAAGTCTCGTGTTGTTTTTTTTTTACAGAAAACTGCAACACTAGATAAAGGAGGCCAACTGCTTATTATGCACACTTGCCATAACCAAGCTTTCCAAGCAAAGAAGAGCTTCTTGAGGGTCTGGCCAAGGATTTGAAAAGTTTATGAAAAAGTACAAACCAGTTTAAAGACCACTTAGATAAAATTACAGTTCTGTAAAGTATGTATATCTTTTCTTTCTACAGTATTACTATTGGCATAAACAATGCATTAACAAAGAAGCAGTTTTTTGAATTTTAATTTTTGCTTTCTTTAATTTGCCATGACTAAGATTTTACATTGCCAGGGTTGAGTTTGAAACTGTAACAAAAATAAAGACTTTGATACAAAAGTTTTATGGAGTGATGTAGAAATTTGGTAATAAGCCAAAAATAAGTGAATAAATTTACTTCTAAACTCAGAATAATTTATTTCTGACCATTATTATCTACAGTTATTTGTAATCATATATTACAAATACAGATGTAGAACTGCCTGAAATTATTGTCACTGGCCAGGGAGTACAGTGCTTCTTTACTGCATTACAGTAAATTGCACTACATTTATATGCAGTGGGGTTTCTTTGTGATCAATTGATAGTTAAAATGGTACTTTTTTTTCAGAATATGTGACAGATGTAGGAAAAACAATCATCAGGATGACATTTCCAGGGAGCACTTTAATTATGCTGAGAATGAAAAATGTGTATATTAAAGAACTATATGCATGATTTTGAAAAAGAAAATGAAAACAACCATGACTTAAACTGGTTCAAACTGTAGATAGTTATTTTTCTATAGTGATTTACATTAATTGCTTTAATTGCAAGTTAAATGTAAAAAAAGTAAATAATATTTAAAAACTATGTTACATGTCCTATTCTTTGTATATGATATCAAAATTTAAAAAAAAAAGATGTACTAACTAAATGGTAATTAGTTATCTGTTCCATGAGAATTGTAAATATAATTATAGTATGATAAGCATGTAAAATTTTACATTAAATAAAAAAAGAAATAAAAGTGTTTAAAAGAAATACCAGTCCATGTATTTTTTTATGCATACCATATTCCTTTACTGTATGCAGATTTTTTTTCTGTGTCAGATTTTTCTCTGTACAGATTTTTCTCTGTGCAGATATTTTTCTGCCCATACAAAATTATGTACCAATTTGTTTTTCCAGAATTTTTTTTTTTTGGCCCAGATTTTTTTCTGTCCCAGACTTTTTTCTGCCTTATTCTGTACATAATATGGCTCTATTCTGGCCAGACATTTTCATACAGGAATTTTTATTTC
Organism: Cyclina sinensis; assembly: GCA_012932295.1. NCBI lineage: Eukaryota > Metazoa > Mollusca > Bivalvia > Venerida > Veneridae > Cyclina > Cyclina sinensis. Next base: position 299,959 of record JAAONU010000011.1, read on the forward strand.
TGTACAAATAATACCTCTTTTTCTGTACAGATTTTTTGTCTGCACAGATTAAAATCTGCCTCATTTAAATATTTCAACTTTTTGTACAGAAAACGTTCTTTAACTCTAATAGAAAATTCTATTAATAGAAATCTGGGTGTACTTGTTCTTTTCCTGCACAGATTTTATTCTGTATGTATTCTGCTTTAAAAAATCCTACACAAACTCTGGTTCAAATCTGCCCAGATTGTTTCGTACAGGAACAAACTTGGAAGAGGTCCATTAGACAATGCTACACGCCAAATATCTAAGCTCTATGCCTTACAGTTTCTGACAAGAAGATTTTTTAAGTTTTTCCTATATAACTCTTTGTAAAACAAGTGACCTCTGGGGCGGGGCCATTTTTGACCCAGAGGCCATGATTTGAACAAACTTGGAAGAGGTCCACAAGACAATGCTACACACTAAATATCTAAGCTCTATAACTTACGGTTTCTGACAAGAAGATTTTTTAAGATTTTCCTATATAACTCTATGTAAAACATGTGACCCCTGGGGCGGGGCCATTTTTCACCCAGAGGCCATGATTTGAACAAACTTGGTAGAGGTCCACTAGACAATGCTACATACTAAATATCTATCACTACGTGACAGGTGAGCTAAAAACACATGTCTCCCCCAGCACATCATTGAAACAGGGGCACAGAAGAAATGACAGAGGTCGGCTAGCAGGAGGAAGAAAACTGTGAACTGGAGAATAGGAATGAAGGCTGGAAGAAGAGATATAACAAAACCTATATAGAAAAGCTTATGTTATAGGAAACTGTGCACAGAGTTATTTCCCAAAACACTTATCATTGCAGGAAAAAACAGCAATAACATGGCAGGAAGAAGGTCAAATCTTGTAATATTGGTAATCATCCTATCTGTTTTGAAGCCTATTATAAAGGCCAAAAGTGCTCCAGTATAAAAGCATGAAAAAAATATTTTTACAAGTCAAGATCCCTCAAAAAGTATGCATATTATTGACTGAAAGGAATTTCAAATTTAATTGTAAGTGACCTTGACCTTGTCATAGTGACCTCAATGGAGAAAATATATAATAAAGTATCATACTAAGTTAGAAGGTTTCAGGTCACAAGGTACTCTACTTATTAAATGGAAACAAAGTGTGACAGATGAACATTACTGACGCTACAAAAACAGAGTTCAACAATCTGGCTGAAATGGCACTCAAGGTATTGATGGGAGAATTTTTTTTTACATTTATGTCAATGTGACCTTGGCCTTTGACCTACAGACCCCCAAAACAATAGGCTTCAGTAGCTCAAGGACAATCATCTTTGAAGATACTAGGTCAAACAGAACTCTTATTAAGCATAAACCAGTTTTACATATACGGTCACTATGACCTTGACCTTTGATCAGCTGACCCCAAAATCAATAGGCTTTTTTTACTCAACAAGGACAATCATCCTATGAAGTTTGAAGACTCTGGGCCAAATAGAACTCAAGTTATTGAGTTGAAACCATTTTCAAGTTGAAGATCACTGTGACCTTGACCTTTGACTGGCTGAACCCCAAAATCAGTAGCTTTTTCTACTCATTAAGGAAAATCATAATCTGAAGTTTCAAGACTCTATGCCAAATGGCAATCCACTTATTGAGCGGAAACCAATTTTTACATATAAGGTCACTGTAACCTTGACCAGCTGACCCCAAAATCAATAGGCTTCTGTAACTCAGTAACGACAGTCATCCTATGAAGTTTGAAGACAATAGGTCAAATAGAACTCTAGTTATTGAGTGGAAACTATTTTCACATTTAAGGTCACTGTGACCTTGACCTTTGACCTACATAACCCAAAAACAATAGCCTTCTATAACTCAATAAGGGCAATCACCCTATGAAGTTTGAAGACTCTAGGTCAAATGGTACTCTAATAATCGAACGGAAACGAAAAGACAAACAGACGGATGGACAGACGGATGGATGGATGGACAGGGCAAAACAATATGTCTCCCTCAGAGGAGAGAAGACATTATTATCTTCTTTATAACATACAGATTAGTTACCTGAATTTCCAGCCCTCATATATTTTTCTTTGACATTGTCTTTGCCCCTTCTCTGCAGTTGATGTAAAACAGACAATCTATCTTTGATGCCTTTTATATTTGGAGGTTATTAGTCTCTGTTTGGCATTTAATGTTTCAGGGAATCTGATAAAAGTCAAATGAAATTCTTGTTACTCCCCTCGGCTTTTGATCAATAGCTACAAGAATCAATGACTTTTAATGCAAGCTGGAATTAATACATTTGCATTGCATGCTTAAATATTTGCTGATCTGTGAAAAAATAAGAAAACATGGAATGGTTTAATTAATTCTGATTTTACTGTAGAATTATTGCTTTAGGTATCATGACAAGGATGTTGGTAGCCATATCTAGTTGTGAACAAGGTATAAACTATCTTATCAAAACTCTTGTGTTTTTATTGCTGTTCCTGGATGGCGATATATACAATTAACAAGATCTGAACAGTTTTGCCTGTACACCGCCTGCGTTTAGCCAATCAAAGCGAATAATTTCATATTACATGATAACAAAATGGACGTCAAAAATCTTCAGCAAGGGATGTGTAAATGGACTCTCCCAAACGCCATGTTTGTCGGGTTACTTATTCTTACAACTGAAAAATACCATCATCAATGTACAAACTCAGTACCAGTCTTCAGGCTCTTGCGGGATAACACAAGATAATCGCAATATTTTTTGCTACATGTCATTTCTAACTAGAGAATGTAGTTTATTCTGTTTAAATTTTACATGTAATATTCTTATGATATTGAAGAATAGCATCTAGCTTTTGATTAGTAAACATTTTTAGTGATAAATAAAGTTAAAAGCTACGCAAATAGCTAATTAATTATGCGTAGACTGGTTTACAACAAAGCAATATTTACAATGTTTTTAATGCTGCAAATTTTAACATGATGTATAAAGATATTGGCATGCTTTTCATAAAGAAGCCAAATCATCCGCTTTCAAAAATAGCCCAGCTACAATAAAAACTACAATGTATACTACATCTGCTTTATTATTTCTGTGTGAAAATTATCAGATATAACTTTGCTTTTCACTGCAAAGCATGTTATAAAATTATCAAATCAATGAATACATTCATCTATGGATAAGACGTCATACATGGCTGAACTGCGAATTCAAGCATTTTTTGGAAATGCTAATACTCGTCTATTTACAGAGCCATGAACATGTAAAGAAATCTCAAAATAGATACAAATGGGACCTTAACCTTCACCACAAGGATCTCAAACTTGTCCAAGACCATAAATGCTGTAAAACACATGTCAGCTAAATTACAGATAGCAGTTGAATTCTCACAAATTCTTTTTTATTTCTGTTATGTGATTGTAATGTTTTTTGTTTGTTTGTTTTTTTCTCAGGGCAGTACAACTCCTTCAAAATCTTAACAGTGCTTTTAAATTACTTTTGAGACATTTAACTGACGCTACAGTTTTCCCCAATACATCAACAGACACTGAAACAGACGAAAACTTTGAAGAATATTCTTGCATATATTTGCCAAATTCCTGAAACCAGACCCTCTTCCACAGCCAACAGGGACTATCAAACAAATTAATGGAATCAATACAATTTCTCCAAGTCCATTTTTTTTTCAACAGTGGCAACAAATGAGGTTTAGAATTACACACAAAGACGGGATGATAGCTGTAATTTTCCTGATCCCCCCCAAATCTCCCTGTTTGCCAACCCAAACTAAATTGATTTGATGCCACATCATTCCCTGACCAAATTGATTTATTCACTTTTCTTTACTATATTTTGTCAAACAATTGAATAAACTTAAGCTGTCACACAGCATCATGGCTATATTAACATTAATTTCATACACAGTGGTCTACATTGGTCATCTCGTCACGGTAAACTTTATTCTTTTCACGTAATTTAGCGTTCGTCTGTACACATACGAGATTGTATAAATACTTAGTCATGGTCTGTTCAAGAGTCCACAACAATGGACCCCCATTACCCTGACCTTTCAACAGAATTCCACGGTGCTTGTTTGTGCCAATTAAATTTGCATGCACAGCCAAGCTATGGACTGAACTAAGAAATGCTGATGGGTGGACAGACAGACTGTCAGAAAGACTGACAGAGGGATGATAACTATAGGGTACAAAACAACCACCTGAACAACAGAGTCACTGTTTGGACAAAAACACCTTTCATGACTCGATCTTTAGCCAACACTGCATGTTTTTGCCAAATGATTTCCAAATCCCTTGACAAAGGTTTCCCCTGACAATTAAACTGACTGATAGACAGATGGACAGACAAGAGTGATTCTGGCATCTACATGCACATGTGATTGTCAACTAAGCAAATGTTTCTGTGCCAAATAAAATTTAAAATGGATGAATGATATAGGATCTTACAAACTCAATAAAATAAATTAACCAGAATGTAAGTCCAATGAAAGACATTATAATACAAATGTATTTTTCATTATTCTTCTATACTGAGATAGCTTTCCAGTAAACAATAGGTATCAAATTGTTACATGGTAAAACTTACAGTTTATCACTCATCACAGTTCACCATTCTTTAATGAGATCAGGTTTCCTATTGACCACATACCCATTCAGTCATTTCCTGTTAAGCTCTGTGAATTGCCGATATACTGTGGTCACACTACTTACTTTCATAGTGTTGGTAAAAAAAAGCCATTAGAATTATTGACAGCACCACGGGACAAAAACTGCTCAATCAGCACATTTTTTCTGCTACTCATTAATTGGTCAGTATATTGATTGGAAATCCCAGGCTGCTGCTGGTAATGTGAAGATGACATCACTCTCAGGAGCTGCAATACATCCAAGACTTCTAAATTTCAACATGCCCGATACATAACACCAGTTCTGTTAATTTCAAAAAGGCTTTACATATCTCAAGAGTGCTGACAACTTGTAAGTGTCAGTGCATGTCTGATGAGGCTGCATAAGTAATACGAAAGAAATCATTACAAGACTACAACTTTTCTCTGTTGTCTGGCACTGCAGTGGTCGCAGAGTGACACAAGTGAGAATTCTACATTGTCATATCTGATGCTTAACATTTCCTGAAACAGTCTCCTTCATTTCATACACATACTTCATTTACAACAGAGTATATTCAAATAAATCCCATGAGTGAACACTGCTGAAACTACCAATGTTAACTATAGGGTAATAGGTTTGTATAAAATTATTTCAATAAGGGTTATTTAAGTTGAAATCTTATTTAATTTGTTTCTGGAACTTGATCAGTTCCATGAATGAATGTAAAATGTGAGTCATGCTGTCAATAAAAAATATTGAAGGTTCTTCAAATAATTTTGCTTTATACTAAAAGCAGTTCTTAACAAGAACTGTGAAACAAGGCAACATTGTTGCCCCTTGCTGGAGATGCATGCTATATCATACAACTATTATAATAAAAGTCTATCTGAATGGTCACAATTTTTACAGATGGTCACTACTAGTAACATTTCAATCTCCTACACTCATACTTTGTTATGTAAACATGACTAAACTTGATCCTGATGGCATGTGTGCAACTTTTAATCTCATGTATGACCTTGACATAGAACTGAACCAATAAAACACATAATTATGTTCTGCCTATCATGTGGACATAATGAAAATTTCTAACAAGTACAGAATTCTACATGATGCTGAGATACTGAGCAGAAACAAAATAGGGGACTGACATGGTTTCATGTGAGACCTTCAGAATTTGGATGGAGCAAAACAAATTATGTGGCTGTAGTGAATATTTCTACTACAACATTTCAAAATCCTTCAAGGCCTTCAAAAGATAATGGAGCTGATACAAAATAAGGGACCAATGTGAACTGATCTTGGATGAAGCCAACCAAACCATATGTTCTGCCAATCATATGAATATACTGAATAATTTTAACATGTGATTTTAAATCCTTCAACCAGTTCAAGAGATCTGAAACAACGGACAGACAGACTAATGATTTGATTACTATATGCCTCCCTTTCACAGTCATAAAAAGTATTCAGGCTGTCTCAGTGGAAAATCTTGATCTGCAAACATGCTACTGGTACAATGCATAGTCAAAATTTTGAAACTCAAGATGAATAACTTACTTTTCATATACTGTTAAATAAACTTTTCAAATAACAGTGTATTATTACTGTCAAGATGGTAACAACTGGAAAAATACTTACAAATTACAAATGAGCATCAATTTTGAATGAGATTTGATTTTCAAGGAAAAACAAGAGCTGTCTGTCAGTAACACTGATGCCCAGAAATCCCTGTAAGATCAATAGGGGATGTCAACTCAGCAGGGTGAGCCTATTAAATAACAGAATTTTGAGTTATATTTATACAGAAAGCTGAACTACCTGTATGTTCAGAATTCCACCTGTCCCATGATTATAAAACTTCTTATGAGCTCAGCTCAAATTTTAAAATTATTTTAAACTTTAAATTCTTTCATAACTTAAAGACAAACATATATTCAGTGATTATTCCTTTGGCACAGAAATCTAAATTTTAACCTGAAATCTTTTTCTTTCAAGTATATGAATTGAAAGAAGCAATTTAATGTTCAATTTCAAAGTAAGCTGAGCAAGTTGCTTGAGCAGTCGTTTTTAGTTATTGATTAGAAACTGTTTTCAAAGTGGCATAAGACTTATGAGCTTGACCTTTAACCCTATAGGCCTAAAAATCTTGTTCTCTATTCATCATGCCAAAGTGTCATAAGTTCAACAATTCTTCAGTCTTGATCAGAAAGTATTTCCAAACCGCAGGCTCCTTTGAGCTTCACCTCTGACCTTGTAGTCCCCAAAACAATAGGAGACTGTGATCTACACAAGATGCCTAGCCTACTTACCAAATCTGGTGTCTCTGTGCCAGTGTGATCTCAAGTTATTGACTGGAAAGCACTTGGTCTATGGACTGGCAGACGAGCAGGAGCATATCAAATGAAGGTATAAGGAGTATATTTTGTTTAAATACCGTAAACGCTCGAATATTGTACGCTAGCATGTATAAAACGCACCCCTTGTCTGGCCTCAAGATCTGGGGAAAAAAAGCTTGCATTGGAATATAATACGCACACAAATTTCATCTGGAAAAAGAGTTACCATTTGTCCATGTTTTTGGTTCAGGAAGCGGCCATTGTCGGTGCGCGTAACAATTACATTAGATTGTTTGTTTAACAATATACGGACAACTCCTTTATCAAATTAATTGGTCAATAATTGTGTGAGTGCGAATTAGAGAAAAAACAAAAACAAAAAAAAAAGGCGTTATAACGGCTTTTACGATACCATACTTTCAGTACTGATGACATTGGTTTTCTCCCCTTAATAACGCTCTCCAAAAAGAAAGTGCACCAAAAAAGAAAACATGATCATTTGGACAGAAATTATTGACTTTTGGGCGGTATTTTACGCATTTTCAAAATGGAAAAAATTGTCTGACAGCCCACCCTCGTGTATAATATGCACCCCTTTGTGGACACTGAAAATTCTTGAAAAAAAGTGTGTATTATATTCAAGCGTTTATGGTATAACAAAGTCTGATTCAAAAAGTCAAAAACAATGTATAACTTATTGTCTTAGGAACATTTTTGATTTTTACCCTACAAACTTGACAAAACAGTCTTAAGCCTTTTTACAATTATTTACAACAAATCCTCAAGGCATCCACATTATTTCCACTACCAAAACCTAGCACATGCCACCACATGACAGGCCATACATATCTGCAGGAAGGCTTTTTCCTCTGCAGGTACTGCCTCCCAGATATCAGTGGTAAATAAACAGCATTCCTGAAATTCATTTCCAATATCTGGACAAAAACAGCATCCCCACTTTTCTCATTTCAAAGAAAGCAAATTTACAGCAGAGCTCAAAAAACTGTTCTGTTTTGCTACGAGATTATGCTTTGTCATGTATCGAATACATTCACAAACCAAATGTCAAAGCTATTCTTAAACAATACAATAAATTGTTAGAATAGATTAGTTATTTCAATGTATTATAGTTATGTTTTCCAAAAGCTCAGACAAGCATAATATCAAGATTGGAAAGATGTAAAAATTTGTTAGTCAGCAGACTTTATAAAGTGTTTGTAAAATGGATGAGATTTTTTGAAAATGTTTCTAGTTGACAGCAAAACTTACAGGCATACCATCTTTTTTTTCATACTGAAAAACAACATAACATTATTATTCATTTCAGTAGTTTCATAACCCTTTACTCCATATATACGCATTTTTACGCATGTGCGATCAGTGTAGATCCAGATCAGCCGGCACATCCATGCCGTCTGATCAGGATCTGCACTGGTCGCTTTGTGGTCAGAAATAGCCTAATGTATCAAAAAGCGAACAATGTAGATCCTGATCAGACGGCACGGATGTGCCGGCTGATCTGGATCTGCACTGTTCGACCAAGCCATAAAGGTGTATATATGGAGGAAAGGGTTAAGCAAAGAAGGCCCTGGCCAATCTCCAACAGGTATTATGATACACCTCTTTTCAAATCCAATGTCAAAAAAGTATTTAATCAGTTCTTGCTTCAAATGTTGCTTTATACTCACAAAAAGCTCTTAGTCCTCATAAATCTTGAACTTTTAATATTTTTAGTTCCTACATAGCATATTCTCTAACAACTCACTGGAAGATAACTTGTATGGAAAAATGAACAAAAAACTGGCTACAACAAGAACAACTCTAAACCAGCAAATAGCAGAACTTTTCACTGACATGATTATTACTATCATAGAAACTACCATTGATCTAAACATAAAATTCTTCGATATAGAATCAAAACCTACACATAACACAATTTGAAATGTCATAAAAATGAAATGATTTCTCTAATATTTACTGCTAGGATTCAAATCAAAACCAAACAAAGTTACATGAAAATTGAATTTCAGAATTCAGGAAATTCAAACAATTTCATATTCTGAATAGGAATTAAAACTTTAAATAAAACATTTCTACAATGACATCCCTGTACAATTCTAAGTCAAATGATATCAAACTTATTACAAACAACAACATCTTGATTTCAAACCAGGATTATTAAAAGGACATAACAGACTTCTGTACCTCTTTATCTTACATGTTAAGTAACAATTGTTTTACCATGACCCCTCAACTTGGAAAAACTGAATAAGAATCTGGTTGCCGACAATAGTTAATTTGATAAAATTTCAACTATACATTCATCCAAACCTGATCCCAGCTTGTACTAATAAATGGATTTAACCAATGGTGTTGAAGTTACAAAAGTTCTCGTAGCCATATGCTTTAGAGACTGGCCAACTAGTTGTCAGCCAGATTATTTCATTTCTCTATTTCTTGTCAGTTATTTTACCAACACTGACAGCTCTATCATACTCTGTCTCTGTACAACAACTGGCACTGGGTGCAATTCAACAGAACTGCTCTGGCAATGCTTATGTCTCAGATGCTGTCCTTGGAAGAAAACAGACACCACTCATTAAGAAGTGTTGCCAAAAAATAAAAAATGCACACCATTGCAAAAGCTCCAGTCTGTACTAAGCTTATAAGTTATTCATCCATTATTTCAAAAAAAAATCTAAACATAACTGAGTTCTTTAAGCTGTCTTAGTTGAAGTTATTAATAGAATGAGGTGAGATTTGTCTAAAATTCCCAAATCATTCACAATTATACAAATTTAATGTACCAGTTTTGGTCAAAATCTCTGTGATATCTAGATATAATCTAGACTTTACAGCTTCACTAAGCTTACAGATTCACTGAGATACATTATTTTGTATTTTAAGGGCAGAATAACTGGAAAAAAGCCAGAAAGAAAGTGTGAAAAAAAATTGATAGAATTTAAAACTGATCAGACAGGTTTCAAACCACACTACTTTTTGTCAGATTTTGACCACAAGACTCTCTAGTCTATTTGAGTTTATTTATCATCGGTACCAGTTGCCCATATGACCAATGCCCCTGAAGAGATTAGTTATTTTATGTTGCGGGGGTAGTGCAAGATACAGAAAGCATCCCATTCCAGAGAAACCCCTGGTTCTTTTGCATGCTCAGTGTAAAGCACTGATACATGAGACCTTGGTTTAACATCTCATCCGAGACACTATTAGTAATGTTAGTGGAGGGGCAGGGGATTGAACTCAGGACCCCTGGTTTACCAGTCCAGCACGTTACCACTGGACCACATCCGCTCATACCACATCACTATCAATTCTTAACCTATTTAAGTGCTATTTCCAAAGATGAGTCTATCCTATTAACACAAGATAGGTACATGTAAGTCAGGTTATTATGCTTAGTATCATAGCTGAAATTGTACTTTGTTCAACGCAAAATGTCTATTTCTGGTACAAAAGATTAGCAAAAATTGAAACATCAAAATGATTTATTAGTCATAAAATGTGTGCATATCTTATGTATTTCATCTTAATTCATAATCTCCGTTTTACCCTGGCATAATTACCTGGAGATACACAAATGTATCAATGTGCACTATAATCTTAATAAATTAACCAATGTTCAAATGTATGTGGCTTTCAATACTTGATTTTGATTAGTGCTACCTAAGACAGTCGGCTCTTCACTGACAGTCTAAACATTTTGTGCAAATTAAAAAGAACTTCAAGTTTTAATGCACAAGGAACAAAACTCTACCTTGTCAACTTTTTCAATTATCTCCCTTTATAATTTCATCCATGTGATGGGCTAAACCCAGAGAAGAGAATTAAATATGGATTTTCTTTAAAAACATTTGGAAACTATTATACTTAAGACATATTTTGTGTATTAATTTGAAATATACAACAATTTTCTGACAAATCAGTAGGATGTGCTGCTAGCAGATTTAATTTGGTTGCAATATGTGGTTTCAATTTGGCCTCATATTTTCTAATTTGGTTTATGTATGAGGCTTCTCTGAGAAGGTAATAGTGATTGAGTACGTAACACTGTGATTAGCTTCTATCTTTTTAGATGGGGTTTTTTTTCCAATCATTGCATGAATCTGATCATTATTCAGATCAGGTGCTACTACATCACTTGCAATGGTGTTTATGAATGCTCATGGCTGAAATTGCTCAGAAAGGCTGAAGAAACACTTATTCTTATGACCAAAGCAAGTAAATGTACTACAGTTCAATGATACAATATGAACATAGAATTATGGTAGACTTGCTGGTGTCCTGCAGAAGAAATCCTCTAAAACTTTTAGCCAGTTTACAATTCATTGATTTAATGTAATGTCAAACAAGAAACATTTTGAAAAGATATTCAGTGTTGGAGAGAATTTCACATGAACTTAAATGTATGCTGAATTTATTAACCCTTTGTCCATGTTTCAATATGGGCAGGGCAATTAATTATTTATAGGAGTATTAGTTTAGTTGTAAAAATGCTGAGTGAATAGTGAACATGCAGTGCAGACCATGATCAGACTGCATGGATGGTCAAAAAGGCAGAGTCAATAGTTGCCAGCAGGATAAAGATTATGTCATACTGTAATTTTTATTGCTTATCAACAAAACTCTTGTTAATATTTATAGTCATTCTGCTTGTTTGTTGGATACAGGACATACTGAACATGTCATTCTCAGATTATTATTGTTTTGATACTTCTTTCATTTTAAGCATAATTTCACAAGAACAGAATAAAAAAAGAAAATTACAAACAAAAAATAACTCTATCTAACAGGGAATTAGCCAAGACTAATTACATTTTAGCACATTACTTTTTCTTTGCGCTATTTACAATTTTCGACCAATGAATTGTAAAAAAATCATTTGGGATTGCTCCTCGCTTCTGGCTACAACAGATCAGTCTAATAAATAGGTGGAAAGCTGGGTTTGACAGATATGCAAAAAAAAGAAAAAGAAAACAGGACTGAAAAGTCTCAGGAAGTTTTTAGCCAGGACAATTAGTTCAATGCAACAAATAAGGAGTAAATTAGAGTACGTAGCCTTGGTGAATTATATCAAGAAGTTTGAAACATGCTGACTTACTGAGAGATGGCCTTTATCTCTCTAAGTAATGAGATTCTTTTTACGTTTTGTCGTGGAATATAATGACAAAAGTCTGACAGACTCGTGTTCAATGACTCGATCTAAGGAGAAATGAATTCCAAAACAGTATACATCCCCAGCTGCCTTTAGTGTCTGTGAAATCTATACAATCGCCTTTAACAAGACAATAAGTCTCTGCACTTTCATCCGTGATGTGAGAATTATAATCATAGCAATAAAAAATATTGTATGTATCCCTGAAGAAGACCTAATTTATATAAGGTCAAAACACTGGAATATAAAACTTTGTATGGTAAACAAAAGCTGCTGTTAATCAACTGTGTTCCACTTAGAATCACTTGTTTCAACAAAAAAATATACAAAATGTATATAAAAATTTACTATATATGAACGACACTCAATCACACTGATGTTAATTTAATATTTAGGTTGGTTTGCTGGACACAGTCAAAACATCGTACTACTACTTAGCATGACTTGACCAAGATTTTCAAAAGTCACAGTTCAGAGTCATAATCATTCAGAAAATGCATTCAGACAAGAAAAATGCATCTGAAATTGTACAGTTCAATTTTTTTTTTTTTATTTGCCAAAAAAAAAAAATATTTTTTCAACAAAATACTTGAAAAAACTCTATAAAATGACTTACCCAAAGATAAAGTCCATACGGAACTATATAGGTCTGAGCACCAGGTACAGAACCATTCTCCTCTTCAGTATTTTGATCTCCACTCTCTGCCATTTTCTAGCATCAATTTGTTTTGTAATTGATTCTTTGTAACAGAGTGTCAAAATTAGACATATCCAAAGCTTCCTTCCAAGCTTACAGCAACCAAAATACTGTAGCTTATTTCTAATCTAGCTTCCCACTGCCACTTTTTAACAATTGCTTATTCAACATAATTATTCCTTGTTTAAATCGGTCAAATCAATCCTAGTTGTTTCCTAGTTATATAAGTATCCCATCTGTGATCATCCATTTCCACCATCCATAAAACTTTTTATGACCATCCACCCTTTATCAGTAGACAAAAATATTAGGAAAAGAAATGTCAGTTTCAAACAGTGATTTACTTAATTTCCTACTGCCTACACAACAGACAATAATGATTTAAGATATTAAATTTGCTAGCTGAAGAAAAACATTTACCACAAATCTTTTGTTTATAAACATAATAAGTATATCAAATCACATGACAAAACGTCATACAGGCTATTATAAAAATTATTTTGGATATTCCTGTCCATAAGTTTATCTTTTTCAACTTTCGACACTTTCCATTTTAATTTTTTTAAATTGAAAAAAAAATTAATTAAAGAATGAGGATGACATTTGCACCCTGTATCATTAAACTTCTGCAACATTACACAACCTTTTTTTTAAAGAACTGTTATGATCCTTCTTTCTAAAAAGAGATACAATTCCAAGACAACTGAATTCGGTTAGTTTTCACTTTCTAAAGTAAATTTTTTAAATGAAATCAACTTCTGTACAGGCAAAGACATTCTAAAATGATGAAAGTTCCTTTTTCAATTTATGCCTAACAGACGACTTTCACTTTCTCTTAAGTCTGGTTTGGTTAAACAATACTACCTTATTTGGATATTTATTGAGTAATACTGGCACACTGTATTCCCCTGGCCGGCCATAATAGGCCCACATAAATGCCAATATAAGCAACATATGACGGCAGATTACCGTTAAACATAATTATGTCTAGTTTCAACTCACTTTCATCGACAGTCATGTAAGTTTATGTTGCAGAGGTCTAAAAAAGCTAGAGTACAGTAAAAATAAATTTCCAAAATTTTAAAATGTTTTTTGAAAAACATTAATGAACATTAGGAAATCAAATTTTATATTCAATGATATGAGTGGCTAGAAAACTGTTTCTAAGTACCAGTTTAACAGCTGCAAAAAAAGATTTTTTTTTATTTCATTTATGTAACAAGCAAAAATGCACTTAAAATAATGAAATACATCAGATTTTCCATCAAAGAAAATGACAAAAAAAATCTCTAAAAATTATAGAGACACAATATCTTAAACAAAACTCAAAGTATGTATAATTTAACAGTAATTCTATCATAAAACACTGCACTCATTTTAACATCCTGTATCACATAACACAAAATAACAAACTCAAAACAATAAAAATCAACAATTACAAGATCAAAACTGAAAATTAATGCCACAATACTTTTGACCCCCTTCCCCCTATGCCTCTCTGTAATCCACTGAGATAGATATAGTGAAATATGACAGGCGAAGTGCCGCAGGGATGTTAGTTTCACCTGACAATAATGCAGGAATCTCACCGCTTATCTTGGCGTACCAGTAGCTTGCAGATCAATTCCAGATAATTATGAGAGTCAGCAGTGTAACATGGTGTGCCAATCAACTGACAAACTATTAAATAATTCTTGTGAAGCCAATAACCACTTGTTCTATATCATCTTTTCTTTATGTAAAAGAAAAAATTCTGAGATGATTTGAATGCTTGGAATAACTGTGCTTGAAGCACTTGAGAGGGAAATTTATAAAATACAAATACAAGAGGACATTGTAGAGCAAAATACAACAAAGTCTGCTTACAGTGTCAGTAATGAAATAATTATTTCCTTCATATAATTTTCACCAGGCATTTAGGGATGCTCTCAGGACCTTAACCTATCTGTATTTGTTATTTAATAGAACAGTGTTAGAAAATAAATGGGTTTTATCCATTATCTTGGCTTGTGTGCTCTTAGAATAATTATCTTATAAGCCTTTTGAAGCATCATCATTTGCAAATGCATTAAAAAGACAATTTTTATACATACCGAAATTCTAGTTGTGAAGAATGCTTCAAAACTTACTGACTTTTTTTTGGTCATGGAAATGCATTAATTAGAATAAATAGTTTTTTGTGTGAGTATGTTTTTTTTTTTAAGATCTATTAACGAACTGGTCTTAAACGCAGCAACCTTTTTATTCTAAATTTTAAACTCTGAGTATCTAAAATAGCTATTTTCTTCTGAGTTTGAAATAAATGAAATGATCACAACAGCGGAACTTTACTTGTATTTCTATTTCAAGTGAAAATGAACATGCTGTTCAACTTGAACAATGAGACTTTCTCTCCTTAATTTGATATAAAATGTGCAAGGTCACATTTCACACTGATAAAAGCATAATTTTCACCCAATGAAATTGCTCAGTTGCATGCAACTGTTCAGTAGACCTACAGGAAAAACATAATGGAATAAAAGTCAGAGACCATTACCTTTGGTTTATAGAAAACATTCAGTTAAACAGGTGGTCTCTCTTAATCGGCACAAGCTGCTTACATTTATCATCAAACTTACTCTCTGAATAAGATCTTTGTTAATGGCTAATTTATTGAGAACACCTTCCATTAAATTCTAGATACTCTTACATTCTTCAAGAAGCAACAAAAACCCGAAAAGATAAGTGGCAATGTCATAGACCATTAGGATAATTTGCGTCAAGTTCTTACACACCTGGAAATATGGCTGGTATTTTAGTTGGGTGAAAAAGACACCTTACTCAACTGACAATATGTCAGCCACTGGTGTTGAAACTGATAGAAATGTTAATGAAGGCAGACAGCAAAAAATCATAACAGAAAGGACTCAACATGAGAGATTGGAACTTCTTTGAAGTTATTATTAACCATGTTAAGCTATCTTGCTAATTAACTCCCTTGCCCATTTCCAGCACTGATATGAAATATCTATAAATAAGAACTTAATTCGGAGATGGTTCATGACCACAGGCCACGTTCATTTTTCAGCATCCATTAATGATGCCATAATCCTCTTCTAACAATTCAGCAGAAATTACCAAAATTTAAAACTTCAGATTAGCCAAGTTCCAAAAAAAAAAAAATTAAGCTCTTGTCTAAAGAATTTATGACAACATACAAAACCAAAAGAATATTCTAACAAATTATAGTCTGAACTGGTTATATCATTTGCTATATAGTCTGAACTGGTTATATCATTTGCTATATAGTCTGAACTGGTTATATCATTTGAAACACAGGTATTTCAAAAACATTACTGTTGACAAATAAATCAGATTCAGGGCTAAGGAAAATTATAACAGCCCACTTTTAGTGATAATCTTTTGAGTCTACTTGAGTGGAATACTAAATAATAGGTTTTTCTGCCTTTCTCCAAACAGAACAAAAATTCCCATTTATTTTACCTACCCCTATCACACTCACATTCCAATATATTCATCTTCAAGATGGTTCTTCTATTTGTATTCCTAAATATTCTAATTCTGGAAATACCCCCCAACAAGCATACAGCAGATTCTCATTAGTGTAAAGTACTTGGAAACTGGTTAATGCATCATTCTAACAGTTTCGAAATACAGATTCTGTTTAGTTCTGGAATCTGTACAAGTGTGTCAAGTACAAATGGATTAAGTTGTTCAAAATCCAACAAGTATGTCAACAATCTAGAACAATCTTTTTAGTCAATCTTCAGTCAATTATTGCTGTTTGCAAATTGTTAGTTATGGGGTATTATAATACTCATTTTAAACTTACTGTAACAAACGTTGCTTTTTCCTTCATTTTGCAATTCAGTAACTGCAACGTACAGTACTTCACAGAATTCTAAATTCATCATTCATGCACCTCAATGATGTCACCCATTTTTTTTTAAACACATTATGATTTCTGACCAATTTGAAAATTGCAAATATTCATTTACGATTATAACATTATTTTCTTCAAAAATTTTACTACCCTGTTAATTAGGTAAAAAATTAGGTTAGAAAGCTACCCCCCAAAAAAAAACGTGTCAAATACTTCTATAATACAAAATGTCTGAGTATCAGTAAGAAAATCAAGTAAAATATCTTTTTCCACATTTTTTATGTACTTAAGCATTCACACATTTCAATCATACAGCTTCTTTTGTAAACAAGCCTAGATACAATTTTCGAAACAACCATTCTAGACATCTAGGCTACACTGAAAGATCTATAGACTCCCTTGACATTTTGGCCATTTATTCAAACACTGCAGGATTTCTATCAAAGAACAGCCTGTCAAAAAGTTTTAACCTTATTTTACAATTTCTAGTAATAACAGAAATGGTTACTTTCTATTCAAGACTATTTTTCCAAGAGACTACTAAAAATATATAATTTAATACGTGTTTTTCTCAAACACACTCTGTTTCATTAAAAATAAAAAAAACACACTAACAAGAAAAAAAAGCAAAATTCATGTATAAAGCCTTCATTTTGAACACTGACTTTGACTCTGCAACCTTGTGATCCCATATTTTATGACAAAATATATGAGCTAAAATTTTCTAATTCTCTCTTGAGGAGTAGTTATTTAGCCTTGAATATAATCTATCTTGATTCGTAATTGCATTTCTCTTGTCTCTCAGTTTTAGAAGTTTCAGTGGACAAATAAACACTACCGATAAAACATAGCTGCAACAACAGTTAAGACCTTCAGATATCATTTCTCTGCAGAAAAGACCTTGAATATTAATAGATTTTTTTCCAATTAAAATGTTTTGTAGAATCAAACTTGATGGGAATATGTTATAACCTGCTATATTTCACCCATGCCACTTGAAAACTTCCCACAATCCTTCTCATTACAACAGCCTCTTATAATTACCTTTTGATACAAATGATTGTGAGTGTAAGTTGTAAGCCGTAGAAATCATGATCACTTTAACCCCTTTTTATGTTTCTAGTATGTAAGATCTCAATTAACGTTACAAATATAAATACGATGAAAAATCATTATCATAATCTGTTTTTTTCTCGACAACGTATACAATTTGCCGCCGAAGGTATTTTCCCACGGTAACATCCTTCGGTTTTATCGCTTCATAAACAGTGTATGATGATGCATCTGCCGTTAAAAATGGCATATATAATGAGATTAACGCGGAGTATGCGCATTCTGCACGCAGCTTACAGGATCTAGAAATTGCAAGGTATGCAATGAGAAGGTACCATACTGTGATTAAGAGGCTTCACATCTTGTATAAGAGAATGGATTTACTATTTATAGAATAATGAGATTTACAGATTCAACTGATTATTTATGCCATTGCAGAAATGCCTACAGTCTACTTAGAAATATTGTTTGCATAATGGTGTTTTACAGTAAAACCTGTACACACAATGACTATAAGTACCTGATACCTGCCAGGTTGTGTACAGGCAGTCAAAATGATTTACTTAAAATAAAAACTCTTAAACTAAAGAAGGAAAACCTGGAGATAAAACTACTGTAAGGCATAAATTATTTAAAGCTGGACTGTCTCAAAATATAAACAGAGCAAGGTTGTCTGACTGGCCCTGAGTGACCTCAGATTTTACGTTAAAAAAAATTTCCATTCATTTTATACAGAAACTGGGTACTGGTTTAGTGGTAAAGCACAACACTTATAATCCTTGCATCTCAAGTTAATCCCCACTCCTGACACTATTAAAATGTCTTTCAGATGAGATGTTAAACTAAAATTCCATGTATCAGAGAGAGCATTAAAACAGTCTGTCACTCTCCTTTAAAGGGATGCAAAGACAAATGAATGCCCTAAAAATGAAAACTGATATTATTTGCTCAAATAACATTCAATATGAAGAACTGTAATTCCCAGTATGTTTGTAGTGAAATGAGGGCTTGAATGTAAATATTTGAACGTTCTTTAACAGAAAGTAAAACGTGAACAAAATCACCGAGTTATTTTTAAATAGGTCACGTGACAAAAACAACCAATCGTCGTTTCTGTTGGGTTGCTTTTTGCCGTAGATCACGTGACAGGTACTTCAACTGTCCAATCATTCACTTCAAAATTTAGCGCGAAATCTAAATTTTCTATCTAGGCCCACGTGGGTCAAGTTAGGAAACCACCCAGTTTTTCATTTAAAAAGAGGAAATCTTTGTTACTGGGACTGATCATTGTTTTTATTTCGATCACATTATAGTATATTGATAGAAGAAATGAGAAAGAAAGCATAAAACTTTTGCCTGTATAAATTATCCCTTTAAATCTAAAATAACTAAACTCATCTGGAGGCTTTGGTTATAAGCCAGTAACATTAAAAACAAGAGGGCCATGATGGCCCTGTATCGCTCTTCTGAGTATGACTGCTTTTAACAAAGTTGCTATGGACCTGGTTAATTGACCCCAGATGACCCATATTCGACCTAGAAATTATTGAAACAATCTCTCTGACAAATTTCCAGGATAGTTGGACTGAAAAAGTAGCCTCTAGAGTGTTAACAAGGTTTTTTGATATTTGGGCTCTGTGACCTTGTTTTTGACCCCAGATGACCCATATCCAAACTTGAGCTACAAATCATCAAAACAACCTTTCTGACAAATTTCCAGGACATTTGAGCCTCTAGAGTGTTTACAAAGTTTTTCGATATTTGGGCTCTGTGACATAGTTTTCGTCTCCAGATGACCAATATTCGAACCTGAGCTAGAAACCATAGAAATAAGCTTTCTGACAAATTTCAAGGTTATTTGGAATTAAAATGTTATCTCTAGAGTGTTAAAAGGGTTTTTCCATCTTTGGGCTCTGTGACCTAGTTTTTGGCCCAAGATGACCCATACTCCAACTTCAGCTAGAAATCATCAAAAAAACCTGTCTGACAAATTTCCAGGTTATTTGGGCTGAAAATGTAACCTCAAGAGTGTTAAAAAGGTTTTTACATATTTGGGCCATGTGACCTAGTTTTTGAACCAAGATGATCCATATCCAAATCTGAGCTAGAAATCATTGAAACAACCTTTCTTACAAATTTCCAGGTAATTTGGGCTGAAAATGTAACCTCAAGAGTGTTTACAAGGTTTTTCCATATTTGGGCTCTGTGACCTAGTTTTTGACCCAAGATGACTCATACTCCAACTTGAGCTAGAAATCATCAAAAAAACCTGTCTGACAAATTTCAAGGTTATTTGGACTGAAAATGTAACCTCTAGAAAAGAAGTTTTCAACTCAATAAGGGGCATTCACTCCATGAAGGTTCAAGGCTCTGGGTTAAATGGTACTCAAGTTATTGAATGGAAACCATTTTCAAATTGAAGGTGATTGTGACCTTGACCTTTGACCTACCAACTCCAAAATACTTAAATTATAGTGAAAACCTTTTTTGAATTGAAGGTTACCATGACCTTGACCTTTGATCTACAGACCTAAAAAAAATAGGGGTCTTCTACACAATAAGGGTAACCATTCTATAAAGTTTGAAGGCTGTGGGTGAAACGAGTGGAAACCATTTTCAAATTGAAAGTGATGGTGGCCTTGACCATTGACCTGCTGACCCCAAAAACACTAGGGATCTTTTTCTTAATAAAGGCAACCATCCTATGAAGTTTGAAGGTTGTTGGTCAAACAGTGCTAGAGTTAATGAGCCAAATCATTTTCAGTGTAAGTGACATAGACCTTTCAACTACTGACCCCAACCTATGAAGCTGGAAGGCTCTGGGCCAAATGGTACTTGAGTTATTGAGCAAACATGGTTTTCAAATTCTAGTTGACAGTGATCTTGACCTTTCACCAACTGACCCTAAAAACAATAGGGGTCTTTTATTCAATAAGGGTAACCATTCTATGCAGTTTGAAGAATGTAGTGACAGTAGCTGAAATGGTACATGAGTTACTAAATGGAAACGGTCTAACAACCAGCCTACATTTGCAAAACAATATACCCCAAGAAGCATAAGTAAAATTAATGTGTTAGTTTGATTTTTACTTCCAAATTCCTTGCTTTCAAAGACCTACATAAAGGCAACAGCAATGGTGATTATGTTCTAAGATATTTCACAGAACTACTTTGACATATTTCATTTTCCAGCCTACATAACATTCCCATGTGGAACATATCTCTCATTTCTAAGATAGTTATCACACCTTGAATATATATTTTTTCTGCTCCCTGACTGATCACAACTATACCAGAAGATAAATATACTTTGACAGAAAACTCAAAACATTCCCAGCCTCTCTGTATTGAAAGTGCTCTTTTTCAACTGACAAGATTTTTACCTGTAGCGCATTGCCGAAATTCCAGAAAAATCTGCGAATCTACTCAGAAATTCCCAGCTATTTAACATGGAGACAATTTTCATTATAATTCCATTACGACCTGCCCAGTTGTTTTTATCTAAAGAGGAGGAAAAAAAGGATTTGCAACATTAGTTCCATGGTGGTTAATGGGTTTATCTCCCTTTTGTTAACACCGCCTCATCAAAAAGCTATTTATAAATAAGCAAAGTCAAGTTATCATTTGTTTTCATTTGCATTCAGAAAGATATATTTCATTCAATTTTGAGTATCTGCATCAAGTTTACAGGTAAATTAAGGTAAATCATTTACCTCCTGTTTATAAATTGTACAACAAATTACTTAAACTGAGAGAACAAATTTTCATTATACTGAATCAGAATTCATATAAATCATTCTTTTATGACAAATAAAATTGTTTCTTCTGTTTAGCTGGAGATTTTATGCCCTCTTAAAAGTCAGTCAAAACTGGCATATAGTTTACCTAACGAGCATTCCTGTGGACCAGTACTAGACCAGATCCTCAGTAAGATTCTGCCCACCTAACACAAATGTTGAAGGTCAGTACAGGGGCTAGTGCCTATGGCCTTCCATAAGTGTACTTGTGATAGCTTAAAATTTCAATGGTATGCAGTATAACAAATGTCAAAGGCATTAGAACCAACCAATAGTGTTTGAACTTTGAATCTAGAGTTTGAACTTTCAACATCAGGTTTGAATTTCGAACAATGATGTTTTAACTTTGGTGTTCAAACTTTCACCTAATTATGTCACGATTTGAACCGATGGTGTTTGAACTTTCAAGCAATGGAGTTCGAACTTTCAATCAAAGGTTTTCGAACTGTTTTGTCTGCTCTGATTAGCTTCTGAAATGAAAATTGTTCTACATAAATCTATTTGTAAAAATGTAAGCTATGCCTCGGGATCATTTGACTTATTTGATGCTTATTTTGATTGACCTAGCAGACTGAAACTCTATCAGTTATACCAATCCTGTCATGCTACTTGTATCACCACTCAAATCAAAAGATTGTCTACGTTCCACAACATTATCAATAAGAATCATTGGTATAACCTTAAAGAGGCTGTACTCCAGATTTAACATAAAAAAATTTTTTTCATAAATTATATATTTAGATGCCGTGAGATTATAACAACATAATATTTTACTTCAAAACTGATTATAAAAGTAACAAGAGGGCCATGATGGCCTTGGGTCGCTCACCTGATTACTTTGGCTGTAGGTTTGCTGTTAAGCAGTATTTCATTTTTTAATTGAAAATATATAAGTGCCTACAAACCAAATATGTAAAATATCATTCAATAAATAAAGGCTCTATGACAGAAAGTAAAAATATCTATTATAAGCTATGGTGACCTTGACCTTGACCCAGTGACCTCAAACCCTACCCATAGGTAGAGGTCCATGCAAGGAACCTATATATTGAATATCAAAGATATTGGTCTATAAATGAAGGCTCTATGAGGTACAGTAATTAAATCTATTTTTAGCCTCCATGACCTTTAACCTACATGTAATCTAATTATTTGCTTCATGCAAAATTTTAAAATTCTAGGCCTTGTGGTTTCAAACAAGAAGATTTTTAAAGATTTTCTTTTTGAAATATAAAGGGCCCCCGGGGCGGGGCAAATTTTGACCCAAGGGCCAACATTTAAACAATATTGGTAAAGGTTCATAACACAATACTCAACACCCAATATCTAAGGTCTAGACCTATTTGTTTCTGAGAAAAATTAATTTTCATGTTTCTCCTATATAAATCTTTGTAAACCAAGGGAACCATGGGGCGTGGCCAATTTTGACCTAGGGAACATAATTTGAACAAACATGGTAGACATCCACTAGACAATGCTACATACCAAATAACTTAGCTGTAGGCATTGAGGTTTCCAGTAAGAAGATTTTTAAAGATTGCCTTTTTTACATAATATGGGCCCCCAGGGCGGGGCAAATTTTGACCCTGGGGCCAACATTTAAACAATACTGGTAAGAAGTCTCTACACAATACTCAACACCAAATATCTAAGGTCTAGTCCTATGAGTTTCGGAGAAAAATGACTTTTCATGTTTTTCCTAAATGTAAACCAAGAGAACCCTGAGGAGTGACCAATTTTGACCCAGGGGACATAATCTGAACAAACTTGGTAGACATCCACTAGACAATGCTACATATCAAATATCTAAGCTGTAGGCATTAAGGTTTCCAGCAAAAAGATTTTTAAAGATTGCCTTTTTTACATATTAAGGGCCCCCCGAGCAGGGCCAATTTTGACCCCAGGGCCAACATATAAACAATACTGGTAAAGGTTCTCTTCACAAAACTCCACACCAAATATCTAAGGTCTAGTCCTATTAGTTTCGGAGAAAAATGATTTTTCATGTTTTTCCTATACAACTATATGTAAACCAAGAGAACCCTGGGCCGTTGCCAATTTTGACCCAGGGGACATAATTTGAACAAACTTGGTAGACATCCACTAGACAATGCTACATATCAAATATCTAAGCTGTAGGCATTGAGGTTTCCAGTAAAAAGATTTTTAAAGATTGCCTTTTTTACATATTAAGGGCCCCCGGGGAGGGACCAATTTTGACCCCAAGGCCAACATATAAACAATACTGGTAAAGGTTCTCTACTCAATACTCCACACCAAATATCCAAGGTCTAGTCCTATTAGTTTCAGAGGAAAATGATTTTTCATGTTTTTCCTATATAACTATATGTAAACCAAGAGAACCCTGGGGCATGGCCAATTTTGACCCAGGGGACATAATTTGAACAAACTTGGTAGACATCCACTAGACAATACTACATATCAAATATCTAAGCTGTAGGCATTGTGGTTCCTGAGAAGAGGATTTTTAAAGATTTCCTATATAAGTCTATGTAAAATGAAGTGACCCCCTGGGGCGGGGCCAATTTTGACCCCAGGGAAATAATTTGAACAATTTTTGTAGAGTTCCATTAGAGGGTGCTAAATGCCAAATATCTAAGCTGTAGGCCTTGTGGTTTCAGACAAGAAGATTTTTAAAGTTTTTCCTTTAGGTTGCTATGGCAACGAGAGTTCTGCATGGAATTGATTTCTTTGAACAACTTTGGAAGAGCTTCATGCAAGGAACATCCATGGCAAGTTTCATCAACTTTGGCCCAGTGATTTCAGAGGAGATGTCGTTTGAATGAAAAGTTTACGGACAGACAGACGGACGGACGCCGGACGGATTGTGATCACAAAAGCTCACCTTGTCACTCTGTGACAGGTGAGCTAAAAATAGAATAAAAAAAATATTTTCGCTCCAGCCTGATTTGAACTCTGGATCTTTATGTTAACAAAATATTTCTGGTGCTTTTACTGTCACCACCATCGCCGCATGTGATATTACAGATATTTACTTTAAATCTTATATGCTATAGTTATACCATCGCGTTACGGTATAGCACTTTGAAAGGGAAAAAAAAACAGTTTATAATGTAATTATTTGACTTATTTTTTGTCAGTAAGTTATTTTTAAAGCATTAGTCATAAATATTACAAGAAATTTATAATACAAGAAAACTTTCTTTTTTTTTTGTCATCTGGAGCACAGCCCCTTTAATATGATGTACAGAGTAAATTATTATTAATGATTCTATTTAACAATGTCTAAATTAAGCAAGCAAGAGTGAAAGACTGAACTCAATTTACACTTATTTTTGATATATATTGTAAAATGTTGAAGTATTCAATCTTATATATAATTTACCTTTTTTAAACATACCCCCATTCATCACACAAAAAAGATACTGAAAGAGCATAAAATGAAGACTTTATCTTTACAGCACAAGATCTGATTCATTGATAATATCTAAGACTGTGTTTCAAGCAACCAATATTGACCATTAATAATCTAACTCTTTCCAACAATTTACACATGATTAAAAAGCTATGAATTGTTTGAAACATGTTTTATAACATGACAAACAGCAGAAGTTTAAAAAAGTTACAATATTTCTTCTTCACCAAAAAATGTCTGGTGCATTACAAGTAACTTTTCTAAGGTTACATGGTATTTGTGGCCTGAACAATTAACAGTTTAAGTAAGGACAATATCTGGAGCATTATGCCTAGATTGTCTGAGCTGAGACAATAAACAGGGCATTTAAGATTATATCTTTTTAGCTGATCATAGGGTTTCACCCATACGGCAGACCAATAACTTCATCTTTGGTCAATATAAACCTAGACAATTACCTCATTCCCAAGACATAATGTCACGTCACTGCCATGGTTTACAATCCGTAACACGCTAATACAAGATTGCTTTAATGTTTAAAGATGGACAGAGAAAACGACTGACCGCAACAAGAGCAAAAAAAACCCACAACAACTAGAATTTAGTACACAGTTTTCTATATGGAAACTATTATTTATTCAGGTCCGTCAGCATTATTAACTTTTTTGTTTTACTTTAACCACAGAAATCAATTTCTTGCAATTTAAAACAATCCCGGGTTCAAAACAGTGAATTCGACAAGACTAGCAGGAAAGGTGTAAAAGAACACTTAATGAACTTTATTCTCTTTACTAATTGGTTTGTTTGTTTGCAAGAGGTTTCATGCCCATTCCAACAGTCATTTCAGATTGTCAGTTACCTACCCTTGATTCTTAAAATGACCAGTGTTAGACTGCTATCTTATTGAAGAAACTGGCAACTTATTCTCATAAAATGCTATGATTTGTAGTGTTTCATATGCCTTGTAACTGTGCGGTATACTGCTGCTTAAAGTCGTCACCCTTAGACCATAATTAATCTGTTACAGAAAAAAGCAAACCTCTGTTCCAAGAGAGTCTTTGATCTTGTTAGCCTGTGACTGAAATCTGGTCAACGAAGACTCAAGATCTTTATATTTTCTCCTCCATTCATGAGATTCTTTGCCATTTCTTTCCATATCTCCTCAAAATATTCTCCTTTCTGGTCTAAGTTCTCCTTTTCCTCTCTCTTGCCTCCCTTGATGGCATACTGTAAAGAAACAGCAGGCATATTTCAATGTCGATCAGACTTAACCTACTTTACAATGTAGTGGTTTTTGAGAATATGGTCAGAGTCAGATTGATTTCAACAAATTTCTGTATGGCTGAGAGTGTGTTGTGACTGGAGGGGGGGACTCGAAGGGATGAAACCTTGAAAATGAAAAGTGAAAATTATATTATTGCTAAAACAGACAATCCATTGATCATTTACAATGGGAAATCCTGGAATTCATTGGAAACTTAAAAACTGTATAGCAAACATGAAGCAAACAATGACAAATAGTTGAAATTGTATTCTGTACAATTGCATTGGAGTATTTTTTAGATTTTTTGATATTACATATAGGTTAGTGCTAGCTTACCACTAAGTTGTGCCTTGTCTGACCCATTTAATAAGCATTACGAATAAACATTATCCTATACTCAACTGCATGGATAAACTGGCAAGGGGAAACGCAATTGCTCCCATCAGATTAAGAATTAATACATAATCTCCAGAAGCCTGTAGTCATCCATTTTAAGAAAAACGGCCTTGTTGTTACTCCTACAGTCATGACTGTGAAGGAAGGAACAAGAAATATTCGAAACAAACCTCTCATGAAGGGGAAATAACTGTGTGCACATTGGTGTAATTCACAAAACATATAAAACCTAGGGCAAAAAATAAGTATGTTGTGCATGATTCAATGCCTTTCTTTGAGAATAGTTTATAGATGGTCACTTAAAGATGGCATCTCTAAAAAGGAAAAAAAAATGTCGGCCATAATCATGATACAGAAGAAAGGCAGATATAAAAACTATTCCAACAGAATAATAAATGTCAAGAAAGGCAGATATAAAAACTATTCCAACAGAATAATAAATGTCAAGAAAGACATTTAAGTTTAAAATTTCTGAAACAACTAGCATTTCAGTATATTCAGCTTCCATGTTCATTAGATCTCATAATATCACATAACCAGTGCTCAAACAGCACCACTTACCTCCATTAATCAGTCATGTATACAGAAAAACCAATAAATATACATAACACTAGACACAAATCAATTAGTCTAAACCTATAAATAAATCCCTAGATGACTGACAGGCATCTGTCCAACTGGTTCCAGGCAAAAATGTGTTTCTGGACATACATGTATCCAAGAGTAGCCTGGCTTTCATCTATTGTTACTTTGGGCTTTTTTAAAATTTTCTCTAACAATATCTTACATTTTTTTAAGTAAGCCTTTAAGTAAACTTCTTATTTAGGTTTTAAGGTATTTTTAACAACAATGCAAAGAAAGCCAGAGAAAGCATCTTTGTAAAGAATTAACTCACGTTCTTTTTCATACTGAGTCTGTTTACTCAGTTTAACTACCACAGGTAACATAAAATCAAACTTCTGTCCTCCAGATTATCAATTATGTATGTTAACATCATCATTATACCAATGTTCTGTGAGGCGAAGTTTTATCAAAACTGCTTTGATTATTTGAAGTAAACATTGACCATGTGACCACACTAAACAAGAAAGGGTCACAAAATACTACAAATGATCAACTATCTAAGACTGGTAGCAAGGCTAACACAAGTTGCTACAGATTCTACAGATGCTATATATATATCTATTGAAGCTTATCTCCATTATAAGTGGAGCTTCACAGGAAATGGTGCTAGGTTAATGCTCTTACAACAACAATAATTAGTCATAAATACCACATGTACCAGTAAGTGAGTGAGTTAGTGACTCGCCCCATTGGCACAAAGCTGAAGGGGGAATAATAATAAACACTGAGTCAACAGGTCAAAAAGTTCATTTACAAATAATGCTCTTTTATGATAGGGAAAATATTAAAAACATTTGGGAAACTACCCTTCTAACACTATAGTAGGATGGTGTTGATGATAAACAGTTGAAATCATATATTTCTTAAAGTATACCGACTTTTCATGAGAAGACTTTATCTTGATTCCAAGTAGATGTTTATTCAAGACTGCACATTTTGCTATAAGAAATTAATAAGACCATTATAAAATTCAGCTAACAAGACCTGAAAAAAAAAGTAGTCTTAATAACTACCGTATTCTGGATTTGTTCTAAATTATAGACTTTGGTTCTTTAAAATTGCTTATTTCCGCATCATTTTGAAAGAACTCAATTGAATCAGAACTTTACTTATAGTTTTATTCGAGGTGTATATGTACCACAAAAACTATTTTTATTGGCTGGCAGCTAGTCTTAATAATCTCGCAACATAAAATATTCCATATTCAGTAATTAGCAACCTGCACTGTACTTGATAATTAAACCTTCATTCCAACAAAAAGTCTCAGGGAACAGGAACTTTCACATTTATTCTGAAGAGCTTTCTATTTCTAGAAGGCTAAATTGTTATTGACAAACATCTATTTTCAAAGTCAATTAGGTTTTTATCATCAATATAAACATTATAAACTACAAAAAAAAAATCTTTTTTGAAAATGGTCTTACATAAATTCTCTTCTTCAACCTAAAACAGCAAACCTAAAACAATAAAATTTCCTACCTACGTTTTTGGCGCAATTTTCTATTCCATTACTGGAAGCATAGGACCTTCACTGAAAACAGAAAACTCATGGATGATAGATGAGCTAAAATGCCACTTTTGCACGAGTACAGAGAATAAATTTAATGATGGTGAAGACTGATAATGCACGCAGACTGCTGTGGCACAGTGGGATGTGCATATAACACTAATTTTATTAGCGATAAATATCTGAGATTTCTCTTTCAAAATTAATAATCGGCTGTGGAGTTATTTTCTGAAGGTCGAATCTCGGCTTTACCCTTCTCAGGTGAAGATATGCTGTAAATTTTTAGTTTAATAAATGTGTCTACAGAGTTATTTTCTGAGAGCTCTTAGTGCTTGTAGCTAGATTATTTTAACTGATGACAGAAATACAGCATCTGCAATTTCTGTAACAAAATTCATTTAAACTTAAAATCTTGTGTAAACCATGTGACCAAAATTAGTTAACTGTGTGGGAATTAATGGTGACGGGGAATTCTTAACTGTTTTCTAAACAAGAGGGCCATGATGGCCCTGAATCGCTCACCTGATAGACCATGAAACGATATTGTAGACATAATGAGGAGAGAATTGGTGAAAGAAGGGCATGTGTCCACACTAAAGTCTTGCTGATTGGTGAAGTTTTAACTTTACATGAACTGTTTTAATAATTTCCAGTTTACCTCATTTCGTCTAGATGATAAATACATGGAAAATGTTAACATTTCAAAGTCATTAGACTTTCGATACATTTTTTTTTTCTTTGTAAGTTAACATGAAACTATTGTATGAAGTACAAATTGAAATATGGATATCTGAAACAGGTGTAATGTTTTCATTTTGGCTGAAGGTAGTTTCCTTCAGAAATGTACAGTCTAGAAGTGACTTTTGTGTTAGGGTATATGCTATTTTGAGACAGTATTTAAGTTACATAATGGTATGCAGTTAACCTGTGTTGGTAAATTCTGTACCAGTACAGAATTTGAGAGCACGTTATGACACACAAGATAGGTGATCCACAGACCATGGACTGTACGTACTGAACTCAGCAGTTGGGAAGACCGAAGCAAACTTTGCAGACTAAGATCAGATGGCTATATAAACTATATATAAAATGAATTGACTATGGGGCGGGGTCAATTTGACCCCGGGGATCATGATTTGAGCAAACTTGGTTAAGGTCTACTAGGTCATGCTACATGCAAAATTTCTAAGCTCTAGGCTTTCTGGTTCTGGAGTAGAAGATTTTTTGAAGTTTTTCCTATATAAACTCTATATAAAATCAACTGACCCCCAGGCGGGGTCAATTTGACCCCGGGGATCATGATTTGAGCAAACTTGGTAGAAGTCTACTAGTTAATGCTACATGCAAAATATCTAAGCTCCAGGCCTGCAGTTCTGGAGAAGAAGATTTTTGAAGTTTTTCCTATATAAACTATATATAAAATGAATTGACTATGGGGCGGGGTCAATTTGACCCCGGGGATCATGATTTAAGCAAACTTGGTAAAGGTCTACTAGGTAATGCTACATGCAAAATATCTAAGCTCCAGGCTTTGTGGTTCTGGAGAAGAAGATTTTTGAAGTTTTTCCTATATAAACTCTATATAAAATCAATTGACCCCCGGGCGGGGTCAACTTGACCCCGGGGATCATGATTTGAGCAAACTTGGTAGAAGTCTACTAGGTAATGCTACATGCAAAATATCTAAGCTCCAGGCTTTGTGGTTCTGGAGAAGAAGATTTTTGAAGTTTTTCCTATATAAACTCTATATAAAATCAATTGACCCCCGGGGCGGGGTCAATCTGACCCCGGGGATCATGATTTGAGCAAACTTGGTTAAGGTCTACTTGGTTATGCTACATGCAAAATATCTAAGCTCTAGCCTTTGTGGTTCTGGAGAAGAAGATTTTTGAAGTTTTTCCTATATAAACTCTATATAAAATTAACTGACCCCCGGGCGGGATCAACTTGACCCCGGGGATCATGATTTGAGCAAACTTGGTAGAAGTCTACTAGTTAATGCTACATGCAAAATATCTAAGCGCCAGGCTTTGTGGTTCTGGAGAAGAAGATTTTTGAAGTTTTTCCTATATAAATTCTAAGTAAAATCTATTTACCCCCGGGGCTGAACCAGTTTGACCCCGGAAGTCATGATTTGAGCAAACTTGACAGAGGTCCCCTAGATGATGCTTCATACCAAATATGAAAGCTCTGGGCCTTGTTATTTCAGACAAGAAGATTTTTGAAATTTCCATTTTAAAAACACCTTTTAGGGCCTCACAGCCATATTGTGCATTGGACCGGAACCATTTGAGCAAACTTGGTAAAGGGACATCTAAGGACCATTAGTATGAAGTTATTTTAAAATTGGGCCAGGGGTTTAGGAGGAGATGTCATTTAAAGAAAATGTTGACGACGGACGACGGACGACGGACGGACGACGGACGCCGGACACAAGGGTATCCTAATAGCTCACTCTGTCACTGCGTGACAGGTGAGCTAAAAACACACATAAACTGTGGCAAAACTCTCCAAGCAGTTTTTTATTGACAACTTAGTCCAACTGAATCAAAAGAAGGGATTTTGTCAGGTGGTATAGAACACTGAGCTCAGAAAATTTTATGGACAGGTGCTAAACCTAATGGTTACAGAAAGGTTACAACAAATCTAAGTTAAAACTCTAGAACTTGCACAAAGAATCTACAAACCTAGGTGTAGCAGTTGATTCAATAAAACATAAAACACTATAGACCCTACAATTAAGTAAATGAATCAGAGTTAGGAAATGTGTCCTTTATAACTTCGTTGAGGGTGGTATAATAATCATGGCTCTTCTAAGATATATGCAGAAGGTTGCATACAAACCTTTTATCAAAATTTCCAAGTTAAAAAAGATAATAATTTGCATTGAATTTGGTCAAACGTTTTCTAGCTTGTTTGTTTAATGGCTCTTATGACCTTAAT
Source organism: Cyclina sinensis (assembly GCA_012932295.1). Taxonomy (NCBI): domain Eukaryota; kingdom Metazoa; phylum Mollusca; class Bivalvia; order Venerida; family Veneridae; genus Cyclina; species Cyclina sinensis. The sequence continues at coordinate 331,652 of JAAONU010000011.1, forward strand.
GAAGTATTAAAACAATAATCATAGCTGATTATACAAAAAACGTGCAAAACTGTAATTAATTTCTGCATACACAAAGCCTTAACAAAAATTTTTAAGTTAAAAAATTTACAATAAATTCTTGCAAGAGTTATCTTACTTGGAGGTTTGATGCATGATAGTATGTTGCATTCAACACTTAACTTCAACCAAGAATTATAAGTCAAATTTGGTCAAGAGTTACCCGACTTGTTTGTTTAATACCCTTGAAAACATTAGTGACCAAGGTGTGACTGTTGCTAGGGTGAGTATAGCAGCTCAACATACTTCATACAGCTAAGCTAAAAAATATGGGGGCTCGGGGAGGTTTCATGGTTTTTTTTTATAATATCTGACCTTGTGAAAGTATATTGCACCTTGAAATAAAGCTTCAAAACTGCTGAAAATTTTAAGAAGACATTCAAACCAAGGTCTACATGTATCAAAATTGTGCCAAAAGATGGCCTTTAGCATTTTCACAATTTTTTTCTAAGACTTGACATTGTTTTGACCCATTTCAATTATTAACTTAGTCAAAATGTGGTGTTATTTATGAATCAAAACCTTGTTTGTTTTACGCACTTGATGTTGTTACTTTCAGATTCCTGGTTGTCACAGGATTTCTCATCAATTAAACTTCACAGTATATTTACGTGTTATTTAACAGTTCTGTACAATACAGATATACTGGAATCAGTGCAAAGCAAAAACTTAAAGAAGTAATAATTCTGTTTTAAATTCAGAAAGAGTGAGTAAAATTCTTTGAAACAGTACAAATAATAGATAACATGTCTAGATCTAGGAGTGATTTATTTTACATAAACAAGCAAAAAAAGTTTACACACAACAGTGTCAATGAAAAATTGCATTTCAATGACAAATTATGTGAAATACCTTATCATTATCAAAATAAATCAATTTCCTTTCACCTATATTTCAGCCAGTCAGTGCAACAAGCAGTCTTTCACTCAGCTTGGTTTACTGTGAAATACTGCGTCTGAAGAAAACATGTTGTCTATAGCATTAGGATTGGAAGAGGTTATTTAATAACCTTATATATCATGAATTTCCTGCTAAAATAGGAAAAACAGCAACACATATAATACTGTAGGCAAAAAGCACATATCATCAATTTGTAGATATCCAAGATTTAATACACTCCAGAACACCAGTGGCCAATCAACTGGGAGTCAGGTCAAGAATGCCCAAATTAATGATGGCCTGGCCAGACTCAGACAGCCTATTATTTGTTACATTATATGTGTACTGATATGGATGTTGCCACTGCAAAAGATGATAATGATTAAATAATGTTCACAAATATCTTTCAGTTATGTCATTAATTTGATTAAAATTATGATTCATTTCCTACCTTTCTTAAACTGATTAGACAGGCAGTATTCTTTTATTTTTGGCAAACTAATGACAAACTTCCATCTTTTTTCCAAAGTCTGTGGCAACAAACTTCTATGAATTCTTTCATTTTAACTGTATTATTCACAGGTAGTAATTGGCGCAAAACTACCTATTCAGCATCATTATCTGTGTACACTTGAGACGTACTGATTCGCATTCAGACATGCAGTAACCTGGCCAATGAGCTCAATTTGGGACACCCATCCAAGTACTAACCATGGATAACACTGCTTAACTTGGCAAACGTTCCAGACACTCCAACCATATCGCTGAAGAGCTAGCCCAACAGCAAGGCTGTTGGAAAGTGCCTTATATACCTGGTGTCCACTACACTCCTCTCCTCTTTAACCTTCAGGAGACGGACTTCATTCTGCTCCAACCATGCAAGGGACTCAACTCAACCCTGCACTCCTTGTGCACACAGGCACCATCTAAGGTGAAGACCTTGCAGAGGTTTGTGGAATTACTGCTGCCACAAATGTAGTAACCTGGCCTCAAATGAGCTCAATTTGGGACACCCATTCAAGTACTAACCATGGATAACATTGCTTAACTTGGCAAACGTTCCAGGCACTTCAACCATGTCACTAAAGAGCTAGTCCAACAGCGAGGCTGTTGAAACGTGCCTTATAGACCTGGTGTCCACTACAGTCATCAACTTTTCATAAACAAAAATAACTTTTAACATAAGTAGCAGAGGTATAATACGGCACTTGTACTCCCTTGCCTATCAGCTAGCTACACAAATAAACCTCCTTATCAAATACAGATTACCTGAATCTCTGCGACTAAAGTTTCTTATACCAAAGATTGTAATACAGCTAGGTACGAATTAATTTTTTTTCAAGATTCGCGCTGGCCAATTAAGGAAATTAGGTACGAGTTCATTGTGGTACGAAATGGCATAAGTACGAGTTCAACTGGAACACTTAGTTTAGCTAAATCTACCAAAAAAAATCAAAAAAAAATCAGAAGTCCGCACATTTTTCACATTTACTCGATCATGACAAGAAATCTTACTTACTTAAGCTTAGCAATCAAGAATTCTCAATACATTCTTCACAATGGTGTAGCTAAATCCTGTACATCATTACCGTACCTTCGTACCAGTCGATATCTCTTTTGCATAGTGATCTCCCCTTCTTTCTTCTGCATAGTCTATATCAAAGGGAATCGGTACGTAGGGGTTCGACTCTTAAGTAACTAATTAACCACATTTCTCCCAAATCTTTTGAATACATTTGAATACATTTAGTCAAAGGATTTGGGAGAAATGTGGTTTATAAGTTACTTTAGGGTCAGTTAACTATGGTGGCTGATTTACGCCATGTCGTATTTTCGCTTTTTCGCCACAAAATGTCAAACTTTGTCGTATCTTTATGTTTTCGCATTTTCGAGTCGAAAAAAGCGAAAGCACGACAAAATAAGGCAAAAATACGACACATTAAACATTTACGCATATTTGCGTGTTCGTATTTTCGCTTTTATCGCATTTTTGCTTTATCGCATTGTTGCATTGTCGCATTTTTGCTTTTCGCATTGTTGTCTTTTCGCTTCTCGTGTTCCGGTTACGCATGCGCAGATTTATTACACATATGCCATATGTCATAGTTCTCACGTGGAGTAATGGAGTCAAATTTACAAACCAGTACGAAATCATTAACAACAATACTACTGAATAATGTTTCCTTCGCGATCACTATATCCATCCATTGTTTTTTAGGCATATGTGTAATTGATGTGCGCATGCGCTTATACAACCGGAGCGCAAAAATATGACAGATCACAACAAGTATTAGTGGAAAACAAGGTCTCTGACAAACTCCCTGTGCTTCCTGGTGTCCCGCAGGGATCGGTCTTAGGTCCATGTCTCTTTCTCGCATACATTTATGACCTACCAGGAAGTGTCAGGAGCCGGGTGCGTCTATTTGCCGACGACACCATAGTTTATTTAACAGTTAAATCACAAGCATCTGCACAAATCTTACAAAATGATTTGCACAACCTTGAGATATGGGAAAAAGAATGGTCAATGGAATTCAACCCTGACAAGTGTGAAGTACTCAGAATACACAGGAAAAGGAGACCGGTCATCTTTCCCTACACCCTACATAACACTACACTGAAAACCACAGAAAATGCAAAATACTTAACAGTTACTATAAGTAGTAACCTAAACTGGTCATCCCATATAAACAATATCACAAACAAAGCAAAAAACAGCTTAAGGTTCAACAGACGAAATGTCAAAACACAAAACAAACAACTCAAAGAAGCAGCATACAAAACATATGTAAGGCCACAGGTTGAATACTACTCAACCATATGGCATCCATGGCAAAAATATCTCACTCACAGAATAGAAATGGTCCAGAGGTCAGCTGCAAGGTACGTTCATAATGATTAGCACTATACATGCAGTGTAACAAACATAATAAGATCCTAAAATGGTCAACTTTAGAACAAAGGCGAAACCATGCCAGCCTGGTCATGCTACACAAGATAAAAAACAAACAGGTCAGTGTCGATCACAATCCCCTTACTAACACAAGAAACAGCAAATTCCTCATCCCACAATCAAAGACACAACATCACATGAACTCATTCTTCCCGAGGACTATACGACTCTGGAACGAATTACCGATCGAGATTAAGGCTTCCCCAACTGTGCCAGCTTTTATCAGTGGACTAAACATGTTTTATAGATTTTAAGTATTTAAAATAAATGTTTAAGTAAGATCTTCAGTTAAATCTTGTTTTCTTTGTCATTATCTTTTATAATTTTAATGTTCCTGATTCGCGCCTGCCTAGTATAGTCAGTATTGATTTTTGGCAATAATAAGTCGAAGTTGAAGTTGATGCAACAATAAGAAAAAGCGACAACGCAAAAAAGGGAAAAAGCGAAACTGTATCGATGCGAATTTAAAATGCTACAATGCGAAAATGCGAAAAGACGACAAGTATTTGACTTTGTTGTACACCCCCTCCAGTTAAGAATTCGTCTCGAATTCTTGAAGTCACAGATAATATTGTGAAACATTCTCGAGGTGCCGAAGCAGTAGCCAAATTATAACGTAGGTTATTTACGTTGGGCGCCAAATGTAACAGGTGGTGAAAAATCGTGGCTCGACCAGGACTTTAACCCAGGGCCTTCCGCTTACAGGGCGGACGCTCTACGAATTAAGCTACCAAGCCACACGTTTCTGCGTTATCGATTTATCACCTATAAACCTGTACCCGGCTACAGTTGTATCTTCATGTTTTCGCATTTTCGCCACGAATTAGCAAAGTCGTCACAGATGAAATGCGAAAAAACGACACATTTTATGTGTCGTATTGTTGCCCTTCTTTTGTCGTCATTTCGCATTTTCGCGTCGGAAATCCGAAAATGCGAACACACGAAAAAAAAAAACGCGATAAAGTCTGACTTTGTCGTATCATTGTGTTTTCATATTTTCGGATTTTGCGGCGAAAAAGCGAAAATACGACATGGCGTAAATCGGCCACCATAGTTAACCGTCTGTGGTCTTTTTTTTTATTGCGCCACTCTTTTTTTTTCAAATGCAATACTTTTTACAGATTTGCACTTCTCTTTTTTATCTCGTTCCCACGACTTAGTAACTCGTTCCCACATGATACTAAGTCGTTCCCTGAAGTTAATATCTCGTGCCGGGAACGAAATAAAAAAGAAAGTGCAATTTTAAAAAAAGAGTTGTGTATGTCACCTCAGTGCTACCGTAGGGTTGTCCCAAAATGCCGTGACAAATTTAAATATCTCTGAATTTCTGGACGCTGACATATAAAAAACATACAAGTTGTTCACATCACATCCATAGACAGATATAGTCTGTGCCAACTGTGCCAAAGCAGATACCTTCTCTGGCCAAAGGAATGACAGTATCGCCGTCAAAGTCACTGCGTTGGGCTGTAGTAGTTGATCTCATATCACAGATAGGTCTAACTCTGTTTTACTTCGCAACAGCATTCAACCTATGAGCGCACCAATATTAATCAATGCATAATCTATGAGATAATAGTCAATAGCTCATACGCTGTTTATATTAAATGGAATTCAAAGTTGACAGTTTTATTAAAATCAAATGCAACATATAGAATTGCATTTCCCGCCATTTGTCTGTCTCTGCTTCACATGCAGTACACGCAGTAGATAGAGCCACTCTACAAACAATTATCAAGCATATAAATTTAAATTTGTTAGAATCCGGTACCTCTGTGAAAACGAATCTAATGCTTGTACCCATTAACTGTTGCAAGAGTCGTTGTTTCATAAGAAGTAAATATGATTTCTACAGTTATTTTAATTTCAGTCATCAAAGTTTTGTTATTAAGCTTTTGCTCTCAAACTTCAGCAGTTTTATCCAGCGGGATACTACGTCATCGCGCAACCTGCATTATGTTGCATGCGTGAAGTCGAAAACTCTGCAGGTCATGACAAACATTTTGGCCATATGGTGCCTTGGATGTTGAGATTATCTCGGATCATCCTGCAGGTTTTGTATTTCCACTAATCAGGTGAGACACTGTAAATCACGTTGGGCGCCCTTTGTTTTTTGGTCATTGGATCGTTAAGAACAACAACAACAACAGACAATCCATTTGCTGCTGTTCAGTGTATTCCCTCAAACTGAGATTGATTGAAAAGAACATATAACATGATATAATAAACAGCATAGGTAATAATATTGCATTACAGAAAGTACAAAAATACATAGAACGACTAGCGAAATTTTAGAATCACGATGTATATTTCTACTGACAATTGAAATCAAAGCACTGAAGGCACTGAATTTGTTTGTGTCACATAACCAGTAATGAGTGTTGCCAATATTTTCTTTTCCTTCCATTTTGCAGAAAGGTTGTTTAAAAGTAATCATATCCCATAATTAGTGGTTGATCCTATAAGAGACTAAATACTCCTCTACATGCTGCACCAGTTTACTCGGTATTGAACTTTGAAAACCACTGTCCTGTCGAAAATACTCCCACATATCACTTTGTCAGTAGAGTATTATGTAGTTTCATGTTAATACATGATATTGCCTTAAAATTATGAACAATAAATTTGAAAAATTACAACGAACATTAACTGCAAAATTATGCATAAGAACGTCATAGTTCATACTTCAGCACTGCACTTTATCAATGAAATTTTTCAAAGTGTGAAGTTTCAAGTTGATATATCCAATACTTTCGAGTGAATCACATGCCATAAATTAAGGATGAAAAATCACAAAGGCCAATAACTGCAAAATTATGCTAAGAAAGTTGTGGTTCTTGGACACTGCGATCTCCTCAGTAAGATCTGCCCATCTACGTAGGTAAGTTCGATAAATTACAAATGGCAATAACTTTAAAATTATGCTAAAGAGATCTATATTTTCCCAATGAGGTCTATCCATCTGTCGTTTCATCAACGAAGTTTCAAATTGATACCGCTAATACTTTTTGAATTATGCTCTCAACAAATAACCAAGCCAGGCAGTTAGCTGATCAAGTTGATTCCAGTATCATCCCTGCTCCCTCCCTTCCCTGTGCGAGAGGTTGGCGGGAGGGGGGGATATAATGAAATTCAAGTAGTAATTGCCTAAGATCAGGTGTATGAAGTTGAAATACTAGACAGTTAGTGTTAGTGTGCAAACCAATATCTATCAGTAACAAAATTGCACTTTGTGAATGCAGTATTAATGGATTTTTGGTCGGTCAATATAATATAATTCAGATTTGGTACCAGGGTTCTCAAAGTCAAAGTCAAAAACCTTTTATTCTCTCATGCCAATTATGGCAAAATGAGGATGTTCACAAAATATGTTATCGAGGCTTACAAACTAATATATCAACATTTACAGAACCTTTCATGAGATTGTTAAATACAAACATATAAATATACGGAGAGTCGAATGCTATTAACTGGTTATAGACAAACACAATATAGATATAAGCGCAATATTTTACATCTTGCTTACATAATTTAGTTTTAAATGTGAACACTGAGCAAAATGTAATTAAAATACCAGCATTCTTTGATTTTATCAATATAAAGTGAAGTAGATTTCTAGCTAGCCTATTATCGCTTGTTGCATGCGACATGCCTTCAGACTTCTGGCTGTGTTTCCGATATGCTTTGAAGTCACTTACATCCCTTAATTGTCAAAGGGACATGTCTTTGATAAACAACAGTTACATCAGATAGTTATCAGTAGAACACCGTGCTCTCCGTTAATTGATCTCAATCAAATGAAGCGACTGGGAGCGATCAATCAATGACAGCTTACTATACGGAACGTGTGACGTAAAACATTCGGCAGCGTTATTAAGCACCGCCCTAATTATTTTTTGACTGGTCTGGTATACCAGGGGTCCCGAGTTCGATCCCCCGCTCCTCCACTAACATTACTAATAGTCTTTCGGATGAGACGTTAGATCGAAGTCCCATGTATCAGTGCCATACACAGAGCATGCAAAAGAACAAGGGGTGTCTCTGGAATGGGATGCTTACTGTATCTTGCACTACCCCCACAACATAAAATAACTAATCTCTTCAGGGGGCGTCGGTCATATGGGCAACCGGTACCGACGATAAATAGGCTCAAATAGATAGATAGATTTTGACGGGTATTTTCTTTGATGTATCGATAGATGTAGCATGCCAACTCCTAACTATTAGAACTTGTATTGATCGAAATATTTTCACGGGTTTTCATCTTTTAATCATTGGCTAAATTAAAGATGAGACAATACAAGACTTTTGAAGATTTGTTTCAACGCAAAAATATTTTTCGCATATAAGTACAAATAAATAAGCTCAAATAGATAGATATCTTTCTTACTTTTACAAGTAACCATTACTGATGTCTGCTTATCGTGCAAATTCTTTATTAATCTAAACTTATTTAAAACGATTTCCAGAAAATCGGTGTTTTCCGGGTTTTCCGTAGAATCGGGTCAAGTCTTTATCAAATTAAACTTTCCCCACGTCATTTAATCAAGCTAAATTTTCTAAATGTTTCATATTGAAACGTAATTTAAATATATGTGGTATTTTCTCTAGTCTATCTTTACTCCTTTTTACCAGGAGCATCTAAATCATTTCCGGATATTCAATATTTCTTTCCGCGTTTTCCGTTGAATCGGGCTTTTTCTTCAACAATTTAAACTTACTGAGCGTCATTAAATCAAGCTTATTTTTTTTTTTTATAAATGTTTGATATTGAAAGGAAAATAAAGCATATAGATCTATAGTATTTTCAGTCATTTGTCTTTCTCATTTTTTAATAAGAACGTCAAAAATGAATTCCGGAAAATCGATGTTTTTTTTCCGGGTTGTCCAGGTTTTACACCTGCCCACAGAGATCTGGACTTCGTCACTCGTAAGTAATAAACAGAGGAACCGTGACCTAATTAAAATATATGCGCTTTTCTCAGGGTTACAGTCAACCTCTACATTTATCTATTGTTAAGAAAACACCATATGGTAATGTACAAATGAATTTAAATGAAAAGAATCTCTTCTGTTTACTTTCGGCGAGGTTTGGTCACGGTTTGGTTTGGCCTTATTCATTCATGAGTACGAAATCGACATGTTAATAATCAAAATTGTTTGAATATATTACTGATAATTTGCTGAAGTGTAAAGAATTGCACAATATTAGGAATCTATTATTATTAAATTTTTTACTCAGTATTGACTTTTGGCAGTAATAAGTTGGTAGACCAGTCGGGAACTATTTTTCTGTTCTCTGAGAAGGGTGTAAAAAAATAATGCGCCAGTCATTTTATACAGACGGACTATTTGCGGATTTGGTAATTAAGAGAGTGTTAGAGGCTGAAATTGTGCTAACATTATTTGTTTGCTCTGACGACCCTAACAAAAAATCATGTCAAAACACAACGGAGCATTATTTCATCATTTAAACAAAGATATTTAAAGCATGTGAAATATATATAAATATGACCATAGCTATGTGAAATATTGTGTCAGTACAGAAATATGGCGTTCGTTTATCTTTTGAAAAAAATACAAGTATTAGCATTTCCAAAAATGCTTGAAATCGCCGTTCAGCCACGTATGACGTCTTATCCATAGATGCATGAATTTCATGCTCGTCATTCATTAATTTGATAATTTTATAACATGCTTTGCAGTGAAAAGAATATAAGAATATTACATGTGTAATTTAAACAGAATAAATTTAAGGTAAAAATACTATATTGCCCTGACTCTTATTAAGCATATAAAAACTAGGATATATCCTGATCAAACTCCTCGCACTGGTTTCGTCACGCTTTGCTACTGTTTCTGTACTGATTAGGGGAAGTAACCGCTGCGGGGAGTTTGTATCCTGATTAGAATTGCCCGGAAGCAAGCATTTATTTTTTTTCTAGAAGTGCAAGTTTTGGAAAAACAAACAAAACATACTCTTATTTAGACTACATTCTCTAGTTAGAAATGACATGTAGCCAAAAATATTCCGATTATCCTGTGTTTATCTTGCAAGAGCCTGAAGACTGGTACTGAGTTCGTAAATTGATCATGGTATTTTTCAGTTGTACGAATAAGTAACCCGACAAACATGGCGGTTGGGCGAGTCCATTTACGCATCCCTTGCTGAAGTTTTTTGACGTCCATTTTGTTATCATGTGATATGTATAATTCGCTTTGATTGGCTAAAGGCAGACGGTGTACAGGCAAAACTGTTCAAATCTTGTTAATTGTATATATCGCCGTCCAGGAACGGCGATAATAACGTTTGTGTAGAATGAGTGTTGTTGGTTGGTGATTGGTCAGTCACGCGTCTAAGGTCAGAAGTACGTGTACACTATTCTTCAAAAGGGAAAACTACTACATAGAACAGAACAGAACAGAACAGAACGTTTATTAGACGTGTACGAAGTACATTGTCTTGGTAACATAAATACATGTATATACAAAGAACAACATAGACTTCTCTTCTATGTCTGCTACGCGACTTTAGAGATAGAAAAGTGTTTCACATTCAGTTATTAAAATAGGGGTCAAAGAACAAATAAGTTATTTTGTTATTAGATATAAAGATTATCTTTATTATATTTAATTTTTGCAACCTATGTCATATATAGAACTATTTATTTTGGTGGTAGGTAGAAAATTTTGGTCGTTGATAGACGAGTTGCTGTAAGTGAGGTGTCCTTTGTAACACTGGGTCGATTGTGTGACAAAATCAATCCAGTCAAGATAAATAACGAACTTTATTTAACACTTTTATTGATAATAGTAAATGTTTTATTTTCAAGGTGTGTACAGATCAAACAATAATATCAGAATAGACTATGATGCGTAAAATATATTACTAATACAATATAGAAAGTATACAGGAAAACGGTAAAACTGATATTCAGAAAATAAACACGAACAAAAGATTTTCACTGTAGAACGCACCTCAAGATACGTTGACAAAAAAGGCAATTTAACATTAGAAACACGCCCACCGCTTTAACATACACGTATGCTGGCCCCTTAATGTTTGACTGTGTTTTACTTTGTTGCAACACATTGTCATTCATCAACCGATGTATCACTTATGTAGATTATGGTCGTCTAAAACCAACGTTCGATCCATTTTGTTTTCTTGATCCATCGATCTCGGACTGTTGTACGTTGAGTAAGCGACGATAAGGTTAGATCAGATTATTTTGCACAGGATTTTCATAACAGAGATGTCATATTGACTTGTTTCACTTGCATGCAACGGGAAGTTTGTCTCTCTGTCAGTTTGACTACCAAGCTTATGAAGGGTTTTGCTCGTAGAGTAAGCTGGAAACTAAAGTAACACACCGGGAGTGAGTGCGCCGGAAGTGATATCTGTCTTTTGAAATAAGCCACATCTTACTAGATAGGTTCAACTATGAAATGGTTTTTCTAAAATATCGCAGTCAATATCTCTGTCTGCTGTCTACTGGCGAACTGTTCCGAGATTCGTGATGTTTGCAGCAGTATATCAAAATGACAACAACTTGAAGCAGAACCAGCAGCCCCCCGATTTTTGTGTAATACACCCACCGAAGTATGTCGCCGTCGGACTCTGTGTCGACACTGAAGAAAGAAATGTGAGAAGGCAGTTTAAACTGAGAAAAAATCTCTGTGAAAGGTTTAACAACGAGCTATGATCAACTCATGTACCAAAGATAACATCTCTTTGTTCAACGGTAGCATATACTTTATTTAAGATTTTCTGTACATGAATCTGTGACCGTGCCATTACTGTAGAAGTCGGCATGGATAACACGTGCTACTCCATTTACTAGACTGACCACTTCTCTGTGGTGTAAACAGCATTTTTTCTCATCAGAATTTCACAAGTCTTAACTTTTTAATAAAGCGATGAGGTATACAAAATCATTTTTTTCTAAGTCTGACTAGGGTCTTTCAAATTTGAAAGACCCTGGTCTGACCATAAAAAAGCAATGAACTCATATAATCCCATATAGAAAGAAGAGTCTTGAAGAAATTATAATTACAAAGGAATAAAAGTACATCTGACTGTGAGGAATACTTAAATATGAATCATGATCCTATTAGATCTAATCTTTGGAAATAGGTTTGGTTTATTTCAACTTGACACTGCCAAACAACGGTTATGCTAAATTAAATATTGATATAGATTGTCAAACTCAAATAAAATTTGATGCTTTAGAATGAATATAAACTTTAAACAACAACAACAAAACAGAAAAAAATGGCTCGGTGATGTTCGAAAAAGTTTCCAAACGACTCAGATTAATGGAAATTGAGGACTTTTTCGGAATAATGCCTTAGACATGTTTTACTTTCACAGAAATTCTTAGTATGTTTATAGTATAACCTAATACCAGTGAACTGTGTTTTTGAAAACATACCTTCCACCACCACCACTTCTGTGTCTGCTGCTTTCTCGTGAACGGCTACCCTGACTTGTTTGACATTCAATTTCATAGTCTGAAACAAAAATGTACGTTTCGTTTGTATTGATAAACTCGGGTAACACAATGGAAAACGAGGAAGTGCTATTATCACTGTTATAGGAAACAATTTTATTACCTGACTATGTGTCTAATAATTCGCTAACTGTATTTATATTTTTTGCCACATGAGTCAAAGACCTTCTGGAAAACTGAATACACTTGTATCTAACTTGTATTAATCAAAATGACTGGCTTGATCACGAATCTGATAATGATGAAATTATGTCATGCTAAAGGACATATTGTCATGTTTTAGCATTCTAGTAAATAAACGGTGTGGCAAAAAAAAAACCCCTAAAAAAACTAGTAAACTGGTTTCCAGTTCTGAAAGTACATGCACAACAATGGAGCCGTTCCTGGACAAAGATGTCACCAGATTGTTTCACGGTGACACATAGAAAAACATAATGTTTAATAGGATAGTGCCTCAAGCCACACTGCCAAAAAAAGAACATTACACTACCTCAAATCAAGGAAGGTAAATTAAAGCCCTGGAGGAATGGATGCCAAAGTCGCCTGCCACAGCTCCAGTGGACTATGGAATCTTGGGTATTTTAAAACGAAGGCTTCAGAAGAGAAATATTAACACACTAATAAGTCTTAAAAAGCCCTGAAGCAAGAGTGGGAAAAACTACTTTCATGGTTCATAGATCGAACATTTATTGCAATGAAACACCTTTACCACCCATTGTACACCGGGGTTTATTTTGTTCAAATATAAGTTGACCACCTCTCGTACCTGTACGAAGAAGGATATCAAAAATACAAACATTCTTTGAAGGGAATATTGTTGGTGGTAAATTAAACAAAATAAAATCCACAATTGCGTAGGGCGCCGGTAACCGACTGCTGAGATAGGCAATAACTGAAAGATGACAATGCCCCCGAAATGGTACTTTTAACTTTTAGCTGAGGACCAGATGAATATAAATAGTAGATCCTTCAAAAGAAGCGGATTACGTTGACAATATGACCTTAAGGTCAAGGTCATTTAGTAGCCAATGTAAAAAAAAAACATAAATGTAATAAGATGAAGAAAACTTGTATATCCTTCAAAAGAATTTTGTTGGACAATTTGACCTCAGGGTTATAAAGGGATCAATGTTAAAAAATATATGCATTTGGAAGGCTGCTGATTGCAACCGTGAACTTAATATGTTTAGCAATAAGTGAGTTATGGCCAATATTTAGTATTTTTTTTACTACTGGACCTTCGTGGTCAAGGTCATTCAGGGGTCAAGGTCATAAAATTATATATGTCAGTGAGAAGGTCTTGCTGTGTTCAAGTATGGAGTCAATACATTTACTTATAATAAAGTTATGGGCAATGTTAAAGTTTTCGGACGGATTGACGTACGGACTGACGGACGGAATAACGGACTGACAGAGGGACAATTAAATTGAGTTATCTTGCCTCCTTCGGGGGCATGGAAAATGAAATAAAAAATAGTGGACTCAAAAATCGTTTGTAAAAGCAGAGCAAATGGCACAAGGAACTTCTGAAAATTAACTTACCTCCAGGTTTCATGAGAAATTTCTTTTGTTCATTCTCTTAACCCTCATATATTAGAAATAAACATGGAGGGATCTCTGTGAATATTTTTAAACAGCTTCGTATTCTTAGCCAATTTTATCTGATATCTGTTCAAATCATATCTTAAACTTAAAGTGCAAATCTTCAGTCATTATTTAGCAGCCATAGAAGATTGCAATGGGCTGCCTTTGGTAAACACTATATTATGTTTGTTAAGTACATGACTTTTATTTGAGAAATTAAGCATGTTTTTTCGTTCTTCCTCCCTCCCTCCCTTCCCCACTTCTACCCTCCCTCCCTCCCTTCCCCACTTCTACCCTTCCTCCCTTCCCCACTTCTACCCTCCCTCCCTCCCTTCCTCCCTCATTTCCTCCATTCCTCACTCACTTCCTCTTTCGCCTCCTTGCTTGCTTGCTAGCTTTTAACTGTTATTCGCACAAGCGAAGCAAACTTTTAAAAGAAAACTTTTCATCATTCATATCACGCAACGACCTAAAATACCTGATAATGTTGTAGGTTTTTTTTATGACATTACTCTCTAGATGACTCATTCAGTCTTGGTCGGCAGACGAAGACAAAAGCTTTGAAGAGTGAGCACACCGCGATGTCTCTATCGTGTGTGTGTGTGTGTGTGTGTGTGTTTTACTGAGATGTTGACTACTGTCGGTGAGAACAGACAGCTCAAGTTATAAAAAAACAACAAAGGACAGTCTGGGACATTCTTGAAATACAATACGGTCATTTTATTTTCGTCAAAAATTCTGTTTGGTGTTTGTTCAATTTATTAGACTAGAATGTAGATAAGAATAAATATAAAGCAGTTGTTATATTCAAGACACAAATCGAAAAAAAAAACAACTTGTGAGTTAAGATTGCCAGGTCTCAGAAACCGATGGCTTCCTGACTCCTACCCCTCACATCAGCATAATTTAACAAAATAGTGCAGTTCTATTTTGACCCTAAACCAATTCCATATTCAATAAAATATTGGTAAAATGCTGTGTTTCTGAATAAAGACAAAAGTGTAAAAATAACTCACTGAAAAGTTGGTACGAATTTAATTAAAAATAAAAAGTTGTTTAAATATATAACTTAAATTTTGATTGTTTTTTTATGTTCTCTCGCTAAAAAATGAAGAAAAAAACAGTTACGGCGGCTGTCTGTTGGAATGATATTAAGGAATGGATTCTAATTACGTGGCTAGTCAGGAGAGGTATCAATTCTTGGCCAATTGTCATCTCACGGTACTTGTAATCTAGGTCAGTCAAATGCTATACATAGCTTATGATGAATCTTGTTGTCGGTGATACGGGCAAGAGGTACCGACGGTAAATAAACTCAAGTAGAAAAAAATGACAGCATCAGTTTTCACAACAATTCCGTACATCCACTGAGCCGTTTCAGTGAAAACAAAATGTACAATTGTTTGTTAAGTTTCGTATTTTATGAGATTCCTAAAAAAAAAACTCTGTGAATGTGAATCTGTATTAATTAAATATTAGCTTAATTTAGGACGTACACTTGCACAACGACACAACACAGTATTTTAAAATGTCTGTAATATATATACTGTCGAGTGTGGGGCAATTACTTGAGGTAGGCCGGAGGTGCAGCATCCAGTAATCCAAACATCTAAAACAGACGTACAGCATGTTAATTTCATGATGTTTAACATTTCAATAATCAAGTTCCCATGCCCAGTGGGATTCAAGAAATAGCTGAATATTGATTGACGTAAAGAAACTTTTCAGTTCAGTGCTAAGATTTCTCAAAAATTTAATCAATATTATGTAATACTTATTGGAATGTAAGGCGCACGAATCCGGGTCAAAACAACGACACCAGGGTCAAAACGGTCCTAAAAACAGCCCTTGTTAAAAGGGCCAACTATTCAGAGTCAAAACGGCCAGCATATCCAGGCTCTATTAAAGTGAAATTTTGGAACCGCTTGGTTTTAATATTTATACAACTCTAAAAGGGAACTAAATTCTGTATGAATTTTGTTATGGTGTGATTGTTCATGCTGTGAAAAAGGGAAGTAGAAAATAGAAAAGGAAATGATACAGAACAAGTATTTTTTCTGAATAAATTTAATTAAATAAAAGAGAAATTTATGAAACATGATTCATTCATTCATTCATTCATTCAATCAGAGACATATAAAACTTGTCGATAATAGTTTAAGTAATGGTAACACGGGGCCATTTAACCCGGGTCGTTTGTAAACTGAGCCGTTTTGACCAGTGTCCAACCGTATGGCACGTCAAGGAACAGACTTTAGAGCAAACAAAGATGGCGGCCTCCACAGAAACGGAAAGTATCTCTAAAATTCAACGTTTAAAAACTAATTTGATTGAAAAAGACTCGAGTACGAAAGACCATCCTCTGCATTTAATTGCTTCGAGGAAATCTGCGTCTTTATTGGGTGTTCCGGAACATGAAGAAACGGCATTTGTTTCTTTGTGGACCAATACTAAAGTCTTGCAAGAAAGTACACCAACCCGCCCACCAGGCAGATGTATTTTTCAAAGAATGTTGTCCACTAGTCAAAACTTTCCAGCAATTCTTATGCCTGACACAGATGACAGTGATGTTGACGGAATGGAGGACGTTACAACAGGACTTGATGTTGAGATTTTTGTTAGTGTTGCAGTTAAAAATGACATTGATGATATCAGTCCAGAATTAGAACTGTTTTGTAGTTCTGAGTTCTTTACTCACTACAACATTCAGTCAACAGCAGTTTACATTCGTAGAGTCAAACTTTACCCTGTTAATAATATTGTGTTAGGAGTTAATAGTCCTGAGACATTTCAGTGGCTGACCAAAAAAAGTTTCTGCGACCAGCTATTAAATGAAGTCAAAACTAATAATGTGCTCATCAGGACCAAGGATGTTTTCCTTGCGCCATATGGATGCTTTCTTGATGATCCGGACTTCAAAAGATCTTATTATTTTGACATCTTTGTTCTTGAATGCTCCCCTGTACAACAGGGTCTTATAACCCCAAAGACTGAAATTGTTTTTACATACCTTGGTGACTTAGCGGCAGAACAGGAACGTTTTCAGGCCCAAATGGAATCTGTTGTAACCAAGCCTAGACAAGGTAGCAGGGGGATTTCAGGACCATTCAAAGACATCTTGATGTCAGATTTTACTTTCGCTTTGAATCAGAGTTACCTTAGTCCAGAGATAGTTGACCAAGATGAGGCTGATTCAGTGCCGGCCTTCAAGAAAAAAGCAAATGCTATCAAAAATAAAGGAAAAAAGACAAGAGGGGAGACAGTAGGTCAGTTTGGGTTTGAAGTTGTTCCACAACAGCCACTTTTTAGAAGAATGTTATGGAGGGATGAAAAAATTCAAAATTTCGATCCATTGTACTATGTTGGAATGTCAAGGAAACAGATGCTGAAAGAAGGTTTGTTTGACAGTAGCTATGTGTTGATAACACCGAAATATCCAAATGAAGACTGTGATGAAGAAAACCAGTCCTTGAAGAAAGAAAGGCTGTGCATGGTGAGATGCTTGGGGAAAGAGTATGATAGATCCAAAAAGCTTTTTATTTCTCCTCTCTGTCTTTTTAACATGATGGCAAAACCTCCAGTTGAACTGCCAGAATTGTTGATTATGAAGGTAGGTGCAAACTTGGGCTATTTCAAATCATATGTATGTTTAGCATCCATGAGTTCTGCATGAGAATTGATAAGGCTTGGTCTGGCAAAAAAAAAAAAAAAAGAAATCAGCATTCCATAAGTGTTACAATTACTTTTGTTACTCGCTCAGTTTGCTTAAACTTAATTAGATAGGTATAGATCATAATAAGCAAGCCTTCAAAATTGTCTAAAATTGGTTGCTGAATTTTCAATCTTGTGATACATACTGTATGTGTGATACATGTAGAACAAATGTGCTGTATAACAGTCTTCAGAAGTTTTATTACTAAATTTTCATGTACTTTAAGTATCCTTTATATCTATTTGAAAAAAAAATTATTGAAATTTTAGAGATATGATGTAGTTGACTCGAAAAAGTCAAGCAGTTCAAGCCAGAGTTCCAGTGTGATCCTTCCAACAGCATGTGAATTACGGATCTCCATTATTCCTTCACCCAACTACAGTCCACGGGCACCACATGACGAATCTCTGAAACAATACTTCTCGTGCCGCAGGTAAATAAATCCCAAGATCATAATCTTAGCAGACAGTTTAGTGTTCAGGGTACTTGTCTCTCAATGAAATCCTCATGTTAAAAAACTTTGAAGGTCAGATTTTATGGATCATTACTGTTTTAATATGTAGTCCAAATAAAAAATGAAGTGCACTACAATACATTCCAAATACCATCATAGATTTTCTAAGTAAGAAAAATATGAAGCATTAATTTTGTGAATATTGAAATAATTGGTGTTCAGTGTTGTGTGAACAGTGAAAGACTGAAAACATATGTTTTACAGGGTTGTCGCACAGGGTGATGTTCTAGCCATCAGAAGTTCAGGTAAGTTGTTGAAGTTAACAGCTGCAAAACATCAGTTCAGACTCGATCCCCTCTCCACTATCAACTCCTACAAGTGGTGCATTATGATTTTTTTTTAGACAGTGGGTTGGTCTATGAATATTATTAGATTGGTACATGTAATTAAGGCTTTGATCCCCAGTTCCTCCAAATCTTTCAGGTTTAGACATTAAACCAATGTCCTATGTATCTGTGCTATACACTGAGAATGTGGGAGAACCAAGAGTGTCTCTGGAATGGTATGTTTTCTGTATCTTGCACTATCCTCCACAACTTGAATTAACTAAACTCTACAAGGGATGTGGTACTGATGAAAAAGAAATAGATTTCTGAGACATTCTGAACCTCTGATCAATTGGTCAGTCATTTCCATACTAATACATTTGGAAATTTAGTATGTTTATATGTCTTTGATTGAAGTTGAAGAGTTATACTGTGTCTCTTTTGCTCCATTATCAGCCCATCTGTCACACAGAAATATTCCATGAACTGTTTTAAGCTTTGAAATACATTTTTGTAAATTGATAAAATGCAACATGCAGGCTGTCCAGCATCCCTAAAACTCCTAAAACATAGGGTTGTCAACAAATACAAGAATCAGAATATGAGTACTTAGAAATAGATTTAAATGGTTAAAATGTTACTAGTTAGATTTATACAAGCTTGAAAAATCATTATTTAACAACATTGTGTCCTGCATATTTTGAAAGGAGATAATTCAAATTGAAAAGATGTTGTTTTATCTGATTTTAGTATGAATATTTATTTTGTGAAACAATGTATTAATGTATATTTCCTTATTATTTTTTGAATAAACAGAATTTTACAAGATAAATATTGTTTTTAACAATATAATTATGTGTTACTGAAATTTAAATGTTCTACCGTTATGTAGTAACACAAAACAGAAATCAGTTGGTCCTATGTCTTGCTCTGCTCTGGCATCCTGTCTGGCACACAGAAGTTACTAATCTAAATATGGACAGGAAAATAGTATTTCATCGGATATATAGACATACTTACTGTTGTTACTTAATATTGTTACAAGTTTTAGTAATCAAGAACTAAAATACTTGTAACCAATACTCTTTGCATCAACAAAATAATGGATTAACAGCTCACTTGTCTACATACCTATAAAATACTTTATCAGTTTTGCTAAGAAACCTAAAATAATGCAAAAAAAACCCAAAACAAATGGAAATCCTAAAAAATGCCCTTTACATCATTTATCACTGATTTTCAGATGACCCCCACTTCTGGCAGAACACAGGAGATGACACCGAAAACAGATTTCCATGTATATACTTCAAAGTCATGGATTTCAAAGGTTCAAAAACAACACATATGAATGTTATTGTTCACAGAGATACTACCACTCTAATACAGGTATATTTTCATATACATAATATATGTAATACAGCTTATAAGGGCTTTCCCAAAAAAAGTTTATACATTGTAAATTATGTTGTTTTTAGTTTATGTTACATGTATCATCAAGAAAAAGAGAAATTTATTCAGAGTAATGTCTGTTGGATATTACTAGTATTGTGAAAATAACATGTATGTATGAATACAAAAATCTTGTGTATATACACACACAAGTTCTGACATCAGATTGACTACTCTTAAAGTAATGCCCTTGATGCTTAATAGATTTCTTGTGCCATCAGATCTGTTGTGAGAACAAATCAGCAAAACATTTTGAAACTTGTTGAGTGCTTGCACAATAGAAATCAAACATATCAAGCAAATGATCTCTGCAGGGTTCTTAAGTACAGACACGGGTAGTTTTGAAGTGTTTTTTATCATTCAGCTGTGTTGGTCTGACTTTTTGACAACTGAGCATTCACCCACCTGAAAAGAAAACAATCAGTTTTACTTTATAAATAGTAGCTGTTTTAACTTAGTATATATGGCAATAGTTTGATTTTTCCTTTTTCATGTAATGCAGCTATTTAAAAGCATGTTCACTTTCATCCCTTGGCTAATTGTGTTGCATATCGTTCATTTGTACTCTAAATGACTGTAAAAATTTTAATTACAACATAATATAATTCAGATTGGTTCAGAGCACAGTTACATTCCTGGTATGATGCAGACATATCTGAGTCCCCTCCCACAGACATTTTGGGACAAGGACTATCTGCCTGGCATGTCACAGTATGTGGAAAAACTAGAAAACTGTATTCTTCCTCACCTGACCTGCAAGTAAGTATGCCACACTTTACCTGCAAGTAACTACACCACACCTAACTACCAAAGAAAGTAGAAATATATCATTATTAAGTCCCCTTTAACGCATGACAATGACGCTTGATATATCAACAGTTTTAGTTTAGTATTCTATCTTTGAATGATACAGATTACTGTGAAATCATTTAAATTCGCTGGGATGAAATTTTGCGCAAACGGCAAAAAAAGTACGTTCGCGGGGTCCTAAATTCGCGCATTTTAAATTTCAGATTAATTTTTTTTATCAGAATAAAAAGCAGATGACAGCTGCATGACGCTGGATCACCACAGACGCGTGTATACGTGTCAATTACCACGGGCCGCTTTTGAATATACAAACTGACAGGTCCAACTGTTAATTGACGTTAATTGACACAGGTTAAGTGTACACAGATTAAAAGATCGATACTGACAGGTCTTTTGTAACCGGTCCCTACTCAATTATGCTAAAAAACTTTGCTGCTTGCGAAAATTAACTTTACTAATAAAGTAAACGCTTCAGACAAGCGTTCAACAACTCAAAGAAATGCAAACTAAACATACATGTACTTAAAAAGAAAACGAAATAAGTTTCATTTTAATTTTGCTATATATTTAGAATTTTCCAAAACATCCGATTATTCAAGTTATATTGGCTAAAAACAACAACTAATGGTCAAAAGTGAATGGAAAAATATATGCAGGTATTTTGGACAGGATCAAGATTCGGATAATGTAAATGTTTTATTAGTTTAATAAAAGCGCGGTCTTAAATTCGCGCATTGTTCCTAGTGCGAAATACGCAAAAATTCATCCTACGCGAACAATAATGATTTTACAGTATGCTTTGTCAGAACTTTAGGTCTGTGGTTTGAGTTCTGCTTTGGTATTTGTCTAAATTACCATGTACATTTACAAAGACTGGTGATTGGGACAAAGGACAGGAATAAAGATTGAAGGATGTCACTAAAAATGTCTCACAAGCCCAAGATTCTGGCACTTCCCAAAAGGGGTAATGAAAGGATGATGAGAAATAAATACCTGCCATAAGATATATAAAATGTGTTGCCACAAGATTTTGTTTTGTGCTTGATAAAATTAGTTGATAGCATCTGTATATATGATCTTTTTGAAACTTTCTAGGATAGGCTGTAAATCACTGAAGTCTGTTCCACCAGCAGTTCTAGTGGCAGGACCAGTTGGCAGCGGGAAAACAACACTCATTATCTCTGTTGCTAGGCGACTGGGTGTACATGCATTCAAGGTTATAATCTTTTCAATGTACATGTAGTTTTTCATTCCTCTCAGATATTTCAACAAAGTGATGAATCAGGGAATAAGGGATAGTAAAGTGTAATGGTCAGCATTTTACTTTTTAGAATGAAAAAATACCAAAATTTAGTTTTTCATTTTTATTTGGCTTGTCATCTTGGAGTGTCTGTATAAACCAGAGAAAATATACTGAATATCTATGAAATCTATCATATATGATATCCATGAAATCTACTTTATATGATATCCATGAAATCTACTTTATATGATATCCATGAAATCTTCTTCATATGATATCCATGAAATCTACTTTATTTGATATCCATGAAATCTACTTTATGTGATATCCATTAAATCTACTTTATATTATACATGTATAAAAGAGGAAAGAATGCATCAAAATTACAAGTACAGGATCTAAAGTTCAGCCATAATAAATACAAATAGAGACTGCATTTACACCAGATTTTTGTGACTGTTTCAACTATAGTACACAGATCAGCCCAGTATTTTTTGTGACTGTCAAAATAGCAAATTCAAGCAGTAAGTGTTCCCTTTATTCACAGAAAGTATGCATAAAAGGTTTAAATGTATAAATGAATCAAGGTTAAATGCTTTATATATAAAAGGCATTGGCATCTAGAGGTAAAGTCTGTCTATATACAGGAATTACCAAATCTGTTTATTGAAACAGTAAACTGTGCTCTGTATTTTGCAGAGTTCATTTATAACTAGGCCAGGTAGTAACTTCAGAATAATGTAAGTCTACTTTGCAGAGAGTAAAATCTGTACATTTATTGTTTTAATAGGCATAATTATTAGCGAAACCATTTACATTTCGAAAAAAAAATTGTATGTTAAACCTTTTTCACTGGTAATCATGATTTTTTTTCCAGGTAAATTGCCATGCCTTATATGGGGAATCATCTGGAGCCACAGAGGCAAAGATGAAAAATGCTTTCAATGCAGGTAGGTCATTTAACAGTGTGGTGTTTTTTCTCATTAATATGGTTGGTACATTATAAATTACAAAAGCAGATACAGTCATTAATATGGTTGGTACATTATAAATTACAAAAGCAGATACAGTCATTAATATGGTTGGTACATTATAAATTACAAAAGCAGATACAGTCATTAATATGGTTGGTACATTATAAATTACAAAAGCAGATACAGTCATTAATATGGTTGGTACATTATAAATTACAAAAGCAGATACAGTCATTAATATGGTTGGTACATTATAAATTACAAAAGCAGATACAGTCATTAATATGGTTGGTACATTATAAATTACAAAAGCAGATACAGTCATTAATATGGTTGGTACATTATAAATTACAAAAGCAGATACAGTCATTAATATGGTTGGTACATTATAAATTACTACAGTCATTAATATGGTTGGTACATTATAAATTACAAAAGCAGATACAGTCATTAATATGGTTGGTACATTATAAATTACAAAAGCAGATACAGTCATTAATATGGTTGGTACATTATAAATTACAAAAGCAGATACAGTCATTAATATGGTTGGTACATTATAAATTACAAAAGCAGATACAGTCATTAATATGGTTGGTACATTATAAATTACAAAAGCAGATACAGTCATTAATATGGTTGGTACATTATAAATTACAAAAGCAGATACAGTCATTAATATGGTTGGTACATTATAAATTACAAAAGCAGATACAGTCATTAATATGGTTGGTACATTATAAATTACAAAAGCAGATACAGTCATTAATAAGTTGGTACATTATAAATTACAAAAGCAGATACAGTCATTAATATGGTTGGTACATTATAAATTACAAAAGCAGATACAGTCATTAATATGGTTGGTACATTATAAATTACAAAAGCAGATACAGTCATTAATATGGTTGGTACATTATAAATTACTACAGTCATTAATATGGTTGGTACATTATAAATTACAGAAGCAGATACAGTAAAATACATTGTCAGTTTATGAAGAACTATACAAACATAAAAAAGGGAGGGGGGAAGAAACAAGTCACAAGACCAATACTTAACTAAACAAAATAGAAAAGGTTTATATGAGACATCTATATAACATTTTCTGGAAAAAAACAACATTTAATGTAGGTAGCCTAACTGGGTCACAGATCTTACAATTGACCAGTTTTCTTCTAAATTCTTATCAAGTATATGTTTATTAATATCTCATGCAAGTTTTAAACTATTTCTAAGCCCCTGACTTATTTTGCTATACTGTGTATCTTTTTGTGCAAGAAAATGTATCTTTTAATTTCAAGGTACAGCACTGAGTGTCTTTTTCAAAAATTCTGTCCTAATCACAAAATATGAAATAATTACTAGTTAAGAGTCTTTCATCTTTTCCCGGTTATAGTAATTTCTGTTTTATAGATTTAATTAGTGTTTGAACTCTTGAACGTTCCTAAAATAAATGAAGTATCATTTCCACCCATGTCACAAAAAAAACACACATTGTATTTTGGGTTTATTTCATTTGAAACAATAAAGAGTTTGTTCCAATTATTCTTTGAACAATTTTCATTTGCAGTCATTGTATAAATGTTTCTTTGTAAGACAAAATATGGAACTATATATATTTTTTCCAAGGTAATATTAATTTATCATAAAAATGGACTCATTTTCCTTGACTAATTGGTGTTTCATTGAACAGAACAGAACAGAATTTTTATCTACTGTATGACTTGAACATAAAAAGTTCCTCATCATCACAACTATTTACAGCATGTGGTAAAATTCATTGTTAGATATCATTAAAATTTTGTTTATAGACTTTTTTTGTTAGGATTAACACCAGTAATACATGTAATTGGTTTGACATAGGAGTTCATAATTGTTGAAAGGAAAGTTTTGGAAATTCTATATTTTTTAAGTCTCTATCTATATCCTAATCAGTTACATTTACTTCTGTATAGAACCTTTTATACAAAGACATACATGTATTGTTTCCATTAGTATGTCAGTTTGTTCATAAATAGAAGAGCCATTTTTTTTTACCGTAAATTTCCTTTAACAAAGTTTCTAAAAACAATTCTTCATGATACCCCAACCACAAAATGTGGGAGGGGGATATACTGGAATCGCTTTGTCACGTCCATCAGGTCAAGGTCATACTGGAAGGTCAGATAAATTTCGTGTCCGCTCTGTAAATCCTATACCCCTTGAAGAGTTTTCTTCAAACTTGTCTCAAATGTTCACCTCATGATAGCAATGTGCAGAATCCATGTTGACCTTGTATTAGCTCAATGTCAAGGTCACACTTGAAGGTCAAATTTTTAACAATGAATTATAAGTCAAGGATTTTTTTCTAACTTTTTCCAAATGTTCATCTCAACAAGGCAATGCGTATAACCCATATTGCCCTTTTGTCAGCTCAAGGTCAAAATCCTGGACCACATATAAATTGCCCTGTGGAAGATGCAGTTGTGTGCAACACTCCTGTCCATTTCACAGACCATTTCCATGTCCAGATGGCTATCCCCATGCAATAGCTGTTCAAGTAACTTTCATAATAATCAGGTACAAAAATTCTTTTCTTTCCTTTCTTCCTTTCCTTATATTATCCCATCAGAATACAGTACAAAATTAATGTAATTGTCAATAATTACTATATTGTTTAATGCATGTTTATCAAAAACATGATATTCTTTATTTTAGCTCATAATTTCTTTGTTTTTGTAAATTTGCTAAATCAAAGGTTATTGTTACCTGTATCCTGATTTAATGATTCAAAATTTATTTATTCCATTACCTGTGAAGTGTTGTCTTTTTTTTTTTCAATCAAACACAACTATTTTATGCCACAAAAGTTACTAGCTTTTCCATCTATTCGAATATTCAAGGCACCTTCTAACAATGACATAGGTGGGGGTATGAATCAATATGAACTTACTGACTTTCTTCCACTGCTAAGCATTGAAACAATTACATGTATATAATAAGTTTACTATACATTTTACTATAGTTATATCAAATTGTATACATTAAGGGAAAATAACTTTTTCTTGAAGTGCTATGAGGAAATATTATTATTATTAAAATGTATATGATTTTTATTTCAGCTGGCCTGTATTCACCATGCATCTTGTTATTACAAAGTATTCATGCACTTGGTAGAGACAGAGATGGTAACACGGAAGGTAAAACTTGAAATCTTTGGAGTCCTGTTGTAAGAAAAATTTAAGTATAATTGACAAGGACTAATAGTTGTAAGGATTGTTGCCTAATGCTGCTGAAAAAACATTTTATGAAACAGGCTTTAAATGGAATAGACACCTGATCACTATGTTTTGTTGGAAGAAAAAGAAGCATTTGTTTTATTCCCTCACTAAGTTACGCTTCTGTCTGCTAGAATTAATGCAGTTAAAATTTTGATTGACAAATTGAGTATTCGCCTGTGTCTTTCGAGGTGCGTCCTTTTCTACCCCAATACGGGTGTATAAAATTCTTTACTTAATATAAGTTTGTTGGTTGTCATAAAGCATTATTGTGCTGCTAAGTCATCCAGTTGAAATATTAGATTATTTGTATTGTTTTTATCATATTATAAGTTGCTTTATGAAGATTAGTTCAGTGCTTTATCAGCTTAGTTTAGTTGCATTTCTTACAACATTCTTCTCTGTGTTGAATGTGTATGGTTCAGTGCACACCGCCCTATAAATAACAACCTCTGACAACTGCATCAGGGAATCGATCCTTTGGCTCAGTGGTTATGGGTTTTAGATGAGGGAGGACCTGAATGTTACTCCTGCTCTGGGTGGTCATTATGCAGATGCGTCACAGCTTTCATGTTTGTTAAAACAAGTGCATTACAACACTTTGAAATGTTATTGCTTAAATTTTTAAAAGGTTGGTTTTGTTGGCATTGCCACGTTTCTTGCTTTGGTTTATTTAGTGTCTATGTACAACCTTAGTGTTTTATTTTTTCAGATCCGCGGGTGGCAAGTAGTTTCATGAATAATGTAATGCAGTTAAAGAATGACCTTCAGCCGTATCCAATGATTGTCGTGGCAACCACTCACTCGAACAAGGATCTCACTCATGATATGCTGGAATGTTTCTTACACCAAGTTAATATTGAGGTAAGGCCAACATGTTAAACAAATTCCAAAGTTGTTAGCTTTTTAGGCTTACTGGTTAGAATCTGTTGTAATAAAGACTTCTCAAGGTCAAATAATTATATATAGTTATTTTATATATTCAATCTGCAATCTAATGACAGCTAATGTATAGCTAATATATATATACATGATATACATTCTACATATGGATATAATCCAGAAGCATCATTAATCTGTATTACAGGTACCCAACGAGCAAGAGAGAGGGGAAGTTGTGGAGTCTTTGTTGCAGACATTCAACTACAGTACTAACATATCTATATCATACATAGCACAGCGAACAGCTGTGAGTATGTCTCTGATCCTGTCTCAGTCGTAAATGGACCCTGCAAACTTCCAGTTTGGATAATTATCCTTGTTCAAATTTAGCTCATCTAAGCACACAGTACTCACAGTGACCTATTGCGATTGCTTGATGTCTGCCATGTGTTTGTCCTCATCAAGTTTTTTTGTCATATTGCTTGTGTTGGTGATTTCTAGGTCAAGTTTGAATACGGGTTACTTGTGATAAAAAACTGGCTCACTGTGTTGAATTCATGGAAAAAACTTTTTTAACACAGTAGGGGCAACATTTTGCATTCAGTCGTGATTTTTTTTATCAAATTGTTTGTCATAGGTCATATTCAGGTATAGATCACTTGGGGTCATTAATTCTCATCTAATTTTGATGATAAGTCTATTACTTGACACTTGTTTTTTTTTAAGCAGTTATATTCAGGCATGTGCTTTAGGGCTGTCATGGCCCACTTGTTTAAATAGAATCCTCTGTCCTCTAGTATGGAAAGGAACATTGTTAAATTGAGGGTTGTCAAGTAAGTCATGTTGTTGATTTTCAGACAGACAATGCAAGCAGTTATAAGACTTCACTGATATTAAGTTAAATGATCTGTTAGAGAGAATTTCAATAAATGTTTGGTACCTTTATTAAGAAATTGAGCCCACACCTTTTGTATTTACTAGTTCTATCAGTACAACAGATTGGATGACCTAATATATTCCATTTATGTAGCATACCAAGCTGTAGAAATATTGCACTGACTTCAACTTGCACTTTTCAGAACTTTAAATAGCCGGAAAAATTATGCAACGAAGCCAATATCTAAAAAAACATCTGTTGGATTTACCTGAAAATAATCTCTAGAAATATTGATACTTCTCAAAAGTATTTGTAGCCGTAAGGTTTGCTACATTTAGCACTTGTGTTATATTTGAAGGGTTTTGTACTGGGAGATTTGGCTGCATTGATTGCTCATGCAAAAAGAGAAGCATTTAGAAGGATTGTCAAGTTATGGTAAGATAATTTATAATTTACACATTTACTGTATTGCACTGTTGAAATACTGGTCCCTTTGTACAGTAGTTTGTTTACTTGGATTCAAAGGGAATAAGTTTACAGAGAAAAATAGCAATTAAGCTAATTGATATCAGTTCATTTTCATTGCTCTCTGTACAAATTACCGTGGAAAGGTATGTAATTAATGTTAGAGATGTTGATAAAATGAACTTCTTGATAGATTTAGATCAGTATTAGTTATTTTAGTTTCTGTAGTTGGAATTTTGTGGTTTATTTCACAATGTTTGGTGCATTTACTGGTCTGGACTACTGGAAAACCATTTCATCAATAAGTCAATTTGGAAGAACGTTCTATGAGATTGATGAAAACAAATATTTTTTATCTAGATAAAACTTTTCTTAATCCACAACAAGAAGTTAAGTAAGTCTTGGATCAAACTTCAGGTATACTGTTTATCTTTTTGACAAACTACATTGTCACTGTTCACATTTATGTAAGTTAAATGTAAATTTTGATTCTTGTGTATATGCTGTTTTATCATGATTAAAGTTGTGGAGGAAAGGTGCGACCTACGATACAAGAAGAGGATGACATCACAGCAGCAGGCGTTGTTATACAGCAGGCTGACTTCCAGAACGCTTTAGATCAGCTACAAGCGGCGCATTCTGATGCCATAGGAGCACCAAAGGTAGGTGTATGATAGTTCAGCTCATGTTTAAAAAAAAACCCGTAAAAGTACCAAGGATTAGAACTTCCTATATGGGCCGATGGAACATACCATTTAAGCATGCAGCTGGTTATTATTTGACCAAAATGCCAAATAGCCAATGATACATGTATGCTCTGTTGCATGATGCAATTTGTTTTCATCAAGTTTAAGATCTGAGTTATTTGAATTTTTAGTTTAAACTGGATTGACTTGATAATCCTATATTTTAAATCAAATTTGGTTTCCCAGGAAGTCACATTGTTACTCGCAAGATGGTGGAGTATGACAAACATGGATAATCTTCAAAGAAAATTACTAAAAAGAACATTAGACCCTAGTTAATAATGAAGATATTTGTGGTATAATGCAAATTAGACCTGTCATGAGATTTTGTGAGATATGCACAAATAGCCACTCTTTGGTACTTTAGGTCTTTGGGTTTAACAAAGTGCCTGAAAACTGAAATAGTATGCAAAAATTACTTTTGTTAATAATTAAAGATATTTATCACAAAAGAAGAAGTAATATAGGGAAGTAATTTTGATGGATGTGCAGGCTAATTATGGCTTGCAGTGGTTGCAAAGATGACACAGTTGCCACCAGGAGGTAAAGGTTGAATAATATCAGATTATAAATTTGCTTGAGTTGATACAATAAAATATTTGTAAATTGATTTAAAATAGTGAAAATGATGTAGGAGGCCATGTATTTCATTAGTAAATACAATTTGTTTTTCGTCCCAATTAAAATGATAAAGATTTTCACATATTTTGATTGTTGTATTGTCCCTAATCTTGACTTGACAGATTCCCAATGTCACATGGGAAGATGTGGGGGGATTATTTGATGTAAAACGTGAGATTCTAGACACCATACAGTTACCACTTCAGTACCCAGAACTTCTTGCTGCCGGTCTCAGAAGATCAGGTAAGATGTCTTATGATACATATAAAACTTATAACTTTGTTTGTGTTTGTTTTTGGCAATGAATAAAGTTACAAATTTATAATTTGAGAAAATAAGACTGTTTTACTGATGTGTTTTTCTTGCATAACAGATAGACATTTTTCCAAATGGAAGAAATCCTGCTCTTACATTCCCAAGTATGATGAGACAGTGTACACCTTTGATGACACATTCTGACTGTACTGCCAGCAAAATATTTTCTCTGAAATATCTGTGCATTCCATTAATAAAGTGTGCATCTTGAAAAAAATGGTTTTGCTAAATAAATCTTGATCATGAATATTAGATTCGAGAAAATGTATCATTCCTGTGTGTAAGATTCAGGTCAGATGATCTAGTTCTTGGGCAACTACACTGGGTGGTAGATACACACAGAATTGTCATAAGCTGAATGCAGGGTTGGATTACACGACTCTAACCTTAAGCACATGAATGATACACATACAATTTAAAAGATGAAGTGTGTTATTGATTAAGCTGGATATTTCTTAATGTTAATATTCAGTGTATTAAGTTTGATAAATTTATGATAAAAAGTGCTTCTTTACATTTTGTAGAGATATTTTAAGTCCTTAAAAAAAAATGGCCAACAAATGGTTCAACATTATTATACACATGGTTTACAATCAGTTGGTTTCTATGATTCTATAGGAGAATCTTATTTTCTGAAACTACTTGGCAGAATTGAATGTAATTTAGCACAGATATTCTTTGGGTGAACCTTCACAACAAAATTAGAAATCTGAATAGAACTGTGATTTTCATATGCCATGAACAGTTGTCTCCTCTTCCTTTAGAATAGGTTATGTCAGTTAGAGTCCTATTCGCCATATCAGCTACGAATAAGTAACTACCATTAAATATAAGCAAAAGTGTTCAGTCCAGGTTACATTGAAAATGAAAATACTAGTGACAGATGTTCATGTGAATTGTTTTTCGTTCCAGGGGTGTTACTGTATGGTCCACCAGGTACTGGGAAGACACTCCTAGCTAAAGCTGTAGCCACAGAATGTTCCCTGAACTTTCTCAGGTAGAATTTCATCTTAGGGATGGAGATAGTATGAAAGTCCAGTGACTGAAGTATTTTGTGTATGGTGAAAGGGTTATTCAGTATGTCTGTCCCCTTCTGTTATGGCCAGATATCATTTACAGGCATTTACATACATTTTCTTAAGCTAATACATATATATGGTTTTTTTTCTCTTTTATTTTTTTTTTTTAGGTTAAAGAAAATTATAGGGTTATGTTCCCTGCTGAAAATGGTATGATAAACATTTCTTCCTATTTTGAATTTTAGCTATAAAATTTCAAATTTACTTTTTGTGCTGTTCCAGTGTGAAGGGCCCGGAGTTAATAAACATGTATGTGGGACAAAGTGAGCAGAATGTTAGGGAAGGTATGATCTTATTGATTATTAAGATGTAACATGTTAATGCTGCAAGTGTGCAATACAGAAAAACTTGCTCCAGTTGTTATTTATAAAACAGAAATCATTGATTTTAGCCAATAACCTAGTTGCCTCTTTATATGAGAGAGTTGGCTTTTTTCCCCCCCATACCTTTTTTAAGTTTTTGGAATTGCAGTAAATATTTTTGTATTTTCAGTGTTTTTTTTTTAGAAATATGTGAACTGATACTGGAAGTGTGCGACAGGCAAAAAAGTTATTTGCCTCAGATAGACACAGATTTGGAATCTTTAAGTTCTTAATGCATATACAACAATATCTATGGTTAATTGGAATGTCTCTGTTGCCTAATGATTGAAGATGATGTTTATACTAGTTGTTGTGTTTTTTATGGATAAAATTGTGTTTTCAGTGTTTCAGAGAGCTAGAAGTGCTACACCCTGTGTGATATTTTTTGATGAGTTGGATTCCTTGGCACCTAACAGAGGCAAAAGTGGTGACTCAGGTGGCGTGATGGACAGGTATTAATGAAATTTGTCAAATAAACTGTACCAGTGATACTAGGTTAAAATAATAAATCATAAGCAGTAGACTTGAATATAATATTGGACCATGTCAAAGCCAGACTATACCGATATTTGCAAAAAAACAAACAAAAACCAGAAGTACAAGTATAAAATGTGGGGATGTGCATGTGTGATTATAAAGGTTAACAGTGATGAAGAAATCTGTATTAAGTTTGGATTTGTGCTCATACTAGATATATTTTAATCATTGATGGGCAAGAAGTGTTCGAATGTTTGGTTTCACGTGTGCAAGAGATTATGGTAATACAGTCAAAATTTAAGCTGTTGCTTGCATTCACTATGCATAAAATTAGAGTAAGCACTAAATAAAATAGAAATGTGTTTTATTTGTATTGGACTGATAAAGCATGAATAAATATCCTAGGTTGTCAGTGCCTCTTGAAAGTTTTGATTTTAGACTAAATACAAAAGTCTGAAGAAGAATGGTACATTCATTAAAAAGTTTTAATCAGGTGTAGGACATGTTGATGTATACAATCTCCTATGTTCATCAAAAACAAGTATTTAAAAAAAATTAATTGGTGACCAAACTCTGAAATACATGTAATCTTGTTTTCCAGAGTTGTTTCACAGCTGCTGGCTGAGTTGGATGGTTTGAACAAGTCATCTGATGTGTTTGTTATTGGAGCCACAAACAGACCTGATCTGTTAGATTCAGCATTGCTCAGGCCTGGAAGGTAAGGTGACTTTGTGTGGAAATGAAAATTTTCTTGAATTTATTTAATACTGTTTTGATTATTTTAATTACACAGAAAGAAATGTTATATTAAATGAGGCCTAAGAAAAATGTGTGTCTTGGTCAGATTGGAGAAATATCAGTATCATACTAGCACTAAACCAGCAAAGATTTTCTTGTAAAATTAAAAATTGTAGAATACTGCACTTCTACTCACTTGCCTATCAGCTAGCTTTTATGGCGATATGGTAAAGTGTCTATTAAGTAATTGAAGGTACCCGAGTTCAAATCCAGCTCACAGCAAGTGGATATTTTCAGGTTACATTTGGCCCCCAACATAAATAACTCATAAATGTAGATGTGATGACACTCCTAGAATGTCCCATTGACATTCAGTACTCCAAGAATTTTGAGATGAAGTCTGAGGAGGGTGTGTATATAGTAGAGATATAATAGGGCACTTCTGCTCCCTAGCCTATCAGCTAGCTTCTGTGGTGATATGGTAGAGTGATGGCTTAGTAATAAAAGGTACCGGAGTTCAAATCCAGCTCAGGGCAAATGGATTTTTCAGCATTATGAAATTCTCTTTTAATAAATATATCAGTTATTCATGTGAGAAAGTTGAATGTGTAGACATGCACAAAATGTTGTTTCAGATTTGACAAGATGTTGTATCTTGGAGTGAGTGAGGATAATCAGTCACAGTTCAAGATTCTCACTGCACTGACAAGGAAGTGAGTGAATTATTGAATTATTATTTATCTAGAAAAGTTTCTTTTTGCTCTAGTTATGTCATTTATCATGTAGAAGACATAGCCAGTTCGAAGACATGATTGTTTAATACAGGTACATTTTAAAAATGTCTTGACTGTATCTTTAATGATAGATATGTATTGGACTGAGTTAAATCATCTGTTTTAAAAGAGAGAGAGAACATTTACTAATGTTATAAGCTGTGATACACAGAAGACTGTTAATGGGTAGAGAGATTAGAAATAAAAAAGAATTGTGTAATACAAAGTAATGTTTTTACAGAAAAAGTGCTGAAATGATAAAAGTTTACCCAGTTAGGCACAAGAGCTTGTAAGCCTTGCAAAGGCGTTCTGATTTTGACTTTCTGCTTAGAAACAGATGTTTTAGATAGATGCAGACCATGTTTGTAAATAAATAAAGTTTATCTCCATTAAAACATGATTTTATTGTAAAAGTTGAAACAGTACTGAAACTTTTCTTTTGTTTTGTTAATTGTCATTTTTCCAGTATGAAAACCAGTGTTGTGTATAATTATATGGTGATTGTATTAACACTGCATATTTAAAAACAAGTTCATTTATAATATTAAAACAAATTAAGAAATAGATTACCATAGTAACAATCATTTTCTTCAGATTGTGAAAAATAAGTCAAAGAAATAAGTTTAGCTTAGTAGGTATAGTTAAGATTTTTTTATCTCCCTTTGGCAGTTTTTCAGAATAGCTTGCAAATATAACATACAGATAGATTTCTTTAACTGCAAACACAATAATTGCCAACTTTCTCACATAAACAGCCATAAATCAAAGTCAGTATTTTCAGTGAACAACAGTAGCAGCAACTAGAAGCATTTACTAAAAATGTTATGATTGAAATTTCCTTATCTTTATTTTAGATTCACTCTGGCTGAAAGTTTTGACCTGGAAACATTTGTTGAGAATTGTCCTTTCACATTGACTGGAGCAGATTTATATGCCTTGGCTTCAGATGCCATGTTGAATGCCATCAAGAGGAAAATAAAGCAGTTAGAGACAGGTAGTTGAAATATTTCCGACATGTTGCTTAATAAAGATTGTATATTAGGTCCAGCACATACACAGGTGTTTCCTGTAAATAGATACATTTTATGTGAATGGATGCATTTTATCTGTTTCCTGTAAATAGATACATTTTATGTGAATGGATGCATTTTATCTGTTTCCTGTAAATAGATACATTTTATGTGAATGGATGCATTTTATCTGTTTGCTGTAAATAGATACATTGTATGTGAATGGATGCATTTTATCTGTTTGCTGTAAATGGATACATTTTATGTGAATGGATGCATTCTATCTGTTTGCTGTAAATGGATGCATTTTATCGGTTTGCTGTAAATGGATACATTTTATGTGAATGGATGCATTTATCTGTTTGCTGTAAATGGGTAGGTACATTTTATGTGAATGGATGCATTCTATCTGTTTGCTGTAAATGGACACATTTTATGTGAACAGATGCATTCTATCTGTTTGCTGTAAATGGATACATTTAATGTGATTGGATGCATTCTGTCTGTTTGCTGTAACTGGATACATTTTATGTGAATGGATGCATTTTATCTGTTTGCTGTAAATGGATGCATTTTGTCTATTTGCTGTAAATGGATGCATTTTATCTGTTTGCTGTAAATGGATGCATTTTATCTGTTTGATGTAAATGGATGCATTTTATCTGTTCTGTAACATTGAGGGTTCAGATTAGGATTGTGTTGCTGGTTTTTATGTTTAAATCAGGGGGATAGTTTTTAAGTAGAAATTAATAGAGAAAGATCTTGCAACTTACAGTTTTAGCAGTCTTGATAGACTGTTTGTTTTTTGACTTTCTGATTTTAAAAGCGAGATTATTTTCCATTGCATTCAGTTAAGTTTGTGGGTTTCAAAGCTGCAGCTTTCAGGTTAAGAGTTACCTAAACTAGTTGTTTGTCATTGAAAAAATGTGATACTGCTCTTGCAAGATTATATCCTGTTAAAATGAGCATCATTTTAACCCATTTTCAGATAAAACTGCTGACCAGTCAATTGTTGTGGATACTAAAGACTTCATGACAGCCCTGGAGAATCTGTCTCCATCAGTAACAGAAGAAGAACTTCAGAGATATAACATAATAAGGGACCAGTTTAGTGTACAGGATGTTTCAAATAAGATGCCACCAATGGAGGATCTTGAGAAAATTCTGAAGACTGTTTAGACATGTTTTTGCCTGTATTACTGATTATAAAAGATTAGGTGACCTTGACCTTTGACAGGTTGCCAGCATATAGAAGAAAAATTGAATGAAATATTTTGTATGAAACAAATTGATGCAAAAATTATTGTATATTGGAACAAAACAATAAAGATAATTGTTCAGCAAGGTGTATGCATAAAATCTTTATGAATTTTAAAGGGAAGTTGGATTTTGTTTGTTGCTGTCAGTGTTTTGCTATATCGTTATAGACATAAACAAAAAATGAACTAAACTAGTGGATTTTGTCAAAGTGCTTTAAGCGAGAACTGTGGTTCTGCTAGAACTGTGTTGTTACTTAGAGACAAAAAATTCAACAATCAAAACAATGTTTTCAAAAGATGCTTTAATCTTAAATATGTAAGAAAAAATGGAAACATCAGGTACAGAGATGTTACCAGAGATATACACACATTAAATACAAAAAATCTGTGAAATTTTGACCAATTTTCATTTCAAAATGATTTTTAGTTGCATTGTTTGTTGTTTGTAAGTGAGAATATTTATCATCTTACTCTGAAAATTTCAGAGGTGAATATAATTCATATGTGATAACTGATTTTTAATGGCTTTTTTAATGGCTTTTCTGTCATGTTTATGCAGTTATTGTTTTGTACACATTTTGAGTGACATATATTTGTTATATTTATGCTTTTTCATCATCACAATATATCATTGTGTCGCCTGCTACGAAGTAGCCCTGACATATAGGGATCACTTCTCTGTTGTCTGTCTGTCCGTCTGTCACAAAACTTGTCCCGACTACTCCTCAGAAACTACTGGTGCGATTTTATCCAAACTTTACAGGAATGATCAGCACCAAGTCTAGTTGTGCATATTGTCGGCATTTTCCAGTCCAGTGATTTTTGTGAGAGTTATGGCCCTTTAATGATTTTTATTTTTAAAGTTTGTCCGGACTACTTTTCTAATACTACTAATGCAATTTGACTGAAATGTTACAGAATTGATCAGTACCTCAAGTACTTGCGCATATCTAACGGGTTTTTAGCTTGAATGATTTTTGGCTGAGTTATGGCCCTTGAATGAAAAAGGCGTTTTAGCCAAATTATGAATTTTGTGTTGCAGGCTTCACGGTAGCTGCGACATGCTAAAAAGTAGCCATGACACATAGGGATCACTTCCCCATCATCTGTCTGTCTGTCTGTCCATCACAAAATTGTCCAGACGACTTCTCAGAAACTACTGGAGCGATTTCATCCAAACCTTACAGGAATGATCAGTACCAAGTCTAGTTGTGCATATTGTCAGCATTTTCCAGTTCAATGATTTTTATCAGAGTTACGGCTCTTTTAAGATTTTTATTTTTAAAGTTTGTCCGGACTACTTCTCTTATACTACTAAAGCAATTTAAATGAAATGTTACAGGATTGTTCTGTACCTCAAGTACTTGTGCATGTCTTACAGGTTTTTTGGTTGAATGATTTTTGGTTGAGTTATGGCCCCTTGAATACAAAATTGCGTTTTAGCCTATAAACTGTCCAATCACCTCTCAATACTACTGTTTAATTGGCTATCATCAGGCAACACATGTGATAACTGA
Organism: Cyclina sinensis; assembly: GCA_012932295.1. Taxonomy (NCBI): domain Eukaryota; kingdom Metazoa; phylum Mollusca; class Bivalvia; order Venerida; family Veneridae; genus Cyclina; species Cyclina sinensis. The sequence continues at coordinate 368,987 of JAAONU010000011.1, forward strand.
TCGCCCTTGTTTGTTATGAAAGTTACGTTAAGCAGGTGTCTTTTATTTTAATAAAGTGAATATGTTATTAAAGGGTCTTTTTTCATAAATATTTGATAGATATACATTAATGAACAACAAAAGGATTCATTTAAATTATTATGTAAAAGTTCTACCCTTAATGAAAGTGGACCAGGATGTAAGAAAACAGTATCTTTTAGTAAGTAGGAGGAATTAACTTGAAGATAGTAGGACACTTTCCTTTGACATTTTCACTTCTGAAGGGTATTTCTTAGAAACTGATTAAAACTGTGGTTACATCTCAAGGGGTTGGTGCAATACTATTGTAACTACATATATAATAAGAAAGGGATGCAATAGCTTTGGTTTGACCCTTGTGTTATATGTCATTTATAGTATAAAGCCTCACTGTGCTTGCAATTATGCATCCGCTATGTTGGAAGCATATAGCATTGTGCTTGTCCTTATGTACATCTATACATCCTGAAATCTTGTGTCACACTGCTCATTTGTCTTTTGGAGGACTTGCCTCAAACTTACACATATTAATGACCAAGATGTGTAGATGGTCATACACGAAGGAATTTTTGGTGCGCCTAGTCTTACAGAGTTATGGAGTATCTAAATGGGGTATAGAGAAAATCCTGTGTGTCAAACTCGTTATTCATCTGCTGGAGGATTTACTTAAGCCAGATGGACAACCTTCTTTATTTGCTGATGGTCATACAGGAATTTCTTTTGGAAAAAAAAATGAAACTTCAGATGGTTTTATGAATTTTTTTACTGCCATAATTACGTGTAAAGAAAGTACACAGATATGCAGACTGATTAGGATGATTTTAAATTTTCCTTGCTAACTATTCAGTGAGCTGAAATTTTGTTTATTTGGAGAGGTGTAGTATTTTTGAATGGTCATGAAAGCAGGATGATTACAAAAATCTGAAAACAATAAGTATGATGTTTGAAATCATGCACGAATTTAAGGTCAGTTCAGTATTGACCTCTGAACAAAGGCCATTGGTCAAGGGGTAATAGTGCCATTCTCGCAATTAAGGGGTTGCTGGTTTGAATCTTACAAAGGGTGAGATTCTTGATGAATTTTTGCACTCCACACTGTCAGAGCAATAACAGTTTGAATCCAGTGCACAGTCATCAGTTGGGATAAATATAAGTTGCAAGAACTTGTTTTGTTTTAATGTAACATAAATAGGGTTAAACTAAGTTGGTAACTATGTATATATGTGATGACTGAAAGACATTTACACATTTGTTCATGGCTCTGTTACTGCCTCTAAAACCCCATATGGCCTTCACCTGACAAAGATTAACAAATAAATATCAATACTTTTTATATTTTTCAAGTTATTTTTATTATAAAATTACAGATAAACTTTGTTTTTTATAACAATTTCTTTTGAACTACTTCTGAGTAAAATTTCAATGACACAAGCATTTAAGAAAACAATTATTACAGTGATTTAAACCTTAAAAATGATATAAAAAAAGAGATAACATTTCGCTATCAAAAATGGGAAAAACCAATTTTACTAACCTATATCAACACTGAAAATGATAGTGCTGCTATGAAAAGATAAGAAACAAGAGGGCCATGATGGCCCTTAATTGCTCACCTGCATTCCATTGCTAAGAGGCCATAACTCTGGAACACAGGATGGGATGAGATTGGTTAAGGAAACAAGACAACCAATATTCAAACTAGACCTAAAGATTATCAAGACAAACATTCTGACAAGTTTTCATGCCATCTGGACAAAATATAGCCTCTAGAATATTTATAAGGTAAATCTGTGTTTTGACCCAATGACCTAGTCTTTTACCCCAGATGACATATATTTAAACCTGACCCTGATATCATCAAGACAAACATTCTGACAAATTTTCACGGCATTTGGAAAGGAAAAGCAGCCTCTAAAGTATTAACAAGGTTTTTCTATGTTTTGACCCCATGACCTAGTTTCAACCCAAGATGAGCCATATTTAAACCTGGCTTAGATATCATCAAAAACATTCTGACAAATTTTTATCACATTTAGAAAGAAAATGTAGCCTCTAGAGTTTTAACAAGGTAGATCTGTGTTTGACCTTATGACCTGTTTTTTTTTTTTTTAATCCCATATAACCCATATTAATCCTTGACCTAGATATCATCAAGACAAATAATCTGACAATTTTTTTTATGAAATTTGTGAAGAAAATGTAGCCTGTAGAGTGGTAACATGGTTTTTCTATGTTCTGACCCTGTGACTTAGTTTTTGATCCAAGAAGACCCCATATTCGAACTTGACCTAGATATCAAGACAAAGATTCTGACAAATTTTCATGACATTTGGAATGAACATGTGGCTTCTAGAGTGTTAAGGAAGTTTTTCTCTGTTTTGAAACTGTGACCTACCTTTGACTCAATATGACTCATATTCTAACTTGATATCATCAGGACAAACATTCTGAGAAGATTTCATGTCATTTGAACCAAAAATGAGGCTTGTGTGGTAATAATGATTTTCTATGTTTTGACCCTATGACTTTGTTTTTGACCCAATATGACCCATATGCCAAACTGACCTAGATTATCATCTAGATTAACATTCTGACAAGTTTTCATGTCAACTTAACAAAAAAAAATGTGGCCTCTAGAATGTTGAGAAAGTTTTCCTTTCATATGGCCCTGTGACCTAGTTTTCAGTCCCACATTACCCATATTTAAATTTGTCCAAGATCTTATTGAAATAATCGTTCTGATCAAGCTTCATTATGATTAGGTCAAAAATGTAATCTCTAGAGTGTTAATGAACCAGCTGTGGATGATGGACCCCAGACATTCAATGATACTAACAGGTCACCCTGAGCTGTGCTGCTGAACTAAATATCATAATACTAGACCTTGAAACCTGTGACTTGACAACAGAATCCTACAAATCACTCTTGACTACGATAATTCACTTTCCATCCCAGATGGGAGGCCATCTAGGCTTAAATGTAAAAGCCAAAACAACGGCCATCATTTGAGAAAAAAAAAAAAAAAAAATGTAAAATTTGGCAATAAAATAGTTTCAATGCATTGCACTAACCTTGATAAAAGTGCGCAAATTATTTTTTTGCTGAACACTTTTCTCTGAATAGTAAACAAATTCTTTATCTGTACCTCTTGATATTGAAATTACACAAAAAATTTTCTCATTTTGATATTCACCATAAATAGGTGTAAATTCAATACAGTGCTCTTTGTCTTTTTATTCTCAAACATATAATCATATTGCAGTGTTGTGCCTGGATCAATAGATTCAAATATATATATAACTTGTATAATGAATATGGTAAATCAAGTCTAAACAATTTATACAGTGTAAACATTGTATCTTTAATAGATTCAAATGCATTGAACTTGTATAATGAATACTGTAAATGGTCACAACACTACTGTAAATTAAGTAAAGCAAATTAAGGGGTCAGTGTAACTACAGTATAACTACAGAAACTACATGTAAAACATGGAGGAGATACTGTTCTTCTGTACTGACCTTTCTTTAACTGTTAAATAAAGTCTGGCAAAAAGACTTTGTGACCAACTAAGGTGTGCATAATGGACTACTTTTCAACATAATCAGCTACACTTGTGTGAGAAATAAAAATAACTTTGGTTCGATATTTCAATACTTGTAGCAATAAATGAGTGATATTGCATCATGCTATTATCAATGTTTACTTAAATAACATAAAATGTGAAAGTGTTTGAATTTATAGTATGGTCTAGACTATGTCATCTTCAGTAGCTATACATTGTCTAACATATGAAAAACCCCATCACTCTCATAAATGCATAAAAAGGGTTAAACTACACATATGTATACTTATGTTTGGCGTAATTACAAGGTACCAAGAATGTCCTCCATATACCATACAATATTTGCAAAGAACATCTATGCAGATTCAACTGAAAGTTTAAACAAGAAGTATCTTAAAAACATTGCATTTCTTTACAATCACCTGAACTTACATTTCAACTCATTTCAATTCTAATTTACTTATCTTAAATATACTAATTACTTAGACACAGTTGCATATTTGGTACATGTCATATTTTGTCTTTGAATCATTAAATTTAGAAACTGTCCATAACATCAGCTTCTTTGCCTTTTCAGAAGGTTTAACAAATTTCAGTCACTTTGGCAAAATGTGCTTCACTTTTTAAATAAAGGTAGAAATCCCATTAGTACATGTAACAATAAGCATGACTGGTCTCTTTGTGATTTTCGATGCATTTTTATACAACATAGTTCTGAATGTACATGTTCTTTATACATGTAAATGGCAAGATACAATCATTTATAAATATATCAAGAATTTCATCAGGGCCTTTCCAGTTATGAAGGTAAAATAATTAAAAAGAAATTCAAGAAATGCCGTTAAGCTGGGGTCTCTTTTCTTACAAGAGCCGGTCGACCGGGTGATGCTCCCTGTATAGGTTTTGGCCACAGAATAGTGTGTCCATAAAGTCTTTGTCAAATTTAGCATAAAGATATTATGTTATTGGTAGTTGCTGAAAAAGGTTAAAACTGTTTAAATATGCAATGAAGAATTAAGACAGTTACCATTTTATTCTTTATTTTTGTATCAACTCAGAGAGTGGCAGTCCTATCCAAACAGTGTCATGGTCACTGAAGTAGGCTGGTGACAGGTAAACCAGAGGTTTTTGATACCTCTTGTAGTTTCAGAGTTATGTCCCGGACAAGAAAATGCGGACAGACGGACATACAGACATATGGACAGACATACAGACGGACAATCTACCTACAAAGTTTCTTGTTGATACCTCTTTTAGTTTCAGAGTTATGTCCCGGACAAAGTTCAAAGTGTCAAAATGAACAAAGGGCAATAACTCAAAAATTAGACAATGCAGGGTTATGGTTCTTATGCACTGCACTTCTACTCACTAAGATCTATCTACATACAAAGTTTCTTGTTGATACTTCTTGTAGTTTCAGAATTATGTCCCAGACAAGAAAATGCAACGGACGGACTTAAGGACGGACAAAGGGGCGACATTATGCTCTCCCTTCAGGGAGCATAATAAACCTCTTAAGGGTGTTAGTCCATTTTGACATTTTGAAATTGCTTTCCTGGTGTGGAATTTATATTTTACTGGTATGTCCTTTAATAAAATATAAAAGCTTTGTGTATATCTAAACCAAAGAGCAGTCCATTTTATCTTAAAAACTGGCATAAACCTAGAATATGTTGACAAAACACAATATGACTAGAGTACGTATTTACTAACTAGCATAAAAACAGATTTAATAAGAGATTCTTGAAATAAATGACTAGAACATTGTTCTTTATGAAAAATAATTTCTTCAAAAAATGATAAAAAAGAAAACAAACATTGAAACAATAAACTTCATCACAATAACCTCCGAAGTTCAAGTCAAATGTAAATTTTTAAAGTCCAACACTGCAGACTTCAATCTACAACAATTTACTTTAAAAAAAACAACAAAAACAAACAAAACAGATTTACTTCCAAAAAGTGCACAACTCTCTAACTGCAAAAATCTATATATACATAGGTGAATATTCCTCCTTTAATAACTTAAATCTATACTCACAAGTAACAAGTACATGTCAGTGGAATGTAAGAAATATTGCTTACTATTTTTGCAACCTTTTGGTCAGCCATCACCATTAAAACTACAGGTAGTTTAAAATATCATACATATATACAGAATAAAGCAAATGTTTTCTTAGTTTAGTAAAGCAACTTCCCTTTACAAGGCAATCTAGTCAGAAACCTCAACTAGAAGCAACTAGACACACAAAAAACATAGATGTGGTCCAAAAACATTTAATCATTTTATTTTCTCTTTATATACATCTATTTCACTACCCTCCTTTGCGCCAAAATAAAAGGCAAAACTGGTTATCACTGTGCCGGTAGTTAAGATTCCACTCAGCTTCCTAAATACAACTTAGCCAACAATTTCAAAAATATTAGCACCACCTTTTTTCAAGTTAGAAATACTGTTTATGATTTCTTGTAACAAAAATATACCTCGCATTAAAGAATCAATACACAAGATTGCAAAAGTCCAAAATATTTTTTCCTTGCAAAATTGAAGTAATTAAGATCCTTATTAACAAACATTCACAATTTTAATAGGTCAAAAAAGATATTACAAAAATATTATTATAATAACTTAACATTACCCTGATACAGACAATCATATCAACAAATACATAAATACCCTAAGGCAATAGCCCTAAATAATGGCTGTATTTTATCTTATAACAATTTGTTTTAAACAGCAGATTTGTAAGGCACTTTTTTTAAACTAATGCATGCATTTCTGAAATTTCAATGCTTAAAGCACTTTGAATAAGTTTTCACAACTGCATATGAGTATTCATTCATGGCCCTTTGAAGCAAATTGACTACTTTCATTTCATACAATTTACTGAACAATTTTCACACATGTTCTAAAAGCAACTGCCACCTGAACAAGTAATACAAATATATTACAGAACTTTTCTGAAGGAACAATGGAAAGTTTTTACCTTTAAATCATTATTTATTGCACTTAAGAAATATTTAAGCACTTAGCAAATATTTAAGCACTTAACAGATAAGTATCTGCTTGCATCTGACACCAACTTTTATGTAAGACTCTTGAGAGCTAAAAAGTAAGCAAACTGAATACATGTGCTGATAAATGAACACACTCTGATTGACTGCATAGTAAATAACAGTATCAAAAATTTAAACACATATAAAGTAATGTCATAATGAACACAATAATACATAAACCTCTTAAAAGTGAGAACACTTACGTATAAAACAACCAAAATATGCAATTCAGTAAACATTCCATCATGAACACATCAGTATTAACAAAAATATTTCAATAACAAACACAAAGTACAAGTCCAAAATTAACACACATCCTTACACAGTACAACTGTTAATCTTTGCAGCCTGCACGTTCCAATTATTTTGGTTTATTACAAAAATATCCCAATGAGGTACTGATAATATTATAAAATGTAGCAACAAATGTATAAGTCTTACAATTATGTTAAAGTGCTTCCAATTTCATTTCTAGCTTACGGAGTAAATTCAGGGGTCTATGAAAAACTATTGTAACTACATATAGAATTAATCGTTCTGCATCAACTCTACGAAATGGGTTTTAATGCATATCAACTATCTTTAGTTTAAACCCTCTACTTTTTTAAAATAAAAATGGTCACACTGGTTGTAAAACATTAAATTATGTCAATTATAAACAAAATAATATATAAATAAAAATCTTTCATTTTGATACTGACTGAAAATATAAAAAGCAACAATTTTTGATTTCTAAATAAGTAAATAACAATCCTTGTATCACATATCATAATGATAATAATGCCAATAAAACACAGCCAATAAACATAAGTTATGAAACATCAAGTGCTTCAATCTCTAACTTAAAATATACATACATGTATACAATGTATTTTACTTTAACTCTCCATCAACCAAAGCAACAAATTCATAACAAATATATTAAAAAATATACTTTTCTTATAAAAATTTAAAATTTTGAACAAATTCATTTTCAAGAACTGTGCTGCAAACAACATACATATTAACTGGCTGAATTTGTAGACAAACTAAATTTAATACCACTGACTCAACTGAGGTAAAAAAAACCAAGTATTATAAGAGATGTTTGTAAAACATATATGGCCCCCTAGCGCCTTATCCCTAGAGGCAGCCATGAAAGTTCGAGGACCTGGGACCAAGCATTCTATAGTTATTTATCGGAAACTATTTTGCTATTCAAGTATACTGTGACCATGGCCTTTGACCTGGTGATGTAAAAAAACTATATAAGTTATCTCCTAGTCATGAACAACCTACACGCTAAGTTCTATAGTTACTGATCGGACACTTTTTTGCTCTTCAAGGTCACTGACCTTGACCTTTGATCTGAAAAAGTTTAAGGGTCATCTACTGGTCATGACCAACCTATATACTAAGTTTGAACAAGCTAGGACCAAGGTTGATTAATTATTGATCGGACAGTGTTTTGCTCTTCAAGGTCACTGTGACCTTGACCTTTGTCCTGAAAAACTTTTGGGGTCATCTACTGATCATGACCAACCTACAAACTAAGTATGAAGAACTTGGGACCAATTCTTCTATAGTTATTGATTGGAAACCCTTTTGCTATTCAAGGTCACTGACCTTGACCTTTGGCCTGGTGATGTGAAAAACTACAGGGGTCATCTATTGGTCATGACCAACCTACTTACTAAGTTTGAAAAACCTGGGACTAAGCGTAGTTTAGTGATTTATCAGAAACTGTTTTGCTATCTAAGGTCACTGTGACCTTGACCTTTGGCCTGGTGACATGAAAAACTACAGGGGTCATCTACTGGTCATGACCAACCTACACACCAAGTCTGAGGATGTTGGGCCCAAGGGTTTCTAGATATTGATCGGAAACTAGTGTCTACCTACCGACAAACATTTGCAAAAGTATATTCCTCTTCATCTTTGATGGGGTGTGTGTGTGTGTGTGTTGGTGGAAGGGGGGGTATAAAAATCATATTCCATCCAAAAAGCTTTGATTTCATAAATTTTTTAAACAAATTATTAAATTAAAATTCTACCTGAAAAACCATCAAAACCTTTTTTCATTTGGCTACATTTTGTTCTTCATATTAATTTAAAAAGGTATAAAACATGAAAAAAAATCTAAAAATAGTAATACTAATAAATACTGAATTACAATTCTCATAATAATAAACAAAAATCAAGTAATACTGGTAACAATTTAAACATGTCATAGGATTATTGCTTTTTACAAAAAAACAGAAAATCCTGTTCTACAAAAATATAAGAAAGTTCCTTATTGCTTGGTAGAAAGCTCAACTTGTTCAACTCTGTAACAACAAAGCTATAAAGATAAAAAATGCAACTTTTGTATCTCTTTGCCTACTGGAATGCACACTGTGCACCTTCATTATGTATATAACTAACCCTAACTCTAGATTTGAAAATGACTTCCATTTTTGCATTTTTCTGGCAAAAAAATATTTGATATGACATTTTTGTCTAAATTTCTTAGCACCACCTTCAGTTCTACAGAAAAGAAGCAGGTGTGTAAATCAGGGGGTTGAATGCAAAGAGGTTCTAAATGCTATTAAATAAAGCAGACAGCACTTTTTTACATTCAACCCTTGGTATGTAACACTTCACATTCACCCTTTGGAATGTAACACTTTATAAAAAATAGTTTTTAATACTAGTTCCTGAGACCCAGCAGCCTGAGTATACTATGGAATGTGTAATATGATGTACAAGTCTTGTCTATTTTAGACCTTTTGGCTAATACAACTTCTCCACAAAGATTTATCCAGGATTTTAGCCCTGCACAGAGGGTCCTTCCCCAACTGTATGGTGAAAAGGGCAGCTGCAGTTTTTCTATCAGCTCTATATTGTAGCTGCCTTTTTCTAGACCCTCGAAGTTTCCTCTCGAGTCAAGGGTCTGATGCAGGCACTGGATAGATTCTGAGGCATCTATAACAGTTATATTATGAAATCTTGAAAATGCCACCACCCAGTTATCATAAGCCCGTCTTCCAATAGCAACTGGTAAAAACTTTTGCCATGGGTATGATTTATCTGTGATGAAATAATCCTCAGCATCTGCCTGAAACAATGATCCACTCTTTGAAATGAAATCAAGCTGATCCCACGACATTGCTACCTCATCGGTAACAAGCCGAGCTGGAAGGTTAACCCTTCTTCCAACCACCAGTATCCCATTCTTCCTGTTATTAGGGTCCAGATTACACTGAATATGTTCCAGTGTATCTATCAGTGACCTAGTAAACAGGATATCACCATTTGCATAAGCATAAAACTCACTAGAGAATTTTCTCATCACGGTCAAAAACATTGTTGGCAGTACTGGAGCTCCTGAAGCAGATTCTATGATCGGCAAGGTCTTAAAGCCTGCACGTTCACTGTAATTTTTTACCTCAGTTGAATTTGTAAACACAATCAAATTAATATTTGGCAAAGATCGCCAGTTAAACAGAGTTCTATTATTTATTGGAATCTTCTCTTTTTCATAAACCCATGTTGTAAACAATGAAAGGATGGTCTTAGTTTTGCTTGTTTTGCAATCAGTTTTTACATGGGCACACCGGTGCAATAAAGTTTTCATTGAATCACGCATTTTCTTCATCAATACTATTTTCTCCTCATCTGAGGTGTCTTCAAATTCTGTCAGATAGTCAATGTGGGAATTTTTGGCATCATTTATTAAGCTGAAAGCTGGACCAAGTCTCCCAACTGCTGTCAAAGGCTTAACAACAGAATGATTTCTTTTAAAAAGAAAAATTGATGATCCTGCAAAGGCAATAACAAGTATTTTTATCAGGGTCCTTGCATGACATTTTTGCAAGTTCAAAGCACCAAAACTTATTCGAAACATTTTCTAATCTTCTGTAGCTGTTTTAATGAAACTTGTCTGGCATATCCTCATTAAAATATTAAGACTCAGTCCTGCAAAATAAAACAGAACATTGCTACACTATTATTTCATTTAAAAAAGAAAACAAAGCTAAATGTTTCAAAACAGCCAAGGTTCAATCACAAAGTTAAATATATGTATTGTATCATCTGAACAAATACAACAACTCTCATTTCAAATTTCAAGACTTTATCATTGGAAGCTGCCATTAATATATATATTATATTACTGAAAGTTTTAACTTTTAACAACAGAATTTTTTCTCCATTTCTTATTTGTACATTTCTTTTCAAGCAATTTCCTTTAAACAAATATCAGTAACAACATGCTAGTTTGCAACAACTGAATCCCAAACTTCTGACAAAAACCTACAATAAAAGGCACACATGTTGACTCAATTACAATATACATACTTCAGCTCATTGCTACTCCAGAAGAATTCCAACCCAGTCGCTACTTTACTCTGTTAAGATTGTTCAGTTATGCCACAAGTTATGCATATATCTACTTCAGGTGCCCTCCCTCTGTTGTGTACAGACTGGAGATGGTGATACCCCTGTAAAAAACATAAGGTCTACACCTAACTGAAAGTAAAAGCTGTATCATCCTTTATTAGAGCACATAAGTCACAACTATTACCACGGTGGGGAATCACATGACAGAGGTATGGACGTAATTACTGCACAACATACATGATGGATCCTGTGTGTCAGAACTTTTTAGCACAGATTTTCCAACCTAGTGGTTGAAATCGCTTTTAGTTGTCCAGAGAAATAGCGCAGAACAGGCAGTTTTGAAGCTGATAAAACAGATTGGGGCATGGGTGGCAACCAAAGACTCTTTCATCAAAAGGTCGTTCCCATCAATAGATGATATTGATACGAGAAAACTCAGTATATCTCTGACTTGAAAGCGTTTAATGTTAAAGTATACGTGAATTCTATTTACAGAAATATAGTCAGTGATGTTTATCAATTCTATTTGATGCCAAAGCTATGTTTTTAATCGAAAGCTAGAACACCAAAAACATCACAGAGATGCATAAAATTGCTTGCTAAATGCATGACACACTGGAAACTGTGCAACACAATGGAAATTAGGCGACTCTTGGAAAGAATTATAACGTCGCCATCTTATAACCAACAGTCGTTTACATTTATAAAAAGGGGTAAAAACGATTAAAAACTTTAATAAACTCAATCTGAAATAAAATTACGCTACAAACACCTGATAAATATCATAATAATGATGTACTATAGTAGTGTGTGGTAAGTCCTGCCGACCCCTGTCTATTACATGTGTACTTCTGCCACAATTTAAGTAAATCAAGAGAGAAAAGTGCACCTGAAATGGCACATGAACTTATGACTCGTTGCCAGTAGACTGTAGCTCTATCAACTGAGCTAACGGGGCACTTGCCATGGCTACACATCACTACAATTAGGCTTATCTATGCCTATAATTATGCCTATATCATTATATGAAATATCTCACAGATTCTCAGAATGGCTATTGGATGATATTCTGTACAAAGTATATGCATTTAAATGACTTAATTCATGAGATTCTGAATAAAGGTCTTTTAAATATTCGAAGTAATGAAAGCTGTCATCACAAGTTTAATACTGTACTACTTACGCTACTCTAGATGTGTTATATCCAAATCTATGAAGCATCCGAAAAAATTGTTCGGGATACCTCGTAAAATATGAATGTATAAGGATCGCCTTTTTACATAACAAAAGTTGTGACTGACTTGAGCAAATAAGATTTATTGATTTGTACATCCCCCAGCTAACAAGGTAATAAAAAATTGTGAAAAAGTGATAATTACCACTAACTGCCCAACATCCTGCCAGATGGTGCACTTGATTTTTTACAAGATACAGTATCTACTATGATTTTCCATTTCGTTAATCGAATTTATGACATTGAGATTGTGATTATAGATAACTAATGGCAGTTTGATGTGTAAGATAAAATGTTATAATATCACAAAAAAATCATATTGTCCCCCTTGTCCAAAATATTTAGACGTATACCGCGGATTTGAAGCTATTATTAACAGTGGTCAAATTCGCATTTTCCGACAAATGTAAAACTGTAAAAAATGAAAATGCGAAGTCTTTAATTTCGTGAAAAAAAAACACATATTGTCCCATATTTAACACGTTCTTTTATTCCAAACTTTAAACATACTTTTCATATACCGTTCCAGCTTTAAGCAAAATTCTCGGAGGATAAGTATGATATTGGTCAAGCATAACTAAATGAAATTCAACATATTACACAGGTAGAAGAAGTGTCGGATTTTTTTTCTCAGTTTTGGAAACATAGAAATATCTTCACATAGGCTAAAAAATCAATCACATCTAAAGGAACAAGAATATCGGTGACACCGATGGATGCCCGCCGATGCCGCTTAGATACGGCTAAAAATCATTACCAAGTAAAAATGAACCCACAAACAGAAACCCTTCTGAAATAAATGCTCCCACTTCTCCCTCCCCAGTGATAGACAGACAGACACGTTTATTTCAAACATTTGAGCTTAAAAGTCCATGATTACATAACATGTTCATTATACAAGACATACAACGAACATTAGTTAACATACATATGTAATTAAAACGGAAATTTGTGTAATAATGATAGTTAATTAATTCATTATTTTCTATTACAGAGTAAAATAAACATTGTAAAACAAAACCCCAGCGGAGAATGTTAAAACAAAATATATCTATACCTACTGGTAGCATACAAACAATACTTCTGCCAATCAGTTATTGCAAATGTGAAATAATGTTTACACATTACAGAATTTAATCTCTTAGTTCAAAAGCATTTTATATGTAAATGTCATTTTATTTCAGATCATTTTTATTCTCAGAGGTCAAAATTCCTGTCAGTTTGGTCTAATATTTCTTTTGAATACAAAAGTTGTCATTTTAAAACTTGGCACTGTACAAAACGAAACTCTAAACAATGCACCCGTTATTGTCAAATATTCTTTGAAACCTTTGTTAAAGTGTAAAACAGGTGGTTTAGATCAATTCAGTGTTAACATGCAGTTGTTGATCGAGATGTTTAACATATTTCTTTGTCTTCAAGTGATTGAAATCACAGCTGAGAACAGTGCTCCATAAATGTGTTCTGTACAACATAGGCTTCCATATTGAACAATCAGGGGCCATTTTTTCATAGTCTCCCATGTGTTAATTATTTTCTGAAATGAACATATAATAAACTTGTACGAAAAGTAATGAGGTAATGAGCTTCCAATATCTCGAATAAGATTAACGGAACATTGAATTACAGAACTGATTTCCCCGAGTTCCTTGCTTTCGAATTTTGTATGACAACCATCTGCAGGATAATAAATACATATTATCTGTTCAACTCAGGAATACAACATCCAAAATAATTCTAGTAATACAATTAAATGATTTTATTTCTGAAACAGAATGCACGCGATATTGAAAATGAATAAAGCAGGGTGTAGCATTGAAATGCGCTACAGTTATTCACAACTTAAGCATCGTAGCCAGATATCATTTAGCAGCCCTTTAATGGCGGACGGGTCACGTGACCTTCAAAACTGGCGGTAGTCAAATTATCAATTATGGAACTGTCTATACTAAGAAACCTGGACATCTACTTTCCACTAGCGGTAAACTGACTGGTTTTACCCATCAATAGGCGCCAGTTTGTATTCATTGGAAAATATTCTTAACAATGTGAATCACAGACAAAATCGCAACTATGAAACATTTCTATTTAATAATGCTCTTGTTTAACTATTTAATCTGGAATTACAGTTTTTAATAAGTTGATTTTTAAGGTTTTTTTAGTAGATACAAAGACACATCATTATTCCCGACCCCCTGCTTTACCCAAACGTGAACAAATCCAAAATATCAAAGTATGCCTTTCAGTAGAGATACCAATTACTGTGTTGGTGAACGTATTTCTTATAACTGGGTTAAATAAACATTTGAAATGATCAAGAGGAAACATGTCCTTGATCTCCTTATTGTTCGTAAATAAAATCATTTTATGTTGACTTTTTAACACATAAAAGCTCTTTGCAAACTTACATCTGTACATTCTCTCTCTATATGAATTATTAGTATCACTGCTATGCTAAATGGGTGCTACCGTACTGTCAAAAAAGTCATGTTTATTTTTAGGTGGTATATACATATATATGTCAAGTACATTTATGTAGAGTATTTTTTGGCCATTTTGCAATTGTCATTTTATGCAGCTAAAATAACTGCATAAGTATTCAAACTGTTTAAAAGCTAATTTCTGACCTTAATTATCACATACATTAAATCAAAACATGTTTTATATTTTAGAAAGAAAGACAAATAATATTATTATTTATCTAAACCTTAAATACCAACATATTGTAACCAGAACCAGAGCAAGCACCCAGATAGCTCACGTGGTAGAATTACGGACTAGTGTCCCGGTGGTCGTATGTTCAAGTCCCATTTCGGATGGAATTTTCTCAGTTCTTTCTTTATTTGTTGCAGAAGAAGACAGAAACAGGATTTGCCTTTCAAAACAAAAGGAAGGAATGTATTGCCAACCTTGTGTACAGCCACGGCAAGCACCCGGGAACTTCAGAGTTTGAGTCTCACACCAGGTCCCTTAGTTTACTTCATAATACATGTAGTTGGAATGTTGCTTTCAATAGGAGGGGTTTTGTCATCAAAAAAGAAATATTGTGAGAGTTTCTGTGCAGGAGAGTTTTTGTTACAAAAGCTTGAGGAGCTCACGGGAATTTAGTAAAACTAGTAACGCATATTTAAAGCTTTACTTCCAAGATCTGTTGTTTAAAATCCTGTCATATCTATGGCATATATGGGAGCTTAAAAGGCTCTTTACTCGAATGTATTGGTCTTGAACACGGTATTGTTCATACAGTATCCTTGCTGGTGATAGCTTCTGTCTGTGTAAACTTGTTTCCAATAAATCTAACATTGTTTTGTAGAATGATTTTGATGGCTTTGTGCAATTCCCACCTAGTAAACAAGTTAGAGATTTTCAGATGTGCATAAAGTGAAGCCAGGGACAGAACGGGGATTTAACTTGTCTTTCCTTTCGGTCATACAATATCCACTATGGGAGAGGCAGCGTTAGAAAAAAAGATAATAACTTTTCGCTCATAATTTCGGGTAAGTAGTAACAATTTGACAAGTATTTAACACTGAGAGCACGTGGTAATGTTTGTGGGTAAAACCTATTGTTATAAGATTTAAGAGTCGTGCTGTGGATCCATGAATAACGTGTTTATCAGGAGTAAGTGACATAGAAATAAAAAAAAATAATATGTTAACAAAAGGTATGATAACCATAAATTCCTCTGGGAAACCATTTTTTATTCAGATACCTACGAACATGAACGATTATGTAAGAGACGTACTACAAAATTTATGTCGTTCAAAAATAACAAGGGGATCCAGAAATAAATGAAAGAACGCTGTCGTCAGTATGGAAATAACTGAACACAAGATAACCAAAATAAAATAAAATAACACAAAATCTCTTATTCAACAGTCAAAAACTATATGTATTGTACATGTCTTTATGTATTTTCGTTTTTTAGTTTTAGGGACAAAACGTCATAATAATCAGGTAATTGCAAACATAAAATTTCCATCATAAGGTTAATGCTATAGTATCAACAATGCAAATTGAAAACGGATTCTGCTTCTACCTATTTTATTACCCTGGGTCAATTTTGAATGAAATTGCTACAATGCCAGATTTACAAGATTTAACCTCTGATCCATAAAACCTCTTTATCGACATGTGCATCAAATCAGTTCCTTAAATAAAGATTTCATGAAACGAAGGGGAAGATCAAGAAATTTTCCAAGCTTAAGAAGTCTCTGGTTGCATTTTGAAGCACAGAAAGAGAAGACTATTAAATCTTTAATGTTACTTTGAATCTTAGACCCATGTACTTAAGCTCTGCCTAGTGCAAGAATGACCTACTATTAATATTCCAATGAAATGATTTATATAATATATAAAATATATAAAAAACTAATCAAAGTATGTCACAGCAAGACTTTTTGTCTTTGATTCCAGATGACAGTTATCGTTTATGGTGTTTTTTTTTTATCTTAGATGTTTTACTCTTATTTTAGTGAGTCCTGTGACTTTTTATATATATGTATATATATAATTATAAACGATGTTTTGTGCTTTTATTGAATATTTAGTAGTAGACTTGTGTAATTATTTTAATTTCATGTTTTGTTCTGTTTTAGGCTAGTAGTCTGTATTAAGCTGTATTTTATTGACTCAGTTTCTATTTAGTTATTAGTTCGTAACTGCAAATATCATCATATTGTATTAATGTTTAAATATTTTTTACTAAATTCTTCATTCTAATTTTTTATTGTAAAGCACCTTTGAACATATGTTGTCATACGAAAAGGGTGCTATATAAATGAGGTATAAAAAAAATGATTTGCCTAGGTCACTTCAGTTCCCACCAACACTCACTGTCTTTTTTTGATGAATATTATAGCGAGCTGAAAAGGAATGATTCCAATTAAAATATATTATAGTCATAAACAGTTTTTATCAATATGATTTGTGAAATTATTGGTGTATGAGAAAAGAATGTAAGTAAGGTGCGCTGAACACTAGTCTGACAAAAAAAAATTACCGTAACTAAAAGGAGAATGTTGCCAGAATTTCATTTATTTTAACATTTTCAGCTACGTAAGTGTAATGGTTTCGTGGTAAAGTATAAAACTTTTTGTTTTGATAATAAAAAAACAAAACAGACACGGCTTTCCTTTTTATTTGAAATTACACAAACGTCAGTCTCTTTTTCTTAATCAGCTGAGCTTAAAAATGCATCTGTATCTTCAGATACATCAAGACATGAAAACATTACTAACGCCAGGAAGACTTTAAGATTAGGCTGCATTTCAAAACAAAGCATTATAACTTTGCACTCATAACTTACTAGTTAGTTCCCTTCAGAGAGGAGCTGAATTTTTTACAAATTGAACTTCTTGTGAGTTTTGATATAGATTCTTGCAAAAAACATGAATACATAATGTAAAATGCGAGATGTTCTGAAGATACAAAGAATGCATGCAAAGATGAGGGATAACAATGACATTACTACAGTTTTTAGTTCAACTATCACCTAGTGTGAAATTCCTGCCATTGTCTGTTTCCAATATTGAAATAAAATGTCCTTTTTCTCGAGTTTTGTTCTGACCTACTCAGCAGTTGTGTATTATTTAGATTTTTTAAGTTTTACTCTCATTTATCTGAGAGAGAGAGAGAGAGAAAGAGAGAGAGAGAGCTCGGAATGTCCTTGCATTGTGCTTCTGCCTTACATTTTATACAAAGCATATGAACGATACCAAAATATTCTGATTTTTTGGGCTCGAACTGATGTTGGAAAAAAAAAATAAGTTGATGTTATCGAGGAAATTTCTTTAAAATATATATACAGGCATTGCCAATTATTTAACAGGAACGAAATCTTGTTACCACACATGTAAAATTACATACTTTTCCTTTGTAAACTTAGTTACCTTTTCATTCGATTCTTACGACATTTTCTTTAAATATCACTAGATGGGAGACCGTGCAACCACGGGCTTAAAGTAATAAGTGTTCTCGATATTGTTACTTCAAACAGACATGCTTTTAATGATTTTCATTAGCATTTGCTTGACATGGTTTGCTCAATCGGTAGAGCGTCGGATTGTTACTCCTGGAGTTCCCGGTTCGATCCCCATCAGGGCCGGCAAAATTTCTCCGTGATACAAATGTAATTGATCTCAGACAATGCACCTATATGTCATTTGTCCTTCATCTCTGAAGCAAGTAAGGCAGTAGTCAGTCGCTTGCGGAGAAATTGGTTAGTAAACTGGTTGGATACCCAGGAACACTTTTTAGGTGGACTAACCGCCGGGATATGACCACAGCTGTTAAAACTGACGTTAAACCCCAATAAAACCAAACCAAATTGACATGGTGTGTGATAGTTATGTTAATACAACTTTTGATCCCAAGTTTTGCCTTTAAGGGCATGCATATTGTGTCCTTATCACATAAAATATCTCTAAAATAAGGTATGTGTATAATGATAATTCATTACAAATTTTGTGATTCATCAGAAACGTTTATGCTTCCATACGTAAATTATAAAATTTTGTGGTGTCTTCAATGACCTGATATCCAGTTGCTACAGATTTTGAAAATCAGAAAAAATCGAAAAACGTTTATTAAGATATTTAATCAAAGTACTGCAGTTTTTCTTAGAAAGACATAAACATGAACCCTCCGTCCGTCTGATCCCACATGGTGTGTCCCTTTCCAAGAGCAAATATATGCTGTCAAAACAACAGTAATTATATATGAAGCTGATTTGCATCCTTTTGAAGAGATGACTGTAATAAAAGGAAATGTGCTCAAGGTCTCCATGTATTAAATGGTAAAAGGTTGCTTAGAACTTAGTATTTTTTAAAGTTGCTGAACCTCAGATGTCCAAACCTGCAAATAAAGTAGGGATGGGAACGAATACTAATATCAATATTCGAATATTCGCTTTGCCATATTCGAATACATTCGAATATTCGTTCTTTTTCAGTTCAGTCAGTTACCCGAAATTTTGCATCCGAACATTGGTACTGTTTTATCACCTGTACGTTGTCGGGGAAACTGCTATGTTACATAGTATGTATCATCTAGTAATGGCGTAGAAATGGTTTGTTTAATGGGAGTTCTAGATACTTATTAAGTGATTGGCAATACATAATACATTCCGTTCATTAAAACCGCGTGAAATAAGTCCAAACACGCGAGGGAGACATTTTTTTTAAATCTTTTTATATGGTATATGCAGCTTATTTCAATATTGTTAAGCGATGATCAAACATAAAGCGAAGATGATTTTTTTCAAATATACTTATAAGCGGAAAATATTTGAGCTATTCTACTGATTCATCATTTGGAAAAACTTGTGTTTTAGAAACAACTGAGTTGTTTGATCATTGTCCTATTGTATTTTGAGTGAATTGTTGTATGAATAAAAGCCAAAATGAATATGTCGAATATGATAAAATATGTTGGGATACATCAAAAAAAGAGTCTTTTACAGAGCAACTCAATAACCGTAAATCTCTATTTGACATTATGAATAGTAAATTGATATCTGGAGAAACAAATATTGACCAGTTTTTAAACGTCTTACAGAATGGTCAATTAAACATAATAAGATTATAGACAACCAATATGGATTTCAAAAACGAAAATCAACTATAGACTGTTTATTCATACTCCACTCAATTATTGCCAAAACACTTTCAAATAATATGAAGTTATATGTAGCCTTTATAGACACAGAAAAGTGCTTCGATAACCTGGAACATTCCTTTATATTCCATAAATTAATCCAAGAAAACGTGAGCTCAAAATTCGTAAAAGCCATTCAAAATATGTATTCATGTGTTAAAGCCGCAGTAAGATATAATAATCAGACATCATCCAGCTTCGACTCTAATATTGGCGCAAAACAAGGAGATCCCAGCTCTAGTCTTCTATTTCTATTCTTTGTGAATGATATCATTAATAGTATAAACGGGAATATTGAAAATATATTCACCATAGATGATCTGAAATTATATATGCTATTGTTCGCTGATGATACAGCCTTATTCGCACATAAACCAGACGCTTTGCAATCAATGCTCAATGATCTTTATGTAAATTGTGACGCATGGAAAATAAAAGTTAATACTGCCAAAACAAAAATAATGATATTGGGACAGGGTAGACACACAACATATAACTTTATCTTCAATGGAAAAATATTAGACATGGTCAAATCCTTTAAATATCTAGGAATATGTTTATTCAGAAACGGTCATTGGTTTAGAACACAAAAACATCTTGCTCAACATTCATTATTTGTATTACATAACCTATTTATAGTATTTAATCAACTACAGCTGAAAGTACAAGATCAGTGTAAACTTTTTGACTCCCTAGTAGGTTCTATTCTTAACTATAGTGCTGAAGTGCATGTATACTATGAAGGAAAAAATATTGAAATAGTTCATTGCAAATTCTTAAGGAAAATACTTTGTGTTAAAAAATCAACCAAATTAGATGGCCTATATGGCGACACAGGTAGGTACCCGATGAAAATACACCGAAAAATAATGATGATTAAATATTGGATAAAATTACTAAAATTACCTGATAACTGTATCTTTAAAAATTTATAACATGTTAAAAGAAGATGCAAATAGGAATTTATCATATAATGGAAAAAATTGGGCTTATATAATTATTTCTTTTTTAGAAGATATAGGTATGGCAAATATATGGATACAACAAGATAGTGTATATATTAATATACAGGTCATTAAATCAAGAATACGAGACATTTATAAACAAAACTGGTACACCAACATAAATAATTCATTCAGATTATCGTCATATGCTATATATAAACACGATTGCGAACAAGAAAAATACTTAAATTTTATAGATATTAACAAATACAGAATAAAACTAAGTAAATTCCGTCCCTCTTTACATAATTTGGAAATAGAAAAGAGTAGACATGAAAGAAAATGCCGAAACTGTTCCATGAATTTGCCAGAAGAAGAATACCATTTTTTATTAGTTTGTCCAAAATATTATAATTTACGTCGAAAATTTTTGAAACCATTTTTTTGTAGATGGCCTACTATACACAAATTCGAATCCCTTATGTCCACAACAGGTAGTAAATTATTGAATGATCTGGCCAGATATTTATATTATGCATTTAAAGAAAGAACATGTTAATTTTATTTCACCGACGAATAATGAACAATGTTGAGATTACAGTTTAAAAACATTCTTTATTAAAAAATCAATGCCAATGAGTTAGTCCTTGTTTTTGTTTTTTTTCGGCAGGGTTAGCTGTTATATTGACAGAACTGTTAATAAAAATATTGTATCTATGAATACTGCTATTAATTAAAGTTCCTTGTTATTTTTGATACAAGGTAAATACTTATTTATAAACCATTGTTAAATCTCAACAATCATGTTTGTTTTTAAATAGATTACACTACCTAATTTTTACATGTTCCTGTAAATTTTTTTTAATGAAATATGACATGTTAGTAATATATGACGAGTTATATTGTTATAATGTTTAATTATTATAACACTGATTTCATTAACTAATATAGAAAATGTCTCTCTAGGAAAATTGCTTAAGTTTTACACTTTGTACTTTTAACTTTATTGTCGACTAAAGATTGTATCCAATTTAATGTCAAATAAACGATACGTTATGTTTAAACGATTTTTCGAAACTGGTTCATGATATTTCATATACATGTTTTGGTAAATCGGTAAAAAATCGCCCAAGACATAGAAAGAAAAAATCTCAGTGGTTTGATGATAATTGTCAAGCAGCTAAAAATAACTTTTTCGCTGCAAAAAGACAGTATATGTCTGTCAGTTCTGATGAAAATAAACTACAATTTTTAAAATGCAAGAAATTATTTAACAGAGCTAAACGTAAAGCTAAATTAGAATATTACAACAAAGAAAGACTAAAGATTTCGGATATGAGTAGAAATTCGCCTCGCAAATTTTGGAAATATATAAAAAAATTTAAGACTAAAAATAAAAGTACAAATAATACTAACCTCAAGGACTTTGCTTTCATTTTTCAAAGGCTTCAAGTGAAACCATAGGTGAATTAAATTTAGATGATCATAATACATCACGTGATGAACCAGTCATTATTGATCAGTTAAAAAGAATTATAACAGTTTTTGAAATAGAGAAAAATATTGCTATGCTTAAACGTTGTAAAAGTTCAGACTATGAAAACAATGTATCGGATTTTTTCATTGATGCAAAATCCTTCATATCACCGTATTTATGTAGCATATTTAATAATATATTTGAAAACTGTGTCTATCCAAGATTTTGGGTAAAGGGAATTATCGTTCTTATCTATATGACTGTTACGTAATATTATGTTATGACGATGAGCTGTATGCTTAAGTCAAAATAAACTTCTGTTCTGTTCTGTTCTGTTCTAAAAAAAGGAGATGTTAATAACCCCGCAAATTATAGAGAAATTACGCTGGTAAATGTAATTGGGAAAATATTTTCATTGTTATTGAGAAACCGGATTAATACATGGTGTGAATCGGAAAATGTTTTTAATGAAAATCAATTTGGATTTGGTGAAAATCGTTCTACGGTTGATGCTATTTTTCTCCTGCACACTATTATACAGAAAATTTTGTCCAAACATTTTAAACTGTGGTGTATTTTTATAGACTACCAACGGGCATTTGACACAGTTAATCGAGACGCATTATGGGTGAAGTTAATCCAAATTGGCGTAAGCTGTAAATGGTCAATATGATAAATTGTATATACAATGTTGTTCAGTCGTGTGTAAAACTAACTAGCACTATGGAACTGTCAAGGTTTTTTGATGTTACCATAGGTCTAAAACAAGGTCAACCTTTGTCTCCGATCTTATTTCTACTATTTATAAATGATATTATTGGTGCTGTAGATGTTGACAATTTAACTAATAGAGATATTGATTTGTTAACAATGTATATGATTCTTTTTGCGGACGACATTATGTTATTCACTACTGACCCAATTAGTTTACAATCTCAGATCGATAATATTTTCGAGTATTCCATTAAATGGGGACTAAAAATAAATGTAAGTAAGAGAAAAGTTTGTGTCTTTCAAAATCGAAAACAAACTGTGTATCCTTTTTTCCACATAAATGGTGAACAAGTTGAGATAGTAGATAATTTTACGTATTTAGGTCTGATTTTCACATAGAATGGTAATATGTCTGGAGCTATAAAAACCTTGCAGGATCAAGCCCTTAGAGCTTATCATAATCTTATGTCATTATTTGATAAAGTTGAATTAGATATAAAAACAAAACTTTCATTATTTGATAAAATGGTAGTACCAATTATGATGTATGGCTCTGAAGTATGGGGCATCTATAACTGCACCAGTTTAAAATGTGTTGACAAATTGCATGTGAGATTTTGTAAGTATTTACTTTGTGTCAAGAAGAAAACTCCGAATAAAGCTGTTGTAGGTGAGCTAGGGCGTTTTCCACTGTCAACTATCTGCAAAGAAAGGTCTTTAAAATATTGGTTAATATTATGAAAAATACAGAATCGCCGATGTTTAAAATGTATAATGACCTTTGTGTTAATATACAAAAGAGATGCTGGTCATCTAGAGTTAACTCTATTATCGACCATCTTGATTTAACTTATGTGAGACTTAATTTTGATAATAATTTTAACTATTTCCCAATTTTTAAAAGTAGAATACGTGACCAGTTTATACAAGAATGGATTCAATGCCAAAGTTAAACTATTACTGTAAATACAAAGTTGACTTTATAGTTGAGGATTATTTATGCAATATTAAGAATGATAACCTAAGGAAACAACTTACATGTTTAAGATTATCTTCGCACAACTTAGAAATTGAAACTGGTAGATACAGAGGGATATCAAGAGAAAACAGAATGTGTCATTTATGTAACCAAAATACTGTCGAATCAGAATATCATTTTATGTTATGCTGTGACAAATTTAGAACTGTTAGAAGAAAATATATTGGAAACATAGCTTGGCCTAGTATACAAAGGTTTAATTCTTTCATGTCATCTAAGAATAAAAATGTACAATTGAACGTTTGTAAATATATTAAAGAATGTATGAAAATGAGAATGCTTACATTTATAAAAATCGACGATGCTTTATTTTTTAAAAATCATTATAGAATATTCGAATTTGGTTTTCAGATTCGAATATTCGGTCGATTTTCGAATATTAGAATATTCAAACATTCGTTCCCATCCCTAAAATAAAGATTTACTTTGTTTTACTTATACTTAAGGCAAGAAAGCAGTTTTCTGGGTGACACCCTTGATCTACCAGATCAGTGATGAGTAACATTCGATTAAAATGTTAGAATAATTTTACGTTAAGAATCAAACACACAGAGTTTCCGGAGTTTTCCATTTTTAGTTTTCTATTTTTAGAAGAAAACACTCCGATTTTTTTGTTGATTTTTGTCAATTTTCGGAAATTTCAAGACGCTTTGTCCTACAAGAAATGTCAACTTGACATGCCTATACACAGGTACTGAAGTGACATACAACAGCTTTGCTCAAAGGTCTTAACATCAAAGGTAGACCAAATAGCACATTGGTCCTTTTAGTTGGAATCCTCTGACTTTATCCTTGTTTCTAATTGCGATGGTCTTGACTTTAGTTGTGAAAATTGTCACTTATATTTGTGATATAATTATATTTTATGTGATATAATATGTGCTGATGAGACTATAATAAAATAAAAATATATATTAAATAACAAGTTAGGATAATCTAACAAGAGGGCCACGATGGCCCTGTATCGCTCACCTGAGTATGACTGCTTTTAACAAAGTTGCTATGGACCTGGTTAATTGACCCCAGATGACCGATATTCGAACTTGACCTAGAACTTATTGAAACAATCTCTTTGACAAATTTCAAGGTTATTTTTACTGAAAATGTTACCTCTAGAGTGTTAACAAGGTTTTTCCATATTTGGGCTCTATGACCTAGTTTTTTAGCCTAGATGTCCCATATTCGAACTTTACCAAGAAATTATGTAAACAATCTTTCTGACTAATTTCCAGGATACTTGGACTGAAAAAGTAGCCTCTAGAGTGTTAACAAGGTTTTTCGATAATTAGGCTCTGTGACCTAGTTTTTGACCCCAGATAAACCATATCCAAACTTGAGCTACAAATCATCAAAACAACCCTTCTGACAAATTTCCAGGACATTTGGAATGAAAATGTAGCTTCTAGAGTGTTTACAAAGTTTTTCGATATTTGGGCTATGTGACCTAGTTTTCCACTCCAGATGACCCATATTCAAACTTGAGCTAGAAACCATAGAATTAAGCTTTCTGACAATTTTTCCAGGTTATTTGGAATTAAAATGTTACCTCTAGAGTGTTAACAAGATTTTTCCATATTTGGGCTCTGTGACCTAGTTCTTGATCCAAGATGACCCATACTCCAACTTGAGGTAGAAATCATCAAAAAAACCTGTCTGACAAATTTCCAGGATATTTAGACTGAAAATGTAACCTTGGGCCATGTGACCTTGTTTTTGATCCCAGATGACCCATATCCAAACATCAGCTAGAAATCAATGAAACAACCTTTCTGACAAATTTCAAGGACATTTGGACTAAAAATGTAACCTCTAGAGCATTAACAAGGTTTTTCTACTTTCGGGCTCTGTGACCTAGTTTTTGACCCCAGAAAACCTATATTCAAAACTGAGCTAGAAATCATCGATAGAACCTTTCATACAAATTTCCAGATTATTTCGATTAAAAATGTTACCTTTAGAATGTTAACAAGGTTTTTCCATATTTGGACTCTGTGACCTAGTTTGTGACCCCAGATGACCCATATTCGAACTTAATCTAGAAATCCTCAAGGCAACCTTTCTGACGAATTTCCAGATTATTTGGGCTGAAAATGTAACCTCTAGAGTGTTAACAAGATTTTTCTATTTTTGGGCTCTGTGACCTAGTTTATGAACCCAGAAACCATAGAATTAAGCTTTCTGACAATTTTTCCAGGTTATTTGGAATTAAAATGTTACCTCTAGAGTGTTAACAAGGTTTTTCCATATTTAGGCTCTGTGACCTAGTTCTTGATCCAAGATGACCCATACTCCAACTTGAGGTAGAAATCATCAAAAAAATCTGTCTGACAAATTTCCAGGATATTTAGACTGAAAATGTAACCTTGGGCCATGTGACCTAGTTTTTGATCCCAGATGACCCATATCCAAATATCAGCTAGAATAAATGAAACAACCTTTCTGACAAATTTCAAGGATATTTGGACTAAAAATGTAACCTCTAGAGCATTAACAAGGTTTTTCTACTTTCGGGCTCTGTGACCTAGTTTTTGACCCCAGAAAACCTATATTCAAAACTGAGCTAGAAATCATTGATAGAACCTTTCTGACAAATTTCCAGATTATTTCGATTAAAAATGTTACCTTTAGAATGTTAACAAGGTTTTTCCATATTTGGACTCTGTGACCTAGTTTGTGACCCCAGATGACCCATATTCGAACTTAATCTAGAAATCCTCAAGGCAACCTTTATGACGAATTTCCAGATTATTTGGGCTGAAAATGTAACCTCTAGAGTGTTAACAAGATTTTTCTATTTTTGGGCTCTGTGAACTAGTTTATGAACCCAGATGACCCATATTCGAACTTGAGCTAGAAATCATTGAAGCAACTTTTCTGACAAATTTCCAGATTATTTGGGCTGAAAATGTTACCTCTAGAGTGTTAACAAGATGTTTCTATTTAAGGCTCTGTGACCTAGTTTTTGATCCCAGATGACCCATATTTGAACTTGACCTAGAAATCGTCAAAGCAACCTTTCTGACAAATTTCCAGATTATTTGGGCTGAAAATGTAACCTCTAGAGTGTTAACAAGATTTTTCTATTTTTGGGCTCCGTGACCTAGTTTTTGAACCCAGATGACCCATATTAGAATTTGAGCTAGAAATCATCGATAGAATATTTCTGACAAATTTCCAGGATATTTGGACTGGAAAAGTAGCCTCTAGAGTGTTAACAAGGTTTTTCTATATTTGGGCTCTGTGACCTTGTTTTCCAACCCTGATAACCAATGTTCAAACTCATCCGAGATATTAATAAGACAAACATCCTGCCCAAGTTTCATGACAATTGAAAGCAAAAATGTGACCACTAGAGTGTTAACAAACTAATTGTGGACGGACGGACGGACGGACGGACTGACGGACGGACGGACGGACGGACGACGGACAAAAGGTGATCAGAAAAGCTCACTCTGTCACTACGTGACAGGTGAGCTAAAAACAAAGAAAATGGTGTTTACAAAACATGTTGCTAAACTTAATGACTAATCTGACTACCACTGTTGTAAATAATTAGGCTCAATTATCACCATACCAAAAGAGAAAATTGTGATAAAAGCAGAAGAATCCAAATAGAAGGACCAATGAATTATCAGAGAGTATTCAGGGTGGATAATCCACTAATGTCCCCCATTCCTCTTACATGTGAACAATAATGCAGTGTCAAAAAGTAATTTCATTTTTTGCATGCTTTGCAAATTTAATTTATCATAACTATAAAAAAGAGAACCAAGGTTCTTAAAACAACGATATATGCAGTTTCGTATAAAACTTTAAATTGTAAAAACTGTAATAAAATTCAAGCTTCTACTTGAATTCTACTTCTGGGTCAGCAATTCAAATCCGAAACCAAAAGTGAATGTTTAATTCCAAACTGAGTATTTGTATGCTATAATTAGAAATGAAATGGTATTGCATTATTTTGTAGCTATAACTTAGTAAATGGAGATTTTCAATGAATGAATCGATTTTACCTGTCGGGTATATAAGAGTTTTATACTCGATCACCATACTGAATCTAGTTTTATTTTTGATCAGTGTATGGAGCTTTATTTTTGATAATTCTATTGAGTTTCGAGCTATATTCTTGATTAGTATATCAAGTTTAATATTTTATTTTTTATCAGAATACTGAATCTACAGTTTTATCCTCGATCATTGTATCTAGTTTCAGTTTATTCGGTTTTGAGCTTTGTACTTGATCAGCATATCGAGTTTTGAGTTTTATACTTGATCACCATAATGAATTTTGAGTTTTATACTTGATCCGCATATCGAGTTTTGAGTTTTATTTTTGATCGGCATATCTGGTTTTGAGCTTAATACTTAATCAGAATATCGAGTTTTGAGCTTTATTCTTGATCAGCATATCGAGTTTTGAGCTTTAGTCTATATAAGCGTATTGAGTTGGGAGCTACATTCTTAATAAGCATATCAACTTTAGATTTTAATTCTCGATCAGCAGATTGAGTTTAGAGTTTTGATAACTAAACATGTCTGAAACGGAGGAAAGCAAGATGGCAGACCTAACGGTAGAAGAGGATATAGTAGATCCACGGAATGTTTTTAGCAAATCGGAAACAGGGATAGACTATAACAAACTTATAGGTATGTTTATTTGAAGTCAACAAACACGCATTTTTTATATGTTATTATATAGTTCTTAAAATCTTCTTCTGCCAAGCACACTAGAAATGATATAATTTTGATATAGTATAAAAAAACAAAATAACGGTCTCATTTTTACGCGATGGCAATACACATAATATAGAAAATTGACAAAACGCCTTATAATTCTATTTGCAACTATTTTCAATCCATTTACGGTTTATAAACTATTTTAGAGTGTCATTCAGTAAAACGTTTTTTTTCACATTTCATCTTTTTTAATTGGATAAAGAATTACTTTGTTTTGTCTGATAATTGTAGACTTAATGTAAAAACAAATTGTTGTTTTGTTTTTATAAATAAGTTGCTAAGTTTCTAAAAATAAAACTGTTATAAACAAATGCCATGTTATAATTCTTTATGTAGATAAATAATGAAAAACTGACTGTATTTAAACACGCAAAAATGAATTCATAAGCAAGAAGAATTGTCAGTGAGGCACTATATCATAATGGGTTTGTTTAAGTCTTGCCAAAAGTAGTTTTAATTTCTAAAAGAAAAATTTGGCTGCTCTAAAATTGACGAGGAAGTGATCAAAAGAATGGAGAGAGCAACTAGAAAATCAGTCCACCATCTTCTTCGTAGAGGGATCTTCTTCTCAATGAGGTCCAGAATTTAAAAACTACACAGTAATTGTAATAGCAATTGTAATTTTTAGTAAATATTGGTAAATTTTTATCTAAAAAATATTTATACATGACATTTTTTTTCAAGACAGGCAGATGAATAATATTTTTCAATTTTGCGATCTCTATCTTAGAGGAACGAACTTAACACGGCAAATCAATGAAATAAGCAAGATAATAAATAATTATATTATACAGTTGTTAAATTACATCTATATGTGATATTCATTACTTACTTATAATTGATAAAAAGGCTTTTGGTCATTTTATAGAGATTTGCATGAAATCCTCACATGCTACGAGAAAAAGCAGCCGTTTTTCCTCTACACAGGGCTTGGCCCCTCTTCAGAGGCGATGCATCTTGGACACTTGATCCCCTTTATTTTAACAAAGTATGTGATATGAATCTGTCATTCGATAATGAACCTTTCTGTTCCAAGCCTTTTTAACGAATGTTCTTTTCATTTCACCGATGTTATTTGAACTCTGACCTGCAAAAACGACTCACGTAGATAAGGCTAAATCCTTTTTTAATTTGGTGTTTTCTTGAATATCTGGAATCCGTCAGTAAAATATATGAAATAAACACGAAGATTACATGGCGATCATAAAACCATTCGGCGTTTTGTCGAACAGTGCTCTGTTTTGCTGATTAACGATGCACTGAATCACGATCCTTTGAGTGTTCTTTAGTATCTTGGCGTACCATTTTATCTTATAACAAACTTGAATTCTTGGTTTGTTTCATGGTATGTTGGGTTTGCTGAATTGTTTTTTGTATATTTTGAAGTGCTGGGAGACTTCAAGTTTTGTTTAAGTGAAATCTGTTTAAATACGTTGTGTTCCAAACATTTTTTGAAACTCTTTATACGGCGAAACGTCTCGTGTTTCGTGTTTCAACATGGAAAGACATATTGTATGACGCAGCATTGTAAAATATTATTTTGTAGAGTATTACTTTATTGTATATTTAGGTGGCTGCAAGATACATTCGATGTCCCTCTTGTGATACAGATGACTGATGATGAGAAGTTTCTGTGGAAGGACATGACGATTGAGGAAGCCAACAGACTAGCGCATGAAAATGCCAAGGATATCATAGCGCTTGACTTTCATCTTCAGTGATATAGAATATATCTCGTAAGTATTAACTGTATATATAACATGTTGCTTTCTTCAGTTACACGCTCTGTAATTTGACCGAGAAAAGACAATTAGGGAAAGGATAGTGTAGCGTGAAATGATAAGAATAAGTTTTCAAATTATACATTATGTAATGAATCAAACACTTCTAAAATATTTTGTCGCTTTCTCGTATTAGATCGTGTCAAGACTTCTACAAGAACATGTGCAAAATCCAGAAGTTGGTTACATTTAACCAAGCTAAAGGTATATTTGGTTTCACTGGAAGTGACAGCATAGGGAAGATCGGGTTTCCGGCAATACAAGCTGCACCGAGTTTTAGCTCATCATTTCCAGAGATTTTTGGAGGCAAAGACGATGTGCCTTGTCTCATCCCCCAAGCTATCGACCAGGTAAAATTGGATTGTACATATGCTAATGCTTAGGTGTGTCAGTTTAAAAAAACTAGCTGAATCATGACTGTATCTTTTTAAACTCTTTTGCAAATTATCATTCGTAATGGTACAGATTTACTATCATATATGAAACATTTCCTGATTTTTTTTATAGGATCCTTACTTCCGGATGACAAGAGATGTTGCTCCTAGAATGGGGTGTTTGAAACCCGCTTTAATCCACTGTACATTTTTCCCAGCTCTGCAATGCGCTCAGGGTAAAATGAGTGTTAGTGACCCTAACTCCTCCATCTTTATCACGGACACGGATGAAGAAATTAAGACTAAGGTTAGTGTTGTTGTGATGTAAACAAGTTTGAACTGTTTTTCCTCTTTGACTGTATGTTTATTTTCAACGAGTGCAATACAAAACTTTTGAAATTCGCTCGACAGTTTGGTTATTTTTTTCTTTTTTCATATTGAATTCTTTGTACGGGATTTAGGTTAGAAAGAGTTTGAAATAACTTACAGTTTTCATTGGATGTTCACAGATTGAGAAACACGCATATTCTGGAGGTGGCATGACGAAGGAGGAACATAAAAAGAAGGGAGGTAACTGTGCAACTGACGTCTCCTATCAGTATCTCAGATTCTTCATGGAAGACGACCAGAAGTTAGAGAAGATAAGGAAGGTAAAAGTCGCAGTCTACTCTAAACAAAAACAAAATAAAAAAACACTATTTTTCCTGAATATTTGCGATTTTGGGTTTTTTTTTGTCAGAAAATAAATACTGAATTTCATTTGAAACACTTATTCTCTCATTAATATTTTTACTGTATTCTTCAGTTATGGTAATTCCAGATAAACTCTTTCATAACAACTTTTGTAATGATGCAAAGGTTTGGTAAATGTTCAGCTATAAGGTAACTTAATAAGCTTAAATGTTTTCAGGATTACACAAGTGGTGAAATGATGACCGGAGACTTAAAGAAAGAACTCATCCACGTGCTGCAGAAGGTTGTAGGAGAACACAGGAAAAATCGTGCAAATGTCACCGATGAAATGGTCAAGAAGTTTATGACACCGAGAAAACTCAACTATAAGTACTGATAAACATAAACAGTCTGACTTACGAGCAAACTTCAATTTTCAGACAAACATTTTAGCTGGAAAGAAATAGTTTATCAAGTTTTCAGTCCTTTGATTTTTAACTACTGTGCTTTATATGATAAAAACTATATACAACTAATCAGCTACTGTCTTGTTTTACTGAAGTTTTGCTGTGATCTGTTGCTTGTGATGTGTTTGTTCTACGGATTTCTCCGACGTCTTGTTTTACTGAAGTTTTGCTGTGATCTGTTGCTTGTGATGTGTTTGTTCCACGGATTTCTCCGACGCGTATTTACTAGATATTGTTAAAACTTTGTTAGAAATATTTCAGTCATTAATGATTAATATAACACATTTATAAAATATTTGCAATTTACAGCTTTATGACACAAGAAAGCAAATATAGACTATGTCTTCAGTATTTTTGAACTGTTTAGAACAGTCATGAAGTTTGGTCTTGCTCATTTGTATTTTAATTATTTCATATTATTCTGTTTTTTCTTGAAGCGTTTGCATTAATTGTGTGCTTACGAAATAACCATAAACAGAAACATTCTGATTAAAATGTGCATTTTAAAACATTGTACAACACTGACTATGCATACAACTATTATTTACAGAATAAAACATTCTTTTCCTTATACATTTACTTGTTTGTCATTGAAAAAAGGATTTGCAAGCTGTCAATATTTCTTCCATTTCGAGTAGTGGATAAAACTTCTTACCGAGTGTTATCTTTCAACAACTTTGACATAAATATATTATCGGGACATGTGCGAGAACCAGCTCTATAAACTAGCGAAGGCTTGGTGGATATAAGGTTTGATTGTCAAAGGTAACCAGTGACAACGTAATTACGCAATGTTTTCTTATACCATAACCTAGAATAAAGGTGAACAAATACCCACATTGATCGTTAAAATGCTCGTCTTTTTACACTTTTACGGGTATTAAAGTTAAGAAAACGTGTAAGATATCGGACCGGTTTAATAAATGAAGTATATCAATATCACAATTAAAACACGATTAATCATCGCCAATCATACACGATTAGTCGACCCGATTTCAGGATTAATTCCAGCTAATGGACACCCATTACAGCAATAAGTCTATAAATAAGTATATTCCGGAGGTATTTAAAAATGCACTGCCAAAACAAGCAAGTAGAAACAGTTGTTTTTTTTATCAGGTTGGGGTGAGGTCGTTGCATGGTTGGTATAATTAATTTTCTTTACTTACTGAATATATATATGGCATCAAAATATTGAAAAGAAAAATGTTTTGAAAAGAGCTTCGGTATTAAAGCAGCTCGTTCACAGTCGGCCATTGATTAAGAATTTGATTTTTACTGTTTGTGTGTATTACGTCTACACACAAATTGTCACCCAATGCAACATTTCGGGATAGTTAAAAAAATGGGTAGTTTCACCATTATAGGCTACAGCGTTACGGACGGTATAAGACCTATATTTATAATTTCTATTTTCTTTTGCCGTCACATGAATGATCACATTCACTTTTCGTGCTTGCGCTACCACTTCACTATATCCGTACTTGAATATTGGACCAAAAACCACAGGCATTAATTTCATGGATAAATGCACCGAACCACTATATAACCAAACCAAGGTACAAAAGTTTAAATTGTCTCTCCAAACATCTCTAGTGTTGCCATAGTATTGAAAAGAAAGTGTATCAGCTGAGTTTATCTACAGGGTCCGTTAAAAAGAAACATTTAAAGTCTACTGAAGACATGTGTTTATTTTTTTTAAATTTTACCGTTCAACTATGAACGAGCTCCTTTAAAAAATATGAAGTGAGAGAGAAAAAAAGCCATCACAGTTAAGATACTTTTAAATGTCGTTCAATGCTTTTGTTCCTTTACAAACGAGCTGGTTCAAAATAACTACATATTCTGTATTGTAAGATTTCAGTTTTGCATGCAGTTGCACGGCTGCATGCACCGACAGTTATTAAAGGTACACATTTTCAGGGGTATTTCTTTGTTTGAAATTAGGTTAATCACCATTTCGTTGAATAATCTTAATCTTTTTCTTTGAAAAGAAAGCAAACTGTGTACCTTGAACTTTTGCCACAATTTTACAATGACACATTATCTGTATTAGGAAGAAGTCCAAAAAATATGAAAAAAGTAAAACGTCCTCTAAAATCTATATAACCTTAAAAAATTCTGGTTTAGTATAATTTTAATTAAAAATCACAATGTAAACATTCCTATGAAACGTTATTATATGTACGTAATGTTTAATCAAACCTGTTTAAGTGATAGAAACCCTCTTCATTTCTTATAACTGTCCATTTATATATAGCGACTCTTGAGTGTATTGAAAGATATTTAATATTCATATCATTGA
Organism: Cyclina sinensis; assembly: GCA_012932295.1. Lineage (NCBI taxonomy): Eukaryota > Metazoa > Mollusca > Bivalvia > Venerida > Veneridae > Cyclina > Cyclina sinensis. The sequence continues at coordinate 403,386 of JAAONU010000011.1, forward strand.
ACAAAGAAGTCATTTCATGACAGAATGAAAACTAGGCCAAGTGCAGAGAGGCCTAGAATTCAAGCGATTGATTTTATTAAGCATGCAATGTAAATATCATTTTTTACGTAGTATCGTTTGCACTCAGTATTCACTGTATCTCTCACATGTGCATACTATTGCATTCACTCAGAATGCAATGTATCTTTCATATTTGCAAACTATTGCTTTCATTCAGTACGTAATGTAGCTTTCGTATTTGCAAACTGTGCTTTCACTCAATACGCAATGTAGCTTCCATGTTTGCAAACTATTGCTTTCACTCTGTGTGCAAAGTAGCTTTCACATTTGCGAACTATCGCTTTCACACAGTGTGCAATGTATCTCGCTTATATGCATGTTATTGCTTTCACTCAGTTTGCAGTTCAGCTTCCATATTTGCATCATATACGTCTACTATGTGACGAATATTCCATAATAGCAAGTTACAACCGATGATTAACCTCCAAGCTATACAAATAAAAAGCTAGTAAAAACAATAAAAAACAAAAATGAAGGTAAACACTTTAGATTTTCTAAAAACAAAGAAAATGGTGTTTACAAAACATGTTGCTAAACTTAATGTGTAATATGACAACCACTGCTGCAAATAATTAGGCTCAATTATCACCATACCAAAAGAGAAAATAGCGATAAAAGCAGAAGAATCCAAATAGAAGGACCAATGAATTATCAGAGAGTATTCAGGGTAGATAATCCACTAATGTCCCCTATTCCTCTTACATGTGAACAATAATGCAGTGTCAAAAAGTAATTTCATTTTTTGCATGCTTTGCAAATTTAATTTATCATAACTATAAAAAGAGAACCAAGGTTCTTAAAAAAACGATATATGCCGATTCGTATAAAACTTTAAATTATAAAAACGGTAATAAAATTCAAGCTTCTGCTTAAAAAAAATAAATAAAAAAATTGAAGGTCAGCAATTCAAACCCGAAACCAAAAGTTGAATGTTTAATTCCAAACTGAGTATTTGTATGCTATAATTAGAAATGAAATGGTATTGCATTATTTTGTAGGTATAACTTAGTAAATGGAGATTTTCAATGAATAAATCGATTTTACCTGTCGGGTATATAGGAGAAATGTTATTAGAGGATCTTTATTTTAAACGGAAACCACGAATGTGAGGGACGTAATTTTAAATTTAGAAACATAGTTTTGTCGATCAGCAAATTGAATTTAGAATTGTATTTTCGATCTGAATAACGATTTCAGAGTTTTATACTCGATCATCATACTGAATCTAGTTTTGTTCTTGATCAGTGTATAGAGCTTTATTTTTGATAATTCTATTGAGTTTCGAGCTATATTCTTGATTAGTATATCAAGTTTAATATTCTATTTTTTTTTATCAGAATACTGAATCTAGAGTTTTATTCTCGATCATTGTATCCAGTTTCAGTATATTCGGTTTTGAGCTTTATACTTGATCAGCACATCGAGTTTTTAGTTTTATACTTGATCAGTATATCGAGTGTTGAGTTTTATACTTGATCAGCATATCGAGTTTTGAGTTTTATACTTGATCTGCATATCGAGTTTTGAGTTTTATTCTTGATCGGCATATCTGGTTTTGAGCTTTATACTTAATCAGCATATCGAGTTTTGAGCTTTAGTCTAGATAAGCGTATTGAGTTGGGAGCTACATTCTTAATAAGCATATCAACTTTAGATTTTTATTCTCGATCAGCAGATTGAGTTTAGAGTTTTGATAACTAAACATGTCTGAAACGGAGGAAAGCAAGATGGCAGACCTAACGTTAGAAGAGGATATAGTAGATCCATGGAATGTTTTTAGCAAATCGGAAACAGGGATAGATTATAACAAACTTATAGGTATGTTTATTTGAAGTCAACAAACACGCATTTTTTATATGTTATCATATAGTTCTTAAAATCATCTTCTGCCAATCACGCTAGAAATGATATAATTTTGATATAGTATAAAAAACAAAATAACGGTCTCATTTTTACAAGATGGCAATAAATATAATATAGAAAACTGACAAAACGCCTTATAATTGTGTTTGCACCTATTTTCAATCCATTTACTGTTTATAAACTATTTTAGAGTGTCATTCAGTGAAACTTTGTTTGTTTTTTTTTCACATTTCATCTTTTTTAATTGGATAAAGAATTACTTTGTTTTGTCTGATAATTGTAGACTTAATGTAAAATCAAATTATTGTTTTGTTTTTATAAAAAAGTTGCTAAGTTTCTAAAATAAAACTTATAAACAAATGCCATGTTATAATTCTTTATATAGATAAATAATGAAAAAATGACTGTATTTAAACACGCAAAAATGAATTCATAAGCAAAAAGAATTGTCAGTAAGGCACTTTATCATAATATATTTGTTTAAGTCTTGCCAAAAGTAGTTTTAATTTTCTAAAAGAAAAATTTGGCTGCTCTAAAATTGACGAGGAAGTGATCAATAGAATGGAGAGAGCAACTGGAAAACCAGTCCACCATCTTCTTCGTAGAGGGATCTTCTTCTCAATGAGGTCCAGAATTTAAAAACTACACAGTAATTGTAATAGTAATTGTAATTTTTAGTAAATATTGGTAAATTTTTATCTAAAATAAATATTTATACGTGACATTATTTTTTCAAGACAGGCAGATGAATAATATTTTTCAATTTTCCGATCTCCTATCTTAGATAAATCAATGGAAATAACAAATTACGGCAAATCAATGAAATAAGCAAGATAATAAATAATTATATTATACAGTTGTTAAATTACATCTATATGTGATATTCATTACTTATTTATAATTGATAAAAAGGCTTTTGGTCATTTTATAGAGATTTGCATGAAATCCTCACATGCTACGAGAAAAAGCAGCCGTTTTTCCTCTACACAGGGCGTGGCCCCTCTTCAGAGGCGATGCATCTTGGACACTTGATCCCCTTTATTTTCACAAAGTATGTGATATGAATCTGTCATTCGATAATGAAACTTTCTGTTTCAAGCCTTTTTAACGAATGTTGTTTTCATTTCACCAATGTTATTTGAACTATGACCTGCAAAAACGACTCACGTAGATAAGGCTAAATCCTTTTTCAATTTGGTGTTTTCTTGAATATCTGGAATCCGTCAGTAAAATATATGAAATTAACACGAAGATTACATGGCGATTATAAAACCTTTCGGCGTTTTGTCGAACAGTGCTCTGTTTTGCTGTTTTACGTTGCACTGAATCACGATCCTTTGAGTGTTCTTTAGTATCTTGGCGTACCATTTTATCTATCTTAAATAAAAATTGTATTCTTGGTTTGTTTCATGGTATGTAGGGTTTGCTGAATTGTTTTTTTTTGTATATTTTGAAGTGCTGGGAGACTTAAAGTTTTGTTTAAGCGAAATCTGTTCAAACACGTTGTGTTCCAATCATTGTTTTGAAAGTCTCGTGTTTCGTGTTTCAGCATGGAAAGACATATTGTATGACACTGCATTGTAAAATATTACTATGTAGAGTATTACTTTATCGTATATATAGGTGGCTGCAAGATACATTCGATGTTCCTCTTGTGATACAGATGACTGATGATGAGAAGTTTCTGTGGAAGGACATGACGATTGAGGAAGCCAACAGACTAGCGCATGAAAATGCTAAGGATATCATAGCGCTTGGCTTCGATGTCAACAAAACTTTCATCTTCAGTGATGTAGAATATATCTCGTAAGTATAAACTGTATATATAACATGTTGCTTTCTTCAGTTAGTCGGTCTGTAATTTGACGAAGAAAAGACATTTAAGGAAAGGATAGGGTAGCTTGAAATGATAAAAATGTTTGGGGTTTTCAGATTATACATTATGTTATGAATCAAACACTTCTAAAATATTTTTTCCCTTTCTCGTATTAGATCGTGTCAAGACTTCTACAAGAACATGTGCAAAATCCAGAAGTTGGTTACATTTAACCAAGCTAAAGGTATATTTGGTTTCACTGGAAGTGACAGCATAGGGAAGATCGGGTTTCCGGCAATACAAGCTGCACCGAGTTTTAGCTCATCATTTCCAGAGATTTTTGGAGGCAAAGACGACGTGCCTTGTCTCATCCCCCAAGCTATCGACCAGGTAAGATTGGATTGTACATATGCTAATGCTTAGGTGTGTCAGTTTAAAATACTAGCTGAATCATGGTTATATCTTTTTAATCTCTTTTGCAAATGATCATTCGTAATGGTACATATTTACTATCATATATGAAACATTTTCTGATTTTTAATAGGATCCTTACTTTCGAATGACAAGAGATGTTGCTCCTAGAATGGGGTGTTTGAAACCCGCTTTAATCCACTCTACATTTTTCCCAGCTCTGCAAGGAGCTCAGGGTAAAATGAGTGCTAGTGACCCTAACTCCTCCATCTTTCTCACGGACACGGATGAAGAAATTACGACTAAGGTTAGTGTTGTTGTGATGTAAACAAGTTTGAACTGTTTTTCCTCTTTGACTGTATGTTTATTTTCAACGGGTAGTGCTTGTATAGTGCAAAAGGATCAGCTTTTTCAGCCAACCTTTTTTGATGAAGTGCAATACAAAACTTTTGAAATTCACTCGACAGTTTGGTTGATTTTTTTCTTTCTTTTTCATATTAAATTCTTTGTAAGGGATTTAGGTTAGAAAGAGTTTGAAATAACTTACAGTTTTCATTGGATGTTCATAGATTGAGAAACACGCATATTCTGGAGGTGGCATGACGAAGGAGGAACATAAGAAGAAGGGAGGTAACTGTGCAACTGACGTCTCCTATCAGTATCTCAGATTCTTCATGGAAGACGACCAGAAGTTAGAGAAGATAAGGAAGGTAAAAGTCGAAGTCCGCTCTAGACAAAAACAAAAAAAAAACACTATTTTTCCTGAACATTTACGATTTTGGAGGAGTTTTTTCGGAAAATAAACACTGAGTTTCATTGAAACACTGGTTTACTCATTAATATTTTTTACTGTATTCTTCAGTTATGGTAATTCCAGACAAACTCTTTCATAACATTTTTTGTAATGATGTAAAGATTTGGGAAATGTCCAGCTATAAGGTAACTTTTCATGTTTTCAGGACTACACAAGTGGTGAAATGATGACCGGAGACTTAAAGAAAGAACTCATCCACGTGCTGCAGAAACTTGTAGGAGAACACAGGAAAAATCGTGCAAATGTCACCGATGAAATGGTCAAGAAGTTCATGACACCGAGAAAACTAAACTATAAGTACTGATAAACATAAACAGTCTGACTTACGAGCAATTTTCAGACAAACATTTTAGCTGGAAAGAAACAGTTTATCAAGTTTTCAGTCCTTTGATTTTTATGTACTGTGCTTTATATGATAAAAACTATATACAACTAATCAGCTACTGTCTTGTTTTACTGAAGTTTTGCTGTGATCTGTTGCTTGTGATGTGTTTGTTCTACGGATTTCTCCGACGTCTTGTTTTACTGAAGTTTTGCTGTGATATGTTGCTTGTGATGTGTTTGTTCCACGGATTTCTCCGACGCGTATTTACTAGATATTGTTAAAACCTTGTTAGAAATATTTCAGTCATGAATGATTAATATAGCACATTTATAAAATATTTGCAATTCACAGCTTTATGACACAAGAAAGCAAATATAGACTATGTCTTCAGAATTTTAGAACTGTTTAGAACATGAAGTTTGGTCTTGTTCATTTGTAATATTATTTCATATTATTCCTAATTTTCTACAAGTGTTTGCATTAATTGTGTGTTTACGAAATAAGCATCAACAGAAACATTCTGATTAAAATGTGCACTTTAAAACATTGTACAACACTGACTATGCATACAACTATTTTACAGAATAAAACATTCTTTTTCTTATACATTTACTTGTTTGTCACTGAAAAAAAAGGATTTGCAAGCTGTCAATATTTCTTCCATTTCAAGTAGTTGATAAAACTTCCTACCGAGTGTTATCTTTCAACAACTTTGACATAAAGATATTATCGTGCGAGAACTAGCTCTATAAACTAGCGAAGGCTTGGTAGATATAAGGTTTGATTGTCAAAGGTAACCAGTGACAACGTAAATACGCAATGTTTTCTTATACCATAACCTAGAAAAAAGGTGAACAAATATCCACATTGATCGTTTAAATGCTCGCCTTTCTACACTTTTAAGGGTATTAAAGTTACGAAAACATGTAAGATATCTGACCGGTTTAATAAATGAAGGAAGTATATCAATATCACGATTAAATTACGATTAATCATCGCCAATCATACACGATTAATCGACCCGATTTCAGGATTAATTCCAGCTAATGGACACCCATTACAGCAATAAGTCTATAAATAAGTATATTCCGGAGGTATTTAAAAATGCAAAGCCAAAACAAGCTAGTAGAAACAGTTTTTTTTTTGTCAGGTTGGGGTGAGGTCGTTGCACTGGTTGGTTTGCATAATGTCTAATGGAAGTTTTAAATACTTATTAAGTGATTGGCAATACATAATATATTCCGTTCATTAAAACTGCGTGAAATAAGTCCAAACACGCGAGGGAGACATTTTTTTATTTATATTTTTCATATATATACAGCTTATTTGAATATTGTTAAGCGATTATCAAACATAAAGCGATTTTTTTTTTCAAATATACTTATAAAATGAAAGTATTTGAGCTATTCTACTGATTCATCGTTTGGCAACTAATAAGTAATATCAATAGAGTTATAAGCGTGAATGGTTGTTCGTTTTCGTAAAGCTAACGTAAATCCTTGAATATTATGAGACAAACAACTTCTTAAATTTGTAAAATAAACGGGCGCCAATTCAAATGAACAAAAGGTTTCAAATTTTATTGGCAAATCGGCAATAAACATTGCCTTTGGCCATTTACATACATGTATGGTAAAGACAACACATATACAAACATAAGCATATAGAGAACATACATACAATAGCGGAACAGTTTACATAATCAGGGTATTTTTTCTTATTAACATCGCCTCGTTAACAAATTTTGCAATATTTAGCAACTTTTTTTATTTCTCGTTGACATAATACAATAGAATTTTTGTTTACACGGCCAAGCAATAGACCCTATATATTTTTTTCTTAAATCACTATATTTATTACAACACATGAAAAAATGATATTCAGATTCCACAGCATTTTGAATACATAATTTACAAAATCTATTATCCCTTGTTATACCATAAAATCTTCCTCTTTCACTCTAACAGATGTGCACCTAGTCTAAAGCGAGTCAGCCCTTCCTAAGTTTATCATTCGCAATTTTACTAAGGTAATCTTCTAATCCGAAATGTTTTTTAAATTTACTGTAATACTCCAATTTCGGAGAAGAATTAATAGCTACATTCCAATCGTGTTTGTACTGATCGCGTAACCTATATTTCAATGTAGTAAAATAATTAGCACTTTTATCAAAGTGTAACCGAACATTAGAAAATCCAAGATGATCAATAATAGAATTAACACGAGTCGCCCAGCAGTTTCTATTTACATTATCACATAGATCTCTGTACATAGTATATAAATTAGACTCAGAGTTTTTCATAATTTTCAACCAAAACTTAATCGACCTTTCTTTGCAAATAACTGAGAATGGGAATCTCCCTAGCTCCCCCAAAACAGCACAGTTTGGGGTTTGTTGTTTTACACCTAATATATTTTTACAAAACCTAATGTGCAACTTATCAACATCTTTATAATTATACACACCCCATACTTCAAAACCATATAACAGGATAGGCACAATCATGGAATCAAATAAAGATAATTTCGTTTGAATATCGAGACTGACTTTATCGAACAGAGATAGCAAATTATGATAAGCTCTTAAAGCCTGGTTATATAATGCTTTAACAGCATAAGACATATTCCCCGTATATGAAAACCTTACACCAAGATAAGTAAAATTATTGACACATTCAATTTTTTCATTATAAATATAAAAAATCCTGCTCTCTGTTCGTTTTCCTCTTTTCAAAACACATATTCTTTTTAACATTTATCTTTAAGCCCCATTTTACAGAATACTGGTATATATTATCAATTTGCGCCTGCAGACTTTGTGGATCTGTTGTAAACAAAACTATATCATCCGCAAAGAGTATAAGATACATCGATAATAGATCAAGATCCTTTTCAGTTAAGGTATTAAAATTAATATTCTCACTGATATCATTTATAAATAAAACAAGCAAAAGGGGAGATAATGGTTCCCCGTGTTTTACACCAATAGTAACATTGAAAAAGTTGGACAACTCCATTTTACTAGATAACCTAACACAAGACTGAACATCTTTGTATATACACTTTATCATGTTTGTCATTTTACAGCTCACGCCATTTTGAATCAGTTTACTCCACAGGAAGTCCCTGTTCACCATGTCAAATGCCCTCTCATAATCAATAAAAATACACCACAACTTTAAATTGTTAGCAAGTACCTTTGGAATAATAGCATGTAATAAGAAAATGGCATCAGCTGTCGAACGACAATCACGAAAACCGTATTGCATATCATTAAATACATTTTCTGATTCGCACCATTTATTAATACGATTTCTTAATACAAGTGAAAATATTTTTCCAATTACATTTACTAAAGTTATTCCACGATAATTACATGGATTATTTCTGTCACCTTTTTTATAAATTGGGACTATTACTCCTTTTGACCAAGCCTCAGGATTCATACAATTGTCAAATATGTAATTGAATATTGTACAGAGATATGGAGATATAATTCTTTTGCATCATTAAAAAAATCAGCTACATTATCAAAATAATCAGCACTTTTATTTCTATTTAACATAGACAATGTTTTTTGTATTTCATTAACGGTAATAGGATTATCTAATTGCTCAACATTTATTAATGTATCAAATGAGTCAGACAAATTCTCATTGTTAACAGTTTGAGGTATATTTGAAATATTTGAAAAATGTGTAACAAAATCTTCAATATTAATTGAACTGTTACTAGAATTAGAGTTTTTAAATTTCTTCAAATATTGCCAAAACTTCCTTGGTGATGATTTGCTCATTTGAGATAGTCTAATTTTCTCTTTATTAAAAAAAATACATTTCGCCTTTCTTTTGACAGACGCATATATCTTTTTGTTCATCAGATAATTCACTTTATTTTCTTCGGATTTATCAACTTTGTAAACCCGTTTAGAAATTAAAAAATCCGATTTAGCCTTTTTGCAGTTTTTATCAAACCAAGGAGATTTCCGTTTCTTATATTTCGGACCATTTCTAACAGTTTTACCAAAGCACTGAAATGAAATATCATGAACAAGAGTAGAAAAACTATTCATACATGAACAAAACATTAAAAGTTATCACAATTACGCCTGAAGCAAACTGTAAATCTGTAACGATTGCCTCTGCCAATTATGCATTACAATTTTTTTTGTTAATTGGATCATTTTTGACCCGCGATAAACAAACACAATACCAACAGCTTTTTTTGCATAACCAGAATGCTTACATTTACAAAAATCGACGTACTAGTCCTCGCTCATTCTGGAAAATGTTTAAGAAGAAAAGTAGTACCCAGTGCGGATAAAACATTAGTATTGAATTTTTTTTTACCATTTTCAGAAATTATCTCAAAAACACACTACAAATGTCAGTGAGGAGTGTAGGGAGTTTTTGTCAAATTTCTTTGAAAGTAATACTGAAAGTACATTCTCCGAACTGGATTCACCAATACCTACAACAGAAATTTTATCTGCCGCAAAATCTCTGGCTTCGAAAAAAGCTTGTTGTATTGATAATATTTTATATGAATATTTTAAAGTTAGTATAGATGTGACAGTACGACCTATTCAACTTTTATTCAATTATATTTTAGAACAGAGGAAATTTCCTCCTAGTTGGTCAAGGGGCGTAACCATTCTGTTGTATAAAAAGGGTGATCCAGAATACCCGAATAATTACAGAGGCATTACCCTCTTAAGTTGTTTTGCAAAATTATTTACTGTTATACAGACTTAAAAAGTGGACAGAGCAAAATGATATCTTGACCGATGCTCAGTTTGGCTTTAAATCGAATTTCAGCACAGTTGAAGCTATTTTTATTCTGAATGCATTGATAGAAAAACAACTTAGAAATACATCGTCTTTGATGTGTTGCTTTGTTGACTACAAAAAGGCTTGTGATTTAATTGACAGAGGATGTCTATGGTATAAACTGATTAAATCTGGTGTAAACGGCAAGTAATTTTCTGTTATACATTCAATGTATGAAAATGTCAAATTATGTGTACGTCATATGTATACTTTGTCAGATTTTTTAAATTGTAATTTGGGATTGTTACAAGGGGAGATAACTTCCCTAATACTATTTTCATTGTTTTTAAATGATATTGAGACTCATCTCCATCAAAATATTAATGGCGGTATAACACTAGACCAATTGTCAATATATCTTTTGTTGTTTGCTGATGATGCAGTACTATTTGCAGAATCAAAAGAAGCATTACAAACCTCATTGAATAACCTAGAGTCATATTTTAAAAAATGGAATCTTACTGTTAATGTGGAAAAAAACAAAGATTGTTATTTTTAGAAAAGGTGGAAGAATTGACAATAATTTTACTTTGACATTTGAAGGAAAAGAAATAGAGATTGTTAATACTTTTAGTTTACTTTACTTTAATTTAGCCACGCAACAAAAACTCTATCTGGAAAAGGTATTCGAGCAATGAACACATTATTTCAGGTCACAAATGGAATGAATGTTCCAGTAAATATCATGTTCAGTTTATTTAATGCTTACGTTTTGTCAATTTTAAATTATAGTTGTGAAGTTTGGGGTTTTTTAAAAGCAGAGGATATAGAACGTGTACATAGGAAGTTTTGTAAATGGCTTTTAAATGTCAAAATGACAACAAATACTTTATCTTTATACTCAGAGCTTGGAAGATTTCCCTTACATTTAAACCGTTATGTTCGTATTGTAAAATATTGGTTGAAATTGTATGGTCGCAAATCCGATAAATGTATTATTGATATTACCGTAAAGACGCAAAGACAAGAATTGGATTATAATGATAAAATTGTTAACTGGTCTTCGAAAGTGCGGGATATATTACAAAATGCAGGTTTTGCTGATGTGTGGAAGTTTCCCGAGTCAGTTGATATAGATGTGTTTATTCCATTGTTTAATACTCGTCTGAGATATATATATATATATATATATATATATATATATATATATATATATATATATATATATATATATATATATTACAGAATGTCAAACAAGTATGTTAGCTTGTACGTCTTTATCTTTGTACAGGCAGTTGAAAACTAGTTTTATTCGTTCTGATTACTTAAACATTGTTGAAATTCCGAAGTACAGAAATGTTATTGCAAAATTAAGATTGAACTCGCATAATTTGAACATAGAAAGTGGACGCCATAGAAGCATTGAAAGAAACCTCCGCTTATGCACTCTGTGTAATACAAATGACCTTGAAGATGAATACCACTTTGTTTTAGTGTGTCCTTTTTACAATGACTATAGAAATGTATATATCCAAAGATACTTTAGAATCCGCCCGGGTATGTATTCATAACCTTACTTAATTCAGATAAAAAAAACGTGTTTTATATAATCTGGCATTGTTTTGCTTAAAGGCCTTTAAATTGAGAAATGACCATTTTGATAATTAACCAAAATATTTTGTATATATATATATACAAATGGAAACTACATCCAACTTGTTCAACATTGTCAAATTGTGACCACTCTCAACTGTACGTGTTATCATATTATATATTGTCTGTAAAATTTTTGACTGTTATGTAATATTATGTTATGACGATGAGCTGTATGCTTAAGTCGAAATAAACTTCTGTTCTGTTCTGTTCTGATATAAAAATCGACGATGCTTTATTTTTAAAAAATCATTATAGAATATTCAAATTTGGTTTTCATATTCGAATATTCTGTCGATTTTCGAATATTCGAATATTCGTTCCCATCCCTAAAATAAAGATTTACTTTGTTCTTTTTATACTTAAGGCAAGACAGCAGTTTTCTGGCTGACATCCTTGATCTACCAGATCAGTGATGAGTAAAATGTTAGAATAATTTTACGTTAAGAATCAAACACACAAAGTTTCCGGAGTTTTCTATTTTTAGTTTTCTATTTTTAGAAGAAAACACTTCGATCTTTTTGTTGATTTTTGTCAATTTTCGGAAATATCAAGACGCTTTGTCCTTCAAGAAATGTCAACTTGACATGCCTATACACAGGTACTGAAGTGACTTACAACAACAGCTTTGATAAAAAATCTGCAGTTTTTCCACAAATAGGCAAATTCTGTTTTTAACAGAATAGATATGTCTTTAATAGTGCATGTATCACTCTTCTTCCTTTGTCATTAATCAATTTGCACTCAGCATACATCACTTCTTGCAAACGTATTCAGAAGTGAGGGATTGTTTTACCGTTTAAGATAATTTTTGTATGGTGAATGGTATTTGTGTAATATCCTTAAGTCTTGAAGTGAAGTGAAACCGTATTATTAGAAAAAATGTTAAGGTTTGTAAGCGGTTGGAAAATGTTGATGTTTTTAACAATTGTGAAGGGCTACAAAACAGAATTGTTATTAATTAATTACCTCCTATATGAAATAAAAGTTTTGAATGAAATTAAAGTAATTTATCTTTTACAATTTAATATCAGCCTTAGTTGTTTGAATAAGAAGTAAGAACTATTCATTGCAAGCTATCTTGGTTTGAAGCGGTTTTTCTTGTTTGTTTTGCTTACAAGGATTATTCATATGGCGCCAATAAATATAGACTACCTGACTTCGTCTAAAGTATGCAAAAAAAAAACCAACTTTTGTATTATGTACAAGTAACGCATTATTTGTCCTTTTGTCTTTTAGATATTTAGGTAGTTGATTAATTATTAATTGTTTTATTATTAGTTCAAACATGTCTATCTTGTATGATTTTTTCCTTTCTTTAATCTGACCCTGTAACAGCCAATAATCTGCTTTTCTGATTTAATACTTTACAGTGAATCACCCGACAAAAATATCCTTTCAAGGTAGTCGACACGTAAGATAAGGTATTTAGAGAACTCGTGCTAGTTATATTATTTCTTCATAAGTATATCAACTTTAGATTTTTATTCACGATCAGCAGATTGAGTTTAGAGTTTTGATAGGTAAACATGTCTGAAACGGAGGAAAGCAAGATGGCAGACCTAACGGTAGAAGAGGATATAGTAGATCCATGGAATGTCATCAGCAAATCGGAAACAGGGATAGACTATAACAAACTTATAGGTATGTTTATTTGAAGTCAACAAACACGCATTTTTTATATGTTATTATATAGTTCTTAAAATCTTCTTCTGCCAAGCACGCTAGAAATGATATAATTTTGATATAGCATAAACAACAAAATAACGGTCTCATTTTTACGCGATGGCAATAAACATAATATAGAAAATTGACAAAACGTCTTATAATTCTATTTGCACCTATTTTCAATCCATTTACTTTTTATAAACTATTTTAGAGTGTCATTCAGTAAACCAGTTTTTTCACGTTTCATCTTTTTTAATTGGATAAAGAATTACTAAGTTTTGTCTGATAATTGTAGACTTAATGTAAAATCAAATTATTGTTTTGGTTTTATAAATAAGTTGCTAAAAATAAAACTTTATAAACAAATGCCATGTTATAATTCTTTATATAGATAAATAATGAAAAATTAACTGTATTTAAACACGCAAAAAAGAATTCGTCAGCAAAAAGAATTGTCAGTAAGGCACTATATCATATGTTTGTTTACGTCTTGCCAAAAGTAGTTTTAATTTTCTAAAAGAAAAATTTGGCTGCTCTAAAATTGACGAGGAAGTGATCAAGAGGATGGAGAGGGCAACTGGAAAACCAGTCCACTATCTTCTTCGTAGAAGAATCTTCTTCTCAATGAGGTCTAGAATTTAAAAAAACACAATAATTGTAATAACAGCAATAGTAATTTTTAGTAAATATTGGTAATTTTTTATCTAAAAAAATATTTATGCATGACATTTTTTTCATGACAGGCAGATGAATAATATTTTCCAGTTTTTTAATCTCTACCTTTAAAGAGAAACGAATACTTTAACACGGCAAATCAATAAAATAAGCAAGATATTAATGATATTTTACAGTTGTAAAATTACATCTTAATATGATATTCATTACTTATTTATAATTGATAAAACAAGTTTTTGGTCATTCTATAGAGATTTGCATGAAATCCTCACATGCTACGAGAAAAAGCAGCCGTTTTTCCTCTACACAGGGCGTGGCCCCTCTTCAGAGGTGATGCATCTTGGACACTTGATCCCCTTTATTTTCACAAAGTAAGTGATATGAATCTGTCAGTCGATATTGAACCTTTCTGCTTCAGTCTTATTTTTAACGAATGTTGTTTTCATTTCACCGATGTTATTTGAACTCTGAACTGCAAAAATGACACAAGTTGATAAGGCTAAATCCTTTTTGTAATTTGGCGTTTTCTTGAATATCTGGAATCGTTCTGTAAAATATATGAAATTAACACGAAGATTACACGGTGATCATAAAACCGTTCGGCGTTTTGTCGAACAGTGCTCTGTTTTGCTGTTTTGCATTGTACTGAATCACGATCCTTTGAGTGTTCTTTAGTATCTTGGCGTACCATTTTATCTTATAACAAACTTGAATTCTTGGTTTGTTTCATGGTATTAGGGTTTGCTTAATTGTTTTTTGTATATCTTGAAGTGCTGGGAGACTTCAAGTGTTGATTAAGTGAAATCTGTTTAAACACGTTGTGTTCCAAACATTGTTTAGAAACTCTTTACACGGCGAAACGTCTCGTGTTTCAACATGGAAAGACATATTGTAGGACACTGCATTGTAAATTATTACTTTGTAGAGTATTACTTTATTGTATATATAGGTGGCTGCAAGATACATTCGATGTCCCTCTTGTGATACAGATGACTGATGATGAGAAGTTTCTCTGGAAGGACATGACGATTGAGGAAGCCAACAGACTAGCGCATGAAAATGCTAAGGATATCATAGCGCTTGGCTTCGATGTCAACAAAACTTTCATCTTCAGTGATATAGAATATATCTCGTAAGTATAAGCTGTATACATAACATGTTGCTTTCTTCAGTTACACGCTTTGTAATTTGACGGAGAAAAGACAATTAGCAAAAGGATATGGTAGCGTGAAATGATAAGAATAAGATTGGGGGTTTCATATTATACATTATGTAATGAATCAAACACTTCTAAAATATTTTGTCGCTTTCTCGTATTAGATCGTGTCAAGACTTCTACAAGAACATTTGCAAAATCCAGAAGTTTGTTACATTAAAGGAAGCTAAAAGTATATTTGGTTTCACTGAGAGTGACAACATAGGGAAGATCGGGTTTCCGGCAATACAAGCTGCACCGAGTTTTAGCTCATCTTTTCCAGAGATTTTTGGAGGCAAAGACGACGTGCCTTGTCTCATCCCCCAAGCTATCGACCAGGTAAGATTGGATTGTACATATGCTAATGCTTAGGTGTGTCAGTTTAAAATACTAGCTGAATCATGGCTTTATCTTTTTTTACTCTTCTGTAAATGATCACTCGTAATGGTACACAATAACTATCATATATGAAACATTTCCTGATTTTTTTATAGGATCCTTACTTCCGGATGACAAGAGATGTTGCTCCTGGAATGGGGTGTTTGAAACCCGCTTTAATCCACTGTACATTTTTCCCAGCTCTGCAAGGCGCTCAGAGTAAGATGAGTGCTAGTAAAACTAACTCCTCCATCTTTCTCACGGACACAGATGAAGAAATTAAGACTAAGGTTAGTGTTGTTGTGATGTAAACAAGTTTGGACTGTTTTTCCTCTTTGTATATTTGTGTTTATCATCAACGGATAGTGCATGTATAGTGCAAAAGGATCAGCCTTTATTGAACCTCCTTTGATGAAGTGCAATATAAGAAAAATTGAAATTCACTCGACAGGTTGAATTTTTTCTTTTTTCATATTAAATTCTTTGTAAGGGATTTAGGTTAGAAAGAGTTTGAAATAACTTACAGTTTTCATTGAATGATCATAGATTGAGAAACACGCATATTCTGGAGGTGGCATGACGAAGGGAGGTAACTGTGCAACTGACGTCTCCTATCAATATCTCAGATTCTTCATGGAAGATGACCAGAAGTTAGAGAAGATAAGGAAGGTAAAAGTCGCAGTCTACTCTAAACAAAAACAACAAAAAATACTTTTCCTGAACATTAACGACTTTTGGGGTGTTTTTATCCAGAAAATAAATACTGAATTTCATTTGAAACACTGGTTAACTCATTAATATTTTTACTGTATTCTTCAGTTATGGTAATTCCAGATAAACTCTTTCATAACAACTTTTTGTAATGATGTGAAGATTTGGTAAATGTCCAGCTGTAAGGTAACTTAATAATTAAAATGTTTTCAGGATTACACAAGTGGTGAAATGATGACCGGAGACTTAAAGAATGAACTCATCCACGTGCTGCAGAAGCTTGTAGGAGAACACAGGAAAAATCGTGCAAATGTCACCGATGAAATGGTCAAGAAGTTTATGACACCGAGAAAACTAAATTATAAATACTGATAAACAGTAAACAGTCTGACTTACGAGCAAACTTCAATTTTCAGACAAACATTTTAGCTGGAAAAAAACAGTTTATCAAGTTTTCAGTCCTTTGATTTTTAACTACTGTGCTTTATATGATAAAAACTAAATACAACTAATCAGATACTGTCTTGTTTTACTGAAGTTTTGCTGTGATCTGTTGCTTGTGATGTGTTTGTTCTATGGATTTCTCCGACGTCTTGTTTTACTGAAGTTTTGCTGTGATCTGTTGCTTGTGATGTGTTTGTTCCACGAATTTCTCTGACGTGTATTTACTAGATATTGTTAAAACTTTGTTAGAAATATTTCAGTCATTAATGATTAATATAACACATTTATAAAATATTTGCAATTCACAGCTTTATGACACAAGAAAGCAAATATAGACTATGTCTTCAGTATTTTAGAACTGTTTAGAACATGAAGTTTGGTCTTGCTTATTTGTATTTTAATTATTTCATATTATTCTTAATTTTCTACAAGTTTTTGCATTAATTGTGTGCTTACGACATAACCATAAATAGAAACATTCGGATTAAAATGTGCACCTTTAAACATTGTACAACACTGACTATGCATACAACTATTTTACAGAATAAAACATTCTTTTTCTTATATATTTACTTGTTTGTCACTGAAAAAAGGATTTGCAAGCTGTCAATATTTCTTCCATTTCGAGTAGTTGATAAAACTTCCTACCGAGTGTTATCTTTCAACAACTTTGACATAAAGATATTGTCGTGCGAGAACCAGCTCTGTAAATTAGCGTAGGCTTGGTAGATATAAGGTTTGATTGTCAAAGGTAACCAGTGACAACGTAATTACGCAATGTTTTCTTATACCATAACCTAGAATAAAGGTGAACAAATATCCACATTGATCGTTAAAATGCTCGTATTTCTACACTTTTACGGGTATTAAAGTTACGAAAACATGTAAGATATCTGACCGGTTTAATAAAGGAAGGAAGTATATCAACATCACGATTGAATCACGATTAATCATCGCCAATCATACACGATTAATCGACCCGATTTCAGGATTAATTCCAGCCAATGGACACCCGTTACAGCAATAAATCTATAAATAAGTCTATTCTGGAGGTATTTAAAAATGCACAGCCAAAACAAGCTAGTAGAAACAGCTGTTTTTTTTTTGTCAGGTTAGGGTGAGGTCGTTGCACTGGTTGGTATTATTAATTTTCTTTACTTACTGAATATTGGCATTAAAATATTGAAAAGAAAAAGGTTTCGAAAAGAGCTTCGGTATTAAAACATCTCGTTCACAGTCGGCCATTGACTAAGAATTTGATTTTAACTATCCGTGTGTATTACGTCTTCAGACGAATTGTTAGCCAATGCAACATTTCAGGATAGTTAAATAAATGGGTAGTTTCACCATTATAGGCTACAGCGTTACGAACGGTATAAGACATTTATATATAATTTCTATTTTCTTTTGCCGTCACATGACTGATCACATTCACTCTTCGTGCATGCGCTACCACTACACTATATCCGTACTTGAATACTGGACCAAAAAGCACAGGCATTAATTTCATGGATAAATGCACCGAACCACTATATAACCAAACCAAGTTTAAATTGTCCCTCCAAACATCTCTAGTGTTGCCATAGTATTGAAAATGAAAGTATATCAGCTGAGTTTATCTACAGGATCCGTCAAAAAGAAACATTTAAAGTCTACTGAAGACGTATGTTTATTTTTTTTTAAATTCTACCGTTCAACTATGAACGAGCTTCTTTAAAAAATATGAAGTGAGAGAGAAAAAAAGCCATCACAGTTAAGATACTTTTAAATGTCGTTCAATGCTTTTGTTCCTTTAAAAACGAGCTGGTTCAAAATAACTACATATTCCTGTTTTATAAGATTTCAGTTTTGCATGCAGTTGCATGCACCGACAGTTATTAAAGGTACACATTTTCAGGGGTATTTCTTTGTTTGAAATTTGGTTAATCACCACTTAGTTGAATGATCTTTATCTTTTTCTTTGAAAAAAAAAGCAGAACTGTGTATCTTGAACTTTTGCCAGAATTTTACAATGGCACATTATCTGTATTAGGAAGAAGTCCAAAAAAAATATGAAAACGTAAAACGTCCTCTAAAATCAATATAACAATAAAAATTCTGGTTTTGTATAGTAAATAAAATAGGGAGAAATAAAAATCACAATGTAAACATTCCTATGAAATGTTATTGCATGTACGTAATGTTTAATCAAACTTGTTTAAGTGATAGAAACCCTCTTAATTTCTAATAACCGTCCATTTTACCTTAATGGTTATTTATATATAGCGACTCTTGAGTGTATTGAAAGATATCTAATATTCATATCATTGAACAAAGAAGTCATTTCATGACAGAATGAAATCTAGGCCAAGTGCAGAGAAGCATAGAATTCAAGCGATTGATTTTACTAAGTATGCAATGTAAATATCATTTTTTGCGTAGTATCGTTTGCACTCAGTATTCACTGCATCTCTCACATGTGCGTACTATTGCATTCACTCAGAATGCAATGTAGCTTTTATATTTGCAAACTATTGCTTCCAGTCAGTACGCAATGTAGCTTTCATATTTGCAAACTGTGCTTTCACCCAATACGCAATGTAGCTTCCATGTTTGCAAACTATTGCTTTCACTCTGTGTGCAAAGAAGCTTTCACATTTGCGAACTATCGTTTTCACACAGTGTGCAATGTATCTCGCTTATATGCATGTTATTGCTTTCACTCGGCATGCAGTTCAGCTTTTATATTTGTATCATATACGTCTACTATGTGACGAATATTCCATAATAGCAAGTTTCAACCGATGATTAACTTCCAAGTTATACAAATAAAAAGCTAGTAAAAACAATAAAAAACAAAAATGAAGGTAAACACTTTAGTATGAAAAGTAGAGAAGGCCACGGTTCGAAAAGCATGAGGCCGATAACATTTATCATTAGTGTTCATTATATCAACATTTCAAACAACGTTTTAATTGATATAAAAACGTATAAACCATCTGATAATAGAAAAGTGTAAATAGAAAAATGGTGAGGGATCATTTTACCAGAATACTAATTAAATCACATTTGTGGCCAAATCGACATGAATTGAGTTTAGAATGTTAGTATTTATGGATCTCCAGGACGAGGATTTATGTCACACGCTCAGATTACAATAAAACCTTATAATTATGCATGAGGTGTTATGTTTTGCAAAATGTTCAAAAACTTGGTCAAAATGTTTCTTATAAGGATTTTTGACAAATTTTCAGAAAGGGGTAATTTAGGTTTAAAAACACAAACATGTTCACCAGCTTACATCAACGGAAAACTATAGCATCGGGTTTCTATCAACTACTTAACTAGATAACACAAAAGATCGACTGTGGTTTAGTATTCCAAGATAAAGGTGAGATACTATTGAATATTTTATAGACATTACTTCCTTTATTGCAATATATCTAAATTTATGTTGAATACATTGACAATGGACCGATGCAGCAGTCTATGGTTGAGTCCGAGTGCATGAAAATACCAAATCCCCTACTGTGAGTGTGCAATCTTTTGTAGATCATTTATAAATTCATATTACCCTGTCAAGCAGCATAAACCATGATAATAATTCTACAGAAAATCTAACATTTAATGGGGTTGACTATATACAGTCAAGTAAGCCCGCCCGCCTAGCTCAATAGGTAGAGCACTGGGTTAGTAATCCATCGGTCGCTGGTTCGATCCCGGTTCTCCGTGACAGTTGATCTCAAACATTGTGTCTAATGTTCATTTGTCTCTAACCGCTGATTCAGAGTAGAATGTATCATGTGGGAACATTAGTCAGTCACTTGCGGAGAAATTGGCAATTACTGGTTAGTTATCCAGGAAAACCGGTTAGGTTGAAATCGGCGTTAAACCCAAACAACAAACAAACAACAGTCAAGTTATACTGAATAAGAGCATTTGAGCATGTTGCATCTTGTGTGTTATTAAGTCAGAATCATCAATTTGTGCTGCACAAATCTGAAACAATAATTTGACATTATTCATGACAAAAGAAATGCTGAACTGCTTTGCTTCATCATAAGGATTTGAGACAGGAATTGACTTGAACAGGACTGCAAATGTCAAGAATTTATATTATCCAAAATCTAAGCACTGATTCAAAACATATATAAAGACTGAATAAAGAATTCAAGCAAAAGTTAGAAATAATATCTTTTTAAAACGAGATTTATTATTTCTTAATTAATAAAGTAACTAGTGACAGACTTTACTTTATGCATGTACACAGCTAAGGTATATATTATGGCATATTCAGTTATATGTCGTGATGATTGAATAAGTCAGAATACTTTTCGATTGAGAGAGCACAGGTAGATTATGTCTTCCATGTTTTTTTTTACTACAAGCAGAAATGAACAGTAGTAAGTCCCTTACACCAAGAAACTCAAATAATAAATACTTTGTGCTGGCATTTTCTCTATTACCTCATTGCAAGTTATGGAATAATTCAAGACTTTGTCAAGAATACAAGAATAACTATTTGCCTCAGTTCTGTTTCATCATAAGAAGTTTCTAGTTGTTGTTGTTGAATATGTATCAGTTTCATTGGTTGTTTTGCAACTGACAGGTTTGACATTAGAGCAAGCTGTTCAAAGAGCATTTAATATATATGCAGTGTATCAGTTCAAAATCAGGTGAGTAAATATGTCAAATGGCTTTGCCTGCCGCATTCAGCACTTTTAGTGCTTTGATTTTAATATCTTTAATATTATGTTTTAAGGACATAATATGGTTACTCTTAAAATTGATTCAAAATACTGGTAATTATAAAAAATTAAAAGATTTATATTTCAATGGTCAAGTGATTGGCTTGTTGACAGCGGTTAAAGCATCAAAGCCTGACGTTTTCAGTGCATGCAGCTATCCTTAAGGATTGCCTGCGTAATGTCGCAAAGGTTAAAATTGTTTCGTCATAATACTTTGCAAGAGAAATTAAGGTTACATGTTACCATGTTATGTTTCTATTTTAAGATTCGTATATTGATTTTAATATATAAAGCCAATCGAGAATTTAGTCAAATTTATATATCGTACCGTGGTGCAATTGAGATAGCTAGATATTTGTGGATTTAAAGTTTCAAACTTAGTTGAGGATTTAAAGTTTTAAGTTAAATTTAACAATTTATCGTGATTTACATTTCATAAATTTTAATTCAAAGTTCCTCATCTTAAAAACAGTATAATAATGCATAATTCGGGGAAATCTGTATCAAACATGAGTTCTGAAATAAATAAATACTTTTCTGTGTTTGAAAGCAAATACTTTGGTGTTTATTGGCACTTCTATATGTGGTGGTATTAAAAGTGAATCATACAATTGAAAAACATTTCTACAGCATTCGTCAGCATCGGAGAAATGTATTCGATTAAAGGCTTCGAGGTCCCAAAAGTATGATCGTCTTACTATTTGCCTTAAAAATAATTTTTATAAGGCAATAATAATATTTGCCTTATTTTATCGTCTTATTATTTGCCAGTCACAATTTTTATAGGAAGAGTCGAGGTGTTTTGGAAGGGTATGGGACCCTTGACCTAGATTTTAACAATTTTAAACTAGTCATTAAAATGCCTTGTTAATGCCTGCGTTTTTTAATTAATTAATTTATTTATTTATTTATTCATTAATTTATTTATTATTTTTTCATGACGTCTTTACGTTTATTATATACTTATAAATGAAATATTGATGAAATAAATTGCGTATTTTCATTTTCCGTATTTTCACTGTAGAAATTTATTTTTCACTGCAGTGAAACATATTTTCCGTATTTTCACTGGTGTCTTGCCGGACTACTTTCTTCTAAATTCAGCCAATACACTAAATTAAAGGGGAATTCTTTCAAATGTTAAGGTCAGAAAAGAGAAAAGTATATAATAAACAGAAAATTCAAGTTTTTTCTATAAATACAGGATTTATTTTCATCTTGTGGTTTGAAAATTATCATATTTCACTCGTGGCTATCGCCACTCGTGAAACATTTATTTTCATACCACTCGATGAAAATAAATCCCGTATTTATAGAAAAAAACTTGAATATCCTCTATTTATTCAATGGCAAATGGCTTGTTATTACATATATTGGTAATATTACAAAATATTGCAGTGAATAATTTTATAAACGCCTTAATGAATTTTTATATATTTAAACAAATGTTCATGAAAGAAGTAATCTGTGAAAATTTTAATTAAAAAGATAATGTTTTTTTAAATAGATAACATTTTGATGAATGAATGAATGTCCAGCAGGTCTGTCTTGTATTATAATAGTAAGAAATGTGCGGAAATAGACCAACCAATTCTTATGTATAGTCTTTATAGTTTTTTAGAAGGGCACTAGTCACAGTATGTTTGTTTGTGTATCTATAATAGATAACATTGTTACAAATTGTTGATTTGAATTTATGAAGAAAATTGACTAATTGGTTATGCCTATATTGTCATGCGCACAATAATATTTGGTTTTAATAAAACTAAAAATTGAATCTTGTACTTTTTAAAATAGTAGGTGAGAAGAATACATGTGTGTACATGTGCCTTTCAATTGTCTAAACGTATTCTTTGCTATCTCGCTCAGTGAATGTGCTTATGAAATATAATTATTTAGCGTAAAACTCAAATTTTCATGGGGCACAAACGGGATATACCGGTCCAAGTTTTATACAAGGTTTCGGTTCAGTTCACTCACATTTTTTTTGGACTGAATTACTTCATCACTGCATCTAACAGTCATAAAGACATAAGATATGTATGTTTGAAGAAAAGAAATTATTGCATACGAAAAATAAAAAATTTAGCTCATGAAGTCGATGGGTTTTCTTCTTCTTATGATTATTATTACCTGGCAGTATTATATAACTTAACAGGAAAACCTTGTGCTGGTATCTATAGCTTGTGTATCCATTTTATAACAAACTGCATGGATAACCTAGTCAAGGAAGTATACATATTTATGATTTGTCCAAGTACGCCGCAAAGGAAAATATAACTTTGTCATTTTTTTATATTCGAAATTCAAGGTTAAATGCATGTGCATTTTTTATTTTTTCGCAATCATTGAAGTCCATTAATGAAAAAACAAATAGAATCTGTTTTCAACAAATTTGTCGGGATTTTTGTCCCGATTCAAATAAAGTAATAAAAAAGGTAATTCTGCAATGCAATATACAATAGAAAAAATGAAAACCATGTCTTTCTGTCATCTAGTGTGTTGTTTCATTTAAATTTCATTTATTACTGTTGATCACTTTTTTCCTTTATACATGTAGATCAGCTGCACAGGTCCGACCGGCTCCGAGTACCAGTAAGTAGATTCATTCAATATATATCATTATATTTATTATTATTACATGCATATACATAAACAGCGAACATTTCAAATATCATCCGTCAACAGATTTCAAAACGTCTATACTTCAGCGTTTAAACACATCTTTTATATCTCACAAACAGGAAAGATGCTTAGTTAACATTTGATTTGACACGTTTGTTTTAAAACAATTAATTTTTGGTTTTTATAACGATATCTTAATGTTTGATAAAATATCAGAGAAAATTCTCGTTGCAGAAATTAAAATGATCATAAATAAGAGCAAATCTTAAGCTAGGTCTTGCTTAAATTACTTGTTTAAAATGTATATCTTTGATTAAAAACCACTTTATTTGAGCCCAAGCAAAATTGTAAAGAATTACATAAGAGACTAGTCAGTCACTTTTGTTTGTAGTACCCACTGATGAGCACCAGCCACTCCTTGCATGAATTACCTTGTCCTAAGAGCACTTCACAAGCTTTTGGCTGGAGTTAAAAACCTGTCAAAGAGGATAACCACTAAGCTATCCAGTTTTGCTTGAATTCATATTTTTCAAGATGCGAATTTCAAACTTAATATAAATACACATAATTTAAATCTAAAATTATAAACTTAATTTTCAATTAACATTTACAATACTAAAACTTTTCAGATGTTCCGCACTCCAGTTTTGTTGCGCTTCAAAATGCTGTGACAAAGAAGGGTTAGAAACGCTATTTATTGGGTAAACATATTTTATTTTACCCCTACAGAATCAGTACAAAATTCCAAGTCTTCAAGTCCTACTTGTGTATGACAAGTTTAGTTACCCAGGGAGATGGATCAACAAAGTGAACAGTCACTTTGATAAAATGTTAAGATATTTCATATGGGTAAAATGTTTAAATACACTTAGAATATGATTTATCTGAGCTTGTTACTGCTGAGAGACAACATGATAATGTAGGTATTTTACTGCAAGAACCAATGCACGTTAGTTTCGCAAATACTCATCGGAATATTTGAACAACTGTTGAACAACTGTTACAATTAAGAAGCAGATCATGTCAATTCTAAATCTTTTGAAATGCTCCGTTTACAAGATTTTGAAGGAAATGTCAAACAAAGATCATAAAGAAAGATCATTAATATCAGTATATTATAGAAACTGCTAGGCAAATACAGCATAGATAAGAACAAAATTGTATAAAGTTTGAGTCGGACTGGAGAAAAGTGATATCGACATAGATATCAGTCTTAACTTCTCATTTCAAATCAATACTGATTTAATGACTTATCTAATATTTTAAAGTCAGGAAAAGAGAACGCTACAAAGCAAACAAGTTAAATAAACTTTGATGAATAAACTTATCCGTATCTGGCGACTCACAATTCCTTTAAGTCGGTCTCAACATTAGTTTATGTCTATGGTTATTTCTTGACACCTAGAATTACTACCGTTCTAATAATCTGAATTATGCACCTGTCGACTTTAATTGAAAAGACATTGTTTGACCAGTGAAACTTACGGAAGTGTGATTGACTATAAGAGTCAAATTCAAATTTTGGCATTCCGCGTTTGACGCTTATAAATTTTTAGAGCATATAATTATTTCTCTATCATAAATACTGCGTTGAATTAAGGAAAACCTAGTTCACCGTGGTACAAAGTACATGTACTGTCATTGTGCCAAGTGTATGTCAGTAAATAAAAACATGTCCCGTTTCAGAATTGATATAAATATCAGCATTTCTTTTACAGGTTTGGAACAACACTACTTATTGTTGCACTGATTATAAGTCTGGTTGTCTGGTGTATCTGCAGGCGCAGAAAACGTAAGAAATTTGTTCACTAAAGTTATGTTTATTTTCATGATAAACAGTTGTTTCTAAGATTTAATTTCATATAACACAGTAGAGGGAAAATTCTTTTCGTTCACAGTAAATTAACAATTGTTTCAGTGTCAGTGAAGTTGTCAGTATTTTGGAACTGTCACATGTATTTTGAATGTCCTTAAATCGAAAGTCGGTATCAGATAAGACATACTGACAATCTTAAGCTATAAATTGATGTTGGATTGTTTACTTGATTGAAGAATAAAAAGCAAACCTTCCTGTCTTACTGTAACAGGTGGTGAAATATCGTGACTCGTATTGTGATTTATTCTATTTTGGACAGTGAGTAGTAATTAAGAATCAACATAACGTTTGTAAGTTTCACTTATAATTAATAAGTTTTCTTTTTCTAATGTCACTCAAATTTCAAAATGTTTTTTCATAGTCGCCGGCAAGAATCAGCAGCGTACGACAAACATGTTGTCTGTAGGGCCACAAAACAAGGACGTCGTTGTTGATTTGGGAATGGATGCAAAGAGGTGTGGCGTTCACACAAAGGGCTCCTTTCTTCCGGCTAACATCTCGTTTGTCGTTCCGGAATTTCCACCACCAAACAGCACATTGGGGAAAACCAAGACAGGACAATACGACACAGAACCACTGCTTTCCTGTGAGAGTAGTCCTGCAAGTTTGGAGTCAACATGTCCTTTGAAATGAATGAAACTGTATTAACAAAACTATTCTTACATTTCATTTTTATAGAAGTTCTCTTTTTATTCAATTATATGCATAAAAAATGTATAAAAAGTATAATCGACAAAATATTTGAATAGAAATAGGAATATAAAACGCTATTATTATTTTACACTGACTGCAGATGGAATGAAGAGGTTGATGTCGTTGTAAAGTTAAAAAACATGTTTAATTTCAGCTCATAAAAACAGAGCATTCCAGTTTCAACCATTATAAATGCTAGCCTTCGTCCAAAGCATGTCTAAAGACAGTCACTTTAACATGATAAAGGTTACATTTTGATAAACAAGCCAAAATGTGATATGATTTTCAACAATTTGATATAGCTCAATTTTGATCATCTAAACATTTTTTTTATTTCATGCATAAAATCACACAAATAAAAAATTGAAATATTCTATTACAATCAGCACCCCGTCATTAAAATCGAGGTACCAATTAATTCGTATATGTTATGTAAATAAAATATTGGTGCCTATCGCATAAAATTTAGACCAGAGTAATATAATTTTGTAAAATGTAATGTTTATTTTATTATCTAGTTTTTTTTTTATAGTATTTCAATTCAAATTAGTTTTATTGCATTGTTTAAAGGTAAAAAATGAGAGAGAAAAAAGAGGCTTATCAAATCTTCAACCTTCCTAAGAACCAAACATACCCAATTTAAGCACTAGACACCAATCATGACAAGATTGTTAGCTTTTAAAAATAACTTGGTGTAGCTCTGCTTTTTTCTGAAAACTTTGTTATATAGCTGATGAACGTTTCAATCCTCGTTTCTATAATTTTGTTCAATATATCGAATGTTTCCTGATATTTTGATTTACCGACCATCCTTATTGTTTTGTTTTGATTTCTGGTTTTTGTTTTAATGTAGTTTTAGCATGGTTTATTATGGTCTGTGGTTAAATCAATCTCACGGCTGTTGACAGTTTAATAATGGTTTTCTATTTATATCTAAATGAATTTGTATTTATATTTTATCTTGTTTGCAGTGTTGTAATATTTAACGAGACTTTGTTGTGCAGTTAATTCAAAGTCTCATGGTTCCTACTTTACTTTCCAACTTAATTTTGCTAATTTGTAACTTTAACTGTTTTCTATTTCAAGCTTCCTTGTTCCCTTAGTTTATGATGCATGAATTGTGATACAGACCCAATACCTCTTCTGTTATTTCGTAACATTGTTTCAAACATATTTCACGTTTGTTCATGTTAATACCAAAATTTATCAGTTGCCTTGTACAGCAAATATTTGCGTTGAAAACGTATGTTTCCCTAAAGTTCAATGTGTTTTTCTTAAACTCCGGGTGTGTAACACTGTGCTTTACAGTATCTAATAAATATTTGTCTTCTCTACAGTTTTTGTTGAAAATTACTGTCCTTGTCCTATTGAGTGCTTTGACTTGACCCTCTCTCAAAGCACGACAAAATATTACGGTCATGTTTTCGACTCGTGATATTTGTATTAAAACGCTCCACTATTTATATTTAGATCTGGCATAGACTTCAAGGACTTCATGATCAGATTAAGTTAGACAAGGAGACAATGCATCTCATTAACATATCTGACAGAAGTGTGGCTGATGTTAGTGTGATTTTAATATATCATATGGGCATTACAAGGCATATGGTAAGGTCATAGGCCAATATTATATCACAGACCAGTCTTACGTTGGACCTCAATTTTGGACCTCAAAACTAAAACTTCACATCGTTTTATAGACAATAAACTATTAACTTCAAATTATCTCTTATTGTTCTAAACCTCAATGAATTTTTCTTTTGGAAAAAACAATCTCTGTCACGTGAACTGACGATCGCCACCTTGTAACGTGTTAAGCAAACATCAGGTCTATAAAATGAAATGATAAATATCTGCGCATTTTGGCAATGATTTTCATATAGCAAGTATAGCAACATCGCCCCTCCAACCCAATATGCCTGTATCACATTCACTGGAATAGAGGTTGGTATTTATATCTATCACTTTTGTTCCTCAGATTGCTATTGATATTTCGACTCTAGCTATTGTTCGTAAAATGTCGCTTCATTGCTAAATATAGATAAAAACCATTTTCCATCTCTCGTCAACAAAATTTATCCATATGGACTCAAGCCTAATAAAGAAAACACTTCAAAACAAGCAACTTTTTTTTATCTAAATCTTTCTATTGAAAATGGTTTTGTGACTACCTAAATATACGATAAAAGAGATGATTTTGATTTCAATATTGTTAATTTTCCATTTTTAGATGGTGATTTCGCACGCGCTACATCTAATGGTATCTATATTTCACAGCTTGTTTGCTTTTCTAGAGCTTGTAACAGAAAAACTTTTGAAACAGGTGTATCGGTACCACAAATTAAGAAAAACTTTTTGCAATTTCTATCGCCGATACCCAGATTTAAGTCATAAATACAATTGCAGTTTAAAATCACTACTTCACAAGGTAAATTTAACCATTGTTTTAAGGAGGTTTGATTTATGGATTAAAGAACATAATAAGCAGTATTAATTCTCCAATTGTAAAAACCATCTGCAAATTCAAAAAGAAAGGCTAACAACATGATATTCTACAGCGCTCTGCCTGCTTGGTAATTAACATCTCAGCAGGAGTTTAAGAGTTTATGAAGGATTCATAGCGAAATCTTGGATTAGCAAAATCTTAACGTAGAAACTCGATCAGTATCTTTTTTTTCTGCCATCGTGTTCTTGTTGATTTGACTCCAAGTGCTCTGGTCTCAGTTAGGTCATTGAATACCTACCCTTTTACAATGCAATTAGCTTTTTGTTTTGTATGTCCGTGTGTTTTTGCAAGCAACATTGTCGAGTTGATGGGTTGGTTGGAGTTAATTCACCAAGACAACTTGTACTTGTTTTCTCTTATGAAAACGTGTTCTTATGAAATCGTGTTGGGGCAAGTGTGAGGTTGGTGCACCCTAGAACTTGGTTTAAACCCCCAAAAAGTGTTGCCACTGACCGTTCCAAGGTGGTAACCCAACAAGTTCTCATTTCGGTTGGTAAAATATTAAGCGACGATCTACACTACTGAGCCACAGAGACTAGTTATCATATATCGTCAAAATTAATATTATAACTAAAGTATCTACACCGTGACTAACGGGGTAAATTTTCTACCGATAAAAGTTTGTAAAACTTTATAGGTTCATGTTTTTCTATAACAAAAAGTGAGTCAGTAACTTAGTTTAAATATGTTCTTCAAAATAACAGCAAGAATTTTAAAATGTATAAACATTTGTTTCATCGTCGGCCCATCTATGTGTCAGTCCCTTTAAAAATCTATGCTGTATGTTCCCTCTATTTTTTGACTGTGTAGGGAGGCTGTGTTTTCTGACTGTGTTTTTCCTGATATGCGTTTATTTTTCACTTTTTTCAATTTGATAAGCATTTTGAAATCTATTTCAAAATTCTCTGCTGTACCACTGAGTTTCAGATTAGACACGAATGTATACAGATACAGGCCTATGAGGTTTATGCTTGCGTAAGGAGAACAACTTTAAGGATAAAACTGTAGTAGTTGCGGCTTGCTACCACCAAATCAATAATCATTATTGTTCTAGAAATCAAAAATAGCTTTAAACAGCCATAGAAAGTGTTAGGGCTTTAGACTTTTTTAGTATATCAAGCTTATGCATTTTGAAACTACTCATTTCTGTATTCATAAAGACCATATTAGATTAAAATATCTATATCAGCTATCACTATCAAATTGATATCAGAATAGTGCTGAAGACTACTTATTGGTCCCAAAGACAAGTTAAAAAAGACACCGCACGTCACCTTAAAAACATCTCTATACAGATCGTTATTATGGACAAAGGTGAAACAGCTAAAAAGATAGTTGATAAATGCCATCCCCTGAAATGGCATATAAAACGTACGTAAAAAGTACGTTTATAAAGTTTTTAATCAATTATTTCATTCTTATCGGTTCCATTAAGGATTGTTTTAATGAAACAGGGTTGCATTGTCTTTGAAACGTGATTATTTTGTATGGAATCTTTTAACATGTGTTGATTATTATTTTTTAAGATACAGCTATGTAAAAGGGCTAAGAAGTGCTTAATATTTCGTATGTGACTCAAGATACATTATGGAAGATGAATGAAAAATGTATGAAAACTATCGGTATTCATTTATCTCAACAAACGATTAAAGTATTTAGACAAAAACTGCCACACTATTGTCCCTGTAGCAAAGTTTTAAGAAAAGTCGTTACAGTGAATACATTGGTCTTATTAAGTTATTTTTGTTATCTATTTGTGACATTTAAATGCATTTTGGACGTCAGTTTAGCAGAACTTGTACAATGTATAAACAATGTATAAACTTTGTATAAATATTTGCACTAAAACTATGCGCGACATCAAATAGCATGATATTCATAAAATGAATAACAACTGCACTTTCAGATAAAATACCTATCGCACCGTCTGTGTTATCAG
Source organism: Cyclina sinensis (assembly GCA_012932295.1). Classification (NCBI taxonomy): domain Eukaryota; kingdom Metazoa; phylum Mollusca; class Bivalvia; order Venerida; family Veneridae; genus Cyclina; species Cyclina sinensis. The sequence goes on from JAAONU010000011.1 coordinate 434,534, forward strand.
TGCAATATCCCTTGACAGACCTCTTGATATTGTCATTTAAGGTATTGAGATTTTTCAGAGCATGACAACGTTATTTTCTTATCATTCAGTAGCAAGGTAAGTATGTTAGTCAAAAAGTAAGTAAGCCAGAAGTAAAAAATTTCCACTGTACGCACTAGTTCTTTTTGTCAGTTGTTTTACTTACCAAATATTCGCATTAGAATAATAAAAAGAAAAACATTCTTAAAGGCGCTTCGATATTTAACAAAATACACGACTTAAGAAAGAAAGCCACCAGACTTAAGATACTAAAGGGAACAAGCTTTAATTGGCTTCGTTCCCACGTCGCTTACTGCTTTTGTTGCTGTACGAACGAGCTGATTCAAAATAGCTAAATGCTGAGTATTATAAGATTTTACATGCTGTTGCACAACTGCATGCATCTACATTAATTTGAATGCACAAAATTGCAGCGATTGTTTGTAAAAAAGGAACCAAAAATTTGTATGCTTGCGAGTATTTTACTAGGACACATTAGCTATATTTAAAAGAATGTTTTGCATTCCTAAGCAATATTGAAAAGGTACTATGTCTTCTTAAAATCAATTTAACAAAGGTATGTCTGGTCTGGTATTTTTAAAAAATATAAATAACAATGTAAGCATTTCTTTGATCTCTTACTACATATAAATGTTCCTTTTTTCTAACAAATGATCACTTAACCTTACAGTTTATGAGATTAAACATATAGCTATTCTTGAGTGTATTGAAAATGTATAATTATAGTATTATTGCAGAGGGAAGTAACTTTGGACTGTCATTTCATTGAAGGACAGAAGGATTTTTGTGCCCTAAAGCAAATGCAAAGAAGCCTGAAATTCAAACATATTACTGCTTTCTGTCATATTTGGCCTTCTTTCCATTATTGTTAGGTAAAACAGGTTTTTGTGGTTTATTTTTCTAAAAAGAACCCGATAGAATGGGCTAGTGTAATAGAGGGGTATTCCGTTCTGTTTCTATACGTTGTTTTTGTATCTTTCTTACTTTGTTGGTATGTGAAGGTGTGTTTCTGTTCAATCAAAGTGTTGTTTTTCTAGAATGTTTTTATGTTTTTCATACTTTTTATATATGTCTATTATCTACAAAATATACGGTCTCTGAGGTCCAGGGTCTCTAAGAACTGTATTATGAGTATTGAAATAATATCTCTGAATTGTAGAGGTCTGAATGGGATGAAAAAAAGGCTTCGGGTTTTCCAATATTTAAAGAGTCTAAATGGTAACATTCTTTGTCTGAAACATATTCATTTTACTCCAGAATTACAAAAGAATATATACTCGGAATGGGATGGGGAATGTTTCTTAAGCTACGAAGCTTCGAATTCCAGGGGAACAGCAATTTTATTCCTAAAAAAATGAATTTAAAACAAATAAAAAATCTTTTGATCAGGACGGAAATGTTGTGGCCTTAGATTTGTCAATCGGAGAAAATAGAATTACTTTAATTAATTCGTATGGGCCTAACCTTGACAATCCTGAATTCTATCAAAACATTTTTGACAATGTGGAAAACTTCGGCAACGAAATATTTATTATTTGTGGAGATTTTAATTTAATTATAGATCAAGAGACGGATTGTTATAACTACAAATCTGTAAACAACAAAAAAGCTAGAGAAAAAAACTCTTAAACCACATATCTGATTAGGATTTAATAGATCCATTTAGAGCGTTCCATCCAAATTTAAAAAGATTTACTTGGAGAAGATCTAATCCGCTTCAACAAGCAAGACTAGATTTCTTTTTGGTTTCAAGTTCATTTTATACTTTATAAATAAATGAGAAATTCTACCAAGTGTGCAGTCCGATCACTCCTGTATTCTTATAGATTTTCAATTTATTATTAAATGTCTGTAGAAGCACAATAATTCACTGCTTAAGGATGCTGAATATTTAGAATCAATAAATAGAAAAATTGATGAAATAAAATTGCAATATGCAATTCCTATTTACAATGCAGAAAATATAACAGAAATATCTGATGAGAACTTTCAATTAAAGTAGATGATCAATTATTTCTAGATGTATTATTAACGGAAATTAGAGGACAATCAAGAGAACTTGCAATTTACAGTAGATGATCAATTATTTCCAGATGTATTATTAACGGAAATTAGAGGACAATCAATATCTTAAGCTTATAAAAAAAGAAAACTCTAAACTAGAACAAGAATTACTCAATAAAATAGAAAATATAGATTCTAACTTAAATGATGATAGTTTAGAAAGCATCCAGTTATTAAAAGAGGAACTAAAAGTATTCCAAGAAAACAAATTTAAAGGCTTTATTGTTAAATCAAAAGTTCAAAATATAATGGAGGGGGAAAAACCAAGTAGATATTTTTGCAAATTATAAAAACATTTTTACACATCAAAAACAATTAACAAGCTACATTGTGATGATTGAACACTGATTAACGAACAAAACTTGATTCTGAAAGAAACAGAAGCATTTCATAAGAATTTATTTGAAGAGAAGCCTGAAAATGTTTCTGAAGTTGATTTTTCTAGTTTTGTAAGTAATACTGATGCGCCAAAGCTTTCAAATATTAAATGTTCAGATATTGAAGGCTTGTAAACATACAGAGAAGCAAGTAAGGTTCTTGTCCACATGTAAAATGATAAAAGCCCAGGCACAACAGGTTTTGGAGCAGAATTCTTTATGGTATTTTGGGGTAAACTTGGACACTTTGTTGTCAGGCCTCTTAATCATGCTTACAATTCAGGAAAATTATCATATACCCAAACATAGGGCATAATAACTTGTATACCAAAAGAAAATAAATCTATAAATCTAAAATTTGAAGACCATTTACATAATTGATTACAGTATATAAAATGGGATCTAGCTGTAAAACAAATAGAATTAATATTATTATTTATAAACCTACACAAACTATCTTAATAATATTATACAAATTAAGAGTATGCTTACCCAAAGTTATTTCTCACTGTGTAGATGTACAAACTCCACGAATTAAATTTTACCGAAGCCAATTTATTTAATAATCCAGTTCCATGATCAATTGCTATATATTTTACTATCTTACTATTGTCTATACAGTCACATGTTTTTCATTCATGTTTAGTTACTATGCATTGTACGCGCATACGGTTAGTACATCGGAACCGGTTAAGTATCTATTTATAAATGTTGGTAATGCTATGCTATGAATATTGATTAGATTTATTTATAAATTTGAAGCATGCGGAAATTTAACTAACCCTAACTTTGACTAAAGTATTTCATACTGGTAAACGTGTGTTATTTACTTTCCATACATAAATGGATTACACATGAAAATACTGTTGTGTATCTACTCTAATGTTTGTCCTATACATTTTTGAATTTCAATAAAAATTACGCGTAGTGACTATAGAAAACGAATTAGATACCCTACTCATTATTAAATATTTCACTTCCTTTGGATGATAAATGATAAAACTATCTATTAATTAATTACTATCTTGTATTAGTATCTTTAACCAAACAAAAAAGCATACATAAAATCAATAATGCAATTTTGATTTATCTCAATGCTTGTTATTATTTTGCACAAGATTTAAATTCCTTATATTCCCTTTGCCAATGTACAAAGAGCTTTTCATGTATTCTTCGTATCCTTCCTTTTCTTCTCTACTTTCCTTCTATCTCCGTGGTTGCGACAGACCCCTACATTTTTACAGTACAGCAATAACCTAATGTCTATTGACACGCAAATGTACCGGTGAGGGTGGGTCTGTTTTATAGAGTACAGCAAGTCCTAAAAGGTCTTAAACACTCACTTCGAACTAATTATCTGGATGTCTATTATTCTCTTTTTCAGTGGCGATATACACAAGAATCCAGAACGGTTGAACTGGATTTTTCTAATGCCTCACTGAATTCATCGGAATCCTCGTTTCTTTCAAAATCCGACTTTTCTAACTCTATATCGTTTGTGCATTACAATGTGCAAAGCTTTCTAAAGAAAAAAGATATTGTGGAAGGCGAACTTGATCCCTTTGACGTCATCTCAGTAACTGAGACTTGGCTTGCACCCTCCGTTGATATTAACTCTCTAAAATTTCAAAATTTCGCTTCTCCTTTTCGAAAAGATAGAGGCACGGACAACCATGGCGGTTTTTTGGTGTATGTTAAAAGCCGGGTTCCTGCAATAAGAAGACATGACTTAGAATTCATGGAGTTGAATCCATATGGCTGGAGCTCTTGTTGAAAAAAAGAAATTACTTTACGGCAGATTCTATCGCCCGCCAAATTCAACTCCTTTAGTTCTTTCTCAGATTGAAACGTCAATTGGTCAATAACATTAAAACACAATACAATATGACAGTTAATACAACAACCAACACATTTCACAGAGTTTTCAATCTCATTTATTGATCTATTTCTTGTCTCTTCGTCATGTAAAGTATCTTTATCTGGAGTCGGTGATCCTTTCCTTGTTCAGTGATAAAGGTGATAACGCGGGTCTTAGGCGGGAGGTCTCTCTTTTTCCATGGGATACTATTCAACATGAAAATATAGACACTTACACTAAAACCTTTTCTGACGCAATTAACCAGACAACTACTAAATATGTACCAAACAAAACTGTAACTATACGTCAATCTTTACCAGCATGGATGCACAACGAAAACAAATCAGAAAATGGAGCGTGCATACGACAAAGCAAAACAAACACAGAATCCACGACATTGGCAAATTCACAATCAAATTAGGAATAAAACAGTTACTCTTTTGAGACAAGTAAGACTTCAGCACTTGCAAAAAACTACGATCAGATAATCTAAAATCGACAGATTTCTGGGAAATAATCAAACTCCATATTTCACATTCATCAAACACAGATATACAACATCTGCAGGATGACCATGGTTCAATATTAACATCAGATCCAGATAAAGCAAATCTCTTTAACTCATTTTTCCATTCTCAAACAAAACTCAATGACAACAACAAAACTCTTCCAGATATAAATATTCAAACAAATCAGTCACATTTGCAAAACATACATATACACAAGACGAAGTATCAGCTACTTTGAAATCTTTACAAGAAGGAAAAGCAACAGGCCCAGATATGATCAAAAACAGAATCTTAAAAGAACCTTCACAAGAACTAGCTTATCCACTTTCCCATCTTTTCAAAAAATTAATCCAATCAGGGAAGGTTCCGTCTCAATGGAAACTATTAAACGTATGTGCGGTTTACAAAAAGAACGACCCTACACTTGCCTCTAACTACAGACCTATTTCTGTTCTAAGCACAGTTAGCAAAGTACTCGAACGCATTAAACACAAACAAATTTCTTTCTAAATAACAATACACTTCTCTTTAGTATAGCTTCGTCCTAAATCACTCAACTTCAAACCAGCTAGTGTCAATATATAATTCCTTTTGTCAAGCCCTCGATGAAGGCAAGGAAGTTAGAGCTGTCTTTTGTGATATTTTAAAAGCATTTGATCGTGTGTGGCACCGCGGTCTTATTCACAAACTTGAATCTACTGGTATATCTTGTGTTTTACTAAACTGGTTTCGTGACTACCTTTTTGGGCGTTCCCAACGCGTTGTGTTCTCTGGCACTTTTTCTGAAGTCTTACCCCTTAACTCTGGTGTTCCTCAAGGATCAATACTTTGTACTTTACTCTTCCTGATATATATCAATAATATAGTCCAAGAAATTAATTCTTCTATCTGACACCAGTCTCTACATTGTTGTTGACAACCCCCATGAGACTACAGCTAGCCTTAACTCTCATCTTTCTAAAATCTCTACTTGGGCAAATGACTGGCTTGTTGATTCAATCAGCCATAACAGAAGCTCTCCTTTTCAGTCGAAAAGTACACAAACCATATCATCTTCCTCTCAGCATGTCCAAATCCCGGAAGTAAATTCTCATAAGCATTTAGGTGTCACCTTTTCAAACGATGGATCCTCGTTTGTGGAAAACATCAAATCCAAATCTTGGCAAAGAATAAATATCATGAGAAGTCTTAAATTTATTCTCGATCGTATGTCTCTAGAGATCATCTACACAGCTTTCATTAGACCTCTACTTGAATACTCTGATGTCGTCTGGGACAAGTTATCTACCTATGATGAATATGATTTCGACAAAATTCAACTCATAGCTCCTCTTCGCATCATCTCTGAGTCCACTAAACTCGTTTCCATTCAAAACCTCTATTCTGAAACCTGCTTCAAACCTCTTAAAGAACAAAGAAACACAGACTTACTCTTTTCTATAAAATGTCAAACAACATAACTTCACCTTATCTCACTGCAGTAGTACCAAACATCGTAGGCAGTACTACAGCATATAATCTTAGAAATGCAGAAAACAACAGAAACCTTCAATGTAACACACGTCTTTTCTCGTCCTCTTTCCTTTTGCAAACAGTATCTGAGTGGAACCTACTCCCTACTGAACTAAAACATGCTCCTACTCTCAGCAGCTTCAAATAAAATATGAATAAGGATGTCAAAATGGTACCTATTCGTTTTTATTATGGTGATAGAAAAACACAAATCTACCATACACCTCTCAGAAATCACTGCAGTTCACTAAATCAGCACATATACTCAAAGAACATCATCGATAGTGCTCTTTGTGCGTGTGGAGACAACGAAACAACACACCACTTCTTTTTCACATGCACTAGATTTCAATGGCACAGGGTACAACTGATTGACAATATCAGAGCAATCACAACGCCCACATTACAAATCATATTATATGGAGAAAACAGCAACCCACAACACAATAAATTCATTTTTGAACATGTTCACACGTTCATAAAACAAACAAAAAGATTAACATAATACGATTACATACTTATACCAATCAAATAATGTATCAGTGACATACAACTTAAACACCCACTGCAACCAATACTTCTAGCAACTAAACTCTACTTATCTCTTTTCTCTGTCCCTGAACTTAATATTGCCAAATGTAAAGTCAGTTGTATACAGCCATACTAGAATGCCCTTTAAGTTCTATTTAAAATAACAAAAACAGTAACTATTTTTGTAGCATATTTTCTTTGTATTGGTACTTTTCTATTTTAAAAAGAAAACCATCATACAATATTTTGTTCTGATATGTAAATGTTCATCACTACTTGTTATGTCTTCATTTAAGGAAAGAGTTTCCCAGAAAGCTTATTAGCTTTCTACTCAATCCTTTTTGAATTGTATTATGTAAATTGTACATATATACGTGATTATGGAAATAAAATATTGTTTAAACCAAATAGAATTAAAAGTGTTCTTGACCTTTTAGTAAGCAAAGAACAAATTATTCGGGGTAGATTTTTTGGAGAAATACAGATTAATTTATGATATAATGCAATATACCGAAGAACATGATATAAATGGCCTCATTATTGATATATTTTGAAAAGGCATTTGATTCGTTATCATGGAAATTTGTACAACAAACTTAACCTTTTTTTAATTTTGGACCTTCAATAAGAACCTGGTTAAAAATATTATATCAAGATTCAGTTTCCGCAATCAACAAATGTAGATTTCTTTCAAATTTCATCAAAATATGGCGTGGTTGCCGTCAAGGAGACCAACTGTCATGCTATATATGTATTCTATGTTCAGAAGTACTGGCATTGGAAATAAGGACAAGTAAAATAATTAAAGTGATTACAATTAATAATAAAAAATTCCACAGGTTGCAGATGACACAACTTTCAAATAAGGTTACTGCACAGAGTTCTAGGTACAAATGAGTTGTTATTTAATATTGGTAAAAGAGAAAATTCATTATGCATCTTTTGTTCAAGGGAGACAGAATCAATTGAACACTTGTTTTGGAGATGTAGGAAAATTCAGAATTTATATAAAAATATTTTTAGATCAGTGGAAGCTTTTTCAACAGTTAATAAGCATGGTATACTTTTTGGTTTGAAAGAAAACAATTAAATGCAGAAAACCTTCTTTTGATTTATGTGAAGATGTATATCTATAAATGCAAAATGTTTAAACTTCATCCATCAGCTGATGGTATAAAGGCTTATATAAAGTACCTTTTGAATATAAATAAGGAAATAGCTGTTCAATCAGAAAAACTGATACCATTTATAAATTAATTTGAATTTTTGATTAAGACAATAATTGGTCTGGGAACATAAACATTTTTTTCACTACATTGTTTTGTTTAATTTAGTTATTGCAATGTAGTTTAACATAGTGTAACACTATGCTAATTGCTGCTGTACAATTTTCTTTTCACAAAATATTTCAAGCAGCCAAAGTCATATATGATGCTTTTTTAAAATTTATTTATATATACAAAACCCCTCTTAGGCTTGTGTTAATTGAGAAAAACATTATTTTGATTTATACAAATGATAATAGGTTTGAATGTTTCTTATCATGTATACATGTATGTATGGGAATATGTGTGTGCTGTATATTTTAGGTCTTCTTTTTCAGGGTAATTCTCTTCTTTTTCTCATCAATGTTGGCAATACTTGTTTTCCTGTTGACTCTTGATTCTAGTTATGTATTAATTTTATGAATGTTGTCTGTTGTGTTTAATGTGAATAAATGGGGTTACCCTGTAAAAGGGGTCTGAAAAACAAAGCTTTCATATTTACGTACTATCGTTTTCACTTGCAGCATGCAGTGTATCTGTAACATTTCCGCAGTACCGTTTTCACTCGGTATTCAATGTATTTTTCACATTTGCGTACCATTACTTTCACTCAGTGAACTTAAACTGAAACAGTTCTATTTGATTATAAGCCTAATTTAACACGGGGTACTTTTACTGGCGCTGTACAATGATAGAGCTATTAAAAATACAATTCAAATATAGACAATTAATCAGTGGAAGCACCAAATCACATGATATGAAAATATGCAATGTAACACAATAAACTATTACAAATATGCATATGTTCATAAATATACATGAAACAAGATCAATTTTGCAATTTACCAGTGCACGCTTACCGATATTACACAGAAATATGAAAATATACGTTAGCAAGCAATATGAAAATGTGAATTAAAAATCGCTAACACCGAGATCATGTTATGTGAGCTGCTGTAGATATGTGCTGATACTCTTTTCATCACAATGTGTCAATTATGGCCCTGCTACCATTTTATATCACTTTGTCCATGTTTCTTAAAACCATGAATTGAAATTCTTGAAGAATAGTGTCTTCAGATTTTTCTTAAAAATGTCTATTGAAGCAGAATTTTTCACATGCATAGGTAATTGATTCCAAAACTTTGGTCCTACAGTTCTAAATCCTCGATCACCAAATGTTTTACATGTATTGAACGGTACATCATCCAGACATGAGCTGTTGATCGTAGCCTACGTCTAGAAACTTGAACAGGTAACATATCAGTTAGATAATCTGCAGCTTGGTGCTTTGAGCAATTATACATAACATTCAAGATCTTAATTTTAATTCTTGCCTTTACAGGCAACCAGCGCTTCAAAAAGTGCTTGTTTAGAACTATATTTTTTGAGTCTTAAAACAAGTTAAGCACACATTTTGTATCCTTTGCACTTTGCGCAAATCGCAAATTCCATGAAGAATTGCATTGCAATAATCTAGGTGTGAAATAACAAGAGATAAAACAAGAATTTCTGTAGCGTCATTGTAAAATATTTTCTGATATTTCTTATTCAAAAGTAATTGAACATAGTTGTCTGACATTTCTTTCTGATGTGATTTTTAAAATTGAGATTTTCATCTAATTCCCCCAGCTACCTAAAACCTAGTACATTCTACTGATTTTATAATGTCATTTGCAATATTAATCTCTCTAATTGTACAATTATTGAGCTGCTGTCTGCTACCAAATAAAATAAATTCGGTTTTCGAAGAGTTCATTTAAAGCTTGTTTTGTTTCATCTAATTGTCAATAGTTAATGCACAAGCTTCAAGTTTTTTAATACGGTCGAATGTTTCACTTTCTTACCTCTTATAAATTCAATTTTCAGAACAATATTTTTATTTTTAGACAGGGAAATCCACAGTAAATTTCAGCAAATCAGTGACTAGCTTACAACGAATTGTCCATATATACAATTGACAACCCAAAATGTAAACAAACAATGCATGTCTGCATGTTACTTACGTATTTCACTTTTCAAAGTGATTTTCAATATGCATTCGTAAATAAACCAGCAAAACTATCAAAAAGGTTAAAATCATGATGGTATGGTTGTTTTTAGACGTTTAATTGCTGTATTAATATGTTTACGTAAACGCATAGTTGAGATGTGTTTACAAAATTGTCAGAAAACACCCGTCTATTTATAAGTTTTGGAATCACATGATCGTTTAAACCAATGAAAAATGGTTTAAAGATTTTTCGGTTTTGGGGATATTGATGCACTTTCACTGGTTGCTTAAAAGTTCATTGTAAAGGTCAATATCATAAATCTACTCTTATTAAAGCAGCGGTGTGAAGTAACGGTAGTGTATTCATTTAGCTGCTGAGGGAGCGTAGTTTTTTAATAGCTTGATTTTCCTATGTAGTTGGCCAAAACTGTTTTCTAAAGATATGATCGTCAACAAAACCATTCACATAAATTAAATTGGGAATTATGTCAAATAAAGTTCCAGAATATGTGAGGTAGAGCCAGGGGCCCAAACAGCTACGCTGGGGGACACTACTCGGGTGAAGACTGCCGATTCTGTACTGACATGGCACTGCGTGGCCTAAGATATGAATCAACTAAATTGATAGCTGTGCCACAAACTCCGTATTGAGATTTCAGCTTTTTCACTAAAATGTCGTGACCAACCGTGTCAAAGGCAGCACTTAGGTCCAGGGTGATAAGGGCACTGACCTCTTAGTTTTCCATAGCGTCCAGTAAATCACTCACTCATCTAAGAAACGTCTTCTTTACGCAGAATTATTGTTTGGCAGTAGTTGATTTTCACTTACATGTTCATTCAATCTGAGCATTGCTCAGAATGCAATATAGCTTTCACATTTGTATTATACACAAGTCTTCGAGCGACTAACAGTTAGTGACTCGCCTCTATGTAATACGAATACAGAACCTAATAATAGTTACAATAAATACGAAGGTAAAAGTCGAAATGAATGAGACGGATATTGTTAATTCTAAGTGTACATCATATGAAACTTTTCATCATCAAAATAATAAAAGAACCGAAAAAAAGCATCTATTATCACGAAATAGTAAATAAACAACATAAAACTAAATGGTAATAGTGGTCATTTCACCAGTCAATGTTTAACTAAAGACTAAAGACAAATGTTGTAGCTATCTTAATTTGAATCTTTAAGGCAAACTCTTTGGTATTTTTAGCCAGAACTCAGAGGTAAAACATGTCACTTAAATTTATACAAACCTGAGGATTAGTACAAGTATTAGCATTTCCAAAAATGCTTGAAATCGCCGTTCAGCCATGCATTTCGTCTTATCCATAGATTTCTTCATTCATTAATTTGATAATCTTACAACATGCTTTGCACTGAAAAGCGAAGTTATATTTGATAATTTTCACACAGAAAGTAAATGAAATATACATTCTATTTTTATTGTAGCGGACGATTTGGCTTCTTAATGAAAAACATCCCAATATCTTTATACATCATGTTAAAATTTGCAGCATTAAAACCTTGTAAATATTGCTTTGTCGTAAACCAGTCTACGCATAATTAATTGACTATTTGCGTATTTTTTTAACTTATTAGAATCGCCCGGAAGCAAGCATTTATTTTTTTCTTTAAGTGCAAGTTTTGGAAAAAACAAACAAACCATACTCTTATTTAGACTACATTCTCTAGTAAAAAATGACATGAAGCAAAAAAAAAATGCGATTATCTTGTATTTATCCTACAAGAGCCTGAAGACTGGTACTGAGATCGTACATTGATGATGGTATTTTTCGGTTGTAAGAATAAGTAACCCGACAAACATGGCGGTTGGGCGAGTCCATTTACGCATCCCTTGCAGAAGAATTTTGACGTCCATTTTGTTATCATGTGATATGAAATGCTTTGCTTTGATTGGCTAAAGGCAGGCGGTGTACAGGCAAAACTGTTCAAATCTTGTTGATTGTATATATCGCCGTCCAGGAACGGCGATAATAATGACAACATATATAATAATGAAAAACTTAACGTCTAAATACTCATTACCGTATAAACAGTATTATTTATTATTACATAGCTCATAGGTGTGACCCAATCGTCATGAATATGGATGAGAATGTTTGTTTTGATGATCTCCTATAGAAGGATTTAAGCTATCAAGTTCAGTGAAAACTTTATGACAATGCACATTTTTTGCGAATTCTTCGTGTAACTTGATAAGACTTCTTTCACGAAAAAAGTCACCAGCTGAGATGAAAGATACATCGAGGGTACATTTTTTTTACCCAGTTTTCGCTTTGGTCATTGGGAAAGGTTTCGAGTAGGTTCTCTGACTGAAAAACCCCAACTCTGTATGACTGGTTAAATTTAACAATTATGTTTTTCAATAAGGACAATGTGCTCAGGGGAACGATATAAGGCCATTATCAGAAATGAATGTATGCAGCAAATATACCCCACATAGAGTTACTTCTTTATTGTATCGTATCAGTTACCACTTCCTTTTTGTTTATATCGTTATCGTTATATTTACAACATGCAATATTGTGAATGTTAAAACTGTTTAAAGAAACATGGCAAAACTTAAACAACTCAATTTCTTTATTTAAGATTAAGATATACTTTTGTAATTGTCAAGTGATTTGCATGATGCCAGTGGTTAAAAGCATCGTAGCGTTGCGTTCTACGTAATGTCGCAATGGCTGAAGTTGTTGCGTCATTGGAAGAGAAATAAATAGATTTATGTGATTCCCAGTGACTTGTTCCTAATTTTAGAAAGAGGGTTTTTTATATAAATATTAATACCTGCAGTTGTAATCCAGATAGCTAAAATATTTGAGGACATAAAGTTTTAAGCTAGTTGAGGATTAAAATTTACAGTTTAATTTAAACGTTTATTGTGTTTTTTTTGTTTCATACATTTTACTTATTATTCTCTCATAATAAAAACGGTATAATAATGCATAGTTTGAGGAAATCTGTATTAAACATGAGTTCTGGAATAAATAAATACTTTTCTGTGTTTGAAAGTAAATACTTTAGTGTTTATTGGTACTGTTATATGTAGTGGCATTAAAAGCGAATCATACTGGTGACAAAGTGAAAATAAAAATACCTAAAATATTCATCGACATCAGTGAAATGAATAAGATTGACGGCTACGCAGTCCCAAAAGTACGACTTTATCGTCTTATCATTTAGCAGTCACAATTTTTAAAGGAAGAATCTAGGTGTTTCGGTAGAGTGTTATACCCCTGATCTGGACTAAACCTATTCTGAATATGTCAGGGACAACAAAGTTTGTTTCTTCATTTATTTATTCATTTATAATTGTATGTTTGAATGCATTAATTTGTAAATGGTTAGTTATGACATTAAGGAAAAGAAACATCAAAATTGCAAACAAAACTCAAGACTTTGTCTCATTAAAGTCTCTTGTTTCATTTTTAATAGTGTTGATCTTTTTTTCCTTTATACAGATCAGCTGCACAGGACCGACCGGTTCCGAGTACCAGTAAGTTGATTCGTTCAACATATATATTACATGCATGTACATAAACAGCGGACATTTCAAATATCATCCGTCAACAGATTTCAAGACGTCTGAACTTCAGCTTTTAAGCATACCTTTATATCTCACAAACAGGAAAGATGCTTAGTTAACATTGGATTTGACACGTTTGTTTTAAAACAATTATTTTTTACTTTATAACGTTATCTTATATTTGATAAAATATCAGAGAAAATCCTTACTGCTGAAATCAAAATGATCATGAATAAGAGCAAATTTTAAGCTAGGTCTTGTTTAAATTACTTGTTGATTAAAAAACACTTTGTTTGAACTCTACGGTGACAAGCACTTATCTTGTCAAAAGAGACATCAACATTGTAACGAATTACATTAGAAACTAGTCAGTCACTTTTGTTTGTAGTTCCCACTGATGAGCAGCAGCAACTCCTTGCATTAATTACCTTGTCCTAAATGCACTTCACAAGCTTTTGGCTGGAGTTAAAAACCTGTCAAAGAGGATGACCACTAAGCTATCCAGTCTTGCTTGACTTCATATTTTTCAAGATCTAACTTGAAATATTTTCAATTGTAACAATGTGCCTTTATTTAGTGTAAGTGCAATAAAAAAGCAAGGAAATATGGGAACTAATCAGTAATTAAACCCAAGTTCTTAAGATTGATTGTGTAAACTAATTAACAAGAGAATGTGAATCTCAAACTTAATATAAATACACATAATCTAAATCTAAAATTATAAACTTAATTTTCAATTAACATTTACAATATTAACATTTTTCAGATGTACCGCACTCCAGTTTTGTTGCGCTTCAAAATGCTGTGACAAAGAAGGGTTAGAAACGCTATTCATTGGGTAAATAGATTTATTCTTACCCCTGCAGAATAAGTACAAAATTTAATTTAAATCCTCAAGTCTGAATTTTATGACATGCTGAGTTACCTATGCTGATGGATCAGCAAAGTGAGCAGTCAATTTGATAGAATGTTTTCTAATTCCAAAACTATTTCACATTCGCAAACTTCAGTAAAATACACTCAGAATATGAGTTATTTGAGCTTGTTATTGCTTAAAGTCAACAAGATCATGTAGATATTTTTATTGAACTTATGTACGTAAGCTAATAATTCGCAAATACTCATCGGAATATTTGAACAATTGTTGAAAAATATTGCTACTTGAACAATGAGTCTCAGGAAATATAGTGCATTTATAATGGATTTATGTATGAAACAATTAGGGAAAAGATCGTGAATTAATTGAGGGAAATTAATTGTCAATAAATTAAACTATTAAATACTCTTTTACTAAATCAAATTCTATCTCCAGCTCCGCCTAAGTGCGTACACTGAATTTTCGCCTAGGTGGTGGAAAAATGGCCAAAAAAAAGTTTAGGTAAACTATTTTGAGCAACAACTACCAGGTTTCATAAATTTAGGTCTTATGTAAAATTGAATTCCTTGCTTGTTCTGGAAAATTTCCTCGTAATATGTCCAAGTAAAATGTTTTATAATACTCCAGTGATAAAACTTATACGTCCAAACAGTAGCTTCTCAATACTTCGAAGGAATTTAATGTACAATGAGAAACAAAAGATGTGATTTAAGATGCATTCTAATGAAATTCAGCTTCTGAAGTTCAGAAGACTTCTATTTTCATTACAACGATTTAAAAGCTTTCTAATGCTAATTGGCAATAGTTAGAGAAAGATGTAAGATAGAGTTATGTAAAATGTCGTTAAAACTTGATTGTGTCAATTCTAAATATTTTAAATGTTCCGTTTACAAGATTTTGAAAGAATTTTCAAAGGATGATTATATAATTAATGTCAGTTTATTAAAGACCTAAAGTAACTGCTAGGCAAATGCAGCATAGATAAGAACAAAATTGTATAACATTTTACTCGGATTGGAGAAAAGTGATATCGACAAAGACATCAGTCTTAACTTCTCATATATAAATTTTAAATCAATGCTGATTCAGTGACTTCTCTAAAAGTTTAAAGTCAGGAAAAGAGAATGCTACAAGACAAACAATACGTATTTAACAACGTTTCAACAAACAATAAAATAGGAAAATAAACTTTGATGAATAAACTTATCCGTATCTGGCTACTCACATGCCTCTAAGTCGGTCTAAATATTAGAGTTTATGGTAATTTCTTGACACCTAGAATTACTACCGATGTGGCGTGAAAAACATAAGACCCGTGAAATCCTTAAGACTTTCCCTTCTGCGCATGCGCACAAGATGTTAACATAGGTTTCATCATGGCCGTGAAATGTGTAAGACGATAACACTGCATACTGCAGTATATGTTTTTTTATGGATTAATCAGTAAGTTATCATGAAAAATTGGAATTGTAGTTCAGTCCTAAGTATTTAATACTTTATGAAACGACTTATTTTGTATAATTGTGCTGATAGGTTTCGAACCTAACAGGTTATTTGAGTATCGGTGAGTGAAAGATTCAACACAACAGTGGAGTGTCTTGAAGCAGGGTAGTCTCAATATTTCGACTGCCGGTCTAATAATCTGAATTATGCACCTGTCGACTTTAATTGAAAGGTCACTGTTTGACCAGTGAAACTTACGCAAGTGTGATTGACTATAAGAGTCAAATTCAAATTGTGGCATTCCGCGTTTGACGCTTATAAATTTTTAGGTTATATAATAATTTTTCTAACAGAAATACTAAATACTGCATTGAATTAACGAAAACCTAGTTCATTTTGGTACACAGTACATGTACAGTCATTGTACCAAGTGTATGTCAGTAAATAAAAACATGTCCCGTTTCAGAATTGATATTAATATCAGAATTTCTTTTACAGGTTTGGAACAACACTACTTATTGTTGCACTGATTATAAGTCTGGTTGTCTGGTGTATCTGCAGGCGCAGAAAACGTAAGAAATTTGTTCACTAAAGTTATGTTTATTTTTTTTGATAAACAGTTCTTTCTAAGATTTAATGTCATATAATCAAAAGCTTTCCTTTTCGTTCACAGTAAATTAATAACTGATTCACTGTCAATGACGTAGTCAGTATTTTGGAACATTTACATGTATATTGAATGTCCTTGAATCGAAAGTCGGTATCAGATAAGATATACTGGCATTCTTAAGTTATCAATTGATATTTGATTGCTAACATAGTTGTTTACTTGATTAAAGAAAGAAAAAAGTCTTCCTGTCTAGTTTAAACATATTTTATTCCCAGAATATATACATAATGAACATTTCTTATACGTACACATACAAAAATAACATATTCAGAGAACAGGATTAGAACGAAAGACTAAGTCTTATAGAATTCTTCTCCTTTTAATTATTAAATATTTCTGTGTCGAACCGGTGACTTTAAATTCTGAGAAAAAATATATACACAATTGAAAAGTAGCATGAGAAGTATGAAAAAACTGATTAGAAAATGAAAAGTTCAAATATAGGGTGAAAAGTAAAGATAGGGTATAAGTCTCGTGAAAAGTTACAACTTGATTATTACGAGAATCTTTTAGTTTTAGTTATAAAGGTGTGCACGTTTGAGAATATTAATGAATTTTCATTATCAGACAAGGCTGGGTTTCCGAAGAGTAAAGTGTCGAGATTAATTTCGAAGTCATTGAGATTATCAAGTAGTTCATTACGATAGTTATTGTAGCGATAGCATTCGAAGAAAAAGTGATAATTTGATTCGACCTGACCACAATCACATAATGGTGATGGAATTATATTTCTAAGAAAAAGATGATATTTTAAGGAACTGCATTTTGTGCGAAGACGTGTATGGAGAACTTGTAATTTTCTGTTACCTGAGTAGTAGTATTTAGGTGTGCGTTTCTTGTTTCGGTTTAAGAAGTTCTTGAATAATGAGTGTCGATAGGTTTCGAGCTTCAGAAGGTAAGTTATTCCAGTCACGAATAGTAGAAGGAAGAACAGAATTAAACTATAACGTTGTTCTTGCATATATACCAGGAATGTTATCAGAATTACGTAAATCATACCGTGTATTTGTTTAATCGGGGATTAAAGAAGATAAATAAGTAGGAACCAAGTTATTTTTCATTTTATAAAATAGTATTAATCTGTGATTATAGCGTCTCTGTTCGAGTGTTTCCCAGTTTATTTCATTGTAAAGATTTTCAGTTGAAACTAATCTATTCGCACCTGAAGCTATTCTAGTGCATTCGTTCTGAATTTTGTCTAAACTTTCAAGTTCGTATTGGAAAGCATTTCCCCAGACGACATCGGCATATTCAAGAATAGGACGAATAAAAGAAGTATAAATGATTTCAAGGGATTTTCTTTCCAAACAAAATTTCAGTTTTGCATTATATTAACGCGTTTCCCAGCTTTTTCAGTTATATATTCAATGTGAGAATGCCAGTTACAATCATTTGAGAGAATAATTCCAAGGTGTTTGTGGTCATTTACTTCAGGTATATTTTGGTTAAGCACTGTGATGAAATACTGTGGCTCATATTGTATTGTATTGTAGACAGCGAGTAGTAAGTAAGAATCAACATATCGTTTGTGGGTTAAACTTATAATTAATAAGTTCCCTTTTACTAAGTTCTGCGTCACTCAAATTTCAAAATGCTTTTTCATAGTCGCCGGCAAGAATCAGCAGCGTACGACAAACATGTTGTCTGTAGGGCCACAAAACAAGGACGTCGTGGTTGATTTGGGAATAGATGCAAAGAGGTGTGACGTTCACACAAAGAGCTCCTTTCTTCCAGCTAACGTCTCGTTTGTCGTCCCGGAATTTCCACCACAAAACAGCATATTGGGGAAAACCAAGACAGGAAAATACGACACAGAACCGCTCCTTTCATGTGAGAGTAGTCCTGCAAGTTTGGAGTCAACATGTCCTTTGAAATGAAGGAAACTTTATAAACAAAACTATTCTTACATTTTTTTATAGAAATTCTCTTTTTATTCAATTATATGCATAAAATGTACAAAAAGTATAATCGACAAAATATTTGAATAGGAATATAAAACGCTATTATTATTTTACACTGACTGCAGGTGGAAAGAAGAGGATGTTTTTGTAAAGTTAAAGACGTGTTTCAATTCAGCACAGTTAAAGCATTTCAGTTTCAACCATTATAATGCCCGTCTTCGTCGAAGACGCTCCAAAGCATGTCTAAAGACAGTCACTTTGATACGACAATTGCTACATTTTGATTTATTTTGATAACTCTGATAAAAGCCAAAATGTAATGTGATTTTCAACAATTTGATACAGCTCAATTTTGATCATCTCAACATTTTATGTATCATGTATAAATTCACAAAAAATAAAAGAATAAAAAAGGTCCATCAGAATAGGCTCTCCTTCATTAAAAATTAGTTACCGATGTATTTGCACATGTTATATAAAGCAAAGTATTGTTGTCTATCGCATGAGATTTAAGAAAGATCAAAGTAATATAATTTTATATTTAAAATTCATACTTGCACATTACAGGCTTCTTCAAAATAAAATGTTTATTTTATTATCTATTTTTTATACTTTTAAAATTCAAATTATTTTATTGAATTGTTTAAAGGTACAAAAAAGAAGGAAAAAAACGGAGGTTTATCAAATCTTCAACTTTCCTTAGAATTCAAACATGTCAGCTATTTATGGAGATTGTCGCTTTCAGTATTTAGCAAGTTGTCAATATATATTTTAGAAACAGTATTTCTTAAAATAATAAACATAAAATGCAGAATATGTTTTTGCAAGAGGTTTGCTAGATAATTTGTTTGTTGTAAGAAACCTAGACCATTTAAGAATATATAGATTACAGTAA
The DNA here is from genome assembly GCA_012932295.1 of Cyclina sinensis. Lineage (NCBI taxonomy): Eukaryota > Metazoa > Mollusca > Bivalvia > Venerida > Veneridae > Cyclina > Cyclina sinensis. Next base: position 454,022 of record JAAONU010000011.1, read on the forward strand.
ATTCATTCAATGACAATTGTAAAATATTGATTTTTTGTTCTGACCTAGCTTGAGTCACTAATAGAGGTGACTTAGTAAATGCTTAATTGCTATCGCTCTTGATAAACCAAACATACCCAGTTTAAGCATTAGACACCAATCATGATAAGATAGCCAGTTTATAAAATAACTTATGATGTAGCTCTGCTTTTTTGTCTGAAATCTTTGTTACTCGCTCACCAATTGTTATATAGCTGCTGAACGTTTCAATTCTCGTTCTATGTTCTTGTAAAATATATCACATGTTTTCTGATATTTTGATTAAGCGACCATCCACATTGTGTTGCCTTGCTTTTTGGTTTTCGTTTAAATGTACTTTAAGTATGGTTAATTATGGTCTGTGGTTATAATTATAAGCTTGACAGTTGTTCAGAGTTAGATTATTGTTTTTTTTATTTATATCTGAATTTAACAAAATTTATATTGTGTCTTGTTTGCAGTGTCTTACTATTTTAAGCAGTTATTTCTCATTATCATTCTCATGGTTGCTACTTTGCTACTTCAACATAAGCTGCTTATTTGTAACTTTAACTGTTTTCCTTATCAACTTTACTTTTGTCATTAGTTTATGATACTTGAATCGTGATATAGACCCAATAACTCTTCTGTTAATTCGTAACATTAAAAACATATTTCACGTTTGTTCATGTTAATACCAAAATCCATCAGTTCCCTTGTACAGCAAATATTTACCTTGAAACCTTTATGTTCCCCTTATGTTGAATGTATTTTCTTTAGTTCTGTAACAGTGTGCTCTACGGCATAACCCAATAAATATTTGTCTCCTTCTTTTCAGTTTTCGTTGAAAAATACTGCCCGTTTCCTATTCCAAACTTTGACGACCTATCTAAAGCATGACAAAATATTTCGATCGTGTTTTTGATATTTGTATAAAAAAGCTCCACTCGTTAGCTTTAGATCTGGCATAGCCTTCAAGGACTTTATGATCAGATTAAGTTAAACAAGTGATAATGCGCCTCATTAACATAACTGAAAAAAGTGTGGCCAATGTTAATAAGTGATAAGTATAATAAATTATATGGGCATTACAAAGGACATGGTAAGGTCATAGTCCAATATTATATCATAAATCATTCTTACGTTGGACCTCAATTTTGGACCTCAAAACTAAAACTTCACTTTGTTTTATAGACATTAAACTATAAACCGCTGATTTAAAATCATCCTTTATTGTTCTTAGTCTCAATGAATTTTTCTTTTGGAAATAATCTCTGTCGCGTAAACTGACAATTGCCTCCTCGTAAAGTGTTCGGCAACAATCAGGGCTAAAAAGTGAAATGATAAATATCTACCCATTTTTGGCACTGATTTTTATATAGCAAGTATAGCAACATCACCCATTCAACCCCATATACCTGTATCACATTCACCAGCATAGAGGTTGGTATTTTTATTTAATACCTATCAGATTGTTATTGATATTTCTATGTAGCTATTGTTCAGAACATGTCGCCTCAATCTGATAAACATTTTGTCAGCTGTTTTAAAATCCTACGTTATACCACTGAGTTTCAGAGCAAAAAACTAAAGTAGTTGCTGCTAGCTATCATCAAATCGATAACCATTTTAAGCTCGACTATTCGAAGAATAAGGAGGGCTATAGTTCTCTCCCCGGCGTCGGCGTTGGTTCAGGTTTAAGTTTTTCGGCAAGGTAACATTATTCACCTAACCCTTGCAGATATAGCCCTGAAACTTATAATACTGGTTTACCATCAAGAGCTTACTCTGCTAACAAGAGGAGGTAACTGTGTCAAGCATTTTGTGTGAATTATGGCTACTTTTCGACTTAGAAATTCGGTTAAAGTTTTTGGCAAGGTAGCACTACTCACCTTTCCCTTGCAGATATAGCCCTGAAACTTACAATACTTGTTTACCATAAAGAGCTTACTCTGCTAACAAGAGGAGGTAAATGTGTCAAGCATTTTGTGTGAATTATGGCCACTTTTCGACTTAGAAATTCGGTTAAAGTTTTTGGCAAGGTAGCATTACTCACCTTTCCCTTGCAGATATAGCCCTGAAACTTACAATACTTGTTTACCATCAAAAGCTAACTCTGCTAACAAGAGGAGGTAACTGTGTCTAGCATTTTGTGTGAATTGTGGCCACTTTTTGACTTAAAAATTTGCTATTGTTCAGAACATGTCGCCTCAATCTGATAAGTGGTATCAGTAGTACAACATAGGATTTTGAAACACGTTTCCCTTGCAGATATATCTTGTTAACCATCAAGAGTTTAGTCTGCTCACAAGAGGAGATAACTGTGTCAAGCATTTTGTGTGAATTATGACCCCTTTTCGACCTTGCAGATATAGACCTGAAACATACAATACTAGTTTACCCTCAAGATCCTAGTCTAATCACAAGAGGAGGTAACTGTGTCCAGCATTTTATGTGAATTTTGGCCCCTTTTGGACTATGAAATTAGGTAAAAGTTTTTCGGCAAGGTGGCACTAGTCACCTTTCCCTTGCAGATATAGCCCTGACACTCACAATACCTGTTTACCATCAAGAGCTTAGTCTGCTCACATGAGAGGGTTACTGTGTCCAACATTATGTGTGAATTATGACCCCTTTTTTTACTTAGAAATTTGGTTAAAGTTTTTGGCAAGGTAGCACTAGTCACCTTTCCCTTGCAGATTAACTTAAAACATTTTTTATCATCATGACTTTAGACTGCCACAAGAGGAGGTAACTTTGTCAAGGATTTTGTGTGATTTTTGTGTTTATAAGGTTTTATAACCCTTTAGTGTCAAGTACTGAGAATAGTCGAGCGCGGTGTCCTACGACAGCTCTTGTTATTCTGGATATCAGAAATAGCTTTAAATAGCCGCCGTAGAAAGTTAAAAACTTCTTTTGTCTATCAAGCTTATGCATTTTAAAATATTCATTACTGCATTCATATAGACCATATTTGATTAAAAAATACATATCAGCTATTACTGACAAATTAATGTCAAAAATATTTTAAAGACTGCCTGAAGCTTACTGGTCCCACAGACAAGATAAAAAGACATGTCTACACGGATCGTTCAAAGGCTATTGTGAACTAATGTGAAACAGCGATGAAGATAGCTGATAAATGTCATGCCTTGAAATGGCGTATAAAACAAAGAACGTATATCACATTGTTGGTCAATTTTTTCCCACATTTTTTTAATTAGCGTTGCGTTGTTTCGTAAATAAGAAATATTCTATGGTAACTTTTAACATGTGTTAATTATCAATATTTTTAGAAAAACAGCTCCGCAAAAGGGTTAAAGAAGTGCTTTATATTTCATAATTATTTGACTCAATATAAATTACTCAAGATAAATGACCAATGTATGATAAAGAGTGGTATTCATTTATCTTTAAAAAAATGCTACACTTTTCTCCCTGAATCAAAGTTTTAAGAAAGTCGTTACAGTGTACACATTGATCTTATTCAATTTCTTTTTGTTATCTTTTTGTGTCATTCAAATGCATTTTGCACAACAGTATAGTAGAATTTGTACAGTGAATAGACAGTGTACAAACATTTTCATTTAAACTATGAGCGTCATGAAATAGCATTATATTCATTAAAAATGACAAATGCACTTCAGGAAACGGGGTATTCAGATAAAATACCCACCCCACCCTCTTTGTCTTCAGTACATTATCTCTTGACAGTGCACGTTTCATGACAGATATAATACTCGTGTTAGTGATCCGAACATCAGAGATAGGTTTGTTGAGGTTTTACATGAGCTGACAATATCTCCTTTCAGCTATAGTTTATGCGAATATATAAAAACTTAAACACTAGAACGATTCAGTTTTAGCACAGATATATTGAAAATACCAGCACTAATCTGCGAAATAAAACACCGGAATTCGATTTAAGTAGTTGTACAAAAGGTATTCAGTATGTACTGCTTTTGACCCCATCACTTGCGACAATACAACGTTACGTATTTGAAATTCCCATTGGGGGACTGTTATTAATAGTTTGCAAATAATTTGGTTAATTGGAAAGCTGACACAGGATCATTTTGATTGTCTATAGTAAGTGGTGGGCAATTTATAATACTTGCCAGGTGGACTTACGTCATCTAATTGCGAACAATGTTTCAGTAATAAATATGGCATCATATTTCTAACTGAGCATATCTGATTCCGCAAACACTCCAGATGTGAGCAGTCGACGGAGCATTCATCTTAAGCACGAGAAACATTATATCTCTGTCTTAATTTCCTTCGAACGAGCTTCTCCTTAATTATTCTTCAATTAAGGTCAAGAAAATTTACTTGCAGATAACTGGAAAGCCACTGTTTTCTAAAGTGCTCATTAGAAGGAACCTCCTTACAAGACTATCAATAACGCTACTAACTTGAAGTCTGAATTCAAGAGAAACCCTATGCCTGTCTGAAAGAAGTGAATGAGACTAAAAAATGAAGACAAAACCTTTATCTTTACTTTCACTCACAAAACAATGAAAATATTTCACTTCCAAATTACTCATGCCACAGCTTTAGATAGTGTAACTTTTCAGTCAAGCATCGAAAGAAGGTAAGGGCCTTAGAACCATTTCATAACATAAATCACCTTTGGAGCAGACTCTTCATTCCAGTTAGATCCAGAAGCCGTCACGCATGCGCACTAATATTGAAGATTTTGATGGCGCGAGATAGATTTTCTTGATCTGAATTAAACTTTTTCTTAGTGCGTACTTCTATATTTTACAGGTAAATATGTATGTCAATATTGCCATTCGTGTTATTCTACATTTAGTTATTCATGATTTTGTGTTATTTGTTATAAATTATGTTATTTACTCATATGGCGCAGGCATTTCTTGAGCTGAATTAAAAAAAGTTCTGAGAGAGCACTTCTGTATTTTACAGCCATCCTTTTCCCAAGTCCAGAACCCATATTAGCAGTACCCAAAAGTAATCAAAGGATTGTATTTCAAAAGTCAAGTGATTGGCACGATGACAGTGGTTAAAACATCGTAGCGTGATGTTGTCATTATATGCAATTAACTTCAAAGGAGCGTCTGTGTAATGATGCAAATCTTTAAATTGTAAAAACAAAAAAGACCACCCTAACTAACCAGATACGCTTCGCAAACGGCATTACGCCGCGATCACGGCATATGCAACGCTTTTAGCGGTACAAACGGTAATTAATCTGTTCTGAACACTTCCGAAATTTCAGAATAAAGTGAAGTGGACGAAAAGTTCACTTTAGGTATTAGATTCCTAATACACTAGCTCCACATTGAAAAGTATTCAGTTTCATTGATTTGTGAAGGATTGAGACATTTTCACTGAAGGACATGGGTTCAAACCCCACTCACGCCATTTTTGTTCTCTAGCATTTTTGGACGTTTTACATTTTTTGGTTTTACAACGGTAACTTTTATAGAACTGAAATTCAATTTCTTTCGTTTTAAATATATTTCAATGGTAACAAAGCTTTTCAGCATGGAAAATTGGTGAACATTGGGTATCTGTGGTTTCGGTTATTTATTTGATATTACGAAGCTTTAAAGGTAAGTTTGTGGAACTGTTATGGACACGAAATTAGAATCATCTTTGATAACACCTTAAACAGGTAAAGAATACACTTAAATAAGCAGAGATGAAAACATCGAAGTCTCAGAAGTGCTAGATTTGTACAGTTATTTTATTTTGATAATCAGTTTAATTTTGAAAACAAAATCCACAACTCGAAATGCGAACATCAACGCGTTGAATTATTATACATAGATAAAGTTTTTATTGACCAATATTCATACACGTGAGAATTTCTTACTTGCACTCTTTTCTGTGCTTGAATTATTAAAGAGGACCATGAAAAGGGTTGAATTATGTCTGAAGCAACTGTCCAGAATATTCTGACCACTGATGTTTTAATGTGTAGTTCGTATTAAAAATACGTGTACTTTAATACCAGCATCGCATAAAATGCCGTGACACGCAGTGTAGCAAATTTCAATGTACGGTGCGTGGCCTCACATTTTTTGTAGAATGCATGCTAAATACAGATTAAACATACTGAATTTCAACACTGTGTTTGTATCTGGTGCCGATTATTTCTATACATTCAAAGTTCTTCACAATACCTAAGTTTAGGCCAAGTAAAAGTATGTTTGAGCCGGTAACGCACAACTGTTCGCAGCTTATTTCGATCCATTTTCACGAATGATTGAACAAACTACCAAGTCCTGGACATTAAGCAGGCTAATAACATAAAGTTTCAGGACTTGGCAGCCGTATGGACCTAATGGTTAGGTTATTATTTTAAAATCTAGTCAAACATCTACATGAACTTCTAAATTTTTTTACTTGTACACCGTTTATGCCGGTTAAGAGCGTTGCATATGCCGTGATCGCGGTGTAGTGCCGTTCGCGATGCGTAGCTGGTTATCCGGGGTGTAGAGTGACGTGTTGGATTTCCAGTGACTTGTTACTAATTTTAGAATGAGCGTTCGGTTGTACGATTATTTAATGCGAATATACACCAAAAGCAAAACGAAAAGAATTTAGTAAATTTCAGATAACTAACCGGTTGTCATCCAGATAGCTAAATATTTGAGGACTTAAAGTTTACTGCCTACTTAATAATTTTATGTTTAAAATTTGATTTAACAGTTTAATGCGATTTTTGTTTCATAAATTTTTCTCATAATAAAAACCGTATAATAATGCATAATTTGAGAAAATCTGTATCAAACATGAGTTTTGGAATGAATAAATACTTTTCTGTGTTTGAAAGTAAATACTTTGGTGTTTATTGGTACTGTTATATGTGGTGGTATTAAAAGTCAATCACAGAGTTGACAGAGTGAAAACATTTCTACAACATTCATCGACATCGATAAAAAAGAATACGATGGACGGCATTGCAGTCCCCAAAGTATGATTTTATCGTCTTATTATTTGCTAGTATTTTATAGGAAGAGTCGGGGTGGTTCGGCAGAACGTTGGACCCATAACATATAAAATTTTTAACTTGTCACGGACATCAAAATTTATTTATTTATTTATTTATTTATTTATTTATTTATTTATTTATTTATCATAATGTGTGTGCATTTACTAAAGGTATATTATAACATTTATGATAAAATATATGCAAAATATTGCAATAAATGAATTAATAAATTTTAAGTTGTCCAGCAGGTGTGTCCCGCAGTGTCGTAATAAGAATTGTGCTGAAATAAACCAAAACATCTGAGGTATAGTCAGTATAGTTTTCCTTAGAAGGGCACTGGACGCTGTAAATTTGTTTTGATATCTGTAATTGATAACATTGTTACTCATCACTGATTTGAAATTATGAGAAAGACTGATCAGTTGGTTCTGCTATATTGTTAAGCGTATAGAAATACTGTGTTTTAATAAAACCGAAAATTGAGACAATTTTTTACCCAGAAAGATTTTTACATCAGATGATATTAAAATTCGCGAAATCAATTATTGTCATCAAATCATGATTTCAGACTCACTGGCATACACATAAGTGTTTATAGTGGTCTCTGTAGGTAACACGATTTTATACTCAAAAGAGAAACTTCGGAAATGAACTCGAGTTGTTTTTTATGGTAATAAGTGACAAGAATACCTGTGTGTAAATGTACCTTTGTGGATACACATTCAGATGGTTTTGCTGAATCGTCAGTTAATAGGCTTATATGATGTAATTATTCAGCGTAAAATTCGAATTTCCATGTAGCACGAGATGGATATACCCTGTCAAATTTTCAAATAATGTTTTCTGTTCAATATATTACCATGCAAGTCTAAGAAAAAAAACAAAAAAAAAACATTTAAAACGTGTTTTACGTTGGAAAGAAAGGCTGAGAAAAACTAAAACATTCACGTGGGTGGAGGTTGGGATGATTGATGTATGTGTTCTAATACACAAGCAATCTGATTAAATTCATATCCTAAACATCGCTATGCTATTAGGATCTGAGGACGACCAATAGAAGGTCACCTTCTCGTGACCTATCCATCAGCCAATCAGTGCAACGCTTCCACCCTCATGGAAGTAAATGTTCAACTTGTGAAAATCTATTTATATAGTTGGGATCCCAAACAAAATTATCTGCCATGTATAAACTGTCACTTAACTCAGGTAAATCTTTATCAAGATCTTCCAAAATAATGAAATTAATGTTTGTGCAAAATATTAATTTTTCAAAATATCTAAGCATTTTCCGTTTCCGTTAACAAACATTGTTATGCTAGATAAGTTTACACGCTATCTGAACACGCCGTGTGTACATGTAAGCTATCGGGACGCGTCATAAGCTACAGTGTCATTGGCTGGGATATAAATAACAAAAGTGGAAATTCCAGGTTATCGAGAAGACAGAAATGCGTCGTCTTCAGATCTAAGCGTAGGGAGATCGTGAACTTCAGTCAGATTTGGATACACAAGCTGCTTTATCTGGACAGGTAGTCATGATTCTGAGACAAAACTTTGCACATGCCGTTGAACTTTTCGTGGCAGACCGTGCGTAACGACTCGGGCTCTTAAATAAGTACTAAAACGAAACCTGCTACTTACTGTAAAAGCGTCTGTCACTAACGGTATTCCCCTGGATTTCCGCTCAAACCGTGCGCATTCGTTTGGTCGAGGAACGGTTTGTACTGACATCGGACCTGTGTTGGTCTGTTTATACTGATCGCCATTTACGTAAAACATTATAGTCGATCCGCAGACACATCTGAACTGATCAAGACAGAAGAGAATTTTCCGCTGAAGAAATGAGCGTTACGATGGCTGCAACGTACTACAGAAGGATCTTTTAGGGGCGGGGGTTCTGAGGATCTTTAATAGCATAAGGTGTCATGGGTAGCGGTTCTCACTTGTTGTAATCGAAGGCAATGTAAATGAAAGTCTTTATAGAGAAAACATCTTTGCTCCCCCAAAGTGTACCACCTTTTCAAATTTATGGCATTATTTCTAGGTTTCAGCAAGGTTACAGCAAACCTTGAGTCGTTTCGACATCATACGCTTTTTATATGCCCGAAGGGGCATATAATGTTATGGTCCTGGGCGTCCGTCCGTCTGTAAGCAATTTGGTTTCCGAAGAATAACTTGACTAACTTTTTAGCCTACGGTCTTTTAACTTCATATGATTATGGCCAATATTGAGTTGATGACCCCTATTGCTTTTGGAGTCAGTAATTCAAAGGTCAAGGTCACAGTGACCTTAACATTAAAAACCATTTCTGCCATGTAACTTGACAATCATTTGTTAGAGACTTCAAACTTTATATCATGATTGCACACATTTAGTGAATAACCCCTATATATTTTGGGGTCAGTATGTCAAAGGTCAAGGTCACAGTGACCTAAATGTTTAGAATCATTTACATCTGTAACTCGACAACCATTTGTCATAGAGACTTCAAAATTCATAAAATGGTTGCACATCTCTTTTGATTTTGAAGTCAGTAGGTCAAAGTTCAAGGTCACAGTGACCTAAGCAGTGAAAACTATTTCCGCTGTAAAACTTTATAATCATTTGTCATACATACTTCAAACTTGATATGATGATTGATTACATTGAGAAAATGGCACCCGTACATCTTAGGATTAGTAGGCCATATTTCAAGGTCACAGTGACCTAAGCAATGAAAACTATTTCCGCTGTAAAACTTTATAATCATTTGTCATACATACTTCACACTTCATATGATGATTGATTACACTGAGAAAATGACACCCGTATATCTTAGGATTAGTAGGCCAGATTTCAAGGACACAATGACCTACACACTGAAAAGCATTTTGCTGTATAACTTGGCAATTACTTACCATACATTTTTCAAACTTCTTACGATGATTGCCATCATTGATTACATGACCCCTATACTGTATGGGGTAAGTACGTAAAAGGTCAAGGTGACAGTCAACTAAACAATCAATATTTCTGCACTATAACTTCAACATCATAACTTCTGAAAGACTGACATTTATACAAATTATAAAACCTAAAATTCAGATATGATAAAGATCTATAAAATTCTCAAATTAAAATTATGAAATGTTAAAAATCTAAATATTATAAGTCAAAAACAAAACAAAAAATCAAAATTTAAAGCAAATCATTTAATTCCAAAGCCTATGGTTTTTCTCCCTTATATCACAAATGCATTTTATTTCGAAAAAAAACACCCTTCGGGCATATAATACTCCAGCCAGCGGTTGTCTTGTTGCAAAATCACATCATGTATTTCATAAACGGCTCTCTGAATCTAGATCTCTCAAATAACCTTGACATGCGAGTACGGCAAAGTCTAAACCAACTTGGCAACGTCATTGAACTGCGAGCGGCGACCCTTGAAGAGCGGGATAACATCCTCAAAACCTGTATTAACAAGCTGATGTTGTCAACGCGACGTTATCGTCAAGCAATCATTAACGAACGCGGCAGTCAAACGCACTTCTGATAGTCGAAATTTGAAATCAGACCATGACACGTTTTTAAATCGATTTCAATAATTTATTATATTTTTACAAGATTATTATTTTAAATCATCTATCAGTAGTTTGAGTAAATTCCTTTTGGTTTGAAATTTTACTTGCAAAATTTGTTTGCATGAGTGTACGTCGTCATTTCGTCAAACAACTGTGTAGAACAACTGTTCAATAAGTGTAGAACAACTGTTCAATAACTGTAGAACAACTGTTCAATAACTGAAAAATAACCATCGTTTTCAATTATTGTAGAACTCTAGGGTGTACACTAACAAAGGCATTACTGCACAGCTGTAGTGGGCAGCTTCACCAAGTGTCTTGGGCAACAAGAAAAACTGCAATATACGCGCTACTTCTTTCACTTTTATTCCTATGTACCATAGAATAGCGGTGACTAGCTAATGTGACCAACGATTAGCATTTAGCATTTAGCGAATAGCGAATAGCGGTTATCTGAAAGTCAAACATTTACACTATCAGTAAAACATAAAATACAAAACAATATGCATAAAACTTCATATGTACATACAATAATCAACAAAAAAACAAATAAAATAACAAAGAATTGCGGGAATCCTGCGGCTAGTTATGTAAACAAATTTATTACTTAATTGAAATACAGATGTATTAACCTTAACAGTAAAAATGTAATTGTAATTGTTTCATAACAAAATTATTTAAACAAAAATAATTCCTCCGAACAAAGGTAAATAAAACAAAGGAAACTTACTGAACAATGCTATCTGTGCCCAAAAACGTAGTGAAATTGAGATATACAAAATTCGTACTTTACTTTCCGAATTCTAAAAATCAACTGCGCTCTGGTAAGGCGGCAATTTTGGCATTTGCATATAATTATTATTTCTAGGGACAGTTTTGACCAACCAAAATGCAGAATGCGCCCTCTAACAGATAAATTCAAAATTTCATTTTCTAAATATGGGAGGCACTCATCTCTTGTGAGTCTAAGCTATGGCAGGAACCAGACCGCACTAAACTAACACTGCGCCGGTCAGGTGGACATGATATACGGCCATCAAAATATAGTAATGCCCGATAAATAGAACCTGCACAAACATTCGAAGTCTGAAAACACCGGCCCTCAATGAACCTTTCCTATAAGTTCATTCATATATTTTAAGGAAGACGAAGAATATGCAAATATAAGAATGTACAAAGAATATACTATCTATTTCTTAATAGTAAAAAAAAACAACATTCTTTACCTTCTAAGGGTGAGACATACTAATCTAAATTATACTACATTTACAGAATATCGTAACGCCTAAATAGCAGAGAACATATATGTACATCATAGGTTAATTCATATTGCTGACCACTGTTATCAGTTAGCATGAACGGTGCTCTGCTCTAACATACATAACCTTGTAATCGGCCGTACTTTTACAGACCCATTAACCTTGACCTTACATGATCTAACGAGTCCGTCTCTACCTTTGTTTACCTCGAGAACGATGCCTAATGGCCATTTTCCACGAGACGATTGTTCATCGCAGACGAGAACTAGGTCATTTACGGACAAATTCCTTTGGGGATTAAGCCATTTGCTTCTTACCTGCAAAGAAGGCAAGTATTCTCGCACCCATCTTCTCCAGAAAACGTTTGCTAAATACTGAACTTGTCGCCACCATCGTTTACAGTAATTATCATTTTTATCAAACGTACCTGCTGGGAAACAAGAATTTGAACGCATCAGCAGTATTTTATTAGGCGTAAGCGGCTGTGGGTCCTTGGGATCAACACTTACCTGTGTAATTGGCCGATCATTCAGTATTTTCTATATCAGTGACAAGGGTGGACAATGCTTCGTCATTGAGAAGTTGTTCCCCAATGACAGACTTAATAGCCCTTTTTGTTGTTTTTACGAGCCTTTCCCATACTCCACCCATATGCGCGGCGTATGGTGGATTGAAGTGCCATGTGATTTCATTCTGCTGAAAATACCTTGACATTCGCTGTTCGTTCCAAGAGTGAATGGATTCGTTTAACTCCCTTTCGCCAGCTACAAAATTCTTACCATTGTCGCTAAAAATCTTATCCGGACGTCCTCTGCGACTAATGAATCGCTGCAACGCACATATAAACGAATCCGTATCTAGGCTGTGTGCGATTTCAAGGTGAACAGCTCTACTTGTCAGGCACGTGAACAGGCAACCATACCTTTTCTGATGTTTCCGACCTGATTTTACGTACATCGGTCCGAAATAATCGACTCCTACATAGGTAAATGGCGGCATGTCCGGTGTGAGTCTTTCTTCTGGGAGATCGCTCATCTTTTGAACTTCCGGTCGTTGCAGCTGTCGCTTACACGTAATGCACTGGCCAATGACTGACTTCACGGTTTGCAGTCCGTGAATTATCCAGTACTTCTGCCGCAATAAGGACAAAATATAAACAGGACAGAGCCTTTTCAGAGAGCTCAAATTCGAAACTCGCCTTTGAGCCTTCACATCACGTATGTCACTTTCAAACGTCTCTAACTGAACTAGTTTGAATATGGCTAGCCGTGCCATTTGCACCTCCCTCACACTAAGGGACTTACTACATGTACTTACCTTTTCGCCAAGATTTCGTCTTTCTGGTAGGAATCTCTGAACTAAGAACCACTTAAAACGCAGTAGCCAACCGACTGCATTTTGCAGTTTATGCCAGTAGGAGAACTTACTTAGTAACGTACTAATGCACGAATTACACTTACCTTGAGTATTGAGTACGCTAGCCTGAGGCTTGAGTTCTATGTCATCTTCGTGTAAGGTTACGTTGCTTACCTGTACTTGCCACTCTGCCTCATTCCCTTTAAGGAATTCCGGCCCAATCAACCATGTTTCAAGCATTTCATGCTCTTGCGGATTGATTCCCCTTGACGCAATGTCGGCGGGATTACTCTTAGCGGGTACATACCTCCAGTCATGTGGTGACGTCACCTCAAGAATTACGGACAGTCGGTTCGCAACAAAGGTCTTGTACCTTTTCTGTTCATTTCTGATATACCCCAATACAATCATGGAGTCTGTCCAAAAGTATCTTTCAGAAATTTGTATGTCAAGCTCCTCTACCACAATCTGATACAGTCTGACAGCAACGACAGCGGCTGCCAGTTCGAGCCTTGGAATTGACATAGCTTTTATAGGCGCTAACCTTGACTTACCTATAATAAGGCTACACTTACTGTTTCCGTAAGCGTCATACACCTTTAAATACACGGCAGATCCGTAGGCCAATTCAGATGCGTCACTGAACATATGTAATTCAGCTCTCAAAGTTGACCTGTCAAGCTCACTTGGAATTATGCATCTACTAAAACTCACCTTCGATATTGCTGGTAGACTTGCTAGCCACTGTGACCATTTTTCTGCTTCCGCATCTGGAATTTGTTCGTCCCAGCCTAAGTTCAGCCTACAAGCGCGCTGTAAAATCAACTTGGGTATTAATGTGACCGGTGCAACTAGCCCAAGCGGATCGTACAACGAACTTGCAACCGACAAGATACTGCGTCTTGTCGTACCTTTGTCATGGAGATTAATATCAAACACAAACTTATCCTGATTAACAAGCCACTGTAACCCAAGTGTTCGCTCACAGAAAGATTCGGTGTCGAGGTTTAATTTTGCCCTCGGTTCAGCTCGATCTGCTTCAGGGATAGAATTCAGGACATGTTCACTATTAGAAAGCCATTTAGTGAGTCTGAAGCCCCCTAACGAGAGAAGTTCTTTCAACTCAGTGGCAAGTCTAATTCCCGAACTTGGGTCAAGTTCAGACTTAAGCAAGTCATCAACGTAGAAATTACGTTCGACCGTACTTACCGCTTCTTGACTGAATTTGTCAACATTATCCTTGGCTGTGCGCTTTAAACTGAAAGCTGCACAACTAGGAGACGAAGTTGCACCAAATAAATGCACGTTCATACGATACTCCTTTGGCTCCTCGTGTAAGTTACCTTGAGGCCACCAAAGAAATCTTAGGGCATCCATATCATACTCATGCACCCTTACTTGGTGGAACATAGCTTCTATGTCCGCAACTAGTGCTAATGGGGCCTGCCGGAAACGCATCAGCACGCCTGTAATACTGTTGGTTAGGTCGGGGCCTTGTAACAGATTATCATTCAATGATGTGCCTTGATACATAGCAGCACAGTCAAAGACTACCCTTACCTTGCCTGGCTTCTTTGGGTTGAGCACTGGGTGATGAGGCAGATACCAAATTCGACTGGGTTCGAATCCTGCTCTGGCATCCAATAAGGAAGCGTACCCTTTTTTAATATACCCATTTACTGTTTCCTTGTACATATTAAATAACTGATCATCTCTTTGTAGTTTTCTTTTCAAGTGATTGAGTCTTATCGTGGCCATCTTCACGTTATTTGGGAGACTTACACTAGGGTCCCTCCACGGGAGCCCTAACTTGTAGTGACCATTATCTTTTACTACTGTACCTTCCATTATGGAGAGTGCACGACGGTCTTCCTGTGACATCCGGAAAGTCGGTTGTCCATAGATTATCGATTTGCAGCTGTGTAATAGATGCCAGCTGAAAATTGATACTACCGCGGTCTAGTGATGGCCTCTTACCTGTAGGTCCGATAATACTCCAGCCTAGTATCGACCTGATTGCATAGGGCTCACCCCCTTTTCCCCTTCGCTGCTCCTCTACCCAGAAGGCATCTGGGGTGTCGTTTCCCACGAGCAATTCGACTTTATCGATATCAATTTTCGGTAAATGAATACCACTTAAGTGTTTCCACTTACCTGTCACAGACTGATCTGGCAACGACTGCAAGGAGATAGGCAAGGTTTTGACAGACCATACCTTTTGAAGGTCAATAACCTGACCTCCATTTAATGCACTTACCTGCAGTTGAACTTCTCTGCCAGTCATATTCTGACTAGACTTGTTCACCGTGGTTAACGTGAACTTACAAGGTTTACCTTCAATCCCTAGCCTTTTGACAAGACTATCACTACACAGTGTAACATCACTCCCTTCGTCCAGGAGTGCATAAGTTTCTACTTGTGCAGATGCCGTTCTGACGACTACTGGGACTATGCGCAAACTTACCTGATTTTGTTTAGACCGCGACCCGGAAACAGCAACATATTTATCCTGCCCATTTTCATACTCACGGTTTTGACCAGAGGCTCGGTGAAACATCGTATTATGTTTCCCGGTACAACTTGAAACCTCACAACAACTATTTTTCCTACAATTTTCGGCAACATGTTTAAAATTCATGCAATTTTCACACATTTCATGCTCTCTGATAACTGTCAGCTTTGAATCAATATCGATTAGCCGAAACTCTGTACATTCCCTTAATTTATGGGCCTTCTTGCAATAAATACACGACAATCGGCCCCTTGGGGTTTTTTCTGAGGGGGGTTTACCTGAGTTTCTCTTATCAGATCCAGTGGACAGAGTTATAATTTTATTTCGCTGTGAAGGGTTAACCTGTGAATTTCGAGGCAAATTCTTTGTTTGTTTACTAGACTCATTTGCAAGGTCATAACCATACATTGTGTTTGCAACAACAGAACGTTCCCTCACAAAGGTTAAAAGGTGATCAAAACTTGGTTCGACTCCCAGTTCGATCAGGCTGCTTGCACGTTCAACCCACTTAGACCGAATGTGAACCGGTAGTCTCCTAACTATTTTTCTCAAATTTTCAGTGTTATTCACATCAGACATGAAACCTAGCTGGGAGAGAGTGATGTGGCATTTTTCCATATGAAGTGACAGATTCATCAGTCCCTTAACATCATTACTCTTAATGACACTGCCATTTATCAAACTATCTACATGTGACCTGGCTACTAAATGGGGTTTGCCATACCTAGATTTTAAGATTTCTTTAGCCCTTAAATAGCCTTCGTCCGGAGGCAAAATTACACAGTCTTCTATACAATATCTGGCATCTCCCTGACATAATTGAATAAGATAGTTTAATCTTAATCTACTATCACTTACCCTAGCCTCAATGTTTGTTTCAAAGTTGCTAAGAAACTTACAGTAATCCGCAGGATTCCCATTAAATTTTATTAATTCCGGTTTTGGTAAACCATAAAGGTCCTGAGCACTGATTTTGGTCGTTGACACATTGTCACAAAGTTTGTCACTGTCTCCATTGGCAGGTAAGTTCTTACTATAATTTTGCACATAGTTTCTCACTTTGTCGTCGGGTGACGGTGCGTCCGGTAACGATAAGGATTCTCTGCTTCCGTCGTTATCAGCCTCCTCCTCTTCTATCTCGGCCAGTTCTACTTCGTGTCGGGCGGTCTGTAGTTCGAGCTTCCGCCGAAGCTCCTCACTTTTACGTTCTATTTCCTGTCTTTCGCGTATCTGGCGAAGGCGCAGTTCTGCCCTCCGCTTCTGTGATGCTGTGGAATTGCGTGACGAAACAGAACTTGTGTAACTTTCAACCGAGTCACTAACTCGGGACAACAACTGGTTGTATCTTTCTTGTATTTCCTTGAATTTATCTTCATTAAGTGACGCCTCTTATTTGTGACGTACGTCAACCAACTCTCCCCAGCAGTCGCACAGTTCTCTCCGCAACCGCCGAAACCCGGAGTCGCCTGTTGTCAGCTTAATTTCAATTGACTTGGCAATCCTTGAGAAGCTTGCGACTAGCTTCTTCATAGAGGCTTCTAGTTCTTCGCGTGACGAGCCGGTAGCCATCTTCTAACAATAAGTCTACAGTCCGGAATATATATAACACATATAATCCTGGTAATTTGAACTTTGAACGTAATTAATCCAAGTAACTGCAACTTTCCTCGTTACAGATAATGTTCAATAACTGTTGAACAATTGTTCAATAACTGTAGAACAACTGTTCAATAACTGTAGAGTAACTGTTCAATAACTGAAAAATAACCATCGTTTTCAATTATTGTAGAACTCTAGGGTGTACACTAACAAAGGCACTACTGCACAGCTGTAGTGGGCAGCTTCACCAAGTGTCTTGGGCAACAAGAAAAACTGCAATATACGCGCTACTTCTTTCACTTTTATTCCTATGTACCATAGAATAGCGGTGACTAGCTAATGTGACCAACGATTAGCGTTTAGCATTTAGCGAATAGCGAATAGCGGTTATCTGAAAGTCAAACATTTACACTATCAGTAAAACATAAAATACAAAACAATATGCATAAAACTTCATATGTACATACAATAATCAACAAAAAACAAATAAAATATCTTTAACAAAGAATTGCGGGAATCCTGCGGCTAGTTATGTAAACAAATTTATTACTTAATTGAAATACAGATGTATTAACCTTAACAGTAAAAATGTAATTGTAATTGTTTCAGAACAAAATTATTTAAACAAAAATAATTCCTCCGAACAAAGGTAAATAAAACAAAGGAAACTTACTGAACAATGCTATCTGTGCCCAAAAACGTAGTGAAATTGAGATATACAAAATTCGTACTTTACTTTCCGAATTCTAAAAATCAACTGCGCTCTGGTAAGGCGGCAATTTTGGCATTTGCATATAATTATTATTTCTAGGGACAGTTTTGACCAACCAAAATGCAGAATGCGCCCTCTAACAGATAAATTCAAAATTTCATTTTCTAAATATGGGAGGCACTTATCTCTTGTGAGTCTAAGCTATGGCAGGAACCAGACCGCACTAAACTAACACTGCGCCGGTCAGGTGGACATGATATACGGCCATCAAAATATAGTAATGCCCGATAAATAGAACCTGCACAAACATTCGAAGTCTGAAAACAAACCGTAAGATTTTAAATTAAAACCATGCACTTTTGTAAAAATGGATAATTGCATACACAGAATAAAAAAAATCAGCTCGAGAATTCAATTGTATTGTTGTTGTTTTTTTGTTGTTGTTTTTTAGTTTGTTTGTTTTTCAGGTAATTGGTGTAAAAAATAATAATATCGGCATTAGAATTGTGTTGTTAACAATGAATAATTTAGATGTACTTCATTTATTTTTTTAGCAAACTCATTAAGGTGAGGCATTTGCTTTGTTATGATGAATACACAACGCTCTCAAATTCCGCGGAGTGATACAATATTGCACTAAATCTCGAAATATAATATTACTACAGAGTTAGAACTCACGATATTTATATCTTGTATGTCCATTTTATAACGAACTGTAAAACTATTGATTTACTTTTTGTGACCTAGTTAAGGAAGAATATAAAAAAATAAAGATAAAACTACGCCTTTCCCTCATTCAATTCTTTTTTTTTTCATTTTAGTTTCATTTATTACTGTTTTTTACTTTTTGTCTTTATACAGATCAGCTGCACGGGTCCGACAGGCTCCAAGTACCAGTAAGTTGATTCATTCAATATCTCGTTATAATATTACATACTTTATATATAACAGCGGACATTTCAAATACCATCCATCAACTGATTTCAAAAACGTCTTAACCTCAACATATCTTTTATTTCATACAAGTAGGGACGTTGCTCACTTAACATTAATTTTGGTTTGACACGTTTTACAACAATTAATCTTTTTTATCGTTATCTAGTGTTTACTAAATGATCAGGAAAAAAATCTCATGACAGAAATCAAAATGATCATAAATAGGAACACACTTTAACAAGGTTTTGTTTATTTCATTGTTTTAAATGTATGCCTTTGATCAAATCAATTCGTTTGAACTCGATGGTGACAAACTCTTACCTAAATCACTGTCGAGACCACCTCAATATTGTAACTAACGAATTACATAGGAGACTGGTCAGTAGTCAGTGATGAGTATTAGCCTCTCCTGACTTATAATGCGTTGTCCAAAGAGCACACCTCTAGCTTTTCCTCGAGTTAAAAACAAAAACCTGTCTGTGGATAAACTCTTGGAAATTATATCACTATCTGTTTTCTGGATGGTCTCAAATGTAACCATACGAATTTATAAAGTCTAAGTGGGTAAAAAGCGAAGGAAATATGAGAACTGATAAGAAATTAAACCCTCATGATTGATTGTTTCAACCATTTTACCAGAGAATGCGAGTTTAAATTTAATCTAAAATACACAAAATCTTACTATTTATTATTATTTTAAACGTCTAAATACTTGCATGTTTCAGATGTACCGCCATCCAGTATTGCTGTGCTTCAGAGTGCTGTGACAAAGAAGGGTTAAATACACTATTAATTGGGTAAATATATTTGTCGTCCCCCCCCCCCACACACACACAATATTAAGTGTAAATTGAATTAAAAGTCTTCAAGTCTCGTTATATATAGCAATCAGCGAAGTAATCATCATTTTAAAAACATGTAGAATGTTTCAATTCATTCAGAATATGATTGATAGCTTGTTCTTGCTTATGGACAAGATGATCATGAAGGTATTTTTATTACAAAAAGATGAAAAAAGCATATCAGGAAAAAACACTCAAAAACACAATCTCCATATAAACAAGTATATAGATTTATGTACGTATCTTTAAAATTCGCCAGTACTCATGAGAATATCTGCATAACTGTTGAACAACTGTGGTTCAAATCATGTTATTTGAACAATGAGTCTTATGAAATGTAATGCATGTATATTGATCAGTATGAAAGAATTTAAAAGCGGATCATTGTTTAATTGAGGAAAAATGAATGTCAAGAAATTAAATTGTTAGTCACTTCCATATCTCTCATACTAAATATAATTCGATCATTACCCCGCTAGGGGTAATTCAAACTGAATGTTGGCCAATGTAGTTTGAAAATGGCAATACATGTTAAGGCAGATTATTTTGTGAAACAGTATTTAGTTTTCAAAAAATATGTTATATTGTGTAAAATTGATTTCTTTCCTTGTTTCCTTGTAAGTTTAAATGATATTGATTAAAATGTCAGTCAAAGATAGCATCCTTAATATCAGAATACGGTTTACCGAAAATAACCGCTAGTCGAACAAAATAAACTTTAATAAAACTGGCGACTCACAATTCCTAAGAGTCGGCCTAAGAGTCGGTGTCAACATTAGAGTTTATGTCTATGATAATTTCTCCCTAGAATTACTCTCTGTCTAATAAACTGAATTACACATCTGCTGAACTGAAGTTTTCAAAGGTCATTGTTTGGCGAGTGGAACGCGCGAACGTTTGTGGAATTCAGCGTTTGACACTTACTATATTTTAGGGGATATGCTAATTTCTCTTACATAAATACTGCGTTAAATTAACGAAAACCTAGTTCACTTTGGTACTAATGTATGTCAGTTAATACAAGCATGTCCTGTTTCAGAACTGATATTAATATCAGCATTTCTTTAACAGGTTTGAAGGAACACTACTTATTGTTGCACTGATTATAAGTCTGGTTGTCTGGTGCATCTGCAAGCGCAGAAAACGTAAGAAATTTGTTCATTACTTTTATGTTTATTTTTATGATAAAATCAAAAATTTGATTTCATGTAACACAGCAGAGTTGTTTAATTGATTAAAGAAAGAAAGAAAAAGAAAACCTTTATGTCTTGTATTGTGTATATCGCGTATTGTAGACAGCGAGTAGTAATTAAGAATCAACATAACGTTTGTGAGTTTAACTCTATAATTAGAGAGATATAATGAATTAGGCAAATTAGGTTCCTTTTTTTCTACGTTCTGCGTAATATCACAAAAATTTCAAAAAATCTTTTTTCGCAGTCCCCGGCAAGAATCAGCAGCGTGCGATTAATATGTCGTCTGCAGTGCCACAAAACAAGGACTTTGTGGTTGATATGAGACTAGACGGTAAGAAGTGTGGCGTTCACACCACCAAGAGCTCCTTTCTTCCGGCTAACATCTCTTTTGTCGTTCAGGAAATTCCACTACCAAACAGCCAATTAGGGAAAACCAAGACAGGACAATACGACACAGAACCGCTCCTGTCATGTGAAAGCAGTCCTGCAAGTTTGGAGTCAACATGTCCTTTGAAATGAATGAAACTTTTTATAAACAAAACTATTCTTATATTTCATTTTTTTGTAGAAATTATCTATTGTTCAATCATATACATAAAACTGTAAAAAGTAACACCGACAAATGTTTGAACAAAAATAAGAATATAAAAAGCCGTTGATATTTCTCACTGCTGATGAAAAGTAATCAGAGGTTAATGCTGTTATATCGTTAACAAGTTAAAGACGGTCTTCAAATTTATCTCAAGCATGAAAAACATTAAAACATTTCAATTTCAACCATTCTAATATCAGTATTTTTATATACGTGTTACTACGAGGACACAGAATTTCAGTTATGCGTTGAAAACGCTCCAAAATATGTTTTACGTTATGAAGACAGTCATTTTAATACGGACAGTCCTTTTAATACGGCTGGATTATATTTTGATTTATTTTGATGTCTGAAACACGGCAAACGATGATTTTCAACAGTTTGATACAGCTCAAAATGATAATCTCAATATTTTATGTTTCATGAACATTACATTAGTAAATTAAAAGGAGTATTTTGTTCCATTACACTAGGCTCTCTTTATTAACGTTTTTGGAACCAATGTACTCGTCTATGTTACGGCGAAAACTACAGTATTGGCTCTTACTATCACATTTTACTATGGATTTAATGAAATATTTAAATTTTGAAAGAAGAGGGAAAGATGCCTTAGGGTTTTTTTTAGTTGATATAGACGTTTAGCAGTTATGAGGGCTTTTCTCAGCTACACTTTAAACATTGTGCTGAATTATTTTTAGCAGATGTTTTGTTAACATTTTGATGTGTCGAAAATGCCGCGTGCGTGAAAATATATCGATATCTAAAAATAGCTCGAGAATATTTCTATGTCGAGAACATATGTCGCAGGGATATTTCTTCAAAAATGAAACATAATATGCAAAATATGTTATTAAGATTTGCCAGATAATCTTTTTAGTGTAAGAAACTATACCCTTTAAGAACGATTAAAGTAGATACATTTAATGAATAATTATAAAACATTGATCTTTTGATCCTTAACCATCCGGTGTTTGTGTGAGTGTGTATGTGGTTTTTTTTATAAATCAGTTAAAACTAAAGGCATTGTCATTCTTATATAACATTGTATCACGTTTTTATCTAAGTTGTCACCGTTTACTGACATTGTGTGTACTGATATAACATAAAGGCTTCTTCCTTAAACCTTTTCAGCGTATAACAAAAAGAACACCTTGAATGCTTGGTAGGGGTGACTTAGTAAATGCTTAGTTGCATTCTCTCTTGATAAAAGCAAGCATACCTAATTAAAACGCTGGAAACCACTCATGATAAAATAGTCAGAATTTTATGAAAATAACTTTTGTTTTAGCACGGTTCTTTTGCTGTTGTTGTTGTTGTCTGAATAATTGCTGTTCACTCAGCCCAATTATAAAATAGTTCCTGAACTTTTCAATTCTCATCTCTATATTTTTATTAATGATATCAAACGTTTTTTGAAATATTTGTTTGTATTTATTTACTGACCATAAACATTGTTTTGCCTTGATTTCGTTTTTATGCCCCCTAAGGGAGGCATATAGTTTTTGAACTGTCCGTCCGTCCGTCCGTCCGAAAACTTTAACATTGGCTATAACTTCCTTATTAGTTAGTGGATTTACTTCATACTTGGACTCAACACCACTTTGGACAAGGCCTTCCCACAGACCTATATTTATTTGACCTTGACCTCTGAATGACCTTCACCTTGAAGATAAAATTGTCCAAAACATTAAACATCGACCATAACTTCTTTATTAGTAAGTGCGTTTACTTCATACTTAGACACAACACTCCTTTCGACAAGACCTTCCAACTGACCTATACTTAATTGACCTTGACCACTAAATGACCTTTACGTTGAAGATTGTCAAAAAAACTTTAACATTGGCCATAACCTCCTTATAAGAAAGTCGATTTACTTCATACTTGGACACAACACCCTTTTGGACAAGACCTTCCCATTGACCTATATTTATTTGACCTTGACCCTTGAATGACTAGTCCTCAGCTCAAAGTTAAAGCACCACTTTGGGGCATTGTCGTCTAACAGTGACAGTTCTGTTTGTTTTGTTGTCGTTTTAGTGTAGTTTAAGTACGGCTTATTATTGTCTAAGGGTTATATAAGTTTTAACAATCTTTGACAGTTTGCAGTTTCATCATTGTTTTGAATATTAAAATGAAACATTCGTCTTGTTTGCATTATTTCAATATACATAGTATTAAGAGACAACATAGTGCAGTTAATTCAAATTCCTTAAGATGCTACTTTGCTACTTCAACTTGTAATTGGTAATTCGTAACTTTAAACTTTAAACTTTTTCTTTTTCAACAGATTTATTCTTGTTTACTTACGTTTAGTTCTTCTACTATCCCACGCCGATGGAATCGGGAATATTGTTTTGGCGTTGTCCGTCCGTCATTCCGTCCTTCTGTCAGTTCGTCCGTCCTTCCGGATTTAAATGAAACATTGTGGGAACTTTCAATACCGAACGGAAATGCGCATAGCCTCGGCATGCTCCGATTGGACCCTTCGACACAGACTTATGGCCCTTGATTAGTATGCAGTATGCATACAGAGGAACATTCGTTTGTCAGATGTGTTTTTCTTAAACTTGGCTAGTGTTCCCTATAGTTTGACCTATTTGAAAACGTCTTCTTATTTTTAGTTTTCTGTCCGCTACTTATTCCTCACTTTCATACCTATCATGAAACGTGACAAAATAATACGATTTGACTCCTGATATTTGTATCAAAAAAGCTTCACTCGATATGTTCGCATGTGGTGTAGATTTCAAGGACTTGTACATATATATGGTGATTATGTACAGTGTACATATTGATCTTCGTAAATGTTTTCGTTATCTACTGGTCTCAATCAAATGCATTTTTGCACGTCAGTATAGCCTGTATAAACAGGGTATAAACATTTATGGCGCTGTAAATATGCGCGACACCAATCAGCACAGTATGAGATCAGATAAACGATACATGCACTCAAGGAATCAGTTTTCAGATATAATACCTATCTAGATTAAATATTTTGGGAGTTTATAAATAAAAGAATGAACTGTAAAAAAACTATATTACATATTTGGCTGTGATGCTGTTTACATTCGTGCCAGTTTATTTCAAAACCCCTTAAAGCATTACTAACTTAAGCCAAGACACGAAAAAATGCACGACCGTTAATTAAGTTCGACCTTGACCTTTGAAAAAGTCGCCTGGTAGTGTCACGCAGCACATTGTCTCTATTTGATTAATATTTATGCTAAGTTATTTGAGTAGCACTCAATTTCTACCTTTGACATGAAAATATGACCTTGACCTTTCAGGTGTTCGCTTGCGTGTGACACAACGTTTCATCAAATCAAATAATTGTGCAATGTTATTTGAGTATACCTCGATCCATAGAGGAGTTTGAGTCCGGACAAACAAATAGGACACAATTTAAACATCTGACCTAAAAGACATTTTTAAACCTCAGTAATCAAGTAATTTTAAAATCCTGCAAACCATAGTGAAGTTAGTCCAGACAAGTTTCGGAACACACATACGCACCACTTCCCCTACCAACCGACAAAATGATGGACAAAGTGTTTCAAGTTTCTCGGTGCATAAACATATCGGAGGTACAAAATAAAATATTTGATGTGATTGTTACGTGCGTTGTTAAAGCAGTAACTCGTTTCAGTCTGTAGAAAGTGCCGAGGTTGTGTTTTATGTCAGTGCACCATATAACAATTTGTTTCTCGGTGCTCCATATCATAAAATGTTAAACTGTATTGTGTTATAGGCATTGTATTTACACGCTTTATGCAATAAACTTTTGAATTGAATTGAATCGAATTTATGATAGAATCTTTGAATTGTCAATTTATGCATTTTTCTGCATTTTTACACAACCCTCCGATATTTACACAAGATAACTAAAGTAAATATTTACCTCATACGGATATGGAAGGCAGTTACCGTCTGGGGAAGTAAATATGTCTGTAGATAGCATATATCCGGTCAAAATTGGGAACGTCTCCCGGAAGTAACCACAGGGAAATTCACTGCACCCGTAAGCTTCGGTGTTTTTCGCTGTTTTCATAGAAACTTTCTATCCACCTCGGTGGGTCGGAAAAGTGGATCAGTCAAAACGTAAATTAACTCAAAGAGAAACATAGACCAAAACATACTTGTCAAAACCCTACTGATACTCTCTCATTCATTTTTAATAAATGTTAACTTCACCTTAAAGTTTATGATATCCAATAAAAATAGAGACTCTTGGATGTATTGATAGGTGTGTGAGTAGATCTGTCTCTTACAGTAACGTACTATGGCTGTTATTCAATATGCAACATATTTCTTACATGTGCGTGATATTGTTTTCACACAGAACCTAATAACAATAACAACTTATACGAAGGTCAAGGTCGAAAAGCACGAGCTGGATACTAATCATTCTGAATGTTCATGATATGAAACTTTTCACAACGTTTGCTTTTATCAGAGATATAAGATATCTGAAAAAGGCATCTGTTAACACAAAATAGTAAATAAACAACATAATACCCAAAGAGAAATGTTGAAGCTATCATTATTTGAAACTTGATGGCATATTCTTTATTATTATACCTCACGTAAACTGCCAATACTAAATTCCCATAGGCGATCGGGCTTTTAAAACTAATGTTACATTTTGTATCAGCTCAGAGGGTAACATTTTTTTTTCAAAAACCCTCCGGGTGTTATTGTTTTTTTGCACACCCTGCAGAAAATTCAAGCGTCTGATGACGTCGAAGGCGCTTATTGAATAAGTTGACTGTAAGCGTTTAGCACGACGAAAACAGTCCTAAAGTATATATAACATGATCACATGTATGGTTCGGTATAATAAAATAAATAACACACATCAGCGAGTGTGATAGAGGATATTGACAACCCTCAAAAAACAATAACATCCTCGGCTGTCGCCTCGGGTGTTATTGTATTTTCGGGTTGTCAATATCCTCTATCACCCTCGCTGATGTGTGTTATTTATATAATATTATATCCCAAAACCCAAGTGCAAACTATGCATTTGAAGTTAAAAAACCCTGAAGGCAGGTACATGTATGATGATAAAAAATGACAATTTATTACTTATTACAATACAAACAGTACTTTTGATTACTGTATAACTGAAATATTGTCCAGAATGTTTATTTTGATATGCTTCTTGCTGAGAATGTACGTCACAAGTTCAGAACAGTGTAATACCTAAGTTATGATTGCCCAAGTGATAAGAGCCACCGTGCTGCTTGATTTTCTATTATTTTTTTTATCATTTCTTATTTGTTTATATTGTAATGGTAATATATCAATATGATTAGTGTTTTAACCTGGTATAAAATGAAAGTAAAAATAAACAACTTAGTTTCTTTCATTACGACTGAAAGATTTTCCCATGATCAAGTGAATGGCATAATGACTGTGCTTAAGTACCGCAGCTCGACGTAACCGGTGTACATGTATGAGCCCGTAAGTTTAAATACTAGTGCAGAGAAACCAAAGTCTGGTTCCCGGACATAACGTAGTGTCAGGGGAAAGAACTCCAGACTAAAAGAAACCATTGACATTGAACACAATTAAAAAGGTTTATCTATTGCATAAGGAAGTACGTGTTCCTATTTTTAGATTATTATTTCGTGTACATATATATATATTGGGAAACCAAACAGGAATTATTTAGTAAAATTCAGATAACAAACTGGTTGTAGTTTAGGTTGAGGATTTAAAGTTTAAACATTAATTTATCAGTTTATTGTGATTTTGATTAAGTTTTATTTATTATTTATTTTTTGTTAACTTTAACATCGGTTTAATTATGCCTAATTCGAAGAAATCTGTGTCAAACATGAGTTCTGGATTAAACAATTACTTTTCTGTGTTCGAAAGCAAATACTTTAGTTTGTACTGGCACTGTTATATGTGGTGGTATTAATAGTGCATCAAAGAGTTGATAAAGTGAAAATAGTTCAGCAATATTCATCACCGTCAAGGAAATGGATACCCTCAGCCCCTTCGCAGTCCGAAAAGTACGTCTTTTTCGTAATTTCTTTTTGTCAGTAACATTTTTTTCTTGGAAAAATTCCAAGTATTACGGTAGAGATTTGGACCACCCCTGACCTGTACTCTCAATTTTTAACTCGTCAGGGCCATTAATAGTCTCACTATTTCGCCTCCGAAGGTGAACCCATTTTATAGGCTGATATTTTATAGTTTTTCACCTTCTACGTCTCACTTTGATCTGCATCTGGTTAAGCGGACTCGCCCAATCGTAGGCGATTGGGCACTTTTTATGGCTCGTTTGTCCAACAGTTCACAGAGTTTAAGGCAAAAATGATAAAAATATGATAAAATATGATAACTTAATTCATATCTGATCCTGTTATCCAAGAAAACACACAAATACATAAGTATAGAACTGAAACACTTATTTCGTACCTGATTAATCCACCATTTTATTCAAATTTTGGCAATCGGAATTCTCGGTGTTCTACGTTAATAGATTACCAGGACAGGGTAAAACCGTACCGAACCGAGTCCGCTTAACCAGATGCAGATCAAAGTGAGACGTAGAAGGTGAACAACTATATAATATCAGCCTAAAAAATGGGTTCACCTTCGGAGGCGAAATGGTGAGACTAGGCCATTAAAACCCCTGGCTTATTTATTTGTTTATCTTATTAATCATTTATTTTTCATAATATGTAATGAACGACGGACGGAAAGGCAGACGAACGGACAGAGGAATCAGTCAACGAACGAACCAATGAATGAATAAAAAAATGAATGAATTTAGCAAGGTCCAAGTTTTCAGGGATGCATAGAGACTATATTTGGAAGGATATTTGAAATTGATGATATTTTTCACTTATTATTTGATTTAATGTTATGCACGATAAATTATAATGCCAAAATTGTCATCCGTACAAAAAAGTGAGTTTTATTTAATCCAATAATTGTGACAAACTTGTGACTATTGAAAGAATTCCAATTCAGATAATACTCATTTTCACGAAATCTATTTCTGGCGTCAAAATAGCTACTTTCGGACTCACTAGTGTACACATTAGCGTAAAACTGGCGGTAACTGACACAAATGCATACTTTATTAGGGACACATCGTGTTTGTATATAAAACAGAAAGTGAAGGATTTTAATAATCGGAAATGCTGACAAATTTCAAAAAAGAACTTTACGTTTTATTGTATGTCCACAATAAATTGTATTTTCAAAATAATTAAAAGGTACCAACTGCTTTCTTGAACTTATTAATTACGTCGAATATATTTTTTCAGTAGAAGCAGGTAAAGCATATTCGAAGCTGATAGAGTTACGTACATATAGAGAGATTATCAGAATGGTACCGTCCCGCAAAAAGCTAGTGAAAACTAGTTGAAAAATTATTTGTTTTTTCTGGGATTGTTAATTGGTTTTCTTAACTGATTCATACTTTTTACACTTAAATAATCATGTTTCCTGAAAATTTAAGACTTTAAATTCGTGTATGCCACAATAATAGCTGAAATTATTGCAAAAACTAACAATCACACTCTGTGATAGTGTGTCTTTATAGAAAAGTATAAAAGGCTATCATGAAAACATGAAAAGCGAGTCGCCAGTTACAAGTATTTTATAATTTCATTTTGATTACCAATGAAAATATAAATGTTTCATGTTTAGACCAGCCTCCATCTTCAGTGGTCCAAGTTCAGCGCCTGACAAAGGTATCCAATCCATTTGGATGCCGCTTGCAAAAGTACTGTTTTAAGAGTCAGTTTCGGTAACTTGAAATCGAAAACAGGTTTAAAGTCAACTAGAAATGGGTTTTTGATTGAACAAAAACATATGTCTCCCCCCAGCCTAGTTGCTGCAAGCAGTATTGAGTCAGACGATTGTAAAATAAGGGGGATATTTTTCTCAAATGTACATGATGAACAAGAAACTCATACTCTGTCAAGAAAGGATTGAGCAGAAACCTTGTTTCATATTGTACAAAATAGTTGTATTCATTCAGTCTAGTACCTGTAGCATGTTGAAATCATGTCGATGACAGTACTGTTACATAGATATGGGCAAAAAACACAAAGCCAGTTACAAGGTGTCTTCTTCAAGTACTCAAGTTTAATCTATTTCCATTGATAAGGAGAAAAGTTACATCACGATAGCTGTAGTATGTTGGAACTACTCCTACTATGCTGGAATTTGACATATAACCACCAAATGTGACCTTGACCTTGAGACACCACACCCGCAAAGTGGGTTCTGCACGTCGCCTTGATGAGGTGAACATCTGACCCAAGTTTCATCAAAATCCTTCAAGGGCTTTGGAAGATACAGAGCGGACACGATTTTGTGACGGACAGACGGACAGACAGACGGACGGACGGACGGACAGACAGACTGACAGACAGACAACCGAGGGAAAAACAATATGTCTCCCCCATTTTTGGGGGGAGACATAATTAATATTCTTCAGTTTCATGATGTTTATTACATGAATACTCACTAGTTACCACATCAACGATTTATCTGTTTCTCTATTTGCTGGATAAAGTAAGCTATTGCATGTGAAGGAAAGGTCTGTTTTATAAAGTGAAGAGCGGTAGGGCTGCGGCAATGCGTAAAATATTTTCTTTTCATGAATATAAACACCGTTTTCATTGACAGCATCAGAAATAGATTTTGTTTCTCCGTACTCGCCAGTTTTAATTCTGACAGGCATATTTGCTTCATAGATTAAGTTAATCTAAGCTCAAGTTTGCCCGAAATAGAACAAGATATCAAATCAATGGTTGCTAACTGGCTTTAGTTGGAACTTTTATTTCAGTAAAAGAATAAAACATGCGCGCATTTCACGCCTTGTTAAGTTATGAAAGTGAGTATAACTATTAAAAATCACATGACTAACTCAATTAAAGTCCATTCGCCTTCCGGATTCATATCTTATTTCGTAATGTTCAGTTTATGTTAAAGTCAATAAAGTTAAGCCTTTCTCTCATTAAAGTCAATTGTTTCATTTTATCTGACTTTGATTATCTAGTTTACTTTTTTCCTTTAAACAGATCAGCTGCACAGATCCGATTGGCTCCGAGTACAAGTAAGTTGATCCATTATATATATATATGATTATATTATAGATACCAGTGAACATATCAAAAATCATCTGTCAGCTGATTTCAAAACGTCTTAACCTCAGTGTTTTATCTCACCGATAGGGGAAATGCTGCAATTTCATTTGATTTGACACGTTTAATCAATTAATCCTTTTATAACATTATCTAGTGTCTAATAAAAATTCAGGGAGAATCAGACATCATCAACAAAAACAAACTTCAAACCAGAATTTGATTACATTACCTTGCATAAAATGTGTTTGTTTGATAAATATTAATTTTTTGAGCTTATGGTGACAAACTCATATCTTATCGGTGCGGGGTCCAATCTCCTTGGGAACTCCTTGAACTACATCGCTGTCGGAAAAGACCTCATATTGTAGCAAATAACATAAAACTGTGGTCAGTAAGTTGGCACCAACAAACAACTGACGAGACTCGGGTGCCTGTTGCATTAATTGCCTTGTCCTCAGAGCGACAGTAACTTGTCGAAGCAGATAACCATTGAGCTATCCAGTTTCGCTGGACTTCTTAATTCTTAAAATCTGATTTCAAATATTTTTAAAATGTAACCATGTGAACAAAGTATTTTTTAATTCCTAGTGCGTTAATCAGCATAGAAATAATTAAACGGTTTGAATAGCTAGATACTACAATACACTAGATAATACAATTTAAGACTTGGAAGAATAGCGAGCGATTCCGTGCTTCAGACAAAGATCACAGTACATAGATTTTGTTTGAGGATCATAATTATGTTAACCAAGAATTGCCATTTTTCCAAGTATCTAAAAAAATTCTAGCTGTGTCTGATTTCATTTTTTTAGGAGTTGAAGTTGAACTGTCTAAATCAAGTTTATGTTTTGGTGCCATTTTTGATTTTTTTTTTTTTTGCATAAATTTATTTTTTGCCTATCTGATTCATAAAAATTCAGTATTTTATCTTTGTACATTTACTCAAAAATTAGTCAGTCAGTAATACTGAATATTGCAGAAGTCTTCAATTTTTAAATGTTTCAGAATTACAGTATAATAGTTAAGTCAAAAGCCCCAATCTATTTACAGAACAGTTTTTATTGGGGTTTAACCCAACTTCAACCTCTTTTTTTATCATATCCTGGCAGTCAGTCCACCTACGACCTCATACGTAAATAGAGTCTTTACAGATCACTAGACCTAAGCTAAAATCCCAAAATTGTATCTTTGAATGGCATCTCAGAACTAGCGCGACCAGACCTCGTAATTTGCTTCGTCTAAATATTAATGTCCAATGTTGCGCCATATTGAATCCACTGAAGATTTCCAAGTATAGCTTAAAACATTGTACTTAATGTTTGCCTGACACCTATCTCGATTTTGAATTCTCCATTTTTCGATGACTGTGGCCCTATTGCATATCTAAAATACCTACATGTTTCAGATGTACCGCTATCCAATACTGTTGTTCCTCAAAGTGCTGTAACAAAGAATGGATAGATACGGTCCTTATTTGGTAAATATATGTTTGCTTTTCTTTTTCTATTTATTTTTATGTTTAAGTTTTTGCTTTATATGACTGTAATCTTTAATTACCCAAAGTTATAGATCAGCAATATGAGCAGTATAAATGTTTGTGATAACAAATATTCTTCAAATTAGCAAACCTATGGTAAATTTTTCAATTCATTAAATTAATGGATAAATAATGATAATTTTCAGCTTGTTGTTGCTTAAGAACCAAAGGACTGTATAAGTATTATTTGGTTACATGCTTATGTATATATTCAGGCATTTTAAAAAATCGCAATTACTCATAAATGTTGTATAATGAGTCCAAAAAATTCATTGGGTTTTGATAAAGTGTAGCTCTATTAATGTGTTTTTACACCTTTTCCTGCTATTATTTCTTATAAATATGGCCCAACATATATATAAATGTTATAAATCACTATATAAAAGTATATATATCACTTGTCAGTAAAATTCGTTCGCACGTTTATACACCTCCAGTTATAACCTCACGACCTTCTAAAATATATAGTTTAGCAATCACGGTCATGCTTCAACTATAATGTGAGGGACTTTTGCAGTACCTTGAATACCATCATTTTGTAAAAAAAAATGTTAAGGTTACAAAAACTTGGCTTCTTCAGACACATACATAGACTCAGGATATAAATCTTCGTTAAAAGACATTAAAGAAGATGCATTATTCCGAATATCTTCTTTACAATACATGTAGATTTTTTTATTCCAGAAGGGAAAAAGGACAAAATAATGTATGACATACTTATGAAAATTTGTGAAAACTTAATGAACTATTCAACAGGGGTGTGTGAAGGTTAAATAATTTGCAATTATAAAAATAAAAATTATTGAAGGAAATGCCAAATTAAGAAAATCCATTGTTTTGTTAACATTTGGAATAATTAAGGACAGGCTGAAAATGGCTGATGGACTTCACAAAAACACTTTACATACAGTAAAGCTTCAAGTCAAAATCAACTTCTGTTTAAAATCACCACTGAAAGTTATTCAAACGGGATGCTTCAGTAAAGGTCCTACCAAAATATTGTTTTTTTAAGAAGCCAAAATAGTACACTTAGCACAATGACTTAACAAATGTCGACTCTTAGATTATTAAAATTTCAAGTTAATATCTATTTTACTTTAGTATTATAACTGACAAACCATTCTGGATGCAGCTGAAACGAATGCACTGCAAAGAAGTCTTGAATTTTGCACAATGCGGCAACAACTGAATACCTGTCATAAAAGTTTAGGAATAATTATAATATCAGCCTTTCTTCGCCAGGTATGGTGTGACAGTACTCGTGGCAACATTGATTATAAGTCTGGTTTGCTGGTATATCCACAGACGCAGACAGGGTAAGAAACATGTTCAATACAATATTGTTATAATGTCTTTTTATGACAATCGGGTATACAATTATTGCCAAGATCTTATTTAATGTCACATAAAATGAAACAAACTTTTATAAGATATATTTTCAAAAGCTGACTAAATGCCAATGAGATATGTAGTAAAAATTTAATTGTGCTTGTCCTTTCAGTCGGAAGTAGGTTTTATATAAATTGGGCCTTACACCATATTCTATTTCTTATGAGGCTAAGTTACAGTCTTCAGTTAACAAGAAAACACGTATCGTTCACCTAGGTGTTCACTTGATAAAAGAAAGAAAGAAGAAATATGCACCTAATGCCTTTTAAGTGTATTGTAGACAAAGCGTACTAAATAAGAATTAACATAACAAGTTTGTACACTTATCTCTATAATTACGGAGGTATAATTTATCAGTTCCTTTTCTCTATGTTCTTTGCAAATGTCACTGAAATTTCACTTTTTTCTCATAGTTGCCCGAAAAGAACAGCAGCGTGCGATAAACGTGCTGTCTGCAGGGCAACAAAACAAAGACTTTGTGGTAGATATGAAAATGGATGCAAAGAGGTGTGGCGTTCACACCAAGAGCTCCTTTCTTCCGGCTAACATCTTGTTTGTCGTTCCGGAATTTCCACTACCAAACAGCATATTGGGGAAAACCAAGACAGGACAATACGACACAGAACCGCTCCTTTCCTGTGAAAGTAGTCCTGCAAGTTTAGAGTCAGCATGTCCTTTGAATTGAATGAACAAAAAAAATCTCAATTCTAATATTTCATTTTTTGCATGAATTATCTTTTTTTTTTTCAATTATATGCAAAAAACCATATAGAGTATCATCATCAAAATGTTTGAACAAAAATAGGAATGTAAAAGCTATTAATAGTCAAAACGTCGTAGTGAAGTTTAAAGACGTTTGAAAGTCATCTCAAGTATATTAAAATAGTTAAGGCATTTCAGTTTCAATCATTGTAATACCGATCTTCTCATTTTTATTTTACGTTGGAACCACATTATTCCGGTATGCGTCGAAAACGCTCCAAAGCATGTCGACAGTCACTTTAACAAGGTAAAGATTGTATTTTGATTCATATTTGATAAGCCAACAATTTGTCAAAGCTTAATATTGATAATCTCAACATCTTTTGTTTCATGCACATCAAAACTGCTGTGAAAGTGTAAAATGAAAATGAAAAAGAAGTCCCCTAACTAATAGGCTCTCTTAAAATATATTGTGGTATCAAAGTAATCGTTTATGTTACGGTGAAAAGCACAGTTTTGGTGTTTATCGCGTTATACTTAGAAAGTTAGAATAATATATTTTTATATTTAAAATGCATAATTGAACATTTCAGGTAGGCTTCTTAAGAATGCTATGTTTATTTAGTTTTCAAGTTTTTCAACACTTTCAATCGAGAATTTCATCGATACTTAAAAAAATAAATAAAAGCGGGATTTTATCAAATCTTCACCATTTCCAAATATTCGAACGCTTCTCCAGTTATGCATGAATATTGCCGGCTTCAATATTTAGCATGTTGTAAAACGATGTTTTAGAAAAAAAATATTTCTTAAAAGAATCAAATGTAATATGCAGAATGTGATATTGTCGGAGCTTTGCTTATTTGATTGTTGTGTGTAACAACATTTTTTAAGAACGGTTACTTTACACTTGATTCATTCAACAACAAATTGTCAAACAACATCGTTCTTTTGAACATCGTTCAAAGTCTAAACCATCTGTTGTTTGTTTGTTCATAAATAAGTTTTTCATAAAGCTTAATACATTGTCATTTCTGTATAACATATTCCTATATGTTGATCTAATTTCTAACACAGAAAATCAAAATACTTCACTTGTCTATTATTTACAGTTTGTGTTTCTTGTTCGTTAATACCACGACGGCTGCTTCTTGAAACCGTTTTATTGTATAACAAACATAACACAAACGCTTGATAGAAGTGATTTAGTAAATGCTCATAATTAGTCTCTCTCTCTCTCTCTCTCTCTCTCTCTCTCTCTCAAAAAATCTTCTGTTTTGATTCTGCTTTCTAAAAATCTACTCAATCAGCCAATTCCAGTATAGCTGCAGAACTATCCTCTTTTTCTTTTATAGTTGAATTATTGGCTTGAACTAGCCGGGACTACCCAAAAAAGTTCAAGCGATTGGTAATTCGAGTCAATGATGGTCCGACTGGGTACCATCTGTTGCACATCTGTTATTTACTGTCTATAATGTCGTTTTGACTGTTGAGCAATGTTCTACTATATAAGTATGAATGAAAATGACTGTTTACTTACTCAAAATGGCAGTGATAGGTCTTCAACATGGTCTGCACCTCTATGGCCAGTGTGAAGTTATGTGAATAGATCTGTTCTGTTCAAAACACATGTACAACCACAGAACTGGTTGAAGACTATTCCACTCAAGCATATAATTGGTAATTAGTGCATTTAACATTTACCTACCAGTTTGAGACTTGACTTTTCTACCTTACAAGAACACTTCAGACCTTTACAAAATAGCGTATATAGACAAGCGAATGTTCTAAATTTTATGAAAATAATGAGGAACATAGTTTTGGCTTACAATAAGTAATGCATCTGCAGTGGATGCTTCTTTCTAAATGGGTTTCCAGAAAAAAGCATTGCTGTTCATAGCATTTCAAAATACAGGTACAATTTCTCCATCCGTACCAAACATGCAAACTGTCAAACTAAATTAATAACTCTTATATGAAAATAACTCTAGCCTAAAAAAGCTGAAAGCTTATACAAGAAAAATATTAACAAAATCAAAAAACAGATTCCAATTGTAATATTGTTTTGTTAGTCTTGAGACAGTTGTCTGTCTGGGCCGACCGCAAGCATTACACAGCTGCCCAAAGTCCCAACTCCAAAACTTCTTAATTAATGTCATGAAAATTTGAAATAAGCCTTATGCTCTTCCTTCTAATCCATAAACAGACTAATGTAAAACATAAACAGACTAATGTAAAACATAATAATGTAAAACATAAACAGACTAATGTAAAACATAAACAGAAGCACTTTTTTGACTGAATAGGTCCTACTTTGCAATAATAAATGTTATCACCAAATTTCTTGTTCTCATAATGAACAAGAATTTTAAACTCAGGTGGCTGTTTCATGTTCACTGAATGAGCAAAACTTCAGTTTATGGTTCTTGTGAGCACTCTGGAAGCTTACAGAACTTATTCTTTGCCAAAAAGACAGGTTTGTGTTAATATCAATTTTCCTGCAGTTTATCGTAATATCTTCCTATGGCTAAATTGCAGTTTAAGTTTAGAAACTTACCATATCCTCTTCTGGCATACTTCTTTAAATCATTTTAGCTATAAAAACATCAAAACCCTACGTCCTTCATGTTGTGCAACTTTTTTTACAAGTGTGAAACCACTAAATAATTTCCTTCTTTATTCTTTATGAAATTCATAAAGTTTACAGGGCTGTCAAACATTACAAAACCCATTTTTAAATGGCTTTAACTTACATATTCTTGTACATCTGTATTTGTGCATTGTTTTCTAACAAGAAGTATATATCTGCTTATGTACACTGACCCATAAAATTAACAAAATGAGCCATTTTCAGATGAAGGTATATGAAACAATTTCCTGTTAAGAAGTAAATTCTGAATGTATATGAGCATAAAATTGCTACCACACTGTCAGAAAAAGTCACGAAATGTGATTCCAGGAAAAATAGAAAAAAAAACAGATTAGGATGAACATTTCAAATACAGCCAAGAAAACTGAGAATTACTTCTAGCTAGTATGGTTTCATACATGAAAGCAAAATTTCAAAGCTACTAAATCACAAATGATCATAATACCGCATCGTTTTTTGACATGTTGTGGGAGCAAGCCATCCGTAGTTTTTTTCATTGAAAATATATTGCAGGGCCATAGGATGGGCTCGAGTGTTCGAGCCATCGTTGTTTGAGCGAAGGGTGGCGTTTTAACTAAAACATATAGGGACTTGGCCGAGACCTTGAAGTCAGTTCGAGTTTCACGTGGTGTGCGAGCCTGCTGAGTTCAGGTCAATGAGGTCTGGCTGTATCTTCTAAAATATATCAAATGTTATCTGTTATTTTGTTATGTGTAAATATATCGACTATCCACATTGTTTTGTTGTACTGTAGTTTTAACACGGTTTATTATGGTCTATGGTTATGCTTTTATCACGGATTTTGACTGTTTGCTATGTAAAG
The DNA here is from genome assembly GCA_012932295.1 of Cyclina sinensis. NCBI lineage: Eukaryota > Metazoa > Mollusca > Bivalvia > Venerida > Veneridae > Cyclina > Cyclina sinensis. The sequence continues at coordinate 491,771 of JAAONU010000011.1, forward strand.
AATGGTACAATTCGTCTTGTTTGCATTGTTTCATTATTTTAAGAGACTTTATTGTGCAGTAAATTAATAACTCTTGCTACTTCTAATACTTGCTAATTTGTATCTTAAACTTTGTCTTTATCAACTGATATCTATTTTGTTTGCTTACGTTTATTTGCATAACCTGTTCTTTTATTTGTAGTTTTTGATACATGAATTGTGAAATTGACCTAATGACGCTTCTGTTATTCCGTAACATTGATAAGCAGATATTTGCAAAAAACTTATGTTTCCCATTTTCTTATACTTTTGTTTTGTAACAGTGTACCCTATAGTTTGACCTAATAAATGTCTTCTTCTTTTCAGTTTTCTTTGAATATTACTGCCCGTTAAATATACCTTAGTTAGACTCGACCTGTCTCAAAGCATGACAAAACAAGACGATCACGTTTTGTATTCGTGATATTTGCACTCGGTATATTTGGATCTGGCAGGATTAGTGGGACTTTACGATAAGATTTACAATCCACAATATACCTTATTTACATAAATGACAAATGTGTATTTTTTTAATTTTTTTTTTTTTTTTTTTTCTTATCAGCTCTGTTAAGGAAAGATACAACAGCGTTGCGTTGGTCTACATATGTTTACGCCCGATGGGATTGGCAAAAATATTAAGCATAACGATGTGCAGAGCGCAGGTTAAAGCTTGCTGGGATAAGGTCAAGGTCACATTAAGTCAGTACCATTAGATATGTCACATTTTGTCTCCGATCTGTACCTCTTGAATTGGAGGATATTGAAACTACTTGCCAGAAATGTTAACCATATTGAAACGATGTGCAGGTCGCAGTTTCCAGCTTGTCTGGATCAAGGTCAAGGTCACTCTTAGTCATATGTTGTATAATTTGTAAAATGTGGTGACTTTTCGGTATCTCTTGAATTGATTGATTGAAATTTAAACTGTTTGGCAGAAAAAGTTCATACGCATAAAGGGACACATGTTATGCCCCTGGTTGTCCATCTGTTTGTGGTGTTGTCTGTCCATTAGCAATTTCTGTTTGGTAGAAATGTTTGAATACTGCCTAAAGGTATCAGTAATTTAAATGTATAGATGTTATTCCAGTATGAGATGATGACAGACATAGGTCATGGTTAAGGATAATTACAAGCCACTGGACATATTTATCTTGAGCTGTTTGTTTAATTATAGTGGAACTTTAGAGGATATTACACTTCATATAAAATCTGCTGGACTGGCTGTTAGTAAGGTAAACCATGACTAAAGAACTAATCAGTAATACAATTAACATTTTGAACTTATATGTAGTCGCTGTGACAATATCATTCTTATAAATAAAACATATCTTATAATGTTTCCTTTTGGTCAGTGTTGATCAATTGTGAAAAAAGGTCTTCTGCTGTCAATAGCTTTCTTCGGGCGTATAATTGTCCCGTCTCATGGGAGCTCTTGTTTGAGTCACATGGATATACTGACACAAACACGAGTAACAGCAAGCAACGTTTTAAACAAGCCGGTGCAGAGTACACATTGGTCTTCGTAAAGATTCTTATTGTTATCTATTTTTATCATTCAAATGCATTTCTTCACTATAGTATAGCAGTGCTTATACTGTGTATACACACTTACATAAATAGCACAGTATGAGACGAATAACAAATACACCCCGGGTACAATTATCTGGATCGAAAATAAGATAGCATAACACCGTCTATGAGTATGAAGTCTATGCGTATTTTTTTTGGGGGGGAAATATTTTATGTGACGCATCTTTTAAACAGACGTGGACAACAAAATCAAGTAATTAGATACTTGCCGATCAAAAAAACGTTACCCTTTTTGAATAATGTGAAACATCATACCATTACAAAAATATTCCTATTAACTAGGTGTTGTTCTTTTTTAAGATCAATAAAAGAATAACTCTTAGGTCTATGCTACTGCAGAACAAAAAGGCACGCGTTACATTTTTTTCTTTGTTAGCTCACTGTAGCTTTTAGTTGTTTTAACATGGAATTTCATGCAGAATTCTGTATGCCATTGAACCTGAAAGGAAAAACTTAAAAATCTTCTTGTCTGAAACCACAAGGCATAGAGCCTAGATATTTGGTTGATAGCATCATCTGGTAGACCTCTACCAAAGTTATATAAATCATGGCCCTGGGGTCAGATTTGGTCCCACCCCAGGGATCACTTGATTTCACATAGACTTAAAGAGGAAAATCTTTAAAAATCTTCTTTTCAGAAACTATAAAGCCTAGAGTTAAGATGTTTGATGTGTATGATTGTCTAGTGGATCTATACCAAGTTGATACTAATCATTGCCCCTGGATCAAAATTGGCTCCGCTCCAGTGGTCACTTGATCTTACATAGAATATTATAGGGAAAAAGTTATTTTTTAATATCTTCTTGTCTGAAACCACAAGGCCTAGAGCTTACATATATGGTTGATAGCATCATCTAGTGGACCTCTATAAAAAATTATAAAAATCATGACTTTGGGGTCAGAGTTGGCCTGAGCCCAGGGGTCACTTGATTTTACAAAGACTTATATAAGAAAAAACTTTTAACAATCTTCTTGTCTGAAACCATTAGCCTAGGATTTAGATATTTCGTTTGTACCATTGTCTAGTGGATCTCTGCTTAGTTTATACAAACCATGGCCCCTGGATCAAAATTGACCACGCCCCGGTGGTCACTTGGTTTTACATTGAGTTATATAGGGAAAGGTTCTAATGAAAGTGAAAGGCCTTGAGCTTAAATACATATGGTTCTGTATTGCCTAGTTTATAAGATGGGTTTTAGAAAATCTTGGTCCTCACCAGGGTACCCAGCCCCCACCCACCTCACCTGGGTACCCACTCCGAAAAAAAAAATCATTGGATGGGATAGGAAGGTATCTAACCTTACAGCTACGGATTTTTTTACTTCATGTTAACAGACATTTTTTGTACTTTTATGACAGTAGAGAGAAAATGGAAAACGAGCAAAATAATTGTCATTCTGTCACTACATTGAGTATGTTACCTTGATAAATTCTTTGAACGCAAAGAGAGAAAACGCAATATTTGCTTAAACAATTTTATCGACATGTGATTAAAAGCACATCTCAAATTACAATTTATTGTCGTAACATTTGAACACCTGTTAATCAAATCGAGATTGCAGGATGATACAATAAACAGAAAATAAATTACGTACATAACAAACATGACAGTACTATATAGGTCACATTATGAATAACGACGTCATTCTCAAAATATTCACCGTAGACTTCTAGACAACGGCTATGCCGCTCAACCCATGCCTGGAAAGAACTGCGAAATCCGTCTGAACTATAATAGAACAACAAAACCTGAGCTGCTGTCTGCAGTTCATTAAAGTCATTGAAACGCTTGCCCTTCAACTGTTTATTGAGATCAGGAAACAGCGCGAAACTGCAAGGCGCTAGGTCAGGTAAGTAAGGCGCATAAGGAAGAATTTCCGCTTCAAGCTGAATGGTAGCGGTCGTCTTCAAGTCACTGACATGCGATGGCGCGTTGTCGTGATGAAGTATAAATCCATCTCGGAGAACATGTAACTGGTGACTGTCTTACGAACTTAAGTTTTCATTTACCCGTATGATCGACGCCCTCTGAAGCGCTTACTTATTCTATATGGTGAGGGGTAGTTTAAGTTACAGAAAGCATCTAATTCCAGATCCACGGCTGGTCTTAGCACAGATTCATGGGACATTTGTTAAAGGTCCCATCGAGTCAATCACCTGTGTTCCTGAAGAAACTTAGGATTCAGACGTTTGGATTACAAGTACTGTTCTAATGCATATCTCAGGTTAGACTTTTTACTGGCTGAAGCAAATTTTCACTTGACTGTAACACACATTTCTTATGACATTCGTCATTTAGATAAAACGAAGTCAATGAAGAAGGATCCCGGATGAGCCCCTATCTTTCCTGATAAAAAGCTACTATAAAAAGATCAAAGCAGGTTTGTCTCTTATTTATATTTTACATTGCCACAAAAGAGTGTTAGAAAGAAGTTAGACTAACGGCGGCGTATGTTGAGCATTTCATTGCTGTGTTTCAGAGATATTAATTAATGAACCAGTAATATCTGTGCATAACTGATCCTAGGGGAAAGTCACACTAGCTAAGGTGTACCTGTGCATGATGTTTGAACTTTTCTGTTTGGGAAACTCCCTTACTTGAAGTGTAATTACAGATGAAGTTCCTATTTACATTGACTTTTTATTTTGCATTAGGAAGTTCTAATTAAAGTAAAATTCGGTTGAAATATACCATTCTCTCTGCAAACCATATATAGTATCAGACATCAAAGCAATGTCTTCTGCAAACATAAGTAGTTCAACAATTAAACAATAATTCAAAACGTCTGGATTTATTTGAATTCCATGGCCCTTATTTTGATCAGAGTTTTTTGTTGTTGTAGAATACAATATTTAAGATGACTTTTTTAAAACCTTACTTAGCTGTTTATATATTCGTACCCTGGTATTATTACATTTTATACTTGATATCACAGTACTGTGCACACTTTTCAGAACTACAGATAACCTGTATTTTACACCTGTATCTCTTAAAACCAGCCAAAATACTGCTTTATTTATATTTTCGTTTTGTTAAAATGTACAGAACACTTAAGAATTTCGATTCAAGTTGGCCTATTTTTTGGGGAAAAGGCAATTAAGAAGAGAAATGTTCCTTTGTGCAAAAGTGAAAAAGATTTATGCTTTTATGATGTTGATGCCCATGCATGTTCAGTATACTAAAATTCCCTATGATCTTTATAGAACTTAAAAATTTACAGCAAAATCTTCAAAAATAAAGTATTTATTTAAGATAGATAAATGTATGTCTTACAGATGCACTTGACAAAGTATTTTAATTCAAGTTTGTTCAATAATCGAAATTAGTTTGTAAACATTTTAATAAGCACAAGATTTTGAACTTTCCCTTTGTCATTGGATGAATAATCATACTGGCATTAACAAGATCTAGTAACAGTTTCCAGTAAACAAGAGGTGAATTTAGCATGCAGGGCAACGCTTATCATTACATAAGAAGTTAAAACTTAAGATTAGTTCAAAACAGTTTCTCAGATCTTTTAACGTTGATATCGACCTAAACTTTAGTTGTTGTTTTTTTCATAACTTTACTTTCTTAACCTGCCTGACCATAATATGCGCCAGGCGAGATTTTGTGATCGCCCTGTGTTCGTCATTGCGTCAAGATGTTTTACTTTAAACACTTATCTCAAAGTTGATAAAACTTGGCAGGGAGTTGCCAGAATATTTTTTGATGCAGAACTCTGCTATGGCATAAAGAATGGAACATGTTTAACATCTTCTTGTCTAAAACCACCAGGTCCAGTTCTTTGGAATTTGCCATCTTAGATTGTCTAGTGCACCACTACCAAGATTGTTCAGTCTGTGTTCCACTGGTCATTATTGGCCCTGCCCGAGTGATAAAATGTTTAACAAAGAAATCTATATGCAATTCTTTAAAATTCATCTTCAATGAAACCATTTTTCTGTCTGAAATTTGCATCTGGACTTCTACCAAACTGCTCAAATTATACTCCTTGGGTCAATTTTGGTTACGCAGCAGGGTTAGATGCTTTACAATCACTAATATATTGCAACTCTTGAAAAATATTTTTGTCAAAAAAAAACGAAAAACTGAGACTTTTTAAATTTGGTGCGTTAAATTATCTACTGGACCTCAACCAAGTTTGTTCAAATCATGTCTTTGGTTTCAATATTTGCCCCGCCCATTGTGTCACATATTGACATAAAAATATAGCGGGAAATCTTAAAAGTTCTAGTATGAAAACACAAGGCTCAGTTCTGAAATTTGGCATACGCTTTTGACTCGTAGATTTATCCCAGTGGGTAAGATGTTTTAGAAAGTCTTATATAGACAAACTCTTTAAAATCTTCTTGTAAAAACCGCAAGTCTGAGACTTCTGAAAATTGTTGTGTAACATTATCAAATGGTGCTCTATCAATTTTCTTCATATAAACTCAATGGAATCAAAATTGGTCCCACACGAGGGGTTATATTTTTTTCTTAAAAATATAGTGGAAAAGCTTTAAAAGATTTTTGTGTATGAAACTACTAGGCCAAAAAGTTTTTAGTTTTGCACACACCATATTTAGTGGATCTCTGCCAAGGCTGTCAAAGAACAATCTGGGGTCATTTTAGCTTCGCTAGATGGGTCAGATGTTTGACATTTACTAACGTCTATCAATATTGCTAAACTATGGCACCTATGGTAAATTTTGGCTCCATCCCCGGAGTAAAATGTTTTACATATAGACAAACTTAGGAAACCATGAGGTTGAGATTTTTGGAATTTGGTTAGAAACATTGCTTATTAGAACTCTACGAACAGTGTTTAAATTATGCCTTTTGCTTAGTTCTGTATATCGATGACAAATCCATGGCACTGGTCCTTTTAAGTAGTATTGATTTCTGCAAAATACGGTCAATATCTTATTGTCATTTATCTTTATTTTTTCTGAAGAAAAAATTCAAACTCTTACCTAAAATATTTTTTTATCTCAGCATTAATGATCTCAGCATTCTGACTTAAACCACATGTTAATCATTGTACATGTATAGGGTTTGTACTGACATCATACTTTTTAATTTATCGAGTAATTATTATTCCCTCAGTCGAAAGGCGGGAGGGATATGGTAATAGTCATGTCCGTCTGTTCTTCTGTCCGTCTGTTCGTAAACTTTTGTCAGCAGCATAATTACACCAAATCCTTTGAAGGGAATTTCTTTTAATATCACAAAATGTTTAAGAGCATTAAGAGGAAGTGCAATGTACAAAGGTCACATTCCTACTTTACCCCTTCCTTAAATTTTCTCTTATTTGATATTCTCTGCTTGTCCGAAGATACTTAGGATTCTGCGCTCTCTAGCGGCACTTCTCACCTATTGAGATTGAAGTGATCGGAGTATGTCCCTTTGTAATAGAGGAATAAAATGTCACAGACGCAACTTTAAGCTACACAGCTGATATTTTATTCAATGAGATTCATTATGTGGAATTTACAGGAACCATAACTCTGTCTTGCCCTATTTTTATCAATCACTATTACACCCAACAACTTTCCTGCGTCAGATTCCACTGGCAACATAGCTTTGTGTTCAAGCTTGTGCTGTACATATACTGGTCATTGTACTCTGCATTTTAGGTTAGGTCTGTCAAAGTAATAGATTATGTCCATTTTATATTACATTCGATACAAACACTCATATGTTATGAAAATACAGCAGTCTATTGATAAGTTTGTTATGGGCAGTTTTTTTCTGTTTTTGTTCTGTCCAAGTAATAGTTTGTAAAACGCAGCTAACGTTATATACGTTGCAAAATTCCAACTTGTTGTGTAAATGCAAAAGTGTGTTTTCTACATTTACTAGTTCTTTTTCAGTACAGTTTGCAGTTTGTTCTGTCCCGGGCAGATGTGTTCAATTTTTGAATGATAAACTATAGGACATGTTCGTTTTGCATGATACAAAAGCATCTATTTTTTCATAAAATAAATCAACATGTTTCAAAGATTATCTCTGACAACCGAATCTTACAATCGATAGAATAAAATTCGGTCTGCAAAACTAAAACTATACGTGACATAATTTAGTGAAGTATGACTTTGCTATTGACATACAATGTAAATCAAACTAGGTTCATTCAAAATAAATTGTAATATTATGACACGTCTGTGCTTAGCGTTTATACCCGACTCTGATTGTTATTCTTAGATCTAAACTAATAATGACAGAAATGGTCAAGTATAAACATAAAAAGACTCGCTTATACATTCGATCAGTGAAAGTATCAGATCTACATGAATAACACTTGTGCTATCCAAACCTATCTAAATTGCGACGTAATTTTCGGAAATTATTATCCTGGACAGTATACGTTTTATAAATTCCTGTGCAAATATACTACGTAAAGATAAAAGATAACTACATGGTATGATACGCACTTTTTTGTACGTGTTACCTGTCTTTATTTTTAGTTCAACATTATGTTTGAAATGCGGAATTTGTCTATTTATACAGACACCAACATTGTATATAAATTGCGCAATTTGCCTATTGCCTATTTATACAGACATATTTACAAGGATTTTAAAACGCTTTATAATAGACTGAAACATCAAAACAAAACCAAAAGTAAAACCAGCGACAAGTGTGTTAGATCTAGGACTTAAAACGGAGTAAAGATAAGAATAAAACATTCAACGGATGGTTTTTTTTCTACATTTTATTATCTTAATTAGATATATAATGCATCAATCATCAGAAACTGATTCTATCATGCGTGTTCGAGTGAATAAATACTTTTCTGTGATTGTTTTTGAGAATTACTTTTTTTATTACGTCGCCTTGAAACCCAGGGTGTATAAAAAGTAAAAACAGAGAAAAGATATCCCATCTGTTTTTACCAGCATCGGTGAGGTGAACACCATGGACAGCGAAGGAAGTAAAAAAGTACGTTTTTTTTCATGTAATTAGCTGCTTCTCGGGTTAATTCTCTAGGTGAAGCCAAACCTGGAGTAAGGCCATCCATGTTCTTCCTTTCGCTGCTAGCACTGGTCAAAATGTCAGAGTGGTTTTCAATTCTTATGGATAAAAGTAGCAGAAAACTGTATTTGAGGACGATGTTCAACAAATAACGCTTATGGCAAGAAATTTTTTTTTCGGCACAGCTTTCACCTGGTTAGGGATGATGACGTAAGACATTGTCGAACATATTAAATTGGTAGATATTCATTAACTTAGTAAAAAAAGAGTTACGCACTATTGTTTGTTGAGATGAGAAATAGCTGAAATGCATGCATATTTACCCATTTTAATAAAGTATCCTGATTGAGTTACAGTTTCTTCGATAATTAGACGGTTATTTTATCAAAAACAATTAGATCCGTAGATGCACCTTGAAACATGTTGCTGTCCGAATATTATATGTTATTTGGGTTTTTGAGTGATATATGTGGATATATTACCTGTCAAGATTTTATATCACCCGAGCCGTTAGGCTCAAGGCGATTTTAAAATAAATCATAGCTGTTTCAAATAAAACGTCGAAATAACATTCCCTTTAGGGTACCCTTTCACGGCAAAATGACGTCACAACATAATTTGTGCTGGCGAAAAGCGGTATTTTCCCAGAAGTGATCTGTTTGTTTGAATATTAAATATATATCTTTAATGAAAGCAATAAATTTGGGTTAATATTTCCGCGCATTCAGTACAGATTATTTTCTTAAACTTTTTAAAAATTTTATTTCAATAGATCGTCTGTAGATCTACAAAAAGTATTTGCTTTCGTACCTAACGAATGTAAACAAGAGAAAAGGAGTAGTCTGTTGAAGACACTTTTTGTGATTAATATCAAGGTTTGGGGAGGTCATATTTGTTTCAAATACTGATTAGAATATTTATCATTACTCTATTTTGGTAAATATATTCTATTTGACAATTAAAAAGTGCTTGTATATCGGAATTTACACTTTACAACATCGAACCGTACGCGCATCGTCACAACGCATGTTGTTTACAACATGGGGTACCCAAAGGGGAAATTTAATGTGTATATTACCTGTCTGGCTCGGTAATATCAATTTCTTTCGACGGATCAATAGCCAATCAAAAAAAGAGAAAATAATCTGGAAGGGCAATAAATAAAGATATATTATGCTCAAGTCTCAAAAACAAATAAGTACTACACCTTTTCTATGTAAATATAAATTAAACATGTTTGAGTACACACATATTAGATATGTTGCGTTTAAAACTCTACACACTTTACATGTAGGTAAACACAGTATAAATGCATAGTGTCATTAACAAAACTTTTTTTCAGAAAGCACCAACATAACATGACCTTTAATAGGGAATGCAGCTTCCCATACATAGTGTGTGTATTCAAGTACCCTAATTTGACATTTTCAATTAGAATTTCCTAGATTTCAAATTATTTCTGCAATAAAAATATTTTATGCAAAGATGGGCATAGTATATCTTTAAATATCTGAACAACATAATCCATAGTTGTCAGCAAATTCTCAGTTATTTTTATCCCCATCAACGCCTTATTTTTGTAAAGATGTTTCTTGTTGCTAATCTGTACACTGTACATTATCACTGATATTAATGCATTACTTCTCATCGTTCGTTGTTTGTTTATTTCTTTGTTTTATTTCTTTCGACACAATCGAAACATTTGGTAAAGTCAACTTTTTTACATTAAATGTCACGTATGCATGTATAAACAGTTCCATAATTGATAAATTGACCGCAACCATTATGAAGATCACGTGACCGTCAGCCATTAAAGGACTGCTAAATCTCGCTATAATGCTTAAGTTCCGTATAAATTTGTATAACTTTCGCACATTTCAAGGTGACATAATGCCTTATATCGCGTGAATTTTGTTGCAGAATAAACATTATTTTATTGTATTATTATTACTTTTTTGTATGTTTTATTCCTGACTCAAACATATTATTAACTGAAAAAATTTAACACACGAAAGACTGTGAAAAAAGACCATGTACTGTTCAAAGTGGAAGCTTGAGTTGTGTGAACCATATAATGTGTAAACCACAAATAATATTGAAAGCACTGTTCTCCTTTTGAAAGTTGAAACAATGATTTCAATTATTTGAACAACTCTGAAAGCTTACAAAATGGACAAAATGACAAAATTAAACATCTCACTCATCAACCGCATGTTCACTCTTTTTAAACTAAAACTTGCCTTATTCTTTGATACAGTTTCAAAGAATACTTGACAATAAATATGCATTATTTAGCGTTTCTTTAATTACCAAACTGTCTTTTGTCTTTCGCGGTGTCCTGTGGTGAAGGAATGTGGTTACGTAATATAGGGGTGACATACTGTCTTTGTTTTGATAAATCACCGTTAATTGTCATTGTCGGTCTTGCTTGATCAGTCACAGTAAAACACTGTAATAACGAATTTGCTCTTGAGAAAATGCCTGAAGGCTATAAAACATGGGCTTTATTTTTTCCTGATTGTTATATGAAATTTAATAATATATATATTTTCTTCCTTACAAGCAAGATTTTCAAGACCGTATAAAATTTAGCATCTGTTGCCAAATGGACCTTTTTTTTTCTTTATTTCTTGCATTTGGGAGATCTGTTTTTGCAAAGTATTGTGAGTTTGGGTATGCAGAAAGAAAATAATAGCTGCAAGCCACATGTTTGTACCTTATAATAATACATTTGCTTTCCTTCTTATTTTAACATTATTGTTTATGATATTTCTTGTAATACGGAAAACAAAATAATTGTGACACCTATATAACTGAACCTTTTCGGTCAGATTTTTTAAAGATAGATACATGTACTTTTTCGTGAAATTTTGATAAAAAAAGAATTAATATATCGGAGAATATCACAAGACCTTTATTTAACAGTTCAATAGATTCAGATGTCAGCAAAAATCGTTTACAAATATACTTTTTTCACTTAAAAGACCATGTGATAAATCTTTGCCGATAATAAATGCTTCATGTGGTTTATATGTATCTGTTTCTTTAACATACAACGTCACAATCGCATTACAGCTATAAAAATGGTACTGTTTCTAAGCTCCGCTTAATAAAACTGCTTCAGTCTGCGCAGTCCCTTAATGGCGGACGCAAGGGAGGTAATCAGGTAGGTACCAATTTCTGGAACGGTCTATAAAAGACTTAATCAATTTTTACATGAAACTACATTTAAATTTCAATCTGACCAAATTTTTCAAATGTCTACGTAAAAACAGAGAAGAATGATTTTCAGCAAATTAATGAAGATGGACAAAAAAGCAAATACTCCCGCAACAATATCGTTCATTTTATATTTCGTGTTCAAGTTCTGTCTTTCTGCTTTTTTTTTGCAGAAATGCACTTCTCCGGTTGGTTTGACGTTCGAGTAAGTTGTTCCTTTCTTTTTTTGGTTTTAAATTTCTGATGGTAAAAATAAGAAAATTTTGTTTCGACATATTATCTAGAAAAAACACGATTACAGTTTTGTTTTTAAAGGAAAGCATGTTTTATATTATCAAGAGAAATGTTTCTGATGAATATTTAGCAGTGTTTGAAAACATCATTTTATATCTAGATGATCAAAGAAAATTATTATATAATGTAACCTAAAGAAACACCAATAAGGATTTACTTTAAACGTAACTAGGACATAACAGACCGTAATTTATTTAAGTTAAAGTGTGACTAAAACTAACAAACTAACGAAAAGAATTACATGAGAGAATATTCTGCTTAATTTTCTGTAATGAGACACATCGGACATCTTTTGGGCTCAACGTTGACAATCTCTATTTGAATGCCTTAGCTGGTTTTATAACTTAACTGCATTGGCTGGAGCATATCAATCTTTAAATTGGTTCGATATAGCAAACCAACTTAAACGTGTGCACGGTACTCAAATTTCATGTTATAAATTGAAAAATCATATAAACCTGTGTTTCAGGTGTGCCTGGAGCCAGTTTTGTTGCCGAACAAGATGTTGCGAGAACGGGCCTTTTTATGAATACTTCTTTTGGTAAATCCTTGGTTTAACCCTGCAATAAAAGTTTTACCCCATGTGCCATTCAACTGGTTTTCCCGTTACATTGCCGAGTTTTAGCCTACAGTTGCTCCGTCTGAACACAGTTTTAGCCTACAGTAGCTCCGTCTGAACACAGTTTTAGTTTCTGACATTGTCAAAGTTTATATTTTAGCAAGGACTGGCCACGTCTTCTAAAAATTTTTTAACTCACAGCCTGACTCCGAACTTTATTGTTTTTAAAAGCTAGCATTTACACATTCTTCCAAAAAAAGTAATTGCTTTCAGATCAAGACAAAAAAATTATAGAAAAGTAAGCTTTTACTGAAAAGAAATTTCATTTCTCTCAATCCCTAATTTTGCTCTAAAACATACCAGCGATAAGCAAAGAACAGACCGGTTCATTACAGAATAAGAACACGTTGACATCAAGTATCAAAATCAGTAAATTCATATTCCTCTCTGATGTTCTAAAATAGGATATTACCTTAGGCATATAAAAAGTTTGTTTAAGTAGGCCATCAAATATGCCAATTTCTGTTAAACTGTAAATGCATAGTTTTGAAATGTTCACAAGTTTTATGAATCGCTTGTTGTTAATGAGAGCATATTTCTGACAGGATTTTACTCCTCGTTGTTCTGGCGATAATTCTTGTTTATATGGTATACTGGAGCTCGAAGAAGACCGTCTATTTGTACAGACAATGCACACCCTGGTGTAGAAAAGGTAAGAACAATTCTTCTGAAAAAATGATGTTTTTGACGTTCAATAAACAATTATCTTTTCTAAGCAAATTTTGTTTCATGAGGCACACCATTAGGAATAAGGGTCTCTTTTTAGACCGTTTTGCTTTCTTACATGTATTCAAAGTGAATGTTACAGTCTCCATATATGGGTTATTTTTTCTATCGGAAGTCAATATTGTGTTTGAACATGAACATGAAACTAAGAGTTTGTTCCAAATGACACTTGTTTGGATTTGATCTTTTTTCTAGCTGTTTACTTGAATATAGAAAAAAATAGATTAACCTTTACATCTGGATAATGACTGGTAGATAGCAAGTAGACTAATTGTTATGACTGAAATGACGAACGATTTGGTAGACTTATTTTTTATATTTGAAAGAATATTTTTGTTAAATACACATTCTTTTACTGAATGTTATCAAAAAGTAACAGTCGTACAAAAACGTCATACTATTCTAGGATTCGAAAAATCCAAGCTACTTCTGAAAAGGAAGGATCATGTCGGGATACAGCCAACAGAATACGTGGCTGAAACTAAGGTAGATACCGTTACACGTGAGCCACAGCTTCCAATACTAACCTACCACGTGGAGAAGACAGAGACAGGACCAAACGACAAAGAGCCGCTCCTCCTTTGTGGTGATGGGCAAATAGTATGACACGTCAAAATTTATTTTTTTAAGAACATTTTTGATAATATAGTAACTGTATTTGATTTTGTATGTGCTTTGCTGTGGTGTGGTTGCTTATTTTTTTGTGTGTTTTTTTTTTCTTTGTTTTTTTTTTCTCATCATCCTATAAATGCATAAAATCATTTAAATGATGTAGAAACAAATATGTTTTGACATGTCTGATGAAATGTTTCTCTTTAAACGTTAGTATGAATTCTCAGTAAAACCAAATAAGGGACGGGGCATGCATCGTCTCAGAATAAGCCCATATCGTTATTTCTTAAAACGAATCTTATAAAAATAACATATCAAGGCTCATTTTGTCCGGGGTAAAAATGACTACCATTGCAACAGAGCTATAAGAGTATATTGTGTTACGGTCCAAATCAAACGAGTAACAGAAAGAATAACCAGTAACAAATTTTTAAACAATAACAAAGATTTATTCTAAAATAAATTACTAAAGTATTTAAGTACAATTACAAAAAGTCACAAAGAAAATGATTTTACCGTACCTGAATTTAGTGGAAGTGTTAAATATCTTAAACTCTTAATCACTGTTGAAGTATTTTCTACAAAAGTTCATAAAGTATTCCCACAAATTGATGAAACGTTTGATTAATTCCTCGCACAGTATAATTAAAAATATTTCCAAATATAACTGTCACTGATGAAAATTAAATATAATATTTTATGATCAAAGTTACCTAAAGATACTGCTTCAAGAAAGTCTCTGACTTTTATATAGACAAAGAAAATTCAAGAAGCAACATAATCTAGATTATTCCTGAAAACCAAACCAAATCTCCAATCTTCTAAATATAGTACAATGATTTATTTATGGAAATTTTAGAAGTATTCAAAAACTAGGTCACTGAGCTAAAAGAATATATTGTATCACACTATTGCAACAGAGCTAAAAGAGTATATTGTATCACACTTTTGCAGCAGAGATAAAAGAGTATATTGTATCACACTATTGCAACAGAGCTAAAAGAGTATATTGTATCACACTATTGCAACATAGCTAAAAGAGTATATTGTATCACACTATTACAACAGGGGTAAAAGAGAATATTGAATCACACTATTGCAACAGAGCTAAAAGAGTATATTGTATCACACTAGTATTACTCACTACAAATGTTCTTTTCAGTTCAGAATAACTGCAGTTGAAAATTAAACAAATTTTACATGATATGCCTCAATTACTTCTTATTCCTACAGCCATTTAGTAACACGAGCCATTTTTGAAGTGTTAATAAGAAATAATCGACTAAAATTATGAAACTACCCATTTCCATCAACTTTTATCAACGGTGTATATGTCTGGATTGCCCATCAGCTCTGCTATTGTTTGCGTGAAACGTATGTTGCTGTTTCAAATCATTTCGCAGAACAACTTGAAAAGGTTTGCTTTTTTATCTAAATGAAATTCAATACATTAATTGAATCACATTTTACTCAAACATAAGTTTTTACTTTGAAATTGTCTATTTTTCTAAATTCTGTTAATACTTTTATTGTAACCACAGTAAAACTAGTGATGATATTTAGAACAAATATATAAGACAATTTTACTTTACTTAAGACGGCAAGGCTCTTGACATTGTTCAAAAATACAAGTACTTCGGGGATGGTATTTTCGTCTTCGAATGGGCTTTCAAACACTTGAAAATAATTAAACGAAGCAAAGTTTTTATTACACAAAAGAATATTTAATCTATTTCGACCACTGGGACTACAATCTTAACTTATGACCAAACAAGTTTGCCAGTTCTAACTTTTATTTGTAAAATATGGGACATAGATAATACTGAAAAGGTACATACTGACTTTCTTCATAAAATGACAAATACAGTAGTTGATTAGGAACTCCATGCTGAGACGATTTTCATTAGAAATCTACATTTAAACAAGAATTATAAAATTTTGGAGTAATTTTGTCACTGCTCATGAAACTAAGATATCCTGATTATGCTATATGCAACTATATGTTGATATCAGGTCAAAAGTTTCTTCAAAAGTATTCTTGATAATACAAGTTATATATAAAAAGCTGTGTTTTTAAACTTGAATACAAATCTAAATGACCAGTTTCTACAAAATTGCCAGGGTCAATTAAACAATGCTTCCAAATCAAGAAACAACCAAATCTTCAAGGACACACTTTTTTATAGATATTAAAAGTCACCTGACTATTCCAATTTATTTATTACTTAAGCAAGCCCCTTACTTTTTTTACTTTTGTACTTTTAGCATTTTTATTACATTTTTAGATTTATGTAGCATATTACTTTTTCTCTGACCATTGCATAGCTGTAGAAAATGGTTGTTACAGGTAAACTGTAACATCACAAAAAAGCTTTAAAAGAAACTTACCTCATGTAAACAGAGTCAAAAATTAAAGACATTTTCCCAATGAATTTCACAAATCAGCTGAGCTTACGTTAAGACCCAATACTGTATTCCTAGAAATTATTTTGCGCTTTTAAAGTTAGCGCTTTTCGCGGTAGGTATAATTATAACCGCAAATTTTTATAGCCGCGAAAAAGTCACATTTAACAAATCCGCGAACATTTGTAGCTTCAACAAACTAAAGTATTATTATGATGTACTAGGATTACGAATAAATTTTACGTACCATTGCAATTATACCAGTAAATTTCCTGTTTCACGTGTTTCACCTACTAATCAATATCTTGACAGAAATAACTAAGCCGATAATTGACATTTAAACTATGTATACAAAGCGTGACGTCACAAAGCGTTCACTTACATAGGGTTTCACAAGTGTTATATATGCAATGATAAAAACACAATATCAAAACCGCAAAGAACATGTTTTATTTACATAATCAGACAAGCTCAAATCGTTATCAGTATAAGTTATTTTATATTATTGTATGACCTATAAATAGACACGATCCCATTGGTTCAAAGCGTAGTCGGCGACTAACAATATATCGTTATATTCCTGCATTCTGGGTTTTTCCCATGTTATATTTTAGGTCTAAAAATAGATTGCTGTTGATACTCGTAGTAGTGCTGTCTGGTGCCCGGCACTATGTTAACAAAATTACTCTAGTGCCGGGAAATGAACAAAATACATCCGGGCACTTAGACTTTTTCCAAGAAATGGCGTCTGGTGTGTGTGTGTGTGTTTTTTGGGGTTTTTTTCTTTTTAATGTTATATTGGATTTCAATATCACCTGTCAGACTTCTGAGTATTATTGTAATGTGAAAATGAGTATAAAAAGTCCTACAAAAAATTAACACATTGTAATAAATGTAAAATCAGTCTGGAAGAAAACTTAGTAGAAACAATTGTATGTAGTCATATAATAAAACAGTTACTGACTAGTGTGCCATTGAATATGATGTGATATTCACCGGCCAAATGTTAAATTGTAGTTCAAGCAAAACTACTCACTCCAGCTAAATTGACTTACTACGAAAATTGCATAACCCTTGCAAATGCTGAAAAATCAAGTTATCTTGGATATAATTATTACAACAGCATTCCCCCACCTCCACACACACACACCAAAAAAATATATAAATTTTATCTCTGTTTTTTGTACACTAACAATGTTAACAGTGCTTGTATTTGATTTATATTCATACTGTAACCGTGAAATCTACATATTTAAATAATGTTGTTCTCATATTGAACCTGATTGTATTATATGTAATAAAGTTTCTGCCTGTCTGTCTGTAAATTTCAAAACGCGATGAGCTATATTTGATTAAAAGGCGTTGCTTTCGTGTTAGTGTGTTAAGACATTCTATTGAATTGTGCTTAGTTAATTGTTGTCCATTTAATTATGTCTCCTCCCACGTAGTTGTATGGGGAGATATTTTGATATTGAGCTGTCTGGGCTCTCTGTCCTCTGGATCTTTGGATGATTGTCTGGAAGTCACAAATCCGGTCAGCTCCATAACTTTGTAATTCCTTGATGGATTTTGAAATTATTCAGCAAAAATGTTAACCACCATGAGACTATGTGCCATGCGCAAGAACCAGGCCGTACATCCTATGTCAAGGTCACAGTAAGAAGTGAAAGGTTGCATATGGGGTATTTTTTCTTGTCCGCCCCATACCTTTGTCATTCCTTGATGAATTTTGAAATAATATGGTCAAGGTACCTTAGAGGTCAAAGGGAAAAAAATGGATCTTTTATCAATGCTTTTGTCAGCCCTTGATGTATTTTGAAATTATTTTGCAGAAATGTTAACCACCATATGACGATGTGTCATAGGCAAGAACCAGGCCTAGACCCTTCAAGGTCAAGGTCACACATACAAGTCGAATTCCCACTCCATAACTTTGTCATTCCTTGATTAATTTTGAAATAACTTGGCAGAAATGTTAACCAACATGACACAATGTATCTTGCGCATGAACCAGGCACGTATCTTCAAGGTCAAGGTCACACTTAGAGGTGAAAGGTGAAACACTGGGTATCTTTTCGTGACCGCCCGATACCTTTGTCATTCCTTGATGGATTTTGAAATCATCTGGCAGAAATGTTATCACCATTCTAGACAATGTGTTATGTGCAAGAACCAGGTCAGTAACTCCAAGGTCAAGGTCTTATTTAGAGGTCAAATGTCAAAATGGGGTAGTTTTTCGTGTCTGCTCCATAACTTTGTCATTCCTTGATGGATTTTGAAATTATTTGGCAGAAATGTTAATCACCATTAAACGATGTGCCATGTGCAAGAACTCTAACGCCCTCTAGCACCGGCTTAAGCAGTCTTTAGTCCTTAACACTAAATTTAACACAATTGATATGAAGTTCCTCAGACAGTGCTTTTAAAATATTTCCAAGATTATGTATGGAAAGGACCTAATATAATTTTATGTTCATCTGTGAGGAGACGTATGTTTTTGAGACACTCTCGCTATTTATTGTGTTTGTCGTTCTGTTTTGTTTCTACTCCTGTATTTTTCTAACCCTGGACTAACGATTCTTCAAATAAATCTCTTAGATGAAAAGATGAATCCTTTTTTTAATTCCCGTAAATTGTTCCCGACCCACCTAGGAATGGCTTATGCTTAGATAAATATTTTTAAAAAGATAAATATGATTTTTAAAGAAGGGAATTATTCTCCAAGTAGCTGTTCTACCCTGCATTTGAAACCGGACGGATACTTCGCATTGCATCGTTACATTAATGAATAATATATTTTTAATGACAAAATTTAGTCTATGTTCACTTATTTTCAAAATCCCTGCTCTCAATAACATCAACTTTAACTTGTTTTAAACAAGAAGTTTATGTCCTTGTAAAAATACGTAATAAAATACTTATTTCTTTTATTTTTCGATTCCTATGTTTGCTCAGCCACATGCAAAGTTGTGACAATATAAATCGACTGCGATATTACAAAGAAATCTATGAACTGAGCACTGCTTTGTATAATGTAAATGCTTCAATATTGCCTCTACCTGACAAATATACGCATTTAAAGAGTGAAAAAAATTCATGCATTAACTGAATAATGACTGTTTACATTTGATACAAGAATATTGGAAAATATTTACTTCATGTAAAACTATAATAAAATAAATTATTAAATTAAATTTTTAATATAAAATAGCAATGTAGCTGATTCACAGCTTAATGGACCTAAAGAGATGATAAAAAGGCATGGACCTACCAGCAAAACAAGCGAACGGTTCGTCTTTCAAGGTTTATTGTTATATGTACTAATTTCAAGATGAAATTTGATACATAAGACGACAAAAAAAACAAACAAATTTAATGTCATAAGATCAGCTTGTGAATTCCTAAATACATATTATACAAAAAGGTCTTATTCAAAACCATTGCATTTATCTAAATGCAAAAAATATGGCTAAAAATATCGTTACGCATAACGTAATAGTTTATGGCATAGCGCCACCAACATGTTTAATTATGCATTCAACATAAATATAGCTTAACATTTAAGGTTGGTTCAAACTACAACTTTGATTTATCTTACGGTTACCATGTTGAATCTTTACTTGTAAATTAAGGTGGACACCTACCTTATATCGAGAAGTTATCTTGATTTCAAAAAGTCAAAATGTAGAAACCAGTAGTGGGATACTACGTTATCGCGCACCTGCACTTTGTTCCCACACGGACCGTATTTTTGTAAACAATCCGTCTCTAAACTGTAAGATGGTCTTTTTCGAAATACAAAAAAAACAATTTGTGCACCGACGATTGGGGTGTGTTCTTAGTATATACTTAAAAAAATTGTAGTTAAAAATTCTAGTTTAGACTTGAAAACGAGTGGGAGTTTTATTTATGGATGCTCCTAGGAGGTCTCTGGTTAAAAAAAAACCTATGGGCAGCATGTCAAGCCCGCCAATGGAAAACTGCCTGTGGGGATGGGACAGTGAAATGGCATCTGCGGGAAGATGATAATGGAAAGACAAGGCAGGCCTATATGATGTCTCTTTCAGGGAGCATAGCAAATGTACCACGGTATTTTCAAATTCTTCCATGCATGGAGAACAAATGCGTCGATGTATTTCAAAATCCTTCTATGCAAAGAAAGTTACGGCACGGACAAGGCAATCATTGCCTTTTTAGTTATGGAGTTCTTCCCCAAACTAGACAAAATGGCAGAATTACATAATGATTAAAGGACAATGCAGGCCTGTATGATGTCTCTTTCAGACAGCATAACAAATCTATCACAATATTTTCAAATTCTTCTATGCATGGAGAAGTAATGGCCCAAACACGGTCTATTATCAACATTTTGGACCTTTCAGCTGTCACTGTTACCTTGAACTCTGAGTTAGGAATCTGAGTCTTCCACGTGACACACTACCTCATCAAGGTGAACAAATGTGCCAAGGTATTTTAAAATCCTTCCATGCAGGGAGAAGTTATGGCCCGGTTAAGGTCTATCATCAAATTTTGGACCTTTGACCTGGCACTATGGCCTTGACCTTTGAGCTGGGAACTTCGGTCTTGCATGAAGAAGAAAGTAATTGTACAACTCGCGTCCGCTCTGCAACTGCCACAAATGTTCATTAATTAAACGAGACTTGGGTTTTCAAAGTCAAGGTCTAAAATCGTTGTCATAATTAGGAATTAGAACACTGACAGCATTTATATTCATGACTGCCCTCTTACTCTGTGGTACATTTAAGATTTTGAAATATTTTGTACAATTGTTCACCAGATGAAGGCAATGAGTCACAGACTGTACATCTGTATGTCCAACTGCCCGTCCGATTGTTCTGCCTAGTAGCAAAGAATACTGCCTACGTATGGTGTCCCTGTTCTCTCTCTAATTCCTTCGTACATGAAAGTTTTATTTAAAAACAAAACAAAAACAAAAACAAACAAAAAACACCTTTACACATATGTTTACCAAATTAAAGCCTTGAGTCACAAGGTGTCTGTCAGTCTATCTGTATTGAACATATACCCCTTACATGCATTTTGTGTCAGGTCTGCTTGTAGCTAGTCATTAGTACATTACTTAATTCTGAGAAAACATGGCACCAATGTTAACCAGACTGATGCAATATGTCGCACACTGTCAGTCAACCGTCTGTACCGCCAAATAATACCTCCTTGTTGGTGATTGCTCTGTAACTTGTTCATACATTACATGATCTTGAATACACTTTGTATAATTTTTACCAAATCTCGATTTTAAGTCCATATGTCTGTCTGTCCTTCGTTCATACTGCTTTTTAGTATGTTTTTGTCCAGGTTTGTCATATCACTTTAAAATCACTGCTCAAAAATCATACAGTTATAGCACGCAACACATTAAGTGGGTATTTGTCACCTACAGTGACAACTCTTTTAAAAATATAGAATAGATTATAAAATGTAAAATAAGAAAGGTTAAGTTCTAAATATACTAATATTTTCTTCTATAAGTAGAAAGTAGGAAGGCATTTGAATCAGAAGAGTTTTTATTTTGGGATCTACATGTACGTTTTTTTGGTTGTAAAATTTATTAGGAAAAGAAATCTACTTCTTTTCACACAAACGCCATTCTTAACTATTTTCAAATTTATGACGGTACGACCTACTTCAGAGATACATTGCAATGCAAATGCCTGACGGTCTGTTGGTGTACGACAAATAAATATAAAACAAAACACACGTATTTTGAGACTTTATATGAGGTGGACATGGTTATAGATCACCCGTATTTTAAAATCAGTCTTTCAAAAGTTACAGGGGGTTACTCATCAAAAATGATTTCCTGTCAATAACTTAAGACCAACGTGCTTAGCGTGAAAGTATGGTCTGAAGATACTTAGAGTTTGTATTTAGAGGGGGTGGGGTCAAGGCTCACCAAATCCAAAATCAGTATCACACAATTTTGTACCACAAAAGCACTCGAGATAAATGCTAGCATAAATCCTTCGCCAGGGTACATTTTAGACACTTGTAATAATATTTCAGCTGTAACTGGTATAAATATACACTGCTCAAATTAATTAAAGGAGCGCAAATATGTTATGGCGTAAATTGCCCACCATACTAAACATTCGCTGCAAAATCGACGGTCAATATCCTCAAGAAACCCGTGCACTTTACAATAAATTTACAAAGCATGGGTATTTTGTTTTTCTTTTTGTTGTGTAACCCCGGAATGAAATTTGGACGTTTGCATGTGTACAGTTCGTTCACGATAGCACATTTGACAAGAATGAATGTTATAGTGCAACATTTTACTGTATCTGCTCGGTCCAGGATGCGCGACGTCATTTTTAGCAACTACTGATGTTGCGGTGCAGATGATCGAAAATGGATTTACGCAACATGAGGTGGCCACCGTTCTAGACGTTTGTCGTAGCGTTGTTGCCAGGTTTTGGTGTCGTTATCAGGAGACTGGAGAATTCACAAGAAGACCTGGGCAAGGTTGTCACCGCATTACAACACCTCGTCAGGACCGATATCTGAGAACTTTGGCCCTCAAAAATCGTCAGTGTACTGCTACTGGCATTGCAATTGACTTCCGGCAAGCTACAGGGGTTCGTGTGTCCACTCAAACTGTCCAAAATCGTCTTCATGAAGATGGTTTGGATGCCCGAAAACCTGCTAGAGGACCAGTTCTGACCGTAGCTCACCGGAGAGCTCGCTTAGAGTTTGCCCAGGAACACGTCACTTGGCAACTGCGCCACTGGCGATCTGTGCTCTTCACAGACGAGAGCCGCTACCATGTTTCGACCTGTGACAGGCGTGTGAGGGTATGACGTCCCATGTTTCGACCTGTGACAGGCATGTAAGGGTTTGACGCCCCATGTTTCGACCTGTGACAGGCGTGTGAGGGTGTGACGTCCCATGATTCGACCTGTGACAGGCGTGTGAGGGTGTGGCGTCCCATGTTTCGACCTGTGACAGGCGTGTGAGGGTATGACGTCCCATGTTTCGACCTGTGACAGGCGTGTGAGGGTGTGGCGTCCCATGTTTCGACCTGTGACAGGCGTGTGAGGGTGTGGCGTCCCATGTTTCGACCTGTGACAGGCGTGTGAGGGTGTGGCGTCCCATGTTTCGACCTGTGACAGGCGTGTGAGGGTGTGACGTCCAATGTTTCGACCTGTGACAGGCGTGTGAGGGTGTCGCGTCGCCGAGGGGAGATGTGTGCAGAATGTCACATTATTCCATGACAGGTTTGGCGGTGGGTCAGTTATGGTGTGGCAGAGATATCCATTGACGGGCGCACAAACTTTATGTGATTCCAGGAGGTAGTTTCACGGCCCTGAGATATCGGGACGAGATCCTAGAACCAATTGTTAGGCCATATGCTTGTGAAATAGTTGAAACTTTTCGTTTATTGCAAGATTATACTCGAGCACACACTGCAAGAATCGTCCGGAACTTCTTTGATGGGGAGGGTATTGAGGTCATACTGGCCAGCGAGGTCTCCCGATCTTAACCCTATAGAGCATGTCTGGGACATGCTTTCTCGTAGACTTTCTTCGCGTCCGAACTCTGTGCAGAACGTCCGTGAGCTTTCTCATGCTGTTGTAGCAGAATGGGATATACCACAGGATATGATCAGACTTGTCATCAGGAGATGACAGATCAGACGATGCACAGTGTCTTAACGCCCGAGAGGGATACACTCATTACTGACACTGACTATGAAACGTTTTCAGGCCTATATCTGCTTTTACAGACATTACTTGTTCTCCTGTAAGACCACCATTTCAACGTTAATTTGATAGTGTCCATATCCTGGACACTGTCTCTGTTCAAGATTGTGCCAGTTGGCGATGAAAATGCCGATTTGTTTTTGTAAAAAGAACGATTTTGTTATTTCTGTAAAAGATATTCATAAATCTACTCGACGCGTATGGTATTCTATAGATGATATGGGCGCTCCTTTAATTAATTTGAGCAGTGTATTTATATACTCGAGATAAATGAAAGCATAAATCATTCCCCAGGGTACATTTTAGACAGTCGTAATAATATTTCAGCTGTAACGCCTTACGTGTTTTATGCTATCAAATATTTTGATATAAGGTCAATATAACTGTACATAAATGTATACCGCCATTATGTAATTGCAAAGTGTCTATAAATAAATATGAACATAGAATCTATAGAGAAAAAAAATTATAAACATAAAACTTCCTTATATGTAGATAAATCATTAAATGACGCAGATAAAATTTTATTATATACTTATGTAACTTCAATTTAAATAGATATTATTTTTTATACAAAGATCGAAGTTGATTATATAATTACCAACTATTTTATATGAAGTCATTTTGAATGAATATTAATGTATGCAGCCATTATTTAATTCCATAGTTTCTATATATAAATTTGTAGTTTAAATTTGTAAAGATAAAACATAAATATGTATAGATAAACTTCATTATATGTAGATAAAACGTTAAGGGATATAGATAAAAATTTTCTATAAACATATATTATTTCATTACATATAGATAGTATTTGTTCATAAGTAGGTAAACACTGATCACATAATGAAACCGCTTCATTATATAAGGTGTTATTACGTTTCTATAACGTTTAAATATTATTATTCGAAGATATTGATATGGCATATTGTGAAGTTATTATATTAAGTGCTTTCTTCATTATATAAAATTAAGGGTAAATTTCACAAGGTAAAATATTTCTGCGCGCGCCGAAAATTCGCGCAGTCTTTAAAGGAACCAACCAACTTGGCAGACGACGCAGTCCGAAATATCCTTTCAGCGATTGATTTGTATGCATTAAACCAAATTTTGTGAATCAGAAAATAGATTCGATTGAAATTTGCAAATCTCTAGACGATAAACAATTGACAGGATTAGGTCTTATGACAACTGGAGATAAAATTCGCTTCAGAAATGCTGTTCACCATCAGCAGAAACAGATCACAGACGCTTGGATGATGTAGAGCGGTTATTGTCCCAACGTGCATCATGTACCAATTTTTCACCCTTTCCACAATCTGAGACCCCCAGAGTCCTTAACAAACATGTTTTGCGCATCAAACGGCACTTTAAAAATTGTTCATTTTTCACTATATAATAGCCTCATAGTGAAAAATGAACATCTTTTAAAGTCCCGTTTGATGTTTGTTATTGACTCTAGAGGTCACAGATTGTGAAAAGGGTGACTAAAATGGTACAAAATGCACGTTGGGACAAGAACCGCTCTACTACATGCAAGTGTCTGTGGTAAAATGTTCCAACAGCGATCAACCAACTCATAAAAAATAAATAGTGTTTCCTCACATTTTCGCTGTATGTAACTTGTTACTACTCTCCCGCGTGAAATAAATGCTTCATATATTAATTTTTCATCTCTATGCATTAAAGTTATAAATTTGTGTACAGCAAGTTTATATTTATAGCATAAATTGGGATGTTTATCTGCATATAAACACATCGTATGTTTATATAGTAAATTTTTCTTTATTCTATAAGGTTTTATGTTCGTATAAAGATCTTTTACCTTCATATAAACATATAATGCATATATATCATGAAATAATATATGTGTATAATATAGTTTTATTTGTATGTCTTTACGTTTAATCTGCATATAAGGACGTTATATCTTTATATATTAATGTTCAATCTTCATATATTTGAATTTGGATATTTACACATTGAGGCAGTGCAATTGTATAATGGTTGCATACATTTATGCGCAATCAAATTGACTTTATATCGTTATAGTTGGTAAACATAAGATAGTTTAGGCGTTCCAGATGTAGTATTTGGAGACACTTACTGCGCAGGATATATTTCGCCAAAAATCGCTGCGTTACGTATTATAGATTGTCCCGTCAGCGTCCATCTATAATCATCTGGGATCCCAAATAACGCAATTTCTCGCGTTTCGAGTGTTTTCTGATGCAATCAAAACATATTTATTAAACAAAATCTATTGATATTGATATAGTAAATTCATATTGAGATGGTTATATATGCGGGAAAATTTCAAAAACGTTGACATTTGACAGATACTTCATGTACTAGTATACCATATTAGGGCAGACGTGAAGGGTTTTCGTGAGTATTTTCGTCCACATTGGGACTAGAATTGTCAGGATGGTGTTATACGATTGTGAGCAAAAATGAAGAGACAAGCATTAGTGGTATCAGCCCCACACTGCTAGCCCCCTCGTCATTATGCTCATACTTTCATAAATATTCTTTCAATTAATACAAACCAAAACTTTAATACTCTTGTATGAATACAAGGAGAAAAAACTCGTAAATGTATTATGAAAATATTTAAGACAATCCGTCTCAAATCATGTAACATTGTAATGCTATGGAGACTTGCACAAGCCATGAGTACAGTAATACCATCAAAACACGTCATACTTCGACGGATATTAATAAAAATTTTGGAAATCCAGGTGGTTTTGTACTTTGCCTTATCATTCCCTGACATAACGAGTTATTTTTCCGATGCCTTTATTAACCACTTTAAGAATATACATTGAATTACCATAAATGAACTTTGTTTAACTTTTATGATACTCTGATGTCCCGCATCCGTTTTCAACATTTCCGTTATAACTTTTCTACCAAACTTAGAAAAAAATCAAATTGTTCAGGTCTACTGCATATGTAGGTTACTACAGCTAAAAACAGACTTTCAAACTAAAGATTTGAAAATATTCTTGTAAGAAGCTATGGTTTAACTTCCATACTTTCTATAAAGCAAAGCAAGAAACTCCTCTAATAAGACTGTTTAAATTTTGCCGCTAGAGTCATTTATTGGCCACGATCATGAATTCACAATTTCTGTGAAGAAACATACTAAGGAAACTCACTTCAAGTCACCAATGCCTGGAGCATTGATATTTTGTAGGTTAAAATTGCTAGTGGACTTCAACCCAATGTCCACGTGATCAAAAAGGGCAATGCTGCGAGGGTCACATTTTTATTTTTGTTGTTTAGATGTGATATTCGAATATCTTTTTGTCAGAAGTTTTCCAAATTTCAAATAAATGTAAACTTTGATATTTCTATGTTAAACATCTGACCCCGATGTTGTGCACGTGTGCTTTGTATTTACGTTAAGATTTTTTTATAATGTAAAATTCTAGTTGAGGCATGAAAACGGGTGAAAGTTCTTGATTCTAAATGCATGCTGAAAGTACACCAGCCAGTCTTCGGTGTAAAACATGATTTTTTGCAACTCTACAGATTTCTTATTGAAAAAGAACATTTTATCTTTCAAGCGACGGATTGTTGACAAAAAGAAATGGTCCGCGAGAGAGCATAAAACAGGTGCGTGATGACGTAGTATCCTACCATTGAATATTCTTGTTGCAAACAGTAGCATTTGAAAGACCCTGTTGCAAAAAAAATGAAAGTAGATCAGAAGGTAAAGATTGAAGTTAAGGTCACATAAAGGTTAAGGGCAACATAAATGAATGGACTTGAAAATTCCGTTAAAATTCATAATTTCTTATACACAGCTTTAAAAACAGTAAGTAGGTCTGTAAGTCAATGTCAGTATTGGCAAAGGTCAATAGTTAAAATCTACATGCAAAATCATAAATGTAGTTTAAATTTCAAAACTGTAGCTGCAAAGTCAAGAAAGTGTATCAGAAGGTCAAGATAAAAGTCAAGGTCACATCAAGGTTGCGGGCAACTTGGAGATTCCGTTAAAATCTGTAACAGACACAGCTTCAGAAACAGTATTTGGGTCAGTAAGTCAAAGTCAGTGTTGACTAAGGTAAAAGTTGAAATCTGCATGCAAAGTTCTAAGTTAATTCTAATAGCTGTGCTGGAGCTGCTTAAACAAGAAAGTAGGTCAGTAGATCAAGATAAAGGTCAATGTCACATAAAAGTCAGAAGAAAGGTAAATAAATGGACATTAAGATTCCTTAAAAATCATCTTATTCCTAGATTACAGCTTCTATAACAGTAAGTAGGTCAGTAGTCCGATGTCACTGGCAGCTTAAGTCAAAGTTGAAATCTGGATGCAAAACTATAAGTGATGTTCAAATTTACATGTTGTAGCTGCAAAAACAATAAATAGTTCAGTAGGTGAAGGTAATGCCACATAAAAGACAAAGTTAAATATATGGACATGAACGTTTAGCAGTTTTTATTTTTTCTTTATAAGTACATGTATATATAAAACGAAAAGATTTTTAGACCTTCCATATATAAGCCTGTGTGAAATCAAATGAACCCTAGGCAGGGCCATTTAATGACCCCAGGGGAATTATTTTAACAATCTTTGTACAATATCTCTATTTGTATCTCCATCCAAAGTCTTAGTCCTATTCATAGTGGTTAAAGACAAGAACAATTTTGAATTTCTCCCTGTATAAGCTTATGTAAAAATCATGTGACCCCAGGCCAAGTTCATTAATGACCACCCAAGAGACTTAAATTAAACAGTCTTGTTAGATGACCTCTACTTGAATTCCCATGCCTAATATTTATGCCCAAGGCCACATGGTTTTGGATAAGAAGATTTTTGATGTCTTCCGTATCTTAGAAAATAAACAAACGCCAGGGCAGAACCGTAATTGTCCTCAGAGTAATTTTTTGAACAATCGTTGTACAGGACATCTAGTCGAACGTATTTGCAAATTATCTAAGCCCTACACTAGTTCTTGAAGACAAGAAAATTTTTGAATTTTTCCCAAATACACTCAACAAAATAAATTAAGGGTCATAGTTAGGTTCATAGATTTTTTTAATTCAAAAATGTTCATGTAAAAGTTTAATTGTGTTTTGCTTTAGACCCACCAGTACTTGTGTATATATGTGTTTATCTATCCGTAACAGCTCAATTATCCCATGCAGGCCCGTGCAAACACACCCACACCTCAAAACCAAGTGAAAATCAAATGTGTAGAATAAAGTCAACATGACATGAGCAGGTTTTAATTTTATTTTTTTATTCGAATCATCTGTTACACTATAGAACTGATTAGTGTGAAGAATCTCTGATGCCTAGAAGAAAAATGTCGGAGGCTGAGGCAGCCAGAGTAGTCGGTCGTCTGCTGGCTGGGCAAGGCAAACGCAGCGCGAGGTGGCCTATGAGCATGGTGTTAGCAAAAGTGTAATCCAAAGACTTTGGCAAAAGTACCTGGTCAACGTCCAAGGTCAACATCTGCTCGGGAAGACCGTGCCATCGTTGTCCTGGCAAACGCCATAGGTTTGACTCGGCAGTTGCTCTAAATAGAGACTTCCAAACTGCTTCCGATGTTCGAATCTCAGCACAAACATATCGCAACAGACTCCCCGACGCTAATTTACGTGCTCGCCATCCTGTGGTACGTCCTCCTTTAACGCCAAGACACCGTGCGGCCCGTCTGGAGTTTGCCAGAGATCACGTTAACTGGCAACTAAGGCACTTTCGAAATGTGCTATTCACCGACGAGTCCAAATTTTGCCTGGACTTCCATGACGGACGTCGGCGTGAATGGCGTCAGCGAAATAAGCGCTTCAACGAGTGTTGCATATCCGAACATGACAAGCTTGGTAGTGGCTCTGTTATTGTTTGGGCAGACGTACAGACCTTCACGTGTTTGTTAACGGCACAGTTACTGCTAGACGTTATATTGACAAGATTCTCCGACCTAACGTCATTCCATATGCTGGTGCAATGGTCAAGCAATCCGTGTTAATGGACGACAATGCTACAGCTCACCGTGCGAGAATCGTCAGTCAGTACCTTGACGACCAAGGTGTTGAACGTATGGAATGGTCAGCTAGGTCTCCAGACATGAACCCAACAGAACATACCTGGGACATGCTGCAGCGCCGTGTTTCCGCACGGCAACGTCAGTCGTCAACCAGAAATGAGCTGGCTGCTGCCCTTACTGATGAATGGGATCTCATACCACAAAGGGACATAAAAAGCTCATACGCAGCTTCCAGACCCGTGTCAAAGAGGTTATCCGAGCCCGAGGAGATACACCTGTTTCTAAAATTTAACTGGTTTGAATATATTTCTTATGATAAACCATTGTGTTTACCCCACCCACCAAGTCTCAAACACTTTAAAACTGATAGGGGTTGTCTTTGAGAATTAATCGTGCTACTGTGTTTGTGAAACACATGTTACTTTTAGTTTAAATTGGTAACAAATATATTGAATTTTTGTTGGATATAAACTTCAGCAAGTAAAAAAGGTATGTCTTTAAGAACTGCTGCCATAAGTCCTTGACCCTTAATTTCTTTTGTTGAGTGTATAAGCTTATGTAAAATAAAGTGACCCTGATGCAGGGGATTAATCACTCCTGGGGCATAGACTGAAGCTTGGTAGATGACCTCTAGATGAATCTCCATGCTAAATATCTAAGCCCAAGGTAAAATGGTTTCAGACAAGAAGATTTTTATATGCTTTCCTAAAAGCACGTGACCCCTTGAGCAAGGCTAATTTTGACCATGGGACCATGATCTGAATAAATCTGGTAAAGGTTACACACCAAATATCTTAAGTCTAGTCCATGTGGTTTCTGACTTTATTTTTAAGTTTTTCTAAATTAAGTCAATATAAAACCAGCTGATCCCTGTGGCAGGATAAATTTTGAATCTGGGCTCAAGATTTGAGCAAACTTGGTAGAGGTCAACTAGACAATACTACATACAAAATACCTAAGCTCTAGTCCTTGTGGTTTTGAAGCAGATTTTTAAAGTTTTCACTTTTAAAATCTATTTTTAGTTCCTGTGACCCAGATTTGCAATGGATTGAAACCATTTTAATCACTTTGACAGAGCTTCACGCCTGGAATATTTTAAGCAAGTTTAATTGTATTTTGCCAAGTGGTTCAAAGGAGATATCCTTTGAAACAATTATGGACGAAGGACAATCATTGATCCCCTAAGCTCACACTACATGCACAGGTGAGCTAAAAAACATTCAAGGAATTGGTTTTCCTTGCAAGCTCTTTTACTAAAAGCCCATCCATGGGATGTCTGGTTTAACATACTTACATAAAGAAAACCCTTTCTTCATGCCTAAATCAATTTTGAAACAGTGGCCATCAACACTCACTATAAGTGGTAATAAAGTGACCCACGTGACCCAGTTTCAATCTCTCCCAAAAGATCATTTAGAAAAATATTCTGACCCAGTCTAGTTTTAGCCAATTCAAATTGACCATGGTTTTATACTGATCTAGTGACCAACAGTACCTAAAAATGACAGTCCAAAAATTCATTAAAGAAATTATTAATACATTCTGACCAAATTTCAGGAATACTAGGCCAAAATAAGACCTCTAGGTTTTCCAGTGATTTAAGATGGTGCTGGTGACATGACTTTTTTTCCATGTAACCTAATTTGAAATCTTCCGAAACAATCTCGTTAAGTCTAAATATTAGGCAAAATAAAAATGGGATTTCCAGAATGTTTTCCACTGATCTGTCCTGGTGGTCTAGCGTTTGACCCGACCTGAACTGGCAGAGTGTATTTCTAGAATCATAAAAACAAATTATCTTAATATGAAGTTTCAAGATTTGGCCAAAAGGTTAACGTCTGTGGTATTTACAAGGCTTACCATCAATCTAAGCTAGTGACCTGGTTTTTTACCTCAAATGACCCAGTTTTAAAAAATTCTGCAAGAGATCATCAGAGCAGTGTTTTATCTTGACAAGTTTCATATATGATAACAAGGGTGCCATTGTCACAAAATACGTCCATCACAAAAACTTTGCAGAAGATGTGGGCATAATGGATAAACAGAAAGAGCATGATGGCCCTGTATCGCTCACCTGAGTATGACTGCTTTTAACGAAGTTGATATGGACCTGGTTAATTGACCCCAGATAACCCATATTCGAACTTGACCTAGAAATTATTGAAACAACCTATCTGACAAATTTCCAGGTTAAATGGACTGAAAATGTAGCCTCTAGAGTGTTAACAAGGTTTTTTTCATATTTGGGCTCTGTGACCTAGGTTTTGACCCCAGATGACCCATATCCAAATTTAAGCTACAAATCATCATAACAACCATTCTGACAAATTTCCAGGACATTTTGACTGAAAGTGTAACCTCTAGAGTGTTAACAAGGTTTATTCATATTTGGGCTCTGTGTCCTAGTTTTTTACTCCAGATGACCGATATTCGAACTTGACCTAGAAATTATTGAAGCAACCTTTCTGACAAATTTTCAGTTATTTGGATTTAAAATCTTACCTCTAGAGTGTTAACAAGGTACTTCCATATTTTAGCTCTGTGACCTAGTTTTTGACCCAAGATGACTCGTATTCGAACTTGAGCTAGAAATCATCGAAAACAACCTGTCCGGCATATTTCCAGGATAGTCGGACTGAAAATGTAGCCTTTGGGGTGTTAAAAATGTTTTTACATATTTGGGCTCGATGACCTAGTTTTTTACCCCAGATGACCCATATCCAAATATGAGCTAGAAATCATAGAAACAACGTTTCAAACAAATGTCATGGATATTTGGACTGAAACTATAATCTCTAGAGCATTAGCAAGGTTTTTTCACTTTTTGGACTTGTGACCTAGTTTTTGAACCCAGATGACCCATATTCGAATCTGAGCTAGAAATCATGGAAGCAACCTTTCCAAAAGATTTACAGGTTATTTGGACTGAAAATGTTACCTCTAGAGAGTTAACAAGGTTTATCCATATTTGGGCTCTGTTACCTAGTTTTTGACCCTAGATGACCTTTTTCGAATCAGAGCTAGAAATCATTGAAGCAACCTTTCCGAAAGATTTACAGGTTATTTGGACTGAAAATGTTACCTCTAGAGAGTTAACAAGGTTTATCCATATTTGGGCTCTGTGATCTAGTTTTTGACCCAGGATGACCCATATTCGAACTTGAGCTATAAATCATGAAAGCAACCTTTCTGACAATTTTCCAGGTTATTTGGAATTAAAATCTTACCTCTAGAGTCTTAATAAGGTTTTTCCATATTTGGGCTGTGACCTAGTTTTTGACCCCAGATGGTGTAAATTCGAACTTGAGCTACAAATCATCAAAACAACCTGTCTGACAAATTTCCAGGATATTTGGACTGAAATGTAACCTCTGGAGTGGTAAAAAGGTTTTTACATATTTGGGCTCTGTGACCTTGTTTTGATCCCAGATGACCCATATTCAAAATTGAACTAGAAATCATTGAAACAATCTTTCTGACAAATTTCAAGGTTATTTGAACTGAAATTGTTACCTCTAGAGTATTAACAATGTTTTTCCATATCTGGGCCCTGTGACTTACTTTTTGAGCCCAGATTACCCATATTCGACCTTGAGCTAGAAATCATGGAAGCAACCTTTCTGACAGATTTCCAGGTTATTTGGACAGAAAATGTTACCTTTTGAGTGTTAACAAGGTTTATCCATATTTGGGCTGTGACCTAATTTTTGACCCAGATTACCCGTATCCAAATATAAGCTACAAATCATCAAAACAACTCGAGGGTTGAACGGAAAACTATTACTTTTACTATTCTGACAAATTTTCAGGACATTTTGACTGAAATAGTAGCCTCTAGAATGTTTAAAAAGTTTTTACATATTTGGGCTCTGTGACCTAGTTTTTGATCCAAGCTGACCCATATTCGAACTTGAGCTAGAAATCATGAAAGCAACTTTTCTGACAAATTTCCAGATTATTTGGAATTAAAGTCTTACCTCTAGAGTCTTAACAAGATTTTTCTATATTTGGGTTTGTGACCTAGTTTTTGACCCCAGATGATGTATATTCGAACTTAAGCTCAAATCATCAAAATAACCTGTCTGACAAATTTCCAGGATATTTGGTCTGAAAATGTAACCTCTGGAGTGTTAAAAATGGTTTTACATATTTGGACTCTGTTACCTAGTTTTTGATCCCAGATGACCCATATTCAAATTTGAGCTAGAAATCATCGAAACAACCTTTCTGACAAATTTCAAGGATATTTGGACTGAAAATGTAACATCTAGATTGTTAACAAGGTTTTTCCATATTTGGGCTCTGTGACCTAGTTTTTGGCCCCAAATGACCCATATACGAATCTGAGCTACAAATCATCAAGACAACTTTTCTGATAAATTTCCAGCACATCTGGACTGAAAATGTAGCCTCTAGAGTGTTTACAAAGTTTTTCGATATTTGGGCTCTGTAACCTAGTTTTTGACCTAAGATGACCCATATTCGAACTTGACCTAGAAATTATGGACAAACTCCAAGGTTATTTGGATTTAAAATCTTACCTCTAGAGTCTTAACAAGGTTTTTCCATACTTGGGCTCTGCGACCTAGTTTTTGACCCAAGATAACCCATATTCAAACTTGAGCTAGAAATCATCAAACAACCTGTCTGACATATTTCCAGGATATTTGGACTGAAAATGTAACCTCTGGAGTGTTAAAAAGGTTTTCATATATTTGGGCTCTGTGACCTACTTTTTGACCCAAGATGACCCATATTCAACCTTGAGCTAGAAATCATCAAAACAACCTTTCTGACAAATTTCAAAGATATTTGGACTGAAAATGTAACCTCTAGAGTATTAACAAGGTTTTTCCATATTTTGGCCCTGTGACCTAGTTTTTGACCCCAGATAACCCATATTCAAAACTGAGCTAGAAATCATTAATGCAATCTTTCTGACAAATTTCAAGGTTATTTGGACCAAAAATCTTACCTCTAGAGTGTTAACAAGGTTTTTACATATTTGGGCACTGTGACCTAGTTTTTGACCCCAGATGACCCTTTTTCGAATCAGAGCTAGAAATCATTGAAGCAACCTTTCTGATAGATTTCCAGATTATCTGGACTGAAAATGTTACCTCTAGAGCGTTAACAATTTATTACCATATTTGGGCTCTGTGACCTAGTTTTTTATCCAAGATGACCCATATTCGAACTTGAGCTAGAAATCATAAAAACAACCTGTCTGACAAATTTCTGGGATATTTGGACTGAACATGAAACCTCTAGAGTTTAAACAAGTTTTTTCTATTTTTGGGCTCTGTGACCTAGTTTTTGAACCCAGAGGACCCATATTCGAACCTGAGCTAGAAATCATAGAAACAACCTTTCTGACAAATTTCCAGATTATTTGAACTGAATTTGACCACAGGGGCATAATTTGAACAAACTTGGTAGTGGTCTACTAGACAATGCTGCATACCAAATCGTAAGGCTCAAGGTCTTGTCGTTTCAGAAAAGAAGATTTTCAAAGTTGTCTCTATATAAGCCTATGTAATATCAATTGACCCCTGGAGCAAGGCCATATTTGACCCCAGGGGCATAATTTGAACAAACTTGGTAGAGGTCTATTAGACAATGCTACATACCAAATCTAAAGGCTCAAGGCTTTGTGGTTTCAGACAAGAAGATTTTCAAAGTTTTCCCTATGTAAAATCAATTGACTCCTGGGGTGGGGCCAAATTTGACCCCAGGGGCATAATTTGAACAAACTTGGTAGTGGTCTACTAGACAATGCTAGATACCGAATCTTAAGGCACAGGGCCTTGTCGTTTCAGACAAGAAGATTTTCAAAGTTTTCTCTATATAAGCCTATGAAAAATCAATTGACCCCCGGGGCAAGGCCAAATTTGACCACAGGGGCATAATTTGAACAAACTTGGTAGATGTCCACTAGACAATGCTTCACACCAAATCTTAAGGCTCAGGGCCTTGTGGTTTCAGACAAGAAGATTTTTAAGCTTCACTATATAAGCCTGTGTAAAATCAATTGACCCCCGGGGCGGGGCCAAATTTGACCCCAGGGGTATAATTTGAACAAACTTGGTAGAGGTCCACTAGACAATGCTACATACCAAATCTTAAGGCTCTGGGCCTTCTGGTTTCAGACAAGAAGATTTTCACAGTTTTTCCTTTAAGTTGCCATAGCAACCAGAGTTCTTGATGGAATTGAATTCTTTAAAAAATTTTGGTAGAGCTTCATGCTAGGAATACCCCAGGAAAATTTCATCAAATTTGGCCCAGTGGTTTCTGAGAAGAAGTCGTTTGTATAAAAAGTTGACGACGGATGCACCGACGGACGCCGGACAAATTGTGATCACAAAAGCTCACCTTGAGCTCAATGCATGTAAAAGTTTTGCTCCGGACAAGTGTTTTTCTCTAACTTCAGTGTGACCTTGACCTATGACCTAGACACCTGGTTCATATGCACATGACTACCCCCATGATGGTGAACATTGGTACCAAGTATCATGAAAATCCATCCATGCATGTAGAAGATATGCTCCGGACAAAACTGGATGCTGCCAGCTCGCTCACTGTCCTGCCCGCCCGCCATGCACATTCCCATAATATATCCCATTTTTCAAAGGGCATATAAAAATGTATGGCCTTTGAATGTTTACAAGCTCTAATGTTGACAATGGTCCAAGTAAACTGGACAAAGGACTATCAAAAATTCCATCCTATCATCAGGTGACTTAAATATTCAAAAGCCTTTTTGTTTGGCAAACAACATTAATTAGTAGACATCTTAAGAAGTATTCACATTCTTATCATTCTGCAGGGGAGAAGGGATTTAATAATATATTTTAGGACATGTAGTTACAGTGTAAACATTACTACAATTTAGTTTTGGCAACTTGACAGCACACAACCTTGAGAAAGATCATCTGCTTTTAAATAGACCTGCCAAACAGAAATTGATCCAGCAAGTACATGTCTCAAAAACAAGGTAAAATACAGCATTTTTTGTCAGTCAAGGGAAAACCACTCTGTAAAGTTACCAGTCCAATCAATCATATAACAAGTGGTCTTATTAATGAATCAGTCTAAATAACGGGCCTCATTTGTTCCCAATTTTAGACTTTGGTTCATTCAAATTGTTAATATTCTGCATAATTTGGAAGTAATAAGAGTAGCCTTATTGATGTTCTTTTTTTCTGTAAATGACATTGTACATATTGACATAAACATTATGTTTATTGAAGTTGCCATAGCTATTTTTCCAAGTTTTATAAAAATATATTAAAAATTTAGAAACTATTGCAGAAGATGACAGTCAAACTGAAACTAAACCTTTGTTGTGGTAGAAAGAAGCTGCATTGACTATGATTGCTACATTGTCAGACCAAGTTTAATGAGGCCCACAGAGAGAATAAATGACACATTATCACATATGCAACAAAGTTAAATAGAACAAAACAATTGCCCAAGTTTCTAAGAAGAACTATTTCATGGCTTCAAACTGTAAGCTAGATTTGGTCACAACAGACAGTCATTTGAATGATGAAGATTTTTGAAGGTATTGTTGACAATTTTACAGGCCAACTCCGAGGAACATGAAAAGTCTAATCACTATCACGTCTGTACAAATCCTGAATCAGGTGGCTCAAGTTTTTTTGCCATCACAAATATCAGTTACACATGTACTAACAGGAAATAAGCCTTTTCATCTTTTTTTATTGAAAATAATCAAGAGTCTTACATGAAAAAGACACCAAAGATACTTGAATATTCTTAAAGAATGAAGCCATTTTTTCTTGAAAACAAAGAATACCATTGCAAGCTGTTGAAATATTTATCACTGTCAGAGAAATGAGAAAGCTTTCTAATTAAATGTCTCAAGAATTACAGATAAATGAATAACGTAAGCCAAGTATAACTGTTTGAAACTTTTTTTATTTGTGACAACTAAAGCCTCACATATATACACTGTATTATTTACATTACTTCAATACTAAGGAGTTCAGAAACAATTACGAAGCTAGAAAAAACAAAACATGTTTGGTATTATAAAATGTCAATCTTCTTAAAATCAGCTCTTCATTTTTGCTCCGATACTCTACGCTACGAAGCAAAAGGTAGTGGAGCGTCAGTAAGGGTATGATTTGAATGAGATTGTATAAAATGTCAATGTACAAAGGAAGGGAGGTAACTTGTGTCATATAAAACAACAAAGAAAATCAAAGAAACCTTCGTAGTATCTTTTATAACTTATAATTTAACTGACGGAAAAGTGATTGATTATCTTGATAAAAAGACCAGAAAATGACACTTAAAAAGAAATAAGATTTAAAAACTTCCAGCACTGAATAAAAGAGGAAAGAAAACTTCCTGCATTAACAGTTGCTGTAACTATTTCATTAACATCTATGGTAACATTTAGCAAAAAAAAAAAAATTATGGACAATTTATATTGGTAAAAAGTAGAGAAAAGGACTCGGGAATATGATTTAAAAACTTGCAGCACTGAAAAAAAGAGGAATGAAACCACTATTTCTACAGAACTTTTTCTCTAAATATCTTCAATAACACTATACTAGGAGGTTCTTAACTTATACTGTATGTTGTAATTTTCAATTTGACTGACAACATTTCTATTCTTCTTTATTCTTTTGTTTATACTTATTTACTACTTGTATACTTGTCCAATGCACTGAACAAATGCTGTAGAGACAGACAATATATTGAGATCCCTGCTAGTTGAAGCATTCACCCCAGTATTCACACAATTTTTTTTTTCTGAATTCTAAAACAGAAAAGTTCAAGTTATATTCTTGTTACTGTGGGAGTTAGAAAGAGTGGACTGGCTTATACTGAGCCAGATTTCATCGTCATTTTATCTGAGATCTGAATTCTAAAACTGTAAAGTCAAGGCCTCTATTGAGCTCTTTTTTTTTCTTCAGGAAAATCATTTCCAAACCTTAACAGTCCCATTCCTGCTCAACGGCACTATTGCGAAATTAACAAATGACATGCAATATCCATGACAACAGGTAAAGCAGTATTAACTGTTCGGAGCAGTCTGCCAATCTGGAAATTATAACTCTGGGCAACATGAGATGTCTTAACACTGAGTTCTGTACAAAATGTTAAATCTGTAGGGTGAATTTTTTTGCCATCACAGACATCAGTTATTCATGTCCTAACTGAAAAGCTTTACACTCGTAAGAAGAACAGATAAAAAAAACAGAAGTTAATTTGAACTGTTCAAATAATTTTTCATTTGTGAAGACTACAGCTTCATATTACATAAGAATTCTATAAAGATGGGAAAGAGTTATGAAAAAGTAATGATATCCAATAATATGTCAATATACAAAAGAAGGGAGGTAACTTACTTTTCAAGCAATAGTTTACATGACTTAAAACAATACAAAACATAGAAACCTCCCCTAGCATCTTTTAATAAATTATAATTTCAGATTAATTAATTAAGATTAATTAAATTAAGATTAATTAATTAATCTTGAGTACAGAAAAGTGGACTTATTAAGCAGCATAATTTAAAGCTTCCAGCACTGAAAAATAAAAAGTAAAAAAAACACACGACTTCTATCACAAATTTCTTCATTAACACAATACTAGAAGCTTTAAATCTTAAATTGTCTGTTCCAATTTTCATTCTGACAAATCTTCTTTCCTTCTGAATTCCTGTGTTCATATTTATTTACTATTTGCAGTTGAAGTTTTTAACTAAAACTAAAATCTGAACAGTTTCAGCTACATTCTGGTACTGAGGCAAGCAGAAATGGTAGACATTATGATACCCAGATATATTCTTGTTTACTGCCACATTAATGCAAATATTTCCTTTCAAAACTTGATCAGACAGCTGTATCCATGATGTCTGGTAGACACGTACAGTGAAAATAAGGCTTTTTACCAGATTAGTGAGTGATTGTTACACTAATGCCTTTACTGAGCTCGTTTTTTTGTCAGGAATCTCATTTCCAAACCTGAACAGTCCCATCCCAGCTGGACACCGCTACAGTTGAAGAAAGTAATGGGTGACATGCAATATCCATGACAACAGGTAATCCAGTATTAACAGATCGGAGCTGTCTACCAGACTGGAAATTATAACAGTATAGCTTTCCATCTGCACTTCCACTGTACACTGTCTGGCCATCTGGGGAAATGTCAAAACCAATATTGTACCCCTTCAACTGAAATCATAAAGCATCTGAATACTTAATATTTGAATACTTAATATTTTTTAATGGATGTAACATTTAACTTAAACTATTGATCAGAAGTTAAGGTGTACAGTGAGTGCTCCACTCCTTTCAAAAATGCTGCTGATCTGAACCCTACCATGGGGGAGTCTCTAACTGCTTTCCTCATTTTCGGTGCATATACTGCTTTGAACCCAGAAAGCAGTCTCCAAATGGAATTAATATATGGTGCATGAACTTATTTCCATTACCTAAAATAATTCACCTTTAACTGAACTTAAAAACCATTAAATTTAGCAGTCAAATATTTCTCAAATTGCTCCTGCTTCTCATAATTCTATAACATTCAGTAACCTGCAATTCCTGGCATACTTGAAAATATTCTGACAATTATGTGTCTACAAAAAATGTTTTGTTTATTTCCTGCTGGGAAATTAATTACAATGACCTTGAAATAAGCTATTTCACCTTACTTTATCATACTTGGCAAAAGCAAGCCAAAGAAAATGTGTATGCAATGAAAAAAATGGGTAAGTGGTCTAACAGTTGATTTCAGGTGTAAGCCTTTCCTCCTTAATAAAAAAATTCTGTGCTTTACAAGTCAGTTCCATATAACTGCTCTAACATATGTGGCACCTTGCTTTGAGTAAATACCAATAACCACATAGACACATCTTCAATCAGTGATAGGCTACCATAACTAACGATTTGACAAATTTCTTAAGAATCTTAAAATGTTTTAACTTCAAAAAATATTAAGGTTATAACATAATTATAATGTGCCAACCTTGTGACCTTCAAAGCGTTTATGTTTGTTCATTTTGTATGGACGCTGTAATGAGAACAGTGAGATGTAGTTTCCGTTAGACTGGGCCAACAGCTGGTTCCCATCTGGATGCATCTGAAGCCTGGTTAAAGTAAATCTCTCCTGAAATGATTATTGAAGTTTTAAAACACAGAAAATGATCTTACATCACAGAAATCCTTTCACAGCAAATGTTGATTTTCAATACGGCTGCCAACTTCTCAGCAGAGTAATGTTAC
The DNA here is from genome assembly GCA_012932295.1 of Cyclina sinensis. NCBI lineage: Eukaryota > Metazoa > Mollusca > Bivalvia > Venerida > Veneridae > Cyclina > Cyclina sinensis. The sequence goes on from JAAONU010000011.1 coordinate 533,221, forward strand.
ACAATAAATATTAAAAAAAAAAAAAAAAAAATTCTAAATCTGGAATCGAAGTTTAATCTGTTTTGTTTTAATTTTGATAATTCTCAACAAAGAACACATACATCTATTTCAAATAAAATCATCTTTCAGATATTAACAATGCACAGTCAAATAGCTTACCATAAATTTGTACAAGTCATTTAACAAAAAATACTTTTAATCTATTTACATCCTTTCTTTAACAAAACTTAGGCTAAATTTCAAAATTACATTAAAAATATACCAATGCTTCAAATACAATCTGCATCAGAGTCAACGGTTGTCATCAATTTGATAAATGACAGTAGAATCGTCTGTTTCAATCATTTTAATCATGTGCAGATTTTCTGGTTTTAATTTCTTTTTAAAAACTGTCTTCTACTGTTAACTGTATAATTGTTTAGATACTTCTTTGTTCTTGAACTGTATATATTTCAAATACTTGAAAATCCTGTAGGTATATCCAGCCATATTATAACAACAGGCTACATCATCAGCTACAGCATTTCATGTGCCCTATGAATATTATAATATGTTTTTGGTTAATTAGCATTTTTTTTTTTACAGCAAATATACTGCTAACATGTAAGAGTTATCCTTCTGAAACAGCATAAGCTGCCTACACCTGAATAACCATGCTGTGTAATATACCACTTATTGTTCTTTAACAGAGCAAAGTAATACTAACAGGCCTATCTTATCATATTATACAATGTAATCATGGCACTGCCATGTACAGTCTTTATTCAAACATAAACTTAGTTTTGTTCACCACATTCAACAGCCTTACTGTTTCAAGTGAGGCACTTCCTGTTCCCATCATTCTTAGGGCTTAGACCTGTTCTCCATTTAAAATACTGCCAACTTTCTCACAAAACCAATAAGCTCAAAGAGGCTGCTCAAACTAATGACCTAAACCTCTGAGAGGCTTAAATGATTTATAGTAACTAGAGCTACTAAATCACTATGTCCACTGCTCTACCGAGAAACAGAAACTAACTAAGCTTATGTAAAAGGCACAGAATCAAAACAGACAGAAAATCAAACAGACCTGGTAAATTTGATTAGAAAGAACAATTCCTGTATTGAAGTCCCAAGCCATCAGGTTTCTGTCTGCTGAGTCTCGACTCACCAAGTCTGAGCAACTGAACAAAGTGGAACCATCTGCTGTCAACACTAAATCCTGAACCTGCAACAATTAAAAACATCTCAAGAAAAAATGATTTCATAGCAGCATTATCAACAAATCAAACAGAATTAAAACTTTTAATGGGAAACCATTGCATAACAAAATCTCTTCAAAAATGTTGTATTGAAATGCCTACCTCTGCCTGAGTCACATCAAACAATCGGTAAATGAGCTCCACTACACAAGCAGTACAGTGGATCCTTCCTGGTCAATTTTTTTTGTAGAAATGGGTTTTTTTTAATATCTTTTCGGAACATCAACAATAAGTACTAACTGGGCTTTTTCTTTCTGTTTTTGTAGAACAGCCTTATTTCCTTTTAAGGGGATGTATTCGACTGCATTTTGACTGTTGTCAATCATCCACTCAAAAGAGTGAGCTTTAAAGACTTCTTTATGTAACAGTTAAATCAATGACACAAATACTATTTGTTACCTGTCCAATATTGTCTTTATATCTGAGAAATTTACAAGGTGCCGATGGTGTCCTTGTGTCCCATAACTGTAACTGATTGTTGCTACCAGTTATGCATACATGAGGATTCACTGTATGATATTTGCAGCACAACACATAACTACTGTGTTCAAGTCTTGTCAAGGTGACACCTGAATAATGGAAGAGTAATCAAAGTTATTAAAACAAAATTAACAATAAATTCAAAATCTGATTATAACTCAGCACCATTCTAAAAGTGATCTTACTAGCTTTTTTACAAACAGCTATTAAATTGAAATTAGTTAAGTAGTCTAATGCTTCCTGTCTACAAAATGATTCTGGACTCAAGATCTTATTGCAAAGCTTTGCAAACATTTACCATATGTGTGACATATGAAACCAAAGTTTGGTATTTCCTATTTTCTTGAAATATTCAATGAAAATTTTGAAAATGTGTCTCATTTTCTTTTAAGCTGTAATGTGTACTCTTTCCCTCATAATTCTTTTTTTAAATCTTGAAAATATTTAAACTGCTTTTTCTTACCCGCAGATGTGATTGGGGTTGCATGCAGAGCTACAAGCACAAGAAAGATTTTCATAATGCTAAGACACTTTCTATTCCTACATAAAAATACCTTACCCTTTTCAACATCACTGACAATAGCTGATTTGTCATAGCTGCTTGACAAGAGTTGTCTCCCATCCTGGTTCCAGGTAACATCTCTCACAGCTTTTGAATGACCTCTCAGAACTTGCACACAGGGATCCAGCTGGCTCCAAATGTTCCAGACCTTAATTGAAGAGTCCATGGAACAAGTAACAAGAAGGTGACTGTAGTTTGGAATATTCCATTTTAACCTATTAACAGCACCAGCATGCCCTGGGTTGTCCCATTCTTTACTTGAGGGCAGTCTGCATGTCATCCGTTTATTATGTAGAAGAGGGGTAATTTTTGAGTGGACAAAGTAAATTTTTCGTCTTTCACTTTCAATACATCCTACAGTTTGCTGTTTATCTTTGTTCACACTATGAATTAATTCATTTGAAAATTTTGTTCTTTTCAAAAACCTTTGGTGTCCATGGTTATCACCTGGCTGTCCACCATAATCAAATCTTTTATCAAGGTGTTTCCTATCTCGTTTGTACATTTTATGGAGAATATCCTCTTCTCTTCCACTTGCTGTCTGCTGATTAACTTCTATATCATCAACAGGTATATCTTTCCAGAATGAACTATTTGGTATTTCAACAGTCACTTTTTCATTATCAACATTTACTGATTTTCTCACAACCTCTTCATGTTTCATTATTTTTTCACTTCGTTGAGCTCTTACTGATTCTTGAGAAAAAATACCTAGAAAATCCTCTGTACCATTTCCACTGTGATTCATTTCCTTTTTCATGTCTCCACTTTTACCTGCAGTCTCATATGATTCTTCACAAACATTCTTGACATTGCCTTTTTCCTTATGTGATTCATTAACAACTTCCACTGCAGGATCTGAGCCTTCCGCAGATTCTTCTGAGTCTGAACTGTAGGCTTTAAGGGCATCCATTCTTTTCTGAAAGCATCCAACAACTTTGTGTACTTTTCTTTATTATTTCTCCATATTCTATTTCAGTTATTATCATTCTACTGTTCAGTTAATACCTAAAAAAGTCCATGTTTAACTCTCCCTGCTTCTTGTATTACATTTGCTTTTCCCTCTAAATCTGACAAGTCTTTTTTCTACTTGCCTCCCCTACTGAACAAACAAAACTTATATATATAAATAGCTTCACTGTCATTCTGGCATACATTTTTAATGTATCAATGGTTCACACAACGAGTCAAAATATGTTATTACAGTCTGTATCAATAATTCATCCACTTGTTATCAGCCAGGAATCTGATGAAAAGGAACACAGTCACTTTGAAATAACTTGAATATCTAAAGTTAAAATTCATTCCAAATACAGTTAATAATAAAATTGTACTTTACATTAAACAAGAAAAACAGCAATAATAGTACATAGGTAAAAATATTTCTTTATGTAGGCATTTCTAATGCTATTGACTTGCAATAAAAAATAATGCACTTTGATTTCTTTAAGCTGCAGACCACAATATCATATGTTTTGAACATGGAGTGTAACCTTACAAAAGTAACAATAAACCATGCAAACAAAAAATTCATGTAATGAAATGCATTTTTGGACAATATCAAAATATTTTGTTATCTGAATATAATTATGTTTTATTTATTAGTTCCAAGGTGAACACACATGTTGCTCTAGGAACCTCTGAAATCTTTTGAACTCAACACATGACCTTGACCCTGGATGCAGGTAACTTGGAGACAGGTATGACATATGTCTCTAATACTGTCAGATTATTATAACTGTAGTACATGTATATCTATCAGTTTCTTTGCAACTGTATGTTAATAATTTCAGAGCATTTGTTCGTTAGTCAAGCCACACAAGGCTATCTAAACATAACAAAGAAAGAGAACAGTTAGAAGCTTAAAAAAACAAAGCCTGAACACTGGCATTATCAGTTAAAGATAATAAAATAGTTAATGACTGACATCATTAACATCTTTCTCATTTTTTAGATATTCATCAAAAGCCATAAAATCTAAACTATTTATTACAAGAATAAACATTTAAACAGAACTTGAACATGTGAATGTTTCATTTTCCTCTTTAAGAATGACTTGGCAATTTCATCTTCAAATCCTTCATGTTTCTGACAAAGTGTGGTGGCAGTGGTGCCAAAATGAATAAATTTCTTCCATTGAGAAACTCTGGAATTGTGATTGACCTAGCATGCAAATGCATTGCTAAGTAACGCACTTTACTCTGCTGAATCTTTAGACGTCTCAGAATTTCTGGATGAAGTCTCATGGGGGCCAGTTTTTCTATGTGCGAATATTTATGATCACCAAGTATTGGGCAGTTTATTCCAAATGCAAGATGGACCCTAATTTGGTGCTTTTTGCCAGTGACAGGATAACACTCTAAAAGAGCACATTTATCCCCCTTATCTAAAACTTTGTATTTTGTTATGGCTTTCATGCCACCCTGGCTCTTTTTCACTACAGGACTTAGTTCTGGGGAGTAGTAAGGTCGAAGACACATTCGAAATTTCCCGCCGACAGTACCTTCAGCTACTGGTATATCAATTACACCAGTCTGTTGTTCAGGTATATTTTTGGTTATGACAAGGTACTTCTTAACAACTTCCTGTTTAAGAAAGGCTTCATTTAGTCTGTCAGCCATTTCTTCTGTTTTGGCAAACAACATTACACCAGTTGTCTCTTTATCAAGTCTATGGACAGGAAACAACTGCGTTTTTGGGACAAGCTGATCAAGTAAACTTTCTACACTATGAAACACACCAGGACCCCCTGTTGATGGTAAGCCATATGGCTTGCTTATGGCCAGTATGTCATGATTGTCATAAATTATACCCTTCCTCAAAACTTTTACAACATCAATTGATGGTGCATTTTCAAAATGGGGAACTTGATTTCTAAGTATTCGAAATCCTTTACTGTCATATTGTTTAGGATCAAATGCTCCAACAAGGTTAATGGCCTTCTTGTCTTCAAGCTTGGCTCTGACTTCCATGCTGGCCTCATATGCAGTTTGTTCCTTCTGATACAAGGTGTCTTCACTAACATGATCTTGTTGCTTGTAGAATTTCAATTTTTCTTCTGTCCTGTCTTCAGTTTTTCTAGGCTTGACATTTGTAACATTCATCTCTTTTTCATGACTCTTATTATTACGTCTTCGAGAGACCTTGGGTTGCATTTCATGTTCAAATTCTAAGGAATGCTCTATTTCTTTCTCAAGCTTTGTCTCAGCTATCTGACTATGATAATCAAAGAACTGATCATCATTAAATGACAAGTTTCTCTCAGTGCCTTTAAAGGCTTCTTGCCTGAATCTTTCACTCTTGTCTAAACTAAGTTTTGTTTCTGCTATTGGTTTTGGGTTAGTTTGTCCATATTCTTTTGATTTTGTATGAGAATCAAAAGTGTTAATGGTATTTGAGTTAACTGTGGATGTTTTATCTTGAAACATTCCATTGTAATTGAAATACTGTTCATCAATAAAAGGTATATCTTGCTCTTTACTTTCAGTTTTGTCATAACTTAATGCTTCATTCATTGTAGAGGGCTCTCCTGCAGTTTTCACTAAACTTTGTTCAGACTGCTGATGAGTGTTGTTCTGGAATTCATTCTTTTCTTTAAGTTCTCCTTCATAACTGAAATACTGCTCATCTACAAATGAAAGATGACTGTCTTCCTGTTCCAGCACATTCTTAGATACATTGTCTGCCTCAGAATTTCCTGGGGTATAATTAGAAAATTCAACATCCGAGTGAAATTTGTATGATGATGGACTACCATCAGTCGAATTTTGCTCCTTTTTAGCATTTCTACGGCTTTTCTTTCGTGTCTGCCTTTCTGTAGGTTGTGTATTTTCTGCTAGTGGAACTTTCTTGTCATAACGAATAGCACCAAACGATTTCAACACAACTTTCTCAGGATGTGCTTCTTTTGTATGTTTTTCAATAAGATCATTAATGAACTTTCTCTCTGTCTTAGAATTTTCCTGGTAATTTTCAATGGAATCAGAATTAGAGTCATTCAATCCATAAAAATCAAGGTCACTATTTTTAGTATAACTCGAGGGTGTTTTACAATGACATGCGGATAAATATATATTTCTTGAGTTAATGAAATTTTGTGCAACACAGTACCGGTCAATCAAGCTCAATCTATAACCTAATTTTATTGAAAACTCTTGTATACGTCTCCCGCATGCCATCTTGTGTAGAAGAAAAAGTCCGAACATTTCCAAATGAATAGGCGCAGACATTTTGATGCAGTTACCTAATCAAAACTGTTGTCTGATCTGTTCTTCTCCTATTAGCCAATCAAAAACTTACTTGCAAAAAACCTGATGCAAACACATGTCAACATATGGATAATGACAGCATTTTTGACAGAAGATTGTGAATTTGTTGAATAACTAAGTGAAATCTGATATCTGTCAATTTTACCTCTTATACTTCCGGGTATAGTTCACAAGGTGAGTTTTAAAAATACGATTGTCATATACCTCTTTACTAATTTTGCAATTAACAGCCTTTATTGTATTGTGAAAGTAGTCATACTCAAGTAATTGTGCTAATTGTTCGACTAAGGCACAGCAAGCAAATACATGTTTAAAAACATTTCTAAGGACAGTAAATTTTATGGTATCTTTGACTGGTCTGGCTTTGAAGGCTGTGTATGAAAAAATTAAACAGAACTACGTCTTACTTTTACCTTTATAGCACTTAACATCTTAGTTCTGGCTTCCATAACTTTACATGTCGCTTTTATGATTTTTGACGTTGCGCGACAGTAAAGTTATGGGTCAACCCCATTTGCAAAGGCTACCAGAATTATGACAGTTTATGAACAGTAAATAAATAACTATTAAAATCACCCTTATTAATCAAATTTGGGTCAAATAAATTATACCAATTGATAAACAAATAAATTTTGTATCTATTTATTGTTCTCTCCAGAAATAAAGGTACATGAACGTAAAGTCTGGCAATTACACGATAGAACAGCAATGGCGGCAAATTTCACAAAAATTTAACCGAGCTGATAAACTTTGAGGTTTTATTCCATCGATCAAACCTTTTTTATTCACAAACATAGACTGAAGTGTGCAAAATATATTGAATTACCTGTATGTGTAGAGATTTTGTCCAGATAACGCAGATTTATTTAACTACAGCGTGACAGTTCTGGTTGACTTTCGATACGGGATTGGCTTCAGGGATCAGGTCTAGCGATACTATAAAACCTGTTCGCTGAAGTCTCTTTAGCTATTAACATCTCTGTAATAAATCTTAAGAAAACATGCATGTGGTTTGTATGAAGCATTAACTGCAATAAGTTCCTATTTTTTTCAAAGCATTTTGAAAGTATGGGGGATGAAGTGAAGGAGGTTTCCAAGCTGTCAATGGATGATGAAGATTTTGTTGACCCATGGCATGTGGAAAGTAAATCTGCATCTGGAATTGACTACGATAAACTCATAAGTAAGGATACTTTGTTATACCATAGCAGAACTTAGTTTTCACAGGTATGCTACATGTCAATGTAGGTGTTTTATTATATGGTCTTTTTGTAAGACAATAAACAAGTTTATGGTTTGTATCTCTTCAAGTTTATTTTTATCTTTGGTACCAGTTGTCCATTTGACTGATCTGACACACATGTAGAGTTTAGTCATTTTAGGTTGTTCAGGATAGTGCAATATACAAGAAGCATTTCTTTTGGGTTTTTTTGGGTTTTTTCATGCTTTGTTTATATCAGTTATAAATGGGACCTAGGTTTAACATCTCATCCGAAAGACAGATTAGATGTGTTAGTGGAGTAGAGTGGTATCAAACCTGTAACCCTTGGATTGCCAGTCCCATGCCTTACCATTGGATACTGATCCACCATAAGTTCATGAATTAAAGTAACTCTACAATCCATAGATATCTGTTTCCAGCAAAATCTTAAATAAGCATTGAATGTTACAGCCCTTTGCATTTTTTATTTATGCAGAATTTCAAGGACCTTAGAGATTTCATCCAAATTTTCAGCTGTTTATATTCATTTTGAGGCAGGTGAAATGAAACTTTCAGCCAAATTAATTAATTCTTTAATTCAGTTTATTCTCCAGTATCATCTAAGGCTGAAACTTTTCAGTGTTGCCTCACTAATAATAATAGTGTACATCTGTATCTGTTTGGAGTTTGGTAACACATCCTTAGATTCAGTTATTGGTCATAATATATAAATAGTAGTGTAATTTATTCTCCTGTCACACCTCATCATTGTGTCTGGTGACAGTTATGAAAAATATTCAGTGACTTTTCATCGAATACGCAAAATCAAGACAGAAAATACACTACTGCTTCTAGACATATTTTGATGTTGTCTTAACAAAATAAAAAATATGTCTATGTAAGGTAGCTGTTCACCCTAGAACCAAAGTTCTGTGTTTTTTGAAAAGTCTGAAATTTTTATCTACAACACAAACAATATAATAAGGTTTAGTTTATACTAAATGGATAAAAAAGTGCTAGATTTGTCTCACAAAGAATAGTTATATTGAAAGTCATAGCACATGAAGCCCAGACCTGTATCTGAAACAGTAAAAATAAAGGCAGATGGCTTTGGCAAAAGATTTTAGGCAAACTTTGTGCTTAGTCTAAAACTTTTAATGGTACATTTGATACTTTTGAAAGCAGGTCACATTTTACTATGGAAGGCTCACTTTGTTATGTATCAGATGGTTTAATTACAAGAGAATATTTTCTGTGTTTCAGAGCGATTTGGTAGTCAGAAGGTTGATGATGAGCTGATAAAGAGAATTGAGCGGGTGACAGGAAAACCAGTCCACCATCTTCTCAAGAGAGGAATTTTCTTCTCTCAGAGGTAAAAACCAGTTAGACTGTAAATCTTAACTGTTAAAATTAGAAAAAAACATTTTAAAGTTAATGCAAATGCAATTATACTAAAAACACATTTTCAAATGTTTATCACTCCCTATCAACAAAAATTAATTTGATCTTACGATAAAGGAACATTTTTCTATAAACATACATATTGTTTAAAATGGATGTCAATCTTCACTGTTAACTTTGGAAACAAAATGGATTTCAAATTAATGCAGTGCAGGAATCTGAAAACAAATATGGTACATTTTCAAACCTTTTTCCTCGCCACAAAGCTGTATGGGATTCTGTATTTCAGAGATTTGCATCAAATCTTAACACTGTATGAACAGAAGAAACCATTTTACCTGTACACTGGACGTGGACCATCTTCAGAAGCTATGCACCTTGGACATCTTATTCCTTTCATATTTACAAAGTATGTATTTACTGGTATTGCTGGATAGAACTCTTTCACTTCAACCTTCAGTGTATACATGTATTTTGAAAACAAAATCCAGATCATATAATGTTGAGTATACCCCCCCCCCCCCCCCCCCCAATAAAAATTGTCAGAATCTATGTGTAAGTCAAATCATACATGAAACAGCACCTTTGACACTCATGTTGAGGCTTGTCTCACTTTTTGTGTTACCTAACTATAGTCAGGATACACGATGTCCGTGTCAGTGTCGGCGCCTGCGGCGTTTCATTTTGCTTGTCCGGGGCATATCTCTCAAAGTACTGGAGATATCAACTTGAAACTTCATTGTGAAAAGGTGCAGTGCCAAAGAACCATAATTCTCTTTCACATAATTTTTGAATATTTGCCCTTTGTAATTTTTCATACTTGATTCTTATCTGGGGCATAACTCAAAAGGTATTGAGGTCTCAACTTGAAACTTCAAAGGTGAACAGATCTCATTGTTGGGAGGTGCAGTGCCCAAAAACCACAACTCTTTCGCATATTTTTTGAGTTATTGCCCTTTGTAATTTTTCATACTTAATTCTTGCCTGGGGCCTATAAATTCCCCATTCCATAGAAAAAAGTTAAATAACTGGTATGCTATCGTCAGGCGACACATTCAACTCACAGAGTTCTAGTTAAAAAGATATTTTACCAATTTTCCAGGTGGTTGCAAGAAACATTTGATGTCCCTTTAGTTATTCAGATGACCGATGATGAAAAATTTCTCTGGAAAGATCTGACTATAGAAGAAGCTAACAGACTCACTCATCAAAACGTGAAAGATATTATTGCCCTTGGATTTGACGTCAACAAAACTTTCATTTTCAGTGACTTAGAATATATAGGGTAAGTAAGACTGAAAGCTTTGAAAAGATCTCACAGATGATGTGAATTAAGGATATAGAGTTAGTCTTAATGATAAGAATGTTTTCCAAACAGTCTCTCTTTCAGTTTAAAATTTGAGTTCATGATGTTTCTAGCCAGATATATTTAAATTTAAAAGTTAATTTTAGTCTTAAGCAGAATACAAGTTATCTCAGCTTAGATACATTGCAATAAGACACCATATATCATCAAACCTATCACTAATAACAAAAGGTGTTTGAAAATTTGATACTGGTGTACATTAAAGGCTTAGGGTTGTGTGGCAGCAGGTGTCTTGGTTAAGGACACATTTCATGTACTGGCAGGAGATTTAATGCTGAATCTAACCTAGATAAATGTAAACTCTTTGAAGGACAAATGAGGGTTTATAATATGTTTTATGTAAAATGAAAAATAGCATTGAAAATAAAAGTACTAATTCTAATAGGAAACAAAAGCTAAAGACTATACATTTTGTCTCTGTTAATTTATATGATTGATTTTGAGATGATAGCTGTCGTTTTAAGAATTATTTTTACAAACAGCAAAGCATGTTGACTTACAGATCTTGTGCCGAGTTTTACATGAACATGTGTAGAGTTCAGAAACTAGTCACATTTAACCAAGTGAAAGGAATCTTCGGCTTTGGTGACAGTGACTGTATAGGCAAGATCAGTTTTCCGGCTATACAGGCAGCTCCGAGTTTTAGTTCATCGTTCCCGCATATATTCAATGGAAAGAAGGATGTTCCCTGTTTGATTCCTTGTGCAATAGATCAGGTATTCTTTATTTGGTTCACATTTAAAATGTACTCGCCAATTAAAAGTGAATTTGTTGTGTTCCAACGCTCAGTACTTCAATAACTAATTAATTTTTTACTTTAATAACTAATTGATTTTATATATTTTCCGTTTGATTTAATTTAAATTAAGCTCATACTACTGATATGTTTGAGTTGAAAAAGTTTACTGGTTATCTCCTAAACTGTTAAAATAACAGAGTCAGATATCTGGGACCTAGTAACTAGAATATGCAAAGAGTTTATACTTATTTGTTAATATTGAAATAATTTCTTTCTTACGATAATCTGTGATAAGGTATTTTTGCTTATCGGAATATATTAGTCTATATGCTTTACAGTAAATGTATTTATAGTGTTTTCTAATGTGAAAAAGCTGGTTATTTCAGGACCCATACTTCAGAATGACCCGAGATGTTGCCCCTAGAATGGGATGTTTAAAGCCAGCCCTTATTCACTCGACATTCTTCCCAGCCCTTCAAGGAGCACAAAGTAAAATGAGTGCCAGTGATCCAAACTCTTCAATATTTCTTACAGATACAGACAAGCAGATCAAAAATAAGGTACATGTTTAAGTATAATTCTCTTTATTTACACAAAATGAACATGAAAAGGATTATTTTTTACTCATATAGTTCATGATGACATGTGGCCGGGCATTTTTCGCCCTCTTTAGATTAAAAAATGCTTCATCTTATAGGTCAGTTCACTTCAATACTTGATCACTGCACTTGAAACATGCTTGTCAATATTTTTGTGCTTCCACCTAAAAAGTTGGAATCATATAGCTTTGCCTCTGTCCATCTCTTTATCCATATACACAGAGTTTTATCCCTTTGTCAGATCTCAAATGTGTCTGCCAGATTCATGAAACTTCATGAGTTTATTGGGCATGAAAGCAGATGGATACTATTTCTTACAAACGTGAAATTCTGTAAAAAAGATGCACTGCATCTTTGAATACACAACCCAGAGTGGGATTCGAACTCCAGTCTTAGAGCATCTAAGTTCAACACTCTAACCACTGAGCCAAAGAATCAATTCCCTGACACAGTTGTCAGAGGCTGAAAGATTTTTTTTTCTTTAATCTTTACAATTAAGTCCAGAAGAGGTCATCCCGGATGAGCCCATATCTTCTGACGTCCATAACAGAAAGATGCAACGCATCTTAGAATACACAACCCAGAGAGGGATTCGAACTCTGATCTTAGCTCATCTAAGACCAAAACTCTAACCACTGTGCCAAAAAATTGATTCCCTGACACACTTGTAAGAGGTTGTATTTATAGAATTATAGGAAGGTATGCACTAGACTGTAACATATTGATTTTAAGGTCACTAGGTCAAAGGCCATGGTCACATTGGTCAACTGTGTAAATCTTTTTTCAGTCAGTAACTTGAAATGCTTTTTCTATCCTTCTGTCTGACTAGTAGATGACACTTACTGATTTTGAAGTTACTAGGTCAAAGGCACAGAAAACCTGTTAGGGACATTGGAAATGACTAGCAGATGATCCTTATTGCTGTGTAAAATCTTTGTATGTTTAGTCTTTATGTCAGAGTTAGTCATCTGACAAGCAGCACCTTTGCTTTAAATGAACTTTTGGTGAACTAAAGGACTGGTGCTGTTAGAAAAATGTAATGTGAACTTTTCACCAAAACTCATCATACCTGTATTGCTATAGGGCTGCACAGACAGATTTTAGTTGTGGAGACATCAGTACATTATGGACACATTTTTAGTTTCTATAAAATTCAATCTTCCAGATAAACAAATATGCATTCTCTGGGGGTGGCGCCACAGTAGAAGAGCACAAGGAAAAGGGAGGCAACTGTGATGTTGACGTGTCTTATCAATACCTCACTTTCTTCATGGAGGATGATGAAAGATTAGCCCAAATCAAGAAGGTAAGGACTGTCTTATGCGAGACCTAAAATAAAAAATTGTTTCCCCTCCCGCTACCTACCCATTGCACATGGAAGCAAAGTATGTCGGTGAGAGTCACATTTTTATATTTGCCTCATATTTTTGCATTGTAAATACACAGATTGGGATGTATATATTGAATAAAACTTTGGTTCTAAACTTTGAACAGATGCTAAGCACTCACAATTTCTGTTTCTTTTAAATCCATATAATTCTGATATATAAATTACATAATCAATCAAAAATAATTTAGATCAAAATAAAAGTATTTTACTTACCTACCTACCCTAAACAAACTGGCATTGGTCGCGGGAGGGGAAACAAACAAAATTCTATTTTAGGCCCAAGTTCCTCATTTTTACATCACCTTTATAAAAAGGATTAAGATATTATAGTGTAGACGTACGTTTTGGGACATCTTCTGTAGGCATCACAGTTTCAAACACAACTGAAAACTGAGTAAAAAGAGACTTGTTGAATATACAGTAAACCTTGTCTATACTGACACTCATTGGGACTAGATGGTTATGTCAGTTATGGAAGGTTGTCAGATATGGCAACTTATGAATATTTAATATGAATAAAAACGGGACTGGACTTTTATGTCGGTATGCTGCAAATGTTAACAGCAAGTTATACTGTATATAAATGGTTAACGATTAGAAATGATGGTAGAAGTGTTCAAAAAGATAAACATGTTTGCAAGATAATTTATTTTCAATAAAGCAGATTCTGTTGGCATTTTTGATGGTTAGAAATGACCCTCTGAGCAGTCAATGCTTTGGTCTTTTTTTAACAGGCAAATTATAACTTAGAAAAAACAATATGGTTTCTTGCGCCCATTGATGGGTTAAATTTTAATGAAAGAATTACTAAATTATATTGAAGTAAACCTGTTTCTTCCATGTAATGAAAACTATGCACAATTGCTGATCCTTTCATAGTCCTTTTGACAAAAAATAATACAAATATCTGATGTCTTCAGAGCAAAAGAAGAAAAAGGTCTTGTGACAAGAACTTGGACCTTAGAAAATGGTATCAAATGGCATGTGTCTTGAGAAAAACAAATCTGAAAAAAAGTGTCTATGGCTTCCAAACCATCAAAAATAAAATTAAAATGTCAGAAATCATCAAACAAAGTGGTAAAGACAAAGGAAAAAACTGAAGCCTCAAAATGTTTATTTTATCCAGTTATCCTACTGAATACTGAATGATCTGCCTTAGGTTCTACATACTCACTTCATAATTTGTTCACACAATGCATTCAACAAATGTTTCATTCACATATTTGAAGACTGACTTAATTATTTGTTCTGTTCTTCATTGGTCAGCATTGTTAATGTCATTGTACTCACATATCTGCTGTCCCTGTCACACTAGCAACATTATGACATAACATCTAATTGGACTGCCAATACATGTGGTGCAAAAATGTACGTTTAAGCAGTTCAAATTGCTTTTGGAACTGTGTGATAAGATTTGGACTTCCTGTATAAATTTTGTAGAGATTTGAGTAATCTGGCATGAAATTGTTGTAAACTCGGAAAAGGCTACAATTAGACTCCTGACAGACAATCAGTACATTGAATTCAGCCTTGTTACTGACAGCCATTATGATCAAATAACTTTGGTATCTAACCAACTTCTCCATAATCCTGAAAGCAGACCAGTTTTGGCACATTTTGTCTTCATGTTTACGTACATTTCTTCTTTGCTTTATGGTGTTTACGATGATTTTTTGGAAGTTTTGCATAACTCGAAGTCGAGTGGTCCTGTAAGCATACTGACATGTGACCAGATCATAAAATGACATCAGAAAAAGTTCTGTTTCTTCTGATTTGATGAATACTCGCAGGTAATTGTCCCGTGGTCTGTAAACAAACATGAATTCCTCATTTGTGAGAAAGTCTGTTGCATATTTCAGTAAATGGCCTTTGGAATTGTTGAATATATATCCAAGTTTATTTCTTACCAGAAATTTCAAATTTGTCAGATTTGGGTTGACTAGGAATGCTTGAACTTGTTTATCTTCTTTCCTTGGAATACACTCTGCATTTTGACCAGTGGGAGTGCTTGATTCATGGCTGTTGGAAGGTTGAGTGTTAGCAGTTGTATCCTGGCTTTCAGCTGAATTGCTCACTTTGTCACTGTCAGTTGATGTGGTTACCTTTCCCATCGAGTTTTCTTCAGATATTCCTTTTTCTTTCTTTTCAGTGCAGTTTTCAGATACATTATCAGCTTCATGTTTTCCACTTCCTGCTGGCGTGCTTGTCTTCCGTTTAGGCTTTCGCTTTTTCGATTTTCGTTTCTTTCTCTTGTTACCAGATTGTTGCGCAGGTTCATCTATTTCCATTTTACAGTCATCTGATGAAATATATACAAAAGAAGGCTCCAAGTTATTGGCAGTATCACTCTCATAATCATCAATTTCCATAACGTCATCATCATCGACGGTTGTAATTTCTCTGGTTGTTGATATATAAAGCAACTCGTCATCACTTTCATCATCATGGATGATAAAAGGCTCGATTGTTTTTCCCATGTATATAACACTGTCATCATATGGATCTAACTTGAAACTGATCTTCAGAAATGAATCCTCAGGGTTTTCTTTGAGAAGCAGAACCTTGTCTTCAAGTTTAATTTCATCTGTGATAAAAGAAAAGATTGCTTTTAAGCTGCTAGGCTATATCAAAATAAAATTTTGAAAAAGAGAAACTTGGAAAAAGTAATCAGTTTGTAATAGAATAGGAAAAAAACAAATAGAATTTTAACTCTATGAAATGAGGATTCCAATTTTTGTCTTTAATAATTTTTTAGCATAAATTAAATTTTGAAAGAAACAGTTTTAAGTGTTGTCTATAGAGTTGTTGTTTTTTCTAAAAAGGGTTATTAGGCAGCATTAGGAAGAAGTTTTAAAGGGAAGTAACTTTTGTCCCACATTTGAGTTTGTGACAAACTTTGTCATGTGAAAGATGTCAAATAAACTTTGAAATTTTAAACTAAACTATGTCCATAGAACACAGATGCCTTCTCTGCTATTACAGGTATAACAGAACAATGAAACATAATTAAAAGTTAAACTGTAGTTACAGATGTGTGCATTGGCTATAATCTCAAAAAGTTGTATTTTCTTGGTATTGAAATTCTCAATTCTTATTTTAATCAGTTTAATAGAAGCAGCTTCAGTTAACACAACTATTTCATTGATTTTTAAAAAAAATTAAATTAAGATTTGTTTTAATTTCAGCTGTCAATTTTTCAAAATTTGTTTTTAACCTAAAAGATACCTTTATTAGCTACCAGTATGAAGTTTCTGTAAATATCTCTACTGATAAGCCAGAGAGGCTTGCTTTTTAAAAAGCAAGTGCCATGTTAGTGTCTAAAAATAGTGTAAGATACTCATACACATACTGGATTGAACAGTTGATGGCTTAAGAGGGCCTGATTTCACAGTTTCTGGTTGCCTTTCCTCATGTTTCACTGGTGTTGTCTTTGCAAGCTCATGTGTTGTAATCAGTTCTTGTTTTATCTCTTTTAAGATCATATCTTGTAGCATTTTGTCGTCTTCTGATATACTGTTGTTTTTTCTTGTTTCTGAAGAAAACAAATATAACTGAAATAATATACCTAGTGTTCAGTTTGGAGAGAGCAGTTAATCTTTTATAGGGGTAGTGATTGAATACTTAAGGAATCAAAAGGAAAAATTACAAAACACAAGCATAGTGCCGAGGTCGATTATAGTCTGTATTTGACTAAGAAGGGAAGATTTATGTTGTAAGAAGTTTTTTAATGACATTTAACATTTGAGATTTGCTTGGTAGACAACCTTTTGTCAGCACTGAATTCTGGATATTCAAACAGACTTGCCAGTAGAATTCAAAAGACACATTTTTTTTATCAGCAGGAGTCAACATTCTTTTACAAATTTAGTGTAATAATGAATAATTAATGGTCAAAAAAGCATAATACATTTTAATAGTAATAAAAGCTACAATTGTAGAGAGAGAAATTTTGTCATAGTCAGCTATTGTTAAGAATTGTTTAAGTTAGAATTGTAATAATTTTCAAAGGATGTTAACATAAATATCACTTCTAATTGGTTCAGTTTAATAATTGGTTCATAAAACCTGGAAGTTACCATATAAATGAAATTACACTACATAAACTACACATTAGTTCAGTTTGCTGTTCAATTTTTCAGATTAAATTTACCTACCTGCAATTTTCTTGGTCTTTCTTACTGTTGTGTAGGAGAAAGAAAAAAATTGCCATGTGATTGTGTTTCTTTGAATAAACACATTCATGCACCACTGGTCACATTAAGGCAAAGCATAGTTAAGCTGTTTGTTTCTTAGTCAGAATATTTATGTGAAAAAAAGCTAAAATATTGTTTCAGTTGTGAAAGTTGACTATCCAGACCTTCAGTCTTAAAAATTTGAAGAAATTTGAAGAATTCTTTGTTTATCTCTCTGGGGGCATAGTCCTACATGAGTGGTTTGCACAAGAGCCTTGTACTGTGCATTGGTGCAGACAAAAACAAGCTGTTTATCATGCCATACAAACCCTTCTTTAAAAGCCTCTGAGCTAATCAGGTATGGCAAGGTGCTCCACATCCTGATATATTGAATGATTTTGAAATTTCTATTTTAAACTGTCCTAATTGAATGATAACTGTTTTGGAATTTCAGCAGTGTATGGGTTAATAGTGATTTCCATCCGAGTTTTTCCATCCTTTATTATCTAGAAGAAATAGTGATGCGGAAACTTTAAATGTTTTCATAACTCAGACATGTAATGCCAGCCATTCAAAATTAAGTTACCCCTGATTCAAGTTGGGAAGCAGTCAGTCGGTTGCATAGATGTTGGTTAGTAAACTGTTTGGATACCCAGGAACACTTGTTAGGTGGACTGACCACCAGGATATGATTAATTAGAGGTTGAAACCCCAATGAAAACAAACAAAATTAGTTTAACAGAAGGGAATTATGTAGTTTGTGTAGCAGGGTTCCTATTTTCCCAATTCTACCCTCTCTCTTGTTTGCCCCTGTGTTGTGCCCCACTGATTTTAGCTCACTATAAAATCTCGTGCTAAGCGAGATTTAGAGCGGGAAATTTGTACATTGAAGCAGAGGTTGTCTTGCCTTTGTTGAAGAAGGACTGAAAGGATCTGTTCGTTCCTTTCTTATATCTATGCTGTTTTACTATTTTTATTGGGGTCAAGGTCACATTTACTGAAAAATGTGGAAAATGCCTATTCCTTCTCTCAGATGCTTTATCATAATGCTGTTAATTCATTTTGTATTTTTTTAGGTTTTATAGTTTCTTTTGGACACCAGTTAATTTGTGCAGGCCATGGAGTTTATTTTAGATTCTTGCAACACTATTGAAAAGATATATTTATGATGCTGAACACACATTTATTGTAATGATGGCCTAATGTGACCCATACACAAAATTAATACAAGAATTCCCTGACACAAAGTTATAAGGTGTAAAAAGATAATCTCCTGTAATTGGCTCAGTGTACAAAAAGTTGAATAACAATCAGTATTTTACTCTTGATAAATATCTGATCCCAAAACAAGGTCATTTGGTCAAAACCAAGTACTTTATATTTTGAAAACACTTGCCTTAGACTTGGGCTTGAAATTAATGTAAAAAAACATAATTAGACTGGATATCTGTGATCAATTAAGGGTTATTTCAACCCTAGAAGTGCCCTTATCAGCCCCATTTTTAGCTCAACTGTATGAAGTTAGATAACTCTTGACCAATTTTAAGGCAAATTTAAGGCCTTTTTTATTTTGCCTCCAGAGGGAGCATATTGTTTTTTGTCTGTCTGTCTGTTTGTTTGTCACAAAACTTTAACCTTGACCATAACACGGAAGTCCTTCCACCTACAGCCTCCAAATTTCACAGGTGCATGCACCTTGATGAGCTCTACCCGCAAGATCCACTAAGAGATCATGGGGTCAAAGGTCACACCCCCCAGGGGCATGGGGTTCTTTCGAACTTAGCTCTTGTTTACTTAGAAATCTTGGTTTTAAAGCAACTGAGTCACAAAATTAAGTTTAAATTTTTTTTCTAAAGAAAAGTTAATATACTATGATAAAAACATAATTTTATGCTTCTATACTTTATGAAACTGAAAAATAGTTTGGTTTTAGCAGGATTCGAATCCATGCCCTTCAGGTCAGTAAAATAAGGAGCAGCGACCTAGACCACTGAGCCACTGTGGAATGTTCTTAACAAAATTTGTCAAAATTAACAATATAAACAAAGTACCTACCCCGTGACTTACTGGGTAAATTTTCTACTGATAAAATTGTGAAAAACTTTATATTATGATGTGTTTCTGTAACAGAAACTGGGACAGTAACTTAGTTTAGATATGTTTTTCACGACTACAACTAGAATTTTTACATATACTTGTATAAACATTTTCTTTTTTATGCTTTGTCTACCCATCTGTGAGTCAGTCGCTTTAAAGTTTTGCATGCTTACTGTCACACTTTTTTCTCAGCAATGATTAAATGGATTGACGTGAAACAAAGATGTTAAGGGACATCAGAACTCCAAGTTAGATAACTCTTGGCAGAACTTTATATTAATTATTGCCCCTTTTAAACTTAAGACTTTTTGGAAAAGGTTTTGCATGCAAAAAAAAAAAAAAAAAAACAGTTTTGCATAAAATTTTCTATGATGCATATATTTTTATAAGCAACTATGATTATTATTTAAATACTTCACTAAGGTCTTAAGGGGCATAAAAAAACAAGCTGCATAGCTCTTGGTCAAATTTAATACAAATTACAACCCTTTTTTTGACTTGGAAATTTTGATTTATTTTTGTTTGAAACTTACTGTTGTGCATATATGTTAGAAATCAGCCGTGTTTATGAACCCCTGCAACAAAGTTGTATACTGGTATCAGCTTGTTTCTCTGTCTGTCCATCTGTCTTTTCATAGACACAATTGTTTCCAGACCATAAGTTGCTGTCATTACCATCTTCCTGTATGAAAACTAAAACATATATTTCAACACAATAAAGAATGATCCGTATTGGTTTTAGGGTCAAACCATCAAAGATCAAGGTCACAGTGCCTGGAAATAAGGAAACTGTTTGGTGACCATAACTTGCTTTCTTTATCTCCTACCTGCATTAAAACTTATTCATGGACTTCAACCTCATCAAGGATGATCCCTTTTGATTTTGGGGTCAAATTATCAACGGTAAAGGTCAGAGTAGATTGACCTAAGAAATCAGTTTCCATATCATAACTTGCTTTCCTAATCATCTTCTTACATGAAAACTCAAACCTGAACCTTTCCCACATTATAGATGATTCCAATTGCTTTTGGGGTCAAAGGTCATGGTTACAGTGCTTAGGCTTTTTTTTTCACAATGGTACCTTTTTGCTTACCTATATATTTCACAAGCAGCTTTAAACTAATAACCTGCGAATAGTCGGGTGTGCTGTTTTACAGACAATTCTTGTTTAAAGGACTCATAGTCAGCTTTGAAATTGCTAAAAAACTTATAGAAACCTTATTTTCTATTTCAAATTTAAAATATCTGTGGGAAGAATGGCTATTTCAGTGCCCTTTTAACTAGAATCATAACTGTGCCATGGATGATCTCCCTTTGTTAAATTTCTGTGCATAGACTGCACAACAAAAAGTGAGAAAGAGCAGTTGTCATGTGAAAGAGCACCAGTCTCTAAATCAGAAGGATGTTTAATCTAATCCCTCCAGGGTTGAGAGTCTCTGAGAGTCTCCAATGACTTTCTGCCTACTATATGTTATCTATGATAACTGGTTTGAACCCAGTGAGTAGTCATTTAGCAGGATAAGTTGCAAGAACTTGCTTCCTAATCAGTGGATAAAGAAGTTCAGACTTAAAACTTGAGAAAGGTATTGTGTGTCAGCGGTCATGAAATGGGAAAAAACAGTCTCAGTAGGGCAAAAATGAAGTAAATTTTAGCTAAAATGTCTTAATCATCATCACATTCTCACTTTTCAGACTTATTTTGTCATGAATGAGTAATATTGCTGTTTATAAATAAGCCTTATCTTATAGGATGATGATAATGAAAACTGTGTGCTTTGTATTTTACAGGATTACACCAGTGGGGAGCTGCTCACAGGATATTTAAAGAAAGAATTGATAGAAATTCTACAGAAAATTGTCGGTGAACATAGGCAAAGGCGGGCACAAGTGACAGACGAGGTCATGAAACAGTTTATGACTCCAAGAAAACTGAACTACCAATATTGATGTTGGCATTTCATTAGGGCTGCAATGTCTATTAATAATTTCAAGAAAATTCTAAGGTTTAATCTTCATGTAAAATACAAGATCAGGACCAAGTTTCACATTTTTCAGTACCAAGGACTTATTTGTATTCCAACTTTTTTGACATTTGACTATGTCATTGAAATTTTGTGATTTGTTTGAAATCTGGAAACTTAAATTTTCTTGACAAATTTCTAGGGAAATAATTACCAGTTATTACTTTCAGCCTTGTAGGACATTTGTTTAAATTCTCCATTAAACTTTTTTTCAACTGAGATAAATTATTACAGTAAAGTCTCGCTATTAAGACCACTTTGGGGACCTGGGAGAAGTGGTCTTATTATCGAATCGGTCTTAATTCCGAGACCCGTGTTAGCCTTCAATCAATTTCTCATCTGTTGTAAAGGGTTATCATTAGCTATAATAACCTTGTTGAAAAGGTAAATTATGGAAAAATACTAACTAATGGCATCAATTTTATTCTACAATAACATGATATTTTTTCACATAATTTTCACGTTCGTGCAACATAAAATGAATTAAAAGTCGAAAGTATACAGTGCAATTTTTCTTTCAAGCTGTTTTCATAATTAGCAACACTGAAATCCTACTGTACACGATTAATTTTGACAGTTTTTCACTCGTAGCCGTAATAACGTACCTTTCCGAAAATGATACAAACATTGAAGTATATAATAACTTTCCTTTAAATTACTAATAGCCTAAAGTTTATTTATATTATTTTTTATAAATTGTACCGCAAATCGTTCACGCCTTTATGACGATTGTTGTATTATGTTATTTATTGGTGATAATTGGTGACACGTGTCATTTAAGTACAGTTAAGTTACAGGTCGTCTTATGGGGTCCCACTATCATTGTAAAATGGGAATTCGGACCCGAAAAAGTGGTCGTAATATGTAGTAGCGGGTCGGTCGTAATATCGGACCTTACGACCATTGAATTATATAGCAAAAAAGTCGGGATTGGAAAAAAGCGGTCTTAATATCGATTTGCCCGCAAAAAAGGGTCGGTCGCAAAGCGAGACTTTACTGTACTGTAATATATATGGCAGTTTAATTTTAGTGGATTCAATGGATATTAACAAAATAAATTAGATTTCAACTTATTAGGGGTCAAAATGTTTTTTTACAAAACAGCACTTTTACAATAATTACAGCATGAGTTATACAATACTTGTAAGAAAATTTATGTAATGTTTTTAAATTGTTTCACTGTATTAGCATTTAAGTAACACAAAGTGGTGCAGAAGAAGTCATGTTTATGTGCTATATTGATTGGTGCTTAATTTATTTAACAATACCAGAAAAACCAGACTGCCTTGTGCAATCACCTAAAATCTCATGGCAGGTAATTAAGATCTTGCCAAAACTCATTCTCTTTATACCTCAGATATTTCCTTTACTATTTATGTGTAATGAATGCATTACAGCAAAATATTTAATAATACATTATCAAAATGGTGCTGGAGATGAAAAAGTTGTTTTCATAGAAGAAGAGCATCTTAAGTAAGGAATATTTTATACCTGTCAGTATATCTACAAGGTGACTTACCAGTTATCAGAATTGCGACAACAAATTAAAAACTTCTGTGTCAAAACTATTTTTCTTTTGATACAGAAATGAACATTTTATGATATGATAATAATTTTCATCTAGGACTTTCACTGATTATTTAGAATTTGGGGAAAATGATCCCTTGCTGTGTGACAAAAGGTGTATTCCACTGGGAAGTAAAGTTTCTAAGCTATGGTATTTTAGGTCTTTGGTATCACAAATGCATTTATGTAAAACAGCACTGACTGACTCAGAATTTTGTAAAGAATACTTGATGTAAAATTTTATTTTAACAATTCCACTTATGAATTAATTAGTGATGACAAAAGTCCAAAGTTTAAATTCCTGTTCCTTTTATGATTCAATGCTAATTTAACCCATTTATGCCGAATGAATTATGCAATCCTTGTTAGTTGGAGAAGTCCATTTTCAGTTAAAAGGGTTTCTGGTATAAATTTTAAATTTCATACTATTTAGGGAAGAAAGTCCTTTATGCAAACAGTGTAGACCCTGATCAGACACCGCATAATGCACTACTGATCTGGATCTGCACTGTGTGTCTAAATTTGCGGTTGCTAGGCATTACTAGGTTAAGAAGGGTACAGGAATAGCTAATATGCTGTACTATGTGCTATGATTTTGCTTAATTGAAAAGAATAAAAATCAAATGATATTGAATATGGTTCTTTGGTTGTTTTATTAATTGAATGAGAGTTGAGTGATTCGAGAGGAAAGTATATAAATTCTCTAAGCTTAAGGTAATGTGCAGGACAATGGCTATTTGTATACTTCTTTGAAGGAAAATTTCTTTGAATTTCTACTTACTTGAGATGTTGGTGCTGACATCTTCATGCCAAAAAACAGAGAAAACAACAGTGCAAAATTTAGGCAGAAGTTTAAAATACCACCAGTGTGATAAGCCCTTGACCTTGACCTTAAAAAACGAATGAGCATTTAGCAGTCTTAAGGATGTAAAAAATTTGCTCAGCAACTTGTGATGAAAGCTGACTGGTGGAGGAGTTATTAATGTTCCTGACTTATAACAATTGTATCACTAATTGAGTATAACAAGGTCAAATTTACCTGTATTGAAAGATTTTGTGTGTATTCCCAAATATGAAATAGTTATAACCACTTTTTCCAATCTTCAATTCTTTTTAAAGAAATAACATCAACATAACACTTATCAACTGAATTTTATATCACTGAATTACCTCCCTTGATCTAGAAATTTCTTCTAGTTTCTACATTTAATAACTCCAGAATACAGGGCATCAGACAGGACTGTAACCCTGGAGTTATGGCCCTTTAACTTAATTACCTACTCTCTTCACTGGTGTTTTGAATACTTCTGTGACATCTAGGCCTCTTGTTACAGTGAATATTATACAAATATATACAAAATATCACAAATGAAATAAACATGGTCAATTTATTTTAGTGTTCTAATTAGAAAGTATTGATTTATTTTTTTCAGATGTATGTACAGTACAGAGGCATATGTTTGTGATGTATCTTTTTGACATGTTACATGAGCAACTGTTGTTATACGCAGCTTTAAATTATTCTTCATTTGTGTCATATGTTGATGGTTGAATTTAGTAGCATCAGTACTGTAGCACTTTTTTTTATAGCTTTGCCAAAATAAAGTAATTGAAAATGGTCAAATAGTATGTTAATTTTGTAGTTTGTATGTTCAGGACAAACTATATTGTCTGCTCAACATCCAAAAGGTTTGAGATTTTTATTGTATTTCAGTACCATACTTTACTCCAATGTCTTCTTCACTTTTAAGTGCTGATGGAATTTTCATGAAAACCTTGTATCTGGATGAATTTTTGATGGATAACTTCAAAGCCTTTTAAAGAATTCTTTCCTGTACAGAAGGCTTAAAAACTAGAAGGCTGTAAACCATCTTTACAACTGAAGACCTCATGTTCCATCATAACTACAATATCAACTTTGAGAAAATATCTACAAAATTTTGAATCTGGTACTGATATTTGTTAGCTGATAAAATCTTAAGGCCTATTCCAAAACGAAAAGTCTTCTTTTACTGGATCTCCAGAATCGTGTAAGGTTCCTCTGAAATGCCTTAAAACTGACACATGTTATCAGCATTTTTAGTGTAATACATTTTTTTGTGGATTTTGTATAGATGGGTCTCTACTTGGGCTAAACTTACTTGGATATGTAGAACTTTGCCATGAAACAATCCCATACCCAAATGATGTTTTTCTTTTCTTTTTTTTTCTTTCTTTATACCCCCAAAACAAAGTTTGGGGGGTATAAAGAAGTCACCCGGTGGTTGGTCGGGTGGGCGGGTGGATGGTCGGTCGGTCTGTTGCAATTTCCTTGTCTGGAGCATAACCTGAAATCTGATGGTTGTAATTCAGTGCAACTTCATACATAGCCATAACTCCATCTTCACTATTTGCAGAGTTATTGTCCTTTATTGGTTTTTCTTGTCTGGAGTATAACTTGAAAACTACTGGTTGGAATTCAGTGCAACTTCATACAATGGTCAAGCACAATGAAAGGAAGTGCAGTGTTCAAGAATCATAACTCCACCTTCAGTATTTGCACAGTTATTCCCCTTTTTTGGTTTTCCTTGTCTGGAGCATAATTTGAAAACTAATGGTTGGAATGCAGTGCAACTTCATACAATGGTCAAGAACAATGACAGGAAATGCAATATACAAGAACCACAACTATCTTTAATCACAACCATAACTCTATTTCAATTCTTTTACAAAGTATTCTGTTACTAATAACTCC
The DNA here is from genome assembly GCA_012932295.1 of Cyclina sinensis. Lineage (NCBI taxonomy): Eukaryota > Metazoa > Mollusca > Bivalvia > Venerida > Veneridae > Cyclina > Cyclina sinensis. Next base: position 559,059 of record JAAONU010000011.1, read on the forward strand.
CTCAGTTCCAAAGCAGTCTTGTGGAGGTATTAATAGCATTTAGTGATAGTTCTAGTTTTTGTTTTTTTTTAAAAATGGGACTGATTGAGGTTGTTAAGACTATGCTGTGATACTGTCTCTGCTAAACCATTTTGACAGAGGTTGAATTAAACTTACCAAAAACTTAAATTACAAGAATGTGACTTACAGTGATATAACAGTTACGCACATATGCTTTGATCTTTTTGCATCATGCCTTCTTTACCCAAGCCACTCCTGAATAAAGTTTGGAATTTAGTGAAGAGCAATAGTGATAGCATGTACTGTACATAGCCAAAAAGAGGATAAAAACAATTTGAAAAATAATTTCTTGTATTTAATACTTTAATTTTAATTGATATCATTCTGTAACAAAGACAATTCATTCACAAATAAATACCCTTTTGTTTAACTTTAACATTTGGTTTCAGTTTCCAGTGAAGTTAGTTAATTCACTCAGTGACTGATAACTGTCAGCATTCAAGGATGTCAGATAATCTAGTTTGATAACTCTTGACTGAACCGTATATGAATTATCATTTTTGTTTGACAAGGAAATATGAATATTTTGCAATCTGTCTTTAACATTTAGCAGAATATAGAATTTTAAGCATCTTCAAGATAACTTAATCATGCATAATTGGGGAAAATATCATCACTACTTAAGTGTTTTGTCATCAACATTGACAGTAATTACTTTAATTTTACATGTACTATCTCTTTGAAGAATTTGAGGTCTAATTAAAAGATATTCTTATTTTAAATCTACACTACAGTTACTGTATAACCTACAATATAACCTAACAGCGTTCCCTTTCAAATTCAGAAAAATTCGACAATTAACAAACTTATCTTATGTAAATTAAAATCATATTCAATTGGTGTACATTACACCTGTATGACACGCCCCCCTTTTAAATTGTATTCATAGTTGACAGTAGAGGGCGCTTCGCGTGACGACACACCTTGACAGGTATCGGCCGTCGGCCATTTTACAAAGTAGTAAAGTTTTGTCACCTAATTTTAAAGGGAATAACACAGTGTTTGTATGGGATTATAAGCATATTTGGAAATATTATCATTTGTCAGTCCAGAAGTGGGCTGCATTTTCGATTTATTGTTTTTTGGTAAGTTCCCTCACAGTTTTCGTACCATTCCGTATTTGGGACATGTACCCGCTAAAATTGAACGTAATGTCATAATTGCTATAAAAGTGCTATGTAAATATTTACGATATTACGCGAAATGACATTTCAGTATATTGGTTTGTTTTGATAAATTCTTGATGTTTCCATTCAAAAACGATTTAAGTTTAACGAAAACAGATTTGTAAACTAGATTTTATTGCCGATTTCTTTGCATGTGTATTGAAATTTTTGCACTTTTATCAAGGGGACTAACTCTTGGCGGTAAATATTAAAGTGAAAGTACATGTGTGACAACAGGTGTGGAAGGTCACTCACTTAAATTACTTGGGCCTTGAATGTGTAAATGCCATAATATGGTTTATTCAATTAAATGTAACTAGAATATCACAAAAATTAGAATATTCTAAACAGATGCCATACTCTTGATAGTCAATTACATGTTTATAGGTGGATTTTTGTTTGATTTTAGTGATGTCAGTTCAGCTTGATCCAAAATTCGAATATTTAGAAGTTCAGGACTTGAAAACTGTCAAAATGAACATGATGGTATCTTCAGTTATAATCTAATTAACTCTTTCATCCACAACACTGTTAGATATAGATCTACCTAGCCTAATTAATTGTGCTTTAATACTGGAACCATTTTCATAGATCTGTTATTTTCTTAGTTGTTCAGCCTTTAAGAAGGTGAACAAACATAAAATATCTGCCTGTATAATTGTTTCACCTCAGGAGGTGAAATAGTGAGACTAAGATACACCATGCACAGTCATGTTGGTCAGTTGCGATACATTGCTAATGTTTTTTTATTTGTAGACCACACCGACTGAAAATGTTTTTTGTATTGTGTATTCTGGCAGACATGGTACAGTTCACAAATAAATTATACTTTAAAAAAGACTGTTTCTAAGGGAAGTTGCTGTTTAAAGTTAAAAAGAACAAAGTCCCTTCAACTTTGTCAAACTGTAACAGGAAACACAGTAGGAAATACTGAAACTCAGTTCATAGTTTTAGGTAATGGTATTTTAAGCCATGTAGTTCACTTTTTTTTTATATGTTAGGTGTAGTTTATAGGACCTTTGCCATCATTTTTAAAGATTTATTGGATATACATCTGTGGGAGGGTCTTAGGCATTGATTATTCTCTGAGTGTCTGTGGTTTCTTTTTTTGTTTGGTAGGCAACGGATTAAAAGTGGTATCAGTGTAGCCTAGGTTTTGTTAACTTGGTTCAGCCCATTGGAAAATATATTTGTTTGCTCATACTACAACAAGGCAAATTAAGGTCAAATTTCAATTATGTGGTGCTGTTAAATAATGCTTATTTAGAAAAGCTTTTCATTTGTTTTGTAAAAATGGTCTTTTTATGGGATTAATTTAATAATATTAGAAAATGAATTATAATTTGAATATTTTCAATGTAACTTAAAACATAGTAAGGGTCAGATTTAAATGCTCCAAGTGAGGTCAGACAGATACAGTCATAAAACTACATGCCTTCTGAACAAGGTCATAAACAGGTTTACCCATGAGCAAACTTTATCACTTATTAATCAGCCATGACATTTGATCGATATATTAAGTACATAGTTGCAACTGTTGCTGTAACTTAAGAATGTGTCTTTTTATTTTTTGGTTATTAGTGTTTTTGATATAAACTTAAAAAGTCGTACTTTTTGTTGTATTCTTTTTTTGCCACAGTGCTCCAGCTAAAAAAATATAGCAGAATGAAGCACCTAGCCCCTTTTATTTTCACACCATACCCTTTCCTCTGGCTCACTGCTTTACCCAAGTAAAAGGACTTCACATTTACTTTTGTGAGAAAATGGATACTGGTCTGGCATTATAAAACAACAAGAATTTGAAAAGGAATTTTAGATAAGTAACATAAATTGGATCTGTTTCAATAACCCTGCAGAGTATGTCCCTTTTGCAGTTTTCTTGTTTACAAGTGCTCCTTTTTGAAGCTGCACCCTATCCTTATATCATAGCTTGAGCACTGTGGTATTTATAGTATTTTAACTGTAAGTTGGCTTTTTTTAAGTCTAAAACAAATGTTGTTCAGGTCAGTTTCAAGACAGAATTTACAGCTTTAAAATCTAAATTGACAGATGTGATTGTTAATCAATACCATTTTCAAATTCTTGTTGGTATCACAACATGAGTTAGTGTAGTTTCCTTCTTGAATTTGCAATGCAATATACATGGTATTGATTAACAATCACATCTGTCAATTTAGATTTTTTTTAGTTTTTCAATTAAGATAGATCAATTGTTTTATAGATAAGAGTCCCACTTTGGCACTTGGAGCATGTGCAACAGAAGTCTGAAATACAATTTGAGTACCGTAGCTATTATTTTACTTCACAATAACCTGCAGACACACCAGTACCCGTAGGCTCTAGTTGTAAAGTCCGCCCCCATATTTATTTAGTGTTCTGAGTGCTTTAAAGTTTTTGAACATTAAGATAACCTTGTGACAGTCCTTTACAAAAAGATATATATGCTCAGTTTTCCATACTTGCAGTGCACTTGAGGGAGATAGTAACAATATATATCATAATGACAAGTGACTTGCATTTTATTACTGAAACTCTTCTTTTTTATCGTTTTACTAGTGAGTAGTCATTAAATCAAGTAGGCCACCTTAACCAGTTAGTCTCAGTACTATATATCAGGAAATTATTTAGTACATCCTGTCCATACTTGATATTCATTTTACTTTGATTGGAGATAAAGATTTTTTCTTTAAGCTGTGTTTTAGCTATAGTAACTACTTCTTTGAGGTCTCATTCAATGCGTGCATCAAAGCAATTATTGTAGAAATCTGTAAAAACTGCAGAGAAGAGCCACTATCATTCAAAGTAGGAGTTAGCTCTCTCACAACCATCCTTCAAAATAAGAGTTAGCTCTCTCACAACATCCTTCAAAGTAGGAGTTATCTCTCTCACAACCATCCTTCAAAGAAGGAGTTAGCTCTCTCACAATGGTCACAAGGGCAAACCTGTCTTTCTGGCAAGTTTACAGTGTTATTGAAGTGAAAGTGCAGGTATGATGTGGAAGCCTTTAAAATGATGCTGAAGTAAATACCTTTATGTTTAATGTTTGAGAATAACTAGGTCATATTAGCACTGAAAAGTATGTCTTGGTTAGAATGTCAGTATGAAGTTTAAATGTTACTGTGTTAGTTCTGGGTAAAAGATGGAACTTCGCTTGAGCATTAGTTGCCTGGAGAATAATGATGCTGAAACAAAAATATCTCTTCCAGATAAAGTAAAAAAGGGTTTATGAAAAAGTTAACGTAAAAGGAATGGCACAACACTTGCATTGCCTTTGAATAGTTATTAATATTATTTAGAAGACCTTTATTCTATAACCAGGAATCTTGGATTGTTACTAGGTATTTGTTGGTAATCACCTGAGGATTTTAGTTTACTACCAGAGATCTTGTAGATTGCAGTCCTAATTCTGCCCATATTTAATATTGATAATAAAAAATAAGTGCTACGCAATATTTAGCCATGAGAAGGATGCAACTGTCCAATATTACCCACTCTGGTCACTCATATACTTGTTACCTGTGAAATCTGTGTTAGGCAGCAAGTGTCCCCCTAAGTAGTGTAATCTATAATAGCCCTCATGCTTTATTAGTTTTCTTTTGTGTACATGGTTTGGGTGACTGCCAGTATTAAAATTCCATTGCAGTATACAAGACCATTGAAAAACTGAAGGATTATTATCAATATTTAAAGAATGTATGCACACTTTAAAAACGTAAACACACGATACCTGTGTCTCATTTCTTTCAAAGGGGGTTATTTACAGTTTTAGATTTACGCATTTGTGATTTCATTGAATCCATATATTTAAAGAAAGCATTTTGCTATAAGTTGACCTTCTACTTGCATTAAATTGCATATCAATATTACATAGTATTAATTTGATCTAATCGGTCAATAGTGTGATTTTGTGCACTGTGTACCATCTTTGTTGTAAATAGTAGATTAAAGACATACAGTAGTTTTTGTTGATAATTGAATACATACAAGACATAATTTTACCTTTGTATACTGGTATGGTGTATTTAGGTACAAGTAATTGCATTTATCCTTGAGAAATGGTCGATTAAGGTCTCACAGAATATTATTTGATTGAAGCAGAGTTCTCTCTTTGTGGTACCATTGTCACAGTTGAAATTAATTAAAAGGTGTATTTGGGAAATTCTTTCTATCTGTCCTGGTATCTTGGCAGTAAATTATATTTGCAACTGACAAATGTTTGAAAGATGAGTTTCATAAAAAATTAGCTTTTGTGGAAGAGCAGTGGTCTAGGGGTTAGAGGATAACACTCCTGATAAGGGGGTGGCTGGTTCAAATCCATTTAGGTGTGCAATTCTTCAGCATCACTTTTCAAAGTCCATACTTTCAGGTTGAGTACTCAGATATTTAATCCAGGAAACATCATTGAGCTGCATTTATAAAAGTTGCAAGAACTCTTTCCCAATAGCTGTAAAAAAAAAAAAAAAGAATTTACTAAAATTTTGAAGTTAAGAAAGAGTGATATGTTCAATGGTTTTTTGTTATGTTAAATTTGTCTCAAATTTTATCCTAAGAATCTTAGTGGTATAGAGATTGCTGTCATAAATTTAAGGTAAATAATACTTTACCCTGAGGCACTGATGGATATTTAACATATTTTGAAATTATTGGTGGATTTATTACATATGTTTGGCTTGTTAGATTGTATGATTTTAAAGACATCAGAGATCTAGCATCATGCTGTTTTCATCATGGAGAGTCCTGTTATACTTTTCATGGCGGCTGAGTATTCATCTTAGTTGCTGTGACAGATTAGTTTAACTAAATTCATGGTGTGCGTACACTATTGCACATTATATTATGACATTGTATAGCTTAAATAAGTTGCAAAGAATACAAACAACAGCTAAAGTTTTGAAAGCAGTAACCCTCTGGTAGACATTACAGCGAAGACTCTTTATAACATTCATATATTTACTTGCTAGAGATATATAGCCAAACAGATTGACCATACTAGAGCTACATAGTTGAGAGCTTGCACAAGTGAATTATAGGTTTTATCTACATGAAATTTTTCTACCTGTGTGTAAATACCGGGATTTTTTTCTTTTATTACAGCACTGATGCAGATGTAAGGGAGAATGTCAGCAAGGGACGTGCAGAATTTCGAGACCGGGAGAATCGGTGCCCTCCGAGATGAAAGAGTTTATATACAGAAAAAGACATTCACAAAATGGGCCAATGCTTTCCTGGAAAAGGTAAATGTTGATATTTGGAAGAGTTTGAATAAAATTAATGTCTTAGTGGAAAGACATTGATGAACAAATTTGTAATCTTAAATACATGTTTTTTATTCTTTCTTTTCAACCCAGAACTAATGATTAGGGCAAAACAAGCTATATACAGAGTAAAATGTCTTGATGCAACACCTTTTGCATCATTGTTTGTTTATTGCTATTATTGCAGAAAATGTCCGTGCTAAATGAATTATGAGACATGTACTTACAATTTTGTGAAGACGTGCAAGATGTATCTATAGTGTGTACATGTCAGACTATATATGTTGGTAAATGCTACCTGTCTTTTTTGTGCAGTTTTTATTGCTGTACAAGTGTCATAGTGATGTTTAAATAGAGACACTAGTTGTTTTAAAGGTAGCTCTCATTAGAAAGTTTTGTCGTATTAGTTTTAACATAAGTTTTGTCATAGCATTTGTCATAGCATTTGTCCTGTTGCTGCGACATTGGGGGTTACCCTGTAAAATTGTTATTGTTAACAAATTGATAATCATTTTGATAGGTCAATTCTTGAAGTATTGAAACTCAGCATGCAGACCTGTCAGATTGTCAACATTTTTCCGTTCCCTATAGTTAGAAATCAGTTTTTATTAAGGAATATTTTTCAGTGCCCTGTACATATCAATTTTTCTGACTTGAGGATTTGGAATGTTTTGTTATAATTTTATTGTTTTAATGACAGACTTGCTTAAATGCTTAACATGCCAAGTAATGATTCTGAGCATTTAATAAGAAATGATTCTGAGCATTTAATATTTGTCAGTGTTTTACTTCACTCAATGCTTTCAGTAAAAGATTTATCCTCATTTTGGTTCTTCTTTCTTTTCCAGTCTTGATCCTTAACCTGCTGGAACCGAAAGTGATTAGCCTTTGCCACCAGTATAGAGCCAAGCCAGCCTGCACCTCCATGCAGTCTGACCAGGCTCTATACTGTTGGTAGCTCAGTTTTTGTATTTTGATATTGAAATCCCTTAAACTTTGAATGGACAGTTCCTAATTTAAAGCTGGGCAAATCCATTGCAAAAATTCAGCAGGTTAAGGTTTAAATGAGAAAATTCAAAGTTGATATTCATTTTTTTTTGTCAGTGCAGTTATTGCATGAATTAAAATACTTCTTCTGACAGCTCAACATTTTACTTGATTATGACTTAGATTCTTATACTCCCTTCAACAGACAGGACATATTATTTTCAGTAGCATTATATCAATGCCTTGTTGAACATACATTGTTCAAACATGCTTTGAATGGTTGAGAAATGGTGCTCTGACAGAGCTTATGTTAAGATTGTCACTTCGGGCTTGATTTTATTAGCATAATATGATCACATTCATTGTGTACATATTTACTTTGAGTTATCAACTAAGTTGACTACTGCTGTCAGAAGATACGATATTTCCTCACACTTGCGTTTTATTTAATAGGCATCTTTGATGTATCAATAAAGATTTCAAGGTAATTTAGCTCTGTCTATGTTTTACTAAGTGTATTTAATGTATCATTAAAGATTTCAAGTAGTTTTTACACATGATTGTGTGCCTGACATATTAGCGATAAAAATTGATGTAGCTAAGTATCTTCGGGCAAATAAAATCGACATATACAATGTATAGTCGTACTTTTAACACATTAATATTGACAGGCTGTCACCAAATGATTATTTATTTATTTGGCCACCAAAGGATTATAAATAGGTAGAGATGTTTTTATGTCCAATAAAATCTTGATTAGAGATAGTATTCTGTCGTTTTCTTTATTGTTTAGAAAAGAAAAGAAATAAGATCAAATTGTTTGTATATAATTTCAAGAAAATAGCCTGAGGCAAAATTTAGGTTTTTATCTGCCATATGACTTTTGTCCACATTACAGTCTGCATACTATTAAGATCTGGCACTTTGGCCAGGTAGTTAAGTTTGCTTAGTTGCTGCAGCCTTTCTCAGAGAGGTTCAGGTTCAAGTTCCATTACTGAATAATTGTCAGTTTGTTGGGAAGTTTGCAATTGGAGGTCTAGTTTTGCAAAGTCATAGAAAGAATGCAGTGAGCTCGACACAGCTGTCACAATGGCAGTTCGGTGTATGTGTGTGCATCCATCTGCAATTGCATGTCCAGGCCATAAACACCTTGGCATTTTTGTTCTCCTTGATGATACGCCATGTGGCAAGCAAGACCCGGGTTCATAGATCAAAGGTCAAGGTCACAGTGACAGCTTAAAGGTTAAGAATGCAGACTGATTTGCTTGTCAGGGTCGTAACTTCTCCATGCCTGGAAGAATTTTTTTAATACCTTCGCACTTTTGTTCATCTTGATGAGACAGTGTGTTGGGTGCAAGACCAAGGTTCTTAGCTCAAAGATCAAGGTCACAGTGACAGTTTAGATTTAAAAAGTATGGACAGATTTGCTTGTCCAGGCCATAACTTCTTCATGCATTTAAGAATTTCAAAAATACCCTGGCGCTTTTGTTCACCTTGATAAGTTGGTGTGTCAGGCGCAAGATCAGCATCCTTGTCTTGAAGGTCAAGGTCACAGTGACATGTTTATATATAAAGTTTTTCTGGACAATTGCTCTTAAGTTTAAAAGCCACAGACTTAAAAATTTGTCAGTAGATAGATCTTTGTAAGATGCAGTGCACTGTGCAAGAACCATCACCCTTCCTTATTCATTTTTATGATTATTTCCCTTTATTGATGCTTTTTGTCCAGAGCAAAATTCAGTAACTATAAGAGGGACTTAGTTGAAACTTCACACAGAGAACAGTAAGAGGAAGTGCATAGTATTAGACCCATAATTGTACCTGGCTTAGATTTTAAATTAATATCTTTGTAAATCATTTCATTTATTAGCACATTTCTCAAAATTTGTTGAAACTTCACACAGTGATAAGGAACATTTACCAGCGTTGCTCTTTTCAAGGTCCATAAGTCTGCAAAGTTATTCCAGTTTTTTTTTATTTATCCTTTATATATCTGGCAGACTTGACATGTTGCCCGTGGGCATCTAGTGTTGACAGTGATTATGCCCTCCATCGAAGATGAGGGGGCATATAGTTCTGCAAATGTTGATCAGTTAGTCAGTCGGTAGACACTTTGGTTTCTGATATCTAGAGAACCCTTGGACCCACCTTCCTTAGACTTTGTATGTAGGTTGGTCATGACCAGTAGATAACCCCATAGTTTAAGGTCACCAGGTCAAAGGTCAAGGTCATAGTGACCGTGAATAGCAAAACGGTTTTCCATCAATAACTAAAGAACACTTGATCCCATATTGTTCAGTCCTAGTATATAGGTTAGTCATGACCTGTAGATGACCCCTATAGTTTTTCAGGTCACCAGGTCAAAGGTCAAGGTCACAGTGGCCTTGAAGAGCAGAACAGTTTCCAATCAATAACTAGAGAACCCTCGGTCTCAGGTTGTTCAAACTTAGTATGTAGGTTGGTCATGACTAGTAGATGACTCCTATAGATTTTTACCTCACCAGGTTAAAGGTCAAGGTGAGAGTGACCTTGAACAGAAAAACAGTTTCCAGTCAATAACTACAGAACCCTTGGTACAAGTCCTTCCAACTTAGTATGTAGGTTGGTCATGACTAGTAGACGACCCCTATAGTTTTTTTACATCACCAGGTCAAAGATCAAGGTCACAGTGACCTTGAAAAGCAAAATGATTTCCATTTAATAACTACAGAATGCTTGGGCCCAGGTGCCTCAAACTTGGTATATAGGTTGGCCATGACCAGTAGATGACCCCTATAGCTTTTCAGGTCACCCTGTGTAGCAAAATAGTGTCCAATCAATTACTATAGAATGCTTTGGCCCAGCTCCTCAGAACTTCTTAGGTAGGTTGGTCATGACAATTAGATGACCCTTGTAGTTTTTAGAGTTACAAGGTCACAGTAACCTTGAAAAGCAAAACAGTTTCTGCTGAATATCTAGGGAATCCTTGGGCCCAGGTTCATCAGACTTAGTATATAGGTTTGTCCTGATCAGTAGATAACAACTATCATTTTTCAGGTCATTGGGTCAAGGGTCACAGTTACCTTGAAAAGCAAAATGGTTTACCGATGAGTGCTTGGGCCCATGTTCCGCAAACTTTGTGTATAAGATGTTCATGACTTATATATGAGCCCTTTAGTATTTCAGGTCACCAGGTCAAAGGCTATGGTCACATTGTCCTTGAATAGCTAAATGGTTTCCTATCAATAACTATAAAATTCTCGGTCCCAGCTCCTCAAAACTTCATGGCTGCCTCTAGGGATAAGGCACTAGGGGGGCATACATGTTTTAAAAATATCTCTTGTTTAGTACAAATGAACATCTACTTAGTGTTATATGCCCTTCAGAAACATTTTTAGCTTAAGTTCTTCTTTTAATTATGAAGGTGGAAATTCAAGGCCTCCAGGGCTTTTTTTCCTTCTATACATGTACCAGCAGACGTTTACAGGCATCTTCCCCGTAGGAAAATTCTTTAAAATTATGCAGTTTTCCCTAAAATTCAATTTAAATCAAGTTTTTTCTTCCCCTTTTGCAAAAATACTGCATTAATTTTCCCCAAATTTAAGGGAAGGGCCCCTTCCCCTACCTGTGAAAAAAAGCCCTGACCTCAATCTAAAGCTGTTTAGTTTCTGTTTAGTAAATTTCCAACAGCTTGGTTTATACCTTTATTGCTGTTCTCCAGTGAACCAAAAGCTTTCACCTAGAAGGGAAAAAAAATTGCTCATTTTAAAAATTACTTGGGATTAGTGTATGACAGTTTATAATTCATGACTGCTTATTTCTTGGTGTTTCCTTTTAAGGTTATTAAAGCCTTGCTTAGTCACAAATGAGTAATGACAGATGCAGACGTTTATTTGTATAAGCTGAATTTAATAATCTTATATTCTTGGTTTGTTTTGAATGATAAATATGTTTTGGTGCAATGCGTCAGCTGACTTTCTTTGGCATACCTTTATCGTCTCTCGCCCCTTTATGCATTGCACCAGCTGTTGTTTTTTTTTCCTTTTGGCACAATACATAGTCTCAAATTTTTCCTTTCACAGCATACTGAGACGAAGTCAATACTGCTGCGGACAAAGTTTGTGAAAAGGTTTATATGAAATCAATGGATGGGATGTTAGGCTGACAAATACCTGATATAATCTGATTACTGTATTGATTGTGCATTTTATAAATTGCCCCTAAATTGAAAGTTCCGGGATTGTTTTGTACCAGTTGTAAATGACTTGTTCCTTTTAGGTATAGGCTTGGTCATTTATATTTTTAATACTATTTGGGTGTTTGTAGGCTTTTTAGGATAAAACTGTAGAACAGCAAAACTGTAATTGCTTCATATTAATTAAGTTATATTTGCAAGACATACTGATATTGTTCAGTTAAAAGAACAAACTATCATTCAGATCATTTATTATGATTGAAAGATACTTCATAATTAATGGGAGTTGTCACATGTTTCAAGAGGTTAGAAATCTGCAAGGATTTAGTACAGAAAAGAGATCAGACTTCATAAGTAACCGTCCTTAATATTCTTCTGTCAATAAAGACTTCATCCACACTGGTCAAACAAAAAACTCTAGAGAATTATGTCAAGATACCTGCATAACGACCCAGATATTTCAGTCATCATTGGTATCTAAACATGGAAGTAATGTTTGGATGTTTGTCTTCTGTAGACTGAAATCTTGCATATTTGGTACATGTTTGTCCAGTGTTAATGAGAACAGATCTCTCCAAATGCAGTCAATGATTTAGTTGTTTGACCTCAGCATCAACATAAATGACATTAAAACACAAAACAGTTAATTCTGCATTTTCATTGCACGTTGTGTGCAGAGTACGAATCACTACAATATCAGTTTGTAATTACATTGTACTGTGTTTTGCCCAGTTGTTAATGTAACATTGTAACACTTCAATTTAGATAACTTTTTGGAAACATTAAGCTCTGCATACTCGTTACAAGGCTTAGTTTGCCCACTGGTAACGAGAGCAATTTGCTACTAAAGCAAATGGTAATTATGCTGTTGGAGACAACATTTGATACAGCAGCATTAAATGATAATTTTATACATCATTGCAGCAAAACTGTTCCATAATTGTTGACTATTTTAGCTGTTTCATTGCCAAATAAGTATAGTATGATTCAAAGTTCAGTACCTTCAGAACTGTGTGATATTAAGTTAAAGGTAAAAACTTCTAAATGTCTTGTTTGTATATCTAAGAAGTTGTTTGTCATATAAGAAGGCAGATTTTTGTGTGTGACTTTTTATCCTCTTATACAAAGTATGAAATTACTTCTGTCACAAATATGTTGGCAAATGAAGGTCATTTTAAGTTTTTTTATTTATATCTTTTAACAAGCTAGAATATTGAAACATCTGATAATTAAAAGGATTTAGCATTCAGAGAATGTGTCCATTTCATAGTGATTTTACAACTCAGAATTCAATTGTTAATAAAAATTGTAATATTCTTACAGGCCCTGCAGTTTTGTGAGAATGAAGTATAATATGAATAGGGATGGCAATGAGTAACCAGTTAACTGAGTATTAGATCGAACGTCCCAGTAAAGGTTACCAAAATTCATACTCTAGTACATTGTAAAGTTTTTTAATCTCAAAACTGATTTTAATCAGATTGAGTGTCTATAAGAGAGCAAACTGTTTTAGCAGTATCTGACCACTGCTTTTCATGCTTGTTAATGTTAAGTCATGTGTACCTCTGTGTGCGAAATCATAGGTGTACGGATGCTCAGAAAATTTTTAAAAATGTTCCAAATGTTGATTACTCGAGTATTAGAATTGGTACTTGTTTTTCATCCCTAAATACATGGTAAATGATAATAAAAATTCATACCTTGTATCTGATCTATATCAGATATCTATCCTGACATACTTATTGCTTAAAAAAGATGTATAAAAAAGTAAAAACAGCTTTTGTAATTTTGATGGATGATAAGACACTAAATTTGTTAATTCATTTATAATTGATGGGTGTTTTAGATGATGGTCAGTGACTTTGGTGCAGGACATAAACAAATGACATAATCAGAAATAGATTCAAAAGAACTGACTTCAGTGCATAAATTAATGGTTTTTTATGTGGCAGGGGTCATTTTCTTCAGATGCAATCAAAAAGAATTTATTGAGGTTTTAAATCTGAACAATTTTCAAAGAGAGAAGGACATATCTGATGTTGTAAAGGTTATCAGGACTTCTAAAATCATTCAGGTTCACAACCCGATTGCATATTTTATGTACTTGAAATGATTGTTTGTTAGACATATAAAAGCTGTAATTACTATAAGCAAAACATGCATTTGCAACCCACAGACGCAATAACATTGTGAAGGATTTTCAATGTTCTGTTGAAATCAAATGAAATTGATTTGATTTGTTTGTTGAATTATTGCCAATTTTAAAAGCTTATTTACAAGTTGTTTTGAGTTTTGATACATTTCAAGGACAGTTGTATATTTTTACTGATAGTTAAACTTCTTACTATGTGCATGCCAGGTTTGAACACGAATGATTTTATGAATTCACAAACCTTTTATATTGTTGCATAATTACATTGATAATTGTATTAAAAAAAACTGTCAAAATGCTATGTCAGTCAGAAAGCTGTAGATTTGACAACACTATTGTTGAATTTTAATCATAGTAAATATCAAATGAGATATGTGTCATAAAGACTTCAAACGTTGAATGGCTTGTGTATTTAAACAGTTTCAGTTTTGATTGTGGAGTACTTTTATGAGGCGTTTCATCATTAAACTTTGAAGTACTGGTTCAACTGATTGTTGCTCAGTTTTCACTGTTGACAGTAGCGATATCGTACATAGATCATTGTATACCTATTGTCATTGGTAGATCATTTAAGATAGAGCAGGTCATTTGACATGGTCGTTATGAGATGTAAACATGCAAGTGTACAACATGTACCAGTATTGTATGGTTTGCAGAAGTTTTGCAATACATCTGCCATAATACCTGCATTCTTGTCATCATTATCCAGCTAATGTTATCTCTTTTCTTTCTTTGGGGTTGAGGAGGGGGAGATAAATAAGTCAGTTCAGTGGCAAATATTAAGAAGATAAAGAAAATGTTAATATACTAGTAGGTTTTGGTCAGTCAGGTTGGCCTGGGTCAGGAAAATACGCAAGATTGGTTTTTCAGTTGGTCGAATGAAAGCATCAGATATAAATGCAACTGTGAACAAGAATTGTAGAAAATTATTTAATGGTGCACAGATGTTATTACAATGACTGTTGAGTTTCCTAGTGCCGTGTAGGTCTAAATATACATGGTATTGTTGCAGGGATATGTTATGTTATATTGTATACCAGATAAATAACTTGTTCACAGTTTTCAATGTGAAGTTGTTTTTATACGATACATGCCTGGTTGCGTCTTTGTAGGCCACTTCATGAATTAGAATTAAAATTGAAACATGAACCTTTTCACCGACACCCTGTATATGACAACAGAATTTACACGGTGAATAAACATGGGAATGATCAGGGCAAGCAAAAACATAGAGAGAAACAAGATCTCCCTGAAGTTAGCAGAAGGAGCTAAACAATAACACTGTCTTGAAGTAACAGAATACAGAATAGAGAAGAGTTTAATGTTAGGTTCGCTGTGCAATCAGATACTCTGAATAGTAAACAACTAGTTTTTATGGAGAAATGGGACAGTTTTAGTGTTATGAAATATGCATTAAATGCACTTCATATTAATAGCATAACCAAAAAAATAAATGAAAGTGCAAGGCTTTGTCTGTCTGCATTAAATTTGTTTTGTTGAAGTGTATTTTCAGTCACAGGTAAAACATAACTGTATACTTTCTGACATGTAGGATTTAGTATCTATCATTGTCAAATGTGAAGAAGTATTGTAAAATGTTCCCTTTCAAAATATAAGCATTTAGATAACCCTGTGTAAATTATTTATGGTATGCTATCTGGTGTACATGAAATAACATAGTGTAATAGTATTTACATATTTCATTCTTAGTATATGAAGTGGTATTCATATTGTACATAAATAGGTCAGTGGTGTATGAATGGGCTAAAACAGCTGTAAGCCTTTATCGGTGATTTTTAGATCGTTAATCCAGTATTGTTGGTCCCATGAATTATGTTTGTTTTGCCTTTGACAATGTAAGAAATGTAATATGATGCCAAATCTTTAAAAACTGTTGAGCTCAGCTCGGCTTACATCCCAGCTTGTTCTTGTAAAGATGGATGCCTGTTTTATTAAAAAGCAATTGATTAAATTACAGAAGAAAATTTTATCTTGAAAACTGATACATAATAATTATGTTACAAAAAAAAGTACAATTTAAGATTACAATCTTTGGAATGTGGGCACATATAAATTTACAAAACTTTCACAGGCAAAGCAAGGGCAAAAACTCTTCTCACACATAAGTAAGTGTTAGGAAGTTGGTTGAAGAATAAACATGAACAAAGAATTTTGTTTTTAATAGATTATTAATATAACAAAATTCAACTTAATTAACTAGATTTTTTTTAACCTAGATAGCAGATTATCAGTTGGATCATACCTCTGCCATAACGTGTTTGTAGGCTTGGGTATAATAAAAGAAAATGCTAGGCTAGCTACATTGCCACAACTAAATTAAATAAAGTTTCAGCTCAGCATTCAATGATAAAATTACTAGTAGCTTACTGGAGTATAATGGTCTATGCAAAGGAGAACCTGAAATCAAGAGTTCTGCTGCAGTGCTTCTGAGTTAGTCCTGTAACTGGTATACTTACATGTTTCCTTTGTCATTTTCAGGCCCGGCTTGAGATACATGACCTGTTTAAGGACCTTTCTGATGGAAAGATTCTCATGAAACTTCTGGAGATCATTTCTGGAGAAAACCTAGGCAAACCAAACAAGGGTATTCTAAGAGTACAAAAAGCAGAAAACATAAACAGATGTCTTACTTTCCTCAGAACAAAGGTAGTAGTCACTTTTATGGAATTATCTGCATGTATTCTGTCTGAGTTTGCTGAAGCTTCTAATAAGACACACTTAGATTTGATTATTGCATCAATTAGAGATCAGTTGATGGGTTTAGTAGGGATACGGTGTACAAAAACTTTTCTGTATAACCAGACCTCCTGCAAAAAAAATGTCAGACATTTGGTTAATTAAGGTCTGAAAATCTGTCAGGCTGAAACCTTGGATAAATAAAAAGAATGAAATTCAAAAGCAAGAACAATTTTCATTTTATACAGAACCAGCAAATGATGTCAGACCAATATAAATTTAAGAACTGCTGCACCAGGTCAGATACATTGCCCTGATGATGTTTGTGAAGTCTGTCTGAATGCTCTTCTCAATGTAACGAATATGAAGCAGACGCTTTTTTAAAATCATTTAAATGGAAGGTGAAGGTCACAGCTATCGTTACTGAAAAATACAATATTGGAATATTGGAACAAGAACATTTCCACTAGAAACTGTTATTACTCTTTTTTGTAATGCATCTACATGGAAGATTTCAGTTGAGGAACAGAAGGTACATTTTGTGAAGTTGACCAATTTTGCTTTAAGTACTAACTTCATTTATGTAATTTAGGTATATTTCGAGAACATTGGAGCAGAGGACATTATGGATGGGAACCCCCGTCTGATCCTTGGTCTCATTTGGACGATCATCCTCAGATTTCAGATCCAGGAGATTGAAATTGAAGTCGTGAGTAAAAGCATGTTTTACAAGTATCTCAGAATTGAAAAAAAGTATCGTCGAGATATACTGTCTGTCCCGAAGTCTTAGATGATCCATGTATAGCCATATGATTTCTTGGGTGCATGGACTGTGGATTTTTCATCATTTTTAGTCTTCTGCAGAATTCTTGAGGCCGGCCCGGCTAGCTCAATCGGTAGAGCATTGGATTGTCAATTTTGACAATCCCGGTTGAATCCCCATCAGGGCCGGCAAAATTTCTGAGTGATAACTGATCTAAAAGTCATTTGTACTTCACCTCTGAAGCAAGTGAGGAAGTAGTCAGTCACTTGCGGAGAAATTGGTTAGTAAACTGGTTGGATACCCAGGAACACTGGTTAGGTGGACCAACACAGATGACATTAGCTGTAAAACTGGCGTTAAACCCCAATAAAACCTAAAACCAGAATTCTTGAGGTTGAAAATAAATTGTTAATTAATGTATCCTGTATGAATAGTGTGCTTTTACAAACTAGTAAAAATATGCTGCATGTGTATTAAATTTTGTCATCTGGAACTTACACATTGCCTATGTAGCTGACAAGATCTCCTTTGAAGCAGTGGAACTTTTTACTGTGATTTAGATTATAATTATGTAAGTTAAACCATAATTTTGTCTTTTAGAATTTCTTACTTTAAACATAGAAATAACCTTGAAAGATGCACTGTTTTTACTGACAGGATGAAGATGATGAGAGCAGTGAGAAAAGGTCGGCAAAGGATGCACTGTTACTATGGTGTCAGAGAAAGACCGCTGGGTAGGTATTTTTATAGCGAAGATGAGGATGGTTGAATATTTCACAAAATAACACTGTTTCTGTTGTGGTTTTGGTATGTAGTAGATGTTTTCTTGGTTATTTAATAGACCAGAATGTTTTGATGTTGTCATTAATGACTTTTTTCTGAAAAAAATGTTGCCATTTTGGTTAAGACTGATGCTTCAAGTGTAAATGAAAGCTTCGTTGATTTTAAAAAAGTACTGTAGTGCTGTCAGATTGTGATAAAGCTACCTAAACACTTAATTGTTCTGTAAACACACCCCTCCCCACTTCAAGAAAGTCTTGACTTAGTGTAAAATCAGAAGTAGGAGTGGGTAGCCATGTTCTTGCATAATAGCTTCATGTATGCTTTGATGTTTTTGTAATGAATAACAGACTGATGATCATTTCTGTAACAGACTGACCATACTTTTTCTAATGTCTGTCTTGGCATTTGCAAACTCAGGCTTTGCAGTTTAGCTGGAGTTGGGTTTGGATGGAAGATAAAATGAGCTTGATTTATGTTGCATTTGCAATTATAAGATGGTACTCCACTTAAAACTAAGTTTTTTTTTCTAGTTTTATTTTTCTACAACAGCAGTTAGAATAGCTATGTATAAACAGTCACAAACTTCCATAATTTATCATGCATTTCATGTGTATGCATACTAATTTGCTCTGCTATCTTTATTTAATTGACAAAAATAACAGACGGTAAAGGGAATTACATTTTCACCAATAATATATTCGATATAGCTTAAATACATATCATGCGTACCACCTGTGGTCTAGCATATTTATGCATATTATAGCATGCTTTCCCTGTCCAGTCTGTTGCCAACTCAATCTTTTGACATATTCAGTGGTATTTTCTCTTTTTACTTAACATATTGCATAGAATAGCTGAAATGAAATCCACATCTTATAATTCATTGAAATGTAAAGACAAGAATTATCTTGGTACAATCCATTGCCCCTTTTGTGGCAGTTTTTTTGTTGTTGTTTTAGAACATTTGCATTTGTGTTTAGGGGTCAGTCAGAATGTTCGATTATAAAACATGTAGCATTTTTATACAGATATACCGGTAGATGCTTTTTTTCTGAAGTGGATGTTTGAACTTAATAATTCAGGTCATATAAAGCGAGGGGCCTCTATATTGAGAAAATTAAAAGCAGTGCTGAATAACAGTGGCTTGAGTTGGTTTGACAGATACTTTCTCTCTTTATTTGATATAATTTATTGTCAGTTCCTGTTTCCCATATAACTAGTGCCCCCCCCCCCCCCCCCCCCCCCCCCCCCCATCCCCACACCCCCCCGTAGTGGGGGATAATATTATAAAAGATACAGAAAGCAGTCCATTCCAAAGACCTTTCTTGTTCTTTTACATTCTTTTACATAGCTGCAATATATTACATGGGACCTCAGTTGAATGTCTCCTCAGAATCACAATTAGTTGAGGAGCAGGAAATTTGATAGGCGACACATAAAGCATACAATGATTGATTAATTCAAGCAAACTGTTGATGAAATTCACTAAGCCAAAATATAGTTGAGAATTCTTGTCAAACATTATTCGCAATCTTTGCTTACATTTATCGTTCTTGTGAGTGCATGCTATCTTTTCATGTCAATTTAATACTCCATCCACATACTTGTTATTTTTGCAACTCCTTTTTCCCTTCTTTTGAGAATTTTTTTACAATCTAGAGTTACTAAAAAGCATGAAATCTTAAGCTAAAGCATTAAACATTTTGGTTATTATTTTTCAGCAAAGAAGGAATGCTTGAAATTGATTGAAAATGTTCAATAGTAAAATAAAAACCTAGGAATGCCCATGTATGTTTTTGCTTTAATTAATTTGGGTCTTTGTTGATTATTCATGTTGTGAATTTTCATGAAAAAAAAAATTAACAAGCCTAAGGGAAACACTGTAGTCTTCATCTTTTTGAAAATATGGTTATGTTGTTTTTCTACAAACACTATCAAATAGCTGTTATTTTCAGGTCTAATTAATCAGTATTGTCAACCAATCTACTGTGTGCTTTCCAAAACATTTTACCTTTTACAAAAAATAAAATACTTGATAACAGTATAGTGTTAAAATTTCTGATTGTTAATTCTTGAAGGACCTAGCTTACAAAATTCAAATTCGAAACTTTATATCAGCACTGTGAACTATTGCTGATTTTTACAGTTTTAAAGTTTATAGTTGAAACCACATTCTTTTCACGTTGTTCACTTTTATTTATGGCAAAATATTGACATAATATTGATGCATGACTGTGCAGAAGTTATGCAATATTTGATCAGGTAAGTGCTGTGTTAGTAGATGGATAAATCAGAAGAGTTAAGTGATAACCCATGTATCTCAGCTGTCGAAATTTTAATTAAAAAGTTTAGTACCCTTCAACCCAAGTATTCCATGTATGTGTGAGTTAATAAATTAGTCATTTATGTAATATGGTTACAAGAAAGAAAATACATAAATTGTAAAGACTCCTTGATTTGTGAAAATATGTGGTGCGTTTTGATAATAGGGACCTTATGCGTCTAAATAAAGTTGAAACGTACCTGAAACTAACGTTGAATGTCATTTCAATCACTGCCTCTAAAACCCTGGCAAGCTATCGTGTACATATAATTATTATATATCACCAGAATATGATAAACATTTTATATTTGTATTTTCTGTAACAGAAAAGATTGATTTTTCGTTTTCTGTTAAAAGTCAAATTTCTTTAAAATTCTCCAATGAAATCTCTTTTATTGTGATCCTTCACATATGACAAAACTTCAAATGAAGATTCCTCAAAATATTTTTTTCACAGTGCAATGATATGAGACAGTTGTTTGATCTTCTACTGAGTGGTCTTTGTATCTAAGTTTGACTATATCTACCATCTTCAACAGAGAGGTTACAAAATGTTGTCCCTGTCCCTGTGGGTCCCTCTGTTTTGTAGTCCATAATGTTTCAAATGGTCGGGGATATACTCGTGGATTTACTTGGATTTGAAACATTTTTTACTGACATATCTTACTGATGTTTCAGATGCAGCTTCATAGATAAAAATAAATATCTTCCATATTGACCTGTACTAAGTCTTATTGTTATATAAAATGCAAAGTTTTAGTTCAAAATATTTAAAACATCACTGAAGTGAATAGAAAAACAAACATTGTAATAAATAGAAATAAAAGAATAACAGAAATTTTGTTATAATTTAAAGGGAGTACTTTTGTATACATATCAGGCAGAAGGGCACAGTTTTGGTTTCAGTTGTAAATGTAGCTAATAGTGTAACAAATATTAACATGGAAAGGCAGTTACAAAATTGTTCCTTCCTATATAAAAAGTTATAATTTAAAATATAACTGTCATGATTAAAGGTGTGCTACACATCATAAACCACAAAACTAAGCTGTGGCTGTTTGCAGCACACACAAAAAAATCAAAATAAATTACATCCAGCAGGATGCTTTCAGTTCAAAAATCTTGTTTCACTGTCAAAGATAAATGGACTAAAATAACAGGACTTGTGCAGATGTTACAACTATTCTGCTTTCGAGCATCAACATATATATTTTAAAAACCAGATCTTCAGCTAAACAGCTATGTGGTTTGTCAATGTGTAATACCTTTGTTAGGCAATATTTGCATTAACTACACATAATTCAGGTGTGGTTTTATGAAAATGACTTTAATTTGATGTAAGATTTTATTTCTTAATTAATTGAATATACATGGTCTTGTATCTTTTTATTTTTTCATTTGTATGAAGAAATTTCATTGTTTTGTTTCTTTATTACATCATATTCAGTGTAATAATTTTGTTTTAGCTTAAAGGTTTTTAGCCCATATATGAACTCTTGCTTTTTAGCCTTACTTGTACGTATTCCATCCCATTAATTTTGTATTGATAGCAGTTGCAATGTTTTAACAGAACATGTTAGGACTTAGAGAGTAAATATGGCCTTTCCTCCTTTAGCAAATCTATAAATAAATGGAGGTTTATCAGATTTCTTATTGTTTGTAAGAAATAGATTTATATCCTTAATTGTCATTTGATACACTGCGTAAATTAAGCCTTGAGAAAATGGACGAACTTCTTAGAAAGTCATGAACTCTCACTAGAATATGCTAATTCTAAGCACATATGAAAGAAATGCTTGAGTAAAAGCATACTCTTTATAAAGATTTACATTCCAAGGAAGCTTATGAAGTGACATGTTATAGTCGTTAAGAGGCAGCTTCAGCAGATGAACTGTTAAAGATTTTAAGAAGTCCTTGAAAAGATTTCTTAAGGCAGTTTGATTCCTGTTGCCAGATTATGTTAAGATGGTATAGAACTTGGAATGTTTTCAAGGATTTTGCAGTTCTGCAGTATCCATTGAGCAGCTCTGATAACCTGAAACCCCCACCCCGCTCTCCCCTGAAATGTCCTCCCTTTCCCTGCTTAAACATGGTCACAAGTCAGTATCAAAATTTTTGCTTTACATATGTAAGCAGTTAATTAAAATTTATAAAACTGTATACAGGTAAGTTGTTTTCATGTTTAAGGTAAGACTATTATTGCCACAACATTCCAATTTGTTAGTGAAAAATATTTGCAGTATAATATGACATCTATATTGACAGTAGATGCTAAGTTTTTGCCATAACCACACATACTTTATTTAGATTTTATTAAATTGTGAAATTGTAAACAGAGTCAGAATACAGAAAGATTGATGACTGCTAGTTTGTTGATAATAATGACATTATGTTGATATTAAGAGTAAGAAGTTATAACAGAATGATTTTAATTATTGTGTGAAATATTTCCTTATACATTTGAAGAAAAAAAGAGCTTATTTTGCTTTTGTAGAATTGGCATTTTTATTAGTAGAATGAGATTTTGTAAATCAGTTCTCATGTGTTAGCAGTTTTAAGTAGTGAAATTCCATCAACTCTTGGTTAAGATCGTGAACATTGAAAACTAGTTGGTTTTTTCACAAACAAAAAAATCTTTTGAATCATTCTGATAAGAGAAGAGTTTCTACCAGTGTAGGTATTTTAATAAAACACATGCTTCTTTTTAATTAAATACCAGTTCATTTGGTGGTGGGAATGTTTTTTAATCCATTTCTTTTATTTTCAATTGCTATTTTAGTTGAAGTACTTCTGGAAAAGCTGATGTCCTGTCATCAACAATATAACTTATTAAAAATGTTTGAGCACTGATTAAAAATTGAAGAGAATTTATTAGTCTTGAGGTTTTGAACAGAATTTTTAAAGGGTAAGGTAAAGATTTGAGGATTGTCAAGTGTAAAATATTTAACAAGTGTTTATTTATTGTTTTCCTTTACCATTTAAGGTATCCTGGTGTGAAGATAGACAATTTCACAAGCAGCTGGCGAAATGGGCTTGGCTTCAATGCACTTATACATGCTCACAGGTATATATGTCCTCATGTGAATGGCCCGCCAGTTTCTACTTGGCTTTTCTGGAAAGAAAGAAGATATTTCAGTCTCTGTAGAAAACCAAAAACACATGTAATTTCTGTGTACTATTAAGGGGAATAAATTGTGAAGTTTTTACACCTCTGTTTTATGCAGTGACACTAACAGTTTCAAGTTTGATTTCAAGGAGCATTCATTAATCTAAAAGTACTTGAAATAGTTTTCAAGCCAAGAGAATTAACTCTTGTAGCTATGTGTTTGAGTATTACAAGTGTAGAGACTATGACCTGAAGATTGAAGAACATTAAGTTATTCATTGGCCCTGTTAAATTTCTGGCTTGTCCATTTCTTAATTTGGACAGCCCCATTTGTTATTTATGGAGTTATTTATTGAAAACTCCCAGACAAAATAGCAAATAGTGTTGATCTGTTATAGCTTGCAAACAGGGTAACCAGTGTAAATGAAGTTGTAAAAATTGTCTTTATCATGGTGTTAATATTTGTGTATCTTTTACAGTCATTTTGCTTGTATAATTTCAGACCTGACTTGATAGCATATGAACATTTGGATCCAGCTGATCACATTGGCAATTTGAACAATGCTTTCAATGTGGCTGATGACAAACTGGGCATCCACAAAATTCTGGATGCTGAAGGTATGGTTTCAGAAGCAAGATTCAGAAAAGATGTGTATCCTTGTTAAAGGCTTACCATTACAATTTAATTTGCTTAGCATAGATAGAGTTGATAAATTGTAGTAGAGTTATTCTATGGCACTTCTTCCATGCCTATCAGCTAGCTTTTATGGTTATGTATTAGAGTATCCATGTTGAGAATCCAGGTATATTTAGTTCAAATCCAGCTTGAGGGATATACCTCTGCTATATTCATCCTTATTCTGGTAATGCTCTACATAGAGTTGACACATCATTTTATTTTAATTAATCAGAAAATTCTTTTTTTCTGTTCACTTAAAAAAGACACTCAATTGACCTGTAGAAGCATCAGTTAATCATCATACATTGTGTTTGAGTTAAACTGGTATTTCTTTTCATAGATGTGGATGTTCCTAGACCAGATGAGAAGATTATTGTTACCTATGTGGCATCATACTACCATTACTTTGCCAAGATGAAGAGTGAAATGACAGGAGGCAAAAGAATTGCCAAGGTAATCTGTAACATTATGTTGTGAGTGAATGCCCTTTTGGTGTATGAATTTGAGTGTGTCTTGAGTGTGTCTTCGGAAATCATCTGCGGGCAGTTTTGTTTGATGTGCAGGTTCAGTAGCTTTAGAAGAAAAGGTCAAATTTAACAAAGATCTACTTTGCTGGAAGCAATAGTTAAAAAATATCTTGGAAAAGAAAAAGATTACCTACACAGGCACCAATATACAGTCTAATGTTGTTATAGTGTTCATACCAGATCTGCCTCTTCAGTCAGGAGAATAGAACAAAAGGTGTCTCCATAAGATTGTGTAAAATCTAATAAAGTAATGTTCTTTCTTCAAATTTTTGAGTTTTCATGATGAACAGAAATTTTAAGGAATTGTTACTGGCATGTTTGTTCATGGTGTTGATATCTTTCAGATCGTTGGCTCAATGATGGAGCTAGAGAAAATGGTGGATGATTACGAAAGTCTTACAACTGGCTTGTTGGAATGGATCAAAGCAAAGATTGTCAACCTGAATGACAGAAACTTTCCAAACTCCTTGGATGGTATACAGAAAGAATTGATATCTTTCAAAGAGTACAGAACAGTTGAAAAACCTCCTAAGTAAGTAAAAAGTCGGACAGAAAGGAATGGATAGTTTTGTTGTGTTACTGTTCAAGAGTTAAAATTTCTTAAAAAGCATAGTCTGTTTGCTTTTGTGGGGGGTTGGGGTGTTGTTTAGTTTGCCCTAAATGTTGCTAAAACTAAAGGAATAAAGGTTAACAAAACAATTTAAAGGAACCTTTTTCCTGTAGGTGTGTTCTAGGTAATGTGAGTTTAGTGTATCCTATTGAAGAAAAATTTTCATTGTAATGACTTTGATGTATGTCTTTTAAATTGGTAGTTGTATGTTGATTGTTTGAAAGAAAATAAAGTTTGCTATGTCAAGTTTAAACGTTTAACATGTTCCTAGGTTGAGAGAAAAAGGAAACATAGAGGCAACATTTTTTAACATACAAGCCCGACTGAAGGCTAATGGGCAGAAGCTGTATAATCCACCTGAAGGTTTTCTCATACATGATATAGAAACTGCTTGGATGAGGCTAGAGAAATCAGAACACGGCAGGGAGACGGCACTCAGAGATGAACTGATTAGGTGTGTATATCATAGGGTCAATGCAAAACTATTTCAGCTACATATAAAATATGGTGATACAGTAGTTTTGCACTGAGCCCTCAGTATGTGCTTTCTGAAAAAGTCTTTGGTAAGCAGAGGTTGCAGATTTGGTTAGCATTAATAATGTTGAGAGGACAGTCTCCATGTTTGTTTCTTTAATTTGTCTAGCAGTGTGGCATTGTATTTAATTTGAATGCTGTTATGACTGTATTAACTTTGAAACTTTACTGGATCAGTGTTGCTTTAAAGGGTTATCACAGCATGTTTGCAACTAGCCCTGAATAAATATTGTGTTATATAGTAGATGCCAAGACTAAGTCTTGATGGCTGGCAGTGTGGTAATGAAGAAATTATTATGTAAATGAGTCCAAAATAATGTAGAATCCATATCTGGCATAGATATATACAAATTTTGATCTGTTCTGAACTGTTTTCCTAAGGCAAAGTAATACTATTTGGAGGGTGTTTATTGTAAAAAAAATCTTGTTTCTCTTTTTTTGTACAGACAAGAGAGATTAGAACAGTTGGCACAAAGATTTAGAAGAAAGGTAATGTTTTAAATTGATTTATTTAATAATGTTAACAATGTTGGAGCAGTAAATTAAGATCTGCCTATGTGATGCTAAGAACCAAGTTGGGAATAGTATACTTCAGAGTTTTAAGCACTGTGGATGATAATGGTCACTACAATATGCAGCATATTTACATGACATTATTTCCTGATCTGACCTAAATAGCATGTTCAAAAAAGTACATTGTATTAATGAAAACATATATTATCCCTCTTTTCATTTGTATTTTAGGCTGAGATTCGTGAGTCCTGGTTGATGGACATGATGCAGATATTAGACGAGAAAATGGTCTGTAACAATGCCGCACAGGCCGAGGCTGCAATTAAGAAACATGAAGCCATTAGTGCTGAAATCCTGGCAAGGGTAGGTTTAGATATATTTTGAGTTTATTGACTTTTGACAGAGCATTTTGCAAGAGATTCATTGTTCAGTTTGAACTATGGAAATTTGTCTTAACAGTTGTAGCAATAAAATAAAAAGAGTTTTAGGTATGTATTTGAGGCCATTAATTTGATTGGGTCTGTGTTTATTTGTTTGTTGTTTCTTCTAAACAGAAAGACAGATATCAAGCTTTGAATACACTGGCAGTAGAGCTGGTACAAGGAAATTATCATCAGAAAGAAGCAATCCAGAGAAAGTAAGTCTTACCAAAGATTTGTTGTAAAAATACAAGAAAAAGGTGCTATTCTGAACCAGTTGAGCTGAAACGACTGTTTGTGTTTGTATAGAAGTATTCAGTACCTTGTGACTGGAAACTTATTTTGTAGAAGAATTCTTTATGCATTGTGTGTGTATGATTTTCAGTGTGAAATTTTTGTTCAAAGAAATCTGTGCTTATTATATATTTGTCTTAGACCTTCTGTCTCTCAGGATAAAATTCTGGTTTTTTTGTTTTTGTTGTTTTTTGTTTTGGTTGTTGAATTAAAGTCAACAATATTCACTTGTCCAAAGACAAAAATGTTGACAAAATGAAGATGCTTTATGATTAGGTAATGGCTCAAATAATTTGATGCATTAATTTAAGAAGCTGTTGAACAAATTATGCTGATAAGTTCAATTCAGTGGCTCTCAGGCATTCTGTAACTGTTTTGTTTTTTGCTTGAAAATTCACAGATTCTTAAATTTCTTACTTTACAGAGATGATTATATAAGGAAGAAGTGGCAAGAATTGTTGGACAAACTGGAACAAAGGAAGCTAACTCTGGCAGGATTTAACAATCTGATGACAATGTTCCGAGAAATAGAAACCATTCAAGAGGAGTTGAAAGAAGTTGAGGTAAAGCATTAAGAATAACACTGACCAAAATGGAACACTCCTAATAGAAAACTAAAACAAAAATTAGATTTATGCACTTTAGATTTCATGTTTGGATGGATGGCATTGCAAAAACCTCTCTTTTATTTGAGTCATTAACAGTAAAGATAATAGGTTTGAGCCATTCTGTACACCAGGGTTGGAAGTGAAAAGGTTCACACTAACATAGAACAAAGAAGCAGGTAAAACATTTTTGATAGTTCTTGATGTCATAAAGTTGGCTGTGCAGAACTATAACTTGGTCAGATGTATAGACTGTAATGGTTTCCCTATGTTACTAGAGTAACATGCAAGATTTTTGTTTTTGGTTACTATTTGAATTAATAAGAGGTAGCTAGAATTGTAGTGAAGTAGAAGTTTTTGCATAGATTATTGTTATGAGGTAGTAATTTTGCATTGGTTTTCTGTATCTTTTTCAGAACAAAGTGAAAATAGAGGATTGTGGGAAGCACCTGCAGGCCGTGGAGGATTTCCTTCAACAGCATAGTCTACAGGAGTCCCAACTGCACTCTCTGGCAAAGCGGGTTCGAAACCTGAACAGGCGGTCCAAGTCATACGCAGACCCCAGCCACCAAGAGATGAAGGTTTTAGATCAGAGACTAGATGCATTGAATGCTGAACTCGAAAAGTAAGTACTTACCTGAAAAAAACACACATACTTCCATGACTAAGTGCTTATAGGTGCTGTCATGTAATCACTGAATTTATCACTGGACATGGGTTTTAGCACCACTACCAGCCATGACTATTTATTTGAGGAAGTTAGCAATTATTTTTTATTCAGAGGATGGGACTCTGATACCGGTCTCTTCAAGGAATTGCCAGCATGATATGACTGAGAGTAAGAGGGTGTTAATTTAACCAAACCAAAAGTAAAAATGAAAGGACTGTTTGTAAATGTGTATTAGTTTCAAAAAAAAAGTACCAGTTATTTGAAGCAACCTTCTCAGAGGTTGTGAAGCAAGCTTCTGAGAGGCTGAGAGTGAGCTTATTCAAACCTTTACAAGTCTAAGGACTTTTAAGCATGGGTACCAAAGTCAGATTTCTTTTCATAAAAGGCTTATTTATCTTTAAAGGTTTGTCATATTACACAACTTATTTTGACTTGTTTTTCAGAGTGAAAAATTTAAGTAGCAAAAGAAAGAAGAACCTTGAAGTTGCCAAAGCTTATTTCCAGTTTCTGCAGGATTCCGAGGAGGAGGAAAGATGGGTTCTTGAGAAAATTGCAGACATGAAACAAACAGATATTGGCAAAGATCTCAATGCTGCATGTGTTCTTATGAAGCGCCATGAGGTATTTTTCTTCATTCCTGTATTCTGTCATGAATTTATCAAAGTAGAGCCAAGATTTAGTATAGTACTCTTTGTTTAGAAATGAAATTTTCATACATCAGCAATGAGCCTGAAGGATGAAGTCCCACACATCTCTTATTTCAACGTTTCTCCATTTGAGGGAAAAGCGGTTTTTGCCTAAGATCGCAATATGTTTAGGACTCTGTCTCTTTTCATAAACTGACCTATATAGCAGTTAGTTCTTGGAAATGTAAATAGTAACTGTTGTTTCTACATTGGTTTTAATTGTTTTTACTCTTTACTTGAGTAAATGTCAAGATATGCTGAACAAAAAGGTGAACAATCATTTTTTATGTCTGTCACAGCAAGTTGAAGCAGAGATGGCAGGCCGGTTCCCAGTTTGTGAACAGGTGTGTGGTAGAGGTCAGGACCTTGTCAACACAGGTCACAGTGCAAGGTCAGAGATTGGTTCCAGGATCCGGTCACTAATGGACAAGTGGAAACAACTGCAGGAAATGGCGGCAGCCAGAAGAACAAAACTGGAGGATGCAATTGAAGCTCATCAGGTAACAGTTGTCTCCCTTCGGTTATGTAGATAAGTGGATTTCTTGTTGTCTCAAGTGAAAGTTCTTTTAGCATTGCAAAAATTTGAAAAAATCTTCTGATATGTTATAGTTATGGTTAAAGGAAGAGAATTTACTGCTTCCTGTGCTGAAGAAAGAACACATGATACAAAATATAGAGATTGAGATTTGAATACATGACATATTACATTTTTCTAATCAATATAAAGAAAATCATTTTTGAACTGCTGGTTCATTTCCTTGGTCTAAAGAGAGGGATTTTCAACTTATAAAATGAAATATAGGAATAAACTTGCAGATGATAAAAATGACACTTATTTATTTGAATTAAATGCTTCAAAAGGCCCACCAGGTTTGCATAATTTAAGTTTAAATATGCAGGTTTTACATGCTTATTTTGTTGATTTTGCCACAAAAGGGGTGAAATTCAACAGTATATATTTGACATTAGATATTCTTTGGAAGCATTAGCTTGCCTGAGCAGAATGTGCTCTCTGTGAGCTCTTGTAATCAGCTTTTGCCCATTATCCTTTGACATGCATCGTCATAATGTATCTGACATAATATCTTTGACCATTATATTGTGGACAGTCGTACTCAGGTGAGCGATATACTGCCAACATGGCCTCTTGTTGGTAACTGCTTAATGTATATATTATCAAACTGAAGTTATGCATGTTTTGTGTTCATTTCTGTAAGCTTATGTTATAAACTGGGTTATATTCATGTCATGCATCGTGTTTTTTACGGTAAAAGGTTCAATGAAAAATGTATGTTCATCTATTTTATATATTTATATCCCCTTTTAAGCTCAATGTTTTTTTTGGTTTTTTTTTTTATGCAGCATGTTCTTGTATTCAAAATTTAAATATAAGTAATTTCTGTCATGTTTGAACAAATCTTTTTTTTTTTTTTTTTTACTGAAATTTTGTTTACAATCCAAAAGTACCTGGTTCATAATTATCTTTTCAACTTCTGGATTTAATGTAAGATGATGAAAAATGTAGAACATTCGAGAATCCAGTCGTAAATCCATTGTTAATTAATTGATATTATCTTTATGTTGGCATTGTATCTATTACATTGTACCTTCAGATTAAATTGAAATCAATACTTAACTGAGAGAAAATTCATTTTCAAGCTTATTTGAGATTACAAAAGAAGATCTTATTTACGGCTTTTTGCATTCATGTTTTTGCCTTGGCATAAATCTGAAGTCCTGTATTTTTATGTTAGAAAGTTGGTATTTAGCCTTTGCAGTGACTTGTGTTTATCCAGACCAGATAAAAATTGTAATATTGAGTTGACATTGACATTTGACATTTTTTTAGCAAAGTAAAATGTGTTGTCCAGACTTCAGTACTGCACATTTTACTGTCAGTTACCCAGTGTACTGTCAGTTACCCAGTGTACTGTCAGTTACCCAGTGTACTGCCAGTTACCCAGTGTACTGTCAAATAGTCTGTTTCCAAGTTAAGTCGGTCTCCAGTATGTACACAACCCATTCATTTTGAAACAATAATACCACATGGTGCTTCTACAGCTGTTACATCCACCGTTCCTTCTTTTGTGACCTTCTTGTTGTCCTTATTAAATGAACAGTTCATATATGCTTCTATTAAAATCTTTTCCTTACTGATATGCATTAAGTATGTATTGTGCACAAGATGATACCAGTAATGCATTTAAGATAGACTTTGTCTGTGGGTAATGAGCAAGCAACCTGTTTTAATCTCAGATAAACCTAGTTTGTTGTTGCTATTGGCTAACTTCAGTTTTCAATGATGTAACATAGAAATTTTACAGTTCTGGATGTTTCTTATGATAAAAGAGTTGTCCGAATACACTCTAAGGTTTCTTAGTAAAATACTCCAAAGATAATGTTTAACTTGCACTAAAGGTATTTGTAAATTAAGGAAACCAAGAAGTTGACATGAAGCAGATATAACTGAATAATAACTGAATAAGTGTTTTTTTGAATGAATTTTCTCTTTTTTTGGCTTTGGTCTGTCTTCTGTTATCTGTTCTGTGAAGCAGGATTTTCTAACTCTTAAATTACTTCATTGGTCTTTCTATAGAGGTAATTACAGCAGATGACAATTAAATACATAATCATAGCAACTGATCTTTGTTTATCACATTTAAATATAAGTACACAGGAAGGTATGTTTCCATATAGGCGGTGCTTAACTTAAGATGAATAACACCTAGCACTTTCATACTCTATGGCCTGTGGGTAGTAGGAGTCAATAGGCTAACAGAAAAAAAAATTAACATAAACTTTATTTCTTATTGCAAGAGCAGGAATGTTAAACATAAATCCAGTATGCAATGTTTCTGGCTGAAAATTTATTTCGGTGAAGTCTTTTTTCAAGTATGACAGTTCCTTGAAGACAGTCAGATGTTGAATATTGCCTCAAATCACCTGACATAAATCCTCAGTATGCCAGCTTCTTGTTAATATACATAAGAAAGCATTTCAAAAAGCATCAACATTGTTTTGAATGTGACCCAGCAGGAAGACATTTGGGAAGAGAAGGTGGTATTTACCCAGAGTTGAAACATAGACCATCTTCAAATAAGGACACTCTTACTCCATCCTATAAGTGAAATTTGAGTAAGAGTCTAATTGTATATGAAAATGTTATAGTGGGCAGTTGATGTATCTCTTTTTTATCAGTGACAAATTGAACCATAACAAATCAGGTGTAGAATTAATAAATGCTTACACAGGGGTCATAGAATGTCAAACTTACATTCTGGTTTAAATAACAGAAACTGACTTTCTGTAAAATCCAGTCATTTATCAAACATTTTATCATTCGTTTTCAGTATTACACAGATGCCAATGAAGCTGAGTCATGGATGAAAGAAAAAATGCCACTCGTTACGAGTGATGACTACGGAAAAGATGAGGGCAGTGCCCAGACACTTCTCTCCAGACATAACAGGCTTGAGGGGGAGATCAAAGCTTTCGGAAGTGAGATTAAGCGACTTGATGAACTGGCACAGCTTATGACAAAGGCAGCAAGTGAACATAATGTAAGATTTACACTTAATATTTTGCAATGATACATTTCAAATCTTTTGAACCATCAGTCTTTGAAACAATTTTCAGGAGAAACTTTGCTATGAAACTTGCTATTTATGATGGGCATTTTGCTGATTTAATATCTAAACTAGATTTATACTCTAAATGGATTTAATGCTTGATTTGATTCTTTATTCAGTTGAAGACTTCCCATGAAATTTGTCTGAAAAAGTTTAAAAACGATGTGAAAACAAAGATCCAACAGTCTTGTTTGGATTTCTACAATGTCCTGTTTTTGTTCTTTTTTTATCAAGAAAATGGTTTTTAATGAAGTGAGGAAGGGGTGGTGTTTACATAGACACAGAAAATTTGCAGATACATACGCACAGATATTTGGGATATTAATTTCAATTTTTAACCAGGTTTTCAATTTTGAAAATCCTGGTTATTAGATTGGGGTATGGCGGGCGGATGGGCGGATGGGCGGGCGTCAAACGAAATTGTGTCCGCTCTGTAACTCTTCAACCCTTTGAAGAATTTTGATGAAACTTCAGACAAATGTTTACCACATCAAGATGACGTGCAGAACGCATGTTCCGCATGGCTGGCTCCAAGGTCAAGGTCACAGTGACATTAACATTGAAAATCCTGTCCGCTCTGTAACTCTTCAACCCTTTGAAGAATTTTGATGAAACTTCAGACAAATGTTTACCACATCAAGATGACGTGCAGAACGCATGTTCCGCATGGCTGGCTCCAAGGTCAAGGTCACAGTGACATTAACATTGAAAATCCTGTCCGCTCTGTAACTCTTCAACCCTTTGAAGAATTTTGATGAAACTTCAGACAAATGTTTACCACATCAAGATGACGTGCAGAACGCATGTTCCGCATGGCTGGCTCCAAGGTCAAGGTCACAGTGACATTAACATTGAAAATCCTGTCCGCTCTGTAACTCTTCAACCCTTTGAAGAATTTTGATGAAACTTCAGACAAATGTTTACCACATCAAGATGACGTGCAGAACGCATGTTCCGCATGGCTGGCTCCAAGGTCAAGGTCACAGTGACATTAACATTGAAAATCCTGTCCGCTCTGTAACTCTTCAACCCTTTGAAGAATTTTGATGGCTCCAAGGTCAAGGTCACAGTGACATTAACATTGAAAATCCTGTCCGCTCTGTAACTCTTCAACCCTTTGAAGAATTTTGATGAAACTTCAGACAAATGTTTACCACATCAAGATGACGTGCAGAAATTGTTGTCTCATTATTAAGTATACTCCTTGCAGACAGTATTGTTAGCCGAAATTTACATCCTACTCATTATCATGTATTCTCATGAATATTATCTTTTCCTTCATGTCATGTTATAATCTTTTGAATATTCATAGCAATCTTCATTCCAAAATTCATACTATAGTATAGAATCAGAACAACATTTTTGAAAACCTGGTTTCGTGGCATTGCCATGTTTCTTGTATTTAATTTCTTTTAGATATTTTTGTTACAAACTTTCACTTGTTGTTGTATTTTTTTTAAATTACATTCTACCAAATTGCATTTGTAACCCATGATAATTGATCTCGGACATTGTTTCTATAGGTCAGTTGTCCCTCACCTGACTCAAGTGAGGAAGTAGTCCGGTGCTTGTGGAAAGATTGGTTAGTAGAGTGGTTGGATACCCAGGAACACTTGTTAGGTGGACTGACCATTGGGATATTGCCACAGCCATTAAAACTGGCATTAAACCTCAATAAAACAAACAAAGCATTAATTTTGTAACACGATAGAGCTCATAAATCATGGGATACTGTTTTGCAGTAATTAACAGTTAGGTTTTCCAGAAATTAAAAGTTTCAATCCAGACAATGATGGTCAGTTTTTCTTGTACTCAGTAATTTCAAAATAATGTACTTTACATTTTGGCCTTAGACTATAGAGCAAGTGTACTCTTAAAAAGCATGTAAAAAAGGCAGAGTGATCATTAGCCTTTGTCAAGTCATCTTCATTGAACTTTTCCTATAGTTTATCCTAATATGTATCTGCCAGAATTAGCTTGTTGTTGTTGTGAAACAATATGGGAGTTTCTTAGTTGAACTAATCAGGTAGTGTCATGTAAGTTAAATTGTGATTGTATTTTCAGTCATTGACGCAGTAT
Organism: Cyclina sinensis; assembly: GCA_012932295.1. Taxonomy (NCBI): domain Eukaryota; kingdom Metazoa; phylum Mollusca; class Bivalvia; order Venerida; family Veneridae; genus Cyclina; species Cyclina sinensis. The sequence goes on from JAAONU010000011.1 coordinate 593,770, forward strand.
ACTTCTGCCGTTTTAACCTTGTTAAAGTAAGTCAAATGTACTTTTTTCAGATAAGTCTTGAGAAGTTCAAGCCGGCAGAGAATGGGGAGAAGTCAGATGATGAACAGTATGAGGATGAGGTCGTGGAGAGGCCCCATGAAATAGAAGTTGAGGAGGTGATTATCTTATTTCAGTTACAGCATTAAATATTAGTACATTTGGTTTGGCTAATTAGACCAGTAATATGTGGTCTTTATTAATGAATTGGTCTTAATAGATTAATCTGTTCTAAACTTCAGGCTGTAGTTCTTTCAGATTTAAAAGGTCTGTCTCTCTGAACCAAAATTTCTATATTCAGAAATGATGTTTAAATTGGTCTCCAGATATTTGATTTTGATTTCAGATACTTAAATTGTTATGGAATATAATGTTGTTGTTTTTTTTAGATCATCAAAATTACAACAGTTCTTTTGTCATTATGTAAGGTTTCTTTTTAAGTAAATTTTCTCAATTTAAATGATAGCAGATTTCAGATCTTACCAGGGTGTTTTTCCTGTAAAATATTTATACCCCTGTCCGGCAGTTTTTCCTTGTCCGCTCAATAACTTAAGAATCCTTTGACCCACAGTCATCTTACTTGGTCTGGAGATTGGTCATGGCCAGTAGATGACACCTGTTGATTTTTAGGTCACTGGGTCAAAGGTCAAGGTCACAGGGGCCTTGACTACAAAAAACTTGTCCGCCCAATAACTTAAGAATCCTTTGACCCACAGTCTTCATATTTGGTGTGGAGGTTGGTCATGACCAGTAGATGACCCCTATTTATTTTGAGGTCACTGGGTCAAAGGTCATGGTCACAGGCCTTGTCCGCTCAATAACTTAAGAATCCTTTGACCCACAGTCATCTTACTTGGTCTGGAGATTGGTCATGGCCAGTAGATGACCCCTAATTATTTTGAGATCACTGGGTCAAAGGTCACAGGAGCTTTGACTAAAAAACAGCTCCCCCCCCCCCCAATAACTTAAGAATCCTGTAACCCAAAGTCTTCATATTTGGTGTGGAGGTTGGTCATGACCAGTAGATGACCCCTATTTATTTTGAGGTCACTGGGTCAAAGGTCATGGTCACAGGCCTTGTCCGCTCAATAACTTAAGAATCCTTTGACCCACAGTCATCTTACTTGGTCTAGAGATTGGTCATGGCCAGTAGATGACCCCTATTAATTTTGAGGTCACTGGGTCAAGGGTCAAGGTCACAGGGGCCTTGACTACAAAAAACTTGTCCGCCCGGTGTGGAGGTTGGTCATGACCAGTAGATGACCCCTATTTATTTTGAGGTCACTGGGTGAAAGGTCATAGTCACAGGAGCTTTGACTAAGAAAAGCTTGTCTGCCAAATAATTTTATAATCCTTTGACCCTCAGTCTTAGACCACTGGGTCAAAGGTCAAGGTCACAGGGGCCTTGACTACAAAAAACTGGCTTACTACTCACATTTGGCAGGGAGGTTGTCCATGACCTCTAAATGACCCCTGTTGATTCTGACAAAGCTCTATGCGGGGTATTCACGCCATGACAGTGGCAGTTCTAGTTTATTCTAATGTCATGATTGGTTTCTTTTTATGCACCCAAAGGAGAGCATATTATAGTTTCTGAACTGTCCTTCTGTCCGTCCATCAATCATTTCGTCATTGCCCGTAACTTCCTTATTTGTAAACAGATTTACTTCATACTTTAAAATGACATCCCTTTGGGAAAGGCCTTCCATCTGACATATATATGAATTTGACCTTGACCCCTGAACGATCTTGACCTTGAAGGTCCAATTGTCAAAAAAAAACTTAATATTGGCCATAACTATCTTAGTAGTTTACCTTTGCAGACATCAACCCTTTGGGAGAGATTTTCCAAATGACATATTTTTTTTACCAAAAAAAAAAAAAAAAAACACTTCTATGAAGAATCTACAATTTATCTTCATCTGGTCCTCAGCTCAAAGGTCAAAGTACACTTCGGGGGCATTGTCATCTTTCAGTGATAGTTCTTGTGCCATTCTCAAATGATTCCAGTAAGATAAATAATTTTGGTCTTATGATCTAGGTGTGTTTTTCATGAATTTAGGGGATTTGATTTCCTTGCAGACTTGCATTGATGTTTTTCTGTATTAAGGTACATGAGAAAGAGGTCTTACAGGATTACGTTGAGACTCGTAAAATTCCACAAGTGCGGGCAGCATACACATACAGGGGACAAGGCATGCTTGTAGAGAAAGGAGAGGTAGGGAGATTTCCTTTTTAAAAAGAGGGACTAGATATAATTAGTCCTGTACCAGTGTGTTTACACTGGAGGGGACTATAGGTTAGCTCTCCATCTGTCAGTCAGTTTGCCCAGAAATACAGATCCTGTGATAGCACTAAAAAATGTATAAATTAAGTAAATGAAACTTTGTATATGAGTTGATGGCAATATGGAGATTATGCACATCACTTTATTTTTAAGATCAAAATTCTGCAGTTTTACAGACCTTCATAGCAAAATCTTGTCACACAAACTACTTCCCCATTCCAAGGACAATTGTTTTGAAACTTGGTGTACATGGTCACCAATAAGTGAAGATGTGCATGACATGTTTTTCATGCATGCCATATCATGTCTGTGGTTTTTCAGCCAGTCATGGGCAAAAACTTATGATGCTAACTTCCACACTTCCAGAATATCTATTTGAAACTTGTTATGCATGTTCACCAATAAGTGAAGATGTGGATGAAGTGATTTTTATGGGTTCTCTGTTGCTTTATGGCTTGTCATAGCAAAATTTTGTGACAAAAACTATTTCCACATTTTTAAGATATCAGTCTGAAACTTGGTGTGCATGTTCACCAATAAGTAAAGATCTGGATGATGTGTTTTTCATGCACACCATTACACACTGTGGTTTTATGGCCCATCATAGCAAAATCTTGATGCACACTACTTCATCATCTCTAGCATTACAGATTTGAAACTTGTTGTGCAAGATCATTGATAATTGTAGAGGTGCATGACACATTCTTTAATTCCCCTTTTCCTTGGACAAGGCAGTATAATTGCAGTGGTAACACATTTAGTAATAGCTCTAGTTTATTTCAAGGCAGAACCTGTTGGAGACTATGTGTTGCGAGCAACAACGGTAACTTGTTAGCTTTCAAATTTCGCTAAATAAAAATGCTCTTTTTTTTTCATCATAGCAGACTATAACCTACCGTCAACAGCACCCACTGGTGCTGAAGGGAAATGTTGGATTTAGCAGATTATTCAATGTGGCAAGTTCTGTGTACCATTCAGTGGGGAGTTTTCTATGTGCTATCAATTTTTATGATTTTGTTTTTATGACCAAACTTGATATGTGAAAATTGTCCTCAAAAAAAATTTGCATTTAATTTATCACAATCTCAGTTGAAGCCTTCACATTTCAATATTGTGTTTCTGCAGTAGTTTACCAGTACACAGTACACTGTTACAAAGCGTGCTCCTTAGACTATCAATTTCTCTACACGTAATTTACTGGATACAAATTGGTTATTTGACTAAGCTGTTAAATGGTTATTGCCACCTTTGCAAATAAAATCCTTCATTGCCATTTATATTCCCAGTTTTACAACTGTTATTATCAGTGTTTAAACATATTGAGTAATAAATAATACAATACATTTATTTTCTCATACTTCTCATAGCCATGCTTGATTGTCTTTTCAACAGTTTAAGAGCTTTTTGCTCCAAAACCGCAAACTTCTCCAACATTCAAAATAACCCATTATTATGGTAGTTGAGCAAGACTATACACATGCGATTGAGTGCTATTTAGATGGTGCTATAAACCAAAATGCCAAGAGTCATTTATCATGGTCAAGTGGAAGATAAAAGACATACAGCCTTAATTTGTGTCTTTCCAATCACACTAGTTTTTTTTTTTAATTTCTAAAACATGTATGGGATCTTGCTAATCCATACTCACACAATCAGCTACTGTATGTCAGCTGAATGCAATACCCTTCCAATCCAGAACACTTGCCTCTGAGTGTTGGATGTCTTTTCTAGTGCTTTAGTTCAATTAGTTCAATTTATTAGTAAAATTCACTTTTGGGTCATAACATATATCATATGTTTATACCTTACACAGACAAGGAGGTGCAAACATACCCTTTGAATGGTTGTGGTGCTTATTCAAGCAGTGACAGAATATATATTATCAGCAAAGGCTTTAATGGTATGGAGTAATTAGCACAACTTTTTCATGGTAACTTAACTTTAAGATAGAAATCTGTTAAGGCTGCATCTGTTAATCTCAATCTTTCACACCTCTGTTGTGATTGGATGATCTTCAGCAATTATCAGATTAAGTTAATTGTCCAAGACACAGCTGACTGCTTGTTTACACATCTTGATATTGTGTGGGTGTGTGATTCAAAGAAAGAGACTAGGTGTGGTCAATGATTAGTTGAAATGGACATGATAGGAATGTGTAGATACATGTCAGATTCTCTTGATGCTTATTCTGATAAATAATCCTGCACCTTATAAAGTTTGTTTTTTAAAAAAAAAAAATTTAACATCAGTTGGTCAGACTTAGCGGTTCTGATCTGCAACAAAATCTTGCTGTTTTTCAGTCGTCACATATTTTCATGACTGCTTTTGTATTACAATTTATAAACAAGCAAAGGTGTCTAAAATTATGCTGAAAAGCAAGTAATAAATATCTTACTAATTTTAGGGGAATTCTGCGTATTAACATACCTGTACATATCTGTTGTTCATCTATAGCATTGAGTAAATTCAGTAAATTTTGTTATAATCTGTATATACTTTATTTGCTTGATGTCACTTCTGTTGTTTTTTTCCTTTCCCAGTATATTCTGTTATTCATTGAATAAATTACTTATCTGATGGGTCGATATAGCATGTCCAGTTCTGAAGCCAAAATCCAGCTGGAAATCAAGTTTTGGCACACTCAAGTTATCAAGTATTTCTGTATCTGTAAAACACATTAGCTTCATCAGCAGCCGAAATAACTTGTTGTCTTTCTCTTTTTTATTTTATGAAGCACCATCATATTATGTGCAAATAAATAGTGGTATTTACCATCATTTGCCAGTTAAAGCCATGGTGATAATAAAAGTTGTCTATAGTTTATCCTGTCTCTTTGAAGCATATATAAACCAGTAATACATTCAATACAGGAAGTGTGAAATACTATGGAATTGCTGTTTATTGCTCCCAATAAGTAGTGTGACTTGTTCTAAAGGTCATCAGAATGAGATGTTTTGCCGAGGTCCTATGTATCAGTGCTATATGCTGAACATCGAAAAGAACCAGGGGTGTCTCTGGAACTGGGTGCTTTCTGTATCTTGCACTACTGCCCACAACCTTAAGTAACTAAACACAACAGAGGGCATTGGTCATATGGGCAACTGTTACCAATGGTAGATAAACTCAGATATGATAGTACTAAACATGGTTGCATTTTCTCTGATTTCTGATAGTGTTATTATTTTCACATTACTCTGTCAGGCAGATATGCAAGGGGTCATGTCATGCCCATGATTTTCAGACAGGCAGCGTTTTAAGTATTAAACACAAATTTTCCATTATGATAATAAATGAATGCATTACTTCAGTGTAAGTGAAAAATTTTATCACAGTGGTGCATGAGTTTATGTAAGAAATCTAAATTTTCCATTGAGAGACCCTATCAACCCATGCACATCCTGTCCCCAAATGACACCTTCATCACAGAGCTTCTTAGACCCTTTTCCCACCTTTTCCAGAGGTTGGCCCACCAGCTTGGCTCAATAGGTAGAGCACTAGATTAGTAATCCATGGGTTGCTGGTTTGTTCCCTGGGCAGGGCAAAATTTCTCTGTGACAGTTGATCTCGGATATTGTGTCTAATGTTCATTTGTCTCTCACCACTGATTCAGAGTGGATCATGTGGGAACAGTAGTCAGTCACTTGTGGAGAAATTGGTAATTACTGGTTAGTTATCCAGGAAAACCGGTTAGGTGGACTGACCACCAAGATATGACCTAGATGTTGAAATTGGTGTTAAACCCATACAATTAGTCAGTTCCAGAGGTTGCATTCAGGCCTGACTTCAGATTTAAGAAAAAAAAAATGACAGGCTGTGTGTGTGGTCAGATTTTACAATTCTATCTTTATTAACTGATTTGAAAAATATGATCTTTTGTTAATCATTAAGACCAATACTTATGATTTTCTGACAACAGGAACTTGCTCTAAATGTATATTTTGCTGGGCTGTTTTAGTATTATGAATGGTATATTTTGTTGCGCTGTTTTAGTATTATGAATGGTATATTTTGCTGGGCTGTTTTAGTATTATGAATGGTTTATTTTGCTGGGCTGTTTTAGTATTATGAATGGTATATTTTGCTGGGCTGTTTTAGTATTATGAATGGTATATTTGACGTACCCTATGTCTTTTCATTCAAGCTCATTCCTTTTAGAAAGTCAGTTTTAAATAGATAAAATTTTGAATATTCATTTTCAGAAGTTTTCAACTAGTATAACATATTGCATAATGCATAATTGTAGCATGGTAAATGCAGATTTTATCAATTTTGTGTTTTTGAATAAGGTTTTCGACTTTCCTACCACCATCTGATACCTTAAAATGTAGATTCATTACTTATTACCTGTTATTGCATCTTTAAAGTGAACACGTTATTTTTAGTTTGGTTGTCAGGCTCATTATTTATGTTCTTTGCCTTCGCATACTTTTATAAAGAAAGATTTTATAAGGAAGTATTGCATGAACAGTTTGATTATGCTAATATAAACTTGCAAAAATGAGCCACAAAGCAATATGTCCATTTTATTTGTTTAATTCTATGCTAGTTTGCTCACCTTACCAAAGGTCAGGTATAGCTTTTAGTAGGCTGTTATAGTAGGTTATTTTAGCAGATTTATTACAACACATGTCAGACTGTTGATTATCACTTTACCCCATTATTTTCTCACCATTCCAAAGATGTTTGTATTGTATTTCATAGGTTTAAATGTTTATTTAGTGGAGAAATACCAAGATCAAGAATTTCAACAAAGTGGTAATTTTAAAAAGAAAGTACCCAGCATGAAGCATGAATTTTGATAACCAGTACCCAGACTTTTGGTAAACAGGTTACTCATGGCCATCCTTTCAAGGATACCAACTGATAAGTCCAGATAATAGGTAATAAATTTGTACCTGGGTTATGATGATTTGTACCCTGCCTGCTGGTACAAAATTACCTTTTTCAGCCCTAACAGGAAGCCCTGTTTCTTCCAAGTATAGTTATCATAATTGCTTGAATATAATACGCATTTTTTTCAAAAAATTTTCAGTTTCCACAAAGGGGTGCGTATTTTACACAAGGGTGGGCTGTCAGACAATTTTTCCAGCTTGAAAATCCCATAAAATACTAGTCAAAAGTTAATAATTTCTGCCGAAATCATCATGTTTCCTGTTATGGTGCACCTTGAGCATTGTTAAGGGCAGAAAACAAGTGTCATCAGAACTGAAAGTACGGTATTTTAAAATCGCTTTATAATGCTGTTTTTTGGAGAGAGATGTTCATTGCTTTCCCTAAGAAAAGGTTCATAATTTTTTTTTTTTTTTTATAATTCATGATCTTTGTCAGAAAGGTTTATTATTATTCATATAAAAAAGCTCAAGTGAGCCACTTATTTAATCAGAACCATTCATTTGTATGATCTTTTTATATATGGCACATGCAGAAAATGTTAGCAGTTGGAAAGACTATCTTTCTATTGCAAAATTATTTATAATTCTCCATCTTGTTGCCATGTTCACAGCAACTACCAACCCTGTTATTAGCATTGAAAAATACAGGTAAAAAGAGCAAGTCTTTTGTAGCAGTAACATGTCCATTTTGATGTCATTTTCAATCAGTTATGAGTTGAGTGTCATACAAAGAAGGTTATTAATAAATGGATGAAATTTCCATTGTAACAAAGGATGCATGTTGGGAACTATTACTGCAGTAATGCAGAAATGGGAATTAGATTTTCTACTCGTGACCTAGAGGCATTGGCATCCAATCTTATAAAAGAAAAGCTTGAATAATTACCTTCATAGGAAAGATGAATGAATGAATATATGACAGTTTTCTTGAAATTCCAGAATCTTCTGGTATAATCAGTTTTTTGAAGACTTACTTTTAAATGGAGAGCAGAAAGAAAGTGGAGCAAACCAAAAAGGATGTCCTTTGCCATCTGTAAAGTGCTATCTATCTAATCAACAGTGTTTCAACACTTTAAACATGTTGATTTGAAGGAGATTAACATCTGATTGTTTATTTTCAGGTAGAAATATCTTAAGTTTTTATGTGTTTCCTTGAAATAAAGGTGTAGTTTATATGCTATTTGACTTGAATAATATCATCAATGTAAATCCAGGTCTGTTGAAATAAAAATAAGCCAAACGGATTCAAAGCAATTTTAATACAAAATAACAGCACTTAATATGTTAGTTTAACAATATCAAATAATGTACATTGTAATGATACTTGCAAATCTAAAATATTCATAATAAATTTCTATTTGAATCAAGTACTCAGATATTTGTAATATTATTTAAAAATTTCTCGAGCATCTTTGTTCCTAAGATACGCACAAAGACATATGCCTTACTATTAATGAGCATGAAAAGCTCGCCCACCCCCCCCACCCCCCCCCCCCCCCCCCCCCCACCACCACTACCCACACCACCGGTTTCAAAGATTAATGATGAGCAAATAATCAACAAACACATCACGGCAAACTGTTTACTTTTAGTTTCTGTAGTGGAGAAATATTTTAGTGATAAAAAAATAAATTGGTACCTTTTATTAAAATTTTTACCAAGTAGTTGGATATGAATTTTGGTCACTGGTTCGATCATGTACTTGGTTATCTGGTTACTCATTATCCCCAGATAAAATAATAACGTAAGGCCTAAGTGTGGTGATCTAATTATATAGTATTAATAATGTTGATTAATAATTATTCATTATTTATCAGTGTTAGTTACTATTTAATACTTATTAATGCATTAATTGATTAATGCATTATAGAGTGATTTATATTCAGCCAACAGTCTTACTGCTCTCAAACAATGCTTTGGTTGCATGTATATACAGTACGTGCCAGGAGGAACTCTCGTTTTCCTCGAGGTCGTCGCGGACTACCCATTCCTTTAAACGCGACCAAATCCGCCGCATTTCGAGGATCACCGCCGCGGACATGGTCACCAAATATCGCGGCGGACGTCCGCTAAATGGTTCCGCGAACTTTTTCACAGGTAAGAGTTGACGTATCGAGGCTCACAAAGTTCCTCATTACACGCATTTCGGCAAATTTTACGCTTTAAAATACCATTTTAATGTATTAAACTCTTATTCTGATGCATTTGTTTACGAATGCTCGTATTTGTTAACGGAAGGAATGACAATTCAAAACCGAAAGTAATTGTTGCTTCTCGGAACAGCTGACCCTATTTTCAGAAAATAAATTGACTGGTTTCCGAATTACACGTGGTAAAACTGCTTTCCTATATTGAAAGAAAACATACAACATGTAAACCATACTGCGACATCTGTATCGTCTATGCGCTTGACAAAATTATTGATCGATTTTGCTATACAATAACAAGCGTTTTCAACGACGTAAGCACAGCAAATTTATTAGAAATTTGGTTTTAATTTTACCAAATGTCACAGAATTGGCAGACGTAAAATGCACAGTTTCAATACGGTCATTTCACTAAATGTTCTGCTTATCCAGGTGAGTTATGACCCTAATTATTTTCGCGCTGGTCGTCAAATATCGCCGAGATATTTTGCGATGTCGAGACATCGAGGAATTCCGTTTTTTTCCTCGATGTCGCGGCGGATATTTTTTTTTCCGCGTCCGCGAAATAAAGCGGAAAATGTGAGTTCCTCCTGGCGCGTACTGTATACTAAAGCCCTGGTGTCAGCAATTGACTGAGTAAAGACCATGATCAGCCTTCACATATTAATGGTTAAATCATTATAAGACCTTTTTTATTCAGATCTATATTATCTAAATGTTTTTCAGTAACTGAGTAAAAAGAGTTCTCTTAAAACGAGTTCTGGTCTTATTTAAGTTAAGTTTTTATTTGGCACTTAGCGTATGAATTTACAACTCCATACATAATGCCTAATACTAATGACGTAATTCATTCATAAAATGCGTCGAAATGACGTCAAGTTAAAGCACGAGACTTGTCTTACATGTGTGTAAGATGAGTTTTTCTAGCACCAGTGTAAACAGTAGAAAATCCTGTTTGATATGCAAGAAATATATATACATATATATCAGGGCTCCTAAAATTTTGAAATCTCAATCGGTCCGAGACCTTGAAAACCCCCCCCCCCCGCCCCGCCCCGCCCCGCCCCGCCCCGAGACCAAGAACCAACAAAAAAAAATAGAAACGATTTAAGGGCAAAGAACAATTTCAGTTATGATAGTGTTGACGTCACGAAAATATGTGTTTTTCAAAGCAAAAGTAGAATTAGAGCTAATTTTACAATGTCAACTTAGTCACTGATATTTTAAAGTGTGCTTTGTGCTGCAGCTAGCCACTACAATTACTATTAAGCCCTTAATGAAATTAAGCAGACGACAGTTATCGCCTATTTCGATGCACACTCCGTTGCGCTTTTCTACTTAACTGTTTTCTGTACTGCTCAGGGGAAGTAACCGCTGCGGGGAGTATGATTTCGATGAAATTATATATCACTGTTTGAGCCGGTCAACTTTAATCGATTGGCCGGCTGCTAATCAAGCACACTTTTACTTGTTTACAAGCTAATTGGTGATAATTGCCGCGGGCAACAGTGACAGTTTTATGGTTTTATGATAGGTGTGAAGTACCGGATTAGCGATCAATTGAGGTTTTGGTGTGAGATTTTGACTGTTTTTTGAAAAGTTAGACAGATTTTTTTTTATTTGGAAATTATCTGGACCGATTTTTTAAGGACTTTTGGACATCGAAATCGGTCCATAGAGATAAAATTCGGTCAAAACCGGCAAATTTTAGGTTTTCGGGAGCCCTGATATATATATATATATATATATATATATATATATATATATATATATATATATATATATATATATAGTCATACAATTACAAATTCATTGTTGTGCTAATAGTTCGCTAGAAAAAATATCAACAAGAAAAGAAAACAGGTTACATACTTGCTGTATGTGATATATACTTACTACAGTTATCTTAACAGATATATTACATTAAGGTTTATATTAAAAGTGAAATTTTGCAGTTAATAGCACATAATTATGTATAAGACATAGCTAGTAAACTCTTTCTCTAAAGGACAAGTATTACATATTTACAATAGTTTGCATTCTCTCTTTGAAATGCACAACGATGAGTAAGAAATATTTTGTTGTAGATGTTGGCAGATCGTTAGTTATACATCACAGAGGATGAGAGAACATGGAACTGTCTCATTCATTATCCAAATTAAAAGTTCACATGCAATTGTGTAATAAACTTTAATCTTTTATCTAGAACTTACTTCGATAAGGTTTCTAAAAATAACAATCTAGGAGTAAGTTGGTTATATAGAGTTTATTTAGCCTGATGTTGATGTCCTTTTTTAGGTGTAGGGAAAGATTCCTGCTTTAATATAAATGACAGCATTCTGTGCTGCAGGGCCTAAAGAATTTTTTAAGAAATTTGCTTTGGTGCAGTGCACACCGGCCTTATAGTATAAATATAGTCTCTGACAACTACGTCAGGGAATCGATTCTTTGGCTCAGTGGTTACTACAGAGCGTTAGTTTTTGATGCGGAAGAACCTGAGTTCGAATCCCGTTCTGTGTGGTCATTTTCAATGATGCATTGCATCTGTCAAACTTCCATGTTTGTAGGAAAGTGCTCACAGACTCAATTGAAACTAAAGAAGGTATAGGATATTTCAGGTGCACAGTATCAATAAAATTCTTTGTGAGTCACAATTTGTTTTAGATAAGTGATCCAGAAAGAAGGTGATAACACTTGTAAGTCAAATTTCCCTGACTATTTTTCCATGCAAGTTTGAGCTTAATTTCAAGAGTTCCTCTAAAATTAATAGAATATTATATTTTCACTTTTCTGTGGCCTACTCTGAATAACTCAAGATTTAAAGTTTTAGACATCTCTGCTTCCTTAAACATTTTTATCGGGGAAGAAAAAACAAACAGGGTCATGAAAACATGTGACAGTTGAAAAACAGTGGTCGAAGATTTTAAAAGTTAGAAAGAAAATTATCCTTCAGCTATGACAGCAATATGCTAACATCAATAAAACAAACAATATAATATTAGTTTTCACCAAATGATGATAAAAAATGAAATCTTCATAAATCAACATTTAGAGAACTGGATGAAAGAATGAACTATATAAAGATTATTGACCAGAACAAGTGTCAAGAACAAGCATCAAGAGAATCTTTGATATGTATCTTCATATTGCTATCAAATCCTGCTTCAGCTAATCAATGACCACACTAAATTCTCATTTTGTGAATAATACACATCAAGTTATATAAACAATCAATCAGCTTTATCTGGGATAATTGAAGTAATTCGATAATTGACAACTTTTATTTGATTGTTGTTGAAATTGTATATTATCAGTTTTGAGGCAAAACTTCTCTCGATTAAGATGCACAATTTTTTTTTTTTTGGACAGTATCATTATCTGTATAAAAATGATGAAATTTGAAATAAGTAGAATTTGCATGCAGATTAATGAAGTGGCAAAGGGATAAAAAAAAAAATACTGTGTAGATTCAAACAACCAATCAGTTAAGTTTACATGTATGGTTATGAATTTATTTTTAGTTTTAGTTCAAACATTTATTTTACATCAATAGGGAAGCTATTTCTTGTAACTTATATTAATCCCTCTTGCGATAGTTTCATGGGTTCAAACTGGTACTGTGGAAACTCAATGATCATAGCCCTTTTGGTCTAAAAGGTTCTGTAATCCTTTAACTGTAAAATGAATTTATGACAAGGAAATTATGGCTGCTTCTCAACAGAAGTAAATGAGGAGAGAAATGTGTCTTTATTGTCAAAAGTATATTTGAACTGTATCCTGTATTGAGCCAATTAATGGAATCTTGTCAAGGGAATGCATAATTTTTAGATTTGCTCAGGGAAAACTTGTATTGATTTGCCAAAATCTTCCTCTAAATTTTTAAAAGACAGATTCTGTCTTGTCTGTTTTTACAAGTTACAATGCTGGAAAATGTCTTTATGCATCATTAGACAAGTAATAGGAAAATGTATGCTCTTTGTTTAGTATCTGAATGAGTATGATCTGATCATGGGGAAACCTGTGTGAAGTACTCGAGATCAGCTTGGATATTGTCATTTAAGAAAGCAGGCAAAGTATGGAGAAGAAAGTGTTAAAAAAATTTTCACTGATAGTAATATGAATGATGAAGAAAACAATCTATGATACAGTGATGGTGAAATTACAGTGTATAAACTATAAATGATTCTATACCATATTGCACTTTAATCTTGTAAATAAAAAGCTGTCAGCAATAAAAAAGAGCAGATTCTTAGCATGTATTTATAATTATGAGAAAAAAAAATTCTGAGTATTTTGTGAGTACATTCTACTCCAATTGATCATTAACAGATTTTACAAGCACATGTTGGCATGATACAACACTGGCTCGGGTTTCTGTCCTGCCATTAGGCACTTCTAGACTTGTTTCTGAAACACTTATCACTGGATTATCTATAAAATCACCAGATCCTATCCCATTTGTTTGAGTCTTTTCTCTGACAGTTGGTAGGATGTGTTTTGAGCATTGTTTAAGGCTACCATTTTTTATCAGGTCTGATGTATTTCTCAGCTCTTTGAGAGTCATTGCCAGTCTTTCCATATTGTTTTCGTCTTCTTGATTTATTGTTTGTTGATTTGCCCTTGAAATTGTGTTGATTCCCGAGTGGCTCGGAATATCTGATGTTTGTGTCTGATGAAATTTTTTGCGTAAAAATACTGAAAACAGGAGGTTTTTGTAGGCACATCTAAAATCACGGCGAAAGATTCCATAAATGAGTGGATTTATTGCACTTGCAACATATCCTAAAAGTGCTGACACTAGGTTGACTGGTCCAGGAATAGGGTCTTTGCTGTCTGCTAACACTTTGATTAATTTAGTTACACTGAATGGTGTGGTACAAACAAAGTATGCCAGAACAACCACTAAAAGACTCCAGACTAATTTTGAGCGATCATTTACTTTTCTTTTATTCTTTTCATAGGTTCTTGAGTCTCCTCTTGGGTTTAATGTTGCCTGAGCTTTTTGATTTTTCACTTCTTTGAGAATTTTTGAATAGCAGTAAATAAGAACCATTCCAGGTATAAGAAAACAAAAAAGAAATGCCAGCACAACATATATGATAGAATCAGGTCGATAACTGTGCCATTGTATGGCGCAAATGGATTCCCAGTAATCAAATGCCACCCAGTCAGCAATAGAAGGCGCTATTCCAAATGTTATCCCTTGAATCCATGTGTAGCATATAACTAAAACCATTCGTCTGCGAGTAATGCGCAGTGGATAGGACAGAGGGTGCATTATTGCCTGGTGCCTGTCAATGCTAATACAACAAAGTGTAAGCATTGAAACAATTATCAGGCAGTAATTTATTGCACAAACACAGTCGCACCAAAACTTTCCAAATACCCACTTGTCACTGATTAAGGCAACCAGAGCACTGAGCATTACAAACAATGTATTGCCGAGATCTGTCAAACTCAAGTTGATGATAAGTAGGTTAGAGATGTCTTTACGCATGCTTCGCTGAAGGCACACAACTGAAATAACTGCGGTATTCCCGATCACTGCAATTATTATGGTTAAAAGGAGGAACAGCACGGCAATGACTGTCTCGTACGTGTGTCGCAGCTGTAGACCGACGGTATCATGTGCAATGATGCTTTTATTTTCATCCTCATTTAAAAGTCCTGAACTTGAAAAATTGTTTGAATCCATCTTGATAGTTTCATCATGCAGTCACATTTTCTGAAATTTGAAGGAGTAGAGATATTGATACAAGTTGTCATATTGCGTTGTATTATATAAAGAGAAGCAACAATGTTCAGTGCAGGAATCAATAATAATGATATCAGTTTATACATGTAATACAATGATGCTTGTGTTGAATACTTATTATAATCAGTTGTATTTTGTATTAATGAAGCCACAGGGCACTTGTTCAAGGAAAACACAGAAAATATATCTACATGCTTATAAGAAGAATTTTAAAAAGAAATGTCAACATATGATAATCGAAAACAATAGATGCTTTCAAGGGATAATCAATTACAGTGTAACAATTAAGTGTCTCTGCAACAGCTTTGTTGTGACATGATTTATGTAGTTGATTTGATAAATGAAATACAAGCCTGAAAAGAAAGTAAGTAACCCCTGTTTAAGGTAAGGCATTCATAATCAAAAGGGAACATATTTTAGGGGTCTTCCCAAGTTTAAACTACTTCTAAATTAAGCTCTTGCAACTTGCTGGGGAAGTGGAAATAATATGCAATTCAGCATTTAATTTCAGGATTTCTTATTTTCAAAGAGCCAACATTACTGAGTCTAACTCTTGTAACTTGTTAACCCCCTTCTTTATAAGATGAATTGTGAATAAAGTCCAGAACTTCACACATATTGGTTAAAAAAAGAAAAAAACTCTTTACCTTAAATTTCCAGTCATATTTTATATGATAAACTTTGTTGACAAGATTCATACCTGATGTGTACCAGTCCAGTGCTATATTCTTCTACCCCTGTTTTGCTGTTTAATACTATTTTAAGTCTTGTTTATAAACTTTGTAACACATGACTAAATTAATTAATCAAGAGTCATAGTATAAATTAAGTTGTAAGAGATTACTTTGTCACATGTTTGTTGTTTTAATCAAGGTAGGTCCTTCCAACTTGGTCTATCCTTAATACAAGGTAGGAAGTTAAATCTAGATAATGATTATATCAATGGAATTTCATTATTGGCAAAGTATATTGAAATAAATGGGGTATTCTAGTTATTTTTAGGACTAAGCTGAGCCATCTCAGAGTATTAATTAGTGTTACTGGCTTCAAATCTCTTTTCATCCCAGTCCGTGTCAGTGGTTGAGTGGTTAAAGTCACAGACTTCAAACCATTTAACCTTTCACTGATGAGTGGTCATAGGTTTGAGCCCTGCTTTAAACTGAAATTATCATTTATATGAGAATGTTGGCATTTTTCTTACGGAGAATGGGAGTCGAGTACTGGTCCTTCCCAGGAAGAATGGTTAGGTAGGCAGTATCAGCAAATATAGAATAGGACAAAGTATAACAAAGCATACAGTGGGCCTTTGAGTTTTCAGGGTTAAAAATTGAATGCATTAATGATAGAAGTAAGATCATAGTGAAATATGGTGTTGGAGTCAAGAATTGAATCAAATGAATTAAATTGATCGAAAAATTATTAAAAGAAGATTGGCATTATGGTAGAATATGGTTTTTGAGTTTAATCTTAAATGCAAATGGCAGAAAAATGAATAAGTAAATTTCTTGTCAGTTTGTTTCATAGTTTTGAAAGTTTACGTAAATTACAGAAAAATATGATAAAAAAATGCTTTTAAGTGTAAAATATTGAATGCATATGATAGAAGAATAAGATCAGTATAATACTAAAATATTGCTTTTTTGGATTAAAATTCAAAGGGAAAAGATAGGAGAATTGAGTTCATTAAAACTAATATCACTGCTGCTCTGCTTTCCAGTTTCGATATTTGCAGTGATACACTTTCTTACCAAGACGCTATGGTGACAAATTCTTTACCTGAAGCAAAGATTTTCAAACAGTTCTTTAATGGATTTAAAAATCCCCAGTTTTATTTTGTCTTATGCTAGGTATGAAATCAGGCTTTGTTACTAGAAAATATGATTTAGTAATTTTTAGCCTTGTTTGTATCAGATCTTCTAGCTGAAAACATACCTAAGGTTAAACCCATGATATAAATAAGAACACATGAAATATTCAAGCAAATGCCTTTGTTTTTTGTAACTGCCATCCATTTACACCCTATGGGGAAGACCATTTTATATCTTTTTAGCTTAAATGGGTATCCAAAGATCTCTACCCAAGTCTATATGCAAAGTAGTAAAATAGTAACACCTACTGTGCCATATTTAGGCATTTAGATATGTGTGTCTGTTTGTTTTATTTTGTTGTTTTTTTTCAGTTGACCCCCAAAAAATGTCTGTAGCCAGTCTTTCCACATTTAGACAGAAACTTTTTCATAGTGAACTTGAAACACTAGAGATTTATATATTTCCAATTATTTTGACCCTTGGCAAAACTGATACAAAACAGAAAAGTTTTTTTTTTTTAAATAATTTATATAAATTGCTAAGATGTATTAAATTTCTGTATACCGGTATTTTCTTTTCTTTTTTACGTTTTTATATTTTTTTCTCTTCACTAAAAGATTAACCAGAAAGAAAAAAACATGCTAGAAAGTTAATCAAAATTTTGTTTATAAGTTGATTTGAGTAAACATTGATAAGTTAAAAGTTATTTTAAAAAAAAGTTGTTTTTATTCTGACTTTTTGAAAGCATTTTTTCAATATAAATACAATCCAAATGCTTTAATTCTTACCTGATTAAGTATCCAGTTTATTAAGGATAAACAGAATATTTGCTGTCACATACTTCCGACATTGTCTTTTCAAGAAGTTCCATTATTGAACATTACTGTCACACTGTCAACTGTTCCATACAGAAATGGTGTGTATATATATATATATTATCCCAGATATTGACTATCTAGTGAACTACATGCTCCTCACTCAATAGTTTCCTCCTTAGATAATATAAATGGTAAAAGATATTTTTTATGATTTTAACCATTTCACCTTTTCATCTGTTATCTGTGTCTATTTCAGGTCATTTTGTTTTTTAGTTTGCATAAATGTCTCCTTTTTACTTGTTCATAATATTCCTTGTCTACAAATTTGTATTTAAAGATTTTTTTTATCACTGGTTACCTTAAAAAAAACTCTTAATTAAGTTTGTTATGTCTTTAAATTTTAAATAAATGATTCCATTTCATTCTTTATTAATAAATGGTAATATTCTCAAATTTCAAACAGGCCTCGCAGTTTTGGGAGAATGATAATCATAATTAATACCCAAATGCTTTACATCTGATCATCTGATCCCTATTAACTTACTGTAAAAGGCACGTTTGAATTTTGGATGGATGAGAAAATACTAAATTTTTTACATAAATTTTGTATTTGGAATGTGTTTTCAGTGATGGTTTGTTATATTTTGGTGCTTTGCATAAACAAATGACGTCATCCAAAATAATTTCAGAAATGACAAAATCAGTTTTTCTGGAACAAAAATTTGCTACAAATTATAAACCTTCCTTATAATTATGGCAGCAAAAGTTACCCGTCTGAAATGAAGGATTTATCTGACTTGTACAAGTTTTAATGATTAATGAAGTCAATAAAGGACAAAATCCGACCACTCATTTTATGTACATGTACTCGAAATGATTGTTTCCGAGAGTTTTAGGGGCATAAGTAAGGTTTTCGGTCTTATTGGACCATATCATTAATATATTTAAAATATACTGCATTAGAATCTGTATCATACAAGCCATTTAATTTTATCTTTTTAAAGGAATTCACTGTTCATGTATCTAAGTATAGTGGATTTTTGTGCAATGCACCATTCATCTCTGAAATTGACCTTAATGATCAAATAGTTTTAAGTGTAAATGTGCAATTATTTTGCATTAAAAAATGAATCAACTGACAAAAATTAATTTGCTTGAATAAACAAATATTTACTCATGAAAATACAAATAAATCGAAAAAGTTACTTATTTAGTTCTCTTATCCCCTTACCAAGAAGTGACTTTTTGTTAATACAGAGATAGCATTAATAAGAGTTGTAAATGTATGAGATATGATGAACTGTATTACATTAATCTACCTTATAGGTATTTATTTAATCTGGAACACCAGGTACTTGTGGAATCTGGATCACAAGATGCTTGTGCAATCTGGAACATTAAGTGCTTATGCAGTCTTGAACATAGGTGCTTGTGCAATCTTGATGACCAGTTGATCACCAGGTGCTTGTGCAATCATTAGGTGGTTGCTCTGTAAAAATATTTTAGGCTGAGTGAAGAAACTACCCAAAAGAAACTTCAAAGTAAACCCATTTCAGTACCTAGGAAGATTTGTTGAGAAAAAATCGATTAAAAGAAAATTTAATATCTGAAATATCATAATTGGATCTGGCTATAATAGGATTTTGCAGCAGTGTAATAGATCTTTGTTTAATTGGGTCCTGTTTAATATTACTCTAAGCAAACAGCTATAGATTAGTTCTGTAACAAGAGGAAAGCTGTTCTTGTTTGTCTTTCTCAGAAGTTGCTTTGATTTATTCAAAGCCTTTGGAAATAAATGGGTGTATTTTCCCTACCTGGCTGGAAATCCTCAAAGAAATAGCAGTGTGTTTAGAAATAATCATTAAAGCTTGGAAACTGTTTAACAGAAGTACTCTATAAGTTGTTAAAATTGTTGAGAATCATTTTTTAGCTCCACTTTTCAAAGCAAAAAAGTGGGGCTAAAAGTGGGTCATGACCCTCTTGTCGGTATTGGTCAACCTTTCTGTTAAGGTCCATTTTCTCAGAAACTATTAAAGCTATTTACTTTAAATTTAGAATACATGTTCACTATCAAAATGTGGCACCATTTATAAAGGGCAGATAACTTTCAAATTTATTTTTACCTTTTTCGACTAGGAATTTCTTGGTTAACCTTTTTTGTTAATGTCCATTTCTCAGTAAGTGTCAAAGATATTCCACTGAGAAAACTGGAGTGTGCTGTCTGCGGACAGGTCTTGTTAACTCAGTGAAATCTTTGAACTTAAAACTTTCAGTTACTCCTAGAGCAGTTTGAGGGATGGAAGCAAAAAGACTATGTATGCTTCCTCATTCAGTAGAGCTAAGAACCTTTTTGCATTTACACCTTGATTTAGATAGTGTACCATTGAGACATTGTGTTCTACTCAAACTGATTGAGTTTTGAGTGATTGTGAATAACATGTTCACTAAGCTTTGAAAAATTGTGCCCAACTCTGAACTGACTGAAGTTTGAGAAATTGTCATTCATGTGATGCCCCCAGGGGGAACATATTGTTTTTGGTCTGTCTGTTTGTTTGTCTGTTTGTTTCTCACAAAACTTTAACCTTGACCATAACATGAAAGTCCTTCCACCTACAGCCTCCAAACTTCACAGGTGCATGCACCTTGATAAGCTCTACCCGCCAGACCCACATAGAGGTCAGGGGGTCAAAGGTCATGGCATTCGTATGAACGTAGCGCTTGTTTGGGCATACAGTGGTTTACAGATACATAACATTTCTTAAAAAACAGAGTATTTAAAGTAATATGATTGAAACACAACAGGATACATTGTACCACAATAGAAGGAAATTATGTTGTGCCAACAGAAATGTTCTTTGGTCATAACAGTACATTTTTCCTGAGATGCAATAAAACAAAATGTCAGAAAAATTATATGAAATAAAATGTAGAGGTCCATTGCAAGTTTTAATGGTCACTTTTTGTTGGTTTCAGTGAATTCATTATAAATGACACAGTATTCCTTTTTACCTTCAGGTTATGACACTGGTACAGAAGACAAACAATGACTGGTGGCAGATACGTAAGAACGATGGCACTGAAGGATTTGTCCCCGCCAACTATGTTAAGGAATGTGAACCTAAAGTTGTGAAGAAAGTTGTTCAGAAGCCAGTGAAAGTGCCAGAGAAAGTGAAAGTGAAGAAGACAGTGATGAAAAAAGAGATAGTGAAAACCAAAGCAGAAAAGCCAAGCACTCTGAGAAGAGCCCCCTCAGGTAAACACAAACATAGTGACATTGTTTTAAAGATGTCTTGTGTGTTGTTCCTTTTTTGTCATACTGTTTTTTTATGCCCCCAAAGGAGTCCATCTGTCATTCAGTCCATTCATCTGTCTGTCATTCCATCAAAATCTTTAATATTGTCCATAACTTCTTTATTAGTAGTAAATGGATTTACTTCATACTTCGAGACAACACCCCTTTGGACAAGACCTTCCTACTGACATATTTATTTGACTTGACCCTGAATGACATTTACCTACCAGGTCCAATTAATAATTGGCTATAATTCCCTTATTACTGTACAGATTTAGTTTGTGTTTGCACTAGGGATGGCAACGAATACCAAAATCAATACTCGAGTACTCGGTCATTTTTCCGATCGAGTACTCGGTTACTCGGATGATTTCCAATGATCTTCAAAGTTTTATCACAATATATTTACACCGTCTGCATGTTACTTTCGCTTTCTATTTAAATTCATAGATGTGTAACTATAAATAGTACTGCAAGGGAGGTAACTTAGAATAACCATCAAACAAATTCAATCAACATTATATGTTATAACGTTTTAATTAATGCAATATCAGGTTTAAAACATGTATAACAGTTCATATATCTACGTTATTTCACAGCTACATAATGTACATTTAATAGTCTTGCTATCAGCACAGCGTTTGAAATATTTCCAAGCATCAGATTTTGCAGGCGGCACTTTGACTCTTGAAATTTTAATATCTTATTCTAAACAAAAACTTTATCAATATTTAAAAAGTTAATGATATTTATGGATTTATATGCGTAAAGAAGAAAAGGGAGTTACTCTCCTTTATTGAGTAAAGAAAAACAAACGCTTAATCGGGTCTAATTACTACCTTTAATCTAACATTCATAATAGCAATCTGGCCATTTGCTGTTTTCAAAACATATACCTTAAAACAAGTTTCGGCTACAAACTCTTACACAATTAAAGGTAATTAAATATTATAAGAGGTCGAATGACGTAAGCGACACAGGTGTTCAATCCCATGCGCGTGTCAAACTGTTGATCGCCTCGTTAAATTATAATTTAACGATATCATTTTCGCACCTCTGCAAGGATGTTTTGATTGCATTTAAGAGGTATTTATGAAGATACATGTACATCTCCAAATTTCTGAACAGATTGGATTCACCAACCTTTCTAAATCGCAAAAATAGAAATTATATATTTTTGCCGAGTAATCGAATATCAATTTTGTTAACAGATATTCGGACGTTCGATCGAGTACTCGGTTAACCGGTTACTCGTTGCCATCCCTAGTTTGCACACAACAATCATTTGAGAGAGATCTTTCCTTTGACATTTTTTTTTTACCTTGACCCCTAAAGGAGCTTGACCTTTAGGTAAAAATTGTCCAAAAAAAAACTCCACTTCTTTTGAATCAACAGATTTAGTTCATATTTGTACACAACAATCCTTTACTATAGGTTTTCCAAATGACATATCATTTTTTGACCTTGACCCCTGTATGACATTGACCAACAATTCTCATCAACAAATCTGGTCTTCAGCTCTTAGGTCAAAGCACCACATCAGGGGCATTGTCATCTTTCAGTGACCATTCTTGTTTGATTTTCATTTGTGAAGAGTTATGAGAGATAATGATCCCATTGATAAAAGAAATGTTGGTAGCTTTAAAGTTAAAGCAGTCACAGATGATGGAAGATCAGTATGAAGCATTCTGAGAATACAATCTTTTTTGTAAGATGTTAAAATAAGTTACTGATGTGATCTTTAATATGATTTGCCTCATTTAAAATGCACAAGTATGAAATAAATTAACTTCATGTTATGATTAAAGTTGTAAACTTGACTGGTTTGTGCACATGGCTGCAGATATGTGTGACTACAGCTGTATGATTGCATTAGACAAAAAACAGTTTTGTATGAATGTAAGAAACCTTCAATGTATTACTTGCTTTATCCCTTGCAAAACGTGTTGCACTTTACTTGCTTTTTACACTCAGCCATGTTCCCAGTTAGGAGAAATGCCAACAATGGTAGAGTTGCATTAGTTTACTTAACAGTCATTAAAACCAGCCTTTCTATCAATATTTGTTATCTTTATTATGCAGTTGAGGATTGACTGGTTAATGTTTTTTTATAACAGAAAAAAATTGCCAGATGACTTTAAAAAAAAATTAGTAGCTGTATTCAACAGTCTACTGCTGATTGCTTACAATCAATATTTCCATTTTGAGGCATTAGTGTAAGAGTACTGTATCAGTGTTCCCATCTTCTTTTTATGCCCATGGGAGGCATATTGTTTTTGAACTGTCCGTCTATCAGTCCGTCAGCACTACCAAAAAGAAATAGGGGGCCATCTAACTGTAAACATAACAAAAGGGAACAATAGAGTTCATTCTGTATCAATAGAATAAGGGGTCAATGGCCCTCTATTAAACAAAAGAAAATAACAATAGAAAAGGCCCTCTCTCCAGTTTCGGCCGGAAGTCCGTCCGTCTGTCAGTCCGTCCGAAAACTTTAACATTGGCAATAACTTTCTTATTAGTAAGTGGATTTACTTCATACTTGGACACAACACCCCTTTGGACAAGACCTTTACACTGACCTTTAATTATTTGACCTTGACCCCTGATTGACCTTCACCTTGAAGATTCAATTGTTCAAAAACTTTAACATTGGCAATAACTTCTTTATTAGTTAGTGGATTTACTTCATACTTGGACACAACACCCCTTTGGACAAGGCCTTTTAACTGATTTATATTTGTTTGACCTTGACCCCTGAATGACCTTCATCTTGAAGATCCAGTTGTCCAAAAACTTTAACATTGACCATAACTTCCTTATTAGTAAGTGGATTTGCTTCATACTTGACTCAACACCCATTTGGACAAGACCTTCTGGCTGACCTGTAGTTATTTGACCTTGACCCCTGAATATCCAGTCATCCAGAAACTATTATTTGGCCGTTATTTCCAAATTAGCTAGTGGATATACTTAATACCTAAACACAACACCACTTTGGACAAGACCATCTCACTGTTCTGTATTTATTTGACCTTGACCCCTGAATGACTTTCACCTTGAAGATCCAGTTGTCTAGAAATTTTCACATTGCCCATAACTTCCTTATTAGTAAGTGAATTTACTTCATACTTGGACACACCCCCCTTTGGATAAGACCTTCCCACTGACCTATATTTATTTGCCCTTGACCCCTGAATGACTGGTTCTCAGATCAAAGATCAAAGCACCACTTTCGGGGGCATTGTCATCTTACATTGACAGTTCTTGTTTGTTATACTTACAACAGTTCTGCTCTTACCCTTCAGTTTCGATTTAACAAAATTAGATCATACTTCAAGTTCACCAAAGAAGTGACTTCATTGCTGTATGTACCACAACCGCCATGCAAATGAAATATTTTTGTTAGGTGATGTACATGTACTGTAAAGTTTCACTGTTAAGATAACTTTGATTATTTAAAAATCACACAACAGGAGAAAAATATATGGTGCTAAGACCAGTTAATTATTAAGGTCATTTTTTGACTGGTCTTCTTGGTGGAATTTTATTTCATTTATCAGGTTTAACAAGATCCCTAGCTGGATACTCAACAGTTTTGATGCATCAAGTGTTCTATTTCAGTTTGATTTACCCCTGAATTTCCTTATATTTCACTATTAAATCGTACTATACAATCTGTATATTCATAGGTGTAAATTCATATTGTTCACTGTTAAGTACCCAATTACGTAGGGCTCACACCTAAACTGATTGCTATTTTTTTGCCGTTCAACTTGATTCAAGCTGCTTTTTTAATAAGTTTCTTTTTTAATAAGCAGAACTCCGAACACCGAAGTGACAATCTGAAAAATAACAATTACAATTTGAGGGCTCATTGCATAACTATTGTATCTCCTTCTTATTGTACATGTAGTTACAATGGTTTTGCTTTCAGCCCTTGGATTTAGATTCATAATGGTATTTTGAAATGGCCTCTGCTGAGTTTTTTGCCCATAGTCAACATGTGAATTAACAAAAAAGTACTAATTATCTCGGGTCATTTAATATGATTGAACACTGGAGGTTAGTATTTAAGTATAGTGTTAGGTGCATTATGATATTATATACAAAGGTTTTGTTTAGAGTATGATATTAATTTTTTTCTAATCAATGCTTTAGGTTCAAGTCAAGTACTGTTATATGCTTTGTACACTATTTCAAGTTGCGTGCTTGAAGATGCATACCATATCAGAAAGTAAAACATGAAATTCCAAAGTTTGGTATCAAAGGTTTTCTTGCCCTGTTCCATTCTGTTTAAAGAGATGATTGGCTGAACAATGTGAACTCTTAAAGTTTCTTCTTTGTTTTTGTCATACATGCCTTCATTTCAAACCTGCCTCAGTTAGATAATTGTTTTAAGTATTAGATCACAATCTACTAAAAGCCTGTATTCCAGGTTGCTTTTACATTTCATGTCATCCCACTGAATGTCATTGATTGAAAGAACGTGACGTGAATTTCAAGAAATGACTCTACTTCACACCAATGCTTCTGGGAGTTATTGTAAATGACCTAAGAATTGCAATTACCAGCTTTTACTTTTTGTCTTTCAGTGCGATCAAAGTCCAATCTTCACTTCGATAAAGACAATGTTGAGTCACGTCAGAAAAGTATAACCTTGACCTTCAACAAGTTGCTAAAACTGGCACAGGTGAGTAAAATGAATAATCATGCGCTTTTTAGATAAATTACTGATGGTGTGGGAGTGATATAGAAGTGATTGGTGTGATGGAAAAAAAACTTTTATTGATGTGCCGCAAACTGCTTGGCAAGAATCTTATCAGTTGTATCTACATCATATTAGCATTAGGTTACAGTTTTTTTCTTTGACAGTTTTAACTCTGGAAATTTGGTCAGATTCTACATTAAATTGGGGGAAGAAAAAAGATTACAGTTCATGCGTTTCTTGATTACAATACAAATGTTTTGAGATATTCTAGAATGCTGGTGAATGTTTTTTTATTTATTGGGATGTTGCATCAATGATTGTTTATTGATGTCACATCCAGATAAGTTGAGTTTTCTGTGTCTGGTTACGAATGAATGCCATACGATGCTGTGATGAGATATTTTCCTCTTTAAAGTCACTTAGAAATTATGTGACATCAATAGACAATCCAAACAAAGCAGTTTCCCAGTCAGTCAAATCAAATAATTATTTTAGATATTACAGAAACTTTTTTTTTCAACAGTACAAACAAGGACTTTTTTCAAGTGACTGATTTTGTAAACAGTAAAGTAACACTACCCTTTTTAAGACCTTGACAACGGTGAAGAAGATGTTACAGTCGATAACATGTAAACATTTCTTGGTCGGAAAGGAAGTTACTTAATTGATTTTAAATTAGATTATTGATTGGCATTCAGTTTGATAAATTGCATGCAAAAATTGTAACTGGATGGTTTGGTTAAAACAATTTTTGGCCAGGACAATCTCAGATTTTCAAAGTGCATGAGGAAGTGTAGAATCTATATGAAAATACTTGGGAAAATAAACATTTGCAGTTTTAAAAAAAAAGATAGCGTTTGTCAAAGCTTTGCATGGAAGTAGGGAAGAAAAACTTGATGTAATTATGATTTGTGATAATTATCTGTTGTTATATTCCAATATAAATATTGACTGAAGCTGCAAACAGTCTTAATTATCCCTTGTCAGTGGGTGTGGAAGGTAGCATAGTTGTTATTTGATATGTCATTGTCGTCTGGTTGCTTGATCTGTCTGCTTTAATAAGTTGTTTGAGGGATTATCAGGGAGCAGTTAATAACTTGTTACAGTATGAAACCCCATTGTTCTCTACAAGTTAAGGTCACTGATTTTGGTCTGACTTGCTTTCATTGTCACTGGTTGAGAGTTTGAGCCACTGACTAGACTAAAATAGGAGGACTGGTGAATGTTCTTAAATCCTTAATCCGTCCATAATTTTTAACACTCAAAAGGTGATAACTATTTTGTTTTGTACTTAACTTTATCAGAATCTTACTCTTGATAAAAGCTAAAAAAGTTTGGAACTTGTTCATGTAGGATCATAAATTAAGTCACTAGGTCAGACCAAATTAGGCTACATTTTTTGTGTTAATTACCAAAATTTTATAGGAAGTTTATCTTGATGATTTTTACCCCCATTCTCGTTCCCAGTAATTATGAGACCTAGTTACATCAGATCATAAATTAGATGACTACGTCAAAGCATAGAAAATGTCTCTGAACACTGAAAAAATCACATTTTCAGTTTAATCATTATGAAAATTAAGCAGAATGTTTGGTGCAACCATCACCAGACTATACTCAAAATACATGGTTCTCCCAAATGTAATTGAGATGAAAATTTCCTAACTCTAAAGTGTTTTTTTTTCTTGTTTTTGTTATTTTTTTACAGTCTTATCCTAGACACATCACTGGCTTAGATAGATGGAAAAAAAATCCAATAATGTGCCATATTTGTTTACCCTTTTTAACCAAGTATTTACCTCATAAAGAAGTCTCTTCTGTTTGTCAAAGTCAATGACTATTGTTATGAGGATTTATGATTGACCTTTTTTTTTATATTTTCATCCTTTTCCTTGCCATGTTTTTACAGGCTATAATTGAACTCTGTCAAGTTAGTCTGTGTTGAAATGTGGTTTATTGAAACCTTCTTTTGCAGTTTATTTCATAATTCACCAACCTGAATACTTTGTAACACTTGGACCTGTTTTTGTGGTTATAGATTCCAGCTTCACTGTAATAAGTCAGATTCTTGTGTCATGGTAATAAGTCAGACTTAACTTCACAAACTTCAATGTAATAAGACAGGTTCCTACTTCGCTGATATAGACAGGTTCCTACTTTACTGTAATAAGACAGGTTCCTACTTCACTGTAATAAGACAGATTCCTACTTCACTGTAGTAAGACAGGTTCCTACTTCACTGTAGAAAGACAGGTTCCTACTTCACTGTAATAAGACATGTTCCTACTTTTCTGTAGTAAGACAGGTTCCTTCTTCACTGTAATAAGAAAGGTCCCTACTTCACTGTAGTAAGACAGGTTCCTACTTTACTGTAATAAGACAGGTTCCTACTTCACTGTAGTAAGACAGGTTCCTACTTCACTGTAGTAAGACAGGTTCCTACTTCACTGTAGTAAGACAGGTTCCAACTTCACTGTAATAAGACAGGTTCCAACTTCACTGTAATAAGACAGGTTCCTACTTCACTGTAAT
The DNA here is from genome assembly GCA_012932295.1 of Cyclina sinensis. NCBI lineage: Eukaryota > Metazoa > Mollusca > Bivalvia > Venerida > Veneridae > Cyclina > Cyclina sinensis. The sequence continues at coordinate 622,045 of JAAONU010000011.1, forward strand.
TAGACTGGTTCCTACTTCACTGTAATTAGACTGGTTCCTACTTCACTGTAATTAGACTGGTTCCTACTTCACTGTAATTAGACTGGTTCCTACTTCACTCTAGTAAGACTGGTTCCTACTTCACTATAGTAAGACTGGTTCCTACTTCACTGTAATTAGCCTGGTGCCTACTTCACTATAGTAAGACAGGTTCCTACTTCACTGTAATTTGTCAGATTCCAAGGAAGCACTCATGTATATAAATAGTAACAACTTTTAAGAACTTCCTGCTTCTGTTAATGTTATAAAGAAATGTTAGTCAAGACTCGAAGAAAAACAGTGCTAAATTTAAATATTTATTTTTCAGGCAAGACGAATAAGCCTGGAGGATGCCAGCAAGTTATTCAGATTTTATCGAGAATGTGACGAGTTCGAGACATGGATGAAAGAGAAAGAACTACTGTTAACCAGTAAAGAAAGTCTGTCTGACAATATGGATGCAGTAAGAAAGAAATTTGAGGTAATTATTCAGATTAAGATACTTCTTATTAATGTGTTTAATGTTTTCGTAACGGGATTGGCAAAACTGAGAATTAATGTTGACTGAATTCATACTCTCTGTTAACTGTATAGTTTTATTTCATTTTGAGGCCTCTCAGACTGCTAAAATGCAGGTTTAGCCAATGTGTTGTTGTTATGTTAAATATTCACTATTTATAGAGAGAGTCAAATAACCTATTAGCAGGTAACAAAAAAATAGCAGATCCTTTTTGTTTGGACACAAATTATTAGAAACAACATGTTATGAAATGCGTAGATTGTTGATCCTACGTATAATATTGGATTCGTCACCACATCACATGTTTGTGTAGTTGTAAACAAACATGTAACAATCAACAATTGATATCATTAGCAAGTATTGCTTTAATTATTGCTACCGGCTTAGCTGAAACTGATGGATAAAATGCAAATGACTTTATATGAACTTAGTAAAATAGACATGATTTTCACTGAATAGACATGACTGTCATAGCCAGGGACACTTACAGAGTTGTCATCCTTCACTAATTTTTGGTTTTCTGAATAAAATGCAAATGACTTTATATGAATTTAGTAAAATAGACATGATTTTCACTGAATAGACATGACTGTGACAGCAAGGGACACTTAACAGAGTTGTCATCCTTCACTAATTTTTGGTTTTCTGAAATTTCTCGGCAGTCAACTCCTGAAATAATTTCTGTGACAATTGAAGTTGAACAATAGCATCTTTTCTTTGAAAAAGACCCATAGGAACCATCCAGTTTCATTTTATAATTCAATCTGTGAAGTAAGAAAAAGGTAGACCAGCCAAAGTTGAATGTATGAAAAAAGTGGTAATTTTCTTTCGATGGTCAGTATATTATTAGCCTGTAGGTTTGAGCGTGTAGGCGCTTGGTAATTGTCCAGTGCTAAATGTCAAACAAGCCATAGAATGCGATTATAATGCATCAGTTTCATCTGGACAAAAAGTACATGAACTAATAAAAGAAGTAATTACTTCCTATGAAACAGGTACATCAGTTTTGGCATATTAACTTTCGACATTTTGGTCGTCATTGTAGTACAAAATGCCTATCCAAGAAAATAAAGGCCGAATTATTAAACAAATACCAAGTGATGGGTGGAATAATAAAGTGGCTTGTAGGCAAGTGGTAATTAAGGTTATAAAATACATCATTTTACTTTTTGTATGATACCAGTTGACACCTACTGATTATTCTATTGTATCAGTTAGCACCAACTTATGATGACTTAGCACTGTGATAATATCAAATAAAACAGTGATCAGTGAACATGACCAGTCAACATTAATTCTCAGTTTTGTGTCTATTGGGTTGGATAACTAGAGATGAAAGAAGCATTTAACATTTCTAGATTGATAAACAGTATTGTTAAGAGGTAGATCACAGTTGATATGAATTTTGACAATTAGTCTGCTAAGAATAACAAGTCTATTTAAAAGTCTATAGCAGTTAATTAGGTCTATCCTGGTGTTGAAAATAGTGATAATGTTCTTTAGGTATAACTAATCTTACACTTTCAAAAATGCTATATTGCCTCTCAGAATGAAAAAACAACATTTTTCATGTTATTAATAACAGGAATTATTCCTGCAGTCTCTAAGTTATTATACAGGACCACTGTCTCCATCAATAATAGTTAACCTTTTTCCTGCTGGAGGCAATCGACTCTGCCTTTGTGACCAGTGCAGACCAAGATCAGCCTGCACATCCATGCAGTCTGATCATGGTCTGCACTATCAACCATTCAGTCAGTAAATATTCAAGAAGCACCCCCATAAATAATTAATGGATCTGTCCAAATTGAATGATGAACAAGTCCATTATAGATAATTAGCATGGTTAAATAAAATTCCAAGAGACATCAGACAATATTGAATATTTTGATAAAAAAGGATGTATATACAAATCTGGCTTTGTTAAATTAGCTGTCTAGCTCCACAGTGAAGCTTACCATTTATGGCCAGTAACCATGCAAACTTCGAAAACTGTAACAGTCTGCAGTTTTAAGTAACAAGGGTCCATATATTATATAGAAACTTAATTTGCATTCTTCTAATTTCAGCAACTGCTTACAAATATAGCTGCCAACAGTGGAAGGCTGACAGAAATCAACAAGTTAGCAGACAACATTTTGAAAAGGGGAACCAGTCAAAAAGACCAAGTCAGAAAGAGACAGAAGGAGATAAATGATAGGTAGCCAATGTACCCTCTCACTGAGATAGTACCAAGTTACTATTCAGTGAGAGCTTGCAGTATAATGTTTTCTATCTGAATTTATTCTTGGTTGATACTTGTTTCCAGTATGAACAGGCTTCCAGAAGAGATTACTTATTTTAGGTTGTGGGGCTTTTGCAAGATACAGAAAGCATCTTAATCAAGAGACACTCCTGGTTCTGTTACTTGCTCCATGTATAACAGCAAAATCGGGGACCTCTAGTAAATGTCTCAATGGACACACAAATAGTATTTTAATGGAAGAATACAAGGTCAGACTTATGACCCTGGGTTAAAAGTCTTGTGTGTTATCACTGGACCACTAATCCATCTTTATTGACCTTTACTCTGCTAGTGGCATTCATTTTACGTTTAGTTTAGTTTAGACTCTTTTATTTACATCGACTGCGATACAAGTTCTTTTAACTTAGATTCACCTCGCTCGATGACTGCTTCCTGGGTTCCATACCAGTATTCGCGCAGTGGTGAGGAATGTGAAGAACGTGAGAGAATCTTGCTCTGACCAGTGCAGACCATGAGCAACCTACTTGTCCGTCTTTAATACTGTTTACTGCTGGACTGACAGAACAAACTTGTTTATACTGGGTCAGAAGGACTCGGTTCATATTTCATATCTTGATATTCTGCTTTACATCTTTTCTGATTGTCCATAAACATCATCTAAAAATGATTTCAGGTGGGAGAGATTGAATAGACTGAAGATGGACAAAGAAAAGAGTCTCCAGGGAGCTTCAAGGTAAACTTTGTCATCTCAGTTTAACTGCTCTGAATTTTTTCTTCAGTAAAAATGTACACTCAAAAGCCAACAGATTAAAAATTGAATTTTATCGTAAAGTTTTACTAATGCAAATATTTTGCAGCTTCAAAAGGTCTAATTGCTACTCAAATATCTGTTTACGCAAGATCATTCTAAAGATTATATGCTTCAAATGGCCAAAGACTTTGATTTCTGATTGTTCAGAAATTCTCAGCCAGCTAAGAAGCTCTGAAGTTGATAGCTGGTAATTGAGTCATTTTATCAGTTCTGTGGTTTCTGTTTGAAAAGTTGAAGATTTGGATGCATGTTGTAATCGTCTCATTTATTGAGATAATTTTTTTAGTGTTTGTTTGTTTGTGAAACATAAATATTTAATATTATTATTATTACTAAGACAGAACTTGGCCTTAGAAACTTACAATACAGGGTCTCAGGATTTTATGAAATAATTATTCAGCAACATTTTAGTTGTGGCAAAGGAGAGTTTGCATTTTAAAACTATTGTTCTATTCCAGTCACAGTAATCTATCTATTTGCATTTATCGTCAGTACCAGCTTCCCATTTGACTTATGCTCCATGAAGAGTTTAGTTATTTAAGGTTTGTGGTGGGGGATAGTGCAAAATACAGAAAGCATCCCATTCTAAAGATAATCCTGTTTTTTTTTTCAAATGCTCAGTGTGCAGCACAGATGCATGGGACCTCAGTTCCATGTCTTGTCACAAAGACAATAAGTTGTATTAGTGGAGATGAGGGGTGTCAAACTGGTGACCCTAGGATTACCAGTCAAACACATTACCCCTGGACTATGATCTGCCTGACCACAGTTATGTACTTGCATTATCTAATGATACCAAGTATTACCAAATTTAATAGGGTCAGTGGGTTTGAAGCCCATGTTTTTTAATAATAAGTTTAGAACAAGAATTATAATGTTTACAGTATAGAGTTGTTCCAGTCAACCTGTGATGAACTTGTGGAATGGATTAAAGAAAAGGACAATGTTCTTAGTGCTACAGATGATCTTGGCAAGGACCTTAAAGCTAATCAGGCACTCCAGAGGAAACATGCTGTAAGTTGGTGCTGCTTGATTTTTTCTTCACAATACTGAATTAATCATAAAAAGGGTAAAATATTCAAGCACTCAAGTGAAAACTTGAAGTATATCAGAGCAGAGCAGAAATCATGGGTTTTTTTTTATCTTGCTCTGGGCCTAACTTTTCAAGAAAACATTACAAACTCAAGGAAAAAACTTGCATTAGGAACCACCTTCTTTGTTAATGTTTACAGTGATATATCTTTTGAACCTGTTCATTGAAAAATATATGAATTTTTTTATCAGAACAAAGTCAGTGGTTAAATCATTCAAGCCCTACAAAAGTTAAAAGAATTCATTGAAAACTTTCTTTGCCTCTTTCAGAATCTGGAACGTGAGCTGGTACCAGTTCAGGAAAAGATGAATCGTATGGAGTACCTTGCTGGAGCGTAAGTGTTTTTGGTGCAAGGAATGCAATGAAATATGCTGTAAAAACAAGTTTTTATTATTGACAAGTGTGGATTAAGCATGATCACTAAAGATATCCACACAATGAGACTAAAATCCTTTTTGTTAAATTTGTGCTGAGGTTTTTTGAATTTTGTAACTTTTTGTTTTTAGTCTTTACCTAATATATGGTATTTTACTGTTTATTAATGTAGATGTTGATATTTACAGAGTTCAGATTCATTTACAATGTATTTTCAGTGTAAAGTCAAGTTACCCTGAAGAATCTGGATATGTGGACAAGAGAAAGAAAGAACTGGACAATATGTGGAAAGATCTTATGGTATGTTACAAGCCCACTTTAATTGCACTGCTGTAATTGAAAACTGTTGCATGCCCATTTTTTATCAACTACAAAAATTACAGGGTTATAACAAGATTGTAATATTTCAAAGCTTCTTAGGCCATAGTTAAAATCTGCAGCAGTATGGTCTAATCTTTATGACAGGACATGGTATACTAAACCTATGATTTAATTGTATTGTATATTATATATTCCAGGACAAAGCAGCAGATAGAAAGCGGAAACTACAAGAGGAGGCAGAGAGACTGCAGTTTGATGACAGTGCTAAAGAACTGGTAAGATATTTTATGTATCCCTTTCCTTAATAGCTGGGAAGTTGGATTGTTATAGTGGAGAGAAGCAAGGACTTGGTACAAGACTGGACCAAGACTTATGAAATTAAGCACATGTTTCAGTCTTGCATCTGGCTCTCAGGTGACTCATATTTGTTTTCAAGTGGTTAAGGTCAAATCAATTAACCTCTGATGAATTGTCATGGGTTCAGGGCCAACTATGGATTACTACCATTTATATGGAAAGTTTTCAGTTTCTTGTGGAGCACGAGAACCAAATACTGATTCTTCCTCGGAACAGTGGGTAAGTGAAATGCCCACCAGATATGACTGTTGGAGAACATATAACTCAATTACACCAAACTAAATCAAGACCATGGAATGAACTTTTACCTGTTGTAATAAATAGGCTAGGTGAGCAGTTGCAGCACATGCTCTAGAGGTTGCCCATGTTCTATATTCCATTTAAGGTAATTCTTTAAATGTTACAGTCTAGCTGGACAGGCCAGACAAAGGCAAAGTTAAAGAATGCAGAGATCCCTCAGAATGTGCAAACTGCAGAAAACTTATTGAAGGAGCACAAGGATTTGGCTGAAGATATTGAAGCACATCAACCTGTGTATGTATTTATACATATAGCTTTATATATATTTTTTTCAGCTGTGCATTATCTTTATTGTTGAAAACAGTTTTTTTTCTAAGAAATCAGTTTTTCAAAAACCTAAAACATTTCCTACTTACAACATGCAAGTTGCATCAGTTTGATTGCAGCACTGTAATAAAGTACAGTAAAACTCAAGAATTATGTAGCATCAAAGGCATTTTCTCATTATTTGAAAGTAGAGTTCTCAGTAATGATGCCATTAAAAAACTGTGTTTAGAATTAGTCAGACTTAAACTATTTTAATTTTCTGCCTCAACATTTGGCAGTTACTTTGAGATGCATGCCAGTACCGTTACTGGCAAGTATAGACTGGACAAATATATAAGAAACTGTCCATTCAAACCGTATAGGTTTGAACGAGTTGAGGCACTGGGGGTAGCTGTTCTGGAGAAAACACCTGATGCCACTGATGTGAAAGACAAAATGAAGAAGCTGGCTGATGATAAAGATGCCATAGATGAAATGTACGCAAAACGTCTGAAAGATCTACAAGACGCCTATGATCTACAGGTAATGTTAATATGACTATGTATTTCTTTTAGTGCTTGCTGCAAGTGTTGAGTGAGTGATTAAGGTCAGTGCCTTAAACTTAAAAAGTTATTTGGTTAAAAAGTTATATTTTGTTTGAGTCCTTGTACTAGTTGGTACAGCTTGGTAATATTGGTAATTTCCAACCAGAAAAATCAGCTGTTTACTCTCAAGCCAGCTTATTCCTGTCAACATGGTAGAATTTGTGCAAAATTACAGTCTCTGCAAGATTTTTGCCCAGAAATACCATCTTGAAGGTCTTGCATAGGCATGTGCTGAACCCTAAGCGTTCAGCCCAAAAATACACTAGTAAAGTACTTGTATACTTAAAGTCAAATATTTGTACTTTCTAAAAATATTTTTTTTGCTGATCCCCTGAAGTAAGATCAAGTACATTTTAAAAATGAGAAGTAGATGAAAATATGTTAAAGTTATCATATAAAATGACTTCTTTTCACTGCAGGTGTTCAACAAAGAAGCAGATCAGATTGATTCCATCACTGGCAACCATGAGAAGTTCCTCAGTCTCTCAGATCTGGGGGTAAGTTTGAATTTTTATACTTGAGTGTATTAGTTTGTGAAAACAATGATCAGTGTTTTGGAGGAAATCATGGAAGAACATCAGAGATCTGTTGGAAAACTCTGATGATTCATTGACAAATGTCTAGCTGATAGCTCTGACATTCCTATTTTTAGATTTAGGATGAAGAGATACTATACTATTTTCAAATATCATTTAAACACAGAAGTGACTTTTGCAATATATAAGTTACTTAACAGTTATTAAGATTCAGCCTCCCAAGTATAGAATGTTGTTTGTAGAAAAAAATCATTTTAGTTCTTAAACTCCATTTATGATACTGATGGTAATTTTTCTGTTCTTCAGTCTGATGTTGGTGATGTGGAGGCCCTGTACAAGCGTCATGAGGATCTGGAGAGTACCTTACAGGCTCAGGAAGAACGGCTGAAGGGCCTCAATGACTTGGCTGACAAACTTATTGCTGATGGACATCCTGACAAAGATCAGTAAGTGTTGTGTTAAGGGAATTTTATTTCAGACTTGAATTATAACTTTTACATAGAGTACAACAACATTTGAAGTCGGTAATGGTGTGGTTGTGTTGGCTTTGTTAGACAGAGCATGTAAGCAGTGCATAAAATTGTGTCATGCCAACATTCTCGAAAGAAATCGATTTTTTTTTTTTTTTTTTTTTTTTTTTTGTAATTAATGCTGTTGCATTGAACTGATTTAAACCTTTTTGATATGCTGAAGAAAACAAGAGAAAGAAATATTTTTCTTTCAGTATTGATAAGCGTCGTAACGAGGTATTGGCAAGAAGACAGAAGGTGAAAGATCAGGCGGCAGACAGACATAATGCATTGTTGGGTTCCCAGGCCTTCCAAGAGTTCAAACGAGATGCTGCAGAGGTAAACAAACTATCCATTGCTAATTGAGCTAGCCTTGGGAACATCTTAATTAACAATAAAATTTGTTCAATAAACCAATGTGAAAGTCTTCATAAAGACAATATAGTTTGATCTTTACTTGAAAAAGTGTAAAGATTTTTGAGTCATAAAAGATTGTTTCAAAGAAGCATTCAAGGTACTACGAAATGACCATTTATATTTCCCAAATGTAATACATATTTGTTTGATGTGAAATTTTTCTTTGATAAGGTTCACTTTTGGACATGAAATGACACAATGTATTTATATCTTGAATGTCTGAAGAATGTTACAGAATATGTGATTACTAAAAGTTTTAAAGAATGGTGATAAAATCTTTTATTTTTTGAAGCATATCTGAAAACAGTATTTTCCTTTATTTATTTCAGTTATCTCAATGGATGAAAGAGAAATACATTACAGCCACAGATGAGTCCTACAAGGATCTGACTAACTTGAAAGAAAAGCTTAAGAAACATGAGGCTTTTGAGTTGGAACTGAAGGCCAACAATGCAAGACTTAACCAACTAAATCAGGTAGATGACAAGTATTAGTTTTATAGATTTGCTTCTTTCCATGTGCAAAACAGCACTTCATTCCATGATTTAAGTTAAAATTCCTCAGATTAGAAACTTGAGTCTGCATAAGGATATGGGGCCAAGTACATGTAACCTCCAGGAATGGTCCGGTCAGCTGCCTTTCTATGTAATTAAATTTTTGAACTTTCAAAAGATATTACATTAATACAGTTCAGTAGAAACTGAAATACTGTTATAGAATAGAATTAGTTGATGAAAGACTCACAGGTGTGATTTTTTTTTTTATTGCTGTGTTTTCTGTCTTTCATTGAAAAGATGACACATCTGACAAGTCGATAAAAGTGTCCAGTTTTGAAGCCAAAAATCCTGCTAAAAATCCAGTTTTGTGATACTGAAGTTATCACATGTATGAAGACTTGAGGAACTGATCTTGGTGCAAGAGTTTTTTTTAAGTATCAAAAAAGCTCTTAGGTTTTTATTTCTGGCCATTGCAAAGAGGACCGTCATGTAAGCTTTTAAAGCTTTCATAGTAAGGAGTGACAGTAAATTAATAAATGGAGAAAGACAGCTGTTAATAGTAGGGGATAGGGGTAATTGAGAAATGAGTCTGTTAGAGTGTTATAGAAGATATGGATCATATTAAAAAATTTGCAGATAAAGTTTACAATTTTTTTACTACATATATATCCATTATAGCAAGGAGAAGCATTGATTGAAGATGAGCACCCAGATACACCAGATATAAAGAAGACATTGAAAGACTTGAATGCACAGTGGAAGGACCTGTATGCTAAATCAATGGATAAGGGTCAGAAGCTGCGTCAAGCCACTGATCAACATGATCTGAACAAAGCACTTGCAGATGCCCAGGTAAGATGAAGAGCATTTGCACTATGAAATGTATTAGTAACTTTTTGGGGTAATTGCTTTTATAAAATCAAATAACTTCAAGATTTACCGCTATTATTTTTTCTGCCTACTTTGTCTTGTGTTTCCACTTTATGAAATTGCCCAAGTTCTTTTGTATTGAATTGATTTTCATGCAGGCAAGAGAAATACTCTTTGTCATTCAATTTGCAAATAATTATAGTTGCAGTGTTATTTTTGCAATAATATGATTTAAACATTTGTACTGAAGAAAGCAAAACAGTTCAATCTGCATCTCTATTCTATAATACTTTGACCCTTTTCCCTCACCATTTTATAAATTGTGTTCCGTGATCAAAGGTGATTGGGTACTGTCTAATCCTTTGTTTTACTATTTGTTCAGAGCATGATTGTTACCTGTTACCTCCCTGATTGCCATAATTTCTGTTGTACATTTGGCTTGGCACTGAGTATTTTGTTGACGGTTATTAATAAATAGTATGTCATGCTGTTAACTCATTTTAGAGTGTTTTAAGTTAACGGCTCTTTTGCATCTAGTATATTCAGTGCATAAGACTAAGTGTCAAATTCAGTTAACATATAGAAACAATTTAGCAAAAAGACCAAAAATGGAAAAAAAAAAAACAAAAAGCTGTGAGATATGCTGATTGACGTCATTTCAGTATACTCACTGGTTTAAGTTGATGGAGGTCATTTCAGGATACTCACTAGTTTAAGTTGGTGGAGGTCATTTCAGGATACTCACTGGTTTAAGTTAATCGTGGTCATTTCAGGGTCATTTCAGGATACTCACTGGTTTAAGTTGATGGAGGTCATTTCAGGATACTCACTGGTTTTAGTTGATGGAGGTCATTTCAGGATACTCACTGGTTTAAGTTGGTGGAGGTCATTTCAGGATACTCACTGGTTTAAGTTGATTGAGGTCATTTCAGGATACTCACTGGTTTAAGTTGATGGAGGTCATTTCAGGATAGTCACTAGTTTAAGTTGATGGAGGTCAATTCAGGATACTTACTGGTTTAAGTTGGGTTTCTTGTTGTTGCTTTGTTCTAAGATGCTTCATGATACTTCATATTAGTCATGATATTTTGACAATCGGGTTTTCTATCTTAATATTGCATAGATTCTGTAAGTATAATATAAACTTGTTTTACAAATATATTACAGGACAAACTGGATGAAATGGAGAAATCTGTGGCTAACCCAGATGTTGGGTCTGACCTGAGAGGGGTGAAGGAATTGCTCAAGAAACACCAGGGTCTAGAAAATGACTTACAGACCCTAGGTGATCAGATTAATACAATTGTTGCCAAGGGACAGGCACTTGCCGATGCTGGTCACTTTGATAGAGTAGGGATTCTCAAGGCTGTAGACCAGTTCAATAAAAGGTATCAATCATACAAACAGCCGCCTTTGTACAATGTTTTTATGCTACTTGTACAAAAAATTCAATGTATTCTCTAGAAAATACTAAAAGTACTCCTGACCTGCAGATTTCTTCCAAGAATGTTTTTGATTAAATTGTGGTAAAATACTTCATGGACTAGTTATGCTCAAAGGATCTACATACAGCTCTTTAGGTTCAATTAATGTAGGGATCTGTAGACTTTTGCTATTTTTATGCTTCCCAAAGGGCGAGCATATAGTTGCCGCTTTGTCTGTCCATCTGTCCCGTCCGTCCGTTCGTCCATCCATCAATTTTGTCCTGAGAATAACACAAAAACTATGAGAGATATCAAGACCAAACTTCATAGGTAGTTAGATCTCATTAAGGAGCAGTGCAATGCACAAGAACCATAACTCTTGCTTTATTAAATTTTGAGTTATTGCCCTTCGAAATTTCTCATACTTATTTTTTGTCCAGGGCATATCTCACAAAGTATAAGAGTTGTCAACTTGAAACTTTATAAGTAGATAGATCTCATTGATGAGCAGTGCACTGCACAAGAACCATAACTCTTGCTTTATTAATTTTTGAGTTATTTCCTTTTGAAATTTCTCATACTAATTTTTTGTCCGGGGCATATCTCACAAAGTATAAGAGATATTAACATGAAACTTTTTTGGTAGATAGATCTCTATGAGGAGAAGTGCAGTGTGCAAGTACCGTAACTCTATTTTGCATTATTTAGGAGTTATTGCCCTTTGTTATTTTTCATACATTAAAAAAGATACATATAGCCCTTTTGGAATTGGCATTTATTCGGGGAGCATTCATTGATTCTTCCGATTTCTTGTTGCAAAGGTTGTATAGCAAGGTGGTATGACCACTTGGTAGGGGTGTCTGCTTAAAGGACTGGAAGCATTTTTCTTGAGTTTTAACATTTAATTTGACCTATTTGTTTTAAGCCTAAGTGTGATTTTTATAAAATGCAGGTTTGAGAAGTTGAAACCAGAAGTAGCCAATCGTAAGGCTAGGCTACAGGACTCGTTATACTTCCATCAGTTCCGGTTTGATGTGGATGAGGAGTTACAGTGGATCAAAGAGAGATTGCCGGCAGCGGCCTCCACTGAGTATGGCAAAAGTCTAACTGATGCCCAGAATCTGCAAAAGAAGCAACAAGTTAGCATTCTCATTTTGTTTATCAAAACATCCATTCTGCTACATTTTACATAAGTTCTGATTGCTCTGTAATTTAAACTATTCCAAAGGTATGTATTAATAGTGTGAGTTATTTGTCATAAATATGTAGGGATGTGTTCTAGTCATGAAGCAAACCGCTCAGATGTATATGTATGTCAGAGTTGCTTTATCAAACAGTATAGACAAGCATTGTTAACAAAAAAGGTCAAGATAACTGCTAATTGTTGTTGGTAGAAATATTTATTTTATGAGGAAATTGTTCATTTCAGAAACTTGACCTTGAGATTCAGGGTCATCAACCAATCATAGAAAAAGTTCAAGGTCGTGGAGACAAACTCATAGAAGAGAGACACATTAATGCCAAACAGATCAAAGACAAACTCCAGGAATTACAAGTCTCCTGGGATGATTTACTGAACAAAGCAAAAATACGCAAGAAAAATCTAGATCTTTCTGTACAAATTCAAAGGGTAGGTCTAACCTGTGATGCAAAGTCATTTATTGTAATGCATATTAAGTTTGAAATTGATTAGCTTTATTCCAGAGCTATATGTTTACTTATTGCATTTATTCTGAATCTATTCATTGCTTGCAACAAATGAATGCCTGTCTTACTTAATGATAGCTATATGTAATAGCTGTCAAAACTTACATGTAAGTGTAATATCTTTCATTTTCAACTAGAATCAATTCAAGATTGAGATAATATGTTTGTACTTATCTCAGATAATTCACTTATCTAAGATAGATGAGATAGCATAATACATCTTATAATTTGCAGTATTTTAAAATAATATTATTATATAAAAGTAGAAGTAGATAACCAGATGATTCTTGTTTTTTAGTACTTAACTAAAATGGATGAGATAATGAGATAATAAGATACTGACTTTCAGTTGCATTTGAGTTACATGAGATAACATAATCATTTTTATTTTCAGTATTTATCTGAGGTAAGCGAGATAGAGAACTGGATAAATGACAAGATGTCTCTAGCATCAAGCACAGACTATGGTAAGGATGAGAACGCTGCTGACAAACTGTTGGCTAAGAATAAAGTATTGGAGACTGACATACAGACGTATCAGGGTATTGTGTCAGGTGTGGACAGAGAGTGTAAGCGCCTCTTCAAAACAGGCTGCCAAGATCCACAGTCTTTGAGGAAAGCTCAGGTAAGGTATTTTGTTATTGTCTGCTGGTGAGATGAAAGTTCAGCATAGTATTATCAGAGTTTACATTTCTTATCTCACTAAAAATTTTAAACAGAATTGGACATTCCCTGCTGGAAACTTTGCTTTTCACCATACACCCATTAAACATATTGTTAATAAGTAACGGTAGTAATGAATGCATTTGTAGTTGCCGATACCAATTTGGTTGTTTCCTCTAGAAAGCTTTTCTGTTTATAATGGCAGTCTAAAAATCAGATATTCTTCATTTGCAATTGTAGGACAATCTCCAGGAACAGTTGAACAAACTCAAACGTCTAGCTGCCGAAAGAACTAAGAATTTGGAACAGTCAAAATGGATGCATGCTTACCTTAGAGAAAGTGGTGACTTTGAGGAATGGATTAATGAACAGTTGCAGACGGCGGCCTCTGAAGAGTATGGTCAGGATTATGAACATTTATTGATATTACGTAGCAAGTTTGATGAGTTTAAAAGAACTGTTGAATCAAATCAAGAAAGGTTTAGTCGCTGTGAGAGAATGGCAAAATGGTTAGTAGAGGATAAAGGACCATACACAAAACAAGTGTTAGAACGTCAGGAACAATTAGGTGAGGCATGGAACCAGCTGTTGGAACAGATTGATGCTAGGGACCAGAAGTTATTTGGTGCTGGAGAGATTCATAGGTTTAACAGAGATGTTGAAGATGCCCTTACTAGAATACAGGTGAAGATTATGTATTCATTTTGAACCAAAGTTTTGTCAGCTTATACATAATAGTTTAGTTTAGACTCATTTATTTTACATTGATTGCGATACAAGTTCTTTTAACTTAGATTTATTACATTCAATGACTGCTTCCTGGGTTACATACCAGTATTCGCACAGTGTGGAGGAATGTGAAGATCATGAGAGAATCTCGCCTCTAACGGGATTCGAACCGGCAACCTCGGGATCAGGAGCCCTGTGCTCTGCTACATAATAGTAGAAGTCTACAGTGTTAAACATGAAAAGTGTTTCATTTCAGTTGTGTAAAAGCATGTTAACATTTGGTCAGATATGGTTTTGTTAAAGTTTTAAATTTCTCGAGCCAAGGGTCTGGTTACTTTCCTAAATAGGTTTTTAGATAAGTCATCTTTTTTACATTGTAAACCAATTTATGTTGACCTTTGGACATAGTTGATCTTAATTGAAATTCAGACAATGGAATTTGAATAGCAGGAGTGAAAGTCCTGTTCAGATGTATTCTGCTACAATAGCTACCATCACTAAAAAAGCATCACTTATGATTTTGTTGGTTGTATCTTCAGGAGAAATACCAGAGTATATCAGATGATCTTGGCAGAGATATCAATGCAACCAACAGCTACCTGAAGAAACATGAAGGCTTTGAGAATGAACTCATTGCTCTTGAAGCTCAGGTAAACTTAACTTTTACAGTTTTAAATCTCCTCTTCTTTGTGATAGAAAAGTTTCCAAAATAGAATAAGGAAGGTTTGTTAACTCTGTAAATGTTGTATGAGTGATTAGACTGGTATCAAATACAGCAGTTGTAATCCAGTTCTTTGAACCTTATCATTTGTTGTAACTTTTGTTTATATCAGAGTTACTGTAAGGACTAAAGAACATTTTGGTATTACAGTATAATAATTGTATTCCATTGAGGTTCATTCTTTAATGTTTGGACTTTTTCTTTTTTTTGTCTAAATAGGTTTGTAAATAATATATGTTTTTGTCTCTACAGATACAGATACTGATAGATGATTCAGCCAGACTGCAGCATACTTACCCAGGTGAGAATGCTGACCAGATAGAGCACCTGCAGGCCACGGTAGTGGAGAACTGGGGAATCCTTCAGGATAGGGCTGCCCAAAGGAAGGAGGAACTTATGGCTGCTGCTGATCTACACAGGTTAGAATATACTTAGAATCTTTTGCTTCAGTGTTGCTATTCAGTATTTAAGTGTTGGCTTGTTTTAGCCCTCATCAGTAATAATCTAGGTCAGCACATTTTTCATTAGAGTGAATTAACTACTGTTTTAAGGAAAATATCGTTTACCCTTTATACTTGTTTCCTAAGATTCTGTAGGCTTACAGTGCAGAAGTGTCAGCTCAACTTTGAACCATCATGATAGGGAGTCATTTCAGCACTATGTAAAGAAAGATTAATGCTGTAGAAACCATTTAGCTAACACCAAAGTGTGAAGGGTATTTTGCCAAATAAGGGACAAAAGCAGTCTGTGCCACTTTAAACACACTTTTTATACCAGGATTTTAGTTAAAAGCAGAGATAAAATACTGAAATTTCATTTGAGGTTCCAAAAGCTTTTTAATTTCTAGTTTTTGTTATAACCAAGGATTCTGAAATCTTGAAATATCTTTCTAGATTCAACTCTGATGTTCGTGACCTTATGAGTTGGGCAAATGAGATCGAACGTGAGATGATGTCAGAGAAGCCTGTACGTGATGTGAACAGTGTAGATCTTGTGCGTACCAGACACGAGGAACTCCGTGCTGAGATAGAAACAAGACAGGATACATTCAACACTGTAATCAGAACTGGAGAAAACATGATAGAGAATGAACATTATGCCAAGGATGAGGTAACATACAAACATACTTGGCTTGAAAAGGAAAACAAAAAGAAGAGATACATAAACTGTCATATTGTATTGTTTAATCATTATTTTGTAGAATGAGGGACTCTCATGAAGTTTCTAACAAGCTTACCTTTGTTACTAAGCAAAGGCCTACTGGTATGGTTTTAAGGCTCCCTGCATTAAGGTGGAGTCTTCATAAAAATTCTTTATATTTTCTTAAGTATATCCAAAACTTAGTAAGGATAACACAAGATGGAACTGTTTTGTAGAAGTTTATAGAAACATTTAGCATTGTTACCTTGATTGGTTCTTTGTCTTTACAGATACAGGAGAAGGTGAACCAAGTGAAAGAGGTACAAGAGAGGTTGAATGAGACATGGGCCAACCGCAAGGAATACCATGACCAGTTGTACGACTTTCATATGTTCCTGAGAGATGCTCAACAACTAGATAATACCTGCTCCTCTCAGGAGGTATGGGCTGCATTTGTCTCCCTTGTTTTCTGAGTAATTGAACACACCAGGATCCTGTCCAAAAAAGGCTGAATCATCAGTGGCTGACTAGTCTTGCTTGATCCGAATAAAAAAAATAAGATGACTCCTAGAATTTCATTCAAAATCATTTAAAGTCATTCAAGGACTTGAGGCCTTGGAATGGATGAAAATACTATGTTTGGGAATATTTATGATTTTTTTTTCACTATTGACTGAACAAGTATCCATGATTGTGTTATTATGTTAGTAAAATAGCAATATTGTTGGTTTTATTCTTGATCAAGTTTACTGAGGCTCAGATCTCCTTTTTATACACCTGTCAAAAGATGTGATGTATAATGGAAAAGCCTGTGGCAGGTGGGCAGGCGGCTGGTTAAAATTTAATGCCTCTGTTATTTCATTTTCATCTAAAGTTTAAGTAAAGTTGTACTTGTAATAAAACAGTTATGTTTGTTTTTTTACCAGGCATATTTGAGTAGTACTGATTTTGGTACCACAGAAGATCAGGTGGAAGCACTCATCAGGAAACATGATGCATTTGAAAATAAACTGGCTGTTCAGGAAGAGAAGGTAACTACAGAATTTATGTAAATAGAAATTTGATCAAATTTTCAAAGGATAGGACAAATTCTAGTCAGTTTCAAATTTTGCCAGTTAACCCTAACTTGCATTTTCCTAACTTTTCAGAAGGTAAGACAAATGCTAGTTTTAAACATATGACCAGTTTTCAGACAATGAGACTATGTAGCCAGTTTCAGACTTGACCAGTTTTCAAAGGCTAGTACAAACTGTATTCAATTTCAAAAGTATTTTTCAGTGGAAGATTGAACTTACTGGCATATTCTTGTTTGGCATGTTCTGAATATAGATATATAATTGTAATGTTTTGTAGTTGGAGGCCATCAAGGAACATGGTAACCAGTTAATGGCAGCCAAACATTTTGAAGCACCCAAGGTTGAGCAAACGCTAGAAGCCATTGTCACAAGGTAAAAAGTTGAATTGTTCAGTTAAGTGCAGATAGCTAGTCACCCACAGCTCAGGCCATGTTTAAGGCAAAGTAAAGACAAGTGACAAATGAAGCTGTTTTGTAGGGAGTTTATAAACACAGGTGTACTTTCATTAGGACCATTTGAGATGTGAGGAGAGTACAGGTAACTAAAAGGTAGGAGGGAGAGCATTGTGACAATCATGAAGATATTTCCTTAGTAAATATGGTTTATTAGTAAAACTTTCTACAGTTATCTTTCCAACTTTCTGATACATAGGTCAGTGTAATACCTTAAATGTTTTAGATATCCTTCAAGTCTAAGAAACCAGTAGATACATGTATATGCTTGACAGACTTGTGGGCACTGCTGTAGAAACACATTCAAGCAAACCTGCTACAGAATAACCAGTACAGAACCTTAGAAAAAGAAAAAGTTAAATATGATTGTTTTACTTGCTCAATAGCAGATAATGTCTATTTTCAGGCAAGGTCAGGTACGTGACCTTAGTGGACAGAGGAAGCTGAATCTGGCTGATTCCCTGCTATATGCTCAGTTCTGTAGGGATGTGATTGAGGTAAAACAATCAGCTGTTTCTGTTTATTTACTTGGTGTAAACACGAAAAGTGTAAATGCTGAAGTGTGAAAGTTGTTCTGTAATTCAAACCCTTTTTTGTAGAAAATATAGAAAATATATATACTTTGCAACATGCAGCAAAAGATTTTGTAGAAAAATGACCTTTAATTTATTAGAGTTCATGTTCCTCATATCTTTTGTCTGATCACTTCCTGGGTAAGGTGGTAAAGGTCACAGGCTTTAAACTGTCAATACATCTTACAAGGTGAAGGTCATGGGTTTAAGCTTGTGCTAGCATAACTTGAATTAGGGGTAACTTGTAATATGAGGGTCATGAGGACTGTGTAGCTTAAAAAAAAGCTTTTATGAACAGTTGAGAGCTTTTAACAGAACTATACACTGATTTAGCTCTGAACCTTCACTTAAACCTATCAATATTTCAGGCTGAGGGATGGATAGATGATAAACTGAAGGTGGCATATGAGGATAATTTTAAGGAAGTGTCAGATCTACAGGGTAAAATGAGAAAACTCCAGAAGCATCAGGCATTTGAAGCGGAAATTGTTGCAAATACTGACAGGATTGAAAAGATTAAACAGGTAGGAATGGAATAATATTACATGACACTTTGGGAAAGGAGGACAAATTTGGAAGATTTAGGTGGAGATATGATTTGTAGTTTCAATGTTCAGTTTGCAAGATTTTTTTGTTTTAGATTCTTTGGTAATGTTGTTTCTCATTGTGAACTTTTTAAACTGTGTTGCAGATCCCAGGGTTAATGCCCTTACAAGAGTTCATGTATTAATTATTGGCTTACAAATTATGAAACAGAATTTTGATTAACATCCGCAGTATATTTTTTTCCATCTGTGATGTGAATTTTATATTGACAGTGTTAGGTACACACCTAGGGTGTGAAGAATATTCTGTTCACAGTGAGAATAAGTGCAAAAAAGGATAAAACATACACCAAGCTATTTGTATTTTAATTACATATCAAATAAAAAAAAAAACACAGATTCAGTTGATGGAACCAGGTGGCAGTTACTGCTGAGATTGTCTTGATATTGGAATAAGTATTTATTACTGTACCAAATTGCCCTTTTAATATTTATTACTGTACCAAATACCCATTTAAGTGCATGACATTGCAAAAATAGGGCTTATTAGAGTCCTAATAGTGCTTATTAGACTGTTGGTCTAAAGAAATTTTCATAGGGAGACTGCAAAGATACTGAAAACTTATTGCTTGTCATTGATAGCATAGTCTGATGTAAATGTTCATTTCAGCATGGTCGTTATTTGTATTTTACTAAATGGTCACATTTAGGCATTTTGATTTATAATTTATTACCCCTTTATTTCCAAATTTTCTAGAAGCTTAGAATTTCATACACATAATGCATGATACGTCATTTGCATATATCAAGGCTTTTTACTAGGAAGCCTACTAGGTATTAGAAAAGTAAGGGTATAGTTATATACATGTATCACGTACCATAGTTAGTAGAAAACTGATGTTCTTTGGAGTAGAATTTAGCTCAAAAGAAAAAAAAAAGCTACTTTGTCAAATTCAAGTTTTGTTTGTTTGTGTACTAGGCAGCGGATGACTTAAGATCACCACGAGATCCCGTAAGTTTGTCGATAGAACTGGTTCATCGATTATCGTAGATTTCGTAGTTTTTTTAGGGTTTATATTGTCTCAATGTTTGCAACTCATTAGCATGTACAGCTAATAATTCTCTCTCACTCTGTCATTCTGTATCATATTTTAACTTGTCCATACATTTTTCATTGTCCATACATTATTCATAGTTCATATGTTATTGCCATGTTGATGAAATAACAGTCTGTAGCAATTTGACATACACATTTTTACCATAGCATTACACCATTAGATAGTAATCAACCCCATCCCCCCATCTTTGTTCTTATACATGTTATTTAGATTGAAAAAGTTTGAAAACAATTATTTTATATCAATGTTTTTTGTATTACATTCATGTTGTCTTTTATTGTCTTTTTTAGGCCAGTTTAGTAAAAAGAAAATTACATGCAGATTAAAATATAATTTCTACAATGCCTTCTTTTTTTCACTCTTTTAAATATTAGCTTTTACAAATTTTAATATTTTCATCTTTTTCTTCATTCATAATGATGAAACATTAATTTTAAAATCAAATTTCTCTTTCAAGCTACAGTCTGTCCCCAAACTTTGCTATTTCACATCATAACTGCCAGTGGAAAGGTTACAAACAACTAAATCATTCGAATTCTTGGTTCATACATGCATTTATCATAATGTCTGCCTGTCTATGGGAAAGTGTTTTGCTTGCTGGAAAATGCATGCTTGTAATCAGCATATTGAAAAAAATATTGTAACTTTCTCAATAAGTGGTGGAGCAGATATCTGATTAACAAAGTATTCTCTTCTGATACTAAATGATAATGTAAATCTTATGAATATATAATGAAGACATGTGTGAAATTACATTTCTGAAAAATATGTTAATTGTCAAGAGTTTATGTATTGACTTTTATACAGTTGTTTCTTGCTAAATGCATAGGGTGTTCAGGTACAAATGCATACTAAGGGGACCAGTGCTTAATGTCTGTCTCCATGGTTCAGTGGCTTGTTATTCACTGTCACCTTGACTGGAGGTCAAGTGGGGGTCAAACTCTCCTGCCAAACTAAGTATTCGATCGATCATCACCCTGCTGGCTGCAATTTCTGTTGCTTTTGCAAGCCATGGCAGCCTGCTTGTTAGTGCAGCCTGGACATGGTTTCCACTGTTCACTTTTCCAAAAAAATGTTTACACCCCCCTTCCCTAAAATTATGAAATAGGTCTGTCTCAATAGAATGATGGACATGTACATAAATGGAATTAATTTAGCTGGGTTAGGATTGAATAAGGATGTTACAGGTAAGGAGTCTAACATGGATAGTTCTAATGAGCTTTGGTTAGGTAAATGACCAAACTACATACTGAACTACTGATGATGGATGTCAAGAAAAAGTGGGAAACTGGTTTCCCTGCAGCTGAGCATTTGCTGTATTAGTAGTCCATTTGCAAATTGCCACCTGTCCCAATAAGGTTGTAGCAACCTTGCATATGGAGGCATTTGCTGTTGTTGTGTGCCAAGGTGAAAATTCTTTTGCTTACAGTTTTCCTAGGGCCAATCTGCTGAATTGTTGCTAGAGTGTTGAATTTGATAGAGTTTCTTAAAAACAATTGTTGTTGCACAAATTTAAATATCCTTTAGCTAAGACCAAAATATTTTAGTGGTTAAATGTACATGATAGTTTGTTGTTGTTGGTTTTGTGAGTACATGTGATAATTTTGGATTGTTTTTTTTTCTAGAAGTCCTATCAAAAATTTATTAGATGTGAATGTATTTTTGTTTTTGTTTTGAGTACATATAGGATCAGAATAGCAGAAAAAAAGTTTATGCATTGAAACTAAAAAATAAAAATGACAGTAGACATGATTATTCTGGTTCTACAATGACTGTTCTTGTTTTACTGACATTTATCTGGTTTCCTTTCGAAAGGTAACTGATACAAGTTTTGAATTTTCAGCACTACCTAACTTTAGACAGAACCTTAAAAAGAGATGGAAGTTAGACACGTATTTTACCATGTGGCTTTCACCTGTGTTTCAAGAAAGGGCTTTGCTTTCTCCTGTGTTTAGTCAGTCTGTTAAAAAAAAGAAAAAATTATTGTACTCAAGAATCAGAGAGTATTTGTATTGATACTGTTGTGTATGATATATTTTAGTTGTCTTTGAGTTTGAAGAGATTTAAAATAATTGTAAAATATCTTAAACAGCTTGGCGAGAATTTGGTGAAGAAGCGTCATGTGGCATCAGATGACATCCGCCAGACTGTGACAAGACTCATGTCGAAATGGAACGAGTTACTTCAGGCATCAGAGAATAGGGGCAAAGGTCTTGGAGAGGTCAAGGACATACTGGAGTTCAATGAACAGGTTGATAAAGTCCAGGACTGGATAAGAGAGAAGGTGGGTCATTTTTTTGTTACATTAATATTAAGGAAAATGTTATTTCGAAAATGTAAAATATACAACTGTGTTGATTCTTTAAATTTTATTATATCTCAAATATAATGATGATAATAAAAAACATTTTTGTGTCTGGACATAGAACACTTCAAAAAATTCTACTTACAGCCATAGTGATGTTAGCAGATAGTTTATAGATAAGAAGGTATACATGTTTAGGATGATTATAAAAAAATCCACAGTTTTTTTTGTGCGTCTAGGTTTACATGAAATTGATGGAATGAGTGGGTGGCACTGTGCCTTGGACATTGTCTATGGATCTATTAGTTATTACAAATAGGTAGTTGAAATGTAATCTTTTTTACCAGTGACAAGAATTTATCTCTTACAGGAGGCGTTAATACATGCTGCAGACCTTGGCAGAGATTATGAACATTGTATTGAACTACAGAAGAAAGCTAATGATCACGAATCAGCTGTAAGTATAGCCTTATTTACTGGTATTAATACAACAAAATCACTGGACTTACTCTAGTTTCTATTACTAAGATGTATTGTTTCAAATGTATGCCAGCCTGTACCTGCATATTACTCATCATACAGATGTGGTTGGACGACTGACCTGACATTGCAGTTGAGACTTGGACAGTTAGAATAATATTTTCCAGTGAAACTAGACTGCCTCCAGACTATCCTAGTGATCAGTTGATAGAATGCCATTGGTTCCAACTTACTACTGACCATGACCACTTATATGAGAAAGTTGAAGTTCTTACAGTGGATGGGACCCTAATACTAGTTCTTCCCTGAAATGATAGATAGGTTAACTGCCAGTCTTGTATGCCTCAATCTCTTATAAGGGTCTTAAAATGAAACTGAACCAGTTTTGACTAAAGGCATTGAAATCTTATAAAGTTAGTAGTTATAATTAGATGTCACTTCTGTAAGCATTTAAAATGTTTTTTAGCAGGTTAAATACATAAGATCTTCTTTTAATGTCTTCAACCAAGTGAAACAGTATGTTTTACCTATAGCTGGAGAATAACTGGTTTTATAGAGAATAATTATTTCAGTGTAAGATATATTTCATTGAGTGAACGCTAGAAGTTATGTTTTCAAAAGCCAGAACTGAAAACGACTTCTTTTTGTGTTCATGAATGAAGTACATTTTTCCACTGAAACTAACACTTATTCTGTTTCTCTAATGCAAGTAAGCTTTTTTTTACCTTTTTGTGTACATATTGCTCTGAATTGAGTGGGACGATGTCTGTGTTTTATTGAAGGACATAATGAATTTAGTGACATCACAAATGTGCAGAATACGGAACAGTAAACGTACTGTAAGAAAGAAGAAGTTAATCCTGAATCAAGCAAGTCCAAACAGTGACTTGAGTTTAGATAGTTCAGCTGCAATGCATGCAGTGAGTTTATAAGGATACAGTCTAACTTTATACCACAGTAAACTGCTGAATGCATGAAAGAAACAATTATTTTTGAGATTTTGATTAAAACAATTACAGGCCATTCAAATTATTTATTTTGTAACATGCAGCGTATGGTATGTACTGGTAACACTTCTTAAATCTTAGGGATTATAAATTGTTTAGTTTTAGATTAGAACTTTTGGTAATATTACTTTCTGTGCTGGCTCTGACTATGCATGGTTTAGTTTCATTGGTGAAGATCAAGGACTGTTGTTGTTTTTCCCTATTTTTGTGGGGGAGTTTCCTATTTTTTTGCCAGAAATGTAGAATTAGTCATTTTGTTTGTGTAAATGTATGTATTTCAGTTGTTTTTTCTCAAATTATCCTGTTTGTCTGTTTTATTTTGAGTAGGTCATGTTTTCTTTATCTTTTTCTTTAAACAATTTGAGAAAGGTTTTATACTTATTTAAAATCCCTAGTACAAAATTAATGTAAAAAACTTCCGAAATTCTAGCCCGTTAAATGTTTGAATATCTGCTAAAACTATGAGTAAATAAATTTAAATTTGGAGTTTATAGGAGAAGTCACAGTTTTTGTTATGTGTGATTTGATTACAAGATATGAATGAAATTTACAACAGAGTGATACAACTACTGGTGATCGACACTGTGTGGGGATACTGTTAATGCCATTTTATTTCCAGTGCTTACTGTGTAGGAAAGGAAATACACAGTCCATCATGATTGTATTATATGACATTATGTACCATATTTCACAATATGGCAGTCGCCTGTGGGCTTCTCTGCTTAAAATACCAATCAGTAAAGAAAAACAAAGATAAATCTTTTTGTAAAGTAAAATACTTTTGTAGACGAAATGAAAATCAAAGCATTGAAAAAAAAATGGGACTAGCTATACTCACTTCTGTTGTATTTTAGGGTATCACTGTGGATGAGAAGAGAATAAAAGCCATTAATGCTCTGGCCGACAAATTGATCAGTCAGGGACGTACAGACACCAGTGCTGTGAAAGAGAAAAACACTAACATGAATCAAAAGTAAGATGTTTTCTTAAAAAGTTTGTTGAAAAAGTTTGGATTCAAGAATGAAATTTCACCAAAGCTTTTGCTTTGAAAGATTGCAGCTCTTTTAGATGTTATGTAATATCTCTGAATTAAAGGCAGTAAATAAAGTGTCACAAAAAATTTAAAATAAGATCAGAAAATGAGATTTAGAGCCAGATTTTGCTGGGGGAACAAATGGTGTCATCATTTTCAATATCTGTGGTAGTACCTTTATTCTCAGAGAAAAGTATAAAGTTGAAGTGCTGTCATACTGTGCTTTTGTATGTGCAACTCATACATTTGTCTTCCTTCACATACATTCTGTATTTGGAAAAGCAACAGTTTCTTAATATTTGCTGGATTTATATTGTCTCAGGTGGAAGGATTTACAAGGTGCATTACAAGCATACAAACAGAACTTGGCTGCTGCTCTAGAGGTACATTCTTTCAACCGAGATGTTGATGATATTGATGATCGTATCAACGAGAAGTCCGTGTTGCTGTCTTCAGAAGATCTTGGCAAGGACTTGGAAGCGGTACAGGCCTTGCAGCGTAAACAGGAAGAGACGGAGAGAGATATGACAGCACTTCAGAACCAATTGGAGGTCTGTATAGGCTGTAATATTTAGCAGGTTCATTAACATAGTGCAGAAGCAGTAAGGGTTTCAGTGTGTTTGAAAACGTCAAATGTTCAGATAGCTTAATTCAGGCAAAATCCATTACATAATAGAGATATACTGCCTAAAAAAAGTATTGCAGTATTTTTATATGTTAGGAAAACTACTTCTGCTAGACTTTTCTAACTTAAAATTTTCTATCGCTTTGAATGCAAAGGAAATGTTTATGCAATAGTAACTGCAATCAGTGTGATTGCTTAATTTCAGAAAATTGAGTCCTTGTCAGCAAAACTGTGCAAGAAGTACCCAGATCGTGCTGGAGATATTACCGAGAAACAGAATGAAGCACAAGATAACTGGGAGAAACTGGAGGAGCTCGCAGACCAGAGGAAAAGAAAGTTAACTGATTCATACCAGCTACAGAAATTCTTGGCTGAAGCAAGAGAACTGGTTTGTTCTTACTTTCTTTGCATAAATTTTCCAAATAAATTAATACCTCTGTGTCCACATTTCTTACAGTCACAGTCTATTGTGAAATCAGATTATTGTTTTCCTGAAATTTTGTTTTGGTTTTATTGATTTCAGATCAGAAGTTTGTACCCATTTTTCTGAGTTAGGCTGTGTTACGCTGAGTATTTTCAATTAGTACATTTTCCTGTTGCCCTGGATTTCATGGATTCCATAAAGTGATGCATGAATCTTTCCACTTAGTGAAAATGTTGCTCTTTTAAAGTAAATATTTCATTATAACATTTATTACACATTCCTTTTAGATCTCTTGGTCCAATGACATGGTTACCAAAATGAACTCTGGTGAGCTTGGAAAAGATGTTGCCGAAGCTTTGACCCAGTTACAACTCCATGCTGAACGCAAGGCTGAGATTGAGGGCCGCAAAGCTCACTTTGCAACCATCCGAGAACACGGCACCAGTCTTATCAATGAGAAGCATTATGCATCAGATGAGATACAAAGTATGATTGGTCAACTGGATAAAACAAAAATACAGCTGAGTGCCGCCTGGGAGAAACGACAGCATCTGTTGCAACAGTGCCATGAACTTAGAGTAAGCAGCAACTCCTACAGTTATTTCACATGTTTTATGATTAAATTTGTATCAAATGCAAGCAAAATAGTGTATATTTGAGTATTGCATTGTTGTTTAAAGCTCATTTTACACTGTTGATGTTCAGTTTTATTTTTCAGTTACAAGCAGGTAACCTTTAAGCCAAGATATGAGGACTATGTTTAATTTCTTTCCTTAAGGGTAGAAACTAAACTGCTTTCTTTGAAGTTATACATTGTTACGAAGTTAGGAGACATGATGTTATTTATAAACTTGTTATGGAATTCATTCCTTGTGTTTTTTCTTCATTGAATTAAGGTAACAGGTTTTTGTAGCTTTGATACATTTTCTGTATATTTCAGAAATTCCAAGTGGAAGCAGAGCAAGCCCATGCCTGGCTGGCCAGTAAGGAGGCATTCCTCACCAATGAAGATCTTGGTGTAAGTCTCTTAACTTCACACTGATCATTTATATACAAAATAGTCTCATTTATTAAATTGTCAGTCACTGAACATTTCCTAAGTTGCCAGTAATAGTGTATGTGACTTAGATTATAGTTTAGATTTTGCTGTTTACAAAAAGCACTCCTTAACTGAACTGTATTACTAAATTGCTATTTGAAAAAGGCTTTAGACAGATGTAAACAGTTATAATTGGAAGTAGTAGTTATATGACATGCTTTTTTATTGTAGAATTCTTTGTACGGTGTTGAGGCTCTTCTAAAGAACCATGACAGGTTTGAGAAGTTAATGGAACAGCAGGTAGAACAGGTGGAGGATGTGAGGCAGTTTGCTGGGAAACTTGAGACACAAAACCATTACGCCTGGGATGAGATAAAAGACAGGCGACAAGCTGTCGAGGATAGGTACACTCGCCTACAAGAAGCCTCAAAGGCCAAACGAACCAAGCTTGGTGATTCCATGAATTATCAGGTGTTCTTGAGGAATCTTTATGAGGTATTGTATTTTCTACCTTTAACTAGGACTGCTTTGTTATGTTTAAGGACTGGAAACATATACCAAAATAATTTACTTGCTTTTCATGTTCTATTTTTATTTTAAAAATAAAAAGAAAACTGAAAAAAGTAATTTTTTGTTAAGAACAAACATTTTTGCTGCAGGTGTCCACATGGATAAGTGAGAAGTTACAAATTGCAACAGATGAGTCATACAGAGACCCGACTAATCTCCAGGCTAAGTTACAGAAACATCAGGCCTTTGAAGCCGAGGTTATGGCCAACCGTAATCGTGTAGATGCCGTCATCTCAGAAGGACAAGGTCTTATCGATGAAGAGCACTACCAATCAGAAGACATTAAAAAGAGAATGGAGGAAGTCGAAATGAGCTGGCAGGCATTGGTGGCGGCTAGCTCAGAAAAGAAAGATAAGTTAACTGATGCATATCAGGCGCTGCAATTTAATCGTGTAGTGGATGATTTAATGACCTGGATGGATGAAGTAGAGAATCAGCTGATGTCAGAGGATCATGGGAAAGATTTGTCATCTGTTAAAAATCTTCTTAAAAAACACCAGGTAAGTCACTAGTTGGCTTTGTTGCACAAATTCGGTAGTGACCTTACTTAACCACTGAGTTAGAATCAGAATCAATCTCATAAAATTTCATAAAATTATTACTTTACATTTGTTAAATTCTTAAATATGCAATTATAAAAATACTGACTCTGCCTAAAATTAACACTACACTTTAACCTTTACCAGGTGGAATGAAAGCTAAGACTTTGTGTTCTGTAATTTAAAAAAAAATCACTTTTGTCTTCTGGATATAGCATTTTAAATGGAAAGGATGATGATAGGAGGGGAAACATGTTCATTTTCTAGTCTTTAGTTGTGACATTGCTTCAATTAAATGTACTGAACACTCTGTACTGAAAATGTTTTTTTCCTGTCTGAAGTTACTGGAAGTTGACATAAACACTCATCAAGAAAAGGTCCAAGACGTAACAGATGCAGCTCAGGTATTTAAAGAAGCCAAGCACTTCCTGAACAAAGAGCTTCAGGCTCGTGCTAAAGAGGTGGAGGACAGGTATACTTCATTGCAAGAGCCATGTACAATTCGTCGGGACAATCTTGAAGAGGCATTACTCATGTATCAGTTCTATCGCGATGTTGAAGATGAGTTGTCATGGATAAAGGAAAAGAAACCAATTGCTGAATCGACTGACCTAGGAACGTCGTTGGTTGCAGTTCAGAACTTAAGTAAAAAGCATCAGGCATTAGAATCAGAAATAGTTGCTCATGAACCTTTAATCGACGCTGTAGCAAACGCTGCCCAGCATATGATTAAAAGTAAACATTTTGCGTCTGCTGAAATTGAAAAGAGATTAGATGAGTTACATTCGGAATTACAACAGCTGAAAGAAGTGTCATCAGTAAGAAGGATTAAACTGCAGGATGCATTAGAATCTCAGAAGGTAAGAAAACCATGTAGCCTATTATGTGTATTTTGCTAACACCAACAAAATTTAATGCAATATTTGACTAAAGTTTTAGGTACATGTGTAAAGTTAAAGCAGAATCTATTAATTGGATTCATTTGAAATACAAAGACTTTGTCAGAATAAGTTTCTGAATTTGTTTTTTCACTAGGTTTTTGTTGGGTGATTTATTTCCATTCTTAAAACCTCTGTTAGTGAATTTCAATGCCAAAAAGGTACATAAGAAAATATTACAAAGATGTATGCTGGAAAAAGTATAAAGTGGCTTTTTTTCAGTTTTACTCAGAGGTGACGGAGGCAGAGATGTGGATGAATGAAAAGATGCCAGCTTTAACAAACCCCGATTATGGCAAAGATGAAGACTCTGTACAGGTTGGTAACTTCTACAGTCTTCAATACTTTATACACATAATTGCAGGCATTGGCTACATTAACTCTGTTTTTTCCAACATGTTTCCTAGCATTATGCTTTACACTATGCTGAAATACTTCATCATGACAGCAGACACAAATTCATATATTTAGCATGCTGTAGGTACATGGACTAAGTCTAAGTTTGTAATTATTTGCTTTATGGATGAGATAATTGATCAGTAGATAATTCATCAGTGATATTCAGTTTAGTCTGCTGGAAGCCAGTGGTTCTCTACTTATCTTTAAAATGCTTCATAAACTGTATGCCACTGCGATCTAGAATTGTCTTGAGAAAAATGGGAAGTTCTCCTCAGCTATTTAGCTTATTGGTCGGATTAAACGTTGACTTTATTCTGAGTACCGGTACTGAGAGATTTTATAGACTCATTCCATAATTTCAGTTATCTGTATTGTTATGCTGTTTGCTAAAGAAAAGCTTTTAAATGAAAAGATAAGTCTTAAATGTTATCCAGTGTTGTTTTTTTCGTATTATTTGCAGGTGCTACAGAAGAAGTTAGATGCTCTAGAGAGAGATATTGACAACTTCCAGAACAATATCGGTGAACTGTCTGCACTGAGTAGAACACTTGTTGACAAGAATCACTTTGACAGTGAAAACATCAAAACACAACAGGTACGTAATTGTTAATGGTAGATCAGAATAGAAAGACCTTTAGGCTGAGTGAATTATCAGCAACAAAAAATTAATTTTCTTTTAAGTTGTACAAGAAGCAAAAGAAAAAAATCTCCGCCATATGACAACGGAATCATTATTTCAATCTTAAAAGGTGCATAGGGCTTTAAAATTTAATTTCTTTCAATACTAAATGTTACTAACTGGAGAATGATAAATATTCACATACATGTACTTCACTTGTATACAATATTGGTATCTTTAAGATTTCAAGTCTCATTTGGTTGTCAGTCATTGATTCAATGTTTGTCTTTTAACAAACAACTACAGGCAGCCATTGAGAACAAGTACAGTGAGTTACAGGACTTGACCAGTCAGAGACGTAAGAAATTGACAGAGACAAGGTTAATGTACGAGTTCTACCGAGAATGTGAGGAAGTGTCCATCTGGATATCCGACATGGGTGTAATAGCAGCCTCCGAGGACTATGGTCAGGATTTAGAACACGTTGAGGTATGTAACTTGTAGTGATAAAAATATAGGTCATTAAAATGTTGAGTCTGACTTACTCACTTAGAAGATTGCATTGTCATGCCTAAAGGAAACACAAGAGGAATAAAAATCCTTTGAGTTTAATATTAATATACTTCTTCTGTTCCTTTCTACTGCGTAAGTTAAAGTGTAATAGTTCTGCAGGTTACAAGTTTTGTGTATGTAATATATTTGAATGATTTGTTTTACAGATCTTGCAACAGAAGTTTGACGACTTCCAACATGAGTTGACTGCCAGTGAGGATCGTGTGACAAATCTGCATTCCAAAGCTGCATCCATGGTGGATGCTGGTCACTACGAGGCAGAGAAGATACGAAAACGTGACACTGAAATCACTCAGATGTGGGCGGAACTTAAAGAGGTCACCAATGCTAGACAAGAGGTAAGGAGAGATTTCAAGTGGGATCTTAATATTTTATTTAATTGCAGTTTTTAGAGAATTAAAACAGTAACAATATGGTTAACTTTGGTGGCATTGCTGAAACTTTAAATAATGTGTTTTATCACGATTTTTAACATTTTGTTAATAAAGGCTTATAGTTGTACACTTAAATTAGTGTAATTTAAAGGTGAGAGGTTTTACATACAGTTACCGTTTGTCAGTCAGTTGGCTTTCAAAAAAAATCTCTAAGTGGTAATAGTATCGCCCATTTTGTGTAATGGACAGATTCATTTCAGAAGTTAAGCACAGGAAGGGTTGATAAAGGCTGCACTGTATAGACATAGCAAGGGTCTTGTGCTAAAACTAGAGGAAGGACAATTTAACAAACTAATTACATAGTAGCAAGACTTTAAAACAGAACATAAAACTCAAATCTTTATGTTTCAGGCTCTAATGGCAGCTAAACAGGTTCATATATATGGTCGTGATGCAGATGACACGTTGGAATGGATACAAGAGAAGGAAGGGGTGGTCTCTCGTGACGACTTTGGACGTGACCTAGAAAGTGCCCAAGCCCTGGTTAGCAAGCATGAGATCCTTGAGGTAATCATTTTTAGAAATGTATTGTAATGCAGAGAATTAAAAATGTTAAGGAACAAAGTTGTTAATTATGGAAGGGTTTGGCTTAACATGTTTGCTAGACATGGGCCTTTATTTTAAAACCTGATGTTTGGTCTTGCATATTTGTTTGCAATTAAAGAAGAGGGTATCTCATTAAAACTACAAATTGCTTGGAAAAAAACAGCTTAAGACATTGTAATGAAAAGAGAATTTCAGGCATATAGAAAATGTGCCAGACAGAGGTTAACTGATATGAAAGCAGACTAAATGAAATGTATTGCAATTTTCAGCGTGACTTGGCAGCTATTAGTGAACAGGTTGAGTCTATAACAAAGGAAGCAGAGAGGCTGATAAGCCAGTTCCCTGATGCCCAGGAACATATTGCTGCCAAACATGAGGAGATGGTACAGGCCTGGAATATACTGGTTGAGAAAGCCGCAATGAGGAAGGAGAAATTAAACCAAGCCGAACAGCTGCAGTTGTACTTTAATGACTACAGGGAACTTACGTAAGCAAACACTTCTTGATTGAAAAAAGGTTTGATTCAAGTGAAGAATCAGTTTTATAAATAATTTTTCTCCTTCAGTTGTTACAACTTTCAGTTGTTGGCATATGTCAATAGCAATTTTTTTAAAGAAATATTAAAAGTTTATTAGGGATGGGAACGAATACCAAAATCAATACTCGAGTACTCGGTCATTTTTCCGATCGAGTACTCGGTTACTCGGATGATTTCCATTGATCTTCAAAGTTTTATCACAATATATTAACACCGTCTGCATGCTTCTTTCGTTTTCTATTTAAATTCATAGATGTGTAACTATAAATAGGACTGCAAGGGAGGTAACTTAGAATAACCATCAAACAAATTAAATCAACATTATATTTTATAACGTTTCATTTAATGCAATTTCAAGTTTAAAACATGTATAACAGTTCATATATCTTTTTTTCTTCTTGAAATTATATAGACTGGTCTGTTTTCAGAAGGATGTTTGAAGCGTAAATGATTTAACATGTTTTAGTTCCACCAGTATACTACATAATGTACATTTTATAGTCTTGCTATCAGCACAGCGTTTGAAATATTTCCAAGCATTAGATTTTGCAGGCGGCACTTTGACTCTTGAAATTTTAATATCTTATTCTAAACAAAAACTTTATCAATATATAAAAAGTTAATGATATTTCTGGATTTATATGCGTTAAGAAGAAATGGGAGTTACTCTCCTTTATTGAGTAAAGAAAAACAAACGCTTAATCGGGTCTAATTACTACCTTTAATCTAACATTCATAATAGCAATCCGGCCATTTGCTGTTTTCAAAACATACACCTTAAAACAAGTTTCGGCTACAAACTCTTACACAATTAAAGGTAATTAAATATTATAAGAGGCCGAATGACGTAAGCGACACAGGTGTTCAATCCCATGCGCGTGTCAAACTGTTGATTGCCTCGTATCATTTTCGCACCTCTGCAAGGATGTTTTGATTGCATTTAAGAGGTATTTATGAAGATACATGTACATCTCCAAATTTCTGAACTGATTGGATACACCAACCTTTCTAAATCGCAAAAAAATAGAAATTATATATTTTTGCCGAGTTATCGAATATCAATTTTGTTAACCGATATTCGGACGTTTGATCGAGTACTCGGTTAACCGGTTACTCGTTGCCATCCCTAAAGTTTATTTATTCTGCCACATACTTCCATTAAAAGATTGTTAAGTTTATTTATTCTGCCACATACTTCCATTAAAAGATTGTTAAGTTTATTTATTCTGCCACATACTTTTGTTAAAAGATTGTTATTCTGAAAAATACATAGAATATTCAAGCTTTGTAACACACACAAATTCTGTACACAGTGCATGGATTAGTGAGATGATGGCAGTGATAACAGCCATGGAGTTTCCACGGGAACTTAAGGGGGCTGAGGCCAGTATGTCCCGATGGAAGGAACACCGTGCTGAGGTTGACTCCCGCAAGGATGCGGTCAGCAGATTCCAACAGACTGGCCAAGCCATGATTGATGATAAACACTTCCTAAGTGATGAGGTATGGTATATATACAGAGTATATATAGAGGGGTATGACAGTTTAAACATTTGTGTTGTCCTTTGCAATATTCAATTTCTACCTGTGTTTGTGTTATGAATGATGTGTAAGTAAAAGCAAATTTATCCATCTTAATTTTAAAACTTTTCCTTTCAAGTGAGTGTTATTTCACCAACTTTACCAGAAATACCTCTTTTTATGCCCCCACAAAGTGGGGTGCATATAGCGTTGCACTTGTCCGTCCGTACGTCCGTCCGTCCGTACGTCCCGAAATCTTGTGAACGCAACTCCTCTTAAACCGGATGGCAGATTTTGCTTAAACTTGCAGGGATGAACAACCTTAATGTGTAGATGGTAGTTAAGGAAGGAATTTTTGCTGCGACCAAATTTAACAGAATTATGGCCCTTTGTTGATTTTTTCACTTTATACCATATAAATAATTGAACATATAAATTTTACATTTGTAATTTAATTTAACATGTACATAAGGTTACTTGTAGATCATTTTAGGTATATGTACAGAAAAAATCTTACATACAGGATATACATGCTCTTGTTTATGAGCACTTATGCATAGTGGGGTCATCCGTGTCCTATGGACACAGTTCTAGTTTAATTTCCAAATACAGTTGAAATATCACCAAGCAAAGTCATGATAGAACAAAATTACTTTGTGCTACAGAAATATTCTTTTGTCCCTTTAGCACCATATCCTTGGATCAAATAATGGGATTTTTTCAAAACAAGAACTGTGATTTCAAAAATAAAAATGACATCTATTGGATTGAAAGAATCTAATTTTGGCTGTGAACAGATAATATATATACATTTGTTTTACAGATTAAAGAGAAGATAGATGATCTGAATTCTGCCTGGAAACTTCTCCTTGCTACGTTAGAACAGACACGTGTCATGTGTGAACAGAACCTAGAGGCTCAGGTAACTTGTAAAACTGATTACTTACTATATTTATATGCCTAAGTTTCAGTATTTAGTGTCACACCAGCTTAAATCAACTTGCATTGTAATTTTATAGAGGATATTTGTTTGTTTTTGTGGAAGATGAGAATTTATTTCATCGAGTGAACACCATATGTGATATTTTTACGAGTGGCTGTGCCACTCGTGAAAATATCAACATATGGTGTTCACTCGATGAAATAAATTCCCATCTTCCACTAAAAAACAAACAAATTTTCTTTTTATCTTATGCCAACACGTCAAAAATGGGTTTTTTTTATGATATTTTTAATCAGGGCCTTCAATAAATTCCCCATGGTTAGCCCCAAATCAGTTAATGCGTACTTTGGTTACTCCGCACACAAAAAAGTGCAGACAATCTCCAATACATATGATAACTTTACTTCTGCTGAAATAAACTGAATACACTTTCATCAAATAACATTTATTTTTGTCTACACAGTTTATCAATATTTATTGAATTTTTGCCATACATACTTTAATTATAGAAGCGGATTAATACCGAGTAATATTCAATAAATTGAATTGAAAGTCGGCCATATTGGATATTGTCCATGTGAGTTATGTAAACAAATCAGACATTTTAAATAATTTATGGCGAATTTCATCATTGTTCACAACTAGTTAGGCTCAGGAATTCAATATTATAATTGGATTTAACAAGGTAAATACATTTCACTCGCTGTCACAGTCTGAAATACAGCGGATTCTCTTGTGGTGGGGAAATTCCTGAAGTTTCATCAAGCAGTAGTTCCGGCACAAACAGTGTATTATCAAAATGGTAATTAACTGATTCAAAACAGTGTATTATCACTTTTATCTCACTGATATTTCCCTATATTTCATTGGTAGGCATAAAATAAAGTATGAATAATAGTCTTGATGGGAACAGATTACTTGCGCAGTGGTCGTTCACAGAGGTCGCAAGTTTGATCCCCTGTTCATCCACTGATGAGCAATGGCATATTAAACCAGTGTAAATAATTCCTCTAAAGGCATCAGTCATATAGGAAAATTTTACAGAAAAAAAGATACACTCAAAAAGATAGAAAAACTTTTTGCATTTAAATCTGTACAGTCATGTATGCATTATATTTATAGTTCTTATGGAATATTGAATACAGAACCATTTCTAAATGGCTGATCATTGCTTTTCTAACCAAGATTAGTTCAAGTGACAAAATGGTACATTTAAATTTACAGCTAGATACATGTCAGTGGTTTCCATTTTCTGTTTTCAGCAATTGAAGCTTGAGATGGAACAGTTAGAGGGATGGATGTCTGCCAGAGATCAGCAGGTCAAGGACAAAAACCTTGGTGATAACATTACAGTTGTTGAGGAGTTGCTACGGCGACAACAAGATTTTGAGAAGACTGTTGATTCCCAGGAAGAGAAGTTCACGGCTATAAAGAGAGCTACTATGGTAAGATTTGATTGGGACTGTCTGGGATATACTTTATTGAAGATCTTTAAAGTATTTTAAACATTGAATTATCCCTTCTTTTTGTTCTAGGTTCTAGGCAATGTTTAAATGACCTTGACTTTTGCTCTCTGCATGCTGTCTTTTTCCCTGTTCAGCTATATTTATTTCAGTTGGCATGTAAAAAAAAAGTTTAAAGGGTATTGCTTCAGCAGTAAATTGAAGATGGAAGACCAGAGTAGATATTACAGACAAGTTTGTTAACAGATATGTACAGAGGAACCAAACTCCCTCTTCAGAATACAGTATTTTTGTCTGAAACGGTTGACTAACTTTTTTTCCAACCATCACATATCGTTTTTTTCAGTGCATAGCCAGTTCTCCTCTTTCAAATGACATCAGGTATTTCTGAGTGAGCTTCACTAATTGGTGGCTGCTCTTTGACCTTGAGCTTATGGCCTTGACCTTCTTATGGGTTATAAAGTTGCCCTTTGATAATAGGCACTGTTGTTTGGCAGAGCTGACCTATTTGGCTGCTTTGACCTTGACCTGGTAGTGGGTAAAAAGAATGTTTGTTTCATTTATAGTTAGAGCAGGGTGTCTTTGACAAGAACAAAAAAATGAAAGAAGCTGAGGAGGCCAAACGTGAGAAAGACAGACTGGAGGAAATGAGAAGGAAAGAACAAAGCAGAATCATGGATGTAAGTGTTACCATAGTAGCCATAAATGGTTGCTTAGTAACCATTGTTTTGAAAATGTCAAGTTTTTTAAGTAGATGTTGTGAATTTTTATCCCATTTTAGAAGTTTTAATACAATTCTGCATGCAAGGTTTCTTCTGATTTTGATATTAGTTTGAGCACATCTTTTAAGATAATACTATTTCTGTGAATTTTTCATATGCATGGAGGTACATTTGAATATTCATTGCTCATAAATGCTTGGTGGTTTATGGTTAAAAGTCTGAGAGGAACTTTAGGTCAGGTCTCTGTGCTGATCATTAAAAGAAAAGTTTTATTCAATGGAAAATTGGTTTTTGATGAAAATGCCATTCTGAATTTGAAATACAGGAATCTGATACTGTTTAACTTCTGATTTTAACTGTTGATTTTTTGATGTAACTTTATATTTAAATGTCAGTTGTAAATTTCAACTCAGAGGAATAAGGAAAGAAAATAATGTAGCATTGCAGATGACTTAACATTGACCAAGTTGTATGCTTCTGTAAATTAATGATATGTGTTGCCTGTAGAAGCATCATTTAAGTTGGTTTAAAGGATGTTTGCTCAGTGTTTATTCAAATTAGTATTGTCCTAATAATAGTGGAGTTTTGCACAAATATAACTGTAGAATGTATAAGTAACACCAGGGAGCTCACACATTGAACAAGTAACACAGATATAAAGATTGAAAAAATTAAGTATAGCAATATTTTCAAATATTGTCGAGAAAACATGTCATGATGTAAAATAGAGGGAAAGAGCTTTTAGCTTGGTCAATATGTGAGACTCCAGAGAGTAATGACTTACATAATGTTTTTGCACAGTAGACTTAACCATAATGGTATTTTATTTGCAGACTCCACCAGTATGTTTCAAGACCAGTTGAGAATACACCTAATTTACTCATCTTGTATTTTCTGTCTCTGCTCAATAACTCTTTTAATATGGCTCTTTTTATGCTATTAATAAAACAGGCTTTTTAAAAAAAGATAACCATTCAAAAGTTCATGCTGTTTATTAATTGCTCGATTGCTAGAAAGTGGATGTCTTTATCTGCCTGTAATTATGAATGAAAATATTTGAATAAATCATACACAGTACAGGTTGCCATAGAAATACATTGGTGCAAGGATAAGGTCATTAGACTGTAACCAAAAGGTCACAGGTCACTTT
This sequence comes from Cyclina sinensis, assembly GCA_012932295.1. NCBI lineage: Eukaryota > Metazoa > Mollusca > Bivalvia > Venerida > Veneridae > Cyclina > Cyclina sinensis. The sequence goes on from JAAONU010000011.1 coordinate 659,780, forward strand.
CAGAACTTTGAGAAGCAGTTATTAAGAAAAGTTGATATAAGTTGTAAATCTAAAATCAATTAAATGATCTTTGACATTTCTTCAGCCTGTCCTCGTTGGTCTGTTGGTTAGCATTGTCTGGATACAAATAAATCTTGATCCCTAGTCGAGGATGTCCTGATGTGAAAGGGACATTTATTTGAATTCACTCGCCCCAACATTTCTGCAGTTGGCTAAGAAATTTCATAATAGAAGTGGCATACTTATACATGATACATGCATATATCAGTCAAGGTGCATCCACTTTTTACAATGATAAAATTATACAAGTAACATTTACTGTAAAAGTTGACTGTAATTAACTTCTTTGATTTTAAAACAAACTGGCTTCAAGTATTTCTAACAATTTTCATGGTCTGACAAGTTTTACTGTCTCATGTATTTTGTCTTACTTTTTCCTGATATGCCAAAAACAAATTTTCTTTACAAAAAATGCATGTGTAATAATTATGATGTTGTAGTGCAGTCTAATATTCAATGCCTGTAAAACTCATTTTCTTAAATAGAAGTTTATCTGTTCAGATTAAAATGGAAAGTTTTATGAAATATTTGAGGGCAATGAAAAATCACACACAAAAAAACAAAGACATTTTTTTTTTCATATCATTCTGTCCAGACTTGACGTTCTTTATAACAGAATTTACAGCATATAAAATTTCTCTTTAAGCACTAAATCTAGTTGTACTGAGAGAAGAGAATTTATTTTCAGTTAAATATAGTGGAAGAGCCATATTTGACACTGGTGATGCTTAGTTTAGACTAGGTGTGTTTGCCACGATGGTTTTACCTTGTCATGTCACCTGTTTTGTGTCTTTCATCTGTTGCATAATATTGAATCTCATGTTGTATGTAATAGATAGAATGCTGTTTTGCTGGCACATAAAAACATACCATGTTGTTGTGTCACAAATAGTATGCCTTGTTTTGTGTCATAATAGAATGTTGTTGTGTCACAGTAAAACATCATGTCATGTATTATGTTGTGTCAGTCTTTCCATGTGTTGTTTCTTCAAGGACTTACAGGATATATTGTTTGTTTTTTTGTTGTTTTTTTCAAGATGAATACAGCAGAGGTATCACTTTGCACCTAGATTTGGCTTTACAGTATTCAGAAGAAAAACATGTCTTGCTATATAAAAATCAGAATATTATTTATCATGTCACATCATAGTAAATTACATGCATTTGTAACTAGACTTTCTTAGTCTAAGCAGTCACAAAAAGTGTAATGTGTGTGTAGCAGCCAGGCAGTTTTCTGTTGTGGGATACAACATTCAAAGAACATTTAATGCAAATATTATTATAACTCTTTCCTGTTTAGTATCACTGCAAGCCAATGTGTAAATCACTAATGAGGTTCAATTAAGTTAAAGCTGAAACAATTTAGGGAGAAAGAGACATATTTAGATAAGATTTTGACTTTGACCTTGCCTTTTAAAATCTTTCTTTTGGTGCAGTCACTGGTTAGAACTCTGGAAGCAATAAGTAGATTATAACCCTTTTCTCTACAACTAATGTAAAATAGTTAGGTTTATGAAATACGAAATGTTAGTGTGATCTTACTAATATGCTAGCATTAATATCAAATAGATATCAGCTCACATTTTACAAATCAGACAGTGACCATTCTTCTCAGTCATGTAGAAACACTGCATGTTCATTATAATCAGATTCAGACATGCTTAATAAGTCTTCAGATTTAAAAAAAATGTGGTATACTTCAGCCCTGAGAAAATGTTTTTTTGTAATTTTATATGAAATGTTGTATGAAATACTTTCACCCTTAAGAATGTGTTCTGTGTTAAATCACAGGTAGTTGGAATGTAGCTGAGAGCCTTTACATAGATACCTCATAATAAACTGTATTACAACAAGCTGTAAGTCCATTGCCACTGTAGGTCTGTTTGATACAGTTTTCGTAAATGTTTTAACAAACCAGTTAAGGGTCTAAGCGGATGGCAGACATTTCACTCCCAAGATGTTTCACACCAAGACGGTTCACACCTAGACGATTCACTCCCATTTTGGGAGTGAACCGTCCTGAAGACGTTTCACTCCCCAATAGAATACTATATATATAAAATATGTCCATTTGTATTGAAGAAGAATGGTAACTTAAAAAAACTGTATATTGTACTGACAATGTAAATCATAACTTTTAATTATTTTTAGAAGTTTAGGCCATTCCTTTGAAGTTTTTAAATTGTATTATAAAATATGACATGATTAATTTACTTTCCTTTAATTCCATTTGATTATATGTAATTATCATTTTATTTGTGTGTTTAAAGAAAAATAATCAGTTTTACTTCACTTCGATAAATCCAAACTGTTATCTGAAATTGACTTACAAATACTAATTAATTGTTGTTTGTCCCGAGCCTTAATTAAGACATTAAAATATTCTTCGACTGCAACCTCTGTGGTGTATTGTTTGTATGTATTAAATAGATAATTATTATTAAATAACAAATTATATTGTAACAAACTAATGTTTTTGAGTAAAAAAAAGTACTTTAAGACATAGAGGAAATTGATCCCGCACTATTCACAGGGCTCTCACTAGGGTCAAAATTTTGGGAGAAGTGACTTCTCCCTAAGGCAAGATTTGGGAGAAGTCAGAAGACTCTTAGGAGAAGTTAGTACTGGCATTGCCAGTTCCATTTGTGAATGACAATGACAGACAGCAAATATGTGGAGTGATTTTTATTCAACTTACTGTTAAAAACTAATGTATCTGTGGCATCAAAATTCAGTAACTTTCTTTGTGAAAAGTCTGGGATGTGTTTCCAGTCTCACCAGAATTTTTTTTGAACAAAATTACAATTTTAACATGTAAATTATGTTGATTCATTATAACTGTTGCTTTCAAAAGTAACTACGACAGAAATATTCAAGTCCTAGAGAAAAGGAAACCTTTTCAATGAAAAACAGGTACTTATAATCAAATCATGACCACTTATCTTAATCAGTCAATTGAATGTTGTAAGTTTGCCATATCAAGAGTGTCCAAGACACTGGTTTCTATTAAATATAAAAATACGACGAAGTCGCGGAAATATATGACAAACGGATTTTTTCCAAGATTTTCACTCGCTGCTTCATGTTAAGTGAACAAAATATTTGCTGGAATTGGTTTTCTTCAATTTGTTACGCTTGTTTTAAATCTACTTGACTTTTCTTATAAATAAATCCGAGAATTAAAACAAAAATACAAAAAAGTATTTTTGCCCTGTTCATGCACTGTTTAAAAGGTTAGAAAAACATTGGTAAAGCATTGATGTTTAACCCATTGCCTTTAAAATTAAGCATTCAATTAATTTGTTAAGACATAATTTGCTTGACTCTTAGTATTTGTAGAGCCCTGTTGAACACAACAGTTTTCTGCTCGGTGTACAATTGACCCAATTCAACACCTGTTGAAGGCTAACTTTGTTAATTGCGTATCGAGTGTCAACACACAGGATTAAATCAATGAAAGTAGTAAAATGCGCTCTGATTGGTCAGTGCTTTTAAGGTAGCATGTATTGATCGCCGTTTCCGAGTATAAGCTCCGCCCTTTACTGGAACTGAGCAAGTTATTGACGTCGGCAGATGAAACATTTTCGGCGAAGTTGATATCGCTTTGATGTTTCATAAAAGCGAAGTCAGGGAGTTTTGGGCGACGATTTCGCCCATTTCGCCCCCTCGTGAGAGCCCTGATTCAATAATTTCATATGGTCGAAAAAAGGAATTTTTGTAACTTTATCATTATCGACATCTGCAAAAAAATGAGACAAAAAACTAAAACTAAACATATACTATTATAACGAAATTGTTTAATTATGACCAACATTAATGAATAAAGTAAACATAAATTTGATGAATTTTCTCTTGAACTTCTGATTAAAATTATATATAGGGAGTGAAACGTCTATACTTTTGATAAATTGGGAGTGAAACGTCTTGGTATGAACCATCTCGGGAGTGAAACGTCTTCAGTGTGAAATGTCTTGGGAGTGAAATGACTGACATTCGTCTAAGCTACATTCATATTGCCAGTTTTCTGGATCAGTATGTGTTGGTACCATGTACGTGTTTAATTGTGACATGTTTACAAGGACATTAACCTTTGTTCTCCTCTACTGTTAGCTTATACTGTTACACCATTGGTTTAAGTAGGGTTCTGTTCTGTTATTTCACACAGGTGTTGCTAGTTGTCTGAAGCACTTAGGTTTAAATATATGTTTGATATGAAATACGTTTTATATATATACAGAGTAGAATAAATAGAAGACTCCTAATTAAAGGAACAAGTCTAAATTATCTCATTTGCTGTCCCTAACCAGAAGTTTTTATAGGATGTAAGTAATGCAGAGTACCTGTCTCCTCTCTGGTTAGATTGTTCAGTGGACTTGCTTTTAACTAAATAGGAGAGAATAAATTCACTTCTGAATAGACTACTTGATATGACTTGGAGAAACTAGAATTGACAGATATCTATATTTTGATTGGTTGAATCAAAGGGTCAACTGTCTTTTGAACTAATGGGGGACATTAGTGGATTATCTACACTGAATACTCTCTGATATTACATTGGTCCTTCCATTTGGATTCCTCTGCTTTTATCGCTATTTTCTCTTTTGGTATGGTGATAATTAAGCCTAATTATTTGCAACAGTGGTAGTCAGATTACACATTAAGTTTAGCAATATGTTTTGTTAACACCATTATCCTTGTTTTTTGATAATCCTAACTTTTTATTTAATATATAAGTGACAATTTTCACAACTAAAAGTCAAGACCATCACAGAAACAAAGATAAAGTCGGAGGATTCCAACTGAAAGGACCAATGTGCTATTTGGTCTACCTTTGATGTTATCTGAGTAAGGGAGGTAATTTGTTATCAGGAATGTCCCTCATTGGAAGACAGATATAATGTTAAGTGTTATCCACATTTAAAAACTACTTGTTTCAGATGATTTAAATGTAAAAAAAAGAATTATCTTGTTTACTAACATTTCTTATGTCCCTTTCTCATTAAAGGGTCTGATTTCTTGGCTTAAATACTATCTAGACTCAGTGGAGTTGGTAACTCTAGACTCATTGAAGCTGATAACTCTAGACTCAGTGAAGCTGATAACTCTAGACTCAGTGAAGCTGATAATTCTAGACTCATTGGAGTTGATAACTCTAGACTCAGTGGAGTTGATAACTCTAGACTCAGTGGAGTTGATAACTCTAGACTCAGTGAAGCTGATAACTCTAGATTCAGTAAAGCTGATAACTCTAGACTCAGTGAAGGTGATAACTCTAGACTCAGTGGAGTTGATAACTCTAGACTCAGTGGAGTTGATAACTCTAGACTCAGTGGAGTTGATAACTAATTTCATCCAGTTTAATTCTCATGAAATATACTGATCATTGTTACACAATGAAATCTGTATTTTATCCAGAAGTTTCCTCACAATATTATAATAACTTTCAGTTTCATGTTTCTCAGTCTGTTAACATAGTAGGCAGCTTAATTTTGAAAATTAATCAGTAGCAATCAGTTGGAGAATATTTGTAATGCTTTAATTTTTCATGTTTGAAATTTAAAGTTTATCTCTATTACTGAAAAATTTTCTTAGCTTAATTTTTTAACTTGACATGATTTAGCAGCCTTTAGTTTTCTAAAATCACAAAAACTGTTGTGCGTAAATGTCCTGTATAGTAATTAATATAACAGACTGAAAGCTGATGATTTATTGGATTATTTTTAGGAACGTCGGCGTGAAAAGGACATGCTGAAGGCACAGGAAATACTGAAGAGACAGAAATCAGGTGGTGATGAATCGGAGAGTGATGAGGAAGGAAGGTGAGGGGGATTGTTACCATTATAAGTACTGTTTTTCTACATGGACTAGTTATGTACTTGTTGTCTACCTGATTATTAACAGTTCACTAGCCACCAACTACTGCCTTGTCCGACAGTACATCTTAGCGAACTGTTTGAACCTAATATATCCAGTAGTGTTATACCATATGAAATATTACAAAATCCTGCAAAGATCCTCAAGTTTGGAGAATTAAGTCTAAAATTTAGAACAAAAACAGGTCCACTTCTAAGTAAGATCACTCTTTGACAGGTCTTATTATACTTGACAGGGATGTATGGCTGCCTGTTTAGTCATATTGAAAGGTCCCTAAAATTGTAGCTACCTAAAGATTATTTTCTTTCAGGTTAGATAAGAATACTGCAAAGAATCTGATTGGAAGATCAAGTAGCATTAAAATGAACAAGGAGAGTTCAGCAGGTGTGCGCCGTGCAATCAGTTTCCGCACTCGAGGTGAGAGTGAAATGAGTCAGCCGCCTCCAGTGTTACAAAAAGCAAAGGAATTCCGGCAGGGTGAGGGTGTTGTGACACCTCCACCACCAGAAGAGTCTCATGAACCAGCCCCAGACTTGCCGTCTGCCCCGCCACCAGAAATGTCACGTGACTCAAAATCTCCTCTCTCAAAGAAGGATCACATGTCCCCACCATTGAGCCCAAAACAAAAACATTTAGAACATATGAAAAGTGATGATAAGAAAAAACGGACTGCTAGTTTTAACCTAAGGAGAAGGACTCGTAGTTTTAAAGATAAGCATAGGTTACCAGAGAACTTACCGCCTGCAGAAATGGAAGGTACTTTAGAAAGAAAGCATGAGTTGCAAAGTGGTGGAAAGAAAGCAACAATTAGATCATGGAAAAACTATTACGCAGTCCTGTTTGGTCAAATATTATGTTTCTTTAAAGATCGAGAAGGTACGTAAATTAATTGTTTTAAATCACAATTCATGTCTAGTTTAACTGGCTGCAAAAACAGTAAAGAATTATCTTCTAACAATGATGGCTTTTTATTAAAATATTTACTTTATGTCTAAATATATTTTGATGCCAGAAATTTAAAGAAAACAGATAAAATGACAATTTTGGTTATGAAAATCAGTCTTATTTACCTACTTGAATGTTGCTTGGAATTTCAATTTTACAGGATATTTAGAGAAATTTGCAGCTGCACCTCCATTAAATATCCATCAGGCAGTTTGTGAAGTAGCCTCTGATTACACAAAGAAGAAACACGTGTTGCGCTTAAAACTTCACGATGGTGCCGAGTTCTTGCTGGAGGCACAGAGCCAGAATGAAATGATGGAATGGCTTGGACATATCAACAAGTTTGCAGGTATGTTGAATGGTATGGTGACTTATATAACTGATTAAAATATTAACAATGGTGACATCCTGATAGTGGTTGATGAAGAGAAAAAAATCTGAAAACAGTATGGCAGACATTATAATACACAAATTCAGTCATAGTAAAATGGTACAGGATTAATAAAATTTATGTATTCAGACTAAATTTCTGAAATGCTTTCTAAAAGTCATGGAAGATTATTTAATAGCAACAAATTTATATTTATTTGTACATATTAACCATTACCCTGTTACCAGCAATAGTCATTAACTTTGCAGCCATTATGGAGACCATAATCAGCCTGTAAATCCTTGCAGTCTGATCATGGTCTGAAGATAGAGCTATTCAGTCAGTAAGTTTTCCAGTCAGTACCTCTACAAATGATAAATGTTACCATTCAACTTGAATGATGGACAAGTCCATTTCAGAAATTTACCATGGTAAAGGATGACGTTACTAACTCTGCTGGTCTGAGAACTGCATGAAAATTATTATTGTGTGAAAAGCAATGCCTTGTTTAATAAAAGCATATAGGTTATCATATCTTGAATGCAAGAAATTAGGCATGTTTACTGTAAGACAGCTGTTCAGTTATAATCCTTATGAATTGTTCTTATTAAGGTCTCTTTCACAAGTGGATGTAGACAAGTTGATTAAAATCTATTAACAAATTTCTGTTATTGAATTTGAATTCTGTAATGACAGTAATGGGTATTAAGTTTTATCTACTTGAATCCGTATTTCCTCAACAAAAAAGCCGAATTTTTAAGTTCTGCTTTAAAAAAAAAGGAAAACAAGTTTCGTTATAACAAGATGGTATAAATGAATTACACTATCGGGATGTTCCTCTGGTACAAAATGTGCTGCTCTCCATATCAGATTTTCCCATATGATACTCCAGTGTTTGTATCAAATATATCCAATTTACAGTTTATTAATCAGTTATAACTTGGACTGAAAGAGGAAAGATTAGCAACCCTGACAGTGTACATTGTTTGTTTTTAGCTCACCTGTCACGCAGTGACAGAGTGAGCTATTAGGATACCCTTGTGTCCGGCGTCCGTCCGTCGTCCGTCGTCAACATTTTCTTTAAATGACATCTCCTCCTAAACCCCTGGCCCAATTTTAAAATAACTTCATACTAATGGTCCTTAGATGTCCCTTTACCAAGTTTGCTCAAATGGTTCCGGTCCAATGCACAATATGGCTGTGAGGCCCTAAAAGGTGTTTTTAAAATGGAAATTTCAAAAATCTTCTTGTCTGAAATAACAAGGCCCAGAGCTTTCATATTTGGTATGAAGCATCATCTAGGGGACCTCTGTCAAGTTTGCTCAAATCATGACTTCCGGGGTCAAACTGGTTCAGCCCCGGGGGTAAATAGATTTTACTTAGAATTTATATAGGAAAAACTTCAAAAATCTTCTTCTCCAGAACCACAAAGCCTGGAGCTTAGATATTTTGCATGTAGCATTACCTAGTAGACCTTTACCAAGTTTGCTTAAATCATGATCCCCGGGGTCAAATTGATCCCGTCCGGGGGTCAGTTAATTTTATATAGAGTTTATATAGGAAAAACTTCAAAAATCTTCTTCTCCAGAACCACAAAGGCTAGAGCTTAGATATTTTGCATGTAGCATAACCAAGTAGACCTTAACCAAGTTTGCTCAAATCATGATCCCCGGGGTCAGATTGACCCCGCCCCGGGGGTCAATTGATTTTATATAGAGTTTATATAGGAAAAACTTCAAAAATCTTCTTCTCCAGAACCACAAAGCCTGGAGCTTAGATATTTTGCATGTAGCATTACCTAGTAGACTTCTACCAAGTTTGCTCAAATCATGATCCCCGGGGTCAAGTTGACCCCGCCCGGGGGTCAATTGATTTTATATAGAGTTTATATAGGAAAAACTTCAAAAATCTTCTTCTCCAGAACCACAAAGCCTGGAGCTTAGATATTTTGCATGTAGCATTACCTAGTAGACCTTTACCAAGTTTGCTTAAATCATGATCCCCGGGGTCAAATTGACCCCGCCCCATAGTCAATTCATTTTATATATAGTTTATATAGGAAAAACTTCAAAAATCTTCTTCTCCAGAACTGCAGGCCTGGAGCTTAGATATTTTGCATGTAGCATTAACTAGTAGACTTCTACCAAGTTTGCTCAAATCATGATCCCCGGGGTCAAATTGACCCCGCCTGGGGGTCAGTTGATTTTATATAGAGTTTATATAGGAAAAACTTCAAAAAATCTTCTACTCCAGAACCAGAAAGCCTAGAGCTTAGAAATTTTGCATGTAGCATGACCTAGTAGACCTTAACCAAGTTTGCTCAAATCATGATCCCCGGGGTCAAATTGACCCCGCCCCATAGTCAATTCATTTTATATATAGTTTATATAGCCATCTGATCTTAGTCTGCAAAGTTTGCTTCGGTCTTCCCAACTGCTGAGTTCAGTACGTACAGTCCATGGTCTGTGGATCACCTATCTTGTGTGTCATAACGTGCTCTCAAATTCTGTACTGGTACAGAATTTACCAACACAGGTTAACTGCATACCATTATGTAACTTAAATACTGTCTCAAAATAGCATATACCCTAACACAAAAGTCACTTCTAGACTGTACATTTCTGAAGGAAACTACCTTCAGCCAAAATGAAAACATTACACCTGTTTCAGATATCCATATTTCAATTTGTACTTCATACAATAGTTTCATGTTAACTTACAAAGAAAAAAAAAATGTATCGAAAGTCTAATGACTTTGAAATGTTAACATTTTCCATGTATTTATCATCTAGACGAAATGAGGTAAACTGGAAATTATTAAAACAGTTCATGTAAAGTTAAAACTTCACCAATCAGCAAGTGTGGACACATGCCCTTCTTTCACCAATTCTCTCCTCATTATGTCTACAATATCGTTTCATGGTCTATCAGGTGAGCGATTCAGGGCCATCATGGCCCTCTTGTTTTAACTATTTAGATATAATCTGGTCCCAGTAGTATGAAAAGGAATGAAATATGATTATGATTAAAAGCAAAAGTATTCTTTGGTATTTGCAGTAGGTCTTGCTAGGAAGAAAGTTTTATATTAGGAATATGCAATTTTGTGAAAACACAATCTGTTCTGTTGCTAATTAGAAGAACCATATTTCAGCTGTACTTCATTTTTAAAAACTGAGAGTTAAGTGTAAGTACATCTTGGTGGAAAAGTATTTGGGATTTTGATTTTTTTCCTTGAACTTTACCAGATTTAAAGAGCTACTGAAATAGGCAAAGGAAACAGTCTTTACACATGACCATATGACCGTAGCTGTTGACGAGCTATAAAACCTCATTCATTTTTTCATATGAAACAGGGTTGTTTTGACATCTTTTCTCTTTCAGTCAAGCACAGTAATCTTTTATTATTATTTAAGAATCCTCTATATTAAAATACTGTGTGGCAAGCTTTTTAAAATTCACTGCATAACCTAATAATTTCTCTTAACTTGTCTTCAAAAGAAATTTAAGGAATTTTGAATGATATACTGTATATACACAGATAATTATAAACTTGCATGATAAAGGTGAACAATAGCTTGGTTTTTGAAAAGTAGGAACTTTTTTCACTGGAAGATAGGAAATTTGACCTTTATTTTTGTGTAATGAGGCAGAAACAAACTTAAAAATTAATCATTTGTCACAGATGATTTTTTTCATCAGGTATTTGCATTTAAAAGCATTCAGAACACCTCAGAAAGTTGATTTAATGTTTCAAGTTCACTAGTATGATTTCAGAATCCATTTTATTTCTTCCGTAGGAAAAAGTTTATGCATGTAAATATATCTTGTGATTGAATATGAACATATCTTTTCTTGTGTTGATTTATATTTTTGTACTACGACCTGATTAGTTGATTAAATAGTTATTTTTAATTTAAATACTTTTTACTACTACCTGATTGGTCTATTATATTGTGATGTTCTATACTGCCACATGATTGGTCAGTGATCAATGTTGTGATGATGTATTGTGATTGGTTGTTTACAGCGGAGTCTCCAATGTTTGTTGACATGGAGTTTAATCATAATGAAGAGGAGGAAGACGGAGGTGAAATAAAAATCAGACACTCTTTTGTTCAGAATGGTTTTAACCCATTTTAATTTTTTTGTGTTCACCTTTTCCCCCTTACAACTCACATGGTGCACAGAATAAGTAAAAGAACAGATTTCTTGTTTTATTTATTTAGCTGGCACAAAGAGTCAGTGAATTTGGTTGTGGGTTAGATTTTATTGAATTTTGTTAAGTTCTTTTGATAATACCGTATATACTCAGCCAAAAGTCGACTCAACCATTAGTCGAGAAGAGGTTTTTGGGGTTAAAATTGGTGATTTTTCCTTAGACCCTTTCATACGGCGAGTTGGATTTTAAAGATTTTATGTAATCGCACATTGCGTATCTACATTAAAGGGAAGCAACTACGTCGATGGAGTGGTGTGCGGTAGTTTCATTATAACGAAGATGTACAGGCAGTATGTTTTAAGTTATTTTGGAAGGGATAATTAGAAAGTGACACAGCAGTTTGCTGTCAATATTCGTTTAATTAATATTTTTTTAACTTCTAAGTGGTTCAGTATCAAAATGCACAAAAAACAAACACTCAAATATAATACCAAGCACATGAATAATTTCAAACAGGAATTATCACTCTGAAGTTATATGGATTATCATACATGCCGTTTAGGGTTTGATCATTAACGGGAGATTTGTGGTAAATCGCCGGGTTTTTGGACATCACAACGGGGTAAAAACAAAAACCAAAAAAACATGAGTTTCTGACGTCATACATGGTACTTTATTCAACATTGTGTAACAACAATCAGGCGAATGACGTGTCATCTTGTTGCAAACATCAGTTACGTCAATCAGGTGCTAAGTATTACCCCAGGTAACTGACAATTAACACTAACGCGCATAAGAAAGAGCCGACTTTCGTCACATAATCGATCTCGCGTGTCAAGGTTTTGACTTGATATATTCAAACTTGGACTTAAGTGTGTATTCAACGAATTTTATTGATTTTTTTTTCTTTCAAGACAAAATGTTGATTTATTGGGAGATTTGGGTGCATTGCCGGGGCACCGGGGTAAGGGTCTAAATATCGGGAGAACCCGGCGAGTAACGGGAGAATGGCATATATGTGGATTATTATGAAAAAATTATGCCAGTAGTTGTTCACATCTTTGAATTCTGAATATAGCATAATGCTGTTGTGTTTACATAACAATAAGGACCTGTATGACATACAGGCAAGCATCTTATAATATGTTTGATAAATTTCTCATTTTCTTTACCTGACACGCCAATACATCGAGTAACGACTTTAAGGCCATTTTCAGGGGATTAAAAACTCGACTTTTGGCCGAGTATATACGGTACTTAAAACAGAAAACTGTTATAGATATAAAATGTTTGTTCTTTTAGTAGTTGCATTTTTAAAATTAGAGAAAAAAAAGGTCAAAAATTAATGAAGTGGTCCTGAAATACAGGACAGCATTACTAGTCCAACTGTCAAATTTAGAAAATGAGAATCAGAAATTGTAACATTTAAAGCAACACGTTGGAAACAAGTTTTATGCTGTTCAGTTTCTTAGATATAAAAGGATGAAAACATTTTAATCTAAGGTCTCTGTGAGATGTAAGGCATATGTGTTATAGCTTCTGTCCTGCGATATTAAAGAATTCGGAATGCTGCCTTATCCAGATAAACCATTATACCTAGATGTGGTTGGCTTAGGAGTTGCTCCTGGACTTTCAGTGCTTTATTTTGCTAAGATGGACTTTCAGCACTTCTTACAACTTTTTTTCTTTTTTTTTAATTCTAGTGTGTTGTACAATTGAGTGGTTAGATTTTGTAGAATATTGCATAGTCTTTTCTGGCAAAACTGCTTGCTTAGTCATCAGTATTTTACATTAACAGATCTGAATTATTTAGAATGCATTCTGATAAAGTTTTACAAAGTAGTTTTTCATCTTGATAGTCTTTTGAAAAAGGTTTGTTTGTTTCATTTTGCCATGAAAGTGCTGTTTTTCATACAGATAAAGTAAACATGCTTTGCTTTCATTGTGTTAATTGCTCTTACAGAAACAAATAATTACTGCAGAACTTCACCCTACACTTACCATCAAATGGTATTTATTGCACTTAAATACACCAACCACACCACACCACACAGCAAAGCTCAGCACAGCTCAGCTACCAATATTTATGATTGGAAGAGGAGAATGCTTTTACAGTTGTTGCTGAATATTATAAAGTCCTTGGAAAATACTACATATAGGCATTTTCATGCTTACATAACCTCTGACAGGTTCATGCATGTAAATGTTTTAGATGACCTGAACAATTTTGCTCAGGATGAGCTGTAATGGTTGAAGATTGTCTGTCTTTCATCAGTACCTGATTAGATGGCATATCTTATGACACACTTGAGCCAATTCTACGCAGACCTGACCACATGCATTTTGGAAACACATTGAAGTTTCTGATAGGTTTGCTAGTTGGTTCCAGTCCAGTATCTTGTGATACCACCGCAGCTTATGCTTAGATATTTGGTGTAGCCATTTTAGTGGATCACTGCAAGTTTGCTCAAATGGTGACCCTTGGGTCAGTGGAAGGTCATTATGTTCAAAGAAATATTGAGGAAAATCTTAAAATGCAAGAACCAGAGCTTTCATAGAATGTATCTGTCTTACAATCTTTCACAAATATTGCTTAAATTAAGCCACTTTGATCACTACTGAACCAGCCAGAAGGGTCACATGTTTAATACAAATTTATGTAAACATAGGAAAACATTAAACAATCATGTCTGAAACAACATGGTTTTAAGGTTTGTAAAGGCTTATAGCATTATCTAAAGTTTCTTAAAATAATGCCCTTACTATCCACACCAAAGAGATCATATTAATTTTGGCATGCAGCATTGACTTGTTAACCTTTACCTACATTGTTCTCATGTCCCTGGGGTCATTATTAGCCGAGTCACAGGATTCACATGTCTTATATAGAGATATGTAAGAAAACCATTGAATTCATTTAGGCCGAAACCAAGAAGCTGAAAGCTTAATAGGATTTATTTAAGTTGTTAGAACTTGCTTCCCAGTCGATGTAAATAAATTGGTTTAAACCAAAAGAAAGCTTTATAACTGGCATTTAGCATTGTCTAAATGTTAGTTGTTGTTTTTATGCCCCGAAGGGAGGCATATAATTTTTGAACTGTCAGTCCGTCTGGCAGTCTGTCCGAAAACTTTAACATTGGCCATAACTTTCTTATTAGTGAGTGGATTTACTTCATACTTGGACACAACACCCCTTTGGACAGGACCTTTCCTTTTATTTGACTTTGACCCCTGATTGACCTTTACCTTGAAGATCCAATTGTCCAAAAAACATTTACATTGCCCATAACTTCCTTATTAGGAAGTGGATTTACTTCATTCTTGGACACAACACCCCCATGATCTTGACCCCTGAATATCCAATTGTCCAAAAACTAATATTTGGCCATAACTTTCAAATTAGTAAGTGAATATACTTCATACTTAAAAACAACACCCCTTTGGGCAAGACCTTCCTACTAACCTATATTTGTTAGACCTTGACCCCAAAATGAAGATCCAATTGTCGAAAAACATTGGCCATAACTTCCTTATTAGTAAGTGGAATTACTTCATACTTGGACACAACACCCGTTTGGACAAGGCCTTCCCACTGACCTATATTTATTTGAACTTGACCCCTGAATGAACTTCACCTTGAAGATCCAATTGTCCAAAAACTTTAACATTGCCCATAGCTTCTTTATTAGTCGGTGGATTTTCTTCATACTTGGACACAACCCGCTTTGGATAAGACCTTCCATCTGACCTATATTTATTTGACCTGAACCCCTGAATGACTGGTTCTTAGCTCAAAGTTCAAAGTACCACTTTCGGGGACATTGTCATCTTACAGTGACAGTTCTTGTTTGTTGTTGTTTTTTTTTCTTTCTTTAATTGGATGTTCATGATACTGCACTTGTGTTGTGCAGTTGTACTCAGGTGAGCAATTCAAGGTCATTTTTGCCCTCTTTTTCCATTGCCCATAGCTCCATCCTTTTGTAAGAACTTTGTAATTGTGCTCATCCCATTCTCCTCCATGAAAATTAATATGTATCAGCCTGTTATAGTGTCAACATTATGACCCTTCCTGATTGAACTCAGCATTAGCAAATGACAGTAACATATGGTCTCTTTACTTAAAAAGTCTTTAAAAAATGTTTGACAAGTAACAAGATTTTTCTTAGATTTCAGAAAAATAGTATTGCTATTTTTGGTTTTAGTATAGAGCTCTTAAATATCAGTAGATTGTATCTTCTGATTTGGATATCAGAATAATTAATTTCTTACAGTTTTGAAATTTAAGTTTTCTCAGATTGTTGTTTTATTGATAATAAATAGATAAATGATTTTTCAGATTTTGGATTATGAATCTGATTGGTTCATTGACTGTGACAAATTTGAAATTACACAACAGCTATAGTTTGACAAATGGCCAATTTATTTCTGCACTAGAGAAAAGTTCCTCATCTTTCAGCCTAATATTTAGCTTGCTAGTCAATAGCTTATAGTTATACTAAATTTATTTTAGTTCGATTGTGTAGGAAGCTTTTAGCTTATAGACACACTCTCAAATCCGTTCCTGGAAATAACCAGTGCTAAGCAATGAGTGTAAAGTTTCTTGCTCAAGGAAACAACGGCTTGCCCCTGACTTGGTTTGAACCCATGCGGCTAGCAATCCTTTGACTACTAGTCAAACGCGTTAACCACTCGGCCATGCCGCCACACATAGCTTGACTTAGAAACAATAGCTTGACTTAGAAACAGCAAATTTGTCGCAGTTATTGAACTCATCAGGCTGTTTTGTTTTCTCTCTTAGTTTTTGCTTGTTGGTTGTGAGGTAACTTTATTTAGAAATGCAAATTAACAGTTTAAAAGCTTCAGTGGTATTTGTTAGTAGTTCTTTGTGAAACATTTCTGTGGTACTAAATTAAGTGTTGTTTTACTAAGTGAATCTTTTCTTTTTCTTTGTCATTGATTTTTCTGATTTTATGTTCTCATACTAAGACATTAAATATGATTAGTTAGTTAATAACTTTAGTTAAAAGTATTACATTTATTTAAGTTACTTCTGAATATATAGACCTTGTTGCTTTTACAAATTTTGATCTTTTACATTCATTGACAACTATAAGCACTGTAGTCATTATATTTTCTATAGTTTCTAATCATTGTATAGAAGAAAGTAAAATCTGTTTGGTCTTTTTTATTCATCTATGTGTGTCTTTTACAGAGCTGCAACCTAGTTTTGATGCATCAGAGATAGATGTTCACAGGTCCCCCTCACCTCTAGGCCGAGGTCGCAGTGTGTCACCTACTGAGGGTAACCGTGTAGAGACAATACCAGAAGATGGTGCTGTATCCCAGCCCAGTAGTACTCCAAGGAAACAGGAACCAGTATCTACATCTCCAAGGAAACAGGAACCAGTACCTACATCTCCAAGAAAACAGGAACCAGCATCTACATCTCCAAGGAAACAGGAGCCAGTGTCTGAATCTCCAAGAAGGGAGGAACCAGTGGGACAAGCTGACAGTTTTAAGGACCAAACTGCTAATAATAATAGAGGTAACCATAGAATTTGGTTTTGTTGGTTTTTCCCCCCACTTAAATATC
The DNA here is from genome assembly GCA_012932295.1 of Cyclina sinensis. NCBI lineage: Eukaryota > Metazoa > Mollusca > Bivalvia > Venerida > Veneridae > Cyclina > Cyclina sinensis. The sequence continues at coordinate 676,781 of JAAONU010000011.1, forward strand.
CAGTAGTTGCCCGAAGAAATTGATTTTAATTTATGAAGAATCTTGAATTATTTAGTTCTAGGCTGTGATTATTGTGAGTTGAGTTGCTGGAAGAACACAGCAGCTGTATGAATGTATAGTACATCAACAGCCAGTAATAATATTAGCTTTTATTTAATTTTCTTTTCAGGACCTGGGGATACTCAGGACAGTAATGATATGGTCAAGTATGCTGTTGAACCTAGGGTAAGAAACAGCATGTTTGTTTGTAATAAGAAAAAAAAATATTATGAAAACAGTTACGTGCAGAAAATACTTAATGAGGTTTTAGTAACTGGTGGATTGAATATCATAATTTCAGATCTCTGTTTGGGTGTAGTAGAACAGATTTTCTTGCGCCATTTAAAATATCCTGATGAAACATAATGTCATAAGCAGAACATTTTAATTTTGATCTTCAGCCCTGTGATGTGATATGCTTGATAAACCTTTGAGCTGAGTTAAATGTTAACTTTGGAAAATACTGATGAATAGATATTTAACCATGTTGATAAAACTACCATTCATGAGACTCAGTGAGAGAAAGTCACCCCACTACCTTCAAGTTTTTAAAGTTTTGAAGTAATTGTAATATATATTAATTACAGAAGCGTCCGGAGGCTTCACCACGCTCACAGCAACGCCCCGTATCAGAGCCTGTACAGCCACTAGGTGGCGCTGGAGAGGACCATGATGATAAAGACAAGAAGAAGAAATCTATGTTTAGCTTCCTTAAAAAGAAGAAAGACAAAGAACATCACGAAGAACATGATAAACATAGGGACTCAAAGAAACACAAGAAAGACAAATAAAGAAATTTAACCCAAAGATAGTTAAATTGAATAAAAGGGGTAAAACTGAAGATTGAAACGTTTTACAGAGTAAATAGTATTTCAGTGCTAGGAGAAAACAATAAATAAAGAAAATGCTTAGTAAAGACCAAAGGTGAGAAACACTTTCTGGACCAGATTAAAGTCATCTGAAAGAAGAATTTATTGGTAGAAATAAATTTGATTAATGACTTATTTGCAGTTGGCTTTGCTAGATCAAACTTGAAATAAGAGAGAGGGAAACATTTTTCCTTTAACAATATGTTGTTCCTGAGGGCGAACAAAATCAAAGGTACAAATTATGATATTATTGGAAATATATGTTAGTTCTACTGTGATAAAGAATTATGTTTAACCATGACACAAATGTCCTATGCAGGAAAATACTGCTTATGTGTAAGAAAAAAAAGATACTTGGATTATAGAGGATTTTATAGGATAATTAAGTTACTAACCTACATGATAATATGCTGTTTGATAGATGGGTATTGTAATATGTTGTTGGTTTGACTACGGTAAATGATGATTTTTCCACAATAACTCTTGTATATATACATGGTCCAAGAGCCATCCTGTTGAACTTTGCTGTCTTGAGATAATTTTTCTGGTCGGAGAAAGCTTTGCAGTAAGACATCAGCTGTAAAAAAGTGACAACAGATATCAATTAAACTTTCGTAAATTTTCAAAAGAAAAAAATGCCTGATTAAGCTTATATCTGCTTCACCGAGAAAGTAAAATACAAGAAATATTAGCTGTTAGACCATTAACAACAGTACTCAATTTATTAAACTAAATATTATACATCAAAAGAATTAACTACATTTATGTAAATATGTTAGGCTCATATATACCGCTTAGTATCCACTGACATTTTGTGTTCAAGAGAGTATATATATAATAGTGTAGATATTTAGCTCACAGAAAGTTGTAGAGTGAACCTTCCAAATATATATATATGTAGAAATTATTAAATGTGTTAAAGAACAAACAGCTCTTTGTGCCAAGTATGGTAGAAAAATGGTGTGTATCAGTTTTCATTCTGTACAAGGATGTCTGTTAAATAACCAGTCTACGCACTGCTACTTCCTGTCTGTTCTGATCTTGTTTTTCGGTCTATTTTGATTTACTCTTTTCTAGGTTTACCATTTTTCTTAAATGCTTTAAACTTGATAACCTCTTTGTTATGTTTGTATTTTGTGGCAAAAAGTTTGTAGAAAAAAATTTTTTGGGGGGGCAAAACTTGTAAAGGAAAAAAAAAAACGATTTAGAAAGAGTATTTTTGCGTTAAGCGTGTCGTTATTATGTTTGCGGGTATTTTGTTTACACAGAATTGTTTGCTGTTTTTTGTTAGTGCTTGTTGATAATACACCTCATGTAAGGAACATAGCTTGTATTTGTAATAAATACATTTTATCTTACACTGGCAAAGTTACGGCATAATTTGTCAACACGTGTTTATACACATAATGCATATACATGTTTGTTAGGTTGTTTTGTTTGTTTGTTTTTTCAAATAGTTACAGGTTAGAAGTGCTTGCTACAAACAGATCTGTTATTGACTCATTTATTGTGGGATGGTAGTTTAATTTTATGTTGAATTAATCAAGTGTTGTTTTATGTTGAAGGGAAAAGAGTTGTTATTAACATTGTCATATTGTAGATAAATTTTATATAAAAATACCGGTTCAGTGAAAGTAAAACACAAATTGTAATTGCCGTTTAAATCCATAATTTATTTTTGTACAAAGTTTGAACAAAGAAATACATAGTACCCAAACAGTCTATTGTTAGCCAACTGAGTGTTGAGTATATGTGAAAAAATGTTTCTTGTGTTGGTTTGGGGATTAGCTAAATAACACGGAACAACAAACATTCCATAACATTTAAACTCACTTCTCATTTTCTGTATTAAAGCTTTCGTATATTTACCTTTTTTTATATCCCTTGCTTCTAAAAAAATCATTTTTTTTTTCTGTTAAAAATGGCATTTTGTAACAAACATATTTTATTATACGTGTATAAAGTTAATCTGGCTACAAGGAGTTTTTATAAACAGTTCATTATTATTTTATGTCATTTTATATGTTGGACCACACTAAGGTAATGGTAAAAATGAGCAAAGACTTCTGACCGGGTTATATTTTTATGCAACTTTTGATAGTAAAACTTTTTTGAGAACATTCCATTCAAAGATAGAATACTGTGATTGAGTTTTGTATATAAAGTATTTTAGGCCTTGACTTATATTGAGAATAATTTATGCTTACAGTCTCTCCTTGCATTTACAGCTCTAGAGAGAAAAGCCTATAATTACACTGTGAAACAAGAAACAAGTCACTTTTACAGGTTATTTGATAACATGGTGATAAGGGTATGTATGTTTTATGAGGGATGAAATTGAAGATGATTAATTTCTTTAATATTTTTGGAAGAATATATACAAGACAACAAGGTTTTTATGATAAACACTCATCACATTACTTTATGTGAAATATGCACATATATAATACTGCTGAGAATCATTACATGAATATTCATTAGGCAGAAATGGCATCCATATTTCTTTTACAGAATTCTTAGGCGCTTATAGTTAAGTAGAACATTAATAGAAAATCTTTTTTTTCCAAGCTTCCAACTGTCTTTTAAAGCCTTTCTATTTTTACGTATTCTTTAAAGACATTGGTAAGAAATTTTGTACAAGTTTGTTTGAAACAAGTATGTTTGCTTGCTTTACATTCCAAACCGGCATTAAAGCTGAAGTTGTCATCATCATCATAAAATGATGGTGAACCATATTATAGTTGTTGTCTTTATAATTGATTATATATCTTATGCAATAAACATATTTTTATATTGAGAAGAGTGTGTTTTTTGTTTATTATTTTATTCATTGTTTATCATGATGAAAAACTTTGCTTTTAAGAGATTGCTATAAACCTCAAGGTTTAGAAATGTGACTTCTGGACAAATCTGTTATTGACATTAAATAAACTTTTTTTGAAGTTAGGAATATATCATCAGTCATGCCAGCTTGAACTTGGACACATCTCGGACAGTTCATAGCTAGGTACCACTGAGCTTGAAGTTGACAAAAATACATGCTCTGTTTTGTAGCTATGAATGATGAAAACAGGCTGGGGTTGTTGATGACCCTTGACTTGGTTGCCCTATATGACAGACCTAGACCAGTCACTAAAGTTCACCCAGACAGTTGTTAAGTATACATTGTCCAGTCCTAACAAGAAGTATAGTTTACATCAGATGATAATAATTAAGATAACATTACTAGCCTGTATACATGTACTATGTTTTCTTCTTGCGTCTGTCTATCTGTTTGTGTGTACATCGGATTGTAAACCTGGATCCTGTAATACACTCGACAAAAGAAATTAAGGGTCAAGGACTTATGACAGCAGTTCTTAGACATACCTATTTTACTTGCTGAAGTTTATATCCAACAAAAATTCATTATATCTGTGACCAATTTAAACTAAAAGTAACCATGTAACATGTGTTTCACAAACACAGTAGCACGATTAATCCTAAAAGTTAACCCTTATCAGTTTAAAAGTGTTTGAGACTTCAATGGTGGATGGGGTAAACACAATGGCTTATCATAAGGAATATGGAAACCAGTTAAATTTTAGAAGCGGGTATGACTTCGTGCTCAGATAACCTCTGACACGGGTCTGGAAGCTGCGTATGAGCTTTCTGATGTCCCTTTGTGGTATGAGACCCCATTCCTCCGTAAGGGCAGCAGCCAGCTCATTTCTGGTTGACGGCTGACGTTGTGGTGCAGGAACACGGCGCTGCAGCATGTCCCAGGCATGTTCTATTGGGTTCATGTCTGGAGACCTAGCTGGCCATTCCATACGTTCAACACTTTGGTCATCAAGGTACTGATTGACGATTCTCGCACGGTGAGCTGTAGCATTGTCGTCCATTAACACGAATTCCTGGCCGATTGCACCAGCATATGGAATGACGTGAGGTCGGATAATTTCGTCAATATAACGTCTAGCAGTAATTGTGCCGTTAACAAACACGTGAAGGTCTGTACGCCCGTCGTAAGAATTGCCCGCCCAAACAATAACAGAGCCATTACCAAACTTGTCATGTTCGGATATGCAACACTCGCTGAAGCGCTTATTTCGCTGACGCCATACACGCCGACGTCCATCACAGAAGTCCAGGCAAAATTTGGACTCGTCGGTGAATAGCACATTACGAAAGTGCCTGAGTTGCCAATTAACTTGATCTCTGGCAAACTCCAGACGGGCCGCACGGTGTCTTGGCGTTAATGGAGGACGTACTACAGGACGGCGAGCACGTAAATTAGCGTCGTGGAGTCTGTTGTGATAATATCACAGAGATGTTTGTGCCGAGATTCGAACACCGGAAGCAGTTTGGAAGTATCCATTTAGAGCAACAGCCGAGTCAAACCTATGGCGTTTTGCCAGGACAACGATGGCACGGTCTTCCCCAGCAGATGTTGACCTTGGACGTTCAGTCTGAGGACGTCTGGCGACGGCGCCTGTGTCCAGGTACTTTTGCCAAAGTCGCTGGATTACACTTTGGCTAACACCATGCTTATAGGCCACCTCTCGCTGCGTTTGCCCAGCCAGCAGACAACCGACTGCTCTGGCTGCCTCAGCCTCCGACATGTGTCTTCTAGGCATCACTAATCAGTTCGTTCTATAGTGTAACCGATGACTCGAATCAAAAATGCAAATTAAAATCTGCTCATGTCACGTTGACTTTATTCTACACATTTGATTTTCACTTGATTTTGAGGGGTGGGTGTTTTTGCACGGACCTGCACGGGATAATTGAGCTGTTACGGGTAGATAAACACATATACACAAGTATAGGTGTGTCTAAACAAAACACAGTTTAACTGTCACATGAACACTTTTGCATTTAGAAAATCTTTGAACTTAAGTCTTGACGCTTAATTCATTTTGTTGAGTGTATCTCGAAAAAGAAGTTCCATTCATAAAACTTTATAATATTTTAAATGTCTGTCTGGAGTCTTGATTCAATGATAACTAAAAGATAAAGAAGTAAGAATTGTAAACCTTTAGAGTTGCACACAAGGTCAACTCGCTCTTTGTCCATGCATTCATCCATCTGTCTTTCCATCTCAAAGACTGGATCCTGCTTGTTGGCAACAAACATGTTACTAACATTATTGTTATTCAGTAGGACAAAAATAGCAATAATCAATCGAGAACAGTAGAGCTCCAGTATTACAGGCAAGGTTTCGTTACAGCCTACAATATATTTATTTCTATTTATTGTCTGAACCGGTTGTCCATATGACCAGTTGACGTTTGCATTTGATGACAAGGAGCAAGATTCAATACATGGAACATGACAACAGATTTGTTACCTATTCAATAATCAAAGGCAATGACCGTCTTGCTGATCTCTCTAGTACGCCACTGCTCACAATATAACTGTTGGGGTTGTAATAAAGAGTAAATGAATATAATAAAATGTATTTACCTGTCTTGTATTACAACAAAAACTGCAAAAAATAAAGAAAATACGTATAAATCATCGGTAAGGTTACGGGAAATATGTGAGAGTGATTCGATGCACAAACATTCATAACTTATGTATGTGACCTGTAAACGAGTCTTACATAAAGCCTGTTAAAGGGTTTGGCCCTATATACTGCCTACACTTTATTCCTTCAATTAGTTGTTGATGTATAATGAAAAACAGAAACTTTGGAAGTTTCAACAACAATAACAACAAAATTATTGTAAACAGAACACAATAATCGACGTCCGCTGATGTGGTAGTCATTGTCAAAGACCGCTGATATGGAAGTCAAGGATTACTAGTAAGTCCACTGAGTCCACTTATGTGAAGTCAAGGATTAGGTCTACTGAGTCCAAGGAAGTGAAGTCAAGGTCAAAGACCGCTGATGTGGAAGGTAAGGATTAAGTTCACTGAGTCCGCTGATCTTAAGTCAAGGATTAAGTCCACTGATGTAAAGACAAGGTCAAAGACCGCTGATGTGGAAGGTAAGGATTAAGCCCACTGAGTCCGCTGATGTGGAAGTCAAGGTCAAATTCCACTTATTTGGAAGTCAGGATCAAAGTCTGCCGATGTTGAAATCAAGGTCAAAATTCGCTGATGTGGACGTCAAGGTCAAAGACCGCTAATGTGGGAATCAAGGCCAAAGTCCACTGATTTGGAAGTCAAGGTGGCAGTCAATGTCAAAATCCACGGACGGGATTCGAATCTGCGACATTCAGATTAAGACTAAAGCTGGAATGTATACTCATTTGATACAGAAGAACACATCGTATTTGTATCCATCTATGCGCCTAAACGAAACATTGATTGGAGATAAAAGTTGTTGTAAAATATGTTCACCACCTTAACAAACATCAAACCGCTTGATTTTTCGGGAGAGTTCGGGTTTCTCCCTTTAAAATCACATTTCACCACACCTGAATGCCTGTGGTTGCTAAATATATCCAAAACAAAATATAAACAAACCTTGCCGGGCTTTTAAGATTCAACATACACTTTAAACTGATTTGACAGTTGAAAGCAATCAATAATCAATAACGCTATGTTTAAAGGCACAATGTGGACATGTTGATTTTAAATGCCAGACTGAGAGGGGATATCTGAACTTCGCAAGTATAAAAATTGAATTCTTAGCTAGTAAGTTCCTGTCTGGATACACTTTGTTCTTTGAGAATTCCTTTTTTTTTTCAAGAAAAAATTACATGACTTAAATTTCTTTTTTATAACGAATTTGAATAGTTTTTCTCTACTGTCTATTTTATTTATTTATTTACCTTTTTCACAACTTTTGCGTGTTCGCAAATTTACAAAGACAGTTAATAAGATAAACTGAGCAAAGCACTTTGTCGTTCAGTTTAAATAAGTAAAATAAACAGCAAAGAATAAGTTCATTATGATGTTTGAAAATTGAAATATATAGATCTGCCCGGACAACCACAATACAGGTTTTATTTGTGTTTTGACATAGTATGACAGTAAAATTAGACTGATGCAAAATCGTTTTACAAACTTAGGTGACAGTCCCTATTGAAGAAGGGCAGAAACAACTCAGATGTTTAAATTTAGACTAGAATAATCAGAAATACTTACTTATCGGTAAACTAATACTGAAACATCTAGATAATTACTTCAAAGTACAAAAAAGAAAATGATTTATCGCAAATTTTAAGTTATGGTGCATCAAACGACATGTTGGGGGAAAAAAATAGAAATGCATTTTCTGTATACTTTTGCAGACATACAAAAATGTCGACAACTTCATTAAAGGAACTGATAAAGGAGACGCTTTGGTCAATTCCATGGCAGACGAAATTACAGCCGACACTTCCGGCCGAGCGCGTGCCATTCGTTCTTCACGAACCCGCCATCTTAGCTGGATACAGGGTTCCGTTCCAACAGTGGAAATATTATTTCCTCAGTTTATTCCAGTTGCACAATGAAACTTTCAATGTGTGGTCACATTTTATCGGCTGCTGCATCATCTCACACAAACTCTATGGATACTTCGACGAATTCGATATCGAAAAAGACCGCGTCATGAGCACGTTACTTCTGTTTGGGATCACGTGCTTAATTGGACTGTTCACTAGTGCGTGTGTTCATCTTGTGCACTCTAAGTCGCCATATGTACATTTTGTGGCATTTATGGTGGACTACATCGGAGCCACATTCTGTAGTTTTGGCTCGGGTATCGCGGGAATTTATGGTCTTTCAGAAGCTCGAACCTACAACTGGATGGTTTTCATTTATCTGCCGCTTCTGTTTGTGTCCTCCTATCTCAATTTTGTAAACCTATGCATGGCAAAAATATGGTACGGGCATGACCCTCATAACTTGAACCGGAAATACATGTTTATCTTTGGAATGGGAATACAAGCGTTTATTAATATGGCGCCTTGGGTATCTCGCTATGCCACCTGCTTTTCTGACGATAATTGTTCCATGTCTTCCTTAAATCATCTGACTGTGATACAAATCGTTTTCTTTCTTGAAGCCATTGCGTTCGCTGCCCATCAGCCTGAGAAAACATGGCCCGGGAAATTTGACTTTGTTGGACACGGACACAATATCTTCCACGTGTTAATTGTCTTTAATCACGTGTTTCAGCTGGACGCAGTCTACGCTGACCACAAGAATGGACTTTTGGAGCACAGTGAACCAAGATGTTTACAGATTTTGGCCATGATGGTAGCACTCTATTGTCTTGAAGGATTAACATTACGATACATCGTTCAACTCGTGCCACAAAGCTTAAAGAAAGTGAGGGAGTCACACTCACTCAAAACAAGTTAAAAGATATTTATAAACTCAAAAAGTGGTAATTAAGTTCCTCATGAAGAATTCAAGTTCAGCAAAGCCTTTGCTTAGTAAAACTTGTATCGCTAGTTCGTTATAGGAAAACTGTTTGACTTTCATTTTGTTAAAATCGCATGTGCTACAATCGATTACTCAATACCTATTCCACTGATACTGCTTAATTAAATCGCAGGTCCGTTATCGCTATACTGCTAGAAAATCACGTGTCACATTTTATAGGCGCGCTTAGCACGTGTGATGTGGTACATAAAGTACATGTTCATAGCTTCAGATATTTTAAACATATCACCGCAGCAATACAGTACAAAAGATTAACTGTTTTCAGAAGATGTCTTCGATTAATTATCCTAGTGCTTATTTTTGCACTTTTATCCAATGTTTTGGGTAAAACGATTTTACCAGAAAGTCAGCTCACATGAGCTTTACAACATGTGTACACTACTGTCTTATTCGAATATACCATGCCAGTCATGGAACATGAATTTAACCATAATATAAGGTAGGGGCCATTGTGGGCAATAAACATGAGATGAATTAATCGAAAAATGTGAGTTTTGTCCCAGTCTATATTCCGACACAGAAACCATTTGTTTCGCAGATTTGTTTTCTTTTACTCATTTCATATCCGATAGTATTTTGTTACTTTTTGTTAGATTTGATCAATAAAACAATTCCAATATCATTTCATGTTTTATTTTTTCCCCACAAAGTTGCAATGCAGTAGAAATCAAGGATAAATAAAAATGATAGTAATTCCAACAGAGAAACTAATAAATTCTCAATGTAAAAAGTCAGGAATGGGTGTGTGTGTGTGTGAGATCCTCTTATGCCAGAGAAAATTTATTCGTGGCTATTCTATTTGTTAGAGTACCCTATCAAATGTTTCTTTAAACACATTTAATCGTTAGTTTTTACTCGAGTACTGTAACTTTAAAAAGCAAGAGAGCTATGATGGCCCTATATCGACCACCTGAGAACCATTGTAGATATTGTTCGATTTCCCTTGCTGTAACTTCCAAAAATAGAGTATAGGTCTGTATGTCAAGTTTAAAATCTATTTACAAAATTGTCTATGCTTTTAAGTTTTTCTTTATACCAACATAACTCGATAGAAACGAAAGGAACATTTCTGTAAAATAAATTTGAAATTTAGCCAGTGGTTTCTGAGAAGTTTTTCTGATTTAGTGGAAACTAAAGCAACCTTTGTCTCTTAACTTTTTTTACAAACCAACATGGTTTGGCTTGCAGGAATTCCACAAAAAGGTCAACATAGTAATATTCCTGTGAAATTATTTTGAAATTAGAAAGGGGTTTCTGGTGTTGTAAAAAATCTTATATTTGTATATTGCTACCACTAAAGATCTAACAATTCCAGGGATAGGAGGTTGACTGTATTAGTTGTGATAGCATGGCCATCAGTGATGGAGTCATTTAATTAATTCTTGAATATGTGAAGTCTAGATTGCCAAAATGAGCCACAAAGCAATATGTCTATATTACTTATTTAATTCTATGCTAGGTTACATTACATTGTTTACAATTATAAATCCACTGATGTAATTCTCTCACACTTAGCTCAACACTGATTACACTCTAAGTAAAATCCATCTCTATATTTCTAGCAAATACTCAAGTTAGAAAGCTGTTTGATCAAAGCTCAAGTCAAAAGAAAAGCCCGATGAAAAGACCCAGAATATCTGTTTGCACCAGTATATAAACCCCCTCCCCCTCCAAATAACGGATGCGACATGATTTGTATGTCATCTCCTTCCCAATAGAGTGTAGCATAATATATCAAATGTTAGCCTACAGAGAATGCTACAATGCTACAAGTGTAGCCTACTAGTCATGATTTAGGGTGCTACATGCTACTCCTGATTTCCCTGCATATTCGCTGCAGAGGTTAAATGAATTCAACTGACCCCTAAATGTTTCCACTGAATGAATGTTTACTATGTATACTAAGACTGATTACCTAAAGTTTTCTTACATGCACTTACTACCCTAAAAATACAACACTGGGGAGCAGATTTTCAAAATTATCAAAATAGTCATTAAGCGAAAACAGGTTTCGCCCTCTGCAAGCTATCCTTTTGAAGGACCAAAAATGGCGTGAAGGAATTTCATCGAGGGTAAAATAAGAAACATTTCTGTAAAATAATTTTGAAGTTGTGTCAGCTGTTTCTGAGGATTACATTTTCAAACCTTTCCATAGTCATCTAGTGAAAACAGGCCCTGCCCATGGTTTTAAAGGGACAAAAATGGCTTGAAGATATGTGAACTTGTTTTAAAATCGGACAGGTGGATTTATTTATTTATTTATTCATTTGGTGGCCATGACAAAATAGTTTTAAATGAAACCTTTCAATTTTTGGGAATTTGAAAGAGGACCAACTGAGGAACATAAGTTTGGTTAAAATTGGCCCTATGGTAAAGAACAAAATATCGTTTGCAAGAAAATGTTGATGACGGACCGCGACGGACAGACACCCATCAAAACAGCTCACCCCTCAGTACTTCGTACTTCGTACTCAGGTGAACTAAAAATGAAAATGTATCTTTTAGGTGTAATACTACTTGTTAGCTCTAGACTTTCTTACCACCATCAAACTTTGCTCTACAGGGTACAGACAACTTGTATGGCTTGGGGATTCATTTACATTCACTCAAATATGAAACAAACAGATAAAGTCTACATCAAATGATTATGTTTTTTTACATTAACATAAAAATTTATTTCTAACATACCAATACAATAAATCAATTAGATAATTTCGACTACACAGCTTTTATTCAATTTTGTACCATCTTTTGAAGATTGAAAGAGAAAATATCACAAATAGATCTAGACTTTTATGGTTTAGAGCGTTTTTATGTTATCAGAATATCTTCACATTAGCGTTTTATGATATCAAAACGTCAATATTGCATGTGGTTAACTTAATCAAAAGATATATTTATATAAGTACTCCAAACGAATTCATGCGAAATACTGAAGAGAAAGGAAAAATATTCAATTCAGTTCCTAAAATATTTTATCTAAATTTCTGTAATGGTAACTTTTTGCTCAACTGCATTACGGTGAATTACGATGGCTGAAATGCTCAGGTTTGGTCAGTGACATGTTAGATTTCTTGTTGTAAATGCTGGGCACCAACTGGTGTACCACGCTATGATATAAGATTAGATAATATTTTCCTTTCTTTTTTTTTTTTCTTCCTTTTTTTCTTTACGAGCTCCAATACAAGGTTTCACTTGCTGGGTTCGTCTTTTGCGCTAATCATAACAACGCCTGAAACCTTTCAACGATGCCTGTAAACTAAAACGATTATAAAGTGTTTGAAATTTATATTGATTTTTTCCCTCTTTTTTTTCTTCAAGTTACAGCAGATCTGCTTTCAAAAGTTGTCGTTCATGCGTGATGTGTACTGCAGCAAAGGGAGTACAATAGAGAAATTTGGAAATAAAGCACATATAGTTTTATACAAACTGCCAAAGGAATCCTGCATAAGATCAACCTGGATTAATAAGTTAGTTAGAATGGAAGCCAGCGTTTGACACTAATTCATTCGTTTGACTGATTTATGGATGAATAAATAGATTGAGTAATTGGTTGATTTTATTGATAAAATTATGGAAGAATAAAAGGTTAAGGTTAAGATAAAGTTTTCGTTTAGCCCCATTCTCTATTTTTTTATTGATTAATATTCATGCTTTATAACAACATATACTTTAAGTGCTTGCTTCGTTCGCGTATATCCATGCATAACCTTTAAGTCGAACTTAAGTGTCTAAGCAATCTGAAAACTAAAAGGTATAAATCAGGTTGTAATGCTCAGGTAATGGCACGTGGAAAAGAGTTTTATTCATGCGTATAATGCATGTCTGTGGTGCAAAAAACTGTCAAAATTAAACAACAAAATGATAATGATTCACAAAATCGTAAACAGAATTATGAAGAGCACGTGATCATTATCCGAAGACAAGTGGAAGTGCGCATTAATACATAATGATAGAACGTATGTGACTTTCGATTCCTTTCAAACTTCTTACGCCCCCCCCCCCCCCCCCCCCCCCTTTTAGTCAATTTAAACCGGACTAATGTGTCACAGCTTTGTTTCGAGGTTTGGCATGTCTCAAATACATTAGGCTATGGCTTCCAAAAACTAGGAATGTAAAGTTTTGTCTCAGCAATATTTAGCGTGAATTTTGAATTACTTACATTACTTTCTCAACAGTTCCAAGGAATTTAGACAAACAATTAAACCCCGCCTTCGAGAAATCAGATTAATTAAGCTATGTTTTATCAGGAAAATATAAGTGCTTTCAAAGAATGAACTTTCAATGTATCAAACTTTAACGTGTGAAAGATATCTGGAACATCTTTGAGAAAGAAATAATAATTCTCGCTACGAACTGTACGTGTTCAGTATGAGGCTACACCCACTGCCTTTATCGCGCCTCTAAATATACGATAGTCGCCTATGGTATTTTAAACCTCGGTTTTATAGATATGTATATCCACTCAGGTAGATATTTATAAAACAAGCAATATTCATTGCTCGAATAAGCATAAAGAACTCTCACAACTTAACAAGTTATGTAGCTAGCGTAACAAATATCTGCTGCGTTATATTTTTGAAGGTCGAATTTTAGAGAGCTTGCTAGCAAAGTATTTTGTCAACTATTTTATTTGTGGATCATTAAGTCTATTATGGATTTTAACCATTAAAAGTGCTGACAACGCATAATTCTGCATTTTTGTATAATGATGCTACTGATTAAACTCGTTGCTAGGGAAACCGCTATTAAAGCTATCTGTGAGACGCTCAGAATCATGCAAACTGCTTAAACATACGAGGAAATATTTACTTGAAGGCCGTGTATGAAATGCGGAAATAGTGGCACTTTAAGTTCAGGAAATAAAACGAAGTAGTTTGTAACAGTTTATATCTGACCGCGAGTGGATTTTATACTTCAACAGGATTTATGGGTTTAACCTGAACGACAACAAATCAACCGTATAAAGGCGTTTATTTGGTTACACAGATATGCCACTTATGTTATTCTGTTAAACCAACGGAGACTACTATCAAGATGTATATAAGTGAATGAAAACCAGGAGCGTTATATTTTAACGTCATCAACCTTATGTACTATGACATCATGACGTTGTCGTCGTTATTGGTGACATCATGTCGAAATATAAGACACCGGGATTAGCAGTGTGAAGTATTTTGATGGCCATAGTAACTGGAACTTATAAAATGTATTGAGAAGTCGCACGGATAGCGGAAACTTCAGAAGAAAAGACAATGTTGTACAAATTACGTACCTTGGCGAATGATAAAGTTCCGTTGGAAATTAGGGTGCCTTACGTCTATAGCGGATATCGGCTTCCATATCAGCCGTGGACTTATTACATAAAAAGTTTGTTTCATCTGCACAATGAAACAATTAATGTATGGACTCACCTGATCGGATGTTTACTAGTTTTGTTTCAAACGTATACATATTACGGACTATACTCGGAAGCAGACTCGGGGATTAAAGGGACTGTGATAGGGTTCGGAACGTGTTGCTTTATCACGCTGTTCAACAGTGCCGTGGCACATTTACTTCATTCCAAATCTTGCCATGTTAACTTCTTCGTCTTCATGTACGACTACGTTGGGGTCGTATGTTGGGGATTTGGTACTGCAATATTGGCGCTGTACGGTGTTTCAAGTAAAGATATGTACGAATTGATAGGACCACATTTTGTTACCGTCCAAATTGCATGGACCTACTTGAATTATATTAACATATGTTTAGCAAAACTTTGGTACGGACATGACTTATCAATGGGTCAAAGGAAAAAGATGATTATAGGTGGTATTTCTATCCAAGGGTTATGGAACTTTATCCCATGGTTCCCGCGTTATGTGGAATGTTACCAAAATTCTGAATGTGAGTGGAGCTCCTTAAATCACGTGACGATTGTTTGTGTTTCATTTGTGTGTATGACCTTGACCTTTGCCCTTCACCAGCCGGAAAGGACTTGGCCAGGTTGTTTTGATATTTTTGGACAGAGTCATCAGATATTTCATGCGATAGTGATAATAACAATGAGTTTACAATTTCGTGCCATGTATGTAGACTTTAAAAACAACGCCAATGCTCACTGTAAACCAGATATAAACCAACTTCTCCTAAATATTTTTATCCTGAATGTTTCTTGCCTTGCCACATTGTACTTGTTTCGAGGTCGAGTTAAACAAAAACTTGAAAATAACAACAAGGATAAATAAATAAGTGATAAAAGATATCTTATGCTTTCTTTTTTGTTTTTATTTTTTAAAGGGAGTATCACAAAGTCTGGTATATTATGAGATATTTTGAAGAGGTTGCGTTTTCATTATTTACTAGTTTGACTCATTAGATATATGACCTAAAACGAGTGCAAGAAGTGGGTTTTTAGAAACTGTGATGTTTGCAGTTTTTACAGTTTTATGATTTACTTTTTAAATTTAGTAACACTGGAAGTGACGGAATAAATACTAAAATGGCATTTATTGATTAGTAGATGACATCTAAGTGCAAGATGTTTTATCCTTTGATTTTCTTGGGGTAATTAATTGTCTTATTGACGTCATTGTTGTTTCGTCCTATATTTCAGCTATAAGTCCCCACCTCGTCCCCAAAACACAGGAGGAGGTATTTGTTTTCTCAAACTTTCTTCGGCATAACTCATAACAAGAAACACAAGATAACCATTCGTATCGTATCGTATCGTATCGTATCGTATTGTATTGTATTGTATTGTATTGTATTGTATTGTATTGTATTGTATTGTATTGTATTGAACGCCTAAACGGAAAATTACGCATTTTCTGTTTTCAGTTGGCTTAAATGATCAACCATTTAAAAGTAAAGATTAAATTGTAGACAAAACACTGCCTTTGATCCCCGTCACTGAGGTAAAAACATGAAGCTTGAAAGTTGTCAAGGTCATTGGTCTTGTATTTACCCTTACCAGGAACTGTGCCTACCTACCTTAATACCTGACAGACTTATTAATGGTGTTGAGCTGAACAGGAGCAAAACAAAACTAAATCCCTATATTTCTTAGACAAAACTTTCGCCATCCAAATGTAGGTAGCTAGAATGTGTTTATCTCCTTACCTAATTACGTTAAGAAGATTTTGAGACGCATAAATAATGATAATAAATGGCGTTTTCTTAGTCTCTGTATCAGTTAAGAAGGCTGAAAGCTTTACAGAAAATGGTGCGGAGGCACCAGACATCCGTATATGGTAAAACAGCCTTTATGTACCATGACTGTTTTGCTCCAAAGCGGGCAGGGGCGTGGAGATATCAGTAGCATGGAAGGATTTTGAAAAAATGAATTCCTCTCAACAGGCGAGTCTTTGCCCGATTGAATGGCAGTCAAACGGCCAGAAGACTAGACAAATCCCGGATTACTTGCAGCCGAATCCCGTATGGTACAGGAACATAGCGGTTAGCCGAATGCCTTCACTTTCTCGATGTATAGTCATTAGTTATTAACTAAAATACATTTTTATCACTTCAGAACATATTAAGATAAATAAAATCTATGGATTGACCTTATTAACAGACCTTGAAATCGCTTTGACCTAAAAAAAATCGTGATATTTTTTATTTGATTTCGGTACGTCTTTTAACCCTCGGTTTCAAATGACAAGAATTAACTTCAAAAGTTGTCTGCTTTTATAGGTTTTTAAAGCAAAGATACAAAAAATACAAAATTACTCTCATTCTTAGTCTGAACTTTAAACATTCACAGTAACTAGAAACTAAAGATTGCTGAAAATGAGACACAAAAAGTATATCGAAAAGTGAGAACTACTTAAATGTGATTACAGACATGATATCAATTTACCACAAGTCTACTACCACATCCACTTCATAGTGAGGGAAAGATATAAAAATAAATGTCGAAATATTCAACATTTCAGCAAAATATCAAATGGTTTACTGTGTACTTTACTGAAATCATTGACACTCAATTTTTAAGTATTTACAATGTTTAAATGCGTTATAATATTCTGATTAAATTTAGATCGAAAGAAATTCTCACTTATTCCAATAAAAGGTCAAGTTTAGAACCCAAAATAAAGCAAAGAAGCAAACACTAAAGAAAAAAAATGGCTCCAGTGGGGATTGAACCTCTCTTACCAACACTAACTGATGGAACTGTGTACTCTTCAGTGAGGAGGTACTGCATTACACCACCGCTACCTTGATTTAGGATCCCTCTTCGGGTTAGTGCACAAGGTATAATGAGTTCAGAGTACAGATAGTCAAATAAATCAAGTGATTCTGCGGGATTGACATAAACTGCAAGAAAGTACATGTATCTTATAAATAAGTTTAAACTTACTTACTGCAGTAACAGAGCGAAAGAGGATACGACTTAAGAGAGAATAAGGAAATATTATATATCTGACCGCCAACTTCTTTTATACAGTTTTTACATATAAGCAAGTTGAAACTTTTAGATTTGTTACGTCATGGAAGATGACATTACTAACGAAATTTAAGGTTTTATTAAATTCTCTCTCTCTCTCTCTCTCTCTCTCTCTCTCTCTCTCTCTCTCTCTTCATTAGCAATTTCGTTTAGTTGACAGCAATTGTGTAAAAAAATAGCAGAGCTTTAGAATAAATTAACGTCTTAAACTCTTAGATTCAATTTTACCTTTTATATTTTCTTTCGCCGATATGTAAATATTTAAGAAATTTCTGCGGTTGTTTTTCCTCCCATACATATAAACAGTTAAACAAACATTTCACGACATAGACTGATTATTTAAATGCGGTCTGAATTGACATGTTCTTTATTGCAAAATGAAGTATTTTCAAGAAAAGGTAATTAACATTTTATTTATGCAAACATCGAATTACCCGGGTCATTACTCGTATCGGATCGGATCGATGGTTGCCGTTGTTTATTCACAACATTAAATCAATATCTATTATTAGACGAAAATCATTACACGATAAAATACAGTTGTATAGGTATATATGGTATCAATATCTAGCGGATTTTTAACTGACAGGTCATTTTGAAGTTTTACTTTAGACATTGAAATTTCTCTCTGATTATAGTGACCTTAAAAAAGGACATACAGATTGTTTCAATTTTTTTAATTATACAGATATGTTGGTGCGCAAGTAACTTGCAGATATACGATAATACGTGAAAATAAATGAATCTAATACAATGGGGTGTGTTTCAAGTACTGAAGTCCGTGCCCCACCATTTAGACGTAAGTATACGTTTACACTTTTTTCATAATCTGTTATTTTTTTTATTTTTTTTTTTTGAATATATAAATAGGAAAGGTAATCCAAATAACAATAAACCAGACCTAAGCCTGACTTTATTAAAGTTATCATGTACATTGTACAACGTCAGAAAGGTTTGACATTGTCATCACGATGTAGCAGTCATGCACTATGTAATTGCATGAAGGTTTGGCGATTGACGTTGTCAGCATGGTTTGAAATTAGATGAAAATTATTACATTATTTGCTGCTCTGTGTTTGTCGATTGACGTTGTCATTGTGGTGATATAGGAATACATTGTGAAACGTCGTGAATGTTTGAAGATTGAGATTGCTTCAGGTTGGAAGAGTCGCGATCGTGCACTGTAAAAAGTCAGAGAGGTTTATCATTTGATATTTTCAACATGATAAAGTAGCCATGCACTGTGCAATGGCATGAAGGTTTGATGATTGACGTTGTCATTATGGTGAAGTAGGAATAGGCAATCAACTTCGTGAAGGTTTGATGACTGACGTCGTCATTATGGTGTAGTAGGAATAGGCAGTGAAACGTCGTGAAGGTTTGATTATTGACGTTTTCATTATGGTGAAGTAGGAATAGGCAGTGAAACGTGAAGGTTTGATGACTGACGTTATTATTATGGTGAAGTAGGAATAGGCAATCAACGTCGTGAAGGTTTGATGACTGACGTTGTCATTATGGTGAAGTAGGAATAGGCAGTAAAACGTCGTGAAGGTTTGATTATCGACGTTGTCATTATGGTGAAGTAGGAATAGGCAGTGAAACGTCGTGAAGGTTTGATGACTGACGTTGTCATTCTGGTGAAGTAGGAATAGGCTATGAAACGTCGTGAAGGTTTGACGATTGACGTTGTCATTATGGCGAAGTACGAATAGGCTGTGAAACGTCGTGAAGGTTTGACAATTGACATTGTCATTATGGTGAAGTAGGAATAGGCTGTGAAACGTCGCGAAGGTTTGACGATTGACGTTGTCATAATGGTTGAGTAGCAATGCACTGTTGAACGTCAGAAAGGTTTATCGATTGACATTGTTATCACGGTGAAGAAGCCATTCACTGTTAAACGTCGCAAAGATTTGACGTTGTCTTCATGGTGATGCAGGAATACACACTGTAACTTTGAGAAGGTTTTTCGATTGCCTTTGTCATCAGAGTGAAGAAGACGTCTCGAATATTTGACAATTGACGTTGTCATCATGGTGAAGAAGGAATACACAGTGAAACCTCTCGATGGTTTGACGATTGACTCTGCATTGCTTCTTCTCCGTGTTAACAACGTCAATCGTTAAACCTTCATGACGTTTCACAGTGTGTTTCTACTTCAACATGTTGATAACGTCAGTCGTCAAACCTTCGCGAGAATACACAGTGTATAGTTTCTTCACCATGATAACAAAGGCAATCGTCAATCCTTCATGACGTTTCATAGAGTACTACTACTTCACCATGATGACAACGTCAATTGTCAAAACTTTCGCGACGTTACAAAATGTAAAGATGCACCATGATGACAACGTCAATCGCCAAACCTTTCGCAACGTTACAAAATGTGAAGTTTATTTTATGCCTACCAATGAAATATAGGGAAATATCAGTGAGATAAAAGTGATAATCCACTGTTTTGAATCAGTGAAATTACCATTTTGATAATACACTGTTTGTGCCGGAACTACTGCTTGATGAAACTTCAGGAATTTCCCATCCACAAGAGAATCCGCTGTATTTCAGACTGTGACAGCGAGTGAAATTTATTTACCTTGTTAAATCCAATTATAATATTGAATTCCTGAGCCTAACTAGTTGTGAACAATGATGAAATTCGCCATAAATTATTTAAAATGTCTGATTTGTTTACATAACTCACATGGACAATATCCAATATGGCCGACTTTCAATTCAATTGATTGAATATTACTCGGTATTAATCCGCTTTTATAATTAAAATATGTATGGCTAAAATTCAATAAATATTGATAAACTGTGTAGAGAAAAATAAATGTTATTTGATGAAAGTGTATTCAGTTTATTTCAGCAGAAGTAAAGTTATCATATGTATTGGAGATTGTCTGCATTTTTTTTTGTGCGGAGTAACCAAAGTACGCATTAACTGATTTGGAGCTCACCATGGGGAATTTATTGAAGACCCTGATTAAAAATGTCATAAAATACCCATTTTTGACGTGTTGGCATAAAAGTAAAAAGAAAATTTGTTTGTTTTTTAGTGGAAGATGGAAATTTATTTCATCTCGTGAACACCATATGTTGATATTTTCACTCGTGGCTGCGCCACGAGTGAAAATATCAACATATGGTGTTCACTCGATGAAATAAATTCCCATCTTCTACAAAAACAAACAAATATCCTCTATTTCTTCACCATGATGACAACGTCCATCATCATGATGAAATAGCCATGCATTGTATGACGACGTAACTGTGATGATTGACGTTGCCACCATGTTGAAGTAGTAATGCACTGTGTAACATCACGAAGGTTTGGTGATAAACGTTTTCATCAATCATGGTGAGGTATCCATACAGTGTGTATACAGTAAGGAAAAGCGATGGATATTGGTGTCACAGAGGAGCACACTGTCTACTGTTAATAAGGTTTTTTGCCTTTAAAACAGTGTACAAAGAGTGTAATTGTTTGTCTCAGTGTAGACCGAGATATTCACGTGTCATTGATTGAGCACCAAATGTGTTATTTTTACTCTCGCATCGTCGGATACCCACGCCCGACCCATTGCGTTACTCTCCACACAATGTAGTGATAACAGAATAAGATACCCTGGGTATCCGACGATGTGCCTGTCGTGATAAATAACTTCATTCGGCAGTTATGCGACAATTTCACAAGTTGACCGACAATCTGTTCAAGCAGTCTTATTTTACTTCTAAAACTGTAATTTATATTCCATTAACTTGTATTACTTAGACAAACTTACACGTTATACCAACATTAACTCCAAACGCGATTTACCGAATCGTTGTCTGACCTTTTCAAAAAGTCGCATTTTACATAGTATCGTATATTTCGTTTGTACATTAAGTTCCTGAATTAATAATCTATAATCTTTCAATAGTTGCAACATAAACCAAATAATTCACAGAATACTGTCTTTTTTTTATTTTAGTGCCTTATACATTATACAAATGTACTGAAAAAAAAACGAAAGAAATGCTAGGTTAAGCGATTCAAAGTGTTTTTTTTAATATGGAAAATTACGTTACACAATGAAAATTAAAACAGGTTGTTGCTTTTTGGCAGTCAAGGAAAAAGTACACAGTCAAACATTGATAAATAGTGGTGCTAGAGATACAGATATTTCTGGGTAGTTTTGAGTCAAATACGCAGGTTTATGAAAGAGATGCATCGTAAGAAAATTTTGTATTATTTTTTTCAGAATACATGTTTATTTATCTTACCGTTCTTTTTCAGCACAATCTAAACCATGCAAGTCCGGCTACCTGTTGTACAGTGATGGATTCTCGAAATGGAAGAAAGTGTTTGTGGTCCTTTTCCAGGATTCCATGATGGCGTGGTTCCGGAAACCAAAGGAACGAACACCCATATGTCACGTGAAGCTCAATGTATGCCATTTTTACATATTTTCAAGTAGTGTAACTTAATCTTTCATTCGATTCGCTTCAGTTCAAAGATTTTTCAATCCAAGTAAATAATTACCGTCAATGCTTATAATAAATCATTACTATGGAAATGACTTTAGTAATTTATGTCAATCAAAAGCTATACATGCTTTTATTTCCGGAAAATAAATGAACATTGTATTGCTTTGCTACTGCAGACATGTGGTTTCTGTGCCAGTGTATAAGTTTCTTTACTATCTACTGTATATAGAAATTTATTTGCTCCTGAAAGGTCCATTGGCACTGTAGAAGTTTCTTTGCTAAAATAGAAATTTCTTTGCTAAAATAGAAATTTCTTTGCTAAAATAGAAGTTTCTTTGCTAAAATAGAATTTTCTTTGCTAAAATAGAAGTTTCTTTGCTTAAATAGAAGTTTCTTTGCTAAAATAGAAATTTCTTTGCTATTGGTCAAAAAAACGTTGCTAGTATAGAAACTACTAAGGACGTTTCTTTACAATTGTTAGTTTTTTTTTACTATTAATACAGAGGTTTCATTGCTAATGTAAAAAATTCATTGCTACTGATTAAATTTCTTTACATTTCATTACCACTGCAGAAGTTTCTTTTGCAAATGATGAAGTCTCTTGGCTACTGTAGCAGTCAACAAACCCGTTAGAATACGGCTGGTTTAAGTGTTTGGTCACAATGTACACCGTCCATGATAACCGTGGACACTTCCTGTTTTCGCTTTTACTATTAAAGTAAAATCTTTTAGTTAATAATAATGTTTCTGCAACGACCTATACGTCTAGTTGGGTTCATTAAGTTTAGTTGAAAAATTTTATGACGATATCTCTGTGTTGCAGACGTACAGTTCCCTCGTCCGCCTGTCATGTAAAACGAACAAACACAAAACACTTCTGTGCGCCAAAAGACTAATTCTGCTTAGGATAATTACCTACATTGTTTTAAAGCCGTTAGATGTCTAATCTGAAAGGGTTTTTTAAATTCTTTTTTAGAACGTTTGTAACATGCTCGCAGTTGGTCCAATCTGCAAGAGAATTCCAAACTGTCCTAAAAAGATTCCGAAGAAGACTAGTTATAGTTATATGATAGCATTTCCACAATGGGTGACTCCAGGCGCAACAGGGACCAACCTGTCTAGTCCCGTGTGCTTCTTCCTGTGCCCTAATGGAAGTGCTATGGGGTAAGTTTAACTCTGATAGGACAAAATATGCCCATCCACTTCTATGTTTGCATTCGTGGAAGCACAAAGCCAAAAAAGTGTTTGTTTATGAATACCTGCGAGGAAAGATAACACAGTAAGTAATAGGTACTATACAAAATAGAAATACTATTGTGAAAATATTCAAATAAAGATGTTGTTTTTCCTTCTGGAATCAAAGATTGGTCTTTATTTAAGATGATACCGTGTTTAAAACGAAGGTTTCGATGTTCGGATTGTCAAGGATGTAGGTGAAGGTGATCGTTTCACTGGGTTTAGTCTACTTTATGGTGTGTTCTTGCCGCCGATCAGATCAACTCGATCAAGCACGATCAAGCGATCGGGTACCGGTCTAGCTCGGTCTGCATGCCGTGATCGGGGGTGGTCGGAGCGGTCAAAAAAACAGACATGTCAAAAAAATTCGAGTAGTGATCGAGCGATGTGACCAAAACACTATGAACTGATTTGAACCAGGAATGTTTGAAGATTTTATTCTAAACAATTCGATACACGACCATTCACGACTCGATTAGGATCATTACGATCTGGTCGGGTGGAAATCTGGCAACGATCGAGCAGAGGTCCAGTTAGTCTAGTTGAGATCGTGTATGACTCGCGTATAGGTCTTGGTGATCGAGGAGAAGTCGGGATGTTGGTCGGGTTGTCGTTGTGAAGAAGTCTTAAAAATTTGTGTAGGGTCGACTTCAGGTCGTGTAGGAGTCGTGAATTTGCATTTAATCGAGCTTGGTCGGTCTTCATCCGGGAATTTATGTGATCGGGACAATCAAGTTGATCTGATCGGCGGTGAGAACACAGCTTTAAGCATTAATGGTAGGGTCGAGTTAGGTCGGGGAAAAACATTGCACCAAAATCTTTATTTTCGCATTTACCTATACACCGTGTGTCCAAAGTTGCCTTGAATGATTTGCAGTTTCAAAGAATATCTTACATTTTTAAGACACTGAATTTTTTCATGTTTGACAAAGTCACACAGATTTTGCTAAAACTCTAAATAATGAAATATAGGAAAGTACAAGAAAGATAGGAAAGTACAAGAAAGATACATTTACATTTTAAAAGCTCTGTTGAAAACACACTTTAAGTGTCATTGTTTCAGAATTCATCATCATTTATCTTCTTCAGCAGCAACAACAAATGAATGATGATGATGATGATGATGATGACATTATTATTGTTATTACTTATGTTTACAAAAAATTATACCTTCAATATTAAATAAGTATTTTCATAATATTTTATAGAACATGGATGAACTCGATTGCAGAAGTCGTAAGTTTCTTTATCTTTTAACTTTTAGAGTAGAGCACTGGATAAGTAATCCATGGTTCGATCCCTGGGCAGGGCAAAATTTCACCTTGACAACTGATCTCGGACATTGTGTCTACTGTTCATTTGTCTCTCACCGCTGATTCAGAGTAGATCATGTGGGAACACTAGTCAGTCACTTGCGGAGAAAGTTGTAATTACTGGTTAGTTATCCAGGGAAACAAGTTACGTGGATTGACAGCAGAGATATGACGTTAAACCCATACAAACAGACAAACAATTATCTTTAAGAAGTAAAAAGTGCTGAAGACTTCATTTTGATTGGAACTTTGTTTTGGAAAACATCAGATCAAGTGTGTCAACAGTCAACAGTGAAGACACTACGTCTAGATTTCCAACAAAATTTGTTCTACTAGCAACTTACAAAAATATTTACAAAGAAAATATTGAACCACAATTTTTTTCAATCTTGCAAAAGGTCTTTCCCTAATTTGGATCACCCATGTACTAACGTCCTTCTTGTATGCAGCTGGTAGGGAACCGTGTATTTAAGCTTCCTTTTTCGAATCATTCAGTCTTTTAATTAGTCTAATTTTAGAATTAGACTAATCTCTGTTTATTTTGTCGAGAATTAGAATCATTGCTTGTTTTACTCGGATTTAGTTCTAATGCTTTACAGTTTGACGAGAATCAGTCTATTTGACTTGCTCTTCGTTACTTTTACAGCTACCTCCACCAGCAGCACCCGGGGCCATGCCGAATGGCATTTCGAATCCAAGTGCTTACCCGCCGCCTAGTGCGCCCCCGATGAATGGATACGGCCAACCGCCGCCGTATGGCCAAGTTCAGCAAGGTTACAACCAACCACAGACTCAAGTAGTGGTTCAGCAAGGTCGACGCCGGAGGAGAAGTTCAGGTTCCGGCGATTTCACTCATGGTACTGTATTTTAAAGCGATAAATAACCGTCTTCTGTTAGTAGTAAATTTAAGTGCGTTTCCTTCAATTATTAGACTGAAGCAAGAACAAAATTAAAGCCGTTTTTAAGAGCAGCTGTTCCAAAATACTGTTCTGGATTTATTTCAGTAATTTGAACTCACTGTAACTATTAATTTTGCACAGCTATTACTGCGAAGCTTAGAAGGCAACATTAATATATTGTGACCAAAGCTTTTTCTTATTCTTATAATAAAGAAGAAAAGAAAAAAATAAGAGACAAAGACCTTACATTTAATGTATAAATTTGAAAAAAAAAGATTTTAAAACGAATTCTAAGTTATCTGTCAACATAAAACAAATACCATTTCAGGATTCCTTGCTGGTGCCGCTTTAGGCTACGGCTTCGGACGCCCTTGGGGCTGGGGTTGGGGATGGGGTTGGGGCTACCATCCTTGTTATGGTTGGGGGTATGGAGACTATGACATGGATGTTGACGTTGATGTTGACGTCGACGTTGACGTAAATTATGATCAAGATCTTGCTTCGGTGGAAGATTTTGGCGGCGACGACTTTCAAGACTATGGCGATTCTGCAGAAACTGCTGGTGATGGCGACTTTGGAGTCGCAGATTATGATGCAGGTGGTGGCGATTACGGCGGCGGAGATTATGGTGGAGGTGATTATGGTGGTGATTATGGATCTGGTGGAGGCGACTGGAATGGCGATTATGATGGTGGTGGAGGTGGCGATTATGGCGGAGGTGGCGATTTCGGAGGTGGTGGTGACGCTGGAGGTTGTGGAGGAGGAGGAGGCGGGTGTGGAGGAGGAGGAGGCGGGTGTGGAGGTGGTGGCTGTGGCGGGGGTTGTGGAGGATAACTCTTACATGTATGCACTCAAGTGTGCCTTGGCTGTTATTCATCATGAATTCAGTAATCATTTTGTTTTACGAACTTTTATAAATACATCAGCTGGTTTAACGGGTAACAGTCGGTGTAACACTAATTTTTTCCATCATCATACGTTATACACAACCGGCACACGACACTAACATGAGTAAACTTTTAAGATTCTGTGTTTAAACATTTGAAAATAAAATCGAGACACATTTTGTACACAAAGGGTCTGTAGAAACACGGGCTTTTGGTAAGAAAACATTACCAACGCATCTACGTTTGAAATGCCTGTGTATAAACTTCTTGTCAGCAAATGTCCCTGAAATCGTGTATCAAAAAAAAAAAATTTTAAAAATAAGAAATTAATGTCGGATGAGAAATATTTCAGCACTTATTTCGGAGTTATGTCTGCAGAAGTTCCGCGTAGAGAATATGCAAAAACAGCAGATTTGTTTATCTTTGATATGCATACATTTCTTCATACTGACCCTTGAAGTTCATCAGTGTTTTTACGTAATGTGTCATGCGGGAACTTGTTTAAATTGTTATATTTGGACATCCTCTGACCTGTATTATAATTTTAAAAAAATAATAATTATGCTGCACATTTATTTTTTTCTCCGATTTTTTTTTCAATGAGTTGAGTAAAATATCTGTTTTTTCCAGCATTTGGTAAAAAAGATCAAACCGTGTCAAAAATCTAATATAGATTCTTTATTTTTACTGTCAAAAAACAACGCGGAAAGTTTTCAAAAGTATAAAATGCAGTCCTGATTAATATAATAAGCTGGTCTTCAGGGTTTTATAATATTATTATATTAAATACAGTGTGCTTTGCATAATTTCGTATTGTTCACTTTCGGCTATGAAGTTAACATTTCACGTGATTAGCAATCAGTTTCCTTCACAAGAGCTTTATCAAAATTCACTAATACAATTGTTATTTTTCTTCAACGCATCACGTGTGAATCTCTTTACAGTTAGCGAGATTTAAGCCGGTGCGACATCAGCCACCTCGCTAATAGCTAGCGTTAGTTTTCACACCGCAAAGCTCATCTCAGAGTTTATATATATTTACAATGTAGTTATTTATTTCACTATTATGAATTGATATTAGTATTGCAAAAATAAGTTTAAATTTCATCTGTGATACTCACGTTGCAGAGGTAGTCTGCCTTTTTCCTTATTTCTTGTTTGATTTACTTAAGTAATCGTTGTAAATTTCTACAGAAGGTAATAAATGATATTTACCATAAAAGATGTCCTGAATCTTATCTTTCAAATCCCTTGTATTATAGTGGCTAGACACTCCTATCACTGCGGTCAAGTTGTTTAGGTCTTTTACAAATAATCCGTTGACTTGGGTGAGGGGTTCGATGTCTTAGACCGATCTGATTTATTTAAAGATAAGTTGTTAATTACTGCGAAGATTTGGGTTCTGAAAATAGTAGGAAAAACGAATATTGTTTGAAGGCGTTCGATATAACACACTTGAGAATGGTCGAAAATTAAACAATTTACAAAATGGAAAGAAAAAGTATTTTCCCTTTTGGGCCTTTCTTTTCGCAAAACCCCTAATTATACCCCCACCACAAAATTGAGGGTGTGGGGGACGCTATACTGGAATCGCTTTGTCGCGTCCGTCTGTCTCAACCTTGTCTGCTCAATAGATCATAATATTAAACTAATGGAAGGATTTTCTTCAAACTAGGCTTTGATGTTAACCTCAACATGGGAATGTGCAGAACTCATGTTGCCCTTGTGTCGGGTCTAGGTCACACTGAAAGGTCAGATAATTTTCATGTCCGCTCTGTAAATCCTATACCCCTTGAAGAGTTTTTCTTCAAATTTGGCTCAAATGTTCACCACATGATAGCGATGTGCAGAACCCACGTTGACCTTGTACTAGCTCAAGGTCAAGGTCACATTTGAAGGTAAAATTTTTAACAATGAATTATAAGACAAAGATTTTCTTCTACCTTTGCCCAAATGTTCATCTCAACAAGGCAATGTGCATAACCCATAATGCCCTTGTGTCAACTCAAGGTCAAGGTCACACTGGAAGGTCAAATATCTGACAATTAAAAGAAAAGACAATGTGTCTTGTTTTCTTTGGTTTTACAGCCTCTGATAGCAAAGTCTTGTGAAGCTAACTTCTTAAACATTTCTAGACTATCTATTTGAAGCATGATATGGGTGATCACCAGTAAGTGTAAGTGTGACTTATATTTTATGCCTGCCCATGTACCCTGTGCAGTTTTAGAGCTTGTCATAGCAAAATCTTATGACACGAACTACTTCTATATTTCTAGGACTATAAATTTGAAACTTTGTGTACGTGATCACCAATAAATACAGATGTATGTGATGTATTTTTCATTGCCCAAATGCCCGCTCTTTGGTTTTACGTCCCTTCATAGCAAAATCTTGTGACATGAACTACTTCCACATTTCTAGGACTATGGATTTGAAACTCTGTGTGCATGATCCCCAATCATAGTACAGATGTGTGTCAGTGATGCATTTTTCAAGGGCCCAAATGCCCACTTTGTGGTTTTACGGGCTGTCATATCAAATAAGAAGTAGAAACATGGTGTGCATGATCACCAATAAGCGTAGATGTTGATGAGGCATTTTATATTTCCAATTTTCCCCTGACAAGGTCGTATTGTGGGTGTATTGATCACATTCAGTGATAGTTCTAGTTCATCTTGAATATGGTAATGAAAATTTCAAACAAAAAAGCCATTGCAGTGATTATATTTTTTTACGAAAAAATTGTACACAACAATGTTTCAGTTCTATAGTTAATATTATGCTAAGTCAAGTTATTATCGTAAACTTTGAAGACACCTGTGGCACATTCAGTCATCCGTTATAAAGTTCACATTGCTATTCGCTACCTACATTTTTCGGTTGATCAATATATTAACTGATAAATGAAGGTAGGTATACCTTGTGTAAAGAAACTGGAAATATTCACCCACTGATGCGTAATAACGTACCTTACCTTCTCACCTGAGTGCATAATGAATACAGTTTTCAGTTAAAATATGTAAACAAATATTGCACTGAGTGGATTTATAGGGATTTAAACATGGGTTGTGTATCGAGCTCTGAGGAAAGATCGCCGCCCTTTAGACGTAAGTAGGTTAAGTTTTTCTAGTGTGTATATTTATGATAGAAAGGTTAATGTAACTGATTGCCGGTTAAAATCCGTTGTTGTTGTTTTTTGTTTTGTTTTTTAACTGATTCTTCTATATTCTGGCTATTTTGTCCACCATCATAACTGGAATGCCAGGGGCAGTAACTTAATGTCACGTAAATCAAAATAATGAACACTCATAAATCATGCCTGGTTCCAGAAACTGCGGACATCAGGCCTGGTTCCAGAAACTGCGGACATAGGCCTGGTTCCAGAAACTGCGGATGAGTTGTGCACACCTTGGTAGCCAGTGCAGTAACGTTGGTATAATGTTTGATTGCATTAACTTTAAAGATTCAGACGGTGCAATAAAGTTACATTCAAATTCATCTATGTTTGTGAATGGCATTGGAATGAATAATTTACCTTGTGTCAGTGTATCATTTTAAAACTTTTAAATTCAATGGTCAAACTGAATGCATAAATAATAGTCTTTGTACATAGAGTTGTTGTACTATTTCTGTTTGGCGGCGTTCACAGCAAATTCAACTATTTTATGCACAGCGAAATCTAAACCATGCAAGTCCGGCTACCTGCTGTACAGTGACGGATTCTCAAAATGGAAGAAAGTGTTTGCGGTCCTCTTCCAGGATTCCACGATGGCGTGGTTCAAGAAACCAAAGGAACGAACGCCCATATGTCACGTGATGCTCAAGGTGTAAATGATATTTTTTACAAAAAAAAAATATGTAAGGTTTTATCAGAATTCCCTTTTTTACATTTTTATGCCTCCAAAGGGAAGCATATAGTTTTTGAACTGTCCGTCCGTCAGTCAGTCCGTCAGTCGGTCCGAAAACTTTAACATTGGCCATAACTTCCTTATTAATTAGTGGATTTACTTCATACTTGGACACAACACCCCTTTGGACAAGACCTTTCCACTGACCTATATTTCTTTAACCTTGACCCCTAAATGACCTTCAGCTTTGACATCCAATTGTCAGAAAACTTTAACATTGGCCATTACTTCCTCATTAGTAAGTGGATGTACTTCATACTTGGACACAACACCGTTTTGGACAAGACCTTCCCACTGATCTATATTTGTTTGACATTGACCCCTGAATGACCTCCACCTTGAAAATCCAATTGTCCAAAAACTTTAAAATCGCTCACCTTTAAGGGAGATCGTTTGTACTTCAGACGGATTGAAAGTTGATTCTTATAGCCATGATAAAAAAGTCTGGATTGTAGATTCAAAAGTATGTTAAAACCTACATTCAGTGCATTTTTCTATAAAAAGTCAGTATAAATAAATCACCAGCCTTCGGGTTTTTTTACAGTAATATACTGCGTATATTTGTACTTCAAATGTCTTAAGCTAGTGTCCGCCGTCATTTCTCGGGTATGACGATAGGTTCACTTCAATAAATGGACAAAATCAATATAAAAAAGACACATAAACAAGTTTCTTTTTTTTAATTAGATTGGAATTTCGAAAATTGTTTCATTGTATTCCTAGTCATAATAATAAAAATAATAATAATAATAATAATAATAATAATAAAAATCTTTATTTATAGAAGGTAACATACAAAGTGTACAGATAAACCTAACATGCAAACTTATTTACAGTATGGCCTTCTGATCCAACAATAACAAAGAAATCAAAACTATACATGTATACAACATTGAACATTCATTTTTCATATTACTCGTATAATAAAATGAAATTCAGAAAAAGAAAAGTTACATTCATATAAATACTTTTACATGAGTGTTTCAATTGAAAATGCACATTCATTCATACGACAAATGCTCATATAATTTATATAAGAAGAGTAATGTAAACTGACAACAACACGCAATATTATGAATTAAACATCAATATAAATCTGTAAAACTATTATAGTAAAACTGTGGGTTCAATCATATATCAGACTGAATATTGAGGAAATGAATTTTGCAGTTGTGTTTAAAGGATTGTAAAGTTGTACATTGCTTAATACCAGCAGGTAGTTTATTCCAGACTTTAATACTAAAATAAGAGAAAGAATCCTTAAGATAATTTGAATGAGGTATGGTACGCAAAACAAGATCATTGTGTTAGAGCGTAAGTTATGATATTTGTTGTTAGAGAAATTCAATATTTCATTCATATAAATAGGTGTCATATTTTTCAAAGCTTTATCAACCATTATTGCGGTGTGGTATTTCACTCTATTTACTCACTAAATTGAAGCCATTTTAGTTTATTGACGAGATCCGATGTAGGAGATAGTATCGATCGATTAAGTATACTTTTGAACTGAATATACTTTGTTTTTAAATGAGCTTGTGTTTTTTCCCCAAACCGTACAACAATAATCGAACAGTGAAAGGATATACGCGTTATAATACAAAATCTTTACTTCATCTGTAAGATAATAAATAATCTTTTTTAACAGTGCAATTTTTACATTTAGTTTTTTACATACAGAGTCAATTTGATAATGCCAGTTTAATGTATTATCTACATATATTCCCAATATCTTTTGAAAAGTAACATTTTCTAGTGTTGTATCATTTATTTTCAAAATAAGAGTGTTACATTTCTTGACCTTTTTTGAAGATCCAATTATCATACACTTTGTTTTCGTTGGATGTAAAGACATATTATTAAGGATGCACCATTCATTAATATAAGATAAATCTTTCTGTAGGTTATCTTGTATTGTTGATAAAAGATCATCGGATTTGATGATCGCGAAGTATTGCTATATCATTAATATATATTAAAAAGAGTAAAGGCCCAAGGATTGAGCCTTGAGGGACTCCTGATTTTACCGTAAGAATGTCATATATTATATATAATAAAATATGTCATTTCCATTTCAGAACGTTTGTAACATGCTCGTGGTTGGTCCAATCTGCAAAAGAATTCCAAACTGTCCTAAAAAGATTCCGAAGAAGACTAGTTATAGTTATATGATAGCATTTCCACAATGGGTGACTCCAGGCGCAACAGGGGCCAACCTGTCTAGTCCCGTGTGCTTCTTCCTTTGCCCTAACGGAAGTGCTATGGGGTTAGTGTTACAAAAAGTGAATGTGAATTAAATAACAACATATTTTCATTCGTGTGCTAATTTACAAATGTTACCAAATTTCCTGACCTGTACTTTGATTATTTTATCGAGAGTCGAGACAACTTAAAATGGTAGAGAACTTACTTTTAACTCGAATGCTAAATGTAGACCAATGGGGTAAAGGATTGTTTCCATCATCAAGGGCTGGTAAAAATTATCAACATTTGTTTTCTTTCACAGAACATGGATGTCATCAATGGCTGAAGTGGTATGTACTATTTTCTAAACTACATGAATTAGTTTAATTGTATAAATTTGCTAGCTGATATGCTATCAAAAGTACACACCATTTATTTATCATATGTAACACTACCTCATGCCTACAGTCCAGATTTAGGTATACAGTAATGAATTATATTTCAGTGATAAATGTATGTTACATATATGTTGCTGTGTTACATAGTAGTGTACACATACATAGCAAGAGGAAAATGTGTGATGTATAGACTGAGCATCAGTCTCCTGACCCAGACGTTGTGGGTTCAAATCGTTTCGGCGCATTTTTCAGCTCAGACTGCCATAATCGCTCATTATATAATCATCAACTTAAAATCAACGTAAGTGCTGGTAATAAC
Organism: Cyclina sinensis; assembly: GCA_012932295.1. Taxonomy (NCBI): domain Eukaryota; kingdom Metazoa; phylum Mollusca; class Bivalvia; order Venerida; family Veneridae; genus Cyclina; species Cyclina sinensis. The sequence continues at coordinate 710,104 of JAAONU010000011.1, forward strand.
TCTATGCAACGATTATCGACAGCTTTTAAAATAAGTTAGTATAGAATAAATAAAATTGAAAAAAAAACATGATTCCGGTATTTTGTTTAAAAAGTTACTCTTTCCGAATCCTGAAATCACAACATGCAGAGAATGGGTTTTAAAATGTCAGATCAGTTTATGCATTATTATTTTTTTTTAGTTACCACCGCCGACTATTCCAAATGGGACAACAACTGACCCTGCATACCCGCCACCGTCTGCTCCACACATGAACGGGCCATCACAGCAAGGATACGGCCAACCGCCAGGATACAGCCAACCGCCTGGATACGGCCAACCACAGTCTCAAGTGGTGGTACAACAGGGTCACAAGCGGAGAGGTTCTGGAGATTTTACCAAAGGTATGGAAAAAAACTTATGATTAGTAGATCGTAGTGTAAAAATATAATGTATCATTTTTTTCAATATTTTACAAAAGAAAATACACACTTTTAAAAACTACTCTTTTATTTTCTCCAGGTTTTCTAGCTGGTGCAGCTTTGGGTTATGGCTTTGGACAACCTTGGGGCTGGGGTTGGGGCTGGGGCTGGGGTTACCACCCATGTTTTGGATGGGGCTATGCCGACTATGACATGGATGTTGATGTCGATGTAGATATTGATGTCGACGTAGATTATGATCAAGATCTTGGCTCTGTCAATGATTTCGGTGGCGATGACTTTCAAGACTTTGGTGATTCTGCCGAGGCGACTGGTGGCGATGGTGACTTTGGACTTGCAGATTATGATGCAGGGGGTGGTGATTATGGAGGTGGCGATTATGGTGGAGGGGATTACAGTGGGGGTGGCGGTGGTGACTGGGGTGGTGGCGATTCTGGTGGAGGGGGATTTTCTAGTGGAGGGGATTTTGGTGGTGGTGGAGATTCAGGGGGCGGTGGTTGCGGTGGTGGGTGTGGAGGAGGTTGTGGTGGAGATTAACTTTGCAAATATGATACTAAACATTGTCGATATATCTGTCAATTCCTTAACTTAAATTTCTGTTTGACTTACACCTCTGTGGACCTATATAAAGGATACGTTTTGTTATTTTTTACATATTTAATGCTTTAAAGATATAATACATCTATGTTTCTGATCTTAGATTTGTTTTCTCTCCCAGATAGCCCAGCTGTCAAAAATTACTTATGTAAGGTTGAACTTCTTATAGAACTGACAGATTCTGAAGATATTTTTCTGAAGTCTTTGAACACTGAAACACCTTTCACCCACACTTAATTTCGAGAATTTTAGAGCAAAGATGACCCAAGAGTGATTGATGAATGTCCTTGTAAAAAATCATTTTATAATTAACCTTATACCCATAACTTATGGCATTTACTCAGTTCCTCCTACATGTAATCTGGGACGGTATATGTTGTTCCCAGATGTAAGGGTTATATTCTTAGCTACAGTGACAATGATAGACTGAAACAGGACAGAATATAAAGGTCATCTATTCTAAATATCAGTCCGACTCCCATTTTCAAATATCATTCAATGAATTAATAAAAAACACTCCTTTCATTTCCTCTGATTTTATTCATAAACAACATATTTTAAGACATTATAACACTTCAATAAAATATCGTAAAATTTCATTATACCATGTCAGTAGATATTCTAAACAGTGCAATGTCAGCCTACATAAATTATCATTGACAGTTTGACTGCTTACAATGATACATTTATTGCAACAAAAAACTGCCTAATAAACAGGACTGTCAACGTTAAAGCATCAATATGTAAAGCTTAACCCTGAACATGCTCAAATTTTGTAATGGATTTGCCCAGCTTTGAATTTGGAACAGTCCATTCAAAGTTTAAGGGATTTCCATATCAAAATACAAAAATGAAGCTACCAACAGTATAGAGCCTGGTCAGACTGCACGGATGTGCAGGCTGGCCTGGCTCTATACTGGAGGCAAAGGCTAAACACTTTCGGTTCCAGCAGGTTAATGGTTAAACAATGAACAAACAGAAAGGTCACCTTAGTTTCTAACAAAATGATTCGTAATAATGAAAAAGAGACGGATTCCTTTTCTTCAATGTAAATTTCACATTTTTTTTTCTTAACAACTATGGTCAATGGTTTGGGACACACGCTACAGAAATATTTTCAGAACAAAAGTAACTCTGGCATATTACCTTGACCTGTGATCTTTGACCGAATTATGATATGGCCTTGGCCTTTAATTTTGTAAAAGACACTATCATAAGCTGGAGTATTTATTTTTATTCAAGAATTGTGCATTTTTGTTGCACTGCCCTTGGCGGCATTTAAGTTACCTTGACCTTTGACTGAGTGCCTTATAGCCTTACTGAACTTTTTAAAAATAAATACATAACATTTGCTTTCTTCTTTGTTTTTTTCTACAGATCTGTATCGCTGAATTATCATTTTATCTTCTGACAAACAATTATAGGCTAACTCTGAGAGCAAGTAAAGTAAAACCAACTCTGATATAACATAAACGTACCTCTTTCAAAGCAGAAAATAATTATAGTTCGTGAAGTTAATCAAATCAATTTATTAGTTTTCAAATTTTAACAGCTGATATAAGCATTCAATATAATACAAACAAGAGGGCCATGATGGCCCTTTTATCGCTCACCTGAAAACGACTGCAACTACTTTTTTCACATACCAAATATCTAAAATCCAGACCTTGTGGTTTCTGACAAGAAGATTTTTTAAGTTTTACCTATGTCAGTCCATATAAAACCAAGTGACTCCTGGGTTGAGGCCAATTGATTTTTTAGCCTTGGTGACCTTGACCCTAGTGACCTAAAATCTGATGCTTATGATACATACATAGAAAATATCTAAGAAGATATATGTCACTAAATGAAGATTCAAACAAGTGGTTTGTAAGATTATCAGAGCTGTGAAACCATGCAGACATGGCAAAATAAGGCTATTCTGGCCTCATACCTCTGAAACACATAAGGGGTTGGTTCATGAAAAGGAAGGAGAATTTTTGTATATAAATATTTTGTGAAAGCTTGGTTGAAATTGAATCAGTTGCGAGCGAACCACTATGACATAAGGTAGAGGAGTTTTTTTAACCTCTGTGACCTTTACCTTGACCCCAGTAACCTCAAACCCCACCAAGTTGTTTCGGTCCATGCATGGTACAAAATCAAAGATATCAGTCAAATAATGAAGGTTCCATAACAAAAAGTAGAAATATAAGCCTATGTAAAATAATGTGGCCCCTTGGGATGGGGTCAACTTTAACCTTAGGGCCATGATTTGAAAAAAACTTGGTAGAAGTCCACTAAACAATACTACAAACCGAATATCTTAGCTTCAGGCCTTGTGGTTTCAGAAGAGAAGATTTTAGAATTTTTCCCTATATAAGACTATGTAAAATCTTGTGGTGCCTGGGGCGGGGTCAATTTTGACCCTGGGGCAATGATTTGAACAAATTTGGTAGAGGACTATCAGACAATGCTACAAACCAAATATCTTAGCCCAAAGCCTTGTGGTTTCAGACAAGAAGATTTTTTAAGTTTTCCCTATATACACCTATGTAAAATAATGTGGCCCTTCGGGCGGGGTCAATTTTGACCCTAGGGCCATGATCTGAACAAACTTGGTGGAGGACCCTTCCAAAAATACTACGCACCAAATACCTAAGCTCTAGGCCTTCTGTTTTCCCTATATACGCCTATGTAAAATAATGTGGCCCTTCGGGCGGGGTCAATTTTGACCCTAGGGCCATGATTTGAACAAACTTGGTGGAGGACCTTTCAAAAATACTACGCACCAAATACCTAAGCTCTAGGCCTTCTGTGGTTTCAGACGAGAAGATTTTAGAAGTTTTCCCTATATAAGATTAGGTAAAGTCATGCTGCCCCTGGGGCGGGGTCAATTTTGACCCTGGGGTCATGATTTGAACAAACTTGGTAGAGAACCACTTGAAAATGCTACATACCAAATATCTCAGCTCTAGGCCTTCTGGTTTCAGAGAAGAAGATATTCAAAATTTTCACTTTTTAAATCTATTTTTAGCTCCTGTGGCCTAGATCTGCAATGGACCAGAACCATTTGAACAAGTCTGATAGAGCTTCATGCAAGGAACATTCCTGGCAAGTTTTATCATATTTGGCCAGCTGGTTTCAGAGATGATGTCCTTTGAAATTATTGTGGACGACAGACGCCGAGGGACGACGGATAATCATTGATTCTAAAAGCTCACATGAGCACTGCATGCTCAGGAGCTAAAAAGTGTTTTAAACAAAACTTTTAAATAAGAGAACGGGAATAAAACAATCATTAACATGAAAAACAGTATTACAAAATTTATGTCAAACACAGACATTAAATCAACCAGAACAGAAAACAAAATGCATTTTATTTACTTAAATCCGTTCTAATGGCATATCATAAGTCCTTTTATAAGTTGGTAAAACACAGAATTTCTAAACAGGTATGTTTCAACTATCACTTCCGATTGAGAATACAACCTAAGATTCCATAATTGAATGATAATTTACTGATAAACATTCCATTGCTTCAGCCTCAAGGATAATTGAGCCATGCTATGAGAAAACTTCCTTATTTTGATATTGGACTATAATTTAACAACTTTCACGCTACACATGGATCAATCTAAAAGATTTCTGAATCTTACAGAAAAGTCTGTTATACATGGATTGGCGAAAAGACAAATGTGTTAAATTCACTGTAAAAATTATCTTTTATAGGCTGACCTTTAAAAAAATGAACCAAGTTTCATACTCTGAATACTTCAAATTCAACTAAACATGAGAAAAGTTTCATTATAATATGGCCAGTTCAAAAGATTCATGCAAACATTAAGAATTCATTAAAAGAATTTTTATCTTAACAAGGTCACTATGGTTCAAAACAACCACAGATAATACAAAAAGTTAAGTCAAATGCTTTTTTATTATATACATAGTGTCACTCCTACTGAAAGGGCCAGACTTGTATGTTTATGAAACCCTCTGTACTAATGTACACATTTACCCCCCTATTCATTAACCTATAATTATGGCAGGCAAACATTTGACCTCCCACTCAGTAAGTGGACACCACTATGCCACAAAGACGGTTGTAATAATAATTGTTTTTAACAAGGGAAGTATGGAACAAAATAATTAATGATAATATCTGTATACAACAGGACTGCAATTCAAACAGATTCCAAGACTTTTATGTTATGCTTTTAAAATGATGTATAGAAGAGACCAAGTACTAAGGATGGGAAAGTATTTGGTCACCAGGGAATGAAACCCTAAAGAAAGCTGCATAATTTTAAAGGAACCAAAGTTTAATTCCAAGTTTTAAATCTGGAAGACAATGACTGCTAAAAGTTATTCCATTCTCTATCTTCCATGTTCTATCTTTATAAATGTCAGTTCTCAAAATTTAGCACAACACACTCATAAAAATAATAATATAAGGTTCCAGAACTGATCCAATAATTGTTACTACATGTACTTCTTTTCTTCATCTTCACCTTTGGGCACTCCCAAGCAACTGGTTTTTGGTATGATATAAAGCACTCTGTGAAGATGTAAGGACAATCTGGGACTAAATCTTTTCACGTCTTAATGCAAGTAATGCAAAATGTTGCAAAGCCACATAATGAGCAAGAACTCTTTGGGACTGTGTCAATCTACTCTGTAATTGACTGGTCAAATCAACCTAATCCTCTATGATTGAATGGTCATTTAAATGCCACTAGATGATCAGCTGGAATTCACAGTGACTACGTGATTTGGCAGTCTGACAGTAATTCATTATATTTCACTCATCACATTACTGCTTTAAACCAGTCATATCAAAACATGATCATATGTTAGACCATCTGTGATTGGCTTGTATTGTATTTGTAAAACACTCAGTGATTGGCCAGTCATATCAAAAACTCTCAGTGATTGACTGGTCATCTGTGGGGCATCAATCTGTTGATGTATTCCATCACATTGGCTTTGGACAGTTTGGAATCATCTTCTCTGCACTGCTGTTCCTCGATAAGCTTCACACCTTCTTCCCATGCCCAGTGAAAACTGTGTAACTTTGTTGACCTGAAACATAAAGCAATATTCCATTTTTTTCATACATCTATAATGATATACTAACCTACAGTCTGATCAGTGTCTGCAGCCCTATACGTTATAATGGTTCAGCCCAAACTGAATGGTATGTTAGTCCATTTTAAAAACTAAGAAAAGTGCGGAATAATTAATGATGGTATTTCAACTATGAATTAACAGCCTTATGGTACCTACCTGACATTAGCTATACTATCTGTTGGGCAATCAAATTTAGAAACTCCATTACTCAAGTTGAAGAAATACTTTCTGCCCTGTGACCTACTCCACTGCATTGTCCATGGTTCTGAAACACGAAAGCATCAAACGATACCTTTTACAATTTGACATTCCAACTTAAACTAGAGCTATCACTAAATGTGATTGATAACCCCCTCAAGACTGCTTCTGAACTGAGGACGTTATTAGTCAGAGAATACTTTGTAAATAAATTGAAACAGAGTTATGGTAATGAGCAATTAAGGATAGTTGTGGTTCTTGTACACTGCATTTCCTGTCAGTGTGCTTCACCACTGTATGAAGTTGCACTGAATTCCAACCAGTAGTTTTCAAGTTATGCTGCGGACAAGGAAAACCAAAAAAGGGCAGTAACTGTGCAAATAGTGAAGACAGAGTTAAAGCTCTTGTACACTGCATATCCACTCATTGCGCTTGACCTTTGTTATGAAATTGCATTGAATTCCAACCAGTAGTTTTCAAGTTATGCTCCGGACAAGGAAATCCAACAAAGGGCATTAACTCTGCAAATATTGAAGACAGAGTTATAACTCTTATACACAGCACTTCCTCTCACTGTGCTTGATCACTTTATGAAGTTGCACTGAATTCCAACCAGTAGTTTTCAAGTTATGCTCTGGACAAGGAAAACCAACAAAGGGCAATAACTCTGAAAATAGTGAAGACAGAGTTATGATTCTTGAACACTGCACTTCCTCTCATTGTGCTTGACCATTGTTATAAGTTGTACTGAATTCCAACTAGTAGTTTTCAAGTTATACTCTGGACAAGGAAAAACAAAAAAAGGACAATAACTCTGCAAATATAGAAGATGGAGTTATGATTCTTGAACACTGCACTTCCTCTCATTGTGCTTGACCATTGTATGAAGTTGCACTGAATTCCAACCGTTAGTTTTCAAGTTATGCTCCAGACAAGGAACAAACTGACCGACCTCCCGGTGACTCCTATATACCCCCCAAATTTCATTTTGGGGGTATAAATACCAGTAGTTGAGTAAGGTGTTCATTTATGAGTGTCAACCCTATTGAAAGGGCCAGCCTCCTGGGCTTACGAGACATGTCTACTATTATATCTTATATGCTAGGAAGACAGGCAATAGGACACAATTCTTAAGCTAGGTGGCAGCTCACCAAATGTGACAACAGGACTTAAACCTTCAACTGTGCTGCTGCACAAACCACTGTAATCCATTGCTGAATAAAACAACATGTGAAGAAATTTATGGGGCAAGATTTCTGAAATGTTCTGTTGAAAGAAATCTCTTGTAATCCATTCTACAGATGTAGCTCAGACAGGAATTCATCAATATTTGATGTAGGAAAGGGGCAATAACTCTGATCTTCCAAAAGTTATCACTCAGTGAAATAGTAGTCACATCTTTGCATATTTTAAACATGTCTATCAACTTTGCTGGCTGGAGAAGAATAAACTTGCAGACAGACATACAGCTAGAAAGCCAGAAAATCAATGCCATATCATAATCATCTCTTCACATGTATAAAACACTACCTTTTACAGTTCTGACAATCTTTATTCCTGTTGGTCTGAAGAATCTGTCCTCTGGACTGTTTTCTGGACAGTAACACAACATTTCCCTCTGCCCTGTACCCTTGACTCTTTTCAGCTGCAATCTACAAATAGCAATCAAAATATACATGTACAATATGCCAGCATAAATATCATCCTTAACTGATCATTTGTTACACATATTTTCCACTTTGTACTTTAATATCTGTAGTTTTCCATTTCACTGCTACGTACAAGAAAAGCTGAAAATCACAGATCAAAACTCCTCCAGCACCTACAATTTTTATACTGGTAGAACCTTCACTAAGCTGGAGCATGTATTTATACTGGTAGCACCTTCACTAAGCTGGAGCATGTATTTACACTGGTAGCACCTTCACTAAGCTGGAGCATGTATTTATACTGGTAGCACCTTCACTAAGCTGGAGCATGTATTTATACTGGTAGCACCTTCACTAAGCTGGAGCATGTATTTATACTGGTAGCACCTTCACTAAGCTGGAGCTTGTATTTATACTGGTAGAACCTTCACTAAGCTGGAGCATGTATTTATACTGGTAGAACCTTCACTACCATCATTTAACTATTGTGTTTCATTTAAGACATTTATACTTAACATATGTGCCAATCACGTTTTGAACAAAATATGGGAAAAATGGCAGGATGGTTTCATCATGGTACAAAAGTTTTTGGCAAAATTCAGGACAAAATACAGGAATTTTATAGTAAAGAAATCCTATAATTTTAGACATTATTTGTTTACTGAATTTAACCATTTTCAACTGTGTTAAACATTAGTATAAAATCTCTATCATGGCATGTATGCTGCTGTCAATCCCTGTGGTCACCGACAATATTTAGATGATAAAAACTCGAAATGTGTTTCAATCACAGAGCCACTCAAAATGTAAAGATATTTGAAGAACACCAATAAATAATATATATTAATTTTTACTTCTTTTTATGCATTATAAGTTGCAAGATAATACCTGAAAATGAGAGTGTAGCTGGGGCTATATGGAAATTTTACCAACTGTTTGTGGGGTTTGGGGGCAGCATACTCCCCACAAAAGGTTATGACCTTAATGTTAATTGGTTCACTTAGGAGTCTATTGCCAAATTTAAATATATTTCTCTGATCTGTATTGGGAAAAAAATATAGGAAATATCTCCAAAATACAGGGAATCCAAAATACACGGAAATATAAAAGATTTTTAAAATTACACAATATTATCAAAACAAGAAATGTTTGTAAAACATAAATGCCCCCGGCAGCACCTAACTGCTTGTGGTTGGGCCAAAGCGTTCTCTAGTTATTGATCAGAAATTGTTTTTAGGATCAAGGTCCCTGTGGCCTTGACCTTTAACCTAATGACCTCAAAATCAAAAGGGGTCATTAACTAGTCATGACCAACCAGCATACCAAGTTTGGTGAACCTAGGTCACAGCATTCTCTAGTTATTGATCAGAAACCGTTTTTAGAGTCAAAGTCTCTGTGAGCTTGACCTTTGACCTAATGACCCTAAAATCAATAGGGGGTCATCAACCAGTGATGACCAACCAGCATACCAAGTTTGGTGAACCTAGGTCAAAGCATTCTCTAGTTATTGATCAGAAACCGTTTTTAAGATGAAGGTCTCTGTGATCTTGACCTTTGACCTAATGACCTCAAAATCAATAGGGGTCATTACTGGTGATGACCAACCAGCATACCAAGTTTGGTGAACCCAGGTCAAAGCGTTCTCTAGTTATTGATCGGATACCGTTTTTAGGATGAAGGTCCCTGTGAGCTTGACCTCTGACCTAATAACCTCAAAGTCAATATGTGTCACCTACTGGTGATGACCAACCAGCATACCAAGTTTGGTGAACCTAGGTCAAAGCTTCTCTAGTTATTGGTCGGAAACCGTTTCTACCTACAAGGTCAATGTGACCTTGACCTTTGACCCCTTGACCCCAAAATCAATAGGGGTCATCTACTGGTGATGGACAATCATCCTACCAAGTTTGAAGTTCCTAGGCCTAAGCGTTCTTTAGTTATTGGTCGGAAACCGTTTCTACCTACAAGGTCAATGTGACCTTGACCTTTGTCCCCTTGACCCCAAAATCAATAGGGGTCATCTACTGGTGATGGACAATCATCCTACCAAGTTTGAAGTTCCTAGGCCTAAGCATTCTTTAGTTATTGGTCGGAAACCATTTGGTCTACGGACCGACGGACCGACAGACAAATGCAAAGCAATATACCCCCTCTTCTTTGAAGTGGGGGCATAATTATAGGAATAAAGATATATAGTTATGATTAACTTCAAAAGTATATGGAATCAAAAGAATGGTGTTGCAGTGTGTTGAAATTATCATTTCACTATATCTTACTGTATAAATACATACCTGTTAAATATTTGTTTGATTTCTTCAAATCTGTACACATCTGGGACTACAAGTCTCACCAGATCAGATCGCGTCAGCTTCGTTATTGCTTTGGTAAATTTTCTTAACTTCTCTATCCTAAAATAAAAGAAAATATTCAATACTGACTTCTGAGAAAAAAAATACTGAAGTGAGGTCTTAAGGCAGCCAAATATGGTTTTATATTTTCAAATAATCACGTATTACAAAACTTACATACCAATTGCAGTTGTATGGTTCTACTTTACCAAACTGAAAAGTTTACAAGTCTTGAATGCAATTTCATATAATTTCATATTAAGTGGGAAGTTCCAGCATCTTTCATCAATCCAAGTATATCACTGCTTCCTAAGTTCATACTACTACTACTGGTGCTGAGAGAAAAAGCTGCAGAGAGCAACAAGAGACTCTCAACCTGATTTCAGACCAGTAACACCCAGATTGGGGAGTCTATTGCTTGACCCACAACCACTGCTCTTTTGTTAAGTACATAAACCTACCAAGCTACAATTCAGAAACAAAGTACATCAACCTGTACAAAGCTACACTTCCAAAACAAAGTACATCAACATGTACCAAGCTACACTTCCAAAACAAAGTACATCAACCTGTACCAAGCTACACTTCCAAAACAAAGTACATCAACATGTACAAAGCTACACTTCCAAAACAAAGTACATCAACATGTACAAAGCTACACTTCCAAAACAAAGTACATCAACATGTACCAAGCTACGCTTCCAAAACAAAGTACATCAACCTGTACAAAGCTACACTTCCAAAACAAAGTACATCAACCTGTACAAAGCTACACTTCCAAAACAAAGTACATCAACATGTACAAAACTACACTTCCAAAACAAAGTACATCAACATATACAAAACTACACTTCCAAAACAAAGTACATCAACCTGTACCAAGCTACACTCCCATAACAAAGTACATCAACATGTACAAAACTACACTTCCAAAACAAAGTACATCAACCTGTACAAAACTACACTTCCAAAACAAAGTACATCAACATGTACAAAACTACACTTCCATAACAAAGTACATCAACATGTACAAAGATACACTTCCAAAACAAAGTACATCAACCTGTACAAAGCTACACTTCCAAAACAAAGTACATCAACCTGTACAAAGCTACACTTCCAAAACGAGGTACATCAACCTGTAAAATGCTACACTTCCAAAACAAAGTACATCAACATGTACCAAGCTACACTTCCAAAACAAAGTACATCAACATGTACAAAGCTACATTTAAAAGAAAAAGAGTACATCAACTTGTACTAAGCTACACTTCAAAAACAGAAGTACATCAACCTGTACAAAGCTACACTTCCAACACAAAGTACATCAACCTTTACAAAGCTTCACTTCTAAAACAAAATACATTTGCCTGGTAAGACAGCACAGATATCCTGGCTGATCTGTATTGGTTGTAATGGCAAAAATATTTTATGTTTACATGGAAAGAGTTTAATAACTACCTTTCATTAAAGTGTAGATGTCTGACATCCTTTCCAAACAAAAACAATGCATCCAGAGTGTGCATGGTTGTTATCTTTCTCTGACCTGTACCCTGAAAAGTATAACGATGTATGACATTTAAAGATATACTCAAATAAATATTTTCTATCTTCATACAATAACATATATTTTTAAAAGAAAAAAACTTTTAAGAACTGCTTAGTTCTTATAAGTATCCATTTATCTATCTACAGAGCACTCAAAACCTGAATTTGTGAATAACAAGTAAAAATATCGGTGCACTATGTAAACATTATACTGTCTCTTCAGTACCTTTTACTAGTAAACAGAGAAAACAAACTTGTGACACTAAAAACAAGGGGGCCATTAGCCCCAAAGCGCTCACCTGAGGACAGACTGTTATTTGTGTGGAAGCTATCATTATTTCTTGTAAATCTAAGCTCTAGCCTTTGAAGCTTCAAAGAATAATTTTCTTATAAGTTTTTACTATATGCAAATAATGAATATCTATGACCCCCGGGCAGGCCCAATTTTTACCCCGGATATAATTTGTACAAACTTGGAACAGGTTAACTAGACAATATTTCATGCCAAATAATTAAGCTTAAGGCTTTGTCATTTCAGAGGATAAGAATTTTTAAGTTTTTACTATATACATATAAGGGAAACCTATGATCCCCTGGGGCGGGGCCAATTTTGGCACTAGGGGCATAATTTGAACAACTTTGGTAGAGGACCTATAGATGATATCATATACCAAATATCAAATCTCTAGCCTTTGTCATTTAGGAGGAGAAGATTTTTTAAGTTTTTACTTTATACATATAAGGAAAACCTGACCCCATGGGGCGGGGCCGATTTTGGCACTAGAGGCATAATTTGAACAACTTTGGTAGAGGACCTATAGATGATGTCATATACCAAGTATCATAGCTCTAGCCTCTGTCATTTCAGAGAAGAATATTTTTTAAGTTTTTACTACATACACATAAGGGAAACCTATGACTCCCTGGGGCGGGGCCAATTTTGGCACTAGAGGCATAATTTGAACAACTTTGGTAGAGGACCTATAGGTGATATCATATACCAAATATCAAATCTCTAGCCATTGTCATTTCAGAGGAGAAGGTTTTTGAAGTTTTTACAATATACATATATGGAAAATCTAACCCCGGGGGCGGGGCCAATTTTGGCACTAGGGGCATAATTTGAACAACTTTGCTAGAAGACCTATAGATGATGTCATATACCAAATATCGAAGCTCTAGCCTGTGTCATTTCAGAGGAGAAGATTTTTTAAGTTTTTACTATTTACATATAAGGAAAACCTATGACCCCCTGGTGCGGGGCCAATTTTGGCACTAGGGGCATAATTTGAACAATTTTGGTAGAGGACCTATAGATGATGTCATATACCAAATATCAAAGCTCTTGGCCTTGTACTTTCTGACAAGAAGATTTTTTTAATTTGCATTTTTGAAACTTCTTTTTTGGCCCTGTGACCTACTTATACAACAGACCAGAACCATTTGAACAACTTTGAAAGAGGACCACCCAAGGATCATTCCTGTGTAGTTTGGTTAATGTGCAGTCATTGGTTTCAGAGGAGATGTTGTTTTCATGAAATTGCTGACGACGGACGACGCACGATGACGGACGCCGGACACAGGGGAATCACAAAAGCTCACCATGAACACGTTGTGCTCAGGTGAGCTAAAAATGATCAGTCGCTTAGCCTTCATTTCAAATGCATTTCCTTTTTTTCAAAACAAAAATCTCCATCTTATCATATTCATTACAGCAGTAACATTACCTCTCCCCTGAGTTCAACAACAATCTCAGCCTCTATAAGCGTATCTCTTGGAAGCTCTACTTTTAGCCCATCCTCCATCTTGGTCCAGCGGGCATTTGGTTTACATGGGCGATGAAACACCCAAGACCTCTGCAAAATAAATCATCAGACTGCATTTTTCTCACACGTGATTTGCTATCCTTTAAGGGTTGCAGGAAATATACTTACAGGATTAGATATTTAACATTCTATAGCAACCAACTTAAAAAAAACTTCTTTTTGTAATCAGTCGAGCTAAATTCTACTTCTTGTTTTTGAAGCCATATCAAGTATATTCTTTGTCTTTTGGCATTTCAATTGGGAAACTGTATTGTCTGTCACTAAAATCAGCAAAGCAGCTGCCCTCTTTATATGTTTTCATTTATATATACAATGTACAAATATGTGTACAACAAAAAGTATCATTCATGTTAAGATGTTCAGATCAGGTGACCTCAGGCAATTGTATGAAGTCATAAATTGGAACACCCTTGTTCCTACCAAAGAAAGATGCTCTCAGCTGGATCCTCCAATCTGTACATCAGAGACATCAAAAAATACTTTTATTACTGCCGTAACATATTCTGTACTTACCCCTAGACTAAGTATATACATGTGTTTTTCAGGAACATCCCCTGTCACCATACATCTGTAATCATATAGGCCTTTGATTGTACGTATATTGTCTGCTGATAACTTCTCCGTCACATGGTCGAAAAAACTGTCATCTGACTGCAAAGAATTTAACATGTATCATAACTAAACTATTGCTTAGTGAGTACTGTACAGTAACCATGGTACAGAACCAAGATTTAAGGTAGAATGCAGTTGACTGTTTTAGGTTTCTTTATTTGTTAGGCTTTTAAGCAGAGCAATCCTAGATGTTGTACCCCTTTCCCATTCCCCTGAACCCTTATCTTTCAAACTCCATACAATCAATACCTTATATTCTGAAATGACACTGAAATATTTTGTTCTGTTGAATTCTGATTATTTCATTTATACAAGATTAAACATGCTTCCATCAATTTTAGAAGATGTGATACAGAAATTGTATGAACTTGTAGTACAACTCTTTTTTACTTACACCAACAAGTTCTTTAATTTTCTCCTGTGGTCGGCTTTTAGCCGGCGCTGTTCTCACTTTATCCTCGACCTGAAACAATCATAAACACAGCTATGTACATTAAGGTCTAACAACTGGAACAATGCAGCTTTACAATGATTGTATGATCACATGAATGCATCTTTTTTATAGGAAAATATCTGTTCATCTAAAATCTTTTATTTTTAAAAGGAAATAGAATGCTGTCTACTAAACACAGTGTCTTTTGTCACAAAACAAGTGTAGTTTCAATGATTTATAATCAATATTTAACAGATCAAAGGTAATTCTACAGCACTTTCAGGAAAAAGTCAAACACTTCTTACACCCAACATAATATTCTTGTAAAGTGTTATCACTTTGGCACTTAAAGTTTTAGAGATATGTTAAGGATGTAAATGGCCAATCTATAATAATCTCCTGTGTACCTCTAAAAGAATGACTGGATAAAAAAGCAAGAGTTTTACTCTCTAATTAGCAAAGTATGAAAAGCATATAGCCTTTTTCAGAATCATCCAACAATACATTCTGTGACAGAAAGTGGCACACTTTTCAGCAGAGTCAAGAAGTGTTTAACCCTGAACATGCTGAAATTTTGTAATGGATTTGCCCAGATTTAATTTGGACCAGTCCATTCAAAGTTTAAGGGATTTCAATATCAAAATACAAAAATGGAGCTGCCAACAGTATAGAGCCTGGTCAGACTGCACGGATGTGCAGTCTGGCCTGGCTCTATACTGGTGGCAAAGGCTTATCACTTTCAGTTCCAGCAGGTTAAGGGTTAAGCAAATCATGCAAGAATGTAATTATGATGTTTTAGGGAATATTTTCTAGTACATTCAGGGTTTTTACTGGGAAATAAAAAACATCTGCGATTCTATGAAATAATGGTATAGTCCATTACAGCTTCAAGGAATTGCACTATGCCTCTGTTTTTTCTAACAGACAGACAGAGGGGTTATAGACAAACAGAATTACTTACCTTCCATTTCTCCAGCAATGTTGTTCTCACTTGATTTTGCCTGGTCTCATACAAATTACTGAAAGAGCCATTACAATATAATTAATTACAGACTTGTTGCTTGCAGTTACAGTGCTAAACAGGAAATTTTACTAATGACTTATAATATTTATTCCAAAGAATGGCAAATACATAAGAAAACTTTGTTTTTGTGGACAAGTGAAAATTTAGAAATATTTCTATTTGCACAGATGTGTACTCCTTGAAAAATGAGCATTTTTTTCTAAAATATAATTATTCTGAAGAAGTTTTACATCCAATGAGTAAAGCTGATCACGGTGAAAATCTCCTTTGACTGGCCAAAGCAATAATTTTACAACTTTTTAAAGTTAATTTAAATCTATGAGCAAAGAATTCTGCATAAATCTTGATAGCCTAACCCTTGGATCTTCGTAAAGTTTTATGTTGAAATAAACATTAAGAACACAGCAGAATACAGCACCATAAGCCAGAGTAAAAATAACCAATCAAAACTATCCTTTTATTCTATTGTATTGTCATCTTGAAAATTTTATAGAATCCACATAGTAATAATTCATGTACTTACGTGTTTTGTGTGAAAGCTTTTATCTTCTTTAAATTCATTATCTGAATCTTTCCTAGACTGAAAACAGATGAAACGTTTTAATTTACATGTTATCATGTTAAGAAATAATTAGGAAGTATTATCACAGCAAAACGAGAAAACTTAAAAAAAATAGCATGCATCAGTTATATAAACCTTGCTAGAAATACAATTTCAGTCAAAGCAGATAATTAAGATATCTTCAAAGAATCACATTTCATGGGTATAGCTTTACACTAATTAATACTGCATTCAGTTGAAACAAGTAAACACGTTAGACTACAAAAAAAATCAATTTCTGGGCTATATCTATCAAGAATACATTGAAAGCAGCCTACAAAAATCTCAAAATTTAATACCATTCTGTTAGTATTATTTGAAAATCACTGGTTCACAAGACAAACTTATAAGCATCACTTTCTGAAGGCCGTTATGCATATAATACAAAGTTTAAACGTGATTTTTTAATGGGCAATATATCTGACATTTTTTTCTCTGACAGTGGCATTGGTTAATGTGTAGCATTGTTTGTGTCTAGCAAAAACTACTGAAGGAACTGAAGAATGTTTTCAAAGCAAACATAATTTCATCCTTGTTCTGTTTGTTTGGCCACATTTTGACTGTATATTCATGTGCACAAATATAAATGTATAATAATAAACAATAAATAATACTAAATATAAATATTTTTTCATCAAGTTTTGGCCTTAATTTTATGCCTACCTGTCATTTGAGACACACATGTACTCAAAGAATGCTTCGTTGTTTAGTAAATAATTCATTGGCACTATTTCTGTGATGTCCTCCTTGGAGATCGGTCGCAGAAGGTTTAGAAGGTCAATATTGATTTCATCCATGTATTCTCGGACAGGGTCACAATCTTTCCTCATACTTTTACATATGATGTACCTGCAACAAAACTGAAATGTTTAGGACAATGATCCCAGTAAGATGAAGATCAATATTCATAAATCAAATATTTTACAGTTAAGAATTTTATCTGTTCTTTATAAGTGAGTTCTTTTATGTCAGAGTATAAATAAAGGTTTTAGTATTCAGAAATTTAGGAAAGATTATTGTATTGAAGTTACGGGGTGAGTTCTTTTATTAATCTTTTTTTGCAGTCTCTGTTTGTTTACAAAATCAATTCTGGAAAAAAAATCTGAAAGTGTTTCGACTATATCTGTTGAGAAGATTAAAAGATTTCTAAGTTTTCCAAAAGACCAGTCCCATCCCCAGACAGCCTCTACCTTAATGAACCATCAAGACTTAAAATTATTAAAGTTTCTCCTAATAACTATTTCTGAATACCTATTTTGAAATTGCTTGTGCAGTTTCTGAAGAGTACATTCTTATATTTTTTTCTATCAGGTTAGCAGGTTATGCATTGGAACTGGACAAATACAACCCAGTAATATTGCAGTGAAGTTAGAAAAGTTTGCCTGAAACCAGCCTGGTAGATAAGGGGAAGATGTTTGCAGCAGCAACAGACAATGATGTCATTGGAAACAAATGGTGCTTACCGAAACACACCATGTTTATTTCAAGACTAACATTTCAAGTACATATGAACTTGATTCAAGTATGAAAATTAACTAAGGGCACTAACTCTTAGGAGGATAAATAGAAATGACTGGAGAAAAATTTTACATGAAAATTAAAGGGATATACCTAACAATCAATCAATAATATAGTGCATGTCTATTTCATTTACTTATTCTCTAAAAAATTAAAATAATTGGTAAATTGAAGAAGAATTATATGTCCAGAAACTTCACCTTTAGGCATTAACACTCAAAAAGTGTTCACTTGTAATAAATGGCTATTCACCCAGAAATGATACAACAACAACAACAACAACTCTGTATATAAATGCTAATATTATTACTTTCAGCTTATCTTATCTGTTGCACTTAGAATTTTTTACTAATGTCTTGACATACGATATTGATACATTCATTTTAGTCACAGTTACATAATTTTTAAGAAAACAGGAGAGTCTAGTTTTTAAGATAAGCCTCTTTAACAAAGGCCAATAATTCTGAAAAAATAGCTAATGCAGAGTTATGGTTCTTGTGCACTGCTCTAAGTGCTCTATGCCTGAAATCTATCCATGTCTTCCAGAGTCTTTGAGTTTGGTCTGTACAAAAAATGAGTATGAAAATAAAGCACTATAACTCTAAAAACTCTCTGGTGAATGGAGTTATGGCGCTTTGATTTATCTTTCTATGGTTTATGATATAGCACTGAAGAAACAAAGTTACCGGTATATCTCACCTTTCAGAGTTTGCTGGTCTACTTGTAACAGGTTTAAAAATTGAGACATGTTCAAAAATTCTGTACATAAGATACACAAGCCCAACACTGAATGGTGTAAATAGATCAAACAACTTGCAAAGAAAATGTCCACCTACAAGAGAACATAATATATTATAAGTAACAACATGCTTAATGTTAAATCGCCTTCTGGAGCAGAAAAACACAACAAATAGGATGAAGCTATTATATTATCATTTAAATTCGTAAGTCTGAGATCTATCTACTATTCAAACCAGTGGATTTACCATCATATTTTAAAAGCATTCTAAAATGTGACATTGATACATTACAATCAGCAAAAGTAAGCTCTATTTGTGGCCACTCCATGAAAGTGGATGCTTTATACAGGAAAATATAAAGCCAAAACAGTACTCTCATTTTTTCCGGAAAAAAAAGATGACTGTTAAGATGTGTCAAAATTAAGAAACTTTACCTGGTCTGAGAATGGATATAGCTACCAGGAACTGACACAGGTATAACTGTTTGGACAGAATCTCTTGTATATTCTCCTGACCCTCCACTGAGAAACCCTGAAAGTTAACATCTATAAAATGATAAATCCACTAGTCGACAGTTGTCCAAGATCACTCTAATAAAATATGATTTCAAATAAATTTTGAAACAAATCAACTGGGTTCCTAATTTCTGAAGTGTACAACACCTCTAGCAGAGACATTAAAATACTGAATGCATTAAAGGGATATACAGGCAAATGTTTTATGATTTCTTTCTCATTTCTTCTATCAATATACTTTAAATGTAATCGAAATAAATACAACAATCAGTCCAAGTAACAAAGATTTCCTCTTTTTAAATGAGAAACCGGGTGGTTTTCTATCTTGATCCACGTGGGTCTAGATAGAAAATTTAGATTTTGCGCTAAATTTCGCAGTGAATGATTGGACGGTTGATGTACCTGTCACGTGATCTACGGCAAAAAGCAACCCAAGAGGAACGTCGATTGGTTGTTTTTGTTACGTGACCTATATAAAAATAAATCGGTGATTTTGTTCACGTTTTACTTTCTGTTAAAGAACATTCAAGTATTTACGTTCAAGCCCGCATTTCACAACAAACATACTGGGAATTTAAAGTACTTCATATTGAACATGATTTGAGCAAATAATATCAGTTTTAATTTTTTGGGCATTAATTTGCCTGTGTACCCCTTAAGGGTAAAACTGCTTTAAATACTGGTAAATGAACCCGAAATGGACAATGCTATCCACTGAAAGGCTTGGGACTGATCATTTCTGTGAGGTTTGGCTGAAACTGGCCATGGGGTAATAGCATAAACACTGAAAAACTGAACCTATAAAGGCAATAACTCTGCACAACTATGCTTGGCACTGAACAAGTGTTTAAATAAATTCCATCTGATGGTGACAAAGGAGTTGTTAGGACAAAGCCATTGCAAAATCGTATGCATGAAGGGCAGTAACTCTGTTAAAAATCAGTGAACTGGAAAATGTGAAAGACATGCACAACTAAGTTTGGCACTTGACATAATTATTTGTGAATTCCAACCAATGGTGTCATAGCAGTTTCAGGACCAAGCCACTGAAATAGTAATAACTCTACCGAAAATCAATGAACTGGAAAATGCTAATGAAATGGATGACCAAGCTTTGCACTGAACAATAGAGTGAATTTTTGTTAAAAGAGCACTTGGTCCAAAAAATCTGTGACAGACAGATGGACAAGATAGAATCAATATGTTTCCCAATTAGTGAGAGACATACCTAGTTACAGGCTTTTACCTGGACTGTTAAATCAGGTTATGAAAATTATAAGCAATTTTCCTACACATCAACTTTAATATATCTACAATGCAGAGATTTAAGTAAATCAATAATCTGAAATACTTTATAAAGTTCAACTTTACGGCGGAGAATGTTTAATTATTTGGACATACCCCATCTGCCATGACCATATGCACACCTAGACCATCAGTATTGTTCTTGACAAACTTAATAAAGGCCTGCTGGTTGCCTGGATTGAATATATCTCCGTCTCCCTCTATACCTCCCATACCTGTCAATCAAATATCATAGTCGAAGATGCCATTGGATAAAAGTCAAATATAGAATAAAGTTCCACAATTAAGACCAGTGAGAAAGTGACACTGAAATAGTGGTGTTCAAAGCAGACCTCCTTTCTTTATACATATTTACTCTTTCAACTGATAGCTCTCACATGGTATTGATATAACACAAATGGTCTCATTAGTCAAACTAAACTGTACATGGGTCAATATTTGTGCACTTTTCCATTCTGTTGCTAATTTTGTTCCATTAAAATTCAACTTTCCTGTTAGATCAAAGAGGAAAAAATGTCAGAAGCCTCAGGGTACAATAATATTAAGCAATTCCTACAGTCAATTGCTTCTCACAATAAATATCAATATCAGAATCATTTTCAACACTTCGATTAATATTGTGAATGCACAAATAAAGCCCCAACAAACAACAACAACAACAACATATTATATTATATACGATGTTTTCTAAGGTAATATAAGTTGTCAAAGTGACACTTAAATTTTTGAAAAACTTTCACAGACATACTCCTAGAACAGTATACTCCCATTGGTTCAAAGCGCAGTCGGCGACAAACAATATATCGTTATATTCCTGCATTCTGGGTTTTTCCCATGTTATATTTTATGTCTAAAAATAGATTGCTGTTGATACTCGTAGTAGTGCTGTCTGGTGCCCAAAATTACTCTAATGCTGGAAAATAAACAAAATACATCCAGGCACTTAGACTTTTTCTAAGAAATGGCGTCTGGTGTGTGTTTTTTTTATTTTTTGACGTTATATTGGATTTCAAAATCACCTGTCAGACTTCTGAATATTATTGTAATGTGAGAATGAGTATAAAAAGTCCTACAAAAAATTAACACATTGTAATAAATGTAAAAATCAGTCTGGAAGAAAACTTAGTAGAAACAATTGTATGTAGTCATATAATAAAACAGTTATTGACTAGTGTGCCATAGAATATGATGTGATATTCACCGGCCAAATGTTATATTGACCTTGGCTTGGCCTCGGCTTCGCCTCGGTCAATATAACATTTGGCCGGTGAATATCACATCATATTCAATGGCACACTAGTCAATAATTGTATATATTATTTTTCTTTTTTAATTCAATAGATTCACTGTGAAAAATGTTTCACTTACTTCGAGTATACTAAAAGTTGAATATCCGTTAATATGAAAGATGAATATCATGGTAAAAAAACTTTCCTTAACTTGCTCAATCAAAATATTTTATGTACAACTATATTGGAAGGTATGTTCTCACTAATTTCTATCTTAGAAGTAAAATGTTCTATCTTAGAAGTAAAAGAAGTAATTGTTACTTCTAATTTACAAGACCAAGATTTCAAAATTAATCTTGATTGTCTTGGTCATTTTAACTCAGATGTAGCTCTAAAGCAACTGACTCACAGATGGGTTGATGATGCAAAAAAAAAAAAAAATGTTAATACATCAACAAATTCTAGTTGTAATTGTAAGAAACATATCTAAACCAAGTTACTGACTCATCTTTTGTTACAGGAACATATCATATTAAGTTTTACACAATTTTATCAGTAAAATATTTAGCCAGCTAGTCACGGGTAGACACTTCATTTAAATTATTACTTTTGAAAGAATTTAAAAAGCAGTCTATGGCTAAGTGGTGTAGATCATCGCTCTACATGTTACTGACCAAAAATGGAATGGGTTGGAATCCTGGTGATGTCAAATTTGATTTTTTTTTCAGTTTTCATGGTGTATGGAAGTATAATATTATGTTTTTTCCATATTATATCAACTTTCAGAAAAAAAAATTCAGCTAAAGTCAGTCGCTTTAAGATATTTTCTCAAAATAATATAATAAAAAATACCATAATGGGGTTCAAACATCTCCGGCGGTCCTGCAAAAAAGTCTTCAAGTTTAAAGTCATTTGAGCCTTTAAGGGTCATGCCAAACCCTTTGGCCTCGCCTTCTGTTCTCCAAAGAACATATTCACTGAATCCTCCAGGGCCTGCACATATGTCAGCAAAGTACAGAAGATCACCATGCCCTACCATTGGTTTCTGTAAGAAAAGTGAGGCACATAATTTATTTTCATTAAACTCTAGAAATGAGACAGGACTTAATTTCAATCAAATACAAATGAATCTCTCATTCTTCCTGTTTATCTCAAAATCATGTCTACTGCACCTGTCCTATGTTTCTGTCTCAAACATGTTGTATAATTCCTTAAAACTAAAAAATGTATTTGCACTTGTGCTGACGGCATTTTCTCACAAATCTAAATAGCTGCAAAACAGCTTTCTTTTCAAAAACACAATATTTTAAGACAGAGCAGAAATTGACTACAAATGGAGTAATGTTACATTCAGTAAGTGGGATATGGAGAAATAAAATTTTACAATTTTTTACTCTATTGCACCCATTTAGAGTTGTTCTAGTGTTCAAAAATGACTAATATACATAACAGTCAAGACTGATGCTTATAACACAGTGACTGTTCAGAAATCCTGTAAATTAGAAGAGGAAAAGAATATTTTCACTTCTCAGATATAAATGAAAAAACATCTTCCACAACAGTTGAAAAATAATTCATGACTGGACAAGATTTTAAACATATTCACCTTTACTCAATGGGAGTAAAACTTATTTCTCAATGAATATATCTTGAGGCTTTAGACATACTGGCACTTTACCGAAAAGAAAGACTTTCTTTGAAAAAAAAATCGAAATAGATGTTTTTGTAAAAAATGCAGGTGTCCCTCAGCACATCATTGATAAAGGGGCACAGAAAAGATGACAGAGGTCAGCTAGCGGGAGGAAGAGAATTGTGAACTGGAGAATAGGAATGAGTGTGTTGGAAAAGGCCATGGTATAACAAGGAGTGCTACTGTTGCAGAAGAAGAGATATAACAAAACCTATATAGAAAAGCTTATATAATAGAAAACTGTGCCCTGAGTTATTGCCCAAAATACTTCTCGTTGCAGGAAAAAACAGCGACAATGTGACAGGAACAAGGCCAAATCTTGTAATACTGGCAAACATCCTGTTTGTTTTGAAGCCTATAGGCCAAAACGTGCTCCAGTTTTTAAGCACAAAAACATATTTTTACAAGTCAAGGCCACTCAAAAAGTATGCACATTACTGACAGAAAGGAATTTCAAATTTAAGTGTAAGTGACCTTGACCTTTGGCATAGTAACCTCAATGGAGAAAATATAATAAAGGATCATATGAAGTTTGAAGCTTCAAAAGGTACTCTACTTATCAAATGGAAACAAAGTGTGACAGATGAACAACTGACACTGCAAAAATAAAGAGTTCAACAGTCTGGCTGAAATGGCACTTGAGGTATTGACTGGAGAATTTGTTTTACATTTAAGTCAATGTGACCTTGGCCTTTGACCTACAGACCCCACAAAACAATAGACTTCTGTAACTCAAGGACAATCATCTTATGAAGTCTGAAGACACTAGGTCAAATAGAACTCTAATTATTGAGCATAAACCAATTTTACATATAAGGTGACTATGACCTTGACCTTTGATCA
Source organism: Cyclina sinensis (assembly GCA_012932295.1). Lineage (NCBI taxonomy): Eukaryota > Metazoa > Mollusca > Bivalvia > Venerida > Veneridae > Cyclina > Cyclina sinensis. The sequence goes on from JAAONU010000011.1 coordinate 734,311, forward strand.
GCTGACCCCAAAATCAATAGGCTTCTGTAACTCAACAAGAGCAATCACCCTATGAAGTTTGAAAACTCTAGGTCAAAAGGTACTCTAGTTATTGAGGGCAAAAACAATATGTCTCTCCCAGAGGGGGGGGGGGGGGGGGGGGGGAGAGAGACATAAATACCCATTAAGTGTATTCATATATCATTATGCATTACATCGCATCCCTAACTGCTAAATCAAATTTTAGCCCTACTGAGGAAGACATCTTTCAACTTGAAAAATGTACACTATAATTAATTTTGCAGAAGCAGCACCTCTTTTAGATGATTAGAAAGTGCTTTACCCCATCTGGATATTTTGGATTTGTGAACATGAAGTCAAGAACTGCATCCATATTGGCCATCTTCATAGCAGCTCTGTCAACAGAAATAATAAAAAAAATTATTGCATGTACAAAATAAAATTTCCTTTACTTCCATATCATATAATATACAGGAGTCAGTACTTTTCTGTACTGTGAGTGTGCAAGGAATATGACATCCCATTTAGCACTCTGACATCCCCATTCATAAAATAATTTTCTTTTAACTTGGTTATACTTTATGGTAAACAGCTGGTAAATTTGGGGTAATTTACATAAAACAGTTACAAATTCTCTAAAAATCATTCTTTAATCATCAACTTCAGTCACATCTATTGCATTAACACATCACCTGTTCAAGAAGAAAGCCCCTCTTATGGTTTCATATGGATTTGATCTTGTTCTTGCCTTTCTCATCTCCTCTGGTTCCAGTCTATCAAAGATACTCTGAAAATAACCAGATACTACTCAATAACATAACAATAACAAGAACTAATGATGTTAACTTCATCTCTACAAATATTAGCTAGCTATATGTCTCTCCATTTCTGAAAATCTAGTTTCCATTTTATTTTTTGTCATGTCTTTAGCAGTCAATTTTCAAATCTCCAAAACATCCATAATAACAAAAAAGGAGAAATGAGTCTGAAAAAAATCAAAAGAATACTCACGTACATAACTGGACCAAAGACTTCTTACAAAAAGAGCTGACACACGGCTAATGTTTCCGGCTAAGGGGTTGCAACTCAAATATATTTAAAATTTTAACAGCATGGACAAGCAGAAGCACTGGATCCCTAACCCAGACATCAAACATATGAATACTATCAGTGGATTATGAATGTGATTTCAACAACCCTTCCTTGTAGCAGAACAATGTTCAGAACTCTTCGAAGCAGTCACTGAGTTCACTTAATAAAAGCAGGAAGACCTTGTTTTATTATACAATGTAAAATAACTAATACAGTGGACAGTGGTCAATGGTAGAATCACACACTCCAAATGCAGAGGTTGTTTGTTTCAAATATAATTGAGGTGGGAGACTCCAGTGACTTTCCCAATTCCAATCTTTCAGCACAAGAATTAGTTTAAACCAAAGTGGCAGTCATCAAACTGGATGAATATAACTTTCAAGCACTTGATGTATAATAAATCTAAACTAAGATAACTATGTTTAAACTAACCTGAAAAACCACTACATACCTTACAACTTAAAACTCCTTTCAAAGTCTCCTCTGTACAGAAATTGGTTTCATTATCCAGGGTAAGCTTTTTCTGTAAAATTGATTTTAAAATGAACAAAAGCAATAAAAATGGTACATTTTCTTTTCTTTGATACTTAATGTGAAAATAATCTTTTCTGAAATATTTGGAAACTGTAAGATCTAGTTCCAGAATGCTAGGAGTGACCAATACCATTTACAGTGGGAGCTCAAAGGGTTTCAGTGTGTTCCAGAGTTTAGCATATCTCTTAAAGTATCATCTATATCACTTCTAAATGACTTTTGAAAAAGATGCTTTGGTATTCAAAAATACATATAAAAAAAAGATTTAAAACATAGACATCAGAAGCTAGAACATCTGCTGACTGAGCATATTGTAATATAAGACCTATTTTCACAATTTTCAGAGTTAGAAATCATGTATTTTTTACTAAATGGAAAACCTGTCTTTTTAGTTTTAAAGCTTAGATGTAGCACAAACATTGTTACAATTACTCTAATACAACTTTTAATTTCAAACTTCCATTTTTTAAAACAAAGTTACCATAATCGCCCATGTATCAGACACACTATTTTCACTTAAAAATTCTGTTTCTAGGCCATGTGCATCCTATACAAAGTATTGGCGATCAAATGGGTTTTTTTCTCCAAGGCCGATATATGGCATAAAATAAGTAAATTTTGCCCGAAAAGGCTTAGATAGGCAAGAATATACTATATTCAAGCTGTAAATAATAATTATACTTTCTTTACCTTCCGTCTCAAAACAAGTAGATTGATTCAAAATTCCATCAGTTGTTCATGTTTACATGAAAATTGTATAAATAGAGAAACAGAAATAAAGGGAAATTACTGTGTTATGATAATTGGGCTTAAAGCTACTCACGCCGTATCGTATTTCGTACGGGTCAGTATGTTGAGTGGCTAGGTTTAATAAAATAATTTCTCCTAATCGTAACAGTTTGCAGAAACAATAAAAATAGTAAACAAGTATGTTTGTTTAAAAAATATGTATTAGAGGATAAAATGTAGCCAATACGGAATTTACTCTCAAATAGCAGTTTTCACGGTAACGTAATTAAAACGTATGACAAAATGGCGGCTGATACAAAATGTTTTACATGGATTTTTTTTTTGGTGCGTGTTATATATGAAAAAAACTTTTTTTCCCTGATTTCTTGGGCTATTTTTCTACTACGTCTTATACACGACTGCGACCTATACATGGGCGATTACGGTACATTTGCCTTTTATAATGCAGTGTTAACAATACAGAAACCTCCTACACCCATTACAGCAGGATCTTTTGTGAAAATGTTTAGAAAAAGTCTATACAATCATGCATGAAGTAGTGATACTCTTCTTGCATTTCAATTAAAGATAAAATGTCAAGTGAAGAATAATCTTGTTTTCAAGTCTGGTCAGCTGAAGATGAAGTTCAATGTCCTCAAAACAGTCAGAGGCATTTTAGGTGAACAGTTACTTGACAATTATTTCTGGGAAGGGCCAGAATAAGACCCTTATTCTCAGTAAGAAACTGTCAACTTTCTCACATATGTATTCTTGGTTAGCAGCAGGGCTCAAACCCATGACCATTCAGAACATGAAACACGTGAGGATCTGTGACTTATTCACAAAATTCTTTCATAATGTCACAAGGCCTTGTCACATTATTTTCTATTTAAAGGAAAGAAAATACACCGTATTCATGAATTACTCACAGGTCCAGTAGTCTTCCAGGTTCTTAGGTCCTTGATGGAGGGAACTGCCTCTTCACACTGAGGTAACCATTCCACGACTTCATCTATTACCACCTAAACATGCAAAGATATAAAGATATAGTTATAACTCATATGAAAACACTTGGCTTTACGTGTAAAGTCAAATGCACTAACATTTAGTTTTCCAAAATCTAAAATGCTCTCAGTTTTCAAAATAAGGATCATTTGAAGCAATTTAGAAATCTTATATATGTCAAGCATTTCTATTAAGAGTTTTACCTTCATATACATCAGGGCCTATTCCAAAGGATGCCTTACATTCACCCTGCCCCACCCATCCCTGAATTTACATCTGATAATGCTAAAAGTGTACTCTGATGAATATAACTCCCTTGTCTGAGGGCAAGTACTTTGTTGTAACTTTGATGCATAATTCATAAAGAAAGAAATTTTCATTTTGACTGCTGAAAGTGGCTATTTTTATATGAAAATATTTGCAAATTTTGTGAATGATCCTTTTTTTGCAAACTTTCAACCAGATTAATCATATCAAATAAGGTAAGGTGTAATTTTTTTTAAACAGCAATACAATGTGTAATAATTATTAAAATTCTTGAACTTTTTCACAAGCGAAATGTCCACACTCATTTATCTGATTAAACTTTTCAATAGATGAAATATCTACTTTAATTAAAGATTACCTACCTGATCATCTTCTTCCTTCCATTCCACATCCATCGAGGGTTCCAACCCCTTTACTGTCAACCCCAGACCTCTTCTGCCTCTCTGTAGAGAGGCTTCTACAATATCAACCCGACCTTGTGCATTTTTTCCTAAACCAGTGCCTTCTTTGTAGCCCATCTTGGCCTGAAAAAATATTAAAGTATAAAATAAGCTAAAACGTACATCTACATTTCTAAGGGCAGTTCAAAATGCAGTCATCTCCTTTAAGAAACACTCCTGACTTTTACAGATCCAAAATAATATATACATGTACTACAGACTTGTTTCTAAGAATCTTCAAAGAGACACACATCAAAGTGATTTATATGTTGAGACATCAGACTAGCAGTAACATAATTTACCTAGAGCTGTCAATAAAAACACATCTTTTGCTTTAGGTTTTTACAGACAGTATGACGAACATACTAAAAGATGCACTTATAACTTTAACAAATATTGAATTTCATAAAACATACCATCATCTTTTCTGCAAATGCATTGTAAGTGGTTTGTTTCTTTTTGGCTGGGGGTCCCTCCTCTTCCAGCGCATGATCAGCTTTGCGCTTCTTTGCTGGTGACCCTTCATTGCCAAAAACATTGTGAGCAGTACGTTTCTTTGCTGGTGACCCCTCCTGGGCAGACTCGAATAAAGGGTCCTCATCACTTGCTGAATCTAAGAAATCAAAAGAAGCATGTAAATTTCTCTTAATTACTTCTTAAAATCTAGAAAAAAAAATCAAAAATGACTTGAAGTTAAGAATTAACCAATCATATACTGCATATCTATTTTACTGATTCATTCACTGCAAAACAGGAAAACTAATTGATAATTTAAAAAACATTTGTTCAAATTAATTTCCTTTCTGGCATTTAGACACTAATGTGCTTATTTTGAATAAATGGCTATTCACACAAAAATGGCTAAACAACAACTATGGAATCGGGGGTTTCATTAAGTTTTTTAATTTGAGGGAAAACAAGTAAAAGTAGGTGGGGGATCTGCTGCCAGTTTGTTATAAAATAAGCCTGATTTTAAGAAAAGTAGCTGGAAGAAGATCTTAAAATAGTAGGGGGAAATCACTGCCTCCACCCCTTAATGAAACCCCTGTGGAATACTCTTAATTTTGGGTATGACTCTTAAACTCTAAATCTATAAATATCATCTTCAGCCAAATAGACTTTACTAAATGGACCCTACAAGATAGCCACAGAATATTTCCTTTCATTGTATACAGCCTTTGTTGAAGATAAATTCTAGTATTTCTGTGGTTAAAATAAATCATAAATACAGTTTTAACACAGACAAACAGAATTAAAATAATATTACAATGTGCGAGAAAAACATTCCTCCATCAAAAAGGTACACCAGGGTGGAAAAAAAGATGTACTATGATGAAAAATGCTATTGTACAAAAAAAATTATTAGGTCTGTCACTGATGATAATTTGAAATATAACTTTTTTCAATGTAGTACATTGACTTCTTACAGAAAAGATTTTACAATTTACGTATATGGTTGAAAATATGTTTTTTATGATATTCAAACTAAACATGTTTTGTCAAAGCGTCACCAATTTTGGTCAAAACATTCCACTTTTTACCAACTGCTTACTGATGATACTGTATTCCATTTTAAATGAAGTAAGTTTTAGGGAAAGAAATCATGACCACTGAAAAGCAAGTTCTCTGAGTAATACCATGGGACCACTGATCAGCCATTATTCTGATTACAGACAGTTCTCTCCCCAGACATTCACCCAAAGTACAACTGCGGACACAGCCTGTAAAAGGCACACTAAATGAGTGCGTCTTCATTTGACAGCTATGTATGATAAAATAATTTAATAATCATGACTGCCAATGGCAAGTGGGTGAGGGTTTATTTATATCCCTGGACATTTCAACTCAGGGACTGTAAAGATGTAAAACTGTATACAGTAAAAGCATTGCAGAGACATTTACCTAATAAGAAAAAATTTCCGTCTGAAATTATTCTAACATTTTTAAATCAAGCGGTTGTATCAGAACACTCTTTTTTACCAGAGTATACCGAATAATGATTCAATTCGCAGAACAGACCTATTACAGCAAAAGCATGTAATTAAATGTACAGCACATCTGGACATACTACAAAAAATGAGGTTTTAAAGAGAGATGTATCAAAAATGAACTTTGAAGACTATGTTTTTTGTTCATTTCAGGCACTTAAATGAAAATGACCAAGGAGGTGCCCCATTGGCATGTGAAAACAGTGTATCTGTCTTAATTTGATGAAAGCACAATACCAAACTATCCATTTTGAAGTTAATATTAAGAGAAGGTCGGAAACTTTATATCGAGATCCCTATATCGTCCAAGTAGAGTGCGATGCAATTGATGTTTAGTGTTTTTATTAAGTCTGTTTGCACTGATACCACCTGAAATTCGGTATATTGGTGATCACTGAATTACTGTATTTTCGACAAAACTGCTATGTTTATTATGCTTTATTTCATAAATAAACACTGATATAGCAGTAAAATGCATTGTAGATCTCAGTCCTACGTCCACTTATCAACTTCCATCTTATGCCAATTTTTTTTGTTACTCCATTGTCTGATTACCCCTGAAAGTTTACCAGAAAACAAGAATTTGTACATACTTTCCGCCATTTTAGTATCGATTTCATTGTTTTTCAAGCAAAAGCTGCGTTGAAAAATAAAAAACCAGACAATGAAAACAATATGGGAATATTTAATTTACTAATTCGGCTAGAATTCTTACTGTTACTTCTTACTGTAAGTTGTTTTCTCAGCATTTGATTATACTAGTCTCATTTATGAGACGTTCGGGCACCCGCTTTTCATTTGAATATTTATTATGTGCCCTAAATGTCTCAAGGTCAAAATAATCACAGGAGCTTGAAATTGAGTTTTATGTCCTTCAAGATTCAAAATGTATTTGTGGCTTCTAATCTGTGTATAAAACACAAAAAGAAGCTAGATTAACAGTTTCGACTCTTGAATGACTAAAAATACAATTTCAAGCTCCTGTGAAATGATAGTGGAAATTTGTTTCGATATGACAGCGTTTTCTAACACTCATACCAGCAGTATATTGACATGTCAGTTAAATATTCCAACACAATTATTTACAATTTATTTATAATTTTCAATTATTTACACTAACCCCCTTCAACATGCATTTTTACCTTTGGCCATTAGCTTGATTTAGATTAACCAATCAATGGCGAGTACTTTATACCACTAAAATGTGTAACAAGGCGGTAAAATGTACGCGGTAAATAGTGTCCTTTCCTTCGCAGTAAATCATTTCGTTCTTGTCTACTCATTAATTTTTATTGAAATGTTAAAATTACTGTTATTCAGTTTCATTATGTATTATTTACTTTTTATATTCATTTACCATTTAACATTTACTTTCAAATTAATGAAATAGTGAGTACAGCACAGTGTGCTCTTATTGGCTAAGATCAATTTATTTCACTTATGCCAATGACATATCTTTATACACAGACCCAGGGTCTTTCAAATAGAAAGACCCTGATCGACCTTAAATATTTAAGGTCTCTGCTCTATATTAAAATAAAGCTGGGACCTAATATACCGGGTTATGAAACGATGTCACTGTCTGGGATGGTCAGGTGACACCACATACGAGATGGTCGCCATTCTCGAACTTGTTAATGTTTTAATTACTGCGGTAAAATTTGAAAATATGATCATATATGACATATCTATTTATTTCTTTCCTAAAGGTTAGTTTTTTATTATCGATTTATGTATAACTTTCGCCATTATTCACAGTATTCACTTGTGAGAAGTTGAGTATTTAAAACAATGGCTGACCGGCCTTTACAGTACGTGTACCTGAATTTCTAAGAAGTATAACATATTAAATATTTTTAAGCCTTAAAGCATAATTTTCTGAAGAAAAAAATGTGCTTGTTAGGAGAGCAACTTATACTTTCATTAACCATAAATATATTAAGTTTGGTAAATTTCGGTCTAAATATTCATTTTCTCTTAATTAGAATGAAAAACATGTCCATGTTCTTGATTTATGAATAAATTGTACATACTATAGCACCTTCAATTTTAAACTAATTCTGTATCAGATAGATTTTCCGTGAAGACCATAACTACCAGGCTAAACAACATTATACCATTATTGCCATTGTTACACTGCATGTCTGGTCAATGAAACATTTTATAAACAAGAGCTGTCACTGGAAATTGACATATGCCCCCGAAATGTAGCTTTGAAATTAAATTGGTGTAAATATATAATTGAATATGCCTGTGGAAAAGAGATCAGACAAAAAATAGAGCATGAACTGAAGGGAAATGGTAGAGTAATGTTTTCCTGCTTCAGATTCTTATATAAAGGTTGAAGACATAATAATTCAATGAAATAGAAAGCTGTGAGTTTGGCCTTGAATAAAAACAACATCGTTTTATTCCCAACCCCTACTGATGTTTTATATACAATAAAATCCCCCAAGCTGTTTTGGAGATGTAGATAGGATAATATTTTAATATAGAAGTTATAGTAAAAAATGACTAAGGGCCCATAACACTGCCAAAAATAATCCAACCAGAAACTCCTGACGATATGCACAGCTAGGTTTGGTGACAAACATTCCTGTGTAGTTTTCAATGAAATCCAACAGTCGTTTTGGAGATGAAGCATGGACAAGATTTTAATATAGAAGTCAGAGTAAAAAATGACTAAGTGTCCATAACTCTACCAAAAATAAATCGAGCAGAATCTCCTGAAAATACGCACAACTAGTCTTGGTGACAAACACTCCTGTTAAGTTTCAATGAAATCCCTCAAGCGGTTTTGGAGATGAAGCGAAGACAAGATTTTACCGGACAGACGGACGGACAGACAGTGCGATTGCTATATGCCTCCCTTTGGGGGTATAAAAAAATACACGGACATCAATACTGATTAAATTGTTAGTTTTTTCTTGTAAAATTGATGCCTGCAAGCCAACATCACCTTCTGTCAGATGAAGTTGTTACTATCCTCCATAAGTATAAGGAAGTAAGATTTATAAAACAAATAAAATGTATTAATTATGATTTGCACTTACTCTCAATAATGTGACTTCAGGCAGGATACTGCAAGGCGGATATTGAACATTCAAAAAGTAGCACGATATTCAACTTTTTGAGTACAATTATTTCAACTAGATTTGCAATTAAAGGTAAATTTGAACTATTACTGCCCTTTATGGAATGCTTTCATAATGAAATACACCCTATATTATCATCAAAGTAGATATTTTAACTCATCACTTGAAATATAAACAAAACATTCTTTTCAACATCTCGTACAAAAAGTAGGAACAGACTCAATTTATCACGCCTGTGTCCATACAAAGTACACGTGGTATAAACATGTAACATGTAAACATCGTTAGCGTGTAAAGCGACAGGAGTTCTAAATTTGTGTACATGTGTAGTTTAAATGTTTATTTTTCGTGTAACAAGGATTATTCTTGGATAACTTGGATATCTTTAAAGAGGTAAATGTTTGCTGCATTAAAATATGTAAAACTCTTTTTGTAATAGTGATGCAAATGATTGCAATTGTGAGTCAAACCTGAACTTAACTGTGCCCAACGAAATCCATTCGGCGATACATAGAGAAAGAAGGAATAATTTAAAAAGACCTTTACGACGCTTGACGCGGAGAATATTGCCAGTCAGAAAATACATCAATATCCTACTGCGGCAAGGTTTCCTGGACTATTGATTATACTATCATATAAGCAACAACATATACTGCCATTGAGGAATTTATAAAGAACCAACTGCGCATGCGCACAACACCATATTTTCACAATTTTCAAGTAATTAAGGCCCTGTTTTAATAAATAATTTAGGGCATTTCGGAAGCTAATTGTGATTCGCATGTGTAACTATAGCCCAACAAATTGTGCGCCAGGGCTCTTTATTATATAGATGGTCGCCCTTCGCGCACAACCCACTTACGATTCAAAACAATGCAGAAAGTTTTTCTTCTATGTGTATATGCCAGCGACCAGAATCTCGTCGCTAACTTTGACGGCTTCAAATGTATAGTTACACTCAATATTTCTTGAAATAAAATACATAGCTGTAAAGCTTATTCCAAACTGAATCAATATAAGAGAAAATAGATAAGAAAAATTTATGTTTTTTATGCATTACACTTATAAACCCTACACATGTCAACATGTTTTTGTTGGACACCGCTAAAACTCTACCTGACGGCAGTTTATTGATCGGTTTTATTTTTAAACCTCAACCGGTTGAAATATGTACTGCGGGAAATCCGTTGTTAACGCAGTCAACTAAAAGGGACTATCGTAGTTTCTACAAGATTTTTTTTTTTAGTTAGCATAAAGGGATGATATGAATGAAACTTAATCATGTTATGTATATTTGGATAGCTAAATACATGTATGCGAGTCGTTAATATTGTTATTTTCAAAGAGAATTATCTTTATTTGTATACATAGCATGTATACATATTCACATAGAGCTATAGGAAGATATAAAAGCGTCATACACAAAAAATCTGTATCAGCGATTAATTATGCCGCAAGTTCATTATTTTTGTGAGATTTTCTGAGACCATGTTCCGTCATATTGAATTTGCACAGAGTAAATAGGGAAATTTCTTTTTGTACCAGGCAAAAGTCAGTACAATGTGTTAAAACATCTCTTGTATTTCTGAACAAAATACCATAATGGCAATTCAGAACAACATATGTGGGTTATTTCGGACGGAGGTATTTTTTTTATAAAGCACTCTTCTTAATTTACAACACAGTACTGCATTGTAAATATAATTTATTGCATTATCAAAGAACTCTGCTCCATAAATGGAAACATTTTAACAAGAATTTAACAAAAGCTATGTTTGCCAAACGACGTCACTGCACCATTGCAACTTTTGCAATTTTAAACATTAAAGGGCCTTAGAAAAATTAACGATATTTCCACTCAAGTTATACCCACATAAGATCCCATATACTGTGAATGCTGACTATAGACCGTTCCATAATTGATAAATTGACCGTCCCAATGTCGAAGGTCACGTGACCGTCCGCCATTAAAGGACTGCTAAACCTCGCTATGATGCTTAAGTTCCGTATAAATCTGTATAACTTTAGCACATTTCAAGGTGACATACTGCCTTATATCGCGTGAATTTTGTTGCAGAATACACATCATTTTATTGTATTATTATAGATTCAAAGGTTTTGCGCATTATCATACTGATATTCCGAAAAGGCATGGAAAATGGCAAGTAAACGTCCTAGGTTAATATTAATTAAGCTGTTTCTTTCTCTAGCCAACGCCATTCAATCATTGTGCAACACGCTTTGCCCTGTCTAGTTTTTTCGAGCACTGTTTGGTTTTCTGGCACAGTTTTTTTTTTAATATCTACTTTAATGTTATTGTTGGCTTTTGAAAAACTTTGAAAGGCCCGACCTGGCTTTTTTCTCGGACGTGAGATTTTCCTCTCGAAGAAAATCTACAAAGAATTCCAAATTCTCCAATCTTTTTGAGATCTTCTCTTTTCCATGGCGTTTCCCCACATCTGTCAGGTCGCCATATATCTTGTCAATCACATTCCCCAATCCGCCGGTCAGTTTTCCGTGTCTTTCGAGAGTTAGGTTACGGTGTGAATAAAAGGAATGTCCAATTTGTGCGTGTACAATGTGTTTATGTTGTAGTGCCTGTAAACCACTTTGAATAAAATGACTTAACATCTTATAATTCCAGGACGTAATGTTCAATATTTGTCCTCTCTTTTCGGTCACTTATATGAATAGCTAAGCCTTATCTATTTCCACGTTCCGTAAAATTTACTTGTAACTGTCCACAGGAAACAAGCACTTTCAAAAATTTATTTTTAAAATCGATCAGAATTTCAAACATTTGATAAAAGCAATGCTGTATGTTTATCACTTGGCCTCAAAATAACCTTTACTTTAGCAGGAATTGAAATTAAATCGAGTTTGCAGTTTGCCCTACTTTCTTATCCAATCAGAGAGGCCATATTCAGTTTAAATTTGAAAAATATATCGCATAAAATAATCTGTATGAAAAAATAACTGACTTATTTTCTTTGATATGAACAGCGCGTGACATGTGGTATGTGGGCGGAGTTATACAAAATAGCTAGAATAACATACGGGCATTATAAACTGAACTGTACATGTAGAAAAAAGCCTCGTGACAACTTGAATGACAGGCAATCGACATCTTTCTGGAAGCTAGAGGTGTCAATCAAAATGAAAGGGCGGTCTTAACAAGACTTTAGAGGACGTGCGTACATGACAAACTGTAAGCAAGTTATTGGTCTTCTCTCGCAATAAATTCCATAAAATTTTATATATAACAAATAACTTATACGTATTGTGCGTAATTTTTGTATTGAAGGCATGCACGCAATTTGAAAACATCTTTAGAAAAATATTTATGGATAAGCGAAACAAACCATATATGGAATGTCTTTATAACTCAATATGGATGATATGATATAGGATATTGTAGTTTAAACTTAAAAAGTAAAGATGATATAATTTGGATAGGTGAAATAAACGGCTCTAGGTTCAAAATATTATTATGTCAGGCCTGATTACACTAAATAAATACTAGACGCTACGAAAATCAAATTATATTTAAATGTTCATTAAAGAAAAAAAACACAATATACAGGAAAGGGAATAGCAAATTTTAATTTTACTTGACATTACAAAATTGTTGACAACATACATTAGGAATCGTGTCCTTGACTGGTGGCAATTTAAGTTTATTAAATCCTATCTTTACAATAAAAATCACAAAATCAAAACTGTGACATGTTAAGAATGTGTGATGTATGTATTAATGTAGAATAAATAAATGGAGTAAATACAAAAGTTTCAAATTTATATTTTCAGAAAAAAACAACAGAAAATTTGTATTACGTCTATACGATAAAGCGCTTTGTGTGCGATTTAACGCGAACAGTCTCCCGGAGTGTACTAATATGTTTAAATTAAAAGAAACGTTTTCATTGGTTACAGCGTTTGCACATCCACATGTAAACAATCGGTACCTAATTGGGTTTAATAGGTAATTTAAGTTAATATTTGTCATTTTATAAATATTTTGAGGACTAATTATGGTTTATATCAACAAATGAACATGCCAGTGTGAAAATTTTCATGTTGCAATGAAAAAAATGAAATTTAAATCAGTTCGATTTCCGACACAGTTTTGAATCTAACTGGTTGAGACGTAAACGCCGACATCTATGTAATATCAGTTTGTAAATCGGTCGGTCTTGCAGTCGAAATATTGAGACTAGTGTAACTATAACCAAATTAAAGTCTGTAAACCTAATGACCAACTAAAACAATAGCTTGAAAAAAATCTAGTAGGAACAGAATTGTTAAGTAACCATATTTTGACAAATATTTTTGAAAAACAGTTTTGAATTGAAAGTGAAAGTGATGCTTTAGAAATAGCAAGAATTACGGAATAAGGTGAGTAACGTGCCCAACTATTTATAACGTATTTTTAGATTTTGAATTATTAATTAACCTGAGTCTGTATCCGCGAAGCTCGATGCCATTTTTCACGAAAATAATTGCAGAAGACAAGGAATGTCACATTTTTCAAGTTCAGGATAGTTCTCCTTTGTAGAGAGCACCATTTTGAAGGGAAGTAAGTGCGGTAGTCCTTTCATGGTCAACTGACACTAAAATTCACTTAAAGGTATTTCATTACTAAAATCCAATAACTGCACTTTTCATCCAACTTTCAAACGATCTCTTTCTTATGACCAAATGTCATAAGGCTTACAATTTTTTTTTTTACATTTTTTTTTGGCGTGGAAGGGGGCGGGCAGGTCTTGCTACTCAATTTTTATATTTTTACATACATTTGTATTTTTATTTTAGATATAAGATTCGAAACAGAACTAAAAATCTCATTAAAAAATCAGCACTCTTTTCAGAGGTATTGAAAAAAATTGGGAAAAAAGAACTACTACCTACTGTCATTTCATTCCGTTTTGAAATTGCCGAAATAATTATGCATGATATGTTCATAAAACCTTTAATGTGTCTGACAGAAGATTACTTCCATCCACTGGAATGTAGCTCTATATAATGCTTCAAGTCTAGTTTAAATGAGTCTGAATTCTGACTAAAGATGCTACCCCGGATCAAATATTGGGGTGTCACAACCGCTTGTTTACAAGTTCTGTGCGTTATCACTTGACCACTGATCTGCGCCCAACTGACCACTTGTGTTATACACAGAGCATGTAAAAGAATTAGGAGTGTCTTTCTGGAAAGGGAAGGAGACTTTCTGTAACTCACACTACGTGTATACTTCACAACCTAAAATAACTTAATTTTCTTTGGACGCCGGCCATTTCATTTGGAGAACCAATACTGATGATAAATAGACTCAAATAAATAAATCCAGGAAGAAATCAACATACTGAACAAGTGATAAAAATGGTGTGAAAACATTCATTAATTTAATGACCGACTCTGCGTAAATTTCAAAGACATTTATGCAGGTATTAATGATGATAGAGGTGATTGACATGATTCCATTATGGTAATCGAATAAACCTAATTGAGGCAAAACTTATGGCCTGAAATTAGAAGGATGAAATCACATCTTTTTAAAGATTAAATTTCACATTATCTCCAAACAAGTCTTTCAAATTGACCTACCACACTTAGGACAATGCCATATCTATTTCACGATCCCAGTATACAGATGCTTCCTACATGCCTAAATAAACAGAATTCACAGAAGATGACCTGATTACAAAGTTAGGCAATCAATCGATCTATTAATAAACTACTTCTAACCCTTCTCTTAATTAAATGGTTTACTTTCAATACCTCTTGCGACTTTACCTGAATGTATTGTAAATAGTTTACTACAATCAGGATTTTTCACTATTTGAAAGACCCTATTACAATCAACGGTATCAACATTATTAAGAAGTTTATACAACTGTACCAAATCAGCTCTCAGTCGCCTGTATTCCAATAAAGATATACCCATTGACATAAACGCTCGAGACATATGACAAACCTTGTAGATGGGGTACCAGCCTTGTTGCTCTTCTCTGGAGATTTTCAGTTGCAATTATATCCTTCTTCAGTCTTGGATTCCAGATGACTGTACCATACTCTAAATGTGGCCTAAACAATGACTTGTGTAGGATGGGGAACATACTTTTTCCATAACTAAAAAAGATATGAAGATCAACTCAAGATTTTTACTGGCTACATTTAACTTTTCTTGACTATGTACTCCAAAGGATAATTGTTGATAAGAAATAACACAGAAATCCTTTTCAAAATCGAATTGTATAATCTCAACTATTTTCATGCAATATTCTTTAATGTAGTTATTATCTGGCATTATGCATCTTTCTTAAACAGATGTTTATATTTCTGTATATTGAATTTTAATTGCCATTGTGTTGCCCAGTTGCAAGCAGTAAAGATTCCTTCTTGTTCATTATCAAAACTCCCCACATACAGTTTTTTGACACCCGAAAATAACTTGACTGCACAATTCACCATATATGGCAAATCATTTATATAAATTAAGAATAGCAGAGAGCCTAGTATACTCCCCTGTGGAACACCACTTGATACATCTTGCCACATGCTAAAGCTTCCATTTTTCATCACTCGTCAGGAAATCTTTAATCCAGTTGTATAACTTTCCCCTGATACCGTACGAGCCCATAATTTAATGAGTAATCTTTTGTGAGACACTTTTTCAAATGCGGCCTAGAAGTACAAATGTATATTTTGTCAACATCTTCTCCATTATCAATTGCCTCAATCCAGTCGTCTATGCATTCAAGTAATTGCTTGATACAGATGTAATTTGTTTTTTTCCATTACTCTACAATTTAATGGTGTCAGACTAAATGACCTGTAATTCTCAGTTAAGGACATGTGCATTCCCTTTTTTGTATATTGCAGTAACATTTGTATGTTTCCATATTTCAGACAGTTTACCTTCACCTGTAGATTTCATAAAAAATTATATTCAATGGACTGGAATGTTTTTGTATGTATTCCTTTAATATTTAGGTGTGTATATCATCTTGTCCCTGTGCTTTTGATGGATTAACTTCCTGCATGAATTTCTTTACCATCTCTTGATTGATGTTCTTAATTGATATTATACTGACCAAAAATGCATAGAAGACAGCCATTAGCCCAAACAGAATATGACAGATTGTGACATTTATATCATTCTCTTGTTTCACTGCTTATATATATAATATATGAAAAACCTTGAAAATTTCTGAGTTCAGACACATTTGACAGGTAATTTCTTTGCAGACAGTCTCAACAAGAAATTGGTAAAACCAAATAATGCTCCCGAAGTATTTTTTATTCAGAATGGCAGAAAAGTAAGAAATGTACTATCAATGGTATTTCAATGACATGTGAGATTAAATACTTTTTTAAGGTTTAGTAAGGATAATCAAATTCCTTCCTAGTTTGGTTCCCGTCGTACTATAAAATTTAGTATTATTAAACGGAGAGAAAAGGGCAGGTAATCCAGACTAATTCCTTCCGAACTTTTCAAATTAATATCCGGACAAGCATTACTAAGTACTATAAAGGGAGATAATTAAAAAATAAGTAAACTAGAACTGGAACTATCACTAAAGGTGATAAATACCCCCACATGGGTGCTTGATACTGTAACTGGAAAGCTTAGATTCAATGGCATAAAATGACATTATAAACATGGAAATATGTATATATTTTATATTTAATAATATTGTATATAGAGAAAACAATTACCGGTAGACTATCGAACTGTATATTTTTTAGTAGACCTAGTTTAAGCGAACAGTGACCTTGTCCCGACTGGCAAAATTTTCAATCCCAAGCGTCGTATTCATAGAAGCTACCTTTACAGCAAATTTTAACAAAATATCTCATTCCTAACTCAAGTTATTGAGCAGAAACCATTTATTTTTTATTTTAGTAACAGTGACCTTAACCTTGACCCCACCAGCCCCAATATCGAACGTGACCTGTATCTTGTGATGTTACACCTGTGTACCCAAAATTGTTTAAATCTGTCTAGCCTTTCATGCGTAATTTTCCAAAAACCGTTTTTAGCTCACCTGAGCACGTAGTGCTCATGTGAGCTTTTAGGATCGATGGTTGTCCGTCCGTCCGTCGTCCACAATTCATTCAAACGACATCTCCTCTGTTCCACTGGGCCAAATTTAATGAAACTTGCCTGGAATGTTCCTTGCATGAAGCTCTACCAAGATTGTTCAAATGGTTCCAGTCCATTGCTTTGCTGGGTCACTGGAGCTTAAACAGATTTTTAAAGTTGGATCTTTAAAAATCTTCTTCTCTGAAACCGCAAGGCCTGAGCTTAGATATTTGGTATGAAGCATTATCTAGTGGACCTCTACCAAGTTTGTTCAAATTATGATCCTGGGGTCAAAACTGACCCACCCCAGGGGCCTAGAGTTAAGATATTTGGTGTGCAGCATTGTCTAGTAGACCTTTACCCCAGAGGTCAGTTGATTTTACATAGAGTTATATAGGGAAAACTTAAAAAATCTTCTTGTCAGAAACCACATGGCCTAGAGTTAAGATATTTGGTGTGCAGCATTGTCTAGTAGACCTTTACCAAGCTTTTGAAATCATGGCCTCTGTGTCAAAAATGGCACCGCGCCAGGGGTAACTTGTTAAATACATTGAGTTATATAGGAAAAACTTAAAAAATAAATCTTCTTGTCAGAAACCGTAAGGCATAGAGCTTAGATATTTGGTATGTAGCATTGTCTAGTGGACCTCTACCAAGTTTGTTCAATTATACCCCTGGGGTCAAATTTGGCCCCACCCCGGGGTCATTGGTTTTACATAGGCTTATATAGTGAAAACTTTGAAAATCTTCTTGTAGAAGGAGAGGTAACATTTTCAGTCCAAATAAACTGGAAATTTGTCAGACAGGTTGTTTCTATGATTTCTAGCTCAAGTTCGATTATGAGTCACTTGGGTTCAAAAACTAGGTCACAGAGCCCAAAAATAGAACAAGAGGGCCATGATGGCCCTGGATCGCTCACCTGAGTACTTTGGCTGTAGGTTTGCTGCTAAGCAGTATTTCATTTTTTAATTGAAAATATGTAATTGCCTACAAACCAAATATGTAAAATATCAGTCAATAAATAAAGGCTCTATGACAGAAAGAAGAAATATCTATTATAAGCTATAGTGACCTTGACCTTGACCCAGTGACAAATTTCCAGGTTATTTGAACTGAAAATGCTACATTTAGAATGTTAACAAGGTTTTTCTATATTTGGACTCTGTGACCTAGTTTGTGACCCCAGATGACCCATATTCGAACTTCATCTAGAAATCTTCAAGGCAACCTTTCTGACAAATTTCCAGATTATTTGGGCTGAAAATGTAACCTCTAGAGTGTTAACAAGATTTTTCTATTTTTGGGCACTGTGACCTAGTTTTTGAACCAAGATGACCCATATTTAAACTTTTGCTAGAAATCTTTGAAGCAACCTTTCTGACAAATTTCCAGATTATTTGGGCTGAAAATGTAACCTCTAGAGTGTTAACAAGATGTTTCTATTTTTGGGCTCTGTGACCTAGTTTTTGAACCCAGATGACCCATATTCAAACTTGAACTAGAAATCATAGAAGCAACCGTCCTGACAAATTTCCAGATTATTTGGTGTAAAAATGTTACCTTTAGAGTGTTAACAAGGTTTTTCAAGTTTTGGGCTCTGTGACCTAGTTTCTGACTCCAGATGACCCATATTTAAACTTGACCTAGAAATCATCAAAGCAACCTTTCTGACAAATTTCCAGATTATTTGGGCTGAAAATGTAACTTCTAGAGTGTTAACAAGATTTTTCTATTTCTGGACTCCGTGACCTAGTTTTTGAACCCAGATGACCCATATTTGAACTTGAGCTAGAAACCATTGATAGAACCTTTCTGACAAATTTCCAGGATATTTGGACTGAAAAAGTAGCCTCTAGAGTGTTAACAAGGTTTTTCTATATTTGGGCTCTGTGACCTAGTTTTCCAACCCTGATAACCCATGTTCGAATTCTTCCGAGATATTAATGAGACAAACATCCTGACCAAGTTTCATGACAATTGAGGCAAAAATGTGACCACTAGAGTGTTAACAAAATAATTGTGGACGGACGGACGGACGACGGACAAAAGGTGTTCAGAAAAACTCACTCTGTCACTATGTGACAGGTGAGCTAAAAACATTGTTAACACTTTAGAGGTTACATTTTCAGTCAAAATATCCCAGAAATTTGTCAGAAAGGTTGCTTTGATGATTTCTAGCTCAAGTACTAATATGGGTCATCTGGGGTCAAAAACTACGTCATAGAGCCCAAATATGTAAAAACCTTGTAAACACTCTAGAGGTAACATTTTCAGTCCAAATAACATGGAAATCTTTCAGAAAGGTTGTTTCAATGATTTCTAGGTTAAATTTGAATATGGGTCGTCTGGAGTCAAAAACTAGGTCATAGGATCCAAAAATAGAAAAAAAATGTTAACAAGCTAGAAGCTGATTTCCAGATCATATATTCTCGAAATTTGTCAGAAAGATTGTTTAAATGATTTCTAGCTCAGATTCGAATATACGTCATCTGGGGTCAAAATCTGGGTCACAGACCCCAAATATGGAAAAAACCTTGTTAACACTCTAGAGGTAACATTTTCAGTCCAAATAATCTTGAAATTTGTCAGAAAGATTGTTTCAATGATTTCTAGCTCACTTTTGAATATGAGTTATCTGGGCTCAAAAACTAGGTCATAGGGCCAAAAAGTAGAAAAACCTTATTAATGCTCTAGAGGTTACATTTTCAGTCCAAATATCCTTGAAATTTGTCAGAAAGGTTGTTTCAATGATTTCTAGCTCAGATATGGATATGGGTCATGTGGGATCAAAAACTAGGTCACAGAACCCTAAAATGTAAAAACCATTTTAACACTCCAGAGGTAACATTTTCATTCCAAATATCCTGGAAATTTGTCAGACAGGTTGATTTAATGATTTCTAGCTCAGATCGAATATGGGTTACTTTTGGTAAAAAACTAGGTCACAGAACCCAAATATGGAAAAACCTTGTGAACTCTCTAGAGTTAAGATTTTAATTCCAAATAACCTGAAAATTTGTCAGAAAGGTTGCTTCTATGATTTCTAGCTCAGGTTTAAATATGGGTCACCTGGAGTCAAAAACTAGGTCACAGAGCCCAAATATCGAAAAAACTTTGTAAACACTCTAGATGCTTCATTTTCAGTCCAAATGTCCTGGAAATTAGTCAGAAAGGTTGTTTTGGTGATTTCTAGCTCAAGTTTGGATATGGATCATCTGGGGACAAAAACTAGGTCACAGAGCCCAAATATCGAAAAAACTTTGTAAACACTCTAGATGCTTCATTTTCAGTCCAAATGTCCTGGAAGTTAGTCAGAAAGGTTGTTTTGGTGATTTCTAGTTTAAGTTTGGATATGGATCATCTGGGGTCAAAAACTAGGTCACAGAGCCCAAATATTGAAAAACCTTGTTAACACTCTAGAGGCTACATTTTAGTCCAAATAACCTGGAAATTTGTCAGAAAAATTGTTTCAATTATTTCTACGTCAAGTTCGAATAGGTTCAAGGTCATCTGGGGTCAATTAACCAGGTCCATAGCAACTTTGTTAAAAGCAGTCATATTCAGGTGAGCGATACAGGGCCATCATGGCCCTCTTGTTTTAGTAACAGTGACCTTGAACTTGGCCCCAGAAACCATTTTTCAACCATTTTATTTTTTGGTAACAGTGACCTTGACCTTCGCCCCACCAGCCCCAATATCGAAGCTGACCTGTATCTTATGATGTTACACCTGTGTACCAAAAATTGTTTCAATCTGTCAAGCCTTTCAGGAGTTATCGTCCGGAAACCGTTTTCTATTTTTAGTTACATTGACCTTGACCTTGGCCCCACCAGCCCCAATATCGAACTTCACCTGTATCTTATGATGTTACAGCTGTGTACCAAAAACTGTTTTAATCTGTCTAGCCTTTTATGAGTTATCATCCGGAAACCATGATGGACTGACCGACTGACCGACAAGCTCACTGTTTGTGGGGGTTTAATTATGTTTTTTTGACACTGCACTTCCTCTGACTAGTCTCTAAAACTGTGTGAAGTTTCAATGAGATATCATGGACAGTTTAGAAGTTATATTCTGGACAAGCATTTTTATCTTAAGGGAGATAATTCAAAAATTAGGGAAGGTAGAATTATGGTTCTTGGACACTGCACTTCCTCTCACTGGTCTCTATCAATGTATTAAGTTTCAGTCAAATTCCTTCAATACTTTTCAAGTTATTCTCTGGACAAGAGTGTGACAGGCAGATGGATAAAGCGGTGACTATATGCTCTCCCTTCAGGGACTATAAAAACGTTTTGCCACGAGTCCAACTAGGACAATGAAATGATGCTTTTGCTACTCCATTAAAGTCAGACTTAAGACCCACTGTTCATCTTTAGTTTCCACACTTAATGTAAGGTGAAAAGACTTCCACACTTATTGCTGAAAAGTACATATGTAAATTAATAAACAGAAAAGCACACCAAGAACTTTAAAAATTTTATTTCTAGTCCTGAACAAAAGGTTCTATAGACTGCAGACTAATTATGGGGTCTGCAACACTGAAACAAATACATTTACATTACAGAAAAGAAACATTGACAAAATTTACTCAATCACAATTACAACTCTTTTTTTTTTTTTTATAAAACTGAGACATTCAAAATAATTCTTTTCACAATGACAAATAATTATATCAAATATTCATGTTCATAGACATACAATAACTTTCATGCACATCAAGTTTCAAGTTCACTTCTTCTGATATCAGACATGTAAGTACAAAGGAAAACTGTCATTAAATATTCATGTACATAATAATTATGCAAGAATATTGTCATGAAATATTCATGTACATAACAAAACTATCATCAAACATTCAGGTACCAATATCAATCATTACATACATGTACAATTTACATGTACAAAGGGAAGTATGTACATTGGAATACTATGATGAAAATGTACACTTGAACTGAATTATAATTTATTTGTGAACATAAGGATACTTCCAATAAAACATTCATGTACTTATAAATACTATCATGAAATATTCATGTACACACAAACTGTCACTGTGTCCAAGTACAAACCAATACTGCATTTTGGCAACATTGAAATATTTGTTAAACTAAACTTCTGGAACAATTACTAATTATGGAGAAATAAACTATTCACATAAATTTATCAATAAAGATTAGTATATATCACCATTTAATACAGATTTTGTGAACTGAAGGTAACCTCATGAAATGGATCCTCTATCCTTTGAGTAGTGACTGAAATAACTGGAAAAAAACCTGCTGCAACAAAAACATGCTGACAATAATTCATCAAGAAGTCAATTTTTAACAATGAACCCAGGCTAGTTTTAAGCTGAACACATAACTATGTAACTTCCACTACCATATTCATTTTCTTCAATACATCAGCAACTGTTATTAAACTTAGTAATTACTGAAGCAATAATTACACTAAATAAGAATTTAATTAACAAATAGTAAGCCTATATTCTATTTTCTTACTGCTTTTCATACAGACACTATTAAAATTCTGCAACAATTCATATTCTCTAATTATTTAAGATATTAAAGAAGATTATTTAAATCTTTCATTGTTTACATTCCTTTTTTCACTGATATTTTAAATGGTTACATTCTCATACTGTCATTGACTCAGAAAAAACCATACAAAGTCTTTAAGTTTGTTTACATTCCCTTATGAAATTGGCATAAAATCTAATCTACCAGTACTGGTAAAAAAACAAAAAAAAAGACATAACTTGCATCAATGTCTTTGGAAGACAACAGTTATCAGCAGATTTTTGTAACTAGAAACATAAAATTTTAATGAACAATAAAATATTTGATAAAAAAAAAAATTAAAAAGTGTTCAAAGGCCTTGGAGGCCCTTGCATAGGCTTCAATATCACACATTATGATAAAAAAAGTTTTTTTTATATTACAAGTTCACCTAAAGGTAGTTCAAAAAAACATTTGATCAAAGTCAAATTTTTTTAACCAGAATCCAAGTCTTGTGTGTGACACACTCTGAAGTGTGGAAATGGTAGAAAATAATGAGAATGACTTCAAAATAAGTTAACATTTCTACTTTGAATATCAGTAGATACTGGTTACTTATTTTGGAAAAAAAGAATACACACAACAGACATTCAAAGTCAAAGATGCAACACACAGCAAATAGGCCGCATAAATTACAAACCTCCCCTGAGACAAGCCCTTAAAATCAGCTTCTGACTGGCTGTTTTGAAGATCAAATCTAGCCAATCAAAATACAGGAATCTTAGACTGGTTCAAGATAGGAATTTATTAAGTGTACCATTATTAGAGAAAAATCACACAACCTTTCATGATGAACTAATCTATCTCACACTGTTCTACAACTACTTATTGCTTTGTAATACACATTTTTTATATACATATACATGTCAAAAATCATTACATACAACGTAATGTCATTTAAATTATGGCAATACAAGCTTAGACTTATAAGTTTTCTTGCATCAAAACTGAAATCATACTTTACAATGGAACATGCTCTTCATATATTAAACCATTTCTGGGAAAAAAGGTTTTCTTCTGATAATTTTTCTGTTACTGACAACAAACATTTTCTTTTTATTAAAGCATAGTCTATGTGAATCAATATAATATGCAGATATTGAAACAATGCAAAGATGCAAACAAGGCAGTAATAAGACTTTTTAAAATAAAGTTTTCTTACAAAAACAAATTGAGGCTTGAAATCCTATAAGAAGCAAAGTCACAAAACCTTGCTGGATTTCATAAAAAGTGCAAAAAAATAAAACTTTACACTGGTAAATCACTATGATAAAAGTCTTTACACACATACAGGTAAAAAAATTGACTAGTTTCAAGATAAAGGTTTTCTCGTGTTATACATCAAGGGAAAGAACTCTCCAATCAAAATTCCTATCCAAATTTCAGTTTTCACTTGTTACAAGACAGCCTTAAATATGTCAAATGAAAATAATCTGTTTTAAAGATTGTTTTAGTTTTCGAAAAATATCCACATGTTACAGCTTAAGAGAGCTAACTCTTACATCCAAAATTTGATAGGTGACATCTCTTTAACAAGACTGACTAATTTTATTGATAAAAATATCAGTATTTTAAGAGTTTACTGTGACATTGTGACTGAATAAATTGGCCTATCAATAAATCTCCTGACATGGAAAGACAGCAGCTATAGAAAATCAAGTTCAATCTTTTAGACTGAACTTTGTATTTAATCTTGATAAGTTGAATAATGTTGTTATAATTTTCCTAATATTTGTATTCCAGATTTCTTCAAAAGGGAAACTTTACAGTTGGTCAGGTACTAAAGTGTTAGGCAATCATCCTTAAGATGTCAATACACAGTGTTCTAAAGTGTTAACTAAACAAACTAAAGTTCAAACAGAACTACTGGTAAATAAACATATTAATGATAATTTAATTCTACAAAATATATATGGCTGAAGAGACAAAATATATACGGCTGAAGAGACGACTTACACTGTCTTTCACAATATACTATCAGTATCCTTATAACATGCAAAAAGATGAATTCATTGCAAATACACGCTTATCAAAACTTACCCAAAAAATATTTCAATTTCTAAACATTTCAGTTTTATCTCTGAAGCTTATCAGTAATAAGCTTGAAAAGATAAAACAATCTCAACAAGTTCTGACAAATAAATTATCTCAAATTAAACCAATTTTTTGAGGTACATTGACAATTTTGCTCAAGATACATTACATTTTTTGTTTTAATTTTTGAGACAATAGTGAAACTGAGACACATTATTTGTATATATCTAAGGTCAAAAATCTAAAACTGATGTAAGGTATAAAACAGACTTTACCCAATACTCATGGCAAGGAAAAAATCTCACTCAAAATTAAACTGCTTAGGCAATATCCTCCTGATGGGGCAATTACATTATAAAATCCCCAAGTTTATCAAAATGTTCTTAAAATGGACTTGATAAATCATGTAGAAATTAAGTTCATTTTTGTCACTCATGTCTTTAAAAGTAATTCAAATGTTTTATTGTTAATAAAACTTTTAATGTTTGATCATTAATTTTCTTCTGAACAATAAAACCAAACATGATATAATACTATATCATCTTGTATAACATAATTCAATCTACAAAAATAAACACTCATACAAGGCTGGTTTGACAAGAAAACCCCAAAAAAACTAGACACCACTAGACACCACAGAACATCATTTATACAATTTTAATAATATCTGAAAGTGTTTTTTTCATAGACACATAAAATGCACAATAACACATGTAATGAGAATCGAAATCGAAATGAATTACAGAATCCCTGAATGACTAGGTCACAAGACTATCACATGACTGTCATGTGACCTTAGGTCTGTACAGAATGAGTATGACTGTGAAGCAATCCCGTGAGATCTGGTACGGTATAATGGCAGGTCTATAGGGTCTTTGCTTTACTCAGTAACTCTTGAACAAATGCCTGAAATGAGAAATAAAAAAAAAAAAATTAGATAAATAATATTTAACTAATATATATTTAATCATTGTCCTTGTGCATAATTTGTAAATTACTACAAGGACATCAAGGGCCAATTCATAGCTGGTAAAATGTTTTGCTGTACTCGTGCCAAACTGGGACTTTAGGAGGTGGGTGGGGGTCTTGCTAATCCAATGCGGATATTTTTTAGAAAATAAGCAAAACTACGCAGTCTGCTCTGTTTTAGAGCATTTCCAATCAGGTGCACCATAAAAATCCTGGACCATAGGCATTATTGTAGATACACCAAAATGAATATCATTGATTTCCGATGCTCAGTGACTCTGGTATAATATATACCTCTGATCTATCCTGTTTGGTCTTATCCAGCTTGCTTATTGCATTGTGTGTGTATTATAACTTATTACGCACAGTGACACTGTAGGAAACAGTCCCAAATTTGGCCTGAAATCCTGGATAAGCCCCTGATAAGATTTCAATCAAATCAGCCTCTTATCCACAATCCTTTACCCTTGTTAGTCTTTCACATCTGCCGTTCAATTTTACTAGCCTTTTCAATATTTATTCTTACTTTTGGACTGATCTGTATACCCAGACATTTAGGAGTATGATTGATTAAGCCCCCTGACTTCAATCATGTCCTTACCAAAGATTTGAAAATATTTCTTAATGCATTTATAAAATTTTCACTCATTTTGGTCTCTTTCAAACTGCAATGATCACTTCTTATCTATATACCAATGTCTGCACCATTGCTAGTAATTATATACAACTTTCAGAGATCTCCTTTACAGGGATACACAGGCAAATGAATGCCCAAAAAATCAAAACTAAAATAACCGGTATTTGCTTAAATCACGTTAAATATGAAGAACTTTAAATTCCCAGTATGTTTGTCCATAAAAATAAAGTGATATGCAGGCTTGAACTTAAATATTTGAATGTTCTTTAACAGAAAGTAAAACGTGAACAGAATCACCAAGTTATTTAAAATAGGTCACGTGATAAAAACAACCAATCGTTGTTTCTCTTGGGTTGCTTTTTAACGAAGATCATGTGACAGGTACTTCATTCGTCTAATAATTCACTGCAAAAATTTAGCGCAAAATCTAAATTTTCTTTCTAGACCCACCTCAGTCAAGTTAGGAAATCACCCAGTTTTTCAATAAAAAGAGGAAATTTTTCTTACTGGGACTGACCATTGTATTTATTTTGATCACATTTATAGAATATCAATTGAAGAAACCAGAAAGAAAGCATAAAACTTTTGCCTGTATATCCCTTTAAACTTCCTAAGCAAAGCTTTAAGTTTTTAATTGAGTTTAATGCCCAAAATCATATTAGGAAAACCATTTCCCTAACCACTGGTCCGGGGAAGGACAAGTACTAGACTTTAAAATTTCCCCCAAGAAACTGCTTAGTGCTAACTTTCTGACACAAAATGGAACAGTCAATCCATTTGTAAAGTAAAGAAACCACATACTGAGTGAGACCTTTAAAAGGAATATTTTATCACACATGAATCCCTTAAAAAAGAAATAATTAATAATATTTAATTTTTCTGTCTGAGTAAACATATTGGTGCACTGTAAAGTACAAAAATAACATCAATTTAACAGCTTATTTTGATGCACAAAATATATCATGAATTATGTATACAAACGAATTGCCAAATCTTTTAATGGTGGTTTCCCACACATTTATATTTTATACAAAAATTAAATTGCATAACAAGCATGAGAAAGTAACCAAGGTCTGGACTAATTCAACTGAAAATTAATTGAAAGAAAGTTATTCAATTAACATTCTGCAAACGTAATTATAGTGGAAGTAACATTTTAATACATCAGTTGCATTCAAATTATCACATTACATTAACTTTATTCAAAGTGAGCCATGGTCTTAATTAGCTTATTAAATGCTTACCCATCTCTTTTTTTAAAGGGACTCAATTACAAATCGGCTGACGATGCATCAAAAAGAAAATGTTTATACATATAGAAATTCTAGTTGTAATTGTGAAGAACAAATCTGAACTAAATTACTGTCTCATTTTTTGTTACAGAAACACATCATGATTATAAGGTTTTACACACTTCTAGTCTTGGGGCAGATACTTTCTTTATATTGTACATTTTGTAGCTTGGTTTAGTTTGCCACTCTTAATTTTACTGACTGGAAGGGCAAAGGTTTGTATCCTGCTATAATCTAATTTATTTTCTTTAGTTTCCATGATATATAGAAGCATGAAACTGTTTCTTTACATAGTATAGTAACTTCTCTTAATTTAATAGAAAATTATTTCTAACCTAAACTCTGTCAGTAGCTTTAAGTTTAGAGAACAAAAATCAAGAAATGTGTCACAAACACGAATGTCCCCAAAACATGGCAATGGTCACAGTCATGGTAGCTTATAACTTGATGTTACCTTGATCATTTGAACAAATTTGCAGTCTGTGGAAACTAGAATTGCCACTGTACTGGCGCCTCTATCCCCTGCATACCGCTTTTTCAGTAGGGTATTGATTTATGGGAAGATGTTACTTTATGCCTTGGACTAAAATAAAGTATAAAAAAAATTAAAAAGGGCAATAATTACAAAATTATGCAAAAAAGAGTTATGGTTCTTGGGCAATGCACTTCTCCTCAATGAGATCTATTTATCTATGAAGTTTTTAGTTGATACCTTCAAAAGTTTTTTAGTTATGCCCCGGACAAACAAAACCCAACAGCTCCAAAATTGTTCAAAAGAGAGTTATGGTTCTTAAGCACTGCACTTTTCCTCAATGAGATCTGTCTATGATAGCTTCAAGTTGATACCTCCAATGCTTTTTGAGTTAAGCCCCAAACAAAAATTAAGAAAGAAACATTTCTAGGGCAATAATTCCAAAATTATGGTAAAGAGAGTTAAGGTTCTTGAACAGTGCACTTTTCCTCAATGAGATCTATCCATCTATAAAGTTTCAAGTTAACATCTTCAATACTTTTTGAGTAATGCCCCAGACAAAAATCAAGTATGAAAAATTTCAAACAGCAATAATTCCAAAATTATGCAAAAGAGAATTAAGGTTCCTGGCCAACTGCACTTCTCCACAATGAGATCTATTTATCTATGCAGTTTCAAGTTGATATCTCCAATAGTTTTTGAGTTATGCCCCAGACAAAAATTAAGTATGAAAAATTCAAAGGGCCATAATTCAGGACATTTTTTAACCCAAATGAAAAATCCAATCATAATGCACAACTAGGCTTCATGACAATCACTTCTGTGAAAGTTTCATTCAAATCCAACAAGTGGTTTTTGAGCTGAAGCACGGACAAGATTGTCGGATGGATGGATGGAAAGACAGGTTTCATTCAAAGCCAACCAGTGATTTTTGAGATGAAGCAAGGACAAGATCATAATCTACAGAGCATTTGTATACAAATTCAATGGGCCATAATTCAGGAAGTTTTAATCCAAATGAAAAATCCTAAAACTATGCACAACTAGGCATCATGACAATCACTTCTGTGAAGGTTTCATTCAAATCCAACAAGTGGTTTTTGAGCTGAAGCACGGACAAGATTGTCGGATGGATGGATGGAAAGACAGAAGGACTGTGCGATTACTATATGCTGCCTAGAGGGCATAAAAAGCATAATTAAGCATAACAGAAGTCTTTTTCTTTGAAATATTTCTGCTTACAAAAAGAGCTAATCTTGAATTTATGTCAGTTATTTGCATACTCACGTCCGAACAAACCATAGCTGCTGCAGTCTTATAAATTTTGTTAACAGTTTTAAAAGATTAAAAAGTAGATGAAAGACAGGACTGAAAAACTACCATCTCATTTGTTTAATTATGTATAAACACAGCCGTTAATTTGTCTTTGTTACATGCTGCATTCAGTATTCAGCATTTAATACAACTGACACTGAAAAATACCCCAAGAGAGAATGTAATCAAGGCTATAGTTGATTTCTTACAACTAATATCAGTCAACATCTTTCCAAAATTCAAGGTAAAAATAAAACTTTTACTAATTAACTAAACAAATCTTATTTCTTTTCAGTGCAATACAATGGATTCCTAACCTAGGTTAACTTTTTGGTATACCAAAAGCATTACTGTACTATATAACATTCCCCTATGCCACCGGTACCTTCTGTTGTCAGCAATCTTCATAAAGAAACATGCTGAAGAATGCAGATATCCAGTTTACTCAAACAAACAAAATCTTGGGAAGCAATTTCCCTAATGTAAAGGAAGTAATCCATCAGTATGATTTTTATGCTTGATGAAAATGGGTAAATTATCTATCTCCTTGAAGGCTGAACCACATTCATTTAACACTCCACTATTTGCTTACACTATTTTCCCCTAACTTAAGACCTAAATGGAAACTGTTTATCACCAAAAGCTATGATGAAAGGCATGAATGGAGGGACCAGTTACTTCAAATCTGACTTCTGCATCCTTCCCTAATTGTTTACTTACACTCATATGGTCTTTAAAATTTCAATTTACCAGTAAGGTAACTGATAATGTACAGGCCAGTTAAGTTGACTAAGGGCAACTCACTGCTTTTTAGACCACACCATGTAAGAGAGTACAATTTTAGGAAACAGGGAAAAGTATTATATGGAAAGACACAGAATGTAAAAAAAAAAAAATTATTATGGTATTTACAAAGAAATAAGCTGAGATATAAAAATATCTCTTCATTTCTCTGTATACAACACAGGTTTTCTCAGTATCCTGGTCAGACTTTACCTTGCATCATTTCTTTTTACTCAAAAACGCTGTTTTCAAAGATTCACTGAATTCATGAGAACTTTGTAGTAAAAACAAAATGTGGAAAATTAGAACTTGTGCATGTGAAACCTTTGGTAAATTAACATAATAAAGCAATGAATAGCTTGCATTTTCCCTTCTGACAAACATAAATGTAAGTCCTACATTTTTTTGTACTGTTCTTTACTCTTCAGTAAGCAGCTCTAGGACTCTTTTCTACTATCCTGATTCTTTTCAGCAATTCATCCTTTTACAATTATTCAGATTCTTTTCTGTCATTCAGATTCTTTTGTTCAGATTCTTTTCTGTCATTCAGATGACAAGATTCTTTTCTGTCATTCAGATTCTTTTTTGTCATTCAGATTATTTTCTGTCATTTAGATTCTTTTGTTCAGATTCTTTTCTGTCATTCAGATGACAAGATTCTTTTCTGTCATTCAGATTCTTTTGTTCAGATTCTTTTCTGTCATTCAGATGACAAGATTCTTTTCTGTCATTCAGATTCTTTTTTGTCATTCAGATTATTTTCTGTCATTTAGATTCTTCTCTATTATTCAGACTTCTTTGTGTCATTCAGACTTTTTTTTAATTATTCAGATTCTTTTCTGACATTTAGATTCTTTTCAATCATTCAGATTCTTTTCTATATTCATATTCTTTTCTATTATTCATATTCTTTTTAATTATTCAGATTCTTTTCTGTCATTCAGATTCTTTTCAATTACACACATTCTTTTCAATTATTCACATTTTTTTCTGTCATTCAGATTGTTTTTGTTTATTCAGATTATTTTTATTATTTAGATTATTTTCTATCATTCATATTCTTTTCTATTATAAAGATTCTTTTTTGATTAAGCAGCTTTTTTCTGTCATTCATATTCTTTTCTATTTTTCAGATTTTTTTAAAATTCTTAGCAAAATCATACCTTAACATTTCTGTACAAAATAATGCATACATTTAAATCAAAGAGGGGGAAAAGAACATAACTCTTACAGGAGCTGTCAGTGAAGACAGCACGGTTGACTATTTAAGTACTGGATACTTAAGAAAGGGATAACTATTAAAAAAATTAATTTAATTGAAGATCTTTAGATATACAGACAACAATCTTCTCCATGGCAAAAGAAATATCATATAATATTTATTTTATCATTGACACTGATAAGGAAATTGCAGAAAAATAACTAAAATAATACTAAAATATTACAATTTTTAAGGAAACTTCTCAGTTACTGGGTAGATAATTCTGGAAATATGGGTGCTAGAGTTAAGAACTTTACTGCATGTGATGTCGGTGATGATAAGGAAGTTTGAAGTAAATCCCTATAGAAATCAAGAAGTTATAGTAAAAAATAAATTCCTGCACAAAAACTGGACACTGGGGTGCAGCTCTCCATATACTTCATATAGCTAAGCTAAAAACAAAGAGCTTTAAAAAGCAATGGAAAGCTACAACATATGAAAACTAAAAAAAATTCACTGCATAACTTCATAACTTACTTCCTGAGGTATTTTAGCAATCTATTTTGACACCCATTTCATAAAGCATAATTATTCAGCCCAGTTACTGATACTGGATTCTGACAAGAAGTTGCAGATCACATAGTAGGTGTGTCGGATTAGAAGTCATGTTATTAGATGTGGTTATAAGATAATTAATTCCCCCTACAATATTTGCACTGTCATTAATATGCAAGAAATGTTTCCTCATATCCCAGTTACCACTTTGTTTATCAGGTTAATGAAAAACAGGCAGATTTTCTGGATTACACAAATTACATAATTATGAAGCAGGTTACTGTTTACCCTGAAGCACTTTAATTTTTTTTCTCTGCATGTTTGTGGTTATTCTAAATTTCTTTGTAAACATGCTTAAAAACATCCACTTAAAACTGCATAATACAACAGTTACTGTATACAATTTAAGATTCATCACTACTACAGCAACTGTTACTGAATTTTTCTCCCTTTTTAAAATTTCTTTCTCTGTATAATACTTTGAAACTTTTTGTCAATTATTTGTTTGCATGCAAACAGTATAATGGTAAGGCATTAGTATTTCCCCAATTTTTTATTAAAAGAATCTAATATCAATGCCCTGGATGAAAATGCAAACCATCAAGATATGAAGATAGAAAGTACGCCCTGTCCAGTGGCAGAAGCTCAAAACCACCACTCTTAATGAGAGCTTACATTGGTTTATAGGTCAGTTACCTCCACCTCTCACCCCTGAAGGTCAGAATTTGCAGAGGAGACATGTTTTCTCATTGATTTTTAGTTTATATTAAAATCTCTCTCCACTGGAAATTTTATGTCTGAGCTGCCTTGGATTTAGTCTGTGGTAATTAATTTTTACTACCATCATTCCAAGTTCCTAACAAAGACAGACCAGATGATCCAAAGCACACAGCAATGTATGTAATATGTTTACATCATTAAATAAGTACAAATCAATAATTCATGTTGATTTTCTTTATGTTTTATTATGAGTAATTTAAACTCATCTTGCTTAGTGTATGCTGTCCTGAAATGTTGCATTAATGTATCTAAAATTACATGCTTCTGTGGTTTGTTAATGCAATCTTTGTGTTCAACGGCTGTGGTTTAAAAAGAATCTCTACTTAATCAGGTTGTCTGTATGCTTGTGCCTTTTTCATTTCAAGCTTTTACAAACTTACAAGCAGGAAAAAATTATTTAGTTTTTTTTTTCATCCAGAACTCTAAAAGTTCAACTTTTGCATTTATTGATAATTAACTTAAGGAGGCAGGACAATTCATGGGAATGAAGTATTTTCATGCTAC
This sequence comes from Cyclina sinensis, assembly GCA_012932295.1. Taxonomy (NCBI): domain Eukaryota; kingdom Metazoa; phylum Mollusca; class Bivalvia; order Venerida; family Veneridae; genus Cyclina; species Cyclina sinensis. The sequence goes on from JAAONU010000011.1 coordinate 767,646, forward strand.
CGTAAGATTTTTCAGAGTGAAATTGTTTTCATTATCTTTCCTTTGCAGAGTCACCTCCCTCTATACCCATTCTCAAATCCAATGTGTCATCTTGTATACTTACATTGACTAAATCTGGAGGCTTCTTTGCATTTGTTAAACTCTCCTGAAAATAGAAAAAAATACGAAAAATGAAACAGTATAACAAATAAGGAAGGAACAATTTAAAAGGACCCAAAGAATCCAATTAAGAAGATAAGTTGAAGAATCTAAAAGAAACCTTATCTAAAGAATCCAAAGGGCCTGAGAAAGATCACAAAGAAAAATTTCCTCATTATGCTAGGTCTGACACACATAGCAAAATGCCAATGTCCTGAAGCAATTGCCTCCTTCCTCATCAGAAATGAATTAATATGGATACAACCTGAAACCAGCTTTGAACTGTGTGACTGATTCTATTCAAATACTTTTATTGGACTGAAAAATGCTACTGCTTATATTAAAAAAAAAAGATCTGTCATAATGGCACACTTATAAGCAGATGTGGAAAACATAATTTTGGTTCAACCATGCATATATAAGCTCCTTATTTTCACATGATGCCTGCCAAAGGAATCACATCAATATTCAATGAATGGGCAACATGTGTTGGTTTAATTTTCCTCATGACTGCATGTATTGTTTATAGGATATACTGTGTGGCTACTGTTGTTGCAAAGAACTGGAGAAAAGAGTCAAAATTGTTAGAAAAGGGGTTGTTTTTAGTATCTGAGACAATTTTGAGAATAGTGACCCGATAGAATGCTGTACTAATAGGCATTACAGAACTTTTCAATCAACAGGCAAACAAACAGCAGTGATGTGGCATTCTTTTTCATCTTTTTTGGACAATGAGACAATGTTGAAAGTTTAAATTATTTGGACATATTGTTAATTACATTCTTTTTTATTAGTTGTCACCATGTGTTCATGTACATTAAAGCATCAAAATTATGTCTTGTCATAACTTGCTTGGGGTGAAAGTGACAAAGCTTTAAGTGCTTCAATATAAAAGAAGCAGAAAACACATTTTTGCATTCAGTACCCCTCAATTTGCACTCTTCATTAAGGAGGTTTATAAAGAATATACATATACATGTATGTAAAAACAACTGTATTTAAGATAAAAAATAAACAAGAGGGCTATGATGGCCCTGGATTGCTCACCTGAGTACTATGGCTGAGGGTCTACTGTTAAGCAAACATCAGATGCAACATTACATTTTCTAATTGAAGCTTTTCAAAGATCTCATATTTCATATAAATAAAACCCATGGGACAGAGGCAATTTCGAGATTGCAGCTTGTGAGGAGATGTAATTTGAAGCAAAATATTGATGAAAATCTATTTTAAGCTCTGGTGGCCATTTTGTTCAATGGAGCGGAACCGTTTTAGCAACTTTAATAGAGGGTTATGTAAGGAACATTTCTGTGGAATTTGGTGGAAAATCACCTAGATTTTTTCTCTTTTGAGCTTCTGAAGCCCTTATGTGCAATCAAGTGGAATGATTTGAGCAATTTTACAAAAAGGCAAGATCAGAAAAAGTTCTGTAAAGTTTAAAAGAAAATGTCTTATAGCAGTTTGAAAGGAGATGTCATTTGAAGCCAAATAGTGATGAAAATCTATTTTTAGCTCTGGCAGCCATTTTGTTTAATGAAGCAGAACCTTTTCAGCAATTTAAATAAAGGGCTCTGAAAGGGACATTTCCATGAAAATTTCTTGGAAAATAACAGCTGTTTAAGCGGAGATGTTGTTTGAATGTTTTCTATTTTTAGCTTTTGCAGCCCTTATGTGCAATGGAGCAGAACTGTTTGAGCAGTTATAGAAAGGGGCAATATAAGGAACATTTCTGTCAAATTTGGTTTTAAATGGCCAAGTGGTTTTCGAAGAGATGTCATCTGAAGACACACATTGACGAAAATCTATTTTTAGCTCTGGCAGCCGTTTTATTCAATGGAGCAGAACAGTTTTAGCAAATTTATAGAGGGCTATGTAAGGAACATTTCTGAGAAATTTGGTGGAAAATTACCTTGCTGTTGAGGAGATGCTGTTTCAATTTTTTTTCTATTTTTAGCTTTTGCAGCCTTTATGTGCAGTGGAGCAGAATGGTTTGAGCAATTTTAGAAAAGGGCAATATAAGGAGCATTTCTCTCAAATTTGGTTAAAAATAGCCTTGTGGTTTAGGAGGAGATATCATTTAAAGTAAAATGTTGAGGATGGATGACTGACGCCAGACACAGGGTGTCACAATAGCTCAGAAAACATCTGCAGGTTCAACTTCAGCTCCCTGTGCATGCAGGTAGCTGTAAGATGCTTGTTTCTTTGTCATATAAAGTTGTTTTTTGTTGTTGTTTTTTTAAAATGTTCTTTATAGGAGAGTATCATGACACAGTTTGCTTTTTATTATTTTTTTGGCATGTTTTAAGGTAAAGAAGTGTGTGGAAAGCTTTCAAGTGTCTGATCTGGGTGGGTTTGAAATAAACAGCTGTGTGAACAATAAAATTGGCTGATACGGGAATTGCTGAGTCATTCCTTCTTGTTCCCACATTAACCTGTAATTAATAGAAATGATAAAAATACTTTCATTTCTGGGTACCAATAGAATGTTTTCCCTGTTCTATATGATCAAACTTCCATGTAAATGTCAATAACCTATGAAAATGTTACAGTTTTAACATATGAAATATTTCTTTCTTTCCCTTGCTCTTTACCTTTTTACTTCTTTTATTTAATATATTTTATTCTAGAGTTTTCTCTGTCTCCACAGCAAATGTGACTGGTGAAAGAGAAAAAAGTCATTTTCAAGGTAATTGTGCTGTACTAAAACAACAAGATTCATCAGTAGTTTTGGGATAAAAGAAAGAAGCAATAATCTTTGAAAGAAGCAATAATCTTTGACTCTGTTGACAATTAAAAAATCACCGTTAGACTGTATGGTTTTTGTCCATTTAATGGCTTATGCTTATCTATTTTAGTTTTTCACAATAAAACTTCTCTCAAATAAGACACAGAACATGAGGGCAACAATAAGTACAGTAGGAAAATCATGCAACAAATTTTCGAAAGTATGATTAATTTCAATTTTTATGTATCTGGTGCACATGCAACATCAGATGTCCTGCCAATTAACACACTGATCCAAAGGCATAATAATAACTGTAGTACATTCTGCTATTTATAGGAATATTTAACGAATACTTTCCATTGTTTGAATAGAGATCACTGCAGACTATGATAAGAGCAGAACATGATCAGAGTAGACCATGTTCAGAGTTGACCATGATCAGAGTAGACTATGTTCAAGGTAAATCATGATCAGAGTAGACCATTATCAAAGCAAACCATTATCAGAGTAGACTATGTTCTGAGTAAACCACATTCAGAGTAGACCATGATCAAAGCTAACCATTATCAGAGTAGACCATGTTCAAGGTAAATCATGATCAGAGTGGACCATGATCAAAGCAAACCATTATCAGAGTAGACTATGTTCTGAGTAAACCAGATTCAGAGTAAACCATGATCAAAGCTAACCATTATCAGAGTAGACCATGTTCAAGGTAAATCATGATCAGAGTAGACCATGATCAAAGCAAACCATTATCAGGGTAGACTATGTTCTGAGTAAACCACATTCAGAGTAGACCATGATCAGAACAAACCATTATCAGAGTAGACCATGATCTGAGCAAACCACATTCAGAGTAGACCATAATCATAGTTAACCATTATCAGAGTAGACCATGATCTGAGCAAATCACAATCAGAGTAGACAATGATCAAAGCTAACCATAATCAGAGTAGACCATGTTCTGAGCAAACCACATTCAGAGTAGACCATGTTCAGAACAAACCATTTTCAAAGTAGACCATGATCATGGTTTACTATTATTAGAGCTATATATAGTAGACCATGTTCTGAGCAAATCACATTCAGAGTAGACCATGATCAGAACAAACCATTATCAGAGTAGACCATGATCAAAGCAAACCATTATCAGAGTAGACAATGATAAGAGCAAACCATTATCAGAATGGACCATAATCAAAGTAAACCATGATCAGAGTAGACCATATTCAGAACAAACCATGTTCAGAGTAGACCATGTTCAGAGTAGACAATGCCGTTGATCAGTGCAGTTTACAATCTGACTACAAACAAGGTAAAACTTTTCCATCATATCAAACAAGATTTATTGTAGCACAAAAATTCATAATAGAACATACCAATTAAAGTTTGTGCACTCAATCTGATAAAGACCATGCAAAATACATCATAAAGAAAAAGTCTTATTTGTGTCTACCATCAAGTACTGTAAGTGCATCTTAATTGCAAATGGAAGCAATCCACTTATATTTAACCAATGCCACAAATGCTGAAAATTGTTGTTTTTTTTCTTCTTCTACCATCAAATATTACACCAATTTACTTCATTCCTTCAGTAGGCTGCATGATCAAATTGCCATTTATAGTTCACAAAATAAATGTACATTTTAACCCTTAACCTGCTGGAACCGAAAGTGATTAGCTTTTGCCACCAGTATAGAGCCAGGCCAGCCTTCACATCCGTGCAGTCTGACTAGGCTCTATACTGTTGGTAGCTCCATTTTTGTATTTTGATATTGAAATCCCTTAAACTTTGAATGGACTGTTCTAAATTCAAAGCTGGGCAAATCTATTACAAAATTTCAGCATGTTCAGGGTTAACTTGACAGGAATCCATAAGTAATTGTCTTGTTACAATTTACTTGAACACTTATAACAAGTTTAGGGATAGTATATTCCATGTGCTTTTTTTGACATTCATTGGCCATGCTATTTAAGTATTTATATGAAGAACTTCTTCTACAACAAGTGGTTCAGGTATTTTACTTTTACAATGTACTTAAGTGCTTCCTTAACAGTCTCTTGAATAATTAGAGGACATTTTACAACAGTAACCAATGGCTGTTAACACGAGAACTTGTTTGAATTAAAAAGGCAGTCACTTAGTGGGATTTATGTAAGGCCCAAGAAGTGGTATGCAACTCCTTTTTGATGTACACTAAATAAGAAAAAAAAGCCTCATGAATCCTGATGGATGGCACTTTCAAAAGAAGTAAAAACACTAAAGAATTTTTTTTTCAACTGTCATCAAAAATTGCCTCAGTGTTCAAATTTCTATCTGAAAATTTTCATATCATAATCATTTCATTTTCAGCACATGATATAGTAAATGCTTAAATTGATATAAAACAATGACTAATCATATCAAATTTGATTTCAATATATATCATCACAATCAGAGTCTTGTCCATGGTCACATGAATTGCATGACAGCAGTGGTTAAAGTAATGTATAGGACCATATTACCAGTGAGTCCGGTTTGGTTTTAGTCTATACAAATGGCTCATCAAGAAAAGTAACTGCTGAAAGGAATTCATATAATTAACAAGTGTTTAATGGAGACACAAGTATAGTTTTCAAGGAGTATTTAGGGATGATTTATAACAACACTTATAAAACAGTTCATACAAATTGTAGTAAACAATAGGAAAATACATGTCTGCTCATTTCATGACTTGTATGATAGATTATATAAACACTTTGTTACACAGATGTTACACATTAACCATGCATTGTCTCTTGAAAATATCAACATTTCATACATGTATAGTATTTATCTTTTTCATGCTTTTCAGAGTGTGCTTGTAATGATATGAAATTATTATAACATAATTTTTTTTAAAATCATGACACCACTTCAGAAAACACATACATCTGTCCCATGCAAATTTTAAGCAAACTTTCCAAATAAAAACTGACTCCTTGGCATGGAACTGGGGGTAAAAGTTTGAGTATATTTCACTAAACAAGAGCCACCACAAGCAGGGGGCCATGTTTGACTTATTCTATTTCCAAAGGCAAACACATTTGAAGGGTTTTCAAAGGCAACATCATTTAGAATTATTATCAAATATATCCATTAATACAAATTTATGGCCAATTTTAGAAATATTCAATAATTTGATCTTGAAGGTCAAGGTCACATAAAGGTCAAGGTCAAGTTCAGTATAACATTCTTGAAGTAATTGTCCAAAGGGTAGTTATGTCCAAGTATGAAGACAAAATATCCATTAATAGCTAAGATACAGCCAGTTTTAGCACTGTCAAGGTCATACCTGAATTTTTCAATATATTGGTTTTGTCATAATTGTTGTTTTGTCTAAATATGAATCAAATCTGTAAATATATGACAAAGTTATGACAATTTGAGCAAAATACAATTTGACCTTCATGGTCAAGGTCATTTGAAGGTCAAGCTCAAACTTGAACAATTAAATGTGTCAGTTTTATGGTAAGTGTTGTTTTGTCCAATTATGAATCTGTAAATTATTGACAAAGTTATGACAATTTAAGCAAAATTCAATCATTTGACCTTGACAGTCAATGTCATTGTAAGGTCAATGTCTTACTTGAATGATTCAACATTTTGGTTTTGTCATATGTGTAGTTTTGTCCAAGTATGAATCAAATCCAACTATTAATAACAAAGTTATGACCAATTTTAGCAAAATTCAATAATTTGACCTTGAAGGTGAAGGTCATTTATGAGTCAAGGTCAAGTTCAGTCTGGTCTACTTAAAGGTCTTGTCCAAAGGGTTGTTGTGTCCAAGTAGGAAGACAATCAATTGAGAAATAAACAAAAATTATGATCAATATTAAAGTTTTCGGACGGCAACAACACCATGACTATAGCAATAGCTTCATTTTTTTTCATTGAAAAAGTTGAACTAAGATTCTATTATATGAGTTTATCTAATCATTCATGGTACCTGATACCAATTTCATCTAAACCATTTTGAAAAGGCTGGTTATTGATATTCATCAAGATTAAATCATGATCTCTGTAAAATGTTATTAAGCCAGGCAGAGTACTGAACTTGCAGCATTAGTTGGATACAACCTCACCATGAATCAAAATTTTACTGAAGCTCACAATCTGACCACTGAGAGTAATTTGACCATGGATCACAATTTGACCATGGATCACAATCTGACCAAGGATCACAATTTGACCATAGATCACAATCTGACCATGGATCACAATTTGACCGTGGATCACAATCTGACCATGAATCACAATCACAATTTGACCATGGATCACAATCTGACCATAGATCACAATCTGATAATGGATTGATCACAATCTGACCATTAATCACAATCTGACCATGGATCACAATTTGACCATGGATCACAATCTGACCACTGATAGTAATCTGACCATGGATCACAATATGATCATGGATCACAATCTGACCATGGATCACAATTTGACCATGGATCAGAATCTGACCATGGATCACAATTTGACCATAGATCATAATATGACCATGGATCACAATCTAACCATGGATTACAATCTGACCATTCAGATCACAATTTGACCATGGATCACAATCTGACCATGGATCATACCATTTTGATATAAAGGAGAATAAAACAGACTTCTTTAAAATGGGAAATATATATATTTTTTTAAATCAACTAAAAGAAAATAATTTCAATTTTTTTTTTGAATTTTTAAAATCTGGGTCGTTGACTTTAATTTGAAAGTGTTAGTATTCAGAAGTACAGGACTGATAACTTATAACAAACAGAGATTTCTTGTGAATAAAATATTCACTACATGCATAATGATCAATATCTACAGTATTTCATCAACTCACTTTATCAAATAGATCAAGGCAAAACACTGGTATTGCGTATGTGAATAAAATTGCATGAAATTATACCACATCATGTCACGTTTCACAAACATACTACATAATGTCACGTTTCATGATATGCAGTTAATACATATCAAACGAAGTAAGGTAATATATTATGTATATATTCTGCAGTATTTTATCAGATTTAATTTAAAGAACACAGTATGATAAATATCTCACTAAAAACTGCACAGTTAATATTGATATTCACTTATAAAGAAATATGTGCATTTCAAACTGTTATGAAATGCATTAGCATCAAATCAAACCAATACAAAATCACTTCCTGGAAAAAGCCCAGCAAGAATATAAAATTGTATAACTATAAACTGATAGTGTCATGATGCACTAAGTTTACAATTAGTATAGTGTTTTTTTTAACTGTATCAATTAAAGACTAATTTTTCAGTTAAATTGTTTTAGAGACAATGATATGTTAACCCCATTATTTGGCTCCCAAATTTCCCAGGGCAGACCTTTTTGGCCCCATGAAAAAGTTTACAATTTTGTAAATCGTATTGTCTTCCCTTCTTGTTAAAATTCCTGTTGTACATGTGAAATATTCTTAAAAATATTTCCATGTAATTAAGAAGTGTATGGGTGTGAATGGTATGAAAAGCATGCATCCCTTAGCATTAACACTTTACTCCATACATACGCATTTTACCCATGTGCGACCAGTGTAGATCCAGATCAGCTGGCACATCCATGGTCAGATTACTATCAGTGGTCAGATTGTGATCCATGGAACTACTTCTTCTATGTTGGAATTTGACATTTAACCTCCAAGTGTGACCTTGACCTTGAGACACCACACCCACAAAGTGGGTTCTGCACGTCGCCTTGATGAGGTGAACATCTGACCCAAGTTTCATAAAAATCCTTCAAGGGCTTTTGAAGATACAGAGCGGACACGATTTTGTGGCATTTGACATCTAACCTCCAAGTGTGACCTTGACCTTGAGACACCACACCCACAAAGTAGGTTCTGCACGTCGCCTTGATGAGGTGAACATCTGATCCAAGTTTCATAAAAATCCTTCAAGGGCTTTGGAAGATACAGAGCGGACACGATTTTGTGACGGACAGATGGACAGACAGACGGACGGACGGACAGACAACTTGGGGAAAAACAATATGTCTCCCCCATTTTTGGGGGGAGACATAATTCATTGATACGAATCATGGACCAATCAATTGAAGAAACGCCCTAACATTATATAACTATTATGGTCCAAAAAAAAATCAGCTGCACATCTCAATTTCTATAAATTGTTATAATGAGCAAAAACCAAAATGGCATACACTGTGACAGTTGTGTATGAGTCATGTTATTAGTTATATCCATACAATTAAACAGCTCGTTTTCTGCCTGAGCTTTAAATATTCACATTAAAAGGTATCCTACAGTTGCTACACCCTTCAATAATTAATTTTTCACTTTCTGATGAAAATAAATCATTTTTTTCTGCATAATTTGACATCATTTTCTTCAATAAAACTCTGTTTTGTGTGTGTATCTGTGCATGGTTTATCTTTATCTGCAAATTATATCATGTTCCATTATCTCATTAAATTAAGACTAATATGGAGATGACATGTTATTTTATGACATCAAATTTTATACTGCATGCAAGGAAAGATCCAAATCATGATAGTATTGGGCGTAGTGTTAATTTACTGATGTCTTGGTGACGATGCAGTATCAACTCCAGGACACCGATTGTACGCAATCACAGTCACAACAGTTTGAATAGCAAATTTATTTAACCCATCATTATTCACTGCAAAAACTTTTCAAAACTTATAGCCCAATTTTCTAAATTTCTGTATATGTATAAAAAGTGAGGTGATTTAAATAAAGCAATGATTACTTACATAAGCATATTGCAATCTTTCTGAATCTGTATCTAGGTTAAGAATCTCTTCCAAATCCAACTGGCAGTCGTGATCATCTGCATCATTCTGAAAATACAACAACAGAGTAAACAGCTATGATAAGTTAGGAATTGTAGGACAGAATCATTCCAAACTAAACAATACATGTGAACTACATATGTCTGAATCAGTCTGAACTAAAACAAGAGATGTTTGTAAAACATATATGCCCCCCTAGTGCCTTATCCCAAGAGGCAGCTATGAAGAGCCGGGAACAAGCGTTCTATAGTTATTGATCGGAAACCGTTTTGCTATTCAAGGACACTGTGACCATGGCCTTTGACCTGGTGATGTGAAAATCTATAGGGGTCATATACTAGTCATGACCAACCTTCAAACTAAGTTTGAACAACCTGGGACCAAGCCTTCTGTAGTTATTGATCAGAAACCATTTTGCTATTTATGGTCACTATGACCTTGCCCTTTGACCTGGTGACCTGAAAAACAAAAGGGTCATCTACTAGACATGACCAACCTACATACTAAGTCTGAGGAAGATAGGTCCAAGGGTTCTCTAGGTATTGATCGAAAACCAACGTGTCTACCTATCGACTGACCAACCGACATTTGCAAAACTATATGCCCCCTCATCTTCAATAGGGGGCATAACAATACATGTGAACTAATAAGTCAGAATCAGTTCGAACTAAAACAATACATGTGAACTAATAAGTCAAAATCAGTTTGAAATAAAACAATACATGTGAACTAATAAGTCAGAATCAGTTCAAACTAAAACAATACATATGTGAACAACAATGTATTTTAGACAGGATCATTCCAAACTTCAACATTTAGATGTGGATTTTTTGGAAATTGTCAAGGGTGAAATTAAGTTCTGAAAAAGTAGAGCAGTCACCTACAGAAACCAGACAAAAGAAAGATTTAAAAATCAAAGGTGTCTGGTATGGTGAGATGATGGTTATTCTGAGTCAGTTGTGATCAAAACTTGTCAGAAATAACCTCACTGATACCACATATAATTACAGACTAGACTATAATAATATATGGTATGATCCTAGCACAGAACAAGCACCTTTTGCTTCAAGCAGTGTCTGAAAAAGTACAATAACAATATGCAAGCAACATTAAAATACATACATCCTGAATCACAAACCTAACGCATGTATGAATCTGCAAATAATGGATGTTTTTCCATTTTTTTTCAATTAATATAAAATTATCTTAGTTTATATTTCTGCATCAACTAATCAGACAGTGGAACTGTTTAAACTTTATCAAATGACTCTATAGATGTTCAAATGTTAAATTCTAACAAGAGGGCCATGATGGCCCTGGATCGCTCACCTGAGTACTTTGGCTGTAGGTTTGCTGTTAAGCAGTATTTCATTTTTTAATTGAAAATATGTAAGTGCCTACAAACCAAATCTGTAAAATATCAGTCAATAAATAGAGGCTCTATGACAGAAAGTAGAAATATCTATCATAAGCTATGGTGACCTTGACCTTGACCCAGTGACCTCAAACCCTACCCATGGGTAGACGTCCATGCAAGGAACCTATCTAAATATACTAAATATCAAAGATATTGGTCTATAAATGAAGGCTCTATGAGGTACAGTAGATAAATCTATTTTTAGCCTCCATGACCTTTAACCTAATCTAATAATTTCAAAAAGCTTGATAAAGCTTGCTTCATGCCAAATTTTAAAATTCTAGGCCTTGTGGTTTCAGACAAGAAGATTTTTAAAACTAGGTAGAGGTTCACTAGACAATGCTGCATACCAAATATCTAAGCTGTAGGCATTGAATTTTCCAGTAAGAAGATTTTTAAAGATTGCCTTTTTTTACATATTAAGAGCCCCCAGGGCAGGGCCAATTTTGACCCCGGGGCCAACATATAAACGATACTGGTAAAGGTTCTCAACACAATACTCCACACCAAATATCTAAGGTCTAGTTCTATTAGTTTGGAAGAAAAATGATTTTTCATGTTTTTCCTATATAACTTTATGTAAACCAAGAGAACCCTGGGGCATGGCTAATTTTGACCCAAGGGACATAATTTGAACAAACTTGGTAGACATCCACTAGACAATGCTGCATACCAAATATCTAAGCTGTAAGCATTGAGGTTTCCAGTAAGAAGATTTTTAAAGATTGCCTTTTTTACATATTAAGGGACCCCGGAGCGGGGCCAATTTTGACCCCAGGGCCAACATATAAACAATACTGGTAAAGGTTCTCAACACAATACTCCACACCAAATATCTAAGGTCTAGTCCTTTTAGTTTAGAAGAAAAATGATTTTTCATGTTTTTCCTATATAACTATATGTAAATCAAGAGAGCCCTGGGGCGTGGCCCATTTTGACCCAGGGGACATAATTTGAACAAACTTGATAGAGGTCTACTAGACAATGCTACAAACCAAATATCTAAGCTGTAGGCATTGTGGTTTCTAAGAAGAAGACTTTTAAAGATTTCCTATATAAGCCTATGTAAATTTATTGACCCCCCGGGGTGGGGCCTATTTTGACCCAGTGGCTATGATTTGAAGAAACTTAGTAGAGGTCCACTGGACAATGCTGCACACCAAATATCTAAACTCTAGGCCTTGCGGTTTCTGACAAGAAGATTTTATAAAGTTTTTCCTATATAACTCTATATAAAACATTTGACCCCTGGGGCGGGGCCATTTTTTACCCAGGAGCCATGATTTGAACAAACTTGGTAGAGGTCCACTGGACAATGCTGCACACCAAATATCTAAACTCTAGGCCTTGTGGTTTCTGACAAGAAGATTTTTTAAGTTTTCCCTATATAAATCTATGTAAAATCAACTGACCCCTGGGATGGGGTCAGGTTTGACCCCACGGTCATAATCTGAACAAACTTGGTAGAGGTCCACTTTGGTATGATGCTTCATACCAAATATCTAAGCTCCAGGCCTTGTGGTTTCGGAGAAGAAGATTTTTAAAGTTCTAACTTTGAAAATCTATTTTTAGCTCCTGTGGCCTAGAAATGCAATGGACCTGAACCATTTGAACAATTTTGGTAAAGCTTCATGCAAGTGACATTCCTGCCAAGTTTCAGCAAGATTGGCCCAGCAATTCAGGAGAAGAAGTTGTTTGAAGAAAAAGTTGACGACGCACGCACACACGGACGACGGACATCAGGCGATCACAAAAGCTCACCTTGAGCACTTTGTGCTCAGGTGAGCTAAAAAAACAATTTGATTTTGTACATACTGTACACCTATGTTAAAACAGTTTTAAAAGTTTTTGTACAGATTTAATGTCAGGATATGTTTGCATTTCTTTAGGTTTAGTTGGTTCAACAGGCAGAATTTGTAAGAGTCATGGTTTGATATCTTGTTATTTCTGTGGTAAAATCTGCCACCACATTTAAAACAATCATATCAAACTACTTTACATTCTTTATCTAACAATCTACTATGTAGGTCATTCATATATACCACTTGTCATTTTTTCCGATTTAAAAATTTCATCATCCGAAAACAGTCCTTTTAGAATACAACGGGAAATATTTCGCTGACAAAATAAATTCAAATATTTTTAAAAATACAACAACGGTTAAAATCAAACCATCATCAGTAAGATTAAAATTCATTTGATCCACCAAAAACCGGAGAGAAGTCTGTTTCTGTGATCTGTAGATGAAAATTGAGGAAATAAACAATATTCAACATTTTTATTTCAACAGAGATTCAAGTAGGTTTTTTCTCTCACAGATTCTCACACTCTAGCCTTTCATATCTTATCTTTTTATCAGTCTGACTTCATAAAAACCTCTGTCAGTTTATTTTCAACATGCCAAATGGAATTTCAGTATATGTTCAGAGTGTCTACTGGCTACACTAGGTCTTGGTCTGTCTTCTCTCTGTTTCTTCAGAAATTATCTAGTCAAGTGGATTGACAATAAATCTGTAATTATGGAGCAATTTACTGATACTTTAGTTTCAAAAAGAAATAAAAGAAATAAAATCCCTTTGATCAATCTGAAACATTTTGCAGAATGTTATGTTGCATACTTTACATCCATATTCATCATCAAACATGAACTGCCTTAGCTCTCGCTCCTCTTCTTACCTACAGAAGTCTGCCAAAGCTATTAACATATTCTAGAAAATATCAGAAATACCTAATTTTAGGACAAAAGCAAATTGTTTAAACACACTTTTCCTGTTCTATCATTTGTCAATCTGAGTACTTTTATCTGTTAACTAGATAACAACAACTTCTTGTTTGTATTGCCACTGGATTATCTCCCTTAATTCCGGTGTTGCCACGCGCACCTGACCTCTACTGTAATTCTTCCGCTTGTGGTTCCTGTGTAACGTTTGATTGATATATACAAATATGGTAGTATACTAACTTTGTGTACACAAGGTGCGTGCCAAAACCACAGATCTACCTGTAATCTCTTTCTATCCACCAAGGCCTTTTTAAATGCATATCAACAAAACCCGAGTATAACCCACTTGTTATCAAGACTTCCATAAAGTTTAAAAGACCCAAAAATGTAGTTTTATGCATGTTTTCCTAAACACATACCCTGGTTTACTTTCTTGAACAATAACATTGTCAGAGGGAAGAAGGTTGTCGACAAAGTCCATTTACGTGCATTACAATTCCCTCACACCTTCACAATGCACTTTTGTGTTTCTTTCAAAAAGCTTGACTCTCTTGACTACTAACAAACTGAAGAAAATCTTCTGATGACAACTGCTGCTCTAAGTGATGACCTGGACCTTTCGGGTAAAAACCTACAGATGGCAAAAAGAAGCCCAGATTCTTTAGAACTTTTTAGCTATGCAGTTGCTAAATGTTTTGCACTTGATTAACATTTTGTTTTTTATATACATTTTCACTGATGTTTTTCTTTTGAACTGCAAATTCCATATAATGGTGAGGTCATCTGAATCTGTCAGACTGTTATATCATAAGTTCACCCCTTGGTAAAAATCATTAAAGCCTTGAATAACACAGAGAGTAAATATTAGGGCCAGGAACGAATAAGGAATTTGATGTTCGAATATTCGTTTTTCATGTTCGAATATATTCGAATATTCGTTTTTACAAAATTTGATCCAATATTTCTCTTTTACGTAGTATCCGAAATTGATTAGGTCGAATACTATACTACTTTAATATGCTGAAATAATCGACGATTAAGAAGTCCTTTATTATTATGTTAAAGTTTTTTGTTTTATTGATATATTTGTTTATATTCTTACTTTTGAAATAAATTCATAATTTGATTGTCAGTTTATCCGGCTGCTGATCATTTGTCTTATTAACGGGAGGTAACTCACATGACTTGACTGACCGTGAATCATCGCTCTTATGAACAAGCTGAATATTTGTTTATGTTCCCCTCCTTTTGCAGTCTTTAAGCTTTTATCATTTGTTCCTGGGTCACACCAGTACTTGATTACAGTAATCATTAACGTGCATTGTTGCACTAAACTATCTTTTCCGGACAGTAATAATCCTTTAGACTTATCAATAGAACGTGAAAACTAATTCCAAACACGTGACGGCATTGCAATATATTGACTTTGATTTTTTCAACAGAGTGAGAAAGATACGTCCAAAATCATCTGTTTAAAAAATCTGAAAACAATGTTTGCAAAAAGTTATTGGTTCCGATAAGAGCTTTAAATTTCCATTGGGTGAAAGAGTTAATTTTAGAGTGATGAATATCGATTGGTCCATTGTTCTAGAATAATTAACAGGATTAATACGTGCCGATTTATTCCTCTTCACAAAAATTAACACAATTATCGATTGATCGTGAAGATTAAAGCACAGAAAAGAATAAAGTAAGATAATTAAAGTCGGAAATATTACATTATAAACTGTTAGACAGGTAAATTACAAACTGTGAAACGGGTGCCCTTTCGATCAAATATACCCCAAACTTTTCACAGTTAATTGGCGATAATTGTTGACACGCGTTATACAAACATATGAACACCTGGTCAAGTGAAGGTCAAGGGTTTAATTTACGATCTTTGACATTTAAAAGTAAAAAAAAAAGGAAAAAAAAAATCAAAACCTTTCCTTTTATCGAATACTCGTATTCGTTTTTCAACGTTCGAATATTCGGTCCTGTTTTGAATATTCGAATATTCGATTATTATTCTCGACCCTAGTAAATATCATATAAGCCTTCACCGAACTGTGTAAAATTATTACAGCCCTCAGTCACCGAGAAAGTAAAAATCATTAAATACTCAAAATTTATCATTGAAGCCTTGAATCACAAAGACAGTAAATATCATAATTATAAGCCTTTACTCAAACTAATAGTGAAAATCATTAGTCTTGAGTCACACAGACAAAAAAATCGTAAAAGCCTTGAATCACACAGACAAAAAAAATCATAAAAGCCTTGAATCACACAGACAAAAAAAATCATAAAAGCCTTGAATCACACAGATAGTAAAAATCATAAAAATCTAGAATTAAACATACAGGAAAATTCATTAATCTTAGAATCACAAAAAGAGTATAAATCTATAACTAACATAATCTTATCTGGAAGCAAGTACTCTGGAAAGAAAAGGGTTATCACACCACAATTACTGCTGGTTTGAATTCAAATGTAGCAGTTTTAAACTATTATAAAACTTATCAGTCCAATGAGGAAGTGGTTAGAAAGTAAAAACTTGCCAGACAAAATCTAAGCTGGTCACCACATCCTTTCACAATATGATAATATCTTTAAAGGAAGATGAATTCCTTTAGTAATATTTTCAGTACTTGAAAAAAGAAATTTCAAAACGCTAAAGCAAGAATGAACTATAATGTTTCTCCTCTTTGTAGTTATCCAAAGAACAAAACATATCTGACTTCAGACTGTTGTTTGAAATCAAACTAGCCCTTTGAAGCTTTCTACAACTATTCAGGATGGTTGCTTTATGTGTTCTTGACATAAACATGAAATCAGTTTCTGTAAACAATCAGTCAATCTTCACCTTTCAAAGGTGTACCCATCATCAGAATAGTTTGTTATTTCTCCTGGAAACCAGTGTGTAGCAACAGGTAGTCTGTATTTCCAAGAATCTGGGGTGACCTAGACTAGCTCCCATCTTTATTTCTTGTCTACAATCTCCCTTGTATTTCAAGTAAAAGTTTAACTGAGAGTGGATGTAAAAATTTAAAATGATATTCAAATACTTTTAAAAGACATCAGTTTTACCTATAACATATACACAAATTACACTGCTCTATGTCTCGAGTGCCAAAAACAATCTGAGCAGGACATCAAACATACGAAACTGAAAAATGCTGTTAATAATTTTTACTACAATCTTAAAAGTAGTGATGGTGAAATAGTCAGGATGTCTTTGCCATGCTATAACTGCCCAATCCTGCATTTATACCATGGCTGAAAGCAGTCATTTTATATTTAATCAGATAAAATGCATCGCTATTGAGGGAAAAACAAAAAGTCTTGTTCATCTTGTTCACTGTACAACAGCTTTTCATTTCTCAAAGGAAAAAAAGAATTGTAACAGGTGGTCTATATACAAGCACCTGGTGTTCTGTAACAATAAAACATGGAATATCACCACAATTTTCTCCCAATATTATTACATACCCAGTTTGACTTTATCTTAATGTTATAATTCTCTCATTTACAGGCAACAAGCTCGCCAAGATTGTGACTGATAAATCAACTGCTATCTCCAGAGCTTTGACTTGGAAGATTTTCTGTAAGACCTTACTTTATCTACAAGTCTGGTTTTCCACACTGTGACCAAAATGTCTCAGAACAATTTACATATTCATAAATGAATACCATAACAATTTGACCACTGCATACTTATGTATGAGAGTTTTTACTGCTATGTTACCTGATCAACTTAAATGTTAAGGCACAACTTTTAAAGCAACTAGATCAGTGCAAAGTCTTCTTCACTGAAAACTGAAAGTTGAGTAAAGGTACCATGAAAAAATTTCCTGCAAAAGACAACTCTTATGAGGCCTTATACCACGTTTATCTGAGGTCTGGGAAATGAAATCTGAGTTACACACATGTGCTGTTTGAAATCTGTCAACAAATCCTGCACTTCAAAGGTTCTCTTGTATTTATTTGTTTAAATAAGGTGAGAACACCACAAAAATCAATCAAATCTTGAAGGAGTTAGATAGGAAAACAAGCAATTTCTTTGCTAATATATCAAATCTGTAAGATAATATTTACAATGCACATCTAGTACAAGCTAACTGACAGTCCTTGAAATGCCTACTGGCCTTCTGAAACAAATTAAATGTGGTCAAATATGGCTGCTTATCCTTCAGGTAAAGAATAACTTTGAAAACAATTTTCCAAAACTCAAAAACAACTGAACTAAGAAATCCACCTGAATGAACTGATATAATAAGTGAATGAAAACTGCTGATTTTTGGCTTGATGGGCCAAGAGACACATGTTTGACATACATGTACAAACATTTTAACCCTGAACATGCTGAAATTTTGTAATGGATTTGCCCAGCTTTGAATTTGGAACAGTCCATTCAAAGTTTGAGGGATTTCAATATTAAAATACAAGAATGGAGCTACCAACAGAATAGAGCCTGGTCAGACTGCATGGATGTGCAGGCTGGCCTGGCTCTATACTGGTGGCAAAGGCTAATCACTTTCGGTTCCAGCAGGTTAAGGGTTAACAAATGCAGAGCAATTAAACACAATTCTTGGATCAATTTGTATTTTTTTCATTCATTATGAGCTAAACTGACAAAAACAGTCACTGAACTAACACTTTAAGGGAGTACTTGGCAGGTGGGCCAGGGGCCAATGTCAGTTTGCTGTATTGTAACTTTCATTTTCAGAAATGTACATGGCTTCTTCAAATGTTGAATTGCATACCTTACAAATCTAATCTTTGATCAAATCTGATAACCTCATAGGGTATATGGAAAATTCAAATCAAAAATATTTATCAGTAGAGATTTTCCAATATTACATCATATCCAGTCTTTCTGGTCTAAACTTTTCACAGCTTAAGTTTTTAACAGTATTACATGATACAGTTACATGAGGCTTAACTCTGGAATAACAATGAAATGCTTTTAAAGAAATGTAATACCCTGACCATTCTGAATGATTTCTAACTGATTAGGGAAACAAAGGTTATATTCGAGCATTACAAGGGGTTACAGGGCATATCAACCCCGAAAAAGATTGTATTGAATATAAAGCCACTCAAGACTTATAGATCTGTCAAGTTATCTTGCTTGTTGGTTGCATTCATTTCCATGCCTTTTAATAGTATGTTTAACAATATTTTTGAGCTACATTTGGAGACAATTTATCCAACAGTACCTAAGTGCTGGATGCCTATCAGCATCTTGCTGTAGAAACTGCAAGCCAACTCACTTTTGAGTCAGTATAATCTAGACTTGCCTCAAACCAATGATCTTGCGTGCAAGGTTACTGTGATTTATAAGAATTCATCTTAAGGATGGACCAAACTCTAGAAGAGGACATAGACTGTAACATCAGTCTTTAAAAAGACTGTTAGAAAACCAGTATCGATGATACTGTAACAAACATACTTACACCTGCACCAGTAGCTAAGTTGGTGCAGCACCCGACTTGCAAGCAGAGATTGTCGATTTGAATCCTGAACTGCAGGGTACATGATCTTCTGAACACACAACGAAAGCAAGAAATACTCTTTAATTTATAAACGTTTTATTTCAACAGAGAAATGTGCATGAGATGGTAAGGTTAAATGGCAGCTTAAAATAATGGCTTACCATATGCAAAAGATCTTGATTACCATACATTAAAGTGAAAAAGTAACTAGCAACAATATTGTAATCATTGACCATCTGTCTTTATTTGCACTGGCAACTTCAATAACAATGTTACGAAGAAGGAATCAATACATACAGTTGCCCAAATAACACCAATTAAGATCGGGTCAAGATAAACACTATATATGTACATAGATACAGCTACTTCAGGCTCTGAAATTAATCACGATAGTCTAGAGATCACAACACTTTTCTACCAATAATTGTCCTCTTACGTGATTTGCAATCAGTGACTTCAAAACATTGCCGATATCAAAATATTTGAGAGACCATTACAGGGGCTACGAGGAGAAGTTTACATTAAAAGCATATTTTTTGATCTTATTAATTCAATGTGTAAGCTGTACAATCAGCATTTAAAACAAATACCAGAAAATTTGTACAGGCAGTGATTAACAGTATTTTGGAGTTTTACCATGCAAAAATGTCAGTTTAGTTTTAAGCATGTGACTTTCTTTAACTTGTCATGACACAACAGAATTATATATGAAATATACCGTACATCGATCTGAATAAAAGTACTTAATTGTTCACTGTGGTATATGTGAGTTTATAGATGCATTTCATGCACATTTCTGTGATATCAAGAAGTATATACTGCTGTAACATTTCAATCTATGGTGTCACACACTATACTGCTGTATCATTTTAATCTATGGTGTCACACACTATACTGCTGTATCATTTTAATCTATGGTGTCACACATAATACTGCTGTAACATTTCAATCTATGATGTCACACACTATACTGCTGTATAATTTCAATCTATGGTGTCACACACTATACTGCTGTAACATTTCAATCTATGATGTCACACATTATACTGCTGTATCCTTTCAATCTATGATGTCACACACTATACTGCTGTATCATTTCAATCTATGAAAATAAACATTTACTAAAAGCAAGTACAATTTACAGGCCAAATGAGCTAAGTGCTGGAAAGTATATTTTGTGTACTGACTAAAACCACTAAGCTGTTTAGATAATAAAGTCATGCAGCTTTGCCACCCCTTATTTCTGCATACTTACAAACACTAACCTATATATAATGTTTATCGCTTAATTCAGTGAACAACAGACTTAACAAACTATCCTATAATATCATGAGTTTTCACAACATTTAAATACTGCTAGATGAACCAATTTATTAATTTGGTGCATTTTTTATGTGCATATTTTAACTCCACCTTGATATTTTATTTACATTTTGCTCTTCTTTTAGTTCACAATAGTGCCCTAAAATGATCTTATTTATTACTGCAAAAAGCCATCAAAAGTAAATAAATCCCACAATATTTTCCTCCAATGACATTAAAAAAATGATCTCCAATGAACTGATTAAAAGAACCCTCAATGATTTTAAATGAGGGGTAAGTGTGTAATCCTTCCTTTGAAGTTGCTATACTACAGACAGCCATCAGCCTTGTTGGAAGGCTATAAAAACCTGTATAAATCACTGCATCTTAGCAATCAAATTATGGATCTTGGCCAGACCTGCCACCATATAATTTTCTCAGTTGAAATCAATCAGACAAAAGTTTAATTAGGTTCTTTCTAGTTAGTCTACCAAAGTCAGACACTTCAGGAATATATCTGGCATCGTCATTGGAAGTAGAGATATACCTATCTTTATAGTTTTCACATTATAGGCTTTCAATCATAAATCTTTCTTAGTTGTAAACAGAGAAATCAACAAATTTTGGAGCAGTGCTCATGTCACTATTTCTTTGTATATCACAAGCTCAAGTTCAACTTATTACTTATTACCGACTATACTAGACAGGCAAGTTCTTGCAACTTATATGACGACTGCTTCCTGGGTTTATACCAGTACTTGTGCCAAAAGTGAGGACTGTGGAATGTCACTTGAGACTCTCACCTCTGGTGGGATCCAAACCAGCAACCTCTGGATCAGGAGTCTGGTGCTCTAACCCCTCAACCACCACTCCTCTGTGACATAAGATTTACTTTTGTCTAAAAGCTCTTTATTCTTACTGACCTAACACCTGGCTGTAAAAGGTTTTACTGTATTTATTTAAAAAGTAATGCTGATATCATCCAAGAAGTTACTGATCTGAAAGTACAATGTATTACAGAAGACAATGATAGAGGAAGCCAAACATCTTAACCACTTCCTTTAGTTATTACATGCACACAAAAAAGTATACTCAACAAATAAATAATAATAAACGATATTTGGTTGATATAATTATGAACAGGAAATAAATTTGAAATTCATTAGAAATCATTTAACAGGTGGTTAAGTCTAAAACGTTGACAAATCAGATGATAGTGATCTACTGGTTTAAACAATATTGTGTGTCGAAAGTATTAAACCTACTCACACCCTTTGTTACCACAACCTCCTTTAGGATATTATGAACAATCAATTAAGTATGTACTATCTTGAAACATCTCAACCTTGAAGTGTTTTTTTTTTTTTTCAACAGATATTTCAAGATTTTATACATTTCACTGCCTAAAAGGCCTCCTCCCCTCAGATTGCTTGTTGCTTCATTCTTGCATTCATGTAGAGGGTGAACAAGTTTCTTCAAACAACTATAACACTTCACTTTTGTTTTTCTACATGTACCATTTTGACTGTAAGCTTATGTTATGGGTTAATTGCAAAATGAACCCAAGATTTCTTATCATTTGTTTAGTCAGCCAACAGAATTAACAGAAGTTTTGGCATAATTAGAAATAACATTGTCCAATTAGGTTTGACAAAAATGATCTTGGCATTTAATCAACCTTGGTGAGAGCTAGTGACACTTATTTGACTTGCAGGATTGCAGCTATCTTCCAAAGAAGAATTCTCTCCTGACACCCATCCAGTAAACAGAGGGAATAGAAGTAACTAGACCAGAAAACTGTCTCTAAGTCTGCAAATTTACAGCTTTGATTACTTTACCATACTGCTGAGATTGTTTTTGTCTAGAAAAATGAGAAGAAAAAACTTGTGCACAAAATACATTCCAATATTTTCTGTGAAATCAATTGGAAAATTGTATTGCAACTACTGCTACATGTAGATAGCTTTAGAATTCATTGCTACAATGTACAGGGTAATTTAGCATGTAGGTGTATAAGTATGGAATATTTCACTGAAACTGAGCACCCTGGGTGATGATAATTCATATTTTTAATAAAAACAAAAAACAAAAAAAACATACTCAAATATTTACAGAAACCTAAAATTAATCTGTTTCATTCATGCAAAGAAAGCACCTTTTATTAATATACAATTCCACAAAGAATAGAAAAGGAACAAGAGTGTTTATGGAATGGGGTATGTTCTGCATCCTGTACTTTAAACCACAACCTTAAATAACTAAAACTCAGTGGGTGTTGGTCATATGGGCAATGAATAAACTCATATAGACTGACAGATGTAGACTGTTTCTTTGCACAGCAAAGCCTAAACATAGTTTCTCAGGCCAGGGAACAAAATTAATGACATTAAACAGATGCTTGCATGCATTTCAAGCTTTATTCAGAAAAAAAATTGATAAGAATTATTCAGAAACTTGCATGACTGCTGTAATTAAAACTTTGTAGATCTCATTTAATTCATCCTTAACAGATGATTTGTCTGACTTGAAAATGTGACTGCAAAAAATAGAAATGAAATGTTAGTTTGAAAAGCTTCTGGGAGTTGAATTACCCTTTTCAGCTAAACATCCATTAAAATTCTTTTGTTTATACAGCAAAAAAAGCACCTGTGTTAAGCAGCCACCTTTGAAAAACAGACCTGGAAAGGAACATTTCAATCAGGTAGTTGCAAGCTAACTTTCTTACATGACCAGTCTTTCTTAACCCTGAACATGCTGAAATTTTGTAATGGATTTTCCCAGCTTTGAATTTGGAACAGTCCATTCAAAGTTTAAGGGATTTCAATATCAAAATACAAAAATGGAGCTACCAACAGTATAGAGCCTGGTCAGACTGCACAGATGTGCAGGCTGACCTGGCTCTATACTGGTGGCAAAGGCTATAATCACTTTCGGTTCCAGCAGGTTAAGGGTTAAAAACAACAACTGCAAAAGCAATGAAACCAATGTACTAAAATTTGGATTTATACCTTTCATAAGTTATTACAAAAACTTTGAGCAGATGGTCCCTAATGCCACTTACAAATCAACTAGAATAGAGTATAACAGTTCTTTTTTCCTCAAGTCAACACATGTAACAATGTAATCCATGAGTTTGAAGCCCTCTAACTGTCAAAGTCATATTGAGCAAGCAGTTCCATCATTCCTAGGAAGAACCAGTACTAGACTCCCATTCTCCATAAGAAGCTGCCAACTTTCTCACTTAAATGGTAATGTCCATAGTGGGGCTTGAACCCATGACCATTTATCAGTGAGATGTTAAGTGATTTAGAGTCAGTGACTTGAACCATTTGACCACTGAATCCGGTCACAGAAAAATATACATGTAAAATCAGACCTTACAGTATCAGTATAAACACATATTTACATTCAACATCAAACAGTGACATTTAAATAAGAAAAAAAATTTGTGACATTTCGAACATTTTCATTTTTTTTTATTTAATTGTTCTTATATTCAATACATTTAATGGCAAAAATTAAAAACAAATTCTTCATCTGTCAATTATGTCAAAAAATCCTCTTTTCTCCCAACAGGTGTTTACATAAATGCAGCACCATTAATGTTTCACTTTCATTTCCTTTTAGGGCCGGAAGAATGCATTCAAATGGTATTTACTTAAGGACATTTTAGGTTAAGGGGATTACTTTTTTGCACGACTTTATTTGCTCAGTTTGTTTTTCCTCCTCGAGTCTTTTTTGCTTCGTTTGTTAAATCGTGATTGCAAGATTTAAATAGGAAATACCAAAACTGCCCTTTTGATATTTAAGACTAAAATTAGCTTCACTAAAAAGCTTTAAGAGCTAAAGACACTGAACTAGTGTTTCTGAAATTTTACTATGGTTAAGATCTTTTAATCTAAAGTACGGGTCACAATTCCTGAGAGAGGCCAGCTGAAGTACAAATCTAAGTCGCTGACAACTTAACTATATACAACAACTGGCTCTATACTTAATGTAAATGAAAAAAATAAATTTAATACTCAACTTAAAACAAGACCATTTATAACTGCTAACCCCTTCTGTGAAGGGACCAGCTTCAAACCCTGTGCCAGGCGCTACCTGAGATTCTCCACAGACCTGTTACATGTATGATAAAATGCTTAAGATCTGTCCCAGATATTTTCTGGCACCAGCACTAATTGCCTAGTTTTCTGTACCACTCTGTTTTCCTTATGATAAGCCCTCTACTAATATGAAGTACCCTTGAAATATTATGAACAGATATGAAAATTTGTATTGATTAAAAGATAAATGTAAACTTAATATATCAGCTTATCAAAGTTATCCAAAGGTTTGTATTGGGTATGAATTAATGTAAACAGAAATATTAACTAAACATTGTTAAGCCTACTGTGAACATTTTAAGGTAAACCAAAGATAGACAGTTATACAAAGAAACCTCTGTCATAAAATGTACAGATTTCTAAAATTCCAATAACGAGCATACATGTATGTTGAATTTAGTTCACTTATTACATTTACATACTTCTGTTGAAAAAATCCACAATCCAAATATAACAAAGATGTACTTTATCAAATTTATCAAATTACAGAAATGCTTCTTTAGTGACATTCTAAAACTTTGTTTGTTATTCACTTAACTGCATTAATGATGAACTATGGAACTGTTATCAAAATATATGTCTGAAAAATAATGGCCAACTTTTTTGTCATTTACCAATACTACAACCTTGACAAAAGGGCAGCACAGTCAAAGAAATCAGACAAAAATAGTAACAGGAAATGGTAGAAAAGAAAAAAAGATTAAACTTAAAGCAATGGTCAATCCTTCTAAAATCTGATGAACTAGTGCAGGATGCCTGTAGGTAACAAAAAGACTATCTTTCTAGCTTAGACTCACTATCTTAAGAAGTAAAGACCTACTCATCTTGTACAAGCACTTGAAATGCCAAGTGTATGGAGCATGACAAACAAATATATTTCTGACATGATTTTGACATTATCAACTTGAAGAGGACTCAAAAGGACCTTAAAAGGACTTTAAAGGACCTTTAAGTGAGTACTAAAACATGTGCCTGACAAAACAGGCCAAGTGCACTGTCATGCAAGCCTGAGACCACCACACAGACACGACAACAGTTAAAGACGGGATATATTTATTTGCACTTAGATATAGTTTAGCATAAGAGCCTTTAAAAATGTACTGATAAATTTTTAGTGAATTAAATTAAAAACCAGTTTTGACATTCTATTTAAAAATTGTTTTAGGATGTAAAGCTGAAATATCACTCAATCAAACATTATATAACGTACATATACAGAAGAAAATCTGCCTTCAAATTAAGAAGAATGCATAGTTCCAGAGGTCCAGGCTGGACTTAGAATGTGTTGTTAAGCCTCTCCTCCTTTCTTAGAATGGAGTAGTAGAGGGTGGGGTTGGGAGGTTGGAGCAGGGAGATTTGCATGCCCACTGCCTCACCCACCTAGTTATGTGATAAAGGAAATAAGCTGCATGGTGGTACATTCTAATTATTCATGAATAGGAAACTGAGGATTATTCTGAAAAAAAAGAAAGAAAAACATACACTCATCTGTTTCTAAAACAACTTGTTTACAGTGGCACAATGCCATGGCAACAACAATACAATGTCACTGTGCACTGCTTCATTTTGTCTTATCTTCAGTATTTAAAACAAAGAAATAAGAATAAGTCTGCAAAAAAATAACCCCTTTAGCTTGCCAAAATGCAACTTGAAACAGTAGCTGCAGAAATATAATGTACAAACACAGGTGCTATGCTTGAAGAATGCTGGAAATATTTTGACTAATTAATCTACTGAGGTTCGAAATGAGCATGCATAATACATGTATCTTAGAACTGAAAACCTTCTGTTGACTGGATGGTTGGTTACATGCCAGCAATATTTGGTAGTATAAATCATGACAAAGACAAGTGGGACACAGGCTTGTGACTTTGTAATTTCTTCATTTTTACTTTTTTTATTTTTTTTTGTCAAGGAGTATTACATATTAAATCTTTCTTAGTCCTTTAATTCAGTATTTTGATTCATTACAAAATCTAACATACAGTACATAACAAGATAAAGTTACTTAATAGATTTAGAATGGATTTGTTAAGTCACTTCAAGGTAAAAAATAAACTACCTCATTCTACATGTATCTTACAACTTTGATTTTCCACAACATAATAAAACAGTAATAAAATGTTTGGACACAAAACAATTTCCTAATGTCTGTCTGAATGCTTCTATATTGATCCCTAATACAGGATATAATTGATACAAAAGTCTTTTTTCCTCAGAGATTTTATGGAGATCTGTCTATTCTATTTAGCTATGGGATTGGAGTTCCGAGGAAGGAAGCTGTGTATGGATACAAAGATGTGATCAGTAAGAAATAAAACTGATTACTTTCCAAAACACTTCCTGAAATGTAAGGTCAGAAAAATCATGCAATTCACTGAAGGAGAATTTCTTGAGATTTGACCACAGTTTTTAGACACCTTGCAATCCTGCACTTGTAGCTTTATATGGTTACTGTAAACATGGTCCATACATTGTGATGGGATGAACATGTTAATTTTGTGTGACCTTAACCTGAGATGGACCAGAGCCTATCAAGTGATTTCAAAATCCTTCCAGGTGTTCAAGAGATGTGGAGGACATGAAAATAAATGGGACCGACAGATGGCTAGTTCAATTACTACATGCCTCCGTTTGGGTATATAACAAATAAATAAATTCTTTCCTAGAGTCAACTTTAGTTTGTTCACATAATTCTTATGCATGAATATTTATGATGTGCAATTATGGCCATTTCGAAGAAATTCAATATTATTACTTTGTCTTGAATACCAAGGCCTTATCAATTATGCATGTTCTTAGAAACTTTTGTTTGTCAGACAATATTCAGCCATCATACTACAGACAAAGAATCTATCGGCCATCTTTGTAATAAAAAATATGGCTGGTTTCTTCCTCAGACTGTGCCAGACATCGTCTATTGAACACTGGCTTCAGAATCCAAACATTTGTGTTAATTTTGTATTTTCTTTGACTCATCACTTGTGTTCAATTGTTTTTATGAATATGCAAATGTAAAGTGACGGGTTTTAGAAATACACCAATGTTAGCCTACATGTAAATATTTTGGATGTATACATGAGTAATATAGATAAATCTCATATCAGTTAAAAAAAATACCATAATGCTTTCATTATTCATGATGTCCTATGTGAAGTTTATTAAAATTTTGGTCAAAAGTTTTCATGATAGTATATTCAGAGATATAGAATGGGCGCAGTCCACATTTGCTATGACTAATGCACCTATGTAAGTCAGATATGACAGGTTCAAGCGGAGAATTTTTATCTATTTAATTGACACATTAACTGCTACCAACGGAACAATTTAGATAATAGTAGTAGTTAACCCTAAAGACCTGAACTTGAAATGTTCTACAGTCGACTGTGTTGTTTAGGAGAGACAACCCACCCTGAAACAACCACCTCCTTAAAACTAAGCAATTTTTAAACTATTTGTACCAGCAAAAAATAAAATGTGCAATTGACATAGAATTTTGGACATTATGATGCTCAGTCACTTTGCTCTTGGGGACATTTGCCTCTCTGTTCCTCATAAGTCATATAGTGGACATGTTTATAAGAACTATGAGGAACAGAGAGGCAAATGTTAATTTGTTGTAGGCTAGGGGCGATGTTAAATATTGCTTATTGTTGTCATTGTTTAAGAATTTATTAAAAGGGGACATACACATGTATGTCTGCTGGGCTTATGTCTGTGAATCAATTAAAATGTATATTCTACCTTTATTTGCATTTCTGCAATGAATGGAATTAATTATGATAATTCATTCTGATTAATAAGTACAGATAAAAAATTCTCTAAAAGGTAAGGTGGTTGACTGTTACACAGAAAAAATTAGTAACATTACATCTTACATTGTACTTCTTCATCACAAATAAATACCTATTATCATTCTTAAAGTCTAATCAATGTACATAGTTTACATATAAAACAACAGTAAAACATTGCTATTCAGTTATTGAATTATAAGAGGGGATTTGTAACGATAAAACTGAAAGACATATGGCTGTAAAATGGTTCCTAATTTAGTCATCAAAGTTCTTTCACCACCAGTTCTTTCACCACCAACAATGACAATTTTGTAACGTATTGTATATAATCATGCTATCCAATGACATATGTTTGATAGGTAGGTGTGATAAGTGGAATTTTTTGAAGCACTTCACACCTTTCTACAATGCCCAACTGTCATAAAATTAGTCAAGTGTGTACAGTCTGGTATGTAGTAGTGTAACCCTAGATTTAACTCTTTAACATAAAGGCTTTATAATTCTAAGTAAGACGTGACTTTGACATAAGTATCTATTTTTTCAACACATTCATAATACACAAAGAACTCTTTTTTTCTGAAGAAGTAATATTAACAGATACCTAGCAAATATTTCAAATATTTTCTATCTACATGTATATATATCTTTTTAATACTGTAATTATTTATTCAACAGAAGTCACTATAAGAACAACCCAGGACCCAAACCTTGTACATAATGTACTCATAAACACGAAAGCAAATCATTACTGTCTAAACTAAAACTGAAGGCAGAAACTAAAAATGTGTCTCTTGTAAACAAGATAAAATTTCAATTCTTTTTTATCATTTACAAGAAAATACTTGCATAATATCCATATCATTGACGGA
Organism: Cyclina sinensis; assembly: GCA_012932295.1. Taxonomy (NCBI): domain Eukaryota; kingdom Metazoa; phylum Mollusca; class Bivalvia; order Venerida; family Veneridae; genus Cyclina; species Cyclina sinensis. Next base: position 797,026 of record JAAONU010000011.1, read on the forward strand.
AATTTAGTTCAAGTGTTTGCCGGGTTATATATAGCTTTTTATATCCTTATCTAAACTACATTCTCTTGTTAGAATTTTTATTAGCTAAACTTTCTGATTAGCTGGATATCTTTACAGACACAATGTGCATGCATGTACATTTTTTTTAAGTGCTCAGTCATGAAAAAAATATAAAACAATATTACAACAGCAAACAAATTAAGCTACAAATCACAAAACAGTCTTTGAGGTGTCAATGTGTCTTTCTTTTAAACTTAGTTTCATGTTATTACAGTCATATATTATTTCAAGTTAAACTGTCTCCAAAAATAATGAGTCACTCTCAAGAACAAATCTAACTAATGCAAATTACATCAAAGCGTTTTAAGAGAAACATGACACATTCAGCCAGTTTCTAGAACTACTCCTTAATGAAACAGAGTAAAATCTTGCTTTTCAAGAGACAAAATCCTTTTATAATAAAATCAGCCGAGAAGTTTAAAAGTGAAATGTCATGTATGAAATGCATTTAATATCTTAAATTGCTGAGTATGTTTTTTGTTTTGTTTTTTTAAATATTTAAGGGTACATTGGCTGATTGTTCACTTTATCACAAATAGCAAAATCTACCATTAAACCACATGAAGTTCACAGCACATTGTCTTGAACTCATTATGTCTTTCATTAAGAGGTCACAGGGGCTGTTTTTACACTCCGTGACTGCCATACATTGTGTTAAATTGCTTCCAGATTTCAACAGCTGATGTCTGATTTTAATGACTTGTTTCCTTCCTTTCAACAGCATTAGGTCTCAGTACAAGCTAAATACACAGAGATTCTTTTAAACTGACATTTTCATGATATGTAAGGTACTTACCAGGCAGAATTGCAACTCATTTCTATAGTTTCTTTGCAATCTGTACAACTACAAACTTAGCATATCATTAAGGAGGACTGCACATAAAAATTACTATGAGCTTGTGTAAAAAAAGCAAAATAAGCTACAGGATATCTTTACATTGTTATATTCTAATCTTCTTTCTTTTGCACCCCCACCCAAAAAAAAAAGACAGAAAAAAGGTCAACACAATAATAACATAATACAGATTTAATTGTCCCAAAGAGGGGACATTCAAACTTTCATTACATTATACTGCTATTATATGCCATTTCAGAGTTAGCTGTTCTAGTGATGGAGCAAGTGGTCCTTTTGCCAATACTGAATTTCTTATATAAAGAGTATAACATAACTATTCATCTGAAATAACAAAATGTGTATAGGCTAAAAGAATGCGTACTATCTCCCAATTTAGAATGTGTACTATCTCCCAATTTGACAAAATCTTCAAATTAAAGGCCGTGATTCTAGCTTTATTTGTTCACATTTTGAGATACACAGATGCTCTTTCATAATCAGGCTTCAGGGATACTATTGTTGAAAGGGAGATATTGATTCAAATGGAAACAAAATCAATACTGTCCAACCAGCACATTTACAAGGTTGTTACTCTAATGGAGAAACTCCAATAAATTTGTTGTAAATTTAATTGAAGGTTCATTTGCTTGCTATTCTTTGTGAGAGAAAATGTCACAATTCTGTGAGAACAAGTGATGAACAGGGTAATTATAGAGTAAATCTTGGGAATATTCTAGAAAATGGAAATCAACTTGTGAGGTTTTGGGTTTTCATATTTCATGAATATGCAAATAATACAGCTCCCCTGTATTAACAACTGACCTATATGTAGAAATAAAATGTACATAAATGAATGACTCAATCAATCAATAGATGTACATGAATGAATTAATCAATCAATCAATCAAACAAAAACAAATAAATAATAAAATCTGTGTATATCAAATAAATCAATCAAATAGAACTTCAATATTTAGTACATGTACCAAAACCCTAAAATAGTTGTTTTTTTTGCCACATTATTTTAAACGTTTCTCTGTAGAGACATTTCCACTTTAAGATAATATGGATCAAAATGATGATTCTAAGAAAAACTAGATGGGTGTTCAGTTGTTCACTTGTGTCGCCCTTGGGTACTCTGTTAGAATAATTAAAAAGGTAAACAAAAGTCTGCTGGAAAAGACAGCATGCTCCACTTTTCTCAGTGTTGGATAATAAATTATAAGCCAAGTTAAACAAGAAGCCCAACTGAAAAAAGTGTGGGGGAGGGCAAATGCCTAGGTATTAAGAAAAACAAAAAATTGGGCCCAGGGAGCGGGGACTGGTTGGGGGATGTGGGAGGGGTAGGGGGTAAGGGGCTCCCCATGCAGAGGCCGGGGATGGGTTTGAGGAGAGGTGGAGTACTTACCAATCTCATGTCAGTTAATATTTTATTTTTAGGCTTAAGAAGATTTTTTTCTATTTATCCTATATATAAGTATAAGCAAAATCAAGTGACCCCTGGGGGTGAGGCTAACTTTGACCCCAGGGACATAGGTACCAACAATCTTTGCAGGGGTCTTGCTGGTGAACAAGTATTCCAAGTTTGACACTTTTTGAGAAATGGACATAAACCAAAAGGTTAACCAAGAAATTTTAAGTTTAAAAAGGGGCATAACATTGCAAAAATAAATTTGAGAGTTATCTGCCCTTGAGAAAAGGTGTTGTTTTAAGCGATACAATTGGAAAGTTTGATGAAGATATATTAAGAAATGGCACAGTTATAGCCAATGTTAAGTTTTTGTGACAAAATTCAAGTACAAAAAGGGGCATAACTCTGTCATTTGAGACCTTGACCTACAGATATTGGCATCATCATGACCATGTTGCTGTAAGCTATACAATTTGAAAGTCTGATGAGGAGGAAAAGGCAAAGTTAAGAAACTTTGTTTTTAAGATAAATTTGAGGGTTATCTGCACTTGAGAAAAGGTGTTGTCTTAAGCGATACAATTGGAAAGTTTGATGAAGATATATATATCTTAAGAAATGGCAGTTATTGTCAACGTTAAGTTTTCATGACAAAATCGAAGTATAGAAAGGGGCATAACTCTGTCAATTGTGACCTTGACCTAAATATTTTGGCATCATCCCGACCCTGTTGTCATAAGCAATAAAATTTGAAATTTGAAATGTTAAGATTCCAAAGTTCAGTTTTCGTGACGGACGGACGGACCGACGGACAAAGCGATTCCTATGTATCGCCGTTTTTTCGAAAGGACGAAACAATACCACTATGTTTTAAAAAGTATCATGCACTTACTTCACAATTATACATATCCCTTAATTTCTCGTACAACCAATCTTCAACAGCCAGTCTTTTTCGTATTAACATCATCTGATGTTGTCCGTAACGCGCTGTCAAATATTTTTGACGTTTCTCTTTTTCTTCTTCTCTCTTAGTATTTCCAAAACTAACATTTCTTGGCGAAGTATCTGAACTGCGTTGGGTGGTTAATTTTGCTGAACTAGGGGGTGTATTTGCCCTTGGCTGCGGCCGGTATGTTTCCACCTGGGACGGATAATTCGTCGTGGCACTGTACGTAGACATCACGCTGTAAAATCCGACCCTCTTTGATTGCACTTTCGCGTTCTCTCCTGGTACCCTAACAACAAATTTCGTATAACTTTAATATTTTTAAAAGAAATTAAACGAAAAATAATTAAGGTATCTGATATTTTCAACAAGAGAAAACAAGTTACAATCCGTTTATCAGTACTTCTTATTTACGCTCAGCACTGTGTTAAATTGGAACTATTTATCTCCAATTGGGACAGCAGGTGCGCGCAATAATTGAGTTTATTTACAAGGTTAACTCAAAAAGTCAAATCGTATTTCTGTAGACGAAAAAATATATTAATACTATCACCAGATAGAGTTGTTTCCCTTAGTCACTTTATGGGTTTGAACATCTACTGTGTTGTATTTGTATTTCGGCAATGTTCAAACCAAAATGATTATCCATAAGAATTTGTCACTTGTATTTCACAATATTTGAAAGAAATTTGTGTCTGCATAAAAGACAGAATTTCTGATATTTCCTTGATCTAACCTAGGGTTCAAATCTCAGATGCAATATATTCGAGTCAATGCCAAATGAGGTCTTTCTCAGAACTGAAAAGCAGAAGAATAATTTGCCAGTATAAACAATGCTTTATTGTTACTGACTTGATATTTTGGCTAAATATATGTAAATATTCTAGTACATTGTAAGACTAAGAAAAGCGAGTTTTTTTTTTCGATGGACCCATTAATTCTGGCTAGGTTTTGAAGTAAACACTTACATATTTTGAAAAGTTCATGACAAGGGATTTATGTTATTATCATTGTTTGTCATTAGATTGTATCATTCTTAAAAAAACTCAATTCAACAAAGGTTGTGAAATGATAATCATAGGTCTAATGTCTGAAAGGCTGTTCGCTTTTCAAATAAAAAAAGAAAGTTTGAAGATGAACTGAAAATGGGATTAAATTTAATGTACTATTTGATGTATTAATCTGACAAATGAGCTTTTGGAAATGACAGTATTGATAATGAATTTTTGGGATCGTGGTTTCGCCCACAATGGTATTATACGGCAGTCAGCTTGTGTTTTCTTTTTACAATCTTTTGCTTTGCACAAGAAAAAAAGTTCAGTAAATCTTTCAGCCAGAACAAAATAAGTAGATTTTAAAAATACGGAATTATACAGTGTTCGTGTACAACTGCTTATCAGAGAGAAAAAATACAAAGCATTCTTGTAATGTGTTTTTATAGTAATGCACTAACATTTGATTACACGCTTTAGTTGCATTACTGACACGATAAAGGAAGCGACTTTGCACTGAGACTGAAGCAACTTCAACGCAGAGTTACTCCCTCTGTAATATAAGTGATCATCGAAGTACGAGGCTTCAAAACGAAAAAGGTTAATATTTTGTTTATTCTTTCGTAACCAACAACAAGTGACACGCGTCACTGATCATGCTGTTCTTTCAGAAATTGCCGTTTACAAGAACGTACAGATCTATTGCAGCAAAGAAAAATTTTGTAAATTATAAAGTATATGTAGTTCTATACACAATAGTAGGACACTACGTCATCGTGCACCTGTTTTATGCTCCCTCGCGGACTCTTTATGTCAACAATCCGTCGCTTGAAATGTAAAATGATCTTTATTCATCAGGAAATCTGTAGAGTTGCAAAAATCATGTTGTGCACCGAAAATTAGCTGGTGTGCTTTGTATTTAGGTAAAGAATTTTTATAATGTAAAATTCTAGTTTAGGCCTGAAAACGGGTGAAAGTTTTTTTCAGCATGCATTCAGAAAAAAACTTTCACTCGTTTTCAGGCTTAAACTAGAATTATACATTATAAAAAGAAAGAAGAACAAAAGAATGCGCGAGAAAGAAATCTTGAAAGAGTTATTGTATATTATTGTGATTTTATGTTTAAATTAACTTTAATATGCCTCTTACTTTTGATGGCCAAACAAATCTACTTTTAGATATCCTGACAATAAAACTTTAGATTTAGGTTTTCGTGATCTTACTTTATCTCCACAATGCATTGTATGGATTCAGGTATATGTGGTTTGTAGTGCAAATGACCGTTTCTTTCATTAGTTTTCTTTCTCTCTATTAAATATTATTAGGTTAATGTTTGCGCTTTGTAACAACAAGAACATTTAATTCTAAATTTTGCTTCATTCGCGTATATGCATAACCTTTCAGTCGAGCTTAGTGTCATAACAAGCTTTGGCAAATTATTTAAAACTAACAGGTATAAACTAGGTTGTAGCTAGTGCTCAGTATGGTATGCGGAAAAAGAGTTTTGTTAATGCGTAAAGCGAGTGTTACTGGTGCAAAAACCGTCAAATATTATAAATATAACAAAATGATCATGACTTGTAGAGTTGTAAATGCAAGCAAATGAGAACAAAGCCGATGTGCGCATTAACATACATAATGATAGAACGTACTTGACTTTCTTGTAAACTTATTTCACACCAGAACCTTTAGTGCTTTGATTTATTAGATAAACTGGGAGTGTTTTTATTTGCCGTGTTGAAATATCAGACAGAGCTACCAATTCGTTTGTAAAGTAATTTATTGTAGCGTAAAATGTTTTTTTTCTGAAACATTGGATTTATTAGAAAACTAGAGTTAAATCTGTTCGTTCAGTGCGATTCGGAATATCTTTGACACCGGAAATAACATGTTAGAGTGACAGATTGACAGAAAATCCGACAAAAATCGATAATGAGAGTCTATTTCGTGTTTATATGTTTCTTTTCCCTAGGTTGCTGCAAAGAAGAAAAGGTTTCAGACCTTTATGAACTTTTAAAAGATCCAGATTTATTGTTGGAAATCGAAAAACGTATCAAAGGTTTGGACGATGAGGATGACCTATTTTCGGATGGTGAAGTGGGCTGTTATGACATCTCTGGTGCACTATCTCCAGTGTGCAGTTTTGGCGCTAATAGTAGTACAATAATCAAAACATCAGAATCACTGCAAAGAGGTGCTGAGTTTTTGGATGATTTTGTAAACATCAGCTGCCCCAGAGACTGCACATCTTTGTGTTGCAACAATCCAAATTGTGACACTGCTGTTTATCAGGACAAGGTAAGGATGCTCCCTAGGAATTATGGTCGTTTCGTCAAACCGTCGTTTCGTCAAACTTATTTTATATAGCAAGCAAAAAGTAGTTTTTTATAGTAATATATAGTATTTCATACCTATTGAAATCAAATTATAATTGATTGCTAAAGTGTGTTTGTGATTTATTAAAATGAATGTGCAATCAACCTAATGAGCGGGATAATAATCTAATTTGTATAATTACCACTAAGACAAACAATTAATCAGTGGTACCTTTGCGCGACGTTTAATGTGAACAGCTTTAATGTTAATAGTCTGGTTGCATGTGATTGCATCTGTTTGACACTTCGGTAAAATCGGTAATTATCTACTCTAAAAATTAAGTTTGACGAACAAACTACCTGTTTTGTACAGAAAAATAAGTTTGACAAAACGACCAACACCCCTCCCTAGTAGCCTAATTCATTATGCTGAAAGAGTTGAACTGATTTTATAGGTCTGATAGTTTTTTAGTTGTTCAGCCACAAAATAAATATCAGCCCATAATATCTGTTCACCTTAAGAATAGGAGGTGAAAGAGTGAAACTAGCTCAATTGAGAACTAAGTTCTCAGGGTCATTGTGTGTTTTTGGACATTGGGGCTGCAATTTGTATCTCTTAGGGGTGGGTAGGGGAGGGGTGTACCTCCCATGAACTGAGAAAATTTTGATTTCTGATAGAAAAATGGTGTTATTTCCTGGATTTTATAACACTTTTTTGATGATTTTACGATGATATTTCTGCATTCTGTTCATTTATAATTTACGTCATCTACGAGTCTTTTTTCCAAATTTGTGGGACTGAGATAAAGTGAGTAAGATGCAGACATTTCAACATTATTCCAACGTAATTCCTTCAATATTGTCTTTATGAAATTTGTCGCCTTTTTGAATTGCTTAAAATCACACATTTTTCGATTTCTTGATTTCTAAATTAAGCCTTTGACAGCTACTTAATTCGAAAATGAAAGATCCTCAGTTTGCAGCAGTTAACTAACTTAACTACATTGCACTGAGTAAGGTCCAATGTTTTCACACCTGATTGAGACAGTGGGAGATATTTCACACATGATTATTTCACGGTCCCCTTAGAAACCAATGCAACATTTTCATTGATGATCCATCCTAAATGCCTTTTATGTCCAGAATTAGACATTTTCGTTGTAAGAACAGCGCTGTTTCTGGCATAAATATTGAGACGGTGGTTGCAGCCCAAGACTCAGCGTCACTGGTTCTGGTTTCCATATCTTTTTGCCACTATTTTATATTACTAACTCTTAGCTCATCAGAGGGTCAGGGTGAGCTATTCTTAACAGATTTGTTCCATTGACTACCACTTATTTTAAACATTTCTGAAGGCTTTGGGTAAACGTTGATAAGAATTAGCATGGATTTCGTTGCATGAAGATCTACCCGATTAAAATATCACTCCAGTCAGAACTCTGGTTGCTATGGCTCCCTGTTTGAAAAATCTTGTCTAAAACTACTATGCCTACAGCTCTATAGTTTCAAAAATTTTATTGCAGTCTTGGTGAATGACTTTAAAAGCTTTTCTAACATTCAGTAAGACTAACCTGTCAGTCAGAAAGAAATTTTTCTGACTAGAAAAAATGTAAAATGAAGGAAGCAAGTTCAATACGAACTACTCATTTCCTGTATATCATTCTATTAATTAGAAATATTGTCTGTTCTATATGTCTGTCATTTTCTTGTATAAAAAAAATTATTTGACATAGTGTCTTCTTGTAACTGTACTGATTTTGATCGCTATGTAGCATCAGATTTGGAAGAGGAAAGGGTTTGATAGAATTATCAGATGATAATTACACATACAGAATTTCTTTTAACCAGTGATGTTAATTGTTATCAAAAAGCATGCAGAGTTTGTTTCCTGTTCCCAATTATTGAACTATACAGTTATGCAGATTTTTCTAAGGTTTGCCATTTTTTTTTGTAACAAGCTGTTTGATAGGTGTTAGGGACTTGTACTTTTTCCCAGGTTGTGATTAACTTACATGCTCTGCAAAATGCCTCATTTCTTTGCAACTTGCTGTTTTAGAATACATGGGTGTAAACAAAGTGGAGTAAGAAAAAAAGAAACTTGAAAATTGCATGCCTAACTTGGCCATACGGATGTTATTGTTATCTTATGTCATCATACTTTGCAGATATCTACCTTTAAGGTCAGACAGGTTATTGCCAAAACTGCTATTTTCAGAAACCACTAGGCCTGGACTTTAGATATAGTGTTTTGGTCCTCCACAAAAGTTGTTCAAATCATGGCCTAAGTGTCCAAACATGGCCCTCCATGTGGGTCACAAATTTAAGTTAGATAAAATTCTTTTCTAAAATCATAAGGCCATGAACTAAGACTTTTGGTATGTATTATTGTCAAGTGGTTGTCTACTTAAGATGTTCAAATCATGGTCCTGCAGTCAAAAGTGACTCCAATCAATGGGCCAGTATTTATATATAGACTTGCATATATGCAAAAACTAAAAATCTACTAAATAATTTATTATAGTTTATCTGTCCTTAACCTTCATGTGACCTTGAACTTGATCTGCTGACCTACTTCCTTGTATTGCAGGTACAGCATTGAAAACTGAGCTGTTTATGTAATTTTTGCAGGGTTTTGAAACAGCATCTGTGAAATTGTGAAATTTTGACCCCATGTTTTGCAATTAAATTTCAATTTAGAATGAACTTTACCTTGACCTACTACCTTCTTTTCCAATACCTCAGTGATGTAGAATTAAGATACCAGACAGCTAAAAAACATCTGTGAGCTGTCAATGGCGGAGGATGCCAATGCCAGGGCTGCCCAGAATAATATTCATTTAGCATTGGTAACAGATATTAGATATGCAAACTACTGCTTGTCTAGTTTAGTGGATGGTAAATATTTTGACAGGAAGAGCAAATTAGATGTGCTTTTAATGTGTAACTGTTGACTGAAGAATGCATTTTCACATTTGTTTAACAATAGATTATTATAATGACCAGAACTTCACCATGAACCAAAACAGTCTTCTAAATACAAAAATATCTGTTCACAAAAATGATTAAATTTTAAGTTCATTAAATCATGTGATTTAGTTTGAAAGCTCAGTCACAGGAACAAAATTATCTCTTGGCAATACTCATTACTAGATTTAATTAACAGCAGGCTTGATTGAATTGAGACTTGCATACATTGCTTGTTTTAAATTTTTTCAGGGTGATCGCAAATGTTACCTATTCAGATGTGGAAAGTCTGACCAGTGTGTATTCTCTCACCACACAGATTATATGACAAGTTCCATCCTAAGGGAATCTCACAAATCTCATAGCTTTACACAAGGAGAAGTCACACACAGTCATGAGAATGAATTGGAGAACCTTGGCTCTCATGTGAAACAGCCAGATGCTACTCCAGAACCAAAATCTACAACTACACAAATTACAACAGATGATCCTAAGGAAATAAAGTTAGCAGGTAAGATATCAATTCTGTGGGATCACTTACTAGCTTTTTTTTCATCGTTTACTACCCTATCTCTCTCCCAAATGTACCATAATCATAAGTACAACTTTAGACAGCATTTTCGTTTTTTTTATACCATGGTAGGCTATAACTGCTTCATTTTTATGAGTACATAAGAGTCATAAGTCAGGATAAGTGAAATGTTAAAACTGAAATGAAGTCAGAAAAGTTCTGTATATATATGAAAGTATATAGTGAGCTAAAAATAATGGCCATAAAAGCTCTCTTCTGTATTTGATGCATTTGTCATGTTTAGTAATTAATGCTAGTTGTTGAAACTATTATTTCAAAAAGGCGAATGTTTGGCACTGGGAAAGAGACTTAATCAAACCATTTCCTTAAAAATTTTTTTTAGAATTCACAGAATAATAAATGTCAAGTATCAGTTTATTGGAATTGGAAGGTTATCAGTTGATGATATCAAGTCTTGTCTTAAGTGTTAGGATCAGATAGGATGGGTCCAGACTTGAAAAAATTGATAAATATTTGTTTTGACTTCAGAGGAATGATTTTAAAGTAGTAGATGGAACTTATTTATTTTGTGCTAACCAAGTTCAGGCTTGCACCTTCTGGGAAAGAATTGTGGTTCCTTTCTTAAGGAACATAACATTTTATTATTTGTTAAAAGATTATACTGTAAAATACTTACTTAGACATCCTATCTGGTATAAATAAGTATCACTGAAAATAAATCACTGTTCTTTACAAAAATTTAAATCCAAATCATTGAGAACATCTTTTCTCTATATGATAATCCTTTTTTATGTATGATTTGTCAGTTATTATTATATCCTCACATATTTTTATGCTCCATTAAAATTTGAATTTTAAAGTATGTTTTTTTCTTATATGCATAACAGGCTAAGTTGTTGTGAAAAACGTATTAAGTTTGGTCACAGTATTTGAATATATATAAAGAAATTTAGAACATCTTTTATCACTCCCTCATAACATTATTCAACAAAGAACTGTATATATATATAATATGTGTTTTGCAATACTTAACATAAAACTTAAGGAAATACTTGATTAAACATCCATAGTCTATTGTTTACATATGCAGAAGTAATCGGAAATGGGGCTACCATTTTGATAACTATTTGTCGACCTTGTTTATTATCATGTTGAATTTACGTTGTTTTGAAGAAGTTTAGATAAACGAAAGGCTAGATGAAAGAAAATTATGGTTGATATGTTAGAAATATTTTTGTATATGCCTAAGATAAGTAATCAGAGCTATCGCTTTTGTTGGCATTAATGATACTGTAGTAAAACTTGTTTAAACAGAACTTAAACACCAATTCATAAATTCTAAAATCTTTAGCATGCAGTGGTTATTAGAAGTAGTATTCATGCAGTTTATAAAATACCGTATCTGGCCTGCCACCGTGGTCGCCATTGCCCTGTATAATATAATAATAGAAATAGTGTAAAACTAGAAGGGCTGCAATTTTTTACTTTATTAAAAAAACAAAATTTAATGATTCTTGAAGTTACATGTATCGTAAGGAAAATGGCATGTCCATCTAACTATTTGAGTTCATCGATAGCCGGAACTTGTTTCTTATGTGACCGATGCCCCCTGTAGAGATCAGTTATTTAATTAAGGTTATAGAAGGAAAGTGAAAGATACATACAGAAAGCATCTTATTCCAGAGACACTTGGGTGGGGGGGGGCGGTAAAAGTGTTTTATTCTGTATACCTTTCTTTACTAATTACATAAGAGTTGTGTTTAGATACAGTGCTGGTATAAATTTATTGAAATACTCTGAAAAAAAGGTGGTCTTCACTGATAATTAAGTAAAACTCTAAAACTTTTTGGCCAGGTTTACTTTTTTATCAAAAGAATGTTTAAAATACTGGAAAATAGATGTCATTTTCAAATAAGTTCAGAAATTTTAGAAGGCTGTCATTGGCTATTTCAACTACGCGTGATGGTAACAAAGTTGTATAGCCTAAACATCAGACTTAATACAATTTTATATCAGTTCCTCCAAAATAAAACATACTAGAGGGATATGAATAAATGTGCAAATCTTTGATTTTTTTAAAAGGAATTTTTAACTATTATTTAATTTATATGTATTTTGCCTGTCTCTGAAATTTGACTCTGATTTAATACCATATCCCCTCAGCCTTGTCTCCGCCATTGCCCATTCCCAATAAAATACACTTGATATACACATATTGTAAATAACATGACTTGAACTTTCGCTAACAAACAATTTTGAGGTCGAACAGTATTTCAGTTTTGCCTGACCTGTATGAAGTTTGTTTACATATAGATATGTGCCATACATTTCAGAAGGAATATTTATCATGGGTTATGAGAGCAAGGCCCTTGAAAGATGATAGATTACTTTGAAAATGACAGCATTTTATACAACCACATTTAAAATTTTTAAGACAGCTACTACTGTACTGAAGATAAGGTAATTAGAAATATTTGTGTCTGCCTTTAAAAATAATGACAAGTTAATGAAAGTACCCTGTTTTTATAGCTCACAAAAGGTCATATGTTTAGCAGAATGTTTTTAAATATGTATTTGTACTAAGACAAAAAGTTTTAAATGCTTTATGCTTGTATAATCACATATGTATTAAAGAAATAAACTGAAGGTGACAAAGTACCATCAGTGCACTGAAAACCAAATTATGAAACTGCAGTTGAATAAACAAATTTATTTAGTTAATGCATTTATCTTAAGTATGATAAAGCAGCTTTTTTTCCTTTTATTATTTCGTCGCATACGTAGAAGTATTGGTGCAAGAAATGTTAGGTGTTAGTCAGGTTATAAAGGGTGGGTTAGTGCACTGTTAGACTTGACAGTCTATCTTAGGAAGATTTAGTGATTTCTATTCAAAAGCCAGAGTCGTCATTTGTCAGCAGTATTGAATAATCTTTCATATGTTGTGATAAGTTTGTCCATATTATCATATTTGTAAAATGATATGACATAGGGGAATTCTTGCAAAAAATAAACCAAAACATACCAAAAGCGTCCTGGTACAAAACATGTAATATTGAGTGAATACGGTAGAAGAGTCTTCATTTTCTCGAGTCTGCTTCTAGGGGCTGTTTTTCTTTTCAGTGTTTTTTTTACCTCTTTTTGGGAAGGAATCATGGTCTTTCTGACTGGGAAATAAACCTTGTTTTGATTAAAATTGGGATTTGATATTTTGCTTTAAAATAAGAATAAATAAAAAATTGATCTAATTAAAGGTAAATCAATAGTGTCAGTAAACACAATTTATTTTTACTGAAATTTGGACAAAGATGACAATTTCTAAATTTAGCAAGTGAGGAATGGGTCACCTTCCTGATCACTGTTTCCAGACTGCTCATTCGGGGACATATATCTTTCTATAAACTATTTCTTAAATAAATACTTTTAGGCTTTGGGAATTGAGCTAATTTCTGCTCCAAATTAACTAGAAAATAAAGACTGGTATTTAATTCTTGTTGGTACTTACTTATAAGTCTATCATAGACACTAGCTGGTCTGTCAAAGACTGTCATTGTTAGGTCATAAAAGAACAGTATCATTTTCTCAGTCAGTTCTTCTATCACTTTAGTTAACAATCGCTAATGTAAAGCAATAAGTCAGTGGCAAATGGTTTGCCTATTGCCAGTAAACCTGAAACTTCTTATTCTCTTGGGATTCTCATATTCAGAATTTGCATTTAATGAAATTCCAGATAATGTCTTAGATTTCTAATCAGTTGTACATATTTACATCACATTGTAGCAGTGGTCATAAAATGATATTTCTTTTTCAAAAAATGTTTGACAAGAAACAAGATGTTAAAGCAAAAACAAAAATATCCTGCTTTAACAGAAACAAAATATCATTTGAGTTCTTTCAGAAATAGGTTCATTCTGACAGAAACTTAATATAATGCTTATGAGGAGCAGAAACTTAAGTTTCTTGCTAAAAATTCCAAATTCCAGCAGGAATGTCTTCTAATAGAAATGTCCAGTTCTAGCAAGAAAAGAAATTCAATGCTTCATGTGGGACAACGCACACTGTTTATCCAGCAAACAATTTAAATATGCAAGTGTAAAGTTTTCAAAATAACATTTTAGGGGTAGGGGGTCACTGGCTTCTACTTTAGGGAGTATTTTACTAGAATTGTGAAGAAAAAGACAATGTTTAAAAATAATGCATCCCAGTTGTTCAATGATAGGATGGCTATTTTGGATCATTTGTGGTCAAAACTTGTCAGAAATCACAAAGTTACTGATATATTGTTTTAGACTATAGACTGTAGGGCTGAGTATTGTATAGGGTATCAGATTGAAAACCTGTATTTATGGTTTTATTGATATATTGTATGGAACCTTTCTATATCAATCAAGTATTAAAAAAAAAAAATTATTTTTCACCCTGTCTACATGTAGTTAAACTAATTATTCTTCAGATATTTTTTTCGTTCACTTCTTTCACTTTGGCAAATGATTTTTTTTGCCAGAAGATCTCTGGATGAAAATTCATTTATTTTTGCTGAAAACTCACCTTTTAGGATAAAGAAGAAAATCCTTACATTGATAATAAAAACAAATGTTTTTAACTAAACAAGAAGGGAACTTCTGTTGAACAGCAAAACAATGGTTTCTCTGTCCATTTTAATTAATTTCATTGTCCATAATTTTTTTATGATACACTGGGGCCCCGTTATAGCGCTCTAGTTGGGGTCCAAGGTTTCAGACCGCGATATAAACGGGGTTCCGATATATAACGCGCCTACCGAGATCGTATAGTTGACCTGTTGAATTTGCTAGTATTACCCCACCCACCAACATGTAACTGTATCATTATGTTAAAGTTCAAACATAACCAAATTTGTTTGTTAACCACTCAAGATACATTTTGTATAGAGAAAATTATTATTTGGTAAAATATTACCTTTGTTTAAAAAAAAAACAGATAAAATCGCATAAGAAAAACGTAAACATACGCGATTCCTGGGAACCGCGGCGTAAGCGTTACGAAAGTAAAACCGTGAAAATCGGTAAGTTACAATGTGTAACGCTGCACGTAACTCATTGTACCTATTTTGATGTATCTACCCGTCGTTCCTGTTTTCTCTGCTGAAGAATTCAGTCATCTTTCGCTGCACTGACTTGTGTCTCGCATCCATCCTGGCATCATGTATAGAGCGGTGCCGCGCTTTGAAGTTCTTTGCAGTCCTGTAATATCTTCGTGAGATACAACGAACTTTGTACCATTCGATAGAAAACAGATTTGCGGCTTGTGTTTGTTACTCAGTTCATCGATGTTTGCGCTCAGAGCTTCGGATTTGAGGTTTTCATAACAGTTTGAAACCTGACTGATCATCTATCACAACGAACAAAGAAGCGGATTAACGCCAGACTTTGCATGCTTTTCACACTTTTCCCGCCCTAGAGCGTCCTAATTACGAAGTTAATTGTACTCTGCTGACACATTAAACAAGCGTTGTTATGGATACAGCACTTAAGATACGGTGCCGCGCTTTGAAGTTCTTTGCAGTCCTGTAATATTTTAATGAGATACAACGAACTGAGTGCCGCTCGATAGAAAACGCAAGGTTTTTAAACATATTTTCGGCTTGTGTTTGTTACTCAGATCATCGATGTTTGCGCGTCAGAGCTTCGGATTTGAGGTTTTCATAACAGTTTGACACCTGACTGATCATTGATCACAACGAACAAAGAAGCGGATTAACGCCAGACTTTGCATGCTTTTCACACTTTTCCCGCCCTAGAGCGTCCTAATTACGTAGTTAATTGTACTTCGCTGACACATTAAACAAGCGTTGTTATGGATACAGCACGTAAGATATGCATGTAAAATAATTATGGTCGGTGAAAAATAGGTTTTTTTTTTTTTTTTTAAATTTTTTTTGGGAGCCATGACCCTTGAGCGTTATACTGAGGTTAGCGTTGTAACGGGGCGCATAGTAACGGGGTCCGAGTGTATATCAGATATAATATTGATCATTTTGTATCAATACAAATATCCCACATATCATTTTAATTGATAGTCAACCTTAATAGACTGTTTTCTGACCACAGCTGATGTAGTAACTCCCTATGGGTACTCACAGAAGAAAGTCAACTAAAATGTAAAAGTAAACCAACTTTATGACCTATATTAAAGAACTGTAACATGGTTTGTGTTTATTTCTTGGCCTTTTTGACCTGTTAACAGAAGACTTTCCATAAATTCTCAAGTACTGTAAGGGCAAATCTGTGGCTTTATTCATGTGAACTTGGTAATCCGTGGGCTTTTTGTATGGTATGGCGACAACAAAATTAAGCTAAAATGAGCAATCTTTGTACGAAATAAGATCTAAAGCTTTTTTATCAGTATGTTGTTATTTTAATAATGTAAATGGGGAACCACAGTCTAATTTAAGCATAATCTTACACAAATTAAAGATAAGTTGTTTAGATCAAGATCAGTGTGTCTCAGGCTGTAATACTTAAATATAAACCATTTGAACAAATAAAATTGGGAGTGCCTTTTCAAAGGCCTAGTTTTCAAAAACAAAAGGTTCACTTGTTACAGTGTCATACTCTCTGGTTCAGAAAGAGATACTACAACTTGGTACATGTATTAATATGAAAAAAATAACTTTTATTTCCTCAGTCTGCATAGAAATTGTACATTTTAACACAGATTGTTTCCCAGAAGTGTATGAGTGGATTTGGGATTGGGGCACAGAAATTGTTTTCTTTTTAATCTCTTTAGAATATTTCTTGTTTTTTGTGTCGCCTGCTACAAAGTAGCTGCAACATATAGGGATCACTTCTCTGTCATCTGTCTGTCTTTCTGCCTGTCTGTCTGTCCATCACAAAACTTATCTGGACTACTCCCAAAAACTACTTGTGAAATTGCATCCAAACTTTACAGGAATGATCAGTACCAAGTCTAGTCGTGCATATCTTCGGCATTTTCCAGTTCAGTGATTTTTGTCAGAGTTATGGCCTTTAAAGATTTTTATTTTTAAAGTTTGACCACACTTCTTCTCTTATACTACTAATGCATTTTGAATAAAATGTTACAGGATTGATCGGTACCTCAGTTTACATTTCCAACAAACTGTCCAATCACCCCTCAATACAACTGCTTAATTGGCTATCATCAGGCGACACATGTGATCACTGATCGCTCTTGTATAGAACAACAGTTTGAATCTGAAAAAAATTATGACCCCTCCCCTCCCCCCCCCCCCCCCCCCTCAAAAAAAAAAGAAAAAAAAAGAGCCACAAAACAAACAAATCAATGAATCAATGATCCAACTTAATGCTGAGTATGGTAAAACCTCTTTATTTCTTTATAATGTCTTACCTTATGTTCTTAGCCATTGAAGCACTGTTAAATGATTAGATTTGTTAACACTTTAATGAAGCTGGAGATTTGAATCCACTATTTTGCTGTCTTAGATACCTAAAGAATAAGGTACTTCTTATTTCAGGGCTAGAGGAATACTGCCCCTCATATTTGTCAAGGTGTGAGGATCCACATGCAGAATGTATGCGACAGAGATGTCAGTGTCGAGTTGGTTATCACCAAAAACATGACATGTGTAGTGAGTGTGACTTTCGTTTTACTGTAAAAGGATGATATTGCATTTCACATGGTGAATATTGCACGAATTGTGCACTTGTATAAAGTCTGAAGCTGATACTGAAGTAACAAAATTGTAGAGTACTTTGTAAATATTCAATGCTCACAGTTGAAAGAAAAGATGTGATTCTACAAGAAATGTAATTTTATGAAAATTATATTTGATAAAAGCAGTTTCAACTTATCACATATTTGCATTACTTATACATATAGAAAAACACTTTATTTGTAGTAATTGAAAAGCCATCTGACTTTTTTTAAAGATAAAGTTTGATGACTTACCTTTAAATATTGAATGAATAGCTTTATGTCTGTTAGTTTTGTTTAAACTTATTTATTTTACATCAGTTGGGAAACAAGTTCTTGCAGCTGATATTAATCCCTCTCGATGACTGCTTCCTCTCTCTTTTGACCAGGTGCAACAAAAAAACAAAAAACAAATATGAGATAAGATTAAAGTATAACAGCAGATGAATTCAGTTTGTCAGTGTAAGGCTCCTTCTGTACTTTGATTATTTACTTCTTTCTACAGGAAAGCACTGTAGGAGTGATGAGTTTGAATGTGAGAAAGTGTATGATGCTGACTCAAGACAATGTGTTCTCAACAGATATGTGTGTGATGGGCACACTGATTGTACAGATGGGTCTGACGAACAGAACTGTCCTGATAAAAATAAACAACGTGAGTGTTGCTTAATGGGTCTGCTCTTAAGTACTTACCAGTAAAGACAACTTAGCCATCTCTGGTAAAATTCTTAGAGAGTAGATTTTTTCTGAGAAATTTATTTCTTTGCTAGTTGTAAGGCCCATGAAATGTCAAGTATTTGGGATTTACACATGTAACATATATGTGACGGAATATACTGACAGTAATTCCAATCTTTATTACGTCCGCATTTTTGGAGAGAATTACATATTTTTGTCTGAATGAAGCTCTTAGAAAGCTATGCTCTTATGTCACAAATACATCATGAATTATATCTGTATTTGCTTAACAGTTAAAGAGGAAATGTTATTTGATGCAATATGCAACGTTTTTGCTATAGTTACATTTTTGCAAAATGTCTAATATTTAAGGTGAGCCAGAAGTTTATAGTGCATTTATGAATACAAGAGCTTTTGAACAAAAAAGGAGGAAATATTACTTTGGTTTTTGGGTAAAAATGATAGTAAAATTACATACAGCATTAACATCACAAATTGAAGGAACAGTGCAGAAGTATTGTAACTACATATAAGACAAGAAGTAGATATAGTAGTGTTTGTTGTGACCCATCGAAAATAATATTTCATCTTAATGTTGTCAGTCAGTTGAGAATTATCTTATACAATGTTTATTAAGTATTGAAATTGGAAGAGTTTTATTACATGGCAGACAATAAAAGCCAACTTAACAGCATTATTATAAGAAAAAAATCATTGTACATATGTAGTTTTTGCTGGGGGGAAGATTTTAAAGTCGGATTTTCTTTCCATTCGTATAAAATCATGCCATCAGGTTATGATCAAAACAAAAACTAGTGGAAAACTACCATTGCTTATTACATTATGATAAAGGAAGCAGTTGTAGATAAGCAACAATAGTTTGTGAAAATCTGGTTATGAGCCGTAAAAAAAAAAGGCATGCTAAAATTGTATATGTATTTCCTGATGTGATTTACATCCACTATTAACATAGCTATGGGTTCATTTTAGGAATGTTGATTTTCTCTTCCATGTAGGTTTTACTTGATTTACTTTTAGAAGTTTTGTCAGTGGCTTTTGAAACTTGGGGTGGTCTTGGTGAAATGGTTTTCTTTTTTGTTTTTATGGGTTTTGGTACAATTACTAGCTAAAGTAGTTTTGTTTTATGACTTGCAATTATATGATGACAGTTCTTTATATTGGGTTGTTTGCTGACAGATCTCATAAAACAGAAGTTTTCGAGTCCTATAGGTTTTAGTGGTGAAGATTCCTTATCCAGAAATGGTTTAAAACAAATATTTACTTTTGTCTAAAACAAAAAGGGTTATTGTCATTACTACTGATAACTTTGTTATTTCTTACATTTTGCCTGTTCATGCTATTACATGTAGATATGTTTAGCATAACCTGCATATAGATTTGCCTTTTTTTCTTTCTTTTTTTCAAAATATTTAAAAGACTTAATGCTTTTCAAAGGACTGACCTTACTGTTTTATGAGGTCTGTTATTGATTCTTGAAATTTACAGTTTTGAACAAAAATGTAGTTAGAGATGGTGTAGGTCTTTGCTTTAACACTATTTTCTTGCTCTTTGCATGCAGCGTACCTGGATGGGGATGGTAACAGCATTAACAATTACTACAGCAACCCTTTCTATAATTCTCAATATAGCCAACAAGATCCTCAATTTCCATATGGTTTCCCCATTCCTGGCCTGACCAATCAGCAACAAGCTGGTTTATATCAACCAGCCAATCAGCATTATCAGCCTAAAGGAACTGCCAGTCAGAACACTGGTGGGCAGTACTATGTACCTGAATTAACCAGTCAGAATCAGGGTGGTATAAACTTAGTGCCTGCTGGCAATCAGGTTAACCAACAATGGCCACTGGGTAATGGCGTAGGTTCCCAGGTATATCAGAATAATCCAGCATACCAGGGAAGGCCACAGCAAGGCTATGTCCCTGCACAACCAGGATTTATTCAAAATCCTGTTCAACCAGTTCAGCCAGTGAATCAGAATATTCAGCCAGTACAGAATAATATTGCACCGGGCTTGCAGCAAGCTCTGACAAACCAAGTCCCTGGAAATGCAGTAAACCAGAATTTGATGCCTGTACAGAATGTAGCCGTAGCACCTTCTGCTGCTCAAGATAATACTGTTGTACCAAAGAGTAAAAGCACTGGAAATGTTGACCAGGTGAAAAGTCAGGATTCTGGATTTCTAATTGACCATTTGTATGACACTGCAGATGGAGAAGATGAAACAGACAAGCAAAAAGACAGTTCCCAATTTGGCCTGGCTTCACAAAATCATAATTATGACAGTGACAATGATGAGGAAAATTCTGACAGAAATGATAAAGTCCCAACTATGAATAACAAGTCGGGAGGAATTTTAGAAAATGATAATGATGTTCTTGATATTGATAGGGACAGTCACAGACATTCATCTGAAGAGGATGATTATTATTACAACAGAGAAAGAACTTACCCACCAGCTACTAAAACAAAGACACAGATAGCATCACCCACACTGTCAACTGTTTCAGGTCAGAAAACTGGACAGACCCACTCTGAAGGGTTTCCAGACTATTCTTGGATTAAATATGATGACGACTCTCCAAGAATCAGTGGTAAGAAAGGTAAAACCCACCTATCAAGTCAAAACAGTAATTTAGATACAGAAAATCTTAAAAACCAGCCTGACACAGCTGATGTAAAAAGCAGCAGTGATAAATCATCAAAAGAACCAGACATTAAACAAGAAAATCCTAACAAACCTGGAGTTGTTGATGTATCAGATACAAAATATAATGACGATAAATATGAAAATGGTAGATATAACACAGACAGCAGGTACCCTGATGAGTACAGATTTCAGTATGACGACTATCGCAGACCAAACTCTAATCGTCGTCCTTCATATGACCAATACCAGAACAGATATGGCAATTCCAGGCGCAGACCCAGTCCTGGAACAAGATATCCTTACTATGATACTGGATACCAACGGGGCTGGGATAGGGATAGGGACAGGGATCGTCTCCCTGTTTGGGACCCCTTTAAGGATGAGTACTACTATCCTGATGTATATGATGACAGACATCCAGATCATAGTGTAGACTACAGTGGCCCAGCAGGTACTGAATATATTGTGCACCAGCTGTTGTCTTCTTTTGGTAGTCAGATGTTCTATTTTGTGCTTCCTTATTTGAATTTCATGAGTTGCATGGACCTTCAGACTAAAAATTTCAGTTTCAGTTATGAATTTTACCCAGTGTGTTGATATGTTGATTTGACTTTATTTTATGTGTGTTCAACCAAGTGTTTTGTTTTTATGAATGTTGTGCATAACATTGATTTGAATTAGTTCATATATATTATATGGATTCATGTAGTAGTACAAATGTTTTGTTTTGTGAAGAAGTCTTTGAAGTTTCTAAATGTTACATTTTTTAAGTTATAAGTTACTTTTTGCCATGAATTTTTTTTACCAACCTTTTTTTATTTTGCAGATATATATAGCTTCTGATGTAAAAGCCATTTCTTTTCTTGTCCAGGTTTTCTCCAATTTGATAAAAGTTTAACATATACACTCTCTGCTAAACAGATTTGTATATTAGTATGAACACAGCTTGAATTCTGAACAAGAAGAGTAGCATTTCTCTTGTGATTCAGTATTTCTTAGTTCTTAAGCTTATAGCACTCTGGATAAAAATAGCAAGTAGATACTGTTCCAGATTGTTATAGTAATACTGTGGTAATTCTAGTACCGTTCATATATGTAGAAATGGGCTTTAATCTACACAAACCTGGTACAGGTGGAACTTGTAAGATTTTTGTTGGTATGATATAATGAAAGTCAACCACTCTTGATATAATGCTTCTTTTCACCCATATTGATTTTTTGAATAAATAAAAAAACACTACTTGGTTTGATTTTTGGGGTTGTCATTTTACTTTAAACTTTTTGAGCTAATATACTTTAAATGTTTTTATTTTGATTAGTGTGTTAGATCAAAAACAATTTAAGAACAAATATAACATTCTGTTTTAAAAAATGTTTTTTTTTTTAAGCAAAATTATTCAAGTTCATATTTATTTTTGAAGTTTAAAAGATTGTCTTAAAAACTGTTAACATAAATATAATGCATACATTTAACAAGTCCTTTTTTCTTTACAGAAGACAAGCTCTCTCATGGTAGACCATTAGACTCTCCCAGCAAAAATGGTATTTGTACATAATTTTAGTCTTATTTATTGTTCCACCTTGCTCTTTCCGTTGGTTTTAACATATTCTGGATGATAGAGAGAGATCAGCTTGCCAGACATTAATGAACTGTTCTGTATTGGTAGCTTGTACAGAAATATAGCATAGCATTGCACTGGGTTTTTGTTCAAGGTTGAGGTCACTGTGACACAAAATAGATAAAATAGTTTCTGGAATGATGTATTGAAATCTCAGTTGATGTGTAGGTAGCTTGTATCCAGTTGTCACTTTGGGTCATGTTTGGGTGTCTGCATTCAAGAGCAAGGACACTGTTAATTGTCTTAAAAAAGACCAGTATGATCAGTAACTTCACATTAGAATGTCATTTTGCAAAACAAAACTTGGTGTGTATAAATTGTTAGCAGTTTTCACTATGGATTTTGTATGTGTTCTGGTTAAAGTCACTGTAATTAAATATAAAAAACAGATTTTGACCAATTACTTCACTTCAGAGCTTTGTGATGCAAGAAACCTTGGTGTGTCTTTATTACTAAAACAGAAAAGCAGTTTCAAGTCAATAAATTATTTTTTTTTATAATAAATAATATAAGGTTTCGTATCCATAGCTTGACTTTGGAGTACTGTTGCGCAATGAGACCTAGTTTGTTTTAGAGATGTCTTATTTCTTTTGTTCTTGTGAAAAGTTGTAAAATGTGGGTATGTATCACATTCGGTGATAGCACTAGTTTCAGTCTGTCTAGATTAAATTCTAGAGTGAGGCTTTTTATTTGTAAATAGTTGTTGTAGTTACTAGATGTAAATATTTATGATTAGAAATGTGTTTTAAATGTAATTTAAATGCTAACCATTACTGAAGAAATTAGGAAAATCCATTAGCCAGCTAGCCAATCAGCAGTTTCCTAAATTGGTTGTGTCAGTTTGGAATTTAATAGTATGATATCTGATTGCTGATTTGTTATTTCAATGTATTAAAGTTGTAGTGCAGGTTCTATAAACCTTCATACCGTTGAAAGAATTTGAATGACATTCTGTTTTTTTTTACATTTTAGGTATTTTCCACCACCTTGACAAGCCAAAGATGACAGACTTGCCAACACCGACAACACAAAAGATAATGGGTTTGTATATGTATATGTCTCCCTTACACCAACTTGCTTTTATTCATGAACAGACAAAAAAGTTTATGTTTGGTTCACTTGAATGTTTGTTAAACAAGACATGACAGCAGTTTTTGTTGCCTGCCTGTTAATCTGGTTTATTATATGTCAAGACCAGTTTTGCCAGAGAACTTGTGTATAATAAATGAACTTAGGGAAACATGTCATCATACATGTATGAGGAATATAAGTATTTTTGCTATATTTAAAGTTGTTTACATGATAATGAATCTGTATAGTTGTATTCATTTGTTGCCCTGGAATTCTTTTATGGGGTTTCTTTCTTTGAAACTTTATTATAACCGTTATATAATACTAATTTCAGAAAATGAAGAGGTCAAAACAACAACTACAACACCAAAACCCATTACTCCAAGTCCAACAGAAAGTAAAGTGCAAGCTCCCTCTGACACAGACAAGGCAGGTGTATCAAGTAGTGATTCCCAAGCTTCTAGTGACACAGTTCAAGGTGTAAATAAACAGGAACCAGTCAGCAGTGAAGAACAAAAAGGAGACCAGCCCGTTGATGAGACTCCCTCAATAAATAGAAATGTCACAGAAGAAAAAAGTGATAACTCTGATGGTAACATTTTGAATGTTTTAAATGCAGAGGCCATAGAAGTTGAAAGCTACACAGACAGTTCCCAAGGACCTATAGTTGCCCTGGCCTTAGGATTAGCAATAACAATGATTCTGTTGATATTTGTTGGGTGCAGGCTGAGAACTGTGAAAAGGCGCCTTAGAAAGGGGAGAGCACTCCATTCTAATGAGGCTGATTATCTCATTAATGGGATGTATTTATAAAGTTGTGATATGTTTCAGATTAATTTATATTGTCTGAACCTTCTGAATTCTTTTGATATATATATAGCATACCGTAAGATATTTACCTGACAAATCTTTGTAATCATGAGTTAGTCACAAGGCATTTCATTGGCTCAGTAGAATTTTTGCCTAATGCTTTATAGCATTTCTTTGGCTTTTGAGAAGTTTGAATTTGATGACAGAGTTTCTGCATCTGATTCAGAGTTCAGTAAGACTCCTCATGATAACTCATGTAGTGGAAACACAATATGTAAGCTAGATTCTGTCCTGTATAATATACTATTTTGAACAAACTAAAACAGCAAAGGAAGGGAAGCACTGCACAATGTATTAAGTGCATTTTCCACTTTACCTTTGTAGTGCACAGATACTATCTAGAATCATTGTGTGGTAATCAGTTAGGTTTTTTTTACATTTGATATTGTGTTAGTGAAACAAAAGATGACTGTTTAAAAAGAAAAGTAAAAGCAATAATGATCAAAATAGATGGAGTTTGCAATATATATTTTCTATTTAAGGTATGTTAAAGATTGTTTGAATATTTATTTTCATAATGTTACTTAAAAATGTTTGGTAGTGTAACTCTGGTATAAATTCCACCGATGTTTGGCATTTCTTTTCTCTTTTTCATTATCAATATTTTGTATTATATGAAAGAATGATTACATTTATAAAATATTATCTGTGTCGAGCAATTTGAATCTCATTATATTAGAAAACAAATCAAACTTATTATAGAAACCTGTTTTATCAAATGAATTAGAAGAAGGATTTGCTTGTTGGATGAGAAAGTATGTATGTGTTTTTTATGGAAAACTGTGTAAGTACACTTATAATGTAGAATAATAATATATGTATGCCATTTAAGTAATGACTTGAAAAGAAAACAGTTCTAGTTTCAATAGTTCAGCAGTTACAAATTTTTTTAACATTGGAAAATCAAAAGTTGAATTTCCAACTGATTATTATTCACATTACTTTGATGTTTATACATATTACCTGTAATAATTTGTAACAAAAAAAAACCCAACAACAACAGGATGTTTGGATGTTTTTAGTTTGTGTTGGCTGACACAAATGCTTTTGTATAGATGAATTAGAACACTGTTGTGATAGATTCTAAATGTAAAAAAAAAAAGATTTATTTCATCACATTTCACATCTTCTTTTCGCTGAATTCCTGTGGGCTTTTTTCCTCTGTGATATATCTCAGATAAACTATAGTTCAGTATTGGTAAGACTTTATTTCTGACATTCCATATTTTGATAGAGTTGACCTTACTGTTTTCTCTGCATCTTTAGCAAAACCAGTTTTTCCCCATAGGAACGCTTCAATCTAGATTTATCACCAGAAAAGGAGAATGGTTTAGCGCATTTTCAGGTTATTTTGATGAGCATTATGGTGTGTATTTCAATATTGTTCTACACGAAGACAGGGTCAGTGAACGGGTTAAAGGTCATAATTTTCATCAGTTCATTTTTTTAATGCAACCGATTTGTACTGGTCAGTTATCAAATAAAAATGTTTACATACAACAGAAATAGACTATAACACATTAAACACTGCATAAAAAGAAATAATATACATTTTGTACATCGCAATTGCTTCAGAATATTCATATATGATATATTCAAAGCATTAAGAATGCGTAAGGGATGAAATTTGCATATGTGTTATGTATAAGTAGTATTTCTTACAGATATAATCTATTTATGCTTCTGTCTTTCATGTTGTTACTTTTGTACTGTTTTTGTTATATTTAAGTTCATCTTATGGTGTTGTTGTTGTGACGAAATCCATTCCGAAAGATTATAGGTTTATTGACTGAATTTATTTTATTTACATTTATCTACATTCCTTTCTTGAAATCGTAGGAGTTTATTTAATGTGTTCTGAATTCCATCATAAAATGTTTTGATATTGCTGTATGTTTTGCTTACTTTTGTGATGTGTATAGAAATATTTGTGTTCAACTTTGCATTTATCCAGGAACAAATAATAAGCCAAAAAACAACACAGTTGAATGTTTTGTTGTTTAACTGTGTAAGTACAGTGAAATTATTAAGAAATGAAGCAGGCATAATAAAAATGTAATTTTTTTATTGCCAACTGGACCAAATGTTTGCATGAACAAAGTAAAAAACTGAAGAATTTTTATTTCCCTTGGTTAAATACTCAAGTGACTATAGAATCAAAGTTGACTCATAAAGATATTAATTTCTTATAATGATAGAAAGTCAAAAGACATTCTATTCCAATGTACTTGCATTCCATTGATAATATTTTGTGTAACTGAAGTTTTTGTTTCTGTTGTATGGTTTTCATAACAGCTGTCTTTATAAGTTTAGTTGAAATAGTGTCAGGATCTGTTTCTTGTAGGTTTTTGAACAAAATTATCTTTCAGAAGTATACTGAAGACAAGAAGGATCAATTTAGGGTCTCATTGCAAAGATAGAAGTAGCCCAGTAGCAATTGATGGTTGTGTTATTTTGTTACAGACAGTATCTTTCTTTATAATTTTTTTCATTTTTTAGGTTTATTTAGTTTTACATTATATGCTTACATATATACATATATTTGCTTTTGCTAAAAAATGTTGTAATCCTGAGTTCTTTTTACATTGTCTTAAATGAGCCTGTACTGTTAAGTTGAATATGTTTGTTTGCTTTTGCAAACATTACTTTTCTGTATTTATTTCTACGCAAACATGACACCATTACATATAACTGTTTTTTTCATGGTCATGTAGGTACTGTTTATTTAATTTCTAGGTCAAACTGGTACTGTTTGTTGAAAGGTGTAACTGGTACTGGTTGTTGAAAGGTCATATTGGTACTATTTACATCAAGTTAATGTTGATACTGTTTATATCAAGATCTTATCTGTACTTTTTCTTTCTTGGTTCTGTTTATTTCAAGGTCATGTCTGTCCCTTTTATTTCAAAATCATTTCACTACTGTTTATTTCCAGGTCATGTCCTTGCTGTTTATTTACAGCTCATGTCAGTACTGTGTATTTCAAGGTCAGTACAGTTAATTTCAAGGTCATGTAGTCTCTTTTTTTTCTACACATGCTCAATATTACTGTTTAATTTATGTAGCTTATCTTTCTATTTTATAAGTCATTGTCAGAAAAACTGTTAATTTTAAGATCCTGTCATCACAAATAAAGATACTAAAAAAAGATCAGTTTGTTGTCTTTGCCTTTAACAATTTGTTATTGTTATGGCCTCTGTATTTCTCTCAGTATGCAATCAGATATTTCATTATTGTCATTGATCACAGTTTGTGTGAGAAACAAGTAATGCATATGCCTAAATAAAGAAGTGTTTTAACCCAGCAAACATGATAGCATTTCGTGAAATTTGCTTATCAACACTTTATACTACATCGTCGGAAACCCACGTTCGATCCATTCCGTTTCACTCTATTTATCTACCGTGGGACAATTGGCTGGTAAAACTTCGTACTCATGAATAATTCATTACCTACTTTCATTGGTTTCCGCAAGATTTCCCTTGCGGAAACTCAGCCAATGAAATTACTTGTTACAATTTGACTTCTGCGCCTATGTTTAAATTCTGGGAAATACGTCTATTTTAAGTAACTTGTCATTATGCCTACTCTCCACACTGAAGAGTATCTATTTGTAATGCGGCATCTCATTCGACGAAGAGTTACATCCCTTTGCTAATAAATATTCATGAAAACGAATAATCAGCAGTCAATTATCCCACGGTACATAATGTAGTTGTGCGGAATATGTACCGGGGGTCTCCGACGATGTTTATACTATTGCAAAGGCTAAACATTCTGAAACCTTGATAATTGAAGCAAACTTTTAGTTCTCAAGTACAACATGCTAACAAGAGCCACCACAATCGGGGGCCATGCTCGACTTTTTCCTATTTCCAAAGGCGAACACATCAGAGGAAGCACATTGTGGTGAAGGGATTTCAAATGAAACATCATTTGGAAAATATGTAATTATACATAAAGTTATGGCCAATTTTAGCAACATTCAGAAATTTGACCTTAAAGGTCAAGGTCAAGTTCAGTTTAACCTTCTTTGGAGGTTTTGTCTAAAAGGTAGTTATGTCCAAGCATGTAGACACTACAGCCATTAACAACAAAGATATAGCCAAGTTAAGTAATGTCAAGGTCATTTAAAGGTCAAGGTAATGCTTGAATTGTTCAACACGTTTGTTTTTTCTCAGTGTTGTTTTGTCCCTGTATAGATAAAATCTGTCCATAAGTAACAAAAGTTTGGCTATTTTAGCAAAATGCAATAATTCGAACTTGACTGTAAAGGTCATTTAAAGGTTAAGGTCATACTTGAATATTTTAACATGTAGGTTTTGTCATGAGCATTGTTTTGTCCAAGTATTAATAAAAAAGAACTAAAAGTGACGTTATGGCCAATATTAGCAAAATTCAATAATTTGACCTTGATGGTCATGGTCATTTGAAGGTCAAAGTCTCAGTTGAATGATTCAATGTGTCAGTATTGTCATAAGTGTTGTTTTGTCCCAGTATAAATAAAATCAAACCATAAATAACAAAAATTTGGCTATTTTAAGCAAAATTCAATAACTTGACCTAAATGTCAATGTCATCTAAAGGTCAAGGTCATACTTATAATAAATTAAAATGTCAGTTTTGTTGTTTTATCAAAGTATAAATCAAATCCATTAATAAACAACAGTTATGACAATTTAAGCAAAATACAATAATAGGACCTTGACTGTCAAAGTCATTTTAGTGTAAAGGTCATACCTGAATTATTCAACATGTAAGTTTTGTCAAAAGTGTTGTTTTGTCCAAGTATGAATCAAGTCTAACCATAAATTACACAGTTATGACCAATCTTAGCAAAATTCAATAATTTGAACTCGCTAGTCAAGGTCAAACTTGAATCAAAATGTCGGATTTGTCAAAAGTATTGTTTTGTCCAAGTATAAATCAAACCCATCAATAAATGACAAAGTTATGACAATTTAAGTAAAATGCAAACATCTGAACTTGACGGTCAAGGTCATTATAGGTCATAGTCATACTTGAGTTATTCAACATGTCAGTTTTGTCATAAGTGTTGTTTGTTTCAAGTATGAATCAATTCCAACAATAAATGACAAAGTTATGGCAAATTGTAGCAAAATTCAATAATTTGACCTTGAAGGTCAAGGTCATTTTAAAGTAAAGTTGATACATGAAAGAATCATAAAGTCGGATTTGTCATAAGTGTTGTTTTGTCCAAGTATGAGCAAATCTATAAATAAATACAAAAGTTATGACAATTTGAGCAAAATTCAATAATTTGACCTTGACAGTCATGGTCATTTTAAGGTAAAGTTCACATTTGAATAATTTATCATGTCGGCTTTTTCATAAGTGTTGTTTTTTTTCCAAGTATTATTAACATCAAACCACAAATAACAA
The DNA here is from genome assembly GCA_012932295.1 of Cyclina sinensis. NCBI lineage: Eukaryota > Metazoa > Mollusca > Bivalvia > Venerida > Veneridae > Cyclina > Cyclina sinensis. The sequence continues at coordinate 827,060 of JAAONU010000011.1, forward strand.
AATTATGGCCAGGTTTAGCAAATTCAATAATCTGACCTTGACTGTTAAGGTCATTTGAAGGTAAAGTCATATCTGAAAGAATCAAAATGTCGGATTTGTCATAAGTGTTGTTTTGTCCAAGTATGAATCAAATCCATAAATAAATGAGAAAGGTATGAAAATTTAAGCAAAATTCAATCATCTGACCTTGACGGTCAAGAACATTTTTAGGTTATGGTCAAAACTGAGTTATTCAATATGTCAGTTTTAACATAATTGTTGTTTTGTCCAAGTTTGAATCAAAACCAACCATAAACATCAAAGTTATGACAATTTAATTAAAATCTAATTATTTGACCTTGACGGTTGAGGTAATTTTAAGGTTAAGGTCAAACTTGAATAATTTATCTTGTCGGCTTTGTCATAAGTAAGTCTGATCCAAATCCCTCCATAAATAACAAAATTATGGCCAGTCTTAACAAAATTCAATGTTTTGACCTTGACTGTTAAGGTCATTTAAAGGTCAAGGTCAAACTTGAAATAATCATAATGTCGGATTTGTCATAAGTGTTGTTTAGGCCAAATATGAATCAAATCTATAAAATGAGAAATTTATGACAACTTAAGCAAAATTCAATCATCTGACCTTGACGGTCAAGGTCATATTAAGGTCATAGTCATAACATTTCAGTTTTGTCATAAGAGTTGTTTTGTCCAAGTATAAATCAAATCCAACCATAAATACTAAAGTTAAGGACAATTTTAGCAAAATTTAATAATTTGACTTTGAAGGGGAAGGTCATTTATGAGTCAAGGTCAAGTCTAGTCCAGTCAATTTGAAGATCTTGTCCAAAGGGTTGTTGTGCCCAAGCATGAAGAGAATCCACCTGTTAATGATAAAGTTATGGCCAATTTTAGCAAAATTCAATATTTTGACCTTGAAGGTGAAGGTCATTTTAGAGTCAAGGTCAAGTTTAATTTGGTCTACTTGAAAGTCTTGTCCAAAGGGTTGTTGTGTCCAAGCATGAAGACAATCCACCTTTTAATAATAAAGTTATGGCCAATTTTAGCAAAATTCAATATTTTGACCTTGAATTTGAAGGTCATTTAAGAGTCAAGGTCAAGTTGGTCATCTTGAAGGTCTTGTCCAAAGGGTTGTTGTGTCCAAGTATGAAGATAATCCGTCAAGTAATAAAAAAATTATGATCAATGTTAAAGTTTTCGGACGGGAACGGCAACAGCTACGGCAACAACACCATGACTATAGCAATAACTCGATTTTTTTTTTTCAAAAAAAGTCGAGCTAAAAATGTGACTTTTGATAATTTTTGTCTGTCATCCATCATCAGCCAAGATACTTCAAAATGCATATAAAAAACTGGAAGCTATGGTGAAAACTTGTGCAAAGTTATTTTAAAAATCTTTTCATAACAGAAAACGATGGTATAACATGTCAAAGTATCCTTGTAAGTGGTCCCCCTGTATGGAAATACGTTTGAAATCTTATCCATGACACAAATGCTCACAGACATGCACAAATAGTCTCAATTTGGTATAATGTAAAGAGACAGAACAGTTACAGAATCGTGGCACTTCAATGGCATGGAATTTTTACCTTCTAGCTAGGTTGTTCAATTTTTATTATCCCTTTCAAACCTTTACTTGAGTGTTTGTTAGAATTTTTGACATCTATAAGCACTTTTTTGTAGTACCTGTGATAGGTTTACCCTTTTTGCAAAGATTTGAACAACAGGTCTACTTGAAGAATTGAACTAAAAAACATTCCAGCCTGGAAACAATTGAAATGTGCATTCACTTTTCATAATGCATTTAGAGGTGTGATTTTAAAATAGTAAATGCTATCTGCTTGCTTTATTTTAGAGCACTGCATACTTTCGCCATTCACCCTTTAATTTCTACTTGGTTTTAAAGCTTCCCAAAATGTATTATTCAAGCCATCAATCCAGTGGTGGCTTAGAAAGCATTGTAACAGAAGGGACCTAACTGTGTAAAAATAACACTCAAGCGAGATCAAGCTTGTAATATGTACGTCCTTTACTAATGCCTCCAACAGAGCTTCAATTGTTTCGCTGAGAATAGTCAGTCACATTACATACAGTGTGATAACATATGATGTGGCAATGACAAAGGGCAAACTGTAAAAACAATCTAGCCAGTTGGTAATTGGTTCAACCCCCATCTCTTCAGGAAGTATAATAGAAAGGTACAATGTTTATAGCTTTATTGTATTAAATAACAAAGGTCATAAAATGTTCAAGCTGATTCTATACAAATCACCACAAGAGGAGAACTTAAACATCAATACATTATTGAAGAAAAAAATTACAGTGTTATACACTGATCAAAGGAAATCTTATGATCTAAACAATACTTCACACTTGCATTAAGCTATCACTAGCACTGTGCACAATATAACAACTATATTGTATGCTGAATTTTGCACACCTGAAAAATGATTCACTTTATGCTTAAACTTTATACACATTAAGCCTGTGATTCTTTCAAAAGGTAAAAAAACAACAAAACAATGAACTTGAAAGCTGCCATAAAACTTCAACATTCTAGCAAGTAAATCTTAAATCTGTACTGTTCTGTACCTATTAATGTTTGTAACAGGACGTAAAAAATTTTTAAGTTTGAAAAATACTGAATCAATTCAGTAAATTTTCTTTACTCATACAAACACTTGTGAACAGTCAACCTGTCTGAAATAAACCGAAGAATTGAACATATTGTGTACTAGTATTAGCAATACCAGATGCATGTAGTAATGAGTGACTTGTATTATATTCTTAAGTTTAAATCAATTCAAAATATAATACATCTCAATTTTTAACACACAAGAAAACCAAAACATGTTCACACTAAAAGTAAAAGAGAAAAATTCTGCTAGTATTGTGCCAGGCCTTCATTAGCTTTCATATACCCCTATGTTAATGTTTAATATTTAGTATACATAAACATTTTTATTTGCAATCAGTTTATGCATACTAGAAGTTCGCTTTACAGTTAAAAACATTTTAAAAACCTTAGCACTGATGTTAAAAATGTTCATTGTTTTAGTACAATCATAGTAATATACAAAACAATAATGGTATAGAATAATATGAAACCAAACCAAGCAAAATGTCATACAATTTTGGTGTCCATAGTTCTTATGTTTTTATAGGTACCATTGTTGTTAAATTTGTATACAATATTATCTGTAATAGTGAGTCACTTTAATTCCGTGTTGACTCTTGTTTTCACATGCCTTCTTGAAAACATTCAGTCAGGAGATCGTGCAAGCACTGAAAAGATAACACAGCATTCTAAACTTAACACATAGTTAATCTTTTACTCTAAAAATAAACAAGTCCATCTTCTAAACTCAACGTTACTGATAATTCTTGCTGTGACAACTAAGGAATGGAACAGTTACTTTTTTTTATACATGTTTAGAGAAAATGTTAATTACTGGAAAAAAAACTAAGAAGCTTTTACATCTTTTATCCCAGTAACAACTTAAAAAAATCTGTAATTTTCTTTCCATTTCAGCATTGTTACATTAACAAAATAGCATTCTATTTGCTTCATTAGCTCTAGTACTTTGGTTGTCCTTGTGGTACTTCTAGCCATCTATGTTTTACTGTACAAAATAAATATGTGTTTTCTGTTCATGATGAAAACGCATATTGTATAAATTAAAACTACCGAGTAGTGTTTAAGTGCACAAACATGACTAAATAATGATCAGCTTACAAAACTATTAGTCACTCACACCATGAATATGTCGGATCATAAGGCTTAATTCAAAACAAAAATGGCTTTAAATTTTCACTTTGCAACACAATTCCACTTTGATATTTAAAGGTTTTTTATTCTTATACAGAATGGGAACACAAAAATTCATAATTTGCCAAATAAAACATGCAATGTCTGTCCAATTAAAAAAGTTATAATGTGTCTAGTTTCTCATGAAAGGTTACTTTAAGGATCAATAACCAATCTTGTCTTGTTTAGGATATAGATTTTGATATCAACAGGCTTATATCTAACTACATTAAAAACTTTGTAACTGAGATAAATAAGTCAGTTTTTAAAGAATCAAACAATATTTTAATTGTTTCCCAATCACAGTAGCTTATTCTAAATCACTTATAGAAATCTATCAGAATGGACATTTCTAAACACAGGCATGGAAAGAATGCTTTGGTGTAATTGGTTATATTTCAAGGTTTTATAATTTATATGTCAATTTCACAAGCTCACAAGCTGCATCTTGGTATGACTGCAAAGTCTAATGTAGACAGACTGCGGACAATAGTAATAATACATTTAATAATACACAATGTGAACAAACAAACAAAAATTGCTGTGGAAGAAGGAACTAATCATGACATCAGCACTTTATGTTTGATTTCACCATAACATATATCTAAGTCAATCTATAGAACTATTAGACACAGCTAAATTTTCCTTGTTTCTCCATCAAAACATGTTCAACACTGTATAAAATCTGGATTTCAAAGAATCCTCACAAAGCAAAACCCTTTTCTTAAAGCTGTACAACTACATTTAACAAAATCAAGACTCAAATAAATGTATCTGCAACAATTCACTTGTTCATGATCACTGGAAGCTTGGTTTGTAGGTTTGCAAGCACTTGTTTCAGCAGGTCAGGATCAGGGTCAGCTAGATGCCATAATAATGGATGCCATGTTAACAATGTGTCCTAGATTTGAAGAGAATATCACATGTCAGAATTCATCCTTTGCGCTGAAAATAAAAATCAGTGAAAAAATTGAGAAAAGTAGTGCAAACAATTGAAATAAACGAGTGATGATTGATTAACACTAAAACTTTTATCATGGAATCTGGATGACCTGACCAACACTGCAGAAACAAGTACCTGTTATCTTGTTAATGCTGCACTGTTCAATGTTTGAACAAATTTTATCAATTTATGTTCAAAATTTAGAGAAAAGGCACAGAACCTTTTTTTATGAAGTTTTCTATCCAGAACTACCAAATTTCATTTACCTTTGTTTTGACAGAAGACACACACATACAAAAGCAAGAAGCATTCTTCCATGGAAAACAGAAGTAATATTTATAAGTTAATGATTTCTTTAACATTAAACAGAACATAAGAAGCTTTAAAAGTTATCATTCTTGATCATTTCTACTGACTTTGCTGAGGAAAAACAAAAGATGCTCTAATGTTAAAGCTAAGTTTAGTAGCACAGCTCCATGGAAGAGTGGTAAGAGAGAAAAGACAAGCCTTTACAAGCATTGTGACCCACTAAAGGTGACTGTTAGTAAGGTCTTACCATAAGCAAACCTACAAGCCCTAAAATGTTAGTGTACAAACTAGGTTATGTGTGCTTTTAGAGAATTCAGAGTTGAAATTATAAACAACAAAATAGAATGAAAGAAGGAAAGGAGGAAGAAGAAAGAAAATCTTTCATGCAGCTCTATTTTTCTTCAGATTTTTTTTCTGGAAGGGAAGGAACAGTATTAACATCAAGACTGAGTTGCATTCATGCTGGGCAGATAATTATATGCCCAAAGGGTGTTTTTCTTAAGAATGATGCATTTGTGATATAAGGGAGACAATCTTGGGCTTTAAAATTAAATGATTTGCTTTAAATTTTGATTTTTTTTACTTTTGACCTACTGACCCTAAAATCAATAGGGGTCATTCAATCAATGTGTGCAACCATTATATGAATTTTGAAGTCTCTATGAAAAATGGTTGTCAAGTTACAGAGTGAAAATGATTATAAACATTTAGGTCACTGTGACCTTGACCTTTGACATACTGATCCCAAAATGTATAGGAGTCATCCACTCAATGTTTGCGATCAAGATACATGTATAAAGTTTGAACAAGTGACTGTCAAGTTACATGGCGGAAATGGTTTTCAATGTTAAGGTCACTGTGACCTTGCCCTTTGACCTACTGACCCCAAAATCAATAGGGGTCATTCACTCAATGTGTGCAACCATTACATGAATTTTGAACTCTCTAAGACAAATGGTTGTTAATTGATTATAAACATTTAGGTCATTGTGACCTTGACCTTTGACATAGTGATCCCAAAATGTATAGGGGTCATCGACTCAATGTGTGCAATCACGATATAAAGTTTCTATAACAAATGATTGTCAAGTTATATGGCAGAGATGCTTTTCAATGTTAAGGCCTATGTGACCTTGACCTTTGAGCTACTGATTCAAAAATCAATAGGGGTCACCCATTCAATGTGGGCAATAATCACATGAAGGTAAAAGACTGTAGGCTGAAGAGAACTAAAGTTATTCTCCAGAAACAAAATTGCTAACTGACAGATGGACGCCCTGGACCATAACATAATACACCCCCTTCAGGCCTGGCATTTAAAAAAGTATCATTAAAATGCATCTACTTACACACATTAAACAATAGCATATCAGGATAATCCCTAGCGTGATGTGTCAGTCAAACTTTAAGCTCCAAATTTTAACTATTTATTTTCAGAAAGCTTAAAGATTTATTAATACTTCCACTCAAGTGAACAACTCAATAAAGCAGGCTTCCTAGATGTACATGGGATACTTTTCCTGATAATTAAACTCTTCTAAAACCAGGTCATACAGACTACATACTATCCATCAATGCATGAAACCATTTCTATATGAATGTAAATCAAAGTCTCATTCAAGTCAACAGAAACAAACAAAACTGCAACTAAGAGAACAGCTATACTTAGATGAAGAAAAAATATGTATATAGGACTAGTACCATAACCACTTAAGGCTAAGACAAAAAGTAGTGAACAGTAAGAGAGAATTCCAGAACTAAAGCAGGTTATGTGATATACACCTGGTGTAACCATGCGGGTAACAGAGAGAAACGTTTATCGAAACCTTGCTGGCCATTGCTTTTCTTTGCTTGTCAATGGCACGTAAATTACACCCATCAGATTCTTTTTCTTCACAGAGCCATCTGGTAATTTATCTATTTGTTGTAGCTGTTGATTCTCACCCACACCTCCGACAGGAATAATGAGACGACCTCCAGGTTTTAACTGATCAACCAACTGAAATTTAAACAAGAACTGTCACTGAAAGATGACAATGCCCCTGAAGTGGTGCTCTGACCTTTGAGCTGAGAACAAGATGACGATAAATTGAAGATCCTTCAAAAGAGTTGCTGTTTTTTTCCCGAAATTTAACCTCAAGGTCAAAGTAATGTAAGGGTCTAGGTAAAAAACATATATGCATTTGGAAAACTTCTCCTAAAGGCCCTAAAGGGTTCTTGTGTGCAAACATGAACAAGGGAGTTATGGCCAATATTAAGGATTTTTGACAACTACACCTTTGAGGACAAGGTCATTTAAATATATGTCAGTGGGAAGGTCTTGACTTGTCAAAAGAGGTTCTGTCTTCAAGTGTGAAGTAAATCCATTTACTAATAATGAAGTTATGAGCAATATTTTGTTTCCTGACAATCAGACATTTGATGTCAAAGTCATTCAGGGGTAAAGGTCATACAAATATATGTCAGTCGGTCGGTCTTGTCCAAAGAGGGTCTTGTGTTCAAGTAGGAAGTAATTCCATTTACTAATAATGAAGTTATTGGCAGTGTATTTTTTTCACAGCTGGACCTTTGAGGTCAAGGTCATTCAGGGGTCAAGGTGAAACAAACACATGTCAATGGGAAGGTCTTGTCCAAATGGGTATTGTGTTCAAGTATGAAGTAAATCCATTAATCAACAAGAGGACCAGATAGTCCGGCGTCGCTCACCTGAAAAGAAACTACCAAACAATAGGTAGGGTAGGGGTGTTGGGGCACCTAAGGCATATGTCAAATGGCAGATAGTTCAAATACCACATTAGATATAAAAAATATTTTTAAACCAAGAGTGAAGGTCCATTGTTCAAGGTTCACCAAAGTCAAATTGGAAGTCTGAATGCAAACTTATACAAATAGCTAAAATTTCAAAGACATATCTTCCAAAACAAGGAAGTAGGCACATAAAAAAGCCACTATTTAGTGAGTAGGTTAAAATGACTGTTAAGGTTACATGGTTACACCTACAGCTTCCAATGTGGAAATATATTTTATTCAAGGAGCTCTGATATATCTAACTGTATCATAATTACGGTACCTTCCTTTCAAACTTATCTTCCAAAATACAGAAAATAATCAAATAATAAATACATAAAGCTGGCTTTTAAACACCCAGATAGCAATACTGACTTACATCTTGTGGTAATGTAGGGGCTGCAGCCCCAACATGTATGGCATCATAGGGGGCCTCTGGAGGGTAGCCTTTTCTTCCATCTCCTGTAACCAAGGTAATTTGTCCAGTCTCCAACAGTTGTCCTAATTCAGGATTTTTTTTAGTATTAACAATGGAATCATCCACTAACTCTTTGATATGATCTATACCCACGGCTTTACCCTGTGGCCCAACCTGAAAGAAACAATTACAGAAGTTGTAACAACCTGTAAGTGAAAGTTGTGGACAAACAACAACTCCACAAAAAATACTTGAAACATAAATTTGTTCACATAGTTTTATACAAAAATGAGAACAGTACATACATCATGTGTTTGAGAAAAAAAAACACTTTTCAGACAAAAGACAAGTTTGGTGATTCTGTCTCACTCCACCTACCCAACATTTAAATAAAAGTTTCTCTAAAAGAATGCTATGATCTATAACTACAGCTTTACCCTGCGGTGATGCAGTGGCTGACGTGTTAGAGCACCAGACTCCCGATCCAGAGGTTGCTGGTTTAAATCCCACCAGAGGCGAGAGTCTACAGTGACTAAAGATTCCTCACTTTCGGCGCGTGTACTTGTTTGAACCCATGAAGCAGTCATTGAGAGGGATTAATATGAGTTGCAAGAACTCCCTAAACAAAGTAAAATAAATGAGTTTAAACTAGACTAAACATCTCCATGTCAGGTTTTATACAGTAAAACTCCCTACAGCTTACCATAAGAGCCATACAAGCTGTCAGATAACCACTACCAGAGCCAACATCCAGAGCTTTTGCCCCTTCCTTAAGGTGATCGGACAGAATCTCCAAGGCATGTGCATGCTGAAACATGTGTATCAGAGAACTATTGTATATTTTTATAATCTCTCAGAACAAATTTTGAGAATTTATATCTAAATAAGCATTACCATTGGTCAAAATAGCCAGTGAATGCTAAAACTTAAAATTAACATCTTTTTCCATGATCTCTTGCGATAACATGTATTTACAGTATTTTCTTTGCTAAAGAGAAAATTGGCTTTTTTATCTTCTTTCTAGATGTAATCTAGTTTATCATTGCATTTTCATTACGTGAGTAAAGCACTCTACGGTTAAGATGTTGAATAGTATGTATTTAAAAGCATTAGAGAAATTCCTCCCAACAGTTCATAAGCAAATATCTGATGAACTCATTTCTATGAGGCCTGACGTACAAGGTAGTGAGATCATGACCAGAAATAAAGTTTTGAACTTTAAACATCCTTTTCAATATCACTGCTAACTCTTGCCTTCAATAAACAGCAATAGAAATAGTATTTCTGAAATACAGATTGTGACAACAACAAAAATCTTAAGAAACTGTTCAAAACGGTTAATTCCTAGTAAGAGAAGTTATTTTATAATCGTCAAACAAAAAAAAGTTCTGGCTTCAAAACTTCTGTGGAGCAAATCTGTGGATCAGTGATGACAGGGTGGACTGGTACACCAGGGGTCAGGAGTTCAATCCCTTGCTCCTCCACTAGTATTACTGAATTGTCTTTTGAATGAGATGTTAAACTGAGGTCCCATGCATCAGTGCTATACCCTATAAAAAGAACCAGGGGTGTCTGGTATGAAATGCTTTCTGTATCATGCTCTAATCCCCACAACCTGAAGTGACTAACTCTGTCAGGGGTGCTGGTCATATTGGAATCCAGTGCCAAATAAAAATAAACTCAAAGAATATTTCTTACCATATGAGGGGCACTAATGGTGACATGGTATCCAATACTCTGTGGGGAGTCAATGTAGGGGTTGTGCTTACAGAAGTACTTCCTGTCCACTGCCTTCATTGCACTGACTACTCTCTCTGATTTTATGATGCCATTTGCTGGAAAATATGTTTTAAGTGCCATAAAAGTAACATAACACTGGTTAAAAATAAGTGTCACTAATAATTATGCATAATATTCCTTTTAAGATGTAAAAAATATGTCATCAAAAGCAAAAAAAAAGTCTTTTGTTGAATTATATTCATACATGTATATTCCAAATTTTAGACATTCAGTAATGAACAGGAGATCTTGCCACTAGCTTTTTCTAACTCTGCTGCAAAACTCAATCTTTGTTCTAAGTAATGAATTTAGGAGTGTTATTGCCACTTTTATAAACAAGCTGGCTGAAAAACAGAACATAATCCTATTCTTTGAAAACATACCATGTAAATTGTCAACCAAATTTGCATTGCTGCTTCCACTAGACCTCCAGGCCATGATGCCACGAAAATTCTTTGTTAAGTATGCAGTACACAATACCAAAAATCCAAAAGTTGTTTTCCCAATTTTCACATTAACTCTGTTTGTCAAACATCTGACCGGCATTTGATACTGTAAAAAGAAAATAAATTTTTACTATGATCTTTATTTTACAAACAACATGAAAATCAATATCCAAAAATTTAACAATCTGTAATACAAGTGATATATTCAAATGGAAAGTTTACATCACATACATATATCAAAGAATAATTTACCAGTCCAAACATGCTCCAGTTAACATTGTTTCTAGACATTCAAAATCTCCTAAGACCTAATAACAGAAGACCTAGTACTTGTTCACAATCTCACAAAATCTCTAGGCAAGACAGGCCGTAGGTAAGAACTCACAGTCTTCTCTGCAAATATCTCAAAATTTGTGCAAGACAGGTGATAATGATAAATTACATCATATATTAGAGCATCATTTCTTCTTTAGTATGATACCTTATTTATCAAAGACCTGAAAAATGACCTATGATAACAGCTCTACAGGTCTTTACCTGAAACAAGAAAGTTTTATCCAAAGAATAAAGGCCCCTTTGTATGTCAGTATAATGCAAACTGAAAAATTAGAATTTGTAAACTGTTCTCTTTTCTTGCAGAAATAAACGTTTCATAATAAAAATCAAAGTTTACACACTAATTAATCAATAAATTGAGAATAAACAGCCGCTGCTCTACACATAAAATATTGAACTGTAAAGCTTACTGTTTTCTAATCAAAATGAACTGTTGGGTAACTAGGCCAGGTCATGATTGAAACACACCTAAGTATTTCATATCACTGCACCTCATAGAACACTAGACAGAAAATTGTAAAAAAGAAAAACAGAAAATCAAAAACAACTTTCTCTCAAACCAAGGTAGTAAGAGAGATATTGAATTAGGTTATTTCTTTACTGCTAAATGATTACTGAACTTCAAGTAGGTAAATGTTTTTTTTTAAATGTCTGAATCCATAGAAATATTTGTTTTTGTAGTACTCAGAAAATTCTGGTTGTTGATAGGTGATTTGTAATAAGCCTGGTGTCCTTTGTAATGTTGCATCATTTGTGTGACAAGTCAGGGTTCCCGCTGTCGCTCGCCAATTGCGCCAAATGCGCCAAAATACTAATTCTGGCCCATAAAATCTTCCATTGGCGAATTTTACTGGCGCCAACGTAAAAGAAAGCATCCGACAACTAGTGCGATTAAAAATCAATAAGCGACCAACAAAAATTACATAAGCCGCCCGGATGTTTAGTACAAGGTCACGCGTGACTAGTTTGTATATCAAAATTTATGACACTTTGAGAACGTGTTGAGATGCAACTGACAATCGGTTAATTGGATTAATTTGCCATCTTTAACCGTCCGAAAATAAGATAATTAACCATGTGTGTTCAGGTAGTGGTTGTAGCAAATTACAGTGATGAAAAGAAAAATCGTCGGTGATGTTTGCAGGTGTCGTTTTCATGTGTGGAAGATCAAATAAGTGTAAAAATAAATGGTACATGCTTGTTTGTCAACTTTGCTTATACATTTTGTAGTATGTTTTTAGGACTGCTAACGGAAGCACTTTAACAAAGCTTTTTCTTTATATTGGAAAATCCTGATGTTATATACCTAGAGTGAATTTTATAAAGATATTGTTCATATTTTCGTGTTATGTATCTTTTAAAAATGATATGCAAATGTGCTTATTTTGTTAATAAACAGTTGTAATAAATATATAAATTGTGTTTGTTGTCACAATGATACTTCTTCTATAATACCTTAACAGAGAAAGGCATGTCTCCTTACAAAATCACTGGCTCCAACTCTGAGCCATTGGCACAAACTTTTTCTGCTTGGCGAATTTGCTGGCGCAAACTAAAATTGACCCAGAGGAAACCCTGCAAGTGATCCAAAAATGTTTCCACTGTGTTTTCATTAGTTAATCAGTTTTAGGGAAAAAAGTGTTAAACTGCATGAACTGTTAAACTGCAGTAAACAACTGTATTGCAACTGCTTATTCTTATCTGTGGTATTACTAAGATTTACATACCAAAGCATAAAGCCCAAATGGCCAACAGCCAGAATGGTCAGGTCCAGAAATGCCAATAATGTTTTAAAGACATAATAACCATAGCAATTACCTGACAAGCATTTAGAAAACATAGGGAAGAAATTGATAAAAGGATGTTTTAATAAATAACTTTTTCTTGAAACTACTTAATTTACATCTACAGGTTACAGCGTCGCAGTGTGATCATTGAACGATCTTGAAGCAGTAAAATGTCAATGATGTAGATGTCACACTTGACTATTACTCGATGAACTGTCTTTTTAAATTGTTCTGTACTAAGCAACCAACTTTCAAAAAATAGATTCCTGTCTGTAATTAAAAGACATAGATCAAATAGGTCTTTCAAATTACAAACACTCTAAACAGTGCTAAATGGAAATTGCAATGTCATTTACCAACATCTCTGTTTGCAACAATTTCCAGTGCCAACAACTGTCTGACGATAAAGAGTCCAACTTTCAGCTAGGCCTGTCAAGCTGTATCTTTTAATCTGAAATGAAGCTCAGCTCAGCTTCGGATTTTGGCATGTTGTAGGGTTATGCTACTTTTACAATGCAAACTAAACGTTGCTAGATAATGTTATATAAATTTGATAGTATACTTACTTTTGCAGAAGATTCTAGATACACTCAGTCTAGCTCCAGATCTTGTTTACAGAACTTTATTGCACGTATTTTCTTGCAACCTTGACCTTTTTACATGCCTCCGGTGTCGGCGTAGAATTGTGTATCTGTGAGGTTTAGTAACAAGAGCATAATATCAAAGCGCTGACACACAGAAGGCGGCATGAAACGGGATATAAATCAGTATGCTTTTTTAAAATGCATGCATTGCTTAAATTTTACTGAAATGAATCTTGCAAAATATATTTCCATGATCTTGTTTATTGTCTGAAGAAAAGTTCTTTTCTTATTTTCGATGAACATTTACAGCTCTTTGACTTATCTAAAATATAATAAACTGAGTCCAGTGTAATGTAGTGCTATAAAAAAAGAAGTAAAAAAATGATATTTGCCAGACACTGAAAACTGTTTTTCAAAATGGTCTTTTTTCTGCATCATTTATTTTTGATATGTCAGACAAAAAAAGGTACAAAATTTTTCAGTTTGCACTATTTTAAACCAATTATCTCATAGTGACAAATTTATAACAAACAGTAAATTTGTCATTCATAAATGACAACAAGTTAATTGACTTATATTTTTTCTAATATCCAGTGCAAATAAAATATGAGAACAATTAAAACATGAAAACAGATGTTACACCAAATTTTCCATCGGCATTTTACCTAGTGCTGACAATGCAGCATTTAAACTCCTGCTACAATTTAACAAGATTTGCTTTATTAAGAAAAGCAAATTCATTTTCAAGACAAAGAAAGTAATGTCAAATACACTAGTGGATCCAGTGGTGGGGGAGGGGGGGAGGGGTTGCTGTGATTTGTCCTTATAAAGAGTTCAAGAGCAATGCACAAGAACCATTACTCAAGCTTGCTTGGTTATGTCCCTTAGCTAATTTATACGTATGCAAATTCACAAGTTTTTAATAAGTTTCATCAATTTTGTACAGAATATTTAAAACTTGGTGTGGAAATAGATCTTGGCCAGAGGAAATGCATTGCAGTAGAACTATAACTCTGCCTCTTCTACTTTCATGATTATGTCCCTTTGTTAAATATTATATGAATTTTGCCTGGTCTGTATCTCATTTAGTATATTAAGGCCACACACTTAAAAGTAACTGTGCAGGCCCGGATTTACCGGGGGGGCTTAAGGGGCCCAAGCCCCCCCAGCTGGCCCGTTTGTAAAAAAAAATAAAAGGGCTCATTTTTAAAGACTCTAACACATTTTTTTTCAGCTCTTTTCACCTCGTAACAGAAACACAGTCAACCTTTCAATTTTCAATGGTCATGCAATATTGCGTAACAACTGATAACGAGTTCGCAACTTTATAGCCGTGTATATTACACAATCTACCGTATATTCGGTGGCACGGGTTATCCGAGAGTTCTGATGTATAATTTTCAAGCATCTAGTAACCTTGACGTATTTGATAAAGTTGTTAAATGAGCGTCTGCTGACCATGATCAGTTGCCTGATGTTGTGCAAACTCCAGTCGTAACAACTCGGCCTTTTCGGACAACTTCGTATAAAGACTTATTGAAGTCGCCCGAGGTGTTCCGAATGGTGCAAACTCCACACAGCGGTTAATTCCCTTCCATACTTTCAGTACAGTAATCACTGCCGACAGTCATGTCACGTGATGATGGTCGAAAGTAAATAAACAAAATTTTAAACTTTTTTTCAAGTTATATTTTTTTTAAAAATTTCATTACAGCCAGGCATATTTAATCAATGCAATTCCAACTGTAACTAAACTAACCAGCTGAAATCCAGCTAAGGTTAACCCGTGTCTGCAGAGATCTTTCCAAAGAATGATGGTGAGATCACTGCGAGGAGATTGGATAATGTGATGACGGTGTTATTTGTTATGCCAATAAATTTATTGATAAATTATTTGTTTTAGAGGACTTTATAAATATAAAATGAAAAATGTTTTTTGCTTTAGTTGAATATTTCAAAGAATACCAGTATATTTCTTTTAAATTCTCACACAAATTTCATTATATTTTTATGCCTAAAATGCACCAAAATGAGCCATTTACTCCACCTTTTTAGAAAATTTTCTTGGGGGAGGCCCCCCAAACCCCCCCAGTCAGAAATTTCTGGATCCGGCCCTGCTGTGCTGGTAGACCTTGTTCAAGGGAAGTGCAGTTTGCAAAAAGCATAAGTCTATATTGCTTGGTTCTCAACTTAACAAAACAAAAACTCAACAAAATAATTTGTTGAGTTCATACAGTGTGAATCCTGTGGTACATGCTATACTGATATTGAGAGTCTTTTAGCATGATTTAAACACTGGGTTGAAGGAATATTTTTTCTGAATTTGATAATTTGCTAAAATTTCTGCAGTGTGATGTGAAATGTCTGGCATCATCAATTTGCAGTCTAGGTTGAAGGGTGTATATTGAGTCTGTTCGTTTAGGTTTTAAGTTTATTGGCTACCGAAAAATTTCTTCAAATGTACGTCTTGTGTCTAAATATTCCAACTAACATGAGTAACAAAAAAATGTAAACAAATTAGTTTTTACATCTCTATATTGATGAGTGTGTTTAAAGGTGAATTACCTCCTATTGCTTATTGATGTCTCTTAAATGATTGACATTTTACGACTATCTTGGTATTAAAGTATGCATTACATGGTCTTACCTATTACAAAAACTCATAAAATGGACACTTACCAAAGAATGTGATTATAGACTACATGTAAAACTCTTTATGGTAAAACCAAACACTTTTGTGAGTTGTAAATTTAATACATAGTATTTTGTGCCTTGTAATGTATCCCATAAAGCAGGATTAATATTTTCTTATAATTAATTTAGAATAAATAGGTTTAAACTATATTTACCGAAGTGGTTATTTTTTCTATTTCATTCAATAATTTTCTCAATTTGGTAAGCTCTCTTTCTCACATAGTAATGAATTTACAGTAAGATAATTTGTCATTTGATGTAACAAACATTTTTTTTTTTTTGTTGATAAACAACATGGTTGTTTTAAGAACTGTCAATGATACAAAGAAAGTTGAGATTCAGTGAATTTAATATTTATGTTAGACTGGGACAGGATATTAGAATAAAATAAATGTGTTTTTTTAAGAACTAATACTGCTTATGTATCACGAGTTCCATATTAAATTTTTGATCTTGGAAAGCATGCTAATATTAAAGTGATATTTTTATTTGAATGGTGATGTAGATACCGTATGTATAAAATATTCTAAGTATTAACAGTTACTGCTTATAAATTAGAAACATTAAACTTATAGTACAGTAAAGTTCCATTAATAAGACCTGTCAAAATTTGATCGTAATAAGGACTTAGTCTTGAAAGCGGACCTATTTTATTCTAGATTCTAAACTTTAGTTCTTTAAAATAATTGGTTTTCACTTGATTTTGAAATAATTAATATGGTCTTAATTTTTTGCAGAAGTTAAGAGTGTTGTGTGTTACTTAGATGTGAATTTTTCAAGAATTACACATTCTAGAGGAGCCAAAATCCAGGGTAGAAAGCTGCAATTCCAATCTAGCAGTTGCTTGTTCTATTCCCACCCATTGGTGAGAGTCTTCAGTGACTTTCAGCATTTCTAACTGAGGTTTCTACCTAGTACAGGTTTGAATCATTGTAAGGGATTAATAGAAGTTGTGCCAACTTACTTCTAAATTGATGTAAAATAAAAAAAGTTTTAAACTAAATTGAAGATTGAATTATTCTTATAGAAATATAGGTAAAAATACATTAACTTTTTCGCATGATAATGACACAGATTTGATACGTGTGTTAATTGTTCTATACATCACGGTTTCCAGACATTCACTGAGAAAAAGCGAAACAAATTAAAAAGCTGATAAAATTATTGTATTTATTTTGGTTTGAGTACAGGAGCTTGATGTAAAGACTGTGATTCTATAGATCATTGTAGTTACCTGCTTTGAAATGCAAATTAGATTGTTTACAGAAAGATGAATTCCAATGAACATACTGAAAAACCATGTGCCAAATAAAACCACCCACTTCGTACACTATTTCATACACAACTATTTTAGAAAATTTTATGCATCACATGTTATTGAACTTTCATGCATAACTGAAGTTCCTGTATTGGGTGTGTGGCATAATCAGCATTATATATTTCTGTACATGAAATTCAAATATGTTGTTTGTTGAAACTTATTTATTGAGAAAATGATGGAAACAAATATGCACTATTCAGTGTTTGCCCCACTGGTGGTAGGAGTGCTGGGGGTGTGTTGGGGGAGTGGGGGGGGGGAATTCAGTGGCCATACTCAGGGGCTTTAAATATCATCCTATTTTCACCCTTAAACAAAGTGTCATGTATAAATCTTGGGGTAGGAGATGCTTTGGAGGTAAAAATTCTGGAAAAATAAAATCTATTTCTTCTGAATGGCAGTCTCACCAAACCTTTTAAATATCTGTTGGGAATCACCTTTGATTTGCAGTCTTCTGTATGTCATGGTCAGTTTTTTTCTGATTGGATTTGGGTCTTATAGGTGGTCTCAGTAAAATATTGTAAATATATTTGCACTTAAGACCAGGATACTTACCATACATTGACTTGGACCTTAATGGATCTAAGAAATCGAGGGCTGTTACATCCAAATTGACCATGACATTTTGCTGGCTGTTTTAGTAAATTAAATAAAAATTGCTAAAAACCTGCAAACCTACTGTAATCTCAGCTATAATGTCTCTGTCAACAACCAGTGTGATTTTCTGAGTCATAGTAAGATGCATCTACCATGATGCGCCTACTGTTATTTTCCTAGTGATTATATTAAAGTTAATAGATTTAAAACTGACAATGCTAGGCCAAATGTAAAGTTATCAGTTTACTTATCTTAAGGTGGAAGAAAAAACAGTAGTTAAGACGAAGTAGACTATATTTGTGTGTTTTTTCCCCTGTAATGTTTATATTGTATTGTTTATCATTGTTTGCATAAATGGTTAAATCATCTCACAAAATTATCTTCTACAGTGACTTTATTCTGCCTGTGTACTAATTACATGTAGATTTTTTTTAAAACAATACAATTATGTAGATGTTATAATTGTTTTTCCCTATGATATAGACAGAAACTAAAAATTAGTAATACAGATGGAAAATATTATGCAGATCAATGTTAGTCATGTTCACGCCCAGTCACCTATTGAATTGACTGGTCTCAGTCTCAAGTGAAAATCACATCTACTAATAGATGGCCATAGGTTTAAGCCCTGCTTCCAACCATTACCATTTATGTGGGAATGTTGGCAGTTTCTGATGAAGATTGCATGTCTGGTACTGGACCTTCCCAGAATGAGTGGATAGGTAAACTGCCTGCCCAGTAACACATTATACTGTGAAAGGGTGTTCAACTCAATTAAACCAGAAATCTAGTATATCTCTTTGTCTTTTCTTCAGAAAATTGTAAGAAAAATTAATATTTGAAATTCTTTTATTCTTTTGCAAGTGAACATTAATTTAAATGCTGTCTGAAACAATATCACTTCTTCAGAATAAGTTTTTCAACAGTAATTCTTAAGTTATGAAAAAAACAAAACACATATTAAAGGACTAGGGCAAACTAGCTTTTCCTTTGACATTCAAAAGAAATGGTAGTATAACAGAAAATGTCACCATCATTTTTTCAAAAATACTTAAATCTCAAGTCCGGCATTATTACATTTTTAAGAAAAAAAAAGATTACAATGTGTCTTAATCTAACAGTAATAAGGATGTTTTATAATATGAGTCATAGTGGTGTGGTGAATCAATAAGACATTTTGCAGGTGCTTTCTCCATTATACATTAAGATAAATACAGACAGTTTTGGTGCATGTAATTTGAGACCATAGACAAAGTGGCACTTCATATTAATCTTGCAGATAGAACAGCAGATATATATGAAGTAGGAACACATAGTTACTTGCAGCTTCTGACCTCATAAAAGGTCAAAGTAACGTTGTATACCCTTTGAATCATTTGAATGAAAAAATAAAAGCCAAAATTAATGGGGTTGGTACAGTATTGGGATAGTTAGTTTTGGTCATAAATCACAATGATTTATCAGTGACATTGTCACAAGTATTAACTGCAACTGAGCCCAAATAATCACTCTAATGCCATACTCAACTCTTTTGGAAAAATAATGTCTTTTGCTGTAATATTTTGCTAATATTTGGACTAATGTTATTCAAATGTGATTTTTTTTATTTCTATGAAACAAAGTACTTTTTGTCTTGCATAAATAATTTATGTAAATGCATGCACATCTGACCCAAAATATTATGTTACATACATTATAATGTGTTTGCAGTTCATCAAAACTATGATACTGTGCAGATACTTAAGGAACTATATTTACTCCTTTGAGACAGTGAAATTTTAATAACTACCTACTGTCTGACAACTACAAAATGTGCCTCAGAGCAATGTTTAGAAGGCACAGGAAGGGATTGGAAGGTGGTAAGACATGGGAAATATGAAATTTTCTTAGAGGAGATGATCGTTTAATATGGTCTTCTTTTTTAGAAATGAGAAGTATCTAATGCCTTTAGCAACTTAAGAAATAATGCTGAGAAGAGTTCCTACATTTGGGATATACAAAAACAGTTGTGTTTGCAAACATTCCAGAACTGGTTGTATGAAATTAAAATAATACTGAATAGCATTACAAGAAAATTGATACATAGCTGAAATACTATCAGAGGATGTTGTACTTGACAAAAACAAAACACATATAAAGCAATCAATCAAAATAATTAAGTAATATATCTTTTTTAAGGCAGGAAATAAATAGAAAGCAGTTTGACATACCAGAGATAGCTAGAGGAAGGCAAGAATATCATTTCCTATTACTGTGTCTAGGTCACTTTAGATAGGAAATGATACATTGTATGTACTAGGTTTGGTGTATCACTGGATTTGTGTGCAAAATATACAATCGGCTAATGTATTTCTTTTTGGACTTAACATAGTTTTACATTAACCTTTATTTATTGTTTTTATTACATTATCTTCCTAGTATTACATGAAGCTTCAGTTGTTTGTTTTTAACATTCTTTTGTCCGAGATGCTGGAGCAAACACGCAGCCTGAATGTTTGGTTATTGAAGATGTGAAAGTGGCTTTCATATTTCAGTCTCACAGCTTTGCATACTGGATAGTGCTGGATAGAATATTTTAATTGTGGTAATTTATTTAAAAGATTTTTAAAGACTTTTGCATTTTTCATATAATTGAGATCCCTCTCCAATTATTTGTTGACGAGGTTACTTTTTCTTTAGGGTATATGCTATTTTTTCTATGAAAGTGATATAACTTGAAATATTTCATGGTATTAAGATTTTTGCTCTATTTAAATGTATTACTTGATCAGTGGTGTGGCTTACAAATAAATACAGTCATGCAGATTTTTAAACATCTTATTTAAAAAAAAAATCAATGGCAACTTTTAAAGATGATATTTACTGCTACTCTACAGGTGGTGTAATTTGACAGTTTGCTGGGATTGTAAGGTAGACACACACACAATGTGAACTCTCTTATCAAATCTTATGAACTTAGTGCATTGATTTTATGCAGTATGAATATTGAAGTTAAAAAAAATGCATATTACATTTAGATGTAGAAGACATTCTAATTGTATTCTAATTTTTTTGGATATTAACATGTTTGAATTGATTAATACTACAGGTATAAATAGGAGTGTATGAAAAACCCACTCAACCAAGATGACATTACAGTTTATGTTCCTACACAAATATTGTATGTGAATCGAAAATGGATATATGTGTGTTTTGATGAAGTAATATGATGTTTCATGTTGTTTTCAATAATTCTATACAAAAATGTGCAAATATCCAAACTTTACATGAAGTTTTAAATGTTAAAGAAATGTTTTGCTTTACTTTACAGATTGTCATATTTGGATATAAGAGTTGTTGTTCAACTCCTTTAATGTGGAATTAAATTTTGTTCTAATCTGGATTTAGGAAGTGTTTATCAAAAATAAGTAAAAAATGTCTGATGACCGCAGTGTAAGATTACAGCGCCGTAAAGCCATGAAGAGGAAGAACTTTGTCAGGGGAGACCACTCTGGGGTATGTTAAGTGTCATTTTTGGATTTCACTTCTTTTACAGGAATTTTTACTTTCTTGACAATGTGTATATAATTCATTTGTAAAGTGACAGGTCTGTTTCAGAGTTTTTTTCGAGTATGCATTTATTGTTAATACTGTTAGAGAAGGTTGCCTTCTTTTTAGGCAAGAATTGTCTCCCTTGATTTATCTATCCATCTTTTCTAAACTTTGTGCTGTTTTTATATTTAGTCATGTACCGTGCTATACCAAGAGATGCCTTAAATAAATCCATAATCGGTTAATTAGTGTTAGCCTAAGGCTGATACACTACTTCTGGGATTAATAATTGTCTGTTAATGTCAGCAAGTTTCCAAAAATATTGTCATAGAATTTCCTCTGTGGATTAGCTGTCTTGTACTTGCTCTTTGCTTACATCCTTATTTATCTTTTGAATAGTTTGATATATGTTACATCACCTACCTAAGAAAATGAGGATGAAGCAGCAGATAGCATGTTTTATATTAGAAAGAAATATCAGACCACCTCTATATTAAATAGTTAATTGGGTTGACACTCAATAATTAATCAAGCAATAGCATATAAAGTATAATTGGCTAGTTCGCAATGTTAAAACTTAAATCCCTTGGAAACTTGATTCACTATTTCTAAAAATGTTATAGACAAAAAAAATCTATTTGATATTTGATATAGATGTTTTGTCAGTGTTTGCTCCAGATCTTCCTCTATATCTGAAAATCTCAGTTAACTATTAAATTTTCACAGTTTCATTCTGCATACACATGTACATTTTATGTTCTATTTAGACTTTTCATCTTTTGGAATGCTCTAGTTATATAGGAAATGCAAAATCATACAAGATAAAAGAGAATAATAATTACGACTAACATAAAACAAGTTAGAACATAAAAAACATTAAATGGAATAGTGACTACACTCCCTCATTCATATGTACTGTATCCTGTAAACAAATTGAAAAATCATAAAATGTATCATAACTATATTTGTTAACTGGACAAGACTAATTCTGTTGCTTGAGAACTTTGCTTAACTTGAGCATGTCCAAATAGGTCCTGTACAAAAAAAAAAAAAAAAAAAAAAAACCAAAGCTTACTCAGTCTTTTTGATATCAAATCACTGATGTAATACTTAAGTGATAATTCATGTGTGAACAGCGTACTGTGTCCTTTTATCCAGTCAACATTCTTCCCAGGATCCTGCTGTGGGGTTGTATAATAACAATCTTGTTATTTAAGATAAGATGTATCATGCTTGGTTTCTTTTTTTAGAATTCTCAGTTCATGAAATAAGTTTCATTTCTATTTGTATATAATATGCATTTGTATATTTTAGATGAAACTTTGAAGTTATCAGATAAAAACTGTAAAAGCGTAAACAAAAGAACAAAAATGATATTTATGACTGAATGATGAAGAGTGTATACCTTGTATATAAAATCAAAGCACTGAAAGAACTGAGACATAGTGCATTATTTATATTATTAAATAAAGAACATGGCATTTTCCTTGTAAATAAGTTTTTGAAATATTTGGATAATTTGTGGTAAGTCATGCATTACAAGGTGAAAACATCAGTGTGTCCTTTGATGTTTCTAAACCACTCCCAAAATATAGTGCAGCAATTTGTTAGTTTATGACATGCTGTTTCACCACAATCCAATGTGCAATAAGGCTCAGTGTATGTTTCTGCACCTTTGTGTCATTTCAAGATTGAGATGTGTGTTTGAGTTTGGAAAATGTACATGGACCCAGCTTCAGTTCTTAACTAGAGTAACCTACCTATCCAGTTTATGATGCAGCAACAATTTGAAAGACATGTTTTAAATTTGACCAGACAGCTTAAAATACAACTTCTGACTGTTAACTTCAATTGTTAATTTCTAAACCAGATGAAAAAAAAAACTTTCGTATAAACAATCTGACATCACACTAGCACAAAATTTTATTCAAGGACTGTATCAAGACTTCAAATCATGTATTAAGCAATGTGTATGAGATCATTGAACTAGTGTTCAAAGTAAGATTTTTAAAAACTTTCTGCGGGCAGTTACTCTTGTTTGACTCTTGGTTCATTCAAGCAGAAGTTGTCCTTCTTAGATTAAATACACTGTTGATACAAACTTCTTTTTAGCAGTGCTTTGGCACAAGCATAAATTGTTATTAAGCTTCTTGCCTTCAAGAGTATGCTAGTAGACATGTCGTTGGACCTGGGATCAAATTAAGGTCCTTTGGAATGCAAACAAAACATTGTGATATCAATACCAAATGGTCCTCTGTAATGGTTTAGACTGAAGTTCAGGATTGCATCCTTGGATTACTAAAGTCTTATTGAATATCTCTCAAGTCCAGCATGAATTCTTGTGTTGATGCTTTTTAATTGTTTTGAAGAAATGATAAATTCAGATGATAATTTAATGTGCATTAATTCACAGTCCTCTTACACTTATGTAATCAAACTCTAGATCACAGCTTATGTATTTGTAATCATAAGATCATTTATTTTAGCTCAAATTTGTAATAATCAGATCATAAGCTCTAGCTCAAATTTGTCACTAGCACAATTCTATTATAATTTGATCACAAGCTCTGGCTTTTTCTCCTAGGAACAGAAATAATGGAATTTCATGAAAAAACTTTTATGTTACACAAAATGTAAGTTTAATTCTTGCATAGAACATTTTTGATTGATTTTTGCAGATTTTGTCAAGAATTACAGAACCTCAGTGTGAATGTCAGTTGGACAGTTCAGATGAAGATGACAAAGATAAAAGTAAGAGTTTCATGCATTTAAATAAACCCTAAAGGTACTGGTAGTTTACCAAAGATTTCTCTCTACAAGACAATCCAAATATGTGAAGTGTACCGATATAAGTCATGTATAAACTAACAATATTAGCTTAATGTTATGCAAGTCTTTCCTTAGAAAATGAGATTTCTAAAGAATTGAAAATGCACAATTTGTCAGTTATAGCATCTTCCTAAATGAATTGATTTTAGTACACCCATTTCCAAGATATGTGGAAAACATGTAAAATTTGCTGGTGGTTCAGTTGTATCAAAGTGCATTTAGTGTGGAGTTATCTGTTACAGTGGCAGTGTGTCAGTACTTGAGAAATCACTTGACATTAAGTACCTCTCAACTATCATTGAGTATTACTTTTTGAATGGTTTTTCTCACTTGACAATAAGTGTTTCTCCCTTGACCACAAGTGTATTAAATCTTTTTATATTGTCTTTGATGAAGTTATTAATGCATACCTTACTGTAAAGTTTTTGTTTGTTTTGTAATTGAAGTAGCAGTCAGGGATGGTACAAGTAACAAAGATACTATCTTGTGTCTTGTTTGAACATTAGTGATTAGGATATCAAAAAAAGGTGTGCCTTTGAATATATCGAAAATGCTTTGAATAAATGATACTGTTGTGAGACAGGATATTACTTTTCAGTGCAACTATACTGGGAGTTTTGTAACATTTGGTAAAGTTCCGCTAAAAAGAACAATAAAAAAGTGACGGACCTTACTTGTTGTAAATTTTAATTTTAATATTTGCAGCTTGCTATTTTTTTTCGCATTTGTAATTAACAAGCTGGTCGTATAATTGGTCAGTTCTTTACATGTATAAATCTCAAATCCAATGATAACTCAATTTTTATTTACTCCAACAGTTTATAAGTGCTTTGTACTGTATTTCTCTGCAAAAATGCAATATTATATGTAGAAAATAACATGATTGATAGAAACTTACTTGCCATGTTATTTATGATGACAAGTGATTACCTACTGGTGTTAATCATGTCAATGAAATTTGATTTGAAACTACACAAAATCCAGAGCAACTTTAAAAATGGCCAGTATTAAAAAAGCAGTTGTAAGTGTTGAAGTCTATGAATAAAAATGTAAGGCTGTTCCAGACATAAAAAGTAACTTTTACCATGCTTATTTTCTCTTACCTTTTAAATGGTGGGGCAAGTAATATTTCTTGCAGAAACAGAAACATTACTTCCAAAAAAAGAAAAAGGACGAAAACAAATTGCAAACAAAAAAGTAAGAGGGATTGTAAATGTATTATGTATGTGTTGTTGACACACAGATAAGTATTATTGTCCAAAGGCGATAATCACCATCGTAAAACTGACTTTAACTCCGTCTATACACAATGGCTTTAGATAACCAGTCAAAACATTGTCTCTTGGTCCATTAGAGAGGAATTAAAGACTTTACAACCTAATACAATTTTATCTTTTCATTTTAAAAACATCCCATTGTAAAGTCTGCAATCAAAATTTGTCATTACTATAAGAGTTACGTCCCTTCATGTCAGTCGACCCACTGATACTGGTCAAAGGGCTATTGTTATTGATGTTGACTGTTGACTTTACGGCTCAAAACATTATTGAATAACAGCTTAACAAGTTTGTTTGACCGTTCTAGCTCATTCAGTTAAAATTTCAAGATTAATATTTGGTGACTTTATTTACTGCATTGGATATTACTATTAAGAAGGTTATTTCGTCTGCATCACTTAAACATTCATAATTTCAAAAAACTATTTTTAAAGGAGAGGTAATTTGGAAGTAATGTTAAAATGTCAAGGACATCTCAAGTAGATTTGGAATTAGGATTTGCAAAAAGATGAGATAAGGGCTTATACAATGGGATCATACTGTGTTTATTTGATTTAGTGAAGTGAAAACACTTTAGTAAGAACTGACTTGAAAGTTAATGGTATTCTGTGCACAAGTGACAGGGTCAGTGACATACTGACAAGGAAAACAAGAGGTAAGAATTCAATTGTTGGACCATTTGTTTGTTTTTTATATGTGTGCATTTTATTTATAATATGCTATTATGATATAGGTATGACAGTCTGAAAGTAGACTAAGCAGGTGAAATAAATGCAAGTTTGAATGAGTTATGACCCTTATCTAATTCTACAATAATTTGCATAAACCATTGTGGATGAGAGTAACTAACAATTCAAGTCAAGCAAGATCTAAAGTTTAATGAAATGTAATCGTAATAGGTAGCAATTTGAGAATATGATTTTAGTCAGACTGGATGAGCTGGCCGTCCTATTGTTCTGAGCCTGAGTGCATAAAGCATCTCTAAGTTTATATGGGATGTAAGCAGTTCACAAACAGTATGATACATTATTTATTTCTCACAAAAAAATATTTTCATTCTACAGTGAATTGTTATACTATTTTAACAGGACGTATGCTTACAACGGCTGTATAGTCTTGACCACTGTATTATAAAAGTATGTTGATAATGTGAAACAAACAAGTTAGATAACTCTTGACCTAATTAAAGGCAAATTATGGCCCTTTTTGACATTAAAGTTTTGCATGCAACATGTCTTGTCTTTTATCTAACAATTGTTTTGCGGTGTCTGCCACTGAAAATCTTTGCTTTTTAAGACATTTGAAAAATTATACTTGATATTCCCTAGAGGTACAGTAATGATTCTTATAAATTACTCTTTTTGCATGACACTTTTAACACTTTGCTGTTTATATTCATATTTTATATCATAGTGTGTGTCAGTTGTCTTTTTTATTTCACATATATCATGCATGTATATCATTCTGTGCTAATAACTGCAGTATTCATCAGTTATTATGGTCATACACTTCCTAACTTTTTAGCCATGTAAACTGACATACATCACTATTTTACACTATGGTGTAAATACTTACAGCAGTATTTCTTGTATATGCTACTATTCTGCACAATCAGGCCTCCAGGCTCCATATGGGTATAAATGGCATACACTCAGAAAATCATTATTCAAATATAATTCAACATGGCAATTTTCTTGCCCCTTGCACTGAAGCTAATAACCAATCCCAGCCTGGTCCACCAACATTGCTCAGTTCCTTAAGACATACACATACAAGTATGTGCTATGTAATTTAAAATATGAACTTCAAATCATATATGCAGTTTAGAAATTAAACTCTGAAATTCACATGATATAATAATGCAAGCTGTATTTTGAATCAATGAACTTCAAAAGATGAAATAAAAATTTCAAATAATAAATACAGTTTGAAGTTAAAGATACTCACTTAAAGATATAAATACAGTATGAATTTCAAATGACACATTGTGGTCTTCAGGATTTTTAACTTAAAATGAAATGTATGCGTCTGTAGATTAAATGATATATAAAAATGCAGCCTGTAGATTAAAATACGAACTTTAAATGATATATATGCAGTCTGTAGATTAAAATAAAACCTTAAATGATATATATGCAGTCTGTAGATTAAAATATGAACCTTAAATGATATATATGCAGTCTATAGAATAAAATATGAACCTTAAATAATATAAATGCAGTCTGTAGATTAAAATATGAACCTTAAATGATATATATGCAGTCTATAGAATAAAATATGAACCTTAAATAATATAAATGCAGTCTGTAGATTAAAATATGAACCTTAAATGGTATAAAACTTTGCAGTCTGTAGATTAAAATATGAACTTTAAATGACATATATGCAGTCTGTAGATTAAAATATGAACTTTAAATGATATATATGCAGTCTGTAGATTAAAATATAAACTTTAAATTTACTTTTTCCTTATCTTATTGTAAAGCAATCATAAGCAATTTTGAAGTATATAAAAGTAAATACTTCTCGTTGAAAAGTTGTCTATTAAACTGTATGTAAAGAAAGTCTCTTTGAAATTTAAATTATGACACAAAATTACTATTCATAGTCAGGTATTAACATTGGGGGCTCCAAACTGGATATTGAATTTATAAAGACATTTTACAGACTTTTATTTGAAGATAATATCTTGTGTGTTTTGTCCTAGTTTGATGTATTTTGTGCTTGATTTTATGAATTTTTTGTTTTTTGTTTTGTTTGCTTTTTGAATTTTGAGTTACAGTGAGAGCTTCAGATGTTGGTTGTTTTGATCTTTCAACATACTGAAGGTTGGTTCCATTCTGTAGGGCAGAGGTAAATATTTTGAAATATGTTTGTCATGGCTTGCATGTAAATATAAATGCAGCCATAGTGAAGGGGCAGACTGAAAATCTTTTTGATTGCAGGTGGGTTTGACTTTTGACGTATCTTGTCCGTGGCTTTCACAATCCATTATTTTGCTCGAGTTCTTGTCAGGAGTCTTTGAAGCAGTCTTTGAGTGTTGTAAATGAAAACTTATCATCAGAGTCTTAAGTCTAAACTGTTTTTAATCTCGATCTACGTGTAATGTTCCAATTAACTGTTAATTTTTTCAGTAAGTTAGGCAAACCCTATGATATCTGAACTCTTAAACTAAATTATAACCAGACCTAAAGCCCTGTTGTATCTCAAGTTTCAGAGGCTTTTGTTGGTGTTCTTTAGACTGTTAATCTCTTGATGTAATTGGTAAATAATTAGGAACAGTCAATTTAATTATCAGTTAGTAAAAATATTGTGAATTCATGTAAATTAAGTAAGGCTGAAGAATGGGAAATCAGCACTGGGTGATTAAAATTAGACAGACTGTCTCTGTGTTCTGAATGCTGATTGTGTAAGAATTTTTTAAGTGTAAACTTTGTCATATCTAAAGATAAATTTGTCAGCAGAACCGTTTCAAAGTAAGATTTTTTTTGCTGTGATTTAGAGATTATTGAAATGAAAAACGTACTTATTTGATTAGTTTTCTAAAACACGGCAATTACACAATGTCGTCAAATAAAGGCGCATAATTTTTTGAAGAGAAAAAGCCTTATAAACGTAAACATGAAACCTTACTTTTGATTCGATAACAGCGTTTTTGTCAGACTATATTTTTATTTTAACCTAATTGAAACTGCAAGGTAAATGTTAGTATATTAGGTCATATCAGAAATAAGATTTTAATCAAAGATATGACCAAGCTAATACTGTGAAACATGCTTTTTGATTACCTATCTTTATAAACCGTCTGTTTATAAAACAATAGTAGGCGGGTCAGAATATTACTTGTATGTTTTAACTCACAATTTCATTTGCTTTTACACGAACAGACAAGAAAGGAAGGAAGAAAGGAAGAATGAATGAAAGACTAAATGAATGAATTTCATACCATAGCTGGTTCTGTGTTAATGTTACATGTTACAATTCCTTCAGCTGATTTCAGTGGAACACTGATTGGGCTTAGAAGCAGGACTCACTCTTGAAGTAAAACTTTTGAAGCTAGATCAGGGGTATCGAGGGGATTTTCCAACATACAACTTAAGGAAAGCTGAAACTAACAAAAGTAATACACTTATGTCAGCTCCATTCAACGTGTGTTTTTTCAATGACCTGGATAATATATGTAAGGTCATCAGTGTTTTTGTTCGGTATAGACTGTTTCTAATTTTAGCGAGTACTATGACTTCATGCTATTGTTTGGTAACGGAAATGAAACAATCTAATTGAGTAATTTTACACTGAAGTTTCATGGTAATTTCATGACTGTAAGACTAATTTTAGGTGTCAAAAATTTACAGTGAGCCCATGACACTGAAATAGAATGTTAGCCAGTCTGTAATGGAGTACATATTAATGTACGTGTATTTCAGACTCAGTTATTGAGCTTCCTTAAAATCAGACACATAATTAGGGGACACTATTGTGTCTTTCAGAGATCAGGGGTCAAGAACTGACACAGGTTCACTCACTTAAATACTGCTCAGGCTGCTTTAAAAGAACTAAACTAAAGGAGAAGGGTAGTGGCTTTGAAGTATAAGCAAATAACGAAATGTTTTTGTGTGTTTTAAATATATGCAATAAGGTTTAGAAATAGACGGATTATGTTTGTGTACATAAGTTATCTACAGTTATCCCTGTTAACATAATCTATGTTAACATTATCTCAGAAACAATGACTCATCTAATGATGTTAGATAATGT
Source organism: Cyclina sinensis (assembly GCA_012932295.1). NCBI lineage: Eukaryota > Metazoa > Mollusca > Bivalvia > Venerida > Veneridae > Cyclina > Cyclina sinensis. The sequence goes on from JAAONU010000011.1 coordinate 857,266, forward strand.
GCACCTTTAATTCAATTAAACTGAAATAAATTACCTTCCTTTGAAGTATGTTCTGGTAGGTCTTGACCTCTGCATACACAGGTTACTTTTTTATTTTCAAACAGAACTTTAAACGCATGGCTAGACGTTTTTTTTAAGTCAGGAAATACAATATGTATTCGTTTGTTTAGTAACGTTGAATGTAGATATTTGGTCCCGATATTTTGACATGGGGTGTATGGGTAAAAAAGATTGTGTCAAAGTCTGAGAATATTAATAAATATTTACTTTTTAATGCAAAACTTCATAGCTAGTGTGTTGTACCTGTATTATTTTAGAATATTTTGTGTTCAGATATTTATCAGTAAACGGGTGTTTGTGGTAGGTGCATTGTGGGATAATAACAAGTAATACAATAGATAGCAAGATAAAAAGTTTTAAATATCTCAATTACTGAGCAGACATAGGTGAAAAAAACAGTTTTTGGGATTTAAACTGGATTAAGATGTCTACGCTGTTTTAACAGATTGGCTTGAAAAGCACGTATACATTTTAAGGTAGGTTTTTTGTTTCATTTAAGAGAAGGTAAATTTTTCTTATTATTTTTTTGTAAGTCACATACTTACAGCCTTCAGCTTGATTATATTTGGTTTTCTTTAATGTTGGACTTGAATTTGTTTCTTGTTGAATTTTTGGAGACACATAATTATGCAGCTATTACTATATGTCAGGTTTTCAGGTGTACCAGGTAGTGATAATTATGAAATAATGTCCCATTTTGGAAAGTAATTTTTATTTGTCAATAGTGCTGAAATATTTACTGTAATTTGAGAAAATGATGACGGCATTGCAATGGCTCTTTATTTGAGACATCTCTTAATGGTGTCGGTTTGTAAGAGCACTGATAGGGGCAGATCAGTGGGTCAGTGGTAAGCACAGGATTTGTATCCCTTGGGTCCAAGTTAGTTCCCACCTCACCACCACTAATACGACTAATGATTATTGTCCCTCAGCTGAGATGTTAAAAAGGTTGCATGTATCAGAGCTACACACAGAGCGAGCAAAAGTACCAAGCATCACTGATGCTTTCTGTATTTTACTCGAGACTATCACAGTGGGTGTCGGTCATATGTGGATCTAGTTTCAGTGATAAATAAACTCAAATTGAAAGGGAAAAAAGTACTCTCTGAATGTGCAGTGGTATTGTTAGTGTAGAAGTGCTGGATCAAACCTTGTACATCATTAACTTGGTCTTGTGTTTACCACAAACCTACTCCTAAACCAAAGTAACTATCTGCCAGTCTGAGTTCATTTATTGGCAGTTCTAGTTTGATTACCATATATATGACTGACAACAAAAGGTAAGTTAGTTGTTTTAGATAGTAGAGAGGGTAGTGTAAGTGTAACAGAAAGCATCCCCTTCCAGAAACAATCCTAGTTCTTTTACATGCTCTAGTGTGCCAAGGACCTTGGTTTAATGTCTCATTCGAAAAACTATTAGTAGTCTAATGGAGGGTTGGGGATCAAACTGATGATCCCTGGTTCACAAGTCCTGTTCATTACCATTGCAAAGAATTAACAGTTGCATGCTTTTTTTATACTAAAACCAATTTCAGGTGCAGTGTTTACAACAATTTGAATAAATTAAACCATGTAATTTTGCATTAAATATTGAAACTTTTTATGTGGTTACTGAATTATGAAAATAAATACTGCAAATTTTAAGTAGTTACTGAAGTGTTGAGTTTCAATGGAAAATAAAGAACATTTAATTTAAATAATCAGTCCTGGAATTTTGAAGTGAAGCAGGTGGGTGCTTTCAATTTTATAGACTGTTCTTGAAATATAATAGAATATTTGCCTTCTCTGTTCAAAATGTTACCAAGCAACCTGTATAAAAAAAATTACAGAAAGTTTTTTTGTGTACCTGTTTGAGTTAGAAAGGAAATCTGGTGATGTTTTTACTGATACCTGCCAAGGCGGATGGATATCTTAGACTTCCTCTAGTTTAAATACTTTTAAAATCTGATATCCGTAGTTTTATTTCAAGAAAATGATTAAAATAGAGACTTTCCTACCATTTTACTGACAGATTTTTCACTGATTTGAAAATGAGTGCAGTTGGATGACTAGGTCATTAAAGTGCTAAAATGTTTTCAGTCTTTGAACGGTAGTCTTTCTGCCATTTAAAATGCTTATAATTGTTACAGTCAGGGTTACGAAAGTAAGTTCTTGTACATTTAAATTTCCTACAAAAACACCAAATTGATAAAAAAGACCATCACTGTGCATCTAAAATTATTGTTAGTTTCGCCATAAGCATAATAAAGAAACTACTTCAGCTAGAAAACAAAAAAGCGCCCTTTGTATAAAGGTTGTTGTAATTTAGAGGTGTCCTGGAACAAGGGGTTTTCTTGTATGTTATTGTAGTTTAATGGAGAAGTTTTGAATAGCTTAATTGGCAATGTAAACTTAAGACCTAAATCAAGATTATGTAAATTTAGATTGTGCATTTAAATGTTTGAAGACCTCTGGAGTGCATTATCTCGCATGATACAAACTTGTCATTTAGCATGTCACAATGACTCATTATCTGCATGTTACTATAAATAGATAAAAATAATTATTGAATTCTTGAAACTCCTCTTTTGGCTGTTCTTACTGGGACCAAACACATAATAGTAAATAAATAATTATGAAATTGTTTAGATTTTTTTTTTCATCAGCTTAAAGTAAGAAGTGTAGTTTTAAGTACAGTGAGATTTCTAATAACAATACCTCTCTAAAAGGAACACCTTGTTTGAAGAATAGGTGTTTTTATTTCTATCTAAAAAAAATTATTTGTTCACCGAACTTAACAAAAACTTCACACAACATTTTATTCTTCCAATAGTGTTCATTCCAGGAGGATTGTATTGCTGTAAAAGCAAGGTGACTGTTAAAGGTAAAGGTACTAACATGTAGAACTTGCTCTTTTACTTGTAACAAAAGCAAAAGTGGTCTTTTTGGTTAGGTTCATCAGTCTTAGTAAGGATATTATAAATTTACAGCAATAAGTTTTCTTGTTTGATCAAAACCACTGAATTTCACAAAAGCCCGTTTAAAATCAAACAGACTGTTTAATGGCTTTCCACCTGAGCATGTAAAACTTAAATCTATTAAAATCTAAGGCAGAACAAGTTTAATGAGTCATTATTCTTTTTTCTTTTTCCACTAAAAAATTTGTCTGAACAGTTGAGAATACTTTTTTGTTGTTAAAAATACTGTTTATGACACCATGTTTCTAGGTGCACCAAGGACAGGCAGCCTTAGTGTGTCAGACTCTTAGACTAAGTGTACTAATATTAGTGGAGTCCTGAAATCTGCTTTAACTTAGTTGCTTTTCACACATTGAAGTATAGAGAAAACCTTATCATTATCACTTAAAGTGTCCAGGTGAGATACATGTAAAGAACTTACACCTGGTTACTGGTATGAGTAACTTTTTTGATTTGGTACTTTGCAACACATGGTAAGTGGTACAAGTACCAACTGTGTTTGGTACCTGGCAACACCTGATAAGTGGTATTATAAGTACCTACTCGGTTTCGGTACCTTGCAACACGTGTTAAGTGGTACAAGTACCTACTGTGTTTTGGTACATGGCAACTGGTATGAGTACCTACTGTAGTTTGGTAGTACCGTAACTGATACAAGTACCTACTTAGTTTTGTACCTGGCCACACCTGGTAACTGGTATGAGTTCCTACTATGTTTTGGTACCTGACCACACCTGTTAACTTGTAGGAGTGAGTACCTACTGTATATTTCATCTCTTGTACTTCGTTCTTAGTAGTGGTAACAATTAATTTTCATATTTACTAGTCCTGTCAATTTCATGTTAATGTTTAAATTACTCTTTATTAGCTAATCCATAGACTGATTAAATGCCTGTTCATTAATAGTTCCAGGGTTGGTGAATATGTTTTTCATGATTATGGACTTTTGACAAGATTTTGCTACTTAGTTATAAGTTATGGAAGGTTTTAGGGTGTAGCTGGAACAAGTTCAAGTAAATCTTGATGAGACATGAATTTCAGAGTAAAATTGAATGATATCAAATTTTCAATCTTGACATTAAATGATTTGACTTTTTAAATGTGGTAGAAAAAGAGAATTGCCAAGTTTTAAGGTCAGTGTCACCAAATTATATTGTTTTCCACTTTAGAGATTAGTTTTGACATTACCTGACAGTGAGCCAAAAATGCCTTTAAACAAAAGTCAATATGGTATGCCTGTCTTTGTTTGAGTTTACTTTTTTTCTTAAAATGGATTTGATTGTGTTATAGTTTTTCAACCTCCACCATGAAGAGTTGTGTGCAGTTTGTTCTTACAGAGTTTAGGCCTCATGGGTAAGCTGATAAATTCTTAGGTGATCAAGTGGCATCGAATAACAGTATTAAATAAGAATTAAATTAAAAGCATTTTGTTACCAATCATTATTTGTCTGAGGTAATTAAAATAGTTATTGATTTTGAATATTTACCAATTAAGGCTGTCATGTTTACTACTGAAACATCATAATTTACTGTATGAAGTTGTTAAAATGATCTGCATGATGTTGACAGGTAGGGTGGCCACACATTGGTATATATGTTGCCTAAATATGCTAATATGTACATTTAATGATAATTAGGCTTAATGAATGTCCAGTAACGAATTTTATCATCCACTGCCTCTGGACATAGCTTCATCTTTTACTTGATCTATTTACGTGATTGTATGTGCATTCAGGTCAAAGGTTCGCTGACTGAGAAAAGCCCAATTATGGACGTAAATAGCGGGTGTCAGTGACATTTACTTTAATCCATTCACTTACAATTGTTAAAATTTTGCCGATGGTTTGTTGTGTGTGAGAAATAGTGAATATGCTTTTCGCTTCGTTAGCTGTTTTCGACTGAATGAGTTAATAAAGATATAGAAGTTTTACCTTGTGATTTACTGACAAGAAATTTTGACATTGCAAACACTTTTCCATTTTTATCAGTGGATTACCAGTTTAAAATACAAAAAGCTTGGCTGAAGGATACATTGTACTTTGATGTAAGTTGCACAGTTTTTTGGGGATTTAAGTTTACATTGAATTTTTAAGCATGTTTGTTAAAGATGCAAATGACTTTGCTGTTGCTGTTTATTCTGTCAAAAAATATTTTTGATGTCAAGAAGGGTCTCTTTCATTCATTTCATATATGATATTTGTGAAATGCTTTCGATAGCTCTGGCAAAAAAGTTTTTTGATTCTGTTTTGTTAAATGCTTCTTCAAAAAATTTTTGATATGTAGGTATGAAATTTTCTTGCACATTTCTTAGTTTAAGTTAACTGATAATTGTTTTGTATTTCTTATAATCATTAAAATCTTGTGACACCCATTTACCAGTTTTGTTTTTTTTAGCTCTTACTTTTAAAGTGATTGACTCACAGATGGGCCGACCATGAAAAAAAAGGAAATGTTTATACATCTAGAAATTTAAGCTGTTATTGTGAAGAACCTGTCTAAACTAATTTACTGACTCGTTGTTTGTTACAAAAACACATCACAATATAAAGTTTTACACACTTATCAGTAAAAAATTTATCCCGGAAGTCACCTGGTAGATACTTTAGTTATATCAATGATTTTGACATATTGTGATATCTAGATTCTGTGGCTCAGCGGTGTAGATCGATGCTCTATATTTTTCTGACCGAAAGGGCATGGGTTCCAATCCTGGTGAAATCAAAACTTTTTTTTTCAGTTTTCATGGTATATTGAAGCATAATATTATGTTTTTTCCATAGTATATTATCTTCTTTTAAATTTTAAAGAAAAAAATGTTTCAGCTAAGTTCTGTGAGTCAGTTGCTTTAATGAGAAATACTATTTCTATGAAGGAGATTGGAAGAAGTGTATATGCCTCAGTGATACATTGTGTCAAGACATCATGTTCCTCATTCTAATTTCTGTTATATAAAAGACTGTCAAACTTGGTCAACAAACAGATCACATAAGTTGTCCTTGATTTTTGACAGTATGCCATTTCTGTGCGCTATAACGTTTAAACCTTGCGCATAGTTTTCATTCTCAAAAGTAAAGACTCTTTGAAACCAAAATCACCATATAAGTCATTTTAAGATCATTAAAAGGTTTATCTGAAAAGGGGGTAAACCTACAGTAAAAGGAGGTCTTTACTGTAATGAATACAGCAATTTGTTTACCTAGATCCCCACCTATCACATCAAAGACAGGCGATCATGAAATTAGTATGTTCAATTTCACGAAATTTGGATGTTCAATTTCACTAGAATGACAGCAGTTGTAACTTATAGCCTAGTTTGTGGTTAGATATTGGTAAGTTAATATAGGGCAGAATCTGTTTTTTGTGAATCAGAAACCTTTGCTTTTTAGGGTAAATTAGATGGGATAATTGGAAAACAATTGTAATTAATACTGTATTGTATGTGTGTGTTCGACTTGCATCAAACTGTTGCAGCTCAAACAGCAGAACAAACTAACTATCATAACAGTATCGTTTCTTCTTGTATAAATTTTATTTCCTGTTTGTATTGTGTCACCCTATTTTATTGCATGACCACATGCAAATGTGTTTTCCTGTTGTTTTGCCACTGGCCTAGTTTTACTGTTTGGTATTTATGCACTTTTCTGCTTATATGGCCTTGACTGTCTTCCTGTTGTTAGGGAAAATAAAATTCATATAAAAGTTCAATTTCAGTTGACACATTTTATATATTGAGTACATTGATTGTATCGAAATATCACAGTGATCAGATGCACTGTCAGTCACATAAGAAATGAAGCTATATGAATAGGTAAAGGTCATTTTAACTGAAAAATAGTGAGTCTTTCTTGTTTTGGTCCTGAGGTTACATGAGTTATGTGCCTTGACCATTTCGGCTAAGTATTTTAAGCAGTCAAATTCCTCTAGGCACTATTTAGAGTTATTGCCCTTGAGTTATACAAAATAGTCCAAATAAGCCTTGTCATCTCAAAAGTCGAAATGTTTTCATCAGATATGATAATATTTGTGGGCACAATATCTCAGTCAAGATATAAAATATTTATATGGCTGTAAAACAAGAGATTCATCAGATTTATTTTTGTTTTTATGTGATGCATTAAAAGATCAGATGGAAACATTCAGCAGTTAAAATAGTTAAATACATGATCAAGGTAAAAGGGAGACTAAGGCAGATCATAACTTCTTAGCTTTGACATGCCAGTTGAAAGATGGGACATGTTATTATAAGAACACCAGCGGCAGGTGGACGGCAGTTGGTCAGTTTGCATCCACAGGTTGTAGGTTCTCTTAGTGTAGGAGTTTTTTCTCAGATCCTCAAGAGACTTAACGATAATGTCTAATGGCATAATATCTCAGCTGACTTCAATAACTACCCAAATCTCTCCAGGCACTTAAGAGTTATGGCCCCTGATTATCCAGAATTGGCAAAATTATCCTTGTCCACTCTCTAGGTAAAAGAATTTTAATGATAATGTTTGTTGGCATGGTACCTCAGCCATGTTTACTTACTAGTCAAACCCTTTAAGAGTTATGAATTGTACAAATTATTCTAAATAAGTCTTGTCAGTTCTGTAAGTAGAAGAGTTTTTATCAGAACCGGAAATATCTACATTTCTGTTAAATGATATTTCATGAGGTGTTAAATAGGTTTAAACTAAAACCAGTCATACATTTTGTTTCCAGTTAGTAATCAGCTCTCTTGTTATTGTTATGTTGAATGTAATGTTTCTAAATAATTTCTAGCATGTTAGACAACTCCTTTGCAACTTGTTTGAATTTTACTGTTGGATTGCCTCCCTTGATTTTCTGTAGAATAAGTGTGCAGCAGTAAGCTCCCTTGGTGATAACAGAGAAAGTTCTTAATGGATTGTGCCAGACATTGATAGATAAATATTTATTTTATAAAATTCCTCTGAAGTGGAGCTGACCTATGTTAATGACACATTTGTTTATTTTAAAAGGTACTTGAAACTCCTAATTTCTGTACAGACGTTTTAAATCTTATTGGTAAGAATTTTTGTAAGCCAACATTTGCCATAAGTGTATAAGAACATCGAAAGACATTTAAGAAATTTGGTATAAGGTTTTGTAATATTTTTTTTCGACTTTATTTTACAAGTGTTATTTTTATAATAAAATATTAGATTATATTGTCTTGTCTTTCACAAAGCAAGTGCTACTTTAAGAATTTGGCAATAGGTTTTTATCATATTTTGTCTCGACTTTTACTTACTTTGGTAATAGGGTTTTGTTGTATTTTGTCATGACTTTTACAATGCAAGTGCCTTATCAATAGATAATCTTGTAGATAATACACAGGGATAAGCCTTTTTGAGCATGTTAAGACATAATCCTATAAATTGAGTGGTACTAGAGAGCATTAAATGTCTGACTGAGTGAAAATTTGAAAATGAAGATAATCTATCAAGTGTTACGTGTTAAGTGCAAAACCTTTATGTTTCATTGTTTTTCTACAAAATTACAATAGCTTGAGCTTTTGTAATAGGCTCGCAATATTTTTTAAAATACTTTTTTTGTAGTATTTAAGGTAAACTAACTTTCTTTTACAATAATATCTATGAAACCATGAAAAGAAAACCTTTAACAGTTTGTAGTACATGGATAGCACTTTTTCCATTAATGTGGCAGAACTCTGACATACTGTCAGTGTTTTGAAATGCATTTATTGTTTACATTCAAAAGAGATGGTCCCAAGTTCTAGATATTTTATGAAAAATCAGTCATTATCGTTGCCCTCCTTTATAATCCAAGATTTCTTTACGAAGTGAAAGGTAAATCAAAGCACTGAAAGTTCTGAAATGACAATTGTCATAGATGTGTTTCACATGATTAATGTTTCAGATAATAGTACTGAACCTGTAGGTGAAATGTCTAACTTACACATAGTGCCACTACATGCTTATTGTTACCCTGCACAAAAGTTATCCATGGCTTGTTCCATTGATGTATTTCTTTTAAGTGCTTTAATGTTGTATTTTTGGAGAGGTGGTTGTGAATAATGCTTTTTTAAAAACTAAAAGATCATGATCATTCATTTTCATTGATTCCTTTGCCCCATTCACAGGATAATTGAGTGGTCAAATTTATTATGAAAGTAGAGTTTAGGTAAAGTTCATAATGGTTTAAAACCAAATAAAATTGAAATAAACAGTTGTCTGCCAAAGTCATGTTGAACTTTTGACAGTCAAATTTGTTTTATTTTCCCATTAATTTTCTAAAATGTAAAGTGTGCCTTTTTTTTGTTCATTTGACACATGTCCTGCATAAATATTTACTCAAGTCCTATTTCTTCTATACAAGGATTATGTAGCATAATACTTACTTGAAAGGTACCAAAAATTTATGGCTCGTAAAATTGAAGTTGAATTTCTTTAATTTTCAGTGTAAGTTACAAGTAAATGAAGGAATGAGAATTTACGAGGACCACATCAGGTCACCAAAGAATTTAAGTCTTTATCCGAAAGCCGCTGTTGATATAGTGTGACCTGGGTAAAGATTTGATATATTTTTCAGTTTCTCAGGTATCCACTTCCACATCTTGATTACAGTCATTAGTTGATCACCTGTTGAAATGACATTCCGAGTTGTCTCTTTTACGGGATAATTTGGATGTGAAAATACATCTCTCACTATTTGAAATGTCACCCTGTATCTTCAGATTGTTCCAGCTGACACTCGCTGTCATTATTATAAGTTGTTTTGAAAAAAGTGACTTTTCCATGGTACTCTTTTGATTTTCTCCATCCTCATATATTCTGATAAAGATTTTTTGTACTAAAACATCATTACACAGCACTTGCGCCATGAAGCAAAGAATTTTTGAATCAATTTTTACGTCTTTCGAGTACACTAGTTCACTTTAAATATGCACAGACTGGTTTAGCTAAGCTTTATTTGAAAAGTTTAGATGAATATAAAAGACTTGAAATAAGATGGAAATTGTGAGTTTGTCTTGATACTTCTGAATATCTTGAAAAGTAATGTTCTTATTTTGTAGAATTAAGTTCCTTAATTTAATCATTTAAACAGAGGAACATTAGCGTGTCCTGTATTTATTTCTTGAAGATGCTGAAGGCATTTATCATATAATTCAATGCTAGACCTTCTAGGTCATCACCTGCTAGGTGTTCTGGGGACTGGGAGATATTTTTGCTATTTGCTGTGCTAAATTCTTTGTAAAGTTGGATGTATTTTATTCAGACCACACCCACCACTAGGTATTTTGGATAACAATATGAATGTTACCCCCTTTGTAGTCTGTACTGTTGGTTTAAATGCTCATGTTTTATGCTACATGTATAGTTAAAGTACTTAATTGTATAATTCGTGCAATTCTTATTATGAACATTGGAAGTTGGATGGGCACGCTTTTGTAGTTGGAGCTGTAGTTAGCTTTAGTAAATAAAACTCCTTTACCCCACTCGGTTTTGTTTGCCTGTTTAAATTCTATTTGAGGTGCTTATATATACTTTTTCTGACATTTTGCTCAAAGTGATGGTGATTCATACAGCCACTTCCGATCTTTTTATCATCCTCATTGTTATGCAATCTTGAAATTATTGTCTCTATTCATAATGAATCATTAAACATATAAAATAAGGGGTGTCAAGAAAAGGTTGAAACAAAATACTGCTAGGAACAATTTTTGTGGCAAACCGCAGATTTTGTTGAAAATTATTGTTTATGCTGTTAAGTCTTTTTGAATATATTTACAACATTTAAATTTTAATGAAACCACAGAAAACTCACAAATTTTATAGTTAATAACACCTGCATTAAGATTTCCCTATGTCCCATGACTTTTCCTTAAATAACAGTAGATAGCAATATCTTAATTTTCTTTTTTATGAAAAATATCTGGTCTCACAAAAAGTAATATATCACTGGAAATACTGATACATGGGACCTCTTAAACTTCTCAAGCGATGTTAGTTGGGGAGGTTGCATAGATGTTATTTACCACAGTTAGGCTCAATACCACCGGACCACTGATACACTCATTTAGCAAGGTGCAGTTTTGTAAGTCTTACAAATCTACCTATATACTGTTTTAGCAAAGTGAAATTTTGTTAGATATTGTTTAGTATACTTCTTTAGCAAAGGGCAGTTATATAAGTCTTAACTCTGAACAAACATCTGTAGTGTTTCAGCAATGGACAGGTTTTTTAGTCTTTTGTAATCTCGACAGCTGTGTATGGTTTAACAAAGGACAGTAATTTTTGAATGGAGATTTACAGGAAATTAAAGGGAGTATTTAAAAAAAAAAAAAAAAAAAAAAACAAGAGCAAAAAAACTTCAAACATCAGGTGGGAACCAGTCTCAAATATCAATAAGTCATTTCTATGTTTATGCTAATCTCAGAACTCAGTTAACTGAAAGTGTCAGATATATCATACTTTCGTCCCTTGACGATTTTAACAGGTGTTACAACAATTTAATACTGCCTTTTAAAACAGTGTTTTTCATATCATGTTAAATTGTCGAAAAATGTCATGAGAATGGAAAGGTAATACCCAAAATTAAAAATATTTATAAACTGAACATCTGAAATACGAACATAATGGAATCTCTACTTTTTGTATATTTATTTAAGAGAGATTTTGTATTAATAGCTCAATACCTGTTATGGTTGATCCAAGATTCAGTACACTGAAAGTTGACATTACTAGAAAATATGAAAAGAAAAAAGCTTTCTCTGTTTTATTGTTGAATTTTGAAAAATCATGTAACTTTGACGGGTGACTTTTGTGTGAGGATGAGGAAGATCTTTTAAATGTTAAAAATCAGACTAGATGGTTAGCCTGGCATTGACCAATTAAATTTTGCAGCTAGTGAAAAGTGCAAACAAGTGATACCTTTATAAGTCGGTGTCTCATTAAATTGATCAATTTTTAATAATAGATAATGACAAATTTAAAATTTCAATGCGATTTAATTGATGTCCCACTGAGCACTTTTGCATGTCAAGTCCAGAATCTGAGCAATACTGTCCATTTCTCTCCCTACATGTATGCCATTGTCAGCTTGTCAAAATTTTTAAAGATTGTTTTGGCAGTTACTGGGAATAAAAGAAACACTTCTGTCTACTGAACTGCAAACATGGAATTGAAAGGGTCAGGCTATACAGTTTAAGGTCAGATGGATTAGTTAAGTGAAGAAATTTTGTTCCGAAAGCTTTTTTTTGACATTTTGTTTTCCATATCGTCTGATGTTGCTTCAATATGAAAATTTTTTGCTAGTTTAGAAAATTTGTGTTTAGATTATTATTCTCAGTATGGCATATTTCCAGGTTTCTTGTATTCTGACCAATATACATGTATATAAGTATATGTGTATATATGTTTCAAAATTTGTGTAAGTGAACAGAACGCAATTGCTTCTATAATTAATCTTATAAACACACACACAAAAATACTGAAAAATATGCACATGGTTATGCACATTAGATTATAGAATTTTCAGAAATGGTCAAGGTCACCTTTCAGTAGCTTTGATCTAGAAAAACCTCCTTTGCTTGTAACCTATGTAGTCAGTTTCAAAATGCATTCAAATGAAGGAGGCAGCCAAATTTTTGTCTTTTGTAAAGTTTAATATTACCTCAGCTTTTTGTATGCACATTTACAGTTTTTTCCTCCCATAATTTTGCAATTGTTACAAAGATAGTAAAATAGCATGCATGCAATAGTATACCTTTTAGAATTATAATTTGATGTAAATTGTGCATTTGAAGTTTTTTATTTACATTCAAGGCTTAGACTTTGTTGATCTTAATCTGTGGCTCATTTACATGACATAGTGATAAGTCTGTAATAGATAGAAATCGTAACTTGCAAAAATTGTGCATCAGGTATATATAAGTAATAGTTCAAGTGGAATAATTTCAGCTTTATACGTTTCTTATGTTAATTACATGTTTGTAGGCAATCCCCAAAAAATATTTGAGATATTTTAATATCATGATTTTTTTTCAAGTTAATATGGAAAAGGTAATTCTTTCACATGCATTAAAACAGCTGTGGACTACATTTATTTAAGCTGCCAGGTATAATAATTATTTTTATCCTACTTGTTAGAATGATACAGAAGCATTTATTTTGAATATGAGTATTCAAGGGAACTTTTTTGCATAATAGTTCCTGCAAAGTTATAGGACAAATCTACACCAGCATTGTGAGATGTAGAGATTAAATGAGATTTATGTCCTTTTCACAATTTACAGCTTTTGAATGTTTGGATTTCTGCATAATTTACACATTTCTGTAAATCATTTATAAAAGTTTAACCATATCATGAAATTTGCATGGATTGTTACAGTTACAATGAAAAGAATGTAAAAATCATAATTGCAAGTAAAATCATCTGTTAATTATGTAAGACCAAAAAAATCAGGTTAATATCTGTAGGGTAAAAATCATTGCTTAAATAATAAAGAGTCAAGTCAATAACCACTCAACCTGTTGTGGCCATTCAACCACCAGCTTTATGGTTTGAATTATTACAAAAATGTTCATAAACAAGACAGGTGACCATTGTGAAGGGAGGTGACTCTGGATGAAATGCTTTGAAATGCCTGTCTTGATTGAAAAAGTGCAAGTGGTTGGGGTAATAAAGCTGTTCACACTGACCACAGAGTGACCACATGAATTAATTATCAGTATTCAATCAGTGATAAATGTACTTGAAACTGAACATCAATGCAAACACACACAGGGCTTCTTATTACTGACCAGGTTGTCCTCTGGTCAATTTCATACCTGTTTGAGATTACCAAACTAACAAAGCTGGATGGTTATAGTGCACAAGAAAAAAAGGTAACATTTTATTGGTATATCTTTCAATTATTATACATTTCCTGACTTTTTTATTACCGGGTATGCCTTTATCAGGATGGAAGAACTGATGTCTATCACTTTTGACTGACAGTTCTTCCTAAGGCAACTTAAAGTGACCTTGACCTTAATATAGCATTATGTTATGAATCTTCTTCAATGAAAGTGTTAATTATATTAGAAAGTTAGTAGTTTTGGCAGAAGCTTAAAGTCCATATTTCATTTATACACACAAGCCGAAGAAGAGGTAAATAAAAAAAATTAACTTTTTGTAGACAGAAAAGATCAATAATGGTTACTTATTGCATGTGAATGAACGAGTGTTTCTCTTGCATTTCCACCCCTTATACTTGTGTAATGGCAGAGATACAAACCAGTCTTTAATCTAAGACTTCTGATTGGCCATTTTTAATGCCCCCACAAAGTGGGGAGCATATAGCGTTGCACTTGTCCGTCCGTCCGAAATCTTGTGAACGCAACTCCTCTTAAATCGGATGGCAGATTTTGCTTAAACTTCCAGGGATGAATAATCTTAATGTGTAGATAGTAGTAAAGGAAGGAATTTTCGCTGCGACCAAATTTAACAGAATTATGGCCCTTTGTTGATTTTTTCACTATATACTATGTAGAAATTTTGTGAACGCAACTCCTCTTAAACAAGATGGCAGATTTTGCTTAAACTTCCAGAGATGAACAACCTTAATGTGTAGATGGAAGTAAAGGAAGGAATTTTTGCTGCGACCAAATTTAACAGAATTATGGCCCTTTGTTGATTTTTTTTACTATATACCATATAGAAATTTTGTGAACGCAACTCCTCTTAAACCGGATGGCAGATTTTGCTTAAACTTCCAGGGATGAATAATCTTAATGTGTAGATGGTAGTAAAGGAAGGAATTTTCGCTGCGACCAAATTTAACAGAATTATGGCCCTTTGTTGATTTTTTCACTATATACTATGTAGAAATTTTGTGAACGCAACTCCTCTTAAACAAGATGGCAGATTTTGCTTAAACTTCCAGAGATGAACAACCTTAATGTGTAGATGGAAGTAAAGGAAGGAATTTTTGCTGCGACCAAATTTAACAGAATTATGGCCCTTTGTTGATTTTTTTTACTATATACTATATAGAAATTTTGTGAAAGCAACTCCTCTTAAACCGGATGGCAGATTTTGCTTAAACTTCCAGGGATGAACAGCTTTAATGTGTAGATGGTAGTAAAGGAAGGAATTTTTGCTGTGACCATATTTAACAGAATTTATAATGGCCCTTTGTTGATTTTTTCACTATATACCATATAAATAATTAAACATATAAATTTTACATTTGTAATTTAATTTAACATGTACATAAGGTTACCTGTGGATCATTTTAGGTATATGTACAGAAAAAATCTTACATACAGGATATACATGCTCTTGCTTATGAGCACTTATGCATAGTGGGGGCATCCGTGTCCTATGGACACAGTTCTAGTTTAAAGTGATCTTGCTTCTGGCCAATCAGAATCTAAAATTTTGACTGAATTTCTTAATGACGTTTTAAGACTGTCAAGGATCTCTTATGTCAAACAAAAAGTACCTATAAAAGATTTAGACTCTTTCTTGATCATTTTTTGTTTGGAGCCCAAAGATATATATTTTTTTTAAAAGGAATTGATACTGTTTGAAATTCAGGATGATCGACAGATTAATTGATACTTCTGTGTTTGATTAACCTTTGATGACACATCAGTGTACAATACTTTCAAGTGTCCACCTTTATAACAATTTCTAAAATGAAAAATTCCATTCTATCACAGGTCATCAACCTTTGTATAAATGTGAAATGAAATCTTAGACATTATCCAGAGTTGGTCTTATTCTTTGTAAAGTAAAATACACCACATGTAAAATAGATTTTTTTCTTTATATTTATAAAAGGGAATGGCTTTTAGGAACATTTGAATGCTATGTCCTTTATTAGTTCTGATACATGTATTTTTTAGCATCCGTCAGCCAGATTTTCTTACAGTAAGTACAACCTTGGGCCAAAATGTCACAATCAAACAATTGTCAGAAAACTCAAATGTCTAAACATATGGTCAATAAAAAGGTAATTTTTATTTGGTCAGAAAGCTCATTGCCCCCATCTTTAATGAATTTCTGTGTGCCTTACACTATGCAGAGGTGCAAGAACAGAACATGTCTGTATAGTTCTTAGTTAACAATTGGTCGGGTCTGAAGGAAGAGTGACTATATATAAGTCTATACTAAATTGAAACTGAAATATCCTATCTGTCACACATTATTGGTTCAGTCATGCGTGTTTAGTGTAAGTAGAGTTTTCAGTTGCTTTACAGTAAAACTAATGTTAATTTGACAATAACTATTGAATGATTGATTGATTGACAGGCAGTTTATAGCTCATCATTGTATGACCTGTACATGGCTTATGACTCCCCAAACATTGTGGCCTGGTTTACAGTAGTAATAGATTACCAGTAATCACAAGACATCTTTTTTATTTTCCATGATTTGTTAGATCAGTGCCGCCACTATTTTTGTATTCTTTCATGTCATATTTGAAGACAGTTACTATTTTTAGATTTTGATTAGTTTTTATGTAATCGAATAATCATAAATGACAACAGTGTATGATTAACCATTTTGAAATGTGTAAAAATCATGAAGAGTATATTTTAAAAGAAGGATTTTCCGGTATGTTAGTAAGGTTTAGTGCAAAACAGTTGTAAGTCTATCTAAATTGTTTATAGCTTAGGCATTTTTGCATTAAGACATTCTTAAGATATAACATTCATGCATTTAGATGATGTTGATAACCATCTGGAAAAAGATTCTGCAAAAAAAAAAGAGATTAACAAATTCTGAAACAGTCTCTCTTTCATAATTTTCTTGAGCTATTTTAAGCAGCAAGCCAAAATTGTATATATTGTTGCTTATGATTCTTTGATAAACTCAGTTATTACTGCATGCATGCATGATTCTTCACAGTAGCTGGTTGTAAATGGGGCCTTTTGTTATAGGTTTGAAAATGTATGAATCACCAAAAAGTCTTATAACAGTGCACAATATATACAGTCTGTTTCTTGAGTATTTCAGATATGTAACATTAAGGTAGGTTTCTTAGTTTGCATCTGACGACTTAGTTCTGCACACAAATTTTCAGAAGGTGTCGAGTACTGTAAACTGCCTCCTTGTTGCATTTATTTAATGATATTTTTCAAACATAATGCAAGCCACTGTTTAAGATGTTTAGCCATTTCGTTGGCTGAAAAATGAGGCCAACTGAAAAAAAAGGAAGAAAAAAAGAAAGCAACCGGTTGGTCATGGTTTGGGATGGTTATGAGAGAAATATATGTCCTACTGTTTTTGCCTCAAAACATTATGAAAAAATACTTGTGAGGTTTGTCCTGAAATTTCATCCAAATTTGCCTTTCATTTTACATAATTAGCATGTTAGCATCAAATTAAAATGAACTTAGTACCAAAACAATTATAGTTAATGTCCTTTGTGGTTCTGGATTTTATACAACTACATATGATTAAAAACATGTCATGTTTCAACTGTAGACAAAAAGTCTTGAAAATAGATCAGGCTTAAACAAAATCAAATTAAAAAAGAAGAATGTGGTGAGAATAAAGGGAGTTTTCTGACCACAAATTTAATGGTAAATTTGTTCATATGCCAAACCTTTGAAAAGATCAAAGTCTGATTTTGAAATAGGAAGTGATTTTGTTTAACAAATGAGACAAAATGCCTGAAAGAAATTAATACTGTCTTGTTTGCTATTAATCAGTTTAAAATTAGACCAAATGCCTTGATATTCTATAACTTTGCTTGAAAGAATATTGTTACATTATGAGAAAGATTTTAATTACAAACTGTCTTGAAGTAATAGGAGAATTAATGTGAAGTATCAATATCTATCAGTACAAGTTCAACATGAAAAAAAGATGATTTAAGAAGTTGAAAATGAGTCATTGAGAAGGTCTACATTTGAATAAATATTTCACAATGTGCAAAAATAGCATTTTTCATCTATTATTTTTGCTTGCACACAGTCGTCACATATCCTTGCAAGTTTTTTTATTCTTAATGGCACACATAAAATGGAAGCAAACTTTTTTAGAGTATTTATTTCATCTTGTTCCATCAACATTTAGGCTATGATATCCTGTGAAAAAAAGAAAAACAGGTAGATAAACTGTTTATAATGTTTGATGAATTTTTTGGAACAATCCATAAACACAGTCAGACTTGTTTTAATCAAAACAGTTTAAAGAATGAATCAAGTTGTGGTTGATTTGATTGGAAAAAAAATCATCTTTATCTGCTTGAGTTTTAGTGAAAATATCATTATTTTGCCTGTTCTTAAACCTTCTCTGTGTGATTTAGATGATCGAGGATGTTGGATGTAAAAATGAAAGATAATCAGAATCTTTGCTCTTTATTTTTCTTTTCTTTTTTAAAGATTTTATTCTTTTGTTAATGTTTCTCAACTTCAACTTGTTTTGGAAAATGTGTCTTGTGCCATGTGCCAGTTCAAAGAATAGATTGTGCTTTGAGATATGGCATAGATATTTTCACACCAGCATTGCTAGATTTTAAATATGAATTGTAAAGATTCTGGTAACATGCAACAAATTCTGATATTTGAAGTGTTTTTGCATTTGATGTTCTTCTGATATTTCAAATAATTTTGAAAGTGGTGTTATTCTGATATTTGTAAAAATATTCAAACTGATGCTATTCTAATATTATAAAGATCAATAAATGAATCCAGTATGATATTTGAATATTTCTTGTTTCTGGTGTTATTCTGAAATCTAAAAGAATCTTGAAACTGATTTTACTTCAGTATTGAATAGAACTATACTAGTACCTTGTTAAATTCTGATTACTGTATTTTACATTATTTGTATATATGAGAGAAGCAATCTTAATGTAACTGATATTAAATGATTTAAGAGATTTTTGGAAACATAATACCAGCATTGGTTTGTTCCAGAATCATGTTTGAAAATATCTATGTACAGCAACAACAAGGGAGGGGCTTAGTAGTTTGGTACTCAATATCTTAAATATTTAACATACTAAGGAGACATGAAAAATTTTGGACAATTTAAAAAGATCCTAAAGTCATTGCAAATGAACAAGGAAATTGAAGTAACACATGATTATAAAGCAGCTGTATAGTTCAAAACCTAGATGAAAGGACTTTAAGATGACAAAGTTACATGCAGATGCCAATATCCTACACTCAAATTTTCTTTCTTTTCTTTTTGTTGTTTAGATTTCTGTAAGAATACTATGAGCAGATATCTTAAGTCAATATAGTGTTAGTGATTGACCTTCTGGATAAGTGTCTTTGTCATTTATGCATGTAATTAAGATAACATAGTAAGTTACTTATAACAGCTAAAAGATAAAAGGACATGAACCATCTTAAATTAGATGATATAACTGTAACAATTCACATTCCTGACATACTTAATGTTAATGAAGTTGAAAATAAATAATGCTGTGCTGTTTCAGCTCACCTGGGCTCTTGGATGCTCTTTCAGCTCACATGAGATCTTGGATCCTGTTTCAGCTTACATGAGTTCATGGATGGTGTTTCAGCTCAAATGGTTTCAGCTGACATGAGTTATTGGATCCTGTTTCAGCTTACATTAGTTCTAATAAACGCTGTTTCTGCTCACATGAGTTCTTAGAGTTCTTAGATGCTGTTTCAGCTTACATTAGTTCTAATAGATGCTGTTTCAGCACACATGAGTACTTGGATGCTGTTTCAGCATACATTAGTTCTTGGATGCTGTTTAAGCTCACATGAGTTCTTAGATGCTGTTTCAGCACACATGAGTACTTGGATGCTGTTTCAGCACACATTAGTTCTTGGATGCTGTAACAGCTCACATGAGTTCTTGAATACTGTTTCAGCACACCTGGGCTGATGGATGCTGATTCAGCACACCTGAGTTCTTGCAGTTGGATGCTGTTTCAGCTCACCTGAGTTCTTGGATGCTGTTTCAGCTCACCTGAGTTCTTGCAGTTGGATGCTGTTTTAGCTCACCTGAGTTCTTGGATGCTGTTTCAGCACACCTGAGCTCTTGGATGCTGATTCAGCACACCTGAGTTCTTGGATGCTGTTTCAGCTCACCTGAGTTCTTGGATGCTGATTCAGCACAGCTGAGTTCTTGGATGCTGATTCAGCACAGCTGAGTTCTTGGATGCTGATTCAGCACACCTGAGTTCTTGGATGCTGATTCAGCACAGCTGAGTTCTTGGATGCTGATTCAGCACACCTGAGTTCTTGGATGCTGTTTCAGCTCACCTGAGTTCTTGGATGCTGATTCAGCACAGCTGAGTTCTTGGATGCTGTATCAGCACACCTGAGTTCTTGGATGCTGTTTCAGCTCACCTGAGTTCTTGGATGCTGATTCAGCACACCTGAGTTCTTGGATGCTGATTCAGCACACCTGAGTTCTTGGATGCTGATTCAGCACACCTGAGTTCTTGGATGCTGTTTCAGCTCACCTGAGTTCTTGGATGCTGATTCAGCACAGCTGAGTTCTTGGATGCTGATTCAGCACACCTGAGTTCTTGGATGCTGATTCAGCACACCTGAGTTCTTGGATGCTGATTCAGCACACCTGAGTTCTTGGATGCTGATTCAGCACACCTGAGTTCTTGGATGCTGATTCAGCACACCTGAGTTCTTGGATGCTGATTCAGCACACCTGAGTTCTTGGATGCTGATTCAGCTCACCTGAGTTCTTGGATGCTGATTCAGCTCACCTGAGTTCTTGGATGCTGATTCAGCTCACCTGAGTTCTTGGATGCTGTATCAGCTCATCATTGGGCTCTTGGATGCTAATTCAGCTCACCTGAGTTCTTGGATGCTGATTCAGCTCACCTGAGTTCTTGGATGCTGATTCAGCTCACCTGAGTTCTTGGATGCTGATTCAGCTCACCTGAGTTCTTGGATGCTGATTCAGCTCACCTGAGTTCTTGGATGCTGTATCAGCTCATCATTGGGCTCTTGGATGCTGATTCAATAAGATAAAATGTTTATACACTGCCAACTTTCTCATATAAATGGAAATGGTTGGTAGTGGGCCTTGAACCAATGACTATCAATCAGTGAGAGGTGATTTGAAATCATGACAAGGATGCAGGATTGACAGGTCTCAGGTTTGAGTCTAAATAATGGTACCAGTCTGACTTTGTTACAGTGCCTCACAAGGAACAGTGCTGTTGTTGTTGTTTTTTTTTTCACTGATTTTCATTAATTTGTTCTGAAATTTCAATCAAACATCACAAACATTTTAGGCCTTTTAGTAAAGGATTTACAATAAAGAACTCAGAATATGGTACACTTTTATTATCAGATTCATATCATATAAATGATGTCAAAGTGAAATTTCGAAAGCACTTCAACACAGGGAGTTAATCCAAAAGAACCACTTGAAAGATATTTTATTACAAAATAATTGTCATTACACGTAAATCAGATTTATGTGGAGGGACTTTGATTTCATACAGTATTTACATAGTGGTGCTTTATTTTACAATTCTTTGACGTGGAGATGAACTCCGATATGCAGTACAGCAATGATCACAATAATTTGATAGATATTGCCTGATCATTGGACTCATTTCAGATGTTATAAGCATTGATTTTTTGCAGTATGCAGTGATAAAATTCCTAAATTGGCAATAAATGTAAATAGGAAATTTAATTTGAAACAACTATTAATGCAGCAATTTGTGCATTCCAATATCAACACTCTTCGAAATGAACAGGGCAAATTGATAAACATTTTCGAGTGGAAAAAAAAAATTAATGTTTTGGGCATATTTTGCTTCTTTCAGAGAATGTATTCTGAATAGGAAATAAATATGAATGAAAATGGTCTAAAATGACTAAATTAGGGATTTCAGATTGAAAGTGATCACAAGTGACTACTAAAACTTAATCTCTTTGAAGTTCTCAGGGAAATTTGTCAAAGTTTAGTCTGGCCACCTCAATAGTTCATTTACAGATGGTAATCAGACATGATGGGTAAAGTCAGATCGCCTGATTAATAAGATGCACATTTAAATGACAGCTAGTCATGTGTCGGAAAAATTAAAACATGATCTATGGCTTGTATTTTAAGTCGGTATTCTTTGAAAACATGTGCATTTAAAAGATTTTCATATCATATATCATGAGTTTGACATGGATGTTTATACAGAGTAGAGTGACACACGATTATCATATTTGGGGATGTGACTTTATTGTGTGCCCAGGGCTATCTGATTTCTATCTCCAACATTTTTAGATGCTCCATACTTTAAAGGTATCTAATTTTGATGTGTTGAATTATCTCTTAGTATTACTGTTAAGAAAAACCTTGATATACAATATATCATAGGTATTTACAATTTTTCTAACTATTCAGCTTATGCTATAATTTTGTTGAAGTTTTTCAAAGTTTCATAGCTGCTGTGTTTTCTGTCCTACAATTATTGTCCTTTGGTAAAAGTGATCAAACATACCATCCAAGAACTGAGCCATCTTTCATCCAGTTATTCAGCTAACTAAATGTAAAAAATCACTTCAGTTTTTATGGAATGAGAGAAGTTCTGTATATTACAAAAAAATACAAGAATTGTTCATAAATGGTGGAAGTCTTTAAAGGGAGATAAGCATTTCTGTCATTGTTTGTGACTGCAGTTCTTAGAGTTTTGAAAATGGAGTGTCATAAGGAAGGAAGATAACTGCAAAACTCTCACCTTTCATATCTTTTACTATATCCTCAAATGTTTTACCAGCTGACATAGTGAGCCCCTTTTCATTAATGTTATAAAAGGATGTTATAAAAGTAAATGACAGAAAATGGTGAAAAAAAAGAGAGAGATAATACTACAGATACTTTTTCTTACAGTGCAAAATAATTTGCACCTGTCATGGGCAGCATATGTGAACTGATTTATCTAAGGTGGACATGGAACGTTTTTAAGCTTAAAATATACTGTATCATTTATTATAAGAAATTAGAGTTGACAAAGATTTTAAATATGCATTTTTTTTACAAAGGCAAAGATTTAAATATAAAAAACAACAAAAATAAACAACAAAAATAAGCATTAAGATTTTGCTCTTTTTGTACTCGGCTAGTATGAGGTACTTCTGAATTACAGTTAACAACAAACTGACAGCGACTATTTAAATGGCTGGTTTGCGGAAAATTTATCATTTTACATTTGACAGCCATTGTTGAAGTATTGGATTAAAGACAAGTGTAGACAGTATAAAAAAGAGAGTGTTACTTCAATAGTGGAAAATTAAGTTGGATGGACTTGTGTTACTTTTAAATGGGGGAAAAAACAAGCAAGGATAAAAGTAGTGATTTTTTTTCCGATGAGTTTATTTATGATTTTCAAGAATTAAAACTGTTTGATTTTATCAAAACATAAACTTTGAGAATTGATTTAAATGTGACCTAGAAAAACACTTTGGTAATAAATATTGTTTATTTATAAATAAAAAAACAAATGGTAAGAATAATAAGCCATCAGTTTATTTTTTTTTCTTTGAAGTTATCTCACATTTTAACACAATTTAAAACTTCCTCATGTTTTCAAAATTTCTTGAGCACTTTTAATTACCACAGAATATATTTAGAATGTTTCATTTATTTTTAGCGATGGGGCATGAGAGATATATATTTTTTGTGCTAAAAATATACTAAAAATTTACAGATAAAATCAACAGTTTATTTTAAAATTTTCTGAGTTATGAAACACATCTGTGATCCTTTTTTCCTCTCATGAAGAATGTTATCTTTGCAGTTTGTTGCAGACGGAGTCCCATGGGGTAGTTTTACTGTTGGGAAATAACTCACTTCATGTTTCACTAACAGTAGTGTGGAAAGGTGATTTTGTTTTTATAGTAGAATTAAACTTTTAAATTCTATGACTGGAATTTGTGTCATTTAAAAAAAAGCATTTTGAAAGTTCAAGCCTGAAGGCTCTACAACAGGTTGCAAATTGCGTACCTGTTTTACAATCTTTATTCTGTTGCTGGTTTACTCTGGCTCCTTTTACTTTATTCCATTATGAAAATATGAAATAATTCAATTAAATTAAACTGGCTTAAAAAATTCTGTTGTAACAACTATGACTGCCTAACTTAAAATGAAGTGTGTGACTTGTTATTTGTTTAAAATATGTTTTTAGTCTTTTTTTACTGCATTTTATCAGAGGAATGAAAAAGGTCATGCTTTTTTCCTGCTTTTTCTGTTCTTACTGTGTTGAAACTGACAAGGTTACACCCTTGTGTGGGATGATATCAAGGCTTATGCTGTTCTTGTTAGTCTAGAAAACAAAGAAATCCTAATTTATGGAATGCTTTTTATGTTAAAAATTAAAACAGTTAACACTAAATTAATGGCACCTATAAAAAGATCTAGACCACCTGTTTTAGGATTATTTTAAACTGTGAAATGAGTCAAAAGTCAAGGATTTAATGTAGTCAAAATTGATGTTAGCCATTTATGTCATTTACCTAATAAAACTCTAATGGTTGCATTAAGTTATGTTAATTAGAAGACATCAGTTACATTTTCAAAAGGTCAACAGAGGTCACCAGACAAAAATTAAAATTGACTTGATTTGAATTTATGATGTGCAATGTGTTTTGAACCTTGTTAAAGAGAATTTCACTATTAGAAAAATTTCATGACAGTAAGTATCTATTCATTCAGAAATGGACTTGGGGTGGTTATGTGAGTTATGGTATTTTAATGTGAAGATGTAATGGCTTCTAACAAATAAAAGATATACCTTAGGCAGGGTCACCTTGCATGACTGTCCAGGTTTGATGAAAAATACCTTTAACTCTTTGTTATGACATCTGTCCATTGACAGACAAACCCTGAGGGGTATTGACTTAAAATGTTGTCGGGGACTTTGAAGATCGAAACATTGTTAATTTAATAACAAGACAGTTAGACAAATGATGACCCCTTGATATTTTGGACAAACTCAGATTTTATATAGATTAAAGTAAATAATTCATCTGTAACTTGTAGACATTTGTGTATTTGAGTTTCCCCTATTTTGACAATGGACTGTGACAATGTGAATACAAAGTTTATAGACAATTGCAGGGATATATTTCTGAACTTCTAAGAGATGTTGGATATTGTTACATTTATATGCTAGTTCTGCAGGAAAACTAGTTGAATATCATTGACATCTGTCATGACATTAGTAGGAAGGATTTAAAAAAAATATAATGAAATAGTCATTATAAAAAGAAGGATTGTTACAAAGGTTTGCAAAAGTCATGTTAGATTTTACTTTTCTTTCTCTGACTTGTTACACATATTTCACCCTTGCTGTTTCTGTAATGTTTTTGCCCATAATGATAATATTACTGACATACAATACATGTAAGTAAATAAAAAAGAATATCAGGTGTTGCTGTTTGCCCTACTATCACATGGACAGTTTGTTATATTGAGGTCACATTGTTTTTGTTAACATTTGACAGGCTTGACCAGAATCTAACTTGTTACAAAGTTACATTCTGACCTAACATTTTGTGAAGTGTCCTGAAGTCTAGGTAACAGTTTCAGTAATGTGTATAATGGACTCGTAATATTTTTGTAATGCCACTGTATGATGTGACAATGCAGTTGCCCTTTTGGCCTATTTAGCAAATTGTTGAAATGTTTGGCGACATCTGATGGATAAGTAACATGCTTAAATGAGCAAGGTTTCACAAAAGTTACCTTATTGCTTGACATGTAACACAAGTAGATGTTTGAGAAAGGAATAGCTTACATTGGAGAATTTTTTTTTCTAAGTAACAAAACAAGTTAATTAAAAACAGACTATCATATATTGCTCTCCCCTTAAAACAAAGAGTTTCCAGTGTTCATGAAAAAATAAAATTTCAAACAAAAGCTGATATGTTTTGAATAGCATGTAATGACAGATGCTGTCTTTTTAGAAACGCATTTTTTCAGCATGTGGAAGTGAGACTGATTTACATGACATTTAAATCATTGTTGAATGTCATGATTTACGCAGCTCGAAATTGGATCAATTTGCGTAAAATTGGTGTTACTTGTTCAGAAGCCTTATCATTTTTGGCAAATTGGTGTTTGATTATTAATGAAGGGATCAATTATATTCACTAAGTAAGGAATCAAGTTCTTAATCACTTTTTATTAAACAGGTGATATGGAACCTGCAGGAGACCCAGACATGTTAATTATATTGGATCATTTTACAGCTACGTTGTTCCAACTAGCACAAGTTTGGCAACATTAGAGTTTGTTTCAGGGTCTTTTTGTCAATTTTTGTTTTTGGCTCACAGAGGCTTTTTATAAACTAATACATAGCCTTCAGTTTGATTGATATGAAACTGGTTCATATCTTTTTTTTTTTCATCTGAAATTACAAAACTAAATTTGATTGATTTGAAAGGGGTTTAACTTCATAAGATATATGTTATGATGGATTGTCAATTTCAGTTAGGTGTGGTGAAGTGTATAGACAATTCATTTTTCTGGTAATGAGGACAGTGTAAATGGATAAATGATTATCTCTGTGACTGGGAATAAAAGGATGATATTAAATGTTGCTGATGATATAGGGAGTAGAATTTGACAGGTAGATCTAATGAATAAGTTGTGCTTTTAACAATATGGAACTTTTCTGTGAGACACCTTGCTATGGAAACTGTAAGACTGGTTCAGAGAATTGTAGAGGTAGTTGCTACCAGTCGGCCAAGGGGACAACATGTTTAAACCTGGTGGGTGGGGGAAACTGTGCAAATTCGAACTTTTCGCAGGAGGAATGTATTTCTAGAGATAGCGGATTTGATTTTGAAACTGATGAACAAATGAATATGGAACTTAATGGTGATGTTACGATGTATGAACCCCACCCTCAGAGTTTTCCAAAAAGACAGAATCACATGCAATGTGATTACAACGGAGGGTCACTTGTTAAGTGGCGACAGAAAAGGCAGGGAAAACCTGAAACTGAGAATCGTGATCTGCTGAGACACTCACTGCACTGGGAGGAATTTTTCGGTAATGTTATTTTTCTTCATCATTAAATTTGTTTTCATGACCTACACAAAATGAATCAACAGTTATATAGTCTCTATTAGTATCAAAGAGTGCAAGAGAAATGCATTTCTGATTTCTAAAAAAATAAATCATTATGATGTCTCCAAAAAGAGACACCTATAGGAGACAACTAGATGAAAATGAAACATCTGAATCTAGAGTATTAGCTTATTTTATAGGTATTATTACCTCCCTTCACCAGCTCTCAGTTTTATCTTCAAAGTATCTTGGAGGAGTTATAACTAAGAAAGGTTGCATTATATCAGACTGAGTTATTGATTTAGTAACTGATCAGTCAAAATATCAAAATGAGCTGTCTGCAGTCATATAAAAAGACCTATCTGTCTGTCCTGGTATCTGCTGTAACTGACACTGGTGAACAGCCTCTGACATTATTCCTACAGATTCAGTTCATACTTTATAGAATTGAGACAGAACAAAATTATTGTGAACTATGAAGACATTATTTAGTCCTGTCAGTTCCTGTTATTACTAACAGAAGATGAAATACAATGAAAATCCTATTGTGCCCCTCCAAAAAAAAAAGGATATCAAGTCTTTTTTTGACAATGATTCTTTCACTGTAGGTCTCATGTAATTATCAATTTCAAAGTATCTCTTGTTCATGTTTATTTCTATGTTTATAAGTCGATAACTTTGTATTTTAGGGACAAATCTTCTACAAAGTAAAATATCATTTTTGACATAGGATATGGCTCACTAACTGGAATACTGGACCTCTTACTTGATTCTTTGTATATAGGAGACATTGCTGATGGTAATAAAATTATCACTTGTAGAACCCTTAGGGAGTTAGTTATAGGTGGTGATTTGTTTGTTAACTTTGTCATTGTATCATCAGTTTGCTCTGCAATCACCTATGTCAACACTTCTGTCTCTTTGGACAGCCATGTTAAAAATGTTGTTGTAGTGTCATACCAGCATTGGCCCCAGGGAGACCTAGACACAATTCTGGCCCTTTTTTATAACCTAAAATATTTTGAAGCTTTCTCATGGTTATATCATAAAAAGTGTGAGAAATTAAGGAATACAGCTTGGTCTTATAAATATGTACAGATGAATGCATTTTTGTACATGTATATTTGAAGCTTCCTATATCATTTACTATCTTCATCTTAAACTCATAAACTGACCGACAGTACTAAATCTGTTTCTAATCACAGGAAGTTCTGGAGATAATCTTTATACTTTGTAAAAAAAAGTTATGAGATATTTAACCACAAATGATATGGAAAGCATTTCTTGGTGATAGTGAAGCCTTATTCATGGAAATGTTCTTTGTCACCTTGTCAGGCCGTGTTATACTTTTTATCTTAATTTCTGTTGAAGTAAGAAAGGTCTCTGCCCTGTTGAGTAATCACTGTTGTTTGTAGACTCGCATTTATTACTAGTCTCATATATATCAGATTTGTTTCTCGCTTGCTAAGAATAGATGGTGAAATTTTCATCAATGAATAAAAAAATTGGAGAAGCTAATAGAAGTTGGCTGTCCAGTCTATGTTCTAGTAGTAATACTCTAGATTAATCCAGGGGTATTTGTTGACATTACTTCTGCAAAACCAAGGTCCCATGTGTTATGCACAAAGCATATAGAAGGAAGAAGCTGAAGTATGTCTGGAACTAGGACACTTCCTGTAATGCCACTCTTCTGGGGTGGAGGCAGTGATAGTCATATGGACCAGATATATCACCTAAAAAAAAATTTAAAATAGATTTAGACTGATGATCTAGATCTGATAAGCCAAGGGCTGTGGTTTGCTGTAACCATGGCATATCATAGCCAAAAATAATGTAAATATACATTTTTATCACAGGAGTGGGAGGTTTCATGACTGTCAAATTATACAATGTAAAATACCTGTATAGCTGTATAGTATTTATGAGGTGGGCCCACAAGGGTGGGTTATAAATCTTGTTAAGGACTGTGAAAAAGTTCAAAATAAACATTTAAAATTACTTAACATGAGTTAAGAAGAATGTTTTTAGATAAAACACAATAGATCAAGAGGTTTTTCAAATAGATGAGACCTGCTTGGGAAATGCCATGAATTATTAACAATCCTGTCTGTTTTAGAGTTCAGTATAAGTGATTGCTTCCTACCTTTGGCTGGAATTACGGAGTTGCTTAATCATGAAATTTGAAGTAGTTTGCACTGTGTTGAAGGTGTACACTGTATTATATATTTGCTCACTTTCATTCATTGGTCAATTTGGTAAAGATATTGTAAAACAACAAAACAATAACAAAATCATCTGAAAGATGCAGTACCACTTCAGATAATATAAACAATGCTTTGACTGCACTCAACAAGACAACTTTGTGTTTCAAAGCCAATTTCAGACCAAAATATTTTCTTTACACTTCTGTAACATCACTTTATAATGGTGTGAAATAGGCTCTTGTTGTCATATTATATCAGTCATATCATATCATATCGTATCATATCACATTTTATTAAATAACTAAAAGTTATTAGTCCTATAAAAAGGCACCTGCCACGTTCAATAACACGACGGCCTGCTTTATAACAGTGCCAATATCTATATCACTTTTCGGCCCCGGGCCGAAAAGTGATATAGATATAAAGCCCGCATTTGAAGTAATTTGATTGGCTAATAATGCAGGGCCAAAATTGATATAGATTTCAGCAAAAAGCTTCTGAAAATGGCAGCCATTTTGTTCTATCTGTGGACGCCGACAAGTTGCATAAATTAATGTAATTTCAAACATTCACGGCATGAATTGGTAGTGTTTAACCGACAATATTTTAAGTTCACAAGGTGTTGATTTTACATAAACACAAACAAGCATTTTCTGACTATGATCAATTACAAATGTCGTCTGGCGAAGATCAGGGGATATGTCGAGAGAATTGCGCATAATTAAGTATAAGTATTTGTTGTTATTTAATAAAATTGTCAATAAATAAGTGATTTGATATTGGCCCTGTTATTTGTCCGAGGGCAGTCGTATTGGCCCGAGGCCTACTCGGCCTACGGCCTCGGGCCAATACGACTGCCCTCGGACAAATAACAGGGCCAATATCAAATCACTTATTTATTAACGTATAGTATTGCACCACACTACACCACACATCACCACACCACACCATATATAGCAAATCTTAGCATATAGCATTGTGCAGTATGGTTCCATACCATACCATATCATATAAGTCATGTGATTGTGTCTTATCATGATTTTTTCTGTTGAAATTAAGGAATGATTTTAGGTATTGTAGACAATCAGTCAAAACCATTTTATGATGTGAACCATAATGTTAACTTACTGTTAGAACATAGTACCAGTACTGAAAATTACTGTAAGACTAATCTTGGGACAGTCTGTCTTGCTCTTTTGTTATTTAGAGCCAGAATATTGTGAAATGTTTTGTAAAAAGTGGAGTTATCAGATGAAATACCATATTTGGCCAGTGACCTTTTAGGCCGGAGCCTCAAATATAATAATTGGCGACATTTTCTGTTGTCCAGATTAATATATCTGTTAACTATAAAAATAATAAGTTTTGAGATTATATACTTAATTGGATTTTTTGATACTTATCACAGATTAATCAGACAGACAATAATGGGTTTTTATTGTGGTTAAATGGATATTCATATAAATACTGTGATTTTTAATGTTTTCATAATTTTTTATTGTTTTTCATAATGTTGAGACAATTTAAGGACTTAATATCAGTAAGAGTCTGCAGAAATGTGCAGATCGAGAATCGACATTCCATTGCTTTTGCAGATAGTGTAGACCAAGATCAGATATATAAGAGTTGTCTATCCTGATGGTCTGCACTGAATGTTCTATCAAATAGCTTCTATAGTATTCATATCTTCCTGTCAAAAAATTTAGGATGAATGTTTTAATAACACTTTTTTGTTCAGTTTTTCTTTTTCCTTGAGCAGCAATGTATGAAATTTATACCTACAATGGTATTTTTGTGACCTTGAACAATTACAGGACAGTGTTTTATTTGACAGATATTAATTAAGCTTGTAACAAGAGACCTGTGTTCATTGACCTTGTTGCTAAAGCAGAAAATTGTGCACTATGCATGGCAGCTGAGTTGATAGAAGCTTGTTAACAGAGATAATAAACATGTCAATTTGCAGAGAAACATAAGCTGGGAACAAGGAAAGGATGAAACTCAATATTATGTAAATAGATTTATATATAGAATATATGTTAATACATTTTGGCCTAGTGACTGAATTAAGAAAAATACCCATGTTTAATGCAGCTGCACATACATGCAAATGTCAGTGAAATCAATTAAAATAAAAAAAGATGATCATACCCCATGGAAGCTAAATATTTTAAGCATTAATACAGCAAATTTCTGTATTTCTCTACAGTCCCTTTTGAAATAGCGTTATAACATATCCAGATTGAGGTGATAAAGAAATAGATTTTGATAATGACATGAAATTGGTTTTTAAAACATTAACATGTACCTTATCATAGATGAGACTGAAGAATTACCTCCCTTTAATAGAGAAGTCATTCTTAATTTAAATTTTGGCAATAAAACGTGCCAGTTTTATGCTGATACATAAAAACTCAGATTCCAAAATAAATTGACAAAAACAAAAGAAAAAAAGACATATAGATATTCAAAGACATATAGATATTCAATTCATAGATAATGTTTAAAATTACCTCCCTTTTTGATCATGGAGAAGATTTTAAATTGAATTCTGGAAATATTTTCTGTTTCTCAATATTAAAGGAAAAACAACACAGTTCTCTCCATGCGAATATGCATAACAGACAGATGGTATGAAAAATAACATATGTAACAAAAGAATGAAAGCTTTATTATTGAAGAGAAGCATGATACTATACAGTTGGTGGATTTGATAGACAAATGTAGCTGTTGGTGGCTATGTTTTGCAAACATGCCTGAAGTATACTAAGGTCATCCTTCAGGCTTTAGTAATCCAGGTAGATATCTGGGCATCAGGCTGGTGGCAGGTAGTGGTAAACCTATCACCATTCAAAGGGAAGTTTACAGGTCAGCTCCATTGTTATCAAGGTGAAAATGATTAATTTTCATGCGGAGAAAAACAGATACAAGATTATTGACTGGTAACTGTAATCCAGTGGCATAAGTAAGGAGGGAAATTTATCGTAAAAATTTGACACCCTTAGTGCGAAAATTTGATTCCACATTAAAACACCCTGCTATGTTTGATAATGTAAAACTGTTTATTGCCAGGTTTTACATGGTCGGAGATGATTTTATGCTGAAATAAATGCACTGTGTAATTTGATGCACAATTAAATCTTGAAATATTTAAGCCACAGGATGTCTCATGGTTCTTAGCCTGAGGTCTGAAACTGAGCAGTAATATATCACAAGGCAATAAGTGAGACAAAAATTATAGGAAATGAAAATGTTCATTTGCAGATCAACATCTTAAGAAGACTTGCCCACTGTACAAGTCAAGCAATAGAGATTTTCGCATTTGACTTTGCAGTACTAAATTCAGCCCTGTAATGATGTTCTTGTACAATTGATATTTAACATGGGTTATCTTAATCTGAACAGTGCTCCTTTGTAAAATTGTAGTGTTTTATTATAGGAGTCAACCAGTGGTCGGTCGGTAGGGCAGTCTGTTGCAATTTCCTTGTCTGGAGTATAACTTGAAAACTTATTCAAATACAATGGTCAATCACAAGGAAGTGCATTGTTCAAGAATCATAACTCCATCTTCAGTATTTGCAGAGTTATTGCCCTTTGTTGGTTTTCCTTGTCTGGAGCATAACTTGAAAACTAATGGTTTGAATTCAATGCAACTTCATACAATGGTCAAGCACAATGAGAAAAAGTACAGTGTTCAAGAATCATAACTCCATCTTCACTATTTGCACAGTTATTGCCCTTTTTTGGTTTTCCTTGTCCGCAGCTAATTGTTGGAATTCAATGGAACTTCATACAATGATCAAGCACAATGACAGGAAGTGCCATGTACAAGAGCTATAACTCCATCTTCACTATTTGCAGTGAGAGGAAATGCAGTGTACAAGAACCACAGCTGTCTTTAATTGCCCACAACCATAACTCTATTTCAATTCTTTTACAAAGTATTCTGTTACTAATAACTTCCTCAGTTCCAGAACAGTCTTGTGGGGGGGTATTAATCACATTAAGTGATAGCTCTAGTTTTTCTACCATCACATTGCATTGTCTTGAATGCTTATATGACAAAGTTTTGTTGTTGTTGTTGTTTCATAAGGAATGCATTTAGGTGAAAGTGCTATCTGGGTCTATATTCTAGCACAGTTTACAACTTCTTTCGCATTTACCCATTGTTATATACAAGATACTAAATTGCTATAATGCTGTACTGTACCTTTTTTAGAACCATTTAAGCAAAAACTTGAATGCTATCAGAAGGAAAACAGTTACAAAAAAAAAAAAGAAATAAAAAAAAGATGATACTGACATAAAAATCACCTGCACAAGCTTTTCTCACTTTTTATATGCCTGTTTGAAAAAACAGGTCGTATTATGGGAACAGCAATGGCGGGTGGGCAGACGGGTAGGCTGGTTTATTTTGTAAACTTAATACTGCACATACTGCTTGTACTTTTTCTTAGAAAATACTTATCTGTTGAGAAGATAGTATTTAGATTACATTTTAACAATGTCATGCATGCTCTGCCAATTTATTGAATATATTGTAGACATATTTTACAAGTTTAATCTTTGAACGATTTATTAAAAACTGCATGCCATCCTCCATGCCAGCGGACTGTTTACTGTGATATTTTTATTGACATGCTAAATTTTAAAATGACCTTGGTTATCTTTATATCTAGATGTAAGAAAGTACAAGTAAAATGAATATAGGGCTTTAAGTTCAACCTATAATGATAAAATTATGGATATTTTAGTATTCTGTAATATTTGTACATACCAGCCTCTTAAATGTCTTGATCATTAGTTAATTGCATCATATAACTAAGTGAATCTTACTACACTTGTTGTTTAAAACTTTGTAAATTTAGCTCTTTAAAATGGACTGGTCCTAAATTGGCAATACTATTAATTGTTTCATTTGTGTGTGTGCTGAATATCTATTAACTGAATATAGTGAACACGGCAGACCATGATCAGACTGCATGAATGTGAAGGCTGATCATGGTCTTCACTGGTTACAGACAGGATCAGTTACTACCAGCAGGGTAAAGGTTAGAGATTAGTTAGCACTTGATAAAAAGGCAAGTTTATTTGGTAAATGTCAAATATCAGGTAACAAATGGCACACTTGTTACAAAAGGAAGTAATCTTGTACTGTTAAGGGTCAGGTAATAATTGACACACTTTTTTAAAAAGGGAAATGATTATGAAATGTGAAAAATTAGGTAATGAATGGCACATTTGATACAAAAAGAAGTAATAATGAAATGTCAAAGATGAAATCAGATAGCAAATGGCACATTTGATGCTAAGGGAAGTAATCATGTTATGTCAGAGATCAGGTAAAAATGAGAAACTTGATACAAAGGGAAGTAATCATGTAATGTTAAAAACCAGAATGATATTCAATAGCAGACTTCTCACAAATGGAATTATTTTGCAAAATAAAAGATCAAAGGTAGAAATGTCAAACTTGGTACTTGAAGTAATCAGTTAATTTCAAATATCAGGTTACAAATGGCATACTTCTTACATAGGGAATTAATTGTGTAATACTTAAGTGTTATGCATCAGATCATACAAATTTTTATTATACAATTAAATATACATTGAACAGTTGTGTGATAGGTAAATGTTGTAACTTGGCAAGGCATTTTGTGTGTGTGTGTGGGGGGGAATATTTTTCTTTTTTTCACTCTATCCCCTTATTTCTTTGTATAATACCAGATAACTATTTTCGTACTTTCATATAAAAATGTCTTTTGAAGTCCTGTGAATCATTATTTCTGAATGAAATAATAACTACCGGTATTAGTTTTGTTGTATTTATGCAATTAGTAAATTCATATGCAAAAGGAAGAACATATGATTTCTTTTTCTCTAAAAATTATTTTCTACAGCTCCTGATGGGATATAAATATTAAAATATTTTGCAATGCCATTCAGAAAATTATAAATTTATTTGTACAATTAAAAAAAATACAGTTGTATATTTTTTGTACATATTCTCCATGCTATCTTTTATCACCCTGTGAGGCAAACATTGCATGATGAAATAAATCCTTCTGTAATAAACCACAAAACCCAGCCAGTATTTATTGTTTACAAGTAGATTCCCACAGAAATGCAGTTTTATAGGTACTCCAAATTGAAATTTTGCTGTAAAAATTTAAAAATGTAATAACTTCAGTCAAATTACTGGAATATTTGTATAAATTTTTCAACATCATTACATCATTTTCAAGTATCAAATGCTTTGTCTCATTCTGTGGAACAATTTTATATATATTCTTTCTTTTTCTCTCTTTCTCTGTATTTTCTTTGTTCCTTCATTTCTTTAATCTTTATTTCACATGCTGACCCTATTTTCAGTGAATTGTTTTCTTGCCAGTACATAATATTATGCCCTCTTCCCTGTCTCTTTAAACCCTCTCTATTCTTCTTTCTATCCTTCAGCAATAATGCAGATAAGGGAAGTATTGATGGTTCGATTTGTGGGTATACTGTGTTCATGTTTTGTCTGTAGTTGAAGCATTGTTTACAGAGAGCAATGTCCAGTCCTGGTAGGTTATCATAACATCATAATTATTTCTAATTACCAGTGGTTTTCTTCCAGTACCTTGTTCTGTAAAACTGGTGGGTGGCATTTTATCATTTTTCTGTTAGATTTTAGAGAAAGCAGTGGATTTATTTCTCTAAATGTCTTTCTAGACAGAGATACCCCTGTGTTCTGCCTTGTAACACTGATGTTTTTATTGGTACTAAAAAATAAATACAGGGAAGATATTAAATTTTTATATCATGACTGGGCCATAAAGGATGCTCAGTGACTTGTAACTGTTTTATTCATAGTGATTGAGAGATTTAGAGACATGAACAGTTATATCATAGTGATGGCAGGTTGATATATGGTCATTACTTATTTAGGTACTGTAGAATGAACACTTTTTTCATTCAAGTAATTATCACAGAATATGTGTAATATCTTTGCAACTCAACCCTTAAAAACACTTAGTTCAGTGAAATGTTTAGCTCATATTTCTTTTTCATGTGGAATTTAGAGTATAAAATGATCAGTAAATTTTAGAACAAGGTGATGAAACTTTTCATGGCAAAGCATTGATAGTTTACAGTACAATTTTATATTTTGCAATTTCTCCACCTAAGCTATTTGTACCTAGTGACGGAAAAACAGTAACAGTTTCAGTGACTATAATTATCGGATTCAAAATGTCTGCAGCATTCTGTGTGCAATGCTTCTAGTTTGGTTCCTTGATTTTTGTGTGCATTGCGATAGACTGGTTCTGTTAAATCAGTCACCTGGCTGACATTGATACAGGCTTCCAGGTGTGTCAGGAGCTTGTATGATAGCAGAAGAGAGTAGACTTATGAAGAAGACATTATTATTTATGCAGATTTTTATGGTGTTTTAATGACAGATTCTGTGGATGTCTGGATTTTGCATTTTGTACAGAATTTCTGGATTTTCTATTTAAGAATTTTTCTCCATCAGAGAAAATGTTTTGGAATAGTATAATGGAAGCAGTTGGGTTTTTGATAATTGAAAAGGTATCATCAGTGTCATCTAAATAGGATTGTATGTCAGTTTTCGTTAAAGATGTAAGAGGTAATTTGTGTTTTTTGTGAAGTAATGAGAATATTAGGAAAATAACTCACTGATGATGGATAACTGTGAGGCAGAAATGGCAGTGAAGTCACTGTGGGATCAGTTCTTTGGTGAAGGTAATTTCATTTATAATTTCATTTTTTCTGTTTGACAATCATTGATTGCCCTAATTAGCATTAAGTCTTTTGTATTCTGGTGTTCATATTAATAGTCATAGCTGGTGAATTGTTCCTTCATACTGAAATACTTCTGTGAATTTCTGTTTGTATTGGTTCCATTTTGGAATAAGATCTATTTGACCCTTTTGCATTTGCATTTTATGGTTGGCCAACCATTCAGTTTTTAAGACTGTGTATTGTGCATCAGACTTGTAAGTTCTTTGATCTTGACTGCACAGATAATTTAATTTTCTTGAAAAGAGCATACTGTTTCAATCTACATTTAAATCAGAGATGATGCATTTAGATAAAAACCTTCAGTCAGCACTATTAAAACAGACAATGTTCTAAATGTAGCCAGTGACCAGATACCAGTGCTATATGCTTTTTCAATGTTGGGCTTCAAGTGCATTGGGAGTTTTTGTCACCATTTCAGTTTGATAATTATTAAGAATTGAATCTGCAACCTTCTGCACATGCAAGAGTAACTACATCGCATTTTGATTTTATTGCTGAGCTTTCATTCCTGTTTTTGCAAAAGGCTTACAATGTGATTATTCTTCCTGAATAATGCTATAAATCTGCTTGCATCCATATTTCCATCTGTTTTATTATCAAATAAAATCAAAACTACTCTAAACTGATGAGATTAGAAGTGTTTTTGAGTCAGTTGATATAACGATAAAAACTGTGCGAAGTTCAGTTGCCATCACCCAACTGTCTCCAGAGAAGGCTTGGGGTAAATACACAATATTGTAATCATATTAAGATAATTTGCCACCAACAGTGGCAAGTAATCCATCTGTCAGGTAAAATTCAGATGTACAGGTGTAAACATTGAGTCTAAAATAGAGGAAATACATGGAAAATACATACTGGGAGATGCAATCTTGAACATAGGGGAACTAAACACCCTAAACAAAAACCTTATGTTTTATGTCCATATGATGAGGTCATGATTATCTTGTCTTTTGCTTACACCTGAAGTTCTGACATATTGTTATCTTAATACATGCTCTTTGATGAATCATTGCATGCAATGCAGAGCAACATCAAAGATTTTAAACAATCATCTGTTGAAAACATTTGACAGTTTTCAATAAATCATCTGCAAAGGCTGTTCTAGTCAGTGCAGATGAAAAAAGATGAAGTTAAGCAGGCATAAACAGTTGAATTGTAAGAGCAGAAATAATGTATATATTGTGGAGTTTGTTTAGATTGTGAGTCATTTTATATCATGATCTGGTGCATATTAAAATAGAAAAAAAATTTAAAATTAATTAAATTTATCCTCATTGCCAAATTGCTTATGCATGACTGTTGAACATGCCAGACAGGATGTTTGATTGAAATGGTCAAGAGAAATAAATCAAACACACCTCATAACTATTTGAAATATGTAAAGGTAGATGAAAGTTAAATATCTCCTTCCAGAATATGTTAACAGATAACAAAGTCTTATCTTTGTATATAGTTCATATTTGATACCTTCAGATTAGTTATCATGATGTTGGCAAGTTAAAAGGTTAAATAACACTTAATTAAAAGGTCATTCAGGTGAGGAAGTTGTTAACAGTACCACTCTATTTATTGGGGAGTTGTTTAATACTGATAAATCTACATGTCCCATCTTCAATATTTATCCTCAATCTGAACATCACTCTTATTTGTAAAATGGATTCTGCATTGTAAGATATTTATTTAAGTGTGAGTTTCCTGTTTAGGTCCTTAATGTTCTCTGCAAGAATTGCACCCCTCCTCTCATTTCCGGTTTGAAAATTTGGCAATATAGTAGCAGTATGGTTACGTGAAATAATTCAGTTTGCAGACCAAAACTAAAGGTTTATCATATTTCCCATATACAACTTGTCAAATAACATCATTCTTCTATTTGCTATAAAAGGTGTAATTTTCTCAGATTTGCAGGTGAGCATATAGTTGCCGTTTTGTCCGTCCGGTTTGTCCGTCCGTCTGTCATAATTTTGTCCGGAGCATAACACAAAAACTATGAGAGATATCAAGACCAAACTTCATAGGTGGTTAGATCTCATTAAGGAGCAGTGCAGTGCATAAGAACCATAACTCTTGCTTTATTAATTTTTGAGTTATTGCCCTTTGAAATTTCTCATACTTATTTTTTTGTCCGGGGCATATCTCACAAAGTATAAGAGATACTAACATGAAACTTTATTGGTAGATAGATCTCTATGAGGAGAAGTGCAGCATGCAAGAACTGTAACTCTATTTTGCATAATTTAAGAGCTATTGCCCTTTGTATTTTTCATACATATTAAACAATAGCCCTTTTGGAATTGGCATTTATTCAGGGAGCATCCATCGGATCTACCGATTTCTTGTTTAGACTGGATTTTTCATGGATATTTAAATTTTTAAGAAAACACCATCTGTGGAATTTCCTTTCTTAAAACATGCAAATACATTACTTATAATGTTAACAGTAACCCCTAACATGGGTGAAGAAAAACACAAGTTACATTTCTTTGAGATAGAATAAAAAACATTAAGTTCCCCGTATTCTTCATAAATCATTAAGTGGTCTGGTATATGTAAATTGTTCAGGGGAATTAAACCTCTTAGAAATATTTTTTTATTCTTTCTTTTAATCAGAGAGAACATATCTCCTGTTTTCCAGAGACTTTATGATGATATGATGGTTAATTATCAAAAAGGATCCAGGTGTACAAAAGAATTAGTGTATGATTACAGTGAATGGCAGCTTCTCTGATCTTCCAGAGAAAAAATCCTAAACAGTACTTTTTTATGGCACTGGATGTTTACTTTGGCAAAGATTTTGTTAATGTTACTTGAAGAAGGTGTTTAATTTATTGTTGAGACCAAGAGGATGCATTGAGTGTGGTCAGCAAGAAAAAAGATGCTGGCTGAAACCTTTGGCACACCCTGTAGATGAATTGTTGTTTACAATCTTAGGCTATGTAATTGATTTGGGACTTATATATAATTTATTTGATTATTTTATTATTTTTCAAGTGCTTCTTCCTTTGGTACTTGGGTTTATTTATATGAGTGGTGTTATATATTTTCTGTATGGCTGAATTGAATGACTTCATGATGTTAAAAGTCTTTAAGTTTGAAGAACCAGAAGATGGTCTGTATTCAAACCTCTGTATGATAATAAGAGTGCCATTGGTTAAAGTCCTGCCCACATAATCTGAGTACTCAAAGAGCATTACTTATATATTATCAAAATGGTTGCCAGAATAAACTGTATTTGCATGAAGTCTTTTAAATTCTAGATTTATTATGATCAATTAATATGAATGATATCTTACTTTGCTTATCATAAACAGACACAATTTTTAGACTTTTAGACTTTTTTTCTGCTGAATTCAGTTTATTTTCCTCTGTTTCCAGGATCCTCCGTTGACCTAACCCCAACACTGCTGGGAATTTATGACAAGATAGCATCAGCCAATGAGACTGGAGAACAGGGACCAAGTGACCAATCAGAGTTGGAATACTTTGTGACCAATGAGAATTTGGAAGATGGTTCTGATGACCAGTGCCATTCTCCAAAATCTTCACCACAGATTTCTAGAAAGTTGAATGACCAATCAAAATTCAGGGAACTTATAAATCGACCAATCAATGTTAAAGTTGAACTAGATTCTTCAGCAGAGGACAGATACAATAATAACAAGTTGAAAATGGACAGTTCTGAAAACAAAGCTCCAGCAGATAGGGACCAAGATAATAAGAAAAGACCTTTAAGTATTAGTTCAATGTCTTCCTCATCTACTTCCTCTCTTCCAAGGAGAAGAAAACGACCAAATCTTAGTCAGTATTCTGAGTCAACTAGCTCAAGTCAACTCGATATTGAAAAACTTGACAATTTGTTGTACATTGATGACAGTCCAGAAAATGATGGTACTGAGAGAAGTGCAGATGAACTTTCAGTTTGTTCTGAAGACAAGGGTAAATCAGGTGGTGACTCTGATTCTCAGGCATCAGCTGACCATTCATTGAATGATGGGGACCAGTCAGAACACTTGGAGGGAAAAGTGCTCCACCAATCAGACTCAAGTTTTTCATTCACACCATCAAATTCAGCCAATTGTAGCACAGCTGACCTATCCTTGAACTCTGACCTTAAAGCTGTTGATAAAAGTGTTGAAGGAGAAAAGGTCAGGTCACCTTCAAGGACATCCCAGAAATCTACTGGAATGTCAAGGTCAGTGTCACTGAAGCAACAAGCACACTACGTTAGTTTTGTTCAGAGGGTGGTCACAGAACTGGTTGAGACAGAGAGGACCTATGTTCTGCATCTGAAAGATATAAAAGAGGTGGGTAACTCTAGACTATAATATGCTTAACCTGTCCTTTTTACATTGAAGAGTTTTTGGTGTATATATGTCTATGATTGATTTCTTTGTGCAGCTTATGTCATTTTATGTTACTTTCTTGTATATAGTAAAGCTTTACTAGAGCATCAGTTACTTGAGAACTCAGGGTAGTTAGAGGTTGCTGTTCAGCCTGAACCAATGTCTCTACATGTTTAACTAAGCATCTCCATGGATACCTGGAGCGTCAGTAAATTGAATACAACCTGAGGTCCTGACAAAATTTTCCCTTCTTTATTAACCTGCAGCAACTTGAAA
This sequence comes from Cyclina sinensis, assembly GCA_012932295.1. Taxonomy (NCBI): domain Eukaryota; kingdom Metazoa; phylum Mollusca; class Bivalvia; order Venerida; family Veneridae; genus Cyclina; species Cyclina sinensis. Next base: position 898,897 of record JAAONU010000011.1, read on the forward strand.
TCTTTCATTGAAAGTTGTCTCTCACCTTTTCCAACAGTTTCATTTTATATACTATTTTTAATGATCACTTCTACTGTTTTTTGAATGGCCAAGTGTTACTGCTTATCAGGATTATACAATGCTCTTAACTGAAGGCTTCATGTGATGAAAGGGTCCAGATAGTGTTTGACTTTTTTTGCACATTTTAATTGAGGCAATTTCATTTATGAATTGAGTGAGAAAAAAAAAGGTCAGTCAGACAATGTTAAAATGAAGAGAAGACACATTTTAGTTTTTCTGTTTCATTTAGAAAAGGACAATGGTTTATGATGACTTATTCTATTGAGTGTGATTTAAAGATGATTTGTTCTATGGAGTAAAATTTTAGGCTCTGTGTAATCTTGATGTAGCATTTATGTGTTTTGAAAAGGAAAATTTTAAGTTTTTGTACCCCTGCCAACTTGCATGTTCTCCACTGTGTGTAAATGTGAGTGACATGTTTTTCATCTGCTCCAATGTGTGCATGTTCACCTGTAGGTGTAGATGTGCATTAAAGTTTTATATTTCCTCTTTGCCTCTGACATTATGAGCAGTATTGCAAGGGTATAAATCAAATTCAGTGATAGCTGTTGTTTTACATGTCTTAAGACTAAAAGAATGACATTTCACTAGGCAGAAAAGATATGTAGTATTTAAATGTTTTCCTGGGTTTTAAACACCATAAAGAAGGATGTAAATAATGAACATTTTTCATGGAAAAAAGTAAAAATATAACAACACATTGATATGATAGAAATTAATTTAATAATTGTAACATATGATCTGAAAAAAATGTGAGGGTTTTTTTTAAATAAAAAAGAAAAATAATTTCATAGTTACAACCAGGAACCTTCAATAACATAAACAGTTGGACAGCTGTAATATTTTTCTCATCCCCTATGAACTTGGAGTTATCAAAGTTCAATGTATTTCTAATTTGACATAGCATGAATTCTTTCATGGGCATACAATGTCATAGACTTCAAAAAAAGGATGAAGAAAACAGAAGGATTTCTTTTGATTAAAGTTGCCTTGTTCTGAAAATATGCCCTTCTCATATCTTTAACTTTTGTATAAAGATATCAAAATAGAGTGAAATTTTAAGCAGTTATCATATGAAAAGTATTTATGTATTAAATGTGTTGCTGTTGCTGATTTTTAGTGCACCAAACAAACTTATTTAGTAAGATTTTCACTGCACTGCCATTAAACCTGATACAGATCTTAATGAATGGTTTGATGTCAAAATTGTAGGCTAAATTAATGTCCCAAATCTGCAGTTAAGATATGAAAAATAGTACTTTAATGGCAATTTGTTGTAAGAAAGTGTACACTTGAATTAAATTATACATATATTTGAGAAATTTTGTTTTCTATAAAGTCTTGTGGTATCTTGTTTCCCATGCTTCATTTCATACTATGGTGTTTAAATTTATTGCATTTAATATTTACATAGTAAAATATGCATTTTGATCAAAATTTTATGGTCTTTGAAATTATCCTGTTCTTCACTTTTTGACACTTTTATGTTTTATACTAAGAAGAGTAAGTATTATCAGTACTATATATAGTTAATTTATACATGATGGAAATGGATGTGATACTTTTTTGTTGGGGAGATGGAAAGGATGATTAAGTAAGGATTATTTTTACCCTGTCAAAGTGTGAAATAAAATGAACACATGTACAAATCATTTATGCACTAAAGTGGTGGGGACAGAGTGTTAAGTGTAAATCCCCAAGAGTCAAAATCTCCATGGAGGAATGGGGTGGGGGATGGGGGGGGTCAGGGGGAATAATATGGCCGTGTCTTATTCATACAATCTTAAAGGGGCTGTGCTCCAGATGACAAAAAAAAGAAAGTTTTCTTGTATTATAAATTTCTTGTAATATTTATGACTAATGCTTAAAAAATAACTTACTGACAAAAAATAAGTCAAATAATTACATGATAAATTGATTTTTTTCTTTCAAAGTGCTATACCGTAACGTGACGGTATAACTATATCGTATAAGATTTAAAGTAAATATCTGTAATATCACATGCGGCGATGGTGGTGACAGTAAAAGCGTTGGAAATATTTTGTTAACATGAGGGTCCAGAGTTCAAATCAGGCTGGAGCGAAAATATTTTTTTTTATTCTATTTTGACTTTTATATTCAGTTTTGAAGTAAAATATTATGCTGTTATAATCTCACGTCATCTAAATATATAATTTATGAAAAAAAATTTTTTTATGTCATATCTGGAGTACAGCCTCTTTAAGTCTTTTAGTATGCATACTGCCTACCAAATCGGGGGAAAACATGGATTTGTGACGTGTCATTTACCAGCGCAGTTACATGTTATCCCTCAATATTAGTAAACAAAGTGGAAACCTTGACCACTTACTGTTTAGGTGGACTGTTAGTTTATTTTGAAAAATGGCTAAAATCTGTTATGACATGTGTTTTTGTGGTAACTTACTTATCTCTCCTTGACATGTGATCATTTGTCATAAATGGTATGAACATAAATCAAAATTACCGTTAACTGGCAATAATACATCAATCATTTCGGCCACTAGAAAAATAAACATGAACATGTATTTCGCATGTACTACATGAGCTGTAACCACTAACTGGATTGTGGTTGCCAGTAATTACAAAAACATTCTTGTTGAGAAAAAGAACATTACTGGTTATAAATGGTAGTGGAAGTCTTTTGTCCTACTCTTTTGTTCATCTGTCTGTTTGCTCATTAATCCAGATCATGCCTTGACCATAACTTTGATGTGTTTTTTTTTGGATTTCAGTCATACTCCAAGAACTGTCAAGTATTAAGGAAAAATTACTAGGAACTATGAGTCTGAGCTCAAAATTAACATTTAATGTCAAGGTCAAATGTTCTGGTCAAAATCCCAAATGGGTTTTAAAGCTTGTCAGCCATTCTATTCATAATTTCATAAGGGGTTTCAGTCAATGGTAATATTAAGATACTTAGAAGAACACTAAGTGAAGCAGTTTCACACCAGACCTTCAATTCAAAGGTCAAGGTCACTGCTTTGACCATAAAGGGACATTTATCAGGTTGCTGTGACTTTTCTTAGATATAATACTTTATTATGGTTGTACCCCACAGTATGTCTTTACTTTTACATAATGGCATTTGATTTACCATTGGTACAACAAAATGTACTTAATTTACTTTTATTTTGGTAATATACAGTAACAGTCATCTTCAGCTTTTGGTTGCATTTCAGGGGTACTATCACGCCATACAGGACTGTAGGGCCCTAAACATCTCAGAGACAGAGAGGGAGTGCTTGTTTGGAAACATCACAGAAATCTACAACTTCAGCTGGTAATGACTCTACTAATATCTTAGAATACTTGAAAGCTTAGGTAGCATAATAACTGGACATATGTTACAAACACACCTTCAATAAGCAGTAAGGATTTTAGGAATGGAATGTTTCCTTTTATTTTCTTACACACATAGTGTTATATAATTTTAAAAAAGCAGTTTATCTGATTTGTTTGTATCCGTTCTAAGGTTTCACAGAACTATGAAGCAAATAAATATATAGGCAAACCAAAGACCGAAAGTAACCAGGATACTTTTCTTGTATGCATTTTTAGATTTTGATGAGATTTAGACAAGAAACTTGTAGTTTGTGAGGATAACACCTATAAAGAAATAAAATAAAATAGGAAAATTTCTCTTCAGTCGTTTTCTTGCTGAGCTAGAGGATTGTTGCCTGGATCCAATAAAAGTTGCTGAATGTTTCGTAAAAAACAGCGAGGGTTTCGTTATCTATGCAGAATACTGTACAAACTATCCAAGGTTTGTAAGAATTTTGATTCTTTATATCTTTCTTTTGTTTTAGTCTGATTTGTTTTTCTTTTGCAACAATACTTACATATTATATCAGTCGCAAGCTGTCAAGATGCTGCACATACTGGAACCAGTCACACATAAAGGGAACAAGTCACATTTTTTATTGGAACCATCTTAAAGCTAATTGGTGGAGGAATGTATCCAGAACCTGGATAAGAGAGGATGGGACACACTTTGTTGATATTAGATTTAACCTAACAGCAACAATATTTTCAACATTAAACATGTTATTTTAAAGAGGAATTCTAGACTTATTTTGAGGAAATGGGGGTGGGGGGGAGGTCGCATATGCAGCCCACGACTCCCTATTGACCCATTCCTGTATGCTATGGTTTGGGTTAAAAATTCAAACTTAGGACCTAAGTAATTGCTGGCAGACAGTCTTACGATTTTGGTCCGCTAACTACACCAAGTCATATTTGTGTTTGTAGACCATGAGCGTGTGTTTTGTTGTTGTCTGTGTCCTATCTGTTACATAATATGTTATTGTTGTGTTTTCTATGTAAATTGTCTGAAACATTGAATTAAACTTGTACTGCAACTGTTTTTGAAAGAATGCCAGAGAAAAAAGAGCAGTAAAAACTAAGAACAACAAAACTCCCCTGCATGAATGTTTTAAGATTTTTTACTCTCTTAAACATATTTGAATTATTGAATCAAAGTGAAACCTTTTTAGTTGATATTAAAAGGAACACCTTGATCTTGATGTACTAAATATTAGCAATGCATTCATTGAAGCATTAATTTTGCCTGTCAGATTTATTAATTAATACAGTGATAAAGGTAATATTCAGATTCATGTGTTAAATAAAAGTCTGACAAATGTGGAGATACATAATATGAAAGTATATAATGTAGACCTTTATTTAGCTGTATAATATGTTTAGCTATGAATATTGTTTATCTAGAGGTCTGTTGCCTAAATATCTATGGTAAAATGTATAATAGAGGTTTTATGTTCACATCACATAATAGAGTCATCATTGCATAGTTTTAAAGCAGTTTTATTATTTTTGGTGTATGAAATCAAGCTTTTCATATTTATATGACTCATCTAAACAAACAGACAGCTCTGTGCAGGCAAATGCCAGTGGGTATGGCATGGTTATCTGGGATCAGTTGTTGTTGAAACTGTCAGAATTCCTATTGTCTTATTATTGACTGTAATCAGCAGCATTATGACTTCGGAACAAAACTAACAATACCCCACTTTTGCAAATGCTCCTTCATTGTAAAACTACAGGACCTTGGCATGAAATGTTAACAAAATGAAAAAAAAAAACTTGCTGGGAGGGCTTATCATGTGAATATTATTGCCCTAGACTGGAATGTTGTTAACAATGGTGTTATCTTCTCAGTATTGTTGTTATGTTATCTGGCATCTACGAGGCAGATTGTAGGGGTAACCTACTCCACCTGGCTTGTGTTCTTCTTTGTATACAACAAAACATAACTTGACACTAATGAGTATTTATGTAATTCTGTAAACTTTAGTAAGCAGTGGATAGTATGAAGGGACAGAACTCTTGTTTCTGTATTAACTGTACATTACTTCTCTTACACCCCATCTCCACTTACACCCACGACTCTGCCTTCTGCGGCTCAGACATTGAGAAGTCGTTAAAGGTAGGGTATATACTTGTCCCCTCCCTCACAAAAAAAAAGAAGAAAAAAGATGATAAGTAAAACAGGTGAGCACTGGTGCCCCTTCGCGGTGCTCTTGTTAACATAGTATGGGTTAAAGAAGTCATTTTACTTATTTGGCTTTAAGATGACTAAGATGTACCATTAAGTATATATAATTTTCAATTTACAGTGCTGTAGCAATTCTAACCAAGGTGATGTGTGATCCTGAGTTAAATAATGTCTTCAAGCAACGACAACTGGCACTGGGACACAGTCTACCATTGGGTGCATATTTGCTAAAACCAGTCCAGCGAGTCCTGAAATATCATCTGCTGCTCCAGGTAAGATGGTTTATTTGAAAAGTTTACTGTCAAGTGAACCTAAAAATACTTATCTAACTATTGCCAGATTTTATTCTAGGAAAAAATTAGTTAAGTACTGCATTCCACCAGAGCAGCAGACACAGCCACAAGATAAATTCTCAAAAAGCTCTAAAATTTATCAAAATTGTAAGTCTTTTAGGTGCATAGTGCGGATTATAACCTAGAATTCAAGAATAATGAAAGGTGATAAGACATCCGTTGATTGTGTGGATTTTAGTGGAAAAGTGATTAGAACTATGGTAAAAAAAAATAACAACAAAATTATTAAAAACAATTTCAAGGAAGCTTGTTTATAAAATAAAACACAAATCAAATTGAAAACTAATTTTAATGGTCAGTGTACAACAAATCAGTCTTTGTTCTGAGTTGTTATAAATACATTATCATGCTGAACATTATTTGTACATTTCAGAACATTTTGAAGCACTACAGTAAGACCGATCCAGGACACGATAAATTGGTAGCAGCACTTGATCACATGACCAACATGTCTCATCAGATCAATGAAATGAAACGCAAGCATGAGCATGCTGTACGTGTCCAGGAAATACAGTCACAGCTTGAAGACTATGATGGGGAGGATTTTACAAGACTCGGGGAACTTGTGTTAGAGGTAAAGGGTCATTTACATACCGGTACTGTTAAAAGATTCTGAAAAGTATTTAATTGTTTGTTATTTGTCTGTTCATATATTAAAGACTAACTTTGCTAAGTAAATGCAATAAATTTGTAATAAATCAATAGCTTAGAAAGTAATAGTTCAGTTAAGGGAGGTAACTTGTTTGACTTGAAAGATGATTGAAAAGTCAGTATCTTTGTTCTGTCTTATATCAGGGGTCATTTCGTATGTTTGGCGTAAAAGCATCACGTCAGATGTTCCTCTTTGAGAAAGGTGTTATTATTGCCAAGCGGAAAGAAGATGGAATGCTGAGCTGTAAGGCTTTCATACCAGTAAGTAGAATGGTTGATTTGTAAAATAGCTTTCTTTTTAACCTTTACTCCAAACATTATCCAGAAACTTGTGAGACTGGTCCACCATTCATTTTTAACTTAATCCACTTATCATTCATAGGAACATTAATTGAGAACTTATTTGACAGACCATGATCAGACTACACAGATGTGTTGGCTGATCATGGTTTGCACTCGTCCTGCCAATCTAGCTAGCTCAGTTGGTAGAGCATCAGATTGTCCTTCTGATTCAAGTCAGTTGCATGCAGAGAGATTGCTTAGTAAACTGGTTGGATACTAGTACCCAGGAACACTTGTTTGGTGGACTGACCACAAAAATATGACCAAAAAAGAGGTTGAAACTGTCTTGTCACTTAACCCAGGATAAAGCACTGGTCCTAAAGGCAAAAAACAGCTTAGTATCAAGAAGGTTATGTCAGTTCTTAATGCAATTAGATCTTCAGCATCTCTATCAAATGTATTATAGATTAGAAGGCATATATACAGAGAATAACATGTTTTGGAAGCATATAGCAGTTTACAACAAAGTGCAGTAATTAATTGTTTGGATTAAGATATAATTATTATATAGTATTAAGATACAGTTATGAATAGTACTGTGTTTTGGTATGTCTTGTGTAAAGATCAAAGATCGAAAAAGAAATTATTTTTATCTTTATCACAAATTTCAATTTTTAACTTCTATTTCAGTGTGCTACTCTGATGTTAGTAGAAAGTATCCCTAAGGAACCCCTCAACTTCCAGATCCTCCCCTTTGATAACCCTAGAGGTGCTCACATAATACATGTAAGTATTTTCGAAATCCTGACCTTATTTGCAAATGATACACAGAAAACATTCCAGATTTGCAGATGTTTGTTCATTTGCTTATTATACCCCCGAAACGAAGTTTGGGGGTATATAGGAATCACCCAGTGGTCGGGTGGTCGGTCGGTCCGTCCCTTGTCCGGAGCACTTGAAAGAACTCGAAAACTAATGGTTGGAATGCAACTTCATACATTGATCAAGCACAATGGGAGTAAGTGCAGTGTTAAAGAATCATAACTCCATCTTCTATATTTGCAGAGTTATTGCTCTTTGTTGGTTTTCCTTGTCCAGAGTATAACTTAAAAACTACTGGTTGGAGTTCATTGCAACTTCATACAATAGCCAAACACAATGGGAGGAAGTGCAATGTTCAATAATTATTACTCCATCTTCACTATTTGTAGAGTTATTTCCCTTTATTGGTTTTCCTTGTCTGGAGCATAACTTGAAAACTAATGGATGGAATTCAGTGCAACTTCATCCAATGGTCAAGCACAATGAGAGAAAGACCATTGTTCAAGAATCGTAACTCCAACTTCACTATTATTGCACTTTATTGGTTCTCCTTGTCTGGAGCATAACTTGAAAACTAATTGATGGAATTCAGTGCAACTTCAAACAATGGTCAATCACAATGAGTGGATGTGCTTTGTACAAGAGCTATAAGTCTGTCTTCACTATTTACACAGTTATTGCCCTTTGTTCATTTTCCTTGTCTGGAGCATAACTTGAAAACTAATGGATGGAATTCAGTGCAACTTCATACAATGGTCAAGCACAATGAGAGGAAATGCAGTGTTCAAGTTTCATAACTCCATCTTCACTATTTGCAGAGTTATTGCCCTTTGTTGATTTTCCTTGTCCAGAGCATAACTTGAAAACTATTGGTTGGAATTCAATGCAACTTCATACAGTGATCAAGCACAGTGAGAGGAAGAAAAGTGAGCAAAAGCTATAACTCCATCTTCACTATTTGCAGAGTTATTGCCCTTTGTTTGATTTTCATTGTCTGGAGCATAACTTGTAAACTACTGGTTGGAATTCAACGCAACTTCATACAATGGTCAAGCACAATGAGTGGATGTGCAGCGTACAAGAGCTATAACTCCATCTTCACTTTTTGCACAGTTATTGCCCTTTGTTGGTTTTTCCTTGTCTGGAGCAAAACGTGAAAACTGATTGTATGTATTCAACGCAACTTCATACAATGGTCAAGCAAAATTAGTGGATGTGCAGTGTACAAGAGCTATAACTCTTTCTTCAATATTTGCACAGTTATTGCCCGTTGTTGGTTTTCATTGTCCAGAGCATAACGTGAAAACTAATAGTTTGAATTCAATGCAACTTCATACAATGGTCAAGCACTATGACAGAAAGTGCAGTGTATAAGAGCTATTACTCCATCTTCAGTATTTGCCGAGTTGTTGCCCTTTGTTGCTTTTCCTTGTCCGGAGCATAACTTGAAAACTAATGGTTGGAATTCAGTGCAACCTTATACAATGGTCAAGCACAATGACAGGAAATGCAGTGTACAAGAACCACAACTATCTTTAATTGCCCACAACCATAACTCTATTTCCATTCTTTTACAAAGTATTCTGTTACTAATAACTTCCTCAGTTCTGAAGCAGTCTTGAAGGGGTATTAATCACATTTAGTGATAGCTTTAGTTTTTTTCTTAGAGACGACAATGTAATTTTTTTTATCCATTTTTTGGCATGTTGATGTATTTGTTTCAGCATCTCTGCGTCAGTTTTTTTTTGTAACAGGAATTCCCTCACACAAAATTCCTTTTTTGCTACTCCAATAACTAATGAAATGTTACAGTTAGTGCTAAACCTGTGATGATTCCACAACAAAATTTATCTAGTTTTGGATGAATTATTTGCAAATTAATTATCTGTCTTTATTCATTGAAATAAATAGTTTAGGAACTTATAACCATGATTTGCGCTATCATTCTTTTTAGACAACTGGTTCATGACATTAAGCCTCCATCTAGTTTTACTCGTCTCATTGACAAGATCTTAGATGTTCAAGCACTGACTTTCATTTGGATGTTTTTCATGCGTCTTTAATGAAGGATATTGCCGATCGGAAGAATATAGTGATAACATAAAGCAGAAGCAAGACTAGACTGCTAGTGTTACCAGCCCTCTTTAACCCTGAACATGCTGAAATTTTGTAATGGATTTGCCCAGCTTTTTGGTAATGAATTTGGAACAGTCCATTCAAAGTTTAAGGGATTTCAATATCAAAATACAAAAATGGGGCTACCAACAGTATAGAGCCTGGTCAGACTGCACAGATGTGCAGGCTGGCCAGACTCTATACTGGTGGCAAAGGCTAATCACTTTCGGTTCCAGCAGGTTAAGGGTTAAAACTAATAAGCCAGTCTTGCTACTTTAAAGTGATCTTTGAAAGTTCTTGTCTTTACAGCATTTCTCTTGAAGAGTTTTTAAATCTGTTTCATATATATCAGGCTCGGAATCTTGATCAGAAGCGTAAATGGTGTCAGGAGATGAAACGGCTAATCCTGGAGAGCTATGCTAGCAAGATTCCCGATAATGTGAAAGATTTGATCATCGAGAAGCTTGGAAAAAGTAAAGAAGATGGTATGTGGTTTAAAAACCAGTTGTTTTGAATATAAAGATAAATGTTTTATTTTTTATCTTACATAAAGTCAGGTCTTTGTGATTACTGGTAATATCGTTTGTTGCCATCGGATTTTGTTCTTACACATACTTGGGTAAGATATAAACCCAGTTACAAAGCTCTTTAATCCTTTAACATAACTGTTTTTTTCTGCCTCATAGTGTTTTATCTTGACACTTTAAATTGGCAGTGGTTTGGGTAATCTCATTGCATCTTTCATTCCTAGTTAAATGAAGAATACTTCCAAAGCAGACAGTAGTTTTTGTCTGTCATAATAGGTTGTGACCTGTAAATTGCTGTCCTTTCAGGTATACTTAACTTCTGTACTTCTGATAGAAATTGTAGGCTCTTTTGCTATAACTTATTGTTTTCACTATTTTTGTGTATAAATAGATACTTTATAAACTTGAGGATTTGATTTTAGAACTGATTCAGCAAGGGAGTGCAGATAGTGGAAAGAGTCATGTGACCACACCAGAATATCTGGAGAAACGTCTTCGTGCACGCAGAAAATCTGGACCAGCTCTTTTAACTGGTATGATGCCATAAATTACACACTGCTTTTCATCTGGCCATGACAATATAAGTAATTTCACAAATGAACTGTATTTTCCGTTATTTATTTTAATTGTATACAAATGGTTAGAAAAGGAAATCAAGTTTTATTTCTAAATATTTTTCAGATAGCAAATTTTCTATTTTAAAATATGTAGTTATAATCTGCATGTAAAATCTAATGAGGATAAAATAGATCGGCATTTTGAAAAACAATATAAAATTCCATTCTGTTTATATCCTATATTACAGAAATACTTCGACCACAACGAAACCGGAAAGTTCAGCAGGGGAAGAATAGGGTGAGTCTGCTTTGGGTCTCGACATTTGATTTTTAGTCTTTTCATTCAACTTGATATAGAAAACCATATCACATTATTTAGCTAGATTGATTAAAAGTATTTACAGATACTGTTCACCTTTGATTTGGAAGGTCACAGGTTTAAGTTCAAGCATCAGCAGGTGTGTCTCTAAATCATGTGTTTCAGTGAACCCAGCTGTAAAAGGTTAGGCCATACCAAATCGTTCTTTCGTTTAGCGTCCGCGGACAGATAGGTTTGAGCTCCTGAGGTAGGAAAAAACAACAACATTGTTTTGCCTTACGACCTTACTGTACAAAGTATTAAATGCTCTCCGGTATGTTCGAGAATTTATACGTGACTAATGTTGTTACCTCTTTTGCATCTTTACCCCAGTTTTGTATTTATTGAGTCGTGTAAGAAAGTTTCATGCGTCCATAAATTTGTTGGCGACGTCAGAAGAGGTTAGTTTCTGGTCAGTTATAATAAGATTTCAATGCCTTTTATTGTTTTTCAAGATAATAGCAAGTAAATGATTGTTTTATGTAAATTGTATGCATTGAAGTATTTGTTATATGTTTTCGCTATCAGTCGAATTTCTCAAGTGTAGTGTATACACAAGCTGCAGCTAGAATTTGTTGATGAAGTTTAATGTAATTCAAATAGGTAGAGTCGAAAGACATTATTTATGACATTTTGTTAGTAGTTCACAAAGTAGATATTCCTTTTGTAACATTTTTGCTGAGAATTCTTCTTTCATAAGGGAGACAAATTCATTTGAATTATTTAAAAGAATTGTATTATCTTCACGGTGAAGCCAACAGACACTCAGACAAAACAGATAGAGGAAAGCAAATACCAGTAAAAATGATATTTTGGTGTTCAGTATTAAATGTTTAAGTAGTGTTTACTTTTGTAATTTTTTACAGTGATACCTCATTTGGATTTTAGTGGCATAGGATGGAAGGACCTGTCTAATAACATGAATGTGCATCAGTTTTATAGATTGTTGAAAATGAGTTAATATATTGACAAGTTGACTCCAAATATAGACTCAGTTGTAAATTTACCTATGCAGAAATATATTTTCAGTTGAATTTATAGGTGGTTTGATTGAAAATACTTTAAGAAATGCATTTAAAGTCTCTACAAAGTGGAATATGAAACTTGATAATTATATCCTGGTGTAGATACTAGTCAGTATGACTTGTTTATTTTTTGGGGCTTCGTTTGTGTTTTCAGGATAGCTAGATAGGTTTTTAAACTTAGGGTGGATGCTAAACGAAAAAACAATTTGGTATGGCCTTACTAGAAATGAACAAATCAAATAATCATAAATTACATGTAAATTATGATGCTTAAATAACAGACTGTCATCTTATGATCTTTATGAAAATAAAGTCGTTGTATTACGTTTTGAAATATATTTGTATGTTTCTTTTCTACATCATATTACAGTCTGAGTCACCAGGTCCAAAGCCTTTGGCCTTAGAAAGCATGATGTACACCAAAAACAAAGATTCGGTAATTGTTTTACTTACTTGAGAGCCGTAGAACCCTTGATTTAGCTTAACATGAAGCCCAGTTAATACAAATTACAAGTTAATTCAATTCCAGATAAGATATTTTGTGACATCTTGAATAGAAACATTGAAGATGTCTTACTTTGAAGAAAATTTGAAAAAAGTTTGTATGCCTAAATTTTCTGTAAAATAGTATTTTTAAAAATTTATTGATAATTTAAGATAAATTTGTCTATGAATACCGTTTTTTATTTTACACATTTTGAACTTGAGGGTCATTTCTGTATGTCTGTTCCAGGATCAGTATGGCTACGGAAACATTTCTGGACTGGTTCGTGGATCAAAGGTTAACAAAGGTCAAAATAATCAAGAGAACCAGTCACCAAATCGTGCTACCAAACGCTCGGTCTCCATTCAGCGCAGTCAGAGTTTCCAGAACTCAGCAAGGAATAGTCTTCCTGCCGAAGTTTATTTAAAAGAGAAATCCAATTTGGAATCATTATCTGTTGACAACCTGTCTCAGTCAGATGGACCAGCTATTCGGACAAACAGTTTCCGGATGGCAACAAGAATTTCACCAATTCGGTTTGATTCTGTAGATGGGGCTGCTGTGCTTGACAACCAGGATGAAACTGAAGATAATGTGCAATCAAACAGGGAAAATAACAATCAGTTTGACAAAATCAGACCCTCAGTTAGAAAGAGTATAGATGATATTGATGGTGTAGAAAGGAAACGAGAACCACATTTTAATGAAAAGATTCTGAATGGTGAAGGACGTAACTTAAATGGAAGTTATCTGGAAGAATTAAGTTCACCTAAAAGAGGGCGTTATGCAAGTATGCCTGTGTTAAATTTTGAACCACCAAGCTCGCCAAGAGTAACCAGATTGGCTTCTGAGAGAGCAGCATATAGTCCAACAATGAACCATCTACCTGAAACAAGTATTCATCGTGCCAAGAAAATTGAAATAAAGCCATATTTTTCTTATAGTCGAGACAGAATAAATCAGATGTCATTGGGTGGTGGGAACCTTAGAGAAAACACTGATGGCAGTCAGTTAACAAAGGAGCAAAGACATGTTAATGCTTTTCATGATACTTTTTCAAATCTAAGAAAATCTCAGGAAAATATATGTGACAGAAATGGAGTGTCAAAACCATTTAGTTTAACTCAGCCAAAACCATTTACTTCCACGTTGAAAAACTCTGCAAATCTGTTGCAGTCTCAAGCACGGTTGAACAAATGGGGACCAGAAAGATTTACAAAAGGATCCATGTCAGACCTGTCACATTTAAGAGAAGATCCATGGGTGCCTAACAAACCAAGATCATACACAGAATCAAAGTTGACATTTGATGCTACAAAACATGCATTGCCCAAGCAGGAAAAGTCAAATAGTAAACCTGCAAATAAGCAAGTGGGCAGACTTAGTTTGGATGCAGATAACACTCGCCATGCTAGAACTCAGTCTTTCAGTGGTGACGATGGTTCTTCATCTAAAGAGAATCTAGACTGGATTGTGTATGCCAACAGAAATTCCCTGCCAGTCTCGGGTTTTGCTGGGGAGGAAGTGAGTAGAAAGTATAAATATTGTACACCACCTAGAGGGTCCATGGAACCACCAACAAGCTCTAAAGACCTGGTAGGTGATATAGCCAAAACACCCTTACACCAAAATTTGGCACAATCCCATAGTACACCACTCAGTTCCACAAGCTATTCCAGTCGGCATGGTTCAAACAGGGAAGCAGATATAAGTAATGGTGACAGTACAGTGTCTTTGTCAGTTACAAACACAAGTAGTGAAACCTGTAGTAGTCCGGACATATTGAAGGAGGCTGTGTTTGATGATTCAAGTTCGGTTGAAAAATTCTTTCCAAAAGAAAGAAAAGTATCTAGATCATTTTCTTCACCAGAACCAAAACGTTCTCACAAGTTTAAAAGACAGCTTCATGAAGATCGACCTGCTTCAGCTGACGTACTTGGAGATGTGAATCATATAGAAGAAAGTGAGAAACTGGTCGCAGAAATGGAACATTACTTAAAACGGTCTTCCTCATCAAGTGGAAGTGTGAGCTCTTCAAACAGCAAGTTTCCGACATGTATACCAGCCTTCGAGAAAAAAGTTGAAAACAGGAATTGCAATCGTGACTCTTGTTTATCGACTGGATCAGCTTCTTCCTATGAAAGTACTGGTGATTTATCAATAGACCAACACCAGGATGAAGGTTTAGTTGATTCAATAAAGAGCAAAATTAGTAACATAACTTCAAAAATCACGGGTAAGAAATTGCAAATACCTGAATCTCACCTGTCTCATGTAAATGAAACTTCACCACAAAATACCCCAAGATACAAACAAGAGGATCATCCAAGTAAGATAAGTCACAGTCTCAGCTTGAGGTTGAAACCTGGAAACCAGAAATCAGGCCAACCAGATTTACCAACTCTGTTGCGGGAAATGGAACCGGGGAGCCAAGCTATTGGTTCCCGAATGGCAAACACTGACCTGGATGACTACGCAACTTTCTCACTACCTCGAACACAGGAAACTGACACAGAGAAGCCTAAACAGGAATCCAGAAGATTGCATTATGGGAGATTTTCAAATGCAAGTCTGATTGGTCCTAAGTTAGGTCAAATTCCCACCACAAATACCAAAACACAGTCCCAGTCTGAGACAAAACTGTATCATCCAGCAACTTCTTTAAAAAATCTGAATGTAGCTCAGTCTGACTCAGCATTTTCTATTCAAAGTGTGGACATAGATACAAGTTCTACCGAAGACTCCCCTAGAAATGGAGATTCCCAAGATCAAAACGATGATTCAGTAATGCCTAGAGAAACAGGGGGTCAAGACAATTTTTATGAAAGAAGATTTTCAGCAGTTTTCAGTAATGATGAAGAAGCATTCAGAGATTCAGCTGTATATTGCGATGACATAGAGTCCCCACCCACCACAGTTAATACTGAAACTCCCTTGTCGCCAAAAGTAAATATAAAATCTTATGTGCATCAGTTAGAAGAAAAAAACAAACAGAAGCCTCCGGTGCCAATGAAAGTTCGTCATAAGGAACCAGGTGCTATTATCAAACAACGAATGGAAAGTTTGGTAGCAAGTAGTGAATATCGTAACAAAAGCTCAAGTACAAGTCGTAGCATCAGTACAGCCACTAGCCGAACACACAGTCGGTGTTCTAGTCGTGCTTCTAGTGAGGAAAAACAGCTGACAGGGTCAGCATTGCGTGATTACATTGACAGTAAATTTCCCAGTGTGTCTGCAGGAGGGGAGACAACTGATGATAGTGTTTTTGGAAGCAGGACAAATTTAGCATGTGGTGGGAAATTAAAGCCTGCTTTCTCAACTGGACGACTGGATGTTCTTAACATGGATGTGGATAATCTAGTTATTATGAAAGGCTGGGTGAAAGAACTTGTTCGAAAATTCCAGAGTGAAAAATAATGTATATTCTCTGAAAAATTTTGTGTGACTTTAGTAACAATGTGAACAGTCTATAAGTAGAAGTAGGTTATGAAATTGTGACAGAACCTCTGCATTTTTTGTTTTAGAATATTATTATTTTTTGAAGATGTAGAATATGAAAGTGCAATTTACTGTTACATGAAATGACTTATAGTATGTCTGTGATTGCAGTTATAAATGTTTTTGTTTTTAATCTGTTACCTATGCAATAAGTGTGTATGAGATTATTCAAGAGTATGCTTGGTATAGAAAAAGTTGATAAGCCAGGGGCCATAAGTGCTTGACTATAATACGAGCCTTGTTGTGAAAAAAGCAGTCTGCTGTTCTAATGAGAATCAGCAGGTAATTCGTTATAGAAGAATGGATTCTAGTGTTGGTTCTTGAAAGGAAAGACATTTACATGAAATAGTTACTGAAGTAACTGAAATAATGAATAGCGTTACACGAAAACAAGAATTTCTAGTGACACCAAGTAGATGGTTTTGCATAACGAGACTCAAGATTCATTTGTTATGTGAAATTCACACGAGCAGAATAGATTAACCCTTAAGTTGTAGATGTTCTTATTTGTGCTACCTAGTTTTATCCTTACAGGATAGAAAAAAAAGATTTGCTGTCAATTTTAACTGGCAAAGTGCACTCACAAAAATGTCTAATATAATTATGTTACTACCAATAATTAAATAAATATAGAAAAATATGTACTACCTAATGCAGGTTGTTGAATGGAAACCATTGCAATTTCCATTTTCTGCTGAGTCAATGTAGTTTCATTGAAAGTGCTATTCATTTTGTAGTTTTCCAAACAGAGATGTCAGAGCCATGAAGAAATTTTTGAGTTGATTGACCAAACATATTGTATGAAAACAATTAACACCCAAGTACTTGTAAATTCAGCTTTAAAAGTACATTTAAAGAAATGTTTCTTTTTATTCATCCTTTAAAAATTTACATGTTTAAACAGTGAAAAGATACATTTAAAAAGTACAACATTTTTGTTTTACATAATTGTTTACAAGTTGATCTTACGCTGTTTTATTTTGTTTTAATGTTATAAGAGGCTGGCAATGAATATATTGTGTTTTAATGTTGCAAGAGGCTGGCTTTGTTTCATGTTACATGTTAGAAGGAGCTGGATGCCTTTGTTTTGTCAAATATACATGTATTTTTTTACTTTACTGAACATAAAATTTTTATATTTCGTGAAGAGATATCTATCTTTAAACAAAGAATAAAATTTGCTAAAAAACATTGCTGTTATCACTGCATTTTATAGCTGTGCTGTCCAGAATTTGCATTTCCAAGTAAATTTCACCTGTAAATGACCATCAAGTGCAAGAATGCAATGGTTTTTCAGTTCAGGCACATTATAAAATGCAACTATTTTTAAATTACTAATGATTTGCCCATGAATGTCTACCATTTAACCACAATGATGCTTCGACCTTGCAAGCTGCAGGCAACAGTTCTTATAGTATTATCTTCAGCTCTGGCTAGAAGTGCATAAGATCTTTGTTCCTGTGGAGTTCCTATACAAGGCCAAAAGAGTCTGTTTGACAAAACTGCCAAAGATGTCAGGAATATAGCTGGGCCATTTTCAGCTTTGAACTGTACTGGAGAAAATTAAAGGTTAAGGGTTGGTTTCCCTCCAAAATCACAAAAATACGTCGAGGCATTTCCTGTTAATACCTGTTCCAGTTTATAGCTTTTTGAAAGAATGTTGTACTGATCTGTATGCAAATGCCCCTGACTAAGATTTCAGAACCAGGACTCCCAGACCGTGTGATATTACAGAGGTTTACAAGTTAAAAAGCATAATCACATAACAATGAAAACATGTGTAACAGAACATTTCAAGAAAGACTTTATATCAATGATTATGAAATATTTATATTACATGTGGTGCATAGTTATACTAATATACAGTCATTTTTGCACTGGAGTCGTCTTTCATAACAAGAAAATCCTAAATCTAGGTAAACACTGGCCTATTTAATTATCAATGTTGCAGATACACACTTTACTTAGAACACTGCTTTACTGACTGACAAGGCAACTGCACATGTGCAAAAATTCTGACCTATTACATGTAAATAAAAGAAGATAATTTTAGTTAACTTTTATATAGTTTATTATCTGTAAATTGCACAGTTGGTTCATTATCTGTAAATTTCACTTAAAAATTATTGACTAGACACCATTATAAAATAACAAGTGTCAAATGTAAAAAAGCACAAATGCAAAACAAGAAAGCCATGATGGTCCTATATTGCTCACCTAAGAAAACTGCTCACTGTCCTCTGTCATCTTACCAGACTTTTTACTGTGTGATTATTAACTAGTGACCCCTGGGATGGGGCAAATTTCAAATTTCTTTACTGCTACTGCAACAAGACAGTTAAATAAAGGGTCAAGATCAGTCAGTCAGTTAAAATTTACAAGCAAAATTATACAAGTCAAAATTTCACAGATCTGGGAACAGAAACTACCGGTACATCAGTAAGATATGGTCACCCAAAGTGAAAGCTGAAATGTGCAAAGCAAAACTATGCAGACAGTTCAAATTTCAATGGTGTAGATCAAAGTAGAAAATGGAAAAGTCCATCTAAGGTTGGAGTTGAAATCTACTTGCAAAACAGTCCATCTAAGGTTGGAGTTGAAATCTACTTGCAAAACTTAAATTAGTCATATTTCACAAACATACAGGTAGCTTCAAAAACAGAATGTAGGTAAAGACCAGCCAAGGTCAAGGTTGCAATTTGTAAGCAAAATCATACATACAGTTCAACTTTCAATACTGTAGCTGCGAAAACAAGGAAGTAGGTCACATGAAGGTCAAACAAAGTTAAAGGGACAAATCCTAAAAATAACAAATTACTGCATATGTATTTGACCAGCTCATTCTCTTTAAAAATGACAAAATAATAATTGATAACAATCAGAAGAATATAGATTCAAAAAGGTTTCTTTTTGGCATACAGACACCTTGAAAGTGTTCATTTGTAATAAATGGCTATCCATCCAAATGTGGTACAACAGCAACTCTGTATCAAGACTGCTAACGGTATTAATGCAATCTGTTTACCTGTTGTACTTAGAAGTCTAAAACATTTAACTTTTGGGTGGAGCCAAAAATGGCCCCAGCGGCAAAGTTTGAAAAATCTTGGTAGAAGTCCACTAGAAAATGCTTCATTCCAAATTTTAGAATAACTAGCCTTGTGGTGTCATAAAGTATAATTTCAAAGATTTTCTTATACATTTCTATATAAAATATGTGACCCCTAGAGTGGAGCCAAAAATGGCTAAAGGGCCAAAATTTAAACATACTTGACAGAGGTCCACCAGAAAATGCAGAACACCAAATTTCAGAGCTCAGCACCGGTTTCAAACAAGATTTGAAGTTTTTCATTCTTGTTGCCATAGCAACCACAGTCTGCATGAAATGGATTCTTTTTAATAACTGTGGGGAACTTTATGTAAGGAACATCCCTGCTAAGTTTCATCAACTCTGTCCTAGTGGTTTAGGAGGAGATGTTGCATAATGTAAACAACTGATGACACACAACATACTGATGCATGACTGACAAAGGGTGATCACAAAAGCTCACACTGAACACACTGTGCTCAGGTGAGCTAAAAAAATGCCACACTTTATTTTACTTATATCTTTTCTTACTTGGGAAATAATTCAAAATAGCTAATTCCAAACATGTAGTTTTTTTATTACACAACTTAGCACTGATAGTCAATGGCTTATTTCAAATTCATGTTGGTCATTTTAACTGGTAACCTACAACAAAATACAATAACATGTTATCAAATACATCACAATACAATGAAACTATAGTGCACTATGAAAGCAATCTAGGGTCCTGTAAGTTTTTATGTTTTTTTCTCAAGAATAAAAGCTGTGATACAGTGAAAAAATGTGAACCTACAATTAGGATCAAGTCCAAAGCCTGTTTGAAGAATTGTGTTCTGACTGTAGTGTGTCTTTTCAACACACCAGCAAAAAGGTTTTCAATCAATCTGTTTTTACAATCTAAAATTCAATACTCTCTTAGATTTTCTGTTGATATTCTAAATATTGTTCATTGTTTACCTTTCTTCACATCAATAACCCTGTTTGAGCTTGACTAGATTGAGCAAGAGAAATAGTTTTGCTAGAACATTAAAAATACCTATCACAGATATGCCACTGGTTCAATCTTCAATGTTTATTCTAAAATCAATCAATAAAAACACAAGAAAACTTGTAAATAAAGCAAAAACTGAATAACATTTAGCACTGTCTGCTTGAGTCGGGATAACGTTCCTTCAGATCTTCTTTAAATGTTCGGAACAGTTCACGATTTCTGTCATTCTCGGCATCTTTCTGTTGGTGGAATGCTGCTGGTTCCTTGAATCCCCTGTGTACCAGGAAAGCATTATTCAACACTGCAAACTGGTACCCAGCCACATGCAGTTCACAAACCTGAAACAGTATGAAAGAAGTAAGAACATAAGTAACAGTTGGTTACATTTCAATGGAACTATGATGATTAAATCTTTTGTTGTCAAATATGCCCTTTATGGTTTCAACAGAATATTTCCGACAAGTATCTACATCTACTGTGTAACCCAACAATCAATTTCCGATTATGACTGGGTGTATTTCCTAGAAAACCTGCTGATTATAGGTGAAGCTTATTATGACAAATGAAGAATTCTTCCACTGACCAAAAGCTTGGTTAAATTTTCTTGCAAAAAAACAACAACCTTCCCCAAAGAACAGCTAACCAATCACTTGCAAGAGTGCAAAAAAGAACAACTCTAAAATATAGGTATGAATCTGGTTGAGTATTTCATGAAAATCAAAATGAACTGTTTAGTTGATTAACACACCTGGCTTATTCTGTTAAATCCATATTGCTTAAATCTTCCCTCATAGAGAGGAAGGTCTTCCTTTTTTGCTATATAAAATGGCTCCCAAGGATCTTCCCACTCCAGAATATACCCAACATCCAAAAAGAACAAGTTTGGCAAACCCTGCCATCTTTCATAGTCAGTCACTTTTTGACACTTCCAGCATACACTTTTATAAAATGGACGAACATTTTGTGAATCCCACTCCTTGACTAATAATTTTTTGTCTAGTATTTTGAGATCACTTCGAGATTCGAATGCAGGGACAACGTATACTAGCTTTTCTCCATTATCTCCCTTTAAAGAAGATGCGGAATGTCTTCTGATAAATTGCCCAAATTGTTCAGATAAATCCTTTGATGGAGTCATGTCGATATCTATTATAAATATATATGGTGTTGATGAGTATTGAATAGCAATGTTTCTTAACACATTATGTGGATATGGAATTTTATAATCATAGTTCAACTTATTTTCGTCACTTTTCAAACTTTCAAAATTATCACAATGCATTTCCAAATTCAAAATTGCATTTAAATGTACAGGTGGGTGTAGTATTGGATATGCTATATGAAATCTTACAGAAGACTGCACTTTTTCAAAACATCTATGCATGTAAGTGATGGCATATAGAGCAAAGACTGTATCTGCACCATGCGTAAAAACTGTCACCGACACTGGCCCTTGCCAAGTTTCAGTCAGATCTTTGAGGTAGTGTAAATGATTGGCAGTAGTCTGAGAACACAGTGAAAGAGTTTCATTACCACTGCCAGATACAGGTGTAACAATATTTGGGACAATCATGTAAGTTCCACTAGAGTCCATCACATGAGCACTTTCTATCTTTTCAATATACTTAAGCAGATGGCCCCGTCTTGATGCATTATGGTGTTCTATATATGCCTGACCTAAGTTCTCTCTTCTTATTTGTCTTTCGTGCAGTTTCATTAAGCTAGTCATATGGTAGGCTTGCAGAATCACTGTGACTATAAGTAATAACAGGATTGCTTTTCCATAATGACTCCATATTACAGACTCTAGACTCATCTTTACACTGGCTGTCCTTCATCTGTTTTGTATCAAAGCTGTTCTGCTCTTGTCTGTGAAAAGAAATAGTCAAACAGTTCATAAATAAATGTAACAACAAATCAGTTAAACATATCAATCACAGAAATCTTGAATATTATTATTATTTGAATAGTATTGGTTGCATGTAGATATAGCTTATAACCTTGGTCAGCTGAAAACTGATATTAGTAAATAATGACTGGTTAAAATGTTACCCCTCACCTTTGATAACCACTGAGCATAAGATATAGCAAACTTATTTAAGCTTCCAATCTTATTTTTTTTAGAAATTAATGTTCATTTTGACCAGTTCATTTCCTAACATGTGTCTACCATTTAGAGTAATCAATGTTGTTTAGTTCAGCAGTATCAAGTTGAAACTGAATGTTTGACTTGTCCAAATATCTAAACATACAACAGATCTGAAGAAATTCTTTAGGTAAAATCCACCTAATCCTACATTGTATTTCCAATAAATGAAAAACATATGTAAAATACATGTATTACGTAATACTTCCTATGGATTAGTTTTAATTACATTGTATTTAAAAAAAAAACCAAGACCAGTTCTATGGTTTGACATTTTACCATTGTCTGCCTTTCACTACTTGGAAATATCTTCTAGTCAAGAAACATGCACAGTATATTGAACTATTACAATATATCAATTATCTGCACTATGTTAGATGAAATATTCTAATGTTTACAAAATTTGAACATAAATTATTCAATTAAAATCTGTTATGGTTGAAAATTGCTATTAAGACCTAACAGTTATGGAAATCCCACAATGCTACATATTGATTTTTCTATACACACTGTGTGTAAAGCAGGTATGTGAATTCCTTCTACCTGAATAGGTTTAGACTTAATGAGTAGCCCTTAAAGTGAAAAATTTTCAAAGGTTGATTGAGATTTTACATATTCTGAAAGATAAATGAGTTCTCATTCGATACATTAGTTCTTTATCAAGTTTTGTTCATTAGTAATGTTGTAAAATAATCAATTGCATAAATCTAGCATAAAAGATTCCTCACCACACAATGCCTTTCTTTCTAAGATAGAAAACTTTCTCATTTCTGGTTTGACTTTGATAAGGAAGGTACAGTTTTGTTGAAAAATGCATGCTTTATTGCATGAGATATTTTGTACTTTTAACAGTCTGAAATAGCTTTGGAGTAATTTAAAACCAGAATGCCCATGGGCAGCATGTTGAGCCCGCCATTGGAAAGCTGCCTATGGGACAGTAAAATGGACACTGTGGGAAGATGATGATGGAAGGACAAGGCAGCCCTATAATTATATTGTCTCTTTCAGGGAGCATAACAAATGTATCATGGTATTCTCAAATTCTTCCATGCGTGAAGAAGTAATGGCCCAAGCAAGGCCTAACATCAACATTTTGGACCTTTGAGCTGGCACTGTGACCTTGACCTTTGAGCTGGGAACCTGGGTCTTGTTCATGACACATTGTCTCATCATGGTGAACAAATGTGCCACGGTATTTAAAAATCCTTCCACGCACAGAGAAGTTATGGCCAAAACAAGGTCTATCATCAACATTTTGGACATTTGAGCTGTCACTGTGACCTTGACCTCTGAGCTAGGAATCTTGGTCTTGCATGCGACACACCATCTCATCAAGGTGAACAAATGAGCCAAGGTTTTTTAAAATCCTTCCCTGCAAGGCGAAGTTATGCTCCGGACGAGGTCTATCATCAAAATTTTGGACCTCTGACCTGACACTGTGACCTTGACATTTGAGCTTGGAACTTGGGTCTTGCACGTGACACACCGTCTCATCAAGGAGAACAAATGTGCCAAGGTATTTCTAAATCCTTCCTTGCACAGAGAAGTTATGGTCCGGACAAGGCAATCTGGATGGACGGAAGATATTAATATCAAGATATTAAGGCTGGCACTGGATTTAACCTGGTATGGGAGACTTATCCAATACCTTAATGTTCTAGGGAAGTATAACATTTGTGAGACATTACTTTGGAAATCGTAATTATTGCAGACATATCTAGCCACAGCTCTTTGTACACTTTCAACTTTATATGTAAGGTGTTTCTGCCAAGGGTGCTAAATTATTGAGCAGTATTCTAGTTGTGGTCGTACATAGGTTACGTATGCTGATGTTTTGACTTTCCTATTTTGGGTTTTGATGTTTCTCTCAGTCTGAATAGATCTTAAAGAGTTTTTTGCCTTGGAGGTGATGTTATTAATATTGGGGGTTCAACATAAGTCCATGGAGATAGTAACTCGAAGGTACTTTGCAGTTTCTACTAATTTTAGTATTTTATTATGGAGGGTGTATGGGAAGATGGTAGGGTTCTTTTTCCGGGTGATCCTAAGCACCTCACATTTGTCAGGGTTGAACTCAATAACCCAGTCCTGTTCCCAAAGTTCTAGTTTTTGCAGGTCTTTTTGTAGTCAAAATAATTAGTTTAGTTTAACCTTTATTTTTTCACATTAGTTGTATACAATACAAATACAGTAATACATAGAAAACATCGTGAATGGATTAGAGAAAAAGTGTATGTTACACTTATGCTAGCTCTTCTCCGAAAATCGTCAAAATAACTCAAGTGACGTCTTGAGAAAATTCTGAGATATTTCTGTTATGGGTCAGAATCTCACTAAAACACATAGGCGAGATACAAAAAATTACACAATATCTCGACTTGCGTACAATTAGCTGGACTAGTCTTTTTGTAAGCTGTCTGTGTCAGTCTGTCCTTTGTCAGGTAAAATATACTGTCATCCACAAATAACCTTGTCTTACTTTTGACGGTTTCTAGTTCAGGCTTCCATAACTTTATCTGTCCCTTTTATGATTTCTGATGTTGCGCAAAGAGGTCTAGCAAACTATAAAACCTGTTCGCTGAAGTCTCTTAAGCTAGACCGTTTCTTGCAAGTCATAGATGTAAGGTATTTTCATCTGCCATTCTGGACATTCATTAAGTACCTTTAAGGGCAGTGCCAGTTAGAAGTTTCTATCAATATCCTGAAGCAGATAGGATACCTTGACCAAATACCTTAAATACATGGGTTTAGCCTCCCTAAGCCTGGACAGGTTAATCAGAGATTACTAATAAAAACTTTAACACATGCTTAAATGTAATTGCTAACCTTATAAAGAGCTGAAACTTTGATATACTCAAAGCATACAATCAGTAAACAGAATGGTAATTACGTTTTGTTGTTTATTTCAACAGCCTTATATTCCCTACGGTCTTCTTTAACGGTATTATTTAAGATACGCACCGTTTAAATCAAGGAAGGTCACTCTTACTCAACAACTTGGAAAGTCTGTCTAAAGGATTTATAAGGTAATTTCAATCTATTTCAGTATTGTTACATAGTAATAATTTTCTTAAACTGCACAAAATATCTGAAATTTAAATTCAGTAGTAACAGATAACTTTTTAAGAACAATGTCTACTCAATAATCTGAAATGAAACGTGTTTTCGCGATACAGGAATATATCTCGTGTGATCTGCAACTTGCAAAACTTACAGTCATTTAACGAATTAAAAAAAAATACATACATTTCGAAGTGCTTTTTCATGAATAAAATTGAATTGTTAGAACACCTGGCTACTATGTCAAGATAATATTTGCATACTTTTATGAAAGGACTTTTATTATATTTTGGTAAACATGTTGGAAGTCCTGAATCGAATTACATTCAGATCGGCCCCAAGTCATAACGGCCTCAAAAAAGTCAAATCGGCCCCAAGTCAAATCGGCCTCAGTTTTTTTTATCTTAAAAAGTTATACTTTACGTTGAAAATGTCTGAAACCATATTATTGCCGTTGGCCAACAGTTTATAAATTTGCAAATTTAATGTCGACAACAATACAAAGATGTTGAAAAACTTGTCTAAAAAATTTAATTTTCTTTTCCTATTAGTTGAAGTATTTGGAGTTTTAAATATAGACTTAGGTGTTGAAGTTGTGAAGCTTGAATTAATCTTTGCCCTATCACGGGATATTTACAAATTTGTTCATCATCAAGACAATGATAAACCACTATCAATTATTTATAATTAAGCGCTTGGATCTTATGTCATGGATTAAATCGCCTTCCAGGTGCTGGTACTGTTTCATGACACATTAAATAAACAATATCCAATCAACACCTATATAAATGACATGATTATATAGCCGCACTCTAAATACTGTTGCTCTGATCTTACGTCGTGGATTAAGCACCTTAGCAGGTATTTCTTTTGTGATATTTCACGAGTAATAAAGATAAAGTACCGTAAAATACAATACCAATCTACACCTATATAAATGACAAGATTATCTGATTAACTCCACTAATCCCGTCAAATCAATATGGTATCATCATTACTATAATGATACTGTTTTCTTTATTTTGAAATTAAGTGTGTGCATTACCGGCAGAATGGCATCACTTCACCAATAATAGCTGTTACAAAGGACTGAATTCATTTCATGATAATTTCTGACAATGATTAAAAATTTAAAACATGTAATCAATGTTTGTGTCTCGGGTACCTTTTATTTAAAAACTCTGACCGATATAGATTTACTTGTTTTTAGAAAAAGAACATTAACAAACAGCAATTATCGCACATGTGTAAAATTATGTTAATAACAATTATCACTACCATTAAAGCTAATTTAATTTAACAATAGTTTGTTTTTGTTTGTCACGTTGATAATCAAACAGCAATTATCGCACACTTGTAAAATTATGTTAATAAATTATTATCATTAACATTAAAGCTTATTTTTATTTAACAATACGTTGTTTTCGTTTTTTTATGTTGAGTATTTAAATGCAATTATATCTTATTAATCTTCTTCTAAAAATTGGGGCCGATCTGACTTATTTTGGGGCCGATCAGACTTATTTTGGGGCCGATTTGACTTATAAAATTGCAATGGGGCCGATCTGACTTTTTTTTTACTGATTTGACTTATTTTCAGGCCGATTTGACTTGGGGCCCATCTGACTTGGGGCCGATTTGACTTGCTTGCTCTGAATCATTTAACTATTCCTATATATCTAAAAAATCTTTTTTTTTTGCACAGTAAGTGGCAGCAACAGAATATCCTTCTGCCATAAATAGTAGTCACATATTTGGTTTAGCCTAACTATGCTTAAGGTTGTAATGAATTTGGCTGGGGTAAATCTTAGTCCTTTACAGAATGATGTTACATATGCACAGTTAACATTTTATATTCATATTATTATTTTTTCATGTTTTATGTTTATTGGTGTGTGACCAATAACAAAAGTATCATAAAATCCACTGTCTACATCTAAATATTTGGACTTGGGTAATCAAAAACAACTTGCATTCTCTGTGCAACTTACCTTAAATTATTCCTTGAAGACATTATGGATACCACTAATTACAGCCATGACAAAATGATATATTTAAAAAGAAAGAAATCAACAAACTCTTAAGAAAATGTGAAAATACTGCTAGTAATGATGTCCGTTTTTGAAATGAAGAATTTCCTTTAGGAAATTTTATATTAAATCATAACCATTTTCCTTACTTTCAGTACTTTCTCTGTTTTTTAAGGTTTGTAGGTAAAGCTATGTCTCTGTTTACATCTGACCCAGTGTTGCTTGAGAACATAGCCACAGATCTATTAGCATGTGGTTGCTGCTCGCGGTGTACCCTTCGCTACCTTGGACTAAAAGACATGCATCTGTACAAAGGAAACTTACAGGTAACTTTGTACTCAGCTTTTATAATTTCATCTTTTTGTTACACATCTGGTGAAACTTTCTTAGGTTTATGCTTTCAGACTCAGGTAGTCAGTGAAATAGTTTTTCAGAGATGCAGGTAGTCAGTGAAATAGTTTTTCAAAGATGCAGGTAGTCAGTGAAATAATTTTTCAAAGATGCAGGTAGTCAGTGAAATAGTTTTTCAAAGATGCAGTTAGTCAGTGAAATAATTTTTCAAAGATGCAGGTAGTCAGTGAAAAAGTTTTTCAAAGATGCAGGTAGTCAGTGAAATAATTTTTCAAAGATTTAGGCTGTTTGGACTTACAGCCCCTAATAACAAAAACCAAGGTCTTAAAGCTCATTTCTTACAACTCTATTGGGCCAATGGTCTACTTATATGTAGAAGCAGCAAAAATTTTGTAAGCCTTGAGCCTCGGGCTTCTTTCGCAGACTGTCTGGGTTATGTGTTGGAGCTAGTACTGTTCAAACTCCTTATATGAAAACACTGGCAGTTTGTAATTGAAAATGGGAATGTGGTGCAGAAATTATTAAGAAATCATGGTAAAATACTCTGCTTGCCAGCATATATGATAGGGAATTTGATGATTAAAAGAACAAAACTAAAACAAATAGACACAAGGCACAATCATACCCATTGTATTAGATTTAGTGCCAAAAAAGCTTCCTATTTGCCTAGACCATGCTTAATATTTTCAAGAATTAAAGAAACATTTTTAAAATGTTAAGAAATGTAAGTGTATGTTGCATAAAATGATAATCTTCATGTTTTTAGTACAGTTGAATTTTCTAAAAAATTATAATTCATGTTACAGACTTCGAAATTATTTACCCACTGACTAACTGTTCTGAAAGAACTATTACATTCTTGTTTTTTTTCCATTTAGGACATGGAGGAGAAAGTCAAAGAATACCAACACGGTATTGCAAAAGAAAGTGACAATAATGGAGGAACAGATAGAAGTAAAGATGTAACATATTCTGAAACGAAGGAGGAGACTGATGTTAATACAGCAAATGAAGAAGAGTCCTGTAGCAATAGAAGCACCATAGATGCTGATATAAATCCTAGGAATGGGGAAAAAAGTAATGTGGCTGAAACTCTGGAAGTTGAAGACTCTAGTGTCAAAAGTACACATGATGCAAAAAAAGAAAGTGTAGACAAAGAGGAATGCTCTGTAGTTGATAAGACTGAAATTAATGTGGATGCTACTTACATATCACAGGGTGATAGAGACATGAAAATTCCACCATGTGTGGTTTGCTTGGGAATTCTACAGAATTTTTGTTCTGAGAAATTCTTGCATGCGGTAAGTGGGAATAAGGTTTGCACATTTTATAGGACTTTCTGATTGCCATTATTTGTAAGTAGTTTTACATATAGCTGAAAGGATAGTGTTGCATGCAAGAAAAACAAGTGAAAATATTGTAGTTTTATTGTCTTTTTTTAAGTCATGTGTCATGTTGATTGTTTCAATTTTTTAGGCTCCCAAACACAATAGTTGATGATTTGTCCATCTATGTGCCCATGCATGAATCACGCATTCTTGACTGGAAAATTTTTCAGTAACCACTGGTTACAATTAAAGGAAACTTCATGGAAAGCTTCAGTACCAAGAGAGTATTTGCATATTACCAACATGAACCATGATTGCCTTGTTTATTTTTATCAGAGTTATGGGCCCTTTGATTTATGCTATTGCACTATTTAATTATGGGCTATTTCTCAGTTATTGCTGATAGGAATGAAATGTAACTTTATAAGTAGCCCCAGTACTAAGTGAGCATATTACATGCATGATCCATATTGATTATTTTTTTTAGAGTTATGGGCCATTTGATTTTCCTGCAACACCATCTTTGTCTGGGATATTTCTCAGTAGCCAATGGCTGGAATTAAATGAAACTTTACAAGAAATCTCACTACCAAGAGGAATGTGCATTTTACCAGCATAATCTATATTTAATCAATATTTTTTCACAGTTATGTGCCCTTTTCTTTGCTGCAGATAGTATTGTAAGTATCCTACAGCACTATTCATTGATGGGCTATTTCTCATCAACCACTTGCTGGAATTACATGAAACTTTTTAGGGAGCTTCGAAACTAGATGGAGATGTTGCTACTTCAGTTCAAGTGTAACTTTCAGTGTTTGAAAAAAACTGAGGATGGAGTTTGTTTGTTATCTTCTGTGAGTGTTGCAAAGTACCGTAGATAATACACATTTATCAGTCAGTTACAGTGAAAAAGAGTCAGGCAATATAATAGACATACAAGTAGTTTGTTTAAATATTACTTCAGTTTATGTTGTGCATGTTACTTTTTTTACAGTTGAAGACCCACATTACAGATGAAGGATTTCACTATTCCTCATACATGTGTTCTCTTACGATACCTGTCTGTATAATTCTAAGAGAGGTTAGTATGAATACTCTGTATAATTATAAGAGAAGTAAGTATGAATACTCTGTCCTTATAATTCAAAAGAGGTTAGTGAGAATACTCTGTAATATTCTGAGACAAGTTAGTATGAATAATGCCAGTATATTTCCAAGAGAAGAAAGTATGAATGCCCTGTCTTTACAATTCAAAGAAAGGTTAGTATGAATACTCTGTATAATTCTAAGAAAAGTTAGTATAAATACCCTGTCTGTATAAATCTAAGAGGTTATGAATACTCTGTATCATTCTCAGAGAAGTTACATGAATGCTCTGTATAATTCTAACAGAAGTTAGTATGAATACTCTGTCTGTATAATTCTAAGACAGGTTTACAGGAATACTCTGTCTGTATAATTCTAATAGAGATTAGTATGAATAATCTGTATAATTCCAAGAGAGATTAGTGTGAATACTGTGTCAAACTCTAAGTGAAGGTAGTATGAATACCCTGTCTGCATAATTCTAAGAGAAGTTAAGTTAGTCTGAATAGTCTGTCTGTATAATTCTTAGAGTTGTTAGTATGAATACTGTGCCTGTATAATTCTTAGATAGGTGGGTATGAATACTCTGTATAATTTTAACAGAAGTTAATATAAATTCCTGGTCTGTATAAATCTAAGAGGTAATGAATACTCTGTATTATTCATAGAGAAGTTAGTATGAATACTCTGTATATTTCTAAGTAAAGTAAGTATGAATACTCTGTTTGTATAACTCTATGAGAGGTAAATATAATACTCCATCTGTATAATTCTAGGAGAGGTAAGTATGAATACTCTGTAAGAGAAGTTAATATATGTATGCTCTGTGTAATTCTAAGGGAAGTAATATGAATGCTCTGTATAATTCTCAGAGAAGTAACATGAATGGTCTGTATAATTCTATGAGAAGTAATATGAATGCTCTGTATAATTCTAAGAGAAGTTATATGAATGTTTTGTATAATTCTTACAGAAGTTATATGAATGCTTTGTGTAATTCTAAGAGAAGTAATATGAATGCTCTGTATAATTCTCAGAGAAGTAACATGAATGCTCTGTATAATTCTCAGAGAAGTAACATGAATGCTCAGTAGTCTGTATAATTCTATGAGAAGTTATATGAATGCTTTGTATAATTCTAAATGAAGTTATTGGAATACTCTGTATAATTCTAAGAGAAGTTATACTAATACTCTGTATAATTCTCAGAGAAGTATCATGAATGCTCTGTATAATTCTAAGAGAAGTAATATGAATGCTCTGTATTATTCTCAGAGAAGTAACATGAATACTCTGTAGAATTCTAAGAGAAGTAATATGAATGCTTTGTATAATACTTAGAGAAGTTATATGAATACTCTGTGTAATTCTCAGAGAAGTAACATGAATGCTCTGTATAAATCTCAGAGAAGTAATATGAATGCTCTGTGTAATTCTCAGAGAAGTTGCATGAATGCTCTGTATAATTCTAAGAGAAGTAATATGAATGCTCTGTATAATTCTCAGAGAAGTTACATGAATGCTCTGTATAATTCTAACAGAAGTTAGTATGAATACTCCTTGTAATTCAGAGATAGGTTAGTATGAATAGTTGGCCTATATAATTTTTAGAGAGGTTAGTGTTTATTCTCTGTATAATTCTAAATGAAGTTAGTGTGAAGTTTTCAAGTTACCAGTTAAACTCAGTGTTTGGCTATTTTCTTGGTGTGTAATTTTGACTCAAGGATTAGAAATGTTAGGTTTGAAAATAGGTAGCCAATAGTGTTGTTATTTGTACAGCCAAAAACCTGTCCTTTGCAGAAACTTGCAGAATTACCTTGTAAGTTTTTGTTAATAATGACGAAGAAAAATATTAAACCTATCACATGGTATACTAAAATACATATCAAAGAAAATTGCTATTTTATTGATGTCATGCCTTTTGACTTGAATGACAATGTTGTTAAGTGTACTTTTCTTTTTTTTATTTTGTAATATGGCAGTATTATCCTTCCAGTATGCCTTGATGTTACATTTGAAGGAAAGATTTAGGTAAGTTATATTGGGATACCACTAAAATTTAGGTCTTCAACGAAGTTTCATGACACAGTACTCCATAATTCATTTAGAGTTCATGTCAAGATAAAACACACTGATCAGCTAGGAAAGATCCCAATTTTATTGCTTGAAAATTTGTTAGAGTAACTCTATGTTACAAATTGATAGGTGAATTTTTTACAAAGAATCATTTCATGAAGGCTTGCAACTCAAAAAAGAAAAGATAATGATAGATAATTTGACTTCCTGATTGAATTATGGTCATTTCCTGTTTCAACAGAGGTCATTTTAATGTCTGTTTTCCAGTTCAGTTTATGGAAGCAAGAAATACACAGATGTGGCCCAAATAAAAGATGTCTGGAAGTGGAGATGTGGTCCTCTCCTGACAGATATACTGGGTGCATCATTTGATGTGAAGAGCAAGTTTGAAATCACTCTAACATTCCAGTACGAACAGTCCAACAAGGAATGTAGTTTTCTGTGAGTTCCAGTTCAGTCTTATTCTTACCCTGGTGCACATTTTGTTGTGGCTCTGTTTATGTCTGCTTCTTTGGTTGAAAATGTTTAATTTGCTTGAGTATTTAGTACCATATAGATTCAGGGGAAAAGTGCTGGAGGGGTAGAATGTCACACTCTTGTGAAAGTCAGGTTTCTAATCATTTAACTTCTCACTGATTGATGGTCATGGGTTTGCTCCCAGCTACTAATTAGCTCACCTGAGCATGAGCATGCTCATTTAAGCTTTTAGGATCAGTGATTGTCTG
The DNA here is from genome assembly GCA_012932295.1 of Cyclina sinensis. Classification (NCBI taxonomy): domain Eukaryota; kingdom Metazoa; phylum Mollusca; class Bivalvia; order Venerida; family Veneridae; genus Cyclina; species Cyclina sinensis. Next base: position 932,040 of record JAAONU010000011.1, read on the forward strand.
TTGTCCATCCGTCGTCGACAGTTACTTCAAAGGACATCTCCTCTGAAACCAGCCTGCCAGATTTGATTAAACTTGCCAGGAATGTTCCTTGCATGAAGCTCTATCAATGTTTTTCAAATGGTTCTGGTCCACTGCAGATCTAGGCCACAGGAGCTAAAAATAGATATGAAAAGTGAAAATTTTAAAAAATCTTCTTCACTGAAACCGCAAGGCCTAGAGCTAAGATATTTGGTATGTAACATTGTCTAGTGGCACTCTACCAAGTTTATTAAAATCATGGTCCTAGGGTCAATTTTGACCCAGCCCTAGGGGCCACATTATTTTACATAGGCTTATATAGGGAAAACTTCAAAAATCTTCTTGTCTGAAACCACAAGGCTTTGGGTAAGATATTTGGTATGTAGCATTGTTTAGTAGTCCTCTACCAAGTTAGTTCAAATCATGGCCCCAGGGTCAAAATTGACCTTGCCCAAGGGACCACATGATTTTACATAGGCTTATATAGGGAAAAATTCTAAAATCTATTCTTCTGAAACCACAAGGCCTAGAGCTAAGATATATGGTTTGTAGTTTTGTCTAGTGGACCTTTACCAATTTTTTTTCAAATCATGGCTCTAAGATCAAAATTGGGGTCACATTGTTTTACATAGGCTTATATTTAAACTGTTATGGAGCCTTTATTAATTGACTGATATCTTTGATATAGTACCATGCATGGACCGAAATAACTGGGTGGGGCTTCAGGTTACTGGGGTCAAGGTATGGTCACAGAGGTTAAAAAAAATTCTCTACCTTAAGTCATAATGTTTTTCTCGCAACTGATTCAATTTCAACCAAACTTTCACATAATATTTATATATAAAAGATCTCCTTTTTTCTCCTGATACAGACCCAGCTAGCTCAAGTGGTAGAGCATCTGAAGGTCAATCTTGATGATCCCGGTTCAATCCCCATCAGGGCTGGCAAAATTTTTCTGTGATAATTGATCTCAGACAATGCGTCTATAGGTCATTTGTCCCTCACCTCTGAAGCAAGTGAGGAAGTAGTCAGTCACTTGCGGAGAAATTTGGTTAGTAAACTGGTTTGATAGGGAGGAACACTGTGTAGGTGTACTGACCACCGGGATGTAACCAAAATTTTTTTCCTGAACCGACCTCATCCCATTATGTGTTCCAGAGGTATGGGGCCACAATAGTCTTGTTTTGCGATGTCTGCATGGTTTCACAGCTTTGAAAATCTTACAGATCACTTTCTTGAATCTTCATTTATTGACATATATCTTAGATATTTGGTATGTATGTATCATAAGCATCTGGGTTGGATTTTAGGTCACTACATGTAGGTTCAAGGTCACCAAAGCCTAAAAAATCAAAATTGGCCCCAACCCAGGAGTCACTTGGTTTTATATGGACTGACATAGGTATAACTTAAAAAATCTTGTCAGAAACCACAAGACCTGCATTTTAGATATTTGGTATGTGAAAAAAATAGTTGCAGTTGTTTTCAGGTGAGCAATAAAAGGGCCATCATGGCCCTCTTGTTTTAACCATTTGTGTGAGAAAGTTGCTGAGCAGTTTCTTATGGAGAATGGGAGTCTATTACTGGTCCTTCTCAGGAATGATGGTTAGGTAAACTGCCCACCTGATATGACTGACTGTTAGTGGGTGTTTAACTCAGTTGAGCTTAATTGCACTGAACAAATCAATCCTGGAGAGAGACTCACCAGTAACTTTCCTTATTCAACAATTTTGGCATCTGTACTGGTTTTCACCAAAGAAGTAGTCATAAGGTGGGATTAATGTAGGTGGCAAGGTCTTGTTTTCCATTTAATGTAAAATTAATATGTTTGACATTCATGTAATTGTGAAACTATGTGTTTGAATTAACAGGTCTGGTACCCTAAATTACCATGTCATTTTACATTTATGATAGACTTGATGCGGAGAATAATGACACTTTCCGTAAACGTAAACAGGATAGAAGATATAATAGGAAGAAACCAAATTTTGCTGTGTATACCAGAGGTAATGTGGCAAAGGCAGCGGAGGAAATGCCAGAAGAAGAATTCAGAAGGTTTTGAAATATTTCTAGATTATTTCAAATAGAATTAAAATAACATGTTGGATGAATTCTTTACTATGTTTGTTCACAGAGAATACTTTACATTTATATGTATCATTTTATCTTCTACCATATTGTTTTAAAAAATAAGCTCTTGTAGACATCTTTAATCAAATGTTTTTACATCCAAACATACCTAAATGCAGTCAGATGATGAGAACAAAATTGACCAAATTGTGATATGTCATTGACCAATTGATTAAATTAGAAACATGGAATGGTTCCTTTGATCAATGTGTTACACAGACATACCTGGTGAAAGGCTTTTGTCCTTTAATGGAGAATCTATCTGTTTGCTTTGACACCAGCAAGATGCCTTATACTAGGTTATAGCCAACTTTTTATAAGAAAGCTTTTGTTAAATAAACTGTTCATTTTGTTAAAGGAATATGCTAAGTACATTCCTCAAGTGGTGTGGTAACAGCATGATGCAAAATAGGCTATTTATACTTTGCGGAACGGAACGAAACGGAACGGAACAAACATTGAGGCACCACACGGGGCACAGCAATTTTTTACTAATATGTAAATATATTAAATAAAAATTATGAAATATTGAAACTGCCTAGCGAACAGTCGATCTAGGGCTTTTTCGAACTGAACCATCTGAATACCCACTTCTAAATGGACATCATTTATATAAAATCTTCGGGACTGCAAACAGTTGTTCCGTTTCGTTCCGCAAAGTATAAATATCCCATAGAATAATTATATTCTACGGAACGGAACGGAACAAGATTTATTTTTTCTTGTCAATGGAATTTTTCATCCTGGTATATTACAGGTACATGAATTTATTACATGCAACCTGTTTTAAAAAAACTATGTTCTTGGCTTATTCAATATAGGAAATCCTATCGCCATAAAATTTATATATTTAAATATTTTGCACTTGTTGCAGTAATTTAATATTTATTATTCATATAAACTGACGAATGAAAAAAAAATGAGTGGACAATCTAAATATTTTTTGGCGATATCAGGACCTCTTTAATATGTATCGAATGGCCGTCATATCCAGTACACTCATTTTGTATTATATAAAATTCTAAAAAATATTAATAATCATCGTAAACAAATTAAATTTGAAAACATGCTTGCCATATATAAATTGATATTACATGCAATAATAAAGCTGAAATATTACTATTACAGTCAGCATTGTGTACAAACCATTTCTTCAACTCTATTTATTCTGATTCCGTTTCGTTCCGCAAAGTATAAATATCCCCTAAGATAATGATATTTAGCGGAACGGAACGGAACAAGATTTGTAGCTGCAAACTTCCCTACATGAATCAGAGGTGGAGGACAAATGATGTCAGACTAAATGTCTTATCAAATCGGCACGGAAAACATTGCCCGCCCAAGGATCGAACTTAGACACCGACACTCCTAGCTATTGATCTAAGCGGGCGGGTTGGAAACTTATATAATTATCGTAAACAAATTCAATTTGAAAACATGTTTGCCATATAATTTGATTGTGCATGCACTAATAAAGCTGAAATATCACTATTACAGTCAGCATTGTGTACAAACCATGTCTTCAACTCTATTTATTGTGATTCCGTTTCGTTCCGCAAAGTATAAATATCCCCTAGCATAATGATATTTAGCGGAACGGAACGGAACGATATTTGTTATTCAGTACCCATTTCCTCCTTTATAATGCTTGTATAAACTTCACATATAAATAATCTTTCATGATGCATAAACAAAATCGCAGGCTACCTATCCTGCTAATGAAGACTCGTCACTTTTAGAAGTCACAACATATAAATCAAATACAGAAATGTGGAAACTATCTTTGTTCGTTTGGGGTCTAACACCGTTTTCAACAGTATTTCAGTTATGTAACGATGGGCAGTTAACCTAAACAGTGTTCCTGGATTCTGTACCTGTACTTACCTGTTCTCCACAAGTAACTGCCAACTTCCCCACATGAATCAGAGGTGGAGGACGAATGATGTCACACACAATGTGTTATCAAATCGGCACGGAGAAAATGGCCCGCCCGAGGATCGAACGGCTTGCGACTCTGCAATCCAAAGACCGGCGCTCTTACCTACAGATCTAAGTGTGCGGGTTGGAAACTATATTATTATCGTAAACAAATTAAATTTAACAACATGTTGGGATTATGATGGAGAACAAGTGTGCGAGGTTTCAAAGTCAATGGACTTATAAAATATTTGAGGTGGTATACAGTCAGCGTTGTGTACGAACCATGTCTTCAATACTATTTATTGTGATTCCGTTTCGTTCCGTAAAGTATAAATATCCCCTGGGATAATGATATTTAGCGGAACGGAACGGAACGGAACAAGATTTAATAATTGTTATTTATGACTAATTTCCTCCTTTATAATGCTGGTATAAACTTCACTTATAAATAATCATTCATGATGCATAAACGAAATAGCAGGCTACCTATCCTGCTAATGAAGACTCGTCACTTTGTTTATGAAATGACAACATATAAATCAAATACAGAAATGTGGAAACTATCTTATTATTATACACAAATTAAATTTGAGAACACATATATATATATATATATATATATATATATATATATACATATATAATTTTTAGCTCACCTGAGCACAAAGTGCTCAGGGTGAGCTTTTCTGATCAGTCTTTGTCCGTCGTCCGTCCGTCCGTCGTCAACTTTTCATTCAAATGACATCTCCTCTGAAATCAAAGGGCCAAATAAAATGAAACTTGCCTGGGATGTTCCTTGCATGAAGCTCTACCAAAGTTGTTCAAAGAATTCAATTCCATCAAGAACTCTGGTTGCTATGGCAACTTAAAAGAAAAAACTTTGAAAATCTTCTTGTCTGAAACCACAAGGCCTAGAGCTTAGATATTTGGCATTTAGCACCCTCTAATGGAACTCTACAAAAATTGTTCAAATTATTTCCCTGGGGTCAAAATTGGCCCCGCCCCAGCGGTCACTTCATTTTACATAGACTTATATAGGAAATCTTTAAAAATCTTCTTCTCAGAAACCCCAATGTCTACAGCTTAGATATTTGGTATGTAGCATTGTCTAGTGGATGTCTACCAAGTTTGTTCAAATTATGGCCCCTGTGTTAAAATTGACCACGCCCCAAGGTTCTCTTGGTTTACATATAGTTATATAGGAAAAACATGAAAAATCATTTTTCTCCAAAACTAATAGGACTAGACCTTAGATATTTGGTGTGGAGTATTGTGTAGAGAACCTTTACCAGTATTGTTTAAATGTTGGCCCTGGGGTCAAAATTGGCCCCGCCCCGGGGGCCCTTAATATGTAAAAAAGGAAATCTTTAAAAATCTTCTTCTAAGAAACCACAATGCCTACAGCTTTGATATTTGGTATGTAGCATTGTCTAGTGGATGTCTACCAAGTTTGTTCAAATTATGTCCCCTGGGTCAAAACTGGCCACGCCCCAGGGTTCTCTTGGTTTACATATAGTTATATAGGAAAACCATGAAAAATCATTTTTCTCCAAAACTAATAGGACTAGACCTTAGATATTTGGTGTGGAGTATTGTGTGGAGAACCTTTACCAGTACTGTTTAAAAGTTGGCCCTGGGGTCAAAATTGGCCCCGCCCCGGGGTCCCTCAATATGTAAAAAAGGAAATCTTCAAAAATCTTCTTCTCAGAAACCACAATGCCTACAGCTTTGATATTTGGTATGTAGCATTGTCTAGTGGATGTCTATTGATATTCAATATATAGGTTCCTTGCATGGACCTCTACCTATGGGTAGGGTTTGAGGTCACTGGGTCAAGGTCACCATAGCTTATAATAAATTTCTACTTTCTGTCATAGAGCCTTTATTTATTGACTGATATTTTACATATTTGGTTTGTAGGCACTTACATATTTTCAATTAAAAAATGAAATACTGCTTAACAACAAACCTACAGCCAAATTTCTCAGGTGAGCGATCCAGGGCCATCATGGCCCTCTTGTTTATATATATAATTTGAAATTACATGCACTAATAAAGCTGAAATATTACTATTACAGTCAGAGTTGTGTACAAACCTTGTCTTCAACTCTTATTTATTGTGATTCCGTTTCGTTCCGCAAAGTATAAATATCCCCTAGGATAATGATATTTAGCGGAACGGAACGGAACAAGATTTGTACCTGCCAACTTCCCCACATGAATCAGAGGTGGAGGACGAATGATGTCACACTAAATGTCTTATCAAATCGGCATTTAGAACATTGCCCACCCAAGGATCGAACTCGCGACACTGATGCTCCTACCTACTGATCTAAGCTGGCGGGTTGGAAAGTTATATAATTATCGTAAACAAATTAAATTTGAAAACATTTTTGCCATATATAATTTGAAATTAAATGCACTAATAAAGCTTAAATATCACTATTAAAGTCAGCGTTGTGTACAAACCACGTCGTCAGCTCTATAAATTGTGATTCCGTTTCGTTCCGCAAAGTATATATATAAATCAAATACAGAAATGTGGAAACTGTGAATGTATCAACGTAATATCATTTTAACCTTAACCATGTGGGGTGGGGTGGTGAACTTCTAAATGCAGTATTCTGTGTACTGCTCAAGACGCAGCAAGTATAACCAAGAACATCAAGAAGTTTTCTCATACTTTTATTTCAGGTACATCCTCTTCTATGAGTGATGTTTGTGTGGTAAAAGCTGAAAATATAATTAATTTCAATGACACACCAGTTAATAATTAAAATACATAATGATAAAGAACATGACATAACAGACTAGACATTTGACACTAGACATGACTTTAACATACAGCTAATTGATTCATTAACATAAATCGTTTTTACAAAACTTATCTCCAGTCTTAACATGACTAAACATTAAAATGAACACCAAGTGCGAAACGGTTCGAGTACGAATGAAGCAAAAACATCTTTCCGCGGTTCATATTTTAACAATAGAAAAATGACCACTTCTGCAACAAACATTTAAGAGTACAATTTCTCTTTTTCTTTTCAATACTTACACTGTGGTGATATGGTAAAGACAATAAAAGGAGCAATTCTCCACATGTAAGCCGAATGCCCGCCAAACGAAAAGAACGACAACTCTCACGAAAAAAGGTTCAAAAGTTCTAAAAGAGAAAAAGGTGTAAAGCTACTAAATTTACACACGGGGTCCATCACATTCTGCAATCTGGGTATAATAGCCCTATGTAATGGGGTAGATCAGGACTGTTTGAATAGTTAGTAATGTTGCAATTTTTTATGTCATGTATAACTCCACTGAATATGTCGTGTTTGGAAATAGGCGTTTTCATGGTTTTAACAAATTAAACCGTGTCAGTTTTGTTTTGTAAATACTAAAAGCTTGTCTTGTTCAGTTTTCCACCATGTTCTCGCGAATAACTATGAAGGGCAAGTCGCAATTTTTAAAATTGATACAATTTATCTGCTACGGTTGTTAATGTTGATACTGCCACTACTGTCCCAAGATCGTCAGTCCATTTCAAGTACGATATTGTATTAACACTAAGCATTTTAAACGAAAATCTCCATGGAATACCACAGGTGGTAGTAGCGTAGCTTGAATACAGTATGGGCCCATGGGCACTATATACATAAATAAATCACAATAACAATGTTTTCTGAGAAAAAAATGGTTTTTATTTTTACAAAATTCAAAGTAGAGTCATGTCCTTCAAAATCTCCTATTTAATATCAAAGCTTCAGCTAAATTTTGTGAAAAGTTGGACATAAAGAAAAATTTAAACCAATACCCACAATCAAGTAACAACAATACCTTATAATTTTAATTTTTTTAAATCAGATGAGCTAAAAATTATTAATTAACGTTATCCAGACTCTTCTGTCTATAATGTTTGCTAGCAGTTTTTTTTATAAAATGGATTTCTTATTTTGAGAAAGTGTAATTGTTACATCTCTATATGTGGTTTTAAAGTGATATAACTTTTCCTCAGTATTTCTAAATGATTTCTATTAATTCATTGTAATTGATTAAATTAAAGTGAAAGAACTTGTTTAAAATGATTTTTTACACAAACATTTCTTATAAATACTTTAAGACTCAGCACCGCCCGATTCTGCTGGTTTTTTTTCTATTAATTTTACTTAATTATTCCGACCTCCTTTTAAAGATATTATGATGATTTTTTTATATTGTTTTTTAACATATTGTCAAATAAAACAATAATAAAAAAAATAATTATATAACCATTTGGTGATGACTGCACAACCCGATTTTGCTTTTTTTTCTCCATTTATTTTACTTAATTATACTGACGTCATTTTTAAAGAAATCATACCAATGTTTTTTATATTGTTCGTTAAAATATTGCTGAATAGTACAATCAAATTGAACAATAATTCTGTAAACCGTTTGGTCAGCATAACTTCAACATTTTGACAAAATTGACCGCGTCACATGATTTTGCTGTTTTTTTTTCTTTTATGAACTCCTATGACACACATGTACATGTATGATACATAGACATATAAAGAGTCTTTCGGACGAGACTTTAAACCGAGGTCCCGTGTTGATGTTCTATCTGCATCTGGCACGTTAAAGAATCAGGGAAGCTTCTTGAATTGGAGTGTCTTCTGTATCTTGCGCTATCCTCCGCAACCTAAAATCACTAACACTCTTCTGGAGGCGTCGCCCATATGGGCAACCGGTGGCGACGATAAATAAACGCAAAAACAAACAAACATAGACATGTAGGCATATGTCATAGCTACAATTTAAGACTATAAGCATGTATGTAGGGGCGATACTGAGGTCACAAAATTGATTATGGCTTAAATAAATGGTATTTTTAAATTTTAGTTTCAAATCTTTTGGTTGGACAAATGCTATTTAATAAAAATGACGTTTTGTCGAAATTAAACAAACTTTAATTGCTAAGGCTTTGAAGCTATGTCGAGTATTTTAAAATACTGTTATGTTTCAGAACATTAAACTTATCACCGTGCTATCGATTTGCCTTTTCTGTTTTATTTCACACATTACTACAATTGAACGGACAGAACAGGTAAGATATTCCGAATATGGGTGAGGGAAGGGGTTCTTTGAAGATGTCCAACAGCGCTTACATTCATACTGAATAACTCAATGACTTACTTCGTTATCATTTATTAGTTCATGCATATTCAAATTATATATTGCAAATATGTTTTCAAATTTAATTTGTTTACGATAATTATATAACTTTCCAACCCGCCCGCTTAGATCAGTAGGTAGGAGCATCAGTGTCGCGAGTTCGATGCGGAACGAAACGGAATCACAATTTATAGAGTTGAAGACAAGGATTGTACACAACGCTGACTGTAATAGTGATATTTCAGCTTTATTAGTGCATGTAATTTCAAATAATATATGGCAAACATGTTCTCAAATTTAATTTGTGTAAGATTAGATAGTTTCCACATTTCGGTATTTGATTATGTTGTCATTTCTAAAAACAAAGTGACGAGTCTTCATTAGCAGGATAGGTAGTCTGCTATTTAGTTTATGCATCATAACTGATTATATATATATGAAGTTTATACAAGCATTATAAAGGAGGAAATGAGTCATAAATAACAAATCTTGTTCCGTTCCGTTCCGCTAAATATCATTATCCTAGGGGATATTTATACTTTTCGGAACGAAACAGAATCACAATTTATAGAGTTGAAGACATGGTTTGTACACAATGCTGACTGTAATAGTGATATTTCAACTTTTATTAGTGCATGCATATTCAAATTATATATTGCAAATATGTTTTCAAATTTAATTTGTTTACGATAATTATAAAGCTTTCCAACCCGCCCGCTTAGATCAGTAGGTAGGAGCATCAGTGTCGCGAGTTCGATCCTTGGGTGGGCATTGTTCTCCATGAAGATGATAAGTCATTTAGTCTGACATCATTTGATTCATGTGGGGAAGTTGGCAGTCACAAATCTTGTTCGGTTCCGTAAGCTAAATATCATTATCCTAGGGGAAATCTTGTTCCGTTCCGTTCCGCTAAATATCATTATCCTAGAGGATATTTATACTTTGCGGAACGAAACGGAATCACAATTTATAGAGTTGAAGACAAGGATTGTACACAATGCTGACTGTAATAGTGATATTTCAACTTTTATTAGTGCATGCATATTCAAATTATATATTGCAAATATGTTTTCAAATTTAATTTGTTTACGATAATTATAAAGCTTTCCAACCCGCCCGCTTAGATCAGTAGGTAAGAGCGTCGGTTTTCGGATCGCAGAGTCGCAAGTTCGATCCGTGAAGTTAGCAGTTACTTGCGGAAAACAGGTAAGTACCGGTACAGAATCCAGGAACACCGTTTAGGTTAACTGCCCATCGTTACATAACTGAAATACTGTTGAAAACGGTGTTATAGTTTCCACATTTCTGTATTTTATTTATATGTGATTTCTAAAAGTGACGAGTCTTCATTAGCAGGATAGGTAGCCTGCGATTTTGTTTATGCATCATGAATGATAATTTATATGTGAAGTTTATACAAGCATTATAAAGGAGGAAATGGATATTGAATAACAAATCTTGTTCCGTTCCGTTCCGCTAAATATCATTATCCTAGGGGATATTTATACTTTGCGGAACGAAACGGAATCACAATAAATAGAGTTGAAGACATGGTTTGTACACAATGCTGACTGTAATAGTGATATTTCAGCTTTATTAGCACATTCAAATTATATGGCAAACATGTTTTTAAATTGAATTTGTTTACGATAATTATAAAGCTTTGCAACCCGCCCGCTTAGATCAATAGGTTTGAGCGTCGGTGTCTAAGTTCGATCCTTGGGCGGGCAATGTTCTCCGTGCCGATTTGATAAGACATTTAGTCTGACATCATTTGTCCTCCACCTCTGATTCATGTAGGGAAGTTGGCAGCTCCAAATCTTGTTCCGTTCCGTTCCGCTAAATATCATTATCTTAGGGGATATTTACACTTTGCGGAACGAAACGGAATCACAATTTATAGAGTTGACGACGTGGTTTGTACACAACGCTGACTGTAATAGTGATATTTAAGCTTTATTAGTGCATTTAATTTCAAATTATATATGGCAAAAATGTTTTCAAATTTAATTTGTTTACGATAATTATATAACTTTCCAACCCGCCAGCTTAGATCAGTAGGTAGGAGCATCAGTGTCGCAAGTTCGATCCTTGGGTGGACAATGTTCTAAATGCCGATTTGATAAGACATTTAGTGTGACATCATTCGTCCTCCACCTCTGATTCATGTGGGGAAGTTGGCAGGTACAAATCTTGTTCCGTTCCGTTCCGCTAAATATCATTATCCTAGGGGATATTTATACTTTGCGGAACGAAACGGAATCACAATAAATAGAGTTGAAGACATGGTTTGTACACAATGCTGACTGTAATAGTAATATTTCAGCTTTATTAGTGCATGTAATATCAATTTATATATGGCAAGAATGTTTTCAAATTGAATTTGTTTACGATAATTATATAAGTTTCCAACCCGCCCGCTTAGATCAATAGGTAGGAGCGTCGGTGTCTAAGTTCGATCCTTGGGCGGGCAATGTTCTCCGTGCCGATTTGATAAGACATTTAGTCTGACATCATTTGTCCTCCACCTCTGATTTATGTAGGGAAGTTTGCAGCTACAAATCTTGTTCCGTTCCGTTCCGCTAAATATCATTATCTTAGGGGATATTTATACTTTGCGGAACGAAACGGAACCAGAATAAATAGAGTTGAAGAAATGGTTTGTACACAATGCTGACTGTAATAGTAATATGTCAGCTTTATCAGTGCATGTAATATCAATTTATATATGGCAAGCATGTTTTCAAATTTAATTTGTTTACGATGATTATTAATATTTTTTAGAATTTTATATAATACAAAATGAGTGTACTGGATATGACGGCCATTCGATACATATTAAAGAGGTCCTGATATCGCCAAAAAATATTTAGATTGTCCACTCATTTTTTTTTTTCATTCGTCAGTTTATATGAATAATAAATATTAAATTACTGCAACAAGTGCAAAATATTTAAATATATAAATTTTATGGCGATAGGATTTCCTATATTGAATAAGCCAAGAACATAGTATTTTTAAAACAGGTTGCATGTAATATATTCATGTACCTGTAATATACCAGGATGAAAAATTCCATTGACAAGAAAAAATAAATCTTGTTCCGTTCCGTTCCGTAGAATATAATTATTCCAAGGGATATTTATACTTTGCGGAACGAAACGGAACAACTGTTTGCAGTCCCGAAGATTTTATATAAACAATGTCCATTTAGAAGTGGGTATTCAGATGGTTCAGTTCGAACAAGCCCTAGATCGACTGTTCGCTAGGCAGTTTCAATATTTCATTATTTTTATTTAATATATTTACATATTAGTAAAAAATTGCTGTGCCCCGTGTGGTGCCTCAATGTTTGTTCCGTTCCGTTTCGTTCCGTTCCGCAAAGTATAAATAGCCCAAAATATATATTTCAGGAGTTACCAGTGCCCACCTGTTGAACCAAGATCTTATACCAAATGTGATGTGAAGTGCCAAAATGAAAATATTTTTGTTGCAGGTAAATCATTAATAGTAAAGTTTTCAAAAACACAAGACTGACTAGAGTATTTGAAGGTCTTAAAACATTTTAGCTTTAAATTTACTGGGGTTCGTTGGAAGCCATATTTATTTAGCCATATATATCTCCCTTTAGTTTTGTGTATAATTGAAGTATCATAACTTGTAGGTTGTGTATTGCAAATCTATTGTAAATGAGCCCCTTTAATGTGATAAATTGTTTCAGGGTATATTGCTACATTTGAACAGATGTTTTATCTTATCTGAAGAAGCTGTCACTTTCTTAAGTAGAATAGAAATATACAACTAAGAATGTTGGAAAGTTGATAGACAGTTAGACACTCACCATAAGTAAAGTTGAAATAATCACACCACTATTATTTAAGTGTTCAATATAATTTTTTTAGGTCGTTATAACAAATATAGTAGAACATTAAGTCAGACACCGTGGTTAATTGATGGTGTGAGTAAGACGGAGACTTCTGTGGAAGAACTATTGGAAATGGAGATTCAGAAGAATTTTAGACCTTCTGGTAAATTACATATGGAATTATATTTTTCGTAAAGATTATAACAAATTTATGAAGTACTTGTTTAAAATGCTTCCATCATTATAAGTGAAATTGGAATAAAGTATGTAAGATTAACGAAATGGCTGATGTTTCAGTCCAAGCTGGAAAAAAGTGTAGCCCTTGGTCTTAGAAGTTAATTTTTTTGTCATGTCAAATAGGGGCAAGCAATAGAATTTAATGAAAGCTGTTGTATAGCTGTGAGAAAGACAAATGCTTTTAAGCCTTTTTATCATTAGAATTAAATAAGCATTTCCAATGAAATTCAGACAATTTTACTGGAGTGTTACTACAGATACTTATTGTGATTGGTTTACAGAGTTCAAGTTCTCGTCATCTGGCAGAGAGGATGTAGACGTACTTATGCTTGGAAATGGTAAGTTGATGATGTTTTCAGATTTTAGTGTGACAGTAGCTGACTGTTGGTTACTTTAGCAACATTTAAATATACACAAATAAGCCTTTTTTTAAAAAAAATGAATGTCTCCATAAATTGCATCAAATAAAAAAGGTCTGTTCAAACTGCAGAAGTTTTATTTCTGAATGTCAAGACTTTTCTGCATGCAAAATGTCTAGAATTCAGGTTTGTAAAATATCTACTCTTGTTATAAACTGTTGCACTGCTAGACATATAATTTGTTAATTTTCTTTTAAAAAAAAAAAAAGAAAAAAGAAATGCAGATTTTTATTATCCCTTACCTCTTTCATTTTGAAAAAGATAATGGTGTGTTGTTTTACAGATGTTGGTTGGTCTGTAAACCACTTCATTTCTGATCAATAACTTGAGAACACAATGTGCAGAGAGATTTGGTAGGTAGGTTGGGCATGATGAGTGCACAGGGGCCCTGTACTATATGAGAGGTTTTACATCAATTACTCAAGAATGAGAGAATTCAAGAATTTTAAACATAGTTCAGCTTTATGAGTAGATAACTCAGCATCAGTATATTTAAGCTTACCCATGCTGAGTCAACTTCCTTGATTGATCTTTGGGATTTCTGATGCACGTATAGAGGTTATCAGTGTCATGGCAACACTTGTTTCTATTTTTTTTCTACTTAAAAGGGAGACCTTTTGTATTGGAGTTGGTCAACCCAAAGAGGAGAGAATTTACACAGCAAGAGATGACAGAAATGCAGAAGGTATGTTTGCTTTGTGTGCACTTACTTTAGCAAGTCCACATTTTATTCTAGGACTCTACTCAGTTGTACCAAATAAAAGTGTGACAGTAATTTGGAAAAGCTCATCAAGTCACCCCTTTGCTCAAAATTTCCAAACAAACCGTATTCACATGAAAAATAGATTTAATCAATGTGAAAATGTTTCCTCCATGAAAAAAATGATGTTCGAAAGCAAAACCACAGATAAAGCATTCACTTGTGAAATTTAAATTTGAGGGATAATTTCTGCTGCTTTAGTCAAACGTATGTTTGGGTCTCCTAATTTCGATCACATGCTTCTATCCTTACTTTTTATGTCAGAAAGTTAGCAGCACCTTTCAGGGAATACTGTCTCTTGCCATATATTTTGCAATTCTAGAAAGTTGAGGACCCGTTTGTAGATAATTTGTTAAAATAATGGATCTGGAAAAGAAAATTAAAAAAAAATTGGATTGATTCTGATCAAAGTGTGAAAAATGCATACAAACTTCACATGTTGTCAGGGAAAATAGAACAAAAATAATAAAAACGACTGTTGTCCACATGATTATCTATACATATAAGTTTTTCTATTCTTCAAAAATGTTCATTTTAAGTCATGAAATTATTGATGTAACATTTTGCAGACAAAATTAGATTACTATGTCAAAATTTTCTGATTATTTCTTTCAGGTGATGAACGCCAGCACAAAAGACATACAATGTAGTGATCTACAGATAGTTTCCAAGTAAGTGTGTTGTTCAGTTGCCATAAAGACAGTTGTTGGACAGTAACATGATGTTGTTACTTTTGTTACATGTCAGGAGGCATCCAGTTTCATATAGGCTTAGCAGTTTATTTATTGATCAGTTTCATATAGGTTTTGTTTGCCTTACTTTTTGTCATTGTAGTTTGAAATGAAGAGTCATTTCGAAGCTTAATCATGCTGAGTCTTACATACTGCATATTTTTGAAATCTTAACTAGGGAAGAAACAGATATTTTGAAGGAAGGAGAGATTGACAAAGTGAAGAAGTACAGGGCATTATGTTGGTCAAAACAGCCTGTATCAGATGAACAGCTAAATACATTGTCAAGTATGAAGGTAAGTTAGTGTAGGATTATATTTTCGCAGACAGCTGTTAACACGTGTTAAATTTAAGGACATACCAAAGACTTAAGTTTACTGTGGTCTCTCAATTTAGAATTAGATTGTAGAGTGGGCACACTAGTCCCTCTGATTGTAGGAAATGTAACAGTCCTCACTAAACTTGGACACAATGTTTACAGGCTTTTCACAGCTAGTCGTAATCAACAAGGAAGATTATCATTATTACATAGGGTACTTGCCCTTGTAGGAAAATTAATACAGCATTGACAATGTCTGGTTTTAAATCTTGGCAATTTTGTTAGTATTAAATTAAACCTGACAAGTTGGTACCTATATTAATTGTCCCAGTCACTAGAGAGTTAAGGGTCTTGAGCAAGAGATAAGAGATAATTGAAAATAGCTTCATGTTGATACTAATGCCACTAGTTAACCACTCACATTTATCAGTATATCATTTCAGGACATTAAATTACTCCAGAAAACTCCAATAAGGGTCCTACATAGGTGAGTCAGCCATTTATTTTTCAACATTATCTGCTGCCTGCAGATTTGTAACACTAGACATAATCAGTACATACTTATAAGTATTAATTAAAAATATGGCAGCCCTGATTGAAAATCTTGAGAAAAGTGAAATTCCTTGTTTTTGTTTACCATGGTATAAAATGTTCTGAATATTTGAATACCACTTTCTGATGGTGCTGTTGTCATTAGTCTCAGACAGTGCTGTTTGATGTCACTCTGGCATAATGGTGCCAAACAATCATGCAGAACTGTACTTAATTAAACTAAAACATAACAGTTTTATCTTGGAGGTTATATCTTAAGTGAGCATTCCTGTGTTTAGTACCATTATACCTTGTATCTGAATAAAATAGTGAAACACTTGTTCGAATATTCATTTGACCAAAGCTTTTTAAAACAAAAGGCAGAATCTGAGAAAACAACAACTTTGACAGTCTTGTAGTTTGATATGTTACTCTAACAGTCTTATAAAATCTTGTATGGGAGTGGTAGTAACTGTAATTGACAATATTTTAGGCGTCCTCTGTCAACTCGAGCCAGAATGATCCATCAGATTACAGCAGAAGGAGTAGATGAGCACCATTTCAGACTAGATCTATCTACACAAGCAGGAACGTATCCTTTCTATTCCTTTAAATCAAGTGATCTGTACTTTAAAGTAGTTTAAGTTAAATTTAATTTTCATTTCATTTTAGTTTCCAGTAGTTAAGACAACTGACTCTTATATTTTCTTGTCATTTAAACTTCTTTAAGGGGTTGAAATCTTTTTATGTTGTTTAAACCTCTGTCCTAAAGTTTATACTACTTGACATGTAAGTTTCCTGTCATGTATTTTATACCAGTGTTCAGCTGTCCTTCATACATGTTCTTGCACACTTTAGTTTTAGACTTTATTGCACTTTAAACTTACTTTCGATAATAGTTCAACAGAGATAAGGTTTATTTTTACTATGCTTTCACTGTCAAACAGAAACAAAAAACAAAAACAAAAAACTACATATTTTTTTATTGCTCTGGCTAAATGTGATGTGTCAGGTCAGTTTGATGTTATCAAGAAAACGATGTCACAGTTTGATGTCACAAAGTAGTTAATGATTTTCAGTAAACACACAATGTTTTCCGCTTTTTCTGAATACCGTAAAGTGCTGCCTTTGTAAAATGCGAGTTTAATCTGAGAGGTTATTGAAACATGGATATGGATCAAACAACAACCTCAAATCTATATTGCAGTTTGCATGTTACTTGGTGTCATGCGCGATATCAAAATGAATAACAGAAATGTAAGACATGAATTGTTTTTTCCACTATAAGTTCTGGTAGTCCGATTGCAATAAAGAGTACAGAAAAGTAATTAGAAAGCTAATTCCTATCTGAAAGTGACAAAAACTTAAAATGTAAAATTTGACTACATTGGTGATAATCTCATGACATGTCCCAAATATATGGTCATGCCCTTGTCAAGGACATGACAAATGACTTAGAACACAGCACATTTAACTATGTGTTTTTTCATCCAAGTTTTTCACATTATTGTAGTTTATACCGCTTGTAAAAGGTTTGTAATTCCATTCTTATGTATATTTGGCCAAGGATTTTATGTATCCTGGACCAATTTAATGGGCATCAATATAAAATGTAGGTTTTTTTCTAGATAATCTTCTGCTTTTTAAAACCTTATTAATTCTTGATTCAAACAATTAGATATGTCAAAGAGTTTGTACATGGGGATTTTGGGAGGACCAAACCAAATGTATCTACACTGTTGTCCCAGGAGTGTGATATACTGGAACTGGACGTAACAGTAAGTTACTGAAAAACATCAATATCTAACTGATAACCTTTACCTTACTGATAAACACTTACCTTACTGATAAACACCTACCTTACTGATAAACACCTACCTCACTGATAAACACCTACCTTACTGATAAACACCTAAAATTTACTGATAAATGCATATACTTTACTGAATAATGCATATACTTTACTGTTAAACACCTACCTTACTGATAAACACCTAAACCTTACTGATAAATCCATATACTTTACTGATAAACACTTCTTACTGATAAACACCCATTAGTTACTAACTTTCTGTTTGTAACTTATTGACACCTGTAATTGGATTAACATTGAATATTAATTATAAAAGCACTTGCAGTTACTGGTAAACATGTTTATCACTAAAAAACATACTGTTAGTTGATGATTATTACCTGTAAGATACTGACAACATCTTTAAGGTTGTACTATAAAATGAAATACATGTTAGATACTGATTAACTCTTTCATATGAAAACTGTTAGGTTAATGAAAAACATTTTACTCTTGGCTTTTAGTATTTCATACTTTTAGCACAAGTACTGGTTTGAATCCAGGAAACAGCCATCAAGCAGGATTAATATAAGTTGCAAGAAGCTGTTTCCAAGTGGATATGAAGTAATGTTGAAACATATCCAAATCCAAGCATGGGATAGATACTTTAACCACTCCTTCCTCAGTTCACTTTGATGTGAAAGGGTACCAGTAATGTATGTAAATGCCTCTTTTCTCTGCTAAATTGGTCCCACCATGAGTGGTGATACAAAAGAATTTGAAATAAGCTTTGACAGCTGGCATCATATCAGGCAAAAACAAATGAACAAATAGATGAAAGTTTTATTTCCAGTCTGTAAACCTGTCCTCAGATTTTTATCTTTTCATTTCTTCGTGTGATTATGACATAATTTTGCAAGAGTATTTTGAGGGGTATTAATCATAGTCAGTGTAAGTTCAACATGGGTTGCACATGTTCTTCTTTCTGTTTTCAGGCTGTGGAGTTGAACTGGCCAAAGAAGATAGATGGCAGCTGATGAACGTTGAATAATAAAAAAACAAGAACTTTCTGTCTTTCACGTACCATATCAAGCGTATAACATTGTTAGAGGATTGCAAGATTTCTGTGAGCTTGAATTGAAAAATCTGTTGCTATTGAGTTGTTATTTAAGTTTATACATAATACTTGAAAAAGTCTTTTTTTACAAAAAAATATTTTTAAAAGTATAGATCATTCTTGGATACCAATGCCTGTTGGTGTCTGTCAGTAAATGTAGACATGTTACAAATAAGTTGAGAATTGTTGTCAGTGGTGAAAAATTATTGATTTTTTCATTGTTTTATTCACACAAAAGTTTAAGAAACAGAAACAAATAAACAGAAGATTAGGGCTGCAAATGAACAAAGTGTCAGCTGTAGTCAGAAAAATATATCCAGGTCCTTGTTAGTGTTATTAATTTTTAGAGTGATCATTTCTGTGAAGGGTGAAATAAAGAAGTACTTGTTAATGAATATGTTGTTTTCTTTGTTTTAGACAAAATATTGACCAAGTCTTTCTGCTAATTGAAGGCCCTTATTTCAAACCCTACCCAAGGTCTGTTCAAGTATTTTCAGTACAGGATTCTTGTATTAATGCACTTTGAAGAGTTAATTATTGTTGGTGCAGTATGTAATGAAAGTTTACAAAACTAATGGATCGATTATTTATAAATCCACATTAAAGTTTCTTGTGTTGCACACGATTTTTTATACTGTGTAATCTCATTTTTGTAAATCAGCTCCTGAGATTAACCCTGAACATGCTGAAATTTTGTAATGGATTTGCCCAGCTTTGAATTTGGAACAGTCCATTCAAAGTTTAAGGGATTTCAATATCAAAATACAAAAATGGAGCTACCAACAGTATAGAGTCTGGTCAGACTGCACGGATGTGCAGGGTGGCCTGGCTCTATACTGGTGGCAAAGGCTAATCACTTTCGGTTCCAGCAGGTTAAGGGTTAAAAGTCTAAGTCATGAAGAATAAATAATGAAAACAAAACAGTTGTTGCTCTCTACATCCAGAATATTAACTTATGACTCTTATTACTTTCTAATCAAACTGAATCTTTTAACATGGCCAAGTCATGACTGGAACACGCTTGAGTAGGCTAGCAGATGATGAGTAACGTGTATTCTGAAAATAGCAATGACTTTGTATCACTGCTCTTCATAGAACGTTAGACAGTAAATTGTTAAAAAAAAAAAAAAAGAAAAGAAAATCAAAAGCAACTTCCTCTCAAACCATGGTAGTGAAATAGATTATGAAATAAGTTATTTCTATATTGCTAAATGATCACTGAACTTCTAAGTATGTAAATGTTATTTTGAATGATTGATTAGTAGAACTATTTGTTTGGTGATTGGTAGAAAATTCTGGTCATTGATAGGTGATTTTTAATAAGCTGGTGTCCTTTGTAACATTGGATCGATTGTGTGACAATCAATCGAGAAAACATCCCATTCCGCAGACACCGGGGACATAAGTCAAGTCCATTAGCTGATGGGGCAGTTACCATTTTCTTATCAACTATCAGAAATGCCCAAATGATAAGGTGAACTACATGCATGTAGAAAATTTACTTGCGCAAGTGTTCTCATTGGCCTACAGGCATCATTCTCTTGCTCTTATTTAATATCTTAGTTTGGTAAAAGAAATCTAAGATTTGCTTCATCACAGGGGTCACTAGAAACTAATTAAAATAATACACAATATAAAAATATGGTCAGATGATAGGTCGGGCCCAGGTAATGAACATGCTTTTAAATGAACATAATGTCGGATGTCCAACTATGCCTTTTTAGAGCAGTGGTACACAAGTGAGTGATACAGGGCCATCATGGCCCTCTTGTAGTGTAAAGGAAAAAGGCTGAGTTAGGTGCTTTTAAGGCACCTTTCTCTTAAATTTGATTCCTAGCTTCTTGGCAGCCAACAGCGTGATCATGGGCAAGTAACTGGTATTCCATTCTTTTCACCAACAAGCCTCATATAAAAATGTCAATATAAAGTTATTTGAATACTGATTTTCATTATTAGCTTCATGAAAATAAATTCATTACATAAAATATGGCCAAAAGTCCTTTAATTGTTCCATATGCAAAATTTTTTTAGTTTAATAATATTTTATTCGGTACTTCACAATGTACAATACATACAACAATATCTTTATTAGCAAAAAAAAAATGCAGAATTGCAGCAAAAACCAATGTTCAAAGAGCTGTCTTCACTTTTGAGCTGTTTACATTTGCTTGGTTGAACTGATAGTGTCTTCATAGCCTGAAACTGTATACATTATAAAAATATAAATGCCCTATTCCGACTTCACATAATACATAATTAGTATTCTTGTGAAATGAAAAGCTTGGCTCAAAGATTTGTTGATAGAGCCATATTTGCAGAAACTGAATTTGCAGTGGAAAATCTTTTAGGCATTTCAAGTCAATAGTTAGGTCGTGTAGGTTTATTCTTTCCTAAAAAGTGCCGCCATCAAAACGTCTCTGACTGGTGTTAAGTATGGTTCACAGACAAGTGTACTACTTAGTATCACTGGTTGGTCCACTTTTTACATTTGACAGTGATAATCTCTCACTCACTGAACCGAGTTGAAAGGTTCATATAAGTATGCTAACAAACTACACCACTTCAGGCCGGCCCTGCGAGCTCAATCGGTAGAGCATCGGATGGTCAGTCTTGATAATCCTGGTTCAATCCCCATCAAGGCCGGCAAAATTTCACCATGATAATTGATCTATCGGTTATTTGTCCTTCACCTCTGAAGCAAGTGAGGAAGTAGTCAGTTACTTGTGGAGAAATTGGTTAGTAAACTGGTTTGATACACAGGAACACTGCTTAGGTGGATTGACCGCCTGGATATGACCTTAGCTGTTAAACTGGCGTTAAACCCCAATAAATAAAACCAAAACCACTTCAGGTGCAGATCAATGGGTGAAGTCGTTAAGAGCTGGACATGTATAATCAAGCGAGTTTGATGTCTAGTCCAAATTATTAGACTTGAAAAAAGTTATTAAACGTTATATATTTATCCTTGTGACTTTTTACATTTTATATTATCAAGGCTTTTTTCAACGTAACATGGAAAATGAAAAATGTAAAATATTAGATATAATGAAGGATAAATGTGAAATACGTTTCGTATAGGTCTTATTATTAGGACTACTAAAGATCCTGGGGTGTCTATGGAATTGGATACTTTTTATATCATGCACCATCCACCACTTCTTAAAATAATTGATCTCTGCAAGGGGGCGTCGGTCATACAGGCCATCAGTATTGTCGATAAATAAACTCAAGACAATCAACAGCTTAGTGGAGTTTTGATGAATATCACTTTCCTGTAATTATTTTGCTTTGGGTAATTAAATAAAAAAATATAAGGGAGATAATCATGGAAATTCCACACAAACAAACAAAATAATTTTGTCATTGATTTCGCTGAATACATTTGAGTAAAGATTGCTTACAATAGAATTTGAGACCAAGTAAACTTTGATAAATGAACTAAGGTAAGAGGATAACATTGGTATTTATTTCAAAGTGTTAATGTTACTTGTTTGCGTTTGTGACTGTCAGCGGTGTAGATTTGGTGGGTGGGGTTAGGATGTAATTAAAATAAAAAAGGACATAAACAATTATCATGTGTAAGCGTGTGATTTCTTCCATATTGCCTTGACTTTTTAAAGATAAATGTTACAAATCAGGACTCTCAGGGACTTTATTTTTGTCTGGTGCATGTTAAGAATATCAGAAATGTAGCTCACTTTCAAATTTGATATAGGAATTTCACACTTTAGTTTAGTGTTGGCGACATTGGAGGCACTGGTAGTGAGTGCAGTCTGTCAGTTCAGTTTTCTTAAATAGTTTTCAGTCATGAAACTAATATGCAGCATAGTGAAAAAATCACTATACATCGCTTTCTGCATATCATACTGTGTTTTATTTGGTGTTAAGGCAGTGTCGAGAAGTACAGATTCTATGATTCAGGATTGTCTATGGATATGGACCTTCTTTTACAATTTATATTCTTTTATATTCGGTTACTTTCCTGATGATATTATGTGAGTAATCCGAATTCCAACTTTCGCTTACGAAAAGAAAAACATTGTTAATACTTTTTAAGCAGAAAGCATTCAGTAATAGCTGAACCTAATGTGCATGACAAATGAACATTTCTTTACATTTTTATAGCTTCTGATGACTGAATGCAAAAATAATTTGAACATTCATATTATCATGTTAGGTGCAGCTACATCCAGGCCACATCACATGGAGGAACTCTCTTCTTGGCCTTTTTTTTTCTAAGCCAAACAGACCGAATGAGTTATTAAAATAAATGAACTAACATTTCTTTTTATGATTCTAGATAGTACTGTCTCAATGGAAATTCACACAAACCTATTTGTGATGCATATTTATGATTTGCCGTAGATTTTTTACAGTCATTACATATGTTTTCAGCATTTCTTTAGCAAAAGTTCATTTAAGTGGTGGTCTAGGTGTACGGATCTGTACTTCTAGACACTTTCTTGGTGTAAATGTCCATTTTAACCTAGCATTTACCTGTTGCCCAAACTGGTATGAAAAACACAAAGGCCAAGATGAAAACAACCACCATTTTTAATCCCCTTCCGCAGAGTGGGAAGAGGATTATAGGAATGGCCTCCGTCTGTCAGTCTGTCCGTTCCTGAGTCTGTTCGTCCGTCATAACTTTTAAACTGCTGAAATTTTTTTAAAATAACTTGGCACAAGTGATCACCATTATGAGACGATGTGCAGAGCGTGATAATTGGGTTGCTACCCCCAAGGTCAAGGTCACACTTAAAGGACAAGTGTTAAAAAGTCTACATTTCGTGTCCGCTCCTTAACTTTTAAACTGCTGAAAATTTTTTGAAATAACTTGGCACAAGTGATCAACATTATAAGACGATGTGCAGAGCACAATAATGTGGTTGCTACCCCCAAGGTCAAGGTCACACTTAAAGGTCAAGTGTTAAAAGTCTACATTTCGTGTCCGCTCCTTTACTTTTAAACTGCTGAAAATTTTTTGAAATAACCTGGCACAAGTGATCAACATTATAAGACGATGTGCAGAGCACAATAATTTGGTTGCTACCCCCAAGGTCAAGGTCACACTTAAAGGTCAAGTGTTAAAAGTCTACATTTCGTTTCCACTCCATAACTTTTAAACCGCTGAAAATTTTTTGAAATAACTTGGTACAAGTGATCACCATTATGAGACAATGTGCAGAGTGCAATAATTGGTTGCTTCACACAAGGTCAAGGTCACAGTTACAGGTCAAATATCCACATTTCACATCTGCTGTATAACTTACTAACTTGGCATTCGAAAAGTTTTTTTTATTACTTTGCACAAATTGTCACCACCATGACACTATGTGCTAAACCCAACATCTGTCCATCTGTCACACTTTCATTTCCACCTCATAACTTTTAAACTGCTGAAAATTTTTTGAACTAACTTGGCTTATGAAAAGTTCTTTTATTACTTCCCACAAGTGATCACCACTATGACACAATGTGCAGAACCGAACATCTGTCTGTCTGTCCGTCCGTCTTTCCATCCATAACACTTTCGTGTCTGCTCCATAACTTTTAAACTGCTGAAAATTTTTTGAAATAACTTGGCACAAGTGATCACCATTATGAGATGATGTGCAGAATGCAATTATTGGGTTGCTACTTCCAAGGGCAAGGTCACACATAAAGGTCAAGTGTTATAAAGTCTTCATTTCGTTTCCACTCCATAACTTTTAAACCACTGAAATTTTTTTAAATAACTTGGCACAAGTAATCACCATTATGAGGCGTAGTGCAGAGCACAATAATTTAGTTGCTACCCCAATGTCAAGGTCACCCCTAAAAGTCAAGTGTTAAAAGTTTCCATTTAGTGTCCGCTCCATAACTTTTAAACCACTAAACATTTTTTGAATTAACTTGGCACAAGTGATCACCATTATGAGACGATGTGCAGAGCAGAATAATTGGGTTGCTACCCACAAGGTCAAGGTCACAGTTTAAGGTCAAATATCCATATTTCATGACTGCTGCTCTATAACTTATTAACTTGGCTTATGAAAAGTTTTTTAATTACTTTGCACAAATGATCACCACTATGACACAATGCGCAGAACCTAACTTCCAGGTTGCTACCCCAAGGTCAAGCTTAAATGTTAACTGAACTAACTGTCTATTTGAGTTTATTTATGGTAATTACATTTGTACCGGATTCATACAAATGTATGACTGACACCCCCAGCGGAGATTAGTTGTGGGAGATATATTTCAGGCTTCTTTTTAAACTGGTAAAATCTTTTGTAACAGATCAGGATGTTTCTTTGTTAAAGACAGACAGATATTGATTCATGAAACAAACTGTTGTCAGTTTGTATATTTAAAACATAAGCGTTCAGATTCATTATACATGTATGTGACACAGTTGTAAGAGAACAAAACATTAAAGAAAAACATAAGCGTTCTCATTCAGATTCATTATTCATGTATGTGACACAGTTGTAAGAGAACAAAACCTTAAAGAAAAACATAAGCGTTCTCATTCAGATTCATTATACATGTATGTGACACAGTTGTAAGAGAACAAAACCTTAAAGAAAAACATAAGCGTTCTCATTCAAATTAATTATACATGTATGTGACACAGTTGTAAGAGAACAAAACACTAAAGAAAAACATAAGCGTTCTCATTCAAATTAATTATACATGTATGTGACACAGTTGTAAGAGAACAAAACACTAAAGAAAACAAAAAGTGTCACAAAAGAAGAAAATGACAGGACTGTCTGCAGTGAAAAAGAAAGTAATATACCTGCAGTTAAATTTCAGTCAGTTTCTTTTCAAACTATTCAGAATGTTTGACACAGTATACATTTATTTATGTAATTGATTGCTTAAATGATCATTATTTTAAAATGTATGTAATCAGTTACAGATTTATGACATGAAGAAATTGAGAGAAAAAAAAGTGGTTTTAGCCCAATGACTTCCCACAAATCTTATTTAAAACATTTTGTATATTCATTACAAGATAAATGATTCTTATTGAATAAATGAATACTATCTTGTCTGACTTGTTACTCAGGGACAGTGTGACAAATTACTTGACAGAAACATTGATTGTTGGAAAATCTCTTTGAGGAAAAGTTATTTTGAACATATGTTATGATTTATGCAACTCCTTCCATACAAGATATTTTTTGTTGACTGTTAACCTTACTGTGTACAAACGAATTGTATTGATATAGATAAGAATTGTAAATATGACATTTGCCTATATTTAATAGTTTATTTTATTTCTTTGCAGGGTTTAGAATAGAGGTGGTAAACACAGTATTATCAAGGAAGAAAAGTCCATGTTATTTAAACCCAAACACAAAAGCACCTGTGTTTGTAATTGGATTAATTGTGGCAATTATGACTAATACATAAGAATCAAAATGGATTTAAGTTACGTTTAAAGTTAGCAGTGTGATAAAACTGATAAATTTGCACAAAATGTTATAAATACAGAATAATTTACCAATAGTGCGTTATATTTAAAAGTCACTCGTGTGGAAACAAGGAAAATAGTGTCATTGCACTGCAGTTTTAGTTAACAGTTTGGAAAACTAAGTGTTAATGCATTGTTTCGAGATACTCTAAATACTCTTTTCTCTTTTAAAGCATTTTTTTATGAAGATATCAACTCATTTCACATAATAGTGAAATGTTTGATAAAAATGAAGTAAAATTTCAATTTGCACTGTTGACAGTTGGCTAAATCACTGATTATGACTTAAATGGCACCAAGGAACAGTCAGAAAGGCTTTGTTAACTTTTGGCAAGTGTACCGTCACAAGTCTCTCGTTATATCAAAAACATATCAAATTGAAATGGGAGATTTAAATTTAAAACCTGACTGGGGATTAATTCAAGCAAGTTGAAATGTTAGATATGAAAAGAAAGTATGTAAGAAATTATGCCATTTTCAATGACACTCTTTTTTATCAAGTTTATACAAATATTAGTTAGGATTGTTACTGAGGGTATTGATCTAAAATTATCAGCTTTGAAAATATTTGCCGTTTTGAATATGTGTCCATTAACCAATGTGTAACAGTGATACAGACATCTCTTCTGTCTTTTCAAATGTCCCTAATGGGATTAAATACATAAAAGGTGAAAGTAATTAATGAACAAATGGTAATACATTCAAGGGCCAATGTTACAGACTTTGGAGTGAAAGTCATATATAATGGCTGAATCTGACAATGAAGATGAAAAATTTGTGAAGAATGTTATTCATGAGTTATCAGCCTTTCAAAAATCAGGCTCCCCAGGTGAATCCGAACAAGCTTCAGAGTCAGTTTATAGCAAAGAAAAACCAACAGAAATGAATGGCCCTGAGCATGACTCAGGGGTTGAAGGAAATGAAACAGTGGCAGCTGACAGTGGTTCATTAAAAGAAAATAAAACTGAGCCTGAATCATCAGATACCCCTGTTCCAGAAGCCACAAAACAGCCAAATAGGATAATCAGAGTGTCTAGGCCATATAACCCATATAATTCTGCAAGAACAACTGTGACCTCAGTGACCTCTGCTGGTTCTTCTGTTTCTACATCAGCTCAGTCCTCTTCCTCCACTGTAAATGGAATGGTCTCTAGCACTGCTGTTGGTGCAGGGGCTCCTGGTAGCAGGCTTGCTGCCCTCCAAAGACCTGGAAGTCCAATGCACCGGATCTTGCAGAGAGCACAGAGTCCGGCACTAGCTGCTGCAGCCAGACTCACTCGGCAAGCTTCAGGTGATGGAACACAGGCTGGGGTGAGATTATGTCACATTATTTGAGGATATAATGTACTTAAGTACATGTAAAGTTAACATGCAGTTAAAATGATTTTGAAAATATTTTTATGCTATTTAGTTTGAATGTATTTCTTGAAAGGCATTCTTTATATGAAAGATGTGCAAAGCTATTGACCTCTGTGTGCACATGTTGCACAAGTCAGCATTTGAAAACTTGGTAAGTTAAAGTAGAACCTGTGAAATATCATGGTCTTAAACAGAAATTTATAAGTAAATTTAAAAGTCTAACTGCAAATAATCTCTCCTACATTAAAGTATGATCATTAAGAACCTGTTTAAATAATCTAAGGCCTGCCATTTTGATAGTATTTCATTAATTATAATTGACAACTCAGCCTCCCAAATTAGAAACTTGGATCTGTTTTTGTGTGATTGGTCTCCACATGACTTAGAAAAAGCTTCATGCAAATAGCTAAAAAATCCCAATGCAGACACTGTTTTTGCTTTTCAAAATACTGTATTTTTTTTTGTAGAAAAAAATGATGCACATTAATTTGATATATTTTCATTGCATCAGATAACTGCAGAAACAACTCCTGGAGTAAAGACATTGGAGCAGACTGGCAATGCTGGTGACCAGCAAACAACAGAGTATAAACCTGTTAGCACTAGTGAACCAGGAAACAGTGATAATGCATCTGAACAGCCTCGATCAGTTATTCCTCCCAGAATTCAAAGTTCAAATTTGACTAGTTCTATTTTGCTTAGAAGACCCAGAAGCCCATTAAATACAGGCAAGTCACAGCTGCTTATTCACAAGCAGACATCCTATCAAAATGATGATGGTACCAGTCCAAACAGTCCTTTGTCACCAGGGCATAGTAGTCCTGGAGACAGCAAGATGTCCTCTTCAAATGAGGACAGCCAAACTGCTGACAAAATTGCCATAAGAAATAAATTAAGAGCCAACAGTTTTCGTTTGAAAGACTTGTTGACTAAAAAGCCATTTGTTCGATCTCGTGAAGGTGTCAAAGATGAGAATGGTGAAGAAAGTTCTGACCAGAATTCAAATAATTCAAACTCTGAAAGTGGTGAAAAAGTTGAAGGTATTAAAGAGATGACAAGTAGAATTGGTGAGGCTGGTACAGACAGGACAAGATGGAGACGGGAGGGAATTGCCTCCCTTTCCCGGTCAAGATCCACTGCCTCAGATAGAACAGCTACTCTTATTTCAGCTAGAACTATAAGAACTAGAACAAGAACAAGTGCACAGTCTTCCACTGATGACAAGAATTCTAATAATTGTGATAATAATAAAACTGTGGAGAAAAATGAGAATATAAGCATTCATTCTGAAGCTGAGACTGACATATTAAACAGTGATGGTGGTAAAAGTGACAATACAGTGACAATGTCTCAGGGTAGTGACAGAGCTTGTAAATTCGATGATCTTGCAGCAAATAAACATGACAGTGAAGTTGCAGCATCTGGACAAAGGACTAGGGTTACAGTAGGTGCAACTTTATTACGCAGTCCAAGAACTAGAACACCATCAGGATCAACTGTGCCATCTACCCCTGTTGAAAAAACAGGATCACAAAATAGTTCTGAAGACATTTCGGGAAGTAACAGAAACTCACAACGTGAATCTAGCGATATTGGTAAATCAGATAATGAGGCAGATGCTGATAGGAAAATGAAAGCAATATCTGATCTTGAAAAGGATAATGATGTAAATTTAGTGTTTGATTCTGACTCTATAGGGCAGCCTGCCACACCAGATTTTGATAAAGAGACAAATGAAAAAATAAATAAAGTATATAGAAGGTCCCAGTCTGAATTTAATGGTTCCCAGCCTCATGCTGAGGAGTCACCAAAATTGCATAGAAATTACTCAGAACCAGCTTGTCCAGCTTTAGAACAGTCTTCCATTAGAAGCAGCAAGTCATATGACAATAATCCTGATACAGAATTCCCAAGGTCTCCAGCTCTGAAAAGATGTTTGGCAGTTACAGATCTGGATAAAGCTATGAGAGATAGGGACCAACAAAAGCTCAGCTCAATCTTCAGAGAAAGCAGTAAAGATAGTGTTGAAACACAGTCAAAGGTACCTTGTAGTGAAGATAAAACAGAAGGTATGGCTATTGCTTATATTGCTTTTGTTTGTCAGTATTTTTCCATAATAAAACCTGGTTCGACAGACTTTGACTTTGATGCAAAACTTCCAGTTACATCCTGTATTCTGATCATTTCAAAGAAAGTTAGTCACTTACATGTACGTGTAACAAATACGAAATATTTAAAGGAAATTGTTTTATCTATTCGTTCTTTAATAATCTGTAAATTATTCAGATGTAAAATAACTCTCAGCATTCAGTGTTTTTGTTGGTCTTGACTGTATTTGTTTTCTCAGTAGTTGAAAAAAAAAAAAGAGGTTGTTGGTTATTTATTCATTCTAACATTGATGTTATAGTAGAATAGTAAGTTCATACCTCTTCTGGATGATTTGACCTTTGTTTTTATACCCCTCTAAACGAAGTTGAAAAGTAATGGTTTGATTTCAATGCAACTTATACAATGGTCAAGCACAATGAGAGGAAGTGCAGTGTAGCAGAGCTATAACTCTTTCTTAACTATTTTTGCACAGTTATTCCCCTTTGTTGGTTTTCCTTGTCTGGAGCATAACTTGAAAAATAATGGTTGGAATTCAATGCAACTTCATACAATGGTCAAGCACAGTGAAAGGAAATGCAATGTACAAGAACCACAACTATCTTTAATTGCCCACAACCATACCTCTATTTCAGTTCTTTTACACAGTATTCTGTTACTAATAACTTCCTCAGTTCTGAAGCAGTCTTGTGGGGTTATTAGTCACATTTAGTGATAGCTCTAGTTATAGTTCTGTTTCTCTGTTTTGGGTAGTGGTCAGAACTTTTGAAAGATCAGTTAGACTGAGAAATACAAAATTATGAAACTAGGCTACTACTAATGTTAAATAAAAAATAGAAAATTTAAAAATCTTGGTGCTGTGATACCCTAATCACTTGCATATGTATATATTCTTTTGATGTTTCACAGTTTTAAAACATCAAGACAGTCAACTTGAAACAGATCTGGATGCCCGAATGATACCATCTCATAGGTTGGTCACTTCTAGTCCTCGTATCAAAGAGAGACTTACGGGGTCACAGGAGGGGCCCAAATCTCCACCCCATAGTGCACCACCAGTAAACCCTGTTGCACCAATGGTGTACAGACCTAATGTAAACTTGGAAGATGCAGTCAAATGGCCCATAGACTTGCCAGGAAAACTTGACTTTAGGAAAATGGAGGTATTTGAAGGTATGTTTAAGAATTATGGCTTTGTAAACCAAGTTGTACCATACATGTACCGGTACTGACTGAGCAGTGACTTGTAATCTGGCATTAGTCTACTTTGTTTGATGTGTAGAGCAAAACTGGTAAGGAGGTAATGAAATAAAAGTACTTGGATTTTGTTCAGATTGATAATAACATTTTCACTCATAGTCAGTATAGTTGAATTATGAAAAAATGAAGAGGTTTTTAAAAGAAAAAAAGGTGCAGCAAAACTTCTGACATGGCAGTATCCATGAAATCTGTAAGCAGTCTTTAAGTTCATAAAATTAATTTCTTATTTGTTTGTTCCCATTTATTTGGACTTTTTGAGTAAATCTATTTCTGATTTGTTTCGAGATTTTGATTTTTTTGAGAAAAAAAAACACCTGTAGTTTTAAGAACAACTTGAGTGATAAAAACTGAGCTAGTTGGAGTAAAGCATTGCTCTCATAAATGTCAGTATCAACTTGAGCATTGGGTTTATTGATAAAATTATGTACATGTATTGTGTTTGCTGAAACATGTCCTGTATTGGTTCTCTATAGCTGTTATGATCGTTTAATTATATGTAAAACAAAATGAAAAAGTAGGACAAGATCACTTGACTACAATTGTTATATAATATGTGAAGGTTAAAGTTTGACTAAAATATGTTTACAGTCTTAACTTGTAAGATAGATCTGTTTATGGTTTTTAAGTGTTGGTTTTGTTCTTACTTTGGTTCTTGTGACTGATATTTTTTGTGCAAGTATACATGCAGTCTCACTCCATATCACAACTTTCAAACAGAAAGAAGGAATTCGCAAGACACTCGTACTTTGAATTATATGTTTGTCCTTTCAGTTTTGTGGCAGTTGAAATTTTTTTTTTAAAGAACAAAGATTGAAAACAATGATTTGAAAATATTGGCAGAAATCTATGAATTATTAAAGTGAAATAATAAAACATAGTTTTTAATGAATCATGTGAAGTCTCAAATTCAGTTGTAAACCAGTCTTGTAAATGCTCTTTAGCATTTTGTATTATATGGTCATAAACTGTGACACTGTCAAACAGATTGCATTCTCAAAATTTATTGAAATTCTCTTTAAAAGTATATTCATTGCAGTCAAGTTTGGGGAAACTCCAATTTCAATTATTTACAGGGAAATTATGTCCCTCACCTCTGAAGCAAGTGAGGAAGTTAAATTACTAATTAAAGAAGGATAACTTCGATAGTGTATGACTGTCTAATATAAGGGTTGCTTCCCTTTACATAGAAAATCTCTTTGTTTTTACAGGTCAGATGCTGTTGAACTGGTTGAGTAGTTCCATTGACAAGTCACATTACTTACGTCTTGTGATGACCAAACATGATATCAATGTGATTGTCTGCCAGGTGTGCACGTGTTTGATTGCGGCTGGGGTCATGAAACAACTTGAGGGAAAGGATCAGGAAAGTGTTTTTAAGGTAAAAAATAGTTTATAAAAAAAAAACCCACATGAACCTCATTCAGTGCTGCAGGATTGTATCATTCTGTTAAGCATAAAATAGACTGTATGTTACCACACTAGGCTGAGTTACATGTTTATATAACAAATGTTAGTAGAAAGGTACTTCATTCATGTTTGAATTTAGTACAACACAGGGGTCTGCACTTTGAAAATAGATTTTGGTTTATCACTTTGAAATAGTTGCTCCCTGGACCTTCAGACTTCCATGGATGGCTAAGAGCTATCTGTAGATTACCTGGATTTTTTTTTTGCTCCAGACATGCAGTGTGAAAATAATGTATAAATTACAGTACATAGATCTCACTCAAACTTTACAGGATACTCTGGCTATATGTTTGTGCTCACTGTATCAAATGCCAGATCCACAGGGGCCTGTACATCTTGGGTGGCTTTTGATATTTTTCTCAAGAGCAAGTGAATCCAGGAATTTCTAACAGTTCAGCTTTATGATTAGATAACTCCAGATCCTTTTATAGGCTCATGTACTGAATCAACCTCTTTTATTGAATTTGGGATTTTCTGATACATGTATTAGGGAAGTTTTAGTGTCACCCTGACAGCTCTTATCAAAAAAAGAAAGGAATGGAGTTTGAAGCATACCCTAAATATTATGTTAACAGAATAATGTAGAAATCTCAAACTGACTGCTGATGTCATATACATAAGTTGTACAAATTGCTTCTTAATTACCTTAACAGATAAACATCTTGTTAAAGCAAAAAAAGATGATGTAAAAAATACTTTAAATGACATATATAGCAAAGATACTCTACTTTGATACAAAATCTGACATAATTAATGGGGATTTGTGATGTCTAGACACATACAGTGGCCTGCTGGAACGTTCTTAAATGAATGCTTATTACAGTTAAGTAAATGTCATTGTGATTTAATACAATGTTGAGATTTTTTTAAATATCTGTTAAAAGTTTTATGTTGTTCAGATATGAGACAAAAATATATGAATGGCAGATTTACTAACATGGAGGCCAGGTCATGGTTGTGTAATTTATTACATGATAGGGTCATAGTTGTGTAGATGATAATGTAAATGTCAAGGTCACAGGTAGTTCATTATATAAACGCAAAATCACAAATTAATGCTCCTAAAATTAGTTATTGCCACATTTATATACTTAAATGTTCAGATTTATAATGTTGTTATGTTAATGTTTATATCAAGTAAAGTGTTTGTTTATAATGGTATCAGCCTATTGAAAAGACCAGACAGAGCTTTATGCTTTCTTCCAAGCTTCCCTATCATTTACTGGTTATTAACTGTCTAGCAGTTTAATATCCAGCTACATTTAAACATGCCCCAAAGTTCAGCTCCAGCCCCTGGCTCACTAAGTTGACTGAGAAGTAGTGGTGGGGGGGGTGTAGAGCACCAGAGTCTCTGTCTGGAGGGTCGTGGTTTGAATCTTGTGATTTTCCACAATCTTTGCTTCTGTTATGAGCACTGGTTTGACCCCAGGAAGCAGCTATGGAAGGAGATGAAGATAGTAAGTCGCAATAACTTGTTTCATTAATGATATTAAAAAAATAGGTTAAACCAGTTTATTACTAGGCTACAAAGACAGTATTCGTTAAAAAAAAATCAGCTAGTCAGAATTTGTTGCTATTGAATGAGAATTACAATGATACTTTATAATCCTGTTTAGGAAGTAGATGTGTGACTTTGTCAGTCTTAATAGGGCTGTTAATTTCATACCTTATGTCTGTCCTTGCATAGATAGGAATCTTTCTGGTTGAAATTTTAAAACTATAACATGCAACACAAGTATGCAGGGGAGTAGTCTTATAAAGGCTAAAAAATGTGGGCAGTGGTTTATATAGAAATCTTTAAGAATTCACTATAAGATTATTAGTAGAAGGAAACAATTAAACGAATACCGCGGGATGTAGGTGCTTTGGTTGAAATTAGTTGTTTTGTAAGGAGGGTCATTCTTAAGATGTAAGTCTTTCTTTCATGTGTTTATTATACATTGTACTAGTTTTTATAAAAGTTTAAGAGTTCTCTTGGTAATTTTGGGTAGTGGATATAAGGCTGAACATAGTAAAATTATATATGATTTTTTTTTATTCTAGAAAAGAGGTCTTGTTCTTTGCCATGATGTGTAGGCAGAAGAAAGGAGCTTAGATCTCTTGTTTTCATTTAAGAATAAAAAGACTTTTTGATGATATAATTGTTAAAACCATATCAAAGTGGCACCTTTTATTAAATATTTGAAGTGTCCTCTAAAAAAGGATCAGCTTTTGAAAAAAGTAGCTTTCAAATTCTCCCATTATTTCAGCTGAAAGAGTAGCAGTTTTTCAGAGAAACTCTCGAACAAAGATGTTCCAATCATGTTTGTGTTATGGTTCTTGCATATGACAGCTTGAATTGGCTTTAAATTGAATTGTTTTTTTGTTTTTTTTTGCCAAGATTTGAGTTTATCTGTGTCATCTGTAAAGAGTTGATGGTACTTCTTTTAATCTAAATATTTATATGGCTGTAGTAATATTGAAGAAATAATTATAATATTACAACAATATAAGGGCACTAAGGGCAGTGCAGCCCAGGGTATGTCTTTACATATAACCTGAAGTTACTTACTGGGAAAATAAAGAATTTTCTCTAATGTTTGTCAGTTATTTTGAAAATAGAGTTTATAGCAGTCATTTAAAATAAGACTTGTAACTGGTTGTACTGTCTCATAGGACATGGATGGAACACTGTTTTTCTTATCTCAAAGTCACTGGTTCAAATTTTCCACTTATTTTGGTGCAAGTAGTGGTTTGAACTCTGAAAACAGGCATCAGATGTAATGTAAATTGCCAGAACTTGTTTCCCTGTTGTTAAATGATAAAAAAGCTTTAAACTACTATCTGTAATAGGCCATACATTCAAACCCTGCTGCTTACCAGATACTTAAATTTCATACTTGCTTTGGATGGCATAATATGTAATTGGTTGTCAGAGTGTGCACTAGTTTACGGACACTTGAGAAAGCAGGCATTTCCTTATGAAGAATGGTAGTCCCAGGAATAATAGTTAGGTACCTAACTTCCTGCCCAATATGACTTTGACAATTAGATGGCTCTAAAGTCAATTCAACCAAACAGTTCTAGTCAACAGAATACCTCATTGCCAGATTACATAGTATCATTGCCAGATTTCCTATTATATATTCTTAAGATTACTTCTGTTGTCAGGGTACCAAATTTTCACAGCTTATTTTCATTTCTTTATGATTGCATGGAGTATAACTTTGCTATTCAGTGGTTAATTTCAGGCACCTAAACTGGTTGCCGTCAGACATTTTCTAAATTGAAGACATCTACAATTAACATTTTCACATCCAGACAGTTTTTGATAATAAAACGATGGCTAAAATTACCTCATTTATCATGGTTTGGCTGCAATTCTGCATGGTCTTGCTTTCTTATTCCTTCAACAAGTAGAGGATAGTGTTAATTTAGTGTGGTGTTAATTTGCTGTGTAGTAATAAACAGATTATATAAGATAATGATCAATGGCTGGAAAAGACCTTTTACCAATGACAGACATTTCAGGATATAATGGTTTCTAGGAAACTAAAGTAAATGATGCTTCTTCACAGTTTTGCTGTATAAAGTGCATTTCTTACAATACTATGTTTGTTTTTGTCTTATTTCTTTGCCTGTAAGATTCAAGCTGTATTTTGAATTTTTTGCATTTCTGTAAGGTTTGAGCTTTTTTGACTTTTAAAGAGTCTGAATATTTGAGTTCAGAAATCTATTTCACACTAGTAGATCTAGTATATTTACTTTACCAATTTACCAAGGAAGTTGATTGTTCGATAAACGTGTCACCTCCTTAACTAAAATAACTGACTAATTGGATTGGACAGAACCAAAGCAAACTATGACATCCATGTAGTAAACAGGATATGTTTCAGTGTACCTTCATCAGAAGTTCATCATGAAGTAAGAAAAAAAAAAAGAAAATTAAAAAAAGGTTGAATGCTTTTTTTACCTTACAGATCAGTCATATTGGTAGTTATTATCAGTAGATCTGTACTTCCAGAAAATATTGCCAGGGGAGAATCAGTCTGTTGCCATTATATTTTTCAATACGGTAACAGTAAGCATTGCATTGTGTTGCATAAATAATCATCAGATATATACTTTTTCCTGTGGATGGTTATGAATAAACATGGACTGTCTTTGGCTCAAGAGACTGGTAAGATTCATATTATAATAAATTGCAGGGAGATCAAGTATTCTTCTGTTTGAATTTCAGTGTTTCTTGAGCATTTTGAAGGGTCACTGTAAAACTGTTGTATATCCTTTGTTTTTTTCAACTCATCTGCGCATGAAGTACACATGGTTGCTTGAGGTCTGTCATGTGTCTATCTGTATATTTGTCTGTCCACATTTAGCTTGTTAACACACTGGTAATGACCTTCGACAGTCTATTGATTCTGCGATTTTGGTGCAATGTCCAATGCTACGAATTTCTGTTTAATGATGTTTGCTCCTGTATTTGAAGTCAATGGTTTGGATCATTGACGTCATCGTCATCAGCCAAGGTTTTCAAAGCCATAGGCGTTGTCACAAAGTCTTTTCCAATTTTGGGCTTGTTATTAATAGCAAGGCAGTGCAATTTTGAAAGAATGAGTTGTTTACGTAGACACCGTGCCAAAACTGAAATTATCACCCAATTAACATGCATTTAATCAAAATGTTTGTGTTGATGATTTCTAGGTCAAGTTTGAATATAGGTCACCTTGGACCAAAACAAGGTCACTGGCTTAATTCAAAAGAAAATCTTGTTACACTGTAGAGGCTACATTTTGAATTAGTCAACATGCTTTTTAATCAAAATGTTTGTGTTGGTAATTTCTAAGTCTAGTTTTAATATGGGTCACCTGAGGTCAAAAACTAGATCACTGGCTCAATCAAAGGAAACCTTATTTATGCTCTAGAGGCTGTTGGTCACCTAGCCTGAAAAACTGTCACTTGCTGAAATCGAAGGAAAACTTTGTTAATACTTCAGCATGAGGCCATATTTGGAATGAAGATACTTCAGAGGCCACATTTAGAATTTAGTCATCATGAATTTTGGTCAAAATGTGTGCCTTGGTGGTTTCTAGGTCACCAGGGATCAAAAACTTAGGCCATCATGGCCCTCATGTTTATTGTTTATGCAGTTACACTAGCTTTGAACTGACCTGCTGATATGTTTTAGTAATAGGTGGATAATTGAGGTAAGCTGTAGTCAGTTTGGGGTCGGCTATTGTGTCTGGTACATTTTGTAATTCACATACTGTTGATAGGGCTCATCTGGAAATAGTGCTGTAGTGTTTGCAAACAATTTTACCAATGTCAAGTATTGTAACATACAATGTAACATACACAGTGTGTTTTATTTATTTTTATGCCTCCAAAGGGAGGCATATTGTTTTTGAACTGTCCGTCCGTCTGTCCGAAAACTTTAACATTGGTAATAACTTTCTTATTAGTAAGTGAATTTACTTCATTCTTGGACACAACACCCCTTTGGACAAGACCTTTACACTGACCTATAATTATTTGACCTTGATCCCTGATTGACTTTCGCCTTGAAGATTCAATTGTTCAAAAACTTTAACATTGACAATAACTTCTTTATTAGTAAGTGGATTTACTTCATACTTGGACACAACACCCCTTTGGACAAGGCCTTTTCACTGACCTGTATTTGTTTGACCTTGACTCCTGAATGATCTACATCTTGAAGATCCATTTGTCCAAATTATTTAACATTGGCCATAACTTCCTTATTAGTAAGTGGATTTGCTTCATACTTGGACTCAACACCCATTTGGACAAGACCTTCCCACCGACTTGTAATTATTTGACCTTGACCCCTGAATATCCAATCGTCCAGAAACTATTATTTGGCTATAATTTCCAAATAAGTAAGTGGATATACTTCATACTTAAACACAACACCACTTTGGACAAGACTATCTCACTGTCAATGACCTTCACCTTGAAGACCCAGTTGTCTAGAAATTTTCACATTACCCATAACTTCCTTATTACTAAGTGGATTTACTTCATACTTGAACACAACCCTCTTTGGATTGCAGACCTTCCTTGACCCCTGAATGACTGGTTTTAAGATCAAAGGTCAAAGCACCACTTTCGGGGACATTGTTTTTTTTTTTTTACCTTTATTATATACCATGTACCAGTTTAAAGGTAATAGAGCACAGTTGATTCAATATTAGACATCAAGTTTTGAAATACTTTATAAGTGGACTTTCCAAGCAGTTAGTTCCTTTTTTTCATCTTAGTGGTAATAAGATTGATTTTGACCTACATTTATAACAAATGGAATTGTTTGATACAAAATCTTCAGCTGAGGAAGGAAGTGTGCCATTGGTTAAAAGTGTTCCTGCTAAAATTTAGGCCAGTAATTCTAATTGTTTGTTTAATTGCATCTGAAAATAATATGAATAAATGAAGATATCACAATGTTTTAACCATTAGAAATTATACTAAATGAATGAATATATAACAAATATGACTAAATATTCAATTCATTTAATTGAAAATGATATTGACATTTTTAGTGTTAAACTGAACATTCTTCATCTTTCATCTTTGCAAAATTATATCTTAATTCAGCTGATCGAATTAAGTATGTTCAGATTATGATAATTATGTTGAATGGTATTTATTTTAGGGCTTAGCTGACTAAGTTAATAATGGTCAGTGGGTGGTCAGTTGTTTTCATGGATCATGTCCAACAATAACTAATGACACATAATCAATTCATGATAGCATTTAAATTGACCCTTTTGCTTGTTTAAGAATTTTACCTTTGCCTTTGCCCTGTGATTAAGATTTCAGATCAATAATTACCACGTCTGCATGTTATATGATACTAGCACTTCCTTGTCAATCTCCTTGGCTTATAATGCTGCTGCTATATGTTGCTAGAAGATACATGATAAATTATAGGCAATTAGTTTTCAATCTTTCGTAAGAATTTGTGATATCTGGTGTAAAAAAGCTTTGATATTTAAGACTTGATAATAATAAAAAAAATTGCCATCACCAAAACAGGCTTAGGTATGTATGTGGATACTGTGATGTCTTGAATACTTGAATATATTCTATTGTTGCAAAAAATAGTTCATTTCACAATAGGTTTTTACAATAATGAAATAATTCTAGAACATCATGAATTATCCTGCTCAGTCAGATTGTCCCAATTGTTCAAAATTGTCACCCTGTTTATTTCATAATATTTAAGAAAGAGACGTTTGTTCTGATCTCTTTCATAAATTAATAGGGTTTTGCTAAATTAAAATAATCTTGGCTGGGGGTGCATATAACTGTCAACATCTTTCCTTTGTATGCAAAGACAAGGTCTAGTTACAGACTTAAAGGGAATAAATGCATATCATATTATAATCATTGATTTGATGAAAGAGCAGTTTTTAATTAATATTGAGAAAAAAAGAAGATATTCTAAAGTGAATGAAATGTGATTTTAATGGTTTAGATGATTAATTAATGCAGACTTTTGTGGTATTTCTGGGCTGTATATTTTAATAGATGTATCTGTTTAAAAGAGTTTCAAAGTCCTTAAGATACAGGGCACTTTTATGTTAGTTCTTTTCAAGTCATAGGAACAAAGGATATTCAAAAAGGTAAATGGATTGATAAATGACTAATTAACGACTTTTATTTCAAAATGTGTGAAACTGAGTGATGGTAGGAACATATAGTTAAATTAATGTTAGAATTTACTGAGCATGTTTATTGTTTTATGTTTACTTAGTCACAATAAATATGATGATTTTTTTCATTGCCTGTCAGTTAAATTTTTAAGGTTTTGCTCACATTTTTTTTATGATTTGGAATTATATATTAATGTATTCTGTTTTTGAACTGAGATGTTTCAAAATATGTCATTTGCATATTTTAGAAAGTGTCAAATTTGAAATATCTCATGCTTAAGTTTGCATTTCTAAGTCATAGCCAGTTTGATGGAGATCTGATTCAGTATTGAGAAATGACAAGCTGTTTTGTACAAGCAGGGACACCACTGCTGATCACTGGAAAGTTCTCAGTTTTGAATTGTGATGTAATTTAGGAGTCTAGTACAGTTTGATATATTTTGCATTGAAAATACCTAGTTCTGTTTGTCACTTAGAGGTCATTGTTAATGCCACAATGTTTTGGAGGGTTTTTGAAGGGTATTTTAAGTAAAGAAAATGTCTGACCTTATAGAAAGATGTTTCATCTCCTGGCATAATGTTCTAAGAGACTGTGACTGTTGCGCAGTGAAAATTTACACATCACTATATAATATTTATTATAAATTTACCATAGTACTGTAAATTGATATGACTAGATCAATAGTACCTCAGAATATTGTGTAGTGACATTGTGCCTGTCCATAGCTATTACCTTTATATCAAGGTTATATTAATACATTATAGTTTCATGGAAGCAAAAGATAGAAGGTATATATTTCAGTATTGATTAAGCTGACAGATGTTTACCAGTGGTTATTTGTTTATAGGTAATATGCTACAGTTACTTATTAAAAAATATGCTAAAAAAAGATGTGAAGGAAATAACGTTTTCCAAGAATCATTGACATGTCCCTGATATATGATTGTGGATTCATTTCTGCTTGGAACAGGATTGTGAAACTCGTCTGGAAGTTATTGTAGAAGAGAATTGGAA
Organism: Cyclina sinensis; assembly: GCA_012932295.1. NCBI lineage: Eukaryota > Metazoa > Mollusca > Bivalvia > Venerida > Veneridae > Cyclina > Cyclina sinensis. The sequence continues at coordinate 973,354 of JAAONU010000011.1, forward strand.
TCTTTACATTAGTTTGTGTCTGTAAAGAAAGGCAAATTAGGAATATTTATACATCTTAGTAGAATCGATTTTACAAGGGACTTTTATACATATGTTACCAGATATATCTACCTGTTAATATCAGGGTAAATCATTATGATGTATCAACATGTTCATGAAATAAATTGTTAATCATCAGCAAATATGTGTTGGTTTATCACATATGTTTGTGTCTCTCACCATTTGAAATCCTTGTTCGTCATTTACAGATATGTCCCTAACAAAGGTTTATACATCTCGTGTTATTAAATGTTGCTCAAAGTTGAACATCATGTTTGTAAACCAGAGTGTGCAGGCGCGTAGCTAGCCTATAAAGAATGTGGATTCAAAATAATCTAGGGGGGTCAGGGGGCATGCCCCCCCTGAAAATTTTGAAATAAATGGTGCAATTTGGTGCGTTTTGGGGCCTCCGGAGAGCTTTCTTGACCAACGAAAATCCATTTATTTTAGCATAAAAATGCAGATGAATAGCTTTACTTTCGTTTATTTTTTTTTTTGTCAAAATAATGTGGATTCAGCTGCGTACTCGCGTATAGGCAGCTACGCGCCTGGTGTGACTTACAATTTGTCATACATTTACTGATAAGGTTTATCATATGTGATAATCTCAGTCTTTAACACATAATCAACACTCATATCATCACTTCATTGTCTTGTTAGGTATTAAGATGGCATCCACAGTTCATCATTAAGACACTCAGTTTATCATGTAACTTAGCGCGTGGTTTATCTTTCCGGCAGCACTTATAGTGAACTGACCTTACACAGTGTTACTCACAGTCATCAAATAAAAATATACACTAATCCAGTTCTTCATAAACGTATATACTAATCATGCTAAATTTATCAGTCTGTAGTTTATCAGATTGTTCTGCATGTTTATTAGACTGCTATATATTTTGTCTGTACTTGAAGGTTATAAGCCTGTACTGTGTATGAGTGAACACATGTTTATCAGTTTGTGCCTTTGTTTATCAGTATCAGCTGTAAGTGTGTCAGTCTGTACTTAAAGTTTATCAGTATGTATTGTAAGTTTATCCAGCTTGTGGAATAGGTTTATCAGTATATATTAAATAAAAATTTATCAGTAGTAATGTAAGTTTATCAGCATGTACTATAAGTTTATCAGCATGTATTGTAAGTTTATCAGCATGTACTGTAAGTTTATCAGTATGTACTAAAGGTTATCAGCATGTACTATAAGTTTATCAGCATGTACTATGAGTTTATCAGTATGTACTATAAGTTTATCTGTATGTATTATAAGTTTATCAGGATGTACAATAAGTTTAGTTATTTCTGTTTCAGACTGACTGTATGTACTATTGGACACACACTCAACAAAGTTCCCCCAATGTGAACCAAGATGTGAACAAACTTCAGCCTATGTGGCCTCCAACACAGGAGCAAGCCGAGGACAACAGACCTGGACTTAAATACACAGAAGCTGGTAAGAGTTGCAACCCCTCCCACTTCAGGTCATGTAATTGATCATGAACTGTCTTTGGTATATATATATATATATCTTAGGGCCTATGAAGCAAGATGCAATGTTTCTTTAATCTGAATGGACACCTTTACAATGATCATGAATATTTGTAAGACAGTTTTGTCTTGACCTTTGTTAGTAATGTTTGAACACCTATGGTGAGCAGGGGGGGTCTTATTCATGTACTTAAATGGAGTATCTTTAAACTTTTGTTAGGACATATTATTGATGACCACTTGGGTGTGTTTTTTTTTTTCTTGACATCTTTCTTATAAATTTAGGATGTTAATGGCAAAATTTTTGTTGGGGGTGCCTCTTAGCATTTATTCCTGGGGTTTTGTCAATACGTTCATATTTCAACTTTTGAAAATATATCATTGCCAAGATCTTTTAATCAGGGATAACTCTTTATCATAACTTTGGTTGGTTGAGATCTTTTTAATGGTAAATTCATGTCATGATCATAGATGGGGCATTTTTGTGTCAGCCTTTGATTGGTCATTGCTTGTTAGGATCTTTGATGGAAAATTCTTGTAATGACCTTTAATGGAAGAATATTGTTAAGAACATTGGGGAAAACATTCTTACCTTGTGCATTTCTGGGACATCTTGTCATGAGCTTTGACAGGAAAGCCTCGTTGTGAGCTTTGCTATTATCTTTGACCCTTGCTGGCTGCTTCATTGTCTTGACCTTTGTTGCTGTGACTTGGTGGGCATGGTTTCTGTATAGACCTTCCCAGAATCAGTTTATTTTCTGTGTCCTATCAGATCTCTTTTCTTGTATTGTTTAGAGTGTATGACCTTTAAGCTACCACTGTTTTTCTGAGTAACTAGATGACATGGCATGAAAATTGTACAAAATTACCTCCCACAAATATTACAGTGGTATTAACTTTCCAGTTCTTTGATTTAGTCAGAAGTGTAGGAATACAGAGGTTGGGCTGTTTATATAAATCTTTATAAATGAATAAAAAGAAATGTTTAGAAGTGAAACAAATGTGTCCAGACCCTTGAATCTGGAAATACAGTGTAAAGTTGGTGAGTTGTCTAGATTTTATATAGACTTGTTTATATTGGATCAGAATAGGATTTAAGTTACTGCAATAATTTATTTAAATCCTGACTAAAGGAATTAGAAGGGTTACATTGGCATCCTATTTATCTGTTGTTTTCATAGAATTACAAAAATTTTAGGAAAAGTTGGCAATGAAACTTGGTTCACAGTATAAGCATGATGTATAGATGCATGGCCTACTTTTTTGAAGATTTGTCATTCTTGCCTTTGTGATAATAAGTATAGCTGTCATGACAATATGGCATTTGGTTTTACAATTTTCTTGATCAGTAACACAGTATGTAATTAGATATGTCACTTACAGTGCAATAAATATTTTGAAGTCGTTAATACAGATTTCTGATTTAGAAAGAAATTAAATCACTATTTAAAATAATCTTTCCTCATATGGGCATACTTTGTTTAAATTAGAAAAGATAAAGAATGTCAACAAACATTTAATGTTAATTGTAGATAATTATCTAAACTGGTAGAGATGAAACATTTCTATGATACTGATGTACATGTATTCAGGAAGTTTCTGACTTAATATAAGGGTCTTCGTACTGAAATATATTAACAAACATACCAACATTTCTCACTTGAACTTTTATGGTTGGTAATTATGCCATGTTGTTCACATAAGGATAAGAAAAGTCAAGTGTCATTGTAAAAATGATACATTAGCATTTTTATCATAAATTCAAATTAGAAGTAGATATTTGAGGAGCTTTTCGTACAGTTTTTAAGATATGAATGGAATTTTTGGACCCTGTTAGAATGGGATTTTTTTTATATCAGTTTTTGAGTTTCTTTAATTTTCATTGAGAAATTTTACCATCAGATTATTTAAGATAAAGGGAATTGTAAATTTTGTGATTTGATCTTTCAATTTTTCATATATCAAATATTTTGTGAATTGTTGTGAATTGAAGTGTAAACTTCATACCATTTTTGGCATTACAATTAAATGAGAGGAAGAGACTTCAGTGAAAGCTTAATAAAAAATGAGGGACAGTGTGTATTTTGTGAAAGCACGGGAAATATCTGAAGTCTTTATATTCTTACCTGGCTGCAAAGTTATTCTGTAACTGGAATTAAACAGAGAGATATTCTAGTAATTTAGGCAAATAAAATAGAACATAATTATGCTACTTTATTTAAATCAAACAAAATGAGTTTGGCACCTTTTATAAAGAAGTAACAGTTAAGATTTTTAAGATTGGTAGCATCAAAACTAAATTTCTGAAATGCAAAAATGAGAAAATATGACATAAAGAAATAAACTGCTCTCTTGGTGCGATGTTTATAAACTTACTTATAGTGTGTATATTAAAGTTGACTTTATCCACAAGGTGACCAAAGGTGGTCAGTTCAAGATGATGTGAGGTTGACCAGAAAAGTGGATTAAATTTTACATTTCATTGAATACCCTTTGACGGGCACTTGATAATGTGAAGAGTGTAGTGTCAACTGCTGACCTAGAGTCAAGTCAAATATTTGACATTAATTTACATATAATTACTACTAAATTCTACTACTGTATCAGAGGGTAAAATTTACTTTTGTGATGCTACATTTTTATAATAATAAGTGGATTTTATTTATATATGGATTTTATTGAACAACATCCCACTAAAACGGCATAAGTTTTAATCAGTGATCTAATGAATAGTTATAAATATTTAGGAGAGTTGGAATGTTTTCATTTTAATGTTAATTTTAATGTTACAAAACAAAGAAATGAAAATTTCATGCAGTATTTGTAGATAAAGTCATATATGACAGGTTTATGAATTTATGAATTGAAATTATCATATGACCTTTGAAGTTTACTGAAATATTTAGTTTTAATATTGCGGGACTTTGAAAACTTCAAGAATTTAGGTGTGAATTACAAGGGAAAACAGGTATTTAAGAAATTTTTATATAAAAATTAAAAAATGTATGGTAGATGTACACACTGTGGATAATTTTGCTGTGTAGATGGAATCTATTCAGCATTTGGAGTATATGTACCAGAGAGCAATGTGTCTGGAGAAAACCCCGCCCTCACCCCCACCCTCAACAGACTCTGGGGTCATTGTAAATGATGATGGGGAAGGTTTGTGTCATCTTTTGCACTTTCTTTTTCAGTCTTTTTTATCATTAATATAATTTGAGCTAGTTTAAATTTCAGCTGAACAGCCAAAATGGACCTGGAAAAGTTCAGTTGTCTAACTTCGATTGTTCTTATGGTAACAGATTACAGAGTTGTTTCCCATGTGTATGAAAACACCATTTGTAATATGGTGCAGAATGTTTATTCCTTATAAAAGCCTCTATATCTCTCAGAAACAGTAATTTTTCTGGTCAGATTGTGCCCTTTATTGAATCATGAAGTCCAGAAAGCTTGCACAATTCAGATATATCCTTCACCCTTTGAAAATTGTTCAGATTTCAAACCTGAATAAATATTTTTGTTTACTTCAGAAGAGTAACTATCACTCCCGTGTAACAAACATTAATTTATTGAAGAGTGTGTAGGTAATATTTGATGATGCATTACATACGGTACTCCAGTAAACTGATCTGTCGTTCCGAATTTTAGCTTTTCTGCTTTTGAAAAAAAAAAACAGTCAAGCTATTGTGGTCACTGAGTTGTCATCAGCATCGTGCAAAAACTTTAATACAGCTGTTTACTCAAAAACCTTAAGTATTTGGTGTGTAGCATTGTGTAGTGGACCTTTACCCAGTTGGTTCAGATCATGATCCCAGGGTCAGTATTGGCCCTGCCCTGAGGCTTATATATAGTTATATAGGAAAAACTTAAAAAATCTTCTTCTCTAAAACTGCTTGACACAGAGCTTTGTAATTTGATATGAAGCATCCTCTAGTAGATTTCTATCAAGATTGTTCATATTATTTACCTTGGATCAAAATAAACCCTGCTCAGGAGTCACTTAGTTTTGCAAAGTCTTATATAGGAGAAAAATTCTGAAGGGAAAGCACAAAGCCAGGGACTTAACTGTTTACCTACCCAGGATTGGTAGTTATTCCCCACTCCCCAATTCTGCACTGGACGCCCCCCCCCCCCCCCCCACCATTTTTTTTCTTTTTTCTTTTTAAATTGCTTTTTATTTTGGATGCATAGGTACTTGCCCCCTCCCTTACCAGACCCCCCTCCACCCCTCCTCTCTTAGTTTTTTTGTCAATTTTTTTTTTTGCTCTTTTTTTCTTCTGGGATGATGCCCCTCCCCTCTTTCATTTTAGTTTTTTGGTTGGGTTGGTACTTTATCTGAGTTTTTTGATGTGGTTGTGACATTTTATTGTTTTCAGAATGATGAAATTTCTGTAATGCTCCCCCTCCCCCACCCCACCATAAAAAAATACAATTATTTCAGTCTTTCAAAAACTTGTAAATAATTATTTACAGACTTTGAGACTTGGATTGCCTGTGAGTGTTGTATAGCTTATGTAATTCTAGTACATAACCTGTATTCATATTACATTATCCTAGAAGTGGAATATGCAATATGTTATAGTCATATATAAAAAAGTACAGTCGAAATGTGATTATTGTAAATGGTGATGGGCTTACTAATTTCTTGGTAAATTTATATTTTTTTGTGGTATTGGTCATTTTGTTCCAAGCAAGAAGTACTGAATAAACTGGTGAGGAGAATATTCTCATAATACATCATAATGATCATAATTTCATTCCGTTGTGATTTGTTTGGTCGTGTTTCGACTGTATGTAGAGTTATATATATTATATATATGTGTATCATAGACTGACATAATTATACATATATTTGTATGGCTGTTATGTTTCTCAACTGTGTCAAGGAATCATGAACAAGTAGAGAATAATTTTAACTAACTTAGAAATTAGCAAAACTTAATTAATTTGAACTGACATCGTTGAGTCTTAGATGATAAACTTAAGAGGAAAATGTTCGTTACAGATATAGATGTATGTACTAATATAATATAATCATATATTTATCTTAGTGTTTTTTATAGTATTAAAACAGTATTCAAGATAGTATTTAATAATATAATTCACAGAATGACTTGCTGTGTAGTGATGGTAGTTGTTCAATTGTTTTTGGTCTGTCTGTTTGTTTGTCACAAAACTTTAACCTTGACCATAACACGGAAGTCCTTCCACCAACAGCCTTTAAACTTCTAGATGAGCTGTACCCGCCAGACCCATGTAGAGGTCAAAAGAATGCCCCCTCCCCCCCCCCTTGGGGAATAGGTTCATTTGGACGTAGTGCTTGTTCAGTCATGAAATAAGTTTTCATTCATTCTAAGGCAATATGCAATTGGGAATTGTTTTAAAATAAACAGATTCCAGATAAATATAAAAAGTTATGTATTATTTATATATTATTAGTATAATATTTTTTTTAGATTTCCAGACTATCCATGCTTATTTAATAGATTTCTTTGATGATGTGTGACCTTTAATGTAAAAGAAGTCTGCATCTGACCTAAACTAAAGAGTAGATGAAAATGCAAAAGTTACCATAACATGGTTGTTTATCAGACAATTACATAATTGAATGCACATATTAATTATGTTGATAGCAATAATAAAGTTACAATTCAATTCAATTCAATTCAATTCAATATTTTATTTGGCACAAACATATACATGTTCAACGCCAATACGTTGTTACAATGAACGGCGGTAGAGATTAACAATCATGAGAAAAGTATGACATAATTAATCACATAAACATATTTACAATACATTCAAAAAGTTACAGATATACACTAATAACACACACACACACACACACACACACACACACACACACACATATGTATATACATATACATATACACATATGCATACATATAAATACACATCTTACACAACATATACTTGTAGGCTTTTTGTGTATATTTTAAACAGATTGACTGACATGTTAATCGTACTTTAAGAGTTCAATACGTGTGGGCAATTTCACAACAAAAAGAAATAAAGTTAAGAAAGTTAAGAAAATACATGTGGGAAAGACTGTACGAATACATATTTGCAAGTGTTTACTTTACATAAATTAAATTATTACATATTATATAACATTACTATATTTCATCGTTTAATCGTACATTTCTACGTTTGCAATTAGCAATATATGTATATTTGGCAAGTTCGTTAAGTGTGCATTTATGTTCACATTTCAACAAATTTTTAAATTTCTGTATACTTGGCCAAGAATTGTAATATTTAGGCAGATGTTTCATTCTTATTGTTCTATAATATGGACATACCATCAAAAAATGGTATTCGTTTTCAACCACATTCATGTTACATTTAGTGCATTTTCTATTATTTCTATCAATATTACGATGTCGGCCTTCTTCAATCAACAAGTCATGAGCAGAGCATCTAAATCTACAAAGTGCATTTCTGTAATTTACATTGTTAATACAATTAAGATATTTCTCTACGAAAAATTCACTTTTAAACAAGCAATATGTATCTAATTTTGAAATACTATGTATATCGTTAAACCACATTTGAATGTATTGATCTTTTACTCTTTGTATTAATTGTTGCAATTGTACATTTGAAATAACAAGATAGTTCCACATATACGAGAAACCAAGATCTTCTAATAATTCTTTAACTTCCAAAGACCATCTATTTTCAATAATACCATTAACATCAACCATTTCATAAACTTTATACATCAAAGAATCATGATTATTCTTCAACTTTTGCCAATATTTCAAAATTCTTATTTTTCTATACACATACAGAGGAAATCTTCCAAGTTCACCATAAACAGTTGCATTTACAGTTTGTTGTCGCACATTTAATATTTGCTTTAAAAACTTAATATGTATACGCTCAATATCTGGAGCTTTATGAAGGCCCCAAATTTCAGAGCCATAATTTAAGATTGGTAATACCATAGCATCAAACAATTTTATCTTTTCAGAGATATCCATTGGTACTGTATCAAACAGAGCATTTAGTGAATATAGAGCTTTGTTTGCCTGCTTTGATAAGGCTTTCTGTGTTTGATAAAATTTACCATTTGAAGATAAAGTAACACCAAGATATGTAAATGTCTTAACAATATTCAATCTCTCATTATTATAAAATACATTAAAATTTTCATTCCTATTTCCATTTTTGCAAAGCATTACTACTGTTTTGTTTGTATTTACCATAATACCCCACTGGGCACAGTAGTGATGTAATTTGTTTAACAAATGTTGTAAACCATCTACAGAGTAAGAAAATAATACTGTATCGTCAGCAAATAACAACAGAAATATCTGTAATTCGTCTACAGTAAAAGTATCTATAGTGTCTTCACTTAGTTGAGTACGCATATCATTAATAAAAAACAGAAACAATAAAGGGGATAATGGCTCTCCCTGCTTTACACCCATATATGTATCGAAATAATCAGATAAACAGCCATTTACTTTAACACATGCTTTTACATTTTCATACATGACTCTAAGCATATTTACAATTTTTGATGATGCACCATAAGACACCAACTTGAACCATATACCATTTCTGTATACGACGTCGAACGCCTTTTTAAAATCAACAAAAGCTATATACATTTTCTTCTTTTCATAATTCAGTATCCTACTTATAATACTATTTAAAACAAAAATGCAATCAACAGTGCTTTTTCCTTTACTGAAACCAAACTGACATTCGTCTAGTACATTTACATTTTGCGACCACTTTCTTAGTCTATTATCTAATATTATTGAAAATATTTTTGAAAAAATACTTGTAAGTGTTATACCTCTATAATTATTTACATTGGTTGGGTCACCCTTTTTAGGCACAGGTACCACAATACCTTTAGTCCAACTTTCTGGATATATACATTTTGAATACATGTGGTTAAATAGTTTACATAATAATGGTGAAATTATTTGTTTACAATCTATAAATAGTTCAGGTGTAAGTAAATCATTTCCACCACTTTTGCCTTTTTTCAGAGAAGAAATTGCACTTTCAATTTCTTCAATTGAAAAATCTACATCTAATTCATCAACTAAAATATCATATGTTTCCGAATTATTAACAAAGTCTTCCACATCATCTACCGTAAAAATATCTCTGTCACCATACAAATCTTTAAAATGTTCATAAAATTGATCTTTGCTTATTTTAGACCCTTTTGGATAATTAGTCTTAAGCTTCTTAATCTCAGACCAAAATTGTTGAGGACTATTTTTCGCTAAATTATGAAGATTATTCTTTTGTCTGTTTCCGTATTGTGCCTTAGCTCTTCGTTTTGACTGTTTATATCGTCTTCGCTTAATAACAAGTAAATCTCTATTATCTACAGACATACATGTTTTATAATTTCTATTTGCACTACGTAGTTCTTTTCTTGCAACTTTACATTCATAGTTAAACCATTGATTATTACATTTAAAAATATTATTCTTAAAACAATGTACAATTTTTTTCGTACCAAAAACAGATCTAGCTTTATCATATAAACACTTAGCTATATCATTAATACCTATATCAAAGTCTATATCAGACGAAATTATCTTATCCACAATTACATCAATACTATTATATTCACAATTCATAATATCTCTAAACTCTTGTACTTTGCCTTCGTCATACTTCAACTTAGCATCAGAACTAACACTCTGACTTTCAGATGGATTCAACATACATTTTGCATTAAAACAAACTTGTAACGGTACATGTGTAGAAAAAGTATATAGATCATGAACAATAAAATCGCTAATAAAGGGAAATAAATCATACGAGCATAATACATAATCTATCAGGCTATTACCATTTTGATTTAAATTTGTAAAACTCCCTATTCCAGCATCGTCTCCACAACGACCATTGACAATTTTTAATGTGCTATTAGCACAAATATCTAGAAGTTTAATACCAGAAGTGTTAACACATTCATCCATTGTAAACCTATGTGGAAAGTCATAAAAGGTATTTTCATTATCTCTATTCATAACATGTATATATTTACTGAAATTCGACTCATTTTGCAAATAATCGCTTCTGTTACCACATCTTGCATTTAAATCTCCGATAACTGAAACTGAACCAAATTCAGAGTATTTTCGAACATTTATTTCTAAAATTTCAAAGAATCCTATTTCGTGCATATTAAAATAAACAGAATTATTTGGAGGAATATATATGAAACATATATAAAGATCCTCCGACAAATAAAAAAAATTCTTACAGAACTTTACCCATAAAATTCCTGATTTATCAACATCTATAACATTCATTCCAGGCTTAAAGTTACAGGAACATTCAGATATAAGACATTAAACAAATAGACAAATATATACAAATGCCAAACTTATTAATATTCAAATATTAAAAAGATATGGAGTGAAATAAAAGAGATATCAGTAAGAAATGTAAACCCAGCTTTTGTTTACCAAGTACTTATAGAGAAAGTGGAAGATTATGAAAAAGTGTCAAAATTGTCTAAAGGTGATTATGATATGTTTGAAATATATAGATAAGGTGTTTGTGAGTCGTAGTTTAAACTGGTGTTGTCAAATTTTTGAATTACTCCTCACAAATTTTTTTTTTTTTCTTTTTGGCATGACTTCAGAAAAATGTAAATTGGGCTGACTAGACGAAATGGAATTTTGACTAAAAATAACTCTATCAAAAGGGTGTGACTTGTCGATTAAGAATATTGAAAATTAAAAGACCTGGTTTATTGAGGTGAAAAATAATTTATCTTTTTGTCCATATAACCTTGTATACGGCACACAAAATGGTATTTTAATATGCAATGTAAACAATTCTATTTCAGCTGTGAAATGTTTAACATAAGTCAGGTTTAAACCCCATAATTATGATAAACTTTACTTTTTTTCTTACTTGAAAATGAAAACTTTTGAAAAAAGCCATATTCAGTTAAAAAAATCAAAATTCTTAATACCACACCCAGACCTAATGTGGTTAATTGTAAAAGAAGTTGCTTTTCAAAATAAATAGAATGAAAAAAATATATATTCATCAGATTTTATAAAAAATATAATACGAAACAATTTAATCAGCAGGAAGGAATATTATGATGTAAATTTTTTTTCACCTTAAAGTGTGTGCCAAAGTTAACACTTCTTAGCAATTATATATATATATAGACAATTATAAAGCCATTTTAAAAAAAGTATGAAATTTATGAAAACAGTGGTTATTTTCTCAATGGTCTGCAATGTCTTGGACTGAGCATTAGATTAAAGTAAAAGCCTATCAGGACAAGGTGGTAAATTATTTTGCAATTCTACATTGTTTGATGCACTAATAGTATAAGGTGGTAGATTATTTGGTAATTCTTCATTGTCTGATGCACATTTTCATTTCAGTCTTTGACGTTTCTCTGTTGGTACGACTTTTGATAGATACTGTGCTTGGTTTTTTAAAAAAGCATCACCATACCATCAACATTTTGTTCACTGCTAAGCTATATATTTATGCTATGCTATTTCTTAACTTTTCATGCATTTTGATTGGTGCATCTTACAATAAATTTATAGTATGATCTTGATTGGCGATAAAACGTATGAATTATCTCAGAATGATTTAACCTCTGAACATGCTGAACATGCTGAAATTTTGTAATGGATTTGCCCAACTTTGAATTTGGAACAGTCCATTCAAAGTTTAAGGGATTTCAGTATCAAAATACAAAAATGGAGCTACCAACAGTATAGAGCCTGGTCAGACTGCACGGATGTGCAGGCTGGCCTGGCTCTATACTGGTGGCAAAGGCTGATCACTTTCGGTTCCAGCAAGTTAAGGGTTAAATTCCAGAAAGCAGTATAAATTAGAAATGAGTTTTTTTTTTTCAGTTGTATTTAGTTTCGTAATGAAGTCACAGTGAAATGATGTTCTTTTTTTTTTATTATAAAAAGTGAAGATTTGGAGTTGTTAAAAAGAGATACGTTTAAAAAAAGTTAGGATTTAAAAGTGAAAATTCCAGAAGTCTTAAGCTTTACCCTGTTTGGTGGCAAATATTTCTGCCTGTGAAGAAGAATGAGCAGCCTGCACATCCATGCAAGATCCTTTGCTGTTCACTTACTAAATTCTTCAGGTCATACCCCTTTATATGATAAGTGGTTATGTCTAAAGTGAATGATGGACAAGGCCATTTTGAAAATAGAAAGGTTAGGATTAAGTTAGTGGCAGATTGCAGTTGGCTGATTTTGCTTTGAATGTTTTTGTGCAGTTGTATTACTGTGTGAGCTTTTAAGGGCCAAAGGGCTGGGCTATGTTTTGAGTTTTTTTTTCACTCTGTTTTGGCTCACCTGAGCCTTTTGCGCAGTTGAGCTATTGTGATCAGTTGTTTCTGTCAAATTTCCTAGATCATTTCAGTCCTAACCAATGTTACATCTGTAAAAAATTGAAGGATGAACATTCAAAAGAGCAGATTGTAAAATTATAAAGGAACAAAGTTCAAAGCATTTTATTATAGTAAACAAGAACAAAATTTCTAAGTAAGATGTTGATTTTAATAAAGATGAGCACCTTTTGCCTATTTTCAAGGCCCTCTTGCATTTTTGAAAGATTTTCAGCAATTTGCAATGGTTTTTATCCAGCATACGTGTTAATAAGCTATTTAAATTTTATATTTTATGTTAATTTAACCATACAAATATTTTAATGAGAAGATCTTTTTTTTTCTTGCATGTAAACTATCTGTTATATTTCTGTCTCTGTTTTATCACGTTTCTGATATGGATTTGGAATACCGTTCATAGAAATGACTGCATCTTTATGCTTTAGTTAAATGTTAAGATTCTCAAAGTAAAGTCTGTTTATTATATCAACAGTGTTGTTTTTGTAGATCACCAAGCCGCCATGGTAACACTGAGACATGAATATAAGGAAGAAGTGGAAACTATACAGGTAAAATGCTATTTCTGTTTCACTTGTCAATACCTCTGGAGGCGTTCCTTTGATTTATGATACTGAAAATTCGTAATTTCTTGTTTTTTGAAATGTATATTTAGAAGAAGACATATTCCATTTCTAAATCTATGATACAAACTGAAGAACTAGGGATAGTGACTCTAATCAATTGTTAGATTTTTATTTAGCCATTTTTGTTGTTGTTTTTTTGTACATGTGAGAAAATGTTCTATGTTTGAAACAGTATTGCCAGAACATAGTAGGTTAGATAAGCAATGTTATTGACAAAAAGTAGAATTATATCAAATACAGCACAACATGTGCTTAGCCACATTTCATTTGAAAGATTTTAAGTGATTGAATAATTTCATTGGTCAGTTTCATATTAAGTGATGGAGTAAACAGTTTCATTGGTCATGAGGTCTGGGTCACTAACTTGGAATCAAAATGACTTCGTTGGCCACCAGTCAGTTGGCTTCCTTGTGAAAAAGTCGATGGGGATAGGAAGAATGCCCTGGTGTTTTGTTGAAAAACATTCAACAGGTCCAGTCAGAATGTCTTTTCCTTGCTGGTTACTCTTTTTAATGAAAAAAAAATGGAAGGCATAAAAAAATGCTCTGTTGTCTTGCTGAAACTCTGAATTAAAGAGACTACACACTAAAACAAAGTCTCACTCAAAACGTCCCAGTTAATTCTGGTAACTGTTTTTGAAGATTTTTCTTTGTAAACCTATACATGTTCATGTTTGTTCATGTGTTTTACAGAGAGAACACCAGGGTGTGTTGGACAAGGCGAGACAAGAGTATGAAAATCGTCTTCAGCAAGCAATTGAGAGGATATCGGTTCTTCAGAAAGAGGTTGAGAAGTACAAATGTTTAGCTGGTATAGAGAAATACTCACAAAATGCTCTTTCAGGTACTTTTGTATGTTTGATTTAAAATCTGACCGTACACCATTTATGAAGTAGCCTTGTGCATGTTTGGAATTATGCTCAACTATTCAGCCTTCAGAGGGTTTTCAGACAGGTTAAAGGTTCAGTTAAACCTCACCCTACTGCTGCCATTTTTTTTACACCTTTGTGAACAGTCCTGATTAGTATCAGAGTGCACACAAGGTCTGTATTGGTCACCATTCATTTATTAAGTATTTGATTAAAAACCCCTTCAGATGGTAAATGGGTCTGTCTAGATTAAATGCTGGCTTAGTCCATATTAGAAATACAGGAGAGCTGGGGTTGAATGACAAGGGTAAAAAAATGTCTATATACAGTTGACTTTGACTAGATGCAACTATAGTGAAATTCGTCTTTGGTATATTTTTGTTGTTTTACTTAGAATAGGTATTTTATGAGTCATTTAATATTAACAGATGCCTATATATATATATTGAACTTTGGTATTTTGTGAATACACTCAGTGTTTTTCCCTTCATAACAGAGGCAGATGCAGCACAACTTGAGGCTGGGCTTAAGCCCGAGGGAGTGAATGGTTTTACCACACCGATGATGCACACACCCTCTGTATCACAGTATCACACCCCAGCAGGAACACCTGATGGGGTTAACAGTAACTACCCTATAAATGTGATAAAATCTTCCAATGAACTGTTTTCCGAGTTCAGAACACCACAGGATGGTCAGCAGGATGGCGCCTCCTGCTCAGGCTCAGACACAACCAGTCTGGCTGGAAGTATTGGGGAGTGGAGTGAAGGTAGCTCTAGCTTAGCACCTCCACCACCTGCTCCCCCACCCCCTCCTGGTGTACCTCCACCTCCAGCCCCACCACTTCCAGAGGCACTAGTGAAAAGACGTAAGTTCTGTTGCATTTCTAAGAATTTCCATTGTTATGACAGTCTGTTAACTTCTGTTCTTTCTTTCTTCAAATGTAGAAAGTTTTGTATTAGATCTACAGTATCTCTCTGTTATTAGCAACATTTCTGTTAATGTCGTAAAATATATCTTTAAGTAAAGATTCTAGAAATTTTAATCATTGTTATATTAATCATTGTTATATTGCATTTCACAATAGAGATAACTCTGTTTTTTTTTTAAACAAAATGTATTTATCTAGAGTAAGAAGTAAGGGAGAGAAACAGATGTTAACTTATAAATGACCACAATTACATTTCTTTGAGACTTTAGTGGGGAAAGGCTTAAAGGGTCTGGGATTGGTAGTGTATTGATTGATAAAAAAAATGATAGGTTTATTAAAAGTTGATGTATACTTTTCAGCATTGAAGCCAGTAATAAATCCAGCGTCACCAATGCGACCATTGTTTTGGAATAGAATACAAGTGAATGATGTTAAAACACCAAAACATAAAGAGTAAGTTTTTATTATATTGTCTTCTTGTTGAATAATCATGTGACAGTGTACCACCTAGAATCAAGCAATCACTCATTGAAGGAATAAAAGGTGGAACAGTAACGGAAGGGTTAAGAGTGCTGGGCTCACAGTCTGGTGGTCACTGGTTCCAATACCAGTGCAAGTATTGGTTTGACACTAGGAAACAGTCATTGAGGAGGATATAAGTATTTACTATATGTTGCATAATTTTGTTTCCCAATCACTGTAAAAAGGTATAAACTAAACTTAAGGAATTAAACTGTTTACCTACAAAGTATGATTGTTGTCTTTCTCATGGACATGTCTCATGGTAGAATAAAGGGAAGAACAGTTTTCCCCTGGATTTTGAGGCAAACATTTCTTGCTCAGTAAAGTGAATAATTTGCTATGTAAGAATTGAGTTTCTGACATATGAATTGTCAAAACATAGTTATAGAATCTTGGTAGGTAGTAAGTGGAGTATGCTTGACAACAATATGCAAAAAAAAACAAGTTACACTTATTTTACAGATATTTTGAGAAGAAGCTGGTATGGGAGGACCTTCAGGAAGAGAAGATTGATGTCCAGGAACTGGACCAGCTCTTTTCAAAACGAAATGTAGAACCATCACGCAGATTTAGTCCCAATAAACCAAAAAATAAAGCCAATCAGGTGACTTTATTGGCTATTTCATTAAATATGGGTTTTCCTATGGTGAAGAAATGGTGCTAGGTATTTGCAAAGCAAATTTTTAAAAAACACTGCAGAATTTTGGTGTAAGGTTTTGTTCCATTAAACCAAGAAATGAAGCAAAAATCAGTGAGTTGTTTATCCAGTTTCAATCTCTGATTTTCACTTTTGTTGTAACTGATCTGTTCTGATCTGAAGAAATTAAGCAGTGTTTTTTTATATCACTGCAAATAATAGCTGCTTGTAGGTCGATGAAGCACAATGATTATTGTTTTGTTAGTACAGTTAACTCCAAAAACAGCACAAAATAAGCACAAAAAAGCACAAAAAAACAAGATTCTTTGTATGTTTTATGTATTTTGTAGCTGAGAACAAAAATTTGTGAAACAAGCTACTAGCTAACACAGAGGTGGGGACATAAAAATACATGATTGGTTGATTAATCAAAAGCACACCTGATAAACATTTTAAATCTTGTTTGTTCATCCTGTTAACTTTTTGTAGTCATTAAAACAGTTATGCATGATTTTTTTTGGTATATCAGGCATGCATTTAAATGTGTGTCTTCTCATTTGATGAGTTACAACACAATTCTGTCAGAAAATTATAATTTACCTTATAGTCTGTTAGCCATAGGTAACAGACAGACATTTTCATTCATGCATCTTGCACGTTTTTCTCAAGGACATGAAATTTCATGTCATATTTACCCCACCCCTCCTCTTAAGTTTTTTTTCTTTATCAGTTAAACTGATAGAAGAAAATGATGTCTTAACCCCCTTTCTATTTCAATTAATCCCTTTTTAATTGTAAAAAATGGAGAACAACCATTGACCTTTTAGGGAGTTGAAAAAAGTCCCATGTGACCTTTTCCAAACTCATATGTGTTTGATTTAGAGGAAATATAATATTATTTAATGTTTGGACCTTTCAGTCTTGTTCAGAAAAATTGTATTGAAGACTTTTAAAATTATCTTTTGGCCTAAGTGACTGAGTGAATGTGCTTGTTCTTTTCTGTGCAGACTGATGATTTCCCAATGTCGAAAGATTTTCAGATCATGGAACTATGTTATTCATTTTAGGTTGCCAAAGTGATATCACCAAAGCGGTCCCAGGTTATAGGGATCTTGTTATCTAGTCTACGCCTCGAAATGTCGGATATTGAACACGGTAAGTGTGATTATATAGGGTATTGATATGATACAGTCAGTCAATGGCGATGGTTTAATGTTTATCCTGTTAGCAAGAACGTTCCTTACCTTTCATGGAAATGTGTGAGGGCAGTTCAGTTAATTATAGGGAAGGGGTAAATTTGGGTGAGGGGAAGAGATGGATGATGCACATCCCTCTTATTAATCATAGTGACCACAGAATTTTTCTATTTTGACAGCTGTTGTTGATGGCATTCTTTCGTATTTGTTTAACAGGACACATATTTTTTCTGATTTTTTTATGAATATTTTATATACTGACTCATTCTGACCAGGGAAATGCTAGATGCTTGAAGGAATCTAGTAAAAAGCATGAATTCAACATTAATATGAAAATACAGTGGAATTGAACTAGATGAAACATCTTTTGATTAGAATTAAGGTGGATTGGCCCTTGGAAACTGTTCCATACATTTGAATAATGAAAAGCATTGTTAAGAAAATAGTAGCAGCACATCACTAGAATGCTAGTGTTGCGAAAGCATGGTAATGTGGAAAGTTAGCATGCTTATGGTAATGATTCTTTTAATCTTCTTTCTTTCCATTTCAGCAATATTAACATTTGATACATCACAACTTGGTGAAGAAAAACTACGCCAGATTTATGAAAATGTAAGTTTTGTGATACTTTCATTATAGGATCAGTAAAATCAGTAAAAATTATATGAAGTCTTAACCTGAACCTTATTTGTTCAGAATGGTTTTTCTTGGGTTCTTTTCATTATATTACACTTTAAAAAACCATTACTTCTTGAGAATGAAACCAAAGTTAACAGAATTTCTGAGTCAGCAAGGTCCTTGATAATGTCACTTGCAGAAGGACTATTTAGGGCACTCTCTGATAGCATTAAATTACACTTCTATTATACTCTATATGGCATGTTTGAAGGGGGATAACTCTTCATTTATTTCAGAGGGGAGATAATGATGAGATGAAGAAAATCAAAGAACATATAAAGAAACATCCAGACACTCCTCTAGACAAACCAGATCAGTAAGTCATCTTTTCCTGTCTATTTCCTTAATAAAGTCCACTTATTTCCAAGGGAATAGTGAAATACAAGTGCATTTTGACAGGAATGGAGAGTGAACTTATATATCCTTCCAAGCAAACTCATAAAGTGAAGTTACTGTCACGTTTTGTCTTCTCTTCAAAAAATGAAACAATAAGACTTCACTGTTTTTCACAGACGTTGCAAGTTTAAAACAGATAAGCTCCATTTTGAATAACAATTCTCTTTTCATAAGCCGTAACTCTGCTTCGCAATTTTATCTGTACTGTGTGTGACACATCATTTGTCTCAATGGTCACGTGATTAAAGTTGGCCACTTCAAACCACTAGACCTTTCACATAGATGGTCATGGGTTTGAACCTCCCTATTGACCATAACTATTTACTGGAGAAAGTTAGTAGCTTCCTTTAAAGAATGGGAGTCTAGCACCAGTCCTTGCGAAGAATGATGGTTAGGTTAAATGCCCGCTCAGTATGACAGACTGTTAGAAGATGTTAAACTCAAACCCATTAGACCAATTGTAAGACATACGTACGGTCAAAACTCAGTAGAACTGATGACATTAGGATGAAAGCTAAGAGTACTACAAGAGCATTCTTTGATCCCTTCAGTAGTTTGTACTTTGAATGAAAGATTTGAGAGAACAAAAATGTGATTCTTCAAAAAAACTCCCTGTTCTGTCTCTAGTTTGAAGGATGGCAATTATACTGAAAATTGATTCATGAAATTAGAATACCTTAGTACATTTGTATTTTGGTAGGATAGTTTAACTAATTAATATTACAGTCTCCTGAAAATCATATGTAAAAAAACATGTTAAGTAAAGCCATATTCTATTACATTTATCTTTTCCTTTTCAGATTTTTGTATGATCTGTCGTTAATACCGGATTATGCAGAGAGAATTTTCTGTTTTATTTTCCGTGAAGCATTTCAAGATAGCGTATCTGTGATAGAAACAAAGATGACAAACCTTAGAATGACTTGTCAGGTAATCTGATATCATCAGAAAATAATCCTTCTGAATTATTTTGTTGTATAGTCTTGTAAATGGAAAGTTTACATTGGGAAAAAATTATCATTTATCTCCAAGAAATGTATAGTTTTCTCTAACAAACATATTTTAAATAAGGCATACTATACGGTTTTACTAACTTTTACAGATCGTAACAATGAACTTCATTGTTACTTCATTAGTTGTTTAGAAGTAATGATACATTGGTGTTACATTTATATACATACTGAGTTACAGAAAAGAGAAAATTGTTACAAAGACTTAAAAGAATTGATACAAATGTTTGATGGTATTAGAAAATTGATCAGCGAGGCATCAAAACATGAAAAAAATAAAGAATAAATGAAGATGTTGTCAAGTGCTATAATAGTGCCTAAATCCGGCATCAGTCACATGTAAGAAACTAGATTTTAATTCTTTGTATCTGCAGTGTTACACTTCTGTGAATAAAATGATTACATGTAATTTCAGAGTTTAATGACCAGTATACATGTAAAAAGAATACTTGGCCTGGTGCTTGGTCTGGGAAATTATATGAATGGAGGTAAGTAAACAAAAACAGTTGCAAAATGATACATCTAGCATAACTGTAAAATTTGAAAACTGAGATAGGAATTAACAGTCCCTTGAGTAAGGGAGACCTGTCTCGTGGTTGTGTTGTTAAATTAGCCAACTTCAGAGTGCTTATTTTCTTTCTAATAGATGGTCATAGGTTCAAGCCCAACAACTAGTTATTAACCATTTATGTGAGAAAGCAATGGTGGTCTAGAAATGGTCCTTCCCAGAAATGATGGTTAGGTAAACTGCTTGCAGGATATGACTATGACTATGTCAGAGGACATTAAACTCAATTAAACCAAGCCATGACTAAGGGGCCCATGTTCTGTATTTTAGCAAGCCATCTTTAGGGAAGAGTGCTTTATAAAAAAAGAAAAAAACAATTGTCAAATGCTTTGGAAAGGAAGTTTCTTTTTACAGCTAAAATAACTGCTGGAGATTAAAAGTATCTTTATCATGTTATTGTCAGTTTAAGCATGATGGTCAGGGATTTTACAGGACTGTTCTTTACTTTTATTTGTTCAATCAGTTTTGCAAGCGGTATACAGCTTTTCTTTTTCACCCTTTTCAGGTAGCAAATCTCGAGGTCAGGCAGATGGCTTTGGTATTGATATTCTTCCTAAATTAAAAGATGTTAAAAGCAAGGTAAAATCTATCATCTGATCTGCTTTATTCCTACTGATTTAAGAGTCATATTGTCAGTCCTGTATCTACCTAAATAAATTGGGCATTAAAGGAATATGCCCATCGTAAGCAAACTTTCTGGCTGTTTTCTGTGTCAGTTTTGATCTGAAAATTCTGTTTTTAATATAAAAAGTGAAGTAAAAATTCCATTCAGAAAATAAAGGAAACACATCAATGCTCCATTCAGTTCTATTACAGTTTTATTGAGAATTTTATAGAAGATGAAATTGCTTTAAAGGAATAAAATATACTTGTATATTGTTACAAAAATTTTGGAAATATTTTATGCTAGTATGTTATTCTTGATTCAAGCTCTGTCAGTTCTCTGTAGTACCGGTATATGCAAACTCCAGTGGTGGGAACATTGTTTAGGTAAAATAACCTTGGACAGCAGATACTAACTATGCCTTGATTTCTCTTGTAGTTAGAATTATTGTTCTTATTTTCAGGACAACTCAACAAGTTTGCTGCACTATCTAGTACAACAGTATATAAAGAAGTTTGAGCATCAAGATGCTGGTACCGAAAAAGTCAAATTCCCTCTGCCTGACCCAAGTGATCTCACCCAGGGCTGTCAGGTCTGCTTTGATGAGCTTGAAAAAGAACTACGCAGAATTAAAAAAGATTTTGAGGGTATGGTTTTTTTGTTGTTGTTTGTTTTTTTGCTTTATAGCTCAAGGTTCTCAAGATGAGCTTTTGTTCATCATTAGTTGTCTGTCGTGCATTGTGTTTCTTCAACATTTTAGCTTGAGAACAGTCTAGACGTCACATTTTCGGTCCATATATTTGTCCTGATGATCTGTCATGAGTTCAAAGCTGGATCATGTGGGTTTAAAAACTAAGTCTAGCCTAAATCAAAGGTAAACCTTGCGAACACTGAAGAGATCCCAGTTTTGACCCAGTCTGAATGAAACTATTTCAGTATGTTTGTACTAATGATTTCTCATTCAAGTTCAAAACTGGGTCACCAGTTCAAATCAGTTTTCAAGAAGGACAGTGGTATTTCAGATGAGTAAAATAGGGCCATCATGGCCCTATTGTTACAATTAGGAAATAAACAGTCAAACAACATAGTAATAAGACTTCAGTGTCCTTGAAACAAGGTCAAAGAAACATTCACAGTATCCACTTTGACAGTTAATAACTTAATATGTTAGGTACTAATTCTGGTTCCAATGATTTAGTAAACTTATCTTAGATTTTAAGGGCAATAAATGGAACAGATATAATGAATAAGATTAATTATTAAAGGACCCCACTGGTAATAAGTCTTACAACTTTATGGACAATCTTTTGCATAGCAATCTCTATAAATTTGTTTTGGCTAATATTCAATTAAGCCAATTCCAGAACTGGACTTTACTTTCCTGTGATAGACATGATATTGTGATATCTTGAAATTACTATTAATTCAAATGTCATTATTCTATTTATTTTATATGTAAATGTGATATTATTGTAATGCAAGAATAAATCTATCTATCTATAAATATGTAGTACTTTAAATGTATTAGTTCCCTGAATTCACTTAGAGCAAATTTTTATTTAATGAGAAGCTAACAATATTGAACTTTGTAGTTTATTGAAAACAACAGCATTAAAATTTATATACCAAATAACAACAACTGAGATATTGTGTGTTAATTGTCAAGACTGTATTTCCTAGCATCGTAGTATTTTTGTTTGTTTTATAGCGGCAGAGGAAAGGGCTGACAAGGTGATAAGGTCAGCACGGGAACATGTATACCTTCAACCATTTAAAGACATCATGACAGAGTTCTTTGAAAAAGGTAATCATTCAAAACAAAAGCATTAGTGTTTATTAAATTCTAATTAAGATTTACCATCGGATGAATAATGATGGAAGCATGAAACACCTTGAGAACACATGAATACCTGTAACTTTCCTTCTTTACATTTCATGTGCTGTGTTTTTTTTTTTTTTTTTTTTTAACATTTTTTCACAGCTACTTGCGATGTAGTCACTTAACATCTCTCTCATTAAGAATGACAGGTTTGAACACTGTTTCAGTCTGGTAGTGTTAGGACATTCATTTTCTTGATGGCGAGAGAATAATCTAACCTTACTTAGCTGAAACTGTTATCTTAAACATGTCACCATATTCTATTGTCTTCTTTTTACCCTTTTGCAGGGTAGGATATATGAAAATACAAGTAAATGATTGATGTTTCATTTTTCAGGGAGGCAAGAATTCATTGAGCAAGAAGAAAATCTAGCAGATGGCAAGCGACTGTAAGTTATTTTACAAGTGTTTTCCAATATTTCAAAATTGCTTACACTGACATAAGGATATATCTTCAATCAAATCTTGATTCATATTTGATTATCTATCAACATCAATGAGCCAGCAAACTGAATCTTTTTGATTGGTTGAAAAAGAATATGAATATTTATCAGTTCTGCCCACAGTTGAATAGCTTTAAGCAATTGTTCATCAGCAGTCAGAATGATCAGTCTCTGTACTGAATAGTTTTGATTAAAGTCCAGCATTTCAAACATGGTCTACCAAACAGTTATAAGCTTGCTTGCGTCTTGGAGTGAGAAAAACTTCTAGCCAGGACAGGACTTGAACGTGGTACCCACTTCCCCATAACTGAGTTACTCGGCCTATATATGGCACCATATAATTTAGTCTTAATATGTCAATAATAAAAGGTTGGGGAGAAAGGGAGTCTAGTCACCCCCCCCCCCAAAAAAAAAAAAGTGACAAATTAAAACAGGTACTTCTTATATGCAGCCAGTTAGGACTAAAGGAGAAGTAAGCTAGACCAAGATAGGAGAAAATGCTTTCACGAACATTGTTATTCTTCATTTTAGAAAGAAGCTAATTTGACTGGGAAAAATAGAGTAGTAGAGTAGAGCATGCATTGATTTAGGCTACAGTACACATTTTACGAATAAGAAGATTGGCAGTTATTGTGATTACAAAGTGATGCTTATTCAAGAAGCTTTGGGTTTGATCTTGTTTTTGCGACACTAATTGAACAAAGACACTATTTGAAGGACACGGCTGTGTCAATGCCTTTCTTCAATAGTCATGTGTTTTCAGAAAATAAATCATACACCTGTTAAGATGATAGCATTATGTTAAGTGCAGGTGTTGGCAATATATTTTCTATTTTTTTGGTTGATTTCATGATTTTACTGGTGGTCAAAAGAGATACTTTAGAACCTCAACCTTGTTGTAAAGAAGTTTAAAATTTCATTCAAAATTTGGCTTTTGTAAAATGAGGATTCAGTTATTTTCTTCCAGTTTAACAATGATGAAAATGAAAATGTTTCTAGATGCCAGGAACTGATTAAATATTTTTAGGAAGATTTTAAGTTATCATTGAAAAGAAATAAAATGGTACATAGGACAAAAAGTTAGGAAAAGTGTATGACATAGTACCAGTAAGTGTAAAAGAAATTAGACCAAAGTGTATCATAAAGTAGAGAAAGTGTGTTAAATATAAGTGTTCAGTGACCTAGAAATTAGACCAAATGGTACATAGGACAAAAAGTTAGGAAAAGTGTATGACATAGTACCAGTAAGTGTAAAAGAAATTAGACCAAAGTGTATCATAAAGTAGAGAAAGTGTGTTAAATATAAGTGTTCAGTGACCTAGAAATTAGACCAAAGTGTAACATAAAGTAGGGAAATGTGTGTTAAATATAAGTGTTTAGTGACCTAGAAATTAGACCAAAATGTATCATAAAGTAGGGAAAAGTGTGTTAAATATTAGTGTTCAGTAACCTAGAAATTAGACCAAAGTGTATCATAAAGTAGGGAAAAGTGTGTTAAATATTAGTGTTCAGTAACCTAGAAATTAGACCAAAGTGTATCATAAAGTAGGGAAAAGTATATTAAATAGTAGTGTTAAATGCATCACAAAATTGAGCAAATCTCACAAAAGTGTATCACAGAGATACTGAAGAGCTAATGTTTCACATAGTAAAGCAAATTGTAAGTTGATAATTTAGTAGATTTTGAACTGTGCTGTTTCAGATTCCAAGAAACTGTGATATATTTCTGTGTGAAACCAAAGTCAGGAGACAAAGAAGTGACTCCAGAATATTTCTTCTCATGTTGGTGTACATTCTGTCAGGACTTCAAGGACACATGGAAACGAGAGGAGCAAAAGATCATCAAACAAAGGTGGGTGGAGATTACTTCTTACTCATTTGATGAAGTTGTTGTGCTGGTAAGTAACTGGATTGAATTTAATAAACTTTCAGACATACAGTCTGAGAAGGAATAGAGCAGAAAGGGTTTGTGGTAAAGACAAAGCAAGTCTGATGGTCTGTATAAAATCTGAGAGGGTTTTTCCTGGGGCATTTTTAATATTTTTCATTTTTCTTTATTAAGAATTAATTTACATCCTTTCCTTTTTCTCCTAAAAGGTATGGAAATGAACCAAGAATGAACTCTTACTGCTTGAATTGGTCACCTCTCAAAAAAATTAGTTTATTTCCAACTATTTTATACAGGGGAAAAAACACACTGTATTGAAAACAAGAGCCCTTGTTGTCAAGGGAAGTGACTCTTGTGATCTAATCAAATATTTATGAAAATTCCAGTTGCACTGAAGTATAAAGTTATCTTTTCTTGGCTTCTTGGATAACAATCACAAAAACTTATCAAATAAATGATTTTCTGATGATTTTATCGCAATTTGATGCTTTTTATTTTACTGCAAGAGATATTTATAGTTTTAAACTCAGACTTCTGTCTTGATATATCAGCAATTACAGGATTCTTTTGTTTTAAATTGCATTCTTTTCAGAAATTGCCAGTATTTTATTGTGGCTTATGATTAAATTATGCCAACTTATGTACATAATGTCTTGTTGAACCGAACAGAATTGCTGATAAATGTTTACGTTTATCAGCAACCGATTTTTGTTTTCGATGAATAATGATGATTTGTTTTCTAACCCGCTTACATCATTTTATTTATTTGTTTTCAAGAGATTGTAACAATTCTAGAATTATGTTTCAAAGGTGTGAATGATTATGCTAGATGAGTGCGAAATTACAACTTTCAAGTGTTAATTATTACAGAAAAGAATGTGTTATTACACATTATTACAAAATAAGAGGAAAGCTCTTATATAATATATGAAATATTATAGGCTACTAAACGTACTGGAAAAAGCGTATCTGTTTTAAGTGGCTTTTATAATTATTATCAACAGAAGTAATTTTAGAATTCTGTCTTAGATATCCTATTGTATTTAAAGTAGGCGTTGATTTTATAGTTATAACCTACTTTGAACTGTCTATTACATCATAATTTACGCAGTTACACTTAACTTTTTATTTTTTTGCTCTCCGGGTAATTTTGTACGCCTACTCAGATAGGAAGAAATAAACACCTTTTTTTCTAGGTTTGTAATAAAGGCAAAAGTATATAGTTATAATTTCTAATTGCCAGTTCTGGTAATAAAGTCATTTTCATAATTCAACAAAACTAAAATACTGAGTAAACTTCATGCCTGCTAATTTTGACTGTTTCATATGAAGATTACACATTTGATTGTGAATAAATTGAGATTTTAAGTTATCTATATGTTTCCACTAAAACATGCCATTTTAGAATCAGATCAAAACTACAGTACATAGTCAAAATAAGAAGCTATACAACCTTCAGACAAAACTGTTTTGGTTAGTTCAATTAAATTTGGCTGTTTCTCCACCTTCAGAGAAAACTTTTAGTTGAGTAAAAATTTGCCAGTCAACCTTTTAAAATGAAAGAGCAGCCAAATTTTTGACTTCGAGATGCCGTGTCACAACTTGCTAAAGAACATTCTGTGTGAAAATAAACTTAAAATAACTTAAAGATGAAATTTACTGAGGATGATATTCTTTGAAAGTTAATGGAGTTTTACGGATTTATCAATAATCTGTATGTGTTTTAGATGAAAATGGACTGTGTATGTCACCTACATTTGTCAAATAAAAAACTAATATTCTCTGTCATTCCCACCCCTGTCCCCCACCACAAGCACATACTTTAGATCAGTACTTCACTTTTGAAATATTGCAGTTGTGCAGAAATAACAGTTCACTAAGTGCATTTCCTGAAAATAGCTGAAAGATATTTTTAAAAAAAAGAAAGAAAAAAAAATATTAAGACCCTTTTCTAATGAAATAAGTATTTTTTTATTTATGAAATCTTTAAAAAGTTGAAAGTTTTCCCTTGATGAACTCAGGGCTGCACTTGCTGTATCTACCTTGCACTGGTGTTACAAAAATTGAGAAACAATTCTTCAGCCAATCTAAGTGTTATATTATACAGAAAAAACTGTACTACATATAGTAACATGCCTCTCACATAGCAACAGTTGAAGAAAAATTATCGCAGAAAATTTTGCCCGGTGGGGAGCATACAGGTAGTTAAGTGTAATACACCACACAGAGAAAGGTTCATCCATCATTTCGTTAACGTTATCATAATGAAAGAAAGAGTTAGATATACGTGACTCCAACTTGCTGATATTGGCGTAACTGATACTGTTTTAAGCGTTTTTAAGCCAGTTTTAAGCCGTTTATATGAGATCACAACACATCATCAGTCGAAAGTTTATTGTATATCTGTATATTTGTTCAGCTTCAAAAAGTATCGAGTATAAATCATGGAAAATGATTTATTCTAACATATTTCATACTAGACAGAATTACCGAGCTTTGCTGAAAACTGGGTATTTATTTTATCTCTATCTTTTTCTCATAAGCTGATAAAATGTGTATAACTTGCTAAGATTGAAAGTTTCCTAATACATTTATTGACATTTATTTTAGGTTGATTTCAAAAGATAATCCTTCTTATTTTTCACCTCATGATGAGGATGAGCTTTGGTCATTTGTTTCAAACTTTGTAAATTATGTTTTTATCAGGACAGACTTTTATAGTAGAAAACTTACGGTATTTGATTTATTTAGTGTAATTGAGATATTTATATTTCTTGAATTTAAATGGTGTGGATGAAAGGTAGGCCGTCTATGAAATAATTCGTCAAAGATGTAGGCCATAATCAAATTCCTTAGGCCCAAACAGTAAAAATCTAGGTCTGTCAAACAAAAATCTCAGAAGACAGAGGTGCCTGTGACTTCTTTTGCAGATTAGCTTTAAAATTATATCATATAAAATTACAACGTTTTACCAATTTCTTAGCCAAGAAATTTTTTTCTTGTAAAATATTACAAAAAAAAATTTAAAAAAATTGACCCTCCTCTCCACACAACTCCCCTGTCACACACAAGAACAAGATAGATTGGCTTTGATTTTACCATGTTTTACTGAAAAGCCCCTGTATTTCTAATGTCAAACAGATGACAGTCAGTTTGATATCTGCAATAACCCATAAAAGACAGTAGGACACACTGGCACTTATAAATATATGCTTCAGAGATGGAGTATTTTGTATGGGGTTCTTTTTTTTATTCTGGAGGTTAATTGCTCTTAAATACACTACTTCAGAATTCTTACTTCTTAAATGCGTCACTTAAACATTTTTGTCGAAAAAGAATTTTGCAAATGGACAAGCGTATCAGGCTAATGGCAGTTAGGGTTCCGAGCATGACTGTGTTTC
Source organism: Cyclina sinensis (assembly GCA_012932295.1). Taxonomy (NCBI): domain Eukaryota; kingdom Metazoa; phylum Mollusca; class Bivalvia; order Venerida; family Veneridae; genus Cyclina; species Cyclina sinensis. The sequence continues at coordinate 1,001,932 of JAAONU010000011.1, forward strand.
ACCGACACTGGAATGTGGGGAATATTGGAAATGTCTAAACGTCTAATGAATGGAGGGGAGTTTAGTCTATAAAAATATTTTGCCTGTCAGAAAAGATGTAACATGTTGTAAGATGGAATAATTTTCTAACAAACGATGTGATTTCTTTGATTGATTCAGATAAGCACATACTTGGTGAAATTCATAAAGGTTTTATAGGAAAATTTGCACATAGCCTGTACCAGTATTGTTCTTGCAAACTATTTTCATAAAGTGTAATGATCATAATAAAATCAGAATGTATTTTTGAAATGTAATTAATGTTTTATCTAATATTATGTAATTGCAAGAAAATCAAAAGAAAAAAATTTAATACTCTTACTTATTAGTACTTACAATCGTCTTTAAAATGGCACACTGAGTTTTGGCTTGGTAAAGAAACAACAAGGCTTACCTTTTAACACCAGTTTAATTAGCTGTCCATTTAATTGACAACTTACGAACAAGTATAAATTTTGACTATTCAGGCTGATTGAGTAAAAGTTTGATGCCCTGCTCCTCCATCTATACAACTAATTGTCATTCAGATGAAACATTGAGCCAGGTACCATATATCAGTGCTATACACTGAGCATGCAAAAAAGAACCCAGGAGTGATGCTTTCTGTATCTTGTACTGTCACCCACATCCTGCAAATAACTAAACTCTTAAGGCTTTGGTCATATGGGAAACCTGTGCTGACAATGAATAAACACAAACAGATAGATAGAAAGGTTTATCATGTTATATGCTGTACTATAGGAGTGCATTAAGGTTAGAGGCAAGTTTTCTAGAAATAGAACATGAGACTCATAAAAGTTTAACATAATTAGATTTTTTTGTAAACGAAAAAGAAGATGCTGGTAATTGATTGAAATATTCCAGTGTCTGGCACTCCTTTTTTAATTCATCAGGAAAATCTTATGTGCAAAGTAAAACTTCCTTGTAAAAAAATGAAAATAGCAAAATAATTTATTTTTAGTGATTTTGATGGATACTTGACAAACCAGTCTGAAATATACTGGATTCAGATTTAAGCAGAAAATGTTCCCATAGGCTTTTTGCTAAGAAATGATGTTGATTTGTGCAGAATAATTTACAGAGCAATTTATTATCAAAAATGTAATACCGTAGAGTTTTTGTGGAATTAAGACTGGTTCTTGAGGAACCAGCACTTATTTTAGTCTATGACACCAGTCTAAATTTCTTGGCAGTTTTATTGGCTAAAAATAAGAGGGACTTAAATGTTGACCAGTCAGAACATTCAGTTAGAGGAAAGACCTTCTCTAGTTCTGTCAACACATTTAGACATAGACTTTCCTTTTGGTGTTCTTGTTGGTAAAATCTATAGAATTTTCCACAAGAGACCGACATATCATCCAAACTAGGATTTTGATGGATATGGAATGCTGTAAATTTCAAGCTATATCTCTTTAAAGGAAAGAAACTAAGATTTTCAGAAAATGGAAATTGACCATTGCTTATAGAAAAATCTCTACACAGATTTTTTGCTCTGGTACACTCCAGTTCACTTGTAAGAAAATAATTAAATGTACATGAATGACACTTTTAATTGACTTGGATAGGCTAGTAAATGATAATGAAAATTATACTTGTAAAGATATGCAAATGCTGAAATTTGAAATGTATAGTTAAGCACTGTTCTGTCTGCAACTGAAAATTTGGCTAACTTGGAAGCACTGGGAATACAGCTATCATAGAGAAAAACTTGTACAGTAATTATATTGATATTATTGTAGATAATAGGTAAGTGCGATAGGTGAGACAGACATAGGCTCCAGTCCTTGAGGTTTTATGTACCAAACGTCAGTTCTTATAACAAACGATCCAGGTAGTTCTAACACTGAGATTAATTACGCGTCGCGCCTTTGTTGAAGGAATCTCTTCCAAATTTCACTTCTCCGTTGAGAGTCTCGGATATTTATTACAACTGAAAATGATTTATTTCAGTCTGAGTTTATTCTTCTGCCGTCTGTAATGTTTTTACTTGTTTTGAATCCCCCTGTCTAATTTAAGGATAAGGACACTAGATTAAGTAGTCAAGACGCTTTCGTAAAAAATTTTGTCATTTTCATTCATGCATTAGTTTTACGAGCGCCTTTTTGTTTAAGGTTAAGTGTTTCCTGTTCATATGTTATGTTTTACTCTAAGATAACAATAAAACAAGGGAGAAATCTTCTTTAACGCTTGTGATAAGTCCAACCCCCCTGTAAGATTGTTAAGTTTTATTTAAAACACAGATTTCCCTGTTAAAACGGTTGTTGGATTTTTACTAAAGTTTATACAAGCACTTATTCGTATTACCATGTAGAAAATTCTGGCCTTTTGTTTCGCAAATATTTATCACTATCTCACATCGTAGTGATAAAAAAACAAACTAATAAATACTGATATTTTGCAGTTTTAATATTTTAGGAGGATATATTTATTAGCCTTCACTGAAGAGAGTTACTGCAGACAAACGGTTTCTCCAATTTTGTAGACCATTATAAGGTCAAAAAAAAGTAATGGTCTTGAACTCTTGATCATCCTGAAACTCGATGTGAGATAGTCTATAGTTCCTTAATGTAGAGTAGTTTCTCTGCCATGGTAGTTTTGAAAAACTGGAACCAACATGAAGACACATTAAAGACTTTTTAACAGAACTTAGTATGTTAAAGAGCCAGTGATAATAACCATCACACGCTCATGCTGTTTTCTATAGACGTACTTAATTTTCAGATTCTATTTACTGCATAAAAGCATGATGAACTTTTATTTCAGTACTGTAGTGAGGACTTGTGTACATAATTACACCTACCGACTTACCTGTTAACTTTTTATTACAGACAAATTAGCCGCTTAATTTCAAACCAAATTAAGCTTGACTCATAATTGAATTCAGTTATGATATATGGGTTTGTTTTTACCATATGTCTTGCCATAAATAAATTAAGTTATTAGTCCATTCTGTTCGATACTTTGAACAAGGGTTCGTTTAACGTCAAGATGATTACTTTTCTTTATTACTCTATTCTTTTTGTATTTAGAACATTGGTTCAAGGTGATATTTTTTCCTTCTTTTTTCTTTCCTAAACAGACATATTGTTTACAAGTTGTGAGGTTTTGTAAATTGTTACAGAAAACCAGTATATAATTGTTTATCGGATGTTTGATTAACATTCACGCTTTTAAATTAGTAATCTTAAATGAATTTGATAAATAGGCGGATCCCTCTTTATATTTTTTTACCAGACTTTTGAATGATGTATTGCTGATAAAAGAAAATCAGAAAATTGATTTGCTGGTATTTCATTTGTAAAGCACGAGTTAATTCATGTTTTGACCAGAGAGAAAAAAAAAGCAATTTTATTGGTTTCTTTGAAGATTTTTGGAAGAAAGAATTCAGTCTGCTATACCATACAATTAGTATCTTATAAATAGTTGGATTGAAATATTTGACAACTTATTTTCCACAATAATTGTTATTTTATTTTGACATTGAAAAACAATTATGTAAGATTGTCTTTTTATTACAAATTGTATGCCATCATTTTTAGAGATTTTCTGTTTATTTTTTGTTCTATTTTTGCATTATATTAATGAAAAGAATGGGAAATAAAATCAGGTTTCAGACTTTAAAAGATATATCAATTAAGTTGCACTTTTTATATCAAAAGTCAGTTAAGTAACGGCTTAAGGAAATTAATTTAATCCTTATATAAGTAAAACAGAGCTCTTCTTATTGGTGATGGACCAGCTTTTTTCCCCATTAGGATGGCTTGTGTTGTTGTCGTTGTAATGTGTCTGTCTCATAGCAAATAGTATTTATGGGTCGGAAACAAACATTTTTGTGATACGCTTTAATTTCGTTATTTGGTGAATTGTTATGAACCGTTTCGACTGTATTTGATAATTCCTGTTTTTTATGCAGGTATGCAAAAACTTATTTTTTGTAGACTGTTGAGGTTTCTTGATGCTAAAAATAATATTAAGCAAAGTCGTAAAATGTATTTTGATTAGCATTTAATTTCCTAAGGGATAAGATAACGATAATATTTCCAGACAGGCCAACCAAAGTGAACACCAACAAGCTAGGAATTCCATGCTCTAGTTAGAAATATGAAGATACGTCCATATTTTTTTCTTGCATTTATATCTTCACTATCATGTCATGAATATTAAATTTTAGCTATGGGGAATGCAAATATTCGAAAGATTTTTCTTCTAAAAATTGATTGCATGGTAAGTTTAAGTTTGGTAGAGATTTTAATGAGTATCATATTCCAGAAATGGTGCAAAAGGGTCTTATCAGTATAACCATAAAATTGAAACAAACATTCATTTATCTATAACATTTGATGCTCTTCTGATAAGAAAATATGAGTTACTTCCCCTAGCGAATTTTTGCTCTTGTACAGTCATCAAAACAAAATGTATCTAGAACACATTTTGCTTTTTCCTATCTCTAATGTTATCTCATTGGATAATTTGATGTGACTGACTGAATCTTACAAATGATGTAATGATTAAAAACTTACTGAAGGTTTTTTGCACTCAATGAAATTTCTTATCAGTTCCAACAGCTTTTTCTATCATGATAGATTCTTTCTCATTTCAAGGAATGTAAGAAAACATGCCACAAGCATAGATTTTTGTCATAAGAAACACTAATTTTCTACCTGTTATAGATGTTTTATATATCCCGTGGTCTTTACCCAGTTATTGAACTTGTTGCATTTGTTCCAAATGCCCATAATTTTGAATTGGGTCAATACTACAGGTTATATTGTACAGTGCTGAAATAATAACACCAAGTATATCTGTTTTACTGGCCATCAACAGTTTATTTTACTGAAAACCTTTGCAAACCCTTAAAAGAATTTAAACAGAAGTACTTATATATGTTGATACAAGAAGTCACAGACCTATGAATATAGAGGCTGTGTAAATCCTGCATGCAGCTTCATTGAAATGAAGTCCTTGGCTGCTATATTCCATCCTCTGTTAATGTAAATTTGTAAGAAAGATTTGAGCCAGAATTTGAATCTGAAAGTATTGTTTTGATACTTTTCTGCACAATCTGTTACTGATGTATTTTATACAAAGTTCATGTACAATGTGGTAACCATCTGACATCATGCAGTATTACCTTTGTACTTCCATCAAGTTCAGAGTTAATGACATTCTTTCAGTTTCCAGTATCAGAAGTTTTTTAACTGAGTACAAATTTTTAATCAGAGACTTCCTTTCTTTTCTATAATTTTAGGTAATGAAGTATACTGATATAAGATTTTTTATTCAGATACAGAAATAAAGCCAGGTAGTGCGAAGTTATTGCAGTTTTTGTACATCATATTTTGATGACAGTTTGATGATTGAAAAGCTGCATTTCAACTCTGAATTAGAACATGTCACGTATTGTCTATGTACCAGTGTTGCTCTTTACTCATTGGTCTAATTTATCTATTTTGAATGCACTTATTTACAGAATAAAAGAGAATGAACAACGGCTGAAGCAGATGCAACAGAAACGGGAAAAAAAACCTGTACGCACAAGAACACGGAAAGCTGGAGGACTTGTAAGTCACCTTTAAATTAGGTCACTAGTGTAAATCTTACATCAAGCATATGAATACTTCGGAAACCTCATTTTTAGCTCACTCTTCATAAACTTTGTAAGAATGTCTGCATGAAGTTTCAAGACTGTTTTGAAACTACGTTATGTGTGGTCAAGCTCTAGGTCACATGTTAGAAAACTGTGTTGAGCTTGTAGAAGCTGCAGTTCAGATTAAGTGATGAAAATGCATTCTACACCAACATATTTTGGTAATTGCTGAAATCACTTTGGCCCTTTCATCCATTTGCTTGTCTTGGTAGGGTTTTTATAATTGAAAATGTTATCAGAGAACATTTAAATGCCTTTATATCACAATCATATTATAAAGCCACATTTTGTCCCACTTAAGGTCACTGTTACTTAGAATAGAAAAATATTGATTGTAGTGTTTATAATATTGGTGCATGTAGTATTTTGTCCAATTTATTATCTGAGTTTATTTACATAACATTCATAATGATTTAGTGGGGGATTAAAATTCAACAGATTTGCTTGTGAATTACAGAAAGACAGACTGATGAGACAAGGGTTGTTGGAGTCATGACAGACCATTTGTGAATCAAGGACAGTATATTACAAAGAGTCAGTGTTCATCTTCAGAGGACAGGGATACAGTGCATGACACAGTATTCTCTTTAGAGTGTATGTGTTTGTGAATTCCTTCTAGAGCTGTTTTAAAGTAACTCTTTAAGTGTCATCCGTGTTTGAGAAATGGGTTGTTGAAGATGTAATTTCGAAGATGTGATGCCGAAATGTGTAAAACTGGTAGTTTGCTTTTGATAATATGAGCTCACACTGCCAGTTTTAATCGAAAGGGTATTAAATGCACTGTTTAATACCATTTGTTTTTTTGGTCATAAATGTGATCAGTCTAGAATAGAAGAAATGCCAAAGAAAACCAACAGTGTTGTGATCAAAATGTGTGATAAAAAAAGGAAGTTGTGACCTACTCTGGTAAGAGTTGTACAGATTAAGAGAATTTTGAAGAGTAAAGTGATCAGATTAACAAGAAGAGATGAGAACTTCTTTTGTGATTGCAAGTGGAATTCTGTCTACATGTCGTTAGACTGAGAATGAAAATGTTTTAAAAAAAAGTTTTATGACAGATTGGTAAAGAAAGTTTGCCAAAATATCAGATCTTGTATTCAGTGTAATATGAGGTATTCCACTTAACTAACCAAATAGCTGAAATTTATTACTAATTTGATTTATTAATATTTCAGAGAAAACTAAAAGGGAAGAAACTAATCTTGTTGATAGAACAGACATACATAACCTATCAAGCCGTTAGACTTTCTTGTTTGCATTCTATAAATATTGATGATAACTAGTAAAGTAATGATAATGTTACACATAATGTTAAACATAAAGCTAAAATATGTTGAATAATTCATTTTATTGATATAATTTATTAGTAGATTTTGATAGTAATATAGAGTAATTCTACAATTTTGTTTTGTTTGAAACATTTTCATTTAATATAAAACATTCGAGTCAAGTACCAGTCCACACTCTCACACGGGCTAACAGAAGAAGTATGATAGTTTAAAAAGTTACTATAAAATTTCAAAAATGAAGGGGTTTATCCCCTCCAGAGGAAGGCAAAAGAAAGAAAACCTGTTGGGGTGTGATCTTTACCTTTTGATTGGGGTGGGGGTAATTTCTTGTCAGACTTCTTAAGGGGGTTGGTTCATTTTGAAATTGCCTTCCTGTGGTGGGATTTATGTTCTGCAGGAATAGCCCTCAGTGATTTAAAACTACTGTGACAGTTTTATCCCCATAAACTGTCTTGGTTAGGTGATTTGTCATTGTTTTAAATGGGACTTTTTCTCAACAGAATTTGATATATTTTGAGAAAAAAAAAGTACTAGGTATAGTGGAATAGATCTTGCTGTATATGACTTTATATTACCCTAAAAATTCTATTTATAGCATATCCTCTAATAGACGCCCACCCCCCATATTTTGGACAAAAAACAGCCATTTTTCAGCCCAAAGTTGAAAAAACAACTGCCCCTTTTTAACGCCCATCCCCCGATTTGAGTAAAATTGAGCTTACCTTTACAATTCAATTTTACTTATTTCCCTTTTATTTTACTTTTATTTCCCTTATTTTTGCCGTAAGAAAGTAGTAAAGATCATGCGCGAGACTTATTTTTTATTCCCGTGCTCCGCAAATTTTCACACATACTGGACTCTACATGTACGGTAATGGCGGAAATAAACAGATTTTAGCGTTCTCTGCAATAAGTCAACATCCGCTCTTTCTCCGGATTCGATTTCTTCTTGTAATTATGAGGGGCGAGTGGATTTATAAAGCCCCTCTTAGAAAATTGGTCTGTCTTGTGAAGATGTGTCTCCAATTAACGCCCATCCCCAACTTTCGAACAATCCATGATTCTAATAAAAGCCCGGGCTATAAATGGAATTTTTACGGTATGTCATTTTACCATACAAAATACTTTATAAGCTAAGAGGGTATCGAAAAGAATTCAGTCCTGACTGTTGTACCAGATAGTTAGTGTTTAATTTCCTTGAATCTTTTCACATTCCAACATTAAATTTAAACATAAAATCACTTTCACAAATTTTACTTTTGTCCATTCCACATAAAACTTACATTTGTTACCTCATCTGTGATATTGCGTTTTTGTCTCTCAGTTATATTTTGTTCTGCTCAACCCACTAACACATTCCTGTTCTTTATATACCATTTGAACCATACTGTAGTTGAGATATTCCATGTGAAAACAAACCATTCAGCTGTTAAGCCATCCATATAAGGTGAAAGTTTGCAAGTCATAGGAATCACTGCCTAAGTATAGTAGGCATGTTAACTCACAGGGGAGTAAATGAGTCTTGGAATGTTTTTGTCCAGGAGGACTTTCTATTGCTGCTACAAGTAAACATCCTAAATTCATTGCCCATACTGTGATGGTATTAAAGGGCATAACTGGAATAAAAGACAATGATTTTGTTTTGGCAGTATAGTTTTTATGTGTTATAAAGAAGACCATGTGATCATGTCTTAATGCAAATCTTTTTAATATTGGTTAAGGAACTTTTACCATGCTGTCTGAAGCCATACATTTTGATTGGTTTGTCGTTTTAAGCCATACATTTTGATTGGTTTGTTGTTCTAAGCCATACATTTTGATTGGTTTGTCGTTTTAAGCCATACATTTTGATTGGTTTGTTGTTCTGTTTGTAAGTACACAGTACTGCAGCTGCTACTGGTACATGCCATTCCATTAAACTGTAACAATTCATTTCTTTGATTATTTATTATGATGAAATAATAAGCTTTATTAACTTTTTTGTTAACTATGATAAATGATGTGCCTTTTTTCACACTGTCCATTTTGATTCTGTATTTCTATATATATTCCAGAAAATATTTGAGAAGATGTTTTAGGCATTTGAGCTTTAAGACCTAATATTTAATGACCTTCCATGGATCTTGTAAAAGCACAAAAGAAAATACCCATTTCCAGTGGCCAAAGAGAAATAGTTTTCAAAATTTTCATACATTCCCTCACACAACTATTAGTTTTCATATTTGGCAAGATTTTAAGACTAAAACTATTGTGATCAGTTTCATAAGTTAGGTTGTCTTAATAGCAGTTTATAAAAGTTGTAAGGCCTTGTTTTGCAGTTGAACTAAATTTTAACAATTGTAAAACTGAGGAGTGCTGAACTTCTTTTCAAAAAGCACAAAATCATACACCAAAATAGTCTTCTATGGATTGTTTAGAAATTCTGTCACCAGTATATACATGTGCTTTCTTCATTTTTTTACATTGTTGTTAAATCTTCATTTTTTTACTGGTGCTTAATTAAAACATTGTTAAATGGCAAAACAAAAAATGTAATGTTCTTAGAATTTGAAACAAATAATACATGTATTGTCAAAATGTTTTATTGCAGAGTATTTGATAAATCAATTTTTGATAACAGACAAAATTGTACATCAGTTTTAGTTAGTCACAGTGAGCTATTGTGATCTCTTGATGTCCATCATGATGATTCTAGATCAAGTTTAAATACAAGTCACCTTGGATGAAAAACTTGGTCACTTGCTTGATCAAAGGAAAACTTTGTTAACACTCAAGATGCCACATTGTGCATTCAGTCTTCATGAATTTTGGTCAGCATTCTAGGTCACGTTTTTTGGTTGGATTGTTTGTCATGGTAATTTCTTTGTCAAATTAAGATATAGGTCACTTCGGGGTCAAAAATTACCTAACTAGTTTTGATGATGAATCCATTACAGAGTACTTGTCTTTCTTAGCAGCTGTACTTAGGTGAGCGCTTTAAGCTCATTATGGCTTTCTTGTTTTGAAATCTTTAATTTAAAGAAAAGAACATCCTTCATTGTATAGGTCAAAGGTATTTTCTATTTTTATCATATTTCAAGCTTTATAGAAGTTTTTTTTTCCTCATTTGAAATTATTTACAAAGATTTATGTATTTATTTATACCAATTTATACCAGATCTGAATTTATCATCAGAGTTGTGCAGAAATTTTATTGACACTTTACAGTTGTTCATTTATTTGTTTACTCGAAAGCTTCTCCGACTTCATTTTCTTTCGTTTGAAGTCTTCACTAATTTACAAAACTGTTCTTTTTCCATATTAAGTTCAAAATATTACGTAATTTTTTGGTAAGCTGGAAGAAAGAAGCTTTTTTCCAAAATGTATAAAGCTTTATGCACATTTTATACTTTATAAAAAAAATTTCATTCAATTTCATTGAAATGTTCTGTGAAATATATATTTTGTACAAATTACCAGTCAGTGTCTTTCTATACAAAATTGTCATTTTAATGTTTTTTTGTTTTGTTTTTTTACAAAATGTTGACAGTATAGTCTGTTACATCATATTAATTGCAGTCTGAAATAGGTTATAATTTTTGTCAGTTGTTAGATCTCTGTATATTATAAATGTGTTCATTCTCTCTCTCAAAGTTTGGAGGATGAAATGACCGTGTCTTATAAAGATTTGAGATGTAAAAATAATCTGGGCATAGGGTTGTTTGTATTTGACATTAAATAGGATACAAATAATACAGTCATAATTTCAAAGGATAAATACATTTTCTCATAATAAACAGAGATCAAAAATTTGTGAATAAAATGATACTAATTTCTTTAGATTTTATGAAAATATTCCTTGAAACAAAACCCACAGACAAGTATTGAAAATAAAAATCAATAGCTTCTGTTAATAGACTTCTTAATCATTAACCATTTTATTTAAGTTATTTTCACTTCAGGTCAAAGTTGGGGTTTAACAGTGGGGTGGGACTCGATCTGTAAATTTACCAGAAAATTGATTTAGAGTGTGACAGGTTTATTTCTTAAAATAGTTATATTGAAGATCAAAAATAGCCATCAATTAAGTTGTAGAAAAAGAATCTATAGATTTTGTAAAAACAGACTTTTTTTATTGATTTTTAGTCACATTTAGACCACTATTCAGCAATTGATATGAACCTTTAAGCATTTTTTTGTACCATGTAGAAGTTGGTTTTCGAAAGATCAGTTGAACTAACACTACACCAGCTGTGTCTGTCATCATTTAGAAGTGATATTGTAGTACAGATGATATTAAAACTTTATTTCTGGCAAAGTACTGTACGATATATTGTAGAAAAATTACTTTTTATCCCTCTACAAATTTAAGTTAGGATTTATGCATTGTTTCTTTCAAGCCCTTCAGAAGTTTATATGCTGATAAATTCATTAGAGAAATTATCAGGACATAAATTTTTCTTTTGTCAAACAATATTTTATACTGTGTCTCTTACAAAATGTCTATGACGTCATTTAAAACATGACTCTATTTTAATCATTAATTGACATCCCCCAGCACAGTTTGACAAATACTACCATCATAAAAGAAAAAAAAATAATGATGTTTTTTCTGGGAATATAAAAGCTTATGAATACTACAAGATGTTTTCATTCGGCACTCGTCAACTAATGTGGAAATATCACATTTGGTGCCCTCTCAGTGAAATATATCTGAGTTTCATACTGAAACAAAACAATTAAGACATATATATGTACTGTACTCAACAGCCATAATAAACAATGCACTAATGGTTTATGCATTCTTTGTTGATTGTTAGTGAAAGCAATATTTACATTGTAAAGATTATTGTTATGAATTATGAGAGAATGTTATGAAAGTTATTTATTTTAAGAGTTTGTCTGTGGAATTGATTAATATTGTTGAGTTTAACAATTTTGTTTCTTGGATGTCAAGTAAGCAATATTTTGCACAAAAATATATTCTAACCACAAAAGTAAATTTGTGTGCCTCAGTTTTACAGGCATGCTTAGTAAGGCAAATACTGGACTGGTATGTGTACCTGGTAGTCTAAATACTGGACTGGTATGTGTACCTGGTAGTCTAAATACTGGACTGGTATGTGTACCTGGTAGTCTTTATATTCCCTAAACTTGAGTTTGGGGTTGCATATAATCACTGCTTCATCCATGCATTTTGTCTGTCACTCATTCTTGTCCAGACTATTTCTCAGTGACAGCTGATTGGAATTTTATGAAACTTTATAGGAAGCTTCAGTATTAAGAGAAGGATGCACATTATCAGCATGATCTGTATTGATTATTTTTCACAAGAGTTATGGTCCCCCTGATTTGCTACATATTGTATAGTATACTACTATAAGTGTAAGCTGTTTCTTAGCAACCAATTGTTGGAATGAAATGAAACATTATAGGAAGCCCACCAACAGTAAGTACCAGCAATATCACCAGACTGATCTGTATTGATTATATTTTTTCCACAGAGGTATGAGTTTTATTTGCTACATATAGTATTCTGAAGCTTTGAATTGTGTACAGGCTTTTTCTCAGCAACCACTTCCTGGAATTAAACTTTATAAAGGTCTCCAGCACTAGAGATGTGCATATTACCAGCATAGTCAGGATTCTTTATATTTCACAGAGTTCTGAATCCTTCCATGATCCTGCATATAGTATGTTTAAGAACTCCTCTTGTTTATTTCTGCAGATGAAACTTGGCATGCAGATTCCTTGACAGTTTAACCCTTAACCTGCTGGAACTGAAAGTGATTAGCCTTTGCCACCAGTATAGAGCCAGGCCAGCCTGCACATCCATGCAGTCTGACCAGGCTCTATACTGTTGGCAGCTCCATTTTTGTATTTTGATATTGAAATCCCTTAAACTTTGAATGGACTGTTCCAGATTGAAAGCTGGGCAAATCCATTACAAAATTTCAGCATGTTCAGGGTTAAAGCTTTAAAGGACATACAAAGTCCTCTGACTTTATTTATTGAAAGTGTCATGTCATGACCAGCATGTGCTTTAAGGAGCATTTGTTGTTTTCAGCAATGCTTTGGCTTTTTTTCTAGTGACCAGTCTAATTTCCTGCATTCTGATTGGCTGTAAATTTGTTCCATTTCAAATTTTACTATTTTGATTTCATGTATATTTAAACTCCTATACGTTTCCATAACTTTGAACAGAAAATTGCTTTAAAAAGGAAAATTTCTAAACACATTAAAATATCATTCGAAACTGAATAAACAAATCCAAGAAAATAGGTCTCGTGAAAATAGTGAATCAGGAAGCAAGGGAGTTTGTTTTTCTGTTCTTAAGTATTTATTTCATAATATTTTATGTGTGGAAGTTTTACGTGATCTTTAAGTAGGATTAGCATTAATACCTTGCCAGAATGATGGAAATGCTGGCAAAATTTACTAAGGTTTTGTATATGAAATATGCAGACAAAACTAATTCATTGTTAGAAAATAATAATAATGTTACATGACAGTAGCATACATGTTTCTAGATGTTTTACGATGTTAGGCTTTGAGGTTATGATACTTTGTTTAGAAAATAAAGAAGAATCTTTCTGTATGTGTCAGAGGTTCAGTACCAGGTGTTAAAAAAAAAACATCACCAAAGAAAATGTCTCCATTGTGTAATGCTAAGATAAGATGAAAGGAAATACATAATGAAGTTGAAAAACAAAAAAAATATTGAATAGATAACAGCCGTATCAGCCGTAAAAGAATGATAGAATGTTGCAAGATGTTTTCAAAATGGTTAGTACATTTGTACCAGTACAAGTATATATTTTTCATATCAAAAAGTGTTGTGTTTTTTCTTTATTTGCATCCCTGCATACTTTATTAATCAGCATTTCTTTAAAAATTCTAAAAATAAGTAACTTATATGCTTTTGAACAAAAATTAAAACAAACCATGTCTCCCAAAGGGTCTTATATAGCTTTACTTTCATTTATTATTTGAACATTCAATTCACATTGAAAATCAAAAGTCTGAACAATCTAACCTGTGGTACTTTGTCACGTACAGTACATTATTGATGTTGTTGATCTGTATACATGTATTATCATGTTTGTAATTTTTAATGTTTTATTTTGTGCATTTATTTGTTTTGAAATATAGTGATACGAATGCATTTATTAATTTATAGGATGAAATTTAGGGGAAGTAATATTTCCCTTATATGGCAAAAATGAGAAAAATAAACTGGAGAAAATCTAATTAAGTTTTATTTCTTATTATGATATAACATTTTATATCTGCAGAAATGCTTACAGAAGATCTTAGCAATGTATACAAAAGGAAAATTCCCTTTCAAGGTCTGTCAACATCAAGGTCTGTCAACATCAAGGTCTGTCAACATATTTTCATGTCAATTTAAAGCTCTTCTTCATTATAGGGTAGGGAAAAAAGTAATAAGGCTGTTAGTGGTATAAGCCTTCAAATTGCAAAGATATTTTAAGGTTTTGAAGGATAGCAGCGCATCATATAGTTAAGCCCCTTGTTTAAATTTTGTACCTTGCAATTATATTATCATTGCCAAGTTAAGCCCCTTGTTTTAATTGTGTACCTTTTACAATTATATTATCATTGCCAAGTTAAGCCCCTTGTTTTAATTGTGTACCTTTTACAAGTATATTATTGCCAAGTCAAAGACCTAAACAGCATGTAAAATGTCTGAGTAACTTGCAGGCACTAAAGCACAAACTTTGTCAATAGAAACGTTGCACCTTTGATTACTAAAACGTGAATACTACGGCTTCTCATTGATTTTGCATTCGTCAGAGATGGTTATCAAACCAAAGGTCTTTTTGCATTGTTGGTCAGCGATATTGTTCACTCCTAGGCACGTGCCGTTGAAGAAGACATAAGGGGAAGAAGAAATGCATTGTTCTCCAAGCCCCTGCCGAGTACGCCCGTTTGATTCAGCCGACCACTGTTACAAGATAGGACCAAGATAGACAGATAGACGTACTAACGAGGATCGGCCTCGAAACACAGGTAGGAAAATCACACCGAATAATCTTGAGGCACGACTAATTAAACCCTAAGGAGTATCAAAATGCAATTTGATCAAAGTGAAATCAAGAGAATCAAATACCTGCATGTTTTGGTGCGCGAACGTGTTTGCGAGAGATAAGGAATTAATGATCTGTCCAGATTTTATGGTCTGTTTTGTGAAATTAATGACTGAAACGTAAGTAAAGTTGTTATGAAGTCATCTGATCTACGCAATGTACTGACTAATCAGCAACACAATGGCGTAATTAGTATTTCGTTTGGTACTGACAGCGTTCCACCTACAAAATCAAAAACAAGCAGATTTTCCCGTATAATCAGAACATAAAGCGACTCAAACGATGTCGATAAATAAACATGCAGTAATTATGTGATCAGTATGGTACTTAATGAAGCCTCCACGGAAGCAGGCGTGTAGGTTTTGGCACGGTCTTTCGCCTGCTAGCCACAACAAATTCATTAGCGAGACGCGCGATGTTTTCACTTCTCGCGCGCTGGACAAATTGGCGCCAAAGAGTTTGTGTGGAGGAATTCAAGTCTTGGAGAGGTACCTGGGAAGATTCCGCGCTTCCGATCAACATGATCGTCTAATGTCTGAGTTCGTCTGGTACAAGCAAATCTGATCCGTGAAACAAACAATAATTTTCACACTTTTGCCAAAATTATTAACTGCTTTTACCGATGGTAGTCACATAGTCGTGGAATTCTGGGAATTTTAATATTTATTGTCCTTGCCGCTGTATCGTCTGCAAGACAAGCCAAATTTACGATAAAGTAAAGGTTATTTTCCTCCTTAGTGTCAAAAAGCAAAAAGATAAATAAAAACGATTAAAAGTATATCACAAGCAGGACCGGATCCAGAACCTGTGGTAGAAAGGGGCACGCCGTGATGTGGGTATTGGATTTAACATTTAATTAATAACAAGACTATTTTAAAGGGCAATTCTTAGAAATGAGGGCATGTGTCCCCCATCCATGCACCCCTCTGCGTCCAGGCCTGCCAAAAAGAAGAGAAATGTATTATTCTAATCAATAGCAATGTCTTGTTTTTGTTTCTTCTGTAACGAAATTAAACTAACTGAAAGAAGGTGCTGCGACGTACTTAATGTAAAAGTTATAAATGTGTTTAAAATGTTCGTTTTGTTTCATGGTGGAAATTGAAAATGAAATCATTTCAAACAATCTCATCGTTGCAGCTCTCCTGTTAATGGTTTACAGATAGAAGTCACAAAGCATTCATTTGTTACACGTGCCGTACAATTTACAACGCCGCCAAAACTATCGTCTGCTACAAGAACTATCTCCGGATCGTGGGTAACAGTTTCAACATGTCGAAAGAAACCTCAATGATTGTAACTACGAAAGTCAATGCCTCTGTTTCAGTTGTCAGATACGCAAACCTACAAGCAGTAAGGCTGGAAACCAGGAAGCTGTAGTTTCACACCCCAAACCCGGACTGAACGCTCTAACCAGAGGACACATGGTAACTATTACCTGCTTCGTCAGAAATTCTCGAAATAACAAGGAAAACTGAATTTGCATCTTCCGAACGGAAAACTTCCAGAGAATATTTCAATTATTCTGTTCAGATTTGTTTATGTATATTTTGGTAAATAAAAACTAACATATTCTTACGTTTTTTATAAAATGATGATTTACATCAATTGCTTTCCAGTATTGCTGCGCATTACGTCGTTACGTTTTCAAGTTCAACTTAAAAACTAATTTCAAATTAATTTAACGTTCTTTATTAGTAATATTCAAAATATAAAACTGTCTGGTATGCCAACGAATTCGTTGTTTCGAATTCCGCTGCGGAATTAACAGCAAATGGTTTTAATTAAAAGAAGACATTTTAGAAATATCAATTAACGCATAATTCTTATAGACTTAGTTATTTAGAAACATTTGATTAAAATCATTCCCAGCCTGAGGGTTAATATCGTTTCGTATTAACCGCCGTCAGAACAATATTACACGGATGAGAAATTAAGCTTTTTACCACTTGTTTATTATAACCTGTCATGCCTAAAAATCCCCTAAATTTTGGTAGATCATGGGTATTAATACACATTAAGCAACGAATCCCTTAAAATGAAAACCTATTTCGGAATCCTGGAGAGCGGAATCAAGATTTAAGCACAGTGTCTACAATGAGCTATATAAAGTCTGCTAACGAGATCTCGAAAGCTATGTCTGATGTTTTGGCAAAGGCTAGCCGACAGTGTTATAGTTATCTCCAACCTCTGTAATACACATAAGAATTAGCAATGATAAGTCGTGGTATCTACTTCCTAGCCTTTTACATATTGAAGTATTTGTACACTATTGTTTTATTGTATACAATTCCCAATATATTTTATATAGACTGTTATTTCGACTTTTCTGTTCTCACATGAGTACAGTACAAAGCCTTCAGATTCCAAGAACTATAACTTCCAAAGTTGACGTCGATTTGATGATGCAATTTATGACCCACATTATACATGACAATATATATGAGAAACTGGAAGTTTCTTATGGAGGATGGGAGTGTAATACTGGTTACAGGAACAATGGTTAAGCCTTATTGCCCGTCTGATATGAATTTGACTATAAGTGGGCGTTTAACTCAACCAAAACATATTTAAGTGAAATTGAAGATTTTTATTGTATAAAATTCAAAAGTTCAAACTTAACTCGCAAGGTTAACATTTCGTCCGGTGTTTCCTGCGTCTCGTTCCTTCCGCTCTTCTTCGATCATTAGCAGACGTATTGTCAAGGTCATTAGAAATGTTGGAGTGCCTAGTTTTAAGAAATGTGGTAGCTGAGAAAAAGACAAATGGAGAGTCGGGCTGGCATAGCGCTTTAGCAACAGTAGGCTAGGCCTAACACCACCTGCAATCCCTTAGCCTATAACATAATCGACCTTGTCCAGTTTTTACAGGGAGTCGATTCATAAATAAAATTTAATATGTACGCCAATGTCAAGTGTTTGTGTCAATATTATACCAGGTAAAGAGTTGAAAACAAAAATATTGCAAAACATGTGGGAAAATGCGTTGAGAATCATAGCAAAGCGAGAAGTGTTAGTATAAATATCTTAATAAAAAGATATTAGATCTATCTAAAGTATATTTTCTAGAGCTTAAAATTGCGTTTTCATACTATTAAGTGAATAAATATTTGGAGAAGATATCTACCTTTACCAAACCAGATATACTTGTCTCTAATACATTTTAAATCTTTAAAGTATTTTTATTGACACGAGCGGCCACGGAGACGCGTTTAAAGTGTACTTACATACAAATTAACATGGATTTACAGAGTCTAGAAGCCCTTGATATTGTCTATAGTTATATCAAGAGAAATGAGGCGAACGCTAGCTCACTGTCTCTACGTTAATATTGTCTTATTGTCCTAGGGGACATAAATTTCAATTTAATTGACCTCAAGTTAACATGAGTGAAATTAGTCTTGTCCGCCACAAGAGGGCGCTGTTTACATTTTGATGAACTGACGTTGTTCTGTGTTTGTTTAGATTTTGTCCATTCATCTCCTGTACTATATCATTGTCTACCAGTTTTTGACTGACAGATTGAAATCAGTGTCACACGCGGTAAATTACAAGATTCGCTACAACTTTAATCGCAAATGAAACAAAATTTACCAGACAGAGTGGTCACAATGTGATTGCTATTTTACCGTACGCTGGACCTCTGCATTGTAGTACAGCGCCAATGGTCTTTCCCATGAAACAAAACATATCGAAAACAAGATTTCGCTGTCCTCCCATCAAAAACAAGATCGCAGTATTCAGGGCGACTATAATTCGATCATAAAATACTACATCATTTGTACGGTATATAATACACGCGTGTCTTTGGGAAAATTTAATCAGAGGCCTTATGAAAATGGCGCTAAAAGGTCAAAAAGTACATTTGTTTTAGGAAAAAACAAAGTAAGAAAATTTGTTTTCCAGTAACGGAGCAGATTAAAGTTTGTTATAGCGGAAAGATCGACTTCTGGCTGTATTATATCGGTACGTGTCCTATTTTAAGGTTAAAGTGGAATCAGGTTGACACCAGTGTTTCATTTTCATGATTATTTTCTGTTAAACATATTAACTTCGTGAACATAGCAGCCCAATGATTCGTAGACTTTCCTCAAGCAGTGATGTTCCTTTTAGTGATTAAGGCATTGAGCGATTAAAGCTTTTGTATACTATTTTATATCAGTCGAGGCCTTATATCAATCCCGCTTAAAGGGGACTTTCACAACCCTAGGGGAATTCTAACCTACGGATCGGAAGCCCGATGTTCTACCTCTCCCATATTGCTGGGTGATGAACATTCTCATTTAAAAAAAAAAAAAATTCATGATTAACGTTGTTTTATTTTGAGTTACCGAAAGAATTCCCCTTGTCCTAGTCTTGAAAGGGCCAACGAGTTACTTAAGCAAAGTCCATGAAAGTTACCTTTTCAGCTAGAGCTCGAGCTTTCTTCCCCCCTCCCCCACACGACATGTTCTAAAAGACACACTTCTACTACACAAAGAGCGATTCTATACTTGCCGCTCGGTTGAAAGTTCTAGACTGATTCAGATTTCACACCATTCATTTGAACTGCGATATAAATCAAACTATCATATCGAGAACGTTCCTTTAAACCATACTTCTGTTTCCATTAAATTTCGCGCAACTTCCAAAAACCTCTTTCATTCACCAATTTCTTCATCCAACAACCTGTTTGTATTTCAAGCTATCGTAACGTTTACCGGCGGGTTTGTATCTCTGGCTGGCGGCGTGCCAAGAAGCCTCTCACACTCAAGGCGCCAGCCTGGCTCTCCCGTGTCTATATGATACGATAGCACGGGTTTTCTTTTACTCATACCTTTACACCAGTGCGACTGTGAACATCGTACGAACCAGTATCGAGAAATTAACATCAACATCTATATATTATTTATATACTTAACACTATATCTAATCAATATTGTTTATCTTGATATTGGAAATTTTCCTAAGTACTTGTGCTTATAAACAGTTTAAATAGAGAGAAAAACTCAACAGTTTTATTCTTAAAAAAACCAAAAACACGTCAAAACTTTGTTGTCATATTATCTGCAAAAAAGAATTCTGTGACAAAGATGCGAAAATGTGTGACAAAAATATGAAAGTGGATAGATGATTTGTCCAGGTATGTATCGTAAACAATAATTTTTAAATGTTATTTCAGAAATATGAATACCTAACAAAACACTATTTCTGTTAAAAATGCTATTTAAATGTACCAGTAGTTTTTCATTAACTGTTTATTAGTGTTGAATATTCTCTCATTTCTAAAAGAAGTTATTCTTTAGAACGTCATTCTGTAAGAGCATGCCCTCTCATTCGTTTCAGTCAAACCTTATCTACTTCAAATTCTTATATTTTTTCAAGTTTTTACATCATTTATTTGAGATGTCAGTGCAATAAATACAACTTCTGTCAAACATTTGTATTGATAAGACTAGGGATTCTTATTGCCTTTTCATTTTTTCTCCCTCATCTCACAAATAGTTTTTTTTTTTATATTTTCATGCAGAGATTTGAAACAGCGCAAGGTGCAAAATGTTTGAAGTAAGATAGACTATGGCTTAGCCTTGGTATTAATTCATGATTCACTTTTACTCTGAAAATAATTCATACTTTATTTTTTACATCGATAAATGTTATCGTTGAAACTAGTAAATTTTGACTATTCCACGTGCTATGAAAGAAATTCGCGTGCATATGCTTTGCACGGGATCGTATTTACCAACTATACATCACTTATAATGATTTTGAAGTTTAAACCTGTTTATTTTACATCGATTGGGAAACATCTTATCTATTCTCATATTGTATTATATGATTATATAATTTTTGATTTGTTTGTTTGTTTGTTTTTGATTAATTTCAAAATCACATTTTGTCGGTCGAAAAAAAATACGTGAAATTCATTAAAGACATTTACAAAAAGGCATGCATTTATACAGCAGTTCTGATCAAATGACATTTTTCTTTTCATTTTCTCTTTATTAAAACGTTAGCAGAAGAAAAGCGTATTGGACTTTGGCATATGTCAACAATTTTACGACATTCAGATTACCGTAAACAAATTTATTAGTGACATGGTAATTCTAGACTATACGACCAAAGACCCTGGTCAGCCTGTCTCGCACAGCAATCATTTACAGATTGACACAATGTCTCTAACTAAATCAGCCAGTGTATAACATTACTTAAGGGTTTAATAGAACGAGAGCTAACTATTTATCTCGAGTCAGTGTAAGGCAAATCTATACCTTGTTACAAAAAGAAATTCTCTCACAATAGACAATCAGGTACCCCCATTTTTCAAAGTTTAAACTGTCGTGTATCCATTAAGGGTAAGGACAAATATCGATCCATGAGTTTCGAATCTGTAACTTCCGCAATATAAGGCTGGTGCTTTTATACCTTAAACAACCATTTACCTTAACCACCATGCAACCGATATTTGCTCGAGATGCACGAGATTAGTGTGATACAATCATTACATAATACCTGGCACGTACGTTTCATTTTCTTAACAACCTTCCTAGGTGTTTTAACTTTCAAAAACTGCAGACATATTCTTTAATCTTAATTACCACCACCACTATCATCATCATCATCATCATTCTTTTCCTCCTCACCATAATTGTCGTTTTGAACGTCGTCATCATCATCATCATCACCATCATCATCATCATCATCATCATAATCCCTATCATAATCTCCGTCGTCTTCCTGTTTGATTAAGGTACATTCTGTTGTTTCTCCCCCTGTCGATTTCAGTACTCTTTTTGATAATGTCACCTCATTAGATATTAAATTATTCGCGTCCTGTTAAAATTAAGCTCAAAAAAAGAGTTTTAATTTCGCTCATTACGTAAAATTCGAAAAGAAATTAACTACGAAATGTCCACTGCTGATTTCATGCCCAAAATGTCTAGTGCTGATTTCATGCCGTAAATGTCCAGAGCTGTGTTTCATGCCCTAAATGTCCAGAGCTGTTTTTCATGCCCCAAAAGTTTCTGTCAGTGATTTAAAACGTGAGCGGGCCACACACTGTAGCAATTCTCGTATTCCCATCAAAGCACAAACTCAAGCCAGACAAAAATGTTTTTATTAATTATCATTTTATTTTGAACTTCTTGTCGCCTGCTTTAAACTTGAAGAAGAAAAACATGTGTTGAGATCTTTCAAACCTTCCTTTTTTGTTTGCTTATTAGGACTGTTTCAAAATTACGATGTACAAATTAGTAACTACATTGTATTACGAAACTTTAACATTTTTTTCTTTTAATTTATGATATGATATACTTTTGTCGCCACATTGGTTATTATGTAATTCAAAAGTGAAAGAAATGTGAAAATAACTGTTAAGAAAAAAAATAATGTTTTACTTAAACAGCAAACAGGCAAAAACACTTTACAAATATCTCAAAACGATACCAAAAAAAAAACTCTAGTTGCACAAAAAATCTTAAGATAGCTACTCTTGAAGCCTAATCACTCAAGTTTTCGGTCAATTAAGTTATTTTAAGATAATGCTTTCTAAAACACTCACCTTGATTAAACTAATTGATGTTTCGGGCGTTCTTAAATTCTTAGTACATTTTCCGTATAATGTGGTCAAAAGTTGGAATTAATTTTGGATAATTTAATTACGAAAACATTCTAGACATTCTATCAGACACGTGGAAAAATTTCTACAATTTCTATAAAAAGCTACAGAACGTTAGCTAGGTCACTTTCCGCTCGTCTGTCCATAATTAGCGCTCATAAAAAGCAGAAAGAGTTACATAAAAGCGAAATTCCTGAAATAAAAAGCGGCAAGGAAGTGCGAAATATTGGAATCACGCTCGTTGAGCAAATTGGATAATATAGACTGATAAATTCTTTTTTTCATCTAATTTAACGGGAATCTGTAAGATTGGCATTATATTTAATCCCTCAGGTACACGCTATCTTAAAGTATTAAAGAACAGCAATCCTGCCGACTTTGATATCGTTCCATAACGTACACCCCTGAACACTTCAAAGACTGTTCCAGTCTTGGAAATAGGCGTTCAGCAACACATTTACAAAATCAAATTAACGCTTTAACTCTGCGCCTATACAGAAGCCAAACATGTCTGTTGTGCTGAAATTAATTTAGTTTATTAATACCTTGATGAACCGCGGAAAAGCGCAATCATATCTTTGTATCTGAGAAGCCACTTCGCGCATCGATGCCATTAGTTTCACCGACTAGAGCTCACAGAGTGACAGACGAGGCGAACAGAGTTCTCCCTTTCTTAGGCTGAAACAAAAGATCGCATTGTTTTGATGCAGTACCGGCAGACGTTAACTGTTCAGTTTTCGGAGATAGACATTAATGTGTACGGAATGCAGAAATAGAAATTGCCATGCAATTAAGTTCGTGCGCCAGAAGCAAGAGGGGTGTGCTTTCTTGACAGATCGTTTCGACGTTACGCTAATTGGTTGTTACGTCTTTGCATGTGGCCTGACTACCTTAGATATCACCGTGTCACCGAGCTACCGCGTCTGATTTGACAATCCGTAAGACACTAAGTCTAATATATGCACCGTGTATATCCCCTTTCTTTTGTCAATAGTCTTATAACTAATTACAATAAAAATAAAAACAGGGCTTTAAATGTTTAAAATGCAAATAAAACGATCGAAAGCATAACAGGTGGTTTTTATTTACGACAACTTTAAGTGACAGTTCAGAAGGTGAAAAATTGATGAGGAAAAAAGGTTGTGGAAAAAAAAACACTTCATGCAAAATGAATACAAAAGTCTGTATAAGAAGTTGTTTCTTTTTTCAGTTTGACTTGAGATGCTTGTGAGGATGAAGTTTGAACAGATGTCACCTTGCTTCCTGGCACTGGGACTTTTTGTCCTAAATATCCGGTCCTCAGCCTTAGCGGATACTGAAGTGAAAAGAAGACAGCGGTTAGTTTTTAAAATGCTGAGTTCGAGCTTAGCTGACCATCCGGTCAACGAGACAGTAACGGAGACGAAAAGAATGAACGGAGGGGAGGAAACGAACACCATTGTACCTGCGAAAGTGGACATTCTAAAACGAAATACTACAGTTAGTATAAAAAGTGACAAAGGTCGAGACCAGCAGCTCGTTAGCGGGAGCAAAACTAATTTCACCCTCACGATGATGGGGAAATTTAAGAATACCTGGTGTAAGACCGAACCATTTATGCAACTTATTAAAGAACCCGGGTGTATAAGTAGAAGGGTATTGAACCGATTTTGTTACGGACAGTGCAATTCGTTTTTCATCCCACGGACAATACGCAAACGGACTAAGAGAAAGTTTTTCAAATCCTGTGGATTTTGCAAACCAAAAAGAACTCACACTATTATAGTGACACTGAAATGCCCAGGTAGAACAAAGGGTTACAAACACAAAAAGATCAAGCAAATTAAACAGTGTCGCTGCATGGAAAGGTGAAGGTCTTTGTCGGAGGGCGGAAAAATCGGAATTGTGCAATAAAGACTTCGTTACTGAAGCTGTTTGGAAATTTTGTGATATATGCTTTTCGACGTTGAAAAGCACACCATAACGGGTAGACAGAACAGGATAATTTCTGCAGTGCGGAATTCGGAATCTCATCAGAAAAATCACTACGGCTGATGCCTGAAAATTTTTATCGATTTTTAATAAAAAGAAAAAAAAAACTAACAAATCTTTTTCATGGAGTATTTCTGTAATCAATATTGTTGATTAATTGATTGTGTTTCACAGATCAAAAAGGATTAAAAAGACATTTGGTTTCGCAAGACAATAACACTGTTGACCATACTCATGAAACTGAATGAAATGGCAGAAAAGAGATGGATTTTGATTTCAAGGAATCGCGGCCCAGTGTACCAAATGGATATACGTTCACAGTCTTCTGCGCACCACGACACCAAGATATATGGCCCATAAGCCCTGGTTCTTTACTCCTTACTGGAGCCACGAGTCTTAATCAACCTGATAATATATAAAAATCCCAGACATTCAATAAAACAAATTTGTCGGATCGTGTGCGTATTTTCACGGGAAATAGAGTACGGGGTGAAGTGGAATTTATCGTTTACCGTCGTAAATTACATTCTGTGAATGAAAGATTCGAAATGATGAGGCGTACAAGTATCTGAGTTATGTCTGCGAACGCAAATCTCGCGGGAAATAAAGTGTTCGTATAAAACAAACAAGTGGTTTTACTTTCCACGAACAGCGGCGCTGTGTTACGAGATTTGAGGTGGAATTGTTTAATCCGACTGTCTTCAATAAGTTTACTGTAGAATAAAGCGCTCATTACAAACAGTTGGTTTCACTTTCCATCAACAACAGTGTTCGATGTTTTGATGTGAAATTGTTTAACCCTAGCGTCTTCAGTAAGTTTATTCTGCGGTGGAGCTGAAAAGATGAAAAGATATGTTGATGGGTTATTGTAATAAATGTTTCTTTTTACATCTCTTTGAGGCTTGGCCAGTGATGTAACAGTTTTACTATGATTGTTCATACATAACTGATCTGTTGTTTGTACAGAACTAATATTAACATACTTCTTTAAAGATTTTAATGGAAAGAAACAGCAACTTTAAGCTGGAGATTTATACTTGTTTTCACATTGATTTTTTTTCCAGTTTGAAATCAGAAACCATCTCTCCGAATGTTTCACGAAAGTTATATTTTGACATGATTTGACTGCCAAAATATATTTGTCTTATCTTATCTTACATTCAGTTTTCTATTATTATTAAAAAGGCAACTTTGTTTTTACTCCTATTTACATCAATCAAAACTTTAGGAATTAACGGAGAAAGCCAGACTTAACTATGTCTAAGATAAGCTATTTTTGCTGTCGCTTACAGAAACAGGTTTTTATCTTACAAGTTTATCATTCAGATGCTGTGATAACTTTATTTTAGATAACAAATTGGAATTGTTTTCATGTAAATCTGTAATTATTTATTTCGATTTCATATTGTAATAAAGTTGACGAAGATTGAAACATGATAACTTTGTTTCTTTGTTGTATAAGCCAAGGAAAGTAACCGTTCCTGATTTTACTTCGAATATCCTCATATAGTAAAACAGAACCAAATCCATATCTTGAACCGGTCAATTTTGTCCTTCCTTCCGACAAGTCTACTCTACTTGCACGTCTCTTATACAGTTCTTTGGGATCGTCACGACATGCGTTGACTAGGACACAATCTGGCACACTCTGGCGCCAAGCTCAGGGTAACATTTCCTACTGCTTCTTGCGCCTGCATTCGCCTCGTTTTCTATTTCTCTTTAGAGCTTGAAAAAGAAAAGAAAAAAGGAAAAACGGTTTCTGGAAACGTACTTTAGAGTCATTACAAAATCAACGGCAATCATTGTAGACTTGGTTGCTTCTTTGGTATTATAGTAACGTAATTAGTTTTAATTGTAGTATTACTTCCAATTCAAAGTCAAGCTAGGATATGCGGCAGTGTTGCAAAAACATGCCTTTAGCAAGTGACCAAGAGTAACATGAGTTTTGCCCGGCTAACCTTTTTTTTCTATTTTCATACACTTGAACAAAGTTTCTCACAGAGTCTGTTTTACCGAACAAGCATTTCATAAATACCACAGTGGATTTGTTTCTACTTGACAGGAACAAAGCGATAAAGAAATGTACGTTTATTACAATTAATTTGAATAAAGGCTAACTTGAATGAAGATGACCTTTCCCGATTTTATTTTTCCAGCTGTACCGAAGCACTTGCCTTTTTTTTCACTGACATCTGTTAAAAAGAAAATGAAAATGAAAAGCCATTCACAACTTATCGTAGATCGCGAAAGATTTAATGAAGTATAAAAGCCCTTTACCCATCAACCTATCCCCTATATTACTTAAACCACTCTGTTTTCTATTACTGTATCGTAAAACATCACAACTACAGGTTACGCCGTGAATATTTGTTTATAAGCTGATCTGCCCCGATTTTATTGGAAATATTGATAATCCTTTCAGGTTTTGTAATACATCACGTATAAATTCGTAATCACCCGCCGTTACTTCTAGACAAATGTTCACAAACAACACAGCGTTTGGTATGGGTGACGCCACCTAGCGGGAGAGATCCGCAATTGTACTAATGTTTAGATACTCTTCGATCTTTGGGAAAGGGCCAACGGAGAAAGAAACTGTAGTAAAACTTTTATCGCATTCTTATTTTTTTGAAATTCGGCTTTATTGCGCATTGAACTAAATGCATGCAGACTGTTTTAATTTCACAGTAGAATTGTTGGAACCGGTAAAATTAAACAAGACATCAATGAAATTAGATAACGCCAGATATATCGTATCAATCACATAAATAACAGCTTGCAATAAAAGCATATGAGACAAAAAGGTTACAAGATTGTCTTATTTAATCCAAGACAGGGATCTTCCTTTTCGGAAAAATAAGATTAGACGGTCCAGACCATAGCATTCCGCTGTGTTAATGACGGATTGTAGGATCAAAGGGTTTGACAACTCGACAGACAGAATGCCCCGTGTCTCCCTAGCACTGTTAACCTACTGTTACCGACTATACGATGTTCCGAATGGAATGAATAATGATACAGTTATTAGGCGATTGTCTGATAATGTCATTTGAATTATATGCCCTTTTGGTGGAATATTTCCTTCATAACTTTCTGGCGCTGTAACTCGCTGACTCACTTTTGACTTCACACCCCTTTCCTATATCAATGCTCAGAAATGTTCTTCTGCAAATATTTCTTAAATGACATCCAGTCACCAAAGCACTCAAATAAATGACTGAATCACAATAACCTATCCCCCAATTTTCACACCCTATTTGGCAAAACAGTTTTACGATGATTCCATCATTATTTTACGGTGCCAAACTAATCGTATTCAATAAAGCATACATAAATGTAACCATAAAAACACAATATATGCATATGTATATAATATGTATGGAGGTTGAGTGGACTAGAGTAACAAAGAACGACAAATACCAAGTTTATAGTATTTAGACTCATTTTCATATAAATGTGAAAGAACATTCTTGGTCATCTGCCGACTGTGGTTTAAATTCCCAGAAGAGCAGTTTGCGAAAAGCAGGCAAGTGTAAGACCAGGAATCAAAGATCTCGTCGACTGTTTCAATATGTTATCCGATATCATATAGAACAAACTGTAATAAAGCCATTTAGTTTCCTAAAAAGTGTTTAGTTAAGTTATCAAAACACAGCTGCTAGTATTTCGAAATAGAACTTTCCAAATCAATGAAACTTCATTTTGTTTTCCTATTTTAAGGATAAAACGGTGTAATTTTTACGATAAAAAGTCGTAGTGCGTATAAAGGCATATCACGTGACCTCCAAAACGAGTTCCGTTAAAATTAAAAACTTAGTTTATTTACCATAGAAAGTCTCCTTACATTTACCTTAAAAATACTCAAAATGATGTTTGGTAATCTTTGGACTCTCGGTTTCTTAACAGGCCTGATCAAACCTTCCTCGGAAGGTTGTAGGTTCAAACACATATAGCAATCAACTATATGGTAGGTTCAAACACATTTAGCGGTCATTTTTTTTTGAGTACATTGATTTTTATGTGTTCTGCAAAAGAAAAGGATTGTAACAGTAACACAGCCAGTCGGTGATGGTTAGGTCAAGTGTCAACTACTGAATTTAGAGAGCGATACAGAATGTCAATCTAAAGTGACCAGAATTCGAACCCGGGAAAATGTTGGCAATACACGACAGTTAACAACATGTCACCCTAAGAAGTTTAAGAATTATAAACTGTACATTTTTCCATGACATGTACGTGGAGGTTTGACTTCCTGTTCCCCTTATGCTTGGCTGTACTCTGACTGAGCTACGCCAGTACTTTCAGGACTTTGATTTTGGAACGTGAGTCGTATCTTTTATCTTGGCTCTGATACGCCATTATTTTCAAATTCTACGGACGATAACGGACACCCCAGTCGATAATGATATAGCTTCTTTTTAGAAAAGATACTTCTTTCTATCATTAGCATAACATTCCAAAACTTTGAGAATCAGTGAACCATGTCAACGTTTGGAGATTGTATAACAGTAGAATACAGGAGAACATGTATGCAGAATGTGGTATCTTCAGGTAGAAACACTTAGTTTATTTATTTTTGTAATTTTGAAGATAATCGACAAGTCATTAAGTACATAAATCTTACATTTTCCCCATTAATTTTGAAACTTTAAGTCTTTAAGTTCGTCTTGTGTAAGAAATAAGTTCCAAAGTATTCTGTGCCGTGAGTTGATAGACTGAGACATAACGTCCAAAAAAATAAATAAAAATAAAAATAAATAAAAAATAACGATCAAACAAAAAACTCTTCAAAGCCAAAAATACATTCTGCTCTTGATGTAAAACATTGACTTTTCATGTTACTAACATTACTAACAGAGGTTCGAATCACTTTGCCATAATTTCGTTAAAAGTCAATCATAACAAAGGAGAATTCGTACACCATTCTATACCGTTATCAATTATCGTTATTGTAACACACATGTATCTCGAAATGGCGATATCGCCAAAGTGTACCGAATCCGAAATGTATTATCGATAGAGCCTACTGAAACTGGACACAAGTCGTCTGAAGGGTATTGCCTAGCTGTGACGTGTTTGAAGTCAAGTCGACATTGTATTATCCCCTATCCTAGAATATGACCACAATTCGACAGTACGATATCGCCAGTTGTTAAGAATCTGAACAAATATAGCGTCGGCGATATTAGCGAATAGTACAAAGCCGAATAAATTCGACACGGCAATGTAAACCTAAATGTTCCGACATAACATTATTACGGAATACCGTTAGGGCCATCGTGGTTAGACGTTATAATCCAGAGGGCGACAATGCAAAAGTGCGATAATGCGATGGCGACAGTGCGATAATGCGATGGCGACAGTGATATAATGCGATGGTGACAATGCGATAACGCGGTATTGCGATGGCGACAATGCGATAGTCATATCGTACTGTCGCCATCGCATCATCGCATTGTCGCTATCGCGTTTTCGAATTGTCGCCATCGCACTATCGCGTTTTCGCATTGTCGCCATCGCATTATCGCACTGTCGCCATCGCATTATCGCACTATCGCATTGTCGCCCTCTGGATTATAACGTCTAACCACGATGGCTCTAGCGGTATTCCGTATTATAAAGCCATCCATTTTATGTTTCTGCAATTGTTTTTATTTCGTAAAAATCGCTTGTGTACATAAAAAAAACGATGTGCGCATGTGTACCGGAAGGCGATAGTCGACAATGCGATAGTGCGATAACGCGACAATGCGATAGTGCGCCATAACGCGACAATGCGATGGCGACAGTGCGAAAATGCGATGGCGACAATTCGATAGTGCGATGACGACAGTACGATAATGCGAAAACGCGATAGTGCGATGGCGACAATTCGATAGTGCGATGGCGACAATGCGATGATGCGATGGCGACAGTACGATATGACTATCGCATTGTCGCCATCGCAATATCCCATTGTCACCATTGCATTATCGCGTTGTCGCCATCGCATTATCGCACTGTCGCCATCGCATTATCGCATTGTCGCCCTCTGGATTATAACGTCTAACCACGATGGCCCTAACGGTATTCCGTATAACAGAACAATTGCCTAGAGCACGAACAATACAAGTTTTGGACACAGGACGACAGGGCAGTTTGAACTAAAAATAATACTATTGCTTGAATTCAGTGTATGTTTTATTCTTATCTTTGTATTCATAGAATAAACAATTCCTACCAGAATTTATTCTTTCTTGCTTTTTCAACAAAATAGAAAATTTTTAGGACTATGGGAAGGGAGGTCACTTGTTCATATGACATATTGTTGCATTTAAGAGTTATGTTATTGATATAGCAGTTTGAACCATCAAAACATGTATATTTAAAAAGAAATACTTCAAAACAGGTTAACAGAATTCAATGCCTTTTGACTCAAACAGATTATAGCTCCATACATTTATAAAAGCGTGCAAGCTTTCTGTTGCACGTATTTACTACTCAGCCTAGTCAAGGATCCACATGACCCAACAAAGAAAGGGAAAGTAGTAGCACTGACATAGTACAGCATTTGAATTACGACATTGTCTCCCTTTAGTTGTGAAATGTAAACACACACATGCTTTTGCAATTGTTTTGTTGATAATGTTTCAAAGACAGATGTTTTGTCGAGTATCGATTCTTTTCTTTTTCTCTCTATTCTTACTGATTGATGTATTTTTCTTTTTTTACTGCAGCAAAACTGTGGAAACCTGTGCAACTAAGTTTTATGAGAATGTTGTAGTCTCAAAGGAGTCTTTGAAACATGGGTTTAAATCTAAAATTACAAATACCTTGATTGCTATTGTTGAATATGTCACATTCAATTCAGTTGTTGTATTTAACATCAAAACTATCATTTTACAGAATAATTTTATTATTTTAATAATAATAATAATAATAATAATAATGACAATAAGAATAATAATGATAACCCCCACCCCTGAATTTCAAATGTATGGTTATTGAAAAAGATACTTCACAAAATTATATTTTTAGAATTGCTTCTTACAGACAGATTTTAGTCACTAGTACGAAATTAACCTAAGTCTTGGGCAAAGTGATCATTTTTAAGGTGGTTTAGACTTTATTTCTCAAATTTGTTGTCTACATAACTAAGGGGTCGAAAAAATTGCACCGGGCAAGAATGTGTGTATTAGAATAACCAGCTTCTGTTATTACGTCTTAGGCACCTTCAAATTTTATTCACATGATAGAAAATCAGTAACACTGGGACTAAAATTCTACTCCATTGTTTAAGGTATGTATGGTGACGGAATCCAGCAATGTCGTTTATTTGCCTTGTGGGGCGAAAAACATTTTTACTGATTTGTCGTGTTTTCGCTTCCGAGCGCAACATGGCAATTTCAATGTGAAAAGTCGAAATTTGAAAATGGATATACGACAAAAAGTCGTGCCCCGTGTTTTCGCGCTTTCGACCCACCAACAACGGAGACAAATCAGTGTTATTTGCATTTTCGTCCCGCCAGGCGAAAACATGATATGGCAGAAATCTCCCATCAAAGGTTTACGAAATCATTTTAAAGTCAAAAGTAATATAAAGTTTCTAACTTTAAAAATAGATTTAGCTGTCAGCACCGAGTTTGCTTGGCGTTATGGTTCAAATGGGGAATTTATTTTCCTATTAAGTACAAAGATTATTTTACTCGCAGACCGACCTCTTATATGACAAATACCCACTTGACGTGATTGAACTCGGGTCAACAAGTATACAAGGAACACTTAACCTGTAAAAAATGCCACGGTATTGTCTCACTTTAAATAACTCCGCAAATTGCATTCTGTGTCGCATTTTAAACGGGTAATCCGTTT
Source organism: Cyclina sinensis (assembly GCA_012932295.1). Classification (NCBI taxonomy): domain Eukaryota; kingdom Metazoa; phylum Mollusca; class Bivalvia; order Venerida; family Veneridae; genus Cyclina; species Cyclina sinensis. The sequence continues at coordinate 1,034,409 of JAAONU010000011.1, forward strand.
ACGCAGCAAATCAAACCACAAGAATTCAATTGTTCAGTAAGGATACCTAATGGTTTTAGGTTATGATATTTAACACCTAAATTTATCTGCACAATAGATTATTGTAACGCTGCTAATGAAAAAACGCTTATGTCATTTATATAAATAGTTTTAATTTATATTTCTGAATACTGAAATTGCAGAATTCTAAACAGGTGATATATTTTTTGCACCGTTAGCACCGACTTAACTCTTCTTAAATGCATTATTTGACTTGTGGTTGGTTGACAGGAGAAGAACTAAAAATGTTTAACAAATCACCCCTTTAACTTTTAGATAAAATGAAAAGGGTAGACGACAGGTAAAAAAATGCCAAATATCAAATATTGCCATTATTACCGCCATATTACATATCCAAAAAAGCTCCTTGCGCTTGCTGATGCCTTAATCTTTAACAAGACACCGTTTCTGACTATCCAATTGAATAAATTCGTGGGTTTCCGGCGCGATCCGTCGGAGGATCGCGAAGACGATCTGTCGAATAAAAAATGAACGACATTATCAACCAGAAGTCAAAGATAAAATGGCGTGAAAATTTAAGGGGAGAAACCTTACAGTTTGAGAAAGGAGAAGAAAATGACGCAACTCTTTTAAAGGGAGGTAACTTTGAAATGATATGAAAACCTTAGAGAGCATTTACTTCGAAGCATAAAAGGCTCGACATTGAAAGATGCAAAAAAGACCATGATTTACTTGAATGCATATCTTTTTGATAATCATTCGCGAAAATGATATCTTTCATTTATGGATAGATATTAACAAAAAAGGATTGTTATAATTATCAAAAATGAAGTATAAAATAAAAGCATAAGAATTAGTTTGTTTATTTGTGACGGTAGTACTATAGTCAGTAAACCGGTCAATAAAAGTAGTTCCTTACCACGAAAACACTCAACGGCCTTGGAATAAAATACATGTGTAATAGAAATGATCATGATATAAAAACTTCAAGATAAATGAGGGGTCAAAATTTCATTATGTTTAAACAACTAAACTGTCAGTTTGAGTACATTTGGCCATAAAAGATAAAGAGCTCATTTATAATGTCATTTGTTTGGCTTTGATTTTCAAATTAATCATTGTGTGTACTCTAAGAATGACTGCGCAATTTCAAATTGTTTTTATGTGAAGCAAACAGAATTATAAAATAGCAACAAGTACAAATTGTTTCCCGAGAAAACAGTAGAACTGTTAGAAAAGCACTGGCTGGTTTCTTTTTAATATTTTGTTAACTGAAATTCCCACATTTATATCCTAATGTGTAAGTCTAGGTGAAACACTTCATTTTCTAATGACAAACATTCATTGGTGGATCCCCTTGGCCACTGGTTAGAATGGCCATAAATAGATTGGTACACTGATGAAGTAACAATTAGAGAAAGTAAAATCTAGCCAACGAGTGAACGAGTCAAATCAAACATTTGACTGACGTACAGACAGGTGCACAACTTAACTTTTCTAAATATAATGTGAAATCGTCTGCTTTTTGGTTTCCTTGAGTGCTGTCATATTGACTGTGTAAACGAAAGAACCATCTGCTTTTCCATTCTTATGTTTGTGAACGCACCGATCTGGTGTGTGAAGTACACTTCGTGAATTATACTACAGTCGTCTGACACAGCGAAGCGACACCTTGCGGACAAATTGTTTGAAGAGTGAAGAGCGCTTATCAGTATCATTTTTTCCCGATCATATCTATTTAAAAATGATTAACTAACATGCATATTTATAATGCAATGGATTTACCGAGACAGACATTATGAAGTCTGTATTTACTTTATGACAAAGCTTTTCGATTTGCAAATATTTTGACGTGGGAAGGACATGATTTTTATGAACTGGGGAAACACCAAACTTCAATTTTGAAAGAAAGTTGTCCGCTTAGTTAAACTTTCCATTTATTTATGAATCAGACAAGTTGTTTTTAAAGAAATTAATTATAACGTTGAAACATTCCCATGACCTTCGGTTAATGTGCACTACCTCAGCAATCTACCTGTCAGACATGTGGTTATTATTATATTCCTGCGCAAAATACTATAAATATTAAGTTGATTCAAGTCCTGACTAAACTGTAGAATTACCTAAGTTGCAACTGACTGAATTCAAATCAATTTTACATGCACAACTTGGCCCAATCTTTCAGCGGCAAAATCAGAACATTTTTACAGAACAAAACATTTCAAAAGTACTAAGATGACACATGTCATATTTTAGCCACAGATGCAAACTATCCACGAAGAAGTTATTAATACCAGGGTAGGGTGGAATAATGCTTGAATTAATGATATCATGCGTTTATGAGTGTATACAGGGTTCAGCATGAAGTTTTCATTTCATTTTTTTTCTTTTCATTTTTGACATTTTTATTTTCAGTATACTGAAACCCCTTCACAGTGTTCTCCTCCTGTCTCGAAGTTTTAAGACTGAAAAGAACTTGAAACAAGATGGCCATGGTGACCCTCTATCGCTTACCTGAGTACCATTGCTCTTAACCGGAAGACCAATGACAGATAATCAACGAATTTAAGTACAGCATATTAAGACATCCAATATTATGTGTTCGTTACCTGGACTCTGATCTCCATCACCTTATCAGATAAGTGAATATTATCTGGATTAGTAATTGGTGACGCTGTGAAGAGATTAAATTTAAATTTTCTGTTCTGTAGCATAAACAAGCAAGTGAGTCAGATGAGCATGGTCAGCCAAAGTCAGTCCATATGTCATCGATACAGCGCCAAAACAGAAAGTAGGTCATGGTCGCCCAAAGTGAAAGTTTAAATGTGCAAAAGCAAATGTATGGTTGTTGTTAAAACTTCAATACTGTAGCTTAGAAAACAAGAAAGTAGCTCAATGTCAAGATCATCTAATGTTGAAGTTGAAATATGCATGCAAAACTGTTCACGTGACTTCATAGATAGCTTCAAAAACAGAAAATAAGTCAGTAGATCAAGGTCGGTTAAGGTTAAAGTTGACATCTGTGTGTATATAATTCAAACTTTAATAATGTAGATGCAAAAACGGTGAAGTATGTCATATGTCAAGGTTAAGTCCACATAAGTCAAATATATGTATCCTCCTGAAATTATTTAGCGGAAATTTAGTTTCTCCAGATAATTCTATATAAAACTATTTACCCCTTGGGCGAATATTTTTGACCCCTGGCCAAGATTTGAACAAATTTGGTACAGAGTCACTTGGCAATACTACACACTAAATATCTAATCACTGGGCCTAAAAGTTTTAGAGAAGGTTAAGAAAGCCAGATATGTTAAATTACTGCCCCAGGGATGGACCAGTTTCGACCCTAAAGCCATAATTTGAACACTTTCTACCCTAGTCACCATTTGAACAATCTTGGTAGAGGTCTACTAAATGCTACACACTAAATAATCTAGATGCCAGATTTTAATTCTTTCGTTCCAATCCTATTTATCAATGTGTTATTATTGTAGAGATGTGTAAACGTAAAATTATGAGACACTGATAAATAAACTATGTTTAAACAAATCTAAATGCCAGGTCCTGCAGTTCCACATGCGAAGATTTAAAGATAAATTCTATATGTCTATGTAAAGGACAGTAAACTCTTGGGCGGAGCCAATAGTGACACAAGGGACACTACTGAAAAATTTTAATAGAGATGAACCAAAAAACAATGCATCCCAGAGCTCTAGCCCTAGACAAAAGATTTTTAATATGTTTTTTACCCAATCAAGTAGTCACAGTAGTAACCAGACTTTTGCATGAAATGGAATTTTTTGATCAACTTTGGTACAGATTCATGCAAGAAACATTCCTGCCAAGTTTCATCAACTTTGACCCAGTTTTTTTTCAGTGGAGAGCTTGTACAAGATGTTGTGGACAACGGACGCCAAACGGATTGTGAGCACAATTACTCTCCCCGAACCTCTGGCTCAGGTCAGCTAAAAAGATTTATTTTATTTACTCTTGACCATTCTCACGTTACATACCCTTTGGCAGTGATTGCTCGAGCGAAAAAATGTGTTGAGTCTGGTATTCAGTGTGAATTCGAAACTAAGTATACCTTGGTTTATCACTGGTTTCGGCTGTTGAAGTTCACTAGCAAGTCGTCTGACAGCGATTATTACAAAACTGGTAGTGATGACAGCTATCGAGCACCGGCCGTTAAGATGTACCATAGCAGACGAACAAGAATCATTTATGATTAGAAGTTAAATTTCAGGCTACTTCGTTATTTGAATGACTTTGCTTCGGCCACAGGTAAAAATATTGCGTAGGAATTTCATTCTTACAGCTGATGCATCAAAGGAAGTGCTGGGTATGAAATTTATGATTTTGTTATTTTTTTTATAGGTTGTCTCTACAGGTATAAAAGTAAGTGTATGTCTCTTTTCAGGTTGGTGTTTTTGGATTGTCATTGAGGCAGTCATTGTCTGAGATGACGTCAGCTGGTGAATTTCTGCTAGAAACAGATATCTTCCACCTACCTACTTGTATGCAACTGAAACGGCTGTTTATTTTTTTCAAATTTAAGGGCACATCTGCTCTGGAAACTGGGCGAAGGGTATTTCAGGAAGCTTTATACATTACGTTCATATTGTTCATCCAAGAGTAAAACGTGTTTCATAATACATATAAAACTAAGTGTATGTAATTGTTAAGATTTTAATGTTGTTTCTTTTTCTGACCGTGAACAATATTGAGATAGTATTAGTTTTTAGGTTGGAAAACCTTTGCACACTAGTTCATGTACAGTTATAGGTAAACTAATAATCGTTAAATTTGCATTAATATTTTCTCACTTACTAAACGTAAATCAGTAAAATGTTACAGATCAGAACAAAGTAGAAAGTACTGCTTGCATTGTTTTTTAGGTCATCCACCTATGTTTTGATGAAAAGAAAAATAATACCACAATTACTACTTTCATAAAGTCAGGGGTCGAAGATTTAAACAAATGTGGCTGATTTACAAAGATAACATTTCTATAAAGGTTAAAAAACTGTTCAAAACACACACTTTTGACGTTTGGGTTTACGTCATTATTTTAAACTATACTTACACGGCTGTGAACAATACCATTTACCTTAGTTGCCTAAAATATAATTCCACGACCATTCATTAATGATTATTAATTCATGGTTGTGGGTTCAGAATAGTAATTAGATTAGGACTAGTGACCCAACATGCATTTGAGCAAAAAACTGTAATATAATTACAGTTAAATTAAAGAAACGGGTTTGCGATTCTGAAAGGTCAAGGATTTATATTTTTAATTAGTCCTCGTAGAGTTTATGGCGCGGGATATTTTTGTCGCAGAAATTGCATGCGTTGTGTGCCTGTAACTGGTGCGGGGACTATTGGGTTGTTTTTAGGCGCGATTTGATTATTTCCAACACAGATGTAATGATGTTATGCCGTTAAAAAGACTTATGTCGCAGACCATCAGAATTTTCTTACTTCTACCAGCCGTACTGTGTCCTTGTTACCGGGTTATAATAACATGTACGTATTTTCTTTTGAGTTATTTCCAGTAGCTTTTCAAGTTATTTAAAACAACAACAACAACAAAAAATGTTCCTTCTTACTGGCCATGAAGGTAACTTTTCTACAAACAATGTAAAATAAAAAAATGTGAATCAAACTGACGAAAATCACTCAAGGATATTGATCAAGGAACAAAAATACGACCATATATAAATATCTTAAATATACATGTACAAAGGTGAGTGACCGATAGATTACTGCTGTCGTTCCCTTGATGGCTGATGAACCACTGAACGCCATTTAGCCATTTAGTAATTTAATTTTGTCTAATGTAGGTTTACAGATGAATTAGTACTATTTGATTTATTTCATTTTAAATGCAATGACCTTTCAGCCTTGGTACAATAAGTCATTAAGAGTTGTAAACATTATTACATTTCTATTCATCCAAACAGTCACCAACAGAAACGCGATGGAGTTTATATAATTATATTTCTTGCGTTTTTCATCTGTCTGTCCATTTGTAAGTCTCACGCGCTAATAATGAAGTGACTTTCTGTGTTTTCCACCATTATCGTCAACACTTCATTTGTTCTTCGTTCGTTCCTTCATTCCATTTTATCTCCTTCTTTTATTTGTTTGTTCCTCAATTCCTTTCTTTGTTCCTTCATTCCATCTTTATTTTTCTTCATTCTTTATTTTAGAGTGATTTTTGTCAAAATACCAATACATCATTTTACATGCTCGTATTTTTTCATACCTAAACTCAAATAATTCGTTTTCTTTTGTGTAATTAAGATCCAATTTTCATTTTTACTTTTTTCGTAAATCAAATCATAACACCCATCTATAATGCGCTGAACAAAAATTGACATATTTCAGTCATTAACTTGTTAGATTACATTTTAAGATACCATATTATAAATGGAAAACATTTAAGGATACAAATCTACCGCAATACATGTAATTTACAACCTTTCAGATTTACAAGTTGGTGACTAACCAGATAGAGAAGCAAAAAACATTTTGACAAAGAGCCTCTTAAATCCCACCGACCGAAGAGACACAAAAACTGTTTGTTGTAACAATACAAATGGATTAATTTAAGACACACACTTGGTCGTTACTTTATACTTATTGTGTTTCTCACTTGGTCCTAAAGCCCCTATAATCTCATTAATATTTGGTGACGAAGCGAAATGAAAATGCAGCTTTTATAAATTTTGCCCCCATGTGCTACTACGCCAAGTTACGGTGAAGAAATATCAATAAATTACTGGTCTCAATTAAAACTTCAAACTTTCAATGTAAGAACCCTATTGTCTGACCCGTCTTGTAACATGATTCAATCTTAAACATTATAAAATGTTTTCTCATTAAATTAAACGAAAATTGTACCACACGCACGCAGAAAAATGAGTAATAGGTAGTAAGTACATAGGGGAAATCTTTTGATGGTTTAAGGGGAGAATTTAAAACTTTGAGTTGGTAACAGGTGACACAGTTGGGTCCGCAACTTCCGTACTTGGTCGAGTAATAAACAATGTATTTTGTGTCGTTTATTACGTCAATGAAATTTATTATGGTGTTCGTTACAGTAAGCAGACGACAAAAAACAACGCATTGACTCTGGAACGCCTGTTGTTGTCTTTGTGCGAACATGTTTCACTTAGGGACCTTGGCACACCTTATCAGACCATGTAATAATAGTACGGTAAAACACGTTTGGTGACTGATTTCTTGACACATAATCGCGACCAATAGTTTTTTTAAAATTGTAACAACAAATATTGCACGGACTTCGTTGAATTTCTGCGAATTTCTTAGAGCTAAAGCAGATCCCAACATGTCTTCAAAGGACCAATCAAGAGTGGTAAATGTTAACTGAAAAAAAAAGAATCTCTCTTAATATTGTGTCACATAACTGTTGTGAAGAAAACCCAAGTTAATGTGGTGTGAGACGAATAGGGTACGTTTTGAGGGTGCAGTAGATTTGGTACCGATAGTGAATTTTGGAATTGTTAAACTTGAAAAGAAAAAAAAAGAAAGAAAACATATATACATTGTATATTGCCATTAAGAAGAAGACCATTGTCCCCTTTCGGAAAACTATACAGAAGGATAAATGCATCTGATTGTCGTCTGATGCTTCAGAAAATACGAAAAAACAGTTGTTATCTAAATGAGATAAATGATTCTTATGTAAATACAAGCAAATACTGTAATAAAGTAAAATTATATCCGGACCTGCTTTTTTTTGGTATACGCAACAAAAAAACGCACCGGTTACCCCTACGTTAATTTCTCCAATTACCGCAGAAGAAATAATTTTTAGCTAATGTTTTATAATGACTTGCGGTTTTGGAAATATATGGCCGCAAATGGCCGTTAGATTTTGCGCCTTGTAAATTTTGATAAATGCATGGTAATTTGTTGTTGTGCGTAAATAGCCTATTCATGGTACTTGACTTAATTACACATTGGGTCCCTTGATTCGGCCGCTTTTGGTGCATGATATTGCACTTTTGAGAATTCCAAAGATTTATATTCTATGTAATTAAATGCAAAAATAGAGATAACACTTTGACAACAGTTTTCAACAGTTTTTAACGTAACAACGGACACCTCCTGCCTACTTGAATCTCCATTATTACACTTCGTAAATGTTTCACAAGTTTTTGAAATAAAATGTGCAATTTGACAACAGGGACTAACCTAAAGTGTTAAAGTAGTTTACAGCATGTGTCTACAGTCATCAGGGTTTTCATTTTTTCATTACAAAGATCTATGTGTAAAATTAAATATAGCGATCTAGGGAAGCAACGCATGACGTAGACCTTTCTCTTTGTAAGTTTTGTTTGATTTATTGTCTGTGTATCAGTTACGTTAAACATTTTGCTTTCACAATCAGCGTTCCTGAATAAAGAACTAGTATTAGACATCCAAAAGGCAGTCAAGTCAGCTCTGCTCGAACGCTGACTTCAAATAAAGTCAGCAACATTTACCACTAGACAATGGAGGCGACGTGTCTTTTCATTCTCGGCAAATGTGATATTTAATCAACCGTCAAGGATAGTTTTAAATATTAACTCCGCACATTGATATTCCAATAAATGTATTTCAAAAACGGAAGTTCACATATATATCCAATATTCAGCCAAAAGGTATCATTTCCTCATTTTTGAATAAAAAAATGCAATAGATTTTTTTTTATCAACATTTGCATTAAAAGTTTGTGCCAAACGAACCAGCAAGTCGTAAAACCACGTGACCCTGGACATTTTTGTACCCGTTTAGAAACATTATTGAAACATTTCAGCGAGATAACCGGTAAAACGACACCCTAATGGCAATTAACAATTATTAAACTCTCGGAAACACGCCATTAAACGTTCAAATTATCAAAACATTGAAATGAAAAATTTGTATCGGGCTAAAGATTTTTTGGTCTTTCTCGTCACCGATCGCTTTGGTCACGCAAAGAGAACGTATTCTGTACAGCGCGGTTCTATCATCAGTCTTCAGTCAATCAAACGGGTAATAACATGGCCGACCGGCTAATTAACTGTTCTCATATTTTAAAAGAATAATCGATCGTATCTTTATCTTTGACGATCACTGGTCGGTAAAGAAAGGAATGTATAGCAAGGGTTAAAGATCACTAAAAAAGGGAAGTCCGCCTTTCTAACGCTGAAATCGCAGCTGTTTGATTTATAATGACCAAATTAAAGTTCAGACATGGACCTGGCAGTCAGTCCAAACCACGGAATATTTTTTTTAGATAATAATGCTAGAAAAATGTACTTTTGTTTCGTGAAGTGCAGTAGTTGAAAATATGCTTATGATGCCATGCAAGCTTTGTGATAAAATAAGATATTAACCTTCCCCCCCCCCCCCACCCCACAAAAAAAGAATCATCTCTACTCCAACCTATATGTCCTCTGCTTATAGCCTTCCAGAAGGCATCTGTTCAAACTGCAGCAGATTTTGTTTTCTGTAACAGGCACACAAGTATACTACTGTGAAGTCTTACCATAACAGACACAATTGCTTAAATCAGACTTTTCATTTTTGAAGAAACATTGTTGTTCTCTATAAAATTCTTATTTCTTCTTATCCATTAGCTGTTCACGTTTTAAAGGTGTGGTTAAGAGAATTAAAAAAACTGTCTTCCACCGTGTTCTTCTAAAGACTCTATCAAGTGTACAAGTCATGACTGACCATTATTATAAACTAAGCACTACTTTATTATTTCAAGAATACTGCACAGAATAATGCAGCTAACAAGCAGAACAATTCAGTTTCCCGACCGATACATAAAACCTGATAAGAATACAACAAGAAAATAAGAACAAACCACTTTCCCGGCAGTACGCAAAGACATAACAATATGAACAAACCAGTTTTCCAGAATATAGGTAGTTTCTCAGAAAGTACGTAAAGATACGACTGTTGGAACAAGTCAGTTTTCTAGAAAGGACACAAAGATTAAAAAATAAGGACAAACCAGATTTCCGGAAAGTGCGCAAAGATACAAAATAAGAACAAACTAGTTCTCTGGAAAGTGTGCAAAGATACAAAATAAGAACAAACTAGTTCTCTGGAAAGTGTGCAAAGATACAAAATAAGAACAAACTAGTTCTCTGGAAAGTGTGCAAAGATACAAAATAAGAACAAACCAGTTCTCTGGAATGTGTACAAAGATACAAAATAAGAACAAACCAGTTCTCTGGAAAGTGTACAAAGATACAAAAATAAGAACAAACACGTTTTCTGGAAAGTGCACAAAGATACAAAATAAAAACAAACCAGTTTTCTGGAAAGTGCACAAAGATACAAAATAAGAACAAACCAGTTTTCTGAAAAGTGCTCAAAGATAAGGACAAACTAGTTCTCTGGAAAGTGTACAAAGATACAAAATAAGAACAAACCAGTTTTCTGGAAAGTGTACAAAGATAAGGACAAACTAGTTCTCTGGAAAGTGTACAAAGATACAAAATAAGAACAAACCAGTTTTCTGGAAAGTGCACAAAAATAAGAACAAACCAGTTCTCTTGAAAGTGTACAAAGATAAGAACAAACCAGTTTTCTGGAAAGTGCACAAAGATAAGAACAAACCAGTTTTCTGGAATGTGTACTAAGATACAAAATAAGAACAAACCAGTTCTCTGGAAAGTGCACAAATATAAGAACAAACCAGTTTTCTGGAAAGTGCACAAAGATAAGAACAAACCAGTTCTCTGGAAAGTGTACAAAGATACTAAATAAGAACAAACCAGTTTTCTGGAAAGTGCACAAAGATAAGAACAAACCAGTTTTCTGGAAAGTGCACAAAGATAAGAACAAACCAGTGCTCTGGAATGTGTACAAAGATACAAAACTAAGAACAAACCAGTTTTCTGGAAAGTGCACAAAAATAAGAACAGACCAGTTCGCTGGAATGTGAGCAAACATACAAAAATCAGAACAAACCAGTTTTCCGGAGAGTATGGAATTGAAACAAATCATTTTCCAAGTAAGTGTGCGCAAATACACAACATTACACAATACATATACAATAAGAACAAGCCAATTTTCTATTGAGTAGAAAAAGACATATTACTAAAGACAAACCAGCTTTACGGAAATTACGAAAAGATACAACTTAAGAACAATCCAGTTTCCCAGAAACTTTGCAAGTATATCACAGTTTAAAGTGACCAACTGGTATTTAAGAAAAGAATGACGAAGCTTCCGTTCCTTTCACCAGTGACGTCCATGAGCTCGTGAACTGGTTACAAACATAACAGACTCTAATAATTGGAGAAAATGAATGCAACCCCCCCCCCCCCCAAAAAAAAAAAGGAAAAACTTTTACTCATTTAAGATTTGACCTTTATAATTTCGACACTTATGACTTCATTTTGTGATATAAATTCATTTAATTATCCTTCATTTTTGTATAACTGACAAATTTAACATGACCTCTGTTCGTATCTGAGAAACCTTAGAACTAGGCCAGCGAATATTAACACCCTATATTTTCATGTTTGTAGATAGAAATCAGAATTACAGATACGATCTTAGAATTAGGAAAACGAATATATGGACCAACACGGAAAGTATTTTGTTAGTATTATACAACATTAGGTAATCATCGATCTGTTAAAAAGAAATGATTTATCGAATTCCACACGAATGAGGAAAAAAAAGAACGGCTAATATTCTTGTTCTTTATTACAACTTAGCCTAGTTTTTTTTCTGTTTTGCTATTTTAGTTGAAACTCACTGAAACTGGAATTGTAACGAAGGAAAGATTTTATTTCTCTTTCATATTCATTTTGTAGACTTAGTCTCGGTTGAAAGGTTAAAGCCAAATCTGACTTCAAATCACTTTATCCCACACTGATTTATGGTCATTGGTTCGATTCCCATTACCGAACATTACCATTTACATGAGAAAATTGATTTTTCTTACGGAGAATCGTTATCTAGTACTGGTCCTTTCCAGGAACGATGGTTAAGTAAAATGTCTGTCCAGTATGACTTTGACTGTTACAGGGAGTTACACACAATCAAACCAATTAAAATCAAATGCATATTATGCATTTATAAAAGACGCCATATTCTGCACTTCTCGTGATCTGGAATCAATGACAATATGACTTTCCTAAAGTATAGCCACATTATAGCTCACTTGTAGTCTAAGTACAAAAGATAATCCCGGCGTAAAAACTGCATTAAGACACATTATCATCTTTACATCAGGCAATGTTTGTGAAACTTCAAGTTTGGCATATTGACATCACCGTTAATTTATTACCGAAACAGTCTGAGATACTAAAGTAATTTAAATTATCCGAGAAACGTAGAAATGGAATAAGTTATATTCTAAGAAGCAAAAAAATAAAATTCACTTTCTTCCAAGAAAATACACCGTTATCACAAACCTACTTCTGCTAATATGCCAACATTAAATTTCTGTAGCCATTTATCTTACGTGAAAAAGCGTTTCAAGTTTAAATATCAAAAGAAATTCTTGCCACTGAAAATTTGTATCAAACGCAAAAAACCAACATGCAATAACAGTGTCAATTTTCTGGTTCATTATTTTATGATCCCGGCAGCTGTCTGCTGTCCTACTAAATTTCTTCGAATTAATGCATGTTCAGAGTAAACCGTCTTCGAATACCTACAATGTCTGTTGAACAATAATCATTCTGTGTTACAAATATGATTTATGGCGTTGCAATATTCAATTCTTAACCACAACTTCTAATCAACACTTATACTGGTTTGTTCAGCATTGTCTGCAAGCGTCTGACTGATTTATAAAATACTTTCGCGTGCACTATGAAGTCAAATGCTTGATCGGAAATCCGGTCGAAGCAGACGACACTTTGACCGAGGAGTTCTTGGAAATACGAAAATGAACGGATTTGATTGATTTGTCACGTTCATTACGAAAAGATAACCGTAAACACTTACCTTACCTTCAGCAGATGACAGTTTAATACCACTCGACAATTCTGTGAGTTTGAAAAATACATACATGTCTGCTGAGAGTTGATTAGGTTCAAGGCCATGTTCATGCATGTGTAAAAGAGGCTTGGATTAAACAGACACTGAAATATTTAAAGAACTATAAATGATGGATGCTTCTTAGAAAAGTTTAGATAATCTTCAGCTAGTTACTGCCCGACAAAAAGTTTATGGATAAGGCGCAACCAAGGTTCAATATTGACCTGGGGTGCCAACATTATCTTCCATTTAGCTATTTATATCTTGCTAAGCTAAGATACGGATATTAAAGTAGTCAGTTCGATCCTCTACTCGAGCCTCGCGGGATACACTTTTAAGTGTCAACATTCTGTTTGAGTTATTGTCGTCACTTCTGTTCCATATGACTGACGCCTCCTGAAGAGTTCAGTTATTTTGTGGGGACAGTTTAAGTATTCAATTCCAGGGACACTCCTCTTCTTTTTCATGCTCATTGTAATGCACCGATACATGGGACATCGAATTTATAGCTCATCCGAAAGACATTTAGTAGTGTAAGCAGAGAAATAGGGGATCGAACTCGCGACCCCTGGAAACAAGTCCTACGCGTTACCAGTGGACCACATAGCCGCCCCAGTTCTACATTTATCAGTATTTAATATTTTATTCTTAAAGTCTAATAATACCTCAGAAAAACAATCTGTGCTTTACACAACCATAATATGGGAACAATATCAAAAAGGTTAACAGGAATGGAATTAGAGTAGGTTGTATTGTCAGGCATAAATGCCTAAGAGGAACAGTGGTCGAGGAGTTAGAGTACCGGACTCCCGATCCAGAGGTTGCTGGTTCGAATTTCACCAGGGGTGAGAGTTTCCGATACATTCCACATTCCACACTTTAGGTTTGAACCCAGGAAGCAGTCATCGAGACGGATGCAAGAACTTGCTTCCAAATCGATGTAAAATAAATAAGTTTAAACCAGCTAACAATAATTGAAATACTCCCGACGTATTTTTGGTCAGTTTCTTAAATTATTGTCAACTTCCTATCAAAACATTTTAGTGGAACATATAATTGTGGTTCTAAGAAAAGGATAATGTGCATGTGACTTTTAAAAAAAACATGAAATCTAATTAACGGAAAGAAAAACAAACGGGTCAAAAGATCAAGAAATAAACAGCTTTGTACACGAAATTGACAGTGGTAGTTCCGGAAACCTTAATGCATTTTGTTGATAAAGATCTTATTCATTTATACCGATTGCATCATGTTAAACTGATTTAACGACAAATATTACAACCAAGACATACTATAGTCTTGTACCGAATTCAACCCATGTACCTTGACAACCTATGCCTTTTTTCTTTTCTCCCATATTTTCAATGTTATAAGAGACCACAGTACCCGGACATATCAGTTGGAGACGCTCTCAAGACTTTATTCACTTAACAGCGCGAAATTTTACTTTTTTCCTTATACGTAATATACCAAGTATTGTAAAATGTTTTATCACTTATCAAGTTCAAATCATTATGCAAAAATGACTTTAAACTGTTACGATAAATATTTATACTGCATGCAAAAATGAAAGACAATTCACAGATAGAATAAATCCTCTCTTTGTTGTAAAGGTAGAATTAAACTGTTTCACCTCTCTCCTGTTTCAGTATCTTCTATTAAATTTGCAGTCATCGTGTCATTGCATTTCTTTTATTCATGGATCTTTTTCTAAATCTCTGTACGTGTTTCAATACACCAACTGTTATTCTGTTATTACAGTAAGCAAACTAAAAAGCCAAAATGGTACAAAAATTCAACAATTACAAAGCTAAAAACAAGTCAGATCAATTTATATAGGGCATCACGATCCGGGTTTATCTTTTATTTAGGTCCTTTTCATAACAAAAAGATATCTTATTCCAGAAGGTATGTCCACATTGTCTGTCCGATAAAGAGAAATACGTTCTTTAACTTGTTACGACTACCTCTCCAATATAAGAACGTCAAATTTGGTCTACATGTCCAATACAAGAACGTCAAATTTGGTCTGCCTATACAATATAAGAACGTCAAATCTGGTCTACCTGTCCAATATAAGAACTTCCATTTTGGTCTACCTATACAAAACAAGAACGTCAAATTTGGTCTACCTGTCCAAAACACGCTCTGATCTTCGTTCTTGTCCTTTAAAGGTCATTTATGTTTTGTTTCTCTGTCAAACCGAAAACGTCATTTTTTGTCCTTTTCTTATAATCTGACTTAAAGAGGACAAAGTGTCCTGACTTTTCGTCTAACTATAGATGTCATAAAATTAACTGCCTGTCCAGTAAAGTCCTAGTTCAGTACGACATATACAAAATGCCCAATACAATCCATTTTGTTTCGATTAGCTGTCCAATACAAAACGTCCTGTTCTCGCTATCTGTCCATTACAAGATACAATGTCCAGTACAAGACGGCTTATATTAGTTATCCTATTGCGAATATCTGCTCTATATGAGATGCCCAATACAAGGTCTGTTCATTACAAGACACTGACTAAACACCCAATACGAAGTGTTTTATTCTGACGATCTGTCCAAAACTGACTGTCTCATATCAGGCAATCTTGCTGACCACTACACCTTTCTCATCATCTGTCCACACAGGACGTCACGACTCAAGTTCTGTCCAATGGAAACGTTGTTCTGAGGTTCTTACGGGGTTTGGTGTCGGGGTGGGGATATAAACTTGCATATTTTCCTTGACATCCGCTTCAAATCATATGCGGTATTTCCAGACAAACATAGCCAGACGGTTGAGAAATTGATTTACAAAGTTATCTCAATGTAGTTCAGCGATTACGAAGGTGGCATGAGCATGTCAATTGCTTATGAAGAAACTAAAGAGAAACATTGATGTGACAGACATTATGTAAGGAAATCAACAACGTTTTATGTCATAAAATCAAAGTTTTCGCTTCTATTTCTTCATGTTGAGGTAAATAAAAACACTTGTACGACTTTTGTCAATGTGAACTTTGTCAAACTGTATTGATATATAATTTCAAAACTGAAACTAATGTACAACATTTACTAATAAACAAAGTATTTGCCGGCTGTTTTTGCTACACCGGAAGTGCAATATATAATTGAAGCGCATGACATGAAAGATGACCTCACGTGATTCTGTTTATGTTTTTTGTTCAATTCAAATTAGAACCATCTTGTTTTGTTCATGTGTAAGTTTCGACTGATTTATTCCAAAGGTCAATAGCTTTTACTTTCACATATAATCCGTTGTGCAACAAACACTGTTTTGTTTCGCTCAGTTAACTTGTTATGATTAACACGTAGATGCAAGTTACTTAATGCAAGACTACAGGAATATAGATACATTGTTTGATGTAAGTTTATGCACTGAATTGATTACTGATTTTATTGAAATATAATTGATATATTATGCAGAAGATTAAATGTAAGCAGTGAAATGGGCCTGAACGATTTCCATATGCAATATATGTTTTCAAAACATAAGAAACGTTTCCCTGTTTATTGAAACATTAAATGATTTGCAAGTTTTAAGCAGATATGAAAATGCGCATTAATTTAAGGATGTTTATTGAATTACATGTTTTTGTCATTGCAAAAGTGTAACACCATCTTCGAAGGGAGAGCATATAGTCGCCGCCTTGTCCGTCCGTCACGTTCTTGTCCGGAGAATAACTTGAAAAGTATTGAAGGAATTGATTGAAACTTAACATATTGATAATGACCAGTGAGAGGAAGTACAATATCCAAGAACCATAATTCAACCTTCCATAATTTTTGAATTATCTCCTTTAATTTAATAATGCTTGTCCTGAATATAAGTCCCAAACTGTCATAGACATCTCATTGAAACTTTACACAGTTATAGAGACTAGTCAGAGGAAGTGCATTGTTACAGAACCATAACAGTAACTTATTTAATTTCTGAATTATCTCCCTTTATAATACTTAATAATACTTGTCCGGATATTAATTTGAAAAGTGTTGAAGAATTTTGATTAAAAATTCACACAGTCATAGATACTAGTGAGTGAAGTGCACATTTAAATAACTATATGTCTACCTTGCTTATTTTTTTAATTATCTCCATTAATGATACTTAAAATATTAAATAATGCCTGTCCGTAGTACCACTTCTAAACTATCAATGATATCTCGTTGAAACTCCACGCAGTTATAGAAACTAGTGAGAGGAAGTGTTGTGTCAAAGAACCATAACCCTACGTTACTTACTTTATGAATTATGCTTGTCCAGGGAATAACTTCAAAACTATTTCAGGAATCTTATTAAAACTTTACACAGTGATAGAGAACAGTGAGAGAAAAAGCAGTGTTCATGAACCTTAATTCTACCTTGCTTAATTTTTTAATTATCTCCCTTAATGATAATTACAAAAGTTAAATAATGCTTGCCTAGAGTATAACTTCTAAAGTATCAACGATATCTCATTATATCTTCACACAATTATAGAAACTAGTGAGAGGAAGTGCAATGTTAAGAAAAACATCACTCTACATCACTTAGTTTTTTAATTATCTCCCTTTATAATACCTAGTATTTCTTGTTAGGAAAATAACTTGAAAAGTATTGAAGGAAATTGAATAAAACTCCACACAGTTATAAAGACCGATGAGAGGAAGTCCAGTTTTAAGGAACCATAACTTTACATCTATCAGTTTTTTAATTATCTTCTTTTATAAAACTTAATATAGCATCCCCGATCTATAGATAATTCAATGGCTTATCAGCTGGAATTCTGGAGAACAACCCTGATTATATGAAGTACAGGTCTACTTTTTACACCTACCAGCAAAGCACTTGACACTTCTTGCTGCGATTATAAAAATTCTGGGAAACATTCACAGATTAAACAAGTAGTAGCTAAATTTTGCAATAAATCAGCTGTCATTACAAATGTGTTTTAATACTATAAATCCTCAAATATGTTTTATTATGAATATCCTTACTATAACTTAAAAAGTATTTAATTTCACATGTCATTGAAATACCATTGATAGTACATGTCTTACTTTTCTGCCATTCTGAACAAAAAATACTTCGGGGAGCATTATTTGGTTTTACCAATTTCTTGTGTGTCTGATATGTCGACATTTATATTACTACCAAAAGAATATTCATGCCTTATTTAACATAAATACATACAGTTTATATATTTTATATCTATGTACAATATTCTATATTTAGCGACGTTCGACATCGGAATCGTCTGATTACTTCGTTTTGGTATGTTCTTGAAAAGACAGTGTTGGCGGAAAAGTTGCTGAATTTGGTATTCCAAGAAGAAAACATGAACTTCACTCAACAACAAACAGAAGAACAGAGTATGTCCCTTTCGTCTTTGGTCTCCAAATTTGGCGTCATTCAAAATTATATTATTGTTGTTTCTTTCAGTTATCCTGTAATCTGCAAAAGAGTACTCCGATTAGTCCGTTTTATTATCTGACGTCCTGTTTTGAAAAAAGAAGATACTTTTACTGATTTTCACGAAGTTTTTTGTATCTCAATTTCTGTCATGGACAGTTACTCTTTCATTTGGACAACAGGGCAAAAATAAAAAACAAAAAGATACGTATGTTGTCATTTTTACGTAGCAAAAGCTCTATATATCATCATTATTTTGATGAAAAGGGGCCATTTTGAATCCTAAACTAGAGTACTTACTTGTTCATCATGAAAGAGATAGACAAACTTAAAGGTCGTCTGTATCAAACAGGAAAGTGCAATGACTGACAGTATAACGGCGTCAATCACGGAACATCTGGTGCTCTTTAAAAATACTGGCGTGAAAACCCTATCTAATCATATAGATAATTTGAAATGACTTGTTATCTGCCATTGTCTTACAAACACACACTGACCTTTTTAAACCAGGAACCCTTTTGACGTTATTTTTGATGATATATTTTTGTGGTTCAGTAAGTTTATAAATGTCCTTTTTATAATTGCTTTTTTATACAGCAATAAAGATAATGTTCTGTTCAATTCTGTTCCGTTCTTTTATTATAGAATGTGTACTCATTTTCTTCAGAAAAATTGTGTCTCGTTGTGCTTGTACATCCTTTTGTCTATGTATGTAATTAATGGGGGTTGGGTGGGGGCATATCTCACAAATCTAGTCATACGGTAGTTCGATGCAACAAAATCCTTTCTTGGCTTAAATTATTATCAACAGGTAATATTGAATTCATTTTATTTGTTTCCATTAAGCATTGCAAGCTCACTCTGACTTAGTTGTTTTTGGCGACATTACGATTTTTTGATGAAAGTCACAATATTTCGCCACCAGTTTAGTAACATGTCGGCTGACGCAGCGATCTGATCAATCGAACTCTTTCACCCAGCGTTCTAAAAATACGAACGACTTGTACTAAGTTGTATCTGGGTGTTCATTTTGTGACACCTTAAGTGTGGTAATTGAAAAGTAATTGAGACATTATTTTTATTTCATTTTATCAGTAAACTTATAAATCACGTTCGCCGTCAAAACATAATAAATATCCGCAAGATCAGGTAGATGTACCTAAAGGTTTGCTAAAAAAGTACATTTTGCCCTAAGGTTTGGGCTGGTGAAGTTGTTGTTAGGCACACCAAACTATAATCTTAAGGTCATTTATTTTTTTTAGGATTGTATCTTTCTTAAGAAGTGTTTATCTGTTATTAGTAATTTGTTCATTTGACAGGTGTACAGTACATTCTTACAACGCAAAAATTAAAAAAAAAGTTACAGCGTTTGTGAAAACGCAGATAGTCAAACTTTCAAGTATGTGTTCAGAGGTTCATACTTAAGACTCCTTATCAAAGGGTCACAAGATTGGTACTCCACCCAAACATTAGAATATGTGTTAATCTTGTGACCTCTTACCCATAAAACTTCTGTCTTTGTGTTACAGCTGTAACATTTGTTACTTAATGGAATCAAAAGCGTGTCTATAACTATATTTATTTGGCACCAGTTTCCATTACTTCAAATAACCAACCTCCTCGAGCGTTGCTCACCATACGCAACTGCTCTACCGCTAATAAAATTATAGCCAGACGAAGAAATGGTATGGGAGTGACTATATATGATCATGCAATATTTCTACCTTACGTGGCAACATTCCTAGTTCCCTGGAGATTAGCTTGACGTCATCGGCACTACTTGTAACAAGAAATATATCAAAGACTAGAAATTACATCTCACCTGCTTAATAATGTATTGAACAATGTTTAATATTTAAAGCATCCTGGTTATTTTTAGAAAATAAGATATGGAATAATTATTAAGTTCTATTTTAATGACTGGAAGTAGGTAAATAGAAAATCTCGACAGAAGAAAACTAGAACTGTTTCCTGTATTTATTTTAGACGGTTTCAACGAGACAAAATTAAGTTCGTACTAACGTTTAGAATAAATTGCTAATCGTAAATTTTCATTTGTTCTGACTCTGATTGTAGAGGTCATTTTTTCAGTACTAGAAAGATTAAAAAAACAAGGTATTGATAATACATTTTTTTCTTTGATCTTTTGTTTATTTGTCAATATTTTTTTTTTATTTTTATGAGTAGAGCTATTAAAACGTATTGCATGTTGAAGAAGATACTAAATCAGTTTATCACAGTTTAAGCAAACTTCTCGCAAGTCTTTTGCTGTTATCTTAATCTTTCTGTTTTACTCGACGAAAAATGTTTGAGCATTCGTTCTCAATTGTAGCTGACACCACCTCACCAAAGCGGTATGATTTGTTTTTATCTAAAAAGTGTCTCAAAACATGCAGATTATCCGCGCATGGCTTTGAGTCATAGTTTGGTCGAGTGATTAATTTAACAACAACAACAACTTAGAATGGAAAGAGTCCGCTTCACGTTAAACGACATAATCTTGCTGTTTTTTTTTCGAACTGACTGAGAAAACAAAGAAATAATGCAAAATACCTTGGTTTTGTTTTTACATCTCAGAAAAAAATACATCTCTGTTTATATAGGAAATCCTAGTTTAGAAATGCTGACAATGCAGTCCCAGAACATGTTATTTCTTCAATAATTGGTTCTTTTATATCTGGACAATTTATTTAAATTGTTATCTAAATCATATAAGAAGCTTTACATGTATAAATAAAGGAACAATTATTTAAACAAGTAACAGTAATTAAATTACATCATTGTAACAATGGTGACTAACGGTGGTTTTTACTGTGATAAATCGGAAAGCTGTCAACTACCTTTGATACATTTGCGTTGCTTCTTAAGATATAAATCATGAAAGGACAGAAATATAACAAGTCATTGTTGAATTTCAAGACCATTTATTTGGTGATAATTTTGTGATAAAAAATTTCGGAAGGCTTGAACAAAAATGTGTCAAAATTTCGCCACACTGATTAGAATTAATAAATATGCCAAGGGAGCCAACTCTTGTAAGACTGTTAACGAGATAGGTGAAAATAATTCAGAAACCTAAGCAGTTCAACCAAATATGAGAATTCGCATTGACTTTTCAAATGTGCAATGGCTATTAAACGTGAATACGAGAAATACCGTGTTAATATGAAATAACTCATATAATCACAGTTTGAATATTTTGAATCATATTTTGCTCAACGATTTTTTTTCTTGGCTAAAAGGCTACATACACATAATAATAAATATCATCAAAACGAATTTTTCTTCTTCATTATTTCACCATAGCTGGACGATTTAAAGAGTCCCATTCCCTTTTAGCAGAAAAAGATAGGACAGCCAGACCTAACTCTATAAAGTAACACTTTATACTAAATGATTTTTGTTCCCTTCATTATGTCGCTACATTTTATGATTAAAAGGGAACTGTTATCGTCTGTTTAATCTATAGTCACTCGAAAGAAATGTGCCATAAAAACTCTAATCATAACAAAATATCAAATTATTATAGCCTTCTGTTAGTAATATTTTTATTGCGGTTACAACGTGAAGCTGTTAAAATAATAAAAGCTTCCTTTTCGTTGATTAAGACGAAATTTTCAAAATTTTAAACGGTTGACAGTTAGTGAGACATTCGATTTGTATGAAAAAGTACCTGTGGAAAACTTGAATGAACTACCTGTCAGATTATGAGTCATGCGAGTCACATGGTACCACGTGACTTGACGGACCAATCAGAAGTGCAGATATTTATCTCTACTTTAGCTATATATCAAAACTTGCCTTAACGTATTATACATTTATCGATGAAAGAATATACCATACGAATGTGTTCATAACTCCTTATTCTATTTAACAACTGGATTTTAAATTTAGTATTTAAACTCAGCCAAAGCGAGTGTGAATAGTTTACACTGAAATGCTTATGAATTTGCAGCTAACAGAATAGTTTGATAATTAAACTGGATTTTTATTAATAAAGAAAATAAAACGTAACAAAATCATAATGCCACCACAGTCGATGATGGATCACAACTTTAACAATACCTTAATACCAGCAGAGTCACCAGTGCCGACGGCAGAGACAAGGGTTAAATGTGTTCTCATTGGGGATGGAGCCGTCGGGAAAACTAGCTTGATAGTTAGCTACACCATAAACGACTACCCGACAGAATATATGCCCACGGCATTTGACAACTATTCTGGTGAGTAGTGTTTAAAATGAGATAATTATTTTTCCTTTGTATTAAAAAAATGAAAGAAAATAAAACATCTTTGATAATAATATTTTATTTCATTTACAGTTTATTTATATTATTTACGACTTTACTGCCTCAGTTTGCTTTACCAGTATTGTCATTACGTGTCTTATGCATAATCGTGACAAGTGTAATCATTTTCACTGCTTATTTCCTACATATTTAAATGTGACAGACAAATAACATTTCATTACAAAGCTCTAGGTCAAGAACGGTTGTTACTGTATTTATTAACGAAACAGAACATCTCTCAGCAAAAAACACTCATGTTTTGACGTAAGCAGTCATTTAATATTACGATATTGAAGTCTTATTTGTAGCGTTTCATCACAAATGCAGTAATATATTGTGACTACAACTACAAATTATTGATAAGTCATTTGATTAGTTTTACGTGTCACCAAAATTTGCAGACAATTTCAAATGAAAAGCATGGACCTGAATTTTCACTTGTACTTTTTTCATATCGTTTCTCACTTAGCAGGACTCAAATATTTTCTTTATCCTTAAATCCAAAACGTCACAGCTTATGTCATAGAAAGACTCTTAAGTAGCAACCGCCTTCGCTCATACATGTTTGAAAGTGCTAAGATCAACATCAACAAATCCCAAAGCCTTCAGTTAGCTTTCTTAATTCTTTCTTTAAACAACCAGTGACTTTAACTCTAGGATGAGGGCGCTTAGATCAATATTTGGCCATTTGGTACAAAACCCCTAAAATCCGAGTAAAAATGTTAAATATCAAAATGGTATTTGCAATCGTCCAAGCATTTTACAAGAAAAACCCACCTACTTGCCAAACAAAAGTACGTCTTCAGGTTAAGTTTTAAAAAGGGGTAAAATATTTGTAACCTGTCACTTGTAATTACGTGAATTACTTTTGTATTGCTTTTGTAATTATCTATTATTTCTTCCGAGAGATCAGGTATCAAGATAACATTCCGGTTATCCATCAACGTGTCAACGTTACACGGGTGACATCGCGATAAAAAGGGGGTCTAAGGGGCCAATGCTTCATCTTTTGTCATCTTGCATGTTCACACGCTTGGCATGTTCGACATGCACGAGTTATGTGACTTTTTGTGGCGAGAAAATTACATAGTGATGCTATTCCTGATCATAAGATATTTGTAGCAGTCGTGATAATAGGCAGTTGTTGGTATTATTGTTGGTTGACCTCTGACCCGAGTCAAAATAGATACATCAGTAACATTTTTGTTCTAACGATTTTAAAGATATGATTTAGCCAACCAATGAAAGAAAGATACATCCATTGTTGTTGACAACAAATTAAGAAACCGCAATCTTTACTTAAATCAAGGGTCTCAGATAGTATTGCGAAACCTTTGTTCAACGAACTAAAAGTTATCATGGAGACAAGGTATGCAGGTATCAAATGTTTTATCGGGCCTAACTTTCCCCCTTCTCATCTTCGGTAAGATACCTGTACTTCGAACAGGTCAAGCAGATTAATAGTTACAAATGGACTTTTTACGAATTAGCATGTCTATGTCAAAATATCGGCATTTAACAAGTACTCAAGCTATGACTAAGACACTCCGCCATTGGCAAGTTCTTGTAATTTTAACAAGTTGTACTTTTTATGACCACCGCTCAATCTGTCATAAAAATAATTTTATGTATATGTACATACACTATTTGGCTGTCGGCGTATCGGCTCAAGTTGTTAAAAGTAAAAATTATGAAAATCTGACAATATTTGACTTCCCTGACTTGTCAAAATATTTTTACTTAGCTCAAATGTCATCTTGGCCTGCCAGTGACCCCATCTGATGATTTCGGCCAAATTTTTCATCGAACGCCAACATTTGCATTTCAGGTTCAAGTTTTTGGAAAAATTTAGGAGAGAGAGAGAATTTAGGTATTAAAATGACATTACTGTCCCCCACTCCGTTTTAACATGTCCTTCCTACATTTAAGAACAAAAGATTAAAGTGTATAAATTATGCAAAGTTGTACAATGTGATGACAGCGTATATAGCCGCGTGATTTATGACGATGTCATTATCATATGATTACAACAATTTGCCTGCTATTCATTAATATGCACCAAGCATGTATATGATGACACAGTGCTCATAAATGTCCAAGTTTGCTCTATAAACCTAGAAATACGCTTAAATAAAAATAATATTTCAGAAAAAAAACTCTTTGCATCCTCTGACCTTTATGCATATACTGATTATTCAAATTTTGACTTTATGCCCACCATGTATCTAAATAAATTTGGAAAAAATAATACTTTTCTTACTAAAACTCAGGACGATGTTACTTTCTCTATATGATATTCACCCCATTTATTAGGCAAAGTTAAAAGTTTACCTAGGCTACATCTGGCTATGTTATTAAATTACTTCTATATTTCTTAAGATAATTACCAAATGTCCGAGGGAATATTGACGTCACAATTTAAATTTCTAATTATAGACATAGATTACCATTTCTAATTATAGACAAAGATTAGCCAGCGTCAAAATGTACGCGTCTGACCGAGGCGTCCCCCGGCACCAGCGGTGATATGAAAGATATTGTTCTTCAAATATTGACTAAAATAAGCCCTTATATAGTTGATATTATTAAAGATACGATAGATAACGTTGGTGATAACTGATAGGCCAGTACGAAATGTCATATTGGAGCGCACTGAACTCAACGCAAACGTTCAATATGTTATGTAAATGGTAAATATTGAATATAACAGGTGTGATTTATGGCAAGATCTTTCTCTAGACTGACATGTAACATTTTCTTCATAACTTTAAGTGTAACAGATATGTGGGTTGTTTATTCCTGTTTTAGTACAATAAGATCAGTTCAGCAGTTTGTTAACTTATCCCTTATGCGTTGTGACTTTTTTGTTAAAACATAAAAGAAAGAATTTAGCTTGGTCATGAATTTGAACAAAAAACAAGCCTATGTGAGCGAGTGGTTTGGAATGGGGTTTTCCAGATAGGTCAAAGCTAATATATATATATGTTTTAATTATTAAAGAATCTTTTTCTCCTCACGTTTAACATGGTTTAATAAAAACTGTAATCATTGGAGATAAATTATGAAATAAGAGGCAGAGAGAAAGAAAGCACATCTAGAAAACATTAAGAAAGTCAAAACATTCTTATCTTAAACCAGATCTTCATGCCACTGCCAAATACACTAGAGCTTGTCAGCATGAGGTCTTTTCTCTTGGAGAGGTTTAGTCTGATATTTTGTTTCTTACGTAAATATTACACGAGTCTCGCTATGCGAAAAAGAAACTGTTCTCTCATCAGTGGCAGACGACCGTAGTATTAGAGATTATTTGCAACTGAAGTTTAATTTCGATAACGTTACTTTTTTCTTTACTTAAAAAAAAAATTACAACTCGATCAGGTGAAGGTTTTCACACAGCTGGGCTTTTATTTTTATTTGTATTATTTCATTCTTCTGACGTTTACAGATTTTTTTCTCTGTCCTATAATTGATAATGTATTTAGAACAACAACTGCCTGTAAACAATATTTATTACTTTTGTATATATGCGCATTTCATTTCGTCTTACACAATAATACAATTAAACATTCATTTTGAATGTTACCAATGACATTTAAACATATCCTGGAGAATAATTGCCTTCCTAGTAATGTCAAACATTGCGCAATTAAATTTTCTCCAAAGCTAAAAAAACAAAACAAAAAACCCCCAAAAAACAACAACCAAAAAACAACAAACAACAAACAAAATAAGAACAACAAAAAACCCACAACAAACAAACAACAGCATCAACACAACAAAGCAAGAGCCTTACCCGCTGTGCCAGCATTTTACAATATTTTCTCGCAACGCATGGGCAGATGATGGATCAAACTAAGTTCAGTCCCAACAATTTGATGAAAAGCTCTTTCAATGCCTGATATTCAAAGACCTTTTCGAATCATCACTTTAAAATGTGATTTAACTGTCATGTGAAGTGCATTTTGTATACCATATCAGTAGAAAATAATTCGTCACATGTTATCGGCCTGTCTACTCTATGTACATAGCTTGAACAAGGAAAAAAGGCGTGCACGTGTATGTATTTGGCTTTGTTTCAATATTCATAACATTTAGTTATACTGAGTCACCGTTTCCTAAAATTAGATCACTAAAATTACTGCACAATATGCATCAGCGAATTTCGCCAAAGGAAAATTTAAAATGATTAATGCATGCAAAGCATAAAACCACCTTTGCAGTATATACCTGCATTTCACGTCTTTAATACGCTGACCTAGGTTAAATTTTCCAATGTGTAGCGCTGAAATAATACACGATAAAAAAAGAACATAAAGACATTTTATTTCAGACGTACAACATTTTATGAGATTACTTTCGGCAATTACATCGTTGCGTCTTTTCTTACATATTTAATATTTCTGGCTTGCTTTTGTTTGCTTATTTATTACCGTTGGATGAAATCTCCGTTAATATCACATTTATTTTATAACCTAGTTATATAATCTTTTATATTACTTGTCAACGTTATAAATTATATTACAGAAGGTCATCGAGTGCAAACGGCCACAAGTGTTTATAGTATATAACACAAAATGACATCACTTCTATAAAACCTCAGTGGGTCATCTCAGGCCGCTATCCATTGTCCCTTATATCATTTATTGCAAAGAGCAAGAGCCTAAGTGACTTATCTTTTCTAAAGTTAGTTAGTTTTTTACTGCATCATAGCACTAAAAGTGTCAACAGGTTCATCATATGGCCCAAATGCGTATAAAAGCCATTCCCTACTCCACTCCGGTCATTACCGACCTACTTAAAAATGTCCAGTTTAAAATCCGTAATTATGACGTACCTGTCACTTTTGACGTGTAAAATGTATTTTACATTATAGAGACACTGCCTCACTACTCGTTGTACTATAAAACGATAAAACATCAAAGGGTTTGTTTATTACAACGCATTTTGGCGTATTTTACGATGATTATGACCATTTTTGCAAGAGTCGGCAAAAAATGTTCTATTGTCAATTGTGCAGACTGAGTCACGAGTTTATTAAACGGATGTGTTCGGCTTAGAAACGTCAGGTGTTAAGATAATTTATTTGAAAACCAAAGTTTTTGTCAATTGATCTGTCATAGATTAGTCATCGACAAAAATAAATTCGTTGTGCACAACCGCAAAGTGCATCAGCCACATTGAAAGTTTTTGTGAATTAATTTTAAGCTGACACTTCTTACCAATCACCTGGCTGTAAATATTGTAAATATCTCATCGTATTTATTATGTCATGTCTATTTGCACTATTCAGTATGTACTTAAGATAAATATCTCATGTAAAACTTGACTGAAGTTCCCACTTTTGATCAGTTCAGTGTTAAGCTTCATCTGTATTTGTGAACGATGATAGCAGTGACCAAAACATCATCACATCACATCTACAGACATAAAAACATCATCACATCACATCGCATCTACAGACATAAAACATCATCACATCACATCTACAGACATAAAAACATCATCACATCACATCGCATCTACAGACATAAAAACATCATCACATCACATCTACAGACATAAAAACATCATCACATCACATCTACAGACATAATTTTGTAAGACATGACAATATCTCCCAAAACTTATAAATTTTCTTTTGTATCAAAAAGGACAACAACCCAAAACTATGTTTATTGTTACGCAAATTCTAAATAATTTATGCATGTTCAAAGTGGAAAAATACTCAAGTTGACATTTTAGGCAATCTATTATTTTTGACCATTTTAGATGTCAGGGCTTGTCTAGACATCAATCATCTTTGTACCGTATAAACCTATCGATCTAAAATGATATCATTTATAAACATCCGGCATATATTGTAAAGTTATAAAAATACATACTAACAACAGTTAAATAAGTAGAAGGTTAAAAGAAGTCATTGGTACTGCACTTCAGTCTCATCTTATTCATGTGAACTTGAAAAAGACCAAACGTAGACCAGAAAGTAGAGAAAAGCACTTGTAAAACACGAAAACATGTAATATATACATGGGAGTGTACATGTCCCTGAACACATGTTCTGCCAAACTGCGTACAACAGCTGTAAGACATTATGACATTTATAAACACAGGAGCATGGTGTTTACTTCTTTCTTGGAACAAATTGACACGTCCCTGAAAGTCACTCAGCGACCCGAGAAATATGCGTTAGCGTGCACTGCTTGCTTTCAAGATCCTTGTAAACAAATAGTGAAGTCACCTCACAGTATTCGTGCGGTAAACAGGTTGTACTGCTGATTAAAGCAGAAACGACAAAAAAGCTTGATATCTCTGATCTGTCGTAATAATACGCCACAATTTTGATAGCAGTTTACTGCAAAACAAAATTTAAGCTGATAAAGAAAGTCTTGTACGTAAAAAGGTGTAACGACATATTAACAAGTAGACTGACTGACAGATGCGATATGTGAAAAGATTGATTTCATAGCGATATACAGTGTGTTTATTAATTTAATTTCAGTTGTGGTGACCGTGAATGATAAGCCAATCAGGCTTCAACTATGTGACACAGCTGGTCAGGTGAGTAAATAGTTATGTCTTTTCCTCTGATAGATTTCCATATCTGAATCGTTCTAAAACGCAGCTGTATTTTTATGTATATTTCCCAACCTCCTCAAGTACAATCCGTTGCCTTAGTTTTAAAAAAAATACTACAGTTAGTTCATTAAGTACTTCCTTGTTTCTTTTATACGTATCTTCATCCCACTAACTATTTGTTGCATGATGAGAGAACATATATAATCTTGTAATTCTTGTAATATCAAAATTTGATATGATATAAAAGGATCACGTAGAATATACTTGTCGCCGAGTTATATTATAGTCCGCGATTGTAGACTTCGCGAAAGCTTTCGACTCCGTATTTATCATCGGTTTCAGGATTTTCGGGTACATTTAACGGGTTTATCCTCATTGACTCAGCGTCGTGATGTAAACACGATACCATGTAACTTGATTGAAGTCTTTAAATTGTTACATTCACCGGGATAAAATGTCCCCAATAACAATGCCCAGTTAAGATATCATCTATATATACACGGGTGATTATGACGTCGCTGGCTCCTATATTAATGTCTTTATGGCGTTGTGGTCTGCTTGGTCTTTTCAAAATCTCAGAGGTCGTTTTTTACCACCAGTCTCTCAGTTGTTCCTAAATTCATAAAAGAATGTAATTAGTGTCATGCAACCCTTAATGGAATTTAGTTTATGGTTCTACTTTCTTGTCAAAATTTCAAACGTCATATCTCTGAAAATACATTTCCCTTTTTTGATATTTATTATTGCAGTCAGATCCCTGTATTATTACCTGAAATTCTTTTTATTAACAGGAGTTCTTCCCTTCTCTGATTTAGAATTTTGAGCAGATTTTGCTGATTTCCGTACAATTATAAAGAATTGGTTTTAATTTGTCGTTACATTCCATCTCATTGTGGTTTGCTTTCAGTTGGTCTTCTAGAAATTTCGATAATAAACTGACAAACCATTCGTAGATTTACATACCGCCTTTGTTACGCCTTAAAATAATCTTTCGATCATTGCGTTAAATAAAAGATTACCTTTTAATTACAATTGAACATTTTTAACGTATCAATTAATATGCCTTGCGGGTAGCCGAAAAATGTCGTTATCTGATTCAATGTAAACTTAATTAAAAGGTTCATTATATACCTTTGTGGCCAAATTGTAATGAACATTCGAGGGGAGGTTTGATTTTAAGTTACAGATGAACTTCTTCGATGGCAGGCTTTTGAAGGAAGTACGTGTGTTCATTAATTGTTAACAAATTGTTATGCATGACTTTAAATGCTAGATGAGAGATCATTTTTAAATCTCAAGACCTCTGGACACACCCCGTATTTAAAAAAAAGTTTTAAAACTTTACCATTCACAAGTGTCTGGCCCCATGTAGATGTGTGTGTATTTTGCTTATCTGTCTATATGAATATACAGATCTGAGCAAAGACCAAACACACTTGAAATCTCTCCGCACTTGGTAATGTAAATATTCCCTCTTCGCTCGCAAAACAGCTTATTTGTTATATATTTCTCACGTAATGATATATAAAAAATGATATAGAAGGTGACAGAAATTCTCCTCATTTGTATTCTTAATGTATCTTCAAAGGATGTAGATCTTTCTACCCGGATGAATACATAATATTTGTGAATGAAAACTGTCATAATATTCACGATAAATTCACTACTTTAATATATATATATTTTTTTCATCAAAAGATTACTTTTGCATGGTTGAAGATGGGTTTAATGAATGAACCTAGTATCTATCCATATGACTCATTTTGTCAATGAAGATCGCAATCGATTATGTTGTCATGTCTTCATGTTTTATGATCTCTTTCAAAACGCCGAAAGCTTTAAATGTTTGAATTTGACTGATCAGTAGAAATAAAAAGACAGAGGTAGTATTTTAATTGTTTAGTTAACTGGACAGAACGACATTTACGAAAGATACACCGCGAGGATATTGTAGTGTCACGAATTTTGACTTTATCTGCGCCATTTTGTTCTGCTTCAGTAAGAAACATTTTCCTATCCTTTTTTATTCAAGAGTCCTTTGACGTATAAGTGTGAAAGTACAGTATGAATGCAGACAACCTTCCTTAAATCTAAACTCTCCAGTGTTTTTTTTTAAGTTTCTCATTTGCCAAATGTCTTTATGCTAATTATGAAAGCGCCCTTTAATTTAATAAGAGTATTTCACTTGGCAGTAAATTACATAGACTAAATTCTTCCTTTAAAAAGAAGGAAAAAAGTACTTCTTCAAACGTGAACAGAAAAAAATATCACATACAAGAATTTGACACATGACTTGTTGAATGCCATGGAAGAACGGGCCTGTTTGATCGGTTATTTGTCGGCATTGACGGCGAGAAAACCTCAGCCAAATGACAAGATAGATTTAAATATAGTTGGAGAATTAAATCAGGCCAAAGAAGCAGTGTCATGAAAGTTCAGCGAACAGTATCAATTTTGAGATTTATTGTAAAATTGATTAACTTTTGATTGAGGACTCGTAAATACTTTCATGGGCTCCTGGGCTTAAACAAAAGCTCGTATTAGTTTTAAGCACCTGTGGATTTTTGTATTAGGTTGAAAAAAATGTTTTAATCAGGCGTTAAGTTATTCTTTACACAATGCCACCCAAAGACATTTTTGGTTAAACGCTTTTCAGTTTTATGACCTGTAAATGCCATTACAGGAAAATGAAACATAAGTTTAAAAAAATATCACTGAAAAATTATTAAACCGAAATGGAAACACTGTACAGTAAAGTCTTTAACGAGTGAAGATAGGTTTCTGCATTACAGTGCGAAATAATGAATTTTATTTTGTCATTCATTTAATCCTTATGATCGCATTAAATTTCAAAAGGAACAAGCCGGTTGTTCTTTGATAACAAACATAAAAGCCTTCGTGAAAGAGGTAACGTCTTAAAATAGTGGACCACGATATTTTGTTGTCTTTTCTCTGTCAAATAAAGTAAACTGTTTGGCAAATATAGCAGGAATTGATGAAAAATCCATATTTAAACATAAATTTATAACCATTCACCCTGTATTGACTTACATTAAGCTATAATTTTAAGACTTTTAGCTTTGAATGGAGTGCCTTATTTAGTAACCGCTCTCACATTTTGTAATTTTGTTCATTTAAACTTTGTCATCCAAGATAATCAGTTTCGTAAAGGAATACCAAAAGTCATTTGTCCCAATTTGCATAATTCAATGTCACATGTCTCATTTAAGTATATACGGCGTTGCCACCAAGGACAATCTTTGATATTATGAAGTGTCTTTTTTATGAATGAAAATGACAATAATAGAGTAAACATGGCTTTCGGTGCCTTTTCACGGAAGCTCTAATTGGTTTTGACTATTGTCACAGGTTTTGTGATAAGATTCAGAAATTGAAAAGAAATGCAGAAGTCCCTGCTAAAGAAAGCTTCTATGGATACAGATCTTCTTAATGATAATGACGCCATTTAATAAAATGAACAAAAGTTTTTCATCATTTATTATACACATAACTCCGCGTTTATTTGACAATTATCTTATCAACTCGGTGCTAGAGCGATCTAACTTTAGAACATAAGCAAAACTCGTTACAACGGTATTGCGCGCGCTTTGATATGTGTACTTTTATTATCGCAATTTTGATCACTTGCAAGCGTTTTGTTACCTTCTTTAATCTTTATATTAGAACATACAAAGATACGATTGTTAAAGTGAAGTGGCAAGTCACAAGTGTGCAGAACATTTATGTGACATCTTTTGTTTCCTGTTGCATAAAACTTCCTCCAGACCTCTCTACATTTGACTCTGTCTAAGTATATTGCATTCGTTTGAAAATAAGACTGAACATATAATATATGAAATCAGAATAGAGTGTATACTTTCGCATTAAACTGTATATGATAATAAACATTATTAATCACCGCAAAGATACATACATGTACCTAGAAGTATGGACATGACTATGTTGGAAAACTTGTAACACTGTCACGCAATTATGTGACGTATATGGGACATGTTTTAAAAATAGACGCCTTTAATCATTTGTATGCATTTTGGCACAGGGACTGGTGTGAAATTAGAATAAATCTTATATAAAAATTGGAAGCAAGTAAATTTATAGTAAAGAAACAAATAATGCGTACATATTGTTAGAGACGTGTTTCTTGCGCTGGCCTGTTTAACCTTTAAGACAGCTGTTTAAATCGAATGTATTCGTTTTCAACATGAGTCATTAATCTTACCAGTGTAACCTTGGGCGAGAAAAGTCTCTGTTGTCTCATCTCTTGCAACCTCTGATAACTTAAGAAACGTGTAATTATTTTGAAATAGAGGGAGGAACGGTACATAAAGCTCCCGTTTTAAATTACCAGGTGAAAACAGCATGTATTTATCGTTTATGTAGGTAAACTGATTACATGGTCGAAGGAATACGGATATTTCACCTGGCGGTAGGTCTTTGATCTCGCTCAAAATTGGTACCTTGTTCATTCTCAATTCATAGTAGGATTTTGTGTCCAGTTTGTGTACGTGAAGCGGATCGTAGCCTTCCAATATGTCTCCCTGCTGGACAGCTGCTTTGATGGTACAAAAGCAGTGATCACTGGTTTACACCCAGATACCTGCCGTCACCTATTGTATTCTGAAACTTCTGTCGTTTATTTGCTAATAGGCGCGGGAACATGACCGCTGGTCAATCAAATATCATGCTATATACGGTTTTGAGGTCAATGGCTTTTCTTTTTCTTTCGTCTTTTTAGCAAAGCATTTTATACGCAAGATTATATATGTTCTCTTCGTTTGCAAATTAATTTCAACATGCAACTTAAACATTTTTGTACACTTTGATTGTTATCCACTATTTTCTTTCTTCATGTTACACAGCTATAAAACGATGAAGATCTAACAATGTTACTGTTGTTCTTTTCAGGATGACTTCGACACATTGCGACCTCTGTGTTATCCAGAAACCAACGTGTTCATGCTGTGTTTCAGTGTTATGTGTCCCACATCTTTCCACAATGTGATGGACAAATGGGTTCCTGAGGTGAGAAGACATTGCCCGGACGCCCCTATCATTCTCGTGGGCACACAGTGTGACTTAAGAAATGATGTGAAAGTGTTAATAGAACTTGCTCATTATAATGAAAAACCAGTGACTGAGGCTGACGCTAAGAAGCTAGCAGAGGAGATCGGGGCCGTAGACTATGTAGAATGTTCTGCACTTACACAGAAAAACTTAAAAGAAGTATTTGACTCAGCAATATTGTCATCTCTAGATATGTTGAAAAAGCCTAAGTCAATGAAAAGAAACAAAAGTTTCAGAAAATCTAAAAAAGACAAAAAGAGGAGTGAAAAACTTGCTCAGCCTGTTCTTCCATTGAGACCTCTATCAGACTGTAGTGTGAAAAAGGTGGGATGGAAACGTTTCTGTTGTTTTTTGTAACAGCCTGTCTTTGTTCAACATTGCACAGCGAGTTTTAGCCGCAATCGGAACTTTTCGGCTGCAATCGGAATTTCTCGGTTGCACTCGGAACTGGCTGGCGGTTCTTTTGAAAATCAACTTTCCGATGTTTGCCGAATGTAGCCAAACGGTTAAGATTGTTTTATCTTATGCTTCTAGAAAATGCGCCAACGCTTCGGTTGTGGATCCTAAAGCATTAAGTATGTGTTGAACTTTTTGTGACACCGGGAATAAGCAATAACTTACGTATTTGTTCATAATTCTTGATTCTTTATCTTTGTGTAGATGATTTGTGTTTTTATGCCTGTTATAAACTTAATGTAAATATGTAATTTATTACGATGTCTTTCAAATGGTAAAATAAGATCAAATGTAAAGCGCGCGTTGTGATTGAAATAAAAGTTGATCGAGCGAGAGAGTGAGATTGAATGTACTTCGCTTCGTAGACTGCCAAAAACTTATTGTGTGATAGCAGAAAGATAAAAAATGTTTACGATTTCATGTTCTATGTTGAATGTTTCATCTACCATTCCATGTTCAGCTTTTGTGTTTCGAACTGAACAAATTAGACTATTACGTATTTTTGTTTAGTTTAATGCTTTTTTTGTCTTTGTTTTAGATTAAAATTTTATCAGGTGCTTAATTTCGTTTAGGTTTGCGACAGCATATCTTTTTCTCATTGAATGCACACATTTTGTTATATAAATTTCTAGTGTAGTTTAAAGCACTTAACTGGAATAAATTTGAACTTAAGGTGATTCGTAACCTTCAGTTTTAATGTTAAGGTGGTTGGTCAGACGCAGACAAATAGTTGTCTTATCTTGGTGGTCGGGAAAACTATCTAATCGATATAACACCATCAATGTTTTGTACACAAGACCCCAGTATATTTAAAAAAAAATATTGGACAGTTTGTGTTTGATGCACTTACACCTAACACATGTGACAAAATAACTGTAGATTACGTTTTCAACAGTTTGACCTTAATTTGACCATAAGAGGTACTACTTTTTGTGCGGAGGAAGAACTAACAAAGACACTTAGACTTGACTGGTTTCTAATGACAGAAAGAAGGCCGAGGTGCAACTCTTGTTATTATTGATATGTTATATATATGACCATAGTTTGAACCATAGTTTTAAGTCGTTTTATGAGTTTTTGCCTGAAAAGGCGCTGAGAGAATGAAAAAACGCAAAAATGGATCATCAAGATTACAAATCAGGTGATAATGATCGCATTGTTTATTATTAGAAAACGCTCATTGTTCAATGTTTTGCATGCAAAATGCGATAAGATATGTTGATATGAATGCGTCATACAGTAAACGATTCGGGCCGCATGATAGGGTTATCCCCAGATCTCTAGGTACAATAAGTTTTCTCACTCCTAAACCATAGGTAAAATGTTTTGATTTTAAAAGACAACATCGTGAAAACTTGTTAGGTTTGGGAGTGCCCGAAGTTGATTATTAGGGCGAGATTTCTATACTTGTGTAGCCGGTTTAGGGGATATCAAGCATGGTTAAACATATATATTTACAAATCTGTCGTGAAGTAAGTATATGTAGTTTAATCATAGACTGTATTTCGAAATGTAAACTAAAAAATGATATAAGTAAACAGCCACCATAGCTTTATATCAATGGACTCATGGATTTATATGAAAAGCGAAACGAAAAAAAAGAGTAAAAAGAAACGGTTCATTTCCAACGCAGATACTTAAGATGTTGATTTAACCGAGACGTTTAGACTTGTTTACATGTTCAAGACAGTTGTTTGGAAACTGGAGATCAAAAGAATCCGTAATAAGATCTTTGTATGACATAGCTTGGTATAGTAAGATGAAACAGAAAGGTCACTGGGTGTTGACTCGGTTCATCGGCATAGCAGGAAGGAAGCCGGCGAGAATAACATTCCTGAGGCCCACAAAATACCATCAAAATATACGCAACTGACGTGGGAGAAGTTGTTTTTTTTATAATATCTTAAGTTCATTGAAGTAAGACATATTCAGGTTGCAGATGCCTTCTTTCTTTGTGAAACCAGATAATTATGTGCACGTTTGTTTACACTACTAAATACACTTTGTGACACTACTTTTCGACGTTCTTTGAAACTGTATTTTTGTCATTTTAAAGACCTATTTAATTACATAAAAACGTCTGTTTTCAAACGTCTTCGATATTTCGTCGTTGAGGGGGGCACGATTTTGGAGTATTCAGTCACGTACAGTGGTCCTTTTATTGTAAGTACAGTTTGGAATAGATATTTACAAATGTAAATTCATTGTTGGCCACCTCTAAGTCAACGGAAGTTTAATAGTCTTTGAACTGATATTTATTTTCGTTTTGACCGGAAGTTGAAATATGGAATTCAACAGTAGGAAAGAGGGTAAAAATATCGAATGGAATTCCCGTCCTTAAGAACATTGGTAGATTGAAAATATTTAGTTATGCTTAAAGTTTTTTTTTATCTAGGGAGATCGAAGGGAGTTCAATTGGAGAGAAGAAATTTTGTGAGGGTGTGTGAGAAAGAGAAAAAAGCATTGTTGTTGAAGAAAAACTGTTATATTGTTCTATATTGTTGTTAATTGAGCGGAGAGCTTAAAATAATGTTTTAAAGAAATGCTTGTAAAATACCTTTTACTTGTTGCTTTCCTAAGAATTCAATTAAAAGGTTTAAAACATAATTTGGAAAAGATATATTTTTATACTTAGATAGAGAGTTTACTTTCTCCACTATCTTTATTCAGACAAATATTTGACAAAATCTGAAGAAAATAAAACGAAATATAAAATTTATTTGTCATGTTTCTTGTTATTTTGTTTTACACTGTCAAGAGTTTTGATTGGCTCCGACCTCAGTTTCAAACATTTCAATTATGAGACAACACTGAACCTCAGTCTTGTTCAATCCCAATGTTGAAGTGTTAGACATTATAAGCTTTAATTAAAGCACCGAGAACTGTGCATATTCACCAGTAAAATCAAATTTAACACCAGTACAAGACTTATACAAGATGTTAAAATATTCCCAGATATCTGAAGAGTCATGTATCTTTATGTTAACTGCTGTCTGATTGGCTGAAGTTGAAGCAGAAGCTACGTAGACATATCGCGGGCGCTGTTCGTACAAGGAATGACACCATTTTGCTTCACTCCATTACTACTCCAAGAGACAGATGTATCATTTTATGGCAACTAAAGTTAAATGGTACTGCAGTATAATCGGACAGCCATCTTATCCAATCAATAAGGAAAACTCACATGACAGGTTTCTGTTACATTAATTTACGAACCGATACTTTCCTTCCGTGGGGGATCAGTTAATATATCACACAAACAATAAATATGACATACTTAACTTTAAAATAAAAGTATTGGTTTGAGTTTTCTATTCCGTGCCAGTCATTATAAAACAATCGGCGTACCTTGGACCGAAAGGACAATTGTGGAGAGATACATAAATCATTTTTCTTGCTAGATTTAAGTACCCCTTAAGTATATCTAGGTCAGCAAAATATTACCTTTAATAGATATTGTGAACATAAATATTCGTGAGAAGAAATGTTGCCTTCAAATCAGTTGTCTACATGTACTCGGATATATTATTTACGACCACCCTTTTAGTGGGTCATATTCCTTATATGGCTACAGATCTGGGTTAACTGAATTTTGAAGCAAGCCGAAAGACCAAGAGGTGGTAGATTGCTTGGTCGTTTGTAAGAAATGTAACCCAGATGTTTTCTGATTTGGTTTTTTGGTCTTGTCCGTCTTCGGTGTATTCTAAAGATATTCCAATCTTATGTCAAATGCATCCCGAAGAATGCGATTATAAAAATTCTCTATACAAACGAGGTTGCAATTCTATATCATAGAATATGGACCTTATGTGACAGTCCAGTCGATTCGTGTGTTTGTGTGTTCGCGTGTGTTGGGCGGGGCGGGGGAGGAGTAGTTAATACAGACATTTCTGAGTATGTTACTGATAAAAAGTGGAGGCAGACACATATGTTTTTATATATGGCCTTGACCTCTGACTAAAGTCGTGTCACAGTTCCTGTATGTGTGAAAACAAAAAATGCGCTATATTTTCATGGCTTTGCTTGTTGTATCTATATTTTCTGTTGTAATTATAATGAAAAGAATATCGTCTGCGTGCCAAAATACTTCCTGTTCTTAAAAGAACATACCCTTAGATTGATCAGTGATATATTGCAAATTTATTTTATCGGCTCAGTCACTGTAAAATGAAAACTAATTGATAATTTAAGGTAGAACTGTATAAATATATATGGAATAAATGGCTATTTATCAAAATATAGTACGACGACAACAACAACACTATGTATAAATACTAGTATTTATGCAATTGTACTGAATATTTAACGGGTAATGTTTCATTCAGTAGTATACATATTTACATGATTTTAAAGAAACATAAATACTTAAGATTTTAAGGTATGCCTCTTTAAAGATTGTTGATCAAGATTTAGAACTTTTTAAAACTTGCGTCATTCCCTTTTACGTCATTCAGGGAATTCAGTCGAGAACTGATGTTCTGACCAGTATGTTTCTGCATCGTAAGATTGCTTGTAAAATTTAACACTGTTTAGGATACTTAATATTCACTAATGCAGATGGTACCCGAACTAGTAACTGACGATTAATCCGGATACCAGTAAGCAGTACGTGGCACCATAAGCCATAAGGCGCTTTCCATATTTAGAATTTTTGATGCATAGTAACAGCACAGGGCCAGTCATACAGTTATCACTATGGGTGAGCTGTGGAATAAACATTTTTCAAATCAACCTGCTTTTTAGGAAACAACTTTAATCCTTCTTACATTTAAAAACGTAAATTAATATTAATGATACAGATTCTATTCTTAAGAATGAGTCGAAAAATAAATATTTGTATAGAAAGACATAAATCCGTCAGTGAAAAGACCTTTAATAGAGGTACAGACAGTCGGCTTAGGAAATCTATTGATTTGTGCAGTTCAAACATTAAAAACTAGGTTTTCTAGTGTAAGGGGTCAGGGCATATGAAACCCAAATGTCAATACATTTATTTCGTAGATAAATGATTGAAAATATGAATGACTTTTTTGAACAAATAGCCCTCAGAAACTGAATCTTCGAGACCTTGCGAACGTGGGATAATGTCCAATTTATCAATAGAAGTATATAGATTTGTGTTTTTGTGAATGAAAGTCTCAAAAACTGTAATTTATTACGGCCCAGAGTAAATACAGAGAATAACCGGTCGAGATAAGGAGATTTGATTACAGGAGTGGTAGACGGAGCAGACGATAACAATATAGTTACAAGCTAGTCAATGACAGTTGAATAAATAATTAACGACTGCTCCTATCGTTGTTACCGGTACATGTCCGGGGCTTTACCGAAATCCGATTTACGTAATTTGTAGCATGACCTTATTGATAGGATTTGTTCAAGAACTAAAGATTTTTTAAGCTAAATTTATTTTTCAGGCTGTGTTACGTGCTTTGTATATAAGCGTGCCAAGAAGGCAGGCCGAAAATTGCATCGTATGTCTTTAGCGTTGAATTTTCCCTTTTGAATAAAATAAGAATATTGCATTGGGTGTTTGACGTAATTTTATGTATTCAGAAGTATTGTTTTAGTTTACAGCCTCTGTTATAGTAATCTCATAATACCTGTGAAGATATGCTAAAGTTATCAGCGTTTCAAACAAAAATAATTATAGTGTTTGTCATGTTACTTTCTTTCCCATCGTCTGCTTTTAGAAACGCAAGGCAAGGTCATATTTATTCGTCATAATAATTATTTGATGCACCTACATGATCTGTGCAAATCTTCGCACACAGGAAATCATTATGCGTGGGATAAGTGTACATATTGGTTTAAAAATCAAGTTGACATCTCGCGTGATTTAATCTAAATTGTCAATAATCCGAAAACGAAAGTACATTGTACTCAAAAATGCGAAGCGAGTTTGTTTCTTTGAGCAATTCTCTTTACAATACAATAACGAAACCATCTGAAAACCTCTGACAATAAGAGAGAGTTGAAAGATCCAGTTTCATTTAAAAAGACAAATTATTCTTAAATACACGTTTCAGAGTTTATCACGAATTTAGATCCGCTTTAGATCTTGTGACTATTTCCGTGACCGTTGCCAATTTGCATTTTGTTAATATATCATCCACCTAGTCATTTAGTTCATGTATAATCCACCTAGTCATTTAGTTCATGTATTATCCATCTAGTCATTTAATTCATGTATCATCCACCTAGTCATTTAGTTCATGTATCATCCATCTAGTCATTTAATTCATGTATTAATTGCCAATTTGCATTTAGTTCATGTATCATACACCTAATCATTTAGTTCATGAATAATCCACCTAATCTTTTAGTTCATGTATAATCCGCCTAGTCATTTAGTTCATGTTTCATCCACCTAGTCATTTAGTTCATGTATAATCCGCCTAGTCATTTAGTTCATGTTTCATCCACCTAGTCATTTAGTTCATGTATCATCCACCTAGTCATTTAGTTCATGTATAATCCGCCTAGTCATTTAGTTCATGTTTCATCCACCTAGTCATTTAGTTCATGTATCATCCACCTAGTCATTTAGTTCATGTATCATCCACCTAGTCATTTAGTTCATGTATAATCCACCTAGTCATTTAGTTCATGTATAATCCACCTAGTCATTTAGTTCATGTATCATCCACCTAGTGAATCTGTTAGTGTATTTTTTTTTATATTTTTTTGGGGTGGGAGGGCGGGGTGCAGATTTGTAGTTATGTATTTGTATTTAGCTGGTTGACATTTTGGCATGTTCGTTAGAAGTGGAATCCCAACACATATGTAAATACTATTATTCTAGTTTATTTTATCTTTGTAAGTGAATCTAGGCTTTATATATAAACTAGACGAAGGGTGCGGTCCAAAACAAGAGGCTTGAATGGTACGAGAAAATAATCAAAAGCGCTATCATTCATTCGATTAAACTTTATAAGATTTAGAAGAAAATAAGATACAAATCAAATCATTTACTAATTTCATACATTTGGAGCACTAGACTATAATCCAAATTGAGTACTCTTCTTCACGCAGGCTTAAAGACTGAAAACAATATTTATTTCGTTTAAGGACTGCTCTCTTATTGCTAAATCCAGTATTCCTTTGATTGAAGACAGAATTATAAAATGATTGCAAAATTTAAGAATTAAAAGAATACATAAAGCCTGGATAATTGAAATGTACTTTTTTTGATTGAAATATGTCTCAGTGTGATGGTTAACTGTAAACAAAGTATTAGAAACAAGAAAATATGCATTTTATAATCATATTTGATGGCAAAACAAAGAATTAGTAGGAAAGCCTATAATGACGGAATCGAGGTATAAAGCTTTTACCGCAATATATCACTGTATCTGTTTTCGGATAGTTTCATTATGATATGTAAACATTCTCTTTATTAAATTACTATCAATCTAGTTATTCGAGCCAAGGTTATTGATATACACTCATGTAAGTACGGTAAAACAACTATTATCGACATCTCTGCAAGATCTTGGCAATCTCTTCTCTAGGACACAAGCATTTTATCTTCCTACGCGGTTCCTGTATGATAAAAACAACAACAACATGAACAACAACAACAACGGTGGCTAAAGCAATATTAACAACAGAACAAGCATCAGCAGAAGCGGCGACAACAGAGCAACGACGCCAACAACAACAACAACAACACAGCGACGACGACGACGAATCTGCTTGCAATAAACGAAAAATAGTTTTCTCTGGAGTGTAATAGCTGTTTCCCTGCGCCACCTCGCAGAAACTCAAAATGGCCGCCTGCCAGCGTATGGCGCTTTATCAAGAATCATGTTTGTTTTAGTACTGATAACAAAAATAAAGTTGCACGAGAAAAATTGACAAATTGAACCGATCCCATTTTCAAACTTATTAATTTTCTCCCAGCTATCTAAAAAGATTCAAGTCTGATAATTTCAACGAGCAAAAGTCAGGGTTGAAGGTTAAGTTTCGATTTTCGAACTTAAAAAAAACAACGTTTTCTGCCAAACAAAAAAGACGAGATTTTGCAAGGTTATTTTGAAATCATACCAGTCTTAAATATTAAAAAAAAAAAAACAGGTCGGTGTCCAGAAACGTAAACATTCAGCGTGCACCTGATATCAATACATTTGTTTATTTACCTAACAGA
The DNA here is from genome assembly GCA_012932295.1 of Cyclina sinensis. Lineage (NCBI taxonomy): Eukaryota > Metazoa > Mollusca > Bivalvia > Venerida > Veneridae > Cyclina > Cyclina sinensis. The sequence goes on from JAAONU010000011.1 coordinate 1,077,375, forward strand.
GCTCTGAACTGACAATTATATCATTTATAATCATACACTTCAGCAGTAAAATACTGATAGAAGAATATTGATTGTATGAAACAACAATAACAAAAATCAGAAAAAAATGTATTACACTTAAACTGATGATATAAAAGGCAGTCGAGAAGATTTTGTTCGAAGATTATGGTAAATCATTTTCGGGTACAAAGTCAAATGCATGTTTTTCTTGCTTGTCAAAAAGTATGACTAAGGTTTTCTACAATTTAAAGTAATTTAATACGATTTTCGAAAGATCCCACTCAGAAAAATTGTATATATAAATACATTTTACTTTGATTGTTGTAATTAAAGAAGTTTGATTGCATTCTTTTAAAACTATTCATAGATAACAAAATCTGATGGCACAAAATCCCTCGCTGATGCAGCTTGTATACATGTATCAAAATGTAAGTGTTACATTTGTGTATGTTCTAGCTATTTTTCGTTTTTTTTTCGGATTTCATGGTGTTTTGATATAGCTCTAATGGAGGTCACACAGATACTAAATATATGGTACTTACAAAGTGTCAAGAGAAAGATGCAAAGGGGGTCGTAAATACCAAACTCATAAAAGTATCACCAAATATTATGATCATAAATATAAATAAACTAGGTCAAACATAACTAACAGAACTGTTTTAATCTGGATATTTGATGACAATAAAATTCGCCGGTGTTATACCTTGTAAGTTTACCCTGACTCCGAGAATGACACCAAAATGTTAAGGTTTCTTTACCAGTTGTAATAATTCTGTCAAAAAGGTAATAATGACCAGTTTATGATGTTTCATGAATGAGTGTGGCCTTACATAAGCGTTTAATGAGTAAGAAAAATACTAAAATATTAACATTTTTGTGTCGTTTAATCTAAAATTCATTTGTTGAGAGAAGTTAGGACACCATTTCAGACGGAGGATCTTTACCGACTAATTCATTTTGTTTTTCATATTTACAGTGATTTCTTTGTTTGTTTGTTCTTTTTCATTCTGTCTCTCTATCTTTGATATCTTGTAATCTTTCTCTTTTCCTTTCTTTCTCATTTTTCGTTTACTTTCTTTGTCTTTCTCTCTTTTAGCGTTACTTTCTGTTTCTCTGTCTGTATTGTTCCTTACTTGTGGCTAACTCATTGTTTTTCAAACAAATAATTTATGTTAACTCAAGAGTTCCTAAAGGAAAAATTCCGATATGTCAAATAACATATAGTAGAAATATGCATTAGTTCTGGACAATAATAGTGACTTGCGATTTCAGCACACACTAGAAGAACCCAATTATATTTCAGTTCGGCCTAAAAAGGAACATGCCACCTGGGCAAACAGTAAACCTGTTTAAAAGGTAAGTAATCAGTGAAATATGTTGAGGTTTTAGCCGTTATATAAAAAGGTGAGTGTCCATAATGTGTCATACATTAACAACTAGCCAAGGTTCGTCGCTGCGGTCTCGCGATTAGCTTGGCGGGCAAGCAATAAACATGCACATGAGAACAATTAAAATACAATAAAATTATATGATACTGATGGGCCGAACTAAAAACCGAGGCCCCAAGAAACAAACAATAGGATTTCTCACGTTGAAACTGTCTGTTTATGTAAATTTACAAAATGGATGAAAATGACGCACTTTTCTTACCGAATAGTACTAACAACTAAACCGACGACGAAGGTTATGATGAATTCGTCGAGGATGATTCTAACAATGATGATGACTATGATGGCGACGATGACATTGTCGATGATGATGGCGAAATTGACGACGATAATGATGATGTCGATAACGACGGCGATAATGAGGATATTCCTGATGAAGTAACAATGGCAATGATGATGGTGATGGTGATGATGACTGAATCAGTGCGGGAATGCGTAGATGGTCTGAAACAGCTGCAGTTGCAGAAAAAAGCGCAGAATGTGTTTGGATTTCTTTTTTCTCTCTGTTTTGTCAGTGTATAGCTACTCATACCAACCTATGATCAAGACCCAAACATATCATCATGCATGGCCTAAATCTATGATTACTAGTACCTACAATAATCATAGTCCAACAGTTACCTGAGCTATAACCTTTTCAAAGACCACATGCAATAATAAAACAGTGTTGGATGATAGAGAAACTTTCATTGTTTATGGCTAAATATTGATGTATAGACAATTTGTTACCTTTTTTATTACGGACTACGATAAAGGTCTCGCCAAAATGTCATATTTTCACTGCGGACAATGGTCCATTTATTGTTCAAATTAGCTCGCTCTTTGTCTGAGTACGGCGCCAAATCTGAAAAGATTGCCTTTGGAAAAGGCATACTTTCAAAAATGTTATGAGCATGTAAAACCATAGGCTCTTGTGTGTAGAGTGCATCGTTTCGACATAATTGCAGAAAATGTTCGAATCTTTGTTATTGCTGGTTCATTGCTGTTGCTGTTGTTGTGTATGTTGTTGTTGTTGTTGTTGTTGTGTATGTTGTATATTTTGTTGTTGTGAGTTGCCATCAGCCGGTATAATAAACATTAGTGCGTAACGTTTACAGCATGTTTACAAATTTCATCTTTGTCAAATTTGAATAAGTACTTAAGTATTCATGTCTTTCTTTAAAGGTAATTAAACAAAGTAGATCTTTAAGTGACACATTTTATATTAGATGTAACTGCAAATACCTTGAAAACTGCGTTTCATTCATTCAAACACGCATAAATCTTTCCACCCGTCGTAAAACTTATGATAATCGTTATAAAGATAATCACGGAGATGAATAGAAAATGAAAAAATGATGAAAAGAACCTGTAGAGGACAATGTTGATGATAATGGTGTTACGACAATGATGATGATTACGACTACGATATTGATGGTGATAATAATGATGATTGTGATGAAGTTGTGGATGTTGATGAGGATGATATTGATTATGATAATGGTGATAATAATGATGATTTTGATAGACATAGTGATGATAATGATATTTATGACTACGATGATGATGAGATGATGATTATGATGATTGTTATGATGATAATGACGATGATGATGTTTTTGTAGTTGAAGAAAAAGAGAAGAAGAAGAAGATGACAAGGAAATTAACTATTCCTGAAACCGTAAAATTGTCGTAAAAGCAATAATTCCATTTCCGTAACCTGCTTTGTGAGAAGTTGCTTGTATACTAGTATACTGACTTGATTTCTCAAGCGAAACGATGATTAACCTAATTTCAAAATTTTATTTTCTAAATCAAATAAAACCGTTGGATAACAAAATGGTTGCCTTTGATCGAAAGTTATGATTTAGTGAACACATTTGAAATGTATTTATATAACCCGATTTTCCTTTTCATGTCGACCACGTTTTTGACTGTATTGTAAAAAGTGTGCATAACTTTGATGAGAAATATTACAAACTTATGAATGGAAGAATAAAACATCTGTTTTATTATAGTTCTTATGTGGTAGGGTGATGTTGTTATAAAAGGCATATAGAAGTGTTGAATAATAAAATGCATACTTAGTCTTCATTATATCAACATAATTCTGAGATGCTGGAAGACACCTGCTTGAAAAAGCAGTGGGAATATGATTATCTGATTGCCAGAAGCGTTTGAGAATTTCGTTTGAAGTTTGTTGATAAAAGCGTAACTTATCTGACCCAATAACTTGAGAAAAATGTATATAATTTACCTCAAAATTGTCTAAATTTCTGGGGGGAAAATGCAAAGCTGTCTTTTATGATGAGAAAGCGCTTCGAAAAGTAAAATGTAGAATTAAAATAAAGACCCAAGAGAATTAAACAAAGAATTATTTTATTTTTAAGAAAAATGAGATAGATAAAAAAATCTGGAAACACAACTGCCAACTGTCATCAAGGGTAAAAGACTCAGGTTACATAATAAAACGTTTGTACCAAGCAACCTGTATTCGGAAGGAATAAGTGGATAAACACGGTTCATTTTTTTGTTCTTTTAAAAATCTTTGGTAGCATGGAATTTAAGAATGGGGGCGTTTTTGAACAGTAACAAAAAATCTTTAATAAAGGGATGTAAAGATATACACATAAGCATGTATCATTGCACTTCTGCTCAAATAACTTTCACCAGCGGTGGCGTGAGAGTAAGACAACCATTTTGATTTTCGCTTTTACTCGTGTATGTTTCTTTTTCACTTTTGTAATATCATTAAATGGGCCTTAGATTTTAATTTCGTTAAGATGTTGAGAATTTGAATTAAACTCAATATAAAAAATGAATAAGCAGGTCATGAGGTGTTTATCAAATATTAAAGCAGACGACAGAGATCACCAAAGCCCACGTGACCCCTGGTGTCATTATAAAGTACTCTGTACCAGTCAGTGTGTATTTTCCATTATCAAATTAAAAGTTTTCTGATAGCAAAACAAATGTATTATCTTCATTAGATTGTATTACAACCAATCCCGGGCGATTTTCACGCGTTTCTACTCGTTGTTCCCACTCCCCAGTGGGTGAAAAATTCATTAGCACCATGGCAATCACGTTTTTAGAATATATTTGATACGTTATTATATCGAGGGGTGAATACGAAAAAGTCGTGTAAGATACAGAAGCAGATAACATCTTTACGCATTCACCCCTCGGTATGAACCAAGTTTCCTTCCTGCACTGAGAAAAGTGAAAAAGTTACACCAAGAAATGTGTCAGACTGAGATGAACGCCTACATAAATGGCTCCTTTTCGTGTCTGCTGATAAAACCATTCTGTTGCTTTAAATATATCATGATATTTCTTACATCTGCACATTGTCGGATACCCATGGTCCACGGTACCAGATTCCGTTATCACTGAATTGAGAGTAACGTAATGAGTCGGACGTGGGTATTTGACGATGTGATCTGCAGTCGATTTGCTGTAATTCCATTTCAGCAAAGTTAGCTTTTTATATCTGTTTAATTTACTTTGCACGTGTCGGTTGTTTCCTAGTTCGGCAAAAATAAAATTTCTTGGTCAGTGTACATGTCTATCATTTTCATCGTTAGAAATTTCCCCCGATTCATATAAAAGGGGTATCTTTTGATTTTATTATCAGACTGTTTATTATGTAAGTCGCAGTGTCAAGAAAGCAAAAGAACCACCTGAAATATACTGAAAGACAGGATAGTCTGTTGATTGCTGCCAACACGACACAGCCAGGTCATCGGTTCGATCTCTGTTATTTCTCTGGCTCTGTTTCTGAAATGTTTAAGGGAAGTGGGTCCGCAACTGTTCCCCTTTTTTTAAAAGATTATGTGAAAATGGCGTTAAATCAAAGAAAACATGAAGTCATCTTGACGCAGACGATACATTTACTTTCATAGCTTTGATGAGTACCAGTATCTGAATTTTAAACTGTAACAGAGAAAACAAATTAAAACATCGCATAGATTAGGTGGATGTCTCGGAAATTGTTCAAACGATAACTCCAACCGAATTTCATTTTATATTAATTTCATCATATGCTAGTAAGTACAACCGCGGGTAACCTTAAGAAATGGTTCAGACGGACGTGGTAACGAAAGAATTATATACAATATACCTAAAGTAGCAAAATAAATGCTGACTCGTTAATCATTTTTATGAAATCCTGTTTTACTTCAAACAAGGCATAAAAATCTTTAAGTTTCGATAAACTTTTACATTTGGATTGCAAAGTAAAAGAATTGCAACAATAAAAAAGAAACAATAGTTGATTTTAATAAATTTGTAGAAATGAAATTATGAATAATAGTGTAAAAAGTGCGTATGCATGCGTTTTATAATGAATAATACTGTTGATATTCTACGTTCAGAAGACATAAAATAAAACATCTGAAATGTCTTTACAAGAAACTGAGCATTTGGCACAGCATATATCTGTGCGCATGAGACACAGCATAAACAGGAAATATGTCTTATATAATTAAACCAATATAAAGGCACGTTAGCTTACCGGAACACACTCAAACATAGGAGAGAATTTCAAAACTTTTAAGTCATTTTTGGTAAAAATATATTAGGCCGCCAGAGCGCTAGGCCGCAAACTTCAGGTCGCTAGGCCGCAAGACTGCCATTTTTCAGGCCGTAAAGTCCAAATCGCTGGTTGATTGGAAAATTTTTCATAATTATAAAAAAAGAATCTTTTTGTGTATTTCAGTGAGCGAGAATATATCACTAACAATTGTGTATTTAATATTTACTCTATGCCGAGTCTATTCTATTAGCCTAGGTTGCGTCCAATTTCTGGAAATTTCTTTGTGTTCTTTTGAGCGTTAATGTGAATTTTCATTGATTTATTTATATAAGGCATATTTTCTAAGTCATTTTTGAGGTAAAAATGAACTAAGCCGCCACCCCAGGTGGTTAGGTACCAACCTCAGGTCGCCAACTTCAGGCCGCTAGGCCGCCAGCTTTAACGATTTATCGATCATTAGTTCATTTTACTACGATTAATCGACTTAGTCTAAGATATCAGAGACGTTGTTGTGGGGTATTGGGCTAAATACTAGAAAGATCTTTAATATATGATTAGAATGTATTCACTTAAATCAAATGAAAACAGTATAAACAACAACGCTCAAACTCAAAATGTCCTCTATGCAACAAAACGACATAGCAGCCATAGAAACGACGGTGGGTAAAAATGTCATCATGCCTTCGTATGAACAAAAGATTATAGCCCATAAGGGTATCCATATTGAAACCAAACCCAAAGAATTGTTTTGTATGACGCGTTTAAGAAAATGAAAATAAAATACTGTTAAATACGCTCTTTTAATATGCCCAAAACGCCGTGACCTATGGTTCAGATGCTTTATTCTGCTGCTTTCAAATGTGTTTACATGTTCATTGAAAATTTTCAATGGTGTTTAAGATATGACGCATTCAATTGTACAAAAAGATGATATTTACATAAAACATTTCTCGGAGGCAATGTTTTGCACAGAAAAACTAGGAAAATCGGTGAAGGTTTGTAAATAATAATTATAGATAACTTATGTGTCAGAAAATGGGTGGAAAGTCGATGTAAGATTTTTATGAGTCATAACCCCCATCACACGTGCAATAAATATGTCCGTTTTATAATTTACTGTCCAGTTGAGCGCGCGGTCAGGGATAAATTTAATACCTAACAAATAGAAAATGTGACACTTTTAGTTGACCAAAAGAATGCAAAACATGTCTGGGTCATAATAAACTAATGTTATTATCACAATAACAGATTGAATGATGTTTGGGCAACATATCTGATATGGCACCTTCGAATCTGCTTGCAGTAACAGTGCATTCAAATGTAATTTCGAAATCAGTTTGTGCAAATTGTACTTGAAACCTGATATTTCTTGCTTTTCTGTGCCTTTTTATTCAGAACGTTCTAAAGTTAATGCGCACAAGAAATAGATTGCACGAATTACGCTCATGGCTGTAATATATGTCCATGTTTTCTTAATTCAGACGTACTGATTTCAAGATAATGTGAACAAGATTTAACTCCTTCGCATTTTTTTCCCGTTTGCTAAAAGATGATTGAGACATTAATAACATGATTTTACTAATTTTAATTCTTTGATGACCATCAAATAACAGTGTTATGTTTTGAATACTGATTTCTCATCACCTGTAAGAAATATGAACATTCTGTTTTAAAAGCAGAATTTTCGTGCTGAAACAGGAACTAAAAGAACGCACTTTGCACACCGCGGCTCATGTTTGTCCTTTGACCTAGTTTGGGTCTTTCGTCCTTAGTGCAGAGAACAGTAGTTCATAATTTTATAACATTTTCTGCTAATTTTATACAATTTTGACCTTTTGGAGTGTACATAAAAGGCGAACATTTGTTAAATGAATGTAATGTATTTGTTATGTATTTATAATGTATTTGTTAGGTAAATGTATGTTTGGTTGTAATCACGAGACAATACTAATTTGATATTTATTTAAATCAGAAGTTTTCTCTTGTATTATTTTAAAACTCGAATGCAGTTTATTTCTTCGTCAGTCGTAAATACATTGTTTTTCTCCCTACAAATTGTTTCACGTATATATAAACATTTAATCTACACTTATGACTATTTCATACGCATTCTTTATTTTATTGAATGGTTTAACGTACATTTTTCTGTTACTAATAATAAATGAAAAACAAAATACCACTAGGGTTTACAAGTGTATGATCATTTGAAATAAAACTTAGGTCCACGTTTGACAGACGAGTCCACAAAAATGTAACAGTTCACGAGTTCGAAATTTTTGCAATACTAACATTTTTCCGCTCCTAGCTGAAATGGAATCATTAATAATGAATGTACCCAGGAAAAACAGTTACCAAAAATATTCAAATATAAATCTATTTCTATTATTGTCATTGTATATGAAATATGAAATAAATGTTTCCGTCACCCTTTGTATACAAATGTCAAAAAACTCCTAAAGAAATATGATCACTGTCACTCGACACAAGAAATGGTTAATTCGGTCATTTTATTATTAAAATTGTTGTTGTTGTTGTATTAAAGATATATAAAATAACGAATATCTGTAAGTGTAAAGTTTTTAAAGTTTGAATGTTTTTTTTCCGGACTTCTGAGAATAATAGCATAATATTACAGCAAAACTGAGACGTTAGTCTGATATCTTCAATAACACAGGCAGAAAGTTCAGTCATCTAAATACATGTAACCGGAAGCAGTCGAGATATAACGTTATAATAAAATTAAACTTTAATACAAAATATATAATAAATTCATCAAAATTATTTATTTTCTCGTCATCAGTATTTTTAGATTTCAAGGCGAAATTACTGATAACAATCACTAATCTTTTTTACTTGGTAACATCAAAATGTCAGCGAGAAAGGAAAGCAATTAATATTCATGTTTTCCTGGGTATTTGGTGAAAAGTGACTCATTGAATGCAATATACAATTTCTCAATCAATGAGCACTTTTCCTAAATCTATGCTGGGAAATTTGTTAGATTTTGTCACGCATTGCTTGGTGATATAGATTTAAATGATAAATAACTACTCAATTCAGTAAATCAAATTTCATGTCAAAATTATTAAACGTGCCTAGAATTGATTTTGCACATATTTTTTTTTCAGAAACCGAGAGCTTATGGGTCATTCATAAAAAAGATATGTGAGAAATTCAAGAAATACATTGTACGTTTGAGAAATTGTTAGGAATATATATCGGAAAAGTATCGTTAATACTCTATATGAGTAACCAATCTTTATCATTTACATCCTTCATACATGTACTTACTTTATTTGGTTGGGCTTAGTTCTGTTTTGAATAAATATACTGTATAAGTTTATCTCTCACAGCCACTACCAAGCAGATGTGGCATTATGGAGGAGGCGTGTCCCCTAGCCCAGTGCCTACGGAGGATTTTCATGCACCTTATGGGATTCCCGAATTTAAAACAAAGACAGAATTGTTTAATAACATTTCTTCCGAGTCGAGTTTGTTGTAAATGGGCAATTTCGTTAAATCACGAGGTGACTATTTCTGACCTTCACCTATTTGGTTATCTCCTGTCGATTGTCATCTGGAATACGATAATAAGACAATCAAAACATTACCTTTCTATTTGGGTATGCAGTAAGGTAAGATAAACGACAGTATTGTTATAATAGCTCCGAAGTTTACAATATTTCGCCCCGGGTACGAAACGGGTGAAGAACGAATTACTAGTTTCATATGTAAATGTTGATGTTTTCACTTGATTTGAAAGCCGCGTTAAACTTGTGGAATAATTTTATTAGTCGAATCGCCTCAAACTGCAGGTCACAGATGTGTATCAAAATAAAGATGTAGATACATGTATATATTTATATTTATAGTTTTGATGATTTTGAGACTAGAATTGTTAAGGTTCGAACGTTTCAGTCTTGTATCAAACGTCATATAAATATTCACATAATTAAAAAAAAAAACAAAAAAAAAACAACAAAAAAAAACAAACAAAAAAAAACAAAAAACAAACAAACAAACAAACAAAAAAAAAAAAAAAAAAAAAAAAAAAAAAAAAAAAAAAAAAAAAACCCACCAGAGACCCTCTCTACATTTATAAATATGGCTTGGGCCATACCAAATTGTTTTTTCGTTTAGCGTCCACCCTAAGTTCAAAAACCTATCTAGCTATCCTGAAAACACAAACGAAGCCCCAAAAAATAAACAAGTCATACTGACTAGTATCTACACCAGGATATAATTATCAAGTTTCATATTCCACTTTGTAGAGACTTTAAATACATTTCTTAAAGTATTTTCAATCAAACCACCTATAAATTCAACTGAACATATATTTCTGCATAGGTAAATATCAACTCAGATTCAACAATCTATAAAACTGATGCACATTCATGTTATTAGACAGGTCCTTCCATCCTATGCCACTCAAATCCAAATGAGGTATCACTGTAAAAAAATACAAAAGTAAACACTACTTAAACATTTAATACTGAACACCAAAATATCATTTTTACTGGTATTTGTTTTTCTCTATCTGTTTTGCCTGAGTGTCTGTTGGCTTCACTGTGAAGATAACACAATTCTTTTAAATACTTCAAATGAATTTGGCTCCCTTATGAAAGAAGAGTTCTCAGCAAAAATGTTACAAAAGGAATATCTGCTTTGTGACCTACTAACAAAATGTCATAAATAATGTCTTTGACTCTATCTATTTTAATTACATTAAACTTCATCAACAAATTCTAGCTGCAGCTCGCGTATACACTACACTTGAGAAATTCGACTGATAGAGAAAACATATAACACATACTTCAACGCATACAATTTACATAAAACAATCATTTACTTGCTATTATCTTGCAAAACAATAAAAGGCATTAAAATCTTATTATAACTGACCAGAAACTAACCTCTTCTGACGTCGCCAACAAATTTATGCACGCATGGAACTTTTTTACACGACTCAATAAATATAAAATGGGGGTAAAGATGCAAAGGAGGTAACAACACTAGTCACGTATAAATTCTCGAACATACCGGAGAGCATTTAATACTCTGTACAGTAAGGTTGTAAGACAAAACAATGTTGTTGTTTTTCCTACCTCAGAAGGTCAAACCTATCCGTCCGCGGACGCTAAACGAAAGAACGATTTGGTATGTATGGTCTTGTTTTCTTGCAACAACGTTGCGAATTACAACTATGAACTTCCCTTTTTCTGATTTCATTTTCAAGAAAAACACGATTACGTTTCTCCATGCTTAAACTGAACTCCTGAAAAAATACAATTATGAAGTATGTAAAAAAGAGATATGAAATCGTGGAAATGTAATTATGAAGTGTGTAAAAATGAGATACGATAAACAAAGATTGTGGCTTTCACAGATGGAACGTTTAAACCTTTTTCTCTGGCACAAAGACATTGTATGCATAATGTAAAAGTTTCGTGCTGTGAAACCTCAGAAAAACGTGTGTTAGACGCTGATAAACCATTGAGTCGGGTTTTAATAATCGTTTTGATACCTATAGGACTTAGTTTCTTAAAAAAAGAGAGAAAAAAAAAAAGAAAAGAAAAAGAAAACGACGTGATTTCAAGAGATATGAAACTTGTTGGCAAAAGTGTTCTGTATCGATAAGATGTAGGAGAGAATCTGTTTTAAGAAATTTTTGTAAAAGCTTAAGAAATCTTTCTTTTATCTTCATTTATTACCATTTATCAGTATAAACATCTTTTATTGACATTTTTTGATTCAACATTAAAGTGACTTTTTCCACCAACGCCTTAGGTGTGTCAGTTAGAGCTACGAACTTGCAATAAATCACATTATTTTTCACCATACTTCAACAATTTATCTAGGTCAGCACTGATCGAATATAAAACCGATCACTTCCCTGCGTAACTGCTCAATTAAATATAATGTGAACACCTGAAAACCTGCTTGTGGCTTTCCATGTGAAGATAATTGATGCAGGTAAGTATGTGACACATGCTATACAATATATATGATCCCGTATATTGTTGATCTGACCTTTGTCCTCATTGAGTTACGAAGATGGGGCAGATTGCCCTCAGAAAAAGAGATGGGGGCTTATAGTGACTCAGCGTATTACTGTAAAGAGAAGTTAAACTTACAACAAAACCTAAAGGTATGACTATTTTAAGATTTGTATGTCACAAAAGTAAATCAATTGCAAGATAACACAGTCAGATGTGCAAAATACATGATCGAATGCCTGACTACAAGAGGTTGGTCGCAAAATAATATGAATTCAGAGTAAAGCGGCTACTTCATGACATTATCGATGCAAAGCAAACTTATTTGACGCGATTTAAAAAGTACTGAGCTTCTTTTGTGTTCGCAACATTTCACTAAGAGAACGTTAGTATTTTTAGAATTTAGGTATTTAATTGCATATTGTTCACAGAGGTAAAAGAGTAGTGAGCGAGGGATTTTGTAAATAAAAATAGAGACATAAAAGCACTGTCTACATACAGTTGAAGGGTTGCTCTGATTGGTTGATGGAAGGTCACGTGAACAAGTTTGCAAATAAGAATTTAAACAGATTGGTATCAGAAATAGAATATAATACGAAGCAAAAACTGAAAAGATGTCACCATATTAAGACTTCAAAAAGTAGGAGAAGAGGAGGGGTTGTTTGGTTGCTTCAACACTTAAGAAGTTAATTGTACAAACAACATGTAACGCTATTAACAAATGCTTGTCAGCAACATTGAGTACTCTTAACAAGTTTATGTATTTATTTGGAGGACATTGGGTGTGACTATTTCGTTATTTACACGTACTTTCCCACAGTTCGATTTGCATTTTTCTTCAAAGGCAAAAGGGTAATGAATACAAGTGTACAGTCTGCACTTAAAAAAATTGGGAGATGAGTCATCGTAATAAAAACTGAATGGGACATTTACACTGCACAAATTCGAGTAGTTTTATAAGGAAAAATCGAAAACTATACAATTGAAAATGTTAACATTATGATTATTGCGCTAGTAAATCAAGCTATTACCAAAGTTCAAACAGTAAAATACAAACAATAAACCAGTGTTTTGTCATTAAATGTTGCCTTGATGTCATACCTCTTATAAATTTCTTTTTCGTAATTTTAAATGTAAATGGTGAGCATTTTTGCTCTTATCAGTATTTGCTTGGAGAAAAATCTTGTATTTTCAGAGAAAGATTTGCGATCTTTCAGCTGTTAGCTCTCATAAGCAATACTTACAAGAAGATTTTGTGTGTCAAACTTTTCTTAAGAGAGGAGAGCTGGCCCTCTGCTGAACTCTCCTGTATAAGCAGCAACAGCTGCAATAGCAGAAGCAGCAAAAACAACAACAACAACAACAACAATAGCGACAGCTGCAATAGCAGAAGCACCACTATAAGCAGTGATATAAACTACGTCAACAACGACGACGTTAACACCAGCAGCATCGACAATATCATCATCATCATCATCATCATCAAAAACAACAACAGCAGCAGCAACAAAAACAACAGCTGCAACAACAGAGGTACAACTGTCAGCAGTGTAATAAACAACCTCAACAACGAGTACGACAGCAACACTATTGTCATCAAAAGCAGTAGCAGCAGAAGCAACAACAACAACAACAACAATGATAACATCACCAACGACAACAACAGCATAACAACAAAACCTAAAGCAGCGCTAGATACAAAACAGCGACGGCAACAGCAGCAACAACAACGAGGACAAACAGAAGAACTTAACAGAACACGGAAGAAAAAAGTATTACCAGTAGCAACAGAAACAGCAAAAACAAACGCATTAGCAACAACAAATATAATATTGATAAACTTAAGATAAAAGGTTAAACATATCGAACAAAAAGAATTTTTGTAGGCTCCTTCTATATTTGTAGGCGTGTTGCAGCATATCTCTGTCGATAGTATCGGGTGGTCGATAATGCTAGAAAGTGCGTCTTATAAATTTAAATTTGACAAAAAAGCATTGGGTGATCATATTCAAGCAACATCAGACAAAGTTTCTGCAGCTTAGTTGTATTTCGATTTATAACATCAACCTGAGTCGTTTTTCATCGTTTTTCAAACATTAATAACAATTATTTTTGCATTTGTATCCAACCAAGCATAAATAAGGACATTTTCAGAGCTTTATCTTTTTATCGACTTTTCCGAAAATCACTTTGATAAGTGAAAATCTCGCGGCGAACGTTATTTTGTGTCCCTTTTTTGTTAGCCAAAAGCACAGTAAGACGCACCAATAAATGTAGCGTTTTATTGCTTGTTAATTTCATTACTTTCAATTTGTGACTTTTATCATTGTCTGGTTCAAAAATTATGGCCCCGTCTTTGCTTTGTCGGCATAAAAAGAGCTTTTAACTGCACTTAAAATTTTGTTGCATTTTCAATTTCCAGTCTTATAATTGATCATTCATAAAAAAAGATTGATATATCTTTTTTTGAATTTATTTAATAATGTAAAATGATTAATATCCCGCGTTTTTTTTTTCAACTTTTTGTCTGCGTTGCGTTGATATAGATGTGAACAATTTGTTTTTAATAAGGCACCGAGTGTTTGATAAATTGCACTAAAATGTATTTTCACTTTTTCAGCATTGAAAAGAATAGTTAAGATTAAGGGGCATCTGAAAACAGTACACTCCGGTATTTTATAAAATGTATATGTTTATGAGAGACAAATTCGATTTTACATGTATATTTGTATGCTAAATGATAAAACGCGGAGTAAACGTGAAACTGTTCTAACTGCTTTTGATTTCATGCTGAATTAGATACTTTTCACTTTCAATCCCTTTAAAAACAAGCCTATGTACAGATGAGAAAAAAAATCTATTTAAATTGTAAATGAATATTAATTGACGCATGGTCTAATGTATGTAAACATCTATTGTTCGTACAAGGAACATAAATCTAACTAACATTAAACATGTATGTAGTATATACCTGATATAAGCATGTTTGACAAATAGGTACTGGGCTAGAGATGTGGCTGTAGATAGCGAAAGTTATAAGTTGGATAGTGCTCGTGTCGTTCCGCTGAAATAATTGCGAGGAGAACAATGATGACGACAATAAAAAAAAAGTTTCAAAGTTTACATTCTTCAAATTATAAGGACAATACGTCACGTGATATTATCACGTCATGAAAACACATGTATGCTATAATCATTTCATGAATCTTAAATTTAAAAAATTGGACTCGTCAACAAAAGCAATTTCAATATCAGTCATTAACACTGGCCCTAGGAATATTTTATATTTCTAAATATACAAGGCACAGTTTCAATTCGTTTAGTTTTATAGAGTCCACCGCTACAAAATGTACGTAATTCATAAAGTCATCAAATAGCACATGCAGGCCATAGGCACTTGGTTTCAACTCAGTTGCCATTATATTGATGATTTGTCAGATTAATGATTATCCCCCGTATACTGAAAAAGTAAAAGGAAAGGGTGATCATTGCCATTTTTGTCCACAACGGAAGTGATATCTTATTATGAACATTTTACCGTACCCATACCGTTCCGGATCTGGTACTTGCGAATCCCGTTGACAATAACATATTAACCGAGAACCAGATCCGGAACGGTACGGGTACGGTAAAATGTTCATATAAAAACATCACTTCCGTTGCGGACAAAAATGGCACCTGATCTACCTTTTTTATTTTTTCAATATACGGGGGTATCAGTAATATGGCAAATCATCAATATAACGGCAACTGTTTTAAAACCAAGTGTCTATGATGCAGGCTAACAGCCATACAAGCGTTTACGTAACGACCTCCCTATGGTAAGCGTAGCGATTCTGAGGATATGAATTTAAGATTTGGTGAAGAATACCATTGTAGATTTTAAATCCATCTGGTATGCCTTCTGATTGGATTAGATGTAGTTCGAAGAAATTTGGTCGTTTTTTTTCAGAGACGGACAGACGGAAAGACGGACAGGTGTATTTCAGTAATTTGAACTATAAAACTCATGAAGATTTATCGGGACTGTAATCATTGACTATTCTTGAAGTGTCTGTGGTCGAAGTGTCTGTATATGTAGTAGATGCACATAAACTACAAACGAGACAGGAGTGAATTTTTAATTTTGTTATATACCTTTTGAAGATTTGAAATTCGAATGATTTCATTATTCTAGTCCAGACCCAATGATAAAAGAGAATAGTTTTGCTAAGAGATTGACATGATAAGCCATTGTCTGTCTAAAAATGTGACCCGTCTCACAACGTACAACTTTTACCCTATCTCTAATTGCTACCATTCAAATCAAAATTCCATTTTAATTGAAATTTTAGACCGAATCTTTTTTACAAATTTGTTATTGCTCGCCTCCCCAGGTTGAATTATTGCATTTAAATCCCGTTTTATTTGAGGATATATAATAAAAAAATCATAGACAACATAATCGGTAAATTTAATTTTGACGTTTGAAGACCAATTATAATCGTTTTTGTAACCATGAGTTCATTGCGTATGAATACATAAAACATCTGACATTCATTGTATTTTCGATGCACGATGCATTATTTTTATCTGATGTAAATCTTAAAGCAGCGCGTTCGCAGATTTTGATGAATAATTGTAGGTTTAACTGAATGTAATGACATGCTTATTTCATACAAAATTTCTTCAAGATTTGTTAATACAAGAACTGTTTTTTTGAAATGTTTTTTTCCAGATTATTTTGTGCCAAAATGCCCAAAACATGTTGGAACTATTTTTGATGAATGTTCAAGTCGGGGTATTAGATGTGAATATAGTATCTGAAAGTCCAAAGACGTATTTAAAGCAGTGATACTATATAAATAATGGCATGAATATTTTTATGTATCAGATTAAAATAACCATTTTTTAGTGTTGAGAAAATAGATCTGGTGTGTTTTACAGAACTTCAAAATTTGTCAATATTTGCTACATCTGTGAAGAAGTTGCTTTAATTATGATGACGGGCATAATTTCATATCAAGTAAGAATCTTTGACAGACTGATCTTTCCCTCTCTATAGTGGCTGATTTCTGCCAAGTCGTGTTTTCGCCTGGCGGGTCGAAAATTGCTATTGCGAAAATGCGAAAAAATATCAAACAAATGCATGATACATACTAATATATATACATTAAATTATTGTCGCAGTGGTCTGTATTTTTTGTTGTCGTGGGACGCCCGTACTTTGTGTTTTTGCCCTTTCGCCACGCAAACATCGAAGGCGAGAACACGACAAAACAATACATTTATGAATTTTCGTCCTTGTATTTTGCTCTGTCAGGCTTTTGCCTGAACACTGCATGGCAGAAATCATCCACCATACCGGTACTTCTTCACAAAGCTAAAAAGAGGAGGAAAAGGGCTGCTAAAGCGGGGCAATTATTCTGACAGCAGATATTAAGATCTTTCTGATATACTGTATTGTGGAAAGTTTTCAGTAAATGCCAGTACAATGCTAGTCTAAGGAAACTTGCCGTTTTGAAAAAGACATAATTTGGTTGTCACAAGCACAGCATTTCAATATCAAGTAATGATTATGTAATGCTATAATTAATATTTCTTAATTTTATGATAAAATTTGTGGTCATACAAAATTTTCTTTTTCGTTATAATTTTAGAATAATTGCTTGTCATTTCAGAATTAATAGGAATAAAAAAGATCTCATAGACTTTATAGTATCTAACATATGACAGACAAATAATGTCAATATGCTTCCAACCATTATGTCTTCAACTCATAATCCTTTAGTTAGAAAGACAAGAATTTCTGTTGAAAAACGTATCACAACTGCAGAAGAAATATTTATAGAAATTACTAGGAGTACATTTGTAGTCTAGCGGTTACAAACAATACTTGAAAGCTAGGGGTCGTGGGTTCGGTCCAGCCACCATTCATCCACTCACTATACTAGTTGTCTTTTGAATGAGATGTCAAACAGAGTTGCCATGTATTGCTGGTACACACTGACAAGGCATTTCCCAGGTCGATTTAGCACCCCGGCACCGGCTTAGAAAATTCTCTAGGGAAGGCCCTGCTGAGCATCTAAAAGAACCAGGTGTTTCTCTGGAACGGGACGTTTCTGCATCTTGCACTGTCCCACTCCCACATAACCTTAAAAAAATATGAAACCCTTCTGTGGACATAAGTCATATGGTCAACCGATACCGACGATTACTTCAGATAGACAGATACCACTCGTTGTTTCGGTCAGTCATATGGTCAAGCCAAAGTCGAGAAAGTAACAAATATAACATCACAGAGTCAACTATTCATCCCTCTTCCATTTTTACGGCTGTAGGAACTGATAGGTTATTACCGTCCTGGTTTATACCAGACTAAGCAGGTATTTGGGCTCTTAACAGATAAACTGCAAATATTGGAAGTCGACCATAGCATGAAAAGAATTTTGAAGGCTGAACATTCAGGTTGTCACCGGTTGATTTTAACACACCAATACAGATATACAAAGATAATGATCTATCCGTAAATTGCATTATTATGAAACACCTGTAGATTGGGCGGAGACATTCTTACTGAAATTTGATACAAAAGCCAAGTCAACAGTGCACATAATGCATTGAACAGCAAGACCTGAGAATACTTTGATCAGTTCAATGTTTATATGACAAATTGAGACTTAAAGTTCTGTTAACTTTTTTTGGAACAGAAGCTTATATGTTACGAACTTTGACCGGTTCGTGCAGTGGGAAGTGAAGTATACCCCTGCATTATTCTCTAGTGTTTATTTAAACAGTTTAATGCATTTTGATGAAAGCGAAATTCTGGCACTGCTCACTAGCAAACATAAACAATTATTATTTTCATGTTTTTTGAAGTGTTCGAGAATTATAAGCGTACTTTTAAGTATGCAGAAACCCCCCTGGTGGGATACTACTCGAAAGTGACACTGACACGTCATTTAAGGATATGGCACGCTCTTAAAAAAGCAGACGACAACGCAAAGAGACTCTCCACGAAGATGGGTGCCTGCATAACCAGACGGCAAACTAGGTTGAATGGACATATGTTTTCCATGTTTATTTATCTAAATTGAGTGCATTATGTTTAATCCCCACAATTAAGCTCTTGCATATTTCTTTATTTGTACAAGATAGCCGCCATTTTTAAGCTTCTAGTAGTCACCGTCCCTCCGCTCGTCTTGCTTTCTTGTCCAGATCATTATTCCAAGACTCTTCAAATTACAGGCTTGTAACCCCACATATGGATAGACCTGTCGACGACACCGACATCGACAACGACGACTGCAACAACAACAACAACAATAGCAACAGACAGTGAAAAGAATTTCTCTCTCTCTTCGTTATTTGATTTTTTTGTACATTTTTATTTCTCATATATGATTTATTTTCAAGACTAGTCTTACAACACACTTGGGGGTTCAATTTTGAAATTTCACAAAAACATAGACCTTAAAGGACCTTCAATTTGTCCAGACACTTTCTTTAAGACCATCGAAGATACAAACGGAAAAATTCAAGTATAGATATATCTCATAAACTAGTATTTAAAAGACGAAGAATCAAATCTCTTCATTTACTTTTTTAAGTGAATGTCACAGTCAATATTCACTCTTGTAATAAATAAATCTATGTGCAGTTTGAAAACAACATGGTGCGCGTCAAGGAGCCTCAACCATTTCTAGTGGTATCATTGTTCTATCAGTTGATCATTTCATCGGGCATGCGCACAAGCCTTGTTTTCCAATTTGAAATAACAAGACGTGTAAACAATGAAGATATTTCATTTTTTTCCATGTTTTAACTAAAATTCCCCATGATCTTTATCTCTGTAGTATGTGTTTAAGATATGTCAGAGAAATTTAAACCAATTACAATTTTATTTCCTTGTCAAAACAAACAAATCGACTCTTGCGAGATGTCTTCATTTTCGATTTTGGAATTTGTCTGTGTATGCAGCAAAATGAGACGCTTTGGGGGAAATTTTGTTTGCGTTTTGCTACACTTAAAAAGACACATTTTATCATTAATCTTGAAGAAGTGGAAACAAACAACTACTTAGAACAGAAAAGTTATCACTCTAGGGCTGTCCCTTTGTTCCTTTTCATCATTTTCCACAATGCCATATCCGTGTTCGCGTTATTAATGAATAACTACTGCTTTTAGTTTAGTTTGGATTTGCAAAGTTACGCTGGAGTTGTAGGTTACATCGTGTTTCTGTTCGCAAACATAACTCCTGTTTCTGTATAAGCCTAACTGTTATTTTGCACGCAGTTAGTTCAGGAACACTGTATTTGAAGGTCAAACTTAGCCTAAAATTACAGCCACTTCTTCCATCTTTGTATCCTCACCATCATGAGAAGTGATTTATGAGTGCACCAAAATCTGGTCACACAACCCTTTCCTGCGCAGTTGATTACATTGTATTTTTACCATTGAAATAATTGTTAATATTAACTGAAATATGAAAAAAAATCGATTATCTAAGTTGGGAGGAGATAACAAATTTAAAAATGATAAGTTACATTGCTAAATACAAGACAATGATCTGAATAAACATAGATCTACATACAATAACATCACAGGACGATAATAGAGATACCACAGTAGTGATATACATGTACTACCTATTTGATGTATACTTTTATTGTTTTGATATGGATTATAACTTAGTTAACTATATTTTCGAAAAAAAGGGGGCAGCTTAACTCTTTCGTTATTATTTTTTTAGGTTGCCACAAATAGAGGTGGGACAAGTCATTTTTCAAAGTTACTGATACCATGTTGCAAATATGACCAAATTTAATAAAATGTACAGATTATTTCTAATAATCTATGTTGGAGATTTTAAAAAATGCATTCACAGAGATAGACATATAAACCTATTTGTAAAGTTTCAATATTTTGTATTAATTCATTTTTTTTTTAAATTCTGAAACCTTGTCACTATAAAATGTAGTTGTTTGTCTTCGCTTAAGTTTTGTGTGTAATGTGTTTGTATGAAATATTACAGTGCAAAAAAAAAAGAAAAAAAAAAGAAGAAAATTAACTGAAGTAATTACCTCGTGTTTAACAATACTTTCGATTAGGAAGGCCGAATTTTTGGGTAAGACAGGTACGCCGACAAAAATCTTACATTTCTGTCTCCAATCTGTGTAAATATAGGATTTTGTCTTGTGATTCTGTAGTTACCTAGGTGTTATAAAGGATACGTCTAAATATTTGCTGACATGCATAACTGGTTCAGAGTTGTCTGCGCAGTAATCAAGCTGTCATTAATTCAAGTGGGCGGGCTAATTCTACAGTGGCACCTCCGGGGAGCACAGCACGACATGCAGACATTCCTTTTTCATCCGGTAAACCATGGAGATTTATATTGCCGGTGTCATAACTTATCACCATAAGTACTCACCACACGGTGGCGGAGACAGCGAAATGCTGACACATTGCCGAATATCCAAGACTAGAAAAGTTGAATAAGAAGCTTAATTAGTGTGTCAATGATATTTTAATTGACAAACTTTTGGCGTTGGGTTCCTAAGCTGGTGACTTCGCTATGAAAATATTAATCGACTTCAAAAAAGTTGCAATTGCTCGTTGATTAAGCATGTTCGTTTACAATTCTAAAGTGACTGTCTGCCTTAAAGTTTGTAAATCACAACAGCTATTTTTTAATATTTTTACCAACAACAAAAGTATTAACTGCTACAAAAGGTAACCAAAAACATAGCGGACCAAAAACCCAGTAACAGAGACAATACTGCTGAATGGGGATTACTTATAATTTCAAAAAACTGTAGAAAGAAAGTCTTCCTGCACAGTTTGAAGTAACATTTTACTACGAAAACATGCTTCAAGTTGACGAAAACAGAACCTCAATTGTTCAAAACGTGCTCATCAAACAGCAGGCATTGTCACTTGTTGATCAAATGTTATGTAAAATTGCATACTTCAGTTACAAAAAAAAGCGCTAACCGTGAGATGTTATATCGTCTGTCAAAACAAAATATCGTAAGATTACATAAATGTCAAAAAAAAAGAGAAAAAAGAAATAGAAATTATTAATTATCGCAAAGATCAGTTGACTGACAAATGTGATTTTGACAATACGTACATAAGGAAGTTAAAGAGTTCATTTGACTAGTGAAAGAAATGTACATGTACAAACAGCCAATCAGGAGTTGTGAAGTTTTGACAGGTTTGACAACAAAAGTGTTTTTTTTTTTCGCTGCAGCTGTCCAGCACTAATCTGAAATGTTTTGCAAAGAAGCTATAAAAAGGTAGTCGTCTGCTTTACTGGCATTATTGTTTTCCCCAAAAACACCTCCGCATTTGCAATAAAAAGCATATTCAAGATAACCAATGATATCTTCACGATAATTCTGAAACCTTCGAATGTTCCTGAGCTCCAATGACATTAAAGAGGATGACAGCAACTGATAAAGTATAAGGAAAAATAATTAAGTGAAATCGGGATGTTCATCCAGAAATATATACGTTAAAGAAATAAATGTAATATTTTTTAAGAAAATGTCAAAGTTTAAAGAGGCTGTACTCCAGATTTGACATAAACAATTTTTTTTCATAAATTATATATTTAGATGCCGTGAGATTATTACAACATAATATTTTACTTCAAAACTGATTATAAAAGTCAAAATAGAATAAAAAAAATATTTTCGCTCCAGCCTAATTTGAACTCTGGACCCTCATGTTAACAAAATAATTCCAACGCTTTAACTGTCACCACCATCGCCGCATGTGATATTTACTTTAAAACTTATACGATATAGTTATACCGTCGCGTTATAGCACTTTGAAAGGGAAAAGAATCAATTTATAATGTAATTATTTGACTTATTTTTTGTCAGTAACTTATTTTTTAAGCATTAGTCATAAATATTACAAGAAATTTGTAATACAGGAAAACTTTCTTTTTTGTCATCTGGAGCACAGCCCCTATAAACTACAGTTAATCAGTTCTCAGAAAATAATAACATAATTATTACATCTACAATATTATACACTGAAATAGATAGAAATGTTTTTTATTTTACCTTCCATGATAACCTTTGATTTTAATTATGAAGATCAAAGGCTATAAACCATAAAACATTGCTAATTTTCAATGTATCTATTGTTCTTTGACAACATTTAATAGAAATTAATGAACTCACATTTTTAACAACTTAATTACCAGTGGAAAATGAATTAGGTTCTACGAGCGAAATACAACTGATAAATTAATTTGATGAATTAATATTATGTTTAAACAAATTACTCATATTGACTGTTTCATAAATGTTAAATATGTCTAATTGATTAATAAATAAAAAGTCTAATAAATACATAAAGGGGAAAAGTATCTACGTCTAGTTTCGAGCTGATTAATATAGGAAATAATTATATGAGTTCATATTTGATTTGTCTGTTAAATACAAGAGAGAAATGTATTGGCGGGCTAACTTCTACAGCGTTTTTAACGTTATTATGGATTCTTTTTTGTTAACCATTTATATAAAAGTTAACTTTTCCGTATTTTCTGATCTTGTCTAACAAAGACAAAAGAACATTTTTGAGTCCTTTGAGATTTTTTTTAATTTGACCTACACATGAAAAAGTATTGAGCGAGTATTTCTCCGTTTATGAGAAATAGAAAATGGGCCCGATGCATGTCGATTCGTGATCATTGTGTGCAAAAGGTAGACATGCATTTTCAATCAATTTCCCATTTCTCTACAAACATGCTTAGTATCTTTTCACAACAGCAAACGACCTTAGCCACACGTCTGAGGCGTTAAGTTATCACTTACTGGGTGAACTTGTTAAATACCTCTTACTCCATTAAGCGTCGCAATGTTTTCTGTTCTAACATGTATTTAATTACACTTCAAGGAAATAAGAACCACACAAACACATTACATAAATACAAACATCTTTGGACTTCGGAAAAACCCAAGTGCAGCGTTAGGTTTTACGATACAAGGTCAGTCTAAAATATTTGCAATCCACTTAAACCTTGCCCCTTTTGCAGACGGATTGTTTTGCACTTGTGACTAGTTTAAACAACAATAACTGTAAACATCCGTACATCCCGATTATGGTCTGTTACCGTGTTTGCTATTAGCGAGCGTTTTGCGTAATTTTTCACCAGATTCCGGTATTGTTCTAAAGCCTTTTAGTACGGGTGTATCCGGTTCAACGCCTTTCAACGCATATTACTTGACGAAGGATCATGGGAAATTACAACATGTAGTTTACCCCGTAACCTACTACCACGTTTCTAAACACACATGATGTTGGCAGCAGGACTTGAACAGAGACCTTGACCTTTTCGAGAGGTTACATCATCTTACCGCACTGTACTTACAATCTATCTTTAATACAGAGGCGAAAAAGAGAAGAGCAAATGCTTTGTTGAAATGCAGCAGGCAATGCACCAATATACTTTCCAAATGATTCTAGATTACCTTTAACTGTCTGGACATTGGTTGTTATTTGATGGAAAAATTATCCAAACCCAGCAATTAAGCATACACTACAGAAACTGCTTTTAGCGCCACGAATGGCTCTTGACGACAGCATTTACATTCGAATTTGTTTTAAAAAAATTTACAATTTTGGATCACCTTTTTGTAGTCACGAAGACTCCGACTTTGTATACCTGTAAGTACTGTGCTGAAACACAGACAGAAATTGGTTTGCAATATGTCATGGCGCTAAATGCGGTAAGTGAACCCACCGACATGACGTTAAAGCAATCGCTTTAACGATCAAGATTTTTTTCTGTGACATGGAACTTTCCTAACATGTGGGCAAAGTATGGCAAAAGATGCTAGATCCAAATCAGATATGATGGGAAACAACGCAATGACGTCAGCAATCGTCTGCCAGTCAGCAGTGATCCCGCAGTAAATACTTAAATAATAGCTTCTAAATAATGGTATTAGAGAAACAAGTCTCTTATTAGAAAGATGAGCTAGAAAAGGGGAGTGGAAAAGTTGAACGTCTGACCAATGTTCCTGTATCATGAACTTGTTCTATTTTTGTATATTCATGGCAATTTGTAACATATTGTAACACATCTCCTTATAACACATCTCTTCTTAAGCATACAAAAAATATAACAACAACAACAACAACAACAAACAACAACAACAAACAAACAACAACAACAATAATAATAATAATGATGATGATAAACAGCTAAGGCTTCATATAGACTCGTCAAAATAAGTCAAGATAGTAAGATCATACAAACATTTACTTGTACAGTCAAATATCAAACACGTAATATGTATCGGAACTACGTATACTTCAAAACATGTCAAAAGCAGCATTTTGTATTTCTAACTTCATAGTGACTTCAGTGTTATAACTGTCAAATTCACCTTCAGGGTAATATAAAGAAATAATTCCGTTACATATCCAGAGTTTTAAGTTAGAACAAAACGAATCAAGACGAAAAAAACAAAACAAAGCAAAGTAAAGAAAGGCATAGCACGACAGGGCATGGCAATGCAGTTTACAAGCAGAACTGTAAATAGCAGATCAGAGCAGTGCAGAGGAGACAAGACCAGATATGTGTGAAGTTGGTCTGCAGTTCGCAGTTCGCAATTCGCGATTCGAATTGCGAACTGCAAACTGGCATGCAGTTCGCGATTCAAACTTGAAGCTTTTCAGAGTTTTGCTTGTGAAAATTTATTACTTACTAACTTCATAAACCAAAAAAAAATAGTTCTAAGATAGAGAAAATAAACATAAGTCCAATTGCAAACTAGCATGCGGTTCGCGATTCGAATTGCGAACTGCAAACTGGCATGCAGTTCGCGATTCAAATTTCAAGCTTTTCAGTGTTCTTCTAGGGAAAATTTATGACTTACTTCATAAACCAAAAAGAAATAGTTCTTAGTCGAATTGCAAACTAGCATGCGGTTCGCGATTCGAATTGCGAACTGCAAATTTAGCATGCAGTTCGCGATTCAAACTTGAAGCTTTTCAGAGTTCTTCGTGTGAAAATTTATTACTTACTGACTTCATAAACCAAAAAGAAATAGTTCTAAGATAGAAAAAAAAAAACATAAGTCAATTGCAAACTAGCATGCGGTTCGCGATTTCGAATTGCGAACTGCAAACTGGTCTGCAGTTCGCAGTTCGCAATTCGCGATTCGAATTGCGAACTGCAAACTGGCATGCAGTTCGCGATTCAAACTTGAAGATTTTCAGTGTTCTTCTTGGGAAAATTTATGACTTACTAACTTCATAAACCAAAAAGAAATAGTTCTAAGTCCAATTGCAAACTAGCATGCTGTTCGCGATTCGAATTGCGAACTGCAAACTGGTCTGCAGTTCGCAGTTCGCAATTCGAATCGCGTACCGCATGCTAGTTTGCAATTGGACTTATGTTTATTTTCTCTATCTTAGAACTATTTCTTTTTGGTTTATGAAGTTAGTAAGTAATAAATTTTCACAAGAAGAACTCTGAAAAGCTTCAAGTTTGAATCGCGAACTGCATGCCAGTTTGCAGTTCGCAATTCGAATCGCGAATTGCGAACTGCGAACTGCAGACCAGTTTGCAGTTCGCAATTCGAATCGCGAACAGCATGCTAGTTTGCAATTGGACTTAGAACTATTTCTTTTTGGTTTATGAAGTTAGTAAGTCATAAATTTTCCCAAGAAGAACACTGAAAATCTTCAAGTTTGAATCGCGAACTGCATGCCAGTTTGCAGTTCGCAATTCGAATCGCGAATTGCGAACTGCGAACTGCAGACCAACTTCACACATATCAAGACCAGAGCAGTGTAAAAAAACCAGAGCTGTTAATAACAGATCAGAGCAGTACAGCAGAGAAAAGACCAGAGCAGTGTAGAACAGACAAGAGCTTTGAAATGCAGATCAGGGCAGTACAGAGGAGACAAGACCAGAGCAGTGTAGAACAATCCAGAACTGTGAAATGCAGATTAGAGCAGTACAGAAGATTTAAGACTAAAAGGAGTGCAGAACAGATCAGGACAGAACATGACAGAAAACAACAGCAGAAATGAAAAAATATCCTTCAGCCACATCAATTGTTTAAACTTTTCGCTAGCTCTTTATCTTTGTTTAATATCGAAAAATATCTTCTCTATTCTACTGATGCGCTTTTTTTATCTGCGTAATATATATACAGACATATCAGTGTATTTATTAAAAGAAACAACAAAAACCAAAACAAACAACAACTAAAGAATCATTGGAAAACTGTCGATGATATCATCTATAACTTCATTCGTTCAGTAGGTCATACTCATGTACGTCACTGATTAGAATACTTCATAGTGACTTTGAATAAATATGAGCGTGTTTTAAGGGTGAAAATAAACCGCATAGCAAGTATGTTAATGTGATGTAGACCTGCTGCGGATAAGGCTTTTTTGGAGAACACTCAAGATAGTTTTTTTGATGTGCAAATTGGCTCAAATTACTGTCTTTTCGGGTCAACTGACGCTTTGAACACCATCATTTTATAGCTGCTGCCATTTTATGTTTAGGTGCATTCTTTAATCATTTAGGAAGAAGAAAATATCGGTCACATTCTTTCGTTTGATTCAAACAATAAATATAACTTTAGAAACAGTTAAAATAGTAAGCAAGATGCATACTGACTCGCGTTATTTAAGAGACTTTTAAATCTGCGGTAGATCTAAACAAGACGTGTTTACATGTATATTAATGTTGTGAAACAATCTAATGAAACATGGTCATGAATGTTTTAACCATTTATTTAACTTAGTTTACATAGATAAACAGATAAAATGGCCCGAAAACCCTTTTACTGGGACGACTAAATTTGCATATCGGAGATATCTAACGAAAATAACAACTTGTGGGAAAAACACACAAAACAAGATGTTTACGATATGGGTACTGTTACAAAGAAAAAGTATCAGGAAACTGGTTTGGCAGTACATTGTTCCAACAAATTGAGTTAACATACAGATTTTATCATCAATAATTTCTATATTCTAAATAACATTCCATTGTCCGGTCATAACAAGTTCAACACAGCTCATAAGTATACATTCGCATTCATTATGAGTACTGTAAACCAAAGAAACTGTCGCGGATACTATATTTAGAGGTGGTTGTTGTGCAGAGGTAAATTCATCTCTAGGTATTTCTCTCGATGTGTTTCATTTTTATTCAAATATATACACTTGAACCTTTCTTGAGTAATGCACGTATAACCAGTAACCCGTCTACCCTCGAGCTGGTTTATAGATTGTTTCAAGATATGTTTTTATTGCTGTTTTGATTAACCCATTTATGCCCAATGGATTATGCCACCCTTGTTTGTTTGACAGTCAATTTTCAAAAAAAGGGTTTCTGGTATAAATTTTTAATTTCATTCTATTTAGGGAAGAAAGTCCTTTATGCAAACAGTGTAGACCCTGATCAGTAATCAAGGTCTACATTGTCAAGGTCTGCATTGTTTGCCTATGTCTAATTTTTGTGGACGCTAGGTTTTAATAGGTTAACAAGATATATCTTTTATTCAAATTAACGCTTATTTAATAAGGTTGTTATTTCTAACAATAGCAATACACATCTTGTTAATATACTATGTTGCAGTTCCTGTTCAATACATTTACCGCTCTACAACAACCACCTTTCTATTACAGCCATAAGCAAGATGATCTTTTTATTATTTCAGTCAGTTTTGAATAGAAAAATAATATTATATATAAAAATTGATTTAAAGTTTATTTCCGTTTGTATGGACTACATTGATACACTCTGTATGTAACATTTTTTCGTGCATTCGTGTATTTTCTCTTTTCTAGTTTTTGCCCCTTTGTTCGTTTGTAAGTAAACAATTAAAAGAAATAAAGTGTCTTCTTGGTGAATATGTATGTGTATATACAATAAAAAACCAGTTAGAATATTAACCGGCTATTTGCCATACCAATGGGCTTAATGTGACATGAAATAATGTAAAATAACAAATAAATTGTAATCGTCTATTTATCTTTTTTCGCGGATTTTGTGGTTTTTGTGGTTTTTCTTAATCCCGTATCTAAAATGTTGACCTATGAATGGCAAGGTCAAACTGAAAACAAAACACGAACTACCGAAAGAAATAGTTTGTTTACCGGCTAACTTAAGTTTATCTGCGGAATTTTATGACGAATATGAAATAATATTTACTTTTCACATCTTCTTATGGTAAGGAATAAATATATGAAGTCTTCGTGAAGCGTGACAAAACTAATGAAAACTGACAATGAATAAATTAATTTTCGGGTCACGAATTTCGCAACCGGGTTTGCACTTTTGGCCTCAACTAGAAAATGTACCCTTTCGTGCGATTTTTTTTGCTACTGAATTATAATATAAACTGTGTTATTTTAATTTTAAGATTTATTTTAATCTCTAAACCTTTTAATCAGATTACTTTAGTTTTATAAGCGATTGCTTCTAATCGGAATAGTTTTGTTCTAATGCTGTGTAACAAGGTTGAAAAATAAAACAAAGGTTTTATAAGGAAGAGCGTTAAGCTGTTTACGTTAAGGCGGGACAGGTGGGCTTGTTGGCGTCTAGGGATCAGGTATCGGACCAGGATATATGCTTGTTGAGTGGGAGCGGGGGCAATGCTTTATGCGATAATAAAGTCAGGTTCAACGTTCAGCCTTTATTATTCTGGGCATCTGAATTTCTTTGGAAGCAATAACTGAAGTATTTGTCAGTAAATATGAATGCTCAGTCTACAGGAACAATTCAAGAAGCTTCCATTTCCCAACCATTTATACTGATGTGCTTACATACAAAGTGTAAATGAATATTAATGAAAAACGAAAGTTCATGGTCACATCGGATGCACTTTGTTTGGGAATCTTGATTTCACCGGCTAAGCATATTTATAACAGTTGTGATAGGCTTTGGACTGTACAGTCATGGTCCAAACTAATGACGCGAAAGAAATATCCATAACAACAAAGACTTATGACTATAAATGCTGATTTCGTTTGGTTTTTACAGACATTGGTGTTCAATACAGTTATAATAATTATCGTGGCAGTGAGTATACAAATGTGAAATGCAGATTGGTACACCTGGCTTGGTCTTATAGTTTCTCTGTTTTACCTACGGTCAAAATCAGATTTGCCCGATTTACATTGCACGCCATTATTAATGATGAGTTGTCGCCAACCCATCTGAAGGTTAACAATAGGAAGGAGGGTTAAGAATTATCTCCCTAACGGCTTATGTTATAACAAATCGGCCAAACCCAATTTTAATCAAATTTTGAAATCTCTGAACAAAACGTGGGATGAAAGTTGAAACCACTTGGGTTGTATCCTTCGCTCTTTTCACCCGGCTTTGACCCAACTTAAGCCGATTAAGATGTTTCTGCGGCACTTTGATCTTGTACAATGGTAGTATTTTTACCATAGCTCAAGCTGATACGTACTGTAGAAGAATATTACGATTGTTTTGTTATATAACGAAATCTTTAATTAGATTGTCGTTAAGGCCCGGTTCTCGTGAATCGTTGACCATATGGATTTCAAGTCCAGTGTACGGAGACAGTAGGATTTATAATCACATTTGTTCGCACCCAGGCGCCAAAGAACCATATTGATTTTTTCATAACAGTGTGATCATTATTTTAAAGAAATTAAAACCTATTCACACTAAAGGTTTCGCTAACTTAAAGTGCAATCGTCCGTTGTGTACATTCTTCAAAGCAGGACTTAGGGCTCACCTTTACTTCGAGAATAATTTATATCGACTTTAAGGTTACTTAAGTTTGTTGAACGACTATGTTCATGCAAAAGTGATTGGAAAAGCGTTTTTTTTCAGAATCATAGATAGCAAATAACATCGCGAAAATATACATTGTAAGACATATGAAAAAAGAAGATATACCGAGAAGTGTCAGGCATGATATATCTTTCAGCTTGGAAATCATCATATCAATGTTTGAGTTTGATCAATTTTGTTACTAAGTCTAACGGAAGCTCTGTATTTTAACAGATACAATGTATATAATTACGGTCAAGTGCACACCTACCTTCCATGTATAAATTCAACCTCTCAGAGATGCATAAGGAAGTCGATTTTTTGGCACAATGGTCTAGATCCATTGGTTTTTAAAACTATTCTAGACCCAGTGGAAATTAGGTCGAATCCCACATAAGGGCAGTAATCGTCTGGCGCATTGCGTTTTTGTTTGAAAGAATACATGTATAGCTCTGAATAACTTGGTCGTCTTAGGACTCGAACAATAACCATACAGGAAATAGTGACATTACATACAACAGTAATGGTGATGATGGAAACAACAACAACAACAATAAAACATGTAGAGTTACCGTATTTATTCCTGTAACCGATACTTTTTCTTTCGAAAGAAAAAAAGGATATGCTACATAGAATAAAGGATTCTAGAACTGGTTCTTCTGAAAAAAGACTTCAAAGTAACCTACATGACATACTGTATTACTGATATAAAATTTGGTCCAAAATAACCTCCCCTAACACCCATCTCAGCTACGCCGATGACTTGAAAATAATTATGCTAATAACTACATGCTTTTTTGAAACTTTGAGTTGACGATGTAGGCGGTCGTAACATCATATTTTAAAAAGATGTGTCAGTTTTTTAATTATATAGTGTAAAAATGGCCGAAAGGGAAAAATTACGCCCAGTGGTCATTGTATTAGGAGGGTATATAACTACCAAACGATAGCAGGAATAATACAATTACTGGTTTATAATGGACGATGCCAGGCGTGTAAATGGCCACAAAATCACCGTGAAATATTTATCATAGATTTTTTTTTATCATTCGCCACAGTTGATGTAACTTTAAGATATTATCATAAGGGTTTTTGACAAATTCCTTATTATCTAAATATTGCAAAAAGTATTAAGAAAGGTTTAAACCCGTAGTTTTTGTATTTTCTCAAATAAGCATTATGACTGTTTTGATTAAAAATTTCATGAGTAGGAGATAATTAATTTGACTGTACCGTCTCAGCTAAAGTAATCCCAACTTTCTTACCAAGTGCTAAATACTTTGGAACACAACACAAGTCTGAGCCTGCACCTTCTTATAAACTATGTCAATTCATCACATCGGTCATGCATTCATGCTAAGGTCATGTGATCTGTAGCTGTTCCTTATTTTGAAGAACTAAAAATAACATTTTCCTACACGTATTTTCTATTTAACAGAATATAACAGAACAGAACAGAACAGAACATATGTTTTATTATGACTTCTTATCCGTGTTGTTATGGATATAATCACGTTCAACCGCCTCCCAATCCTTATTGCGATTGAGAAGTGAAAAAAATCCATGATAATGTCTGTTTATTAATTGAAAATATTACGTGTCTCTGGAACCATTTCAAGTAAGTTTTTTGGGCTCTTGGACAAGTAAAATCTTAAAAACAAATTATAAATTCCGACAAAAGTATATTTTCATAAATAAGCATGGTCTACTTTCATTATAATCCTGAAGGTTAGTCGCTTATGTCTGCTAACTCTATGTTTTATCGTCGGTACCGGTTGCCCATATAAACGATTACCCCTGAAAAGTTATCTGAGGTTGTAGGGTGACAGAACAATCAAAAGAAAGAATCCCACTTGGTTCTTCTACATGTTCAAAGTATAGCATGGGACCACAATTTAACACCTCATCCGAAAAACAACTGGAAGTGTGTGTGGAGGAGCAGGGGATCGAACTCACGACCACAGTATTAAGCGAGTTACCACTGCGTCACTGATCTGCAGGACAAATCCTTACTGACGCTAGAAACCTAGTTCTAGCCGTGCATTTAGGGATTTTTGTACACGATAATTGATGGCTGGAGAAAAACAAATTCTATTGCACGAAAGAAATCGTTGTTTGAATGCAATGCTTAGCAGAAACAGACAGGAAATTCCTTTGAGAAAAAAAATCTGATTGACAACTAGAAGTTACTTTTCATACTTTTAATAATGATAACAGGGCAAAGATTATTATAAAATTCTTAAAATCCCATGACAAGCAATTTTTTTAAAAAGGAACGCTAATAAAATAGAAAAGAATGTGTTAATTTTACAATCACCGCCTTCTAACAGTTTTGTTTACCTGAAGTTTTACAAAGACAGCATGCAATGTGGGGGTTAAACTATGTATTTTTTCAATTACCCAAATTCAAATAATATCTAAATCGTGTTTAAATAAGATAAATAAATGGAATGGAAATATGCAATAAATGAATTGTGCTATTCAAATAAGCCGAAACATATTTGTATAATGCTGGAATAAAGTCAAGTTAGCGATATCCAGTCCCCCAAAATGTGTTGAAAATTGGTCATTTAAATATAATTGCGATTGCATGTAGAATAGAAATAAATCTTCTAATGCGTCTGAAAAGTAGATTATTTTGACTAGTAAAAAGTTATATATAGCGATACCTCGGTTACCAACAACACATCTGTTTGTAAACAACCATTAATTCATATTTATTTTTGTACATGCACCATTCGTTCTAATGACGAATAATATGTAAATCTTTTTATTCATATAATCAGGAAAATTACCACCTAAATATAGTACTAAAGTTATCAAATTATTTTTAATAAATGCTACACATTTGACACCAGGACTGTCTAAAGTACTCTAAAAAATTATGTCAATTTTTAACACTTATAATGGAAAAGTCTAAAAGAATTCTGTCTTTTTTTCATCAATATTGTTACTCTGTCATTTGTATTCATTCCACATATGACGTATGACCCCAGAAAGGTTGCATTTCATATTCTGAACGATTATGCAAGGCAATTAACTGACAAAGGGTCAGACACCCCTAGTTCTTTTACATGCTAAGCATGTTACTATGATACTTAATTCAACTTCAAAACCAATCGGTCATTTTTTGAAAACCTTAAAGCCATTGGTTTTTCGTTATCATGAGCTCTGGCCCCTGACGCCAATGATTCACAGCTATGTTGACCTCTTCTTATAAAACTTAGCGAATTAATTTTGATTTTTTTTACGTTTTTACGTAAATAAATTATGTGCTACACAAGACATGAGTTTACAAAATTCTTCATGTTACTTTCATTTAAAAATACACAGTGCAAATACTGGATTGGAACTTTGACTTAAAACTTAGAAGCTAATTTTTCCATTTTTCTCAAAAACGAACGTCATTTTAAAATATTCTTACCATGAATTTTATAAGAAGTCATTTTATATCATAAAATAATATCAGAAACTTTAGACGACATTGGCTTTCTTGGCTTCTGGTAATGCTAACACAGCAAACATGTTGTCTTCAAAAGCAAATGACCTGCCTCAATGAAAGAGTGCTGTATTTATTCAAATGGCCTATTCCATGAATGAAATAAGAAGTTGTGTCGTTCTGAAAAGTGATATCTTATTAGAAGTTCACTTCCTTCTTCATATTTAATTACCCCCATGGCCAAACATCTTTAAAACTTCTGAAGTGTTTGCAAAATCCACTCTAGGCATTCCAGTGACTTTTATATATATAGAGACATCTTAGTTTAAGATAAAAATAGAAAATTATATGAATAAAAGCTCTGTTGAGTACAGAGGCTTAACTATTTCAGCAGTGTTTATTCACTCACTATGAAGTGCGTGCATATTTATTTCGATTTGAAACTTGCACCATTTTCACACTGTTATAGTCAATGAAGGGACATTAGTTCATATATTTAATTAGTGGTTAAACTTGAAAGTTGAGTGTACAAACACACTGGATACTTTAAAGATCTTAAAGAAACTACAAAATGGGTTAGTTTCAATAAGAGAGTGAATATTGACTCTATTTCATACCATCCGTTCAAATCTAGTTCCCTACAGTGCAAGGGAGACAACTGAAGAAAAAAAGTGCATTCAGGGGTAACAGTATGAATAAAGAAGCATAGACTAAAATATACAAGTAATATTAAACTCACTCTCTAAATAAATCTTTCTTTTAAGTTGGTCATATAATTTTGCAAAAAGCAGTAGTTTGGTGTAAAACGTTTTTTAATCCTCAATTAAACAACCACTTCTCCCTTAAATTACTTCTAACAAATGGGGAAAGAATGAAAAAAAAATGCAGTAAAAATTAAAAGAAGAAAGGAAATAGTAAACAAGCACTACGTTCAAATGAACGGCATGCCCCCAGCAGGGCCTCAAAAAAGTTAAGTTTTGTGACAAACAAACAACCAGACAGACCAAAAACAACAAAAACAATATGTCCTCCCTCTGGGAGCATAAAAAAGTATACCTATTGGCTAGCTTTTACAGTGCTGTGGTAGAATCTTTGATTACCAAGTTTGGGGAGGGTGCGGGGGGATTTTCTGGGTTACATACATCTCAACAGTCAAGTTTATATCCGTATACATATTAAAAACTAACATAAGATTCTTCTCT
The DNA here is from genome assembly GCA_012932295.1 of Cyclina sinensis. Classification (NCBI taxonomy): domain Eukaryota; kingdom Metazoa; phylum Mollusca; class Bivalvia; order Venerida; family Veneridae; genus Cyclina; species Cyclina sinensis. The sequence goes on from JAAONU010000011.1 coordinate 1,112,760, forward strand.
GTGCAATTTTCTTGTTTTTTTTTTTCTCTTGAAAATGCTAGTTATTAAGGCAGCCCACAGTGAAATTTCATCTTTGAAGTACCAGATTTAGATATATTTTCTAAGAAAGAATCTACAAGCTTACTAACATAAAATGGGGACAGAAATGGGTTTCGAACCCATGCAACTAATAAAATGAACGACATTAGTTTTCAAAGTCACCCACATCAGAGAGGCATACCCTAAAAGATAGAGAATTCTATTTTATTTAAAATCAAATAAATTTAAATGAATTATAATCCAAAGTAAAGGTGTAAGTCAAAACTTCTGAATACAGCAGGTAAACTGAAGATATTAACATTTAATTTAGTCTTCCTTATTTGTTGTTGCACCTTTATTGGGTTAGACTGCCATTTATTTCAATTTAACACTTTTTAAGTGTCTTATAAAGCCTTAAGAATGTTTTGGAACATACATTCTTTTTCAAATTATCAATTATTTTTCATTTTATATTAAAAGCCGACAGAATAGATTGTCAGTATTTTTTTTGCAGGTTCTGTCCCTTTAAATACTCTTGTGGACAGTGTCAAAATATAGATATTAATCATTTTCAAAGTCTATTTATCTATTGTCAGTACCAGTTGCCAACATTAACAACGCCTCCTGCAGAGATTACTTATTTCATGTTGTTGGGGACAATGCAAGATAGAGAGAGCATCCCATTCCAGAGACAGCCCTGTTTTTTTGCATGCTGATTGTAAAGCACTGATACATGGGACTTGGTTTAATGTCTCATCTGAAAGACAATTAAGTGGAGGAACAGGGGATTGATCTCACAACCCCTGGGTTACAAGTCCAATGCATTACCACTGATATGTTCCTGATGAATGTTACTGCTGGTTTTAATAGGCTGAATAATTAGCTGATATTATGTTGTTACCGCATTTCAATAGTAAATGGGAGATAATACAAAGAACTGCCATACATAATTACTATTTCTTATTCCCCTTTACTTCTTTCAGGACATAGATTATAACATATAAAATGGAAATACAATACTTCAAACTCAACAGTGAATGTACATAAAAGCTTTAACAATACCTTATAATACAAAGATAGAAACAAAAACAAGATATGAGCAAATTTACGTGACTGAAACATGCAACAGTCAAATGTGGATTTCATATGTTGTTAGCTGTTAAATAACATTTTCAGTGGCTTACAACTTATTTCACACTTGTATTAACAACATCAATGCATTTTATCATTTCAGAAGGAGAAAAATCTGAAAACAATTTTGAAAAATGAACTGCTGGAGACTGAAATGAGTAACCCTTTTGATAAAATATTTATGGTGATGGATTTAGCTCAACATGTATATCTGCTTATGAAATAGCTAACATTACATATATATCATTAATTCGTTATACAATATATTATAATGATTAAAGTGGTCTTAAAAGCAAAACTTTATTGTTTTACGGGTATACAGGTAATATACATCTATATGTAGCACAATACAGCTTGTTTGAACTGATAAAAAAGTCTTATACCTGTGTCATCAAAATATTTACTACACCAAATACCCAAACCAAGGATTTATTTCATTACAATTGTGATAATACATAAAGCTAAACAGGTAAGTAGAATGTTATGACTTTCTTCTCCAGACAGTGGCATGTGCCACAGACCACTGGTTTTTATGTGCAGTCTCTCTGATAAAGAAGGGCATGTTCACATCTTCTACAAGATCAAAATCTGACCCCAGTGTCTTCTTTAATGTATCAAAACCATACACAGGTTTCCCAGACTCATCTTTGTATCCACCTAGCCATGTGCTCTGAAATATTTAAAATTTTAACTAAGTTGTTTATGAAAAAAAAAAAATAATTCTTAAATTATTTTATTCTTTTTAAACCAGGTTTCATGAAAAGAACTTACCAAAAACTTCAGATAAATGCTAACATTTTTCATTCATTCAAGAATTTAATTGATGGAATTCAATAATTTTGTAAAGACTTAAAACTTTTATCATGGGCTGAAAGCATAAAATTTCTGTTTCTTTTTTTTTCAATACTTAGAACTTTTTTGCATTCATCCCTTGATATGTATACTTTTATATGTCTCAAAAGATTCTCTCCAATAATATACCAGAACACGAAAATTGTGAAATGCATATACATGTAATAACCAAAAACAATTTAGAACAGTTAGTTGATGGTGTGAATCAGTGGTCCATTGGTAATGCACTTAGTCCAGAAGTCGAGAGTTTAATCCCCCACTCCTCCACTAACATTACTAAATGTCTTACAGATGAGACATTAAGAGGAGGTCCCATGTGTCTCTGCTGGGCACTGAGCATGGAAAAGAATCAGAAGTGTCTCTGGAATGGGACGCTTTCTGTGTCTTGCACCATCTCCCACAAACAAAAATAACTTAACTCTGAAGTTGGTGTAGGCAGGGCCTAAATTGAGGCCCTGATTGTAGGTTATAAGTGAAACTGGTACCAGTGACAAATAACCTCAGACAGGCAGAGTGTGCAGGAGAGATAACTCACTGTTTTTATGTATACACTCCTTTTTTCCTGTGTTTGTAATATTACCTTTACTGATGCAAAGATAAACCAGCATTCAACGGAATCAAATTCTTTAACAAACAGAAACTTCAACTATTCTGCTCAACTTAAGAGCATCATGACCTGAATGTTTTATGGAAAGAATATTAAGACTGAAGATCATTGTGATATTGAAAATTTATAGAGGGAAACAGACTTTTCACACATAGCTTTATCTTTACACAAGAAATCGGTAGAACCAATGGATGCTCTCCGAATAAATGCCAATTCCAAAAGGGCTATTGTTTAATATGTATTTTTTAAAGTATGAAAAATAACAAAGGGCTATAACTCCTAAATTATGCAAAATAGAGTTACGGTTCTTGCACGCTGCACTTCTCCTCAAAGAGATCTATCTACATGTACCAATAAAGTTTCATGTTAATATCTCTTATACTTTGTGAGATATGCCCAGGACAAAAATTAAGTATGAGAAATTTCAAAAGGCAATAACTCAAAAATTAATAAAGCAAGAGTTATGGTTCTTGTGCAATGCACTGCTCATCAATGAGATCTATCTACTTATAAAGTTTCAAACTGATAACTCTTATACTTTGTGAGATATGCCCCGGACAAAAAATAAGTATGAGAAATTTCAAAAGGCAATAACTCAAAAATTAATAAAGCAAGAGTTAAGGTTCTTGTGCATTGCACTGCTCCTTAATGAGATCTAACTACCTATGAAGTTTGGTCTTGATATCTCTCATAGTTTTTATGTTATGCTCCGGACAAAATTATGATGGACGGACGGACGAACGAACGAACGGACAAAGCGGCAACTATAAGCTCGTCCTTCGGGGAGCATAAAAAGATCTTTATTTCAGAAATTGCTGAGGACCAAAAACTCATGACAGTGAACACCAATGGTCACCATAAAAAACGTTAGAGTTTAATCTGATGAAATCATCTGACATAACCCATTGTTTCATGGGTTTGATTGGTTAGTTGATTGAGTTTAATGCTTTCTAACTATCAACTTAATATATGGTGGCCAGTTTACATAACCATCTTTACTGGAAAGGACCAGTTCTAAACTTCCATTCTTTGTCAGAAACTGCCAACTCTTTTTGAGGAGCAGTGGCAGAACGGTTAGAGCCAGAGGTTGCTGGTTCAAATCCCACCAGAAGTGAGAGTCTTCAGTGACATTCCACGTTCTTCACTTTCAGCATGAATACTGGTTTGAACCCAGGAAGCAGCAAGTTGCAAGAACTTGCTTGCCTAGTATAGTCAGTATTGACTGTTGGCAGTAATAAGCTGAACTTTTACATTAATGATAATAGACAGTAGAATGCTCGACAACATTAATCAGTCAGAGGTATAGTGATCTGAAGTCACTGAAAACGGGTCTGTTTCACAGCAGTAGGAGATTCTTGTACTTCAAGAGAAATATGCAATGTACATACAACTACTACTTTCTAAATTCTAATTACTCCGTTATACCTTATCAGTGAACTGTGTCAACCATGTGTAAGGTGACGTAATTACAAGTATACCACCAGGTGCAACCAGGCCTGCGAGTCGGTTCAAGAACTGGAATGGTGCATGAAGTCGACAAATCAGATTGGCAGCTAATATGCATCCAAAAGTTCCAAGGTTGGTGGGTAGATTACATGCATCTCCTTGAATGAATGAAGCTCTACTTCTGTCCTAAAAATTAAAACTAATCTTGTCAAATCATACCCTTGCCCTGTTAATTTTCTAACATGGACTTAACCATTATTAAATGTGGAAAGCCTTTTTTATTTATATATGTGGCAAACTTATTAAATGAACACTGCACAGTACAGACAAAGATTAAAATGTCCTACAAACTGAGTTCAATGTATTAAAACTGGTGTTCAAATAGCAGATAGTGATCTTGATGAGCATTAAACAGAACACAAATGTAAAGAAAGGTTATTTAACAGAACATATATCATTACAAACCAACCAAATCAAGTGATATTGAACAAAAAACTTTACATTTTCAAGAAAATAAGATATTATGCTTGTAAATTACTATTTCAAAATGTTTCTTACAAGAGATTTTGGGACAACTGCATTTAGATGTGTTACAAGGTCCCCTTCATCCTGGATGAAGTACGGCATTTCTCCCCTTGTTTTCAAAGTATTACAGGCATCAACAAATGCATGGCTGTAGTCAAGTCCTATAACTTCTGTGAACTTTTGAGTCAACTCAAATGATGACCTGCCTACAGCACAACCGATGTCAAATGTTCTAAGAGGAACTGAACTCTGAAAAAAAAAAACCATACAAGCCTGTTTAATCACTCATGTATATGCATTCTTTTAGTCTCTGATCATTATTTCAAGTATTTGTTTTTCTACCAGACAACCAAAAGTTCCTCTTCACTTGTTAATTTGTGAATTTATCCCTGTCAAAATGAAGCAATGAATATTTTATTATTAAAGAAGTTTTCATTCCTTAGAAAAATTATTTTGGACTTACTGACTGCACTATCATCAATTTTTTTTTCTTGATGTCCCCTTAAATTCTGTTTGTTTTTTTCAGAAGTTCTGAACAACATTTGTTAAAACATACAAGCAGAAGAAAAATCACTTATCTGACCAAAAAATGTAAAATACTTCCCAGTATTTATAAATATGTATTTTCTTGCTAGTTACAGTAAAGTTCTGCTTTTAAGACCACCCTGATTATTTAAAACAAGGGCAAACAGTGATCACATGTGTCACCTGATGATAGCCAATTAAGCAGTTGTTTTGAGAGGTGACTGGACAGTTTGTTGGCTAAAACCCCTTTTTATAATTCAAGGGCCATAACTCAGCCAAAAATCATTCAACCAAAAAACCTGTTTAATATGCGCAAGTACATGATGAGGTACCAATCAATCCTGTAACATTTCATTCAAATTGCTTTAGTAGTATAAGAGAAGTAGTCCAGACAAACTTTGAAAATAAAAATCATTAAAGGGCCATAACTCTGACAAAAATCATTGAACTGGAAAATGCCAATACTATGCAAAACTAGACTACATCATTCCTGTAAAGTTTGGATGAAATTGCACCAGTAGTTTCTAAGGAGTTGTCCGGACAAGTTTTGTGATGGATGGACAGACGACGGAGAAGTGATCCCTATATGTCGCGGCTACTTTATAGCAGGCGACACACAAATCACAAGAAAATTATCAATCTTTTATTTTAAAGGGCATAAGTCTTAAATTAAGAGAAATTCAGGTTCCTCATAGGGTTCTTTTAGACAAGTCTTATTAGTAGAACTTTACTGTACATACTAGTGTAACTTATCTGTTGATATTTCAGTCAATATTGAATTAATTTTGTGTTAGCAACACTTTCACCTGTGATAATTTTTTCGTAAGAACAAGTTAATGGAGGACTGTTGCAACAGGATTTTTGCTGATACTTTTACAACTATTTTCCACAATGATGGTACAAAATTGAAAAAACATATACTGATTAAAAGAAAAATCATTTATAATATGTAAAAAATTCAGAGAAGTATTGAAAATTTTTAGTTTTCTAGTGATTCAAATATAGTCAGATAGTAAAAATGCATACCCTCACTGTATACTCTACATTATGTATTAAAAATCAATAAATAATTTTGTAGGATTTCCTCCAGTATTTTTGTTCCAACTATTTCCATCAAAAAAAAAATTTGCATGTATCAAAACTATCCAAATACTGAAAAACTGAAATTTTTCAACTATAAAACATTTTGTCATGCATAATTCCTACATCCAGCCTGGTTATGCTACACAAAATAAAAAAAAAACAGGTCAATGTCAATCACAATCACCTAACAAACACAAGAAACAACAAATTCCTCATCACACAATTAAAAACACAACATCACATGAACTCATTCTTCCAAAGGACTGTATGACTCTGGAATGAATTACTGACCGAGATTAAGGCTACCCCAACTGTGCCAGCTTTTATCAGTGGACTAAACGAGTTTTATAGATTTTAAGTATTCAAAATAAATGTTTAAGTAAAACCTTCAGTGAAATCTTGTTTTCTTTGTTATTATCTTTTATAATTTTTATGTTCCTGACACGCGCCTGCCTAGTATATTAAGTATTGACTTTTGGCAGTAAAAAGTTGAAGTTGACATCTACATTGTAACTTACCCCTTCTTTAAAATGCTTGATACATAGTTCTGCACATCTTTTAGGGAAGTCTAAAGAGTCTTTTGGTCCAAAGTCATACTTCAGTATCTCTGAAGCTGAGCCATAATGGAAGACCAAATATTCATTGAGAAGCTTCTGTGATTCGTAAACATTATCTTCTTCTCTTCTTTTTCTCTCTGTCCTAAGTTTATAAGTAGAATATATCGCGATTCCAGCTGTGACACCAAACGTTCCGAATACAAAATATCTATGGTCTATTCCTAACCAAAAGGGCATAATGATTAATTAGTAAGTAATTCTTCTTATTATTGAAAAATGAAAATTTGTAAATGTATCAATTTTATCCGAAAAACCGTGATCAACCGGAACCGGATATCGTTAGCCGGCGGTATGTGTAACTAAAATTTTGTAGGTAAAATACTTCTAAATTCGGGTGTTGGTCGTTTCGTCAAACCGTCGTTTCGTCAAACTTATTTTTCTTTTCTTTTCTTCAGACTTATGTTAATTGATTTATGTAGAAACAATAACTTGTTTATTGTAAACGGTCGCTACGGTAACGATCTGCAAGGAAATTTTACCTTTAGAGAAAAGTCAACGATTGACTATCTTATTGTAACTGCCAGTTGTTTTTCTAGCCTAGAGTCGTTCGAAATTTTAGATACTGATGCACTCTTCTCAGATGGATATAGTGCTTATGTTGGTCAATAAACCAACCTGTTACATAAGTCTAGTACATCTTCCATTGATAATTACAATAATTACAAAAAACCACAATGGCAAGACGACAAATAATCCGTCTTCCGTCAAAATATTGATAATAACCATATCGATTTAATATTGAAGACTTTTTCAGACCGGAACTCATACGTCGTAGAAACTGTGACAAAAGAATTACAAAATTTATTCCATAACGCATCGACTGCAACATTCTCCTTATCCAAAAAATACACTTCACGAATAAATAATAAACCCTGGTTTGGCCCAAAATGCCACCGGGCAAGACAAACTTATCATTACGCTAAATCCGAATATCGTAATAGTCGTACTATTGACAATAAACTGAGACTTCAAAATGCCAGTAAAGAATATAAACGTGTCATGAATTACTATATAAAGAAATTTAAGCACACTAATGCAAAAAAAACTGAGGAAAATGCAAACAAAAAACCCTAAACAGTATTGGAAATTTCTTAAGAATCTTGAACCTAAGTCGAAGACCGACGATTCACCATCGATTAACGAGTTTTACGACTTTTTCAAAAATATAAATACTAATCCACATTTTGACGATGAAGATAATCGTTTTATAACACATGATTTTTTAGAACATTCAAATCAATATCTAGATGCCCCTATTACAGACGCTGAAATTCTAAAATGCATAAACAATTTAAACAATGGTAAGGCGTGTAGCCCGTCGGACAATATACTCAATGAACATATTAAAGCTACAAAAGATATGGTATTACCAATATATAATAGACTTTTTAACTTAATACTTGATACTGGTAACATGCCTGCGTCATGGCTTGAGGGGTATATTATCCCGATTTACAAGAACAAAGGTAACCCATTAAATACCAGTTCATATAGACCAATTAATATCTTATCATGCTTAGGAAAACTTTTACAGCTATTCTGAACTTAAGATTAACCAGTTATATTGAACACTCAGAAATACTGAACGAAAACCAAGCGGGTTTCAGATGCTCCTATTCTTGCTCTGATCATGTTTTTACTTTGCATGCTCTTGTAGAAATTCTTAAAAAACGTAAACAAAAGGTTTTCTGTGCCTTTGTGGATTTTTCTCAGTGCTTTGATAAAATATGGCGATTTGGTCTCTGGCACAAGCTAACGCAAAATCTCATCGACGGAAAGTTATTCAAAGTAATTTTTAATATGTATCAAAATATCAAATCATGTGTTAAACATAGTGGTAATCAGTCTCCGTTTTTCTCTTCTGATATAGGCGTTCGACAGGGAGAAAATTTAAGCCCGATTCTTTTCTCTCTATATTTAAATGACTTACAAGTATACCTGGAGACAAACGGTGCAGTTGGTATAGAGCTAGATGATACATTTAGTGATGAAACTTGGCTTAAACTTTTGATACTTCTGTACGCAGAAGACACCGTTATTGTCTCCAATAACCCTGTCGACTTTCAAAACAGTTTAAATAACTTCAATGACTACTGCAGCCAATGAAAATTAACAGTAAATCCGAACAAAACAAAGGTGATAGTATTTGGGGCTAGAAAACGAGGTGCTTATAATTTTAACCTTGGTCAACATATACTTCAATTAATTATCTAGGAGTAACCTTCTCTGCCTCTGGATCCTTTTTGAAAGCTCGCCAACATGTAAGTCAGCAAGCAAATAAAGCAATGCATCTCCTTTTCACGAAAACTAACAATGCAGATTTACCGCTAGATTTAACGATTAAATTATTTGATCATACTGTTATGCCAATACTTACTTACGGTTCAGAAATATTCGGTTTTGAAAACCTTGAAATTCTTGAAAAAATTCACAATTCATTTCTGAGACGAATAACCCATGCCCGTAAAAGTACCTCAAAATATATGCTCTACGGAGAGCTTGGGAGATATCCGGTATTTATTAATGTATATACAAAAATGGTTTCTTTTTGGTCCCGTCTAGTTGTTGGCAAAGGAAATAAACTATCTGCTAAGATGTACAAGTATATGCTTAATAAAAATGACGTAAACTTTAAATGGATCAGCAAGATAAAAGAAATTCTCGAAAGTCTTGGAAGACCAGATATCTGGTTATACCTGCATATACTAGTGCATAAAAATACTCATAGAATAATAAAACAACTTTTGATAGATCAGTATAAACAACACTGGTATAGTCAAATGCAGTTGTCAAATAAAGGCCGAATCTACAGTTCCTTTAAACGTACCTTAGAATATGAGAGATATTTCAACATTCTCCCAAAAGAAAACTACATCCACCTGTCCAGATAACGAACATGTAATAATCGTCTCCCAATTGAAACTGCACGTTGGGGAGGAACCGCGTACCTTGACAATACATGCAAGCTCTGCAACTCTGGCGAGGTAGGCTCTGAGCAGCACTACTTACTAAAATGTACATTCTTTTCCAGGGATAGAAACAATCTTTTACAAGACTTTAATATTTTTGATAATGAGCACTGCTTGGCAAGAATATTATCGTGCCAGAATGAGACTAAACTTGTTAAATTGAGTAGATTTGTCCGCACAATAATGTCAAAATTTTAATGTGTTTTTCAACAAGTTTACTTGTTTTTTGTTTGTTTGTTTTTTTCTCTTCTTCCTCTTCTTTTTACACTCCTTGTATACCCTGGACTCTAAGTTTACTACTATTTACTACGCTGAAGATAGTATTGTACTCTGTTTCTTAAATTTCCTATATGCTGTTTGTATAATTGTTAGCTATTTACATTATTGTATTACTTACTATACACAAAGATATACATTCATTCAATCTACGTTCTAAGTTTACTACTACTTACTACGATGAAAATGGCATTGTACAATTACGTCAGTAAATCACTATTCCTTATTTACTAAATGCTGTTTGTATAACTGTTAACACTTTACCTTATGTATTACTACACACTGTCTCTGAAATTTTTTCAAATTCTGTTTCTTTAACTGTTAACATATTAATTCATGTGTTTCTATACACGAGGATTCCCCCAAAGTTAAAACTTTAAAATATGTTAGTATTAAATTATCTACTTTTTCAGGTACTACCGGAAGTTACACGTTTGTCTTTTCCTTTATATTGCTTATCCCCATGTTGTAAAAAATTACATTGGGTGTAATAAAGAAATCTGTCTGTCTGTCTGTCTGTACAAAACAGGTAGTTTGTTCGTCAAACTTAATTTTTAGAGTAGATAATTACCGATTTTACCGAAGTGTCAAACAGATGCAATCACATGCAAACAGACTATTAAAGCTGTTCACATTAAACGTCGCGCAAAGGTACCGCTGATTAATTGTTTGTCTTACCGGTAATTATACAAATTAGATTATTATCCCGCAAATTAGGTTGATTGCACATTCATTTTAATGAATCACAAACACACTGCAGCAATCAATTATAATTTGATTTCAATAGGTGTGAAATACTATATATTATTAATTTGACGAAACGACTTTTTGCTTGCTATATAAAATAAGTTTGACGAAACGACGGTTTGACGAAACGACCATAATTCCTTAATTCTATTGTCTCTCAATATATTTGTTTTCTTTTACATTTAATCGGAATAACTATTGTTTTCATATTTCCTTATTGTAAATAGTTGCAGTTCCTTTTTGGTTCAAAACTAGACCTTTTATTTTCTGTTCGGATTCTCTAGAGTCAATGTTTTCTATGAGAAAAAAGATACCTGATTATTTATTATAAATATGAAGTTATCATGGCACAGTGTTAAAACTTAAATTGATATAAAACTTTTTAGAGAATAAAGGCCACTATGGTATAAAGTTCAATGATATACAGCAAGATGTAGACACTTTTTTAAAGATAATGATTCTTCTCTATGCTGATGATACAGTAATTTTTAGTGATGACCCAAATAAACTTCAGAATTGTTTAAATGACTTCTCTGAGTACTGCAGAGTATGGAAATTGAAAATAAATGTCAGTAAGACTAAAGCTATAGTATTTGGTTCAAGGAATGATAGGAACTTCTCTTTTCAGCTAAATGAAACACCTATTGAAATAGTCACTTCATATAAATACTTAGGTGTCTTATTCTCAAAAAGTGGCAGTTTCTTAAATACAAGAAAACATTTGGCAATGCAGGCTAGAAAAGCCATGAACCTTCTATATAAAAGAATTAACAATTTATATTTACCTATTGATCTTGCCTTGAAACTATTTGACCATACTGTCATTCCAATTTTACTTTACTTTTCTCATCAGAAATATGGGGATATGAAGACAGTCAAATACTTGAAAGAATACATTCTGAATTTTTAAGAAAAATTTCTCATCTTAGAAGGTCAACCCCATTATACATGCTATATGCAGAATTAGGACGCTATCCTCTTATTATAACAATCAAAACTAGGATGATAAATTATTGGAATCAATTAATAATAGGAAAACAAAGCAAACTTGCAGTTCAAATATACAAACTCATGCTTAATCTGCCAAATTTTGAATCTAAATGGTTACAAAGTATAAAAAATACTTTAAATGAAGTAGGTAGAATTGATATATGGAACAATCAAAATAACATACAAAGTAGTTCCCTCAAAATGATAATTAAACAAACACTTATTGATCAAAACCAACAAAAATGGCACTCATCACTTCTAGACTCAAATAAGGGACTGAATTATTCCATATATAAAGATTCTGTTGATCAAGCTTGAAGATTATTTAATCCACCTGAAAAAATCTGACTGGCTGTATTTACTGAAATTTAGAACAGGGAACCATTTTTTCCCCTGTGAAACTGGTAGGTGGTCAAATATCGAGCTTAATGCAAGAACTTGTAAGCTCTGTAGTATACCGGGTGTGGCAGATGAGTACCATTATCTGCTTCAATGTACCTACTTTAACCAAGCTAGGTCCATCTATATTAAATCATATTATTACAGGAGCCCAACTATACACAAATTTAGAGAGCTCCTGATTTCACAATCATGGAACAAGCTACATAAACTATGTACATTTATTAAAATAATCATTAAAACTGTCAAACAACAATAATATCCCTTTAAATCTTACATGCTTCTGCTCAATACGCTCAACTGCTCAATTTATATATGCCATTGATGTTATTATCAATAATATCAACCTTTTTCCTTTTCATCTATCATTTGCCTACTGAAAACAATTTGTTTAAATTCTATAAGACTATATATATTTTATTGTCCTATTCTTTGTTATTTTAACTGGCCATATTAATATTATACAGTTCAATATTGTGGCTTTTGCACTGTAATTATAGTCCTAACTTCCCTGAATCACAAGTTGATACACTTTTTTCACGTTAGCGCCATAATATTTCCTATAAGTGTTATACGAAACTACTTCCCTGAAACAATAGAAAAAAAAAAACAATAGAAAAAATCAACTCTTAATAACATTTGTAAATATATATAAATTTGTATGGTGTTTGAACAATAACTAGTACCCTATTGTAAAATACTTTTGAACATTTTCTATTCTACACGTGACCTTTTAAAATAACACGAATAGACAAATGTTTTTGAAATGATTATACTCACCATATGTGTAATCCATTGTTTTTATCCGACCATAATTATCAACAGTAATCCTAAAGGAAAATTAGTCCAACAATTTTACTTATTCAGCACTTATATCTCACTTCAGTTTGTAAACACGCGACCTGCGTGTATTGCCCGAAATTACGTCACATGACACAATGAGAGAAAATATAGGCCAGCTTATTTCGAATCTAACGGTACTAAGCCAACCTATAGTCTTTTCCAAAAAAAGATGTTATTTAAAATGTCACGTGATCATAAGGTGTTCATGTAAATATTTATAAATTGGTATATGCACTGTATACTCATGTACCCCTGTAACGGTTTGAGTTAATAAAGTATATGTTTGTTTTGTTTTTTATAAAATATTATCAGTTTAGGTTTCTCAGTATCTAATAGGAATATATGTGCTACCTATCAGCGGGGAGGTCAGTTACATTAATTATTTTACAAGGTTAAACCATTTACATTCTTCTTCATATTAAAATTTGTAGGACACTCATGTCAAGCTGGAGATCAAATGTTAAATACAAGATGTCAGACATAGAAGAAAGGTTATGATAGAACAGAAACAAATTATGAATTGCACAAATTCGAAAAGTTGTATCAAAATGCTGTAATTTAAAATCTCAAGCTTAAAAGCTGGTTGAGTGACAAGGACTACAACATACCCTCTCGTTCTTATAAGTATAATTTATCGTTGAATTTTAAGAGGCAGTTAACAATTATATAGATCTTCCCGAAAGCAAACAGAGTAAAAGGCTATACACTGACCATGTTTGTGCGTCAACGTCTTACAGCTCTGAAATATCAAAAAAAAAAAAAAAAAAAAAGCTGGCGACGGGACATACTTAACAAAGTCATATGCTATACTTTAGTAAGAAATACTAGTAACTGAAGCCTTGATTAAAAAAAATCCGAGAACTTTCATGTTTGTCAAGTAAGATGTTGACAACATAAGCTATAGTTTTAAGTAAAGCTACAGTTTTTTTTCTGTATGAGGATAAAAGAGCAGCCACACATAATATTATTATCTAAGTTTAGGAGTTCACTATTTCCAAATGGACACCAGCATCTTCATAAGATTTGTATTTAACTATACATGAAAACATCTTGGTATTTTAAATTTTGAAACTAGGCTTAGATATTTAAAGTAAAGTGATCCGAATGGCTTCACCAAACGCCAGTGTTAAGCCATTGACAACTTACCTAGAGATAATAATTGACATTAACTAGTAAGTTGCAAAATAGATTTTTTCTTGGTTATATTTAGTAACCTTTTTTCAACACTATACTTTTATGACTGAAATATTTAGATAAAAACTTAGCGCTGGGATGATTGAACTCAAATATTTACTTTATTTCTTATATCTAAAACACACTGTTATTTCGACATTACAAATACTATATAAAAAACTAATTTTTCAAACTCTGAATGTGTGGCACAACTTTCAAAGCATATGCTTCTAAACTGACTTTGACAGTTGCATCAATGGTTTCAAAAACATCTACATCAAAATTATCGTCGACACTTAAATCGACATTTACCAAAATTAAGGCCGTCGAGTTAACTTCGACTCAAAGTGCTATTTTTAGAATGTAATTTTACTACTATTTCAATAGCATGTGCTGTTAAATATCTGTTAACTACAGACGAGGCACATTTAAGATGGCTTCAAATACATTGATGAACACATTGACAATTTTGAACCTCGACGCATACAACTTACAGAGGTAACACAATTTAGGTACATTTTTAAATGTGGTTGTTGGTATTATTAAAAACCGCATAACATTTTACTATATTGTTTTACATATATAGTGACTAACATCGTACTTACTTACTTCTTTTACTCTCTTACAGCGCAAGCGGACATTTTTATTACTTGTCTTTGTCTGTGCCTGAAAAAAAAACAAACATTTAACCAGTCAAATGTTTTTTGTTTATAGAAACATGGCACATTTAAGTTGTTTTACTAATTTTGAAAAAAAATATGATTAAAATTCTCCACGAAGTCCTTTGATGTTTGTTTCAGGAACAACGGAGCCGGCCGAAACAGGAACCAACAATGATGGATTTGAACTTGCAGGGGTTCATATATATTGGTGGATTATCTCACTTACTACGTCAACTATTTTTTCTTTCTTGAATACGTTTATGACAAAATATTTTTTTTCAAAAGGGTTAGAAATCATACTACTTATATTTACATATTTGTGTATACGTAAAAACTTTAGCAAGACCTTATGAATTTTTAATGCTGTTGTCGAGAGGTTGTTGCATGAACATGTGGTTTTTGTTAAGGTGTTGCCATTTTGTATCTTTGTACACGTACATTGAACTCGGTATGGTTGATATAAAAATTCATTTCGTTGATCTCAGTTGGTGCGTTATCACAAGAAGAAACGATGTTTTGTTTTCTGTTACCATCAGAACTTGCCAAGGGTTTTTTCTTGGGTATAGTACGTATTAGGTATAAATAATTATGTAAATGAATGTTAAGCACTGAATGTGTTTATATTCTCAAAAACAGTGATGATGGTTAGCATGTTATAAATTACAAAGCAAAATTATTGCCCTGTTTACACACAGAATTTTCTTTAAAATGCATAACATATGACGTGCCGGCCACAATGCTTCATTTGAATCTCGTGAAACACACTATTCTTATATTAGACATTCACAAAAATTAGAATGTCTTTTCATACTAACTCATATTGACTTTAATCCCTTCTTTTGCACCAAAGGTATTTAAGTGTATCAATAATTAGTGAATATAAGAAAAACTCCCTAGCTTATCAAACAATATAAACATGAAATAAATGTCTTTGCATTAATTTATATAAAGATGATATTTCCCGATAAATAAATGCTATTCATAAATGTCTATGGGAGGCTTATAGTTAAATAATCAAGTGAAACAACTCTTTCGGTCACACGATCTTGGTTTTGTTCTGTTTAACGCTCTTTAACACTATTTCAGTTAAGCAGAGTGACAAAAATACCAAAGCATAATTTGTGGCTAGCTTCAAGTTCAGATAAAACAACCCGAACATTTTCACACAACTTAAGTTGATGTTCTGCAGTCGGTGTGAGATATATTTATGAAGCATTTGTCTAGACTCAATTCAGTCCGACACTGTCTCCATGTAAGGAAATCAATAACAATTCATGACGTACATTAGATCGACATTTCTCTGGGTGAACCGGTAGGGATCTAGGAGATAAAGAAAAACCATAGACGAATACACTGACATATTTTCTTTTCGTCTAAACACCGCACAGCCTGACTCCAAAGGAGTCAGATATGCAACAACGATAAGCAATGTTTAAAAATCAGACACCGCACAATAGTAGAAGCAAATCTCCCGATGTACGCTTAATTTTTTTAGTTTAGTAGCAGAAAGTTAAACCATGACTTAAGTGCGAGACTTATTTGACATAAAATGAAAGCATATTTTTTATTCGACATTTTGTGTAGTAACGCTCATTGCGTTTTATTAATTTGATTAATCACCTCAATTTTAAGATAACTTGAAGGTTTAAGATAATGGACAGACTGGTTTCCTAAATAAAATTTAAGTGCAAATTGTATGCACCCAAAACTAATACTGTTATTCTAGTATTTAGTAAAACAGATAAGATATACCCAAAAGTCATTAGAACCACTTTTAAGTCAAAGACATTTGTACAGATGACATTTCAAAAGATAGATAATTAAATCATCATTCTCTTCAAGAATAAAACAAGCATAAAAAAAGAAGAGAAAATACATTATATGTATATTGAAAACTGTCTAACTGAAATTCCATAGATAGCAGATGGTTTCATAGATATTTAAACGTAGCTTATCAAATAAATATTTGACACAAGTCTGTGTATTAACTTCACTGAAATCCTTAAGTTTGATAAAATAGTGTTTTATGGTCAAAAGGCTCGTTAAACTTTTAACAAATATCATTTATAATCCATTGATTATGACAAAATATTATGTAGCAGTATTTGAAATAAATCCCCACACGCGTACTTAAAATCTTTTTTTTTGAAGTTGAAGATTTGAAAAAGCCCGTGTTCTACGTTAATACTGAAAAAGAACTTTGTCAGCTTTTCTTATTTTTTTTATTTCTACTCACAAAACGTTAAATTTGTGTAGACTGTTAATCCATCATAGTATAATTTCATAGAATGTAAACATGACATCTAGTCTTTGACAAATTTAAAACAGTAACATTGATAGGCATTAGTTAGTTTGTATACATTTCAATCTTTCACACGCTAAAACAGACGTCAGAGGAAGGTAAACTTTGTACCACATGGCTTCTTAAATTATCGGACTTAATTTCAGTCGGAAGAAATGAAATACTACCTAACTTGTACATTTTATAGCTCATTCAAAGTGTAGGAAAATAATGGTGACCATCTTCTGAAACCTTATCTAATTTTTGTTTACATTCTTTGAAGAATTCCAACTGCCAAAATACTCTGTAGGAAGTCAAAATACATTTGACTGTGACTGATTGTTCTTTACGATAAACTGAAACATACGAGATGTCTGAATTCAAGCAACGAGGAAAGAAATTTTTTTTGAAGTGTATTTTGTATATGAATGATCTTTTTGGACAAGAATTAGCTTGTCCAAATTAATTTTACTGAATTTTTCACACAAACAAAGCTTTCGAGAAAATGTACATTGTGTGTATACATTAGAGTGATAATATACCTAACTGTTTACTTGATAATTCAGAAATGTTTTAAAATACCCAGAAACTATCTCAGAGCTTCCTAGAGAAGCCATAAAGGAGCAATATTTCAACCAAGAGTCAAGGCTTTTAAGCCGGCATTTTATTGATGTCGTGTTCAAGCACACCATATTAACAGACAAAGACGGCTGTATCACTGTGTTGGTTGCAAGGACTTTTTTCATTGAGAATTATCTACCCAGGATTCACAACTTTGTAGTACTACACTAATGTATAATTATTTATGACGGAGAATGCTGAAGATTAAAGCAGGAGTAAACAAACCTATCACTTTAGTATAATGCATATCTGCATTTTTCAAAGGTTGCATAAACTGCATCTAATATTCCACATGTGCATCTGTGGTGCTAGCACCAAGGTATCGACCGTTCAAACGTTTCGAGAGTGATGTTAAGGCCATTGGTACTTTTTTCCGTACCGACTATGAGAAACAGTTATTAGTCCCCTACCGGTTTAACCGAAAGGGACTATAGGTTTACCCTCCGTCCGTCCGTCCGTCCGTCAGTCCGTCCGTCCGTCCGTTTCAAAAACTGGATACCGTGATAACGCAAAAAGTACTGAAAATATTTTAATGAAACTTGAAATATGGGTAGATGGCAGTCTGGAGATTATGCACGTCTTTTTTTTCTTCCTATGTTGAAAATTTTGGTTGCTATAGCAACAAATATACTTAAAATATGGCAAATATAACAATATTTGTGATAACTCAAAAAGTTCTGAGAATAATTCTATAAAACATAAAATATGGATAGGTGATAGTATGGAAATAATGCATCTCAAGATTCACAACTCTAGCCCCAAAATTATTAGATTTATCCCCCCTTGAACTTAGAATTTTCATGAAAAAAATGTGTTTTTTTATTGTGTAAAACTCAAAAAGTACTGAAAATATTTTTAAGAAACATGAAGTATGGATAGGTGACAGTATGAAGATAATGCACCTCAAGGTTCACAACTCTAGCTCCAAAATTATTAGATTTATCCCCCTTGAACTTAGTATTTTCATGAAAAAATGTGGATTTTTGTATATAACTTCATTATTTCTTAATGTATCTACTTCAAAATTTAAATATTGGTTTCTTATCATCACCCACATCATATGTGACAAGGTTCATAATTCTAGCACCTAAATTGTGAGAATTAACATCCTTGAACTTTGTTTTTTTTCGTCCGCAACAACTGGATCCCGAGATAACCCATAAAGTACTGACAATATTTTAATGAAACTTGTTATATGGATTGATGGCAGTATGGACATTATAAACGTCTTTATTTTTCTTCCTATGTTGAAAAATCTGGTTTCTATGGCAACAAATAGACTTAAAATATGGCAAATATAGCAATATTTGTGATAACTCAAAAAGTACTTCAAATATTTTTATGAAACTTGAAATATGGATAAATGGCAGTATGGAGAATATCCACCTCTTTTTTATGAACCTAAAGAGGAACTGTCCGTCCGTCAGTCATTTCCTCCGAAAACTTTACCATCGGCCATATTTTCCTTACTATTGAATGGAATTACTTCAAACTTGGCCACAACAATACCTTTGAGAAGCCCATTCTAATGAAGTACATTTCTGTGACCTTGACCTCTGAATGACATTGACCTTTAAGATTATCTTGTCCAAAAACTATAAGTTTGGCCATAATTTCCTTATTTCTGAACAGAATTACTTCAAACTTGGTCACAACAACCCCTTTGATAAGACCTTTTCAACAACATATATTTCTGTGACCTTAACCTCTAAATGACCTTGACCTATGAAGTTATCTTCTTTGATGATACTTTGTACATGGATAGAGGATCATATGGAGATTATGCATGTCTCAGACAAATTCTTTAGTCAGTTTCCACATATGGGGTGGAGTTAGGGATATGGACATTGTCCCGGTAGGGGACTGTTGCTTGGTCTCTGACAAGCTCTTGTTTTAAAATGATTTAATGATAGTTAATATTAATAGAGTGAACGGTGACGAAATATTTGTTTTGTTTCATTTCGTTTTAAATTTGTATTGTCTTATAAGTTTAGTTTGAAAAATGTGTATTCATGCATTATCCTCTTACGAACACATTCAACAACATCGATTCTTTTAACACTGTTGTTACATGTATTCTTGAATCTACGCATATTTCAACCTTGTCAGTAAAATAAATCATATATTGCAAACGTCATTGATCTTTATCGTAATTTCGTCCGTGCTTTTATGCTTATTTCTTATTTCCTTCAACAAGGGGGGGTGAGATTATGACAGGGATACGTTTCATCCGCGCAGTTCTTGTCGTCAGCCTTTTCTCAAATAGTACTTCTTCTTCCGCGTTAGAGCATTCTTATTTGCCATTAAGGTTTTAGGTGAATTAAATAAAGGCGAAAGAAAGAGTAGGGAGAAACGCAATTATATTGTAACTATATCTTATATTTCAGCTTTAGTGATGGTGCTTGATAGTCGAGTATGTACATTAAAGAGCCAGTTCCCCTTGCAAAGATAAATATATATTAATAATATTATGATATGTGTAACAACAAGTTTTTTTACAAGCATATAAATTTGAAGCAGACATAAGGCATTTTTATGTTGTGATTGATTTAGACGTGACTATTGTCTTGCGAATACTCACATGATCGTATCTAATTTGTGTTTAGATGATGTTTCATCAAATTTGTAAAACCATTGATGTTTCCTTATGAGGATGTATTTAGCTGTTTGAATAATGGGAATATTTTTTAGAAGGATAGTTGTAACACATATTTAAATCCTTTTTATTTTGGTATGATATGATCTTTATAAGTGAAACTTGGCCTTTTATAGAACAGAATAATTACCGAATTTACTTGTAGCGTATTTTGAAGGAAAGACATGTTAAAGACGTAAAACAAGAGACAAATCTTTGTAACAGCCAGTCTGTACAGGATTTAGTTTTTACCCACTTTTCAGATGATTTGATCTTAATATCTAACTTATCACTTGATATCTGTTAAACCGATCCACTTGGGTATAATTTATCTCAAGCAGAGTATGAGAAATGTTTTTGGACAAGAGGCCAATGAATGATAAAGAGCTATTGCATGGTTCCGTGACACTATAGGGATGATTTAGAAATCCGATCACAGAATTTGTACTCATTTGTTAAAATCTGATTGTGAAACAAAATAATTCTAACATAGCAACAAACCCCTCGAGACGCAACTCGATTAAATCAATTACTTAAATCAGCGGAGACAGTAATTTCAATTTGATGGTCACAGACAAAGATGGATATACATAGAGATATGTGGTTTTTTAAATATCATCCCACAAGGTGGAACAAAACGCTTTTGCTGGAATTCAGACAAACAATAAAACTAGAAAGAGCAAAGATAGCACAGACATGATGGACACTAAGCTAAAACAATACTTTACTTGCCCACCTACATGGCATGCTCTTTTAAGCTTTCTAGATATCAACCATGTATTCTCTTTTTTGCTGTTGGAAAACTTCAAATATTTGTTTTGTATTGTCTGTTACTGTCATCTTACACAATGAACGAAATGAAAATGGGTCAGCGAAAACAGGTTAAAGGCCATTATTTGTAAATAACAAAGTGCTTTTAAATTCATCACACAAAATTACATTTGTTGACGCCATGACAACATTAGAAAACTTGTGGTGTTACTTAAAACAGGTTTGAACTGTACTAGTTTGCCGATATTAAAATCTGTATAAATATGCACTAAATGAAATGAAAATTATACACTGAAATATAAACATACATTTGTACATTTGTTTTTTCTGAAAAGTTTCTCAATTTCTATTCATGTGTAGGTTATGGTCTTAATTAAATTATAAGAAGACTTTTGCAGCCATAAAAACACAATCCATGTCGTTATTCTTGGTTGCTTCCTGGTGGTAACTTTTAGCTTCAGGTACACCTGAAAATTATTTTGATGGTTAGAAAAGGGGTATCGTTGAACAAACTATATTTCGCTACAAGATAATCAGGCATTACCAAGGAAATAATGCTTAAATAACCTGAGAAAAAAAAACTGCGGAATTTTTATCTGTTCACTCTTTTACTTAAAAAGCAGGCCGTTTTTTTATTGTTTTTATTTCAAATGAATCTTCATATAAAATGTTTAACATTGTTGAGCTTTGCTCGTACGAAATCAACCGAGCATTAATGCCCCCAAGCAAAGCTCTAGTATATATATTATTACGATATCTCATTTCCATACACGAACTCGCGTCAAAAAATGCCGAACGTGCCTTCTCTAAGTGAACGCGGTGTTACGTAATAATTCAGTATACTGATAAAAATAATAAGGATATAAAGAAAACTTTTACATTACAAGTCAGTTTATCAATAAACGGCATATCCTACCAAAATGATGATAAAAGGATTTGAACGTAAGTTTAATTACTCGTTTAATTTCTTTTCTAATTTCCTGTGCAAAATTCAGAAAATGTGGAGGTTCGAATTAATGTTAAAACACTTTGTCTGACGCTGCAAAATGTTCATTTTACAATATTTTTGTCTATTTTTTATTAATTCTAAGTAATTTAAGTTATGAAAAAATGATCATTTTTAATTCTATTGGTTTGATAGCTTTAGAAAATACTGACACCACGATTTTTTGCAATGTTTATTTTTTTTTAATTATAAAAAAGAGTTTGGTACGTGATGTGACGTAATGAAAATAGAAAATAACACTTGCTTAATTTAGCCTATTATTTAAATAATATTGACGTTATTCAAAAAGTATTTTGACATCATTATATGAGCTGACATTAAGATATTAGTCGTATATGATTACACTAATTTAACGATTTTAATCAAGTAACGAATCATTTTAAACCTTTTAAGACTTGCCACTTCAGCAGATTTACTTTAGTCATTACCACTGCTGTCACAGTATTTACTATCCTGCGACCAGCATCCAGAGGGTTAACAGAAAATAAAGTTTATTAATATGGTACAAAATAGGTCCTGTAGTATCCATATTTGTATTTAAAAATCCTATTTAAAGGATCAATTAAATACATGTATAATGTGCTTTCAATAAGCAAGGGTTGGGTTTGATGCTTGAATCACAATCTAATCTATTTTAGGAGAAGGCGAGAGTAAGGATTAAAAATGCCATTATTATTATTATTTTCCTCATTTATTACTTTGAAAACATCATAAAGACTCTCTATAGATAATTTATACTTTTAGATATAAAAATGATACATACATAAGAAAGAATTTCATAAGCAATTTTTAAAAGGGTAGTCCTTTCTGGAGCAATTTCCAGTTATTTTAAAAGGGTTTTCGAGCAGAGTTTATATCTTATTATTGATAAGCTTTTTGCGGTCATTCTTGAGGGAGATGTAAGCAAACTTCAAAGGCAATCTTAAGAACAACAAGTGTACCTGCTGGAGAGAAGTGAATGTGATAAACTACCCGCACTTGAGACATTCCAATAAGTAGATATTGAAGACTGATCATGTAATTTAAAATAAATTATCACACTATGGTACTTAAAGCACCAGGGAGTCAATGCAATGGCTTTGAACTAGAAAGTTCCTGAGTCAGAAAAGGGAAAATTTATTAATAAATATGACAATATCTTATCACACATAAAGCAATAACAATGTGGCTGCCTTCTAGTAGGTTTAAAAATCTTTTATTATAAATTATTATTATCATTATCATTATTATTATTAAGATATTTCAAAATTAAGTAATTTGGAGTTTGTTTTGATTGATTATATATAATTTTTTTCTTGCAATATCAGTCAAACTTGTTCGTTGTTAACCAATCTTGTAGGAAAACAACTGATAGAAACATCATACTTTATAAGTGTACGTCTTCAGGCACCATTTATTCCAATTTATAGTCTTACGCTGTCGACTATTATGTCTTCGCAAAATTTGATGCCTCACGGTAGAAACATTGTTCATGTTTTACTCGGAGGCAGTAGTAACAACCTGTGTAGTGACACCGTTGATGAATGTGATGCGACACAACAAAAGGGACATTATGGGCGATTTTTTTCAGAACTTGACTGATTAATCTTTTTCTGTTACAATAAATATGTATGATATGTATATCATATTAAGATGATATATCATATAGATGAGACACGGTAATTTTAATGATGCCAAATACTTTTCCTCGCTTTTTTTGTTGTTCCGCCACCCATAACGTCTCTTTTGTAAAAGCTGCCATAAATGAGATTATAGCTTATTGGTCTATGCATTTTGTTGCTTATAAATCGTTACTTTTTCCAAAAGTAAAGAAAAATGTATATGCTCATGTTTTCATGTAATTTACTTTAGAAAATGTTATTTTGTTTGTTTCCAGACACTCTTGTTTTGATTGTTTTGGCTACAGTTATAATAGGAATTGTTCTGAGGTAAGAAATCGTTTTTTATACCACCGGTTATTTAATGATTTCTTTTTTGAAAAAAAAAAACTGTTTGAATTACACTTCAATATAAGCTTGTACAAGTTACCAAACGGACGGGATAACCCTATTTTTTGTTAATATAAGACTTTTATTGTAGACATTACTACGAATTCTATTAATAGATGAACGAATACCACTACCATTATCAGCCTCATTAGAACAATATTGTTTCTGAAATAGTGAACATACATTTAATCAGAAAGTATGCCGTTTTATAGATACAATCGAACATATCAAATTTTTGAAAAGTTAACATTTAAAAGCCGATTATATGATAGGGGCAAACATCTGGTAGCTTAAAATTCTTTAACTGCCTATTTAGGGAAGGCATAACAACTATAAGATATAGCTGAGATTATTAGTTTATTAGTTTGCAGGATTTGTGTTTTAGTTCACACGAGATTAAAGTTGTCTTTTGTATTTAAGATGAGATGAGATGTCGATGATAATATATTTACACAAGTTTAAAAAGCCAATTTTAGGATCAAACGAAAATTAGATTCCCCCTTGGGTCTTTAAAGTCAGTTCAATATAAGAGGGAAACAATCTACGATAAAGTCCACAATCGTTTATTCAAAAAGAGTACTACCTTTACAGCAATTTGTCATTTAGTGAACAGTCTTGAAATCGAGTTGAAAGGTTATCTATATCCGATGAAAAGATTACAAATATATTCTGAAGATGATTTCTCTTACGTTTGATAATTGCATATTTTCTTCTATTGCTTTAGACAAGGAAACTTCGATATACCTAACACTTTTTATTTTGTATTCTGTATTTTTTAAAACGTTATTCACTTTTTTCTTGGTTATAAAACAATGCATTTTATCCATACGTCAAAACAACCTGGGATCATTGCAGGAAAGCTGTATAAAGACGTCAACTTTTTACGTAACACTAACGCTGACTGCGCAAATTTAGTATCATTCTACGTTTCAACCTTTACAAGAAGTGCCAAACGAAGGATCTAAATTTGAAGAAACATGCAAATTAACGTGAAATATATACAAACTTAATCAAGAATCCTAGGAGAGATTTACAAGATAACCTTACTCATAAGTAAACCCTCAACATATTTATTTCATTCTGAAATGAGTACAAACAGATGCCGTAATTTTCAATTACCAATGACTGTCGTTAAGTTTTCCATCAATGCTTTTATTTAGAAATGTGTTCTGTCAGAAGTCATTGGTTTAAATATCAAAATGATTTATTTTGTAAAGAAGACTTGTTTTTAGTACGTTTACCTTTCTTGAGATTGTTACCATGCGTTCAAGCTATTTTTCATTTCTGCTATAATAGTAATGTAGTATACGCAAAACCAGGTAACTGCCAGCAAAGAAATATGATAAATATAATTCTAGGACTAATTTTGGATGAAAGCTATCGTAAATTTTCAATAGTTTTCATTCAGCTTAAGTTTGTTCATTGTATGTTTTAAAATATCCGGTGAAATATAAACTAAGTGATTTGCAGTATAAGTAAACTAGACAGCAAAGTTACAATCAGTGTGCACTCCAACGCAATCTCAGCTTCGTCATATTCACGAGGAAAAGCTTTAGTTAAATCCCATATTCCAGCAGTTAATTAATTCTTGCCATAGAAATTGCAATATCACCTAATCCATGCTTTGTGTGCTGTTTGCGTACAAATTCACTTTGAAAAGATATTTGTTATTTTTAAATTGGGTGCTTCATTTGATTCAAGAATGGTTTAAACCTTTTTTTATTAAGACAGAATAAAAGGTCACTGATACTTATTCAGATGATAACCAAAACAAATAGATTTTCCCACAGGCTTCTGTCGTTCTTAATAAATCGTCTGTTTGGGGGACTTGTTATGATTCAAATAAAGTTACATTTTGGCTTGTCTAAAGCGTTACGGCTTAATTTGTCAAATATAGACAACAATACATCTTGAAAAGATGCTTATATTAAAAACAAGATATTGGTCCCGATTGACAGAAGTTTGTCTACTTGTGATACACTCAATGTCCTCATTGTTTCATTGCAATAGCTGGTGGGTAAATTAAATTCATACGAAACAACGAGCAATTAAATCAACACAATAAAACAACAGATTTTAAAGATTATAAGAAGTGTACACAGATTCATATTTAGAATTTTTAATTTTATTTGTATCATTTTATCATTTATTATTTTTAAAGCTTTTGATCAAGGAAATTTAAAAGAAAGCATTGACCTCACACCTGTGTTGACTTCTTGCCAGGGCTTAATTTATATACTCGAAGTAGTAATTTCATCCTTAAGGTACTTTGTCAATGATAAAATAATGTTGAAAAAAACTAAAAATGAAACCATTTTAAAATGAAAATCAATTCTATATTCTTGCTTCGGGCAATAAATGGAATATTTGGAAATGTTTACACCTAATTATTACAGACTATCTGCAACCAGTGGAGGTAAAAGAAAAACTGGTTCAATGTCACTGAGGCACAGAAATTTTGAAAGGGAACAACAAATTGAGAATACAAACGACAGACTAGCACGCTCTATCAGCGGGAACAATTGTGAAACCTGGGCACCCTGGGTAAACGACAATCACCCTAATGCATCACACATCGAAGACAAAGAATATGTTTCTCCCCAGACACTAAGGGATTATTGTCCTGATGGAACTATAAGTAAATTTGAATGCGCGGACACTAATGGTGAGCCATTTCACGCAAACGTCACGCGAACAAACTTCTTCTTATCATGTTACGACCTAAACGTTGGCGTAATTTGTACACCATTAGACCATTCCGGAGGAAAATGTCCTGATGTATCAATTAGGTATTACTGCAATTGTACAATCCCTCCTCCAAGTCCTACGACTCCAGGTAGGTTAACTTGATGATAACAATATCTTAGCTATAACAACGTAAAACTACGAAAAATGTTTTATAAAACGTTTTTTTTTCTTGATAAAATTCTACTTGTGTGTACGGACGTTAGAACCAAACATTCATGAAGCTTTAAAGTACTATTTGAGAAATAAGATTAAAAACTGTAAACTTGTACCCATTTGCAGTTCATCACTCCATTACCTGCTTTGGAACTCGAAATACTTTTTAAAGAAAAAGGCTGATTATGAGGGTTTACGATTCGCAAAAAAATCAGTGTTACATGCAACAGCTTCATTTAAACGATTTTTTTGAAAAACATTTTATGCGGACCTAAACATTTTTCGTTGACTCTTGTTGAATTTAAAACCTGCATTAGTGTGAAGGTTATGAAGGTATTTTATGCATTGCTTTTAATTTGACCAACTGATATCTTTCTTACTGACAGAGCCAACAACTGGCATTGCTCACACCACTGAGCAGACTACAACACTATCTACTGCAACTGAAATGGTGAAAATATCTGTCGAGATAACAACAGCACCACCTGTTCCAAGTGCTTCATCAATGACTTCAGAGAAATCAGCAACAACAGCGTCTGGTAAAAACATTTCAGAGTTTGTTCTTTAAGAATCACTTTGAAATACAAAAATACGATGGTTAAATGAAAAAATGAAAACATTCCTTTTTGAATTTAATTTTTCTTATTCAATATAAAATAGATGCAATGACAATTACTACCTTAAGACGTTTCCTTATCGACCACAAGAAAAACAGCCAACCAAGCGATAAACACTTAGGTTATGAATGTGAAAGGCTATGGGTTTGCTTAAATCGTGTCAAATATAACAATAAAGTTACATTTATAATAAATTAATTATCAATTCTGAATGGGACCAACAGAAACATCGACAGTTTGTTATTGCAAACCAGAATATTAATCTGTGAAGCTATACAGTACTTTAGAGATACAACTTACTTTTTGTTGAGACTGTAGTTTTAAATAATTTGAAGTGTGTTATTGTATTTGAAAACAATTACAACACTTGATTTACATCAAACTCTATATTTAAGATCTCAAGTACATAGTTTGTCATTTGTACGTATTTCTTCATTAGTGTTATTCTTCTCCGTATAAATATATAGCTTGTATTGCCAGTTTTCTTACCTTAATTACCTTAGCAATTTATTCTTAAGCTGGCCGATAGTGTAGCGGTTTAAGTTCAATAGCAAACGAAAGTTATGTTTAATTTTATCAAGTCCAGATATCAAAGAGCATATCAAATCACGAAAAGTCATTTAGTTGATTTGTTAGATCATTGACTTCAAAATATTCTTACTAGTACACCAAGTAATACACACGACAGTTTCTTAATCATTAATGATTCATTTTTTTTATTCAGTGTCAGATGTTGGCAGACAAGACAGAGAAACATCTGAAAAAGAGACCACGTTCAACCTAGGCGGTTTGGTTTTGCCTTGGTGGCTGTTTGTGCTTATCCTGTCGGGGATCCTATTCATAATCAGCACATGCATCTCTGTATGTTTGTACAAGAAGGCAACCGGTCGGCTCAGCAATCATTACAAAACTTCAGTTCATCCTTTGGATGATGTTTAATTAACTATTGTACAGTTTTTAAAATCAAAACCATAAAACAGTGTTTCCGTGTTTCTACTGGGATTAAGATGCCCATAGGACAATCTGCTTTATTCTAAACACGTTTTGTGACAGAACTGTGATACTGTTATTAGATTGTTATTCTTTATTTATTTTTCTTTTACTGCTGATCTTTATAATTTGTTTGTCCTTTCTGTTTTGTTTAATATAGATACGATAATTTTTTTTTCGATTTTCCGTTTTCTTACATTAGCTTTGCAGAGTAATCGTGTGCATTTTTTCAATTTTACTCGTTTCAGCTAGAATTCAAACCGTACAGATTTTTGAAAATAAACAATATATTTATTTTGCTTTTAATTTAGCATGTTCTGTAGAATTTAATGACATAAAATCTAAAACAATTATTATATCATGGATGTTTCTGATTTTGTCATCCCTCTTGTATTGCCAGCACAGAGGAAGTCAGGTAATGCCACACTAAATGTTAACCATATGCTCTTTATTTTGTTTGAAGACTGCTATAAAAAGTACACCCTTAAATAAACCGATGATAAACTAGAATGTATTTTGTTGGCTCTTTCTCTATAAAATGTGAAAATAAAAATTTAAGGAAGATCATATGTTTAAATGTTCTTTTCATGAAGTTTATAGACACTTAAAAGTATTCATTTTTTTATAAACTATTTTCCATCAAAAATTGTACCACTGATACTTTCTATATAAAGACCAGTATCAATTTTAACAGTGTAACATAGAAAATTTGCCCCCACATCTTAACCTTAGGTAAAGTTTCGTTCAGTATCATTTATATTCACATGATTATATGCCTCTTTAAGGCGTCGGCGTTCTCGGAGTAAACCATTAGCATACTTGGGTTGGCATCTGTACTCTTAAGCTTATTTTTTTGTTTTCTTGAACTGTTTGTCGTAAAATGAAACATTTTATGATAAAGTATTATATGAGACGTGTGACTGCTTGAAAGTTTTGACTGACACAGAATGGTAAGATACGAATAATGTTCTTTACTCTTATGCAACTAGTTGTTAAAAGGCTGCAGTTTTTATTTCTAGATATGAACTTCATATTGAATGCAAATTTGTCTTAAATGGAAGATCATTGCTCTAAATATAGAACATTACCTTCGTCTTACGAATGAAGATTTCTTTTGATAACACAACATAAATATAACTACCATAATGTTTGTTTGTTTTCTGAATAAAGAGATGCCCTTTTTTAGTCTTGAGGTTTGATAATTTTTTTCTTTTGGTATTGGACTTAGACTTGCAAATATTTTACACAATAAAACAAAAGCTTCCTTTAAATTGTTAAGTCGGCAGCGTGTAAGACTACCAATTATCGACGACTTTGTTAAATAAAGAGCCTATAGTCGTATCTCATGAACACGAACATATGACAGGACTCTTGTTAAATCTAACCAGATTTGTCCGAGTTATTCGAATTTGAATTAAGGTTTTCTTGCAGTACAAATTATTGAATTAACTAAGATAACTGATTAAAACAACAAAGGCACCATAATCAATTGATTTGAACTGGTTTAATTGCATAACATCATTTTTATGTATTTTTCAATTTTGTTCTCTGAACTTTCGTTTGAAATACAGCCTTGCGCTTTAAGGTTACAGAATTAAAGGGGTTCATTTTAGTGGCCAACCTTTTTCCACAAAAGCGAGTTAGATTTCCCGAGTAATTTTGAAAAAAATACAAGAGACCAGTTAGTGCGCGTTTCATGTTACCTTACATTATCTAGCATATATTTTCTAATTGTACTGAAAAAATTAGAAGCGTTACTCAAAAAAAATCATTCAAAGCGTTTAACGATTTTAACACCTCTTTAAAATATCAAGTTAAAATGTAATGTTATGAAAAGTTTATGATAGATTTACATGGCAACTAACATTTCGATTTACATCTGCACAAAATCAATAGCATGCACTTCTTGTGTCTATACCTCATTCAACAGCAAGTTATGATCTCTTACATAATTATTTGGTCTATATCTACATTTTATTTTTTTCCTAGCACGATATTTTCAGCTTTGCATGGGCGAAGTTACAGAGAAGATTATTACAAGTGTTTTGTTTTGTCACCTCACTGCACGTCAGAGATTAAGAAACGTGGTATAAAAAACTTATCAAGTGATTTTGTGTAATGATAAATGATAATTTTCTATAATCAATTGTAACGTAAGTTCACTTGAAGCGACAAGATATTGCATAATGTGGTGACAGTGCTTTCGTTAAAATATCTGAAGAAAAGAGAGGTTTAAAACTATTTTCTTTCTCTATTACATCGTACTACTTTTTCATTTCAAAATTATTCTGAAAGACAAAACAGTATCATCTTTTATATTTTATTTATTCAGTATTACATGTGTTTTCATCTGTGGTAACATATCGGTAAGTTTCTAAAAGGACGACAATTATTAATTATTATGGAGACGGTTTTGTTTTTAACGTTAAATTGGTTAACATGGCCCAGAAAATTGGCATGATAGTGTTTTGTATTTTTAGAAAAAGCAAGCTTTACATATCTTTACATACTGAGATATTCATTTGGAAACAAGTGTTACTCCTACTAAGAAAAACGTAATATAGATAACATTGCTTTTTACTGGCCCAGTAAAAAATTAATGAACAACTGTACAGGAGGGATTCTTTACCTTTGCCCGTCTTAGAAACGAACGACAGCAATCCCTGTTATCTTCAACATAAATGATTTTGCTTGCAGATTCACTTTGATAATGCAATAATGTGTTAATATTGCTTTTCTCCGGGAATTGATACTAATTTTGTTTATTTTGCTGCCTAAAACACGACATGTTTTTATTGACATTATAAAGAAGACGTGTTTTTATACAAGTTTCGACTTTTAAAAATTGCTCCTAAAGTACGCAACTTCTAACATTATGTTTAATTAAAAAATAATGCATTTTAACAGCATAGTCTCAAAGACATGCAAAAAAACCCCATAAATTTTTTGAACCATGACAATCAAAGCAGTCATGCTTTAAATCACCAAAAAGATTGTGTTGAAGCTTCTTGAATTACACTTGTAGAAGCCATACAGTTCCAACAACTATCACGGCTTGGAAAGCAGACTCAGGAAAATACATTACAATATGAAATGTACTTGTTTTTCATGGAATTTGCTTATTCTTCGATGAAATTAGAAAACAAAAAAAAGAAGAAATTGTTCAACTTTAAAAAACAACCGCTATTTTAGACTCAGTACTAGGTTTCATAGTCTACTTGGGCGACGAGCACACTATTACACAATCACTATATAATGCAGGTATTCTATTTTCACTAACTTTATACAGTAGAGTTCCGCTAGTTAGACGGATCAAAATGTGATATTTACGGTGAATAGGTCTTATTAGCGGACCTAATTTGTTCTGAGTTTTAGATTATGACTATGATTCTGAAAAATATATAAATAAAGTAGTGGTCTACACAGGAGCTATTTTTCACTAAGTTACGTCCATATTACTTAAACACATCCAGTTTAATGTCAAATTAAAGTTAACATACTTTTATCTGTTGTTTAGGCATGTTAAAAGCTATCAGCTAGCTAAATATGTGCCCACATCTTCTTTTGAAGGTTAGATTTATTTTTGATCCTTTATATTGTGAATTAAAATAAGACTCTTGCCTTGCTAGGTAGTTTCACAACCCTATAAGAATATTAGTAGCTTAGTAACTACAGTGTGAGTAACGGTTTTGAGACTGCCAGCCAATCACAATTTTCTTCTTTTGAACACAAGATCTAATGTGCATGAGTAAAAGTGATGAAAAACGATAAAGGTTAGGATTGTTTCAATAATTAACATTATTTATTTCATTAAAGTCTCATCAATGTACAAATACATATAACAATACAACATGTTTTTACACAAATAAATAAAATACATTGTCATTCTGAATTATAAGAGACTCTAAAACAATTAATTTTCAATAAGATACTGATTTATTCTTGACACATTATACACCTATTAACATTTATATGCTAAAATCTAGACTGTCTTTGCTAAATCGACAAGTCGATAAGTTCGAGCATAAAGTCAACAAGATATGGTGTAAACTTGATGACGTCAGCAAGCAATTTGCTGATCGTGTTATACTTGTGAGAGAAAGCTCGACAATCTTGAGTTTTTAGCAAAAACAGTCTAGATTTTAGCATATGTATCTAATGTTAAAATATAAAGGTCATTGCATAAACAAATGATAAGTTATGAAGACTTCAAAATTTAACCCTTGACCTCAATGGTCAATACTGAATATGGGTCAGGGTCATATCAAGCATGTCAAATTAATAACAAGTGATCATATAATGTACACCATTTCCAAATATGTAAGCCATTCCTTAAACAATACTGAATAATGAAGGTTTAAAAATTTCACCTTTGACCATAACGGTCAAGGTCAAATTGGGTTCAAGGTCAAATATCAGCATATCAAATGATAAACAATGTTCAGATTCATATGCCCGAATATTAAGATCATAGCTTAAATATCAATGAAGTTAAAAATAGTTTAAATGTTTGACCTATTGACCCCTGGGGCTGGGCCAATTAGAACCCGAGGTTCATGAGTAACCCGGAAAATTATGTTTTATTTTAATTCTGTTGGGGTCATATGATACCAAGATATAAATGTATTTTGATGTAAAACATCCACTGACTCGTAACAACTTACTTTTGTTACAGGGTACAAATACCCACTCATTTTCATTGAAGTCATTGAAAACACAGAATGAGCTTAAAAACGAAAATTAAAGCCATCTAATTCCAGGAACTGCCGCTGATTTACTATTTTCGTATTGGAAAAGATGCATCGCTGATTTACTTTTTCGCCTGTGAAAATGCGGATTTTGCAGCAGACTGACAATGGTTCCCTCTAAGAACGCTGTACTTCTTGTCTGGAAGAGCGTGTTTCATAAAGTCATTGACCGTCTTTCCACTGACATCGGCACTTTTCTTTGTCGTCCAGTTACTGGAACAATACGTAAATGAAGAAAAAATAAGATATCAAAGACACTGTCCTACTAACGATAGAAGATAGAAAAACAAGCATAAAAATATACTTCAAAACATGAAAACCGTAATTTTTAGATCGAGTAGTACTGTCTCATAGTCTAAGAGGGCGACACACAAACTATTATGCAAATGTTAATACCCTGTCTTTCACATATTTCTTGATAGTCTAATTTTTACTAACCCCATAATGAAAAGATTCGCCAGAGTGTCCTGTCAAAAAAGGTGTAAAAGTGAATCGGTTCTTATTTGCTCTTTAAACTTTGGTTCTTTAAATTTATTTATTTCATCGGGTTTTAAATAATGAAAGTGGTTTAAACAACAACGTTCGTTTTCGTCGGTAAAAATAAATGAATGTTAAATGCTATTTAAATGTATGTTTGTATTGTGATTTTGTTTTATGTCAACTGACTTAACACTGTATTTGTCATATGCAAATCTTCGTTGCCTACAGAGGCAATAAAGATGTAACAATATAATGTACTGGATTATGGTATGTCATAATCATAATGCTTGAAGTTAGTCAACTGCATTAGCAAAAAATATGAATTAATTGTTTCTAAATTCAGAAATATATACTGTCAGCGTAATTTATTAAAAGCTACGAGCTAAATTACTAATGAACTTACAACTTCTTTCGAATGAAATTTATTTTAAAAAAATTATTTACAATTTATGTATGAAAATAAGAAGCTTGTCTTTTTGCACAGTTTGACATAATTAAATCTAAATATTCTAAATACAAAATGATTTCTGGTACCTTTGTTTCATATTTGAAGCAGGGGTGACAACTGTGTCAGAACTCTTGCCATAGTTAGGTCCTTTGTGAACAAGATACTTGCTACCATCGCCCAGTGTCAGACGAACCCCGGCATGATGAGCTAGCGGGACATTTTTTCCACCTTTATAGTCCATACTTCCCAAGGGCCTAAACAAAAGGATTGAACAGAACACTAAATAAAAATTTGCGTTTAAATGTTTTACCCTAATTTTTCCAATGAATAAACAACTATTTTACATAAACACAAACAAACATTTTCTGACTATGATCAATTACAAATGTCGTCTGGCGAAGATCAGGGGATATCAGGGGAAATGTTATATGTAATAAGTATTTGTTGTTATTTAATAAAATTGCCTCGGGCCAACTGCCCTCGGACAAATAACAGGGCCAATATCAAATCACTTATTTATAACATATATTAAATACTAAAAAAGACAAGACGGCTATATTTGCTCTAAAATGCTCACCTAAGTATAACTGCTTAGAATGCAAGTGTCATATAATAGACTTATCATAAAAACAAAACAGAATGTACTTAACAAGAGGCATAATTTGAACGATATTGGTAGAGGTTTACTAGATATTGCTTTTAACCAAATATCAGAAGTCTCAGGCTAACGGTTTCTTTCTTTTTTTTACAGTTTCTCTTTAAAGTTTTATATAAAGCATCTTACCCCCAGGATGTGACCTCAGAGGTAGAGCAAATAATAAAGGTACATAATTTAAACTAGTTAGGGTACCACAAGAAACTGCTACCCTTACAACACACTAAATTTCAAAAGTCTAAGCTTTGTGCTTTCTGACAAACAAACTTTCAACGAGTTTGTCAATACAAATCTATGTTAAACATCTGACTTCCAGATAAGAGCCAAAGATTATCCCATTAGCAAAGTTTGAACAAACTGCCAAGGTTCCACTGCACTGCTGTATGCATAATGTTAGACATCTCGGCCTTCCAATACTTTTCCTATATGTTTCTTTGTAAAACATGTGACACCTCGGACGGGGCCCTGAGGGCATAATTTAAACAAAATATAAAGGTATAAAAATAAAGGTCCACCAGATAATACTACAAACTAAAGTTCAGATATCTTGGGCAAGTGGTTTAAAACATTCGTCGAGGCTCAAAGTTTTTGTTGCGGTCCCGACCATTTCGATCCATCGAGGAATGCCCGCAAAGGAATAACGTTGGAACCATACATAGGTTTCAAAAGAATTTCACCAAGAAAAACATTGATGCACAGCATCAAGTCGGCGTAGGTTATTTTGAAGAAGGGAACGTTTCAGACACATGTAATTTTACACATACATCCGTAGAACTGTTGGTGCATTTAAATAGACCATCTTCGATTGCAATTCGTATTAATGCCACCTCGATCATATGTTGTTTGCTAAACTAACGTTTTTACTACTGATCGAAAGAATCGATTCCCTGATGCATTTATTAAAAGTTGTATTTACAGTCACTACCTCTACGTGTTGGTACTAGCCGTGTCGCTACCCAGTGGAAAGTTGGTTCACCACCCAAGCGATGATGCTTTGCAATAATATAGCTACAACTGGTGTTTCTTAATTCAAACTTATATTTTATTAATTAATGCTTATTACATTTTTCAAATCAGTGCAAATTAGTATTTAATCCTAATAGGGCCTTAATTTAGGCCCTGGTGCAAATTAATGTTTTTTGTTTTGTTTATAGAATTTAAGTGTTAATCAATCATATGCATGTACAATACGTTAAACAACTTGATCTAAGTCCAATACGAGTGTACGTCGCAGCTATACACTTTAAACCTGTAAATTGTTAAACATTGATACAATAAAATCATATAATCATATTGTATGTTTGCTTTGAATTAAAAACCTTACCCGTTTTTAATTGGGTAATAATCACAAGTTAGCCAATGTGCAATTAACCCTGTAGCGAATATATTAAGTAGCGAACAGACTAGGTGCGAAATAAAATAGGTAGCGACTTCGAGAATGTTAATAAAATGTTGATCATTTTCAAACATGATATTTTCATTTTCATACCGAAAGAATATTTCGTATTTATTTCAGTTTAATACCTTAATTAAATAGCAGTTCTATGTATTCAATGAAACGACATAATGATAATAAAAAATAATCGTCAACAATAACTGTCACCATAAGATGACAATACCCCCGAAAGTGATGCTTTGACCTTTAAGCTGAAGACTAGTCATTAAGGGGTCAAGGGCAGATAAATATAGGTCAATGGGAAGGTTTTGTCCAAAGGGGTGTTGTGTCCAAGTATGAAGTATATCTACTTACTAATATGAAAGTAATGGCTAAATGTTAGTTTTTGGATAATTGGATATTCAAGGGTCAAGGTCAAATAAATATAGGTCAGTGGGAAGGTCTTGTCCAAAGGGGTGTTGTGTCCAATTATGAAGTAAATCAACTTACCAATACGGAAGTATTGCAAATTTTAAAGTTTTTGGACAATTGGATCTTCAAGGTAAAGGTCATTCAGGGGTCAAGGTCAAATAAATATAGGTCAGTGGGAAGGTCTTGTCCATAGGGGTGGTGTTTTCCAGTATGAAGTAATTCCACTTATTAATAAGGAAGTAATCACCAATGTTAAAGCTTACGGAACGACTGACGAACGGACGGACAGTTCAATAACTATATGCCTCCCTTCGGGGGCATAAAAACAACTAGTCCTCAACATTTGCCATAGCTTTGGCATATCAAATACAGTCGGTGCTGCCGACTAAATAAAAGTGGCCCTCGGTCTAATTTGGAAATTTGTATCATAGGATATCTATACTATTAGCGATATGCCAAAAGGGATCACACATAGCAGGAGAGACAACACATGTTTCCAGTGTTTGCCCCTTGTAACCATACAAAATGTCAAAATAGTGCAACAGCTTTTAAAACAGGTGTTTCCCCTTAAAATTCATTATAAATCAAATGAAAATGAACATGTTTTGTTTTCTTTCAAATATATCTTCTGTTGCCATTTTTTCTGAAAGTCTTAATAAAATAATGCTCTTTTCCTCTTTATGCTTTTGTTTAAGGCAAAATTTAAATCTAGTATGACTCAAGATTCAGAAGAAATCCGCTTTTGTAACATTAGAATTATAGAGCCGTGTTAGTTCTTTCTGATTATTGCTGTCCGCCATGTCGGAAAGATGTCAGTTTAGTGAAGGCTTGCTTAATCATTGATCTATATATAACGACAAGTAATTATTGTGATCCTTGTGTTTCAAACATGAGTCATGGTATGATGGTGGCTGATTTCTGCCAGTTTGTTATGTCGTGTTTGCGAGTTGCGCCAAAAAATTGTCGTTCTGTGTTGGCGAGGGGACAACAGGTTCACACGTTAAAACGACAAATGAGCCCGCCAACATGACAATTGCTACATTTGTTGCTCTGTAGAGTTTTCGCCACGCCAAACCGCCAACATGATGGAAATCAGCCACTATATAGTTTGGTATGTGACACGTGGGAATATTCACTGTTTTCATTTGTACCTTTTTAAGACCTATACACCATTCGGCTTCTTCAGTTCTTCAATTGTTGATCACGTGCAAAAAAAAAGCGATATTCACCCCGAAAAGAAATTGTTGTAAGAAATTTATTGTGTCATCACAATTCGCTCGAGTTTTCAATCATCTTAGCATAACTGTCGCATCATGTTACTGTACTTTGGCCTTTAATGATCCAGAGGGTCGAACTAATTTTGGTTCGATAAAATTTTAAGCGAGACAAAAAACTTTGATCGACTAAAATGGCGGATGTTTACAATGTAACCAATCATCAATGTTTGTATATTCTTCAAATTTCAGCGACATTTAACAGTTTTTAATTTATGTTGTGCATCATATGAAGGTAAGATTATAATGAAAGTCTTTAAAAATTATGAAGAAATACGTTTATAAAACACTTAAGCTAGATGACATACATTGTTGAGGAAACTACATAGCCTTATATTTATTGTGTACAAATGGGTGACGGTACGATAAAATAATTGTAAGCTCAAAAAGGTTAGCAGATCGTCAATTATTGCTCAGGTGTTTCGATTGTTGAGACTGGAAAATAGAAGACAACACAACCATTCTATCTTAATGTGATACTTTCTTTTCCGAGAGCTTCCTTAACTTACTCTTTCACAGAAGTCTGTCCTGTAGTTGCGCCGGCATGTCTGCCTATGTTATAATTTTACGGAGCTATATCTTAGTAAATTTTATTCCATATTCTGCATAGACCTCTTCAGTTAGCCGATAGTTATTGCCAATTAATTGTTAGAAAATCCACACGCTCTTTTGTTCTGAACCATCTGTAAGTTATCAATATTTGGAATCTCATGAAACTTAAATGAAAAACGTGGTGCATCGTCAGATATCCACAGCACCTTATTCTGTTATCACTACCCTGCATGTATGGAGAGTAACGGAATTGTTGGACTTGGTTATCCTACGAGGCGGTTGTGCGTACGCAACTTTTGCCAGGGTAACCATGGAGGCCTCGTAATTGTCCTCAATCTGTTTACATTTTACAGATTTTTTTCAGTCTGTCCGTAGCAGATAGGTGGATTTCAGGAATCATAATACAGATTGGAATACTGCAGTGATTTGCAGGAGAGTTTACCCAGGATAGCCTTGATGATTTATTGTCCTTTAATTGTTTGAAAAAGCAGTTGAATATATAGCTTAGTACTTATAGAAAAATATTATGAAACTTAACAATATTGATTGGATGAAAGTCGTTTTAAAATTTCGATAAGATTACCGCTCATTTTTTTAATGGAACGTGAACATAAAAGTAATTTTCACTCCATAATGACAGCCATTCACTTTACCACGGTTTGCTAGTGTCTTTTTCATGTTCAGAAACGGATGACGTCACGTTTCTCAAGTGCATTAAAAATTACAATTGGAGATAATTAATCTTAGAAGGATAGAGGTCTTTTAAAATAAATGTTCAGAGGTGAGAAGAAGTACAGGGGGGACATTTAATGGCTAACGAAACACATGTAACGTAGGCGCAGTTATTTTTGTGACGCACGCGGAGCAAGGATTCAATAACTTTCAAGTACCTTTTCTCACCGTAATTGACCAAATAACAAATAACTAGATGTATTTTATATTTTTATTCTTACTATGAAATTCTTGTAAACCAAAAACAAAATAAAGTCCTCATACGTTTATGTCAAAAAATCTTCAAAATATCGTGCTAAAATCAAGCGTTTTTCTTTCTAACGCTAGGTTTTCCTGAATGATCTTGAAAATGGCAAAGTTCTGAGACAAAACAGTTTTGGAGCAAGAATCTACATTGATTGAAGGTCTTCTTAGACTATTAAACAAAAACCAGACAGAAAAAATGAAGAAATAATGAGGAAAATATTTACATCACCACTTCGTAATCCCTGAAATACACGACTGCAGATGCGTTACAAATCCTCCTCCCAATTGTAACGATTGGACACGGTGATAATGCTTTACAATCAAATAGGATGACTAGAGCCAATTCTCGGCTTTACACATCCGGGTACTTTTAAAAGGTAGTATATCCGTACTTGGGTGTAACTCGGATTTTATTGTTGAGCTATATGTAATTTCAAGATTAAAAATTACAAAAACTAGAACATATAACAAAAGAAACTGTCTTAATTTACGAGACCAATGGCCTAATAAGTGCATTTGTAACGATTCTAATTAATTAAAGTTGTTAGGTTTCATAACAAATGACTTTAAAGTCAAATAGGCTCTAACGATAAAGTCCGAGTAACCGTCGACGACCGAATGCTTAAATTAGTTAGTTACTGTTATCTGATTGGTTAATGGCTAGAATGACGTCATGCTTAAGCCGAGAATCTGCTTCCTTAAAAAGCTTTCTTTATTTACATTTGATTTTATTAAAAATCTTCATCAAATTTATCTTTTACACTCCATGAGGAGCCACCGTGGTCCAGGGGTAGAGCGCAGGGCTCCGGATCCGGAGGTCGCGGGTTTAAATCCTGTCAGAGGCGAGATTCTCTCACGATCTTCACATTCCTCACCTCGGCACGAATACTGGTATGGAACCCAGGAAGCAGTCATCGAGCGTGGTGATTCTAAGTTGTAAGAACTTGTATCGCAATCGATGTAAAATAAATAAGTCTAAACACTGTACCTTTTAAATTTGATTTCACATAAATCTTGTTTTTGTGATGCATGACGCGGATGCACAAGCAGAGATAACATATTTTAATAGTTTGGAAAAAGCAGAGTATAAGTATTACCATACATAAAACTCAACAGAGCATTCACGATTCAAACTGCAGACACTATATTGCTGTATTCAGTTTTAATGAGCTGTGAATTCTCACATTCAATATCTGCTATTTTTGGGTGAATCAACAAACAACCTTGCACATCCATAGTAAGAATACTTGCAAGTTGACAAACAAATTGCTTAATCATTTCACGCAGGTATTTCATGTTTGTTTAATTTAAAACCGCAGGTTGTTAGCAACTTTATGATTTTTGACTTAATACATGCGCACATGCGCTGAAAATTCCTATTTAATATTTTTTTGGAAATCCCGGATATATACAACTCGCTGATTATTTTTGGGAGAGGTGCAGCTCGAGAGAGGTGAAAATACACAGATTTCCAATGTGGGGGTGGGGCGGGAATCAAAATATAGTTATAAAGAGGATGCCGTTCGTGGGAGGTGACGTTATGGTAGGATTGACTGTATATTTAACATATCTGTCCCCAATACTTACCACAAGTATAGTATACACACTATGGATATCAGATCAATAGGCTCAAAACTGAACTTGCATGTCCCAAAGCTAAGAACAGTTCTTTTAGGAAAAGTTTTGAATATTCTGGAACTAAAAACTGGAACTCATTCCAGTCTCATTAGGCTGAAACCCTCTCTAGCTTTAAAAGTAAATACATTGCATACTGGCAAATTCTTTCTATTAATCTCAGATATATGAATATTTCTTAACGCTTTATAAATATATCTAGTTATTTGTTATTTGGTCAAATACGGTGAGAAAAGGTACTTGAAAGTTATTGAATCCTTGATCCGCGTGCGTCACAAAAATAACTGCGCCTATGTTACATGTGTTTCGTTAGCAAAAACGACTATATCAGTATTTAATTAGAAACGCAGGGATAAAGTTTAAATTAAAATCAATTTTTACTATGAAATTCTTGTAAACCAAACAAAATATAAAGTTGTTTGATACGTTTATGTCAAGAAATCTTCAAAATATCGTGCTAAAAATCAAGCGTTTTTCTTTCTAACGCTAGGTTTTCCCGAATGATCTTGAAAATGGCAAAGTTCTGAGACAAAAAAGTTTTGGAGCAAGAATCTACATTGATTGAAGGTCATCTTAGACTATTAAACAAAAACCAGACAGAAAAAATGAAGAAATAATGAGGAAAATATTTACATCACCCCTTCCTAAATCCCTGAAATACACGACTGCTGATGCGTTACAAATCCTCCTCCCAATTGTAACGATTGGACACGGTGTCTAAGTAAATTGTAACTGTAAATTGATTATTCGTTCTACAGTCGTCTCCGCTTATAACGAACTCAATGGGACATTCAAATATCGTTCGTTATATCCGAAGTTCGCTAAAAGCGAAGTAGCAACAACTTTCGCGGACTTGTTTAGGTGGACACATTTGCCGTGAAAAAGCATACCTGTCACCGGTCACTTGTGCAATCGGTATTTTACGGCAGCGGTAATTTTATGCGGGGCAATTTATTGTACACTATATTATGCACCTGCATTTGATTTATAGTAAACAAAAGTTTCACAGTTTATATGCATAATTTATACATGTATTTAATTCAAACAAAATGTTGAACTACTTGAGCATTCGTTTAGGCATTGTCTATAAACGTTACATGCGAAAGAAATCAGTTATTTTGGATTGTTTTCTATTCTCATCTAAAGCTTCATAACCAAATTCCTCAAGCTCTGAGTAACACTTGTACAGTTTTTCATCTGGCTCGCGATCTCCCAAAAATTTTCGAACAGTATCTATTGCACTAAAAAATTCAGACACAGACACTGGCTGAATTTCATCTACAGGTACGTCGCTGTCATCGAATGGGTGTCTTGATCTTTTGAATGTTTCAGTTTAATTTCATTAACAATATCAGTTTCAGACGGATTTAGTCTTGTTTCAAGTGAATTGTCAACATTTACAAAATCATCTGCCGTTACATTTTCCGGCAACTGAATATTTTTGCGTAACTGCTTCCATGAATCACGAAGTTCTGAGAGGGGCAGGTCATCGTTTTCATTTTCAATGAGCTGAGCCAATGGTATGTCGTCATCGGGGTCATTTTGTTCAATGAAGCCAGCTCTCTTGAAACAATTGGCAATTGTGGAAGCCGAAAGTCTGTCCCAGGCAGAACTTCTGAAATTGATTCCACGCCGAATCTGAATTTGTGGATCTAGCCTCTTTTCGTGACATCTGCAAGACGAATAAAATTAAATTAACACTTATCCCGCCAATTGTTTGGTTAATGTTGCAAGAAGAGAATCAATTATTTGGTAATTATCGGATATTTACAGCATTTAAAGTAATTTATCAATTGAGGGTGCGAAATACAAACTTACCTTGTTTTATCAGGTAGAAGTTTATAGAAAAGTCCCGTTTAGTCAGCGTTAAAAATATCTTTTGGCTCATAATTTTTAAGTAACTGAGGGAGTGTCTCAACCATAAATTTCTCCGTTACACTCAGATCAACTGCCGCAGATTCACCACAAACAGATTTGCAGATTATATCGTGTCTTTTCTTAAATCGTTCTATAAACCCAGATGAAGCAGTGAAATCATCATATCCTAGCATTTTGGCAAGTTCGTTGGCTTTTAACATCAAATCGCATGAATCGAGCGCATCCCGATTTTCAATTATAACAGTTCGTTTCAACCTAGGAAATTTACGTTTTTGTTTCTCCATTTGGGACTGGAAAAAAAATGGTTCGCTATAGCCGAGGAAATTAACGTGTTTTTCTCCGTTTGGGACTTGAAAAATGGTTCGCTATAGCCGAAAATTCGTTATAAACGAGTACGTAATAAGCGATGTGATTTAACATAAAATAAAGAAGGAATCGGCCTGGGATTTCATAATTAGTTCGCTATAGCCGATAATTCGTTATAACCGAGTTCGTTATAAGTGGAGTCGACTGTATATCTTAATTATGATTTGATATCTCATAACAAACAAACATTTTGTTTATTGTTATAACATACAGCAAACTGTTTAAGCTAGTTTAATGTTATGAAGCTGTATAACTGTCTGAAGCAAAATTTTAAATGTTGTATTACTGGCTTAAATTTCTTTGCTGTTTATAAGTAATCATGTTTCATCATAGGTGAAAAAAGATGTCTAACCAAAAACATGACAGTTTAGATAAATTAGATCTACATGTTCGATGTAATCAAAGCAAAGGCAAACTAATTATTTCAACAGAAGGTCTTTTTAGGAATAATTAAACCTGCTCCTTTTTTTAATTTTTAAAAGTCATTATGGTTTAATTTTTCTTCTAAAAGACAGAAGCACAAGCAGACCTTAGACGAAAAAGCACATTTGAGTGTAAATAATATCACCAGAGAAAACCTACTTTAAATCGCAATATTGTTTTAAGACAATAAAGTACATCACTGTTACGCAATATTCGATCAGCCAGCAAAGAAAATTTTAACAAGAGGCACGGTTTGATTAAATTTATTAAAAAACTTGAAAACCCTGCTGTGAACTATGATCCAAATCCGGTTTTAATAATCCAATACTGCAATTTGGTTAAGACAATAAAGCACATCACTGATCATCTTTGAGATAAAAATTAGAAAATAGACACGGGCAGATTAATTAAAGTTAAGTCGGTTTCATTTTAATATCGTTTTCAAGTTTGAGACGCCTGCATCGGATTATGATTTATATCCGGCATAAAATCAAGAAAAAAAGGAAAAACATTATTACAAAAAGAAAACATTTTGCTATATAAAGATCCTTAGTTTCAACTGGTCATAATAAACTCT
This sequence comes from Cyclina sinensis, assembly GCA_012932295.1. Lineage (NCBI taxonomy): Eukaryota > Metazoa > Mollusca > Bivalvia > Venerida > Veneridae > Cyclina > Cyclina sinensis. The sequence goes on from JAAONU010000011.1 coordinate 1,157,254, forward strand.
ATATGACTGTACCTGTGTAACTATGACCGATATTATTTTCGTATTTTCAAATATACGGAATGCCGTATTCGAGTAATATACGGACTTGCAAGCGCACTCCCTTATTTCAGGAATATACTGAATAGTATTTCAAGTTTCTCGTATTAGTAAATATACAGAAACCCTTATCTGAGCAGTATACTGACTCCCGTATTTCCGAGAATACGGGGAGACTATCTTGATTTGATATGCCCGTCTTATTCAATTTTAATCTAAATAATCAAATATAATAATCATTACTTTTTCCAGTTTACAGATACATTTTTTATTTGTTGACTTCTTAATCAGTAGTTTTCTAGAGATGTTCCATCTTGAAAATAATGACCTCCGAACCATTTTACATATTTCCAAATTTTTAAGCATACGGAATGCCGCATTCGAGTAACATTTGGAAAAAAAACTATCGTGTTTTAGATACATAATGGGTTCCATTATTTACAAATTTATAGAACACCAGATTTGAGCAATATACTGACACCCGTATTTCAGTATATACGAAAAGTACATTGATTCTTGTTTTCTTAACTTTCAAATAAAGGGAAATATGTAGCTAAGCAGTATACGACTGTTCATGAATATGCAGTCTGTTTAGATTGAAGTATCTTTAAGAATACGGGATACCGTATTTTAGTAATATACGGACTTATTATGACGTTCCGGTATTTTAGAAAAATACGGACACCGTATATCTAGTTTTCCGTATTTTGTAAGTATACGGAACACCGTATTTTGGTCATATACGGATTTGCTGAATATACGACACCGTACACCTCTGTATTTTATGTTTTCCGTATTTTTACCCGTATATTAATGATATACGGAATTCCGTACACTCCCGCATATCTACATATTTTTCGCAGTGTAAGTAGTAATTTCATCCTTAAGGTACTTTGTCAATGATAAAATAATGTTGAAAAAACTAAAAAATGAAACCATTTGAAAATGAAAATCAATTCTATATTCTTGCTTCGGGCAATAAATGGAATATTTGGAAATGTTTACACCTAATTATTACAGACTATCTGCAACCAGAGGAGGTAAAAGAAAAACTTGTTTAATGTCACTGAGGCACAGAAATTTTGAAAGGGAACAACAAATTGAGAATACAAACGACAGACTAGCACGCTCTATCAGCGGGAACAATTGTGAAACCTGGGCACCCTGGGTAAACGACCATCACCCTAATGCATCACACATCGAAGACCAAGAATATGTTTCTCCCCAGACACTAAGGGATTATTGTCCTGATGGAACTATAAGTAAATTTGAATGCGCGGACACTAATGGTGAGCCATTTCACGCAAACGTCACGCGAACAAACTTCTTCTTATCATGTTACGACCTAAACGTTGGCGTAATTTGTACACCATTAGACCATTCCGGAGGAAAATGTCCTGATGTATCAATTAGGTATTACTGCAATTGTACAATCCCTCTTCCAAGTCCTAAAACTTCAGGTAGGTTAACTTGATGATAACAATATCTTAGCTATAAAAGCGTAAAACTACAAAAAATGTTTTATAAAACTTTTTTTTTCTTGATAAAATTCTACTTGTGTGTACGGACGTTAGAACCAAACATTCATGAATCTTTAAGTATTATTTGAGAAATAAGATTAAAAACTGTAAACTTGCACCCATTTGCAGTTCATCACTCCATTACCTGCTTTGGAACTCGAAATACTTTTTAAAGAAAAGGGCTGATTATGAGGGTTTACGATTCGCAAAAAAATCAGTGTTACATACAACAGCTTCATTTAAACGATTTTTTGAAAAACATTTTATGCGGACCGAAACATTTTTCGTTGACTCTTGTTGAATTTAAAACCTGCATTAGTGTGAAGGTTATGAAAGTATTTTATGCCTTTTTTTTATAATTTGACCAATTGATATCTTTCTTACTGACAGAGCCAACAACTGGCATTGCTCACACCACTGAGCAGACTACAACACTATCTACTGCAACTGAAATGGTGAAAACATCTGTCGGGATAACAACAGCACCACCTGTTCCAAGTGCTTCATCAATGACTTCAGAGAAATCAGCAACAACAGCGTCTGGTAAAAACATTTCAGAGTTTGTTCTTTAAGAATCACTTTGAAATGCAAAAATAGGATGGTTAAATGAAAAAAGGAAAACATTCTTTTTTAAATTTAAGAGAAAGACACATATGTAGCATTTGTCCCAAATGTTTGAACAGTTAAATTATTAAGACACTAACATTTGCAACTTTTTCATAAAGTAAAGAAAAAGTTTTTTCTTATTCAATATAAAATAGATGCAAGCTGGTATACAAGCAATGACAATTACTACCTTACTTCATTATCGACCTCAAGAAAAACAGCCAACCGAGCGATAAACACTTAGGTTATGGCTATGCTTAAAACGTGTCAAATATAACAATAAAGTGACATTTATAATAAATCAATTATCAATTCTGATTGGGACTAACAGAAACATGACAGATATTTTTTTATCGCAAACCAGAATATTGATCTGTAAAATCATAGAGTAATTTAGAGATACAACTTATTTTTGTTGAGACTGTAGTTTTAAAGAGTTTGAAATATGTTCTTGTATTTGAAACAAATTACGACACTTGATTTACATCACACTCTATATTTAAGATCTCAAGTACGTAGTTTGTCATTTGTACGTATTTCTTCATTAGTGTTATTCTTCTCCGTATACATATATAACTTGTATTGCAAGTTTTCTTGAATTTCCACAGCAATTTATTCTAAAGCTGGCTGATACTGTAGCGGTTCAAGTTCAATAGCAAACGGAAGTTATGTTTAATTTTATCAAGTCCAGATATCAAAGAGCATATTAAATTAGTTGATCTGTTGGATCATTGACTTCAAAATATTCTTACTACTACACCAAGTAATACACACGACAGTATCTTAATCATTAATCATTCATTGTTTTTATTCAGTGTCAGATGTTGGCAGACAAGACAGAGAAACATCTGAAAAAGAGACCACGTTCAACCTAGGCGGTTTGGTTTTGCCTTGGTGGCTGTTTGTGCTTATCCTGACGGGGATCCTATTCACAATCAGCACATGCATCTCTGTATGCTTGTACAAGAAGGCAACCAGTCGGCTCAGCAATCATTACAAAACTTCAGTTCATCCTTTAGATGATTTTTAATAACTATGGTACAGTTTTTAAAATCAAGGCCATAAAAACAGTGTTTCTGTCTTTCCTCTGGGATCAAGATGCCCATAGGACAATCTGCTTAATTCTAAACACGTTTTGTGACAGAACTGTGATACTGTTATTAGATTGTTATACTTTATTTATTTTTCTTTTACTGCTGATCTTCATAATTTGTTTGTCCTTTCTGTTTTGTTTAATATAGATACGATAAATTTGTTTATTTTTCGATTTTCCGTTTTCTTACATTAGCTTTGCAGAGTAATCGTGTGCACTTTTTCTATTTTACTCGTTTCAGTTAGAATTCGAACCGTACAAAATTTAGAAAATAAACAATATATACCTTAGCATGTTCTGTAGAATTAAAAGACGAAAATCTAAAACAATTATTATATCATGGATGTTTCTGATTCTGTCATCCCTCTTGTATTGCTAGCACAGAGGAAGTCAGGTAATGCCACACTTAATGTTAACCATATGCTCTTTATTTTGTTTGAAGACTGCTATAAAAAGTATACCCTTAAATAAACCGATGATAAACTAGAATGTATTTTGTAGGCTCATTTTCTATAAAATGTGAAAATAAAAATGTAAGGAAGATCATATGTTTAAATATTCTTTTCATGGAGTATATAGACACTTTAAAGTATTCATTTTTAATGAACTATTTTCCATCAAAAAATTGTACCACTGATACTCTCTATATAAAACCAGTATCAATGTAAACAGTGTAACATAGAAAATTTGCCCCCACATCTTAACCTTAGGTAAAGTTTCGTTAGTATCATTTATATTCACATGATTGTATGTCTCTTTAAGGCGACGGCGTACTTGGAGTAACCATTAGCATACTTGGGTTGGCATCTGTACTCTTAAGCTTATTTTTTTGGTTTTCTTTGAACTGTTTGCCATATGTTGAAACATTTTATGATAAAGTATTATATCAGACGTGTGATTGCTTGAAATTTTGACTGACAGAATGGTAAGACACGAATAATGATCTTTACTCTTAATCAACTAGTTGTTAAAAGGCTGCATTTTTTATTTCTAGATATGAACAATGCAAATTTGTCTTTAATTGAAGATCATTGCTCTAAATATAGAACATTATCTTCGTCTTACGAATGAAGATTTCTTTTATAACACAACATAAATATAACTGCCATAATGTTTGTTTGTTTTCTGAATAAAGAGATGCCTTTTTTTCTCTAGAGTTTTGATATATTTTTCTTATGGTATTGGACTTATACTTGCTATTTTACACAATACAACAAAAACTTCCTTTAAAATGTTTAGTCGGCAGTGTGTATGACCACCACTTATTGACGACTTTGTTAAATAATGAGCCTATAGTCGTATCTCATGAACACAAACACATGAAAAAAACTCTTGTCAAATCTAACCAGATTTGTCCGAGTTATTCGAATTTGAATTAAGGTTTTCTTACAGCACAAATTACTGGTATGAATTAACTAAGATAACTGATTAAAACATCAAAAGCAGCGTAATAAATTGATTTGAACTGGTTTAATTGCATAACATCATTTTTATGTATTTTTCAATTTTGTTCTCTGCACTTTTGTTTGAACGGCAGTCTTGCGCTTTAAGGTTACAGAATTAAAAGGGTTCATTTTAGTGGCCAACTTTTCCCACAAAGGCGAGTCAGATTTCCCGAGTAATTTTGAATTGAAATAAATTATATGAGACCACTTAGCGCGCGTTACATATTATCTTACATTATCTAGCATATGTTTTCTAATTGCACTGAAAAAAATTAAGAAGCGTTTCTCATAAAAAATCATTCAAAGTGTTTAACACCTCTTTAAAATATCAAGTTGAAATGTAATGTCATGAAAAGTTTATGATAGATTTACATGGCAACTAACATTTCCATTTACATCTGTACAAAATCAATAGCATGCACTTCTTGTGTCTATACCTCATTCAACAGCAAGTTATGATCTCTTACATAATTATTTGGTCTATATCTGGATGTTATTTTTTTCCTAGCACGATATTTTCAGCTTTGGGCGAATTTACAGAGAAGATTATTACAAGTGCTTTGTTTTGTCACCTCACTGCACGTCAGAGATTAGGAAACGTGGTATAAAAAACTTATCAAGTGATTTTGTGTAATGATAAATGATAATTATCTGAAATAAATTGTAAAATAAGTTCACTTGAACCTACAATATATTGCATAATGTGGTGGCAGTGCTTCCGTTAAAATATGAAAAGAAAGGAGAGGTTTTAAACTATTTTCTTTCTCTATTACATCGTACTACTTTTTCATTTCAAAATTGTTCTGAAAGACAAAACAGTAACATCTTTTATATTTTATTACATGTTTTTTCATCTGTGGTAACATATCGGTAAGTTTCTAAAAGGACGACAATTATTAAAAAAAATGCTTAATCATTTTGGTCATTTTACATAAAAATCTAATGTCCAGTGTTGTCTTTCAAATGCAGGAATATATACAATGTCAGTCAATTTGAATGAAATAAAATTTGATATGAAAACCCATATTCGTCAGGGGCTGCAATTTCTCATAATCTTGTTCCTATGTGTGGCACTGGTTTATAGTATACAACAGGTTGTTACATTCAAAATGTGTTTCTGTTGGTTTACCATGCAATATTTTTGTCTTTTACAAAATAATAGTGCCATATCAGTGATGGAGACGGTTTTGTTTTTTAACGTTAAATTGGTTAACATGGCCCAGAAAATTGGCATGATAGTGTTTTGTATTTTTAGAAAAAGCAAGCTTTACATATCTTTACATACTGAGATATCCATTGTGGAAACAAGTGTTACTCCTACTAAGAAAAACGTAATATGTATAACATAGGGGGATATCTATTGTGGAAACAAGTGTTACTCCTACTAAGAAAAACGTAATATGGATAACATTGCTTTTTACTGGCCCAGTAAAAAATTAATGAACAACTGTACAGGAGGGATTCTTTACCTTTGCCCGTCTTAGAAACGAAAGACAGCAATCCCTGTTATCTTCAACATAAATGATTTTGCTTGCAGATTCACTTTGATAATGCAATAATGTGTTTATATTGCTTTTCTCCGGGAATTGATACTAATTTTGTTTATTTTGCTGCCTAAAACACGACATGTTTTTATTGACATTATAAAGAAGACGTGTTTTTATACAAGTTTCGACTTTTAAAAAGTGCTCCTAAAGTACGCAACTTCTAACATTATGTTTAATTAAAAAATAATGCATTTTAACAGCATAGTCTCAAAGACATGCAAAAAACCCCATAAATTTCTTGAACCATGACAATCAAAGCAGTCATGCTTTAAATCACCAAAAAGATTGTGTTGAAGCTTCTTGAATTACACTTGTAGAAGCCATGCAGTTCCAACAACTTTCACGGCTTGGAAAGCAGACTCAGGAAGATGATATTTGCTTATTCTTCGATGAAATTAACAACAAAAAGAAGAAATTTTTCAACTTGAAAAAAACTACCGTTATTTTAGACTCAGTACTAGGTTTCATAGTCTACTTGGGCGACGAACAAATTATTACACAATCACTAATATAATGCAGGTATTATATTTTCACTAACTTTATACAGTAAAGTTCCGCTTGTTGGACGGATCAAAATGTGGTATTTACGGTGAATAGGTCATTAGCGGACCTAATTTGTTCTGAGTTTTGGATTATGACTTTTTGAAATATTGATTCTGAAAAAAATATAAATAAAGTAGTCGTCTACACAGGAGCTGTTTTTTTTTACTTTATTACGTCCATATTAATTAAACACATCCAGTTTAATGTCAAATTAAAGTTTACATATTTTTATCAGGTGTTTAGGCATGTTAAAAGCTATCAGCTAGCTATATATGTGCCCACATCTTCTTCTGAAGAATAGATTTATTTCAGTCCTTTATATTGTGAATTAAGATAAGACTCTTGCCTTGCTGGGTAGTTTCACAACCCTATATTTAGTAGCTTAGTAACTACAGTGTGAGTAACGGTTTCGACACAATTTTCTTCTTTTGAACACAAGATCTAATGTGCATGAGTAAAAGTGAAAAAAAAGAGATAAAGGTTAGGATTGTTTCAATACTTAACATTATTTATTTCATTTAAGTCTCATCAATGTACAATATACATATAACAATACAACATGTATTTACACAAATAAATAAAATACATTGTCATTCTGAATTATAAGAGACTTTAAAACAATTAATTTTCAATTAAGATACTGATTTATTCTTGACACAATATACACCTATTAACATTTATATGCTAAAATCTAGACTTTTTTTGCTAATTCGACAAGTCGATTATTTCGAGCATTAACACGATATGGCGTAAACTTGATGACTTCAACAAGCAATTTGCTGATCGTGTTAATACTTGTGAGAGAAAACTCGACAATCTTGAGTTTTTAGCAAAAACAGTCTGGATTTTAGCATATGTATCTAATGTTAGAATTTAAAGGTAATTGCATAAACAAATGATAAGTTATGAAGACTTCAAAATTTAACCATTGACCTCAATGGTCAATACTGAATATGGGTCAGGGTCATATCAAGCATGTCAAATGAATAACAAGTGTTCATATAATGTACACCATTTCAAAATATGAAAGCCATACCTTAAACAATACTGAATAATGAAGGTTTAAAAATTTCACCTTTGACCTTAACGGTCCAGGTCAAATTGGGTTCAAGGTCAAATATCAGCATGTCAAATGATAAACAATGTTCAGATGATTCATATGCCCGAATATGAAGACCATAGCTTAAATATCAATGAAGTTAAAAAAAACGTTTAAATGTTTGACCTATTGACCCCTGGGGCTGGGCCAATTTGAACCCGAGGTTCATGAGTAACCCGGAAAAATCCACCTGCACCTGGCTGGGTTGGAACTCGGGTACCTTCGATTACTAAGCGGACACTCTACCACGTCGCCATAAAAGCTAGACAATGGATTACAAGTGCCGTATTATGCTTTGAACAAACTTGGTAAAGGTCAACTAGGGAATGCTTCATGCAAAATATCAAAGTTCTAGGCCATGTGGTTCCGGAGCAGGATATTTTTAAGTTTTGACTATTATACCTCTATTTAAAACTATTATTACTATGTAACTAACGTATCTTTTTATGAACCATTAGAATTTTATGAACCATTAGGCGAATTCGCGTATATTTCTGATCTTGCATCTAACTCTGCATTATGTTTTGTTTTAATTCTGTTGGGGTCTTATGATTCCAAGATATAAATGTAATTTAATGTAAAACATTCACTGACTCGTAACAATTTACTTTTGTTACAGGGAACAAATACCCACTCATTTTCAAAAGGTAGATTGTTTATTCCATATTCTGTAAGAAAATGATTTGTTATCTAATTGAAATAGAATTGATTCTATAGAAAAAATCTGTCTCATAAAATTGTATGAATGCTTATACAAGGTATAAATGAAGGTAAGTGTATGATAATAGTATAATACTTTCGATATACATTAGGGTTTAGAAATATGAAGCGTTGGATTTTTCTTAATGTAAAATACGTTTTAATATCTAAATATATACATACCGGATATAGGTGTGTTCATGCAATGATAATTTTAACTTAGGCTAAGTACACGTATTCAAAGAAATTATCAAGAGTAGTTAAGATCAAAAGGAAATTTTAAAAGCATTGGTTACATTTTAGAGTAGTTTTACAGGGATATTTAGATTAATTTTGTTTCAGTTACGTGATTTCTTTTTTAATGCAACTTTGTTTTGGTTACTGATTGCCGTGTAATAATTTTTGCTGGAGGTATTAGTGAAAGATCAGGTAGTGGAGTTTTTTCTAAATTATTTTGCAAAGACAAGTAATTCTAGTTTAAATTACATTTATAACCCACAAAACCGTTCTGCCTCGGGACAAAGCAGATTGTCCCTATAAGAGTGGATTCCAAATTTTTCAACATGGACATCTCTGCATAATAGCATTCTGTATTCTGATATTATTTGAAAAATTTGTGAAGTTTTGATGAAAGTAAATCAATATGGAAAAGAAATACTGTTTCCTCTTAATTCCCGATTGTTACCAACACTGTCTAAATAACGTATCTAAGAAGATATGTGAAGAATTTAGAAAAACATATGTTTATGCTGTCACTGTCGATTTCGAAAGTATCAAAACAATTCGTTTAAGAAAATGGGGAAAGGGAAAACTCGCGCACATTAATTTAAATATGTTAAATTTGTTCAAACTTTGTAAGATTATCTACCTACGAAGGAAATAACATACACTTGTAAAATGAAAAAGAAACGTGCTGTAAGGTACTGAGATATCGATGCCATGTATGTTTTTTTTCTAATTTTGAAAGCGTTAATTAAAGCAACAATTCTAACGAAAATTATTGGCTATTTAGCCTATGAAAATGAATTAAATAATTTTGTCTGGATATGTATGTTTTCCTGCAAAGCAGAATTAACTTACAAATAATATTGTGAAATTTATACAATGCAGAAAGACTGATTTTATGAATGATGATTAAAGAAAATGATCTAAATGAGAAGGCACAAGACACAGAAGCTAATGTTGACAAAGGTTTTGCTTGGATTGTGTTATTAGGTAAGTGTAATTAGAATTTTTATAATTAGTAAGTATTTCAAGTTTTAGAAACTTCATCTTTGTCGTAGTCTTGTATTCTATGGAGCCCCTCAAATGACATTATACACAATTATTTTTGTTGCTACATTTATTTTATCTCGTTTAAACGAATTAATATTTCGTTTAAACGAAATGTTATTCCGTGATGACGAAATCTAATTTAAATGCAACGTAATGTTAATAAGTTTAAACAAATCCTTTTTCCTTTAAACGAATTATTATTTTGTTGAAAAGAAATCTTATTTCGTCTTAATCAATTCGTTTAAACGAAATATTAATTCGTGTAAACGTAATATTAATTCGATTAAATGTAATCTTATTTCGTTTAATCGAAATCTTATTTCGTTTAAACGCGATGTTATTCGATTAAACGAAATGTGTATTCGTTAAAACGGAAACTTTTTTCATTTAAACGAATTATTATGTCGTTAAAACGAAATCTTATTTCGTTAAATCAAAAATCTTATTTTGTTTAAACGAAATAAAATAAATCTGACAACGAAAAAGAAAAACAAAGTATAATGTCTCTTTAGGGGCTCCGTAGTATTCACAGTCTGATGATAGGAACGTTTGATTCAAACGGGCTTTTCCTGTATGCACAAACGAAGAGTAAATGCAACGTGAAATGTTTTGAAAATAATAATAATAAAAACAAAACAACAAATATCAATAGAAAACTAAACATTTTGTTTTCGATTTCAGGAAGTTTCTTCATGCACATGTTGATTCTGGGGAACACAAAGTCTTTTGGTGTATTGTTTACAGAAATGTTAGATCATTATAACTCTGGATCAGGAAACACAGCATGGATTGGCGGTACTGCTTGGTTGTTCCTTCTTGCACTAGGTATTACGCCATTTTTTTTTACAATTACGGTGTTTAATTCCCTGTACTGTAACTTTATAAACATGATGAGAAACATTTAAGAGAAAATTTTAGAGAGAAAAAATTTAAGCTGTTGCATAAAAAATGCACGCAGAAATAAAAAAAATGTTAAAATACATCGGGGAGGATGTATTCTTAAATGACGTTGTGTATCACTACAAATGCCTGCAACATGTCTCTGGGACATGACTGGCTACAAATTTACGACTCTCCTATTCATCTGGAGAAAGACGCTAGAAACAATTGAAATTATATTTACAACTACCATTCTCTTGCGCTTGCAATACATGTGAATCAGTAATTTCAGCGTCAGGGCATAAAGTCACCGCAAAGTTTGAGTAGTAGGTATATTTTGACACCTTGAAAGTCAGCTCATGTACATATGTACTTTACTTGAATATTTATTAATGAAAGAATCCCATTCATTAGCTGTCCTATATTGGTTGCATTGCCTTCAGGTCCTGTTGCAAGTCTTCTCAGTAAAAAGTACGGCTATAGGAAAGTGACAATAATTGGCGGAGCTTTGGTTGGAACCGGATATTTCCTGTCGGGTTTTGTAAAGAAAATGGAACTCTTGTATTTGACTTTCACTCTCAGCGGTGAGTCTCAAAATAAGTAATACTAAGTAACACCGATAAAAGTATTTATATATAGGCTAATTTCATAAAAAAGGTAACTAAATTACAAGGTCGATGAAATCGCTGAAGAACATCTAACATATGTACATGTTTAGATACACATGTAAACCTGCTTTTTCATAAAATCATTTTATATTTGCTGCTTTATAACACAGCGATTACGGACTGTTTATAAAGTTACAAAACTTAAAAGGATGGCTGGAAATGATAAGTATATGACCTCTATTGATTTCTGCCTCATAGAGTCAAATGTCCCGCACTTTAAGAAATTAACTAATATTACTGCTCATAAATCACGAGAGCAAGCAGTTTGAAAATAGATTCTGATAAATAACTCAAGAATAACTGCACTAGAAAAGTCTTTAAAGGATAATTGTTTATGATGAGTAGTTAGCCCTTGTCGTTTTTGAGTTCATTGGATCAAAGGTCAAGTGCACATGGACCTGTCAAAATAGTTTTCGACCAATTACTCAAGAATATGTGTTGACTTAAAGGCTGGTTAGATATGGTGAAATGTTTGAAAAAGTTTTCGATTTATAACGCAAAGACTTCAGACCCATCACACTTTATACGATGGCCCAGAGGGTAAACGTAGTATTTAAATTGTTTTCATTTTCAACGCAAAACAATCAATTTAATCTTAAAGGTATCTTATTTTGTTCAATACTTGTTTTAAATAATTGCAAATCCATTCTTGATCATTTTTGTAGGTATAGGATACGGTTTATCATATTTACCATGCGCCACCATTATCAACTTCTACTTTGAAAAGCGTCGTGCTCTCGCGAATGGCATCGTGGTTTCATCAGCTGGCTTAGGAACCCTTTGCTTTCCTTTCCTGTATAAGTATGTAATATTTTCTCATTTAAGTCGGCAAATTTGCAAATTACATGTTATTGTAAAAATCATTTCTACTACAACTCCTTTAAAATATCTTATGTTTATCTTTTTCTATACTTATTCGAAAAATATAAATAATCTTATAAAAACACCTACTGAGGCGAATCAAATGGAATAGGCAAGTTCCATTTTGTGTTATTTGAAGTGTGCTTTATAGTCTTCCTAATACAGTTTAAAACTAATTTAATGACCGTAGAGAATATACCTTTTATCTTTTTGTTATTGTTTTAAATTTTTGTTTCAATTTCTGCAGTCAGAAAGCCTTTTAACAACACAAGTAATCTTCAAAAAGAAAAAAAAGAAAAGAAAAAAATAAAGAAAACTCAGACTTTTTCTAGTTGTTATGCATTGAAGTAGAATTAATAATTTATTGTTTGCTTTTCAGAGCTCTTCTCGAAACATATGGACTGTTACAATCATTTTGGATAATTGGTGCCGTTGCAGCTAATATATGCGTTGCAGGATGCGTATTTCGTCAGCCTTCTTTATTTTTCAGGAAGGAGAAAAAACAAAGAACTTCGGACAGCAAAAAACGCACATTTGACAATGTTTTAAAATCTGACACAGGATTAACAAAAAGTGATAAAGAAGGTCAAAAGAGAAAATGGATCAATTGCGGTGAACTTGATTTCAGGTTTTCACTTTTAAGAAATCCGTTGTTTACTATGTATGTTTTCGCCTTTACATTTTCAGTTTTTGGACATGTTAATAGCTTAATCCTTATCCCTGCGCATATAAAAGCGCTCGGTTATGACAAAACTCATGTAGCACTTGGTGTCTCTATTACCGGAGGTGTCGATATATTTGCTAGAATACTCTTCGGGTGGTTCGCAGATCTGAAAATAGTCAAAGTCAAATATATGTTAATAGTTAGCATGCTTGTAGGTGCTGTTATTGCATTTATCACCCCATTCTTTGAAAGTTTCACCTTCATGGCAATATATGCTGTGGTGGTTTCGTTGTTCCCTGCCACTCTCTACAGCTTGATGCCTCTTCTCACCATTGAAGTTGTAGGGTTGGCTGACCTGTCCGCTGCCTTAGGAATCATTTGTTTTGGCATGGCGGTCCCAGGCTTTCTTGGTCCACCTATCTGTGGTAAGTAAACTGAACGTGTAGGTTTTGTTTTTCATGTCTCTTTTAAGCCACATGTATCATGAACATTTTTCTTCCTTTACACGTGCATAGTCAGAGACATATCTAGTGCTCGCAATGCTGTTTAGATTTTTTCCAACTGTTTGAAACAAATACTAGAACCACAAATTTGTACAGTAACTGATGTTGAATATCGGAAAATGTAAGATAATTAAAAAATACAAATATGTACAAATGACACCTATCGCTAGCAACGCTCTGCTAAACATCGATTGATAATAACTTCCATGTCCGCTTGGGATGTAATATCTAAAAGGCGAAATAAGAGAATTAAGTTAAAACCATATTAATTTTGTACTGGTTTTAGACCATTAATTTTGGAAACATACATTTTCCAAATGATTAAGCTTAATGTGATTAAATTTGAAAATACTAAAAGATTTATTGAAATGTTACCAAGTTATTTTATGTTAATCATACAATAGTAATTTTCTGTTTCTGTGTATTATGTTCTATCTTTTAAACAGGGTGGATGGAAGATTATTACGGGAACTGGTACCCTGCATTTATACTGACAGGATGCATGTTTTTTCTTGCCGGCTTTACAGTGATAATGGAACCGTTAATCATCCGATTATTCAAGCAACAAACAATTCACACTGTAGCTTTAGACTCAAGCTCAAATCATATCGAAGTTTTTTGTTTATCCAAGGAATCTAAACAAATCGATGGCGGTCTAGCTTTGAATTTAAATTCCAAATAAATGCACTGAACTTCTTTATCTTAAGAGCGTAAACAAACGTATGACCGCTTAGCTTTAGATTTAAGTTGGAAACAATGTCTTTCTACGTTGGAAACAAAGCAAAATGACAATTATAAGGTGATTCCTTGAAATAAAATCTCATAAAAACAAATGCAGTGCATTAACGCAAATTTAGCATTTGTGCACAAATGTTGAAATTGTTTATTCTTTACATATTTTATACGATATTTAGATGTTCAACGAAAATTACAATGTTTAATAGGAGCATTTTAATGGGAACGTTGTTTGTACATAAACAGAAACATTTATACAAATGATGCTCTATATCATAGAACAATATGAATTAAAATTCATCAGGTTTTCTTTTCTAAATTATTTAATATGAGACACTATAGGATAGAACAAAAGGAAAGAAATTCAATAGGCTGTGTTCTTCTACATTGTTTGATGCAACAAACCATATCATAAACAAAAAATTAATTTAGATTCTTTTCATTGTTCACTTCTAAATTGTTGAATGAAATATACGATTTCAACCCATTATTCAACAGAAAATGATCTCTAGCTTCTATCTAATTGGTTCATTTTTTTCACTAACGAATTCTTCAGCTCTAGTTGGGGGAATCAACAGAGAAGATTACAAGTACTGTGTTTTGTCACTTTACAGCACCCCAGAGATTGAACTGGAGCATACAAAACCAAAATATTAAATGCATACTCGGGTATGTGTACTAGAAGCTAAGGGATATTGCCTGATATGGTAACTCGCTAGATTTTTAAAGCACACGTCAGACTCGCAGTGCCTTTGCTAAAATTGCAAATATGAAATACTTAAAAGATTACTTTTTCTTTTACTTTTTTGTGTTTATGTTCGATGTTATTGTTATCTGTGTTTTTATTTGTGATTATTATTATTGAAGCAAGGTAATTTCTCTTTTTTTGCATGTAAATAGGATAAATATTAAAACGAAGTTAGTTTGAAATCGCCAGTGCTTAATTATTTTGGTGTTTTGTTATAATATCAAAACGTTTCAGATGTATTAAACATAAAAAATCCAAAACATTGAAGTAGGTACGTTTGAATTAAAATTGAAGAATGATACAATAACATTGTCTAATAAATATACATTTTACCACACCGCCTGTTTGTTATAATATCATTTGTTAGACAGTAGGGACTGTCTAATAAATATACATTTTACCTCATTTTGTAAAATCGTATTATTTCGATGTATGTTTATGTAGATGAATTTCAACATTTGATATGATAGTAAAGCATTAATGTATCTGATAGGTTTTATTTTCAAGTGCAGGGAGATAACTCCAGTTGCTGATAGGAATAATATTAATTCGAATTAGGAAAAATGTTTGATGAAAAGATTTTAAAAATATTATGAAACGTTTTTTTGTCTAATGTTTGAATTGTTTATGTCGTCTGCAATGTTTTATTGTATGCATTATAATGCAACATATAATTCAGTTTTGTTGGATTATCATAAAATATCCCCCCCCCACAAAAAAACAACAAAAAAAAACAACAACAACAAACAATTAAGTATGTGCAGCGGTTGTGGGAAAAACAGTTTTATTTTCAATTATAACACTGTTACTTGTTATTGTTAGCGTAAATTTCTAATCATATTATATTGTTCCAAAAATGTACTGTAATTTCCACAAACAAAATCATTTATTATCTAATTATACATACAAATTTTAGTGATGAAAGATGATGAAGATGTTCATGTCATATAGAAATGCGATCGCAAAGAATGTTTTTATACTTGTTTATAATACATTTTGAGTACTTACTACTTTAAAGCAGGCGGCGATCATACATGACATTAACATTACCAAAACTTATCAGAAGTACATAAAACAATATGAAACGGAATCTTTACAGGGTGATGACACATAATATTGATAAGAACGAGTACAACAACAATTGAAAATACAATGAAAAAACAGCAAAATCTGCAAGGAAATATATCTTAAAATCTAGAAGTCTACTAAAGGTACATTGCTTGCTCTAGGTGTTCATATAAGTTTTTTCTTATTAACTGGCATCCCTTGTGTCCATGACAGAAAGACAGTTGACCAGCAGAATAAGTCAACAGATCTTTTAAGGGTGATAGGCTGAACAGTGGTAAAAAGGTAACTCATTGGACTGGTGAATGGCCAGTGTCCCGTTAAATCTCTAAAAATAAAGACCAACTTGAAACAACATCAAACTAAATCAGAAAAGCACACCATATGAAGTGAGATACATTTATTTGAAAATGACACTCGTACATCTTAATTCCAAAGTGCCTGTGGTATTTTTGCCGTTCAGTTGAATTCATTATCAGTATCAAAATACAATTTTGTTTCTGTTTTTAGGAAAAGCATATTTTTTATTACATAGATTTCAATGCCTTAACATTGTTTTGACAGTCACTTCGATGAAATTTCAACGTTCACAAAACTTTTAAAATTACTGGTTTGCTCATACGGAACCCATTGAAGAAGCAGAGATACAAAAACACTAGAAGCATTCTCTTAAATATTGTTCATTAAAGCAGCCATTATTGAAAACACAGAATGAGCTTAAAAACGAAAATTAAAGCCATCTAATTCCAGGAACTGCCGCTGATTTACTACTTTCGTATTGGAAAAGATGCATCGCTGATTTACTTTTTCGCCTGTGAAAATGCGGATTTTGCAGCAGACTGACAATGGTTCCCTTTAAGAACGCTGTACTTCTTGTCTGGAAGAGCGTGCTTCATAAAGTCATTGACCGTCTTTCCACTGACATCGGCACTTTTCTTTGTCGTCCAGTTACTGGAACAAAATGAAATGAAGAAATAGTAAGATATGAAAGACGCTGTCCTACTAACGATAGAAGAAGATAGAAAAACAAACATAAAAATATACTTCAAAACATGAAAACCGTCATGTTTAGATCAAGTAGTACTAAGTGTCTCATAGTCTAAGAGGGCGACACACAAACTATTATGCACATGTTAATACCCTGTCTTTCACATATTTCTTGATAGTCTAATTTTTACTAATCCCATAATGAAAAGATTCGCCAGGGTGTCCTGTCAAAAAAGGTGTAAAAGTGAATCGGTTCTTATTTGGTCTTTAAACTTCGGTTCTTTAAACTTATTTATTTTTGCGGATTTTAAATAATCAAAGTGGTTTTAACGTTCGTTTTCGTCGGTAAAAATAAATGAATGTTAAATGCTATTTAAATGTATTTTTGTATTGTGATTTTGTTTTATGTCAACTGACTTAACACTGTATTTGTCATATGCAAATCTTCGTTACTTACAGAGGCAATAAAGATGTAACAATATAATGTACTGGATTATGGTATGTCATAATCATAATGCTTGAAGTAAGTCAACTGCATTGGCAAAAATTATGAATTTATTGTTTCTTATTTCAGAAATATATACTGTCAGCGTGATTTATTAAAAGCTAAGAGCTAAATTACTAATGAACTTACAACTTCTTTCGAATGAAATTTATTTTCAAAATTTATTTACAATTTATGTATGAAAATAAGAAGCTTGTCTTTTTGCACAGTTTGGCATAATTAAATCTAAATATTCTAAATACAAAATGATTTCTGGTACCTTTGTTTCATATTTGAAGCAGGGGTGACAACTGTGTCAGAACTCTTGCCATAGTTAGGTCCTTTGTGAACAAGATACTTGCTACCATCGTCCAGTGTCAGACGAACCCCGGCATGATGAGCTAGCGGGACATTTTTTCCACCTTTATAGTCCATACTTCCCAAGGGCCTAAACAAAAGGATTGAACAGAATAATAAGTAAAAATTTGCGTTTAAATGTTTTACCCTAATTTTTCCAATGAATAAACAACTATATATTCTAAAAAGATGATTAGCCGTAAATCCTTTTTGTAATGGTTTCAGTAAAACTTCATGGACTACAATTAATGGTTACTTCATGCTCAGACAATCCATATTAAAACTAGAGGATAATGCAAACTATGAATAAATTTCATCCATCCTTTCACGGCCATTCAATAAATTTGTTTAAATACTAAAAAAGACAAGACGGCTATATTTGCTCTAAAATGCTCACCTAAATATAACTGCTTAGAATGCAAGTGTCATATAATAGACTTATCATAAAAACAAAACAGAATGTACTTAACAAGAGGCATAATTTGAACGATATTGGTAGAGGTTTACTAGATATTGCTTTTAACCAAATTTCAGAAGTCTCAGGCTAACGGTTTCTTTCTTTTTTTTACAGTTTCTCTTTAAATTTTTATATAAAGCATCTTACCCCCAGGATGTGACCTCAGAGGTAGAGCAAATAATAAAGGTACATAATTTAAACTAGTTAGGGTACCACAAGAAACTGCTACCCTTACAACACACTAAATTTCAAAAGTCTAAGCTTTATGCTTTCTGACAAGCAAACTTTCAACGAGTTTGTCAATACAAATCTATGTTAAACATTTTCACTTCCAGATAAGAGCCAAAGACTATCCCATTAGCAAAGTTTGAACAAACTGCCAAGGTTCCACTGCACTGCTGTATGCATAATGTTAGACATCTCGGCCTTGCGTTTTATTCAAGAAGAATTTCCAATACTTTTCCTATATATTTCTTTGTAAAACATGTGACACCTCGGACGGGGCCAATAAAGACCCTGAGGGCATAATTTAATCAAAATATGGTAAAGGTCCACCAGATAATACTACAAACTAAAGTTCAGTTGTCAGGACAAGTGGTTTAAGACATTCGTCGAGGCTCAAAGTTCTTGTTGCGGTCCCGACTACTTCGATCCATCGAGGAATGCCTGCATAGGAATAACGTTGCAACCATGCATAGGTTTCAAAGAAATTTCTCCAAGAAAAACATTGTTGCACAGCATCAAGTCGGCGTAGGTGATTTTGAAGAAGGGAACGTTTCGGACACATGTAATTTTACACATTTTTACGGCCGTAAAACTGTTAGTGCATTTAAATAGACCATCTTCGATTGCAATTCGTATTAATGCCACCTCGATCATATGTTGTTTGCTAAACCAACGCTTTTACTACTGATCGAAAGAATCGATTCCCTGATGCGTTTATTAAAGGTTGTATTTACAGACTTCAGGTGGTTTCGCTACCTCTACTTGTTGGCACTAGCCGTGTCGCTACCCAGTGGAAAGTTGGTTCACCACCCAAGCGTTTTCGATAAAAGAATGATGCTTTGCAATAATACAACTGATGTTTCTTAATTCAATGTTGATTATTTTCAAAGATGATATTTTCATTTTCTTACCGAAGGAATATTTCGTATTTATTTCAGTTTAATACCTTAATTAAATTTCAATACTATGTATTCAATGAAACGACATAATGATAATAAAAAATCGTTAACAAGAACTGTCACTATAAGATGACAATACCCCCGAAAGTGGTGCTTTGACCTTTAAGCTGAGGACCAGTCATTCAGGGGTCAAGGGCAGATAAATATAGGTCAATGGGAAGGTCTTGCCCAAAGGGGTGTTGTGTCCAAGTATGAAGTATATCTACTTACTAATATGAAAGTTATGGTTAAATGTTAGTTTTTGGACAATTGGATATTCAAGGGTCAAGGTCAAATAAATATAGATCAGTGGGAAGGTCTTGTCCAAAGGGGTGTTGTCACTGTTGTGTCCAGTTATGAGGTACATCAACTTACCAATAAGGAAGTGTTGCAAATGTTAAAGTTTTTGGACAATTGGATCTTCAAGGTGAAGGTCATTCAGGGGTCAAGGTCAAATAAATATAGGTCAGTGGAAAGGTCTTGTCCAAAGGGGTGGTGTGTTCCAGTATGAAGTAATTCCATTGACTAATAAGGAAATAATCACCAATGTTAAAGTTTTCGGAACGACTGACGGACGGACAGACAGTTCAACAACTAGGATGTATGTGTTGAACTCCCATTAGTAGTAGCTAGATTGTTTGTAAGCTGCTAGTTTAGGTGTATCAATAGATAATCTGTTTATAGTGTAGTAGTTTCAGTCAGGAGACTGAATTTCCGTAAGAGGGGGAGAGTGTAACGGTGTGGAAATTTAGGTGCTTGTGACCTCTCAAATATTTATGGTGTGCTGCCCTAACGGAAGTCACCGTTGTAAGAGTTGTATAAAACTGGGTAGTTCTGAGGTTTTTTTTCCCTCAAACGTATCTAAAGCAATCTGTGGGTTACATCGCTCCTTAGTAAAGAGGTAACATTTGAATTGTATCTTGGATATCTTGTCTTTTTTTTAATGTGTTTATTTCGGGTTGTCATTTGGAGTTTCAAGTCTTATTTTGGATTTCTCTCGGGCTGTCATATTCATTGTGAATCATTCTTGAAATTAACAAAAGGTTACTAAAATTGACATCACTTCTAATATTACAGCATTTACCAGTTCATTCCACGGCACAGAACAGAGAGAGAGAGTCATTTACTTTCATTTATAATATAGGGATTTAATTCATTAGCAGTTTATTTACAATTGTGTTATCTTTTTTACAGGACGAAGATTGATTTGCCGTGCAAATTTTGGCAAGCAGAGATAAACTTTTACTCGTTTAGTTACAAAGATGTCTGTGAACCTGCCTCACACTCATGCTTCTGAATTGTGAATTAAAAATGATGTGTACTGAAACTCCAGGACTCACTTGGTCATTAACCCCAGCCCCTGGTATTACATTCAATAAAAATAACTAGTCCACAGCCCCTTATAACCATACAAAATGTCAAAATAGTGCAGGTTTTAAAACAGGTGTTGTCCCTTAAAATTCATTATAAATCAAATGAAAATGAACATGTTTTTTTTTCTTTCAAATTAAATCTTCTGTTGACATTTTTTCCGAATAAAATAATGCTCTTCTCCTCTTTATGCTATTATTAAAGGCAAAATTTAAATCTAGGCTGAATCAAGATTCAGAAGAAACCGATAAATGTAATGGGAACTAACCTTGTAACATATTCCGCTTTTGTAACATTAGAATTATAGAGTCGTGTCAGTTCTTTCTGATTTTTGCTGTCCGCCATGTCGGAAAGTTGTCAGCTTAGTGAAGGCTTGCTTAATCATAGATCTATTTATAACAACAAGTAATTTCTGGGATCCTTGTGTTTCAAACATGAGTCATGGTATTATGGTGACTGATTTCTGCTAGTTTATGTCGTGTTTGCGTGTTGCGCCACAAAATTGTCGTTCTGTGTTGGCGAGGGGACAACAGGTTCACACGATAGAACGACAAATGAGCGCGACCAATGAGCCCGCCAACATGACAATTGCTACATTTGTTGCTCTGTAGAGTTTTTTCCACACCAAACCGCCAACTTGACGGAAATCAGCCACTATATAATATGGTATGTATTCAATGTTTTCATTTGTATTTTTTAAGACCTATACACCATTCGGTTTCTTCAGTTCTTCAATTGTTGATCACGTGCAAAAAGAAAGCGATATTCACCCCGAAAAAGAAATTGTTGTTAGAAATCATTGTGTCATCACAATTCGCACGAGTTTTCAATCATCTTAGCATAACCGTCGCATTGTAATTTCGCATCATGTTACTGTACTGAAGTCTGTCCTGTAGTTGCGCGGGCATGTCTGCCTATGCTATAATTTTACGGAGCTATATCTTAGTAATTTTATTCCATATTCTGCAAAGACCTCTTCAGTTAGCCGACAGTTATTGCCAATTAATTGTCAGAAAATCCACACGCTCTTTTGTTCTGAGCCATCAAATGAAAAACGCGGTGCATCGTCAGATATCCACAGCACCTTATTCTGTTATTATCGCCGTTCCTGGACGGCGATATATACAATTAACAAGATTTGAACAGTTTTGCCTGTACACCGCCTGCCTTTAGCCAATCAAAGCGAATAATTTCATATCACATGATAACAAAATGGACGTCAAAAATCTTCAGCAAGGGGTGTGAAAATGGACTCGCCCAACCGCCATGTTTGTCGGGTTACTTATTCTTACAACTGAAAAATACCATCATCAATGTACAAACTCAGTACCAGTCTTCAGGCTCTTGCGGGATAACACAAGATAATCGCAAAATTTTTTGCTACATGTCATTTCTAACTAGAGAATGTAGTCTAAATAAGAGTATGTTTTGTTTTGTTTTTCCAAAACTTGCACTTAAAGAAAAAAAATCAAATGCTTGCTTCCGGGCGATTCTAATCAGGATATAAACTCCCCGCAGCGGTTACTTCCCCTGATCAGTACAGTTAAAGTTGCAAAGCGTGACGTACGCGGTGCGAGGAGTTTGATCAGGATATATCCGTGTTTAATATATGCTTGTTTAGGGTCAGGGCAATATCGTATTTTTTTAACTAAAATTTATTCTGTTTAAATTTTACATGTAATATTCTTATGATATTGAAGAATAGTATCTATCTTTTGTTAAGTAAACATTTTTTTTAGTAATAAATAAAGTAAAAAGCTACGCAAATAGCTAATTAATTATGCGTAGACTGGTTTACAACAAAGCAATATTTACAAGGTTTTTAATGCTGGAAATTTTAACATGATGTATAAAGATATTGGCATGCTTTTCATAAAGAAGCCAAATCATCCGCTTTCAAAAATAGCCCAGCTACAATAAAAACTACAATGTATACTTCATCTGCTTTATTATTTCTGTGTGAAAATTATCAGATATAACTTCGCTTTTCACTGCAAAGCATGTTATAAAATTATCAAATCAATGAATAGCGAACATGAAGTACATTCATCTATGGATAAGACGTCATACATGGCTGAACGGCGAATTCAAGCATTTTTGGAAATGCTAAAACTTGTCACTACTATGCATGCATGGAGAGTAACGTAATTGTTGGACGTGGTTATCCTACGGGGCGGTTATGCGTGCGCAACTTTTGCTAGGATAACCATGGAGGCCTCGTTATTGTTCTCAATCTGTTTACATTTTACAGTGTTTTTTTTAGTTTGCCCGTAGCAGATAGGTGGATTTCAGGAATCATAATACAGGTTGGAATACTGCAGTGATTCGCACGAGAGTTTTCCTAGGATAGTCTTGATGATTTATTGTCCTTTAATTGTTTGAAAATGCAGCTGGATACATAGCTTAGTACTAACAGATAAAATATTATGAAACTTAATAATATTGACTGGATGAAAGTCGTTTTAAAATTTCAATGAGATTACCGCTCATTTGTTTTAATGGAACGTAAACATAAAGTAATTTTCACTCCATAATGACAGCCATTCACTTTACCGCGGTTTGCTAGTGTCTTTTTCATGTTCAGAAACGGATAACTTCACATTTCTCAAGTGCATTAAAAAATTATATTTGGAGATAAGTAATCTTAGAAGTCCAGAGGTCTTTAAAATAAATGTTCAGAGGTGAGAAAAAGTACAGGGCGACATTTAATGGCATGACATGAAAGTAGCTTAGCTTTTAAAAATAGGGCCAAGTGGTAGCCTTTCCATGTTATAAAACTATTCATTTATCAATTGTCTGTTTCTCAATTCAGGCACTGGTTTCAGTCACGACAGTTACATTGGTCTTTTGCTTCTTACAACACGCAGATCGCTCAGTGTATATTACAGTATGCATGGTTTTCGCATAATGTATATTTATTAGTTTAGCATATGGTATGTATTACTTTATTTTTCAATAAAAATGTTAGGTTAAGATTTTACATCTCTCTTTGTTATCATTTCCTTTGGCCACCATTTGGCTGCGTCTTTGATGCCTCGCTTCAATGTTTTTCTTGCTCACATTGGAGTACAATCCCTAGATGTCCGGGATATCCTGAGCTCATTTAACTAACAGACTCCATGAGGTGTTCCTTGACCGGCAAGGTGTAAAGCACTTACGCAGAATCCTCCAGCGTCCTATTTCATTAACCAGTACTACGTTGGATGGGAGACGCTGAAAAGCAACTCTGAAAGAATCGTTATTAGCATAATTCGAATCTTTATCCCCGGTTTGAAGTCCAGCGCGTTACCACTAGACCACCATGTCAACGAATGATGCCATTTGCAATTACATAGTATTCGATTATACGATTTATCTCGGGCATTGTGTCTCGTGGTCATTTATCTCTCACTTCAGATTCATAGTAAATAATGTGGAATAAGTAGTCAGTCATTTGCGTAGAACTTGGTCATTTATGGTTAGATATCAAGGAACGCCGGTTAGATAGACTGACTGTCGAGGTATGACCAAAATGATGTTAAAACTCTACGTAAGCCCGTACAAATCAAACTAAACCAAGACGGTTATATGCGCGAGCCAAATCTTATGCGTACAGTTGCTTTATGAAACCAATCATCATTCGTACAGTTTGGAAAACGAATTTTCTGTTACTCAGCCACCAGTGAATGTGACCTTTTCGCTTGTATCCAGTTTAATATTCAATATGGATTCAATTCATTTAAAATATGGAGAAATTAATGTAAAAGAATGGGAACAAAGTTCCGTTTTCGAAGTCAGGTGAACAAGATGTTAACATTTGCAACTGTGAAAACATTCTATGACCTTCCTGTTGAATTTCTTGTTTTCATTTCTAGTATCTGACCCAGGGATAAGTTTTTCACCGACTGCATGTGGTGTAGCATAAAATGTGAGATATCAAGAACAGAACGAGTAAGTACCTACTTTCGCGTTCACTTTTTACAGCCATTTTTTCCATCGAACTTTTTGCCTCGCTTATGATTTTATTGAACCAAAATACGACCCCTGATAAAAATACAAATACATTAAGCGTAAATGATTTATCGTTCTATATTTTGAATCCAAGAGACTTGATTTATCCAAATGTTTTTTTTTTAAATACATCATCCTATCATCGGATGAAAAGTTCATAGTAAAACAAGCAGTCAGTTTAGATAGACATAAGGACAACGTGAAATTAATCACGATTTTTGTGGAATATCGCATGATGTGACGTGTGAAAATACGCTGATTAGTTGTTTAGTTATTCAACTGTGTTATATTCATTATTCTAAAAAGATATTTCAAAAAGTGACGTTTCCAGTTATTTAAAAAAAATAGACGGATCAACATATATCTTGTATTTTAATTCATTTCTTCATCACGGCAAGTTTAAAGTAAAGCCAGACATTTTAGATGTATAGATATAAGCAATATCATTTAATTGATATTTGAAGGTCGTATATATGTCAATCATAAAACCGAATAGTAAATGCGTCTCCTTGTTTCCTTACGAAATATAAAAAAATCACTTCTGGAAGAGAATATAAATCTGGTAAAAAGAACAAAAACAGGTCAGTGAACGCGTCTCGCCAGACACTTTGAGAAGCTTTTGTCCTATTGGAAACATCAGAAGCTTGCATTGCAAAGACGACGAAGGAGAACCATTTCAATAACACATCATAGCTCCAGATGGGACGTTTTCCGTCTTCTGTTATGATATCAATGTTGGCGATATCTGTACACTGTGAGATGACAAATATTTTAAGCATTGTCCTGATATTTCAGTAAGGTATTGCTCCTGTCTTACGTTTCTACATCGTCAGTTACAGCCGGTTGCATGGATATTACTGAGCAAAGAGAAAGATCTCTTCGTTCAATGATATCCCGTATTACTTATAATACTCTTCAATTTTGGTGGTTGGTATACCACGTCAAACAGGGATGTTGATACTTTAAATAGACGTATTTCCCAGAATTTTAAACATGGCCTCGTATCTAAATGTAACGAGTAATTTGACTGGCTAAGAATGCGAAAGGAAATACTTCAGAAACCGATAAAAATACGTCAAGCGTATTTAATTTTTTTTTGTTAGATTCGATTCATATTTGTATCCAAATGCGTATTAGATTTTTTTCAATAATATTCACTCTAATATAAGTTAAACTTACCTTTTCAGATTTTTTTTCATTTTATCTTCATGTACTGTTCTGTTTCATGCGGAATAAGCCAAATCATTTAGAACATTTAGAATTTCTTTAATTATACATAAAATGCAACCGCAAACAAAACAAAGAGTTTTGTATAAGTCCCCGGTAATTTGGACGTATTTTTCACATACACACCATTTTCCACTATAGGTCAAGTGTCACGAAAACATCATGTTCTTCATCATTATTGTAAAATAAGACATTCGAAACCAATTTCGGCTGCAGCAAGAAAGATGGTCAAATTATCGGTAAAAGGCTTTTGTTTCAAACGCCATCCTATTATAAATGAAATAAAATGTACTCTTTAACTAAAAAGAGAAGGATTTCTAAATAAAAAATAAAGATTTAAGATACAGAGGATATTTGTTTGTTTTTGTGGAAGATGAGAATTTATTTCATCGAGTGAACACCAAATGTGATATTTTCACCATTGGCGCAGCCACTAGTGAAAATATAAACATATGGTGTTCACGAGATGAAATAAATTCCCATCTACCACTAAAAAACAAACAAATTTTCTTTTTATTTTATGCCAACACGTCAAAAATGGGTATTTTATGACATTTTTACTCAGGGTCTTCAATAAATTCCCCATGGTGAGCTCCAAATCAGTTAATACGTTTTTTGGTCAAACCGTTACTCCGCACAAAAAAAAGTGCAGACAGTCTCCAATACATATGATAACTTTACTTCTGCTGAAATAAACTGAATACACTTTCATCAAATAACATTTATTTTTCTCTACACAGTTTATCAATATTTATTGAATTTTAGCCATACATACTTTAATTATAAAAGCGGAGTAATATTCAATCAATTGAATTGAAAGTCGGCCATATTGGATATTGTCCATGTGAGTTATGTAAACAAATCAGACATTTTAAATACTTTATGGCGAATTTCATCATTGTTCACAACTAGTTAGGCTCAGGAATTCAATATTATAACTGGATTTAACAAGGTAAATAAATTTCACTCGCTGTCACTGTCTGAAATACAGCGGATTCTCTTGTATTTACGTGGTGGGGAAATTCCTGAAAAGTAGTTCCAGCACATTTATCTCACTGATATTTCCCTATATTTCATTGGTATACATAAAATAAATCACTTAATACACCCCAGATTAGAAAGAAAATATAACTGAAAAAAACTATAACTAGATAGATATTCATTGCAAAACATAGATATTCTAGAATTATGACAACATAATACTTCTATGGTCGGATTTACAGTACACTAATCATATTCGTCTTTTCAGAGCCAACGGAGAACGGATAGTCTAGGAGAATAGGAACAAGTCGTGAAGAGACAAATCAAAATAGAAAAAGTGACTTCATTGATGGGTGTTTGTTCCAGTGATCATTGGATTTGTTGTTTTCATTGAACATATGCTTATCTATGAGTTTGTAAAAAGCAACAAACAATATCAATAAAAAGCGAAAAACAATTCAACTTCACTCATTACAGCGTATGTTAATCATTTAATGTATAATTGTGATGTTTTCTTCAATGGTCTTTTTTCTGTGTTAATGTTACAGAAGACGTATAAAATCTTGAATTCGTGAAGTATCTCTTAACAGAGTTTCTTATAATCTTTTTACGATTACTGTAGCTCTCTAGACTGGAGGGTCCAGGATAAATTATTTGTAACAGTCTGATACATGGCTAACAATCATCAGAACGGGGAAATAACTATTATCTGAAAACAAACGTTTATTATCTTTTAAATAACTATTATCTAAAATTATCTGAAAACAAACGTTTATTATCTTTTAAAATAATGTGTCGTTTCATGAGATAAATATTTTTGACCGATATTAAAATAGTTGAATATTTTACCATATAAGCTTACTCCAATATTTTTAAAAAGTATCAATAATATATTCATAGGCTCAAAGGTTTTGACAATATTATATGCAAGCAGATCGACTGACATAAATGCTGGACATAAAGACTACTCTTCATCTTTTGTATGAGCGCTTGATATGTTTGCAGGTCATGCTGACACCTATACATTAATAGTATATGCTTTGCATTTGTATTCCGGAAAAGACACCTAAATCAGATAACTTGCAAAATGTAATTCTTTAAAATCGTTTAAAAGCCCTTTTTAGCATTGACATCTTATGTGTTTTAAGGTACTCACGGATATATATGTTTACATCAATTAAAGATAATTTATTAATGATATCCGAGTATAGGTTTTCCTTTTGTGACAGTAACAAGCATTTACAAAAGAGAAGAAAATCTTATAAATGCAAAAAAAGTTAAATACATTTCATAATACACATTTGTGAAGAAATGAATTCAGTCAAACCTTACACAAGCAAACAGCATTCGAATAAAGGGAAAGTGTTGGTCATAGGGAGGTTTAACCAATCTTAAATGATGCACTTTTCAGTTCGAAGTATTATCATAGTTATAATGCTCTGCAATCGAATAGGATGACTAGAACCACTCTGCTTTCTTTAGAATTTTAATATTCGATTACCTTTACATTATGTACACGTTAGTTAGTTAAAAACCTTCATTAAATAAATATGTTGTACATTGCATCCTATCTGATATGTCCTGTTTATGTAATGCAGGACGATGACATACTAGCAGAGATTGTCAATTCTTTATGAAAACACTGAGCATTGAATGCATAAAAAAATTATTGAACAGAACAGAACAAGAACTTTATTATGCGAAGTTAAACCTTTCGGTTTCTCCTTCATACAACAATATATGCATACAAATATAAATATAAAGGTCAAAGATCAATAAATACAAAGCAAAGACAGTTTACAAGTACAATGAATAACAACACAATTATTTTTAAAGTAAATAATCATAATACAATTATAAACCATTTGTAATACAATTTGTTCTTACTTCAAACGCTTGACAGATGTACTGACCTAAGTTGTTTAGAATTTTTGTATTTTTACATTTAATCAATTCCGTAAATTTCAACATACTAGGTCTTCTGTGATAATATACAGGAATTAATCTAGTCCTTAGCTGAGAATATTTACTACACTTAAGCATAAAATGAAACTCATCCTCAATTTCGTTCTCATCGCATATTTGGCACAAGCGCTCATTGCGCGGCAGTCTATTTCTACCGTATCTCCCAGTTGCAATATGTAAATTATGCGAGGAAAGTCTTATTTTGGTTACAGATTGTCTTAATTTAATATTGCTCAATACATCAAGATAACTTTCATATTCAAACATGTCCTTCACTGCTTTATACAATATCAAAACACTGTTAGTTTGTAGGTATCCGTGCCATTCCTGAGTAAAACAGTCTATTAACGTTTGCTTGAATGAAAGTAAGAAAACATTTTCATCTTTAACATGTTGATTTTCCCACACATAACCGTGTCCGTTTCTCGTTAACAATTGTTTTACTTTCTGTACCCAATTGTTCTTGCCTTCACAACAATCTTTATATGCAAGATTGTACAAAGTTTTAACAATACAATTATCAGTGTTTATCACTTTCAACCAGTACTTCACAATTTTAACAAATCTATTTATATATAAAGGTAATCTACCCAATTCACCATATACTGCGTAATTACTTGTTGGCAGTTTTACGTTTAAAATTCTTTTACAAAAACGTAAGTGTATTCTTTCTATTTCCTTTGACTTGCAATTACCCCATACTTCACTTGAATAGTTTAATATGGAAACAACAAATGCATCAAAAAGTTGACAATAAGTTTTCAAAGAAAAGTTGAACGTTTTAATTTTACTCAACAGTAAATTCATAGCTTTTAGTGCTTTTCCAGTTAGCATTGACTGGTTCTTATTAAAAGAACCTGTGGAACTAAACACAGTTCCAAGATAGTTAAATTCAGAGACCACTTCAAGTTCAGTACCATTATAATACCACCGCTCATTCGCTCTGTTTTGCTTTCTTCTTCTAAAAATCATCACTTTGGTTTTATCAGCATTAACGCTCAACCCCCATTTATCACAATATTGTTTAAGTAAGTCAAAATTATGCTGCAACGTCTCAGGAGTCTCTGCCAGTATCGCCATGTCATCAGCGTACAATAGAATAATTATGGTTAAGTCATGTAATGTTAAACAATTTTCAGGACTCCCTTGTAAATACAATTCAAGATCTTCCACAAACAGAGAATAGAGTATTGGTGAACATATTTCACCTTGCTTTAATCCGACTGCGATTTCCATGAAATCTGAGTACGTGCCACAATGTCTAACTCTACATTTTACATGTTCATACATTCCTCTTACAATTTTTAACATTTTGCCATTAATACCAAGCTTGTACAGTTTGTACCATAAGGCATTTCTGTAAACAGAATCAAAGCATTTTTTCATATCAACATACCCACAGTAAAGAGGTTTTCCTTTATTTAAATATAGTTCAACCAATGAATGAAGACTAAACACGGCATCTACAGTAGAATATCCCTTTTTAAACCCAAACTGAGCATCCGATATGATATTGTATTTAACACTCGATGAATTTAATCGTGCATTTAGAACTGAAGTAAATAACTTTGCTAAACAACTAACTAACGTGATTGCCCTATAATTGTTTACATTATTATGGTCACCTTTCTTAAACACCGGTACTATTATTCCCTCCATCCAGTCGTCTGGGAACACTCCACTCTGAAAGACCATATTAAACAGATCTGTTAAATAAGGAAGCAAAATATCTCCAGCTTCGAGAAAATACTCATTTAAAATATTATCCGCACCGCAACTCTTTTTTCTCTTTAAAGCTTGGATACATTTCTTTATTTCATCCGACGTTCTCTCATAATCTAATTCTTCATATATTGGCTGTTCATTTTCATTGTTAGATGAAAATTCCGAACAAAATTGTTCAGCTTCATCGTTTGAGACAATATTAGTGTCATCGACTATTACCATACATAAAACCTATCAAAAAATCACTCAGCATTTATTAGAGAAATTCGAAACGTCAAACTGCTGTCGCTACATTACTGTATCCTGTTATTTCAAGGACGTTGAAGTATCGAAATTCGTCGTTTAGCAATTTTTGCAAACAAAAATGCCGGGGAATTAACAAACAACCTTGCACAGCCGTAATATAATACCTTGACATACAAACTGCTTCATCATTTCACGCCGGTATTGCATGTTTTTGCTATTCATCGGACAATTACCTCAAAATTCTAGACGGTTGCAACTTTTTTTAAATCATGAAAGTGGCCTTCACAAATATTTCTCATTGGCTATATAACAGGTAATGGCAAAAATACCAATCGGTGACGTTAACTGTGTTGTCTAAATATAGATATGAAACTTTTTAACGACCGAACTACGCAAAATCATGAACAATCCGCGAAAGAATATAGTTATATGTATCAGAATACACGTGAGGGGGTCCTATTCAATTTACAATATTAATAACCATAGGATATAAACATAGGCTATAGACTAGATACAATTATGATATACTTTTGTTGTTTGTTTTTTAACTTTATTCATGTTTACTATACCCGAGTTTCCAAAGTATTTATGTCAATTCAAAACGTTTTGAATCATTACAGGTGAACAATCTTAATGTCTTAATTTAGAATGACAAATCAATTTGAGCCTGCTATGTTTTTAGCCTTTTTTGTGTACTCTTTGTGTGCGCGCGTGTATGTATTTGTACTACTGGAGTAGATTCCCCCTTGATACTGATGGATTTCAAATAATTTGTTTTTTTTTTTGCAGAAATACTATCGGATCTTTATATGAACTTTATACGACTAATTATTATTTTTTGCATATCCCTTATGTTGTATTCGTAGTACCTTGAGTGGAAATTAAGTTTCCTGTCTGTCTGTATGTCTGTTTAACTTCTAGACTTTATTCACGCGCAGTTAAAATTCTAGGGAAATCCCGGGTAATTATCAACCATGTCGGTGTTCAGATATCTTTCGAGTGAAATTGTTGTGTCGTTGCTCGTTGTTGAGAGGTGTGGAAATTGAGATGTCGTTGTAGAGCTTGTCGTTCGTGGAAAGTGCCGTTTAGCAACGTTAGGCAGTAATTTAACGGCGCAGTGGGTGCCTTTTCATTGACTGTTTCTGTAATGGGTTGAGAAATTTACCGAATGTAGACAGAATATATCGGCACTAAGTCAAATATGACGCAAAGAAAGTAGCAAACCACCAAAAACTGTAAAAAGACGACGCATTTCAAATGCACATAGCATAACTTCCTCATGAAAATTACCTAACAAAGAAAGAAAGAAAAAAAGCCAGAATGTAAATACAGTCAAACTTGCGAACAAAGACCACTCCAGGGAAGGAGCAAAAGTGGTCTTTGTTCACGGGTGGTCCTTTTTCGAGGGACCAGTAATGGATAATTTATTTTCTTATTTCAGCGTTTGGAGGTTGTCTACACTAAAAACATCGGGGATTATTTTCTCAATTTGTAAATCTTGACAAGCCATTTTTTAAAACATTATACATTTTACCATATAAATAACACAATTTGTAATTTTAGTAGCCTCAATTGTATCCGAAAATAATGCACTTCATATTCCAGCATACATGTATTCCCGTTAGACGTAGCTCCATTTTAACACATTGCGTTTTTATGTCGATTGAAACTCGCTTAATAAACCAAATAAAACGTAAATTTCCATTTTAATTAGTAAATAAATTTAAATTTGTCTGTCATTCAATTTGATTTACTATTGTCACTAAGAGTTCCTTCCCTTGGCACCGTTTGATTTATGTATTGGATAAATACCAAATCAAACTGGCGACACAAGTGGTTCTAATTATCTAACGTTAAATTTTAATCAAATTCATCTTAGTTGATAAAAACGACGCGAAGACCAAGATGTTATTCACACATTTCTATGGTGTGCTTAACTGACGTTGACAAAACAATAGTGAGACAAATTGGTGTCAATGGTCGTTGTTCAGGTGATAACTGGCCTTTTGGGACGTGAAAACACCGGTCGCTGGTCTAGGAAAACAGGTTCCCGTTATTCAGGGGTTATTATAGAGTAATATTCGGGGGGGGGGAAACAAAATGGTCGTTGTTGACAAGTGGTCGCTACTAGCGGGTGGTCGTTAGCACAAGTTTGACTGTAGTGATAACTCTGTTTCAGTGTTAAATTTTACCTACACTCCTTTGTCCGTTGATATAACAGATAGATAAGTCATCTTCTTAAATGTAGAATGCCACTTATTTCTATTAGTTTTGGCAAGGATAAGAATTAGGATAAACTTGATAATAATCAGACGATCAGATGTCGATAAAGGTAAAGAGTCGTCGAGACATTCATATCAAGAAATCAAATGGTGTGTTAGGCCTTTCTATTTATTTTCAAATAGTCGAGTTAGTCAATATCTAGCTCATGGCCCA
Source organism: Cyclina sinensis (assembly GCA_012932295.1). Classification (NCBI taxonomy): domain Eukaryota; kingdom Metazoa; phylum Mollusca; class Bivalvia; order Venerida; family Veneridae; genus Cyclina; species Cyclina sinensis. The sequence goes on from JAAONU010000011.1 coordinate 1,190,629, forward strand.
TTTCTTGTGAACATGATAAACTTAATACGATTACACAAAGTGAATGAGAGAAAAACCGGTTCTTACGAAGGACGTTGTCTTATCTGTCGAACAAAACCATATCTCAGTTACATTGAATTCCAACATGCACACTGTCATCTCGAATTCTTTCAGATAATGAAAAAGCAGAGATCAATAAAAATGCGTGAAAACATTGCTGTCGACCTGTCCGGTCGTAAAACTAACTATTTCTGAATCAAACTGTTATAATTTGGGGGCTCATAATAAATTAACTCAAAGATAATGCTAGAAAGGAACGCAACACACAAAATGAACAAATCGTGAGCAGAAGTTTTCAGTTTTTGAACATGTTGTTCAATTAAAGACTGCATCTTGCAAACAAATGACCTATGATATAAATCAAATCACAACTCCGATTGAATCTAAGAATAAAATTTAAATAATATAAAATTTGAAATGCCTTTTCAAAGGTTTTTTTATGGATTTACACATTTCCAACTTTTGTTAATCGATGGAAGGGAAGTTAAAATTTCAAAAATTTTAAAATTTTAAAATGCAGCCTAAATTGCATTAACAGAAAAATTAAACTAAAAGAACAAGTGCACTTAATTCATTTTAAGAACTAATCGTGTTATTCACAAATAAACAATTGATTGATTAATGGTTGCCTACGTCAGCACGCTTACTAGGAAACTAGTAATGTTATCTAAATCTATCCACTTGGCGGTGAGGGAGGACGTTTGGTCGGGGTGCGTGTGACGTTTGCAACTGCTGTATGTTATTAAACTCATACAAGTGAAATTTGTTATACACAGTAGTACATATGCTAAAGTAAGTAGAGCTAGGATTTAGTGAATATCTTAACAAATTAAAAGCAGTTTTTGACTTTATGGATATATAACGGATATTTTCATTTGCGTATTTCTTTTAACAACTTGGCTATTACTTTTTCAGTATTTGGTCGAAAAGTGCTCTTAAAAATATGTGCTTATTGATTTATCTTAACATTCTCATTTCGTCAAAAAAACTTAGAATAAAATTTCTACTGATTTTTAAACATTCAAACATTGAAATTGTAAACATTCTATCTCTTCTAACTTCGATACGGGCTATTGTATGAATTCTTCGCTTCAGCATGTTACAACATATTGTGAAAAAAAACTGTACAACACTTTAAAGTTTTAAGACATTAACAAGTTACAAATTTACACTAAATTAAGAACAAAATATTTTACCTCTTTTATGTTGATTTAACTTCAAGGCATTGCTTAAGATACAGTCCTTTACAGACGAACACTAATATAAGGAAAACACGACAACCATTATAATGTTTCTGTTTTGTTTTAAGATATTGTGCAGCAACAGGACACCATGCGAGGTAAGTAAATGGCGTATAAAGGAAAGCTATAAAGTCAACTTTTAAGAGTTAAAAATCAAAACACAAAACAACAACAACAAACAATCTGCACAACTCAAAATATGATATCAACTAGAATGCATTAATCAATATTTAGCTATCAGACATTAAGTCTTGTTTTAACAACACTCCTCCATAAAAACATACACCCTTTCCACTAGTAATTGTGTTATCCTTTGACGGATTCAGATTACTTTTACTTGAATAATATTTCTTTTAGAAGGTCTTTGAAGTTGGCTTGTAGTTGGTAGTTAGGGGATTCGGAAGTGCATTCGAAAATGTAAAGCTAATACTCATTCAGCTTTAGCTGGGGATTCGAATGTGCTTTCGAAAATCCATATGTAGCTTGTAGTTGGGGATTCAGATGATGTGCATTTAAAAATGCAAAGAAAATACACAATTTAATTGATTGAAATGTGCATTCTTAATGTATATCTAGCTTGAAGTTCAGGATTCAAATTTGGATTTGAAAATGCACATATCGCTGCTAGTTTGGGATTCAGATGTGCATTCAAAATGCCCATTTAGCTTGCAGTGGATTCAAATGTGTATTCAGAAATGCATATATAGCTTGAAGTTTGGGATTTGGATGTGCGTTCAAAATTGCAGGGAAAAATACACATCTAGCTTGTAGTTAGGGGTCCAGATGTGCATTCGTAAATGAAAAGAAAATACACTATATCTAGTTTGTGCATCCCAAACTACAAGCTAGATGTATATTTTTGAATGCAACTACAAGCTAGCAGTGTATTTTTGAATGTACATCTGAATCACCATCTACAAGATACCTTAATATTTTCTTTGTATTTTCCAATGCACTTTTGAATCCCCAACTACAGGCTAGATGTGTAATTTGTTTGCATTTTTGAATGCACATCTGAATCCCCAACTACAAGCTAGCCTTACATTTTGACTGCGCACCTAAAACCCTAAATACAAGCTAGATGTACATTTTTAATGCGCACCTGAAACCCTAAATACAAGCTAGATGTACATTTTGAATGCACACCTAAAACCCTAAATACAAGCTAGATGTACATTTTGAGTGCGCACCTGAAACCCTAAATACAAGCTAGATGTACATTTTGAGTGCGCACCTAAAACCCTAAATACAAGCTAGATGTACATTTTGACTGCGCACCTGAAACCCTAAATACAAGCTAGATGTACATTTTGAATGAGCACCTGAAACCCTAAATACAAGCTAGATGTACATTTTTGAATGCATATCTGAATTGCGTATTACAAGGTAGATAGAAAGTTTCTATGAAAACAGCGAAAAACGCCGAAGCTTAAGGGTGTATTGTATTTTTTCTGTGGTTACTTCCGGGAGAACATGTTCCCAATTTGACCCTATCCACAGACATATTTACTACCCCTGACGATAACTGCCTTCCATACCCATATGAGGTACAGCATTTGCTTTAGTTATCTTATGTAAATATCGGAAGATCATGAAAAAAATGCAGAAAAATGCTTAAATTGGCAATTCAAATAGGTGTTTCAGAAACTTCTATCATAAACAAAGTTAGCCATTTACTTGGCTGCCCCCGGCCGTGGGGGCTTATTACATGTAAAACTCATAAGACAAACACTGCATTAAATCACAGTGCATAGAAATTACTTTGAAACATGCAAAAACTAGACAAGTCATAAGGTCTTTATTTAAGCATCAAAATGTTGTCCCCAGGAGTTGTATGTCATTGTCCTTGTGTAATATAAATATGTAAAATAGTGAAAAGAATGAATAAATAAAATTGAAGTTAAAATATTGTTTTAAAAAACAACAACAACATATGGACTAAATGAGTTCAACTGAAATCAAATCGACAATTGTTTTATGTCTTCCTGTTCGAATCGGTTTTGTCCAACAAACTGGTTCGGCACGTCAGTTTGGAATGGTATTCAATAATGTTTTATGTAATTCTTAGCAAGTAATAAAAACTGAGAGTCCATTTTGTCAACAGGTCGGATGCTAGCTATTTTTAAAGCTAAGCTTGTAATGACATTATTTCAGTAATTTGTACTTAACACAAATATTTAGACAAAAATACGACACTGGCATTAAATATGTCATTACATAAACGTGTTTGAATCTTTAATTCTAAAAGCACAATACACAAACATTCCAAGACTTATTTACAGTTTTTCGTTATCTGAATTTATTTACTCTATAAAACTTTACATGTTTGTTCGTCACCAGCATATTTTAGATTTATACGTTTATACGTTTTGGTTTATGCCCCTTAGGGCTTTTTGAACTGCGACAGAGCGTCTAGTGACAATGAAGAAGAGCGTCTGGAACCGGAGATTTTTGGACATCCTTATTCTTCGGCCCTGTGATACTATCTGCGGCCCCATTTGCGGACCTAGTTTTAACAATGTTCAAATATCTCATAATCTTTATTAGCAACAGTTAGAAAATGAAGAAAGCTGCATTCAAAGCATTGAATCAGATTGTTTGTTCATCGTGATTGGCAATAGCTGTTTTTATGTAAATGATATGTTTGAATTTAACAGGGATATGATTATGACTGATAAACAATTTTGCATAATTTTTACGACAGCAATAAAATTGAACATTATTTACTGCACGTACTACAGCAGACTTACAAGTCATACTTTGGATTTTTTGCAACTGTACGATGTTATATCAGAAGTTAAGAAACAATTTTATGTACATGCTGTGTAAGTTTAACTTTTGATTATTAATTTCATTTCAAAACATGTTAAGAACTAGGTATAACTAGAATAAGAAATATTTTCAGCACTGCAATTCTTCCTAAATTGAAAAGGAAACACTAGTTGAATATGGAATGTGTTGGTTGCCCTATGTTGCGATCTGATTTAGTAAAGCAAACTGGTAATGTAATATGGTAAGAAACCAAGACTCAGTAAACCTTACTTGTGAATCAGTACCAGTGAAACAATGAAAAGTAGTTACTTTAAGTACAAGAACTGGCCCCAAGAATGTAGCAGAAAATTTGACTTCTAGTGTCAAAATCCGAAAAGATTGTTTTGACTTTTTATAAAATAATGTCTTCAGAAAATAAGAAAGATACAGGTGAGAAGATAAAAGCTAAAGAAATGGAAATGGACAGTGGATTTGCTTGGATCATACTATTAGGTAAGAGGAACTGGATTATGTACAATCAAAAAGAATGAGGTCTAAAATCACAATATATTTTGTAGTTATTGATATCATAGCATTACAAACAGAAAAAAGACAAACCCAGAGAGAAACAGTATCTTCAAATGTGTTTAATGCGTAATATACCAGAGGTCTAAATGACTTAATAAATGTACAAAAACTGGCTGTTGCAGTTTTCGTTGTAAAGTTTTCATAAACCCTTCCATTTATCAAATGGACTGCAATTCGGAGATGACACTTGAAAATTTACTAACCAAATAGTGAATAGAACTGATTATGATCTGCCGTATGGTCGTAGATACAAAACTAATTGCCATCTGCAAAGTAAAGGTCAGTTTACATAGCAGTGACAAACTTGAATAATGCAGCTACACCCATAAGTTTTACTTACATTGATACTATATTAGAGAAAATTCAACTAAACCAAGTTTGCACTGTCAATATTCTTAAATAAATATGCACCACTGTTTTCGTTGATGAGATATCTAAGAACCTGGTTCTACAATCGATGTGTATGTATATGACGCATTCTTTTTGCAAGTGCATCTCCTATTATTTTTGTCCTAACACATACTTTCTTAGGCAAAGACAGTAGATATTTCAGGAAAAAATGATGTTAAATAATTTTCAACAGCTTTTCAATGTAATTGCTTCTAATCTCCCATATATGCCGTCACAAGTAAACGCTTTACAGTATTTGGATGCTAATTATATCAATATAAAAACCAAACATGGCAAAAATGCATATTCATCCGTCAAAATATCACAACAAATTACAAGGTTATGTTACACTTGCTGACCGACATACGTTTTAATGCATGAAGATTTCAAGGCCATTTATGCTTTTTCACTAGTTATGACGAATGCTTAATAAAGTGTGTACACGTTATTAAACAGTTAAACTAATGTATGCAGAAGAGTTTAAAGAATAACTTTAAAGAAAAGCCTTTTGTGGTTTGATGGAAGAAAATTTCAGTGTGTAGTAATTCAAAAACCTTTGAACATTGAAATTTACGCAAAACAATTTGTATTGTGATACCCGTAAAGTAATGAGTCTTGAGCTCGTTACATCAGCATTAAAATGCCCATATACATTAGTCAAAGAATTGGATAACAATACAAAACAAAGAATCTAAATTTCAAAACTGAAAAGGTTTCTTATTGTACAGAAGATTCAACATTTTCCTTAAAAAAAGAAGAAAAATGTCAAAAGTAAAAATGAATTTTAAGTATTCTCGCCATTATCAAATGCATGTTTTTAATAATATTACTGCATATTTCAAATATATATATCATATCAAATATTCTTATCCTGCGTTTTTGAATGCTATTTGAAAATACTGCAAAACTATATCTGAAACTGCTCATTTCAACGAAAAAGCTTAAAGTTTAAACTAAAAGCACCTTTATTTCAAATTTCAGGAAGTTTCTTCATGTATATCTTGATTCTGGGTAATATGAAGTCGTTTGGTATTTTGTATACGGAGATGTTAGACTACTACTCGTCTGGTTCAGGAAACACAGCTTGGGTTGGTAGCATTGGTTGGTTGTTTCTTCTGGAACTAGGTAGGTACTTAATCCGTCATTTAACTACTAATTGTGTAATTCCCAGTTATGTGACTTTCATAATCTGAAAAGAAACATGGAAAAAAGAGTAGTAACCAAGTTATATACAAATTTGTGCATAAAAATGTTGTCTGTAAAATACAACTGAAGTGAAAAAAATGTTTAAAACAATTCAAACGGAAAATCAGCATCAGGCTGGCGAAGCAAGAGATGGTTACTATTAATCTTTATAGAAATTTTGAATGAAAACGTGTTTTGAAGCTCAAACTCTATCTACCATCATTTACATAAACCCGAATTATTTTGAATATCTATTATATTTGGATCTCGATCCCAGCCCTTTTTGTTGTTTTCCGTACAAAACATTGATTTGTAAGGCGTGCGTTGTGGGCAGCCGATTGTATCGATGAACGCAAAATCTTGACCGACTGCGTTTGAGTAGACACCAGTTTATACATCAGCAATCTCACCGAAGAACTTCATTTGTTAACTTATTTGTTTTGCTGTATGAGATAAAAGAGTTACCTTACTTATATTTTCAGGAGTATATTCTGACTAAGGACCGTAGCAAAGACATTTCACAACTTAATTTACGTGAATACTTACAACTGATTGCAATCATTAGTTACTCTGTGCTGGTCACACTACTCCCATCATGTGCTATTTCCAGTCAGGTCTTTTTGCCCGTCTGCTCTATGCCGGTGACAGGACTTTTCGATTTTATTGCCAGACAGCTCTGTGCTGTTTAACTTAATTACAGATACTATTATAACACTGCTTTGTGATGGTTATGTAACTGTCAGGTCAAATTTACATTGCTTTCAGGTCCTACTTTCTTGTCTGCTATATGCTGTTTACCTTACTTTAATCTGGTCGTATAGTTAATCTGCTGATTACTTCTAGGTTCTATTTCATGTCTGCACTTCACTGGCTGCTTTACTTTCATGTAATATTGTCAGAATGTACTATTCTGGTTAAATAACTTTCGTGTCTTATTGCCATACTGCTCTTTCCTGGTAACATTAATTTTTAGATCTTTTAGCCAATCTGTTCTGTAATGGTATCATTACTTTCCTATCTTTTTGCCAGATTGTTATTTGCTGGTTTCATCACTTTCAGATCGTTAAGCCACTGCTCTATGCTGATCCAGTTACTACCAGGTTCATGTCTACTCCATGATGTTTACTTTCTTTTCAGATATTATTGCTAGACTGCCCAATGCTTGCTCTTTTACGTTCAGGTCCTTTTGCCAGTCTCCTCAGCAAAAACTTTGGCTATAGAAAAGTTACAATTGCTGGCGGTGCGTTGGTCGGGACCGGATATTTCCTGTCAGGATTTGTAAAGAAAATGGAACTGATGTACCTTACGTTTACACTTTGTGGTACGTCCATGAAACTGTTCGTTAAAAGTCACTTTAACCCTCAAAAAGGCTGATGTAAGTATTCTAGTGCATCAATCCTAGCATCAATACCAAGAGTTTAAGAGAGAGAGGGAGAGAGAGTAATAAAAGATTGCTTCTCAAGTTTGACTTGCTATGATTCATTGCGACTTAGAATTGTTACTTTTTACAAAGTTATTTTTATAACATTTATTGCAATGAACACATAATTCATCAAGTCTGTATTTATGATAAATTTGTTTTAGGTATAGGATATGGTTTGACATACTTACCATGCATGACTATTATCAATTTCTACTTCAAAAAGCGTCGAGCACTCGCGAATGGCATCCTAGCATCGTCAGGTGGCTTAGGAGCACTCTGCTTCCCTTTCTTGTATAAGTATGCAATATTGCCTTACTTTTGTGAGTTTAAGTTAATTTTAAAATATTTATATATCCCAAAAGAAGTTTTATCCTTGATAACGTAATCTAGGGTCAACTGAATTGAATAAATAGTCACCATCTGTGGTGATTTAATTTGTGCTTTTTTCCGCAATACATGTATTAAAATAAAAAAATCTAATGAATATAGACAATATAACTGGAAACGTTTGTTTTGTTGCCGTTTTAAAAGCTTTATTTCAATCCTGCAGACAGCTATTTTTTTAAATGAGAGAATGAATTATAAGTTAGTCAATAAAACACATTGATATAAGTTATATTTGTAATTTACTGTAGTCCAAGTCATGGCATAAATGTTGTATTTCAGAACTCTTATCGAAACGTATGGACTGTTACAGTCATTTTGGATAATTGGTGCCATTGCAGCTAACATATGCGTAGCAGGATGCGTATTTCGTCAGCCTTCTTTATTTCTGAAGAATGAAAAGAAATCAAAGTGTTGCAACTGCCAAGAACTCGATTTCAAGTTTTCTCTCCTAAGAAATCCGCTGTTTACTTTGTATGTTTTTGCCTTTACATTGTCAATTGTTGGAATTGTTAATAATTTAGTCCTAATTCCAGCGCATATAAAGGCGCTCGGCTATAACAAAACGTATGTAGCTCTTGGCGTGTCTATTTCCGGTGGTGTCGAAATATTTGCTAGAATACTTTTCGGGTGGTTCGCTGATCTGAAAATAGTCAAAGTCAAATTTATGTTTATAGTCAGCATGTTTATTGGTGCTGTTGTTGCTCTGATCACCCCATTCTTTGAGAGTTTTACTTTCATGGCAATATATGCTGTGGTTGTTTCGTTTTTCCCTGCCTCATTCTTCAGCATGATGCCTCTTCTCACCATTGAAGCTGTAGGAGTTGAGGACCTACCCGCTGCTCTAGGAATCATTTGTATGGGGTTGGGGTTTGCATGCTTTATTAGCCCTCCTATCTGTGGTGAGTAAATTCAGTATAGATTTTTGTTCTAGTATTTAGGGAATTTAAATTATTTTATGCTCCCCGAAGGGACAATATATAGTCAGCGACCTGTCAGTCAATCCGTCCGTCCGTCCCTCTGTCAGGTTTTGTCCAGAATATAAGCCAAACATTAATGAAGAGATTTACTTCATAAGATGATATAGGACATTGAAATTAAGTGCAGTGCGCAAGAACTATGACACATCTTGTCTAGTTTTCTGTCATTGTCTCCCGTTAGTAATGTTTGCTTGTCCGGAGCAAATCTCTAAAACCATGGTAGGCATTAAATTGATATTTGGCACATTGATAGAGGAGAGTAGCAGAAAGTGCAGTTTTTTAAGAACCATTACTCAAGCTGTCCTAATTGTTTGAATTATTTCCCTCTTTATGTTTTGTTAATATGTTATAACGCTTGTTCAGATCATAACTCAAAAATTATTAATTGGATTTTTGTTTTAATATTTATGATATTGATAGTGTAAACTTGAACTGCAGTGTTGAATAATTGAAACTTTTTCAGAATTAACTCTAACCAACCAACAACTCGACAATGTTGAACAATGTTTTACATGTTTTTTGTCTTGTTTTAAACAGGTTGGATGAAAGATTATTTCGGGAACTGGTACCCTGCATTTGTACTGACAGGAAGTATGTTTTTCCTGGCTGGCTTTACAGTCTTAATTGAACCAATAATAGTTCGTTTGTTCAAGAAACAGTCAAGTTACGATATAGCTTTAGATTCAAGTTCCAGACATATCAAAGATGGTCCTATATCCAAGGAAACCAAACAGACTAAAAACTGTCTAGCTTTGAATTCCAGGTCCAAAGAAAACAATAACAGTGTTTTATTTAAGGATACTAAACAGACAAATGACGATTATCTAGCTTTTGATTTCAGTTCGCAACAAAGCTTTTCCTCGTTGGAAGCAAACAAAAATAACGATTCGATTTGGTGATACCAAGAAAAAGTACCACAGAAGGACAAGCGCATTATGCTAACACAAATTAAGCGTTCCGACATGAATAATATTATTATTTTGTTTGTACTACAGATTCAGGAGGTTGATCGCTTCTAAAGTGTTAAATAAGACAAACTATAGACAAATATGTATCTAGATTCAGTAGGTTAATCGTTTCTATATTGTTGAATGAAAGAGACTATAAACAAATATGTATCCAGATTTAGAAAGTTGATCGCTTCTAATTTGTTGAATGAAAGGAACTATTGACAAATATTTATGGAGATTCAGAAAGGTGATTGCTTTAAATTGTTAATAGACACAAGCTAAAGGATAAAACAACTGGATTTAGATTTTAAAAAGTGGAATTAGATTCACTTATATATTGCTGTATTAAATAAATTATAGAATAGAACAAAGTGGTTTAGGTTCAAATGGTTCACGTCTACATTGCTGAATGAATAGGATTACATATAAATGTAACTTTGAAGCTTTTTACGCGTTTCTGATTTCAGCGGATAGGAGCTATGAGCGCTCAACAACACGATGGTCTTCTATGTCCAACAGTCAACGCATAGGCGTGCATAAGTGCAGTCAGTTAGTTTATATCTTCTGACTTTCATCCTTGGAAAGTAAGAGATATTCCAGGGTTAATCTGTTTACAGTTCCAAAGACCTAACATACCATACACGAGAGGTATTCAACTTATATTTTGAACAAAATAAACACTAGTGTACTACAGGTGGTAAAGGTGTTTCATTGTAATAAATGCTAGATATGTGAACTGTGACAATAGTACATCATTTGGCAACGTTTGGGTTAAGATTGTGTTGCTAATCATATTTTGATCAAGAATTCCCAGCTCTTGCTCGAGGGCTTTTTTAATTAGTGTGTTAATGTTTCTCTTATGAAGCCGTCGTTTTATAATACCCAAGATTCCATAGTCCACTGGAGCTGCGTCAGGCAACTTTGGCATCCATCTCTCTGGTGTAATAAAGTTAACTTTCATAGATTTGAGGTAGTTAAATGTGTTTTTGACAGTGTGGCTTGAGGCACTGTCTTGATGATACACCATGTTTTTCTGTGTATCACCGGGAAACAGTCTTGGGACATCTTTGTTCAGGAATGGCTTCTGAGTAGTCTGAGTTGGCTTTAATACCTTTGTCAATGATTCATATACGATGTTGGATGTAGGTACAGATGAACGTTTTTTTTAAATTTGGTAACAGAAGGCTGAGATGGATTTATATTTTGTTGTAAGCCATTCTAATGACGAATATTATTGATTTTGCCCAAAGAAACAATAAACCCAAGGTCTTTAATATTTTCATGATGCTTATATAGCTATGTTTAGTTTTCAAAAGACCAACTACAAGACCTTCTATTTTATCGCTTATTTTTTGTACGTACCATTGTTGTACATGTACTTTCAACGGTATAACAGTAAAAAGTGAAGGTGTATTTACATTTATCAATAGGCGTGTAAACACTACCGCGTGTATGCACGAGGAAATCAAGGTCTTTATTATTCATGTTCAAATATAAGTTGAACACCTCTCGTATAAAAAAACCTCCTTTCTCTCTGGGTGTGGAAAAGCAGTTTTATTTCCTGTTTCAATGTGACATATTGGTATAATACATGTCAAGAAGTGATACATTCCAGATTTGAATTTTACCATGATCATGGATATGCTGTTAAATCACCAGAATCACATTTTATGAACGTTGCTGCTTTGTACGGGGTGCCAAACGTATAATTGACACAAAAAATTGTTATTTATACCAACTTCGGACTTGTTGAATTCCAGCTAAGTCGAAGTAATGTATACGGTTCGCTCAAATTTGAGATATCGAGAGTGGACTGTATTTTAGTTTGTAAGATTCACACATGTGCAGTCTAGCATGCACCTTTTTCTAAGGAAACAGGGACTGTGTGTAAAATTGCTATCCCTACGCACTCTTTTGGATTCAAAAGGAGAATATTAAGGCGACCTGGATACACATTAGAGTTAATATATTCAGAAATACACTGTTGGGAAAAGTATTTGACCATGTTAGAAAGATGTTTATGTTGAAAAGTTCGGGAGAACATTTCCCTGAACACTTTAAATTCATGTTCTTCTGAAGTCATGCTTCCAACAAAAATGTGAGATATAACGAAGGAAGATAACTCAAAATCAAAAAAGAATATCATTCTTTAACACTTCACTTTCTCTCAGTATCCGCTTCCGTGATATGAACATTTTTCAAAATCACTGGAATAGATATCGACATGTGAAATGTAAAGTTGAAGAAGTAACATTAATTATCGGTTAACTATTCTTTCAAATTTAAGAAATAAATCCTAAATGTATTTGGGGTTACATGCACGGTGAGATTAATTTTAATTCGTAGAAGTAAAAGGAATGAAAAGCTCTTTATTAAAAGATAATTGGCGTTTGTTGAAATGGCACAAATGAATCATATTCGCTGAATTTGCTACTTATGTTGTCCGTACTTTTAAAGGACTGATATATACTGCTAATAAAATGCCATGCCTATTTCCTATACTATCACAACCACTTAAATCTTACCTTTCATTTCTTTTTCTTGAGGGAACACAGTATTTAATTTACTTTTGTTTAGTTTAGATTCCTGTCTTATTCTGGTCACCTTATATCCGGTTCTCGATTTTCTTTGTTACTACACAAAGCATGCATTTTTAATCCTGGTAATGTGCACAACACTTGCAATATTCTTGTTTTATCACATATGTATGTTTAAGCGGACCTCATCGTCGGTTGACCCTGGTACATATTCCGCACGACTACATTATGTACCGTCGGACAGTTGACTGATGATTATTCGTTTTCATGAATATCAATTAGCGAATGGAAGTAACTCTTCGTTCAGTGAGAATCCGCATTACAAATAGATACTCTTCAATGTGGAGAGTAGGCATAACGACATGTTACTTAAAAAAGACGTATTTTCCAGGATTTAAACATAACTGCAAAAAGCAAATTGTAACAAATAATTTCATTGGCTGAGATTGGCAATGGAATCTTTCGGAAACCAATGGAATTAGGTAATTAATTATTCGTGAGTACGAATTGTCCGACGGTCGATGAATAGTGTGAAAGGGAATGGATCGAACGTGGGTTTCCGACGATTGCTGGACTTATAATCTAAATATATTCCTTCAAGGTTTAAGCAATGCTCAATAATGATTTTTATTTATATTTTACTAGCCATTTTACTCTTCCGATTATATTCCATACAAAAGTTACCATGTCTAAAAATTGACTGTTCTATATCTAAAAACAGGAATTTGGTTGATAACTTTAGAATTACGGCCTGAATGCATGTTATTGTCTGAGCAAAATGTATTTAGACATTATGCCGAACCATGCAGGCGAACAACTTTTGTTGGAAATGCAGAAGTTCTTACACTGTGGTGAGCGAATAACTTGCTAGGAAAAATCTCTCTCTCCCCCTTTATCTCATTCCGGTAATTTTCCAGTCTAAGAATCCGTTTATTATCATTTCCCACAACTGAAAAAAAAAACCAGATTAAAGTTACCTCGTAAAATTGGGATCAACTAGCTTGGAATAGACGCAACGGCAAAAGTACTGTATCGACGCGTTTTTGGAAGGGACGGCGGTCTAGTTTCTGCTTTAGCATGTGATCATGAAGCAGGCTGGTGAATTTGAGGAAGCTTCTATTTTTGTAAATACTTGTGCTGGATATTTATTCCTTCTCTTTGGGATAAAGCTGAATTCATTTCTAGGCACCAGTTCTAGCAAAGGTGAATTGAAATCGAAATTTTTGAATCTTTTCACCTATAGGCCTGAAGCAATTATATGTTTTGGTGGATATTTGATTTACCTTTAAGATTGTTATAAAAGAAAGACCAGTCAAACTTATCTCCAACGTAAAGGTACATTTCCTTTTTTGTTCTTCTTTTATAGTAATGACTAAATTCAGTTATATGGCCATGTATATGATTGCCACGCGTGGGGGTTAATAAAGATATAGTGGAGGCCTCCAAAGCAACTAGTCCATTCAGGAAAACCTAGCAACGTAATAAGGAAAAGGTGCAAAACCTAACACCTTAAATCATCAATATTCTGCAATATATACAGTGTTTTGGTGCAATCTTAATATAAACCAAGCGTTGGACATATTTCTTCGGCCCCATGACGTCCTTTTTTGTAATTGTCCTACTCGTATGCAGATTTATTAATTGCTTAAGCTATAGTTAAAAATCTACTTTTCTGTCTTCATGTAGAATTCAGTGGGTGTCTTTGAACAGTAAATACTATCGCAAAACAAAGGCGCTGACTCATTATTTTCGTATTTTCGTTAACAGATTTTCACCGAGTATGATTTTCACGAATATTTGAATCCATGAGTTAAGATTGTTTTGCGGCAACTTCACCCTACTTTCGTATGAATATTTCTTATTAAAACACCGTACTGGAACAGTCAATTTAGAAAATATGAGAACAGTGGCAAATGCATGGCATGAAATAAATTATGATTTTAGTGACCATAAGGAAACCGGATGTCACATGTTGTGTTCAATTTGGCAAAGTAAAAATAGCAATAATGCCTTGTCCTTTGGGTTGAAATGGCAGAAAGTATGCTTGCCTTAATTGGTTTATTTGTGTTTTTTTTGCAATAATACTAAATAAATATACGAAAAAGTGACATTTCCAACTACATTAATAAGAAATAGAAAGATAAACATATATCTTATATCTCGTTTTATGTATCTTATTTTGTTTTCTCTTCACAACAATTTCAGGTAGGACCAAAAGTTCTAAAACTGCATTTATAAACAGGGTCAAAATACCGGTAAAATGCCTTTATTTCATAGACCAACCTGAAGATAAAGAAACTACTATGTATTCTTTAACCAAAAAAACCCCAAAAAACAATAAGGTTTCTGGATAAAAAGGTAAAGATTATTTAAGATATCACGTTATTCACTTAAATTCCACTCACCCCTGATTTAACAAAATGTAAAAATATAAATAAAAAAAGCAACAACAACAAATTTACGACTAGATATATACTCATTCCAAAACAAAGATATTCCAAAATATACCAGTATAATACCCTGATGTTTGGTTTTATGGTACACATCTTCATATTCCTCTTTTCATAGCCAACGACGGTTTTTACGGATAAACTAGATGAAAGAGGAATTAGTTGTGAAGAACGAATCGAAATAGGAAAATTGACCCTATATTGGTATATATTTGTTTTTGTGATCACTGGGTTGTTTTTCAACACAGGCTTATCTGTATGTTTGAACAAAGAGGCAACAAGCAATTTCAATAAAAAGCTGAAAGGAAAACAAGTGCTGCAATTGTAGCGTCTGTAAATCATTTAATCTATAATTCTGATTTATTTTCTTCAGTTACGGTCTTTGTTCTCTTTTGCTTGCTTGAAAGTAGTTTTACTTCAAACCTTTAGACTACCATGCTAAGTAGAAACTTATATAAATATATAGTTACACATTTTTTTATTGTGTGAATAATTTCCTGATATAATTTCTTAGAATCTTTGAATGATTAAATCTCAAAACTTGAGTTTTAGGTTAAACATGTTTGTGTTTATGTGATATATGGCTTGCAATTTTCAGAACAGGGAAACAACTGTTGTTTCTTTTATTAAAAAAGATATATATTATCTTTTAAATGACAACCTTTCATGATAATAGGTCGTTTGATGAGGTAAATATTTCTAACTGATATTAATACAGGTAGACATTTCTAACTTTTATACCATAAACGGTTACTCAAATATCTTGACAAAAATATAAATTAATATATATTCATAAGCTTAAAAGTTTTGACATGGTTATATCCAAGCATAGACTGATGTGCATGCTGGACTAAGAAAAAACTACTCTCTATCTTTTGTGTGTGCGCCTAATATATTTGTAGGTCATGCTTGCGAATTACATGTCGAGCCGGTATAGTACGGAATACCGTTAGAGCCATCGTGGTAAGACGTTATAATCCAGAGGGCGACAAGCGATACTGCGATAATGCGATGGCGACAGTGCGATAATGCGATGGCGACGGTGCGATAATGCGATGGCGACAGTGCGATAACGCGATAATGCGATGACAAAAATGCGATGGCGACAATGGGATAACGCGATAGTGCGATGGCGACAATGCCATAGTCATATCGTACTGTCGCCATCGCATCATCGCATTGTCGCCATCGCACTATCACTAACTTATATTATGTTTCTCCAATTGTTTGTATTTCGTAAAAATCGCTTGTGTACATACAAAAAAACGATGTGCGCATGTGTACCGGAAGGCGATAGTCGACAATGCGATAGTGCGATAACGCGACAATGCGATAACGCGACAATGCGATAGTGCGATGCGACAGTACGATAATGCGATGGCGACAATGCGATAGTGCGATGGCGACAGCGCGATAATGCGATGGCGACAGTGCGATAATGCGATGACGACAGTACGATAATGTGTGTGTCGTATTGAGGTTGTTTTTCTAAAGAGGTTCATCCAATCTTAGGTGCTGAACATTTCAGTTCAAAGTGTTATCATAGTAATAATGTCCAGCAACCAAATAGGATGACCATTTCCACCCTCCTTTCTATAGAATTTGAAGATTTATTTTCCCTTTATGTATATTTCATTTTATTAAATGTCATCATTAAATACATACTTTTACATTGTATATTTTAAATTTGATTTGTTACATATTTTTGTTTCAGTGATGCATGACGCTTCAATACTAGCAAAAAGCTATAAATTCTTAAGAGTTAAAAAAGCAGAGCATTAAATATAAACTACCATACATGAAAACCAACAGAGCATTTACTCAGCATTAATTTGAGAAATTCGTAACGTCAAACTGCTGATGCTACATTGATGTATCAAGTGTTTTTATTGAGCTGTGAATTATCACATTTCAATGTTTGACAATTTTTGCAAACAATGAAGTTAGTGTCACTTAGTATCAAATGTTGACACTAAAAAAATTAAAACTTCAAGGGACCAGAGAAAATACATTCCTTTATAAAGAAAACGCAAGAACGACAACAATTATATTGTTTCTGTTCTGTTTACAGATATCATTCAGCTGGTGGTTGTTGCTAAATGGCGTGTAAAGTAAAGCTATATAGTTACATTTAAAGTGTTAAAAAAGAAAGAAAACAACAACAAAAACAACAAACCAATCTGTAAATCATAATCAAAATACGATATTAAATAGAAGGCATTAATCAGTATAAAGCTTTCCAGTCATTATATCTTGTTTTAACAACAATCCTCGATAAAAATACACAAACATTCCACTATTAATTTTGCTGTTCTTTGACAGATTCGCCTCATTTTTACTTTAAAAACTGTCTTTCTTTTAGTTGCGCTTCAGGAAAATTTAAGTGGCCATTAAGAGCCACTGTCGTTTGGTATCAAATCTATGCTGAGTATACATCTTGAACTTCAAGAGGTTTCGAAGAAAGTTTCTATGGTACATATGCATAACCCTCTGGACACAAGAAGAAGAAACATTCATAACAAAGTGCTATTTGCTTTTAATGTTTTCTTTCAGCAAAATGGGCTTTTTTGGTTTGTTCCAGCTTCAAGCTTCTATTTCTAACTCATGAGTTGAATACTTTATCAAGATTAAGCCTGACAAAAATCGTCATCAAGATATAGTTGAAATCTAAGAAATGAAATTGTTTTATGAAAATGTGCTACTAGATTTATTCAATCTTTGATGGTTTTCTGTGTCTAGAAAAAGCCAAATTTCAATTATCAAAATAAATTGGTAAAGAAAACTTTATATGTTATCAGTATAAAGGACCTTCAAGGATTTGTATAAACATTCAAAATCATGCGTGTTATGCTACTTGAATGAATATGAGAAAATGAGTTTTAAATATGTAAATCAATTTACCACGTGTTTCTGTGTTTAATGCTAAGACGAATGTCGCAAAAAATATGTTTTACATTAATGGTGTTGCAAACATAACAGTAAAGCCAGACAATTATTACAATAATTAGATTTACACGAATATTTCTACGAACTTAATGACAGAAATGAATATGCAAAAAAAAGGCAATTATAAAATTATGTTTCATGGTCCTTTTTTAAAACTTCATTTATTAGAAAATGAAATATGTGGACATTAAAATGAACATATCGTACATCACAATTCGCTCTTCCATTTTTATCTTTATTCTGATCTGTACTGTGTTATTTATATGCTGTGTGAATTAACGAATACTAAAAAAATGTTTTAATGAAACTTCTTCAGTCATCCGTCAACATATATGTTATGCTGTATAAACAGACATATTTTGATTTAATCACCTAATGCCTACAAAAACCTTCCATATAACTGTGTAAATGGTGAATGGCTCGATAAGGTATATGTAAAAGTTATAGCATGTATGATGTTTATAAATTGTTAGAAATTTACATAGTGTATACAAACTTTGATTTTTGACTCCTATGTTTATGAGGTCAAGGTTTAAAAATATGCAGAGTTAAATTAACTGATATGGAAAGTTAATATTTGAAGGAAAGTTGATATGAATCTTATACATATCCGGAAGTTCTACAGAGTTGTGCGGATTATATTTTAGATTTCAGGATTTCTCTTGGAATGTGACTTAATTTCGGTTACTGTCTACCTAAGAATAAATATTGACATCGATGCCCGGAACTTTAGCGAAAAATTAGGTACTCATAATTTCACATTTATATACGTGTTGTAACATTTTATCTGGTAACGAAAAAGACAAAATGACAATTTTAGTCACAGAGAATCAAAGTGGATTTGAAATTAAAAGGTCGAAATGATTACTTTAGAAAATTTTCTTCAATTTAAATACGTAATTTTAAGAACAATCGAAGACTCGAACCGAAGTTGCAAGCAACAATGAATACCAAAAGATGCAAGCCATACTTTCTTTGAATTACATTTGTCACTTAAGATATATAGTACAAGTATATATATTTATGTCCCTGAACTAACCGAAACTCAATAGGCGCTTTTTGTCGGTGTTATTAACCAGGTTTTTAACGAAAACTGGTTATTGAAATGCTGCAGTCGGCGGGAGGGCGGGCGTCAACTTTTGGTTTCCGCTCAATAACTTGAGTAAACTTTGGCCAATTGGCGCCAAACTAAGTGTATGGGTAGCTTATATCAAGAGGCAGATTGGGATTGCTACCCAGGTGTCTGTGATCAAGGTCAAGGTCACTGTTGCTAAAAATAGAAATTCAGTTTCCGCTCAATAACTTGAGTTTTCTTTGACCTATTGACCCCAAACTTGGTATATGGGTAGCTTATATTAAGAGGCAGCTTGGAATTGCTACCCAGGTGTCTGTGATCAAGGTCACTTGCTTACAATAGAATTTTCAGCTTCTTCTCAATAACTTCAGCACACTTTGACCTATTGATACTCAACTTGGCATGTGTGTAGCTTACATGAAAATACAGCCTGGCATTGCTACTCAGGTATCTGATTTATTTTTATTTTGAACTATTGAAACCAACTTTTTGTGTTGGTACCAAAATAACAGCACCATTTTTACTTCACTGCCATATTTCTTTCTAATTCCTGTCACATCAATACTTGGTCGTTGAAAACCTGGTTTTCGTCGCATTGCAGTGCTTCTTGTATTAAAAGCTAAGAAACAAATATATATGCCTCCTGCGTAAGTCTAACGTTTGATCATTAATTTGATTTGAAAACATGTTAATAACTAGGTATAACTAGAATAAGCATTATTTTCAGCATTACATTTATTTCTAAAATGAAAAGGAAATACTAGTCAGATATGAATGTGTTGCCTTATGTTGCTCATTAAGATCTGATTTAGCGTAGCAAGATGATAATATAATATGGCAAGACGCAGATCAATGACATTAAGACTCGGTAAACCTCACTTGTGAATTAGTATTAGTCAAACAATGAAAAGAAGTTGTTTAAGTACAACAACTAGCTCCGGGAATGTAGCAAAAGTTTCGAAGTATTGTGTTAAAATCTGAAAAGATTGCTTTAACTTTTTACAGAGTTATGCCTTCAGAAAATAAGAAAGATACAGCTGAGAAGATAAAAGCTAAAGAAATTGAAATGGACAGAGGGTTTGCTTGGATTATTTTATTAGGTAAAACGAATTTCGTTTATCTACAAGAAAAAATTCGGTCTAAATTCTTTATACATTTTATAGTTATTGATATCATTGCATTAGATCTACAAACAGTAAAAAGACAAAACCAGTTAGAAACACTATTTTCTTTTGTGTTCAATACGTAATAGAACAGAGACCTTAATAACTTAGTATATGTCCGAGAACTGGCTGTTTTGGTGTTCATTGAAAAGTTTTCATAAACAATTCTCCTGATGAAATTATCAAGTGGAATTCAATTCGGAGATGACACGTTACTGACTGAATACTGAATAAAACTGATCATGATCTGCTGTATGGTCGTCGTTATGGTCGTAGATACAAAACTAGTTGCCACCTACGGAGTGAGGGTCAGTTTACATAACACGGACGGATAGTCACTGTCCTAATATTAATATTTACCATTGCGAATAAAACCAGAAATCGTTGAACCTGGTTCAACAATCCATATCTATCTGGCGCAATCTATTTGCAAATGTATCTTACGTAAACTTTCTCAAGCAGAGAAAATATTTCAGAAAAAAAATCATGTTAAATAATTTTCAACCACTTTTAAATATATTTGCTTCTAATCTCCATAATATGCCACCAAAAGTAAAATGATTTACTTTAAATAAATTTTGGTGATAATTTTATCAGTGCAATGAGACATGACAAACGTGCATTTTCACCCGCCAAAACATAAATAAGTTCGTGTTACATGTTGAGTATTCATAGACAGTACAAGGTTATGCTACATTTGCTGTCCGACATACGTTTATTGCATGAAGATTCAAGGCCATCTATGCTATTTCACACTAGTTATGAGAAACATCTAATGCTTAATACATTTAATACACGTTATTAAACAGTTGGACTAATGCATACATGATAGTTTAAATGATACCTTTTAAAGGAAAGGAAAGCCTATTGTCGTACGAAGGAAGAAACAATACAGTGTGTAGTAATTCAAAAACATTCAAACGCCCGTTTCCTGCACTTTATTTTGAACTTCAGGAAGTTTTCTCATGTACATGTTGATTCTGGGTAACATTAAGTCGTTTGGTGTGTTGTATACAGAGTTGCTAGACTACTATTCTTCTGGGTCTGGAAACACGGCTTGGATTGGTAGCATTTCTTGGCTGTTTCTTCTGGAATTGGGTAGGTACTTTTTCAGTTTGTTTTTCTACAAAATGTGTAATTCCCAGTTCTGTGATTTCAGTTATCTGAAAAGAAGCATCAAACAAACAGAGAAATAAGGTTATACAATTTCTTTCATATAAATGTTGTCTGTATAATTGTAGTGAAAATATGTTTAAAACAATTTAACCGAAGGCTGAAAGATGGTTACAGTTGATCGTTTTAGTACTTTTAAATGTAAACGTGTTTTAATAGCTCAAATTTTATGTACCATCATTTTCATAAAACCTAATTATTTTGCATATTTGAATCTTGATGTCTGTTTTTTTTCTTTGTTTCTCGTGCAAAATATATATTTGTAAGGCGTGCGCTATGTAGGCATGCGATTTTATCGATGAACACAAAATGTCGACCAACCCTGCCTGAGGAAAGACCAACTTAAAAAAAATCAGGAATCTCATCGCAGTTCTTGTTTCTCAGTTATTGTACCATTTTCCGCACTGTTACGGTCTTCGAAGATAATCCATGGGACACGTATATCTGAAAATACCAACCCTTCTATTTATCTCATCTGGAGTAAAAACTTAACAAAACTTGATTGACTGCAATAACCAATAACACAATCAGCCAAGTTGCAAGTGGTAAACGGGAACACTCGATATCAGACATAAATAGTCTGTGAACGCATTGTCGTTTCTGTAGTAATTAACGTATGAATTTTTGTTTTGCATTTGTTTAGCTATATCATATAAAAAGTTGCCCTTAGAAAACTTTAAGAAGTATGTTGTGACCAAGGACCATAGAAAAGTCATGTAAAAACTTACTTTACGTGAATACTTACTTATACTTACCTACTTACATGCAATTTATTTGTTTTCTGTGCTGGTAACATTACTTCCGTCAAATGCTATTGCCAGTGTGCTATATATTGCTTTCAGTTCTTATTGCCCATCTGATTTGTGCGGGTTATATTACTTTTTGATCCTATTGCAAGACTGCCCTGTGCTGTTCACCTTATTTCCAGGTACTATTGCAGTTTTCTGTTGGTTATATAACTTTTAATTAGTTCTTATTTCCAGACTGTCAGTTACATTACATTCAGGCCCGATTTCTAGTCGGCTCAATGCTGTTTATATTTCTTCCAGCTGTTCCTATAGCCAGTTTTATGTATGCTGTTTAAATTTCTTATAAACCTATAATAAGCTGTTCTACGTTTGTTTTCTTACTTTCAGGTCCTTTTTTCTAGTCTGCCCTATGTTGGTTAATACTTTCAGGTCCTAATTCTAGTGTGTTCCATGCTGTTTAAATTATTTTCAAGTCTTATTGCCAGGCTGCTCTTTGCTGGTCACATGATTTCTTATTCAATAATGCCAGACAGATCTTTTCTGTTTACATTATTTTAGGTCTTATTTCTAGACAGCACTATGCTAATTACGTTACTTTCATGACCTGTTTCTAGTCTGCACTTCGCTGGCTGCATAACTTTCAAATTGTAAGGACGACGGCTCTTTGATGGTAAGATTACTTTTCCTGTCTCAAGGCCAGATTGTTCTTCGCTGGTTACATAAATTTCAGACCTGTAGGCACATGTTATATGCTCGTATCATAAATTTCCTGTCATACGGCCAGATAGTTCTTTGCTAATTACATTAATTTCAGATCCTGTAGGCACATGTTATATGCTCGTATCATTAATTTCCTGTCATACGGCCAGATTGTTCTTTGCTGGTTACATTACTTTCAGATCCTGTAGGCACATGCTATATATGCTCGTATCATTAATTTCCTGTCATACGGCCAGATTGTTCATTGCTGGTTACATTACTTTCAGATTCTTTAGCCAGACTGCTATCTGTTTGTTTAGTTACTATCAGTTATGTTGCAGGTCTACCCATGCTGTTTATTTTCCTTTCAGATTTTATTTGCAGACTGCTCAGTGCTTGCTTTTTTTTAGGTCCTTTTACCTGTCTTCTCAGCAAAAATTTCGGCTATAGAAAAGTTACAATGATTGGCGGTGCGTTTGTCGGAGCCGGATATTTCCTGTCAGGATTTGTTAAGAAAATGGAACTGCTGTATCTTACGTTTACACTAAGTGGTAAGTTTATGAAACTGTTCATTAAAAGTCACTGATGTAAGTGTTCTAGTGCACAAGTCCAAACATTTACTAAGATTCAGATCAATATCTTGATTTTATAAGAGAGAGAGAGAGAGAGAGGGTAGTAAAAATTGCTTTTCAAGTTTGACTTGCTATGTAACATAGCGGCTGCAAATTGTTACATGTAACAAAGTTGTTTTTGCAGTATTTATTGAGATAAACACATAGATCATTAAGTCTTTATTAACATTGTTTTCTTTACACTGTAAAGTTGCATTAAGAAGTCTTCATTTTTTTACTTTAAACACTCTGTTCTACCCGTTAAATATTTCAATTGAATTAACTAATTCAATTGAATTTTGAAATAGATGCCAAATTAATCATTGATGAATTTGTTTTAGGTATAGGATATGGTTTGACATACTTACCATGCACTACAATTATCAATTTCTACTTCGAAAAGCGTCGGGCACTCGCAAATGGGATCTTAATATCGTCAAGTAGTTTAGGAACACTCTGCTTCCCTTTCTTGTATAAGTATGCAATATTGCCTTACATTTGTTTGCTTAAGTAAAAAAACAACATTTATATACGTGTATCTCAAAAGAAGTTTTATCCTTGAATACGTGCAATAAGATCGGCTGAATTGAATAGAAAGACACCATTTTGTTTCATTTAAGTTGTGCTTTATTCTGCAATATTAGAATTTAAACAAATCTAATGACGGTAGACAATAGAGCTGGAAACGTTTGTTTTGCTGCCAGTTTAAAAATTTGTTCCAATACTGCAGACAACTATCTTTATGGATCGATTGTCGATCTAATGTTTCTATAGGCACAAAGCTTATTACAAATTACCTATCAACGACCAAAATTTTCTACCTACCATCAAAATAGTTTTGCCAATTCAAACAAAATAAGATTTTTTTTTACTTAGAAGTTAAGTGATCATAGCAATATAAATGTTACCTAATTCAATACTTTTCTAACAAAAGTGGTTAAAGAGAAAGTCGTTTTTTTTATTTTAAATTTTTTATAACAATTTTCTCGTTGTGTTCTATGTAGAGCAGTGACGCAGTCATTGCTATATACATTTTTCATCGTCTGCTCAGGTCATAACCTGGCCTTGTTACGGAACGATACAGTTTGATGAGAAAATGTTATAATTTGATAAATTTGGGGTTAAGAGCAGCGATTGTTTTTTTAAATATCGATTTATCTGGTTACACCTACGTAGCATATCTCATTTATTTCTCAAGAGTTTTAGTCTTTAGAGCGGACTTACAAAACATGGTCGAGTTTAAAAAAAAAAACGCGAATACACAGTATGAAAATCGTTTGCAGCTCGTGACCAGTTTACAAGAAAATTTAATATAGATTCAAAGCATTCGATCCATCAGTTTGTTTTTAAACTTTGATTAAGCATGGGAATGAATCTAAATGAGTTAATTTAACACATACATATATTACTTAAATGTTATATTTCAGAATTCTTATCGAAACGTATGGACTGTTACAGTCATTTTGGATAATTGGTGCCGTTGCAGCTAACATATGTGTTGCAGGATGCGTATTTCGCCAGCCTTCTTTATTTTTGAAGAATGAAAAGAACACAAAATGTTGCAACCGCAGAGTACTGGATTTCAAATTTACACTCTTAAGAAATCCGCTTTTTACGATGTATGTTTTTGCCTTTACATTTTCAATATTTGGAATGGTTAATAATGCAATCCTTATTCCAGCGCATATAAAGGCACTCGGCTATGATATAACGTATGTAGCCCTTGGCGTGTCTATTTCCGGTGGTGTCGAGATATTTGCTAGAATATTCTTCGGATGGTTTGCAGATCTTAAAATAGTCAAAGTCAAATATATGCTAATAGTCGACATTGTTATAGGCGCTGTTGTTGCACTGATCACCCCATTCTTTGAGAGCTTTACTTTCATGGCAATATATGCTGTGGTGGTTTCGTTTTTCCCTGCCTCATTCTTCAGCCTGATGCCTCTTCTCACCATTGAAGCTGTAGGAGTTGATGACCTACCCGCTGCTCAAGGAATCATTTGTATTAGCTTGGGGTTTGCATGCTTTATTAGCCCTCCTATCTGTGGTTGGTAAATTTGTTTTGCATCTTTTTTAATCCTAGTTTATAGGAAAATTGAAGAAAATTCAACGTGCTTTCTTTTTTTATTCATCTTTTTGAATATATACTGGATTTGGCTCAGACGTTTAATTGCATTTTCTTTGTTATGAAAAATATCAATTTCTATCTGCATTACCCTTTTGGTAACTTTCAAATCACAAAATATTTCAATTGAACACTGTTTTATAAGTAAGTTCGTTCTCCTGCATTATTTTTTTATGTTCTAAACAGGGTGGTTGGAAGATTACTACGGAAATTGGTACCCTGCATTTATACTGACAGGGATTATGTTCTTTCTTGCCGGCTTTACAGTGTTAATGGAACCACTTATAGTCCGAATGTCCAAGAAACGATCAAGTTACGATACAGCTTTAGATCAAAGCTCCGAACACATCAAACATGATCCTACATCCAAGGAATCTAAACAGAACAATAACTGTTTAGCTTTGAATATCCGTTCGAAAGAAAACCATAATTAAACAGACACCAAGCTTTGGATTTCAGCTCGAAAAAAAGCTTGTGGGTGCTGAGTACGCCTGTTAAAAGGCTGAAGTTTTCAGCAAAATCTGAAAGCATTTGGTTGTTTGTACATAACCAGGAACGCCATTTATACGAGTGTAGTCGAAGCTGTAAGGAAGATTAAAATGGTTTCTGATTCAATAAACAAACCAAGAAATAGAACAAATGGGTTTACTTACATCCATCACTTGTACACTGTTTGACTGAAACAAACAACAGAAAATATTAAAAGTTGTAATCTTCTGTTTTTTGTTGTTAAATGCAACAAAAAATCGAATATAACAAATTCATTTGGATCCAACAGGCTGATCATCTGTACATGTTTGAATGAGATAAAATATAGAAAATACAAGTGCGGATTTAGATTCAACAGACTATTCACTTCTTAATTTGATGACCGAAAGAATCTATTATTAATTATCTATCAAGATTTAGTAGGTTGGTTTACAATTAACATCAAACACATCTATAAATAGCATAAATGGAGAGAAAACTCTAAACAGAATTTAAAAATACATGTTACATGTATTATCCTTTGTATTATTGCAAACACTTACATTCCGTAGAGCTGAAATCCCTTATTTTACCGATCAGCTGCAAAAGCAAAAGATTTCAAGGTAATGATATAATTTTTAATGGTCTGAAGAAGTTATTTTAATATTCCAGGTATTTTCCTGTTGGAACTCAGGATACTCTTATCGAAAGAGAAAAGAAAAAATGGATCACCAGTTTGATGAGCAAAACAAAACTAGAGATGAAAGCAATTGCAGCAGTCAGTTTTTGAATATGTTAGTTGTACAGATCATTTTAATATTGAAGAAATTTACATACAGTTTTATGAGTTTTTATTGGTATTTAATCGGTTAATTTAGGAAAACATGTCAAATGACGATAAAAAAGGTTGTAAACAGTTGCGGCTGTTACAAATAAAAGCATTGTAACCATTAATTCATTTAGAATTTATGGGTTAGAAAATTAAAAGACACATTGCGAGAAACATTCATGCTCTTCCAAAAATGGTATGTCAGGTAAGGAAATTGTATTTTGACTTGTTGTGATGATCATGTGTATATTGGGAGCACCGGACTGATTCACTATTGAGAAAACTGCTGGCACTGGCCTGCCACTCATGAATAATCATTGAATTTTGTTACGGTCTGGTGACACCTTCCTATAATTGTATAAATACTACCTCTGACAACTACGTCAGCGAATCGATTCTTTGGCTCAGTAATTAGAGTGTTGCCTTGTCACGCGGGAGATCGGAGTTCGAATCCCGCTCTTGGTGTATGCTAAGATGCATTGCATCTTTCTGTTACGGACTTTCATGTTCATAAACAGGGGCTCGTCCGGGATGACCTATGTTATACTTAGTTATAAAAATTAAAAAAAAATCTGTCAAGATTTCTGTCTGATCTTATGATCTAAAAATAAACAAACCATTCGTCATCATTAATGATGACTTTCTCAAGAGGGGATGTGTTACGGTCTAGTGCACACCTTCCTATAATTGTATAAATACTACCTCTGACAACTACGTCAGCGAATCGATTCTTTGGCTCAGTAATTAGAGTGTTGCCTTGTCACGCGGGAGATCGGAGTTCAAATCCCGCTCTGTGTGCATTCTAAAATGCATTGCATCTTTCTGTTACGGACTTTCATGTTCTTAAGACAGGGGCTCGTCCGGGATGACCTATATACTACTTAGTTATAAAAATTTAAAAAGAACAAAAACAAAAAAGAATCTGTCAAAATTTCTATCTGATCTTATGATCTAAAAATAAACAACACCATTCGTCATCATCACTGATGACTTTTTCAAGAGGGATGTGTTACGGTCTAGTTCACACCTTCCTATAATTGTGTAAATACTACTTCTGACATCTACGTCAGGGAATCGATTCTTTGGCTAAGTGGTTAGAGTGTTTGCTTGTCACGCGGGAGATTGGAGTTTAAATCCAGCTGTGGGTTGTGTATTCTTAGATGCATTGTATCTTTTAGTTACGGTCTTTCATGTTCGCAAGACTTCATAGCTATTAATGTCAGTCTCCTCCTTGAATATTCTACAAATCTCACGACTAAAATTGTTTAAATTTATACGTTTTCCGGGAAGAAAATGGCCAGGCTCAGTTAAACAGCCAAACAGTCACGAAAGTTTAAGACTTCATGGCTAAAAATGAACTACAGAAGATTTAACTTCTGAAATTATAGGTCTCATTCCAACTGTGCTAAAAGTAATAAGTGACGCAGGGATTATTTTTAAATTTTTCTAGTTTTTAAGAATGATAAGAAAGAGAAAAATTTCAATAAATAACAGCATTTATTAAATTTTTGGATATTGTACGTTTTTATTCATTGGAATTTGGTACACAGATGATGTATAACACGAATCTCTTCGATTCTGGAAAGTGTTTTGTAGGCAGTTCCATGGAAAAGCCCTTAAACTTTTATCCGTGCTCAAGTCAACTGGGTGGGTGATTAACGGACAATGTAAATAGGGATTTTCAACTCTTACAATTCTAAAATAAATTTTGCCGTGCCTTCCCGAAAGGCAATTATTCAGTACACCCCAAATGTGTGCCTCCGGGTTGTCACGTGATAGAGGTGATATTAAATTTTATCGCTTTGAATCTTCTGAGTCACTACAATCAGAAATACCGTTGAAACGATGAAATACGCCAAATGGGCGATGAAAATATACATTGATTTTCATTGATGGACCGCGATGAAATGTCTAGACACCTTCATGTATAAGAGACCATGGTTCTGAAAAGATTTGAGAAAGAGGCAGGAAGTGACTGGAGAAAAACAAATATGTTTACGCCATTAGCAGGCCTTTAACTATCAAATAAAGGGACTGATTCAAGGTTTACTAGATTTTAATAACAATCTTTTAGAAATTGGTTTATTTATAAAGGAAACAACCAAGGATGAATTTTGTATAACTGATACGTTTCATGCACTTGAACCTAACAACTGAGTAAAACTAAAAGCTCCTGATGACCATCCTGTACCGTGCGAAAGTGTCTGTGCATATATACAAAACAAAGATAACCGGAAAAGTTGTATCTGAAGTCAAAATTTCTATTACCGATAGCAGACTGTTTGAAGGCCTTGGTTTAGACACTGAAAAATCTACAAAATCACATAGAAAAACTGTTACACCCAGAACGTGAACAAGAGCGTATAACAAGTTCGGCTACAGCAAATATAGCACATAGAGTGGAACTGAAAATTAATCCCTTGCTACACTAGCTGGGAAAATACTGTCGTTCTATTTTCCAACACAAAAGTATATCAAAGAAGGCGCACACGTAATCCGTAGTAAAGAAAAACCTGAAGTCAAAACTGGTCGCCTGATGTTTGCAGTTATATTTTGTTTTCTCCCAATATGTTGCACACGTGACATTTTATAAGATGCATTCCATCTTTGTACGGAAAAGTCGACCGAGGTAATTATGTAGATGTTATCTGACGCAGATCGCAGTTGGAATTCAGAAGAGCCACATTCTGTACCTATGATAGGATACAGCCTTGAAACTGATTCCATTAGAAAAATGCATGACCATGTTTAGAAGTATATGCTTCAAGTGATATAAAAGTAGCATGTAGCTACTTTGATGGACAATTGATCCCGGTTACTACAGAGGAATATCAGTTTAGTGAATTCTAGGAAAAATATATACAAGAATAATTTCTCGACGATTGAACTTTATATAAATATATATGGACCTATAAATGAAGAACAAGCAGGGTTTAGGGAAGGATTTCACACAGCTGACAATGCTTTTATTTTACAAGAAATTGTAGATAAACAGTTGTGCAAAAAGCGTGGTAAACTTTACGTTGCTATCATTGACTTCAAGAAAGCGTTTCATATGGTTCACAGAGAAACTTCGGATGACTCTTTCCTTGAGTGGTGTAGAATGAAAATAATATAGTACCATACAATCGATTTATAAATCAGTGAAGTCATGTATGCAAACTTCGGACGGACTAAAACTATTTTAACTAGGGATGGCAAAATTTGTTGATTTAAGCATTCGAAAGTTCGGATCATTTTGCATTCGAACGTTCGAACGTTCGAATAACTCATACTCATTCTCAATTTTCACTGAACTTCTCGACCAAACTCCACGCAATAGTTACTACCCTTTTGGTACAATTAACACTGCCGACAGGCATGTCACGTTATCATGGTCGAAATAAAAAAAACAAATGTTATTTTTTAAAGTTAAATTTTAATTTCATTTCATCACAGCATGTTAAATCGATGGAGTTCAAATTATAAATAAACAAAATAGATAAAAATATTTCTAGAATCAAGGTTATGTTGTCGGCAGAGACCTTTTTCGAACAATGAAGGGGAGATCACTGCCAGGAGATTGTTTCTTGACGTGAATTAACTGGATAACATCCAAGTGTTCCATTGACACAAGGTGTATCCGGTATCCTTATTGGGTAAATCCTCATTCGATTTAAATTTATATTTAGAAGGTCGAAAAGAAAATAAGACCAGGCGCAAGGTAGGGGAAGTATCATATTTTTGACTGAAAAGTAGCGATACGGCGTGAACTGTTAGAGAATTTGCGAGAGAATAAAACAACCAAAAATCAGACCAGTATAATAGAGTATAATCGGTGTAAGCGGCAATAACTGACGGACACGTTCGTGTAATTCGATGCTAAAGCAAGGATTTTGATCTCTCGTACTTTATCTATCATAGGCATAAATGAACTTATTAAAAGATTCTAAAGAGTAGAGAAATAAGAGACTGCAGAAATATTATCGCTTTTCATGGGGCTACAATGTAAGGACAAATGTCAGAAGTTAAAATAGCAGAGGAACAGGCAAATAAGGGCACAATAATTCTAATTTCGATTTTGCTAATCTATACAAATACGGTCAAATGACTAAACATGATTATTTTAACATATTTAATACAAAAATAGTACCAGTGCTGTAATGTGATTCAGTGTTTTGGGGTACAGTTGAACAAAAAAAGTGTAGAGAATGTTCATTATTGTGCATATAAACGAGATATGTGTGTTAAGCAATCAAATACAAACGCAACAGCTTTGATTGTGGTGATTTTGGACATTGCAACTGCTAAAAGATGTCTACCATATTGGCTTAAAATATTGAATATGCCAAATGACAGGTTCATGAAACAGTGTTACAATATGTCTCTTATATGTGATCAGAATGGTAATAGCATCTGGGCTACTATTATTTAAAACTTATTAAATACCAATGGTTTTGGCCTTTTTTTGGGAATGACCAGTGTCCTAAAAATAAAACAAGTGTTTCTTAAACTATTTGTTGACAGGATGAAGAATCAATATAGACAAAAGTGGCATGAATATGTTAACCAAATTACCAAATTACACTCTTGGAGATTGTATGACTAGGAGTTTGAAATTGAGACATATCTGTCAATTATTTTCATCCGTAAGTTTAACATGCTATGGCAAAATAGTTACATACTCCCAACACTTAGAAACTGAAAAAGTTAGATACAGACTTTGTATATTATACATTTGAAGTAAGAAAACAATTGCTTAATGCTTGATATAATATGTTTTTCGTCTTGAATGGAAATATTCACATATTAAATGTTTGAACATAAATAATATTGTAAAATAACCGAATGTTTGTATATGTCCAAAGTTCACTTTACTATGCTAAAATTATATGTTTTTATGGGCCGGAGGCCTATTTATATCAATAAATATTTGTCATTGTCATTAGCTAAGGCTAGCAAATAGAGACAAAAACATCAAGTCAATTACTAAAATCAAGCTGCATCGACATGTATGGATTTAGCTTGAAAATATGTAGGCATTATTATTACTTTACGTGCTAGTACCGTATAGCGCAAAACATGCAGAAGGACCTTATCAAAGAAAAAGGAGTGAGTGGATCAAATAATGTTTCAAGCGCCGTTCTGGAAAACATCATAGTATCTTAAAAAAAATGTTCTGAAACGTAAAGATAACCATGGAACAGATAAAATCAAGAGGTAAAATATTGAAGAGACGATAGACTTTCACAAAGGGGATAATATAGACACTCTCCCTGAAGAAGCTATAGAGATCATAATTAATGAAAATAGTGAATGTTTTGACATGTACAGAGTCACAAGATAATGTTAAAAATAAAGAATATAGTGATATAAATTTACAGTGGACGGGTGTTATCAATAGAAAGAACAAGCTCAGAGGAAGAGGACTTTGTCAGAATATTAGACAGCTTATAAAAACATGAGAAATCTTCCATCAGTAATAAATGGAAAGAAAAATCGAAGATCACTTAAAAGGAAAATAATGTTTCTGTATCTTTACATAAAATGACACACAACGAAATGAATGTAATGATAACTGAGACTGAAGTTTTGCAGAAAACTGCATGATTCTTAATTCGAAGATCATGGAAACATACTGAAGAAGCAAATGCTTTATGCAAGTTGATTTGAAGTGGGGTAGAGCTGTAAATTATAAAGTTTGTTAAAAAGGTTTATACTCTGAAAGAATGTGCTACGAAAGTCGTTAATGCAGGTAATAAGAAAGTGAAAAAAATGGTCTGACCAGTGTTTACGCGGCCTTTAAATTTTGAGAAGAGTATAAAAACTAGATCAACGAAAGACTATTTAGTACAGAAACAGGTGAAGGGTGTTGGCAAAGTAAAGTGGTTTTCAAATCCAGAATATAGCAAATCGCGACGAAAGCTAGAGCCCAAATGTGTAGATATTCATCACTTTTTAGTAAATATGCGTGTGAAAGTATGCAAATACGGTGTGGACAATATTTAAACGGATGCTGTTGCTGAGGATAATGGTTCGGTGATAAGTAAAAGTCTAATCGTCGATGATAACGTTTTCTGAAGAAGTTGAAAATGAAATAAGACAGCTGGCATTTGGAAAAGAGGCTGATTTCTGTTATTTCATTCAATGAAACATCGAAGCAGAAGATGAGCTTTGATTTTCTGTTGGGAAACGAATCTCCAGGCGGCTTAATCTCAAACATTACTTATTGAAAGATGTCTATTTTGAAACTTTTCCGTCGTACATAATAAGTGTGAAGGGCTACCCAAAGTTCTGGTTCGAAAGCATAATAAATGCTACTACAATTCAGCTTTATTCAGAAGTACGACCTGGAACTTGCAATCAGAGATCAGTGTCAAGCTTGGCAAACAACACGTTCTTTTTGAGCCAGCTAAACTTCAATGCTCAAAAGCGAACATTCCACGATTTATATCAATGGTTACTGAGTTAATGCTCTGTCGGAGTGACCCAGCTGACAAGTATTTTTGTGTTTTTTTTTTTCGTTCTTTAGCACTATAGTACATAAGTACTTTTGTGTTTGTACAATAGAACAAAAGTATTTAGGTATCAAAAAGCCTTGCTAAATGGTTAACTAAAGTTACGAACTTTAGACAAACAGGAAAGATGTCTCAAAGACAGATGTGTTTAAATAAATACACTTGTTATTTATTATTTAAAGGGTTTTCTATATAAGTACAGTCATCCGACCGGTTTACCCTAAGGAACCTTTGTCGATCAGTTCTGAAAAAGATCGATAAAAACAACAATAAAAAAAACCCCGTCAACACACGAAACTAAGGAGCTAGTTTCAAGACCCTGTCAAGCTGACTACAACACGTAAAGAAAGCAGAATTCTAGACGTCGAGTTTTTTTATATTAAAACTTTAAGTTACATTTCATAACACCGACATTGTTATATACCTATAAAAATTTCATTAATCAACATTCATACCGATTTTAGATTTCTTGTATTACATTACCATTCTATTAATTTCAATTACTTTTCTTTGATAAAGTACGCAAACAATGATTTTTTTTATTGTTTTGCAAATTGTTTTTCACTTTCTTATTACCTGCATTAACGACTTTCGTAGCACATTCTTTCAGAGTATAAACCTTTTTAACAAACTTTATAATTTACAGCTCTACCCCACTCTGTCAAAATCTGTAGTTGAATTGAATTTTTCAAAGTTTACCAATCAATCATGGATTATTCTGCATACTATGCTGACGTAGTAATTAATTGGCAGATATCTGTTAAAATAATGCAATAAACACAGATTTAGAAAGTTCTGACACTATGCAATATCCAAGAACAATTGAAATCACAAGGAATAAAAAGGTAATGGAAATTCTAACACACAGTAAAGCATGGCAAAATCTACTGGTATGAATAATGAAGACACATATTTGGACAAAAATAGTACATCCGACAAATGGTGACAATTTAGTCTGATCGTATTAAAAAAAAACAATATTGTTTATCTTTCAGCATGGTTGTAATAATTAAAATGTTTACCAAAAACATGCCCTTGCGCAGATGGGGAATGAGAAACAGGATGAGCATGAAGTGTGACAATGTACTTACAGGATTAGATATAAAATATTTGAAACTGTTTCATATAACAGACATTCTTTGGTTAGTGTGAAGCAACGGAGCATCAATTCACAACTTTGAAGATGTTTTTAAAGCAAAAAATGTTTCAGTCTTGAGATTGCCAGTTGAAATTGTACTGAAATAATTCTATTGCCTGTTTAACCGTCTCTGTACTATAGAATGTAGGAAACAGTCGCAGTCAGTAGTATAATCAAATTAATATAATTAGAGTAAGGTTAAATAAGAAATAATATAGTTTTACCTGTATTATAGATCAAAGCTACATGAGAAAAAAATATGCTACAGGCAGCTGTAAGTAGAGCGGTAACTATGTGGCTGTAGCTTTAAATAATTTAGGTTTAGTTTTGGATGCAGGCTGAATATTGAATTTGCTCATAATGAAGCTCAGTTGTCTCCAGTTCAATCCTATAGTTGACATTGTTTTACTTAGAAGACGCAATATTTATATTTGGTAACATGCTGCAATTTCGACCAAGCCTACATTCGGTGCGAATCAACATTGAAGCATATATATGTTTATTTATATTCTTAACTTCACATTAATATGGAAGATACACTTAACATACAATTACAAATACAATGTACATTATTTGTCGTTACATAAGCATAAAACAATTTTGTCGTTTATATTTGAATCCATGAGTTAAGATTGTTTTGCGCAACTTCATCCTACTTTCGTATGAATAGTTCTTATTAAAACACCGTACTGGAACAGTCAATTTAGAAAATTTGAGAACAGTGGCATATGCATGGCATGAAATAAATTATGATTTTAGTGACCATAAGGAAACCGGATGTCACATGTTGTGTTCACTTTGGCAAAGTAAAAATAGCAATAATGCCTGGTCCTTTGGGTTGAAATGGCAGAAAGTATGCTTGCCTTAATTGGTTTATTTGTGTTTTTTCCAATAATACTAAATAGATATACGAACAGGTGACTTTTCCAACTACATTTATAAGAAATAGAAAGATCAACATATATCTTATATCTCGTTTTATGTATCTTATTTTGTTTTCTCTTCACAACAATTTCAGGTAGGACCAAAACTGTTCTTAAGTTCTAAAACTGCATTTATAAACAGAGTCAAAATACCGGTAAAATGCCTTTATTTTAGACCAACCTGAAGATAAAGAAACTACTTTGTATTCTTTAACAAAAAAAAAACAATTAGGTGGCTGAGTTTCTGGATAAAAAATAAAGATTATTTAAGATATCACGTTATTCACTTAAATTCCACTCACCCCTGATTCAACAAAATATTAAAATATAAATTAAAAAAAAATATATGACTAGATATATACTCATTCCAAAACAAAGATATTCCAAAATATACCAGAATAATACCCTGATGTTTGGTTTTATGGTACACATCTTCATATTTCTCTTTTCATAGCCAACGACGGGTTTTTTTACGGATAAACTAGATGAAAGAGGAATTAGTTGTGAAGAAACGAATCGAAATAGGAAAATTGACCCTATATTGGTATATATTTGTTCTTGTGATCACTTGGTTGTTTTTCAACACAGGCTTGTCTGTATGTTTGAACAAAGAGGCAACAAGCAATTTCAATAAAAAGCTGAAAGAAAAACAAGTGCTGCAATTGTAGCTTCTGTTAATCATTTAATCTATAATTCTGATTTGTTTTCTTCAATTACGGTCTTTGTTCTCTTTTGCTTGCTTGAAAGTAGTTTTACTTCAAACCTTTAGACTACTATGCTAAGTAGAAACTTATATATATATATCGTTACACATTTTTTTTATTGTGTGAATAATTTCCTGATATAACTTCTTAGAATCTTTGTATTATTAAATCCCAAAACTTGAGTTTTAAGGTTAAAAATGTTTGTGTTTATGTGATATATGGCTTGCAATTTTCAGAACAGGGAAACAACTTCAACTAAAATGTTTCTTTTATTAAAAAAGATATATATATTATCTCATCGTCGGATACCCACGGTCGATCCATTAACATTTATCAGCCGTGGGATTTTTGGACGCTATCTAGTCGATAAGAGGTTTGTCAAAGACAGCTATTTCATTGGTTCCCTCACGATCTCATGAGGCAATTAAAACCACTCAAAACGCTCGTTCTATACGGCATTCGGTATTACAGACAAGATGGCGGCAACCATAGACGACATGTATAATTGTGGTTGTGAAAAGTTCAAAATTGAAAATGTGGGCGAAGTGTTAATACTAGGTAAGATATCACTATAGCGGTCTTTGCTTGTCGAAGAATTGAGTTGGCGATAGTTTTTGCCTTTTATATTGGCAAGACACGTGAAACAGATTTTCGCCATGGGCGCAGCCATTTTGTTTCTGATAAGTTTTCTACCCACTCCGTTGAAGAGTATCAGTTTTGTTAAACGCGATTTCATTGGTCGATATTTCAGGCACTTGTTGCTACATATCGACGCTAATTGATTCATTTTTCCCACGGTTTTAATAATCAACCGTGGGTATCCGACGATGATATTATCTTTTAAATGACAACCTTTCATGATAATAGGTTGTTTGATGAGGTAAATATTTCTAACTGATATTAAAACAGTTAGACATTTCTAACTTTTATACCAAAAAAGCTTACTCAAATATCTTGACAAAAATATAAATTAATATATATTCATAGGCTTAAAAGTTTTGACATGGTTATATCCAAGCATAGACTGATGTGCATGCTGGACTAAAAAAACTACTCTCTATCTTTTGTATGTGCGTTTAAAACATCTGTAGGTCATGCTTGATGCCCGCCCGCTTAGCTCAATAGGTAGAGCACTGGATTAGTAATCCATCGGTCGTTGGTTCGACCCCTGGGCAGGGCAAAATTTCTCCGTGACAATTGTTCTCAGACATTGTGTCTTATGTTCATTTGTCTCTCACCGCTGATTCAGAGTAGATCATGTGGGAACAGTAGTCAGTCACTTGCGGAGAAATTGGCAATTACTGGTTAGTTATGCAGGAAAACCGGTTAGGTGGACTGACCGCCGAGATATAACAAATGTTGAAATCGGCGTTAAACCCCAAAACAAACCTAGGTCATGCTTGCGAATTAAATACCGAGCCGGTATAGCGATCTTTTTTAATTTGCATTTCTGTTCCGTCACAGTCACTTACAACAGATGATATGCAAAATGTCACTTATTAAAAATCGTTTATAAGCTGACTTATTTGACATCTGACCTGATTTAATGTACTCACGGATAAAAATGTGTTTACATCTATTAAAGACGATGTATTGATGAACCAGTAGCCAGAAATCACAAAATAGAAAAGGACTGATGCAATTCTTAAGAATGCGAAATAGTTAACTCTGCTGCATCATATACATTTGTGAAGAAATGAAAACAGTCCAATCTCAAAAGAGCAAATAGCATTCGGATGAAGTCGTATTGAGGTTGTTTTTCTAGGGAGGTTCATCCAATCTTAGGTGCTGGACATTTCAGTTCTAAGTTTTATCATAGTAATAATGTCCAGCAACCAAATAGGATGACCAGATCCACCCTGCTTATTTGAATATTAATTTTATGTACATTTCATTTTATTAAATGTCATCATCAAATACATATTTTAACATTGTATATTTTTAATTTGATTTGTTAAATATTCTTGTTTCGGTGATGCATGACGCTAACATACTAGCAAAAACTAAAAATTCTTAAAAGTTAAAAAAGCAGAGCATTAAATAAAGTGTTTTTAATGAGCCGTGAATTATCACATTTCAATGTTTGACAATTTTTGCAAACAATAAAGTTAGTGTCACTTAGTATCAAATGTTGACACTAAAATTAAAACTTCAAAGGACCAAAGAAAATACATTCCTTCATAAACGAACTCTAGAAAACGCAAGAACGACAACAATTGTATTGTTTCTGTTCTGTTTACAGATATCATTCAGGCGTATAAAGGAAAACAATATACTTACATTTAAAGTGTTAAAAAGAAAGAAAACAACAACAAAAACAACAAACCAATCTGTAAATCATAATCAAAAATATCATATTAAATAGAAGGCATTAATCAGTATTTAGCTTTTCAGTCATTATGTCTTGTTTTAACAAGAATCCTCGATAAAAAAACACACACATTCCACTATTGATTGTGCTGTTCTCTGACAGATTCGGCTCATTTGTACTTCAAAACTGTCTTTCTTTTAGTTACGCTTCAGGAAATTTAAGTGGCCATTAAGAACCACTGTCGTTTGGTATTAAATCTATGCTGAGTATACATCAGGAACTTCAACAGGTTTCGACGAAAGTTGCTATGGTACATATGCATAACCCTCTTGACACAAGAAGAAGAAATCTTTTTCTAATTGATTAGGCTTATAATGCCATGTTGACATACAATATTACTAATTTTAAAAACAGTGTAAACAATTAAATAACTGTATTATTATTCTGTTGTCGATGTTAATACACGTCTTGCAAAGCAGTGCATCCGTTATCTGTGTAAACAATGCAACAATCTCAAATCGCTTAAAATACTTCGTTTGACATTTTGATACGTTTCTGCTGACAATTCTGACCATGCTTTTATTGCCTGTGCCAATAACTATAATAAATATACAAAGCTATATATTATGTAATTAAGTAAAATTATATAATATCAGCTTAAGCAATTTTGTATCAAATATAAATGTAAATACTAATGAATTAATAGTATACTACATATGAAGAAGGTCAAATAATAATGACATTACTTCAAACATTTGAACCATAACACATGTAACACTTTCAAAAACGTAAAGGACAAGGAAAAATACGACATAGCCATTTACTGTGTTATTACATAAACGTTTTTGCATTTTTAGTTTAAAAAGCACAATGCATAAATATATTTTTGTTACCTGAATATATTCATATTCTTTGTTCGTCACCAGTATATATTAGGTGTACATTTTTCCCATATCTTGATATAATGTACATTCAATAACAAAGTGAAATTTGCTTTTAATGTTTTCTTTCAGCAATAGGTGCCTTTTTGGTCTGTTCCAGTTTCCAGCTTCTCTTTCTAACTCATAAGTTGAAAACTTTATCAAGATTAAGCCTGACAAAAATCGTCAACAAGATATAGTTGAAATCTAAGAAATGAAATTGTTTTATGAAAAAGTGCTACTAGATTTATTCAATCTTTCATTCCGGCTCTGATCATTTAGGCATTGTTGATCTAAAGAAAAGTACACCAGCATTTCCTACTCCCTGATTTATCCATATCTCACCAAGGTATTCTCACATATGCATTCTACTTGGAATCCGTTTCAAATAATTTGTCGAAAAATAAAAGGTATAACCTCTTCTTCCGACCGACTTCTGATACAAAGTCTAGCAGAAAATTGAGGGTTTTCTCTGCTATTTCTTCATGTACAAGTAAATAAAAAGCAGTTTCGTACGTATGTGACTTGACTCCCATTTTATAGGCTCATGAATGTGTCTAATCAAGACAATAAGTTCTCCATATATTGATAATTTGACAGTGCTTCGCTTCTTTGCTTTCTGCATGTGTGCGTCCCAAAAACATCACGTGAAATGTGACTAGAAGCTGAGCTGAACTTTATTCTTTATCCACTATTTAACTGGCAGTATGTAATATTTGACCTTTTTTCTTATCTGTAACAGAGGCACGTTTTTAGGCAAGTCGACCAGTCGACTGATTACGAGTACAATTCATCATACGTGTGTTTCTAAAGATTTTTTGATAACTTTTTTCATAAAATCGAACGAATGAACTTAGTTGACGGAGTGATGAAATATCATTTAGTTTTCTCTTTTAAATCTATCACAATATTATCTTAGGATTGAAGAACGTCAAGGTAGTTAATGAGTTACAGCATATAAGTATTATTTTGAATAAGTATTTCAATTCCTTAAAAAGGTAAGTATATCACTTTGGAGAAAGCTGTTAAACGAGACTTTAAAGTGTCATATTTAGACGAGTTCCAGACTAATAGCTGAAGGAGACGCAGCTAGTACTTCAAATCTGAATGGTTTTCTGTGTCTAGAAAAAGCCAAATTTCAATTATCAAGATAAATTGGTAAAGAAAACTTTGTATTTTATCAGTATAAAGGATCTTCAAGGATTTGTATCAACATTCAAAATCATGCGTGTTATGCTACTTGAATGAATATGAGAAAATAAGTGTTATGTATCTAAATCAATTTACCACGAGTTTATGTGTTTAATGCTTAGACGAATGTCGCAATAAATATGTTTTACATTAATGGTGTTGCAAACATAACAGTAAAGCCAGACAATTATTACAATAATTAGATTTACGTACTTAATGACAGAAATGAATATGCAAAAAAAAGGCAATTATAAAATTATGTTTCATGGTCCTTTTTTAAAACTTCATTTATTAGAAAATGAAATATGTGGACATTAAAATGAACATATCACACATCACAATTCGCTCTTCCATTTTTATCTTTATTCTGATCTGTACTATGTTATTTGAATGCTGTATGAAATAACGAATACCAAAAACATATTTCAGTCATCCGTCAAAATATAATTATGTTAGACTGTAT
The DNA here is from genome assembly GCA_012932295.1 of Cyclina sinensis. Taxonomy (NCBI): domain Eukaryota; kingdom Metazoa; phylum Mollusca; class Bivalvia; order Venerida; family Veneridae; genus Cyclina; species Cyclina sinensis. Next base: position 1,231,532 of record JAAONU010000011.1, read on the forward strand.
GAACAGACTTATTTTGATTTAATCACCTAATGCCTACAAAAACCTTCCATATAACTGTGTTAATGGTGAATGGCTCGATAAGGTTAATGTAAAAAATATAGTATGTATGATGTTAATAAAATTGTTAGAAGTTTACATAGTGTATACAAATTTTGATTTTTGACTCCTATGTTAATGAGGTCAAGGTTTAAAAATATGCAAAGTTAAATCAATTGATATGGAAAGTTAATATTTGAAGGAAAATTGATATGAATCTTATACATATCCGGAATTCTACAGAGTTATGCGGATTATATTTTAGATTTCAGGATTTCTCTTGGAATGTGATATAATTCCGGTTACTGTCTACCTAAGAATTAATATTGACATTGATGCCCGGAACTTTAGGGAAAAAATCAGGTACTCATAATTTCACATTTATATACGTGTTGTTACATTTTATTTGGTAACAAAAAAGACAAAATGACAATTTTATTAACAGAGAATCAAAGATGATTTGAAGCTAAAAGGTCGAAATGATTACTTTGGAACATTTTCTTCAATTTAAATACGTAATTTTAAGAACAATCGAAAACTCGAACCGAAGTTGCAAGCAACAATGAATGCCAAAAGATGCAAGCCATACTTTCCTTGAATAGCATTTGTCACTAAAAAAAAAAGTAAAAATATATAGTACAAGTATATATATTTATGTCCCTGAACTAACCGAAACTCTATAGGCGCTTTTTGTCGGTGTTATATTAAAAGCTAAGAAACAAATATATTTGCCTCCTTCGTAAGTCTAACGTTTGATTATTAATTTAATTTCAAAACACGTTACTAACTAGGTCTAACTAGAATAAGCATTACTTTCAGCATTACATTTATTTCTAAAGTGAAAAGGAAAAACTAGTCAGATATGAATGTGTTTGTTGCCTTATGTTGCTCATTAAGATCTGATTAAGATCTTAGTAAAGCAAGATGATAATGTAATATGGCAAGACGCAGATAAATGATATTAAGACTCGGTAAACCTCACTTGTGAATTAGTATAAGTCAAACAATGAAAAGAAGTTGTTTAAGTACAACAACTAGCTCCGGGAATGTAGCAGAAGTTTTGAAGTATTGTGTTAAAATCTGAAAAAGATTGCTTTAACTTTTTACAGAGTAATGCCTTCAGAAAATAAGAAAGATACATGTGAGAAGATACAAGCTAAAGAAATTGAAATGGACAGAGGGTTTGCTTGGATTATATTATTAGGTAAAACGAATTTCGTTTATTTACAAGAAAAAATTCGGTCTAAATTCTTCATACATTTTGTAGTTATTGATATCATTGCATTACAAACAGTAAAAAGACAAAACCAAAGAGAAACACTATCTTCTTTTATGTTCAATACGTAATATTACAGAGACCTTAATAACTTAGTATATGTCCGAGAACTTGCTGTTGTGGTTTTCATTAAAAAGTTTTCATTAACCATTCTCTGTATGAAGTTACCAAGTGGAATTCAATTCGGAGATGACACGTAAAAATTACTGACTGAATAATGAATAAAACTGATCCTGATCTGCTGTATGGTCGTAGATATGGTCGTAGATACAAAACTAGTTGCCACCTACGGAGTGAGGGTCAGTTTACATAACACGGACAGATAGTCGCTGTCTTAATATAAATATTTACCATTGCGAATAAAACCAGAAATCGTTGAACCTGGTTCAACAATCCATATCTATCTGACACAATCTATTTGCAAATGTATCTTACGCAAACTTTCTCAAGCAGAGAAAATATTTCAGAAAAAAATCATGTTAGATAATTTTCAACCGCTTTTAAATATAATTGCTTCTAATCTCCATTATATGCCGTCAAGAGTAAAATGATTTACTGTAAATAAATTTTGGTGATAATTAATCAGTGCAATGAAACATGTCAAACATGCATTTTCACCCGCCAAAATATAAATAGGTTCGTGTTGCATGTTGAGTATTCATAGACAGTACAAGGTTATGCTACACTTGTCGTCCGACATTCATACGTATTGCATGAAGATTCAGGGCCATCTATGCTATTTCACACTAGTTATGAGAAATATCTAATGCTTAATACATTTTGTACACGTACAAACAGACTAATGCATACATGATAGTTTGTTTAAATGATACCCTTTAAAGGAAAGCCTAGTGTCGTATGATGGAAGAAGCAATAGTGTCTAGTAATTCAAAAATATTCAAAAACCCGTTCCCTGCACTCTGTTTTAAACTTCAGGAAGTTTTCTCATGTACATGTTGATTCTCGGTAACATTAAGTCGTTTGGTGTGTTGTATACAGAGATGTTAGACTACTATTCTTCTGGGTCAGGAAACACGGTTTGGATTGGTAGCATTGCTATGCTGTTTCTTCTGGAATTGGGTAGGTACTTTTTCAGTTTTTTCCCTATAAAATGTGTAATTCCCAGTTCCGTGACTTCCATAATCTGAAAAGAAGATTCGAACAAACAGAAGAAGCAAATTTATACAATTTTTCATACAGATGTCTGTACAACTCGAGTAACAGGTGTAAATGTAACAGGTGGTGAAAAATCGTGGCTCGTCCGGGACTCGAGCCCAGGGCCTTCCGCTTACAGGGCGGACTCTCTACCAACTGAGCTACCAAGCACACGGGTTTGCCTTATCGATTTATCACCTATAAACCTGTACCCGGCTACATATACCCCCTCCAAATTTAGAATTCGTCCCGAATTCTCAGAGTCACAGAGAATATTGTGAAACATTCTTGAGGTGCCGAAGCAGTAGCCAAATTATAACGTAGGTTATTTACGTTGGGCGCCAAATGTAACAGGTGGTGAAAAATCGTGGCTCGACCGGGACTTGAACCCAGGGCCTTCCGCTTACAGGGCGGACACTCTACCAACTGAGCTACCAAGCCACACGGTTCTGCCTAATCGATTTATCACCTATAACCCTGTACCCGGCTACATATATCCCCTCCAAATTTAGAATTCGTCCCGAATTCTCAGTCACAGACAGTATTGTGAAACATTCTCGAAGTGCCGAAGCAGTAGCCAAATTATAACGTAGGTTATTTACGTTGGGCGCCAAATGTAACAGGTGGTGAAAAATCGTGGCTCGACCGGGACTCGAACCCAGGGCCTTCCGCTTAAAGGGCGGACACTCTACCAACTGAGCTACCAAGCTACACGGTGAAAATTTGTTTAAAACAATTCAACCGAAGGCTGACGGCGTGAGAGATGGTTACTATTGATCTTTTTAGAAATTTTAAATATAAACGTGTTTTAATAGCTCAAATTTTATGTACCATCATTTTCATAAACCTTAATTATTTTGCATATTTAATTCTTGATGTAATTTTTTCGTTGTTTCTCGTGCAAATATTTATTTGTAAGGCGTCCGCTATGTAGGCAGGCGATTTTATCGATGAGCACAGAATGTTGACCAACCTTGCCTGAGGGAAGACCAACTAACACATCAGGAATCTCACCGCAGTTTTGTTCTCAGTTATAGTACCATTTTCCACACTGTTATGGTCAAGGTAAACTCTTGACTTGTCAATAAAGAAAACAAATTCAGCGAGGAAGCGTCCATGCAACATCGTCATGAACCCACGTTTAACGTATTCTGACACGGTTTATCAATGGAAATCAGATGGTAGGTCGTCTAGCATTCAAACAAGTCTAGTTAAAAAAAAAAACGTGAAAAAGGAAAACAACATACCGAGAAACTTCAAGCTATTCCTAATCGTATGTATAGCTTCTCCTATTCGCTAAGCCTGAATGACGGTATATATTGGTCTAGTGTATGTTGCGTCCATTTTTAAAGCCACCTTTTTGTGTCGCCCTTTCGAAGAAACGGCGATACATACGGATCGCTTTGTCCGACGGACCGTCGGTCCGTCACGAAAACTTAACGTTGGCTATAACTTTGACATTTCTAAACATTATCTTATCAAACTTTCAAATTGTATTGCTAATGACAACAGGGTAGGGACGATTCCAAAATCTGTAGGTCAAAGTCACATTTGACAGAGTTATGCCACTTTTTGTACTTGGATTTTGTCATGAAAACTTAACGTTGGCAATAACTTTGCCATTTCTTAACATTTCGTCATCAAACTTTCAAATTATATTGCTAACGACAACAGGGTCGTGATGATGCCAAAATCTGTAGGTCAAGATCACAATTGACAGAGTTATGCCCCTATTTGTACTTGTATTTTGTCATGAAAAATTAACATTGGCTATAACTATGCCATTTCTTAATATTTCTTCATCAAACTTTCCAGTTGCGATGCTTACAATTGTATCACTTTCGACAACACCATTTCTCAAGGGCAGATAACCCTCAAATTTATTTTTGCAATGTTATGCCCCTTTTTCAAGTTAAAATGTTTTGGTTAACCTTTTTCTTTATGTCCAAGTCTCAAAAAGTGTCAAAGATATTCCATTCAAACTTGGAATACTTGATCACCAACAAGACCCCTGCAAAGGTTGTTGGTACCCATGTCCCTGGGGTCACAGTTAGCCCCACCCCCAGGGGTCACTTAATATTGCTTTCATTTATAAATAGGAAAAAAAACTTCTTCAGTCTAGAAATAATATATTAACTGAAATGAGATGGGTAATTACTCCCCCCACCGTCCCCTCTGCATATGGACCCGCCCCCCAGTTTTTTTTAACCCCCTGGCCTTATTTTTTTAATACATAGGTACTTGACTCCCCATCCATCCTCAACCCCCTCCCCCCAACCAGTCACCCCCGCCCCAACTTTTTTTTAATACATAGGTACTTGACCCCATCCACCCCCAAACCAGTTACTCCCCCTTCACCCTTCACCCTCCCAAGGTCCGATTTTTTAAGACATAGGTACTTGACTCCCCATCCGTCCTCAAACCCCTTCCCCCCACAACCAGTCACTCCCCCTCCCCCCGCCGCCCCATTTTTTTAACACATAGGTAGTTGACTTCCCATCCCCCCCGGGACCCGATTTTTTTTTTAAATACATTAAATACATAAGTACCTGACCCGAATTTTTTTTCATCTTGTATGACTAGGTACTTACCCTCCCCCACTCAAATTTTTTTTCACTTGGGCCTCTTGTTTAACTTGGCTTATAATTAATTATTCAGCACTGAGAAAAGTGGAGCATGCTGTTTGTGGACAGGTCTTGTTGTACTGTGACTAGCATGCTGTCTTTTCCAGCAGGGTCTTGTTTAACTTTTTAGTTATTCTAACAGAGTACCCAAGGGCGACACAAGTGTTCCACTGAACACCCATCTATTTATGAATCTGGAAACGGTTCTGCATCCTTCCGGTGACACTGTCCATCACCTTCGAAGATAATTTCTGGAACACATGTGTCTGAAAATACCAACCTCTCCATTTATCTCACCTGGAGTAAAGACTTAGCCAAGTTGAGGGTGGTAAACGAGAACACTAGACATCAGACATGAATATTCTGTGAACGTATGCGTCAACATTTGCTATTGGAGGCCTATGAAGTCGCCATACTTCACCTGGTCGTAAATAACGTAAAATCTGTAAAGTACGGGTAAAGTGTGCCCGTACAATTGTCGTTACTCTGGTAATTAACGTATGAATGTTTGTTTTGCATTTGTTTTGCTATATCAGATAAAAGAGTTGTCCTTAGAAAACTTTTAGAAGTATATTTTGACTAAGGACAGTAGAAAAGTCATTTAACAACTTACTTCACGTGAATACTTACTTATACTTACCTACTTACTTGCAATTTATTAGATTTCTGCGCTGGTAACATTACTTCCGTCAAATGCTATTGCCAGTGTGCTCTTCATTGCTTTCAGTTCTTATTGCCCGCCTGATTTGTGAGGGTTATATTACCCTTTGATCCTTTTGCCAGACTGCTCTGTGCTGTTTAACTTATTTCAAGGGCTATTGCCAGACAGCTCTCTACTGGTTATATAACTTTATGTCCAATTTCCAGACTGCCAGTTTCATTACTTTTAGGCCCTATTTCTAGTCGGCTCAAAGCTGTTTACATTTAGGCCCTATTTCTAGTCGGTTCAATGCTGTTTACATTTAGGCCCTATTTCTAGTCGGCTCAATGCTGTTTACATTTAGGCCCTATTTCTAGTCGGCTCAATGTTGTTTACATTTCTTCCAGCTGGTCCTATTGCCAGTCCACAGTATGCTGTTTAAATTACTTTTAAACCTTTTGCAATTCTGTTCTACGTTGGTGTTCTTACTTTCAGGTCCTTTTTTCTAGTCTGCCCTATGTTGGTTAGTACTTTCAGGTCCTAATTCTAGTGTGTTCCATGCTGTTTAAACTATTTTCAAGTCCTACTGCCAGGCTGCTGTATGCTGGTTACATAACTTAGATTTCTTTTTCAGTAATTCCAGACAGTATTTTTTGTTTACATTATTTAGGTCCTATTTCTAGACTGCACTTTTTTGGTTACGTTATTTTCATGACCTATTTCTAGTCTGCACTTCGCTGGCTGCATTATTTTCAAATTGTATTGTCGACTGCTCTTTGATGGTAAAATTACTTTCCTGTCTTGAGGCCAGATTGTTCTTTGCTGGTTACATTAATTTCAGATCCTGTAGGCACATGTTTATGCTCGTATCATTACTTTCCTGTCATACGTCAGATTGTTCTTTGCTGGTTACAATACTTTCAGATCCTTTAGCCAGACTGCTCTCTGTTGGTTTCGTTACTACCAGTTATGTTGCAGGTTTACCCATGTTGTTTATTTTCCTTTCAGATGTTATTTGCGGACTGCTCAGAGTTTGCCTCTTTTCTACTTTCAGGTCCTTTTACCTGTCTTCTCACCAAACATTTCGGCTATAGAAAAGTTACAATGATAGGCGGAGCGTTTGTCGGAGCCGGATATTTCATGTCAGGATTTGTTAAGAAAATGGAGCTGCTATATCTTACGTTTACACTAACTGGTAAGTTTGAAAGTGTTCGTTAAAAGTCACTGATGTAAGTGTTCTAGTGCACAAATCTAAATATTTACTAAGATTCAAATCAATATCTTGATTTTATGAGAGAGAGAGAGAGAGAGAGAGAGAGAGAGAGAGGGTGGGGGGATAGGAAAAATGGTTCTCACGTTTGACTTGCTATGTTACATAGCGACTTCAAATTGTTACATGCAACAAAGTTGTTTTTACAGTATTTGTTGAGATGAACACAAAGATCATCAAGTCTTTATTAGTCCCCTACCGGTTTAACCGGAGGGGACTATAGGTTTACCATCCGTCCGTCTGTCCGTCAGTCTGTCTGTCCGTCGTGAAAACTGGATCCCGTGATAACGCAAAAAGTACTGAAAATATATTTATGAAACTTGAAATATGGGTAGATGGCAGTCTTGAAATTATGCACGTCTTTCTTTTTCTTCATATGTTGAAAATTTTGGTTGCTATAGCAACAAATATACTTTAAATATAGCAAATATAACAATATTTGTGATAACTCAAAAAGTTCTAAGAATAATTCTATGAAACATAAAATATGGATAGGTGATAGTATGGAAATAATGCACATTAAGATTCACAACTCTAGCACCAAAATTATTATATTTATCCCGCTTGAACTTAGAATTTTCATGAAAAAATGTGTTTTTTGTGTAAAACTCAGAAAGTACTGAAAATATTTTTAGGTAACATAATGTATGGATAGGTGACAGTATGAAGATAATGCACCTCAAGGTTCACAACTCTAGCTCCAAAATTATTAGATTTATCCCCTTTGAACTTAGAATTTTCATGAAAAAATGTGGTTTTGTATATAACTTCATTATTTCTTAATGTATCTACTTCAAACTTTAAATATGGTTTCTTATCATCACCCACATCATATGTGACAAGGTTCATAATTCTAGCACCTAAATTGTCAGAATTATCATCCCTGAACTTTGAATTGTTTCTTCCTCTGTTGAAAAATTTGGTACATTTGTCTTTCCCTAAAAACTGTATTCAGAGATCACTTTTGAAGTACTTAAAACTTTTCCAACAATTTACTGAGAATAAAGTAAAGTTGAAACATAAGTTAAACATAGTGATCCTGAGAAAATTAAACATCAGGAACTAGTTTTTCATGGGTTTTCAAGAAAGGTCAAGGTCAGATGATAGTTGAAACTTAGTATTAAAGATTATGTGCATCTTGTCTCAACTGGGTTACCATCCTGTGACAAGGCAGTGCGGGGTATTAGTCACCATCTGTGACAAAATTCTAGTTTTGCGACCTTTTTCAGTCCCCTACCGGTTTCACCGGAGGGGACTATAGGTTTACCCTCCTTCCGTCAGTCCGTTCGTCCGCAAAAACTGGATCCCGAGATAACGCATAAAGTACTAAAAATATTTTTATGAAACTTGATATATGGATAGATGGCAGTATGGAGATTATACACGTCCTTTTGTTTTTTGCTATGTTGAAAAATCTGGTTGCTATGGCAACAAACAGACTTAAAATATTGCAGATATAGCAATATTTGTGATAACTCAAATACTTGTATTTTTATGAAACTTGAAATATAGATAAATGGCAGTATGGAGAATATCCACCTCATTTTTTTATGAACCTAAAGGACGAACTGTCCGTTTATCAGTCATTTCCTCCGAAAACTTTGCCATTGGCCATATTTTCCTTACTTCTGAATGGAATTACTTCAAACTTGGCCACAACAATACTTTGGACAAGACCATTCCAATAAAGTACACTTCTATGACCTTGACCTCTGAATGACCTTGACCTTTAAAGTGTTCTTGTCCTAAAACTATAAGTTTGGCCATAATTTCCTTATTTCTGGACGGAATTACTTCAAACTTGGTCACAACAACCTCTTCATTAAGACTTTTTCAACAACATATATTTCTATGACCTTAACCTCTAAATGACCTTGACCTATGAAGTTTTCTTCTTTGATGATACTTGGATAGAGGATCATATGGAGATCATGCATGTCTCAGACAAATTCTTTAGTCAATTTCCACATATGGGTTGGAGTTAGGGAGATGGACATTGCACCGGTAGGGGACTGTTGCTTTGTCTCTGACAAGCTCTTGTTAAAATTGTTTTCTTTACACTGTAAAGTTGCATTTAGAATTCTTCATTTGTTTTCACTTTTAGCACGCTGTTCTACTCGTAAAGCGCTTTGCTAATTCAATTAAATTTTAAAATAGATGCCAAATTAATCATTGATGAATTTGTTTTAGGTATAGGATATGGTTTGACATACTTACCGTGCATGACTATTATCAATTTCTACTTCGAAAAGCGTCGGGCACTCGCAAATGGCATCTTATTATCGTCAAGTGGCTTAGGAACGCTTTGCTTCCCTTTCTTGTATAAGTATGCAATATTGCCTTACATTTGCTTGCTTAAGTAAAAAAAAAACATTTATATACATGTATCCCAAAAGAAGTTTTATCCTTGAATACGTACACTAGGGTCGACTGAATTGAATAGAGAGTCACCATTTTGTATCATTTAATATGTGCTTTATTCTGCAATATTAGAATATAAACAAATCTAATGATATTTGTAGACAATAGAGCTTGAAACGTTTGTTTTGCTGCCAGTTTAAAACTTTGTTCCAATATTGCAGACAACTACCTTTATAGATCGATTGTCGATCTAATGTTTCTATAGGTACAAAGCTTATTATCAACGTCCAGAATTTTCTACCTACCATAAAAAACTAGTTTTACCTATTCAAACAAAATAAGATTTACTTACTTAGAAGTTAAGTACTCATAGCAATATTAAAGTTACATAATTCAATACTTTTCTAACAACCGTGGTTGAGAGGAAATCGGTTTTTGATTTTCTATTTTTTACAATTTTCTCCTTTGTGTTCTATGTAGTGCAGTGATGCAGTCATTGCTATATACATTTTTCATCGTCTGCTCAAGTCATGACCTGAGTGGCCTAGTTACGAAACGATGCAGTTTGATAACATAAGAATGTTATAATTTGATAATTTGGGGGTTAAGAGCAGCCATTTTTTTTTAAGATTGATTTATCTGATTACACGTACGTAACATATCTTATCAATTTTTTAAGACTTTTAATCTCTAGGGCGGACTTAAAAAACGTGGCCGAGTTTGCAAAAATCGAGAATACATAGAATGATAATCGTTTGCAGCACGTGACCAGTTTACAAGAAACTTTAATATAGATTCAAAGGCAATCGATCCATCAGTTTTTTCAAACTTTGATTAAACAAGAGAATGAATCTAAATGAGTTAATATAACACATACATATATTATCTTAATGTTATATTTCAGAACTCTTATCGAAACGTATGGACTGTTACAGTCATTTTGGATAATTGGTGCCGTTACAGCTAACATATGCGTTGCAGGATGCGTATTTCGCCAGCCTTCTTTATTTCTGAAGAATGAACAGAACACAAAATGTTGCAGCCGCCGAGTACTGAATTTCAAATTTACGCTCTTAAGAAATCCGCTGTTTACGATGTATGTTTTTGCCTTCACATTTTCAATATTTGGAATGGTTAATAATGAAATCCTTATTCCAGCGCATATTAAGGCACTCGGCTATGACAGAACGTATGTAGCCCTTGGCGTGTCTATTTCCGGTGGTGTCGAGATATTTGCTAGAATACTGCTTCGGATGGTTTGCAGATCTTAAAATAGTCAAAGTCAAATATATGCTAATAGTCGACATTGTTATAGGCGCTGTTGTTGCACTGATCACCCCATTCTTTGAGAGCTTTACTTTTATGGCAATATATGCTGTGGTAGTTTCGTTTTTCCCTGCGTCATTCTTCAGCCTGATGCCTCTTCTCACCATTGAAGCTGTAGGAGTTGATGACCTACCCGCTGCTCAAGGAATCATTTGCATTAGCTTGGGGTTTGCATGCTTTATTAGCCCTCCTATCTGTGGTTGGTAAATTTTTGCATCTTTTTTATTCTAGTTTGTAGGAAAATTGAAGAAAATTCAACGTGCTTTCTTTTTATTCATCTTTTTTGAATATATACTGGATTTGGCTCAGACGTTTAATTGCATTTTCTTTGTTATGAAAAATATCATTTTCTGTCTGCATTACCTTTTCGGTAACTTTCAAATCACAAAACATATTTCATTTGAACACTGTTTAACAAGTAAGTTCGTTCTCCTATATTATTTTTATATTTTAAACAGGGTGGATAGAAGATTATTACGGAAATTGGTACCCTGCATTTATACTGACAGGGATTATGTTCCTTCTTGCCGGCTTAACAGTGTTAATGGAACCACTTATAGTCCGAATGTCCAAGAAACAGTCAAGTTACGATACAGCTTTAGATCAAAGCTCCGAACATATCAAACATGGTCCTACATCCAAGGAATCTAAACAGAACAATAACTGTCCTAGCTTTGAATTTCCGTTCAAAAGAAAACTATAACAATGTTTTTACTTAAGGAGACTAAACAGACACCAAGCTTTGGATTTCAGCTCGCAACAAAGTTTGTGGGCGCTGAACACGGCTATTAATTAAAAAATAAAAAAACTGAAGTTTTCAGCAAAACCTGAAAGTATTTGGTTGTTTGTACATAAACAGGAACGCCATTTATACGAGTGTAGTCGAAGCTGTAAGGAAGATGAAAATGGTTTCTGATTCAATAGGGTGTTCTTTTTTTTCTAAAGTGAAACAAACCATGGGATAGAACAAATGGGTTTACATCCATCATTTGTACACTGTTTGACTGAAACAAACAATAGGAAAGATTAAAAGTTGTTATCTTCTGTTCGTTTTTGTTAAATGCAACAAACAATCGAATACAACAAATGCTTTTAGATCTAGCAGGTTGATCATTTGTACATGGTTGAATGAGATAAAATATAGAATAGACAAGTGCGGATTTAGATTCAACAGACTATTCACTTCTTAATTTGTTGAGCGAAAGAATCTATTATTAATTATCTATCAAGATTTAGTAGGTTGGTTTAAAATTAACATCAAACACATCTATAAATAGCATAAATGGAGAGAAAACTCTAAACAGAATTTAAAGATACATGTTACATGTATTATCCTTTGTATTATTGCAAACACTTACATTCCGTAGAGCTGAAATCCCTTATTTTACCGATCAGCTGCAAAAGCAAAATATTTCAAGGTAATGATATAATTTTTAATGGTCTGAAGAAGTTATTTTAATATTCCAGGTATTTTCCTGTTGGAACTCAGGATACTCTTATCGAAAGAGAAAAGAAAAAAATGGATCACCAGTTTGATGAGCAAAACAAAACTAGAGATGAAAGCAATTGCAGCAGTCAGTTTTTGAATATGTTAGTTGTACAGATCATTTTAATATTGAAGAAATTAACATACAGTTTTATTAGGTTTTTATCGGTATTTAATCGGTTAATTTAGGAAAACATGTCAAATGACGATAAAAAGGGTTGTAAACAGTTGCAGCTGTTACAAATAAAAGCATTGTAATCATTAATTTATTTAGAATTTATGGGTTAGAAAATTAAAAAACACATTGCGAGAAACATTCATGCTCTTCCTGAAATGGTATGTCAGGTAAGGAAATTGTATTTTGACTTGTTATGATGATCATGTGTATATTGGGAGCACCGGACTGATTCACTATTGAGAAAACTGCTGGCACTGGCCTGCCACTCATGAATAATCATTGAATTCTGTTACGGTCTGGTGCACACCTTCCTATAATTGTATAAATACTACCTCTGAAAACTACGTCAGGGAATCGATTCTTTGGCTCAGTAATTAGAGTGTGGCCTTGTCAGAGATCGGAGTTCGAATCCCGCTCTGTGTGTATTCTAAAATGCATTGCATCTTTCTGTTACGGACTTTCATGTTTTTAAGACAGGGGCTCGTCCGGGATGACCTATATACTACTTAGTTATAAAAATTTTAAAAAACAAAACAAAAAAGAATCTGTCAAAATTTCTGTCTGATCTTATGATCTAATAATAAACAACACCATTCGTCATCATCACTGATGACTTTTTCAAGAGGGATGTGTTACGGTCTAGTGCACACCTTCCTATAATTGTATAAATACTACTTCTGACAACTACGTCAGGGAATCGATTCTTTGGCTAAATGGTTAGAGCGTTTGCTTGTCACGCGGGAGATTGGAGTTGGAATCCCGCTCTGGGTTGTGTATTCTAAGATGAATTGTATCTTTTTGTTACGGACTTTCATGTTCGCAAGACTTCATAGCTATTAATGTCAGTCTCCTCCTTGAATATTCTACAATGACAAATCTCACGACTAAAATTATTTAAATTTATACGTTTTCCGGGAAGAAAATGGCCAGGCTCAGTTAAACAGCCAAAAAGTTACGAAAGTTTAAGACTTCATGGCTAAAAAATGACCTACAGAAGATTTAACTTCTTAAATGATAGGTCTCATTCCAACTGTGCTAAAAGTAATAAGTGACGCAGGGATTATTTTTAATTTTTTCTAGTTTTTAAGAATAATAAGAAAGAGAAAAATTTCAATAAATAACAAAGCATTTATTAAATTTTTGGATATTGTACGTTTTTATTCATTGGAATTTGGTACACAGATGATGTATAACATGAATCTCTTCGATTCTGGAAAGTGTTTTGTAGGCAGTTCCATGGAAAAGCCCTTAAATTTTTATCCGGGCTCAAGTCAACTGGGCGGGTGATTAACGGACAATGTAAATAGGGATTTTCAACTCTTACAATTCTAAAATAAATTTTGCCGTGTCTTCCCGAAAGGCAATTATTCAGTACACCCCAAATATGTGCCTCCGGGTTGTCTCGTGATAGAGGTGATATTGAATTTTATCGCTTTGAATCTTCTGAGTCACTGCAATCAGAAATACTGTTGAAACAATGAAATACGCCAAGTGGGCGATGAAAATATACATTGGTTTTTATTGATGGACCGCGATGAAATGTCTAGACACCTTCATGTATAAGAGACCATGGTTCTGAAAAGATTTAAGAACGAGGCCGGAAGAGACTGGAGAAAAACAAATATATTTACGCAATTAGCAGGACTTTAACTATCAAATAAAGGGACTGATTCAACGTTTACTAGATTTTAATAACAATCTTTTAGAAATCGATTTATTTATAAAGGAAACAACCAAGGATGAAGTTTGTATAACTGATACGTTTCATGCACTTGAACCTAACAAGTGAGTAAAACTAAAAGCTTCTGATGACCATCCTGTACCGTGCGAAAGTGTCTGTGCATATATACAAAACAAAGATAACCGGAAAAGTTGTATCTGAAGTCAAAATTTCTATTACCGATAGCAGACTGTTTGAAGGCCTTGGTCTAGACACTGAAAAATCTACAAAATCACACAGAAAAACTGTTACAACCAGAACGTGAACAAGAGCCTATAACAAGTTCGGCTACAGCAAATATAGCACATATAGGCGAACTGAAAATAATCCCTTGCTACTCTAGCTGGGAAAATACTGTCGTTTTATGCTTTGATAATTCAAGTGATTGTTAGCAGGTTTCACAAATAGAATTTCGACTTGTGTAAAAACGGCCTTCTGCAGGATAGACTTCCTTTTACTTTTAAAATTTGCTAAACCAGTTGTAATTAAATAATTCTCTTTTATCAAATTCATTACTGAACCTGTAAGATATGTCTCTATATGTACATGTAATATACTTCAGGTTTTGCTGTTATAATTTGTTTTCTCCCAAATGGTGCACACGTGACATTTTATAAGATGCATTCCATCTTTGTACGGAAAAGTCGACCGAGGTAATTATGTAGATGTTATCTGACGCAGATCGCAATTGGAATCCAGAAGAGCCACATTCTGTACCTATGATAGGATACGGCCTTGAAACTGATTCCATTAGAAAAATGCATGACCATGTTTATAAGTATATGCTTCAAGTGATATAAAAGTAGCATGTAGCTACTTTGATGGACAGTTGATCCCGGTAACTACAGAGGAATATCAGTTTAGAGAATTCTAGGAAAAATATATACAAGAATAATTTCTCGACGATTGAACTTTATGTAAATATATATGGACCTATAAATGAAAAACAAGCAGGGTTTAGGGAAGGATTTTACACAGTTGACAATGCTTTTATTTTACAAGAAATTGTAGATAAACAATTGTGCAAAAAGCGTGGTAAACTTTACGTGGCTATCATTGTCTTCAAGAAAGCGTTTCATATGGTTCATAGAGAAACTTCGGATGACTCTTTCTTTGAGTGGTGTAGAATGAAAATAATATAGTACCATACAATCGATTTATAAATCAGTGAAGTCATGTATGCAAACTTCGGACGGACTAACAAACTATTTTAACTAGGGATGGCAAAATTTGTTCATTTAAGCATTCGAAAGTTCGGATCATTTTGCATTCGAACGTTCGAATAACTCATTCTCAATTTTCACTGAACTTCTCGACCAAACTCCACGCAATAGTTACTACCCTTTTGGTACAATCAACACTGCCGACAGGCATGTCACGTTATCATGATCGAAATAAAAAAACAAATGTTATTTTTTAAAGTTAAATTTTAATTTCATTACATCACAGCATGTTAAATCGATGGAGTTCAAATTATAAATAAACAAAATAGATAAAAAGTATTTCTAGAATCAAGGTAATGTGGTCATCAGAGACCTTTTCCGAACAATGAAGGGGAGATCACTGCCAGGAGATTGCTTCTTGACGCGGTTTAACTGGATAACATCCAAGTGTTCCATTGACACAAGGTGTATTTCTCTGGTATCCGGTATCCTTATTGGGTAAATCCTCATTCGATTTAAATTTATATTTAGAAGGTCGAAAAGAAAATAAGACCAGGCGCAAGGTAAGGAAAGTTTCATATTTTTGACTGAAAAGTAGCGATACGGCGTGAACTTTTAGAGAATTTGCGAGAGAATAACACAACCAAATATCTGACCAGTATAAAAGAGTATAATCGGGGTTAGCGGCAATGACTGACGGACACGTTCGTGTAATTCGATGCTAAAGCAAGGATGTTTGATCTCTCGTACTTTATCTATCATAGACATATCTGAACTTATTAAAAGATTCTAAAGAGTAGAGAAATAAGAGACTGCAGAAATATTATCGCTTTTCATGGGGCTACAATGTAAGGACAAATGTCAGAAGTTAAAATAGCAGAGGAACAGGCAAATAAGGGCACAATAATTCTAATTTCGATTTTGCTAATCTATACAAATACGGTCAAATGACTAAACATGATTATTTTAACATATTTAATACAAAAATAGTACCAGTGCTGTAATGTGATTCAGTGTTTTGGGGTACAGTTGAACAAAAAAAGTGTAGAGAATGTTCATTATTGTGCATGTAAACGAGATATGTGTGTTAAGCAATCAAATACAAACGCAACAGCTTTGATTGTGGTGATTTTGGACATTGCAACTGCTAATAGATGTCTACCATATTGGCTTAAAATATTGAATATGCCAAATGACAGGTTCATGAAACAGTGTTACAATATGTCTCTTATATGTGATCAGAATGGTAATAGCATCTGGGCTACTATTATTTAAAACTTATTAAATACCAATGGTTTTGGCCTTTTTTTGAGAATGACCAGTGTCCTAAAAATAAAACAAATGTTTCTTAAACTATTTGTTGACAGGATGAAGAATCAATATAGACAAAAGTGGCATGAATATGTTAACCAAATTACCAAATTACACTCTTGAAGATTGTATGACTAGGAGTTTGTAATTGAGACTTATCTGTCAATTATTTTCATCCGTAAGTTTAACATGCTATGGACAAAATAGTTACATACTCCCAACACTTAGAAACTGAAAAAGTTAGATACAGACTTTGTATATTATACATTTGAAGTAAGAAAACAATTGCTTAATGCTTGATATAATATTTTTTTCGTCTTGAATGGAAATATTCACATATTAAATGTTTGAACATAAATAATATTGTAAAATAACTGAATGTTTGTATATATCCAAAGTGCACTTTACTATGCTAAAATTATATGTTTTTATGGGCCGGAGGCCTATTTATGTCAATAAATATTTGTCATTGTCATTGGCTTAGGCTAGCAAATAGAGATAAAAACATCAAGTCAATTACTAAAATCAAGCTGCATCGACATGTATGGATTTAGCTTGAAAATATGTAGGCATTATTATTACTTTACGTGCTAGTACCGTATAGCGCAAAACATGCAGAAGGACCTTATCAAAGAAAAAGGAGTGAGTGGATCAAATAATGTTTCAAGCGCCGTTCTGGAAAACATCATAGTATCTTAAAACAAATGTTCTGAAACGTAAAGATAACCATGGAACAGATAAAAATCAAGAGGTAAAATATTGAAGAGACGATAGACTTTCACAAAGGGGATAATATAGACACTCTCCCTGAAGAAGCTATAGAGATCATAATTAATGAAAATAGTGAATGTTTTGACATGTACAGAGTCACAAGATAATGTTAAAAATAAAGAATATAGTGATATAAATTTACAGTGGACGGGTGTTATCAATAGAAAGAACAAGCTCAGAGGAAGAGGACTTTGTCAGAATATTAGACAGCTTATAAAAACATGAAAAATCTTCCATCAGTAATAAATGGAAAGAAAAATCGAAGATCACTTAAAAGGAAAATAATCAGTGTTTCTGTATCTTTACATAAAATGACACACAACGAAATGAATGTAATGATAACTGAGACTGAAGTTTTGCAGAAAACTGCATGATTCTTAATTCGAAGATCATGGAAACATACTGAAGAAGCAAATGCTTTATGCAAGTTGATTTGAAGTGGGGTAGAGCTGTGAATTATAAAGTTTGTTAAAAAGGTTTATACTCTGAAAGAATGTGCTACGAAAGTCGTTAATGCAGGTTATAAGGAAGTGAAAAAAATGGTCTGACCAGTGTTTACGCGGCCTTTAAATTTTGAGAAGAGTATAAAAACTAGATCAACGAAAGACTATCTAGTACAGAAACAGGTGAAGGGTGTTGGCAAAGTAAAGTGGTTTTCAAATCCAGAATATAGCAAATCGCGACGAAAGCTAGAGCCCAAATGTGTAGATATTCATCACATCTTAGTAAATATGCGTGTGAAAGTATACAAATACGGTGTGGACAATATTTAAACGGATGCTGTTGCTGAGGATAATGGTTCGGTGATAAGTAAAAGTCTAATCGTCGATGATAACGTTTTCTGAAGAAGTTGAAAATGAAATAAGACAGCTGGCATTTGGAAAAGAGGCTGATTTCTGTTATTTCATTCAATGAAACATCGAACCAGAAGATGAGCTTTGATTATCTGCTGGCAAACGAATCTCCAGGCGGCTTAATCTCAAACATTACTTATTGAAAGATGTCTATTTTGAAACTTTTCCGTCGTACGTAATAAGTGTGAAGGGCTACCCAAAGGTCTGGTTCGAAAGCATAATAAATGCTACTACAATTCAGCTTTATTCAGAAGTACGACCTGGAACTTGCAATCAGAGATCAGTGTCAAGCTTGGCAAACAACACGTTCTTTTTGAGCCAGCTAAACTTCAATGCTCAAAAGCGAACATTCCACGATTTATATCAATGGTTACTGAGTTAATGCTCTGTCGGAGTGACCCAGCTGACAAGCATTTTTGTGTTTTTTTTCGTTCTTTAGCACTATAGTACATAAGTACTTTTGTGTTTGTACAATAGTACAAAAGTATTTAGGTATCAAAAAGCCTTGCTAAATGGTTATCTAAAGTTACGAACTTTAGACAAACAGGAAAGATGTCTCAAAGACAGATGTGATTAAATAAATACACTTGTTATTTATTATTTAAAGGGTTTTCTATATAAGTACAGTCATCCGACCGGTTTACCCTAAGGAGCCTTTGTCGATCAGTTCTGAAAAAGATCGATAAAAAACAACAATAAAAAAACCCCGTCAACACACGAAACTAAGGAGCTAGTTTCAAGACCCTGTCAAGCTGACTACAACACGTAAAGAAAGCAGAATTCTAGACGTCGAATTTTTTTATATTAAAACTTTAAGTTACATTTCATAACACCGACATTGTTATATACCTATAAAAATTTCATTAATCAACATTCATACCGATTTTAGATTTCTTGTATTACATTACCATTCTATTAATTTCAATTACTTTTCTTTGATAAAGTACGCAAACAATGATTTTTTTATTGTTTTGCAAATTGTTTTTCTTTAATATAAACCTTCTTTTTTCAGAGATCATTCATTTGATCGATTTCAGCAGAGGAAGAAGAAAAGACAGGCCAAACTATCTGATATTTCTAAGCTACATCAAGTTTCACGAGGTTGTCTTCCTGTGCATGAACATCACAAATGTTGACGAGTCAAAACTTCTAGCAAAACACGATTAAGAATAGAAATAAAAATACCATATAGCTCATAGAGACATGACAAATGTACTAAGTTTGTATTTAAAGAGCGTTATGGCCAGAAAATGGTTTTTCTAAACAAAGGATGGTCAACCTTTCAAAATGAATTTACTTTATGGGGATAGATCAAGGCTAATGCTCTTATATATTTTTTTACTTGTACCCGTACAACAAACAAGGTTTGTCTGTAAATGTATATTTGTATATTTTACATATTAAATAGAAGTAAAAAATACTTTTATTAAAACATGTCTTTGTTTAACTGGCAAGACAATGATAGCTTAACATAAAACTGATATAAAAATAGGGATGTAAATGAATGTTCGAAAGTTCGGACCCGATGCCGAATTTTGGCATTCGAATGCTCAGGAAAAACTCTATTTTGTTTTCGTAAAAATGAAATCATAAAGTGTTGAAGAAGTAAAAAAGGCGGTGTAAGCTGATGAATTCACACCTATTGTTGCTTTCTGGTCAGACGACCGTAAACAAGCGTCCTCAAATGTTGGTAGCCTGTGCTTTAAGCAAGTGCCACCTACAATAGGTAAGACAAAAGGAATTATTGTGTCAAAGGAAGAAACTAAATACACAAACGAGTCAGTTATTGGCGCTTACTCCGATTTTACTTTATACTGGCCCGACCTTTTGGTTGTTTTATTCACTCTGAAATTCTCTAACAGTTCGCATCTGCATTGCTAATAATCAGTCAAAATGTCAATAATTCTTTACATACCTTGCGCTAGGTCTCAATTTCTTTTCCACCTAAAAAATATAAATTTAAATCGAATGGGGATTTACCCAATAGGGATACCGGATACCGAGAAATACAGCTTGTGTCAATGAATTAGAAAGACTCAACCTAATCGAGTTAACCACGTCGAGAAGCAGTGATCTCCCCTTCATTCTTTCGGGACAAGCATTGACCTAAGTTGGATTTTAGAATTTATTTGTTTCTTTTTTTGTTCGGTTATACCTGGAATTACATCGATTCAACATGCCTGGATGTAATGAAATTGAAAAAAAGTTTAACATTTTGTTTATTTACTTTAGAACATCATCACATGACATGCCTGTCCACAGTAATAATTGTACTGAAAGGGAAGTAACCGCTGCGTGGCGTTTGGTCGATGTGTTGAATGAAAACTGTATAGTTACACGTAATGAGTTATTCTAACTTACGAACGTTCGAATGCAAAATGATCCGAACATTCGAATGCTTAAATGAAAACATTTTGCCATTCCTAAAAAATAGCAATAATAACACAATTAAAAAAAAATACATTTAAAACAAACATCTTACAAGTCAAAAGTTCAATGTGATACATTACATCAAGATCACTAAACAATAAGAGCAGATACAATAAAATGCTTCTTTGCCTAACAAGAATTTGATCGAAAATGGATTAGCTAACACAAATGAATAACAGTGTTTCATGAGGTTTTAACATATACGCTGTATATTTGTCAGCAATTGTCCATCATGATATTATCATCTTATTTGCTCGATGCTTATATTACGAAGCTTTGTATTTAAAATGTTTTTCACACTGTGCGCGCTAATATCTTTCCGGGTTGATATGTGCGTTAATATGGTCTCTCAAATAATCTTTCCTTTTAAACGTTTTAACTTACACGTTACGCATTTAACAAATCTAACAAATTAACTTTCCTAACGGATAATCTAAACATCATCCTTACATAGTGTTTGTTTCTTATCTTTAACAATACCATTATCCGAGTGTAGAACACCAAGGTTGTGAACTCTGTCAAAATATATTTTGGTGTATTTTGGTGTAGATGTTGACATTTTTTAAGTACCATGTTAAACAATATTTCAGTTTCATAAATAAGCAATATATAGAAGGCAATTCTTTAAAAATGATTAATTTATCCACTTTTGAGAATGGATTAGTGGAGACTTTGGAGTTATAAGTTAACAAGAGTTTCATACTGACTAGCCGATGAACATTGCAGTATGAACATTGCAGTATTAATTTTCATGTTATCAGTATAAATGGCTGACAAGGCTTTGTATAATTATTATTATATTATATATAATTATAATATATATAATTTGTATAATTATTTAAAATTATTCTTCTCAGTTATGCGTTCTATGATACTTGAATGATTGTAAGAAAATAAAGTGTTAAGTATGTAAATCCTTTTCCACCAGATTATGTTCATTTTACCAAGCGAAATATCGTTATACATATATGATCAAAAATGTGTTGCAAATCTTAATAAAATAGCAATAATTGCAATAATTGAAATAAACATAAATCTTTCTTCCAATCTTATGGCAAAAGAAGACACAAGCCAACTCATGTTTCATTGTTGTCTTTTTTAAAACTTTATTTATTAGCACACAAACGCACACGCGCACGCACACACGCATTCTGAATACTGAGTAATAGTACACCAAAACCTTTGTAACATGAATAAAGAGGCTTGTTTTGGATTCATCACGTTTTTTTGAAAGTTTGTCCTACATTTATTGTATTTATTACAATAATTCACTCGACTAAAACCTTGAACTGTGTAAATGGCTGGATAAGGTATAATTCAAATTAACATCATGTATGACGTCAGCCCTTTATTTTAATGTTTTTGAGGCCAAGGGTTGAAAACATGCAAAATTAAAATAGTTGTTCAGGGAGTTTATATTTAAAAAAAGTTCAAATCGTGCAATCTATACATATCCGGAAGATTTACGGATTAATTTTGATTAATCCATAGATTTCAGAATTTCCCTTGACTGGATTTCGGTTACTGGCTATCTTGGAATAAATTGTGTTGATGCCCGAACATTTAGCAAAAGTCAGGTACTTCTAATTTCGCATTTTATAAACGTTTATATATATATAATGTTGAATAATAAATATCAGTTCAAAACATGTAAACGACTAGATATGAATAGAATAAAAAATATTTTCAGGATTGCATTTCTTTCTGATCATATTTGGAATGCTTTTGTGAGCCTAATATTGCTCATTAAGACCTGATTTAGTTTTAATATGGCAATTAGCAAATAAATGATATCAAGACTAAGCAAAACTCACTTGTGAATAAGTACCACTGAACAAATTACAAGTTTTTGTTTTTAAGTACAGGAACTGGCTCTGTGAATAAAGAAGAAAATTGCCTTTTTCTTTGTCAAAACCTTAAATGTTTGTTTTGACTTTTTACAGAGAAATGTCTTCAGAAAATAAGAAAGACGAAAGTGAGAAGATAAAAGACAAAGACTCGGAATTGGACAGAGGGTTTTCTTGGATTGTGCTATTAGGTAAAAGAAATTAGGTTATACACAACAAAGAATATTTCGGTCTAAAATCTTCGTACATTTTGTAGTTATTGTTTACCATAACATTGCAAACAGAAAAAAGACAAAACAAGAAAGAAACAATATCTTTCTTTGTTTTTATGTACTACACAAGAGACCTAAATGACTTTTTATATGTACGAAAACTGGCTGCAGCCGTTTTCGTTAAAATTTCATTTATCTTCTTTTGCCTGAATTTCTAAAATTGACTGGTCTACCATCCATCTCGGACATGACACTTGAAAATTTACTGACAGAATAATGAATAGAACTGGCCATGGTTTGTTGCACGGTAGTAGATACAAAACATATCGCCATCAGCAGAGTGAAGATCAGTCTATATAGCACTGACAAACGAACATAATACAGCTGCAGCCATAGATTTGCTTTGAATTAGTACTATTGAATGTTTTTATACTAACGCACAGTTCCCTATTCAAAAGAAACTATATAATTGTCTCAGAAAACGAATGTTAAACATTTTCAACAGCTTTTAAATATGACAGATACAAATACCCTATATATTCGGGACTTCCTAAAGCCATAGCTATCACCTAAAAACGATTAACTCTAAATAAAATTTGGTGATAATTGCACAAAATAAAGATTCAATAAAAAAACAGGGTTATATTCATGTTGCATGCTTGAAAGAGGACAAACATATTTAAAGACATTACAAGATTTTGTTACACTTGCAGATACATTTCATTGCACAAAGAGTTCAGCAATTTATGCTACTTTCACTTTAGTTACAACGCTGCATCTAACACTTGATACATTGTTGAAATATATACTGTTTATATATTATTTAATAGTTAGACTGAGTAATTATATAAAGGTTTAAAGAATATCTATAAATAAAAGCCTGTTGTGGTCTTATGGAAGAACAATACGCAAAATTCCGTATGTCGTCTCGAATACACAGGGTTCCAACAAAGGTGAAATAAGTACAGTGTGAAACAAATAAATAAAAACATTAAACATAGAAATGTAGGTAAAATCGTATTGTGATGCCCTTTAGATAATGCATTTTTAACTCGTAATATTTATAAACGCCCTTCTCCGGCATGCACACACTAATCTAAGAATTAGTATTCGAAACTAAAGACGTTTCATAACAGAATTTCAACATCATGAAAGAGGGAAAAAAAGCAAAACATTGCCAATAGTGAAAATCAATTTTACACAAAATAGTAATACATGATTCTTATAATGTAATTACATATTTCGGTTAATATATGGTTATCGAATAAAGATTGTAATTCATTTGAATGCTATTCAGTGACAATGTAACACGAAAGAAGCTATGCATACTTATTCTAACAAGAGGGCCATGATGGTTCTGGATCGCTGAGTACTTTGGCTGTGGGTTTGCAGTTGAGCAAACATAAGAAACAATATTTCATTTTCTAATTGATCTGTAGGTGCCTATAAACCTAATATCTAAAATATCAGTCAATAAATAAAGACTTCTATGACAGAAAGTAGAATAAACACTCACTGTTTGATATATTCACCATTATATATATTCACTTTTCAAAGTCACTGCAACTAATAATTAGTCACTGTCTGATATATTCACTATTATATATATTCAAGTAATTAAAACAACATTTCTGACAGTTTCTAGGATATTTGAGGTGAAAAAGTAGCCTCTACGGTGAACACAAGGCTGTTTCATATTTGGACTCTGTGACCTAGTTTTTGACCCAAGATGACCCATTATCAAATCTGACATAGAAATCATCGAAACAATTTTTCTGACAAACTACCAATATATTTGGACTGAAAATGTAGCCTCTAAATAGTTTACAAGGATTTTCAATATTAAAGCCCTGTGACTTAGTTTTTGACTCCAAATGACCCTATAATCAAGTTTGAGCTAAAATCATCAAAACAACCTTTCTGACAATTTTTCAGAATATTTGGGATGAAAATGTAACCTCTAGAGTGTTTACAATTTTTTTCCATATTTGGACTCTGTGACCTCTTTTTTGACTCCAGATGACTTATATTTGAACTTGATCAAGAAGTTATCAGAACCACTTTTCTGATAAATTCCCAGGATATTTGGGCTGAAAATATTACCTCTAGAATGTCTGAGCTCTGTGACTTAGTTTTTATCGACTTGAGCTAGAAATCATCGAAACAACCTTCCTGACAAATTTCCAGATCATTTGGTCTGAAAATTTAGCCTCTAGTTTGTTAAAAAGATTTGTTTCTATTTTTGGGCCATGTGGCCTAGAGTTTTCATCCCAGATAACCCATATTCGAGTTCATCCAAATAATTACTTGGACAAACATCTAGACCAAGTTTCATGACAACTGAAGAAAATATTTGACCACAAGAGTTTTAACAAACTAATTGTGGACGGACGACTGACGACAGAAGGACGGACATTGATCGATCCGTATAGCTTATCATGAGCGTACGGCTCAGGTGAGCTAACAAAATCATGTTCTATTTATTTCAACAAATGATTTTAAACCCTTTGTTTCCAACTTCAGGAAGTTTTTTCATGAACATGTTGATTCTGGGTAACATGAAGTCGTTAGCCGTGTTGTATACAGAGATGTTAGACATTGTAAAACAGATAAGCTGGACAGTCTCTGAAACAGTTCATTTCAACCAAAAATATACAATCGCCTTGTTATTAACTTCAGGAAGTTTCTTCATGCACATGTTGATTCTGGGTAATATGAAGTCGTTTGGTGTGCTGTATACAGAATTGTTAGACTACTATTCGTCTGGGTCAGGAAACACGGCTTGGATTGGTAGCATTGTTATGTTGCTTCTTATGGTGCTAGGTAGGTACTACATCAGGTACTTCTAACTATTAAATGTGTAATTACTAGTTACATGACTTTCAAAATCTGAAATATGATAAAAATCATTTAAAATTATGAAAAAGATGGTACGTATCATTTCTTCTGGGCCAGGAAACACAGTTTGGATTGGTTGCATAGCTATTTTGTTTTTCCGAATCTAGGGTAGGCACTATATCAATCTTGTAATTGTTAAATATGTTATTCTTATTAATGTGTCTTTCAAAATCAGAAATATGAAAAAAAAACATTGAAAACAATTCAAAAAATTTTATACAGATTTTGCATGAAAAGAGTCTGTAAAATACAATTGAAGTGAAAAAACACTGAACTTGAATGAATGTACATCGGTCTTGTGCATGTGAAGAACATCTACATCGCCCCTTTATGAAACTGAAGGTAAACCACATCCTTTTGATAATACTGTATATCACGTTCAAAGATTGTCAGACATTCCCGTCTGCAACATACCAACATCCCTATTTATCTCATCTGGACGACTTCACAAAACTTGATCGGCCCCATTAACCAACCTTATAAGCAGCCAAGTTGATACATGCAAATGAGAACAAAAGAAATCAGAAAATATGTTCGTAAATATATACTTTTCGAAGACTATGAAATCACTATGCCCTCCCTGCTTGTTATTAGTGTAAAATCTGTTAAGTGTCGGTAAATAATGTCCATACAATTTTGTTGTTTTGGTAATTAACTTATGAAATGTTTTATTACATTTTTTTTGCTTCATCAGAAGGAAAAATTGTTTTTTATCACAACATTGTAGAGTAGGTGGGTAGGTTGGAGTTAATTCACCAAGATAACTTGTTTGTTCTTATGATAACCTGTTGGGGAAAGTGTGAGGTTGGTGCACCCTAGAACCTGGTCTACCCCCTCCCTACCAGGTGGCAAATATTTTGCTACCGACCGTTCCAAGGTGGTAACCCTCGGGTTACCATTATCGTTGTTTGTGGTGTACCGTTTTTTTAAAAAATGAATTTATACTGTTTTTCTTCACTTTTTGCCTGTGTAAAGAGGCTATGTGTTTTCAATGTTTTTATTTTTAGTTTACGTGAATACTTTCAATTTCAATAATTTCAATCCATCAGCTTTTGTGTGCGGATGATATTACTTCAGTCAGGTGCTATTACGCCTAGTATGCTCTGTTGGTTACATTACCTTCAGGTCTTATTGCCAGTCTGCTCTATGCTGGTAAGGTTATTGTCAGATCCAATTGCCAGTCTCTTCAGTGGTGGTAACATAACTTCCATGTCTTATTGTTCTTAGCTGTTTGCATTACTACCATGGCCTAAATCTGCTTTATACTGATTACATTACTTTTAAATCTTATTATTATTTTACTTAATTCTATAAAAATAACTTTCAAGTCCAAATGCCCGACCGGTCTATGCTGGTTCATTACTTTCCTGTCTTATTGTCAGACGATTTTGTTTGCTTCTTACACTACTCTTTGGTTCTATTGCAAGACTGCTCTATGCTTTTTACTTTACTTTCAGGCCCTATCGCCAGACTACTCCACGCTGTTGTTACTTAAGATTCTATGACCAGACGATTCTGAGATGTTTAAATTACTTTTTGGTCCTATTTGCAGACTGATCGATGCTAATTACTTTTCTATCTGCTTTTAATGCCAGACTGCTCCTTGCTGTTTACATTATTTTCATGTTCTTTTGTAAGTCTGTTCTGTTCTGGTTACATTACTTCCAGGTCTTATTATTATTCTGCTTGATTCATCTAGATTCTATTGTCAAACTGCTTTATGCTGGTAACATGAGGAACATCCAGGTCCTTCATCTAGTCTCATCTATACTGTTGTCAAACGTTGTATAGCGGGGAGTTCACTAGCTACGGTGACAATGTCTTAACTAGGTAATGTTATTGTGGATGAATGCAACTAGACTTGCTGCACTTCTCGGATTTGCTACGCTTCTTGGACTTGCTGCGCTGCTATAGTTGCTGCGCTTCCTAGCTTGTTGCGCTTCTAAGGCTTGCCGCGCGTCCTCGATTTACAGCGCTTCTACGACTTGCTGCGCTTCTCGAGTTGCTGCGCTTCTAAAGCACTGCTTCTTGGTCTAATTGCGCTTACTGGTCTACCTCTGCTTTAGTCTGGCTGCGCTTCCTGCGCTTCCTGGTCTTACTCTGCTTCTTGAGCAGTGCCTTTGACAATTCTGAGAGGTCTTCCCTCGGGAACAATATTTTTTTTTTATTCCCGATCTCACGTAAGTGAACATCAGGTTTTCTTAATTTCAAACGCACATATATAAATAAACAGCGCGAACCGGATATAAACAACAATAACGTGACGTCACAATACAAAAATGGCGTCGCGTCAAAACATGTCATTGTGTTTCTTTCAAAATACTTAAATGAGAATTTCAGACATGAGAATAAACGTATCAATTAGAAATAAACTGCAAAATAATCATCCCAAAAAAGTTTTTTTAAAATATCAAAAATATTATGTTAACCTGGTCTGTGCTGTTAAACAATAAACAAAAAACATAGCAACATTATTACAATACAATTAATCTTGACAACAGCCCCCCTTTTTAAGGAAATATATATATATTTCCAAACAGCAAGGCAAGATTAATTTCAGCTTGTCTTCATTTGCTGCAATGGTTTCTTCAGTGATTTGCGTGTCTTGATTACTCTTATTACGATCGTCACATGAACATCCACACCTCGCTTCACCATAGCTCGTACCAGGCCCAAAAAATCCCGTCACTATATTGTTTAACACTTCACGTGTAGATGGATAACCTTTTACCAATGCTCCAAACGCAGGCGCCATTTCCACATTACTAAACGACCTTGAAACTACCCGTCGGGAGACACACCCGCACGGTCCGCTAATCTCAAAGATTTTGCACTGCTCTCCCCCCTGGACTCCACGTCCAGACGGCGCTTCATCCGCCTGCAGCTTCGTCATATCCGCTGCAGACTTTTCCTCATCTATTCTCGGCACCCACATCGGATCAGGGGAGTCTTTTACCCCTTCCATTTTGCCTAAGATGAGATCGCAAATGAGTCTCTCCGGAACCATTACTTCGATTTCCCCATGAAGTATGGCGTGTCTACCTGTACCTTGGCCATAGGTACGACCTTCGCCCCTCCGTCAATGGCTATCATAACCGTTTGCCTATCCAAGTACTGACTTGGCTTAACGAACGTCCTTCTTACTGCTGCCAACTCACAGCCAGTATCTCTTAGGACCTTTATTTCTTGTGAGTTCACAAGTCCTCTTCGTATGTCAAGGTTTCTTGAACCCTGAATATTTTCTATGGTGCAACCGCCGGAAAACACAGGGATCAGTTCTCCGTTTTTCAGCTTCAGTTGCCCATTACTTAACTTTTTGTAAGTACGGCATCTTTCGTCTCGGCTTGCATACATGCAGCAGAAATTCTTTTTACATTTTTCTGCCCTTCTTCGTTTGGCTGTTTGTTTTGACAGTCCCTGGCAAGATGACCTTGCTTCCTACAGATGAAACAAGTTTTCGGCTCTTTCCTAGGAACACGTACATCGCCAGATTCATGCAACGTAGCATCCTCTGTTTCGCTATCACTTCCCTTTGAAGTGCTGCTTAGAGCTTGTTTTTAAGAGGTAAACTTCCCCCCGTGCGCTTCTACGTACTGTTCCGCTAATCTGGTGACTTGCTCCATCGAACTCGGAGCTCTCTCTTTCAGAAATAATGATAATTCTATGGAACAACTCATAATGAATTGCTCCCTTATCATTAGGTCACATAAAGCTTCAAAGGTACTCTCAACACTCGCCATCTCTGTCCAACGAGTAAAGTATCTTCTTAGTCTGGCAGCATACTGGAATACAGTCTCTCCTTGGTCTGCCTTACTCGTCCTAAACTCGGTTCTAAAGCCTTCATCAGTGAGCTGGTATCGTTTTAATACAGCAACTTAAGGGCTTTATAATCACTCGCTTCAGAAGGAGGCATGCTCGTGTAGACCTCTAAGCCTTTTCCAGTAAACAGCGAACTCAGACTCACCGCCCAAGTATCATCGCTCCAATTCTGGCTTCCTGCGAATCTCTCAAACCTTTCAATATATGCATCCATATCGTCTTGCTTCTCATCAAACTTGGGCAACTTCGGCCGTAATGCCTTGCTACTAGTCTCACTTGTACCGCTATTTGCCCGAAGTCTCTCTATCTCTAGCTCCCGCTCTTTCATCTGTAGTTGGAACTGCATTTCCAACTTTCTTCTTTCATCTTCTCTTCTTTGCAATCTTTCCTCTCGCGCTAACACCTCTGCTTCTTTGTTTCGGATGAACAGCGCTAGGTCTTGTCCCGTCAAACCCAATCTCTCACCTATTCGAAACCACTCTTCGTAATTCATGCTCCTTCCAGAAATAAAACTAGTTTTAAACTTCTTGTAGTGATCCCGGACGAGCCCCAAGTTGTCAAACGTTGTATACCGGAGAGTTCACTAGCTAAGGTGACAATGTCTTAACTAGGTACTGTTATTCTGGATGAATGCAAATAGACTTGCTGCGCTTCTCGGACTTGCTACGCTTCTTGGACTTGCTGCGCTTCTGGAGTTGCTGCGCTTCCTAGCTTGTTGCGCTTCTAAGGCTTGCCGCACTTCCTCGATTTACAGCGCTTCTACGACTTGCTGCGCATTCTGGAGTTGCTGCGCTTCTAAAGCACTGCTTCTTGGTCTAATTGCGCTTCCTGCGCTTCCTGGTCTTACTCTGCTTCTTGAGCAGTGCCTTTGACAATTCTGAGAGGACTTCCCTCGGGAACAATATTTTTTTTTTATTCCCGATTTCACGTAAGTGAACATCAGGTTTTCTTTATTTCAAACCCACATATATAAATAAACAGCGCGAACCGGATAGAAACAAAATAACGTGACGTCACAATACAAAAATGGAGTCGCGTCAAAACATGTCATTGTGTTTCTTTCAAAATACTTAAATGAGAATTTCAGACATTAGAATAAACGTATCAATTAGAAATAAACTGCAAAATAATCATCCTAAAAAAGTTTTTTAAAATATCAAAAATATTATGTTAACCTGGTCTGTGCTGTTAAACAATAAACAAAAACATAGCAACATTATTACAATACAATTAATCTTTACAGCTGTTAAAATTACTTTCAGATCCTATTTCCAGACGGCTCTATGCTGTGTAAATTACTCTAAGATCTTATTACAAGGCTGTTCCATGTTGTTTATATTAGTTTCAAATCTATTGCAAGACTGCCCTATGTTAGTTACATTATTTAAGGTCTTATGCCCGACAGTTCAATGCTGTTTACATTTTTTCCAGATCAATTGTCAGACTGCTCTGTACTGATTATATTACTTTTAGGTGCTATTGCCAGCTATTGTCTATGCTGGTTAAATTAATTCTACATCATATTACTAGTGTGCTCTATGCTGGTAACATCACTTTCAGTTCTTATGCCCGACTGTTGCATGCTTTTTTCATATCAATTGCCAGACTGATTTTATTACTTTCAGGTGCTATTGAAAGGTTGCTCTATGCTTGTTATACTGTTTATAGATCCTATTGCTAGTCTGCTCTGTGGTGTTTACATTACTTTACATTACTTTCAGGTCTATTGCTAGACTGCTCTGTGCTGGTTACATTTCTTTCATATCTAATGCCAGATTACCTGTGCTGTTTACTGTACTTTCCATATCTTATGCCAAACTACTCTGTTTTGGTTACATCTTTTTCAGATCTGTTGCTATATATTGCCAGACTGCTGTGCTTGTAACCTAACTTTCAGACTATAACCAGACTGTTCTATTCTGTTTACATTATTTTTAGATCTATCGCCACACTGCGTCGTGCTAGTAACATTATTTTCAAATCTATTGCTTGACTGCTCTTTGCTGGTTACGTTCCATTCGGATCTATTGCCAGACTACTCTGTGCTGGTTACATTACTTTAAGATCTTTTGCAAGTTTGCTCTATGATGGCTACATTAATTCCAGATTTAATTGCGTGACTGCTTTGTACTGGTTACATTCTTTTCAGATTTTTTTTCAGATTGCTTGGTGCTGTATATATTACTTTCAGATCCCTTTCCTGACTTCTCTGTGCTGGGTACAATACCATTCAGGTCTAATGCAAGACTGCTTTGCTGATCTGTGCTGTTACCAGTACTTTCATATCTATTAACAGACTTCTCTCTGCTGGTTACATTAATGTCAGATCAATTGCCAGACTGCTCTGGGCTGTTTAATTACTTTCAGATCTATAGTTAGGCTACTCTATGCTGGTAACATTACTTTCTGATCTAATGCTAGACTGCTCTGTGCTGTTTACATTACTTTCACATCTGTTGCCAAGCTGCATTACTGTCAGGTCCTATGTTTGGTCTGCACATTGCTCCTATCTTATTGCAAGATTATTTTTTCTGGTTATAATTTTCATATTCTATAGCCAGACTGCTAGATGCATTTATTTGGCTTCCAGGTCCTTTTGCAAGTCTCCTCAGCAAAAACTTCGGCTACAGAAAAGTTACAATAATTGGCGGTGCGTTGGTCGGAACCGGATATTTCCTGTCAGGATTTGTAAAAGAAATTGAACTGATGTACTTTACGTTTACAATTTGTGGTAATTGTATGAAACTGTTACGTTAATAGTTATCAAAATCCTCAAAAAGTGCTGATGAAAGTATTCCAGTGTATTAAAATCAAGTATTTACTTCGATGCAAATCAATACCTGGACTTCATAAAGAAAGGTAAATGAAAATTGCTTTTCAGATTTGACCTGCTAAGTTACAAAGCGATTTGAAGTATCACTTTTAACAAAGTCGTTTTTGTAATATTTATTGCGATGAACACAAGTCTGCATTAACGTTGCTTTCTTAACACTGGAAACTTTTAATAATATTTAGATTTCTTCATTTTTTACTTGAACTTATCCGTTCTACCCGTGATAACTTTGCTTATTCAATTAAATCTTATGCCAAATTAATTAATTGATGATCTTTTTAGGTATAGGATATGGTTTGACATACATACCATGCGTTACTTTTATTAATTTCTACGTCGAAAAACGTCGGGCTCTCGTGTATGGCATCTTAACATCGTCAAGTGGCGTAGGAGGGATCTGCTTCCCCTTCTTGTATAAGTATGCATTATTGCCTTACCTTTTTGTTTATTGAAGAAGTAAGTGTAAAAATATTTATTTTCACTTTGAAAAGTTTTATCTATGAATACATAACTTGGGGTTAACAGAACTGAGTAGAGAGTCACCATTTTGTATCATTTAACTTGTGCTTTATTCTGCAATGTTTAAATTCTAACGGATCTAATAACCCTAGATAATAGAACTGGAAACGTTTGTTTCTTGCCACTTCAATCCCATTGACAGCTACCTTTTTAAACAAGAGAATAGTAAGTTAAATAAGTAAGTTAAAACAACAGATATATATGCTGACTATTTGTAATTTTATGAGGTCCAAGCCATGGCATAAATGTTGTATTTCAGAACACTTATCAAAAGGTATGGACTGTTACAATCATTTTGGATAATTGGTGCCATAGCAGCTAACATATGCGTTGCAGGATGCGTATTTCGTCAGCCTTCTTTATTTTTGAAGAAGAAAAAGAAGAGGGCCTTTTGCAATTGTCAGGAAGACGATTTCAAGTTTTCGCTCTTAAGAAATCCGTTGTTTACGACGTATGTTTTTGTCTTTACAATTTCAGAAAGTTGGTCATATTAATAATTTTATCATTATTCCGGCGCATATAAAGGCGCTCGGTTATGACAAAACGTATGTAGCCCTGGGCGTCTCCATTTCTGGTGGTGTCGAGATATTTGCTAGAATACTCTTCGGATGGTTCGCAGATCTTAAAATAGTCAAAGTCAAATATATGCTAATAGTCAGCATGTTTATAGGCGCTGCTGTTGCATTGATCACCCCATTCTTTGAGAGCTTTACCTTCATGGCAATATATGTTGTGGTGGTTTCGTTTTTCCCTGCCTCATTCCTCAGCCTGATGCCTCTTCTCACCATTGAAGCTGTAGGAGTTGAGGACCTACCCGCTGCTCTAGGAATCATTTCTATTGGCATGGGCTTTGTAGACTTTATTAGCCCTCCTACATGTGGTTAGTAAATTCAATATGCATATTTGTTATTCTAGTATCAAGAGAAATTGAAAAAAATCAATGCATAAATTTTATTGATTTATTTATGTTTATTTAGTTTATACAAGATTTGGTTCAGACGTTTAACTCCATTTTCAGCTTTTATTTTAAAAAATACTTTTTACATGATTTGGCTTTACGGTAACTTCTTAATAAAGATGTTTGAATAGGAGACGGTTTTCAATTGATTTTGTTTTCTCTATTATTTTCTATGTTTTGAACAGGATGGATGGCAGATTATTACGGGAACTGGTCCCGTACATTTACATTGACTGGCTGTATGTTTCTTCTTTCCGGCTTTACTGTGTTAATGGAACCACTAATAGTCCGATTGTCCAAGAAACAGTCAAGTTACGATATAGCTTTAAATACAAGCTCCAAACGTATCACAGATGGTCCTTTATCCAAAGAATCTAAACATACTAATAACCGTCTAGCTTTGAATTCCATTTCGAAAGAAAACATATCCAGTGTTTAATTTAAGGAGATTAAGCAGACAGATGATGATAACCTAGCTCTGGACAGATGATGATAACCTAGCTCTGGACAGATGATGATAACCTAGCTCTGGATTTCAGGTCGCAATAAAGCTCTTCCTCGTTGCAAGCAAACAAAAATAACAATTTGGTGATTTCAGAAAGAAGTTTCGCAGAAAATAAAACGCAGAATGCTAACACAAACTTAGCGTTTTTTGCATGAATGATTTCATTATATATATTGTATTGTTTTTTTTACATTTGCTACAAACAGCTGTGCTCAAACAAAACAAGGAATTTAGCAATGTAGAATTCGAATTTTTTAGCAATATATTATTGGCTGCATGTACATAAACAGGAATGATATGTATTCGATGGCAATCAATAAAACACAAGAAGAAAACGCTATAATAAAGAAAAAAAAAGGATTTAGATTAAATGGGTTTCACTTTTAATTTCTAAAGACAAAACAGCCTACAGAATGGAACAAATGACTTTACATCCAGCTGCTTGATCACTGCTACACTCTTGTATGAAACTTACTGTAGGATAGACTAAAATTGAAGAATAAGGTTCAACAGCTTGTTTACTTCTGAATTGTTGACTTTAAGAGGTTGTTTAACTTCTATACTGATGTATGAAATAAACTAAAGAACAGAACAAAATAGCAAAGGTTCATAAAGTTTTCACTACTTCATTGTTGAATGAGCAGGATTTCAAATGAAAGTGAACGCTAATAGCAACTTCGAAGCCTTTAGCGCATTTCGAAATCCAGCAGATAAGAAGGGTAAAACACTATGGTCTCCTGTGCCATGCAGCCAACTCACAGGCATACAAACAGTCTGAAACAGAGAGTATGTTCAGCTTTAATTTGATGCTGACCTTCTGTTGTGAAAAGTTAGTGATACTTCAGAGTAAATCAATTCGCATTTCCATTCATTACAATACATGTATTTTGATAAAATGTTAAGTTGTTGTTGTAACCCATTTACTGTATCTGCTTTTAGAGCTACATCATCAGCAAAAAGTAAGATACTTGTATTAAGTCTGGAGTCAGTTGTATTCAAGTGATAACACTACTGGCAACAGCAGTGACTCACTCATTTATAAACCAGGAAAAAAGAAGAGGACTTAAATAACAGCCATTATGTAGGCCTACTGGACAATAAAATATATCACTAAATACTGAATTGCTGCAGAACCTTGCTTTAACAGAGTCTTAAATGTCTTTTATGCTCCTGAAGGGAGGCATATAGTTATTGAACTATCCATCCGTCAAGTCCGTCCGTCCTTCGATCAGTGCGTCCGAAAACTTTAACATTGGCCATAACTTTCTTATTATTAAGTGGATTTACTTCATACTTGGATACAGCACTCCTTTGGACAAGTCCTTTCCACTGCCCTATATTAATTTGACCTTATCCCCTGAATGACCTTCAAATTGAAGATCAAATTGTCTAAAAACTTTAACATTGACCAGTAATTTCCTTATAAGTAAGTGGATTTACTTCATATTTGGACACAACACCCCTTTGGACAAGACCGTTCCACTGATCTATATTTGTTTGACCTTGACCCCTGAATGACTTTCAGCTTAAAGATCCGAATTGTCCAAAAACTTTAACATTGACCATAACTTTTTTTATTAGTAAGTGGATATACTTCATACTTGAAAACAACACCTCTTTGGACAAGACCTTCCCACTGACCTATATTTATCTGACATTGACCGCTGAATGACTTTTACCTTGAAGATCCAATTGTCCAAAAACTTTAATACCAAACATAACCTCTTTATTAGGAAGTCGATTTACTTCATATTTGGACACAACACCCTTTTGGATAAGACCTTCCCACTGACCTTGACCCTTGAATGACTGGTCCTCAGTTCAAAGTCAAAGCACCACTTCGGGGGCATTATCATCTTACAGTGACAGTTCTTGTTATAGTTTGAAGGAGGATGACCTTTAACTCCTAAAACAATTTTGATTTATTAACACTGTTTAATGCCCTTTTTTAAATACATATAGGCCCTGTACATTTTTCTTCCTTTTCTAAATAGATACTTTTGAGCAAGTTAATTCAAAATAAAAGCATTATCAATTTTCGAATACCCAGAGCGAAATTCATCCAGTGCCTCTTGTAATTTTATCATGAACATTTGTAAAAATGATGCGAGTCGTTTATCTAAAATATTTACTTATATTTTGCTTATAGTTTGTAATAAGGCTATACCTCTGCAATTATCTGGGTTGAGTGGACTTTCTTATATATAGGAACTTGTAAACGAAGAGAATACTTATTCGGAAATACCCCTCTGAGAAATATTCTATTAAAATCTATCTTATGTAAGATAATAACTAATCAATTTTGACAATAAAATGTTCAAGCACAAGGTATTCTGCTTTTGCTTTATTCCTTTTTAGATCGCTTATAGCAGCTAGTATCTCATCATCAGTAATTTCAACATTAAATAAAACTTTCTCGCTTTCGCTTAATGTTTCTGTGTTCATATTTTCAAGTATATCATAAATAAGTCATTCAAATTTGTCTATTCTGATGCAACTGACTGAAAAAAACAGTTTGAGAATGGTTATACTATTTGCATATGGAACTTTTTGGGGGTTTTCTGTATTTTTTGTGAGCATACTTTACATGAGAACAACATTGCATTTAAGTTTTGATGCTTGAAGCTATTGAATTTAGAATATTTCTATGATAAGTTTGTTTTTATATTCTACACATTCTTTGAAATGCAAAATATTAAAACCTCCTGATCACTGGAGACTTTAATCTACATTTTAATGATGACAACAATGGTGTTATTGATTTTAAAGACTCTCTGTTCGCTATGGGACTAGATCATCATTTCGACTTTACTACACACTCAGGTGGATACCCTTTAGATCTTCTTATTACAGAAATAGTGAATGGCGTTGAGGTTCAGTCCTGCTAACCTGGTCCATATATCTCTGATCATTGTGTAGTAAATATAGTTCTTAAGAAAGAAAGTATCACAAGCAAAATTCTGTCCAGTAGAAACTTTCGAGAAAAAGACCAGTCTACGTTTTCTAGTGGTCTAAGCAAAATTTCACTTGATGAAACTGACATAAATGATTTTGTTGACTATTTGGACAGGGAAATCACGGACATATTAAACTATTATGTACCTCTTACTAAAAGGACAGAAATATGTAGGAACCTTGGCTATGGTTTAACGAACATATACAACCTCTCAAACAGCAGACGAGAAAGTTGGAAAGGATATGACGCAAATACCGAGAAAGCCCATTATTTTGAAGCTTTTAAAACTGCGAGAAACAAATATCTTTTTTAATCAGACAAAGACAAAAATTAGAGTATTGACAGAAAATGATGTAAACAAATGCAAAAGGTGATTCAAATAAACTTTACTCCTTGTTGTTCGTGTTGACCGGAACTAATCCGAGAACCCTATGCTGCAGGGTGAATCCGTCACTGTACTTGCTGGAAATTTGCAGACTTCTTCATGAACAAAATTGATAAATTACGCATTACCTTGAACAACTATGATAATTACCAACCACAATGTAGAGAGAGTCCGATAGACTATTGTAAAACATCCTTCAAAAGAAAACTGGGCTTGGTTAAGAACTTGCATATAATAGACCAGTGAGTAATCTTTCGTTTCTATCAAAACTTAAAGAAAAGGCTGTTTTGTTAAGACTTAATGCGCATGCAGACAAACATGACTTTCTACCTAAAAACCAGTAAGCCTATAGACGCCATCATTCTTGTGGAACGAAGCTTCTGCGACTTGTCAATGGAAAGACAAGAAGCCACTGCGTTGATGCATGCATTTGATACTGTTGATCACATTATTTTAATTTACGTGATTAATAAGCAGTATGGTGTATGTGGCACTGCGCTGAATTGGCTAGATTCGTATCTGAGATCACGAAGTAATTTAGTCAGTGTTATCATGTCTATATCATCACCACGTTCACTAGAATGTAGCCACAGGGAAGCTGGTTGGGTCTTTGGCTTCATCTGACCAATGCAGGCGCACTTTTTGATGTCATTCCGCCGTCAATTTCGTTACATGGGTTTCGCTGACGATCATATGGCGCACAAATGTTTTAGTGTCTCCAGGAACGACACAATATACACGTAACTGGAAGAATGTGTTGTTACTATTCACTCTACAGTTTTATTGCAGGAAAGTCCATCAGAATTGATGAAGCTCTTACCGTTAGGTATGGGGTATCAGATGTACTATTAGGTAATTGCCTAGATGCCAGTGCTTCATTTAGCACACCATGAGAGCAATAAATAATCAAAACACTGACCACAACTGATAATTGTTGCTGATAAGACCCACTTGTTGATGATTTCCAAATCTTGACTGAGCACTGTGTGAATCAGTGGCATGAATAGAATAAGCTTAAATACACAGGAAACTTGATCGAGGTTATCATTTCAGTAATAAAATTCATAAATTTGGACTCGGCCAAGAAAGAAGTAGAAAGTTCAATATTCTTTGTGTTTTTATTATGTTTTTCCTTATCACAGTGTATCTGTTAAAATTACTATTACTGCATTTAAAAGTCCTAGGTGGTGCCATGGGAATTTAAAAATATTACTTTTACTTTTATGTCATCAGTTATTGCCATAGTAATAGAATTTAATACAAGAAAGTTGCTAATCCTAACAGGTATTAATTTAGTCAGATCATTAAAATAATGACATTTTTAAAAATGCATACTGACAAATTGGACTATGACTACAATGATCATTGGAATAAGTGGCAATTAGTTCAAATAACTTTATAAGCACTTTACTGAAGGTATTATTTCTTCTGAAGGGAAAAGTTTGCCCAGTTAGGATTCAAAATAAACTTTTCAAAGGTGTTTTTAGTTGTCTTACTTTTTTAGTTGCAAAAGAAACTTGAACAAAAAATACCCAAAGATTATGAAGTTTTACATTTTTCTCTTTCAGAACATATATAAAGTATAAGGCTATGAAATCTGAAGCAGTGTTTGACATACATAAAAGTGATGAATATAATGAACTTTATACTTTTTTACATTTTTTGTCAGTTTTGTGAACATATGATAAAAAATTAATTAAATAAACACAATTTGAAAGACCTTTGCAAAATTTCCAAAGAGGCTAAAAGGAAATATCCGGAAAAAGCGTGACAGTTTTTTTACTTGATTGAAGTATCAGTTTGTAAATGCTAATTAAAAGTCCGGCTAAACTCTTGTTAAAAACATGGTTAGTGAAATACTTCAGGACGACTGCATTACAGTCGTAAAATCCTCATGACTGCACTACAAACTTACTGCAAAAACAAATTTTCCACCACCATTCAGAATTTTTTTCCATTAGTTGAATTTGATGAAGAAAAAATACCAACAATGATACCAGAGAAGAAACCAGTTTTAACATCTGTTGGTTTGAGAATGACTTTTCCGGACCAGAATCTTTTTGGTGACCTTTCATAATCCGACACAAGAAAGCTCACTACCTTGCTGCAGAAAAGGAGATTCAGGTGAAGATCTCTGCTGGACAAATACATATTGCATCCACTATTGAAGTAATAAAGTCATTAATAAATACCTTTTTAGCTGGTTCCACTCAACATACTATTTGCTTTAACATTATGCATGCATTGTGATCCAAATGGGTTAAGTATTGTGCTATGCTACAGCAAAGACGTACCAGCAGATTTGAGGATCTATGTCTAAGAATGTTTTATAGCATAAACAGAAAGCATTTAAATCTATTTTGAAACCATACTTCTGGTGAGCACTGAAAGACTTAAAGATTACATTGACGAATGACAATATATAGGTTCTTTTTGCCTGACACTATTGAGGACAAATCGGCTGCAGATTGTGGAAAACATCTGGCATGCAGGCACACTTGTGGATGGTACCATTGAAAAGGAAAAAGGAAAGCAAAAAGGTTGCAGACTGTGGCAAAGATCTCACATGCAGGCACCCTTGTGGGTGCTACCGTTGAAACAAAAAAAGGAAAGTGATCAATGTGAAGCATGTTTAAGCAGCAGTTTAAGTAAACCACTTTCAAGTTAACAGTCTTAAGTATTGACAGTGGGTACTTAGAATTACTTGTTGAGACTCAAATTTTACTAGAAACCTTAATCAGTAAATTATCATTAAGAAAACACAACCCTGAGACTCTGAAAATTGAAAAAAATAATGCAGTGTTGTACACGTTCTTGAACATTAATATTAAGATATTCATATTATTTCAGAAAGGAAATTCGAGCAAACTGCTCACTGGGTTTAAGAGTACAGGATCAGTCTTTGTTTTCATTTTTGTTCGATCGTATTTTTTTTTGTTTTTGATAATTATGTTTTTTTTTGTTTTTGTTTGTTTTTTTTTATTGCTTATTATTGCCCTATTTGTAACTGCTACCATATTTAAGAAATGAAAACTCAATCATTGAACATTTTTTTTTATTTTGCTGCAGCATCATTATAAATTCATATAATTGATTTTGATACTTTCTCAGTCTATAACTAAATGTTTTAATAAAAAAATATAAGAACACTGGCAAGGTAAAATATTGTTCATTGTGGTACAGGAGAAATACTACTGATAACCTGCAACTAACCAGACTTAGCAAAGATTGTATAGAAGATAAAACACCATAAACATAATAAGGGTCATAGTCAGGGTTAAATTACAAGTCATGCTGAGGTGCTAATTATAAGAACAATTACTTGCTTTCTGGGTTTCGGGGGATTTTCTGGAATAATACCATAGAGTGTATTAACAATTGGGTGTGTGAAAACAAATTAAAAATAAACACTTCTAAAACATAACTTATAATGTTTGACAGCATGGCTCAACTAAACAAATGTGTTACAACTGATATAGAAATTGCGTGTGATATTGTAAACCGCGGAAGTTGTATCAGATACTTAGGTGCTTTTCTGGACGAAACTTTATATTTTAAGGAACATGTGAAGTGTAAATGTGGCTCTGTTGATTTTTTTTCAGGATTAAGTGTGTTAGAAAACACTTAACAAGAGCCGCGACTGAAATTCTAGTACTTTCACTCGTTGTTTCCAACTTGGACTCTGTCACATTATTTTATATGGTATTTCTGAGACAGAGTTTCGCAAAATACAAAGCATTCAAAATATGTGAGCAAAATTACCGATAGAATTAAATCACGGCAAATATGAATCCTCTAAACAAGCGCTGTTTGACCGACATTGAATCCGAATGAAGGCTAGATTCAGAAAACTGACTGTTATGTTCAACTGAGTACTGGTTTTACTCCTGTTTATTAGTTTTAAATCAATTAAGACTTTAATTAACGACTTAGTTAACGTAAGAAGTTTTATGTTTTTACACGGTTTTACTGATTTCCACTTTATTTTTTTTCTCTATATTTTACATTCATATTCAAACCATGTTTAAACATGTATCTTACATCGCCATTAAATATAATGTATATATAGAAATAAGCGTGACACGTTTGAAATTCCTGTTTACAATCTATGTTAGAAATCAGGTCACATGCCTGTTTACTATTTCTTAATTTTCTCAAGTATTTATTTTTCATCTTTTTACTAAGCTGACAGTCTTTGTCAAACCATTTATAATTATTGTAGCTTTTTGTAGTTTTATAGAACACTATTTTCGGACAGGAGAGTTACTCAACATTATGTATTGAATCAGTATTCATAATTTCTTTTCTAATGACTGTATACAAGATTCTGCTTCGTTTTTATCATAAAAGGATGACCCTGTTGGTAGGAAGTATAAATCATATTTAACAAACATTGTTCACTTATGAGAATGAGCTTGTAACATGACACCATAAACAGAATTTGTATTTACACATTTAACATATTTTAATATGAGTAATGTACCATCACAATAACACCTCCCATATGTCTACCTCCTGTTTTGACCTTTTAGCACGACAAATTTATGACATATAATTATGAAAAAAGCATTTTCATTTCTGAGATAAATCTCCCGAAGTCTCTGTAAAACCAACAATATCAAATTGATTCAGGTAATTGTTGAAGGAAGAACCATCCACCTTGTTACCAATACCTTCAATATTCCATGCTATAAATGAAATCTTACGGTCAGTATTAGTGGGTATAGAACCTTGGCCTGACCCTTATCGTGCACTGTTTACAAATCTACTACGGTATTTACACTAGATTCTGAACCTTGTGAATACATTTTATCAACGAAAGTGCAAGATCGTTGCTTAAAACACGAGATTCAACAATATTTTGTTCTCACTATTATCATCTCTCCACCTTTGAAGTATCCTTTTTGTCCTTTAGCCTTTAGGTCTTTTAGTGCAGAACATTTTCTAGTAGTTAAATCATTTGAGATTCCTATTCCTTTTTTTTTCGAAACAGATCCCTTCTTTGAAAGAGCTGAGTTTTAAATCGAAATCAACATCATAAAGACCAAAGCGTTTAGCAAACAAAACCGTGTCTTCGTTTATTACATTATTTGGACAAGCAATATAAAAAACTTGAGTCTAAACAGAAGACTTTCAAGAGACACATTTACATGCTCAGAGTAGAACGTCAATATAGAATACCTCAGTTTTTCATGCCGTACAAAAGACTAAAACATATTCAATGTGATCTTATTTTAGAAACACTGAGCTAAAAATTGTGTTTACTACTTGCTTAATACATTGGCAAGATCAAAATATAAGCAATTTTTGAAAAGTTCCATTCAGGTTTCATCTGCATATTTTGCATATTCAACCAAAGAATTGAACCGTTAAAATATCTTCCAGCCATTAATTCACAGTATGTTCAGTGTCATCTACAACCAGAATTTTAACTTGCACAAAAGGTTTATCATAACATGTGGCAAAATACAACACTTGTCTTCCTTTGATCGAAAATCCAATAAGCCGCTTCTGAATTTGACCCAATTCAATTTTATACTTGTT
Source organism: Cyclina sinensis (assembly GCA_012932295.1). NCBI lineage: Eukaryota > Metazoa > Mollusca > Bivalvia > Venerida > Veneridae > Cyclina > Cyclina sinensis. Next base: position 1,274,609 of record JAAONU010000011.1, read on the forward strand.
CTATAAAAACAAAGTCATTGCAATAATAAAACCGGACTTGGACCGGTCAGTGAAAAATATATGCTACTGGGGGTTTAAAGCAAACTCTAGGGTGCACCAACCTCACACTTGCCTCCAACAAGTTCTCATAAGAACAAACAGGTACAGGTTGTCTTGGTGAATTTACTCCAGCATATAGCTACCCATCAACTCGATAATGTTGGATAGAAAAACACATTAAAATGTGACAGGTAGCTGCAAACAAAGCTGTAGAATATGGAGGTAGCCTTAAGATTTAGTATTTACTTTTAGATGCAGGCTAAATATCGACCTCAACCTTAAGTTTTGTATACTCTCCTTTAAATGACAAAATATCTGTCTTGTTCCTCAAGTTGATATTGAGTTAATTAAGAAAACACAACATTCATATTTGGTATCAAACTGCAGGTTTTACTAGCCCTATATTCAGCGCAAATAGACACCGAAACAAATATATGTTCATATTTATTCTTAATTTTACATTATTATGGCATAGCAATATAATCTAGTCCTATGGGTTGACATGACAGGAGCAGAAATTTACTATACATAAAAGATGTTTTAATTTGTTATTATGCAAAATAAATATATAAGAAGACGACTTTTCCAGCTACTTTAGAAAAAGAAGGATCTCCATATATCTTTATCTCGTTTCAGGTTATTAAATCCGTCTCCTCATCACAACAAGTTTCAGGTAAGCCCAAATATTTAAATATTTAAAAATAAGTAAAGTAATATCATTCAGTTGATATTTGTGATCTATTACAGATATTTTTATCTTATTTAAGTTCATTACGAATCAATCAATGACTTTACCTTTGATTTTCGTCAAAGACTAATACAAAGTAAATGCATGATAGTAGATAAATCTTCTTTCAACCAAGCTTGAAGGTCCTATTTTTGTCAATCATTCCATCAAATTGTACATGCGTCACCTTTTCTTTCCTTACGAAAAAGAGAAAAAACTTACAAGGGGAATCTTTTCAAAAAAAAAACCGTCACAGCTCAAGAGGTTTTTCATCTTTTGAATGATATCAGTGTTGATGACATCTGTACAATGTTAGATAATGAAGATCTTAAGCAATGGTTTGATATGTTAATAAGCTATTGCTGCTCCTGTCCAACGTTTCCAAAACTTGAGTGAGAAAACTAATTTATATCAAACATTTGCAAATATAAGTAATCAATGAACAGTACCAATATGGTATCTTACATCCTAGGAACATAAAGAAAAAACAATATAATGTACTCTTATACAAAATTATAAAATTGAAATAATTTGATAGCCGGGTTTATAGTACATAAATTCATATTTGTCTTTTCAGAGCCAATCTTGATGAAAGAGGAATATGTCATAAAAAAATAAATCAAAATAGGAAAACTAGATAATTGAAAATTAAAACTATCTTACGTATTGTACTTTTTAGTTTGAAGTATGTATTATCGTGGTGATATGCTCTGCAACCAAAAAGACTGAATAGACCCACTCTACTTTCTTTAAAATTTTAAGAATTTCTTATCTTTACTGTACATGTTGTTATATTTGTTATATATAAAATCTAAAATGAATTGATATTTGTTAAAGGGACGGTGTTGCACGTAGAATAATCTAAACAACAGTAGCACATGTGATAAGAGCGATTCTATAAGCTACAAAACTTCCGTTACACTTGATCTAAAATGAATTGATATTTGTTAAAGGGACAGTGATGTAGAAAAATTTAAACAACAGTAACACATGAGATGAGAGTGATTCTATAAACTGCAAAACTTTCGTCACATTTGATCTTAAATGAATTGATATTTGTTAAAGGGACAGTGTTATCCGTAGACCAGTAGCACATATGGTTCTTGCGCCCAATACACCAATTCGAATGTAGGGATGAAAAGTGTGAAAATTTCAATACATATTAAATGTCTGAAAGCTGTAATGACTTTTTTATTGGATGTCTCGATATCCACGTTGGGGTTACAAACACAATTAGTAAATCGATTCTAGACATCTGTCCTGACATAAAGATATGTCCGCATATACTTGAATCAAGGTTTATTAATTACTACTTATTGTGGATATAGCACTAGTATTATATATACATATTTTAAATATGCACATGTTATTGTTCGAAAAATATTGAAATCAAGTCTTTAAAGGTTTTTTTTACGCATTTTGAGCCAGGTTATATTAATAAGATGAATAAGAAAATAAAACGGTTCGTGTTTTTAAAGGGCTTACAAAGATTTGTATAAAGATATCTAATTTGTCTTCTCAGTCATGCATTGTATGGTACTTGAATCAGAGACATACATCTATGTCTTTGCTTGAATGAATTTAGAAAGGTAAGTGTTAAATATATAAATCCATGTATAACGTTTAATGTGTTGAAACATTATCAAGACAGTCTGATACTTTTTGCAAAACTTGATATCAACACAAACCTTTCTAAAACTTTAAACAAGTACAAAATTATGTTTCATTGCCTTACAACATCATGAATATGACAATAAAATATGTGAACATTGAAATCAACATACCACATTTGCCCTTTTTATGCCCACGAAGGGAGGCATATAGTTTTTGAACTGTCCGTCCGTCCGTCCGAAAACTTTAAGATTAACAATAACTTTCTTATCAGTAAGTGGATTTACTTCATACTTGGACACAACACCCCTTTGGACAAGACCTTTACACTGACTTATAATTATTTGACCTTGACCCTTGATTGACCTTCACCTTGGAGATCCAATTGTCCAGAAACTTTAACATTGGCAATAACTTCTTTATAAGTAAGGGGATTTACTTCATACTTGGAGACAACAACCCTTTGCACAAGACCTTACCACTGACCTATATTTGTTTGACCTTGACCACTGAATGACCTTTATCTTGAACATCCAATTGTCCAAAAACTTTAACATTGCCCATAACTTTCTTATTGGTAAGTGGATTTACTTCATATTTTGACACAACACCCCTTTGGATAAGACCTTCTCACTGACCTATATTTATTTGACCTTGACTCCTGAATGACTGGTTCTCAGATCAAAAGTCATAGCACCAATTTCGGGGGCATTGTCATCTTACAGTGACAGTTCTTGTTTATTTCTCTATACTATGATATTTAAATACTATCCACTGACCTGTAATTATTTGACCTAGACTCCTGAATATCAAATTGTCCAAAAACTAATATTTGGCCATAACTTCCAAATTAGTAAGTGGATATTTTTCATACTTAAACACAACACCACTTTGGACAAGACTTTCCCGCTGTCTTGTATTTATTTGACCTTGACCCCTGAATGACATTCAACTTAAGATCCAATCGTCCAGAACTCTAACATTGGCCATAACTTTCGTATTGGTAAGTGGAATTACTTCATACTTAGACACTACACCCCTTTGAACAAGGCCCTCCCACTGACCTACATTTATTTAACCTTGACCCCTGAATGACCTTCACCTTGAAGATCCAATTGTCCAAAAACTTTCACATTGCGCATAACTTCCTTATTAGTAAGAGGATTTACTTCATACTTGGACACAACCCCCTTTGGATAAGACCTTCCCACTGACCTATATTTATTTGACCTTGACCCCTGAATGACTGGTTCTCAGATCAAAAGTCAAAGCACCAATTTCGGGGGCATTGTCATCTTACAGTGACAGTTCTTGTTTATTTCTCTATACTATGATATTTAAATACTATCTACGGTAAAGGATAGCAAAATCCTATCTAATGTTTACTTCTTCACTCACCCGTAACATGAATGTAATGATATATAAATAAACTTGTTCAGGGTTAATAACCGGTTTTATTTGTGTAATTTTATTATGTTGCTGTTGTTGTATTCATTAAAATAACCCACACGATTTTAATTAAGATCGTTTTTCATACAGGAATAGTTAAGATGAAAGTAGAGTGGTACCTGTGGAAAAGCTTGCGCGGAACTGTGTAAGGACTTGATAAGGTATGATGAAAAATTACAATATTTATTATGTTGACAAAATGGACAAAAGTTTACATATTGTATACAACGTTTGACACTTGGATTCTCGTCAGACACATTCATCTAATTAGAATATATGAGAGGTTAAGGTTAAAACATATGCAAAGATAAAACAATTATTCAGGAAAGTTATATTTGTAGGAAGATTCATATGGTGACTTTGATACAAACAGGGTGATTCAATGATTATGACAGGATAGATAACTGAAATAACTTTGTCAAATTATGGGATAGGGAAATGGTTGAGCACGTGATGTCATCATTTTCAAATGTTTTAAGATAGTGAAAAGCCTAAAAATAATCAAGCTGTACTGTGAATGTACTACAAAAGCTATATCCTATCTGTACTGCACTATTAGAACATAGGAAGGCTGGTAGCAAACGCTGAAAGTATAGGAACTGTCAAGATGGAAGGACAGAAAATGGTCATGCCTAAATGGGATGCTAAAATGATGCAATTTACCAAGTAAAGCAGATGATTAAGAACGCCTAGAAAAAAACGCCAAGTTTGTACCGACACTGTTTTCTCAACACTGGAAACTTGTATCTAGATTTCTGCGTTTTTGACTTTAGGCAATCTGGTCTACCCATAAATATTTTTGCTAATTCAATTAAATCTTGAAATAGATGCCAAATTAATTGATAAATTTGTTATAGTTATAGGATATGGTTTGACATACATACCATGCAGTACAATTATCAATTACTACTTCGAAAAGCGTCGGGCACTCGCGAATGGCATCTAAGTATCCTCAAGTGGCTTAGGAGCGCTCTGCTTCCCATTCTTGTATAAGTATGCAATATTGCTTTACTTTTGTTTGCTTATTAAAGAAGTAAAAGCGAAAATATTTAAAAATCCCATAATCACTGTAAGTATTTCTACTTTGTAAAAGAAATATATATCCCAAATCGCTGTATTTCTGCTTTAGTTTGTTTTTCTCTAAAACGTTTTATTATTGAATACATAAAACTAGGGGCAACCTAATAGAATAGACGGTGACCATTTTGAATCACGCTATATGTGCTTTATTCTGCAGTATCTAAATTCAAACAAATTTAATTACAAGAAAATAAAACTGGAAACGTTTATTTTGATACCGTTTTAAAGCTTTGTTCCAATTCTGCTTCTACCTTTAAGAAAAGAGGACGAATCTATATGAGGACGAATCTAAATGAGAGAGTTATCAATATACAATATATTATCTGTTTGTTTTTATTGAACTCTTAGTCAAGGTTTAGATGTTGTATTTCAGAACTCTAATCGAAAGGTATGGACTCTTGCAGTCATTTTGGATAATTGGTGCCGTTGCAGCTAACATATGCGTTACAGGATGCGTATTTCGTCAGCCTGCATTATTTCTGAAGAATGAAAAGAAAACAAAGTGTTGCAACTGCCGAGAACTCGATTTCAAGTTTTCTCTCTTAAGAAATCCTCTGTTTACTATGTATGTTTTTGCATTTACATTTTCAATATCTAGACATGTTAATAATTCAGTCCTTATCCCAGCGCATATCAAGGCGCTCGGCTATGATAAAACGTATGTAGCCTTGGGCGTCTCCATTTCCGGTGGTGTCGAGATATTTGCCAGAATACTCTTCGGGTAGTTTGCAGATCTTAAAATTGTCAAAGTCAAAAACATGCTTATAGTCAGCATGTTTATAGGTGCTGTTGTTGCACTGATCACCCCATTCTTCGAGAGTTTTACCTTTATGGCAATATATGCTATGGTGGTTTCGTTTTTCCCTGCCTCATTCTTCAGCCTGTTGCCTCTTCTCACCATTGAAGCTGTAGGAGTTGATGACCTACCCGCTGCTCAAGGAATCATTTGTATTAGCTTGGGGTTTGCATGCTTTATTAGCCCTCCTATCTGTGGTTTGTAAATTTTTGCATCTTTTTTATTCTAGTTTGTAGGAAAATTGAAGAGAATTCAACGTGCTTTCTTTTTTATTAATCTTTTTTGAATATATACTGGATTTGGCTTAGACGTTTAAATGCATTTTCTTTGTTATGAAAAATATCATTTTCTATCTGCATTACCTTTTTGGTAACTTTCAAATAAAAAAAATATATTTCATTTGAACACTGTTTTACAAGTTAGTTCGTTCTCCTACATTATTTTTATTTTTTGATTTTATTGATTTTGAGGTCATTAGGTCAAAGGTCAAGCTCACAGGGACTTTCATCTTAAAAACGGTTTCCGATCAATTACTAGAGAATGCTTTGACCTAGGTTCACCGAACTTGGTATGCTGATTGGTCATTACCAGTAGATGACCCCTATTGATTTTGAGGTCATTAGGTCAAAGGTCAATCTCACAGGGCCCTTCATCCAAAAACGGTTTCCGATCAATAACTAGAGAATGCTTTGACCTAGGTTCACCAAATTTGGTTTGCTGGTTAGTCATCACCAGTATATGATCCCTATTGACTTTGAGATTTGGTCAAAGGTCAAGATCACAGAGACTTTCATCCTAAAAACGGTTTCTGATCACTAACTAGAGAACGCTTTAACATAGGTTCACCAAACTTTGTATGCTGGTTGGCCATCACCAGTAAATGATCCGTATTGATTTTGAGATCATTAGGTCAAAGGTCAAGCTCACAGGGACCCCCATCCTAAACACGGTTTCCGTTCAATAACTAGAGAACGCTTGACCTAGGTTCACCAAACTTTGTATGCTGGTTGGTCATCACCAGTAGATGACCCTTATTTACTTTGAGGTCATTAGGTCAAAGGTCAAGATCACAGAGACTTTCATCCTAAAAACGGTTTCCGATCAATTACTAGATAACACTTTGACCTAGGTTCACCAAACTTGGTATGCTGGTTGGTCATCACCAGTAAATGACTCTGAGGTCATTAGGTCAAAGGTCAAGATCACAGAGACTTTCATCCTAAAAACGGTTTCCGATCAATAACTAGAGAACGCTTTGACCTAGATTCACCAACATTTGTATGCTGGTTGGTCATCACCAGTAAATGACCCCCTATTGATTTTGAGGTCATTAGATCAAAGGTCAAGCTCACAGTGACCTTCATCCCAAAAACGGTTTCCAATCAATAACTAGAGAACGCTTTATTCTAGATTCACGAAACTTGGTATGCTGGTTGGTCATCACCAGTAGATGACCCCTATTGACTTTGAGATTATTAGGTCAAAGGTCAAGATCACAGAGACTTTCATCCTAAAAACGGTTTCCGATCAATAACTAGAGAATGCTTTGACCTTATTCCGCCAAACTTGGTATGCTGGTTGGTCATCACCAGTAGATGACCCCTATTGACTTTGAGATTATTAGGTCAAAGGTCAAGATCACAGCGACTTTCATCCTAAAAACGGTTTCTGATCATTAACTAGAGAATGCTTTGACCTAGTTCCGCCAAACTTGGTATGCTGGTTGGTTATCACCAGTAAATGACCCCTATTGATTTTGAGGTCATTAGGTCAAATCTAAAGGCCACATTGACCTTAATCCTTAAAACGGTTTCCGATCAATAACAAGAGAAAGCTTTGGCCCAACCACAAGCAAATAGGTGCTGCTGGGGGGCATGTATGTTTTACAAACATTTCTTGTTCTCAAGTGAAACAAACCATGGGATAGAACTAATGGGTTTACATCCATCACTTGTATATTGTTTGACTGAAACAAACAATAGGAAAGATTGAAAGTTGTTATGTTCTGTTTTGTTTTGTTAAACTTGAGCTACAAATCATCAGAACAACTTTTCTGACAAACTTCCAGAACATTTTGACTGAAAATGTAGCCTCTAGAGTGTTTACAAGGTTTTTCGATAATTGGGCTCTGTGACCTTGTTTTTGAATCCAGTTGACCCATATTCCATTTTTAGCTAGAAATCAGGGAAACAACCTTTCTGACAAATTTTCAGGTTATTTGGAATTAAAATCTTACCTCTAGAGTGTTTACAAGGTTTTTCCATATTTGTGTTCTGTGACCTACTTTTTGAACAAGATGATCCATATTCGAACTTGAGCTAGAAATCATCAAAACAACTTGTCTGACAAATGTCTGGGATATTTGGACTGAAAATGTAACCTCTAGAGTGTTAACAAGGTTTTTCTGTTTTTGGGCTCTGTGACCTAGTTTTCGAACCCAGAGAACCCATATTCGAACCAGAGCTAGAAATCATAGAAATAACCTTCTGACAAATTTCCAGATTATTTAAAAATGTTACCTCTCCTTCTACAAGAAGATTTTCGAAGTTTTCTCTATATAAGCCTATGTAAAACCAATGACCTACAGTTGGGGCCAAATTTAACCACAGGTGTATAATTTGAACAAACTTGCTAGAAGTCCACTAGACAATACTACATACCAAATCTTAAGGCTCAGGGCCTTGTCGTTTCAAACAAAAAGATTTTCAAAGTTTTCTCTATATAAGACTATGTAAAATCAATTGACTCCCAGGGCAAGGCCAAATTTGACCAATTTGAACAAACTTGGTAGAGGTCCACAAGACAATGCTACATACCAAATCTTAAGGCTCTGGTTTCAGACAAGAAGATTTCCAAAGTTGTTCCTTTAAGTTGCCATAACAACCAGAGTTCTTGATGGAACTGAATTCTTTGAACAACTTTCGTAGAGCTTCATGCAAGGAATATCCCAGGCATGTTTTGTCAATGTTGGCCTAGCGGTTTAGGAGAAGTCGTTCAAGTCAAATTGTTGACGACGCACGACGCACGCCGACGGACGCTGGACAATCAATGATCCTAAAAGCTCACCCTGAGCTGTGCTCAGGTGAGCTAAAGTGAATTAATGCTGTCCGTTCCCCTATTTTATGGCTATGTGAAGCAGTGTTTTTTACTGTGATGTTTCCTGATACACTATTTTCCACTTTTTTTGCATATGATGATGGTTTCGGATACCCATCCAAGTACTTACCAGGGATAACGCTGGTTAACTAGCAAAAGTTCCAGATACTCTTTTTTTCTTGAAAAGTTTCAAGGCTCATTAAGGTTTCAACCAAGTGTCGCAAAGACATCAGGAATCAAGTACCGTTCAGTGTCAACCACTAGCAGGATTTTAATGTGCACAATACAAAAATTTTCAAAAACCTTCTGTGATATGTTATCTCTCTAAGCCTTTTGTATTATTTTAGCACCTAAAGATTAAAAAAGTCTATGAGTTTTTTTCTGTTTACTTTCCCCGACATTTTCGTTCTGTAAGTACATCGTCAATTTTTTTCCACAAAAAGTCAAGATCTTCCGATGATCAGATTATCACGAGTAATAGTTATGTCATTATTGTTATTATGTCAATTAAACATCAAAAGAGCAAATATCCTAACTGTCAAAACCAATTATCGACTGCAAGTCCGCTTAATCTGTCAATTGTATAAACAAACCAATAAACTTGTCACACCTCCCGCGGCGATTAGCAGCCGCATCGGCCACTCAGATTTTGGTTGGGTCCCGTCCGGATTAACGGATCATTTTGCATAGACAAAGATACGTTTGGTTCCCAAAAACGATTTCCGGTTCCGGAACGCAGATTTCCGGAGTAACGAGCAAAATTAACGTTATGGAAATTCGTTCCCGCTTATTTTCGTCCGGACTGCGAATTTTCCGGATTAATGACTTCCGGATTAACGAGACATCACTGTATTTCAATAATAACAATTATAACATCTTGTAAAGTGTAACACTTCTCTTCCTTTGAGTAAAAATCAGATCGAATGATTCTGAATTCAGCTTGTTCTGTAGAAGCAAAGTCATTGCAGTTTAAATTAATTTTATGAGATAGATGTTCTAATTGTTAAAATAGTTTTTGGCCCATTTCTTTATCAAAATGCAGCTTCAGATAGCAAGTTGTTACAGATGATTATTATGGCAACTTAAACCAGTTTGTACCAATTTGACATCAAACATATCTATAAATAGCATAAATGAAGAAAACTCTAAACATAATTTAAAGATACAAGTTACATGTATTATCCTTCGTATTGTTGCAAACTCTTACATTCCATAAAGCTGACACCGATATTTTTACCGATCAACTGCAAAATCAAAAGATTTCAAGGTAATCGTTTAGTTTGGTTTGATTGGGGTTTAACGCCAGTTTATACAGCTAAGGTCATATCCCGGCGGTCAGTCCACGCAACCAGTGTTTATTGGTATCCAATCAGTTTACTAACCAATTTCTCCGCAAGTGACTGACGTCTTCAAAGAAATGGTCTAATTTTTAATGGTCTGAAGAAGTTATTTTAACATAACAGGTATTTTCCTGTTGGAGCTCAGTATACTCTTATCGAAAGAGATACCATCTGCTATTTCTTTTTTCCCGGTATGTAATCGTAAAACTTTCACGTTGCCGAACTGATGCGGGGTTTTCAGCACCGGATTGATTAAGGCAAAAATGGATTACACGTTTCATGAGCATCAGAATATTAGAGATAAAACCAATAACAGCAGTAAGTTTTTGATAATGTTAGCTGTACGGAACATTTTAATATTGAAGAAATTTACATTCAGTTTTAATAGTTTTTAGCGGTATTAAAACGTTAATATAGAAAGAAAATGTCACATGTCGATCAAGAACTTATAAACGGTTCCAGTTGTTACCAAAAAGCATTCTAAACATTGGTTTATTCAGTATTTTATGGTGTCAAAAATTAAAAGTCAGATTCCGAGACATATTCATGCTCTTACTAAAATGGTGTGTCAGATAAGTATTTGTAATTGGACTTGTTATGATGATCATGTGTATATTGGGAGCACCACTGATTCACTGTTGAGAAAAACCAGACAGTGGGCTGATTTCAGGCTCCAAACTGCTGGCGCCGGACTGCCACTCATAAATAATAATTGAATTCAAAGATATTTATGCCAGTCTCCTTGAATATTCTACAGTGTCAAATGTCTCGACTAACATTATTTAAGTTTATATATTTTTCAGGTAGAAAACGGCTCCACAAAACAAAACCGAAAAAACAAAGAAAAGGCAACCTGGTTTTAGACTAAAGCATTGAGAAACAATTGACTACTTTAAAACACCCAGCCATTGTAAGACCGGACAGTGAAAGATTGATTCTGGCTCCATCAAAGTCACGAAGGGTCAAGACTTCACGGTTGAAAAAAAGATTTTTCAAAGAAGGACCTACAGAGGCTTAAACTTCTGAAATAATAGATTTCATTGCAACAGTGCTAAAAATAGTGAGGGACGCAGGGGTTGTTTTTGAATTTTGCCAGTTTTATGTTTAATAAGAGAAAAGTTTTGATGAATAACATAGCATTTATTCAATTGTTGGATGTTGTTTGTTGGTATTCAGTGAAGTCTAGTACACAGTTGATGTATAAAGATGAATCACTTCGATTCTGGAAAGTGGTTTATGGTATGTTCCATGGAAAAGCCCTAAGATTTTTATCTGGGCTCAAGTCAACTGGAGAGGTGGCTATTGGACAATGTAAAAAGAGGATTTTCAAACCTCACACTTCTAATATAATTTTTGCCGTGTCTTCCCGAAAGGTAATTGTTCATTTTACACCAACTGATATGCAGGTACCGGAAGAAGTATCCCCTGGTGTAATAAAGGAAGTTTTCGGATTAAGGGACACAAAGAAATGCTATGTATTGTCAGTTGATGGCAAAAATTGTACCCCGGGACTGTCTTGTGATAGAGGTGACATTGTCTTATTTGAGTTTGAATCTTCTGAGTCGCTGCAATCGACCAAAAACCGTTTGAATGACGGAATACGCCAGGTGGTCGATGTAAGTACACATTAGTTTTCCATGACGGACCGTGATAAAATATCTAAAATTCAGAACATAATTTTTATTCTTTCTAGACGGATTCATGATATAAGATGTTTTCATGTAAAACAGTCCATGGCCTTGAAAAGATTTGATAAAGAGGCCAGAAATGACTGGAGAAATAGCAAATATATTTACGCAATTAGCAGTATCCAGGCCGTTATCTTTCAATTTAAGGGACTAATTTAACGTTTACTAGATATTAATAACAGTCTTCGGGAAACCGGTTCATTTATAAACGAAACAGCTAAGGATTTTGTATGAGACTGATACTGTTGATACATTTGAACCTGATAACTGGGTAACATTAAAAATCCTGATGGCTTTCATGTACCTTGCAAAAGAGTATATACATAAACAAAACAACGATCACCGGAATAGTTTAATCTGAGGTCAAAATTGTCTATTTCTGGTAGCAGACTGTTTGAAATCTTTGGTCTAGACACCCAGAACGCGAACAAGAGCCTATTTCAAGTTCGGCTGCAGCAAATATGGCACATGGATTGAGATCAGAAATTAACTTACTTGCTAGTCTATTCGGGAAAATGCCGTTTTATTGTCAAAAACAAATATATATCGAACAAGGTGCACTTTAATACTTGGAATTAATACTTGTGTTGCCTGATGGAAGCATTTGCCAAGTTATAATCACCGACAGTGAAATACATCTTAAACGAGCGTGAGCCTGCGAATTAAAGTGTCCTGTGACAGCAATCTACAAAAGCCCAGTACACTACAGTATTCCAGTTACGTACGTTTTAATGCTACTACAATTTGCTTCGTTTATTCAAGTTAGCAGGTTTTACAAATAGAATTTCGACAGGTATGAAAACGGCCTTCAGCAGGATAGAGTTCCTCAAAACTTTAAAAAACATTTTTAAACTGATTATGATTAAATAATTCATCTTTATCAAATACATTACTAAACCTGAAAGATATGGCATTTACATGTACATTGTTACGGTCTAGTGCATATCTCCCTATAATTGTATAAATACAATCTCTGACAATTGCATCAGATAATCTATTCTTTGGCTCAGTGGTTAGAGTGTTGGCCTTCGATGCGCTAAGATCGGAGTTCGAATCCCACTCTAGGTTGTGTATTCTACAATGCATTGCATCTTTCTGTTACGGACTTTCTCATTCTTAAGAACATGTGCACGTAATATACTTCAGTTTTTGCCGTTATAATTTGTATTCTCACAATATGTTGCAGACATGAAGGACAGATATCTACTTGATAACTAACCGGTATAAACTAATCCTGTCTACGTAATATCATAGGACAAATCTTCTTTCTGCCATTCAGAAGTTTTATCAGGTCTTATTACCCAAATTTGCATTTTTAAATACGTACCACAGATATTCAATGAACTGGCGAGTATGAACTTGCCGGAGCTTATCTATTTGTGCTGGGCAAAAAAGTTCTACATTATTACATAAAAATCTCACTTGTTTGCATGTTTTTCATAAGATTATTTGTTAATCAGCTGGTCCATTAAACTAACATTGCTACAATACCATAGAAAAAAATCATATTGAACAAAGAAAATTGGGCTTTGTAATGGAAAACGAAATTTAATCTCAAAGAAGGTATTACCGAAAAGTATTATCTATCCAATCCAATCAATTCAATCTTAGAAAATGGTATGGTGTTGCTCAGGACCTCACATATGTCACAGACATTTATGCATTTCTAAGAAAGCATCTGTATTTTAATGAAATTCTGTTATTAATGTTAATGGATTTGAGAGATTGATTTACTATCTATATCGTTTTCTTGTTAGATCACTGCGACGCAAGTAAGGTCGTATGGTGATTTTCAGATTAAATGTCGGATGATTACGTAAAGTTCCATACAATTCATTAAAACAAGCATGGGATGGCACCTTGATTGAACTTACCATGTTTATACAATGCAAAAACCCATACTTACAGCTGTAAAATAGATTTACATATACATTTGAATGTTTTAGAGTCACTTTTGATGCTGATCTCTGGCAAAATATTACAGAAGCAGCTAAAGCATTGTATTTCACAGATAACTTGAATAAAACCTAGAATTTCTAAAAGTACTAAGGAATTTAAAACTTTGCTGATCAACACTTTACATTCCTTTGTGAGGTTTCATCATTATTAGGATCAAGTTGTTCTATGTTGCAGACAAATAAATCATCCCCTTACCTATTTTCGGTGCCGAATATTTCCTCACAGTCATCAGCAAAATCAATAGCACATACGCTAACATCAGTGAGTTCAACGTTACAAGATGTATTCCAGCTTTGTAGAAAAAAGGCGACCGAGGTTCTTGTCTGGTTATTATCTGACACAGATCGCAATTGGAACCCAGAAGTGCCACATTCTGAACCACTGGCCGATGTTATGAAAGGATACAGCCTTGATTTTATAAGAAAAATGCATGACCGTATACTGTGAAATCATTAATATTCGTGGGGGATTAATTTTCGTGGATTTCGTGGTTCAGGTAACCCACGAAATCAAGTCCCGACGAACAAATTGTGCCAAAGATATTGTTAATCGGTCAGCAGCACCAAAAAAGTTGTGAGACGTGGTTTGTAGTTGGTACATCGTCCGTAGACTAGTTGTGTGCTTAACTGCGGCTTTTTTGTACTTCAATCAATGAATCAACGACAAACATAGGTATGAATCGGATACTTAACCGACAGATGATTTTTTTCAGGTGTGTACCCGTATTTTGTTTGTTTACTGAGTGCATCCAAACTGAAAGTAGAAATTGTAGTGACGTAGCATAACGTGCCTGTAAAACCGCACAATACTGCGGATGCTATTTGGAGTTATACGGTCCCTGAATGAAATGTTTATTTTTTACTGATATTGAGTAAACTATTATTATTTTATTACTAATTACAATGCTGCAAACAAAAAGGTTAATTGGCGCTAATTTAGGTTGCATTATCTAGGTTGCATTATCAAAGACGGAACGCCGACGTTTTTCACAGCTTAAAAAATTCATAAAGACCGTTTTTACACACCGTAATTTTAACAATGAAAAAGATGCGCAACATATCACTAAGTATAATTGACACTTGACACTTGTTAATTGAGAAGACCGATCGGTAGGTTAATTACCATAGTATATAACGAATCTTCGGTTGTTTGGTCAGGTGGAAAAAAACGTTAACTTGCACCTGGCAATAGAATTCCACGAATTTACGACCCCACGAAATTGCCTTCTGCCGGCAAACCACGAAATTTTGTGCCCTCGAATTTAAATGATTTCACAGTATTAGGAGTATGTGCTTCAAGTGATATAAATGTAGCATGAAACTTCTTTGATGGACAATGGCTAAGGCTAGCAAATAGATATTAAAAGCAACAAGCAACTTATTAAAATCCAGCTGCAGTAAGATGTATTCGAATTAGTTTCAAAAACAAATCGAAGCATTATTGTTACTGAACAGTATGGCGTCAAACATCCAAAAGGACCTTATTTAAAAAAAAGACTGAGTGGATCAATTAATATTTCAAGCGCCGTTCTAGCAAACATGATTGTCTCTTACAAAAATGCTCTGAAACGTTACATGGAACAGCATTCAGAGGAAAATACTGAAGAGATGATAGACACCCACAAAGGAGATAATATAAAGAGTCTCCCTGAAGAAGTTTTAGAGATCATAATTAATGAAGATAGTCTAATAAATAATTTGATATGTCCAGATCCACACCGTTGAAAATAAATAATATGATGATATACATTTACAGTCGACGGGTTTGATAATACAAAGAAAAAGCTCAGAGGAGGAGGACTTTGTCAGAGTATTAGACAGTTTACAAAAGCATGAAAAATCTTCCGTCAGTAATAAGTGGAAAGAAAAAGTGCTGTTTGCGAAGGAAAATAAGGAAAGGAAAATAATCAGTGATTCTCTATCTTTACATAAACTGACACAGGAGAAAATGAATGTAATGATACTTGAGACTGAGGTTTTGCAGAAAAGTGCAGGATTCTTAATTCGAAGATCATTGAACATACTGAAAAAGCAAATACTTTATGCAAGTTGATTGGGAGTGGGGTAGAGCTGGAAACTATAAAGTTTGTAAAAAAGGTTTATATGCTGAAAGAGTGTGCTTCGGAAGTCGTGAATGCAAGTTATAACGAAGTGAAGAAAATGTTTTAAAAAGTGTTTACGCGGCCTTTAATTTAGGGATGAGTATAAAAACTGGATCAACGACAGAGCATTTAGTGCAGAAATAGAGGTGAAGGGTGTTGGTAGAGTGGTTTTCATATCCAGAATATAGCAAAACGCGGCGGAAACTGGAGCCAAAAAGTGTATATGCTCATCATTTGTTAGTCAATATGCGTGTGAAAGTAAGCAAAGACGGTGTGGAAATTATTAAAAAGGATTCATGGCATGTTGTTGCTTGGAATAATAGTTTGGTGATAAGTCGATTTAGTTGATCGTCAGAGCAATGCATTCGCAATGAGAACTTTTTCTGAAAAAAAGTTGAAAAAGAAATGAGACAGCTGGCATTTGATAAAGAGGCTAATTTCAGTTATCTATACGATCATGGTATGGAGCGGAAGATGAGCCTCGGTTATCAAGTAACAAACGAATCTCCAGGCGGCTTAGTCTCACACATTACTTATTGAAAGATGTCTCTTTTGAAACATGCCGCCATATGGAATGTATGTAAAGGGCTACCCAAAGGTTTGGTTCGAAAGCATATTGCAAAGAATAGATACTACAATTCAACTTTATTTAGTAGTACGATCTGGAATCTACAATCAGAGATAAGTGTCAAACTTGGCAAACGAGAAGTTCTTTGGAGAGCTCAACGATATGGAGCAAACTAAACTTGGATGCCCGAAGGCTGTGAACATTCCACAATTAATATATCAACGGTTATTGAGTTAATGCAGTGACCCATCTGACAGGAGTTATTGTATTTTCTTTCGTTCTTTATCACAACGGTACATAAGTATTTAGATAACAAAAAGCTTTACTAAGTGGTTGACTGAAATCATGAACTTTAGAAACACAGGAAAGATGTTTTGATGACAAATATGTATAAATAATACACATGTTATTTTTCATATAAAGGGTTTTTCATATGAACACAGTTGTCGGACCGGTTTACCCAAAGGAGCATTTGTCAGTCAGTTCTGAAAAAGATCAAGAAGATGAAACATTAAAACCTGAGTCTAAGAAGCTGGTTTCAGGACCCTGTCAGGCTGACTATATAGACGTGAAGTAAGATTTCATTAATAGTTGTAACTTTGATAAAATATGTTTAGCAACC
Source organism: Cyclina sinensis (assembly GCA_012932295.1). Classification (NCBI taxonomy): domain Eukaryota; kingdom Metazoa; phylum Mollusca; class Bivalvia; order Venerida; family Veneridae; genus Cyclina; species Cyclina sinensis. The sequence continues at coordinate 1,291,685 of JAAONU010000011.1, forward strand.
ACATGTAAAGAAAGCAGAATTCCAGACGAGTTACATTGTCATTCTATTGATTACTTATCTCTTATAATTTAAACAATTAATAACTATTTTATTGTTTTGCAAATTGTAGCATTTCTGTACATTTCTTGCTAGGTTTGGAAAAAATATTTTCTTTAATATAAACCTTTTTTCCAGAGATCATACATTCGATCGATTTCAGTGGAGGAAGAAGAAGAGACATCACAAATGTGACGAGTCGAAAATACTAGCAACAACACGATTAGAAATAGATCTAAAATTACCATTTAGCTCATAGAGACATGACAAATGTACTTAGTTTGATAAAAAGAGACTTGTGGCCAGATAAATGACCTTTTGGACAAAAAGGATGGTCTGCCTTTCATAATGAATTTAGTTTATGGGGTTAGGTCAAGGCTAAGTGTCTTATGTTTTACTTTCTTGTACTCGTACAACAAACAATGATTGTCTGTAAATGTATATTTGAATATTCTACACAAAAAGAAGTATTGTATTCTTTTATTAAAACATGTCTTAGTTTAATTTGCAAGGCAAGGATAACTTAATATATAACTGATATAAAAAGTAATAATTATAACACTCTCTGTTTTTTAAAAGTTAAGGTTAATAACATTTTGTCTTACAGTAAAATTAAAAACGAAACACTTTAAAGTTATGAACAATGATTAATAAGTTTAATGATACGTAATATATTACGTCAAGATCTCAAAACAATAAGAGCAGATTCAATAAAAAATGCTTTTTAGCCTAACAAGAATTAGATAGATAAGGATTAGCTAACACAAATAAATAACAATGTTTCTAAAGGTTTTGACATATACGTTGTATGTTTTGTTAGTAATTGATCAAAAAGATGTTTTATCAACTTATTTGCAAACGTGCGCTCGATGCTTATATAACGAAGATTTGTATTTAAAGTATTTTCCGCACTGTGCGCACTGAAATCTTTCTGGGTTGGTTTGTGCGTTACTATGGTAATATAATCAAATAATCTTTCCTTTAAAACCTTTTTACTTACACATTACTCTGCATTATTCCGGCAGTATGCAATATTGGATATTTCCTTATCTGATACAGAGGCATTGCTTCATCCTACCGGTTTTATGCAAGACCAGTCGATTCGGGAAACGTTATAAAATATAATTTGTATTTCTAAATTTTCTCAGAAATATTTTCATAAAATCTAACAAATTAACTTACCTAACGGACAATTGAAACATTATCCTTATATAACTTTTTGTTTCTAATCTTTTACAATACCATCATTGGAGTGCAGAACACCAAGGTTGTGAACTGTGTCAAAACATATTTTGGTACAGAGGTTGACATTTTTCAAGTACTATTTTAAATCAGTATTTCAATTTCATAAATAAGCAGTATGTATGGAACAATTATTTAAAAGGTGATTATTTTATCCACACTGGGGAATAGTTTTAATGGAGACTTTGGAGTTTTAGGTTTACACGGGTTCCATACTGACAGCCGATGAACATTACAGTATGAACACTAGATCTTATATGCTTGTGATATATAGTGTTGCAAAGCCTGGCCTCCGGTTCTGATTCAAACCTTAATAGTTCTTGTGTAGAAACAGCCACATTTCAATCAACAAGAGAAATTAATATGGAAAACTTTCCATGTTACCAGTATTAATGGCTTACAAGGCTTTGTGTAATTATTTAGTAGTATTCTCCTGAGTTATGCGTTGTATTACATAAAAAGGGGATATAAATTTACCTGAAAACTATAGAGGGATAACTTTATTATGTGTTTTTGGCAAGTCGTTCACAAAAGTTCTTAATAATAGATTAAACAAATGGGCAGAGGAATATGTTGAATATGTTGAGTCACAGGCAAGTTTCAGGAGAAAAATGAGTACTGTAAATAATGTTTTTGTATTGCACACTTTAATTAGTCCCCTACCGGTTTAACCGGAGGGGACTATAGGTTTACCCTCCGTCCGTCTGTCCGTCCGTCCATCCGTCAGTCTGTCCGTCCGTCACAAAAACTGGATCCCGTGATAACGCAAAAAGTACTGAAAATATTTTAATGAAACTTGAAATATGGGTAGATGGCAGTCTTGAAATTATACACGTCTTTCTTTTTCTTCATATGTTGAAAATTTTGGTTGCTATAGCAACAAATATACTTAATATATGGCTATATATAACAATTTTTGTGATAACTCAAAAAGTTCTTAGAATAATTCTATGAAACATAAAATATGGATAGGTGATGGTATGGAAATAATGCATCTCAAGATTCACAACTCTAGCACCAAAATATTTAGAGTTATCCCCCCTTGAACTTAGAAATTTCATGAAAAAAATATGTGTGTTTTTTTGTAAAACTCAAAAAGTACTGAAAATATTTTTAGGAAACATGAAGTATGGATAGGTGACAGTATGAAGATAATGCACCTCAAGGTTCACAACTCTAGCTCCAAAATTATTAGATTTATCCCCCTTAAACTTATGAAAAAATGTGTTTTTTTGTATATAACTTCATTATTTCTTAATGTATCTACTTCAAACTTTAGATATTGGTTGCTTATCATCACTCACATCATATGTGACAAGGTTCATAATTCTAGCACCTAAATTGTCAGAATTATCATCCTTGAACTTAGATTTTTTTCCATCCGCAAAACTGGATCCAGAGATAACACAAAAAGTACTTCAAATATTTTTAAGAAACTTGAAATATGGATAAATGGCAGTATGGAGAATATCCACGTCATTTTTTATGAACCTAAAGGAGGAACTGTCCGTCCGTTTATCAGTCATTTCCTCCAAAAACTTTACCACTGGCCATATTTTCCTTACTACTGAATGGAATTACTTCAAACTTGGCCACAACAATACCTTGGACAAGACCATTACAATGAAGTACATTTCTGTGACCTTGACCTCTGAATGACCTTGACTTTTAAAGTTTTCTTGTCCTAAAACTATAAGTTTGGCCATAATTTCCTTATTTCTGAACAGAATTACTTCAAACTTGGTCACAACAACCCCTTCGATAAGACCCTTTCAACAATATATATTTCTGTGACCTTAACTTCTAAATAACCTTGACCTATGAAGTTATCTTCTTTGATGATACGTTGTACTTGGGTAGAGGATCATATGGAGATTATGCATGTCTCAGACAATTTCTTTAGTCAATTTCCACTAATAAGGTGGAGTTAGGAAGATGGACATTGCCCCGGTAGGGGACTGTTGCTTTGTCTCTGACAAGCTCTTGTTAATCATTTTTTAAATGAAAATAAGACGATGTTTGTATGTTATGTTGATTTTACAAAGGCTTTTGATTATGTTGTCAGAGAGAACATATTTTATAAACTTATAAAATATGGGATAAGAGGAAAAATTTTAAATGTGATCCATTCATTATACAGTAATATAAAATCAAGAGTTAAATATAATAATGAACTAAGTGAACCGTTTGAATGTCACTTGGTGGTGTTTCAAGGAGACTGTTTATCGCCTTTAATTTTTTCCCTCTATGTTAATGACCTTGATGATTATATGGTAATTAATGGATGTGAAGGTATTGATGTTGGATTATTCAAATTATTTCTTTTGCTCTATGCAGATGATATTGTAATTTTTGCCAAAACTGAAAAGGGTCTTCAAAAAGGATTAGATACATTACTAAATACTGTGACAGATGGAGATTAGTCGTTAATGTCAACAAAACAGAAATAATGATATTTCGAAAAATGGTAGAATAAGAAGAAATTTTAAGTTTTATTATAATAACTCAGAAGTTGAGGTTGTTTCAAAGTTTACTTACCGAAGCATAGTGTTTACAACTGGAGGATCATTTAAGTTAACAATAGAAGCACTTTGTGGACAAGCTCTTAAAGGTATATTTTAGTTAAAAACTATGTTAAACAAGTTTCCTGATATAACAGTTAGTCATCAGTTAGAACTTTTTGACAAACTTATAGTGCCAATTCTCAGCTATGGGTCAGAAGTATGGGGCTACCTAGAAGCCAGTAAAATAGAATCGGTTTACTTACAATACATGAAACAATTACTTGGAGTAAGATTACAAACCCAGAACAATTTTATCTGTCGCACACTAGGTCGATTACCTCTTCAAATTTACAGATTTATTTCTGTTATACGTTACTGGGTAAAACTCATTACATTAGAGGATAGAAAATATGCTAAAATTGTATATAAAATAATGCTAACTGATTTACAGAGGTATGCGAATAGAAAAATCTGGATATTTTATGTTAAACAGATTCTATAAAATTATGCTTTCAATGAAGTTTGGATTAACCAAGGTGTGGGAAATACAAATATATTTTTAAGCCTTATCAAACAAAGAGTAAAAGACAATTTTATTCAAAATTGGAATGATCAGTTAAGAAACTCCACTAGAGCATCAACTGACATCCTTGCTGAATTTGGTTTTAGTCGATACCTTGATATTATTCCAGTTATTTAGTATAGATACGCCTTAACAAGACTTAGAACATCCAGTCACAGGTTTAAAATAGAAATAGGACGTTGGACAAAACTTCATGTAACGCCAAGATCTGAACGTAAATGTCAACCTTGTAATAGTTTAGAGGATGAGTTTCATTTTATTCTAGAATGCCCTCTTTACAACGAATTTTGATTAAAATATATAAAAAAGTACTACTGGAAGACCAAACATCCCAAAATTTATAGAATTATTCACATCTGAAAACCATAAAGAAATAAGAAATTTATCGATGTTCATTTTTTATAGTAAGAAAACGACATCTCTTGAAATTTGACTGGATTCCGGTAACTGGCTATCTAGGAATAAATGATGTTGATGCCCGAAACTTAAGCAAAAATCAGGTACTCCTATTCTATCATTTTATAAACGTGTTGTTTTATTTAATTTGATAAAGAGAAAAGACAAAATGACAATTTCACATAGGCTTCAAAGCTTAAAGGTTATAATGACTAGTTTGAAAACATTTTTTTTTTAATTTAAAGACGTATTAAACATGGCAACTAGAGAATAAATCATATCAAGACTAACCAAACCTCACTGGTGAATAAGTACCACTAAACAAATGAAAAGTAAGTGTTTTTAGTACAAGAGCTGGCTCTGAGAATGTAGCAGGAAAATTACCTTTATTGTCAAAATCTTAAATGTTTGTTTTGACTTTTTACAGAGTAATGTCTTCAGAAAATAAGAAAGATAAAAGTGAGCAGATAAAAGGCAAGGACTCGGAATTGGACCAAGTGTTTTCTTGGATTGTGCTATCAGGTAAAAGAATTTAGATTCTGTACAACAAGGAATATTTCAGTCTTAAATCTTCATACATTTTGAAGATATTGTTAACCATAACATTACAAATTGAAAAAGGACAAAAGCAGAGAGAAACAATATCTTCTTTTGTGTTTTATATGTAATATACAATAAACCTAAATGACTTTTTATATGTCCGAAAACAAGCTGTTGCTGTTTTCGTTAAAATTTTATTTACCTCTTTTTGCTGAATTTCTAAAGTTGACTGGTCCAACATCCAATTCGGATATGCCACTTGAGAATTTACTGTTAGAATAATGAATAGAACTGGTCATGATCTGACGCACGGTCGTAGATGAAAAGCTCAATGCCATCAGCAGCGTGAAGGTCAGTTTATTTAGCACTGACTAACTTACATAATATATCCGCAGTCATAGATTTGTTTTGAATTAGTACTATTTTACAGTCATTTCAACGGCGCCATACTGTTTGCAATGTCAATGTTCTAAAAGCAATATTCACCTCTGACAAAAAAAGAAAGAATCCAAGGACCAGGTTCAACAATAATTTTAAATATCTGAGCTATTCTTTTTTGTAAATGCATCTCAATGTTTTTATGCTAATGCACATTTTTCCTACTCAAAAGGAACTAGTTAATTATCTCAAAGAAATAATGTTAAACATTTTCAACAGCTTTTAAATCTGATTGATATAAATACCCCATATATGCTTTCGGGACTTCTTAAAGCCATAGCTTTCAGCTTAAAAAGATTAACTCTAAATAAAATTTGGTGATAATTACAAAAATAAAGATTCAGTCAGCAAAAAAGGATTAGAAAAATGTGCATGCTTGTGAGAGGACAAACATATTAATGGACGTTACAAGATTTTGTTTCACTTGCCGTGGCATATATATTTCATTGCACAAAGAGTTCTATATTTCATTGTACAAAGAGTTCAGCAATTTATGTAATTTCACTCTATTTACGACGGTGCATTGAACACTATATAAATATATACTGTGTATACGTTATTTAATAGTTAGAATGGGTAATTATATAATTGTTCAAAGAGTGTCTATAGATAAAAGCCTGTCGTGGTCTTATAGAAGAAAACACGCAATATTCAGCATGTTGTCTTGAATAAACAGGGTTCAAACAAAGGTGAAATAAGCAAATTACAGTGTGAAGCAAATAAAAAAAACATTGAACACAGAAATGTGGGCAAATATCTTATTGCGATGTCCTTTAGATAAGGCATCTTGAACTCGTAACATTTATAAACACCCTTCTGCACGCACATGTTAGTATTAGTATTCAAAACTAAAGACGTTTCTCAACAGACTTAAAACATTATGAAAGTGAAGGGGAAAAAGAAAGAACAAACTGTCAATAGTGAAAATCATTTTTACACAGAATTGCAATACATAATTGTCATAATGTATTACATATTTCGTTTAATATATGTGTATTGAATAAAGATGTAATTCGTTTCAATGATACTCAATGACAATGTAAAACGAAAGAAGCTAGGCATACTAATTCTAACAAAATAATTTTCTGTTTATTTCAACAAATAATTTTAAGCACCTTATTTTAAACTTCAAGAAAATTCTTCATGCACATGTTGATTCGAAGTATTTTGTTGTGTTTTATACAGAGATGTTAGACTACTATTCTTCTGAGTCAGGAAAAACAGCTTGGATTGGTAGCATTGCTTGGTTGTTTCTTCTGGAACTAGGTAGGTATTATATCAGCCTTTTTACTATTAAATTTGTAAATCCTAGTTATGTGACATCCAAAATCTGAAATAGGATAAAAATAATTGAAAATGATTAAACAGATGATATGTATCATTTATTCTGGGTCAGGAAACACGGCTTTCGTTTCACTTTCAGGTCCTTTAGCATGTAATCTCAGCAAAAACTTTGGCTATAGAAAAGTTACAATCATTAGCGGTGCTTTGGCTGGAACCGTAAAACTCTTTCTAAAGCATTGCCGGTGTGAAACCCCCAGACTTCACATCCATAATTTAGTATTGGTAGCACAAATTTATCAAATAAATCTAACTTGTGTTTAATAGTAATATTGACAAACTTATGAATGTATTTGTTCAGTTTGAATATTGCCTTTAACGACTGTCCAGCTAAGGTCTTCTGAGCGTCAAAGAAAGAACCCCCCGTAGAGAAAACTATACCTAAGCAAATAATTTTTCTCAATATTTCGAGGTTTTGACCTCCATAATGGAAAGCAATATTATTTGGTAATCTACCACCTTTTTTTAAACATCATAACCTTTGTCTTAACAGGATTCACTGACAGTTTCCATCTATTACAATAAATATACAATAATTTTAATTTAGCTTGTAGTTCTTCACCATTATTGGAAAATATCATTATATAATCAGCATAGAGAAATAAAACTATTTTAAACATATGAGTATCTATTCCATCAACGCCATGTTCAATATACATATCTTCAATATCACTCACAAACATGGAAAATAGGAAAGGAAACAAACATTCACCTTGTTTTTACTCCAAGATGGCATTCGAAACTTTCACTTACTTGATTCATAAACTTTACTCTTGACTTTACATTTTCGTACATGGATTTAATAATATCTAGAATATTACCTCTCAGACCTAGTCGGATAAGATTTTGCCACAAGTTATCACGTGTTATGAAATCAAAAGCCTAACTAATCTACATTTTTTGTTTCATTGCATCTCGGTAAATGTTAATATTGAAATTCCACTGTCATTTATGTTTTAGTGAAACAACGTATCATTTATAGTTCTGAGTATTGTTTAGTTATCTTTTTAAAACTTTTTCTTTTATTTCTTATTTGTTTTAGATAACCGTTCATCTATGAAGACTTTCTAACTATATGCTTGATGAGAACTGTGAATAAACAGTGTCTGAATAAAGATATAGAAAGAATATAGAACGCGTATGTTGACATTACTTTACCTTCTACCTGATGCACGACACCAGTAGTGTGACGTACTGGTGTAGAACTTTTAAAGGTAGGTTGGTCATGACAATTAGATGACCGCTGTAGTTTTTAGTGTTATTAGGTCAAAGGTCAAGGTCACAGTAATCTTGGAAAGCAAAACAGTTTCTGCTGAATATATAGGGAATCCTTGGGCTCAGGTTTATCAGACTAAGTATATAGGTTTGTTATGATCAGAAGATAACAACTATCGTTTTTCTGGTCATTGGGTCAAAGGTCACAGTGACCTTGAAAAGCAAAATGGTTTCCGATGAATAAGTTTAGAATGCTTGTGCCCGTGTTCCTCAAACTTTGTATCTAAGTTGTTCATGACTTGTAGCAGAACCCTTTAGTTTTTCAGGTCACCATGTCAAAGGCCATGGTCACAGTGTCCTTGAATGGCAAAATGGTTTCCAATCAATTTATAGAACGTTTGGTCCCAGCTCATCAAAACCTCATGGCTGCCTCTAGGGATAAGGCGCTAGGGGGGCATAAATGTTTTACAAACAATTCTTGTTATCATTTGCATTTGAATATTGTCCTTGCACGACATTCGACTTTGATCATTCTTGAACTTGCGCTATGATGACTCATAATTAAGTAGAATCATGGAAATAAATGGACAGCGTCCCAGAAAGAGTATCTATATAAGTTATCACGGAGTATTAAAACACTGCAAGAGTTACAAGCAATTCGTTTTTTGCGGGGTTTTTTTCCGAGCTCTTTGTTCATTGTGAAACATAAATCACATGTATAAATACATTTACTAATTTGTTAGTTAAAACTTATTATAATACTCAGGTTAAAAAATCTCGCAAGTTAGCTTGATCACACTCGACGACTTCTTCCTGAGTTCGAACCAGTACTTACCCCAATGATGCAAATTAATATATATACGAAGAGTTACATTTAAATTGTGTATCTATGGAAAGCCTTTAACTGATAGTGTCGTGGTGTCAACTGTGGGGGCCTTAAAATTTCAAATCATTTCTTGTTGTCTCGTTTCATTGCTCTAGCCCTACGCTCCCTCAGCAGCTATGTGAATACACTACCGTTACTTCAAACCGCTGCTTTAACAAGTGTAGAATAGACCTTTACAATGAACCTTAAAAACGACTAATGAAAGTGTACCAATATCCCCAAAACCGAAAAATCTTTAAACCAATTTTCATTGGTTCAAACGATCACGTGACTGCACAAATTATAAATAGACAGGTGATTTCTCACAATTTTTACGTTACCCGCAACGTTTGAAGACAGCAGTAGAACACCCGCAAACAATCTAACAATCTTGATTTTAACCTTTTTGTTATTATTATTGGTTTATTTACGTATACATATTAATAAAAAACACATTGATCAGTAAAATACAAAAGTAATATGCGAACATGCATTGTTTGTTTACATTTTGGGTTGTCAAATGTATGTGACGATTAATTAAAAGCTAGTCACTGATTGGCTGAAAAGTAATTGTCGATTTCCCTATCTAAAAATAGAAATATCGTACCGAAAATTGATTTTTAAATGAATCATTCAACCGATGCTCAGGAGAGTAATCTAGCCCATGTTTTTTCTTCTTTTTTTCTCCATACAGTCCTAACTATAGGAAGTGCAGCTTCGAGCGACTTTTTAAAGAATTGTGTTGTCGTTGGTCTTCAAATGAAATGCGGCAAAGACGTACTGACGCGGGGGATTTACTTTATATGTCAAAAATTTATTACACATGTTTGCATTTTGATTTTGAAATCTGGGAGTTGCAACTAAAAATCTAAGAAAATTCCCTATTTATAGCGAGAAAAACGTTTTTGAATGCAACTCCGTTAACTATGTTGAATATTTTAATAAAATTCTGCATAAGAAAAGAGAGTTTCACGTTAACTTTCTGAGATATGATACCAATATATCATTTCAGCACAATCTGAAAAATTATATCGAAGTAAAGTAAATGGTTGTGCCAGTTCAATTCACGTCTGTCGTTATTTAAGTTTATGAGTGATAGTGCAAGATATTGACTGGTTTCAGACCCAGCAATTAATGCTATTCCTTAGTAATGTTAGCTAAATGACTATTAAGTCCTTCTAACTACAGATTTATATTTTCTTGGCTGGAATATATGATTGCCAGCAGAGGAAAAAATGTTTCTATTAGAGAGGTAAAAAAATTAAATATAGCTATGCAATAACATCAAAAAAAAAAAAAAAAAAAGTATCATATAGCCTGCTCCTTCTCATGCTCTGTGTATAGCACTGATACATGGGTCCTGTTTTTCATCTCATCTGAAAGGCAAAATAGTAGCGTAAGTGGAAAAGCGGGTGTCCAACTCGCAACAAGTACAGCGCGTTTCCACTGGACCAATGATCCACTCCGTCATCTGCTCAAGGTCCCCGCATCACTATACCAGATATGCTACACGAATGGGGGACAGTAATAGTATTACCCAATTTTCGGCCCAGTATCATACACATTCTGATTATAGCTGAAAACAATTGTGTTCCGTTAGGGTCAGCGCGTTCTCTCTGATAACGCAAAACGTGACAGTACGATGGTGAAAGTACGACAGTATTATGGTGAAGCGCGACAGTACGATGGTGACAAAACGACAGTACGATGACAAAGCGCGACAGTACGATGGTGACAGTCCATCATACTGTCGTACTGTCACCATTGTACTGTCACGTTTCGCCATCGTTATGTCATCATTGTACTGTCACGCTTCACCATCGTACTGTCGTTCTGTCACCATCATACTGTCGCGCTTTACCATCGTACTGTCGTACTGTCACTCTCGTACTGTCGCACTTCGCCATCGTACTGTCGCGCTTCGCCATCGTACTGTTGCCGTTCTGTCAAGCATACACATAATATATTATTATACCTCAATCTTATCACCCATGTTAAATTCCAATAGGCCGACCAGTAAGTATTCTTACTGTTACTAGCAAGAGACAGAGAAATATGCTGTTAGCCGTGCGACAGTTTTTACTGTCACCACTGTTGAAATATAGATTTACAGGTTTCCCGATTATGGAATCCCAATGTCTGTTTTTTATTTTTATAACGGAAGTGTAGGCGTACTTTCCGTGTTTCAAACAGCCGCATTCATCAAACGACAACGTTTTGTGATAGATAATAACGGAAACAAACGTTTTAATACACTGAGCGCGATCTTAGTTGTTAAACCATATTTCTCAGATTTTCTAAATTTATTTTTCGGTATAATAAAATAAATATTATATGGCTTTGAGTGGGACAGTACATCTTGTCAACCTTCGGAGAACATGTCATAAGGTCTCATTTTGACAAGTGCCTTTCTTAAACGGATATTCTTTTACTGATGAGAATAGAGTAAGGAATGTATATATGAGGTATCTACAGTGTTCCGTTAGGGCTACTGTCTGCTCCCTGAGAACTCGAAGTGCAAAGCGCTACAGTACGATGGTGACAGTACAACAGTACGGTGGCGAAGCGCGACATTACGATGGTGATAGTACGACAGAACGATGCTGAAGCGTGACAGTACGGTGGTGATAGTACGACAGAACGATGGTGAAGCGCGACAGCACGATGGCAACAGTACGATGGTGAAGCGCGACAGTACGATGGCAACAGTACGATGGTGAAGTGCGACAGTACGATGGTGATAGTACGACAGAACGATGGTGAAGCGCGACAGTACGATGGCAACAGTACGATGGTGAAGCGCGACAGTACGATGGTGACAGTACGATGGTGATAGTACGACAGAACAATGGTGAAGTGCGACATTACGATGGTGACAGTACGATGGTGATAGTACGACAGAACAGTGGTGAAGCGCGACAGTACGATGGTGACATTTCGATGGTGACAGTTCAATGGTGAATCGCGACAGTACGATGGTGACAGTACGATTGTGAAGTGCGACAGTACGATGGTGACAGTACGACATTATTTGATACCATGGTAGAAGATAAAATTTGTAACATTCTTTACAGAATATGTCTTGCATTAGATGTAAATGAAAATGTGAAGGTTCGTTGGTTATCATATGTTCAAGATAATTTGAACAAACTTGGTCTGTCCAATTACTGGTTAAATCAGAAAGCGCTGTCTGTGAGTTCATTTAAACATGTCAAAAATAGAATTAAAGATCAGTTTGTGCAGAATTGGAATAGTACCATCAATAAGATCAGAAATGCTTGAATTATAAGATATATAAGCATGAATTTGTTCTTGAAAAGTATTTAAATATTTTACCCAATGATCTTGCTACTCTTTGTGTAAATTCAGATGCATGAAAAGGATAGATTTGATAATATTGCCAGAGAACTTGTCATCTAAGTAGAGTTGATCTGTTGGGTGATGAATTTCACGATTTGTTTAATTGTATTTTTTTTGTCGATGATAGGGTTAAATACATATACATGAATATTTCTATTCTTTTCCATCTGAAATAAACTTTTCCTGTCTGATGAATAGTGAAGATAAAGAAACTTTGTTAAAATTAGCAATATTTTGTAATATTTATATACTCTATGAGTCTGAAGTTGAGTGCGTCCTTGATCAACTCAACAATTTATCATCTGAAATGAGAGTTTTTATCCTCCATAATACCACATCCACATACCATCGTAAATGACAAAACAACATTCCAAATTGTCATTTAAACAGAGTTTATGTAATCTTTATTCGTAGATCTATATTTTTTTTTCTTCAGAATGTTGTGTTCTGTCATGCGTGTGTGTATAGAATATATGTCAAGCTGTAATGCCACATGCCCATATGGGCCTTAAATTGCCCAATAAACTTGAAACTTGTAAGGATTATCTTTCTTTCTTGTAATATCAAAGCGCACATGCTTTAATTGGCAAAATTACATACTTGTGTGGTTTTCATACTTAAAGTGAACACTATGATGTTCAAATGTTTCAAGAAAAAACATTTGTGTAATTTCTTATTTTGTTTAGAGCCTTCAAAATGCATATGCCAAATATTAAGTCGACTTAATTGCTAATTCTGCTAACGGAGTCTTCATAAACATACAAGGGTTGTTATCTAAGTTTGTAGACTTTAAACTGTCGTGTTTCATGTTGTAATGATTTACTTAACCTGTACAAAAATACAATGATTACTGTATAAGAAACGAACAAAGGTTTATTCTACACATTTAAATAGATAAAACAATGAAACATAAAGTAAAATTAACAGACAGTTAACACTATTAACAAAAATAAAACAACAGAGAGCATTGAAAAAAGTAATACGAATAAAACCTTCCTGGCAACAGTTTTGAAACCGCCGCTTCCTCGTTCATAACGGACAAAACCGCCGCTTCCTCGTTAATAACGGAAAGACTGCCTCTCTCTTGTTAGTAACGGACAAACAACAAATAAATCAGTTTCTATCGTCTTTCGACTAAAAGCATCAATTACAATTCTTAGGGTTCCTTTTCGGAAGTTCTTTTTTTATGAAACTGTTCCTTTCCGATTATTTCAATTCCATTTCCAGTTTTGTTCCGCTGTCCGAAAACTTGTGTGGTCGTAATTTAGGAAGAATTAACTCTACACAGAATGCAACGATGCTCAGAGTTATACCACCTGGAAGAACAGAAGAAGTAAGAAAACTTTCGATAAATCATTATAATCATACAGACAATTCCTAGACTATTTCTGGAGTCAAGTTGACTTATTTTGAGAATAATCTATAGCCGTTAACACTATAAAAGATGTCCGAAAAGTTTCTAGCTCAGAATAAAGAGTTAAAGTACTACAGGCCGTAAAAATCACATCGTCTTGGAATCTTAATCATAGTATGCCATTTCAAGGTCATGTCATATTTCGTATTTTATGTTGAGATATGCCCTTACCTGCGGCCAGGTAGAATGCGGCCTGCACATCTAGCACCTCTATTGGTTTTGCGCTCGTTTTTATACTTTCGTCACATGTCCTTGAAGAACGCCACCATTTACGTTTCCACTCTTTTATCAAGCCGGACTCATGCATGTACATTAATCTGTAATTTAAAAAGAAGCGTGTTCTAACGGGTAGTAATCTATCGGAAGACACCAGACTCATTTTTGTCAACGCAAGTTGTATTTTTTTTTCGTGATGTACAAAAATATTTATACTTGACTTCACTACCATCCATTTCGGACTTAAAGTTGGAGGTTGTGCTGTTCATAACTGAACATGTAACAGGCATTCGAAAGCCTTCTTGAAAACAAAAAGCAGCAGCTTATCTAGTCACCAAGAAATCTAACAAGACAGTTAAAATCATTGTGTTTACAGCAATAAGATCTGTCATTTTATCTTCAATTAATCAGATAAAACATCATACAAAGAACGTACTTTTCCGCAAATATCCTCACATGTGGAGATCTGTCGGGGAATCCGAATGCTTCCGTCAGTGGTAAGAAACGTTCTTTTATTTTTGCCAGACGACAGTCTTTGGCTATTGCAAGGTTTAGCGCACCATCGTCTGCTAAAAATGCGTAGTTGTCTTCCGTTCTAACCTTAAGTGACAGTCAAAATACCTTTACTTAGGCATATGTGACGTAACAGTTAGCTCAAATACTTAGGTTATCACATGGTACTCATTTACTTGGGTTATCACGCCGTACTCATTTACTTGGGTTATCACACTGTACTAATTTACTTAGGTTATTACACGGTACTCATTTACTTAGGTTATAACACCGTACTCATTTACTTGGGTTATCACACCGTACTCATTTAATTGGGTTATCACACCGTACTTACTTACTTGGGTTATCACACCGTACTTATTTACTTGGGTTATCACACTGTACTTATTTACTGCGGTTATCACACCGTACTTATTTACTGCGGTTATCACACCATACTTATTTACTTGAGTTATCACACCGTACTTATTTACTGCGGTTATCACACCATACTCATTAGGTTATCACACCGTAAATGCAAAATATTAAGAAAATAAACATTTTAACATTTTGATTTTATATAAGTGTGTAGTACTGTTACTTTTACCACAATGGTTTAAATAAAGGTACTGTATAAACTTAAATAGTTGTCCTCAACGCCAAATCTCTCAAAATATTGTTTGCTCATACATATAGAAAACTCGCTGTATCAACTAAGTATAAAGTAAAAAGTATTTGCATGAAACAAAATCTGCAAAAACTGTTTGTACATGTTTAAGCAACTTACTCTGTTTATATGGTAGGCAGCGCTATTACTAAGAACCCCTCGGTCGCTCTTGTTAAATCGCCTAATGCCATCTCCGACACTCTTCAAACTTGGAATATCCGAACTCTATTGATAACAGATTAAAATCGAATCCTGATATAAGTGTTCGTACAATTTTTTTAACAGACAAATATTTGCACTTTTAACAGGTATGCTTGCAAATGTTATACGTTTTTCAGTATTATCAAAAGGTATTTTGAAAATCATGGTAGAAGGATAATAAAAAGTCCGCTCGTACGTGAGTAATATTTACACAACTTTCGTCTATAATTTAGAAATTAGTCCGCAACATTAATTTCATGTTTTAAAAGCATGCACTGAATGAATATTGATATTGATTGTTATTTTGATGAATAATATATTTGATGGGTGATGTATTTAATGGATGATAGATTTTAAAACTTGCAAACGGTACTGGTAAAAGCAGAAATCATATACCATGAAAATTTGCTCCCAGAGAGATCCACCAATCGTCCCCCATTTATAATTATTTTTCTTGGCTAGCTCAGTCAGGGAATCAAATGGTCTCACTTCTTTTGTTACAGTAAGAAAAGCTATAAGGTTACCGCTGTACGTCCCAACAATAACCATTGAGAACAGACACCAACAACTGAAGAATGTCCTACCGGTCAAGGACTTTGGTTCATGTAAACTCATAAATCCTACGGAAATAAGGCACCGGTTAATGTAGGTAATTTAACCTATCCAACAGAAGAAGTTTGTTAATGATTAAAAAATTACTCATAAAAAGGTATCTGACATCAACCCCTAGTTTACAATATAAAGACAATAATATAACAATAAAAAAGAAGAACTGACATATGAATAGGTAAAACTGTACAGTAAAGAAATCGTTCTGACATT
Organism: Cyclina sinensis; assembly: GCA_012932295.1. NCBI lineage: Eukaryota > Metazoa > Mollusca > Bivalvia > Venerida > Veneridae > Cyclina > Cyclina sinensis. Next base: position 1,308,017 of record JAAONU010000011.1, read on the forward strand.
ACTACCAAGGTGAGACTTGCAAATAAAATGTGTTTAATATTTAAAGTTTCTTCATACCTTCATTGAGAAGAACTGCAAAGAGATATGAAAAAGAGCCGTATAAAGACTGAAATCCGCACATGTAGTTATAGCAGTTGTGCTTCACGCGCTTTGATTTGAACGTTGCTATGTAGAATGGATTGTTGCGCTCCAAGGCAAAGATGACCACAGACCCCAGAAATAAGGCCCCGATAACCATTACAATGACTTGCCACTGTGAAACGATGGAAGCAATAGAAAAGAAAATTGATATTGGCTTTAAAATTTCACACATTCATTTTTTAAGTAGATTGTAAGTTTGCTAAGAAAATGTATGAAGTTCTTGGCACAATCTGTATATGTGAAACATTTTTTTATTTGTAACTTCTTTATTTGTATATTTCGATCAACGAATTTTAGTTATCGGATGTTGACAGCATAAATCTTGTTATGTGATTTACATAGAATCTTGTTTTATAACAATGACATTTACTGCATAGGCCTTCTAATATGAGCGTTCTGTGTTACTTACTATCTTGCAGATAAATGTTTCTTACCTTCAATGGATCTGCAAGTTTACGCCATTTGTATCCATCGCCGTTTGGACGTTTGAACAGAACTGTACCGTATCCATAGTAGAACGGAAAAGTGAAGTCCATCACTTGTTCTCGGTCTTTGCTAATGCCTATGTCCCCGACAATCATATCTACCTCCTGAAAGAATATGATAATACATCTTTAATGATAACCTCTTTGATCACTCTATAAAGAGGCCAATGTGACAGCCTTTATAAACAAGAGCTGTCCGTGGAGACATCACGCTCGACTATTTGAGTATTGATAGTTAAGAAAGGGATAACTATTAAAAATCAATTTAATTAAAGTTCTATAGATATATAGACAAGAATCTTCTCCATGGTAGATAAAATATCATATAATATTTATTATTTTATTATTGAAAATTCCTCAAGAAACAAAGAAGTTATAGTAGAATATCACAATTTTAAGTATGTGTAGGACAGCTCTCCATATACTTCGTATAGTCGAGCTAAAAACAAATTTTAACTGATATTGTTGTTAACAAATCTACAACTGAAAGAATATTTTATTTTTTAGACAGTTATTGTGATAAACCATACTATGAAGGAATAATTAGAAGTTATCAAGTTTGAAATGTACTTTTAATGAATTGTTTATAGCTACATTGACAATACTGCTACCCTGCACTGGCTAGCAATAATTATTGGCTAACGTTATTCAATAACTTTCTCCAAAGACGATATACAAAAAAAACCATACACTTCTTTGAACTTGTCCAATAAGACCGTTGAATCTCATAGAGTCCCTATCCAAAACCACCCCGTAATTACCGTCAGGAACCTCTGATATACGGTGCCTGAAAATTTAAGAAAATAACACTTAAAGCTCCTCGCGAAGAGAAATACTGGCTGATTTTTTGTTTTCTACTTTTGACAAGCTGTTGAAAGTAACAGTGGAGGGGATCCTTCCAACATCCAATGTTTTCTCTTTTTTTTTCTTAAGTCTTTTTTATCCTTTATTATATCATAGACGACGTCGATAAATAAAGCCGTGCTATAGCTTTGATATAACACTAGTGTTATAACACTTTCACGTAAACTTCATTAACAATACGCTTATGACGTCCACGTGTATACGGACAAAACTGACAGTTCTTTGAGTTCTTTGAAATATATAATATATAATTTAATTTTTCGACTGAAAACTTAGCCGCAACAATTTCAAATATTTTGTTCTTTTACCTAAAAGCCTGAACTAACTCTCGCTAAATCAAAGTTTGCCAGGGCATGCCAAAAACCTGGCAAAAGTTTATATCACTTTGAGTCTGAACATGAAAAAAAGTTTTTTTTCTGGCGTACAAAAACTTCCTAACTTTTCGCATGAAAACGAAATGCTATTAATGAAAAGATTTACTAAGTTAAAAATGATCTTACGTAAAATTTAAAACACGTGATAACTCCAGGAGAATGTCTATACAGAACCCCGAGAATTGTGCGGTACCGTTCACTATACTCTTGATAACAAACGGTGGATACTGAAATTACAAAATAACACATGAGTTTAATATTACAATCAAAACCTTGTGGGCGATGGAATACGAGAAAGACTAAGATGTTTAGAAGTTCTATATATTAGTACGGAATAAAATGATAATAAAATATTTTCATATCATTCTCCGAAGAATCGAACTTAACAATACCAATGCAAAAAAACACGTTTTTTCAACACTTTAAGCAATAACTCTACCGGAGTGTTGTTGTACGTATATACACTGAGCACACAGAAGAATGTTGTAGAAAAGCAACTAAACTAAGTTGATCAAGCTCTGAACTGATCTTCATTAAGAAAATTTAAACATGACAATAATAATGCAATCATCTGTTATTTCACATTGTTAAATTAGCAGCACGATAATGCTCGTCTATCTGTCTATCGTCGGTACCGGTCGCCCATATGACCGACGTCCCCTGCAGAGATTAGTTATTTTATGTTGTGGTGGATAGTGCAGTACAGAGAGCATCCCGTTCCAAAAGACACACTGGTTCTTTTGCATGCTCACTGAACAGCACTGATAGAGGGGACCTCGATGTAGCAATGTTAGGGGAGGAGCGAGGGATCGATCTCGGGACCCCTTGGTTACCAGTCCAGCGTGTTACCACTGGACCACTGATCCGCTCCACAATAATGCCTTATGACAATCTACAAACTTAGATGAAGTAATACGAAATGTATAAATACAGCATGCACAGTTATAAAGATAATTACATCAGTTCAATGTTAGGTGTTAAAAATACTACATTTTTTAAATGCAGGCTTCCACCTACGCTGTTTAGTTTCCAGCTTTCATCTATAAAAAGTAGACTCCTGTTTGCTGCATTGATGAAAACGTAATGGACTTATTAACTTTTAAGCATAACCGATTTATATCCATCAAGTGACTGGAAATGTACTTTATCTATTTTTATGTAAAGAATTAAATTCTATCAAAATGATATCCCAATTCAGGTGATGTATGCCATATGATAATTGGTGCCTTATAACCAAGCCTAGTAACATTATGTCAATGCCATAATAATTAAAGAGATTGAACAGAAACATATAATATATAGAAGCAGTGGCCTTGACCTTGACCCAAGTAAACCCAGTGAAATAATATATGCTACCTCATAACTAATTTTTAACACACTACGCCAATTGTAACCTAATAAAAGAAAATGTAAGTAACACTGACCTACCCCTTGAAACCGGCAACCTCAAAAGGAATCTTTATCACAAAAGGTCCCATGACTAAATTAGATGTTGAGCGGAAGCCTTAGGTCTATTTTAGTAATAGTGAACTACTTCTTGTAACCATATGAGGTAAATTTATATGCTGCCTTATAACTAAGTCTTAATATAGCATACCATTTGTAACTCAAGATATTGAGCGGAAGCGACCTACCCATTGACCTTTGAGCAATACTAAGTGGCATAATGCTGTAAGCTATCTTTTGACCTAGTCTTATTAAAGATAGACACGTTTCTTAAGACAGCGAGCGGAAACCAGAAAAATATCTTAAGTGACAGTGTGCTAGCTCTTGACCCAAGTGAGCAGTCCAGAGTGACCAAATGATACATGCTAAGGTCTTGATATAATATTATTTGTAAGGTGGTCTCTGTTTGGGTTCAGTGGGCGAATTAACTAAAGAAATTGAGCGGAAAATATTTAGTTTGACGCCGCCAGCTGATCCCTTATGTAACAGCTCAACTCATTCCCTAAATTAATGATTTCCTTGATATTGACTTGTAGATGTTTATTTTTTTCCATGCAGTAAGCTATAAAGTTATACTCCTTTTTAAGGTGGAGTGAAATGAAAAATTCATACTGGTGGGTCGTAAAACATATAATTTAATAGAATGTCATTCGAAAAATTACTGAATGCCGTGTTGTTGTTGAAAGAATTACAGCCTAAACGTGCATTATGATTTTTGATTGGCTGTCTGGAAAAAAACTTGGGTTAAATCGACGAAGACTCATTTATAAAGCATTTGCTGTAAGCTTATTAATTAAGAGCGCCTTCAACTGTGATTTCATCTCGAGCGGAATTACCAAACGATAAACACCTTGGAGGTAAAAAAATGGTAACTCGTTAATATAGTTTTGTCAAAAAACATCACCACAGGGAGCCTAATGCTAATCAAAAGATCTACAGCTAACTAAGATCGATGCCCCTTTTTTACATATTACAAACACTAAATGGCAACCTCTGGTTAGCTCATGGCAGATTCCTCGATATAAGATCTGTCTATAATGGAAACAATTTTACTTATTTCCACATAGGAATATTTTGAATATTTTTTCAGATCATTTGTTTCTGGCAGTCAAAAGCTTTTTCATTTTTTTTTAAATTTAACGTGAATAATTTTAAAAAAAACGCCAAAAAGATTGATATTTTTTGCCGACCTATTTTATTTGACCTATTTAGGCCATCATTTTTTAATTATCTGTTTTACGGGAGCGCCGACCCCTACTATAAGTAAATTAAAACTTTGTGCCGGGAGAACGTGTTGTAATTTTACCTTAGTAGAGAATGTGATTAATAAATATTCTTATTTCCTCCAAGTTGTGGTTCTAAATAAAACTATCTCCTCCAAATTCAAACATCTTGTGTAACACTTCTTCACTTGATGTTTACGTCATAAATAAATTCTTTGTCATTTAAGTTTAGTAAAATTGAAGTGAATTTAGGTGACCTAATGTTAGCATTTGCTTCACTGGAATGGAAATTCACACTACAGTGTATTTTCATGTTGGGATATTGTTTGAAAAAATAATAATATGGCGTGTCTTTCAAGCAGAAAGTTGTGTCTGCATAAAAATTAATATCAAATGAAATGTCAAAGATCCATAAATCACGCCTTATACCGTGCAAATTAACCTACCCAAATGGGACCCTTGTATTTTTTGCATAGCTGTCAAAACAAAGCAATTAACTTTTTTATGACACAATCAATGTTGAGACAATATGCAAGATTTTATTGCAAGTGATCTTACAAATTGATTGAATTACTTTAATTTGTTCTTGTGAAAACATTATGTAATATTTGCTTCCAATTAGCATGACTCAATGATTTTTACCTAAGTAGCTTCCATGCAGTTAAATATTTTAATTAGATAATTAAATGTAAACGATATATTCTTAAGTATGATGAAAATAAAAATCATTCGACTTTTACAGCGGCTTTTGACTCAGTGTAGCGAGCGGGGCTTTGGCATAAATTATCTAAATCTGGTATACCAGGCAAAATTCTTGAAGTTATTCAGAATATGTACTCAAACATTAAATCATGCATCTACCTTTTTCTCTAGTTTCACTGGATTGCGTCAAGGTGAAAATTTGTCACCGATACTCCTCTCTATAATTGATACCTTAATGACCTAGAATCCGCCCTCAGTCGAGATGATAACGGTATTGTAATAATAAAATTCATATTGATAGGGCACATAGAGTCGGAAGGTTCATGCATGGCAAAATTCGCCCGATTGTTGTGAAATTCAGCGACACAGATTCCAAACTATTAGTTAAAAGTGCTCTGAGACACATTAACTTGAAATACAGTGATTATAACGTGTCTGAGCAATTTCCACCAGAGGTAAAGGAGAAGCGTAAGGCTCTCATACCAGAACTTATCAAGGCACGGAACCAAGGAAAAAGAGCCGTATTAGTACGCGATAAACTTTATATAGACAATAAGTTGTTTGAAAACGGTTCTCGCTCACATGTTGAATAGGACAATAGAGAAAAGTATGACTTATCAATAATTTCCTGGAATGTTGAAGGTCTGAACAATAGTATTTGTGATGAAGATTTTCTAAATTTTGTTGTAAATTTTGATATTGTTTTTTTATGTGAAACCTGGCAGAGAAGTAATGATCTTTATGAATTAGAGGGATATGAGTGTATTTCAGTTCCTAGGCCAGAAAGTCTAAACTCAAAATATAAAAGAGGCCACGGGGGTATTTGTCTTTTTTATAGAAATCATATCAAAGATGGGATATCAATATCAGAAATAAATTCTAGCGGCATTTTGTGGATTAAAATATGTAAACATTTTTTCAGCTTAGAAAACGATGTCTATTTATGTTGTTGTTATATACCGCCAAGTAATTCCATATACTTTACCATGCATGAACAAGGATTTTTCGAATTGTTAGAAAGCGGAATACGTAAGTATTCTCAGTTAGGTAAAATAGCAGTCATAGGGGACTTAAATGCTAGATGTGGTAGTAGACTTGATTTTATTCAAGACAGCTCGTTTTTTGATAAATTTATTACAGTGATTGATAAAAATGAAAATGAATATAAAAAACATAACATTCCGCACAGGTTTTCAATGGACACAGTTATAAATACATCTGGTAATAGATTATTAGAAATATGTCAAAGTAGTAATTTGTATATTGTTAACGGCAGATTAGGGAATGATTGCGGTATAGGATGTTATACATATTTATCATCTAACGGTAACAGTGTAATTGATTATGCGTTATGCTCGGAGGATTTATTTCCCTTTATTGCTGACTTTACCGTACATGACTTATATTCAGTTTCATCACATTGTCCTATTCAAATAGATTTAAAAGTGAATATTTTAAATACTAGAAGTTACAATAATAACTATCATACTTTTAATCATAATGACAATGATTATAATTGTTATACCTTTTCAAACTCTACAAATTCACAAGTTCATGACAAGATTGTATGGGATAATAATAAAGCGGATCGTTTTAGAAATATTATTTCCTCTGAATTTTTGCAAATTGATAAAATTGTTAATGATATTGTATTAAAAGAAACTGATATTAATTCTGGTATAAATGCCTTAACCAAAATTTTATGCGATAATTCCGCAAAGGTGTTTGGTAAATCCGTACCTGGTAAAAAAATAACTCCAAATACACGAAAATACAAGAGTCCGTGGTTTAATAATGAATGTGAAATAGCTAGACGTGAATTGAAATCGGTTAATAAATTATTTAGAAAAAATAAATCTGCTGAAAGCAGTGAATTATTAAAGTCAAAGCGGCGTTTCTATAAAAAGATTAAGAGAAAAGCTAAAGCTGAATACAATAGAACCCAAAGAAATAATTTACAAAATTTAGCGAAACATGAACCTCAGAAATTTTGGAATGAAATCCGTAAAATAAAAAATAAAAAAGCGAAATTAGGGAATATTTCTAAAGAACAATTTTTTGAACATTTTAAAACTCTATTCTCACAAGATAATCTTTTTAACAACCCAGAAGTTGAAGATGATCTTAATGATATTATTTTAAATGAAAATGTAGTTGAACAGTTAGATATGGAATTTAGTGAAACTGAAGTTGAACACGCAATATGTTCATTGAAGAAAGGTAAAAGTGCTGGCGCAGATATGCTACTTAGTGAAATGTTTTTAGAGTGTAAGAATTGTCTTTCTCCTGTATTATGTAAATTGTTTAATTTTATGTATGCAAATAGTGTTTATCCTGAAATATGGACTAAAGGTATTATTGTACCTATACCCAAAAAAGGTAATATTGACGATGTTAATAATTATAGAGGCATTACTTTAACAAGTGTTTTTTCTAAAATATTTTCTGTTTTATTAGATACACGTTTACGTAAATGGGCTGAGAACAACAACTTACTATCAGAATACCAATATGGGTTTCGAAAAAACAAAAGTACTATTGACTGTGTATTTGCTTTGAATTCTATTATAGATAAAGTTATAAACAGTGAAAAAAAGAAATTATATTGTGCCTTTATAGATTTTAGAAAAGCCTTTGATTTGGTATATAGAGATGGTATATGGTTAAAATTGATAAATAGTGGCGCTTCAACTAAAATTGTTAAAATGTTAAAAGTTATATATGAAAATGTCAAATCATGTGTACGTTTGAATAGTTCTCTAACTGACTATTTTGATAGCAGTATGGGTGTGAAACAAGGAGAGCCTTTGTCTCCTCTGTTATTCATCCTTTTTATTAATGATATGTATAATTATTTATATGATGACGCAAATGATGTTTTCACGATTGATGAACTAAAAGTCTTTTTATTATTATTCGCTGATGACACAGTATTATTTTCGTATACAAAAGATGGTTTGCAGATGCTGTTAGATAAATTATTCATGTATTGTCAGAGCTGGGGTATTAACGTAAATACAGAAAAATCAGTAATTATGATATGTAAAAAGGGCAATATGCAAATGAATGAAGTTTTTACTTACAATGAGCAAATTCTAAGAAATGTCGATAGATTTACATATCTAGGAGTAACAATTTCGTCAAATGGTAGTTTTAATCAAGCTCAAAAATCTTTGTCCGAACAAGCTACAAAAGCTCTTTACTCGCTCAATTCACTTTTTGATAATTTATCACTAAATATTTTTGAAAAAGTTAAATTGTTTGACTCTATGATAACGCCTATCTTAAATTATGGTTCAGAAGTATGGGGTATGCATAATTCCCCTGACATTGAACTTGTACATAAAAAGTTTTTAAAGCAAATTCTTGGAGTAAGACAGCAAACGTCAAATGCAGCAGTTTACGGTGAATTCGGAAGAGTGCCTATGATAATATTACGTAAAGAACGAATGATAAAATATTGGTATAAAATCATGAAACAACCAAATTCCTTATTATATAAGTTAATGACGATGAAAGATACGCGTAATCAGTTTTCTAATAAATGGTTAATTAAGGTAAATACACTTTTACAAACTTTAGGCTTTGCCGACGCGATTAACAGTCCGGAAAGAATCACTTTAAATGTTATAATTCAGCGAATACACGATCAGTATTTTCAGCAATGGCTTTCTGAAATCAGTAACTCAACAAAATTAGAGACGTATTGTGTTATAAAAGATGAATTTGAAGCCGAAAAATACCTCACTTTTGTGCAGAATTCTAATTATAGAAAAGCCCTTTCACGCTTTAGATGTTCAGCTCACAGACTTATGGTAGAAGAAGGTCGATTTAGAAATATTAATAGAGAAGATAGGATATGTTTAAAATGCAATATGAATGTAGTTGAATCAGAGTACCACTTTTTGCTTGTCTGTCCTTATTACAGAAATTTAAGACTACAATATTTACCAAAGTTTTACCACTCCTGGCCAAATTTACAAAAATTCAAATGCTTAATGAAAAACACACAGCGTAAAGTTGTCTTTAATTTATCTAAATTTATTTATTTAGCTAATAAACTTCGCGAAGAACTAGCAACATAAACTTTTTTCCCCCAATTTAAGTAATAATAAATGAAATCAAATAGAAAATAAGTTAACAAATATATCATTCTATTCTGTATTTTGTGTATACTCATATTTTGTACATACTCATATCACTATAGTTTTTGTACTTTTCTCATTTGTAAACTGTTACTGTCATTTTCTGTATTATGTTTAGGGCGATGGACATTGTATTATGTTTATGCCTTTGTAAATAAATCTTGAAATCTTGTAATAGATTTTCACGTGAATAATGCCCTTCATTTTTTGAAAATACTTTTATGCAGACGATACCGTTATAGTTGGGGAAAATGAGACAATTTTTCAATCTTGTTTGGATAACGTTCACTCTTACTGTAATTTGTGGAAATTAAAAATTAATTTCTCCAAAACGAAAGTGGTAGTTTTCGGTACTAACAAACCTAGAAAATTTAATTTTTGAATTAATGGCCAACCTATTAAAACGGTTAAAGGGTATAAATACTTGGGTGTTATTTTTTCGAGCCCTGGATCTCTTTTATCTTTAGAAAGCATGTAGTCTCACAGGCAAAACAAAAGCCATGCACTTATTGTATTTGAGGACCAATAACCTTGACCTACCTATCGACCTACAACTGAAGTTGTTTGACCATACCATCCTTCCTATCCTGACATACGGTTGTGAAACTTGGGGTTTCGAAAACTTGGATATGTTAGAGCAAGTTCACACTAATTTCCTTCGTAAAATTACTAAGACCAGAAAAAGCACACCTAGATATAAGTTATATGCGGAACTTTGACGCTACCCAATTGAAATTACCATAAAGTGTCGAATAGTTAATTTTTGGAATAAGTTAATCATGTTCGATAGCTCGAAATATTCTTAAAATTGTTATCTTCATATGTTACAATCTACTCATTCGTTCAAATGGGCATCTTTCGTTAAACACATTTTTGACTCAACCGGAAACTCCGACCTCTGGTTAAATCAATGGTCACTATCCTGTAATACATTACATAAATTGATTAAGCACAATCTAGTTGATCAGTACTTTCAACACTGGTCTACGAAACTTGAAAGCTCGTACTTACTTGTCTGTCCATTTTTAAGGAAAAACGAAAGAAATTGATTCCTAGAAAATTTTATATAAGACCTAATATTCTTAAATTCAAAGAATTGTTTGCCACTAAAGATCGAGTACAGCTGACAAATCTGTCCAAATTTGTTAACTTTATTATGAAAACTTTTAAGCGTTCGTAGCTCAAAGAAACATAATATACATTCTTTATTATTATCATAACTTACCTCTAAGGGTTTACAAATACTCACGCATTTGTTACCTCCCTTTATCATTATAGACATCTTTGGAAATAGAGTACACAAGTCAGTAATGTTTTAACAGATTCTATAGGCATATCGTATCTACTTCACAGTAACGTTTATTATTACTGTTTAAATAAGTTTCTTTGTTACTTAATAAAGAAAAAAGTATTATATTTTGCAAAAATGAGAAAATGATACCTCAGGTCTATAAACTTTTTTTCTTTGTTTGTTTGTTCAGTTCCTATTTTATATACTTCCATAGTAACTTATACTGAATTTTGATATTTCAAATGATTACCACTTACCCCACTAGAAAATGTATATGTTTGATACCGATACCCATTTGTATATTAAAATATGTTTTATCGCACATGTAATTACAAAATGTAACTTTTGTAATCTGTGCTCCTTTTAATAAATGTATTGTTCTGTTCTGTTCTAAATGTGAACATTTTTTTCAACAATGTATTTGTGTTATGACTTTGACATAGTTTATAGGGCTTCTTCTTACCATATTTTTTTGTTATTTGATCATTTGTTGTTGTTTTTTAATCTAGAATGAATAAGCAAAAAAAAAGATATGCATTTATAATGAAAAAAATCATCATAGATTTAGTCAAAGATTTCTTATACGTACCTCAGGCGAAATATATCACAGACAAAGAGGAACACATCACTGTAAAGAGAACTTTTTTTATGGAAAAAATATCTCGATTGGAGTTAGCTAATCAAGTCTTCCAAAAAACTGCATGGGATAAAAATGTGCATGTTCAAAATCTTTTTGGATTAGTTACTTGGAAAGTATCTCTAGATATGTTTACTGATGTATCTTTTAATTCTATAACCCTAATTGAACTAGCCTCTATATAAATTGTGCTCATTGGCTTCGTAATTCCATCAAAATTTCAAATTATTTATTTAAACATTCTTCAATGTATATTCATGATGTTAGCTTAACTTGTTCAATTGTGTTTTTGTGACTATTTTTGCAGTCTAGATTTTCACTTTCCATAATAATTTTTAAGTTTTTGTTAACAGTCCAGGCAGCTGTGTCAAGTGGCAAGGGATAAATGTGCGTCACCGGTTTATCGCGTGACAGGTGCGCGCGACCAAGTGGGTGTTTGGATTTTAATTTGCTATAAAAACATCTTTAAGGTGAAAATTACCAGTGGAATTTTGTAAAACTGTCATAGATATATATTTTTCGCTCATATAAAAATTTCGAGGTCAAAAAGTTGTGTCGCATGACCTTTAAGTTTAACTTGGTCACATTGAGCAATGGTTAGGTCACTAGGTATCAGAAGTAACAGAAATTGTTTTCTTTCAACTGTGACCTACTGCTTGCACTTTTGATTTTACACCGAGGCTAAGTCATGTTTATCTATTTTGACAGTGTTGTGCAATGTAATGGTATTTCAAGGCAGAATTAGAGTATGTTAAGTTTAAACTACTCTCTTTTTCAATCTTTAGTACTTCAAATGTTGAGCCAGAAATGTTTGTGTTTATATTTTGACCATAAAAATTCACATACCATTGTTATATAAATAAAAATACCGACTTTTTTCGTTTTATTTTTTTTTGGTCGACTCCTCAGTATTTTGAATTTTATTTTTAATTTTATTTCCCCCCCACCCCGACTCAATTTTTTAATATTTCCTGTAAAACAGAAAATAAAAAAATGCTGGCCTTACGACTCGGTCTACTGATAATCTGCCATTCCACATAGAACCTAGATATTTTTTCATTTATTGTTTTTTTAATGATTTTATAGATATTCTATCTTTAAAAGCCATTATACATACAACAATAACAGAAACATGGAACTGTCTTCTGTTATATCCAAAGTTGATATTTGGAAATGGATTGTCCGTAAGGAAAACTTGTCCGTCCGACGACTTTATGTAGCCGACGGTTATAAACTCACGTCCCTTGTCTGTCCACGCTAAAGTCGATATTGGGTAACTCGCACGACGTACGTTTATTTCAGATGACATCTACGAAAGAAAAATAGGCATAAGAAGTTAAAGTAGATCACGTGATTAACGTTTACACTTAAATCTCATTTAGTGAAGGTTATGGTCTCTCGTCTTGCTATTAGAGAATAAAAAATCTTGAACACACATTTCAGAGATGAGAAAGGATATTACACAGAAAAAAGCAGTCAAAAAGTTTTATCTTACATATATGTAAACTACTTCGATTCTCGACTGTGTCATCATAGGTGTATATAAACTATAATGGGGGACATTAGTGGATTATCTACCCTGAATACTCTCTGATATTACATTGGTCCTTCCATTTGGATTCCTCTTCTTTTATCGCTATTTTCTCGTTTGTTATGGTGATAATTAAGCCTAATTATTTCCAACAATGGTAGTCAGATTGCACATTAAGTTTAGCAATATGTTTTGTTAGCACCATTATCTTTCTTTCTTGATAATCCTTACTTTTTTATTTAATATATAACAATTATGACAATGACAATTTATACAACTAAAAGTCAAGACCATCACAATGAGAAACAAGGATAAAGTTAGAGAATTCCAACTGAAAGGACCAATATGCTATTTGGTCTACCTTTGATGTTATCTGAGTAAGGGAGATAATTTGTTATCAGGAATGTCCCTCATTCTGGACTCAAACGTTTAATCTAAGATACTTACTTATTGTATGAAGTCGATAGCTATGCCTAAGATGCACGTTAACATTCTAAAATTCTGCACAAAAAAGGTAACGTTATAATTTCACGTTCACTAAAGTTCTATAATTAGTTGTAAATGTTTTATCTCTGGAAATCTTTTTAACACGCACGTAAACAAACTAAAATTTTGCACTGAAAAGTTTCATCTAAGACTCACGCTAACTAACACAAGTTCTGCACTAGAAAGGTTTTTCTAAAGTGCACTCTAACTAACTAAAGTTGTGAATTTAAAGGATTTCTGCATTTCAGCTCTATAAGGTTTGCACTCATTTCTTTTTAAATCTAAGATGCACTTTAATTTGCAGATCGTTATTTGAACATAGATACCTTTTCTAATTCCCGCTTGAAAGACTTTTTCGATGAGAAAGCATCACCTTCAGCTTGTCGAAGAATCACTTTCAATGATGGTATGAATAACTAAGAAAATAAAAATGGGCTGACAATCATCTTTTAGTCGGAAAATTTACATAATCAGGACAATGGTTATTAGAATAATTTTTGATAATTCAATTTTACATAAGATGGTTACTTTTCTTCACTAGAATGGCTCAGTACTCTAATTATATGTTCGACTTGTTAAATGTTTCTATCTAAATTTCCAAGGCCATTGAATATTTTCTTGGTCTGTTCTGAGACTCTGTATACTGACCCTGTTATATGGCTTATATTGTAAGTTCTGGGACGTCCTATAGTACTATATTAAGTATGTCCTACGATAATATGTTTCAATTCACCGGGGAAGTGCTAAATTAAGTTCATTATATTTCTCTATACTTACACTTTGTTTATCCAAGCGTATTTCTGGTGTAGGAACGACTAGAACATGGTCGATTTCAGGTCCGCAGTACTTCAGGTAATCATGTTCTTCACCGTACAATGCAAATATCCACCTCGACAAACTTCGAAGTACTGTGCGTTTTGAATTGTATTTGGCATCATAAACGTTCGCCTGTAGAAGAAAAATAACCGGATGATTGCACAATTCAGTAGTAAGACATTCGAAAAGATTTTTCCCGATTATTTTTCACATATGATTCTATGTTTTCGTCATTTTTTTGCCATAAAATCATTACAGATTGGTTCAAATTTCAGAACTGAAATGTTATTATTTCGATGTCATGTTTGCTTTAGTTTCATCACATATATTTTATTTGCAAGACGTTAAGCTTTTGAAATTCAAACGAGAATTTAAAAAAAAACAGACAGTATATTTCTTTAATGATAACATAAGTAATTTTAAAACAAACAAAAAAATAGAATCTACACTAGATGGTTAAGCAATCGTTACTTTTGTTTTTATATAATTGTAGATATCATTTGCAAAAATGGTTGTGCACTTCATTTGTTAAAAATATGTACATTCGAAATGCCAACATATAGACAGAGCAAAAGGTTATCTTTCAACAGCCACTTATCAAACTAAGATATATAATTAAAGATATTTAAAAAGAGACCTGTGTTAGAACTTTTTTGGCACATTCTTTTCTGCAGAGGACGAGAAAGTAAATGCTGGCATCTTCTCCAATGGTGAAGTAGTACAGATTCTTCTTGACGACAAGGTCAACCCAAAGTCGGTCAAGGTCATCAATGTGGAACAAGGAATACATGATGTTTGATCTTGACATCAGATCTAGAGTCCTTGACATTTCAAAAACTGAAAAACGATAAATGAGGCATGTAAAAAGGTTTTTCAAGAAAAATTATCACTCGGCAGTGCAAAATACAGGAATACGATAAGGAAACTGAAAAGCCTTCACTATGAGGTGTGGAAATATTTCACAGCTATAAAATCTGCACAAAGTAATACAAATAATGAATAATGCTTACAGGGTCAAACTTGTTTCAAGTTTGGATTCATGAATGCATTACGATGTACGGCAATGCAAAACGCAAGGATGCATAAGTCGTGACACTATAAATTCATTACGGGGCAAATATGATTGTTGGTGAATTAGTGATGAAATTTCAGTACCGTCCTACCTGTTGTATCCTCATATAACACAATTATATATTTCCATTTTACATGTTCCATCAAAGCTGTTACAACTGCTGGGCCACTATAAAGAGTCCGTTCGACAATGTCTTGCTTTGGTATATTTAGAACACATGTTTCGTCTTCAGGCTGTTTGCTTGTGTGTAAGTCCCCACAATTACATGGTTCCGTGCTAACTGCTAACTGTGTCTGAAATGTTAGAAGACAGTTTCTTATATGAAGGAAAATAATTTCTTAACGAATAATTAAGACCATGTATTTTCTTTGCATATTCGCTTTTTGCTACAGCAACACCTAAACAATATCTGAAACTGAATGTTCAGCTTTAGAACAAATGATATTTACCTAACAATTCATGAAACTATACTTTGCTACTACTGAAACAACATTTTAAAAGTCGTATTTCACTTTTAAACGTTGAACTGTCAGTATACTCCTGAAAAGTACATAAAATAGTTATTTCTAGATTTTTGGCGATCGGATTTACACGGGAAAACGACAAACCTTCGTTTTTACTATATATGTATTTTGCCTTGGCTTGGTTCGATAAAAGCTACTCAACTTTATTTAAATCTCGGTGTGGAGGTGTCTTTGCCCATGGACGCACCTATTGTTCCAGTAAGGATTCTTTACCCCAGATTGTTAAATGTTTACAGCAACAAAGGTCTTCACTAATTTGTGTTTGGCTTAAAACAAGAGGACCATGATGGCCCATGATCGCTCACCTTAGTAGTTTGGCTGTGGATCTGCTGCAAAGCAAATGTCAGGAGCGATATTACATTTTCTAATTAAGATTTTCAAAGATCTCATATTTTATACAAAAAAAAAACCTAAGGGGCAGAGGCAACTTTGACAAGCACCTTGGGAGGAGATGTCATTTGAAGCAAAATTTTGGAATAAATCTGTTTTAGCTATGGCTGTCATTTTGTGCAATGAAGTGGAACCATTAGAACAATTTTAATGGGTGGATATACAACGAACATTCCTGTGAAATTAAGTGGAAAAAGACTTTGCTGTTCAAAACCAAATGTCTTTTGTATATTTTTCTTTTGTAGGCTCTGGTGCTGCCTACGGGCAATGGACTGGAACCTTTGAGCATATTATTTAGAAAAGGGAAATAAAAGGCTTTTTTAATATAAAATTTGGTACAAGAAAAGACCTTAGGCTTAAGGAGGAACAGAAATTTGTTTTTTTTCTGTTTTTAGCCTTGCAGCCTTTGAGGCAACGGGGCAGACTTGTTTGAGCAATTTTAGAATAGGGCAATAAAAGATTTTATAAAGTTTGATTAAAAATAGCATAGCGGTTTGTGACAAGTTATCATTTGGAGCCAAATATTTACGAAGATCTATTTTTACTCCGGCTGCCATTTTGTGCAATGGAGCGGAAAAAATGAGCAAGTTTAATAGAAGGCTATGTAAGGAACGTTTCTGTGAAATTTGGTGGAAAATGACCTTGCAGCTAATGAAATGGTTTAATGTATGTAGAATGGAGTGGAATGGTTTGTGCAATTTTTGAAAACATCAATATAAGGAACATTTCTGTTAAGTTTGTTTGAAAATAGCCTAGCGGTTTGAAAGGAGATGTCATTTGAAATCACATTTTGATCAAAATCTATTTTTAGCACTGGTGGCCATTTTGTGCAAAATTTTAATAGAGAGCTGTAAAGGAAACATTTCTGTGAAATTTGGTGGAAAATGACCTTATAGTTCAGGAATAGCTTTTGAAGCCTTTATGTGCAATGGAGTGGAATGGTTTGAGCAATTTTAGAAAACAGTAATATAAGGAATATTTAAAGGTCGGCTGAAAATGACCGTTCAGTTTGTAAGGATATTTCATTTGAAGTCAAATATTGTTAAAATCTTGTTTTAGCTCTGACGGCCATTTTGTACAATGGAGCAGAATCATTTGAGTAACTTTCAATAAAGAGCTATGTATGGAATATTTGTGAAATTTGGTGGAAAACGATTTTGCAGTTTAGGAGAAGATGTTTTGATTTTTTTTCTATTTTTAGCTGTTGCAGCCCTTATTTTCAATGGAGCTAAACAGTTTGAACAATTTTTTTGAAAAGGGCAACATAGTGAAACATTTCTGCCAAGTTTGTTTTAAAATGACCTAGTGGTTTTGAAGGAGATGTTATTTGAAGCCAAATACGAAAATCAATTTTAGCTCTGCGGGCATTTTGTGCATTGGAACGAAACCATTTGAGCATTTTCGCTAGAGGGCTATGTAAGGAACATTTCTGTGAAGTTTGATGAAAAATGACTTAGCAGTTTCAGAGGAGGTGTTGTTTAAAATATTTTCTTTGTTTAGCTTTTGCAGCCCTTATGTACAACGGAGCGGAACGTTTCGAGCATTTTTAGAAAAAGGTAATATAAGAAACATTTCTGTCATGTTTGGTTAAGAATGGCCTTTTAGTTTTGGAAGAGATGTCATTTGAAGTAAAATGTTGACGACACACGACGGACGTCGGACACAGGTGACCCCAATAGCTCACCCTAAACATTTGCTCAGGTTAACTAAAATCTACACTCACCTTTGACTGTTGCTTCCGAATAGGAACTTCTCCCCAGACAACCAAGGGTTTATTGTGCGCATGAAGTAGTTCTCTGTGTTTCAATACAATCGAATTGTTAAGCATCAATATAATAATATCAAGAGAGGCGTTGTTGTCCAACTGGCGAACTGAAGTTTTTAAAAGAATATCAATGAACAACTTTCTTATGTTATTTTAAAGACGTATTTTTGAATTCTATTTTACTCCATTTTATGCGTAAAACGTTTTGTTCTCAACTTAAGGTAGCAATGATTGTTGAGTTTGCTATGCTTCTTTTTCAGTCAATGTCTTCATATAGTATCCCCGTATGATAAGCCGTCTAAATTTTAAATTGGCCTAGTTTATAATAGAAATTTAGCAGGGTTATAATCGAGTTTATTCTAGCAATGCCAATTGTTTTACTAGTTTTTGATATTTGACAACATGTTCTAGTATTTTCCTTTAAAGAAATGCAAAAAAATTACAATATTGACAGAAAGATAAAGATATTTAGAAACTGTATTTACCTGTGTCAAAGACGTCAAAAATGTTGGCTGTTTCTGTGCGATGATAGAAGACAGTCACACCGTCAAAGTGAGCAGAAATTGTCTCTCTAGGTACTTCACAGTATTCACCACATACGACCCCTGCCAATTATATATATACCGGTATACATCTTTTTGTGACACATTCCAATTTACATGACTTAGCTACCACCTATATTATACGCACATATAGAACCTAACAAGAAGTTTCTCGTCCAGGAATATTATTCAGTTCACCAGAAACACACCTAATAACATATTTTTCCTGAACTCGTTGAACAAAATTGTATGTGAAATCTTTTTATCACATGGCCAAAACAATGATAGAATAGGTCACTAAAAACAGTCCGCCATGAAAATAGTCCCAAATAAAAAACGCTGAAAAAACGCTTAACTGCTGAAAAAGAACACGTCTGGTTGCATCAGAACATCTATATGATAACAAATTTAGAAAAAACAACAACAAAAATACAAACAGTAAATTAAGATCATTAATTTGAAGCAAGAATTAAATACGAAATATTTTGTTTGCCGTTATATCACAGGTGTGTATTATAGAGAAATATTCAATAGTAACAACATTTGTCATGTGATAAAATGTATGAATGACTTTTCGTTTGTTTATCTTGTAAGTTTGAATTTTAAATAAATATTCTTATCTTGTGATATAACTCTCATAATGATTTTTGTTGTTAATGGGAGAAGACAAGTGTATCTAATTTAATCAAATGATCTTGAATGAAACAGAATAAACATGATATAGTAAACTAAATTCAACCCAAACAGCTAAAATGGTTAATCTGGCATAACTAAAATCTCTCATTTTTAACGTTTCTTTTTAAGAGCTTACTACAACCTAACTTCTAAAAATAACTAGGAAACAGCAAAAGTTTTATTAAGTTGATGATACATCAACTAAATGTAAATTAAGTACGATCGCGTAGGTAGTCAGATGACTTTAGGCAGATCTAAATTTCTCACAAACATATCGAATCATAAACTAAGATGTTTGTTTGAAAAAATATATGTAACAGATAATGTAAATCCTACGTAATGTACAGATGATATATCTTGTTGAACGAAACTATATCTTCATGTGACATAGCAGGACGTACTTTGTTTATCAATTTATATGATAAACAAGCATATTTAATAATAAAAAAATTATGTAAGTCTATTTCTTAAATAATGATAAGAAGCAAAAGTACTTACCAACAACTATTTCTACCGACTTAGCATCCAGGAAAGTCGTACATACAAGTAATCCTAAGCTCCAAATCAGCCGCCATAATCTAGTCATCTTTTTTCCATTATACTTCAGTCTGCGAATAAAAGATTATGATATTCAACAGCATGAAATGAAGTTATTTTACTGTTACTGTAAATGAAACTGAATTATTTAAACTCGCTAAACTATGAATATATAACTCACCGTCATAATGATCAATTTATAAATTGAAACTCCTCTGCTGTACAAAATGGTTTGCATTATTCCCACAATACTCCTTTGATGTGATGGATTATTTGTCCCGAGGCACTAAGTTAGAAGCTTTTAAATTTTTCAGATTCAGTTTGATAGATGACGAAAAATTCGATTAAATTTTGTTGCTTTGTTCTATCAGCGCTACTGGAAAGAATGGTGGTCTTTGCCGTACTTAAAAGAGAGATGCCGAAATCTGGAAAAAAGAATCCGGAATTTCAGATTCTAAGATCGTTATGACTTGCCAATCTAAAATTACATAACCAATACCTTTACGTTTCGGTCCAAATATGGATTTTTACGGGGAAACATGAAAGATTAAAGACACCAGTGTTGCCGTATCCGTCAGTATCATGGAATCTTTATAGGAAAGAAACCGCATTCATTTTAAGCTGTTCCAATTTACTTCATTGCAATCTTATCATTTTAAAAAAGAAACACTCATCAACCTGAAAACTTGTGTAATAAGAATTATACTGTAAAAGAACACTTTTTATCCTGAATCGCTACAGTACCCCAATTATCTTGTCGAAGAAATAAACATGTGTTTTCTTTTGATTGTATTCAAGATTTTAGGAATCTGTCCCTCTGAGAAAAAAATACGGTAGTCCCCATAAATAGACGTATTCTTATCCTACTGTCCCTTCACGGTGAGCGCATAAACGGTTTTTAGTCAAAAACATTATACATTTAAATCTTACTTAAATTACATAATATTGTAATTACAGAATATCGTAATTACAGTATATCGTAATGCTAAATGGTGACAATTTTACTGAAAATTCTCATCAGAAACTTCAATCTATATCCTTGTCACGAAATATAAAAATTACATTATATCCAAAATGCGACAAGACGTAACAAAACCTTGCAATCTGTTCAAAGCAGTGAAACTGTAAACAACGGTAACTGTCGAGGAGATCTAGTACGTCACGTGATAAATTCTGAAATAGATTTATATCCAAAAAGAATAGAATTGTTAAGGTCAATCTAATATTTAAACAAAGTGGAGCCAACGCACGTAAATTGAAAACAGTAAAAACAATTAAAAAAATCTGGCACCCTTGAAGAGGACGAAAAAAAGTAATACAATTTCATATTATATACCTAAAACTGGACATCATTTCACCAGCATCAGACTCTTTGCTACAAACCCAGCTCTATCTTACGATACGGTTAAAATGGCATAAACATACGTAATTCATTACGAATAACACTCGAACAATATTCATCCACTATATTCACCCCTCTTGCGATAAATGCAGTTTGTTTAATATCCGCTAATAAAATACTAGCATGGTATTAAGCAATTATCTTAATTGCAGATTGTAATATTCCACATACATTCCTCTAAAGAAATCGAAGCACTGCAGCGTCAAATTTTTTTCGAAACTGTTAGGGAAACAATGCTGTTTTATTCATTGTCACAGTTTTAAATCAGTTTTAATATATTGATTTTACTTGTACAGGAACCAAATAATAAATTACCTTGGTGAATGTAAAATCATGTTTTTATAAAAGTTTGATTTTTATCGAAGCCAGTTTTACCTGTTATATATAGATATATACACACACATATATGTGTGTGTGTGTGTGTGTGTGTACATCAGGTGATTAATATAGTCTTTCGGATGAGACGTTAAACCGAGGTCCCATGTATCAGTGCTATACACTGAGCGTGTAAAAGAACCAGAGGTGTCTCTGGAACGGGATGCTTTCTGTATCTTGCGCAATCCCCACAACATAAATAACTAATCTCTTCCGGGGGGGGGGGGGGGGGGGGGTCGGTCATATGGGTAACCGGTACTGACGATAAATAAGCCCAAATAGATAGATAGATTGATGATTATTAGATTCTTGACTGACCAGCTACATAGACTAGTTTAGAAGGGCTGGGTTTTTATTTGTAACACATAATTTTCTGCAGTTGTTCTGCTTACATTTCCACACTCCAAGGTATTTTTATTTATTTTACTTATTTATATTAATTTGCTAGGAATTGTTATGTAAATAACTATGAACTGAACTAGCATTTATTTTCTGTATTTGAACTTTATGTAAAGTAAAAGCAGCCATGATATGCAATTAGGCATTTTGTGCAAGTACTTGCATATAATCATTCTCTTAGCCTATTGTTTAAACCTATTTATCTGCATTCTCTAATTTAACTGAATTTATGGTGAAATTTTCATTACAGAGTTTACCTTTGAGTTGAGTTTTGTTTGTTCCAAGGTCATTTTATTTTGTCTATAGGTTTTATGGTTGACGTTGACATTATAAGCATGTGCTAATAATACTATACTTTAGCAGTGAAGTCAAAAGTTGAAGGTCACAGAAGGTCGAAGAATTCTCCAGTAGAGTTGCAAGACAGTAATGTCGGTGATATATTTTCATTTTATATGAAACTGACATAAGCTACTTGTCGAAGTGACATATATTTTATGTGACAAATTATATTTGTATTATATACTTGAAGAAGTGACATATATTTTGTGACAACTTGGTGTGATATCCTAGTCGGAGTGACATATATTTTATGTAACAAGTTGGCAATATGATTCCGTCGGAGTAACATTTTAAGAACTGTAACAGCAGTTTTTCTGCTGTGGAACTCAACTTGAATTCAACTCTGAGCGACAGGCGCTAGGTGTAGTGTTTATTGGCAGAGAAAATTAGACAATTTTAAGGGTAAACGTGTATGGGAGTACAACAATATACATTAGGAACATTCATACCTGCTGGACTTGCATTTATCAGCTAAACTTATATTATTGTCGTATCTAGAGTATTCTTCCACAACTTTTACTGTGATATTAATGTAATTAGGATTTGAACAGAAACTTTGAATATTGAAATGTTTGATTTGTTCTTTTTAATTTCCTGTATAAACTATGAACAACCAAGGAACACCGCTTCTCTATCTTGGCTTGTGACATCCATCACATAAATATATGATAAAATCTATGGCCCCTTTTTATATCCTCTGGTATTGCTTATTATAATAACGAAAATTACAGCTTAAGGATTATGACAATCGTTAATGTAATCAGCTCTTTGACATTTACTATATCACCTTACTCGACAGGAAACGTGAGCTTTGTGAAGGTATTAACTTCATTATTCCGTAAACTTCACATCAAACTAAACTTTTCAAATTATGCAAGTTTTCTCCTTATCTGAAGCCGCACATAATACCTAACCCGCATTGTTGAAACAATGAAGTATGTTAAAAAAAGACTTAAACGAAATGTGCATATGTTAGGTCAATAAAAATCTCGCCATACATGTAAAATCTTTAATAGAAGCTTAACAACAGAGCAGCAACGGCACCACAGACAATAACAAAACACAGTCGAACATCCAGCAATCTCTGACAACCTTCCATCAGCAGTTTTACTTTAACTATGCTGATAACAAGGTTTCTTATTTACGTAAACTTCACAAAAGTCTGAAGCTTACACAAATGAGAAAATTACAATTTTACAAAGCTTTTCTAATTTTGTCAGAATTTTACTTACTAAAAGCGTTGCTTATATAATAGTCCTTTAATTTGAAAGCCAAGTCGTATGGTTATACCAAAAGGCTGAGACCTTAACCTCTGACGCTGAGATATCATATTCGAACTTACCAAGTAGTTGTAAAGCCTGTAGCTGAAAGCTGAATGAATATGCAAGAGTTTTTTTACCAGTATTATTTTTAAAACCTTAAAAAGAACTTCGGAATCGCCTCGCTGAATGAAGCAATGTTAAAGAAAGAAAACAATGTGCACTTTGTACGGGAGTAAATAGGGAAAAAGTTTGATGCATTACCAACGATTTTTAGCTCACCTGAGCACAAAGTGCTCAGGGTGAGCTTTTCTGATCAGTCTTTGTCCGTCGTCCGTCGTCCGTCGTCCGTCCGTCCGTCGTCAACTTTTCATTCAAATGACATCTCCTCTGAAACCAAAGGGCCAAATTTAATGAAACTTGCCTGGGATGTTCCTTGCATGAAGCTCTACCAAAGTTGTTCAAAGAATTCAATTCCACCAAGAACTCTGGTTGCTTTGGCAACTTAAAGGAAAAACTTTGAAAATCTTCTTGTCTGAAACCACAAGGCCTAGAGCTTAGATATTTGGCATTTAGCACCCTCTAATGGAACTCTACAAAAATTGTTCAAATTATTTCCCTGGAGTCAAAATGGCCCTGCCCCAGGGGTCACTTCATTTTACATAGACTTATATAGGAAATCTTTAAAAATCTTTTTCTCTGAAACCACAATGCGTACAGCTTAGATATTTGGTATGTAGCATTGTCTAGTGGATGTCTACCAAGTTTGTTCAAATTATGTCCCCTGGGTCAAAATTGGCCACGCCCCAGGGTTCTCTTGGTTTACATACAGTTATATAGGAAAAACATTAAAAGTCATTTTTCTCCAAAACTAATAGGACTACACCTTAGATATTTTGTGTGGAGTATTGTGTAGAAAACCTTTACCAGTATTGTTTATATGTTGGCTTCGGGGTCAAAATTGTCCCCGCCCCTGGGGCCCTTAATATGTAAAAAAGGCAATCTTTAAAAATCTTCTTCTCTGAAATTACAATGCGTACAGCTTAGATATTTGGTATGTAGCATTGTCTAGTGGATGTCTACCAAGTTTGTTCAAATTATGTCCCCTGGGTCAAAATTGGCCACACCTCAGGGTTCTCTTGGTTTACATATAGTTATATAGGAAAAACATGAAAAATCATTTTTCTCCAAAACTAATAGGACTAGACCTTAGATATTTGGTGTTGAGTATTGTGTAGAGATACTTTACCAGTATTGTTTATATGTTGGCCGTGCGGTCAAAATTGTCCCCGCCCCGGGGGCCCTTAATATGTAAAAAAGGAAATCTCTAAAAATCTTCTAACTGGAAACCTCAACGCCTACAGCTTAGATATTTGGTATGTAGCATTGTCTAGTGGATGTCTACAATGTTTGTTCAAATTATGTTCCCTGGGTCAAAAATGGCCACGCCTCAGGATTCTCTTGGTTTACATAGATTTATATAGGAAAAAACATGAAAAATATTTTTTCTCCAAAACAAATAGGTGTAGACCTTAGAAATTTGGTGTTGAGTATTGTGTAGAGAACCTTTACCAGTTTTGTTTATATGTTGGCCCTGGGGTCAAAATTTGCCCCACTCCGGGGGCCCTTAATATGTAAAAAAGGAAATCTTTAAAAATCTTCTTGTCTGAAACCACAAGGCCTAGAATTTTAAAATTTGGCATGAAGCAAGCTTAATCAAGCTTTTTCAAATTATTACATTAGGTTAAAGGCTAAAAATAGATTTATCTACTGTACCTCATAAAGCCTTCATTTATAGACCAATATCTTTGATATTCAATCTATACGTTCCTTGCATGGACCTCTACCCATGGGTAGGGTTTGAGGTCACTGGGTCAAGGTCAAGGTCACCATAGCTTATAATAGATATTTCTACTTTCTGTCATAGAGCCTTTATTTATTGACTGATATTTTACATATTTGGTTTGTAGGCACTTATATATTTTCAGTTAAAAAATGAAATACTGCTTAACAGCAAACCTACAGCCAAAGTACTCAGGTGAGCGATCCAGAGCCATCATGGCCCTCTTGTTTTCTTTTACTTTCTGTTGAGGCAACGCTTTGATGGAATTATTGTGGAGATCTTGAGGAAAATTTAGTTTAGTAAGCTTTGTTGTTGCTGTAATATGCGAGTACAAGAACTCTAACCTTCACACTGCAACAATTAGAATAATACCGGTAGCTGGCTCAAACCAATAACCTTGAATCAATGAGCGGTTCCGCCTACATAGCTTTTGATTATATGGCCGTGAAGGACAAACTACTTCTCTGGAACAACTGGAAGAAGATTTCGCATCATAGAAGACCTAACATCATAGAGGGCTAGCATCACAGCTATCTCAAACTCAATTTTTCCTCTTACATTTTCTCAAAATATTCAAACCCTAAAACATAAATCGACTAAAAGACCGAATGCTCTTCATGGACAAAGAGGAGTTGTTGTTGTTGTTTCTCAGATAAGTGTATGTGTGCTTATAAATTTGTGTGGAGTTCTTTTTATCAGAACTCTATGGTTATTTGTTTCTATCAAAATTCTTTCATGTTGAAGTTCCATCACCTCAAAACGTTAGCATTTTGTTTATTCCAATCAACATTTTTTTAATTGGAATTCCATCGACAAGACATCGGCAAGAGCTAAAACCTACTATTACGAAACTGACAACAGCAGCAACACAGAGATGTTACTAGAATTGACTTCCACTTAGGGAGTTAATCCTTTTTCTCATTTATTTGTTTGCTTATTTGTGTCAGAGTTGATGTTCTTCCGGTTATAGGCATTGTCAGAATGTTTCTTTTTTATAATAAAAAACTTAAACATATATTCCGGACTTTCGGTCCGAGTACTGGTTTGAATTCAGGAAGCAGCGGGATTAATATGAATTCAGGCGCGTAGCTAGCCTATAAAGAGGCCCCCCCCTGAAAATTTTGAAATAAATGGTGCAATTTGGTGCGTTTTGGGGCCTCCGGAGAGCTTTCTTGACCAACGAAAATCCATTTATTTTAGCATAAAAATGGAGATGAATAGCTTTACTTTCGTTTATTTTTTTTGGTCAAAATAATGTGGATTCAGCTGCGTACTCGCGTATAGGCAGCTACGCGCCTGTGAATTGCAATAATTTGATTTCCAATCGTTGTAAAATACGAGTAAATAGGTTTAGACTAAACTTTATCATGTTTGTTTTTCTGTTATGAATTACAGACAATCAATTTTATTTGTATCATATTTTAATCGTTAAGATATGGTTGTAATTAAAATTGTGCAATTTCATAAATCGAAAAAGTTAACATTATAAGTTCTAGACCTGTGATATCTTTATACAACAAAATGGACGGCTTCAGTCAATCATTCCCTTATTTTAGTAATGTTTGGCAAAAAGTTATCATGACTGGATTACAAAAAATAAAGGCGATCGTATATACAATTAATAACTTGCCTCGTCGATGGCTGCAAGTATTAATAATAATAAACACATCAGTGAGTAATACTGTTCCAGTGAACGGCGGCGTTTTAATTAGAACGAAAAAAAAACCTTTAGTATTTCTATTGTTTCGTTGTTACGTGATTGTTTTTTTTTACTGTATTATGTCTTTTCCTTTGAATTATGAGGTATCACAGGCCATATTCAGTTCTAGCCGCTACTGTTAGGTATCAACCCGGAAGTACAAAACAAAACATGAGAAAGGGGGCGTGGGTACGTAGGGTGATTATTTCATTTTGTTAATATGAACATCTTTAGAAATAAAAACTATATCTACCATATGCAAGGATCAACAATGCTAATAAAGGGAAAATTCTTAAATTCTTTTTAATGTTGTCTGTGAAAAACAAAGCTGGTCACGTTGTATAGTGTAACGTGAATATATTCCAAAGGCATTTTTTCTTAAAACAAAACGTTTAACCTTTTTTTCTGGTAAAAAGTATTTTTTTTAAACCATGCTTTAAATGCTGATTACTTAGATAAAGTACATCATTGCTGTTATTTTACCCAACATTTGAAAACCATTAGCAAATAGCGATACAATTTAACGATCTCTTGTTTTAACATTATTTCGCATTCAAGGAATCCTTTTTTTACTACGGCAGCCATTAATGGATGGCAGTAATCATTTGCATATTTTTATTGTTATGCTATATTTTGAGCGCCCATTTACAATAACACCTACCTTTGGACAAAGGGAAAATACCGCGCGTAACTGAGCGACTACATATTATACTGATTGTGGTCGATATTCCGGCCGGGTCACAATCATTCGGTCATCCTTAAATAAGTATTGTGATGCACACATCGCCATAAGTTATCTAGGTCATCAAAGATGGTTTACAAAATTACCACTTAGAACTTATGTTTGCATATTCAGTTATATTTTCCTGATAAAAGAAAAACGAAAACATTTTCCCACCATTTCGGCACTTAAAAATAGACTCTCGGACCCAAAGCAAACTGTTGAGTGATAGCGTTGTTAGCTGAGATTTTTGATACTCAAAGGTAAAGATCACTTGATACTTTTCTATTTAAAGGGGCTGTGCTCCAGATGACAAAAAAAGAAAGTTTTCTTATTTTATAAATTTCTTGTAATATTTATGAATAATGCTTAAAAACTAACTTACTGACAAAAATAAGTCAGATAGTCACATTATAAATTGATTTTTTCCCTTTCATAGTGCTATAACGTAACACAACGGTATAACTATATCGTATAGCATTGAAAGTAAATAATTGTTATTTCAGTTGCAGTGATAGTGGTGACAGTAAAAGCATTGGAAAAATTTTGTTAACATGAGGGTCCAGAGTTCAAATCAAGCTGAAGCGAATATATTTTTTTTTGTTCTATTTTGACTTTTATAATCACTTTTGAAGTAAAATATCATGTTGTTATAATCTCACGGCTACGGCATCTAGATATTTAATTTATGTAAAAAATATTTTTATATCAAATCTGGAGTCCAGCCCCTTTAAGGAACCTTTTCTCATTTCTTCTTAGGATTATGTTCAGTTTATTATATTAAAAAACAAAACCTTCGTATTTCACGAATGATAGAATATTTAGGACCCTTGACATGAATTATGACAACAACCAGTAACTCACATAAATAAATACACACGAAAAAAGAAACTCTGAAAAATCGTATAATTATAACGATTTCATGCTGTTGTATCTACAGGAATTAAGTCACTGTCGAATGGAAGAGATAAGGTAAGGCCACAGTGACATGTTTTATCAGGGTAGACAACTGCGTCTTGGTGATACGGTTACCCTCGTAGGAGTACGGTTAACGGTTTCCGGACTACAGCGTACGGTTACTTCCCAGTAAGCCACTTTTAAGCTTCAGTTAACAAATCATTTTGATTGCAGGATAATTTCAAACGGAAACTTTTGAGTAACTAGATCTCAAAGAGTTAGTGGGTACATAGATATAACGCGATACTACGATGATACTGTAATAAAAAAAAAAAAACACTGTATAAGTATGCTATTTTTATTAATCGTTAATTTTGTATTCACTTTGGAGAAAGATATTACTGATTTTAAAGTTTATATGGGTTTCAGCTGGATGGCCGATGAGCATTGCTTTTGAAGTTAGATCTACTGTATATGTATTTTTAAGTGATGCTTAGCCTGGTCTCAGTTGATGATTTATTCAAACATTAATTTTTCTTCTGTAAAAAGAGCCAGGTTACATCAATAAGATAAATTAGAGAACAAAAGGGTTCCTTTTTTTTAAAGGTTTTACAAAAATTTGTATAAAAATATTTAATTTGTCTTCTCAGTCATACGTTGTATGATACTTGAATCAGGGATATACATCTATGTCTTTGCTTCAATGAATTTAGAAAGGTAAGTGCTAAGTATATAAATCCATGCATAACATTAAATGTGTTGCAAACATTATCAAGACAGTCAGATACGTTTCGCAAAACTTGATATTTACACGAATCTTTCTAAAATCTTACACAAATACAAAATTATGTTTCATTGCCTTACAACATCATGAACATGACAATAAAATATGTGAACATTAATCATACCACATTCGCTTTTTAGCTCACCTGAGCACAAAGTGCTCAGGGTGATCTTTTCTGATCAGTCTTCGTCCGTCCTCCGTCGTCCGTCCGTCGTCAACGTTTCATTCAAACGACATCATCTGAAACCAATGGGCAAAATTTAATGAAACCTGCCTGGAATGTTCCTTGCATGAAGCTCTACCAAGATTGTTCAAATGGTTCTGGTCCATTGCATTTCTGGTTCAGTTTAGCTAAAATAGATTTTAAAAGTTGGATCTTTAAAAAACTTCTTCTCCGAAACCTCAAGGTCTGGAGCTTAGATATTTGGTATGAAGCATCATCCAGTGAACCTCTAACAAGTTTGTTCAAATTATGACCCTGGGGTCAAAACTGACCCCTCCCAGGGTCAGTTGATTTTACATAGATTTATATAATGAAAACTTAAAAATCTTCTTGTCATAAACCACAATGCCTAGAGTTAAGATATTTGGTGTGCAGCATTGTCCAGTGGACCTTTCCCAAGTTTGTTCAAATCATGGCCCCTGGGTCAAAACTGGCCCCGCCCTAGGGGTCACATATTTTACATAGAGTTATATTGGAAAAACTTTTAAAAATCTTCACATCAGAAACCAAAAGGCATAGAGCTTAGATATTTTATATGTAGCATTGCGGAGAGGATCTCTACCAAGTTTGTTCAAATCATAGCCCCTGAATCAAAAATGGCCCCGCCCTAGTGGTCACATGTTTTACAGGGAGTTATATAGGAAAAACTTTAAAAAATCTTTTTTTCAGATACCACAAGGCCTAAAGTTAAGATATTTGGTGTACAGCATTGTTTATTAGACCTCTATCAATTTTGTTCAAATCATAACCCGGGGGTCAAAACTGGCCCCATCTGGGGTGGTCATTTAATTTTACACAAGGACTTATATAGAGAAAAATTAAAAAGTCTGCTGCTCGGAAACACCAAGGACTAGACTTTCAATTTTTTGTTGTTATGTGTCCCCCTAAACCCGTTCTTCTGATGCAGACATATTGTTTTTGCCCTGTCCATGGGTGTCTGTTTGTCTGTCTGTCTGTCTGTCTGGCTGTCACACCTCGAATCCTTTCAATAACTTGAGTACCAGTTGATCCAAAGCCTTCAAACATCACAAGGTTATTGCCCTTATTAAGCAGAAAAAAACAACACTTTTTTGGGGTCAGTAGGTCAAAGGTCAAGGTCAGAGGGACCTCTAGAATAAAAACCGTTTCCACCCAATAACAGGAGTACCATTTCACCCAGAGCCTTCAAACTTCATAGGAGGGATTGCTTTTACAAAATAGAAGAACCAAATTGTTTTGGGGGCTAGTATGTCCAAGGTCAGAGTCACAGGGACATGTAGAGTGAAAAGATTTTTTCTGCAAAGTAACTGTAGTACCATTACACCCACAGCCTTTAAACTTTATAGGATAATTGTATTAGAAGACCCCTTTTGTTTTTAGGGTCTGTAGGTCAAAGGTTAAGTTCACAAGGACTTCTAGAGTGAAAACTGTTTCTGCTCAGTCACTAGAGTACCATTTTACCCAGAGCCTTCAAACTTCATAGGATGATTGTCTTTACTCGGTAAAAGAACCCTATAATTTTTGGGGTCAGTATTTCAAAAGTCAAGGTCACAGGGACCTGTAGAGTGAAAACTATTTCTGCTCAGTTACTGAAGTACCATTACACCCAGAACCTTCAAACTTCATAGGGTAACTATATTTTAAAAAAAAACCTTATTCTTTTTGGGGTATGTAGGTCAAAGGTCAAGTTCACTGGGACCTGTAGAGTAGAACATTTTTTGCTAAAACATTTGAGTACCATTACACTCAAAGTCTTCAAACTTATTGCAAACTTATTCAAACTTGCGAACAACGAACACCCATAACAACCAATAACGATACTTGTAACATGAGCAATGAGCCTCAGGTGAGCGATTTAGGGCCATCATGGACCTCTTGTTTATCTCTCTATACTATGATATTTAAATACTATCTACGGTAAAGGATAGCAAAAACCTATTTAATGTTAACTTCTTCACTCACCCGTAACATGAATGTAATGATATATAAACAAACTTATTTTGGCTAAATCACCGGTTTTATTTGTGTAAATTTGTTATTATGTTGTTGTATTTATTAAACTAACCCACACGATTTAATTTAAGATTGTTTATCATACAGGAATTATTTAAGAGAAAGTAGAGTGGTACCTGTGGAAAAGCTTGCACGGAACTGTGTGAAGGACTGGATAAGGTATGATTAAAAATTACAATATTTATGGTGTTGACAAAATTGTCAAAAGTTTACATATTGTATACAACGTTTGACTTTTGGATTCTTGCGAGACACATTCATTCAATTATAGATTTATGAGTATATGTTTAAACATTTGCAAAGTTAAAACAATTCTTCAGAAAAGTTATATTTGTAGGAAGATTCATATGGTGACTTTGATACAAACAGGGTGATTCAATGATTATGTTAGGATAGATAACTGAAATAACTTTGTCAAATTATGAGATAGGGAAATGGTTGAGCACGTGATGTCATCATTTTCAAATGTTTTAAGATAGTGGAAAGCCAAGAAATAATCAATCTGTACTGTGAATGTACTGCAAAAGCTATATCCTATCTCTACTGCACCATTAGAACATAGGAAGGCTGGTAGCAAACGCTGAAAGTATAGGAACTGTCAAGATGGAAGGACAGAAAATGGTCATGCCTAAATGGGATGCTCAAATGATGCAATTTACCAATTATAGCAGATGATTAAAAATCGCCTAGAAAACCTACAAGGTAGTGTGAGCCTTGGAACAGTGAGAAGATTGTTTTTAAATTTGACTTAAAACACCAACTACACAACAGACATACAACACCATAAAGACACTGATGTTCGTGCCAGATTAGCTTTCGCGGATTGGTGAGATCAGAAAGATGACTTTATAGACAATTTTTCTTTCACTGGTGAATGCCAATTTTACTTAAATAGATCCGTCAATTAGCAAAACCCGAGATACTGGATCATATAGAAGCCACATTTCTATGACAAAAAGCCACTACACAGTGACAAATTAACAATTTGAGCAGCCTTGAGTTCAAATGGAATGACAGGACCTTATGTCTTTTAAGAAAATTGTGAGATTGCTACTGTCACAGCTGAAAGACATCTGAAAATAATTAGTAGAAACACCTTAAAAAAGATGAGTCTTTAACAATTTTTGTTGTAACAAGATGCGGAAGCATCCTACACGGCGAATAAAATGTTAGAAATAGAGAACAGAAAGTTGACGGTCAGTTAATTTCACTCAAAACGAACTATGAATGCCATCCTCATTCCTCAGAGTTGAACCGTTGCTTTCTCTTTGTTGGGATGTCTGAAACTACGTGTTTACATCCCCAAACTCTACAATCCTTTTAGAAATGATTCAAAGACTTATGTTTGAAAAGAAATGCGCAGAATCAAAATGGACACGTGTAACATCGCAATTCAAATTTTTCGTTGTCGTATGAAGCTTGTTTCTGAGAAAAGAGGCGGACATATTGTACATGAATTATAGATACAGTTAGCGATATCCAGAAATTTTTCAAATGGGAATAGCGAAGTATATAATTTCAAAGTCTAACAGTGCTGTCAAAATTATTAATCCTAACATAATGACTGGGTCACCCTGTATCCGGAAGTTTTAGGCGCATCCCCTGTATCCGGAAGTTTTATAAAGTTATATAGATTATATTTTAGAATTCAGAATTTTTCTTGAAAAGTGACTTAATTCCTGTCACAGCTACCTAAAAATAAATGATATTGATGCCCGAAACTTTACCGAAAACTCAGGTACTCATATTTTCATATTTTACAAACGTGTTGTTAGGTTATATTCGATAACAGAATATCTGTAAATGACAATAGCGATAACTTTGTAACATTTTCTTCGACTCTAATACGATATTATATGAACAATCTAAGACTCGAACCGCAGCTGCAAGCAACGTTAAATGCAAAAAATGTAGGCCATAATTTCGTTGACTAAAATTTGTTGGTAAAAATAACTAAATAAAATATTTTCACATTTAAGTGTTTGTCGGTGTTATATCAGAAGTTGAGAAACTATTGTTTGTTCCTGCTATATCAGTCAAATGTTTGATTATTAATTTAAAAACATCTGAACAACTACATATAACATTTTGACAATGTTATATGGTAAAAAGCAGATTAATGACAGCAAGACTCGGCAAATCTCACTTGTGAATCAGTCCCTGGGAACAAATGCAGAGTAGTTGTTTTAAGTACTAGAATTGTCTCCTGAATCTAGCAGAAACTTTTACTACAAGTTAATTTCATTTTATTTTTTAGAAAAATGTCTTCAGAAAATAAGAACGATACAAGTAAGAAGGTAAAAGACAAGGAAGTGGAAATGGACAGAGGGTTTGCTTGGATTATACTTTTAGGTAAGAGAAATTGGATTATGAACAATCAAGAAAAATCACGGTCTAAAATCTTAATACATTTTGTACTTATTGTAGCTATTAGCATTACAAACAGAAAAGGACAAACCAGAGAAAAGCATTATTTTCATTTGTGCTCTGTATGTTAAATACCAGAGACCTAACTGACATTATATGAACGGAAACAAACTGGCTGTGCAGGTTTCGTTATAAGTTTTCACACACCCTTCTTCTGGTGAAATTACAGAAGGTGCAACATTCAATTCGGAGATGACACTTAAAAATTTACTGACAGAATTGCGATCAGCAGAGTGATGATAGCACTGATAAACTTGAATAATGCAGCTACATTCATAGATTTGACTTACATT
Organism: Cyclina sinensis; assembly: GCA_012932295.1. Lineage (NCBI taxonomy): Eukaryota > Metazoa > Mollusca > Bivalvia > Venerida > Veneridae > Cyclina > Cyclina sinensis. The sequence goes on from JAAONU010000011.1 coordinate 1,342,316, forward strand.
AGTACTATATTACAGACATTTCAACAGAACCTAGTTTGCACTGTCAATGTTTTAAAATAAATATTTACCACTGGCAATAAAACTAGAAATCGTTGATGAGAAGTCTGAGAACCTGGTTTTACAATCAAGCACTGATAAACTTGAATAATGCAGCTACATTCATAGATTTGACTTACATTAGTACTATATTACAGACATTTCAACAGAACCTAGTTTGCACTGTCAATGTTTTAAAATAAATATTTACTAATATTTGCCAATAAAACTAGAAATCGTTGATGAGAAGTCTAAGAACCTGGTTCTACAATCTACTCTTTATATATCTTACTCATTTATTTTGCAAATGCATCTCATATTCTTTTTTTACTAACGCGTACTTTCCAGTGCGAAAAAAAACCAGATATTTTAGCAAAGAATTGTGTAAAGTAATTTTCAACAGCCTTTAGATACAATTGCTTCTAATCTCCCATATAGGCGTCAAGCTTAGCATGGATAACTTTAAGTAAAGCTTGGTGATAATTATATCAGTGTTATAAAACATGGCAAAAGTGCATTTTCATCCACCCAAATTTAAATAGGTTCATGTTGCATGTTTTAGAGAGGAAAAACATATTCAGAGACATTACAAGGTTATATTACGCTTGCTGTCCGAGATACGTTTCATTGCATGACTATTTCAAGGCCATTCATGCTATATCACAATAGTTATGACGAAGCATTTAATACTTAATGCAATGTCTAATATATACTGTCTATACTTTATTAAATAGTGAGACTCAGGATATGTATGAATCTAGCAAATTACAGTGCGTAGCACATCAAAAACTTTTGAACAATGAAATTAAGGATAACAATGTGTATTATGATACGCTTTAAGAAATGCGTCTTCAACTCGTAACATTAACATTCAAACGCCCATCTCCTGGATTCATACATTATTCAAGATACTGGATAACAATGCAAAACTAATTAATTCAATAATCTAAATTTCAAAACTAAAAATATGTCATATTGTGCAGAAGTTTCGATATTTTCATTTTCATGAAAATAGAAGAAAGAAAATCATTCATAGTAAAAAAAAGAAATTATGTATTATTGCCATTACATTTGTGTTACAATATAACTACATATTTGATTAATTAATGTTTATCGAATATATATTATCTTACCTTGAATGCTATACAATGACATTGTAAAATCAGATAAGCTGGACAGTCTCTGAAACAGTTCATTTCAACCAAAAATATACAATCGCCTTGTTATAAACTTCAGGAAGTTTCTTCATGCACATGTTGATTCTGGGTAATATGAAGTCGTTTGGTGTACTGTATACAGAGATGTTAGACTACTATTCTTCTGGGTCAGGAAACACGGCTTGGATTGGTAGCATTGCTTGGTTGTTTCTTCTAGAACTAGGTAGGAACTTTATCATGGTTTTTAGCAAATAAGCGTGTAATTCCAAGTTATGTTTCTTTCAAAATCTGAAGTCTGAAAAAAATGAACAAAATAAAGAAAAAATCATATAACAGATTTTGCATAAAAATGTCTTTAAAATAAAACCTAAGTGGACAAAATCGTTGAACCTGAATGACTGATTTATAGGTCTTGTGCATACGACGTAGTTCTGTAGCGCCACCTTTATATGATGTGATCTTTTGATGACACTGTATATCACGTTCAATGATCGTCTCTGGGGAATGCTTGTCAGCAACATACCAACCTCCATACTTCACTCATCTGGAGTACTTTACGTGAAAAATTACTAATGATTGCGATCCATTAGCTCTCCACTGGTTATATTACTTTCAGATCCTTTTGCCAGACTTCTCTATGCTGGTGACATTATACTCAGGTTCTGTTGCCAGACTTCTTTATGCTGGTTACAATATTCTCAGGTTCTGTTGCCAGATCCTCTATGCTGGTGACATTATTCTCAAGTTCTGTTGCCAGAATCTTCTTTCAGGTTCTATTGCCAGACTGCCCAATTCTATTTACTTTACTCTCAGATCCTATTGCCAAACTGCTATATTCTTGCGTTTTTGCTTTCAGGCCCCTTTGCCAGTCTTCTCAGTAAAAATTTCGGCTATAAAAAAGTCACAGTCGTTGGCGGTGCTTTCGTTGGCATCGGGTATTTCCTGTCGGGATTTGTACAGAAAATGGAACTCATGTACCTTACATTTACCCTTTGTGGTAAGTGTATGAAACTGTTACGTTAAAAGTCACTCAATCTCTAAAAGAATTACTGCTGTAAAGGTTCTAGTGCGCTTACTTCAATGCATATCAATAAAAGAGGTACTAGTAACAGAAAATTGTTTCTCAAGTTTGTTTGCTATATTACATAGCGACTTAGAATTGTTACTTTTAACGAAGTTATTTATAAAAAATGTATTGCAATGAACACATAGTTCATCAAGTCTGTACCGACACTGTTTTCTCGACACTGGAAACTTGTATCTAGATTTCTGCGTTTTTGACTTTAGGCAGTCTGGTCTACCCATAAATTTCTTTGCTAATTCAATTAAATCTTGAAATAGATGCCAAATTATTTGATAAATTTGTTTTAGGTATAGGATATGGTTTGACATACATACCATGCAGTACAATTATCAATTTCTACTTCGAAAAGCGTCGGGCACTCGCGAATGGCATCCTAGTATCGTCAGGTGGCTTAGGAGCACTCTGCTTCCCATTCTTGTATAAGTATGCAATATTGCTTTACTTTTGTTTGCTTATTAAAGAAGTAAAAGTGAAAATATTTATAAAATCCCAAAATCACTGTAAGTATTTCTACTTTGTAAAAGAAATATATATCCCAAAGTCGCTGTATTTCTGCTTTAGTTTTTTTTTCTTTAAAAAGTTTTATTATTGAATACATAAAACTAGGTTCAACTGAATGGAATAGACGGCTGACCATTTCGTATCACGTTATATGTGCTATATTCTGCAATATCTGAATTCAAACAAATTTAATTACTAGATAATAAAACTGGAAACTTTTGTTTTGATACCGTTTTAAAAGCTTTGTTCTAATCCTGCTTCTACCTTTAAGAAAAGTGAGAGAGTTATCAATATACAATATATTATCTGTTTGTTTTTATTGAACTCTTAGTCAAGGTTTAAATGTTGTATTTCAGAACTCTTATCGAAACGTATGGACTCTTGCAGTCATTTTGGATAATTGGTGCCGTTGCAGCTAACATATGCGTTGCAGGATGCGTATTTCGTCAGCCTTATTTATTTCTGAAGAATGAAAAGAAAACAAAGTGTTGCAACTGCCGAGAACTCGATTTCAAGTTTTCTCTCTTAAGAAATCCTATGTTTACTGTGTATGTTTTTGCATTTACATTTTCAATATTTGGACATGTTAATAATTCAGTCCTTATCCCAGCGCATATCAAGGCGCTCGGCTATGATAAAACGTATGTAGCCTTGGGCGTCTCCATTTCCGGTGGTGTCGAGATATTTGCTAGAATACTCTTCGGGTGGTTTGCAGATCTTAAAATAGTCAAAGTCAAAAACATGCTTATAGTCAGCATGTTTATAGGCGCTGTTGTTGCACTGATCACCCCATTCTTTGAGAGCTTTACTTTCATGGCAATATATGCTGTGGTGGTTTCGTTTTTCCCTGCCTCATTCTTCAGCCTGATGCCTCTTCTCACCATTGAAGCTGTAGGAGTTGAGGACCTACCCGCTGCTCTAGGAATCATTTGTATGGGGCTGGGGTTTGCATGCTTTATTAGCCCTCCTATCTGTGGTGAGTAAATTCAATGATGCATTGTTATTGAAGAATTTAAAAAAAAATGAAGAAAATTGAACCACCATCCATATATTTGTTTTATCTTTTTTTTTAAAAAATGCATACTATATTTGGCTCAGACGTTTTACTGCATTTTCTTACAGCCTTGATTTGTTTTGAAAAATATCGTTTTCTTTTTTATTTGCATTTTGGGTAACTCCCAAATCACAAAATATTACATTTCTTTTGTTCGTTAATTGTTTTACAATCTCTCACATTTTCTATCTTTTAAACAGGGTGGATGGAAGATTATTACGGGAACTGGTACCCTGCATTTGTACTAACAGGAAGTATGTTCTTTCTTGCCGGCTTTACAATGTTAATGGAACCACTGATAGTACGATTATTCAAGAAACAGTCAAGTTACGATATAGCTTTAGATGCAGGTCCCAGACATATCAAAGATGGTCCTATATCCAAGGAATCTCTACAGAACAATAACTGTCTAGCTTTAAATTCCTGTTCCACAGAAAACAATTACAGTATTTTATTTAAGGACACTAAACAGACAGATGATGATTATCTAGCTTTAGATTTCAGTTCGCAACAAAGCTTTTCCTCTTTGGAAGCAAAGACAAATAAAAACGCATTGGTGCTTTCAAAAAGCAGTGTAGCAGAAGGGCAAACGCAGTATGCTAACACAAATTTAGCGTATTTGCATGAATAATATCATCATATTGTTTGTTTTTCTAGGTTGCTTAAAACGCTTGTGCCCAAACGAAACGAGGAATTGAACAGCGCGAAATTCGAAATTTTCGTTATTTGTTGTTTGTACTTAGATAGGAGCGACATTTAAACGAGGGCAGTAAAAATATACTTTAAATGAAACACAATAAGAAAATGTTATAAGAAAGAACAAAATTGATTTAGATTAAATTTCTTTTAATTTCTGAAGTCAAAACAAACCACAAAGTACAATGAATGGGTGGGTTTACATTAGCAAGTTGATCACTTTTGCACTGCTGAATCTGCTGAAAAGCAAACCATAGGATAGACTAAATGGAATTAGATTCAACAGGTTAATTACTTCTGCATTGTAGAATGCAAAAAACAATAGGATAAAACAAAAGGATTTAGATTCAGCAGTTTGACCATTTTTACATTATTGAATAAAGCAAAATATAGAATAGACAAAAATGGATTTAGATTCAAGAGGCTATTCACTTCTTAATTGTTGAGTGGAAGAAATTATTGACCCATATGTATTTAGATTCAGTTGGTTGATCACTTCTTAATTGTTGGGTAAAAGAAATTATTGACCCATATGTATCTAGATTCAGTTGGTTTATTACTTCTTAATTGTTGGGTGAAAGAAATTATTGACCCATATGTATCTAGATTCAGTTGGTTGGTTACTTTTTAACTGTTGATAGACAGAATTAAAAGGATAAACGATTGGATTAAGATTAAACGAAGTGGATTTACATCTAACAGTGTATTCATTTCTAAACTATTGAATGAAAAACTACAGAAGAGACAAAACGGATTTAGATTCAACAGGTTGTACACTCCTACATTGATGCATAAAATAAACTATCAAATAGAACATAATAGAGCAAAACAGCTTAGGTTCATGATGTTTTTCACTTCAACATTCTTGAATGAGCTGGATTTCAGTTAAAAGTAAGCACTAATAGCCACCTTCGAAGCCTTTGGTGGGTGTCTGAATCCAGCAGATAAGAGCGCTCAAAAAAACGATGGTCTACTACGTCACGCAGCCAGTGCAAAGGCGTGGAAACAGACAATAATTATAATTGGGTTTCCGACTTTAATTTGATATCTGCTGATTCTCAGCCGTGGAAAGTTAGTGATACTCCAGAATTAATTTGTTTGCAGTTCCAAAGACATAAAGTAACACAGATTAGAAACTCTTTTTTTGGACATTCAAGTCAAGTCAAGTCAAAATTTATTTGGCAAAGACACATACATGTTCATCGCCATGAACAATGTGGTGGTACAAGCAAATATTACAAAAAGTTTGATAAATATACAGTATGAATGAAATATTATCAGTAAACTACAAACTACACAATCATGTAATATAGTTCATCAGTATATACTGTCTATTCAAACATAACAGAATAATATAATAATAAGCAGACGTTTGTTTGGCTTCTTTTAAGCGTTGCCAAATGTATGTATTTAGCTAAATTTACAAACTTTCTCTTTTGATCACACGTCAATAAATTTAAATGTATGAGTGTTTAAACGTACAAATGAACAAAAATGATACTCGATTTCTATCTGATGCATATTACATTTTGTAAATAAACGCTTTTCTAAATCTACCTTCTTATATTGCTAATTTATGAGCTGAACATCTAAACCTAGATGGAGCAATTCTACACTTTTCATTTTTCAATAGATGTTAAATATTTTATTTCACTCACACTATATAACTATTTCACCGATATCAGAAACCTGGGTCTGGGAACAAAGATTTAACATTTTTGACCAACTATTCACTAGTGATCTAAAGGAATTCTGCCAAATCGCCAAAAACTGCTGAAGCTTTTGTTTGCTGTGGCACAACAAAGACTGTTTCAAAAGCTTTAAATGGACATTTTAAATATCGGGTCCTTTCTGGATTAGACTTTTTCAAACGGCAATTCGATATTTTTCCAAATGCTAAATGTCGGGTAAAAATCAATACATATCTTTATAAATCATAACTTATTTCTCAAAGAAAAATTTAATCATAAAAAATGGGATTTTTTTTGAAAGTATTATATATTCCGTACCAAAAAAAGGCTCCTTCTACATTCATTTTTTTAGTAAGATGTCATTTTGCAGAAAAAAAAATGCATGCTCTATTGCACAGTTCAACGTATTTCACCATATTCATGCACATTGTGTCTTGGCACTACATATACATCAGTGCTTTTATCATAGTAGCATGTTTACGCACTGTTCATAATATATTATGAACATTCATCATATTTATTAGCAATTCGCCCGATCGTATTCCTTATAAAAGTTACCATGGCTAATTATTGACTGTTCTATATGTAAAAACAGGAATTTGGTGCATAACTTTAGAATACCGGTCTACATGTACGCAAGTTATTGTCCCACCAAAACATTCAGACCCTGCTTGCGTGTAACTTGGGTTGGAAATGGGCAGTTTCGTAGAATGTAGAGTGCGAATTAACTTATAAGGGAAAATTCTCTCTCTCTCTGTTTTTTCTCTCGCATTTCGAACCTTTTCCAGTCTAACAATCCTTTGATTATCTTCTTTTCCCAAAACTAAAAAAAAAAACAAAAGATTCCAGACTAAAGTTATCTCGCACAATCGGGGGTCAACTAGTTTGGAAAAATCGCAACGTCAAGGGGACGTGATAGCGGCGTTTTGGGAGGGGACGGCGTTTTAGTCTCCGCTTCAGCCTAGAAGTGAGCATGAAGCAGGCTACCAAAGCTTCTGTTAAACCTATGCTGAAATTTTTTCCAGTCTCTGGTTGTTTATTTTGGACTCATCAAATCATACAAGAAAGCGAACTGGTCTGACTTCAAGAAAGAGTGAGGATAACAGGTTATCATCCATACACATACCATCTCGACAAAGCAAAACTAAAGCTGATTTACCATGGTTACCCACAATATTGTCAAGCAAATTAGAAAAAGAGACAAACTCTAAACAAAAATAAAAAGTCATAGTCACTGAATAGTAAAAACATAGAGAAATTCAAACAACTTAAAGCATCAGTGCAAAAACAAATAAGAAATACCTATTGGTCATACCTAGAGTCAATTATTTTCTCAGACAATTCAGATCCAGGCCATAAGAAGAAGTTTTATAACATTGTTAAACACAAAAATACTGAAAACACAGGAATTGCACCACTCAGCGTTGATAGTCATACTCACAATGACCCAGTGAAGAAGGCCAACTTAATAAATAAACAATTCGAATCAGTCCTCTCAAAGCCTTCGCCACTCAGCCTCAAACAATAAGCCAAAAGTTAAATGTCAGAACTTGGTCACACACCCATGGCTCCCATGTTCATCTAAGTTCAAGGCCGAAGGTCCAGACGAGGTTACTCAAAGAACTATACACAAAGATAGCACCAATCCTCAGAATCATATTCCAAAGTTCACTAGACACAGGTATTGTTCCTGGACTGGAAACTTGCCATAATCACACCAGCATATAAAAATGGGTCAAAGTCAAAAACAGAAACTACAGACCATCACTGACATGTTTAGCATCTAAACTAATGGAACATATCATTGCTTCAAACATGATGGATTACTTTCACACACACACAACATACTCTGTCCCCAGCAACATGGATTCAGGTCAAAACAAACCCGCTGTGAGACCCAACTCATCGGCTTTACACAAGAAATAGCTGACAACCTAGATCAAGGTCAACAAACTGATGTCATCGTCATGGACTTCAGTAAAGCATTCGACAAAGTCGACCACCACAAACTCATAGACAGGCTGAAACACATTGGAGTTCATCCCATACATCATTTCATGGATAAAAGAGTTCTCAAAAACTTCTCACGACAAGTATTTTTCGAAAACAAGGTCTCTGACAGGCTTCCTGTGCTTTTTGATGTCCATCAGGGATCGGTCCTAGGTCCTTGTCTCTTTCTCGCACTCATCAATGACCTATGAGGAATTAAGTGTCAGCAGCTGTGTGCATCTGTTTGCGGATGACACCATATTTTACTTAACAATTAAATCACAAGCGTCAGTACAAAGCTTACAAAATGATTTGCACAACCTTGAAATATGAGAAAAAAACGTGTAACAAACATGATTAAGGAATTAAATGGTCAACACTCCAGCAAAGGCCAAACAAAGCCAGCCTGGTCATGCTACACAAAATTAAAAAAAACACTAAACAAGTCAATGTCGATCACGATCACGTTACAGACACAAGAAACAACAAATCCCTCATCCCGCAGTCAAAAACACAATATCACATACACTCATTCTTACTATACGACTATGGAACGAATTACCGACCTAGATTAAGGCTACCCTTTATCAGTGAATTGAACAAGTTGGATTGTAAATATTCACAATAAATGTTTATTTAAGATCTGTAGTGAAAATCTTATGTTTTTATCTTTGACAATATTAATGTTCCTGACACGCGCCTACCTAGCATAGTCAGTATTGACTTTTGGCAATAATAAGTTGAAGTTAAAGCTCAACAAATATGCATTAGTTACAGCAAGAGGGGAAATGAAACGGGTGTTTTTGAGTCATTTCACCTTCAGGCCTAAAGCGGTAATGTTTTGTAGAGACATTTGATTAACCTTTAAGACCTTATAAAAGAAAGATCAGCCTAGCTTTCCCCCTACTTTGATTAAGGTATTTCCATCCTTTTATTTCTTTTTCTTCTTCTTTTACATTAATGGTAATATCTATCTATCTATCTATACTGCCCAACGCCCCTCTCGGGTATGACTGGCAGGTGCGCGTCAATGCAAGATAAAAGTGTTTAAAAGCATTGAAAGGGAGACTTCAAAGCATGAAAGTGAGATGTGAAATAAAGTGTGAAAGTGTTGAAAATAAGACGAAATGTATTTATAGGTTAAAAAGTTTGTTAAAAACAGAGCTTTACACGTTCAGGGGCGACTGGGGAGCAAAGAGGTGTTTATTCCACCCTTAAACCCATCAAGGTCTGTCTGTAGGACAACAGTAGCGGGTAGGTTGTTCCAGAGTACTACAGTATATGGGAAAAAAGAATATTTGAAGTAGTTGGAAGAGGAGTGAACTTGTCTGAAAGATAGGGGGTGCATGTGACGAGACACCCTCGCCGGCCTCTCAAGATACGACGGTAGCGAAACCGCCACCAAGCCATAAACAATTTTGTAAAATACTGTAAGTCTACAAAGGTCGCGTCTGTCTTGTAGTGTCTACCATCCAAGATCTGTATGCATACGGGTGACACTACTGTAATATGAATAGTCATTTTTTACCCATCGGACTGCTCTACGTTGAACTTTTTCTATTTTATGTATATTGGTTTTTGTGTGCGGGCTCCAGACAGCTGAGGCATATTCCACTTGTGGCCTAACTAATGTTTTATAGGCTGCTTCTCTGATACTTTGTGTTTTAGTTTGAATGTTTCTGCAAAGGAAAGCAAGAGTTTTATTTGCATTTGAGGTGACGTTGTTTATATGTTTATTCCATGAGAGATCTTCTGATAGGGAAACGCCTAGGTATTTTGCACCGTTTACAACTTCTAATATTTGTCCATGTAACCTGTAATTAAAAAGAAATTTGTGCTTTTTTTTAGAGATGATTAAAACGACACACTTGTTTGGGTTAAATTCCATGTCCCATAATTTTTCCCAGTGAACTAACTTGTCTAGATCATTCTGAAGAACAGAACAGTCCTGCAAGTTGTTAATTGCTAAGTATACAGCAGTGTCATCTGCAAAAAGACGAACTTGAGATGTAATAGAATTTAGAAGGTCATTTATATATAAGAGAAAAAGTAAAGGACCAAGTACTGAGTCTTGTGGCATCCCGGATGTTACTGGGACTTCTGTTGAGCATTCTCCTTCCAGTAAAACTTTTTGTGATCTACCTATAAGAAAGGATTTAATCCATGTTACAGCTTGTTTGTTTACTCCATATTCCTGCAATTTAAAAAGTAAATTTAGATGACTAACTTTATCAAACGCCTTGCTAAAATCTAAAAGAATAAGATCTGTTTGCTGAGCATTCACAAGATTACACGCCAGATCGTCAACAAGTTGTACAAACTGTGTTTCACAAGAACGACGTCCCCTAAAACCATGCTGTAAATCATAGAGAATGTTATGTTTATCAAAATGCGCTGTCAGATTTGAAGCCACAATATGTTCCAAAATTTTACATATTATACAGGTTAGTGAAATAGGTCTGTAATTTGCTGGATCCTCTCTGTTACCTTTCTTAAAAAGTGGTACCACGTTTGCTGATGTCCAAATTTTTGGTAAGAAACCTGTATTTAGTGATTTCTGAAATAAAAGAGACAATATTGGTGAGATTTGATATCTAAGAGATTTCAGAACCAAAGGCTTGATGTTATCCGGGCCTGCAGCTTTGTGTAGGTTTAGGTTGGAAAGTAGCTTCAGTACACCATTGACTGAGATGGTAATGTCTGGCATAGCTGGATATTTACTGAAACTAGAATGTGAGCCAGAGTTCTTCATGGCTGAAGCGCAAGACTGAGATAGAGTTAGAGGGGACATGGGTGTAAACACTGATTGAAATTGTTGATTTAAAATATTTGCCTTTTCTTCATTAGCTGATTTAGAGGTGCCTGATATTTTGCCATATAATTTTGAGATACCTGTTGCATCCTGCCTGGCACTTTTTATTAGGCTGAAAAGTTTTTTAGTATAAAATTTTGGATTTGCATCTTTTGTTTCACTATTCTGATCTTGTAAACATAAAACATATTCAATAGAATTGTTATAAGACAATTTTATTTGTTTCTTTATTACATTTTTCAAATTTAGAAATGCAGATTTAGTTCGGTTGTTTCCATCTCTTTTCAGTTTACTGTACATTTTATCTTTTTTTCATAAGGCGTTTGATGGGCTGTGTGATCCAAGGTAGAGTGTTTTTTGTACCAATTCTTTTTGTAGGAATAAAATCTGAAATACCAGAAGAAATTGCATCTGAAATATTTCAATTACTGAAAACGGTATGGCCATACGTTTGAGAGAGTGCTCCCAAGCTACTCAGTTCACCCAGGAAAAATGTAGCAACGTGATAAGACAGGGCGCAAAACCTAGCACCTTAAAACCTTAATATTCAACAATATACACATGGTTTTAGTAAACGAAAAGTTTTACATACTTCCAGTCCTACTTTGTAATTTTTAACTCTTATTGTATATTTAACTGCTTAAGCTATTTTTCAATCGAATAGACCACCTTTTTTCTTTTCTGTTTTCATGAGAACAGCAAATTTTGTGGGCGCCGATGTTATTTCCATATTTTCGTCAACAGTTTAGCTGTTTCCCCAGTTTTTATTTTAATGATTTTCACAAACCTCTAAATAAATGAAACACCGGTGTAGAGTCAGCCGAAAATGAAAATGCTAAAAGAATCTGGTGTTGGCCCCAAACTTAGATATTAAACGAAAAAATGTCTTGCTACGGTTGCGGTGCAACTTTTAGCGCATTTAAGAAAGAGGTAGGGTAAAGTTTTGAATTCATAAACGAGTAAAATCCAGACGTTAAAGCACTGTAGCTGTAAAGACCAGAAAAGAGTCTCCTTCATTCAACATAGACAGTGTCACTGTCAGCAATTCACTTCTAAGTCTAGCATGAGATTATATAACAGTTAAGATGGTATACGATTCAGAATGCATTCCTTTCCATAGACATTACAATATACTTATACACAAAACCTTGGTTTTACATTTCATCTAGTCTAAATAATTGTACAGTTTGTTCGCCAGTTTCGCGATAAATTTACGGACGTTTCGGTAAATGACCAGTTCGGTAAATTGGATTTATATAGTAAACCCTTTGGACGTTTCGGTAAAAAGGCAATTATATAGTAATTATATGGTAACAATGGGATATATCACATATTTCCAGTGAAACTGAATTTTAATCACTAACTGATTAAATTATCAACTCATATTTGTAAAGAATGGCACATAATTAAAGACAAACAATTAGGACAGTCACTAATTAAATTACAACGGTTTTCTTTAATCTCTTAGTTGTACTCAACACATTAGCAGGCTTTAAAACCTGCTAATTGAGTAATAATAGACGCGTGCCCGAAAATATCAGAGCACTGACTGTGTTAAATGAATAAATGAATAAAACACACGTATATATCTCTACCTGCATATTGTAGTGATGTCGTGAAACCAAAGTACAATTGATTAATCTGGGTCCAAACTGTATTCTTTATCTTGAGTATAACTTAAAAAATAATGTAACTTTTTAATTCCTATCAGAGCCTTTTTGCTAAAAATTGCGATCAATCAGACTGGATCCTGATAAGATGATGAAAGTAAGACAAAATGTTTTTAATTCCTTTGCCAAAACCGATTAGAGCCTATTCAACATTACAGTTGCTTATAAATTTTACCAGACCACTGTAAATAGTTTAGACACTACCCAACAGGACGAGGAGTCAAAAAGAAAACAAACCAGGTAATTATTATGTGTTTTTCATATGTGTGACAACTTTCTCCATTATTTACAATATAATTACTATATAATTGCCTTTTTACCAAAACGTCCAAAGGGTTTACTATATAAATCCAATTTACCGAACTGGTCATTTACCGAAACGTCCGGCACCCAGTTTCGTCGCACTTTTTACATAAGTCGGTCAAATTACATCAAAGTGCAGATGAAAGAAAACATTATTGTACATATAGAATTACACAAGTCACAACTTGAACTTCGTTAAATATTTACTCAAAGTTTAATTAACTTATTACGCTGCCGTTCTTGATTTCATATGGACCTATTTCACCAGTTCCGAAGCAGGTTCACTGGTTTCGGCGGACATCATTTTTTTAACACTTCCGTGAAAATACGTAAAGAGGCTTCCCTTGGGGAAATTTCCGGTACATCTGTAAACAGTAACAGACATTCAACAGTCCACAAATATTAACACAGATTATAAATTTACATCATGTCTTGTATTAAAATCGAAAACAGGGTTATAAAAGGTTACCACCATTTGAAGTGTATTACCACCTGAAAATCAGCCAAATCATGAATAAAAAAACTGTGATGGACATAGCATATACTATTGCATGGAGAAAGATAAAAGCATGACCCATGTAAATCATGTCAATATGACAAAATATAAATAAAGAAATGGTGTTCCCCATATGGCACCTCTTGAAAAAAAGTTGTACTCAAATCCATCAGATAAATCTAAATGTACCTCCTACCGTTACTATCTAATTTTCATTTGAATAAATGGACGGTAATGATTAAACTTTAGAGCATGTGTTGCTATTAATCTGACAAAAATTCAGGACCATAAAATTTTCCCATCCTCTCCAAGCGTATCTGGTAAGTTGAAATCAAGTTTTCAACTTGACATTTTCAGCCATTTTGTTTTATCTGATGTAAGAACCCCTTCACATTTGATTGGGACATTTAACTACATTAAAGAACAATTTCATCAAACCTAGTACAACATTTAAGTTGATACACGTGCAAGAACACAGCTGATTACTTTCGCTTACGGATGACCTAATTTTGGGGAAATAATATTCGGAACCGGTGAAACACCGGAACTGGCGAAAAAACTGTACTCAAAAAGCTGAAAATCGTGCTATTTTTTGAATGGTCGATTACTGCCTTCAGAGTACAGACCAGAAAGGATTCCAAATGTGGTGGAAATTTTTCTTCTTTGCCTATGTAATGCCCAACAAAATCTGTTGGGCACTGATTTGCACAATAACTATTAAACATATGACCAAAAAATATACTTGTGGTGGCGGTTATGGAAAGAGTAATCACTATTATAAACTTTCAAATATGTAAAACTCACAGTGAAGTATTGAAAACTATTCCTCTTTGTAATTTACATGTAAACCAGTCCTAGTCTGGTACTAGAAATTCAGACACTCCGTGTACATGCCATGTGTTTTGAAATTTCTATCAACTGTTACGTTCTTAGCAATTTTTTTTACAGTAATTGATTTGTACTAGGTCAAAACTTTTCTGTATTTCATCTAGCAAGGTAGGTTTGTCCTTGTTGAGTGTAGAGGATTACAATCTCAACCAATGGATTACAATTTAATTAGATTACAAGTCCTGTATATCACCACTGGACCTCTGACTCACCCCATCAGTGTTTGGAAGTGTTCTTACTTTACCTCAGCTTATTATTGCCAACAGTCAATACTGACTATACTAGGCAGGCAAGTTCTTGCAACTTATATAATGACTTCTTCCTGGATTCATACCAGTACTAGCGCCGAAAGTGAGGGAATGTGAAATGTCACTGGAGACTCTCATCTCTGGTGGGATTCGAAGCAGAAACCTCTGGATCGGGAGTCCGGTGCTCTGACCCATTGACTACCGCTCCTCTATACTCTGATGCATGTAGTATATTATCTGGCACTGAATATTCAGGAAATGTATTTTTGAGATTGTTAATGAAATTTCAATGGCTACAGAATGACAATGATAAGTATGATTGAAAAATAATTTTTCAAAGGTGTAGGCTGTTCAGGCTTATGACTCCATAAAATCCATTGACCATAAAAACTGATCTTGAAGCTAAAATGTAATAGATCAGTTGTGCTTATACTCTAGCAAAGTCTGTAGTTCTAGTTGAATGTAACAACCCATGATCTATTATTTATTAATAAAGCATGGTTTATTTTGCCTGCTGTGTTGATGTAGGGCTTGTGTGTGAGTAACCAGTTGGAATAATGCAGGAAACACAGAATGTTTTGATATAAGGCACAACGTAAGAATGAGGGGAATCACTAGCAACAAAAATGTGGTGGAAATTCTCCTACATAATAAAGCATGACAGATTCTACTATCCAGCTGGTTTGAATAAAGAAGACACATCTACGGTAAAATAAGTACATCTAGCAAATGGTGATACTTTAGTTTTATGTAATATTATAAATATAAAACAACTCTTTTTTGTTTTCAGCATGGTTGTAAGAATTGTGGGTTTGCATTCTGTATGAAATGTTTACCAAACAAACATGCCATTGCCAAGATGGGGAATGAAAAACACAGGGTGTGCATGAAGTGTTACAATATACTTACAGGGTGAGTCATAAACTTTGTTACATCTAACAGATTCGATTTGTCCAGAGTGGAGCAACAGAGCATCAAACTCACAACCTTTAGGGAATTCATTTATAACACCAAATGTCTCAGTCTGAAGGTTGTGGGTTGGAATCTTACTGAAATAATGTTATTACAACTACAGAAGTCTGTACACAAGCTTTTACCTTTCAAAAGTCAAGGAATTATTCAAAGAGAGACATGAAGTTGCATGAGTCTAATTCTACAATCTTTTGAGAATAATTTGTTGATGCTTAACTATGTACAAGGTATGTTCCATAAATTTGCAGAATTCTCTTCCCAAAACTTTATTTTTCAATAAAATTACATGGAAATACAATACATACACAATCCTGTGATAATTTAAAATGGATTATTTTTATTTTCTTCAACTCTTCAGAGTTTTAGTGGTATCAGTAACAACCTCTATTAACTCACTTCAAGCATGCAGTTTTTTTGTCGAGCCCACTTGCAGTGAGCACGACTTAGTCGCCACTTTTGGCGTATAGTTTGATGTATGTGCATCGGTGCGGCCCTCCGGATTTGTCCTCTTTATATCTTGCTCATTCTTTGAAGGATTTCAAAATAATTTGGTACAAATGTTCACCATGATGGGGTGGTGTGTCGCACACAAAACCCAGGTCTGCCGCTCAAAGGTCAAGGTCACACTTGGGGGTCAGCCCAAAACCTGTGTCCAGAACGTAACTTCTACATGCATGGAGGGATTTATAAGTCGGGACAAATATTCTCTGAGGCGGAGTGTAGCGCGAACAATTCAGGTGTCTGTAGCAAAGGTCAAGGTCACACTTAGGCTTCAAATGTCAAATGACAAAAAAAACATTAATTTGCAAGTATAACTTTTATATACATGGATGGATTTTAATATAACTTAGCACAAATGTTCTCCATGTTGAGTTGAGTTGTCTCGCACAAAATGAAGGTCAAGGTTGAGGTCACAAAAGGTTAAAGGTCAAACAAATATATTAAAATTTGTTTGTTGGTGCTGTATCTTGCTTATGCTTTGAAGTATTATGCTTAGTAGTCAGAGGATTTGAAAAATTCAGGTGTCTGTGGCAAAATCAAGGTCATATATAGGGGTCAAAGGTCAAATAACAAAATAAACGTTCATTTGCGAGTATAACTTCTATATACATGGATGGATTTTGATATAACTTTGCACAAATGTTCTCCATGTTAAGTTGAGTTGTCTCGCGCAAAATGAAGGTCAAGGTAAAGGTCACAAGAGGTCAAAGGTCAAATAAAAACATTAAAATTTGTTTATTGACGCTGTATCTTGCTTATGCTTTGAAGTATTATGCTTAGTGGTTGGTCAGAGGATTTGAAAATTCAGGTGTCTGTGGCAAAGGTCAAGGTCATATTTAGGGGTTTAAGGTCAAATAACAAAATAAAACATTCATTTGCAAGTATAACTTCTATATACATGGATGGATTTTAATATAACCTAGCACAAATGTTCTCCATGTTGAGTTGAGGTGTCTCGCACAAAATGAATGTCAAGGTCACAAGAGGTCAAAGGTCAAACAAAAATATTAAAATTTGTTTTTTGGCGCTGTATCTTGCTTATGCTTTGAAGTATTGTGCTTAGTGGTCAGAGGATTTTGAAATTGTTGAGCCCGCTTGTGGTGAGGTCGACTAAGTCGCTGCTTTTCACTTTTGGTGGTTTGGTGTATGTGTGTCTGTCAATTTGTGCATCTATTTAGATTTGTCCGGTCTATATCTTGCTCATTCTTTGAAGGATTACAAAATAGTTTGATACAAATGTTCACCATGATGGGGTGATGTGTCACACACAAAACCCAGGTCAGCCACTCAAAAGTCAAGATCACACTTGGAGGGTCGGCTCAAAACCCGTGTCCAGAGCGTAACTTCTACAATGTCAAGATTTTGCCTTGGGTATAAAGATGATGTGTTGCGCACATCTCACCTATATATACATCTTTCTCCTTGATCTGAAGCTTATAGGTTCAGGTTTGAATTAAGACGAGCGGGCTCGACATTCTGCCCGTGGGCATGTCTAGTCATACATTTAAAACGCACTAGAAATGCTGCTGAATACTTTATGCAATTTTGTTATCCAAAAGCACCTGATATTAGCATCATGTCTTGATGTCATTTCCTGTAAGTTTGAAGACAATATGTTGAGTAGTTAACTTTATGAAAAGAAAATACTAAAATTTCAAATTTGACTGATCAATTTTTCCACTGGTGTCAAAAGTGTTCTTTATAATGGATGTTTAAGATTTTCAGACTGTGCATACCATAGCTAGAAATACAAGGTACAGCACATTGATATATCAAAACTATTCAGATAGTGGTCACTTCTAGGGTTATGGTGTATTTAGGAACACTGGTAATATTGAGGGCTGGCCATTTTCTAAGAGATTCGGAAAGGTCAGTTAGAGGCTAATAGCAGTCCCACAACAAAGTATATTTTGTTGTTGCCGTATGTTACATCTGTTATACTTCTTTCACAGAAAAGTGAAGCCAAAAGACGAGAATCCAGCAAAGTATTCCCCACCAGAAAACTACAAGAAGTAGGTTTAACTCTTTCCTTTAAAGAAGTGCAAGAGGTCTATTTAAAATTACAGATTTCATTGTCTTTTTTTTATCATGAAATTAAGGATTTTCTCAGAAAATGTAACCATTGAGTTTCCCCTATAGATGTATCGAGGAAGTAAAGTGATATTTTTGTCAAAATTGATTTTGTAAAATGCTCTAAATACAGCACTTAAAAAGTATTTTTGAAATCAGGAGAGTAGCAGCATTAGAAGAGAGGGAGGCAAGGGGTCATTCTTCGGGTTCAGGTGGTAAACCTCATGGGCATGGAGGTGGAGGCCATCATAAAGTTCACCATAAGGGAATGTCAAAGGCAGATTTAGAAATACAGGAGAGATTGGAGAAACTAAGAGAGAAGACTCCTCAAGAAAGTATGTATTAACATTATGAAATCCTTTTCTTCTATTTATCTTACAAAAATAAGTTAAGTTAGAATACAGAAAGCAGCAAAAGAATTTACTGGAGAAGAGTTTTGTTCTTTCTAAGATTTGTTGATACATTTGTAGCCGGGTACAGGTATATTGGTGATAAATCAGTAGGTAACGCCATGTGGCTTTTGGTAGCTCAGTTGGTAGAGTGTCCACCCTGTAAGGGGAAGGCCCTGGGTTCAAGTCTGGGTCTAGCCACAATTTTTCACCACCTGTTACACATTGGATCTATCCCTGAAAACCATTAAACAGAAAAAAGTCAAACCAGTCCCAGTGATCAGATTCTTTAGGTCTTTTAGACTTTGTATGCCTCTAATAATGGCATGGTCATGGTTACAGTGAGATGTGAGCAGCCACCTAGAACCTAGAGTATATTCTATTTTCTTTAAAATCATCAAATTTGAGTGATTTTGAATGTTGTACTTACAATATTAATCAGTGTTAAAGGTGTCAGTCAAAAATAAAGGTTAACAGTTTAACTGATTGCATTAATATTAACCTTTAAATAGAGAATTGTTTTAGTACCATTTTCATTGGATAGCTATTTATTTCAATGTGACACTTCTTACGAAGTGTCTTAAAGCCGAAAGAATTCTTTTGAACATGTCCTTTCTTTTGAAAATTATAAACCAGTTTTTGTTTGTAGTGAATAAGTCGATGAAATAGATATGCAGGATATCATCAATTTTAGTAGGGTATGTCCTTTTAAGGTGCATCAGATATAGTCACAATTAAATGGAGGTAATTCTACTATTTCAGTTGCTGCCTCTAAAGTGTCCAGTCAAGAAATAGACAACAGACTGGCACAACTAAAAGGCATGGATCCTTCCAGATACAACACCTCCAATAAACCTGTGAGTTCAAGTTGAAAACAAACATATGCATGTAGAACTATGAATACTTATTTAATATTATTTCATAAACAAAAACATACTGTCACTTATGTAAATGTAGAACAAGTATTTCACTCACTGATATTTTGACAGTGTTGGGGATTTTTATGTCAGATCTTTCAAAAGTGAAATTTAGGTATCCAGAATCTTTATTTCTTTTAAAATGGCTACTTTTTGGGTATCATTTTGGATAAAGGCTCATTGGTCAAGCTCATATGTAGACTTTGTTATAACTTCTACAAGTTCTGGCTAGGAAGCTTTCATTTAGATGTGTAACTAATGCACAAGATGTTGCTGAATGGTTAAGTATAAGCTGAAATATGTTATTGTAAAATGTTAAAAATTTCAGTTGATATAACAAAACTATTTTGCAGGTTTACCATCCTCCAGATAGGAGAACACAGCAAGAACAGATGAATGATCTGTTGGATGAGATAGGCAATGAGGTGGAGCTGGATTCCCGACTCCCTGACCCGGCAGAGGAGATTGCCGCTCGGCTTGCCAGACTAAAACAGCCAGACAAACCAACCAATGTGCCATCAGATACAGCAACTTCAGGTCCAGATAAAGATGAAAACAATCTAAATAAGCCATCAATGAGAGATTCACAAACATTTTCACATAATATTTCTACTTCAAACTCAACAGATTCCAAAGATACTAAATTGGAATTGAAAGATGGTGGGAAACCTGTGGCAACAGGGGAGAGTAAAGAAGATCAAGTTAGTCCAGAGGACGTGAGTAGAATCCTGAATGAGGCGGCACAAGAACTAGAGCACGATGCAAAGAAAGCTTTAAAAGGTCTTGAAGAAGACAAAGAAATTATGAAAAAATTGCAGGAGATCAAACAAAGGAGAAAGGAGAGTTCATCTGATGTAAACAAAGGTGAATTTCTCTTTGAATGCTAGTATTTTAGACTGATATTCTTTCTCCCTGTTATGACAATTCAAAGATGGTTTGGTGATTTATCTAACATTTTCAAAACTGTTGGAAACTCACTCATGTGGATCCAAAAACTAAGTGACCAGCTCAAAAGAAAAAATGTCACAGTTTTGACCCAGCCTTCATTTAACTTCTTCAGAATGTTTGTCTTGAGGGTCTCTTTGGATTACTTTGAAACTGGGTCACATGAAGTCCAAGCTAGCTAACCAGCTAAGAAAAGTGGAAAATTTTGTTAAAAGGCTGTTTTTTTGTTCAGCCCAATTGAAACTCTCAGAATGTTTAACATTCTAATCTTGCGTATGAATTGGAAACTATTTCTTATGCGTTTTTTTTTCATGTTTTTTTTTGTTTCAATCTTAATGAAACTTGGTTAGATTGTTTGAATTACAACACTCTAGCGTGAGTTTGACATTGGGTCATGAGTCATCAAAACCTGTCACCAGTTCAGATCAGTGGAAAACCTAGGTCACATTTTTTAACCAATCTTTATAAGAATATTTGACATTTCGATGAATTTGAACTTGGGTCATTTGTAGTCAAAAATAGGTCATCAGCAGAAAACCTTTTGAACAGTATTGAGATCACATTTTTGCCCCAGTTTGCATAAAATAGGTCAAATTGTTTGTCTTGATTTTTTGTAGCATGGGTTTGAAAGTGTCTTTTTGGGTTATATTGAACCAGATTTTACCTTCTTCCTTAGAACATTGTTCTCAGATGAGAAAATAGAGGTCATCTTAGCTCTTTGTTATTTTGTGCAGATACATTGTAAAATGAACTGTGCCATGGAGGAAGCTCAATTGAACAACAGCTTTGTTTGAACAACCATTATGCAGGAATTGTGTTAATGAACAAACTTTTTTATACCCCTGACAGACTGTTTGCTGGGGTATATAGGAGAAATCTTATGGTCAGTCAGTTTGTTGGTTGGCCGGTCGTAGCAAAATCTCATGACCCAAACTACATCCACATCTCTAGGACTATCAGTTTGAAACTTTGTGTGCCTGTTCACTAATAAGACTTAGTTTAGATGTGTGTGACATACTTTTCATGCATGCCAGTGCTTGCTCTTCTGTTTTTACAGTCAGTCATAGCAAAATCTTGTGATGCAAACTATAATCCACCTCTTTAGCGCAACTGATTTGAAACTTGGTATGAAAGATCTTTAGTAACTGTAGATGTGCATGACATACTTTTCATGCAGGCCAATGCATTCTCTGCAGTTTTACAGTCAGTCATAGTAAAATCCTGTGATGCCAACTACTTCCATATCTCTAGCACTATTTATTTGAAATTTAGATGCAAGATTACCAATTTGTGTAGATGTGCATGGCATGTTCTATATTTCCCCTTTTCCTCTGACAAGGCGATATTGTGGGGGTATTAATCACAATCAGTGAAAGTTTAAAACTGTTTTGAGAAAATATAAGCCTGCAGAAGTAGAGAAATATCATTTCAGCTGACCAGCAAAGTGTTACAGAATCAGAGGCAGAAACATCTGCAGTCTAGAAGAATCTACTTCGATATGACAGACAAAAATTGTTTATTTAGATTATGATTAATTTCGTGTCTATAGAAGTGTCATATAATTGTTTGATTCTAGATGAAGACATGGAGGAATCTGGTAGTGAGAACGAGGAGGATGAAATAGTTACCCAGTCTATCATAAAACAGGCTATAGAGGAGAACAAGCTTGATGAAGCTGCTGCCAGAGATGGTCTTGACACAACGAAAGTCTCCAAAGGCTCAACTAAAACTGCCAAGAAAATCATAAATACAGATGAGGAGGTAAAAATAAAATCGTTACATGTATATCATATTATCATGTTGCAATTAAAACACCATTTAGCAAGTTTTTTACTTAATTTAGTGAATTTTTATGTTTTTTTCTTTCCTGAAAGAGAGCTTGCCAATGATTTTTTTAGCTCGACTATATGGAGTATATGGAGCGCTGTCCTACTCACCCCAGTGTGGGCAACCATGTCCATATTTCTGATTAAAGTTTTTGTGCTGTAAAATATTTTTATGCCCCCACCACATAGTGTAATAACCTAAGTAATACTGAAATCCTGTGCTTTCCTAGCTGTTTAAAATAATTACCATATTGTTAAATAAGTGAATGAGTTATGGAAGAAAGGCATTGTTAATGAGTAATGAAAGTAAGACATTCTGAAAGAGGTATAGCAGCTGACAAATTTTGAAAGAGGTTTATTTGTAAAGCGAATTACTCTTAGCCTCTCAAGCAATTAACTATATATCAATTGTTTTCCCTGGTAATGAATTTCCCTTTCTGTGACAAGTCCCAGTTGTGGGGGCATCAGTGTCAGACGGACATGTCTAGTTTACCATAACTTCTTTATTTCGAGAGGGATTTACTTTAGCTTCGAATATATATGTACCTTATAACTCTAGCATCCATATTTCCAGAATTATCTCCCCTTCAAACTTAGAATTTACCTTAAAAATTATAATATTTTACTATTACTGCTTTATTTCATTATGGATTTACTTCAGACTTCAAATATATATTCCTTATTATTACCCACATCATATGTAGTAAGGTTCATAACTCTAGCATCCATATTTCCAGAATTATTTCCCCTTTAAACTTAGAATGTTTTTTAAAAAATTGTAATATTTTTCTATAACTTCTTTTTCTCCTCATACTTTATTTTTCTTTTTTTAACAGATTTGACTTCTTATTTTTTTTTTACTGTATTCATAGATGTCTTATTGACCTGTAGAATTTGCTGAAGAGTTAACATGCATATTTGAAGCATTCAAAGTTAATGAATGTACAGAAACAGTAAAAGCTTCATTTTCTACTTGACATGATATTGTCATTTGGATGCAAAGAAAAAACTGGCAAGCAGTACATACCACAGTGGCTGTTG
Organism: Cyclina sinensis; assembly: GCA_012932295.1. NCBI lineage: Eukaryota > Metazoa > Mollusca > Bivalvia > Venerida > Veneridae > Cyclina > Cyclina sinensis. The sequence continues at coordinate 1,365,602 of JAAONU010000011.1, forward strand.
CCCTGTTTTGTTGTTGTTGTGTTGTTGTTTTTTTGATAAACTATGACACCAATTGGTTTACATACTGCTTTATTTTCATTTTCTAGTGGTATGACCCTGACGAGCTACCATACTGTTGTATTTGTACGGAGGATGCTGTTGTTAGGTGTCTCGGCTGTGACAGAGACCTGTACTGTAAACAGTGCTTTCAGTAAGTTTTAAGTTCTTACAAAGGTAGAGAACAATATGAAGAAAGTGAAGCCTTGCTATGTTTGAGAGACTGTACTTTTATTGACATTTTGATGATTGCTTGTGATACTTATTGTATTTCATTCAGTAAATACAATTACCTTGCTTTTAAACAATCAGTGTTCAGATTTTGCTCATGATGATGTCTTAAGTATTGGCAGCGATGGCAGAAATGGTCAGTTGAATTAGTTAAGTCTGGAACATAATTATAACGTAGGTTCAGGAAAACCATGTACCCTGGCTAGCTAGGCCTTGGACCCATGACCCCATGCTTACATGTTAGGTGCTCTATATATGTAAGTACATGGTTGGGAGACAAAAAGTTCATATATCATCAAAGCTTTTGTCTTGTGACACATACATTTAAAAAATGTATACTTTATTTCAGAGAAGGGCACAAGGAACTTGGGCTTACAGACCATGTAACGTTGAAGTATACACCACCCGCAGAAGAGAAGACGTGAAGATGCCACCGATGTTCTTTTCATTTACCCATCTGTGATATATTCTTCTGTAGGTTACATGCACATCGTAAAGATGTTTGTTCTATTCTTTTTGCTAAATGTTCTCGATGTATTTTGATGCCTAGTACAAAACTGCAGTTAACTTTACTTCATATATGTAGTTGCCAAGTAGAATACTGCAGTTTATTACATATTCTATAGCCCAGTGCAGTACTGGGAGTAGTCAACTTGAATGGTGAGAATTTACTACAGTACAGTATTGCTTGTATTATCTGATAAGTGTTTCATCGGCTTTTTTAGCACCTAAAGGGTTCTGATATGTAATGGCTGTCATGTTTACTTCATAATACTTGTTATCAATTAATGTCAAAAGAATTTTCAAGCTTAGATATTGTTGGAAGAGTTCACATTTACTGGCCATTGTAAAGAAATATAATATTTGAATATATACCTTTGTTTTACTGTGAAAAACTATATATAAGATACTGATGGAGTGATGTCAAGATAATTTTTTCTAAAGACTCATTAATTTCTTTTGGGCATTTATTATGATACCTCACAACCAGTGTTATCGGACAACCATTCTTCTGTTAAATTTACATTAATCTGGCTTTTCCTGGATTGTTATAATTGTAATTCATGTATATTATTGTGAAATTATTCAGTGGGAAGTTTGAGTATGAATGGAAGTGGGAATGATTACTACAGAACAGCTTTTATAGTTAATGTAGTGGTTTTATATATACACATTTACATTCCTGATTGGTAAATATGTGCCTCTGTTAATAGGCACTTCAAAGGTTTTCTTATGTTTTTTAAGCATACATGAAGCAAGTATTGCTGACTTTGTCTAAATTGTAAGAACTTCTTTTAAGGTGATCAGTGAATGAACAATAAATGAAAAACTTAGACTTTCCTGTATAAGTAGTGTTTATACAGATATAGTAAAAAGTCAGAATGTTATGTAACAATTTGCAAAAACAATGAAATTATGGCAAGCTAGGAAAACATTTTTCCATCCCAATTTTCTATATAATGAAGACATGATACAAGAAAAAAATGTGAATTATTGAGAAAATAAGTTCCTTGCCAGTTCAAACAATCATGCTTCACAAGTTAAAGCAGTATGCAGATACATGTATATAAGAGTTTCTTTTTGAACTTTCAAGTGATTAATTGTTGTAATGCTGTTGTATTGTATACTTATTACTTAATGTTTAACTGTGACTAACAAATGTGCCAAAATAGACAAGTTTTTATGGTATAGTTTTGCAAACATTGTAAAAATTGAACCCTAGGGAGTAAAAGAAGTATACACTCTAATTTTAATAGATAATTTATAAGGTTTTTCACAAGAAGAAAAAGATATTTCTTGTTAACTGATCCTGCTGTATTCTTTGAAAGATAAGTGTAGACCTTCGGACCTTCATTTAAGTGTTGTTTTTGATGTCTTGCTCACATTTTGATCGCTATATCACGCACAGTTATAAATATTTACAAAAATGTTAGCTTGGTGCAAAAAAAAACACACTGAGGACAATGCATTTCTGACCATACATATGTATAGCTTTAGCTTATCATATATATTTCATCATAAACTTTTCCCCTCTTACTTTGGACTAATAATGCTAAATAAGAGACATTCAGTTTGTATTTCTACGACATCTTGTCTCTTGTAGAGCTGTAGAAAGGCACTCGAGCATTATCATGCTGTTTTTTATATCGTCACAACAATATAAAATTTACTGGCTTATCTTTTTATTATCAAAAAGAAAACAGTTATCTTTTCAAAAGAAATACCACACATCCCTACTTCTGTCATATAGTCATCCAAGTCATTGTGAATTGTGCTGAAAATTTAACTGTCATGTATGTTTTTAACCAGGTTTTCAATTTTGAAAATCCTGGTTATTAGATTGGGGTATGGCGGGCGGATGGGCGGATGGGCGGGCGTCAAACGAAATTGTGTCCGCTCTGTAACTCTTCAACCCTTTGAAGAATTTTGATGAAACTTCAGACAAATGTTTACCACATCAAGATGACGTGCAGAACGCATGTTCCGCATGGCTGGCTCCAAGGTCAAGGTCACAGTGACATTAACATTGAAAATCCTGTCCGCTCTGTAACTCTTCAACCCTTTGAAGAATTTTGATGAAACTTCAGACAAATGTTTACCACATCAAGATGACGTGCAGAACGCATGTTCCGCATGGCTGGCTCCAAGGTCAAGGTCACAGTGACATTAACATTGAAAATCCTGTCCGCTCTGTAACTCTTCAACCCTTTGAAGAATTTTGATGAAACTTCAGACAAATGTTAACCACATCAAGATGACGTGCAGAACGCATGTTCCGCATGGCTGGCTCCAAGGTCAAGGTCACAGTGACATTAACATTGAAAATCCTGTCCGCTCTGTAACTCTTCAACCCTTTGAAGAATTTTGATGGCTCCAAGGTCAAGGTCACAGTGACATTAACATTGAAAATCCTGTCCGCTCTGTAACTCTTCAACCCTTTGAAGAATTTTGATGAAACTTCAGACAAATGTTTACCACATCAAGATGACGTGCAGAAATTGTTGTCTCATTATTAAGTATACTCCTTGCAGACAGTATTGTTAGCCGAAATTTACATCCTACTCATTATCATGTATTCTCATGAATATTATCTTTTCCTTCATGTCATGTTATAATCTTTTGAATATTCATAGCAATCTTCATTCCAAAATTCATACTATAGTATAGAATCAGAACAACATTTTTGAAAACCTGGTTTCGTGGCATTGCCATGTTTCTTGTTGAAAATTACAACATGCCTTTCTTTATGCTGATGAATGTTCAGTTGTTATCCCAGAAACCACCAGTTCTTCTAATCTTAAAGATTATTTAAGATTTAATGGTGGTGTCTGGGTAACGAATTGTCTGATTAATTGATATTATGACTGGAGGCTGAAAAAACCATCACACTTAAGAGTTTTAAAGCACATACAAAAAATGCATAATTTTATGTTGTTTTTTTCAAGTTGAGTTTCAAGATAATGCACATGTATATGTTTTGAATTTGCAAGTCCACAGATGGAAGTCATTAAGAAATATTCAGAATTGGTTGTGTAATTGTACTTACTTTGTAATAGTCGAACTCTGAATTGCCGCAATAGAATCAGACCAAGTTGTCTATGTTCTTTATTTCACTGCAAGTACTGTTAAGACAGAGGGGAAGTCAATATTAACTTCTTGGTTGATGTGGAGTTAATAAGCTTAAATATAGCTCGGTTGCAAAAGATTTATTATTGCAGCTAGTTAACAAATTAAAAATGAAACATTTACCTGTAAGTCAGTCACTGTAATAACGAAAGAACATACTTCTTTAGCAAAAGGTAGTCATTTTTAGGATTCACTGTAGTTTAGTAGTAAAGTACATGCTTGGAGGTCAGTGGTTCAATTTTGTTTGAATGAAAAAAAAACCATCCTGACTGAATGTCGTCAGTTAATCTGTACTTTGTGGACAAGCAGTTATGAAGATCTGTTATTTTTTGTGTATTTCAAGTAAAAAGTAAATTCTTTTAATAGAAAGTAAGCTCTCTTTTTTTCTGTCAGGCATTAATTCATTCACCTCTTGGAAGATGCCATAGTACAAATGAATATGTAAAAAAAGATCATAAATGTATGGAGGGAAAGAATCAAACAGATATGGAGGGTAAGAATCAAACAGGTTTAAGTTCTGTTATAAGAAGTTACACAAGCATTTTGCTTTCACTCCATCAGTTTGTGTTCTGCTGAGTTATAAGTATGGCATATTGAGTTTATGTAGGTCTCCAAGTTTAGGATCAATAGTTTTTTATGGACCAGAGCTTTGAAATATATTGTCAGAAATACAAAAGACTTTATTGCTACTTGGCAGGTCAAGGTCAGCAAACCTAAGTGTGTTGCAAGAAATATGTATCACGTTTTTTTTGGACTGCTAAAAGCAAAGCATAAAATATGTGCTAAATATATTTCCTATTACAACTCGAGTAATCCTCTCCCACGTACCATGCCCCCAACAGGTAAGCAATCTGGAACGGCTCCAAAACTAGATGGCTTGACAACATTATAGGTAACAGAATGCATCAGAATAACAAGTTAGCACCAATTTTTTGATTTAGTGCTCTGTAACCATGTCTCAACCTCTTGGCTACAGAACCTTACTTTGTTGTAAGAAGTGGACTGTTAGAAGATAAATGAACTAATGTTAAAAAAGAAAGAAAATGAAAATTCTTTTCAAACTTCCGTCAGATGCTCAAAGGAATAACAACAAAAAAAAAAAAGACCAAAGACGACTCAAAAACATATTTTATGAATCAGTCAAAACATCATACTGATATTAAATTTGTAGAATATGAAAATACAAACAGGAATACTCTCTCAGATATGAACCAAAAAAAGTATTACACTTTCACCACATGCTTATGACAAGTTTATCTCATTTACCCAGTCAACATATAAAATGTCGGCTTTCTTTTATTCAAAACTATCCATGATTGTGTTTTACTGTTTTTCACTACAGTTCCATTTTCTTTCAATTAGACTGTCCATTTGCAAATTCATTCCATCATGTTTCGACAATACATACATTTCATTACATTACAAAATATCAAGGTCCCAGCTTACCAAAACAAAATTAATGCAAATACACAGTATCAGTTGCAGGCTTTAAGCAGTAATCATGTACCATAAATATCTTTACATTACAAAATATCAAGGTCACAGCTAACTAAAACAGGTGAAAATACTATAGACTATAGTACCAGTTGCAGGCTTTAAGCAGTAATCATCTTTACATTACAAAATATCAAGATCACAACAAATGAGAACAGATGTAAAATGGGCATTACAAATGCTAAAAGTCTAAATGTTTATGAACCCCTGCCTAGAACCAGTGCTAAAATGAACACTAAAAATTATCACAGTAAAGCCATTTTCAACAAACACATGATGCTAAGTCAGCTCTGTATTCCCAGTTGTTACCATAGAAACCAGCACACAGGTAACCTCCAGGGCCTTTCAAGCCGAATTCAGGACCCGTTACTACGTAATCTGGGATCAAGTTGGAAAACTAAAACATAAGTAAACATGAAAAGCACGGTATTTTCAAGCAAAAATTCTGTCAACTTGGAAAATGGTCATGGTACAATAGCCAAAAAAACACAGAAATGACAGATATTTATAAATGAAATGGCAGATATCTGAAAGTCTAAACATCTATAATATATTTACAAATTGAAGAATTTGTTGCCTTAAATTTTTACACTTTCATTTTTGAGACAAACTTGTCTGAGCCTTTGTAATATGAACTCACTAACTGTGCTTAAATGTAAACTTAATGATTTGATAGACTTCTTAAAAACGTATTAGGACTGTTAATAAAAGCCAATGGCTTATCAGAAATTATCATTTTCTTCAAATTTTACTGAAAACTTTGGAAAAGACATACAAAAAATGAAATCACTTACTGGAGACCGTGTCATTGGAGGTATAGTTGGAGCAGCAAGGGAAATCACATCCTGAAGCCCAGCTCTGTCCAGCCCCAGTAAAACAAGGGCTAGATGAGTATTTCCATTAGGGGCCAGTGTTAAGACTCCAGTACGAGGGTGTCTGTATCTACATCCAGAAAGGGAAAGCTCATCTACAGAAAACATGAATGCATGTAGTTAGTTATGAGTGCAATTATTTAAACAAGACAAAATTAAAAACCTGATCAACATGTTTTTTACCTTATCTTTCAAAGCAAATGTTCACATGTATAGCATATTTGAAATGTTCTTGAGTAATTCTGACAAAGTAAGCCTCAAAATTGCTACTTGCAAAAAATCGGACATCTGACATGAAACAATTAATGATTATAACATCATCGGTTATTTGTCTGATGTCTATATAAATTAAGATTTTAAAAAAAAACAGCATCAGTTAAGACAGACATTTTCTTACAACTGGTGGCTGGATACAGTCCTGATTATAACCAGTACTTAAAAAGAAGAAAATAATTTTTAAGAAATGCACTGAATTCTTCTATATCTCAATTCACTAATATTTAAATGATTAAAACAGTAATCTACCTTGTTTCACTTTTAATGGAATATGTTCCAAGAAATTGACCGTATGAAGATTTTCACTGATTCCTCCGAGGACTATCAAATTTGAACTATCTGAAAAAGAAACACTTCATTTAAATAGTAGTCCTTGTCATAACGAGCAGGGTAGCATTTTGATTCCTCTCAAATAATTTTAAAACTCTTATTTCTAGGTTTCCATAAAGAAGCATTTTAAAACAACAAGTTAAGATTGTATAGAAAGGTAAAACTCAGTGAAATATCCAAATAATATACAATGGATTTGAATGTATCACCTAATCCTTGACTAACACAGGTTAAGTGGTAAGAGCATCTGTCTGTGATTCAAAAGGTCTCGGGTTCGATTCCAAGCCAGCGTGTCCTTCAGTAAAGACACCTGAAACCACACTGGCTTCTGTCCAAGCAAAAATGAGTAGGTACCAAATATGAAAGTTACTGCTTAGGAGAGGACTCAGAGCTTAACATTCAAACTGTTACGGGATCATGCACAAATACATTACCTAGTTCAGCTGTGGCAATTTCAATATCTTTTACAATGTCTACCCTTGTGTCAGAGGTGAGGAAGAACAGATTACTGATATATACAGCAGCCTGTTGGAGATACAGCTGGGTCTCCTCGGGGCCTTGTGTACCTGAAATATGTGAGATAGTAATGGAACAATGTGGAATATACAAGTGGTTAAGGAGTAAGTGCATTACTTAATAGGTTGCTTATTTATATCTTATCCATATGCTGCAGTGTGTTCTTGAACAAAGACACCAGAAGGTTCAACATTGATAGAAAATATTTTTGTGTTCTTAAGTTAATCAGTTGAAATTTATATAAACGATTTGTGACCAATGTTTATATTGGGGAAAAGGTGAAAACATTTTCATCCAAAGGCTAATTCTTCAGAAAATTATCACAGCAAAAGAAATGTACTGACTGATTATATTTAGGTTTTGTTTTTGTTCTGTTTTATATTCTACAACATTACTGTAATTATCCAGAAAGGTAGAGCACATGTCATTTATGTTCAAGTACTCTTCTCTTATCTTCAAAAGTTTCTGACAGCAAATTTCAGTTTTATTTTAAATGTATTTCTTTCACAAGAAAATTTCATCTATTTTTGTAAGGCTGTGTGGACTTGGTCTGTGATAAATCAATTCTAAATAAGCAAGGGCCCATAACATCCTGTGGAAAACTGTTAGAATCTGAGAGCTTACAATTCATAATATATATGATTTAATTTCAAAGAATGTTGTTAGAAATTGCTTCTATGAGATTGCAAAAATTATATCTTTACCTATTACAATTTTGACAGGGTTCTCAGCAATCCTCCTAGCTGAACCAAGGGTCAGAGGGCCCCTACTTGTCACACTATGTACATTGTCAGTTTCACACACAAACCATTTTCCTGAAAATATTTGATATATCATTTAAATATGTGATACCTCTCAGAACATATCTATCAAGACAATAGCTTAATTCAAAGTAAGTCCTTCATTTATTTTGTTACTTGGGAATTTAACTGATTATCTATACACAGCTGCTGTGTACTGACATATTAAAACTATGAATATTTTCGAAAGAAACACTCTGCAATAGATATATGCATAAACATCCTTATTAATATAATGTTGAATTATAATACCATAAATTTCAAGTAAACAGCTACTATCTTCAGACTGACTTTTACACTTGTATATATAATGATCTAATCATGTTATCTTTCATATCTATTGGAAAAAAATTCCTTTTCCAGTCACTGTGAGACTAAGAACCAATGAATACCATACCTCCTAGTAAATAGTTAAACAAATGCATTACCTAAATTACGACACAACTCTAACTGACCACCTGTCTTTAGAGGTGAAATGTCTTTTTCAGGAAAAACTGTATCATCCACCTGAAAAAAGAACCTTCACATTATTCACCAAAATTTCAAAGGTTCAAGGCGAAGGAACCTTAGCAATAACTGAATAGTCTGAGAAAACAGACATACACAATTTTAGTAACTACATTGATCACGCTTTGTTAAGTAAGCAGTACCCTAGTAAATGCATTTCAGCACAATGCATGCCCCTGATTTGTCAAGTGAACTCAACTCGGGTTTAACAGCCCTTTAAACAGCTAAGGTCACATCTGGACAGGCCAAACCAGGGATAAAACCATGACTTCCTGATCTGTAGTCTGACACCACAATGCCACCAAGGATGGACTCTATGATCTGTCAATGCTGTCTAAAAGGCAAGTCTGCAAAATAGACCTATATGGCTTTTGCAACATATTGGGTTACCTTTACATATATTGTAACTTCTACTCTTTATGCTTTTCAGTTCTGTTCCATCTTCTAATGGCTATTTATTTAACCACCATTCCTGGAAAGAACCAGTACTCCAATGCAATTCTGAACTTTCTGTAACATAAAAGTCATGCTGAAATGTCTTGTCAAGCAGAAATGTTCTTTGAGTATATCAAATCTTATAAAACTTTTTAATGTTTTAATAAAATGAAATTTACATGTACCTTTACAACACAATTTTCCCAGGGTATATTTCTGTATGGAGACTGAGCAACACTGAACCTTTGAACATTCCTTAAGACTATGAGCACCTCGTTCTCAGAAACTGTCACCTGCAAACACAAAAACTAGTAGGCTAATGTTAACACAACATATTATTGAAAACAGCTACTATGCAATACAAAGTCACATAAACCAGCAATCTATTGTTACCTTCTTTGATAAAGTTCATACAAACATTGCCTGAAGCAAAATTCAAGCATTTCACTGCATGCATGAGGAACTTGCATTTCTGAGCACTTGTAACTCCAACATAGTAGTCCCAACCTGACTGGTACTTGCCCCATTCCCAATTGGAACATAGTCACCAGAACATGGTACTTGCCCCATTCCATATTGGAACACAGTCACCAGAACATGGTACTTGCCCCATTCCTAAATGGAACATGGTCACCAGAACAAGGTACTTGCCCCATTCCTAAATGGAACACAGTCACCAGAACATGGTACTTGCCCCCTTTCCTAAATGGAACATTGTCACCAGAACATGGTCCTTGCCCCATTCCTAAATGGAACACAGTCACCAGAACATGGTACTTGCCCCATTCCTAAAAGGAACACAGTCACCAGAACATGGTACTTGCCCCCTTTTCTAAATGGAACATTGTCACCAGAACATGGTACTTGCCCCATTCCTAAATGGAACACAGTCACCAGAACATGGTACTTGCCCCATTCCTAAAAGGAACACAGTCACCACAACATGGCACTTGCCCCCTTTCCTAAATGGAACATTGTCACCAGAACATGGTACTTGCCCCATTCCTAAAAGGAACACAGTCACCAGAACATGGTACTTGCCCCCTTTCATAAATGGAACATTGTCACCAGAACATGGTACTTGTCCCATTCCTAAATAGAACACAGTCACCAGAACATAGTACTTGCCCCATTCCTAAAAGGAACACAGTCACCACAACATGGCACTTGCCCCCTTTCCTAAATGGAACATTGTCACCAGAACATGGTCCTTGCCCCATTCCTAAATGGAACATGGTCATCAGAACATGGTACTTGCCCCATTCCTAAATGGAACACAGTCCCCAGCACAAGGTACTTGTCCCATTCCTAAATCAGATAGTCCCCAGAACATGGTACTTGCACCATTTCTAAAGGGAACACAGTCACCACAACATGGTACTTGCTCCTTTCCTTAATACTCTGTCCCATACTTTTTTCTTTCAATTTGTAGTAGCAGTCCAATCAACTGGAAAGCAGTGACCTGCAAAAGTTAACAACAGTTGCCAGAAGTAGCATCTTCAATTCATGTGAAACAATATGTTTAAACTTAATTTGTTCAGCTATATATTCAAAGTACTGTTTAACTTTACCACAACACAAAACCTCCATTTCTGATCCCATGTATGGGGTTGAAGATATAAAAGTCCTTATTATTATCAAACTCAAGTCTTAACCTTGATTTCTGATCTCCTGTAAGGGGTTACTTGTTGAACAACCCTCAGACCATACATTCCCTCTCCAAGTGCAGGATTATAAACCACTAATCGGAATGACAAGGCCTGATCCCTGTACCTCTCACTAGAGGAAGCTGTGGAGCCACAATTGTCCTTGGTACATGACCCCTGGTCCCTTCCAGCTTGCTCTAAGTACTTCTCTATATGAGAATTGGTAAAGTCTCTGAGATATCTGTCATTCACAGCACCACCATCATTTGTTTCTCTAAATTCATGTTTAGATAAGTTTTAGTTATCCATTTCTAAACACATAATCCTAAAGTCTCAGCATAGCAATATTTGCTCTGTATTAATCTCATTCAAAAATGTAGTTTTGCAATATTTTCTAAAATAAAACTGACTTTCAGACAGGAAATAATTAAAATGTATCCAAGTACACTGTATGTTTCATAAGGATTTTCTTAAAAAATCATTATCAACATTTATTTATAAATTTAGACATCAGTAAGTGCCTGTTCAACTTGTCATTCCAACTGATACAATCATTAGACTTGTCTTTTAAGTCTTGGCCAAAATTTTAGATATCCTTAGTTTGTTTAACGTTTTCGCAAATATTAGTAAGACCAAAAAAATTACAGCAAACATGCATGCTTACACAGTATCCCACCACCAATGTTCCTTATCTTTTACTTCTGTGTAGTTCACCATCAGACCTGCTTCACTCAGTAGCCTGTACATTCTTCTAGAAAACCAAGGATTTACTGTGCGATCCGCAGCTCCGATCCGGATCACAATGGGAATTCCATGGAGGTTGGTGACATGCTGGTCAGCATCGTTCTCTACTATACATGATTCCAGCACCGATTTAACAGCTGGTTCAACATGACTAGTAGCAATATCATGTCTGAGTAACAAAATGAAAATAACATGAAATAGTTAACGATTATAGCCGAGTTTAGCTTTGTAACAAGTGTTGAATTTATAAAGTTTGATAATGAAAAGAACATGCAATTTTACAATTTGTTTAGTCATTAAGCACCTGTTGAAGTTTTTATCTTTTTCTGTTAATTGTCTTGCAGCATCTTACCTTAATTATATATACAGGCTACAGGTATACGGTATACCTACCAATTAGGAATTTCAAAAAACGATCTTAAAGCAAGTAATGTACTTATCTTGATAAGTATATGAAAGTTACAACTCAAACTGGAAGAAAGTTGAAATAATAGACAATTGGAGCATATTCTGAGATTCTTTTGTTTTGGGTTAGAATCTCACTTGACCCATGTAGAAAGTTACACAGTATCTTGACTCGCATACAATAAGTTGGACTAACCGAAAGAAGAGATTGCTGTCCCCATACTCTTCTTTCTTTATCCAGCCAGCTAGAGATACCAGGGCTAAGGCTCTGTCTGGATAATGGGTCGCAATATGCCAGGCACCATGTCCTCCCATTGAATGACCTAAATATAATACCTAAGGTTAGTAATAAAATGTTGAATGCTTTTCAAACTAAATTTCTTAATTGGACTTGTTCATCATTAAGCTTTACATACTGTCATTTCGTTCAACGTTATTCTAATTATTTTTTCAGTATGGTTTATTCATCAGAATGATAATGGCAGAATTTTTAGGCTTATTTAATTCTTTGTGGGATTATGTGTTTGGTTATAGATTTATAATCACTAAACCTCCGGCTAATCAAAGGTCATGAGTTTAAGCTCTGGAACTGATCATAACCATTTTACGTGAGAAAGCTGGATGAATGTGTATGCAAGACAAGCTTGATTGAGATGGCATGAACCCTTCAAAACTCTAACACAGAATTGATTTTAACATATTTACGTCTTTTCTGTCTATAGAGTAAAACAGGCTGCAAGGAAAACAATGTTTCAAATAGCAGAAGAAATGCATAAATGCCTGCTGAACTATGAGAGAGATTAAGTTTGTATTTACAATGTCTCAAATGGAAGTAAAGTTTTGCTTTATTCTTTCAGGCTGCAACTGGTTTTTCTTTGTGTTTCTAGTACAAACCACTTTCAGCCAAATCATGCATGCAGTCCAATCATTATTGTATCTGCTGTTTGCTCAGTCAGTCAGTTAATTTATATGTAATATCTTTGTAAATGAAAAACTGGTGACTCCATGAGCAATAACAAACATACATGTATACCATTTATCTATATAATATCAAAACAAACCTGCAAAAACAACATGTTTGCTGTCGGCCTTATTTACAATCCAGCTAGCAGATGTTGTCATTTCTTCTAAACACTCCAATGCCATGACAGCTGTCAACAACCCTGGACCTTCCCAGTTGTGAGCACCATGTCTACGATTTTATAATTGTGACATAAGTTTGAAAACCAGCATTGAATTTAGTAAATAAATGCCGTAAGAACCATTTGACAATTACACAAGACTTTTAACAAACATATTGCTATAGTCAATACTATGGACTGCTTTCAAACTGCTTTTTTTTATTCAGTTGGTTTTGTAGGCAAAAATTCAGTAACTTCAAAATTATACAAAAAGTACCCATCCAATAAATAGTTCTAGGCTTTGTGCTTTCCCATAAGTTTTTTTCTTATAAAGTCTATGTAAAACCAAGTGACCCTTGGGGTGGGGCTAACTTTTACTCCTGGGACATAATATGAATATCTGTTGGTAGAGATCTACTAGAAGATGTCTCACATCAAATTACAAAGCTCTGTGTCAAGCAGTTTTAGAGAAGAAGACTTTCAAAGTTTTTCTCTGTATAAAAATATGTATTTAGTAAAATAAAGTGACTCCCGGGGCAGGGCCAGTATTGCTCTGGGGTCATGATGTGATCCAACGTGGTAGAAGTCCACTAGATAGTAATACACACAAATATTTGAACTGTAAGCCTTACGGTTTATGAGTTTTCAGCTAGCTACATTTAAATTTGTTCACAATGCCAACTAAGACAATGATGATGACGACCCAGTATCACAATGGCTTCACTTTTTTCTTCGAAAACAGATGAGCTAAAAGCACTTTTAATTTAAAAACTGACTTCAAAAAGATGTAGGTATTGCAAAAGTCTCTGTTTGTTTTGTATCCACTTTTTCTACAGAAAGTCTACAGGCTGCTTAAATGTAATACTGTATGCCCATTTGTCATTCAACATTACCCCACCTAAGACTGAAATCTAGATGCATTTTTCAAAGAAATATCTACATAAAATTTGTTAAAACCTAGTAGGTGCCAAAGTCCAAGCATGTGGGAAACCAAAAACGTATTCTCCATCTACCATATGTTTATAACTATCAGCCTGGTTCTGGGGTGGAATTGTTGTACCATGAAGTGACAACATAACTGGACACTCACTGCCTGGACAGTCCTACAAAAATAATAAAACAATGAAAAATTCAATCGTTCTTTCCAGCTAGGTGACATCTCATAAAACTAGTGATTAGAAATTTTAATTCATTTTCGCCCAACTGGCCTTTACTGTACATGGTCTGCATTGTTTCGAGTCAGAAGTTCACAATTAATACCCCTATAACTGATTAACTGCTATGTCCAAAACATGACTATGCTTTTACTTTCAGGATTCTTTTATGCTCTGATTTTGGTTGTTCTAAATCTTTTTAAAATCATTTCCAAAATCACAGTTATGTAGGTATGCAGTTTGTCAAAAAAAAAATCCTGAGAAACACAAGTACTAAATCCTTAACCTGCATACAAAATTGTTTACCTTTTTGTATAACAGTCATATCTTAACAAGAAGAGACTCAAATACTTCCTCAGCCTAACCCGTTAAAATGCCTGTGAGTGACAACACTTGCTTTGCAATATAGAGTAAGCTAACAAAATTCCATTGGTGCTTATAAAAGAAAACCACGCATGTTACTGAAAGTTGAATCGAGATTTTTCATGAAGAAATTATGCAGCATAGACCAGGTCAGATTCACAATAACTAGAAATTTATTGATGGAAAGATACAAATACCTGTAATGGCTGAATAGCTGCGGCATGTTGCACTGACCCATCGTGATCTATGAATGTGAATAAAAAGGACTGCCTCCCAGTCCGACATCTAAATTTTACTGGTATAATCTGGACACCAGCGCTGGTTGTAAACTTCAAGCTGAATTCTACATCCCAAGAGGATTCTGGGAAAGAACACTTAGAGATGACCTTTGAACCAGTGTCTTTAACTTTCAACTTTAATACTATTGGATAAATCTGTCCTGGTGCTATGGAAACACTAGAATCTTTAAGTTTTATTTCTAGGTTATTCAGGATTTCTTCCTTCTTAGAATTCATATCAGCAAGTGCAACTTTGGATATTTTAAGAAACTTATTGCTGTGGTAATTCACAATGGGGAATGTGATGTATGAACTAAAAAGTCTTCCATCAACCAAGTCTGGAAGAAAGTTTGCTTCTAACACCTCAAAACTAACTTTAGCGACCTTGAGCTTGCATAAAAATTGAGCATTTACTTTAGTTCTCAGCTTGATGTAAACTGTATGAAGTCCTTGGTTAAGTTTTACACCATACCAGTATTTTTCTCTATGATACACATCTCCAGTTACTGGGATATCATCAATATATACCGTATGAACTCCAATACACTGCACAAGGACATTAAGTTCATTTTCATTGACTTCAAATTCTCCAACAACCCATCCCTGCCATTCTGTGATCCCCATAGACCCCAATGAGTTAACCAAATCATTCCAGTTAACTCCAGGTCGTATGTGAACCATTTTGTCAGCTGAAGCCTGTTTAACATGAGACCACAGAATTTCACCTCCCGGTAGAAGTTCTGAATACAGTCCTGCGTTTTTCTTGTAGCGAGTTTTTGAAACATTTCTTATACCTCCAAAAGCCTCTGTAGGATCACCATCAACTTCAGTTTTTCCAATTACAAATGGTCCAATAAAGGACCATTCCTTTACAAAGGAGGACAACTTCCCTGATAATTTGACTGCTTGTTTAAAACTAACAGTTGCTTGGGATTTCTTTCCCAGATCTTGAAACAGGGTTCCAAGTATGTTCCAAAATCTTCCTGCATTCTGTACCTCCTTTTCTCTCATGCCCTCTAGGATGCATAATATGGTACTTTCTAGATTCTAAAATAAATAAAAGTAAAGTAAAGTAATGTTTATTACAGTGTAACCCCTACTTGAAGCACCAGCCTCCAGGGCTTATGAGACACCTCAATAACAATTAGTGTACACATTTACTCCCCGATTCCTTATTCTATGTGCCAGGCGCCAGGCGGACAGGCAATCGGTAAGCATTCTTTAACTGGCTAGCAGCTCACCAACCGGCCACATCAGAACAAGCCCCTGACAGGACTCAAACCTTTGACCTCCCATTCCATAAGGGGACGCCTTAACCAGTAGGCCACGAAGACGGTAAATACTGTTTATCTATACATACAGATTCAAACTGATGCTACAATATCTAATTAACTTAAGGTTAATAAATAAATCTATGAATGGTGGTCCACTAGATATGCATACCGACTGAGAAACAAGTATAAAACTATTAAAGCAACTCATTTAGGGTAACAATAGTTTTACACCTATCCCTTAATAAATATCTTTCAGAATACAGAAGACAATGAAATTTGCCATAACTTCCATATTTTTTCTCTTTGAGTGAGTAATCATCAAACTACAAGCTGTCATAAGTAATAAGTAAAATGTGTAAACAGTAAAATGTGGGCCTCAGTTGCTCAGTGCTTAGGGCTTTTACTATAAGCTCGAAAGGTCCTGGAGCAAAAAAGGTATAACTGAATAAAGACAAACTACATGTACCTCAGTCCACCCTGCTAAAAACGAGTACCAGTAATAAAAGTTACACAATTTGCTTTCTCTTGAAAGTGACTGGTTCCATCTTGAAAGTGATTTAACTAAAATGGAATAGTTTCTTTTTGTTTGTTTGTTTTTGTTGGGGTTCAAAACCAGGATCAACCTCCTTTTGGTCATGTCTCAGCAGTCCACCTGAAAAGTGTTCCTGGGTATCCAACCAGATTACTAACTAATGTCTCTGCAAGCGACTGGCTGCTTCCTTACTTGAATCAGAGGCGAGGGACAAACGAGCTTTAGATGCATTGTCCAAGATCAATTATCACAGAGAAATATAGGCTGCTCTGTTGGGGTCTAAACCGAGTATGCCTGGATTGACAATCTGATGCTCTACAGGGTCGGCTAATAACTTGTATCATGATAAACCTTCAATAAATTGATATAAATGTGTGTACTTACCAAATAAGTAAACTGCAAGCACTTCTCTACACCTCAATATTAAAAACAATTTTAATCTAGAACATTTTATTTTTATTTTATTTTTACCTTTGAAGTCAGTCTGTGATGATCAAGATTTCTTTGACTGAATTTCTTCAAGTTACACTGCAAACCTTTGTCACGTAGTACCTTTTCCTGTTTTTCCAAAAACTTTGTCTGAAGTGAAGAATATTTCCAAATAAATCTTCAATCTCTTTTAAAAATGAACAAGGGGGCCATTGGCCCCAAAGCGCTCACCTGAGGACAGACTGTTATCAGTGTGGAAGCTATCATTTTTTCTTGTAAATTGAAGCTCTAGCATTTGAAGCTTCAAAGGAAAATTTTCTTATAAGTTTTTACTATATGCAAATAATGAATATCTATGACCCCCAGGCAGGCCCAATTTTTACCCCGGATATTATTTGTACAAACTTGGAACATGTTCACTAGACAATATTTCATGCCAAATAATTAAGCTTAAGGCTTTGTCATTTCCGTGGGGAAATTTTTTAAAGTTTTTACTATATACATATATGGAAAATCTATGACCCCCTGGAACAGGGCCAATTTTAGCCATAGGGGCATAATTTGAACAACTTTCCTAGAGGACCTATAGATGATGTCATATACCAAATATCAAAGCTCTAGCCTTTGCATTTCAGAGGAGAAGATTTTTCAAGTTTTTACAATATATACATATAAGGAAAACCTATGACCCCCTGGGGCGGGGCCAATTTTGGCACTAGGGGCATAATTTGAACAACTTTCCTAGAGGACCTATAGATGATATCATATACCAAATATCAAAGCTATAGCCTTTGTCATTTCAGAGAAGAGAGTTTTTAAGATTTTACTATATACATATAAGGAAAACCTATGACCCCCTGGGGCGGGACCAATTTTGGCACTAGGGGCATAATTTGAACAACTTTGGTAGAGGACCTATAGATGATGTCATATACCAAATATCAAAGCTCTAGCCTTTCTCATTTCAGAGGAGAAGATTTTTTAAGTTTTTACTATAAACATAGAGGGAAAACCTAAAACCCCCTGGGTCAGGGCCAATTTTGAGACTAGGGGCATAATTTGAACAACTTTCCTAGAGGACCTATAGATGATGTCATATACCAAATATCAAAGCTCTAGCCTTTGTCATTTCAGAGGAGAAGATTTTTTAAGTTTTTACTATATACATATAAGGAAAACCTATGACCCCCTGGGGCAGGGCCAATTTTAGCACTAGGGGCATAATTTGAACAACTTTGGTAGAGGACCTATAGATGATGTCATATACCAAATATCAAAGCTCTAGCCTTTGTCATTTCAGAGGAGAAGATTTTTTAAGTTTTTACTATAAACATATAAGGAAAACCTATGACCCCCTGGGGCGGGGCCAATTTTGAGACTAGGGGCATAATTTGAACAACTTTGGTAGAGGACCTATAGATGATGTCATATACCAAATATCAAAGCTCTTAGCCTTGTCCTTTTAAACTTTTTGACCAGAAGATTTTTTTCATTTGCATTTTTGAAACTTCTTTTTTGGCCCTGTGACCTACTTATGCAACAGACCAGAACCATTTGAACAACTTTGAAAGGGGACCACCCAAGGATGATTCCTGTGTAGTTTGGTTAATGTGCAGTCATTTGTTTCAGAGGAGATGTTGTTTTTCTGAAATTGTTGACGACGGACAACGCACTCCACACGACGACACATGGGGATCACAAAGCTCACCATGAGCACAATAAAATCTGATAATTTAAGAAAAGTTTGTAATTTCTTTTTACATATTTAGGAGATAAAGTCTTCTTTGATTCCATCAGTTTTTATTGACCACTGTTAGCAGTCATGCAGCATGCAGCCTGATACAAGGTAAAATGCTACAGAAACACCGATATTGCAGCTAACAAGCTCAACCATTTTAACTGGGAGACCCCTGGAATGTATGTGAATGAAACAACACCTGATAATGAAACAACTTGTTTATTGTAGAAGCCAGCATGTACCACACAAATGTGTTGATATAAACCAGGATGAACCGTAGCATGATTTTAAAAGTCATTTCAGCTTCAGTCGATGCCGGCTTCAAATAAAACTTTTTCCAATGGACTATAAAACCCTTGAATGCTCTGCCAGGAGCCATAGCTGAGGCCAGTTATCTTTGATGGTCTAAATAGCATGACTTGTAAGTACAGGTTCAAATGCTAGTTGGGAACAATCAAAACATGCAAGTAGGGTGAATTTCAAGGGGCTGCTAGACTAACAGGACAGGCCCTCAGGAAGCTGTTTCTATCTTTGATCTGTCTGCTTTCATTTTTCTTATCTTTTACCTTTTCTTTTGTACACAATGCACCAAAACATTATTGTCAGTAACTAACAGCTGTTTCTTATTACCACAGATGTTTGGTATTTGTGAAGGATATCATAATTTAAATGCAGGGATGAAAATCTCAAGAGGATTGTCTTCTGATCTCTCCCCCACTTTTTTATCATTTGTGAGTCTGGCACAGTAAGAGATAATACTAAATCTTAAAAAATAAGATCAACATCTCAACAGCTTCAATGTTTCAATGGAAGTAAACAAATGGGTAACCAGCTCTGTAATATTGTAATTCTGGCATCCACTGGACAAAAAACAAAAAACTTGAAAAAAAGAACTACAGAACTTTTACATAAGCTTCTGGGTAATTTGGTTATAAATGACTATATCAGTGTTGTCTTGGATTTGTTCAGTTTTAAGTTGACAAAGCTGTCTGACTGGTTAAAAATGTGAAGCTTGTTCTAAAAATTATTATTTCTGCCTGAAAACAATACATACCAGTGCTCCAGCTAGGCTTAAACAAAAGGGCGCCGCGCCCTGCCCGAAATTCCGTGCGCCCTGCCCTAAAATCAGAGCGCCATGCCCAAAATTTAGTGCAACTTATAAGTTGATATACACTACCTTTTAGCAGATATTAAGCAGCCACTGAATTTTACAACTTTGACCTACAAACCAGACGTCACGCTTATTGATTTTACTACACTCAGTAGGTGGTATCGTGTTTATCTGGAAATTAACACCTGCAGTGTCCGATCAATGCTTGATTGCTGCAGTGTTTTTATAACAATTAGACATGATATACAGGGATTACTGGATGAGCAACAATTATATTGAGGTACAGACTTTGATGTAAATTTTTGGGATAATTAAGAACAGAACAGTTCTGATAATTAAGCTTATTGTGTAATGGCAGTGTTTGTAGACAGTTTTTGTAACAGTTAGTCTCTCTTTTTAACGAGTCATTTTTTAATTGGTGTCAATTAGAGTCAATAGTATATTTAATATAGCATGCTTATGTCCAGTTATCATTTGTAAAAATGCCTACCAAGGAACGTATGATGCGTTCCCTAGCCAAAACAGGCAGGGAAAATAAGAGAAAATTGACTGATTTCTTTGGGTATGAATCTTATCTAATTTAATTTTGTCTGCTTTTAAAATGCATCATTAGTGATGTTGGTAAATATTGACTAAATTATATTAATTAAATTGTGTCTGCTTTTAAAAAATACATTGTTAGTAGTGTTGGTTAATATTGACTAAATTTATTAACTGAATACAGAACAGTGTAGACCAAAAAGAGACTCGATGAAGACCCAGGTCAGACTGTTAAAATTGAAAGCTGATCTGAGTCTACATTGTTAGAAATATTTTTTTTATTAATGCAAATAATTACACAGTTGTTATAAAATGTTGACTGGGTGATCTAATCCATTTCAGATTTGGTAAAGATGATGAGAATTCATCTTCTGAAAATGCAGACTAAACACCAACAAAGAAATTGAAAGCAAATGAAAGTCCCAAAGTCAGCACCCCTTCCATTATAAACAATATTGTGAATGTATTATGAAATACATGTACACTTGTTACTAAATGTATGTAATTTCCTTTGACCACAGTTGATCATTTATAATATAGATTTCATAATATGAAGACAAATAGTAAAATAAAAATCTTCAGTTAACACTATTATTATTTATTTACAACACTGTCCGATCCGAGATTTGTAAAAGTGCCCTATTTTGAGCTTGCGGCGCGCAAAAAGTGCCCAGTTTTGAGATCCATTTCCCTGCCCTTCTGAAATCCTAGCTGGAGCACTGCATACATACCAAAGAACAAATTGAACACAAGCATGTCTTGCAGACATATCTTGCCTACTGTTGTTGCTTAAAGATAAACAGAAAACTCTGACAGACTGTTATATAGCTAAAGAGACTTCAGCGAACAGGTTAGCTAAAGAGACTTCAGCGAACGGGTTTTATAGTATACTGTTGCACAACGTCAAAAATCATAAAAGCGACATATAAAGTTATATGGAAGCCAGAACTAACTGTTATATAACATATCAAATTGACAATGATGGTCACCTTAAGCAGTTAAAGGTAAGTCCAGAGTCTTTCAAATATTCCTACTTGAAAGACCGTGGTAAGTCCAACTAATCAGATTTGTTGAAGAGACATCGAGAACATTTTTGATTGGTGATGTCTTTTTTCCAAGTCTTTATGGTTTGACAATATTAAAAAATTTCTATAAAATGTGTATAACCATTTACACCAATTTAATTGGGCTAAAGAAAGGTTAGTCTCAATAGTGCAACTTTAAGCAAGATGCAGATATAAATCATTCAAAACATAGCACGATATTGAACTTTTTGAGTACAATTATTTGGACTAAAGGAAGGTATACTGGGAAATTTTAATGCTATGAATACATCTACAATTGTTTCTCATGATTACTTCATTCCATGAACAGGCAAATTAACATCATAAAAAGCTAAAACGATATAATTAGGTCTTCATGCTACGATGAAAAACTTTTGAATTAGATTAAGTATTGTTAAACCTAAATTTTGCTTTGCTTGAAGTATAAAATCGTGTCGCGGAATAATATGACCTTAAGGAAAATGTCAAGTCAGATCCAGATAAAGTAATCAAAACGTCATACTTACGTCAATTTCAGAGGTTTTCATTTGAACAGACTTGAAACTGCAGTAGAGAGATATGACAAGAACCAGAATTATTTTTGTAACCATTTTAAAATTAAACAGGGACGTGTCAAAATTTGCGCGAAAGTTGAGAAAACTGCCTCATTCATGAAGAGTATTCAGGATGACAGGACCTTGAAGATATTTTTGGAATGTTTTTAATGGTCAAGGACACTTAATTTATTATTTTCATGTATCCATGAAGTGTTTTAACCACGTGTTTACTACTCGATCTTAACAGTCTTGTGAAAATGATATATTGGTATGTCGTGCATCCGATTTTCGGCAGCGGTCTTGCGACTCTGTCCAGCCAATCAGCGTCCATTATTATGTTGTCTCAAAACAAATGCACATGTACACAGAACTAGATCTTGTACTTTGGAATGTGACAGTGTAACCAAGAGGTCGATCTTCATATCGAAAAGCCGACAGATTCATTTGGTCCCATATGTACTTTGTAAAATGTCAGACCAATCAAGGAATGCTTGGATTTTGAAAGGTGAGCTGTTGAAGCCAAGCCCCACCTTCAAGCAGATAATAAATTGAGACAGAGAGATCTGTCAGTCTAACTTACCATTTTAGCCTTAATCATGCTAGTGTCAGACTTTACTTCCAATGCTGAAATTTGTTATTCAACCCAGGGTAATGGTAGGCAAACATCTAAAATCTTTTAACAATTATAAAGTGGACACGGGATAGATAAACCTAAGGATTTTCAGCAGCCTTGCCTCACTCTATGGTTGGAGTGAAAGTAAAGTAAAGTGCTTGTTTATTATAGCGTCACCCTACTGAAAGGGCCAGCCTCCCGGGCTTATGAGACACCTCTATTAGTGTTCACATTTACTCCCCAATTCCTTGTCCTATGGACAGGCAATCGGTAACCATTCTTTAACTAGCTGGCAGCTCACCAACAAGCTGCATCAGAACAAGCCCCTGACGGGACTTGAACCTTCAACTTCCCGCTGCGTAAATGGACACCTTAATCATTAGGCCACAGAGACGGTCTGGAACACTTGCTTAGTTAAGCAACTTTATGTAAGATTAGTACTTAGATGGGTGTCAGAAACCGATGTCGTAGACCAGGTTACTATATAATTTTGAAGATAATTCAATGTAAAATCCTGTAAACAAGTTACCACATTACTGCTTTAACCATTATGATTTATATTGTGATGATTGGGAAAACTTGCAGCCCCAAAATGGGCTGTCATTCCCCTCGTCTTTGTTCCTGTTGAGATCACGTGCTCTGTTTATGGTTTAACTTCGATATATATGGTAATGTATATAGTCAGTCTAGTGTAGTCAATATTTACTTTTGGCAGTAATAAGTTGAAGTTGAAGTAAAGTTTTAATTTTTTCCATTGCCAGTGGTGGTCTAGCTTAACTTTTTACTCTTCAACATTTTTAGCAGTTATAATATCACGAGGGAGTGTATTCTAGTTATTAACAATGTGATAGGCGAAGGAGTTGTATTATTTTTGTGGTATTTTATGATTTTCATTTTATATGTGACATGACTTCACATTTATACATGAAAAAAGTAAAAAATGAATGTTAGAGGTGAAAAAAGTAAAATGATGGCTTAAGCCACTTATTTATAGGACTAATTCAAAGAACTATGATCCACACATATCTCTTACCAGTTAATTTTTTTTTTTTTTTATAGTTTGCGTATACATGAAGTGCAGTTTGTATGTCATATCATTTTTGTTAATTCATAAGTTAATACCCATTTTCTTGCTTCCAACAACAGGATAATCCAATCTGCAAAATTTGTCTGCCTTAGGAAGTAAGATGCTGAAACTAATATGTGGGGGTGGTGGGAATTTATTAACTTACTCAGCCAATGTATCATGGAATTGTCAGTTGTGAAAATGATTCCATAGTCATGACTTAGCACAGGTAACCTTCTTTCTTTGACAGATGACCCTCGATTAGTATCAGCACGTCAGAAAGACTTCTTTGTAGACATTCTCGATGAAAGAAGACACACAAGTGATGTCAGCTGGTCACTGCGACAGAGAGAGGTTCCTGAATACAAATACAATAAGCCAAGGTCCCCTGCCCAGATCAAGAAGGATGTCCTTAACAGTGACAGAGTTAAATATGCTGTTGAGAAGGTAAGGTTACTGTCTCAAGATTTTTATGAGAGTTTTTTTTTATATATATTGCAAAGTTGGTTGTTTATGCCTTCTTTTTTTTTAATAGCCCTTCTTTTATTGACTGCAAATTTTGCAAAAACTGAAATTCATGAAAACTGTCATTACATCTTTTTGTTCTTATTCAGATTTAGCTCAGCATAGTCTCAAGTTGTATCCAAGGGCATTTCAAGTTTACCAGCTGAAATCATAGCTGTTTGGCTTGAAAATATTTTGTTTGAAGTAGATATATAATTGTGATTAAAGATTTACATACAAAATAATTTTGAGCTGAACCTCTATGACTGAGGTAAGTAATGATTTAATTTGTATTAATCAAGGTTTGTGAAGAAAGTGGGTCACCTATGGAGGATGTGATGAAAGAAGCGGAATCAGTAGTAGATGAAATGGCACACAACTTACGTGTGGGCGTCATACGAGGATTTGCAATATTCCTGGTCAAGGTCATGAAAAGTTTGTTTGAGAGGATATATGTGAATGAAGAAGCAATCCAAAAGGTTGTTTGAATTTCCTTGAATATCTATTTCAGAGTGCTCTGAACTATTGTTGTTACACAAAGATAAAGATCATATACTGAAAATGAAGTATTAAGATTTCCTTTGTCTTCTATGTTTAGTGTGTAGTTCAGTTGACTCGTGGACTGAAAATTAGTTTAAACAAACCTTACTGCTGTTACTATGTCTGCATTGTCTCTAGGCCTGGGAGTAACTAGATTGTAATCTTACAGTCCGACAATAAAAACTAGAAATTAAGAGAATTTCACACAGTGTGACACATAACCAGTTGCATAGTAACTATTAGTATATTGTATTTCAGGTCAGAAGCATGATCAAAGAGTATCCGGTTCTCCTGATGCCAAGTCACCGTAGTTACCTAGACTTTTTACTCATGTCTTATGTTTTCTTCCACTATGACCTACCACTGCCAGTTATAGCTGCTGCCATGGGTAAGCTTACTGTGCTGTTTTGTAACGAGCAATTAGTAATATGATTTAAATAGTTCTTTGTATAAAAGTTCTGTTTAATTGTGACATTGCAGATTCTGTTTAGTTTAAGCTTCTGTAATAATGATTGATTGGACATATCCTTGCAACTGATATTAATCAATTTGGTGACTGCTGTCTGGGTATTAAACAATGCTTGTGCTGAATTTTCAAAGTCACCAGAGACCCTCTCTCCAGGTGGGATTTTAGCTGGTAGCCCCTGGATTGAGAGCTTTCTATCTCTAAACCACATTTCTCGTCAGATCTTGTTAACAGATTGTATAATCTGGTCAGTATAGGTTAATTCTTCTAAAAAGTTCTTCAAAATTGATAACATGATAAATATTGACACAGTATTTTTGTTCATGTTTTTTTTTTCTGCTTGCAGATTTCATGGGAATGAAATTCTTTGGTTGGCTGTTAAGAAACTCAGGGGCATTCTACATCAGGAGAAGCTTTGGTGATGACCAGTTATACTGGGCAGTATTTACAGAATATGTACAAACACACATATGTAATGGTGATTCACCAGTCGAGTTCTATGTGGAAGGAACCAGAAGTCGGACACAAAAGTCTCTAAGCCCAAAATTTGGTAATTAAGTTTTCTTGATTTATAACTCTTATTCTTATTTTTTGTTAACACATAAAATACAACTCTTTCTTACATTTCTAGAAGCAATGACACTATTGTTATTCTTCTGAAAGTTTGCACAAAGTCAACCCTGACCTCTATTGTTGTTTTTTTTCACAGTCACAGCCCGCCTTGTTTGTTGTCCAATTTAGTTAAGCTCACCTTATACACATGGAGATTAAGAAAACTAAGTTTTGTTAATGTATTAAATAGAATCTTTTTCTTCATCTTGAGACTGAATTTATTTCTGAAACAATAACAGAATTGGTCAGAATATGTTTCTTGATAAAGTCAGGTTTGATATTAAAGAAATTTTACACATACGCCTGCACTCTTGCTTTGTTTGCATTGCAAAGATCTGATCAAGAATGGCTGCTACTTACTGATTAAAAAAGTTATGTCAATGTATTAGTCACCTTTACTGATGTTCATTCTAATTTTATTGTACTTTGTATCAGATCTTCATTTTCTATCATATTTATTTTAAGCGACTTTGAGTAACCTGTGTAAGAACTGCACATGATAACATTTTCGTTTGAACAGTTAAATAACAAAATGTTGCTACATAGAGATTTCCATAGAGATCTTACACACAAAGTTCAAGATGGTACTTATTGCATGTATATACATATAAAAAATTTACATGTATGCTTCCAAATGGTATGTAAAGGTTTTACATTCATGATTCAATATGGTTTTGACTATTCTTTTTTCAGGTGTGTTTCAGGCTTTTTTGAGCTAGCTGCGTTTCAAAGTAATTTCATAGTGGAGATTTTTATGATCAGTGTTTGATAAGCTTACATTTGTATGTGTATTTCAGGAATGTTGTCAGCCTCCCTAGAGCCTTATTTTAAAGCCCAGATCCCAGACATTATGGTGATACCAGTCAGTGTGTCATATGACAGGGTATTGGAGGAGAAGCTGTATGCTTACGAATTACTTGGCGTTCCAAAACCAAAAGAGTCAGCATCAGTAAGTAGTTACTCACAAAACTGGGGTTCCATTGTCCAGTTGTAAGGTCATCATCCCAAACCCTGTGTTTTAGACACATTTAGATACAATTGAGCTTGCCAATACTTTTTGTTTAAGACAAAATCTTCAGGAGACAGGCAGTCTATCTCATTACTTCACTGTCTTTGCCTTTACTATACCAGCTGCTGGCTTACTGACTGTCTTTTATATAGTTTGAAGAAAGATGTTTCACATTTTAGACTTGTGTTGAACATGTGTGTCAGTGGTTCCACTGATTTCACCATGGTTGCTACTCTCAGTTTTTAAGTTGCATAGCTGGTTTTAAGCATCTTTTGATGAATGTACAACATTTATCACGTGGATTATTTTTAGTTCTTAATGCAGAAATTTGTACTCTGCACCTGTTTATTTTCAGTGGAAATTGAGTTGTTTAATTTTATATTTCTTTTAGAAGTAACTGACAAGAATTAAATATGTGAAATCATACACTGTAGAGCTTTGTTTGATTTAAGATTTTGTTCAAAAATTGCATTTATTTTTTGACCTACAGGGTGTGTTCAAAGCCAGAAGCATACTGTCAGAAGACTTTGGAAATGTGCACATATTTTTTGGTGAGCCTGTATCAATAAGAAACTATTCTCTTGATTCAGTGGACAGGACCTCACACAGTCTTTCACCAAGGTTAGATACAATGATACAGATGTGATACAAATTACAGTATAAGTTCTGTTAACAGTTCTCATACTAATACTTAAAAAGGAAAGAAACAATAGTTGAATTTCTAAACTATGACATAAGGCCCTAGCATTTATCAATGGTAATAATGTAATTGCCTGATTTTTATATCAGCTGTTATATCAGCTGTATATTTAATAACTAGAACACAAAAGAGTACGTAATGTCAGTGATAAAAGAAAAAACAAAATTGCCGGAACATTTCTTACATTCTAGACAAAAAGAAAGCTGTGGTTTTTTTGCTAGTATAAATACCCTTACAGAAAAAAAAAAACTTCAGACTAGTTGGAAATAAGATAATTGTTTTAAATTCCAAAAATCTGCAAAAAAATATCTGTAAAATGCTAACTGAAAAGTTTTGAGGTTGAAAGAAACAGTGTACAACTTCGAAATAAGCCTGTTTGCAGTTACATTATTCTGAGAACATTTAAAAGCTGTCATCTCAGACTTTATTACCAGTTGCAATTATGTTTTTTTTTCATGTCTTCAAGGAATACTTGTGTTGCTTAAATCAGAATAGAGTTTGAAGCTATGGATTATATCTCTGAAATAATATCTTTCGTTTTTTCAGGTATATTGCAAGTTTAACATTCCAAGAACAAGCGTTAATTCAGAAGTTAAGCTATGACATAACTCTACAGCAGCTGAGAAATATGGCCATAGCTCCCTGGTCAATCATAGCAGCTGTATTGCTGCAGAACTTGGACGGCATTCACATGAAACAGTTGCTGAAAGAAGTTGAGTGGTTAAAACGGCAGGCATCTAACCTTGGAGCTTACATAGACTGGCCGGGTATGGGATTTGTATCTTTTTCATAATTTTTTTAGTGTTACTTGTCTTTAATTTTCTGGGGTATTTGTAAAATGTTATCCTTCTATTTTTCTTGTCAGATTTGTTACCCAGTCAAAGAACTTTTTTGGTTTTAATAGATAAAACAGTTATATTGTTGAACTTTTTCTTTCAGTGAATGAATCTCCAGAGGCTGTTATTAGGCATAATATATTCATACACAAGAACATTGCTCATGTAAGTGCAGACGACATTGTGGAACTTGTAGCAATAGATGAGACTTTAGCCAATCAGAATGGAGATAATTTGATGACATCGGCTGCTCAAGAGATGATGGTTTGTCTCTATAGAAACCAGCTTCTGAATGTGTTCGTGCGAGTTGCACTGATTGCAATTCCAATAAATACATGTGTTCAAGATACCCTATCATTATGTGAGTGCCACAAGTTTCAGTGATAAATGTTCTCTCTTTAATCCATTTTATTTGATTGGTTGAATTTTTGAGGTCAGATAAATCCTGATTATCAGGGACTTTCAAACTGGGCAAAGAGGTTTATAATTATGCATTAAAGTTCTTCTTAAAATTTGAGGACTTCCTTGAACCTTTTTACACATTAAAGTTATTCAAATTGTAGCCTTTAGGTTCTGTCACTAAAGATAATTATCTTTTTAAACAGAGTGTAAAACATTAGACATAGGGGTAGAATTTTGTATCTTATGTTCTTTTAGTCAGTGCTTTATAAAGAAACTAAAAAGTACCCAGTATGCAGTTACAGGCAGCGTAAATTGATTATTTGATGTATTATATATGGAGCTTATATCAGAGGTAATTGAAAGTGGCTACTTGTATTTACCTTGGTTTTTGTTTTGCAGCTGAGTTGAAGTCCCAATACAGTCTGTTAGAAAAACTGCTAAACCGAGAGTTTATTTTCATGCCAGGACAGACAGACCAGGTAAAAGGGAATTAAGGGTTTTGTATGTGGTGCTTATCATGATAAAGTTTAGTAATAAAATGCATTGATTGTGAATGTGAGAAGTTTAAAATAACTGCAATGTGCAAATGAGTGAATCTCCATAGATATAGACATGACTTCTTACTTAAGAAAACATTCTTTAGTCACTTTATTGCTATTTTGCTTTAAAGCAACTGACTCACAGATGGATCAACAATGCATGAAAAAATGTTTATATGTGTGAAAATTCTGGTTGTAGTTGTGAGGAATATATCTAAACTATGTTACTGACTCAGTTTTTGTTACAGATACACATCATAAAATAAGATTTTTCTCACTTTTATCTGTAAAAAATTTACCCTGTAAGTCATGGGGTAGATGTGGTGGAGTCTAACCTTTGAATTGAAGCAGTGTATGTCATAAGCCAGTAACATATCAAAATAAGAAGCTTATATGTTCTCATTCATTTCCCAAATTTTTTTACAGGCTTTGTGTGACTAGTAGAACATTCATGTACAACAGTGACCACAAAAGCACTGTTGTTTAGAATACATGTAATTTCTAAGGAAATGGACTACATCCATTTCTGTTTCTTAAAAATATGCAAGATAGTGTTAACAGAAGAGTACACTTGTATTTGGTTGCAAGTACTCCATATAATGTCAAATAAATACCTGTTTGATAATATTGACTTAAAAGGGAAAAGCTTTTTTTCTATAAGTGACTTCTTGAAGTGCTAATTTTTAGCAGGAATTTTGACATTTTAGCAACTAAATAACTTATTCTTGTGTCTTCTGAAATTCAGGGGTTTATTGCATTGATGTCAATGTTTATTTTGGGAAAATGAAGTACATTGCTGGTAAAACAATATTCATCATTGCAGTATTCAGTTGAAATATAAATTTTATCTTTTACAGGACTTTGAGTTGGCCTTAGCAACATTAACACATGGCTGTGGGGTTGTTGTAGAAGATGGCTTGGTTCACATAAAGAAATCCACAAATAAATACACAACATTCTTCAGTCAGATGTTTGAACCCTTCCTACTAGGGTACTGGGTAAGTTGTTACAATGGGATTTTAAGTTGTAGCTTAATGTACTAGGAGTGTCCAACAGATCAGCCAGCCTAATATTGTTAATAGAAAAAGCTTCATTTGTCTGAAACTGGATTTTAAAGTTGGGACACATAGTTCTCAAAGTAGGCAAGGTAGTAGAAGTGGCTTATGATACCTTTTTAAATTGAGGTTAGTTCCCATAGAGAGTGAAGTTAGTACCCAGGAAAGCTTAGGTTACTACCAAATACCAGGCACAGTGTGTCTTTGAAAACCTATGAAGAGATCAGTACTCATAGAAATAAAGAAATAGGAGATAATCTATTGTCTTTAACTGACAGGTGATGTGTCGATACCTTTTGTCCATGCAAGCGGGTTCCCATGGTAAGCCACTGGTCAAGTTACCAAAATCTATAGCCAAGGAGGCCCAGATGTTGAGCTCTCAGTTGATCAGGGACGGACATGTGAAACACAAAGAAATCCTATCACTTGACATGATGAACAATTCATTACATGCCCTTTATCATCTAGGGGCTGTTCACAAGGAGAAGAGGTAATTGGTTTTTTTAAGAAATGGTGTCATGTCATTTTTTAAAATTCAAAATTTTACTTTTCTAAAGGGACTTCATTTTAACTGTAGATTTGAACCTGTGTAACTTGTATAAATTTCCTGTACCTCTACATTTTTGACTTATCGTGACAAGTGTAGTCTATTTATTGTCTTGAAATATGAAGATGATTCTGATTACATCTTTTACACTGTTGTCTAGGAACAGTGCAGTGCAGGTTGACTTGTTGAAATCATATTGAATTTAACAAAAGCTTGCCTAATGAAAAAGTATATTCTATTTCATAAAGATTTTCAAACATTTTCAATAAATAGTGACAATGTATTATCTTTATCTTCAGGGATGGAGCTACATACATGTATCCAAATCTAGTAATCTTATCGAAAGTGACGGAAGACCTTAGTAAGTATTTCAAATCATTTTGTGCATGTGTTAGTAAAATAAAGCCTAGCTATGGATCTGTTAGATGCTCTTCAGAAGGATAGTAAGGTAAACTTTTGGTCTGCAAAATTATCAGTCTAATGCAGTGGTTAAACAGAGAACAAAACTAGAATATATCACCTGTTACTTGTATCATAATCAGAAGAGTTCTCACATAACATTTTAATATACCAGAACAGTACTGTGGTAAGTTAAAGAAGGTTTTACAATAGTTTGCATTGGGCCATCGAAATACTGGTTTAAGTCTGTTTAGCATCACACTTATTGATAAATAGTAATTCAAAGGTTAAAAAAATAAGAGAGTAAATGATTGATATGAAATCCAACTCAAAATAACCGAAAGGCTCTATGTTAAAATTCATATTTGTACATGTTTTAAGTTAGCATTTGGAGTGGAGCAATATTGATGTCACAAATGTTTGAAAACCAAGAAACTCTGAAGGAATGTCTAGGGTTACAGGGATTTAGGATATTGTACATTGTATAGGTCAGAGGTAATTAGGTCAAATCACATAGAGAGTGGGCAAAATGCCATTCTGCTGAAAAATGTTCACGTCTGCTGACAGTTTGAAGAATTTTGTTTACTGTATTAAATGATAAAATCTGAGAAAAAGGATAGTGTTGCTGCTTATTCTTGAAAAAAAATTGTTTTTTTCTCCAGGCAAATTCATAGATGTGCCACCTCTTCCACAGACAGTTATAAATGTGGACACAAAAACGGTGGTGGTGAATGCAAAACTGTGATTGATAGAATAGTAAAAAAAAGAACTACAATCATCGAGCATGGTTGAACTTTGTGGGAAATTTAGCAGATTCTGTTAAATTTGGACTAGTGGTAAAGGAACTGTTTCTGTAGGAAACAGTTGTATCATACAGTGTTGATGATACATGTAATTTTGCAGATGACCAGTTAAAAACATCAGTTTTGGGGATTCATTTCAGATGGAAATGTTTGATGATACTTTGTTTGGAAATACCACTGCTGCACTTAATTTTCTGCTGAAGATTACATATATGTATCTAAGACACATTGAAAAAATGTATGCAAATGTATGGCAGTTTATAAGGCCTTTCTTTATAGATCTAGTAAGAAGTGACTGTTAAGTCTTAGATTGGACTTTGTGCAATATTTTCATTTCCAAAAATATGCATTATTCTATGTGAAAGTTAAAACACTAAATTTTTTTAAAGATTCCATTGAAAATAATTCAATTTGTTAATGTTCTATACAGTTAACTGTTAATTCTATTCATAATGACCTAATGAAATCCATGGTTTATACAGTTTACTGTAAATTTTAATCAAGCAGCAATGGACAATATTAATGAATTCCATAGTTTTTACAGTTTTTTGTTAAATTTATTCTAGCAGCAATGGAAGATATTAATGAATTCCAAGGTTTCTACAGTTTACTGTTAATTTTAGTCTAACAGCCATGGAAGATATAATTAAATTCCATGGTCAATACAATTTAATCTAGCAGCCATGGAAGATATTAATGAATTCCATGGTCAATACAATTTAATATAGCAACCATAGAAAATCTTAATGAATTCCATGGTCATTAAGGTATACTGTAAATTTTAGTTAAACTGCCATAGGTGGTATCTATTAATTCAGTGGTCTGTAAATATATAAAGTTCATTATTTAATATTTATCAACCTCCATGGAAAATATTAACAAATATAAGAAGTAAGGTTATTACAGTTCAGTTTTGAAATAAGTATTAGTTGTATTGTCAGTTCTGTATGTTATGTTCATTGTATATCATAGTATTTATTCCATCTTGCAGCATAAAGTGTGTTTCTTTCTTTAATTTATACATTTATTTGTGCATTGTTTATTAGTATTAAAATTGTAATTTAATTATTTTTTACATATGCAATATTAAAGGTACAAATACATAATTATATGTGAAGTGTTTGTCATATGTTTTCCATACTTAAAAAATTTCATATAATTATTAATTGGTCAAAGTGACACTGATAAAATTAAGACACTGAAAACAATCATTTGCAACTATCTTTGAAGGTTTATTTGTACTTACGTGTATATGTTGTAAGTGTAATATATGTACATCTCTGTTGCCCATTATTTACATGATTTCAAAACATTCTCCGAGTTTTCAGTATGCATCTTTATCCTGTTTCTACCTTGATTACTGACATAATGAAGGGTCGGTATGGATTCCATGCTCACATATATGTCATTACCATTTAGGACATCAAACTACATGTAGATAGTTCTGCTTGCAATATATGAGCAGGGCTCTCTCTTTAAGACTGGTGCTAAATTGCTGATACTATGTTTTTACCAGACTGAAATAGAGCTTGTTTGACACCGAAGTTAAGAGTATATAAACTCATAGGAAAAACCTTATCTTCTTTGGTCCAGGTACAGTAAAATTTCGCTAATAAGATCAATTAATAGGTAGTTATTCTAGAATTTAGACGCGTGAATTTGATACAGTCGAAGTAGTGTTATAAGCGAAAATCCACTGTGTAAGAGGTAAGTTAATAACAAACTACACAAACATTTTGTAAAACTTTACATGTTACCTTGTGTTCATGAAAATCAAAACCAATGCAAAAACAAAACTCAATCGTTCCATTACTTTCTCCACATAAAAAGTTAAATGTGTATGAAATCTTCTGAAAATAGTCCTTTAACTAGGTCCTATGAATCATCCTTCATTACTTGTTCATCATTTGCACAAATTCTGGAAGGACAAAGAAATAATACATCCAATATTTTCTTTATACAATGATTACATATTTTATTGTTTGTTTTATTAGTTTTTCATAAAGCCAAATCAAGATCAAACAAATAATGACTGAACACAGGTTTGATTAAGATGTAAACATTATTCCGTCCGGTTAGTACTTTTCGCTATGACAGAAAGATACAAAGCTATTAAAAAATAATTACACGAAAAATGGTCAGGCCCAGCGCTGATTTGAAGAATTGGCCGTATTTATTTATTTACCATTTAATGTAGTATAAATAATATGTAGAACTGAAACTTATTTTAGGTGAAGCAAAACCACTTAAATAATCTGTACATAATTCATCTGCTGTAAAAAAGCTTAGGTCCATCCAATGCAGGACAAGTTTGTTTTGCTTGAATTTAAAATAGTTACAAAAGGATCCCTTTCTACAGTAAAATGTAACTTTCCCAGTTCTATATTATCAAATTTTAGAATTTGACTCTACAGACATTAGTTAGAATCCCACACACAGCGAGAATTTTCTCTGCTGATTTTTGTTCCTCACTACATGAATAGCCAGAGTTCAGTTGTAAACAAGGGTCATTGCAGATCTATTCTAACTACCCGGTAAATAAAAAAAAATGAGAAGTTAATACAAAAGTATTGCTTTAATCTCTCAAGATACATTATACAGTACCATCATAGTCTATTTTGCCATCCCCATTAATGTCTGCCTCGTTGAGCATATCTTGAACTTCTTTCTCTGTAAGTTTTTCTCCGAGGCTTGTCATCACAATCTTCAGCTCCTTGGCACTGATATAACCGTCACCATCTTTATCAAACACCTTGAAAGAGAAGCAGGTAAATATTTCTTGCTTGACAAGTCACTACAATGCTTACATTATAAATGTCACTTCTCATTTCTTGCTCTATACATATATATTTGAAAAACATACTTGATGTACATGTTTGTCTTGGGCGTAGCTTGGCTAAAGTAAATTAATAGTCCCACTTTAGGTTGCGTTAAGGGGGCATCCACATATTTTTCATTACAGAGCTTGGTGTTTCATATTTTTCATTTTTATGCTCCCCTAAGGGAGAGCATAGTCGCCACCTTGTCCGTCTGTCCGTCCATTGTGCTTGTCCGGAGCATAACTTGAAAACCCTTGGACATAATTTGTTTAAACTTCACACAGTGGTAGAGGGCATTGGGGCGGAGTGCAGTGCCAAAGAACCATAACTCTATTTTTCCCTGTTTCTGAATTATCTCCCCTTTTAGGAAAATCTTGTCCAGAGCATAACCTGAAAACCCTTGGACATAATTTGTTTAAACTGCACACAGTGGTGGAGGGCATTGCAGCGGAGTGCAGTGCCAAAGAACCATAACTCTTTTTTGTCCCGTTTTTGAATTATCTCCCCTTTTAGAAAAATCTTGTCCTGAGCATTACCTGAAAACCCTTGGACATAATTTGTTTAAACTGCACACAGTGGTAGAGGGCATTGAGGCGGAATGCAGTGCCAAAGAACGATAACTCCATTTTGCCCCGTTTTTAAATTATCTCCCCTTTTGGAAAAATCTTGTCCAGAGCATAACCTGAAAACCCTTGGACATAATTTGTTTAAACTGCACACAGTGGTAGAGGGCATTGAGGCAGAGTGCAGTGCCAAAGAACGATGACTCTATTTTGTACCGTTTTTGAATTATCTCCCCTTTTAGAAAAATCTTGTCCAGAGCATAACCTGAAAACCCTTGGACATAATTTGTTTAAACTGCACACAGTGGTAGAGGGCATCGAGGTCGAGTGCAGTGCCAAGGAACCATAACTTTATTTTGTCCCGTTTTTGAATTATCTCCCCTTTTAGAAAAATCTTGTCCGGAGCATAAACTGAAAACCCTTGAACATAATTTGTTTAAACTGCACACAGTGGTAGAGGGCATTGAGGCGGAATGCAGTGCCAAAGAACGATAACTCCATTTTGAATTGTTTTTAAATTATCTCCCCTTTTGGAAAAGTCTTGTCCAGAGCATAACCTGAAAACCCTTGGACATAATTTGTTTAAACTGCACACAGTGGTAGAGGGCATTGAGGCTGAGAGCATTGCCAAAAATGTGCCCACTTTATGACTTTGCGTGTATGTTCTTGCTTTGCACATGTCCCTTTGGCTCCTGCTTCGGGGAGCATATGTCAGTTTTACCGATCACCTTGTTTGAAATAAAGTTTTTACCCGCTCCTACTGTACCTAATAGGAGCTTTTTTTGTGTCGTTTTCCCTGTACAAATTCTATACACATAAAGATAAGGAATAGAGTTGACTGTGCTTTTTTAAAAAGCAAGTGATAGTGAGATAAAAAAAATCTCCTTTCTGTAAAAACTTTAACCTTCGTATTTTTATGTGTATTGAACAAAAATCATAAAACTTGTGTTCATTTGACATTAGATTCTGAATATATATCAGTTAGTCAATTCAGTGTTTATGGGAACTGTAAATTGATAAAAAAGTGAAAAATTGGAAACCTCTGAAAACTGGAAGCCGCTGACAACCGGAAATTCCAGTCCCAAACTCATCTGGTTTGGGGATGTTCCACTGTAACACTACTCATTTCTTGATTCGTTACAATGAATGCACTCTTCATTCCCTGCATTGTACGAGCTTTTACTGCAGTAAAGCTCTGATGTTATTTTTAGTTAAGTCAGAGCTAGGAAACAGCAGCATTTTAAGCTTTGGAAGTAAAAACTACTTGGGCTGTAGACTTGATATCTTACTTACAACTTTCGTGTTAAAGATTATGACAGTTTATACAACTTCAAATTTTCTCCAAACCTTGAAAGCCTCTTTCAGTTCCTCTTCAGGATTCACTGACTTCCTTATGGCCATCATTTTCAAAAACTCGTCAAAGTCGATTTCTCCACTTCCTGAAAATAATCACAATATTGACAGTTTTCTGTCCCTGTCTGAAGTAAGAAAATTCAGGACTTAGTCTGTCATAGAAGCATAAGCCCACCTTCAAGGAGTTATGAGGACACGACCCTTGAAATATTTTGATACTCTTCATGTGTAATGCAGCTTTTGGCATACATCTGGAGCTTAGTAATTTACCGGACTGAAAATACCCTTTATCCCCACTTCCCTGCAGTTTGTTGTTTTAGAATTAACGAGTGTAGTCCCAGGCCTACCAGGTATTATAGGAGATACACCACTGAACGTGTAATTCTACAATTCATTACATTTCAGTTCAAGTTTTATTTCACGATATCAAGAATGCTGCGATACAAACAAGTAATTTAATATTTTTGGTCTGACGACATTTAAGATTCTAAGAAATACTGACCGTCTACGTCTACCTCATTAATCATGTCCCTTAGGTCATGGTCAGTTGGGTTCTGTCCCAGAGATCGCATTACCATACCGAGTTCTTCTGCAGAAATTGTTCCGCCGCCATCTTTGTCGAAGAGATTAAATGCTTCCTTATATTCTGAAATTCAAGATCAAACTATGAAAAGCATAAAATTGCTATATAACTGTATTTTTAATTTACAAGAAATTTTAAATCTGAAAAATGAATACGTACAGACTGATACAGGCTTTATTAATAGTTAAAACCTAAATTAATGCAGCTTCCTGACTGCTCTGAAAGCTCTAAGCTCTGTAGCTGTGTGATTTTGCAAACCAAAGTATTACTTTACTTGTCTATAAACACATTAATACAAACTATTTACATGTATAGCATTTTCTCAATTACATATGCTATATGTACAATTATATGGCTCTCTCGAGCCGAGCTCCCTGTCTTTATGAATAGCTTATTATGTATATCTCTAAGAGAATTAAAATATAAGTAAGCTAAGAGTATACACTTATCAGTACCTTGTATTTGGTTTTCTGTGAGATCGTATTTATTCTTCTTACCATCTGTACTTGCAGTCTGTTCTTTCTTACCATCATCTTGAACAGGTCTCTGTTCCGACTGCAAGTTTGAAAAAGAGTTTTTTCGGCAGTAATATAACATAAAGATAAAAGTGGTGAAACTGTTCCTGTGCAATCTTCTTTCAAGAAGCAAACATGAACATGTAGGTATTTCTTTCAAGAGTTAATATGAAACACTTTATTTTCTATAAACACGGTAAAATAGTCCAAAGAAAGTACAGGCTAGCATCCCTGTATAACGGAAAATTGTCTGGAAAAAAAGAGTAAAAGTATTCATTTGTATATGCATCATCACTAATGCTATAAACAGTGTACAATTTCAAATTTTTGACTGGATTTGCTTGATAAAATGCTTGAAAGAATATATACTAACAATGAGGTGTGGACATTGGACATATTTCATATGGATACGTGTCTTGTTTTGCTAACAGATAAAGGATCATTTGGCGGGTTGTTGGAAAAATAAGTGTATAAATTTTCTCCTTTGATTTTAAGAGTGACACTCAGTTACAGTCATCTTTTAAATCACAAGGAAATGTTTCGTAGAAAATTAGCCAAAAATGGTAATTCTTACTCTACTGAAATGAAAATTTATTGATTAATATTAAAAAAACCTTTAAAACTATTTTGCTTCATAAAAACATTTCTTATACATGCATTTAAGCTTGCTTGGAGGTTCGATATACTTTAAGATGACCATCAAAAAATTTGGTCCAAAGGCATAGGATTAGTTCCTAATAACATTTCAGTTCAACATTGTCCCCTTTTAGTTGTATTGTGGTCAAAGTGATCCTGAATATGTAAATGCACTCATTTTTCTCCTTAGAAAAATAGACGTTATCAATCTTTTTACTCAGAAATGTATTCATTGAGGAAATTGTTAACCACCACTGAGTTGAATTATGTATCAAACAATCTTTAATCACTGGTCCAGTCATAAATTAAATATGTAATTTGACTGAAAGGTATATAAATTTTCTCCTTAATCATTTTCTCTTATTCATTTATATATCTTTTGAAAACATTTTTGTTATTTCTAATTGATATGAATTTCGATTACTCTTTATATTTTGTGTATTTTATTTAGAATATAATGAGTCTTCATCATTTTAAACATATATATATATAACTTTAAAAGTCACTAGGAGGATCAGTGGTCGAGGGGTTAGAGCTCCGGTCTCTCAATCTCAAGGTCACTAGTTAGAATCCCACCACAGGTGAGAGACTAAAGTGACTTCCCGTATTCCTCACTTCTGGCGCTAATACTGGTTAATCCAGGAAGCACTCATTGAGAGGGATTAATATAAGTTGCCTTAACTTGCTTCCCAATCGATGTAAAATAAATAAGTTAAAAACTAACAGATGCTATTCTGCTGAAATACCTTTTTGCAATACGATTTTTAAACATACCATGATTTAGTCCTTTTATCAATTTATCAAACACTTATAAACTTTGCACTGAATGTATATATATAAATCTGTACATATAAAAAATCAGTTTATATTTTTTTGCAATGAACTGCTACAACTAAATTTCGTTTTTAGAAAAGTTAACGGAGCGAAATGCATGACTCCGAAAACAGCAAATTAAACAAAAGAAAAACTATCACATTTCAATGGTCTGAATAAATGAACTTGACTGTATTATTTTAGTAAAAACAATACAATAATAGATCTTTTTGTGTCTCTCTGTTTTGTTTTTAAAGACTTCAATAGATTTAAATGATATTAAATCGTTATTGACTTTTTCTTTTGTTTTGACCATTTTGTTGTTGCTGTTATGAGGGATTTACTGTACCTGTAACCAGTGCACGGTATACCAGATTCCACAAAAATGTATCCTTTAAGTCATAACATACTAAGATATACCGGTAATCCAAGCAAACGGACACCACACGCGAAATTAAAGCAAAATTCAGGCCATAGACTTTATTTTTCCAAAAAGTTCCCATTCATCTTCTGTCTGTGTTATCCCAAATTCGTGCCCCTCCCACGGCTCAGCCTCTGTCACGCTTCAACGGTTTACAGACTTACTCATTTTTTGGTACCAAACTGTTGTCATATGAACATATTTTCAGAATCACAACAAAAATATTACCTTTCAACCTTTTGTAGTAAATATACACATTCTTATAAGTGATCCCTATCAAATTTTGAGTAGTATAGCTTAATTTGTTTTTTATAGGGAGTACTCTCCCCTATATTGCAACGAGGGAAGCTACCTTTGGCGGGGTTATTTTTCTATTCAATCGAGTTCCCTTCCCTGATTGATAGGACATCTGCCGGATTTTTTAAAATCTTAATCTGGTAAAGTTTTCCTACCTTTCTAGATTGGAATTTACTACATACCAAGCATTTCCGTTGCAAGTTTTGACGTCTTTTGAAATCAGGTGACCTTATTATGGGAATATCTAATTTCTAACCATAACATGATGGCAAGGTTACCTCCCCTAATTGTCTTTATACCATTAGTCCAATAAGTTCTGTATTACTTCTGTGTTACCTCCCCTAATTGTCTTTATACCATTAGTCCAATAAGTTCTGTACTACTTTTATTACTTTCCAAAGAAAATATGATACCCACCGTTGACATTGAAAGCAATTCATCTCTAAGTATATATTCCTTTCCACTGCCGGTGCACAACATCTTCAAACATCTTCAAACATTCTTATTGTTCTCAGATTTCTCGAGTTTACGTCCGTACCTTTCATGAAATAAGGTTTCATTGATAAGAGCTGGAATAATCTCCAAACTGGACTAAGTTTACAGATTCACGATACATTTGGTTGATCTTTATTCCATAAGGGAGTCATACAACATATACAATTATGAGATGCTAATAAATTCAACAAAAAGCAAATCATCGTTTTCAAGTAATGGTAAAGGCAGAAATATTTGGGATGAGGTATGACCTATGTTATGGTTCATGTACAGTTAATATTATCCGACGTCATCCGCAGTCGTCAGTATTGATTTGATTCAGTTTCTCTTCAAACTTGCATTGGTAATCAGATGACCGCAAATGACGTTGGTTACATTTACTTATGACCTTTTGCTTCTTTTAAGTACAGCGAATAATGTGAAATAAATATATCACAAAGCACAGCTTTATAGCTTATCAACCAGAAAATTCAGAAGAATTTACACTTTAGATAAGCTTCATGTTCAAGTGGCATATTTCTGGCACTGACCAATCGGCATTTTTTTTCTGAATATTGCAAAAAAGATTTTTTCTGACACGTATGTCACGGTAAGGTATCTGTGGCTAGTGGATATTCATTTTGTCTTTCTCTGAGTGCTTGGATATATTGTATGCCTTTCCGAGTGTGATTTAATTTTGGATAGTAAGAAGTTATGCGTGGACTTTGGCACTTGCGTTTTTTAACGTAATTAAGTTCACACGATTTTTAAGGCTGGTAGATTTTTTTGTTGCTGTGTTATATGTCTATTGTGTTGGACGTCTTTAAAAAAGGTGAATGACGTTGGACGGGTTATTCGGTTCTGATTTGTATATCTTATTATAAAATCTGTCACCCGTCAAGAAAATAAACCTACAAGCATGACAAGGGACAAAACTTCATAGATCTTAGTATCTTCCTACAAGATATACTATTTAAGATTAAAATGTCAATGATTTTTAAAAGAACTGTGTACGTAATTCTATTCAGAAACACATCTAGCGTGTCCATATTTGTAAACAGTACTTTGTAATGAAGAAATTCAATTTAATTTGTGCATTATCTTTTATTGATCATTGTAACCGATATAAGGGGTTGTTTATTTGTCTTAGACTGTACAGTATACTGTTTATATTCCTAAATATTTAATGGCAATATTGATAAGTACTGACTTATGTTTTTTGACTCTCTAATTAAGAATAGTTTTTAAGACAGTACGTGTATGATAAAAATACGGAATTTAGTGCAATTTGATCAATTAAGATTTTGATATGTACGAATTTAATAGAAAGTTCTGATCTTGGCCGAAGAGTTTTACGGATTTAATACTTAGTCAAAATGGTTGGTATTTTTTTACACTTAACCTTTTAATACTTTCATTGCCTTCTAATCTCTAATTAAGCCAAAAATTACTAAAGCATACCTTTGAAATATGATTATTGTCCTGATTTAAAGAAAGGACAAGCATGTGTACTTAATTTATTTGTGTAATTTGGAAAATCTGGTCGGTACATTTACTTTGAATATTATTTTTGCAAATGTCGCGAAAAAGGGCAAATGATCAAAGCAGGAGAATACACCGTTCCCTTAAAGTTATTCCGGAGGTAAACTCTTTGTAGCTTATTTCGCTTAAAGTATATTTTTTTCTAAGATCATGTCATGTTGGGAAAAAATCTGAAACATTTTTTGATACATTCTTATCTGTTTTCATTATTTAGATAATATCGTTATAACTAATTTCTTAAAATTTCGGAGAAGTATGTACAAGTGAATTCAAGTTCATTGTGGAAAGATTTAAGGAAAAAAACAACAACAACAAAACAATGATGTCAGTTGAACACAGGTATGTTTATTTTATGTAGAGGCTTCAGTGTAAAGAAAGTTCATTATCTGCTTGGAATGTTAAAAACAAAGTTCTAAAAAATGATAAAAGATACTGCAAGAACTGCTACTAATGTACTACTTCATTTGCAGCCGGCAAATAGTTCAGAACACAGATTTCAGTTTATTGCGAGCTGTTAAAATTTACATTGTCATCATTTTATGTTAAAATTTGCATATATTATAAGTGCACGTAAAGTTTTTATTCGCATGTACCTAATAGTTTATCACTTCTTTTAGGAAAAAAATATTTAGATATTTTACATGACGGGTGCGCAATGTAATTTTTTACGTAATTTTATAAGTAGTAAAAGTAATGATAGTTCTATCACAGTACATGGTATTTTAATGTGAATGGGTGAAAACGAAAATAAATGAATATCTGCATTTAGAAGTCGTTCTGTTAAATGAAATGATGAGTGATGCTTAATATTTTTGAGATTTAAACTGAGATTTATTTATACTTCTTTCATAAAATACATAACTGTAGACGCAGTAGAGTAAGTACAATGTATATATTATTTGTGTGTGTGTTTGATGAAATAGACATTTATTATGTGCTTGTGAAACATGTGGCTTTTTGTCTCTGTTTTGTTTAGTGTTTTGTTTCGTTTGTTTTCTGACTTTCACTTTCGGCGTTGCTTAAAGATTTTGACCTACATTATTAACGAATGAAATTGCTAGATACAAAAACATCAGCTGACGAAGGAAGTTTGCTATTGGTTAAAAGTGTTGTGAAATTTAGGGCAAATTTAAGATATAAGTGTGCATCTATATAATTTGATATGTAACACTCTTTCATATATGTTACTCGTGAAGCGTGCGTACAGGTGTAAGCTAACGTATGTTTGGAGCTTATACATCGACATGGCTTTGTTTGGGAGCGTTTTATATGCTGCTTGCCTCAATGTTTTGTATATTTTTATATACTGCTTGCTTTAACGTTTTGTTTATGTTGCTGCGTGACATTCCGCCGCATTCTTACGTTAAAACATGTTTACAACAAAGGTCTGTTTAATTTTGTTTTAGTTTAGGTTAACCTTTTTATTTTACTTCAGAAAGGAAAAAAGTTCTCGCATCTTATATAAAGCACTCTCTATGGCTGCTTCCTGGATTCTCACCCCTGGTGGGATTCGTACCATTGACTTCCAGATAATT
The DNA here is from genome assembly GCA_012932295.1 of Cyclina sinensis. Classification (NCBI taxonomy): domain Eukaryota; kingdom Metazoa; phylum Mollusca; class Bivalvia; order Venerida; family Veneridae; genus Cyclina; species Cyclina sinensis. Next base: position 1,409,303 of record JAAONU010000011.1, read on the forward strand.
ATTTTTTAGAAGTGCTAGTGTGTACGTATTTGTGGGAACGATTGTAGAGTATTGTATTAATCAGCTGTGCTTTACGCAACAAACTGCATAAAAGTGCGTTCCTTTCAGTGCATTCATAACCTACCTTCTGAATATTATAAACACGTACAATACAACACCTTCAAGATGTTGCAAAATAAATTATATACTTTGTACAACAAACTCGTCACTGTCATAACACTGTATTTACTGTACTATTTCAATATCCTATCTCCTTGACATGTCTTTTGAAATATGAGGGTGTGTGTAAGACAAACAAACATCTACTATGCTACCCAATCGTTTTCTCATATACAAACATTGTTCAACACATAGCATTTGCTAATCATTCTACTGAAGGCATATCATCAACTGAATAAAATACCTAAGGTGTCCATCTCATTTTAAGCTCACCTGACCGAAAGTCAGGTGTAGCTTTTAGTATGCTATCTTGTCCATTGTCCGTGCTCCGTCCATAATTGACTTTAAACAACACCTCCTCCTATGCCAGTGGGTTAGTTGCAATTAAACTTTACAGAAATGATCATTGTATGGTCCTCTTTCAAAGTTTTTTTAAAAATGAAATTCTATGAAGAAATCTGGTTGCCATGGCAACTGAAAGGAAAAACTTGTCTGAAACCTTACATTTTTGGTTGATAGCATCATCTAGTGGACCAAAATTATATAAATCATGGCTCAGGGGTCAGAATTGGCCTTGGCTGATCTAACCTACTGACCTACTTCCTTGTTTTTTCAGATATGTCTTTGACATTTTAACTGTTAATATAAGTTTGCATTACAGACTTTGGTTTACCTGGAGTACTGACCTCCTTTCTTGGTTTAAAATATATTTTTTATATCCAATGTGGTATTTGAACTGTCTACCACTTGACACATCCCTTAGGTCCCCCGCTCCCACTCCACCAGTTGTTTGGTAGTTTCTTTCCAGGTGAGCGACCCAGGACCATCCGGTCCTCTTGTCTAAATTTCGATCAAATAGAAATCAGTTAGGAACGCAGTAATCCGTAATTAATTAACTTGTCCACGGAGTAAAATCAAGTAGAACAAATACCAGTGCACATGGTCTTAAAATCTTCAAATACGGGTCTGTATTTTGCAAAACGACGGATTATATGGAAAATGTGCTTCTGTTGTTCCCATCTGTGTGTGAATATTGCCAACAGTGTTGTAGGCATACAGTAAAGTGTTTCGCTTATAAGAACAGTAAAAACCAATCGGTCTTAACAGGAGACAATACTTGTTCCAAATGTTTATACCGTGGCTGTTTTTGTTTTTTTTTTTTGAAAAAAAAAAAACCTGCTGCTTTTTGTGTGATTTCATATAAATCTAAGTGGTGGTGGCAAAGAACTTAACTTGCAGATGCCGTATTTACTGTGCCGTAAGTACAATACTCTGAGAACTAAGGTTTAAACTCAATGTTTGAGCATCAAAGACCTCGGATAGTCAACCTTTGACTCGTAGCATAACTTATCCCGACTTATTTCCAGTTTTGAAATTCCCGCATAGCGTACATTGTTGAAGAATGTAATCCATGAAATACATGTCATTTGTAAAGAATATCAAAGCAAAAGGTTTATTGAAGATCTGTATTTCTTATTGACATAACACTATGTAATATCATATTGCTTTCTGAACAAGAATATTGATAACATTGAAATCTCATTTAACACTTAACCAATATCAGGCTGCAGCGTATGGTAATTTATGTTTGCTTAGCAATGATGATCAGTGTTAAATATTTAAATAAATTTTGTTTGTCTATCGAGTTTTTAATCATAAAGCAAATCGAGAGCATTTGTTTGACTAAATGGCTTCAATAAAGTTCGATCAGTTGAACAATATGCCTTTCCGCTAGGCTAATGTGGAACTTAACGGCATTAAAAGCGTCCCGATGGCAGACTGGTTCCGCAGAATCGATAAAAGTTCCGATCTATATTACCTTCTGAGAGAACAGTTTATGCGTTTTTGATGGGGCAGGTGATACAGGTTAAATGTTTGATGACGTAGTCAAAATTTGTTGTATTGCCTGTTTTTGGATTTAAATGTTCGGACGCTTGAAGCGTGTATTAATGCTGGAGCCAATGGAATAGTCGAAACATAGTTCCCAGATGTTTAAAGTTGTGTTAAAAATTTAAAGTTTTTTTTTTTAATATTTCACTCTGGGAGAACTGTTTACACGAATTTTAATGTGCTCTACGATCTGACTTTAAATTCAAAAGGAACGTTACTACATGATAAATTTTCTTCAAAGAACAATCTTTATTAAATATTGAAAGGAAATATATTTATGAAAAGATAAGGCTGAAACTGACAAAATTTACATTTTGTATATAAAACATTTCTGAAGAAATACAAAGCTTAAAAAACGTGTACGTCTCTGGAATTTCAAGTCAACCATATCTTGAAGTTGATCTTTAATACTTGACCGAATTATACGAACAGTTCATGCGTAGCATACAGTATGGAACAAGAGGATTCAAAAATCTGTTAGTATAACAGTAATGACTTAAATATTTAGTTGTAGTTTCACATGTGTTTTATGATCATTTTTGATCATGATTTTATATAACTTTGACGTGTTTTCAAACTTAAAGGACTACTGACTATTTTAACGTTAAGTCCTCTTTATGTGTTATCTATGAAGGAATTTCCCAGTATTGTTTTTGTAATTTATAAAAAAAATAAATAAAATCATATTAAGAATAATGAGTGTGTTCATTAAACAGTAACCTCTGTCACTACATGACGAGCATACTATATCATCTATTAACAATTCTCCGTACATGGTCAACGCTCTGACTTTCAAAAGAACAGCCTTGCTACGTAAAGGTATTTTTTACAGAAGAGAACAGAACAAACTGAATGCTTATATTCTTTATATATTGTGTATGTATTTTGCACTGATTTTTCTTGCTTTTCAGGCCACAAACCTTACAGAAGAAGAAATAAACGGTATGAAACCTACAATTTTTTTTAAATCTATATTTATGCGTCTAGCCTGTCAAGGAAGCATATTCTTTCTGAAACAAACGTATAAATACTTCATTAACAATTCATTACACAAGGTGAAATCAATACCGGTGTCTTTTGTTATTGAAAGCTTAGTTGATATTGCGTTATTAATTTAGTTTTGTCTTATATTCTAGTCTCTCATAAAGGAGCCCACTATTGAATGCCATTAGAAAAGATTAATTTATGCTTTAAGAAAATCTTTGTCCGATAATTACTTGTCTGCACACCAGAACACTCCATATATATCACTTGCCACGGTGAATATATGTCCACCTTAATTCAAAGTGTATGTATAAACAGTGTTGTGTTTATTTGACTAATATGCGCTTATATCTTACGGTCTGGCGTAAGTTTGTTCCTATATGTGTCCTCTTTTATTTTCGTCCGTTTTTTCTACTTTGTTCCTTTCTTTTTCCCTCTTTGATTCTTCCTTATCATTGATTACTAAACATTTCAAATACAAATTTAAACTGGTTTTCATAAGTATGTCTTACCTGGTGAAAAAGTGAGCAAAGCATATACATGTACAGTCTCGATAAAAACGAAAGTTGAGCCTAATCTAAGTTCCTTTAAGTGCATTTTCAAATTAACCTTAAACTGCCTCAAGGACACTTTTCAAATACAAGATTAAACAATTCAAATGTCAGCAGAGTCTTCCTTTTGTATGGTCTGGTAGCGAAACTAATGTTTTATTTATTTACAATTATATGTGTTTGTTAAGTTGTGTTAAGCTGAACTTACATTTTTTCTTTAATTAAAAAAATATTTCAGCTCATATAAATAATTGTTTTAGCTATATTCCTTTGAGGTCGAATAAGGCCAAAGATCAATTTATTTTCGGAGATTTACGTAGAAACATTAGTAACATTCAAAACTGTACTGCATGTTGACCTCATCTTATCTAAAACAAGTTTCGTTTTTTTGGTTCGGTACAAAATGTGAGATAAGGTTTCCATGTGAGCGTAGTATATTTCTTTTATAAAGACCGTTTGATAGACACTTTAAGTTTAGTTGTTGTTTTTTCTGTGAAGATTGCATTTTGGATGAACTTCCAAAGTTGTTTTGCCTTGAAAGACGCTTGGAATTTGAAAGTGTTAGACTAGTTAAAACTTTTAAGTACATGTAGATCGAAGACGATTTGCAGACGAAGGAATGTCATAAAGTCCTACTATATTCTTTAAAAAATCTATTTAGCCATTTAAATTTAGCTGTATAATTATAGTTAAAGGACCATCGATTTTGCCTTGTGTCAATACATTCGCCCAAGATTTCCATGTTCTAAACGTAGAACAGCTTATCTTAAAGTCATATTTGCTGAGAGTATTTTCAAACAACGATTATATTGTTATAATCCCTTTAATGTTTAATACATTTTTGAAAGTCAAATTCAGCGTCGATCTTTTGTCCAACACAACGGATAAGGTCATGTTAATGTATGACATTTGAAGCTGTTTTCGCTGATTTCAAAGCACTAAGGCTATAGAAAAAATCTATTTTTATTCCAATATTCCAGCATAGATATATGTCTCTAAAAGCTATCCGGCAATATTGCAAGTTTATGCATGTATGTTTGAAAGAAAGATATTTACAACTAAACATCGTAGGTAAAGGTAACACAAGACAACATGATTATATAAAAGTAAAATATCACGATGATTAACTGATCTTATATACGGCTAAACATCGTAGGTAAAGGTAACACAAGACAACATTATCATATAAAAGTAAAATATCACGATGATTAACTGATCTTTAAAAGCAGTCGCATTTAACATTGTTCATAAACACGTATTTTAACATTATCAGTTGCTTAGCAATGGAGAATTAAGTCTTAAAAATAACTATTTAAGGCCAAAGTCGATTGAAAAGAACTTATGTCACATTTTAAAGAAATATCTATATCCAAATCTGCCTTCAAACATAATGTTTTCATTGTCACAGAATTACGAGAGGCATTTAACATATTTGACCGAGATGGCAGTGGGTCCATTACGACCAAGGAGTTGGCGATTGCAATGAGATCCCTAGGAAAGAACCCTTCCGATGATGAGCTTGAACGCATGATGACGGAAGTTGACGTTGACGGTAAGGTCAAAGTGTTCCAAATAATTCCCTGCTAGATTATTATATGTCTGTCTTAGTTCATATATCATCCGTAACGGTGGCTCACAACTCCAACGCCCCTGAAGAGTTTAGTCATGTTGAGGTTTGAGAAAAAGTACAATCAAACACTAAAACACCCCGTCAAGAGACACCCCTGGTTCGTTTTCGTGCAGAGTGTGGAACGCTGGAATATTTACTCCACGCAAAAAATTACGTGTAATAAGAAATGTTAGTGGTAGGCGAAGGGGCAATCACTCGAGCCCTAGACTAGAGGTCTTGTTCGCTCACAGGAAGATCCGCCACAAGCAGGTTTCGCACAGTGAGCCAATAATCAATACTTTATCGTTGTAATGAAACAAAGATATAATTCGTATTTGCTGTCTTTTATTTGGACATTTTTTATGCATATTTGTTCATTGATTCACTCTTTCAGTTTAAGTATAAAACGACAGACGCCAAGCTATTCTTTTGCATGACAAGAAAAATCTACTTTCCCCGAGCCTTTTTTACATGCTATAACCTATGTTCTTTAACCTGAACAACTAAAACCTTGAATTTTGTTTTTCGTTATGAAAATATAAAAAGAAACAGCATGGATCGTTTGAGCAATTTCACGATAATAGCTTCTTCTGTAAAGTACACCAGCTAATAGGTTCTGCTTAATATTTTCTCTTACAACAGTTAAGAAGACATTCTTAAAAGGAGTCTTTGTCCTAATTGTAGGAAATGGTGAGCTGGATTTCGACGAGTTCTGTGACTTGATGTCTCGCAACAAACAAGATGTGACAAGTTACAAGGCGATAGAAGAGGCTTTTAAGGTCTTTGACAAAGAGGGCAAAGGTAATGATTTGGTTTCTATGTCATTTATGCTTACTTTCAACAACAACAAAATATGTACAATTATAACCTATACTTATTACCTTTAAAGGAGAATTATTAATCTTTTACCAGTTTATGAAACCATTTGTAATGCTCGATCTTGTTTGATTTACCGAACCACTGACACACATACTAATCGCTGCAAAGTCGAGGGAAGTAACTAACCTCTAGAAGAGTTTTACTTCTCCATTTAGGACCCTGGAAGATTGTTTTATATCGATTTTAACTATATTAACATATAACAACTTTCTCGTCTCGAAGTAAACGAAATTTGTCAATTATTACCCGTACTATAAATTTGACAAGCCTTTTTTTAAAATCGAAACTTTTTAGATATTACTTATACTTCAGGAAGCATACCGCGGGAATATTTCCGACACATAATGACGACGATGGGTGAAAAACTTACTGACGAGGAAGTGGACGAGATGCTGGACGAGGCTGATGCGGACGGCGACGGGGAAATTGACATTTCAGAATTCACATCAATGATATCACTATCGTAGTTTTGACTATCATTTCACTGAAAGGCATAATTCAACATTTTGTAAATCCAACAGATTGTGTCACTGATGTTCAGATAGAATTTAAAGACCTGAGGTTTAAACCGACTGTTAAAGATAATTACTTAACAATTCTTCAGTCTTAAAGTGACTATAATGTATATTCAAACAGTATAAAAAGACCTGATGAACTTTACCCGAAGTTGTCAAAGGATGGCAAATAATCCGTACATTATTTTTGGTCGGAAGCCTTTGCAATATTCGGAAGGAATGTCTACCAGCTGATTGGTGGAGTAAGCAGTATCAGAAATATTTCATGCACCATATAATGTGAAGAGTAAAGTGTTAACATAGTCACTTTTCTTTATCTCAATAAAATCCTTGTCGCTGCTGATCTGTGGTTGAATAACGTCATATTACATAAGAGCACTTTCGAAGCCACTGACATTGTCAGTTACTCTTAATTCGTTCTAAATATTAATGCTAGAAAAAGTGGGGTCTGAAAGCCGACCAGTCTTTTCATGCCTTCTGTAGCAACTGATATCTGGGAAAAAAAACACACACACACTTTAATATACTTCGGATACGTGCTCATGGTGTGACAGTGTGACAACCTTGAAGATGAATTACCTTTGTTATACAGCCTGATATTTACATCACATGGTTTTTCTATCGTTTTAATTGTTTTATGGTTACTTTTTTTTACGTCTTATGAGAAACGGATAACATGCGAAATTCAATTCATGTTAACGAGTAGCTTCTCAATGGCATATTGTCATGTTAAAACTATGAAATAAGCTAGTTGAATGAAACATAATGCTTTAATTGATCTTGTATTGTCAGCAGGATCATATTGATCTGAACTGTTTTTATAATAATTACCTTTGTAGATACATTCAGAGTCGTTTTTCATACTTGGCTTGACATCGGGGCGATGAACAGGGGTATTTTAAATTATTATACCTCACGTAAACTGCCAATACTAAATTCCCATAGGCGATCGGGCTTTTAAAACTAATGTTACATTTTGCAATCAGCTCAGAGGGTAATATTTTTTTTCAAAAACCCTCAGGGTGTTATTGATTTTTTGCACACCCTGCAGAAAATTCAAGCGTCTTATGACGTCGAAGGCGCTTATTGAATATATTGACTGTAAGCGTTTAGCTGAGTTTGATTTGACTCGTTACCAAACGAAAACAGTCCTAAGGTATATACAACATGATCACATGTATGGTTCGATATAATAAAATAAATAACACACATCAGCGAGGGTGTTAGAGGATATTGACAACCCTCAAAAAACAATAACACCTTCGGCTGTCGCCTCAGGTGTTATCGCTTTTTCGGGTTGTCAATACCCTCTATCACCCTCGTTGATGTCTGTTATTTATATATTGTTTAATGCAGTTTTGTTCATTTGCAAGAGAAGAATTGGTTCTTTTCATTTCTCCTGTCAAGGTCCGAAGAATTGGTTTTATGATATGAATTAAATTTGCTCGTTTGTAAGCTTCTTTTGAATATATGTTATTGTTATTGTTGTTTTTTCATTGAATTAAATTCGATCACAATGAAAATATTCATTTCAGTACTTATTCTTGAGCCCTATCTATGCAGGAAGAAGATGCTTCAGTGATCCTTTGATTGTAACTTTTATTGAATCGATGATACATTAACTGAGCAGCAAGATTTGTATGTATACTTACAACAAAAAGAAACAGCGTACTTTATTGAGAGATAAAATTTGTAGCCTTTTAGAAAAAAGGCAAATTTGATATTACAATGTGTGAAATTCTATATGTTACAGGATGCATTACTTTTTATTTGAATTTATATAATTCTCAGTACAATTCTACTTAGGCTTTTTAATTGGTGAAATTTAAGATGAATTGAAATTTTTTTACTGCATAACCAATACAGATGTCGGTCAATGCCAGCTTTAAAAAATGCATAATGCCCTGCGGTCAGTTTAAAGGACACCCACGCGCTAAAGTATTAGGTAGATTAGTGCAGTGATTAGAAGAGTATAAGTAAATTCCAACACTTTTAATGATATAACTAATAGTTATGCTAAAAATAAAAGTGCAGAGTTTCTTTTTGTTATCAGTATAGTTCCGCAATATTTATCTGTTTACCAGTTTAGTGTTTGAACTCATATGCTGGAATTCTTTCTTCCTTGTTTATATAAAGAGAAAGACACGTGTTATTCGGAAAAGGTGTCTGTTGAATTACTTTTTTTGTAAATTATAGTATTTCTTGCATATATCAGTGTTGTCTAGGATGACCTTTATCCCTTTGGTTGAACAATGTTGTTTCGTCACCATTAAACAATATAATGCAAATAGAAGAACATGCAGAAATGTTTAATCAACACATTTTTTTTCTCCATTTAATATAAATATTTTTACTGTTTAAGAACATTACACACATTTTCTAAAACTTCCGAAAGCATAAATTGGCCGTTTAGATTTGCGAAGAATGATTTAAAAGATATGTCTTAGTATAAAGAAATAATGTAGAAGATATTAAATATAATCAAGCATCTCTACTTACACAACTATAATTCATGATAAGCAGTACTAATTTGGACAGAAATGATTATAATCTGATCTCTACTTCTTGCATGCATTTAATTATACTCTATTCATTTCAAAGGGAGAACACTTGAATAATGAAACAAAATATACATTCAGCGATAAAAGAACAAAAGTTCAACACGTTTATTTACAGTTTTTTTGATGAAACATTTATGAAACGTGCATTTCAAAACGAATGAACACATTGCCAGAAAGACTGCCGTTCGTGAATCACCGATCATAGTTCTAAACTTTACTATCTTCCAATCAAAGTCTTCACAAGGTGGCAAAATTCTGAAAATATATAAAGATAATATTCATGTGTCCGTTATAATTTTGCAGATTTGTTCGATTATATGCCTTTTAATATTTCGTTCACTAAAGAAAACCCTACAACTTTATTTTTAGATATTTTTTATGGTCAATGTATTCTCTGCTACCCGATATTTTTATGAAGAAAAGATCTCAAATAGTAAATGATAATAAATATATGTTTGATAATATGTTACAGAATTCAGTGAAGATGATACAGAAAACAGTTCACCTTCGTAATTTACTTTGCCTGGTTCCTTTGTTTCTGTAGCATTGACTAGCTCAGTGGCTTCTTCAAGGGTGACATTTTCTCCCTGTTTCAATATGACCTGATATAGCTCTTGTGCTGTAAAATAACCATCCTCATGCAAGTCCAAACACTCAAAAATATGTTTGATGTCCTCAGCACCCTCTGTGTTCTTCATTTTTCTGTACATCAGCACCTTAAATTCTTCAAAGTCTATCATCCCATCACCTACAATATACAAAATGAACATTAAGACTTTTATCCTCGACAGCATACAAAATGAACGTTTAGACTTTTATTATCGACAGCATACAAAATAAACGCTAAGACTTCACCTACAGAATACAAAATAAACGTTTATTTCATATGCATCATTTTATTCATAGTTTGCCCCACACGTCATTTGTCGAGCAGTAATAGAAATCCAGTTATGAAATACATTGACACATCACAGAATATATGTCACTGCAAATGTATACCAGGAAATAAATACTAATGAAAAAAAAGAACTGCATTTCCAACTAAGTAAAAACTAATATATATATTTAGTTAGTACACGTGTTTAAGAAGACTGTCATTATGGTTGAATGCATTTGAAACCATCAAAATATTAATCATGATTAAAACAAAACAGTATCAAGTCAAGTAGATTTCAGCTGGTCACAGAACATGTCCATTTTGTTCATACCGATTCCATCAAACTGATGGTAAATGATGATAGGGCGAGTCTAACCACATACCAGTTTGCATCAAATTCATGAACCATTTCTTCTACTTCCATCTCTTTAAGGTCTTGTCCTAGACTCTTCAATGTCGACACCAGCTCATGTATGTCCACTTCCCCGTCACCATCTTTGTCGAACAAGGAGAATGCTTCGCGAAACTCTGAAATAGTAAAATAGTTATGACAATACATATAATGGACAGAAAACACCGCCACCACCAGCAGCAGTAATGTCATTGCCAAAACCCAACAAACAAAAATGAGCTTGTGTTAATTGTGGTTGAGCATGATTTTGTAGATATGTATAATCTTATTTCAAAATTACCATGTTCCTTTACGATCATTTATTAGTATACAAATCTTATCTCTACTCCTACGCATAATGCATTTTGAGAACTATAGCCAATCAGTATGACGAAGAACATCTTAATGCCAATATTAACTGATATAAGTGCCAAAATACAATATTTTGTATCAGCTAAATAAAATAGGTCTATATAAATACCTTCAATCATTTCTTCTGGAATATGTTCTTCCTGAAAACAAAGAAAAAAAACCTTTCTTTTTTGTCATTTTTACCAGAAAAAAAGCCATAATTTACAAAATTATTTTCAATTTTATTTAAATGTTAACACTGACCCGCAAAGTATTTGTAAAACTTTTTTTCCTTTTATTTATTTATTTATTTTTTTGTTCAAAGAAAGACGTTTTTCAGTCTTAACGTTCTGTTACTGGCTTTGCTTTTAGACTATATCTGTTGCTACAGAAACAAAAAATCCTCATTTTGAATTCAGGCAAATGTTTATAGAACCACTTAATAATATAATATATGTGAGATTTACTTGTCCCTACTGAAAAAGGAAAAAAAGTCAACGTAAATAAATTAATACAAATAAGTCAGCATGCTACATTGCAATTATATTCAATGACTCAAATACTACAAACAGATGACTTACTGCACCGAAACTTGCCATTTCTTCATATCTTCTTTATCCTCCTTCAAATATCTTTGTTATTATAATCCCCGATGTAAAATATCTAATACCTGTAAATTCGTTTACATTTGTAATTTAACTTTCACGTTTTACATACATTTGTAACTCTTCGTATTTACAAAAACGCCATGTACATTTAATTTTCCATTTAAACAAATATACTTAATATACTCTTACAAATTTCTAACATTTAAAACAATAAATTTATCTACCGTGAAAATACCTCCTACTGTTTGAAGAATAGAGAAATTTCAATTAATATCACCTGTCGTATTTATGACTGTTATTAGGTATCTGACTTTACCTTTCAGAGATAACACAGATATCTGAACAAAGATCTAAGTAATCTGTGATTGTTTTCTTTCAATCTTGAGTATATAAAAATAACAATGAGATAAGCCCAAAGGGGTAGAGCCTTTTTAGTGAAAATTTAATTTAGAAATTGTCGAGGATTTAATTTCGTTGTTTAAGATTTAAGACTTTTTTCACAGACACAAGCACCCTTGATACAGAAAAAAGACAAAATAATGCCCCTTGTATTCTAGGTGTAACCACGTTATTTGCTCGTAATGATCACACACGTTTACAAATAATTTCAGGCAACGCACGTAGTTTCACTGCGATCTGACGAATCTTCCGTTGTAGTCTAGTTTTTCATGCATTTCATTTGTGACGGTCTACTGCAAACCTTCCTATAATTGTATAAATACAACCTCTGACAACTGCGCCAGGGAATCGACTCTCTGACTCAATGGTTTAGGGTGTTGGTCTTCGAATGCGCTACGATTGGAGTTCGAATTCCGCTCTGGGTTGTGTATTCTACGATTCATTGCATCCTTCTGTTACGGACTTTCATGTTCGTCAGACACTGTACATCAAATGCAGCACTATGGCTGTTCTACAATAGACAGCTAAAAGCAATTTATACGTTTTGTGCTGATGATTCAATAAACTTGCAACGCAATTAATCATCTTGGGCTAACCGAAAACAACAAACAAGAGTTTCATGTCTTTCTAATCATCGTGACCATAGTTGTTAATAAAGAGCTTTCTTTAGTTTCTCGTGGCTCAGAATTTACGTAACGATAATACAGTTCTTTCAGCTCTTTCTCTGTGCTAGTACAGATAAAGAAAAGCTCTTCAAGTATATTTTATTTTCATCTGGCTCGATTTATATCGTAAACACTTATAAAGTGTATCATTTTATCCATAATTGGATCGATGTATCTGTAGAAATTAAGTGTGAAACAATTCGTGTATTATAAGTTTGTAAACTTGACTGAGTTGTCTCCCTTTAACAGTATAACGACAGTTGGTGAAAAAAGTAAAATAAATCAACAACATTTGAACGATAGATTTATTTTAGCACCAGCATTTTATTGTTAGAACTGAACATGAGAATGAGAAGTAAATGTCATGGTTTTGAAACAGAACAATTGTTACGAAAACATATGTCGTAAATAAAGCCAAATATCTCCTAGTGACATGTACGACTACCGATCTACATTCTTCATTTATTTCAATTTAACATTCTACTGCAACTAGTAACAATGCAGAAAGATGATAACAGAAACACTTCACAATGGTAACATTAGTACTGTGAGTAAGTCTTCATCCGATGCACCTTCCGGGCGACAGAAAACACTCACATGTAACATTAGACTGTCCTGTTGGTCTTGATCCCATGCACCTTCGGCTGACAGGAAACACTTCACAACGGTAACATTATACTTTGGTCTTGATTCCATGCACCTTCGGCGACAGGAAAACACTTCACACTGGTAAACATTAGTACTGCCTGTGGTCTTTCATCTTCATCCGATGCACCTTCGGCGACAGGAAAACACTTCACAATGGTAACATTAGTACTGCTGTTTGGGGGGGTCTTGAATCCCATGCACCTTCGGCGACAGGAACACGTCACCACAATGGTAACATTAGTACTGTCAGTTGGTCTTGATCCCATGCACCTTCGGCGATAGGAAAACACTTCACAATGGTAACATTAGTACTGTCAGTTGGTCTTGATCTAATGCACCTTCGGCGATAGGAAAACACATCACAATGGTAACATTAGTACTGTCAGTTGGTCTTGATCCCATGCACCTTCGGCGACAGGAAAACACTTCACAATGGTAACATTAGTACTGTCAGTTGGTCTTGATCCCATGCACCTTCAGCGACAGGAGAGAATATGTGATTCAAATTCGGAATACCTTGCTTATGAAGAAATATAAAACGATTCTCAGAATCACAATGACCGACTGAACATTTTAGGAAAAGAGATAAGCTGTAGTTTTCTTTCCATCTTACTTTCTAAAAACAGATAAACAATAATTATGAATATAAAGCTATACAGTTCGACAACAATAAAGCGACAAACTACTCGTGAACGATGTAGTTCAATCATAACGCATGCTTTCTTCTGTAAATGATGAACATCTTTTATCAAACTTGCACACGTCTATGTAAATCTTAAATAACACTGATGAACAGTCAATATCCATAGAGTCAACAGATGATTATAGGACTAGTATTTTTCTGAAGGCAATACGTGTATAAAAATAAACATGCTGCCGAACAGCTGGAAAATGAATACACCGGCTTGTTACAGACACACGTGAAAAACGAGCAATTGTCAAACATCTTTCATCATGACATCGTAGAACTCTGAAAATACATAACATATAATCATATAGAAATCTGAAAATACATAACATATAATCATATAGAAATCGGATTAGCAAACACAAGTCCACAACTGTTAACATCTATATAAATGCAGACAGTAGATAAGGTGGGTCAAAGTATGAGAAAGGTATTTTGTAATTTCTATTGAACATACTGGACTGTTATTTATGTATAAGGTATGGAGTCGTCTTCTTAATAATATGTCTTGAAACTTTTAACATCAATAAAGTGCTAATAAAACGGAAAAAAATAATTTGTGATGAAATATTGCATCGATCCAAGTAATCTTAAACATGTGCCTAAGTCAACAAAATAATTGAAAAATAAAATAGTATGTTTGAATTGAAACTGTCTTTTAACAATGACATAACTGTTTAAATTGTCTTTATGGTATCTTAATCAGAAGAGCAACTAATCAGATGAAAACTTCAAAAAAAGACTTGGTGACGATTTTTTTCTGGCGTAAATACAATGTACTTCAAAACGTTATGAGTGCAATATCCTCCTCTACATTAAGCGCTGTATAAAAGTTTAACGACCTTTAACTTATTGATATAACATCCGCATTTACATAATCGGCTGAAAAGAAATAAAGTCTGATCCGGCGAACCATTTAAAAGAGTTTACTTGCTCCGTTACAAAATTTTAAAGTTCACAAAAAAATGTGTTCTGAAGCATGTATTCGTAGAAATGATAATAATTGTACTTGTTCATAATGAGTGACTTTTTTCATCACGTTCTCAAAAACCATGAAGCTTTTTAAATGGGAAAATACCAAGACAACTAAAAAGTAAAAAATGTATAACTAATGTATATGGTCATTTTTGCAAAGGAAACAGTTTATGTTCGGCAAAAATCTGACGAAAGAATCACTTGCCCATGTTAAGGTAAAACCTAAATGTAAAGCCTTGTGAAGACATGCGCCTTTAGAATAAACAGATTGAAAACTGACTAACAGACGGTTCAACAAAATCTTTTCAAACGTCAGAATCTTGATAAGTCTACTGAAATATCACTATTTACAGTATAGGCACATAACAACGTATGGCACATACGGACGCATGGCTATTAACAACACGATTCATTGAAATGCATGACACATAATAACGCATTAAACTTATAAACAAATGACACACTGAAAACTATGCTTCACCTTTCCAAGTCATTCTGCCCTCCTTTGCTGTTTCCGCTTCCTTCATCATTTCACTGACCTCTTCGTCTGTCAATTTCTCACCAAGTTGCAACATGGCATGCTTTACAAAATATATTGAAATACTGACTATAACAAAAGATGTTTCTGAAACATACATTCCCCCATTTCTCGCCTCTTTAACTTCAATATGGGACGCTTGAGCTTGAGTTTTGACTAAGTAGGTTCAAACTATTACCATGCCTAATTATTGTGTAAATTTGAGGAAGCTGGATTCAGTTTTTCTTGCTTTGATTACAGAAACCATTTTGGAAGTGCAAGCCCCTGGGAACTAGAGCTTAGACCAAGAGAGTCAACACATCTAGTAAAGTTCGAGGGTCCTTTATTCAGTTGTTCTTGAGTTATTGATCGGAAACTAATTTTGAAGTACAAGCCCCTGTGAACATGACTTTGGCCCAGTTGACCAAAGTCAGATGAGACACCTTCTTATCTTTTATGACCATCCTTTAAAGGCCACTGGCTTCAGTTATTCTGGAGTTATCCAAATTACAGCCGTTTTCAGAATGCAGCCCTTGTAGGCTTGATCTTTGACCTAGTGACCACCAAAATAAAATGGTTTTCTTCTACTCAGACATAACCTACCTTTTCAGAATAAAGTAACTAGGAATCAGATCGATCTTTGACCCATTGAGGCCTCCAAAAGTATGAATCCTCTACTTATCATGTCCAAACAACCTACTAAATATAGTCACTAGATTTGTGTGTTCTAAATTCATTGACCTATCACTTTGGTTTACAGACCGACCAACCGACATGAGCAAAGCTATATGAATTGACTTCTACGAAGGAGGGACGTAACTAGATGTATAAACTACGAGTAAAAAGACTAAAAATTCAACATAGATGAAACAAAAACCTAATAAGATGCTTTTTTCTTTAAGACATAGAATGAAGAGCTCCGTATACGTTCTAGAAATAACACTTAATCGTTGTTGTATTGTGTTTGTATCTAATGAACATGCGATGCAAACACTGTGCCTTTCAATAAACAAATGCTAGCTAAGAGTTACATTAGACAAAACAAAACAAAAAAACACTCCTAACGTTTGCACTGTTAAACATAAAACTGTACATACCTTGAGATCTGCATGTGAAATGAAGCCAGTACTTTCTCTATCAAATATTTCAAATGCCTCTTTGATCTCAGCCTCGTGGTCTACATCACTCATCTTCTTCGCCATCATCATCAAAAATTCTTCAAAGTCTATCTCACCATTGCCTGAGAAATATATATTCTTAGACAAATCTAATGGTCATCTAAACAACCCGTTTTTGTCCAAACAAGGCCAATACAAAAAGGTTTATACCAATATTACAGAAATAAACCATTTATTTCTATTCTTATTCAGTGAATAATTTCAGTGCACTATCTTTTGAACATTTTCTCTTGAAACGCTAACTGCTTCCCTATCTTATTCTTTTTCTCTTCGAGAATTACTTAAAAATATAAAAACAACGATATGATCAGCTTCAAATTATAGTTATTAGCTATAAAACAAACTTGGCAAACTCCGGAATCCCACCGCCAAACAAAAAAAAAAACAGAAAAAGAAACATGTAATAAGTGATTTGCACATGTTAAAGCGCAGTTTGAAAGTAGACCTTATGTCACAGTCCTAATTCAGATTGAGGCAATTTTCGGAGAGCATTGTGGATTAAATCATTTTGAGATTTTGATCTGTTTGAAAAAAGATGTCTAAACATAGATACCATCAACATCTACTTCAGCGACCATCTCATTCAGTTCTTTCTGTGAAGGATCAAGGCCGAATGATCTCATTACTGTACCAAGTTCCTTTGTGGTCATCGTCCCATCACCATCTTTGTCAAACAGGCTGAATGCCTCGCGAAATTCTAAACAATATAAATTCACTTGTTTCTAAAATGTTAATTAATATGTAGCCTTTTGCTACAGCGTTTTTATAAAGCATTGTATGGTATGTTTTATTTTTGAATTAGCATCAGTAACAATATAAAATAGTGCAACAGATCTCTAGAAAAGTCTAGGTTGATTAAAGGAAAGTCGAATCACTGATTTCTTTTTACTTTTTGTACAATTTGTGTAAAATATAAATTATAGGGCGAAAGGGGACCCCAAACCTTCGGATGTTATTTAAATCGTAAGACCATTTTTATAAATTTTCTAATGAGTTATGAAAATAAGAAATAAACATTCTCACATAGAGCCAAACAAAGGACATAACTAATATGGTAAATTCCTGTTTTAAACCAACTTAATCAATTAAGACATAAAAGATCATCTTGACAAAGATAGTATCTATGGTTGTTCGAGTGACAAAATACCTCTTTATGCACATCGTGTCGACAGAATGGGTAATCAGTTTTGTATTGTACTTTATTTATACAGTACATCATTGTTATCTTGACACTTTCGAATATTAAAAGGTGACTTTCTAAACAATTAAAGACCTTTCATGTAAGTAAATGGCTATTTATATCGAATGGTTTCCGTTTACTTTAATCGTTTGCCACTTTTACAGGATCTATTGTTTGAATGTCCATTAGATTGATCTTTTATGTAAATTAATATACAAATCAGGGCTAAGATGTCAACGAACATATGGACCAATTACAATGTACTTGTATAGCAAATATTAGTTCTACTTGGTCCATGAACACGCGAATTTGCATAATATTTTTAATTCAGAATATCTTTACTTGTTAGATAAAGTCAGTATCATACAGGGCATAAAATCTGAATGTTTAAAGCGATAGAAGCATTTTGCTCTAAAATAACAACAAATCTTATGTTCAATTTTAAAGAGTTAAACATTTGAATATATAAATACCTTCAATCTGTTCATCTGTAAGTTCCGAAGTCTCAGAAACAGAAAAATAAAACATACAGTTGAAAACAGATCGACAAAACAATATATATTAATTAAACTATCTTAAGAAATTGTGGTCTTGCATATGTATTGAATCGTAAATAAAAATAAAGAATAAATATATACAGACATATCATTGAAAAATGTGTTGATTATATAACATCTCATTGGACAAAACACTTAATGAAAGAAAAAATGATAAATAAACACCAGCAGAATCTCAAAATCGCAATTTTAGATAAAAAAATAAATTGATAAATATACAAAAGTATCACCATATTAACTGTATATAACTGATAATTATTTTCAGAGATACGTACCATTGTAAAAAATATTTCACACCGACAAGAATGAAAATTTTGTGTTGTTTATCTTCTTATCCACAAATTAGAATGCATATTCATCAGTCGAGTCGCAATATTTAACTAAGTCCTTCCAGGCTGCAAGAGGTCAACTATTATTTAAGTCCATTCATTAACAAACAATAAATATATTTTAAAAAGAATTAAGCGGTGATTTTGCGGCCTTAACCTCAAAGTGTTATATTTGTGATCCGTTCAGAAGGTTAAAATTAATCTAAGTAACAATCTTTTTACACCAGTATTCAATACATCCGAAATGTCAGTTACGACCACAGTGGCACTTGATCGTTGACGGGATAAATTGATTATAAGATTAAATTAAATTTTTAATTCAAAATGTATAACATGTTTTAAACGCTTATTTAAAATCGATACAAAAATCTTATCCAGAATCCTACTTCGTAAAAAGACAGTTTAATGCAAAAATTTAAGGCGGCCAATCGCCTTTTAAATGCCTTGCGAATTTTATACTAAAATGCTAATCGATGCCATTACAGATATAAAAGCTGACATGAAAAGGCCATTTATTAGCCCATTTCGTTTAAATGAAATAGATACTTAATCGAGACCGGGAGATTATTTCAGGAAACAATAACAGGCTTAAAATATTTGCATTTTATTATCACCGTGCAGGTATAGTCTAAGTGTATAAAAGCAATCGATAAGATACTGAAATCAAGACATCTTAGCTTATCTAAATATATTATAACCAAATCAAAACAAAATAATGTGAAAAAAGTCGTTTCATGATACACCTCAAATACTTGAAGCACTGGACAAAAAAAGAATAACAATAAAAATAACAGGAACTAGTTAAGCGAAATAAGTAATGAAACTTTTTCTTTACGATGCGTAAAAATACCCCCTCTCCCATCAAAAAAAAAAAGAAAAAGAAAAGATAAGAAAAAGTGATAATCCAGTGAAGAGGTACACGTTGAAGAATAAGCCGGTGTCTTTTGTTTCTGCCAATATGCTCAGCTCTGAAACAGTTTCATGATCAGACATACTCGAGGCTTCACATTGTCTTCCATACTTTGACTATAAAAGTCGTGTTGAAACACTTATATGCGTTTTTTAATTTCATCAGAGAACAAAACTGCAATTGAGAAAAGTCAAATAACACAGCGTTTTACATTATATACAGTGGATGGTCAACTACTCTATATCAAGGACTAAACGGCATTTATTTGGCTTAAATTAACAGTTTGAACAAACCTTATGAATAAAACTAATGACAATAATAAAAAAAATATTTTACAGAAAACACAACAAGCCTTTACAACAGAGGTCTAACGTTTTGTTTTATCGTATCACTTGAGAGCATTGCATATTAAGTGGCATCGTTCCTGTCAACATCTGGTCTCACATTTACGATGAATTATAGCAGTAAGACTCCGGATAGCATTGCATATCTGCTAATTTGTAAGTTTTAATCTTTCCAATTGTCACCGGCAGAGCACAGAAATGAATTCTGCAATAGAAAAATGGACAAAAATATTATCTACCATTCATCTTAAACAACCTCATGATACACACTACATGTGCACTTCCTTCACCATTTCATATTTCTAACAAGACCAAAAGCGTCTTCATAAGTCATGCATTTTTATCTGCATATGTTTAGCGATATCATTCTACTCTTATCAAATTACGAGGTTAATCTACTGAAAGTTTCAGACATCTGTAATTAATTTTGCAGGTTTAATTTACGTTTATCTAACAGGTATGTTTGAATTCTATTAATCATATTAATCGTAAAAAAAAGAAGAGAAAAATACTATAATGTTAACACGTTTAATTTTCGTATTTGTTAGCTACAAACATTATTTCATTAACTTGCTGTGTATATTTGAATAATCATGAATAATAACAAAAGCATTCAGTTGATTTGGGAGTTGTCAGACTTGTCACTAACAAGAGCTACTACTCTTAAAGAATGAGTTACACACAGAATATTACACCTCTAAGTATGTTAGCAAATAACTCAGTTTGATTTGATTTCTAATTTTCCATTATTAACATTTTTTGTATCATGATTATACTTTTAATTACAAAGCCTAAGAAAATGTGAACATATATATATAAATTGCAAGGTCTGCTGTAGATAATAAGTTCCTGAAATGTCATCAAGAAACAAGGATGCTTAAATGCTAAGTACCGCGTACTGTCATTATCTTCTACTCAACGCGTTTCAGTTATTGCTGCATACTACGTCTTGATTTTTAGTTATGAGACCATCAGAGTACCCTACATATGTTTTTCTTTCCATCACAGGCATAGAAAACTAACGTTGGGTAAGAAATGTTCATATCCAGCCCTTTAAATGATACAAATAAGATATTGCATGCGTACGCATGAACTTATGTTTGATTACCTGATATTTTGATATTTACCTGATATTTTGATATTTCCATCTTTCACATTGGCCTCTCCTATCATTTCTTCCACTTCTTCTTCAGTGAGACGTTCTCCCATGTTTAACATGATAGGTCCGAAGGTCCTTAACACTAATATACCCTTTGCCATTATCAAAAACCTGACAGATAGAAAACAAGTATGACCTTTGATTTCCTCAAGCAATAATTTCGAATAAAGTCTTTTTCACTGTAAAAAGCAAGAAGTACATGAAGTTAAGAACCTGTGATCTAATAGTATACTAGTTAATTATCGTTTAGAAGAAGGCTCGTTGTCAAAATTTACATGGTTTTGACAGACTGATATCAAGTTTTCTATATTAAATGATACTTTTACTGGCAGATAACTGGAAAAATGTAATTTTTTTGTCCAGATTACAGTTTTATATCAAAGGATACCTTAATTCTACATTTTAAGCATAATTCACCGCCTTCTTATTTTAACTAAAGTCTAAAAATATTAGTCGAAGCAAATTTTACATGAAGGTATTAATTATATTCATTACAATACTATTAAAGAATTAATTTCAAAGAAAATACAATTACCGTCACAAAAGTCTGATACATAGCTTTGAAAATAACTTAAGTGCATTTTAAACTTTATGATAAAGGTTGCATTCTTCTGAACGACATGAACCATAGGCAGCTGCACTGCCTTAAATTTTACACTCGTCTTAAAATAAAGATGTACAATATGCAAGGTGTCAGGCGCGAACTGCATAAAGGACTATATTAATCATAGCATTTTACTGCCTGCAAGGCGATACTAATCTAAAAAAAACTGATATATATTAGCAAAAGATGGGGCGCAAGGTCACATAGGAAAACGATACAGGTCTTAAAAGAAATACTCGTCTTTAAAAAATGGTAGATACATTGCAAGACCTGGGACGCAATGCCGCCTATGAAACAACATTCACCATAGTACGTTACCAACCTATCTTAAAAATTACCAGTATCCTACCTTAAAAGCGTCTTTCAGCTCCTGAACATGTTCCTCACAAGCTTCCTTGTTTGCAACCATCATCAGAAACTCATCAAAGTGAATATCATTCTTACCTAAGGTATACAATTAAATCAGGAGTTAAGATAATATATTCATTCGAATAACGACTATTCAATATTTTCATAATGCAATGCTAAGTCAATTTCGTGTTTATGGCATTTATTTTTATTGTGAAGTAGTCAGCATGCCATAAAGCTTATCAATGTGATTTTATGTCTATGCTATTCTTAATTATGTTTATTTTATTTCTTCTTACCATTTGTGAACGATTCAATCATTAAACATTTGATTGTTAAAAAATGTACAAACCAAAATATTAATTTATATTCTGGTAGCACCAGCGCGAAAAAACAAAAAGATTTTATGATAACAATAAATGTCACGTCTTACAAAACTAGTGTGTAATGTTGACGATAGAATTATGAACATGTTGGCTAGATACGTGTATCTTTAGATTGGTTAAACAGATAGTAAGGTCATGGTGCTGAGTCCAATATTTGTGTTTGAACGAACCGCAATGTTAAAATCTCTTAGTATTATATTTATTATTTAAACATACCTTGAAAATGTTCAGCAATACATATAAAATCGTAAACATTTAAATCTTGAACTTGTGTCGTATGTCCAATCAGACAGTATGTGTCAAGTGATTTAAGTAACATACCTCCAAGCTCTACTGCTTTCATCATATCGTAAAGGTCGGCCTTTGTCACATTCTGTCCCATCTCACGTAATATCAACAACAGCTCGTCAACAGTAATTACGCCATTGGCATCACGGTCGTAAACATTGAACCGTAGTCTAAACTCTGCAAAGCAATACATTTTGAAATAGAACTCAGTTGACTTTTCTTAACAGTTGAAAATGTCCGTTAATAGTGAAGGGGTCTTTTTATGAATGAAAACGTTTGAGGTCTTTCCAGCGAAGCAGCATGAATGTAGTCCTTGAATTTTAGAATTTCTTTCAGTTTGGAACCGGTTTTCCTTTGTTTGTGATTGATTCGTAATTAAAGCACTAATTAAAAGAACACGAACGAGTTATTTCATAATTTCATTTTTATTTTCATTTATGAGAAGAAAATAATTTCTTACAGTCGATGTCTAAATGTGTGCATTAATATTAATGGTCGACGCAGCATCTAAACGTGTCCAACGGAAAAAATGCTAAAGTTGTTGTTGAAGTAATGCTACATTCATTCAAACCAATGGAGGTATAGCTGATCATAGATTCTGCTGAAACAACGACGCTTTATTTGATTATGAAGTAATGCTAAATTCTGCGGAATAACGACGCCACAGTTGATCACGAAGTAATGCAAAGTCCTACCGAAACAACGACGCCTTAGTTGATCATGAAGTAATGCAAAGTCCTGCCGAAACAACGAAGCCATAGTTGATCATGAAGTAATGCAAAGTCCTGCCGAAATAACGACGCCATAGTTGATCATGGAGTAATGCAAAGCCCTGCCGAAATAACTGTGCCAAAGTTGATGATGAAGTAAAGCAATGTCCTGTCGAAATAACGACGCCATAGTTGATCATGAAGTAATGCAAAGTCCTGCCGAAAGAACTACGCCATAGTCGAACATAAAGTAATGCAAAGTCCTGCCGAAACAACGACGCCTAAGTTGATGATAAAGTAATGCAATGTCCTGCCGAAACAACGACGCCATAGTTGATGATAAAGTAATGCAAAGTCCTGCCGAAACAACGACGCCATAGTTGATGATAAAGTAATGCAAAGTCCTGCCGAAACAACGACGCCATAGTTGATTATAAAGTAATGCAAAGTCCTGCCGAAACAACGACGCCATAGTTGATTATAAAGTAATGCAAAGTCCTGCCGAAACAACGACGCCATAGTTGATTATAAAGTAATGCAAAGTCCTGCCGAAACAACGACGCCATAGTCGAACATAAAGTAATGCAAAGTCCTGCCGAAACAACGACGCCATAGTTGATTATAAAGTAATGCAAAGTCCTGCCGAAACAACGACGCCATAGTTGATTATAAAGTTATGCAAAGTCCTGCCGAAACAACGACGCCAAAGTTGATTATAAAGTAATGCAAAGTCCTGCCGAAACAACGACGCCACAGTTGATCACGAAGTAATGCAAAGTCCTACCGAAACAACGACGCCATAGTTGATTATAAAGTAATGCAAAGTCCTGCCGAAACAACGACGCCATAGTTGATTATAAAGTAATGCAAAGTCCTGCCGAAACAACGACGCCACGGTTGATCACGAAGTAATGCAAAGTCCTACCGAAACAACGACGCCATAGTTGATCATGAAGTAATGCTAGTCCTGCCGAAATAAAGACGCCATAGTTGATCATGAAGTAATGCAAAGTCCTGCCGAAACAACAACGCCATAGTCGATTATGAAGTAATGCTGAATATTGCCGAAACAACGACGCCATTCTTGACCATGAATTACAAAGTACATCGTTAGCTTTACTTCGTTTTACCTTTCCATTATAGAGAACCACTCGTTAAACAGGGATGTTCATTCAATATTTTAGTTTGGTACTGGCCTGACAATTTTGAATGGTTTTCGTCTTCTGGTCATTTTTGCTGTTATCCTCAGGAAATTCTTACCGAAAGAACCATTATCTTTGTTGCAAATTAATTTTTTTTCTACTTCGTATGGTACAAGGGGTCGTTCGTTTTTTATGAAACTACTTGACAACTATCTGCTGTAGATGTTAACACTAAGTAAATAAAACCTAAAACCTGATGAAAATTTAGTTTACCTACCTTTTAGTTTCTTTGGAACTGTTATCCAAAAGTAGTCCTCCATTTCCTTACTAACTTTGTTTCAATTTTCTATTTTATGATTTTGTTAAATATCCTGTAATTGTCTGGTGTGTTATGTTTGTCTCTACTGTATTATCGTACAAACTATTATGTATTTACAAATACCATGTTTCAATCTTATCAAAGCGCCAATAGATGTATCAATATCCAGCCAACTTGAATATCAATACATTAAATGTAGATTTATCAATGATATCAGTTGGTAATTTAATTTAAGAATGCATATTTTTCTTATCAAGGCTAAAACTAATTAATCCAAAAACGGTTCAACTTTACACACAAAAAACAACTTTACTGTTATAACTAGAAGTGTAAGTGATTTTTTTTCCTTTTTTTTTTCTTCTGATACACAATATGACCTTCGTGATCAATTAAAACCTCATAAATTATTGTTAATGACCCTAATGAATGAAAACCAAAATTTAGAACAATAAATGATAAGGTTGAGATATTCATTAACAGGTCATGTTTTGACATTTTTTGCCATATCATATATCAGTCTTTAGAAAAATATCTTCAAAGGAAATGTCAATTTAAACGTGAAAAAGTTCAATGCTGACAATGAATGAATGTGCTTTGTTAATTCGCAATAAGTACAATTAGGACCAAATATTCAATTTCATTTTATCTTTCCTTTCTTTACGTTTTACGCTCTGTTTCATTAGAGCGGGCAATTTCTATGTCATAACCCAAATTTAAAACATATTTCATATTTACAGTTCGTAGATACATACTAAACACGAAACTAAGATATCAATGAAATAAGTATTCATAGCTTAGTAGAAGGTTTGGGTTAACAGGTGATTCCGTTTTACATTGATCATATACATTTATTTGATCTATGTTCGTATTAATTCGTTCAATGTTTTGTAATTCGTATATTCATTTCTCTCCTTGTGTTGACAACTTCGTATCTTCTTATTGACGATTTTCATTTTTTTTTTCAAAGAGATCATCACAGTCAAACATGAGCAAACATTATCAACCAAAGCCGATGGTCTGTTACGTGGTAAATGTATATATCTTTATACATGTTATTTAGTATAAAACAAATCTTTAAACACACACACACACACACACACACACACACACGCACGCACGCACGCACGCACGCACACACGAGAAATGAATAAGAAACGCTGCCCTTATATAAGGCATTTATATAATAAAACGACAGAAACTCCAGAGAAATATCTACATGCACTAAAACTCAACTCAGACAAAGGTTTCATGTTTTCTGAATACAAGCTGACTTTCAAGAAGCCTGCTGTGCAGTAGAAAACATCATGAACAATTCGTTCATAGAATCAAACTGTTCATTTACAACACTACAAAACCTTCTGATACTTAACGCTGAAAGTAAATGTTTATATATTCTCTCTGTAAAACTTAACTAAACTTTTAGCAAAGCCCTTTAACGCAATACATTTATAAGCTTTGCGCAAAATGTCTTTATTGAAACAAAACCAAGCTTTTTACACAAAAAGAATATCAACAATATTGAACATACTAACTGTTCTGACCAATCCCGTCGGTATCTAAACAGCATTTTTACTGGAAAAGTAATAAATTGTCTTATAATTTTTTTTTTTTTTTTTTTGCTTTCAAGCAAAGCTTTCGCCATACCAAGTTAAGATACAGGTATGCAACAATCAGTGAAATAAAGATAAAAATGTCAATGACAAATCAATGAGACAAATATTGACAAATCAGTGAGATACATGAATTTACAAATTCATGAGTTAAAAGATGCTGACAAATCAATGAGTAAAAAAGTTTACAATTCAGATAAATAAAAATGTTAACAAATCATTGAAATGAAAATGTTGAAAAATCAATGAAATTGAAATGTTGACAAACCAATGAGATAAATGTTGAGAAATCAGTGAGATAAATGTTGACAAATCAGTGAGATAAATGTTGACAAATCAGTGAGATATATGTTTTAAAATGTAACAAGAAATTCACTGCGTGCAACAATTAAATGGTTGTTTAAAATTTTCCTATTTATCCTGAAGCGAGAATTTATCATGATGTAAGTTTGTGCACACGCTGGTGAATCTTTCGATCACGTACAAATCACAGACACAAAATCTGAAAGAAAGAGAAAAAAACATTTTAACATAAGATTGTGGATGTATAAAGTATCTTAATTTAAAGGTAATCTTATGATCTGTGGTTTCCATTTGTTTGTCGATGGAATTGATAATCTTAAATTAAGCATGGAATAATCATTCGTTTAGCGTTAAAAATAAATAGTAGTATACGCATTGATAAAATAAAACTAATCAGCCAATAACAATAATAGTAATAATAATAAATTAATGATAAAATAATAATACAACAATAATTATAATAAACAGATCTGGAAAAATAGACAAAATCTAATCTCAGCCACTAATTTCTTTTCAGCTAGATATATTTATAGCAAAGTGGGTATCATATGTGTCTAACCATGAATATTAATCATCCCATTTTTTATTTCAGCTTCCAACATCATCTCGTCTATTTCTTCATCAGTCATGCGGTCACCAAGGGTCTTCAAGATCTCTCGTAGATCCGAGGCGTTTATAAAACCTTTGCCGTTATCAAATACCTGAAAGCAAATCTCAAACATTCAGTACACCCGTAGTTTCAATGGGTTGTGTTTAAGGGAAGCTACTCATATAAATCGCAAACATAATTGTTAGAGTATTACCTCCCCTGTTTAAACAAAACTTATTTGGATGTTTACGACCGCGCATTCTGATGTATCAAATTGAGAATTCTGCACTAGTCATGTTAAATTCTATGTAAACTGAGTTACTCACAATATACAACGTAAGCTGTGAAAAACTAAATGGAGACTTTGCTTATTTTATCAAACATCCTGAGTTCATACTTATGTCGTGCTGTATAAAGGGAAGCAACTCAAATAACTCAAAAGAAATTCATCTAAATCAATATATAAGGCTGGTTTATTTTACATACTTTAAAAGCTTCCAGAATTTCCTCCTCGTTTTCTTTGTATTGCAGCTTGTTTTCCATCATTGTCAGAAATTCGTCAAAGTCGATTTCACCATTGCCTGTAAATACAACACCGGTTAAAGCTGAATGAAACAAATGTCACCAATCTAAGCAGCAGTAGAAGCGGATCAGTGGTAACGCGCTGGACTAGTAATCAAGGGGTCGTGAGTTCGATCATCCACTCAGACACTAACATTACATAATAATTGTCTTTCGGACGAGACGTTAAAGCGAGACCCAATGTATTAGTGCTCATAACAATTGTCTTTCGAACGAGACGTTAAACCGAAGTCCAATGTATCAGTGCTACACAATGTGTCTTCCACTATCCTTCTGCACGGGGTGCTATTTTGTCTTTAGGACTAGGCGAATGATCTGATCTAAGCAGAACGAAAAAAATGGTCATAAAATTTTAGTGTTATTGTTTGTAAACTGGGCGACATTAAAGCGAATGTTCTCAAAATACTTTTTGTACATCACGACACCATATAACGAGCACTAACACCACGCTATCATTAAAAGAAGAATAATTAAAGAATGACTTAACATTATATAGAATCAAATGAAGTAATGCAAATACTAGATCTTATCTTTACAGGTTATAAAATTTAATGAAGTTATGCTAGATCTTTACAGACTTTCAAAATGCATGAAATAAACTCCAATATTGGGATACTACGTCATCACGCTCTATGCTCCCCGTGGACCGTTTTTTGTTAACAACCCGTCACGTGTAATGTAATATGGTCTTTTTCAATTTGAAATCTGTGTAACGAAAAATCGTATTGTGCACGTGTGTGCTTTGTATATACGTAAAGAATTTTTATAGTTTAAAATTCTAGTTTAAGCCTTAAAACGGGTAAACGTTTTATTTCTTGATGCTCCCAGGTGGACTCCGGTATACATCAATGTAAATTTATTTGAAACTTTATTTTAAAGCACAACAAGAGCAAAGCCGATTGATGTTTAGATAATTCATTGCTTTAGTTTGGCTGGTTTTGCTTTGAATGCAGATGTACGTAAAATGAATGCTAAAAATTAAAATGCTCCCGCACGGACTCAGTTTCAGAAATGCTCCCACGCGGATTAAAAAATGAACTGTCTCATATGTGAGTAAAATGTTTTCGTTTAATAAAGAAATTTACAGACAACTTTCTTAAAAACACTTATTTCGTGATGCTGGAAATTTATGTGTAACACTCAATTTTGTCTTTGACGCAGACTCGAACTTCCAATACCCAAATCATGTTTTAATATTCTGTGTCTGAAAAAAGTGTTGCGAAAATTCTGAATAATAAACAACTTAATATTATCACAAGACTTTCTTTGTTTTTCATTAAGGAATGACGCTTGTTTGTGGTGCGTTTTATGCGATATAAAAGCGAACGGCAGAGATGGCAATTTCCTTTAAGCGCGATAGCTTAAATCGCACCAAAATAAGAGTAATTCCTAATATTCACATTTTTATTTATTTCATTATAACATATTTGCTAGCTTCTTAAAGGCAAACTTTAGAATCTCTTTCAATTTATTGAAAAAAGTTAATAAAATTTTATACTTTATCACAACTTATTTAAGATTATTTACTCCTTCCTTGCTTGCTTGCTTTCTTGTCTCATTCATTCATTCATTCATTCATTTATTCATTCATTCATTCATTCATTCATTCTTTCTTTCTTTCTGTCTTTCTTTCTTTTTCTCTCTTTCATTCTTTCATTTTTGTATATTTATTCATTTCTGTAAAGTTATCTCTTTTTTTCCACACGAGAAAGAAACTAAATCACCACTCACCTGACGTGGAAGAAAGAGTTTAAAACAGAGAAATTGTACAGAGAGTTTATATTAAAGGATGGAAGTTTTCTAGAAAATCAAATGTAACAATCAACAACGTTGTTTAAATTAAAAAGAGGAAGTTTAAGTTTACACCAGCAAAATCTCTAAGAAACATTAACGCCATTTAAATCTTTCAACAAAAAAGATTAAAAAAAAAGATATTAGTAAACATAAGTAAAACAACATTCCACATACTCCGCGCGTGTATCTAGCACACCTTGATGTGATGTCTCGTGCTTTCTCAGCCCCGACTGCACTGGTCGCACACACTTTTTCAAATAAGCAATAAGGATCCAGTTCCTTATTGAAATCCGAATAAGAAACGGAAGAAGTGTCGCAAAGAAATGCGGAAATAACAATTATTTTTCTTTTAAATGGATGAAAATAACAAGAAACAATCATCAAACTGATTGCATAAAGCATCCTTGCCAATACTTTAAAAAAATACAAGTCAAATAAGAAATGGGGAACCAGTTCCTTATTTCTTATTCAAATCTGAATAAGAAACAAAAGAAGTTACGCATATAAACCCGGCAATTACAGTTATTTTTCTTTAAACTGCATAAAAGTAATAAGGAACGATCATCAAAATGACTGCATAGAGCATCTGCTTTGAAACTTTTGAAAAAGAAGTCTACAAGTCGAATAAGAAATAAGGAACTGGTTCCCTATTCCTTATTCATCTTATACATTTTAAGTACTCTCCAACACCAGTCTTTTGGTAATTATTCTGGTGATTGATTGCTCATTTGCATATGCAATATTGATAATATCATGTTTACAATATTGATTTTGCATACATTTTTTCTTCTGTTGCCTTTCAGATTTTTCTCTTTAATTTTTGAATGAACAGAAATATAATATTTTAATATCCGTCACGACAGCTTTAATTGAAAACTTTGGTGATTTATAATGCATAATCTAATGTAGCTATGCAAATATAATTATCTTGATACTGACTCGTTTTTATGCGTACGTCTTTTGTTTCTATTCAGATTGGAATAAGCAATAAGGAACTACAGTAGTTCCCAATCCCTTATTGGAATAAGGAATAAGGAACTTACTTTATACAAATGGGTTTTAAGACCAAACTTATATTAGATTTAGATTTTTTAAATGTAAAAACAATGACAATTTTATTTAAATGGATTATCTGGTAGATTATCTAGAACATTGCTCCAAGACGACATAATCGTTGGTTGGAAAGTTTCAGTTATTTTAAACTTAATGACCTTTTTATGTAAAAATACACAAGTATTATTTATAAGTGTGTTGACCCAAACTACCAACATCACGAAATAAATATCATAAAGAAAAATGTTTGTAAATTAAATTAAACGACACAATTTTACTCATATAGAAGAGTTTATTTCTGAATCCGCGTGGAAGCATTTCTGAAACTGTGTCCGTGTGGGAGCATTTTAGTTTTTAGCCATTTATTTTCTGAAAGTTTGAATTAGAAGGAAAGACAAGCCAAACTAAAGTAGTGAAGTATCTAAACCAATCGGTTTGCTTTTTGTGTGTGTGAAAAATGCTTTATAAAGAAGTTTTACCAGAGTCCGTCTTGGAGCATCCAGAAATCAAAATTTCGACCGTTTTAAGGCATTTTACATATACAGAAAGCACACAGGCCAATCTTTGGTGCACAACATTATTTTTTGTTACTAAACAGATTTCTTATCGAAAAAAGACCGCGACGGATTGTTGACAAAAAAGGTCCGCATGGGAGCACAAAACAGGTGCGCGATTACGTAGTATCCCACTATTGAACTTTGATTACCGTCCTCATCCACTTCATTAATCATCTCGTCGAGATCAGCATCAGTCATATTTTGACCCATGTTCTTCAGTACGGATGAAAGTTCCGTGGTGGAAATAGTCCCATCACCGTCCTTGTCGAACACGCTGAAGGCCAGCCGAAATTCTGAAACACGGTTATTTAGGGAAATAACAAGAACAGCGGAAATGAACAGCAGCAACAACAACAAAACGTTTATATTGGAAAAGATCAGACAAACAGACTTTGATGTCATTTATAAAATGGAGGGTATATTTTCTGTTTAGGGTTGTGACCATAGAATCACTGCTATTTTGTAAATTTTAGGCTGAATTTCTAACTAATACATAAATTTCTAGAAATAAATATTCTTTTTATAAATTAGAAATAATAAACTTCTGAATAAAATCAATATTGTTTTGGGAAAATCAATCAATCAATCAATTAATTAAAGAAATAATGTTTTGTTTTCTTCATTTCTATAAGATGCATTGTACCAAAAAAGAGAAAGCTATTCCCCTTTCTAGCCACGTGATCAAAAAAGTAGAGTGTATATTTAGACAGTTGTGATTACGGTTATTACTTTAACGAAATTTTACTTAAATAACCCCATATTTGCACCTTTAAGAATTAAATCTATACCCTTCAGAAAAACAACCATTGTGTTCAACTTTTACAAAAATATATCTTTATATCGTTCCTGTTTTTCAATCGGTGTATTAATGCTCTAATGATGTTTAAAGTGTGTTTTAGTTATACGTTAAGTGTATTTTGTAAACTCTCAAATCTCTATATAATTCCTGATCGTTTACTTTCGCGTACAAGATACAGATAAAAATCTATAAAATCATAAATTGGTTTTACATGTACCTTAACTTTATGAAAACACAAAAAGTGCTGATAACATCACAAGGTGTTTATTATATTCTAAAATAAACACACGAAATTACCAGCAAAATCTTAAAGATTTTACATCATCTATAAAGTACTTCTATATTTCTGCAGAAAGAGCATTAACTAACAACAAAATTGCCTTTATCTGCATAAAAATATTGAAAAAAAGTGTAATGATATTACATGAGAACGCATAAGTATATCCAATCTATGTTGTCGTAGCTTTAATAAGAACTGTTCATGACTTAAACACCTTAGACCTTTTTTTAACTGAGTTTTGAAAATTTCCAGGGTAGTGGGTAGTGTGTATAATTGAAGGGGCGGGGGCGGCATGCGATACAGAAAAACGCAAGTTAACTTTTAACACTGACAGAGCTTTTAACTGATATATATCCAATGCTAAAGTATACTTTGACAAAATGTACATGTGCTTTGTTAACATGTTCCTTTTTAAACTTACCTGCGATCTGTTCTTCAGTTAGCTTGATTTCATTCTGAAAAAAAAAGTATCGTTTACGTTCATGAATAACTTACAAACTGATATTCATAGAAAAGGTTTATTCGGACAATAAAGAAACAAAAACTAGACAAACATTTCATAATTGCCATCATAATTGCTTGCTTCTAATTTTGTTGCACTAGTTTGTTTGTCGGGTAATAGAAGCAACTGGAATACGTTCTAACAGTGTTAGTTTTATACACAACTATTTCAAGTAAATACATGAAAAATAATCAGAGGTTAGTTGGCTTACAGTTGGTTGTTGGGGATTCAGATATGCATTCGAAAATGCACGTTTGAATCCCGAGCTCCCAGCCAGAAGTGCTTTTTTAAATGCACATTGGAATACCAAGCCAACTTCATAGAAATAGCTAGAGTGTTCAATCTCTTAATCTGAAAGTTGCATTTTCAAATTGCTGACGGGAACTTTGAAATAACTAGACATCGCTTCATGTTAGTAAAATAAATAACTTAATCCCGTCAGAAGATTACTAGCATTTTATATGATGATTGTTTGTTATCATAAACTGTTCTGTTGGACAAGAAAGGAGAACAAACTATAAACTATATTATTGTCTAAGGAATGGTGCAAAATTTAATCCGACGGGCCGAAAAAGTAAAATCTTTTGACATTTGTAAATGTGAAAATCTTACCTCTTTCTCTTTTCCTCCATTTCTGGAAGCCATTTTAAAAGCTTATTTAATTTATTCCGATTAATAAACGCTTTAAATGTTAACCATAATTTATTAAAATATGTATATTTGATCCATATTGAGTTATAACAATGCATATAACTTTCACTACGGGTCGATTGTTACATTTAGAAAAGGTTTAACACTTTCTATGCAGAGCCGTTATTATTCAAGTGCAGTTTATTCAATTTGTCAGATCTTAATGTAATGTCAACAGATCTAATTTTACAATTTCACCGTATAGGAGGGAAACATTAAGAATTTATGTTCGGATTATCGCACTACGTTGTAAAATGTGAAACCTAAAAAGTGGAAGTACATGTATATATGACTGAACTTTTGCACTGACATTTGACCGATCTGTCATAAGTTCTGATCAATCAGCTATGCGGAAATTATATCATAATCCTAATCTTTATAAAAAGTTCATTTACAATACTTGGTATAATAACAAGTTAATCTGCTCTTCCATTTTGTTCCGTTTACTAGGTCAAGGTTTCAAGTTTTAAAGTAACTGGTTACCTATTATCGTACATATACTACTTAAGGCCACGCTAAATTCCAAACATATTCGTAGCATTGTAGCATTGAGGGGTGCATAATGACATAATCACGTTTTACCCCCCCCCCCCCCCTCCACAAAAAAGCCCTTCATACCTCTTAAATTTCAGGAGACAGGGAGAACCAGTACGTTCCATACCGGACATACCTGATTGGTCTATCCGGCATTTATACCCGATTAGTCAGCCGCCCTTGACGAATTGATATTGTTAAATGCTTGCCGTAATATTGAATCGCCTGGTCCGAAATTCAAATGCGTTATAGATGCTTACAGTCTAGCACCACCAACAACATACCAAAATAGAGATTCAAACCAGCGCCATATACGTGGAAACTTTCGCTCGCATGCAGTTGTTTGCACAAAAGCAGACGACAATCTTCAGACTGAAATACATGTACTACTGGTAAAAAAATCATTGTTGAACGCAAAGCAAAATGAAAAATTGGTAGTTAAACAATTTAATTGTAAGTCAGAATAAATATCTGTAAATGCCTAGGAAGCACAAATATTCGTGAAAGTAAATTAAACAAGCGGTAAAATCAGGTGTCGTATTGAATTCAAGTGTGATTCAAACTTGTCCGGTTTTTTAACGTCTTCTGTTTCAGTTGTGTTTTTATGAGAAATTTTATCATTTTTTACTCTGATGGTGGCTACTGTTTTGACCTTACTTCAGTGCAGACCATGACATGCCTGTAAATCCCTGAAGTTTTATCATGAAATTCAAGTGTTGCTTTTCTGAGAGTAGGTAAAATTTCTACCCCTATAAATGCTAAATGGGTCTGTCCGAACGAAGTGATGGACTAGTCCATTATAGAAATTTACTAGTCTTTGTTACTGAGAAACAATATAACATGTCTATCCTCTGTAATAAACCACCAATGTGATCACATTATTACAAAGGCTGATAACGAGGCTCGAACCCGAAAACAAATTAACCCCATCCTTCCAAACTTCTAAAATAGACCTGTTCACTCTTCATATTGATCAGTACCAGCAATCATTTTTAAGTTGTATGAATGGTAACCAATGTAGACCATTGTCTGCTCTATCCGCCATTCAATCATATAGTTTTCTAATATAATTCCTATTTAAAAGGAATCGGTCTGTCCAAACTGAATGTTGACCAAGTCAATTTATGAAAATTAGAAGGGTAAGGTTCAACCCATTTATGCCTAATGGATTATGCTTTTCTTATAGGTTGGACGAGTCCATTTTCAATTAAAAGGCTTTCAGGTATATTTTCAATTTCATTCTATTCAAGGAAATTCTTCACGCAAACAGTGTAGACCCTTGTTTTGCTCTGTTTGCCAAGGGATAAATGGGATAAAGCAGGGTCTATGTAACGCAGAGGTTTCTTTATCCTGTTGTGAACTAAAGACAGTTGTATGCATTACGATTGCTCTGATTGTGATAATATTTAATTATAATTGTTTCTATAATAAAAACATAAGTTTGACGTCACGGTTTTCTTTGAATATTTTATTATTTAGTTTTCTAATTATTTTATATACAGACCTATGTTCGCGTTATACAGAATAGCTGAAACGATTGTCAATTCATTTTCTCTTTTCTCTTTCAAAATCACCGCTAACAAATTGATTTGTGTGAAAAGAAAGCGGGGTCAAAACTTACAATATGAATAATAAATGTCTCAGATCTCAATTAATTTTTTCACAAATTTGGTGAAAATATTGAATGTTTCTGCGGCAGGTATTTGAAAATTAGAAAAGCAATTAAAGGATTTCTGAGACATATGGTGTTTCCCATGCCCTATGTTAAGTATTGTGTTTGCTCTGGATGATTTGATAGGAGTGCCATCAAATCACATAAAATCACGTTCAATAATGACCTATAATTATAGGTCCTCTTTGATGAGCTATTTGTTCATACTAATCACGTTCAATGGGGGGGAAAATGTATTTTTTTCAGTACTTTTGTTTTGATATAGGTGTGAAACCACCAAATAGATTCCTTCTTTATTCTATATAAAATTCATAAAGTTCACAGGGCTGTAAAACATAGCAAAACCTTTTTTAAATAGCTTTAACTTACATATTCTTGTAGATCTATATCTGTACTCATGAAAAATAGCAAGAAAAGTGGGGGTTGTGTTTCAAACAAGAAAGATATTTCTGCTCATGTAAACTTACCCGTAAAATAAACAAAAAATCTGAGCTAATTTTCAGATTGGGGTATGTAAAACAATTTCACATTGTGAATTCTATTCTGAATGCATATGAGCATAAAATTGCTACCACACTATCAGAAATAGTCAAACAAAATGATTCCAGCAAAAAAAAATACACAGATTAGGGCAAAAGTGTTAAAAATAGCCAAGAAAACTGAGAACTATTTCTAGCCGCCATTATGCGGGTACCATTTTTTGAGCTGAATTGGTGGTTTCATACCTATAATATATGTCTATTTTCATATAATTTCACTATCCCTCCTCAAGCAATCTACTAGTAATACTAGTAATACTAAAACAAATATAAAATGTTACACAGATAGGTTTTAGTGCGAGAGAGTTTGATGGTTGTAGTTTTAATACATTATATTTCTTTTTTTCGCTTATTTGGTACCATGATGAAGCAAACTTCTAATACTTGTAACCTTCTCTAAAAAGTAGAAAGAAATAAACAATATGTGGTACGAAAATGAATAAAGCCAGGAGTATTCAAGAGAATATAGTTGTGTTTCTGTCACTCTGCTTCGCCACAAAGTTGAACAGTCATATGTGTATCTGGCAATGCAGTGCAAAGACATATCTTTATAGAGGTAACAACATACTCGACAAAATGCAGTACGCACAATAAATTGCGTTTGTTTAATTTTGTGACGTAATATCATTCTAAAGATTTTTACAAAGTTTCCTAAAGATTTTTACCGCATTATTCTCGAGTTAATTCCAGGATCAAAACGCTTAAAGCCATTAATGATATCTGTATCAAATTGGGTAGGAGAAAAATAAAATAACTGGGGTTCTAGACCAAGTTCCGCTTTTAATTTTTAAAATCCAAATAACGTCAAAAATTCCTAGGTGTTTTTTCCCTAACATAATTTTCTATTTAAAAGAATGCTGAATGTTGGAAACCAGTGCCGTGCCATTGGAATTCTTCGGTAAAACTAGACCTTTATTTATCTTGTATCACAACAGCTTCATTTTAAAAAGTTGTTTTCATTTTAAGGAATCTTTGAATAAAATCTCTGAACACCCAGTCTCTTTTGACATTCATTTTAACACGTGCCGCGTTCGCACATTTATTTAACTGGTGTATTGTTTGTCAATAAATATATCAATATATTGCCAATGATTTAATTATTTACTTTAGAAACCTTCTGTTCCTCAACTTTTCCTTCGCAGTTAGCAGTCTGTAACTTGTTCAATAGTCTTATCCAATCTATTTGTTAGGAATCCGTTAGAAGCTGGGCTGCCGCCGAAATCAAAGAAATTAAAATCAATGCTTTGAAAACTGTTTCAGCTAGTATGCCAAAGTTCGTTAGTTTTCTGTATTTACTTTAACACTTCATAATAACCGTAAAGTAAGTCTATTTTCCGTGCCGAAGCGACTTCAAGAAATAAAACAAACAAAGGCACAAGTCTTATATTAAAAGATTTACGTATTGGTGACTTAAGTAAATATTTGATGACAAATACTTTCAAATTTTGGTGACCATGTGATATACTATTCAATTAAGCTTTAAACTGACCGTTTATTAAAATAATAAATTAGTCACTAACCGTTATGCTGCCCAAGACAATAGGTCAGTATTTATAAACACCGGTAGTATTTACAGTTTCCAGGTATATATTTCAAAATTTGAACAGAGTTGCAAAGATGAATGTTATTTAAATGTTACATTTTTTGGGAATGATGAAATACATTAAAACTTACGCGTCGCCTCCTCTCCCTAAAAGGTGTGGTATATCGGACAATTTGGTAGCAATAAATACTAAAATTAAGATTTTAAACGACTGATTTACTGTACAAGGGAACAAAATTTATGAAATAAGGGTTACTTGAATAACCCCATTTCCACTCAGAAAGTAGACTTTTCATTTGTTAATCTTCCCCGCCGTTCTATCTTTCATTTAATCTTGAAGTAACAATCAATCATTTCTACTTTGTTATTAACATATATACTTCTTTAGATACGAATTCAATCAAATTTACCTAATGATCAGACTGCCTTATAAAACTTATAGAAAGACTTAAAAAATCAACATAATTTCCACCTTTCTGAAAGCGTTATGGACTTGTAGTAGCAACACCACAGGAGTGTAACTCAAATTTCAAGCTAGTCTATATATATTTTCAAATAAATTGTTTTTGTAAAGTTTAAAGTTTACATACATACATACATACATACATACATACATACATTAAGATTTCAAAATAAAGCTTGAAAAAGTAAAGCAAATAAAACAAGTGTACAACCCGAGTGGTTTGAGCGAAATTAAAAAATGGAGCAGAGAGATTGTTTCACTTTTACTCGGCGGTTTTTGACATTATAAGGAAATAGAAAGTCACGGAAATCTTATGAATGATGACTCTGAACAAAAGAAGAGAATTGTGAAATAAACAGAAGCCTTATCATAGCTATCTATTTATACACTTTGTATTAAATCATCAATCGGAAAAGATTCGCCAGCTATTTAATTAGAACAGTATAAAATCACGTGGGACATGACGATTTAATTTGCTTCAAATTTGAATTATCATTTGTCCGATCTTTTTTAGGAGTAACAAAATAATTTTTCTTAAATTTTTCCTTTGTGTAAAATTTGCATTAAACATAATACAGCAATGATTTCGTGTTTGCCTCAACTTGAACGATGATATTTACTGAACAAATATGAATTTGTTAAGAGGAAGAAAGGTTAGCACCGCCCTCCTTTTGCGAAACTTCTTTTGATTGGATAATTCCATTTACAGCACGCGCCTTGCACAAGAATCATCGCCAAAAATGACGAGTTATAAACAACGGCACGCGACCAAATGCCGCTTCAAATACTGGACGTCGTCTGCGAAATTTTGATACAGTTTTGAGTGGTTATGCCAAAATCATTCCTGATTAATAATAAGACGGACACATCGGGTTTAAATTTTGCGATGGACAATTTAAGTGCCTTTAAGATCGTACGGCCTTTTACAAAAGGTATGATTTCATTTTGCATTTCTTGCTATTCTTATATTTTGAAATTGCATGGTAGCATTTCAATGTTCCGTTTGTTTCGATTATTTTTGTAAAAAAACATATATTGTCTCTGTTTTTATTGTGGCTTTTAAGATTATTACTTTTATTGTTACTATTAAATTACGTGTAGTGCAATACAAAGCAAACTTTTTAGACTTTTTCTTTCAATTTATAACATAGATAAAGGAAAATAACATCTGCAGAAATGCTTATATTTCAAGTTTGAAATCAAATGTAAGAAAATGTTTTGAGAAGTTCTCAGAACCCTTATGGAAAATCAATCATGAAATTGTTTTTAGACACACGTCCGTTTTTAAAAAAAAACATTATGTTTTTGGTACCTAAAATAGTCAGCAAACGATAAATTTAACTTACAAAAGAAATCTTTTCTTCTTGGCAGAGAGACTTTCTTGCTCAGACCAAACCCGATTAGAGCAAACCAAACTGGCAACAGAGATGACATTCATCAAAAGTCCTTGTGTTGGCATCAATTGTACGGAGCTTTGTACAGACCATGGTTCGCGGACAGAGTCTAATATTGAAGTATCGTGTTCAAGTCCACAGCCGTGTACCCGCGCAAACTCTGGAGAACTGAGTATGAGCCCAAAGTCAGAAGTGGATTCATGCGAGGACGCTGTCTGTCCACAGGCATACAAAGGTGCAAGCCCCAGAGATGTGTCCATGAGCCCCCGTTCCGATAATGGCAGTCCCACGGACGGAGAGTTCACGGCATTCAGACCATGGGTAACAGACGAAAAAGTCTCAACATCGGGCAAACGTAAGTAAACAGATAATAAAAACATACAGAGCTGTGTTGTAGTATGTCATGGTTAACAGAAAAATTACATATGATTTACAAATCAATTGATATCTGTTTAAGGCTGTAAATTAATATCATGAATTGAGCGAATTTCATCAGGCATGGCAGTTGTCGTCTTCAGACTGAAAAAAGGATATTGTGGCTAGCTACCTTTAGCTTCTAAAAACATAATTAAAAACAAATCATTTTGAAAGCTTTTTTCGAAGATTTATATAAACTTATTTCTTTCAAATTTCTCTTCAACAATTGATGTGCAAAATAAACCCAAATGCAATGATGACTCCATTAAAGTATTATTGTTAGGAATTTTGTTAATATCTAGGATTTTTTTTTAAAATATACGTGTTTATATTGCCCTTCAGTTTAAGTGTTTGAAGCATGAACAATTACATTGGTCCCTTAAAAATGATACAAATATTTTTAATATTTTATATTAGACTGATTGTGTGAACGGTATTTTTCCTGTAAATGACAGCTTAGAATAAATAAAGGACACAATAAATCTTTATGACCGCAGAAACAATACTGTGCTTTGATATTTAACAAACATTGTCATATGAATTCGAGATTTGATCAAGAGACATTCAAAGAGATTTCAAATAAAATGATCTCCAATCAATTCAAAACATTTTTCATTCAAATATTGTGAACGCGCTTAGCACGCTTATAGCCGAAGCATCACGAATGAAAAACAAACAAATTAGGCACATCAATTTGCGTTTTCAAGTACATATAACAGATGAATTAAAGCAAAGATTAAAATGATTTTAATGTGATTTATTATAGAGTAACTCAAACCCCGAGTGTCAGCAAACAAACCCATTGTGGACACTACACAGCACAATCTGCACAAACCACTGTAATGTAAAGAAATATGTTCGTTCTCAAAACGAGGTCGACGAAGCACCTGTTAGAATTACAAATACGTTATTTTACGGACCCGAAAGTATCAATTGAATGGGAGTATTTAATTGATTAATCAAATAAAAGATGTAATGGTGAATTCGATGGTGAAGAATTGTTAATTCGATGACTATGAATTCATTTGAAAAAGTGAATGTGTAAAGGTAAATTTTACAACAATGTGTCAAAAATAAAATCAAAGAAGACGATTCCCTTCGCCCCCAACCCCGAAATTGAACCAGCTGTTAAAATTAGCGGTTTTTAATTATTGAGAAAATATTTTCAAAAAGCCACAAAACTTATGATGAATTTCTAGAATGTTTTCTTACTTCAGAATACAGAAGTTTGTCAGAAAGTATGGCGAAGTACTCAAGCTTACTCTACCCGAATTTCCTCGCACAAAATCTACGACAAGACACCAGATATCTCCTGCAAAACTTTTTGCTGTCTCAAAGTTATTTTTTGGCGGCAAATTATCAGTACAGAAACTTTTACCACGACTTAAACGCATGGAAAACAATTGCTATGAGTCGTGAAAGCGGTTCTTACAAAGTTCAAGATAGCGTCCTGGATTTGTCGATGGGAAGCTATGCATGCGCAAACTGTGATAAAATGTTCACGTCTGCGCATGGTTTAGAAGTCCATGTACGGCGGACGCACACAGGCTCCCGCCCTTTTACCTGCGATATTTGCAACAAGACTTTCGGACATGAAGTGAGTCTGGACCAGCACAGGATCGTTCACACTCAAGAACGAATGTTTACGTGCAAACAGTGCGGCAAGACATTCAAGCGATCGTCGACATTGGCAACCCATCTTCTGATTCACAGCGATACAAGACCATTCCCATGTATGTACTGTGGGAAAAGATTCCACCAGAAGTCAGACATGAAGAAACACACGTATATACATACAGGTAAACTTTCCCATAAGTTTCAGTCATGCCGTAAAAAATGAACACTGGATACGACCGACATCATACGGGGAAAGTCATGGTGGCATATTTCTGCCGTTAAGATATTTATCTTACAGTAAAAGTTGTTGCCAACGTTAATCGCGAATATAATGTAACTAACACGAAAGTGGTTGCAAACTTTAACCAGTTCCCTTGCGGCAGATCTATGCCACCATAAAAAGCTAGATTCATATTAATTATGGAAATTGAAGCACTAACGGAGATAACAGGTTGAAAATAGTCTTTCTTCTAAATTTTCTTGAAAATCATACTCATTTGTGGCAGCATATAAAATATTATTTTAAATTCATATTAATATGC
The DNA here is from genome assembly GCA_012932295.1 of Cyclina sinensis. Taxonomy (NCBI): domain Eukaryota; kingdom Metazoa; phylum Mollusca; class Bivalvia; order Venerida; family Veneridae; genus Cyclina; species Cyclina sinensis. Next base: position 1,451,504 of record JAAONU010000011.1, read on the forward strand.
TTTATTTTTTCGATAATAGGTTGGTAACTAGTAAGCTTGCAATTTCTGGCTTTTAAATAGATTATTTTCTTGTTATTTTTTTTATATTTTCTTTCTTGTTATGAAAATGAACAGTAAAATAAGTAGGGACAACTTCTCTTTTGAGAACTATGCTAAGTACAAATCGCTTACATATCTAGGAAATTACAAAAGTCATTGGGAACGGTACAATTTAATATCACACTATTTCATTAGCGTAATCACTTTCCGATTTCACTGATACAAAGCTATCGCTTGTAATCATGGGAGTTCTCTGGGACAGGGAACGACCCCTTAGGGACCCTGGCATTTTAGAAGGACGATCAAGATTTGGTTGACCTTTGCATTTCCGTCCCGACACAACGCTTAACATTTTGCTGGCTAGATTTTGCTTTCCCCTTTGAAAATATTTGTAACGGGATCAATCAATTGTTTCTATTAGAAAATCTGACTGAATTTGGCAGTTGAGCTGGGCGATCACTCATCTGAGACGTTTGACATTAAGACCAGATTCTATCTTGATTAGTATGTGATAACAGACAAGTTTACTGTGTATGGGACGCCAGTGCTGTCCTGATAACTTTTACCATTTCGCTCTGTTCATATGACAGTTCGTTCTGTAGTTAAATCATATGTCATTATACTCTGTAGTAAAGGATAGCTCTGGCGTTCTATAATCTTTATATAAAAAAAAGCGGTATTAAAATTTGTAACTATGTGAAAATTCTGTTTTGAAAATTCATCTGAGTGATGAAAATAGTTTTGCAAATTCAATAAGTACATCTTGGACAAAACTGCAAAATCTAATGTAATGAGAGAAAACAAAATACACACTGTTCAAAATGATTATGTCTGACAAAATTTTAACAAAATGAGAAACATAATTAGATTTGTTTTTCTCACGAGAATAGTTCTTGTTAATTTTATTTTGTAGTCATTCTATCAATTTTGATAGTTAATGAAATGATCAAAATAATTTATGTTCTCTTGCCCTGATTTTAAGTTATTTGTAATTCTACATTGCAGGCGAGAAACCCCATAAATGCATGCAGTGCGGGAAGTGTTTCAGCCAATCTTCTAACCTTATCACCCACAGCAGAAAACATACAGGGTTCAAACCTTTCCCCTGTGAAAGATGTGGCCGAGCATTCCAAAGAAAAGTTGACCTAAGACGCCATGTTGAAACCCAACACGTCATTGTGATGGATAGCCGATCTATCCGCCAAGATTCTGCATGAACAACATTTTAGCAATGATGATTCTCTTACATGTCTATAAAAATGACTCGATTGGAATTTAACTAAATACAGCCTGAAAAAATAACACAAGATAAGGTTTGTCTCTTTGACAAAAAAGAGAAATCTTAGCGCGATTTACTCCTCAAAATAAGGAATCAAGGCCAGAATATAAAATGTATCAACTGTCCAAAACATGAATAGTTGATTCGCAACCTTCTGGCTCATCGAATTTTGCCTAACAGAAAGGTATACCTTTTGAAACATGGAGAGAACATATTTAGGTACTCTGTGTTGTCTTATCTTTTTATTAATCTGAACAATAGGCACAAAGGATATTAAAGGAACTAGTCAATCGTTCATTTGTAAATAAAATAACTTATAAAATAATTATTTATTTTATAGAGGGCATGCGCGAGTAGATACTAGCCTAGCTTGTACGTGTTTCTCACGTTCAAAACAAGTGAAAACACGTGCAAGCACGTGGAACTCGTGAAAGCATAGTAACTTCATTTCTAAAGTCATTATGTGCATGAACTCTCATGATAAAATTTTGCTCCTGCGTTTTAATATTTATATATTCTTATTACAGTAATATTTTGCATTTATTTTGTTTGAAATTGTGCTGTTGTTAAAAAAATAAACATAAAATTGATAAAAGCATTATCGTTGTTATCTTGGTAATTTCAAGCCACATTCCATTCATTTATTAAATTGGTTCACCACTTCATTTGAGCGTGTTCACAGATCATCAAATTTAACCTTAAATATTTTCATCATATATGAAATGAATATTCACTTATTTCAGAATTCATAAGTTTAAAATTCACTGATTTAAGAATCTACGAATTAAATCATGGATTAACGATTACGCGATTGAAATTATGGATAACTGGTTTAAACGCTACTGGGATGACGCTAAAACTCTGATGACGCATGTCATTTGATTTAGTGCTGTTCCTTCTGAGCACACGGGTTATCTATTTGAGTTTATTTATTGTCAGTACCGGTTGCCAATATGACCGACTCCCCCTGCAGAGGTAAGTTATTTTAGGTTGTGGGGGATTGAGCAAGACACAGAAAGCATCCCATTCCAAAGACACTCCTGGTTCTTTTCCATGCTCAGTGTACAGCACTGATACATGAGACCTCGGTTTAAACGTCCCATCTGAAAGACAATTAGTAATGTTAGTGAAGGAGCGGGTGGGAGGGAACGGGTCGAAATCACAACCACTGGGATACCAGTCCAGCGCCTTACCACTGGATATTATGTCTCTTGATTTATATTAACCTATTTAGGTTTGACTTTACTAAATCGCTTGGCGGGCACCTGTCAACTTGCGGATCTATTCGATCACGAAGAATTCTGATTGGCTATTAAAGATACAAGCGAGTTTGTGGCCAGTTCTTTAATTCTGCTCTATTTTCCTTTTCTGTTTTTTATTGATTCTACATAGGAAATTTTGAAATAGGAAATAATCATTAGCAGCAAAGTTATGGGTTGAGAAATATGGAAACGATCTTCTAAGAAATTACCACGGATTCAATGCAGATCAAGGGCTTGGTGTCTGCGACATTACGGAACCCTATTTCAACATGTTTATCTTGTATCTAATGTAATTTTGTAGTAAAATGCTGTAATAATAAGATTTAAGGGTATTTAGTGGAGTCAAACCTACAAAACCGTGTAAATTACTTGTAATTCAGACAAAACTTTTTTGTTGATATTTTTCTAAGTTTGTATATCTTCTTTAAAAGAGAAGACGTCATATATAAAGGTACCCACAGCTTTTACCATTATTTTGTTTACGTTTCAAATAATTATCTTTTTTCCAAGTGTTGATGTTATAGCAAAGGGACACAACTCTTACAGTGCAACTCTAAATATGCTTCAAAATGCAAACTTGATGTGAATTATTTTATATTTAGATAATTACATGTAAGTAAGTGTTCACACTTTCTTGGTAGGTTTTTCATTTCGTTCAAGATTTTTTCACTTACTTCTTCAGGAGCGGAATTTCACGTGCTGATAATTATTTTTCTTAAGTGTCATTCTCAAACTATCTGAAGTCAAATACAAAATTCTTTGACACATAGTTTTAAGGTAAAGAAAATCTTTTAAGAAAGCCAAGTTATGGCCATTACTCTTTATATACAGAATGTATCGAAATCCCTTTCAAATAGCTATTTGAAAGACTCCGGTCTGTCCAGAAAGCGCTGTCTATGAGTTCATTAAAACATGTTAAAAATAGAATTAAAGATCAGTTTGTGCAGAATTGGAATAGTACCATCAATGAGATCAGTAAATGCTTGAATTATAAGATATATAAGCATGAATTTGTTCTTGAAAAGTATTTAAATATATCTTGCTATCTCTTTGTGTAAATTCAGATGCATGAACTATAAGCTACCCATTGAAAAGGGTAGATTTGATAGTATTTCCAGAGAACCTAGAGTATGTCATCTATGTGAAGTTGATCTGCTGGGTGATGAATTCCACTATTTGTTCAATTGTACTGATTTTGTTGATGATAGGGTTAAATATATAAATGAATATTTCTATATTTTTCCATTTGCAATAAAGTTTTCCTGTCTGATGAATAATGAAGATAATGACACTTTGTTAAAATTAGCAATACTTTGCAAAAGAATCGGGAAATGTTTTAGATAATCCATTTCATATCCAAACTTAAAATTTTTATTAAATTGCACCAATTGGTTTCATTCATTGATAATGTAATACTACATGTTTAGATAATTTTCTTGACTAAGAACCAAATGATTACACCAGGGCCTTAATTGATTACACCAGGGCATTAATTGAGAATTAAGGCCCTGATTACACTAAGGTCTGATTGTGATCCATACTGATCTTGTACCAACAATGTTATGCAATATTGATATTACATAGTTGTTTAAGGATGCATTTTGCTTCAACAGAATTAAAATTAATAGGATATATGTCTTTTCGAGTACATGTATAACTCTATGAGACTGAAGCTGAGTGCGTCCTTAATCAACTCAACAATTTATCATCTGAAATAAGAGTTCTCATCCTCCATAATACCACATCCACATACCATCGTAAATGACGAAACAACATTCCAAATTGTGTTTTAAACAGAATTTATGTAATCTTTGTTCGTAGATTCTATAAATGTTTTGTTCAGAATGTTGTGTTCTGTCATGCGTGTATGTATTGAATATATGTCAAGTTGTGATGTCACGTGCCCATATGGGCCTTAACTTGCTCAATAAACATGAAACTTGTTAGGATTATCTTTCTTTCTTCTGTGTGGTTTTCATACTTAAAGTGAACACTATGTTGTTATATCAAATGTTTCAAGAAAAACATTTTTGTAATTGCTTATTTTGCTTAGAGCCCTCGATTGCGTATGTCATATAACAAGTCGACTTAATTGCTAATTCTGCTAACGGGGTCTTCATAAACATACAAGGGTTGTTATCTAAGTTCGTAGACTTTAAACTGTCGTGTTTCATGTTGTAATGATTTACTAAACCTGTACAAAAATACAAAGATTACTGTTTAAGAAACGAAAAAAGGTTTATTCTACACATATAAACAGATAAAACAATGAAACATAAAGTAAAATTAACAGACAGTTAACACTATTAACAGAAATAAAACAACAGAGAGCATTGAAAAAAGTAATACGAATAAAACCTTCCTGGCAACAGTTTTGAAACCACCGCTCCCTCGTTAAAAACGGACAAAACAACAAACAAAATCAGTTTCAATCGTCTTTCGACTACAAGCATCAATTAGAATGATTAGAAATCCTCTTCGGAAGTTCTTTTTTATGAAACTCTTCCGTTCCGTTTATTTCAATTCCATTTCCAAATTTGTTCCGCTGTCCAAAAACTTGTGTGGTCGTAATTTAGGAAGAATTAACTCTACACAGAATGCAACGATGCTCAGAGTTATACCACCTGGAAGAACAGAAAAAAGAATATTATAATCATACAGACCATTCCAAGACTATTTCTGAAATCAAGTTGACTTGTTTTGAGAAGAATTTACTGCTTTAACACTATAAATGGCGCCCGAAAAGTTTCTAGTCCGAAATAAAGAGTTAAAGTACTACACGTTTTGAAAATCGCATCGTATCGGAATTTCGTGGTCATTTCATATTTCGTATTATATGTTGAGATATGCCTTTACCCGCGGCCAGGTAGAATGCGGCCTGCACATCTAGCACCTCTATTGGTTTTGCGTTTGTTGTTATACTACCGTCACATGTTCTTGAAGAACGCCACCATTTACGTTTCCACTCTTTTATCAAGCCGAACTCATGCATATACATTAATCTGTAATTTAAAAAGAAGCAGTAATCTATCGGAAGACACCAGACTCATTTTTTTTTGTCCATCGAAAGTTGTTTTTTTGTGATGTACACAAATATTTATACTTGGCTTCACTACCATCCATTTCGGACTTGGAGGTTGTGCTGTTCATAACTGAACATGTAACAGGCATTCGAAAGCCTTCTTGAAAACAGAAAGCAGCAGCTTATCTAGTCACCAAGGAATCTAACAAGGCAGTTAAAAATCATTGTGTTTACAGCAATAAGATCTGTCATTTTATCTTCAATTAATCAGATAAAACATCATACAAAGAACGTACTTTTCCGCAAATATCCTCACATGTGGAGATCTGTCGGGGAATCCGAATGCTTCCGTCAGTGCTAAGAAACGTTCTTTGATTTTGGCCAGACGACAGTCTTTGGCTATCGCAAGGTTTATCGAACCATCGTCCGCTAAAAAGGCGTAGTTGTCTTCCATTTTAACCTTGAGTGACAGTCAAAATACCTTTACTTAGGCATATGTGACGTAAGAGCTAGCTAATACTCCTCATTTACTTAGGTTATCACACCGTACTCATTTACTTAGGCCATCACATTTTACTCATTTACTTAGGTTATCACACCGTAATTGCAAAATATTAAGAAAATAAACATTCTAACATTTTGATTTAATACAAGTATGTATTGTTTCTTTTACCACAGTGGTTTAAATAAAAAGTACTGCACAAACTTAAATAGCTGTGATCAATGCCACATTTTTCAAAATATACTTTGCTAACACATACAGAAAACTCGCTCTATTAACTAAGTATAAAGTAAAGGTTATTTGCAAGAAACAGAATATACAAAAACTGTCGTACTTGATTCAGCAACTTACTCTATTTATATGGTAGGCACTGCTTTTACTAAGAACTCCTGGGTCGCTCTTGTTAAATTTCCTAATGCCATCTCCAACACTCTTAAAACTTGGAATATCCGAACTCTATCGATAACATATTAAAATCGTATCCTGTTATAAGCGTTCGTACAATTTCTTAAAAGATAAATTTTAGCACTTTTAAAAGCTATGCTTGCAAATGTTATACTTTTATCAGTATTACCAAAAGGTATTTTGAAAACCCTGGTAGGTGGATAATAAAAAGTATGTTTATACGTAAGTAACACAACTTTCCCCTTAAATTTAGAAAGTAGTTCGCAACATTAATTTCATTTTTTCAAAAGTATGCACTGAATGTATATTGATCTTGATTGTCAATTTGATGAATAATGGATGATGGATGATAAATTTTAAAACTTGCAAATTGTACTGGCAAAAACAAAGTCATATACCATGAAAAATTGCTCCCAGAGTGTTCCGCCAATCGTACCCCATTTGTAATCATTTTTCTTGGCTAGCTCAGTCAGTGAATCAAATGGTCTCACTTCTTTTGTTACAGTAAGAAAAGCTATAAGGTTACCACTGTACGTCCCGACAATAACCATTGAGAACAGACACCAACAACTGAAGAATGTCCTACCGGTCAAAGACTTTGGTTCATGTAAACTCATATTTCCTACAAAACGGGAAATAAGGCACAGGTTAATATAGATAATTTAACCTATCAGACAGAAGACGTTTGTTATTGACTAAAAATTACTCACAAAATGGTATCTGACATCAACCCTTAGTTTACAATATACAGACAATAGTATTACAATAAATAAAGAAGCACTGACGTATGAATAAGTTAAACTGTACAGCAAAGAAATTGAACAGGCATCCGTTCTGACTTGACTATCAAACTGACACATACAAATAAAATGTGTTTAATATTTAAAGGTTCTTCATACCTTCATTGAGAAGAACTCCAAAGAGATATGATAAAGAGCCGTACAAAGACTGAAATCCGCACATGTACTTATAACAGTTGTGCTTCACGCGCTTTGATTTGAACGTTGCTATGTAGAATGGATTGTTGCGCTCCAAGGCAAAGATGACCACAGACCCCAGAAATAGTGTCCCGATAACCATGACAATGACTTGCCACTGTGAAATGATAGAAGCAATAGAAAAGCAAATTGATATTGGCTTTAAAATTTCACACATTCATATTTTAAGTAGATTGTAAGTTTGCTAAGAAAATGTATGACGCTCTTGGCACAATCTGTACATTTAAAACAAATTGCTTCTTTTGTTACTTCTTTATTTGTATATTTCGATCAACGAATTTCCGTTATCGGATGTTGATAGCATAAATCTTGTTGTGAGAATTACATAGAATCTTGTTTTATAACAATGATATTTACTGCATAGGCCTTCTAATATGAGCGTTCTGTGTTACTTACTATCTTGCAGATAAATGTTTTTTACCTTCAATGGATCAGCAAGTTTACGCCATTTGTATCCATCGCCGTTTGGACGTTTGAACAGAACTGTACTGAATCCATAATAGAACGGAAAAGTGAAATCCATCACTTGTTCTCGGTCTTTGGTAATAGCTATGTCCCCGACAATCATATCTACCTCCTGAAAGAGTATGATCATACATCTTTAATGATGACCTCTTTGGAGACAGCACGCTCGACTATTTCAGTACTGAATAGTTATAAAGGGATAACTATTAAAAAACTAATTTAATTCAATATCTACTCATATATAGACAAGAATCTTCTCCATGGTAGATAAAATATCATGTAAAATTTATTTTTTATCATTGAAAATCCCTCGAGAAATAAAGAAGTTTTAGTAAAATATTACAATTTAAAAGAAAATTCTAAGTTTAAAGATGGGATAATTCTGCTAAAGTTATGATTAAGGTGATGATAAGGAAAACATAAATTTGAATTAATCCCTAAAGAAATAAAGAAGTTAGAGTAAAAATATTTAACTGCATTAAAACTTTAATTAGAAATCTGGGCGCGGACGCCGATGCCATAGGCAGCTCTCCATATACTTCGTATAGTCGAGCTAAAAACAAATTTTAACTGACGTTGTTGTTAACAAATCTACAACTGAAAAAATATTTTAATTTTTTAGACAGTTATTTTGATAAACCATACTATGAAGGAATAATTAGGAGTTATAAAGTTTGAAATGTACTTTTAATGAACTGTTCATAACTACGTTGACAATATTGTTACTCAGGCACTGGCCTGCAATAACTATTGGCTAACGTTATTCAATAACTTTCTTCAAAAACGATATGTACAAAAAAACATACACTTCTTTGAACTTGTCCAATCAGACCGTTGAATTTCATAGTGTCTCTATCCAAAACCACCCCGTAATTACCGTCAGGAACCTCTGATATATGGTGCCTGAAAGTTAAAGAAATTGGAAAATAACACCTGAAGCTTCTCACAAAGACAAATACTGGCTGATTTTTTTATCTAGTTTTGACTGTTGTTAGTGACAAGCTCTTGAAAGTAACTCTGGAGGGGATCCTTCTAACATCCAATGTTTTCTCTTCTTTTTCTTAAGTCTTTTTCATCCTTTATTATATCATAGAGGACGTCGTGTGCGTGAAATAAAGCCGTGAGTTTTTATATAACACTAGTGTTGTAACACTTTCACGTAAACGTCATTAACAATACGCTTATGACGTCCACGTGTATACGGACAAAACTAACAGTTTCTGATGTATAGGAAGTGAGCAGTAGCAGGAAGCAGCAGTAGAAAAACGTGATGTTGGCAGAAGCAATACGAGCAGTAGCAGTAAAACAAAACGTGAAGTTGGCAGTAGCAGTAACAGCAGTAGCAGTAAAACAAAACGTGAAGTTGGCTGTAGCAGTAACAGCAGTAGCAGTAAAACAAAACGTGAAGTTGGCAGTAGCAGTAACAGCAGTAGCAGTAAAACAAAACGTGAAGTTGGCTGTAGCAGTAACAGCAGTAGCAGTAAAACAAAACGTGAAGTTGGCAGAAGCAGTAACAGCAGTAGCAGTAAATCAGTAGCATTTAAACAAAACGTGAAGCTGGCAGTAGCAGTAACAGCAGTAGCAGTAAAACAAAACGTGAAGCTGGCAGTAGCAGTAACAGCAGTTGCAGTAAAACAAAACGTGAAGCTGGCAGTAGCAGTAACAGCAGTAGCAGTAAAACAAAACGTGAAGTTGGCAGTAGCAGTACGAGCAGTAGCAGTAAAACAAAACGTGAAGTTGGCAGTAGCAGTAACAGCAGTAGCAGTAAAACAAAACGTGAAGTTGGCAGTAGCAGTAACAGCAGTAGCAGTAAAACAAAACGTGAAGTTGGCAGTAGCAGTAACAGCAGTAGCAGTAAAACAAAACGTGAGGTTGGCAGTAGCAGTATCAGCAGTAGCAGTAAAACAAAACGTGAAGTTGGCAGTAGCAGTAACCGCAGTAGCAGTAAACAAAACGTGAAGCTGGCAGTAGCAGTAACAGCAGTAGCAGTAAGAAAGTCTTAAAAGTCTGGAAAGTTTCAATGAAAATAAAACATGTTTAAACATCAAAAGACCCTCCCGAGTCTATTGCGTATTTCTGCGACTGTTTCTGACACTCTTGCAAATTTTCATGAATTTTGGTGCCAATTGGAAAAATGTCATTTTTAATGTCTAGGGACCCTCCCGTGTCGATTTTACCGGTCTGCGACTGTTTCTGACATACTCGCAGACTTTCAGGAATGTTGGTGCCAATCAAGAAAATGTCATTTTTAATGTCTACGGACCCTCCCGTGACGATTTTACAGGTCTGTGACTGTTTCTGACATTTTCGCAGACTTTCAGGAATTTTGGTGCCAATGGGAAAAATATCATTTTTCAGGTCTAGCGATCCTCTCGGGTCAATTTTACCGGTCTGCAACTGTTTCTGACCCTCTCGTAGACTTTCAGGAATGTTGGTGCCAAAATTAAGAAAATATAATTTTTTATGTTAAGGGACACTCCGGTGTCCATTGTTACGGTCTGCTACTGTTTCTGACATTATTGCAAACTTTGAGAAATTTGGTGCCAATCTAGAACGTCTAGCTACCATCCCGGTTCGATTGCACCGGTCTGAAACTGTTTCAAACACTCTCACAGACTTTCAGAGTTTCCTACTGCTACTGCTGTTACTGCTACTGCCAACTTCACGTTTTCTTTAGTGCTACTGCTGTTACTACTACTGCCAACTTCACGTTTTGTTTACTGCTACTGCAGTTACTACTACTGCCAACTTCATGTTTTGTTTACTGCTACTGCTGTTACTGCTACCGCCAACTTCACGTTTTGATTTCTGCTACTGCTGTTACTGCTACTGCCAACTTCACGTTTTGTTTACTGCTACTGCTGTTACTGCTACTGCCAACTTCACGTTTTGTTTTACTGCTACTGCTCGTACTGCTACTGCCAACTTCACGTTTTGTTTTACTGCTGTTACTGCTTCTGCCAACTTCACGTTTTGAATACTGCTACTGCTGTTACTGTTACTGCCAACTTCACATTTTGTTTACTTCTACTGCTGTTACTGCTTCTGCCAACTTCACGTTTTGCTTACTGCTACTTCTGTTACTGCTACTGCCAACTTCACGTTTTGTTTACTGCTGCTGCTGTTACTGCTACTGCCAACTTCACGTTTTGATTACTGCTACTGCTGTTACTGCTACTGCCAACTTCACGTTTTGATTTACTGCTACTGCTGTTACTGCCACTGCTAACTTCACGTTTTGCTTACTGCTACTGCTGTTACTGCTACTGCCAACTTCACGTTTGATTTAATTTCTACTGCAAACTGCTACTGCGTACTGCTACTGCCAACTTCCTATTAGTCAGTTTCTGTGCGTTTCTGTCACCATTCACTTACAAAACTTTTATGATATTCGGGGTCATGTAACACAGGATTTATTACACTCGTTTTTTAGAAAACGATAAAAACTCGACAGAGCCTCGTTTTTATTGTTTTCAAATAACTCGTGCAATAAATCCTGTACTTCATGATCGGTTAATATCCTCTATTTATCTGCTCGACCATTTTGAGGTACTTTGAAGAGGAACTTTTATCGATAAGGTCAAAAAGCAATTAAATATGGGTGTATTTTTTCAAGTCAACATGTTTTTGGGCCTTGTATTACATACATATATATCACCTTTGGTTTGGCAGACATAATAAACTCATTTTCTATTAATTATTATAAATCTATTAAACTTTTGCACGTGCCATGGTTTATCTTTGACAAAATTCAAAGTTTCTTGAGTTATTTGAAATATATATAAAAATTCAATTATTTTATTCTTTTACCTAAAAGCCTGAACTAACTCGTGCTAATTCAAAGTTTGCAAGAGCATGCCAAAAACCTGGCAAAAGTTTATATCACTTTGAGTCTGAACATGACAAAAGTTGTTTCTTTCTGACGGACCAAAAAATGTCTTAACCTTTTTTTTCATGAAAAAGAAATGCTATCAATGAAAACGTCTACTTAGTTTAAAAAAAAAGTGATATTACGTAAAATTTAAAACCCGTGATAACTCCTGGAGAATGTCTATACAGAACCCCGAGAATTGTGCAGTGCCGTTCACCATACTCTTGATAACAAAAGGTGGATACTGAAATTACAAAATAACACGAGTTTAATATTACAAAGCAAAACCTTGTGGGCGATGGAATACGAGAAAGACTTCAGATGTTTAGAAGTTCTATTATTAATACGGAATAAAATGATAATAAAAATATTTTACATCATTCTTTGAAGTATCAAACTAAACGATACCAAAGACAAAATAAAAAAAATAAAAAAGACAGATATTTTTCAACAATCTAAGCAATAACTCTACCGGAGTATTGTTGTAAGTATATACACTGAACATACAGAAGAATGTTGTAGAAAAGCAACTAAACTAAGTTGTTCAAGCGCTGAACTGATCTTTATGTGGGGAAATTAAAATTTCAAACTGAACTTGTTAAATTAGCAGCACAATAATGCCTTATGACAAATGAAGTAAAATAAAATGTATAAATATAGGATGCACTAAAGGAATCTTTATCACACAAGGTCCAATTACTAAATTAGATATTGAGCGGAAGCCTGAAATCTATGTTAGCAACTGTGAGGTACTTCTTGTAACCATAAGCAGTCCCAAGTGAGGTAAATTTTATGCTACCTTATAAAGAGGTCTTAATATAGTGTACCATTTGTAACTTAAGATATTGAGCGCAAGCCTTGAATCTATTTTTAGGAACAGCGACCTACCCCTTGACCTTTAAGCAATACCAAGTGACTTGTGTCTTAAGATAGCGAGTGGAAACCAGAAAACTATCTTCAGTAACAGTTTGCTAGTTGTTGACCACAGTGACTGCTAAAGCAATCCCTAGTGACCTACTTCTTGATATAATATGCCAGTTGTAAGCAGGTCTTACAATTAGTTATCAGTTGTCCCTGTTTAAATAAAGAAAATGAGCGGAAACTATTTAGTTTGACGCGGCTTGATGATCCCTAATGTAACAGCTCAACTCACTCCCTAAATTGATGATTTTCTTGACGTTAATTTGTACATGTTTCTTTTTTTGCTATTCACTAAGCTGTAAAATTATACACTGTTTTAGAATGGAGTGAAATGAAAAATTCATTATGGGTGGTCGAAAAATATATACCTCATTAGAATGCCATTGGAAAAATTACTGTTGTTTTTGAAAGAATTACAGCTTAAACGTGCATTCAGATTTTTGATTGGCTGTCTTGAACTTGAGTTAAATCGATGAAGACTCATTTATAAAGCATTTGCTGTAAGCTTATTAATTAAGAGCGCTTCAACTATGATTTTATCTCGTTCTGTAGCGGAATTACCAAAGGAAAACTACCTTGGAGATAAAAATAATGGAAACTCGTTAATATAGTTCTTTCAAAAAACATCACCATAGGGAGCCTAATACTATTCAAATGATCTACAATGAACTAAGATCGATGCCCTTTTTAACATATTACAAATACTAAATGGCAACCTCTGGTTAGATCATGGTAGATTTCTCGATATAAGATCTTTCCAGAATTTATAATTCATACTACTAGTATATAATTTTAGTCACGTAAATTATATCGCAAATTCATACTAGTATGTAATGGAAATAATTTTAGTTATTTTCACATAGGAACATTATGAATAACATTTCAGATCATTTGTTTCTGGCAGTCAAAGGCTTTTATTTATTTACAATGTATTTAAACGTGAATAAATAAAAAGACGCAAACAAGGTTGATGTAGATAATTATTTTGGCCGCCCTATTATATTTGACCAATTTACGACTCGGTCTTCTGATAATCTGCCATTCCACCTAGATATTTTTTATTACTTTTTATTTATGATTTTATGGATATTCTATCTTTAAAAGCCATCATACATACAACAATAACAGAAACATGGAACTGTCTTCTGTTATATCCATAGTTGATATTTGGAAATAGATTGTCCGTAAGGAAAACTTGTCCGTCCGACCACTTTATGTAGCCGACGGTTATAAACTCACGTCCCTTGCTTGTCCACGCTAAAGTCGATAATGGGTTACTCGACCGACGTACGTTTATTTCAGATGAAATCTACGAAAGAAAAATAGACATAAGAGGTTTAAGTAGGTCACATGATTAACGTTTACAGTTAAATCTCATTTAGTGAAAATTACATGGCTTCTCGTCTTGCTATTAGAGAATAAAGAATCTTGAACACACATTTCAGAGATGAGGAACGACATTAAACAGAAAAAAAGCAGTCAAAAGTTTTATCTTACATATATGTAAACTACTTCGATTCTCGATCGATTGTGTCATCACAGGTGTATATAAACTATAATTCTGGACTCAAACGTTTAATCTAAGACACTTACTTATTGTCTGAACTCAATAGTTATGACTAAGATGCACGTTAACAAAAAAGTTAATATTATAATTTCACGTTTACTAAAGTTCTTTAATTAGTAGTAAATGTTTTATCTCTGGAAGTCTTTTTAACACGCACGTTAACAAACTAAAGTTTTGCACTGAAATCTTTCATCTAAGACTCACATTAACTAACAAAAGTTCTGCACAAGAAAGTTTATCGAAAGTGCACTCTAACTTTCTGAAGTTGTGAATTGAAAGGTTTTCTGCATTTCAGCTCATTAAAGGTTTGCACTCAGAATTTTTTTATCTAAGATGCACTTTTATTTGCAAATCGTTAATGGAACATAGATACCTTTTCTAATTCCCGCTTGAAAGACTTTTTCGATGAGCAAGCATCACCTTCAGCTTGACGAAGAATCACTTTCAATGATGGTATGAATAACTAAGAAAAATATAAATGGGCTGAAAATCACCTTTTAGTCGGAACATTTACATATTCAGGACAACGGTTCTATCAGAATAATTTTTTGGTAATTAAAATTTACATAAAATGTTTTTTTATTTATTTATTCATTTATTTTTTTACTAGATAATGTTTGAATTTTTAAATGCTTCTATCTAAATTTCCAAGGGCATTGAATATTTTCTTGTCTGTTCCGAAATTCTGTATACTGATCTTATAAATCTTATATGAGTTTATATTGTAAGTTCTGGGCCGACTTAGAGCACTATATTAAGTGTGTCTATCTACTTGAGTTCATCTATTGTCGGTACCGGCTGCCCATGTTACAGACAACAACAGAAGACTTAGGTATTATACACCTAGATAGATCAATGCCTCAAAGATACATGCTGAAGTTTATTTCAATATCATTTACTCATCATTAAGTGGGTGGGGTGAATTAGTACCGTGTTTGTCATTACAATTTGTTAGTTCTCACTATTTGGTACAGTTTTGTGGGGTTTTCACGGTGAATGTTTACATACTGAATTGTTGTTGTTGATATAATAATAATTATAATAATAATAATAATTATAATAACGAGAAGAAGAAGAAGAAAACACTCACTTTAAAGACCCATTAAGTCCCGTAAAATATGTAATTAATATTTTGATTTTTTTTTATATTTTTGAGTTCTTGGTAAAAGACTTACACTGTTAGTTTTTTGTCATACGATAATATGTTTCAATTCACTGGATAAGTGCTAAATTAAATTCATCTATATTTTTCTATACTTACACTTTGTTTATCCAAGCGTATTTCTGGTATAGGAACGACTAGAACATGGTCGATTTCAGGTCCGCAATACTTCAGGTAATCATGTTCTTCAGCCGTACAATGCAAATATCCACCTTGACAAACTTCGAAGTACTGTGCGGTTTGAATTGTATTTGGCATCATATACGTTCGCCTGTAGTAGAAAACTAACAGGATGATTGCACACTTTAATAGTAAGACATTCGGAACGATTTTCCCGATTACTTTTCACTTTTTCACATATGATTCTATGTTTTCGTCACTTTTTTGCCATGAAATCATTACAGATTGGTTCAAATTTCAGAATCGAAATTTAATTATTTCGCTGTCATGCTTGCTTTAGTTTCATCACACATATTTTAATTGCAGGACGTTAAGTTTCTGAATTTCAAACGAGGATTTACAAAAAAACAGACAGTATATATCATTCTAGATAACATAAGTAATTTTGAAACAAAAAAATAGAATCCTACACTAAATGGTTAAGCAATCGCTACTTTTGTTGTTATATATTGTAGATATCATTTGCAACAATGGTTTGAGCACTTCATTTGTTAAACTATATGTACATTCGAAATGCCAACATATGGACAGAGCAAAAGGTAATCTTTCAACAGCCACTTATCAAACTAAGCTATATATTAAAAGATATTTATAAAGAGACCTGTGTTAGAACTTTTTTGGCACATTCTTTTCTGCAGAGGACGAGAAAGTAAATGCTTGCATCTTCTCTAACGGTAAAGTAGTACAGATTCTTCTTGACAACAAGGTCAGCCCAAAGTCGGTCAAGGTCATCAATGTGGAACAAGGAACACATGATGTTTGACCTTGACATCAGATCTAGAGTCCTTGACATTTCAAAAACTGAAAAACGATAAATAAAGCATGTAAAAGATTTTTCAACAAAAAATTATCACTCGGCAGTGGAAAAACGACAAGAAAACTGACATTATCATTACTGCAAAAGCCTTCACTAAGAGTTGTGGAAATATTTCACACCTATTAAATCTGCACAAAGTAATACAAATAATGAACAATGCTTACATGGTCAAACTTATTGTTTCAATTTTGGATTCTTGAATGCATTACGATGTACGGCAATGCATAACGCAAGGAAGCATAAGTCGTGACACTATAAATTCATTATGGGGCAATTATGATTGTTGGTGAATAAGTGATGAAATTCCAGTACCGTCCTACCTGTTGCATCCTCATATAGGACAATTATGTATTTCCATTTACATGTTCCTATCAAAGCTGTTACAACTGCTGGGCCACTATAAAGGGTTCGTTCGACAATGTCTGGCTTTGGCATATTTAGAGCACATGTTTCATCTTCAGGCTGCTTGCTAGTGTGTAAGTCCCCGCAATCACATGGTTCCGTGCTCACTGCATATTGTATCTGAAATGTTGTAAGACACTTTCTTATATGAAAGAAAATAATTTCTTGACGAATAATTAAGACTATGTATTTTCTTGCATATTCGCTTTTCGCTACAGCAACACCTAAACAATATCTGAATCTGAATGTTCAGCTTTAGAACAAATGATATTTACCTAACAATTCATGAAACTATACTTTGCTACTACTGGAACAACATTTTAAAAGTCATCTTTCACCTTTAAAAGTTGAACTGTCAGTATATTCCTGAAAAATACATAAAATAGTTATTTCTAGATTTTTGGCGGTAGTTTTTACACGGGAAAACGACAAACCATCGTTTTTACTATATATGTATTTGCCTTGGTTTGGTTCGATAAAAGCTACTCCACTATTTAAATCCTGATTCACATTCCAGATGGGAGAGCTAGTGACAGTAATAACGGGTACCCATCCATAGCTGGGTGAAATGGAGCGTGTGTGGAGGTGTCTTTGCCCATGGGCGCACCTATTGTTCCAGTAAGGATTCTTTACCCCAGATTATTAAATGTTTACAACAACAAAGGTCTTTACTTTGTGTTTTGAACATGATGGCCCTGGATCGCTCACTTAGTAGTTTGGCTGTGGGTCTGCTGTAAAGCAAATGTCAGAAGCGATATTACATTTTCTAACTGAAGATTTTCAAAGATCTCATATATTATACAAATAAAACCCAAGGGGCAGAGGCAATTTTGACAAGCAGCTTGTGAGGAGATGTCATTCGAAGGAAAAATTTTGGCATTAATCTATTTTAGCTATGGCTGCCATTTTGTACAATGAAGTGGAACCATTAGAGCAATTTTAATGGGTGGATATATAACGAACATTCCTGTGAATGGAAAAAGACTGCTGTTCAAAACTAAATGTCTTTTGTATATTTTTCTTTTGTAGGCTCTGGTGCTGCTTACGTGCAATGGACTGGAGCCTTTGAGCATATTATTTAGGAAAGGGAAATAAAAGGAATATTTTCTTTTATATAAAATTTGGTACAAGAAAAGACTATTAGGCTTGAGGAGGAAAATTAATTTGATTTTTTTCTGTTTTTAGCTCTTGCAGCCTTTAAGGCAACTGAGCAGACTTGTTTGAGCAATTTAAAAAAAAGGGCAATATGTTTAATAAAAAATGGCATAGCGGTTTGTGACAAGATGTCATTTGGAGCCAAATATTTACGAAGATCTATTTTTAGCTCCGGTTGCCATTTTGTGCAATGGAGCGGAAAAAAATTGAGCAAGTTTAATAGAGGGCTATGTAAGGAACGTTTCTGTGAAATTTGGTGGAAAATGACCTTGCAGCTAATGAAATGGTTTAATGTATGTACAATGGAGTGGAATGGATTGTGCAATTTTTGAAAACGTCAATATAAGGAACATTTCTGTTAAGACTGTTTGAAAATAGCCTAGCGGATTGTAAGGAGATGTCATTTGAAACCAAATTTTGATCAAAATCTATTTTAGCACTGGTGGCCATTTTGTGCAAAAGTTTAATAGAGAGCTGTACAGGAAAGATTTCTGTGAAATTCGGTGGAAAATGACCTTACAGTTCAGGAAGAGATGTTTTTTTAATTTTTTATACATATATTTTTAGCTTTTGTAGCCTTTATGTGCAGTGGAGTGGAATGGTTTGAGCAATTTTAGAAAACAGTCATATAAGGAATATTCATCTAAAGGTCGGTTGAAAATGACCTTTCGGTTTCATTTGAAGCCAAATATTGATCAAAATCTTGTTTTCAGCTCTGACGGCCATTTTGTACAATAGAGCAGAACCATTAGAGCAATTTCAATACAGAGCTATGTATGGAATATTTGTGAAATTTAGTGGAAAACGATTTTGCAGTTTAGGAGATGTTTTGATTTTTTCTAATCTATTGCTGTTCTTGAAGATGTTATTCGAAGCCAAATATTGACGAAAATCGTTTTTTAGCTCTGCGGTCATTTTGTGCATTGGAGCGGAACCATTTGAGCATTTTCAATAGAGGGCTATGTAAGGAACATTTCTGTGAAATTTGATGGAAAATGACCTAGCAGTTTAGGAAGGAGATGTTGTTTAAAATATTCTTTGTTTAGCTTTTGCAGCCCTTATGTGCAACGGATTGAAACGTTTCGAGCATTTTTAGAAAATGGCAATATAAGAAACAGTTCTGTCATGTTTGGTTAAAAATGGCCTTTTGGTTTTGGAAGAGATGTCATTTGAAGTAAAATGATCATGACACACGACGGACATCGGGCACTGGTGACCCCAATAGCTCACCCTAAGCATTTGCTCAGGTGAGTTAAAATCTACACTCACCTTTGACTGTTGCTTCGGAATAGGAACTTCTCCCCAGACAACCAAGGGTTTATTGTGTGTATGAAGTAGTTCTCTGTTCTTCAATACAATCGAATTGTTAAGCATCAATATAATAATATCAAGAGAGGCGTTGTTGTCCAACTGGCGAACTGAAGTTTTTAAAAGAATATAAGTTAATATTTTTCTTATGTTATTTTAAAAACGTATTTTGAATTCTATTTTACTCCATGTTTATGCGTAAAACTTTTTTTTCGCAACTTAAGGTAGCAATTATTGTTGATTTTGCTATCAGTGAAGACGTCATGGTTAAAGTGCCGACGACAAATGATTCAGTGCAGACGGCAATGGTTTGAATGCAAGGAATTGCTGTGCTTCCTTTTCAATGTCTTCATATAGTATCCCGCATGATAAGCCGTCTAAATTTTAAGTTGGCCTTTTAGCATGGTAATAATCGAGTTTATTCTAGCAATGTCATTTTTTACCTATAACTGATATTTGAAAAAAAACATGTTCTAGTAATTTTTAAAGAAATGCAACGAACTGCATTATTGACAGAAAGATAAAGATATTTAGCAACTGTATTACCTGTGTCAAAGACGTCGAAGATGTTGGCTGTTTCTGTGCGATGATAGATGACAGTCACACAGTCAAAGTGAGCAGAAATTGTTCTCTCTAGGAACTTCACAGTGTTCACCACATACGACCCCTGCCAATTATATATACCGGTATACATCTTTTTGTGACATATTCACATTTACATGACTTAGCTACCACCTATATAATACACACATGTAGAACGTCCAGGGATAATATCTATCAGTTCACCAGAAACTGGCTTAATAACTTTTTTCCTGAACTCGTCGAACAAAAGTTTGTGTGAAATCTTTTTATCACATGGCCAAAACAATCATAAAATGGATCACTAAAAACATCCGCCGAGAAAATAGTTCCAAATAAAATATCAAAAATTGACGGAATCGCTGAAAAAGAAGACGTCTGTTTGCAGCAGAACAACAATGATATAACAAATCCCATCCAGTGACACAAAACGTTTTAGTTTATCTCACTCGCTTGGTGTCAACATTAAACAACTTCAAACTTTTAGACATATGATATCTTTTATATTTATAATTATATCTTTTCTCTCTCTCACACATCTCTGGGACGTTCATACACACTTTACAAAAATCCGATTTTTTATCTGATCCTTTCTTTGATACTCTCATCTTTCATTCTACAACCTTATACAAGTTACATTTATTATTGTTACACAAAAAAATGTATATTTATTGCAATCAATTCTGTCACCATATTGTATGTAGCTTATATATGTCTGGGAAGGGCCAATTTTAATGTTGTGAGAACCTGTGGCCCGACCCTTTTGCATAATATGTAAATGTATGTGTACTTATATTTGTGAAAAAGTTAATGCAATAAAATATGTTTACACTAATTAAGTTGATGATACATCAATTAAATGTAAATTAAGTACGATCACGTAGGTAGTTACATGACCTAAGGTAGATCTTAATTTATCACAAACATATCGAATCATAAACTGTTTGCTTGAAAAATATATGAAGCACATAACGTAAATCCTACGTAATTTACGGATGATATACTAGTATCTTGTTGAATGAAACTGTATCTTCGTAAGACATACCGGGCAATATTTTGTTTATCAATTTATATGATAAACAAGCCATATTTTAAAAACAATATGTAAGTCTATTTCTTAAATAATAATAACATGCAAAAGTACTTGCCAACAACTATTTCTACCGAATTAGCATCCAGGAAAGTCGAACATACAAGTAATTCCAAACTCCAAATCAGGCGCCATAAACTGGTCATCCTTTTTTTCCATTATGTCAGTCTGCGAATAAAAGATTATGATATTCAACTGCATGAAATGAAGTTATTTTGCTGTTATTGTAAATGAAACTGAATGATTTAATCTCGCTAAACTTTGAATAATTATATAACTCGCAGACATGATGTTTAATTTATAAATTAAAACTCCTCTGCGGTATAAAATGGTTTGCATCATTCCCACAACACTCCTTGGCTGTGATGAATTAATTGACCCGAGGCACTAAGTAAGGAGCTTTTTAATTTTGCAGATTCAGTTTGATAGATGACGTAAAATTCGATTAGATTTTGTTGATTTGTTCTACCAGCGCTACTGGAAAGAATGGTGGTTATTGACGTACTTACAAGAGATATGTCGAAATCTGGGAAAATGAATCCGGAATTTAAGATTCTAAGATGGCTATGACTTGCCAATCTAAAATTACATAACCAATACCTTTACGTTTCGTTCCAAATATGGTTTTCTTCGGGGAAACATGAAAGATTAAAGGCACCAGTGTTGCCGTATCTGTCAGTATCATGTTAACTTTATAGTGAAGGAAATGGAGTTCATTTTAAGCTGTTCCAATTTACTTCATTGCAATCTTATCATTTAAAAAAATGAAACACTCATCAATCTGAAAACGTGTGTAGTAAGAATTACACTGTAAAAGAACACCTCTTTATCCTGAATTGTTACAGAATCCCAATTATCTTGTCAAAGAAATAAACAAGTGTTTATTTTTCATTATATTCAGTGGCTTTTAGGAATCTGTCCCTCCGAGAAAAAAACAGTCCCCATAAATAGACATATTCTTATCCTACTGACCCTTCACGGTGAGCGCATAAACGGTTTTCAGTCAAAAACATTATACATTTAAATCTTACTTAAATTACATAATATCGTAATTACAGTATATCGTAATGCTAACTGGTGGCAAATTTACTGAAAATTCTCATCAGAAACTTCAATCGATATCCTTGTCACGAAACATAAAAATTACATTATATATAAAATGCGAAAAGACGTAACAAAACCTTGCATTCTGTTCTAAGCAGTGAAACGTATCTGTCTCTTTCGATCAGCTGTAAACAACGGTAACTGTCGAGGAGATCGAGTAAGTCACGTGATTAATTCCGAAATAGATTTATATCCAAAAAGAGTAGAATTGTTAAGGTCACTCTAAATTTTAAACAGATTCGGAGCCAAAGCACGTAAATTGAAAACAGTAAAAACAATAAAAAAAAAACTGGCACCCATGAAGAGGACGAATAAAGTAATACAATTTCGTATTATATACCTTAAACTGGACATCATTTCACCAGCATCAGACTCTTTGCTACAAACCCAGCTCTATCTTACGATACGTTTAAAATGGCATAAATATACGTAATTTATAACACTCGAAAAATATTCATCCACTATATTCACTCCTCTTGCGATAAATGCAATTTGTTTAATATCCGCTAATAAAATACTAGCATGGCATTAAGCAATTATCTTAATTGCAGATTGTAATATTTCACATACATTCCTCTAAAGAAATCGAAGCACTGCAGCGTCAAATTGGTTTTAAACTGTCAGGGAGACAATGCTGTTATATTCATTGTCACAAATCAAATATTAGTTTCGTTTGTTTTAAATCATTTACTTGTACATGAACCAAATAATAAATTGCCTTGGTGAATGTAAAATCGTGTAATTGGTGTTGTTATTAGAGTTTAATTTTTATCGAAGCCAGATCTACCTGTTATTTTTCACTTGACTGATCACATTGTGATGATCATATATAAATACATGTGTACATCAGGTGATTAGTATAGTCTTTCGGATGAGACGTTAAACCGAGGCCCCATTTATGTCAGTGCTATACACTGAGCATGTAAAAGAATCAGGGGTGTCTCTGGAATGGGATGCTTTCTGTATCTGGCACTACCCCCACAACATAAAATAACTAATCTCTTCAGGGGGCGTCGGCCTATTTGGGCAACCGGTACCGACGATAAATAAGCCCAAATAGATAGACAGATTGGTTATTAGTAGATTCTTGACTGACCAGCTGGACAGACTAGTTTAGAAGGGCTGGGTTTTTATTTGTAACACATTATTTTCTGCAGTTGTTCTGCTTACATTTCCACACTCCAAGGTAAGTTTATTTATTTTACTTATTATTTTAATTTGCTAGGAATTGTTCTGTAAATAATCATGAACTGAACTAGCATTTATTTTCTGTATTTGAACTTTATGTAAAGTAAAAGCAGCCATGATATGCAATTACGCATTTTCTGCCAGTACTTGCATATAATCTTCTCTTAGCCTATATGTTAAAACCTATTTATCTGCATTCTCTAATTTAACTTAATTTATGGTGACATTTTCTATACAGAGTTTACCTTTCAATTTAGAATGTGTTTCTTTTTTCTTTTTTTTTTCTTTGTTTGTTCCCCAGGTTATTTCATTTTGTCTATAAGTTTTAATAAATTATGGTTGGCGTTGACATTATAAGCATGTGGGGATAATACTATACTTTAGCAGTGAAGTCAAAAGTTGAAGGTCACAGAAGGTCGAAGAATCTTCAGCAGATTTGCAAGATAGTAATGTCGGTGATATATTTTCATTTTATATGAAATTGACGTAAGCTACTTGTCGGAGTTTTGTATATTTTATGTGACAAGTTGGTGTTAAATACTTGTCAGAGTGTTGTTTATTTTATGTGAGAAGTTGGTATTATATACTCGTCGTAGTGACATATATTTTATGTGAAAAGTTGGTATTATATACTTGTCGGAGTGACATATATTTTATGTGACAAGTTGGTGTGATATCCTTGTCAGAGTGACATATATTTCATGTGACAAGTTGGTTTTATATACTTGTCGGTGTGACATATATTTTATGTGACAAGTTGGTATTATATACTTGTCGGAGAGACATATATTTTATGTGACAAGTTGATGTGATATCCTTGTCGGAGTGACATATATTTTATGTGACAAGTTGGTGTGATATCCTTGTCGGAGAGACATATATTTTATGTGACAAGTTGGCAATATGATTACGTCGGAATATTTTATGAACTGTAATAGCACAGTTTTTCTGCTGTGGAGCTCAACTTGAATTCTGATCTTCTGAGGGACAGGCGCTTGGTGTAGTGTTTATTTGCAGAGAAAATTAGACAATTTTAAGGGTAAACGTGTATGGGAGTACAACAGTATACATTAGGAACATTAATACCTGGTGGACTTGCATTTATCAGCTGAACTTATATTATTTTATATTGGTATTATATACTTGTCGGAGTGACACACACACTTGTAAGAATGTGTATATTTACTACATAAGGTTGAAAGGTTACATTTTTTGTTGTTATTCTGAAAATATGTTCATATGACAACAGTTTGGTACCAAAAAATAAGTAAGTCTGTAAACCGTTGAAGCGTGACAGAGGCTGAGCCGTGGGAGGGGCACGAATTTAGGATAACACAGACAGGAGATGAAATGGAACGTTTTGGAAAAATCAAGTCTATGGCCTGAATTTTGCTTTAATATCGCGTGTGGTGTCCGTTTGCTTGGATTACTGCTCTGCACCGCCTCCTCATGCTGCTAATGAGTCTCCGGATGCTTTGTTGTTGGAGTCGAGCCCACTCGTCCAGAAGTGCCTGCTGTAGCCCAGGGACCGTGGTTGGCTGGACTGGGCGAGCAGATATTGCAGTCTGCAGCATGTCCAAGGCGTGTTCTATTGGATTGAGGTCTGGAGACCTTGCTGGCCAGTCAATTCTCTCTATGGCTGCTGCCTCCAGGTACTCGTCGGTGACCCTTGCCCTGTGAGGCCGGACGTTGTCGTCCATTAAAATGAACTATGTGCAGGTCCGTTCTTCTCTGCATGCAAATGCCCACCAACACCATGACCAAAGCACCCGCCATGACGGTCATGGGTAGCAACACATACGGGTGCCAAACGCTCATTGTTGGATCTCCATACCCGCACTCTCCCTAACAGTGACGTCCACACAAAATGTAGACTCGTCAGTGAACAGCACTTACGTCCAGTCATGCAGCGTACACCTGGCGTGATCGCGGACCCATTGAAGACATGCCTGGATGTGGTTTCGCGTCAATGGGATTCGGATTGCTGGCCTTCTAGCCCTCATGCCAGCTGTATGAAAACGGTTCCTGATGGTTTGAGTGGAAAGTCTTACACCAGTGGCATTCTGAAAGTCATTTTGGAGGGCAGTAGCGGTGACGTCGCGCTTGAATGACAATAAACCGGTCCTCACGCTGAGTTGTGGACCTCTGACGCCCTCCGCCATGACTATGCGTGACATGCCCGTAAGTTTGAAACCGTCGCCACATCCTGGCAACGGTGCACTGGGACACCCCAATGACACCTGCCAGGTGCCATTGGGAATGCTCAGCCTCAAGCAGTCTTTGTCGTAGATTTGCCAATACCAGTGCTAGGTTCGATATAAACGTTACCATGCACAAGCAAAGTCTGAATAAAACGGATGTGTACATGAAGGTACATGCCCGCGGTGCATCACTTTTCCCGGGGTATCGCTTTTCCCGTGCATCTCGAGCCATGTACAGGTAAACAATCAAAATCTGCTGGACAGTTCGGCTTTGCCATATGAATAAACTACACGTATGAGAAAAAATCAGTTATCTTGAGGTTATCATTAAAAAGATATTTAAGAAATAAAGAGTGATCACACACACACACACACATATATATATATATATCCTCACAAAAAGTCAAGAAACAAAATCATTTCTTTCTCGTTTTGGTCCTATGACACATATATTCACATAAGTATACATGTGAAGAAAAGGACGTAATCATTGCAACCTAACACCGTTAACGCTCAGCACAGGATGCACGGGCAAAACGAGAAGTCGGCACTTGATGTGTTAGGTACTATTTCACGTTTTTCTTTTGGTCAAATCAGACTGTTCAGACTGAGTTTCGTTTTATGCTTCGTCATTGCACTCATTAAAAGGAAAACCAAGGCTAGTTTCTGTACAGTTTTCACTAGTGACAATGGTTCGGCGAGTTTTGACAGAAGTTGGGGTGGCTCATGCCATTGGAATGCTTCAGGGTGGTGTTTCCCAGAGTGACGTTGCTAGGCAGCTCGGCGTCCACAGAAGCGTCCTCCACAGGGCCTTTCAACGGTTCCAGGCAACTGGACAATTCTCGGCAAGGTCAAGACGTGGTCGTCCGACGGCTACAACCCAATGAGAGGATCAGTTCCTTGTCACTTCTGCAAGGCGCCAACGCTTTGCGACCGCCAGAAGACTGCAATCCGACCTGCAATCTGCCACAGGAACCAGAGTTTCCACTCAAACTATGCGGAACAGGCTTACTAGGCTAACTTCCGTTCACGCCGACCAGCACAACGGATCCCTCTGAGTCAGCGTCAGCATCAGACTCGTCTCAGCTGGGCTCGCCAACATGCAAATTGGAGGCTGAATCAGTGGAGAAGAGTTTTTTTACTGAAGAGTCCAGATTCAGTTTGGATTTCAATGATGGGCGTCAGGAAGTTTGGAGACAGCCAGGAGAACGATTTGCGGCTTGTGCTTTTGCAGAACACGACCGTTATGGGGGCGGCAGTTTGATGGTTTGGGGAGGCATCTGGGCTGGAGGACGTACAGATCTTGGCTGTTCCGGAGAGGCACGCTGAATACTGAACGCTACATAAACGACGTCATCAGGCCTCAAGTGATCCCCAAACTGAGGAGAATTGGTGCTGAATACCTTTTCATGGATGATAATGCGCCATGTCACAGAGCACGAGTCATTCAAAATGAACTGAACGACAACAATGTCGCTCGCCTTCATTGGCCAGCCCGTTCCCCAGACCTAAACCTCATCGAGCACGTGTGGGACATTCTTGGGCGAGCTATTTATGGCATGCCCGTCCGTCCCCACACTCTGGATGCCCTGGAAATAGCCCTTGTGCGGGAGTGTAGAGCCATCCTAAAGAACCAGCTGGACCGCTTAATTGCCTCGAAGCCACGCCGCATTCAGGGCTGCATTGGTGCTAACGGGGGTTACACACGCTATTGAAAATGGTTTCGCATGTTTTTGACTTGAAGTGTTTGAAATTTGCGTTGGCTGTTTACATTTTACAACACCTGTTTTCCATGTGCCTTACTTTTTGTGAACAGTATCGTGAGATTGAAATTGATTTCCAAGATGCTTTGTTAAATTTCACTTGATGAAATGTTGAAGATTATTTGTGCACCTATTCATTTACTATTGAGGTCTCATTAAAATATTTTCACAGTTTAAATGTTTGTTACTTGACTTTTTGTGATATATGTATATATATAAATGTTTGTTGCTTGACTTTTTGTGATATATATATATGTATTCTTCCATATATTTTACTGTGATATTAATGTAATTAGGATTTGAACAGAAGCTTTAAACATTGAAATGTTTGCTTTGTTCTTTTTAATTTACTGTGTAAACTATGAACAACCAAGGAACACCGCTCTCTATCTTGGCTTGTGACATCCATCACATCGCATAAAGATCATAAAGATATGATAAAATCTATGGTCCCTTTATATTGCCCCTCTATATCACCTTACTCGACAGGAAACGTGAGCTTTGTGAAGGTATAAACTTCATAATTCCGTAAACTTCACATCAAACTAAACTTTTAAATTATGCAAGTTTTCTCCTTATCTGAGGCCGCACATAAAACCTAGCCTTGATTCTTGAAACAATGAAGTATGCTAAAAAATACTTAAACGAAATGTGCATATGTTAGGTCAATAAAAATCTCGCCATACATGTAAAATCTTTAATAGAAGCTTAACAACAGAGCAGCAACGGCACCACAGACAATAACAAAACACAGTCGAACATCCAGCAATCTCCGACAACCTTCCACCAGCAGTTTTACTTTAACTATGCTGATAACAAGGTTTCTTATTTACGTAAATTTCACAAAAATCTGAAGCTTACAATAATGAAAAAAATACAACTTTACAAAGATGTTTTAATTTTGTCAGAATTATACTTACTAAAAGCGTTGCTTATAATAGTCTTTTAGTCCCTAGGATGTGAAGCATATCGGAAAAATCTTGGAAAATTTGAAAGCCAGGTCATAGGGACATATCAAAAGGCTGAGACCTTAACGTATGACGCTGAGATATCATATTTTTGAACTTACCAAGTAGTTGTAAAGCCTATAGCTGAAAACTGTATGAATATGCAAGAGTTTTCTTTTCCAGTATTAATTTTAAAACCTTAAAAAGAACTTCGGAATCGCCTGAATGAAGCGATGTTAAAGAAAGAAAACAATGTGCACTTTGTACGGAGGTAAATAGGGAAAAGGTTTAATGCATTACCAACGTTTTTTTTCTTTTACTCTGTGTTGAGGCAGCGCTGATAGAATTATTGTGGAGATCTTGAGAAAAAATTAGTTTAGTAAGCTTTGTTGTTGCTGTAATATGCGAGTACAAGAAGTCTAACTTTCACGCTGCAACAATTAGAATAATACCGGTAACTGGCTCAAACCAATAACCTTGAATCAATGAGCGGTTCCACCTACATTGCTTTTGAGTACATGGCCGTGAAGGACAAACTACTTCGCCGGAACAACTGGAAGAATACTTCACATCATAGAAGACCTAACAGCATAGAGGGCCAGCTTCACAGCTACCTCAAAATCAAGTTTACATCTTACATTTTCTCAAAATATTCAAAACCCTAAAACATAAATTGACTAAAACACCGAATGCTCTTCATGGACAAAGAAGAGTTGTGGTTGTTGTTTTTCCCAGAAAAGAATATGTGTATTTATAAATCTGTGTTGAGTTCTTTTTATCAGAACTCTATGGTTATTTTTTTCTATCAAAATTCTTTCATGTTGAAGTTCCATCACCTCGAAACGTTAGCATTTTTTAAGTTATAATATAAAAAGAAAAACTAACGCTTATTCCAATCAACATTTTTTTAATTGGAATTCCATTGACAAGACATCGGCAAGAGCTAAAACCCATTATTACGAAACTAACAACAGCAGCAACACAAGATGTTACTAGAATCGACTTCCACTTAGTAAGGGAGGTAATCCTTTTTTCTCATTTATTTGTTTGCTTACTTGTGTCAGAGTTGATGTTCTTCCGATTATAGGCATCGTCAGAACATTATTTGTTTCTTTTTATGATAAAAAACTTAAACAATATTCCGGACTTCGGTCCGAGTACTGGTTTGAATTCAGGAAGCAGCGGGATTAATATGAATTGCAATAATTTGCTTTCCAATCGTTGTAAAATAAATAGGTTTAGACTAAACTTTATCATGTTTGTTTTCCTGTTATGAATTACAATTTTATTTGTAAGATACTTTAATCGTTAAGATATGGTTGTAATTAAAATTGTGCAATTTCATAAATCGAAAAAGTTAACATTATAAGTTCTTAGGAGAGAATTCAAGACAAATCAAGTAACGAATTTCTTCTAGACCTGTGAGTCTTTATACAACAAAATGGACGGCTTCAGTCAATCATTCCCTTATTTTAGTACTGTTTGGCAAAACGTTATCATAGCTGGATTACAAAAAATAAAGGCGATCGTAAGATGACAATTCATAACTAGCCTCGTCGACCGCTTAAGTATTAATTATAATAAAAACATCAGTGAGTAATAGTGTTCCAGTGGACGGCGGCGTTTTAATTAG
Organism: Cyclina sinensis; assembly: GCA_012932295.1. Classification (NCBI taxonomy): domain Eukaryota; kingdom Metazoa; phylum Mollusca; class Bivalvia; order Venerida; family Veneridae; genus Cyclina; species Cyclina sinensis. The sequence continues at coordinate 1,481,364 of JAAONU010000011.1, forward strand.
AACGAAAATAACCTTTGGTATTTCTATTGTCTCTTTATTACCTGATTGTTTTTTTTAACTGTATTATGTCTTTTCCTTTGAATTATGAGGTATCACAGGTCATATTCAGTTCCAGCCGCTACTTTTAGGTATGAACCCGGAAGTACAAACAAAACATAAGAAAGAGGGAGGGGTGGGGGGGGGGGTACGTAGGGTGATTATTTCATTTGTTAATATGAACATCTTTATAAATACAAATTGTTATCTACCATATGCAAAGGATCAATGCTAATAAAGGGAACATTCTTAATTTCTTTTATATGTTGTCTGTGAAAAAGAAGCTGGTCACGTGGTATAGTGTAACGTGAATATATTCCAAAGGCATTTTTATTGAACAAAACTCACTTTTTTTCTGGTAAAAAGGATTTTTTAAAACCATGCTTTAAATGCTGATTACTTAGATAAAGTACATCATTGCTGTTATTTTTACCCAACATTTGAAAACCATTAGCAATTAGCAAAACAATTTAACGATCTCTTGTTTTAACATTATTTCGCATTCAGGAATACTTTTTTGGTTTTTGTTTTTACTACGGCAGCCGTTAACTGGATGGCAGTAATCATTTAGCATATTTTTATTGTTATGATATATTTTGAGCGCCCATTTACAATAACACCTACCTTTGGACAAAGGGAAAATACCGCGAGTAACTGTGCGACTAAATAATATACTGGTTATGGTCGATATTCCGGCCGGGTCACATTCATTCGGTCATCCTTAAATAAGTATTGTGATGCACACATCGCTATAAGTTATCTAGGTCATCAAAGATGGTTTGCAAAATGACCACCTAGAACTAATATTCGCATATTTAATTGTATTTTTCTGATAAAAGAAAAACGAAAACATTTTCCCCATGATTTCGGCACTTATAAAATTATTTTAAAAAAAAAGAAAAAAAAGAAAAAAAACAAACAAAAAAAGACGCTCGGACCCAAAGCAAACTGTTAAGTTGTAGTGTTGTCGTACTGTTAGCTGAAATTTTTCATACACCATAGGTAACGACCACCTGATACTTTTCTATTAAAGGAACTTTTTCTCATTTCTTTTTAGGTTCATTTTCAGTCTATTATTTTAAAGAACAAAACCTTCGTATGGTAAAAACTGATCGAATATTTAGGACATCTGACATGAGATTTGTAGTTTTACAAACATTTACTAGTTAAGGATATATTATGCTCAATTTTCAGATACAAATAATTACTACACCTTTTCTATGTAAATATAAAATAAACATGTTTGTGTACACACAGATTTGATATGTAACGTTTAAAACTCTATACACTACAGGTAAACACAATATAAATACATAGTGTCATTAAATAAACTGGCAGTTTTTTTAAGAAAGCACAAACATAACATGACCTGTAATATGGAATGCAGCTTCTCGTACATAGTGTGTGTATTCTAGTAGCCTAATTAGACATATTCAGTTCCTATATATCAATAAATTTCTGCAATAAAAGTATTTTATGCAAAGATGGGCAAAAATTACACATCATCACAAAAAGATAATAAAGTGGCCTGAGTTATGACAACAACCAGTAACTCACATAAAGAAATACACAAGGAAAAAAGAAACTATGAAAAATCGTATAATTATGACGATTTCATGCTGTTGTATCTACGGGAATTAAGTCACTGTCGAATCGAAAAGATAAGGTAAGGCCACAGTGACATATTTTATCAGGGTAGACAACTGCGTCTTGGTGATACGGTTACCCTCGCAGCAGGAGTACGGTGTACGGTTACCGAACTACAGTGTACGGTTACTTCCCAGTAAGCCACTTTTACGCTTCAGTTAACAATTATTTTGATTGCAGGATAATTTCTAACGGAAGCTGTTGAGTAACTAGATCTCGCAGGGTACAGAGTTAGTGGGTACATAGATATAACGCAGATAATGTTGAACGTTCAGATAAATGGTGAATCTCATAGTACTGCACAGCTACGTTATATGCTAATGTCTGAAAAAATAATTAATAAATAGATATAAAAAATGAATTTTCTAGCAGTTGCAAGATATTTATTTTTTTTTTTTTATATTTTATTATTTTAATTTAACTAGCCGTTTGTGTCTTTATTTTTTTATATTATTCATCTTTTAGAAGTAGTCATATATCTCTGTAAACAATGATGATACAAATTAAAACAAGTATACTTTTTAAAAGTATTAGAACATAAGAATAAAAATTGTCAATTTGAGTTTGAGAAAATTGTCTATACTTTTACTTATGTTTTAACAGCGTTAACTACTGCTTTCTCTATAAATGTGATAGAAAGATACACGTTCTTTTCCTGCATCAAACAACAAGTAAATTCTTACGAAAGATACAGATTTGGCGAACTGCTAAACAATCACCCTGGCTCTGCTTACTGAAAATACGCGGATATGGAGGCAACATTTCCTCACACCTTTGATCAAGGTTCGTGTAACCGATGGAACCCACGTTTTGTCAATTTCCAAATAGGATTACTCCAAAAAGAGCCGAAGTCATTTAATAAACAAAATTAAGTAACGCAATGTTTGTTCATTTTTCACAATTGGCTTATTGAACTAATTACCTCCCTTAGTTTCCATGAACGGTGACAGAATATTGGGGATATCAGAAATCATGATAACGAATCAATGTTAAAAATCTACGTCAGGTATCATCATTAAGGTTCCACCTATGAAATGAGACTCGTTTTTAGAGCCTCATTAAATCAACCAGGTCTATACGCTAGTTTTGCCAATTTAAAAGTCGCTGACTGTATATTGGATCGGCAATATTCCTTATTTAGACGGAAGTGAAAAACAGCATTCTCTTTCCATTCCGGCAAAATAAATATGTTCTTTCGAGTAAACGGATACTGTGGTTTTAAGAAGTTCAGTAGCACGCATAGATAAAACTTCCATTGAAAAAATATATCGAATTTTAGACATTATTTTTGCATGTCTCAACAATTCATGAGGTCTTCTGGATGAAAACTTTCTTCTAAAAAGGCGTTTCATTAATCATATATTGGGAAGAGCGATGAGATTAAAAAAGTTCTGTAGTTTTGGCAGCCTGTTAGTTTCAGATTTTAAAGTTCACCAAACAAATAATAAACAGTAAAATCTGAAATTAACAGGCTGCTTTATTCACAGAACTGGTTTCACCCTCTTCTCAGCTCCCCCACTCCGAAACTTGAAAAGAAAAAGAAACAAACGAATAAATTTAGTTAAATTGGTAAATTAAAGAGTATTAACCGAATTGATAGTTTCACTAATAACATTGTTCTGTTACTTCATTTAAACGTTTATTTCAACTTAAACTGACGTTTATGCACTAGAGTCTGAGGAACTTACGTTTTCAATATCTGGTCTCTTCAATAGCCCATCCTCCTAGTACCCCTCTCAAGAAAAATACAGTTTGCTATTTAGATTTAAGAAAAACTTGACAGACAAAACCCGCTGAGATGTTTAACCTGCCTGGCTAATCACGTCTACCTTACTTTTACATAGTGTGACGAATAATTTGGGATTTAAGTAACTCTGGTTGTGTAGTCTGGCAGTGAAATTGTTACGTTTACTGTGAAAATCCCCTGCGAAAACAGGGTTTGTGTGAAAATTCATGCTGGTATGGATCGATCTGTAGCATTTTTGTATGAAATACAACGCTGTCTAAAGTGTCAATTAAACCAATATCCTCGGCATTTAAAGTTGCAAGTTTGTATTTACTGATATTTTTTTTAATGGTTACTTTGTATTACATGGAAAATGTTTAAAAGTGTTTATTATCATATGTTCTGACTGAAATGGAAGTTTATAAGATAATGCATAACTATATTGTTACAATTCCAGGCGAACGTGAGCACTATTGTATTTAGTAAAGGTCAGATACGCAAAGTTTTCAATATATCCTTTTCATCTTAAGGCAGCTCCTTAAACTGTATGATTAGCATGTATATCTAAACACTTCTTTTGTCAAATGAGTAAACTAATACATAATTTTCATATTTTCAGTTGAGAAACCCGCTGAAGCTGTGTTTCAAATTTACAGTGTTCGTAGAGAGAGAGAGAGAGAGAGAGAGAGAGAGAGAGAGAGAGATGCATATTATTCAAAGACAAGGACTAAAACCCGTACCTTACTAGAAGGTTGTCTAGTCACCATACGAATATACGAATGTTTCTTGGACGTTTATTCATACATGTTTACGAGCAACAGCAAGATCTTGTGAGCCGCATATTATTCAGGAAAATTGTACATCAGTTCCATTGAATATGTTCTTTCACGAAAGATGTATATTTCTGTGATTTTTTATTTCACAATACGAATAAAGTAGTTTTTTTTCTTTCTTATTACAACTGAAAAAGATTAAAACATAAACTCTAGTCCACTGTATTAAGTTATTCCGAACGCCCGCCTACTTATAAGCGGATTGACGCACTGCCTATCACGGCGCGCCGTTACTGACAACCCGTAATGTAATCCTTCACTCTGATTGGCTGAAATTTTCTACGAGAAATTATAAGGCAGGAAAAGAGTACCAGATAATAAGCTATTTGTCATTTCAATAGACATACTCAATGCACGTGAGTTTTCCCGGGAAACTAATTTGTCAAATGGACTTTGAAGAACCACCTTGTGGTGAAATAAATGTACGATATTTTATTTGCTAATCTCCGTTGCTAAATAGCCGTCATTTTACTTCAGTGATTTGGTGCCGAGTAATTTAGAATTGAGATGTTCATATTTTAGCCGAGACATTTTGGGGATAAATGACATGTGTAGTTTTTGACAGTGACAAGTGTTATTCGATTAAGAGGTTTATTTACAAAAGTTAGAGATTATAGCGGCGAGAGTGTTCAGTGCCAGTGAAAATAAATTGAGATTCATAACTTTTATAGTATTTAGAATTATCGTTCAGTTTGATGGATAGCGCCCTTTAAACTTTTAAATCAACTTATAATTTTAACTTTAAATCCATTTTCTGCATGTATATAATATAAAAATATATATATATACTCAGACGAGGAAGTGTATAATTTTTAAAATGATTGAACGAGGATTTTGTGCAGACGATATGGGTGGACTTATAAACGCTAATTCAATGCCAATGGGTGGTTTTCAAAATCACTATAGTAATGGCGGACATTTCAGCCAGATGTACCCTCAGAACCAGCGACCATCTTTCGCAATTCAGGAGCTACTCGGACTAGGTAATCCCATGTGTCGACAAAATACTAGTCCTGATGTGATTAGATTCACAGAATATTTCGCCCGGAAATCTCATGTATATTTCTCGTGATTTTCCCATGTATAGCCATGGGAACTACAACGGATCTAGTATGGCCACAAGAGTCAATGAACCAGAGTTACGTTAATTTACGAGAACCGACACCCCATCACCAGACGACAACATCTGGATCGCCATTTTGTCCATGGCGGTTCGATCCTCTGGCGCAGACGACAACTCAAAATCAGCCCACTCCGCAGACGATGGCACCAAATTTACCGAGACACACAGAAAATATATCTTACAATTACAAACTGTCACCGGTGCACGAACAAGGTAAGTTAAACTTTGGGACAAAATTGTACTTTTCTTCTTCAATTTTCTGAAATTTTTATAAGCTTTTCATTTACTTCTTGCGAAGTTCCATTTTTGTAGACTATCACTCGTGTTTTAATACTGAAAGCAAGAAAATATGGGGGCTGGGGGGAAATCAACCATGTCTTTCTTGCAGATTTCTTTAATTAGAAAAGAACAACAAATTTCATTAATCAAACACTAAAGCGATTGTGGTGTTAAAAAAACAAGCAAACTATAAAAACGCTTAGTGTTATGAAATATTGTATATTTTCCTCGTTCAGTTGTGCAGGAGTCGTAATAAACACAATAACTTCCAGTTTACATCGATACATATTACCTAAATCAAGAAAATTCAAAAAAATTGTCTTCGATTTTAATGCTCAGGAACAACATTCTTCTATTATTATTATTATTATTATTTATAACATTATATGGGTCGCAACATTATGGAAACTAAAGTCTCACAAACAAATAAATTCCATATTGAAATTAAAAAGAAAGACCGGCCGATTGCTGATCACATAACATATTTTAAATAAACAAATGAAAAGAGATTGTCAATTGAGAAAAAATGATACGTTCCCAAATACAAATCCATCTATATTTTTTATTACTATCAAATAAGAAATTGTTAAACTTTGACGCAGAACTTTAGTTATGCGTGCCGCTTTTCGTATTCCGTCCGGTTGTCGCGAGGAAAAACAGTTGTAAAATTAAAAAAAAACTTGCAAAACGCCAAACCTTTAAGACTCATATATAAGAAACCGACCTAAATGGAAATTAAACACGTTAACGCAATTGTATATTATAGAACTTGAGCAAAATACTGACTCTACTTCGCAACATTCTGTTCTGTAAGATAAATAGCGTTTAAAACTGGATCATTAAAAATCAAACTATGCCTCTAGTGGACATTGTTAACAATGGCTTCACTTTTGTAATTTTCCTGCTAAATAACTGTTTCCTGAATATATTAATTCAGATTCTCAGCAGAGATGATGGTTTCGTTCGAAATTCGAGGCTGTCTTTTAAAGGTAGAAACAATATATCCGATTCATTGATATGTGCAAAAAAATCAAATTTTTGGCCCAGAGAAACGGGATTCATTAAAACAAGTAAGGGAATAACAGACCTATCATGATGTTCATATAAATAAGGTAACGCGAGAATTTTTTTTTTTTTTTCAAAATTGAATAAACCACAATTCTTACTGAAATTATTTCTAGAATTATAATTTTAAGTTGTGGCCATAGCAATATTATCCCGTCTTTATTCGCGGAATATTCGTCTCGTATTTGTCATGTTTAAGGTAATTTACGAGCCACTTGCATAATATATGTATTTAATGAAATGTAAAATATTACACGCGATCGATGTGCATTCTAATTCCTATTTTTTTTACAAAATGATTGCGTCATCAAGTCTTAAAAATGATGTAGCAACCATGCGCAACTTACCTGCCTTTCACAGCCAGTGGTTTGAATTTTACCTTAATTTCAGTTTACTAAAAGAATTTCCTTAGTGATATTTCTTGTTTCTGTAGTTATAATGAGTTCCGTTTTTGTTTCATTTCCTTTTAAAAACATAAAAATCAGAATGCAATGTAACTATATTATGATTTTATATCGTTGAACCATTATCGAAGTTTTACTGTTGATTTCTCTAATAACGTTCGAGTCTTACTGCTGACAAGAAAATTAGTGTAACATGTGTGGAACATGAATAAACAAAAATGCATAATAATTATGTGATAAGAGTTGCAGAAGGTAGAAACAACCAAATAAGTCACCTTATCAAAAGTTTTGACCTTGTGACCTTTAACTACATGTGTTTGAAGTTTTTGCTAAAGACAATGCTGTAGAAATGGAGTTCATTAAATGATTAAACATGGTCTTACAATGAAAAATCTGGGAAACAAAAAAAAATATATCTCTAAACTGACATTTTCAGTAACACGGGTAACTAATTGTTTTACAGTGACCAGTCACATATCAATTTGGGCTGTTTTTGCCACTTCCGCCAACTATCGACAGAAACTTTTATGACTAAGTAGTTCTAGGTGCAAATGATAATCATCTTGATTTTCTTCCTTTCAATATTCTTTTTTACTCACAACACTTTTTTTTATTGTTTTACTGTGGTTTCAATAATAAAAGAGCTTTACACATATTTTTTTTTTACTGACAGAAAGATGACATTTCACTTCTTCGCTTTTGAATATAGCTTACATGTGCAAGGTGTTAATTTTAATCAACGTCAGTATGATACTCTGTACACTTTTCAACAGATGGAAAAACTGTGCTTCATTAAAAGTGACCGAATTTAACTGCTTAGATCTTTAAAAGTGAATAAATCGTCGGTACCGGTTATATATGGCCGACGCCCCCGCAGAGATTAATTATTTTATGTTGTGGGGGTAGTGCAAGGTAGAGAAAGCATCCCGTTCCAGGGACACCCCTGGTTCTTTTGCATGCTCAGTGTACAGCACTGATACATAAGAACTCAGTTTAACGTCTCATCCGAAAGACAATTAGTAATGTTAGTGGAGGAGCGGGGGATCGATTTCGGGACAACTGGGTTACCAGTCCAGCGCGTTACCTCTGGACCACTGATCCGCTCTGATGCGTCTCATTACTTATTTCTTTAAAAAGTGAATGAAACTTACAGCTTACAAAGGATACATCTGATTTAAAACATTAGATTAGAAACTCACGAAAATGAAAACATCCTTGTGTAAACGAGTTAAATTTTTTAGAGTGGTTTTTGAAATTAAATGCGTCTCTCCCTATAAAAGGACAATAAAAGTTAAAAAATAACTGCAAAGGACATCAGGGTTTAATCCCTTGAAATAAAATTCGATACTGAATTCGGCATAAAATAATAAAAAAAACTATTTTCATACAATTTAGATGATGGAAACCACAACACAAATAGTTAGCTAAAACGGGGGTGGGGTGGGGTGGGGGGGGGGTGTCTGTACGTCTACTAGTATAATAGATCTCTTCCTTTCAAAATCTAGGTAATTCAACAATTACCACCTTGCTAAATGGGCCAGTTACTCTTGTGTGTCAATTTTACGGTACTCTTCTGATTACAGAATTATTGTTCACCACTTAACAAATTAGGCCCTATTTATCTCCCTACAGCTTATTTGGTACGAATAGGCACTTGTAAAAATCACGCCGCGAAGATATGTTAAGTACGCAATATTAACTGTAGAAATTGTGGTTTTCACTGCGAAAAGACTCGCAAAGGTTTTGTGTATTGTATATCATTTATAAGGGAAGTCCTTAAACTTACACAGACGGTTCAAATGGTAAATGCTTTTGACTGTTCCATCCTAGTCAAATGAAAGATTGGTTAGCATAAGTGTAAAAAGTGTATATGTATAATTTTTTCAGTTTCTGCGATCTAATGAGCTTTTTCGTATCTGAAACCTAGCCAGAAACGCATATTGCTCATAAAAGAAGTATCGTATTATTTTTTTTATATATTTTAAATCGAAAGGTGTTTACAACAGATCCGTTCCTGTTTTATCTATGCCAGTCATCCTAACTCGTTTTATTTCAAGTATACTTATATGATAATATGTGTCCTTTTTTTGGCGAGAAGGTAAGTGGAGGGGTATTTAGGAATTTATTGGCAAAGATAGCGTGAACTAATACAAAAAGGTTGTATATCGTATAACATCCTGTGCAGGTGCATAAAATATTCTTCAGTAGTAAAGATTTCTTTAACGTTTCATATACCCCTCAACCCCTCCCCTCCACCAAATCCTCCTCTTTTTAGTAAGAAATTTCTCAGGTGGGGAAAGGTCACACTGACCAAACCTTTCAGTAACTCTGATGGAATTGATGATAAAGTATACAAACATTTCTTTTATTGAGCTAATATCATAATATAAACTGTTTTCTTTGTAAATTAATAAGGTTTGCCCAGTGTTTTTAGATTACGCCGCCCCTAGAACTTCAATGATATCGCGGAAGTTGGCCACACAAAATTTAGACAGGTCCGCATAATATGTTATTATCGCCGACTTCTAAACTGGACGTTTCTTATGCAAAAGGTTTCGAATAATCTTTGCTCGGAAGGCCAGGGGTGCAATAAAAACAAATAGTAATCATGGAAAACCCCTTTGAAATATTTCTATCTGCAAGAAAAAAGATATCACATAGTGGGAATGGAATGTTTGCTCCAAAAATTATCTTTGTATCAGATAAGTTATGGTCAGAAAAAGGCCAAATATGATAAGACTATTTTGAAATGCGTTGGGGGTGACTAAATAACTATTTCACGATTGTTTTAATCTGAACAAAAAATGAATTTTCAATATAAGTATTCTTAACTTTTTTCTTTATTTTACTGGAATAATTTCATTCGTTGATGTGTGTTTTTAATGGAACCTTTGGCAATACATATTTTTATTATCTTAATATAAGGTACTCTAATATGTTTTTTTTTTACCAAAATGGCATCCATGTATTACTACAGACTGGATTCTTTCAGTTGCCAAGCTGGAAAAAAGTAAAGTAACTGAGCAAAAGATAATACAACATAAACTCGCCGAACATAGTCCAATTGCGCATGTGCACAAAAACACAACGTCATCTTTATTTGTTTGTCTCTATTTGAAAGATTTTTTTTAAAGGATGAAATAAAAAAAGAGATAAAGATTATGAACATTTTATATCCACCTTTCAATTTAATTTCAAGCGATATTTCTATTAGTTTGTTTTCCTTTACCTTTTCGTTATATCTAGCCTATCCCTTAACGACATTAGCAGACACATTTTGGAACAATTCTCCAGTTAAAAGCTTGATTAAATATTTGTTTACTTATTAGTGTGTGTAAACAGAGCTGATATGGACTGTCAACGGAAATGAGAAAATCGCGTTCTAACGGATTATGTAGATAACGTCGGTACAATCAGACGGTAATCTGCCGACAACTTTCGAATGCCGAGTGATAGAAAGTATTTTAAGTCATAATACAACAGTTAAATACTAACTGCAAATACACTTCTCTTTTTGACGATCTTTTTGCAAAAATTAATGTACCGTTATAAACGAGAGACAAAGGGTACAAAGGTGAATGTATTTATTTCTTTTTTTACCGTTTCATATGCTGAATGATGTAAAAAAAATATTATGCTTTTTTATATTATTGTCACTTTTAATATTATTTCATCATCATCATCATCATCATCATCATCATCATCATAAATTTGTATTATTTTTGTAGCGTTTTCATCCTCCTCCTCATTATCATCATCATCATCACCGTCGTCGTCTTTATCATTACTTTGTCAATTATCATCATTAGTTTGTATTATTTTGTATTATTATTTTTTACTTTTTGTATCATCAGCATCATTAATTTTATTGTAATCATAATTATTATTTTCATCATCATCATCATTGTTGCTGCTGGTATTCAATAATTCTAACAAACGGTACAATGGAAAATGATATTCGCAGTCTATAAAATACAGAAACAACATTCTTTTTTTTTATTTCTCACAAAGAGTTACATTGAATGAAAACATTAAAGTATTAAGCCAGCTCCGTAACAAGAATTCCGGTCAGTTGACAATTTTTACAAATTTCCGAAATATCACGTTTTTCTCTAGCCTTCCATCAAATTGTAATTACCAGGCGGAACCTTTTTCATGAGGCGATGGCATACCATTCTCAAAGAATCTTTGGAGCTCACTGCACGTTCTGCTCTTGATTAAATTAAGAAACACTCGATTTTCACAGCAAGAAGCCTTATTAGTCCGGCAGATATGATCATTAGGGCGTTTTGAACAAACTATTGTTATTTTTCAAATTTTCTCTTTTCAGAATATTGGCAATTGACCGTACTACGGCAACCATTCCGTCCATTTCAAACGTCCCCTCCGGTTTTTTGAACACATGTCGCGAACGACGTCGAGCTATTCGAGTATCCCAGTAGAGGGCGTCTTAAATATGAAAAGGGTCGGCTTTGATTTTAATTTTCTCGCATCACCACCATTTGTAACTCTTTAGAACGCTTATACGGCCTTAAGTAGTCTTTTAATACGTTCAAGACCTCTCCTTATTGAGACATAGTGCTAATTCTGCATTCATTTGACACATTTTCTGTCATGTTTAGCGCATCACCTGTGCACCGTTTCGCATAAAATTCGGATTGGGGCACCCCGTGATATTTACACAATAGTGAGATTCATGCACAATACATGTCAAGGATTAAAAAGTCAGTTAGTCATCTTAAGGATGTGTAAATATGTTTAGATTTTCATTGAACAAGTATTTAAACATCGGTATGCTTTGATTAAGGTGTTCAAGTCCCGCCTCAAGAATTTTGACCCCAGTCATCAGGTGTGCAAATCCGTTCTTAACGGAAAATACCATACTTTTTGCTTGTCAAACAAGTGGTTCAATTTTTCTTCTGTTTTCATTACAGTTAATAGTTTAAACTGTTCAAAAGTTGAAAGTTTAAATCCTGAAGATTTCTTGAAACCTATGATTTCAAACCGGCATCAAGAATGTAGCTTTCCCTTGTTAAATGTTGAGACATTCATTCATTCATTCATTCATTCATTCATTCATTATTATTCATTCATTCATTCATTTCATTTCATTTACATGTTTGATATCTTTATTATCATTTACTATGAGATCTACTCATATAGTAGTACTATATTTGTCATGACACATTTGAAATTGATTTTATTATGACAGATAGGTATAGATGAAAAGGCTTGTGTGAAAATAGACATTATGCTATTAAAATATTTGTCACATTTTAGGTAGAATGATGATCCAATGATTGTTGTTTCAAGGCATTGTTATCACAAGACATATTCCCCCGTCCGTGAAATATACAAATTTCCCATGAATGTCAAACGCGGATCTTTTCTAGGTTTTACGGCAAGGCGAGAATTACTTTGTTTAAAAATTATGCCCAATTTCCACCGGTCTGATACCGCTGTAGAAAACTGCTAACCATTCGTAAACAAATTACGTTCAGAATCCAACAAAATTGACAACTGTTGACAAAATGATGGAAATTAAATATGGACATCTCATAAGGCGAGAATTTGTGAGATTTAAACTTCTTCCTGCTGGGTTGCAACACCAGGGAAAATAAAGTGTTATAAACTGTTCCCATGTCAGCCAAATGACACACTGAGATATTTGACCCCTTTTCCTGATCCTTAGTAAGGCTGAGAATGTTTTCAGACCGATTTTAACCAAAAACAGAACGTAGCAGCAATATTTCTTTTAACTTCCACTGAGACCTTTTTTCAGAGTTATCTTTACTGTTCTGTTTTAAAATTCATTCCGGTTGATTATAATAATATGTTGTATTACAGTTTTCAAAACAATTTAAATGTCATCCCATTTCCAAATTAAATTTACATAAATCAAAATCTGAGCAAGACCTTAATCTGAATATGAAGAATAAAACAAAAAAATTTAAGTAAATCACTTTTTTTTCCAAAAAAAAAGAGAGGAGCTATGTCCATCTAAGAAAATTGTAAATGAAAATAGCATTACTGAAAGAAAATATTTCAGACTAACTAGATCTACATGTGCCTTTGTTGTTTATTTGTTTTTTATTATTATTTTTTTATTCTATTTTTATTTGTAACTGATATACCAGCGTTCATATATTTTCCCTATATTTTCAATTAGAATGATTATTGGTGTTTTCAAACTGAAAAAGACCAATTTTTCGTCAATTTACATAAATTTAAAAAAAAAAACTTTCAATGACCGGAAAAGATTGCTGATATTATTTTATTATTATTATTATTATTATTATTATTATTATTATTATTATTATTTTATATAAAATTACAAAATGATCCACTGTTTTGAGTTACAGTTGAGCCTCATTAATAATTACATATAAAATGTTGGGTATGCCGAATCATTTAGAATGCATTCCATATAAATCAATCAACGAAGTCGAATCATGCTTCCTGTCACACGCCATTAGGAATTCATAAATTGATTTTGTAAGCTTAACATTTCATAATGTGATGTGTTTTTTTATAACCATTAATTAAGCAATTTAAGAAACACCTGCACATTTTCTTCATTTTTGTTTTTTGTAAAGTGAAAGGTTTTTAAAAAAAATCAAAATAAATCCTGCATAAGAGAGAAAATAACATTAACGGATTTCATAAATTAGTTTTATATGTTTCCACTTTCGATTTTAAGTACCTGAATACTAGACAAGACACGGTTTTAATTGCACACCCGTTAAGTCAATTTCACGGGCAATTTATAAATGGCTCCCGATCTCTGCAATGTCCTCATCCTATAACTTCAGACCATTAAAACTCTTCATAAGCCATATAAGACCTCCTAAACGCTCTTTAAACAAAAGGCAATTCGTATTTACATAACCAGTAATTGATTGATAATAAACAGGTGTCGTAAGTGTTGTGATTTTCTTACCTTGTTGACCCCCGACAGAGGGCGCCATACATGTCAAAGTAATCTTTGAAATTTTGAGACATTTTGAAAACTACATGGGTTTTAACTCAGGGAAAGAAAGCCTGTATGTGAGACGTTAATGCAATTCCAGTCGAACGGGCTACAAAAGCGTCTGTTGTTTTATTTGGAAAAGCACATGTCATTGTGTACTTTCAAGAAAATGCTATTGATCATGAATAACCAGTTATTAGTTCATCCTTTGATGTCTTTCAATGTAAACTTGTGCCGTCATAGAAATTTACGAAAATAAATCACTAAATATAACAGACGCATTTCGAGCATAAAAGGCTTGCAATGACTTTTGTTTAGTTTATACCAAATTTATTTTAGTTCGATTGTGTAGGAAGCTTTTTAGCTTATAGACACACTCTCGAATCCGTTCCTGGAACTAACCAGTACTAAGCAATGAGTGTAAAGTTTCTTGCTCAAGGAAACAACGGCTTGCCCCTGACCCGTGCGACTAGCAATCCTTTGAAAACTAGTCCGACGCGTTAACCACTCGGCCACGCCGCCATCTGTTTATTCCATGCCCTGAAATAACTTACTTTACAAAATATTGACGTGTCTTTGTATTTCTCCATTTATTGAAATTACACCATTTAAAAACCTGTCGAGCTATCCCCTTAAAATCTCTAAATTTTGATAGAATTATTATGTTTTTAAAATAATTGATGTTTACAGTGTCCCCGGGTCTTGAGACGTCCCCGTGTATACAGAACCAAGAGAAATTTGAGCAGACGAACTCGACAAATAGTAAAAGCAAGAAGAAACGGCGCCGACACCGGTAAGTTTTGTTGCCCGGTACTTTATTACACTAAGTGAATGTTTTATATATTTATTTTCTTGCAGCTTGTTAACTGGAGATCAGGCGCGTAGCTAGCCTATAAAGAATGTGGATTCAAAATAATCTAGGGGGGTCAGGGGGCATGCCCCCCCTGAAAATTTTGAAATAAATGGTGCAATTTGGTGCGTTTTGGGGCCTCCGGAGAGCTTTCTTGACCAACGAAAATCCATTTATTTTAGCATAAAATTTTTTTTGTCAAAATAATGTGGATTCAGCTGCGTACTCGCGTATAGGCAGCTACGCGCCTGGAGATTCGATTTAACTGTGTAACCTGTACATGTTATTGCATGAATCAGATGCAAGGGAGTCAAAATAAACCGAATTGATTCCAGATTGGTAAAAGATCCTCACGGTTCTTGTAAAAGAAATTTTACAAGTTAACATTTTGAAAAAAAAACTCGTTTGTTATTAACTATATGAAGTATATCGTAAAAGAACTTCATAGAAAAGGCACAGCGAAATATATCTATAATCTTATGAAATCATGGCATATATTATGCTTCTTACAATTGCAACATTATAATTATATCAGATATATCAAATACAATTCTAAACTTTATCTGATTTTTCCATATTTATTTTAATTTGACAAGTTTCCATTTTTCAAACCAGTTGGAATAGGGATCTCTTGGAAACAGCTGATCTGAAAAATACTCTGATTTAAAACTGGTAGCTGAGGCAACAAACGCCAACGGTCATTCACAAAATATATCCAGAATTAATACCTCATTGTTGAAATTAACAGAAAAGGCGCTCCTAGCTCAGCAAATGCCCGTATCAAATTTCGGAGCATCTCGTTATTATTTATGCTCACGATCAGATGACCTGTGTCCGTGCTGTCTGTTACAAAAGACAGAAAACTAATGACACTAGCCGTATGGAGTGTTTCCATATTTTACAGTAATTGGTTACTTCAGACGCCTTAATAGACCCATTTAATGTTGTCTTGAACAATCATTAGCTGTTGTCCATGGCACTCCCTAATTTAGTGAAGACAAAAAGAACAACTGCCTGTGATATTTTACGATGAATAATACTGATACTAAATATTTTCAGTCATAAGAAATCACATTAATGAATTCCTTAAATGCCTTATTCAATTCTCAATACTTGACAGCGAAACTTTTAAAACATGCTTACATTCGTACTAGTAAGAAAGTACATGAAAGCCAGTCCTTGGAATGCTTGTTTTTACTTATCTCTGATTGTGATGTATTTCAAAAATACGCCAGTCGTCAATTTATCTTGTACTAAACCCATTTACTTTATCTTTCGGATTGAATAGTTACCTACTGAATAGCGAACAGGACAGACCACTAACCATGATCAGATTGTGATCATGGTCTGCACTGCCGGACAAGGCAAGAAAGAAATGCCACAAGTTGGTTAAAAAGTATATGTTTTAGAAAAGGCTGTAAATGACTGAGATAAAGCTTTATCCATATGTTTCTGTGACAAATTTAGAATGTTGATATCGAGTAATATCTAAAACTGTCTATTACAGCACGATATTCTCGTCATACCAACAAGATGAACTAGAGAAGGCCGTTCAAAGATGCCCACTACCCGGATCTGTACGCAAGGGAGGTTCTTGCGCTAAAAATAGATCTACCGGAAGACAGAATACAGGTAAAATATATGTGGGCTTAAAAAGGCTTTATTAAACTTAGAGAGAAAGTTTCAAAGTCTTGGCCTTATAACGTACTGGTTCCCATAACTATAAGTGGAAACAATATACACAAAGTTCTTCTACATAAAGCATAGTGGCTCTTGGCTTGAATTGATGCGGTTGAATACCACTAAAATACTAGCCTTTTCAAAATAAAAGAAGAGAGCAACCTGTGAGTTCTAAGCTAGCTTTGGCAAACTATCAGGTTCCTACTATTGTTTTTTTTTTTATTTAAACAACAGAGCATTTTATGAACTCTGAAAGTTGTATATAATTGTATAAAGCATGTTTTCTGAATTTTGTTTAGATGTTGCACAAAATCTTTTTAGCGGAACAATTGTAAATGAAAACAAAAAGTGAAAAATAAAAAAATAATCTATACATAAAAGAAAACTGAGAAAATAAATTTGTATAAAGAGAAAAATGTTTACGTCAAAGTTGCCTATTTCAAAAATATCTGAAAGTACAATACATATGAAACTGACCTTTTATTACAAGTCAGGATGGTTAAACAGGCGCAATGATTTGATACTTTAACTATGCAAACTAGATAAAAAGGAAATTTAAAAAATCGAATAAATAATACAGTATTTATAAAGTAATTGAAAACTTAAAAAGTGTATAAAAGAAGTAAGTTTGCAGGGGCCTCTCTGTTTCCTAAATGCATTATCTGTAAAATATATGCAAGCATACTGTATGCCATCAACTGTAAGAAAATATTGTAATAATCGACATGGCTTATCAAGAGCATCAGATTTCTTCGAAACGTAATTAGTACTATCTTTATGAAAACAATAACTGGCGTTAGCAGGGCGTTGTTTAGCGTCAAAACGTTTCACTAGCAAGAAATTTTCTTTTATAGATACAAAATTCCAAATCTACGATTCCTGTCGGAAATAATTCTCGAATTTCAAGCATAATATGATTTGTTTATTTGATTTGATTAAATGGATGATAAAACAAAGCTGCACTAAGCATTTAAGCTTTAGTTTCGAATTAGACCGTAGATTCGTACTCCCTGCTTCTAGAAAAGAAACTTTTTATCATTTTTGAAACATATGACGTGCCCTATGAGGTCTGATAATTGATGGGGAAATAACTGCGCTTCTTACCTTATCCGAAGCATTTATTTACAAACGCGGCGGGAAAATTGGCCAAACTTTTGTCGTTTGGTCTGTGTCGGAGCAATCTGGCTGCTTTATCGCGATATGAAATTGACAGGTACATAAGTTTTGTCTTGTTTTCACTGTTAACTCGAATGTTATTAATAGACCAGAAGTACTTAGTGGCACCTAATTACAGACGAAAACAAATTGGCACTTTCAGCAGACGAAATAAACACAGAGAATGCTATTTTATTTCAAGAGACGACTTGTAACATCAGACAGAATGTTGTAATTTTAACAAAACCCAGTCAATTTCCGCACATGTATAATGCTTTCATGTACACTTAAAATTGCTCTGATAGCCATATATAATTTTAATATTTTATTACAAAAAAAAATAAAATAAAAAAGTTATGTTATAAAAAAGTAACAAAACAAAAAATAAATGAATGAAAATGAAAATAAAAATAAACGTTAGTTAAAAAATGATTCCTAAACACACTTACTATAGCGAGTTATTGGCATAGTTCTTAACTTGAAAATGCTGAACATATTTCTTAAACATATTATAGGTTTGGTTCCAAAATCGCCGTGCAAAGTGGAGAAAGACAGAGAAAACCTGGGGCAAAAGCAGCATAATGGCGGAGTATGGACTTTACGGTGCTATGGTACGTCATGCACTTCCGCTTCCGGACGCCATTGTGAAGAGTGCTGACAAAGGAATAGAAAACTCATCAGCGCCTTGGCTTCTAGGTATGTCTTGTTTTACAGGGACATTGACAAATAATTGATTTTAATAAAAGAAGTTATTTTGTAAGAACCTTATCTTTGTGACCTGTGCTTTACAAGCTAAAATCGTATACATATACAAAGTTATAACTAACACATCTATAACAGATGATAACGCTTTTGACTAAAGTTCAGTTATGAAGCTTAAAAAATAACAAAATAAACAAAAAAAGAACAAAAACAAAACAACAACAAAAAAACCATTTCATTATATTTACACATTAAATATTTACGTATTTACAAGTTTTTTTAAGATTAAGTGTTTTTATTCACAATAAAAAGAAAATGAATTGACATACAAAATAAAATTGTAAAGTTGAAAGAACTACAAACGGTAAATATGTAAGTAAAGGTCTTTTTAATCTTGTTTAAGGTATGCACAAGAAGTCTATAGAAGCAGCAAATAAAATGAAAGAAGAGGAGAGTTCGGATAACGAAAAGAAGCCGGATAATGATGTACGTACCGAAAGTATTGCCGCTTTGAGAGCAAAGGCTCAACAACACAGCTCAAAAATGCTAGAGGTTCTACACAAAAATGAGGGGTGTGACAAAAGCAACGACACGTCAAGTGCCAGTTTTAACAGTTCGTTTCTTTCTGACACAAACGTGTCGGTATGCCATGAAATCTCGCGCCAGTAGTGCTTCTATTTAAAATCTGAAACCTGAGGAAACCAAAACAATATCTATTATGTATTTCAAGTCTTGTGCCTTTTGTGAAATTGAATGGACTGGATATTGTAGTAAATCTATCCTATATGTGTATTGCAAAAAAAAGAAGAAATAAATTTCAATTGTTGTTATGAAAAACTGGTACTTTTGCAGTTGACAATTATATGTTTTTTCAGATATTATTATTTATTTGTGAAGCCGATTAAATTCAGAATTTTGTTCCTGTTGTAGCTCAAAAATCGTGATGACATAAGACTGTTGTGTTAAGAGACCGATTTTCAACTTACCTTGTTTGGCCACCGTTTAAAAGTTTGGCAGTATATTTTTTATTTGCAGAAATATTACTGTAAAATTGTAAAATATACGCTTTTTGATATCGCCTAGTATTTCTTTAGATTACATTTTATTTGAAACTATGAAGAGAGAAAAATGAACGCTAATCAAGAGATGTAAATGTGCAATATAGAATTTCAGATCGGGTGGCATTCTGTGCATTTATTCATGTGTTATGATGCTTTACTATTGAAAAGATATTACCTTGTATATAGTTAATATTAAATTTTATAAACTGCATTTTTGTTTTGTATTAATTGCTTTGAGATTTTTAAATGAAAAAGATTGACAGCTTAAAAAAGGAAGCAATGACCTTGTGACCTTTGCCTTGCCATTTCCTTTTCTCTGAAAATTCTTACATTCTTACCACTGAAATTGTACTTAATACAGATTTTTAACTAACATACCTTTATAACAGTTTTTTTTTTAGTTTTTACTTACTTATTCATTAGTTTTTTTTTCTGACTTACAAAACACCTTTACAATGTATATTGAAAAATTGTAATACCTGTTGTCTTTTTTTTGTGGGGGTTCTAAATAAATGAATATTTCTTGTTCAAATACAAAATGTACAATCATCTCTCTTTGGATATAACGATGTTTATGACGATAGTGGGTATAGGACAAACGCAATGTCTGAACTAAATATGGTTCAAAGAGAAGTAGGTGTGAAATCATATTGACCATTCGTCTTTGGACATTTACATAAGGGATTAGTACGAACAAAGACAGTTGTATCTATCTCATGTAAAACAAAAGCCGATTTTAACACATGTGTCTGTATCAATGTATAAATATCTGAATTATGAGGTTATTTGCGCAATTAATCATAAAATGACACACCATAAGTTACCAAAACTCCACGCAGAGTTACGTCCCCTCTCCTAGCGGTGCGTGGAGTTAGGCCCCCTCTCCTACCGGTGCGTGAAGTATGCATAAGCCATTATATGCATTTTTAAACAGTATGGACCTTCCATTAGACCGATAAACCAAAGGTCAAAAATGGCGGATATTACTGGATGAAGCGACGTGTTTCAGGACTGCACGGATAACAATACTACTAAAACAATAAAACTTTACTGTTAAAAACTGAGAAACTATCTGTTTGAACTGTACATTCCTAAAAAATGTCTTTTAACATTTTTTTTAATTAAAATATTTGGAATGGGACTTGCCGGATTCATCCCATACATGTATACTATTATAATAAAAAGAGGTTGCTGATTACTTTTCCCGGTGTTATATGAATGAAAATCAGTAATACTATTAAAGTTGCCTTGTAAATAGGATGGAAATCTATTATAGGCAATATTGTGAATATGTTTAAATACTCAGTTATTTTACTCAATCTTCTCTCTAGAACATGACCACTGTGATAGTTTCAGAATTACGCGAAATGAGCAGTTTAGAAGATCAAAGGTCTAGAATTTAGAACAAATAAGTTTCGCAGTGAGGACTGATTCGTTACTAAGACTGTTTTACTGGTTTTATTAAAAGATCTTCACTACAATAAACCCACCTACCCCGGGCCACAAAAGGCCAAAAAGTAAGAACTACAACTGATTACCAGTCAATAACATATCCCCACCCCACGAACCATAGAGGCAAAACTTAACAACGGAACAAATCAATCACTATTTAATAACAACAAGAACCATATCAAGTTTACTAGACCTAGTATAGACCGACTATTCAGCAATATTTATATTTTAAAACAGGGACTGAATGCTTTTGAATGTTTCTCGTTACCGTGTTGAAACTTTCAGACCAAGTGTCAAATACTTGTGGTGGATATTTGATATCAAACTTTACATAATTTAAAATTACGGCCACAATTAAGTCGTCTGTGACCTCACAGTTGATGTCAAACCCATTTGTGACACGTTGCTGTTACAAACTTGGATAGGTATAGAGCGAAGGCGTGGCTACGTTACTGAAACAAGGGCCGCACTTTAACTAAACAGACTTACAGTAAAACCTTTTGTAAAAACCTTTCTTTTTATAATCTGGCGGAATTAAAGCAGGACAAAACAAAAAAAGCTTGGTTGAAATAGCGACTTTTCCACAAGATTTTTTTTCACCATTAGGTTATTGTTTTCAGTATGTTTCTTGTCCGCAGTTAATGAAAAAAAGCAATTTTCAGTGTAAGAGCATACTCGGGATGAAACTAAATTATTCTTTTAAAGTACTGCACATTACCTGCTAGAAATAGAACCGGTTATTATGTTACACACAAAGCGTGATGTCACGCGATGACCTGTCAATCACTCAATGTCAATTATCATATTATTATGATGCACGTGTAATCTAACGAGAAGATTATCTTGTCATCTCTACGAGGAGCGTTATCAGGGGTACTCCAGCAGGTAATTGGCGTAAAAAGATTACTAAATACCTCGTTTTACCCTCTGTAATATTCCTATAAAAACCGAAGGCAGACTGCTTTAAAGAGCACTGTAGTTTTGAAAAGTGCAGGTCAAGTTTGAAATTATTTTTCATCGAAAATATAAAAAACAAACATTCTTGCAACCTGTGTGAACTATTAATCTCGACGTTTTTATCATGAAGCTCTATGAATGTGTAAGCTTCACACCTACACAAGTCCTACACGCGGTGTGAAATTTACTTACACGTGCACGTAAATTTCACGCGTGACAGTTATGGATTAATGTTACATCACGTGCTTTAAATGTAGCATTCTTTATGTTAAAACGCATGTTTACCGGTGATGGGGACAAGGGATGTCGACGGAGTATTATTATTACCTTAATCCTCATCTTGGCCCCGTGATACTGTCAGGCCGAAATAAAAGCATGGCAATTTCGACCGTCATTTTTGTTTTGAAGTCTATTTTGAACTGTTCTTGTTTTACATGCCTCATTCTAAACACTTTTAACATTTTAAAGTACATAAAATCATACAAACTACGACAACTTACACAAAGAAGAAACTTGTGCAGTTATGTAGTTAATACATATAAGGATATATTTAGCTTTCTCATATGTGTAGCATATGCATGCTTGTAGCTTTTGCGTGTGTAAAGCAATGCCTTAATCCTTTAATGTTTGAAAAAAAAAAAAAAAAAAAAAAAAAAAAATTAAAAAAAAAAAAAAAAAAAAAAAACACACACACATAGAAGGAAAAAAATTGCATAATGATGAATATTTGTTATTTATTATTCCCTGTGTCTGTTTTGTTGTTGTTGTTGTTATTATTTTAAAAGTTAATATTTATGTCCTTGTTCCCTTTAAGATATTGATGACGAATATTCTTACGCGCATATTTGTATCTTAAATTACAGCACTATACATTGAAATTTAAACATAATCTACATAGATATAATGCATTATCTTAATTGGATTAAACTAGTCGTTCATTTATCAGTTGAGCTGCAATCGAGTGTAGCCATTTATAGTTTAACGACAATCAAATGATATGAAAATGTAAACAAAAATAGACTCAAGGTGGGAGTAACACAGTCTGAAAACAAAAGACACGTTTACGCTGTTGGAGATATCTCTGGTTTTCACGATCAAGGTAAGCATTTCTTACTTTACAAAAAAAAAAAAAATACTTTCAGAATGACTGTATGGAAACTAATGTCTACTGACTTGTTCTTTCATTCAGAAACTGAAAACACTTCATTAATGTGAGACATGTCAGTTTTACTAATAAAAGGAGCCTTTTAGAAATAAGTCTTTCAAATAGTTATACTATTACATGTATATTGATATAATGCGTCAAAGATATATAAAGATACATGCATGTATAATTACGCACGCAGCCAATTATCTTATTTTAATATCTTTATCGATTTTTGAATTTTTAGACAAAGTCTGAAAACAGAGTACCTGGGAACTTTCAGTTGCAGTTACAAAGAATGGTAATGTATACCGTTACCAGGGCCTCAATTAAGGCCCTGCCGTTACTAAATATTCCTATCACTTTCGTGAACGTGACGTTACATTTTAGATTATAAAGCAAAGAAATATGTTTTATTTAAAAGACAAAAACAATCAGAGTTAATAAGCTGAAAAGATTAGTTTGGCTTATCGGTTAACTGTAAGTGTAAAAGATTTTCATTTTGCAGTATTTTTCAGTAGCACAGTTAATGTAAATTTTATATGTGACCACCTTTACAGTCATCATTATCATCATCAGCATCATCATCATATACATCATCAGCAACAGTATCATGATCAACAACATAAATATCATCATATTAGTTTAAACCTATTTATTTCACATCGATCTTGCAAATTATGTTAATCCTGTGTGATGACTGCTTCCTGGTTACAAAATCATATGAGAGTCTCGCCCCTGGTGAGATTCGAACCAATTATTTCCGGATCGGGAGTTTAGCGCTCTAACCCATCGATCACTGCTTATCATCAACCATATTGACATATAAGTAAATGTTTTCTTTTCAAACAATAAATCTCTTCTCTTTAAATTGTCAGATAAGATTTACATTTAACATCACCTGTTTGTTTTGCGTACCCTTGGAAAATAATTTGTATATAAAACTCACTTTTTCACATTTCGAATACTGTTTTCTTCAGGTTTTACCCTGACTTGTACATACATTACTTCTCAATACAAATAAATCAGTTTCCACACATTGTTTTACAAATTTACATTACAGGCTGACAAAGGTGCAGAAGACTTGAAGAAAGGTGATAATGCTTTTTTAATCCGTATTTATTGCCGAGAATGATGGGGGAGGGGTGCGGGTGGGTGAATTTCGTTCGGTGTAAAAAAAAAATCAATTCTAACAATTACTACGAAGGATGAATTCCGTTTAAGTCGAACAGTTTTATTAATTCAATGCAAAAGGCGAAAACGTAAGCCCCTTCCACCAACATACAAACAAATATGTCGACATCTGTCTCAGCAACATAACAAACAAACATTACGCACTGTAAAAAACAACAACAACAAAAAAACAACAACAAACAAACAAAAAAACAACAACGCCGAAATACAATACAGTAGCTTGGTCGTTGCAATAGTGCGCTGAAATGTTCGAAATGCTGCATAATTACTAGTAAGGCTTGGAAAAAAATATTCGTTATCACATACTTATTTTGTATCCCTTTTCTGCTTAAATATTATCTGTAATATTTTACCGTCTTTCAGAGATCAAGGAGGCGTTTTCCATGTTTGACGCCAGTGGCCGTGGCAAAATAGAGACGTCACAGCTCGGTACGGCTGTGCGGTCGCTGGGTCAGAACCCATCCGACGCCGAGGTCAAACAGATGATCAAAGAAGCCGACAGGAAAGGTTATAAGGAAATGCATGCACATTTGCACTTTCTTTCTTACAATAACAACAATGAGAATAGTGGGTTACAAAGCGTTAAGACTGATTTATACTGAATTCAGATACAAAAGGCACCGTAACTTAAATGACGTGATAAAAATCAAGAATATTACTTATTTGAACAAAAAAAAAAAAAAAAAAAAAAAAAAAAAAAAAAATGGGGAAATGACTTTAGATCTAGTAGTTGTAATTCTGGCCAGATTCTAAGCAGTTTCATTCTGTGAAAGTATTGACGTTCAAAACTTGTCATAATAGGTTTCCTTATAATAAAAATCGTCAATGGAAGTGTACAAATTTCATATTCTTTTTTATATCAGGAAAAAGCATTTACTTCATGTAGCAAGTAGTTCTAAGTGGTCATTTTGTAGAGCGTCGATAATATCCAGAACAACTTGTAGCGAAATGTATAACAGAAATACTTACTAGATGGTGGCCGAATAATTATGACACGGTCGGAATTACGACCAAAACCTGCAGACACTTTTATTCTGCTTCCTGGTGGACAGTTCTGCAAGACAAAGATTGTATAAATAAAATGAAATTTGGCGGTCCAATACCAATGTCCGATCATACATTTGCCATCATGTCCAACAGTTGTTGCCGTGACTTAGAAATGTTGTCTTTTATACAGGGAGCGGATTTATTGAGGAAAAAGATTTTGTTTCCACGGTAAGCAAGTTCTGGAAGCCTGTCAACACAGAAGACGATATAGTTGATGCATTCAGAGTAAGAAAATTTCAAAAATGTCAATTTTATCGATCAGTGGGTACTGGAGAAAAGCATACGTCACAAATATTGTTTCAAAAAAAAACAAAAAACAATGGTACATAATTTTAACTAGCGCACAAAGGCATCGCTAGACCTTGACAATGTACAGATTTCTCGGGTGTTAAATGTAGAAGAGTTATATAATTTTCTGTTTCTCTTGAGGATATAATCTCTAATTCAGAAATTGAAATCTCCAGTGAAACAAACAGTTAAGGATTATCTTTTAAGACTTTTATGTCTTCTGCTATTTTAATGAGTTATTCTTATCGAATCTTCTTAACATTTTGTAAAATGTGCGCATACATCTCCAGCAGTTGCAAGGGAGGTCACTCACACAAGTAACTATATTGTATAGTTATTGTAACCCCCCTTTATTACAACTTGCAGGTGTTCGATCGTGAAGGGACGGGTTACCTTGATGCTAAGCAGCTGAAGCACGTTCTTGTCAATCTTGGAGAGAAGCTTAGTGAT
Organism: Cyclina sinensis; assembly: GCA_012932295.1. Taxonomy (NCBI): domain Eukaryota; kingdom Metazoa; phylum Mollusca; class Bivalvia; order Venerida; family Veneridae; genus Cyclina; species Cyclina sinensis. The sequence continues at coordinate 1,507,427 of JAAONU010000011.1, forward strand.
GCAGAAGTTGATGAACTAATGAAAGAAGCCGATCTTGATGCCGATGGCCAACTTAATTACACATGTACGTATTTAAACTTAATGTATCCTGCGTTACTAAGTTGTTTTAATAGTTCTAAACTTATGATTTCTGTTTCATTTATTATATTTCAGCACTCACGCAGCTTCTACTAGCCGCTGGTTCAAAGAGATGAAATCCATCTGATGAAAAAAAATATCTTCTCGCTGAGGCGACTGTAACAGTAACTATTTACTCTGGTCAGTGGTGAAAAAATGATGACTACATTATATAACATTTTTGCACTATCATCATTTTCATTATTATAATCATTTGTTGCAGTTTATACTAGATGTCATTTCTTATAATGACTTTTCTGCTTGTTTTTAGCAGTTTGTCACCTGTTAACATTTGTATGCTCATCCCTTCGGACCCAACTCGATAGTGGAAAATTGTATACAGGCACTAGACTACTACTAAAAGGTCTTGAAATAAAAAAATGATGATGAAATATTTTGTTATTTCTTTGGTTTCATCAACAAAACAACAGTAAAACAAGAGATGTTTGTAAAACATTTATGCCCTCTTAGTGCCTTATCCCTAGAGGCAGCCATGAAGTTTTGAGGAGCTGGGACCAAGCGTTCTATAGTTATTGATTGGAAACCATTTTGCTATTCAAGGACACTGTGACCATGGTCTTTGATATGGTGACCTGAAAAACTAAGAGCTCATCTACAAGTCACGAACAACTTATATACAAAGTTTGAGGAACACAGGCCCAAGCATTCTAAACTTATTCATCGGAAACCATTTTGCTTTTCAAGGTCACTGTGACCTTTGACCCAATGATCAGAAAACTGATACCAGGTAGTTGTTATCTACTGATCATGACAAACCGACATACTTAGTCTGACAAACCTGAGCCCAAAGATTCCCTATATATATTCAGCAGAAACTGTTTTGCTTTCCAAGATTACTGTGACCTTGACCTTTGACCTAATAACACTTAAAACTACAGAGGTCATCTAATTGTCATGACCAACCTACCTATGAAGTTTTGAGGAGCTTGGCCCAAGCCTTCTATTGTAATTGATCAGACACTATTTTGCAACACAAGGTCACTGTGACATTGAAAAGCTATAGGGCTCATCTAATGGTCAGGGCCAACCTAGGTACCAAGATTGGGGAATCTGGGACAAAGCATTCTATTGTTATTAATTGGAAATCATTTTACTTTTCAAGGTCACTGTGACCGTGGCCTTTGACCTGGTAACCTGAAAAACTAAAAGGGTCATCTACGAGTCATGACCAACCTACACACTAAGTCTGAAGAACCTGGGACCAAGAGTTCCATGGTTATTGATTGGAAACCGTATTGCTGTCACTCTGACCTTGACTTTTGACTTGGTGATGAAAAAAAAAACTACTGGGGTCATTTTCTAGTCATTAACAACCTACATACTAAGTTTGAACAAGCTTGGATAATGGGTTCTATAGTTATAATTTTGAAACTGTTTTGCTTTTCAAGGACACTCTGACCTTGATTTTGACCTGGTGACTTGAAAAACTATAGGAGTCATATAATGGTCATGATCAACCTACACACTAAGTATGAAGAACCTGGGACCAAGCCTTTTATAGTAATTGATCAGAAACTGTTTTGCTTTTCAAGCTAACTGTGACCTTGACCTTTGATCTGTTGACCTGAAAAACTTTGGGCGACATCTACTAGTCATGATCTATCAATAAACTAAGTTTGAACAACATGGGACCAAGGGTTCTATAGTTATTGATCGAAAACTGTTTTGCTCTTCAAGATCACTGTGACCTTGACCTTTGATGTGGTGATCTGAAAAACTATAGGGTCACCTACTGATCATGAAAAACTACATACTAAGTTATACAACCTGGGACCAAAGTTTCTTTAGTTATTGATACAATACCGTTTTGCCATTCAAGGTCACTGTGACCTTGACCTTTGACCTTATGATGTAAAAAAACCACTGGGGTCATCTACTAGTCATGACCAATCTACATACTAAGTTTAAACAACCTGACCAGGGGTTCTATAGTTATTGATCAGAAACTGTTTTGCCCTTCAAGGTCACTGTGACCTTGACCTTTGACATGATGATGTAAAAAAACATTTGAGTCATCTACTAGTCATGGCCAACCTATAAACTAAGTTTGAACAACCTGGGACCAAGGGTTCTATAGTTATCGATCAGAAACTGTTTTGCTCTTCAAGGTCACTGTGACCTTACCCTTTGACCAGATGATCTGAAAAAACTATAATAGTTATTTACTGGTCACTTCCAACCTATAAACTAAGATTGAACAACCTGGGACCAAGCGTTCTATAGTTATTGATCGGAAACCGTTTTGCTATATAACTGTGACCTTGACCTTTGACCTGGTGACCTGAAAAACCATGGGGGTCATTTACTGGTCATGATCAACCTACAAGTCAAGTCTGAGGAAGGTTGGTCCAAGGGTTCTCTAGATATTGATCAGAAACCAAAGTGTCTACCAACTGACCAACCAACATTTGCAAAACTATATACCCCCTAACTCTTCGATGGGGGGCATGAAAATTGCTCGATCATACCCAAAACAAAACTTGACCTGAATATTCTTATGATAAATCTGTATACTGAATTTCATCTTGGTGTGTGCAATCTCTGCGAAGAAAATGAATGGAAACTGCAAATAATTGGAATTTTTCTAAGTCCAAGGGGCATAACTCTGTCAATAATGGCTCGATCGTAACCCAAAACAGAACTTGACCTAGATATTCTTATAATAAATCTGTATACCAAATTTTATTTTAGTATGTGCAACCTCTGCAAAGAAAATGAACGGAAACTGCAAATAATTGGAATTTTTCTAAGTCCAAGGGGCATAACTCTGTCAAAAATTGCTCGATCGTACCAAAAACAGAACTTGACCTAGATATTCTTATGATAATTTGTATACCAAATTTTATTTCGGTATGTGCAATCTCTGCGAAGAAAATGAATGGAAACTGCAAATAATTGGAACTTTTCTAAGTCCAAGGGGCATAACTCTGTCTAAAAGGGCTTGATCGTACTAAAAACAGAACTTGACCTAGATATTCTTATGATGAATCTGTATACCAAATTTTATTTCAGTATGTGCAACCTCTGTGAAGAAAATGAACGGAAACTTGGTGGACATACAGACCGACCGACCGACTGACAGACAGCAGCAAAGCAATATGCCCACCCTTTTTCAAAGGGTGGCATAAAAATGACAAAGTTTTTAGGTGCAAACACAATTATTTAAAAGAAATCAAGCACTTAATATGTGGGTGCAGACCTGTGGTCAAGCAGTATAACGCAAAGAAACCCAGTTTGACCCCAGATCCTCCACTATTGTCTTTCAGATAGCGGATCAAATTGGGGCTAAATGTGCTACACACCATCTTACCAATCTTGTTCTTCAGGGTGTATCAGTCAAATGGGCAACGGAAACGGATACTGATGATAATTAAACCATATTTGCTTAGATTGCTTATATTTGCGTATATAGCTTTGTGTAGCACTCTCTAACAGTGGCATACTTTAATCTCTATTTTCAAATGTTTCCTTTACTGTTTTCATTGATCCTCAATTCTTTAGGCAACCCAGAGAAGTTGAGAAAAATCTTACCAGTTCATTGAAATGAAACTTCAGCAAAATTGATATTCAAGTAGACATGCTGGTGAACTGTGTGTAAACAACCTATGCTGGCAACAGCTCATGTCCAGCATTCTGTTTTTGACATTAAAAGAGAACCAACATTCATATATAAACTGAATTTATTAAAACAAAGCAATGTGTTATATAATACAGAGTACAGATTAACAATGAGAAATTAAAGATGAAACAAATTATTTATCACAATTAAATGTAACTTCTAGTTTCCACATTAATTCCAAAATAACATTAGATAGTTTTTGTATATCTCAAACAATAAGAAACTGTGTAAATACAATCTTAACAACAACATTTTCTAAACAAATACATGTATTATCAGCATATAGTCTCCATCATAATTACACGAAACTGTCAGTAGTAAGGAGGCAACAAATATACCGTATCGCTCACCCGAGTGTGTTGACTAAATAGCCGCTACAATGTCACAGGAATTTCAAATGGCAAACAGTGTTAACCCTAAAGGAGAAGTCTGATCTCAGTGATCTTGGTCTACAGTCTAACACTGTTTGGCTAGGCCTGTCTGTTAAAAAAAATTTGATCATTATGGTATTATATACCGGTACTGCAGGAAATACAACAAATTTCTAGTTACAAATATTTGGAGAGCACTAACTTCAGAAAGTCAACAAAGATGGACCCAGGTCTGTGGAAAAGGAGAAACCACCATTAAATGTTATTCATAGTAATAGCATAATACCAACACAAAAAGTGCAACGTAAAACACTTAAATAATTGCATTTTAAAATGACCTTAAGTAAAGTAATAGTATTATTTGCAGCTTGGTTATGGTCAGTGTTATGCTGAACGCTCGCGTTTAACAGAGCTACTTTGGTTGTACTTGTGTGGGATAAAGAAAATTACCAAGGAGATGTCAGTAAAATTTAATAATCGTTAAGACTTGCTAACTGAAGCAATGCTGCATCACACAAAAAAATGATATGAAATATAGGTATACCTTTATTTTTGAATATCATGAAGCTTTCTTAAGATGCTTAGTATGTAAACAAAATACAAACACACCAAAAAGAAATCTGTAAAATGTAAGCAGGCATGTACTTCAAGTTTTGCCTTATGTCTTGTTACTAAGTTTTGTTAGAACAAATAACTGTTTCACCTGCTCCAGCTAGTTTATGCTTGCTGAATTGCAACCATACTGGCTGAAGCACAGAGTGATTGATACAGTATGATTTGTTTATAAATAGGTTCCAGTTACTCTGAACTGACATACATGTAGTGACTCGCACAGAAGCTTCTCTGTAGAAGGAGTTGATACTTCTGCAAAGTATTTTTTGTGGCAGGTTTTTTGAATCCATCTTTCAGCCTTGTTGCAGAAGCATTGAGGTCAAAGGCACTGATCTTTAAACTAACAAGAGCTCCGCGGAACAGCACCAATGCTTGTCTGTTTTACATGTCAACAATGGGGGCCATAGTTATGGTTCTTGTGCACTACTACTGAAGGAAGTCTATATACCTCTGATGTTTCATGTCAAGATGTTGATACTGTTCATATTGATACCTTCGATCATTCAACTTAATAAGCAATTTTGACAAAAATTGTAAGTTAAAATGGGGCATTACTCCAAAAATATATCTTTTCGAATAATGCACCTTGTGTTACAAATGCCTCTTGTCATGATAAGTAAGCATTAAAAGTTTCAAATTGATATCTTTTAAATTGTTTGAGTAATTGGCTACATTAAAGTTTTTGCACGACGACGACAACTACAGTGTACGACGACGATGACTCATAATAGCTCGACTTTTTCTTCAAAACAGACGGGTAAAAATGGGTTTGCACCTTTTTTCAACTTTGACCACCGACACTTATCTTTCAAGCAGAAAAAAAATCTTAATTTGCATATGTGTTATGAATTTCTGAGTTTTAAATATTTTTTTGTGTTTTTCTATCAGCCAAGGAAAACATGTTGACAACAAAATTTCATGCCATTGTCATGAAAGCACAATTTTTTCAAAATCAAAATGACTGATGGCTTTATTACAGAAAAAATCTTAAACGTCCACAATTATTCAAACCCTTGTAATCTGTGTGTACATGTGTTCAGGCTCAATTTATATCTAATATTGTATTATCTTTAACTGAATGTGGATATAATTGGATTCCGACCTGGAGGGAATCTATAATTTCTGTTCCAGCTACAAGTTTAAATGAGAAAATAGAACAAGAGGGTCATGATGGACATAGATCGCTCACCTGAATACTTTGCCTTTGGGTATGCTGTTGAGCAAACATCAAAAGTTTTTCCCTATATAAATTCAAGTGATCCCCAGGGTAGAGCCAAATTTCACTCAAGGGGCAGGGCATAATTTGAACAAACTTGGTAGATGACCTCTAGCTGATGCTCCATTAAAAATATCAAAGTTCTAGGCTTTGTGGTTTCCGACAAGAAGTTTTTTTGAAGTTTTCCCTATATAAGCCTACTTAAGATCAGCTTACCCCCTGGGCAGGACCAACTTTGACCCCAGGGCACAATTTGAACAGATTTGGTATAGCTCCACAAAACAATGCTACATATCAAATCTCAAGGCTCAGGGCCTTGTGGTTTCAGACAAGAAGATTTTCGAAGTTCTCCCAATAAAAGTCTATGAAAAATAAACTGACCCCCAGGGTGTGGCCAAATTTGACCCCAGACGTATAATTTGAACAAACTTGGTGGAGGTCTACTAGACAATGCTACGTACAAATCTTAAGGCTCAGGGCCTTGTGGTTTCAGACAAGAAGATTTTCAAAGTTCTCCCTATATAAGCCTATGTAAAATAAATTGACCCCCAGGGTGCGGCCAAATTTGACCCCAGAGGTATAATTTGAACAAACTTGGTAGAGGTCCACTAGACATTGCTATATACCAAATCTTAAGGCTTAGGACCTTGTTGTTTCAGACAAGAAGATTTTCAAAGTTTTTCCTTTCTGTTACCATAGCAATCATAGTTCTTAATGGAATTTAATTCTTTAAACAACATTGGTAGAGCTTCATGCAAGGAAAATCTCAGGCATGTTTCGTCAAAGTTATCTTAGCGGTATAGGAGGAGAAGTCATTCAAGTCAATTGTTGACGACGCACAACGCAAAGATACACCACGCTGGACAATCAATGATCCCAATAGCTCACCCTTGTGCACTTTGTGTTCAGGTGAGCTAAAAAAAGTTTTTCACAGATTTATTCTGAACTAGACTCCAAAGCAGTTCCATGTGATCAGCAGAAGTCTGTTGAAACTCTCTCTTAATTCACACTAAAGAAGAAATTGCAAATGTGCAGTATGAAGCTAAGCTTTTGTTTCGGTATTTGCAGGGACAAAGTGAAAACTTGTTAAATGAATTAAATTGTTTGATTACGGTCAGACGGGATAGCTACAGGGAAAGAAATGTTTTTATATCATCACCCGATACTTGAAAATATGTGGGAAGCATGTGTTACAAAATAAACAATTCCAGGATTGTCTGATCAAAACGAAACAGTCAATGCTAGTCGAATTACTTGAGTGTCTCGAGAGAAGAGAAGACCTGCTGAATCTCTATTGACGCAGATGTTAGAGAAAACAAAACAGGAAGGTAGATATCACAGAATTTCGTATGCACTTTATTGAAATTCTTTCATTTTATCTATAAACTCATGTACGTTGGCCGTTAATTATTCCTCCGTATTTACAGTGAATTCATTTTCAACACAAATCCTTCAAAAGTGCTTTGAATGTTGACAGGAACTTTTGCGATTTAAAATGAATTTTAGTCAATTTTATAGCCATGTGTTCAGCCACGTACATATGCTACAATCTTATAGCTAATTCCTTTCAGCAGATTCTTTAAACATGTTGCTCAGAGAGGGAGTTGGAGGCAGGGACAGCAGATTCCTTGAAATTAAGCAAAATACCTAACCACCTGCTTCAACGCTTGCTTTAAAAGAATAATGAATTGAAAATAAACCATATCAATAAATGTAAATTATACATACTTAGCTTGTGTCTTAGTGATAAATGTTTAAACAATGAAATAAGGATTTATATTAAATGTAATCAAGAAAACTAAATTGTGCTAAAGAATGGTAAATTAAAAGAATATCAAGAAATGTGTCACAAACACAAATGCCCCCGAAACAAGGCAATGGTCACAGTCATGGTAGCTTGTAACATGATGTTACCTTGATCATTTGTGCAAAAAAATTGCAGTCTGTGAAAACTAGAACAGCCACTGTACTGGCACCAGTAACACCGGCATGCCGCTTTTCAGTAGAGTACTGGTAAACAGGAACATGTTACTTTATGTCACAGACTAAAATAAAGTATGAACAAAGCTTGGTGACAACATTCAACAACAAGGCTTGGTGACAAACATTCTGGTTTCAATAAAATCCCCCAAGCGGTTTTTGAGATGTAGCTTGGACAAGATTTTAATATAGAAGTTATAGTAAAAAATGACTAAGGGCCCATAACACTGCCAAAAATAATCCCACCAGAAACTCCCGACAATATGCACAGCTAGGTTTGGTGACAAACATTCTTGCAAAGTTTCAATGAAATCCTCCAAATGGTTTTGGAGATGAAGTGTGGACAAGACTTTAATATAGAAGTCAGAGTAAAAAAAAGACTAAGTGCCCATAACCCTGCAAAAAGAAATTGATAGGAATCTACTGACGATATGCACAACTAGGTTTAGTAACAAATACTCCTGTTAAGTTTCAATGAAATCCCTCAAGCGGTTTTGAGATGAAGCAATGACAAGATTTTACAGGATGGACGGATGATTGGTCAGACAGACAGTGCGATTACTATATGTCTCCCTTCAGGGGCATAAAAAGTTCAGTGAAAATTAGTGGTTAGAAACTTGAGGGACTTTCAGATGTATACTATGTATCTCGTAATACGAATCATTTGATGTGGTTTGATCAAAATTTATATTTTATTTTCAGACTTAATTCACTATGAGTGATGACTGAAGACCGTGTCAAAGGGAAAAGGAAATTCGGCCATATTTTTTGGAAATTAGTTTTTACGTTTATTGTATAAATCATGTCTCCGGACTAATATCTGAACATTTCAGTTCTCAACGTACATCTAATACATGATAAAGAATGTTGTTTTTGTCTTTTATTTTTGGTAAAATTATGTTTAATTAAGAGCATGGAACAAATGTAAGATAAAGTTTTGTATTTTAAAGTAAAATTAGAATTGTAACTTTGGAAAAGATTGTACATTTAAGTTTAAAATGGAAAAAACTGAATTTGAAATTTAATACAAGATGTTCAAAAAGTCAATGGTGAAGTCGAATTTAGTAAGAACAAAAGACATTTCTTAGATTTAAGTTCCAAATTACTAAAGTTCTAATATTCGACAAAGTGTATATACAATACTAGAAATGTGTCCAAAGGACACACATGCCTCCGCTAAATGACACTGGACACATACTTGGTAAATCAAAATTGTGGGCAAAGATGTAAATATGGCATAAAATATGACAAGGCAAAGATATCAGGTTTTTACTTTTCTAACTATTGTTACATATCAGTCACTCTAGATGACAGCTACCCCATGTTTTTCGTGTTCACTAAAGTTGACTTCAAAAGAATCAACACACACCTCAAAAGTTCTGTCAGTGGCACCCTGTACTTTATGTATAGAAGATGCCCAGGAAAGCCAGAGAGGGAAATGTTTCCTAGACATAGTAGTTTTACCTTCTGATGGTGAAAATGTGACTTCCATTGGTTTTCACTATATCCATAATTATAAGGAATAAGTCAAAACTTCAAGTGTCCACTGTGATCTTGACCTTCATATCATGATCATGTATGCCAAATGATTTCAAAATCCAACAGTGTAAACAAAGTTATGAGCCAGACACGAACATTTTTTCCACTCTATCCATATAAGGAATAAATCAAAACTTCAAGTGTCTACTGTGATCTTGACCTTTGAGCAAGCGACAAGTTTCTTGCATGTGACACGTCGATTTCATATGATGATCACTTATGGCAAATTGTTTCGAAATCTAACCATGCACAACAAAGTTATGAGCTGGAACGAACATCTATTGTAAGTGCCCCCCCTCCCACAAAGACAGAGTAAACACTATATGCCAGGTTGCCATTATCATGGCGGGGGCATAAAAACAGAGTAGCATTAATGGATGGACAAAGTGTTGGCTTGAAGGTGAAATGACAGTTTGGTGTCAACACTCAAAAAATTAAAAAAAGTTAGCTTCTTTGAATTCTGGAATCAGCTGCGCAGTTCATCTTTTCTGAGGTTTCACTTCCTTCTTCACATCAGAAATTGCAAATGTGCAACATAAAGCTCAGCTTTTGTTTCAGTATTTGCAGGGACAAAGTAAAGCCTTGTTCAAAGAATTAAATTGTTTGATGGAACGGTAAGACAGGACAACTACAGGGAAAGTAATGTTTTTATATCATCACCGGATACCTCAAAAGTATCATGTGGGAAGCATGTATTACGTAATAAACAATTCCAGGATTGTCTGATTACGAAGAGGCAATCAACGAATTACTTGAGTGCTATGAAAGAAGGGAAGACCCACTGAATCTCTACTGACACAGGTGTTTGAGAAAACGAAGCAGGAAGGTAGATATCACAGAATTCCTTATGCACTTTATTGAAATTCTTTCTTTTTATCTAAAAACTCATGTTCGTATGGTTGTAAATTATTTTTCCATATTGATACTGAATTCATTTTCAACACTTTGAACAACATTTTGAACCATGACAGGAACTTCAATTTTAAAGCCATATGTTCAGCCACATACATATGCTACAACACTATAGCTAATTCCTTTCAGCAGATACTTCAAACATTTTACTCAGAGAAGGAGTTGGAGGCAGGGACAGCAGATACCTTGCAATCATGCAAATCACCTTACCATCTTCTTCAAGGCTTGCTTTAAAAGAACAAGAGGGCCATGATGGCCCTGGATCACTCACCTGAGTACTTTGCTTGAGGGTCTACAAACATCAGATGCAACATTACATTTTCTAACTGAAGATATTTAAAGATCTCATATTTTATACAAAAAAAATCCATGGGGCAGAGGCAATTTGTGATAACAGCTTGTGAGGAGATGTCATTTGAAGCAATATTTTGAAGAAAACCTATTATTAGCTCCGGTGGCCATTTTGTTCAATGGAGCAAAACCATTTCAGCAATTTTAACGCATGGGTATGTAAGAAACATTTCCATGAAATTTGATGGAAAATGACCTTGCCATTGAGGAGGAGATGCTGTTTGATTTCTTTTCTACTTTAAGCTTTTGCAGCCTTTATGTGCAATGGAGCAGAGCGGTTTGAGCAATTTTAGAAAAGGGCACTATAAGAAACATTTCTGTCAAATTTGGCACAAAATGGCCAAGTGGTTTTGGAGGAGAAGTCATTTGAAGCAAAATATTGACGAAAATCTATTTTTAGCTCTGGCAGCCATTTTGTTCAATGGAGCAGAACCGTTTTAGCAATTTTAATTGAGGGCTATGTAAGGAACATTTTTGTGAAATTTGGTGGAAAATCTCCCAACCGTTTAGGAGGAGATGTTGTTTGAATTTTCTTTTATTTTTAGCTTTTGCAGCCCTATGTGCAATGTAGCGGAAAGGTTTGAGCAATTTTAGGAAAGGGCAATATAAGGAAAATTTAGCTGTAAAGTTTGGTTAAAAACCGACTGACGCCAGACACAGGGTGATCACAATAGCTCACCCTGAGCATTTGCTCAGATGAGCTAAATATAAACTGAAAATAACCATATCAATAAATGTAAATTATAAACAAATAAACCAATCACCAAACTCTCTCCTTTTGTTATTGAAAAGCAAAAATCATCAATCATGGGTACACTGAAATCAGTTAAAAAACTTCCCTACAACACACTTTTTATGGAAACAACTACCAAATAACAGTCAGAATTTTCTTCAACAAAAGTCAATCACCTCATAAAACCTTAAATTCATCCAAAGGAGTAATTTAGACACAAGGATTTATCACTGTGTGACTCGATAGAAGAAATGAAAGAAAACCTATCCCCACAAAATGTTACTGAAATTAAAAGGATCAAAGACACTCATACATACATTTTAATGTTTCCCACTCCAGAGCTTCCTCCAAAAATAAAAACAGGATACAAATTCATAAAAGTTGCTGTCTACCTACCAAATCCACTGTGCTGTTTTGATTGCCAGCAATATGGTCACCATGAAAATCAATGTAACAAAGACCCTGTCCGTCCAAAATGTGCATCTGAAGGTCCAGACCATGACACTCTAGACCTTACAAATGTTTCAACTCTCAAGAAAATCATCCTTCTTACTCTTGGGACTGTCCTGTCTGGACAAAGGAAAGAGAAATTATAAAAGTCAAAACCCTGAATCAAATAAGCTATCAAAAAATCTACCACGAGAGACAATGAGACCAAGAAAAACTAACAAATCAAAACAATTAGCTCAGCCAAATCTCTTACAACTTCAGCAACACAACACACAACTTCAGCACAACATACATGCAATTATAAAATTCTTATTCAAACAAGAACTGTCACTGTAAGATGATAATGCCCCAGAAGTGGTGCTTTGACTTTGAACTGAGGACCAGTCATTCAAAGGGTCAAGGTCAAATAAGTATAGGTCAATGAGAAGGTCTTGTCCATAGGGGTGTTGTGTCCAAGTATGAAGTAAATCAACTTTCTAATAAGGGGGTTATGGCCAATGTTAAAGTTTTTGGACAACTGGATCTTCAAGGTAAAGGTCATTCAGGGGTCAAGGTCAAACAAATATAGGTTAGTGGGAAGGCCTTGTCCAAAGGGTTGTTGTGTCCAAGTATGAAGTAAATCCACAAACTAATAAGAAAGTTATTGCCAATGTTGAAGTTTTCGGAAGGACTGACGGACGGACGGACAGTTCAAAAACTATATGCCTCCCTTTGGGGGCATGATAAATTAAATTGTTTGAAGGAATGGTCAGACAGGACAATTACAGGAAAAGTAATGTTTTTATATCATCACTTGAAAAGTATCAAGTGGGAAGCATGTATTACATAACAAACAATTCCAGGACTGTCTGATCAAGACGGGACAGTCAATGCTAGTCGAAGTACTAGAATGTCATGAGAGAGGAGAAGTCTCTTCTGACACAGATTTTCGAGAAAACGAAACAGGAAGGCAGCAGCAGCCACAACAGAGTACACCTTTAAGATAAAGACTCTAAGAAGACTTTTAGAAAAGTCAGCCAATTGACTTTTCGTAGATTTAAGTTCCATACGGACCTTAATGGAAATAATTCTGAACTAGACTCCAAAGCAGTTCCACGTGAACAGCATAAGTCTGTTGAAACTCTCTCTTAACTCAAGCTAAAGAAGAAATTGCAAATGTGCAACATGAAGCTCAACTTTTGTTTTGGTATTTGCAGAGACAAAGTAAAGCCTTGTTAAACTACAACTGTCACTGTAAGATGACAATGCCCCCGAACGTGGTGCTTTGACCTTTGAGCAGAGAACCAGTCATTCAGGGGTCAAGGTCAAATAAATACAGGTCAGTGGGAAGGTCTTATCCAAAGGGGGTTGTGTCCAAGTATGAAGTAATTCCATTTACTTATAAGGAAGTTATGGGCAATGTTAAAGTTCTTGGACAATTGGATCTTCAAGGTGAAGGTCATTCAGGGGTCAAGGTCAAACAAATATAGGTCAGTGGGAAGGCCTTGTCCAAAGGGGTGTTGTGTTTAAGTATGAAGTGTATCCACTTACTAATTTGGAAGTTATGGCCAAATATTAGTTTTTGGACAATTGGATATTCAGGGGTCAAGGTCAAATAATTAAAGGTCAGTGGGAAGGCCTTGTCCAAAGGGGTGTTGTGTCCAAGTATGAAGTAAATCCACTTACTAATAAAGAAGTTATTGCCAATGTTAAAGATTTTGGACAATTGGATCTTCAAGGTAAAGGTCATTCTGGGGTCAAGTTCAAATAAATATAGGTCAGTGGAAAGGTCTTGTCCAAAGGGGTGTTGTGTCCAAGTATGAAGTAAATCCATGAACTAATAAGAAAGTTATTGCCAATGTTAAAGTTTTCGGAAGGACTGATGGATGGACGGACAGTTCAAAAACTATATGCCTCCCTTTAGGGGCATAATAAATTAAATTGTTTGAAGGAATGGTCAGACTGGACAACTACAGGGAAATTAATGTTTTTATATCATCACCTGAAAAGTATCAAGTGGGAATCATGTATTACATAACAAACAATTCCAGGACTGTCTGATCAAGACGGGACAGTCAATGCTAGTCGAAGTACTAGAATGTCATGAGAGAGGAGAAGTCTCTTCTGACACAGATTTTCGAGAAAACGAAACAGGAAGGCAGCAGCAGCCACAACAGAGTACACCTTTAAGATAAAGACTCTAAGAAGACTTTTAGAAAAGTCAGCCAATTGACTTTTCGTAGATTTAAGTTCCATACGGACCTTAATGGAAATAATTCTGAACTAGACTCCAAAGCAGTTCCACGTGAACAGCATAAGTCTGTTGAAACTCTCTCTTAACTCAAGCTAAAGAAGAAATTGCAAATGTGCAACATGAAGCTCAACTTTTGTTTCAGAATTTGCATGGACAAAGTAAAGCCTTGTTAAATAAATTAAATTGTTTGATGGAATGGTCAGACAGGACAGCTTCAGGGAAAGTAATATCTTTATATCATCACCGGATACTTGAGAAGTATCGTGTGGGAAGCATGTATAACATGACAAACAATTCCAGGGCTGTCTGATCAAGACAGGACAGTCAATGCTAGTGGAAGTACTAGAGTGTCATGAGAGAGGAGAAGTCTCTTCTGACACAGATTTTCAAGAAAACGAAACAGGAAGGCAGCAGCAGCCACAACAGAGTACACCTTTAAGATAAAGACCCTAAGAAGACTTTTAGAAAAGTCAGCAAATTGCGATCATTCAACTGGACTCATAAAGTATACGTTTATCGCAGATAAACTGTTTTATATAAGTCCAGAATCGGTACGGGAAAGACAGGTGCAATTGTTGTCCTTTGTTTCACAATTCAATCACACATAAAAATTACTGAAAGAAAACTAGGTTTTACTTTGTGATTTTGCCTGTGTCCTGCTTGACACCATGCCATTATGATGGCTATATGTGTGGTTTGACATTCTAGTGACAGTTGGGTATTGACTAGATGGGTGTTCAGTGGAACACTTGTGTCGCCCTTGGGTACTCTGTTAGAATAACTAAAAAGGTAAACAAGAGCCTGGTGGGGTTGAGGGTGGATGGGGAGTCAAGTACCTATGTATTAAAATTTAAAAAAAAAAAAAAAAAAATTGGGCCTGGGGGGGGGGGGGGGGAGGGGAGGGGGGGAGTAAAGTACCTATGTTTAAGAAAAAAAAAAGGCGCGGGGGTGGGGGGTAAAAAAAATGGGGGGGGGGGGGGGGGGGTGACTAATTGGGGGGTGGGGGGTTAAAAAAAATGGTGGTTGGGGGGGGGGGGGGGGGGGGTTTGAGGGTGGATGGGGAGTCACATACCTATGTATTAAAAAAAAAAAAATATTGGGCCCGGGTGGGGGGGTGTTACTGGTTTGGAGGGGTGGGGGGTTGAGGTAGGGGGGGGGGGGAATAAAGTGCATATGTTTTAAAATTAAAAAAAAAAAAATTGGGCCCGGGGGGGTTGGGGGGGGGGAATGACTGGTGGGGGGGGGGGGTGAGGTAGGGGGATAAAGTGCATATGTTTTAAAATAAAAAAAAAAAAAAAAAAAAAAAAAAAAAAAAATGGGAGGGGGGGATTCCCATGCAGAGGGGACAGTGGGGGGGGGGGGAGTACTTACCCATCTTATGTCAGTTAATATTTTATTTCTAGGCTTAAGAAGTTTTTTTTCCTATATATAAATTTAAGCAAAATCAAGTGACCCCGGGGTTGGGGCTAACTGTGACCCCAGGGACATGGGTACCAACAATCTTGCAGGGGTCTTGCTGGTGATCAAGTATTCCAAATTTGAATGGAATATCCTTGACACTTTTTGAGACATGGACATAAAGAAAAAGGTTAACCAAGAAATTTTAACTTGAAAAAGGGGCATAACATTGCAAAAAAAAATTTGAGGGTTATCTGCCCTTGAGAAATGGTGTGGTCTTAAGTGATACAATTGTAAGCATTACAACTGGAAAGTTTGATGAAGAAACATTAAGAAATGGCATAGTTATAGCCAATGTTAAGTTTTCATGACAAAATCCAAGTACAAAAAGGGGCATAACTCTGTCAATTGTGACCTTGACCTATACATTTTGGCATCATCACGACCCTGTTGTCGTAAGCAATATAATTTGGAAGTTTGATGTTGAAATGTTAAAAAATGGCAAAGTTATTCCCAACGTTAAGTTTTCATGACAAAATCCATGTATAAAAAGGGGCATAACTCTGTCAAATGTGACTTGATCCTAGAAATTTTGGCATCAACCTGACCCTGTTGTCATAAGCAATACAATTTGAAAGTTTGATAAGATAATGTTTAGAAATGGCAAAGTTATAGCCAACGTTAAGTTTTCGTGACGGACCGACGGACAAAGCGATCCCTATGTATCACCTTTTCTTCGAAAGGGCGACACAAAAACTTACAGCTTACTATAGTCTTGCATACAAATGCAATATTCCATTTTCATTTTTCACATTTAACAAGCAGACTCTTCGTAACTTTCCCTGCAAGACTGTAGTCACTCAACTACATGTACATCATAGTGTTAATGATGTAACCAGGTAATGAAAATGGTTTTGAAAATTAATAGTTTACAAATGATTCTATGAATAATGTCTTAGATGTTTTTCTACATCTGTTATTCCATATGTTGATTAGTTTTGGTCTGCAGATTGAAAGAACAGCCAAGAAAACATTTGTAACACTAATTATGTACAATATGGTGCTAACTGAAAATGGCATCTTTATATAAGTATCTGATTAATCTAAGAATCATTAAGATTGGCATATTTATCCACTTAGTTCTGAGTTGTGATTGGTTGAAAGATAGAGGAGGTGTGAATGAATGTGTGAAAGAATTGGTGGGAAAGAATGATAGAAAAAGGGAGAGAGTGGAGACTAGACAGAATTCATGTTTTGGCTTTCTTTGGATAAAGTTTATTTTAGGAACTTAACTTTTAGGCTGTGGACATAGAAAATATTAAATATAAATTAAACAGAAAATAGATTCATCTTTAACTTAACTTGGACTTGTGTTTTATATGAAATGAGCTAATTCCCTGAACAAGAAATACTGAAATAATAGTAAGATGTTAATATTTCTGTATGTATAATGTGATCGCTCTTGAATCTGGGACTATGATATTTGCAGTTCCCAAGTCACCAATGTTTACAGCAACCAAGGTACCTAAATCACCCTGTGGAGCAGATTTCCTCCCAAAATTGCCTTGCGGAGAAGACTTCCTCCCAAAATTGCCTTGTGGAGCAGATTTCCTCCCAAAATTGCCTTGCGGAGCAGAATTCACTCAAGGTATTTGTAATTACTGATACATTGATTATTTTATAAAAAGAAGCAAGTCTCAATCATCTGTATTAAATTAAATGTATGTATATGTAAAGGCAAATATTTCTGTGACTAGAGATGTAGATACCTTACAAGCAGTTTTTGCAGCATCTCACATTATGACCATGCCTCTTAAAGTGAGAATGTTTGCAGTCTCTTACCTTAACCCTTAACCTGTTTGAACCAAAAGTGATTAGCCTTTTCCACCAGTTTCTTTCACTGAGAGAGTGGAAAAGGATATCTATCCCACAGCCCTCTGGAATGGATATTATCTGTTCAGTTGATGAAACTGCTACTGTGGGACACAGGGAAGGGCAAGGTTAATAAAACTACAGATATAATGTAACAAACAAAAACAGATTAGCTCGCCCTCTAAAATGTTTCTCTTATTCTGAATGAAAAGTCATGGGTTTGAATCCTATAAAGTATATTTTTTCCTATTTGTTTTCAAGGTGTGTAGAAGCAAACAGATACATAATATTTTTAAATGGTACATGTTTGTTAACTGTCTTATCTATAATTTCGAAGAAAAATATTTTAAACTTTAAACTGCGAGTCAGAAGCTTTAAACAAATTATGTTTATAATGCTTCTAAATTATATTTACTGTTACTAGTTCTTTTTTATCTACTTGAAAGGATTAGCATCTGTCTGGACATGTATGCCTTGGTGTGTGGGCAGATGCAGACAAGTTGGAAATCTGCATTAAAATTTCAAAAACAAGAACTGAACTTGCACTCAGTGTCCTTGAGCTTCTCCTAACAAAAGAGGAAGCAAGGACATGTACAATAAAAGAAAACATCAGGCACAACAAAAAAGCTTGGGACATTAATAAACGGCAAGCATTAAAAAGTAAGATTTTGTAAATTTTGCTATTCCCTCTAAAAATTTAATGTTTATCTGTAAAGAACATTAATTTAACTACAGTTGTCATACCGATTACACTGAAAAGAAGCACTGTACAGGCAGTCATTCAAAGGTAGCATCTAAATAAAAGGTTGGATTTAATTAAATTATTTTGAAAAGGAATGTAACATTAAAAAATACAAAAATACTCTTCCTTTATAGCTCAACTGATGCAAAAATCTTTAGGTCAAGATCACATTTAGAGGAGTTATGCCCCTTTTTTGTACACTAGCATGCTGTCTTTTCCAACAGGCTCTTGTTTACCTTTTTAGTTATTCTAACAAAGTATCCACGGGCGACTCAAGTGTTAAACTCAACACCCATCTAGTTATTTATTAACATCTCGACCAACTTTTAAGGAGTGTTGGACATAAAGATCGGTCTAGGAAGCTGGAATTAGGTCAAAGCCAACAAATTTTCAGTTTTTCGGAGTCCTGACCTTGACCTTGTGACCTCAAACACCACTCAAGGGTAGAGGAGTAACTGTGCCATGACACTGATGATGGCTTTAGAGAATGGGAGGGATGCAATGACTGATATGGTTACAGCACGAGAAGAAATATTTGGCTGGATGGATTGGTTAAATTGGAACAGGTTCACTTTGTAGCTTACATGGTCTACCATAAGTGTCTTCAACATGAACTAGGGTAGTGTAGTCAAGTTTACAAGTTAGAATTAAGCTATTTGTTTAATAATAAAACCTGTATTCAGCACAATCATTTAGTTCTTGATCATGAGATTAACTATGAAAGAAAAAGTTGTAAGACTTCAGGCTGGTGTATAAGAGGTCATAATCCACCTTTAATTTTTTACAATGATGCCCTGTTGTAGCTCTGAAGTTGTATGAATGGTCAGTAGAACTGTACTTTAGGTACTTAACACTGGTTGCGATAAATGTCTGCTGCAATTTTGTGCTTTGAGTTCTTTAAATAGAGAACACTTGCATTATCACAAAGTGTCAAACATCTTCTCAACAAAGTTTGGATGAACAAACATCTCCTAATTATGGTGATATCAAACAAAACTTTTGTGTGTGTTTAGTTTAATAGTAATTACTTTTTTCAGATTAGGCAATTTTTCACCAGAAGTAGGTCATCTGCTGTACTGGAGACTTTCTTCAATGTAAAGTAAACAACAGCAATAATAAAACTGTCATATTCTTTATCTAAATTTTGAAAATAAACATGACTTTGTTCTTGTTATTCAGAATAATCGATTGGATTCTGGGTTTTGTTGTGGGAGCTGAACATGTTCAATTTACAGGATTATACATAAGGCTGAGTATTCCTTTATCTGCTCTTGTCTGTTTATATAAACTGCTATATTTTGTCTAAGCATAATTTACGTATTTTGAATTCATGCATTTGTTGTATTTTCATGATGACTTGGTTTGCTTGCAACTGCTTATACATTTTGTAATACTTTTAGTAGTAATTATGTATCATAGGCCCATAGTGTTTGTTGTTTAATACCTTCTTCTTGAGTGGAAAGGTTCCAGAGACAATATGAACCAAAATAAAAAAACCTCACCACAACTGACAAGATAGCCTTTGTTTGCCATGCACTGATCAATCTGAATATGTCCATAGTTGATTTGACCTGCAACTGAAACAACAAGAACTGTCACTGTAAGATGACAATGCCCCTGAAAGTGGTGCTTTGACCTTTGAGCTGAGGACTGTCATTCAGGGGTCATGTCAAATAAATATACCGTATTTATTCCATTAATCGCCCACTCTCTAATAATTGCCCACCTCCCAGTTTTTGGTCTGAAAACGGCCGTTTTTCAGACAAATTCTAGAAAAAACATAGCCTCCTTTAATCGCCCATCCCCCTTTTCTAAAAAAAATGGCCTACCTTTCACAGAACTAGTTTCCGTACTTCCTTCTTAATATAAGATTGTACTTCACTGTTTTTGTCTTTACTGCCAAATATTTTGTACGCACATGGTATTTCAATTCTGACACCTTTCACGAATGTTCCACCGGAGGAGGAGCACGGCTCTCCGCTAATTTCGGCAGTTATTTGCACTTATAAAGTTTTGTTAGAGGCTGACAAAGTCCTGCGGGAATATGCCCGACAACAGTTTCACAATTTTTTACAACAATGGCACTGTCACTGTGTTCATTTTCCGGTTCTAAAGTGCATTCGAGAATAGTCCCAGCTGGATAAGTTTTCTTATAAGCGTGATATCCTTTGACAGCTGATTTAACTGAAACTAACGTACATGTTGCCATTGCTTTGTTTAATACACAAACCACGTGTAGCTCTACATGTATTCTGCCTCTTTGGTTCAATTTTGCGCGTTGCGTCATAAAGGTCAGACGGGTTCATTACAGGTTTTGACTTGATGTCAGTTTCTCTTTGATCTGCCGGTGTGCTAAGTCACTTGGTTCATAAAAATCCGACACCTTGGATTGATACCGATTTGAAAGGAAATGCCGAATTGCTAAAGAATTTTGCAAAGCGTAGTATTGCTTGTGCTTTTACATTTAGTCAGTGAGAAGGTCTTGTCCAAAGGGGTGTTGTGTGCAAGTATGAAGTAAATCCACTTACTAATAAGGAAGTTATGGCCAATGTTAAAGTTTTTGGGCATTTGGATCTTCAAGGTGAAGATCATTCAGGGGTCAAAGTGAAACAAATATAGGTCAGTGGGAAGGTGTAGTCCAAACGGGTGCTGTGTCCAAGTATGAAGTAAATCCATAAATTAATAAGGAAGTTATGGCCAATGTTAAAGTTTTTGGACGGACTGATGGACGGACAGTTAAACTATATGCCTCCCTTCGGGGGCATAAAAATACTGTGTGAATCAGTGTGAAAAATCTGTGACAGTTCTTTCAAAGTATAGTTGTTCATTTGCATTGTATTTGTAATAAATGAGATGGAAATAGGCTTAGAAAAATTGATCTGAAGACTTTTTACTGGAGCTTCTGTAGTGAATTCACTTCTTGATTAACATCAAGGTCTCAGAAGGATAAATATAATACTTTTATTAGAATTAAACTTGTACACAGATAATGTGTAATCATGTTTAGTGCACAGATGACACAAGGTAAAAAATCTTATTAAGAGAAACTAAAGAATTAACAGTCTTCCTGCTATATAGTTGCCTGTACACAGATAATGTGTAATCATGTTTAGTGCACAGATGACACAAGGTAAAAATTCTTATTAGGAGAAACTAAAGAATTAACAGTCTTCCTGCTATATAGTTGCCTGTTATCCAAGGCAACCAATACTGATTCTGTAAGACTTCAACTTTAAATAGCTTTAAGATTTCAAATGTTTTTGGCAGCCTTCATGACAATTTGTTGTCAGAAACTGTTCTAGTGACATCTTATGCTATTTATCATCTGTTTGTGAAAGATTGTTTGTTGAAATATGTATGAATTGATGAATGTGTTTTCTTCGGCTGGTCTGTTCATAAGGTATTGGACATGGTGAACCTTTCAATATCTGTTTGATAATTAAGCATATTTTAGTACTTCCAACAGACCTATCATCAATAAGAAAGTTGTAAATATGCATGTGAATTCAGAGTAAATGTACATCTGAATCTTTAATTTTCTTTCAACAAGTCATTTTTACGAAGTGCAGATATAATGTCTTATAAAAACCTTATATATATTTTTGCTACTTGCAAAACGTAGAGGGTGAGGTAAATTGCTACCTGCTTTCAACATATCGGCTTAGTGAGATATATGATATACATCTAAAGGCAGGGCTCTACAAATTCTATAGTCCGACGTCCGGGACAACTCTAAACTTGCTCTCGGACAACTGACTGTGTACAAAAGTTTGGTCCCGGACAACTCTAATTTTTACAGTCATAAAACTCGGATAACCCACTTGAATAAACAACATTATGCAATCGATTTCTAACTTATCAGCATTCGATAAGCTCCGCCCTAATAGAGAGGTGACAGCAGTGAGCTGAAAGGTCAACCAATCACGATTCTAGTTACAATTTACTATGGATATTGATTTTGTTTGTAAATCTTTGTCGGTATTGCGTGACTTTAAAATAAGTCAAGCAAATAAATGTCTTAACAAATACATTGAATGCTTAATTCCAAAGACAAAAGGTTGAACATCAAAGCTTTGCCAATGTTAGTCTAAGCTTATAGACAACGAACTACAAAAAATCTAGCATTTTTGTTTTAAAAATCGGGTTTATTTATAAGAAGAAAATGAAGTAGATTTAAGAAAAGCTTTACAAAATGAAGGAAACCAATTCCAGCTAATATTTAGTTCATTTAACATGAAGCAGCGAGTGAAAATCTCGGAAAAATTCCGTATGTCATATATTTCCGCGACCCCGCCGTACTTTAATATTGATAGAAAACAGCGTCTTGGAGACTTTTTACAAAGCAAACTTACAACATTCAACTGAGTGATTAAAAAATATAGCGTCATGATTTTAATATAATTACAAGTTTTTCATTTTTCATTCAAAAAAATGTTCCATTTTCTCTAAGACATGAATATTTCTGTCGCATTTTACTTTCGAAAGCAGCAGTTATAATAATAAAAAAAAATACTTCACATCTTAAAAATTGTTTGTAACTTGTTCAAATAAAATTCTTGTGAAACTGGAACACAACCCCTAGGTAAACAGACATTCCGCCAAAAAGTCACTTAATTTTGATCTCAGAATTACACTAGTTTAAAACAATAAGATGAATAACAACTAATCCACATATATTAACTGTCTGTCATTGTCTTTTTAAGTTGGACTCAATTTCTGTTGAAAAGTTTGGGGTGTTTCTTAAAGATCTATGATAGTATCTTTTTTTTTTTTAAACTGACTCTCTAAAACGAAAAGCCCATTTAACAAATAATGCTTATCAAAAATGTAATGCTTTTCACTCGGACGTCTGACATTGTTTTTGGGACAACTCTATTTTGCCATAGTCAGTTGTCCTGGACAACTCAATCTCAAAGAAATTTGTAGAGCCCTGAAAGGGTTTTTTTATACTTAAATTTGTTGTTTACGTATAAGTTGTACCTATCTTACATAATAAGCTGCATCAAATATAATCCAAAGTATACATATGATTTTTTGTCTATTACTGACTGATGGGTCATAAGAATTTTTATTTGATAGCTCTTAAAGATAAATGGTGACAAACTCTTTTTATTACCTATTTAGAATGGCCATGCAATATATCTACAACATACCAGTTTTCTATGAATGTGTTGTTAAAATGCTATTGCATGTACTATCTCTTCTGGTGAAATTAGCATAAAAAAGGGATTTCTTTTTCTTAATTGTGGACTTAATAAGATAGTAAATTGAAATTTGAGATTAGATGTCAAAGTTAATTTTTTATTAACTTTTAGAATAATTTTTTTGTCTTTAGGATCTATACAGAAAATTTCTTTTATTATTTTATAAAATGAATATACTCTTTATTATCAATATATTTAACTTCTTGACAGTAAATGCTAAATTTCAGCCAGTTGAGTCAATAAGCCTAATTAGACTGCATAGCTGCCAGTTAAATTTGTGGAAAAGTTCATTCAGCAACCTACCATTTTTTTTGCAGAAACGAATCTAGTAAGTTAATCTTCATGAAAAACAGGCAGAAAAAGTTGGCATTAGTTTTAATTTCACCAGTGGACATCCTTAATTGAGATCACCCACCATGAGAAAAAAAATGGCTCTGCCCCAAGCACTGTATTAATTTGTGTAAAATCATGAGAAAAAAAATGGCTCTGCCCCAAGCACTGTATTAATTTGTGTAAAATATTTCTATTCAGAAATTGTAGAATTGTGTCTGATAATCAACAGCAGTCCTGCAGTCAGTGTTCAGGTGAGCGATCCAGGGCTATTATGGCCTTCTTGTTATCACCTGTTTTACACAGACCTGTTTGAATATATTTAACATGTAACTGAACTATTCTAAATTGGTTTAAAATATACCCTCATGATTTTGGAGTTCTGCTTGCACTTAAACATTATCTGACACTTATCTATGGTCTTTTTTCAGCAGTGAATTTTAAACAAAGCATGTTGTGAGTGTTTCAGCCTTATCATTATGACATCTTGATCTTCTTTTTACAAAGAAAATGCACAAGGAGTCCAGTGTGCACTTACTTAGACAGTTCTTACTGTATTCCAGAAGATTCCTCATCTCAAGAAAACAGTTAAGGAGTGACTGACTAGACATGTCTATGATATGAATGTCGACATGATGCGGTCAGTTTTGTCAACTGCAGCAGGTACTTGATCAATAGCATGGGATTTTCTTTCCTTGCTTACCAGATCCTTGTGTCTGCAAGTTTCTTATGCATACAGAAATACTCCACTCAGGGATAAGGTATGCACACATGCCCACCACTTCTGCTGCATGCTGACTATATGCTAGTGCTGTTTAAGAAATGCATGATCTTAGATTGAATAAGATTGTTTGCTCTAAGATTACTTGGATACATTGAAATAAATGTGCAGTCATCATGTATCCTTGCTTTTACCTTGTTGCCCTTGAATCAATTCTATGCTAGATTCAGCCCATTGGAAACTGTTTTCTTGTTTTAAGTGTGCAGAGCCTCTAACTATTCAAAACAGTACCCCCTGAACTGGAATTTTCAAAAGATACTTAGAGCTATTTTCCTTTCTCAAAAATTTGCACATCATGTTCATCACGATGATATATGCAAGTTAAAGAACATATTCATGTTGCTGCGATATTAATAAATTGAGGTGGTAGATCTATACTGTTATTTTAACATGAATTTGTAGTAGTAGCAGAAGTAAGATGCACACCTGTTAAATATCTCTCATATTATATGCATTTTGACAAAAGTGGAAGTAGAAACTGGTACCAAAACTGTAACTGTCCTTCATGATGGAGAGTCACTGGAATTCCTTTTTGCTCAGTCAACCATAAAAGGCATAATAAAAAGGGCCAGGTAAAATTCTAATTTTACCAAAAGTAGTATTCAAAATACCAATTATTATTATATAACTTATTTGGAAATAGTTTCATATTGTGCAATGTTCTTTATTTCAACACTGGCAAACAGTAAAGCCTTGGTAATAACTTGTGCTACTGATATATTATTGTGATATTTTGTTGCAACCTCTGAAACATGTATGTATAACTTGTCAGTTAGTGGGACAGCATATTTGTAACTTTTTTCAGGTTCTGTGAGTTCATACCACTTACATTGGGAGAAAGACTTGTTCTTAGTGCCACACCAAATGGGAACTACAGCAATATATGGCAGTGAGAACATGGCAATGACTCTGCATCTGGCATCAGTGGTCAGGATAGTTGAAGATATCCTGCCATTTGCAAAATATGTAAGTAGTGAAAAGGCACAGCTTGATAAACTTTTAACACATCTTGAAAATTATACAAGCTAATAGCCTCTGTTGTCTCTCGTGTAACCACTTGAATTGCATTTCGGGTGCAATAAAAGAAGTCTTTATTCAGAGTTTCACACTGAAACATTTTATGTCATTGCAATTTTTGTTTATATGCCAGTGTACATAAATGTCATATCTTACCCTATAGGTATTTTCAAGAGATAACCATACTAATTATACATCATCAACATTCTTCATAAGCATTTTATATCATAAATGCAAAGTACTTATAATTAAGAGTTAATGTTAAAATTTTACTCAGTAAATAGAAAGCTTTTACAGCAATTGATTAGTTTTATTGAGATGTTTTTGTTTTTTTTTTGTTTCTTTTTTTTTTGTTATCTTAGAACAATGAGGATTACAAGGAAGGGCATGGGGTGTCAAAGGGCTGTCCCTTGCAGCAAGCAGGACTTCACAAGCAAATGACCTAACAGATGATCACCTTGAGGCTGCTTCTTAGAGAAGAGTTGCTGGACACCCTCAGATTCAGAGAAAGACAAAGGTTTTATTTACTTTATTACTTTTTAAAATGTATGCAAAAAAAAAAGCTTCTTTTGTGTGTTCCATTCTTATGAATCCTTTTTGAACACCTCATGGTACAGTAGATTTTGTTGCTACCAACAACTTGCTACCATTTTGAAGAATACTTTGAAAGTAAAATACTTGTCTGAACGCTGATTGTATCTCCCTTTCTTTCAGATATCTGTGGGTAAGCCATGTTGTTCCAGTGGTATGCAAGCCTGGCTTTTATTTCACAAATGAAGGAGAATGTGCTTTTGTCGGGCTTTCGATGTGTGCATTAACATATGGCTTTAATGCACTAATAAAAAAAACCCTATTGTGTTGAATGTTCTTTGTGTAACCAGTAGGTTTGTACACTTTAGACACTTTGTATGATCAGTTCCTCCAACTGGATTTAGTGAAAAAAGCTAACTTCAAATAAGTATCCACTCACTCAAGAGAACATAGTTTTAGACACTAGGCTAAAATAACTTTAATCATCACAAGAGCTTGTCTGGTTGAATTAACCATGTAAGATTTAAAGATTGGCTCCTGAAGAGCAAGACGTGCTTACCTCCCTTCGCTATCAGGTGATGTATAAGAGACCACAGTCACATGGGAAAGTGCCAGTAAATATACCTCACTATTTCTCTGTAACACCATCTACTTTTGCTTTTGAATATCTGGTGTTAGGCAAGGGCGTCGACTGACTTTGAAGTTGTTACCAATAAAAAGGTCGAAATCGCCTGTATGGAAGTATTTTGGGTTAATAAAACAAAATGGAAATATTGTAGATAATGTTGCTGTCTGTAAAATTAATATGTGTGTAAAATACAGCAGTGGTACCACCAATTTAGGGAGCCATATGCAGTCACACCATCCATCTGTTGTTGTGAAAGCAAAGAACACAAACATGAATAATACGGTTTGTACATTTTAAATGTACAAACCAATTTATCACACACACAATGTTTTAATCTGGATGGTACGTGAATATAGAATGTTAACTACATCCCATGTTCCTGGTGTTCGGTACGTGTGGTACAGATTTTAGCTGCTCTTCCTTTCTAGAAAAAACCAACGAATAAAAAGTCGTTATCAATTTCAGAGAAGGATTTCTTTATATTCTTCATTTTTCTGCATCTTATTCATCCTATTTATTTCATACAGTCGACATTTAATAATTTAAGGATGCATTTGTAGCACATTCTTGTTAAGTTTGCTCCATTGTTTATTGCTTTATTTATCAATTTATGAATAATAACGAGACCATGTGCTCGATCACGTGATGATGATGTCATAAAATTTTTAATAGAATGCATTCATAAGTAGAGTTAATTGTGTATATTTCTAGAACAGCAATGCGTTTCGGATTTGAACTTGAAATTCAGCCACCACCCTTCAGGAATAAATAAACAAGAGGGCCATGATGGCCCTGGATCGCTCACCTGAGTACTTTGGCTGTAGGTTTGCTGCTAAGCAGTATTTTTTCATTTTTTAATTGAAAATATGTAAGTGCCTACAAACCAAATATGTAAAATATCAGTCAATAAATAAAGGCTCTATGACAGAAAGAAGAAATATCTATTATAAGCTATGGTGACCTTGACCCAGTGACCTCAAACCCTACCCATGCAAGGAACCTATATACTGAATATCAAAGATATAGGTCTATAAATGAAGGCTCTACACACCAAATATCTAAACTCTAGGCCTTGTGGTTTCAGAAAAGAAGATTTTTAAAGTTTTTCCTATATAATTCTATGTAAAACTAATGACCCCTGGGGCAGGGCCATTTTTGACCCAGGGGTCAAGATTTGAACAAACTTGGTAAAGGTCCACCTGATGATGCTTCATACCAAATATCTAAGCTCCAGGCCTTGTAGTTCTGGAGAAGAAGATTTTTAAAGTTCCAACTTTGAAAATCTATTTTTAGCTCCTGTGGCCTAGAAATGCAATGGACCTGAACCATTTGAACAATTTTGGTAAAGCTTCATGCAAGTAACATTCCTGCCAAGTTTCAGCAAGATTGGCCCAGCAGTTCAGGAGAAGAAGTTGTTTGAAGAAAAAGTTGACGACGCATGCACGGACGGACGACGGACATCAGGCGATCACAAAAGCTCACCTTGAGCACTTTGTGCTCAGGTGAGCTAAAAAGAAAGCTCAGCTTCGACGATACGATTTTCGAACCTCCACACTCCACACTCGAAAAAAGACAGAGACGACCTTCTTGCATATGTCAACTCTATAAGCAATCTTGCTGATACAATCACAACGAACATTAAGGAATTTCGTGAAGAAACTGTAAAAATAACTGTTCCTAAAAATTACACTCTGTCAACAGATATCACATACGACCGTGACCCAAATTCAACAGACCGTGAAAACGCTGTGTCCAAATCAATTGAGGAAACTTCGGTCAAATTAGTAGGTTTTGTAAACAAACTTTGTAATCAAGAGTACAGAAAAACATGTTACTGTCCTTGACGCTATTACTACAAAGCATTTTCCATTTGCTGATTTAGCCACTGCGCCTTCTGCAAAATAATGGCTTCTAATTGGTTAGATGATATTGACAGTGGTAAAACAAAAACAATCACTACTAACAAAAAGAATGCAACAAGAATGTGAGGGAAATTTGTTTAGCATAGTTGTAGTTAAGTGTGCAACTTGGTGTAACCCGAAAACAATTCAGCCTGTAGTTATTCAGAAAGATAAAGATGGTTCTGTTAGAAGGTCAAATCATAACAATGAACCCTGGTCACAATATGTAAATAAAGAGTTGGTGACTGGTAAACCCCATGGTATGATGCAGCTCCCCATGTTGCGTTTCAGTACTCCCCAGGTATCCATGCCATCTGATAAAGATGACAAAGCTGCATGTAACGCCTTAAAAAATTTCCTCAACCAACATCATTGTGCCATATTTTGGCATAATGGTACTTCTGATGATGAATGTAAGGTCAATGGCTTGCATTTGCATATCCTGATGAAAAATCAGGAAATCTTAAGTGATCACATTTGCCGTAATAATAAGTTCAGAACTTTCCGCAAAAAAGCAATGAAGGCTGGGGCTATTGTAAAAACACAGGTCAGTAAAGACAACAATAGACTGATCAGGCACATGCATTGTAAGCCCAGACAATTTGCAGGATGCACTTACTCTGCATTCATTAAGTACATGGCACCAGGTTGTAAGAGTGCCAAAAACTACAATGAAAACCACCTCGACCCACGTGACAAGTACGAATCTGGACCAGGTATTGACCTGAATACAGACATTGACGATTGGGAGAGATACAATGGGGGAGATGATGAAACAGACAACTTCTTCTGCTCCATGATTGGATGGCAACAGGAAAGCAGTGTAAATAATAAACGAAAGACTGACGAACATGACGAGGCTGATGAATTTCAGCAACTGTTTGACGAACTTGACGAACTACCCTTGCCCCCAGCCAAAAAACGTAAAAAGGGTATTTGTGAACAGAATCACAAATTCCTTTATGACATGATACGAAAGTTCAAAAGACTGACGCAATGCAGTTGTTAAAACTGCTGACAAAACTGGCCAAACCTGACGATAATTTTGCACTGGAAGAGGTGGTAGAATTCGAAGCCATTCAGGCGAAACCTTTGTTTCATACCTTGTGGGCTAAAGCTGTTGATAAGTATCAACAGTTGGACATGGGAAAAGACAAGACGTCCTATCAACACTTTTTAGAATTGAACTGGACTGACGGAATGCGTAACTGGGGTAAACAAAACAGTGAAATGATTACTGACCCAGACTACGAAGAAAATGACTACTGCTCTGTTCCAAAGACTGCCTGTCTTATTCAGAAATTCTGTGACAGAAACGGTATTGACATATCTGAACTGGTGGCATCAGTCATTAATATCCTTGACTGTAGACGTCCAAAGGTCAATGTCTTGTATCTGCAGGGTCAATCAAATGCAGGTAAAACTTGGTTACTGGAATCCCTGTTACCTGAACATAACATGGTTGGAGAGTACCTAAAGTCCAGTGACTTTGCATGGATGAATTGTCCTGATAAACAGGTAATTCATTGTGCTGAAATGACCATTTTTGATCCGGAACAGATGGAAATCTGTAAACAGATCTTTGAAGGGAAGAAAACAATGATTTACATTAAGAACAAACCTGGACAATGGATGGGCAGAACCCCAGTACTAATCAGAAATTATGGTACAATTTAGACAAGGAAAAGACCCTTACACAACCTTAGAATCTCTCCGTTAGGTTTAGTTCCAAAAAAAAACAACAGCTAAGCAAGATTTTCAATTAATTCACCATTTATCATTTCTAGAAGGGGAATCATTAAATGATTTCATTGATCAGTCTCACTGTAAGGTACAGTATCAGAATTTCGATACAGGGATTTAAATGGTGCAGGCTTTAGGCAGAAAATGTAAGTTGTTCAAAATGGATGTCAAAAGTGCATTTAGGCTTCTCCCTGTCTCTCCAGATGATTCCGATCAAGTGGGATTTAAGTTTGATAACTCTTTTTATGTTGATAAATGTGTACCTTTTGACTGTTCAATCAGTTGCAATTTGTTCAACAGGTTTGCTGATGGTTTAGCACATATTATAAGATATAATGCCCACTCGAGCAATTTAATGCATTATCTTGATGAATTTCTGGATGGTGGGGAAGTTAATTCAGGAAAATGTGAACAACTCATGCAGATTTTTCAACAAACAGTTAGGGGTCCCATTGGCAGAGGACAAAACTGAGGATCCTGTCACAGTTTTGATATTCCTAGGTCTAGAAATTGACTCAGACAAGATGGAAGTGCATTTACCTTTGAACAAAGTGCAAGATATCATAAGCAACCTCAATTTAATTTTGCACAAAAAGCGGTGCACACTAAAGGAAATGCAGAGTTTGATTGGTTCATTGAATTTTGCATGACGGGCAATTGCTCCTGGCCGCCCATTTTGCAGACACCTTATAGATTCAATATAAGGCCTTACAAAACCTTACCATCATTTACGAATAAGGTAAAGGTATGAGGTAAGATCTTGAAATGTGGGAAACATTTTTTGAACATTTCAATGGTGTTAGAGTGTTTCATGATCGTGTTTGGACATCCAATGAGGACATTCAATTGTTTTCTGATAGTGCAGGTGCGGAAGGCCTGGGATTTGGTATATATTTTGCAGGAAAATGGCCAAAAGAATGGCATAAACTGTGTTATACTGCTGACATCACAGTTTTAGAATTGTTTCCCATTGTGGTATCAAGGGCCGTCAGCTATGTTGAAAGAGCTTGTGGCCCAACCCATTTGCCATTGTTTTGTCGTTAAAATGATTTATTTCCTTGTATCATGCATATATTAATAAGGGCAATAAAATATTATTAAAGTAATCAATTTTACATGGGGTGAAGAGTTACAAAATAAAAAAATATGCTTTAGATCAGATAACATGTCAGTTTGTTACATTATTAATAAAATGACCTCAAAGTCTGAATTGGTGATGGTTCTGCTCAGAAATTTAACTTCGAAATGTTGACAATTGTAACATTATAATTAAAGCTGAACACGTTTCAGGAAAAATAACTCAACAACCGATGCCTTGTCTCGTTTTCAGGACAAATTTTGGTCTCTTGTTCCAAACGCCAGTCCAGTAAATGCACAATGGAACCCTGTCTTTGGCAGATATTCAGCAAAGGGCTGTTAGTTTAATTAGTTTATGTGTTTCTGAGAATACAAGAATGGCTTATAAAACAGCTTTAATTCATTTTAACAATTTTAGAAGAATCTATGGTTTCCCACTTGACTGGCCAGTTCCTTATTACGTACAATGCATACTGTTTTGAAAAGAAACATGCAGCTTCAACTATTTCACTATATATGTCTGGGATCGGTTTTGCACATAAGCTGAAAGGTTTTCAAAATCCAGCAGAGAATTTTGCCATTAAAAAGATGCTTGAGAGTTGTATGCGTTCCAGGCATAGAACTGATATGAGAGCACCAATCTCAATTTATATGTTACATAAGTTAACAGAGTCTCTTAAGCATGTGTCTTTCTCAAATTTTGAAAAGATTCTTTTCACATCAGTTTTTTACCTAGCCTATTTTGGGCTTTTCAGCATCAGTGAGTTGGTTGTTTGCTCAGCAACCTCTGTAGATAGAGGATGTTGTATTTATTAAAGACAATAAACATGTGACCATCAGGATAAGGATGAGTAAAACCAATCAAGCAGGCAAACCAACATTTATTATAATACCAATCAATGAGGAAACAAGTTTAGGCTTTCTTAAAGAAATTGGCGATCATGGCGCCAACCCAATCAAGGCATTTTTTCTGTCATGCAAATGGAGCTCCTTAACAAGATATCAGTTTTCATCAGTATTAGCCAAAGCTTGCAATCATAGCTGGGTTTCAGTCACAAATACTATCACACAGTTTTTGCATTGGCCATGCAACTGACCTTGCTCTGAAGGGTATTTCAGATGATCGTATTAAGTTATTAGGTCGCTTGTCATCCAATGCATTTTCACATTATATAAGGATGTAAGTCAGGTATGAGTGCACATTCTACTCAAGGTTTTAACCAACAGGCTTATTTTTCACAGACATATGGGTTGTTGGCTGACTTTCTGGTTCGTTGGGCTGGGACAAGATTTATGGAAACTTCAACTAATATTCTGGCAGGCCATACTATTGACTGGGATGGGCACTGTGGCCTAACAGTTGAAGATGTGCACTCTAAGCTCTAGCTTGGTCTCATCAGAGGCAAGACACCCAAAAATAATATTTCTACATTTTGGAGGAAACAATCTGGTGAACACTAATAATGTATGTGTAAAATCATACGACAATTACAATTTGAACTAACATATATTTTTGAACATTATTCCAACTCCATCATTGTATGGATATTCATTTTACCAAGATTGTCTTGGTTATGGCAATGTAGAAGTTCTAAATTCCGCCTGTATGAACAAAAAAAGACAGAGAATAAACAGGTCAATTTCACAGTTTATATTGTCCCAGCCCAATGGTAGGCTCCTTGAATATAAAGGCAATTAACAAAAATACTCCAGAATTTTTCCGTGAGGACAATGTGCAGTTGTCTGACATTGGTAATGATAGGTTAATTCAAGCTATATCATAAGCTGTTTCTTTAATTTAAAAAACGATTCCAACAGCGCGACCAAGTACCTTGAAATGTAAGCCTAAAATTTTGGGGGACAAAGTGCAAACACTTTGTTGTGGCAGAAAATTTGTAGGCTGCTGACAATCTGATGGTGCCACTCTATATCTTAGAAATATTTTAAAGAATTAAACAATATGTTTTTAATATCTAACTAAGGTATGGATTTACTCTCTTCAGAATATGGCTGACATTATTAATCAGAAGACCAATTTTGGAGGGACACTATCCTATAATTTGCAAATCTTTTCCATTTTCAATTAGCATGCTTTAGGTCCACTCGGAACAGGTGGGCTTACTGCTGATATATTGTATGGAGATATAAAATATTTTCTTTAGTAGTTATAAATTTAAATATTTGATATCATGGAACTGGAAATTTTATATATAATGCAATTAGAAATATTTATATTACGGAAATGGAATGATTTTTGATATCAGGGAGATGGAATGAGATATCATGGAAAATTAGAAAACATTTATTTTCATGCTGGAATATTTGCAATAACTGGAAGTCTTAATAAATATTTTATTTTCAGTTTAAAAGAGGGTGGCACCATCTGATTGTGTTGGGTATTCATAATTTCATTTGGCACTTGTTGATGACCTATGGAATAAATGTTTTGGTTTTATTCAGTTCAGTCAAATAATGCTACTTCTTACAACTGATTTAACATAATAAATAATACAATGAGTGACTAAATATATTAATAAAATGCATCAAATTGGACAATTGTTGTTTTATGATTTTGTATTTATTCAGTCTTAAAATAAATATTATTAAAGTTATTTACTATGCATCTTTGATCAATTTTTGAAGAAATAAAGATAAATATTTTTTATATTTGACATACTGACAAGAAAATACACAACCAGAACCAAGAACTGGATATGAACTGACAAGAAAGTGAAATTTATGCATTTTCTTCTATCTTTCTAATGGATTTTGCTTTCAAATGCCTCTGAACAGTTCTTGTCGGTAATTAGTGTGACCGGTAAAGATTTGATATTTAACCTTTTGCCTTTGGAATTAAGCATTCAATTAATTTGTCAAGACATTTATTTGTTTGACTCATTTTAAAATAATATTCTAAATTCACGCAATACTGACACAGATGTAAAAAATATAACTAATTTCCATGATAAAATGTAAATAGAGTAGTGATTGGTTAAGTCTGCTCACTTACTGTCAGTTCTCTATTAGGGTGGAGCTAATCGAACGACAGAAGTGGTTCAAGTTCGATTAAAATCGTTTTCATCATGTTGTTTATTCAAGTGGGTTGTTTACGTGAGCAGTTATCCTAGATTTATGACTATCAAACTTGAGAGTTGTCTGGGACAAAAATTTTGAACACAGATGTCCGAGAGCAAATTTAGAGCTGTCCCGGATGTCGGACTATAGGATTTGTAGAGCCCTGCAACCACTTACTAAAGCCAAAATTGAATTCTTGAAAGCAGGAAGGATTCTGCCTACATGTATTTGAAAACAAAACCAAAGTCTCCACTGTCCCTGAATACAGAACCTCACTATGGAAATGTGGTAAGATTTGAAACTCACAGTCAATAATATTTCATTAAATTATTATTGTGGTTTCTATTTCTTAAAATGTGGTTAGAATTTTATGGTAAGTTGTGATAGTTCAGTTTTAATATTTACTATAATATCTGCATGCAGAAATGTAGCTTGATGTAAAAAGCATAATTTACTGTGCATAATCGCAGTACTGCAATTAATTCACAAACAAGTTTAATTCACAAACAAGTTTAATTAATTCACAAGCAAGTTTAATGAACTTCTTTACCTTTTGAGTAATTAGAGGATTCAAATTTTATGGAGGACAATCAATCTGATACACAGATGGTGTGAAAGGTAAAGTTCCGTCCTTTGTTCAGTTTGACTTTTTCGTGAGTATTACAGTTCTGTAGTCGAACTTTTAACATATCCATCTGCCTGTGGATATACAAGTCTAAGATCATGTGCCTTGTCTTTCTTCAATCTTAAACCTTACTCTGCTAAGGACTTCTTTGCCATTTAATTTACAATTTATCATCTATCCTTTGTGTGTGTATTAATTCAAATGCAGACCATGATCACATTGCATGGACAAGCAGGCTGATCATTGTTAGCACTTGTTCCAAAATAAAGCAACTACCATGATTAAGTTAAGGGTTCAGAAACTGCAAGTTTTCTTGTATTGTTTGGTCAATTCAAAGCAGGTTTTCTAGCCCATGATCCTTTGCAGGTTCAAGGTAACATCTTCATTCGTAAACAACTGACACCAAAACTATTCAAACTGTAAAGGAAAAAAGAAAAAGACGAACAACATGACAATCACAATAACTTGTAAGCTTAAGCTCTAAGCTGTAAGCTTTCATATATATCAAGTAGCATGCCACTTAATGCCTAAGCTTCAAAACAACTAACAGACAATAACTTTAAATGACTTTTATAAGCCTTTTAAATGGCCCTTAGCTTTCCAATAAAGTTAATGCATTTGAACTGCATTTGAACTTTGTAAACTCAACCTAATCTTTTCAGTGGCACATCCATTCTCCTGGAAATTTAAAACTTCATGACCATTTGTAAGAAAACCAGTTGTGTCTGTTATGAAATAGTGAGATAATATTTAAATGAAAAAAAATATTTCTTTCAAAAGATTTCTTTACTCTTACTTGTCTGAAACTGTTTAGTGGTAAATAAAAAAATCTACACAGTACAGTATGTTGACCTGTATTGAATGGAAACTGTATACTTATTCTAGATACCGGCGTCAGTTGTGTTGAAATGTTATGAAATTGGGATTAAGTGATCTAGAATGCTACTTATAAATAAATACCTGCATGATCTTTCACTTTACACAAAAAGCTCAAAATTTAATAACTCACTGTTGCAATACATTTCTCTACACCACAGTCAATAACAGTTTTCTTAGCTGTGTATATTTCCGATGCAACATGCAGGTATATCATTACTTATTGTACGGCTGGTGCTCCCTCACTTTTGTACCAGGTAAACTTACCTACACACTTCCTGGTATATATTTACAGATATTCTTGTAGTATATGTGATTATGCTGCACTTAAGGACCTATGGCCCTCAGGTGCACTCAAACTTACTTTTAATACATAAAAAAATCTATTTATACACTCATTCTTACTGTTAATTACTTCAAGAGACTAAGTACTTGCTTGAGAAAACTTTGAATTTCTCTTTGACCTATCCCTCTGAGATGTTAAAATCATTATGCAACATCAGACAGCTAAATCCTATTTTGTTTAACTTATTTTGGCAAAACAGAAGTTTATTATTGCTATCCCTGAAGCTTTAACTGCAGATAAAGAAAAAATATCATGGTAACTGGCCTCAACTACTGCAACAAAAACAAGAAACATGGCAATGCCACGAAACCAGGTTTTCAAAAATGTTGTTCTGATTCTATACTATAGTATGAATTTTGGAATGAAGATTGCTATGAATATTCAAAAGATTATAACATGACATGAAGGAAAAGATAATATTCATGAGAATACATGATAATGAGTAGGATGTAAATTTCGGCTAACAATAC
Organism: Cyclina sinensis; assembly: GCA_012932295.1. Classification (NCBI taxonomy): domain Eukaryota; kingdom Metazoa; phylum Mollusca; class Bivalvia; order Venerida; family Veneridae; genus Cyclina; species Cyclina sinensis. Next base: position 1,544,197 of record JAAONU010000011.1, read on the forward strand.
TGTCTGCAAGGAGTATACTTAATAATGAGACAACAATTTCTGCACGTCATCTTGATGTGGTAAACATTTGTCTGAAGTTTCATCAAAATTCTTCAAAGGGTTGAAGAGTTACAGAGCGGACAGGATTTTCAATGTTAATGTCACTGTGACCTTGACCTTGGAGCCAGCCATGCGGAACATGCGTTCTGCACGTCATCTTGATGTGGTAAACATTTGTCTGAAGTTTCATCAAAATTCTTCAAAGGGTTGAAGAGTTACAGAGCGGACAGGATTTTCAATGTTAATGTCACTGTGACCTTGACCTTGGAGCCAGCCATGCGGAACATGCGTTCTGCACGTCATCTTGATGTGGTAAACATTTGTCTGAAGTTTCATCAAAATTCTTCAAAGGGTTGAAGAGTTACAGAGCGGACAGGATTTTCAATGTTAATGTCACTGTGACCTTGACCTTGGAGCCAGCCATGCGGAACATGCGTTCTGCACGTCATCTTGATGTGGTAAACATTTGTCTGAAGTTTCATCAAAATTCTTCAAAGGGTTGAAGAGTTACAGAGCGGACAGGATTTTCAATGTTAATGTCACTGTGACCTTGACCTTGGAGCCAGCCATGCGGAACATGCGTTCTGCACGTCATCTTGATGTGGTAAACATTTGTCTGAAGTTTCATCAAAATTCTTCAAAGGGTTGAAGAGTTACAGAGCGGACACAATTTCGTTTGACGCCCATCCGCCCATCCGCCCATCCGCCCATCCGCCCGCCATACCCCAATCTAATAACCAGGATTTTCAAAATTGAAAACCTGGTTAAAAACTATTTGAAAAAAATTCTACTGATATTTCTTCAGACAAACTAGAAATATCACAATCAAACTTGCCTGAAACTGAAACTCTGCATTCATTAATGAAGTAAGTAAAATTTTCAACAATATTTCATTATTTTTGTGCATAATGATGTGACATGTACAATACATCGAGACTGTGAAGCATAATAAAACCAAACCCTACAGATCCTTCATTCAATGCTGCTTGGTTGATTATGTTGAGATCTCTCACTGATGTCCTGTCTTGGTCAGAGCATTCCAGATTTTTCTTCATAGATATTAGATCTTTTTACAAATGTCCAAGATTTATGTCAACACTAACAAGATGTGGATCTATGGAGTTCCAAGCTGTTTTGGGGCTAATCTCTTCTCACTTTCCTGGTAAGTAGTTCCATGAACATCCATGTAAAGTTTGATCAACATTTCTGGTAGCAGCACCTTCAGTATGTAGTCTAAATACTAAACAGAGAGTAAACAAAATATTGCATTTGTCTTTTGTATGTTTAACGTTCATTAACAATATTTCAGTTTTGTGAGAACTTCATGTTTAAACATGACTGAATGAATTGTGACAGAATAATTTCATGGCGTATTACAAAAACATTCTCGTGTCTTTTCAGTACTTGCTAGGAACAGATGATGGAATTCAACAAGAATTCTAAGAAATCCCTTCAACTGTGTTGTTCTCTTAAAGAAACAATACTAGAAAGTTTCCTCTAGGCCTGTATGTCACTTGTATTGCTATTCAACAAGTTTTGCAAGAAGATATATCTTACACATATGTATACATATGCATATGCATACTGTTATTTACCAATGAGCAGTTTACTAGTGTAACAATCTTTTCTTGAAATTGAACAGATCACATGGGTTTGTTTTTCCATTACTTTTACTAAAGCAAGCAAAATTATCATTCGTTATTGTTTTACCTTGTGGTGTCTTTTACAGAATATAGCCATAAGGGACTCCATTATTGTGTCCACCTGCTCTTCTGTGTATTGACTAAGCCGTGATTTATAATTCAAGTATCCTAAACAATGAAAACAAGTAAATTTGTGAGCTTATGCTCACTAGTGATACCCCCGCTATCAGAAATTTGACTTTCATAATGTAATTTGCATTTGTCATATATATAAAGAGTGTCAAATTTTTTCGAGTATTTACCTGAACTTAATACAACTTCATCCAAGGCACAGCTAGATGGATATGAAAATGGTCAGAATAATGAACAGGTACCGTATAAGTACTTATTTCTGCGGGAACTTTATTTCTGCTATATCTGCGGATGAAAACGAGACCGCAGATTTAAAATCCGCAGAAATTTAAGCCGATCTTGCTGTATGTTTGATGCAAATTCATGTGACATTGTGTTTTTCCGGTATTGTATTATACACTGCCCTTTAGCGTTGTCGGCTTTACTGCTGATTACTGGTTTTGTCATCACATTACCGTTATATTATGATTATGTATTGGTATTGAATAAACGTATAGAAAAAAGTTTGCTGGTACACTGCAAGGTAAATTAAAATGTTATAATACCGGTACTCCATATCACAATAATTTTATTAAGATTTAAGCTTTTAAAATAAAGCATATCGCTATGATAAAACAAAAACAAAATGTATATTACATTAAATGCAGGTTTAACAAAAACAAAATGTTTTCTATAAATACTGTTACTGTTGTTATAAATAAAAGATAATTTTTTGATAATTTTTTATAGCACTGTACTGTTATAAACTGTTATAAACATACCGGTAATCTTTTTGTATCATTACGATCTATTGTACCCATATTGTTAAATGATCTATAGGCGTGATTAACACTTTTTTTATTCACAGGTGAATTCCTAACACTGGGAAAACGACTCGATGTCTTCCAATTAAATAAATGCAAATTAACTGTTGTTTCATAACCTACTGAAATAAATTTTGATTAAATTTTTTATTTGTTATTCCGTTTTCAGCATATGACGATGACGATACTTTTATCATTCATCTATATTTTAAACCAGAAGTCAACGATCTGTCAAAAACATATTTTTTTGAAAAACGGAAATACGGAACCGCAGAAATAAAACATACCTATGCCAAATTGATGTTGCCGCAGAAATAAGGTACGCAGAAATTTAAGACCCCCTTGTTTTGATAAAAACCGCAGAATATTGAGCCCGCAGAAATAAGTACTTATACGGTATTACATCTGTGATTTCTGATTCAACACGATCAAGTGAACCTCCTTTCCTGTGTGTTGGTAACTTCTAAGTATTCGGTAAACAGGAAGTAGATGAGCAAGGAGCATATAATCGCTTTATACCATATGAGAATATAGGATAAAGCAATATGCAAAATATCAGGCTGCTGCATCTTATAGTTGCTGAGAAAACTGTGACGGAAATTGTGAATGTATGTCAACTATGTGTAAAAATCTAAGTATTCGGTAAACAGGAAGTAGATGAGCAAGGAGCATAAAATCGCTTTACACCATATTGGACTATAGGATAAAGTAATATGCAAAATATCAGGCTGCTGCTTCTTATAGTTGCTGAGAAAACTGTGACGGAAATTGTGAATGTATGTCAACTATGTGTAAAAATCTAAGTATTCGGTAAACAGGAAGTAGATGAGCAAGGAGCATAAAATCGCTTTACACCATATGAGACTATAGGATAAAGCAATATGCAAAATATCAGGCGGCTGCATGCTCTAGTTGCTTAGAAAACTGCGACGGAAAACAAAGATGTTGTTTGGTTGATGTAATGCACCTATATAGTGACAAAATCTAAAAATATTCGGTAAACAGGAAGTAGATGAGCAAGGAGCATAAAATCGCTTTACACCATATGGGACTATAGGGTATAGCAATATGTGAAATATCAGGCTTCTGCATGTTATAGTTGCTGAGAAAACTGCAACGGAAATTTGTTACAGACGGATGGACAGATGGATGGACGGACGGACACATGGACAAGGGTAAAACAGTATACCCCCCAACTTCTTCGAAGCGGGGGTATAATAATATCAAGGTTGATCTTTAAAGCATAGTTCCTCAAAATAAACAAGACAAGAAACATGGCAATGCCACGAAACCAGGTTTTCAAAAATGTTGTTCTGATTCTATACTATAGTATGAATTTTGGAATGAAGATTGCTATGAATATTCAAAAGATTATAACATGACATGAAGGAAAAGATAATATTCATGAGAATACATGATAATGAGTAGGATGTAAATTTCGGCTAACAATACTGTCTGCAAGGAGTATACTTAATAATGAGACAACAATTTCTGCACGTCATCTTGATGTGGTAAACATTTGTCTGAAGTTTCATCAAAATTCTTCAAAGGGTTGAAGAGTTACAGAGCGGACAGGATTTTCAATGTTAATGTCACTGTGACCTTGACCTTGGAGCCATCAAAATTCTTCAAAGGGTTGAAGAGTTACAGAGCGGACAGGATTTTCAATGTTAATGTCACTGTGACCTTGACCTTGGAGCCAGCCATGCGGAACATGCGTTCTGCACGTCATCTTGATGTGGTAAACATTTGTCTGAAGTTTCATCAAAATTCTTCAAAGGGTTGAAGAGTTACAGAGCGGACAGGATTTTCAATGTTAATGTCACTGTGACCTTGACCTTGGAGCCAGCCATGCGGAACATGCGTTCTGCACGTCATCTTGATGTGGTAAACATTTGTCTGAAGTTTCATCAAAATTCTTCAAAGGGTTGAAGAGTTACAGAGCGGACAGGATTTTCAATGTTAATGTCACTGTGACCTTGACCTTGGAGCCAGCCATGCGGAACATGCGTTCTGCACGTCATCTTGATGTGGTAAACATTTGTCTGAAGTTTCATCAAAATTCTTCAAAGGGTTGAAGAGTTACAGAGCGGACAGGATTTTCAATGTTAATGTCACTGTGACCTTGACCTTGGAGCCAGCCATGCGGAACATGCGTTCTGCACGTCATCTTGATGTGGTAAACATTTGTCTGAAGTTTCATCAAAATTCTTCAAAGGGTTGAAGAGTTACAGAGCGGACACAATTTCGTTTGACGCCCGCCCATCCGCCCATCCGCCCATCCGCCCATCCGCCCGCCATACCCCAATCTAATAACCAGGATTTTCAAAATTGAAAACCTGGTTAAAAATATTGCTTTTTTTGTAAAACAGTGCTTACAAGCAAGAACTGAAGAAGCAAACTTAGAATAATAAAAAAAGACAACAAAGGTTATAATGCCCAGTCTTAAACTATAGTTTGTTCTCTCAACTTTTGTGGACAACACCTTCTGCAGTAAGAACACCATCTGTACTCCTCTTTAAATAGACAAGTTTTCCTTCATATTGATATACCTACCTTAATCTGCATAAAATATGACCAAAAAATCTGATCTATTCCCCCTAAAACTAGACTGAAGGACTTTCACCAAGTGATCAACCAATCACTTAACTACTTTTTTGTTTGAGGTAAAATTAAATTTTAAATGAGAATTAACAGAATGCAGCCTTTAGCTGCATAATCTATTAACAAAAAACCTAATTTATTTCCACACACACAAAAAAATCTTTACTGAAGGACTTTCAGCAATAGTTCAACCAACTGCTTACATAATCATTCAATTTTTCTTACTGAAGTACAATTAAACTTGAAATGGGAGATAACTGAATGCAAGTCAAAAACAAGTTACTCACTTCTACTGTTGCCTCCCTTCTTATATTCCTGATGTCTTTCACAAGCAACTTTTCCTTCAAATATGTCCCTGAGATACTTCTCATTAATTCTAATCAGGTACTGAATGTGTTCTTCATTTAATCTGGATATGGAACTAAAACACAGACAAAAAACTCACTTTCTAAATAAACAGTGTGGTTTTCCAGGTTTATTGCAGTGAAAATTTCAATGATTATTTTTGGAATTTACAATGTAGATTTCCATGTTCATTTTCTAAGTGTACAATGAAGACTTCCATGTTTATTTTCTAAATGTACAGTATAAAGTTCCTTTTGCTATGTAAAAAAAACAACTCTTTTTTTTCCCCTGACAATTTTTAGATGGCTGAAGCTGCTAGGAGTGCTCTTTCATTTACAAAAATACTCATAGAAAACTACTACCTTTTGCAAGAATAACACAAACAGATGATGAATACATACACAAACAAAGTAACCAAACCCTGATTTATGTTAAATTTAGTTTGTTAATTTCAAACTTCAAATCATGAACATACTTTTTAAGTCCAAAAGGTAACAGTGCAAGTTGTACTGCAGCTCCAACAGACATGTGAGCTAGGCCGAAAATATATATTGTTTGTTTCCCCTCCCGCTACCTACCCACAAAAATTATAGCTACCCAAAAAATTTTATTGCAAAATTAAAAAAAAATATTTTTTATTGCATATGGAAGCAAAGTATGTCAATGAGAATCACATCTTTATATTTCAGTCATATTTTTGCATTGTAAATATACAAACTGGGATGTATATATTGAATAAAACTTTGAAACTTTGTTTCTAAACAAATGCTAAGCACTCACAATTTCTGTTTCTTTCATATAATTCAGATATATAAATTATATAATCAATAAAAAAGATTTTAGATTAAAAAAAAGTATTTTACCTACCTACCCCACCCAAACTGGCATGGGCTGTGGGAGGGGAAACAAACAATATTTTATCTTAGGCCCTACTGTTCCAAATCCTTGTGCTATGTGACTTTTCAATGGAAATTATTTAAAACAATAATTTTAACAATCATACCATTTCATGTACTAGTTATACGTTACTTACTTCATCGCCCTAATTTCATTCTTCAATTCTGTATCAGCTTCATTCTTCACTTTCGGAAAATCTGACAACTCTTTAATCAGTTCACAGTCTAAATCTGCAATATCATTATCAACATCCATAATGTCTTCTACAGTTTCCCTGAGAGCTTCAGACTTAGACCTCACTCCCTCTTTCTTCATCTCTGATTTTTTATTTGACACAAAAAATGACAAAGTAGGTTGGGCTTTACCACCATCCCCTGTGAAAAAGGAATTTGATATGTGCAACTTTTTGGAAGTACTCTTCATGTTTTCTAGATTTACAAATTTTTTACTCACTGGCTTTGTTTTTGCTCTTTTTTCTGGTAAGCTTTCATCAGATTCAGAGTCTGAAAATGTTGGATATTTTCTTTTTGACCTCTGTGAATGTGACGGTTTGTGACTTTCCACTTGAGGAACAAAAGTTTCCTTTTCACTTATGGTCTTTTCATCCAAAAGAATCTGACATTCCGTTTCCAGTTTATGGTCTGTTTCTGAGGCTCCTTTATCAAATGAAATCTCCTTTTCTGCTTTCCGATTTCTAAATTTGGGTGACTCTGTCACTGAATCAGTGTCTACATCTGCCTCATAAGGTTTTAAATATGTTTTCAAACTTTTCATGGATTTCACACCTATTGCACTTGACTTTCTCCTGGCTTTCTTAGTACAAAAGCTTGCTGATGGCAATTCCACCATTTCATTAGATGAATCAGAATAAGAGTCAGCATCAGACTGGTTCCCAAACATGCTTTCTGCTGTAAATTCTTGCATTTCATTGGGTAATTCAGAATGAGGCACTGACTGGTTTCTCAATCTGTCCTCTGCTTCACTGGAAGCTTTTTCATCTGAGATAACTATGGTAGTTTTAAATGTTTGTTTGTCTTTCTTAATTTCATTCATTTGATCTACACTGATTAGAGTTACAGTGTCTCCTTTGACATTATTGTCCATTTCCATCGGCACACAAGGACTTTCAACTCTACTAACATGGACATTTCCTATCATACAGAACTCTCCAGAGCTTCCTCTTATAAGAGGGCTAGCACAAGCTGTTACTTTAACACTGTCGACAGAACTTTCATCTTTCTGTATAACTGTATCACAAGCTTCTGTCAGAGGACCTGAATCGTAACAACTATCACTCACTCTATCAGGAATAACTTCAGTTACACTGTCAGTTTTCTGTGACTGATTATCTGACTGGTTTACTTTTCTCCTTTTTTGCAATCTTCTGGCTTTTCCGATCTCACCTCTTTCTAAACTGAAAAAAAAAGGGTCAGCAAATGCTTGAAACAGTAAAATTTCTTTTGACTCTAAGCTTTTCATCAAACAAATACAAAAAGACAAAAAAAAAAACTGTCTCTATGGTCTGAGATGATACAAAGCATTTACAGTTATTTATAGAACAATTTTAAAGAATGAAGGGTTAGGTTTAACCCAAAACTAGTAAATAGTAAATTAGTTAAAGATCCACCTGGTGTGAACGTGTGTTCCTCACATTTTTTGTGTTGTTAATTTTAAAGAGGGTTTAAAAGTATCTACAGCCTTAAACATCTTAATTTCATTTTACCATTTTGGCATCATGAAGTGTTACTATCAAACAAAGGGCACCAAACTTGGCATTACAAAGACAAACTTAAGGCAAGTCAAATGACAAGCCAAACTAGCCAATAGCTATCCAATGAATATTTTCTTTCCAATAGCATTTTCTTTACTCACATGCTTTTAATTTTATTTCTTCTTCCTTCACTAGGTGGTGCTTGTGGCAGACTGGAGACAGACTGGTTTTCCTTCAAAACTTCTTCCTGATAATTCTGGGAATTTAAAGAAGACTGTGATGTACATGATTTTAAAGTGGTTGAAGACTGTGACCCAGTTGAGGCCTGAATTTCTGCTAGTGGGAAGTTAATCGTTTGTGACACAGTCTGAGATAATGCATTCTGGGAGGGAACCTTCTGGAAATAACTGCTTATACTGACACCTTGTCCACTTGACTGTCTCTTTGCCTTCAACACTTTCATCAACTGAAATGATTTAAATTCTGTAACGCTTACAAATACAAGACTTTTTCAAACACAAGGCAGTTCAGCAAATATTCCTACAGGTAAATTTAGCAGGTAGACAGACCATTATAAGAATGAACAGAGGAGCACAATGCTAATGTTAAAGGAAATAAAGGGATATGTCAATTTTTGTGCACTTGCCTGTCTGTAAATATCCCACAAACATACATATTAATCCAGTCAATAGTAATTTATAAAAAATTTGTTCAGGTTACTGATTCAGTCAAACACGTATCATATGACAGCCATTAAGGTATACATTTTAAAGAAATGTTACCTGGGACATTCTTGGACTTCCAGGTATCAGGGGATGTGCAAACACAACGAGCTTGTCCCTCAGCACATGGAAACTTCTGTATCTATAATCTATTACAGACAACAAAAGAACAGAAATAAAGATAAACAAATACATCTAAGAAAAACACTACAGTACTTGTATACAAACAGTCAAGAACTCAATTTAATAAACTAATGTAGTATAACAGATCGTGTTAATTGATTCAAAACCTATTGTTCTGTTCATGTGTTCTGTTTTGTTTAAGTTTTGCTCTGACAAGGAATTTCTCCCTTTTTTTTGTAGGGGAACAGCTAACATACATCTCCAAATGTAAACTGAAGGTACAGCCTTGTCTGCATCCAAAATCAGTTATGTGAGTTAACTTATATCTTATTTTTTTCTACACAGAATATTGCAGCAAAGGTATTTTCGAGAAATTCATTCATTATTATTGTTATACAACTGCTTACTCACTCTTTCTATTTTCTATTAAGTTTTGTTTTGTTTTTTGGGGGGTATTTATAATTTTACCTAACAACTACTTCCTCTTTCTTGTTTGTAATTATTCCTTGTATATAAATGTAGCTGAGAATTACATGCCTTCTGAAAGCTGTTGTGAATAGTTCTCTTCTATCAGACAAGTCTGACTTGCTGGTCTCGATTTAAACAAGTATCCAAATCTCACACTGGACCCTAAAAATGAAAAATGTCATTACTACTTACATGTCATAATTATATAAAACAATAATTCATGGACTAGAATGGATCCAGGATTGTCTGACCATAAATACATATGCAATCGAATAATTATGCCTTTGCTAGTATTTACCTATATAAGTTTCTTTACCACTGGTACTGCTTGCCCGTATGACAAACTCATCCAGAACAGTTAGGTTATTTAAGTTAATATAGAAAGCATCTCATTCCAGACACTTCTTGTTCTTTAGCATGCTCTGACAGCAAACAGCACCAATACATGGGACCTTGCTTAAATGTCTCATAAAAAAAGACAAGTGTTACTGACTGATGGAGGGAAGAAACTTAAGTAGTAAGTAGAAGTAACAATCTACTGGATCACTTGTTTTGCTAGTATGCCTTCAACTTCCGTCAAATGTTGTAGCTACTGACTAAAAACATTATTTTCATAACATTTTTTAACCACATTTTATCTTATTCATAAAATATGGGAAGACTGTTTAGTAAATTTGTTCACCACTAGGAAGAGAAGACTTAATCACCTGAACTGTTCTACTGCTGCAGCCACAAAAATGTGACATACAAATTACAACTGCATGTCACTCATTTCAAAGTGATCATTTAAAAATGGATGTATTGTTGGTTTTAAATATACCACTAAATGAGTTTAAGAAAAAACACACCAAAAAAAAAAACGAAAACAAAATACTTAAAATTTTCTTACAAGAGTTTCACTATTTTGTCCCACTAAAATTCAGAAAATAGCATGGAGAAGAATTTTTTTTTAAACAATTACCAGTGACGATGTCGGAAGGTTTCTGCAACTGCTTATTACTTGTTTGCTTGCTTCCTCTTTTGTCCATGTAAGATGTCACAGGTCCAAGTAACAGTTGTATAATCTCCTAAAATATCAGATTTTGAGAATAAAAAAACAATAATTTGAACTGCATCAAAATTACATAAATCTGAATAGCTTAACCTCTTCCAAACAACAATTCCTGAATGAAATAACACAATACTTGCCATAATTTTTCAGGCCATTACCAGGATTTGAAAGTCGAATTTCCAGGACATTTGCCAATTTTCAGGGACCTCTAATTCTGTATATATTTTTGATTGTATACTATTGTCAGTACTCATAATTCAGCAGGAAATCATTTTTGGCGCTAAAAGTCGTACACCTGGCTTCAAACAGTATTCTTTATCATTAGTTTTGGAACTTTTTCATTCCATTTTTAAGAACATATGTAGCAGTTATAATAAACATATATGAGACTCTAACACAATTTATTTCTTTATTTTATTGCTGCTTCCATTTGCAGAGGAATTTGCAGGACATTTAGACATGCTGAAATCACTTTAAAACACAGCACATCACTGCCATATTGTTCAAGCACTTATTCTTGTGTCAAAATGTACCAAACTTGTGGAAACCTTTGTTTTAAACTTACCATTTTCTTCATCTGATAGATATATATGTGAAAGGCAAGACTGGCAAGAATGTGCATTAAAATTAATTTTAAGTAGCATCTCTATTTATACCAATTACAGCAAACAAACTGATATTTGAAAAAACCTACAATATACCTTTGTTGGCAAGGTCGGCGCATTTAAATAAATTTTAAGTACTATCTCTATTAATACCAACAAATACCGGCATCTGCCTTTATAATGTGCAAATATGTTACAAATTAACACACCAAAGTTAAAAAATAGTCAGATTCTTTTGTTAATTGTCTGTTTATGACACGCGGTGTATTTAGAACACACTATCATCACAAATAATTTAAGGATTAGTGGTGTGTCAAAAACTTAGACTGGTCTGATCAAAGGTGTGCATGGTTTTTCATTATGATACAGAACATATGACAGGTATGAACAACACTATATCCTTAGTTTCTAAAAGAAACTTCCAATTTTCCTAATATAAAATAGACTTAGGTTTGTAACCCCGTTCATTGGTAGCTAGAGATTTTCATGACGGGGTTGCCAGCACCAAAGCTGAATAAAATTCCCTGACCTAATCAGGTTTTTCACTGACCAAAATTACCAAACTTAAATGGCCTCCAACTCCCCTACAGTCATCCAAGCCACCCATAAGTTCATTTTTTTTTATTCTTTTAACAATATGGTATTACATTAAAACATGCTTTATACATCTATACAAAGTTTTGTAGTTTTATGTTCAGTGAAATATGAAACTATACAAAATAAGCAAGCAAATCTAACAAGATTTAACCAATACTTCTAAGATAATTGGCAAATAATGTATTCTTTGCCCTTCAAAATTATTGTTCCCTAACTTTACCCTGACTTTACAGGATTTTTATTTTTCACTGACCAATTTTCAAAATTCCCTGACGATTCCCTGACCTTGAAAAAATATCAGATTTCCCTCACTTTTCAAGTCTGCTGGCAACCCTGCATAAGTATGTGAATTTATGTGTTATTTAGTTTTCAAAGCATCTGCATTATGGTATAATCAACTGAATAATACATTGTATGCAAGAAAACAATGCATAAAATAAGAATCTTCAAGAAACATAGCATTTAACAATTTTACATAAAAATCTTTAAACTGAAAAAATTAGTAGGGCACTATCCTGAGATAAAGATATACCTTGGCATCTAAAGGGGGTACAAACATGAGTTTTATATGAAATCCACGCAGATATTTTTCATAAAAAAAAAATGTAAAATAATGTTCTTGGAAACCATTGTAATCATTCGTTCTTACCAGTATTATGAGCAAATACGGGCATCCAACAATGGTACAATGGCAGCCCAACTATTGTATGAGACTTGTCATGCTTAAGTAGCCATACCTGGACATGTCTATCTCTCAGCCAGTCATCATTTGCGTGATCTGTCGATACCTTCTGAACACTGTGAATCTCAACTGGAAGAATATCTTTTTCTGAAACCTGAAATATAAAGAACATCTGCAACTTCCTTCTGATGAAAAGAAAAACAAAATCATTTATAAACTTTTGTTATGAAGTATAACCCATTTAAAACACAAACATATATATATATATATATACTTAATTTTACATGTTTTTACTACTACACATGTATATACCCTTAAAATGATTTCAGGGTGATTGACAAGGATTAATGTAGAAAATGGGCCCAGCGATCAGTGGTTTAGGAATTTTTATCAGTGTCACCCTGAATTATCGGAACGCAAGCCGGAAAACATGGCAGCCAGCAGGACTCGAATGTCCAACGAAGAGTGCATCAGTAAATGGTTCACATTTTTGAACGAGACGCCAGAAAAGTGCGGCCTTAACGACATGCCAGATAGGGTAAGATGATATTGCATTTAGTTAAGAATTTTTTTATTTAAAAATAATATAGTTCGTTATCAAATGTTTAACTTTCGCGATGATTATTTAAAAATTGCATCACCTTTTGCAGATTTTTAACTGTGATGAAACCGGATGGACCGGAAAAGAATCCATTAGAACGAAGGTTACAGGTTGTAAAGGGGGACATCTGTTCAGGCAAAACAGTGCTGTTAACAGCCATGTGACCGCACACCTGTGCATTTGTGCAGACAGAAGATTCATTCCAACTATGTTAATTTTCCAGGCAAGTAATTTAAATATAACTACATAGTTCAGCTTAACCAATTATGTGTTATTTTATACATTTTATGTGCATGTAAACCTGTGATAAAACTTTTCTCTCTTTTTCAGGGTTGTTTACCACACAGGCGTTACAAAGATGGGATCCCATCTTCATGGTATTATTCAGCCTCTGATTCAGGCTACATGGATGGCAAGCTGTTTGCGGAGTGGTTTAAGTCATGTTTTCTGCCGAACTGTGGGTGTGAACAGCCCGCCTGTCTTATAATGGACAACCATGATAGCCATCTGACTCTACCACTCGTTGAAATGGCTATAGAAAATAAAGTCGTGCTTATTTGACTACCAGCCCACACCACGCACATACTACAGCCGTTGGATGTTAAGGTAAGTCAATATATATGTCATTACTTTATTTGAGGAAATAAATCCACATCGCAAAAACTATGTCACAGCCGCAAATTGCTACAATTTTCCCACTGTTAAGTTTTAGGCATTTCCATAAATGTAAACAGTGAAAATTTTGTTTACTTTATTTTGATTGAAAACTCATGATTTTCAGATTATTGGACCTCTTATACTTAGGGTCACCACTCTTGCTGAGAGATGTGGATTTCTTAATAAAAACTTCACAATCAGCAAGGCCAAATTTCCTGTGATTTTAATCTATGCCACTGATCAAACAACACCGTCATCTGTCAATGGGGCGTTCATAGAAACTGGGATTTGCCTGCTGAATCAACATGCGACTGACAAGAGCCAGCTTGTGCCAGCTTCTTTCAAGCCTTCTTCATAGGAAAGTAAGTTATGATTTCATTGTGTGTTTATTAAACTGATTTGTAGTTTGTGATATACTTTGATAGTAATCCAAAGTAACATTTAGAGCATTTAATCTTGAATAAGGTTTTGTGCTAAAAACTAAAGTGGCCATAAGTAACCATCCGCAATATTTGTCTAAACATTCCAGCAACTATCATTCGTACGTGCCTTTGTCATTACTGCAATAATTTTTTTTAATTCAATGATTTTATTTTTTTTAAAGTAATAGCGTTTCCCCCCCCTCCCCTTTTTTTGGGTACCTCATTCACAGCCTCATAGAAGTACCTGTTCTGTTTCTAAAAATAACTTTTTTCGGTGTCGTGTAAAATTGCTTAGCTGAAGTTTATTTAGGTAGGTTAAGAGTGTAATTTACATGAATATATTTATCTAAGATATTACAGAAAAACTATGATTTAATGTTGAGGATATCTCGCCAACCAGTATCTCAGTTTTGGTACAAAACAGTCGCGTAACATACCAGTTTTTATCAAGAAGCAGTCAACACCATACCAAATTTCAGGTGTAATCAGTGCAAACAGAACCAATTCACTAAACATGAATTTCATCCCATTCTATTTGGTCTATATTTTGGTCTGGATATAAAGTTTGTGACCTTCTTTAAAAAGAAACTTAAAAAAGGATGGTCAAATATTGTTATATTTTTAGCACTTAGCCGACCATTGTCTAAACTAAGAATCATTAGATACAAAATACCAGATTTATTTTACGTTGATACATATATAACAACTAACATTTGCTTCAAGTTATCGCAACGTCGTCTTGGCAAAGGCATATCCGTACGTCGACGTCCGGACATATGGCTATTATGTACAAATGTATTTTCAAAATTAAAAAGAAAATGACCAATGACATTTCTATTTTCGGTAATGTTATTTGTGAATAAATATTTAGGAAGTAACTACCCGAAGATAATGTGTTTTGGGTCCACTCATACTGCATTCAATCCATCATGTTTTGTTGGTTAGTCATCTGAAAAACCGCGTGCGACTTTTCCTGGCGAGGGGAAAATCTCGAGATCCGGGATCCGGGACTCCCGGGATCGTAATAAACATATAGGGAAACCAATACACTGTTCTGGTTTTGATATTTGTCGTAATTTGTGACCATAAAAAGTTATATTAATTGATTATATCATATATATTGGCCATTATGTTGATTTGAAATTAAGACTAAATTATCATTATAGCTATATGGCGAGGGGAAAATCCCGGGATCCGGGACCCGGGACGCCCGGGATCCGGGATCGTATTAAACATATAGGGAAACAATAAACAGTGTTGGTTTTGATATTTGTCGTAATTTGTGACAATAAAAAAGTTACATTATTCGATTTTTGTGATAACGAAATAAACAAATGTTTATTCAAAACCTATTTTGCTTAGATATTTTTTTTTTAAATTTCCACTTACTTTTGGTAATGCTTTATAAAGAATTTCAGTACACATGTTAATACGATATTAAAATACTAACATAGTAATAAAAAGAATGTCGCAACTTTATTCAATATAAGAAATAAAATCCATCAACGATAAAATTAATTTACTGAAAAAAAAAGATTTTCACGCCTATACTATACATGCTTATCTGTAGCAAATGGCAAGCGATAATCGATAATTTATCGATGACACCTATGGCAGGTTGTGTATTACCGGTATTACTATATGTTTAATACGATCCCGGATCCCGGCTTTTCTAAAGACGATCCCGGGATTTTCCCCTCGCCTAGCTATATACCAGTTTGCATTTTAACTAACTTGAAATGCAGAAATCACAATTAAGATTATTCAGAGTTAGACAACGATATTAATTGAGTAATTTAGCAATTACTTTATATTTCTAGCTAGTTGTTTAATATAAGTGGCATATTCACGAACCTCCAAATAGAAAATCCTCCGTTTATGGTTTATTTTAGATAATGAAATAAACAAATATTCATTCAAAACCTATTTTGCTCTGATATTTTTTAAATAAAATTCGTAATTACTACGGTACAATCCGTACGTTACCGCAAACAGTAGCAGTTTTGAATGATTTAAAAAGACGGAACAATGATCTTATGATTCATTAGGTGGAAAAGAGAAACAACGTGGAAAAATGAGTATGTTTCGTAACTTATTATCAGTCACCTGCTATGTATAATCGCCGTATAATTTTTTT
Source organism: Cyclina sinensis (assembly GCA_012932295.1). NCBI lineage: Eukaryota > Metazoa > Mollusca > Bivalvia > Venerida > Veneridae > Cyclina > Cyclina sinensis. The sequence goes on from JAAONU010000011.1 coordinate 1,560,436, forward strand.
TTATTTTAACAGGAGATATATTTATTCGACATTTATAAATTTAACTACTGAACCGTATGTGCCGTTTATTACTGAAAGTCCCAAAGAATATAATTTTTAAAAAGCAGCTTATTAGATAAAAGTTAACGGATATAATCTTAAAAAAACAGTGAGGAGATCATAACAGAACATGAGTCTCAAACCCACAGGCAAAATTCTGCAGGTTATGCAGGCTAGAAACGGGTCAAAACGGCCCAATTTACAAACAATCCGAGAGTCCGAGGGAGGTATAAATATATAGTTCGATATATGTAGTTAGGTAGATGGTATTTTGTTCCTTACACTAAAACTAACACAGAGTGCACTAGATTTAAACATGCACTGCACTACAAATGAACTTCAAATTCATCTCATAGTAAACTACGAGTGCACTGCAAAGTGCATTCAGTAAATAATCAAGTTCCCAATAGGATTCGAACCCGCACCGAACGGCAACAACCGCCTAGCACCCCGTAGACCACTATATGTTTAGAGTAAGTTTTTAAGCGCAGGATATAAGTGCTCACATTGAGAGGCATATAGTGTTGCTGTTGTCTGCACGCCTGTACTTATGTCTGAACGTTCTGAAATCTTATGTATCGAACTCCTCATTCATCATTTAAGTCTTAAACTTCCGCAAATCCTTGGTGTGAAGACAATAGTAAATGAAGAAATTCTTGTTGCGCCTATCTTTGCCAGAAACATCGACTTTTGTAATTTTCACTGTAAGTTTTGTTCGTCCTTGTCCTCAAGCATCTTTTGGAGCATATAGTTCAGACTTGCTGAGGTGAACAGCCTTCTTCACGTGGAAATGGCCATACGGGAAGGACTTGAATTTCAACTGGATAAAATTTAAGCTGCAAACTGTTTGATTGTTCTGACCAGTTTATGCTTAAAGAGAAGATTTTTATTTAACGTGTGTAGTTGACGAAAGTCTCCACCTAGTGTGGATGAAACGACTTATTTCCAGAAGAGCCTACTATATATGCGTGTAGTTTACCTCCCCAACCCTCAGAGTAGTTTTATTGTTGATCAGTTAGATATGTTTAAATGATTGTAGAATGAAAAAATGCTGGAAATAAATGAAATTAGTGTGATGTTATTCTTCTCGTTTATTTAATGGAAATATCACTTTTTTCAATTATGTTTAAATTTTCATCCTATAGTGTCATAAATTTCTGACACATTTAAACAAATGATATGATTATCAACTGGCATATTCAATGATTTACACATTCAACTGACTCATTTTTTCTAAGGCTTATTTTCTTTTACATATATAACTAAATTGATATTTTAGATATATTTCAGAGGATACAATGCAAATTAAGACTGCATGAATTATTGAACTGTTAAGTTGAATGTTAAATGATAAATAACTCTTGAAAAAAGTTTAACATAATAAACTTAAGATTCTTTTCTGATTGTAATAAAATAGTGAATGTAAAGTATTTTGTAAACTATTTAGAGTATTTAAAAAAGACCCAAAGAGCAGTTAGAGCAGTTATTCTTAGAACCGTTTACCACTTTTTAGGCGTCAGGACGAAGTGAAGCAATAATTAACAATGAGGTGATGTTTTATTTATGATAAATAGCTTTAAATCGATACAAGAAATTTGATGAGTGACTCGGTAGTTAGCTGTCCAAAATTGTTCCGGTTGAATACACCCACAAGCTTGTTATCTGTCTGTTATCTATGCATGTTCCTCTCGAGCCTGCAGTAATGACAGTGAAAAAAATCCTAATAATACTATGTTTTTTCTTTTTGTTTGTTTGTTTGAACTAATTCATCTATTACCTACTGTACCTTATGTACTAACTTGTACACAGGCGATGAATGAAAAGTAACGTAATGAGTCGGACGTGGGTATCCGACTATGAAGTATTTGTGATACGTTGATAAATGCATTCACGTCACGTAATAATTTCAATGAAAAGTCATATAATACTCTGCGTGAAATGTTCTACGATGAATATGTTTTTGAAAATAAAAGCCAAAATAAAAATAGAATATAACCTAAATTTTGTATGGAAGAAGTGGCTGGTCCAAACAAAAGGTAAAAGTTACCTTTCGAGTGTTCTTGAACCAACTAAGTAAAAGTAGATATTACCGGCTTATATAGGAAAAAACGCGACGAAATGCATGAAAATCTCAAGCATTTCTTGAGTACGAAAATTAAAGCTAAAAAAGGGCTGTTAAAAGTTTAATATACACCACATGAACTATGTAATGTAATTATCAAGCGACAATATAATGATTAATCTAGCTAACATCCAATAAGTTCTTATGAAACACCCATTGTATAAATTACATGAAAGTTACACCTGAATAGTTTTGGAAAAGAAATGCACTCTAACCAATTACTGTATTGTGGGGGAATTTGGAGCTATATAAATTAAAAAAAAAAAAAAAAAAACAACGTGTAAAACAGAGGAAGGTTATAATAACTTGATATGAAATAGGCAATTCTGCCACACTTGTAAGTATGTTGATGTCAGCAGATTATTCCTAAGTTTAGTTACTATATTAAAATGAACAAACCATTAAAAATATAAATCGAGACATTATCTGGCATCACAACTTAAATGTTTTATTAAACAATATCCAGTGTTTCATGTACAATATATATATTCGTGGGGTGAGGGGAATGTCTATGGTATTATTACTACTGAAGGTGATATTTCAACTTACTACTGCCAAAAGTCAATACTGACTATACTAGGTAGGCATTTCATCTGGGGAACAAATGTCCAATAATACATTTAAAGACTGAGGACAAATGTCCCGGATCCGTTGGTAGTACCTAGCAGGAACTATACAGAGGGTAGTTCTAAAATTTAGAAGTTTTATACCTTGAAAGAATTATTTAGAGCCTTGTTACCTAATCACACGGTGCTCAGTCTAAAATTAATCTCACATGTGTAGAGCAGTTTTATTGTGTGGGTAAATTTGTGTAAAGAATATTTTTTGGCACTAAAGCATCGACACTACAACCTGTAAGAAGGATGATGATCGAATAGTTTCATTTAAGGTACTCGGATTTTCGTGCGTCAAGTTGTATCAATTCAAGGTCATAACGAACACCGGCTTGCATCACACTTCAGGGTGCAGAAGAGTGGTTGTTAAGTTCAATTTGTTGCCTTTTGTCACATTTTGTACTTGCAACTTTTCACAGTTTTTACATAATGCTACACCTAGTGTAGACAAGAAACAAGTTTTGTCACTCCAAGAAGGGCTCTTTTGAAACTGATGTTTCATATAGGGTTTCCACAGGGCTTTAATTTACAGGGAATGGACACTCCTTATCTATCGAATGAATAACCAAAATATGATGTCGCGAGTTCACCTGTATATCCTGTAACGGAAAATCGATCGATAATGAGTTATCTATCGTTAGTTAGCGGTAAATTGGTATGCAACGCTCGCACCTAGTTTACAAATACATCCGTATTTTTGTCAATAATTATCTGATTTTCAAAATTTAAAATTTGTAAGAAAGAAGAAACATTGATCTTTTATGACAACTATTTTTTATTTCAACAACGGAAGTGTTTGTTCCAAGCCGACGAGTAAAAGACGACAACCTTATACTTTTTACGTCTTTTTTGTAATTATCTATCGTTAGTTAGCGGTAAATTGGCATGCAATACATGCACCTAGTTTACAAAAACATCCGTATTTTTGTCAATAATGGGCTGATTTTCAAAATTTTAAATTTGTAAGAAAGAAGAAACATTTACCTCTTATAATATCTATTTTTTATTTCAACTAAGGAAGTGGCTGTTCCAAGCCGACGAGTAAATACCTTTTTCTTTTTGGTAAAAATCTTGTCTCGATTTGATGAAAAAAGTGCTCACGTGTCTACAAAAATTGTTTATAACTTCGTCAATATATAGTATAATTTACTGAAAAAAATATGTCTGGAAATTGTAGACTCAGATTATTTCAAATTATTCAGATTATCTTTACTTGTTTCACAGGTTGAGACTTTGATTTACAAATTGTAACAAGTGTAAATGTAAACTTTTGCATGATAGTCATGTCACAACATCCTGACACCCAAAATTATGACAAAGCGATTAATTAATAGATTAATTAATAAAAGCTCTGCCCATTGAGCCAAAAGCAAATTCACAATGCTACCCATTGTCCACAAATTTAATTAACCAGCACTTAATTTAAAAAAAAATGAAGAATGCAACAAACAACACCAAATTTCAGTGCAAGTAATTTTAAAGAACACTGATCAACCGTGTGTTTAAAATAGCACAATATTTAACCGCCCATTTTGAAGTTAATATTCAGAGGAGGTCGGAAACCTTAGATTCAAATGTCAATCTCATCCAAGTAAAGTACGATGCAATTCATGTTAAGTGTTTTAATCGAGTCTGTTAGCACTGATACCACCCGAAATTCGTTAAGGTGTTGATCACCGAATAACACTTTTTTCGACAAAATTGCTATAATTTACGTTGCTTTATTTCATTAACTAACACAGATATAGCAATAAAATGCATAGTAATGCTCAATCCTATGTCCACTGATTAACTTCCATCTTATGTCAACTCATTTCATAACTCCATTTTTGTCTAATACCCCCCGAAAGTTGACAAGAAAACACGAATTTGTACATACTTCCGCCATTTTGGAAAACAACGATTACATTTTAGTATTGATTTCATTGTTACTCAAGCAAAAGCTGCTCGAAAAATAACAAACAAGATAGTCAAAATATTTATTTCACAATATTTAATTTACAATTCGTTCTGAAATTTCTTAATGTAAGTTCTTTTCAACATTTGAGTATATAGTCGTGAAAGCAGCAACATGTACCATTCGCCATTGAGGTGTTTTTATTGAGATCCGGCCGCGCATGCGCGCGACATCATATTATCGCAATTTTGGAGTGTCCATTCCCTGTAAATTAAAGCCCTGGGTTTCCAGCCGTTTCACCCCCAAGACTTTTCCTCACCGAGACATTTCACCCAAAGACTTTTCCTCCCAGTCTTTTATTGTATGAGACATTTCACCCCCAAAATATAAAAAGTACTGAGATGGTGAATTTTCTTGGTTATTCTTAAAGTTAATTGATGTAGTAACCTGGCCTATGAGGTCAATCTGGGACACCCATCCAAGTACAGTACGCGCCAGGAGGAACTCACAATTTCCGCTTTACTTCACTGACGTGGAAAAAAAAATCCGCCGCGACATCGAGGAATAAAACAGATTTCATCGATGTCTCGACATCGCGAAATATCTCAGCGATATTTCACGACCAGCACGAAAAATATTATAGAGTCATAACTCACCTGGATAAGCTGAACATTTAATGAAATGACCGTAATGAAACTGTGCATTTTACGTCTGCCAATTATGTGACATTTGGTAAAATTAAAACCAAATTTCTAATACATTTGCTGTGTAGGTTTATGTGTACTTCCGTCGTTGAAAACGTTCGTAATTGTATAGCAAAATCGATCAATAATTTTGTCAAGCGCATAGACGATACAGATGTCGCAGTAGGGTTTACTACATGTTGTATGTGTTCTTTAAATATAGGAAAGCAGTTTTAACACGTGTAAATCGAAAACCAGTCAATTTATTTTCTGAAAATAGCAGCGATTTTTTTCCTTCTTTAGATGGGTCCGGTAAACGGATCCGTTCCCAATCACCCCCGAACCCATCCCAATTCTTAAGCAGACCTGTACCAATTTGATCAGAATAGCCTTTTTCCAATTTACTTTTGAAATATAAAGCACTTTAGTCCGAAACATTAAAATATAGAGCACTTTAGTCCGAAACATTAAAATATAGAGCACTTTAGACCGAAACAGCCTAACAGTCACCATCTCTAACTCAAATTTTACTCCCGATAATGGCATTCTTCACATGCAATGTAATCGAATAATTCTGAGTACAAATAAGTTGACTGGTTTGCCTAATAAATACTATAAACACGTTGCAGTGGAACAGAAAATGAAACCATTCAATTAACCGGAAATCAGTCAAACCGAAACTAAGAACCATAACAGCAAATACAATTGGAAAAAAAATAAAAACAGAAAGTGGCTCTTCAACTTAAGACGTCTTACCGATTTCAGTTTCTTGCCGATACCGAACCATAATCCTAATAAAGTAGATAAAATAATCTGATTTTCGGTCGGCAAGTTAACGAGCAGTTTACTGCTAAACAGGTAATTTTTGAGCCAGAGAACACGAAGTCTACATGTATAACATCACTCCTATTTTTACTTTGTTGTAATAATCATTTTAGCCTGAACAACTACTACTACTAACAAGTACTGTAATTTCATGTGAAATGCTGAATAGAAGCAACATTCCTGTTAGAATATTGATCCCTTATTTTATCAAATGTGATATAAGTTTATTTTCAGATTGTTGTGTGCACTAACATATGTAAAAAAATCACAAAGTTGACATTAGTTATAAAAGAAAGCAGAATGATTCACAAGATTAGCAAATAATGTAATTTTTTCACCTTATATATAATTCCCAGTTTGCCTTATTTCGCGACATGAAAATTCCCAATTTGGCACTTTTCACGACTCGAAAATTCCCAATATGACTGGTACAGGATCCGTTCCCAATTAGGTGAAAAAAATCATTGAATAGGGTCAGCTGTTCCGAGAAGCAATTACTTTCGGTTTTGAATTGTCATTTCTTCTGTTGCGAGCTTCATAAACAAATGCATCAGAATGAGAGTTTTATACATTTAAATGATATTTTAAAGCGTAAAATTCACCAGAATGCGTGTAATCAGGAACTTTGTGAGCTTGATATGTCAATTCTTACCTGTGAAAAAATTCGCGGAACCATTTAGGGGACATCCGCCGCAATATTTGGTGACCATGTCCGCGGCGGTGATCCTGGAAATGCTGTGGATTTGGTTGCGTTTTAAGGAATGGGAAGTCCGCGACGACCTTGAGGAAAACAAGAGTTCCTCCTGGCTTGTACTGTACTAACCAGAATAACGTTGCTTAACTTGGCAAACGTTCCAGACACTCCAACCATGTCGCTAAAGAGCTAGCCCAACAGCGAGGCTGTTGGAAATGCCTGATATACCCGGTGTCCACTACACTCCTCCCCTCTTTAACCTTTAGGAGCTGGACATCTACTGTACAGCTTACTACAGAGACCCCATTCCGCTCCAACTGTGCAAGGGACTCAATTCCACACTGCACTCCCAGTGCACGCAGGCACTAACCAAGGTAAAGAGCCGGCGAATATCCATAGAATTACCGCTGCCACCAATGTAGTTACCTGGCCTATGAGGTCAATCTGGGACTCCCATCCAAGTACCAACCATGGATAACGTTGCTTAACTTAGCAAAAGTTCCAGACACTCCAACCATGTCGCTAAAGAGCTAGCCCAACAGCGAGTTTGTTTGTTTTTTGGGGTTTAACACCGATTTCAACATATGTTATATCTCGGCGGTCAGTCCACCTAACCGGTTTACCTGGATAACTAACCAGTAATTGCCAATTTCTCCGCAAGTGACTGACTACTGTTCCCACATGATCTACTCTGAATCAGCAGTGAGAGACAAATAAACATAAGACACAATGTCTAAGAACAATTGTCACGGAGAAATTTTTGCCCTGCCCAGGGGTCAAACCAACGACCGATGGATTACTAATCCAGTGCTCTACATATTGAGACGGTCTGGGACTTATGTTGTGGATTCGTTTTTGGCAGATTTTTATACTGTTTGGATTTACATTAGGAACAGAAAGCGGTGAATTTCTGGACTGATTAAATGGGATTTTCGGACATGTCAACCGGTCCCAGATGTTATGAATCGGTAATAACCTGACAATTTGTTGGATTTCTGCAAGCCTGTCAATTACGTCAATCAGGCACTAAGTATTACCCCGGGCAATGACCAGATGTTTCTGACAATTAACGCAAACGCGCGTAAGAAAGAGCCCACATTCGTCACCTAATCAACCAATTATCGATCTCGCGTGTCAAGGTTTTGTCGCATGTAACTAGAGATAATGGCCTGGGGGAAACCCTGTTACTAAAATGGTGGCAGTGGTAATTCCACCAATTTTTGCCGGCTCTTTACCTTGGTTAGTGCCAGTGTGCACTGGAAGTGCTTGGTTGCACGGTTGGCTAAAATTAATTTTGCATGCGCTGGAACAGTGCATTCACCTTTCTGTAGCTAAGTGATATTTTCTAATATTTTCAAGTTTTTATTTATTAATTCCTTATAAAATTGGTTTGTATTGTCTTATTTTAATCTAAGTTTACCCACTGAAGTAAAGTTTTGGAGCAAGTTAAGGCTGCCTTTGTAACTCGAGCAAATTTCTTCCTTAGTCGACAACTGTCAAATTCACCCGCCATTTTCCCACACTTCCGGTTAATTTGTTTACACATACAATGAATCTGGTAATAACTAGTTTCGTCCTCTTTCTGTTATTAAATGCTTATAAGTTTACAAGTTCTGATCAACCCTCACCATCTTCCCAACTAGGATCTATATTAATCTTGGTTAAACGGTCTTGTAGACTTATTTCTTACAATCAAGCAGAGGTCCCAAGCAAGTGCTCGCTGATATTTATTCACGGTCTCCTAGCTACCCAAACATCAGATATTGAGGCCAATCCAGGACCAAATACAAAATATCCCTGTGGAACATGTCTTAAAGAGGTTACTTGGAACGATAAAGGCATCCTGTGTGGCTCTTGCAGTACCTGGTATCACTGTGCTTGTCAAGGGCTAGGAGACAAAACTTACAACTTCCTGTCCATTTCAAGCTTTTCTTGGTTTTGTATCACATGTGGAAGTCATAACCATTCAGCTAGCTGTCTCACTGGACAGTCTAGAATCCCAATAAAGTTTCACCTACCTGGAACATGCCCCTGATGATCTTCCTCACCAAAGCAGCCCAGTGAGAAAAAATAGTCACCATGGTTATCCAAAAGCGAGCTCTACCCCCAAACAGTTTAAAAATAAAGGAAAGAAAAAGGTCAAACTACAGTCCGAAGAAAGACTCACTATTCTCAATATTAACTGTCATTCTGTCAATAACAAAATTCCTGAATTGCATCAAGTTATTGATCAAGTCAAACTTGATATAATCTGCTGCACTGAAACTTGGCTTAAAACCCAGCACCAACACTGCAGAAATTTTTCCCAGCAACCTTGGCTACCAGGTTTATAGAGATGACAGAACAACTGGCAAGGGTGGAGGTGTCCTCCTTGCAGTCACACATAACCTACTTAGTGAAGAACAGCCAGACTTAAAAACAGATTGCAACATCATATGGTCCAAAATTTCAATAACTGGTATCAAAGACATATATTATGTCTCTGCATACTACAAGCTCCATGAACATGATGAAGACTTACTCAGTGAACTTTGGTCATCTATAGTAAAAATTCCTCAAAACAATCATCTTGATATTAGGTGACTTCAATCTCCCAGGACATGAACTGGTCAAATGAAACACCAACAGATGCATGCAAATTCAAAGATGTATGATAATTTTGCAGAGAACATGATGAATCATAATTTTGAACAAATGGTCAAAGTTCACACATGGGATAAAAATATCCTAGATCTCTTTCTCACAAACACTCTTGGCCACGTCCATGACACAAAAAGTCTTACCAAGCTTTAAGCACCACAGACCATGATATAGTCTTCCATGAACTTAAGCTCAAAAGAGGGCGAATCAGGCAAACCCCTCGACTGGTCAAATCATACAAGAAAGCAAACTGGTCTGACTTCAAAAATGACTTGGTTACTTTCAGTAGGACGTTCAACCAAAATCATAATGAAGACCCTAACCAATTATGGGACATGTTCAAAGCAGAGATCAAAAGGTTATCATCCATACACATACCGTCAAGACAATGCAAAAATAAAGCTGATTTACCATGGGTTACTCACAATATTGTCAAACAGATTAGGAAAAGGAACAAACTCTTCAAAAAATAAAAAGGTCTCAGTCACAAAATTGTCAGAACATAAAGAAATTCAAACATCTAAAGGCATCGTGTGCAAAAACAAATAAGAAATGCTTATTGGTCATATCTAGAGTCAATCATCTTCTCAGATAATACAGATCCAGGTCATAAGAAAAAGTTCTACAACTTTATTGAACACAAAAAAACTGAAAACAGGAATTGCATCACTCAGCACTGATGGGCATACTTACAGTGACCCAGTGTCCAAGGTGAACATACTTAACAAACAGTTTCAATCAGTTTTCTCAAAGCCTTCACCACTCAGTCTCAAACAAATAGCTAAAAGCTCAATGTCATCACTTGGTCACCTGCCCATGGCTCCCATATCCATCTCAGTTCATAGAGTTGATAAGTTATTGACAGGACTAAACTCCCACAAAACCCAAGGTCCAGATGAGATTTCACCTAGGTTACTCAAAGAGCTACACACAGAGATAGCACCAATCCTTAAAATCATATTCCAAAGATCACTAGACACAGGTATTGTTCCTAAGGATTAGAAACATGCCATCATCATACCAGCATATAAAAAAGGGTCAGAATCAAAACCTAGCAATTACAGACCAATATCACTCACATGTATAGCATCAAAACTGATGGAAACACATCATTGATTTCAAACATGATGGATTACTTTGACAAACACAACTTTACTTTGCCCCCAGCAACATGGATTCAGTTCAAAACATAGCTGTGAGACATAGCTCATTGGCTTCAGACAAGAAATAACTGGTCAATTTTAGAACAAAGGTGAAAACCATGAGAGCCTTGTCATGCTACACAAAATAACAAACAGGTGAGTGTCGATTATAATCACCTAACAACCACAAACAACAAATTCCTCATCCCACAATCAAAAACACAACATCACATGAACTTATTCCTTCCCAAGGACTATACAACTCGGGAACGAATTACCGACCCAGATTAAGGCTACCTCAACTGTACCAGCTATTATCAGTGGACTAAACAAGTTTTATAGATTTTAAGTATTCAAAATAAATGTTTAAGTAAGATCTTCAGTTAAATCTTGTTTTCTTTGTTATTATATTTTATAATTTTAATGTTCCTGACACACGCCTGCCTAGTAGTAAGTTGGAGCAGAAACGAGCTATATTATGTAGGAAGCTGTACAGTTAATGCCCGGCTTCTCAAGGTTATAGAAGGGAAGAGTGTAGTGGACACCAGATAGATAAGTCATCTCCAACAGCCTTGCTGTTGAACTAGCTCTTTAGCAACATGGTTAGAGTGTCTGGAACATTTGCTGAGTTATTTATAGTTAGTACTTTGACGGGTGTCCGAAACCGACATCATTGGTGAGGTTACTATAAGTGGTTTCCTGTTTGAAAAGGACCCTACCAATGAAATCATGGTTTAAGAGTTCTTTATTAAGTGCAAGGTCGCTCAGAAAGTGTGCAAGTTTTTTCAGCTGAATGAGCCGTTTGCTGAATTTGCCAAAAATACTTTTCTTATTAGCAAAACTTAAATACTTCAATCAATCCATGACAAAAATTTGATCATCTGTCTCTAATTATTATAACTACAGCTTCCAATTTGCATATTCTGCAAAGATATTTACAAATGAAGTGGGCATGTACCAAAGATTTTGGTAATGATAACTGCTGTTAATAGAGAAAAATTGAAAAAACAACGAATGCAGTTAGATTAGTTGATACGATAATGACAATGGCAGTCAAGTGAAAAAATAATTCAAGATTTTTATAGAAATTTGTCTGATCTTCAGGCACAGGACTAAAGCAGTAATGAAATTCAGAGGCATTGATAAAAGTTGTAGAAGATGTTGGATCCCTACTGTAGAGCCTGCATCAGAGAGGTCCATTATCAATGAAAGCAACTTCATTTCATCAACATCATCAAAGCAGCCTTGTACATTTTGAAAAAAAAAAGTTTCCTTAGAACTAACTCATGTCAACCTCCAGTAAAAGGAAATGAAGCTTATATTTATGTAAACAGATGAGTAATTTCTGAACTAGTCATTTTCAGTTGTATTTGATTCCAATTGGACTGGGGCATTCACTTTTGCTTCCTTGCATTTTTGGCTTCACCGATAAATACCAACTCTGTTATCACTTGTTACTAAAATTTTCTCCTTCAGCCAGAATTTATTAGAAGCACAGGTAAAATGCATACATACAATGCAACATTTACATTGGAATACTGTTTCATTTTTTTCACTTGATGGTCCATTGTCATTATATTATCCATTGATCTTACTGCATTCAGTCATTGTCGATATCTTTCTATGAACAGCAGTTGTCATTACCAAAATCGACAGTAAATGCCTGTTTCTTTAGGAAATAACATTGCAGAAATATGAAATGGAAGCGGTTGTTTGTAATAATTAGAGACAACTGATCAAATACTTTGACTAAAGTTTGAGTATCTCAGTTTTGTGAATAGGAATATTTTCGGCTGATTCAGCAAATGACTCATGCACACTTTTTGAGCTATTAATATTACACTCAATAGAATACTCTTTAAACCATTTTATCATCAGTAGGGTCCTTTTAAAACAGGAGATTCACCTAAAACAGTAGTTTATGCCAAGATCTTGCGGGAACATATAAAAGTCAGGCAAATACTGCCTTGCGCCAAAATATGGACATGTATGGAGCTTGCTGTCATTCGCGGATCAACAGCTGTTAGCAAACTTGGTTGAACAGTATGTGTTTGATTCACAAAACCTGTTTGTTGTGTTCACCGTCACACAGTTAGTAAAAATAGTGAAAAAAAAAATCAGCACAATCTGTGAGCTGGGACAAGAATGCATGTAGAAATGGCATTCTTGTAATGTGTCAGTAAAGTAAACTGTGAAAATTCTTGTATTGTACTCCATCCCATGACTCGCTGGACTCTAGACCTACACCTTGGCTTGCTAGGGACTTTCCATGGTTATAATAAATTACTATCTCATTGGCTGTATGACTCTGGAATGTATTACCGACTGAGGTCAAAGTGACTCCAACTGTACTAGCTTTCATCAATGGATTAAATGATATTCACAAGTAAATGTTTAAAAAAAAGATCTTTAGTTTAGATAAAAGTAAGATCTTTAGTAAAAATCCCATTTACTCTGTTGTTATTATTGATTATGTTTAATGTTCCTGACAGTGAGTAGATCCCATGATAATTTAATTTAATAATAATTTTATTTCAGGCAGCCTTTCATCATAGCCAAGATGCTGAAAAAAGACCAGACCAAGCCATCTCTGTTCATCAGATATTCAAAATTTTGTTCAAAGAATCCATTTGCGTCAGTTCCTCATGATATTTACAGTCACTGGAGCTATTCTGCTCCCCTTTCTCGGGGATCCTGAGGGCAATATGATCTACGGGAATCAAAGAGCTTCTCAAAGGGAGAAGGTCACTACTGGAAAATAGGAATATTTAAAAAAAAAATACAGGTATTCAGTACTGATTTCTCTTCTGATGTTGCTTAGCATGTCCTAAGGCTTTACCTGACCAAAAGGTCCCAAAGGTGATGTGTTTGGACTGTTCCTGTCTAAATATCCTGAATAACTCATTGTTAAACTGTAGTGGTCTATGGATATGTCAATTCATCATTTAGCACCAAAACTTCTATATTGAATACAAACTATTATACTTTATACATGAAATTCTGTTACACATGTACATTGCAAGCACAGGATTTGAATTACTTACCATATTTGGTTAGACTAGTTTGTTATGTCTCCCTTTGAAAAAGGGAGGGCATATTGCTTTGCTGCTGTCTGTCGGAAGGTTTGTATGTCCACCAAGTTTCCATTCATTTTCTTCGCAGAGGTTGCACATACTGAAATGAAATTTGGTATACAGATTTATCATAAAAATATCTAGGTCAAGTTCTGTTTTGGATTTGATCGAGCAATTTTTGACAGAGTTATGCCCCTTTTTAGAAAAATTCCAATTATTTGCAGTTTCTGTTCATTTTCTTCGCAGAGATTGCACATACCGAAATGAAATTAAGTATTCAGATTTATCATAAGAATATCTAAGTTTTGTTTTGGGTTTGATCGAGCAATTTTTGACAAAGTTATGCCCCTTGGACTTAGAAAAATTCCAATTATTTGCAGTTTCTGTTCATTTTCTTCGCAATGATTGCACATACCAAAATGAAATTTAGTATACAAAATTAATAATAAGAATATCTAGGTCAGGTTCTGTTTTGGGTACGTTCAAGCTATTTTTGACAGAGTTATGCCCCTTTTTAGAAAAATTCCAATTATTTTCAGTTCGCTGTTCATTTTCTTTGCAAAGGTTGCATTTAATGAAATAAAATTTGGTATACAGATTTATCATAAGAATAACTAGGTCAAGTTCTGTTTTGGGTTTGATCGAGCAATTTTTGACAAAGGTATGCCCCTTGGACTTAGAAAAATTCCAATTATTTGCAGTTTCCATTCATTTTCTTCACAGAGATTGCACATACCAAAATAAAATTTAGTATACAGATTTATCATAAGAATATCTAGGTCAAGTTTTGTTTTGGGTATGATCAAACAATTTTTATGCCCCCCATCAAAGATGAGGGGGTATATAGTTTTGCAAATGTTGGTTGGTCAGTCGGTAGACACTTTGGTTTCTGATCAATATCTAGAGAACGCTTGGACCCACCTTCCTCAGACTTGGTTTTTAGGTTGGTCATGTCTAATAAATGACCCCCATGGTTTTTCAGATCACCAGGTCAAAGGTCAAGGTCACAGTGGTCTTATATACCAAAATAGTTTCCGATCAATAACTATAGAACGCTTGGTCCCAGGTTGTTCAGTCTTAGTTTATAGGTTGGTCATGACCAGTAAATAACTGTTATAGTTTTTCAGATCACCAGGTCAAAGGTCAAGGTCACAGTGACCTTGAAGAGCAAAACAGTTTCTGCTGAATATATAGTAAATCCTTGGGCTCAGGTTTGTCAGACTAAGTATGTAGGTTTGTCATGATCAGTAGATAACAACTATTGTTTTTCTGGTCATTTGGTGAAAGGTCACAGTGACCTTGAAAAGCAAAATGGTTTCCGATGAATATGTTTAGAATGCTTGGGCCCGTGTTCCTCAAACTTTGTATATAAGTTGTTCATGAGTTGTAGATGAGCCCTTTAGTTTTTCAGGTCACCATGTCAAAGGCCATGGTCACAGTGTCCTTGAATAGCAAAATGGTTTCCAATTAATAACTATAGAACGCTTGGTCCCAGCTCGTCAAAACTTCATGGCTGCCTCTAGGGATAAGGCGCTAGGGGGCATAAATGTTTTACAAACATCTCTTGTTAAGGAAGTGTTACTCTTCAAAGTGTCAAATGTGATTACAGGTAGATGTTGTGTTTCAGGGGTATTATGAAATTAGACACATCAGATCTAGATTAATTGTAGTTTAGGAATATTTAAAAATCATTTTTCATTGAACTTCAGCGTAAATTATATACCACTTAGGTCTTTCCCATTGCACTAAATGTCATCTTGAAGTTACATTGATTTTTTCATACTGTATAACAGTTTGTTTTTGATGTATGGTCTACAACTTTCCTTTTTCAGGGTAGACACACTGACAGACTTTGGTTTCATCTATGTCTTCAATAAAAGTCGAGAAGAATCCACCAGCCTCTGTTCAAAGGTGCAGTCTGCTGACATACAGAGAATCCATTTGTACTTTAATGAACTTAACAAGAACATGTCGCACCCCAAGAGGTAAGATTAAAATATTACAGAACAACAGTGGAGGAAGTGTAACATTGACATCATCTTCGAAGAGATTATTCCAGAGTTTGTCAGTGAAGAAACCAGTCATCCAGTTGTTAGTTTCCTCTGCTCAGGGTCACCTGGGAGCTTACAGTGATGGAGGACTCCTTGTCGCAACATTTGCAGCTGATCTGGTTCTACGATCAATGGATACTAATCACAATCCAAAAATTTTGGCTGAAATTTATGAAACGTTTTTGACACTATGTTTAGAGTATTTAAACAACCCCAGCTGTAAATTCAGATATAAAGCCTTGCTGTCAGATATTGGTTTTATGAAGTTGTTTGTGAAAAGCATATTAGAATCAAAACCATTATGTGAATGGAATGAGATGAAACTTGGATATATATCAAAACTTATTTTAGAAACATTCCTTCAAAGTCTTTCAGATGAAAGTCAAAGTTTACATGCTTGTGATACAGTGTATACAATGACACAATTGGGCCATGAATTTTTGGAAAGCAAAACCATGCAGGGTTTATTATTGTCAGCTCCTGAACTGTCGAAATTCAGAGTTCAAGATTTAAAACCTAAGTTTGTGTTTCAAAACCAGCATAGTTATATAAAAGTTGCTTTGGTAACAGTTTCTCTCTCAGGTGATTTAGATGAATTATCAAATTTAAAATATGAAGTGAGTGAAGATGTACAAGTAGAAGATATAATTCTGGAAGGGTTATCAAATTTTTGTGAATCAGTAATCCAGTCTGATGTTGGACTGGTGCTCTGCCAGAAAGTCATACATCCACAACTAAAGCTCAGTCTAAGGAAGGCAGGAATGATTGTGATTGACAGAGTTGGTTTGCAACCTGTGAAATACATATCTAAATTAACAGGTAAGGTAAATATTAAGGATACCTTCTTTGTAATTTATTATACCCCCACAAACAAAGTTTGAGGGGGATATATAGAAGTGAGCTTGTATGTCGGACGGTCTGATGGTCCGTCATGGTTTCCGGACAATAACTCATGAAAGCCTTGACAGATTTAAACAATGTTTGGTACACAGGTGTAACATCATAAGGTACAGGTCAAGTTCGATATTGGGGCTGGTGGGGCCAAGGTCAAAGTCACTGTTACTAAAAATAGAAAAACGGTTTCCTGATGATAACTCATGAAAGGCTAGGCAGATTTAAAAAAATTTTGGTACACAGTTGTAGCATTACAAGGTACAGGTCAAGTTTGATATTGGGGCTTGTGGGCCAAGGTCAAGGTCACTGTTACTAAAAATAGAAAAACGGTTTTTGGATGATTATGCATGAAAGGCTAGACAGATTTTAAAAATTTTTGGTACACAGGTGTGAACATCATAAGATACAGGTCACGTTCGATATTGGGGCCGGTGGGGCCAAGGTCAAGGTCACTGTTACTAAAAAAAGAAAAACAGTTTCCCTAAAGTAACTCATGAATGGCTTAACAGATTTAAACAATTTTTGGTATACCGGTGTAACATACATATTGGGGCTGGTGGGGCCAAGTTATAGGTCACTGTTACTAAAAATAGAAAAACGGTTTGCGGACAATAACTCATGAATGGCTTGACAGATTTAAACAATTTTTAGTACACAGGTGTAACATTATAACATTACAGGTCATCATCTATATCGGGGCTGGTGGGGTCAAGGTCACTGTTACTACAAATAATAAAATGGTTGAAAAATTGTTTCCGGATGATAATTCATGAAATGTTGACAGATTTAAGAAAATTTTGGTACACATTTGTAACATCACAAGGTACAGGTTAAGGTTCGATATTGGGTCTGGTGGGGCCAAGGTCAAGGTCACTGTTACTTGAAAATAGAAATTATGGTTTCCGGATGATTATGCATGAAAGGCTAGACAGATTTTAAAAATTTTTGGTACACAGGTGTAACATCATAAGATACAAGTCACATTCGATATTGAGGCTGGTCGGGGCCAAGGTCAAGGTCACTGTTACTAAAAAAAGAAAACAGTTTCCGGAAAATAACTCATGAATGGCTAAATAGATTTAAAAAATTTTTAGTACACAGGTGTAACATTGATATTGGGGCTGGTGGGGCCAAGGTCAAGGACACTGTTACTAAAAAAAGAAAAACGGTTCCCTGGACAATAACTCATGAATAGCTTGACAGATTTAAACAATTTTCGGTACACAGGTGTAACATCATAACATACAGGTCAAGCTTCGATATTGGGGCTGGTGGGATCAAGGTCACTGTTACTAAAAATAAGAAAATGGTTGGAAAAATCGTTTCCAGATGATAACTCATGAAATCTTGACAGATTATAATCAATTTTCGGTACACAGGTGTAACATCACAGGATACAGGTCAAGTTTGATATTGGGGCTTGTAGGGCCAAGGTCAAGGTCACTGTTACTTAAATTAAAAAATAAATGGTTTTTGCTCAATGACTTGAGTTAGGAATGAGATATTTTGATGAAATTTGCTGTAAAGGTAGCTTCTATGAAGACAACGCTTGGGATTGAAAATTTTGCGAGTTGGCTCAAGGTCACTGTTTGCTTAAACTTTAGCTAGTTCTACTATAAGATATACAGTTCAATGGTCTATCGGTAATTGTTTTCCCTATATACAATATTATTAAATATAAAATATATACATATTTCCATGTTTCTTATGTCACTTTATGCCATTGATTCTAAGCTTTCCAGTTCCAGTATCAAGCACCCATGTGGGGGTATTAATCACCTTTAGTGATAGCTCTAGTTATAGCTGGCTAGTAGGGGATACCAGAGAAACAGACAACCAGCATTTTTGCATAAATACCCAATTAAAATTAATTACTCAAAACAAAACTCTAATAAGTTGTATTGAAAAACATATAAAATTACCCAAGTACATGTATGCAAATAAAAAATTGATTGTGCTTATCCGCATTATTGGTAACAATGTCAGGTTTGTAACTGCATGGTTATCGTCTGGGTGCTTGAACAGGAAATGAAAGCATCTGTCAGTTGTTGTTATTGCTAAAAAATAATGGGAAGTAATGCCAGTATACAGAGAAAACTGAAAGACTAGCTTGTCCCACAAGCTACAAGTTGACTTAAATCTGCATGTAAAAATGATATACATGTACAATGAAAAATTTGTCATTTTTTGAAAAGATATAAAAAAAATTAGATTTAATACATGGCTCTTCATATCAGCAACATTTCTGATCCAATATTTTGTTGAATCTCATATTCCATTGTTGTATCACATCCTTTGTTCCAAGCAGACTGTACAGATTGGCACCATATAACCTTTTCACCGTACACTGTAATTTCATTTTATCATATTTACTTTGACTGTGTTTCAAGTTTCAACCATATTACCAAAACAGGTCACTGATTAAAAAAAAGTATTAATTAGTAGATCTTCTCTAATATCTTTATTGTTTAGGTTGTATACCAATCCAAAGTTCAGACAGTTGTATATCAGATAGATGCTATGGATACATAGACAGTGTTCAACATGAAATAATAAACAAGAAGAGTTATCTTCTCCTGCAAAAGGCAGACAGTCCTGTTTCAACATTGATGTTATGTCACGAACATGAGCAGCCATTATGTGAACTCAAAGTAAGACAATAGTTTTTTACTTAACACACTGAAAGGTATGAGAATGGTAGGAGGTAGTCTGCCCAGATATCTATGTTTAGATACCTACTTGTAATACAAATGTTTGTGAAAACAGAAATCATTCTGTATGTATCTTGAATTATTGGAAGCCCTTATTATTCTAATTACCAATTTTAGATATAAATATTTATGCCCCCACAAAGTGGGGTGCATATAGCGTTGCACTTGTCCGTCCGTCCGTCTGTCCGTACGTCCCGAAATCTTGTGAACGCAACTCCTCTTAAACCAGATGGCAGATTTTGCTTAAACTTCCAGGCATGAACAACCTTAATGTGTAGATGGTAGTAAATGAAGGAATTTTCGCTGCGACCAAATTTAACAGAATTATGGCCCTTTGTTGATTTTTTCACTATATATCATATTGAAATTTTGTGAACGCAACTCCTCTTAAACCGGATGGCAGATTTTGCTTAAACTTCCAGGGATGAACAGCTTTAATGTGTAGATGGTAGTAAAGGAAGGAATTTTTGCTGTGACCATATTTAACAGAATTATGGCCCTCTGTTGATTTTTTCACTATATACCATTAAATAATTGAACATATAAATTTTAATTTGTAATTTAATTTAACATGGAAATTAAGGTTACTGTTAGATCATTTTAGGTAGATGTACAGAAAAATCTTACATACAGGATGTACATGCTCTATGTTTATGAGCACTTAGCATAGTGGGGGCATCCGTGTCCTATGGACACAGTTCTAGTTGTGATTGAAATATGTTAAGGTTTTATGAAACTGCAGTTGTGAAAATCTTAAAGCCTTATTTGTCAAAGTCTAGTATTTTCTTGTTATTCCATTATGGTACAGTTGGAGGTTTTGGTAAATTTCTTTAGTCAACCCTATTGAATATACATGGTATTTTAAAAAAAAAAAAAAAAAAAAAAAATGTTTTTGTGAAATAAGATGATTATTATGACATATTCCAGGATGTTTGTGAAACCAGCCTGGACTGTCTAAAGCAACTTTTGTACCACCCTGTTGTGTTAGCTGGAGGTGGATGCTGGCAGGTGGGACTAGGGAACTACTTAAGGGCTAAGGTCAGAAGCCATTGCAGTTTTTTGTTTTGTTATAACTGCTGCTGGATTTTATTTTAATGCGAACTTTTTTTCGACAGTTTTACTTAACACATCCAAAGAAATGATTGGATGAAACTAATGTTTTTCTGGTAGATTTCTAAAGAGTTCTAACCAGTATCCTTTGTCAGCCAGAGTCTTGTCTTCATGAATAAGTTTGTCCTCCAGGTACTAGAAATCAAAACTAATGAAGGATTTTGAAACAAATGCAATGGTCAGTGTACATTGTCAAAGGTTAAGGAAAATGACTAGGATAGGAAAGTGCTGTTGGAATGCAAACCTGATGATTACAATTATAAAGAACTTCATTTTTCAATTAAGTTATGGTTTTGTGTTCTGATTTCTAAATTCTCAGTATAATTATAATTTGTTTGTCTATTTTTCAGGTAGAGGAAGAGAAAGAAAAGTTTTCAGTGGACCTTGAATGTCCTGCATCGATGATAAAAGAGGCAGCATTTTTATTCTCACAAGCACTTACAACAGGGGCTCTTGGTGGTTTCCATGGTTACAGTATCAGTAAAACTAGTGGCCATGTTTTTAGGACTGATGATTGTTTTAGCAGCTGTGAGTTGGAAAAGCCACATTGTTCATGTGGGATCTACCAAGTGAAAGAAAATGAAGATTTTGTCAGGTTGCATGACAGCCACGCCCTGTATTTTAAAACTGAGGAATTTAACAAGGACTGTATAACACTTGAAGATGTTTTAAAGAATCAAGATGTTGTTCTAGACAGTTTTTCAGCGAGTTTGAATGCCTTGCAGACATCAGTATTGACAGCTTGCTCCATTCTAAAAATTGGTCAAGTTGTTGAAAACTTGTGATCAAAATTTAGTTGGATTTCTTTGAAACAATTACCGGTAATTAGAAACATTCATCGTCTGAATCTGTACCAGTGCTTGCTTGTTGAGGTTGCAGACATGTTCATATCTGTGTTCTAAATGGTAATGGTGGCACTTTCAAGGACTGCCAAAGAAGTGACCTTATTTTCAGGAAGTTTTTGGTGTGTGTTTTATGGTTCCAAGTGAATATTTGAAACTAGAATGATGCAGTTTTTAGCAGATTTTACTGTTTTGAATTATGTTAAGTTGTTTGTCTGCTTAAATGAAGATCTAGATATTATTGAAATAGATGTACAAATGCAAAACATGAAAGAAGGGGGATATCAAAAATTAAATATTAAAAAAAAAACATAAGAAAGAAATGTATCAGGAAAGTTTTATTCAGAATGACATTTTCCAGGTTTGAATGTCACCTGTCACATTGAAAAGTGGTGATTGATCTGAAAATGTTTCACATAGAGTTCACATGTAGAGTGTTTCATATTCTTATATTCAGTCAAAAAAGGAAGTACCCATCATTTCTAGCTATATTATAGCTACTTGGAATTAGAATATATTCTGACTAATTGTTTTATCCGGAATCAAAAACCATTCCTTTCTGACTTTACATGGAAAGTTTTTTTTTCTGCTGCAATATTTCTTTCATTGAAACAGTTTGGATGATATGACATTGGGGTCGATTTTAAAAATAACACTCACTTCGGTAAGTCTGGGTTAACCAGCAGGAAAGGTTTAAATTCATTTTAAATGGGATTTAAGCAACAAAAAGGGGTTGTAAGTTAAAGAAAAGGAGTCAGTATCTCCTGTGACCACCATTTTGTTCTATGATTGATGTCATTGCCTGTGCATGCTGTTGACATAACGCCGTGTATATGGGGCAGGCAAATTGTCACATTCAACTTGTATGGCTGCTGCAAGGTTATTTACTGTGTTTATTGCATGATTTGTTTGAACATGATGCCTTAACTCGTCCCACACGTGCTCTGTAGGGTTCAAGTCAGGATTGTTCTCTCCAATCAGCACGCTGGAAATGCAGATGATTGCGGCACCAGTCATGCCTTGCTGCCTGATGATGTTGGGTGAGAATTTGATTGAAATATGGTCGGTACGCACAAATCGGTTGAATGTTTTGTCTCAACCGATTACGGACAGTCTGTGGATGAATACCATGCTGTCTCTTTGTTGCTGCTGTATATACCAATCATCTGCAACACTCGTCATGTATGGCCTACCACTTGGGATGTTTCCCATGACCCAGAATCATCTCCACAAATGCTCAATGGTCTTACAAGTTTAACCAAACAGCCGGGATACAACTTTTACTGATGTACCCGCATGTAGCATCCCAATAGCTTGGTTTTTGTTTATCTTTATTCAGTCCCGGCATTTTTGTTTGGCTTGAATTTGCATGATTTTATTCAATTGTTACTTATTTCTGATCAATCTTTACAGTCAGATACTACCACCAGATAACGACGACCTGTGCTGCACAAGGTGCACATATAAAATGACAAAATTTGGTCATTAGCCGAAGGGCATGGTTTACTACTGATAAACTTAAGTTAACAGGTACTGGAAGGATTACATGTTCATTGTTTATTATATTTCTGTTAACATAATATTAATGAAGAGTGGGTACTTTCTTTTTTTTGGCTGACTATATGAATATTATGGTTCACCTTGTGATAGCTTGTGAAATTTAAACCTTTCTTTTTCTGGCGGCAATCATGTTTGCCTTTGCGACCAGTGTTGTAGACCAAGATCAGCCTTCTCTATTCACCATTCAGTAGGTAAATTTTCAATAAGCACCCCTGTAAACAATTAATGGATCAGTCCAAATTGAAAGATGTTCAAGTCTGTTTAAGATATTTAAGAGTTAAAGTGTAGAGTACAAAGTTAGAATGTGTACAGTATACAAGAAGTAGTTACTGTATTGAGATACGACCTAATGACTAAGGTAAAGAGTTGTTATGTCTCCCCCCCAAAATGGGGGAGACATATTGTTTTTCCCCCAGGTTGTCCGTCCATCCGTCTGTCTGTCCGTCACAAAATCGTGTCCCCTCTGTATCTTCCAAAGCCCTTGAAGGATTTTTATGAAACTTGGGTCAGATGTTCACCTCAAGGCGACATGCAGAACCCACTTTGCGGGTGTGGTGTTTCAAGGTCAAGGTCACACTTGGAGGTTAAATGTCAGATGCCACAAAATCGTGTCCACTCTGTATCTTCAAAAGCCCTTGAAGGATTTTTATGAAACTTGGGTCAGATGTTCACCTCATCAAGGCAACATGTAGAACCCACTTTGTGGGTGTGGTGTCTCAAGGTCAAGGTCACACTTGGAGGTTAAATGTCAAATTTTACAATCGTCTGATTCAATACTGCCTGGCTGGGGGGGGGGGGGGGAGACATGTTTTTGTTCAATCAAAAACCATTTCTAGTTTAGTCATGTTATTCCCTATTTATTGTTTAGAATTTGTTCATTTGAATAAAACAATTAAATCATACTGTGGAAATTGATGTAAAGGTTTTAAATATATGATTTATTTTCCAGTTGTTTTTTTTTTCATTGCAAATTACATTGTATGTTGTGAAGTGGTTTAATAAGAAATCATTTTCAAAGTTACTATTTATTTTGTTTCATTGTTTGATTCAAAGAAATTGAAAAATAGGTACGTTATTTTCCTTTAACAATGTTTTGTTTCTTTGTTGGAACAACCTAGTTGCAGTATAATGGTATGAATACTGTTTGTCCTAATACTAATAAATAACATGCAGTGTGATATCAGTTAAATATCTAATTCCTCTTTGATAAGGATGTTCCTTTCATGAAGCTCTACCAGAATTCTTCAAAGAATTATCTATGCAGAGCTCCATTTTCGATGGCCAACAAGAATAAAATCCTTTAACAATCTTACTGTCTAACACCAGCAGGCCCAGTGCTTTAACATTTGGTGTGTAGAGTAGCAATGTCAAGTTAAAGATCTAGGAAACCACTGATTAGGAAATCTGTTGTGGGACAATGGAATATCATGGCCTTTTCATGCTGCTAGTCAATCTTTATCAGAAGTGCAAAATAATTGGTGATAAATTGTAAGTGGAAATTACTATCATATTAAAAAAAAATCTACATAAAAAAGCTTAACTCTGCAAAGTATAAACATTTTACAGAAATTATGATTTGAAGTGAGGATGCAGTCAGATATTGTACTGATCTTGCCACACAGGGCTATCCTTTGCATAAAGCATTTTCATTTTGGTGCAAGGTAAGGAAGGTATCATTTTTTGGAAAAATATTGAATAAGGAGATGTGCAAAAGTCAAGAACAAAATTGCAAATATTTGATAAGGACAAAGGTGAAAGTCCAGTAAGGAGATTGGCGAAAATCAAATAGAAAGATTGCATATATTGAATAAGGCAATGGTTGAAGTCGAAAAATGAAAGTTGAATGATGAGATGGCAAAAGTTAAACAAGGAAACTGCAAATATTGAATAGAAAGACAGGCAAATAATGACCTTAAAGGATTTGAGTAAGGAAATGACGGAAATCGAATAAGAAATTGGCAAAAGTAAAATAAGGATATGGGCAAATGTCTAAAAAGGATTATGAATAAGAAAAGGGCGAATGTTAGATGAGGACATTGGCGAGAAGTGAATAAGATAATGGCGAATTTTGAATAAGTAGATGTGCAAAAGTCGATTATTGAAATGTCAAATTAAAAAGAAAAAGGGAGCAAACTTTACACACCTTGTAGTTGTAATTATGGAAATTTGTGTATTAAATATGAACTTAGGAATCATTGCCGGTTAAGACAATTGCTTCATGATAGACCAAATTTATTGAATTCACTTGTTTGGAGTGTGGCTATTCTATGGCAGTCAGCTCTTTTGCATCATTTTACACACTTTAGCTATTCATGAGTCAAGAAAGTAGTTCCATAAATGTTTTACTAGAGCATAAAAGTGGATTTCCCAAATATGGAATTAGACAGCTGCTGTGCACAACACTAACAACATTGTTTATCAGAGTGGGAAAAATTCAAACTATTCCAGGAATTTGTTTCAATATTACTGTGATTACATGCTAAGCTGCTGAATTTGATTTGATAAGAGAAGATTTACTGCATTGAGTGGGAATCATTTTCAATGCAGAGCTACTGTCCCCAGTCATTTATATAACCACCTAGTTTATTTCGATGGTTGGATGAGCCAAGTCACGTGTTAACTTGTAGAAATATCATTTTCTTCAGCTTCCCATTTTTTTTCTCATGAGAAAAGCTAAAAAACTATAAAGCTGAAACTTAAAAAAAGGTTAATATTCTATTTATTTTCTCATTACCATCATCAAGCTTTCACAAGTTGTTGCTCATGCATGAAGGTGTATTGCAGCAAAGCACCATATAGAAATTTGAAAATAAAGCAGATGTAATTCTGTACAAACTGCCAAAGAAATCCTTCACTATATAAGCCTGGATTAAATTAGTCAGTTAGAATGGTAGTCAACATCTGGCACTTATTCATTTGTTTGATTGCTGAATGGATGAATAAATGAATCGAGTTACTGATTGGTTTAACAGATTCAAATATGAAAGAACAAAAGGTTATGGTTAATATAAAGGTTTTTGTTTAGCTCCTTTCTCTATGTCTAATATTTTATTGTCTCCCCCACCCAACATAGTGGGGTGGGAGACATATTGTTTTTTGTATGTCTATATGTCTCCTTTCTCTATATCTACTATTTTATTCTCCCACCTAGTGGGATGGAAGACATAATAATTATTTATCCCCCAGCCAAAGGCAAATGGGATATTAGAAATGGAATGTGTCCATGCAAATTTTGTCCGGAGCATAACTCCAAAAGTACTTGAGTGATTTTCTTCAAACATCATACACTGACAGAGTACATTGCAGTGTGTAAGAACAAAAACTCTACCTAGCCTACTTTCAAAGTTATTCCCTTTTATCAGATTTACTTGAAAAAACTTCGTCCGAAGCATAACTCCAAAAGCACTCGAGAGATTTTCTTTAAACTTAATACACTGACATAGCAAACTGGTAGGAAGTGCCTTGTGTAAGAACAATAACTCTACCTTGCCTACTTTTAGAGTTATTCCCATTTATCAGATTTACTTGAAAAAGTAAATTCCAGAGCCTTACTCCAAAAGCCTTATTCTTTTTCCACTTACTTGAAAACTGTACTCAGCATGACCATAACTATACAGCTTTTCAAGGATTTCCTGTCACCAAATAAAATGTTAGAAAGTACAACCTTCAGGTAACTTCTTCCCGGTGGGGTATCAACCATGTGTAACATGGCTCTTGTTATTGCTTGTTTTATGCATGTCACAAAGTTCGTCTGCACTACTTCTCCAAAACCGCTGGATCGCTTTCAATGGAACTTGCAATGATGTATTGATACCAAGCCTGGATGAGCATATATATCATCAGCATTTTCTGGTTCAGGGATTTTCAGCAAAGTTATGAGCCTTGATTTGTCGAAAGTTGAACACATATGGACATATCTCCATAACCGCTTGCCAGATTAAAAAACAAAATTCACAGGAATGAGCAAGTGTAGTTTCAGGTATAATGAATGTGTTCTTGTTGACTGATTTTAAGTGGAGTTATGGGCCTTGATTTGTCCAAATTTGAACTCATATGACCATAATGCCGTAACCAAATGACTGATATTGACAAATTTCCACAGAAATTATTGTGTAGTTAGAAGTTTTATTGATGTGTTCTGTTTGGCTGATTATTTGGAGTTTTGGCCCTTGATTTGTCCAAATACATACTCCATAATTGCTGATGAAATTTCGAGAAAAATTCACAGGAATGATGAGAAGTAAGTAATAAGGGAGTGTAGTTTTTTATTTTTTTATGCTTCCCGAAGGGCGAGCATATAGTTGCCGCTTTATCTGTCCCGTCCGTTCGTCTGTCCGTCATAATTTTGTCTGGAGCATAACACAAAAACTATGAGAGATATCAAGACCAAACTTCATAGGTAGTTAGATCTCATTAAGGAGCAGTGCAATGCACAAGAACCATAACTCTTGCTTTATTGATTTTTGAGTTATTGCCCTTTGAAATTTCTCATACTTATTTTTTGTACGGAGCATATCTCACAAAGTATAAGAGTTATCAACTTGAAAGTAGATAGATCTCATTGATGAGCAGTGCAATGCACAAGAACCATAACTCTTGCTTTATTAATTTTTGAGTTATTGCCTTTTGAAATTTCTGATACTTATTTTTTGTCCGGGGCATATCTCACAAAGTATAAGAGATATTAACATGAAACTTTATTGGTAGATAGATCTCTATGAGGAGAAGTGCAGCGTGCAAGAACCATAACTCTATTTGCATAATTTAGGAGTTATTGCCCTTTGTTATTTTTCATACTTTAAAAAAATACATATTAAACAATAGCCCTTTTGGAATTGGCATTTATTCGGGGAGCATCGATCGGTTCTACCGATTTCTTGTTTTGTCTTGTTGTGGTTGGGTGATTTTGAGTGAAGTTATGGCCCTTGATTTATTAAACTTTGAATACATTTGGGCATATCTCCATAACTGCTAGTTAGATTTTGACAAAACTTCACAGGAATGATCAGTAGCAAGTGTAGTAACACATATTGGCTTGTACTGGTTTAATGATTTTAAACAGAGTTGCGGCCTTGATTTAGGAGGAGATATGTGTTTCACAAAAAAAAAAAACAATTTCTAGTTGAAGTTGATTACGCGCATTAAGCAACAAATATTTACTTCTTAAACTGTTATATTCGCGTGTATCCATGCATTACCTTTTAAACGAACTTCTTGTCATAGCATGCTTAGGCAAATCTATTGAAAAGCTGCAGTATACTCAGTAAATCAGGTTGTAATGCTAAGGTAATGGTATGAGGAAAAGACTTTTATTCATTTGTATAATGCGTGTTTGAGGTGCAAAATGATTACATAATGGTTGACGAAATCGTAAAAAGATATGAAGAGTACGTGATCACTGACCTGTTCGTGCATATGTGAAGAAATGTCGATGTGTGCATTATTATATAATGATAGAAAGTACATGACTGGGATACTTAAGTTTAAGAACCTAGTGCATTCAAAATTCCTTTCAAATTTATGCATCCACGAGTACAATAATGCCATTCAGTGCTTTGATAGTTTTACTGTTGGTTTATTTTATCTGAATTAAATAAACATGCCATGGGAAATCTTATAATCTGAGGAACTGGTACTCAACTTTCGACAGTAATTTGCATACGCTACTGATTTAATGAATTCGTTAGTTATTTCGGCACACATGCCCAAAACTAACAAAACTTAAACTGTACAACGCTTACACGATGACGTTCTAAGTTCAAACAGTATTTATTCGCAATAAGCGTGGGTGGTCAGGAAGGATGCGATGAATTTTCGAAAAAAAAATTGTTGCTGTGCATGAATAGAACCTTAACTGTAATGTGGGAAATCTTCGTTTTTTTTCGAAACATTGCTAAGATTATAGCGAATGATTCAAATTTTTAATACTGAATACACTTACTGCAAACTAAACTGTAAGCGTCTGTAATCCGTCATGTATCAAGAGTAATTAGAAATAACATTTTCTTCTGCATGCGCTTTCCTAACATTCATAGTTTCATCTCATCACACATATCAATAATGAAAGCCATTGATAACAGTAGAACTTTAAAATTACAATATATTTTAAGATTGTTGAAACGAACTTGGATTGGAGACCTCGGATTATAAATGGATATTTACTTGTCTGAACATTATGCATTTTTCATAAACCCAAAGAAACATAGTTAAAACATTTATTTTTTAAGTTATATCATTTAATCTTGTAGCATGAATTTGACATATTTCAAATATTGATATTTCTAGTAAAAATGTTCTTCATATTCTTCTGAGAATGTTTTAAAATCGCTAAATTCATATTTTGTTCCATGGGTGGTTGATGATGATTTTTGCCGATTTTCTGTTTTCATTTTCATTCTCGGTCATAAACAAGTTCTCTGCCCTGTTTCTTTTCTCAGTACTTCTTTTAGAAGATTTTTGTTTCGCTGGAGAGAGCTACCGTCCGTCCCATGTCGTCGGGATCTTGCTTCAAAGATATCCACAGATTTTTCAGAGTTAGTTTCTTCGTTGTATTTCACAGTCTCATAACTTGTCTCCTTAAAAGATATAACAGTGTTGGTTGGGAGAAAAGAAGATATTGCGTAAGCTCAATATGAAAGACTATAAAAAGTTTATAATAACAGTAGAAAACATTACTATGTTGAAAACTGTATTTAAAAGAACTGAAGAGAGCTTCGTGGGGTCAAAAATAACTTTGAGATAATTGGAAGTTATTTTAGGTGTGGAATGACGATTGGCACTGTGACCTCCAATCGTAACAACTCGGCCTTTTCCGACAACTTCGTATAAAAGACCTCGTATGTAAGTGTATGAATACACCAAATGGTAATTACCCCCGGCTTTTAGAAAAATATAAACAAACATGGCAGAACTCAAGCAGTGTTTGTCGTATGCATTAGAAAAAATGAAAATAAATGTTAATTTAAAGTACAAACATGTAGAGGCTTCCCATATTATTTCCGAGGTGACTTATTGAAGTCGCCCGAGGTGTTCCGAATGTGTGACCTCTCACCCCTTCCAGGCATCGTACTAGAGATTGTCGGACCTTATAACACTCTAAACCCTCGACCTCATCTACGATTTATTAAAACTAAATTGTTCATCAGGATATTAAGTTAAGGAAAAACATGAAATTCAAGATATTGGCTCAGGAACAATTTCATGCATGTTCAAAATCTGAAATTTATTATCTATTATCCGAACTTCCTCTATCGTTTTGCAAGCAAGGAACATATATATGTCTGTTTGATTGGAACAAAGAAATTCTCGCACTGAATATAAATGAGTCTGGATCCACCAATTTACTGCAGCTATATAAAAACTGATCGACCAGTATGGTTGAAACAACGCATCCTGAAAAGGAATTACAGAAATTGTTGTGAGCTTTTAACAAAAAGTCACCAAGAGATATACATTTACGTTAAGGGTCCAGTTTCACTTACAAAGATAAGATAAGATCTACTAAAATCAAAGGATTTACATATATATTATAACTATGGATATAACAAACATTCCTGTTATTCAAACAGCTAATTACATAGAGGATATTTGTTTGTTTTTGTGGAAGATGAGAATTTATTTCATCGAGTGAACACCATATGTGATATTTTCACGAGTGAGCCTAACTAGTTGTGAACAATGATGAAATTCGCCATAAATTATGTCTGATTTGTTTACATTACTCACATGGACAATATCCAATATGGCCGACTTTCAATTCAATTGATTGAATATTACTCGGTATTAATCCGCTTTTATAATTAAAGTATGTATGGCAAAAATTCAATAAATATTGATAAACTGTGTAGACAAAAATAAATGTTATTTGATGAAAGTGTATTCAGTTTATTTCAGCAGAAGTAAAGTTATCATATGTATTGGAGATTGTCTGCACTTTTTTTGTGCGGAGTAACCAAAGTACGCATTAACTGATTTGGGGCTAACCATGGGGAATTTATTGAAGGCCCTGATTAAAAATATCATAAAAAACCCATTTTTGACGTGTTGGCATAAAATAAAAAGAAAATTTGTTTGTAAACCAAAGAGAGGTCAGCAGCTGTCGTCACTGAAAGAATGAATCTACTTGTTTCCAAGATCATTTTGAATTTTTTAAACGTTCTGTGACTTAAATAAGTTTAAAAAACTAGTAACCTAACTATTATTAATAGTTAATACCTTATTAGGCCAAATGACCAAAACTGACTATAATTTAGTTACTTCAAATGTGTTTATAGTGGCGCATCTATCTTTTAAATAAATGAAACAAATTAAGATAACCTCATGTATTTCATACCTTGTAGAATCTTGGGGATCTTCTTATAAGCCCCTACGGCTTTACTCCCCCCTCTTTTACAACAATGCATGCAGTTGTTGAAGCCAGAACTTCCATGTTAAACTGCTGCTTTTTAAGGCTCATTAAGTTTTTTCCCTTTCAAGCTTTAATTACACCTTTCATAGTCCAAATATTTTACAAAATAATCAGCGATAGTATCTGTTAAGCTGGACTAAATATTTAAATGGCGTAAATTTGATCCAAATCGAGGAAATGGACTTGTCAAAAATGCTCTGAAATTCGTAAAAAATATTTACCATTTTTTCATGACCATGGAAAAATATTAATTTGTTCAACAGGCTGATGAGTTTCTCAGAAAAAAATACATTTTAGAATTTGTAGTTTTTAAAAAGTAGCATGCATTCTAAGAAATGCATCCCCATAATTGTATTTTTTGTGTTTAGTTAAGGGAATACAAAATTATTCTGTACGTTCTGTTCATAATGGGCCGTTTTAACCATGGGCCGTTTTGACCCGATGTTAAATTTTGGTTTCGTTTAAATAAATTCGTATTTTGATTCGGAGCATGCGCATAACTATCTTTGTAGACTGGTTTTCATGATTTTAGGCTTAATATGAGATCTTTAACTAAAATTTGATAAGCAAAAATGATGACCTCTCCAATTATGACAACAGATGGCGCTTTGTCGGTACATCCCGTTATTTTCCGGATGGTCTCGCTATTTTGCGACTAGAGTTTTGCGAAGTTGTGATGTGTATTTCAATACTTTGTTTGCAGACCAAAAATTTCGACTAAATCATAAATGGAATATCCTTAAACGCTACAACCTTGAGAACGATTTTGAGCATCCTCGGTAACCCAGATTATTTATCATACCTGATAAATACGGTACAATGTAGTTTATACGGAATGTGTATCGTGGGCTCCGACGATGCTAAATAGTTGGATTAATGACAACACTCGACTAGAAAAAACAAAACAAAAAACTCCAAATGACCAGCATGCAAAAAGCACTTATCCCTAAAATGTTTGAATAGAGCATGAAGAAATTTGGATGATACATTAAGCTACATGACATCACATTTTGGTTATTCCAACACAGTGCACAAGACGATGAAATAGTACAAAACAAGATTGAATGAAGAGTTATGCAAGTTAAAAAGTCAACAATCAATGACAGAATGATAGAATTAAGCATAACGCAAGTTCCAATGAAATATAGCAAATGGAATAAAGCATAATGCAAGTTGCAATGTCATCAAGCAAGATGAAATCAAGCATAATGCAAGTTCAAGTGCCATATAGCACTATGGAATCAAGCTTGATGTAAGTACCAATGTCTTCAAGCAAGATGGAAACAAGCATAATGTAATTACCAATGTCACCAAGCAAGATTGAATAAATGCAGTAATTCTGTTTCTTATACAAGCACATGAAATAAAAAAAATTCAGTATCTTACCAAACACAACACAGCGCGTACTTCCCTTTAGTTAAGTTACTGAAAGGACAGGGGAAGCAACTTTGCGTGGAGTTTGACTAATATTTATAAGCTGTTACAGCTTATTGCTTAAGAATATGTCTGTTAACTAAAAGTTGAGTTAGTTTTTTTTTTATTTCAAAGGCATGTTTAGGCTATCAGCTCTTACGAGAAGCAGTGGGCACAAACGATTTGCTGAATAATTCATTCTGTTAATAGCACAATTTGTAATCAGCTATCACGGGTAGAGAAAAAAAATATTGTCATTTGTTTACAACTGTTTGAGTGATGCGTGTGTCCTTTTTGAGATTAAAGTGCAGACGCCCTAATGTAGCTAATGTATCCCGCATTTAAAATATTGTCTGGTTAACCCTGCAATTACAGTCGATTTTAATGTGAAAAACAAAATAGGAAGAAGATCTTCGCCCCAAGAATGCAAGGCTCTGTTTACAATAAACTTTGCAAAATGCACAAACAAACATTGTTGTTGAAAGTGTCAGTTTCATGAAAAATGTATTATGTGGTTAAAAAAGACACGCATGGTTGATTCCATTGTCAGGTAAACATGAAACAGGTATTTGAAAAGGCGTTTATTGTTTTGTGTAATTCCATATATTCAAGAAAATGTAAAGCTTATTTTGTTGTTTATATCACGGTTACAGCAAAATTATGTGTTAAAGGCAAAGCTTGTATGCTTTCAGAATATAAAGATCACTTTTGAAAAAATAGAAAAACAACAAAACTAATACAATGTCAGTTCTAAACGATAACTAGTATGATGGAAATGCGTACCAGTTTCTTTGACGCTGAATTACCATCGTCTTCTCTCTGTAACGGTAAACAAATTAGAAAATATTACCGGTATATGAAATGATTTTATAAATGTTTAGAAGAATAAAATCAAAGGGAAAAGACAGTTCTAAGCGTCATTTAACTGTCATGATAAACGAAGTCAACGGATTTATAAACTCCAGACTTTAGTTTAAAATATGCGAATTTTATATTTTATCTATGCCGCTGCAGAGTCAAGTTACTTAGCATTATTTACAAATAATTTAAACTCTTAAATGGTTTTTGTCGGAGTTTAAGTAAAAACTCGTTTTTAGAACATACCGATGACTATTTTAGGTATATTATTTCAGTAAAACGTGCGAAGAATGGTCGTTGACATATAGGCTACTAAATTCTAGGTAACTATGCCAAACATAATTATGCCGCTTACGTATATGGCCTACTGTATATATAACTCGGAATCTTACAACGGCAAGGAGTTACTTTATTAGTAGTCTTTAGTATGCCGTTTTATACGTCGTCCGTTCGGCAGTCGTCCGTCTTCCACAATTGAGTTTAAACAACATCTCCGCCTGTACCACTGGGTCAGTTGCATTAAACTTTATAGAAATGATCCTTGTATAATCATTTCCTTTTCAAAGTTGTATAAAAATTGGAATTCCATGTAGAACTCTTGTTGCCATGGCAACTGAAAAGAAAAACTAAAACAATCTTCTTGTCTGAAATCACAAGGCCTAGAGCTTACATATTTGGTTGATAGCATCATCTGGTAGACCTCTACCAAAGTTATATAAATCATGGCTGTGGGGTCAGAATTGGCCCGAGCCCAAGAGTCACTTTGTTTTGCATAGACTTATATAGGAAAAACTTAAAAAGTCTTCTTGTCAGAAACCATAAGGCCTGGAGTTAAGATGTTTGGTGTGTATGATTGTCTAGTAGACTTCTGCCAAATTTATACAAATCATGGCCTCTTGATCAAAATTGGCCCCGCCCCAGGGCTCTCTTAATATTACATATAGTTATATACAAAATACAGTTTAAAAGATCTTCTTGTCTGAAATCACAAGGCCTAGAGCTTACATATTTGGTTGATAGCATCATCTGGTAGACCTCTACCAAAGTTATATAAATCATGGCTGTGGGGTCAGAATTTGCCCAACCCAGGGGTCGCTTTTTTTTACATAGACTTATATAGGAAAACTTAAAAAATCTTCTTGTCAGAAACTATTTTGCCTAGGATTTAGATATTTCGTTGAAACCATTGGCTAGTGGACTTCTACCAATTTTATACAAATCATGGCCTCTGGTTCAAAATTGGCCCTGCTCCAGGTGTCACTTTTACACTGAGTTATACAGGAAAAAGTTTTCAAGAAAGTGAAAGGCTTAGATACATATGGTTCAGCATTGCCTAGTTAATTAGATGGGCTTTGGAAGATCTTGGCCCTCACCAGGGTACCCAAACCCACTCCGGAAAAGAAAATTATTGGATGGGGTAGGAAGGTATTTACCCTTCATTCACCTTTGTCCTTGACCTTCATGTGACCTATTGACCTACTTTCTTGTTTTTTGAAGCTACATCAATGAAATTGTATCTATTTGTATAAATATGCAAGCAGACTTCAACTTTAACCTTGGCTGACCTAGACCTACTGACCTATTTCCTTGTTTTTGAAGATATGTCTTTGTAATTTTAACAATTTGTATAAGTTTGCATACAGACTTCAAATTTGACTTTGGTTTACCCATGAATTATTGACCTTCTTTCTTGGTTTAAAAATATTTTTTGATATTTAATTTGTTATTTGAACTGTCCGCCATTTGACACATCCCTTAGGTATCCCCCATTCCCACTCCACCAGTTGTTTGGTAGTTTCTTTTCAGGTGAGTGACGCAGGATCATCTGGTCCTGTTGTTCAAAATGTAATTTATGAAAGTACAAATGTACACACCTTCCTCAATGTCATTTATGAAAGAACACTGTCTCTGTACTAGGGCACTAGGTCAGCATTATAAATGTACACCACGACAACATTTTCAGGAAGTTTGGTAAGTTCGCACAAAAGTACACATTATGTTTCTTATTATAAATGTAACTGTACACCTGTAGCTGTTAAATATTTGGCTTTTGAATTCGATATTCATCAACATTTTGGTTTTTGCAGATTTAGATTTAGACTTACAATCAGTTTTAAACCGGTTCCAAAGCTTTTCTAAGTTTTCACTGTTAACTGTGTATTTTGTTGCTTTGTACAGGCCTTACAGTAGAATTATAAGATAAAGTAAAATAAAAACATAAAAGGTAAATAAAATGAAAATACCGTATTGGGGATTGAACCTGTGTTTTTCAGTGTGAATGATATGAGTCAGTAACTTCTATTGTTTAAGAAGGCATATAACAATACAGTTTTCAAGTAATAAACGAGACAATGTGTAAACTTAGAAAAACTTTTAACAAATATATTGTAGACTATATACCTTCCTTGCATTACATTTATTATATTAAAACATGCACAAGGCAAAATGGATACACCTATATAAGACCTCTCGACACGTTTTCTCGCTGTCCTTCCGCCAAGCCGTTCTTACACAGTGAGACAACGAAGTTGTATTCTTTACGTACCACTAATATATATTTTAATTTGTTTAACGGTTTATAATACCCTTTGATTTTAAAAAGTTTTAAATAATAATTTTGACACAAATTCAAGATGTATATAGGTTGGGTTTTGCATTTTTATGCACGCAATGCATACATATTCGCTACATATTCCGTTTATTTTCTCCATGTAACTGAAAATTAAATATTTTACTTCTCAAATATTAACTTCTGTTAAAAAGGATGGTTAAGATTTTAAAGATATTAAGCTTTGATTTTAATAATATCTTTCAAATTCCGAGAAAAAAGGGGAACAAACTTGATTTTGTCTTAATAAGTGTTGCAGTTGGATAAAACCTTTTCAGTTTGCAAACGGACAAATGTGAATTTCAAATGTAGTTTATTAGTTTATTAAAGTCTCATCCATTTACACAAATGTACATTGATAAAATACAACATATAAAACAAAGTAAATGGCCGCTCTATAAAAGAGCTACAATAGACTACATTACTTAGCAAACAAGCTTATTAAACATTCTATTGTATATCCTGTACACTGTAACTAAGAGGTATGTAAGCTGCATTAATCCCACCATCCTGGGGAAAGAAGGTACATTACAATCGCTGAATAGTAAAACATAGACTATCACCAAAATCTGGTTTGAGATGAACCGATTAACACAACTTGCACGCACTCACATAAAAGTATACCATGAGCTAAAACGCAACAGTATTATCAAATAAAACTAGTTATAAAACTTACATTAAATATATTATACAAAACTATTGATTTGCATTTTCAGAGTAAAGTGAACGACTTCTTACTTGGATGTTGCAACCTGTTTTTTGCTGTAATTCTAATCATATCTGGGTGTGTAAATACACAAACAAGGCTTAAAGTCTCGAAATTACTATACACTGAATTAGCTTTATTGAATAGAACAGCTCTGTCAAATTCGTATATATGGGACACTCAAAAAGAACATGAAATTCATTTTCTATTTTACTTTTACAAAACGGACAGATTCTTTGTTCTTCTGACAAATTTTCATATCGACCGGTTTCTAGCCTTAGTGGAGCAACTCCACATCTGAATCTGGCAAGAGCTGATCTGTGTGGATATGACATGTGTAGCTTACAATATTGTTCTACCTTATAAGTATCCTTAAATAGCTTGTAAGATCTGAGCTTGTTTCGGTCCGCGCCAGATAGTCCGGACACCCTGGAAATGCCATCATATCATTTTGTAACATTTTCATTCATATTGGCATTTGTTACATCAATTTGCAACTAAAAAAGTGTGTCTGCAAATAATTTTGCAAGCCCCAAGATATCAGTTTTTGTGTTATCAAAAAGTCCAGTTTTTACAATTATTACCACCTTTATTTAAACACCAAGTAAATATTTTCTTGTTAATTCTATGATCATAATAATGATAACAACGACTCCAGTGATTAAACACAGCTTTCCATTGGTCTCATACAATTGGACTCCAACCCATGTCACCATACACAGCAGCATTTGACGCATACTTGCCCGTGCCCAGGAAAAAATCTCATTGCTCTATTATGCACTGCTTTGATGCAATTAAAAGTTTTTACTCCCCAAACAGCAGCACCTTAGCTTATAATGGGAACAACCTCTGTGTAATATAACTTTGTATAGACATCGTACGGCATACAACCGAAGCTTTTGTACTTAGCAATGAGAAGTCCAAGGGCACGTCCAGTTCAGTGCAACCATTTCAGCAGTAATGTTGTAATCAAGATATTCTGTTCTGTATTACACTTCTAAACATTCAGTTGGTATTTCACAACTTCTTGATTGTTATTATAATGCATTCAGCGTGCCACAAGTGGTGTTGAAACGTGTTTTAAGAACATGTATTCAGAATGTTCATTCGGTGAAACAATATTTGAGTCTGAATACAGTGGTAACAAAATCACTCTTGTTTACTTCTTTCAAAATTTATAAAAACACACTTTTCGAAATATTCACGCATCTTTGAAATTGACATAACGAGAGAGCAAAATGCTTGAAGTGTTTTCATTTTAACAAAAAATGTCTTAATTTTAACCCTGTGTTATTGTGTCTTAACACTGTCTGCGCCATTTTCCTATTTTCGAAGATAGAAAATAAAAGTAAGGAAATAATAATAATAATATAACTCTAATAGAATAATAAAAGATTTGAATTTAAAATGTGATAATATTTTTTAAAAAGACCTAAAACATTCGGTGTCGGTGGAAGTCTGCCCAGATATATTGGTATCTACATGTCTGTATGTTGTGCTTTCATTTTGAGTGTTACTAAAACAGTACAAAAGAAAATGATAGACCAACTGAAAGAGGTAGCTCCTGTGCAGGAAGAGATATCCAGTTTTAATACATATATTTGGGGAAACAGAAATCATTCTGTATGCACCCTGTATTATCAGCAGTCCTAATTAGAGTACTTATTATACTGTATACAATTAAAAAAAAAAAAATGAACAGTCTTTTATGAAATAAGATTATAATAACATATTCCAGGATGTTTGTGAAATCAGTCTGCACTGTCTACCCTGTTGTGCTAGCTGGTGGTGACTGCTGACAGGTTGGACTAGGGACTTAACTGAGGGCCAAGGTCAACAACCTTTGTTATAACTACTGCTGGATTTTATTTTGATATATAAAAAAAACAATTTTACGACAGTTTTACCAAAACCGTCCAAAGAAATGATTAGATGAAACTATTTCTATCTCGTAGATTACTTTTAGAGAGTTCTAAACTGTTTCCCTCTGTCAGCCAGAGGCTTGTCTTCATGAATAAGTTTGTCCTCAAGGTAACACAATTATAAATTAAGCAGAAATTTCAAACAAATGTTATAGTAAGTATACATTGTCAAAGGTTAAGACAAATGACTGGAAAGTGCTGTTGGAATGCAAACCTGACAAAAAAATCCAAAGCTGCAATGCCACAGATAACAATTTTCAAGAACTTCAGTTTACAATACATATATGATTATGTGTTCCAATTGCAAAATATTCTATACAGTTACATTTTGTTTGTTCATTTTCAGGTAGAAGAGAAAGAAAAAAGTTTTCAGAGGACATTGAATGCCCTGCATCGATGATAAAAGAGGCAGTTTTGTTATTCACACGAGCACAAACAACAGGGCTGTTAGTGGTTGCCTTGGATACAGTATTAGTAAAACTAGTAGCCATGTTTTTATGACTGACAATTTTTTCAGCAGTTTTGGGTCGGGCAAGCAACATTGTTCATGTGGGATTTACCCAGTGAAAGAAAACGAATATTTTGTCAGGTTGAATGGCAGTGATGTCCTGTGCTTTAAATTGAGGAAGTCAACAAAGACTATGCGGCACTTGAAGATATTATAAAGAAACATGATGTTGTTCTAGACAGTTTTTCAGCAAGTTTGCCTTTCAAACATCAGTATTGATGGGTCGTTTCATTCTAAAAGTAGTTGAAAACTAATGATATATTTTTAGTTAAACTTCTTTGATACAAATAATTAGGACAGTCATTGTCTGATGTTGTACTCTG
The DNA here is from genome assembly GCA_012932295.1 of Cyclina sinensis. Taxonomy (NCBI): domain Eukaryota; kingdom Metazoa; phylum Mollusca; class Bivalvia; order Venerida; family Veneridae; genus Cyclina; species Cyclina sinensis. The sequence continues at coordinate 1,600,079 of JAAONU010000011.1, forward strand.
TTAAGGTTGCAAACTTGTTAATTTTTGTGTTCTGAAAGGTAATAATGTTCAAGCATTGTTAATAAGTGACCTTATTTTCAATAAATGTATTTTGTGTATTTCACAGTTCCAAGTGAATCTTTGAAGCTGGAATGATACAGTTTTAGCAGATTATACAGTTTTGAATAATGGGTAGATATGCTGTTTGCCTGGGTGAATAAAAATCTAGATTTGAGTGAAACAGATGTATAAATGCAAACATGTACAAAGAGAAATAAGGGAGCACTAGAATCAAATATGTAAAAAATAACATGACATAATGAGAAAATATTTCAGGAAAGTTTTATTCAGTATGATATTTTCCCGGTTTGATATTTATATATATAGTATAATGGTTCATTGTGATATAATTATTAAAATGTGTAAAATTTACAAGAATCAGTTATTATATCGAGATATGACCTCATGACTAGGAAATAGTAATGTATAATTAAGTTATTGTCTTTATTTATTGTTTAGAATATTGTTCATTTGAATAAAACAATGAATTAGATAATACTGTGGAAATCGATGGAAACCATTTTAAATACATGTATATGATTCATATTTCATTTTTTTTAAATTGCATAATAATGACGTTGTATTTTGTGAAGCTGGTTGATTAAATATTCCTTTCAAAATTACTGTTCATTTTGTGTGGTTGTCTTTATTCAGAAGAATTATAATAAGAAAAATAAAAAGATCTTGTCGTTAAATAAAAAGAATAAAATAATAATTGAAAAAAGATACGTTTGTTTCCTTATACAATGTTTCATTTTTTCTGTTGGAACAACATAAATGTGGTATATTGGTATGAATACTTGTTATGTTAAAGATAGTAAATAAGTTGCAGTATCTAATAAATAAAATAACTTTTGAGCTTCCCTGAGCACTATGTGCTTCCGGTAAGTTTTTGTGACCGTACTGTGTCTGTTGCCAACCTTTGCTATACACAATATCTCGTCTTAAATCACAAGATCATAGTTGATGAAACTTTGCAGGGATATTCCATTCCTGTAGCTGTACCAAAGTTCTTCAAATAATTTATATTTTATGCAGAAGTCTGGTTGCTTTAGCAACCGGAATAAAAAGTACTTTTAAAATCTTCTTGCCTAAAACCTGCAGGCCCAGTGCTTTAACATTTGGTGTGTAGCATTGTCAAGTCAAAGATCTATTATCCTATAGATTAGAAAATCTGTTGTCAGACAATGGAATATGATAGTCTTTAGATGAAGCAAGTCAATGCTTTTCTGAAATGCCAAATAACAAGTGAAAATTATAAGTAGAAATTATTATCATATTAAAAAAATCATTTCTTCATAAAAAGTTTAATTCTGCAAAGCATAAAAATTTTAAGGATTTTTGATTTGATGTTAGACAGGATGCTGTCATATATCGTACATATCTTGCCACCCAGAGATATCCTTTTTTTGCATAATACTTTTTCACTTCTGAGCAAGGTAAAAATGATATCGAAAAAGGAGATGGCAAAAGTCGAATTGGGCAGTCAGCTCTTATCCATCATTTTACACACTTGCTATTCGTGAGCCAAAAAAGTAGTTCCATAAATGTTCGACCAGAACATAAATAGATTTTCGAAATAAGGAATTAGACTGCTCCCCTGTACAAAACTGAAAACATTAATTATCAGGGACAGAAAATGACTGCACACGCTACAGGTGCTTAACTGACACAATATGAGAAGAAGCACTGCATTTTGTGGGACTCATTGTCAACGCTGAGCTTCTTCCTCTGTCATATCAGTAACCACCTAATTTATTTCGGCGGAAAATGAGCCGAAATAAATGTGTTAACTTTTACAAATATTATCGTCTTTTGTTTTTTTTTCTTTTGAAAAAAAAGCTATAAACTTAACTGTGGAAACTAATAAAAAGATAATATTTTGTTTATTTTCTCGTTACCACCATCAAGTTATGTACATCAGATTTACTTTCAGAAGTTGTTGTTCATGCGAGAAGGTGTACTGCAACTAAGCAGCACCTTAGAGACATTTGAAAATTACAAATTACAATCACAATTTTTTATTGCATCCAAATAAGTTTAGTAGCATTTTATAAAGTACAATACGTATAATATATAATAATAGGCATAGATTTTCTGAAGAACATGTGTTAATACATAATGGTATTATCTCTGATTTCTAAGTACATATCTGCATATATATCTAACACATATGTACAAAAAGTTTCAACCTTTGAGTCATTTGAAAGATATACATCTTGGGTGGATTTGTGATACATCTCGTTGGCGTAACCGCTCAATACATAAGTGTAGTACATAATGATCAGATAATAAGACAAGAAAGTCGTTACTGCATAATAAAAGTTAGTCTAATACATTCATACCATTGTGACATATATACAGATTTATCAGCATTTAAGCGACCATTTCCTATATGAAAATAAAGCAGATAACGTTTTAAAAAACTCATTCGGAACACCTCGGTCGACTTCAATAAGTCACCTCGGAAATAATGTGGTAGGCGCCATATTGGACTCTTTTATAATACAGATGATGTTTGCTATATTAAAAACATTTCTTAAAGCCTCTCCCTATTTATACTTTAAATTAACATTCATTTTCATTTTTTTCTAGTGCATAAGACAAACACTGCTTGAGTTCTGCCATGTTTGTTTATATTTTTGTTAAAGCCGGGGCGAATTGCCATTTGGTGTATTCATACACTTACATACGATGCTTTTATACGAAGTTGTCGGAAAAGGCCGAGTTGTTACGATTGATACAAACTGCCAAAGAAATCCTTCACTAGATAAACTTGAATTAAATTAGAACAGAAGTCAGCATCTGACACTTATTCATTTGTTTGATTGGTAAATGGGTTAATTACATGAACTGAGTAATTGATAGCTTTAATGGATTAAGATATGGAAGATTTAAAGGTTAAGGTTAAGTTAAAGGTTTTCGTTCAGCTCCTTTATAGTTAATTTTGTATTGAAAAGTAATTACGTACTTTGTTACAACAAATATTTACTTCTTAATCTTTGCTTTATTCGCGTGTATCCATGATTCACCTTTATTTATCGTCGGTACCGGTTGCCCATATGACATCCGTTCCAAATATGCATTACCTTTTAGTTGAACGTCTTGTTATAGCAAGCTTAGGCAAATCTTTTAAAAGTGACAGGTATAAAGGTTGTAAGGTTCAGGTAATGGTACGTGGAAAAGTGTTTTGTTCATGTGTATAATGCATGCTTCTGGTGCAAAACCGTCAAAATTAAACAACAAAATGATAATGAGTGACAAAATGTATGAAGAGCACCTGATCACTGACCCGACAGTGCTTGGTCTATCTCATCAAGCATGCCCAAAATTAACAATACATAAAGATCACTGTACAAAGCTTACAAGATATTCCTTCTAAGTTCAAACATTATTTATTCTCAACAAGAATAATGCGTTGAATTTTCGAAAAAAAAGTATCTGGTGAACAGTACTGTGTATGATTAGAAACCTAAACTGAAATAACGAAAATCGAATAGTTTTTCTTTCGTTTGGAAGTTAGTCAAGCATTGCTAGGGTTATAGCAAAATAAAGAAATTCAAAATTTGAATACTAAAACACAATAAAACTGCAAACTAAACTGTAAGCGTCTGTCATCCATCATTGTATCAAGAGTAATTAGAAATAACATTTTTCTCTGCATGCAAGCCTCCCAAACATTCATAGTTTTCATTTCATCACACATACATTGTATCAGTCATAAAAACCATTCATAACAGTAGAACTTTAAAATTACAATATATTTTAAATTTGTTAAAGTTGTTAAGCGAGCTTGAATCGGAAACCTCGGAGTATAGATATCCAAATTTGTCCGAACATTATACATCTTTCATAATCGTGAAAAACATAGTTATAACACTTCTTGGTCCATTTTTAGTTTTATCGTTGATGTTGTAAAATGAATTTGGCACATTTTAAATGTATACATATACATGCTCTTCATTATCGTTTGTGTTTCTTTTGAAAAAGCTGCAATTTTCTAGAAATTCTGGCAATTGTTTTTTTGTGTATATATTCAGAAATTACAGCTTATTGATCACGATTCAAGTTTTGTGTCACGGGTGGTTGATCACGATCCATAGTTTGTGCCACGGGTGGTTGATCATGATGTTCGCCATTTTTTTTCATCAGTCAAAAAACAGTTCTCATCTTTGTTCGTTTAACTCGGTACTTCTTTTGGAAGATTTTATCATTGTTTTTTCCGGGGAAAGCTATTGCCCTACCCCAGTCGCTGGAATCTTGCTTCAAAGGCACCACTACAACGCCCCCAGATTTTCCAGAGTTATTTTCGTCGTTGTATGTCACAGTGGGCAAACTTGTCTCCTTAAAAGATATAACAGTATTGGTTAGGAGAAAATAATACATTAGGCAAGTAAAATGAGGTGGAATAGTAGAAGTTTTTAATCAGAAAAAAAAATATTGCTATGTTGAAAATTTAAAAGAATTGAAGAGAGCTATGTGAGGTCACAAGAAACTTTTAGATAACTGGAAGTTATTTTACTTTTTTTCCAAAATGTTTGATACTTTTGCCTGCATCATCTAATTTTCTAATTGAATTGCTACAGTTAATAGTGAAAAATAAGGCCAGAATGAATTTTAGGGATACAGTTAGCTCAGGAACACTTTTTATGTATTACTTGAAAATACTAAAATAGCTATTTACTTGCACGCATATGCCATAAAAAGTCTCTGAGAGATTTTCAACGGTTTAGATGTGAACCTAGTGATTTTTTTTCGATTGGAGAGAAATTTACTGAACATTGTATCAATCCCTCTCGATGACTGCTTCCTGGACCAAACCAGTAATCTCACCGAAAGTGTGGAATGTCGAATGTTACTGGAAACTCTCATCCCTACTGAGTTTCGAACCAGAGATAATCGGATCTGGACTCCGGCGCTCCATTTCCTCGTTCACATAGTTATAATATTATAACATAATAGTTAAAATTGGTATAATTATAATTGATAATTAATTTAAGGCGAAATATGAATTATAAAAGACATAAGCTCAGGAATAATCATATGTTGAAAATATGAAACTGTATTTATTCTATTATACGTACTTCCTCTATCCTTTTGCAAGTAAGGCAACACAGATGTCTGCTTGAGTTACACAAAGTAAATCTCGCACTGAAGATAGACGAGTCTGGGTCCACCAGCTTACTACAGCTATATGAAATCTGATCGACCAGTATGGCCGAGTCAACGCATCCTGAAAAGGAATAATAGAAATGTTGTGAGCTTTTAACAAAAAGGCCCAAAATAGTATATGTAAGTTAAAGGCCTAATTTCACTTACATATAGATATACTATAATCACAGGATTTTCATTTGTGTTACAACGTTTCTAAGGAACATTCTTTTTATTCAAATAGCTAAATACAACGGCATAGCTAAAAATCTGCAGGACACACCAACGGTTTCACTAGCTGGGTGCTACATTTCACTGAATGCAAATTAGCTACGGTCACGTGGGAAGTCACAAAACCCTGTTAAGGTTAACTTAGAATTTGTTTTTATTTGTTAAGGCTTTAGTTCTTACAGCATTTCACACAAACGCTTTGTTGCGTAATTAATTCTGCTAGCACAAATTGTAATCAGATGTCATGGATATCGACAAACTATAGTTACTTAACTGGTGTGTGTGTGTGTGTGTGTGTGTGTGTGTGTGTGTGTTTTGCAGTTAAAGTGCAGACATCCTAATGTAGTTTATTATAGCTAATGCAGGGCTGCTTTAATTTAAAATGTTTACTTCAACAAATAAACTGATTAACCCTGAACCGTGTTATAGAAATTATTGTTGATTTAATTTGAATAACTAAAAAGGAAGAACGACGTTGAAGATCTTCGACACTGAACAGAACAAGTTAGTTGTTTAGTTTTGTTTACAATAAACTCTGCAAAATACCAAAAACCCAACGTTGTAACAATGACGATATTGTCAATTTTATCAAAAATGATATACCTGGTTCAAAAAGACATGCGCTGCATTGTCGAAAACATGTTTACTCCTCCGTTGTCAAAGTCTTTGTATTAACATGCATGTATTTGAAAAGGCGATAAGTGTTCCGTGTAATTTCATATATTCAAGAAATTGTTGTTAAATTTTTGGTAATGGAAATATGTGTGTAAAATGCTAAGCGTGTGCGTTTTCGAAATATGAAGACTACTTTTAAAAAAAGTTGGAATAACAACAAATATACACAATAACTAGCCTGACACGCAAAGTATGATAAAAATGCGTACCAGATCCTGTGACAGTGGCTTTGTCATGTTTTGTTGTTTCCGCTGAATTACTGTCGTCTGCTCTCTATAACAGAAAATTTTACATGAAATGATTTTATAAATGTTCAGAATACTTATATCAAAGAAAAAAGACAGCTCTTACTGTCATTTAAGTGTCATGATAAACACCAGCGAGTTGACAAAGAAAGGTTGCCTTCGGATTTTAGTTTATAAAGGGCTCTTTTTTATCAGTAAAAATACTGTTTTCATTTACACCGCTGCAGAGTCAAGTTACCTAGCATTATTTACAACTAATGAAAAACTCATTATAGGTTCACTTCGGTCGATAAGTACAAACTCGTGTCTGCAAAACATTATTTCGAAATAAAAATGCTTATTCGTAAAAAATCGATTACTTTCTTTTTTGACTCTGATAGATGAAATACCGGGCCAAAAGTACAAACTCGTGTCTGGCTATTTTAGGTAAATCGTTGAAGTAAAAAAGCAAATAAGAATCGTTGATACGTAAGGCACTAAATTTGTACACCCGTATAAAACATGTGACACTTACGTACGTATTGCTCGAGTAAAATGTAAAAATAGTTAGAGTTAATTGATTTAAAAGTAACTTATAAAAGTTACTTATAAAAGTACACGACTTTCTCAATGTTTTTGATAAAAGTGTCTATATGTCTCTGTACTGGGTCAGCAATTCAGGAAGTTTTGCGAGTGCACTAGAGTAAAATATTAGTGTGAAGGTACTATATTCTACCCCAGTAGCTGTTAAATACTGTTTACTGTTGAAACGTACATACCCTACATTTAAATTATGTTACAGTAAAACACAAAAGGTAAAACGTAAGATAAAATAACAATACCGTATCTATGGTTGAACCTGTGTCCTTCAGTGTGTCAGTAACGTTTATTGCTTAAGAAGGCAGAAAACAATACAGCATTCAAGTAATAAACATGACAATGTGTACACTTGTAATAGATATATCGATGATTTTACCTTGTATTCCCTGTATTAAAACACGAACAAGGCAAACTGGATATACCTGTAAGATCTCTTGACACGTTTTCTCGCAGCCCTTCGCAAATCCATTCATACAGAGAAAGGGACCAATGTTGTATTCTGTACGTGAAGGGTCATTAAGCCAGTCACATTTTCCATAGGTACCATCAGCAATATGCAAGCAATTGTTTGAGCATTCGTCTAAAAAAAACAAAGAGAATACTTTTAGAGGCATTAATCAAGTAAGCGCAAATTCTTTACTGCTCCCAATACAGGCATTCAGAGGGAAAATACATGTACAATGTAATTAACTCAGCAGAAAGACGGTGCTGGCAAGAATTTGATGTTCCCTCTTCATTACTTCCGTAATCGTCTTTTTTGCTTAGTGGTAGAAAGTCATATTTTTCTCTCTCAAAGTGTTTCTGACGGTGAAACACAAAAGTTATAGAAAAACTGTAATTTCGTTAACGACCAGTTACTGAAAAAAATGGTCGTACTTTAAAAGAAATAACCTTTTTTTGCACTTTTCTTTTGCGAAGCAGTATAAGCCGTCTTTATACCCCCGGCTTATATATTTACATACTATAATAACCGAGTTTTATCCATTTAAAAAGTGTCGTTGTGTTTATTTCCACGAGCGACAGTGTCCATTTACAACATGTAAATATGGTAGGTAATCAAAAGCAATATGCTTTTTCGTGTACCGTTGGTTTTATGTTTGAAATAAGCAGGCGTTTTACAGTTCTCTGCAAATCTCTCGAAGACTGTCTAGACTTTTCGCACAGTATGCACATAGATTTCATAGACGTTAATTTCGTAAAGTCACTATTTTCTTATAAGTATAGAGGGTGCGGAGCGCATACCAGTTAAGTTTATTTAACAATTCTACTTATGGAATCTATATCCCTTGACTAAAGTGTTCTGTTAAAATCCCTGAAAGTAAGTGTTGTTCCGGGAATCAAAATTCTGGAAAATAAATGCCGGCAAAGTTTATTTCTTAGGTGGCAAGCCGATCAAAATTCTGCCGAACCGGAAACTCCTACGATGCTCTTAACACATAACCGAAAAGCCAGTAGTTGACATACAAATAGTATATAAATAAAAATTTACTAACCTGTCAATTCATGTTCTGTTTTTTCAGTCACGTGACCAGATTGTGTCGTCTGCTGACCTGACGGTGTACTTTTCACAATTTCTGTTGTATTAGACACAGATTCGGTGGTGCTCTCTTCCTGCAACAGAAAATCGAGCGCATATTAGCTCACATTGCTGTTAATGACAATTATAAGAGTGCTAATTTAAGACTAATTTTGAAAGGATGGTTCATTAAGGCGTTCATTTTGTTCATCTTTGTTCACTGATGTCAAGTACGAAACTATAGAATTAGATACAACTCATCACGTAGCTCTGATTAATTATTTAGACTTTGCTAGACTACTCCTTATAACGAAATCGTTGATGGTTATTTAATAGTTAACAAACGGCTGTAAAAAATACTTGTTTATTATAGTTTCACCCCCTACTGAAAGAACCAGCCTCCCGGGCTTATGAGACACCTCGTTTCAGACACTCTTGCAGACTTTCAGAGTTTCCTACTGTTACTGTTCGTTCTGCTACTGCAAACTACGTGATTTATCTATTGATACTGCTCTTACTGCTGCTGCTGCCAATTTCACGTTTTTCCTATTGCTACTGCTGGTACTACTACTGCCAACTTCAAGTTTGATTTAATTTCTATTGCAAAAGGCTACTGCTAACATCCTTCTAGTGAATGCAAAGCTTTGCATTCAGGAATATTATATTTTCAATGTAGAGCTGAACACCGATTGCACAGCTCTACATTCGTTGATTGCAGAGCTGAACGTCGAATGCATAGCTCTGCATTCAAAAGTATTCCATTTTGAATTTAGAGTTGAACGTCGAATGCATAGCTTTGCATTCAAAAGTATTCCATTTTGAATTTAGAGTTGAACGTCGAATGCATAGCTTTGCATTCAAAAGTATTCCATTTTGAATTTAGAGTTGAACGTCGAATGCATAGCTCTGCATTCAAAAGTATTCCATTTTGAATTTAGAGTTGAACGTCGAATGCATAGCTCTGCATTCAAAAGTATTCCATTTTGAATTTAGAGTTGAACGTCGAATGCATAGCTCGGCATTCAAAAGTATTCCATTTTGAATTTAGAGTTGAACGTCAAATGCATAGCTCTGCATTCAAAAGTATTTCATTTTGAATTTAGAGTTGAAAGTCGAATGCATAGCTCTGCATTCAAAAGTATTCGATTTTGAATTTAGAGTTAAAACGTCGAATGCATTGCTCTGCATTCAAAAGTATTCCATTTTGAATTTAGAGTTGAAAGTCGAATGCATTGCTCTGCATTCAAAAGTATTCCATTTTGAATTTAGAGTTGAATGTCGAATGCATAGCTCTGCATTCAGGAATATTGTATTTTGAATGTAGAGCTGAAAGTCGAATGCATAGCTCTACATTCGTTGATTGCAGAGCTGAACGTCGAATGCATAGTTCTGCATTCAGAAAAACTGTATTTTGAATGTAGAGCTGAAAGTCGATTGCTCAGCTCTACATTCATTGATTGCAGAGCTGAACGTCGAATGCACTGCTCTGCATTCAAAAGTATTCCATTTTGAATTTAAAAGTGAATGTCGAATGCATAGCTCTGCATTCAGGAATATTGTATTTTGAATGTAGAGCTGAAAGTCGATTGTCCAGCTCTACATTCATTGATTGCAGAGTTGAACGTCGAATGCACAGCTCTACATTCAGGAGTATTTTATTTTGAATGTAAAGTTGAATGCAGAGTAGAACGTTGATTGCATAGCTTCACATTAAGGAATATTATATTTCGAATGTTAAGCTGAATATCGATTGCACAGCTCAACATTCGTTAAATTCATAGCTAAACGTCGATTGCATAGCTCTGCATTCAGAAATGTTTTATTTTTATTTTGATCTGAATATCGATTGCACAGATCTACATTCGTTGAATGCAGAGCTGAACGTCGATTGCATAGCTCTACATTCATAAGTATTATATTTTCAATCTAGAGCTGAATGTCGATTGCACAACTCTACATTCGGTGAATGCAGAGCTGAACGTCGAATGCATAGCTCTTCATTCAGGGATATTGTATTTTGAATGTATACTGAATTTTCATTGCACAGCTCTACATTCGTTCAATGCAGAGCTGAACGTCGAATGCATAGCTCTGCATTCAGGAATATTGTATTTTCAATGTAGTGCTGAACGTCGATTGCACAGATCTACATTCGTTGATTGCAGAGCTGAACACCGAATGCATAGCTCAGCATTCAGAAATACTGTATTTTGAATGTAGAGCTGAATGTCGATTGCACAGCTCTACATTCAAATGTAGAGCTGAAAGCCGACTGCATAGCTATACATTCAGGATTATTTTATTTTGAATGTAGAGCTGAATGTCGAATGCACAGCTCTACATTCAAATGTAGAGCTGAACGCCGACTGCATAGCTATACATTCAGGATTATTTTATTTTGAATGTAGAGCTGAATGTCGAATGCACAGCTCTACTTTCGCTGAATGCAGAGTTGAACGTCGAATGCATAACTCTACATTCAAAAGTATTCCATTTTAAATGTAAAGTTGTATGTTGATTGTACAGCTCTACATCCGTTGAATGCAGAGCTGAACGTCAAATATATAGCTCTGCATTCAGGGATATTGTATTTTGAATGTAGAGCTGAACGCCGATTGCACTGCTCTACATTCGTTGATTGCAGAACTGAACATCGAATGCATAGCTCTGCATTCAGAAATACTATATGTTGAATGTAGAGTTGAATGTTGATGGTACAGCTCTACATTCGTTTAATGCAGAACTGAACATCGAATGCATAGCTCTGCATTTAGAAATACTATATGTTGAATGTAGAGTTGAATGTTGATGGTACAGCTCTACATTCGTTTAATGCAGAGCTGAACGTCGAATGCATAGGTCTGCATTCAGAAATACTGTATTTTGAATGTAGAGCTAAATGTCGATAACACAGCTCTTCATTCGCTGAATATAGAGCTGAACGGCGATTGCATAGCTCTATATTCATGAATATTTTATTTTTAATGTAGAGCTGAACGTCGAATGCACAGCTCTACATTCGGTGAATGCAGAGTTGAACGTTGATTGCATAGCTCTACATTGAAAAGTATTTAATTTTGAATGTAGAGCTGAATGTTTATTGCACAGCTCTTCATTCCCTGAATGTAAAGCTATACGTCGATTGCATAGCTCTACATTCAGGAATATTGTATTTTGAAAGTAGAAGTTAATTTTGATTGCACAGATCTACATTCGCTGAATGCAGAGCTGAACGTAGATTTCACAGCTGTGTATCAGCATATCTGCTAATACATAGCCGAATGTTGATTGCACAGCTGTACATTGAATATCGAACGTCGATTGCCGATCTCATAGCTAACTTCACTCTAATGAAATACCGGGCCAAAAATACAAACTCGTGTCTGGCTATTTTAGGTAAATCGTTGAAGTTAAAAAAGCAAATAAGAATCGTTGATACGTAAGGTACTTAATTTGTACACCCGTATAAAACATGTGACACTTACGTACATATTGCTCGGGTAAAATGTAAAAATAGTTAGAGTTAATTGATTTAAACGTATCTTATAAAAGTACACGACTTTCTCAATGTTTTTGATAAAAGTGTCTATATGTCTCTGTACTGGGTCAGCAATTCAGGAAGTTTTGCGAGTGCACTAGAGTAAAATATTAGTGTGAAGGTACTATATTCTACCCCAGTAGCTGTTAAATACTGTTTACTGTTGAAACGTACAGACCCTACATTTAAATTATAAGATAAAGAAAAACACAAAAGGAAAAAAGTAAGATAAAATAAAAATACTGTATCGGTGGTAGAAGCTGTGTCTTTCAGTGTGAATAATTCGAGTCAGTAACGTTTATTGCTTAAGAAGGCAGATAACAATACAGTGTTCAAGTAATAAACATGACAATGTGTACACTTGTATTAGATATATCGATGATTTTACCTTGTATTCCCTGTATTAAAACACGAACAAGGCAAAATTGATATACCTGTAAGACCTCTTGACACGTTTTCTCGCAGCCCTTCGTAAATCCATTCTTACAGAGAAAGGGACCGATGTTGTATTCTGTACGTGAAGGGTCATTAAGCCAGTCACATTTTCCATAGGTGCCATCAGCAATATGCAAGCAATTGTTCGAGCATTCGTCTGGAAAAAAAAACCAAAGAGAATACTTTTAGAGGAATTAAGAAAGTAAGCGAAAATTCTTTATTGCCCCCAATACAGACATTCAGAGGGAAAATACATGTACAATGTAATTAACTCAGCAGAAAGACGGTGCAGGCAAGAATTTTTGATGTTCCCTCTTCATTGCTTCCGTAATCGTCTATTTTACTTTGGTAGAAAGTCATATTTTTCTCTCTCAAAGTGTTTCTAACGGTGAAACACACAAGTTATAGAAAAACTGTGATTCGTAAACGACCAGTTAATGAAAAGAATGGATCGTACTTTAAAGCACAGGTGTTCGGCACATTTGTCTTGCCAATAATGGTCCAAATTATCATAAAATAATCTCCCTTTGATCATAAGAACGAAATAACTATCCAGCACCCGTTTACTATATAATATATATACAAGGTATATAACTCCCGTAGCGTATTTCCCCGACCCGGTCAAAATTTTGCTCTCGCATTTTTTTCAAATAAGACATATTTTCATATCTATACGTGCAAACATAGCACAATAGATATATCTTCAAGAAACAGTTAAAAATATTGAGCAATCTATCTTCATTTTCGATAAATGAAACATCAAACTTGAAAAATTACCTTAAAATTGCGAGGTCGACATGTTTTGTGCCAAAGAAACATTCCAAATCCATCACGAGTAAACATACATTTGACGGCATGTCATCATCCTCGCAATTTTAAGGTCGTTTTTCAAGTTTGATGTTTCATTTATTGAAAATAAAGATAGATGGCTCATATTTTTTAACTGTTTCTATTGTGCTATGTTTGCACGTATAGATATGAAAATATGTCTTATTTCAAAAAAATGCGAGAGCAAAATTTTGACCGGGTCGGGGAAATACGCTACGGGAGTTATATACCTTGTATATATATTATATAGTAAACGGGTGCTGGATAGTTATTTCGTTCTTATGATCAAAGGGAGATTATTTTATGATTAATTTGGCCATTATTGGCATGACAAATGTGCCGAACGCCTGTGCTTTAAAAGAAATAACTTTTTTGTAATTTTCTTTTGCGAAGCAGTATAAGCCGTCTTTATACCCTCGGCTTATACATTTACATACTATAATGACCGAGTTTTATCCATTAAAAGTGTCGTTGTGATTATTTCCACAAGCGACAGTGTCCATTTACAACATGCAAATATGGTAGGTAATCAAAAGCAATATGCTTTTTCGTGTACCGTTGGTTTTATGTTTGAAATAAGCAGGCGTTTTCCAGTTCTCTGCAAATCTCTCGAAGATTGTCTAGACTTTTCGCACAGTATGCACATAGATTTCATAGACGTTAATTTCGTAAAGTCACTATTTTCTTATAAGTATAGAGAGTGCGGAGCGCATACCAGTTAAGTTTATATAACAATTTTACTTATGGAATCTCTATTACTAGACTAAAGTGTTCTGTTAAAATCCCTGAAAGTAAGTGTTGTTCCGGGAATCAAAATTCTGGAAAATAAATGCCGGCAAAGTTTATTTCTTAGGTGGCAAGCCGATCAAAATTCTGCCGAACAGGAATCTCCTACGATGCACTTAACACATAACCGATAAGCCAGGTGTTGACAGACAAATAGTATATAAATAAAAATTTACTAACCTGTCAATTCATGTTCTGTTTTTTCAGTCACGTGACCAGATTGTGTCGTCTGCTGACCTGACGGTGTACTTTTCACAATTTCTGTTGTTTTAGACACAGATTCGGTGGCACTCTCTTCCTGCAACGGAAAGTCGAGCGCATATAAGCTCACATTGCTGTTAATGACAATTATACGAGTGCTTATTTAAGAATAATATTTTAAAGGATAGTTCAGTAAGGCGTTCAGTTTCTTCACATTTGTTCATTGATGTCACGTACGAAACTATAAAATTAGATACAACTCGTCACGTAACTCTGATTAATCATTTAGACTTTGCTAGACTACCCCCTATGACAAAATTCGTTGATGGTTATTGAATAGTTAACAAACGGTTGTATTTGAGCTGATACTGAAAAGTACACAAAATATAAGTGTCATAAGTATGATAGCATAAAAAAATAGTATTATTGAAATTATGAAAGACAGATTTTTAGTAATATCTGCACAACGTCAAGATATGATCCAAAATAGCTGTCCTACCTAACAAAATACAGTATCTTTATATACGTTTCTATTTGCAGTACTGGTAGACGATATAACCAAAGCTCCCAAGATGCTTCAGTTATTTAAGTTGAAGATAAAAAAAGTGTCTGATTCGAGAGACATCCGTGTTTCTTTTAAAAGATCAGTGTAGAGCACCAATACAATGGACCTTCGTTAAACTTCTCACCCGAAAGAGGTATAGTAGTGTAAGTGAGCGGAGGATGGAACTGGCGACCCTAGATAACAAGTCTTATGCGTTGTCACATGACCAAACTGATCCACCCTTTCTCTAATAACTGATAAAAACATACCTCACTTGCGACCTTCTTGCAACTTTCACAGCAATTCGTAGTCGCCTTATCTTGCTGGCATAGCCACTTCCGGTTATCGTATATTCCTACAAATTTGTCCTCCGGCCTTTTCTCAAGTAGATATATACATTCATAAGACGTCTCGGCTACTCTTATTTCAACATCCTGGCAACTGCAAAACGATTTCAAACATGTTACTGGTGTAATATACAGTCTGGAAGCTACAGGACTAAAGAGCGAAACAGACCTAGAGAATAACAATCATTTAGACAATCCCTACACATATTCATGATAAATTATATGTGGCATAATTATTGAAAAAAGAACGCACCACAACAACCTAGCCATTGCTATGAAGAACTTTGACTTCTAGAGTATTGTAGACCAAGATCTCCAAGTCGAGATCGCCGTGACATGAGAATTTACTAACCAGTTTTTTTTTTAATCAAAAGGGCTACGGTCGTGCACTAAGCTAACAGGAATACATACCACGACCTTCTGATAGACATATGAACGCCAAATGTTGAATAAGAATATGCAAGAAAAAAATAACAGGAAAACCACAACACTCTTTTCAGAATGCCTCCGTAATAGTGGGTAAAGTCGCTGACTCGGAATCAGTAAAGTACCCATTGACTGTCTCGAGCTACTCTAACGACTATGGCCTACTACTGAACGTAAAACTATTGACAAAATAAAGTGTTTATCTATCAAAAGGTCATTCATCCCGTATGTCAGGGGCCATGCAGTCAGGCAATGGCCTCATCAGAACAAGGCCTGACGGGATTCGAACCTTCGAATTCCCGTTCAGTGGACTAAGATTACGGCCTTGTGACGGTCTAGTCCGAAGTTAGACGCAATGAACGTACATTGTCAAACAAAAGGCAATTATGACCTCCCATACTGGTGGACAACAATTATTGAAGAGGCAATTCTTCAATCGAAGGAATGAAAATTATTTACAAAATACATGTATATTAGAAATTTTAACAGGAGTCTTACATTTCATTGGATGTATGTTCTATTTCGGCACATGTTGCACAACAGTCCGTCCATGAACGTTTACAATAGTTCACCCTATTATTGTAGATTCCAATATATCTGTCTTCATCTTTATATTCTCGTAGATATTCACAACTGAAGTACCGATCGACACCCTCTACGTATACGCCCCTGCCATCAGTTGGGTTCTCGCCGTCGCAAGTAACTGTAACTGTATTTTGTAAAAAAAAAAATCCAGAAAAATACATTGTTTGTACCGGTAGCAACGCTCCTTAGTAAACTGTATATAAACGAGTTTGTTTCTGATGTGAGTTAAATGTTTACCAAAAAGTAAAAAGATGGTGAAAATATACATGTAATAAAAATAATAAAATATCAAATATATAACAAAAATTTCTTTCACTGTGAACTTGGGTGTACAAAAGTAGTTGTGAATTTAGTAATTTCTTGGGCCGAAAATAAAAATCTGGTCATCAAATTCAACCTTTCTCGCTGGTAATAAAACTTTTCCCACAGCGAATGTAATGCTGGCTAGTTTTTCTGAGAGTACACATCAGTGCAAACTGGCCCTTTTTTAATTTTAAGGGTCAAATTTACCACTAATGTACCTTGTAGTATGTTTATAATAACCTTTGACTTTTATTATTAAATCGTACTTCAAATTGTAAATAGGCTGATTTTTTTGCAATTTTTATGTAAAATGGTAACAAATATGAATTTTAAATGTAATATACTCATAAACATTCAGTTGGTATTTTTATTATAATTCATAATGCAAAATGCATTCAGCGTGCCACAAATGGTAGTAAAATGTGTTTTAAGAACATGTATTCATATAGTTTATTTGGTGAAAACATATTTCAGAAAAGTGATGACAATATTTGAATCTAAATACAGTGGTAACAAAATAATTCTTGTTTACTTCTTTATATTTCATAAAGACACCTTTTTTTTCAAAAATTCATGCATCTTTGAAACACCAACATTACGAGAGAGTAAAATGCTTAAATGTTTTCGTATGAACACAAAAAGTCTTAATTTTAACACTGTGTTATTGTGTCATAACTGTCTATGTCATTCTCTTACTTTCGAAGTTTAGATAAAACTGAATAATAATAATAATAATAATAATAATAATTCATTACTACATGTATCATTATTCTTGTCATGATAATAATATTAATTATAATAGTAACAACACTAACAGCAATAATAACAATGAAAGGTTATTTCAATTTTTAAAAAAAATGATCATATTTAAAAAACAAAAAAAACAACATTAAGAAACATCATTAAAGGTCTTTGACCAAAACATATGTAATTGTACCTGGAGCTGCATTTCCCAAGATAAATAAAGTCAGCGTTGTGAAAAGCACTTTTACGGACATTATATTCATCTCCACTCGACCCAATATTCTTTAAGTCTTAATTTTGTTTTGAAAGGTTTATATCCAATATGTAGTTTATATACCCACGAAACCCGTCACGGACCAAAACCCATTATACTGACTATGCAAATGATGTAACATTAGTGGCAAATAAAACCAAAAAGATAAACCTTACATCCGGTAAATTATATAAAAAAAGATCAATTTTTGTGATACGGAAGAAATAACATTTTATTTCCGTCTAGCAGGCTTTGATACCATGGCGCGGTTATTCATAAGTAAGATCTTTTAGTAGATCTCAATTAGACGATCTAGTGACAATAATAATCCGCTTTGGGCAAAATGACATATTTGATCAATCGTTTTATGGTTTCATTTTAAACTCATTTTATGACAGTGGTGTTTAAAAGTAGCTGAATATTTTCACGTTACATGTTTTTGATCTCAAATGAATAAGACGACCTTTTTATTACCTTTTTTCTACAACGTAGAACGGTGTAGTATTTCGAACGGAAACAGCAATAACGTTGTGTCCTACATATACCGGTGTAGCAGTTTATCTTGCTCCCCCTCCTGGACAGCTTGTCCGCAGGGGGACAAGTTGTCCCGCGATAGCTTGACCATCCCCCGGGGTGGGTAGCATATCCCAGCCAGGCGCAACACATTCCAGCCGGATTATTTTGTCCCTGGTCATTCACCAAATGTGAAATACAGCAGATTTATAGAAAACAATTTTATTTTTTCATTCCATCTTTGTAAAGGAAAAATTCATGTTGCTACTTATTTGTCTACCGTATCCGACGGTGACAGAGGACATCAGGAAGAAGAGAACATGAATCATAACACAGCCGGGCCTAGTTTTTGAATCATCTTCTTTTTTTGTTAGCAGGGTCAGCTTTTTACAAGTGTCTTAACTCCAATTGCAAATAGTCTTGCTATACTTTCTCTCTAACACCAATTACTGCTTTACGATAATCCAGCTGGGGTGTGTTGACCCCAACCCCTGAATAACTCATGGAGGGGGGGGGGAGTAAAAGATAAACCATAAGTTGCCCTCACCCTGAAATAACTTATAAGGGGTGAAATACAAGACAAACCAGCTTAGATAAGTTGTCTCCTTGAATGACTCATGAGGGTTGGGTAAAAGATAAACTAGCTGGGATAAGTTTCCCTCACCATTGAATAACTCATGAGGGGTGGGGTACTAGATAAAACAACTGGGATAAGTTGCTCCCACACCTGTTGTTGTTTTCTGCATTTGTTATTTGAAGTGTACCGAAAGTCAGAAAATTCGATTAAATATTTGTAGCTATCTCGTGAAGATATATTCATATTCCAAAATGAAACGCTCATCACTATCCTGCAAATGCATTAAAATGATTTTTTAAACGTCAAAACTTGGTGCTACATTCGGTTAATGATCGGCGCCATTATTGCGGAAATACACGACGAGATTAACCGAGACTCTCATTTCGTGACGTCATAACGTCATTCCTTGAAAATTTCAATCTTGCCGAAGTGCACGATCTACCTTCCTACAATTTCAATGAGAATTAAGTATATGACAATGAAAGGTACCGTTAATATAATTTTAATATTGATTTCGCTGTCTGCATTTTTTTATAAGTACTTCAGGCTTCATCCAGAATAACGCTGGTGGTCAATGGGTTTTGTTGTACAAAATATAACGTGTCTTTGACTTAGAAAAGTCTGGCCATTTTTAAAACCTAAAAACAAGTTCATTGTTTTTCAGTATTGTATTATCATTTAATTAATACTGTTTGGGTTTTAAGTTGAATAAAAACATAAAAATAAAACTTTAAAGTCGTGATGAACGTACCTTGAGTTCCGGCGAATAAAAATCAGCATCACAATACGAGTGGAATTGACTGTTATCACGTTCACTGCATTTGTTTTACTACTATTCCTCGGTTAAATATTTGTCCTCTCAAGAAAAAAAAAGCAGAATCTTACTACTTTCAGTTTGACGTTTGCATATTTATTTCAAGTAAGTTTAGAAAAACAAGGCAAAATCTCTGAAATACTGACATTTAATTCTTACTAAAAAATGTTAAAGTACTCTGTGTTTATCAGAGCTCAAAATTCTAACAGAACCGCAACGGGGGACATTAGTGGATTATCCACCCTGAATGCTCTCTGATATTACATTGGTCTTTCCATTTGGATATCTCTGCTTTCACCGCTATTTTCTTATTTGGTTTGGTGATAATTAAGCCTAATTATTTCCAACAATGGTAGTCAGATTACACATTAAGTTTATCAACATGTTTTGTTAACACCATAATGTTTGTTTTTTTGATAATCCTAACTTTTTATTAAATATATAAGCAACAATTTTCACAACTAAAAGTCAAGACTATCCCAAAGAGAGATAAGGAACAAGGATAAAGTTAGAGGATTCCAAATGAAAGGACCAATGTCCAATTTGGCCTACCTTTGATGTTATCTGAGTAAGGGAGATAGTTTGTTATCAGGAATGTCCCTCATTATAACGATGCAATTATCATAATGAGATTGCCTAAAAGCCTGTGACATATCCGTGTTGGGATAAGCCACTGTTAACTGTCGTTTGATGATCTAAGACCCGTGGTACTTGGTTGCTTTCAAGTTTGACCTAATTTGCATGCCATCATAAAATTGCCGCAGGTTTTATAGTTAAGTTTTTAGTTTTTATTCAGTTTTTCCAGGTGTATGGCCCATGTGGCAAATAATATAAATACAGTTGGGGACAAGTGAAAAGCATAAATAAAGCAAATGTAAAACATATTTATGTTAAGTATTTACTGTAATATACATACAGTAAAACCTCAATAATGAGACCACCTCTGGGACCAGCAATAAGTGGTCTTAATATTGAGTTGGTCCTAAAATCGAGTTCAGAAGACGACATGAAGGTGTATGGTAGATTTATCGACCCAGTGTGTGTTTTGCGTCAATTGTAGTGTCACTGAGCATAACTCATTTGTTTTATTTGTCCTTACTTTGATAACTAATGATTTGATCAGAATAATGGTCAATATATGGTTAAATCAATGCCGTACTTTTCAGCTAACTTTCTCTGACTCTGACCATTGCTTTCATTTATCAAATTTATTTTCTCTTTAAGAGAAAGCTCTGTCCGCTTTTTGCTCATTTTAGTCAAATTTCAGGAGGAATATTTTGTGTAATCAACTTGTACAATGTGTATCAATCAAAATAAAAATGTAAAGTGATACGTAAATCTCACAAAATTTTGGTGTTGCATTAATTCTTTTGCACATCAATTAGTGACTATAACAATAGAAAATTTATCGTGCAGTAAGACGCAGTCTACTCTAATAAGGGTGTCATAAACAATTAAACCGATAACTACCATCCTTAAAGTAAATAATCCACACCTGGATCCTTTTGACCTGTCAAATTATCAATTAACACCGATTAACACGAGGTGCCCATTATGTACATGTTTGTGTAAACAAGTTTGCCGACCTCGAGCTTTGATGAATAGCTAAAGTCAACAGCTGCCCGTTTTGTTCCGTTCTGGTCGCGGTCGTAATTTCGAGTTCAAAAAAGGTTTGTATTTTCATTCGGGACCGGAAATTGCGGTCGCAATACGCAATATTGAGTTGGTCTTATTACTGAGTTTAATTAACGATAGAATATATAGTAAATAAATCGGGACCAGAAGAAAATGTTCGTAATATTGAGTTGGTCTGTATATTGAGTTGGTCGCATCGTGAGTTTTTACTGTAATGTAAACAACCAGTATCTTTAAGAATTCAGTTACACAAATGTCAAACGTATACATATTCATAGGACTTGACAAAAGAAGATATTCCGGGTCCTCATCTTAAATTGTATTAAAATGTAGACCTCCAAGGGGGAAAATTATTCTTCGAGATCATGTATGTAAAACATTTAGAACTTAATTGCAATTTTATTCCAAGATAACTATCTATCTTGATAGGACCTTGTCAAATATGAAACAAATGTTTGACTTTAGAATTAAATACTGTATATGGTTTTAAATTCTTACCTATTGTAGTCGTTATTAATTTAGTTGAACATATTACATCAAAACCTGAATGGTGACGTGATTTAGATGGCGCGTTCTCGGTCGGCCGATAATTGAAAAATCGCTACTTTTCATTAAGCGTTTTTAAGTACATATTCTTTCAATATTCATAATTTTTTAAAACTTAATAAATGCACCAACTTTACTATGGTGTCGGTTGAATTTATTAGTTCGATTCCCTGCTCCTCCACTAACATAACTAAGTGCGGAATAGTGGTCCAGTGGTAACGAGTTGGGCTGGTAATCCAGGGGTCAAGAGTTTTCGATTCCCCGCTCCTCCACTTACATTACAAATTGTCTTTCGGATGAGAGGTCCCATGCATTGGCGCTGTACGCCGAGAATGGAAAATAAACCAGGAGTATCTCTGAAATCGATGTTGCACTATCCCATACAGCCTAAAATAACTGAACTCATGGGGCGACAGTCTTCTGACATTGAATTAATTCAGACAGAGAGATACGGCTCTTATTTCATTAACACAACTTACAAATTGGGAGTAACGTGGGTATCTGACCGTAGTATAACCCCATCCATTTAAGTGTCAGTCTGTAAAAAGAAAGAAGTATACAAAAAAAAATAAAGTAAATTGTAGGGAAGATGATACTTAGACGTTCTAATTATACCTTCGATTAGGTTTCTAAGTTGTATATGGAGCATGATTGGTATATCAATACATGTATGTCATAAGGTTATTACTCTTATAAATAAACTTGTTACTTTTGACCCAAAATGGTAGTATTTTCAAAAGGCTAGGACTGAAAATTGTTTAGAAAACAAATTAAAAAGGATAAATAGATTAATCAAACCAATCAAATTAGCTCAAGGCAAGCGATTGAGGTTGATAAAATATTCACACAAGTTGGCTTCCTTTAAAAAGTAAGCCAAAGAGAGGTCAGCAGCTGTCGTCACGGAAAGAATGAATCTACTTGTTTCCAAGATCATTTTGAATTTTTTAAACGTTCTGTGACTTAAATAATTATAAAAACTAGTAACCTAACTACTATTAATAGTTAATACCTTATTAGGCAAAATGACCGAAACTGACTATAATTTAGTTATTTCAAATGTTTTTATAGTGGCGTATCTATTATTTTAATAAATGAAACAAATTAATAAACCTCATGTATTTCATACCTTGTAGAATCTTGGGGATCTTCTTATAAGCCCCTAAGGCTTTACTCCCCCCTCTTTTACAACAGTGCATGTAGTTGTTGAAGCCAGAACTCCCATGTTAAGCTGATTCTTTTTTAGGCTCATTAAGTTTTGTTTTCCCTTTTCAAACTTTAAATACACCTTTCTTAGTCCAAATGTTTTACAAAATAATCAGCGATAGTATGTTAAGCTGGACTAAATATTAAAGGGCGTAAATTTGATCCAAATCGAGGAAATGGACTTATCAAAAATGCTCTAAAATTCGTAAAAAATATTTACCATTTTTTCATGACCTTGGCTAAATATTAATAATTTGTTCAACAGGCTGATGAGTTTCTCAGAAAAAAAAATGCATTTTAGAATTTGTAGTTTTTAAAAAGTAGCATGCATAATAAGAAATGCATCCCTATAATTGTATTTTTGTGTGTTTAGTTAAGGGAATACAAAATTATTCTGTACGTTCTGTTCATAATGGGCCGTTTTAATCATGGGCCGTTTTAACCATGAGCCGTTTTAACTATGGGCCGTTTTGACCCGATGTTAAATTTTGGTTTCGTTTAAATGAATTCGTATTTTGATTCGGAGCATGCGCATAACTATCTTTGTAGACTGGTTTTCATGATTTTAGGCTTAATATGAGAACATTAAATAAAATTTGATACGCAAAAATGGATGCCGCCAGCAATTAAAGCCAACACTGTGGAGAGGTCTGATGACCTCTCCAATAACATTGTTTGTTGTTGTTGTTGTTGTTGTTTTAGCGAAAATGTTATAATTTGGTTGACTGGGGTGGTAGTGTGTGTTTAAACCAGTCTCCTATATGCGCTACTGACATATCAAAATAGTCCTTGTTTTATAAAAAAAATTCAAAAATATATAAAAAATACTCCTGTTTAATTGAGAGATTTTCCAACCGTTTGTACTTTTTTATCATTGAATATTTATAAGAAAATCAAGTTGATTTTACATAATCAGTTCTATTTGCATAAATTAAACGAACAAACATATTTAATTTCAACCTTATTTAAAGTCAATAAAATGCTATCATATTACAAAAACGTCAAAATAAAATTGAGTTTTGCATATTTTAAAATCATTGACTTATTTTGTCAGTGTACTTGAAGATCGACCTCATAAGCAGACAGATAGTTCAATTAAAACAAGTGAATTGATGGACTAGTGTCAGAAACCAGAGCTACGAATCTTGCAATTTTAAGAATGTGCTTAGGAAAAAACTGCCCCTACATGCCATTGCCACAGTTCATTGTTAAATCACAAATTTACAAAACACAGAATGAGAACAGCGAATTAATACAATGAGATTAATTCATTTCAAATAACACAACTATAACTGGAAAATTTGGCAAGTATTTATAAATCGTAACATTCAAATACAACAAAATGTATATCTCTTGACCACTGAAGCCGAACGACTTCAGGCACAAGCAGAACTTCAACCCAGAGACAAAATATGTGACACTGGACACAGTTGAAGTAATAATGACCTACTTACCTTCATATAGGAAACAGTAAAAAAAACACTGTTATGTATCTGTGATATTAATCTACATACCCTTTAACTTTGGAAGTGTAGAGAATAGGACCAAAATATAGGTGATTGATGATTGACCTCAGACCGTATCTGTAACTTTATTTGACTTCTCCTTATCGATTTATTAACCATGACTAATAAGGTCTGTGACCTTGCGTAGTGGTCTGAGATATTCGTCATCTGCTCAGGTCATTCTTTTTAGGTTATTTTGATATAGATTTAACTTTACTACCCAGAGATGTAATCATTTTTAACTGACCTTTTCTCTTTTTTTTTCGCCTTCTCAACAAGCTTTTCAACATTATATTAACATATATTACCTGTATTGTTTTGTGATTTTGGCATACGTTTTTTTTAATTTATATATTTTTTATTATCGTTACCTAGTGTTGAAGGCTTTTGCTGCTTTTAATACCAAGCAAAATGTCGACATCTAAAAAAATGAAGAGAGAGAGAGAAAGAGAGAGAGAGAGAGAGAGAAAAGAGGAAATAGGGAAGGTAATGACGAATGACAAAGTCACTTTCTGTTAACAATAGTCATACTGAATAAATAAGTAAAGAAACAGATTATTTAATAATGACATCCTAATTTGAATGATCAGTTTAACTTACACAAAATACATCCGGCTTTTCTTTTTCAGTTCGCAGGATGACAAGGTCAGATTTAATGGCATAAGAGTAAATCATAAAATGTTGAACAATCATTCCCAGCTCCTCCACTTACATTACTAATTGTCTTATGGGTGAGATGTAAAACCGAGGTCCCACGTATCAGTGCTATAC
The DNA here is from genome assembly GCA_012932295.1 of Cyclina sinensis. NCBI lineage: Eukaryota > Metazoa > Mollusca > Bivalvia > Venerida > Veneridae > Cyclina > Cyclina sinensis. Next base: position 1,625,069 of record JAAONU010000011.1, read on the forward strand.
ACTGAGCATGGAAAAGAACAAAGGATGTCTTGTATGTATAAGGATGATTTCTGCACTATCTCCCAGACGAACAATACGAATGTAGTGTTATGACTCTTTGAATTTCAGGCGATGTTCTGTTTCATAGAATTTGCCTCGGTCATGGGTCGAAAAGTGGGGCATATGGGCATTTTTTTTTGCAGCTGATGTTTTAAAAGAAGTGTTTGGTCTGAAATTTATGGTTTTTTTTGTTGTAGATTATCTTCGAATAACTTCTTTCCTTTTCAGATTGGTGTAGTGGGATTGTCAGTGAGACGCTTTTATTGTCGTCAGTCACTGAATTTCAGTGTGAAACTGGTTTCTGCCACTATAATGCCTGAACGTTACGAATCAGAAGACTTCCACACAGAAAGGCATCCGTCAAGGGTGGATCCTATATTGAGGGAATGTAGTGATATTTTGTAAGTTGTAGTAAATAAATATCGGCAATAAGCATTGTCTCACTTATTATTGAATGACCATCGTAAATCGTAGGTGAAGCGTAGCTTTCTGAAAAAGTTAAGAAGAAGGCACCTCATGGTTTCGTTCTTTTATTTATCTGACATGTCATTAGACGACTCTGAATAGGCTAGAAGATATCAAAAATAAATAAATAAATAAATAAATAATGTTAAAAAAGCAGAAAAAAATGAAATAATTACTATTATGATATATCCCTTGTTTCAGTATGTTCTCTACACCTGAAATCAGTTTATAATAACAAAATCACAGTTTTAACACTATACGCATTGTATCAAAACTCTGCGATGGAACTGAGGTAAATTGTAGATTAGTATTCTGTCAACGGAAATTTAAATTTCTTGCCGGATAAATCTTACACATTATCATTATTGAGAAATCGATTCGTGTAAACACTTGTCCCATAGAGTTGTCCAACTTGACTTATTCCAGTTATTCCAACAGCTAAATGTAATGCCATATTTTTACAGACATGCAAGAAACACCAACGGTTTCACTGAAGCACATCCGCTATCTTGATGCAGATAAGCTTCGTATGTTTTGGTAGTCTTAAGACAGATCTATATTTATTACAGATGAACGTATGCCCAGTGTCTACAAAATGTAAGATGGCCACCAATTGTAAGGTATAAATAACTGATGTTCTTGTATATTCTATATTTGCAAGTGAAACTGAATATTCTATCTTTTTATTGAAGATTATTCTTATATCCATATACTTGGTACTAGTATTGTTAAGACTATAAATAAAAAAAGTCAAAGTCATATAAAACTTTTAATAAAAGAAATAACAAATTATGATCTAACATGATAATGCTGATACAGAAAACAATATGGAAATCATTAGATGCGATAGTATCTAAGGTGAAAAATTGTAAAATGTTAATACAAGCACTTGATTGTCCATTAGACACCAAGAATAAAAGTAGGAGTTTCATGATCAGGGGTGGATTAGCCTGTAGGTTTGCAAACCTGTTTTTTCTTTGTTTAACTGTTCCACTTTAGAGATTTTTTCTCTCATTTCGCTGTTTCCTATTGTGCTTCGTTTAACGTCAGGTACAATGATACTGAAGTGTTTCATAAAGACTGAATTATGAAAGCAATGACTTCCAAACAGACATAAATACATTCCAAATGAGATGGTCAGCAGGAATGGGTAAATGTGTGACGTAATTAGACGCATGAATGGAATACACAAAAGACATTAATCTATGAAATACACTTAAGAGAAAATCAATGGTTCAGCAATTTTACGAGGTTGGCTTATGTAAGATGCCATGGTAACTGTCTGTCTATCACTCTTTACAATAAATAAAATGTTATATGAGATGGTTTGCAAAAAAAATGACCAATGATGACCACCACTATATACACTTTGTGACTTTTAACACGAGGCGTATGAAAACAATCATTTCTAGTATCTTAAGTATTCAAACAAAAAAAGGAAAGTTGTTTTATTGTGGTGTGTTTGGTTAGACTTTAGATGAAATATACACGCACTTAGATAACATTATAACTTTTAACTATATTCATTCTCTTGAGTCCATTTACTACATTGTTTATCTAATCCGCGACGAAAAGTAGGCCATAAGGATGGGAGTTTTGAATTCTGAACTGTCTACCACAATTATATTTATACTTTACCAAGTGCTTTTTCTATCAAATGAAATAACTGTTTGACATACTTAAATAATGACAGACGTCTTTTGAAATTCCCATAATTTCACCGGTTCTGAATATATAAAATATGATTGTCTGTGAGTTCATTCTTCTTTAGCAGTGTCGTCTGCAATGTTCTGTTGAAGTTTAAGGAGGGACTCTGCCTCCTCTTGGCTTATAGCGTCCTCGAAAAAGTGGTCACTCTCCTCTGCCACGGCATCGTCAAAGTCGTCCTCACTCGACGCCGAGTCGCTGTCATCAGAGATACTGTTACAACTGTATAGACGTCGTAAAAAGTCGAGCTTTGATGGCTCCAGAATGCTGTCTCTAATGAACCGTTCTGAAGAGGGAAAATGGCATTATAGAACATTCAGCTTAAAGCTTATGACATCCATGTTCTGATTCAAAAGATTTTACGTCTGCTTTGCACCAAAACATGTCTTTGTTAAACTGTATGTGAAATTCAAATTGTCCTGGAGTTTTTGCTGGAATAGCCATGATTCTTATAAACACCAAGGCATATAAAATATTTAACAATACTTACAGTGAGCTTGTAAAGAAATATATAAGCTCTCAAATGGACAGCAACTATTAGTCGATATTTTAGCTTTGTCAACAGACTAAATATAATTTTTTCTAAAAGCCAGCTGAATTTTGTCTTGTTACATTTATTCATTGTAACTATCTTCTTTGAAATCGTTTAGGAAAATCTCTTACAAGTACTAATTTTCATTACCCATTATTTCTTGTGTCGTTCCAGCTCTTTCGCCGGCATAATCCGCCGGCAAGTATTCGTCGGGTAGACTTGATGGATCAATGTAGTCAAAAACCGTGTCATATTGATAGCCATGAAGCTGTATCTGAAAGCAAAGGAGACTAATATTTATCCATCCATATAATTATGGCCGATCTGACAGGCCTTGATTAGAAAATAGATTTATCAGCTTGACAGCTTAACCTTATATTTATTCAAACGAGTAAAATGTCGTCGCTCCAGAGATACAGTACTATAATACCAACAATCATTACTGCCAAAGACCAGTGTTTTTTTATGACTAATATCCGTCATTGTTTCTGTTGCTGCCATGACGTCATGTGTTAGATAAGCTGCAAATGCACTACCATAGATTATTTATTGCTAAATTTGTTTCCAAATAAAATTGTCGTCAATTCAGATTTGATATTATAGATGCTTACCCGGTTTGCAAGTTTTGCAGAGACAACGGATTTCACGATTCCAAGAAAGAAAGCTATAACTCGGTTATTGTTTATGTAGTGAACCTGCTTGATTCTGATTGGATAACCATTCTGAAATGAATATTTGAATATAGATTAAACAGTAAGCTCCCTCGACAAGTACGGAAGATACCATGAAAAATCTGCATACAATTCAGAAATTTTATTTCTCTAAACCTTGTTTTACTATTCTTATTTCTCTTCTGATGGCTATACTGATTTTTGATAAGAAGGAATTTCAAATTGCATACATTTAAAAAACTCAATTCAACATACATTCCAATAAAAATATACAATTCCATTAGGAATCGACCACGATGAAAAAGAATGATGACCGTAATGTTATTTGTGATACCTTTGCATTTCTGTTTAATGTATAACCTAATTCAATATATAACTTTATATTGTATTTCGAATTGGTATTTCCGGTATGTTTTTAAATTTGTCATAACAAAAATCATTACTCACTTGCATCACAACAAACTGTTTTCGACAGTTGTTGAAACCAAAAAACATAATGTGTTTCATAGCAACGTTTTTAGCGTCCATTAGGAACGTGACCCCGTTGACCATGACCTTTTCGTCAAGGAAGCAAAGAGCATCAAAGACAAGAGTAATCGCTTGAAACCATTGCTTGAAGGTGTAAACTGTGCCGCTAACATCAAGCTGATCTGAAATAGGTAAAACAACAAAATAAGCACTGAATATATATTTTCTTCTACACCATCCGTTTTTAACATTCCATTTCGACAATAACGCCATTAGGTGACTGTAGCACAAATTAAATGTTTACTAAATAATTAACCAAATGAATAAGCGATGCTAATGTAAAACTGTAAAACTACAATGAAGAACAAACAAAACACTTATTTTTGTTGTTCTCTACGTAAAAATGACTTCTTTTAAAATTAAAAAATAAAAATTAACTTCTTTTGACTGTTGTTAACTGTTTAATAAACTATGGGACATTTATTATATTTAGAAACAAAAGAGCTCACCCCATCGGGCTAGTATAACTTTTCTTCCTTCCTTGTCATACCCAGGAAGGGGAATGTATACGGCACTGGAACAAAAAAATAAGTTACAAGTAAGAAAATGAAAGTACTTGCGTTTTTGAAAACTTAATCTTAACAAAATGTTTGCTTTATTAAGAAGTTAACTTAAAATAAATAAATAAATAAATGAATAAATAAATAAATAAATAAATAAATAAATAAATAAATAAATAAGTAAGTAAATAAATAAATAAATAATAAATAAATAAATAAATAACTTACTTTGGACCTTTCAGTATATTAAGAATGTCAGAAGATGCAGGGTCAACCCCGTTCATCACTTGCATTATTGCTTTACGTCTGGAAAACCAGTAGTTCTTCATTCTCTGCCTCGTAGCATCTTGGTTGAACTTTGACGCCCGTAGGAAAGCCCAGAGATAACATGGGTCTAAAAAAATAGATTACCAATTTACAATTTTTCTCACTATAAGGGTCGCGAAAACAGATGGCGATTACTAGTTGTATCGAAAACCGATAATTGCTACATGCACATTTGGTGCTCATTGTCTTTTCCAGGGCTTACGAATGCCAATGAGATCAATGCTAGAGACATCAGTAGACTTGTCTGCTATTAAGTACAAAAACACTGACTGCGTCAACCTCTAAATATAACTATGGAGATATCGAATGTCCTTTCAGTTATAGACAGAAAATGTCGAGTTTAATGCTAAAAGTGTCAATATCATTTCCAGTAAAACAAATGAAATTTGTAATATATTTATGGTATTAAGTATGATGTTTCATGCTTTAAACGTTTTGATATTAAATTTACGACTGTGTTAATGTTAATTTTATTATTATTTCATTATTTTCAGACGCAATTAATCTAACAGTTACGAATTCTACCATCAGAAATCGTATATTTCTATCGTCAATAGAAAACATTCTTCAGCTGAAGATTTCGTATCTAACAATTTCATTCGTTAGAACTGTAGGTCAAAATAGATTTTAATACAGCTACGCTTAAAAAAAGATATTTGAATACTTTTTTTTGAGTGCTTGAATTAAAGTCTCTGTAGCGTTTTACTTTTCATAACTGAAAAAATAAACCTTTTGGCCTGAAATACTTCCTAATCATTGAAACGAAACAACTGAACCAGGTCAAATGCTACAATTTCTTTATTACTTTGGGGTATATTAAATATGTGTTATGTGTAGAAGGTTATCTGAATACTCGTGACAGATCTCAGATGTACTCCAATTCCAAACTAACTGATTATTTTGTTGTTAAGAAAATAATGTAAATCATTAAAAGGAAATACAACTTTTCATTAAGAAGAGAATTAAACGTATTGTCATGGCAACCAGACAACCTATTATTTTCCAATGACAGGTGCCTTATTGCGCATTTCTAGGAAAAACATCGTTATTTTTGAAACTCTTATAGACAGCTTTAAAAACAGATCATTTTGCATCAGCTATGTTTTTCTTGCTCTACATAATTCAAGTGTTCAATCATTTGTTCTTTCATAAATACTTAATTGAATAACTAATTAGACAAGTTATTGTTGGATTAATTAATTCATTTACTCATCAATACTTTCTTCTTTCCATCTATTCTTGCCCTTCTTTATTCTTTTTTATTTTCTTCCTTTTTTCTAATGTTTTTTTTTCTATTTCTTCTTTCTTTCTCCCATATAATACGCAAACATATTGATTAGTGCTGAACTAGTTCTTTTAAATAAATGAGAATTCCTTCTATCAAAATTTTACATAAAGAACTATTAATCAGGACATACCAACCAGAACCAGAAGTAGAGATTGTTTTGAAAATTCATTTAAGTTCTAAACTAAAGGAGCGAGTATCAACCTTTGATAAAGGCAGGCACCTGTTCTTGAACTTAATGTTGTTATGTATGCTAATGTTTCATAACACTACAAAGATAGAATTTTTCTTTTTACATAATCACGACACGGCTCAAATTTCGGAATAAAAAGTACGTTTCATAACTATGTTATTAGTAATTACATAAAAAAATACATGAAAGATACAAAACATTTTTAACCTCATAAACTATTCTAGTTACATACGTTTACAATTCCAAAGAAAGGAAGAGAAAAAAATGTGAAAAACAAGATGGAACGAAGGAAAGATCAAAAAAGGGAGAAAGAAGAAGGAAAGAAAATGAAAAAAAAGGAAAAAGCAAAGACAGACAGACAGAAAGAAAAAAAAACAGGCAAGCAAACAAACAATACATGAAGAAAAAGTGAAAACAAACACTGATAAATAAAAAGAAGAAACAAAAGGCGACAAATAAAACAATAAGGAGAGAAAAATAAAGAAAATACTAGTATGTAAGAAAGAAAAAGACAGAGAATTAGAACAAGGGTATTTTAACTTACCAGTGAATTTGGGTACTTTATCAACACCACTTTCTATCCATGAAATGAGGTCTCTAGATTCCTCCCCACGTGACTTGACGGTTTCATGTAACTCGTCTTCGGCCTTCTCCCGTAAGGTCTTGTCCTGAAGCACTGTGCTCAACAAGGATCTTGAGCTACAAAAGGAAAATTTACATTAAGAACTTGTTCATTTTCATCTAAATAACGAACGCCATTGTCATTTGATTAGCTTACTTATGCAAAAATTAGTTAAACCTATTTTAAGTGGAAGGAGAAAATAATACTTCATGATTTAATCTAAGCATAGATTTTTTTTCTTTCGTTTCCTTTTTTTGTAATTATTTATTTTTTAAAGAAAACACACAGATGATTTTTTTTTCAAAGATGTGAAGACACACTGCACTTCCACAATATTAGCCTTATTTAAAGCCTAAAAGTTAATATCACACCTCTTTTAATTTACATAAATCGCTAAAATTCTTAAAATATTATGCATAAAGACCTACAGACATTTTAGTCGGTATTTATTAGCATCCTACGTGGAAAAAAACTTCAATATTGCTACGCACTCTACTTTCGTTTTCAGTGAGAATACAATTAACACATTTCACAGCTGAAAGGCGGAAATAGCATGTCTATGCAATATCCAAAAATACATGATCGTTATTCTTAAGCAAAGTATTAGAGAATGCAAAAGTCGTAAGATCTAATGAAAGTTCACTCACCAAGGCATTTTTGTTTTGCTAATGTCACTTTCTCCACTCATTTATATAGTATTTTGTTGTCACATTAAACCGAATGTGCTACCTGAGAACGCTGCGCGCTGATTGGCTGACAGGAGAGCTTTTCTTGCCAATCGATAACAGTCAAGGCTAAGCTGCCGAGAAAACACAATAACTCCGATACATGTACAAAAACAGAAAACTGATTACGTGAAAAGTCGTGATGACAAAGAACTTGGAAAAGGTCGCAGTATATTAAGATGATATCTTCTTACAAGTTCGTGCTTTCTTAGATCTATTTAATTAATAGAAAAGAAGTGTTTTCGGTCATGGAACTGTCTTCTGCTACAACTGAGCAGAAGCTAATTTAGAAAAAAATTGTCGTCTGCGTCGTATTGTTAATCAATTGTCGAGGAGGATTTCTTACAGTGAAAATTATCGTTGGCAACCTGAGATAAACGAAAAGAAATCACCATTTTCTATGACTTTTACAAAGTGCAGGTTTTACAATGGTTATAAATGTCATGTGTGATGCGAAATAAAATTATTAGTTTTTGTTGATGTAATCTAAGTTTGGTCATGGTAAGAGCACAGCTGTTCGAAGTCTCGTTCTATGAGACGAAACATGAGCAGTTTAGAGCGAATGTTCTTCTGTGAGTCATCAGGCCGCAGATTTCCAATTATTTCTTCCCATTGCCACAGACAATAAAAATAAACATCTAAGGGGGTGCTGTGTATTCAGTATAACTGGTGGATACCATTTTAATTCATTTTCCCCTAATCTGAAGATGTTTTATAAATATATAATTATGCCAAATTTCAAAAGTTTTTAATAAAATATTGACAGGACTGTTTTTTCTGTACATTTTGCAGAAATTCTACGTTTATGTCGATGGACAATTTGATAAAAATGTAAAATTACAGAACATTATTATTATTATCATTATATATTCCACTTTTTATTAAGCTTTCTATCATTACAAAGTCTTACACTGCATGTGTGACTCGAAAATCTATTGGCTGTGATGTCTGATCTAGCAGCTACTCAAGGCATACTAATTGGATTATAGACTGCACTGATGCAAACTGATGCAGACGAAAAACCATAATGCCTTCGTGCACTTAAGATCTTGTTGATCAATATTAACCTTGAAACAGAACAAAGACATGAACTTTATGAACCACTAAATTTAAATGGTTTTGCCAGAAATTGTTAAACTTTATTCTAGACTACAGTAGTCTATCGTTCATAATATCGAATGTGTTAAATTCGACTTATTTTATATTAGCATTAGTATTCATATTGTAAGGATGTATAATCCTCTAGTTCTATAAAAATGTACTAAGATATTTTTATAGTTAGATGTTGGTCGGCCTCTATGCCTTCCTTTCAAGACTATGAATTTTAACTCTTTTTTTCATCAAAACAAAAAATGGCTAGGTCACGCATTTTCACACATGAGAGAAAATGGCCGCTTTGCATGTCACCATTTCCTTTTCTAATTAAAATGATCAGTGCGCGTGTTAAAATGATTTTGTCCAGTTTCTTGAAGCCAGGCTTTTATACTTAAAATCATTCGTTCAAAACGCATTGCAAACACGATATTACGTTTCTCTGTTACAGAACAACAGAACAGAAAACCCATGTCCATTAACGTGCCTGCATGATTCATTGTAAACGCGGACATTTTGTCTATTCAGTGGTCTGATACCTGCTGATGGAGTTGATACTTTTGAAAGGCCTTAAAACGGAAAAATCTTAGTTTAAACATATTTTATTCCTATCATTACGTACATATAATTTACAAAACTGACATACAGACTGTGCTGGAAGATGCAACATCTTATTAAAGCCCTCTTCTATAGAATTAGATTAACATTGAAACGTAGATGTCGTGGCTCATAAGGCAAAGTTACAATTGTCTTAGGAAAAATAAAAAGATGAAATAATTTTTAATAGAGAACAAAATAAAAAGAAAACATTCTGGAAAAAAGAGAAAATCTAGAACGTATCATAATTAGAGTTTGAAAGTGACTATGCCTTATCCAAACTGTTTGACGATACCTAGTGTAAAATTGTAAAAAGTGATAAAGCAAGTAACTAGTTGGGTAAATAAGCATACGAGTATTAGAATAGAATAGAATAGAATAGAATAGAATAGAATAGGCGAAAAGTGAACGAACTCGAACCGCTTTGTTTTCTAGATATAGTTTGGAACACAGTTGAATATCAAAGCGTTCGATTCGGGACTCATGGAAGGAACACCCAACAAAATTACATAGAGTTTTGATGTACAAATTTAAGAAATTTCATGCAGTAAGTTATTGTGAAAATGTGAGAATCTTCGAAATTGAAAAAAAAAGTGACCGCGCTTTTCGATTTCTCCACAGACGATACAGGAAGGGTCATCAACGATATTTTATCAAACAAGTCAGTCTTGTCTTCGTAGTCTAGTATGTAATATTTGAACTACTAACTTATATACCGAATCATTATAATAGCCAAGACAGGGAACACAACTACAAAAGAAGAGAAACTTTATATAACAGCTTTTGTTAAATGTGTTTTTACAATATTAGAGGACGGTAGGTGGGACTGGATCATCGAAATTAGGCGAGGCCTTTTGGCCATGAATCATACCTTTCGCCGTTTGCACCCTGCACGACAAATTTTTAATTCTGCTGCTTGACATACTAAGACCTCTCTGAAAATCTATACATACACGTCTTTAAACAAATCTCTTTTACGAGCAGATTTCAAATGGCCCCTTTAAAAACAACAATCTGACTGTTTATGACCAGAGTTTAAAAAGAAACATTGAAAATCACGTGAGAACATCTTAGTACAGTAAAATTATGTGGGAGTAAGTATTAATTTAACTGATGTTACATAGACTGATGCCAAATGTAAATTGCGTTTTTGTTTATTAGATAGCTTAGAGATGATATCCAAAAAATAATAATAAAAATAAATAAAAATAAACATATTCGAGTCTAATGACACAAAAACAAGACAGTCAGATTTGATTTCTTTGTTTGAACAATTCAAGTGTTAAACAATTAAGCGGAATCTTCTATTTTTCTCAAATCTACACTTTAAAAAAAGCATTTCTTACGTTACCTAACGAAGTTTACCAGAGACAATAGCGCCTTATATCGATTTGAGGACAACTTGAATATTTCTTATTCAGTTACAACCCATTTTGTTGTTTGTCGAACCTGTGGTTTATCACCTCTCTGTCATACACTTGTTCGTCTCCTCCGTCATTTGACCTTTTAAGATCCCTCCGTCATTTAGTTGTTTTAAAAGCCCGTCATTTGATAGTTTATCACCCCTCTGTCATAAACTTGTTCGCCATTTAACCGTTTAAGATCCATCCTATGACCGTTTATCATCAGTCCGTTATTTAGTTCTCCACCAGTATCATCCCATCATTTAGTTGTTCGTAACCTTCATCCTTTGATCGTGTATCATTCTTGCATCATTTAGTTGTTTGTAACCTCCATCCTTTGATCGTATCATTCTTCCATCATTTAGTTGTTCGTAACCTCCATCTTTTGTTCGTGTATCATTCTTCCATCATTTATTTGTTCGTAACCTTCGTTCTTTAATCGTTTGGCTATGGGCCAAGTTTCTTGAAAGCTTTGGATGACTTTTGACTGGTCACAAAAAGTGTGCAAACTGAAAGCTTTAAAGTTGGTGTCGACCTACATAATTATTATAGATTGATAACATACTAGCCGGTGTGAAACCTGAAGGCATGGACAAATATAGTAGTGAAACCCACGTAGCAAGCTCATGTCCAAATCGCACAGACGCTCGAGAAACGAATATGGAACTAAATGTTATGCCAGCTCCACATTTGATACGACACTCAAAAAACGAATAGTTATGGAACTAAATGTTTAGCCATCTCGACATTTGACACGAAACTCGAGAAGCGAAAATGCTGCTAAATGTTAAGCCAGGTCAACAACTGAAACGACACTGGAGAAACAGAGTTCGATTTAAATGTTTAAACAGTTCAATAAAATACACAACACTGGACAAACAAATTTGAACTCAAAGCAAGCTGAACGGACTTGTATCAATATAAATTATCTGTATAATGATATTTAGAAAGTTGGACTAGTTAAAAGTTTGAAAGGAAAAAAAAACATTAGTAGTACAAGTACTTTGAAGATGAAGGCACAGTGTGGCCATATCACGTGGTGTATGATGTCATTTAGGCTTTCACAAGGAGCATTTGTTTTGTCTCGATTCAGAGAAGAATACTGCTTAAGTGTTTTCTTTCTTTGTCAATTTTTCACTCCGAATCGAGGCAAAAACAAATAAATGCTACTTGCGACACCCTAAATGATTTCATTTACCACGTGGTATGCCCACACTGAGGAAGCAGTATGTTTAACATGACGAAATGTTGTTTTAAGTATCACGGAGAAGAGAATGTTTTAATAATAATCATCTAGAAGTATAGTTTTAGTGTTTTGATTTTCATCATTAAAAATAATCTTTCTCGTTATGATTTTAAATTCCATTGTTATTTTTTGCTGTTCAAGCAAAAAAGACAGATGTATGGTTGAGAGAATGAACAGAAATTCAAAGCACTTATGAACGTTATATTATTATTTCATTATCACACACACGCACACACACACGCACACACACACACACACACACACACACACACACACACACACGCACGCACACACACACACACACACACATTTTTTTTCATCAATGTCAATCTGATGATGTTTTTTACTAGTTTACTAGAGATAAAATTACACCTACAGTTCAGAATTGTACAAAAACAAAACATGGACCAGGTCATGCATTTTAACACATGATACTAGAAGTCATTCTTGCACGCTAATGTTACTTTTTGTGATTAATTGATTCTCATGAGCGTGCTGAATGATTTTGTTTAGATTTGTTAATTCTAGGCTTTTGTCTTTAAAATCATTCTTGAAAAGTTCATTACGTATCATGTTTTTGATTAAAAAATTACCAGACATGTTTTACTGATTCTTTTTTTATCTAAAATATAAGAACCTTCATTGTCTGATATTTTCAAAGAACTTGATTTCTTTCACAACGGAATGGTGTAATAAATTGCTCTATCATTGTGCGAGTGTGCATTAAGACAATAGGATCAACAATAGTCAGTCTATAAGTCTTATATTACAGTTTTTATAAAAAGTATTTCACATGGCAAAGGGACGGACTGGAGTGGGGGAGGGGGCTGGAAATCAGTCGTGGGCGAAGCCGCTAGTCGTACAATTCATGACTATGCATTGTCTGTTTTGATAGCGGATCGAAGAACAGCATGAAAAAAAATCAAAGGAAAACAGAACCACAGTCAAATCACAGCCAAAAGGGTAAAGAAATGTGTTATCTAATAATAACAGAATATTTATACAATTAACAACACAGAAACCTAAAATTGTAAAATCATACTATACCAAATATATTCATGAATTACAGTCATATAACAATGAAATATTAAATCAACTACTAAATAAATGATAAAGCCTAGAACGAAATATACAGAACACATACATGTACATTTTACAAAGAGTTATTTGCAGGTCCGGAAGTCTCGGAAGAATCTTCGGATATTGTCGGTAAGTCAATGTTCAGGTCTTCTAACTTTGGTATTTTTGCGTTTGTCAAGTATTACTCTTGCCCAGTGATATATGCCACGAACACTGAAATAAAAGAAGAATAAGAACGAATTAGCTGAATTTAAATAAAGGTCAATTAATTACGCGTAAAAGAGAATATCTTGGAGGAACAAAAATCTTATTTGATATAAGATGAAAATAACTGAGAAACGGTAAATATGTATCAAAATTGATTGACTGAGTATACAAGTACTCGATTTTTATTTCTGGAGGACGGTTGACCGGTGAATCGTTAGATTTGTACACGTTGAAAAGAAAAAAAATCAAATTATATACAAGGAGAAAGCAGTTGAATTTTAGGAATACTAAATGGTTAACGAATATACCCCATTTGAATAATAGTTGCCATTTCTTTGAAATTTTTATATAAAGTAAAATGATACTGTATTTATATTCCCATATTAATTCATGAAAAAAACAAACACACAAACAAACTAAGGTCTAAAAAGAATATTTGATATAGAATATTGACCCTAGTTTTTAATGTAGTGAAAGACAATTAACTTCTAAAAAGAAAAAAAAGTAAAAGAAAGTCGAGGAAAGTCCTAACAAGCTTGATTGATAAGGCAATGAAGAGAACATTTTATCTTATGCAAAGTTATGCATTATGTATTTTTGAAATTATGTGGTCTACATTTCAATTCACTAAATATAACTTTACCTTCTAAATCTACCTGTCCATCAACGCAAAATTCACAAATTATTTCCTCTAAATCGTCTTTTGTAAACTCTTCACATATTGCTGGTTTTAATATTTGACGTAGTTTTGCTTCACTAAGATGCCCTTTGTTATCTTTATCAAAGCACTGAAAGGCTGCAACAAGCCTGTCATTGTCAGTTTTGCTTATGTCCACTGTGATTTTCTTAAACTGTTCGTGCGTAATTGTTTCTGAAAAAAAAGAACATTCATATTGTGTTTAATTTGTCTTATTCTGTATACTTAGTGTTTAAATTTGATAAAAATTTTCATCTGTAATCCAAAATAAGATCCACACGAGCTTTGCACCGAGACAGACACATTTCACCCCTTAAGGCAAACGAATGAATGGCATCGCCATTGTTTGAAGCCAATAAAAGATAGAAGAACGAGTCGCTGCCAATTCAAACTTCAGTAAAGCATCGTTTGGTGCAATCCTTGCCTGAACGTAAAATTTAAAAATGGATAGCTTGTAAAAAATACTTGGGTATCCTAGTTTTCTCAGTATCTTCCTCACGTCTCTGTTCGTGGGATACATGTTTGCAATCCTAAGTGCATTTGCTAATTCTGTTGTTGGAATTAAACCATCTTGACCGGTGTCAAATAATTGGAATGCTTCGTCAATATCCGACATCAACTGAAAATGTGTTAAACAAATATGTTGGAACAAACAGTGTTTATAGACAAGTTTAAAACAGCAACAATAAGTTTGAATTCTCATAACAGAGAAAACCAACAATAAAATTTGAAAAAAAAAATCAAAACAAGACTATAATCAGAGCAAGGAAGCTGAACATATACAATCACACAACGAGCTCTGTTTAACAGTTTTAAAAGTTGTGACCGTTTTTAATTTCTTGCAAAGCAGATAGGTCAAATACAGAAGATGTTTCCTCGTCATATATATATTAAAATTGAGAAAAAAACTGTTTAGAGTTTTATTAAATAAGCCATAATAAATTTTAGCTGAACAAGCTTTCACAAACATAATATCAAACTCGTAATGAAAGTTTTTTCCTTAAGTACAATGGCGTTCGACAACAACCGAACTAAAAAAATGAAAAGGAGAAATCATTTCCATAGTTACCTTTTCTTCAGCTTCCATAGCAACTTTGGTCTCTTCGAAAAGTGCATTTACTTCTGTAGAATTTAAATAGTACTGAAATCAGCTTTTGTTTTTAAGTATTTATCCTCCCTTAAATATTTTGATAATAAAATATTTTTGTTAGCAGTTGAAAGGAAATATTTGATTTTTGTTTAACGTCGACTCACCTGAAATGTCAAGGATTGAAAACAAAAAATATGGGTACCAAAACAATGTTCTTTAGCTGTTTTTCATAACTTTAATCTTTTTATCCAGGAATTAACAATTTGAAAATGTAAGATAATTAAAATCTCATTGTCCAGGAAAAATTCTTGTCTCGATTTTACTTATCTTAGTTTATGCATATAAACCTATGGTAGTTACAAGATAATTGGAACCCTCACCTTTAAATTCGACACGGCCTTGCCCTGAGGGATCTGCCTCCTTTATCATTGCTTGCATCTCTTCCTCAGAAAAATCCAGGCTCAGTTGTTTTGCCATCTAGTAATGGAACACACATGATTTTTTTTAAGATTTCGGATAATACGTAGTTAACGCTGTCCTCAGACAAACAAAGAATGTCAGGTACCATGGAAAAGGCATCGAAACATTGATGAGGAAATAACAAATTTTGAAAAAAAACGACGATGAAGATGAAAAACAAAACATCATCAAAAAACAAAACATCATCAACAACAAAACATCATCAACAACAAAACAAAGTTAGAATACTTGCAGCCTTTGATTAATCGACTCTATATATGATTCATATATAGATGTCTTATGAAAACTTTCTTTGCAAATTGTTTAAACAATTCATAAACTTAGCTGTTCTGCATAGAAGTATTTAGAAATGTATGCCAGTGTGGTGTGACATTGAGACCAAACTTCAGTTTACAGGCAATATTTGCGACATTGACAATTGCTTTATCTATTTACTGTCACAAGAATATTTTAATCTTCATTTTTTAAGTGCAATAGATCAATAACTCTTTAAACTTGACTCTTCCCCTGCACTTTTTTAACGGTTAATGATTTGTTCAGATAATTAAATTCAGCACATATACGTTCTTAAAACAGGATACGACTTCTTTAAGACCAACACTAAGTAATAAAGAGTCCTATTTCTATGTAATTACTGTAAAAGCTACACATAAAAGTCATAACATATGTTATTAATACAGTTTATGAATAATAGTCACGAAAAATGGTTACAGTATGATTAAACCTGAAATTTATTACATACACTAAAAAACTATGTAATTAGTATGAATGAACCCGAAGGTCATTTTTTCTCTTGCATGCAATTCTTACTGTAGTTTTTATCACGAACTTCCAATTAACTAATAAGTTGCAATTCTTGGGCCATCAGAAGTAGTGTGTATGTGCATCTTAACTAAGAATAGATTATAATACCACTGGCCTTGATTGTTTCAAGAACTTTGCTTCAGTGATTTTACTCTTGAACTTTTAGTTAATAACTTGTTTATGGTAGTGGACATTTATGGCAATGCAATTAAGTCTATGACTTGACTTGACATTTAACTTATTCGCCGACGCTGCTAAAGGGTCGAAGTTACTATTTGTAATAGGCTTAAGTAACCTACGAAAGCTAGAATTGACCTTCATTTAAGGACGACTTATCTTCATGGTACAAAGACTAGGTTTGTTGGTACTTGTAGATTGATTCTTGATGTAAACACGTCAAACCTTATATTTCAAATATCTTAACAGTCTTTCCTGTTGGAGAATATTCCGTAAAGTGTAAAAAATCTAAAAATACATATACATTAGCACAAATAATCATATAATTGATGCTGCATTAGCAAACAAGTACTTTTATCTCCCCTTCTAAAGAAAAAAAAAAGATAAACCACACACACACACACACACACACACACACCTTACACTTATTTTCAAAGTTTATAAATCCGAGACGTTACCTCACGGAGTTTATCCAGGGTTATGACGCCATCACCGTCCATATCGATCGACTTGAAGATATCTTGGATACCCACGCATTCAGTTATTTTCTCGTCAACTTCTCCACCAGCTGGTTGTTCGCCAGTTCCTGTGTCATTCGGTTGTGCATCTTTGTTTTCTTTCAGCTTTTCTTTTTGACTTTCCATGAGTTTTATTTTTATGAACATGTATTTAAAAATGAACTCTGAAAATAATTACCAAGTACTTGTCAATAGTCAGTAGCTCTCCAGGACAAGGAATTTCTAAACATTAGTTATTTCTAGAGGGTAAGGAAATGCCTTACAAACATTTAAGCGGAAAGTGGTTGCTATGCAGACTTGTCTTGTATAGACACTTATACGTAATGTAAATGTTCCTTTGTAAAAGAAAAAGGAAATTATGAGGTGCAGACTGCTATTTAAAGCAGGAGCCTGTATAATCAGGAATTTGCTTTTACGATTGAAATTGTTTTGCTTTAAGCTCGCTGCTAGCACAGTAAGCTATTGGTATACCTTTCTTTCCTTTACTCTGTGAGAAAAAAATACTTCAGTTAATGAGGGACATTGCTGAAAATAAATTATCTCCCTTTCTCAGATAATATCAAAGGTAGACCAAATTGCACTTTGGTCCTTTCAGTTGGAATCCTCTGACTTTATCCTTGGTTTTCTTTGTGATTGTCTTGACTTTTAGCTGTGAAAATTGCCACTTATATATTAAATAAAAAGTTAGGATTAACAAAAACAAACGTTAAGGTATTAGCAAAACATGTTGCTAAACTTAATGTTTAGTCTGACTATCATTGTTGCAAATAATAAGCCTAAATTATCACCATACCAAAAGAGAAAATAGCGATAAAGCAGAGGAATCAAATAGAAGGACCAAAGTAATATTAAAGAGTATTCAGGGTAGGAAATCCACCAATATCCCCCATTGTTTCAATTAATCTGTTGCATATTTGTAATCAATGGCAACTTGTTTATGTGTTTCAGCATCTGATAATATCTGATAAAAAATGAAAAATTAAGAAATCTTAACTCTTTATGCATTGAAAAATAGATCTTAAAAGTAATTTTAAATTTGATATAGTCGAGAATGTTTCTCATGCATATCGGTGAAGCGTTTGGCAAAGTTCTTCGTAGGCCGACTCTTTAAGTCTTGCCAGCGGAAATCCCAATCATAAGGTTTTGTCTACAGACTCGCTGTGTAGAATTATCTTCAGGACATTTTGGTTAAAAACGTCGGAGAGCCATAACTGATTCGCCCTAATTCTATCACAGTATAGTCCATTTGATTCTTTCAGAGAAAAAGGCGTTCATCTCACATCACAAGACTAGAATAAGACTAAACAGAAGGGACCGTACTTTTTGGCTTTGGGCTTCTTTCTTCGCATTTAGTTCATTTTTAAATTTGTTTTGGCGTAAATGCCTTTCTTTGTTTCATCACCAGATTTTAAGAATTTGATATATGTTAATTTACATGGAAAGTACAGAATAATCTGGAAAGGTAAAATATTCACTTGGAAACATCGTGTGCAAGTCTCTTACAACCTTGTAGTTGAAATTTCTCCAACCCTCTAACTACTTCAGTCATTTTAAAGCCGATAATAAAGCCAGAAAACATGAATAAAAATTATATAGTAAAATTTCAAAGGCATTCAGCATCATTCATGCACAAATTCCACTGAAAGAACAGATCTTTATCATTTACATTAAGAACGGTTTTGCTTTTTTATAACAGCGAATTCTATCTGCATTGTCGCATTTTCTGAATTCAAAAATTGTATGCTGTATGTGATTAAAACACAAATGTTTTTTTTTTCAATTTTGTTTATTTACCAAGTTTTTATCCACTATGCACTCTTTAAATAAATCATAGAAATAATTCTATACAACATTGTAAATATGTTACTTATATAAGATAAACATAAAATAACATTTACACTTTGAATGTCTATTTTTATTTCATATTATTTTCAAGTTCTGTACACAGTATTGTGATGATTTTCATTTTGTTTGTAAATGAAATGAAAAGAAGAAAGCTGTTTAATGTGACGAGGTTCCTGTTGAAATCACTGCTTACTTTGATGACATCATTGCACAAAATTCTGAAGAAAAGAAACAAAACAAGTGGTTTCATGATGTTATAACAGTAAAAAAAGAGATTGCTAAACAAATACAACACAAAATGTTTAACCGTCGTTTACTGTTTAGCTGAAACTGAAAAGGTAAAAGTTAAATAAATAAATGTAAATGAAAACAGTTGTACCAGCATTTCAATGTACACTGGCTTTATGCAGAAATTTGAAGAATTGTAACTAACTGACGTTTAAGAGGGAAAACAAATTGCCGTTCTTTCAGTGGAAATTTGTAAACACGAATGACAAAGGTAGCGATATGTTTCGATTTTTCGAAGCAACTTTTCTTCTTCTTTTTTTTTTAAATTTCTTAAGTGTTGATTAGTCTTTTGCTTTTCGTGACCAAACTTTTTCCTTATTTTTAAAAATCCTATTTAACTTTTGTAATTCAAGCCCGAACGATAGACATCGGTATAGTGATCGAACCGTATCGCTACCTTTTTACTTCAATAATAGTTCTACACTAAAACTATGGTATCCAATGTGTTTTTGTTAGTTTTACCATTGTAGACTATTTCACTATCTAAAGTTTACAGTGTGCTTGTGTTAGTCTTACCATTATAGTCTATTTCACCATTGCCATCGGAGTCTGCTTCTCTGATCATCTCTTCTACTTCTTCAGGCGAGAGTTTTTCACCCATATTTAACATAACTTGCCTCAATTCATCGGCTGTGATTGTGCCACTGTAAATTTTCATTAAAGCATAGTCAGTTTACAAGTTTCACCTACACAAATGTACATTGCCCGATTTGATCATTTTCTGTAGTCGAGCTGATATAGCAAATAAAACGAAATTTTGTCTTATAATTAAAAAAAAAATAGACAATGAAAATAACGACCACAGACTAGTAAGCCAAATATCGGATGGTTAAATATTTGTGTGCGTTTCCCGGAACTCTGATTCTTATTTGCAGCGTCTGTGCAAACAAATTTCTACATACTGTGTACCGAATAAAAAATGTATCATGAATCTTCAAATGGGAAAAACCTATCTACCTACCTGCCGTCTTTGTCAAATACGGCGAAAGCTTCTCTCATTTCTTGTTCGGGGTCCCCTTCTTCTGCCATCTTTTTCTCCATCATCTCACAGAACTCTTGGAAATCTATTGCTCCACTACCTACAACAAAAAAACATGATTTTTTTCTACATTGCTATTTCAGTTTCGCGTAAAGAAGCGTTTTCCACACAGTCTGATTGTTGTATTTCGTATTTCCAGTTTACAATTCATATACACTTCTTTAACAGACAGTTATTTATGGAGTCATATCAATGACGTCATTAAAATGGAGAGTCATGCATTTACATAATAGTAACTCGTTAATGTCAAAACGCATTTATAAAGCTAAAATAAAGAAGCAACAAACAAATGCGTTGACAATTCTTAAGCCTAGAATCTTTCACTTAGAGATAGTGATAAGGCTAAAATCGTACACCATACCGTCTTTGTCAACCTCCTCAATCATTTCTTTGATTTCCGCATCTGTGGGGTTCACACCCATTGCTCTCATTGCGGTGCCGAGTTCAGAGGTGGAAATGGTTCCATCACCATCTTTGTCGAATAATGAGAACGCCTCTTTGTACTCTGAAAGTTATACATTTAGTGAAAAAAGCACAGTTTTTATATTGAAGGATATAAATACATGTAGTCTTTTTATATAGATGGAAATCAAACATATATCGAATACACTAAAACTTTCTCCTTTTTCTGTTTGCCAACTAGACATAATCTTTTGATTGTAAAAATACAGCTGGCTCTTAGCCAA
Organism: Cyclina sinensis; assembly: GCA_012932295.1. NCBI lineage: Eukaryota > Metazoa > Mollusca > Bivalvia > Venerida > Veneridae > Cyclina > Cyclina sinensis. The sequence goes on from JAAONU010000011.1 coordinate 1,645,912, forward strand.
CTCGATATCTCCCTTCCTATATATATATATATATATCAATATTATGTATGGTATCCTAAATAAAAATGATTTTATTCCTGTCTCTCTAATCTATGCTTTAAGATTTTGTTTTGCTTACACATGTTTTATAGTATAGGAGACATTTTCAGTTGGGTTGCCAAATATAGTCAGTCATCAGTCATTTTTGTTGACATTTAGATTAAGATTTGCACACACACACGCACGCACGCACGCACGCACGCACACACACACACACACACACACACACTATTAATGTATTTTTGTAGTACTGAACTGTCCATGCATATGTACTTTCCTACTTTATAAATCAAATAAAACTTAAATTTGACATTGTTACAATACGTGCTTTATTTTTGCAAAAGCTTTATTTCAGAAAATCACTTCACATTTAGAGCTCTAAGACATAAAATGGGGACCTAAATTTCATTTGCAATTTGGATAAAGACAGCTGATCTTCCTTTTTTAAATTTAAACTCAGTCCGTACATAAACAGTATTTCAACAGACAAATGCTGAATATGCAATCTGAAACATGAGGTGTTTCAGAAGCACTTGTTTCTTGTTTCAGACAGGAAAACGAGAAGCTTTCTGGTTTTTGGTTGTAAATATCTAAACATAAGATAACGAACTTACCAGCAATTTTATCTTGTGAAAGGGATGACTGAAACAAAATTCAGATATATATTTAAATAAAAAAGTCAGTTAAATATATCCCACACAAGGCAATAAAATAAGTTTAAACTTACAGTGGACAAAATTTAACCGTTCTATCTTGAAGCAGAATTTTTTATTTACTCTCCTAAGCCAAATCCATTAGGAAAATAAGTAGCTATGGTTGTTCTACACAAACATATTCTCTCAGTATGGGTTTTATTGTGATAACGGATAAAATTTGAAACTTCAAAGAAACATACTGAAGTAAGGTTGAAATTATTTGTTCTTATGCATTTACATAATTGTTTATTTACATAAAGATACAAAACGTACCATTTTTAGGCTCCTGTTGTCTAGCTGTATCCAAAGCGAATGATTTTCAATAAATGAGAGTCAGTCGAAATGCATATATACATATATAAATTCATAGTAAATAGGATCCGATTAGCGTCTTAACTTTAGGTCAATATGAAATCCTGCAATGGTTATTGTTCAACGGAAGATTTAAAGCTAGGATTTAGCATTCAACATTGAAAACAAAATAAGAATTAAGATGGATCATCGATATTTATTAATAATTCTATAGGCCTAGATGTGATATAATGGAGGGGGAAGGGGGTATTTATTTATGCAACGTTTTGCAATTAATACGATTTTAAAATCAGTGACTTTTACAAACTCGTGTGTGCGAAAAAAGCTTCAGTCAATGGCGTTATTGTATTGTGTAATGTTATAAGATAACCTTAGCAGAGCAATCTGTAATGACATTTTGCTTTCCGTGGCCCATGCATCTGTCTGTTCAGCTCTATTTTAACAGTTTTCAAAAGCCTTCTCGAAATCTGAATAAGTCAGTTACATGAAACCGTGTATGACCTTTCTTTTAGATTTCTTGAAACAGGTCAAATATTTTTTTCTTTGCTAAACAATAAAACATAATGATAATAGAGAATAATAATAACTCATGCAGTCAGTTTTGTCCACGGATTTCAACAAATAAATTTTAAGATAAACACACCATGAAAAGCTCTTCATTAAAATTAAGAAAATATTTTCTTTGTTTCGTTTATCTGGACATGCCTGTTCTTTCTATGATTTGAACTACATGTATCACCATGTCTGTTTTCTTGTCATTGGAATTCGATGGTGTGATTGTGAAAACCATTGATAGCCTTTCAGTTATTCCAAGTGATAAATATTGTTTCTGTTTAGTTTAGTGTGGATGATGGACCTTTTTATGCCCTCGGAGGGAGGGCATATTGTTTTTGGTCTGTCTGTGTGTTTGTTTGTCACAAAACTTTAACCCTTTTGAGGCCCCGCCGGGGGCATGGCGTTCATTCGAACATAGTGCTTCTTCAATCTCTGTTCATCTATCTGTTTATAGAAACAAATTAGCTTACGACAAGAAATGGACAATATGAAACACTTTTACCGAGAGATTTAGAAGATATGGCAAGTTTTAACTTTAGACTTTGCTGGCCGTAATTGGTACACGAAGCAAAGAGTCATACATTTCAATGTTCATTGTTTTTCTGTTTTTCTTAATCTAACTAGTACATACACACATGAGCTACAATATAACAACGTTTTATTCAAACGAAGATTTGTTTTGGTAGCTTTACATTCTTACGTCACTTTGTGCACTTTAATGGAACTAATGGTAAGCAATCAGCGGGGATAAGTACTATAAAAAGTTACATTTTTTCCGATTATGTTTGCTTAAGAATATGTAACGCGTATTTTAATGGACAGAAACCTAGAGGTAAATCCGATATTTTACTTACCGAGGGCAAATAGGGCTCTAACACACTGTGTCACAGTGCAACAAAAATTGCACACTTTAACTCCTGAACAACAACAACAACAAATAATAATAATGATAATAAAAAAACAAGAAGAGCTTTTGCAAAAACAAGAGCAAATTTACCGCTAATAAAATATTTTAGAAAAAAATATTATTCATATCTCATCTATTATTTGCCGATATTCAACTTGAAAGACTTAATAGATAATGCCTGATTTTGTTTGAATTTGCCTTATCGAGTAAGTACTCTTTTGAAGTCACTAAGATTTGGTTTATATATTGTTGACCCATAATGGAAAGCTTTATAATACTAAATTTAGGTTTACAGCTGGTGAAATTGGTGACCTTACCATAACTACTCGCCAACTCAATCTAATTTGTATTACAGGTTTCAGATTTGAAATTTGGACTACACTATATAGTTTTCCAAACCTGTTTCAAAGTAAATCTTATTCATTCTACTATAAGGTTTTGACAATCACGTTTATTTCAAAGCGTTAAAGGGCTATCAAAGCCTCTTTTGTTATCTTTTATTCGCTGTCTGTATTTCAAACGACAGCTGACAGAAAGTTAACACAAAGTATCAAGATATCTCCCTTTTAACGTTTGTTCATATAATTTTGGTTCAGCTACACGTTTTCTTTTCTGTCAAAAGCCAATGTTTCTTACTTGTATCGCAGTCATGGACCTCTTTTGACTACAGATTACCTTTGATATAACGAACTAACTTTAGACCTATATATTTTACATAAATTGGGAACGAGTTCATGCAACTTGTATGGATCCCGCGCAATTACAGGTTCAATAATTCAAACCTGAACCCTCCCTCCGAGTGATTGGTATGAGGAAAGTCACTGGAGAGTATCACCCATTGTGGGATTATTGAACCTGCGACCTACGAATCAGGTGTCCATGCGCTCTCATTTTTTCACCACTCCTCCTCAAATGTTAGACCTGCTTGTACAAATAAATATTCTAGCTAAGAACAACGTTCACTAAAATATCTAACAAGCTTTGTGTAAACTAGTATAGAAAAAAACAAGACCACAACATTAGAACTTGGATACATCTTATGTTACAATGTATAGTGATAGTAATTTGCAAAGGCTAAAATAGACTTGTCTATCTTTCCATTTATTGTGTATGGGAGTGCTTATTCAAAATTTACAGACTGAATGGCGAATAGTGCAAACCATGATCAGTTTGTACGGATGTGCTGATCTTGGTCTGCACTGGTCGCAAAGGCAGAGTCAATTACCTACAGTGTGGTTGTTAAATATTCGAATGAGGTCAAATGGTCTGCATAGAATTACAGATAACATATAGTAACCGTACAGAATTTTCATAGCAAGGTTGCATAGAGCTCCTGATGTATAACGCAAATATTATTTGTATTTTCATGGTTGTCCCCCTTTCTATCCCATATTTTGAAGTAACATAGGATGGGAGCCTGAATAAAAGTTACCGATATTGTTACTTCAAACACTGAAGTTTTAAATGCTTTTTATAGGCATTTGTTTGACATGGTGTGTGATCAGTTAAGCTTGATATAACTTTTGATCCCAAGTCATGCTTTTGAAGAGATAACTGTATTAATAGAACATGTGCCAAGGTCTCCATGTATTAAATGGTAATGACTGCAAAGTAATAAATGCTGAACCTCGGATGAGATGACAAAAATACTAATAAATTTTTGATATGTTTCAATTACACTTTTAGAATAATATTTAGGCATGAAGGCAGTTTTCTAGGTGACACCAATGATCTAACAGATCAGTAAAGACAGTAAGTTATTCAAACTGCATTCGATTAAAATGTAAGAAGAAAATTTCTGTGTCTATTTTAAGATATTCTATTTTTAAAAGAAAGCAATCCGATTCATTTTCGTGATTTTTGACAAATGAGGTTTTGTCCTAAAAGAATTGCTAGCTTGATATGTCCCATATATAGGTGCTTCAATGACATGTAACAGAATTATTCAAAACTATGCAGTTGTTTTTTTTTCCATAAAAAGGCAAATCGTTTTTTTTAATAGTATAGCTACACATTTAGAGCTTTTCACTTGAGTTGAAATTAAACGACTGTTAAGTTTCTTTTCTTAAAAAACCTCACCATTTAGATTTTAATAATAATCTAATCTGTTTAATACACGTACTTTTCCGAACGTTTTTTATGTAAAAGCAAATCCGTATCAAAGCGCCCAAGGCGTTGAATGGGAGATTTGTTCATACTTGCAATAATCTTCTTCCTGTTGAATGTACAAGTCTCACTCTGGAACATACTCGTGCATTTTTTATTACAAAGTGGTCGTGAGTGCGCAATAAAACGTAGGTAAGTAAGCCTGTACTTCATTTTGAACAACGCATAATGAAATGTGTGAAGTTCCGTAAATCATACTAGGCAAGCGTATATTGTATATTTAAAACCATCACAAAGTAAATAAATGAATGCATACAAGTCAAACATGCAACTTGGAACGGTAATTATGCTTCTAAACTTGTCCATTGATTAATATGTGGGCGTTTTGACTCGAACCGATTTGAACCAGATCGTTCGTAAATTTGGCCTTTAGCCACCTTTGCTAATGTATGGTATATTAATACGCGCCTGAATAACCCAACAGGTCTTCAAGACACTATTCTAATGTGTACATGCGCAAGATTCTTGTTATATTAAATATTATCTGCTTCGTATTTATTGTGACTTCGTTCGTGTTCATTGTGTACTATTTCTGTCTGAGTTGGCGCCTCACCCCCAAGTCAGTTCTGAATTGAGTCTGTCGATGACGATGGTCTGTGCCATTCCGACACCATTCCAAAACTACAAAGAGTTGTTTTTGTACTGATATATTTTGTTATATGCAAAAACGTCATGAACATGCAAACATCAAAATAGATTAACATTTCCATAAAAAGAAAAAAAATGTATCACAGCATGGGGGAGTTTAACAACACTTTTTTCCACCAGATATTTAAATATGTATGATAAAAGAAAATGCTTGCAACGATTTTTAATTGCTAAAATATAGAATTGCCATTTACACCATACTTCATTTTTAAACAAAACGTTTTCTTTAAAATCACATTTAAACTTTCACATTGAAATTATCCACAAAGATGAATATGGCCTCTTTCAGATGTAGTTGCAGTCACACTGCCTAATAGTCTTCACATTCTTTTTTCACTGTAATGATAACTGTCAAATTTCGATGATATGAAATGAACAATCATTTTCCCACCATCATGGCAACAAATTCTGAAAAAGAAAATCAGTAATTTGTAATGACATAAAAACTTCTGTTTTCCATCTTTAGATTAATAAATTTCATATCGATTGGTAATTGAGAAAAGGTTCTAAGTGAATTGAAAAAAAAGAGGCCAATAGATCCTGTTTGATAGCCACTATTTAAAAATGAATGTATATGGGAAGACTCAGCTAGAGTGACATGACCTTGACGTTTTACCTTTGTTTCCATGGAAATGTTAATCAGGCTCAAATTGCAGAGATGAAGTCAATTATCACGGTACAACCATACCGCATTACTTCTTTTACAAAACATGTAAACATTACTTGATCGATTGTCCATGGAACAATACAAACATGGTGTTTTTGGATAATTTAAGAATGCTTTGATCTTAAACATTACCCTCATAATCTATTTGTCCATCACCATCTTTGTCCGCTTCTCTGACCATTTCGTCCACTTCTTCTTCGGTCATTTTTTCTCCAAGGTTGGTCATGACAAACCTTAACTCTGCTGCTGATATATAACCATTACCATCTTTATCAAAAACCTGAAAAAGTAAAACAAAATAACAGGACTGTCTATTTAATAACTCCCATCCCAACAAAATTGCACACTTATTTGTTGATATATTCATTTCCGTCCTTTCGGATGCTCATTTTTCAAAACTTTAGATGGGGAAAAAACAGTAAACATTTTTTTTTTTGCTGTTGTTTTTTCTCTAAACTTAACCCCTAGCAACTCAAAAACGTGAACCGTTGCTATTTTTAAAATGGAAATTTTTCTGTTTGAGAAATTATAGTCGCATGATGGTGAAACTGTTATTCTTTTTATCTTTTTTATATTTGGTTTATTTTCTTGACTAGTCCAGTTTCAAAACTTTTGGAAATGGAAGCAAGAAAACAGCAAATACAATATTTTTACATTGGGATCTTTCTTACTATGATCTGCACCCCTACAAATCCTAAAATGGTTTAGTCTAAATCTCAATACAGAAAAGTCCGTTTTAGAAATCTCACTGGACTAAGGCTTAGAGATTATACTTACCTTGAAAGCGTCTCTCATATCTTCGTCTTGGTTTTCGTCGGCCATTTTGGAAGTCATGAGTTTTACAAATTCTTCAAATTCTATACAGCCGCTGCCTGCAAACCGTAAGCATCAAATGACTATTAACAATAGTAAAAGGACAGTTTGGTCTCTTTTTCATAAAAATACGATTAGATAAACCTAAAGATGTTTCAAAATTGTGTATAAAACTCTTCAATTATGTATATTTTTTCTCGCTGATTGAAAATGTCTGTACCTTTTCGACCTGATTTTAGTCAGCAGCTCCTAGTTTTCAATCTAATGCCTAGTGAACTATTAAAGAGCCTGTCCGAACTAAATTGTGGGCAAGTCCAATTTTACAAATATAGCGGGGTTAGGTGTAGAGGTTCATGTTGAAATGCAAAAGTGCATATTTTACTTACCATCTACATCTACCTCGGCTATCATATCAGTTAACTCAGCTTGTGTAGGATTTTGACCCATTGACCTCATAACCGTCCCAAGTTCCTCAGTAGAAATAGTTCCGTCTCCATCCTTGTCAAAGAGACAGAACGCTTCCTTAAACTCTGAAATAAAATATTTAAGAGAATTTGAGTTTTCAGAAAGGCGCCAATGAGTAAATCATTTTCATCAGTATCATCACCAACAACAACAACATTGTCGCAAATAATGACGCAAATTATTTCGGTGAATGAATCGAGTTTATATTTATCACCTGAGGAAATAACTGCCTCTGTTTAGAAAATTATTCTAAGGGAGACAAACGACGAAGTTTTCAGCTATGGTGAGGGTTAAAGTGAATTAAGAGTAATCAGATTTAACCTCTGTTTCATTAAATGGTAAATAAATCGCATGAAGTCTTAATTATTGTTCGGCGAGGCCAATTATTCGACATTTCTGGATTTCTGAGTAAACATTTATAATGAGTCTTAAATATTTAAGCTTATTTATATCGAAGTCGGGATATGGTAAGATACAGAAAGCATTCCGTTCCAGAGAAAGCCCTTGTTCTTTAACATGTTCAGTGTATAGCACTGATACATTTGAAAAACGGTTGAACGTCTCATCCGAAAGACAATTAATAGTATAACTTAGAAATTGAGACCCCCTTGATTAAAAGTACTGCGCGTTACATCTAGGCCACTGATCGTCCCCTAAAATGGGTTTGGTCACTTCCAATCTTTTAAGCTGTATACTTCATGATATGTATAAACAGAAGTGATAGCTAATATAATGCCTTTCGTAAAACTGTAAATTGTATTTTGTTTTATGTTTTCATAAAATTTCATATGTATAAAAGTTTTTGCTATGTATGTCTTTGACATATCTTACAGTTTTGTAAATGGCCACAGACATTATCAAATTATTATTATTGCGGACTTTACAAATCGACTGATCTGCCGATCCTAAATGTCTTTTTTTAAATCTTATCTATTTTTTGCTGTCATTTATGTAAAAGCTAATATGACATTGATCCACAACCATTAAAGATTGTTCAATCGAATTGAGAAATCAATTAACTTTGATATCAATATTAAACCTGTTGAATGCGTCAGTTTATTGCACATTTATTTGAAACCTAGTTCAACTAATAACCAAGCTAAACTAAAATGGGTTCATTGATCCTATGAAATCATTTTTGTATTTTGGTTGTTGAGATGTTACCATGCTTAATATGTTTAGCAGTTACACGCGTTGATTAAGATATAAAAGAAGTAAAATTGTTGAAATGACAAACATATATTTTGCAATATCAAACATGTACACAAATTTAATATCCACTGAGTAAAATAGGAGTTTAATAAATGCCATCACACACTGGCTTTCCACATACCAAAATGGTGATTAGAAATCTGAACGGCTAATAAATTTTCACCTATCGCTTACTTGAAAAGGAAGGGTATACTTTTCGTTTGCTTTGTAAACAAATATCTACAAAGTCAATAAAGAATGACCTTTTCTACCCTATGTTTGAGATTAAGAAGTAAGATTAAATCTTGCCTACCTATTAATTAATTGAAACCTTCCACTCTTGGATGATTTGGTAAAGTACACCTGCTTAACTTTGAAGTGTCGCGTTTGACTTCTAACAATTAAACTTTTTATTGATGAGGTGGGCTTTTTTTAAAATTCCGACAGTGTTCAAATTATTTTAAAGTTTTTTCTATACATAACATATTGACAATCTTACAAGCAATGTTTTATTTTAAAGAATAGTTTATCGGTAATTAAATCTATCTGTCTGTTTATAAGCTCTCTTTGCATTTGTTTTGATGGCAAAAAGTGAATGTCGGAAGCTTTGCTGTTTCACAGATTTGATAATAAAAAAGACATGTATTTATTTTATGCCTACCAATGAAATATAGGGAAATATCAGTGAGATAAAAGTGATAATACACTGTTTTGAATCAGTTAATTACCATTTTGATAATACATGTTTGTGCCCGAACTATTGAATATTGAGTATTAATCCGCTTTTATAATTAAAGTATGTATGGCAAAATTCAATAAATATTGATAAATTGTGTAGACAAAAATAAATATTATTTGATGAAAGTGTATTCAGTTTATTTCAGCAGAAGTAAAGTTATCATATGTATTGGAGATTGTCTGCACTTTTTTTTGTGCGGAGTAACCAAAGTACGCATTAACTGATTTGGGGCTCACCATGGGGAATTTATTGAAGGCCCTGATTAAAAATGTCATAAAAAACCCATTTTTGACGTGTTGGCATAAAATAAAAAGAAAATTTGTTTGTTTTTTAGTGGAAGATGAGAATTTATTTCATCTCGTGAACACCATAAATTATGTTGATATTTTCACTCGTGGCTGCGCCACTCGTGAAAATATCACATATGGTGTTCACTCGATGAAATAAATTCTCATCTTCCACAAAAACAAACAAATATCCTCTATATATTATTATAAAACATGTGGCTAACTTTCATAACTCCGAGACGAGAAATCCACCGACTGTGGACCTCGCGCCCGAAACCTGTCATTTCCGCTTTGGCCGTAACAGTTATATGACGTTGTATAGTAATGTTATTATGACAGTCCTTTAGACTGGGATAATACGACAGGAGAAACCCCACGTAAGCGGTTCTCTAGCTTCCTAGGCGCATGTAAGCAAGTTAAATGTTCCCAGCCATGTTTAAGGAAATGGTATCCCGCATTCTTTTTTAAGATTTTTGTTGTTGTAAAAATAACGTTATATCAACATTATTTTAAATGTTTGTTACCGGCAAGTTGGTCTGGGCTTAGTTCTTGATGCTGCTCAATTTTCTGCTCGCTTTGCTGTTCAGTCTGGAAAGAGAAAAGAAAAAAATAGTAACGCAATCTACATAATGTCATGTCAATCAAAGTGCCATCTGTTAAACTGGAATGTGGTAAAAACAATCCGAAAACAAACCGGATTATTCTCCAGGAACCTTATAAATACGCAGCGTTATGTTTTATTTTAAAGCTTTGAAACATTATCTTTCATTTTAAAGCTTTAAAAAACATTATGTTTTATTTTAAAGATTTAAAAACATTATGTTTTATTTTAAAGCTTTAAAAAAATTATGTTTCATTTTAAAGCTTTAAAAAAATTATGTTTCATTTTAAAGCTTTAAAAACCTTATGTTTCATTTTAAAGCTTTAAAACCTTATGTTTCATTTTAAAGCTTTAAAACATTATGTTTCATTTTAAAGCTTTTAAAACCTTATGTTTCATTTTAAAGCTTTAAAACATTATGTTTCATTTTAAATCTTTAAAAACCTTATGTTTCATTTTAAAGCTTTAAAACATTATGTTTCATTTTAAATCTTTAAAAACCTTATGTTTCATTTTAAAGCTTTAAAACATTATGTTTCATTTTAATACTTTTAAAACCTTATGTTTCATTTTAAAGCTTTAAAACATTATGTTTCATTTTAAAGCTTTAAAACATTATGTTTCATTTTAAAGCTTTAAAAACCTTATGTTTCATTTTAAAGCTTTAAAAACCTTATGTTTCATTTTAAAGCTTTAAAAACCTTATGTTTCATTTTAAAGCTTTAAAAAGATTATGTTTCATTTTAAAGCTTTAAAAACCTTATGTTTCATTTTAAAGCTTTAAAAACATTATGTTTCATTTTAAAGCTTTAAAAACATTATGTTTCATTTTAAAGCTTTAAAACCCTTATGTTTCATTTTAAATGTTTAAAAATCTTATGTTTCATTTTAAATCTTTAAAAACCTTATGTTTCATTTTAAATCTTTAAAAACCTTATGTTTCATTTTAAAGCTTTAAAAAGATTATGTTTCATTTTAAATCTTTAAAAACCTTATGTTTTATATTAAAGCTTTAAAAACATTATGTTTTATTTTAAAGCTTTTTAAACCTTATGTTTCATTTTAAATCTTTAAAAACCTTTTGTTTCATTTAAAGCTTTAACACATTATGTTTCATTTTAAATCTTTAAAAACCTTATGTTTCATTTTAAAGCTTTAAAAACCTTATGTTTCATTTTAAATCTTTAAAAACCTTATGTTTCATTTTAAAGCTTTAAAAAGATTATGTTTCATTTTAAATCTTTAAAAACCTTATGTTTCATTTTAAAGCTTTAAAAACATTATGTTTCATTTTAAAGCTTTAAAACCATTATGTTTCATTTTAAAGCTTTAAAACCATTATGTTTCATTTTAAAGCTTTAAAAACATTATGTTTCATTTTAAAGCTTTAAAAAGATTATGTTTCATTTTAAAGCTTTACAAACATTATGTTTCATTTTAAAGCTTTTAAAACCTTATGTTTTATATTAAAGCTTTAAAACATTATGTTTTATTTTAAAGCTTTACAAACATTATGTTTTCAATACTGCTGTGCAATATTAGGGTGACAATTTTTACGATATAATACTACATCGATTTTCAAAAGTATTTAATTAATACTTGTCTAATATCGGGTAATAAATATTGACCTTTACGTAACAGAATGTCACACTTAAGTAAGCTTAAATGTAATATATGTCAATCTTATAAAATGCCATGTTATTATAAAGTATTCAGTCTGTCTGTACAAATCATTTAAGCACATAAGTTTAATTGCCAGTCAGTCCTTTTAATGGCATGTATAAATGGGAATTTGAGTTTAAGCTTTGATGGTCCACTAGATCTTCCTTTAGTAGACTGCTTGCTCAAATCTTAGACCAGGCACTTAAGAAAAGAAACCATATGTAACATGTTCCTTGGTGATATGGGACTTATTAGTAGTAAAGAAATCACACCAAGAGAATTGTGTCTGGCATTAAGCAAAGGCATCTATTGTAAACGGAGGACTTATGGACTCTATGACCTATGGATTTCCAGGTTGCTTGATAATATGACACGTCGAGAGGTTTTTTCCCCGTAAAAGTTTTGAAAATCTTGTTGTTGTTTTTTATCGAGCATTTTATTACTGGTTTATCATTGTATAAGATTTGAAATCTTCATTTCTAGACTGCTGGTTTATTCTCATAGAAGAATTAAAAACTCTACTCTTCGACAGAGCATTTTCCTTGGGCTTATCCTGATATGAGTTTTTAAATCTTTCTACTCAGTCGAACATTTTTGACTGTTGTATCCTCAACTGACATCTCACTGCTCAACCGTTCTAAACAGTTTATCCTGATATATTGAATAAATCTTTACTTCTGTACTGAACAATTTCATACTGGTTTATCTCGTATATAAATTTTGCACTTTTACTACCGGACTGAGTTTCTAACTTGTTTATCCTCATATAGGTTTTGAAACCACACTTTTCGACCGACCATTTTCTTAAAATTTTTTATATGACATATAACATCATATAACATCTTACTGCTTGTCCGCGCATTTCTGTTATTGGTTTATCCTCATATACAATTTTATACCTTGATACCTGACTGATCATTTTCTTACTGGTTTATCCTCATATACATTTTTATACCTTGATATCTGACTGGTCATTTTCTTACTGGTTTATCCTCATATACAATTTTATACCTTGATATCTGACTGGTCATTTTCTTACTGGTTTATCCTCATATACATTTTTATATCTTGATACCTGACTGGTCATTTTCTTACTGGTTTATCCTCATATAAGTTTTGTTTTTCGTGTAAACATTTTCTTGCTAGTTTCAAATTGCTTTAAAATGTGTTATACTGTTCTTAATCATGGATTCTAAGAAATAACTTCTTACTGTTGGGTTTTTGAATAATCATTTCATGAACAGAACTACCAGACAAGAATCAAATACGATTGTTTTCACCTAATAAGCTGAATTCACTATTTAAATACAAAGAATTTGAGAAATAAATTAAAACAAAAACTTATCTGAACATTAGATGTCGTAATATTAAGACTGGTGGGTTGTAAACTGTCTCAGTCTCATTTTACTATGTATGAAATAATCGTATTTTGTCAAGTCTATGACGTCAGTAACCTATTTCGAGAGAAAAGAAGTTTATACATATATGCAAATAGTATTATGGAAAAGCGCTATATTACGAGTATGTTTGACTTGAAATATATGTTAACAATATGCGTGACACATAAGTAAGAATAATTAATATGAATTTGACTGTACAAGAAATACTAGAAAAAAGAGCAAGCTTATTTCTAAAACAAAAAGAAGTTTATTGATTTAACAATCATAATTTAGGGACATCACATAGTTATTTAGTATAAGTTACATGTATATATAAGTATTCCTTAGTAGGATTTCTCCTGACGTAAATCATAAACTCTTGCCCTGACAGAAGTCATACAAGGACAGAAAATGAAAAATCGACCAATATGTCATGAGTTCGAATCCTGACAGCACTGTAAGTCCGTGGTGTCTACAGTCCGTATTTCTACTTCCTCTACTTTCTTTTTTAATTTAGCACGTCAGCATTCGTCAGCAGTGTACAATATATACAATAAAGAAATATTGAAAGATCTTGGATCGATAATCGATAAAGTAAGAATACGTTTTAACTGGTTATACCACAGAAATACAATCATTATCATAAAAAGGTTGTCGTTATATGTAATCAAAGATACCCTGCCAATTAAAAAGTTATTAATCTGCACTGATGTGTACCCTTACAGAAAGAAAGATTGAAAGAAAGAAAGAAAGAAAGAATGAAAGAAAGAAAGAAAGAAAGAAAAAAAGAAAGAAAGGAAAAGGTTTTATTAAATTGGATTGAATTCAGTAAGCTATTTAATGCCCGGCGCAGTCTTCTTAATTTACAATTATGTTGAAAGTTTATTTTCATTTATGCACTTAAATACAAAAAATCAAGAAATAAGATTAAATAGAAACTAAAAATAACATATGGGTATGAATAAATAAATACGAAGAGAAAGATGTATCGTTTACTTCTCATCTACATCATTTCTGAACATTCATTGTGTTTTCTGCATTTATCAAGACTGTTATATATCTTGGTCATTTTGAAATCTAAATAGCTTTATTAATAACATACGTGTATTCAAATTCATAAGTAAAACTCAACATAGAGTATAAACGGTAGAAGAAAAGTGTTTTATAACATTCAATAGACTATCTACTTATTGATAAAGAATACAATACATTTAGACAGAAATTACTCACCATGGCGTTAGGTCACAATGCTCTGTATAAAATCACCATTTAAAATTTCGAAGATTCAATTTTGTTTATTTCTTTTCACAAACTGTCAGACTGCCTTTTACAGTATGTAGTTATACTTGAGAAAAACCACGAAGTACAAATACTATTGTTACAAAATTCGGGTAGCAACGGCGACAGACTTGTTTTGAGATTTAAGTCCAAAAAGTCAACAAAATTGTCTACACCGTATAAAAGCCCTCAACAAACATTGTGATTTCATTCGTAAAGCGATGTTTTATATATTGTAATATAGTGGCCTGTTTACTTAGCATTGCCCTACATAATGCCTTGTTGATTACCATTAAGAAACACTGATTTGAAAATGGAAGGGTATATATTTGTAGAATACCTTCAAAAAAAGGAGAACTTTAATTATTGATTTCACAGTCAAATCAACACTGGTTAAAAGATTTTCAATAAATAACCTCTCTTAACAAAAAGGCCTTTTCACGTCGAAAGAATCCTCAAATTTACAAGTGGCATACAAAGTGGCCATTTAATTGTGAATAAAAGATCAATATGTTAAATTGCTGTATTTGACAGGTCGTAAGATTTTAAAATTAAACTTCTTATTTCATTTTCTTCAATATTTACCGATAGACGTCATATGTTTATTCAAACAGATTATATTTGAAAGCAAACAGAAGAAAAATACAGTTATAAACATGAAAAGACCGTATCTATTCAAATCTCTTATCAAATAATATGTATAATTTCTATATAATTACGCAATGCAAAACATTAAATCATTAATCATTCATATATATTTTACCACATAGCATTCTAATTAGACTTGCCTCCTAGATTTTCTTTCTTTCTATAGATAACGTCACGGAACCAGTCTAATAATATCGCGAAGTAGGGTGGAGGTTCAGGAAAAAACTTTGAATGTCCAAATATATATAATATAATAAAATATAGTGTAATGTAATGTAATACAAGCAATTATGAGCAACCTTGATACTCTGATGAATGCCACGAAAACAAGATATGAGATTTTACGATTTTTAAATAGATACCGTTGTAATTGTTATGAAGAAAACAGAAAATCATTTGTGAAAGCAAGGTCAGAATACAAAAATTTATCACTTAAATGCAGATATGAATATGATAAACAGAAAACGAATACATTATTAAACAAAAGAACCAAAAATGCTCGTATGTATTGGAATTTATTAAAGGAGTCCGCTGGTGTAAAAGATCTGATATACCACTGTTGGTTTTGAAAACTATTTTAAAGCTGTGAATAATCCACTTGATATATATTTTATACCAGATGATGACGTTTTAGATTTTAATGTAAGATACAGGGGCGGAGAATTTAAAATTATGTTTCATGAGTTGAATGTCTGTATTAGTGCCAATGAAATATTGTTAGCCATAAAACAATTGAAAAATAACCGCTCTGGTGGCCCAAATATAATACTCAAAGAATTTTTAATTGCCGGTAAAGATGTATTTATTGATGTCTTGTATAGTCTATTTGATAAAGTTTATGAGACTGGATATTTTCCAGACAGATGGTCTGAAGAGTATGTAATTCCCTTGCACAATAAAGGAAGTATTAATAATGTAGAGAATTACAGAGGTATCACATTACTCAGTTGCCTTGGTAAATTATTTACACGTATCATTAATAATAGGTTAAAAAATGGGCCGAAATGTAATATGTATACGTTGGAGAACAAGCCGGTTTTAGACCACATATGGGAACTATAGACAATATATTTGTTTTACACGGTCTTATATCACGTGCTAAATCAAGGGATGAAACTATTTTGCCTATTTGTTGATTTCAGTAAAGTCTTTGATTATGTTGTTCGAGATAATTTATGGTACAAACTTGTAAAATTAGGCTTAAGAGGTAAAATTTTAGATATAATACAATCTATATAAACATCAGTCAAATCAAGAGTGAAATATTTAAATAAATTAAGTGAAAATTTCACGTGTCCCCTCGGAGTTAGACAAGGAGAATGCTTATCTCCCTTTTTATTTACAATGTACATAAATGATTTAGAAGATACATTTATTAAAAGTGGAATTGAAGGACTTAATATTAATATGTTACAGATGTTTTTATTGTTATATGCTGACAATATTGTTATTGTTGCAAATTCAGCTGAAGAATT
This sequence comes from Cyclina sinensis, assembly GCA_012932295.1. Lineage (NCBI taxonomy): Eukaryota > Metazoa > Mollusca > Bivalvia > Venerida > Veneridae > Cyclina > Cyclina sinensis. The sequence continues at coordinate 1,662,439 of JAAONU010000011.1, forward strand.
CCAACATAGTTTATTGCTTCTGCATGATTATTGTGAGACATGGAAACTTAAAGTTAACATTGTAAAAACGAAGGTAATGGTATTAAGAAAAGGTGGTAGACTGCGAATTCTATTATGATGAGTGTGAAATAGAAATTGTTAATAAATTCACGTATCTGGGTTTTGTATCTTCCAGTGGTTGTTCATTCATTGCTGCAAAAACTACATTAGCTGGTCAGGCAGAGAAAGGTATATTTGCTTAAACAAATATCTGTATAAATTTACATATTTAACACCGCTACATAAATTGGATTTGTTTGATAAATTGATTTCGCCTATTTTGAATTATGACAGTTAAGTTATAGGTTTTGGAGATTGCCAAATCTGAGAGAGAGTGTATTTACAACATTGTAAGAAACTATTAGGTGTAATGAAAACTACACAAAACGATTTTATATATGGAGAATGAGGCAGAATGTCTTACCAAACAGTACAACATTACAATATTTTATAATACTGGATTAAATTGTTACACAGTAATGAAAGAAAATATATTCATATTATTGATCAAATGTTAAAAAGAGATTTTGAAAATAGACCTCTAACTGTTACTTGGTGTTCCTCGGTTAATAACCTCTTGTGTTATTTAGGATTCTATGAAGTATGGTTACAACAAAATGTTGGTAACATAGATTTCATTTTAGTTGTTGCTAAGCAGAGGTTAAGAGATAATTTTGTACAAAACTGTTATAGGTTAGAAAATTCGTCAAGAGCACTATTTTATAGAACAATAAGTTGTTTTAAATTTCAAGACTATCTTAATATTATATATGTTGATAAGTATTCAAAAGCATTGTCAAGGTTAAGAGTATCATCTCATAGGCTGTATATAGAAGCCGGACGCTGGACAAAACCAGCTAGTATACCTATTAGCGAGAGAAAATGTACATTATGTAATGTTTTAGAAGATGAGTACCATTTCATATTAGTATTTCCATTGTATAATCATCTTAGATCTCAATATATACAAAGGAACTATACGAAACATCCAAGTATGTTTAAATTAATAAAATTACTTATCTGTAATAATGCATTACAAGTTAAAAATTTAGGTAAATATGTATATCATGCGTTTGAAACAAGAAATGAAACCGTATATGGTACAAATAATATATATTATTATATGACCTATAAATAGAGGCGATCCCATTTGGTTCAAAGCGCAGTCGGCGACCAACAATATATCATTATATTCCTGCATTCTGGGTTTTTGCCCATGTTATAATTTAGGTCTAAAAATAGATTGCTGTTGATACTTGTATTAGTGCTGTCTGGTGCCCGGCACTCAGTTAACAAAATTACTCTAATGCCGGGAAATAAACAAAATACATCCGGACACTTAGACTTTTTCTAAGAAATGGCGTCTTGTGTGTTGTTTTTTTTTATTTTTTGATGTTATATTGGATTTCAAAATCACCTGTCAGACACCTGAGTATTATTGTAATTGGACAATGAGTATATAAAGTCCTACAAAAAAATAACACATTGTAGTGAATGTAAAATCAGTCTGGAAGAAAACTTAGTAGAAACAATTGTATGTAGTCATTTAATAAAACAGTTAATGACTAGTGCCATAGAATATGATGTGATATTCAATGGCACACTAGTCAATAATTGTATAATATAATAGATATGTTTGTATAAATTTTAAATACAATGAAAACTAAAATCGTTTTATAGCTCTCGAATACACACCTTTATGTTAATGTTCACATATTTAAACGTACATATACAAATAAGACCGTTATACGAATCTTACTTAGTTTAGTTTACTGTAAGATTGGTCTCACGCGGTCGCCAAAACTATATGAATGTAACTAATAACTGTACCGTCAATGCCTTACGTTTCATTTTCGGTAAGGCTTTTGATGGGTTCGATCTATGTCACTAAAATGAATAACCAGTCTGCAAAGTTGATATAAACAATTTTACTACGCAAATTCACATGTGTGATGTCGGTAAAACATGCACACTTTATATTTTTCCCGATAGTTGAAAACAAAATAAGATTATATTATTGCAATTAAATTTTGTAAAGTCGTTATTCTTAAATATTTCATCATCTTGGTGGTTTTGAAATTTGAAAAATGTAAAATTTGTAAAATCAACATCTCAACAAGAACATGTAACAGTTACCAATAAAAATGTTGTTTTATACAAACTTGACCGCCGTACAAACAAATACTTGTGTTATGTGTATAAATGTATATATTATGTCATATCTTTCCCAGCATCATAACAATATACATATTCATATTGGTTCATTTCACTGTTCCGCTGTATATAACTATGTAATTGTTTGCCACCATGGACTTGAAGCCCATTGGATTATTTATGAATAAAATCTTGAAATCTTATATTGAATTACCTCGACTGAAATCTTCATTCGATTTCAGATGGCCGGGTTCTGATTTTAGACTTTCGAATATTGCGGGGCTCTAATTTTAGAAATTTCGGAAATCCCATGTTCGAATGGAAAATTTATGATCTGTATCCATCATTGTAAACGGAAAAAGTATCAAAAGAGTCCTATAATATGATTTCAATATTGAAAATTCTTTCATCTGATCAATAAGCCGTAAGCCATTCAGTACAGAGTGACTGCCATTTGTTGAGAATAGATAAAGTTGTCCAAAATCAGTCGTAATGCAAGTTTATAGAGCTTAAATACAGAGCTCTGCTGAAGCTTACTTTTTACACAGAGAGCGTTATCCATCCGTCTGATTGCATCTTAAAGAAACTGAAAGATCAGGCTTGGGTTCTTCAAGAAATGAATAAAACAGGAAATCGGAATACGAGCTCTGGTTGTAACTCAAGTGGCTAAACTCTCAGGCTGATTGTTTTTGTTTTTTATTTTCAGTATTTTATCATCATTTTTTTGTTAACTACTACTTCCTGTTTTGCAGACGCATTATTAAGCAACGGTACATAAAAAGCATCAGTTAATGAAAGGAGGCGGTAAACATTAAGATATAAATAGAAAAGAGACACTGTTGAGTTTTCAATAATTTAAAGTACCTTTCAACATGTTCAATACACGTATTACCAACCATGGCTACTTTATTACTAATAACCTCGAGTAACACTTAAAGGTAAAACTGCACACACACACACACACACACACACACACGCACACACGCACACACACACAAACTTAACATAATATATAAATTTTAAATAAATATTCATCACAACGATGAAGAAAAGTAAGTCTGAACATTCTTATCAATATCATTTGCACAAACAATCATAGGGTTAATGTAAATATCAGCCCATTCCTCTTTGGACAAATTACATATTTTTTGTTTCAAATTTGTGTCAAAATGCTGCACACGTATAAAAAAATCGCGAAACCGCGCATAACGTCACACCATTACAATAAAAATGTATCGAGAAATAGATAGGTAAAGAATTGGCTGTTTTCCCCATCTTTGACAATGGTATGTTGCCATGGCCTAATGAATAAAACCGAATAACAGGCTAGGGTTCTGCTTTTCCAATATATTTTAGTCTTTCTGACTCTTATAGAAACAATCAGTTATTTGCATTCTTCAATGAATAGACGTCATGATTTCTCTGTTCTCCATGATGTGGGTCTGTCTAAAAACTGTAGACACGCAGTGTACTTTTTATTTTCTTTAAGTCTGACATATGTGGTATTATGTCACACGTACATGTAGTATGACATATTTGTTAAAAACGAAACTTTTGTGAGGAGTAAGGAACATCAGAGGCAGAACAATTATGGAACCAATATCAATTTCAGTCATCGAATTTCAGCCGGTGACAATGTGTATCAAACATTTTAGATATGTTTCAATTTCAAACACTCAACAATTATGTATATTTACCAAGGTAGACGGTTGAAAAAGAAGTTGCTCTGAAAATTGTACATTGTACAAATAACAAAATATACCATGCATGACGTTGCTGAAGTGGAAAGTACATTCATCACCAATTTCACAATATAATTATGTTAGTCAAAAGTTATCGTCCAACGTGATACTCGAACCCATGACACTCAGATATCTGTGTTGAAATAAGTCTTAAAAGTCGGATGCTCTACCGACTGAGACAGTCTTTTCTCAACTTTTGATATACCCGTAAAACTTCACAAATTAGTGTTTTGATCTTATTGCTCTCAGATACCCATTTTATTCATCTCAACTTAAAAAAAAAACAACATGTTCTTCTACTAATTTTGACGAGCTTAAATTTCAGACTGACGTCCTTTAATTCAAGAATTCATCTCGATAGAGAAATTTTCTTGATTACCATTACCATGGCAACAGTTTTTGGGGACAGTTCTTCCTTGTATAAGATGATATTAACTGAACAAAAGGAATTTTGAATGGTAACAATAATATATTTGTAAAAATGTTGGATACACTGAAAAGGTATAGAATTTTAAAATTGAATAGGTAAAATTTAAGTGTCTGAAATCTGCCATGTTAATCTATTTCCAACGGGAACGTACATATAATTTGACGTCAAATTAGGGTATGTGACGTCATTTTAAAGAATATAAAATTTGCCCATCATGTTCCTCTTAAACATCAAAGCATGTCGTATTTGCACTATGCAGGAAGCTGATTTTTTCTGACATTAATTCTGGGATATCATTTGTTCAAAAAAAGTAAAAAGGTCAGTTTCCGAAAGTTATGTCGGAGTGCCCTTTTTCCTGTGTCTTTGGTGATTTTTGTTATGAGTTATTTCTTTTCTTAATCATTATATGCATCACAACTGAATTTGCAACTGTAACAGCAAAATTTGCCATTTAAAGGTGTATACAAAATGAACTTTAGGAAAGGGGATTTCATACGAGTTTTACATTCTTCAATGAATCTCTGTCATGTTTTTTTTCTATTCTCCATGATGTTGACCGGTCTAAAACCGTTAACACGCTATGTATTCTTTACTTTCTTTCAGTGTGACATATGTGGTAAGATGGCTTTAAAAAGGAGTTGTTCTGAAAATTGTACATTATAGAAAGTACGAAAGTATGTCATGCCGAAAAAAAACACAGTTACTAAATCAACCACCAGAAATCGGAGGGACAGACAGCAGCTGTTTTGCACCACTTATGTAAATACTGACAAAACTAATCGCCCAACTTGGGACTCGAACCCACGACCCCCAGATATCTGAGTTCAGCCTTAAAATTCTGATGCTCTACCGACTGAGCTTGCCGGGCTCTTACGCAGAGCGAATCTTACTCCCATCAAATTATATTATGATTGGGTCTTGATTTATTCGCCATTTAACTACCAATACTTATACCAAAGCCTGGACCGGCTTCAAGTTCAAACTGGCTTTCTCCGGAATTCATCTCGGTTGCGAAATTCACTTCATCCAGAAACAAACACCGTTACCAGTTTCAAAGCTACTGAGGTCTCTAACAGAACAGAACAGAAACTTTACTCGGATTTGTACCAAGTCCACCATCTACTACCACTTCAAATACAGATACGCAAAAAATGCAACAGTCTTCAATTATATGTTCCTAAGATTAAAACAGTTTATTACGACAATATTACAAATATACATTCCTTGATGGTATAGCTGGGCTGAAGCGTGAACTGAAATTCTTGGCCTTCTTATAACATGTCAATGTTAAAGGCAAATGATTCAACAAAATTTCGTATTCAGTTGTAAGTATTAAAACTTTTTAAAAAGCACTTTGCAGTTTGTAAAAGCGAGATATGTACAATGGGTGTCTTCTCAATATACTTGTATTTGCAGTATAAAATAATTATGTCATACTGAAAAGACACAGTTGCTGAAGACAACCAATTGAAATTGAAGGGAAAGACAGCAGCTATTTTGCAACACAATTTTTGCAAAAGTAATCGCCCAACGCCCTAGAACCCAAGACCCTCAGATATCTGAGTTGAACTCAGCCTTAAAAGTCTGGTTGAAAAAGTAGTTGATCTGAAAATCGTTGGCCTACAATCTACAAATAACGAAAATATGTTATATGCTGAATCCACAGTTACTGGAGACAGGCATCGGAAAAAGAAGGTACACACATCACTTTTTTTGCAACCTTTTATGTAAATTTGACAAAAGAAATTGTCCAATGTGGGACTCGAACCTATGACCCTCAGATATATGAGTTGAAATCAGCCTTAAAAGTCTGATGCTCTACCGACTGAGCTAGCCGGGCTCTGTTCAATTGTGGTTAATACTACCATAAAATTTAAGTTAGTTTAATATCTTACCGATACACACTTTGTCAATTTCAGTTCTTCAAATACTGATAACGAAGGTTTGACAAGATTAAAATTCAGACTGGTTTCCTTTTGTTTACTAAGATATTTCGATTGCGAAACTCTCTTTATTCCCGAAACAAACACCATAACCAAATTCAAAGTTTTCGATACTTCATAACAGAACAGAAACTTTATTCAGATTTATACTAAGTAAACTAAGTGTGCCATGGCGCCTTCAGTGTGCTGGTTCCAGTGTGTGAGCAAATAACATGACATATTGTTGGTGAAGGGCGATACACATTAAAAGGTAAATTTATTTACCGGAAATATGAGAGGTATGGTAAAATTAGAAAATTAAAAAAAGAATACACTTTAAATTCTGTAAGCAACTTCAAATACTGCAAAAAAACTTGTGTATTAAGTAGATATTCATCGTATATACCTCACTAGTTTCTAATAATAAAGAATTTGTCTAAATTATTTAATACTAATGACTTAAAACGAGTGCTTCTAGAATCTGTTGCCTTTTTCCTTAAGACATGTCGTGAATAGGTTAAGAACTGGAACTCATATTTCAGCCCAGTTATACCATAATGGCGTTTTAATCGCAGTCTTGTCGTAATGAACTTGATTAGACTTAAGACTATGTGAATTAAGACGGTTAATTTTTGCATATGTGTATTTGGAGTGGTATTGTACAGTTGACCCACTTGGTACAAATCTGAATAAAGAGTATGTTGTGATGTGTTCTGTTGTGTTCCAGGTAGATGGTTGAAAAAGTAGTTGATCTGAAAATCGTTGGCCTATAATCTACAAATAACGAAAAGATGTCATATGCTGAATCCACAGTTACTGGAGACAGGCATCGGAAATGGAAGGTACACACATCACTTTTTTTTGCAACCTTTTATGTAAATTTGACAAAAGTAATCGCCCAACGTGGGACTCGAACCCACGACCCTCAGATATCTGAGTTGAAATCAGCCTTAAAAGTCTGATGCTCTACCGACTGAGCTAGCCGGGCTCTGTTCAAGTGTGGTTAATACTACCATAAAATTTAAGTTATTTTAATATCTTACCGATACCCACTTAGTCAATTTTAGTTCTTCAAATACTTATAACGAAGGTTTGACAAGATTAAAATTCAGACTGGTTTCCTTTTGTTTACTAAGATATTTCGATTGCGAAACTCTCTTTATTCCCGAAACAAACACCATAACCAAATTCAAAGTTTTCGATACTTCATAACAGAACAGAAACTTTATTCAGATTTATACTAAGTAAACTAAGTGTGCCATGGCGCCTTCAGTGTGCTGGTTCCAGTGTGTGAGCAAATAACATGACAAAATGCTGGTGAAGGGCGATACACATTAAAAGGTTAATTTATTTACCGGAAATATGAGAGGTATGGTAAAATTAGAAAATTAAAAAAAAAAGAATACACTTTAAATTCTGTAAGCAACTTCAAATACTGCAAAAAACTTGTGTATTAAGTAGATATCCATCGTATATACCTCACTAGTTTCTAATAATAAAGTATTTGTCTAAATTATTTAATACTAATGACTTAAAACGAATGCTTTTAGAATCTGTTGCCTTTTTCCTTAAGACATGTCGTGAATAGGTTAAGAATTTGAACTCATATTTCAGCCCAGTTATACCATAATGGCGTTAAATAGCAGTCTTGTCGTAATGAACTTGATTAGACTTAAGACTATGTGAATTAAGACGGTTAATTTTTGCATATGTGTATTTGGAGTGGTATTGTACAGTTGACCCACTTGGTACAAATCTGAATAAAGAGTATGTTGTGATGTGTTCTGTTGTGTTCCAGGTAGATGGTTGAAAAAGTAGTTGATCTGAAAATCGTTGGCCTATAATCTACAAATAACGAAAAGATGTCATATGCTGAATCCACAGTTACAGGAGACAGGCATCGGAAATGGAAGGTACACACATCACTTTTTTTTGCAACCTTTTATGTAAATTTGACAAAAGTAATCGCCCAACGTGGGACTCGAACCCACGACCCTCAGATATCTGAGTTGAAATCAGCCTTAAAAGTCTGATGCTCTACCGACTGAGCTAGCCGGGCTCTGTTCAAGTGTGGTTAATACTACCATAAAATTTAAGTTGGTTTAATATCTTACCAATACCCTTTTCGTCAATTTCAATTCTTCAAATACTGATAACGAAGGTTTGACAAGATTAAAATTCAGACTGGTTTCCTTTTGTTTACTAAGATATTTCGATTGCGAAACTCTCTTTATTCCCGAAACAAACACCATAACCAAATTCAAAGTTTTATATACTTCATAACAGAACAGAAACCTTATTCAGATTTATACTAAGTAAACTAAGTGTGCCATGGCGCCTTCAGTGTGCTGGTTCCAGTGTGTGAGCAAATAACATGACAAAATGTTGGTGAAGGGTGATACACATTAAAAGGTAAATTTATTTACCGGAAATATGAGAGGTATGGTAAAATTAGAAAATTAAAAAAAAGAATACCATTTAAATTCTGTAAGCAACTTCAAATACTGCAAAAAACTTGTGTATTAAGTAGATATCCATCGTATATACCTCACTAGTTTCTAATAATAAAGTATTTGTCTAAATTATTTAATACTAATGACTTAAAACGAGTGCTTCTAGAATCTTTTGCCTTTTTCCTTAAGACATGTCGTGAATAGGTTAAGAACTGGAACTCATATTTCAGCCCAGTTATACCATAATGGCGTTTTAATCGCAGTCTTGTCGTAATGAACTTGATTAGACTTAAGACTATGTGAATTAAGACGGTTAATTTTTGCATATGTGTATTTGGAGTGGTATTGTACAGTTGACCCACTTGGTACAAATCTGAATAAAGAGTATGCTGTGATGTGTTCTGTTGTGTTCCAGGTAGATGGTTGAAAAAGTAGTTGATCTGAAAATCGTTGGCCTATAATCTACAAATAACGAAAAGATGTCATATGCTGAATCCACAGTTACTGGAGACAGGCATCGGAAATGGAAGGTACACACATCACTTTTTTTTTGCAACCTTTTATGTAAATTTGACAAAAGTAATCGCCCAACGTGGGACTCGAACCCACGACCCTCAGATATCTGAGTTGAAATCAGCCTTAAAAGTCTGATGCTCTACCGACTGAGCTAGCCGGGCTCTGTTCAATTGTGGTTAATACTACCATAAAATTTAAGTTATTTTAATATCTTACCGATACCCACTTAGTCAATTTTAGTTCTTCAAATACTTATAACGAAGGTTTGACAAGATTAAAATTCAGACTGGTTTCCTTTTGTTTACTAAGATATTTCGATTGCGAAACTCTCTTTATTCCCGAAACAAACACCATAACCAAATTCAAAGTTTTATATACTTCATAACAAAACAGAAACTTTATTCAGATTTATACTAAGTAAACTAAGTGTGCCATGGCGCCTTCAGTGTGCTGGTTCCAGAGTGTGAGCAAATAACATGACAAAATGTTGGTGAAGGGCGATACACATTAAAAGGTAAATTTATTTACCGGAAATATGAGAGGTATGGTAAAATTAGAAAATTAAAAAAAAGAATACCATTTAAATTCTGTAAGCAACTTCAAATACTGCAAAAAACTTGTGTATTAAGTAGATATCCATCGTATATACCTCACTAGTTTCTAATAATAAAGTATTTGTCTAAATTATTTAATACTAATGACTTAAAACGAGTGCTTCTAGAATCTTTTGCCTTTTTCCTTAAGACATGTCGTGAATAGGTTAAGAACTGGAACTCATATTTCAGCCCAGTTATACCATAATGGCGTTTTAATCGCAGTCTTGTCGTAATGAACTTGATTAGACTTAAGACTATGTGAATTAAGACGGTTAATTTTTGCATATGTGTATTTGGAGTGGTATTGTACAGTTGATCTACTTGGTACAAATCTGAATAAAGAGTATGTTGTGATGTGTTCTGTTGTGTTCCAGGTAGATGGTTGAAAAAGTAGTTGATCTGAAAATCTACAAATAACGAAAAGATGTCATATGCTGAATCCACAGTTACTGGAGACAGGGATCGGAAATGGAAGGTACACACATCACTTTTTTTTGCAACCTTTTATGTAAATTTGACAAAAGTAATCGCCCAACGTGGAACTCGAACCCACGACCCTCAGATATTTGAGTTGAAATCAGCCTTAAAAGTCTGATGCTCTACCGACTGAGCTAGCCGGGCTCTGTTCAAGTGTGCTTAATACTACCATAAAATTTAAGTTATTTTAATATCTTACCAATACCCACTTCGTCAATTTCAGTTCTTCAAATACTTATAACGAAGGTTTGACAAGATTAAAATTCAGACTGGTTTCCTTTTGTTTACTAAGATATTTCGATTGCGAAACTCTCTTTATTCCCGAAACAAACACCATAACCAAATTCAAAGTTTTCGATACTTCATAACAGAACAGAAACTTTATTCAGATTTATACTAAGTAAACTAAGTGTGCCATGGCGCCTTCAGTGTGCTGGTTCCAGAGTGTGAGCAAATAACATGACAAAATGTTGGTGAAGGGCGATACACATTAAAAGGTAAATTTATTTACCGGAAATATGAGAGGTATGGTAAAATTAAAAAATTAAAAAAAGAATACCATTTTAATTCTGTAAGCAACTTCAAATACTGCAAAAAAACTTTTGTATTAAGAAGATATCCATCGTATATACCTCACTAGTTTCTAATAATAAATAATTTGTCTAAATTATTTAATACTAATGACTTAAAACGAATGCTTCTAGAATCTGTTGCCTTTTTCCTTAAGACATGTCGTGAATATGTTAAGAATTGGAACTCATATTTCAGCCCAGTTATACCATAATGGCGTTTTAATCGCAGTCTTGTCGTAATAAACTTGATTAGACTTAAGACTTTGTGAATTAAGACGGTTAATTTTTGCATATGTGTATTTGGAGTGGTATTGTACAGTTGATCTACTTGGTACAAATCTGAATAAAGAGTATGTTGTGATGTGTTCTGTTGTGTTCCAGGTAGATGGTTGAAAAAGTAGTTGATCTGAAAATCGTTGGCCTATAATCTACAAATAACGAAAAGATGTCATATGCTGAATCCACAGTTACTGGAGACAGGGATCGGAAATGGAAGGTACACACATCACTTTTTTTGCAACCTTTTATGTAAATTTGACAAAAGTAATCGCCCAACGTGGGACTCGAACCCACGACCCTCAGATATCTGAGTTGAAATCAGCCTTAAAAGTCTGATGCTCTACCGACTGAGCTAGCCGGGCTCTGTTCAAGTGTGGTTAATACTACCATAAAATTTAAGTTATTTTAATATCTTACCGATACCCGCTTCGTTAATTTCAGTTCTTCAAATACTTATAACGAAGGTTTGACAAGATTAAATTCAGACTAGTTTCCTTTTGTTTACTGAGATATTTCGATTGCGAAACTCTCTTTATTTCCGAAACAAACACCATTACCAAATTCAAAGTTTTCGATACTTGATAACAGAACAGAAACATTATTCTGATTTATACAAAGTAAACCGAGTGTGCCATGGCGCCTTCAGTGTGCTGGTTCCAGAGTGTGAGCACATAACATGACAAAATGTTTGTAAAGGGCGATATGCATTAACTGGTAAAGCTATGCACCGGAAATATGGAGGTACGGTAAATTTAGAAAATTAAAAAAAAAGACACCTAAAATTCTGTAAGCAACTTAAAATACTGCAAATACTTGTGTATTAAGTAGATATGCATTAAATATACCTCGCTGGTTAATAAAAGTAAAGTATTAATGTAATTGAATTATACAGAATTTTTGTAACCCAGGAAAGTCCACCTGATACGAGCTGGGTTTGAATTCGTGTACCTTCGATTACTAAGCGAGTAAGCGGACACACGTTATAAAGTGCTTTTGGATGAACTTGAAAGAGCAAAAAAATCCATAAGAAACTTATTTTGGAACTTGAATGCCAATGGATAATACAAAAGCAAAAATGAACTAGCAGACAGCTAAAAGTTTTGCGAGATTTTACGTTTCAACGTTGTAAAGACGAAGTCATGCCATGAACGGTGAATGCCATCCAACACTTTTACAATGTATCTGCACTGTAGTTGAATTTACTTTATAATAACATACATGCATATCTGCATTGTGAAATAGTATAGGTTTTTTACGTGTCATATTTTGGTTTATTATACCTCAAGTAAACTTTTTACTATATAGCCTATTGTGACGTCACATTGTGTAATTTCGATCCATCATCCTGGAAATGAATATCACCCGGTCAATAATTTTTTGCAATATTCCACAGGGGCGAGTAATCTAGATAGACTTAAGAAAACGTAATGTTCTAGTTCTCTCCGCTGGCCGCTCTGCTCTGCGTGCCTCAGACGCTTGCAATGTGCACTACAGTGTATAAAGCGTCTTGCAATACAGACTAGCTGATTAACGTCTTGATAACACAGAATTACCAAACGACAATTGATGATAAAATGGCGGTAAAATATTACATTAAAATGTTGGTTCGGTATAATAAAAAAGAATAACACATGCCTGTCAGGGTAACAGTGCCTATTAGCAACCCTTGAACTGAAATAACACCGAGGCTTGGCCTCACTAGCATAGTGTCACCCCAATTGAAACCCCAGCCTCACGGGTTTACGAGATACCTTCGTAATTGTACACATGTACTCCATGATTCCTAAGAACCAGGTGGCGAACAATCGGTAACCAGTCTTTAATTAGCTTGCGGCTTACAAATCGGCTTCGTCAGAACAATCCCCGACAGGATTCGAATCTTCGACCTCCCGCTCCGTAAGCGGACGCCTTAACCACCAGGCCACAGAGACCGTTCTAGTAGCAGAAGTAGATGTAGTTTAAGGAGTAGTAAGTGACAACAACAACTAAAACAGTAATAATAATAAAACTTCCAATACAAGTACTTTTTTGACATAATTAATAATCTGCACTTCCAACTTTTAGGTTCGATGTTCTGCAATAAGGTGATGGTTAAGAGAAATGTACATGAACTTGGTACTGTTTTGTTTCATTTATGCCGCAAAGACATGTGCAATACAGCTATGAAGGTCCATATCAATATACTAATATATAAGTCAGTTTTTAAGCATTAGTTTCATGTTAAAGACTCAATAGCTTATAAAAACTGTTGCTTTTAAATCTCTTTAAATGCAATCAGCTGAAGTGTTAAAATCAACAGATAATTGCGTTGTACTATGTTAATACCAGAAAAAAGTTTTTTTATTTTTTACCCTGAAGCAACCATAGGAAAATGTTATCCGAGAAATGTTATTGCAATTATTTTCTCTAAATCTAAAACAATTATATAGTCTTGGTAAAAAGATCGTCGATTTATTGAAAAGAACAATACGAATTTGTTCGAAATCGTTGACATAAAGCAATCTTCATACACTTTCTTGTGCGTTTGGTCATGATTTCTTTATTGTTTATAACCCAACAAACATAGTATGTAAAATCTGTATTGGAATCACCTTCGTCCCGTTTCTTCTCTGGACCATAATTTCTCCATGATTACATGGATAGATTTTAAAATACCTCAGTATATTTGTTCAAATTGACGAGATAAAACACAGATCCAAAGCTCAAAGGTCAAAGTCACAGCTACTGGTCAAAGGTAAAAATGTTGATGAGAGACCTTTTCCGAGCAATGACTTCTCCATGCATGGGAGGATTTTAAAATGCCTTGGCATATTTGTTCAACTTGATGAGACAGTGTGTCGCGTGTAAAAACCAGGTTCAAAGATCAAAGTCACAGTCACTGGTCAAAATTAAATAATGATGATGGACTATGTCGGGACGTGAACTTTTTCTATGCATGGAAGGATTTTAAAACTCTTAGCATATCTGTTCACCTTGATGAGACGGTGTGTCGCATTTTAAACCCAGTTCCATAGTTAAAAATTCAAGGTCACAGTCACTGGTCAAAGTTAAAAAAATGTTGATGATATTCCACGTCTGAGTCATAACTTCATCAAACATGAAAGGATAAAAAAATCTTGGCATATTTTTCAACTAGAGGAAACTGCGTGCCGCATGCACGACCTAAGTTAAAGGTCAAGATCACAGTGACTTTTCAAATGTAAAAATCTTCGATGATAGACCTTGTCCGGGCCTGAACTTCTCCGTCTTTGGAAGGATTTTCAAATATGCTGGCATGTTTGTTCATTTTGATAAGACTGTGTGTCGCGTGTAAGGTCCAGATTCATGGCTCAAAGGTCAAGGTCACAGTCATTGGTCAAAGGTTAATAATTCTGATGATAGACCTTGCCCAAACCATACGTCGGAGTTGTAAATACCTTTGCATATGTGTTCATCTAGATGAGATACTGTGTCGCGTGCAAGTCCCTAGCTCAAAGGCATGGTGACTTGTCAAAGGTAAAAGTTTGGATGATAGATCTTGTCGGGGCATAAATTCTTCATGCATGGATGGTTATTTAAGTATGGCATATTTTTTCATCTAGATGAGACAACGTGTGAATCTGAGAAATCGTATATGGTCGCCACTGCTGCCATCTAAGGAATCTGATATAGTCGTCACTGCTCCATCTGAGGAAAATATTATAGTAGTCACTGCTGCCAACTGAGAAATCAAATATAGTCGTCACTGCTGCCATCCGAGGAATCTGATATAGTCGCCACAGCTGCCATCCGAGGAACCTAATATAGTCATCACAGCTGCCATCCGAGGAATCTCATATAGTCGTCACTTCCGCCGTCCGAGGAATCTATTATTGTCGTCACTGCTGCCATCCGGGGAATCTGATACAGTCGTCACTGCTGCCGTCCGAGGAATCTATTATTGTCGTCACTGCTGACATCCGAGGAATCTGATACAATCGTCACTGTTTCCCTCCAAAGAATCTGATATAGTCGTCAGTGCTGCCATCCGAGGAATCTGGAGAGAAATTAAACGAAAAAAATGAAACGGAATGTTAAACAACAGAACATAATGAAAATGAATGGAATAGAACGAAGAGCAACAGATAAGAGAGGAAGAAAAAAGGAGCATAGTTTCTATCAGAAAAACCTAGTTTTAAATAAAGCTAAAAGACCAGCAGCTTCTATAAAAGCTTGACGCTTGTATTCAAATTAATTATTTTTATTTAAAAACGACATTACTATCTATAAGGTAAGTAATATCTGAAGACAGACGATAGAAAAAGGACTCTATTATTATCTAAGAACATTCACAAAACTTTGTTAGTGAAGAGAATTACATGTTCAGGGTTCTAGCCAGAGATTTCTGAAGGCATGTTGAAAATGATTTGAGCCGCCAGGGGAGGCGAAGGGGAGGTTGCAGGAGGGGAGTCAAAGTGTGTCCATCACCAAAGTGCATTCCTACACTGCCCGTTTAGAGAAAAATAGGTAATAGACCTCTACTCACGGGAATCGAAATTATAAGGCTTTTTACTTTAAAAATGATGGCAGAGCTGTGGCACGTTATCACGTCATATATAAATGACGTCAGTTTTGACGTCATCTAATATCTTACGGACGATATAGATAAACCAAAATGGCTGACAGCATGTGTCCTATCATGGAAGATTCCATAGAAGAGGAGGAAGAGGAAGAATTGGAAGAAAGTTCTGGAAACCTGTCGGCATCTTTAGCAGGGATAGGTTCAACAAGCGGGTAATTTGAAATTACTAAACAGTCGTTAAAATATTTTTGCAAATGATAATTTCTCGTTTATTCCATTTGAATAACTTTTTTTTCAATATCACATGAACTAATTAAATCATATTCAAAGCATAAAATGTCCTAGGAACAAACGGAGCATCGAAGTAACATGACTTAAAGCTAAACTGATTATAATGTATCAACGGACCTATGCTAACATTAAGTGTGGACTATTCGACAGGTTTAGAAAGCTCTTTCTTAGTTCAGATTAAATTGCTTTTCATCTCAGGGCCAACTGCCGACAAATTGTATCTCGAGTTAAAAAATATGATTTTTTTAATTATTGATAAACGACTCAGATTTAACAGATAATATTAGTTCCGCAATGTTTTTCGAAATTTTGTACAAGAACAAATCTGTACTTTTTCCTATATTTGAATGATTTCATTAAGATAGAAGAAGCGAACACACATCCATCCTGCAATATCACTAAAGGACTGTATCTTCAAAACTAAAGGGGCAAACGGGTATGTAATAAAAATAACGTATAGGCACTTCATGTTTCTAGGGACCCGCTTGCATTCACAGCACATCGACTTAAACAGAAACGAGACGATGGAGATGAAAGCAGTGAGACTGACCTTGAACTTGAAGGTAATTATAGTCTTTCCATTTACGGATGAAACTAGACCATTGGGTGATTAGATGATATGTATATAACACTTTGTGAATTAAAAAAAAGAGCAATGAAATATGTTTCACTTAAACTGATATAGACCTTTACGCAGCACAGGTTGGATACAATTTATTAAATTAATTACTGTTGACTGTTGGTGTTTATAATTCTGGTACACATTTTTAAACTGCCATTTCATCACATGATGATGTTTTACTGTCCGCGGTCATAAAGATTCGATAACCTTTTTAAATGCCGAAATAAATAGATAAATAAATAGTCTTTCTTAATAGTTCTTTTTACAAGTGATCATTGCAATCGAAATTTCTGAGATTAAAACAAAAGTTTATTTCAAAGGCTGTGCATCATTAAGAAGTGTCATTTTTCTTCATTTCTTTTTTTTTCTAGAAAAATACTTTATGTAGACTGGTTCTTGGGGATTCATTTTGTAACATACCTTATTTATAACGCTATATATAACAGACGAGTTTATTAAAGGGTGATCGAATAATTATGACCTGGTCGGAATAACGACCTGCCCCCACAGAGGTCTATTATAGCTCGACCCAAGTCCGATCCATGCCGTAAAAAGTAGTGTTTAGTCTATATTGATGCCTTCTTGGTCAAGTTATCGAGCGATAAATGTTATCACAAAGAAAAAAATAATAAACACATAAAGTCAACCGGAACTAATACAAGAACTACTCGTATTTCACATTTTAAGTTGTCAACACAACATGAAATGGTGTGAATGCAATTAAACATTATTTTCGTTACATTTCACACATTCCTTCTGACTCCATGATCACTAGTGCAATATTGAAATGAGGTTTCTTGTTTAGAGGAGAAACCGGACTTCGATGTGACAGGAAGAGCAACTTATCTAAGTGTGTGCAGAAAGTTTGGTTTGATACCCGTGTCATATTTCCTGCGAAATATGACCGAACAACATATATCATTGGCACACCATGGTTTAGGGGCCAAGGGGATGAAAGCGCTATCGTATCCACTCATGGTAAGAGAAGTATTCTAGAGACGATAAGAGTGCTAAAAGGTGAATGAAAAAAATATTTACATAGGATAATACTCTATGGCATAGAAAAAGCTCTGTTGGACTACAATATATGTGTTTGTTGAAATTTAATCATATGTTTGTGAAATTTCCTCTCGTCATTAATGTAGTATGTATAAATATGCAAGTGAAACTCTCTTTCATATTTTTCGTAATATCTGCATATCAATAGTTGAATACTTCATAACAAGCTTCGTGGTACAATCGATTCAGAATGCAACGACGTCCATAGTACAGAAAGGACGAATAGCAAAATTGTAAAAGATGTCACATGATCATTGGCATAAAGCCAAAATGAAGGCTTTAATTGCCCTTTAAATCTGTTTATTGGAAAAAGTGTCAGTAATCATTCAGACACTGCTTTAACAAAATTTGTTTTGACATTTCTGCTGCCGTTTTATCTCTTTGACATTCTTCTTTGAAATTCTTTATAGCGGTATAATTTTATGAGTGCTTTGGGAATGTACATGTATTTCCTAGTATTGTAGCCATTCTGCAGTGAAATGATACATCTGTAGTTTTCCTTTCCAGTCCACGAGTAATTGAAGTTATCTTTTATGTCAATTGTTATTGATATAATATCAAGTTAAACAGCAATTTACAACAACGAGTGGTTTGAAAAATATTATTCTCATAACGTATAGGCTGATATATAATTTGAAAAAAACACATGAAGATAAATAACAGTGACCGTTTTAATAGGATGAACAATTAGAAATCACTAGAATACATAAAAGAACCTCATTGCTGTATGTCTGTTTATTCATCAAAACTATTTTAGTGTTTTCGAACAAAACAAGAAAGTGCATAATTGATGCTTTTAACTTGCATTCACAAATTCTTTTATCAATGTTTCTAAACTAACCATAGCAATATTTTCTTATAAGCAGGGTATCTAAGTACCTAAACCCATTGTTTTTATTGAGCTTATGTTAGTATGTGCCTGAACTTTCCGTACGAAAAAAAAGATTTTTTTTTCTGAACCGTTAACACAGAAACACTGGTCGCCAGAGATTACTGGTCCGCATAAAGTTTAAACTGACCGATGGTGCAACCTTTTCACGGCTTTTTGGTGGCACTTTTTCTTAGGATTTATATTTTGACTTTTGAACAACAAAGTTATTTATAAAACGTTTCATATGTCTTTTCGATCTTTCTTTTTATTGTTCGTGTTTTTGTTTTACATTTCAGAAGAACACATATATACTGTCTCTAGATCTTGAGGATAACTGGCTGGAAGGGGAAGGTGGAGAATATATTGCCGAGATGCTCAATGAAAACTGTTACATCACTGACCTGGTATCTGTCAACATTACTGCAAGGGAAAATATTGCCAGTAGTTTTGTCAACATTGTTTAGGTTGTAGCGTGGCTTGCTTACAGAAAAATACTGTGTTTAAGCATTTTCAAATAGAGCTGTTTTCCTGCCGTTTCAGTAAATCTAACATTACCCAAATGCATTTGACTTCAGCTAATTAAAACACAGTAGTGGATTTATTATTTCCCAGCTGAATAACACTAAACAGGATACTAAAAACCAGTGGGTATTTTTGTTGTTTATTTGCTTACTGGCATGATCAAATATTCAAATATACACATCTTAAGACACACATTCATTAAACTGTTATCAAAATTCTTTCCAACGTTAAAGAAGTCATGATCAATGTCTAAGTTATCGATTTTTATTTTGTATGGACAGTTAGTTTAGCCTATCATGTATGCATACATTTTCTTCTTCTTAGAACGTTGCCAATAACAAGCTAGGTTCTCGAGGTTGTGAAGCAATATGTCGTGTGTTACAGACTAATGTTACACTGAAGTATATAAATCTTTCTAGTAAGTACTATCTCTTAAAGAAAGATCTAGGCTGGTCATTCTAAATTTGTTAAAATAGGTCTCTGAAGTGAGAATAAACAGCAAATCTACTGTACAAAACGTAAGCTTTAAGCTGGAATTTAAGGTCACAATTAACTTGATTGCACATTTTCCTGACTGGATTGTTGTCTGAAGCTGAATATGCATGAATGTTGAAAACAATTAATTGGGTGCAGCGATAAAAAAAAATCCGCTTAAGTTTAACACTGACATGTCTCCAAGATGATAGGGCATGTAGTTTGAGACTATTTTAAGAAGCAAAAACGTAGAATTTTCTGCTTTATTGAAATCAGCTTTCAGCATTTTCATTTCAGGCAACGAGTTGTGTGACAAGGATGCAGAATATCTAGCTACAGCATTCTATGTGAGTTTTTAAGTAATTGATATGTTCTGTCGTGACAATAACGATCATCATTCTCATCATTTCAATCATTTTGATCTTCATTATTATCAACTAAATATCAATATTAGCTACGACGCTGTTAAGAAAGACAGTATCACTTTTATCACCATGACCATCATCATCATCATTAACAACATCAACAACGACAACAACAACATTAAAATGAACAACGGAATCATCGACATCAGTGTGTTCTTTAGAATCTTCACTGTTGTCTTCATCATTTATGTTCATATTCTGAGTATGTGATTCGTCATCACTACCCACATGACCTGTACGTTTTCAGGAGAACAATAGATTGCAGACAGTTGTTTTGAGTCGGAACAATTTCGGGCAAACTACCAATACAGCTCTTGCCGAAGCTATAGGTAAGTGTGAACACTCACACATACACAAGTGTGTCATATACACAGCTCTAAGTTAAAAGGTAACGTCAAATAAGATGTCAACCTTTGACCTTATCCAAGAGTTTCTCTTTAACGTTTTATTTTCAAAAGCAGACTTTATATGAGTGTAATACCAAATAGAATTTCTCCAGAGACTGTGCTCCTTCTTCAGTTTTAACGCGAGTACCGGATTGAACTTGAGAAGCAGTCACTGAGAGGTATCATAGTTGTAAGAACTAGTTTCCCCTTCGATTTGAAATAAATAAGTTAAAACTTAAGTATAACTCATTAAACGAATTTGCTCGAAGTTTAGTGTCAACGTTCTGAATTTATCAATTTTTGAACTGAAGTGCTAATTTATTATTTGATAATTTTATCATTTTTGTAGCTGAAAACGAGACAATAGAACAAATTGACTTGAGCTGGAATAACTTTAGACTTAAAAGTGCCGTCAGCTTGTGCCATGGATTAGCGGTAACTGTTGCCTCTATTTTCAACAATGAGTATATATGGATACTGTAAACTTATTTGTAAATATATTGTTTGACAAATTAAGAAACACTTAAACACTATAAAACCTTAAATTCACATCTTCTGTCGTTGTGATTATAACCAAACCTAGATAAGATTATTTAAATTTGTTTCACTACTTTGGAGGTATGACGGACATTAAAAATTAGTAGATGTAAGGTAGATAACTCTTGCTTCATTCTAGACGAATAGTAGACTTCGAGTTGTCAACCTTGCAATGAACGGCTTAGGAAATGAAGGTGCATTTGGTATTGCTGAAATCTTGAAGCAGTCAGGAACGATTACTTCTGTTGATGTAAGCCAGAACAGGATAGCGTCTGTGGGCGCCACTGTAATAGGGAAGGCTCTGGAGACAAACGACCTGCTTAAAATACTAAAGGTACAAATTTAGGGGTTTTGTAAGCAAGATTTTTTTCCTATTCACGATAGAAGATCATGATAACAGATTGATAAATATAATTCTAGCGATAGACACTATGTTACCGCGATACAAATTAAACTGTCTCGGCTTGTTATCTCTTTAACGTTGTTAAAATAAAAGAGACAAGAAAAAGGGATTTCAAAATTTTTTGGCAAAAAGACTGATAATAGACGCTAACAGGTTTTTAACCAAGTAATTTTTGTGTCAGATTGGTCATAACCCTCTTGGCCTTGATGGAATCAAGACATTGCTGAATAGCATAACATCTGAAAGCAGCTGTGTCAGCAACCTTGACCTGTCGGTAAGTCACACTCTTCTGTTATATGTTCAAGTCTGTAGAATATTCATCTGGTCTTCACATAAGTTATCAGTTATGGTTAAGATACCACTAAACCTTCTGTTTCGAACCCAGTACAGGGTGATTAAGGGTTTCGCGCTCACCGAAGGTCACTGAATATAGATATTTTAGAGTTACAGTTGGCTTTCTTTACTTTGTATCCTTGGTATCTTGTATCCTGACATCAAAATTCGAAGAAATCAAAATCGAGCTGAATAATGGCTATTAGAGAGATACGCAAAGCATTTCCGAAACTAGGTATCGAGAGACTGATATTTAGCCTCATCAAATAAGTTGCGTTTAAGACACTTTCTAACTTACTAAATTTTGGTGTTTTACTTCAAAAGAGGCGTATCGACGTTAATTCTTATGAAAAAAGGCTACTTAAACTATTTTGGCAATGTATAGCTTTGTTTTCTTTAACTACAATAACGCATATACCAAATATCTTCTAACTTATTTGGTTTGTAGCCCTGTGTCATTAAGATATTGCGTGAAGTTTAGGTGCACAGAAACCAAGTTTGTAATATAATTTATAGTTTTAACTTCCAAAAATAATCATTCAGTATTTTAATGTGTAGATTAATTACCAAATAAAACTTTTAAAATAAAATATTTTGTCATTTAAAGGGACTGACTCACAGATGGGCCGACGATGAAAAAAAAAAGAAAATGTTTATATATCTTGAAATTCTTGCTGTAATTGTGGAGAACATATCTAAACTGTTACTGACTCATTTTTTGGTACAGAAAAAAACATCAAAATATAAAGTTTTACACACTTTTATCGGTAGAAAATTTACCCCGTTAGTCAAGGAGTAGATACTTTAGGTATAACATTAATTTTGACGAAACTTGATAGTTAGTTTCTGTGGCTCAGTGGTGCAGGTCGTCGCTTTTTATTTTACCGACCGAAAGGTCATTGGTTCGAATCCTGGTAAAGTCAAACTTCTTTTTCAGTTTGCATGGTGTATAGAATTTTTTTTTATATTTTTTCCGTAGTATATTAACTAATCTTAAGTTTTAAAGAAAAAAAATCGGCTAAATTCTGTGAGTCAGTCGCTTTAAAACAAATATTTGTTTGTTATAAAACTTGTTTTGAGGTCCCGACGAGGGGCATGGCGTTCATTCGAACGTAGCGCTTGTTCAAAATAAAACTTCACAAAGCAGTGACTTTGTATCTGTCTATTATCTATGATAACAAAGCTTTTATAGTTATGACATGCTGTCCACAAAACAGTCATGAAATTAAAAAACAAAATAGGCCCACGAAATCTAAGATTTTGCAACAGGAAAGTGGTACTTACCTTCGATGATTATGCAATACTAATTGTCTAATGATAAGAATTCAGTAGAGAAGCATTTTTCATAAAAGTGGATACGCTTCTTTTCAAGAAAAAAATAAACACCTTCCAAAAATAAATAAACAAATCAATAAATAAATTGCAAGAGCTTAAATGTTGTGCAGTGGGATCCAATCCGTTTGAAAACAAAACTTTTTCGAAGGGAAGTTCCATGATACATTCTCGAGTCAAGCAAAAATTTACTCCGTCCCTGGGTGGGCTTGAACCACCAACCTTTCGGTTAACAGCCGAACGCGCTAACCGATTGCGCCACAGAGACATACTATCCTTACGCATTTTGAAAAGTACAAATTAAATTTGAATGTCATTTTCTGTATAATAATTACATACTTAAACGACAAGCAATAAAGGAATGCCTTAGGCGATTCTTGAATATAACATACATAAAGATACATTCAGTCAGTTTAGAAATATTATTATTTATATATTTATCTATTATTTAATATAAACTTCTATATAAACGATGTATATATCCTAACTAAAAGAACAAAGTAGACATGCACTGTCTTTTCGTGTCTATCAGTGATCTCTTTGACACACCAATTTTACGAAATTTAATAACTGATGACATTTGCATACCGAAAAGCTTATGACTCACCTGTTACAAATTATAACATTAATTTTAAAATTATACTCGGCTCAAGTTTCAAACAAATATTGAATATAAAAAAATAACCTTAAGAAACATTTTAGCTATAAAACGGTATCTGCATTAAATGTACACCAATGTAGTACAAAACGGCCGATTACAGCAGTATTCAAGAAACAAAGTCTTGTCACGGAAATTTACGGAAACCAGTCCTCCATTATTGGAAAGACTCGTTGTGAATTTATAAGGTATACCGTCTGATATTACGAATATTTCCGAGTGTGATCGGATTGTTTCCGACTTTGTTCCGTAATCTGCGTGTGAACTCGACAGTTAAAAAGTCGGCGATTTTCAAAGCGACTTACTCACAGATGGGCCAACGATAAAAAAAGAAAATGTTTATACATCTTGAAATTCTTGCAGTAATTGTGAAGAATATATCTAAACTGAGTAACTTAAATCATTTTTTGTTACAGAAAAACATCAAAATATAAAGTTTTACACACTTTAATCGGTAGAAAATTTACCCTGTTAGTCAAGGAGTAGATACTTTAGTTATAACATTAATTTTGACGAAACTTGATAGTTTCTGTGGCTCGAGTGGTGTAGGTCGTCGCTTTTTATTTTACCGACCGAAAGGTCATGGGTTCGAATCCTGGTAAAGTCAAAACTTCGTTTTCAGTTTTCATGGTGTTATGGAGGCAAAATATTATATTTTTTCCATAGTATATTAACTAATCTTAAGTTTTAAAGAAAAATAATCGGCTAAATTCTGTGAGTCAGTCGCTTTAAAACAAATATTTGTTTGTTATAAAACTTGTTTTGAGGTCCCGACGAGGGGCATGGCGTTCATTCGAACGTAGCGCTTGTTCAAAATAAAACTTCACAAAGCAGTACTATGTATCTGTCTATTATCTATGATAACAAAGCTTTTATAGTTATGACATACGCTGTCCACAAAACAGTCATGAAATTAAAAAACAAAATAGGCCCTAAAAATCTAAGATTTTGCAACAGGAAAGTGGTACTTACCTTCGATGATTATGCAATACTAATTGTCTAATGATAAGAATTCAGTAGAGAAGCATTTTTCATAACAGTGGATTCGCTTCTTTTCGAGTAAAAAATAACCACCTTCCAAATATAAATAAACAAATCAATAAATAAATTGCAAGAGCTTTAATGCTGGGCAGTGGGATCCAATTCGTTTGAAAACAAAACTGTTTTGATTTTTTTTCGAAGGAAAGTAACATGAAAGAATGTATTCTCGAGTCAAGCAAAAATTTACTCCGTCCCTGGGTGGGCTTGAACCACCAACCTTTCGGTTAACAGCCGAACGCGCTAACCGATTGCGCCACAGAGACATACTATCCTTACGCTTTTTGATAAGTACAAATTAAATTTGAAAGTCATTTTCTGTATAATAATTACATATTTAAACGACAAGCAATAAAGGAATGCCTTAGGCGATTCTTGAATATAACATACATAAAGATACATTCAGTCAGTTTAGAAACTTTATTATTTAGTTTAAACATATTTTATTTGTCAATGACAGGAAAGAGTACAAAGTGAATATACAACGTACAATAGACAAAATGGATTGAAACTGAAAGCTTAAAGCTTATAAGTGTTTCTATCCAACAATAGAAGACTTACAATACAGATGGATTAATAAACTCAAAAAATCATGTGTACAATAAATACAATTTCGCTTATGTTTTTATATTTATATCATAACAGTTTATTATTTATAAAGTAATTCAGTTTGAGAAAGAGACAGACAGAGAGAAAGAGAGAGAGAGAGAGAGAGAGAGAGCGAGCTACAGCCAATATAATTTTGTTGCGTGGGTCCAATGGAAGCAGAACATATTAAAAACAATTATATAAACCGTTTAGATTGTTTTATATAGGTATGGACTGCATGAAAAATGCAAATATTTTCGTTTTTATCTAACAGTAGATTGCCTTTGAGCATTACTTCTAATGTAGGTGTACTGTAGTTACCAACTTCGTTAATGAGGTAATGTCGGATTACGTTGTATTTGCTACAGTGGAAAAAGAAATGTCTAGCGTCTTCGATTTCTCCACATGTACATAACGGTGAGACAACTATGTTCTTACGATAGAGATCAGAGTTAAGTGCACTGCACCCTGTACGAATTCGCAAAAGGAGTACTTGCGTTTTCCTATCACCGTAGTAATAGTGGTCAGGGATACAAGGAGGAGAGTGTCTTATGACAGATTTGAAGGCCGAGAGAGACTGAGCATTTCTTGCTATTTGGTTTAGTTCGTTCCAGGAGTGGAGACCATTTGGGAGTAATGAGTTTGAGTACAAGGTGGTTCTGCAGCGGGGTATGGGTAAAGTATCTTGATTTCTAAGATTGTAACCTGAATTGTTTGGTTCTGGGATTAGAGATGATAGATATGAAGGTGTTAAGTTGTTTTTCATTTTATACATTAATGTAAGTAAATGATATTTGCGCCTACTTTCAAGAGTCTCCCACCCAGTTTCTGTGTATAAATGGTGTGTTGACACTAATTTAGTTGCTCCGGTGACGATACGAGCGGCTTCAAGTTGAACTTTTTCTAACTGTTCTGCTTCAGCTTGGGTACAATTACTCCATACTACATCACTATATTCCAAAATGGGGCGGATGAAGGATATGTAAATGGTTTCTAAACTTTTTCTATCTAAAACAAACTTCAATTTTTTCAAGATATTGATTCTGTCCCAAGCCTTTTTAGTAATACATTCAATATGAGATTGCCATTTGCCATCGTTCGAAAATATAACTCCAAGGTGTTTATGACTGTTAACATTTTTTATTGGTTCATTTTTCATGTATAATTGTGGATGGTTAGGCTTATTGGTTTTACGAGTTATTATGAGTGATTCGGTTTTTGAAGGATTGAAATTGACTAACCATTTGTCAGCCCAGTCAGTAATTCGTTGGAGATCGAGATTTAATCGTGCACCGTCCTGATTAGGGTCGTTTACAATAACATAGAGTGAAGTATCATCAGCAAAGAGGCGAATATTAGTTTCAATAAGGGAGGTGATGTCATTGATGTATAAAAGAAAAAGAAGAGGACCAAGGATTGAACCTTGTGGCACACCAGCTTGAATCTCTTGCCAATTAGACGTGACTCCAGGGAGAATGACGCGTTGTTGACGAAAAAAAAGGTAACTTTTAAACCATTTGAGAACATTCTCTCGGACACCCACTGCATGTAACTTTTGAATGAGACCATTATGCCAGACTCTGTCGAACGCTTTTGAGATATCGCAAAAAACAACTCTTATTTCTTTACCAGAGTCTAAAGCTTCACAAAAGGAATTATAAAGAAATGATAACTGATTGGTTGTTGAATCGCCTTGAACGAAACCAGATTGAAGCGGAGTAAGAACGTTGTTTTCTAGAAAGTGATTATATAGATGTTTGAAAATCAGTCGTTCAAGAACTTTACTCAGAGTACAAAGCAGTGATATAGGTCGGTAATTTGAAACTAAGGATGGATCACCTGATTTAAAAATGGGACATACATTTGCTTGCTTCCAGGTTTGTGGAAATATTCCTGACGATAGGGATTGATTAAAGATATTACAAAGCGGAGGCGCCAATTGAAAAGCAAGTTCTTTGAGTAGCCTGTTACTCACACCGTCTGGTCCAGACGCCTTAGAAGTGGGCAGTCCTGTTAAAACAGGGATAATATCCTCAGGTGTGAATGAAAGTGCTGATAGATGAGAACTTACCTCAATGTTTTCAAGTGGTGGGACAGGCCTATTTGAATTATTTAGAACAGTTTGACTACAGAAAAATGTATTAAGGAGATTTGCCTTGTCATTATTATCTGTCAGAATGCTGTTACCTGATTGTAATGGAGGGACCGCGTCAGTTTTAGATTTACCAAGACATTGTTTAAGAATGGTCCACCAATTCTTCGAAGACGTAGAACCTGATTGTAGTTTATCTGCCAAATTAGAAACATGTTTTTGTTTTTCTACACGGACTAACTCTACGACTTCGTTTCTGATTTGTTTAAACCGATCCCAATGGTACGGAGTGTCCAGCAGTTTGGCTTTACTTTATTATTTATATATTTATCTATTATTTAATATAAACTTCTATATAAACGATGTATATATCCTAACTAAAAGAACAAAGTAGACATGCACTGTCTTTTCGTGTCTATCAGTGATCTCTTTGACACACCAATTTTACGAAATTTAATAACTGATGACATTTGCATACCGAAAAGCTTATGACTCACCTGTTACAAATTATAACATTAATTTTAAAACTATACTCGGCTCAAGTTTCAAACAAATATTGAATATGAAAAAAATAACCTTAAAACATTTTAGCTATAAAACGGTATCTGCATTAAATGTACACCAATGTAGTACAAAACGGCCGATTACAGCAGTATTCAAGAAACAAAGTCTTGTCACGGAAATTTACGGAAATCAGTCCTCCAATACTGGAAAGACTCGTTGTGAATTTATATGGTATACCGTCTGATATTGCGAATATTTCCGAATGCGATCGGATTGATTCCGACTATGTTCGGTAATCTGCGTGTGAACTCGACAGTTAAAAGTCGGCGGTTTTTAAAAAGATTTTCGTTATGTTCATATAGCTTTGTCTGTTTCAATTTTAAGACTTTTCTTGGAATATAAAGGTCGCACGACACATTTTTATACACTGTTTGAACATACAACTTCTTGTGTCTTTTGGCAGGGATAAATATTAGACCCAGTATATCTTTAATGACGCTGAGATATTCGCTACCAGTGTCTTTTGACCAAAAAGGTACATATACGTGCGTAAAATCAGGTGCATTGTGTAAAGTTATCAATTTTAATCTATAATTTGGCTAGCTATTGCGATAAGAGTGGTAAAGAAGTTAGACCAGCCACCTTTCCTAATTAATTGTTGAATTAATGTCTGAAACAGTTAAGAGACTATCTTTTGACATAACTGTTAGTATAAAAGGTATAAACTGGAGGGAACAAAACGTAAGGATATTAAGTAGGAAATAGTTCATCTCAGAAAACAACAGTGATATAAACATAGCTTGCAGAATCAGTGGGAATATGTTGAAAAGGGCCAAGAAGAAAATCTATAATACATGTTTCCCAAAACCATTCTGGTAATAACAGTCATCAAACAATTTAGTCGGTCTTGCATTCATTACTCGGGTCGAACAAATTATCTAAGCAGAAAATAGTCTAGCTTTGTACTTTTTGCCTTTGCCATTGTAGCCTCAATATCAGTAGGAGAAATGTACTAATTATTACCAACTTTCCTTTTCATTTGAAGGTCTTTGCTGCCATTTCTTATCAGTAAGAAATTAATAAGATTTATACTAATTTGCCACCTACTCATCATGCTACATGTCCAGTTAGGTTGAAAGATCCTTTGTCAAAAAATCATGTTTTTATGACCAGAAACCATTTAAGAAGAAAAGACAGTTTGGCTCTCAATGAAGACCATAAAGGTATTCTAAACAACTCAAGTTCTCACAATATCTTAATCACGAGAGACTACAAACTTACTCACAGGATATTTGATATCTCATTGATGTATGTGATTTTAGAGGGAAAATTATTGGAGATAAAATCATACTGATAACATGTCCCTTTTTTAAAGCTAAGTTTGTACACTTACACTTACTTATTAATAGGTCTGTTCCTTCCTTATCTATGATAACAAAACTTAAATATTTATTACAAGATGACCACAAAAACAGTTATGAATTCAAAAACAACTTACAAAAATAAAGAAAACTAAAAAAAAATTAAGATTTTGCAACACGAAAGTGGTGCTAACCTTCGATAGTTATGCAAAACAAACTATTTATTTAAAAGGATTCAGTTGAGAAACCTTTTTCATAGAAGTCGATACGCTTTTTTTTTCAAGTAAAATATCCCACCCTCCGAAAATAAATTATTTTATTAATAAAATGGTAAGGCCTAAAATGTTGTGGAGTAGGATAGATCCTTTTAAAACTAAAGCTATTTTGACTTTTTAAGGTAAAGTAACATGATCCAATTTCGAGTCAAGCAAAAGTTTAATTCGTCCCTGGGTGGGCTCGAACCACCAACCTTTCGGTTAACAGCCGAACGCGCTAACCGATTGCGCCACAGAGACATATTTCTTTTCAGGCTGTGGATAAGTATAAATTAAATTTTAAAATTCATTTACTGCATTAATAATTACTTACTCAAACGGCAAGGAAATTAAAGGAATTAGTAACTGATGACATTTGCGTACCGAATATTTATGATTCCCCTTTTACAAGTTATAAACTGGTAATTTACGACTGAGATATTCGCCACTAGTTTTTTTTTACCAAAGTACGTACATATATGTGTGTTAAAGTGAGGAAAGGACAATAGCTTACTAGGACATTGGCCCAGTATGACAATAGACCACTGGATAATAGCCCACTGCTAAGCTTGACAGGGAAGACAATAGTGGGCTATTGTCCTACACTCGTTAAAGCAGGAAAATTGTGCTGACGTAAATTAAAGAAGTTACGCACTTGTAGCGAGCAATGGTTCCTGATTCATTGAAGATTAAATGTTTGAAACAGGTAAGAGATAGAAAACAGAACTTTCACGAGTGTGTTTACACTTTGAAATAATGAAATGTTCGCAGCAGATCATGATGCTAACGCAGTACTCTTAATATTATAATGGACATTTACTAATTTCAACCAGCCTACATGTCTTATTTGAGAGTCAGTTTTCCCTTTTATTGCAATATAAATGATCGAAACAATTATTAGAATGAAAGACAGGGCCACTTTTTATCTTTAATTATATGAAAACAGAATCTTAGCCTTGTAATAAACAACTTTGTGAATTTTAGGGCTATGTCCATTTATCATAAAGTTATAAATAAAAATCGTGTTTAAACAAAGGCCACCTGAAGAAGTGATAATATTTCAAAAAGTGTCGTTTAATTTCAGTTCAACGTGCTTACTAAGTATAAAGTTCAAAGCTTAAATATTTCATCCATTCATCTACCATACAATATAATTATGAATAAAAAGGATGTTAAGTCTAAATTTTCTTGTTTTATGATCAAAAACCTTAAAATGTTCAAGATATCTCAACAGTCAATTAATATGATAAAAGGGCTGTGTTCACCTTAAGTTAATGCAATATTGTCATCACGTGGAACAGATACTTACTAACAGGACAAAAGTTGAAATGTATATCTTCATAAGTTTGAATATACACTACAGAAGATAAAAAATGTCATACTTTAAACTTTTCCATATCCACTATAATCTAGTCGAGTTTTGCTTTCAATACAGTGAACAATAGAAAGACAAATAACTCCTGTAAGACTTGGCACAACAAAAAGGTATTCTTTTTTCTGGCCATCTACGAGCACAGGCCTTAAATCTGTAAATCGACCAAAAGATAAATGAGGAGTTCGGCAAACAAGATTTTCACTATACCCCATTTAGTACAGAGAAAAAGACTTTAACCTCGGTACAACTAGACGTCATCAACACCAAGGCTATTTATCTGTGAAAGTGTGAGGCAAATTCCTCTAAATGTTAAATGTAATGTTCGACACAATTTTTTCGGAACTTACAGAAGTACATACATACGGACGTAAGAACAAGAACAGCACTAAATGTCTTCCACAGAGTGTGAGCATAAAAGAAAACCTCGACTAGATCAGTGGATCTATGGACAAATATATATCCTGTTACGTATATATAAACTTATGAAGAAATGAATTCGAACTAACGTCTTGTTAGTAAGTATGTGCCCCATGTGATTACAATATTGCATTGACCAGATGAACACAGCCCTTTTATTATCTTAACTGACTGTCAAGATATCTCGAACTTGTTTCAGATCAAGAAACATTAGACTTAAAACCCTTATTATTCATATGTAATATAATCCAGATGAGTAGATGATGTGTTTGAACTTTATACTTAGTAAGCATGTTTAGATAGAAAAAAAACGACATTTCGTCAAATGGCATCTACTTAAACGATTTTTATAATCACTTTATGATAAATGGACCTTGCCCTAAAACTTATATTTGTGTGCTTTTGCATGCAACAATGTCGAGTTGACGGGTGAATGGCTTAGGGTAAATTTACCAAGACAGCTTGTACTTTTGTGTGCTTATGTGAACCTGTTGGAACAAGTGTGAGGCTGCTGCACCCTAAAAGCTGGTTCAAACCCCCAGTGGCAAATATTATGCCACTGACCGTTACAAGGCGTTCACCCCGCGGATTCTTATTTTACGTTAAAGGGGCTGTGCTCCACACCATAAAAGCTGGTTCAAACCCCCAGTGGCAAATATTATGCCACTGACCGTTACAAGGCGTTCACCCCGCGGGTTCTTATTTTACGTTAAAGGGGCTGTGCTCCAGATGACAAAAAAAAAAGAAAGTTTTCTTGTATTATAAATTTCTTGTAATATTTATGACTAATGCTTAAAAAATAACTTACTGACAAAAAAATAAGTCAAATAATTACATTATAAATTGATTTTTTTCCCTTTCAAAGTGCTATACCGTAACGCGACGGTATAACTATATCGTATAAGATTTAAAGTAAATATCTGTAATATCACTTGCGGCGATGGTGGTGACAGTAAAAGCGTTGGAAACATTTTGTTAACATGAGGGTCAGGAGTTCAAATCAGGCTGGAGCGAAAATATTTTTTTTATTCTATTTTGACTTTTATAATCAGTTTTAAAGTAAAATATTATGTTGTTATAATCTCACGGCATCTAAATATATAATTTATGAAAAAACATTTTTTATGTCAAATCTGGAGTACAGCCTCTTTAAGTGTTCGTGTTGTCTTTTTTATCTCATCAATAACTTTATGCCTTTTTTTCCTCTCCCTATTTGACTGTGCAGAGAAACTTCGTTTTCTGACTGTGGTTTTTCCTGCTATGCATTTTTCACATTTTTACTCAGTTGTTGATTATAAGACTAAGATTCTGTTTCCATATATTTAAAGATAAAAGTTTATCTGCTTTTCAGTAACAGTTTCATCCATTTTATTTATCAATCCATAAATCTTATTTCAGAAACGACTTGAATCGATTACTGAAGTGAAATACTGTATTATTTAAATCTTTTAAGCAGGGACCTAAGTCTTATGACCAACCATTGTTTTATATACAGTTCCTAGCCCCATTTGTTTTTTTGAATTATTGATTTTAATAGTTTAAGTAAAGACGACTGTCACATTGACACTTAAGTAGTGTCAGCAATTCAAAAGGTGCCATTTACCTAAAATCTCAACATGCTTACAAGATAATTATAAAGCACAAAATTTGAAGACGTCGTTTACTGATCAGGAATGCATGTTCTTAAAGGTTAGAGATCATTATCGGAAACCTTTTACGATGAAACGCAATGAATTATATATGGGTTCTTTACATCTCAAGTTTATGCGGTGTCTGAATCAGGTGAGAAACACAATTATCTCAAAGATTTTAGTTGAAATATGTTTGTTCATACTTTCAAATAAACGTTTCAGGATGAAAAAATACACCTTATATCTTTCTCTTATCACTATATTAACCGAGTTTTCTTTAATTTTCTAATTTTGCAATGCTTCTTTCATTTTAAAGACAATTATCTTTACCGATTACTTTTAACAAGGTCACATTTTAGGGTACCCGTTTCTGCTTATAGTAAAATTTGTCTTAACACAATGTGCGTATTGGTGACGATTATGCTAGTTAAAAACGTACCTTATTGTCTGACAAAAGCAATACAATGGACAAGGGTATATAAAAGTCGGTGCGTTTCGTTACAAACACATAAAAGTCCGTGCTTAAATTCTCTGAGGAAAGGACAATTTAGAGTGAAAAAGCAACTGTTGGGGTTGAAATACAATTTAACTGATGCATATTTCAATCGGTTGATGATAAGATGAAGCAAAAATATCTTCCGTCCCTGGGTGGGCTTGAACCACCAACCTTTCGGTTAACAGCCGAACGCGCTAACCGATTGCGCCACAGAGACATACTATCCTTTTGCATTTTCATAAATATAAATTAAATTTGAAAGTCATTTACTGTATGATAATTACATACTTAAACGACAATCGGAAGATGAATGCCTACGGCGATTCTTGAACATAACAGACTTAGAAAACTTGTTATTTATTAATTTACTCATTTATTATTTACTTTAATATACAGAGTTTTTACCCTAACTAAATGGACAAAGTAGACATTCACTGCCTTTTCGTATCAATCAAAGATCTCTTTGACACACCAAATTAAAGTAATTTATAGCTGATGGCATTTGCGTACCAACAAGTTTATGATTCCCCATTTACAAGTTATAAACTGGTTATTTTATGACTGAGATATTCGCCACTAGTTTCTTTCGACCAAAGTACGTACATATTATTATTATGTGTATGAAAGCAGGTGCTTTGTGTAGTCTAAATTCAATTAACTTAATTTAGCATAGAATAGAGCTGGCTTCTAGAAGTTACGCACTTGTAACGAGCCACCTTTCCTGATTCTCTGAAGATCAAATGTTTGAAACAGGTAAGAGATAGAAAACAGAACTTAAACAGTGTGTTTACATTTTGAAATAACTGTTCGTGTAAAATGTTGAAGGGAATAAGATAATTCAGTTGGAATGACTTCATGTTAGAATACAACAGAGGTATAAACAAAGCTTGCAGAGTCAGTGGGAATAGGTTGCAAAAGGTCAACAAGAAGAACTATAATACATGTTTTCTTAGACCATTTTGATAATAACAGTCATTAAACAATATATTCAATCTTGCATTCAATATTCAGGTCGAATAACATATCTAAGCAGAAAATGTCAAGGTACTTTTTGCCTTTGACTCAGTAGCCATAATATCAGTAGGGAAATTTACTAATTTTGACCGACTTTCCTTTTCATTTAAGGTCCATATTTCCCGTTGTTTATGAGTAAAAAATTATTGAGAATGCAATTTTCGCAGCAGAAAATACCAAAATACGAACGCAGAAGTCTTAAAACAATAATGGACATTTACTCATTTTAACCAGCGTATATGTCTTATTTGAGAGTCACTTTTCTTTTTGTTGCTAAATAAATGATTGAAACTGTTATTAGAATGAAAGGCAGAGCCACTTGTATCTTTGAATAAATGAAAACAGAATCTTAGTCTTATAAGTGACTCTGCCTTTCATAAATATTTTCATCCTTTTAGTTTATCAATCCATAAGTCATATTTCAGTAAACGGCTTGAAACCATTATTGAAGTGAAATACTGTATCATTTAAATCTTTTAAACAGGGGCATTAGTCTTACGATCAACCTTTGTGTTTATTATACAGTTCGTAGCTCCATTTGTTTTTAAAATATTTATTATAATAGTTTAAGTAAAGGCGACTGTCACATTGACACTTACGTATTGTCAGCAATTCAAAAGGTGCCATTTACCTAAAATCTCAACATGCTTACAAGATAATTATAAAGCACAAAATTTGAATATGTCGTTTACTGATCAGGAATGCATCTTCTAAAAGGTTAGAGATCATGATCGGAAACCTTTTACGATGAAACGCAATGAATTATACATGGGTTCTTTACATTTCTAGTTTATGCGGTGTCTAAATCAGTTGGGAAACACAAATTAACTCAAAAGATTTAAGTAGAAATATATTTCTTCATATATTCAAATAAACGTTTCAGGATGAAAAAAAAATACGCCTTACATCTCCTCTTATCACTATATTAGCCGAGTTTTCTTTGATAATCTAATTTTGCAATTCTTCCTTCATTCTAAAGACAATAATCTTTACCGATTACTTTTTACAAGGTCACATTAAAGGGTACCTGTTCCTGCTTATAGTAAAATTTGTCTTAAGACTTTTGAAAGGGTAAATGCCTTTCAATATGAAAGTGTGCGTATTAGTGACGATTATGCTAGTACTAGTTTAAAACGTACCTTATTGTCTGACAAAAGCAATACAATGGACAAGGGTATATAAAAGTCGGTGGGTTATGTTACAAACACAAAAAAGGTCCGTGCTAAATTCTCTGAGAAAAGGGACAATTCAGAGTGTAAAAAAAACCAACTGTTTTGGTTGAAATACCATTGACCTGATGCATATTTCAATCAGTTGATGATAAAATGAAGCAAAATATTATCCGTCCCTGGGTGGGCTTGAACCACCAACCTTTCGGTTAACAGCCGAACGCGCTAACCGATTGCGCCACAGAGACACACTGTCTTGAGGGATTTTGATAATGTATAAATTAAATTTGAAGTCATTTACTGTATAATAATTACATACATAAACGACAAGCGGTAGAGGAATGCCTAAGGCGATTCTTGAACGTAACAGACTTGAAGATACATTAATTCAAAACTTGTTAATTATTAATTTACTTATTTATTATTTACTTTATATATTTACAGTGTTTTTACCCTTACTAAATGGACAAAGTAGACATGCACTGTCTTTCGGTATCTATCAAAGATCTCTTTGACACACCAAATTAAAGAAATTAATAGCTGATGACATTTGCGTACCGACTAGTTTATGATTCCCCATTTACAAGTTATAAACTGGTTATTTTATGACCGAGATATTCGCCACTTGTTTCATTCGACCAAAGTACGTACATATATGTGTATGAAAGCAGGTGCTTTGTGTAGTCTAAATTCAATTAATTAAATTTAGCATAGAATAGAGCTGGCTTCTAGAAGTTACGCACTTGTAACGAGCCACCTTTCCTGATTCTCTGAAGATCAAATGTTTGAAACAGGTAAGAGATAGAAAACAGAACTTAAACAGTGTGTTTACAGTTTGAAATAACTGTTCGTGTAAAATGTTGAAGGGAATAAGATAATTCAGTTGGAATGACTTCATGTCAGAATACAACAGAGGTATAAACAAAGCTTGCAGAGTCAGTGGGAATAGGTTGCAAAGGGTCAACGAGAAGAATTATAATACATGTTTTCCAAGACCATAATGATGATAACAGTCATGAAACAATATATTCAATCTTGCATTCAATATTCAGGTCGAATAACTTATCCAAGCGGAAAATGTCAAGGTACTTTTTGCCTTTGACTCAGTAGCCTTAATATCAGTAGGGGAAATTTACTAATTTTGACCGACTTTCCTTTTCATTTGAGGTTCATATTTCCCGTTGTTTAAGAGTAAGAAATTATTGAGAATGCAATTTTCGCAACAGAAAATACCAACATGCGAACGCAGTAGTCTTAAAAGAAAAATGGACATTTACTAATTTTAACCAGCGTATATGCCTTATTTGAGGGTCTTTTTTCCTTTTTGCTAAATAAATTATTGAAACTGTTATTAGAATGAAAGGCAGAGCCACTTGTATCTTTGAATAAATGAAAACAGAATCTTAGTCTTATAAGTGACTCTGCCTTTCATAAATTTTTTCATCCTTTTAGTTTATCAATCCATAAGTCATATTTCAGTAAACGGCTTGAAACCATTATTGAAGTGAAATACTGTATCATTTAAATCTTTTAAACAGGGGCATTAGTCTTACGATCAACCTTTGTGTTTATTATACAGTTCGTAGCTCCATTTGTTTTTAAAATATTTATTATAGTAGTTTAAGTAAAGGCGACTGTCACATTGACACTTACGTAGTGTCAGCAATTCAAAAGGTGCCATTTACCTAAAATCTCAACATGCTTACAAGATAATTATAAAGCACAAAATTTGAATATGTCGTTTACTGATCAGGAATGCATCTTCTAAAAGGTTAGAGATCATGATCGGAAACCTTTTACGATGAAACGCAATGAATTATACATGGGTTCTTTACATCTCTAGTTTATGCGGTGTCTAAATCAGTTGGGAAACACAAATTAACTCAAAAGATTTTAGTAGAAATATATTTCTTCATATATTCAAATAAACGTGTCAGGATGAAAAAAATTACGCCTTACATCTCCTCTTATCACTATATTAGCCGAGTTTTCTTTGATAATCTAATTTTGCAATTCTTCCTTCATTCTAAAGACAATAATCTTTACCGATTACTTTTTACAAGGTCACATTTAAGGATACCTGTTCCTGCTTATAGAAAAATTTGTCTTAAGACTTTTGAAAGGGTAAATGCCTTTCAATATGAAAGTGTGCGTATTAGTGACGATTATGCTAGTACTAGTTTAAAACGTACCTTATTGTCTGACAAAAGCAATACAATGGACAAGGGTATATAAAAGTCGGTGCGTTATGTTACAAACACAAAAAAGGTCCGTGCTAAATTCTCTGAGAAAAGGGACAATTCAGAGTGAAAAAAACAACTGTTTTGGTTGAAATACCATTGACCTGATGCATATTTCAATCAGTTGATGATAAAATGAAGCAAAATATTATCCGTCCCTGGGTGGGCTTGAACCACCAACCTTTCGGTTAACAGCCGAACGCGCTAACCGATTGCGCCACAGAGACACACTGTCTTGAGGGATTTTGATAATGTATAAATTAAATTTGAAGTCATTTACTGTATAATAATTACATACATAAACGACAAGCGGTAGAGGAATGCCTAAGGCGATTCTTGAACGTAACAGACTTGAAGATACATTAATTCAAAACTTGTTAATTATTAATTTACTTATTTATTATTTACTTTATATATTTACAGTGTTTTTACCCTTACTAAATGGACAAAGTAGACATGCACTGTCTTTCGGTATCTATCAAAGATCTCTTTGACACACCAAATTAAAGAAATTAATAGCTGATGACATTTGCGTACCGACTAGTTTATGATTCCCCATTTACAAGTTATAAACTGGTTATTTTATGACCGAGATATTCGCCACTTGTTTCATTCGACCAAAGTACGTACATATATGTGTATGAAAACAGGTGCTTTGTGTAGTCTAAATTCAATTAATTAAATTTAGCATAGAATAGAGCTGGCTTCTAGAAGTTACGCACTTGTAACGAGCCACCTTTCCTGAATCTCTGAAGATCAAATGTTTGAAACAGGTAAGAGATAGAAAACAGAACTTAAACAGTGTGTTTACAGTTTGAAATAACTGTTCGTGTAAAATGTTGAAGGGAATAAGATAATTCAGTTGGAATGACTTCATGTTAGAATACAACAGAGGTATAAACAAAGCTTGCAGAGTCAGTGGGAATAGGTTGCAAAGGGTCAACAAGAAGAACTATAATACATGTTTTCCAAGACCATAATGATGATAACAGTCATGAAACAATATATTCAATCTTGCATTCAATATTCAGGTCGAATAACTTATCCAAGCGGAAAATGTCAAGGTACTTTTTGCCTTTGACTCAGTAGCCTTAATATCAGTAGGGGAAATTTACTAATTTTGACCGACTTTCCTTTTCATTTGAGGTTCATATTTCCCGTTGTTTAAGAGTAAGAAATTATTGAGAATGCAATTTTCGCAACAGAAAATACCAACATGCGAACGCAGTAGTCTTAAAAGAAAAATGGGCATTTACTAATTTTAACCAGCGTATATGCCTTATTTGAGGGTCTTTTTTCCTTTTTGCTAAATAAATTATTGAAACTGTTATTAGAATGAAAGGCAGAGCCACTTGTATCTTTAAATATATGAAAATAGAATCTTAGTCTTGTAAGCGTCCCTGCCTTTCATTAATAGTTTCAACCATTTTGTTTATCAATCCATAAGTCATATTTCAGTAAACAACTTGAATCCATTATTGAAGTGAAATACTGTATTATTTAAATCTATTAAGCAGGGACCTAAGTCTTATGAACAACCATTGTTTTAATTATACAGTTCCTAGCTCCATTTGTTTTTGAAATATTGATTATTATAGTTTAAGTTAAGACGACTGTCACATTGACACTTACGTAGTGTCAGCAATTCAAAAGGTGTCATTTACCTAAAATCTCAACATGCTTACAAGATAATCATTAAGCCCAAAATTTGAATACGTCGTTTACTGATCAGGAATGCATGTTCTTAAAGGTTAGAGATCATGATCGGAAATCTTTTCAATGAAACGCAATGAATTATACATAGGTTCTTAACATCTCTAGTTTATTGCGGTGTCTGAATCAGGTGGAAAACACAAATTAACTCAAAAGATTTTAGTTGAAATATGTTTCTTCATACTTTCGAATAAACGTTTCAGGATGGAGAAAAATGCACCTTATATCTTTCTCTTATCACTATATTAACCGAGTTTTCTTTAATATTCTAATTTTGCAATGCTTCCTTCATTATAAACACAATTATCTTTACCGATAACTTTTAACAAGGTCACATTTAAGAGTACCCGTTTCTGCTTATAGTAAAATTTGTCTTTGACAATGTGTGTATTCGTGACGATTATGCTAGTTAAAAACGTACCATATTGTCTGACAGAAGCAATACAATGGACAAGGGTATATAAAAGTCGGTGCGTTTCGGTACAAACACAAAAATGGTCCGTTCTTAAATTCTCTGAGGAAAGGACAATTTAGAGTGAAAAAGGCAACTGTTTGGGTTGAAAGAAAATTTAACTGATGCACATTTCAGTCAGTTGATGATAAAATTGAGCAAAAATCTCTTCCGTCCCTGGGTGGGCTTGAATCACCAACCTTTCGGTTAACAGCCGAACGCGCTAACCGATTGCGCCACAGAGACATACTATCCTTTGACATTTTCATAAATATAAATCATTTACTG
This sequence comes from Cyclina sinensis, assembly GCA_012932295.1. NCBI lineage: Eukaryota > Metazoa > Mollusca > Bivalvia > Venerida > Veneridae > Cyclina > Cyclina sinensis. The sequence goes on from JAAONU010000011.1 coordinate 1,702,703, forward strand.
TATGATAATTTCTTACTTAAACGACAATCGGAAGATGAATGCCTACGGCGATTCTTGAACATAACAGACTTAGAAAACTTGTTATTTTTTAATTTACTCATTGATTATTTATTTTAATACACTGAGTTTTTACCCTAACTAAATTGACAAAGTTGACATGCACTGTCCTTTCGTATCAATCAAAAATCTCTTTGACACACCAAATTAAAGAAATTTATAGCTGATGACATTTGCGTAGCGTACCGACAAGTTTATGATTCCCCATTTACAAGTTATAAACTGGTTATTTTATGACCGAGATATTCGCCACTAGTTTCTTTCGACCAAAGTACGTACATATATGTGTATGAAAGCAGGTGCTTTGTGTAGTCTAAATTAAATTAACTAAATTTAGCATAGAATAGAGCTGGCTACTAGAAGTAACGCACTTGTAACGAGCCACCTTTCCTGATTCTCTGAAGATCAAATGTTTGAAACAGGTAAGAGATAGAAAACAGAACTTAAACAGTGTGTTTACATTTTGAAATAACTGTTTGTGTAAAATGTTGAAGGGAATAAGTTACTTCATTTTAGAATACAACAGAGGTATAAACAAAGCTTGAAGAGTCAGTGGGAATAGGTTGCAAAGGGTCAACAAGAAGAACTATAATACATGTTTTCTTAGACTATTTTGATAATAACAGTCATTAAACAATATATTCAATCTTGCATTTAATATTCAGGTCGAATAACATATCTAAGCAGAAAATGTCAAGGTACTTTTTGCCTTTGACTCAGTAGCCTTAATATCAGTAGGGAAATTTACTAATTTTGACCGACTTTCCTTTTCATTTAAGGTCCATATTTCCCGTTGTTTATGAGTAAAAAATTATTGATAATGCAATTTTCGCAGCAGAAAATACCAAAATACAACGCAGAAGTCTTAAAACAATAATGGACATTTACTCATTTTAACCAGCGTATATGTCTTATTTGAGAGTCACTTTTCTTTTTGTTGCTAAATAAATGATTGAAACTGTTATTAGAATGAAAGGCAGAGCCACTTGTATCTTTGAATAAATGAAAACAGAATCTTAGTCTTATAAGTGACTCTGCCTTTCATAAATATTTTCATCCTTTTAGTTTATCAATCCATAAGTCATATTTCAGTAAACGGCTTGAAACCATTATTAAAGTGAAATACTGTATCATTTAAATCTTTTAAACAGGGGCATTAATCTTACGATCAACCTTTGTGTTTATTATACAGTTCGTAGCTCCATTTGTTTTTAAAATATTTATTATAGTAGTTTAAGTAAAGGCGACTGTCACATTGACACTTACGTAGTGTCAGCAATTCAAAAGGTGCCATTTACCTAAAATCTCAACATGCTTACAAGATAATTATAAAGCACAAAATTTGAATATGTCGTTTACTGATCAGGAATGCATCTTCTAAAAGGTTAGAGATCATGATCGGAAACCTTTTACGATGAAACGCAATGAATTATACATGGGTTCTTTACATCTCTAGTTTATGCGGTGTCTAAATCAGTTGGGAAACACAAATTAACTCAAAAGATTTTAGTAGAAATATATTTCTTCATATATTCAAATAAACGTTTCAGGATGAAAGAAATTACGCCTTACATCTCCTCTTATCACTATATTAGCCGAGTTTTCTTTGATAATCTAATTTTGCAATTCTTCCTTCATTCTAAAGACAATAATCTTTACCGATTACTTTTACAAGGTCACATTTAAGGGTACCTGTTCCTGCTTATAGTAAAATTTGTCTTAAGACTTTTGAAAGGGTAAATGCCTTTCAATATGAAAGTGTGCGTATTAGTGACGATTATGCTAGTACTAGTTTAAAACGTACCTTATTGTCTGACAAAAGCAATACAATGGACAAGGGTATATAAAAGTCGGTGCGTTATGTTACAAACACAAAAAAGGTCCGTGCTAAATTCTCTGAGCAAAGGGACAATTCAGAGTGAAAAAAGCAACTGTTTTGGTTGAAATACCATTGACCTGATGCATATTTCAATCAGTTGATGATAAAATGAAGCAAAATAATTTCCGTCCCTGGGTGGGCTTGAACCACCAACCTTTCGGTTAACAGCCGAACGCGCTAACCGATTGCGCAACAGAGACACACTGTCTTGAGGGATTTTGATAATGTATAAATTAAATTTGAAGTCATTTACTGTATAATAATTACATACATAAACGACAAGCGGTAGAGGAATGCCTAAGGCGATTCTTGAACGTAACAGACTTGAAGATACATTAATTCAAAACTTGTTAATTATTAATTTACTTATTTATTATTTACTTTATATATTTACAGTGTTTTTACCCTTACTAAATGGACAAAGTAGACATCCACTGTCTTTCGGTATCTATCAAAGATCTTTTTGACACACCAAATAAAAGAAATTAATAGCTGATGACATTTGCGTACCGACTAGTTTATGATTCCCCATTTACAAGTTATAAACTGGTTATTTTATGACCGAGATATTCGCCACATGTTTCATTCGACCAAACTACGTACATATATGTGTATGAAAGCAGGTGCTTTGTGTAGTCTAAATTCAATTAATTAAATTTAGCATAGAATAGAGCTGGCTTCTAGAAGTTACGCACTTGTAACGAGCCACCTTTCCTGAATCTCTGAAGATCAAATGTTTGAAACAGGTAAGAGATAGAAAACAGAACTTAAACAGTGTGTTTACAGTTTGAAATAACTGTTCGTGTAAAATGTTGAAGGGAATAAGATAATTCAGTTGGAATGACTTCATGTCAGAATACAACAGAGGTATAAACAAAGCTTGCAGAGTCAGTGGGAATAGGTTGCAAAGGGTCAACAAGAAGAACTATAATACATGTTTTCCAAGACCATAATGATGATAACAGTCATGAAACAATATATTCAATCTTGCATTCAATATTCAGGTCGAATAACTTATCCAAGCGGAAAATGTCAAGGTACTTTTTGCCTTTGACTCAGTAGCCTTAATATCAGTAGGGGAAATTTACTAATTTTGACCGACTTTCCTTTTCATTTGAGGTTCATATTTCCCGTTGTTTAAGAGTAAGAAATTATTGAGAATGCAATTTTCGCAACAGAAAATACCAACATGCGAACGCAGTAGTCTTAAAAGAAAAATGGACATTTACTAATTTTAACCAGCGTATATGCCTTATTTGAGGGTCTTTTTTCCTTTTTGCTAAATAAATTATTGAAACTGTTATTAGAATGAAAGGCAGAGCCACTTGTATCTTTAAATATATGAAAACAGAATCTTAGTCTTGTAAGCGTCCCTGCCTTTCATTAATAGTTTCAACCATATTGTTTATCAATCCATAAGTCATATTTCAGTAAACAACTTGAATCCATTATTGAAGTGAAATACTGTATTATTTAAATATATTAAGCAGGGACCTAAGTCTTATGAACAACCATTGTTTTAATTATACAGTTCCTAGCTCCATTTGTTTTTGAAATATTGATTATTATAGTTTAAGTAAAGACGACTGTCACATTGACACTTACGTAGTGTCAGCAATTCAAAAGGTGTCATTTACCTAAAATCTCAACATGCTTACAAGATAATCATAAAGCCCAAAATTTGAATACGTCGTTTACTGATCAGGAATGCATGTTCTTAAAGGTTAGAGATCATGATCGGAAATCTTTTCAATGAAACGCAATGAATTATACATAGGTTCTTAACATCTCTAGTTTATTGCGGTGTCTGAATCAGGTGGAAAACACAAATTAACTCAAAAGATTTTAGTTGAAATATGTTTCTTCATACTTTCGAATAAACGTTTCAGGATGGAGAAAAATGCACCTTATATCTTTCTCTTATCACTATATTAACCGAGTTTTCTTTAATATTCTAATTTTGCAATGCTTCCTTCATTATAAACACAATTATCTTTACCGATAACTTTTAACAAGGTCACATTTAAGAGTACCCGTTTCTGCTTATAGTAAAATTTGTCTTTGACAATATGTGTATTGGTGACGATTATGCTAGTTAAAAACGTACCATATTGTCTGACAGAAGCAATACAATGGACAAGGGTATATAAAAGTCGGTGCGTTTCGGTACAAACACAAAAATGGTCCGTTCTTAAATTCTCTGAGGAAAGGACAATTTAGAGTGAAAAAGGCAACTGTTTGGGTTGAAAGAAAATTTAACTGATGCACATTTCAGTCAGTTGATGATAAAATGGAGCAAAAATGTCTTCCGTCCCTGGGTGGGCTTGAATCACCAACCTTTCGGTTAACAGCCGAACGCGCTAACCGATTGCGCCACAGAGACATACTATCCTTTGACATTTTCATAAATATAAATCATTTACTGTATGATAATTTCTTACTTAAACGACAATCGGAAGATGAATGCCTACGGCGATTCTTGAACATAACAGACTTAGAAAACTTGTTATTTATTAATTTACTCATTGATTATTTATTTTAATATACTGAGTTTTTACCCTAACTAAATTGACAAAGTTGACATGCACTGTCCTTTCGTATCAATCAAAAATCTCTTTGACACACCAAATTAAAGAAATTTATAGCTGATGACATTTGCGTAGCGTACCGACAAGTTTATGATTCCCCATTTACAAGTTATAAACTGGTTATTTTATGACCGAGATATTCGCCACTAGTTTCTTTCGACCAAAGTATGTTCATATATGTGTATGAAAGCAGGTGATTTGTGTAGTCTAAATTCAATTAATTAAATTTAGCATAGAATAGAGCTGGCTACTAGAAGTTACGCACTTGTAGCGAGCCACCTTTCCTGATTCTCTGAAGATCAAATGTTTGAAACAGGTAAGAGATAGAAAACAGAACGTAGACAGTGTGTTTACATTTTGAAATAACTGTTCGTGTAAAATGTTGAAGGGAATAAGATAATTCAGTAAGGATTACTTCATGTCAGAGTACATCGGAGATATAAACAAAGCTTGCAGAGTCAATGGGAATGGGTTGCAAAGGGTCAACAAGAGAGACTATAATACATGTTTTCCAAGACCATTTTGATAATTACAGTCATTAAACAATATATTCAATCTTGCATTCAATATTCAGGTCGAATGACTTATCTAAGCAGAAAATGTCCAGGTACTTTTTGCCTTTAAGACAGTAGCCTTAATATCAGTAGGGGAAATTTACTAATTTCTACCGACTTTCCTTTTCATTTGAGGTTCATATTTCCCGTTGTTTATGAGTAAGAAATTATTAAGAATGCAATTTTCGCAGCAGAAAATACCAAAATGCGAACGCAGTAGTCTTAAAAGAAAATGGACATTTACTAATTTTAACCAGGATATATGTCTTATTTGAGAGTCATTTTTACTTTTGTTGCTAAATAAATGATTGAAACTGTTATTAGAATGAAAGGCAGAGCCACTTGTATCTTTAAATATATGAAAACAGAATCTTAGTCTTATAAGTGCCTCTGCCTTTCATTAATACCTTCATCCATTTTGTTTATCAATCCATAAATCTTATTTCAGTAAACGACTTGAATCAATTATTGAAGTGAAATACTGAATTATTTAAATCTTTTAAGCAGGGACCTTGGGCTTGAACTACCAAACTTTCGGTAAACAGCCGAACGCGCTTACCGATTGCGCCACAGAGACAGTTCCTAAATATAATAATACTAAATTTTAAATTTGTTTGCGCTAAGATGTTTATATATGTCAATTATACTGCTCAAATTAATTAAAGGAGCGCAAATATGATATGGCGTAAATTGCCCACGATACTTGATATTCGCTGCAAATTTCGTTTGTAGGTATCGACGGTCAATATATTTGTGAAACCCGTGCACTTTACAAGAAATTTACAAAGCATGGGTATTTTGTTTTTGTTTTTGTTGGGTAACCCCCGAATAAGATTTAGACTTTCGCATGTGTATAGTTCGTTCACGACAGCACATTTGACAAAATGAATGTTTTAGTGCAACTTTTTACTTTATCTGCTCTTTTGACAACGGTCCAGAGTGTGCGACGTAATTTAGCAGCTACTGATGTTGCTCGGGCGGTGCAGATGATCAAAAATGGATTTACGCAACGTGAGGTGGACACCGTTCTATACGTTTCTCGGAGTGTTGTTGCCAGGTTGTGTAGTCATTATCAGATGACTGGAGAATTCACTAGAAGACCTGGGTAAGGTCGTCACCGCATTACAACACCTCGTCAGGACCGATATGTGAGAACTTTGGCCCTCAGAAATCGTTAGTGTACTGCTAATGGCATTGAAATTGACTTCCGGCAAGCTACAGAGGTTTGTGTGTCCGCTCAAACTGTCCGAAATCGTCTTAAGAGGATGGTTTGGATGCCCGAAGACCTGCCAGAGGACCAATTCTAACCGTTGCTCACCGGAGAGCTCGCTTAGACTTTGCCCAGGAACACGTCACTTGGCAACTGCGCCACTGGCGATCTGTGCTCTTCACAGACGAGAGTCGCTAACATGTTTCGACCTGTGACAGGCGTGTGAGGGTGTGGCGTCGCCGAGGAGAGAGGTATGCGGAATGTAACATTATTCCATGTCACAGGTTTGGCGGTGGGTCAGTTATGGTGTGGGCAGGGATATCCATTGACGGGCGCACAGACCTTTATGTGATTTCAGGAGGCAGTCTGACGGCCCTCAGATATCGCGACGAGAACGTAGAACCAATTGTTAGGCCATATGCTGGTGCAATAGGTGAAACTTTTCGTTTAGTGCAAGATAATGCTCGAGCACACACTTCAAGCATCGTCAGGAACTTCTTTGATGATGAAGGAGGTATTTAGGTCATAGACTGGCCAGCGAGGTCTCCAGATCGTCCGAACACTAAGCAGAACGTCCGTGAGCTTTCTTATGCTCTTGTAGCAGAATGGGATGCCATACCACAAGATATGATCAGACGTGTCATCAGGAGCATGCCCAGACGATGCAGAGAGTGCCTAAACGCCCGAGGGGGATACACTCATTACTGACACTGACTATGAAACGTTTCCAGGCCTGAATGTGCTTTAACAGACATTGGTTGTTCTCCTGTAAGACCACCATTTTAAAAATAATTTGATAGTGCTCATATCCTTGACACTGTCTCTGTTCAGGAATGTGCCTGTTGTTTGAAATGAAAAATGCCGATTTGTTTTTGTAAAAAGAACGATTTGTTATTTCTGTAAAAGATATTCATAAATCTACTCAATGCGTATGGTATTTTATAGATTATATGTGCGCTCCTTTAATTAATTTGAGCAGTGAATTAAGCTTTAGGCACTTCAAGGAAAATTGCACTACATTAAGACAGTTTTTAGTTACAATTTGGTAAGTTTGATATCGAATTTAACTATACTGTGTGTTCTCGTATATAATATATTATTAACCAGCTCATTCAGAAATTAAATGCTCTTATGAGCGAATCTTCTAAATATGATTGATATTGTAAACAAAAATCATAACTTTGTTTTAAGAATATATGTACAAAATCTGGCCCGTTTGAAACTAATATCACACTGTCTTTTTGTTGGGCCTAGTAGATTTACCTGTGAAAACATTGTTAAAATAGTTCGAAGAGTGTGTCACAATAACTTTGTAGCGTTTGAATATCATAATTATGCTCTTGTACTATCAAGCATTGTATTGACGTATTGAAAAACATAACTGGTAAAGAAGGTATCAAATATATAGTGTCTAGAAAGCACAGTTTAGACCTGTATTCTTCAAATGCATTCATTGCATAAAAGGACTGAAGAATAACAACATATCGATGTGAAAGATTGACCATGAAGTACATACCAGAGATACTAACCCTCAGGAAATGAACTTTGTCGATTTTACTGATGGAAAAAACAACCCGGAGAAATTAACTTTGGGTTAGTTTAGCAAAGCTTTTGTCAGGCTCATTAAACAAAGGCGTTTAAATTATAAATGCGGAACGAAGAGAAAAATGCAAGAAAAAATGTAATTGGTACACGAATTTGCCAACCGGTATGAGAGGTCTGTTGAGTTATTTGATATTATTGTAAAGCACTTATTGTCTACAAACATGGTGGCGGTCATTACCCTGCTGGAACAGCAGCTGCACTAGCATGGACCATTTTATCTGTGATTCACACAGTAGTGAAAACTTCAAAATTGAAGGAGATCCCTCATTGTTACGTTACCTTCAAATTTTGCCGGAATTTCGATGATCATAATAGATCTAATATTCATTTCCAGTCATTCATTTATAAAATCCAGTGGGATAGTTAAACCATTTCTTAATCAAAATATATTGTCCTGTCTATGGAGTGTTAGATACGAACAAACCCAATCGAAATTGCTTTTAACCGTCATATGTGGTTATTTTGACAAAGGAAATTATGGCTTGCTCCGGAACCTAGCTGCTGGACTCGGCTGGGAATCTCTTTTTAATAACGTTGATGTATACGCTCGTAACTTCTCTTCTGTTATTTGCTAAACGATACCCTCCCAACAATGATTTCCTTATACGTGAGCATGAGCCACCATGCTTTAGGAGCGAAATAAGACGTCATATTCGTCGCCGAGAAAGATTCTGTCGAAAATTAAAAGGATCCAATTCTTCACTTTTATGGAAACGATTAAGGTCATTGCGCAATAACGACTACTCGAATTGAATCAGCCGAACAAACTTATTACATCTCCTTAGCTGATACACTTAAAACCGAAGGCAATTCGTTAAAAGAATGGTGTTCTGGTAGAGTTCATTAAATCTACCTCTTCCTGAACAAATACTTTAGTCAGGTTATTACATCTACGATGATCCAGAGTCTAAAGAAAACCACCTTTAGTTAGTGATTACTTGTGTGATCAAACTCACATAGATGTGTCGTCCACACCTCTTCTATCCAATGCTGTAGCAGCGAATACCCAATTTATTATCTCACTTATTATTATACCTGTTGAAGTCATGTCTGTCTTAAAGGTCTTCCAAAATGCAAAGCTTACGGCCCAGAATAACAAAAATCGGTGCGAATTCTCACATGAACTTTCTCATCCGCTTTCAAGTTGTGAGGTTCCTAAAATAAACAAACCAAATGTCGTCAAAAAGTTACATTGTCTTCTGTAAGTATGCCCTAGAACATATATGTGCCTCTGCTGCTTGTCACCAACATATACCGCTACCGTATTATATCTGAATTGTAAAATTTACGAAATAATTGAACTTGGCACCCCCTCCGCCAATGTTTACGTCGCGTAATCGGTTAGCTTGTTTGGCTGGTAACTGAATGATTGATGGATCCTCGAAGAACGTGTGATAGTTTTGTTAGTGTTACCTGCATTTGAATGAGATATTACGAAGGAATTGTGTTAATATCATTGAAAACAAACCACAGTTATTCTAAATACATTGTCTACTTATATGTCATAATATAAAAACCTAAAAGAAAAGAGGTCATGATATGAACGAATTGAATTAAAAGGCTAATCGTGATTAATGATAAGTGTCGACCATCAGTCATGGTACTGAAAAGGGATGTCAGATCACTAGTTTTACTTTAACTGACTTTATGGATTTAATTTTTGTTACAGTTTTTGTTTTTCATCATGATACAAAGCCCAGTATTTGATAACCAACTCGTTAATGTGTATCTCTTGCTTATAGGGTATAGAAATTGATAAGGAATTTCGTGCAATGAAAGAAGAATTACAGGAGTCACGCAATATACAGATAGATCATGGGCCTGTTCTCAGTGACTACGTAATAGTAGGCAAACCTAAAAAGAAGTCTGGTAGGTAAACATTTTTATGCTCCCTGAAAGGAGAGTAGATAGTCGGCGACTTGTCCATCTTTCTGTTCATCCGTCCGGTTTTTTCCGGAGTATTACTCGAAAACCAATGCAGGGATTAGCTTTTACTTTATACAATGATAGAGAACATTGAAAGTAAGCGCAGTGCACAAGAAACCTGACTCATCTCTTGTTTTTTATCGTTTTCTCCCCTTGGTATATTTTATTTGTCCGGTGCATAAGTCTTAAGCTATTAAAGCATTTACTAGTTGATTTTGGACATATTGATAGAGGGAGTGGCAGAAGGTGTAGTTTTTAAGAACTGTAACTCCCATAGCTGCCCCATTTTGAGTTATATCCCTGTATAATTTTGTAAATATGCTATAATTCTTATCCGGAGCATAACTGTGATATTATAAAATGTATAAATTTGATATTAAAGATATTTATTGAAAGTGTATACATATAGTGCAGTGTTGAATAATAATAATAACTCTGCCTGTTTCTTCCTTTATTAAATTTTTAATGCTAGTCTGATTTTGTCCAGAGTAAAACTCAAAAACCAATAATGGTGTTCACTTTTAACTTCTTACAATGATAGAAGACATTGAGAGTAAGTGCAGTGCACAAGTGCCGTAATTCATTTTATCTAGTTTTCTCATTATCTCCCACTAGTACATTTTGCTTGTCCGTGGCTTAGCTCTAAAACTATTAAGTAAGCTCACTTTACATGGACAGCTTCCAGCAGATCTTCAAATAAACCAACCAAAATAACTATTGAAAACTTTGTGAATTGATGTTAGAGAAATACATTACAGTTTTAATAACAGGAATAAACATGATTTTCGCAATTGATTTAGCACATACTTGTAAACAGTCAATTTAATTGCTTTACTGACTTCGGAAGTGTGACACTTTTCAGTATGCTCATTGTACTCCTAAAACACGTAGCAGTATTATTAATTCAATTTATACATAGAAAAATGACTTTTTGAATTAGTGCTACTATTGTGAGCATCAATCGTATCTACCGATTTTCTTGTTTTAAACAGTCTACAAAATAAAACACTTAAAAAGTTCTTAATTTGCCGAAGCTGTCCAAAGTGTATTTTACGCACTCTATAAGAATCTGTATCATTCTTAACTTGTTTTCGATGCATCATTTTTGTGCTTTCTAACCATTTCGTTTTACATAACAATTTCATTGTTTGTCAATTTACAGGAAAGTTTCTTGGTACCCCGCTGGACGAGGTAACAACAGTGAATATCATGGTGGTGATTAAGGCATACTGCGATAACAATGGATTGCCTGTCTATGATACAATGGCACTGCACGACAAGACCAAAGACAGAAAACTCGTCAAAGCAGACTTTCTTGCAGCTCTCACAGTTAGTATACTTCTATATCTAAGATGTTATTATAATCATCTCATCGAGGCCTTGATGCATCACTGTTATTTATGTTTTCATTAGTATGAATGTAGTTGTTGTGTAACACGCAGTTTTAGTACCTGATATACTGTTGATAAAAAATTCTATGAATCAGAACTGAACTGCTACTGTTTATGTCTTCCCATATCTGGGGGAGACGTTGTTTTCCATGTTCGTCTGCCACACTTCGTTTCCATTCAATGACTTAAGTGCCGTTTGACCCGCAGCCTTCAAACTTCAAAGGATAATTGCCGTTCTTGGGTAGAACCCTATTGTTTTTGGGAGTAATTTGGTCAAAGTCACAGTTACCTTGAATGTGAAAACAGTTTCTGCTCAATAACTGGAGAACCATTTGACAAAGAGCTATCAAACTTAATTGGATGATTGCACTTATTGAGTTAAAGACTCCTATTGTTTTTAGGGTCAGAAGGACAAAGGTCAAGGTCATTGTGACACTGAATTTTGCAGGGGGGAGTCTTCCGGTTTTACAAAACTATCAGTCAAGTGAGGAAGTAGTCAGACGTTTGCATAGAGATAGGTTAGTAAACTTGTTGGATACTCAGGAACACTTGTTTGGTGGCCTGACTGCCAGGATATGACAACAGCTGTTGAAAGTGGCTTAAATCCCAATTAAAACCAACAAACAAACATAAATAATGGTAAATATATTTACATATGGAAACGTCTATCATGCAGACTGAAAGAGAACCAGTGGCAAAGCGCCATTAAAAATTAAAGGCATAAAAACAAATATTACTGAAAGTGTACTCCAAATTCTCTTTACAGGACGTTGGTGTTGAACTGTCAAGCAATGATGCTGATCTCCTTGATAATCTGCTGGTGGATTACAAGACTTCAGATGGAAAAATTGACTACAGGTACATGTTTAATAATTTTATAGTTACCTGCATTGGTATTTTATACTCGACAAAACAATTTATGAAGAAAATATCTGATCACATAATTTAAATGTCCAAAATGTAGAACGCAAGCTACAAGAAAACATAATTCTTTTGCTCATGAAAGCAATAAAAATAACTTATAGCCCTGAAAGAACAAACAGAATGGTACATGTATTTTAAAATATGAGCTAACAGTGACACTGATAAATATGCCACAACTTTACTTGTAAAACAAAGAAAAGATATTATGAAAGTAAAAAGTTATAGGGTATATACATGAATATGAGAAGTTTGTCTAGATTAAACTAGAGCTATCACTAAATGTGATTAATACCCCTGCAAGACTCCTTCGGAACTGAGGAAATTATTAGTAACAGAATACTTTGTAAAAGAATTGAAACAGAGTTATGATTGTGGGCAATCAAAGATAGTTGTGGTTCTTGTACATTACATTTCCTGTCATTGTGCTTGACCATTGTATGAAGTTGCATTGAATTCCAACCAGTAGTTTTCAAGTTATGCTCCGGATCAGGAAAACCAACAAAGGGCAATAACTGTGCCAATAGTGAAGATAGAGTTAAAGTTCTTGTACACCGCACTTCCTGTCATTATGCTTGACCATTGTATGAAGTTGCACTGAATTCCAACCAGTAGTTTTCAAGTTATGCTCCGGAAAAGGAAAAACAACAAAGGACAATAACTGTGCAAATAGTGAAGACAGAGTTGTTGCTCTTAAACAATGCACTTTCTGTCATTAAGCTTGACCATTGTATGAAGTTGCACTGAATATTCTAACCAGTAGTTTTCAAGTTATGCTCCGGACAAGGAAAACCAACAAAGGGTAATAACTCTGCAAATAGTGAAGATGGAGTTATGATCCTTGAACACTGCACTTCCTGTCATTGTGCTTGATCCCTGTATGAAGTTGCACTGAATTCAATCCAATAGTTTTCAAGTTATGCTCCGGACAAAGAAAACAACAAAGGGCAATAACTCTGCAAAAAGTGAAGATGGAGTAATGACCCTTAAACACTGCACTTATTGTGCTTGACCATCGTTTGAAGTTGCATTGAATTCAAACCATTAGTTTTCAAGTTATACTCTAGACAAGGAACTTGCAACAGACCTACCGCCCGTCCGCCCGACCGACCGACCGACCAACTAACCACCGGGGTACTCCTATATACTCCCCTCCACCACTTCCCAAACTTCGTTTCGAGGGTATAAGAGTTTTAGTTCTCTTACAATAATCTTCCTTTATTTGTTTCTTAAATCTATTTGCTTTTCCACTATTGATCTTCCAATTAGTTTTACTGTTGCTTTTTAAGCTAATATAAGTTCCTTCATGATTCAACATAATTGTCTATGACAAAAGAGTAAAGACAAAGAGATGAAATTCAAAATGAATGTGGCCTTGAAAGTTATGTATAAGCTACATTTACGTTAGACTGATTTTCAGAATATTTACTAATATACATGCTAGTATCTCTTAAAAACTGGATACTGTTCACAACCTTGGGTTCACAATAGTACAAGACGAGATAGTCAAGACATCTACAGTCGCTAGTAAGCTGTTTCTTGAAAAATTACATTCTTGATATTCCATATTTACTGGAAATGATCTAATATCTATCGCACTGTATAAAAAGTAACTGGCTTACTAACAAAACAATTATACAGACTACCATAAGAAAGCTGAACAAAAACATATCAAACTCTCTTTTTAGAGCAATGATCCATTCTAATTTCTTATAATGTACATAGTAAAGCAAAATTGCAAAATTTTCTTCTTTTTATTTAATTAGTTTTTTTTTCTTTTCAGTGCCCTAAGATAATGTCCGCCAGACCAGAAGATCATCCTTGATTTGTTATACAAAACATAATTTCAAATAGTCAAATACTACAAAAACGCATGTCTTAATAACATGACAATCTTGAATTTAGAATTTCATCCTAATTTTTATTCTCAGAGCTGTTCTAAGCATAACTAAGTACACAAGACATTTCGGGACTATGTACGCATAGTTTCACAAATATCCTTTGTGTGTCTCTGTTAAACAGACAATAACATTTACATTCTAGAAAATAAAGAAAATTACATATTTACTCTGCATGCATTGTTTTGCAAAAGTTACAAAAACATCTGATGTTGAACATATCAATTCAATTGTTATTCCTATCTCTATAAAGCAAGACTGATATTACAATAAAATGTTTTAACAAGAAATGTGTCACAGACACGAATGCCACCGAAACAAGGCAATGGTCACAGTCATGGTACCTTATAACTTGATGTTACCTTGATCATTTGTGCAAAAAAATGCAGTCTGTGAAAATTAAAACTGCCACTGTACTGGCGCCAATACCTCCCTGCATGCCGCTTTTTCAGAAGAATATTGATATATGGAAACATGTTACTTTATGCCCCGGACTAAGATATGAAAAATTAAAAAGGGCAATAATTCCAAAATTATGCAAAAAAGAGTTACTGGTTCTTGGGCACTGCACTTCTCCTCAATGAGATCTATTTATCTATTTTCACGCTGATTCCTTCGATAGTTTTGAGTTATGTCCCGGACAAACAAAACCAGACAGCTCCAAAATTATGCAAAAGGGAGTTATGGTTCTTAAACACTGCACGTCTCCTCTATGAGATCTATTTATCTATGAAGTTTCAAGTTGATACCTCCAATGCTTTTTTAGTTATATCATACTTTCTTCTGAGACTGACACAGTTGTATGGTTGAGAATCAGTATCTCCTGTTATGTAGCTCACAGTTTCCTCTAATTCTTTTAAATTAAGCAGGCTTTGTCTATAAGTCAACTTTGAAAAAGCTCCAAGTTCTTTTCTTATGCTTCTTCCACTTTCTTTATGAGACTTTGCCTTGCATTTATTTCTTTGCCGACTTTATGGCTGCATTATCTATGGTTATCTCAGGAGCCAAGAATGTATCCCCATTGATGATATATTCAAATGTGGTCAGCGGTATATCATAGAACCCCTCTGATTTTAGAATTTCTGCAACATGGTCTTCAATAAATTTAATTGCCTCTTGTTCAAATTTCTTTTGACCAAAGAACAGTGCTTGTTCCATTACAGCATTGTCAGAACGGAGAATACTGATAAGGTAATCAGAGCAATATGTGAGAAGACTTGTCACCTGATACTTGTGTGCAATCTGTATTAACACAGGGGCAGACTTCTGTTAGGTCTGTGCTGTCCTGTGTACAAATACCTGAAACATGACAAGCATGTCAATTAACAACAAAAACTTGTAGGCTGTAAATATTATGTAATGACAAAACATTTTTCTTTCATTAAAACTTAACAACTTGCATAACTGAAATGTTTCATTGTGAGATTTGGCAGGTAAGTCTACTTGAAATGGAAAACTTGAATAACTTACTTCAGAAACAGTCGAAATGTGGTAGAATCTCTGTCAGTCAGCTCTACTTCAAGATTGGAGTCAGCACATGGTCCATAAAATATTGCCTCAAAGCTGGTTTTAATTTATTTTCTGTCTACACTGGTTTTTTTAAAAAGCTCAATATTTTTTCTGTAAACAGAAGTTTTCAAATACAGTAGACTTGGGAATAACCATGAAATGCGTTTCAAAATAAATATCAATTACATGTATATGTATATAAGTCTAAAACTAAATCATCTATGTAGCAATGTAATAACCGAACACTACGTTACTAACATTCTTTACCAATGTACGATGCATAACTGATCACTTGATAAATTTTCTAGTTTCCTGTAATTCTGTTAATAATACTTCTAGCATGGACTGAGCTCAATGCTATTATGGGAAAGTTCTCTGTACAATATCAATGATTATTAACTGTATATTATTTTTAGAGCCATTTAAAACTAAAAAACGAAAACAACAGACTCACATGAACATGTCAGGGATTATGTAGCTGCTGCTGCTCTAAAGGGAATTAAAGTTTGCCAAATTTTAGCAAAAGTTATGATTTGGTTCAGAAATTTCTTTTTTTTCTGCAGGTCTTCTATCTGCTTGCAGACACTTTGTTACTTATCACTTATGGCCATTATCCTGGACATCTGCATGTTATATTTCCTCTCCAGTTTCAAGTTCTATCAATTAACCCATCACTCATTTTGTGTAGTTACAAAATCATTTCTTCAGCTCCTTTAAGCAGCCTTACAGACATGATCTGAGGAAATGTTGAGCTAACTTTGTGTAAGGTCACAACTGTACTTGTGTTAACAATCAAATGACAAAAAATAGTCTGATATGTTTGTAAAACAAATGATTCACAACAAACTAACAGATATTAAGTACATGCAATAGGGTGGCATATCTTTTCAGTCTGTTGTCATGGTTGTAAAGTGTGTACAGAGCAGCCTACTGACACAGATTAAAACAAGTTTACTCTGCGACTTATTGTTAGTCCTTTTTGCGGGTCTTTGATAGATCGCTGTTGCGCTTTTTACTCCTTATTAACAATACCTTCAGTTATTGTAGCGTTCAGCAATCTTGGTTACTCGTTCTATTAAAAAAAAAATGTTCTCTCTCTATGCACAATACTGTTAAATATTTAAGAGAATAACGTCGATTTGCTAACTTTTATATCACGATTAATAGATGCGCATTAAATGTCATGTCTATAAAACTGATTTCTAGCTATAACATGCGATAAGCCCTGGGGATAGAAGAGCTTATTTCATCTTTACCCCTATTAATAGGATTTCATCTGATAAATTCTAGTGAAGTCGATAAGAACATTTATTAACTCTGAGGTATTTATGAGGTTTATATCTCTTTCCTAGGTCAATAAATCCTTATACTGACAAAACTTAAAATACAACAATAGAAATAATATTAAATCGCACAAAGTAAATTTCACAAGAAAGTTAATGTTTCCTTCTTTCTTCTGAAGTCGCGTTTGACGCTCGACGGCCGCTTTGGCATCGTTTGATTTTTTTATTTTGCATTTTGCATTTTGCGTGTGATAATTTGTCATCGGACAATACGTTTTTCTCACTTCAATTCGTTTTAATTCGACCTCTGACAAATGCATTGAGGAATGGGCAAATCAGTGTTTCAGTGGTAACGCGCTAGGCTAGAAATCATAGTGGGCAGGTTTGATTTTCCGCTCCTCAACTAACACTAGTAATTGTCTTTAATTTCGGATGAGACATAAAACCGAGGTCCCCTGTTCGATGTGTATAGATACACTTAGCATACACATGAAACAAGGGTTTCTCTGTAAAAGGATGCTTACTGAATCTTGCACTATCCCCAATAACCCCAAATAACTAAAGTCTTGAGGGTGCGACGGTCGTCCGACGACAACTAGACTCAACTAGCGAGAGATGTCAGGAAAGAGACGGATCATTGACCCAGTGGTAACACACAGGACTTCGAATACAGGCGTTCGACCTCCAGCTCTTAAAATAACAGCGCTCATTTGGAGTTGTCTTTCAGAAAAGACTTTCTTTTTGCGGCGACAGTCAGAATGATGGGAAACCGATATATAGCTGTCAGAAAATCCATTCTTTAGAGTCGATATGCATCTCTCTAAAAAGAAAAAAATCAACTTTAACTTTGTCAAAATAATGAATGAGTGAATGAATGAATGGATGAATGAAAAAAAGAAATTAATAAATGAATGAAGGAATAAATAAACAAATGAACATTTTGTTCTGTTCATGCCTGAACTTACATTTTATATCGTGTCAAAGAAACCAATAGTGTAAAGTGTTAAGTAAGTTGTTAGTTATTAATACTCCTTTATATTATATCCATCATACCCTCTTAGCCAGCAATGCTTTATTTTGCCTAGATCAAGTTGACAGCGATATTTCAAAAGTTTAGTTAATTTATGTGCAACGCGCGGACTTAGCTGGTACAAGAAATACTTCTATTGCTATGGTAAAGTATGTTGCTGTTAACTCATGTGATTACCTCAGTAATGGTTTCACATTCTTTGCATGGATTTCAGCAGTGTCCTCGTACTTAATTTGTATTACTGACCTTTGCTGTCCTCTCCTAAACCTAGCAGAGTTTGCACCTTTGCAGCTTGTTTTTGTTAGGAATAAATGACTTATTAGCTAGCCTACATACAGCTGATAAACTTGTTATGTCAATTATTCTGAATGTGCTCAATCTGTTCTTTGACTTCGTCAACGTCTTCTTATATAATAATAAGAAATCAATACTCCATAAAATAGTTTATTTCTGTACATGTATGCATATCAAGGATGCTAAAAAAAAATGTGTGCGTTTTTCTTGGTTTAATTTATTAACAAAATTTAGGGCTTAGATAATCACACGCGAAATGCTTATAATTTTATGGTACGTTTTGTGAGTAGGCCTGTATTTATGGACAATAACTTTATGCCCATTGCTTTAGCAATGCAAATACGGGTTGTTTAATGTAAAAGTGGTTAAAAGACTTCTACATGAACGATGAAGCCAAAGACTTTGTGGATAACATCTCTTTTTTCAATATTGGTTATAGTATTCACTGTGTTAAAAGGTAAGTGAAGAAATGATAACCCAGTAAGTTGAACACAACCAAATTAGTGCGACCTGGAAACAACATTTATTCGAAGCTATAACTTGACAAAGCTGTCTAGTTTGCCTGTTCTTAGAGTGTGTTTTCTTTTCGTACTGGAATAAACAGGAAACCGTGAAAATATTTAAACAGGCTGCCAAAGTGACTTGGGTGATCTTCTAGAAGCTTTGTCGTCAAAGTTAAAAAGTCACGCTATGGAAAAAATGTGAAGAAAAATTGTTTCTTACGTTTGATAATTTCAAGAAGCCAGTGAAATGAGACTGGAGCTTGATGCTACAATGTTAGACCGTTAAAATTGGTTTAGTTGTGTTTAACCCAAAATACAGTATAGATACATAAATATTTCAAGAGAATAACAGCTTAGTCCCTTTGTTACATCTGAGATTGTTCACAAATAAGATCGATATACATGTATTGTATTAAATTTTATTCTGTATCGTTGACCTGTATTGTTACTATTGGAGAAGATTTTATACAGCCTCCAAACGTACCAAGCCTCCTTTAAAACGTTTTGTCTATATAGAGAATTTTACATATAAAGAGATTGTGAGTTTATTATTTATTCATGTGACTTCTTGGCTTGTTATTCATCCCGAAATAACTGAATGATTATTTTTTGTGTATTCTGTGTGTACTAAGATATTGTTTTGTACATCGTAAAATTACCAGACTATTTTACATAGACCAGTAGCAGTAAGACTACGACACTTATTCGATAAAATTGTCTCTATATTCTTTTGAACAGATGTAGAAGCGGAACAAAAAACGCGGCAGGTATTTGGAGATTTTTTTATTTTACAATAGGTGTTTACGCACTATCAATGCAGTTGTTACCTGTGTAATATATACTTGTTCCTACCACTCATAACTGTACCCGAGTAATTAAAGGGCCGACAATCAGATTATTCGATTAAATATTTTACTTTTCTCGCTAAGTTATTTCACATTCTAAAATGATTATCGTAAAACAATAGAAGTAGGACAATCTTTAAACCCTGGAAATGCTTGTTTTTTGTGTTTCTTTTTTTAAAGTCAAAACTTTTTTTTCAACCCGGTTGATGGCCGGAAATTCTCGACGAGATTAAACGAGACTCACATTTCATGACGTCAGTTCGTCATTTCCTGAATAATGGTATAATAAATATGAAGTATGGAGGGACTGCAGATCAGAAACTTCAAATTGAAAATATGTTTGTTCTTGCCTTAGCCGTAAACAGATCATGTAACTAATGACTTTGTATTTACGAATATTTCTAGTTTCTTCCAGGATTACATTGGTGGTCATGTTGTAGATCTATCCACGTGGTCATGTTGTAGATCTATCCACGTGGTCATGTTGTAGATCTATCCACGGGGTCATGTAGAAGATCTATCCACGTGGTCATGTTGTAGATCTATCCACGTGGTCATGTCGTAGATCTATTCACGCGGTCATGTTGTAGATCAAATCAGGTGGTCATGTTGTAGATCTATCAAGGAGGACATGTTGTGGATCTATCCATGTAGTTGAATCTATCCATATGGTCATGTCGTAGATCTATCTAGGTGATCACGTCTTTGATCTATCAAGGTGATCATTTTGTAGATCTATCCAGGTGGTCATTTTGTAGATCTATCCAGGTAGTCATGATGTAGATCAATGCAGGTGGTCGTGTCGTTGATCTATCCAGGTGGTCATGTCGTAGATCTATCCAGGTGGTCATGTTGTAGATCTATCCAGGTTGTCATGTTGTAGATATATCAAGGAGGTCATGTTGTGGATCTATCCATGGGATCATGTCATAGATCTATTTCGGTGGTAATGTTTTTGGTCTATCTAGGTGGTCATTTTGTGATCTATCTATGTGGTTGAATCTATCCATGTGGTCATGTCGTAGATCTATCTAGGTGGTCATGTCTTTGATCTATCAAGGTGGTCATTTTGTAGATCTATCCAGGTGGTCATTTTGTAGATCTATCCAGGTTGTCATGTCGTAGATCAATGCAGGTTGTCATGTCGTAGATCTATCGAGGTGGTCATGTTGTAGATCTATCCAGGTTGTCATGTCGAAAATCTATCAAGGTGGTCATGTTGTAGATCTATCCATGTGGTCATGTTTTAGATCTATCAAGGAGGTCATGTTGTGGATCTATCTATGGGGTCATGTCAGATATCTATCTAGGTGGTCATGTCTTTGGTCTATCAAGTTGGTAATTTTGTAGATCTATCCATGTGGTCATTTTGTACATCTATCCAGGTAGTCATGTCGTAAAGCAATGCAGGTGGTCATTTTATAGACTTACCCGCGTCGTCATGTCGTAGATCTATCCAGGTGGTTATGCCATATATCTATCCATGTGGTCATGTCAAAGATCTATATCCAGGTGGTCATGTTGTAGATCAAACCATGTGGTCATGTTATAGATCTATCAAGGAGGTCATGTTGTAAATCTATCCATGTGGTTGAATCTATCCATGTGGTCATGTCGTAGATCTATCCACGTGGTCATGTTGTAGATCTATCCGGGTGGTCATGTTGTAGATCAAACTAGGTGGTCATGTCGTAGATCTATCAAGGAGGACATGTTGTGGATCTATCCATGTGGTTGAATCTATCCATGTGGTCATGTCGTAGATCTGTCCAAGTTGTCATTTTGTAGATCTATCCAGGTAGTCATTTTGTAGATCTATCCAAGTGGTCATGTTGTAGATCAATGCAGGTGGTCATCTCGTTGATCTATCCAGGTGGTCATGTCGTAGATCTATCCATGTGGTCATGTTAAAGATCTATCCAGGTTGTCATCTCAAAGATCTATCCAGGTGGTCATGTTGTAGATCTTACCATGTGGTCATGTTTTAGATCTATCAAGAAGGTCAAGTTGTAGATCTATCCATGGGGCCATGTCATAGATCTATCTAGGTGGTCATGTCTTTGGTCTATCAAGGTGGTCATTTTGTGATCTATCCATGTGGTTGAATCTATCCATGGGGTCATGTCATAGATCTATCTAGGTGGTCATGTCTTTGATCTATCAAGGTGGTCATTTTGTAGATCTATCCAGGTGGTCATTATGTAGATCTATCCAGGTTGTCATGTCGTAGATCAATGCAGGTGGTCATGTTGTAGATCTATCCAGGTTATCATGTCGTAGATATATCCATGTGGTCATGTTGTAGATCTATCAAGGAGGTCATGTTGTGAATCTATCCATGGGGTCATGTCATAGATCTATCTAGTTTGTCATGTCTTTGGTCTATCAAGGTGGTCATTTTGTAGAACTCTCCAGGTGGTCATTTCGTACATCCATCCAGGTGGTCATGTCGTAGATCAAACCAGGTGGTCATGTTGTAGATCTATCAAGGGGGTCATGTTGTAGATCTATCCATGTGGTCATGTCGTAAATCTATCTAGGTGGTCATGTCTTTAATCTATCAAGGTGGTCAATTTGTAGATCTATCCAGGTGGTCATTTTGTAGAGCCATCCAGGTGGTCATGTCGCAGATCAATGCAGGTTGTCATGTCGTTGATCTATCTGGGTGGTCATATCGTAGATCTATCCAGGTGGTTATGTCGTAGATCTATCCAGTTGGTCATGTCGAAGATCTATCCATGTGGTCATGTTGTAGATCTATCCAGGTGGTCATGTTGTAGATCTATCAAGGAGGTCATGTTGTGGATCTATCCATGTGATTATGTCGTAGATCTATCTAGCTGGTGATGTCGTAGATCTATCTTAGTGGTCATTTTGTAGATCTATCCAGTTGGACATTTTGTAAGTCTATCCAGGTGGTCATGTCTTTTGTCTATCAAGGTGGTCATGTCTTTGATCTATCAAGGTTGTCATTTTGTAGATCTATCCAGGTGGTCAATTTGTATATCTATCCAGGTGGTCATGTCGTAGATCTATCCAGGTGGTTATGTCGTAGATCTATCCAAGTGGTCATGTCGAAGATCTATCCAGGTGGTCATGTTGTAGATCTATCCAGGTTGTCATGTCGTAGATCTATCCAGGTGGTCGTGTTGTAGATCTATCCAGGTGGTCATATCAAAGATCTATCCAGGTGGTCATGTTGTAGATATGTCCAGGTGATCATGTTGTAGATCTATCTAGGTGATCATGTTGTAGATTTAAAACAAAATAAAACGAGACTGTGACAAAGAAAAGTCCGGTCACTTTTATACATTACAACATAATAATTGATGGATCCCTGACCCCTAACATTGCACGATTTAACAAAGAGGTACAGTTTCACCACAAACAAGTATATAACAAAACAGCACATGGTTATGTTTGTTGGTAAAACCTATTGTTATAAGATTTAGGAGTCATGCTGTGGATCCATGAATTATCCATATTTATTCAGTATTGTAACATCTTTCACCACAGCTGAGATTTTTATACCCCCGCCATTCCAAGAGTGGCGACGGTGAGTTGTGTTGCACGTACATCTGTCCGTCGACATTTCGTTTTTGCGCATTTAAAAGAAAACTCTTCCACAGATTTCATTAATTGTTTGCCTGTAAATGTGTCTTATGAAACTTCAGGCTCATTTCGAAACTGGGCCTGACATCTCCAATTTTATCAGAGTGATGGTACCTTTTCGACTTAATTTCTGGTAAACGCCGTAACAAAGTTCATTGATACTTTGTGCGTATACACTTTGTATATAGTGTAAAGAACTGCATGTTCTTTTTTAAGGCGTGACAATTCTAATTGTATCAGAGTTATGACCTTTTTTCGACTTAATTTCTGATAAAAAACAAATTTCTTTACATTTAAAGGACTGTGTTGTGCAGTAATCTTTTCATATACATACAAAAATATGATGCTTTCAACATTCCACCTGCCTCTTAGATTTTAACCATCTTAATAATATTCTGTCAACATTTGAGCATGGCTGGGACATCTGTATTCCATGGACACATTTCTAACCAAAATATATTTTTTACCTTTATTCTTGACATACATTTTTAATTCGTCAGTTGTGGAGGAACAAAACAGAGACTTTTTTGACAGACGTTTGTGCGTTGTGTGTAAAACAGGTAACACAATACAAAACACATTGTCAGATATAGTTTCACAATTATAATTTCATTTAATTCGATCCTAGACACAATACACAAGTTATAGAGTGCACTGTGCTTAACTGAGCTAAAGAGGTCGCAAGACCGGAATTTTCATATTGGAATATATAAAAGCCTACATACCTGCTCTGTTCTGCTAACTGTTCTTTAATGCTCCATTACCCGTCATTCTTTGCCTGTCAAAGGCCAGTTTTAAGTTTTAGCTAATTTGCAGTTTGGAAAAAATATAGGGCAGGAAAAAACTGATGAAAACATCGCTATACCTGTTAACCATCGAACATTTTACTGCTTTATTAAAAAAAAAATAAAGGCATTTATTTCAATATGTTATTTAGAGTTTCTTTCACGTAAGTGTTTTTAATGTCTATAAATACAATTTTATATTTTTTTTTTATCATTCTTTAAATCGAATATATTTTTTGTAAGATGAAATCTATTAATGTTTTTGGTATATTTGTAATATTCATTAACTTTCCGACTTAATTTACATGTCAAACTGCAACGTGCCTATGCTCGCAAGTTGGAGTTGATTATTCGATGATAAAGATTTAACTACGGGCACTGAGTAAATTAAACATTCTTCTTCATATTAAAATGTTGAACGCTGTCATCAACATTATCCGATGGTAATACTTGTAGTCGATATTTATCGCAAACTGAACAGTCACAAGGGGGTGGGGGGGGGAGGTTGTATCGTTCGGCTCTTGATAAGATCGCGACATTTAGATAAGTATTACTAAGTTATAACTTCACCAAATGTCATACCGTTTTCGAAAAAATGCTTCAAATACTTAACTATAACAAGGAATTGATGAATTTTTTTTCTTCGATGATATAAACTAAAGAGTTTACAATTTCAGAGCACACAGACAAAGATGATCATAGGTATAGCGGCTGGTTTTGGTTTTATCGCCGGCTTGGCAGCACTTTGCATCACTGCGTGGTGGTGTTGCTGTGGCAATACTTGCAGCAAGACAGGGACCAAGGCTCAAGTCACACCAGTTATGGAACTTATACCACAACATGTGGAAACTGTGCAGGGGTAGATTCGCACCTCGCCTTACTGCTTATCTATGTAAATTACCATTAGATGAAATTTATATACTCGCATTTGCGAATGAAAAAGAAAACTTTTTGCTTGTTTGTTTTTAAATTAATGGTATTTTTTGCCTATCTTGGCTTATAGTTGCACAATATCTGCTTGTCAAAAATGACTGATACAGTAAAACTTGTCAGTTTCTCTATGATTTAAGCTTTTACCGTTCCTATTAGGGATTTTATAGGTATAGACGTGCATCTGAACTTCGAATAGAAAGGTTAGAATAAATAAACCCTCTGACACCTCTTCTATAGCAGTATTATTTTTCATACACAAAAAAATCTTTTTCAATTAGTTTGTGTCTCAAAAGCTTTATTTTTTTAACCTACTAAGGTGATGAAGCGGTACGCCTCAAATGTAATTTCTGAACTGCATATGTGAAATTGAGTTTTTTAGCTTCATAATTCAAGACGTTTACTCTGTTTGCTTTGGAAATGCATTTTGACCCCTAAAATAGAAATATTAATACTGAATTCATATGGTATACACTTACAATCCTAGACTTTAAAACAACTTTAATGTTCTGCCATGTAATTTTCAGTTAGTTAGTCTAGTATTTAGAACATGTAGCTAGTACACGTGCACGAAAAACGAATGAACGAGTGGATGAATTTAAATAAGTCGGCTGGAACAAGCGGACAAGATCACTGATGAAGGAAATAAAATTCACCAATCAATTTGGAGGCTTCAGAGAAAAACTATTAGAACGACATGTTAAATACGAAGGAGATACTATAGTTTTGCTATGAGCCCTCGATTCACGTTCTGCTTCGAGGATGTATTTATCCCACTGCCATTCACCTGGATAGAAGTTAGTTAAAATAAACGACTAAACCTCTTAATAAAATATACGTTTAGTATAAATGCGATAAAATCTCTGTATATCAAAAGCAATGGTAATGGGTTATAACCATTGCATAAAGTTGGGAATTGAAACCTTATGATCATGTAAATGTCGCGCCTCTTTGGCGGCATGTCGTTTTTTTTTTTTAATTATATTCTAAATATTTAGATCTATCATAAAAAGAAACATCAAAATATGAACTTAACACCTATCTGAACTAAATGATGTATATACATTTTAGGGTATTGGCCCCGTGTAATTATACAGTAGAGTGTTATTTAACTTGATTGATATGGAGTCCTGAAGAGGACATTCAGAGAACATTATATGTAAGCAGAATAAACCGACATATTCTTGTTTTCTTGGTCTAAAAGAACTTTTTTTTCAAGATAAAAACGTTTGTCTAAGAAACAGTGTCTGAAAAAGATCAGTGACAGATGTTCCTCTAAAATTTTAGTCTAACAACCTAAGAAACCAATTTCCCTCACACATGCTTGTTTTACTGCTGTGAATAGCCATGGACATTGAATGATTAGGGGTTTATATTGCAGAATCTCCTTTCTTTTAACTTTCAAACGAACACGATCGTATGACGTGTCTGGTATTTTTTCTTCTTCATAGAATTTTCAAGCCCGAATCTAGAAAGGGAACATTGGAGACACGTGTGTGTCACCAAGTTGGCGTAGAAGTGCTCTTTAAAATAGTCCTTTAAATGTTGAAAAATGTCGTTGTAATGTTGAATCCAATACCTAAGGTGTCCCCCCACCCTGTAGCCAATGTTCTGGATCCAGACTTGGACAGCCTGATGCAGTGTATTCCTACACCATCCGTCACATCCAATCGTATAAAATAAGGCCGGGAAGTCCCCATAGTGAGTGTAAAACGATGTTTTTATCTGGATAATACGTTTTTCTATTAAATCGTGAAATTCCAAAAATCAGCGATAAATTTCAGATTGCCTTTTTTAGATAATAATAAAAATTGTATTAGTGAAATAAATTTTATTATTTCACATGGTTGATATATCATTCAAACTGAAAATTGAGAAAAAGATTGTAATGTAAATGATTGATTAAAATCGAGTTTATCTAAACTTACATGTTTTACGCCCTTATTTGACTACAAGAAAAGGGAGAAGGTTTTTAATCTATGCCAGTCTAAGACTTAACACTTCTTTAATTTGTTAATCTGTAACCCGTAAAAATATTGACTTGAACAATAGAGGGAAGATAGATGACATTGGGTAAAAGTGCAAAACAAAAGAACCATGACTCTGTCGTGGCTATTTGCAGTGATAATCCTTCATTAAAATTTCTTCAAAATTACTCTGATACCCTTTTCAATGTATTACATCAAAACAGTCACATAGCTGGCAGCGAGGACACGCACGAAGGACATGGACTATAATTCTTTTATTTTTCAAAGCCATATTTCTGTCATTCTTAAATGTATTGAAACTACAAAATAGAACCTTTAAAGATAATTAGAAGGCATTGAGGAAAGTGCAGTGTACAATAACTTAGGAGTTATTATTCTTTAATTAGTTTTTTTTCTTACGAAAAGCTAGAACCATTGCACCATGTTTTCTGTTTTTGCTTGAATGCCACCTGGATACTTTTACCAGTCCCAATATGTCTGAACTTTTTAATTGGACTGACGCTTTCTGGCCATTCTTTCACTTTCCATTTTTCTCTGTCTCTGTTGACAAACTAAACAAAAAATAGAGGAAACCTTTCCGAACATTTGCTGACCGATTTAAGTCTGTCCGGATTACTTTTTTTGCCCTAAATTTAGCGACTTTCTCATCAGAAAGTTTTGAATCTGCCATTTACATGTCATTACCCGAGATAAAAATCAATTAATTTTAATGAGCATGAATTTAAAACGTCGTTTAAAAACATTATCGCGACTGAGAACAAAGGCTTCTATTACTGAAGTAAACATCAAGCATGTTACTACAGCTGAAGAATCGAGTGGTACCTAAATGCATGCAGAACATGCATGGAAAACAGGCAAATGTCAAGTGACCATTTAAGTTTAATGTAATTCAGTTTTTACAGGTCATATTCATATCTGTAAATATTAAAGGGTAGCATGGAAGAAACATCTAAATGTACTAGTTCCTTTCCAGATTATTTTAAAGGAAATTTGATTTAAGAAGTAGAAACTCTTTTTGGGTAAAAAAAATATTCAGAACGGGCATATATATATATAAAGTGCTTTGTTTATAATAGTGTCACTCCTGCTGAAAGGGCCGGTCACCCGGGCTTATGAAATGCCTCTGTTTGTGTACACATTTACTTCCCCGATCCTTTATCCTATGTGCAAAGCGCCAGGCGGACAGGCAATCGGTTACTATTATTTTACTAGCTGGCATCTCACCAACCATTCCACACCCGCCCTGTAGCGGACGCCTTTACCACTTGGTAATGGAGACAATATGATTTTTTTATATTGTTCCCGATCGGCCTCTGTTATACTACTTTCTTCATTTGTACATATCTACCCAGCATCGTTTCCGAAATACAGGACAAAAGAAATAGTTTTAATTGTGGCGGCACGCTGACAGAGATTCAGTTTGCTTGAGATAGATACAAATTAACAATTTTGCCATCGTATATTTGGTATAAGTACATGTATGTTAATTTAGTGATAAATATTGTATCTGATGTCCTTCCCAGTACTCCGTAATTTCATTATTTCAAATAAATGAACACCTTACATTATAACGTCATAATGATTATACAGTAGCGAGGAGTTTGCGTTGACAACAACCTTGAATTGTTATGCAACCATCGGAATAATTTTTTCCAGGGGTCTTTTCTATAGATTTACTACAAAATGAATCCAAAATTTGTCAATTTTCTAATCGTGTTTGGAAGTCATTTAGCCCATATTGTTTCTATAGGAATGAGCGTATCTTTCGGTATTTTATACAGTGAAATTCATGGCGAATTTAAAGCCGCACATTCCGAGACGGCCTGGATCGTGTCAATATTCAATGGTCTTATAGGATTAGTGGGTAGCTACAATTTTCTTTTACTATGAAAACGAAATTAGTTTACATTTCTTGTTTAAAAAAAGAAAAAGAAGAAAGAGTTGATGCTCAAAATTGATTTTTTTACTTTTATATTGTTTTATTTATCTATCTATTTATTTTCTCTAATTCATATTTTTTCTTTCTTTACTAAACGTTTTTCTTCTTTTTTCATGTAACTAAGATTTCTTAAAATTAGGGCTTTCTAAAAGAAATCAAAAATGTTTTTGATACATTTATACCAAATTCCGTATTTATAAAATGCATTCTTAGGTGAATGAGATGAAATTACAAAATTTAAACTTGCAGGGATTCCGCTGGGTGTTTTGGTGCATAAGATTAACGAGAGATGGTTGACAGTGGTCGGAACAATACTTCTGTCCTGCGGAATGATAACTAGCAGTTTTGCGACACAGATAAGCACGTTATACATCACATATGGACTTATAAGTGGTACTGCAAAGTTTTTGTTTTGATAGGAAATAATTCTATCAGAAACACTTGAAGAATTCATTATCGTCATAAACCCTGTATTGTGACTACAAGTCATTGGCTGACGTAATTAATTAATTAATTAATTAATTAATTATGATACTAACAATAATGATAATGAAGAAGATGATGATGATGAGTTCTAATGCCAGAAATACGTACACGTATCTGCAGTTGCAAGCTCTCAAATAAATTTACGATATTGCATATTTGCTAGACTGCCTGTAGAAGACCGTTAGATTGGATAATAAGTCATACGTAGTTTCCTGCACTGCTGAACACATTTCTAATTGTAGGTTTTTTAATGTTACACAAATATCTTTTTTACCACCAGACCTGGCTATGGCATTCAAATCTGGTGTGACAAAACGTCATCAACGAGAAAATATTTCAGATCTATTGAAATAAATGTAATATTCTTAATGTATACATATACATAGATTTCTGTTATTTTCACACCCCATGAGACTGGCATTGAATTCCCTCCTTCAACTTCAGGTGTCGGTGCCGGTATAATACACTTCTGTGCTAATACAATTGTTTTCCACCATTTTGACGCAAAGTGGTGCCCTCTAGCGATAACACTAGCGAACTCCGGTTCCGCCGTCTGCTCACTGGTTTTGCCGCCGATAATAACAACTTGCATAGAAAGGTATAGCTGGCAAACAACTTTTATAGTTCTCGGAGGAATATCAACTTTAGGATTCTTTTCGGCTGCATCGTATGTATCACCACACGAGAAGCCAGACGGTCACAAAGACTCACCGGAAAGTAAGGTAACCAAAGGTATGGCACTACTTTTTTCAAACCAAGACGTACGTTACAAGGTCTCGTATTTATAATCCGAATAAAGGACACAGAAGGAAGATTTTCTTGTCAGACCTGCCCTGTCAATAGTAACCGAGATATATACATATGTTGTTTCATTTTTTGTTTTTTCACTGAGGATTAACTTTTTATGTAAATCTGAAAAAAAGAGCGTAACAACAATGTCAGTCAACAGTTATCTTTTGTAACTGTATCAAGCCGCGATTTAGATAAGCTCATTATCTTTATTGTCATCCATTCAAATTACCTAGACCACATGAGTGACGGACACACTCTAAGATATATTCATGTAAAAAACTATATATTTAAAAATTACAGTACCTTTTATATCTCTTGAACACGGATTTGAAGACAGCTGCTAGCGCGAAACAGTGTGTGATAAGTATACTTCGGAATAAACAGTATATGATTTTCTTCGTGTCAAGTGTGACGGCCTTCACCGTAGTTTTCGGTCCTGCTACATTTCTGCCTGATCTAATGCATGATGCTCAGAAAACTCAGCAAGAAGTTTCCACCAGTATCATGACAATGGGCTTCGGGAACCTTGTTGGCCGGTTGATAAGTGGCGTCCTGGCATCAAGGTTCAACCAAAGAGTACAGTGGATACACGCTTTCACACTGTTGGGATTTGCTCTCACAACGGCCGCTTTAGCACTCGCACAATCAGTGACAGCTTTCGTGGTACTATCAACACTTTTAGGAATGTGTTTTGGTAAGGTTATTTTAATTGCTTGAAAATCTAATTTGTTTAACAAAAGTTTTATTGCCTTTAGTTTTCTAAAGAAGTTTAAACGTTTATTAATTTATGATAATTATACTGGACGAACTAATACAAACAATTTTATAAAACTATCACAGTCCTATTTCCACATAGAATCCATTCGATTCGCTTAGCTATTAGGTAGATATCAGCTATACAAAGTACTGAATGTTTTCTAAAATATGATTACAGGAGGTTACTTTGGGCTTCATATGGCAGTTGTTGCCCATTACCTCAGTATACGTCAGCTTTCAGTGGGCTTTGGACTGATCACCACGGTAAACGGAATAGCATTAACAGCAGGCGTGCCACTTGCTGGTATAGTTATCCTGTTTTCTAAGTTTTCTTCATTGTTTTACCCAATTTCGTTTATTATTTGTTATTCATTTTGGTCAACGTTTGAAAGCTGGGAGACGTTGACGATGAATACTCCGCAAAATTTTGACACAGTGACGTCTTGTTTTGTGAACCTATGTATGACGTCTCAAATAAATTTTTGAAGAATTCTATATAAAGAACAAAATAATCAGAAGAAATACGTTATAATAACTTACAAATTTTGACTGCAGATATGCATGATAAATCTACAAGTACAGGTTTTACCCTATTATTGTTTTATGTCTAGCTTTCAAGTTATTTGCCGTCGTTCGTCTTTAGCAGCAACTCGAGTGAATATATCTAACAGATATTTCTTACTAGGAAATGTTAGCCAATTTCACCGGTCAGTAGTATACCATACGCGAGAACAAGACGTGTAAATGCACGACTCATTAAAAAAACTATAGTACGTGTCTTGTGTAACAATTTTCAGGTCTTGTATCCGACAAGTTCAGCGGCGAGCAGGGCTCCTTTGTGTTTGGTGGTTGCGTTCTATTTATAGCCACTTTGATCGTCACCATTAACCTCGTAAACGAAATCTTCACAAGAAAGTCGACAAATGTACAATCGAAAGAGAATGACGATTTCGATGCTTGTTTTGATAATGAGATAGTGTCTACGTATCTTTAAGTATCTATACTATGTGATAATATTTAAAAGTGTTGTGCATTCGATTAGTATTCATGTCTCGTTAACTTGTGTTGTGAATATTGTTGTCAAAAGTAGTAACCCAGTCAATATTTGTACCATTTATTCGAATAGATCTCCACTCCGTGCAGTTTTGTCAAGATAATGACCGAATTTGTTCTTCCATTATTGAAATGTCGACTAGTGTGTTCAATGCACATAAAGCGTCCGAAAAAAAACGACCAAGAACACACGTCCGTGTGCTCAAACACAAACTAAACCACGACTTAGGGCTAATGTCAGATAATAAAAAAAATGTATCTTTAAAAGTGTTATTATATAGAAATAAAATACGTATCCAGCGGTATTCTTGTAGTATTTCAAAGACACTGACACTCAATAGGTATCGTAATTGTGACATCATTTCTACACTTGTCACCACTTGCCAATTCCAGCCTAAACAGCTCTTAAAATTAGGGCCGGGAATAATATTCGAATATTCGAATATTCGAAACACTACCGAATATTCGAACATTGAAAAACGAATACGAATATTCGAAAAAAAGAAATGTTTTTTTTTTAAATTTTGTTCATTTCTTCTTACTTTCAAATTTCAAAGATCGTAAATTAAACCTTTGGCCTTCACTTGACCAGGTGTTCTTATGTTTGTATAATACGTGTCAACGATTATCGTCTATTAACTGTGAAAAGTTAGGGGTATAGTTGATCCAAAGGGGCACCCGTTTAACAGTTTGTAATTTACCTGTTTAACAGTTTATAATGTAAATTTTTCCGACTTTAATTATCTTACTTTATTGTTTTCTGTGCTTAGTATTTCCAATCAATCGATAATTGTCTTAAGTTTTGTGAAAAAGAATAAATCGGCACGTATTAATCATGCTATAACAATCGACCAATCGATATTAATCACTCTCAAATTAACTCTTTTTCACCCACTGGAAATTTAAAGCTCTACTCGGAACCAATAACGTTTTGCAAACATTGTTTTCAGATTTCATTAAAGGGATGATTTTGGACGTATCTACTCTGTTGAAAAAAATCAAAAGTCAATATATCGCAATGCCGTCCCGTGTTTAGAATTACTTTTCACGTTCTATTGATTAGTCTAAAGCTACTTGCGATCTACGCAAGAAAGTGTTTGAGTATAAAAGGACTACTTCTAACCTTCTAAATCATCTCAATTCACAACATCCAACATCTAACAAAGGTAAAATACGATGCTCATTTCACGTTCACGGCGTTATGAAAGCATTGGAAATGTTTATATTCCGTCTGAAGATATATATTCCGTAGAAATTAGACTTCATGTGATATTTACTGCGTTATAGCTAAATTTATCTTAAAAATGTTTCATACATATATCAATTTACAATCAATTAAACAAAAAATCTTTGACATAGTAATAAAGGTCTTCTTAATCGTCGATTATTCCAAGCATATTAAAGTAGTATAGTATTTGACATAATCAATTTCGGATACTACGTAAAAGAGAAATATTAGAACAAATTTTGTAAAAACGAATATTCGAATATATTCGAACATGGAAAACGAATATTCGAACATCAAATTCCTTATTCGTTCCCGGCCCTACTTAAAATCATAGGACTAATTCTCTACCAGATTATCTTCCGACAAAGCCTTCCATCGACTACTTTTCTAAAAGTCCCAGACTTTGTAGCATCTTGCTTTTTAAGAATGAATTATTTAAATGCCATTGCCTACACGGGTTTGTCTATGATTTCAACTGTATCCGCCTGATATTTGTTTTTATATTATTTTTTTTTTTATTTTGACAAAGGAAAGTGCAACACAGTAAGTGACTCTTTTACTTATTTTACTCAAAGTCTTCTGTCTACAGTATTCTAGCGTTCCTGGATTAAAGCTGCTTGTCTGTGACAAATGTTTCCATTAACCTCCTGTTTATGTAATCATTATGTAAACCATACGTATTATAAATGAACGACAAACAATTCACTGCTCGAGAAACATCCTGTGGATCATTTACAAACTCTACTGATAAAAATACAGAAATCTTTAAATAAATTTTGATGTGTTCGACACAAATATTTTATTTTTACCATGAACGTGCTTTGTGGTTAAAAAGAAAAACAACAATGATAATAACGCCTTTTTTAAAGTTGATATTGATCCAAAGAATACTAGTAAACAGTGAATAATGATTTAAGGTCGTGTTATCTTATCACAAATGTGTAGGCTTAATACTGTTTTTTATTTGTTGTGTGATGAATATCTTAGTGCTGCATATATCTCTTATGTCCAAAACTGAGAATTCTTCTTCTGTATTAGTTTAGACACATCTTTCTCTGAAACAAGAGGGGAAACATTTGTTTTTAATTTCACAGTTTTCATTACAGTGCAACCATTTTTTCAGAAGAATATAAATCTTTACTGGTATGAAAAACAATGATAGTGGTCAGTGACCATTGCTGGTTTTGGTTGTGAATAAGAGTTTGTTTCTGTCCGTCAGAGACCGTGGTATCAATGCAAGATTGAGGTCTGATAATGGTTTAATAGTAGGGCCGGGAATAATATTCGAATATTCGAAACACTACCGAATATTCGAACATTGAAAAACGAATACGAATATTCGAAAAAAAGAAATGTTTTTTTTT
This sequence comes from Cyclina sinensis, assembly GCA_012932295.1. Classification (NCBI taxonomy): domain Eukaryota; kingdom Metazoa; phylum Mollusca; class Bivalvia; order Venerida; family Veneridae; genus Cyclina; species Cyclina sinensis. Next base: position 1,737,129 of record JAAONU010000011.1, read on the forward strand.
AAATTTTATTCACTTCTTCTTACTTTCAAATTTCAAAGATCGTAAATTAAACCTTTGGCCTTCACTTGACCAGGTGTTCTTATGTTTGTATAATACGTGTCAACAATTATCGTCTATTAACTGTGAAAAGTTAGGGGTATAGTTGATCCAAAGGGGCACCCGTTTAACAGTTTGTAATTTACCTGTTTAACAGTTTATAATGTAAATTTTTCCGACTTTAATTATCTTACTTTATTGTTTTCTGTGCTTAGTCTTTCCAATCAATCGATAATTGTCTTAAGTTTTGTGAAAAAGAATAAATCGGCACGTTATTAAATTAATAGAGCTTGACAAAATTTGTTTTTCTTTAAAATTTTTTAATGCTGTCATTAAATGGCGGTTCTTTTCTATATTTACTCTCCTGCGCATCGGTCGAATGTTTCACTTTCTTACCTCTGCTAAAATTCAATTTTCAGAACGATATTTTTATTTTTAGACAGGGAAAACCACGGTTACTTTTCAGCCAATCAGTGACTAGCTTACAACGAAATGTCCATACATACAATTGACGACCTAAAATGTAAACAAACAATGCATGTCTGCAAGTTACTTACGTATTTCACTTTTGAAAGTGTTTTTAATATGTATACGTAAATAAACCAATCAAACTATCAAAAAAGTTAAAATCATGATGGTATGGTTGTTTTTAGACGTTTAATTGCTGTATTAAGATGTTTACATAAAGGCGTAGTTGAAATGTGTTTACATAATTATCAGAAAACGCCCGTCTATTTATAATTTTTGGAATCACATGATCGTTTAAACCAATGAAAACTGGTTTAAAGGTTTTTATGGTTTTGGGGATATTTGTGCACTTTCATTGGTTGTTTAAAAGTTCATTGTAAAGGTCAATATCATAAATCTACTGGTTTTAAAGCAGCGGTGTGAAGTAACGGTAGTGTATTCATTAAGCTGCTGAGGGAGCGTATTCTATATTAAGTATTAACTGTCAATAATTTACTAACACGTTTTCTTGTTTTTTTTTTCTCTTTTTTGGATAAAGAATGAGAATAAAATGAAGTAATTAATTATTCCTTGAAATGTCAGAACTTTTTTTTTTTTTTTTTTTTTTTTTTTTTTTTTATAAATATTATAGCATAGCCCTTACTCACCAACGGCTTTGGTTCATTATACACTGCTGCCCGTGGAATTGAGACCTTTGCCGATTTTCTCACAGTCGGTCCCCTAGATGTTGGGTTAGACTTTGCTTTCAGTCTGTCCCATAACATAGGTGGCGCTGCATTTTCGTCGTCCGAGTCACTGTGACCCGGATGTAGAACAGTCCTCAAGACACCTTCAACGGAGTCATCACTTTCAAGCTCTTCCTGCATTAGTAGGCCCTGATAGTAACGCTCTTTCTCTCTGAATGATATGAAATACAAATTATAAACTGATCGTATTGTTTTAAGGTGTAAACAAAGGTATAAAAAGGCATGGTAAAATTGCCTTGTGGCCAAATCAGTGAATGCAAGAACTTGTACTTTAGCTCGAGATTTTGGCAAATATCAGTACTGATGCAGCAAAGCTATTGGTGTTTTTGGCAACTTTTCAATCAAGAAAGTCAAGAAGCAGTTGTCTTTAACAAGTATCATCTTCTCTACTTTTGATACTGAGGTGATAAGGTTACAGTTAACACATATCAGAAGAACACGGATATTCTTACTTTCTTGTCATTTTCTTCAGTCCTAGCAACCGTTTCCTGCACCATGGTATACACCAGCGGTATCTCTTCACCTGTTCCGTGTATACGAGCGCAAAGCCGCAGACGATAATTAGTAATACCACGCCCAGTGTCACCGCCACTGTCAACCAGGCAACATTTCTACTGTCCTCTACGAACATGAAAGGACGATCTGTTGTTACCGCTTCTGTAGTTGTTGTCTGGAACATATTAAATCTCTTATTAAACTTGATTAAACTAGGACAGAGCTACTGAAGTAAAAATGTTTACAAATTCCTGGAGATCTGACATGCATTTAATTTTTAACAGGGCAAGTGAAAGTCGATATTAATTCTAGTGTTTGTTTCGAAACAAAGCCCTGAATTATAGTAGCAGATGGAGAGAAAGTGTCTAATAAATGAAATGAAATAAAGTCAAATCGGTTTTAGTTCGCTGTTTAATATTAGGAGTAGAACGTCAAACAAGTTATACAAAAAATAAGATTTCAGCCTCACCACCGAGTTATGATTATACGTGCATACTTATAAAAGGAACCTTGTACATTTTCAAAGATTATTTTATAACGATAATGCATGGTAGATGTTGTGAAAGTGAAACAAAAAGTGTACATGAAAATATAGCAAATTTCGCTGAAAACATTCTTTAAATACACAGGGACTAATATTTACTAAATATATTTGGTTAATCCTCCATTAAAGGTATTATGCCAAAATTCGCACGAGTTGAGGCCAATCAATTAAATCTTCAAACGCAAGACACTCCAGACGACATATCTTGTTATAATCAAAAGTGCTGCATACTTTGATTCAATACGAAGGCTAAAAGTACATTAAAGACAAAATCGAATGATTAAAAAACCTGTTTTGCTTAAACGAAGTATTAAAAATACAAGTTATGAAACAGACGTATACATACACCTGAGAGGATGATTGTGGTGTTAACAGTTGCAGGCAGTATGATTCCATTTTCATCTTCTGCATTCTCTGCCTTAACAACCTATTGACGGCTTTGTCCACGTCTCGTTGACGTAAATGTTACCTGAAAAAAAATACAGCATTTGTCAATGTTACCTGGGCACAAAAGAACTTGAAATAAATATATTACCTTTAGAAAGACAAAATCGCCCACAGTGTAGATAAGAGAAAACGATAGAAATGATTTCTTAACAAAGACAGAAGTTCGATTAACGTGACATTGACTGGACAATGCAATCAATGCTCCCCTAAATATGACAACAGAAAAACAAGTAAGACCTATTTTAACAACAACATCAGAAGCCTACGTAAATATTTAGATAAAGTAACCAAAATGAAATGACTAAGTTTTATCTTGCATTGAGAAATAGAAAATTAAATCATCATTTATTTCATAAAATAAAAAGAAAAGCGTTTTACCTGTCATTAAACAACAACAACAACAGATATAGAAAAAACAAGAAAGGACAAAATGGCCTTCTCATCTGAGTATCATCAGTTTCAACATCAGCAACCCAGACTGAATGAAAGAAGTTCGTGCAAGGCGGCTATATATCAAATATTGAAATAACAATCAATGAATAAAGGCTCTATGACTAAAGGTTTTAAAAATCTATTTTTAGTCTCAGTGGCCTTGATCCAGTGACCTCAAACCTCAATTAACAATAGAGGTCCATGCAAGGAACCTACATACCAAATATAATTGATATTGGTCTATAAATGAAACCTCTATGAGACAAGGTAGATAAATCTATACTCAGCCTAGTGACCTTGACCATGACCCTAGTGAATAGCAGAGATTAATGCAAGGAGTCTATATACCAAATATCAAAGACATCTGTCAATAAATGATAACTCTATGACAAAAATTAGAAAAGTCTATTTGTAGCCGTGGTGATCAAAGGGGCATGGCCAATTTTGACGCCCAGGGTTTAGATTTGAACAAACTTGGTAGAGATCTAATATGACATATAACACATCAAATATCTTAACATAAAGCCTTATGGACACTGACAAGAATATTTTTAAAGTTTCTTTTTTCTATGCAAGTCTTTACTAAAGTCCAGTGACCCCTCGGACGGGATCAGTTTTGACAACAAGAACATTACAAATATCTTGGTAGAGGACTGCTATATGATACATGTAATCCATGCAAAATATCTAAGCCCTAGGTCTTGTGATAGAAGAAAAAATCTTATTAAATAAAGTGACACCTGGGGCGGGGCCATTTATTACCCCAGGAGCATAATTCTAAGAATCTTTGTAGAGGTCTAAGTGAGTCAGTATGCCAAATATCAAATCCAAAGGCATAATATTTTCAAAGTTTTCCCTATATAAGCCTACGGGAAATATTGTGGCCCTAGGTCGGAACCAATTTTGACCCTGGGGTCATAATTTTAACAAACTTCGTATAGAACTACTAGATGATGCTGTATACCAAATATCTTAGCAAAAGGCCTTGCGGTTTCAATCTTAGTAGGGTCTGGTGGATTCAGACAAGACGATTTTTACAGGTTTTTTTTTTGCCGTAGCAACCAGAACTGTAAAAAATGAAATTCTTTGAACAACTTTGGTAGAGCTTTATGTTATGAACATCTCTGTAAAGTTTAATCAACTTTCACCCAGTGCTAAATGGAGGAGATGTTGTTTTAAGTAAACGTTGACGACGCATAGACGCACAGCTAACGGACGCCGGTCAGCGGACGACCAAACTAGCTCACCATAAGCATTTTGTCCTCTGGTGAGCTAAAAGCAACTTACAATTGGGCAAATATTGAATTGACAATGACTTGAGAATATAGCCAAAATCCAACTTAAACTAAGTGCAGTTCATAAAGGATTAAATCTTGTCCACGACATGTCCCCTCAGTATGATGAATATTAAACATTAATTTATTGATGCCTTATCTGTTTCCTGAATAATAGGTAAACTACGTTTTGGTTATGGTTGAGTATATTTATTGCCGACTTGTCTCTTCTAATTGCTAGTGGCTTAAATCATTTGTGCGTCATTTGCGCGTTATTTCGCGCCTGCTTAGTATAGTCAGTATTGACTTTTAGGTAGTTATAAGTTGAAGTTGTTTCTCAGACTTACTGAACTCATTTATAAGAATGAAGTCTTTAGAGAAAGGTGTTGACACAAAGCTATAGTATATAGCATTATTCTCTGCTGATCTGTCAGCGTCAGTGGCCGTCACCTGACCTACAAATCTACCAGGGTCAAGGGAGGGCGTCTGGAAGATATAGTACTCTGTGTTGGCGAATACAGGACCGTTGTCGCTTTCGTGCTATAGAAAACACGAATACAATGAAGTATTAAATAGCAGCATAAAAACAAGTGTGGCCGTTATACGCATAAAATATGCAAAACTTCTTGTTAAGAAATTCTCTTATTTTAGAGAATGGAGACCCATTATGTGGCAAGAATATACCAGACACAGACGCCAGACACATTAGTTTCTTAACACATCTTTTGTTAGCTTTTCTCTAAATTTTAATGAAATTATACTTTGATGGCTGTAACTGTATTCCTATAAACATATAACATGTCTCTTTGAAATGACGGTCCGATTTTCGTACCCGTGAATACAAGGTCTCTTTATGAGCATGTGAAACTATTCAGTGACTGCTTAAGTGTATAATCTGCAAACTATGTATAAAACACGGTTTTGCTGGGTCTTGTAAATTTCTTGCACTTACATGTATGTCTATATCCAGCGTGGTTGTAGCTGACAGTCAGGCTTTGTCAGTAACGGTCACAACACAGTCATAAGGGGCGGTGAAATTGACAGAATCATAATCAAACTTTGTGGCAAATGTGACAGCAGCCGTCATCTTATCCAGTCGAAAATATCTCGTGTACACCCCACAGTCCCATGTATAATTGTGGTGTCGTCCGGCAAAGTAAGGTCAAGGTCAGGGTCACTCATCAAAGGTAACCACTCTCCAGCCGTATCCCCAGTCTGCAAAAAGTACACTTTACATTAATTTGACAAAATTGTGTGTTTTTCGTTGAAACTCGCTACAGTAACCTGGAAACACACCAACAAAATGACTACAATTTGGAAAGTCACTACATACACTCGTGTAGTGACTTTCCATATCCCTCAATATATACTAAGAGCTTCATATTTTGTATGATAGTGCAAAATTTCGCATATGTGGCATTTTCCATGTTTTATCATGGACACACTATCAATATACCTCATTTTACACTACTATACTATTTACAGAATGTAGTATATAAGCGTTGAACAAGATATATTGGTGTCTAGTGCCTTTGGTCTATAATAAAAAAAAACCTCAAATGTTTTGGTTAATCCTAGTCAGTTTATTTTTTATTGTTTAGTATTGAATTTATTAGTTTATTTGTTTAGTATTGAATGAATTTTTGGAAAATTATAAATTACTGTAAAAAGCAGCAAAACTTTTCATAATCAAAATACTTTTATGTTCTTTTGAAAATATATCAAACGTTGTCAAGAAAAACAATAAGTATCATATTTTGTGAAAGAAAATTGTATCAGTTGTGAAATTGTGAAGATCACCGGAAGTTGTCAAAAATGTTTTTATGGTGGTAAAAATGAACATATATTAAGAGGTAGGACGTATACCATATTCAGACAGTAGAGACAGTAGAGAAGTTTGACACTTAAAAGGTTTGAAGAAAAGGACAGGTAATATTTGGTGGTTTGTGACCTAGAGAGGCTTTGTTTATATCTTAAGTTTTAAATTTTCCTACAAGAAGAAATGTTCACCGGCAAATAACTATCAGGATTGGAATAGGAACTGTTGCAGACGTTTATCCTATTGTTCTTATTCATATTACGTTTATCTATTGCACCGACTGATTGTTTTTACGAAGTGTACCAGTATCCGGATGTTGAAAGCTTTCCGATTTTCTGCAATGATACTGCTGCTATATCACATGGCAATCTAACTTTTTATGAATACTTTATTGATTTGAAAACATGTACATCATACAAGATACAATATATTGATACAATTAAAATGTTGCAAGAAACATTGATAGTCTAGATATTTTTGCTGTAAGGTTGAACCAGAATTAAATAATTATTATCCTTTAATAGTGATACTTAAACTAGTGTAAACAATTAGCATTAGGATTTTCCTATATTAAGGTCAGAGTCATTTGACAATGACATTGCAGGTCTTCTAAACAACATAGTGTTATTAGTAAACAAGTCAGTGTTTTCATACATCAATTTGATGTAAAATTCTATGATGTTTGAGAAAATAAGCCCTAACAGTGGGTTTTTTGTACTGTTTGATAAATTAGTGTAGTCTATATACTGCCAGAATCAGGGGAGTTTACATCTATGCCAAAATCTTATTTAACTTACAAGTCTAGTCATATTAAATAAAATGCTAAGCACTGTAGTACTTATATTGATCTATTGATTGAGGAGAAACTATGGCTAGACTGCATATCAAAAGAGGAATTTATGTCATTGATAAAGAGTTTTATATGTGTATAAAAAATTTCAGATTTTGTGTAATTTTATCATTTCCTCAGAAAATGTTTATATTGTTGTGTTATGATAATTTTAAATAATAGAATACATATATTTTGAGTAATGTTAATTATAGACCATTATTTAATTAAAGAAACCACCTGCCAACTCTGCTGTTTTGATATATTTTCAGTAAAGATAATCACCTGTTTTCAGGTGAGCGCAAGAAAAAAATTGCTTGCTGTTTCCCACAATTTAAAATTGTCAGTGTTTTGTATTCTTTTAAAGTTTTATTCATTTTCTGCAGGTGTTTCATTCCAGATTAACATTGTCATCTTTGTCAACAATTTATTGGAAGAACTCTAAAACCAAGACAGACTTTGTATGAATAGTTCTTGAGTGAATCTCTTCTAATCCACTAAAGTTTATCAAGTCATTATAGATATTGTCACCGTACAGGCTGAAAACGTAGTAAGTCCAGGCATTTTCATATGTTAGGATATTGTAATGTTTGAAAAAATTCCTGTTAAAAATCACTGATTGTATTTTCTTTTGTGGTCCTCTGCCATAATGCTTCAACATATAATACTGAAAATTTGATAGGGATCACTTTTTATTTACGCAGTGTGAAGTTGTAGTGTCAAGACGTATTTTTCGGACCTGACAGATTTCTAAGATTTACTCGTTTCCTACTCGGGTGACTGGAATGAAAATTATATAGTGTTGTTTCATTTTGGATGAGGATGAGGATTTTGATTGTTATTTGGAAGGTGAAATAAATGGATTTGGAAGGATCTTACATTGAGATAAAAATTGGTAAAATTGATCGTTTATCTTCAATACACATGTACTAACGTTTACGCTCCAATAACACTGTCCACTCGGCCTGTAAAACTATTGTTAGAGAACAAAGGCTATTGTGCAGTATCGACGCTGTTAAAATTTATAAAAATACGGAAGCGAGTTTTGGTCAGACATTAATTGTGAACGACAATGGGTGTTGATTTACTGACATACAGGGCTCGTATTGGATTATTCGGTGCAGGCAGGGGTCCGCGCCAGATACATAGTAATTACAGGTACACCCCATACACTCAATCATCTGATATACATCTGAGAACTTTTGCCTGTGTTATTGTGACCCTCGTAATTCTTCATGGTGTAAATGCACTACTCACTGTATGGAGCAATTTTAAATGGTCTACGTGTTTAGCGTATATTGGGCATGACACGTGCACTGCAGATGACTCTTTAATGAGCGATAAATGCTTTCGGTATGGAACTGATACATCAAGTTTGAATATAGATGCAGACTTGCAGATCCCGTTTTCATTATATAACATAGCGCAACATTTACTATTACTAGCTTCAGATGTGGAACTAAACCCAGGACCAGCAACGAATGATGAACTTCTCACGGAGATAAAACGTATGAAAACTTCGCTTTTAAGTGAAATGCGTTCATTGAAAACGGATATTGCTGATGTAAAAACGGATGTCGTTACACTGAAACATGATTTAGCTGAATTGAAAACTGGTATGTCAAAATTATCGATGGAGCAGAAAAGATTAGAAATTAGACTTGATGAATGTGAAAATACGGGTGCAAAAATGTCTGATATCACTGAAAATCTTCGTCTGGATGTGGATTATATTGACGGTAAATCAGTTGCATATGAAAATAAATTAGCGGAATTAGAGCGAGACGTCGATGCAATTGACAGAAAAACATTAAAAGATCGAATGAGAATTTTTGGATTGGATATTGACCCTGATAGTGATTTAAATACGAAAAAGAAAAAAGTTATTAATAACGTTCTGAAAGTTGCAAATTCGAAAATTGACTGGCATCCTGACGACATAAAGGACGTGCATTGTTACGGGGAACGGACGGAAGATAAGAAACCGCTGACAATTGTTACTTTTCGTTTTGATAATGATAAGCAGTATGTATTCAACGGACGACCGTCACTGCGCGAGAATGGCATTCGCGTCGGTGATGACCTAACTTACCGCCAACGCACCATATTAAAAGATACGAAGCAACGAGGTCGTCAGGAGTATTTTTATCGGTGCGAACTGGTAGTACGTGAACAAAAAGCAGAAAGTGAAAGCATGGGCGGCGAAGCTCGTGTTAAACTTAAAGGTGTAAGAAAAGCAGGTGAATTGATTTCGTCTGAGGTACCAGGGGAGATGATCACTGCTGATTCCAGTTACGATGACCAATTTGAAACAATTGATAATTCTTCATAGGAAAACGGCCGACGCCCTGCACATACCGGACATATAAACTTTATAACTTGGAAAATAGAGGGTCTAAAGTCTAAACTTTTTAACTTTAATCTGTCAGAATTTATTAAACAGTATGATATTATTGGTCTGCAAGAGACATGGGATATAAGTTATGAATATTGTGAGAAATATTTTTCAGATTTCACTACTTTTTGTCTGCCTGCTAAAAAATCCAATAGTGGTGGTAGAAACTTTGGAGGTGTATTGGTACTTGTACGAAATTATTTGTCTAAATATGTGAAACGTTTATGTGATGATTTTAAATTTGGTGTGCTCTTGCTTATTGATAAAAATTTATTTGGTCTAGAAAGAGACACACTCTATATTACAATGTATATTCCACCAGAGGATTCAAAATTCTATCTGAATGAAGATAGGTCGGGATTAAAGTCACTTGAAGATGTTTTGATGAAGAATAATTTACTTTACAAAGAATACTTATTAAATGGTGATTTTAATGCTAGAACAGGAAATTTATGTGATTTTGAAGATAGTACAGTAAACATTCCGGAACTTAGTGAGTACGATGACATTATTGATGGTAATATTACTATAGACAGGTTATCACGAGATAATAAGACAAATAAATTTGGGCGTGAACTACTAGAGTTTACTAAAGCTTTTTCATGTTATATTGTGAATGGACGGTTTGGTAGGTTGACTGGTGGTGACGGGTATACATTTACAAATCAAAACGGATGTAGTACAATTGACTATTTTATAGTAACAAAAGCTTTGTTGGATTCTATTGTTCACTTCGAAATTATATTAAATACCGAAAGTACACATTTCCCACTGCTGTTACGTATGATAAAAATAAATCATGATACCCATATTCAAGATTACAATGTTGACTATATATACTACGATTTAAACAGGAATAATTGTGATGAATTTTGCAAATGTTTACACGAAAATGTTTTACAAGGAATGTTTGATAATATTGAGGTACTATTGAGTGAAAATAGTAGTGATATTAATAATATTGTCAATGAATTTGAACAGGCTATTGATTATGGTTGTGTTCATTTTAAAAAGCAAAAAAGAAAATACAATCAGAAACACAACTTGTGGTTTGATAAGCAATGTAGACAAGCAAAATCGTGAGTCACAGAAATGTCTAAGGAAGTTTAGGCAAAGTCGTTGTGTGTATAATTTGAATGTCTATTTGTCAAGTAAACGTAAGTGTAAAGATATTTGTAAACAGAAAAGGCTGTTGTATAACAGGAGATTTGTATCAAGAGTTGATTCTTCTGTAAACGAATCACGTAGTTTTTGGCGTGAGATAAAAAGGGTTTTTAATAAACCCAAATCAGAACCTAATATATTATTAGATGATTGGTATAATCATTTTAGTAAATTGTTCTCAAATCAGGATGTAAATGCTAAAAATGAAGAAAATCTGTTTGAAGATATTGACATAGAAAGGGAGTATGATGATATTGAATATTCTATATTTAATGCTGACATAACGGATGACGAAATCTTAAAAAGTGTTCAGTCTTTAAAAGTTAATAAAGCCTCTAGTGGTTTTATTGTTCCAGAACAACTTGTTTATGGTATTCGTATCCTTTTACCTTACATTCGTAAATTGTTTAATAGACTTTTCAAATTTGGTGATTTTCCGGACACCTGGACTAAATCAATTATAATACCTATATACAAGAAAGGAAATCGAGACAATCCAAACAATTATAGAGGTATAGCACTTCTAGATGTACTTAGTAAAGTGTATATTATGATTATTACCAAAAGACTTACAATTTATGTCGAAATATATAGTAAACTATGTGAATCGCAAGCAGGATTTAGAGCTGGTTATTCTACTGTTGACAATGCATTTGTTTTATACTGTATTGTTGCTAAATATTTTACTATGAAAGTTCGTTCAATTTATGTTGCTTTTGTAGATTTTCAAAAAGCCTTTGATTCAGTCAATCATTCTAAACTGTATGATATTTTGCGGAACAATGGTATCAAGGGTAATCTTTACAAGACCATTCAAAAGATATATTGTTCTGTTAAGTCTTGTGTGCGTGTAAAGGGAATATGTCAGGCACTTATAATTGTCCAGTTGGTCTGCGGCAAGGCTGTAGTTTATGCCCTATTTTATTTGCTTTATTTATAAATGAACTGCATACACTGCTAGAGGATAATAACACAAGAGGAATACAATTATTTCCAGATATAGTTAAAGTATTTACACTAATGTTAGCAGATGATATAGCTTTATAATCAGATACCGTTGTCGGTTTACAAAAACAATTGAACATATTAAACCAATTTTGTGAACATAGTAAGCTTGCTGTGAATATTTTGAAAACTAAAGTACTTGTGTTTAAAAGAGGTGGTCAGTTGGCCAGTAAGGAGAAATGGACTTATGGAGGTACACAACTTGAAACGGTGAATGGTTTTACATATGTTGGAATTTACTTCACAAATAGACTTTCTATGTATAAGATGGCTGAGGCGATGTGTACTAAAGCCAAAAAAGTACTACTATATATTTTTAGTTCATTGCAAGATGTACCATGCTTACCGTATAAAACTTTTTTCAAATTTTTGATTCGAAAATTGCGTCGATCATACTATATGGTTCCGAATTATGGGGGCTACATGATACCCAATGCATTGAAACTATTCAGTTGTGTGCGTGTAAACGATTATTAAATGTAAATACTTCGTCATGTAATGATGCCATTTTAGGTGACTTAGGAAGATTTCCTATGCAAATATTTGCTGCAAAACGTTGTGTAAAATATTGGATTAGATTGATAAGTCTTCCAAAGGATAGGTATATTCGTCTGTGTTATGAAATGTTGTTACATTATGACCAACTGGGTTTTAGAAACTGGGTTTCTTGTATTAGAGTTAACCTATACAAACACGGGTTTGGATACATCTGGGAATCACAAAGTGTACCAAACCCTAAAACGTTTGTTATTCAGTATGTACAAACTTTGAAACATGAATTTTTGCAAAACTGGCATTCAAGATGTATTGATAACGTAAAGTTATACCATTATTTCATGTACAAAACCAATTTTCAGGTTGAGAAATATGTAACTGCCATAGATATTGATAAATATTGAAAATGTTTTGCAAGTCTCAGGAGCTCTTCTCACTGTCTAATGGTAGAAAAGGGACGTCATTTTGATATAGAAAGAGAACATAGATTATGCCCTTACTGTGAAACAGTACTAGAAGATGAGTTTCATTTTATTATAACTTGTCCATTATATGCCAATACTAGATCTATATATATACCGTTGTACTATTACCAATATCCGTTAGTTGAGAAATTTTATCAATTGATGTCAACTGAAAATGTAACTTTAATAAGAAAGTTAGCAATGTACATCCATAATGCCCTTAGAGAACGAGATATATTTCTTAAATCTTTTGAATGAATTATGTAACAGTTATCTTTCTATGATAACTACCATATTTATTTCATGTTTAATGGTGGCTCAATATATGTTTTGTTACATGCACTATAACTTCATGAATATTGTTCATGTAAATGTTGTAAAATATACATTGTGTATGGGCCGGTGGCGTTTTGTACAATAAACGAATTGAATTGAATTTTATTTCTTAAATATCTTTTTAATGATAACCTCAAGATAAATGATTTTTTTTCATACATGTAGTTAATTCATATGGCAAAGCCGACCTGTCCAGCAGATTTTGATTGTTTACCTGTACATGGCTCAAGATGCATGGGAAAAGCGATATCCCTGGAAAAGTGGTGCAGCGCGGGCATGTACCTGCATGTACACATCCGTTTTATTCAGACTTCGCTTGTGCATGGTAACGTTTATATCGAACCTAGAACTGGTCATGTCAAATCTACGACAAAGACAGCGTATTGACGATGATGAGACGAATAGGGGGATAGGGATGCTTGAGGCTGGGCGTTCCCAAAGGCACGTGTCCTTGGGGTGTCCCAGAGCACACTTGCCAGGATGTGGCGACGGTTTCAAACTTACGGGCATGTCACGCATAGGCATGACGAGGGCGTCAGAGGTCCACAACTCAGCGTGAGGAGTGGTTTATTGTCGTTCAAGCGCAACGTCAACGCTTTGTTACTGCTACTGCCCTCCAAAATGACTTCCAGAATGCCACTGGTGTAAGACTTTCCTCTCAAACCATCAGATACCGTCTTCATACAGCAGGTATGAGGGCTAGAAGGCCAGCAATATGAATCCCATTGACGCGAAACCACATCCAGGCACGTCTTCAATAGGCCCGCGATCACGCCAGGTGGACGCTGCATGACTGGACCCCAGTGCTGTTCTCTGGCGAGTCTAGATTTTGTGTGGCTTTCACTGATAGGTGAGTGCGGGTACAGAGATCCGCCAATGAGCATTTGGCACCTGTATGTGTTGCTACCGATGACCGTCATGGCGGGGGCTCAGTCATGAGCAATCTAGATGTAAAGTCATTTAGCCTCTTGTTTTACTTTTCAGCTGTTTTTGATTAACTTCTTTGAACAGAAGAAACGAATTAGGAGTTGTGAGACATTTTCAGTTTTAGACAGAGATTTCAGAACTGAAATATCAAAGAAAGGTAAGTGTTATATTTTCAATGACTATCAAATGTAAGAATTATGAGGGGGAAATTGTACAACATGATCAATAATGTGTTGATGTGCCATTAAACCCAAAGGGTAAATGGTTTGAGCTTTGACTGCTTGAATGAGATAAAAAAATTAATTGAGATGGTTCAGTATCTAGGACACATATGAGGATATTAAGTCTGACATTTTGTTGTGATTTGATATGCTAAACTCAAGTTGCAAATCCTTTGACATACCACAGTTGTATATAGTACATAGGGCAAGACAGATATGCATACCAGATTACCAGCCAGGAATTTTGTATTTACAAAGAAAGTAAAAGTATAAAATGTCGATCTCACTTTGACAGGGATTGAAAAGGGACCTTTCTCATATACCTTGGATTACTTCGCAGTAGCCAATGTTGAATAATGATGAGTTGCGTATTACTTCAATATAGATTAAAGCTTTTGATAAACTGCCAGTCATTCCTTGTAAGGGAATTTGCCAGCCAGTCTGCTGATTGGGTCCTATCATGTTTACCTGTTTAATTTTGGTGTTGCTCTTTCGAAGAAACGGCGATACATGGGGATCACTTAGTCCGTCGGTCCGTCACGAAAACATAACGATAGCTATAACTTTGATATTTCTTAACATTTCCTTATCAAACTTTCAAATTGCATTGCTTATGACAAGAGGGTCAGAATGATGCCAAAATATTTAGGTCAAGGCCACATTTGACAGAGTTATGCCCCTTTTTGTACTTGAATTTTGTCATGAAAACTTAACATCAGCAATAACTTTACTATTTCTTAACATTTTGTCACCAAACTTTCACAATGTAATGCTTATGATTGTATCACTCAAGACAACACCATATCTTAGGGGCAGATAACCCTCAGATTTATTTTTGCCATGGTATGCCCCTTTTTCAACTTAAAATTTCTTGGTTAACCTCTCTGTTAATGTTCATTTCTCAAAAAGTGTCAAAGATATTCCATTTACATGTAAACTTGGAATACTTGATCACCAGCAAGACCTCTCCAAAGATTATAGGTACCCATGTCCCTGGGGTCACAGTTAGCCCCACCCCAAGGGGTCACTTGATTTTGCTAATACTTATATAAATATATGAAAAAAAACTTCTTAAGCCTAGAAATAAAATATTGACTGACATGAAATGGATAAGTACTCCCCGCTTTCTCCCCTCCCCTCTGCATGGGGACCCCAACCCTGCTCACGTTACCCCCCCCCCCCCCCACTCCGGCCATATATATTTTTTTAAATACATAGGCACTTGATCCCCATCCCCCCTCAACCCCCCCCCCCCCCCCCAGTCCAATTTTTTTTAACCAGGTTTTCCGAAGGAAAAAACTGGTTATTAAGATTGAGGTATGTCAACGCGCGGGCGGGCATAAACAATTTTTTTCTGTGCGCAACTCCTACATTTCTAAAGGGATTTTGACCAAACTTTCCCAGAAGCTTTGTCATCAAGTGCCCTTGCGCATTTTGTCGGGGTTTTGTGATTCATTAATTTTTCACCTAATTATGGCCTTTTGTTTTTTTCCTTATATGGAATATATAGTGAACAATTTCTTCTGTGCGCAACTCCTCCTACATTTCTCAAGAGATTTTGACCAAACTTTCACAGAGGCTTTGTCATTAAGAGCCCTGGCGCATATTGTCGGGGTTTTGTGATTCATTTATTTTTCACCTAATTATGGCCCTTTGTTTTTCTTCCTTATATGGGATATATAGTGAACAATTTCTTCTGTGCGCAACTCCTCCTACATTTCTCAAGGGCTTTTTGACCAAACTTTCACAGAAGCTTTGTCATCAAGTGCCCTGGCGCATATTGTCGGGGTTTTGTGATTCGATTTTTTCACCTTAATATGGCCTTTTTTTTTTTTTTTCCTTAATATATGGAATATATAGTAAACAATTTCATCTGTGCGCAACTCCTACATTTCTCAAGAAATTTTGACCAAACTTTCACAGAAGCTTTGTCATTAAGTGCCCTGGCGCAAATTATGAGGTTTTGTGATTCGGTAATTTTTGACCTTATTATGACACTTTGTTTTTTCATATATGCATTTTTCAGCCTACTGAATTAGTTCAATTCTGTCCAGTACTCACACAAAAGAATTGAGAATAGAAGGTACAAGTGTGGTGCTTTGTAAGTGCAATAAACTCTATGAAGTCATCTCTATCTACTGTAATCCACCAGGAAATATCAACAAAATATGTACAGCTGTCGAAAAACTACATCAGCAGAATGTGCAGTGCCTTTAGTCATTGTTGGTGACATGAACATTGACCAGCTTCAACTCTCAAAATGCCAGAAACTGTCTGATTTCTTGAAGAATGAAGCTAATGCTGTAGCAGCTCTATGCATGGAGACCACAGATTATCAGTCAGCACTTGATCATATTTACACCACAGAAACCAGGTACAAGACAGGTGTATTAGAAACATACTAGAGTGACCATATGATGACCTGGATTTCATTCTTGGATTAAGGATATGATAAGAAATAAGTTAGATTTATTTTTATGATATATATCATAACTTTTATACCCTTTTTAGCCCACCTGAGCAAAACGTGCTCATGGTGAGCTTTTGTGATCCACCTGTGTCCGGCGTCCGTCGTCATGCGTCGTGCGTCGTCCGTCGTCAACAATTTCATAAAAACAACATCTCCTCTGAAACCAATGACTGCACATTAACCAAACTACACAGGAATGATTCTTGGGTGGTCCCCGTTCAAAGTTGTTCAAATGGTTCTCGTCTGTTGCATAAGTTGGTCACAGGGCCAAAAAAGAAGTTCCAAAAATGCAAATTAAAAAAATCTTGAAAGAAAGTACAAGGCCAAGAGCTTTGATATTTGGTATATGATATCATCTGTAGGTCCTCTATCAAAGTTGTTCAAAATATCCCCCTAGTGCCCAAAATTGGCCCCGCCCCAGGGGGTCATAAGTTTGCTTTATATGTATATAGTAAAAACTTAAAAAATCTTCTTCTCTGAAATGACAAAGGCTAGAGCTTTGATATTTGATATATGACATCATCTGTAGGTCCTCTACGAAAGTTGTTCAATTTATGCCCCTAGTCTCAAAATTGGCCCCGCCCCAGGGGGTCAGGTTTTCCTTATATGTATATAGTAAAAACTTAAAAAATCTTCTCCTGTGAAACGACAAAGGCTAGAGCTTTGATATTTGGTATATGATATCATCTATAGGTCCTCTACGAAAGTTGTTCAAATCATGCCCCTAGTACCAAAATTGGCCCTGCCCCAGGGGGTCAGGTTTTCCTTATATGTATATAGTAAAAACTTAAAAAATCTTCTCCTCTGAAATGACAAAGGCTAGAGATTTGATATTTGGTATATGATTTCATCAACAGGTCCTCTACCAAGTTAAACAAATTATGCCGCTAGTGCCAAAATTGGCCCCGCCCCAGGGGGTCATAGGTTTTCGTTATATGTATATATTAAAAACTTAAAAAATCTTCTCCTCTGAAATGACAAAGGCTAGAGCTTTGATATTTGGTATATGACATCATCTATAGGTCCTCTACGAAAGTTGTTCAAATTATGCCCCTAGTGCCAAAATTGGCCCCGCCCCCGGGGGTCAGGTTTTCCATATATGTATATAGTAAAAACTTAAAAAATCTTCTCCTCTCAAAAGACAAAGATAGAGCTTTGATATTTGGTATATGATATCATCTATAGGTCTTCTACGAAAGTTGTTCAAATTATGCCCCTAGTGCCAAAATTGGCCCCGCCCTAGGGGGTCAGGTTTTCCTTATATTTATATAGTAAAAACTTAAAAAATCTTCTCCTCTGAAATGACAAAGGCTAGAGCTTTGATATTTGGTATATGATATTATCTATAGGTCCTCTACGAACGTTGTTCAAATTATGCCCCTAGTGCCAAAATTGGCCCCGTCCCAGGAGGTCATAGATTTTCCATATATGTATATAGTAAAAACTTAAAAAAAATTCTCCACTGAAATGACAAAGCCTTAAGCTTAATTATTTGGCATAAAATATTGTCTAGTCAACCTGTTCCAAGTTTATAAAATAATATCCAGGGTAAAAATCTGGGCTGCCTGGCGGTCATAGATATTCATTATTTGCATATAGTAAAATCTTATAAGAAAATTATCCTTTGAATCTCCAAAGTCTAGAGCTTAGATTTACAAGAAATAATGATAGCTTCCACACAAATAACAGTCTGTCCTCAGGTGAGCGCTTTGGGGCCAATGGCCCCCTTGTTTAAAAATATTTTGATTTTTTTATCTCCCTTTTGACAGTATGTAGGTGTTGGTCAAAGGCACTCTCCATCATAGAGCGATGATAAATGTATATATCAAATAACAAACAGTGAAATGTGAAAAGCAAACAAAATGACCAAGCAACATAATAATATTCTACTATAATGGAATGAATATTTTAGTATTATGAATAAAATTGACTTGTACCTAAGTTTGTTGTTGGCAATAATGTGCATATAATTAGATACAATTACCATTTCAGATCTGTAGAACAATGAAAGATACATATTAATGTTAATCTATTTATTATACATGTAAACAATTAAAAAGGCCATAATTCCACCAGAAACAATTTAATTAAAAAAATGCTCACAATATGCACCATGGCACTTGATGACAAAGCTTTTGTGAAACAATAATGTTGAAAACCTGGTTTTGTCGCATTGCGATGTTTCTTGTTTTTTTTTTAACTCACCTGAGCCGTAGGCTCATGGTGAACTATTAGGATCGCCCAATATTTTTCTCGTTATTTCTACATTTTTAACACTCTAGAGGTAACATTTTCAGTCCAAATAATCTGGAAATTTGTCAGGAAGTTTGTTTTGATGATTTCTAGCTCAAGTTCGAATATGGGTCATCTTGGTTCAAAAACTAGGTCACAGAGCCCAAAAATAGAAAAACATATTAACACTCCAGAGGTTACATTTTAGTCCAATTATCTTGGAAATTTGTCAGAAAGGTTGCTTTGATGATTTTTAAGTCAAGTTCGAATATGTGTCATCTGGGTTCAAAAACTAGGTCACAGAGCCCAAATATGGAAAAGTCTTGTTAACACTCTAGAGGTAACATTTTCAGTCCAAATAACCTGGAAATTTGTCAGAAAGATTGTTTAAATGATTTCTAGCTCAGTTTTGAATATAGGTTATCTGGGGTCAAAAACTAGGTCACAGAGCCCAAATATGGAAAAACCTTGTTAAAACTCTAGAGGTTACATTTTCAGTCCAAATGTCCTGGAAATTTGTGAGAAAAGTAGTTTTGATTATTTGTAGCTGAAGTTTGGATATGGGTCATCTGGGTTCAAAAACAAGGTTACAGAGCCCAAATATCGAAAAACCTTTTTAACACACTAGAGGCTACTTTTTCAGTCCAAATATCGTTGAAGTTTGTCAGAAAGATTGTTTCGATAATTTCTAGCTCAAGTCCAAATATGTGTCATCTAGGTTCAAAAACTAGGTCATAGAGCCCAAATATGGAAAAACCTTGTTAACACTTGTTAGTGGTAACATTTACAAGCCAAACAACCTGGAAATTTGTCAGAAAGATTGTTTCAATAATTTCTAGGTCAAGTTCGAAATTAGGTCATCTGGGGTCAGTTAACCAGGCCCATAGCCACTTTTGTAAAAAGCAGTCATACTCAGGTAAGCGATACAGGGCCATCATGGCCCTCTTGTTTTTTTTAATTCTGACATTGGTACTTGACTCCCCCACTCAAATTTTTTTCACTTGGGCCTCTTGTTTAACTTGGCTTATATTTAATTATCCCGCACTGAGAAAAGTGGAGCATCCTGTCTGTAGACAGGTCTTGTTGTACTTGGACTAGCATGCTGTCTTTTCCAGCAGGCTCTTTACCTTTTTAGCTCACATGTCACGTAGTGACAAAGTGAGCTTTTGTGATCACCTTTTGTCGCTGTCCGTTCGTCATTTGTCTACAATTAGTTTGTTAACACTCTAGTGGTCACATTTTTGCCTCAATTGTCATGAATGTTTGTCTCATTAATTTTTCGGTCGAGTTCGAACATGGGTTATCTGGGTTCAAAAACTAGGTCACAGAGCCCAAATATCGAAAATATTTTTAACACCCTATAGGTAACATTTTCAGTCCAAATAACCTGGAAATTTGTCAGAAAGATTGTTTCAATGATTTCTAGCAAAATTTTGAATGTAGGTTATCTGGGGTCGAAAACTAGGTCACAGAGCCTAAGCGTAGAAAAACCTTGTTAATGCTCTAGAGGTTACATTTTCAGTCCAAATGTCCTTGAAATTTGTCAGAAAGGTTGTAACGATGATTTCTAGCTCAGATTTGGATATGTGTCATCTGGGTTCAAAAACAAGGTCACAGAGACCAAATATTGAAAAACCTTGTTAACACTCTAGAGGTATCATTTTCAGTCCAAATAACCTGAAAATTTGTCAGAAAGATTGTTTCAGTGATGTCTAGCTCAATTTTGAATATAGGTTATCTGGGGTCAAAAACTAGATCACAGAGCCCAAAAGTAAAAAAAAACACCTTGTTAATGCTCTAGAGGTTACATTTTCAGTCCAAATGTCTTGAAATTTGTCAGAAAGGTAGTTACAATGATTTCTAGCTCGCATTAGCATATGGGTCATCTGGATTCAGAAACTAGGTCACAGAGCCCAAATATGTAAAAACCTTTTTTTACACTCCAGAGATTACATTTTCAGTCTAAATATCCTGGAAATTTGTCAGACAGGTTATTTTGATAATTTAAAGCTCAAGTTCGAGTATGGTATATCTAGAGTCTTGTTAACGTGCTAGCGGTAACATTTTCAGTCCAAATAACCTGGAAATTTTTCAGAAAGATTGTTTCAATGATTTCTAGCTCAAGTTTGAATATGGGTCATCTTTGGTCAAAAACTAGGTCACAGAGCCTAAATATGGAAAAACCTTGTTAACACTCTATATTTTAATTCCAAAAAACTTGAAAATTTGTCAGAAAGCTCAATTTTGAATATGGGTCATCTGGAGTCGAAAACTACTGGTAGATCACAGAGCCCAAATATCGAAAAACTTTGTAAACACTCTAGAGGCTACATTTTCAGTCCAAATATCCTGGAAATTTGTCAAACAGTTGTATCAATGATTTCTAGCTCACGTTCGAATATGGGACATCTAGGTTTAAAAACTAGGTCATAGAGCCAAAATATGGAAAAACCTTGTTAACACTCTAGGGGTAACATTTTCAGTCCAAATAACCTGAAAATTTGTCAGAAAGATTGTTTCAATAATTTCTAGGTTAAATTCGAATATTGGTCATCTGGGGTCAGTTAACCAGGTCCAGTGCCACTTTTGTAAAAAGCAGTCATACTCGGGTGAGCGATACAGGGCCATCATGGCCCTCTTGTTAGTTATTCTAACAGAGTACCCAAGGGCGACACAAGTGTTCAGCTGAACACCCATTTAGTTGATAAACTGGATGTTATTAAGTCTTCTTTTTTTAAGAAGTGGTGAAAATCTTACTATTAGGTTATGGTGTTTAAGAAGTTTTTTTAAACATTTTTGTCATAGAGAGGTGTTGGGATATTTGAATACCTGTTCTAGTAGTGCAGTTCTAATTCATCTAATGTAATGTTGTTAGATGTCATCTAAGATATGGAATACAAAGGCATATTGGTGATTTTTTGCACTGTCGACAATACATGAAAAATAGCATTGTAAACAAACTTAGAATATAGTGTTTGCTTGTTGCTTAAGTAGGAAATTGTAAAATTATCTTGTGACCTTTTAACGACTTTTATCTGAATGTCAAATAACTGATTCTGTTGTTTTTGTACAGAAACTGGTAATGACACTGACAAGGCAGATAATACAGAACCTGAACTGAGTAAATCACCCTGCAGATGTTTGGTCTAGTTTAAGGTAACTTTTACAAAATGTAGTGAATATGAAGGTTTTGATGGAGTAACACACATTTTGTAGCCAGACTCCTGTTTTTGTAGAAACTGTGTAAATTGATCGACTGCAGGGGAGCATCAAAGTTTGTAAGATAAAATTGTACTACATTATATTAGCTTTGTATACGGTTGAAGTATTTATGTAAACAGTTTGAAGTTTTTTTTATCTCAGAAATCTTTAAATTTTAAGACAGGATATATTTTGAATGTGTAGAAAATATTTAAAATTTACTTGGGACCTATTTTTCGGGTTAAATATCAATGTCAAATAACTGATTCTGTTTTTTTCTACAGAAACTAGTGTTGACACTGACAAGGCAATTAATAAAGAAGCTGAACTGAGTGAATCAGATGGTTTTTGTCTACTGCAAGGTAACTTACAAAATGTAGTGAATATGAAGGTTTTGATGTAGTAACACACATTGTGTAGCCAATTCCCTTTTTTTTCTGTAGAAAGTGTGTAAATTGATTGACTGCAGGGGAGCATCAAAGGTTGTAAGATTTAACATGATATTAGCTCTGTATAAGGTTATAATATTTATGTAAACAGTTTGAAGTTTGTTATCTCTGAAGTGTTTAAATTTTAAAACAGATTTATATTGAAAGCGTGAACAATATTTTTATTTAACTTGTGACTTTTTACTAGTTTAATATCAATGTCAAATAACTGATTCTAGTTGCTTTTCTTTAAAACCTGGTGTTCAAACTGACAAGGGAAATGATACAGAAGCTAGACTGAGTGAATCAGAGGGTCTTTGTGTAGTTCAAGGTACTCTTTACAAAATGTAGTGAATATTAAGGTTTTGATGGAGTAACACACACTTTGTAGCCAGACTCCTGTTTTTGTAGAAAGTGTGTAAATTGATCGACTGCAGGGGAGCATCAAAGGTTGTAAGATTAAACTGAAAAACATCATATTAACTTTGTATATGATTGTAGTATTAATGTAAACACTTCAGAGGTTTTTTAACTCTGAAATCATTATATTTTAAGACAGGATATATTTTGAATGTGTAGAAAATATTTAAAATTTACTTGTGACTTTTTTTCTGGTTAAATATCAATGTCAAATAACTGATTCTGTTGTTTTTCTACAGAAACTGGTGTTGACACTGACAAGGCAATTAATACAGGAGCTGAACTGAGTGAATCAGATGGTTTCTGTCTACCATAAGGTAACTTTTACAAAATGTAGTGAATATAAAGGTTTTGATGTAGTAACACACATTTTGTAGCCAGACTCCTGTTTTTGAAGAAAGTGTGTAAATTGATCGACTGCAGGGGAGCATCAAAGGTTGTAAGATTAAACTGAAAAACATCATATAAGCTTTGTATATAGTTGTATTATGTAATAAAGCAGTTTAAAGTTTTCTATCTCTTAAATGTTTAGATGAAAGACAGGATATATTTTAAAATGTGTAGAAAATGTTTAACTTATGTCTTTTTTACTGGATAAATATCAATGTCAAATAACTGATTCTGTTGTTTTTCTACAGAAACTGGAGTTGACACTGACAAGGCAATTAATACAGAAGCTGAACTGAGTGAAACGGATGGTTTTTGTGTAGTGCAAGGTACACTTTACAAAATTTAGTGAATATTAAGGTTTTGATGGAGTAACACACATTTTGTAGCCAGACTCCTGTTTATGTAGAAAGTATCTAAATTGATTGACTGCAGGGAAGCATCAAAGTTTGTAACATTAAAATGTACTATATCATATTAGCTTTGTATATGGTTGTAGTATTTATGTAAACAGTTTGAAGTTTTTTATCTCTGAAATCTTTAAATTTTAAGACAGGATATATTTTGAATGTGTAGAAAATATTTAAAATTTACTTGGGACCTTTTCTCTGGTTAAATATTAATGTCAAATAACTGATTCTGTTGTTTTTCTACAGAAACTGATGTTGACACTGACAAGGCAATTAATACAGGAGCTGAACTGAGTGAATCAGATGGGTTCTGTCTAGTGCAAGGTAACTTACAAAATGTAGTGAATATGAAGGTTTTGATGTAGTAACACACATTTTGTAGCCAGATTCCTGTTTTTTCTGTAGAAAGTGTGTAAATTGATTGACTGCAGGGGAGCATCAAAGGTTGTAAGATTAAACTGTAAAACATCATATTAGTTTTGTATATGGTTGTGTTATGTAATTAAGCAGTTTGAAGTATTTTATCTCTAAAATGTTAAGATTAAAGACATGATATATTCTAAAATGTGAAGAAAATATTTGAATTTAACTTGTGTTCTTTTTACTCTTTAAATAGTCAATGTCAAATAACTGATTCTATTGTTTTTCTAAAGCAACTGGAGTTGACACTGACAAGGGAGACAATACAGAAGCTAAACTGAGTTAATCAGATGGTTTTTGTCTAGTGCCAGGTAACTTTTACAAAATGAAGTGAATATTAAGGTTTTGATGGAGTAACACACATTTTGAACCAAGACTCCTGTTTTTGTAGAAAGTGTGTAAATTGATCGGCTGCAGGGGAGCATATGTAATACATCATATTAGCTTTGTATATGGTTGTAGTATTTATGTAAACAGTTTGAAGTTTGTTAGCTCTGAAGTGTTTAGATTTAAGACAGGATACATTTTAAGTGTGTAGAAAATATTAAAATTTAACTCGTGACCTTTTTACTGGTTAAATATCAATGTCAAATTACTGATTCTGTTGTTTTTCTACAGAAACTGGAGTTGACACTGACAAGGAAATTAATACAGGAGCTGAACTGAGTGAATCAGATGGTTTCTGTCTACCGTAAGGTAACTTTTACAAAATGTAGTGAATATGAAGGTTTTGATGGAGTAACACACATTTTGTAGCCAGACTCCTGTTTTTGTAGAAAGTGTGTAAATTGATCGACTGCAGGGGAGCATCAAAGGTTGTAAGATTAAACTGAAAAACATCATATTAGCTTTGTATATGGTTGTATTATGTAATTAAGCTGTTCAAAGTTTTTATCTCTGAAATGTTTAGATGAAAGACAGGATATATTTTAAAATGTGAAGAAAATGAATAACTTGCGTCTTTTTTACTGAATAAATATCAATGTCAAATAACTGATTCTGTTGTTTTTCTACAGAAACAGGTGTTCACACTGACAAGGCCATTAATACAGAAGCTGAACTGAGTGAATCAGATGGTTTCTGTCTAGTGCAAGGTAACGTTTACAAAATGTAGTGAATATGAAGGTTTTGATGGAATAACACACATTTTGTAGCCAGACTCCTGTTTTGTAGAAAGTGTGTAAATTGATCGACTGCAAGGGAGCATCAAAGTTTGTAAGATTAAACTGTACTACATCAAATTAGCTTTGTATATGGTTGTAGTATTTATGTTAACAGTTTAAAGTTTGTTTTCTCTGAAATGTTTTAATTTAGGACAGTATACAATCTTAATCTGTAGAAAATATTAAAAATTTAGTTGTGACCATTTAACTGGTTGAATATCAATGTCAAATAAATGATTCTGTTGTTTTTCTACAGAAACTGGAGTAAAAACTGACAAGGCAGATAATTAAGAAGCTGGACTGAGTAAATCAGATGGTTTCTGTCTAGTGCAAGGTAACTTACAAAATGTAGTGAATATGCAGGTTTTATTGGAGTAACACACATTGAGCCAGACTCCTGTTTTTAGCTCACCTGTCACATAGTGACAGGGTGAGCTTTTGTGGTCCCCTTTCGTCCGTCGTCCGTCCGTCGTCCGTTCACAATTGTTGTCAGCGCTCTAGCGGTCTTAATTTTTGTGCGATCTTCTTTAAACTTGGTCAGAATGTTAATCTCAATGATATCTAGGTCAAGTTCATAACTGGGTCATCTCACCCTTAAAACTAGGTCACTAGGTCAAATTATAGAAAAAGCTTGTCCGCACTCTAGCGGTCTTAATTTTTGTCCGATCTTTTTCATACTTGGTCAAAATGTTAGTCTCAATGATATCTAGATCGAGTTTGAAACTGGGTCATGTGACCTTCAAAACTAGGTCACAAGGTCAAATTATAGAAAAAACTTGTCCGCACTCTAGCAGTCTTCATTTTGGTCCGATCTTCTTCAAACTTGGTCAGATTGTTTATCTCAATGATATCTAGGTTAAGTTCATAACTTGGTCATGTGACCTTGAAAACAAGGTAACTAGTTTGAATTTTAGAAAAAGCTTGTCCGCACTCTAGCGGTCTTAATTTTGGTCCCATCTTCTTCAAGCTTGGTCAGAATGTGTATCCCAATGATATCTAGGTCAGGTTCGAAACTGGGTTATGTGACTTTGAAAACTAGGTCACAAGGTCAAATTATAGAAAAAGCTTGTCCGCACTGTAGTAGTCTTAATTTTGGTCCGATCTTCTTCAAGCTTTGACAGAATGTTTATCTCGATGATATCTAGGTCAAGTTTGAAACTGGGTCATGTGACTTTGAAATTTAGGTCACTAGGTCAAGTTATGATAAAAGCTTTTCTGCACTCTAGTGGTCTTAATTTTGGTCTGATCTACACTTTCATTACCATAAGATCTTGGTTCCTTTCTTCAAATTGCCATATTGCATTATTGGTTCCAGAATTATGGCCCCTGAAAGTGCCAAAATTAACTTTTTAGACCTTGTCTGCACAATAGCAGCTTCATTTTTTATTTGAATTTAATCAGACTTGTACAATACTTGAGTTAATATAAGATCTTGCAGGGTTGCCAGGGGACTTGAAAAGTCAGGGAAATTTGATTTTTTTTTCAAGGTCAGGGAATTGTCAGGGAATTTTGAAAATTGGTCAGTGAAAAATAAAAATCCAGAAAAGTTAGTGGAAAGTCAGGGAAAAATAATTTTGAAGAGCTAATATTGTTCTATTTTATTAAAGATTGCATTTACACATTTTTCCGTTATGAATCTTTTTCTTTATAATTGTGTACATTGTATTTTAATAAAAGTTCTAGTATTATAAATAACATTACTTAAAGACTGAAAGTCTCTGCAACCCTTACAACCAAAAATTAAAATAAGTATGTGTTACACTCGAAACCCATGTTCCTCCCTCCAAGATCCATGTCACAGCAACCCTCTGAACTTAGTAAGTTCTCCTATATAGGCCTTACTGCTGATAGTTTGTGTCTTGCCCATATATTTTTGCATCTATGGTTGGATTTTAATATAATTAGCAGAATTGGAAATAGAGTGAACATGTGTCAGGTACATAATCCCTGTTTGGAACGGTGTTCCAACATTCAGTTCACAGCAACCTAGTTTTTTGTATAACGGCATGATTTTTAAAAAAATATTGTGGCACAAACTTCTACATTTTTCAAGATAATGCTTTGAAACTTTAAACATGTTAGGTATCATGTGTGTACGTGCCAGATATATTTTTATGAGGCTCAGTCCATTATAGTCCACGTTGTGCATTAACAATCCTGATGACGCACGACATCTAGTGAAACTCTACCAAAGATGACCCCATGGTCATAATTGCTTGCACCCTTTGAGTCAATTGGCAATTGTATTTGCATCCACTGACTCTTGCAACCATTGAGCAGTTGTTGGCAGGTGAGAGACCCAGGGTCCCATGGACCCTCTTGTTTTAGAAAGTGTGTAAATTGATCGACTGCAGAGGAGCATCAAAGGTTGTAAGATTGAACTATAAAACATCATATTAGCTTTGTATATGGGTGTAGTATTTATGTAAATAGATTGAAGTTTTGTTATCTCTGAAATGTTTTAATTTAAGAAAGGATATATTTCTTATGTGTAGAAAATATTTAAATTTAACTTGTGACCTTTTTACTGGATAAATATCAATGTCAAATAACTGATTCTGTTATTTTTCTACAGAAACTGATGTTGACACTGACAAGGCAGATAATAAAGAAGCTGAGCTGAACTGAGTGAATCAGATGGTTTTTGTGTAGTGCAAGGTAAACTTTGCAAAATGTAGTGAATATGAAGGTTTTGATGGAATAACACACATTTTGTAGCAAGACTCCTGTTTTTTTAGAAAGTGTGTAAATTGATCGACTGCAGGGGAGCATCAAAAGTTGTAAGATTAAACTGTAAAACATCATATTAGCTTTGTATAAGGTTGTATTATGTAAGTAAGCTGTTTGAAGTTTTTTTTTATCTCGGAAATGTTTGATTTAAAACAGGGTATATTTTAAGTGTGTAGAAAATATTTAAATTTAACTTGTTACCTTTTTACTGGTTAAATACCAATGTCAAATAACTGATTCTGTTGCTTTTCTACAGAAACTGGAATTGACACTGACTAGACAATTAATACAGGAGCTGAACTGAGTGAATCAGATGGTTTCTGTCTAGTGCAAGGTTACTTATAAAATGTAGTGAATATGCAGGTTTTGATGGAGTAACACACATTTTGTAGCCAGACTCCTGTTTGTTTAGAAAGTGTGTAAATTGATCGACTGCAGGGGAGCATCAAAGGTTGTAAGATTAAACTGAAAAACGTCATTTTAGCTTTGTTTATGGTTGTATTATGTAATAAAGCAGTTTGAAGTTTGTTATCAGTGAAATGTTTTAATTTAAAATAGGATACATTTTAAATGTGTAGAAAATATTTGAATTTAACTTGTGACCTTTTTACTGGTTAAATATCAATGTCAGATATCTGATTCTGTAGTTTTATCAGAAACTGATGTTGACACTGACAAGGCAGATAATAGAGAAGCTGAACTGAGTGAATCAGATGGTTTCTGTCTAGTGCAAGGTAACTTTTACAAAATGTAGTGAATGTAAAGGTTTTGATGGAGTAACACATATTTTGTAGCCAGACTCCTGTTTATTTAGAAAGTGTGTTAATTGATCGACTGCAGAGGAGCATCAAAGATTGTAAGATGAAACTGTAAAATTTCTTATTAGCTTTGTATATGGTTGTAGTATTTATGTTAACAGTTTTGAAGTTTGTTATCCCTGAAATGTTCATATTTTAAGACAGGATATATTTTGAATGACTTGTATAAAATATTTGAATTTAACTTTTGACCTTTTAACCAGTTTAATACAAATGTCAAATAACTGATTATGTCGTTATTTTTCAGAAACTGGTGTTCACACTGACAAGGCAGAAAAAAATAGAAGCTGAACTGAGTGACTCAGATGGTTTTTGTCTAGTGCAAGGTAACTTTTACAAAATGTAGTGAATATTAAGATCTTGATGGAGTAACACACATTTTGGTAGACTCCTGTTTTGTAGAAAGTGTGTAAATTGATTGACTGCATGGGAGCATCAAAGTTTGTAAGATTAAACTTCATATTGGCTCTGTTTATATGGTTGTAGTATAGTTTGTAAACAGTTTATCTCTGAAATGTTTAAATTTTAAGACAGGATATATTTTGAATGTGTAGAAAATTCTATTATATTGTGACAATTTATTGCAATGATTAAAAAAACGTAAATCGTAAATGAGTGGCCAGTTATTCTATGTCTAGTGCGTTTTATAAAACTGAAGAAATATCATCAGTTACCCTCTAGAATGCCTATTTTGTTTTGATGTTTATTAAGCCTTACCTAAATGTTTTCTCCAAGTAGAACTGCATACATGTATTTAAACTAGATTATTGTTGGTATAAGGAATTAAATTCTAATATATTATCGATTAGCAAACAATATATATATATATATTTAAGAACACATTAACAAAATATTATCAAGATTAACAACTAATTTTCAGTTATTGCTGATGGGGAAGCCCAGGAGCAAACAAAAGGAAAAAAGTAGGAAGCTAATTCATTCGACAAATATTTCACAGTTTAACGTGCTAAAACTTCAGAAAAATATGTATGGAGACCAACCCAAAAGATTGCACTTGAACAACAGTTTGCAAAAAATATTAGATAAGAAAAGGTTCCTGGAATACTAGACTGTTTAAATGCTCAGGGAAAGTGTAGTGTTTTAAGTGCACTCCCATGGAAGAAAATAAAGTTTGCTGTTTACAACATAATCAGAACAAGAAAAGACAGATTAAATAAAATGTAGACATTACAATAAAGAATCTGTTACAGTTACTGGAATCAGCTTGTCCATCTGGCCATCAGGTTTTGCTTGTTTAGGGGATAAGTCAACAATTATTGGAGGTATTAACTCGAAAATTCAGAAGTTGAGAGGGGTCATTGAGGAGATGAGCAGTGCTCAAGGGCCATAACTCTCTTTTGCATAATTTTGGGGTTATCGTAGTTGGTAATTTTTCTTACTTTATTTTTATCTGGAGCTTAATCAAATAAGTAATGGAGTTATCAGGTCGAAACTCATATACTGATAGATGTTTTTGTTGTGATGTGCTGTATATATGAACCATAACTCTTTTGGCAAGATATTGGAGATCTTGCATTTTGTAATTTATCATGATTATTTTTTTGTATGGAACATGGCTCAAAAAGAATTGGAGGTGTCAACTTGAAGTATTTTGCTTAAGTACTATAATTTTTCTCCAAATGCATTTTCACCAACAAATTACCACCTGGTACCTCTCCAAGCATAAGTGGAGCATAGGAAAGTTGTGTACAACCGGAATCGGTAAATGTTAACCTGGGATATAGTATAGTAGTAACAAACATTGAAACAAAGAAAAATGAAAAGACCTCTAATTATGAGCACAGCCATTCCAGCTGACAACGTTACCGTTATTAAAAGTTATTAATAAACAAACTTTCTTGCCTTTATAAAGCTATATACAATGCATATATATATATAAGAACGTTCAAGGGACTAGAAGATTAAAAGGTGTTCTTCTGACTATTTTGTCCCGAAATAATAAACCACAAATAAATGCATATCCCGTGAAATATGCAAAACAACTTTTAAACAACTGAATTTTGGATGGTTTGAAAGTGTTTTGCAGTCATGGTGTGGCATTATGTTTAGCATGAAATCTAACAGGTACGTCAATCCAAGCAATTTATTTTTGGACAGATTCGCCCATAAAATTCATGAAGCGACATCTGACGAAACTGAAACGAAGCGTGTAAACAGTTATATCTACGCATTTTTTTCCATAATATGAATGTCAGTTTAAAGTTAGAAACCACTGTCAAGGAACTTAGATATCAGCTAGATTATGTATTATATGAATAGGTTGCAAGTAATCCTTTCTTAATGGACCATATGACTATTTTATGCTATTTACTTTGTCAAAATTGTGTGCAATTGTATTACATATTTATGCTAAATAAATAAATTGCTTTGTTTTCTTAGTTATTACGCGAATATAACATGAAAAATGCAAATTATCTTTTAATAAACTCTCAGTTTTTTTCTAGTGCAGAAAGAAGTCCACGTCCTTAAATTGATTACGTTTTACCCCTTAATCTCACCGATGGATGATATATCTACACAGATATATACAATGTGAACAATCAATTGACACCTATTAAGTAAAAAGGAAAGTAAAGGTAAAGGGGAAAGTCGAATCTTCGATGCGTTGATTATATTTTATTTCTACATTTATATTTTTTATGAAATAAAACCTTTACTGCATATATATTTTACACATTTTTGAAGTTAATATACATTTTTTTTTACAAAACACTTCACTTTTTTAAGATCACTTAAACTGGCCCGTATATATATGAACACCTTTTCAAGAGGTCACTGATCTGAATTTCCCCCCGACGATATTCCTCTTTCTATATTTTCTGCCCTATCAAATCACTATACCTCACAAGAATAATGTACAAGAAAAGCATTGATGCAAAGCATCAAAGGGCGTCCAAAGGAATGTTTAAAGCCAAGAAATGCAGCAAGAGACATTGAACTAGTAGACATCTGATAGTCAGATATATTCTTATAAACTTTTCAATGGTTAATTGGAATTCACCAGGTTTGTAGATAGATGAATAAGCAAACGAAATGCATAATAACACACTACTTGTTCATCCTGAACTTTGGTTGGTTTGCTAGAGATTAGAATATCAATTGTATTTTCTTTGGAACATAAAAAAACAGTAGTCAAAATGTACTAAGTCTGTTTTTTATTTTAAATGTAACAAATATACAAACAGTATAAAAATATTAACAAAAGGACTAATATTGTAATATCACGTGCATTTTTTAATGTCAAATTAAAGAAATGAATGGTTTCTATTAATACTGGAAGTAGAACACACACTGGAATGAAACATATAGGACGAATGTCAGTGACGAAATTCTGGACATTTTTGTAATACATGCCAACAAAAATAATGGTACATTAAAAATATCAAGAATAAATTTGCATGGCATGTTGATATGGTGAATCAATACATGGTATTTGTGGGACAGAAATTATGGAATATATTGCAACTGTTACAACAAGAGCTGATTCAACCGGGTCATGCTCCCCAAAAAGGACACAAAAGTATTTTGTCCATAAAGTCTTTCAACATAAAGATATTATGTTATAGAAAGTCGCTGGTGAAAGTTAAAATTGCTTACACATCCAATGAAGAAATAAATAAATAATCTAGTTTCAGAGTTATAACTGGCACACAGTTCAAAGTGTAAAAAATGAAAAAGGGCAATAACTCCAAGAAAGAAAAATTCTAAGCGGAAAGGGGAGAATGATTCGAAACAACAAATTGTGCACACCTGTTTGTGATACTAGGATCTGTATTCTTTCTGGTACCTTGATCAACTGTTTTTTTCCTCATGGATTGTTTATGTTTCCGCTTTTTAGAAGCTTCACCAGTTGAGTATGAATGATCCACAATCATATTATTAAATGTATCATATAAACCATGTCCTGATGTAAAACAAAACTTGTTTTCTGACACCTCTGATGACATATTCTTGTTCTGACCTAAATGTTCGTGGGCAATGTCAAACAAATAATCTTGGAAATTATGCAGCAAGAAATTTTCATTAATATTTGCGATGTCTATAAAAACTTGTGTCAAGTCAAAACTTGCTCCTGAATATTCTGTAAACAAAAACAACTAAAGTTTATCTAAGGTCTCGAAGCGTAATACAACAGCAGCACAATTTTCTGAATACCTTCCACTAACATCACGTTCATGCGAGTCAAAGATATAAAAGCTACTTGTCATTGGTGATAAATATAGAGCTATTGTTAATTGATTTATAGTCAACAAATGATATGAGGTCAATCTACTACTTTGTTGAATTGCTTCAAGAAAGAAAAAAAAAAAAAGTCTGACCCACAAGTGTGTTTACATTCCTATCAATTACTTCATAATACAGATCATGTAAAAATTTCTGTTGTTAAATGTCACAGTATTTTGCAAATCAACATGACTAAGATACCTAATCATACCCAAGTTTCCACTCAAATCACCAAAAAAAAACGATTGCCTTGAATCAAAATGGAAACAACTTCTTGCGGCGAAAATTCGGGTCGATTTAGATATTCACGGTTAAAAAGTGCCAGAAGTGCAATCAGCTGGTGCAGCTCCAAAAATTGGCGGGATATTGAAATCATGTGACTGTCTCGACCAATCGTAAAATATTATATAGACTGTTTCTAGTCTTTCATTGCGCTGACCTCGGGAACCAAACACTAAAAAACGAAGTGCGCGATTCATTAACCGGATAGAACCTACGGAAACAAATATGAAAATAATATCATAATAACAGTTCGTAATAAGAAATGACTAAGGTTTATTTATTATCTAAAATATTTTTCTTATAACTAAATTTGTAAAAAGTGCAATTTATTGTTGAATATGTTTGCATTTCATTTCATTTCCTGCAAAATTCTCCAGTTCGCTATTCATAACTATACCGCGACATGAATGACAGTCAATAACAACAACAACTACCCTTTCACAAAATCTGAACTCATTCCATAAAGGGCGTCGCGCTTCGGCGCGGACGCCAAAAATTGATGCCACATAAGTATCAAATAGATTTAACATTAATTTTATAAACGTTCAATCCATATTTCTTGTACGTAAGGTTCTTTTGTTCATTATCAAAACAAAAAATAAATTACCAGTTATATATTATTATTAGCTTTGATAATAAGTCATGGCTAAAACACACCTTGTGGGCGTTACTACTGTTATATGACACATTTAATAAACAACGCCCAACCAACACCTATATTAATGACATGGTTATTCAATTAGCTTAGGGTCTTTCAGATAGAAATATGATCTTACGTCATCGATTAAGCACCCTAGCAGGCAATCCTACTCTGACATTTCATGAGTAATAAAGATAAAGAATACAGTTAAATACAATATCAATCGACACCTACACCTATATAAATGACAAGGTTATTTGATCGAGAATTAAGGCCCTGCTTCAAATGAAAGCAGTACCATCATCACCATCACCAAAAACAACAACAACAACAAAAACAAAGAAAAAACAAAACAAAAGACCCCAAAAAAATTATTTTGATTTTGAAGTTAATTTGCGCATTAATTAAAAAGAAAACATTTGATAATTTATATAATATATATAAAATTCTACATCACGTTCTTTTAACTTGTGTCTTTTTTGTGATGTTGTTCACGCCTATTAAAAACAGAACACATACACTTAATAAACATTTTCTTTTATGATTGTTTAAAATACAAAGTTCTTATTGTCTTTTAGTAATTAACTGTTTGATATTGATTGCATTAATTGATATCGAAATAGTAAAAAGTTAAACCGGATTTAACCTCATTACAAATAATATATTAAATATTTTCAGTAGCTTCACCAAAATATATAGAAGAAAAAATATATTACTCCACGGAGCAAGGTTGACAAATACTTTTAAAAGGTAATTAGATTTTCAACTGCCAATTCCACTACTAGCAAATATTTAAGCTTATTTCAAATTAATTAAAAAATCACAGAAAATAATGAAGCAATTATAAACCTAAATTTCTTTTTCAAAATATTTATTTTCAACAAATTACCACACAAATATAAACAAAACACATAAGTACAACAAAGAATATTTTGTTTATTACTTTGTGGTGAATCGTTATTTCTTTGTGGCGAGTCGTTATTACTTCGTGGTGAATCGTTATTGTGGCGAATCGTTACGTTTTCGTAAGTAAGTCGCCTTATATTATAAACGTGCATTTCACTTAATTCTGTTTACAATTATACACAATTATAAAATTATACACATGATTTGTAAAACACAGGGATGTTCACAGACCCCATTTAAATGAAAAACGGTATTTGGCTAAGCAACATATACATCCTCTGGCTTAGAAAGCTACTGTTGTTCTTAAACACCTCAAATCATGACTTAATACTACATAGTTTCTAGAAAACAGTCCACCCTCCCCAAACGTCACCTCTCACACCCTCTTTAAAAGGACAGTTTGATCTACCCCGTTGGCAATCCGAGCATTTTCACCTCTCTCGAGTGACACCTCTCCCAATCGAGCCACGACATTGCAGTTTCTTCCCAATGACAAATGAAACCCTCTCGGGAACGTCAGAAAAAAGCGATTTGGATATTTCCGGGATTTCACAAATAACTGAAAAGGTATTTTCAGCGAATGTGTGAATGTGTCAAGTCTAAAATCATAAGGCTGAAAACAACCTGCGATTTTAAAATTAAACATACTTGAAATACCGACGTGAAATGCCGAAGCAGTTTGTTTGTCAACTTTCAGGTATTCTTATTACGGATGTGCAAGGTTGTTTGTTGATTCACCGACAATACCAGATATCGAAATGTGAGAATTCATAGCTCATTAAATCTGAATACAGCAGTTTGACGTTTGGATTTTTTTCATTTATGCTCTGTTGGGTTTGATATGTGGTAATATGTATTTATACTCTGCTTTTTCCAAACTAATCAGATATGATAATCTCTGCTTGTACGTCAGCGTCATACATCAAAGAAGTAGGCATTTTTGTCACACCAAATTTAAAAGGTACAATGTAAAAAATTATAAGTTTTATAAACACTTCTAATGAAATAGTATGTACATAAATAAAGATTTTAAAGACAGTAAAGTGACTGTAGTCATTCTATTTATTGCAAGCTATTATATATGATAATACTTCGAGCTGACAAGTTCAACATTGAAGATTGGTTGAGCCTCCCGAGAATAACAATCCCTCTACAACGAACACATTCCTTTTAACCGAATGGTGTTTACTCTTGGGAGGTTGGATTGCAGTCTAAGTAGTGCACGGTCATGTGGCTTCGGCAGGTACCGAGGATAAACAAACTTGTTACTTGTACACATAACAAGTATACACATTACTGTATACACATTATACAAGAGCGTGTCAATTGACTTTCCCAAATGTACTGTAGTGATTTTGTTGGTTTGTTTCTAGGTTACTGTAGCGAGTTCACTGCGGATGATCACGTGATCAAAATCGTACAATGGCTCAAATAATGGCGGCCGGATCGCTCGGTTGAAGCACCAAAATCGAGGTAAGCATACAGTTAACGGTAGATTTATTTCTAAAACGTGGCCGCACGGAACCCCTGTATAAGAAACATGTACTGGCATCTTATTGTTTACTTTGTAGCTCACCCTGTTTAGGCTTGAAAGTCGAAAAAGTTGTTTTGGATATTGAGTACAATGGGCGAACCGGTCCTTCTTCTCGTTGTTTTCAGCAAAAGAAACACATGTATTGCAATATTTGCATCGACGTCTTGTGTACAATTCTAATTTTGCCTTTCATGAAAAGTTCCATTGTTTGTGAAGTTGCATTACGAAGTTACACATCTATTGACGACGCAAGTACAATGGTCAAACCAGATTAAATGAGTACAATGGTCGACCGATTCTATTGCCTACCACTACTCATCAAGTTTTACATTGAATTATTCTTGCTTTTCATACCCTGTCATTCAAACAAATACAATACTGAAGACAGAAGGGTACTACTACCACTACTACTACTACTATTTAACCACTACCTATTCCTATATATATATATATTTATCGACATTTTTCAGAAACCATCATTTTGACTCAAGTGACCGTACGCGTATTGGTCGAAAATCCAAAGTTTGAACGATCTCTACTGACAGAAATTCAGTGCAGAAAGCTGCCCTTGGTGTCCGGTGGGAAAAAGCTAGATGCAATCAGGCAAAGTTGCTGCCTTCGTCGAAAATGGGAATAGTTGTTTGAATGAGAAAATGTGTATCTGTTTAAAACATTGTAAAATGACTTGTACAATATATTTCTGTTTTCAGCAAATGCTATATAGCTGCAAAATGTTATCTACTTGTAATAATTTTTGTTAGGACAGTGTATTAAATCGCTTCCAGAAAACTAAATTTCTTTTTGATCCGATTAACATGTTTTCGGTTTTTAGTATTGATATTACTAATAGATAATGTTCATAGCTAGCATTATTATAGAATGATTGGCCATCTAGAAACTAAACCAATTCAACCTCTATTGTATTATTACGTGTATTGTCACAATAATTATGTTGAGTTTTAATGTTGTGTCTATATATGTATAGTGTGAGAAAATGATTAAATAAAAATATTGATTAATACCAAGAAAAAGTCTTTATTATCAATCAAACATATATTTTTTAATACTGCTAATATAAAAAGTACACCTGTATCTTGATAATCTCATAAAATAAAAAGAGATCACATATTATGTAATCACAAAAATAATCACACTGATACATGCCTATGCACGTAAGGCATATATTATAATGAAAAAGAAAAACATAATTGAAAACTAAAAGTAGGTGAAAGGAATGGGAAGCAAGATGATCCATGAGCGTTGCCCTTGTTCGGAAAGCTTTGGAGCACATGCTGCAGGTCTGAGTGGGTTCTCTATGGTATAATCTGTGTTGTTGAAGATCGGCTTTAGTGACGAAGGAACACATTTTTCGCATTTGTTGAATTTCAATCCGTCATGTTTGTTTGCTTTGAAACATAAAAAAATTGTGGCAATACTATCAGATAATTTATCTCAATATACATAAATTGAAAGAATGAATATCGATTGTGTTTAATGACGCAGGGGATGTTACATACACTTGAAGGGATTCGGTAATTTGGGCAAAAATATCCAAATTGTTGCATCAAAATTGTTGGCATTGTGTATGATTTATAATATTTTGAATTTTAACAAATTATGATTTTAATTTTAGAGTTTTATAGATCTTTATCATATCTGAATTTTAAGTTTTATAAATCGTATAAATGTCACTCTTTCAGAGTTATGATGTTCATGCTATGATTAGTTTAAATAAATTTTAAACTATATAATTAAACAGTGTAGATGATTGCGTATGACACTTAAATTAACTATATCCATTAAATTGAAGCATTTTTTTACCCTTCTGTCTTCGGTATTGTATTTGTTTGAATGACAGGGTATGAAAAGCAAGAATAATTCAATGTAAAACTTGATGAGAAGTGGTAGGCAATAGAATCGGTCGACCATTGTACTCATTTAATCTGGTTTGACCATTGTACTTGCGTAGTAAATAGATGTGTAACTTCGTAATGCAACTTCACAAACAATGGAAACTTTTCATAAAAGGCAAAATTAGAATTGTACACAAGACGTCGATGCAAATATTGCATTACATGCGTTTCTTTTGCTGAAAACAACGAGAAGGACCGGTTTGCCCATTGTACTCAATATCCAAAACAACTTTTTCGACTTTCAGGCCTCAACAGGTTGAGCTACAAAGTAAACAATAAGATGCCAGTACATGTTTCTTATACAGGGGTTCCGTGCGGCCACGTTTTAGAAATAAATCTACCGTTAACTGTATGCTTACCTCGATTTTGGTGCTTCAACCGAGCGATCCGGCCGCCATTATTTGAG
This sequence comes from Cyclina sinensis, assembly GCA_012932295.1. Classification (NCBI taxonomy): domain Eukaryota; kingdom Metazoa; phylum Mollusca; class Bivalvia; order Venerida; family Veneridae; genus Cyclina; species Cyclina sinensis. The sequence goes on from JAAONU010000011.1 coordinate 1,775,831, forward strand.
CCATTGTACGATTTTGATCACGTGTTCATCCGCAGTGTAGTTTAAATTATCTTTTTACACATGCCCAGACATGGTAAGGATGTAGCACAATGTTGGTGGTTTAGGTCAGACTGGCAAAGGTACTGGTAATTCCAAAGTAAAAATAAAGGTTTAAGTGCTGCGCATTCAAGAGTTGATTAGAATTTTTTCTGCTAGATAACAGATTTGGAGAAAATCATTCCGAGCCATGCCGAGCTAGAACCAGTCTATGTTCCTTAGTGACCAGCTCTGGTCACTCATTGGATGTCATCGGTGTTTGCAAGGCAGTTGCTGTGACTGAGCCGTCGTAAACGGATACAGAAAAGTATATCATGAATTGAAATAGCGATAAATATCCGGGCGTCTCAATCACTGATGTCACAATGTGTGTTTTTAATTTTTCACAGGTCGAAAAAAAGTGGCCTTTGCATGTTCTATTCAGTTAGCTACGGCGATAAGATATAAATATATAATCCAACAAAAGCCTTGAAGTGTGTTTTAAACGTTTCACAATTAACTGTATTTACTTTAGAGTAAGAGTTACACACAAATGCCTGAAGTATCTCATCATGTGTAATGACACATGACAGTATGTAATAGCTACTACAAATGTCAGCAATAAGTGTACACAAACAAACGTAAGAAGCCGTTTCGATAGGACGAACATCAAATAATTCGAGTCAAATAATGTTTTTTATTAGGTGTATCGATACCAATAAATCTATCAAGATAGGAGACACAGAACCAAATATGATTGTAACTTTACTTATTACAAAACTGCATAGGATTTTAAAGGACTTGTAAAATGAAAAAAAAATATGTCCCCGAACTAATCAATCCATGAAAAACATTGCAGCGGATACAAATCAGACTAATTTTCCTCCAGATACAAAATTTTATCAGTATACATCTGGTCCATAATATTATACACGTTCTTAATCATATACGTTAGTATTTGCAGTCCTAACATTTAGGATTTCCCTTTTCACGTTCCTAATAGGGAAATATTGATTGAAAAATTTCCCAGTCAGGAAAGGAAACACATACTTTATGTATGTACATTGCCGCATGGCCTCCGGGCTGGAAAGAACACGTTGGATGGGCAAATTTTCAATCCATTATTGTTTCTGATATCTTCAATCTTAAAGTTGACGCGTTCAGTATTTTCATTGTTTAGACAAAAAAGTTTCCCCAGCCAGAAAGAAACTGAGAATTTCTATTTCCTGGTTTCATTCCCACATTTAAACAAATACAACTTGTATTTAAAATGAGTATTCAAGAAATACACAAATAAGCTATCATTCAAAAAAGTACAGGAACAATGTATTTGATAGACAATCAACTTATCGACTATACGGAAAGGTTAAAAGGCTATTTTAATTTTTAAATGTTATTTACTTTCTTTTATTTTGGTCTGTCTTGGTATTCTTAAACGTTTATCTATTTAGAAAAGTGTTTCTCTTTCAAACATAATAAATGTTATTTTATGTTACAAAAATTAGAAGTAGTTATATTTATTGGAGATGGAAAAAATACATATTATATTAAACTGGCAAAAAATGACAGTCGGTAATTTTACATCTACCGGTGTATACTGACAGGCTAAAAATTAGCTGCTGGATTGTGGACCATGATTCGTTGGTGAAATTCTCTTAATAGTAAATCATAAATATGGCAGAAACTTTCCTAGACTTCAAAAACTCTGAATGTGGTGCATAATATATCACATTCAGCTTTTCAGATTGAAATCAAAGCTTTCCTGTTCAAAACCAGGAAAGTTTTATACTGCCAACCGTAACAGTAACGGAATTGCTGGCTCTTTCCTATATTGGAAACTTCTTATCCTAAAACTGGAAAGTGCTGAAAGCTTCAGCTGTGGTCCTGAATATCCCAGAAGCAAACATTTTTACAACTTTGCCCAAGTTACTAGTAGTCGTCCCGGAGCCAAATGCGTGAAGGTACTTGTTTTTTTTAAAAGGGGTTGTTTCCTTTCCCGAACTTTTAATGAATAGTTCCTAATCAAGGTGTAAAGGGGAAATCCCCTAGCTGTTTCATGCTTTTAGCAGTATTTATCATATCAAAGTTCAAGAAGTAGTGACTTCACTGCGTGTAATTCATAAGGTAGTGCAAGGATGTAGCAATGGATACTGTAAACTTTTTTGTAAATATATTGTTTGACAAATTAAGAAACACTTAAACACTATAAAACCTTAAATTCACATCTTCTGTCGTTTTGATTATAACCAAACCTAGATAAGTTTTTTTAAATTTGTTTCACTACTTTGGAGGTATGACGGACATTAAAAATTAGTAGATGTAAGGTAGATAACTCTTGCTTCATTCTAGACGAATAGTAGACTTCGAGTTGTCAACCTTGCAATGAACGGCTTAGGAAATGAAGGTGCATTTGGTATTGCTGAAATCTTGAAGCAGTCAGGAACGATTACTTCTGTTGATGTAAGCCAGAACAGGATAGCGTCTGTGGGCGCCACTGTAATAGGGAAGGCTCTGGAGACAAACGACCTGCTTAAAATACTAAAGGTAAAAATTTAGGGGTTTTGTAAGCAAGATTATTAAGTGATCTGGCTGTCAGGTTTAGAAAACTTATTTAAGATCTTTTTGAAATATTCAATGAAGTTTAAATTGCAAGACTTTTTGTGTGTAAAGAGGTTCTTGCTCTTAAGTCGGGTGTGAACAAAGTCATGAGCAAATATTGAAAAAAATTAAAAGCTAACGATCAAATGATTTTCGAATTTAACATTAGTTCTCGCTGTCCTGTCTTAACAGGTGGTTTTTCCCTTTTCACGATAGAAGATCATGATAACACATTGATAAATATAATTCTAGCGACATACACTACTTAACAGCGATACAAAATAAAATATCTCGGTTTGTTATCTGTTTAACGTTGTTAAAATAAAAAGAGACAAGAAAAAGAATTTCAAAGCACGTTTTGAAAAAAAACCCTGATAGTTGACGCTAACAGGTTTTTAACCGAGTAAGTTATTTTTGTGTCAGATTGGTGATAACCCTCTTGGCCTTGATGGAATCAAGACATTGCTGAAAAGCATAACATCTGAAAGCAGTTGTGTCAGCAACCTTGACCTGTCGGTAAGTCACTCTCTTCTGTTATATCTTCAAGTCTGTAGAATATAGCGCGAGCATCTGGTCTTCACATAAGTTATCAGTTATGGTTAAAATACCACTAAACCTTCTGTTTCGAACCCAGTACAGGGTGATTAAGGGTTTCGCGCTCACCGAAGGTCACTGAATATAGATATTTTAGAATTACAGTTGGCTTTCTTTACTTTGTTCCCTTGGTACTGACATCAAAATTCGAAGAAATCAAAATCGAGCTGAATAATGGCTATTAGAGAGATACGCAAAGCATTTCCGAAACTAGGTATCGAGAGACTGATATTTAGCCTCATCAAATAAGTTGCGTTTAAGACACTTTCTAACTTACTAAATTTTGGTGTTTTACTTCAAAAGAGGCGTATCGACGTTAATTCTTATGAACAAAGGCTGCTTAAACTATTTTGGCAATGTATAGCTTTGTTACTTTAACTACAGTAACGTATATACCAAATATCTTCTAACTTATTTGGTTTGTAGCCCCGTGTCATTAAGATATTGCGTTAAGTTTAGGTACACAGAAACCAAGTTTGTAATATAATTTATAGTTTTAACTTCAAAAAATAATCATTCAGTATTTTAATGTGTACTCTAATTACCACATAAAACTTTTAAGATAAAATATTTTGTCATTTAAAGGGACTGACTCACAGATGGGCCAACGATGAAAAAAGAAAGAAAATGTTTATACATCTTGAAATTCTTGCTGTAAACTAAGTTACTGACTCATTTTTTGGTACAGAAAAACATCGAAATATAAAGTTTTACACACTTCTATCGGTAGAAAATTTATCCCGTTAGTCAAGGAGTAGATACTTCACTTATAAATTAATTTTGACGAAACTTAATAGTCAGTTGCTGTGGTGTAGATCGGCGCCCTATTTTTTACCGACCGAACGGTCATGGGTTCGAATCCTGGTAAAGTCGGAACTTTTTTTTTTCAGTTTTCATGGTGTATAGAAGCAAAATATTATTTTTTTTCCATAGTATATTAACTAATCTTAAGTTTTAAAGAGAAAAAATCGACTAAATTCTGTGAGTCAGTCGCTTTAAAACAAATATTTGTTTGTCATAAAACTTGTTTTGAGGTCCCGACGAGGGGCATGGCGTTCATTCGAACGTAGCGCTTGTTCAAAATAAAACTTCACAAAACAGTGACTTTTTATCTGTCTATTATCTATGATAACAAAGCTTTTATAGTTATGACATGCTGTCCACAAAACAGTCATGAAATTAAAAAACACAATAGGCCCACGAAATCTAAGATTTTGCAACCGGAAAGTGGTACTTACCTTCGATGATTATGCAATACTAATTGTCATATGAAAAGAATTCTGTAGAGAAGCATTTTTCTTAAAAGTGGATACGCTTCTTTTCAAGTAAAAAAAAAAAACACCTTCCAAAAATAAATAAATAAACAAACAAATCAATAAATAAATTGCAAGAGCTTAAATGCTAGGCAGTGCGATCCAATCCGCGTGAAAACAAAACTGTTTTGATTTTTTTCGAAGGAAGGTAACATGAAGGAATGTATTCTCGAGTCAAGCAAAAATTTACTCCGTCCCTGGGTGGGCTTGAACCACCAACCTTTCGGTTAACAGCCGAACGCGCTAACCGATTGCGCCACAGAGACATACTATCCTTACGCAATTTGATAAGTACAAATTAAATTTGAAAGTCATTTTCTGTATAATAATTACATACTTAAACGACAAGCGATAGAGGAATGCCTTAGGCGATTCTTGAACATAACATAGATAAAGATACATTCAGTCAGTTTAGAAACTTTATTATTTATATATTTATCTATTATTTGTTATAAACCTTTATATAAACGATGTATATATCCTAACCAAGAGAACAAAGTAGACATGCACTGTCTTTTCGTGTCTATCAGTGATCTCTTTGACACACCAATATTACGAAATTTAATAACTGATGACATTTGCATACCGATAAGCTTAGGATTCACCTGTTACAAATTATAACATTAATTTTAAAGTTATACTCGGCTCATGTTTCAAACAAATATTGAATATAAAAAGAAATAACCTTCAGAAACATTTTAGCTATAAAACGGTATCTGCATTAAATGTACACCAATGTAGTATAAAACGGCCGGTTACAACAGTATTCAAGAAACAAAGATTTGTCACGGAAATTTACGGAAGTCAGTCCTCCATTATTGGAAAGACTCCTTGTGAATTTATAAGGTATACCGTCTGATATTGCGAATATTTCCGAATGTGATCGGACTGTTTCCGACTTTGTTCGGTAATCTGCGTTTGAACTCGATAGTTAAAAAGTCGGCGTTTTTTTAAGTGACTGACTCACAGATGGGCCAACGATGAAAAAAAGAGGGCTATGATGGCCCTGGATCGCTCACCTGATTACTTTGGCTGTAGGTTTGCTGTTAAGCAGTATTTCATTTTTTAATTGAAAATATATAAGTGCCTACAAACCAAATATGTAAAATATCAGTCAATAAATAAAGGCTCGATGACAGAAAGTAGAAATATCTATTAAAAGCTATATTGAGATTGACCTTGACCCAGTGACTTCAAACCCTACCCATGGGTAGAGATCTATGCAAGGAACCTATATACTGAATATCAAAGATATTGGTCTTTAAATGAAGGCTCTATAAGGTACAGTGGATAAATCTATTTTCAGCCTCCATGACCTTTAACCTAATCTAATTATTTGAAAAAGTTTGATAAAGCTTGCTTCATGCCAAATTTTAAAATTATAGGCCTTGTGGTTTCAGACAAAAATATTTTTAAAGATTTGTTTTTTTACATATTAGGGGCCCCCGGGACGGGGCAAATTTTGACCCCAGGGCCAACATTTAAACAATATTGGTAAAGGTTCATTACACAATACTCAACACCAAATCTCTAAGGTCTAGACCTATTTGTTTTGGACAAAAATTATTTTTCATGTTTTTCCTATATACATCTATGTAAACCACGAGAACCCTGGGGCGTACCCAATTTTGACTCAGGGAACATAATTTGAACAAACTTGGTAGACATCCACTAGACAATGCTACATACCAAATATCTAAGCTGTAGGCATTGAGGTTTCCAGTAAGAAAATTTTTAAAGATTGCCTTTTTTTTAAATATTAAGGGCCCCCGGGGCGGGGCCAATATTGACTCCGGGGCCAACATGTAAACAATACTGGTAAAGGTTCTCTACACAATACTCCACACCAAATATCTAAGGTCTAGTCCAATTAGTTTCGGAGAAAAATGATTTTTCAGGTTTTTCGTATATAACTATATGTAAACCAAGAAAATCCTGGGGCGTGGCCAATTTTGACCCAGGGGACATAATTTGAACAAACTTGGTAGATATCCACTAGCCAATGCTACATATCAAATATCTAAGCTGTAAGCATTGTGGTTTCTGAGGAGAAGATTTTAAAGATTTCCTATATAAGTCTATGTAAAATGAAGTGACCCCTGGGGAGGGGCTAATTTTGGCCCCAGGGAAATAATTTGAACAATTTTTGTAGAGTTTCATTAGAGGGTGCTAAATGCCAAATATCTAAGCTCTAGGCCTTGTGGTTTCAGACAAGAAAATTTTTAATGTTTTTCCTTTAGGCTGGTAAGGCAACCAGAGTTCTGCATGGAATTGATTTCTTTGAACAACTTTGGAATAGCTTGATGCAAGGAACATCCATGATAAGTTCATCAACTTTGGCCCGGTGGTTTCAGAGGAGATGTCGTTTGAATGAAAAGTTTACGGACGTAGGGACGGACGGACGCCGGACGGATTGCGATCACAAAAGCTCACCTTGTCACTCTGTGACAGGTGAGCTAAAAAAAGAAAATGTTTATACATCTTGAAATTCTTGCAGTAATTGTGAAGAATATATCTAAACTAAGTTACTTAATCATTTTTTGTTACGGATAAACATCAAAATATAAAGTTTACACACTTTTTTCGGTAGAAAATTTACCCCGTTAGTCAAGGAGTAGATACATGTACTTTAGTTGTAACATTAATTTTGACGAAACTTCATAGTTTCTGTGGCTCAGTGGTGTAGGTCGTCGCTTTTTATTTTACCGACCGAAAGGTCATGGGTTCGAATCCTGGTAAAGTCAAAACTTCTTTTTTCAGTTTTCATGGTGTATAGAAGCAAAATATTATATTTTTTTCCATAGTATATTAACTAATCTCAAGTTTTAAAGAGAAAAATTCGGCTAAATTCTGTGAGTCAGTCGCTTTAAAACAAATATTTGTTTGTTATAAAATTTGTTTTGAGGTCCCGACGAGGGGCATGGCGTTCATTCGAACGTAGCGCTTGTTCAAAATAAAACTTCACAAAGCAGTGACTTTGTATCTGTCTATTATCTATGATAACAAAGCTTTTATAGTTATGACATGCTGTCCACAAACCAGTCATGAAATTAAAAACACAATACGCCCACGAATTCTAAGACTTTGCAACACGAAAGTGGTACTTACCTTCGATGATTACTAATTGTCTAATAATAAGAATTCAGTAGAGAAGCATTTTTCATAAAAGTGGATACGCTTTTTTTCAAGTAAAAAAATAACCACCTTCCAAAAATAAATGAATAAACAAACAAATCAATAAATAAATTGCAAGAGCTTTAATGCTCGGCAGTGGGATCCAGTCCGCGTGAAAACAAAACTGTTTTGAATCTTTTCAAGGAAAGTAACATGAAGGAATGTATTCTCGAGTCAAGCAAAAATTTACTCCGTCCCTGGGTGGGCTTAAACCACCAACCTTTCGGTTAACAGCCGAACGCGCTAACCGATTGCGCCACAGAGACATACTATCCTTACGCATTTTGATAAGTACAAATTAAATTTGAAAGTCATTTTCTGTATAATAATTACATACTTACACGACAAGCGATAGAGGAATGCCTTAGGCGATTCTTGAACATAACATAGATAAATATACATTCAAGTCAGTTAAGAAACTTTTTTTATTTATTTATTTATCTATTATTTGTTATAAACCTCTATATAAACGATGTATCCTAACCAAGAGAACAAAGTAGACATGCACTGTCTTTTCGTGTCTATCAGTAATCTCTTTGACACACCAATTTTACGAAATTTAATAACTGATGACATTTGCATACCGATAAGCTTAGGATTCACCTGTTACAAATTATAACATTAATTTTAAAGTTATACTCGGCTCAAGTTTCAAACAAATATTGAATATGAAAAAAATAACCTTCAGAAACATTTTAGCTATAAAACGGTATCTGCATTAAATGTACACCAATGTAGTACAAAACGGCCGGTTACAGCAGTATTCAAGAAACAAAGTCTTGTCACGGAAATTTACGGAAATCAGTCCTCCAATACTGGAAAGACTCGTTGTGAATTTATATGGTCTACCTTATGATATTAATCAGATTTATACTAATATGTCACCTACTCATCATGCTACATGTCCAGTTAGGCTGAAAGATCCTTTGTAAAAAAAGCTTGTTTTTATGATCAGAAACCGTTTAAGAAGAAAAGACATCTTGGCTCTCAATGAAGACCATAAATGTATTCTAAACAACTCAAGTTCTCACAATATCTTAATCTCGTGAGAACACAAACTTACTCACAGGATATTTGATATCTCATTGATGTATATGATTTTAGAGGGAAAATTATTGGAGATAAAATCATACTGTCCCTTTTTGAAAGCTAAGTTTATACATTTTGCAACACGAAAGTGGTGCTTACCTTCGATAGTTATGCAAAACAAACTATTTGATTAAAAGGATTCAGTTGAGAAACCTTTTTCATAGAAGTCGATACGCTTTTTTTTCAAGTAAAATATCCCATCCCCAAAAATAAATTATTTATTAATAAAATGGTAAGGGTTTAAATGTTGTGGCGCAGGATAGAATCCTTTTAAATATAAAGCTGTTTTGATTTTTTTTAAGTAAAGCAACATGATCCAATTTCTTCTCAATATCTCGAGTCAAGCAAAAGTTTCTTTAAGTCGTCCCTGGGTGGGCTCGAACTACCATCTGTCAACGCGTTAACAGCCTAACGCGCTAACCGATTGCGGCACAGAGACATACTATCCTCACGCACTTTGATAAATATAAATTAAATTTTTAAAATTCATTTACTGTATTATAATTAATTACTCAAACGAAAAACGGTAGAGGAATGCTTTTGGCGATTGTTTTAACATTACATACATGAAGATACATTAAGTCATTTTAGAAACCTTATTATTTATTTATTTCCTTATTTATTATTAACTTCTTATTAACAGTGTTTTTACCCTAACTGAATGGACAAAGTAGACATGCACTGTCTTTTCGTATCCATCAGTGATCTCTTTGACACACCAAAAATAAAGAAATTAATAGCTGATGACATTTGCATACCAAAAGGCTTATGAATTACCTGTTACAAGTTATAACTTAGTAATTTTATGACTCTGATATATTCGCTTCTAACATGTTCTGACCAAAAACGTACATATACGTGTATAAAAGCAGGTGCATTGTGTAGACGTAAATTCAAGTTAATCAAATGTAGTCTAGAATTCAGCTTTTTTTGGGGTTAAAAGTGATAACAAAGTTATGCACCTTCGACCAGGAACCTTTCCGAATTAATTGCAGATAAACTACTCTTTGAAATAACTGTTCTTGTAAAATGTATAAACTGAAGGGAACAAGACATAAACTAATTCTTTTCCTAAATATAAATTATCTAAGTAGAAAAAGTCAAGGTACTTTTGCCTTTGACACAGTATCCTTATATAAGAAGGGAAATTTAATAACTTTAAACACTGTCTTTTTCATGTGATGATCATAGATCGTGTTGCTTATCAATAAGTTATTAGTGAGATTTATACTAATATGCCATCTACTCATCATGCCACATGTCCAGTTAGGCTAAAAGATCGATTCTCAATAGTTTCTTGATGTGTGTGTGTGTGTGTGTGTGTGTGTGCGTGTGTGCTTTTTTTCATGATCAGATCATCAGAAACCAATTCAGAAGAAAAGACATCTTGGCTCTCAATGAAGACCATAAATGTATTCTAAACAACTCAAGTTCTCACAATATCTTAATCTCGTGAGAACACAAACTTACTCACAGGATATTTGATATCTCATTGATATATGTGATTTTAGAGGGAACATTATTGGAGATAAAATGATACTAATAACATGGCCCTTTTTTAAATGCTAAGTTTCTACATTTACATTGACTTAAAAATAGGTCTGTTCCTTCCTTATCTTTGAAAACAAAACTTCAATATTTATTACACTATTACCACAAGAACAGTTATGAAATTTAAAACAATTGAAAAAATAAAAGTAAAAAAAAAATAAGCCACCCAAAAATCTAAGATTTTGCAACACGATTCAGCTGAGAAGCCCGATACGCTTCTTTCACAATAGTAGGATACTACGTCATCGCGCACCTGTTTAATCACCAATCCGTCGATTGAAAGGTAAAATGTTCTTTTTCAATAGGAAATCTGTAGAGTCACAAAAAATCATGTTGTGCACCGAAGTTGGCTAGTGTGTTTTGTATTTACGTAAAGAATTTTTGTAATGTAAAATTCTGGTTTAGGCCTGAAAACGGGTGAATGTTTTTTTTTTCTGAATGCATGCCAATCTTCGTTGCACAACATGATTTTTTGTAACTCTACAGATTTCTTATTGAAAAAAGACCATTTAATCTTTCAAGCGACGGATTGTTGGTCCGCGTGAGAGCATAAAACAGGTGCGCGATGACGTAGTATCCTACCATTGTTTTCAAGTAAAAAAACAATACTCTCCAAAACTAAATAGAAAATAAATGAATGAAAGAATGAATAAATAAATGGAGGAGAATAAACTCCGTGTGAATATTAAGCTGTTTTGATTTTTTATTTAATCTAATTTCTTCTCAATATCTCAAGTCAAGCAAAAGTTTATTTCGTCCCTGGGTGGGCTCGAACCACCAACCTTTCGGTTAACAGCCGAACGCGCTAACCAATTGCGCCTCTGAGACATATTTCTTCCCAGGTTTTGGATAAGTATAAATTAAATTTTAAAATTTATTTACTGCATTTATAATTACTTACTCAAACGACAAGCGGTAGAAGAATGCCTTAGGTTATTTTATAACATAATATAAATGAAGATATATTAAATCAGTTTTGAAACTTTGTTATTTATTAATTTACTTATTTATTATTTACTCTAAATACAGTTTATTTACCCTAACTTAATGAACAAAGTAGACATGCCCTGTCTTTTCGTACTTATCAAAGATCTCTTTGGCACACATATTAAAGGAATTAGTACCTGATGACATTTGCGTACCGAATATTTATGATTCCCCTTTTACAAGTTATAAACTGGTAATTTGCAACTGAGATATTCGCCACTAGTTTCTTTTGACCAAAGTACGTACATATATGTGTGTTAAAGTGAGGAAAGGCCAATAGCTCACTAGGACAATAGCCCAATGGACAATAGCCAACTGCTAAACTTGACAGGGAGGACAATAGTGGTCTATTGTCCTACACTCGTTAAAGCAGGTGTATTGTGTTGACATAAATTAAACTAAATTAAATTAAATTAAATTTAGTTCAGAATAGAGCTAGCTACTAAAGAAGTTACGCGCTAGTAGCTAGCAATCTTTCCTGATTCATTGAAGATTAAATGTTTGAAACAGGTAAGAGATAGAAAACAGAACTTTCACGAGTGTGTTTACACTTTGAAATAATGAAATTTTCGCAGCAGATCATGATGCTAACGCAGTACTCTTAATATTATTTTGGTCATTTACTAATTTAAACCAGCCTTCATGTCTTATTTGAGAGTCATATTTCCTTTTTGTTGCAATATAAATAATCAAAACAATTATTGGAATGAAAGGCAGGGCCACTTTTATTTTTAAATATATGAACACAGAATCTTAGCCTTATAATAAACAACTTTGTGAATTATAGGGCTATGTCCATTTATCATAAAGTTATAAATAAAACTCGTGTTTAAACAAAGGCCACTTGAAGAAGTGTCAATATTTCAAAAAGTGTCATTTAATTTCAGTTCAACGTGCTTACTAAGTATAAAGTTCAAAGCTTAAATATTTCATCCATTCATCTTGAATACTATACAATACATGAATAAAAAGGATGTTAAGTCTAAAGTTTATTGTTTTATTATCAAAAACCTTAAATGTCAAGATATCTCAACAGTCAGTTAAAATGATAAAAGCTGTGTTCACCTTAAGTTAATGCAATATTGTAATCACTTGGAACAGATACTAACAGGACAAAAGTTGAAATGTATATCTTCATAAGTTTGAATGTACATTACAGGAGATAAAAAAAATGTCATACTTTAGACTTTTCTATATCCATAATAATCTAGTCGAGTTTTGCTTTCCATACAGTGAACAATAGAAAGACATATAACTCCTGTAAGACTTGGCACAACAAAAAGGTATTCTTTTCCCTGGCCATCTACGAGCACAGGCCTTAAATCTGTAATATTTTGAAGCAAATCGACCAAAAGATAAATGAGGAGTTCGGCAAACAAGATTTTCACTATACCCCATTTAGTAAAGAGAAAAAGACTTTAACCTCGGTACAACTAGACGTCAACAACACCAAGGTTATTTAACTGTGAAAGTGTGAGGCAAATCCTCTAAATGTTAAATGTAATGTTCGACACAAATTTTTCGGAACTTACAGAAGTACATACATACGGACGTAAGAACAAGAACAGCACTAAATGTCTTCCACAGAGTATGAGCATAAAAGAAAACTTCGACTAGATTAGTGGATCTATGGAAAAATATATCTCCTGTTACGTATATATAAACTTATGAAGAAATGAATCCGAACTAACGTCTTGTTAGTAAGTATGTGCCCCACGTGATTACAATATTGCATTGACCAGATGAACACAGCCCTTTTATTATCTTAACTGACTGTCAAGATATCTCGAACTTGTTTAAGATCAAGAAACATTAGACTTAAAACCCTTATTATTCATATGTAATATAATCCAGATGAGTATATGATGTATTTAAACTTTATGCTTAGTAAGCATGTTTAGATAGAAAAAAAATCGACACTTCGTCAAATGGCATTTACTACAACGATTTTTATAATCACTTTATGATAAATGGACCTTGCCCTAAAACTTATATTTGTGTGCTTTTGCATGCAACAATGTCGAGTTGACGGGTGAATGGCTTAGGGTAAATTTACCAAGACAGCTTGTACTTTTGTGTGCTTATGTGAACCTGTTGGGGCAAGTGTGAGGCTGGTGCACCCTAAAAGCTGGTTCAAACCCCAAGTGGCAAAAATTATGCCACTGACCGTTACAAGGCGTTAACCCCGCGGGTTCTTATTTTACGTTAAGTGTTCGTGTTGTCTTTTTTTTATCTCATCAATAACTTTATGCTCTTTTTTCCTCTCCCTATTTGACTGTGCAGAGAAACTGCGTTTTCTGACTGTGGTTTTTCCTGCTATGCATTTTTCACATTTTTACTCAGTTGTTGATTATGAGACTAAGATTCAGTTTCCATATATTTAAAGATAAAAGTTTATCTGCCTTTCAGTAACAGTTTCATCTATTTTATTTATCAATCCATAAATCTTATTTCAGAAAACGACTTGAATAGATTATTAAAGTGAAATACTGTATTATTTAAATCTTTTAAGCAGGGACCTAAGTCTTATGAACAACCATTGTTTTTATATACAGTTCCTAGCTCCATTTGTTTTTGAAATATTGATTATAATAGTTTAAGTAAAGACGACTGTCACATTGACACTTAAGTAGTGTCACCAATTCAAAAGATGCCATTTAGTATATATGGGTTCTTTACATCTCAAGTTTATGCGGTGTCTGAATCAGGTGGGAAACACAAAATTAACTCAAAAGATTTTAGTTGAAATGTGTCTTCATACTTTCGAATATACGTTTCAGGATGAAATCAATACACCTTATATCTTTCTCTTATCTCTATATTAGCCGAGTTTTCTTTGATATTCCAATTTTGCAATGCTTCCTACATTCTAAAGACAATTATCTTTACCGATTACTTTTAACAAGGTCACATTTAAGGGTACCTGTTTCAGCTTATAGTAAAATTTGTCTTAAGACTTTTGAAAGGGTAAATGCCTTTCCAACGTGAAAGTGTGCTTTTTTGTGACGATTACGCTAGTACTAGTTAAAAACGTACCATATTGTCTAACAAAAGCAATACTATGGACATGGGTATATAAAAGTCGGTGCGTTTCGTTACAAACACAAAAAAGGTCCGTTCTTAAATTCTCTGAGGAAAGGACAATTTAGAGTGAAAATAGCAACTGTTTGGGTTGAATGAAAATTTAACTGATGCATATTTCAGTCAGTTGATGATAAAATGAAACAAAAATATGTTCCGTCCCTGGGTGGGCTTGAACCACCAACCTTTCGGTTAACAGCCGAACGCTCTAACTGATTGCGCCACAGAGACATAGTATCCTTTCTCATTTTCATAAATTTAAATTAAATTTGAAAGTCATTTACTGTATAATACTTACATACTTAAACGACAAGCGGTAGATCAATGCCTTAGGCGATTCTTGAACATAACAGATTTAGAAAACTTGTTATTTATTAATTTACTTATTTATTATTATTTTATATATACAGAGTTTTTACCCTAACTAAATGGACAAAGTAGACATGCACTGTCTTTTCGTATCAATCAAAAATCTCTTTGACACACCAAATTAAAGAAATTAATAGCTGATGACATTTGTGTACCGACAAGTTTATGAATCCCCTTTACAAGTTATAACTGGTTATTTTATGACTGAGATATTCGCCACTAGTTTCTTTCGACCAAAGTATGTACATATATGTGTATGAAAGCAGGTGCATTGTGTAGACTAAATTCAATAAATAAAATTTAGCATAGAATAGAGCTTACTACTAGAAGTTACGCACTTGTAACGAGCCACCTTTCCTGATTCTCTGAAGATCAAATGTTTGAAACAGGTAAGAGATAGAAAACAGAACTTAAACAGTGTGTATGAAAGCAGGTGCATTGTGTAGACTAAATTCAATTAATTAAATTTAGCATAGAATAGAGCTGGCTACTAGAAGTTACGCACTTGTAGCGAGCCAACTTCCCTGATTCTCTGAAGATCAAATGTTTGAAACAGGTAAGAGATAGAAAACAGAACTTAGACAGTGTGTTTACATTTTGAAATCAATGTTCGTGTAAAATGTTGAAGGGAATAAGATAATTCAGTAGGAATCACTTCATGTCAGAGTACAACAGAGGTATAAACAAAGCTTGCAGAGTCAGTGGGAATAGGTTGCAAAGGGTAAAAAGGAAGAACTATAATACATGTTTTCCAAGACCATTTTGATAAGAACAGTCATTAAACAATATATTCAATCTTGCATTCAATATTCATGTCGAATAACTAATCTAAGCAGAAAATTTCAAGGTACTTTTTGCCTTTGACTCAGTAGCCTTAATATCAGTAGGGAAATCTACTATTTTTTACCGATTTTCTTTTTCATTTGAGGTCCATATATCCCGTTGTTTATGAGTAAGAAATTATTGAGAATGCAATTTTCGCAGCAGAAAATACCAGAATGCGACCTCAGTAGTCTTAAAACAATAATGGACATTTACTAATTTTAACCAGCGTATATGTCTTATTTGAGAGTCATTTTTCCTTTGATGCTAAATAAATGATTGAAACTGTTATTAGAATGAAAGGCAGAGCCACTTGTATCTTTAAATGAAAACAGAATCTTAGTCTTGTAAGTGCCTCTGCCTTTCATTAATAGTTTCATCCATTTTGTTTATCAATCCATAAATCTTATTTAGGTAAACGACTTGAATCCATTTTTGAAGTGAAATACTGTATTATTTAAATCTTTTTAGCAGGGACCTTGGGCTTGAACTACCAACCTTTCGGTTAACAGCCGAACGCGCTAACCTATTGCGCCACAGAGACAGTTCCTAAATATAATAATACTAAATTTTTAAATTTGTTTGCGCTAAGATGTTTATATATGTCAATTACACTGCTCAAATTAATTAAAGGAGCGCAGAAATTATATGGCGTAAATTGCCCACCATACTAGATATTCGCTGCAAATTTCTTTTGTAGGTATCGACGGTCAATATATTCGAGAAACCCGTGCACTTTAAAATAAATTTTAAAAAGCATGGGTATTTTGTTTTTCTTTTTGTTGTGTAACCCCCAAATAAGATTTAGACTTTCGCGTGTGTACAGTTCGTTCACGATAGCACATTTGACAAAATGAATGTTTTAGTGCAACTTTTTACTTTATCTGCTCTTTTGACAACTGTCCAGGGTGTGCGACGTCATTTAGCAGCTACTGATGTTGCTAAGGCGGTGCATATGATCAAAAATGGATTTACGCAACGTGAGGTGGCCACCGTTCTAGACGTTTCTCGTAGCGTTGTTGCCAGGTTGTGGAGTCGTTATCAGGAGACTGGAGAATTCCCAAGAAGAACTGTGTAAGGTCGGCACTGCATTACAACAACTCGTCAGGACCGATATGTGAGAACTTTGTCCCTCAGAAATCGTTAGTGTACTCCTACTGACATTGAAATTGACTTCCGGCAAGCTACAGAGGTTCTTATGTCCACTCAAACTGTCCGAAATCGTCTTCATGAAGATGGTTTGGATGCCCGAAGACCTGCCAGAGGACCAATTCTGACTATAGCTCATCGGATAGCTCGCTTAGAGTTTTTCCAGGAACACGTCACTTGGCAAATGCGCCACTGGCGATCTGTGCTCTTCACAGACGAGAGTCGCTACCATGTTTCGACCTGTGACAGGCGTGTGAGGGTGTGGCGTCGCCGAGGAGAGAGGTATACGGAATGTTACATTATTTTATATGTCGGGTTTTGCGGTGGGTCAGTTATGGTGTGGGCAGGGATATCCATTGACGGAAGCACAGACCTTTATGTGATCCAGGAGGCAGTCTGACGGCCCTGAGATATCGCGAACCTAGAACCAATTGTTAGGCCATATGCTGGTGCAATAGGTGACACTTTTCGTTTATTGCAAGATAATGCTCGAGCACACACTTCAAGAATCGTCAGGAACTTCTTTGATGATGAAGGTATTGAGGTCATAGACTGGCCAGCGAGGTCTCCAGATCTTAACCCTGGGTCATGTCTGGGACATGCTTTCTCGTAGACTTTCATCGCGTCCGAACCCTGAGCAGAACGTCCGTGAACTTTCTCATGCTCTTGTAGCAGAATGGGATGCCATACCACAGGATATGATCAGACGTGTCATCAGGAGCATGCCTGGACGATGCAGAGAGTGCCTAAACGCCCGAGGGGGATGTACTCATTACTGACACTGACTATGAAACGTTTCCAGGTCTGAATCTGCTTTTACAGACATTGGTTGTTCTCTTTTAAGACCACCATTTCAAGATTAATTGGATACTGTTCATATCCTTGACACTGTCTCTGTTCAGGAATGTGCCTGTTGGCTATGAAAATGGCGATTTGTTTTTGTAAAAAGAACGATCTTGTTATTTCTGTAAAAGATATTCATAAATCTACTCAACGCGTATGGTATTTTATAGATTATATGTGCGCTCCTTTAATTGATTTGAGCACTATATTAAGCTTTAGGCACTTCAAGGTAAAATACACTACATTAAGACAGTGTTTAGTTACAATTTGGTAAGTTTGATATCGAATTTTACTATACTGTGTGTTCACTTGTTTAATACATTATGAACAAGCTCATTCAGAAATTAAAATTTAAATTTAAATTGACGTATTGAAAAACACATCTGGTAAAGAAGGTATCAAAATATATAGTGTCTAGAAAGCACAGTTTAGACCTGTTTTCTTCAAATGCATTCATTGCATAAAAAGAACTGATTTCTGTGGAATAAAAAAATATCGATGTGAAAGATTGACCATGAAGTACATACTAGAGATACTAACCCTCAGGAAATGACCGTTGTCGATTTTACTGATGGAAAAAAATCAACCCAGAGAAAATAACTTCGGGTTAGTTTAGCGAAGCTTTTGTCAGGTTCAGTAAATCAATGGTTGATATAAAGCCGTTTAAACTATAAATGCGGAACGAATGCAAGAAAAATGTAATTGGTACGCGAAGGTGCCAACCGGTATGAGAAGTCTGTCGAGTTATTTGATATTATTGTAAAGCACTTATTGTCTACAAACATGGTGTCGGTCATTACCCTGCTGGAACAGCAGCTGCACTAGCATGGACAATTTCATCTGTGATTCGCACAGTAGTAAAAATTTCAAAATTGAAGGAGATCCCTCGTTGTTACGTTACGTTCAAATTTCGCTGGAATTTCAATTATCATAATAGATCTAATATTCATTTCCAGTGATTCATTTATAAAATCCATTGAGATAGTTAAACCATTTCTTAATCAAAATATATTGTCCTGTCTATAGAGTGTTAGATACGAACAAACCCAATCGAATTTGCTTTTAACCGTCATATGTGGTTATTTTAACAAAGGAAATAATGGCTTGCTCTGTAATCGAGATGCTGGACTCGACCGGGAATCTCTTTTTAATAACGACGTTGATGTATACGCTCGTAACTTCTCTTCTGTTATTTGCTAAACGATACCTTCCCAGCAATGATTTCCTTATACGTGAGCATGAGCCACCATGCTTTAATAGCGAAATACGACGCCATATTCGTCGCCGAGAAAGAGCCTGTCGAAAATTAAAAGGATCCAATTCTTCACTTTTATGGGAACGATTAAGGTCATTGCGCAATAACGACTACTCAAATTGTATCAGCCGAACAAACTTATTACATCTCCTTAGCTGACACACATAAAACCGAAGGAAATTCGTCAAAAGAATGGTGGTGTTCTTGAAGAGTTTATTCAATATACCTCTTCCCGAACAAATATTTTAGTCACGTTCTGACATCTACAATGATCCAGAGTTTAACGAAAACCACCTTTAGTTAGTGATTACTTGTGTGATCAAATTCACAAAGATGTGTCCTCCTCACCTCTTCTATCCAATACTGTAGCAGCGAATACCCGATTGATTAACTCACTTATTATTACACTTGTTGAAGTCCTGTCTGTCTTAAAGGTCTTCCAAAAGGCGAAGCTTCCGGTCCAGAATAACAAAATTCTGTGCGAATTCTCACTTTCTCATCCGCTTTCAATTTAACCTTAAGTAAAGGCATCATCCCATCATTTTGGAAAGAAGCACATCTTTAAATATGGAGACCCATCACTGGTAAATAACTACCGTCCCATCTCACTTAAATCTACTTTAAGCAAGTTTTTTGAAAGGGTAATTTAAAGCAATGTCTTAGTTTTGTTTTTCTATTTGTTTGCAACTTAATATCTTCGCATATGACATGAACTGAAGGAAGAAGACATATTTGCCATTGTACTGACGTGGTTAGAATGCGATTTCGTCGTAAAAAGGATCTATTTTCTCTCGCAAAAAAATCCATGTAAAACAATCTAAGGTTTCAGGGCAGCTCAACGGTTGCAACTGACTGAAAGAATTTATGTGGTATTTGGTCTAGCTAAACAATTTACAGGTGTGTATCAGTTCGAATTAGTACTTAGCATTTCTTTTTGAATACAAATTCAAAAAACACCAAGCTCGCGATCTCTATTCCTTGATCTCCCTCTCAAGGATGGTAAAAATTTTTCGTCAATTTGAAATTATCCTGCTGAAAAATATATCCCAAAACTCACTCGATTCAAAGATGTATTAAATGCTTTTATATCCATTTAAATGTAGATAAGAATAAGAAAAAATGTTTTGATATTCATTCTGTTTGCTTCAGAATGTATCCACGCTATTTTCAATGGTTAGAATGCTAGTCATACTTTTTATTATTGAAGAAAAGTAGTTTTAACGGATTTTTTTTTTCAATTCATCAGTAATTGCTTTAGTTCCGGTCTTTAAGAAATCTCATATAACCGTTTTGAATTGTTTACTGCATTTATTTCATTCTTTTTTCTTTTCATGTAGTCATATTTCTACATGCATTGATAACTGACGAAAACATAAAGAAACGAAGAAATCTAAATTGTGAGGTTCCAAAAATAAACAAACCAAATGTCGTCCTAAAAGTTACATTGTCCTTTGTAAGTATGCCCTAGAACATATATGTATCTCTGCTGCTTGTCACCAACATATATCACTACCGTATTGTATTTGAATTCTAAAATTTACGAAATAATTGAACTTGGCGCTCCTTCCGCCAATGTTTACGTCGCGTAATCGGTTAGCTTGTTTGGCTGATAACTGAATGATTGATCGGTCCCCGAAGAACGTGTAATAATTTTGCTAGATTGACCTGCATTTGAATAAGAGATTAAGAAGGAATTGTGTTAATATCATTGAAAATAAACCACAATTATTTTTAAATACAACGTCTACTTATATATCATACTATAAAAACCTAAAGGAAAAAAGGTCATGATATGAACAAACTAAATGAAAAGGCTAATCGCGATTAATGATAAGTGTCGATCATCAGTCATGTTACTGAGAAAGGATGTCAAATCACTAATTTTACTTTTACTGACTTTATGGATTTAATTTTTGTTACAGTTCATGTTTTTCATTGTGATACAGAGCCCAGTATTTGATAATCAACTCGTTAATGTGTATCTCTTGCGTATAGGGTATAGAAATTGACAAGGAATTTCGTGCAATGAAAGAAGAACTACAGGAGTCACGCAATATACAGATAGATCATGGGCCTGTTCTCAGTGACTACGTAATAGTAGGCAAACCTAAAAAGAAGTCTGGTAGGTAAACATTTTTATGCTCCTCGAAGGGAGAGCAGATAGTCGGCGACTTGTCCATCTGCCTGTTAATCCGTCCATTTTTTCCGGAGTATTACTCGAAAACCAATGCAGGGATAAGCGGTTACGTTATTCAATTATAGAGAACATTGAAAGTAAGCGCAGTGCACAAGAAACCTGACTCATCTCTTGTTGTTTTCGTTTTCTCCCCTTGGTATATTTTATTTGCCCGGTGCATAAGTCTAAAGATATTAAAGCATTTAGTTGATATTGGACATATCGATAGAAGGAGTGGCAAAAGGTGTAGTTTTTAAGAACTATAACTCCCATAACTGCCCTATTTTGAGTTATATCCCTTTATAACTTTGTAAATATGCTATAATGCTTATCGAGAGCATAACTGTTATATTATAAAATGTATTAAGTTGATATTAAAGATATTTATTGAAAATGTATACATATAGTGCAGTGTTGAATAATAATAATAACTCTGCCTGTTTCTCCCTTTATAAAATATTTAATGCTTGTCTGATTTTGTCCAGAGTAAAACTCAAAAACCAATAAAGGTATTCACTTTTAACTTCTTACAATGATAGAGGACATTGAGAGTAAGTGCAATGCACAAGAGCCATAATTCATTTTATCTAGTTTTCTCATTATCTCCCATTAGTACATTTTGCTTGTCCGTGGCATAGCTCTAAAACTATTAAGTAAGCTAACTTTACATGGACAGCTTCCAGCAGATCTTCAAATAAACCAACCGAAATAACTATTGAAAACTTTGTGAATTTATGTAAGAGAAATACATTACAGTTTTAATAACAGGAATAAACATGATTTTCCCAATTGATATTGCACATATTTGTAAACAGAGAATTCAATTGCCTTACTGACTTTGGGAGTGTGACACTTTTCAGTATGCTCATTGTACTCCTAAAACACGTAGCAGTATTATTACTACAATTTATACATAGAAAAATACCTTTTTGAATTAGTGCTACTATTGTGAGCATCCATCGTATCTACAGATTATTTTGTTTTAAACAGTCTACAAAGATAAACACTAAATAAGTTCTTAATTTGCAGAAGCTGTCCAAAGTGTATTTTACGCACTCTATAAGAATCTGTATCATTCTTAACTTGTTTTCGATGCATCATTTTTGTGCTTTCTAAACATTTCGTTTTACATAACAATTTCATTGTTTGTCAATTTACAGGAAAGTTTCTTGGTACCCCGCTGGACGAGGTAACAGCAGTGAATATCATGGTGGTGATTAAGGCATACTGCGATAACAATGGATTGCCTGTCTATGATACAATGGCACTGCACGACAAGACCAAAGACAGAAAACTCGTCAAAGCAGACTTTCTTGCAGCTCTCACAGTTGGTATACTTCTTTCTCTAAGATGTAATTATAATCATCCAGGCCTTGATGCATCATGTTTTCATTAGTATGAATGTAGTTGTTGTGTAACACGCAGTTTTAGTACTTGATATACTGTTGATAAGAAATTCTATGACTCAGAACTGAACTGCTACTGGTTATGTCTTCCAATATCTGGGAGAGACGTTGTTTTCCATGTTCGTCTGCCACACTTCGTTTCCATTCAATGACTTAAGTGCCGTTTGACCCACAGCCTTCAAACTTTTAAAAAAGGATAATTGCCGTTCTTGGGTAGAACCCTATTGTTTTTGGGAGTCATTTGGTCAAAGTCACAGTGACCTTGAATATGAAAACGGTTTCTGTTCAATAACTGGAGAACCATTTGACAAAGAGCTGTCAAACTTCATTGGATGATTGCACTTACTGAGTTAAAGACCCCTATTGTTTTGGGGACAGTAGGACAAAGGTCAATGTCATTATGACAGGGGATTTTGCAGTGGGAAGACATCCGGTTTTACAAAACCATCAATCAAGTGTGGAAGTAGTCAGTCGTTTGCATATAGATAGGTTAGTAAACTGTTTGGATACCCAGGAACACTTGTTACGTGGACTGACTGCCAGGATATGACAACAGCTGTTGAAATTGGCTTAAATCCCAATTAAAACAAACAAACAAACATAAATAATGGTAAATATATTTAAATATGGAAACGTCTATCATGCAGACTTAAAGAGAACCAGTGGCAAAGCGCCATTAAAAATTAAACGCATAAAAACAAATATAACTGAAAGTGTACTCCACATTCTCTTTACAGGACGTTGGTGTTGAACTGTCAAGCAATGATGCTGATCTCCTTGATAATCTGCTGGTGGATTACAAGACTTCAGATGGAAAAATTGACTACAGGTACATGTTTAATAATTTTATAGTTACCTGCATTGGTATTTTATACTCGACAAAACAATTTATGAAGAAAATATCTGATCACATAATTTAAATATCCAAAATATAGAACGTAAGCTACAAGAAAACATAATTCATTTACTCATGAAAGCAACAGAAATAACTTATAGCCCTGAAAGAACAAACAGAATGGTACAGGTAAATATTTAAAATATGAGCTAACAGTGACACTGATAAATATGCCACAACTTTACTTGTAAAACAAACTGAAGATATTATGAAAGTAACAAGTTATACAGTATATACATAAATATGAGAAGTTTGTCTAGATTGAACTACAGCTGTCACTAAATGTGATAAATACCCCTGCAAGACTCCTTCGGAACTTTGGAAGTTATTAGTAACAGAATACTTTGTAAAAGAATTGAAACAGAGTTATGGTTGTGGGCAATTAATGATGGTTGTGGTTCTTGTACATTACATTTCCTGTCATTGTGCTTGACAATTGTATGAAGTTGCATTTAATTCCAACCAGTAGTTTTCAAGTTATGCTCCGGACAAGGAAAACCAACAAAGGGCAATAACTGTGCTAATAGTGAAGATAGAGTAATAGTTCATGTACACCGCACTTCCTGTCATTATGCTTGACCATTGTATGAAGTTGCACTGAATTCCAACCAGTAGGTTTCAAGTTATGCTCCGGAAGAGGAAAATCAACAAAGGGCAATAACTGTGCAAATAGTGAAGACAGAGTTATTGCTCTTAAATAGTGCACTTTTTGTCATTAAGCTTGACCATTGTATGAAGTTGCACTGAATATTCCAACCATTAGTTTTCAAGTTATGCTCCGGACAAGGAAAACCAACAAAGGGCAATAACTCTGCAAATAGTGAAGATGGAGTTATGATCCTTAAACACTGCACTTCCTGTCATTGTGCTTGATCACTGTATGAAGTTGCACTGAATTCCATCCAATAGTTTTCAAGTTATGCTCTGGACAAGGAAAACAACAAAGGGCAATAACTCTGCAAAAAGTGAAGATGGAGTTATGATCCTTAAACACTGCACTTATTGTGCTTGACCATCGTTTGAAGTTGCATTGAATTCAAACCATTAGTTTTCAAGTTATACTCTAGACAAGGAAATTGCAACAGACCGACCGCCCGTCCGCCCGCCCGTCCGACCGACCAACCAACCACCGGGTGACTCCTATATACTCCCTTCCCCCCCCCCCCCCCCCCACCACCACCACTTCCCAAACTTCGTTTCGGGGGTATAAGAGTTTTATTTCTTCTACAATAATCTTCCTTTATTTGTTTCTAAAATTTATTTGCTTTTCCACTAATGATCTTCCAATTAGTTTTACTGTTGCTTTTTAAGCTAATACAAGTTCCTTCATGATTCCACATAACTGTCTATGAAAAAAGAGTTAAGACAAATTAAGAGATGAAATTCAAAATGAATGTGGCCTTGAAAGTTATGTATAAGCTACATTTACGTTAGACTGATTTTCAGAATATTTAATAATATACATGCTAGTATCTCTTAAAATCTGGATACTGTTCACAACCTTGGGTTCACAATAGTATAAGACGAGATGGTCAAGACTATGGAACAGAACATTCTAGTTTCGTATAATGTACATAATAAAGCAAAATTGCAAAATTTTCTTCTTTTTACTTAATTAGTGTTTTTTTTTCTTTTCAGTGCCCTAAGATAATGTCCACCAGACCAGAAGATCATCCTTGATTTGTTATACAAAACATAATTTCAAATTGTCAAATACTAGTACTACAGAAACGCATGTCTTAATAACATGACAATCTTAAATAACAAGGAAATTTTAGAATTCATCCTAATTTTTATTCTCAGAGCTGTTCTAAGCATAACTAAGTACACAAGACATATCGGGACTATGTACGCATAGTTTCACAAATATCTTTTGTGTGTCTATGCTAAACAGACAATAACATTTACATTCTAGAAAATAAACAAAATTACATATTTACTCTGCATGCATTGTTTTGCAAAAGTTACAAAAACATCTGATGTTGAACATATCAATTCAATTGTTATTCCTATCTCTATAAAGCAAGACTGATATTACAATAAAATGTTTTAACAAGAAATGTGTCATAGACACGAATGCCACCGAAACAAGGCAATGGTCACAGTCATGGTACCTTATAACCTGATGTTACCTTGATCATTTGTGCAAAAAAAGGCAGTCTGTGAAAATTAGAACTGCCACTGTACTAGCGCCAATACCTCCCGCATGCCGCTTTTTCAGAAGAATATTGATATATGGAAACATGTTACTTTATGCCCCGGACTAAAATATGAAAAATTAAAAAGGGCAATAATTCCAAAATTATGCAAAAAGAGTTATGGTTCTTGGGCACTGCACTTCTCCTCAATGAGATCTATTTATCTATTTTCACGTTGATACCTTCGATAGTTTTTGAGTTATGTCCCGGACAAACAAAACCAGACAGCTCCAAAATTATGCAAAAGGGAGTTATGGTTCTTAAGCACTGCACGTCTCCTCTATGAGATCTATTTATCTATGAAGTTTCAAGTTGATACCTCCAATGCTTTTTAGTTATACCGTATATATCATACTTTCGTCTAAGACTGACACAGTTGTATGGTTGAGAATCAGTATATCCTGTTATGTAGCTCACAGTTTCCTCAAATTCTTTTAAGTTAAGCAGTCCTTGTCTATAAGTCAACTTTGAAAAAAGTTCTTTTCTTATGCTTCTTCCACTTTCCTTATGAAACTTTGCCTTGCATTTTTTTCTTTGCCCACGTTATGGCTACATTATCTATGGTTATTTCAGGAGCGAAGAATTGATCCCCATTGATGATATATTCAAGTGTGGTCAGCTGTATATCATAGAACCCCTCTGATTTTAGAATTTCCGCAACATGGTCATCAATAAATTTAATTGCCTCTTGTTCAAATTTCTTTTGACCAAAGAACAGTGCTTGTTCCATTACAGCATTGTCAGAACGGAGAATACTGATAAGGTAATCAGAGCAATATGTGAGAAGACTTGTCACCTGATACTTGTGTGCAATCTGCATTAACACAGGGGCAGTCAGAAACAGTCGAAATGTTGTAGAATCTCTGTCAGTCAGCTTGGAGTCAGCACATGGTCCATAAAACATTGCCTGATCGCTAAAACCCGTTTAATTGATTTTCTTTCTACACTGGTTTATTATCAAAAGCCCAATATTTTTTCTTTAAACATAAGTTTTCAAATACAGTAGTACTTATCACTTATGGCCATTATCCTGGATATCTGCATGTTACATTTCTTCTACAGTTTCAAGTTCTATCAATTAACGCATCACTCATTTAGTGTAGTTACAAAATCATTTCTTCAGCTCCTTTAAGCAGCCTTACAGACATGATCTGAGGAAATGTTCAGCTAACTTTGTATAGGGTCACAACTGTACTTGTGTTAACAATCAAATGACAAAAAATAGTCTGATATGTTTGTAAGACAAATGATTCACAACAAACTAACAGATATTAAGTACATGCAATAGGGTGGCATATCTTTTCAGTCTGTTGTCATGGTTGTAAAGTGTGTACAGAGCAGCCTACTGACACAGATTAAAACAACAAGTTTACTCTGCGACTAATTGTTAGTTCTTTTTGCGGGTCTTTGATAGATCGCTGTTGCGCTTTTTACTCCTTATTAACAATAACTTAAATAATTGTAGCGTTCAGCAATCTTGGTTATTCGTTCTATTTAAAAAATGTTCTCTCTTTATGTACAATCTCTATTGTGTTAAATATTTAAGAGAATAACGTCGATTTGGTAACTTTTATATCACGATGAATAGATGCGCATTAAATTTCATGTTCATATAAAACTGTTTTCTAGCTATAACATGCGATAAGCCCTGGGGATAGAAAAGCTTATTTCATCTTTACCCCTTTTAATAGGATTTTATCTGATAAATTCTTGCATGTTAGTGAAGTCGATAAGAAAATTTATCAACCCTGAGGTATTAATGAGATTTATATCACTTTCCTAGGTCGATAAATTCTTATACTGACCAAACTTAAAATACAACAATTGAAATAATATTAAATCCCAAGTAAATTTCACAAGACAGTTAATGTTTCCTTCTTTCTTCCGAAGTCGCGTTTGACGCTCGACGGCCGCTTTGGCATCGTTTGATTTTTTTGCATTTTGCGTGTGATAAATTTCTCATCGGACAATACGTTTTTCTCACTTCAATTCGTTTTAATTCAACCTCTGACAAATGCATTGAGGAACGGGCAAATCAGTGTTTCAGTTGTAACGCTCTAGACTGGAAATCATAGTGGGCAGGTTTGATTACAGCTCCTCAACTTTCACAAGTAATTGTCTTTCGGATGAGGCATAAAACCGAGGTCCCATGTTCGATGTGTATAGATGCACTTAGCATACAGATAAAACAAGGGTTTCTCTGGAAAAGGATGCACTATCCCCAATAACCCCAAATAATTAAAGTCTTGTGGGTGCGACGGTCGTCCGACGATAACTAGACTCAACTAGCGAGAGACGTCAGGAAAGGGACGGATCATTGACCCAGTGGTAACACACAGGACTTATAATACAGGCGTTCGACCTCAAGCTCTTAAAATAACAGCGCTCATTTAGCGTTGTCTTTCAGAAAAGACATTCTTTTTGCGGCGACAGTCAGAATGAAGGGAAACCGATATATAGCTGTGTCAGAAAATCCATTCTTTAGAGTCGATATGCATCTCTCTAAAAAGAAAAAAAATCAACTTTAACTTTGTCAAAATAATGACTGAATGAATGAAAGAATGAATGAATGGATGAATGAAGAAAGAAATTAATGAATGAAGGAATAAATAAACAAATGAACATTTTGTTCTGTTTAACAACATTTCATGCCTGAACTTACATTTTATATCGTGTCAAAGAAACCAATAGTGAAGTGTTAAGTAAGTTGTTAGTTATTAATACTCCTTTATATTATATACATCACACCCTCTTAGCCAGCAATGCTTTATTTTGCCTAAATCAAGTTCACAGCGATATTTCAGGAAGTTTAGTTAATTTATGTGCAACGCGCGGACTTAGCTGTTACAAGAAATACTTCAAATGCTATGGTAAAGTATGTTGCTGTTAACTCATGTGATTACCTCAGTAATGGTTTCACATTCTTTGCATGGATTTCGGCAATGTCCTCGTACTTAATTTGTATTACTGACCTTTGATGTCCTCTCCTAAACCTAGCAGAGTTTGCACCTTTGCAGCTTGTTTTTGTTCGGACTAAATGACTTATTAGCTAGCCTACATACAGCTGATAAACTTGTTATGTCAATTATTCTGAATGTGCTCAATCTGTTCTTTGACTTCGTCAACGTCCTCTTATATAATAATAAGAAATCAATACTCCATAAAAAAGTTTATTTCTGTACATGTATGCATATCAAGGATGCTGCAAGTTGTGTGCGTTTTTCTTGGTTTAATTTATTAATAAAATTTAGGGCTTAGATAATCACACGCGAAATGCTTATAATTTTATGGTACGTTTTGTGAGTAGGCCTGTATTTATGGACGATAACTATATGCCCATTGCTATAGCAATGCAAATACGAGTTGTTTAATGTAAAAATGGTTAAAAGACTTCTACATGAACGATGAAGCCAAAGACTTTGTGGATAACATCTCTTTTTTCAATATTGGTTATTGTATGCACTGTGTTAAAAGGTAAGTGAAGAAATGATAAACCAGTAAGTTGAACACAACCAAATTAGTGCGACCTGGAAACAACATTTATTCGAAGCTATAACTTGACAAATCTGTCTAGTTTGCCTGTTCGTAGAGTGATTTTTGGTCGTACTGGAATAAACAGGAAACCGTGAAACAATTTAAACAGGCTGCCAAAGTGACTTGGGTGATCTTCTAAAAGCTTTGTCGTCAAAGTTAATAAGTCACGCTATGAAAAAATGTGAAGAAAAATTGTTTCTTACGTTTGATAATTTCAAGAAGCCAGTGAAATGAGACTGGAGCTTGATGCTACAATGTTAGACCGTTAAAATTGATTTAGTTGTGTTTAACCCAAAATACAGTATAGATACATAAATATTTCAGGAGAATAACAGCTGAGTCCCTTTGTTACATCTGAGATTGTTCACAAATTAGATCGATATACATGTATTGTATTAAATTTTATTCTGTATCGTTGACCTGTAATGTTACTATTGGAGAAGATTTGATACAGTCTCCAAACGTACCAAACCTCCTTTTAAACCTTTTGTCTATATAGTTTATGATTTATTCATGTGACTTCTTGGCTTGTTATTCATCCCAAAATAACTGAATGATTATTTTTTGTGTACTCTGTGTGCACTAAGATATTGTTTTGTACATCGTCAAATTACCAGACTATTTTACATAGACCAGTAGCAGTAAGAATAAGACACTTACTCGATAAAATTTTCTCTATTTTCTTTTTCACAGATGTGGAAGCGGAACAAAAAACGCAGGCAGGTATTTGGAGATTTTTTAATTTTACAATAGGCGTTTACGCACTATCAATGCAGTTGCTACCTGTGTAATGTATACACACCACTCATAACTGTACCCAAGTAATTAACAGTCAGATTATTCGATTAAATATTTAAACTTTCTCACTAAGTTATTTCACATTCTAAAATGATATATCGTAAAACAGTAGAAGTAGGACAATCTTTTAATCTTGGAAATGCTTGTTTTTTGTGTTTCTTTTTTTAAAGTGAAAACTTTTTTTTCAACCCGGTTGATAGCCGGCAATTCTCGACGAGATTAAACGAGACCCATATTTCCTGACGTCTTCGTCATTTCCTGAATAATGGTATAATAACTATGAAGTATGTAGGGACTGCAGATCGGAAATTTCAAATTGAGAGTATGTTTGTTCTTGTCTCAGCAGTAAACAGATCATGTAACTAATGACTTTGTCTTTACGAATATTTCTAGTTTCATCCAGGATTACATTGGTGGTCATGTTGTTGATCTATCAAGGAAGTCGTGTTGTGGATCTAACCAGGTGCTCATGTCGTAGATCTGTCCAGGTGGTCATGCCGTAGATCTGTCCAGGTGGTCATGTCGTAGATCTATCCAGGTGGTCATGCCGTAGATCTATCCAGGTGGTCATGTCGTAGATCTATCCAGGTGGTCATGTTGTAGATCTAACCAGGTGGTCAAGTTGTAGATCTATCCAGGTGGTCATGTTGTAGATCTATCCAGGTGGTTATGTCGTAGATCTATCCAGGTGGTCATGTTGTAGATCTATCCAGGTGGTCATGTCGTAGATCTATCCAGGTGGTCATGTTGTAAATTTATCCAGGTGGTCATGTTGTAGATCTAACCAGGTGGTCAAGTTGTAGATCTATCCAGGTGCTCATGTTGTAGATCTATCCAGGTGGTCATGTCGTATATCTTACCAGGTGGTCATGTCGTATATCTAACAAGGTGGTCATTTTGTAGATCTAACCAGGTGCTCATGTTGTAGATCTATCCAGGTGGTCATGTCGTAGATCTGACCAGGTGGTCATGTTGTAGATATATCCAGGTGGTCATGCCATAGATCTATCCAGGTGGTCATGTCGCAGATCTATCCAGGTGGTCATGTCGTAGATCTATCCAGGTGGCCATGTCGTAGATCTATCCAGGTGGTCATGTTGTAGATCTATCCAGGTAGTCATGTTGTAGATCTATCCAGGTGGTTTTGTCGTAGATCAGTCCAGGTGGTCATGTTGTAGATATATCCAGGTGGTAATGTTGTAGATCTTACCAGGTGGTCATGTTGTAGATCTATCTAGGTGGTCATGTCGTAGATCTATCAAGGTGGTCATTTCGTAGATCTGTCCAGGTGGTCATGTCGTAGATCTATCCAGGTGGTCATGTCGTATATCTATCAAGGTGGTCAAGTCGTAGATATATCCAGGTGGTCATGTCGTAGATCTATCCAGGTGGTCATGTCGAAGATCTATTTAGGTGGTCAAGTCGTAGATCTTACCAGGTGGTCATGTTGTAGATCTTACCAGGTGGTTATGTCGTATATCTATTCAGGTGGTCATGTCGTATATCTATCAAGGTGGTCATGTCGTAGATCTATCCAGGTGGTCATGTCGTAGATCTATCCAGGTGGTCATGTCGAAGATCTATCTAGGTGGTCATGTCGTAGATCTTACCAGGTGGTCATGTTGTAGATCTAACCAAGTGGTCAAGTTGTAGATCTATCCAGGTGGTCATGTCGTAGATCTATCCAGGTGGTCATGTCGTAGATCTATCCAGGTAGTCATGTCGAAAATCTATCTAGGTGGTCATGTCGTAGATCTTACCAGGTGGTCATGTTGTTGATCTAACCAGGTGGTCAAGTTGTAGATCTATCCAGGTGGTCATGTCGTATATCTTACCAGGGGGTCATGTCGTATATCTAACCAGGTGGTCATGTTATAGATCTATCCAGGTGCTCATGTCGTAGATCTATCCAGGTGGTAATGTCGTATATCTAACCAGGTGGTCGATCATGTTGTAGATCTATCCAGGTGGTCATGTTGTAGATCTAACCAGGTGGTCATGTTGTAGATCTATCCAGGTGGTCAAGTTGTAAATTGATCAAGGTGGTCATGTTGTAGATCTAAAACAAATGAAACGAGTCTGTGACATAGAAAAGTCCGGTCACTTTTATACATTACAACATAATAATTGATGGATCCCTGACCCCTCACATTTGCATGATTTAACAAAGAAGTACAGTTATAGTTTCACCACAAACAAGTATATAACAAAAGAGCACATGGTAATATTTGTGGGTAAAACATATTGTTATAAGATTTAGGAGTCATGCTGTTGATCCATGAATTATCCATATTTTTTCAGTATTGTAAAATCTTTCTTTACTATTAAACTCGTAAAGTTGATTATAAACGTATGCTTTAATATCCGAATTGATTGTAAGAGTAGTACTGACAGTTGTCACCACAGCTGGTTATACCCCCGCCATTCGAAGAATGGCGACGGTGCGTTGTGTTTCACATGTCCGTACGTCCGTGCATCTGTCCGTCCACATTTCGTTTATGCGCATTTAAAAGAAAACGCTTGCACAGATTTCATTAATTGTTTGCCTGTAAATGTGTCTTATGAAACTTCAGGCTCATTTCGAAACTGGGCCTGACATCTCCAATTTTATCAGAGTGATGGTACCTTTTCAACTTAATTTCTGGTAAACGCATGAACAAAGTTCATGCATAATTTGCGATTATACACTTTGTATATAGTGTAAAGAACTGCATGTTCTTTTTTTTAAAGGCGTGGCAATTCTAATCATATTAGAGTTATGACCTTTTTTCGACTTAATTTCTGATAAAAAAACAAATTTCTTTACATTTAAAGGACTGTGTTTTGCAGTAATCTTTTCATATACCTACAAAAAATATGATGCTTTCAACATTTCACCTTAGATTTTAACCATCTTGATAATATTCTGTCAACATTTGAGCATGGCTGGGACATCTGTATTCCATGGACACATTTCTAACCAAAATATATTTTTTACCTTTATTCTTGACATACATTTTTAATTCGTCAGTTGTGGAGGAACAAAACAGAGACTTTTTGACAGACGTTTGTGCGTTGTGTGTAAAACAGGTAACACAATACAAAACACATTGTCAGATATAGTTTCACAATTATAATTTCATTTAATTCCTAGACACAATACACAAGTTATACAGTGCACTGCGCTAAACTGAGCTCAAGAGGTCGCAAGACGGCATTTTCATATTGGATTACATAAAAGCCTGTGACATACCTGTTCTGTTCTGCTAACTGTTCTTTAATGCTCCATTACCCGTCATGCTTTGCCTGTCAAAGACCAGTTTTAAGTTTTAGCTAATTTGCAGTTTGGAAAAAATATAGGGCAGGAAAAAACTGATGAAAACATCGCTATACCTGTCAACCATTGAACATTATACTGCTTTATTAAAAAAAATTAAAGGCATTTATTTCAATATGTTATTTGAGTTTCTTTCGCGTAAGTGTTTTTAATGTCTATAAATACAGTTTTATATTTTTTTATCATTCTTTAGATCGAATATATTTTTTTGTAATATGAAATCTATTAATGTTTTTGGTATATTTGTACAGTAATATTCATTAACTTTCCGACTTAACTTACATGTCAAATTGCAACGTGCCTATGCTCGCAAGTTGTAGTTGATTATCCGATGATAAAGATTTAACTACGGGCACTGAGTAAAATAAAACATTCTTCTTCATATTAAAATGTTGAACGCTGTCATCAACATTATCCGATGGTAATACTTGTAGTCGATATTTATCGCAAACTGAACAGTCACAAGGGGCTCTTGATAAGATCGCGACATTTAAATAAGTATTACTAAGTTATAACTTCACCAAATGTCATACCGTTTTCGAAAAAAATGCTTCAAATACTTAACTATAACAAGGAATTGATGAATTTTTTTTCTTCGATGATATAAACTAAAGAGTTTACAATTTCAGAGCACACAGACAAAGATGATCATAGGTATAGCGGCTGGTTTTGGTTTTATCGCCGGCTTGGCAGCACTTTGCATCACTGCGTGGTGGTGTTGCTGTGGCAATACTTGCAGCAAGACAGGGACCAAGGCTCAAGTCACACCAGTTATGGAACTTATACCACAACATGTGGAAACTGTGCAGGGGTAGATTCGCACCTCGCCTTACTGCTTATCTATGTAAATTACCATTAGATGAAATTTATATACTCGCATTTGCGAATGAAAAAGAAAACTTTTTGCTTGTTTGTTATTTTGCCTATCTTGGCTTATAGTTGCACAATATCTGCTTGTCAAAAATGACTGATACAGTAAAACTTGTCAGTTTCTCTATGATTTAAGCTTTTACCGTTCCTATTAGGGATTTTATAGGTATAGACGTGCATCTGAACTTCGAATAGAAAGGTTAGAATAAATAAACCCTCTGACACCTCTTCTATAGCAGTATTATTTTTCATACACAAAAAAATCTTTTTCAATTAGTTTGTGTCTCAAAAGCTTTATTTTTTTAACCTACTAAGGTGATGAAGCGGTACGCCTCAAATGTAATTTCTGAACTGCATATGTGAAATTGAGTTTTTTAGCTTCATAATTCAAGACGTATACTCTGTTTGCTTTGGAAATGCATTTTGACCCCTAAAATAGAAATATTAATACTGAATTCATATGGTATACACTTACAATCCTAGACTTTAAAACAACTTTAATGTTCTGCCATGTAATTTTCAGTTAGTTAGTCTAGTATTTAGAACATGTAGCTAGTACACGTGCACGAAAAACGAATGAACGAGTGGATGAATTTAAATAAGTCGGCTGGAACAAGCGGACAAGATCACTGATGAAGGAAATAAAATTCACCAATCAATTTGGAGGCTTCAGAGAAAAACTATTAGAACGACATGTTAAATACGAAGGAGATACTATAGTTTTGCTATGAGCCCTCGATTCACGTTCTGCTTCGAGGATGTATATTAATCCCACTGCCATTCACCTGGATAGAAGTTAGTTAAAATAAACGACTAAACCTCTTAATAAAATATACGTTTAGTATAAATGCGATAAAATCTCTGTATATCAAAAGCAATGGTAATGGGTTATAACCATTGCATAAAGTTGGGAATTGAAACCTTATGATCATGTAAATGTCGCGCCTCTTTGGCGGCATGTCGTTTTTTTTTTAATTATATTCTAAATATTTAGATCTATCATAAAAAGAAACATCAAAATATGAACTTAACACCTATCTGAACTAAATGATGTATATACATTTTAGGGTATTGGCCCCGTGTAATGATACAGTAGAGTGTTATTTAACTTGATCGATATGGAGTCCTGAAGAGGACATTCAGAGAACATTATATGTAAGCAGAATAAACCGACATATTCTTGTTTTCTTGGTCTAAAAGAACTTTTTTTTCAAGATAAAAACGTTTGTCTAAGAAACAGTGTCTGAAAAAGATCAGTGACAGATGTTCCTCTAAAATTTTAGTCTAACAACCTAAGAAACCAATTTCCCTCACACATGCTTGTTTTACTGCTGTGAATAGCCATGGACATTGAATGATTAGGGGTTTATATTGCAGAATCTCCTTTCTTTTAACTTTCAAACGAACACGATCGTATGACGTGTCTGGTATTTTTTCTTCTTCATAGAATTTTCAGGCCCGAATCTAGAAAGGGAACATTGGAGACACGTGTGTGTCACCAAGTTGGCGTAGAAGTGCTCTTTAAAATAGTCCTTTAAATGTTGAAAAATGTCGTTGTAATGTTGAATCCAATACCTAAGGTGTCCCCCCACCCTGTAGCCAATGTTCTGGATCCAGACTTGGACAGCCTGATGCAGTGTATTCCTACACCATCCATCACATCCAATCGTATAAAATAAGGCCGGGAAGTCCCCATAGTGAGTGTAAAACGATGTTTTTATCTGGATAATACGTTTTTCTATTAAATCGTGAAATTCCAAAAATCAGCGATAAATTTCAGATTGCCTTTTTTAGATAATAATAAAAATTGTATTAGTGAAATAAATTTTATTATTTCACATGGTTGATATATCATTCAAACTGAAAATTGAGAAAAAGATTGTAATGTAAATGATTGATTAAAATCGAGTTTATCTAAACTTACATGTTTTACGCCCTTATTTGACTACAAGAAAAGGGAGAAGGTTTTTAATCTATGCCAGTCTAAGACTTAACACTTCTTTAATTTGTTAATCTGTAACCCGTAAAAATATTGACTTGAACAATAGAGGGAAGATAGATGACATTGGGTAAAAGTGCAAAACAAAAGAACCATGACTCTGTCGTGGCTATTTGCAGTGATAATCCTTCATTAAAATTTCTTCAAAATTACTCTGATACCCTTTTCAATGTATTACATCAAAACAGTCACATAGCTGGCAGCGAGGACACGCACGAAGGACATGGACTATAATTCTTTTATTTTTCAAAGCCATATTTCTGTCATTCTTAAATGTATTGAAACTACAAAATAGAACCTTTAAAGATAATTAGAAGGCATTGAGGAAAGTGCAGTATACAATAACTTAGGAGTTATTATTCTTTAATTAGTTTTTTTTCTTACGAAAAGCTAGAACCATTGCACCATGTTTTCTGTTTTTGCTTGAATGCCACCTGGATACTTTTACCAGTCCCAATATGTCTGAACTTCTTAATTGGACTGACGCTTTCTGGCCATTCTTTCACTTTCCATTTTTCTCTGTCTCTGTTGACAAACTAAACAAAAAATAGAGGAAACCTTTCCGAACATTTGCTGACCGATTTAAGTCTGTCCGGATTACTTTTTTTGCCCTAAATTTAGCGACTTTCTCATCAGAAAGTTTTGAATCTGCCATTTACATGTCATTACCCGAGATAAAAATCAATTAATTTTAATGAGCATGAATTTAAAACGTCGTTTAAAAACATTATCGCGACTGAGAACAAAGGCTTCTATTACTGAAGTAAACATCAAGCATGTTACTACAGCTGAAGAATCGAGTGGTACCTAAATGCATGCAGAACATGCATGGAAAACAGGCAAATGTCAAGTGACCATTTAAGTTTAATGTAATTCAGTTTTTACAGGTCATATTCATATCTGTAAATATTAAAGGGTAGCATGGAAGAAACATCTAAATGTACTAGTTCCTTTCCAGATTATTTTAAAGGAAATTTGATTTAAGAAGTAGAAACTCTTTTTGGGTAAAAAAAATATTTAGAACAGGCATATATATATATAAAGTGCTTTGTTTATAATAGTGTCACTCCTGCTGAAAGGGCCGGTCACCCGGGCTTATGAAATGCCTCTGTTTGTGTACACATTTACTTCCCCGATCCTTTATCCTATGTGCAAAGCGCCAGGCGGACAGG
Organism: Cyclina sinensis; assembly: GCA_012932295.1. NCBI lineage: Eukaryota > Metazoa > Mollusca > Bivalvia > Venerida > Veneridae > Cyclina > Cyclina sinensis. The sequence goes on from JAAONU010000011.1 coordinate 1,813,035, forward strand.
CAATCGGTTACTATTATTTTACTAGCTGGCATCTCACCAACCATTCCACACCCGCCCTGTAGCGGACGCCTTTACCACTTGGTAATGGAGACAATATGATTTTTTTATATTGTTCCCGATCGGCCTCTGTTATACTACTTTCTTCATTTGTACATATCTACCCAGCATCGTTTTCGAAATACAGGACAAAAGAAATAGTTTTAATTGTGGCGGCACGCTGACAGAGATTCAGTTTGCTTGAGATAGATACAAATTAACAATTTTGTCATCGTATATTTGGTATAAGTACATGTATGTTAATTTAGTGATAAATATTGTATCTGATGTCCTTCCCAGTACTCCGTAATTTCATTATTTCAAATAAATGAACACCTTACATTATAACGTCATAATGATTATACAGTAGCGAGGAGTTTGCGTTGACAACAACCTTGAATTGTTATGCAACCATCGGAATAATTTTTTCCAGGGGTCTTTTCTATAGATTTACTACAAAATGAATCCAAAATTTGTCAATTTTCTAATCGTGTTTGGAAGTCATATAGCCCATATTGTTTCTATAGGAATGAGCGTATCTTTCGGTATTTTATACAGTGAAATTCATGGCGAATTTAAAGCCTCACATTCCGAGACGGCCTGGATCGTGTCAATATTCAATGGTCTTATAGGATTAGTGGGTAGCTACAATTTTCTTTTACTATGAAAACGAAATTAGTTTACATTTCTTGTTTAAAAAAAGAAAAAGAAGAAAGAGTTGATGCTCAAAATTGATTTTTTTACTTTTATATTGTTTTATTTATCTATCTATTTATTTTCTCTAATTCATATTTTTTCTTTCTTTACTGAACGTTTTTCTTCTTTTTTCATGTAACTAAGATTTTAACTTAAAATTAGAGCTTTCTAAAAGAAATCAAAAATGTTTTTGATACATTTATACCAAATTCCGTATTTATAAAATGCATTCTTAGGTGAATGAGATGAAATTACAAAATTTAAACTTGCAGGGATTCCGCTGGGTGTTTTGGTGCATAAGATTAGCGAGAGATGGTTGACAGTGGTCGGAACAATACTTCTGTCCTGCGGAATGATAACTAGCAGTTTTGCGACACAGATAAGCACGTTATACATCACATATGGACTTATAAGTGGTACTGCAAAGTTTTTGTTTTGATAGGAAATAATTCTATCAGAAACACTTGAAGAATTCATTATCGTCATAAACCCTGTATTGTGACTACAAGTCATTGGCTGACGTAATTAATTAATTAATTAATTAATTAATTAATTAATTATGATAATAACAATAATGATAATGAAGAAGATGATGATGATGAGTTCTAATGCCAGAAATACGTACACGTATCTGCAGTTGCAAGCTCTCAAATAAATTTACGATATTGCATATTTGCTAGACTGCCTGTAGAAGACCGTTAGATTGGATAATAAGTCATACGTAGTTTCCTGCACTGCTGAACACATTTCTAATTGTAGGTTTTTTAATGTTACACAAATATCTTTTTTACCACCAGACCTGGCTATGGCATTCAAATCTGGTGTGACAAAACGTCATCAACGAGAAAATATTTCAGATCTATTGAAATAAATGTAATATTCTTAATGTATACATATACATAGATTTCTGTTATTTTCACACCCCATGAGACTGGCATTGAATTCCCTCCTTCAACTTCAGGTGTCGGTGCCGGTATAATACACTTCTGTGCTAATACAATTGTTTTCCACCATTTTGACGCAAAGTGGTGCCCTCTAGCGCTAACACTAGCGAACTCCGGTTCCGCCGTCTGCTCACTGGTTTTGCCGCCGATAATAACAACTTGCATAGAAAGGTATAGCTGGCAAACAACTTTTATAGTTCTCGGAGGAATATCAACTTTAGGATTCTTTTCGGCTGCATCGTATGTATCACCACACGAGAAGCCAGACGGTCACAAAGACTCACCGGAAAGTAAGGTAACCAAAGGTATGGCACTACTTTTTTCAAACCAAGACGTACGTTACAAGGTCTCGTATTTATAATCCGAATAAAGGACACAGAAGGAAGATTTTCTTGTCAGACCTGCCCTGTCAATAGTAACCGAGATATATATATATGTTGTTTCATTTTTTGTTTTTTCACTGAGGATTAACTTTTTATGTAAATCTGAAAAAAAGAGCGTAACAACAATGTCAGTCAACAGTTATCTTTTGTAACTGTATCAAGCCGCGATTTAGGTGTGCTCATTATGTTTATTGTCATCCATTCAAATTACCTAGACCACGTGAGTGACGGACACACTCTAAGATATATTCATGTAAATAACTATATATTTAAAAATTACAGTACCTTTTATATCTCTTGTTCAGATAACACGGATTTGAAGACAGCTGCTAGCGCGAAAGAGTGTGTGATAAGTATACTTCGGAATAAACAGTTTATGATTTTCTTCGTGTCAAGTGTGACGGCCTTCACCGTAGTTTTCGGTCCTGCTACATTTCTACCTGATCTAATGCATGATGCTCAGAAAACTCAGCAAGAAGTTTCCACCAGTATCATGACAATGGGCTTCGGGAACCTTGTTGGCCGGTTGATAAGTGGCGTCCTGGCATCAAGGTTCAACCAAAGAGTACAGTGGATACACGCTTTCACACTGTTGGGATTTGCTCTCACAACGGCCGCTTTAGCACTCGCACAATCAGTGACAGCTTTCGTGGTACTATCAACACTTTTAGGAATGTGTTTTGGTAAGGTTATTTTGATTGCTTGAAAATCTAATTTGTTTAACAAAAGTTTTATTGCCTTTAGTTTTCTAAAGAAGTTTAAACGTTTATTAATTTATGATAATTATACTGGACGAACTAATACAAACAATTTTATAAAACTATCACAGTCCTATTTCCACATAGAATCCATTCGATTCGCTTAGCTATTAGGTAGATATCAGCTATACAAAGTACTGAATGTTTTCTAAAATATGATTACAGGAGGTTACTTTGGGCTTCATATGGCAGTTGTTGCCCATTACCTCAGTATACGTCAGCTTTCAGTGGGCTTTGGACTGATCACCACGGTAAACGGAATAGCATTAACAGCAGGCGTGCCACTTGCTGGTATAGTTATCCTGTTTTCTAAGTTTTCTTCATTGTTTTACCCAATTTCGTTTATTATTTGTTATTCATTTTGGTCAACGTTTGAAAGCTGGGAGACGCTGACGATGAATACTCCGCAAAATTTTGACACAGTGACGTCATGTTTTGTGAACCTATGTATGACGTCTCAAATAAATTTTTGAAGAATTCTATATAAAGAACAAAATAATCAGAAGAAATACGTTATAATAACTCACAAATTTTGACTGCAGATATGCATGATAAATCTACAAGTACAGGTTTTACCCTATTATTGTTTTATGTCTAGATTTCAAGTTATTTGCCGTCGTTCGTCTTTAGCAGCAACTCGAGTGAATATATCTAACAGATATTTCTTACTAGGAAATGTTAGCCAATTTCACCGGTCAGTAGTATACCATACGCGAGAACAAGACGTGTAAATGCACGACTCATTAAAAAACTATAGTACGTGTCTTGTGTAACAATTTTCAGGTCTTGTATCCGACAAGTTCAGCGGCGAGCAGGGCTCCTTTGTGTTTGGTGGTTGCGTTCTATTTATAGCCACTTTGATCGTCACCATTAACCTCGTAAACGAAATCTTCACAAGAAAGTCGACAAATGTACAATCGAAAGAGAATGACGATTTCGATGCTTGTTTTGATAATGAGATAGTGTCTACGTATCTTTAAGTATCTATACTATGTGATAATATTTAACAGTTTGGTGCATTCGATTAGTATTCATGTCTCGTTAACTTGTGTTGTGAATATTGTTGTCAAAAGTAGTAACCCAGTCAATATTTGTACCATTTATTCGAATAGATCTCCACTCCGTGCAGTTTTGTCAAGATAATGACCGAATTTGTTCTTCCATTATTGAAATGTCGACCAGTGTGTTCAATGCACATAAAGCGTCCGAAAAATAAAACGACCAAGAACACACGTCCGTGTGCTCAAACACAAACTAAACCACGACTTAGGGCTAATGTCAGATAATAAAAAAAATGTATCTTTAAAAGTGTTATTATATAGAAATAAAATACGTATCCAGCGGTATTCTTGTAGTATTTCAAAGCCACTGACACTCAATAGGTATCGTAATTGTGACATCATTTCTACACTTGTCACCACTTGCCAATTCCAGCCTAAACAGCTCTTAAAATTAGGGCCGGGAATAATATTCGAATATTCGAAACACTACCGAATATTCGAACATTGAAAAACGAATACGAATATTCGAAAAAAAGAAATGTTTTTTTTTAATTTTGTTCATTTCTTCTTACTTTCAAATTTCAAAGATCGTAAATTAAACCTTTGGCCTTCACTTGACCAGGTGTTCTTATGTTTGTATAATACGTGTCAACGATTATCGTCTATTAACTGTGAAAAGTTAGGGGTATAGTTAATGCAAAGGGGCACCCGTTTAACAGTTTGTAATTTACCTGTTTAACAGTTTATAATGTAAATTTTTCCGACTTTAATTATCTTACTTTATTGTTTTCTGTGCTTAGTCTTTCCAATCAATCGATAATTGTCTTAAGTTTTGTGAAAAAGAATAAATCGGCACGTATTAATCATGCTAGAACAATTGACCAATCGATATTAATCACTCTCAAATTAACTCTTTTTCACCCACTGGAAATTTAAAGCTCTACTCGGAACCAATAACGTTTTGCAAACATTTTTTTCAGATTTCATTAAAGGGATGATTTTGGACGTATCTACTCTGTTGAAAAAAATCAAAAGTCAATATATCGCAATGCCGTCCCGTGTTTAGAATTACTTTTCACGTTCTATTGATTAGTCTAAAGCTACTTGCGATCTATGCAAGAAAGTGTTTGAGTATAAAAGGACTACTTCTAACCTTCTAAATCATCTCAATTCACAACATCCAACATCTAACAAAGGTAAAATACGATGCTCATTTCACGTTCACGGCGTTATGAAAGCATTGGAAATGTCTATATTCCGTCTGAAGATATATATTCCGTAGAAATTAGACTTCATGTGATATTTACTGCGTTATAGCTAAATTTATCTTAAGAATGTTTCATACATATATCAATTTACAATCAATTAAACAAAAAAACTTTGACATAGTAATAAAGGTCTTCTTAATCGTCGATTATTCCAAGCATATTAAAGTAGTATAGTATTTGACATAATCAATTTCGGATACTACGTAAAAGAGAAATATTAGAACAAATTTTGTAAAAACGAATATTCGAATATATTCGAACATGGAAAACGAATATTCGAACATCAAATTCCTTATTCGTTCCCGGCCCTACTTAAAATCATAGGACTAATTCTCTACCAGATTATCTTCCGACAAAGCCTTCCATCGACTACTTTTCTAAAAGTCCCAGACTTTGTAGCATCTTGCTTTTTGAGAATGAATTATTTAAATGCCATTGCCTACACGGGTTTGTCTATGATTTCAACTGTATCCGCCTGATATTTGTTTTTATATTATTTTTTTTTATTTTGACAAAGGAAAGTGCATCACAGTAAGTGACTCTTTTACTTCTTTTACTCAAAGTCTTCTGTCTACAGTATTCTAGCGTTCCTGGATTAAAGCTGCTTGTCTGTGACAAATGTTTCCATTAACCTCCTGTTTATGTAACCATTATGTAAACCATACGTATTATAAATGAACGACAAACAATTCACTGCTCGAGAAACATCCTGTGGATCATTTACAAACTCTACTGATAAAAATACAGAAATCTTTAAATAAATTTTGATGTGTTCGACACAAATATTTTATTTTTACCATGAACGTGCTTTGTGGTTAAAAAGAAAAACAACAATGATAATAACGCCTTTTTTTAAAGTTTAAAGTTTCATATATATATATATATATATGAAAAAAAAAATTCTTAAGCCTAGAAATAAAATATTGACTGACATGAGATGGATAAGTACTCCCCGCTATCTCCCCTCCCCTCTGCATGGGGACCCCCCAACCCTGCCCACGTTACACCCCCTTCCTCCGGCCATATATATTTTTTTAAATACATAGGCACTTGATCCCCATCCACCCTCAACCCCCCCCCTCAGTCCAATTTTTTTAACCAGGTTTTCCGAAGGAAAAAACTGGTTATTAGATTGAGGTATGTCAACGCGCGGGCGGGCATAAACAATTTTTTTCTGTGCGCAACTCCTCCTACATTTCTCAAGGGATTTTGACCAAACTTTCCCAGAAGCTTTGTCATCAAGTGCCCTTGCGCATATTGTCGTGGTTTTGTGATTCATTAATTTTTCACCTAATTATGGCCTTTTGTTTTTTTCCTTATATGGAATATATAGTGAACAATTTCTTCTGTGCGCAACTCCTCCTACATTTCTCAAGGGATTTTGACCAAACTTTCACAGAGGCTTTGTTATTAAGAGCCCTGGCGCATATTGTCGGGGTTTTGTGATTCATTTATTTTTCACCTAATTATGGCCCTTTGTTTTTCTTCCTTATATGGGATATATAGTGAACAATTTCTTCTGTGCGCAACTCCTCCTACATTTCTCAAGGGCTTTTTGACCAAACTTTCACAGAAGCTTTGTCATCAAGTGCCCTGGCGCATATTGTCTGGGTTTTGTGATTCGATTTTTTCACCTTAATATGGCCTTTTGTTTTTTTTCCTTAATATATGGAATATATAGTAAACAATTTCTTCTGTGCGCAACTCCTACATTTCTCAAGAAATTTTGACCAAACTTTTACAGAAGCTTTGTCATTAAGTGCCCTGGCGCAAATTATGAGGTTTTGTGATTCGGTAATTTTTGACTTTATTATGACACTTTGTTTTTTCATATATGCATTTTTCAGCTTACTGAATTAGTTCAATTCTGTCCAGTACTCACACAAAAGAATTGGGAATAGAAGGTACAAGTGTGGTGCTTTGTAAGTGCAATAAACTCTATGAAGTCATCTCTATCTACTGTAATCCACCAGGAAATATCAACAAAATATGTACAGCTGTCGAAAAACTACAGAATGTGCAGTGCCTTTAGTCATTGTTGGTGACATGAACATTGACCAGCTTCAACTCTCAAAATGCCAGAAACTGTTTGATTTCTTGAAGAATGAAGCTAATGCTGTAACAGCTCTATGCATGGAGACCACAGATTATCATTCAGCACTTGATCATATTTACACCACAGAAACCAGGTACAAGACAGGTGTATTAGAAACATACTAGAGTGACCATATGATGACCTGGATTTCATTCTTGGATTACGGATATGATAAGAAATAAGTTAGATTTATTTTTATGATTTATATCATAACTTTTATACCCTTTTTAGCCCACCTCAGCACAACGTGCTCATGGTGAGCTTTTGTGTTCCCTCTGTGTCCGGCGTCCGTCGTCATGCGTCGTGCGTTGTCCGTCGTCAACAATTTCATAAAAACAACATCTCCTCTGAAACCAATGACTGCACATTAACCAAACTACACAGGAATGATTCTTGGGTGGTCCCCTTTCAAAGTTGTTCAAATGAGTCTGGTCTGTTGCATAAGTTGGTCACAGGGCCAAAAAAGAAGTTTCAAAAATGCAAATTAAAAAAATCTTCTTAAAAGAAAGTACAAGGCCAAGAGCTTTGATATTTGGTATATGATATCATCTGTAGGTCCTCTATCAAAGTTGTTCAAATTATCCCCCTTGTGCCCAAAATTGGCCCCGCCCCAGGGGGTCATAGGTTTGCCTTATATGTATATAGTAAAAACTTAAAAAATCTTCTTCTCTGAAATGACAAAGATAGAGCTTTGATATTTGGTATATGACATCATCTATAGGTCCTCTACGAAAGTTGTTCAATTTATGCCCCTAGTCTCAAAATTGGCCCCGCCCGAGGGGGTCAGGTTTTCCTTATATGTATATAGTAAAAACTTAAAAAATCTTCTCCTCTGCAATGACAAAGGCTAGAGATTTGATATTTGGTATATGATTTCATCTATAGGTCCTCTACCAAGTTGTACAAATTATGCCGCTAGTGCCAAAATTGGCCCCGCCCCAGGGGGTCATAGGTTTTCCTTATATGTATATATTAAAAACTTAAAAAATCTTCTCCTCTGAAATGACAAAGATAGAGCTTTGATATTTGGTATATGATTTCATCTATAGGTCTTCTACGAAAGTTGTTCAAATTATGCCCCTAGTGCCAAAATTGGCCCCGCCCCCGGGGGTCAGGTTTTTCATATATGTATATAGTAAGAACTTAAAAAATCTTCTCCTCTGAAATGACAAAGATAGAGCTTTGATATTTGGTATATGATTTCATCTATAGGTCTTCTACGAAAGTTGTTCAAATTATGCCCCTAGTGCCAAAATTGGCCCCGCCCCAGGGGGTCAGGTTTTCCTTATATGTATATAGTAAAAACTTAAAACATCTTCTCCTCTGCAATGACAAAGGCTAGAGATTTGATATTTGGTATATGATTTCATCTATAGGTCCTCTACCAAGTTGTACAAATTATGCCGCTAGTGCCAAAATTGGCCCCGCCCCAGGGGGTCATAGGTTTTCCTTATATGTATATATTAAAAACTTAAAAAATCTTCTCCTCTGAAATGACAAAGGCTAGAGCTTTGATATTTGGTATATGATATTATCTATAGGTCCTCTACGAACGTTGTTCAAATTATGCCCCTAGTGCCAAAATTGGCCCTGTCCCAGGGGGTCATAGATTTTCCATATATGTATATAGTAAAAACTTAAAAAAAAAATTTCCACTGAAATGACAAAGCCTTAAGCTTAATTATTTGGCATGAAATATTGTCTAGTCAACCTGTTCCAAGTTTATAAAATAATATCCAGGGTAAAAATTGGGGCAGCCTGGCGGTCATAGATATTCATTATTTGCATATAGTAAAAACTTATAAGAAAATTATCCTTTGAATCTCCAAAGTCTAGAGCTTAGATTTACAAGAAATAATGATAGCTTCCACACAAATAACATTCTGTCCTCAGGTGAGCGCTTTGGGGCCAATGGCCCCCTTGTTTAAAAAGATTTTGATTTTTTATCTCCCTTTTGACAGTATGTAGGTGTTGGTCAAAGGCACTCCCCATCATAGAGCGATTATAAATGTATATATCAAATAACAAACAGTGAAATGTGAAAAGCAAACAAAATGACCAAGCAACATAATAATATTCTACTATAATGGAATGTATATTTTAGTATTATGAATAAAATTGACTTGTACCTAAGTTTGTTGTTGGCAATAATGTGCATATAATTAGATACAATTAGCATTTCAGATCTGTAGAACAATGAAAGATACATATTAATGTTAATCTATTTATTATACATGTAAACAATTAAAAAGGCCATAATTCCACCAAAAACAATTTAATTAAAAAAATGCTCACAATATGCACCATGGCACTTGATGACAAAGCTTTTGTGAAACAATAATGTTGAAAACCTGGTTTTGTCGCATTGCGATGTTTCTTGTTTTTTTTTTAGCTCACCTGAGCCGTAGGCTCATGGTGAACTATTAGGATCGCCCAATGTCCGGCGTCCGTCGTCCGTCCACACTTAGTTCGTTAACGCTCTAGCGGTCCCATTTTTGCCTCAATTGTCTTGAAACTTTGTCAGGATGTTTGTCCCAATAATTTCTTGGAACATGGGTTATCTGGGTTGAAAAACTAGGTCACAGAGCCCAAATATAGAATAACCTTGTTAACACTCTAGAGGCTACAATTTCAGTCCAAATATCCTGAAAATTTGTCAGAAAGGTTGTATCGATGATTTCTAGCTCAGGTTCGAATATGGGTCATCTTGGGTCAAAAACTAGGTCACAGAGCCCAAATATTGAAAAACATTTTTAACACTCTAGAGGTAACATTTTCAGTCCAAATAATCTGGAAATATGTCAGGAAGGTTGTTTTGATGATTTCTAGCTCAAGTTCGAATATGTGTCATCTTGGTTCAAAAACTAGGTCACAGATCCCAAAAAATAGAAAAACATATTAACACTCCAGAGGTTACATTTTAGTCCAATTATCTTGGAAATTTGTCAGAAAGGTTGCTTTGATGATTTTTAAGTCAAGTTCGAATATGTGTCATCTGGGTTCAAAAACTAGGTCACAGAGCCCAAATATGGAAAAGTCTTGTTAACACTCTAGAGGTAACATTTTCAGTCCAAATAACCTGGAAATTTGTCAGAAAGATTATTTTAATGATTTCTAGCTCAATTTTGAATAAAGGTTATCTGGGGTCAAAAACTAGGTCACAGAGCCCAAATATGGAAAAACCTTGTTAAAACTCTAGAGGTTACATTTTCAGTCCAAATGTCCTGGAAATTTGTGAGAAAAGTAGTTTTGATGATTTGTAGCTGAAGTTTGGATGTGGGTCATCTGGGTTCAAAAACAAGGTTACAGAGCCCAAATATCGAAAAACCTTTTTAACACACTAGAGGCTACTTTTTCAGTCCAAATATCTTTGAAGTTTGTCAGAAAGATTGTCAGGTCACAGAGCCCAAATATCGAAAAAACTTTTTAACACTCTAGAGGCTACTTTTTCAGTCCATATATCCTTGAAGTTTGTCAGAAAGATTGTTTCGATAATTTCTAGCTCAAGTCCAAATATGTGTCATCTAGGTTCAAAAACTAGGTCATAGAGCCCAAATATGGAAAAACCTTGTTAACACTTGTTAGTGGTAACATTTACAAGCCAAACAACCTGGAAATTCGTCAGAAAGATTGTTTCAATAATTTCTAGGTCAAGTTCGAAATTGGGTCATCTGGGGTCAGTTAACCAGGCCCATAGCCACTTTTGTAAAAAGCAGTCATACTCAGGTGAGCGATACAGGGCCATCATGGCCCTCTTGTTTTTTTTTAATTCTGTTATTGGTACTTGACTCCCCCACTCAAATTTTTTTCACTTGGGCCTCTTATTTAACTTGGCTTATATTTAATTATCCCGCACTGAGAAAAGTGGAGCATCCTGTCTGTAGACAGGTCTTGTTGTACTTGGACTAGCATGCTGTTTTTTCCAGCAGGCTCTTTACCTTTTTAGCTCACATCTCACGTAGTCACAAAGTGAGCTTTTGTGATCACCTTTTGTCGCTGTCCGTTCGTCATTTGTCCACAATTAGTTTGTTAACACTCTAGTGGTCACATTTTTGCCTCAATTGTCATGAATGTTTGTCTCATTAATTTTTCGGACGAGTTCGAACATGGATTATCTGGGTTCAAAAACTAGGTCACAGAGCCCAAATATCGAAAATCTTTTTTAACACCCTATAGGTAAAATTTTCAGTCCAAATAACCTGGAAATTTGTCAGAAAGATTGTTTCAATGATTTCTAGCAAAATTTTGAATATAGGTTATCTGGGGTCGAAAACTAGGTCACAGAGCCTAAGCGTAGAACAACCTTGTTAATGCTCTAGAGGTTACATTTTCAGTCCGAATGTCCTTGAAATTTGCCAGAAAGGTTGTAACGATGATTTCTAGCTCAGATTTGGATATGTGTCATCTGGGTTCAAAACCAAGGTCACAAGGACCAAATATGGAAAATCCTTGTTAACACTCTAGAGGTATCATTTTCAGTCCAAATAACCTGGAAATTTGTCAGAAAGATTGTATCAGTAATGTCTAGCTCAATTTTGAATATAGGTTATCTGGGGTAAAAAACTAGATCACAGAGCTTAAACGAAAAAAACAACACCTTGTTAATGCTCTAGAGGTTACATTTTCAGTCCAAATGTCTTGAAATTTGTCAGAAAGGTAGTTACAATGATTTCTAGCTCGCATTAGCATATGGGTCATCTGGATTCAGAAACTAGGTCACAGAGCCCAAATATGTAAAAACCTTTTTTTACACTCCAGAGATTACATTTTCAGTCTAAATATCCTGGAAATTTGTCAGACAGGTTATTTTGATAATTTAAAGCTCAAGTTCGAGTATGGTATATCTAGAGTCTTGCTAACGTGCTAGCGGTAACATTTTCAGTCCAAATAACCTGGAAATTTGTCAGATAGATTGTTTCAATGATTTCTAGCTCAAGTTTGAATATGGGTCATCTTCGATCAAAAACTAGGTCACAGAGCCTCAATATGGAAAAACCTTGTTAACACTCTAGATTTTAATTCCAAAAAACTTGAAAATTTGTCAGAAAGCTCAATTTTGAATATGGGTCATCTGGAGTCGAAAACTACTGGTAGGTCACAGAGCCCAAATATCGAAAAACTTTGTAAACACTCTAGAGGCTACATTTTCAGTCTAAATATCCTGGAAATTTGTCAGAACAGTTGTATCAATGATTTCTAGCTTACGTTCGAATATGGGACATCTAGGTTTAAAAACTAGGTCATAGAGCCAAAATATGGAAAAACCTTGTTAACACTCTAGGGGTAACATTTTCAGTCCAAATAACCTGGAAATTTGTCAGAAAGATTGTTTCAATAATTTCTAGGTTAATTTCGAATATTGGTCATCTGGGGTCAGTTAACCAGGTCCAGTGCCACTTTTGTAAAAAGCAGTCATACTCGGGTGAGCGATACAGGGGCATCATGGCCCTCTTGTTAGTTATTCTAACAGAGTACCAAAGGGCGACACAAGTGTTCAGCTGAACACCCATCTAGTTGATAAACTGGATGTTATTAAGGCTTCTTTTTCACAAGTGGTGAAAATCTTACATTAGGTTATGGTGTTTAAGAAGTTTTTTTTAACATTTTTGTCATAGAGAGGAGTTGGGATATTTGAATACCTGTTCTTGTGCAGTTCTAATTCATCTAATGTAATGTTGTTAGATGTCATCTAAGATATGGAATACAAAGGCATATTGGTGATTTTTTGCACTGTCGACAATACATGAAAAATAGCATTGTAAACAAACTTAGAATATAGTGTTTGCTTGTTGCTTAAGTAGGAAATTGTAAAATTATCTTGTGACCTTTTAACGACTTTTATCTGAATGTCAAATAACTAATTCTCTTGTTTTTGTACAGAAACTGGTAATGACACTGACAAGGCAGATAATACAGAACCTGAACTGAGTAAATCACCCTGCAGATGTTTTGTCTTTGTGTAGTGCAAGGTAAACTTTACAAAATGTAGTGAATATTAAGGTTTTGATGGAGTAACACACATTTTGTAGCCAGACTCCTGTTTTTGTAGAAAGTATCTAAATTGATTGACTGCAGGGAAGCATCAAAGTTTGTAACATTAAAATGTACTGCATCATATTAGCTTTGTATATGGTTGTAGTATTTATGTAAACAGTTTGAAGTTTTTTATCTCTGAAATCTTTAAATTTTAAGACAGGATATATTTTGAATGTGTAGAAAATATTTAAAATTTACTTGCGACATTTTCTCTGGTTAAATATTAATGTCAAATAACTGATTCTGTTGTTTTTCTACAGAAACTGATGTTGACACTGACAAGGCAATTAATACAGGAGCTGAACTGAGTGAATCAGATGGGTTCTGTCTAGTGCAAGGTAACTTACAAAATGTAGTGAATATGAAGGTTTGGATGTAGTAACACACATTTTGTAGCCAGATTCCTGTTTTTTTCTGTAGAAAGTGTGTAAATTGATTGACTGCAGGGGAGCATCAAAGGTTGTAAGATTAAACTGTAAAACATCATATTAGTTTTGTATATGGTTGTGTTATGTAATTAGGCAGTTTGAAGTATTTTATCTCTGAAATGTTAAGATTAAAGACATGATATATTCTAAAATGTGAAGAAAATATTTGAATTTAACTTGTGTCCTTTTTACTCTTTAAATATCAATGTCAAATAACTGATTCTGTTGTTTTTCTACAGCAACTGGAGTTGAGACTGACAAGGGAGATAATACAGAAGCTTAACTGAGTTAATCAGATGGTTTTTGTCTAGTGCCAGGTAACTTTTACAAAATGAAGTGAATATTAAGGTTTTGATGGAGTAACACACATTTTGAACCAAGACTCCTGTTTTTGTAGAACGTGTGTAAATTGATCGACTGCAGGGGAGCATATGTAATACATCATATTAGCTTTGTATATGGTTGTAGTATTTATGTAAACAGTTTGAAGTTTGTTAGCTCTGAAGTGTTTAGATTTAAGACAGGATACATTTCAAGTGTGTAGAAAATATTAAAATTTAACTCGTGACCTTTTTACTGGTTAAATATCAATGTCAAATAACTGATTCAGTTCCTTTTCTACAGAAACTGGAGTTGACACTGACAAGGAAATTAATACAGGAGCTGAACTGAGTGAATCAGATGGTTTCTGTCTACCGTAAGGTAACTTTTACAAAATGTAGTGAATATGAAGGTTTTGATGGATTAACACACATTTTGTAGCCAGACTCCTGTTTTTGTAGAAAGTGTGTAAATTGATCGATTGCAGGGGAGCATCAAAGGTTGTAAGATTAAACTGAAAAACATCATATTAGCTTTGTATAAGGCTGTATTATGTAATTAAGCTGTTTAAAGTTTTTATCTCTGAAATGTTTAGATGAAAGACAGGATATATTTTAAAATGTGAAGAAAATGTATAACGTCTTTTTTACTGAATAAATATCAATGTCAAATAACTGATTCTGTTGTTTTTCTACAGAAACAGGTGTGCACACTGACAAGGCCATTAATACAGAAGCTGAACTGAGTGAATCAGATGGTTTCTGTCTTGTGCAAGGTAACGTTTACAAAATGTAGTGAATATGAAGGTTTTGATGGAATAACACACATTTTGAAGCCAGACTCCTGTTTTGTAGAAATTGTGTAAATTGATCGACTGCAGGGGAGCATCAAAGTTTGTAAGATTAAACTGTACTACATCAAATTAGCTTTGTATATGGTTGTAGTATTTATGTTAACAGTTTAAAGTTTGTTTTCTCTGAAATATAGTGACAGGGTGAGCTTTTGTGGTCCCATTTCGTCCGTCGTCCGTCCGTTGTCCGTCGTCTGTTCACAATTGTTGTCAGCGCTCTAGCGGTCTTAATTTTAGTACGATCTTCTTTAAACTTGGTCAGATTGTTTATCTCAATGATATCTAGGTCAAGTTCGTAACTGGGTCATGTGACCTTGAAAACAAGGTAACTAGTTTGAATTTTAGAAAAAGCTTGTCCGCACTCTAGCGGTCTTAGTTTTGGTCCCATCTTCTTCAAGCTTGGTCAGAATGTGTATCCCAATGATATCTAGGTCAGGTTCGAAACTGGGTTATGTGACTTTGAAAACTAGGGCACTAGGTCAATTTATAGAAAAAGCTTGTCCGCACTGTAGTAGTCTTAAGTTTGGTCTGATCTTCTTCAAGCTTTGTCAGAATGTTTATCTCGATGATATCTAGGTCAAGTTTGAAACTGAGTCATGTGAATTTGAAATTTAGGTCACTAGGTCAAGTTATGATTAAAGCTTTTCTGCACTCTAGTGGTCTTAATTTTGGTCTGATCTACACTTTCATTACCATAAGATCTTGGTTCCTTTCTTCAAATTGCCATATTGCATTATTGGTTCCAGAGTTATGGCCCCTGAAAGTGCCAAAATTAACTTTTTAGACCTTGTCTGCACAATAGCAGCTTCATTTTTTATTTGAATTTAATCAGACTTGTACAATACTTGAGTTAATATAAGATCTTACAGGGTTGCCAGGGGACTTGAAAAGTCAGGGAAATTTGATTTTTTTTCAAGGTCAGGGAATTATCAGGGAAATTTGAAAATTGGTCAGTAAAAAATAAAAATCCAGAAAAGTTAGTGAAAAGTCAGGGAAAAATAATTTTGAAGGGCTAATATTGTTCTATTTTATTAAAGATTGCATTTACACATTTTTTCCGTTATGAATCTTTTTCTTTATAATTGTGTACATTGTATTTTAATAAAAGTTCTAGTATTATAAATAACATTACTTAAAGACTGAAACAACCAAAAATTAAAATAAGTATGTGTTACACTCGAAACCCATGTTCCTCCCTCCAAGATCCATGTCACAGCAACCCTCTGAACTTAGTAAGTTCTCCTATATAGGCCTTACTGCTGATAGTTTGTGACTTGCCCATATATTTTTGCATCTATGGTTGGATTTTAATATAATTAGCAGAATTGGCAATAGAGTGAACATGTGTCATGAACATAATCCCTGTTTGGAACGGTGCTCCAACATTCAGTTCACAGCAACCTAGTTTTTTGTATAACGGCAGGATTTTTAAAAAATATTGTGGCACAAACTTCTACATTTTTCAAGATACTGCTTTGAAACTTTAAACATGTTAGGTATCATGTGTATACGTGCCAGATATATTTTTATGAGGCTCAGTCCATTATAGTCCACGTTGTGCATTAACAATCCTGATGACGCACGACATCTAGTGAAACTCTACCAAAGATGACCCCATGGTCATAATTGCCTGCACCCTTTGAGTCAATTGGCAATTGTATTTGCATCCACTGACTCTTGCAACCATTGAGCAGTTGTTGGCAGGTGAGCGACCCAGGGTCCCATGGACCCTCTTGTTTTAGAAAGTGTGTAAATTGATCGACTGCAGAGGAGCATCAAAGGTTGTAAGATTGAACTATAAAACATCATATTAGCTTTGTATATGGTGTAGTATTTATGTAAATAGATTGAAGTTTTGTTATCTCTGAAATGTTTTAATTTAAGAAAGGATATATTTCTTATGTGTAGAAAATATTTAAATTTAACTTGTGACCTTTTTACTGGATAAATATCAATGTCAAACAACTGATTCTGTTATTTTTCTACAGAAACTGATGTTGACACTGACAAGGCAGATAATAAAGAAGCTGAGCTGAACTGAGTGAATCAGATGGTTTTTGTGTAGTGCAAGGTAAACTTTGTAAAATGTAGTGAATATGAAGGTTTTGATGGAATAACACACATTTTGTAGCAAGACTCCTGTTTTTTTAGAAAGTGTGTAAATTGATCGACTGCAGGGGAGCATCACAATTTGTAAGATTAAACTGTAAAACATCATATTAGCTTTGTATAAGGTTGTATTATGTAAGTAAGCTGTTTGAAGTTTTTTTATCTCGGAAATGTTTGATTTAAAACAGGGTATATTTTAAATGTGTAGAAAATACTTAAATTTAACTTGTGACCTTTTTACTGGTTAAATATCAATGTCAAATATCTGATTCTGTAGTTTTATCAGAAACTGATGTTGACACTGACAAGGGAGATAATACAGAAGCTGAACTGAGTGAATCAGATGGTTTCTGTCTAGTGCAAGGTAACTTTTACAAAATGTAGTGAATATAAAGGTTTTGATGGAGTAACACATATTTTGTAGCCAGACTCCTGTTTATTTAGAAAGTGTGTTAATTGATCGACTGTAAAATTTCTTATTAGCTTTGTATATGGTTGTAGTATTTATGTTAACAGTTTTGAAGTTTGTTATCCCTGAAATGTTCATATTTTAAGACAGGATATATTTTGAATGACTTGTATAAAATATTTGAATTTAACTTGTGACCTTTTAACCAGTTTAATACAAATGTCAAATAACTGATTCTGTCGTTATTTTTCAGAAACTGGTGTTCACACTGACAAGGCAGAAAAAACAGAAGCTGAACTGAGTGACTCAGATGGTTTTTGTCTAGTGCAAGGTAACTTTTACAAAATGTAGTGAATATTAAGATCTTGATGGAGTAACACACATTTTGTAAAAGTGTGTAAATTGATTGACTGCATGGGAGCATCAAAGTTTGTAAGATTAAACTTCATAATATTATTGGCTCTGTTTATATGGTTGTAGTATGTTTGTAAACAGTTTATCTCTGAAATGTTTAAATTTTAAGACAGTATATATTTTGAATGTGTAGAAAATTCTATAATATTGTGACAATTTATTGCAATGATTAAAAAAACGTAAATCGTAAATGAGTGGCCAGTTATTCTATGTCTAGTGACATTTTATAAAACTGAAGAAATATCATCAGTTACCCTCTAGAATGCCTATTTTGTTTTGATATTTATTAAGCCTTACCTAAATGTTTTCTCCAAGTAGAACTGCATACATGTATTTAAACTAGATTATTGTTGGTATAAGGAATTTAGATTCTAATATATTTTCGATTAGCAAACAAAATATATATATATTTAAGAACACATTAACAAAAAATTATCAAGATTAACAACTAATTTTCAGTTATTGCTGATGGGAAGCCCAGGAGCAAACAAAAGGAAAAAGGAGGAAGCTAATTCATTTGACAAATATTTCACAGTTTAACGTGCTAAAACTTCAGAAAAATATGTATGGAGACCAACCCAAAAGATTGCACTTGAACAACAGTTTGCAAAAAATATTAGATAAGAAAAGGTTCCTGGAATACTAGACTGTTTAAATGCTCAGGGAAAGTGTAGTGTTTTAAGTGCACTCCCATGGAAGAAAATAAAGTTTGCTGTTTACAACATAATCAGAACAAGAAAAGACAGATTAAATAAAATGTAGACATTACAATAAAGAATCTGTTACAGTTACTGGAATCAGCTTGTCCATCTGGCCATCAAGTTTTGCTTGTTTGGGGGGATAAGTCAACAATTATTGGAGGTATTAACTCGAAAATTCAGAAGTTGAGAGGGGTCATTGAGGAGATGAGCAGTGCCCAAGGGCCATAACTCTCTTTTGCATAATTTTGGGGTTATTGTAGTTGGTAATTTTTCTTACTTTTTTTTTATCTGGAGCTTAATCAAATAAGTAATAGAGTTATCAGGTCGAAACTCATATACTGATAGATGTTTTTGTTGTGATGTGCTGTATATATGAACCATAACTCTTTTGGCATGATATTGTATTTTGTAATTTATCATGATTATTTTTTTGTATGGAACATGGCTCAAAAAGAATTGGAGGTGTTAAGTTGAAGTATTTTGCTTAAGTACTATGATTTTTCTCCAAATGCATTTTCACCAACAAATTACCACCTGGTACCTCTCCAAGCATAAGTGGAGCATAGGAAAGTTGTGTACAACCGGAATCGGTAAATGTTAACCTGGGATATAGTATAACAAACATTGAAACAAAGAAAAATGAAAAGACCTCTAATTATGAGCACAGCCATTCCAGCTGACAACGTTACCGTTATTAAAAGTTATTAATAAACAAACTTTCTTGCCTTTATAAAGCTATATACAATGCATATATATATATATATAAGAACGTTCAAGGGACAGCTAGATTATGTATTATATGAATAGGTTACAAGTAATCCATTTCTTAATGGACCATATGACTATTTTATGCTATTTACTTTGTCAAAATTGTGTGCAATTGTATTACATATTTATGCTAAATAAATAAATTGCTTTGTTTTCTTAGTTATTACGCGAATATAACATGAAAAATGCAAATTATCTTTTAACAAACTCTCAGTTTTTTTCTAGTGCAGAAAGAAGTCCACGTCCTTAAATTGATTACGTTTTACCTTTTAATCTCACCGATGGATGATATATCTACACAGATATATACAATGTGAACAATCAATTGACACCTATTAAGTAAAAGG
Organism: Cyclina sinensis; assembly: GCA_012932295.1. Classification (NCBI taxonomy): domain Eukaryota; kingdom Metazoa; phylum Mollusca; class Bivalvia; order Venerida; family Veneridae; genus Cyclina; species Cyclina sinensis. The sequence continues at coordinate 1,832,599 of JAAONU010000011.1, forward strand.
GAAAGTAAAGGTAAAGGGGAAAGTCGAATCTTCGATGCGTTGATTATATTTTATTTCTACATTTATATTTTTTTATGAAATAAAACCTTTACTGCATATATAGTTTACACATTTTTGAAGTTAATATACATTTTTTTTTTACAAAACACTTCACTTTTTTAAGATCACTCAAACTGGCCCGTATATATATGAACACCTTTTCAAGAGGTCACTGATCTGAATTTCCCCCCGACGATATTCCTCTTTCTATATTTTCTGCCCTATCAAATCACTATACCTCACAAGAATAATGTACAAGAAAAGCATTGATGCAAAGCATCAAAGGGCGTCCAAAGGAATGTTTAAAACCAAGAAATGCAGCAAGAGACATTGAACTAGTAGACATCTGATAGTCAGATATATTCTTATAAACTTTTCAATGGTTAATTGGAATTCACCAGGTTTGTAGATAGATGAATAAGCAAACGAAATGCATAATAACACACTACTTGTTCATCCTGAACTTTGGTTGGTTTGCTAGAGATTAGAATATCAATTGTATTTTCTTTGGAACATAAAAAACAGTAGTCAAAATGTACTAAGTCTGTTTTTTATTTTAAATGTAACAAATATACAAACAGTATAAAAATATTAACAAAAGGACTAATATTGTAATATCACGTGCATTTTTTAATGTCAAATTAAAAAAAATGGTTTCTATTAATACTGGAAGTAGAACACACACTGGAATGAAACATATAGGACGAATGTCAGTGACGAAATTCTGGACATTTTTGTAATACATGCCAACAAAAATAATGGTACATTAAAAATATCAAGAATAAATTTGCATGGCATGTTGATATGGTGAATCAATGATACATGGTATTTGTGGGACAGAAATTATGGAATATATTGCAACTGTTACAACAAGAGCTGATTCAACCGGGTGATGCTCCCCAAAAAGGACACAAAGTATTTTGTCCATAAAGTGTTTCAACATAAAGTTAAAGTGGTGAAAGTTAAAATTGCTTACACATCCAATGAAGAAATAAATAAATAATCTAGTTTCAGAGTTATAACTGGCACACAGTTCAAAGTGTAAAAAATGAAAAAGGGCAATAACTCCAAGAAAGAAAAATTCTAAGCGGAAAGGGGAGAATGATTCGAAACAACAAATTGTGCACACCTGTTTGTGATACTAGGATCTGTATTCTTTCTGGTACCTTGATCAACTGTTTTTTTCCTCATGGATTGTTTATGTTTCCTTTTTTTAGAAGCTTCACCAGTTGAGTATGAATGATCCACAATCATATTATTAAATGTATCATATAAACCATGTCCTGATGTAAAAAAAACTTGTTTTCTGACACCTCTGATGACATATTATTGTTCTGACCTAAATGTTCGTGGGCAATGTCAAACAAATAATCTTGCAGCAAGAAATTTTCATTAATATTTGCGATGTCTATAAAAACTTGTGTCAAGTCAAAACTTGCTCCTGAATATTCTGTAAACAAAAACAACTAAAGTTTATCTAAGGTCTCGAAGCGTAATACAACAGCAGCACCATTTTCTGAATACCTTCCACTAACATCACGTTCATGCGAGTCAAAGATGTAAAAGCTACTTGTCATTGGTGATAAATATAGAGCTATTGTTAATTGATTTATAGTCAACAAATGATATGAGGTCAATCTACTACTTTGTTGAATTGCTTCAAGAAAAAAAAAAGTCTGACCCACAAGTGTGTTTACATTCCTATCAATTACTTCATAATACAGATCATGTAAAAATTTCTGTTGTTAAATGTCACAGTATTTTGCAAATCAACATGACTAAGATACCTAATCATACCCAAGTTTCCACTCAAATCACCAAAAAATCGATTGCCTTGAATCAAAATGGAAACAACTTCTTGCGGCGAAAATTCGGGTCGATTTAGATATTCACGGTTAAAAAGTGCCAGAAGTGCAATCAGCTGCTGCAGCTCCAAAAAGTGGCGGGATATTAAAATCACGTGACTGTCTCGACCAATTGTAAAATATTATATAGACTATTTCTAGTCTTTCATTGCGCTGACCTCGGGAACCAAACACCAAAAAACGAAATGCGCGATTAATTAACCGGATAGAACCTACGGAAACAAATATGAAATAATATCATAATAACAGTTCGTAAAAAGAAATGGCTAAGGTTTATTTATTATCTAAAATATTTTTCTTATAAATAAATTTGTAAAAAGTGCAATTTATTGTTGAATATGTTTGCATTTCATTTCATTTCCTGCAAAATTCTCCAGTTCGCTATTCATAACTATACCGCGACATGAATGACAGTCAATAACAACAACAACTACCCTTTCACAAAATCTGAACTCATTCCATAAAGGGCGTCGTGCTTCGGCGCGGACGCCAAAAATTGATGCCACATAAGTATCAAATAGATTTAACATTAATTTTATAAACGTTCAATCCATATTTCTTGTACGTAAGGTTCTTTTGTTCATTATCAAAACAAAAAAATAAATTACAAGTTATATATTAAAATTACCTTTGATAATAAGTCATGGCTAAAACACACCTTGTGGGCGTTACTACTGTTATATGACACATTTAATAAACAACGCCCAAACAACACCTATATTAATGACATGGTTATTCAATCAGATTAGGGTCTTTCAGATAGAAATATGATCTTACGTCATGGATTAAGCACCCTAGCAGGCAATCCTACTCTGACATTTCATGAGTAATAAAGATAAAGAATACAGTTAAATACAATATCAATCGACACCTAATCCTATATAAATGACAAGGTTATTTGATCGAGAATAAGGGCCCTACTTCAAATGAAAGCAGTACCATCATCATAATCATCAAAAACAACAACAACAACAAAAAAAAATCCCCCCAAAAAAAACTATTTTGATTTTGAAGTTAATTTGCGCATTAATTAAAAAGAAAACATTTGATAATTTATATAATATATATAAAATTCTACATCACGTTCTTTTAACTTGTGTCTTTTTTGTGATGTTGTTCACGCCTATTAAAAACAGAACACATACACTTAATAAACATTTTCTTTTATGATTGTTTAAAATACAAAGTTCTTATTGTCTTTTAGTAATTAACTGTTTGATATTGATTGAATTAATTGATATCGAAATAGTAAATAGTTAAACCGGATTTAACCTCATTACAAATAATATATTAAATATTTTCAGTAGCTTCACCAAAATATATAGAAGAAAAAATATATTACTCCACGGAGCAAGGTTGACAAATACTTTTAAAAGGTAATTAGATTTTCAACTGCCAATTCCACTACTAGCAAATATTTAAGCTTATTTCAAATTAATTTAAAAATCACAGAAAATAATGAAGCAATTATAAACCTAAATTTCTTTTTCAAAATATTTTATTTTTACCACACAAATATAAACAAAACACATAAGTACAACAAAGAATATTTTGTTTATTACTTTGTGGTGAATCGTTATTTCTTTGTGGCGAGTCGTTATTACTTCGTGGTGAATCGTTATTGTGGCGAATCGTTACGTTTTCGTAAGTAAGTCGCCTTATATTATAAACGTGCATTTCACTTAATTCTATTTACAATTATACACAATTATAAAATTATACACATGATTTGTAAAACACAGGGATGTTCACAGACCCCATTTAAATGAAAAACGGTATTTGGCTAAGCAACATATACATCCTCTGGCTTAGAAAGCTACTGTTGTTCTTAAACACTTCAAATCATGACTTAATACTACATAGTTTCTAGAAAACAGTCCACCCTCCCCAAACGTCACCTCTCACACCCTCTTTAAAAGGACAGTTTGATCTACCCCGTTGGCAATCCGAGCATTTTCACCTTTCTCGAGTGACACCTCTCCCAATCGAGCCACGACATTGCAGTTTCTTCCCAATGACAAATGAAACCCTCTCGGGAACGTCAGAAAAAAAGCGATTTGGATTTCACAAAAAACTGAAAAGGTATTTTCAGCAAATGTGTGAATGTGTCAAGTCTAAAATCATAAGGCTGAAAACAACCTGCGATTTTAAAATTAAACATACTTGAAATACCGACGTGAAATGCCGAAGCAGTTTGTTTGTCAACTTTCAGGTATTCTTATTACGGATGTGCAAGGTTGTTAGTTGATTCACCGACAATACCAGATATCGAAATGTGAGAATTCATAGCTCATTAAATCTGAATACAGCAGTTTGACGTTTGGATTTTTTTCATTTATGCTCTGTTGGGTTTGATATGTGGTAATATGTATTTATACTCTGCTTTTTCCAAACTAATCAGATATGATAATCTCTGCTTGTACGTCAGCGTCATACATCAAAGAAGTAGGCATTTTTGTCACACCAAATTTAAAAGGTACAATGTAAAAAATTATAAGTTTTATGAACACTTCTAATGAAATAGTATGTACATAAATAAAGATTTTAAAGACAGTAAAGTGACTGTAGTCATCCTATTAATTGCAAGCTATTATATATGATAATACTTCGAGCTGACAAGTTCAACATTGAAGATTGGTTGAGCCTCCCGAGAATAACAATCCCTCTACAACGAACACATTCCTTTTAACCGAATGGTGTTTACTCTTGGGAGGTTGGATTGCAGTCTAAGTAGTGCACGGTCATGTGGCTTCGGCAGGTACCGAGGATAAACAAACTTGTTACTTGTACACATAACAAGTATACACATTACTGTATACACATTATACAAGAGCGTGTCAATTGACTTTCCCAAATGTACTGTAGTGATTTTGTTGGTTTGTTTCTAGGTTACTGTAGCGAGTTCACTGCGGATGATCACGTGATCAAAATCGTACAATGGCTCAAATAATGGCGGCCGGATCGCTCGGTTGAAGCACCAAAATCGAGGTAAGCATACAGTTAACGGTAGATTTATTTCTAAAACGTGGCCGCACGGAACCCCTGTATAAGAAACATGTACTGGCATCTTATTGTTTACTTTGTAGCTCACCCTGTTTAGGCTTGAAAGTCGAAAAAGTTGTTTTGGATATTGAGTACAATGGGCGAACCTGTCCTTCTTCTCGTTGTTTTCAGCAAAAGAAACGCATGTATTGCAATATTTGCATCGATGTCTTGTGTACAATTCTAATTTTGCCTTTCATGAAAAGTTTCCATTGTTTGTGAAGTTGCATTACGAAGTTACACATCTATTGACGACGCAAGTACAATGGTCAAACCAGATTAAATGAGTACAATGGTCGACCGATTCTATTGCCTACCATTACTCATCAAGTTTTACATTGAATTATTCTTGCTTTTCATACCCGGTCATTCAAACAAATACAATACTGAAGACAGAAGGGTACTACTACCACTACTACTACTACTATTTAACCACTACCTATTCTTATATATATATTTATCGACATTTTTCAGAAACCATCATTTTGACTCAAGTGACCGTACGCGTATTGGTCGAAAATCCAAAGTTTGAACGATCTCTACTGACAGAAATTCAGTGCAGAAAGATGCCCTTGGTGTCCGGTGGGAAAAAGCTAGATGCAATCAGGCAAAGTTGCTGCCTTCGTCGAAAATGGGAATAGTTGTTTGAATGAGAAAATGTGTATCTGTTTTAAAACATTGTAAAATGACATGTACCATATATTTCTGTTTTCAGCAAATGCTATATAGCTGCAAAATGTTATCTACTTGTAATAATTTTTGTTAGGACAGTGTATTAAATCGCTTCCAGAAAACTAAATTTCTTTTTGATCCGATTAACATGTTTTCGGTTTTTAGTATTGATATTACTAATAGATAATGTTCATAGCTAGCATTATTATAGAATGACTGGCCATCTAGAAACTAAACCAATTCAACCTCTATTGTATTATTACGTGTATTGTCACAATAATTATGTTGAGTTTTAATGTTGTGTCTATATATGTATAGTGTGAGAAAATGATTAAATAAAAATATTGATTAATACCAAGAAAAAGTCTTTATTATCAATCAAACATATATTTTTTAATACTGCTAATATACAACGTACACCTGTATCTTGATAATCTCATAAAATAAAAAGAAATCACATATTATGTAATCACAAAAATGATCACACTGATACATGCCTATGCACGTAAGGCATATATTATAATAAAAAGAAAAATATAATTGAAAACTAAAAGTAGATGAAAGGAATGGGAAGCAAGATGATCCATGAGCGTTGCCCTTGTTCGGAAAGCTTTGGAGCACATGCTGCAGGTCAGAGTGGGTTCTCTATGGTATAATCTGTGTTGTTGAAGCTCGGCTTTAGTGGCGAAGGAACTGTCACATTTTTCGCATTTGTTGAATTTCAATCCGTCATGTTTGTTTGCTCTGAAACATATAAAATTGTGGCAATACTATCAGATAATTTATCTCAATATACATAAATTGAAAGAATGAATATCGATTGTGTTTAATGACGCAGGGGATGTTACATACACTTGAAGGGATTCGGTAATTTGGGCAAAAATATCCAAATTGTTTCATCAAAACTGTTGGCATTGTGTATGATTTATAATATTTTGAATTTTAACAAATTATGATTTTAATTTTAGAGTTTTATAGATCTTTATCATATCTGAATTTTAAGTTTTATAAATCGTATAAATGTCACTCTTTCAGAGTTATGATGTTCATGCTATGATTGTATTGCTAATGGACAGACGGATGTCCCGGACCATAACATAATATGACCCCTTCGGAAATATAAAAAAGCATCAACAAGACTGAAGATTGGTTTCCATCTTTTGTAATATTTTTTGGCCTTGCAACCTTTTTGTATCTATTACAATATGTCAAAAGTGCCATAATTCCATTAAGAACATCTTAAGCTACGTGCATACAGAACTGACAAGAAACGTTGCCTCTAGAATGTTTTTAACGTATTCATTTCTTGACACACGCACATTGTGTCGAGCATCCGGCGCGCCTGACAGCTTATCAACACGACAGAGCGATATACAGTGGCTCTCGGTTTACCTAATTTTGCCTGAAATTTACTATCTTCTCAATGGTTTTAAAGGTTTCTTGGGTTTCTGCACATTTTTTAATGAGCAGTATGAAAAATGTATGTGACCGCCATAAAGTATAATATATATTTTACAAACCTATGTCTTTGTAACTTGCTGTTACTTGGGAACAATTTCCCACAGCATTCATGAGGAGCTTTCCCTTCATGTACTTGTTCATGCCGAAAAAGTCCGGACCGTCCTTTATATGTTTTGCCACAATGCCGGCAGATGTATACATCAGACCTTTCTGATTCCTGTAAAGACATTCAAATGTAAATTTAATTTGGCGAGGTCAAGTATCTAAAGATAATTAAGAGAAATATCAGAATTTTCAAATTACATTCCATTGAAATACGTTAACATCCTTACCATTTTAGGAAGTACCACTTGTTTCGGTCTCTGAAATCAAACAAAAATATAAATGATTTTATAGTAACAATAACGAATGAAATAATAAGAGCTTTCAAACATTTTAAAGTAATTGTTCGCTGTTAAAATAAATTTTAAACTATATAATTAAACAGTGTAGATGATTGCGTATGACACTCAAATTAACCATATCCATTAAATTGAAGCATTTTTTTACCCTTCTGTCTTCGGTATTGTATTTGTTTGAATGACAGGGTATGAAAAGCAAGAATAATTCAATGTAAAACTTGATGAGTAGTGGTAGGCAATAGAATCGGTCGACCATTGTACTCATTTAATCTGGTTCGACCATTGTACTTGCGTAGTAAATAGATGTGTAACTTCGTAATGCAACTTCACAAACAATGGAAACTTTTCATGAAAGGCAAAATTAGAATTGTACACAAGACGTCGATGCAAATATTGCATTACATGCGTTTTTTTTTGCTGAAAACAACGAGAAGAAGGACCGGTTTGCCCATTGTACTCAATATCCAAAACAACTTTTTCAACTTTCAGGCCTCAACAGGTTGAGCTACAAAGTAAACAATAAGATGCCAGTACATGTTTCTTATAAAGGGGTTCCGTGCGGCCACGTTTTAGAAATAAATCTACCGTTAACTGTATGTTTACCTCGATTTTGGTGCTTCAACCGAGCGATCCGGCCGCCATTATTTGAGCCATTGTACGATTTTGATCACGTGATCATCCGCAGTGAAGTTTAAATTATCTTTTTACACATGCCCAGACATGGCAAGGATGTAGCACAATGTTGGTGGTTTAGGTCAGACTGGCAAAGGTATTGGTAATTCCAAAGTAAAAATAAAGGTTTAAGTGCTGCGCATTCAAGAGTTGATTAGAATTTTTTCTGCTAGATAACAGATTTGGAGAAAATCATTCCGAGCCATGCCGAGCTAAAACCCATCTATGTTCCTAAGTGACCAGCTCTGGTCACTCATTGGATGTCATCGGTGTTTGCAAGGCAGTTGCTGTGACTGAGCCGTCGTAAACGGATACAGAAAAGTATATCATGAATTGAAATAGCGATAAATATCCGGGCGTCTCAATCACTGATGTCACAATGTGTGTTTTTAATTTTTCACAGGTCGAAAAAAGTGGGCTTTGCATGTTCTATTCAGTTAGCTGCGGCGATAAGATATAAATATATAATCAAACAAAAGCCTTGAAGTGTGTTTTAAACGTTTCACAATTAACTGTATTTACTTTAGAGTAAGAGTTACACACAAATGCCTGAAGTATCTCATCATGTGTAATGACACATGACAGTATGTAACAGCTACTACAAATGTCAGCAATAAGTGTACACAAACAAACGTAAGAAGTCGTTTCGATAGGACGAACATCAAATAATGAGAGACATTGCTGATAACAAATTATCTCCCTTACTCAGATAACATCAGAGGTAATCCAAATTGCACTTTGGTCCTTTCAGTTGGAATCCTCTGACTTTATCCTTGTTTCTCTTTGTGATAGTCTTGACTTTCAGTTGTGAAAATTGTCACTTACATATTAAATAAAAAGTTAGGAATATAAAAAAACAAACTTTATGTGCTAATAAAACATATTTTTAAACTAAATGTTTAATCTGACTACTATTGTTGCAAATAATAAGGTGTAATTATCACCATACCATAAAGGAAAACAGCGATGAAAGCAGAGGAATCCAAATGGAAGGACCAAGTTAATATTAGAGAGTATTCAGGGTAGATAATCCACTGATGTCCCCCATTCGAGTCAAATAATGTTTTTTATTAGGTGTATCGATACCAATTAATCTATCAAGATAGGAGACACAGAACCAAATATGATTGTAACTTTACTTATTACAAAGCTGCATAGGATTTTAAAGGACTTGTAAAATGAAAAAAAAATATGTCCCCGACCTAATCAATCCATGAAAAACATTGCAGCGGATACAAATCAGACTAATTTTCCTCCAGATACAAAATTTTATCAGTATACATCTGGTCCATAATATTATACACGCTCTTAATCATATACGTTAGTATTTGCAGTCCTAACATTTAGGATTTCCCTTTTCACGTTCCTAATAAGGAAATATTGATTGAAAAATTTCCCAGTCAGGAAAGGAAACACTTACTTTATGTACATTGCCGCATGGCCTCCAAGATCGAAAGAACACGTTGGATGGGCAAAATTTCAATCAATTATTGTTTCTGATATCTTCAATCTTAAAGTTGACGCGTTCAGTATTTTCATTGTTTGGACAAAAACGTTTCCCCAACCAGAAAGAAACTGAGAATTTCTATTTCCTGGCTTCATTCCCACATTTAAACAACTACAACTTGTATTTAAAATGAGTATTCAAGAAATACACAAATAATCCATCATTCAAAAAAGTACAGGAACAATGTATTTGATAGACAATCAACTTATCGACTATACGGAAAGGTTAAAAGGCTATTTTAATTTTTAAATGTTATTTACTTTCTTTTATTTTGGTCTGTCTTGGTATTCTTAAACGTTTATCTATTTAGAAAAGTGTTTCTCTTTCAAACATAATAAATGTTATTTTATGTTACAAAAATTAGAAGTAGTTATATATATTGGAGATGGAAAAAATACATATTATAATAAACTGGCAAAAAATGACAGTCGGTAATTTTACATCTACCGGTGTACACTGACAGGCTAAAAATTAGCTGCTGGATTGTGGACCATGATTCGTTGGTGAAATTCTCTTAATAGTAAATCATAAATATGGCATAAACTTTCCTAGACTTCAAAAACTCTGAATGTGGTGCATAATATATCACATTCAGCTTTTCAGATTGAAATCAAAGCTTTCCTGTTCAAAACCAGGAAAGTTTCATACTGCCAACCGTAACAGTAACGGAATTGCTGGCTCTTTCCTATATTGGAAACTTCTTATCCTAATACGGGAAAGTGCTGAAAGCTTCAGCTGTGGTCCTGAATATCCCAGAAGCAAACATTTTTACAACTTTGCCCAAGTTACTAGTAGTCGTCCCGGAGCCAAATGCGTGAAGGTACTTGTTTTTTTTAAAAGGGGTTGTTTCCTTTCCCGAACTTTTTAATGAATAGTTCCTAATCAAGGTGTAAAGGGGAAATCCCCTAGCTGTTTCATGCTTTTAGCAGTATTTATCATATCAAAGTTCAAGAAGTAGTGACTTCACTGCGTGTAATTCATAAGGTAGTGCAAGGATGTAGCAATGGATACTGTAAACTTTTTTGTAAATATATTGTTTGACAAATTAAGAAACACTTAAACACTATAAAACCTTAAATTCACATCTTCTGTCGTTTTGATTATAACCAAACCTAGATAAGTTTTTTTAAATTTGTTTCACTACTTTGGAGGTATGACGGACATTAAAAATTAGTAGATGTAAGGTAGATAACTCTTGCTTCATTCTAGACGAATAGTAGACTTCGAGTTGTCAACCTTGCAATGAACGGCTTAGGAAATGAAGGTGCATTTGGTATTGCTGAAATCTTGAAGCAGTCAGGAACGATTACTTCTGTTGATGTAAGCCAGAACAGGATAGCGTCTGTGGGCGCCACTGTAATAGGGAAGGCTCTGGAAACAAACGACCTGCTTAAAATACTAAAGGTAAAAATTTAGGGGTTTTGTAAGCAAGATTATTAAGTGAGCTGGCTGTCAGGTTTAGAAAACTTATTTAAGATCTTTTTGAAATATTCAATGAAGTTTAAATTGCAAGACTTTTTGTGTGTAAAGAGGTTCTTGCTCTTAAGTCGGGTGTGAACAAAGTCATGAGCAAATATTGAAAAAAATTAAAAGCTAACGATCAAATGATTTTCGAATTTAACATTAGTTCTCGCTGTCCTGTCTTAACAGGTGGTTTTTCCCTTTTCACGATAGAAGATCATGATAACACATTGATAAATATAATTCTAGCGACATACACTACTTAACAGCGATACAAAATAAAATATCTCGGTTTGTTATCTGTTTAACGTTGTTAAAATAAAAAGAGACAAGAAAAAGAATTTCAAAGCACGTTTTGAAAAAAAACCCTGATAGTTGACGCTAACAGGTTTTTAACCGAGTAAGTTATTTTTGTGTCAGATTGGTGATAACCCTCTTGGCCTTGATGGAATCAAGACATTGCTGAAAAGCATAACATCTGAAAGCAGTTGTGTCAGCAACCTTGACCTGTCGGTAAGTCACTCTCTTCTGTTATATCTTCAAGTCTGTAGAATATAGCGCGAGCATCTGGTCTTCACATAAGTTATCAGTTATGGTTAAAATACCACTAAACCTTCTGTTTCGAACCCAGTACAGGGTGATTAAGGGTTTCGCGCTCACCGAAGGTCACTGAATATAGATATTTTAGAATTACAGTTGGCTTTCTTTACTTTGTTCCCTTGGTACTGACATCAAAATTCGAAGAAATCAAAATCGAGCTGAATAATGGCTATTAGAGAGATACGCAAAGCATTTCCGAAACTAGGTATCGAGAGACTGATATTTAGCCTCATCAATTAAGTTGCGTTTAAGACACCTTCTAACTTACTAAATTTTGGTGTTTTACTTCAAAAGAGGCGTATCGACGTTAATTCTTATGAACAAAGGCTGCTTAAACTATTTTGGCAATGTATAGCTTTGTTACTTTAACTACAGTAACCTATATACCAAATATCTTCTAACTTATTTGGTTTGTAGCCCCGTGTCATTAAGATATTGCGTTAAGTTTAGGTACACAGAAACCAAGTTTGTAATATAATTTATAGTTTTAACTTCAAAAAATAATCATTCAGTATTTTAATGTGTACTCTAATTACCACATAAAACTTTTAAGATAAAATATTTTGTCATTTAAAGGGACTGACTCACAGATGGGCCAACGATGAAAAAAGAAAGAAAATGTTTATACATCTTGAAATTCTTGCTGTAAACTAAGTTACTGACTCATTTTTTGGTACAGAAAAACATCGAAATATAAAGTTTTACACACTTCTATCGGTAGAAAATTTATCCCGTTAGTCAAGGAGTAGATACTTCACTTATAAATTAATTTTGACGAAACTTAATAGTCAGTTGCTGTGGCTCAGTGGTGTAGATCTGCGCCCTATTTTTTACCGACCGAACGGTCATGGGTTCGAATCCTGGTAAAGTCAGAACTTTTTTTTTCAGTTTTCATGGTGTATAGAAGCAAAATATTATTTTTGTTCCATAGTATATTAACTAATCTTAAGTTTTAAAGAGAAAAAATCGACTAAATTCTGTGAGTCAGTCGCTTTAAAACAAATATTTGTTTGTCATAAAACTTGTTTTGAGGTCCCGACGAGGGGCATGGCGTTCATTCGAACGTAGCGCTTGTTCAAAATAAAACTTCACAAAACAGTGACTTTTTATCTGTCTATTATCTATGATAACAAAGCTTTTATAGTTATGACATGCTGTCCACAAAACAGTCATGAAATTAAAAAACACGAAAGTGGTACTTAACTTCGATGATTATGCAATACTAATTGTCATATGATAAGAATTCTGTAGAGAAGCATTTTTCTTAAAAGTGGATACGCTTCTTTTCAAGTAAAAAAAAAACACCTTCCAAAAATAAATAAATAAACAAACAAATCAATAAATAAATTGCAAGAGCTTAAATGCTAGGCAGTGCGATCCAATCCGCGTGAAAACAAAACTGTTTTGATTTTTTTCGAAGGAAGGTAATATGAAGGAATGTATTCTCGAGTCAAGCAAAAATTTACTCCGTCCCTGGGTGGGCTTGAACCACCAACCTTTCGGTTAACAGCCGAACGCGCTAACCGATTGCGCCACAGAGACATACTATACTTACGCATTTTGATAAGTACAAATTAAATTTGAAAGTCATTTTCTGTATAATAATTACATACTTAAACGACAAGTGATAGAGGAATGCCTTAGGCGATTCTTGAACATAACATACATAAAGATATATTCAGTGAGTTTAAAAACTTTTTTTATTTATTTATTTATCTATTATCTATTATAAACTTCTATATAAACGATGCATATATCCTAACTAAAAGAACAAAGTAGACATGCACTGTCTTTTCCTATCTATCAGTGATAAAGGTAAAGGTAAAGGTTTCTTTTTTAACGTGGGTAGTCAACGAAAGTCCCCACCTGGTGTGGATGGAACAACTTATTTCCAGAAGAGCCCACGTTGCGTGTATTTTACCTCCCCGATCCCCAGTCTAGGCCGATACTGCTGGAAACAGTACCCGTTTAGGTTACCACCCAGTCCTGGGAAATCAGTCGATATCTCAGTCGCTACCCGGAATCGAACCAGGGTTGCTAGCTTCGTAGCCCAACGCACAAACCACTCGGCCACCTCTTTGACACACCAATTTTACGAAATTTAATAGCTGATGAGTGATGACATTTGCATACCGAAAAGCTTATGATTCACCTGTTACAAATTATAACATTAATTTTAAAGTTATAGTCGGCTCAATTTTCAAACAAATATTTGATATGAAAAAACATAACCTATAGAAAAATTTTAGTTATAAAACGGTATCTGCATTAAATGTACAACAAAGTGGTTACAGCAGTATTCGAGAAACAAAGTCCTGTCACGGGAGTTTACGGAAATCAGTCCGCCATTATTGGAAAGACTCGTTGTGAATTGATAATGTATACCTTATGATATTGCGAACATTTCCGAATGTGATCGGATTGTTTCCTGCTTTGTTCGGTAATCTGCGTGTGAACTCAAAAGTTAAAAAGTCGGCGGGTTTTCTTAAGCGACTGACTCACAGATGGGCTAACGATGAAAAAAAAAAGAAAATGTTTATACATCTTGAAATTCTTGCTGTAATTGTGAATAATATATCTAAACCAAGTTACTTAATCGTTTTTTGTTACAAAAAAAGCATCAAAATATAAAGTTTTACACACTGTTATCGATAGAAAAATTACCCCGTTAGTCAAGGAGTAGATACTTTAGTTATAACATTAATTTTGGCGAAACTTGATAGTTACTTTCTGTGGATCAGTGGTGTAAGTCGTCGCTCTTTCTTTTCCCGACCAAAAGGTCATGGGTTCGAATCCTGCTAAAGTCAAAAGTTCTTTTCAGTTTTCATGGTGTATAGCAGTAAAATATTTTATTTTTTCCATAGTATATTAACTAATCTTAAGTTTAAAAGAAAAAAAATCGGCTAAATTCTGTGAGTCAGTCGCTTAAAAACAAATATTTGTTTGTCATAAAACTTGTTTTGAGGTCCCGACGAGGGGCATGGCGTTCATTCGAACGTAGCGCTTGTTCAAAATAAAACTTCACTTCACAAAGCAGTGACTTTGTATCTGTCTATTATCTATGCTAACAAAGCTTTTATAGTTATGACATGCTGTCCACAAAACAGTCATGAAATTAAAAAACAAAATAGACCCACGAACTCTAAGATTTTGCAACACGAAAGTGGTACTTACCTTCGATAATTATGCAATACTAATTGTCTAATGATAAGAATTCAGTAGAGAAGCATTTTTCATAAAAGTGGATACGCTTCTTTTCAAGTAAAAAATAACCACCTTCCAAAAATAAATAAATAAACAAACAAATCAATAAATCAATTGCAAGAGCTTTAATGCTCGGCAGTGGGATCCAATCCGCGTGAAAACAAAACTGTTTTGATTTTTTCGAAGGAAAGTAACATGAAGGAATGTATTTACTCCGTCCCTGGGTGGGCTTGGACCACCAACCTTTCGGTTAACAGCCGAACGCGCTAACCGATTGCGCCACAGAGACATACTATCCTTCCGCAATTTGATAAGTACAAATTAAATTTGAAAGTCATTTTCTGTATAATAATTACATACTTAAACGACAAGCGATAGAGGAATGCCTTAGGCGATTCTTGAACATAACATAGATAAATATACATTCAAGTCAGTTAAGAAACTTTTTTTATTTATTTATTTATCTATTATTTGTTATAAACCTCTATATAAACGATGTATATATCCTAACCAAGAGAACAAAGTAGACATGCACTGTCTTTTCGTGTCTATCAGTGATCTCTTTGACACACCAATATTACGAAATTTAATAACTGATGACATTTGCATACCGATAAGCTTAGGATTCACCTGTTACAAATTATAACATTAATTTTAAAGTTATACTCGGCTCATGTTTCAAACAAATATTGAATATAAAAAGAAATAACCTTCAGAAACATTTTAGCTATAAAACGGTATCTGCATTAAATGTACACCAATGTAGTACAAAACGGCCGGTTACAACAGTATTCAAGAAACAAAGATTTGTCACGGAAATTTACGGAAGTCAGTCCTCCATTATTGGAAAGACTCCTTGTGAATTTATAAGGTATACCGTCTGATATTGCGAATATTTCCGAATGTGATCGGACTGTTTCCGACTTTGTTCGGTAATCTGCGTTTGAACTCGATAGTTAAAAAGTCGGCGTTTTTTTAAGTGACTGACTCACAGATGGGCCAACGATGAAAAAAGAGGGCTATGATGGCCCTGGATCGCTCACCTGATTACTTTGGCTGTAGGTTTGCTGTTCAGCAGTATTTCATTTTTTAATTGAAAATATATAAGTGCCTACAAACCAAATATGTAAAATATCAGTCAATAAATAAAGGCTCGATGACAGAAAGTAGAAATATCTATTAAAAGCTATATTGAGATTGACCTTGACCCAGTGACTTCAAACCCTACCCATGGGTAGAGATCTATGCAAGGAACCTATATACTGAATATCAAAGATATTGGTCTTTAAATGAAGGCTCCATAAGGTACAGTGGATAAATCTATTTTCAGCCTCCATGACCTTTAACCTAATCTAATTATTTGAAAAAGTTTGATAAAGCTTGCTTCATGCCAAATTTTAAAATTATAGGCCTTGTGGTTTCAGACAAAAAGATCTTTAAAGATTTGTTTTTTTACATATTAGGGGCCCCCGGGACGGGGCAAATTTTGACCCCAGGGCCAACATTTAAACAATATTGGTAAAGGTTCATTACACAATACTCAACACCAAATCTCTAAGGTCTAGACCTATTTGTTTTGGACAAAAATTATTTTTCATGTTTTTCCTATATACATCTATGTAAACCACGAGAACCCTGGGGCGTACCCAATTTTGACTCAGGGAACATAATTTGAATAAACTTGGTAGACATCCACTAGACAATGCTACATACCAAATATCTAAGCTGTAGGCATTGAGGTTTCCAGTAAGAAAATTTTTAAAGATTGCCTTTTTTTTAAATATTAAGGGCCCCCGGGGCGGGGCCAATATTGACTCCGGGGCCAACATGTAAACAATACTGGTAAAGGTTCTCTACACAATACTCCACACCAAATATCTAAGGTCTAGTCCAATTAGTTTCGAAGAAAAATGATTTTTCAGGTTTTTCGTATATAACTATATGTAAACCAAGAAAATCCTGGGGCGTGGCCAATTTTGACCCAGGGGACATAATTTGAACAAACTTGGTAGATATCCACTAGCCAATGCTACATATCAAATATCTAAGCTGTAAGCATTGTGGTTTCTGAGGAGAAGATTTTAAAGATTTCCTATATAAGTCTATGTAAAATGAAGTGACCCCTGGGGAGGGGCTAATTTTGGCCCCAGGGAAATAATTTGAACAATTTTTGTAGAGTTTCGTTAGAGGGTGCTAAATGCCAAATATCTAAGCTCTAGGCCTTGTGGTTTCAGACAAGAAAATTTTTAATGTTTTTCCTTTAGGCTGGTATGGCAACCAGAGTTCTGCATGGAATTGATTTCTTTGAACAACTTTGGAATAGCTTCATGCAAGGAACATCCATGATAAGTTCATCAACTTTGGCCCGGTGGTTTCAGAGGAGATGTCGTTTGAATGAAAAGTTTACGGACGTAGGGACGGACGGACGCCGGACGGATTGCGATCACAAAAGCTCACCTTGTCACTCTGTGACAGGTGAGCTAAAAAAAGAAAATGTTTATACATCTTGAAATTCTTGCAGTAATTGTGAAGAATATATCTAAACTAAGTTACTTAATCATTTTTTGTTACGGATAAACATCAAAATATAAAGTTTACACACTTTTTTTCGGTAGAAAATTTACCCCGTTAGTCAAGGAGTAGATACATGTACTTTAGTTGTAACATTAATTTTGACGAAACTTCATAGTTTCTGTGGCTCAGTGGTGTAGGTCGTCGCTTTTTATTTTACCGACCGAAAGTTCATGGGTTCGAATCCTGGTAAAGTCAAAACTTCTTTTTTCAGTTTTCATGGTGTATAGAAGCAAAATATTATATTTTTTTCCATAGTATATTAACTAATCTTAAGTTTTAAAGAGAAAAAATCGACTAAATTCTGTGAGTCAGTCGCTTTAAAACAAATATTTGTTTGTCATAAAACTTGTTTTGAGGTCCCGACGAGGGGCATGGCGTTCATTCGAACGTAGCGCTTGTTCAAAATAAAACTTCACAAAACAGTGACTTTGTATCTGTCTATTATCTATGATAACAAAGCTTTTATGTCATGAAATTAAAAAACACAATAGGCCCACGAATTCTAAGATTTTGCAACACGAAAGTGGTACTTAACTTCGATGATTATGCAATACTAATTGTCATATGATAAGAATTCTGTAGAGAAGCATTTTTCTTAAAAGTGGATACGCTTCTTTTCAAGTAAAAAAAAACACCTTCCAAAAATAAATAAATAAACAAACAAATCAATAAATAAATTGCAAGAGCTTAAATGCTAGGCAGTGCGATCCAATCCGCGTGAAAACAAAACTGTTTTGATTTTTTTCGAAGGAAGGTAACATGAAGGAATGTATTCTCGAGTCAAGCAAAAATTTACTCCGTCCCTGGGTGGGCTTGAACCACCAACCTTTCGGTTAACAGCCGAACGCGCTAACCGATTGCGCCACAGAGACATACTATACTTACGCATTTTGATAAGTACAAATTAAATTTGAAAGTCATTTTCTGTATAATAATTACATACTTAAACGACAAGCGATAGAGGAATGCCTTAGGCGATTCTTGAACATAACATACATAAAGATACATTCAGTGAGTTTAAAAACTTTTTTTATTTATTTATTTATCTATTATCTATTATAAACTTCTATTTAAACGATGCATATATCCTAACTAAAAGAACAAAGTAGACATGCACTGTCTTTTCCTATCTATCAGTGATAAAGGTAAAGATAAAGGTTTCTTTTTTAACGTGGGTAGTCAACGAAAGTCCCCACCTGGTGTGGATGGAACAACTTATTTCCAGAAGAGCCCACGTTGCGTGTATTTTACCTCCCCGATCCCCAGTCTAGGCCGATACTGCTGGAAACAGTACCCGTTTAGGTTACCACCCAGTCCTGGGAAATCAGTCGATATCTCAGTCGCTACCCGGAATCGAACCAGGGTTGCTAGCTTCGTAGCCCAACGCACAAACCACTTGGCCACCTCTTTGACACACCAATTTTACGAAATTTAATAGCTGATGAGTGATGACATTTGCATACCGAAAAGCTTATGATTCACCTGTTACAAATTATAACATTAATTTTAAAGTTATAGTCGGCTCAATTTTCAAACAAATATTTGATATGAAAAAACATAACCTATAGAAAAATTTTAGTTATAAAACGGTATCTGCATTAAATGTACAACAATGTGGTTACAGCAGTATTCGAGAAACAAAGTCTTGTCACGGGAGTTTACGGAAATCAGTCCGCCATTATTGGAAAGACTCGTTGTGAATTGATAATGTATACCTTATGATATTGCGAACATTTCCGAATGTGATCGGATTGTTTCCTGCTTTGTTCGGTAATCTGCGTGTGAACTCAAAAGTTAAAAAGTCGGCGGGTTTTCTTAAGCGACTGTCTCACAGATGGGCTAACGATGAAAAAAAAAGAAAATGTTTATACATCTTGAAATTCTTGCTGTAATTGTGAATAATATATCTAAACCAAGTTACTTAATCGTTTTTTGTTACAAAAAAAGCATCAAAATATAAAGTTTTACACACTGTTATCGATAGAAAAATTACCCCGTTAGTCAAGGAGTAGATACTTTAGTTAAAACATTAATTTTGGCGAAACTTGATAGTTAGTTTCTGTGGCTCAGTGGTGTAAGTCGTCGCTCTTTCTTTTCCCGACCAAAAGGTCATGGGTTCGAATCCTGGTAAAGTCAAAAGTTCTTTTCAGTTTTCATGGTGTATAGCAGTAAAATATTTTATTTTTTCCATAGTATATTAACTAATCTTAAGTTTAAAAGAAAAAAAATCGGCTAAATTCTGTGAGTCAGTCGCTTAAAAACAAATATTTGTTTGTCATAAAACTTGTTTTGAGGTCCCGACGAGGGGCATGGCGTTCATTCGAACGTAGCGCTTGTTCAAAATAAAACTTCACAAAGCAGTGACTTTGTATCTGTCTATTATCTATGCTAACAAAGCTTTTATAGTTATGACATGCTGTCCACAAAACAGTCATGAAATTAAAAAACAAAATAGACCCACGAACTCTAAGATTTTGCAACACGAAAGTGGTACTTACCTTCGATAATTATGCAATACTAATTGTCTAATGATAAGAATTCAGTAGAGAAGCATTTTTCATAAAAGTGGATACGCTTCTTTTCAAGTAAAAAATAACCACCTTCCAAAAATAAATAAATAAACAAACAAATCAATAAATCAATTGCAAGAGCTTTAATGCTCGGCAGTGGGATCCAATCCGCGTGAAAACAAAACTGTTTTGATTTTTTCGAAGGAAAGTAACATAAAGGAATGTATTTACTCCGTCCCTGGGTGGGCTTGAACCACCAACCTTTCGGTTAACAGCCGAACGCGCTAACCGATTGCGCCACAGAGACATACTATCCTTCCGCAATTTGATAAGTACAAATTAAATTTGAAAGTCATTTTCTGTATAATAATTACATACTTAAACGACAAGCGATAGTGGAATGCCTTAGGCGATTCTTGAACATAACATAGATAAATATACATTCAAGTCAGTTAAGAAACTTTATTTATTTATTTATTTATCTATTATTTGTTATAAACCTCTATATAAACGATGTATATATCCTAACCAAGAGAACAAAGTAGACATGCACTGTCTTTTCGTGTCTATCAGTGATCTCTTTGACACACCAATATTACGAAATTTAATAACTGATGACATTTGCATACCGATAAGCTTAGGATTCACCTGTTACAAATTATAACATTAATTTTAAAGTTATACTCGGCTCATGTTTCAAACAAATATTGAATATAAAAAGAAATAACCTTCAGAAACATTTTAGCTATAAAACGGTATCTGCATTAAATGTACACCAATGTAGTACAAAACGGCCGGTTACAACAGTATTCAAGAAACAAAGATTTGTCACGGAAATTTACGGAAGTCAGTCCTCCATTATTGGAAAGACTCCTTGTGAATTTATAAGGTATACCGTCTGATATTGCGAATATTTCCGAATGTGATCGGACTGTTTCCGACTTTGTTCGGTAATCTGCGTTTGAACTCGATAGTTAAAAAGTCGGCGTTTTTTTAAGTGACTGACTCACAGATGGGCCAACGATGAAAAAAGAGGGCTATGATGGCCCTGGATCGCTCACCTGATTACTTTGGCTGTAGGTTTGCTGTTCAGCAGTATTTCATTTTTTAATTGAAAATATATAAGTGCCTACAAACCAAATATGTAAAATATCAGTCAATAAATAAAGGCTCGATGACAGAAAGTAGAAATATCTATTAAAAGCTATATTGAGATTGACCTTGATCCAGTGACTTCAAACCCTACCCATGGGTAGAGATCTATGCAAGGAACCTATATACTGAATATCAAAGATATTGGTCTTTAAATGAAGGCTCTATAAGGTACAGTGGATAAATCTATTTTCAGCCTCCATGACCTTTAACCTAATCTAATTATTTGAAAAAGTTTGATAAAGCTTGCTTCATGCCAAATTTTAAAATTATAGGCCTTGTGGTTTCAGACAAAAAGATTTTTAAAGATTTGTTTTTTTACATATTAGGGGCCCCCGGGACGGGGCAAATTTTGACCCCAGAGCCAACATTTAAACAATATTGGTAAAGGTTCATTACACAATACTCAACACCAAATCTCTAAGGTCTAGACCTATTTGTTTTGGACAAAAATTATTTTTCATGTTTTTCCTATATACATCTATGTAAACCACGAGAACCCTGGGGCGTACCCAATTTTGACTCAGGGAACATAATTTGAATAAACTTGGTAGACATCCCTTAGACAATGCTACATACCAAATATCTAAGCTGTAGGCATTGAGGTTTCCAGTAAGAAAATTTTTAAAGATTGCCTTTTTTTAAATATTAAGGGCCCCCGGGGCGGGGCCAATATTGACTCCGGGGCCAACATGTAAACAATACTGGTAAAGGTTCTCTACACAATACTCCACACCAAATATCTAAGGTCTAGTCCAATTAGTTTCGGAGAAAAATGATTTTTCAGGTTTTTCGTATATAACTATATGTAAACCAAGAAAATCCTGGGGCGTGGCCAATTTTGACCCAGGGGACATAATTTGAACAAACTTGGTAGATATCCACTAGCCAATGCTACATATCAAATATCTAAGCTGTAAGCATTGTGGTTTCTGAGGAGAAGATTTTAAAGATTTCCTATATAAGTCTATGTAAAATGAAGTGACCCCTGGGGAGGGGCTAATTTTGGCCCCAGGGAAATAATTTGAACAATTTTTGTAGAGTTTCGTTAGAGGGTGCTAAATGCCAAATATCTAAGCTCTAGGCCTTGTGGTTTCAGACAAGAAAATTTTTAATGTTTTTCCTTTAGGCTGGTATGGCAACCAGAGTTCTGCATGGAATTGATTTCTTTGAACAACTTTGGAAAAGCTTCATGCAAGGAACATCCATGATAAGTTCATCAACTTTGGCCCGGTGGTTTCAGAGGAGATGTCGTTTGAATGAAAAGTTTACGGACGTAGGGACGGACGGACGCCGGACGGATTGCGATCACAAAAGCTCACCTTGTCACTCTGTGACAGGTGAGCTAAAAAAAGAAAATGTTTATACATCTTGAAATTCTTGCAGTAATTGTGAAGAATATATCTAAACTAAGTTACTTAATCATTTTTTGTTACGGATAAACATCAAAATATAAAGTTTACACACTTTTTTCGGTAGAAAATTTACCCCGTTAGTCAAGGAGTAGATACATGTACTTTAGTTGTAACATTAATTTTGACGAAACTTCATAGTTTCTGTGGCTCAGTGGTGTAGGTCGTCGCTTTTTATTTTACCGACCGAAAGTTCATGGGTTCGAATCCTGGTAAAGTCAAAACTTCTTTTTTCAGTTTTCATGGTGTATAGAAGCAAAATATTATATTTTTTTCCATAGTATATTAACTAATCTCAAGTTTTAAAGAAAAAAATTCGGCTAAATTCTGTGAGTCAGTCGCTTTAAAACAAATATTTGTTTGTTATAAAATTTGTTTTGAGGTCCCGACGAGGGGCATGGCGTTCATTCGAACGTAGCGCTTGTTCAAAATAAAACTTCACAAAGCAGTGACTTTGTATCTGTCTATTATCTATGATAACAAAGCTTTTATAGTTATGACATGCTGTCCACAAAACAGTCATGAAATTAAAAAACACAATAGGCCCACGAATTCTAAGATTTTGCAACACGAAAGTGGTACTTACCTTCGATGATTAATAATTGTCTAATAATAAGAATTCAGTAGAGAAGCATTTTTCATAAAAGTGGATACGCTTTTTTTCAAGTAAAAAAATAACCACCTTCCAAAAATAAATGAATAAACAAACAAATCAATAAATAAATTGCAAGAGCTTTAATGCTCGGCAGTGGGATCCAGTCCGCGTGAAAACAAAACTGTTTTGAATCTTTTCAAGGAAAGTAACATGAAGGAATGTATTCTCGAGTCAAGCAAAAATTTACTCCGTCCCTGGGTGGGCTTAAACCACCAACCTTTCGGTTAACAGCCGAACGCGCTAACCGATTGCGCCACAGAGACATACTATCCTTACGCATTTTGATAAGTACAAATTAAATTTGAAAGTCATTTTCTGTATAATAATTACATACTTACACGACAAGCGATAGAGGAATGCCTTAGGCGATTCTTGAACATAACATAGATAAATATACATTCAAGTCAGTTAAGAAACTTTTTTTATTTATTTATTTATCTATTATTTGTTATAAACCTCTATATAAACGATGTATATATCCCAACCAAGAGAACAAAGTAGACATGCACTGTCTTTTCGTGTCTATCAGTAATCTCTTTGACACACCAATTTTACGAAATTTAATAACTGATGACATTTGCATACCGATAAGCTTAGGATTCACCTGTTACAAATTATAACATTAATTTTAAAGTTATACTCGGCTCAAGTTTCAAACAAATATTGAATATGAAAAAAATAACCTTCAGAAACATTTTAGCTATAAAACGGTATCTGCATTAAATGTACACCAATGTAGTACAAAACGGCCGGTTACAGCAGTATTCAAGAAACAAAGTCTTGTCACGGAAATTTACGGAAATCAGTCCTCCAATACTGGAAAGACTCGTTGTGAATTTATATGGTCTACCTTATGATATTAATCAGATTTATACTAATATGTCACCTACTCATCATGCTACATGTCCAGTTAGGCTGAAAGATCCTTTGTAAAAAAAAGCTTGTTTTTATGATCAGAAACCATTTAAGAAGAAAAGACATCTTGGCTCTCAATGAAGACCATAAATGTATTCTAAACAACTCAAGTTCTCACAATATCTTAATCTCGTGAGAACACAAACTTACTCACAGGATATTTGATATCTCATTGATGTATATGATTTTAGAGGGAAAATTATTGGAGATAAAATCATACTGTCCCTTTTTGAAAGCTAAGTT
This sequence comes from Cyclina sinensis, assembly GCA_012932295.1. Lineage (NCBI taxonomy): Eukaryota > Metazoa > Mollusca > Bivalvia > Venerida > Veneridae > Cyclina > Cyclina sinensis. The sequence goes on from JAAONU010000011.1 coordinate 1,856,984, forward strand.
TATACATTTTGCAACACGAAAGTGGTGCTTACCTTCGATAGTTATGCAAAACAAACTATTTAATTAAAAGGATTCAGTTGAGAAACCTTTTTCATAGAAGTCGATACCCTTTTTTTTCAAGTAAAATATCCCACCCTCCAAAAATAAATTATTTATTAATAAAATGGTAAGGGTTTAAATGTTGTGGCGCAGGATAGAATCCTTTTAAATATAAAGCTGTTTTGATTTTTTTTAAGTAAAGCAACATGATCCAATTTCTTCTCAATATCTCGAGTCAAGCAAAAGTTTCTTTAAGTCGTCCCTGGGTGGGCTCGAACTACCAACTGTCAACGCGTTAACAGCCTAACGCGCTAACCGATTGCGGCACAGAGACATACTATCCTCACGCACTTTGATAAATATAAATTAAATTTTTAAAATTCATTTACTGTATTATAATTAATAACTCAAACGAAAAACGGTAGAGGAATGCTTTTGGCGATTGTTTTAACATTACATACATGAAGATACATTAAGTCATTTTAGAAACCTTATTATTTATTTATTTCCTTATTTATTATTAACTTCTTATTAACAGTGATTTTACCCTAACTGAATGGACAAAGTAGACATGCACTGTCTTTTCGTATCCATCAGTGATCTCTTTGACACACCAAAAATAAAGAAATTAATAGCTGATGACATTTGCATACCAAAAGGCTTATGAATTACCTGTTACAAGTTATAACTTAGTAATTTTATGACTCTGATATATTCGCTTCTAACATGTTCTGACCAAAAACGTACATATACGTGTATAAAAGCAGGTGCATTGTGTAGACGTAAATTCAAGTTAATCAAATGTAGTCTAGAATTCAGCTTTTTTTGGGGTTAAAAGTGATAACAAAGTTATGCACCTTCGACCAGGAACCTTTCCGAATTAATTGCAGATAAACTACTCTTTGAAATAACTGTTCTTGTAAAATGTATAAACTGAAGGGAACAAGACATAAACTAATTCTTTTCCTAAATATAAATTATCTAAGTAGAAAAAGTCAAGGTACTTTTGCCTTTGACACAGTATCCTTATATAAGAAGGGAAATTTAATAACTTTAAACACTGTCTTTTTCATGTGATGATCATAGATCGTGTTGCTTATCAATAAGTTATTAGTGAGATTTATACTAATATGCCATCTACTCATCATGCCACATGTCCAGTTAGGCTAAAAGATCGATTCTCAATAGTTTCTTGATGTGTGTGTGTGTGTGTGTGTGTGTGTGTGTGTGTGTGTGCTTTTTTTCATGATCAGATCATCAGAAACCAATTCAGAAGAAAAGACATCTTGGCTCTCAATGAAGACCATAAATGTATTCTAAACAACTCAAGTTCTCACAATATCTTGATCTCGTGAGAATTCAAACTTACTCACAGGATATTTGATATCTCATTGATATATGTGATTTTAGAGGGAACATTATTGGAGATAAAATGATACTAATAACATGGCCCTTTTTTAAATGCTAAGTTTCTACATTTACATTGACTTAAAAATAGGTCTGTTCCTTCCTTATCTTTGAAAACAAAACTTCAATATTTATTACACTATTACCACAAGAACAGTTATGAAATTTAAAACAATTGAAAAAATAAAAGTAAAAAAAAAATAAGCCACCCAAAAATCTAAGATTTTGCAACACGATTCAGCTGAGAAGCCCGATACGCTTCTTTCACAATAGTAGGATACTACGTCATCGCGCACCTGTTTAATCACCAATCCGTCGATTGAAAGGTAAAATGTTCTTTTTCAATAGGAAATCTGTAGAGTCACAAAAAATCATGTTGTGCACCGAAGTTGGCTAGTGTGTTTTGTATTTACGTAAAGAATTTTTGTAATGTAAAATTCTGGTTTAGGCCTGAAAACGGGTGAATGTTTTTTTTTTTCTGAATGCATGCCAATCTTCGTTGCACAACATGATTTTTTGTAACTCTACAGATTTCTTATTGAAAAAAGACCATTTAATCTTTCAAGCGACGGATTGTTGGTCCGCGTGAGAGCATAAAACAGGTGCGCGATGACGTAGTATCCTACCATTGTTTTCAAGTAAAAAAACAATACTCTCCAAAACTAAATAGAAAATAAATGAATGAAAGAATGAATAAATAAATGGAGGAGAATAAACTCCGTGTGAATATTAAGCTGTTTTGATTTTTTATTTAATCTAATTTCTTCTCAATATCTCAAGTCAAGCAAAAGTTTATTTCGTCCCTGGGTGGGCTCGAACCACCAACCTTTCGGTTAACAGCCGAACGCGCTAACCAATTGCGCCTCTGAGACATATTTCTTCCCAGGTTTTGGATAAGTATAAATTAAATTTTAAAATTTATTTACTGCATTTATAATTACTTACTCAAACGACAAGCGGTAGAAGAATGCCTTAGGTTATTTTATAACATAATATAAATGAAGATATATTAAATCAGTTTTGAAACTTTGTTATTTATTAATTTACTTATTTATTATTTACTCTAAATACAGTTTATTTACCCTAACTTAATGAACAAAGTAGACATGCCCTGTCTTTTCGTACTTATCAAAGATCTCTTTGGCACACATATTAAAGGAATTAGTACCTGATGACATTTGCGTACCGAATATTTATGATTCCCCTTTTACAAGTTATAAACTGGTAATTTGCAACTGAGATATTCGCCACTAGTTTCTTTTGACCAAAGTACGTACATATATGTGTGTTAAAGTGAGGAAAGGCCAATAGCTCACTAGGACAATAGCCCAATGGACAATAGCCAACTGCTAAACTTGACAGGGAGGACAATAGTGGTCTATTGTCCTACACTCGTTAAAGCAGGTGTATTGTGTTGACATAAATTAAACTAAATTAAATTAAATTAAATTTAGTTCAGAATAGAGCTAGCTACTAAAGAAGTTACGCGCTAGTAGCTAGCAATCTTTCCTGATTCATTGAAGATTAAATGTTTGAAACAGGTAAGAGATAGAAAACAGAACTTTCACGAGTGTGTTTACACTTTGAAATAATGAAATTTTCGCAGCAGATCATGATGCTAACGCAGTACTCTTAATATTATTTTGGTCATTTACTAATTTAAACCAGCCTTCATGTCTTATTTGAGAGTCATATTTCCTTTTTGTTGCAATATAAATAATCAAAACAATTATTGGAATGAAAGGCAGGGCCACTTTTATTTTTAAATATATGAACACAGAATCTTAGCCTTATAATAAACAACTTTGTGAATTATAGGGCTATGTCCATTTATCATAAAGTTATAAATAAAACTCGTGTTTAAACAAAGGCCACTTGAAGAAGTGTCAATATTTCAAAAAGTGTCATTTAATTTCAGTTCAACGTGCTTACTAAGTATAAAGTTCAAAGCTTAAATATTTCATCCATTCATCTTGAATACTATACAATACATGAATAAAAAGGATGTTAAGTCTAAAGTTTATTGTTTTATTATCAAAAACCTTAAATGTCAAGATATCTCAACAGTCAGTAAAAATGATAAAAGCTGTGTTCACCTTAAGTTAATGCAATATTGTAATCACTTGGAACAGATACTAACAGGACAAAAGTTGAAATGTATATCTTCATAAGTTTGAATGTACATTACAGGAGATAAAAAAAAATGTCATACTTTAGACTTTTCTATATCCATAATAATCTAGTCGAGTTTTGCTTTCCATACAGTGAACAATAGAAAGACATATAACTCCTGTAAGACTTGGCACAACAAAAAGGTATTCTTTTCCCTGGCCATCTACGAGCACAGGCCTTAAATCTGTAATATTTTGAAGCAAATCGACCAAAAGATAAATGAGGAGTTCGGCAAACAAGATTTTCACTATACCCCATTTAGTAAAGAGAAAAAGACTTTAACCTCGGTACAACTAGACGTCAACAACACCAAGGTTATTTATCTGTGAAAGTGTGAGGCAAATCCTCTAAATGTTAAATGTAATGTTCGACACAAATTTTTCGGAACTTACAGAAGTACATACATACGGACGTAAGAACAAGAACAGCACTAAATGTCTTCCACAGAGTATGAGCATAAAAGAAAACTTCGACTAGATTAGTGGATCTATGGAAAAATATATCTCCTGTTACGTATATATAAACTTATGAAGAAATGAATTCGAACTAACGTCTTGTTAGTAAGTATGTGCCCCACGTGATTACAATATTGCATTGACCAGATGAACACAGCCCTTTTATTATCTTAACTGACTGTCAAGATATCTCGAACTTGTTTAAGATCAAGAAACATTAGACTTAAAACCCTTATTATTCATATGTAATATAATCCAGATGAGTATATGATGTATTTAAACTTTATGCTTAGTAAGCATGTTTAGATAGAAAAAAAAATCGACACTTCGTCAAATGGCATTTACTACAACAATTTTTATAATCACTTTATGATAAATGGACCTTGCCCTAAAACTTATATTTGTGTGCTTTTGCATGCAACAATGTCGAGTTGACGGGTGAATGGCTTAGGGTAAATTTACCAAGACAGCTTGTACTTTTGTGTGCTTATGTGAACCTGTTGGGGCAAGTGTGAGGCTGGTGCACCCTAAAAGCTGGTTCAAACCCCAAGTGGCAAAAATTATGCCACTGACCGTTACAAGGCGTTAACCCCGCGGGTTCTTATTTTACGTTAAGTGTTCGTGTTGTCTTTTTTTATCTCATCAATAACTTTATGCTCTTTTTTCCTCTCCCTATTTGACTGTGCAGAGAAACTGCGTTTTCTGACTGTGGTTTTTCCTGCTATGCATTTTTCACATTTTTACTCAGTTGTTGATTATGAGACTAAGATTCAGTTTCCATATATTTAAAGATAAAAGTTTATCTGCCTTTCAGTAACAGTTTCATCTATTTTATTTATCAATCCATAAATCTTATTTCAGAAAACGACTTGAATAGATTATTAAAGTGAAATACTGTATTATTTAAATCTTTTAAGCAGGGACCTAAGTCTTATGAACAACCATTGTTTTTATATACAGTTCCTAGCTCCATTTGTTTTTGAAATATTGATTATAATAGTTTAAGTAAAGACGACTGTCACATTGACACTTAAGTAGTGTCACCAATTCAAAAGATGCCATTTAGTATATATGGGTTCTTTACATCTCAAGTTTATGCGGTGTCTGAATCAGGTGGGAAACACAAAATTAACTCAAAAGATTTTAGTTGAAATGTGTCTTCATACTTTCGAATATACGTTTCAGGATGAAATCAATACACCTTATATCTTTCTCTTATCTCTATATTAGCCGAGTTTTCTTTGATATTCCAATTTTGCAATGCTTCCTACATTCTAAAGACAATTATCTTTACCGATTACTTTTAACAAGGTCACATTTAAGGGTACCTGTTTCAGCTTATAGTAAAATTTGTCTTAAGACTTTTGAAAGGGTAAATACCTTTCCAACGTGAAAGTGTGCTTTTTTGTGACGATTACGCTAGTACTAGTTAAAAACGTACCATATTGTCTAACAAAAGCAATACTATGGACATGGGTATATAAAAGTCGGTGCGTTTCGTTACAAACACAAAAAAGGTCCGTTCTTAAATTCTCTGAGGAATGGACAATTTAGAGTGAAAATAGCAACTGTTTGGGTTGAATGAAAATTTAACTGATGCATATTTCAGTCAGTTGATGATAAAATGAAACAAAAATATGTTCTGTCCCTGGGTGGGCTTGAACCACCAACCTTTCGGTTAACAGCCGAACGCTCTAACTGATTGCGCCACAGAGACATAGTATCCTTTCTCATTTTCATAAATTTAAATTAAATTTGAAAGTCATTTACTGTATAATACTTACATACTTAAACGACAAGCGGTAGATCAATGCCTTAGGCGATTCTTGAACATAACAGATTTAGAAAACTTGTTATTTATTAATTTACTTATTTATTATTATTTTATATATACAGAGTTTTTACCCTAACTAAATGGACAAAGTAGACATGCACTGTCTTTTCGTATCAATCAAAAATCTCTTTGACACACCAAATTAAAGAAATTAATAGCTGATGACATTTGTGTACCGACAAGTTTATGAATCCCCTTTACAAGTTATAACTGGTTATTTTATGACTGAGATATTCGCCACTAGTTTCTTTCGACCAAAGTATGTACATATATGTGTATGAAAGCAGGTGCATTGTGTAGACTAAATTCAATAAATAAAATTTAGCATAGAATAGAGCTTACTACTAGAAGTTACGCACTTGTAACGAGCCACCTTTCCTGATTCTCTGAAGATCAAATGTTTGAAACAGGTAAGAGATAGAAAACAGAACTTAAACAGTGTGTTTACATTTTGAAATAACTGTTCGTGTAAAATGTTGAAGGAAATAAGATAATTCAGTAGGAATCACTTCATGTCAGAGTACAACAGAGGTATAAACAAAGCTTGCAGAGTAAGTGGGAATAGGTTGCAAAGGGTCAACAAGAAGAACTATAATACATGTTTTCCAAGACCATTTTGATAATAACAGTCATTAAACAATATATTCAATCTTGCATTCAATATTCAGGTCGAATAACTTATCTAAGCATAAAATGTCAACGTACTTTTTGCCTTTGACTCAGTAGCCTTAATATCAGTAGGGAAATCTACTATTTTTTACCGATTTTCCTTTTCATTTGAGGTTTATATTTCCCGTTGTTTATGAGTAAGAAATTATTGAGAATGCAATTTTCGAAGCAGAAAATACCAAACTGCTAACGCAGTAGTCTTAAAACAATAATGGACATTTACTAATTTTAACCAGAGTATATGCCTTATTTGAGGGTGTTTTTTTCCTTTTGTTGCTAAATAATTATTGAAACTGTTATTAGAATGAAAGGTAGAGCCACTTGTATCTTTAAATATATGAAAACATAATTTTAGTCTTGTAAGTGCCTTTGCCTTTCATTAATAGTTTCAACCATTTTGTTTATCAATCCATAAAGCCAATTTCAGTAAACAACTTGAATCCATTTTTGAAGTGAAATACTGTATTACTTAAATCTTTTAAGCAGGGACCTAAGTCTTATGAACAACCATTGTTTTTATTATACAGTTCCTAGCTGTATTTGTTTTTGAAATATTGATTATAATAGTTTAAGTAAAGACGACTGTCACATTGACACTTACGTAGTGTCAGCAATTCAAAAGGTGCCATTTACCTAAAATCTCAACATGCTTACACAATAATTATAATGCACAAAATTTGAATACGTCGTTTAGTGATCAGGAATGCATGTTCTTAAAGGTTAGAGATCATGATCGGAAACCTTTTCAATGAAACGCAATGAATTGTATATGGGTTGTTTACATCTCAAGTTTATGCGGTGTCTGAATCAGGTGGGAAACACAAATTAACTAAAAAGATTTTAGTAGAAATATATTTCTTCATACTTTCGAATATACGTTTCAGGATGAAAAAAAATTACACCTTTTATCTTTCTCTTATTACTATATTAGCCGCGTTTTCTTTGATAATCTAATTTTGCAATGCTTCCTTCATTCTAAAGACAATTATCTTTACCAATTACTTTTTACAAGGTCACATTTAAGCGTACCCGTTTCTGCTCATAGTAAAATTTGTCTTAAGACTTTTGAAAGGGTAAATGCCTTTCCAACATGAAAGTGTGCGTATTGGTGACTATAATGCTAGTACTAGTTAAAAACGTACAATATTGTCTGACAAAAGAAATACTATGGACAAGAGTATATAAAAGTGGGTGCGGTTCGTTACAAACACAAAAAAGGTCCGTGCTTAAATTCTCTCAAGGGAAGGACAATTTAGAGTTAAAAAAAGCAACTGTTTGGGTTGAAATACTATTTGCCTGATGCATTTTTCAATCTGTTGAAAATAAAATAATGCAAAAATATCTCCCGGCCCCTGGTGGGCTTGAACCACCAACCTTTCGGTTAACAGCCGAACGCGCTAACCGATTGCGCCACAGAGACACACTTTTCTTAGGGTTTTTGATATGTATAAATTAAATTTTAAAGTCATTTACTGTATAATAATTACATACATAAACGACAAGCGGTAGAGGAATGCCTAAGGCGATTCTTAAACGTAACAGACTTGAAGATACAGTATGTCCGTTTAGAAAACTTGTTATTTGTTAATTTACTTATTTATTATTTACTTTATATATACAGTGTTTTTACTCTAACTAAATGGACAAAGTAGACATGCACTGTTTTTTGTATCTGTCAAAGATCTCTTTGACACACCAAATTAAAGAAATTAATAGCTGATGACATTTGCGTTCCGACTTGTTTATGATTCTCCTTTACAAGTTATAAACTGGTTATTTTATGACTGAGATATTCGCCACTAGTTTCTTTCGACCAAAGTACGTACACATATGTGTATGAAAGCAGGTGCATTGTGTAGACTAAATTCAATAAATAAAATTTAGCATAGAATAGAGCTGGCTACTAGAAGTTACGCACTTGTAGCGAGCCAACTTCCCTGATTCTCTGAAGATCAAATGTTTGAAACAGGTAAGAGATAGAAAACAGAACTTAGACAGTGTGTTTACATTTTGAAATCAATGTTCGTGTAAAATGTTGAAGGGAATAAGATAATTCAGTAGGAATCACTTCATGTCAGAGTACAACAGAGGTATAAACAAAGCTTGCAGAGTCAGTGGGAATAGGTTGCAAAGGGTAAAAAGGAAGAGCTATAATACATGTTTTCCAAGACCATTTTGATAAGAACAGTCATTAAACAATATATTCAATCTTGCATTCAATATTCATGTCGAATAACTAATCTAAGCAGAAAATTCCAAGGTACTTTTTGCCTTTGACTCAGTAGCCTTAATATCAGTAGGGAAATCTACTATTTTTTACCGATTTTCTTTTTCATTTGAGGTCCATATATCCCGTTGTTTATGAGTAAGAAATTATTGAGAATGCAATTTTCGCAGCAGAAAATACCAGAATGCGACCTCAGTAGTCTTAAAACAATAATGGACATTTACTAATTTTAACCAGCGTATATGTCTTATTTGAGAGTCATTTTTCCTTTGATGCTAAATAAATGATTGAAACTGTTATTAGAATGAAAGGCAGAGCCACTTGTATCTTTAAATGAAAACAGAATCTTAGTCTTGTAAGTGCCTCTGCCTTTCATTAATAGTTTCATCCATTTTGTTTATCAATCCATAAATCTTATTTAGGTAAACGACTTGAATCCATTTTTGAAGTGAAATACTGTATTACTTAAATCTTTTTAGCAGGGACCTTAGGCTTGAACTACCAACCTTTCGGTTAACAGCCGAACGCGCTAACCTATTGCGCCACAGAGACAGTTCCTAAATATAATAATACTAAATTTTTAAATTTGTTTGCGCTAAGATGTTTATATATGTCAATTACACTGCTCAAATTAATTAAAGGAGCGCAGAAATTATATGGCGTAAATTGCCCACCATACTAGATATTCGCTGCAAATTTCTTTTGTAGGTATCGACGGTCAATATATTCGAGAAACCCGTGCACTTTAAAATAAATTTTAAAAAGCATGGGTATTTTGTTTTTCTTTTTGTTGTGTAACCCCCAAATAAGATTTAGACTTTTGCGTGTGTACAGTTCGTTCACGATAGCACATTTGACAAAATGAATGTTTTAGTGCAACTTTTTACTTTATCTGCTCTTTTGACAACTGTCCAGGGTGTGCGACGTCATTTAGCAGCTACTGATGTTGCTAAGGCGGTGCATATGATCAAAAATGGATTTACGCAACGTGAGGTGGCCACCGTTCTAGACGTTTCTCGTAGCGTTGTTGCCAGGTTGTGGAGTCGTTATCAGGAGACTGGAGAATTCCCAAGAAGACCTGTGTAAGGTCGGCACTGCATTACAACAACTCGTCAGGACCGATATGTGAGAACTTTGTCCCTCAGAAATCGTTAGTGTACTCCTACTGACATTGAAATTGACTTCCGGCAAGCTACAGAGGTTCGTATGTCCACTCAAACTGTCCGAAATCGTCTTCATGAAGATGGTTTGGATGCCCGAAGACCTGCCAGAGGACCAATTCTGACTATAGCTCATCGGATAGCTCGCTTAGAGTTTTTCCAGGAACACGTCACTTGGCAACTGCGCCACTGGCGATCTGTGCTCTTCACAGACGAGAGTCGCTACCATGTTTCGACCTGTGACAGGCGTGTGAGGGTGTGGCGTCGCCGAGGAGAGAGGTATACGGAATGTTACATTATTTTATATGTCGGGTTTTGCGGTGGGTCAGTTATGGTGTGGGCAGGGATATCCATTGACGGAAGCACAGACCTTTATGTGATCCAGGAGGCAGTCTGACGGCCCTGAGATATCGCGAACCTAAAACCAATTGTTAGGCCATATGCTGGTGCAATAGGTGACACTTTTCGTTTATTGCAAGATAATGCTCGAGCACACACTTCAAGAATCGTCAGGAACTTCTTTGATGATGAAGGTATTGAGGTCATAGACTGGCCAGCGAGGTCTCCAGATCTTAACCCTGGGTCATGTCTGGGACATGCTTTCTCGTAGACTTTCTTCGCGTCCGAACCCTGAGCAGAACGTCCGTGAACTTTCTCATGCTCTTGTAGCAGAATGGGATGCCATACCACAGGATATGATCAGACGTGTCATCAGGAGCATGCCTGGACGATGCAGAGAGTGCCTAAACGCCCGAGGGGGATGTACTCATTACTGACACTGACTATGAAACGTTTCCAGGTCTGAATCTGCTTTTACAGACATTGGTTGTTCTCTTTTAAGACCACCATTTCAAGATTAATTGGAAACTGTTCATATCCTTGACACTGTCTCTGTTCAGGAATGTGCCTGTTGGCTATGAAAATGGTGATTTGTTTTTGTAAAAAGAACGATCTTGTTATTTCTGTAAAAGATATTCATAAATCTACTCAACGCGTATGGTATTTTATAGATTATATGTGCGCTCCTTTAATTGATTTGAGCACTATATTAAGCTTTAGGCACTTCAAGGTAAAATACACTACATTAAGACAGTTTTTAGTTACAATTTGATAAGTTTGATATCGAATTTTACTATACTGTGTGTTCACTTGTTTAATACATTATGAACAAGCTCATTCAGAAATTAAATGCTTTTATGAGCGAATCTCCTAAATATCATTTCTATTTAAAAGAAAAAAATATAACTTTGTTTTAAGAATATATGTACAAAATCTGGCCCATTTGAGACTAATATCACATTATTATGATATTGGGCTTGGTAGATTTACCTGTGAGAACATTGTTAAAATACTTTGAAGACTGTGTCACAATAACTTTGTAGCGTTTGAATATCATAATTATGCTCTTGTACTATCAAGCATTGTATTGACGTATTGAAAAACACATCTGGTAAAGAAGTTATCAAAATATATAGTGTCTAGAAAGCACAGTTTAGACCTGTTTTCTTCAAATGCATTCATTGCATAAAAAGAACTGATTTCTGTGGAATAAAAAAATATCGATGTGAAAGATTGACCATGAAGTACATACTAGAGATACTAACCCTCAGGAAATGACCGTTGTCGATTTTACTGATGGAAAAAAATCAACCCAGAGAAAATAACTTCGGGTTAGTTTAGCGAAGCTTTTGTCAGGTTCAGTAAATCAATGGTTGATATAAAGCCGTTTAAACTATAAATGCGGAACGAATGCAAGAAAAATGTAATTGGTACGCGAAGGTGCCAACCGGTATGAGAAGTCTGTCGAGTTAGTGGTCATGTCGTAGACCTATCCAGGTGGTCATGTCGTAGATCTATCCAGGTGGTCATGTTGTAGATCTATCCAGGTAGTCATGTTGTAGATCTATCCAGGTGGTTTTGTCGTAGATCAGTCCAGGTGGTCATGTTGTAGATATATCCAGGTGGTAATGTTGTAGATCTTACCAGGTGGTCATGTTGTAGATCTATCTAGGTGGTCATGTCGTAGATCTATCAAGGTGGTCATTTCGTAGATCTATCCAGGTGGTCATGTCGTAGATCTATCCAGGTGGTCATGTCGTATATCTATCAAGGTGGTCAAGTCGTAGATATATCCAGGTGGTCATGTCGTAGATCTATCCAGGTGGTCATGTCGAAGATCTATCTAGGTGGTCAAGTCGTAGATCTTACCAGGTGGTCATGTTGTAGATCTTACCAGGTGGTTATGTCGTATATCTATTCAGGTGGTCATGTCGTATATCTATCAAGGTGGTCATGTCGTAGATCTATCCAGGTGGTCATGTCGTAGATCTATCCAGGTGGTCATGTCGAAGATCTATCTAGGTGGTCATGTCGTAGATCTTACCAGGTGGTCATGTTGTAGATCTAACCAAGTGGTCAAGTTGTAGATCTATCCAGGTGGTCATGTCGTAGATCTATCCAGGTGGTCATGTCGTAGATCTATCCAGGTAGTCATGTCGAAGATCTATCTAGGTGGTCATGTCGTAGATCTTACCAGGTGGTCATGTTGTTGATCTAACCAGTTGGTCAAGTTGTAGATCTATCCAGGTGGTCATGTCGTATATCTTACCAGGGGGTCATGTCGTATATCTAACCAGGTGGTCATGTTATAGATCTATCCAGGTGCTCATGTCGTAGATCTATCCAGGTGGTCATGTCGTATATCTAACCAGGTGGTCGATCATGTTGTAGATCTATCCAGGTGGTCATGTTGTAGATCTAACCAGGTGGTCATGTTGTAGATCTATCCAGGTGGTCAAGTTGTAAATTGATCAAGGTGGTCATGTTGTAGATCTAAAACAAATGAAACGAGTCTGTGACATAGAAAAGTCCGGTCACTTTTATACATTACAACATAATAATTGATGGATCCCTGACCCCTCACATTTGCATGATTTAACAAAGAAGTACAGTTATAGTTTCACCACAAACAAGTATATAACAAAAGAGCACATGGTAATATTTGTGGGTAAAACATATTGTTATAAGATTTAGGAGTCATGCTGTTGATCCATGAATTATCCATATTTTTTCAGTATTGTAAAATCTTTCTTTACTATTAAACTCGTAAAGTTGATTATAAACGTATGCCTTAATATCCGAATTGATTGTAAGAGTAGTACTGACAGTTGTCACCACAGCTGGTTATACCCCCGCCATTCGAAGAATGGCGACGGTGCGTTGTGTTTCACATGTCCGTACGTCCGAGCATCTGTCCGTCCACATTTCGTTTATGCGCATTTAAAAGAAAACGCTTGCACAGATTTCATTAATTGTTTGCCTGTAAATGTGTCTTATGAAACTTCAGGCTCATTTCGAAACTGGGCCTGACATCTCCAATTTTATCAGAGTGATGGTACCTTTTCAACTTAATTTCTGGTAAACGCATGAACAAAGTTCATGCATAATTTGCGATTATACACTTTGTATATAGTGTAAAGAACTGCATGTTCTTTCTTTTTAAAGGCGTGGCAATTCTAATCATATTAGAGTTATGACCTTTTTTCGACTTAATTTCTGATAAAAAAACAAATTTCTTTACATTTAAAGGACTGTGTTTTGCAGTAATCTTTTCATATACCTACAAAAATTATGATGCTTTCAACATTTCACCTTAGATTTTAACCATCTTGATAATATTCTGTCAACATTTGAGCATGGCTGGGACATCTGTATTCCATGGACACATTTCTAACCAAAATATATTTTTTACCTTTATTCTTGACATACATTTTTAATTCGTCAGTTGTGGAGGAACAAAACAGAAACTTTTTGACAGACGTTTGTGCGTTGTGTGTAAAACAGGTAACACAATACAAAACACATTGTCAGATATAGTTTCACAATTATAATTTCATTTAATTCCTAGACACAATACACAAGTTATAGAGTGCACTGCGCTAAACTGAGCTATAGAGGTCGCAAGACGGCATTTTCATATTGGAATACATAAAAGCCTGTGACATACCTGTTCTTTTCTGCTAACTGTTCTTTAATGCTCCATTACCCGTCATAATTTACCTGTCAAAGTCCACTTTTAAGTTTAAGATAATTTGCAGTTCGGAAAAAATATAGGGCAGAAATAAACTAATGAAAACATAGCTATACCTGTCAACCATTGAACATTATACTGCTTTATTAAAAAAATTAAAGGCATTTATTTTAACATCTTATTTGAGTTTCTTTCATGAAAGTGTTTTTAATGTCTATAAATACAGTTTTATATTTTTTATCATTCTTTAGATCGAATATATTTTTTTGTAATATGAAATCTATTAATGTTGTTAGTATATTTGTAATATTCATTAACTTTCCGATTTAATTTACATGTCAAACTGCAACGTGCCTATGCTCGCAAGTTGGAGTTGATTATTCGATGATAAAGATTTAACTACGGGCACTGAGTAAATTAAACATTCTTCTTCATATTAAAGTGTTGAACGCTGTCATCAACATTATCCGATGGTAATACTTGTAGTCGATATTTATCGCAAACTGAACAGTCACAAGGGGGTGGGGTGGGGGGGAGGTTGTATCGTTCGGCTCTTGATAAGATCGCGACATTTAAATAAGTATTACTAAGTTATAACCTCACCAAATGTCATACCGTTTTCGAAAAAAATGCTTCAAATACTTAACTATAACAAGGAATTGATGAATTTTTTTTCTTCGATGATATAAACTAAAGAGTTTACAATTTCAGAGCACACAGACAAAGATGATCATAGGTATAGCGGCTGGTTTTGGTTTTATCGCCGGCTTGGCAGCACTTTGCATCACTGCGTGATGGTGTTGCTGTGGCAATACTTGTAGCAAGACAGGGACCAAGGCTCAAGTCACACCAGTTATGGAACTTATACCACAACATGTGGAAACTGTGCAGGGGTAGATTCGCACCTCGCCTTACTGCTTAATTTCTGTGTAAATTACCATTAGATGAAATTATATACTCGCATTTGCGAAAGAAAAAGAAACTTTTTTGCTTGTTTGTTTTTTAAATTAATGTTATTTTGCCCATCTTGGCTTATAGTTGCACAATATCTGCTTGTCAAAAATGACTGATACAGTAAAAATTGTCAGTTTCTCTATGATTTAAGCTTTTACCGTTCCTATTAGGGATTTTATAGGTTAAGACGTGCATCTGAACTTCGAATAGAGAAGTTAGAATAAATAAACCCTCTGACACCTCTTATAGCAGTATTATTTTTCATACACTAAAAATATTTTTCAGTTAGTCTGTGTCTAAAAAGCTTTATTTTTTCAACCAGCTAAGGTGATGAAGCGGTACACCTCAAAGGTAATTTCCGAACTGCATATGAAAAATTGAGTTTTTTAGCTTCATAATTCAAGACGTATACTCTGTTTGCTTTGGAAATGCATTTTGACTCCTAAAATAGAAATATTAATACTGAATTCATATGATGTAGACTTACAATGTCATGTAATTTTCAGCACAAGTTAGTCTAGTTTTTAGACCATGTTGCTAGTACACGTGCACGAAAAACGAATAAACGAGCGGATAAATTTAAATAAGTTGGCCAAGGGTCTAGCTAGAGTAAGCGAACAAGACCACTGATGAAGGAAATAAAACGCATCAATCCATTTCGAAGCTTCGGAGCAAAACTATTAGAACGACATGTAAAATACGAAGGAGATACTATAGTTTTGCTATGAGCACTCGATTAA
Organism: Cyclina sinensis; assembly: GCA_012932295.1. NCBI lineage: Eukaryota > Metazoa > Mollusca > Bivalvia > Venerida > Veneridae > Cyclina > Cyclina sinensis. The sequence goes on from JAAONU010000011.1 coordinate 1,872,671, forward strand.
CGTTCTTCGTCTTTTATGCTTAGAGAGCAAATGTGTCCTGCTTTGAGGATGTATTCATCCAACTGCCATTCATCTGAATAGAGGTTAGTTAAAAAAAACGGTTAAACCTCTTAACAAATAAAATGTACGTTTAGAATAAATGCGATAAACTCTCTTTATATGAAAAGCAACGGTAATAGGTTATAACCATTGCATAAATATGGGAATTGAAACACATAATTGAAACCTTATGAGGTAAAGATCACGCCTTTTTGGTGGCATGTCCTTTTTTCAATTATATTCTAAATATTTAGGTCCATAATAAAAAGAAGCATAAAAAATATGAACTTAAAACTTATCTGAACTAATTGATGTATATACATTCTTAGGGTATTTGGTCCCGTTAAATTATACCGTAGAGTGTTATTTAACTTGATCGATATGGAGTCCTGAAGAGGACACACAGAGAACATTATATTGAAGCAGAATAAACTGACATATTCTTGTTTTCTTGGTCTGAAAGAACTTGTTTTCAAGACAAAATCGTTTGTCTAAGGAACAGTGTCTGAAAAAGATCAGTGACAGATGTTATAATCCTTTATTAAAATTTCTTCAAAATTTTGTTTCGGTTATTACTCTGACACCCCTTTTCAATGTATTACATCAAAACTGTCACACAGATGGTAACGAGGACACGTGCGAAGAACAAGGATTTTTTTTTTGCAAACATACTTAAAAAAATTGAAAAATTTGTCCACACCATATTTCTGTCATCCTTCAAAGTATTGAAACTAGAAACTTTCAAGATAATTAGAAGGCATTGAGGAAAGTGCTGTGTACAATAACTTAGGAGTTATTATTCTTTATTTAGATTTTTTTCTCTTACAAAAGAAAACAAACAAAAAATCTAGAACCAGTGCACCATGTTTTCTATTTTTGCTTGAAAGCAAAAGATACTTTTACCAGGCCCAATATGTCTGAACTTCTTAATTGAACTGACGCTTGCTGGCCATTCTTCCACTTTCCTCTCTCTCTCTCTCTCTCTCTCTCTCTCTCTCTCTCTCTCTCTCTCTATTTAAGTCTGCTCGGATTAGTTTTTGCCCTAAATTTAGCAACTTTATTATCAAAATTTTGAGTTTCACGATCATGTATTCATACGCGTGTAAGCAAAGAAACAGTTCTAAAAGTTTATTGGTATAAGCATAAAATAAATAGAAAATTTGTTTGTTTTTCGTAGATATGGAATATACCAAACAAATATCCTCTATTCAGTTATCCCTGGTCATATTATTATCTGTAAATATTTAACGGTAGCTATGAAGAAACACCTATATGTTCTTGTAACCTTTCCAGATTATTTAAAATGAAATTTGATTTAAGAAGTAGAAACTCCGTTTGGGTAAAAAAAATATTTAGAACAGGCATATATATTATAAAGTGCTTTGTTTATTATAGTGTCACTCCTACTGAAAGGGCCGGTTTCCCGTGCTTATGAAATACCTTTAATAGTGTACACATTTACTCCTCCGATCCTTTATCCTGTGTGCAAGGTGCCAAGTGGACATGCAGTCGGTTTCCATTATTTTACTAGGTGGCAGTTCACCAACCACTCCACACCTGGCCCTGTAAGTGGACGCATTTGCCACTAGGTATCAGAGACAATATATGTGTGCATATTGCATATTAGAAAAAAATGTTTTATTTTATGCCTACCAATGAAATATAGGGAAATATCAGTGAGATAAAAGTGATAATCCACTGTTTTGAATCAGTGAAATTACCATTTTGATAATCCACTGTTTGTGCCGGAACTACTTTTTTATCAAGGCTTGGTGAAACTTCAGGAATTTCCCCACCACGTAAATACAAGAGAATCCGCTGTATTTCAGACAGTGACAGCGAGTGAAATTTATTTACCTCGTGAACACCATATGTTTATATTTTCACTCGTGGCTGCGCCACTCGTGAAAATATCACATATGGTGTTCACTCGATGAAATAAATTCTCATCTTCCACAAAAACAAACAAATATCCTCTATCTATATCATTCCCGATCGGCTTCTGCTATACTTGTTTCTTAATTTGTACATATCTACTCGTTTCCGAATACAGGATAAAAGAAATAGTTCTAATTTTAGTGGCAGGCTGACAGAGATTCAGTTCGCTTGAAACTAATACAAATGAACGATTTTGCCATTGTATATTTGGTATAAGTACATTAATGTTGATTTAGTGATAAATATTGCATCTGATGTCCTCCCCAGTATTCCGTAATTTTATTATTTCAAATACATTATAACGTAGTGGGGGAGGGGAGGGGAAGTTTGCGTTGACAACAGTCTTGATTTGTTATGCAACCATCGGAATAATTTTTTTCCAGAGGTCTTAACTAGCTATTTATTACAAAATGAATCCAAAATTTGTCAATTTTCTAATCGTGTTTGGAAGTCATATAGCCCATATTGTTTCAATAGGAATGTGTGTATCTTTTGGTATTTTATACAGTGAAATTCATGAAGAATTTGAAGCCTCGCATGCCGAGACGGCCTGGATCGTGTCAATATTCAATGGTCTTATAGGATTAGTGGGTAGCTACAATTATCTTTTACTATGAAAACGACATTAGTTTAGAATTCTTGTAAAAAAAAATTGATGGTCAAAATTGATTTTTTGACTTTTATATTGTTTTTTATCTATCTATGTATTTTATTTAATTAATATTTTTTTCTTTCTTTACTAAACGTTTTTCTTCTTTTTTTATGTAACTAACATTCCTTAATATTAGAGCTTTCTAAAAGAAATAAAATGTTTTCTGATACATTTATACCGAATTCCGTATTTGTAAAAATACATTCCTAGGTGAATGAGATGAAATTACTTTTACAAAATTTAAACTTCCAGGGATTCCGCTGGGTGTTTTGGTGCATAAGATTAATGAGAGATGGTTGACAGTGGTCGGGACAATACTTCTGTCCTGCGGAATGATAACTAGCAGTTTTGCGACACAGATAAGCACGTTATACATCACTTATGGACTTATAAGTGGTACTGCAAAGTTTTTGTTTTGATAAGAAATAATTCTATCAGAGACGCTTGAAGAATTCATTAACGTCATAAACCCTGTATTGCGACTACAAGTCATTGGTTGGCATAATTCAATAATTAATTAATTAATAATGATGATGATGAGTTCTAATGCCAAAAATACGTACACGTACCTGCAATTGCAAGTTCTCAAATAAATGTACGATATTGCATATTTGCTCGACTGCCTGTAGAAGACCATAAGATTGGATAATGTCATGCGTAGTTTCCTGCACTGCTGAACATATTTCTGATTATCGGTTTTTAATGTTACACAGAATTTTCTTTTACCGCAAGACATTGCATTCGAATTTGGTGTGGCAAAACGTCATCAAGTTGTAAAGTTGAACGAGAAAATGCTTGAAATCTACTGAAGTCAATGTAATTTTCTTAATATGTAGCCTACATATATATGGATTTCTGTTTTTTTCACACTCCATGAGACTGGCATTGAATTCCCTCCTTTAACTTCAGGTGTCGGTGCCGGTATAATACACTTCTGTGCCAATACAATTGTTGTCCACCATTTTGACGCAAAGTGGTGCCCTCTAGCGCTAACACTGGCGAACTCCGGTTCCGCCGTCTGCTCACTGGTTTTGCCGCCGATAATAACAATTGGCATAGAAAGGTATAGCTGGCAAACAACTTTTATTGTTCTCGGAGGAATATCAACTTTAGGATTCTTTTCGGCTGCATCGTATGTATCTCAACACAAGAAGCCAGAAAGTCACAAAGAGTCACAGGAAAGTAAGGTAACCAAAGGTATGGTACTACTTTTTTAAATTCAGGAAGTACGTTTAAAGTCTCGTATTTATAATCCGAATAAAGGATACAGAAGCAAGATTTCTTATCAATAGTAACCGAGATATTAAAAATGTTGTTTTTTCACGCAGAATTAACTTTATATAATTCTTAAAAAAAGCGTAAAAACAATGTTAGTCAACAGTTATCTTTCGTAACTGTATTAAGTATATCAAAGTTTTCAGAGAGTCCTAACTCTAGCGATTTAGATGTGCTCATTATATTTATTGTCATCCATTCAATTTACCTAGACCACATGAGTGGCGGGCACACTCTAAGATATATTCATATTAATACCTACAAATTAAAAATTTACAATACATGTGTACCATTTATGTCTCTCGTTCAGATCACACGGATTTGAAAACAGCTACCAGCGCCAAACAGTGTGTGATAAGCATACTTCGGAATAAACAATATATGATTTTCTTCGTGTCAAGTGTGACGGCCTTCACCGTAGTCTACGGTCCTGCTACATTTTTGCCTGATCTAATGCATGATGCTCAGAAAACTCAGCAAGAAGTTTCCATCAGTATCATGACAATGGGCTTCGGGAACCTTGTTGGTCGGTTGATAAGTGGTGTCCTGGCGTCAAGGTTCAACCAAAGAGTGCAGTGGATACACGCTTTCACACTGTTGGGATTTGCTCTTACAACGGCCGCTTTAGCACTCGCACAATCAGTGACAGCTTTCGTGGTACTATCAACACTTTTAGGAATGTGTTTTGGTAAGGTATTTGGTTGCTTGAACATTCAATTTTGTTTAACAATAGTTTTATTGCCTTTAGTTTTGCCCAATACTTTTTCTAAAGGAGTTTACACATTTATTAATTTACCATAATTATACTGGACGAACTAATACAAACAGTGTTATAAAACTATCACTGCCCTATTTCCACATAGAATCCATTCGATTCGCTCAGCTCAAGGAGGCACCGTGGTCCAGGGGTAGAGTGCAGGACTCCGAATCCCATCAGAGGCGAGATTCTATCACGATCTTAACAGTCCTCCACGCTGCGCGAATACTGGTATGGAACCCAGGAAGCAATCATCGAGCGTGATGAATCTAAGTTGTAAGAACTTGTATCGCAATCTAAGTCTGAGTCTAAAGCAAAGCAATTCCCTCAGCTATTAGGTAGATATCAGCTATACAAAGTACTGAGTGTTTTTAAATATTATTACAGGAGGTTACTTTGGGCTTCATATGGCAGTTGTTGCCCATTACCTGAGTATACGTCAGCTTTCAGTGGGCTTTGGACTGGTCATCACGGTAAACGGAATATCATCAACAGCAGGCGTGCCACTTGCTGGTATAGTTATCCTGTTTTCTAAGTTTTCTTCATTGTTTTACCCAATTTCATTTATTATTTGTTATTCATTTTGGTCAACGTTTGAAAGCTGGGAGACGCTGACGATGAATACTCCGCAAAATTTTGACACAGTGACGTCATGTTTTGTGAACCTATGCATGGCGTTTCAAATAAAGTTTTGAAGAATTCTATATAAAGAACAAAATAATCAGAAGAAATACGTTATAATAACTCACAAATTTTGACTGCAGATATGCATGATTAATCTACAAGTACAGGTTTTACCCTATTATTGTTTTATGTCTAGCCTTCAAGTTATTTGCCGTCGTTCGTCTTTAGCAGCAACTCGAGTGAATATATCTAACAGATATTTCCTACTAGGACATGTTAGCCAATTTCACCGGTCAGAAGTATACCATACGCGAGAACAAGAAGTGTAAATGCACGACTCATTAAAAAGCTATAGTACGTGTCTTGTGTAACAATTTTCAGGTCTTGTATCCGACAAGTTCAGCGGCGAGCAGGGCTCCTTTGTGTTTGGTGGTTGCGTTCTATTTATAGCCACTTTGATCGTGACCGTTAACCTCGTAAACGAACTCTTCACAAAGAAGTCGACAAATGTACAAGAAAAAGAGAAGGACGATTTCGATGCTTGTTTTGATAATGAGATAGTGTTTACGTATCTATAAGTGTCTACCTATACCTATACTATGTGATAATATTTAATAGTTTGGTGTATTCGGTTACTATTCATGTCTCGTTGTGTTGTGAATATTGTTGTCAAAAGTAGAAAACCAGTCAATGTTCGAACAGATCTGCACTCTGTGCAGTTTTGTCAAGATAATAACGGAATTTGTTCTTCCATTATTGAAATGTCGACCAGTATGTTCAATGCACATAAAGCGTCCGAAAAAAAATCGACCAAGAACACACGTCCGTGTGCTCAAACACAAACTAAACCACGACCTAGGGCTAATGTCAGAAAATAAAAACTGTATCTTTTAAAAGTGTTATTATATAGTAATAAAATACGTATCCAGCGGTATTCTTGTAGTATTTCAAAGGCACTGACATTCAATAGGTATCTTAATTGTGACATCATTTCTACACTTGTCACCACTTGCCAATTCCAGCCTAAACGGCTCTTAAAATCATAGGACTAATTCTCTACCAGATTATCTTCCGACAAAGCCTTCCATCGACTACTTTTCTAAAAGTCTCAGACTTCGTCGCATCTTGCATTTTGAGAACGAATGATTTAAATGCCATACACGGGTTCGTCTATGATTTCAACTGTATCCGCCTTTTTATATTATTTTTTTATTTTGACAAAGGAAAGGGCAATACAGTAAGTGACTCTTTTACCTCTTTTACTCAAAGTTTTCTGTCTACAGTATTCTAGTCTTTCCGGATTAAAGCTGCTTGTCTGTGACAAATGTTTCCATTAACCTCCTATTTATGTAACTAATTATGTACACCATACGTATTATAAATGAACGACAAACAATTCACTGCTCGAGAAACATCCTGTGGATCATTCACAAACTCTACTGAAAAAAATACAGAAATCTTTAAATAAACTTTGATGTGTTCGACACAAACATTTTAATTTTACCATGAACTTGCGTTGTGGTTGAAAAGAAAACAACAAAGATATTAACACCTTTTTTAAAAAAAAGTAACATTGCTCCAAAGAATACTAGAAAACAGTGATAACTAATCACCATTTTAAAAGTTTAAAGGTTCAAAACGGAATAATGATTTAAGGTTGTGTTATCTAATCACAAATGGGTAGGCGTCATACTGTTTGTTGTGTGATGAATATCTTAGTGCTGCATGTATCTCTCATGTCCAAAACTGAGAATTCTTCTTCTGCATTAGTTTAGACACATCTTTCTCTGAAACAAGAGGGGAAACATTTGTTTTTAATTTCACAGTTTTCATTAGTGCAACCATTTTTTTCAGAAGAATATAAATCTTTATTGGTATGAAAAAAAAATGATAGTGGTCAGTGACCATTGCTGGTTCTTGTTGTGAATAAGAGTTTGTTTCTGTCCGTCACAGACCGTGGTATCAATGCAAGATTAAGTTCTGATAATGGTTTTAAAGAGCTTGACAAAAATTTGTTTTTCTTTAAGCTTTTTAATGCTGTCATTAAAAGGCGGTTTTTTTCTATATTAAGTATTAACTGTCAATAATTTACTAACACGTTCTCTTGTTGTTGTTTCTCTCTCTTTTTTAGATAAAGAATGAGAATAAAATGAAGTAATTAATTATTCCTTGAAATGTCAGAACGTTTTTTTTTAAAAATATTATAGCATAGCCCTTACTCATCAACGACTTTGGTTCATTATACACTGCTGCCCGTGGAATTGAGACCTTTGCCGATTTTCTCACAGTCGGTCCCCTAGATGTTGGGTTAGACTTTGCTTTCAGTCTGTCCCATAACATAGGTGGCGCTGCGTCTTCGTCGTCCGAATCACTATGACCCGGATGTAGAACAGTCCTCAAGACACCTTCATCGGAGTCATCACTTTCAAGCTCTTCCTGCATTAGTAGGCCCTGATAGTAACGCTCTTTCTCTCTGAATGATATGAAATACAAGATATAAACTGATAGTAATTGTTTTAAAGGTATAAAAAGGCATGGTAAAAATTACCTTGTGGCCAAATCAGTGAATGCAAGAACTTGTACTTTAGCCCGAGATTTTGGCAAAAATCACTACTGATGCAGAGCAAAGCTGTTGGTGTTTTTGGCAGCTTTTCAATCAAGAAAGTCAAGAAGCAGTTGTCTTTAACAAGTATCATCTTCTGTATTTTTGATACTGAGGTGATAAGGTTACAGCAAACACATATCAGAAGAACACGGATATTCTTACTTTCTTGTCATTTTCTTCAGTCCCAGCAACCGTTTCCTGCACCATGGTATACACCAGCGGTATCTCTTCACCTGTTCCGTATATACGAGCGCAAAGCCGCAGACGATAATCAGTAATACCACGCCCAGTGTCACCGCCACTGTCAACCAGGCAACATTTCTACTGTCCTCTATAAACATGAACGGACGATCTGTTGTTACCGCTTCTGTAGTTGTTGTCTGGAACATATTAAATCTCTTATCAAACTAGATTAAACTAGGACAGAGCTACTGAAGTAAAAATGTTTACAAATTCCTGGAGATCTGACAAGCATTTGATTTTTAACAGGGCAAGTGAAAGTCGATATTAATTCTAGTGTTTGTTTCGAAACAAAGCACTGAATTATAGTAGCAGATGGAGAGAGAGTGTCTAATAAATGAAATGAAATAAAGTCAAATCGGCATTAGTTCGCTGTTTAATATTAGGAGTAAAACGTTTAAAAAGTTATACAAAAAATCAGATTTCAGCCTCACCACCGCGTTATGATTATACGTGCATACTTATAAAAGGAACCTTGTACATTTTCAAAGATTATTTTATAACGATAATGCATGGTAGAAGTTGTGAAAGTGAAACAAAAAGTGTACATGAATATATATAGCAAATTTCGCTGAAACATTCTTTAAATACACAGGGACTAACATTTACTAAAAATATTTGGTTAATCCTCCCCCCATTAAAGGTATTATGCCAAAATTCGCACGAGTTGAGGCCAATCAATTAAATCTTCAGACGCAAGACACTCCAGACGACATATCTTGTTATAATCAAAAGTGCTGCATACTTTGATTCAATACAAAGGCTAAAAGTACATTAAAGACAAAATCGAAGGATTAAAAATCATGTTTTGCTTAAATGAAGTATTAAAAATACAAGTTATGAAACAGACGTATACATACACCAGAGAGGATGATTGTGGTGCTAACAGTTGCAGACCGTATGATTCCATTTTCATCTTCTGCATTCTCTGCCTTAACAACCAGTTCTATTGCTTCACCATAATTAAACGTCGGCTTTGTCCATGTCTCGTTGACGTAAATGTTACCTGAAAATACAGCATTTGTCAATGTTACCTGGGCACAATACAACATGAAATAAATATATTACATTTAGAACGACAAAATCGCCCACAGTGTAGATAAGAGAAAACGTTAGAAATGATTTCTTAACAAAGACAGAAGTTTGATTAACGTGACATTGATTGGACAATGCAATCAATGCTCCCCTAAAGATGACAATAGAAGAGGACTGCTGTATGATACACGTAATCCATGCAAAATATCTTAGCTCTAGGTCTTGTGATTTCATAGAAGAAAATTTTTTAAGTAATAATGCTTATTAAATAAAGTTACACCTTGTGCGGGGCCATTATTGATGAGCATAATTTTAAGAATCTTTGTAGAAGAGCTCTAAGTGAACCAGTATGCCAAATATCAAATCCAAAGGCGTAGTAAATTCAGACAACAAGATTATTGAAGGTTTCCCTTTTGATTGCCTATATAAAAATCATGTTGCAGCTGGGACTGTGCCAGTTTAGACCCTAGGACCATGATTTGAAAAAAAAAACTTGGTAGAGGTCTACTAGACAATATTACATACCAAATAGCCGAGCCCTGAGGCTTGTGGTTTTAGATAAAAATATTTTCAAAGTTTTTCCATATAAAAGCTAAAGGAAATAATGTGGCCCCTAGGTCGGAGCCAATTTTGACCCTGGGGTCATGATTTTAACAAACTTTGCTGTATACCAAATATCTTAGCAAAAGGCCTTGCGGTTTCGAAGAAGAATATTTTTTAAGAGATTTCGCTTTTAAAATCTGTTTTAGCTCCTGACACCCAGGAAACATTTTTTAACAATTAGGCAGAGCTTCCAAACAAGTTTTATCAAATTTGACATACTGCTTTCAGAGACGATGACATTTGAAACAATTGTGGACGACGGACATTCACTGATCCTAAAAGCTCACATAAGCACTGCCTGCTCAGATGAGCTAAAAAAACTGACCTCTGGGGCGGGGCCGCAGTGATATAATTTAAACAAACTTGGTAGAGGTTAACTAAACAATGCCACATACTAAATAAATTAGTTCTAGGGTCCACGGTTTTTGAAAAGATGTTCCAAAATTTTATATACGTTTCTTTTTCAAATAGGACCTCCAAAGCAGGGTCACTTTTAACCCCGGGTACAATGTGTTAAACAGCCTTGGTGGATGTTCACTTTCTTAAGCTACATATTAAATCTATACTCTAGGGCATACAATTTCAGACAAGATTTGTTGTCCTATAAAAAAAAAGTAAAATAACTGACTCCCGTGGCGGGGTCATTTTCCAGAAACATTATTTGAACAATCTTAGTAGGGTCCGGTGGATTCAGACAAGAAGATGTTTACAGTTTTTCATTCTTTTTGCCGTAACAACCAGAATACTGTAAGAAATGAAATTCTTTGAACAACTTTAGTATAGCTATATGTTATGAACATCTCTGTAAAGTTTTATCAACTTTCTACCAGTGCTAAAAGGAGAAGATGTTGTTTTAAGTCAATGTTGACGACACATACACGTACGGCCAACGGACGCCGGTTAGCGGTCGGCCAAAATAGCTCACCATTAGCACTCTGTCCTCTGGTGAGCTAAAAGCAACATACACTTTGGCAAATATTGAACTGACAATGACTTGAGAACATAGTGAAAATCAAATTTAAACTAAGCGCAGTTCATAATTTAAGGATTGAAGTGTTCTGTCCACTTCTTGTTCACGTCATGTCCACTCAGTATGATGTTAAACATTTATTCATACCTAATCTGTTTCCTGAATAATAGGTAAACCACGTTTTATTTTGGTTGAGTATATTTATCGCCGATACCTGGCCACCCATATGACCGAAGCCCTTTAAGAGTTCAGGAAGAGATAAGAAGAAATGCAGAAAGTATCCTACGCAAGGAACACTCACCGATACATAGGACCTCGGCATTAAATTCTGTCCGAAGGACAATAACTGAGAATGAAGGTGCGGAACTAACAACCTCAGCATTTAAAGCAAACGTAAGATCAGTTCCTGATTTTGACTTGTCTCTTCTCAGTGCTAGTGGCTTAAATCATTTGCGCGTCATTTGCGCGTCATTTCGCGCCTGCCTAGTACAGTCAGTATTGACTTTTATGTAGTTATAAGTTGAAGTTGTTTCCCAGACTTACCGAAATCATTTATAAGAATGAAGTTTTTAGAGAAAGGTGTTGACACAAAGCTATAGTATATAGCATTATTCTCTGCTGATCTGTCAGCGTCAGTGGCCGTCACCTGACCTACAAATCTACCAGGGTCAAGGGACGGCGTCTGGAAGATATAGTACTCTGTGTTGGCAAACACAGGACCGTTGTCGTTTTCGTCCTATAGAAAACATGAATACAATTAAGAATTAAAGCTACTGACTCACAGATGGGCCGACGATGAAAAAAAAGTTTATACGTTTAGAAATTATAGCTGTAATTGTGAGGTCTTAGAACATATTTAAAACTTAGTTACTGACTCATTTTTTGTTACAGAAAAACATTACAATATAAATGTTTTAAACACTTTTATCGGTAAAAAAATTACCCCGTTAGTCACGGGGTAGATACTTAAGTTATATCATTAATTTTGGTAATTAGTTTCTGTGGCTCAGTGGTGTAGATCGACGCTTTCGATTTATTTTACTGACCGAAAGGGTAAGGGTTCGAATCCTAGTAAATCAAAACTTTTTTTCAGTTATCATGGTGTATAGAAGTATAATATTATCTTTTTACCATAGTATATAAACTTCTCTTAAATCTTAAAGAAAAATAAAATCAGCTAAATTATGTGAGTGAGTTCCTTTAAATGCAAATGTGGCCGTTATATGCATAGAATAGGCAATACTTCCTTTTAAGAAATTCTCTTATTTTAGAGAATGGAGACACATTATGTGGCAAGAATATGCCAGACATAGACGCCAGACACATTAGTTTCTTAATTAATCTTTTGTTAGCTTTTTCTCTTAATTTTAATGAAATTATACTTTGATGGCTGTAACTGTATTCCTATAAACATATAGCATTTCTCTTTCAGATGACGGTCCATTTTCTTACCCGTGAATACAAGGTCTCTTTATGAACATGTGAAATTGTTCAGTTACTGATTAAGTGTATAATCTGCAAACTATGTGTACAGCATGTTAACAGTTTTCTGGGTGTTGTAAATCTCTTGCACTTACATGTATGTCAATCTCCAGCGTGGTTGTAGCTGACAGTCCGGCTTTGTCAGTAACAGTCACAACACAGTCATAAGGAGCGGTGAAATTGACAGAGTCATAATCAAACTTTGTGGCAAAAGTGACAGCCGCCGTCGTCTTATCCAGTCGAAAATATCTCGTGTACAACCCACAGTCCCATGTATATGTGTGTGTGTCGTCCGGCGAAGTTAGGTCACGGTCAGGGTCACTCATCAAAGGTAACCAGTCTCCAGCCGTGAGCCCAGTCTGCAAAAAAAGTACACTTTATTTGACAAAAAGATGTAATGGTAATGTGATATCTCTCTGTCATATGTTTAGAATAATTTTTGGGCTAAGATTAGTCATCACCATTCCTAAATTGATCTAGGCTCAGGTTTAACCAGGGCCTTAATTTAATTAAGTCCCTAGTTTAATGTTGTCTCAAAGTCATGAGAAGTACTAGAATCCCAATATCAGTAAGAAACTTTCAACTTCCTCATATTAATGATAATGGTCACGTGACACAAGACCATCGACCAATGAGAAGTTAGGTGATTTGAAGTCATCGACTCTAAAAACTGCTATACAGAACCGGATCCGACATAGGAACATATTATTACAAGGAATAAAGGCTGCAGGTATTTAAAAATATCGTAATTTGTAGTTTCTCATTATCTTTTGGACTGTTTTTGCTTATAAATCAAATAAAAATATGCTAAGAATTACACAGATATAGTCATGTGCGTGAAGTTAGCTGCCAGTTGCCAATTGCCAATTCAATTTGCAACTGGCAACTGGCATATAACTTCATAGTCCAGCTACCAATTCAAACTAAAATGAAATCGTAACCATAAGCCAGATCGCCAAAGAAGGCAAATTGTCAATTGGCAGCCAGGTGCCAATTCAAAAAGTGGCATGAATTCTGACCATTGAGTTAATTGGCAACTGGCAACTGGCAGCCAGATTCCAATTCGAAAAGTATCATGAAAACTGAACATTGAGTGAATTGGCAACTGGCAACTGCCAGTCAGGTGCCAATTCGTCTAAGACGTGAACCGTCAATTGGCAACTGGTAGCCAGATGCCAGTTCGACGAGTATCATGAATTAGTGATATTAATTGAATTGGCAACTGGCAGTCAGATGCCAATTCGTTAAAGATCGCGAATTAGCAACTAGCAACTGGCAACCAAATGCCAATTTGACAAATACCATGAATTATTGATATTAACTGAATTGGCAACTGGCAGCCAGATGCCAATTTGCCAAAGATCGCGAATTGTCAATTGGCAACTGGCAGCCAGACGCCAATTCCTGAAGTATCATGAATTATAGATATTAAATGAATTGGCAACTGGCAACTGACAGACTGATGTCAATTCGTCAAATATGGCGAATTGTCAATTAGCATTTGGCAGTCACATGCAAATTCGACAAATACCATGAATTATTGATATTTACTGAATTCGTAATTGGTAGCCAGATGCCAATTCGTCAAAAATCGTGAATTGCCAATTGGCAACTGGCAGCTAGATGCCAATTCCAGAAGAATCATGAATTATTGATATTAATTGAATTGGCAACTGGAAATTGGCAGCCAGATGCCAATTCGATAAAGATCGCGAATTGGCAACCGGCAACTGGCAGCCAGATGCCAATACGACAAATATTATAAACTTGTGACATAAACTGAATTGGCAACCAGCAACTGGGAGCCAGATGCCAGTTCATTAAAGATCGCGAATGTGAAACTGGCAACTGGTAGCCAGATGCCAATTAGACAAATACAATGAATTATTGATGTTAATTGAATTGGCAACTCGCAACTGGCAGCCAGATGCCAATTCTTACGAACTGGCATGAGTTGCCAGTTGCCAATTCGGTTAATATCAATAATTTATTTTAAATGTCGAACTGGCATCTGGCTACCAATTGACTGTTGCCAATTCGCAAGTTTTGACGAACTGGCATCTGGCTGCCAGTTGCCAATTCGGTTAATATCAATTATTTATGATAAATATCGAATTGGCATCGGGCTACCAATTGACATTCTCCGATTCGCAAGTTCTGACGAACTGGCATCTAGCTGCCGGCTGCCAGTTGCCAAATCGGTTAATATCAATAATTTATGAAAAATGTCGAATTGCCATCTGGCTTCCAATTGACAATTGGCGATTCGCAAGTTTTGACGAACTGGCATCTGGCTGCCAGTTGCCAATTCACTCTATGTTCATAATTCATGATACTTGTCGAACTGGCATCTGGCTGCCAGTTGCCAGTTGCCAATTCGCGATCTTTAACGAATTGGCATCTGGCTGCCAGTTACCAGTTGCCAATTCAGTTAATATCAATAATTTATGATAAATGTCGAACTGGCATCAGGCTACCAATTGACAGTTGCCGATTTGCAAGTTTTGACAAATTGGCATTTGGCTACCAATTGACAGTTGCCTATTTGCAAGTTCTGACGAACTGGCATCTAGCTGCCAGTTGCCAAATCGGTTAATATTAATAATTTATAAAACATATCGAATTAGCATCTGACTACCAATTGGCAGTTGACGATTCGCAAATTTTGAGAACTGGCAGCTACCTACGATTTCAAATAAGTTTGAATTGGCAGCTGAACTATGAAGTTGGCTGCCAGTTGCCAGTTGCCAATTGAATTGGCAACTGGCACTGGCAGCTAACTTCACGCACATGATATAATCACGCAAAGTCAGTTTTCCGTTTGTGTATAAAGGTGGTTGCTTGTTCCTACTTTTAATAAATATAAATATCAAATTCAAGTAAAGAACAGAAGAAATGTCGCGTGCTAAAGTCGCAAATTAATCCCATCAGTCATTCAACAAAATTATCATTAAAGTGTCTGCGTCGCAGAATTCTTGGATAAAATGTGTAAGCAAATAGAAAAACAGGGAACCAATTCCTCATTCTTTATAAGTTACAAAAGTTTTCATTCGTTACTTCTTCTGTTTTATATTCAGATCTAAAGTGGTTAAGGAACTGGTTCCCTTCTTTATCAGACTTTTAAATACGACCTATATTCGAGACATGTATTCCGCTTTAAAGCGACTGACTCATAGAATTTAGCCAAAATCTTTTTTTTTCTTTAAACTTAAAGAGATGTTAATATACTATGGCAAAAATATAATATTATGCTTCTATACATCATGAAAACTGAAAAAAAAGTTTTGACTTAACAAGGCTTCGAACCCATAACATTTCGGTCAGTAAAATAAAGGGGACAATCTACACCACTGAGACACAGAGACTAGATATAAACTTTTGTCAAAATTAATGTCATAACAAAAGTATCTACCCCGTGACTAACGGGGTAACTTTTTCTCCGATAAAAGTATGTAAAACTGTATATTTTGATGATTTTCTAACAAACATGAGTCAGTAACTTAGTTTGGATATGTTCTTCACAATTACAGCAAGAATTTCAAGATGTATAGACATTTTCTTTTTTTTTCTTTTTTCATCGTCGGCCCATCTGTGAGTCAGTCCCTTTAACAGTTTGTGTTGGGTTTATCAATAAACGTTTACCTGTATAACTTCTGTAATATCTTCATTTAATGCCACTTCATGTAGATATGTCCATTATCGAGTAAGATAAATAAGTTATTAAAATATATCATTAAAACTTCCAAATATTTCATGTTAAATTTATTACTATTCAAACAGAAACTGTAGTTGTACAAATGATAAATTTATTGAATGTTTATTTAAGAAATGTATTTTTGAAATATTTCTATACCATTATATATACCCTGTAACTATTTGCAGTTACTTACTGTGCCTTCCTCAGGTGGTTCGAGTGTGTACTTCGTCTGATGGAAATACGGAGCCTCGTTCACGTTTAAAATATCTATGGTTAAGATTCCATGAGCAGATTCTATTCCGTCACTGACAGATATATTCACAACAACTGTCCAGTCACCGTCAAGTACTTCGTAGTCCAAGATGTTATAAGCAGTTGTCAGTTCACCCGCTGTTGTCAAGAAAAAAAAACGGACGGTTACTGAAACTTGAATGTATCAAATGGTTCCATGTAATCCAGAAATCCACTTTCCCCGAGCTTGATTAGTATATCTACCACGGCAAAATAAAATCATACATATAGTCTAATGATTTAAAGTTACTTTAAACTTATTTATTTTACATCGATTGGAAGCAAGTTCTTGCAAGTTATATTAATTCCTCTCGATGACTGCTTCCTGGATTCAAATGGATGGAATTCGAACCAGCGACCTCCGGATCGGGAGTCCGGCGCTCTAACCCCTCGATCAGTGCTCATCGTTAAGTACAGAATGTAGAATACTTCTACTGCTAAGACATCCTGTATTATCTCACATGCGTTTGAAAACAAAACGGGTGCAGTTAATGAGACAAAAAACTGTATATTTGACACCCTTATAACATCTAAAATAAATAAAATGAAAATCTGTTGGCATACTAGTATTCACTTACAAGTGCTATTCATTTCGAAGTAGTTGATTGCCCAAGTTTTATCATAGGTAGCCTGTATTGAATGCGAGTCTGTAGTATCCAGGTCCACATAAGTCACCGTGTAGAGTGTCGTGCCGAGAGGCGTTCCCTCGTGTACACCTATCGCATCGGCCAGGCCGAGGTTCATAATCTGTGGGACGTCATTTATATCTAGTATACGGAAAAAAATACAGTTCTCATACGGTATCTTAAAAGTTACTACTCTGGAATTAGTAAATGTTGATTTCAGCATATGTTTACATAAGTACATGCATACGAAAATTACTAATTAACTGTAAATAGCACAACCTTTTCAATTCTGACAACATAGTTTTAAATGATGAAATTAAAATCAAATCAGTAGATGTGCGAAACAATATTTGACATGTTAATTTTCAGCGAAAATCTTGAAATAGTGGGAGTGCTCGAGTAATGAAATAAAAACAAGCTTTTTCTTCCATTCACTGGCTCTTTAAAGTGATCACTGAACTTTTACTAGGATTGCAAATCATCAAACACATTATTGAAGAACATTAATTCCAATGAATATTCACTTTCATCTGCTCTGAAAGCAAGTGAATTCACTTTAATATCACCTATGATTATGGTTGAAAAATCCCATTTATTTGCGTGCACTTCGGAGCGCAATGGTAAGGGAGTCTCTCTTGCTCACCAAACGATATAAAACTGTTATAACTAGGATGTAACAATACCTTCATTTATCACAGTAAGTACTTTATAATCGATTAGTGGTTGTGCCATCTGACACTGTGATATTGAGATCCCATCCAGGACCGTGCTGATTTCCGACAAAATCCGACGTCGTCGATATAACGCCATCTAGAATATAGTTTCAGTCGATTAAAAGATTAATAGAAATGTTTACAGCTCTTACATTTTGCCTCGACCATTATTGTTACAAGCCCTTTCAGACTATCCAAAATAGACAGCTTCCAGTTTAACTTTTGTTAGCGGCAGATATCAAAAGCATTATCTTCATTACTTCTATAGTGTACTCAATACAATTAATTTGTATTGGTTAGAATCCTTATCACTATATGTCATAATCTTGAGTGAGAGACAAACCATAATAAACAAAATAAATCACAGTTTCTTTCAAGTCGGAAAGAATACTTGTAAAATCAAGCGAAAGGCTAGGTTTAATTTTTATTCTAAAGAGAAGTGTAAAATATCAGCACTGAGTAAAAACAATCCCCGTAAATTTTGGAAATACATTAATAAGTTTAGAAAAAAAAAGAGAATCAATGTACAGATGGGGTTACTTTGAATGATTTTGTTGATCATTTCAAAAATATTTCAAATACGCAACATGGCAGTTTTGTACCAGATGATGATGCTGAGTTACGTCACGATATGTTACATATTGAAGAGTTAGATTGTCCGTTTACGGTTGAGGAAATTTCGAAAGTTATCAAATGCCTTCAAAGACATAAAAGTTGTGATTTCAACAATAATGTTTCAGATTTCTTTATTGACTCAAATACTTTTATAACACCATACTTAGTTTCTACGTTTAACAAGATTTTTGAATCTGGTATATACCCCGAATCATGGTGTAAAGGAGTAATTATACCCATTCACAAGAAAGGTGATGTTTTAAACACTAGTAATTATCGAGGTATTACACTTGTCAATGTAAGGGCTAAAATATTTTCTTTAGCACTTAGAAATAGGATTAACAAATGGTGTGAATCAGAACAGATATTTAGTGACTCACAATTTGGTTTTAGAGATAATCGTAGTACAGCTGATTGTGTATTTCTTTTACATTCCATTATTCAAAATGTGCTTTACAATAAATCTAAATTGTATTGTGCTTTCATTGATTATCAAATGGCTTTTGATACCGTTATAAGAGATGCTTTGTGGATAAAACTTTTAAAAACAGGTGTCAGCTGTAAAATGATTAATATGCTTAAGTCTTTATATAGTAATGTCAAAGCATGTGTTAAAATGTCTTCTAGTATGAAATTTTCAGAGTTTTTTGATGTAACGCTTGGTTTAAAGCAAGGGGAACCACTCTCTCCAATTCTTTTCATACTTTTTATAAATGATATAAGCACTTCTATTGATTTTAGCCAGCAAACTGAAAATGATTTGGAACAGCTATCCATGTATATGCTTTTATTTGCAGATGATATTGCATTATTTACAACTGATCCAAATAGTTTACAAGCTCAGCTGGACACTATTTATAATTATTCAGTAAAATGGGGTCTAAAATTAATGTTCAAAAGACGAAAATTTGTATATTTGAGAAGCGGAAGAGTAAACACAACTTCACTTGGTATATAGATGGTGAAAACATCGAGGTTGTTGATCATTTCAAGTATTTAGGTGTTGATTTTTTGTATACAGGTGCAATGAAAAATGCCATCAAGGTGCTCTCTGAACAAGCCCTGAGGGCATACAATTGTATTTTATCTATATTCAGTCGCATTAATCTAGATGTGAAAAGTAAACTGGCTTTGTTTGACACCATGGTGGTTCCAATTCTTACATATTGTTCAGAGGTGTGTGATTTTACTGAGATTGACAAACTACATATTAAATTTTGTAAAACAATACTTGGAATCCGTCAGCAAACACCAAATGTAGCAGTTTTTGGTGAGCTCGGAAGATTCCCATTATCTGTTGTTTGTAAACAACGAGCATTGAAATATTGGTTAAAAATAATGCGAACCCCACATTCACCTATGTATAGAAATTTTATTGAACAATGTAACAGTAATAATGACAATTGTTGGTCTAAATATGTTAAGCGTTTATTAGATAGTCTTGGTTTTAGTGATGTGTGGAATAATTTTGATTATGATGTTAATTATATGCCAATGTTTAAGGAACATATCTGTGACCAGTATATACAAAACTGGCGTGCATCTATCCAGTCAACATCTAAGTTAGAATATTATAATAAGTTCAAAACAGATTTTTGTTATGAAAAATATATTGATTGTATTCAAAATGATCCTTTGAGAAAAACATTGAGTTGTTATAGACTAAGTTCTCATAACCTGGAAATTGAGCTAGGTAGATATACTGGTATAGTTAGAACTGAAAGAATATGCAAAATGTGTGTCGGTAATTCAGTTGAATCTGAATATCACTTTCTTCTTTGTTGTCCTCTTTATGTTGATCTACGGAAAAAATATTTTGGGAATATATCCTGGCCTAGTATTCAGAAATTAGTAAACATATTGTCGACAATAAATACTAAACTTTTATTAAATACTGCGAAATATGTAAAGGAAGCATTTAAGCGCAGAAATGATACCCTTGGGCGCATGGCTGCTTCTTGATTACTAGTATTCACTTTGTACATTTATCGATATGCTGTCTTTGTTGTAATTTGACTTATATTATGTAACATCTTCGTTTTCTGTTATATGTTAAATGTTATGTGTCTTGGCCATATTCATCTTATACTGTGTTAGATGGCCAAAGGCAATGATTTAACGATTTGCCAAATAAAACTGTAAAACTGTAAACATAATTTTTATGTTGTTTATAGACTTTGTTCGGTTGATAAACAAGGTACCCTACAGGAATAAGAATTTTTCATACCCGATATATTTCAAATTTTAAAACGCCTTTTATCTTGTATCAAATACTTTAGTTATTAATCTTAAAGAACTACAGGTTAAAACCCCCATAATGTTTAAAACTGTAAAAAGTAACTATGGTGAATTTAAAAGTCTGTAAATGTATTTTTAGCACGGTTTTTGTCTTTGGCTCATCATGCACAAGGTATACTTGTGCCTTTTATCAGTTTTATGTAATCCATGTGAATAGCATTTAATATTTTATATTTTCAATTTACCAGTTTCCTGTGATTATTGTACTATTAGTGCTATAAATGCTTACAATATCGTCAAAAGCTCATGGTAACAGTGTCATAACTTTC
Source organism: Cyclina sinensis (assembly GCA_012932295.1). Taxonomy (NCBI): domain Eukaryota; kingdom Metazoa; phylum Mollusca; class Bivalvia; order Venerida; family Veneridae; genus Cyclina; species Cyclina sinensis. Next base: position 1,893,400 of record JAAONU010000011.1, read on the forward strand.
TTTCTTCTTTTTTCCTATTTTGTAAGACATTATGCTTCAATTCTCCTATGACTGGAAAAAGTCATGAAGGGGTTCATTACCTGAATACTAATTTTCTTAAGCGGTATTTATATATAACACTCTTATTCCATGGCAAAATGATAAAACCATTTTTCATTTCAATATATCACAAACGTTTGATATGAAAAATTATATGAAATATAAGCTAGCCTGATTCAATATAAAACTAAAACTTGTACTACAACTAAAACTACTATGATTGCTGATATTTTTGTTTTGATAATGATGATGATGATAATGATGATGGTGATGATGATGATGACAACGATCTTGAAACATTACTGTCGCCGTTTATTTCTAGAGGGCAAGTATCAGGGTCACAGGTCATGGTAAACGTCAGAGGGTCATTTTCAGCGTCCGTTACAGATACTGCATACACTGTGTCTCCAGTTGCTGTCGAGGCGTATGAAATATTAGCACGTGCTCCATCTGAAATTCGGAGGTTTGTGGAATTTGAAATGTTCATATTAATTATGTCTGTATACAATTATGCATATCTGAAGAATATCGTTCAAAACTCTGAAATTAGTCCTGTCTGCAATATACTAGTACAAAAAGCATGTGTACACAGAAGAAATGAGTAAAGAAAATTAAGTTTGAATCTTCGAAACAACCTTATTGTGCTTCTAGAGAATAGACATGTTGCCTACTTATTTAAAAAAAAAATGAAATTATCAACTCTGTCGTAGAAATCATTCGTATATACCATAAAAAGGTCCAAAACAGCAATTCATACGTAGAATTATCTAAAATTTGATTGACTTATTTCGCCGGATCTTGGTCCATCCTGTATTATTTGGATAATTTATTAGTTGTGTGTTTTATTCATCTATAAACATTATTTATGGTACTTACTGTCTAAGTTTGTAAATTTCGGTGGATCATTCTTTGTGATGTACAACAGGAAGTAGCCCTTGTCAGTGGTGTACTCGCCGTCAGTAAGAGTTAGGTCGATAACATACTGCTGAGTTGAGGTATAATCATAACTTGCACCTTCCCTGGACACTACTGTTCTGTTTGTTTCTGTCACCAATATTTAAAAATATTTAATAGATCGAATAAAGTTTTCAAAGTAGGATTCTGATTTTGTATCAGCAAATAGCAATAAAACACATTTATTATATACTTATAAATGAAATATTGAATAAAATGTGTATTTTCATTTTCCGTATTTTCACTGTAAAAAATTATTTTTCACTGCAGTGAAACATATTTTCCGTATTTTCACTGGTGTCTTGCCGGACTACTTTCTTCTAAATTCAGCCAATACACAAAATTAAAGGGTAATTCTTTCGAATCGTCAGTTAAAAAAAGAGAGAAATTATATAATAAATAGAAAATTCAAGTTTTTTTTCTATAAATACGCGATAGCCACGAGTGAAATATTTGTTTTCATACAACTCGATGAAAATAAATCCCGTATTTATAGAAAAAAACTTGAATATCCTCTATCTATATGCCTTGCAATGCACTGATATTATACATCAATTAATAATAAACACTACAGCGTAATTACCATTCTTATAGTCTGATACATTGATACTATGGAGATGGATCGCGATAAAATTCTGAAAGCCAAAGTATAAAAATCTAACGGAACATGTATTCGTCTAATATCTTGTTTTTATCATGATAGTTCTAGGATTACTAAACAGAAAGCCCACATCTTTTCTTACATTTTATGTAAGAAAAACATACCATTATGCCCGAAATATTTCTCCGTAATATTTGAACTTGGAGGATCCACATTCAGTGCGTACGAATTTGCAAGAGTGGAGTTGTCCTTGTCTGAGAATTGTACTGTGAACAGCGCCACTTCATTCGTTGTGTCTTCATGCAATGTGGCGAATGAAGGCAGGTTTGTCAAACTTGGAGCCTGCAAAATATTTCAATTGACTTTTATTTCAAAAGTTTTGACTATAACAAAACAGCATTACATATTTTTTACTAAAATACTGCTAAAGATGATTTTAACACTGATTTTGGGTGTTTGAGGCATTGTATTTCTGAAAAACCCTTCCTAAAACAACTTTGTGTCATAGTCTTTCGTTCCAAATTTCCAGACTTTTTGCGCCTAAACACTAATATGTCAATTTGGTGATAGAAATTTTTCATTGATAAAAAGTGCACAGTAAACTAACAGATCAGATAAAGATGTTGTTAAACTGGTTCAGTCAATATGAGCATATACATAAATTCAAGGTATCTTGAATCTTAAATCACTTTTAGTATAGGTATTTAATAACATTTTGAAAATCACCTTCCGATCGACTACTTCCGTTATTAAAAAGCGCCTAGTTACGAATTAATAGTTAAAAATACAATGATTTCTTTTTTTCACAGGGCAGTTACAAGTACTGACTTCGATAACTCCTCGATTCAAGGCCATTTAAAGTATTTGAATCTAGGCCAGTTCTCAAGGGTCGTAGGGCAAACATCTTATATATCACACATGTATCAATTCATCTGCTGGGTACCAGTACAAAACTTTAAGCATGGTAAGTCTACTCCAATCAGATTTGTGTAAGCTGGTACAAAGCAAGTATAAAGAATAAACTTGATTTAGTAAAATATGAAACAAAACGGTCAATTACCCAGTTCAAGACTTTGATAGTTAGAGTTCCCTGATTTGTGTTAAGGCACTGATCCTGTACTTCAAACGTCATCGTGTAATCCCCTGGTGGTGGGTTTGAAACCACAAGGTAGACTATCTCTGTAACAGAATGCAAAAACTAAAGTTACTAGATTGAGTTATGTCAAATGTCGGGTAAGCAGCTTCAGGCTTTGTCTGACCAAGTGCACGGGTTTTTTAGCTTAATAGAAGCTGTCATTCAGTCGTTATATGGCAATGTAAACCAAAGTTAATTTATTGATTTAGAAGAAAATAAAATAACAGACATTCGAAGAAGTGTCTGTTGTCTATGAATTTTAACCACACCCATTACCAATAAATCTTAATTGAATAAAAAACAAATTTATTGTCAAATTAAGATGCAAGACGCAGGGTGAAAAGAAGTGTGGAAAAAATATATTTCAATTATCTATAGTGTTTTTATGGTTTAAGATGATGTAGTCTAAATGAAATTGTTCTGTATTTTCAAAGATTTATCGGGGCTGTACACATTCACACTCACCATTCTTCTGTGTTATTTTACATATGTCTTAAAATCTTCTTTATCTTCAGTGACAAAACTGAATTTTCTTGTTGTCAGTATATGAACAAAATAACATCCGTCTGTTATTATCATACGTGACCTGGTTCTTAAAAAGTATCATTTGTCTGCAAGTCTTACACAAAAAAATCAGCTTCACATTTTGACTGTATAAGGTACAATTTAGTGCTTTGTCAGAAATTTTCAATTTGTGTGAATAATTGCTGATGTTTTAGGGGTTGGAGGGGTTCAGTTTAACGTAGGCCATCTTTAATGGTATAGCTATGACAAATGTCGCATTAAGTATATACATACGAGATGATCTGTTATAGTAGAAATAACTTGTTGAATCTTCGGCTATGTCGTAAATAAACAGAGATGAAACATCCTTTGAATCGATGTCGTCTGCTTCGACTTCATAGATATAAGCCCCGGCAACCTCGTCCTTGTAAATCCACACTTCCCTGTCTAGATTTGTAAACTCTGGTGCTGTATCTAAAATGTAGGGGATAAATGCTCAAACGATTTAGTAACAAAATCACTAAAGAGAAGGAAGGGGTGGAGGGCGGGTCCGCCGATGACCTTTCAACATCGTAGTCTTCTGTCGAAAACTGGGCATCGGTTGCCACATCGGAGCGTTGATATTTTCTTCCGATAGGTCCAATTTGTCAAAGATTCTAAGGACATTACGGTTGCTCCTGTAGATAATAGTGTTAAAGAAAATGCCAGTCCGAGTTGCACTTATAATTAATAACCTTATAACTAAACTACTCAGAAATAATTGATAAATTCTACCAGATATATTCTTTCAGAATACTGAATGACTAATGAACAAACAAACGTGTTATTTACTTGAAATGGACTCTGCTCCTATAGCGTATATTTTGTTACGAGAAGTAATAGAGGCGCCGGAACTCCAATCAAATGTTGGCTCATTTGTGGGATCAAGGTCACCCATGTCCGGTTGTTGTCTTGCTTCGTCCGAGTAACTCTCCACACCGTCTTTGTATCCAATGATACCTACTACTTTGTCCATACCTAAAAGTTATATAACTCTGCAAAATTACAACTGTGTGACTTCATTTGACATATATTGAAATCCAGTTAATAATAATAATAATAAAAATAAAATGGTACACGTGGTCGTTTCGAGTATTTATATTTGAATTGTATTTTTTGTTTGTTTTATTTTGGTATGTATAAAGATCAGCATTAGATTTAATATAATTTCAAGTGTCGAAAATTTTGGGAATTCTAAAAATGTTACTGTTCTTACCAGCCTAAAAGGTAATTGTTTCGGATGGTAATTCTGTCTTTTTCTGGCACCAAGAACTCGATCTGATGCCCAACTGCGTCAGCTGTAAGAAATATGGTTAATTATAACCATTTCACAATAGTTTGTGCCATCTCAGTTGTATCAGATTCAAACTATACCCAGCAATTTAAAAACTATATTAAGACTTTCGTAATCTAGTTTTTACATAGATTATATATGATAAAAGCATAAGCTTAAGTTGCATACCTGGTACAGTAAAGTAATTCTCTCCCATTAATTTGTAAAGGTCGTGGTCTAAATGATCCCACACCTGGAACTGTATAGCTCCAGGCGCCTGTGGTACGAATATCCACTTATACAGGACACCACATGTGCAGCTGTCTGGTACGTGGTACTCTACTGCTTCCATTAAATAGCCACTGTCTTTAAAAATGCAAAAGATACATACTTTCATTTAATAATTAATAGGTTAAAACTTTATAGTTTGCTTTCATTCATTCATTTATTCATTCATTCATTCATTCATTCATTCATTCAATCATTCATTCCATTCCATTCCATTCCATTCATTTATTCATTTAATGACTCGTCACTGTTATTGTCAGTTTAATTTTTTACCAACTTCTACTGCAAACTTTAGGTGTTACCTATTGCTACAGCTATCTACTGCTACTGCTAATTTTAGGCTTTGTATTTACCTACTGCTTTTGCAAAATGCTGTTACTATTAAATTCACCTTTTACCTGCTGCTACTGCAAACTACTGCTACTGTAAACTACTGTACTGCAGTCTTAAAATTTTACTAACTGCTACTTCCAACTTTCCCTTTCACCTACTTCTACCGCAAACTTCACATTTTACCTACTACTTCTGCCAGTTCTACGTTTTGCCAAGTACTACTGTCAGCTACTGTTACTGCTAACTTCACATTTTACGTTTTACAATTTACCCACTGCTACTGCCAGTTTCATATTCTACCTTCTGTTACAGCTAGCCACTACTACTGTCAACTACTGGTACTGCCAACTTCACGTTTACTAACTGCAACTGTCACTTTCACGTATTACTTACTGCTACTGCCAACCTTTTCTAGTGTCATCTTCACGTTTAACCAACAGCAACTCCCAGCTACTACTACTGCCAACTACAGGTTCTGTCAACTTCACGTTGAAGTAACTTCTTCTGCCAGCTTCACGTTTTACCTACTGCTACTGCAATCTACTGCTACTAACAACTTTACGTTTTACCTACTGCAACTGCCAGCAACATCTACAGTCAACTCCACGTTTTACGTTTTCGATCTATCTTCTGATACTGCGAATTTCACCTTGTACGTTCTGTAACTACCAGCTCCTACAACAGTAAATTACTGGTACTGCAAACCTCACGTTTTACCTTCTGCTACCGTTTACTTCAGGCGTTATATACTGCTACTTTGAACTTCACGTTTTGGCTACAGCTTCTTCTAACTTCACGTTTTACCAACCGCTTCAGCCAGCTACTGCTACTTCTAACTCCACCTTTTACCGGGTGCTACTGCCAACTTCACGTTTTACCTACTGCCGCTGAAATTTAACGTTATACCTACTACTATCGCCAGCTACTGCTACTGCCGACGTTTTAACTAATGCTACTGCCAACTTCGGGTTTTACCTACTGCTAGTGCCAATTTAAAGTTTTACCTACTGCTACTGCAAACGTAACGTTTTACCTACTGCTACTGCTATCTTTACGTTTTACCAGTTGCTACTGCCAGCTTCTGCTATGGACAAATCCACGATTTACGGTTTACAATTTATCTACTTTTACCTCCAATATCACGTTATACCTACTGTAACTACCAGCTCCAAAAGCTGCATTTACTGCCAGCTGCTACAACTGCAAACTACTGGTACTGCGAACTTCAGGTTTTACCTTACAATTTATCTACTGTTACTTCCAATCTAACGTTCTACCTACTGTTACTACGAGCTCTAAAAACTGCAAACTACTAGTACGGTCATCTTTACCTTTAACTAACTGCTACTGACAACTTAATGTTTTACATACTGCTCCTGCCAGTTTATATTTCTGCTGAATTCACACTTTACCTACTGGTTTCTTCCAACTTCATGTTTTACCTACTGCTACTGCCAAGTACTGCTAAGTACTACCAACTTCTGCTAGCGTCAACTTCACGTTTTACATAAAATCACTACGTGCTACTACTACTGCCAATTACTGGTACCGCCATCTTCATGGTTAACCAACTGCTATTGCCAACTTCACGTTTTATCTACTGCTAATGCCAGCCTTTATGTCTGCCAACTTTTCGTTTTACCAGCTCCTACTGGCACCGAATGCTACTTCTAACTTCACATTTTACCTTCTGCTACTGCAACCTCATGCTACTGTCAGTTTCACATGAAATTCACTGCTTAATCCAGCTACTTCTACTGTAAATTTCACACTGTACCTTCGACTACTGTCAGCTACTTCTTCCTTTTTCATGTTTTACCTACCACTATTGCCAACTACTGTTAGTGTCAACTACACGTTAAACCTACTGCAAGCTACTGCTTCAGACAAATTCACGTTTTACCTTTTTCTACTGCTATGCACTTTTCTGCAAACTTCACATTTGTGTTTTACTTACTGCTACAGCTAACTACTGCTATTGTCAACTTCACGTTTTACGTTTAATAATTTATCCACAGCTACTACCAATTTCACGTTCTACCTTCAGTTACTGCCAGCTTGTACAACTTCAAACTACTGTTACTGCCAACTTCACGTTTTACCTAGTGCTACTGTTATCTATTGCTACTGTCATCTGCAAGTTTTATTTTTTACTTACTGCTACTGAAAACTACTGCTACTGCCAACTTCACGTTTTGCCTACTGTTACTGCCAGCTACTGCTACAGCCAACTTTACGTTTTATGTTTAACAATTTATCTACTGCTACTACCAACTTCATATTATACTGTCTGCTACTTCCAGTTTCTACTACTGCCAACCTGACGTTTTACATGTTACAATTTATCTACTGCTTCTACCAATTTCACGTTCTACCTACAGTTACTGCAAACAGCTACAACTGCAAAGTACTGGTAATGTCAACTTTACGTTTTACCTAATGCTACTGCCAAATTCATGTTTTCCTACTGCTAATGATATCTTTAACTAATGCAATTTGCAAGTTTTACGTTTTAATGCTATTGCCAACTACTGCTACTGCCAACTTCACATTATACCTACAGCTACTGACAGCTAATTTTACTACCAATTTCACGTTCTACCTACTGCAACTGCCAACTTCATATTTTACCTGCTACTGCCAGCTTCTGCTACTGTCAACTCCATGTTTTAAGTTTTACAATTTATATACTGCTACTACCAATTTCACGTCCTACCTGCTGTTACTGCCAGCTCTTACAACTGTAAACTACTGGTTGGTGAGGGTTTAATTTAGTTTCATTCTCGGCATTATTATTGTTTGATTTCCGGAGTTGGTCAGGAACACTGGTTAGGTGGACTGACTGCCGATATATGACCTTAGCTGTTAAACTGTCGTTAAACCCCAATAAAACCAAACCAAACCGGCGTTGGTAGGTGTTTATATTTCGTTTATCCATGCTTACTTTCTTCAGCATTGTTAAGTTAAAACTTCCCAGTAATGTGTGCGAAGTAGCAATTTAACTAAATGTTTCATTTATTTGAAATAAGGGGATTTTCGTATATATTGGCATAGACATTTTAATTAGCTAATTTAATTAATACAGCTGACAATTTTTATTCTTTTTATTTGATCTAACAGTATGCACGCGACAAAAGAAAACAAAATTATATTTTTTACAATTATAACAAAAAAACAGTGATACAGATTTAAGTATCGCAGCGGACCGGCAAAACAGTGCTACATGTAAAAATTTTCAATTATATGTTTATGACTGATGCATGTTTTCAGCAGTGTTAACCCCATCTGTAGGTGAACACAGTTCCCAGCTGCAAATCCGTATTTACGTTAGTTAAAGAACCCCGGTAAATTTCTGTTTTGATTTCTATCGACAATTTGTCCTGCTACAGCCTGTGTGTGTAAAATTGTTGAAGTGGTACTAGAATTTTATATCATATGGGTTCGTACCTGTTATACAAATATTATAAGGCAACTATGATAATTATATTATATTTGTAGAAAAATGTCAGGTATAGTCACTGGTGATCCCTGGTTTGTTCTTTATTGATAAAAAGATAAATTATTCTTACCGTTGGAGGTATCATGAGATAAATATCCAGTGAATGTGGCTGGTGCTACGATCGGCCATCTCAAGTTGTCTAAGCAATTTTGAGCAGCACCTGAATCAAATAAAATATTATAGCTTGAATTATTTTGTAAAATCATTCTTTATTTATCTAAGGTATTTGAACTAAGTTTATGCATTTGCATGTCCCAGTTTACTCTATACAACAGAAAACTGTCTGTATATAATAATATAACCCCTACTGAAAAAAAACAGCCTCCCGGGCTTACGAGACACCTCTTCTATTTACTCTTCGATTTCTTCATGCCAGAGCACAAGGTGGATATGCAATTGGTACCCATTCTTTAAACTAGCTGGCAGCTTACCAATCTGCCTCATCAGAACAAGCCTTCAACGGGACTCAACCCTGACCTACAGCTCCCTAAGCGGACCCCTTAATCACCAGGCTATGGAGACAATAATATAAGTTCGACGTTGCACCTGTTTTGTTTTCTGTTAATTAAAACTTTGACAAAAAATATTGTTGTCAGAAAGAAAAAAAATGTCCTTACAAGAAATTTGTTCAACATGCATACAAATAGTTTCTGTCAAAATCAAAATACGCAGAACAAAAAATGTGTCACAGACACGAATGCCCCCGAAACATGGCAATTGTTACAGTCATGATAGCTTATAAAGTTCAATTATAAAACTGTAGGAGATGCGCACAGAAGCTATATTCAGTAAAATTTAACAAAGGGCAATAACTTAGCCAAAAAATATCGAATGGCAAAATCCGGAGTATATGCCCTGCGTCACTTTACAATGGTCATTCTGTAAAAGTTTGGTGAAAATCGCATAGGAAATGTAGCAGGAGTTGCGCACACAAGAAATATTAAATAGAATTAAACGAAGGGCAATCACTCTGACAAAAATACTGGAATCTCAAAATTCCAGAATATATGCACTGCGGCACTTGATAATGATCATTATGTGAAAGTTTGGTGAAAATGAAATGAGAATTGTGGGATGAGTTGCGAACAGGAGATGGGATAGACGGGCGGACGGACAGACGGAATAACGGGCGGACAGTGCGACTACTATATGCCACAGCATAATAAACTGATGTATGTACCTAAATCAGTTTAAAAATTGAAAATTCACAACTGTGTTGATTATCTTGTGGCACGATTATCTTGTGGCACGTCTCATAAACCTTTCTCTCATTTTGTAAAGTAGGAACGTATAAAGATTTGGTGGTTCTAACTGATTTCATAATGTCTCACAGAAAACCTTGAAGATACTTTTTCAAACTGCAAAAGTATTTTTGTCCGAAAGAAAAATATGAGTAACGTGATAAAAGCTCCCTGTGATTCTGCGATTCTCAGATGCTTGTTTTACAAATCAAAAATAATGTTGTTGCAAGTTATTAATCCATTTACTAGATATATAGACTAAACCATGTTTTATTCTTCAATAAGTTGACACAGTCTAAGTCCAAACTGTTTTCGTATTAAGAAGCAACGAATAATGACACTAAAATTGTTTATCTATATTGTAAATTTATCGGTATAACTTATTTCCTTTTGATTTTACAAGTAAATGAGTTAACTTACCATGACAGGACACTATGAATGAAAGAATCAAAACTACTGCCTTCATCTTGCCTGCATATTTTATTTTTAGAAACCGATTCTATTCTGTTTAAGTATGTGTACTATCCAAATGTTCTGAATAAGTTATATGTATATAAACATAAGGCAACTTTAGTGTTTATGCTTTGTTTAAGTGGTTACAATCGACAATGAAATTAAAACAAAAGGAATTTATTGATCCAAAATGGAAAACTGTCTGATTGGGGATTCAATTACATGCTGATCACCAGGCGTGTCAACTATACAATGAAATGTTTATTCTTTTGAAATTAAAACAATGAATACACTTTTATTTGGGTAGTCAGTTCTAAATGTTCGCATATGGAAAATTAATGGTTATCAAGTCTCATTTTTTCTTTTTTTTTTCCTTTTTTTTCTTTCTTTCTTTTTTGTACTTACGATTTGACAAAGGGTGCTGATGATAAGATTCTGAATATCCTTATTCAGGGAAACAAAAATATGAAGCCTCTTTTTGCAGACTTTCAGAATTTTTCTATTTTACTTAGCATTGACTCAAAATCACGAATAAATGTTGATCGCGTCTGTTATTACACTCTCATTTCTAACTGCTTTTATTTTAGATGGATCCTTTACAGAAGTATAGTTTCTATAGACATTTTGATCCAAGAAAATTGTAAATCTCGCCATAACTTACAAAACTAAGAAGCCTGAAATTGTATCCATGTATCAATAAAAAGTCTGAAATCTCGAGCTCGGGTACCCGTGTGTACTTGTGTTCTTAAATATTAAATAGATACGACATCGACGCGGCTTTTCATTTTTTACTGGTACATCGATACAGGTTCCTTTGAACGAATCTACTACTTTGACCACAATTTAAGTTAAGGTCACTCATATCAAATCGTCAAACTTCATGGTACTTTTTTGATAGATTCCATATACATTGAAACAATTGATTGAGCCGACGACTTATGAATAACCTCTGTATTTTACATTTTATTTGAATACCTTATTCTTGAAGTTATCGCTCTGCAAGTATAAATCTCTGAAAGTGTAAACTCTTGGGTGTTTATACAAATGAATAACCTGCATACATTGATATGTAGTCTTTTTACACTGCCAATGAACACTACCGTGATTTGTCTGTGTTGTATATGGTCAAAGGTTCTAATTACGATACATAAAAGGTAACTTCATGATAAATATCAGATGACATTATGACCTAAATCACATTATCTTTGATGACCATGAGGATAGATAAGCCCTTGCATTCATCCACAGTTTCACCCTATATCAGGTAAAGGAACTTTAATAAAAGTAAGTCTTGACCCTTTTGTTATGTTTATGCCGTTTCTGTAAAATGTGGGGCGAATGAACATTTAATGTTAATTTTCTTATTTCGAAGTTAAACTTTTGAAATAAGCCGCTACATGAATGAATAATAGTACAAAGAGTCAGTGTCATAGTTTACAGTAATATTGTACATGATTTGACCTCATTTTTCTTTAGGAATAACGTTTCTAATGTCATTCTTCAAGTTTCTGATATTTGATTATTTTTTTAATATTAATGCATTACATTAACTTCATACAATCTTGGTTTACACATCTATGCAATAACTTGACGAAATTGGGTCTAAATTCTGTAAAATAAAATATTGTTTTACCGGTATAATATTTTGAAATTAAACTTAACGAATTCTTGAACATTAGACGTAATACATTGACTTCTGCCTAGAATATCTTTCTTTCAAATTTAACAATTAAATTTATTTAAAATTTCCCGATGTATTAAACAACAGCTATTTAAGATTCAAGCATTTTCAAGCTTACTTTCCTTGTAGGAAACCGGCATATGGCTATGGCTTTCACGGTTCTCATCCTTAGTTGCATCTTCGTCGAAGCTTTGGGACACAACTTTTTGAGAGATCAGGTTCAACACGCAAGTAAGCTAGAAAAACCATATCTTTCTCTGTTTGTCGGTCAGCAAGGTTAAACTATGTCACTGGAATGAATTTCATTATATTGTTCTGTCTGTTGCATTATGTACACAAATAACTGGATTACTAAATTTCTGACAAATTTGTAAGGAAATCGATTCTTTGGCTTTAGTGGTGTAGAGGGTAAGTGTTTCTAAATTGATTATCCAAACACGCACGGGTCCAAAACCTTTCTGTCCAACAACTTTGACAGAATGCATTCTTTTTTTCTATTGTCCAAGGATGAGCGTTTGTACTTTTTCAGTCTGACTCTAGTAAATAATTATATCCGATAATAACAACAACTACGTTTTCTCAAAAGTTAAATCACAAATTAGATTAGAAACTTGCTTTATTTTTTTCTCTTTTAAATTGTCATTCATTAACAAAAAATATAAATTTCTGAAACTATTCAAGTTTACCAATGGAATACTTTTTCTGACGAATGCACGATAATTACGTGCAAAGTTCGCCTAATCTTTCAACAAAGTCAACAAAGGATGGAATCCCAAAATGCAAATGTTTTAAAGGAATTTTGTAAACATATTCAGGCGCAGCATACCCGACATTTGGCGAGATCTTAGAAAATCACAATGATTATGAAGCTGAAATTGATTCTTGGCATGTCGGCCATCTAAGTGATCCGTATGTGCACGAAGCAACCAGTCAACATCAACCTGTCCATGAAATCTTCCCTGAACGTCAACGACGAGACGGAATGTTTGGCAACTTCGACCCTAACCAGTTCAATTCGCAGATTGGCGCTAACTTCAATCCTAATTTTTCGCCAGGGACCGGAGGAACCAGTACGGGAGGCACAAATGGGGGAATGTTCAACATGATAGGTGGAACTTCTAGTGGAAGTAGGCACTAAATAACAAACAGCACACGAGATTTTATGCATTATCTACATTATGTTTCTTACTGAAATTATAATGTAAGAATTATAAAATAATTTGATAAGAGAACAATTCTTGTTTTAGAAATAAGACTGTATTATGTGCCTCAAATCTAAGTTCGATTTTTTCATTAAGTTCTAATATATAATTATTTAGTAGTATGTTTTGTTATAAAAATCAAAAGTTCACGTTAAAAAGGGGGAAAAACTGGTTTGATGCCAATTTGATTAAGATGGCGTATTATTTTTGTCAAAAAAAAACATTTTCCATAGTCTCTTTGGAATATTTCATGTCAATAAAAGATTACCAAAACGTATAAATGTATATTAACCATTTGTAAAGGCATGTCGATGTTTAATCCTAACGCTATGATGGGCGGCGGAAGTACTTCTGGTAGCAGTTCCAGTGGCACATCCGGTGGTACTCAGTCAACTGGTACAGGTGAATATCTAAGAGATATGCCATTCAGGTTCAAAAAATAAGCTAAAATTAGCATTGCGTTTTGCACATTCATAGTGGCTTGATAACGTTTAAGTCGACAAAAAATAAAAATGGACAGCTGTCTTTTTCTTTCGCCACAGGTTAACAGTGAAAAACGCAGCTAACTGTAATTATTTGCTTGAATATTAGCTTTTCAAAACGCCTGCCGATAGAAGTTTAAACTGAGAAAACAATATTTGAACTGTACTGCTTAAATTTGAAACAAATATACTTTTCGTTAACCCTCTGATCTGGAAATATTCATTCATTTTGAACAATTAAGCCAAAACTGAAATATACAAAGTCGGTTTTTGTCTTTGATACAATAAAACATTAAGTTGTTTTTTTTTAAATCGTGAAGTTGACTGTATCAATATTAATTGAATTGACGTAATTTATATAATCTAAAAGAACTCGGTCCAAAATTCTGTAACATATTTCTATAATTCATAGCTTATCGGTGGCATATGTTCTGGACAAATAACCAAATATTTTATGGAAATAAAATCTCAAAATATCTATTTACATCCAGGCAGTCAGACATCGGGTGGTGGTATGACAGGTGGACCTTTAACCTATGATGGGCGGCTCGTCTGGAGGTGTACCGAATTACGATCCAAATAATGTTGTCAACACAGGGGCGAAGTATGACCCCAATGCTGCAAACTCCGGTCCTGGGACAGGCGGCTCCTCACCGTCATTTGCTAACGGAATGGGAATGAATGCTTCACAGAATATTCCATCGGGTGGAATGTTTGGTAGTGCTACAGGAGGAAGCTCTACTTCTGGTGGATCGACAAGCTCTCAGGAACTGGTGGAACTTCTTCTGGTTCAAATCCAGCGTCGGACATTTGGGAGTTCTTCAAATCCTTCTTCTACTTCTGGAAGTTCAAGCGGAACTGCGGGTTCTTTCGGAAGTGCAACAGGCACCTCAAGTTCATTTGGAAGTGCTACCGGAACTTCTAGCGGACAGGGAGGGACGACTTCCGGCACGTCTCAGACTAGTGGATCAGGAAGTACCTCTCAAAATGGTGGAATGAGCCCTATGACAGGAGGTCCAGTTAACAGCGCACCGCCATGGAACTACAGGGACCGGAAGTAGCGGGGGTGGTACTGGAACACCGAATTTCGATCCAATAGCAACAAACTCTATGGCAACATCTGGTTTCAACCCTTTAAACCCCATGATGGGTAAGCATTTTGTTTGTTTTCTGTTGATTTTTGTTGTTGTTGTTTCTTTTCTTTTTTTCTTTTGAAGTGAATGAAGTGTTTTTGATTTGTTTTACATGTGGGTTCGTGTCGAAGTTAACTTGTGTCTTAATTAGAATTTATCAATTTATATCTTTTCTTTTGCAGGTAAAGATATGAATATGGTAATGGGACCTCAGGCACAGTCTGGTACGTCCTTGCTCTGTTGCTAGTGTACTTGAATAGTGCTATAAAGACTGAAATGTGAATGATTGCAAATTAAAGAGCTAATTCATATGGTGAAACTTGCTATTTCCTTTCTCATTATGTTGCTATTTTCAGGTGGAAGCACGTTGGGAAATTTTAATCCAGGTCAGATGAATGCACAACTCGGGAAACAAGGAATGAGCCTAAATATGTTTGGAGGTAACAGGCAAACATTTATTCAAGCTCGGAAAGTATAATTTTAAGGAAACGGGTTGTTAACATTGTATATGATAATTATAAGAAAAATCTTCTAACTACAATGTAATTTTCATTTATGTTACTATGTAATGGCAAATCCACAATAAGGAATATTATGACAAAATTATGTTACTTTGTTACATGTAAAAGTTTTGACTTGATTAGGTGCTGGTGGAAATACTGATCTTAGCAAGGCAGATGCATCATCTGTAATGACTGGCGCCCAGGGAATGCTCGCTGGCTCTAATGCCATCAACAACGGAGGAAACACTGTCATGCAAGGCGGTAATACGGGTATGGGAACCGGAATGACTTCCGAGGGGAACCAGCAGGAGGGTCTGGAGCCTCTTCCAGTGGCTCAACTTTTGACCCTAACCAGATGAGCAGCGGCGGTAGCGGTGGTGGTGGAAGTTCTGGAATAAGTAGCACGGGGTCATCCACGGGTGGAACAAGTGGGGGTGGCAGCGGAATGAACATGTTTGATCCTAACGCTATGATGGGAGGAGGTAATTTTTGATAACAAGAAACCATCATTAGTCCGTCTAGTAGAATCCACTTGTTACCTCGGAAGATGCGCCTTTGTTATGAGATATCTTTTCTATTTTCTATATTTTTTTCATAAATAATTAAACTAAATTCGGCTGAATTATTCGATAATAAATTACGGACATTATGGGTGTATGCCACAAGTTAATTTCATTATTTCACAGAAGCAATCATTTTAGCACATGAAATTAGTGGTGAGATTTTAAACCTTTATTGGACTTAGAAATCCTGTTAACTGGTATAACGTCAAGTCTATCCATTACAATGTGAAAATTTATCAGATTTCAAATCTCAGCATGTAGTTTTTGTTACATTCGAGATTTCTGAATGGTGACTAGACGTTTATTTATGTAAAGAAAAATGTGTAGATACAGTACACGCTGCAGTAAAACTAAATCTTTTTTTTATTATTGCAGGCAACATAAATCCCATGATGCCCGGAAGTAGTGGTGGCATGAATCCAATGATGCCCGGAAGTAGTGGTGGCATGAATCCAATGATGCCCGGAAGTGGTGGTGGTATGAACCCAATGATGCCGGGTAGCTCTATGACTGGAACGAGTTCGAACACTGGAACGCGCGGAACCTCTACAACGGGAGGTTTTTGATTTAACAGTGTTTTGCAAAGCAGATAAATTTCAAATTACAGACAAATGCTACTTGTTGCGACCGGCAGTATATCTTTTTTCCCCTAAAATTTATACAATACATTAGCCCTGGGTCCAGCTATGAATTTTTTTTCTGCAGCTTCACAATAGATGAGTCAGCGTCATAGAAATTCCACAAGAATTAGAAATGTATAGAATAATCATGCCAAAAGTATTAAAATAATTTCCCAACTGCCTCTTCATGTCCTCTCTTCTTATTTCTGTCAATTAAGAGCTAATTCCCTCGTTAAATATTAATTCTACACACACAAAACTGTTAAATGATCAGCAGAAAGCAAATCGTCGAGTAAGAATGAATGTAAAACCTAGGATGGGAATCAGAACCGAAATTAGTATTCGAATAACTTCAGTATTCGAATATCATCCGAATTACCGTATCAATTATAATAGCAGTTACATTTTTCCAATTGAAGACTGGGAAAAAACTAATTATAACATCTGTAATAAGTTTATTGATATACTGTTATGTCAAGTTTGTCCGGGGTTACAGCTAAACGTTTTTGAACTTGTTAGTACAGAAAGTGGTCTCCTCAAATGTCTTTTATTAGATTTCGGAGGCCTTAAAATCTTTTCAAGCTTAGTGCTAGCTCTGACAAACTTGATATGAAACAACTGGAATGACGTTGTGTCGATACAACACTTTAAATGCTTTCTATAATTGTTGAAGAGCTTCTTTTCTAGGATCAAATCCCGCTTCTCCGGCAGCCTCGCCTCTGGATCCGCTTGGTGCAATGACAGGTATGGTGTCTATCTCTCTGTTAGTTTATTTATCGTAAATTCCAGTTTCCTTTATGCTCGACGCCCCCTAAGATATTAGTTATTGTAGGTTGTAGGGGATAGTGCAAAACACAGAAACTGTACCAGGGACACTCTTAGTTTTTTTCACGACCCCTGAATGACATGTCAGTGTGTAGCCACTGGACCTATGACCCGTTTCTAGGTACGGTGGGGAGTTTAAGCATTATTTTATAATACGATCAAGATAAAAATCCAAGTTTGCCCAAAGCAGTCATATGCTAATATTGTAAATTTAGTAAAGTTGTAAAGTTCTATTGTAAATTTAGTGAAGTAATCCAATCGCATGTTCAAAGGATGATAACGTTTGAAACTTTTAAAGCAAACTGCAAGATATTTTTCGAGTCTCTTATGTTATATACTGTAGGTGGGGCTAAAAGTTTCTCCGGAGGTAATAATCTAATGGATCCCATGGGTTTTATGGGAGGTAAGTGTGAAATAAATACATTCCCTGAAAATTGTCTCAAGTTTTACCTGTGTTCACACATATTTAGGATTTGCTTTTAATATAAATCTTTTAGGGCTTTACAAGTGGATCTAATTGGACTACTGGCTGTTATTCATTTTTCAGCATGATTTATTGTCCATTTGACTAATAACTGTGATTTGTGGTAAGGATTTATATTCCGCCCTTTGATTCTACTGGAATTTTCCGTCTGTTGAATGTGCAGAAAAGTGTATTTTCGATTGTCAATTTGATATTATGTCCACTACTTAAGGAACAAATTGATTCTCGATATTTGGTCTCGTAAACTTACAGCTACTTAATGCCTCACTTATCTGTTTTAGACATGATAAGAGTATCTTGATATTTGAAAAACGGTTTTTACTGTAATATTTGTGCTATGTCATCAATATAGTTTGTGAATTATGAAGTCTTAAACGGAACTCTCCTATGCAAAGCTTAAAACATAATTGTAGTATCAATTGTGTTATATTTATAAAAATACCTTTAGGTGGCGGTCTGACTGGTAAGATGGGAAATATGTTTTCTTTGAATGGAAGATCTATTCGCACAGGTAGTAGTCATAAGACCTTCATTTTATAAATGGTTTTCTTTAAATTATGTTTATATGCCCGAAGGAGGCATATTATGTTATGGTCCAGGGCGTCCGTCCGTCCGTCCGTCTGTCCATCCGTTAGCAATTTGGTTTCTGGAGCATAACTTGGGTACTCTTTGGCCTAGACAACCGTTTGTCTTAGAGACTTCAAAATTCATACAATTGTTGCACATATTGAGTGAATGATTCCTGTTGATTTTGGGGTCAGTAGGTCAAAAGTCAAGATCAGAGTGACCTTAAGATTGAAAACCATTTCCACCATCAACTTTGACAATCATTTGTTATAGAGACTTCAAACTTTATATCATGATTGCACACATTGAGTGGATGACCCCTATATATTTTGGGATTGATATGTCAGAGGTCAGGGTCACAGTGACTTAAATGTTTTGAGTCATTTACACTCTGCAACTCGACAACCATTTGTCATAGTGCCTTCAAATTCGTACAATGGTTGCACACAATGAGTGAATGACCCCTATTGGGTTTGGGGTCAATAGGTCAAGGTCAAAAAATTAGAAATTTAAAGCAAATCATTTAATTTTAAAGCCAAAGGTTTCCTCCCTTATATCACAAATGCATCATACTTAGAAAAACACACTTTGGGCATATAATGCTGCGCCCAGCGGTGCTCTTGTTAAACAAATGTCAGCCTCCCTTAAATATTTTATATTTCCCATAAAGAAGGTTTAATTTTTAATGTTTTAGATTTACACACAAAAATAAACCAAAAACACATTTATAACGTAAACGGCTATAGATGCATCGAAAAATATCTTCAGAAAAGATGATGGATACAGTACAAATTAATGCCCGATAAGTGTATAGTTTTCGGACATTGGCAAATATAGAACGCACACAAAAATCGAATGTCCCATTTCCGCAATATAATAAAAAGATGAACTTAATGCTGTAAGTGTCAATATCATTTTCAATGAAATAAATTAAATATTAAGTCATATCTATTATACATTTATTCCATTCAGTATAGTTGTTCATGGCTAAAATGTTTTGATATTTAATTTACGGCTGTATCAATGTTATCATTATTGCATTAGTTTCAGATGCAGTTAAACAAACAATTACGAATTTTGTCCTAAAATTTCGTAACAGCAAAGACATATTTGTTCAAAATGTATTCTTTTCCTGAGATATTTATTTTTATGACTGTGATTTATAATATCTAAATGATCTATGATCTTAACTTTCTATAAGCTTAAAGTGATGTCAATTTTCTGTGATGATATTTTAATTATTTACTTACTCAGGATTATTGTTTTATGTTTTTTGTTCAATTGATGTGCTAATCATTTTTTTTTTAAATAATTCTCAATTTTTTCTTTAAGGTCTCATGCCTCTCTATGTCATGCCATTACTATCAAGGACCACAATGGAAATAAGGGATTCTCTTCTCTTTTTTGTGTTATCCTTGATATTGATGTGACTGACATGGTTCATTTTCATTAATATATCATTTCATTCTTATATTTGTTTTATATACTTATATGTCTATTTTAAATGTTTTGTAACCATGTTGCTTACACAATATTGAAATAGATCTATCTATCTATCTAACAGCAACATTTTTAACCAATGACAATCTTCCTTCTTCAGCTAAAGATTTGTATCTAACAATTTCATTCGTTACAAATGTAGGTCAAAATCGGTTTTAATACAGCTACGCCGAAAAAAAGAACGCATACAAATACTAGAGACG
Source organism: Cyclina sinensis (assembly GCA_012932295.1). Lineage (NCBI taxonomy): Eukaryota > Metazoa > Mollusca > Bivalvia > Venerida > Veneridae > Cyclina > Cyclina sinensis. The sequence continues at coordinate 1,913,522 of JAAONU010000011.1, forward strand.
TTATCAAAAGCAAATAGATGACATCTTTCGTCAAATAAACAATAGTTCACTTATTCTCCGACTCTGCGGTATTTGGAACAATAACTATTTATCGCAAAGCCGAATGTTTCTGTAATCTTAATCTTTAGAGGCGTTATTGATATTTTATTCTATACGAATTTACAACGCAGGACTTTACTTTTAATGGAACTTTTTCCCGATTTTCTAAAACTTCAAAACGAACAAAGGTTAATGGAGACGAACTATTTTATATTTTACATCATGTTCTTACTGTTATATTTTCAGCCAATCCTCAGCCTTTGAAGACGATGCTGGGTAGAGGAGAGTGATAAGCAACCGATGTCATATTTTTGCCCATCTCACATGCTCGTATAATAACGCTTGTACAAGAATAAACTGAAAGTAAATTATGCTTTATTCTGATTTCTTAAAGTAAAAATTTCACAAGATGTTGTTATGTCTACTTTTTTGTCTCTGACTTACTTACATCTTTTATCCTGTCGATTTGGGAACTCTGTCAAATCTGAGAAATCTCATTAACTCAGCAAATGTGAGTAAAATGTCGTAACACTGAATGTGTTGCGTTTCATCCCTTCACCTGCTAATGTAAAACGTTTAGTTTCATCTCTCATCTGATCTTCCAGTTAATATAAAAATTTTAGTTACGTCTTTAAGTCCTTGTAATGTGAAACGTTACATCTTTCCGTCTCCTGTACCTATAAATAGAAAACCATTTAGTTTCATCTTTCAGCTATTGTTAAATCAAACTTTAGCTCTGTTGAAATTTCCATACATGAGAAATTTAACTGGTTTAATATACAGTTAGACTTAAAACAATTTGAAAGATTTTGGTAAAACGTGGATGGAAAAAAAAGATTTCTTAAACGCACCGTGGATACGTCATTAGAATATGACCAGCTATCAAGTGCTAACAAAAGTCAAAATAAAATGGGATTCTCTTAACAGAATAATTGTTAAACACGCCATTATCAAATTTATCAAACACCTGTTTTTGATAATGAAGTAATTGTGAATTGTATGGGTGGCATTTTAAACGAAGACAAGCACATTTATTCTTGTTTTGTAAGTAAAGTAAAATGTGGAATAAATTGCTAACTATTTTGTCACTCTTTGTGTCTGGTCAGGTGTGTGGCGACGCAGGCAAAGGTAAGCTTTTGCACATATTCCATTATAGATACTAGTATATCTGTTATTAAAACAGAAGGAAGTATTATACGTAGAAACTGACTTAACACTTTGTTTTCTGGGAGGAGATAATCTTAAAAATAGCACAGAAATACAGAATAGTATTATTCTTGGTATAAGAACCTAACAGAAGTATAATTAAAAAAATAACTTAAGCAAGGTTGAAGTTTTATTTTCATGAATGAATCGAAATACCGATTTACTAGAATGTTAAAGAAATGAAATTTGCAAAAAGAAATAAATAACTCAGTTAAAGCAATGTTTTATGTTAAAAATACCAAAATATAAATTGGAAGCAAAAATGATAATTGTCAGATTGTTAGAATTTGAAGTGATGATATTCAAAAACATAACTTATACGTCGGATTTTTTAAAGCAGACATAACTTCAACAGATGAAGGAAGAGATACAGACATATTCAACATGCTATCTGGTAATGGAATCTACAACCCAATGGACCCGATGGGATTTATATTTGAGGGTACCTTTACAATTTCTTTTTAGGGTAGTGGGGGTGTAATGCACATTTTTTTCAACCCTCTGATTATTGATCTTTTTAAAAGATCTTTTAAACAAATTATCCAATTATAAAATATAGACACTTATTTTAGCAACAGATTTTAAAGATAAGACAACCTCGCATAACTAAACAGGTCTGACAAGCAAACAAGTTAACAAGTTAACAAAAGACTACAGCAATGTAGTGTGTAATCATTCATACAATCTTAATGATTACCGAGAATAATACATACATAACATCAGACAGTAAGAAGTACTGTAGTGCGATTACAGAATAATACATACATAACATCAGACAGTAAGAAGTACTGTAGTGCGATTACAGAATAATACATACATAACATCAGACTGTAAGAAGTACTGTAGTGCGATTACAGAATAATACATACATAACATCAGACTGTAAGAAGTACTGTAGTGCGATTACAGAATAATACATACATAACATCAGACTGTAAGAAGTACTGTAGTGCGATTACAGAATAATACATACATAACATCAGACAGTAAGAAGTACTGTAGTGCGATCACAGAATAATACATACATAACATCAGACTGTAAGAAGTACTGTAGTGCTATTACAGAATAATACATACATAACATCAGACTGTAAGAAGTACTGTAGTGCTATCACAGAATAATACATACATAACATCAGACTGTAAGAAGTACTGTAGTGCTATTACAGAATAATACATACATAACATCAGACTGTAAGAAGTACTGTAGTGCTATTACAGAATAATACATACATAACATCAGACTGTAAGAAGTACTGTAGTGCGATTACAGAATAATACATACATAACATCAGACTGTAAGAAGTACTGTAGTGCGATTACAGAATAATACATACATAACATCAGACTGTAAGAAGAAGTGTAGTGAGATTACAGAATAATACATACATAACATCAGACTGTAAGAAGTACTGTAGTGTGATTACAGAATAATACATACATAACATCAGACTGTAAGAAGTACTGTAGTGCGATTACAGAATAATACATACATAACATCAGACTGTAAGAAGTACTGTAATGCGATTACAGAATAATACATACATAACATCAGAAAGTAAGAAGTACTGTAGTGCGATTACAAACATGACATCAGAAAGTAATAAGTACTGTAATGCGATTACAAACTAGACATCAGACAGTAAGAAGTACTGTAGTGCGATTACAAACATGACATCAGACAGTAAGAAGTGCTGAATTGCGATTACAAACATGACATCAGACTGTTAGAAGTACTGTAGTGCGATTACATACATGACATCAGACTGTAAGAAGTACTGTAGTGAGATTACATACATAACATCAGACTGTAAGAAGTACTGTAGTGCTATTACATACATAACATCAGACTGTAAGAAGTACTGTAGTCCGATTACATACATAACATCAGACTGTAAGAAGTACTGTAGTGCGATTACAGAATAATACATACATAACATCAGACTGTAAGAAGTACTGTAGTGAGATTACAGAATAATACATACATAACATCAGACTGTAAGAAGTACTGTATTGCGATTACAGAATAATACATACATAACATCAGACTGTAAGAAGTACCGTAGTGCGATTACAAACATGACATCAGAAAGTAAGAAGTACTGTAATACGATTACAAACATGACATCAGACTGTAAGAAGTACTGTAGTGCGATTACAGAATAATACATACATAACATCAGACTGTAAGAAGTACTGTAGTGTGATTACAGAATAATACATACATAACATCAGACTGTAAGAAGTACTGTAATGCGATTACAGAATAATACATACATAACATCAGAAAGTAAGAAGTACCGTAGTGCGATTACAAACATGACATCAGAAAGTAAGAAGTACTGTAATGCGATTACAAACATGACATCAGACAGTAAGAAGTACTGTAGTGCGATTACAAACATGACATCAGACAGTAAGAAGTGCTGAAGTGCGATTACAAACATGACATCAGACTGTAAGAAGTACTGTAGTGCGATTACATACATGACATCAGACTGTAAGAAGTACTGTAGTGCGATTACATACATGACATCAGACTGTAAGAAGTACTGTAGTGCGATTACAAACATGGATTTATCCCACCTGCTTCATGGTGAAGGACAGATATCAAAGAAAATGTCGAAATATATCAATGCGGATTCAAATTTGCTTAAAATAATTTTATTCCGCTACTGTTATACACGTTTAAGCAGAATAAAATGTAGGTTTTCTGTGTGGTTTTGGAAAAAAATAATTACCATTTCCTTTATATAACATGTTTAAAAATGATAAAATTCAAAAATGAATTTCTTTCTAACTCCAATATTAGAAAAAATATTATACCAAAACCTCAAATTTAAAAAAAGCAAAAATAAAAACCAAATAAACAAATTTTTGGCTCGTACAAACGGCCTTCAGCGAATAGGTCTCATATCAACTAAATTGATAGAAAAAGGATTAACTGAATTGAGCTAGGAGATACTGCATTTCATCTCCTTTACCTTAACGTCATCACGCCTTGCTGCAATATAATTATGGTCATAAAATATCACGTGACTAAAGAAAATTATGTGAATGCGTAATTTCAGTGTTATAATTCTGTGTCTAATACCTTTATCATTTATCATTATATAGGTAACAATAAACAGTACAGAGGAAACGGCATTGACACACCACAATACAACCCTGACAAGTTTGCATATAGATATGCAGGTAACAAATGATTAACCATATGCATGTTTTTTGTTTTATTACCAATTTAAATGATTTTGTCTGTTTGTTTGTTGGCTAGTAAATCATTGTTATGCATACATCCATACAAAATATGGACACGAAATGGAAAATATAATACCTATTTCTTTCAGGAACAGTGTTTGGAATGGGTAAGAATCCGTTCGTTCCAAATTTCATAAATTCGGAATCCATCAATAATTCACCAAATTATGCAGATCACTCTCAAGCCATCCGTCAACCTCTAACAAGCAACAATTCAGCAGATGCAGAAAATATGAGGAATGAAACAGACCCAAAGGTTGACAAAGATAAAATATTGTCACAGTTACCTGTTGCAGCTGGCAACTCTAACGATTTTCAAATCGGGGTGCCGCAATTATCTTCTGAAACTTTTCCAGAAAACATTATGTCAGTATTGAAAATGAATGTGTCCGATATGTTTCCTGGAGTATCTTACAACGGCCAACCTGGCATGATTGGTATCGGTGAACAAGTGTCACAACAAACAGTCAGTCCGATTCAAATGCCAGCGCTACACCATCAGTATCTACCCGAAGAAGTTTGGAATGTTTCGGAGACTCGGATATCATCTCCCGTGTATAAAGGATACCCTGGCATGGAGGGCAGTAAGCAACAAGCTCTCCTTCCAGCCGCAAGTCTAGATACAAATACACCAGAACCAATTTATCATGGGTATCCAGGCATGCTTGGTGTGGGACAAATGTACAGTGGTAATGCTAATACCATTAATGCTCCCACGAATACAAGACAACAAAATAGTAGTTCCCATGGAAATACAAACCAAGATCTGTCAGAGTCCGACGCTGTAAACAGCTACATAGCTGCCATTCCAGGAATTAATATAAACAACTGGAAAGGGGAGTGGCCAGGTATGTCAAGTTTTTATTTGTTTTTGTCTTCATAATATTGAAAATTATGTAAACGTAGATACTTGCAATCAATTATACATGTCTGTGTGTGAGCTTTTTTGATAAAGTTTTGATAAATTTCAGGTAAAACATCTGCTGGAGGAGACTGGTCGGGTGACTGGTCAGACAAGTGGCCGAGTAAGTTACACCAACAAAAGCTTTTGTTCATACCTCAGATTTAAGAGATTAAATTTCCTAAAAATTCTTATATTGCCATTATAAGAGAATGGGAATTGTTAAGTTAACCTTTCTTTTTATTTGACAATAAGAAAAAACAAGAACCACAATCGGGGATGGAATACAGTGACGTCACAATTTTAATGTAAGAACGAATTTAGTAGATGCTGTGCTTGAGATGCATTGCGACTGAAGAGAAAAGCTGAAATGAATATATATCTGAATCTGGTGGAGAGACTACAGAATCGCTCTTTATAAAATTGGGTCTATTTACAAATCGTTGTGTCTGTTGTTTTTTTACTGCATCACTTGATTCCTTTTTTAATCAGAGGCAGACACGCCTAAGGAGGAAGACACGCATCGTGCTGATTGGTCACCGTCTGGAAATTCTACTGGTCACTCAAGTTCACATACAGCCTGGGATGGGAGCTGGCCAGGTACACAGTTACTACTGTTTTTGATTTGAATTATGACAAAATCATTAAAAATATTGGTTAACGTTAGAGCACACAGGTTGAAGAAATGATAATTGATTGTAGTTTAACGATACTTCATGTGACACCTGCTGTCTATAAACAAGGTCAAGATTGCCTATACGTCACTGATACGGGACGCAACGACAGAAGAACGGTGGAATGATATACTCACGTGATGTTGTATAATGATATAGCAATTGAAACTAAATCTATTTCATTATCTTCTAGAGTCTACAGGAAAAGATGAGGCCACGACATCAGCTTCAAGTAACTTAGGTATGTAAAGCTGACAATAGATAAGAAAGAAAATAACGAACCTAAACATGCCTTCGTTTGACTTCATCAGTGTACTTGTCTTCAAAATTTCATTAATATGTCGCTTTTTTAACTAGATTTGGCCAAAGAAGAGACTGCTTGACAGTTATATTTACAAAAAGTGTTAGCAAGTAATCAGTACACCAGACAGCCTCGTACCCATTTTTATGCAGTATAATGAACCATTGTTTATAATTTTCATATATCAACATAGCTCATATTTATGCTATGATTACAATGATACTGTCACCAGCCGGAGAAACTCAACAGGTAGATTTGCTTGCGGGGATTTGCATGCGGAACTTCGCGGGTTCGAGTTACGCCCTGTTTTTGTTTTAACTTTTCAGTGCATGAATCATAGCAAAATACAATGCGATGGGAGGGAAACGCAAAATTGTGTTACTTATATTTGATTTTGATTTAATTTAAAACTAGCCTAAGAAGAAAAAAAATAGATAAAATGACCAATATCCGGCAAGTATTAATGGGACAATCCCTAAAAATATTTGAAATAACATTACAATTGAAATTATAGGTAATTAAAGTCTGTGAAGTTAGCAGTGGGATCAACATTCGACATTCGACATTCAATGTCCAGCAGTGCATTGGACATTCAGCAGGACATTCGATTGAATGCATGTTGTTGAATGTCCAGCAGTGCATTGGACATTCAGCAGGACATTCGATTTGATGCATGTTTTTGAATGTCCAGCAGTGCATTGGACATTTAGCAGGACATTCGATTAGATGCATGTTTTTGAATGTCCAGCAGTGCATTGGACATTCAGCAGGACATTCGATTAGATGCATGTTTTTGAATGTCCAGCAGTGCATTGGACATTCAGCAGGACATTCGATTTGATGCATGTTTTTGAATGTCCAGCAGTGCATTGGACATTCAGCAGGACATTCGATTTGATGCATGTTTTTGAATGTCCAGCAGTGCATTGGACATTCAGCAGGACATTCGATTGAATGCATGTTTTTGAATGTCCAGCAGTGCATTGGACATTCAGCAGCACATTCGATTGAATGCATGTTTTTGAATGTCCAGCAGTGCATTGGACATTCAGCAGCACATTCGATTTCATGCATGTTTTTGAATGTCCAGCAGTGCATTCGACATTTGGCAGCACATTCGATTTCAAGTTCAATGTGGCAATGAACAAGATAATATGTTAAATTTTTTGTGGTGTTTGTTCAGGTATTTTTGATTATACATGTAACCCAGCGCTGAAGTAGGATACTTGAAGCGATATATTCAACGTAACGATGAGCAGCCAAAATTTGTGGAATAACTTGTGACACATATCTTTGAACAAAAGACTGTAGAAATATTTTTTTAAGAATTAAATAATTAATAAATAATTAATAAATTAATGTAGCAATCCATTCCATGTAAATAAATATGCGCAGATACATATGATTATATTAGTTTTCCTAACCTGATAAAGCCGTGCAAGTGTCACAGCGTTAGAAATATTTGCAACCAGTGGGAGGATCGAACCCTGAGCTAACCGGGCTGCACTAATAAATCATTATATATGGCTAGGCGGCATACAACCGCAGGAATTGGAAATTCGTATTCAATTATCAGAGGGTCTAAATACACAATTTCAAGCGTCGTTAAACAAGCAAGCAATGCGGTCCCCCATTAAATCTCTAAACCTGTCACAAACTCAGAAATATTTGCAACAAGTGGAGGACTGGAACCCTGGGCATCTTGTTTACCGGGCGAAAGCTCTCCCGACAAAGCTAAACGGGCTGAACTGTAATCATGTTATGCGATACGCCGTAACATGATTAAAGGAATTTCCTGGAATTTTGAAGAAATTTAAAACCAACTTGTTATAATAATAAAAGGTGTCTCACATCGAAACAAAAAAACTGGGCACCAAATCTTTAGATAAAAACAGAATAAGAAATAAATTTAATCATCGAATCAAGCATAGGTGCGCATCAAAGATTGATACATTGGATGCTTATAATTTATGGACAGTATTTTGTTTAAAGACAATTTGTATAAGTAATTTTGCAGTATTGCTAAAAGTACAGCTCTGGAATTGAGATTAAGTGTAAGAGTTTAAGAATCTATTCATCTAAAGGGACCTGAATTGCCTCTCCAAAACAGAAAAATCATCTGTTGGATTACTTTTCACAGAAGTTATTTGAAATGCGTCTGTTCTGAAAACAATATGTTGTTTAAACAACTACTTTATAAGATAAAATAGCTGTTGTTAAACATAAAATTCCAAAAAAAAATTCAGAAATGGGAATAGAGGGAAGTAACAATTGCTTGCTCAAATTTTGCATGAACAAGTAGACGTACATTATTTATTTCAATTGACCAGATGATACTTTGAAGCAAGCACATTATTAACGAAGTTTTACTTTACATCTTACTATCTTTCCAAATACAAGTAACCAACCTTTAAACCTTTGATCTCAAATTGTGACTATGCTCCTGAGGAAAGTTTACGATAAATTCACATGCACAATTTAATATAGTTAAAGAGAACAGTATGCAAAAGCAAAATTGTGCTTTGAAAACTCTCAGTAAGCTTCGTACAAATCGTGTGTAGGGACAGAAAAAAAAACGGACGAACGGACAGAAGTTACGGGTGAATCCAGTAAACCCCTTTACTTCGATCGCTGGAATAATGATAATTTGAAATGTTGAAGCCACCACAAAGAATTGTTGTAACTTACCCACACGTTATGCCTCCTTTTTGTTCTTTCGTATTTTCTACCGGACAGGGACAACCAGGCTGGTCACATGCGGAAACAATCCTTGATGTCATGCTTTGTGATATGTATTTAAAGATGGAATCGTATTCATCACCATGTAGATCAGTCACTTGTTCAATCTTGTGTTCTATAAAATTTGCCCATAACAGTTTGGCAGAACAAAAATCTTCTTCGTTCATCAATGTCAAGAACATGCATTAAATCGAATGTCCTGCTGAATGTCAAATGCACTGCTGGACATTGAAAAACATGCATTCAATCGAATGTCCTGCTGAATGTCCAATGCACTGCTGGACATTCAAAAACATGCATCAAATCGAATGTCCTGCTGAATGTCCAATGCACTGCTGGGCATTCAAAAACATGCATTCAATCGAATGTCCTGCTGAATGTCCAATGCACTGCTGGACATTCAAAAACATGCATTCAATCGAATGTCCTGCTGAATGTCCAATGCACTGCTGGACATTCAAAAACATGCATTCAATCGAATGTCCTGCTGAATGTCCAATGCACTGCTGGACATTCAAAAACATGCATCAAATCGAATGTCCTGCTGAATGTCCAATGCACTGCTGGACATTCAAAAACAAGCATTCAATCGAATGTCCTGCTGAATGTCCAATGCACTGCTGGACATTCAACAACATGCATTCAATCGAATGTCCTGCTGAATGTCCAATGCACTGCTGGACATTCAAAAACATGCATTCAATCGAATGTCCTGCTGAATGTCCAATGCACTGCTGGGCATTCAAAAACATGCATCAAGTTGAATGTCCTGCTGAATGTCCAATGCACTGCTGGACATTCAAAAACATGCATCAAATCGAATGTCCTGCTGAATGTCCAATGCACTGCTGGACATTCAAAAACATGCATTCAATCGAATGTCCTGCTGAATGTCCAATGCACTGCTGGACATTCAAAAACATGCATCAAATCGAATGTCCTGCTGAATGTCCAATGCACTGCTGGACATTCAACAACATGCATTCAATCGAATGTCCTGCTGAATGTCCAATGCACTGCTGGACATTCAAAAACATGCATTCAATCGAATGTCCTGCTGAATGTCCAATGCACTGCTGGACATTCAAAAACATGCATCTAATCGAATGTCCTGCTGAATGTCCAATGCACTGCTGGACATTCAAAAACATGCATCAAATCGAATGTCCTGCTGAATGTCCAATGCACTGCTGGACATTCAAAAACATGCATCAAATCGAATGTCCTGCTGAATGTCCAATGCACTGCTGGACATTCAAAAACATGCATCAAATCGAATGTCCTGCCCAATGTCCAATGCACTGCAGGACATTCAAAAACATGCATCAAATCGAATGTCCTGCTGAATGTCCAATGCACTGCTGGACATTGAATGTCGAATGTCGAATGTTGATCCCACTGCCAACTTCACAGACTTAGGTAATTACAATTTATATGCAAAATAGTGGAAATTACATTTACGGAAGAAATTCGTGTAATATAGTATTAAGTATTCGTTCTGGCAGTGAGACATAGAGCGAATCTAAAGAACAGATCAAGAACTAGAGCTGACACTGAAATAAGACGCTACAGCCACAATTAAAATAGCCGGGATCCGCGCCGGAGTCCAGAGACCTTTTTATCTTTAGTTTGTAAGCTTTGAAGAGGGTAATGTTGGGTGGCAGATATAAAAGAATGACATTCTTATCACCAGACTAATGTTTTGAATATTTCAAAGTGACTAGATTACTTTTTTTGACGGAAAGTTACTAGTTTTATCGCAGCGGTTTCAGTAGTAAATCAGAAATTGGTCTATTTTCTTGTCTGTCTGCATGTACAAATGTAATGCTATTTCTTTCTAATTGCTTTAGAGAACCTTACCGAAACTTTGGCTGCTCTTGAGAAGCTAATAAACATGCTGAAAAATATTCAAGACCTCACCGATAAAAGGTACACGTGAATTTCCATTATCTAGAAAACATAAGCTGATACAGATAGTAAAGGTCTGATTATATCATTCTGTTTATATTTCCATATGTTATTAGTAGAATCGAAAAAGTTGATAAAAGAACAGTATTCTTAAGTTATTCTTACAAAATTAAGTTAATTAAGCGTCATTTGTTTTTACCCGTTGGTATAAAGAGTGAAATTTTTGAAAATACTAGGTAATTTGCTAAACACAGGATTTCTTCAAGAGCAAAAAAAATCATTATAGTTTAACATTTGCAGCAATTCCAGAGCAGCTCCGTCGTCCTTCAGTCAAATGGTCTCGAGCTGGAAAGAAGATATGAAATCCAAAACCTAAGTGTGCCCGAAGCCGAAATATTTTTGAGATGGTTGATATTTGCCTATGTATAATGATCAATTAAAATTGTGTTATTGCATAAAAATGTATAATGGCGAGTAATGTCTTATTTTCAAATAGATGTCTAGTATATGTGTTGGGATAAGCGTTTGAATGATACAAGATTTGGCACGTACGCTGTATTCAAAATGTTTTTAGTAACAAAGTAGAAAGAAACATTTTATTTGTAAATTTGTTATTGTCTATACCATCAGATATATAAAAACAAAAGCTGCCAATGAAATATGACAGTGCCCATGAAGTGGTGCTTTGACCTTTGAACTGAAAACCACAAAAATGTAATTCCTTAAAAAGATTTTTTTTTAAACAGTTTGACCTGAAGGTGGATATCATTTAGGAGTCAGGTAAAACAGATACCTTTATATGTGACCAGATGAAAACAAATTGTAGATCCTTCAAAATAAGTGGGTTATTTGACAATTTAACCTAAAGGTCAAGGTCATGTAGGGTCAAGGTCAAAACATATTTGCATTTGGAAGATTTGTCCCGAAAAATTGTCAAATATATGTTAGTGGTAAGGTCTTGTCCAAAGGGATATTTTGTTCGAGTATGGAGTAAATCCATTTACTCATTATGAAGTTATTAGCAATATTTAAATTTTCTGAAAATTGAACTAGGTCAGGGTAATTCGAGGCCAAAGGTGGAACAAATACAAGTCAATGGGAAGGTCTTGTCCAAAAGTCTTGTTAAAGTATTACAAATAAGAAGTTATTGGCAATGATAAAGTTTTTGACAGCTTGACCTTTGAGGTCAAGGTAATTGTAGGATCAAGGTAAAAACAAAAACATGTCTTTGGGAAGGTCTTGTCCAAAGGGTTGTTGTGTTTAAGTATGGAGCAAATTCATTATTAATAAGAAAGTTATGGGCAATGTTAAAGTTTCTGGACGGACTGACAGGTCAAAAACTATATGCGCTCAGGACTTCGGGAGCATAAAAATCTTTTCACCTCTGTTAAGTGAAATTGGAGTGCTGAAATTATGACGGAGCAGAATAAAGTTGGAGGATAATTAAGAATGTATAAGAGCCGACATACCAGTAGATTAATTATTTTTCTAAATTATTCAATGAAATCCTAATGCTCTATTGATTTCAATAGCAATCACCACGTCTTCGCTCGGTGTTACAACATCTTATAATGAAATATTGATCAGTATACACCTGGAGAATTTCTGTCAATATCAATGGTTAAAATGAAAATAATATGCTGCTTTTGTAAAGGAAGGAGACGGCAAATATCATTTCTTATTTTTCAATAAAATTTTGTTTTCGTTATGCGGCGGTGTTTTCATCTGAAGCTTGTTCTTGCTCAGTTGAGTTTCGCTTCTTGTATTTTACGCGAGTTAACAAACCTGGACTTTTTACCAACTGGAGACACATCTGGGATAGCGGTGTCAGATCTGGACAAGGATGGAACACTAGAAGTAATTGTTTCCGTGTAGGTATATTTCTGAGTTCATAATTAGTTCTTCATTTAGAAATTTTCATGATTAATATTACTGCTTACTATTTTCAGTAAATGCCACACTGTCGTTTCATTTACTTTTTTACGCTTTGCTTTTTTTAAACATATAATAAATCGACATAACATTGTTCTGTTCTTTATCAGTAATATTAATTTTGTTTTCTCAAATTGTACAAAACAATGTAAAATGACTTCTAAGGATAACTGTATTTAAATTATCTCTTTTTAGCCAAATCATATCCTGTATTATGACTGTCATTCATCAAGGGACGTAAATTAAAAAAAAAAACTTGCTTTTTTTCTTCCGTTATCCTCCATTAAATATAATATATTTTTCTCTTAAAAAGGAATGTTTCAATTGCAGTCAAGATGGACCAAACAAAATTTTAAAATACGACAGTGCAACGAAGAAATATTACGATGTTGCGGAAATTCATCCGAAGTACGATTTTATACGTGACGAAAAAGGTATAGTTTTGATAAAAATTATTATATGATGTGCAAACGATATTCATTAAATCAAATAAAACGAACGCAGTAATTTCCTATTATCAGACAAACACGTTCAGAAGCTGGAGTAGGTTTCTAGATTTTTTTTGTTTATACTTTATTGCATTTTTACGGAAAAAAGCAAACAAAAAAAACAAAAACTTGCTATTGATTTATGAGTTATGGCTAAATTTTCGTATTGATGTGTTGCCCAAATATTTTCTTTTCCGAACTGCCATTGAAATTAAAAAGTCCTGACCTGCACTGGTTTTTGTTGTCATTTGTGATAGATTTCTGTATACTAGTAAACTACTAATTACACAAACATAACTGTGGTATAACTCTGATAAAACAATAGGCAACATCAGAAATGATAATAGTAGTTTATTCATAACCTCAGCATGTTTAAAGGTCGAACCGTTTCCGTCTGCACATGTGACATGGATGGCGATGGTGTGGAAGAACTTTACCTGCACAATCATAACGACATCTATCCTGCCAACCCTGGCACTGAGGTCGTCCCCGATAAACTTTTTAAAGTCACAGATGGCAAATACTTGGACTTGTTTGCCTTAAGTGATAACGACAAGTCACTTGCTCCGCGATATGGCGGTAATTCTGTGGCATGTGTGGATCGAACCGGAAGTGGAAGGTACGACGTAGTCGTGACCACTTTTACGAAAGGTTTATATCACAAAATTATCCTAAACTTCAACACTATTCTTTTTTTAGTTTGATATATGACCAAGCATGAAAAAAGAAGACAACATTAACATTATTGTCAATGATGTGTATGCTTTAACTTTCAGCTGAAAGTACATTTTAACGCTAATTTTTTGTAGTATCCTGTGAACACTAAAAATTAAGAAAAGACCGTTGTTTGACTGAAAGAATGAATTGATATAAAAGTACAATAAGTTTAAGTATATTTAAATGATACAGTGTAGCCAATAACCAAACATATATAGTTTTTAAACAAATAAAAAATGCCTTTCCAGATATTTTCAAAACCCTGAAGTATCCCAAACAAAAAAGATCTTTTTTCCCAATCAAAATAACATATGTTTTTGTTTGCAGACGGACGGGGAACTTACAGAGTTTTCTCGTTTCAGTCTGATAACTCAAGTCAAAGTCAGATAGTGGAAATTTCTCATGACATTGGTTTGAGCATAGAAAGAGGTATGTTTAGCATTCTGTAAAAGGTCGATCATCACTTGACACCTTCGGTATTCAAATTAACATTAAAATCCACGAAGGAATCCAACGTAGGCAAACTTTAAATAACACTTTCTATCTTAACGAAGATATGTTTTCTTTTATCAAAATCCTAAACAACTATATAAAGGTTATTACTACGTTTTGATGTTAATTCCTTATTTCAGTCTGAATTTTTAATGATGATGAATTATTTCACGCAGATGGTCGAGGAGTACTTGTCGGTGCGTTACTTCCGAACAACCACTATCCTGACATTTTTATTACTAATGACAACAGCTACCATGTGGGCAGTCAGGTCAATAGACACGATGGTAGAAATGCTTTTTTCAAGAACAAAGGAGATGGCACCTTTGAAGATGTTGCCGAAAAGTTAGGTTATAACAAATAACCATATTTTGTGAATCGAATTTCATTTTATCGAATATTTATTGCTTAGGTCTTGGTGTTATTCTTTTAAACATGAAAGATTAAAAAGAACTGTAAAGGAAAAAGGTTTAACATAATTTGCTCTACTCCATTTATTAAATTATACATTTGTATAAATAATCATTATTAATACGTAAAAAAATTAATTTCATTTTTCTTTGCGCAGGTGTAGCTGATATCAACAGTAACGGCCGTGGTTCTGCAATGGGAGATTTTAATATAGATGGTAAAATAGACTTAGCATTTACAAACTGGCTTGGTCCAACACGAGTGTTTCAACAGGATTACAGAGAACAGTAAAACAATATTTCAGGTAAAATATCATTGCTAATAAATAATTTTGGTCGATATAAAAATCATATAATGGCCATATATTCTCCAGCAATTCCTTTGAGCAGTTAAGTATTGTTACCGACAACTAAAAGTACATCAAAGAAAGCAAACTATCAAAGACCTGTCTAACCATAATCATTGTTTAAATTTCATCAGTAGAGATTACCCCCTTTAGAATTGATATGAATATAAATTACTAGAAGTTTATTTTCTAGGAAATAACAAGTCGGTACGTTTACTCGACCATCGGCTGCGAAGGCACTACTCATATGCGATTTTGATAATGACGGTGAAATAGAGTTTTTTAAGGCTGGAGCAAATGGTGACGAACTTTTCCCAGAGTACAACAGCATCTTCAGAATAGGTGTTCCAAACAAATCTAGAGATGTAGACTTTATTGAGACATCTCTTGGTTTTAATGAAAAGTTCAGCAATTTGAAAATACGAGGTATAGTAAAAAAAAATAACCCCAAACTTCTGTTCATTTCTTTCAAGAGTGAATATAGACCGTTCCATAATTGATAAATTGACCGCCGCCATTATGAAGATCACGTGACCGTCCGCCATTTAAGGACTGCTAAATCTCGCTATGATGCTTAAATTCCTTATAAATCTGTATAACTTTAGCACATTTCAAGGTGACATACTGCCTTATATTGCGTGAATTTTGTTGCAGAATTAACATCATTTTAATATATTATAAGTACTTTTTTGTATGTTTTATTCCTGACTTAAACATATTATAAACTTGAATTATTTAACACATGAAAGACTGTTAAAAAAGACTATGGACTGTTCAAAGTGGAAGCTTGAGTTGTGTTAAACACAAATAATATTGAAAGCACTGTTTTCCTTTTTTAAAGTTGAACTATGATTTCTATTATTTGAACAACCCTGAAAGCTAACAAAATGGAAACAATGACAAAATTAAACATCTCGCTCATCAACCGCGTGTTCACTCTATTTTAACTAAAACTTGCTTTATTCTTTAATACAGTTCCAAAGAAAACTTGACAATAAATAAGCATTATTTACTGTCTTTTTGTCTTTCGCGGTGCCCTGTGGTGAAGGAATGTGGTTACGTAATATAGGGGTGACATACTGTCTTTGTTTTGATAAGTCACCGTTAATTGTCATTGTCGGTCTTGCTTGATCAGTCACAGTGAAACACTCTAATAACGAAATTTGCTCTTGAGAAATGCCTGAGAGGAGGCACCGTTGTCCAGGGGTAGAGCGCAGGACTCCGGATCCGAAGGTCGCGGGATCGAATCCCGTCAGAGGCGAGATTCTCTCACGATCTTCTCATTCCTCAACGCTGCGCGAATACTGGTATGGAACCCAGGAAGCAGTCATCGAGCGTGATGAATATAAGTTGTAAGAACTTGTATCGCAATCGATGTAATAAAAAATCGGCTTTATTTGTTCCTGATTGCTATATGAAATTTAAGAATATATAATATATATTCTTCCTTACAAGCAAGATTTTTAAGACCGTGTGAAATTTAGCATCTGTACTTTATTTCTTGCATTTCATAAATCTGGTTTTGCAAAATATTGATATGTACAACATGCGAGTTTGTGTATGCAGAAAGAAAATAATATCTGCAAGCCACACGTTTGTAAGATATTGATCTTACAGTAATACGTTTGCTTTTCTTCTTCTTAATTTTACATTATTGTTGATGGTATTTCTTGTAATATGGAAAACAAAATTATTATTACACCTATGTAACTGTACCCTTTTGGTCCGAATTTTTAAAGACAGATACATGTATTTTTTAAAAGCAGTTTTTCATGAAATTTGATAATAAAAAAAAGAACTTATCTACCGGAGAATATCACAAGACCTTTATTTAACAGTTCAATAGATTCAGATGTTAGCAAAAAATTGTTTATAATATACTTTTTTTTCAGTTAAAAGAGCTTGGGATAGATCTTTGCTGATAATAAATGCTTCAAGTGGTTTATATGAATCTGTTTCTCTAATATACAACGTCAAAATCACATAAGAGCTATTAGAATGGGACTTTTTCTAAGCTCCGCATTATAAAACCGCTTTGATCTGCGCAGTCCCTTAATGGCGGACGCAAGGGAGGTAATCAGGTAGGTACTAATTTCTGGAACGGTCTATTTAAAATAACAGCTGTTGTAACAATGTTACGATTTCTAACATCGTATAGCTCTGACATTTGCATCAATAATACAACTTTACTTCTTAACCGTTAATTTGGTATAAAATTATGCAAATGCTATTAACCCATTAATACCTAGCGTCTAGCAAACAGTGCAGGCCAGGGTCTACGGTCTACACTGTTTACATAAAGGATTTCTTCCCTAAATAGAATTAATTGAAATTTTATACTAGAATCCCGTAAAATTGAAAATGGAATTAAAGAACCAAAGACAATAGCACAATCTGGTTACAAAGACGAGGGCAAAATAATGTAATTGGTTAATCTGTAATAAGAGTTCATAGAAAACATTTCAGAATTAGACACCATTTTTGTTTAAAAACGAAACAATGATTTTTTTTAAATATGCCAGTCTTGTAAATGTGTTTTTTTTTCTTTTCTAGTACGAGATGGAAATTCATTAATATAATCACTGCAAAACTAGTCATACACTTTTTACTCACAGGAATTGCCGCGGCGGATGTAAACGAAGACGGCCTACTTGAACTGTTTATAAGTCATGAGAAGTATCATAACAGGACATTTTCCATTTTCCAAAATGATGATATACCTTTTAACTGGATAAGATTTATGCCTCTTACCAAATATGGATCATTTGCTCGAGGTATCACCGTTATACTGACAATAGGAAACCAAGAAGAAAGACGTATCATCATTGGTGGAGACTGTTCCTACATGTGCCAATCAGAACCCATAGCTCATTTTGGACTTGGGAAAAACATAGCTAAACAGGTTGAAATTATTTGGGGTGATGGCCATAAAGTCAGGAAAGTTTTATATGAACATGACATTAGGAAAACACTTGTTATAGCTTACTCTGGCAAGATCACATATATGGGCTCTAAACACAAACTGGTTCATGATGTTTCAGAAGCTGCAGGTTATAATGAGCTATACATGTAACCTTGCATCGGTATTAATAACTTCGTGTTTGATATTTCAGAAGGTATTTTCGATTTTTTCGTAAAATGAATAGTTCTGATTTTAACTATCAGGGATGCTGTTTTCTTTTTTGACACTGTTATATTACAGTTGGACTCGGCTGTTATTTGGAAATTAGACGGCATTTAAAAACAGGATGATGACGTATGCTAACATGCAATGTTTTCGGTATTATTTGATATGTACTTGTGGCATAGTTTTTTACATTATAACAGTTCTTTCTATGTTATTGATTTCTGTAGGCTATGTACATGTTTCCTAAAACAAATGACCAGTTAGGTACCATGGGCAGGCATTATTTGATAAAAACAACGAGGTCTTATTAAGCAAATTTTTATTTGTCATGTATCATACATTGCAGTGAAACAAGTCATTAAAATGGTTCCTTTTAATCAAGAGTGTATGTGTGCCACCTAATTATATATCATTATTGCTTACGCAAAATAAATTTCCCCTTTATTTCATTTCATCTCGAGAAGACAACAGTTTTCGGTGTACATAACGAATTTGGTATGCGATGTGCATACCTACACGAACTACATTGATGTAGCACGTTCCATGAGATTTCGCAGTAATTTCTGGTAAACAATAATGGCTTACGATTTTGAGAATCAGTGTTGTTAGCAATCAATTACAGATAACACACTAATTTACTTTACACACTGCTTTCTCGATTTTCTTTGAATTGTATGTCAAGCGTGTCCAATTTGCTTTGCTCTGACAAATATGCACTCGTTCTTCCCGCGGAGTGATAAAATATTGCACTCCTGAAGTCTCGCATACATAGTAAAATTCCTATATCCACAGATGAATTTTAAACTGTTTAATCAGGACATTTTGACTCTACCTGTAACCATCGTTGACAATGTGTTAATATATATATATTATGTACAAGACATGTAATGATCAATTTAACATAACATCGCAAGGCATTTAACACTTACTAAATGTTTTAACAACTTTTATTTTCTTCAATGCGGTTTAATAAAAACATACCATAAGTAATGAAGGTAGTGTCTTGAAGTCCCCTTAATAGATGTTAGTGTAAGGCAAGATGTATTGTTACTAAATCGCCTTATATATATATATATTAAATGATTACAATGCAATACAAAGGTACGTTTAACTTTTAAAGCTGATTTACTGGTAACTGGGTACTTGAATGGAAGAATGGATGACAGACAAAATGCAAATTGTGGACAAAGTTTTGTTAACAGAAACAAAATATGCATGTCTACTATACAAGAAGCCTATTAGTAATGATAGGAACAAACTCAAAAAATGTTTCATTTTCATGTGGTTCAATGATCATTTTTCCCCAAATATTTTCCCAGTCAGTTAGTTGTAGACAGTTGATTTACACCTCAGATTGGTGCTATTTGTCAAAACGGAAACAGTTAATTGTTGATGAAAGAGTGAATGTCTTCAAAATTAAATGTCTTGGCAACACGAAATAATCGCAAAATATTCAAAATCAAAGTATTATTCTCAGTAAAACATAGAAAGATAATAAAGAAATCACAGAAGAGCAGCCCAAAGTTACTGACTGTCCTGAAAATACAGAAACATAAATTTGAGATTATTCTACAAAACAAAAATAATTATGCAAAACATAGACATAAATCAAGTATGTAGTTTATCAAACAAGCATAGGGTTAATTGTTCAAAGACCGTTGGATCATTTTACTTGAATTAAGTGATGAGATACAAAGGTTTATGCTTATATGGGAATAATTCAGTAAAACCAGCACAGACAAACAAAGCAAAAAAGGTTTATAAGGGCGAAGTACATTCGAACAATAGAATTTTATACACTTCTTGCAATAAGTGCAAGTTGGCTCTAAAATGTATATCTTAAAATCTAGAGTATTCCATTTTCTTTCGGTGTCAATCAAAATTTCTAAGTACAATAGGTAAACCTGGTGCAAATAGTCTTATAAAGAGAGTTGTTGTACCATTTTTGGTTGGATAGCCAGTTATTTAAAATGAACACATTTTTTTGCCTTCTGACAGCCTCAAGTTGATAAATATGTCAGCAACAATATCGGAGTGATTGACAAAATAAAACAGTCTGGTCACCTATTATTTTCTCCTTAACATCTTTGAATGAAGACTTGAAGGATATTCTTCTAACACTTACTGACTATTTAATGCACGCTTTTGAATGTTATACAGGCACTACAATCTGACCATTTGTTTCATTATTGAATAAAATCTAGTTTAAACTAAAGACTTTTTAAGGGACAGTCCCTACAATTTACTCATAGTGTACTGCATATGTATTTTACTGACTCATTCTCAAAGTGGAAAATATTTGATAAATTGAAGAAGAACATATAGTCAAAACAAGTTTTCTTAAGGCATATAGCAACAAGTAAGCGTGCATTTGTGACCACCCGAAAACTCTATATATATCTAGACTACTATAAATGCTTTCGGTTAACCTTTTGTACTGATTTCAACTCATACCTTGACTTCTGGTAATAATTTAATACCATTCATATTTACATGATTTAAATAAAATGGAATACTTGAAATTTTAGGTTATGCCCCTTTAGTGGCGTTTGTTACTAGCGGCACAAATTCTTTATCTACGTCGGTATTATGGCCAACTGTTAGTAATATCACCTAGGTAATAACTACGTAACAGGTATCATAAAAATACACAATAACTATAGAGAATAACTTTTATTTCTGATATTCATAGGCTTTATGGCAGTTTTGTTTGCTTTAATGGACGAGCAAGATGTTATTATATATGACCCCTTACCTTTATTTTCTGGAATGAGGACAATTTGACATTTCTCAGGGTGTTCCTTACTACATGTGACTCTGTGACCTGGAAAACAGTTATCAATTTACATCATTACAAAATTATTTAACTTATATCTAAGCACATATTCACAAAACTAAGTTCATGCATATCTGGAACAAATGTTATATTTCAACAGTCCAACATAAACAAAACAACAGATCACAATTCATTCAATCTCTTATTAATTGTGTGCATACTGAACATATATGTCTCATATTTTCATGACATGTATTCCTTTTCTTTACATCACATCGAGTAGAAAAATAAACAAATTTTAAGTTATTTATTTAAAAAGTATGCTAAGCGGGTGAAAGTATCATTTTTATTCGTATTTCCAGTAAGGGCTTGTAAAGAACAGGAAGACTTACAAGGAACATTACAGGTTTTGATGTCTGTTGCGTTACCATAGCAATCGTCCCCATCAAACTGTGGTGCAGGGTTGTCACATGACCTATTTCTTGCCTTAAAGCCATGGCCACAAATGGTGTTTGTAACATTCTTCACCGTCATGTTGGAACACGGAGACCATTCCGTCCACTCTGTCCATTCCCCGTCAACTGTTTCCGAGAAGATTGAGAAAAAAATGTATAAATAGTTTTTTTTACCCACAAATTGATGAATGCTTGCTTTGCAAAGAAATGACATGTTTTGGCAAAGCTTTAGTAATACGCTAACACAGTTACAGAAACATTGATGTTATATGTATATTTATATACCTTTCTGCTTACTGAGATCTACCAATTCTAATCTTCAGATTTAAAAAAAAAATGCTTTTAAAAACATAAAATGGTTACAGCATGACCAAAGTTCTGACTGTTTGCTACCATGGTAACTCAGCAGCGTAGTATTACAAAGACTTGTTACTGTAAATGTTGATAGAGAGTAAGGATGAGGTTAAGTCTAAGCTTTATGTATAATTTTCATTTGAAAATTAGCTTTATATGCAAACAGCAACTGCATTAATCTAACTCATATCGATTAACTCTTCTAATAACTACCAGGACAGTCATTTTCTTTGCAGATATCTGACTGAATGTGGACACCGTCGCAGTATTTGCCGCCCCACTGAGGTGTGGGGTCGGTGCAGGTTCGATTCCTTAGTTTCTCTGCAAAGCCACAACTCATACTGCAGGCTGTCCATGGCGTCCAGGTTGTCCATCCTCCATCAACTTTAACAAATATCGAAGTTTTTTTAAAAATAATTTCCGTAAAGAAATAAAAATTTTGCCAAAAGTTGCAGAAAACCTTAGTTGGTCTTTACAAATTATAATAAATATGACCGGATTAAAAGTCATCCTAAGGGCAAGAAATTTATTTATTTGCTAATCTGATAATAATACTTTTGATGCATATTAGATTATAATTATGTAAACACCTTTTCTTTATTCAATGTCAACTCGTACAATTTAACAAAAGGACACTTATCTTTTAATAAGTAACAATTTCTTAACAGCAATCGCCCTAAGTAGTGAACACATCTTCAAACGACAGTCAGCATTGTGTTAACATGTACACCAACCTGGAGGGCATATTTCCAGCCCACACAACTGTATATCAAAGGCACGACCTTCACATTCACTTCCACCATACTTTGGTTGTATACAGCTGCGGCTTCTGTTCCGGGCACCTCCACTACAGGTTGATGAACACGCCGACCACTCTGACCACGTGGTCCATACACCATCAACTGAAACAGATTAATTAGAAATTGCTACTTAATATCTGATCTTGGGAAAACCTTCCTTCAATATGAAAGCAGTGTTTCAAAGACAAATAATTTCAAACGAATGTTCATGACTAAAGAATATGTCTGCAGGACCGATTCTGGAAATCAGGTAACAGAGATGAGCGAGGTCAGTGATAGATACGGACATTGATGTTCTGTACTGTTATTTGGCTGTCACCTCTCCCTCGAAAAATAATGCCATTTGCAGTTGAAAGGGCTTTTTTTAGCTAACAGAATTTCTTATATTACCACTTTATATATAAGAAATCTATATACATGTGTTTATTTTCATGTTTTAGGCTCCAGAGCATGTAAGCAATTATCTGACCTTAGTGAAAAACTAGGGAGACATTTGCATGAAACTTTGAAACGCGAATGAAGCCTGTATCCATGAAAATCTATTTCTTGATAAGACAGTTATTCTATACACCTAAAATCCAAAACTACATTCAAGGAAAGTATAAGTGACAAATATTTCGTAATCTATGTTTACCAGGACACTTTTGAGTATTGCAATCCTCTGTCTCAGTGGTATCCCCCTCGCACTCTCTTCCGCCAAACCTAGGCTCTACAGCATGCGCGAGATCTGTCACGTGATCCTCCCTCACAAGAAACTGAACATTCTGCCCAGTTTGACCATTCCTCCCAATAGCCGTCGACTATAAATAATTACTATGTACTATAAAGAAATGTAAACGATGACAACTATACTTTTACACTTCAATAAAAGTAATATGAGAACGAGACAACGTTCAAAAGAAATTGTTTTGCATCATAAGTTTGTAATTCCAAAATATCTTTAACATCACTACTCCATGTGACCATTCAATAATTTCTAGGTGGATTATCATTCGACTTTCGTCTGATAAATGCATTTGTTAATTTTTTTTTAAAACAGAATATGAAAACTAAGAGCAAAATCTACTATCGCTCTGTCCATCTGACCATTATGTGCTACTAATTTAATAAGCTTTGTTTCAGCATGTTAACATTCGTTGCGCTGTTAGTATTGAGAGCTGTTCAACTGATGCAACTGATATTTTGAAAAGAAGATATATGCAAGCGCATGCTGTAACAATACAGTGGAACAAGCAGCACAGGTGTCAGACAAAGGTGAACTGATACCTGGACAAGGGTCTACACTGCACGTTTCAGTTTCGGCTTCCTTGCCATCACAAAATTTCCCACCATATCTCGGTTCACTGCACGTGCGCGTCCTTTCACGTGTCCCACCATCGCAAGTTTCTGTGCATATGGACCATGTGTTCCAATTTGACCATTCACCATCAACTTTAACAGTCAAATGTTTATTTATTTATTTATTTATTTATTTATTTATTTATTTATTTTCATTTTGAATTTAAATGAAAACTCAACTGAAGAATATACCAAATGCAAACGGAAGAATTATAATAATCACTGATTTTCCCTTTGTCATAATATTACCCCTACTCATAATTTTTTACAACAAGCGACTCAAACTCAGACAAGTAATTGTATTGTAGTTTTTACTCTATTCAGGGATAAGACTTAGTTAA
The DNA here is from genome assembly GCA_012932295.1 of Cyclina sinensis. Taxonomy (NCBI): domain Eukaryota; kingdom Metazoa; phylum Mollusca; class Bivalvia; order Venerida; family Veneridae; genus Cyclina; species Cyclina sinensis. The sequence continues at coordinate 1,938,125 of JAAONU010000011.1, forward strand.
TTTTACTACAGCTTACTTGGACAGGCATCAATATTACACGTGTCCGTTTCTGACATATCTCCCACGCAGTCTCGACCTCCGTATTGAGGCTCATTACACGTTCTCGTCTTACTGCGCGATCCACCACCACACGTCTTTGAGCAAGGCGTCCACGCGGACCACTCTAACCAATAACCATCGACTTACAAAATAAGAAATAGAAAAGAGTTTATGACTAGGTCATTAGCGTTTAAAGCGTCATGTAAACTGATTGATTCATGTCACTGACAATGAAACGTTGAAATTATTCGCGATGGAACTACAGTTCCATGGGACTGAGATACTGACAAATAGACACTCAAAATTATTCCAGTTTTATTGGACTAAATTATTATTGTGAAACTGTCATACTTCCTTTAAAGCTTATTTTTCAAAGTTTTTAAATCTACACCTTGTACATGTTGTATTGATGTTGAAAACACTTAAGTAAGTTTCTTTCATGTAAGCATAAGTAATATTGCTTCATCAAATATTTGGTTGTAATAAGGATAAAATGTTTCATATGTTTGACAAGAGATAAAGCTGGTTTCTTAATAAAATATGAAATAACGTTTGTTTCTGCTTTATTTACACCGGCCATAAAAGTTGACTCTCAGTGTCAGGCATATTATGCCATCTATTCATCATCACCATAAAGAAATAACCCTAGATTAAGCAGCATTTTTTTCACTCATTAAACGTTAAAGTATCTCATATAAAACTGAAATTCGTCTGTTCATATATCGATTCAATGCATTGATTTAAAGGTCTCAAAGTGAGTAAATCAGCTTAACTGTAACAAAGACAAATAACCCAAATGATGCCTATAGATTCTGAAACCTTACTTGGACATGTTCCATGGTTACATGCTTCAGACTGATAACTATCTCCGTCACATTCTGCGCCTCCGTACAAAGGTTCAACACAGGATCGAGTCCGGTTACGCACGCCCTCGGCACAAGACACCGAGCATGAACTCCAATCTGTCCACTCAAGCCAGTAACCATCCACTATAAAGCAGTAGTATTTCATCAGTCAAAGGATGTAGGAGCGGATGTGGCTCCAGTGGTAACGCGCTGGACTGGTAAACCAGGGATCCTGAGTTCGAACCCCCTGCTCCTCCACCAACATTACTAATAGTATTTCGGACGAGACGTTTAACCGAGGTCCCATGTATCAGTGCTATACACTGAGCATGCAAAAGAACCAGGGGTGTCTCCGGAATGGGATGCTTTCTGCATCTTGCGCTATCCCCACAACATAGAAAAACTAATCTCTTCAGGGAGCGTCGGTCATATGGGCAACCGGTACCGACGATAAATAAGCTCAAATAGATAGATAGTCAAGGATGCAGTGACAGACCCCCAATAGTACAATATCATTACAAGATGTATCACAAGAATATTTTACACCTTACAATGTAAACTCAGTCAACTTAAATTAATTTGGAGTATTTCAGTTTGCTGGACTAAATTTAATGAGAATATCTACTTGAGAAAGTACATTTTTAACCAAATGTGTATCTTAGTCTAAACCTGAAACATTGTATAGATATATAACATAATTCGTGCAGCCCAAAATCGATAGTATCTTAACCTAAAAGAAAACAAATGCAAATTTCAGACTCAGACATTTGTAATGATATGCTGAGACAAGCTAGATAGAAACTATTCTCAACTGTTCATAGAATACATGTTAATACCTGGGCAAGGATCTTCATTACAAGCATCGGTATCCTCTGTTTCCCCCTCACATTCCTGTCCTCCATGCTTGAGGTTCAACACACGTCCTAGATCTGTAATGAATCCCCCCATCGCATGACACCGTACACGGGCTCCAGTCTGACCAGCCTAGCCACACCCCATCAACTAAAGTACAAAAGTAAGAAAAAGATCATAGGCAGAATGTATTTTATAAAGTTTTACCCCGTTCCTTTTTTCTCAAACACATATTTCACAAGACATATTTCTTTATTAACTTCAACAAACAGACCTTCTTTTAGCGGTCTGAGATTTCTTACTAACTTAACATCTGAAAATTCGCTATCAAACAAATAACAGAGGCTGAAACTAAATGATCGTGACTTATATAACCCGTATACGACAGAAAGAATTAATAATTCTGAAATGTAGCTAAGCATTCCTGTTTTCTTCCCTTTTTAACGATTGTAAAAGATAGACAGATATCTGCTCACAACTGTTCGTAGAATGCATGCATGTGCTAAGATTTTTTTCTTTTTCTTATTTATCATCTCACCACGACTTTTGGAATATAGATCAACCAAACAAACCCTGAAGATCTCCAACTACACAAATAACGAAACCAAAAATATTAACAATTAACGAAGCTCTTACCAGGACAGGGTTGCGTGTTGCAGTATTCTGTTTGCTTAGAGGCTCCTTGACAATCTATGCCGCCATATTGTGGCTCTGTGCACGTGTGCATTCGTTCACGCGTTCCAGAGTTACATGTTAAAGTGCACGTGCTCCATTCATTCCAATCAGACCAATAACCGTCGACTATAATATGTCCAACAATAAACATGTAAGTAACCAGAATCAGTCCCGACAGAGATCATAGACTTCAAGACATGCATCTTTTAATTCACGCATATTCGTACGTGAAATGACATTATTGCCAATTTTCAAACTAGCTGGCTATTCCGTATGCTTTAATAATTAGACGTGAACAACTTGACAGTACTAGAACAACTGCAAAAACTACTACATGCAGGTATCTTTTATTCTTTCAGAAAAAAAACCCGAAGATATCACATGTATCTTCCATCTTGCGGTTTTTGTTCCAATTAATTCATTTAACCTAAAATCTTAAAAAGGGTGTAAGAAAAGAAACATACATTTTAGGAGAAAAGCTGACTGTCTGGATCAGACGTGCATTAATTAATTAATGAAGGGTAGCGTCATAATATAATCTGCAATGCACAAACTAAAAGATATAAACAGATATATTACAGAGCAACTCACTTGGACACGGGTCATCACTGCAGGTTTCATTTTCCTGTGAACTGCCAACACAGTCCTCGCCCCCATATAATGGATCAGTACATGTGCGGTTTCGTATCCTAATGCCGCCTCCACATGTCACACTGCAGTTTCCCCATTCTGTCCATTCATTCCAAGATCCGTCCACTGCATTAACAAATAAACTTTAAAGTTTCTAGATGGGCTCCGCGAAAACACGGACAAAGGATTATATCGGAATAAGTTGTGTATATATCCGGGTGGTTTTCGCATAAAATATTTGACTGTTACGATACAGTAAAAAATAATTTCTTTCTGAAAACTATCTCACAGTGCGAACGAATGAAAAACAGTTTAAGAGATACCGAAGGAATAAATCTCCTGATTTTCAAACGTGCGCGATATCTTTCAATTGTTACATGCGAGATTTATTTCTTGGAAAGGCGTCTCAGGAGTCCAGTAGATTTTAAGGGAAGTTAAATGCAGCGTTTATAATTTCCTGCAATATTTTTGAGCCATTATATCAGTTTGCATTATTTAATAATATTTTAACACATGTTAGGGTATCCGATATGGATGTGTGGGAATGGGGGCAGCTACGAGGGATTCCGAGGGAGCCTGATTGTTGACCAGAACTGTGATCATTTGATGGAATTTTGTGAACTGTTTACCTAGAAAATGTTTACTTCGAGGATCAAGCGTAAGACCTACTTTTAGATCCATGTGTTATCCAATGTTGTGTAGACCTTTCCCCTTTTATTCATACATATCAAGTATTATTATATGACCTATAAATAGACGCGATCCCATTGGTTCAAAGCGCAGTAGGGCGACCAACAATATATCGCTATATTCCTGCATTCTGGGTTTTTCCCATGTTATATTTTAGGTCTAAAAATAGATTGCTGTTGATACTCGCAGTAGTGCTGTCTCAGTTTACAAAATTACTCTAATGCCGGGAAATAAACAAAATACATCCAGGCACTTAGACTTTTTCTAAGAAATGGCGTACTGGTGTGTGTGTTTGTTTTTTCATTTTTTATGTTATGTTGGATTTCAAAATCACCTGTCAGACTTCTCAGTATTATTGTAATGTGAGAATGAGTATAAAAAGTCCTTCAAAAAATTAACACATTGTAATGAATGTAAAATCAGTCTGGAAGAAAACTTAGTAGAAAAAATTGTATGTAGTCATATAATAAAACAGTTATTGACTAGTGTGCCATAAAATATGATGTGATATTCACCGGCGAAATGTATTATTGACCTCGGCTTCGCCTCAGTCAATATAACATTTGGCCGGTGACCGTGAATATCACATCATATTCAATGGCAAACTAGTCAATAACTGTATAATATGGCCAGAAAAGAAATATAAACTTGAAATACTTATACACAAGGGCTTCAGCGACAAAGTTTGCGCGGTTTGTTCAACAAAACAGTTCACGTGCTTCTTTTATAGTATAGATTTGAAATAAAGTAGCAGAGAAAACCATGTAAGTGATTAGCTAGCGCACCAAACGTGTGTACACATGATGGCATGTTGATCAAACGTCTTCAGCATCCATAGGACGGTCCAAAAATAGTCAAACACTTTTAGGCAAACACATCAGGAAATTATCAAACCTTTTTCAACGGGTTGTTTCAACTCTCATAAATAGTGATAGCACGCAATTGCATCATCACAATTTATAAATAAAAAACAAGATTTACTCTGTACCAAGCAAAACTTCACAAGCTAATCTCTTTCTAGGTATTGCTGATGTAATATTTTTCTAATGCGTCGTCGTTAGATGCATAATATTCTTACCTGGGCATTGTTCAGTGTTACAAAATTCTGTCTGCATCTTTCCGCCTTCACATGGTTTCCCGCCATTTAACGGCTCAATACAGTCACGTGTTCTTTTACGTGTACCGCTGCCGCATGAGGCCGAACACGTGCTCCATTCTTCCCAATCGGTAATAGTATCCATCAGCTTTAAAGATGGATAACGTCCTGATCAGTATGTCTTTTACCCGTAATGTTCATATCAGATTTATAGCAAGATTAGACCAGGCTTCAGAAATAGAGTTTAATATTAAAGAGATTTTAAAAAATGCTTATAAGAGCTGAAGGCGTGCAGTTCATTTTTTACAATCAGTGGTGCTATCAATTTGCTGACAATAGTTTATCTTTCATTATTCATGTAAAGAGATTTTTTTTCTGTTATGTTTCTTGAAAGAATGGTAAGTGTAAAAAGAAACTATTTAAACGAGAAAATGTGAATATTTTATATTTGCCTTGACAGGGATTCTGTTCACATGGTTTGGTTTCTTCAGTATCTCCCTCACAGGTGTCTCCTCCATAAAGTGGGGCTGGATTTGTGCAGTTTCTTATCCTTGTTTGAACCCCTTCTCCACATGTGACGGAACAATTGTCCCATGGACTCCATTCAGTATATCCACCGTGTACTGTAGGATACAAGCACGGACCAACTTGATAAAAACTTCAGATTTAGAAAAATCGACTTAGAAATGAATTTTTCTAAGAAAATTTCTCTATGAATAAAACAACGTAAACTTTTTCCATTGTATAGTAAAGTACCCGACTTTAATAAACAACATGTTACAAAACATTAAGACACAAGGTTCGGTGCTACAATCGTTGGTCTAATCTCAGGTCTCAAGTTTCGTTATGAAAAATGCCATGATGAAAATTTTAAAATTCATTTTACTCAGACAAAGACAGATTGTAGAGGAAGACAAAAGTTTCACCAGCTTTCCCAGTCAGAAAATCCTCCATTTACTGTGAAATTTAGATCAAGATTTGTTTTGTTTTTAAAGTTTGAAACAAAGGCAATCTAATGAGAAATGCGCTTATGACAACAGAAGAGTAATGTCGAACAAACAGTTGTTAAACTCACCTGGACAGGGTTCTGTGTTACATTCCATTGATTCTGTAGCACTTCCTACACAGTCTATTCCGCCATTCTCGGGTGTTGGGTTATTACAAATTCGCAACCGAGTCTGCTCCCCTGATCCACAAGTTCTACTACATTTACTCCAACTTCCCAGTCAGAAAATCCTCCGTCCACTGTAAAAATAAGTTAAAATTGTTTGCTTCTACGTTTGTTACAATGATACTTCATTGAGAAAATACTTATTTTAAAAGTATGAGAAATGGCGAACTAACCTTTGTTAAGCTTACCTGGGCAAGGTTCCGTGTTACATTCAAATGTTTCTGAAGTATTCCCTAAACAATCCGCACCACCATTCTCAGGAATTGGGTTATTACACTCTCTGGACCGAGTTTGCTCCCCTGATCCACAAGTTTTACTACAGTCACTCCAGTTTTCCCAGTCAGAAAATCTTCCATCGACTGTAAAAATGGATCAAGTATTGTGTTTTTTATAAGTTTGTAACATAGGCAAACAATCGAGAAACGCGCTTATGGCAACAGAAGACTAATGTTGAGAACGAACAATACTTCATCTTACCTGGACATGGTTCTGTGTTACATTCTACTGTCTCAGTAGCACTTCCCACACAGTCTGCACCGCCATTCTCAGGCGTTGGGTTATTGCATTCTCGAGAGCGAGTTTGCTCCCCTGATCCACAAGTTTTACTACATTCACTCCAGCTTTCCCAGTCAGAAAAACCTCCATCGACTGTAAAAGTGAGATCAAGATTTGTTTCTTTATAAGTTTGTCACACAAGCAAACAATCGTGAAACGTGCTTACGGCAACAAAAGACTAATGTAGCATTTCCCACATAGTCTGCACCGCCATTTTCAGGCGTTGGATCATTGCACTCTCGGGTCCGAGTTTGCATCCCTGTTCCACAAGTTTTACTGCATTCACTCCAGCATTGCCCTGTCAGAAAATCCTCCATCTACTATAAAAATTAGATCAAACTGTTGCTTTAGATTTACCACAATGGCAGTGCATAGAGAAATGCATTCTGATCATATGTTGTCTATTGTCTGTCGTGTGTAGTGCGTCGTTAACAATTAACATTGTTAACATTTTTGAGACCATATTTTTGATCAAGTCTTAATGTAACTTGCTCAGAATGATTGCCCTATTAAGATATCTCACACGAGTTCAAAAGTGGGCCAGGAAGGATTTGAAACTAGGTCCCTAGCCAAATCAAATGAACCTTTTTATCGCTCTACAGACCACATCCTGAAGTCAGGTTATTAAATATTTTTGGTCAAAATGTTTGATGGTGTCGTGTTTGATTACGGTTAGTCTGTGGTCAAAACTAGGTAACTGGCTTCAATCTAAGGAAAGTCTTATTAACGCTCTACAGGCGACATTTTGACGTCAGTAATCATTAGTTTCAGTCAAAATGTTGTGTTGGTGAATTCTAGGTCAGGTTCTGAGGTCAAAAACTAGTTAACTGTCTTAAATTTAAGTAGAATCTTATAAATGCTCTAAAGGCCACATTTTGAAGTCAGTCATCATTAGTTGCAGTCAAAATGTTTGTGCTGATGCTTTACTAGGTCAACTTTGAATATGAATCATCTGGGGTGAAAAACTCTGTCACTGGCTAAGATCAAAGTAAAAAGACGTATGTTTAATTCCGACATCATGATCTTAGTCAATATGTTTGCCTTCGTGAATTCAAGGTCAAGTTTGAATATCGGTCATTTTAGGTCAAAGTCTTGGCCACTGGAATAGAACTCAAGTAAGCAATGTAGGATTGAAATGGCTCAAGGCAATCCATTGAAAAAATGTTCTGAAGACAAGAGAAGAGTAATGTCTAACGAACAATTGCTGAACTAACCTGGACAGGGATCTGCGTTACATTCCATTGATTCTGCAGCACTTCCTACACAATCTGCACCGCCATTCTCAGGTGTCGGGTTATTACAATCTCGGGTCCGAGTTTGCTCCCCTGTTCCACAAGTTTTACTACATTCACTCCAACTTTCCCAGTCAGAAAATCCTCCATCTAACTGTAAAAAAGATAGAAACATTTTGCTATAAAGTTTGTTACATGGACAGTCTTATGATAATATACTAATTTTAAAATTACGAGAAAATGGCAAGCTGACTCTCGTTCAGCTTACCTTGACATGGTTCTGTGTTACATTCAACTGTTTCTGAAAAACTCCCAAAACAGTCCGCACCACCATTTTCAGGTGTTGGGTTATTGCACTCGCGGGACCGAGTTTGCTCCCCTGATCCACATGTTTTGCTACATTCACTCCAGATTTCCCAGTCAGAAAATCCTCCATCCACTGTAAAAATAGATTAAGCTCTTGCTTTTAAGTTTGTAACAATGGCAATCTTTTCAGAAATGCACACTGGCAGCACAACGGAAATGAACGAAGTAATGATTTTTCATCTTACCTGGACAAGGATCTGTGTTGCATACCATTGTCTCTGTGGGACTTCCCATACAGTCTGCACCGCCATTTTCAGGTGTTGGGTTATTGCACTCGCGGGACCGAATTTGCTCCCCTGATCCACAAGTTTTACTACATTCACTCCAGCTCTCCCAGTCAGAAAATCCTCCATCTACTGTTAAAAGGTGACATATTGCTTTGTAGATAGCGTTGCGAAATTCAGATTACTTGACTCGATTTTGCCAGCCTTTTGACATTTGAACTTTTTATTTCAATATGTAGTTTACAATGTTGTTTTATAACAAATTATGGGGATTAAACAGGTTATAAATCTATAAAATGACTATGGAATGGTTTGCTATATTTGGGCTTTTGGTTTATTTTACATGGTTATGTCATCACCAGTGAATGCATATAAAAAGGTTGCCAATTAAGTAATGCACTATAAAAACTCTCTACAATATTGGAGCTTTTGTAATATTTCCCATGGATATGTTAATTGATATAATATGTATCAAGCAACATGAGAAAAATCTTTGCGCTGCGGAGAAAAATATTCAGCACATTTGTTACCCAATACATTATCTTTGTTAAAAATATGGTCAGCTAAAAATTTGCTGAAAACAACATAAAGTACTTAGTCAGCAGATATTTGAATCGTAAAGGAGGGTCAAAGCAACTTTATTTGATATACTTTACAGGAACTTAGCAGTAACAGTAAAAAACAACTACAATTTATTTTATACTGCCCACTTCTACCGCTTACTGTTACTGCCCAAGTAACTTCAAATGCAATAAACCCCTATCAGATTATGTACAAGAATAGAAATACGATAGGATGTATGATTTTGATGCATCTTTAGTTTGTTTGTTTGTTTTGGGGTTTAACGCCGATTTCAACATTTGTTATATCTCGGCGGTCAGTCCACCTAACCGGTTTTCCTGGATAACTAACCAGTAATTGCCAATTTCTCCGCAAGTGACTGACTACTGTTCCCACATGATCTACTCTGAATCAGCGGTGAGAGACAAATGAACATAAGACACAATGTCTGAGAACAATTGTCACGGAGAAATTTTGCCCTGCCCAGGGGTCGAACCAACGACCGATGGATTACTAATCCAGTGCTCTACCTATTGAGCTAAGCGGGCGGGCTTCATCTTTAGTTATTCATTGTTGGCTCGGTCTCGCTTCACTCGAATTCCCCCATCGCTCGAAGCTGAGGCTAAGACCCATTTTTCCTTTATATTTTAATTATTTTTCCATTAAAATCAAACACATGGCTCGACTATTTTGTGGCTCGAACTTCTTAATGGCTTGAGGTTTTTGTAAGGACCCCACTTGCCAATTTGCACTTTTTATTGTTTGCGTGGGTCGCAGATTAATTTAGGTGTGAAATTGCACGGTTGTTGCCATATCTTTGACAAATAATTCGCGACTTGATGAGTGATTATTTGTTAATTGATTTCAATGATACAAAGACTTCACGGTTTATTTCACTACTTACCAGGACAATTTCCGAGTGGTTATTAATTGCAATACAAATACAGTTTTATTATACTAAAAAAATGTTCTACAACCGATGCCATTTTTGACAACACAAAGTACATGTACTTTCGCATGCCTCGAATTCCACGACGCTCGAAGTTTCGATCACGGACCCGACGAACTCGAGTCATCGAGGAACGACTGTATTTATAAAACTTGGTACATGAAAACAAGATTTTTATAGCTATGTACCACGAATCTCTGACTGATTTATTGGTTTTTCGTTTTCCTTTTATACACTGAAAAACAATGAAGTGTGTGTGTGTTTTACCTACCTAGAATAATGCAGTAAACTTCGTTTTAAATTTACGACCAGTAAATTCCGAATTATCGGCCTGTATGTCCGCATTTATACCGTTTCACTTTTTGATTGATTTTCAGATAACTGATATGACATGATATGACATGTCCAACTTTAGTGACGTATATCTCCATTTTAATTAAACAAAAGTATCTGCCATGCTGCTCTGTTGAAAAACTTTTGACAGACATTATACATTGATACATTAAGTCAAGATTAGCGATCCAGTCATTATATATTATGGATATTGTAAAGCATAAAAGACAAAGTACAACGATTTTGAATGTCCCTGGTGATGAAAAGTATTCGAAACTTTAAACATTAGTCAAAGTTAATACAATACGTTGTGCCATCACAGTACATGATCATTCATTATAGTTATAATTTGATATAATTCTAACAAATAGTGAGCTTTCCTTTATATCTCTATATAACCAAATTGTAGAAAGAAGCATGGAAAATTAAATGTTTCCAGGTCTAATTATAGTTCTGATATTACATGCATCTGGATGCTAACAGATGGCAACAAATATGTGTACGATTTCAAAAGAAGTATTTTGTTACAAAAGTGACACTATCAATTTTTCATCTCCTTGTCTAACGCTTTCAAATTTTGTCTGAAATTTGTTTCTAGGAATATATAAAATGTCGACACTATGCTTCAACAAAGCTCAGGCAGCCTTAATTCTAGAAAAAATGTAAGAAGAAAAACCAGTGTAAGCAGTAAACACTAACTAAGAAGCAAACAAATGTAAGAGTTTAACTGATGTATATGGTAACCATTGTATAACTACAGCCGATGTAATAAATGAATAAATGCAAGATCTCAGGTATGAAGTAAATTTGTGAAAGGGTATGCATTTAACCAATGTTAGAATTAATACGTTAAAACATTAAAATAAGTAAGCAGTAATCATTCATCTCTTAGAAATAATATTTTTTCTGGACTGAACAAGACATGCAATAAATGTTTTCAAAGTGGAAATTGCCACCAATATAGCAAAAAGGGCCACCCATTCCCCATGAATAAAAAAAATGAAATATAGTTTAAAGTACATCCTTATGCAATAAATGTTTTAGACAAAATAACTTGTAAAGGTATTTAATAAAAATGCTTTGAATATTCATGCATGCTGAGGTAAAGTAATGTACGAAATAACTTCCTCAGATCTTATCTAAGACTCTTGCAGTTCCAGCATTGTTAATAAAAACTAGAACTGTGTCCATAGGACACGGATGCCCCCACTATGCATAAGTGCTCATAAACAAGAGCATGTATATTCTGTATGTAAGATTTAGGTGGGGAACAATTTTTTTCTGTAGTTGCAAATGAATTGAGGTGTTTTGTATATTATTAATGCTGTCCTTTTATTTCAAAATTAGATATTTTATACTGAAACAAGGGCTGTCGGATGGACAGCACGCTTGATTATTCTTAGTGCTTGAAGGTATAATAAAAGCCTGAAATTAAAGATTTTTCAAAGTCTTAAAAGGGGAATAACTAATAAAAATGCTTAATAGAGTTATGGGCCTTGATGGAATGACACAGTCTACAGCCAAGTTTGAACCAAATATCTGCAGTAGAAAGGGAAGAAATAGTGAAAATGAGAAGCTTGCCCTAAAACTTTAACCCAATAGCCACACCGCAAGTACAATAGACCTCCTTATTCTTTGAATAGTCAACATAAAAATGTTGTAAATATTTATGTACTATGAGGAATCACATTAGCGAAGACGAAGAAAGAGACACACAAGTAATTACATGTTGCTGATATTAAAGTAAGCAGGAAAAAAATTTAAAAAATGTTACACATGAAAGTTAACTACAGATTAAAGTATAGAAACCCCAGGTGTGTCAGGTCCCGTAAAAAACATTACCCTTCCTTTGCTATCATCTACACATTAAGGTTGTTCATCCCTGAAAGTTTAAGCAAAATCTGCCATCCGGTTTATGAGGAGTTGCGTCCACAAATTTATTTCACTTTATGGTATATAGTGAAACGCAGCAAAAAATCCTTCCTTTACTTCCATCTACACATTAAGGTTGTTCATCCCTGGAAGTTTAAGCAAAATCTGCCATCCGGTTTAAGAGGAGTTGCGTTCACAAAATTTCTATATGGTATACAGTGAAAAAATCAACAAAGGGCCATAATTCTGTTAAATTTAGTTGCAGCAAAAATTCCTTCTTTTACTACCATCTACACATTAAGGTTGTTCATCCCTGGAAGTTTAAGCAAAATCTGCCATCCGGTTTAAGAGGAGTTGCGTTCACAAAATTTCTACATAGTATATAGTGAAAAAATCAACAAAGGGCCATAATTCTCTTAAATTTGGTCACAGCAAAAATTCCTTCCTTTACTACCATCTACACATTAAGGTTGTTCATCCCTGGAAGTTTAAGCAAAATCTGCCATCCGGTTTAAGAGGAGTTCGTTCACAAGATTTCGGGACGGACGTACGGACGGACGGACGGACAAGTGCAACGTTATATGCTCCCCACTTTGTGGGAGCATAAAAACACACATACATATATTTCAGTAACTTCTATTGCCTTCGTTCAGCGCTCAATGCCATGCAAGTTCCCCCATTCATTTCAGTATACAACAAACTATATCAAGTTTGAAACTTCATGCAATGAAAATTTCTTCCTATCAGTATACGAAATTTACATTTTTTTCAACACTTATCAAAAGATGAATTACAAAGCAAATTGAAGAACCGTAAACCTAAATGTTTCATTTGTAAAATATAATTACCAGCATCTGATGTTTCTCGGCGATGGCGATCTATAAACAACGAATCTTCAAAAATAGTTCAACAAAATTTAGATCGGCGCCCTCAGTCAGTGTTAAGCTTCAAAAACAATTAAACAATTTAACGTGTATACACTTCTTTTTTAAAAGGCTATTTTTGTGAATTATAATATTAAGATTTAAATTTAAAAATTTGGGAAAATCTTAAAATAGCCGGAACCTTTAGGATTAAATTTTGTAAAATCATTACCTGGGCAACCAATATTAGAGCACGCCTGAGTTTCAATGGTCTCATCAATACAAAGGGCACCTCCATACTCAGGGATCGGATTTGTACAATCACGTGTCCTTGACCGTTCTCCTTCTCCACAAGTTACGTCACAAGTGCTCCATTCTGACCAATCGCTCAACCCACCATCAACTACAATTGACATTAAGATTCCTCCGTTGTTAGAATTTAAAAGGTTTTAAAAGTAAAAACGTTGATATATTGAGGTTAAAAGAGACTTAAAAATATTAAAGAACGTTGTTTACGAGAATCAATCAAAAAATATTTTGTAAATTTTACTGAAGGATGAAATAAGTCATGTTAATTTTACAAAAAACAATTCAGAATAACAATAACATCTCAGTGGTTTAAATTAAATAACTTGAATAAAAGGGAAAAAAGAGAAAAAGGTTAACATATGAATCTACCTGGCCGAGTTTAAAAATTCTTGAGTAAAACAAAGTAGTAATGTAAAACGAAATTTTGATACATATTAAATCCCACAAGAACAGCATTCGCGATGAAAACTGAAGAGAAAAGCAAGATGATAAAATCAAATGAATATCAAACGACCGCGCAGATATAACATCATAAAACAGCCACCGCCATTACAGAAATGGAAGAAAACAAAATAATCAGACGAAATTAGATCGATCGCTACGCTGCCGACACTTAGGTGAGGTTGAGTACATCCATATTCACTGTGCAAACATTCTCTAGAACAGACTTTAATCTTGGGTGTTGGTTTTGTGCTAACGCCGGAAAATCCAAACATCTAGATTGAAAACATACACAGAAATGAATTGTTCGTACTCAAATTCGAAGTGTATTCTGTAAACGAAGACTAATTAAAACCAAGCTTATATAACTTAACATGGGTAAAGATATTCGTAAAAACTAGAAACCTGGTTGAAAAGTTAACTATTGGTAACTTTGAAAAAGTCATATAAAAAAACTTAAATCTATATATATTTCTACTCAATTTAAATCCTCAAACAAAATATCAGATCAAAATTACCTGGGCAGAAAATTACATTGCAATAGTTTAGTTCGACGTCATTTCCGGAGCACAATTCACCTCCGAACTGCGGGACTGGATTTGTACAGCTGCGCGTTCTAGACTGCTGACCACCGCCACACGTCACTGAACATAATCCCCACTCACTCCATTCGGTATATCTACCATCAACAGGGCAGTCATTTATGTTGCATGTTTGTGTGTCTGTTTCATCACCATAGCACACATTACCACCAAACTGCGGGACCGGATTTGTACAGCTGCGTGTTCTAGATTGCTGACCACCGCCACATGTTACTGAACATGATCCCCACTCACTCCATTCAGTATATCCACCATCAATAGGACAGTCATTTGTATTACATGATTGTGTGTCTGTGTCATCACCAGAGCACGGATTACCACCAAACTGCGGGATTGGATTTGTACAACTGCGTGTTCTAGATTGCTGACCACCGCCACATGTTACTGAACATGTACCCCACTCACTCCAATCAGTATATCCACCATCAATAGGACAGTCATTTTTGTTGCATGTTTGTGTATCTGTGTCATCACCAGAGCACACATTACCACCAAACTGCGGGACCGGATTTGTACAGCTGCGTGTTCTAGATTGCTGACCACCGCCACATGTTACTGAACATGATCCCCACTCACTCCATACAGTATATCCACCATCAATAGGACAGTCATTTGTATTACATGACTGTGTGTCTGTGTCATTACCAGAGCAGAGGTTGCCACCAAACTGCGGGACTGGATTTGTACAGCTGCGTGTTCTAGATTGTTGACCACCGCCACAAGTCACTGAACATGTACCCCACTCACTCCATTCAGTAAATCCACCATCAATAGGACAGTCTTTAATGTTGCAGGTTTGTGTGTTTGTCTCAGCACCAGGGCACAGATTGCCACCAAACTGCGGGACTGGATTTGTACAACTGCGTGTTCTAGATTGCTGACCACCGCCACATGATACTGAACATGATCCCCACTCACTCCATTCAGTAAATCCACCATCAATAGGACAGTGATTTATGTTGCATGTTTGTGTGTCTGTCTCAGCACCAGGGCACAGATTACCACCAAACTGCGGGACTGGATTTGTACAGGTGCGTGTTCTAGATTGTTGACCACCACCACATGTTACTGAACATGACTCCCACTCACTCCAATCAGTATATCCACCATCAATAGGACAGTCATTTGTATTACACGATTGTGTGTCTGTGACATCACCAGAGCACGGATTGCCACCAAACTGCGGGACTGGATTTGTACAGGTACGTGTTCTAGATTGTTGACCACCATCACATGTTACTGAACATGACTCCCACTCACTCCAATCAGTATATCCACCATCAATAGGACAGTCATTGGTATTACATGATTGTGTGTCTGTGTCATCACCAGAGCACGAATTGCCACCGAACTGCGGGACTGGATTTGTACAAGTGCGTGTTCTAGATTGTTGACCACCGCCACATGTTACTGAACATGTATCCCACTCACTCCAATCAGTATATCCACCATCAATAGGACAGTCATTTGTATTACATGATTGTGTTTCTGTGTCATCACTAGAGCAGAGATTGCCACCAAACTGTGGGACTGGATTTGTACAACTGCGTGTTCTAGATTGTTGACCACCGCCGCAGGTTACTGAACATGACTCCCACTCACTCCAATCAGTAAATCCACCATCAATAGGACAGTCATTTATGTTGCATGTTTGTGTGTCTGTGTCATCACCAGAGCACACATTACCACCAAACTGCGGGACTGGATTTGTACAGCTGCGTGTTCTAGATTGCTGACCACCGCCACATGTTACTGAACATGATCCCCACTCACTCCATTCAGTATATCCACCATCAATAGGACAGTCATTTGTATTACATGATTGTGTGTCTGTGTCATCACCAGAGCACACATTACCTCCAAATTGCGGGACTGGATTTGTACAGGTGCGTGTTCTAGATTGTTGACCACCGCCACATGTCACTGAACATGATCCCCACTCACTCCATTCAGTAAATCCACCATCAATAGGACAGTCATTTATGTTGCATGTTTGTGTGTCTGTGCCATCACCAGAGCAAAGATTGCCACCAAACTGTGGGACTGGATTTGTACAACTGCGTGTTCTAGATTGTTGACCACCGCCACATGTCACTGCACATGTACCCCACTCACTCCATTCAGTATATCCACCATCAATAGGACAGTGATTTATGTTGCATGTTTGGGTGTCTGTCTTAGCACCAGGGCACAGATTGCCACCAAACTGCGGGACTGGATTTGTACAACTGCGTGTTCTAGATTGCTGACCACCGCCACATGTTACTGAACATGACTCCCACTCACTCCAATCAGTATATCCACCATCAATAGGACAGTCATTGGTATTACATGATTGTGTGTCTGTGTCATCACCAGAGCACAGATTGCCACCAAATTGCGGGACTGGATTTGTACAACTGCGTGTTCTAGATTGTTGACCACCGCCACATGTCACTGAACATGACTCCCAGTCATTCCATTCAGTAAATCCACCATCAATAGGACAATCATTTATGTTGCATGTTTGTGTGTCTGTCTCAGCACCATGGCACAGATTGCCACCAAACTGCGGGACTGGATTTGTACAGGTGCGTGTTCTGGATTGCTGACCGCCGCCACATGTTACAGAACATGATCCCCATTCACTCCATTCAGTATATCCACCATCAATAGGACAGTCATTTGTATTACATGATTGTGTGTCTGTGTCATCACCAGAGCACACATTACCACCAAACTGCGGGACTGGATTTGTACAGCTGCGTGTTCTAGATTGCTGTCCACCACCACATGTTACTGAA
This sequence comes from Cyclina sinensis, assembly GCA_012932295.1. NCBI lineage: Eukaryota > Metazoa > Mollusca > Bivalvia > Venerida > Veneridae > Cyclina > Cyclina sinensis. The sequence continues at coordinate 1,955,213 of JAAONU010000011.1, forward strand.
CATGATCCCCACTCACTCCATTCAGTATATCCACCATCAATAGGACAGTCATTTGTATTACATGATTGTGTGTCTGTGTCATCACCAGAGCACACATTACCACCAAACTGCGGGACTGGATTTGTACAGCTGCGTGTTCTAGATTGCTGTCCACCACCACATGTTACTGAACATGATCCCCACTCACTCCATTCAGTATATCCACCATCAATAGGACAGTCATTTGTATTACATGATTGTGTGTCTGTGTCATCACCAGAGCACACATTACCACCAAACTGCGGGACTGGATTTGTACAGCTGCGTGTTCTAGATTGCTGACCACCGCCACATGTTACTGAACATGTACCCCACTCACTCCAATCAGTATATCCACCATCAATAGGACAGTCATTTGTATTACATGATTGTGTGTCTGTGTCATCATCAGAGCACACATTACCACCAAACTGCGGGACTGGATTTGTACAGCTGCGTGTTCTAGATTGCTGACCACCGCCACATGTTACTGAACATGTACCCCACTCACTCCAATCAGTATATCCACCATCAATAGGACAGTCATTTTTGTTGCATGTTTGTGTGTCTGTGTCATCACCAGAGCACAGATTGCCACCAAACTGTGGGACTGGATTTGTACAGGTGCGTGTTCTAGATTGTTGACCACCACCACATGTCACTGAACATGACTCCCACTCACTCCATTCAGTATATCCACCATCAACTGAAAATTATTCATACTTCTTTGTTGACATTTCATTTCTATTCCAAATTGTATATACATGTACTTTATTCTGCTTTTTTTTAATCTATATTACATTTATGTCTTGTCTTATTTATACTTGACTTTTGTAAATGATTTGTAGTCCATGTATGCTTCCATCAGAATCAAATTCTAATAAGTTAATTTCGAATGCAATGCTTGCTTAATAGAATACTACTAAGATGCAGAGTAGAATATGTGTTAGAAAATTAAGTCATGACTGTATTGAACTATTACGTTCCCAAATGTCTGAACTTCATTAGAAGTCGTCAACATTTTTTTCGAAAAAAAAAAAAAACCTAGTCCCCATTCCCCCATTTCAACCAATTATTGGGTCATTGACCTTAACTTCATAGGATTGCTTCATAGTCAGTTATCTTTCTTTCACACAAGTGTTTCCACGTGTAACTGTGTATAACAACCACACACACACAATTCCTTAAGGTTTTTCAGATTAATTAAATTCATGGCTCCCAGGAACTGGGTCACGCTTTCATTAACTGACTCTGTTGAACTTTAAAAAGAATCTTCTCCTTAACTGTCGATTGCATTTTAATCCTCTTATAAAAATGTTCATCTGGTGACCTAAACCATGATAATGCATTAGAATAATAGGACAGCCAGGTACTCGGACTTCGCAATATTCGCAATATATCATTCTCTGCCTGTTGCATTTAGTTTATTTAGAGTAGCATTAAAGGAATCACAACACACCATGAATGCCTGATAACAGTTGGAAAACCCTATGTTAGTCAAACAGCCAAAATAATATGAAAGGAAAACAATAAGTGTTAATATATTAGATGTACAATGTTAAAGCTAACCCGGGCATGCTCCTAAATTACAGCGGATGGTCTCTGAAGTTTCTCCCGTGCAGTCGGCTCCACCGTATTCCGGAACAGGGTTTGTACATGTGCGTTCTCTAGATTGTGTCCCGGCCTCACAAGTCACAGAACACGTGGACCAGGGAGACCAGTCTGTCAGACCACCATCAACTAGAGAAGAATGTAAGAGTTCTTTGCTTACATATTTAAATAAAGCGGGTGTTTAAAGAGAATAGTCTTAACAAATTACTGTACCGAAACTGAAATATGCAGTAGGTCTATTTATAAAAATGAAACAATATGTCTGATTCTGTGCAGTCTAAATCTGATGTCATTTGGTGAGAGTAACTATATATCTGCTAGAATTTAAAAGCACCTTCCTTTAAAATGAAAAATACATAGCAAAATGATGTTAACGTGAATGAATCTTAATTTGATCATGACACAGGGTGTATTAAACATTTGTTTCAAGCTATTACACTGAATTTATGAGAATTATGATAAAAAAAAACTCTTAAGACAAGAAAAGCAATGTAAATTAAGAAGTATTTTACCTGGACAAGGATTCGTGTTGCAAGTTTCAATGTCGACAGAAGGATCAGTACATTCACTTCCACCATACTGAGGGGCGGGGTTTGTACATTCACGTGACCGCGCTTCTCGTTCCGGTGCCACACGTGACTGTGCACATGGGTCCACGTGTTCCATTCAGTGTAGCCACCATCAACTTCAAAATACGCATTTTTTATGATACTTTACAAAGAAACAACAAAAACACAAAAACAATCAAAACAAATGAACACTTTAAAATCCACAAAGTCGTACTAGCTAAAAAGAGGAAAATTACACAAATCAATATAACTATTCGATTTCTGTAACAACGTAATATGAGATGATGAAGTGGTTTACAGAATAATTAATTCATTTAATTCAAAATTTGAGAGGAATAAATAGAGACAAAATGTTGAATTTGTCCTTTCAACATAATTTCCTTAGAATCTCAAGAAAAGGGTTCAACAAGTTTTACAGTGCTGCTGTTTTTAAAGGCAAGTTTGAAACACATTTATGAGAGCCATCCCACTTACTAAATAGGATAAGGTTTTCATATCTAAAAATCAATTAGCGTGCATGTATTCAATTAATTTCAAGTTGTTTCAAGATACATAAAACAAACAAGTAAGTCCCTTTAAACATACCTGTGATGTGCTCTTCGATTACAACAAACATCGTGATCACCATGTTTCACACAACATAAATTTCCAGGCAGTGTGTGTCCTTTATATGTGAACACTTACATAACATAATAATAACATTTGGTTTTAAAAACAATTATCTTTTTTATTTGTCAGTGCACAACATAATACATAATACACGTGAAATTACATGTGCATCAATACTTGTTCTACATAAGCTTTCCTTTCGAAATATTACAAACTTCTTGTTAAATCTTGTCTCGAAAGACTTTTATATGTGTTCCACTGAAACGGAATTTCGTGATAAACAAATTCGAAATAGCGGACTTCAACTTTAAAATGTTCGATTCATATCAACTCCAATATCGTTTCGTTGTTTAACCATGCGTTTATCAGTATAAAGCTCTATAATAAAACAAAACAAAACGGAAGGCTAGGCTACCCTAAAATCAATGTGTAATCATATTGTAAAAGTAAAAATCAACCACCAATCATGCTTCACAAGAAAATATGACAACAAAATCTGCAGAAGGTTGAGGAAAGTCAAATGTGTAAAAAGTGAAAGAAACATAAAATAAACACACAGTGAGCCTCAAAACCTAGGACCAGTTAAAACTGAAAGCTGACTTTATAAAAATGACTCATGTATTCCTACTTGGGCAAGGGTCTAATATACAAGCTATGGCTTCAGAGTTTTCTCCCTCACATATACCCTCTCCCTCAGTACCAATACACGCCCTTGTTCTAGTCTGGGTACCCTCAGCACAGGTTACACTGCAGTCACTCCAGGAACTCCATGCTCCGTAAGTACCATCCACTGAAAAACAGAGAATAGAATAAAATCTGTTCAGCAAATAATGTAATTGACCAGCATATATCTAGCACCATGCTTAAGCATTAACTTCCTTCGAATTTAAAAAGATCATCTGGTACTTTAAAGATCTTTTAATAACAAGACCTTTAACTTAACACATCTGCTATCAAGTAAGTGAGTTTAAGGTAAACGAAACACTGCTATTTTCCTAACCTTTTTTTCACGGTCGTTCACCCCCCAGTTTTTTTTTTTTTTCAATTCTACTTTTATCTTTTACGCAAAACTAGTACACATCAATCAATATTTAAACTCCTTTCTAAGAAAACAAGAGCTTGTTAAATTGCCTACAATCATTCTACAATATCGGTAAAATATCATTATAGCAGGTCGTTTTATTAGGCTAATATCTGACGGAAAACTATAAATACTTTCACCGACGGAATTTGAAACGAACCGATTTCCGGTTTACTAACCAGAAGAAAAGGTACGCCTAATACTTATATTTTAGTACATAAAGTGCGGATTGCAGAATTCAGGTCAGCAAAATCCTTAACAAACTCTTAACAACAAAACCAGAAGATATTTTTTAAAAAAGGAAACAGAAAAGAAAAATGACGTACAGTTGGCACAAGTGTCTCCATAGTAATTTCCGGTACAGAAACATCGGAATTTGCCGCCCAGGTCCTGACACGTCCCTCCGTTCAAACATGTATCACTGTAACAATTTGCCATGTCTGCAAGTGATAGATAACATATAATTTGCTTATAACACTCGTGATAAACACTTGTACTCCTGAATTTGCAATATCTTTCAGTAAAAAGGACTTTGTTTGTTTGTTTGTTTTTTATCTAAGATTTATTCATTAAGTTCAGACCTAAAACTCAGGTCCTTTTCAAAGTATCATTATCAATGTTGTCTTTTATTAAGACAAACGTCTTTGATCAGAACAAAAAAATCACCTTATACGGGACTTTTAAGTTGTTGGTAAAAGACTGCTTTACTATAAGAAGAGATACATGTACTTTACTTTCACGTACCAACAAACACTGCAAACACGTCCGCTAACTGTGACTCTGTTGTGTCTGCAGAGAAATAAAATGAGCTAATATACACGCGATTTGTGTAATAATGACATATTTTCATATTTATACAGAAATACACAAGTTTAAATATCGAAACGTAATACACCGAATAAATTCAAAGAAACACCAATCAATTCCTTTTTCGTGAGTTATTACGTCTCAACAGACCTACTTATACCATGGTGAATGCTAACACAAAAAATGTTGGGTTTTGAACATTCAAATATCTTCATTTCTTATTTAAACAGAACCACTTTTAACAATTACTGATAAAGCATACTGCGTCTTTTCTTTAACTACATAAGTGTATAATATCCTGACGAATTTTAAGACACTGAATACAGCATGGATCACAAACCACTACAACATAACTTCAAACGAAAGAAAAACTTGAAATTTACGTTTTCGGTTTACAGGTTTTCACGAGAATGCACCTACCAGTGAGTGCTGCGTCTAGGGTATTTGAAAAGACGAACTGGGGTAGATCATTCCTGGTTGAGCACGCGCTGTCAGCGTCCACTACAAAGAAAACACCTGTAGCTGACACGGCCCCACAATCCGTGGACTTACCAATGAAAAATCGAAACGTTGATGAATTCGCTGCAAAAAAGTGTTTGTTTGAGCGAAAATCACGCAAATTTAAGACAACATAATACACTAATGTTTGTCATTCTTATCGAGCATCACAATATTACGTTGGACTTGTAATATAGCTGAATTTAATAAGCTTGAAGCAAAGTTAATGTTTAAGTGTTATTTATGATAGATAATCACATCTTTAATCATCGAAATTTAAACGTAACTAAGTAGTTTAGAAACAGACAGGAAGTAAACGGTCTAACCCTTGTATGCTGCATGTGTAGCCGTTGTCGACAGCCGCTGTGTTGGTGAGCCCCGTGACACTTGTGTACAGTAACCTGTTACAATCCAGCCAGTCCTAGTGTTGCTGCTTCCATGTGGCATCATATACAGCACTAAATACCTCCAGACCATTCTTGTATGCTGCTAGTTTCACCTGAATTAAGGACAGAATTTTAATATTGTTGACATGACTGTAAGTTTTCCGTATTTTCAATGAGAACAGACGTGATACATTAACAATATAAGAAAGTGAATAAATCACATGATGATACCTACACAAATTGGTGAGATTTAACCAAAAGGATGTCGTCTGAAACTTTAATTACAAAATGTTGGTGCATTTCTTGTTGTTGTTGTTGTTGCCTTCTGATTTGCCTTTTGCTTGTATTTGGTAAAACTAGAATTTCCATTACTCGAACTTAAATGCGCAGTTAAGTACGAAGGCGTCATTACCGCTCTGATATAATATGATGTCCACTGGTCTATGATACTCAGACTTAAATGTTGTGGCTGAGAAAAGCGTTGCTGCATCGCTATTGTCTTCGTTCAAACCTCCCGTCTCAGTCCATAAGGTATACACACCAGACTTTGGTGACACATTGCCTCCTGCTGATACTTTCATCACAAGTCGCCACCCTAAAGTTACAAAGCACTGTTGTAATATGTCGAATAAATTCTTACCTCGGGAAACAAGCAGGCAGCTAATGTTCACAACGCATCATTCAAACATGGCTTGATAATGTAAAAAGCAAAAGGTATCTACTAGAGTTTATATGGGTCACATTCAATCTTGATGTAGAGTCATGTTTATTTAAATATCGTCTACCGCACCCCCCCCCCACCCCCACCCCCACAGCCCCTAAACTGAGTCCTTATTTAGGTTTCACTATGTAACTGCCAATATAGCCTTTGAATGATAAAAGAAATGGTTATGTTTACCATGAACGAAGACGACCATCACGTCTGCGTACTGGAACAAGGCTGAAAAAAAGAGGGGAATAACTTCATGTATTGACTTTATGAACAGCAAAAGAGAATACCAACCAATTCGTTACAGAATGAATTCTGATTGAATAACGACAGCATGTTATACGATTTTTTTTCACATTTGTCGTCTCAAGATGGAAAGAGAAAGGTTTCTGGTTTCGAATAATGGATACTTTATCTTGTATAGAAAAAAAATAGCACAAAAACAACATTTTAAACATATCGATAATGTAAGTATGGTTAAAGTCATCGTCGGATACCCACGTTCGATCCATTCCGTTTCACTCTATTTATCTACCGTGGGACAATTGGTTGGTAAAAATTTCGTACTCATGAATAATTCATTACCTATTTTCATTGGTTTCCGAAAGATTTCCCTTGCGCAATCTCAGCCAATGAAAGTACTCGTTACAATTTGCCTTTCGCGCCCATGTTTAAATCTTGGGAAATTCGTCTATTTTAAGTAACTTGTCATTATTCATACTCTTCACACTGAAGAGTATCTATTTGTATTGCGATATCTCATTCGACGAGAAGTTACTTCCCTTTGCTAATAAATATTCATGAAAACGAATAATCTGCAGTCAATTATCCCACGGTACATAATGTAGTTGTGCGGAATATGTACCGGGGGTCACCGACAATGGGTTATAGTAAGATAGGAGTTCACGTTTCCTTGATAAACCATGGGGAATTGAGATGTGGGTATAAAGCAAGTGGATAAAACATTTCCACTGCAAGTCGTTAAAGAAGGATTAAATATTGTGACTACATAATAAACGGATAACCAAGATCATATATAGGCTACAAATAACAACCAAAGATCATACATGGGTTGGCAGCCGCGGTGTCTGTATTGTATAGGAAGTACGGTTTCTTCTTGACGGAACTGGTGTCCCAGCTGCACGTGCCGTTGTTCCTAGGTTCTTTAACCAACATCCAGCCCAGTTGCTCCGTACTAGAACATCCGGTATCATCAGCCACAGTCTGAATCTGCCAGTTACGATGCGTATCCCTTAAAAAATAAACATCTATGTTTACGCCTTGTGAATTCGTCGGGTATTTGCCAGACCATGGTTTCTCTATAGCTTTACTTGGTAAAACATTAAGCTCATCTGGTCAATGCACTGGCTTGGTCATCAGATCTCGGATTGTTACTATTAGCAAAAATTTGCAATAGGTATAGTAATGTATGACTTATGTTGGGACAAATATGGCAAATGTTTTCATAACTCATTCTTATGAGTATCGCTACGATTAGCCGAATTTTCGACAGTTCAGTTCCATTCTTAATTTGCTCGGTTAATGCATAAACATGATAACATTAGAAAAACATAAATCTAATAGTTAGACTAGTTGAGGCTAACATAATGTCACAACAGTCTGCATTAAGAATGACGTAGCATTCAGTAAATTAAAATTTACATAAGATTTGTTTGATAAACACACATTTTTTTCATCAGAAAAGTTTGTACTTGGAAACATGATTAGCACTTGACATTTCCCAAGCCTGGCGCAAGTTCAACATTCAAAAGCGTTCTTAATCTCAATATCAGTTTGCTAGACCAATATGTGCAATGAATTAATAAAGATATGTTTATATGAACAGACTTGTACATCCTTTTCTAAAATCGAAGAATAAAATACTTTTTTAAATTTTATTATTCTAAGAGGTACACATGAAACAAATGAAAGCACATGTATGGATATAAGAGAATAAAAAACACAATGCACACTAATTGCTTCACTGAATCAGTTAACAGTGCTCACCCTTCGATAGAGCACACATCCAGAGCTGCATCATTCAGTGTACTGCCGTAACTGCTGTATAGTATGTTGTGTTCACTGAACCAGGATAGTTTGTCCGAGTTAACACCGTCAAAGACAACGTATGCATGCTCAACACCGCTCTTAAACATGGAGAACTTCACCTAAAATAAAATAGGAAAATTACGGAAAACCATTCTGCCATGCTAATTGCTGAATGCGTAATGACAATTGCTTAATGTTGAATGCTAAATGCGAAATGCCAATTGCTTAATGGTAAATACGAAATGCCAATTGCTTAATGGTAAATGCGAAATGCCAATTGCTTAATGACTAATTGCTGGACAAAGAAGAATCTACATTTAGCATGGCAGAATGGCTTTTAGAAATTGACATTTGAAATTTGTCATTAAGCATCGGTCTTTTGGAACACTCGGTCTTTTCCGTAGATTCTTCTTTGTGTAGCAATAATCATTAAGCAATATTGGCATTTTGCATTCAGCAATCAGCTTGGCAGAATTGCTTTCCGTAAATAATAGTTCATTAACAAAGAGGGTAAAATGTAAGTATTGAAAATATTTCCGTGGAAAAAAACATATACTATGGGTTTGTTTTCTTAACTGTGGCCCCTTCATAATACCGAGGCAGTGAGGTGTCTTTTACCAATGTTTTTTTTTTTTTTCTCAATCTAACCGACAACAGAAAGACAGGCAGACAGACTGACATATTATGATAAAAAAAACTACTGTACACCAAACGATGTTTTGCCATGATAATAGATTTGTGTATTGAAGTAAACCTTTCCGTCACTGTTGAGCTTTGAGCAAAAATTGCAACTTAAAGAGGCTGTACTCCAGATCTGACATAAAAAAAAATTTTTCATAAATTATATATTTAGATGCCGTGAGATTGTAACAACATAATATTTTACTTCAAAACTGATTATAAAAGTCAAAATAGAATAAAAAAAAATATTTTCGCTCCAGTCTGATTTGAACTCTGGACCCTTATGTTAACAAAATATTTCCGACGCTTTTACTGTCACCACCACCGCCGCCTGTGATATTACAGATATTTACTTTAAATCTTATACGATATAGTTATACCGTCGCGTTACGGTATAGCACTTTGAAATGGAAAAAATTAATTTATAGTGTAATTATTTCACTTATTTTTGTCAGTAAGTTATTTTTTAAGTATTAGCCATAAATATTACAAATAATTTATAATACAAGAAAACTTTTTTTTTTTTGTCATCTGGAGCACAGCCCCTTTAAAAATTTTAAGAAGAAAATAACAAGCTCAACAATTAAAAGAAATATTAGTACAAACCATGTCGATAAAATATGTATCCCAAAGGTTAATAACATTTGACTTGAAGATTTGTGACGTCTGCGTATGTTGAAGGTTTCTAACAGTCAGATCCGAGTTGTCGTTCTCGGCCAGATCAGACAAGAACAGGCCTGTAAGGTTGGATATACCAACAATGGATGGTTTGATACCTTCTACACCTTTGAAAGCCATGTCCCATACTGAAACAACGTGAATAAAGAAATATGGCTCTTGGCAGTAATGAAATATGTGTAGATGCACAGGATGGGAAAAAAAACGGCTGCATTATTTTGAAGCACAAAAGTCATTTCATCTTTAATTGAAACACACCAAATGTAAGGTTTTAATGAAAATTTTAAAGCATGGCAGGACATATAATCATGGAAATTTCATGTCACGAATTTGAAATTAAAACATGCACACATGTAAACTACATTACTAATGCACTTTCGTATCTGATTTTAAATAGAATCTGCCGAAGTGCAAATGTACAGTCGGGCAACTTAAATCAAATACAATATATAAAAGTAAACTTCATGATCAAAGCGTTTTAAGTGTCGTAATATTAATTTCAAGATAATAAGCACGTGACTACCTTGAAAGAAGATACCCATACTGTCTGCAGTCTCCAACTCTGTAATGAAATAAAGACAATTGATATTGCTGTTGCGTCGACAGCATTACTGGCTACCTATTAAGTTCACATCGGTCATATCAATAAGTGAAACAATAAATGAAGTCGACAAAATGAATACGCAAACAACAAAATATCATAAACTGAAATGATGGCACTTAAAAATATTGAAAATGTCAATCTGGTCATAATGGAAACTGTCTGTTTATTTCTTGACCACTTATCATGAAAAAATATATATATTCTTTTAATTTGGTTAATAACAAAGGCCGTTAAATGTCATTTAAAGTAATCTCTCTGGTTCATAAATATTTTTGTCTCTCTTTTGTAAGAAATGGTATAAACTGACGCTTGGCTTCATGTTTCCTAGGTTACGAGTTTATGTTAGAATCACTTCCTTACGTGTCATAAGGTCAGCCTTAGTTGTCAGACTAGAATATTTGAAGTATGGCTTGGGGTTGGTGCCGTCTGCTGGCATGTAATCCGGACACAAGGTGAATCCAAAGTCGGTATCAGCTACAACCAGCCAGCCAGTTGTCTGCGGACAGTACGCCATCATGTACGAAACTTTCATCATAGTTAGGGGCAATCCATTGTAGACATTTCTACAAATAGAAAACAAGAAACATCGTGATGCGACGAAACCATTAATGTTTCACAGAAGCTTTGTCATCAAGTGCCATGGTGAATATTGTGAGCATATTTTTAATTGAAATGTTTTTTGGTGGAATTATGGCCTTTTAAAATTTTTACATGTATAATAAATAGATGAACATTAATTTGTATTTTTCATAGTTCTACAGATCTGAAATGCTAATTGTATCTAATTATATGTATACTATTGCAAACAACGAACTTAGGTACAAATTAATTTCATTCATAATACTAATCTATTCATTCGATTATAGTATAATATTACTATGTTGCTTTGTCATTTTGTTTGCTTTTGACATTTCGCACAGACGAAATTGTTCAGTATATATTCCATATAAGGAAAAAAAACAAAGAGTCATAATTAGATAAAAAATTATCGAATCACAAAACCTCGACAATATGCGCCAGGGCACTTGATGACAAAGCTTCTGTGAAAGTTTGATCAAAATCCGTTGAGAAATGTAGGAGGAGTTGCGCACAGAAGAAATTGATCACTATATATTCCATATAAGAAAAAAAGGAAGGGCCATAATAAGGTCAAAAATTATCGAATCTCAAAACCCCGACAATATGCGCCAGGGCACTTGATGACAAAGCTTCTGTGAAAGTTTGGTCAAAATCCCTTGAGAAATGTAGGAGGAGTTGCGCACAGAAGAAATTGTTTACGCCCGCCCGCCGACATACCTCAACCTAATAGCCAGATTTTTTCCTTCGGAAAACCTGGTTAATAAAAACTATCTTCTTTTATCTATATTTATCTTTTTTTTTTTTTGCTAATGTGACTAAGTCATTACTTTATCTTGATAGTCGACTAACATTTAGAGGCCTTGCAACTTTAAGGGCAGAGTTTCTTTTTTTCTTCTTCTTTTTGACATTTCTTTCCGATTTTACTCTTCAGACATATTTATACATAATGTTATTATCGGAAATAAAATGTTATCTGAAACTTTCATAGTCATATTGTCTTATATGTGTGAAGTTGGTCTGCAGTTCGCAGTTCGCAATTCGCGATTCGAATTGCGAACTGCAAACTGGCATGCAGTTCGCGATTCAAACTTGAAGATTTTCAGTGTTCTTCTTGGGAAAATTTATGACTTACTAACTTCATAAACCAAAAAGAAATAGTTCTAAGTCCAATTGCAAACTAGCATGCTGTTCGCGATTCGAATTGCGAACTGCAAACTGGTCTGCAGTTCGCAGTTCGCAATTCGCGATTCGAATTGCGAACTGCAAACTGGCATGCAGTTCGCGATTCAAACTTGAAGCTTTTCAGAGTTCTTCTTGTGAAAATTTATTACTTACTAACTTCATAAACCAAAAAGAAATAGTTCTAAGATAGAGAAAATAAACAAAAGTCCAATTGCAAACTAGCATGCGGTACGCGATTCGAATTGCGAACTGCAAACTGGCATGCAGTTCGCGATTCAAATTTCAAGCTTTTCAGTGTTCTTCTAGGGAAAATTTATGACTAACTTACTTCATAAACCAAAAAGAAATAGTTCTTAGTCGAATTGCAAACTAGCATGCGGTTCGCGATTCGAATTGCGAACTGCAAACTAGCATGCAGTTCGCGATTCAAACTTGAAGCTTTTCAGAGTTCTTCGTGTGAAAATTTATTACTTACTAACTTCATAAACCAAAAAAGAAATAGTTCTAAGATAGAAAAAAAACATAAGTCAATTGCAAACTAGCATGCGGTTCGCGATTCGAATTGCGAACTGCAAACTAGTCTGTAGTTCGCAGTTCGTTTTTCGCGATTCGAATTGCGAACTGCAAACTAGCATGCAGTTCGCGAGTCAAATTTGAAGATTTATAGTGTTCTTTTTGTGAAAATGTTCTTCTATTATTTCATACTTACTTCATAAACCAAAAAGAAATGGTTCTAAAATAGAGAGAAAAAAAAAACAAATAGTTCTAAGTCCAATTGCAAACTAGCCTGAGGTTCGCGATTCGAATTGCGAACTGCAAACTGGTCTGCAGTTTGCGATTCAATTTGAAGATTTTCAGTGTTCTTATATGAAAATTTAATTCTTACTTAATAAACCAAAAAGAAATAGTTCTAAAATAGAGAACAAAACATAAGTCCAATTGCAAACTAGCATGCGGTTCGCGATTCGAATTGCGAACTGCAAACTGGCATGCAGTTCGCAATTCAAACTGAAAAATTTTCAGTGTTCTTCTTGGGAAAATTTATTACTTACTAACTTCATAAACCAAAAAGGAATAGTTTTAAAATAGAGAAAAAAATATAAGTCCAATTGCAAACTAGCATGCGGTTCGCGATTCGAATTGCGAACTGCAAACTGGCATGCAGTTCGCAATTCAAACTGAAAAATTTTCAATGTTCTTCTTGGGAAAATTTATTACTTATTAACTTCATAAACCAAAAAGGAATAGTTTTAAAATAGAGAAAAAAATATAAGTCCAATTGCAAACTAGCCTGCGGTTCGCGATTCGAATTGCGAACTGCAAACTGGCATGCAGTTCGCAATTCAAGCTTGAAAATTTTCAGTGTTCTTCTTGGGAAAATTTATTTCTTACTAACTTCATAAACCAAAAAGAAATAGTTTTTAAAAACACTGAAAAGCTTCAAGTTTGAATCGCGAACTGCATGCCAGTTTGCAGTTCGCAATTCGAATCGCGAATTGCGAACTGCGAACTGCAGACCAGTTTGCAGTTCGCAATTCGAATCGCGAACCGCATGCTAGTTTGCAATTGACTTATGTTTTTTTTCTATCTTAGAACTATTTCTTTTTTGGTTTATGAAGTTAGTAAGTAATAAATTTTCACACGAAGAACTCTGAAAAGCTTCAAGTTTGAATCGCGAACTGCATGCTAGTTTGCAGTTCGCAATTCGAATCGCGAACCGCATGCTAGTTTGCAATTCGACTAAGAACTATTTCTTTTTGGTTTATGAAGTAAGTAAGTCATAAATTTTCCCTAGAAGAACACTGAAAAGCTTGAAATTTGAATCGCGAACTGCATGCCAGTTTGCAGTTCGCAATTCGAATCGCGTACCGCATGCTAGTTTGCAATTGGACTTATGTTTATTTTCTCTATCTTAGAACTATTTCTTTTTGGTTTATGAAGTTAGTAAGTAATAAATTTTCACAAGAAGAACTCTGAAAAGCTTCAAGTTTGAATCGCGAACTGCATGCCAGTTTGCAGTTCGCAATTCGAATCGCGAATTGCGAACTGCGAACTGCAGACCAGTTTGCAGTTCGCAATTCGAATCGCGAACAGCATGCTAGTTTGCAATTGGACTTAGAACTATTTCTTTTTGGTTTATGAAGTTAGTAAGTCATAAATTTTCCCAAGAAGAACACTGAAAATCTTCAAGTTTGAATCGCGAACTGCATGCCAGTTTGCAGTTCGCAATTCGAATCGCGAATTGCGAACTGCGAACTGCGAACTGCAGACCAGTTTGCAGTTCGCAATTCGAAATCGCGAACCGCATGCTAGTTTGCAATTGACTTATGTTTTTTTTTTTTCTATCTTAGAACTATTTCTTTTTGGTTTATGAAGTCAGTAAGTAATAAATTTTCACACGAAGAACTCTGAAAAGCTTCAAGTTTGAATCGCGAACTGCATGCTAAATTTGCAGTTCGCAATTCGAATCGCGAACCGCATGCTAGTTTGCAATTCGACTAAGAACTATTTCTTTTTGGTTTATGAAGTAAGTCATAAATTTTCCCTAGAAGAACACTGAAAAGCTTGAAATTTGAATCGCGAACTGCATGCCAGTTTGCAGTTCGCAATTCGAATCGCGAACCGCATGCTAGATTGCAATTGGACTTATGTTTATTTTCTCTATCTTAGAACTATTTTTTTTTGGTTTATGAAGTTAGTAAGTAATAAATTTTCACAAGCAAAACTCTGAAAAGCTTCAAGTTTGAATCGCGAACTGCATGCCAGTTTGCAGTTCGCAATTCGAATCGCGAATTGCGAACTGCGAACTGCAGACCAACTTCACAAATATTATTGTCTTTATCAAATTTGTTTTATCCTGATTATCTTTTTAAATGAAACAAAACACACATTCGTGCTATATTTAGTAGATCCGCCCTGGTTCATTTCTTCATAACTTTATAGTTAGTTTGTCTCTTTTTGTCTCTTTTAGTTTATTTATCGTCGGTACCGGTTGTCCATATCACCGGCACCCCTCTGGACCCCTGGGATATCAGTCCAGCGCGTTACCACTGGACCACATCCGCTCCTGATATACATGTAGTTCGTTCATGGCTACTTGCAATATTTATACAAGAACTAACCTTCCGGGACACTCTGCTGGAAGGGTGTTGTCTGGAAGATCTGTGAAGGACGAGTATAATATATTGTCACATTTGAACCATGTCGTTTTCGACTTTCCAATACCATTAAACACAACATAAGCTTTCTCTACGTTATCTTTGAAAAACGCTAACTTGATCTGAAAATTATGAAACATACTTGGAATTGAAAAATAAAGAGCATTGTTGTCTAATTTTAGTAGTATCGTTCTTTAAATAATCAAACGGTAAATGAACTTGGTTTGAACTGTTATGAGTAGACAAAATGGTTGTATCCATGTTTCATTTGTTGTTCATGGAGTATTTTCCATCAAGTTTTATTTTTTTCTGTATTTTAAAATGGCCAACAATTTCTTTAAAGTCTAGAAGTTTTCTGAAAGTAATGGTAAAAGAATTTGGTCCTCGCATTTGTTTGATAGGTAGACAAATATGGTTTTATCCATATTTCATTTATTGTTCATGGAGTATTTTCAATTAAGATTTTAGTTTTTAGTCTTTAATGACCACACATTTTTTAAAGCTTGGAAGATCTTCAATTGCTCATGTGTAAAGTAAACCATATTACCGCCTGCACGCTGATGTAACCATCTTCCCATTGTTCTACAATTTCCGACTTGTAATGATCGCTGCTGGTACCGAAGTCTCGCTGGTCTGGTACCGGGCTCTCTGTGTTGTATGTATCCGTTGACGCAAACAGTTCCCAGAATGTAGCGTAGTTTGTGTCTGCCTGGTTCCAGTTTCCACTGACCACTTTAAACGCCAGCTGCCAGGCTAAAGCATGAATGGACAGTTAATATCTTTTCATCTTTTGCTATACTGAATGGTATTAATACCTCAAAAATGACCACAAATATGATGTCACATATCTAGTAAAGGATTGAATGCTTCTGCAGAATAATCTTTGCTGATGGAACTCTGAAACACAATCTTTATCTAAGACCTCGATTTCTCAGCTTTGGACACTTTGTATAGGAAACCGTAAGTTGTTTAAAAGAAAGTATTGAAGTACAAAATAATAAGGAAGGATGGCCATGGTGTGTGTAGATACAGTTCAACAGTTCCTGACGAATGTTTCTTTAAGCATATAGGTTCTATTATCATGGGTAAGATAAAAGTGAATATTTCATCATTGCCAGTAGTATGTTTATATATTAAATACCAGTATTTTAGTATAATTAACACAACGATGTGTAGCATTTCAAATGAAATATTATACATGTGTAGCATAACTTTTGCTTGAATGAAGCGCGAAGTATTGCTGTTTTTATCTAATCGCGTACTCTTTTTGTCGCATTCACTCTACATTATTTAAAATTTCTTCCAAAGAGCTGAAGTAGAAATTAAAAGAAGAGATTTTTTTCAATACCCTGTGTTTTACATTCAAACTAGGAATATTTTGTCATGTTTGGAAACACTGTTTATCTGTAAAGAAAAACAACAGGTTTCCGATGCTTACCAAGCACAAATGCCAGATAAAATTAAGGGGAAATGTCGAAAATCGATCATGGTGTTTTATGGAAGAATATGAGTTTTAGATGAAGACTTTATTTTAGAATTCTCTTTGCTTATGAATTTGAATACATGTAATGTGTTAGTTCCGCATTTGAAAGAACAGACCTGGGTTATATGCTTTTATGTATACATAATTATCTTCGAAAGGAAAGTACAAATTTATGGTCTTTCTGATAGTTTCGTATTCTGTTTGTGATTACATTTACTGATGGGACGATCTGAATCATTATAGGAAAGAAAACTCAAAATTACTTACGTCCTCTTGGCTTATCTATCTCTTGGCAGTTCAGAAAAAGAACGTTTGTCCAAACATGTATAAGGCAAGCAAAAACTAATTTCCTTGTAAACTTCCACATTATCCACGCAATAAATCTCAATACGCAAACATATTACATCAAGACACATCCTGATTTACATTCCAACGTTTGAATATTGTCCCTAGTCTGATTCACATTTTCCCCCGACACGTACCTCTGAATACATGTAATTTTTCGTTTAATTAGTATTGATATTTCATTTTGGTTAATTAAATACAAATATATATGTTAATTTCTACACTACTACAAAACACCTGCCCGTCAGTACTTTGATAGGAGACTGCACGCATATTTTGACGAGAAATAAATTGTGGAAATAAACTTTATGTTTTAATACACTTCAATTTAGAATTTGCTGAATTCATTTATTTTCTTAAAGCAAACATTTCATATATCTAGTGTTTTGTTATATTTTATTGAAAATCCACTTATGCGCATTGTCGCATGCTCAGATTCTGCCATTAAAATTTTACATCCAAATTTTGTTTCAGAACTCAACTGTGTGTTCCTAATGAGCTAAAAATCTTACTTCGTTCTAGTGGTTTTTTTTATTTGTATTTTATTACAAAATAATTGCGCTCTCTACTACCTAAGGAAGCAGAAGAAAGGAATAAAAGGAATAAATCCGTAATAAATGTTTCTATTGAATTTTTCATGAAGGTAAGCCTCTATTCAACACACTAACCGTGTCAGTATTATTTGACCTACAATTAAGGTCATGCAATGTTTTTAAAATCTGTTTAATTTTTTGACATCGCATGTTTTCAACATTGCCCAATTACACTGAATAAGGCAGACAGTTAAATCACATGGTTCACGGTAAAAAAAATCATCACCACCAAAGGAATTGTTTATCATTACGGGTAGAGTTGCCTGGGAAACGGACACAGATTTTAACTCCATCTGTAATCGAAATAGGCACTGGACTAAATGCAATTTAACGATTATTGATCGGTCCAATTTGCAAATTTCAATATCATTACTATCACAATGATTACACTGCCGAACTTGAAATCAGCGAAGTCAACTTGACAGAGAAATTGCCAACTTTGGTAAGTGTTTGACAAAGTAAAATGAACAATAATCGATCAAAAAAGGTCAAGACAAGTTACACGATGGTATCAACATACATTTTTGAAATACTGTACTATATTGTTAATTAACCCAAAGAAATCTTTACAAAAACATGAGATGGGTTTCTTTATGCAGCTTACATGAAACAGTGGCTGACATACCTGACGTTAACGTGTGTTAGGTACATAAGCTATTATAGATCTGAAGGGGACGTCTTAACTGATCCACTGATATGTCCATTTGCCTGTTTCTTCGAATGTTGTCGTCAGTAACTTTGTGGTTCGGTCTTGGTTTTACATATGTAGCTTGGTACAGGTTTATAGGTGATAAATCGAATGTAACAGGTGGTGAAAAATCGTGGCTCGACTGGGACTCGAACCAAGGGCCTTCCGCTAACAGGGCGGACACTCTACCAACTGAGCTACCAAGCCACATGTTATCACAGGAGCGTATGTGGCCCAGTGGTAACGCGCTGGACTGGTAAACTAGGGGTCCCGTTTTTGATCCCCCGCTCCTCCACCAGCATTACTAATAGTCTTTCAGATGAGACGTTAAACCGAGGTCCCATGTATCAGTGCTATACACTGAACATGCAAAAGAACCAGGGGTGTCTCTGGAATGGGATGCTTTCTGTATCTTGCACTACCCCCACAACATAAAATAACTAATCTCTTCAGGGGGCGTCGGTCATATGGGCAATCGGTACAGACGATAACTAAGCTCAAATAGAGATTTATCACCTATAAACCTGTACCCGGCTACACATATATCAGCATCTCTTTTCAATGAAACGAGAGTTCACATAAAATATCCAACATAAATAAGTAAAGCAAATAAGAATTGCTGGTGAAAAACCATTTAAAATATCTATCTGATAAGCCAGTGGCAGCACTGTATCAAACAAGACTCTGTAGATAAATACTTTAGCAAGAATAAAACAGCTATGATAGCTCTGTATCAAACTGTGTGAACAATGTACAGTCAGTTTAACTCTTATATTATTGTTTTCTCCATAACAATAAAAAGCCAGTAAAAAGCAACTCAAGGGGTATAACTCACACATTTTTGGTACAGATCCAGACAAGCTAAATGCAAATGGTTGAACTTTGAGCCTTTTAGTTTCTTATTTAATGATGCTCTTGAAGGATTTTCATATGCAAGTCTGTTGAAGACATGTGACCCCTGATGTGGAGCTTAAAATGAGCTCAGAGGCAGTGACACCAGTATGACTAGAACACCACAAGAAAGCTATGTACTCAGAATTAAAGTTACAGCTATTTGAGTTTGACAAACATATATCTTTTTAGCAGATTTGATATACTGGCTGATGGGGGGCAGTGGGAGGGGGGGGGGGGGGGGGGCAATAAAGGCAATTGGCATAAAATTGCATAAAATTGAACAGTCATGGTTGAGGTTCACTATAGACTAGTGTATATCTAATTTCAGAGCACACTGGTTAGAGTCCAGTCAAGGAATTTCAGTTTCCACATTTATGAGTTAATGTGGATGCATGTGATTTCTAGGGTAGGGCCAACAAATGACCCGTGGCATAAACTGAACAGTCTTGATGAAGGTGCAACAGAGAATGCATTCCTAGCATTTCTTCCATCCATTTGTTAACAAGGAGAATGTCATTTGAAATAAATTGCAGACTGATGCCATACACAGAGTGATCATAAAAGCTCATTAACCACCAAGCTTAGTTAAGTTAAACAGACCAAGTGTCTTTAACTTCTGTATAAAGCATCATGTTTTAAATTCTTGCCTCTACAACCACTAATAAATCTTCTCTGTTCATCTGTGAACATTGTTCAACAATAAACCACAATTTTAGATTAAACACCACAATTCCAGTTTCAGAAAAAAGAAGTTTGGGTCAACAACTTAATATGCCTCTCATTTTATACAATGAAATATACACATTTAATTTTCAAAACAGGCTTAATTCAACTTAACATAGGCAACAAAATCACAATCTGCAAGAAAAATGATTTCCATGAAGTTTAGCAGCTTTCATAATTACGTAATCTATCCTATTTCTAAACATGATTTTATCAGAATCCTACCAACATGATAGTGTTAGCATATAAATGATCTGTAATTATGTGTTAGATATTATTATATCTTATATCCTGTTATTCTGCATCCCCTCCACAGCAAATGGTAACTTCCTCTTTGCCTTCACAGTTGACATTTAAACCTTTTCACACTGACAAAATGGGCACTGTAACATGACTACATTAACTTATTATCAAATTAAGTCAGAGGCAATGTTCCATAGAAATACAGCTTGTTTTTCAGGCCCATTACGAGTCCCATATTGCCATCCCTGTTACCCCATCTGCTTGATAACTGTACACAAGGAATTGTCTCCCTTGACACTGAACATGGAGGTGGTATTGTGTAGAGTTGTGTCCCTTGATCTAAACTCCAAAATCTGGTGTAACCATCCTCTCCAACTGAAAATAAGAAATAAAGCAAACAAAAATGATTCAAAAAAAAATCCTTTCATTTAACACCCAAGTGTGAAAGAAAAATAAGTCGAGAAAAATGTTTGTAAACTAGACTTGTCCATTGGACACAGATGCCCCCACAATTGGGGATTTGTCACAGAAAGGGAATCCATTACCTGAGGATAACAATGAATACATAGTGAACTGCTTGATAGGCTAAGAGTACTTCGCTTTACAAATAAACCTCTTTTAAAATGTGTCCACTGCTATACCTGTTTTACAATGACTTACTTCCTTGACTCATTAACGATGCCTTTCTTCCATAACTCATTCACCTATGGTGGGGGAGGGGATGAAAATCACTCATTCAAGATTTTTATTATTATATTTTTTTTGGGAGTGGGAGGTGGGGGGGAAATTGTACCTGTGTATAAAAAAAAAAATCTGGCATGCGGGGGCCTTCAGTTCAAGGCCAGCCGGTGGGAGTGGTTTACTCATGCAAGAATTTTTTTTAAAATTTTTTTTTGCAAGGGAGGTGTAATAACCCATCCCATGTAAGTAAATAGTTTATTTCTAGACTTAAGAAGTTTTTCCCTACAAATAAGCAAAATCAAGTGACCCCTGGGTGGGGCTAGTTTTGACCCCAGGGACGTGGGTACCAACAATCTTTGTAGGGGTGATCAAGTATTCCAAGTCTGGTGGGATTATCTTGACACTTTTTGAGAAATGGACATTAACAAAAAGGTTGACCATGAAATCTTAAGTTGAACAAGAGGGCCATGATGGCCCTAGATTGCTCACCTGAATACTTTGCTTTTGGGTCTGCTATTGGGCTAACATCAAAAGCTTTTTTAAGAATCTCCCTATATTAATGAATCCCTATGAATACAAGTGACCCCCCAGGACAGGGCCAAATTTCACTCAAGGGGCATAATTTGAACAAACTTCGTAGATGACCTCTAGCTGATGCTCCATTAAAAATATCCAAGTTCTAGGCTCTGTGGTTTCAGACAAGAGGTTTTTTAAAGTTTTGCCTATATAAGCTTATGTAACATCAACTGACCCCCAGGGCAGGGCCAAATTTGACCCCTTTGGCATAATTTGAACAAATTTGGTAGAGGTCTACTAGACAATGCTACATACCAAAACTTAAGGCTCAGGGCCTTTTGGTTTCAGACAAGAAGATTTTCAAAGTTTTCCATATATAAGCCTATGTAAAATCAATTGACTCCGGGGTGGGGCCAAATTGTAACCAAGATGTATAATTTGAAAAAAACTCAGTTCGGGGCCTTGCGGTTTCAGACAAACAGATTTTCAAGTTTTTCCTTTCTGTTGCCATAGCAACCAGAGTTCTTGATGGAATTCAATTCTTTGAACAATTTTGGTAGAGCTTCATGCAAGAAATATCCCAGGCATGTTTCGTTAAAGCTGGTTTAGCGGTATGAGAGAAGAAGTCGTTCAAGTCAAATTGTGGACGACACATGACGCCGGACAATCAATGATCCCAATTGCTCACCCTGAGCTGTGCTCAGCTGAGCTAAAAAACAACATGGGTGACATTGTCACGTCTAAAAAACAACAAGGGTGACATTGTAACAAAATACGCCCAAATCACAAAAGCTTTAGGTGCAGATGTGGCATTATGGATAAGAAGTGTTAGCTGGCAAGCAAGTTTCTATTCTTGGCACTGTGTTGTTAAATGAACCTTAAAACAAACTAGTAGAGATATTATTATAGTGACCATTTGTGTTACAATCCCTCAACAATTGATGACTAAATGGTCTCTATACATATTTTCGTATTTTATCTGAAATTTGACCTCTATGACATTGTGTGACCTTGACCTTTATGCGCGACACTCAGCCTCACAATGGTGAACATTTGTGCCTAGTTATATTGAAATCCCTCTATGCATGTAGAAGTTTTGCTCCAGACAAGCGTTTTTCAATGAGTTCTAAGAGTGACTTTGACCTTTGACCTAGAGACCTGGTTCATGTGCACGACATGGCTTCTCATAGTGGTGAACATTTCTATGAAGTTTCATTAAAATCCCTCCATGCGTGTAGGAGATATGCTCCAGACAAAATTGGACGCCGCCCGCCTGCCCACCCACACGCCAGGAGCGTTCCCATAATACGTCCCGTTTTTCAAATGGGCGTATAAAAAATGCTTGTTTTCTGAACAATGTGCAAAAAAAAAACCCTCCTTAATCTTTCTTTGAGGTAATCTTATCTTAGACTGTAGAAACAAGGAATGACTTTCTACATTCCATCAAGTCATAGAGTGGGAATAAATGCATGATGTCATTGAGTGGGATCAAAATAAGTAGTGCTGCAAAATCTTAATTCCAAACTGATGTAAAATACATGTAAATATCAGTCAGTTTCTGATTATAGGCAAAATAATAAGCTAGAAAAATATTTTCTTTGTATAAATTTGAACACTGATATGAAATTTACCTGTGTAAACAATTTTCTGTAATTCATCTACATGTACAGGAAGTCGTGTATACTGGTTAACATTGCCTGGGTACTGGACGACCATGTTTCTCTTCCTCATGTCCCATAAACAAACCTTTTTAGACAATCAATGTAATTTGTTAGACAAGCAACATAACACATTAGACAATCAAATTAATTTGTTAGACAATCAATGTTATCATGTTAGACAATCAACATACATGTAAAACAATCAATGTAACATGTAAGACAATCAAGGTTAAATGTTAGACAATCAAAGTAACATAACATGTTAGACAATTAATGTTACATATAAAAAGATCAGTGTTATATGTTAGACAATCAATGTTAATTGTTACAAAATCAATGCAGCATGTTAGACAATCAATGTAACATGATAGACAAGCAACATAACATGTTAGACAATCTATGTAACTTGTTAGACAATCAATGTAACTTGTTAGACAAACAATGTAACATGTTAGATTATCAACATAACATGTTAGAAATCAATGTTATATGTTAGACAAAAAATGTAACATGTTAGAAAATCAACATACATGTTAGACAATCAATGTTACATGATAAACAATCAATGCAACTTGTAAGACAATCAATGTAACATACGACAAACAATGTTATGTAACATGTTTGACCATCAATGTAACATATAAACAACCAAAGTAACGTGTTGGACAATCAATCTAACATGTCAGAAAATCAATGTTGCTTGTTAGACAATCAATGTAACATGTTAGACAAACAACATAACATGTTAGACAATCAATGTAACTTGTTACACAACCAATGTTACATGTTAAATTATCAACATTACATGTAGGAAATCAATATTACATGTAAGACAATCAAAGTAACATGTAAGACAATCAATGTTACATGTTAGAAATCAAAGTAATATGTTTGACAATCAATGTAACATGTTGGACAATCAATGTAACATGTTAGACAATCAATGTGAGATGTTCATTTCTACTTGAGCTTTTAGTCAACTGTTAAACAAATACATCCCCAGGAAAATTTAAACCACATCTAAATTATCCAAATTGAAAAATGTTTTAAAATTCATGTAAAACATTTAACATTTTTGTAGAATTATGACATTCAATTTGACAAATCACTTCTCAGTACTATAATCATGCATTGCAATCCTTATCTTATTTTCTTCCTATGTGTAAATGTTTTCTCTCTCGTACAATTTTGCCTTGTTGAATAATGTAAATTCAGTGGTAAAGTTTTCCTTATTGATAATAAAAAATATAAAATATCTAGAGCGGGTTCGGGTAATTGTGAAATGTTAGCTATTTGTCGACATTGCTGGTTTTCTCACTCAATAACATAACTCGACTACGATGACCCCAAAATTTTTAATTGAGTATCGAGTACATCCTTTTTAATTTTTTAATCGAGTTCCCGAACCCGCTCTTCTCAGTTCATGATAATACCAACTTTCGTAACAATGAAAATCAGTAACAATGCAGGGATAGAACTTGTGTCCAACATCAAACATTTACTGATTTGAAAGTTTTAAAAACTCACTACGTAACAATTTGGCCATGTACACAGAAATATACTTTTTTCTGGACTGAAATTCTCTTGCAACAATAAGGAAGATTGTAGAACTGTATCAAGCTACTATATTCATACAGTACCTTTCCTGTAAAGTCAGCTGACAGAAGGAAGTTGTTATTTCCTAACACATTAACGCTGCATACACTGGAGTGATGGGTCAGTGTGCTCACAGGAAATGTTGACCTACTTCTCATATCAAATGTCAAAATCTGACCTCCACGAGTCCCTGCATGCAGACTGTTTCCTGTCTGAAATTATTTGAAAAGTAATTATCTCTGTTCCTTCCTTATAAATAATAGTCTGCCAACAGAACAGTCCAAGACCCTTCCTTTTACATGTTTGACTTGTTAAGCTGATTTACAAGATACTCAAAATCAAAGAAGTTTAACCATGTTCTAAAAAAACTATATATGGCATTATTAAAATCTAAAGGAAACTATTTTATGACATTATTAAAATCTATAGAAAACTTACAGGAAAAAACTATTTCATGGCATTATCAAAATCTATAGAAAACTATTTTATGGCATTATCAAAATCTACAGAAGCTAATTTTATGGCATTATTAATATCTTCATAAAACTATTTTATGGCATTATCAAATTTACAGAAAACTATTCTATGACATCAAAATCTACAGAAAACTATTTAAGACATTATCAAAATCTATAGAAAACTTTTTTATGGCATTATCAAAATCTAAAGAAAACCATTTTATGGCATTATCAAAACCTACAGAAAACAATAATATGGCATTTTTAATATCTATAGAAAACTATTTTATGGCATTATCAGAATCTGTAGAAAACTATTTTATGGCATCAAAATCTACAGAAAACTATTTTATGGCATCAAAAGCTATAGAAAACTACTTTATGGCATCAAAATCTATAGAAAACTATTTTATGGCATCAAAATCTACAGAAAATTATTTTATGGCATTATCAAAATCTTATTAAGAATTAAAGGATCAAAGAGATGAAGAAGAAGCAAGTTTCATTGAGGTAACAGTAATGAATCAATAGCTAGTTACCATGTAAAGGGTAAGTAATGTAAGGCAAGTTTCATTGGGGTTACAGTTATGCAGAATGAATGAATCAATAGCTAGTTACCATGTAAAGGGTAAGTAATGTAAGGCAAGTTTCATTGGGTTACAGTTATGTAGAATGAATGAATCAATAGCTAGTTAACATGTAAAGGGCAAGTAATGTAAGGCAAGTTTCATTTTGGTTACAGTTATGCAGCATGAATGAATCAATAGCTAGTTACCATGTAAAGGGTAAGTACATGTAATGTAAGGCATATTTCAGGACATTGTTCAGTTTTTATCAAACAAGAGCCATGTTACACATGGTTAATACCCCCACCAGGAAGAAGTTACCTGAAGGTTGTACTTTCAAAAACAATCTGATTAAAATCATCTCCTAAAAATTGCTATGCTATTAGGATCTGAGGACAACTGTCATTAGCTGGGATATAAAAAACAATAGTGAAAATTCCAGGTTATCGAGAAGATAGAAATGAATGTGTCGTCTTCAAATCTAACCGTAGAAAGATCGTGAACTTCAGTCAGATTGTTTCAAAAACTAAATGTAATAATGCGCATATGCAGTTTGAAGAAAATCCCTAAAAAAAAAACAGGCAAGGTACAGTGATTGTTCTTGCACACTTCACTTCCTACCACTGTGCTATGCCATTGTATTAAGTTTGAAGAAAATACCTCATGTACTTTTGGAGTTCTGCTCTGGAATTTTTTGTTCAAGTAAATTTGATAAAGGGGAATAACTCTTAAAAGTAGGAAAGGTAGAGTTATTGTTCTTGCACACTGCACTTCCTACCACTGTGCTATGTCATTGTATTAAGTTTGAAGAAAATCGCTCAAGCACTTTTGAATTTATGCTACGGATAAAGTTTTTCAAGTAAATCTGATAAAAGGGAATAACTCTTAAAGTAGGCAAGGTAGAGTTATTCTTCTTTCACACTGCACTTTTTATCAATGTGCTCTGTCAGTAAAGTTTGAAGAAAATCAAGTACTTCTGGAGTTATGCTTTGGACAAAGTTCTTCAAGTAAATCTAATAAAGGGGAATAACTCTGAAAGCAAGCAATGCAGAGTTATTGTTCTTGCACACTGCACTTCTTTTCAACAAGCTCTGTCAGTGTATGAAGTTTGAAGAAAATCCCTCAAGAACTTTTGGAGTTATGCTCCGGACAAAACTGGGACTGACGCACAGACTGAGGCCATTTCTAATATCCCCTTTGCCTTTGGCGAGGGGATAAAAAAAATTTATTGAGAACAGAAAAATTTCCCAGTACTACCAGACATTGAGAAATTTAAATAGCCACTTTGTATTACAGCAACTCATCTCATAACTGTAATATTTGTTACAGTACTATTATCAAGAACCTGAAAACCTTCCTTCTTTTATACAATTATGGTTTAAGAACTGATTGTCTCTGATTACATAGCCATGTCATTTATGTCTTTGATAACATAGCCATGTCACTTATATCTCTGATAACATAGTCATGTCACTTATGTCTCTGATAACATAGCCATGTCATTTATGTCTTTGATAACATAGCCATGTCACTTATATCTCTGATAACATAGTCATGTCACTTATATCTCTGATAACATAGCCATGTCACTTATGTCTCTGATAACATAGCCATGTCACTTACATGTTGTGAGAAAGCCAGTGATAGTGGGTCACTCTTGTTTGTGTTGTATTCCCACATTGTTCTTAGCTCCACATTCAATACCAGTACACACTTCTCACTCCCAACACCGAACTGGCACTTGGCACTGTTCCAGGCACAAGTCCATGTGGCCTTCCTACCTTTGAATGCAAATGTGTTCACAAACATTTGTAGTTAACCACTGAGTAACTTGATATATATTTTCTGTCAATATACAATCTGGCTGTATCTGTCAAAGTAGCTATCAGATTGAAAAAGTACATTAACTACCGACTACTAACTTCCCAGTTTGAAATGCTCACTTTTTTCCACAGCCTGTAATATGAAGCAGTAGTTCTTGCTATTTATTACAGCCTGTAATATGAAGCAGTAGTTCTTGCTATTTATTACAGCCTTTAATATGAAGCAGTAGTTCTTGCTATTTATTACAGTTTACATTTTTTAATCATTAAGGACTTTCAACTTCCATTATAAAAATAAGAACAGGATTCAAAAAGAAAATGAGAATGCAAATGTTTCTATATTTTACACATTTAAAGACATTTTGGTATTATTAATCAGTATTTGTAATTCCGTTCATATAAAACTTTGACCTACCTAAATTGTAGTCTTGGCAAAATGTTGTATCTAGTGGATCTAAATTCTTTATTCTTGCCAAACTTTCTAGGTGGCCCATATGACACATTGTCGTGTATAGAACATGTTTTCCTCCCTTCGATATAGGTGACCAGCAAAGGTCAGTTACTTTATTTAATCTTGGTAAAACAGCTTGTAACTGTGGCTTTGCTATAACTGACAGTGAAGTCTGATTCTTGGTACGTACAGCCTCGGATATTTTCACTCTCTGTATTCTCTGGACCCACGTTTCTTTAATCGACCATAAAGAAAGGATTTCGTCATGTTCACTACCTATATGCATAACCTGCATGTGTTCTAAATTCTCAAATACATCTGAAGAATGATCAAATAAATTCTGGGACCCTACTGGCTTTAAACGTGATATACTATTCTTAAACACATTTGATAAAAAAAATAATTTATCGTGACCAAACAGTAGTCTTTCTTGTATAAGACTGACTATATTACTTGAGCACTTTTTACTCTTCTTCTCCAAAACAGATTGTGGATTTGAACCATTTTCAAATGTCTGTTTCACATCCTGTTGTCTTTTTATCTCGGCTTGTTTTTTGGCAATAGCATCCCTTGTGTAGTTACAGGTACTTGAAGCATGGTTTGGGGCTATCTTGAAATACCTCTTCTTTTCTGGGTCATAATAAAACCCTGGTATTTCTGTTGTAATGTTAAGGAAAATTACTGCCTACCCAATTTGGTAAAAACTTGCAGAAGTTTGTTTCATCTTTTCTGAGAGATACATTGTAAAAGAATTTCATTAATACCTTAAAAACTCAGGCTATTCTTGTGACAGTAAAGTAAAGCTCTGCTGATAAGATCACTCCAAAATAATACAAAAAATAATCGGCCTTGACCAACTGTCCATTTTTAGCTTGTCTGCTCGTCAGTCGAGCTATTATGATTGCTGCGTCTTCGTTTTTGTCATCATTACTGTTGTTGTCCTTGTGCAAAAACTTTAATAAAGCCCATTACTCAAACAATTTAAAAGCTATCAATATGAAACTTTGAATGCTTAATTATCATGAAAAGAGGTAGTTGTAACACAAGGGGTATTATCCTTAAAGCTATATTTTTGTAGTTATGTCCCTTTTTAACTTACAATTTTTGTCAAAATTGCTTATTAAATTGAATATAGCCCCCTTTGTTGACAAGTTAAACAGACGAGCACTGGTGCTGCTCCATGGAGCTCTTTTTGTTCTGAATTTTAGACATTGGATCCTTAATACTGCTGACTGACAGGACTTAAAAATAATTATTGCAAAACTTTATTGTATTATCGTTTCTCTGTGGATTACTGTTACACCAAAATATTCAAATCCGGAAAGTAAATCCCCTGGTTACACTATATGATCTCAACTGATAAAGATCATTAGTTTTTCAGTAGTGCACTTAACCCTTCTCCTGCTGGCAGCAATTATATTTGCCTTTGCAACCAGTGCAGACCAAGATCAGCCTGCACATCCATGCAGTCTGATCATGGTCTGCACTATTTGCCATTCAGTTAGCAAATTATCAATAAGCAACCCTGTAAATAATTAATGGATCCGTCCCAACTAAAAGACAGACAAGTCCATTTAAGATATTTAGGAGGCTAAAGGTTAAGATAGGAATGGATCAGTTGTCCTCTGGTTATACAAAGGACTTGTTATCCAAGGGGTGCGAGCTTGATCCCCTGCTGAATGAAATGTTAAGCTAATGATTCTGTGTGTCAGTGGCATACACTGACCATTTAAAAGAACTAGGAGAGTTCTTCAAATAGAATGCTTTCTGCATCTAGCACTATTCCCCAAATCTGAAATAACTAAACTCTTCAGAGAACATCAGTGAAATGGACAATTGGTACAAAGGACAAATTAACTCAAAAACAGAGTTACTTAATGTACATGTAAAAAGAAAACTTTATGTATGATACTGCATATGGTATAATTTTTATCAATTTCTTGGTATGAAATATGTTTTTTTATCTGTATGTTTTTTCCATCATGAGTATGACCCAGCTCAGCATTGTCAGCGCCTCAGAACAGAGTGCACATTTCAAAAGAATTTCATTATTTCATACGTAAG
This sequence comes from Cyclina sinensis, assembly GCA_012932295.1. Lineage (NCBI taxonomy): Eukaryota > Metazoa > Mollusca > Bivalvia > Venerida > Veneridae > Cyclina > Cyclina sinensis. The sequence goes on from JAAONU010000011.1 coordinate 1,985,217, forward strand.
TAACTAAAAAAAACTTTTTCTTCCAAAATTTTATACAAAAAGTTAACATTTTAAGTCTTGTTTTAAAAAGGCCACAATCAAATAAAAAAGACAGACACTGAAAAATGACTCAATTATTTGACACCAGCTTAAGAAACTCAGTGTATCCACTTTTATAGGTTAACATCTAAAGGTACTTGCAATAAATTTTCTAAAAATCAAAATAGTCGCATACATGTATTACACTCAGAAATAACTGTTACAATTCAAAAACTGACAAAAGACATTGACTGAGAATCAAAGAAAACTACAAAATAATTAAGTGACATCTTTAGCATATTCTAAGATACTTCTGTGTCATTATCTCAGGAGTTATCCACTAATAAAAAATGTTGCGCAATATCCTGTGACAATTAGTTGGACTAACGACAAACTGCGGGTTTGAACAGTTATTAACTAGCTGATATCATAAAAGGTAGCCTGTTTCATTAGGTGTAACATGTTGAACAGCTTTTATAGATATGATATATTTTTAGTTGTTCAGCCTTTAGCCATAGTTGAAGAGCATAAAATATCGGTTTCCAGACGTTTCACCCCCAAGACTTTTCCTCACCGAGACATTTCACCCCCAAGACTTTTCCTCCCAAGACTTTTCCCTCCCAGTTTTTTATTGTACAAGACATTTCACCCCCAAAATATAAAAGGTACTCAGATTGTGAATTTTATTTATATTTTCTTGTTTATTTTTAAAGTTAATTGAGTTCAGAAGATTATTTTCATAATTTTTAAGAGATAATGGCTTTTGAATGAGTGGATTAATCACATTATCAACACCTTTTTACAGTTCACACCTTTAAGAAGCATTGTTAGGATTGTATATTGCCCATGATTGGCAGTATACAAATTCTTCACACATTCCAGGATGAGGTGCTGATTAAACAGGGGTGTAATTAAAACTCAATCAGGCAGTTATTTCAAAATTTCTTCAATCTCAATTCTTGAAAATAAAACATCAGCAGGATTAATATAATTCATAATCCATCCATTAATAAAACATGATTAAATTAATGACAAATTTTTCATTGTTTATGTTGTCACCTTTTAATATGGGGGCAGCACCCTCTATGAGATTTTAATCAAAAAAATTTTCAAAGAGACCATCATCAAAGGGATAAAAATAATTCATATTACTGAAAACAAACTGGATTATATTACTGACAAATTATATCATTGGTTATGTTCTCACCTTTTAATACTAAAGCACCACCTTCTTTGATGTTTTAATAAACAGAATTTTCAAAGACACCATATATTATTAATTTATAATTAATTTACGAATTGGAGGAGATCAGTGGTCCAGTGGTAACGCACTGGACTGGTAACCCAGGGGTCCCGAGATTAATCCCTGCTCCTCCACTAACATTTCTAATCGTCTTTCGGACGAGATGTTAAACCGAGGTCCCATGTATCAGTGCTGTACACTGAGCATGCAAAAGAAACAGGGGTGTCTCTGGAATGGGATGCTTTCTGTATCTTGCACTACCCCTACAGCATAAAATAACTAATGTCTTCAGGGGGTATCGGTAAATGGGCAACCGGTACCGACGATAAATAAGCTCAGATATATTTACGAATACGAATTTATTCTTGTATTACATCATCATTTCTTTAATATTAAGATAATGCTTTTTAAAACCTAAACTTTTTTAAATCAGTTCAAAATTTACTAAATTTAATATTAATCATTTTTTGAATGATTTATATTTATTTCGTAAAATAAAACACATTATATATTTTTTATTATATACATTTATATAAAAAACATGTATATAACGTTAAAGCAATTGATGATCATTTTCATATTTAATACACATTATATTTCCCTAATTTTTCAGAATTTTTACTTCAAATTATGATAAAAAAAATCTTTTACTTGATTGTTATGTATGTGGTATTAACAAGGACATATCAATCTGAAACATGATAATGAATATGTATTGGGGGTGAAAAGACTTAATAAGTATAGACATTTCACCCCCAAAATGGGGGTGAAATGTCTTGGGAGGAAATGTCTTGGGAGGAAAAGTCTTGGGGGTGAAATGTCTGTCAACCTAAAATATCTGCCCATAATATCAGTTAACCTTTGGAGGTAGAATAGCGAGACTACTTAAAAGGCTGAATGCTTAACAGCTAAGAAAAATGGAAGTGATACAAATGACTACTGTTCTGATGCAAAATTAAGGATACCAAGTTCATTACTTTCTTCCTGGGAAGATGAGGATGACCCATTGGCACTGGATTGAAAAGTAGAACTTTCAAAATTGCTTTGTCGTTTCTGCTTGTAATCTCTTTTCCACGAGGGAAGTCTTTCATTGTCGAATTTTCTTGGCCCTTTGCTAACCGCATGATCTCTCTTAGCACGTTTTTGTCTTGGCATTATTTTCGATTTCTGTCAGAAAAAAAAGTGTACCTTTTGACCCGGAAGTTAAAATTTTTAAAATGGCTGCGCCCATGACACAAAAAGTGCGTGTGGAAGTTGAAGCATCAGATTCGGCATCAGATGCAGATTTTGAAGAATCGGGTGATTCCTCTGGTATAATTATTTTGTAGTTAACCCTTCGATCAAACTAAATCTCAAATGACAAAGAAACAGAACAATTCCTGTTGTTTGTCATACTATTTCGCGACTAAAACCAACTATTAATATATAATTTTTCCATCTGCCCCAAGAATAAAAAAATAAAATTATCCAGTACACTAAAGGTTAGCTTATAAACTTTCACTATTATTACTTTCAATGTCTTCACTTAATTCTAGTTGAAATAATCATGTAAACAGATTTTTTCCTCTTAAAATTTAATCAGTCGAACAGATATTGGATAGCTTTGATTGTAGACAAGAAGCTTATTTACCAGATCTTTAGAAATATCACCTGGGAAAATCCACTAGCCTTGAGCTGGGTTTGAACTCGGGTACCTTCAATTTCTAAGCTGTAAGTGGTTGCTTTTGTTACTAGTATGTATAATGTATCTACCCAGCAGAGAATGATTGGGCAGCAATAAAAGATATACTCTCTTGAAACAGAGACTTGAATCTTCAAAAAAGACATAAGACCTCCTTGTAAGATAATTCTTTGCAGAGTTTATTGTAAATTAATTCTGACAACAAAGTAGTGGGGGTATACTGGAATTAGCTTATCTCTCTGTCTGTCTGTTCATTGACACTGTTGTTTCCAGCATGAATTGCTTTCCATATCATCTACCTGCATGAAAACTTGCACATGCACTTCCACCCAATCAAGGATGATCCATCCCTATTGATTTGGGAGTCAAAGAATCAAAGGTTAGATCACAGTGCCTTGAAATAAGGAAACCGTTTCCGGACTATAACTTGCTTTCCTAATCTTTTGCATGCATGAAAACTTACTCTTGGACTCAGCCGCAGCAAGGATAGTCCCTTTTGATTTGCAGTCAGACTGTTAAAGGTCAAGTTCACAGTGGATCGACAAAAGAAAACAGTTTACAGACCATAACCTGCACGAAAACTTGCTCATGGACTTACCCTTCATCAAGGATGATTATTATTGCTTTTAGGTCAAAAGGTCACACTGCAAAGACATATTATTTAGTATCACATTTTTACCAGTGTTTCACAAGCAATTATAAACTAATATGCTGCAGATAGTCGAGCACACTCTTATTGAAAGCTCTTGTTTATCTGGGGTCTTTAAAATTTGAAAGTGTAGTACTGCAATGTTCTAAGGTGAGGCCAAGTAAGTTTTGGTGTATTGTTGACCTAAGATAACAACTCAGTGTTTTGGAAATAAGTCAGTTCCAAGTATTTCATGTTGTTAAAGAAAAGAGGATAATCATTAAAATAGCTTAGGATGAGGGGAATGTTTCTCAGGTAAGTTTAGAAAAGATTAGCAGACAGAGACTGACTGAAATATTCAAACATACAGGTAGTAGTCAAAATCTGTTACTATTTAAAACTGAAAGAGGAGTTGAGTGTTCGACCTTCACTGGTTGCCCATCAAATCTAGAATCGAATTCAAAATTTTGACTTTTGTATACAATTGTTCAATCGGTCATGCTCCAAAATACCTTTCTGAACTCCTAACCAAACAAGTACCAAATACCCGACTACGTTCAGCTAAAACCTCTGAGAACTGCTACGTTATTCCATTCAATAAAAGAAAAACATTTAGTGACAGAAGTTTCAGAACAATTGGTCCAAAATTGTGGAATCCGCTGCCATTAGAGTTGAAACAATCTAAGAATATTGATGTATTTAAGAAAAATCTCAAAACACATTATTTCAGAAAGTTTGAATCACTATTTTAAAATCTGAAATGAGATAAACATGAGTAACGTATAACTGATGACTGACAGTGTGATGAATGTGCAATATAAATGAATGTTTTATTCTTTTTAATATATTTGTAATCAAGTTACATGTATGTAAATAATCTTATCTCATGCTTCATGTATATCAATCAGTTTTACCATTTTATGGTCTCTGCAATTTTTTAAAAAATATGTTAATTGGAATTGTATGTAAAAGCTTTTATTTCATTTGATGTTGATCCACATATTCTTATGCATTCACAATTTTATTCTTATTATTTATATGTACTGTACAACGCCGTTGAATATTGTTAAATAGAAACAGGCGTTTAATTAAATAAAAAGTTTCAAGTTTCAAGTTTCAAGTTTGAGGTGACTAGACATTCACAAGCATTGAATATTTGGGGTTTCAGTTTAGAGATCTAAAATCATCTTCCTGTTTTGTAAAAACTTTGTAAATGTTCCCAGAGGGAAGAGTGTTTAATCATGTGATGATATCTTGCTTTTAAGTTATTTCAAGTACAGGTAAGACAGATTTTGATATGATAAAGAGCAAGATTTGAAAAAGTCATATTGAAGCTAGTATCCTGTTTAAGTTTTATAGTGAGATCAAAGATATATTTTATCTTTTACTTTTCAAGAAAGTGAAGTTGAAAATAGCTCTGATGAAGAGGGTACTGAACCAGTCGATAGATCAACAGAGAAGTCAGGCTTGGCAGATGTACTGGCCAAAATCTTACACAAAAATGTTCCTGCCCACAAACAGGTATGCTTTAGATAGCTTTTTATGCCCCCAAAGGAGTGCATATAGTTTTTGACCTGTATGTTTGTCCAACAATCTGTCATTTCGTCAAAAAAAACTTTAACAATGCGCATAACTGCCTTATTAGTAAATGGATTTACTTCATACTTAAATACCTTCCCACTGACTTACATTTATTTGACCTTGACCCCTGATTGACCTTGACCTTAAATGTCCAGTTGTCAAAATACTTATTATTGGCAATGGCTCCCTTATTACTCAACAGATTTAGTTCTTGTTTTCACTCAATAACTCTTCTGGTGAGATCTTTGCAGTGAGACATACGTATTTGACTATGACCTCTGAATAAAACACAGTTCTTTTGAATCAGATATTTAGTTCGTGTTTGCACACACCAATGTTTTGGCAGAGGTCTTCCAAATGACATATATTTTTTGCCCCCAAGGGAGGCATATAGTAATAGCACTGTCTATCCTTCCATCCGTCTGTCCAGTAAAATCTGGTCCTTGCTTCATCTTCGAAACCGCTTGAGGGATTTCATTGAAACTTAACAGGAGTGTTTGTCACCAAGCCTAGTAGTGCATATCTTTAGGAGATTCCGCTTGATTTATTTTTGGCAGAGTTATGGGCATTTAGTCATTGTTTTTACTCTAACTTCTATATTGAAGTCTTGTCCACACTACATCTCTATAACTGCTTGGAGGATTTCATTGACACTTCACAGGAATGTTTTCACCAAGCCTAGTTGTGGATATTGTCAGGAGTTTCTGGTCGGATTATTTTTGGCAGAGTTATGGGCACTTAGTCATTTTTTACTCTAACTTCTATATTAAAATCTTCCTCACACTTCATCTCCAAAACCGCTTGGAGGATTTCATTGAAACTTCACAGGAATGTTCGTCACCAAGCTTTGTTGTGCATATCATCAATAGTTTCTGGTCGGATTATTCTTGGCTGTGTTATGGGCTCTTAGTCATTTTTTACTATAACTTCTATATTTAAATCTTGTCCAAGCTTCATCTCCAAAACTGCTTGGGGGATTTTATTATATATAAAACATGAGTAAGGGTTGGGAATAAAACAATATTGTTGGTATTCAAGGCCAACTCACACCTTTCTATTTCACTGAATAATTATGTCTTCAACCTTTGTATAAGAATCTGAAGCAGAGAAACATTACTTTACCATTTACCTTCAGTTCATGCTCTATTTTTTGTCTGATCTCTTTTCCTCAGGCATATTCAATTATATATTTACATTTGTCAATTTCCAGTGACAGCTCTTGTTTCCTTCTGTAGCAGGGGCCGTTCACAGGTGTCTTCCCATCAGGAAAATTCTTTAAAATCATGCAGTTTTCCCCTAAAATTCAATTTAAGTAAACTTTTTTCTTCCCCTTTTGCCAAAGTACCGCTTTAAATTATGAGTTTAATTTACCCCAAATTTAAGGGAAGGAACCCTTCCCCTGTCTGTAAAAAAAGCCCTGGTCATCTTTAAGTGACAGTTCTTGTTTGTAGAAACATTTGCCACAATCGATGTTACTTGCCAGTGTTTTTGAATTGACTTATAGTAGTTCTGATAATTATGTTACTTACATGTATATATTTAGAGGTTACTTTTTAAGTGAATCAGTGATAGTATCAGAGTTACAAGTAATTTCTCTTTTTAATGCAGCCAGTAGTTAAGTTACATAGTTTGACAGGTGTGTAGTGCTGGAGCTCTGTTGTTGGTACTGCCATTGTATAGAGAGATTGTTTGTGGCACTAGGGCACATGAGCCTAGCTTTTGTGGCTAGAATTTTGATATTAAAGCGACTGACTCATAAAATTTAGCTGAATAAAATTATGAGAAGTTAATATGCTGTGGACAAAACATATTATTTTGCTTCTATACACCATGAAAACTGAAAAAAAGGTTGTGATTTTACCAGGATTTGAACCCATGCCCTTTCGGTCAGTAAAATGTAGACCGACGATCTGCATCATTGTGCCACAGAGACAAGTTATCAAGAGTTGTCAAAATTAATGTTATAACTAAAGTATCTACCCTGTGACTGACAGTGTTACTGATAAGTGTGTCAAACTTTATGTTTTGATCTTTTTCTGGAACACAAAATGAGTCAGTAACTTAGTTTAGATATGTTCTTCACAATTACAGCTAGAATTTCCAGATGTATGAACATTTTTTTTTTTCATCATGCCCATCTGTGAGTCAGTTGCTTCAAGAGTAATTGTTAATTTATTGAGACTTCAAGCACTTGACTTTAGAAATATATAGGGAGTCCAAAGCGATAACTACAATCTACAGACCTGTACCAAAAGAGATAAACAGTACAGTGTACTTGCTCATGGATAGAAGTTCTTATGTCATAGAGTTAATTTTATTTTTTGTAAGTTTATTTCAGTTTCAAGAATTTGAAGGTTTAAGATTCTTGTTATGTTACATACTATTCTAGGTGATACTTTCAAAAGGAAAGACAGATAAAGAGATACAGAAACGTAAATTGGAGAGAGAACAGGAAGAGGAAGAAGATACTGGGAAAAAGTCAAAATTAAAAACACCGTCCGGTGAATCACACTTAAGCAAAGAAGAAAAGGTAGGGACAGGTTATCTCCTCTTTCAAAGTAAAGCAAAGGTTTAATGTTTTCTCTACTATAAGACATGTACTTTACCTCATGGATGTGTAAGCCTCATGGGTTTAGGAGCCCATAGAGAAATTCCTTTTATATAGCATCTTTATACTCTTGATTTTTAATACGAATTGCCAGACTAGGAAGTTGACAAACTAGTTATATCCATGTGCATCGCATTTATAGTTGTGTATTTGATATTTAAACTGCATGCAAATCACATTTATAGTTGTGTATTTGATATTTAAGCAGTATGCAAATCACATTTATAGTTGTGTATTTGATATTTAAGCTGCATGCAAATCACATTTATAGTTGTGTATTTGATATTTAAGCTGCATGCAAATAACTTGAAAAAATGACTGAACAAGCTATTGGCTTTTGTTCAAAACTTTTAAGGCTGTTCATCCCTTTTTGCTTTGCTTTAGATATCATATGTTTTACTGAGTCATGAACACCAAATTAAATACTAGAGGTTTAAATACAAGTGTAGAACTGAGATCCTCTAACTTGTACGCTCTGTATAGCTAAAAACATTGTTGATTGTAATTGAAGGAAATTTTCTTTTAAGTTTTCAAGTTTTTATAATTTATAATCATTCTTCTTCATTTAAATTTGTTAATAGGTATAGAGGTTTTTAAATCAACATAAAAAAAACAAAGTTCTTTGTGACATTGATTTCAACATACATTAAACTGATTGTGTATGCTTATTAGGTGAAGATATGGGAGAACATGTGTAAAAGCAAGCCAGACCCTCTGGACAGAGACAAGGAAAGAGAACTGCAGAAAATAGCTACCAGGTACTTCTTTTGTCATCTCTAAAATTTATGGATAATTAAGCTTTCTTTGAATGTCAGACGTGAAATCAAGCTACAGGTTTTGAAGATATCCATGTAAGCTTCTTTCTTACAAACTTACAGCAGAGGATTTAATGAGCCAAAACATGTGATGGAAAATCTGTAAATGCTTTTGAAGCAGATACAATCAGATACAAATTTCATCACTGGAACAGTTTACATTAAACTCTTCATTAAACCAATATTTGAAATTATTCATCTCTAGTTTCCATATTAAATCCATGTTTTGTCAAATATTATATCCATTTAAAATACCTTTATGTCATTATTACTGTTCTAATCATTCTTACGCAAAACAAAAGCACATAAGACCTTATTCTTTTACCAGCAGAAACTGTTTGTCCATTTAAGCAGTGACTAAGGCAATTTCCAGGAGTGTTAAGTCTTTTGACCGTTGTTACATAAGGTATATGTAAGGTGACTTTAATTGTTGTTATTTTTGCTAGTTTTCCTGTTTTCAGTTATGCTGTAATTAGTTATACAGCGTATGCTTTTTTTCTATGAAACATAATTGATTTAATAAGCTAAGCATTGAAAACCAGTATTTAGTTTTGAAGTGAAATTATTCCGACTGTCTTAAAGGACATTTACTTAGTAATGTTGCCATAATTATGTTTTAAATTTTAAATTTAACAGCCACTGAAAACAATCACTATACCAGGTACACATAATTAATAAAACATGTACTTACATTGACTTTTGACCTTGACTTCATTTATATATGTTGTATATATTTGTATAATATTTATATTCTTAGGATATTTGTTTATGTAAATGCATGTCTCAGTTTGCTCATGATTGTCCATAGCCCTGCCTTCAGTTGTGTTTGATTTTTTTGACGTCCACAAGAAAATGGGAAAAGATAATCTCCAAGAGTATTAAGTTTCTTGAGATCAAATGAAATCTATTCTTAGTTCTTCATTTAAATTGGATCAAAAGCTCCATTGTTAGAGCATTGATTTATTTCCAGTTCAGGAGGTCCCAGGTTCCAATACTGGCTGGGACACGTGGTGTGTCCTACCCCTAAGAAACACATACCTCTATCCACCCAGCTATGAATAGTGGTAGATACCAGAAGTGAAATCTTACTTGCCCCTCTCTGGCACAATTGTTTCTGTCCAGGGTGATGTCTCAAAAACTTTAAATGCATTTGGATAGATTTTATTTCCATCAATGTAAATTAATTAGTATATATTAAACTAACTTTACAAAGATTTTTGTTTGTGTATGTATCCAGGGGTGTAGTGCAGATTTTTGTTTGTGTATGTATCCAGGGGTGTAGTGCAGATTTTTGTTTGTGTATGTATCCAGGGGTGTAGTGCAGATTTTTGTTTGTGTATGTATCCAGGGGTGTAGTGCAGTTGTTTAATGCTGTGAGGAAGCAACAAAAGGTGTTGGAGGATCAGATACAGCAGGTGGGTAGCTCAGAGAGGAAGAAGGAGAAAGTCCTCGAGGGCATGACCAGAGACAAGTTCCTCAGTATACTCAAGGGAACCAGCAATACTAACGTGAAAACAGAAAAGGTTAGTGTAGTTATATTTGGCATATTATACAGTCAAACTTGTAATCATTAACAGTGTTAAGGGTCTTTTAGAAAGAAAATCAGATTGATCACATTTCAACAGACATTACCTAAAATTAAGAGAATACCATTTCCTTAACAATCATATGAATGTGAATGACATTGAACAAAACATCGGCCAATGACAAGGTGTCAGTCAAAAATTCTAAGTGGAAAAGATTAATCCTTAACCTGCTGGAATTGAAAGTGATAAGCCTTTGCCACCAGCATAGAGCCAGGCCAGGCTGCACATCCGTGCAGTCTGACCAGGCTCTATACTGTTGGTAGCTAAGTTTTTGTATTTTGATATTGAAATCCCTTTAACTTTAAATGGACTGTTCCAAATTCAAAGCTGGGCAAATCCATTACAAAAATTCAGCAGGTTAATGGTTAACTACTATAAGTTTTTATATTGAGGTGGTGTTGTATAATTTTTGAATGGATAGCCATTTATTTCAAATTAACATCATGTCTACATTGTAAATGTCTATAAGCTTTAAAGAAAAGTTTTAGAATAAATGTTTTGTTTGACAGTTTCCATATAGGGGGTATATGATATCACTTGTTAATTCTGTGATATGCCCCTTTAAGATTTCTTTTCATTCTTCATTTGTTGATCTAGTGAAAATACATATGAAAAAAGAAATGATACAGTTAATAGTAACATAAACTTGAAAAAGATACAATAAAACTTATACTTAATTATCTTAGATTAATATTTTAAAAGTATGTCTGCAGTTCTAGAATATTGTTTGAATGAATTGGTTAGGGATATAATATAGGCACTAAGTTGTCAGTTTAAACCCAATACTGGTAGATTGACATTTTTTGTCCTAACTTTTTACTATCACAAGCTTAAAAGATTCACAAGTTTTGAGGAAATGAAGTGGCAAATTGAGGATGTAATAATTTCAACATGAACTTTGAATTACTGCTACACATGGCTTTACTGTAATTCTCTATTTATATTTCAGCCAGATGATTTGGAAATTAAACCAAGTGTACTTAGGAGAGACAATGAAAGTGATAGCAAAAATACAAGTGGTGATAAAACATGGAACATTTTGAAAGATGATTACATGATGGGTGCCAAGATGAAGGACTGGGGCCAGGAAGGGACTGATGATGAAAATGATAATGATGATAATTCAGAGCCAGATGATCCTGATTTATCGGACAGTGACTGATAAAATTGATTTTGTGTTTACAATAAATTGGCTATGGATCTTTAATAATGTGATGAAGTATACATGTAAAAGCTGATATAAAACCTGATTTTGAGGAAAACTACACATAGTTGAACTAGTTAAAAGGGAATGGAAACTGTTAAGACATGTGCACACTTGCCACTCCTTGATGTTAGCTCTTTTACATGGCTGTTGATAGAGGATGGCATACACATTGTCCAATCTGTATTTTTCCCTGGGATCTTCAGACATGGTGATAATTTTTGGGAGCATAAGATCTCATTCAAGACCAGTTAAATAGCTTTTGGGGCTCTTGAGTAATGGCCCATGAATTATCCAAATCTGGCTAAATAAGCCTTTTCTTTCTCTAAGTTGAAGAGTTTTCATTCAATGTTCATCAAACTTGGTCATATTTGTGGATATAATATCTTTGCCAAGCTCAATAACCAGTCTAATCCTTCCTGGCACTGTAACAGTTATGTCCCTTGAAAATTAGAAAATATGCTAAAAAAGCCTTGTCCGTTACTAATTAGAAGAGTTTTCACCAGAGCTTGAAATATATACATTTCTGTTGATTTTTTTTACGAGTTTTAAAATGGTTCAAATTTACCATTTTTATACACTCACATTCACATTTGCTTCCAGTTGCAGCCTGATGCCATAACCATTGGACAGGCTTATTTTGCAATAGTAATAAAAAAAATTGTACCATGAATCAGTTAGAATTGAGATAGTGCAATCATATTCATTTTATAAGAGACCGTAGCACCAAAGATACAACAGGTAGTAAGAGTAGAATTTACAAATGCTTATTCTCTGAGAGTTTCCTTAGTAACCAGATTTTGAGTACATGTATGTAAGAACATAAAAAAGTCCAGTAGAAAGTATCCAAGAGGAAGCTATATGAAGAAGAGAAAACTAGGTACATGACTTTATTTTAAAGGTTGTGAGATGGTTTTCAAATAAGATTTAGCTCACATGGGTATATGCTTTAAAAGTTGTTAAATCACTTCTGTATGATAGGTTTGCCCAGATGTTTAATGAAATTCATTAAAAAGAATTGAAAACTTTATTTTAATTTATATTGAGTTAAGTTTTCGGTTCAACTTTGATCTCAGTCAGTCACCCTTAAATGTGTACTTGTCGAGTCATCAGCTGGAAGTGTGTGTACACAATGTTTAATATATATATGTTTACACAATAATGAATACACATGTGCACAACTGTCTTACACCTTCAAAGTTAAGGGAGGTCGCAAAGAAATTTTCATATCCCACTCAGAGAATCTGTTTAACATTTGAAACCCCATTAAAATCTCTGTACCCATTTTCTATTCCTTACACTCAGAATAGTAATAATATTAAAACAAGAAATCGGTAGAACTGATGGATGCTGCCCGAATAAATGCCAATTCAAAAAGGGTATTGTTTAATATGTATTTTTTTTAAAGAATGAAAAATAACAAAGGGCAATAACTCCTAAATTATGCAAAGTAGAGTTACGGTTCTTGCACGCTGCACTTCTCCTCATAGAGATCTGTCTACCAATAAAGTTTCATGTTAATATCTCTTATACTTTGTGAGAAATGCCCAGGACAAAAAATAAGTATGACAAAATTATGACGGACGGACAGACGAACGAACGGACGGATGGGACGGACAAAGTGGCAACTATATGCTCCCCTTCCGGGAGCATAATGAATAAATTCCCAATGACATGTGAAAACAGGACAGGAAGTATAATTGGTGAAGTTAAGTGTAACACAGTTTTCCAAATCACTGTTCCTGGAAAATAGTCCAGCTAATCAGACTTGTCGAAGAGACTTCGAAAAAATTTTGACATTTTTTGACAATATAACAAAAGTCTATAATATGGGTCAAACCGTCAACACCTAATTAATTAGGCTAGCCCGAAAAGACAAACTGGACAGCCACCCTTCATAAGAAACGGACATTTTCTGAAGTGAACAATCTTGTTAAGAAGTAGGGCTCACAGCCATGACTTTCAAAAGTACATGTCAGTTTCAAGCTAACATTCAGCTCCTGGTTCATGAAAACCCCTTATGAAACTTAGGAACTGAACAAAGTTAAGGTTTAAGAGATGCAAATTATTTGCAAAATGTAGACCAAAATCTTTAATCACAACATTCTAAGGTAGTAATGAGCATTCTAGCAGAAGTATCTGTTCAATATTCTACCAAGATCTGGAATTAGGTCAGCTTTAAGTTGACAGTACTTATCATACTGACATACAACAGGATTCTCTTCAGCTATCACTTGATGCTGCAAATTCCTTATAAGTAAATAGATTTACATTATACTTGAACACAACACCCCTTTGGACAAGACCTTTCTTTTGACATATATTTGTATGACCTTGACCCCTGAAGATCCTTGACCTCAAATGTCCAGTTGTCAGAGAACATTAACATGGCCTACAACTTCCTAATTAGTAAATGGATTTACTTCATACTTGACAACAACACCCCTTTGAACAAGACCTGCCTTTGACTAATATTTGTATGACCTTGACCTCAAAGGTCCAATTGTAAAACAAGAGGGCCATGATGGCCCTAGATCGCTCACCTGATTACTTTGCCTTTGGGTCTGCTGTTGAGCAAACTTAGCTTTTTTAAGGTTCTCCCTAAATAAATCTATATGGATTCAGAAGACCTCCAGGGTAGAGCCAATTTTCATCCAAGGGGCATAATTTGAATAAACTTGGTAGTGGACCTCTAACTGATGCTCTATGCAAAAGTTCTAGGCCTTGTGGTTTCAGACACAAAGTTTTTTTAAGTCTTCCCTTTATAAGCTTACGTAAAATCAAGTGACCACGGGGCAGGGTCGTTTATGACCATAGGAGTTTAATCTGAACAATCTTGGTAGAGGACCTGTTACTGATGTTCTGTGTGAAAATCTTACCCCATGGTTTTGTGGTTTCAGACATGAAGATTTTTTAAGGTTTTCCCTATATAAGTCAGGGGCATACTTTGAACAAACTTTGTAGAAGACCTCTAGCTGATGCTCCTTCCAAAATGTCTAAGTTAAAGGTCTTGTGGTTTCAGGCAAGAAGATTTTTTAAGTCTTCCCTTTATACATGATATAAGCCTATGTAAAATCAAGTGGCACCGGGGCCAGTCCATTAATGACCCCAGGGGCATAATTTGAACAACCTTGTCAGAGGACCTTCAGCTGATGCTCCATGTAAAAATTCTTAGCCTTTATGGTTAAAGGCAAGATTTTTTTTTCAGGTTTTCCCTATATAAGTCTATTAAAATCAAATGATCTCTGGGGAAGGGCCAATTTTGACCCAAGGAGCATTATTTGAACAAACTTGGTAGAAGACCTTTAGCTGATGCTCCATTAAAATAGATATCTAAGTTCTGGGCTTGTTGGTTTCAGATGAGATTTTCAAGGTTTTCCCTGTATAAGCCTATGTAAAATCAATTGACCCCAGGGGTATAATCTGAACAAACTAAAGTGGTTGAGGTCCACTAGACAATGCTACATACCAAATCTTAAGGCTAAGGGCCTTGCAGTTTCAGACATGAAGATTTTCAAACTTTTTCATTTCTGTTGCCATGGCAACTAGAGTTCTTGATGGAATTCAAGTTTTTGAACAACTTGGGTAGAGCTTCATGCAAGAAATATCCCAAGCATGTTTCTTCAAAGTTGGCTTACCAGTACAGGAGGAGGTCGTTTAAGTCAGATTGTTGACGACGCACACCGTAAAATGTTCCCCCATGGACGCTGGATAATCAATGATCCCAAAAGCTCACCCTTGAGCACTTTGTGCTCAGCTCAGCTAAAAACTTAAATGTTAACTTCCTTATTAG
This sequence comes from Cyclina sinensis, assembly GCA_012932295.1. Taxonomy (NCBI): domain Eukaryota; kingdom Metazoa; phylum Mollusca; class Bivalvia; order Venerida; family Veneridae; genus Cyclina; species Cyclina sinensis. The sequence goes on from JAAONU010000011.1 coordinate 2,000,374, forward strand.
TAAATGGATTAACTTCATACCTGAATACAACAACCTAAGGACAAGACCTTCCCTTTATGTGTTTATATGACTTGTACCCCCTGAATGGCCATAAATCCATTATCAATAAACAGATTTAGTTCATGTTTCCACAAATTGATCTCTTATTGACCATGTAAAACAGGCAAAAACAACAACAAAAATTTTGAAAGATCTACAATGCATCTTCATCTGGCCGTATTCTTTTTTTACCTGGACCCCTAAATGATTTTGACCTCGAGGTCAAATTGCATAGAAAAAAAAACAAACTTTTTTTTGAAGGATCTACAATTTATCTTCATCTGGCTCTCAGCTGAAAGCATCTCTTTGAGGGCACTGTCATCTTTCAATGACATGTCTGGTTTATTTTACTCTAGTAAACAAAAAACATACAATTTGTTAGAATGATATTCATTTTAATTGCAATTACCATCTATTTACAGTTACAAAGTTGGTTTATCAAAATTATACAAAGAAAATGCAAAGAAAACAGTGCACACTGTCTTTGTCAAGAAAAACTGAGAGTTGCGAAAGGTTGGATTAATGATTTCTCCAGATGTAGTCCACTAAATAAAACAAACCTATAGGCTCTGTCATGCTTCCATTCCAAGCATACTTTTTCAAGGCATCTGGTAAACATATAAGCGTAAAATAAAATTTACTTAAAAAAAATAAAGAAAAAGTATAAATTTTCATCATTATTAATATTTTCATAGGAAAATATCCTCGAAAGATAAGGTGATGTCTATGTATGCACTGAAAAAGTTTCAAAGCTGCCACTGCTACATCACTGAATACGAACCCTTACTCCGTTGCCACCATATAATATGAATGGAGAGTAAGATAACAGGTTGGACGTAGGTATCAGACAATGCCACTACTAAATATTGTAACACTTCCACTGACATATCAAAATGTTACTCTGGTTTAAATCCTCATTTAATTTCTTAGATAGGAAAAAACTACTCTAAGGCTTACTGCCAGAAAATAAGAGGAGGTTTCCAAATGAAGAAATTAATCGCAAAAGAAGAACCAAATATCTGTTCTGTTTTGTGATTTCTTTCTATTTAGACAACACACTGCCAAATAACTGAAGAAACTAAATGTTTATTTTTTGCCCACTCTAACTTTTAGCTTCTGTGTAGTTTCTCATGAACACAAGTTTATTCTTGTGCTTATTCACCAATATATTATTGTGCTTTCATATACAGCCAGTGAATATAAACAAGCTGAAGAAAAGTAACCACTTAACAGTTAACATAACAGACAATTTTTCAACTACTGTAATAATAATTCAAAGACGTAGTTACTGATGATTTAGTTTTCAGTATCTCTATAAAATGGCTGAAAATTTACAACCTTGAAGGACAAAAATCAGCTATTGATGGGTGCAACACAACTAAATCATCCGCACTACATCATCACTATTATCATTATAATCATAACTTTGATCATCATTATTATAAAAAAAAATCACCAAATCATTTGCACTGAAAAGCACAACAGACTGAAGCAACGCTAAAGTCATAACACCTTAATCACATCATTATCTACATCAGACCTTAATCACTTACATCATTATCTACATCAGACCTTAATCACTTACATCATTATCTACATCAGACCTTAATCACTTACAGCATTATATACATGTACATCAGACCTTAATCACTTACATCATTATCTACATCAGACCTTGATCACTTACATCATTATCTACATCAGACCTTAATTACTTACATCATTATCTACATCAGACCTTAATTACTTACATCATTATCTACATCAGACCTTGATCACTTACATCATTATCTACATCAGACCTTAATTACTTACATCATTATCTACATCAGACCTTAATTACTTACATCATTATCTACATCAGACCTTAATTACTTACATCATTATCTACATCAGACCTTAATTACTTACATCATTATCTACATCAGACCTTAATTACTTACATCATTATCTACATCAGACCTTGATCACTTACATCATTATCTACATCAGACCTTGATCATTAACATCATTATCCACATTTTACCTTAATCATCAGTATCATCACTGTTCAGTATAATTATATAGTTACATATATTGGCAATGAGGGTGATACACAACATTATCAACTCTCGAAAATGTTTTTACAATATCAACAACTTATCATGGACATAATGCTAAACTTATACTACACATTAAACAAGAACAGAAACTGAAACAGAATACAAGAAGCTAGCTAATGCGTTTAAACTTTAAACTCTTCGTACAAATTACGCTCTTCTATCTTTCATTACTTCTTTTCAGATAAACTGTACAAAAGAACCTGTATGTACATTGTACATTATATCAATAAAAATAATTCTCACTGACAAAGCATAGAATAAAAACAAATTGAAAATATACACGACTGAAATTATTTCAAACTTAGGGATTTTGACATTAAACTTACACAAGAATTTCTGATGTTTGTTTTCATTATATTTTAAAGCAGAAAAAAGCCATATAACTGTGAATGATTATCAATCAAAAGAGTTACAAGCATCACTTGTCTAAAAAGCTAAAATTCAAAATTAGTTGTGTTTAATACGAAAGAATCTCCATATAAAATACTATTGTGCACTGGTGTTATACAAGAGAGTCATGATGACCCTGGATGGCTCACAAGGCCAGTTTTGATCTCAAAGACATCATTCGAACAAATTTGGTAGACATCCATTCAGACAATGCAACATATAAAATTTCAGAGCTCTACGACATATGGTTTTAAACAAGAAGATGTTTTAAGTTTTTCCTTACTACTCAATGTAAAACAAGTGATCCCCAAGCAGTGGAGAATTCAAACACTACAGAAATAATTTGAACAGCCTTTGCAATAGTCAACTATACAATGTTACATAACAAATATCTAAGGTCTACAGCTTATGGTTTCGGACAAGAATATTTTCAAAGATTAAGTATTTTACACATATAGGACCCCAGGGTCATAATATAAATAAAGTTGGCAGAGGTCCACATAACAATGCAACAAACAAAATATCTAAGCTCTAAGGCATATGGTTTCATACAAGAAGATTCTTTAATTCATTCATATATAAGGCTACGCAGGCCCATAAATGATCCAAGGGGCATCATTTGAACAATCTTCGTAGAGGACCTCTAGATGATGCTCCATGCATAATATCTTAGCCCTTGGCCTTGCTGTTTCAGACAAGAAGTTTTTTAAAGTCTTCCCTTTATATGTCTATGTAAAACTGGGTGACCCCCTTGGTGGGGCCATTAATGACCCAAGTTGCATCATGGTTGAGGACCTCTAGTTGATGCTCCATGCAAAAGATCTATGCCTTAGACCTTGTTGTTTCCTTTTTTTTCTCTATATTAGTCTATGTTGAATCAAGAGACCCTCCCCGCCCCCCCCCCCCACCGAGGATCATTAATTATCCTAGGGACATAATTTGAATAATCTTGGTAGAGGACCTCTAGCTGAACCTGTACAAAAAATATCTAAGCTATAGGCTTTGTGGTCTCAGATAAGAAGATTTTTACATTTTTCCTTTCAATAACTCATATCATCTGACTGGTAAATCTTGCACAACTTGACTGTAAAATGAAATTGTGATAGTACCATAGTTTCTTTTAATTTAGGTTGGGAAGTTGGATGGACTGATAGGCAAAGTCATTTGATTAAATAACCTTACAACCTTGTAATGTGGAGGATGCAACAAAAATACATGGATAAATGGATCTCTTTCAAATTGAGATACTTTTAAAATGCAACCAAGACTCCTGGATGAAATATTGTCCATCTTTTCTTTTTTGCATGGAAACAGTATTCTAAAAACAGAGTCAATCAAAAACTTACATATTAACAGTTGTCAAATTAATGTGGTAAGTGAACATTATGAAAGCGACTGACTCAGTCACAGATGAGCTGACGATGTAAAAAAAAAAAAGAAAATATTAATACATTTAGAAATTCTAGCTGTAATTGTTAAGAAGATATCTAAGTTAAACTAAGTTACTGACTCATTTTTTTGTTACAGAAAAACATCAACTTTATTCCGGTCAACTCCAGTAATAATGGTAGATTCTGGTAAACATGGAACCGCTTTATTTATATTACTGATTTTGACAAGAATGAATAAATTAGCTCTGTGGCTCAGTGGTGTAGATCGCCACTATATATATTACTGACTGAAAGGGTGTGGGTTCGAATCCTGGTGAAATCAATTATTTTTTTCTTCACTTTTCATGGTCTGTAGAAGCATATTATGTTTTTTTCTTAGTAAATTTATATTAACTTCTCTTAAATTTTAAAGAAAAAAGAGATTCAGCAAAATTCTGTGAGTCAGTCGCTTTAAAGTAAATCTGGAAAATTTAACAACCACCAAATCAATGACACCTGAAAACCTGACCAGTTTCCAGAAGATATATGCTTCTAGGGTAAAAACTCGATGACTGGTGTAAGGTTTTCAAGAAATGCTTTGTTCATCTTTGCTTCCCAAACACATTTCACATATGCAAATGGTGGAGGTATGAGTTCAATGCTATTCTCAGTTTCCTCTTCATTCTCATCAACATCTTTGTTTTCATTTACATCACCATCTTCAATTTCATTGTCAGTTCTTGTATCAGATATATTCCCTTCACCTAAACCATCCTGATCACATTTTTCTGCAACACCAGAACTGTCAATGGAACTTCCTTCATTATTTTGATTTTCAATGGCTTCTTTTTCTACTTCAGCTTCCATAGATTTGTCTTCACTACCTTCATTTTGTACTGTGTTTTCCTCACTGTCCAAGCTTTCTTTATTACATGCATCTTTTGTAGCCTTTCTCTCAACAGCTCTATAGTTTTTTAATGGGAGGTACTTGAAATCACATGTATAGTGCCAGTACCCACTAAATAACCACAAGCCCTGTCCCCCACCATAATAAATTTCCTGTTTACTTGGAGGGTTAACATAGAAGGACCAAATCCTATCAAGTCGAAAGAACTCCTCTCGCTCAGGCTTTGATATTCCCTCTCTAAATAGTATTTCTCTGGATAAGAACTTATACTCTGCAACAATTTCATAGAGATCCTCATCAAAATGTCTAACAACAAGAAAACAATCACTTTTCTCAACAATATGCAAGTCTTTGAACGGGTATCTCAACTGACCTGTAGTTTCTTCTGGGAAGAAATGTATACTCCTGTCATTAATGTTTACTATAAATAAGTAGTACTGTTCCAACACAGTGTCTTCAGGTTTATTATGAACAAGAGCTAACACTAGCATTTCACTGCAAGCCTGGTTGACCTGTACAAGAGCAGAACTTTTGAGACAAAATGAATTTAATAGATCAGACAGGTACTGTCGATACTCCAATCGTTGGATTTGTGTACAAGCTATGTCAGTCAAAGTTCCATCCTGGATATCCACCTTACAGACCTGAAAAGAGCATCCTACAATGTTGTATGAGTCATATTCACCTATGGAATCCCTAACAATTGGTTTTGTAAAAACCACAAACAAGTCATTTCCACAGACAGCAAAGTGTTTTCCAATGTCATTCCAGTTGTGATTCTCTAATTGCGGGTACTCCAAGAATACAGAGCTGATACAATAAATATCAATGTCTTTTCTTGGCAACTTTACATTCAGCTTTTTCCATTCATTCTTTTCAAAGTCAAGACATAAAACATAATTTGAATTTCCAGCTACGCATATCAGACACTTTCCAACAACAAAACACTTACAATCCTTTTGTTCTAATGGAAAATGCTCATTTTCTGGCAGGTACCTGAAGATTTTCCTGTCAACTGTAGCTGAACTGAACTGGTACCAACAATTACTAAGAGGTCGAAATACTAGAACTTGAAATACTGAATCTGTGGGCTTTTTCTTAGATCTCCAATCAGGTTTTGACATTTCTTCTTCAGTGTCTGGATCAAGCAGCAGTTGTTTCTTCTTCCTTTCAATAATGGCAAATAAAACAACTTCCTCTTCATCAATCAAAACTTCTTTTATTTCTTTCAGCTCTGATACCAAGCTTGCAAATTTCTTCAGAAATAAGGTGCCAACACTGTTTTCAACTTCTTTATCTTTTTCACCAAACTTTATTTCTAACCTATTGAAACACTCTTCAAGTGAAAGTAGAGCTTTACTATAACCAGCTACAGAAAAATTAACTTCTTCATCAAGATAATCAACAATTTCCCTTGCAACTTCAACATACTGGTCTGTTCCTCCTCTTTCAACCCATTTTCCAAGGAAATTAAGGAATGCTGCATTTCCACAGTTCTTGAAAAATCCTGTTTGAAACATCCACCTCAGGTCGCTTGGTCTTAATTCCAGGGTACTTTCTTGAAAAGCGAAGTAATCGCGAAATCTTGGCTCAATTACTTCGTTTGTTATGTCATCAATTTTTTGATAACCATGACTATGTGCAAACATAAAGAACTCAATACTGTTGGAAAGTGTGACTTGCCTTTTCATCTTATCCTCACAAAGATGAATTAGTGCTTCAATTTCAAAATATGAAGCCAGTCTGGCTACTTCCCAAAACTCCTCCTCACTGTATTCTAGATCTCCACAATACATAAACTTTAAAATTCTGTCAAACACATCTGCATCCTCAATTACTGAGGATAAATCTATTTCCTTTATTTTTGAATCACTGAAGTTACCTTCAAACAAAGTCTTGAAGTAACCACAATGGGCAGCTAACACCAGTCTATGTGCAAACAATGATTTATCTCCAGTCTTTAGTATAATATCACCCCAGGTCTCATTCCTCATATTCTCTAATACCTGTAAAACTGCTTTGAAGTAGCTCTCTGGCACTTTCAACTGCATTGCTTTGTTACTATCCTCATCCATTTTTGAAATATCCAGGATTAAATTCACCTGAAAAACAGAAGGTACATTTCATAAAATTTTAATATTCATCAAAATGTTTTTCAAGTATACCAACAGAATCTGTTAGCAACTTTGAAACAAAAAATTTCCAGTTCTTACACTTGGAAGTAGTACTATTTTCTGTTTAAATTAAATATCAAAAGTTGTTCTTTGTTAATGTATGTAGAAATACAAATGTTAATTTGGATAAATTGGTTTCATCATAGATGTTTTTGTGCAGTTAAACCCTGATAGCTGGAAGCATCAACATTATCAAAATATCCAGGAGTGCAACTTCACATGCTAATAAATAGTTTTATGATACCACTGCCTCAATGTGGCGAACAATGTACTAACTTAATTCAAAATCATGTTCTATATTAATGAGTTACTAAGCAAGTGTAAAACAGCAGGGAGTATTCTAAATCATTGGGCAGTTAACAATGAATAGACAGATGGATGTATAGTTGGTGACATACTGCCTCAAGGTGGTGAAAAATGTGCCAAGTTACTTCAAAATCATACAAAATATCATTAATTATAGAGCAAAAAAAAAACACAACAAACAAACAAACAAAACAAACAGGAAAGCAGCAGTCCTCTGGCAGTTGTTTAGTTTAGTTTACTGGAGTTTAACGCCAGTTTTAACAGCTAAGGTCATATCCTGGCAGTCAGTCCACTTAACCAGTGTTCCTGGGTATCCAACCAGTTTACTAACCAATTTCTTCTCAAATGACTGACTACTTCCTCACTTGCTTCAGAGGTGAGGGACAAATGACCTACAGACACATTGTCTGAGAACAATTATCATATAGAAATTTTGCCGGCCCTGAGTGGGAATTGAACAGGGATCGTCAAGATTGACAATACAATGCTCTACTGATCGAGCTAGCCGGGCCGGCCATCTGGCAGTAGAGGGGATGAGCTTACAGAAGGATGGACAGTCTGCAATATACTAATTTGATCTCATGAACATTTGTGCCATTTTTGTGTCGCCTGCTACAAAGTCTGTCCGTCTGTCACAAAACTTGTCAAGACTACTCCTCAGAAACTACTGGTGCGCTTTCATCAAAACTTTACCAAGTACGAAGTCTAGTTGTGTATTTTGTCGGCATTTTCCAGTTCAATGATTTTTGTCAATGTTATGGACCTTTAATGATTTTTGTCTGGACTACTTCTCTTATACTACTAATGCAATTTGAATGAAATGTTACAGGATTGATCAGTACCTCAAGTACTTGGTCATATTTAACAGGTTTTCCGGCTGAATGATTTTTGGCTGAGTTATGGCCCTTGAATGAAAAAGGCTTTTTGGCCATTTAATGATTTTTGTGTTGCAGGCTTCACAGCAGCTGCAACATACTACAAAGTAGCCACAACATAAAGGGATTACTTCTCCATCATCTTTGTGTCTGTCTGTCTGTATGTCCATCCCAAAACTTGTCCGGACTACTCCTCAAAAACTACTGGTGCGATTTCATCCAAACTTTACAGGAATGATCAGTACCAAGTCTTGCTGTGCATATCATCAGCATTTCAGTTCAATGATTTTTGCCAGAGTTATTGCCCTTTAATGATTTTTATTTTTAAGGTTTGTCCAGACTTCTCTTCTAATACTAATGCAATTTGAATGAAATTTTAAAGGATTGATTGGTACCTCAAGTACTTGCTCATATCTAACAGGTTTTTGGTTGAACGATTTGGCCCTTGAATTAAAACAAGAGGGCCATGATGGCCCTGAATCGCTCACCTGATAGACCATGAAACGATATTGTAGACATAATGAGGAGAGAATTGGTGAAAGAAGGGCATGTGTCCACACTTGCTGATTGGTGAAGTTTTAACTTTACATGAACTGTTTTAATAATTTCCAGTTTACCTCATTTCGTCTAGATGATAAATACATGGAAAATGTTAACATTTCAAAGTCATTAGACTTTCGATACATTTTTTTTTTCTTTGTAAGTTAACATGAAACTATTGTATGAAGTACAAATTGAAATATGGATATCTGAAACAGGTGTAATGTTTTCATTTTGGCTGAAGGTAGTTTCCTTCAGAAATGTACAGTCTAGAAGTGACTTTTGTGTTAGGGTATATGCTATTTTGAGACAGTATTTAAGTTACATAATGGTATGCAGTTAACCTGTGTTGGTAAATTCTGTACCAGTACAGAATTTGAGAGCACGTTATGACACACAAGATAGGTGATCCACAGACCATGGACTGTACGTACTGAACTCAGCAGTTGGGAAGACCGAAGCAAACTTTGCAGACTAAGATCAGATGGCTATATAAACTATATATAAAATGAATTGACTATGGGGCGGGGTCAATTTGACCCCGGGGATCATGATTTAAGCAAACTTGGTAAAGGTCTACTAGGTAATGCTACATGCAAAATATCTAAGCTCCAGGCTTTGTGGTTCTGGAGAAGAAGATTTTTGAAGTTTTTCCTATATAAACTCTATATAAAATCAATTGACCCCCGGGCGGGGTCAACTTGACCCCGGGGATCATGATTTGAGCAAACTTGGTAGAAGTCTACTAGGTAATGCTACATGCAAAATATCTAAGCTCCAGGCTTTGTGGTTCTGGAGAAGAAGATTTTTGAAGTTTTTCCTATATAAACTCTATATAAAATCAATTGACCCCCGGGGCGGGGTCAATCTGACCCCGGGGATCATGATTTGAGCAAACTTGGTTAAGGTCTACTTGGTTATGCTACATGCAAAATATCTAAGCTCTAGCCTTTGTGGTTCTGGAGAAGAAGATTTTTGAAGTTTTTCCTATATAAACTCTATATAAAATTAACTGACCCCCGGGCGGGATCAACTTGACCCCGGGGATCATGATTTGAGCAAACTTGGTAGAAGTCTACTAGTTAATGCTACATGCAAAATATCTAAGCGCCAGGCTTTGTGGTTCTGGAGAAGAAGATTTTTGAAGTTTTTCCTATATAAATTCTAAGTAAAATCTATTTACCCCCGGGGCTGAACCAGTTTGACCCCGGAAGTCATGATTTGAGCAAACTTGACAGAGGTCCCCTAGATGATGCTTCATACCAAATATGAAAGCTCTGGGCCTTGTTATTTCAGACAAGAAGATTTTTGAAATTTCCATTTTAAAAACACCTTTTAGGGCCTCACAGCCATATTGTGCATTGGACCGGAACCATTTGAGCAAACTTGGTAAAGGGACATCTAAGGACCATTAGTATGAAGTTATTTTAAAATTGGGCCAGGGGTTTAGGAGGAGATGTCATTTAAAGAAAATGTTGACGACGGACGACGGACGGACGACGGACGCCGGACACAAGGGTATCCTAATAGCTCACTCTGTCACTGCGTGACAGGTGAGCTAAAAAAAGACGATTTGGCCAACAAACTGTCCAGTCACCTCTCAATACAACTGCTTAATTGGCTATCATCAGGCGACATGTGTGATCACTGATCACCCTTGATCTTATAAATCTCTAAATTAGTATTCATGAGATACAGAGCCGACACAAAAATACAGTGCTGTATTTTATATCATTTGGTAGTACAAATGACAGTCTGGCAGATGGACAGAAGGGCACACTTCATCATAATACACTTCAAAAGAATTCTATAGCTTATTATTTTGTAGACACAAGTCCCAAACTATAAAACATTTTTTTTACTATATCTTTTGTCTCAAGACTGCTTAATCTGGATAAGCCAAATTAATTAAAATATCCAGGTGCACAACTTCACCTGCCAACATTCAATAAAATTTCACATCTGCTGTTCATATACCTGTACTTTCAGGTGTGAAAGTAACAAAGTTCCAAAATTGCCAATGTTCACTAAAATTAAGGTCAGTAAGTCTTTTAATACTAAAGAACACCTCAGCAAATACTTTTAAGGACTGGCATTCTTATTAGATTTCAGGACTCTAGCTTTATACACTTCTGGAGTAATTGACACAAGTCCCGAACTTTTACTAAATCACGGGTCTCAATTGTGCTCAGATAACTCTGCACCAAGCTACGCAGGTATGTAACACATGCTGATAAATGTTCTTGTAAAGTTTCATGACTTATGGTAACCTCATATACTTTGGACATACATGTGATACAAGCTCAAATCTTCCAATTTTCACTAAATCATGGCCCTAAAGTCCCCTTTTGCAAAATGTGTTGGTATCAAAATATCCTGGTGTGCAACATCAGATGTCAATTTATATTCTTTGAACTTTTCCTGGCTCTAGCTTTGGAGTTACATGCAACCTATTTCTAAAACTGCTACATTTCCCTAAATCAAGGGCCATCAGTTTGATAATAGCAGATCACTCAAAGTCAAAATACCAAGATACACAACTTCATATATTGACAAATATTCTCGAAATGTTTCAGGACTCTAGCTCATACACTTTTGTAGTTACATTTCAAAGGTGATGTATTAATGACTTCCTGTAATCAATGACATTGTTTACTTTTTTTACAGAAATGCCCTTCTATAGTAGTGAAGCATTTGGTGGTAATCACTAATTTTGTCATCCCTGCAAATGACCAGTTCTAAGACTCCTAGCCTTAATATGGAATAACTTATTTTCTCACTTAATAATCAATAAAAATATCAAATCAAGTTATATGTTATTGGCCTCTTATAACAAACCTTAATGTGTACTACTGTTCTAATTTAAAACAATGTCAAACAATGTCTGACAGAAATAAACAAGAGATGTATGTGAAACATGACAAACCCGCTAATGGTTACCAATAAGTCATGATACATGGACTTCTAAACATGATCTTGATCTTTGACTTACTGCCCTCAAAATCAGTATAGATTATTTACAGGTAATGACCAATCACACCACCAAATCTAAAGAGAGTGGTGAAGGTCACTGTGACCTTGACTTTTGACTTTCTGATCTCAAAATCAAAAGGGGTCAACAACTGGTCATGTTCAACCTCCCTACCAAATCTGATGACTGTATGCTGAAGCATTCTCTAGTTATTTGATTGTACAAGCTTATTGTGTTAAAGGTCAGTGACCTTGACCTTTTACCTCAAATCAAATGGGATCACCTACTTATCTTCTACTCAACAACAGTAACCAACTAATGAAGTTTGAAGGCTGTGGGCCAAATTGTACCCGAGTTATTGATCCCACAAGGTTTGGTCTATGGACTGAGTAACCTTTGACCACTAAATCAAAAAGTCATGAATAATCTCCCAACCAAATCTGAAGACTGTAGGCCAAAGTGTTCTCCAGTTTCTCCTACTGACCCTAAAAACAATAGAGATTTTTCACTTAATAAGGGCAACAATTCTATGAAGTTTGAAGGTTTTGGGTGAAATCATACTTAAGCTATTGAGCAGACATGGTTTTCAAATTCAAGGTGACAGACAGACCTTTTCACCTACTGACACCTTCCCTCCCCACCCCCCCCACCCCCAAAAAAAAAGTAAGGGTCATGTACGCAACAAGAGTAACTACCCTATAAAGTTTGAAGTTTGTGGGTCAAATAGTACTGGAGTGATTGAGCGGCAATGGTTTTAAAATTCCAAGTGACAGTGACCTTTCACCTACTGACCCCAAAACCTATAAAGGTCTTCTACTTAGTTAGAGCAACCACCCTATGAAGTTTGAAGGCTCTGGGCCAAATGGTACTCAAGCTATTAAATGGTTTTCAAATTCCAAGTGACAGTGACCTTAACTTTCATCTACTGACCACAAAAACAAGGTGTCTTCTAGTCAGTAAGAGCAACCACCTTCTGAAGTTTGACGACTGTGGGCCAAACTGTAATCCAGTTATTGATTGTACGAGGTCTGGTCTATATATGGACAGGCAGACATGTGCAAAGCAATATACCCTCACTTCTTCGAAGGGGGCATAATAAGATTTCCTTTATTTTCAAAGGATAAGGTTTTTGCTTTCATGAAACCCAGTTTTAATTTTGACACTGAAGACATCATCAGGATAATCATTCAGACTAGTTTTCATAAAGCCATTGTCCAGGTCAGACACTTTGCCTCTTGCTGTAACAAGGTTTTCTTCATGAGCCTAAATTATCAAGGCTCATGACCTAGTTTTTTTTAACCCTATGTGACCCAGTTTAGACAGTGATCTAGCATTAACAAGACAATCATTGTAATCATTGTGACAGTTGAGTTTAAATAGAAGTGCTGTCGAATTTTCCCACTTATCTGTGATGGTAACCTAGTTTTTTAACATGTGTCCCCATTTCACATCTGTTTTGAAATCATCAAGACAAACATTTTAGTCAAGTTTCATGAAGATCTGGTAAGTGTTCATAACCTTATTATTGATATGAGGTGGTGACTTTTTTGTCCTCAGATGACCCAGTTTTCAACTTGTCCGAGAGAAATTATCTAAGCAAACATTTTAAGTTATATCAAGAATAAGTAAAGAATATGTCTTACAACCATGCCAACAAGGCGATCGGTAAAACCAACATATGCTTCCCGAAGCAGGAGCCAAAGGGACATGTGCAAGGCAAGAACATACAGGCAAAGTCATAAAGTGGGCACATTTTTGGCACTGCACTCCGCCTCAATGCCCTCTACCACAGTGTGCAGTTTAAACAAATTATGTCCAAGGGTTTTCAGGTTATGCTCCAGACAAGATTTTTCTAAAAGGGGAGATAATTCAAAACGGGGCAAAATAGGGTTATGGTTCTTTGGCACTGCACTACGCCTCAATGCCCTCTACCACTGTGTGCTGTTTAAACAAATTATGTCCAAGGGTTTTCAGGTTATGCTCCAGACAAGATTTTCCTAAAAGGGGAGATAATTCAAAAACGGGGCAAAACAGAGTTATCGTTCTTTGGCACTGCACTCCGCCTCAATGCCCTCTACCACTGTGTGCAGTTCAAACAAATTATGTAAGGGTTTTCAGGTTATGCTCCGGACAAGACTTTTCTAAAAGCGGAGATAATTAAAAAACGGAGCAAAATAGAGTTATCATTCTCATGTCCAAGGGTTTTCAAGTTATGCTCTGGACAAGCACAACAGACGGACAAGGTGGCAACTATGTGCTCTCCCTTCGGGGAGCATAATAAAATAGGCATCTCAAATAATAATGAACATGCAAATTGGCTGAATTGGTATCTCCTGCCAAATGATACAAATCACTGGAATGTGGCTGTTAAAGTATTATCCACCTTTTACATAAATCTTTGACCTTGGAATTTGAGTGACAAAACAGTTTGATATCTTTATCTATAATGAATCAATGCCCATAAAAATTGAGCTGTGCCAAGCAGAAATATCTCTTATAGTAAATGTCAGTTTGAAAGGATGCCAAAACATTCTCTGAAATCTGCAGAACAACAGAAGTTTTGATCTAAACAAGTAAAGAGTTATGTTCCTATGTACTGCATAACTCCTTAATGACATATATGCACCTAGGCCATTTTTTTTTTATATTTTGGTTTACTAATTTTTTTCAAAAAAAGGTAGGGTAGGAGGAGGGAAAAAAAACAAAAAAAGTCTTCTTATTTCTATTTATTCCTGAATACTGTATATATGAATATTTTAATAATGTATTCAGTCTTTACTGTGAAGAAACCAAGGAAAATGAGCCGTTCATACGGTACATTTTCCGTAAAATCGGCGTTCAGAATTTTTTTTTTCCTGAAAATTTTTTTTTTTTTTTTTCAATTTCCAACATACAGGGTCGGCAGGTCAGTAAACCGAAAAATATAAAAATAATGGCCCTATGAAGTTTAATTTTGATACCTCAAATACCTTTTTGGTTATGGTCCAAACAAAAATTAAGTATTAAAAATAACAAAGTGGAATAACTCTAAAGTTATGAATTGAAGAGTTACAGTTCCTATGCACTGCACTTTTACTCAATGAGATCTAACAACATCTAACCAAGTCTTAGGTTTATAACTTTAATAATTTTTGAGTTAGGGTCCAAATAAAAAGTGTGACGGTCAGACAGACGGACAAATAAACAGCCTAATGAACAATGTCAAATCTATATCCCTCTTTTCCTCGATGACATCTATGCACCTATGAAGTTTCATGTTGATATCTTAAATACTTTTTAAGTTATGTTCTGAACAAGATTTAAATACGAAACAAATCAAGGGCAATAACTCAAAAGTTACAGTTTCTATGAAATGCACTATTCCTTAATGTTGATAGCTGAAAATACTTTTTTGAGTTATGGTCCAAACAAAAATTAAATATAAATAAAAAATTACAAAGGGGAATAACTCATTATGAAGTGGAGATTTACAGTATCTATGGATTGCACTTTTACTCAGATCTAATCACACACAAAGATGAAGGTTCATAACTTAGTTACTGAGTAATTTTCCAAACAAAAAGTATGACGGACAGACAAACAGCTGGATGGACAATGCCAAACCTATCTCTCTCCGCCTTTGGTGGGGGATAATAATTTGCAGCTGGTTACTTAAACTGGATATTACCAATGAGTATGCATAAAAAAGAAAAAGATGTTCCAACTTTTTATTCGATCAGAATTACAATATCACAGTTATATTTTACGTACATAATTATCTAATTTAAAGAGTAAGAAATTACTCATTTACTTCAAATGCTGAAGGAAAAAAATGAATGAGAAACTGTCAATAGTTCTTAAACATGCTAATCTCAGAAAAACTGACCCTACTGCCCTCTAACTCTGGGGTCACAGTAAACTGAGATGGATGTGAGGTCATTATTTATTGATACATATACAATTTGTAAACAGTATTTTTTAAGAGGTATTCTAATAATAATGAATTATGTTAAAATCAACCAACATATCAGTTTACTAGTACTATGCTTCAATTGTACTTCATTGCCAATAAATTTTATGATTATCTTCAGAATTATCACACAAAATTTGTCACAATGTGCATTGTAATATTTTCTTGTCATACTGGTTATACATCCAACTATTCTAAAGTAAAGTGAAGTAAATGTCAGTCATATGACTTTGACCTTTGATCTACTGACCTCAAAATCAGTAAGGGTCTCATCCTTAGTTAGACTAAAATTTGTATTAAATTTGAGGTTTCAGGAACAGTGGATCTCAAATCACAAATCAAGTTCTTCATCAGAGACCATTCTTTGACCTTGACCTTTGTGAAAGTGACAAACAAACATCTGATGACAATTGCAAAACAATATAACCCTACATTTTTGACTAGGGTATAATGAAAACAAAATGTCATCTTATTTCAAATTTGTGACCTTTTTAGGTCATGAATGCAATACATGTACAATTGTACATGTACACAGGTATTTTTAATGAAGAAAGTCAACTTCCATTTTGTAAACTGTAAACCATGAATGAAATAATGACTGTTTACACTTTACTGCATTATGTTTGCCACAGATATAAATTAGTAGTTTTTAATTTGTAAAGATAACATTTCATTTTCAACTTTTAAGTAATAATTCAACATGGCTGTGTAAATATGCAATACACAGGCTAAAATATGAATCCAATGTAAACAAACGAAACAACAGTTAAATATAAACAGATACTAACAGAGAAGAATCTAAAATTTCATTCCGTCCTTTTGTGTTGGAAATTTGGATCAGTCTCTATCAGGTTTACAGGTACCATTTCATTTCTGCGCTTCTTTTGCTGAAATATAGATAGTAAAATGATCCACAAATGTGCCGAAAGATGGCACAATATATACTCTACAAGTGTATTTGTTAATGGGAGGTATTTGTAAAGAATGTCAAATATTTTCTTTTTTGCAAAGGAATTTATATTGTAAAATATTGTGGCCTCAGCTTATGGCAAAAGGTTCCATGTACTACATGTACTATATGAGTATTTTATATCCAAGGGCAGGTAATTCCTTGAAAAAGATGTTTCACACATGTACTTTTTAAGCAGATAATAAAAACAATGTGTGCAAGATTTGAACTGTGTTGAAGTAGTTAACTGCCCAATGTTCCTTTCAGTACTATTATAACCTTTTATACTTAAGAACCAATAACTACATAATGCATGAGTCAATCCTACGATCTTCACATAGATATTGTGTAGCAAGTTTCACTAGGAGTTATTTGCGCAAGAAATTGTTAAAGGTAGATAACTCCAGAATGCACAAATTGACTCTCTTGAAAAATATGTCAGGTCTAAAATAAAATATCGTTTCCCTTCCAGCAACCCATGCCAGTTTGGGTAGGGTATGTAGGTAAGTAAAATACTGTATTTTTTAATCTATGTTTTATTGATTATATAATTTATATATCTGAATTGTATGGATTTCAAAGAAACAGAAAATTGTGAGTGCTTAGCATCTGTTCAAAGTTCAGAACCAAAGTTTCAAAGTTTTATTCAATATATGCATCCCAATTTGTACATTTACAATGCAAAAATATGAGTCAAATATAAAGATGTGATTCTCATTGACATACTTTGCTTCCATGTGCAATAACAAAATTTTGTTTGCAATAAAATTGTTTGGGTACCTATGATTTTTGTGGGTCAGTAGCGGGAGGGGAAACAAACAATATTTTATTTTAGATCCCATACAAACCTGCTCTTCATGTAGATAACATGTAGCAAGTTTCATTTTAATCAGACAAAATCTGTAGAAATTATCCTCACAAGAAATTGGGCTTATACATATATTCAAAGGCAGATAACTCCATGCACGAGTTGATTCTCTTGAAGAAAAAATCATGCAAACCTACTATTAATGTAGATAATGCAGACACTCATAAAATCATCCAACTGCACACTGAACAAACTGATGAAGCTAAATTGACTAAAATTTCAAATTTTGCTGCAAGTATAAGGCACAGAAATAATGAAATTGGGAAATGGCAATCAAAATAAATCTTAAGTTTGTTTTTCCATCTGTGATAGAGCTCAATTAAAGGGAATATTAAACCAGCCTGAATTACCAATAAGCATTAACAAAACAACAGCTACACATGCATGCTTTCATGATTTTTGACTGGCATTTTGGCACTGCTAAATAATGAAATTGAGGTGAAATACTTACTGCTTCTGAGATATATTTCATTTCTTTTTCGGAAAGTTTGAACTTGTGTTGAACTTTGGTGAGGTCTCTTTCATTCAAATCCTGAAACACAAATCATTATTACACTGAACTGCCTTCATAATATGCACCAATTATATACAATGATAACATCCCAGTCATACTGAATATCATCTATGAAAACTAATCTAGCCTTTCTTTTTCATTTCCATTGGATACATCCTAGAGAAAGAATGACCTGATATTTCTCAAAGTTATCTGTCTTGATAACTACTGCTTCTCTCAATTTCATCCTTTTTACTGATAAGTTCCCTATTCAAGAAATACTGAATTTACAAAAAGAACAGCTGACCTTAAGAAATGAATACTTACAATGTTTGAAAGTTTATGCAAATCCTTCTGCATGTACCTAGCATCCTGTATAAGTTTTACTAAACCAAATGACCCAAAGAACACAACCTATAAAAAGAACATTATTTAACAATTAGGAAAAAAGATAACAACACTATCAGTTTTAATTTCATTGACATCCTTACAAAAACTAGAAATATCTCATCCAAATGGCAACAATGCCAAGCCCATAATGTATTATTAAGAGTACCATCTAATCATAGCAAATATTTGAGACTGTGAAGTTATTGTAAAAGCTTTTAAGGTAAGAATGAATTATTGTGCTTATGACTGCGGAATTGCAATTTTCAACAGTTATCAGTGTTCTTTCTCAGATGCATCGATTTTTTTTACCTTGACAATTACCTTGTCAAGTGATTGTACACTATTATATTTAAATCTGTATCAATCCCTCTTCATGCTGGAAGTGTGGAAGGACTGAAGTCGAAGCATATCTAAACTACAACTTTAGTAGCTGTTGTCTACTGAATTGTCTTAGGTGTTACATGTAATCAAACTCTGACGTCAAGTTGGGAGTAATGTTTGTTATTGTTTTCAGCACTCAAACAGGTTGGAAATGAGCAAGTTAACAAGGTGAGTGTTTATTTATATCACAAATAATATTAACACTTATTCTGCTGGTAAATGACAAATGAAATTGAACATTTTCGATCTATATCAATGGATACATTTTACATTACATTGAATTTTACACTTAATATCAGATTTTTATTACATAACAAATTTATTGAAAACAACTGAAAAAGAATACAAGATGAGTTCTAATAAATACATTATATCACAGTTAAATATATATTGAACATCTATAAAAGAACTAGATCCATTTGAATTTCTTCATTCTTGAAGAGATGTATAAACTGAAGACATGAAAATAAAAGTTGCTGGTTCAAACTCCATTCAAACCAATTTTCTTTTTTACTTCCTTTGCTGTGTGTGTTTTGAATTTAAAACATTAAAATCTATAGAAATTAGACGGAATTTTTTGTCACTTTAAGCGTATATCAAATGTAATAATGCCTGTATACATCATATTAAGATAGTAAAATGAATATTTATACATGATATTCAAGTATTTGATATTGTCTATATTTAGTGTAAGTGTGTAAAAACAATGGACCAAGAGCTGAAAAAAGTCAATTATAGGCCTTATACATAAATAAAGCATAGGGTTCCCATCAGCAGTTGGCAATGACTAAATTGGCAAATAATGAAAACTGGCTCAAGAAAAGACAATTTGCAACAACCATCAAAAAGTATGACTTTTGGGATCCCCAGGGTCTGAAGTTAGCTACCGCTCTTTTGTAAGCATTCCATGAACTGGTTTCAAATGATGACTTCTGTTCTATTGCTTCTTATCAATTAACACTGCAATACAGTCTAGATTATCAATAGCTCATGGGCTGGTTTACACCAGTAACTTCCTCTCAGCAGCAGAAAATTGATACAAACATTAACACAGTCCAAAACATTGACCATTTGCTGTGAATACATGTTTATGAGCTGTCAAATACATGTATGACACTAATTTCTGTGAACTCTTAAGCAGATTGTTAAGAAATTTACTTAGTAACTGGTTATGATATGAAATAAGAAGTGGCGACATCTTATGATTCTCGATAATCAGAATATAGCAGTTTGAATTACCTGAAATAGCGAGTATGTTTGGCTATGCAAACTTGAAGGACGTATTTCAAGTTTGTTTTTATTCATTTATTTTGATTGTGATTGTTAACTAAAACGATCAAAAGGAATTATGAGCAACATAGAAAAGGTATAAATATTTGGTTCATTTTTTTCTAACTGCCAATTTGGTTTGATTAAACTAAAAAATTAATGAATCAGAAAATGTTGAACCAAATAAAAAAAATTATATCTGAAGCTCCATGTGCATTCCTGAATGGCAGTGTCTAGAGGTACGGATCTGTACCTCTAGACAATACTACCAGGGATGTCAAGGGGTACGGACCTTTTTTTAATATATAATTAAGCATTAATTTACGTTAGAAGAAACTCGGTTATAGTGGTTTTGGCAGTTTTTAGTGTTTAATAGACTAAAATTATCTAGGAGGGGCAATGACTCTGATTTTCAGTTCCCGTTTCCGACGATATAATGCGAGTAATCCGGAATCCAAATTTGCTTACGAAAAGAGGAACATATCGTTGTCATCTATTTTCAAACAGAGAGCGTTCAGTTATAACTGAACCTAAATGTTCGTGACAAATGACAATGAAAAGTTCATCACTGGTATTATTTTTCATGCGCAGGTATAACTACAGTACCTAAAACGTCTTCTTGGTTCTGCAGAGGCTGTCGTTCGGGAAACATTCCCAGTTTGTTGTAAGCGAGGTACCTTCAGGTTGCCAACATCAGACTGGGAAACTTCTTTGTTTTATCAGGATAAAACATGTGC
This sequence comes from Cyclina sinensis, assembly GCA_012932295.1. Taxonomy (NCBI): domain Eukaryota; kingdom Metazoa; phylum Mollusca; class Bivalvia; order Venerida; family Veneridae; genus Cyclina; species Cyclina sinensis. The sequence continues at coordinate 2,021,084 of JAAONU010000011.1, forward strand.
CAGTCTGATGTCAGTGAGGTACCTTTGGGTTGCCAACATCAGAGTGACGTTGTAAACAGAACTCAAAAACCATGTAAATAGCGACTGTAAAACTAACAATGTAAATAGTGACTGTTATTTAAAAAAAGGCATCAACTTGAATGAATTTTTACTGGAGAAATGTGGAAAAAATGTATATAATGACTGTAAAATATCTAAGGCAACTCATAAATATGCAACATTACTAGGTTTATGTGATCTTTTCTGTGCGATAGAACTATCTAGAATCATAAAAAGCAATGTTAGTACTTATTTCATTAGCTCATTCGGTCTTTTTGGCTTAAAAAAAAAGAGCCACGAAGAGAGTTCCTCCACGTGGTGTGGCCTGGTTGTAGCTGAACCTAATAATTTTCCGTTATTTTTGCATTATAATGTCAGAAGCTATAAAAACGGTCATTTGTCACGAACATTTAGGTTCAGCTATAACTGAACGCTCTCTGTTTGAAAATAGATGACAACGATATGTTCATCTTTTCGTAAGCAAATTTGGATTCCGGATTACTCGCATTATATCGTCGGAAACGGGAACTGAAAATCAAAGTCATTGCCACGCTTAGATAATTTTAGTCTGTTAAACACTAAAAACTGCCCAAACAACTATAACCGAGTTTCTTCTAACGTAAATTAATGCTTAATTATATATTAAAAAAGATCCGTACCCCTAGACATTCCTAGTAGTATTGTCTACAGGTACAGATCCGTACCTCTAGATTACCGGTTCATTGAAAGAAGGGAAGGTCCCAGACGATTGGAGGCATGCCAACGTCACAGCAATTTACAAAAAGGGTTCAAGGCAGGATCCAGCAAACTATCGCCCAGTATCCCTCACCAGCCTATGTTGCAAACTTTTAGAACATATCATCGTCAGCAACACCCTCAAACACCTAGACAAGCACGATATTCTTCAGGACTGTCAGCACGGCTTCCGAGCGAAGAGGAGTTGCGAAACACAGCTTCTAACACTAGTCCATGAGCTTGCCTCCTCCCTCGACAAACGCATCCAGACAGATATGATCATCCTTGATTTCAGCAAGGCTTTCGATCGGGTTCCTCATCAGCGTCTCCTGAAGAAAATCCACCACTATGGTGTCCGGGGCCATACCTTTCTTTGGATCTCCTCTTTCCTCCACAACCGCACCCAGCAAGTCCTAGTCCAAGGCGAGTCCTCTGAGGAAGCTCCAGTTGCTAGCGGCGTCCCTCAAGGGTCAGTTCTTGGTCCCCTCCTTTTTCTCCTCTTCATCAACGATCTCCCAGAAGGTCTCCAATCTAAGACACGCCTCTTCGCTGATGACTGCATTCTATACCGTCCTATCAGATCTCAACATGATCAACTGATCCTACAAGCTGATCTGGACTCCTTAGCCAGATGGGAACAAAGGTGGGGTATGGACTTTCACCCCCAAAAATGCAGCGTCCTTCGCGTGACTAGAGCGAGATCCCCTCTTCAGTCTCGATATATCCTGAAAGGCATCCAGCTTGCTGAAGAGAAGACATCAAAATATTTGGGCGTGGAACTCCAATCTGACCTGGCATGGAAGATACACATTGAGACGAAAATCAAAAAGGCTAACAGTATGTTGGGATTCCTACGCAGAAACCTCCGCAACACTAGTAAGGAAACGAAGACAGGGGGCCTACATCTCCCTAGTCCGCCCGAATCTTGAATACTGTTGCACTGTATGGAATCCCCATCACAAGACATTAATCAACAAAATTGAAATGGTCCAACGCAGGGCAGCCCGTTTCACCACTAACCGGTATCACAATACCAGCAGTGTTACTGACATGCTTTCTTCGTTGAATTGGGAATCACTTGAGTCTCGACGTCAAAAACTTCAGCTTGCCTTGCTATTCAAGATCATCAATGAACTAGTAGCTATTGACCCTGAACCTTACTTAACACCAGCAAAAACCATGCCACGGTCACCACATACTAGAAGATTCCTGCCTTACTCTACATCAACTGACAGCTACAGATACAGCTTTTTCCCGAGAAGTATCCCTCTCTGGAACAGCCTTCCAGCATCCGTTGCTGAGGCCCCCTCCTTGGTATCCTTCAAGAGTGGGCTCTCCAACTTGACTTTCTAATGGGGCATTAATCCCAGTTACTTAGTAAATCAGATGACTGGCTCGAGCTATGTCGGCGGGGTTTTGCACCCTGGTACCGCCACGGAAGTCGAATTGGTCTTGCCTCGATGGTCGAAAAGTAACTGGTATTATTTTATTTCCATTTCTGTCTTTTTACTATGGTACCAATATTCTTGAGTGTACTCTCCTAACTTTTCACTATCACTATAAATTTGTATTATTTTCTTTCTTTATTCTGTGCGCACCGTCAAAGTATTGTCAAATGTATGACAGATTGACGTATTGATGTAGATGTAGATGTAGATGAGTACGGATCCGTACCTCTAGACACTGCCTTCCTGAATAGATGCAAAAATCGAAAAATTTGGCGTAGGTATGGTCTTGAAACCAAGATGATGCTTAGTAATCTCTAAAGCACAAAAAGTCAAACTCATTAACAGCTGTCTGTACAGTAATGAATAAAGATTCTGCCTAAAAGTACACTGAACACTGAAATCATTAAAAAAGAATACAACTTTTCTCTAGTAATATTTTGTAGTCACTGTGTTCCCTTCATGTCCACTCATAAGAAAACAAACATCAGATAAAAGACTCTCTTTAAAACAATTCCATGATCAAAAGTCCTATGTCTCCCACCTACCACTTGATAGATTTCCTTTCTTTTCTTTCCACATGTTTCCATTTTTTTCGGTTCGAAAGATTTTAAGTACGAAAGATCTACAAGACCACACATTTATGTAAATCGAAATTCCCAGGCAGGTCGATCATTCAGAATTTGTGTTAAAAAGTAAATAGAAAGTTTTCACTGGAATAACTTACACCTACTGCAAACGCTTTGCTCTTGTTAATCGGTTTCCCTCGCAACATTCTTCCACAATGCGACTTGCATAATGTCGATCCCCTCGTAGTGATCTCCCCTTCACTCTTCGGACTTTACTGAAAGGGAACCAACTGCTGCGTTGAGTTTTCGTTTATTAATATTATTATTATTATTATTTCCCTTGAAAAGTTATTCTAACAGAATGCACGAAAATGAAATTCTTACGCTTATTTCTCCAAAGATAAGCCACCAGATACTACAGCTACTTCATGAAGGCTATTTTGGTATTTGTGGTGGAAGGATTAAAATAACGGATATAAATTCAAGGTGCTGAAATGAAATATCATATATTTTCGCCATAGTTCCGTTTTATTTATTTTTTTTTTTTTTTTATAAAATCTGCCCTAACATATTTTTTATTTCATGGGCATAATGATAAGAAATTAAAGTCTGTCCTTTCATATTTATTTGACAAACACAACATACTTTGCCCACAGCAACATGGATTCAGGTCAAAACATAGCTGTGAGACACAGCTCATTGGCTTCACACAAGAAATAGCTGACAACCTTGATCAAGGTCAACAAACTGATGTCATAGTCATGGATTTCAGTAAAGCTTTTGACAAAGTAGACCACCACAAACTCATACACAAGCTGAAACACATGGGAGTTCATCCACACATCAGTTCATGGATACAAAACTTTCTCAAAAACAGATCACAACAAGTATTAGTGGAAAACAAGGTCTCGGACAGGCTCCCTGTGCTTTCTGGTGTCCCGCAGGGATCGGTCTTATGTCCATGTCTCTTTCTCGCATACATCAATGACCTACCAGGAAGTGTCAGGAGCCGGGTGCGTCTATTTGCCGACGACACCATAGTTTATTTAACAATTAAATCACAAGCATCTGCACAAACCTTACAAAATGATTTGCACAACCTTGAAATATGGGAAAAAGAATGGTCAATGGAATTCAACCCTGACAAGTGTGAAGTACTCAGAATACACAGGAAAAAGAAACCGGTCATCTTTCCTTACACCCTACATAACACTAAACTGAAAACCACAGAAAATGCAAAATACTTAGGAGTTACAATAAGTAGCAACCTAAACTGGTCATCCCACATAAACAATATCACAAACAAAGCAAAAAACAGCTTAAGGTTCATCAGACGAAACGTCAAAACACAAAACAAACAACTCAAAGAAGCAGCATACAAAACATATGTAAGACCACAGGTTGAATACTGCTCAACCATATGGCATCCATGGCAAAAATATCTCACACACACAATAGAAATGGTCCAGAGGTCAGCTGCAAGGTACGTCCATAATGATTACCGCTATACAAGCAGTGTAACAAACATGATCAAAGAACTAAAATGGTCAACTTTAGAACAAAGGCGAAACCATGCCAGCCTGGTCATGCTACACAAAATAAAAAAACAATCAGGTCAACGTTGATCACAATCACCTTACAAACACAAGAAACAGCAAATTCCTCATTCCACAATCAAAAACACAACATCACATGAACTCATTCTTCCCAAGGACTATACGACTCTGGAACGAATTACCGACCGAGATTAAGGCTACCCCAACTGTGCCAGCTTTTATCAGTGGACTAAACAAGTTTTATAGATTTTAAAGTACTTAAAATAAATGTTTAAGTAAGATCTTCAGTTAAATCTTGTTTTCTTTGTTATTAACTTTTATAATTTTAAATGTTCCTGACACGCGCCTGCCTAGTATAGTCAGTATTGACTTTTGGCAGTACTAAGTTGAAGTTGAAGTTGAAGACTGATGATCTTTCAGACTCACGGATACAACCTAGAAGCACCAACTGGATTTGAAATCTTGAATCTTTCAAGTCACATCATATAAATAAGTGTCAAAGTCAAAACCTAGCAATTTCAGAACAATATTACACACATATAGCATCTAAACTACTGGAACACATCATTGTTTCCAACATGATATATTTCTTTGACACACACAACATACTCTGTCCCCAACAACATGGATTCAGGTCAAAACATGGCTGTGAGACCCAGCTCATCGGCTTTACACAAGAAATAGCTGACAGCCTAGATCAAGGTCAATAAACTGATGTCATTGTCATGGACTCCAGTAAAGCAATCGACAAAGTAAACCACAACAAACTCATACAAAAACAGAAACACACTAGAGTTCACCCACACATCACTTCATAGATAAAAGACTTCCTCAAAAACAGATCACAAAAAGTTTCAGTCAAAAACAAGGTCTCTGACAGGCTCCCTGTCCTTTCTGATGTCCCCCAGGGATTGGTCCTAGGTCCATGTCTCTTTCTTGAATACATCTATGACCTACCAGGTAAGAAAGTGTCAGGAGCTGGGTGCGTCTCTTTGCTGACAACACGATAGTCTTCTAAACAATTAAATCTCAAGCATCAGCACAAAGACATTAAGTAAGTCAAACAAAAATAACATGACAGACAATTTATTCATGTCAACATTGAATCAGTAAATGTGTCATCAATTAGTGATGAAACTGATTACATTTACTGTATTTAATAAAAATAATAAACAATATTGACCTTAAAAGAAAAAGAAAATTACATTTGAAAGGAATTGAAATTGTTACAGGTAATTATATTTTGACAACCTTTCTTTGCGATCATTGCAGTAGTCAAACAACAAAACTGAAATTATTAGTTGATATCAACAGAGACATTTATGTTTTGGGATTGCTCTATCAAGCATGAATCTTGGTGCTATAGACTTACTGTATCTGTAGTGGCACCAGTCATTCTACCAAACCTTCATAATTAAGATTTCCTTGTGCAGGTTAAACACATTTCATATTCTGCATATCATGTATCTGCAAAAGTCAGCCTCCCTGGATTAATTGTTTCAGACTTGTTAACTACTTAAAACCTGCCTTCATAATAATTTGAGAAGTTAATTACTTTGAAAGACGGTGTTTGTCACAACTTCTTTTATCTTGCTTGCAGTTGCACAACTTATACTGCCCAACAGCCAGGGCACTGTGACAGATTCAAGGTGGTTATTCCCTATGCAGGACAAACTATCACATGTAGGTTGTCATTTTTCTAAGTTAGATCAGAGACTGTATATAAATAGTATGTTTCAAGTCAACAGTTTACATGTTCTTGCTTGGCATTTGTTAGTACTAAGGGTATTTTTTTTCATTTATGGCGAGGAATTTGGAGGTCCTGCATTGCTGCCTTAATTTGAGTGTTATAAATTCCATATTAGTATTACATGTACTTGTCGGGGGACATACTGTCTCTGAATAGTTACATGTAAGCTGAATTTCATCAGCTTAAGAAAATATTTAGATAAATATTTAGATCTGAGTCTTTCTGCCAGCTTGATAATTTTAAATGCTAATTTTGGTAAGTTTAGAATCAATGTCTAAATCATCCCAGAATCAAATAAAGTACTTGCATGTCTAACTAAAATACTATTTAAAACTGATGTTGGACCTAACAAAATACGTTGACATATTAGGAATAAATAAACTATGTTATACTTTATTGTGGTGTATTGAAATGCATAGGAATGTAAAGATTTCTTATTACACTGTTTTAGGGGAAGTGTTGTTTGACTGTAACTATCCAGAGGGTCCACCAGATTTCATTTTTGGATCGGAAGACCTCGATTTCTTTCCAGACATTCACAGTTTAAAGGTATATTTATTCAAAATTCATCCATTTTAAGAGGCGCACCCTAAAATCTAGAGTATTCCATTTTCTTTAAAATTGTTTTTCTTCAAAATGTGGATACTGAATGAATAATGACCTGATGTCAAGGTATCTGTCAACATTTCTAAGGAAAACAGGTAAACTTAAAGTGTTAATGTTAGTCTTTATATAGAGTTGTTGTTGTTGTACCATTTTTGGGTGGACAGCCATTTATTCCAAACAAACACTTTGTCTAAACACCTTGAGGAAAAAGGTAAGAACCAATGTTTTTCTTTAAATTACCAATTATTTTCATTTTATATTGAATAAGCTAGTTAGATAGATAATGCAGTATATCTTCAGTTAATTGTAGGATGTGTCCCTTTAAATACTAAAGTTGGTGAAAATTTAATGTTTCACTTGAAAGGTTTCAATTTTATTTTAAAAACCATGCTTTTATCATGTAAAATTATCGTGTTCTCATTATAAGCATCTTAAGGCAGATACTTTAACATACGTCATGAGTGCTTGTAGAATCCAGTACATAAGAATATTGATGATTAAGTTTCGAGAAAATTGTTGCACAGATACTCATAGCTAAGTTTGCTGCAGAGTGATTGTAATTACATGCCCAATGTTTTATCTGTACTTACAAGAGTTGTTCCACATACACTTTCAGTATCTCAGATATGTACTGTGTTCTCCTTGTAAAATGATACTCAAATTTCTGCTGGTGAAGGTAGCAAGCAGTATGTTTTGAAATTAAACTGTATCTTAATATGATGAGATTCTGTCCGAGACAGATGCTAAATACAAATTGTATAATCATATAAACAAGTACATGTTTTATTCAGAGTTTGGTTGAATGGGACTACAAGGATCCTTGTTGTCTGATGAGAGTGGTAGAAGAACTACTCTACCAGTACAAGAAATACCAGGTAAAAAATTGCATAAACTGAAAAAAGAAGATTTTTTGTATTGGTTTTATAGTAGTTAAGTTGTTCGCTTACGAAGCAGGAGGTGGAAGATGACTTGTTCTGACAACGTTGGTCGGTGAGCTGCAAGCTAGTTATTGAATAGTCACAGATTGCCTGTCCCCCTCACACTTGGTAAATTGGATAAGAAATCATGGAGTAAATAAATGCAAAGGTAGAGGTGTCTTGTAAGTCTTGGAGGCAGGTGCTTTTAGTAGGGGTGACACTACAACAACCAAGAACTTTTCTTTGTATGTATCTCAGATCTAAATTTCCTGTAAGAAAGGTGGTTTTTCCACAAAGACTACCAATATCATGGCAGAGTCAAGTATGAAAATTTCATATAAAAAGAACATTAAACTAGGGAAAACTGTCAGCCATACATGTTGTATGAAAGATAAAAATGCATCTAAAACTAAACCAGTCACATGGTTTATTTACTAAATGCTTTATATGCTTGTATACTTTCCTTGCTAGAATTATTATTCTTTTTCTGTCTGTGTGTTTGCATAAGAGAATAAGTAAAAAAATGGTATAGATTAAGTAATCTACAAGATACACATAACCTGTTTATCACAGTAAAACACTTGTTAATTGTATTTTTGTAGCAGAGTATTATTGCTGATACTCACCGTCTCAAGTTTGAGTATAGTTCACTCGTTGAGGATACAGACATAAAATCTGAGGATGTCGAGATACATGTATCAAGGACAGAGGTAAGACGCTATGTTTGTCTTCTGAATGATGTAATTTTATTGTTTGTGTGCTTGTGATTTAATAAGAGATTAAATAACAGGCTTAAGGTGCCTCTTAAACACAATGCATTCAGAGTGTAAGCCAGCATGGAATGAAAAGGCAGTAGGAACTTCAGGGTCCCGACTGGTTTTATGAGGATGAAAAATGACGTTTTTTTTTTTTTTAATTCATTGCTTAGTGATATAAAAAAGTGGTTTATAAGAATGAGTTTAGTCCCTGTATGGGATTTTTGAGGGAACACTGAAATATGTACATGTTTCTTTGACCCTCAGAGCACACATACAGGCAAGATCTTTGACAAAACCTTTTATAAATTGGAAGGAGTTTTTTATGTCTTTTGCAAAGATGAACAGGCCATTGAATTTCTCCATTATACTAGGAGTTGGTAGATCACAGCTACTTGGCTTTAACATGTCAACATATATATATTTGTTACAGAACAGAATGGGACCAATCAACTTCCTTATCAAATTACATGTGGATTTTGAAAGAATACCTGCTTATATACTGAAGGTAACTGCAGTGCTTATATATTCCAGTACAAGTTAGTGAAATTACTAACAGTTTTCATATTGCATTAATTTATGATTTACATAATGTGAATATGAATTGTATTTATAAATATATACTAAATAATACAGTCCAGTGGTCATGCTTCATGTATTTATAATACAAAGTTTGTCGTATTCAGAATCCTTTTAAGTGGAATATTTGAACTGTGAAAATCTGTAAAATGTCACTGTTGCTTTTTTTTTTTTTTTAAAGGACTTTCGGCTATACGAGTACTTTGCAGTCATACCAAATCCACCATCTTAGAGCATTTCTTTGGGAGTAATTGCTTAGTTAATAATGCTCAAGAATACATAAGACATCTAATACATGTGATTTGCCATTGTGATAGACTGAAAGTAGTACCAGCATTTCAATATGTTACTTGGAAGGCCATTTTGAAGAGGCTTTCTAATGACAATAGAGTGTGGCACATTGGTGTTTCTAATGGTTTGAAACAAAGAGCTTTGTTTTAAAAGTAAAATGGTTTAATGACCTAAATATGTAAATAGATGGTTACCTGGAATTAAGTCATGTATCATTTCAGCTTGACCCAGGGGAAGATGCGGCATTATTACTGGTCTCGTTTAACAGTGCAGAGGGGACAAGGATAACTCCACAATTATATCTCTCACCTAGAGTGGAAAGGTCTTGATATTATAATGAAACATATCATCTTGTTTAAAAATAAATGAGGTTACATGATAACAGAACGGTCACATCAATGAATAATGTGATATCACAACTTTATTTTTGAAGTCAACTTTGTAGTTTGCAGACTTTTTGAACATATCCAAAGCTGGAATGGGAATGAAAAATTATTGTAATGTAACAGTAGTCAGGGATTCCATTTCATCTGACCTTTAAGCTTGTATATTGTCTGAATTGGCCCTTGCCAAATAGTATTTCTGCTTTTAATTGTCTATTCTACATAGTATTTTGTGTGTTTTATGTGTTGATCAGACTTAGCATGTTAAGGTCAACTCATTTTAAACACAACATTTATCATAATAGAAACCCTCTTGGGTATTGTCTAAATTTTAATATAATTAACACTTTTAGAGCACTTGGTGGATCTGCTAACCTGAGGATTCCAGGATTTCCTGTTGGATCATGTCTGTCCGAGTATGTCCCAGATGTAACACTTCTCCTGAAAAACAAGGTAATGTCTGCTGATAGTTCTTTTTAAGATTTTAGATCTTTGTCTTATTGAGCTCATAGACATTCTATTTTTAGGAAATAAAGCTGATTTCTAACAGCAAGTCTCATGTATGTTAAGCTGACCTTGTAACTACTGATATTATATACTATTTGGATTATTTTTAGTACAATATTACCTATTAGTCACCCGGTACTTCAGAATATTTAGAGGGGAATGAGATTTTCTTCATTATTTCATAAATGTATCGATTACTTTCTGATTAGTTACATGTACTTTAGTTTACCAGTCTTCAGTGCTTTTGTGATTACAGTCATGTCGTCCTATAGTAGAATTCCAATTGGGGTTTCTAAACCAAATATAGAACTGTCTGAAATACTTTATAAATATCTGGATATTCTCACTACAGAATGTTATTTTACTAATTCAAATTTGAGTGTATAGTGGCTGAAACCATATTTTTTTAGCTCACCTGAGTGAATGCTCAGGGTGAGCTATTGTGATGGCTGGATGTCCGTCGTCTGTCGTCTGTTCACATTTGCCTTGTGTATGCGATAGAGGCTGTACTTGTGATTGGATCTTTATGAAACTTGGTCAGAATGTTTGTCTTGATGAAATCTAGGTTAGGATTGTATATGGGTCATCTGGGGTCAAAAACTAGGTCACGGGGTCCAATCTAAAAAAAACCTTGTGTATGCGATAGAAGCTATATTTTTCATTGGATTTTCCTAATATTTTGTCAGAATGTTTGTCTTGATGAGATCTAGGTTGGGATTGTATATGGGTCATCTGGGGTCAAAAACTAGGTCACGGGGTCCAGTCTTAGAAAAACCTTGTGTATGCGATAGAAGCTGTATTTTTCATCCGACTTTCCTAATATTTGGTCAGAATGTTTGTCTTGATGAAATCTAGGTTGGTATTGTACATGGGTCAATTGGGGTCAAAACCTAGGTCACAGGGTCAAATCTTTGAAAAACCTTGTGTATGTGATAGAAGCTGTATTTTTCATCCGATTTTCCTAATATTTGGTCAGAATGTTTGTCTCTATGGTATCTAGTTTGGGCTTATATATGGGTCATCAGGGGTCAAAAACTAGGTCATGGGGTCAAATCTTAGAAAAACCTTGTGTATAAAATAGAAGCTGTATTTTCCATTTGATTTTCCTAATATTTTGTCAGAATGTTTGTCTTGATGAGTTCAAGGTTGGGATTGAATATGGGTAATCTGGGTTCAAAAACTAGGTCATGGGGTCAAATCTTAGATAAACCTTTTGTATGCAATTGAGGCTGTATTTTTCATTGGATCTTTATGAAACTTGGTCAGAATGTTTGTTTTGATGAAATCTAGATTGGGATTGTATATGGGTCATCTAGGATCAAAAACTAGGTCACGGGGTCCAATCTTAGAAAAAGCTTGTGTATGCGATAGAAGCTGTATTTTTCTTCCGATTTTCCTAATATTTGGTCAGAATGTTTGTCTTGATAAAATCTAGGATGGGATTGTATATGGGTCATCCAGGGTCAAAAAATAGGTCACAGGGCCTATTCTTAGAAGACGTTTTGTTCAGCTACAACAATGAAACATTAGATAATTTTGCATGCAGATTAAATCTTTGATCGTGGATGATCTTGGCCTTGACCTACTAACTTACATCCTGATTTTTATGTTTCTGTGCAATGATTCTCAGGTGAGCGATATAGGGCCATCTTGGCCCTCTTGTTTAATTTGTCTTACAGGTAGATCAGATAGTTCAGTGTTATGAAAAGAGGAAAGAATATGTAGCTGCATTTCTAAACATGTTTGGAAGGTAAAACTGTTTTTTTACATCTTCTCTGCATTCAAATATAGTGAGATTGTTAGCAAATCATCTTTACTTATTAAGATAAATTATACTGTAATAACAGGATAGTTAAAATATTCTGTAGTAACAGGATAGATAAGATATACTGTAATAACAGGATAGATAAAGTGCAATGTAATAACAGGATTTACATGCTTGTAACAAATATTCCCATTATACAGACAGCTGAATACAACCCCATATCTACTATTCTGCTAAAAAAACAATGGTTTCACTTACTTGATGATACATCATCTAAATGCAAATTGGCAACAGTCATATTGGTAGTCACAAGACTCTTGGCAGATCTAAATTCATTACTAACATACTGGTAACAAATATCCAATATCTTTTGTAAATTAAGATGCTTGTTAGAAGAATACTTGTCACAAACATGAATATGTAAATCCTGTTATCTAAGTAAATTGTATCTTTGCAAGTGATTGGATCTTTAAACTCTTTACTTAAAGTACCAGGACAAAAGTATTGCAAACTAGAAGATTCAAACCCTTATGACTATTTCTCTTCTAATCAAAGCAATGTAAGTGCATTTGCCTATTTCAGTCTTTATCATTAACATCAACCTTAAACAATGACAAGATTTCTGATTTGGTGCTATTTTTGTATGACCAATGACAAATTTAGGAACTTTCAGTTTATTTCAGGCAGAATTTCAGTACGTTAAGAAAAACAATTCTGTTCATTTTTTCAGGTCTGTGTTAGAGTATGACGCTGAAGGCTTCACTAAGATTTCATTTTTATTTGAATGGAATGATTTCTTCTTTATAATAAATAGTAAGTAAGCTTATGCTAGTCTAATCCATTAGTTTTTTTTTTTTAAAGATTTACTTTGTGTTCAAAATGACCAAACTGCAAGTCATGATAAATTCTGAAAAAGAAACAACAAAACAGTGAAAAGGTCTTGTAAATTAGAAGTGATAATGACTTCCTGTACTTCTTAGATGGATATAAATGAAAATACACCTAGTATAGTTTTGAACTAGTCTTTCGGATGAGACTTTAAACCGAGGTCCCATGTATCATTGCTATACACTGAGCATGTAAAAGAACCAGGAGTGTCTCTGGAATGGGATGCTTTCTGTATCTTGCACTACCCCCACCACATAAAATAACTAATCTCTCCAGGGGGCGTCGGTCATATGGGCAACCGGTACCGACGTAAAATAAGCTTAAATGGATAGATAGTTTTGAATTTAATTTATGACTGGATTAGTCATTAAAAAGTTTTACCATATTCAGCTTGACACATTGGCAGTAAAACTTTTTTTCCGAATAAATATGTTTAAGTAAAAGGATTTTTATACATGTGTTTTTTTCTAAGGATACACTTCAAAATACTCTCAGTGATACAGCTGTTTGCCAAATCAAGGGTAGTATTCATAAAGCACCTTAGTTTAAACTGGTTTTTTTAAGTTTCTGTTTTTTTTTAAGTATCCCAATTAAAAAAAAAATAGAAAAAAAAGAATTTACACATTTCTTTTCATTTCTTATTCTTGACAATTTTTATTATAATGAACATTGAAAGTTTCACATTTTTGTCATATGTAATAAAGCTGCATTTGCAAAATTTTGACTTAGACTTACATGTATCTAAGAAAAACTTACGATGCTTTATTAATATGGCACCAGGTGTACATGTTCTGTTTATATGTTCATATTAGTCTTGATATGTAGAGAAGACAGTTAATTAATCTTGGCACTGATAAGTACGACTCCTTGCATAGAGATACTTGTTCTGCCAGGTATGTCAGATAACTTCTTTACTGCTTTATTTGTAGTTGAGTTACCTCCCCTTTTCCCAAAGGAGCAACCGTGTCTAACTTTCCAGTCTATATATCATGAGAATAAAGGAAAACCTTATTTTGAGATGCATCAAGTTGACTATCCTTATAGTCCCAGATGGAGTGGGCTGGAAATGGCAGAGCGGGCAAGGTGTGTATCTTTGTTCTTTTACCAAACTTTCTCACTTCTAGTTCTAAATTTCAGGTTTATTAAAGTGTGACTGAAATTTAACTTGTGTGGCTCCTAGATTTTGGCAAATAATGACCAGAGAGACTTAGTTTGAACAGTCTCTAGTAAAAAGAATTTCTCATTTTAACTTGTAATATATGAACTTGAAACGTTAACTTTGAATAAGGTTTATGTAGACTAAAGTATTTCAGTTTACTAAAGTAGGTTTGTTGATAGTAATTTACCTGTTTTCTGTACATTTTTCATTAATCAATGTCTTATACTGTAAGTTTATATACAATTACAGTCTTTTATTTCAGGACATTTATACTGGACAACATTGGGATGTTTCAGAAACAGTCTGTAATAAGCTGTACAACTTGAGGTTTTCAAGTAAAATCATAGTGGGCTATAGTTACAATATACATGTAACTGTACTAAATGGTTTTCAAGAGAAATCATAGTGGGTTATAAGTTAAATATATATGTAAATGCAGTATACCAGTGTCAGGATCTGTTTTACTGAACTTTGTCTTATAATCATATTTCCTGTTCTTAATGCAAATACAGCTGTGTCTGCTGTATCTTATAAAGAAATAAAATTGTCATTTTAGTATGTTCTTTTTTCATACGTAGCTGTAACAGTTAGTTTGTGCCCTTGTTCAATAAAATGAGGAAAGAATTTTTGCATCATTCAGTCAGTCTCAGTTGACCTTACAATCTGTTTTGTTGGTAGGAGTAATAGACTTAAACTGGTATTTCCTGCAGTGTTGATTTATTCTCATATAAAATACTGAAGTGAGCTTAAACTTTTATAAAGCTACCAAAATTGTGTTATTAAATGACAATGGTACACAGTGATAATAACATTTTGTTTCATTCTCCTATACTCTTAAGGAGTTTTCTAGGAGTGTCTATAGACAAACATAAACTGTTCAGATATAAAGTGACTTGAAACAGCCAAGAATGCAAGTGAGATGCAACTGACAAAACAATTATCTTCGCATATTCAAAACAAAGACATCTTAATTTCAGAATTTTTATTTAACCACAAGTATATTACCACATGAATTTAACCCTGGATGTTACTCCAGTTATCAAGGAAAAAATTTCAACCTTCAGCTGGTTTTAACAAATCATACAGTCAAATCATGACTGAAGGAATTGCTACAGAACATTACAGTGTACTTTGAAAATCTTCTTTACCAAAAACGTGATTTACATGTATGTGCAGTGGGACCTCTCTAATCTTAATTTGTTTGGACCATGACACTTGTAAATGTGTGAATAGAAGGGTTCCAAGAGTAAGGTACTACTTCCAGAGCCATTCACCTGCTCTCTGTTTGTAAATATATAAATATAATACGGCTTTGAGTGGACCAGTACATACTGTCAACCTCAGGAGAATACTGTCACCTTAGGCGAAGCCAAGTGTGAGAGTATTTCTCCGAAGGTTGGCACTGTCCCACTCAAAGCCATGTGATATTTATTTTATTATAAATATTTTTTTGCAAATCTGAAAAATATGATTTGACAACTAAGATCGCGCTCAGTAAGTGTCTTAAAATGTTTGTTTTCCTTATTTTCCATCACAGAACTTTGTTGTTTAATGCAAGTGGATGTTTACAACATGGAATATACGCCTGCGCAAAGCGGTCACTTCTGTTCTATAAAAATAGAAATAGACACTGGGATTCCAGAATCTGTAAATCTAAATTTAGCAACAGTGGTGACCGTTAAAACTGTTGCATGGCTGACGGTATATATTTCTCTGTCTCTTGCTGTTAACAGTAAGAATGCTTACTGGTCACCCTATGGAAATTTAACATGGGTGATAAAATTGAGGTATAATAATATAAAATATATAACTACTACAGAAGCCACAAATATTAATCAGTATTACATCAGTTTTTCTCGCTTTTTTATGGTAAATGTCCAATATGATTATAAGTTTGCTTTAATTATGTAACTAGTTACTGTGATTAAAGATATAGCAAACTCAAATAATTTTTTCAACTGCCATGTATCTGACTAAACTACCTGTCAATTAGTAATGTTCTGCCAAAATACTTAAACATCAAAACAAAAATCATAACACTCTGCTATGACCAAACAATTTAAAGGATTTTCTCACTATTCACAAAGGGATAGGTTTACACTTCACAGGTTTACAGTCAAAAATCCAACCGAAACTAATATCAAAAGCCAAAGTAATGTTCTTGAATGAAAGGTAAAACATAAAACTGAATGAGCGTCCAGAAATTTAATTGGGTTTTTGCAGTGGAAGAGATTCCGATTGGAAAGGATTTTTTTTATAATAAAACTGAACAAATAATTTCTATTTTAATAACTTTGGGTGGGGTTCATTTATTAAGGTTTCTAGATTTGAAGGGTTAAGATTAACAAGGTCCCACTCTACAATGAACACTGATATGAACACGGGTCTGTCACCTATTCAAAGAATCATGTTTGACTGTATACAATTTAAATTGAAGCAGAGCTTATAGCAACAATATTGAGCAAGAATAAAATGTCAAAAATCTCTCAGCTCTGCAATATTTCTTGTACAGAGCACCTACACACTATTGCACAATTGTGTATAATTCTTCAAAATGACATAATTAGCAGATATCCACTATGCAGAGTTCTAAAAAGAACTGAGCCATTATGCCCATAAATCACTCACCTAAGTAGCATTGTTAAAAATTGTTAAAATTTCATTGTTGTGGTTTCAGTGCTGTGAACTATACACCAGTTTATTTAGAACTGAAAAAGAAAAGAGGGCTTCAGTGAAAACAAGGTTAAATAACGCCATTTTGGCTCTACCAGAGGCAATTACTCTAGTACTAGTGAGATCTTGCCCATACTTTACCTTGACAGGTCTTACAGCCATATACCTTGTTTCCAAGTTTAAGGTAAGAACACAATGGTGGATGCTAGAATGTAAGAACAATCTAATTGTGGATGGACAGATGGCGGACATTCAACATTCCTAAAGACTCGCAATGACCACTTCCTGGTAAGGTAAGCTAAACAAGAGGGCCATGATGGCCCTGGATCGCTCACCTGAGTACTTTGGCTGTAGGTTTGCTGTTAAGCAGTATTTCATTTTTTAATTGAAAATATTTAAGTGCCTACAAACCAAATATGTAAAATATCAGTCAATAAATAAAGGCTCTATGACAGAAAGTAGAAATATCTATCATAAGCTATGGTGACCTTGACCTTGACCCAGTGACCTCAAACCCTACCCACAGGTAGACGTCCATGCAAGGAACCTATATACTAAATATCAAAGATATTGGTCTATAAATGAAGGCTCTATGAGGTACAGTAGATAAATCTATTTTTAGCCTCCGTGACCTTTAACCTAATCTAATAATTTCAAAAAGCTTGATAAAGCTTGCTTCATGCCAAATTATAAAATTCTAGGCCTTGTGGTTTTAGACAAGAAGATTTTTAAAGATTTTCTTCTATACTGCTATTTAAAACTTGTGACCCCTCGGGCAGGCCCAATAGTGACCCCGGGGACATTTTTCAAACAAACTAGGTAGAGGTTCACTAGACAATGCTGCATACCAAATATCTAAGCTGTAGGCATTGAGGTTTCCAGTAAGAAGATTTTTAAAGATTGCCTTTTTTACATATTTAGGGCCCCCGGGGCAGGGCCAATTTTGACCCCGGGGCCAACATATAAACAATACTGGTAAAGGTTCTCAACACAATACTCCAGACTAAATATCTAAGGTCTAGTCCTATTAGTTTGGAAGAAAAATGATTTTTTATGTTTTTCCTATATAACTATAGGTAAACCAAGAAAACCCTGGGGCGTGGCTAATTTTGACCCAGGGGACATAATTTGAACAAACTTGGTAGACATCCACTAGACAATGCTGCATACCAAATATCTAAGCTGTAAGCATTGAGGTTTCCAGTAAAAAGATTTTTAAATATTGCCTTTTTTACATATTAAGGGCCCCCGGGGTGGGGCCAATTTTGACACCGGGGCCAACATATCAACAATATTGGTAAAGGTTCTCAACACAGTACTCCACACCAAATATCTAAGGTCTAGTCCTATTAGTTTCGGAGAAAAATGATTTTTCATGTTTTTCCTATATAACTATATGTAAATCAAGAGAACCCTGGGGCGTGGCCAATTTGACCCAGGGGACATAATTTGAACAAACTTGATAGAGGTCTACTAGACAATGCTTCATACCAAATATCTAAGCTGTAGGCATTGTGGTTTCTGAGAAGAAGACTTTTAAAGATTTCCTTTATAAGCCTATGTAAAATCAATTGACCCCTAGGGTGGGGCCTATTTTGACCCAGTGGCTTTGATTTGAAGAAACTTAGTAGAGGTCCACTGGACAATGCTGCACACCAAATATCTAAACTCTAGGCCTTGCTGTTTCTGACAAGAAGATTTTTTAAAGTTTTTCCTATATAACTCTATATAAAACAAGTGACCCCTGGGGCGGGGCCATTTTTGACCCAGGAGCCATGATTTGAACAAACTTGGTAGAGGTCTACTAGACAACGCTGCACACCAAATATCTAAACTCTAGGCCTTGCAGTTTCTGATAAGAAGATTTTTTAAAGTTTTTCCTATATAACTCTATGTAAAACATGTGACCCCTGGGGCTGGGCCATTTTTTACCCAGGAGCCATGATTTGAACAAACTTGGTAGAGGTCCACTGGACAATGCTGCACACCAAATATCTAAACTTTAGGCCTTGTGGTTTCAGACAAGAATATTTTTAAAGTTTTTCCTATATAATTCTATGTAAAACTAGGGACCCCTGGGGCAGGGCCATTTTTGACCCAGGGGTCATGATTTGAACAAACTTGGTAAAGGTCCACCTGATGATGCTTCATACCAAATATCTAAGCTCCAGGCTTTGTAGTTCTGGAGAAGAAGATTTTTAAAGTTCCAACTTTGAAAATCTATTTTTAGCTCCTGTGGCCTAGAAATGCAATGGACTTGAACCATTTGAACAATTTTGGTAAAGCTTCATGCAAGTAACATTCCTGCCAAGTTTCAGGAAGATTGGCCCAGCAGTTCAGGAGATGAAGTTGTTTGAAGAAAAAGTTGACGTCGCACGCACGCATGCACGCACGCCGGACATCAGGCGATCACAAAAGCTCACCTTGAGCACTTTGTGCTCAGGTGAGCTAAAAATGCTCAGTAAACATAATCATCTAACATTTCAAAATGACCGTGGTGACAAGTTCTTACAGATTACACCAATGAGTGGCCATAAATGTTTCCTAGAATTCTAACCAAAGCTTGTGCCAAAAAGGAGTGTAAAACCTTCTAGGTCAAATTTTGCAGATGAGATTCAAACCAATAACCCTGGGTTAGGAGTCTGTCCTATACCCCAACACAAGTGTCTTTCTTGCACCCTCTGAAAATGAAGCTACATTATGACTTTTAATGCAACTCACATAGATTATGCATTCTTTTTCTTTTCATATTTCCTATTAACATTCAACAATCCCATAATTTTCTATTTCAACAATCTTATATTTTTGTGCTTTGCCTTTTTTTATCAAACATTTTTTTTTCAGTTAGCAACCATTTCTTATTATGCTTTTTTATGCAGAGAAAAAGTACGTTTTTCTTAACAGCCAATGAATCTCAAAGATTCTAATCAATACAATTTGGTCAAGGAGTAAAATCCAAATATTACCATTGAATAACAGAGCCAATTTATAGTCATATCAAATTGCTACAAATTTAATTATGATTTTAAATTTGAGCTGTTCTGACAGTATCTGCCGTGAGAATGTATATATCATATTGAAAACAAAACACCTAATGAAACATAATTTGAGTCTAATAAAGCCTCTAACACATAATGTAACATAATTTGAGTCTAATAAAGCCTCTAACTGATATGTCAGCATCATACAGATTAAAAGAGCAAAAAGAAATTGCTTTGGTCCCCAAATATATTCACCCATTTTTTCATATATAAAAAATCCCTCCATAAAATGTTTTTTCACTGTCACAAATATGACTTAAAGTCGCTGGAACAGTAAAAGTGTTTCCCGAAATGAAGTTCTGAGTAACATAATTCAATTATTTCAAAATATCAGAAGCATCAGTTGACAGACATTTTCATAGAAAAATAAAAGTTACAATATAAAATTAAATATATCACAGATAGAAAAACAAAAGTGAAAGGTGTAAGAGACACAGATAAAAAATATAATGTGCTCTCTAAACAAGAATGCCATGATGGCCCTTGATCGTTCACCTGAATACTTTGCCTTTGGGTCTGCTGTTGAGCAAACAGAAGCTTTTTTAAGATTCTCCCTATATAAATCTTTTTGAATTCAAGTGACCCCCAGGGTAGAGCCAATTTTCTCTCAAGAGGCATAATTTGAACAAACTTGGTAGAAGACCTCTAGTTGATGCTCCATTAAAAATATCTAAGTTCTAGGCTTTGTGGTTTCAGACAAGAAGTTTTTTTAAGTTTTCCCTATATAAGCCTATGTAAAGTCAACTGACCCCTTGGCGGGGCAAAATCTGACCCCAGGGGCATAATTTGAATAAAATTGGTAGAGATCCACTAGACAATGCTACATACCAAATCTTAAGGCTCAGGGCCTTGTGGTTTCAGACATGAAGATTTTCAAAGTTTTCCCTATATAAGCCTAAGTAAAATCAATTGATCCCCGGGGTGGGGCCAAATTTGACTTCAGAGGTATAATTTGAACAAACTTGGTAGAAGTCCACTAGGCAATGTTACATAACAAATCTTAAGGCTCAGGGCCTTGTGGTTTCAGACAAGAAGATTTTCAAAATTTTCCCTACATAAGCCTATGTAAAATCAATTGACCCCCGGGGTGGGGCCAAACTTGACCCAAGGGGTATAATTTGAACAAACTTGGTAGAGGTCCACTAGAGAATGCTACATACCAAATCTTAAGGCTCAGATCCTTGTGGTTTCAAATAAGAAGATTTTTTAAATTTTCCCTTTCTGTTGCCATGGCAACCAGAGTTCTTGATGGAATTCAATTCTTTGAACAATTTTGGTAGAGCTTCATGCAATGAATATCCCAGGCCTGTTTCGTCAAAGTTGGATTAGTTATATAAGAGGAGAATTTGTTCAAGTCAAATTGTTGACGACGCAAGATGCACGCAGATGGACACGGGGCAATCAATGATCACTAAAGATCACCCTTGAGCACTTTGTGCTCAGGTGAGCTAAAAAGTTGCTTTAACTGCAAAATATGGAATTTCATGTTTATAAAATTCTGTAAATACAAATGCAAGACTATTTCATAAAAATGCCAAAAATAATGCAAATAACATTTATGACAGTAAAATATCAACAAAGTACTGAAAAATAAAAATTGAGTATTCATTTGGAAACATGTTGGACTTTCAGCGGAAAAAAATGTGATAGTGTTTCTCTTCAGTTTAATGATACAAGGCATTTTGAAGTTGCTCTTTAGTCATTAGACAGATAAGTAATATCACGGAAGTTTGGCTTATCTGTGTAACCTATGTCTAATAAAATAAATGCTGAAAAATCCTGAACCAGATCTCAACTCTTTGTGGATTGTTTACAAGAATACACTGTACATATTTTGGCTATGAAACACCAGTTCCTATCATTACACAATATTTTATTACATTATGTTTTAGGATTTCTGCTTGTGAGGTTAGAATATTTATTATTGCACTCCTGATGCACAAAATATCCAGAATCAGATACACATTTTGGTGTTATATCGATGTATGAAATGAATACTTAAAGTATCAAGTGGTTGGAGTCGAAAGGACTTCTCTGACTCTTTGAAATTTTGAATTAACCCAATGTATTTCACACACTAATTAAACATCAAATTATGGCCTTTATTCCTTATATTTACAATAATTTTATAGAGACTTAAAACTGTAAAAACAGGAAAAACCATAAATATTTGATATTTCAAAAATTAAACAATGTGTTCTCTCGCCTAATGAAATATATTTTGGGAAGTAAAACACTGATGTCAATTTTTTTTTATGAAGCTATAAAATTCATTTGCTTGTAATATGTTCATTAGTGCAGTGTGCAAATGACCTATAAATATTTACATGTCATATTTCAGGTCTATCTGTTATCTTACTAACAAGGTATGGAATTCCTTTCGAAAATTTTATAACTATGTAATATTTCCCTCTTTTCAAACAACTTTATGAATATAAACCCCTTGTATTGCAGCTTCATTCATTAAGATCAAGATTACCTTTATCTACTGCATCTAAGTTTAGAGGGTTCTTAAAAACTGTTTTTGTCTTTTGTAACTACTTATGGGTTAAATCAAACATGATGAAAAAAGCTTAGCACCAAATGTTTCGAGAATTCAGTATCAAAAAAGGCTAATGATTATCTGTCATTTATATTTAACAATTTACTTTAATGAAATACAGTCGGAACATATCAAGGGGTAAAAGTGATAATGTTCTACGTGTTTTTTAAGTTTATAACTAATAGAACCTTTTCCCTTTCACACCACCATATGCCCATCCAGAAGGAATAACCAGTTCACATGAAAGCATATCATAAACGCAAAATATATGTATTGAAAGCAAAGCTAAAAAAACCCTGTTTTCAACAATGCAGAAATCATTGACTATTACCTTGTAAATGTATTTAAACAACATTTCTAAACTAGAGCATCATTAACTGTTAAAAGACTGGCATATTTGGATGACATCTTGTTTTATACTGTCATATTCACTGTCATCTAATGCACAATCTTTAATAGTTGTCTCTATTTTCTCTTCATCCAGCTCATAAAACAACTCTCGAACTGAAAACATATACAAAAATTAAGCTTATTTATTTTAACTGAACTGCTATAAAATGTGATTTTGTTGCCCATCATTTTGTACAGAAACTAGATAAAGTTTACTATCTGTCTAGCAGTCTTTTTAACATCATACAATCTTGCACACAAACAATATCCCACATGATACTTCTGAGTAAAAATGTGTCCATGACCTTGACATTAAACCCAGATTTCTTGGCTGTGGAGATGACAACCTACCATGTTGTGGTTAAAATTCATGTCCAATTTCTACCACAAAAAATATGCAAGGAGGTTAATGAAAACTATACTACAAAGAAAAAGATATTTCTATCCTGCCTGAAATGAAAATAAGCTGCAGTCTTAAGTTGTACCTTCAAGTTTTGTGGCAATTTCCAGTGAGTTCATTGTGCCATACATTGATTTACATTACATGTAATATATTATGAACTCACAAACTGTTAACTAGGGTGACCTCGACCTACAAGACAGTTTAACTCCAATCTTGAAATAAATTCGTACTGAACCAATTTAAAGTTGTTGAAGAAATGGAGCACTAATGTAATGTAATCACAGAAGTTAATTAGCAATTAAGTCTATACTTTACTTTTCACAGGCAAGTGTCCAGCAAGTTCAACTAAAGCCACATTGAAGGCTGCTTCATCTTTCAACCCTGCAACATTAATATATCAGTGCGTATAACAGCATATTTGTATAAGGCATAGCTCAACCAAAGATTAAATATACCGGTACTTCCTTAAGGTCCATGGCAGAATCATATAGAACTATCACTGCTATGGCAACTAGAAAGAAAATCTTTAAAAATATTCTTATCTGAAACAATACAGTCCAGAATTTTGGAATTGTGATGCACTGTTGAATTTGTACAGAGATTGTTCATATTATACCAGGTCTCATTCCAGGGACCACATGTTTTCCACAGACAAATACAGTAAATATTTAAAATTCTCCTTGTCTGAAACAACAAGGCCCAAAGTTCTGAAATTTTGCATGTAACATTTACTAGCAGAACTTGACCAAACTTGATCAACTTTTGCCCCTTGCATTAACATGATTCTGTCCAAAGGGGTCACGTATTTTGCATGTACAGAGAAACATTTAAATATCTCGTCTGAAACCACAATGAAGAGACCTCTCTTATATTTTGAACAAGTTTGGTGCGGTTATATTTACAGGTGTGATTCAGGGCCATCATGGCCTAAATGTAATATACATGTACACTGTATTTGATTTATAAAAAAGAAAATTAAAAATCAATAATTACAACTAACAGCAAGAATAATGGCACAATTTAAGTGTTTTCAAATTAGAAATTCAGTTTGCTTGTTTTCGGCAAAGATGTAGCTGTTTTTTTAAGTTTTGGGGATGTAAACATTCACAATTATGTGTAAAAATATGTATCTATACTAGCAAATAAATCTTTGTGGGCAAAGTAAGATTTTTAAAATGCATTAGGGAAGTGTCTGCTTTGTTACAAATTATGGAGGGGGTACTGCCTTAGCTGGCCAAACTCTGCAAAAATAAAAAGGAGGGGAAATGTCTTGGAGGGAAACTGGCTGGATTCTAACTTTGGAATATACTTTGTCTAAAATTACAAATGGAGAGTTAACAAGGTATTTGTTAGAATTCCATGTGAAAAATCAAAGTACAATATATAATGTCTCTGTTCTTCAAATGGGTTGACCTGTTTAAAGCAATTATAACACAAGAATAATGAGATAACAATAAGGCATTCCAGTATGATTTGAGCATCACATTTCAGGTACAATGGAAAGAAATGATGAAATCCTGTATAACCCACAAGCTGTTAAAAGATTCGATGCTAATACTAGCATGCAAATAAAAATGTATAAATTTTTTGTCAACTTTCAAAACTTCTTTTTAATAAGTCAAAGCTTACACTAACATGGACACTGAAATACCCTTTACAAAACACTTTTCAGAAAAAACTTTCACCATGTACTATAGTTCAACCTATGAGTTGAAGCACATTGTTATTAAAACAATACTAGATGGGTGTTCGGTGGAACACTTGTGTCGCCCTTGGGTACTCTGTTAGAATAACTAAAAAGGTAAACAAGAGCCTGCTGGAAAAGACAGCATGCTAGTCAAAGTACAACAATACCTGTCCACAGACAGCATGCTCCACTTTTCTCAGTGCTGGATAATTAATTATAAGCCAAGTTAAACAAGAGGTCCAAGTGAAAAAAATTTGACTGGGGCAGGGCAAGTACCTAGTCTTACAAGATGAAAAAAAAAGTTTGGGTCAAGTAGTTATGTATTTAAAAAAAAATAGTTGGGGGGTGTGTGTGTGTGACGGGAAGTGAAGTACCTATGTATAAAAAAAAAAAAAAAAAATTGGGTCGGGTGGGCGGATGGGAGGTCAAGAACTTATGTATTAAAATTTAAAAAAAAAAAAAAGCCGGGGGGGGGGGGGGGGGGGGGGGGGGGGGGGGGGGGGTTTGAGGTAGGAGGATGGGGAGTTGTACCTATGTTTTAAAATTCAAAAAAAAAAAAATGGGCCCGGGTGGGGGGGGGGGGGGCGGGCCCCCATGCAGATGGGACGGTGGGGGAGTACTTACCCATCTCATGCCAGTTAATATTTTATTTCTAGGCTTAAGAAGTTTTTTTCCTATATATAAGTATAAGCACAATCAAGTGACCCCTGGGGGTGGGGCTAACTGTGACCCCAGGGACATGGGTACCAACAATCTTTGCAGGGGTCTTGCTGGTGATCAAGTATTCCAAGTTTGAATGGAATATCCTTGACACTTTTTGAGACATGGACATAAAGAAAAAGGTTAACAAAGAAATTTTTACTTGAAAAAGGGGCATAACATTGCAAAAATAAATTTGAGGGTTATCTGCCCTTGAGAAATGGTGTTGTCTTAAGTGATACAATTGTAAGCATTACAACTGGAAAGTTTGATGAAGAAACATTAAGAAATGGCATAGTTATAGCCAATGTTAAGTTTTCATGACAAAATCCAAGTACAAAAAAGGGCATAACTCTGTCAATTGTGACCTTGACCTATACATTTTGGCATCATCATGACCCTGTTGTCGTAAGCAATATAATTTGAAAGTTTGATGTTGAAATGTTAAGAAATAGCAAAGTTATTCCCAACGTTAAGTTTTCATGACAAAATCCATGTATAAAAAGGGGCATAACTCTGTCAAATGTGACCTTTACCTAGAAATTTTGGCATCAACCCGACCCTGTTGTCATAAGCAATACAATTTTAAAGTTTGATAAGATAATGTTTAGAAATGGCAAAGTTATAGCCAACGTTAATTTTTGTGACGGACCGACATACAAAGTGATCCCTATGTATCGCCTTTTCTTCGAAAGGGCGACACAAAAACTAGTGCCAGGGCTTTCTTTCAGAATTCAGAGAATATGACATGCCTTCAGAAGTGAATTCCATGCAAAATGGTCATATTTTGGGAATTTTTCTACATTTCCGTGAAATTCAACCATAATGACCAATCTTTTTTTTTATGCTCTAGATTTTTTTGCGGGGGGTGGGGGGGATGGGCGACATGAAGTGTAATACACTCACATTTTCCTGACAAAACATTAATTTTAGTTAATTTTTTAAACCAGTTCTTATTATGACCTGCTATTGGGAAGTTTTTTCTTTCTGACTGGGGAAAAAGGACACTTTTAAAATTGGCAAAAAAGGTCCAAATTTTGATCTCTACAAAATCTTTTCATTCAACCAGGAAAACAAACATGCAAGTCCCACATACACATGCTACCTATAAACTTCTTTCGCATCCAAAAGAACACACGTATTGTCCTGTTTTCACTGTGTCGATCCACGTTAAACACAGGCCCTCTTGTCATGTAAAAATTATGAGCAATTTCATTCTTCTGACAGTATTCTGCTATTCTGAATATTATCCTGAAATGAGCAAATACAAAAGTTGAATTTACTTAACAACTGTACAGTTCTTAGCAGTTCACTATATTGCTGCAGCAATTTGGTTTACCAAAGCTTACAAGATATCAATACATTTTGTGCCAGAGAAGTTTTCAAGATATATTAGACTTCAAGATGATCAGGATATATGACAGTCATTATGAATGTGGAAAACACAGTGAATGTCCAGATATCATGGAAATCAGTGACAGCAAAGTCTTCTTTCACTTCTAAGATATAGATAAAAAAATTATCCTTCCATCATAGTTATAAGTTAATACTTCTGACTGAAACTGTCCAAAAAAATGTATTACTATATTCAACTTTAATGAATGGGAGTAAAACTTTTCTCATTCATAAATATTTAAGTAAAAAGCTTGGTAATGTTTCTTTTTCTAAGGATACACATTCTGCAGGGCATAGTGTTAATTAGTTAAGTTAACGTCACAAAGCTGCTGCTAAGAGGTACTAATATTGCACCTCATCCATAAAAATAACCTGCCCATGTTCTCAACACTGTGAATATATAGCAGGCCTTTAACTCATGACCCTAGATAATGCAAAAAAACTAGGTGTGATGTCAGCAATAGTAACTGGACACAAACCTACCTGTGGCTTCAGACAATGATTTTCTTTCTAGACATCAACTGTACAAATTACAGATCATTCTTACTTTAATTTCTGATTAATGTATGCTTAATCTGCAAATCTTACTTTGCTAGCTTTTCTACCCCTGTCCCATGAAGCTGAAACGCAAATCCTTTAGCAGGCATAGTCACCAGTTCATAAAGGTCACCACATATATGATCCACAGGCTAAAAAACGAATAAACATCTCTTCTAAAATAATATTGACACTGGTCAGTTATTATAGAAATATATTGCAAGTGCAAGAATTATCTGAAATAAATAGTGAAAAAAATTGTATCTCTCTTAAACCAAGGTCTAGCAAAAAGGAAGACCTGAACTTATAAGAAATGGTTTTTTTTTAATCCTGCAAGTATGAAATTTTAATGTTAACAACAACATCTTCTTCCAGAGAGTGCCTTCAAGTTTCTGAATCTCTTCAAAACTGAGAAGACTGAACTCTGCTGTTCTATCATGATTTCAACCTAGTTATTTCGCGGATATTTTGGCTTTATTCAAAACATGGGTCAAATCTGCGTACTATTCTGCGACATCATTGGTAGTATGTTTATTTCGCGTTCCGTACCCTTTAAAAGCACCACTTCAAGACAACTTCCAATGTCAGATCTGTCCTTGAGAATACATAACTTCCTTTTCTCGATCGGTGGATTCAGATAAACTCATTCTGCATTACTGTTTACGAAATAATTTATACATGTAATACAAGTAATAGTATCCTCTATTGCGAACCTATGTTACAACTAAGCAGAAAGATAAACCCCAGCCTAATTCATGGTGACGAAAACAAAGTAAGAAACACTTTTTCTCGCAAATAAAAAGTCAAAACTGTTTCTATCGTTTTTCAATACCAAACATAATCATATACGGATGTAATGCACCCAAAATAGTACAGCAGAAAAACAACGTAAAGGGCTGTGTATATACAATACCAGAAGAAAACTGTCACTGATTGCATCAAACACGCAATCGGCTTAAATCTGTGGATTAAATTGCGGTCTTTTTTCCTGCAGATATACAAAATAAAGTTCCCTGAGAATACGTACTTTACGTATGGATCTTCAATGCCATGTGAGTGTGAAAAGACGGCAAGGTAAGCAAAAGACACAGAAATGCAATACTTCAGTGGATTCTATCCAATAGTCTGTGTTAAATAATACAAATGTGCAGGTTCCAGTCATGCACATAAAGTGATCGTCGGAACCCTGAAGGAAATAAATTTGTGTTATATTCAATATTTATACTATTTATCATCAATCGAGCTAATGTAACAGTGACCATAATCTCAATTTATGAACAATCCAGTCAGGCATATTCAATATCTTTTACATAATGTTAAAAAAATACATCATGTAGAACAATATCTGAGTGTTTTTAGCAAAACACATAACATGAATCATCCACCTGGTAAAGCCATGCAAGACTTGTATAGTAGCTTATCAAATATGGTTTATCCAGTTACATAATCTTCCATTTGTATATATCTTTGAATTGTACAGAAGGCTGTTTATTAATATTTTTTTACTGTCACCTGCCCTTTGATTGTTGTATTCAGAATATCAGTTTTAGTTGTTGTTCTTTTTTCAAAAAATACTCTTGTTTTAAAATATCATATAACTCATTTTGCTCTTATTTTATCTTGTAAAATAAGGGCAGTAACTCTTGATAAATTTAAGAGCAATAACAGGTTCTCTTTCTTAAGCAGAAAAAAAGTTGTACTTTTTACCTGTGCTTACTGAGTAACATCATTTCAAGAGATAATCTCACTGAAGACTCTGTTAAAATCTGGAGATAAAATTGAGAAATAAAAAAAAAAACATAACACAACCTCAAACCTGTCCCTTTTAAAAACATTTGAGTTATTTGAGACAAACAAATGACGCATTTAAACATTCCTCTTCAAATTATCTGAGAATAATCAATACACATCATCAAAGTTCACAGAAAAACTATGAAAAGAATGGTTCCTGAGCTCCTTATTACACAGAAAAGATATTTGAGAATAAGATAAACAGCTGCTACATTGTTTCATCAAATTATTTTCAACTATCCCCTTGTTTCAATAGTACAGGCTCTGACAGCTTCCATGAAACAATTCTGGAACATTGTTCAAATCCCATTCAAAACCTATCTATAATAAAGAAATCTTATTCCTGTCCATCTGTAGATAAGTGGTTCAGGTTAGGTTAACACAGTATTATCATAATGGATCTTTATGATACTTAAAATCAAATCTGAAGTTCAGTGGCAATGTCTAAAATGTACTTAGTCTAAATGCGACTGCTATATGACCTGTGATAATACAGCTCTTGTTCCAACTATTTTATGGATAGAAGGTTCAAGACCCATAAACAATATGTTCACAGGTTTAAGTGAAGTGTAATTAACCATCAAGAAGGCAGTAAGTGAAGAATCAAACACGTGAATATGAATCTCTGAAGAGAAATAGATGCTGAAGTTTTTGCTGTCTTACCTGTGGTCTGCAAGCATCAATATCTGGCACCAACAAGACATGACCATATTCTAAAGGACTGGCATTTATTATCACCAGATTTCTTTCCTGTAACAAGCATCAAACATAAATGCTCTTATAAAACTGATTTAAGATCAACAATAAACTGCAGTCAACAACTGTTACAGTGCTTTTATATAGATCATAATACTAACAACAGTGCTTTTTTATACAGAAGATTAACATTACTTGATAGTAACATAGGCTATTAGCATTACCAATTTTAAATGTTTAACAAACAATATCTTAAAGTTTTGAATATTTATGCATGGAAAAGACTAGAAAAAAAATTGTACAATATATTTCACTGTGATTTGATTTACACTGAACAAGGTTCCTGGTATTTTTGCAGGTGACAGAATTCAATGCTAAAATAGCTTAACATTTTTTTCAAATAACTTTGAAAATAAGGGATGAAGAAAAAAAAAGAACTATCATATTTTTACCTTTGACACTTGGTCAGGTATACCATTTTGTGCACACTCTATTTCACCAAGTTTCTGCTGTGAGTTGTCTCCCTTTACAAGTTCAAGTAAGATTTCTGGGGTCTTGATTTTTAAGAAGTTAAAAGAATCTGGATTGAAAGGCTGATTTAAAGAGGTGATACAGTCTGGTTTTCTTCTTTCCTGTGCTCGCTTGATATTTAACTGAAAAAGTAAATGTGCCATAAGGTTATGAAAGACTAACCTGCTTAACAAAGTTTTAGGGGCCCCTTGTCTTTATGACTGCTATTCATTTGCATTAAAGATTTTGTGGACTTATTATATAGTGCAAAACTGAAAGCAGACAATTCATGATTAGAAATGAGAAGGAGCAGTGGTCGAGGGGTTAGAGCACTGGACTCCCGATCCAGAGGTTACAGGTTCAAATCCCACCAGAGGTGAGTCTCCAATGGCATTCCACAGTCCTCACTTTTGGCGCGAGTACCGGTATGCAACCAGGAAACATATAAGTTGCAAAAACTTGACTGCCTAAAATAGTCAGTATTGACTGTTGGCAGTAATAAGATGAAACTGAACTTGAGAAATGGTTCACAAAGCTTCCATGTGACAGTCTCATGTCACACTAAATATCTACTGTAACTTTGTAAACTCACAAGTAGATCTTTAATTAGTGTATATGATAACTGTATGCTTGCATTCACATTTAAAGAAAAAAAAAATTAGTTCATTTTTTCTCCCTGATTTATTTCTAATATTCATGTATCATCATCCATATCAAAATCTCCTTTAAGCAATTCAAACTTCTTTAAAGACCAAGAGGAGTTACTATAGTATCCACATCGAAAAAAGAGGCTTGCAAACTTTCTATGATAAAAAGAAAAAAAAATCAAAATAATATTTGACAAGTGTTTGCAAAATTTGTTCAAATCTGATAAAACTCAATGCAGTATTAAATCAGCGTTAATTAAAACCTCTCCATGATAAATATCCTTGCTAATTATAGTTATGTCTTCAGTGTAAAATGGATACAACAAAATGTAGTAAAATATATTCAAATTCAAGTACCTGTGCAACATAATTCTTACTACCAATGACTCTTGTCTCCTCAATGTCAAGCTGATACCTAAAGTGACCATCAGCCATTGCCTTATTCCAATTTTCCATCAGGGTTTTGTCAAACTAAAAACAAAAATAACATACTACAGGTAAATCTCAATTAATTCAATGACTCTTGATAAACTATGCCAAACAGTCTGAACAGCTCCATACTACATACAGTTCTTTCATCTTAAATCCTGGAAAGACTAAAATAAAGAAATTTAATAACAAGCATAAATCATATGTCAATTCTTGAAAACAACGGAGGTCATTCATCTTATGCATTTTTCTGGCGTTGGCCCTTCATGATAAGACCTTTCGGGTGTAAGGCTTTTTTGTATCAGGTGACTATGTTATTAAACTTATCAATATTTTAGTAACCATAGCAACAAAGAAGCTTCAATATGAAAACATTTACCCATGTCATCTTGCAATCTCAGAGTGAGATTTGTGTATATAGTCAAAACCCAACTCTCTGGATCAGGTACAACCCAAATCACTGTTGTATAAAATTGCATTTTTAGTTTTTTTACAACTTTGGTTTCTAGCAAAAAGTAATAAAGGAACAAATAAAGTGTTACCATAGTACACCATAATTTCATTATATCAAAATTTGCTCCAATGCATTTCTTCTATACAAATTAGATGACTGTAAAGTGTTAAAATAAGCCATTACCTCACTAAGCTCATATATTTTCTCTTTCCAGTTTTCAGAATTCTCACTAAGGTCTGAGTCTGTGTAAATAAACTTTGCCATGCTTTGTCTGCAATGGTGAAGAAAAACATTCATGATAATTTATCAATATGTTTCAAATGGCACGCAAAAGGCAATAGGTACACAACATAATGCTAATTATAAATAGACATGAAGTTAACAAATTTTCTTTTCTTTTCCAGCAAAACATATCCCTGACAAGTTAATAATTTGTGCTTGCTGCATGCAAATTGTTGCTGTTGTCTTATTAGTTACTTTGTTAATTCTACACATTTGAAAATACATGTGGAAACAATCTCATTTCAAGCAATCTTTAAAAACAGTCAAGATAATGCTAAAAAGATCAATTAAAATTAACATTCATAGAAACAAGAATAATCATAAACTATTTACAATCATGAATGAAACTATCTAATGACAACTATCATGCTGAAGATCTTGCGCATGAGAATTATGTAGTGTACACCAAATAAAAACACCTACCAAAAAATTAAAAGTCCTTTGAAGAAAAAATAAAAGTGCAATAATATGAAGGAAAATAAACACAAGAAGAGGAACATGAACATTAAAGCGACTGAATCACAGACGATGATAAAAAGAAAATGTTTATACATCTTGAAATTCTTGCTGTAATCATGAAGAACATATTTAAACTAAGTTATTGACTCAGTTTTTGTGACAGAAAAACATCAAAATATAAAGTTTTACACACTTTTATCGGTAAAAAATTTACCCCGTTAGTCACGGGGTAAATACTTTAGTTATAACATTAATTTTGAGGCAGTCTTATAACTAGATTCCATGGCTCAGTGGTCTACGTCGTTGCTCTATATTTTACTGACCGAAAGGTTGTGGGTTCGAATCCTGGTAAAGTCAAAACTTTTTTTTTCAGTTTTCATGGTGTATAGAAGCATAATATTATATTTTTTCCATAGAATATTAAATCCTCTTAAATTTGAAAGAATAAAAAATTTCAGCAAAATTTTGTGAGTCAGTCGCTTTAAAGACTGAAGAAAAGTTGCATTTTTCACACAGAGCATTGTTTTCTGAGGTTTTCAAGAGGTAACTAATGACTATATATCCTTGTTGAACATAGGAAGATCAAAGTAACAGACAGTTCTGACGAAATTCAGAGCATCATCTTCTGTTTTAGTACTAACAACTGTGTGTACTCGTACTGATAGAGCAAGAAAATTTCTTCAAGTAAAATGTTAACAGCGGTATTTTTTTCTTCAAAATTTCCTGAATGTGAATAATGATTAATTATTACCCTGCATCAAGGTGTCATGATGAGTACTTATCCAAAAAAAAAAATACACATTATGAACAACCGTTATTCCGTACGAACAGTATCGGGTACAAAAAGCTTTACAACTTTAAGAAAATTTCTTGTTGTAGAATCTATCTCACCATCAGGACTCAATTCGAGTAATTTGCATTTTTTGAATATTAAGGATGTGTGAAGTGTTCAAAAACAACATACTTTAATTTGTTTACCTGTTCACGTGTACAGTGCTGTCAGTTCTAAAACCTTTACCTTACCACACGTTTTGTGGGTTGGACAAAAATCTGTACCCGTAATCCGGATTGCAATTGTCCCAGTTATTATTATTAGGAAATTAGGGATATATATTAAGAGTGATATAAAGCGATTCGACGGAATAAATACACTTAGATAAGAGAAATGATATATTAAAAATATCTCAATGTTAAAAGCTAGTTTAAATATAAAGCTTGCGGCCCTCAGACACCTTAAAACCAGTTAGTTTGAAAAACTTAAGAGTACAAATTGCGCCCCCTGGTCACCAAACGTTCCCAAACAAATCTTTCGCTACAGGCACAATCCTCTCCGACTGTTCTAAAGTGAACGTCTTCCCCTCTTTAAAAAGGTGATAATACCTGCAAACTACCGACCCATTCCCTTGACATGTGTTCTTTGCTAAGTTATGGAACACATAGTAGCATCCAATATTATTAAACATTTTCAGGTCAACAAGATTTTATTAAATTTCACCTTCGGCATGGTTTCAGGTCAAAACAATGATGTGAAATACAGTTATTTGACCGATGACACGGGAAAAAGGGCACTCGAACATTTTTTTCACTATTAAAATAAACAGATGTGAAAATTAGCAAAAAAAAAAACAACAAAAAAAACGACAACTTGAATTCTCGTTCTCTTCAAAAACAAAGTTGAAGTGAAAAATTGATAACCTGAATATTGCCCTTCATAAAAATGCCTATTTTGTTAAAAATTTATTGATGACCATCACCATGGCAACGGTTTTAGGAGACAGTTCTTTCTTATGTAAAAATGATTCTTGAATAAATCGCAACGATGAATTATAAAAAAATATAGTTTTTTTTAAGGTGAGATATATTCACAAGATATAGAATTTTACAATGGAATAGCTTAATGCAAACCTATAAAACCTACAATATTAATTTACTGCCAACCGGAAATTAAAATATGTGATGTTATTTTAAGGAATATCAATTTTGTGCGTCATGTTTCCTTTCAACATGCAAGAATTTCGTATCTGTTCTATGTAGGAAACTGAAATATTCAGGCAATAATTCTGGGATATCATTCGTTAAAAATCACAAAAAAGTCAATTTCCAAAAATCATGTCCGAGTGTTCTTTTTCTCGTGTCGTGGGTCATTTGGACTTGTCGAGGAATCTATCCAGGAATTTAATCCAAGGTCATCAAACAGATTTAATACAAATTACATCAGCATGGCATTCATAACTGAACATTACAATGGGTCAAATCTTTTCTTAAAGGTCGCCTTCAGTCTGTCTTAGTAAATCGTGATAAGTCGAGGCGAGGTATCTGTCACAGCAGGTGTCCCACAGGGCTGTGTCCTCAGCCCGCTCTTCTTGCTCTACATAAATGACTGCCTAAAAATATAGTTTCAGGGTCCGGTTATTCGCTGATGACACTACTGTATATATCACAGTCAACAACAGCAGACAACAACATATCTTGCAAAGAGAATTAAACAGATTACAGTAGTGGGAACACAAATGGGATATGGAATTCTATCCATCTAAATGCGTCAATAGTAAACATCACCAGATCAAAACATTCCCATGAATCCACTTATATACTAAATGGTCAAACATTAACAACAGTAAGCGATTGCAAAATAACTTGATGTTAACATCTTTTCTGACCTCAACTGGAACAAACACATCAACCAGGTCACCTCAACTGCAAGTCAAAAAGTAAACTTCATTAAATGCAACATTCCCACCAATCAGCAAATTATCAGAGAGTTTGCTTACAAAACCCTTGTCAGGCCAGAACCTGAGTACTGCAGCTCAGTGTGGAGTCCACATATACAGCACATCATTAAAAAGGTCGAGCTGCTCGATGGGTCCCCAGTGATTATTCTCTTTATAGTATTGTCACACACAAGTTAGGACAGTTAATTTGGCGTTCCCTTTGGAAACAAAAGGTCTGATGCCTGTCTACTGATGTTTTACAAAATTGTTCATGGACTGGTTGCAGTACAAATGCCTTCTGACGTTCTATCTCCTACCCGGCTCACTAGACACACGCATCCTCTTTCCTCTAGACGAATCTATACTCCATCTAATTATTATAAGTTCTCGGTTTACGCAGCTACCACCATACTTAAGAATTCTTTGCCAGCTGACACTGCACAAGCACCTACCCTGGACCAGTTTATACAAGGGGTAATTAATCTGTGACATGATTCCTGAGTGAATAGCTATAGGCTGTTTTTAACCCCGTAACTGTATATCTCATCTTTTTATTAAAACAATCAGCTGTGATTCAGTTTCTCACAAATACATTATTTATCACTTATTTATTCTGTTCATTTCTTCTTTTAATTTCTATTACTGACATGCAGATAGATAGATAGATTAGACAGATTAGATAGATAGATAGATAGGACGGGATTCGTGTGGATAAGTGAGACTGGTACGAATTTTGCATCGACCATTATCATCCGTTCTCTCGCCGGAGCCATTAGTTTTTTATTTAACAGTTGAAAAATACAGTGATAATAAGAGTTTCGGTTAAAAAAGCCTGACTCTGTACTTTTATATACACAGTGTACTTACCTATTTCATTTCGAATGCAATACACATGTACAAAGAAATATATTGATTACTCTCAAGAAACCATTTGTAGTGGAAAACAATCGTTCTGTAAAAAAGGACCGATAACCTAACCACCTTATTAATCCGTGAGATCATTCGTGTACATTTGTTTTCCCTGAGTGGTAATATATATGCAAGTGCTACGTCACAATTCACCTTGGTTAGGGAAGTACTTTCTCAACATAATCACCAGTCTTATTGTGAGTGTTTCAAAAGTGTATTCTTGCTAACAACAAGCTTTTAATAGCTCCATAAAAACAAAAACGGTATGCCCTCTTCCCAGCACTTTAATATAAACTGCACAAAGGTAACTTGTTTGTGACGCATAATTTGGAAAACCAGAATTTAGACCATAATTCATGACTTGCACATTTGTCAACGTTGACGTAAGCCAGCTGAAAAGGAATCAAAAGACAATATCAATATAAGTTTAATTTTCGTATCATATAACATGTAACCTATTTAGACTTTTCGAAAATAATATTAACTCAGTTTATATCTGTCAACAGGATTCCCAAATTTGAACTGATTGTGTAAACTTCAGGCCAAGTTGCTTATTGGACAGCAACAAAATCCAATACATGAATAAGTATTGCAGGAAAGCCAACAATTACTCAACATGTTTCAAGGAAATCCCCTGCGTTAGTCAAGCTTGCGAGGTAAAATTCAAACACAAGGCCAAAAATTAAAGCTACTTTATATCTGTACAGGAGCCGTAGTTAAATTCAAGTTTTGTTACTGTCTTTCAAGTTCCTTGTAATTTTGATCATTTACATACAGTATTAGTTATTCACTAATCTATTTTCGAAAAATAAACTCTTGTTATTTTTATCTTGTTCACCACACTATTGGTATGCATGAAATATTTTCCGCAAATGCATGTCATACATGTATTTTAAAACAATTTAAAACGGGCTACAAAAACCCTCAAGAGTAAATGACTATCGGAGTTTGAAATACGTCTTGAATTCTAAGGCTAACACTATCTTGTGGATCTACTGAATAAAGAACTGCTTTATTGTTACCCGATTTAACTCTCAGTGTCACAGATGACTAAGTTTGTATTGAAGGAAATTTGAATAGTACAACAACCATTTGACATCCAGATTTCCAGTACCTGTACATGGTTGCTGGAGTTGTACTGAAATAATTAAATGTCTAAACTTACAATGTACATCGACCGGGTAAACAATTCTTGCACTTTATATTAATACCACTCGATGTCTGCTTTTTTGGTTTTGAATTAGTACCTGCGCTGAAAGTGTGGAATGTGTAAATCACTGAATGTCCCCTTAAGTAGGATTCGAACTAGGGACCGGAGGTTCGAACCGGCAATCGGATATTCGGTGTTCTGCTCATCGTCAACCACTGTCCTCCACTACTAAAGTGGTTAATTCAATTTGTTAAGCTAAATTTTCATCTTTCTTCTGCCCCCTTCTTCAGTGTTACAGTTTTCTCAACGCTGTATCATAGATTGTCAACTCCGAAAGACTTAGGTCAAGAAAGCAAGCAAACGAGAATTAATAGCCAGAAAGATTTGAAAAATGGTCGTCAGGTCAGTAATATACAGTATAACAAGGACACATTTTAGTATGTAGGTCTTACAAGAAATCGGAAGCATGTCCTCCCGTAGGAACAAGGTAAAATTTCTTACTTTCTTTCTTTCTTTCTTTCTTTCTTTCTGTATCTATTTATTTATATTGTATAGTCATTAGAATCTTATATGTTTCTTATAATCGAGATGCTTGCAAACTGGTGACGCTAGTACTTTTCTTTTCGTCATGTTATTCACAACAATAATATCATGCGATTTCCTCTCCAATATACTGGTCCTTAAATCTTTCACCCAGTCAAGGAACATAAATTAAACGAACAGAAGTTTCAGTCAACCTGTGTTTCTTCTAGAGAGGCAACCAATAATAACTTTGAATAGCCTTTACTTATATGTTCCTAAATTTAATAATGTGATCTAAGCGACGATTAGACAGTTTTCGAAAAAATAAATGACGAATGATCTAAAAAGAGACAATTACTTCATTTCACCTGATTAGACGGGTATAAAAGAGAACGGACGTACGATGGACCGCACTCTTCCTTTGAAGAAGGATTTTGAGAACGCTTGGGAAATATGGCAACAGGTAGACGTTTTTTTCTTCCTTTGAAAGTGTATTGAAACTGATATTGTAACAATTTTTTCATTACATTTTACTGAAAATTATCTTTTTGTACTTAAAAAGGAGATTTTTGTCGATATAATAACTTCGGCCACCTAAAAAAAAAAAAAAACAAAAAAAAAAAACACAAGAAAACAAACAAACAAACAAAAAAAACCTTATAGGTCGGTTAGAAAATTCGATGTAGCATAAAGATATTTTAAACTACACCATGCGTATATATTTCTGTAAAAGATGAATAACCAAACTTGTTTGTTGAGTAAAAAAATAATTCAAGCAAACGTATCGCGCCAAAATCTAACAAAAGAACTTTAATATACCTTTATCTTTTGTCAGAAAGAGTTCTTGCAAACACATATTTATCTTTTAATAAGTATATTACCTCTGTACAAAAGACAGGGTTTGGACCTCCACTACTTATAGTGTTAAATTTGTCTTTGACCATACTGTATTTTTGCTGCTTTTTGTCTAGCTGAAGAATACAGAAAGTTTTCAAGACAAGTTCTGTCGGAATCCCGACTGAGAACATTGGATTACCCGCGACCACACCCAAATGGAAATCTGGGTGACGTCATACTATATGGAGACCATTTCGGTTTTACTGAAGGTATGCTTCAATTCTCTTCTATCTTGGAAATAGGATGGCCTATATAGATATGTATTTTCCCTGTTTAAGTTCTTTTTAATACCCTGTTTTGTTCATATATGTATCATATCCAAAACTATCCGGGTTTCATTTTTGTTGAGTTATTGTAGAATCTTCCCAAACGCAAACAGAAAAATAAATCATATCAGACGGAATATTTTTTCAACTTTTATATAGAATGACTGTGTTAGATTATTTTTAAAAACATTTCATAATAACATGACATAATTTTGTATATAACTGTTGACTTACATTTATTTAAGGCCTATCATTTTTATCGGTTATATCTAATATTTATTCAGTAGTGGATTCCGTTATATCTGTAATATAACCCGTGTAACTGCGTAGTTAGAAGAAGTTAAATATCGGAAGATTGGGTGGGAAACCACAGCAGCAGACGAAAATTGCGACGCCGCGTTACTCCCTGAACTTTTATCTGGAAGAAGTAGATAATTGGGACATGAAATTTTGAACGAGAAAGTACTTGCAGCTAACATACATTACGTTTGATGACTGATTTAGAATTTATTCGAGAGAGTTCCAACTTTCAAGCTTTGCTTCCAAACGTCAACGGTAAAGGGCCAAAACTCTGTCTGGGTTCGAGTCCCATTTGACAATCAGTTCCAAGTTTGATTAGACTATTGAAAGTACTTGCAGCTAACATACATTACTTTTGATGACTGCTTTCCGGAAGTTCTGAACAGCATTAAGAAGAATGCGGAAGTCGCGTTCCAGATTCACACTCGTGACCTCCTTGGTATAGTTCAACTGACGCGATCTATACACACCGGCTCTGAGATTTTTTACATCAC
Organism: Cyclina sinensis; assembly: GCA_012932295.1. Lineage (NCBI taxonomy): Eukaryota > Metazoa > Mollusca > Bivalvia > Venerida > Veneridae > Cyclina > Cyclina sinensis. Next base: position 2,060,912 of record JAAONU010000011.1, read on the forward strand.
GGACTTCAAGCTGTCTTTATAATGCACATGGACCGTATTTATTTAGATTTTAAAGTTTAAAAGTACACTTAAATTCAGTTAACTGACTTCTATGAAAACATTGTTTCTAACATTTCTAGGGAAGATGTAAACGATGTGAGAAACCGTTCGATGTGACCTTCACTAACAGGACAGAGTGTGATTTCCATACCGAGAGATCAAGAAGATACGGTATGTTATAAGCAACCTGAACACCTGCATTATACCTAGTATTTTCAAGGTCAAAAGTAGCCTCATTCATATAAGAACAAGATTTTGTATTTTACACAAAAAAGTCAGCCAAAAATACCGATTTGCCATTGTAATGTTTAATGCAATGTAGTTTAAGTGTATTTGCAAATAGTCATTTATTGCGTAACTTTGTTTTTAGAGGTTGGATTGTATAACAAAACGCAAGTATGATGGTTAGAGGCTATATAAAAATGAAGTACGTCCAGAATGCAGAGTGGGTGTTCTGTAACGTATTGTATGACGTCTTATCCAGTTAGAGCGTTCTAAATGCTAGTGTCTGATAAAATAAGCTTACGTGTTTCTGAAAAAAGAATGGTTAAAAATGGGCATTCCGACTGAAGGACAAACATTAAAACCATCCTTATTTTCATCCAACGGGACCGTTAGTTACAAGTTATATTCAGACTTTATAGAGCGTTTTAGAACGTTCTTTACATTTATGACGTCATGTTCAGTAAAAGAAAAGTCGACGTGAATGTTTTTTTTTCAGATTAAATAGTATCATCTGGCTGCGTATATAACATAAATTTCGAACTTTAGAACGATCTCTTCTTGGAGTATCTCAAATATATGATACATTCCATTTAGGTGGTCGCCAGCACCCACATGGATGTTGTGGAAAAGGACTTGGTTCCAGGGGCTGTCGTATTGCTAAGGTAGGTTCAAAGTTTACTTTCTTGTCTTACTTGCTGTTCTTATCTAATCCATTAAGAATTATTGCCTCAGTAATACAAACCACTTTCAGTATCAGGTCGAATAAAATAAATAAAAGATCGTCAGTAAAGACTTATAGAATCATTTTCATAATCAAAAAATTTTGCAAATAATTCCCACACTGAGTAGTGTATGATTCATATACACAAGACAGGATTATATATACCCACTGCGTCAAATTGTCTTCATCAGAGCCATGTATACAAAGGAAATTTGTACCTGGATCTTAAGGGCTATCGGAAGACTCAGACAAAGGAGCCTCCCGCCGATGGTAACTATGGTGTCTATGCCTTGGATACAGAGTCGGTAAGCATTTTCCTCACTTGGCATGATTAGGGCCAACAACGAAAAAATGGTCGCCAACATCCTTTCTCCCTAGCTCATAGGTAATAAAAAGGGGGATTGCGTGGAGGTTGGTTGGGGTTGGGGGCGTTGGGGTGGGGTGACGTAGATGCAAAGACGTACATAAAGTTAATCAACGTCTCTAGAGATTGTCTTAACGATGAGTTCGTCGCGATTTATGACAATGAAACAAAAATAATAACTATTATACCTGTATTTCTGGACGACCTCAAAATGGTAACTATGAATATCTTCTAAAGCATTTTCAAACCTGTAATTGCTTCGGTTAGAATCTTTTCATGTGGGAGAATGTGACTTACTCTCAGGTATATTTATTTAACCAGAAGAAAAAACAACCTTATTTAACTATAAGTTCAATGAAACTGCTATAAGTTGTACCATTTCGTAAGGCCTACATTTTGTTTCTTGTAGGTCCACACTGTGAGGGGACTTGAAGTATGCAAGGTTTCTCTTATTGACACGAGGCTGAATGTTGTCTACAACGAGTTCTGTCTCCCAACTTCAGAGATAGTTGACTACAATACCATGTAAATATATTCTTTTAACTTTCAGAAAATCGAAAATGAAAGTAAGGAATGTGTTTAAGTTTAAACTATTCTCAATATTTATCTCTTGTTGTTGTTCATTTTTGTGGTGGATAGCCATTTATTATAAATGCACACTTTCTTAGGTTCTATGTGCCATAAGGAGACAGTTTTAAACATTTATTCTTCTTTAAACTAAACAATTATTTTTTTTTCACTTTTGAAAGAATTACCCAATAAAATACATAAACAGTATATGGTTAGGTCTAATGTTTGTCCTTTTAAGTTTTAAAGTGGACTCAGATTTTAAACCGTCTTTAATAGAGATTTCTATTCCAATGAATAGTTAGATGTAGAATTTATAACTTTTACAGTATAAAACATAAATACATGTACATATGTTTTACAGGTTCCTGTTCTGCTCTTCCCATCTCATTTTTTTCTTGTGCTACATAAATTATGTATATTGTTTTCCGCAGATGGAGCGGTGTAACGGAAAGGGATCTCGAAGGGGTTACAAAGACTTTCGACGAGATGCGAGATGACATGTTGCAACTGATCTCTGCCGACACAATTCTTGTGGGACACGGTCTGAATCACGACCTTATATCTATGAAGGTAATTTCATGGGGTGGTAAACTGCGTATTCTATATGTATATGTTTTGTTTCAGATTTCTGAATCGCCATTTTACAGTAAGCGTTGAATATAACTTACGAGATAATCCAGTGTTTTCGAAGGTTTGTTCATAATAATCTTCGTCTTGCAAACATTTGAAATGTATCAATTACTTGCTTTCGAAGGTATATTTTGATTGTATTTGCACCACGGTCGGTCAGTCACTTTCGCGCACACTCACCACACATTACAATATCATATTGTCATAATCACGTGATTTTGTTTAAATTTATCTAAACGTATCTTAATTTGTTTCATAGGTAAATATCTCATCGTACTTCACAGTAATCTAAAACCCAATTAAAACCCAGAACCCAGATCAAGAATTCAAACCCCGCTCAGATGGTACTTCATCGTCAGAATCCCACGTTCGATCCATTCCGATTCGCTCTGTTATTTAATGTTCTTTTACGGAATGAGTATCCGAGGTAACAGACAGCGGTGGTACCTATAACACATAATTTGTTGCTACAAATATTACAGAATTTAAAAGTCTTAGAAATTGTAAAAGGTGATTACACAATCCATACCATAAGCTTTTCGGACTCGTCTCCACTAAAAATGTTTTATTCGTTTGCATAATGTATCCAGGCTGTTGAAGCCGAACAAAACGAAATCTGTTCCATTATTTGAATGTTCAAAATGAATCCTGTAAAGCATTGTAAATACATATAAAAAACACCGACGAAAATTCAGTTTACTTCTCTGCCAAATCAAACACTGTCCTTTCCCCAGAACTGTACATGAACCTGTAATATCATAAGATCTCATGTTGTTTTCTGAGTTTTCTAGAATTCTTAAATGGTCTTGATAACTTGTAGATCATCCATGATAAGGTTGTGGACACAGTAATACTTTATCCCCACAACAAGGGACTGCCACTCAGAAGGGCGCTGAAGGAAATAGCGGAGACCGTCCTAGGAAGGAGGATACAAACAGGAGGTATACAACTAGTAGTGTTAATAAATTACTCCTCGAATTATTACTGTTCTTAATGTTATACTTTGATATTACAATAGTATGACTGAACTTGAAATCATCTGAATATGACTTCAGCTTTCTTTCAAACACAATTTTACACCTGGTTCCTAACGTTTTAACAAATCGATTCAGGTTGAAATTTCAGTACATTGCATAAAAATCAGTAAAATGACTGTTCAAAACATGTGTGAAGTTAGCTTTGAGTCGTCAGTTGAACATTTAGAAGTAATTTTAAAAATTCAATCCGGCTTTAATGAACATACATCATGAAAGTTGTAAGTTGGACATTCGAAAGTACATTCAGGAGTCTAAACGGAAATACAGACGGAAGGGCATTCGAAAATAACAATTTAAAGCTAGAAATATGTTTGTAAATATCCAACTAATTATAAGAAATTCATTTTGAATGCGCTTTTGCATGTCCACTTAATAACCAGAAGTGCACTTTTGAACATACATTTCAATTTCCAACTAATAAAGTGTATTTAAAGTTTATGCCTGAAAGTTCTTCTAACAGCCAGAAGTGCCTTTTCGAATCAACAACTAAATGTTCAGTAACATGTAACAGCCAAATTCACATACCTCTTTCAAATCTGTTTTTCAGAGGGACATGACAGCAAAGAAGATGCGGATGTGACAATGCAGTTGGCGCTCAGGAGAATCTGAAGAAAATTTAAAAACGAATACATGTAATTCGAAATATTGTATTTTATGTGTTAGAGTGAACATATCCCGACTGATATTTTTCTTCTTTTAATTAATGAGTCTAAATGTGACATTTCATGATTTGATTAGATATAACGTGACATAATCTGACTTAGCTAGACCTGTTAAGAGACCTGACATTATACTTATACATGTTTTATTTATTGGTCCAACCTGATTTGTCAGGACAGTTACGATCGCAAACTCCACGCAGCGGTTATTTCCCTGTCAGTACTTTTTCCGAAGAATGAAGGGGAGATCACTACGAGGAGATTCTGTTGATATTACTTAGAATACCTGTGGTCATCGTGTTAACAAATAATAAATTAGGATTGACCGTTAATGACTTTAATTTACATGAAATTACTTGACCTGTTCCGAATTAACCAAATTGACTCAACCTTTCTTGACGTGACATAACATTAGCAGACATGATTTTTAGATTTTCATGATTCGATGTAGTATGTAATACTAGTATAAAATGTTATGACTTATTCGTTTGGATCAAGATAACTCTGTGTTTTCTATAAATGTAGTTTCTCGTAGCATATGTGCATGCATGCTCTTGTTTAACAGAATGATTCATTGATATTCAGGATAACAGTTACTCCTATTTTACCAAAAGAATGTAATGAACTCCAAAATCAGTTCGGTTACTGCAAATAACTAGTAATAAATATATTAAGATTCTTTTTTAATCATTTTGATTTCTATATTCTGTACGTAAATCTTGAAAATATGTAACGTGAAATTTTTAAAAATGTAGAGTATTTCATGTAAAATGGATGCTAATATGAAGCTACTACATAGGCAATAAATAGGCATTCTTCCGATACTCTTAGTCGTTATAATTTAGTTGAAATTACTACGTCACAGCCTAAATGGTCACGTGACAAGATGGCGCTTTCCATCGGTCGGCCGATGACTGAAAAATCGCTACTTTCGGAAGGTTCTTTTACTACAATTATTTACATCATTATAAGAGGTATCACAATTATTGCTGTTGTAATTTTTTTCAATGCTATTACAAACTCAACAAGTCCAGTAATTTAAGGTTTTAACTCGTGTTTGCTTCTTTGTACTGCAGCACACATAATTAATTTCGAAGTCTCAAAGTATACAGTAGGGTAAATGTAACGAATTGGATATTTTGTAAATTTTAATTGACTTGTTTTGTTGCAAGGTGGTACGTGTATTATCTGAATTCATTACTACTATATAATGTATATTATACTTGTTTGTCCGTTATTGTATAATGAAGAATATCATATTTGATAGATTTTGTTTTCTGCACAGTTTTGCTGGTGTATGTTATCACGTTTTTAAACGGTTAAACGGTATATCTTTTTTCAAAAAGAAAAAAAGAATAAAATAATAAGAACTGAAGCACCATCACACATTTTATGCTACTGCTTGATTTATAACTTAAACAACGGAATGTTTAGAAAATATGTCATATTTGTACATTGCCTGTAAGTTCTTTATTTGAATAAAGGCGTGTCCATTTTAACATTTTTGTCGTTTAATGGTGATTTTTTGGAGTGTTTTATCGCCCACCAAGTTCTGACTCTATCTACAATAATCTTACTGAGGATTCCATTGAACTTGCAGTCGACACGAACATTTCCGAAATCATAATCGCAGGTGATTTCAACTTCAATGCTCTTCATCCAGTGCCATTCAGGAAAACTGAATCTCTTACACAGCAGTTTAATCTTGTACAATTTATTAATGAACCAACTCACTTTACTGAACACTCTGAATCATTAATTGATCTGATATTTGTCTCAAATAAACATAGCGTCATAAAATCTGGAGTTGGTGAATATTTTCTTGATTAGGATAAAATATATCATATTCCCCTTTAAGGATTTCTAAAATGTTGTTAATCAAATCAAAGCTGTTTCGAGAGAATGGTATGGCAGTATGACAGTGATGATTATGATAACCTCCGGTTTGAAATGAAGTGTTATAAATGGCAAAACTGCTTTGATGATGACATAAACATTTCTTCTTACAATATCACTTCAAAAATAATAGATTTTGCTAAAAGCAACATCCCAAACAAATTCATTAAAATAAGGCCCTCTGATGCTCCATGGATAGGAAGAATATACGTATACGCAAACAATAATATAAAAAAGCTAAAAAAAACACAGTCCCAGTACTACTGGCAAAAATTTAAGAAAGCTCGTAATGGGACCTTATTATTGATCCGTCATGCTAAATCTGACTATTTCTCTAAACTATCTAACAAACTAAAAAGTGGTTCTCTTTTTTCAAAGGATTGGTGGCATTCATCAAAATCTTTCATTTCTAAAGAGAAGAACAATATAATTCCTCCGCTACAAAACTCCTGAACGCATCAAATCACGAATTCTGACTTTGAAAAAGCAAATCTCTTGAACGCGTATTTTCAGTCCAAAACCACCCTAGATGATGGTAAAGAAGATGCACCTGATCTTGGACCACCTATCACAAGAACATTCCGAAACTAGGGAAATTCTAAAACCATTACTGGTTGATAAAGCTGCAGGTCCCGATGGTATAAGTAATAGCATTCTTAAGGAAGCCTGTAACGAACTTGCCCCCCCCCCCTTGTGTAATTTATTCAATTCCTCTATACAGTGCTGTACTATTCCATCTTTGTGGAAAGAAACCCATGTAAGCGCTGTGTTCAAGAAAGGCGATGCTTCTTTACCAAACAATTACAGACCTATTTTCCTCTTAAACACAATTGAAAAGGTTTTCGAACGTCTTTGTTTTCAAACACGATTTCAATCATCTCCAAGCCACACATTTTCTCACTCCTGTCCAGTCTGATTTTATTCCTGGAGATTCTACAGTTAATCAGCTAGTCTATATATATGATAAGCTCTGCAAAGCACTTGATGATGTCCTCGAAGTCCGTGTAATTTTCTTTGACATAAGTAAAGCTTTTGACTAAGTATGGCACAAAGACTTGATCTCTAAAATGTATCATGCAGGAATCTTATGGTCTCTCTTAAACTGGTTTACTGATTAGCTCTAAGACAGACGATAACCGGTTGTTCTACCCGGTGTTAAGCCTTCAAGCTGTAATGTATCTTCCGGTGTCCTTCAGTGATCGATTCTTGGTCCTCTAATCTTCCTTATTTTTATCAACGATATAGTAGATGGAATCAAATCTCGTATAAATCTCTTCGCTGATGACACAAGTCTGCATGTCATAGTCGAACAGCCTCAAATAGCTGCAAGCCTTCTTCATTTTGACATCCAAACTATTTCCAGCTGGGCTAAGAAGTGGTTCGTTACTTTCAATCCTTCAAAATCTGAGTCTCTTCTTATATCTAGAAAACGTTAATGCCCCCCTCACCCAACCCTTCAAATGTTTCAACAAACAATTCCCGAGGTTACTGAGCACAAACATCTCGACGTGTTCCTGTCTAATGACTGCAGCAGGCATTCTCACGTTAGTTACGTAACGGATAAAGCATAGAAACGGGTTCACATAATGCGAAAACTCAAGTTTTCACTGGATCGCAATCTCTTGAAATTATACATACTTCCTTTGTATGACCTATTCTTGAATATGCTGATGTAGTTTGGAGAAACTGTACAAAATATGAACTGGAGCTACTTGATAAAATTCAAATTGAGTGCGCACGCATAGCTTACAGTGGAACAAATTAATTTCATTGGATGACCTGCCTAGTGAAATAGGTTGGAAAACCTTATCAGAACGCAGATACAAACATAGGTTAACACTATTCTATAAAATGCAAAATAACCAGACACCAGAATATATTTCCAATCTCATTCCTCAGCAAACTAATTCGAACTTCAACGTAAGAAACTTCAGCTACAACTACGCTTTATTTAACTACGCTTAATTCCTTCATACCCTCAGTTATACGTGACATAGAGAATATTTGATATCTTCAGTGTGTGATCGAAAATTTATTTCACGAGTGAAATAAATTTCGATAACACACTGAAAAAAATCAAATATTCTATCTTTTTCATGCTTTTCAGTGTTATTTCGGAAAAAAGGTAAAACAGTGATAACATGAACATCTTATCCACCCGTGGTGCACCTCAATAACACTATGAAATTCGATAAAAAATGATGAAAATCCGGGCTTTCAGCGTTTATTTCTTCACTCATAAGCGCAAAAATAACATTTTACAAAATATTTTTAATATTTATTCAATCTAACGAAGAAAAAGTAGTCCAGCACCGTGAAAATTATATTTTGTAAATTTCACTAATGGTTTATCAGAATATAATCATCTGATATTTTACAACAAAACACTGGAAAGCATGAAATAAAGGAATCTTATTCCTTCTCATACCCGAAATACTTCAACACTCAGCACATTTAATCTTACCTCAATGTAAATAAAAGACATGCCCCAAGATATTATTATACCAAAAAAAAAAATAAAATAAAAAAACAAACAAGACAAAACAAACAAACTCCTAGTGCTTCACACACGTCTTCGCACTAAGTGTAGTGAACTTAATTACCATTTGTTTATGAAAAACATTTCTCCATCACTATTGCGTCACTGTGGCTATATCGAGCCTGGCTTCCACTACTTCTTTGAATTCAGCCTCTACAGTGTGTGGCGAAATAAACTTCTAAATAACTTCCAGAACTACATCATAAACTTAGAACCTGTCTTATCTGGTGACCCAATTCTCTCAGACCAAGACAATATCACAATCTTTAGTCATGTTCACACCTACATATCAGACACTAAGAGATTTCTTTGAGCTGTGCTTTAACCTATAAAGTAACCAGACTTCGTTGATTCAGGATACTTTCCTCAAACATACTATGTGAGCCCTTGAAGTTAAACTTAATAAGAATAATTCCTCTCTCTCTCTCTCTCACACACACACGCGCGCGCGCGCGTTGCATTATATAATTTGTTTATCTCTATCATATTATAAGTCATATTCCCGCCCAATGAGAAGAATTCTATAAGACTTTGTCTTTCTTTCTTCTCCTTTCCTTAAATGCATGTATTGTAAGTTTTTGTATATGTGAAAAAATTCATTGGGAATAAATATTTTTAAACTAATAGTGAATTAAATGTCATTGTTGAGAATAAGTTATGCAGTTTTTAAAAGGAAAATGGCATGTTGTTCTGTTGCGGGTCGAGTTAGTCTTCTTTCGTATTTATCACAGTGGTGCATATCCTGTTATTTTCAATGTAAAAGGTGTTGTATAGGATTTAGTTTCCTTTGAAAAGTACGAAATATTCAATCGTAGGTCGTATGCCCTTGGTAACGGACAATGAATTAGGCAAGCTTCTTTGTATTGTTAGGAATACTGTATTCATATCGCTTCAAAAGGTAATACCTACTAATGTAGCAGAGTTGTAATAAGGCGATGCTACTGTTAACTGTTTGTGACTTTTAGTAGCGGTGTAAGTTTTAGGCTGCATGCAAATTAATGCATGATTTGTAGTTTTTTAAAGAAAGAAAAAAAATCAGAAAGAAGGAAGTAAAATTTTTGTAAATTCTAAGATATTTTCAGTTCTGGTTTAATAATTGTATATGAATTGTAGTGAACTTGTTTTTTTTATCTTATACACTGTATGAACCTGTTGATACAATAGCCTGGCGTTGATATGATATCATAACACAATTTACATGTTGATTGTGGACGGTTATGTTGGACAGCACAAAATATTAATTGTTGATATACGCCAACTTCACACCTTCAGGAATCCACTGAATATGACTGCTGCATTAAAGCTTTATGTATGCTAAATTACAATAATATTTATTGTTTAGTGTCTTTGACACCTTTCACCATTTCTGTGTTGAAATCATGACAACTGTGTAACACATATCTGTGGTTCAGAGAAATTTTCAAAAGGGTTAATACACATACAGTCATGGAAGTATAATTAAGAAATTCAACAAAGTGAAACTGTATCTTTTCTAGCAGTCCGCCTTTTATCAGTATCTCTTTTACTGCAGGCGAATCGTCATTTATGCCGAGATGCTTTCAATTACATAGAGCTGATAATTTCCTCTTTAACATGACAAATCATTGATCAAAAGAAAGATAAAACCTGATTGTTCCCGTCGCTATAATAAGAAAACCAAAATCGTTAGATCAAAGACGAAGGGAATGAGAGCACGAAGAAAGGATTATTGTCAACACAAATCTATCTATGACTTAATTAAAAGAACATTGACAAAAACAACTGCACACCCCATCCAAAGAAAGAAAGAAAGAATATGACACAACCACACAATTATTTAGGACGGCCTTTATTGCTAAAATTTTGATAATTCATTACATACGTCCTTTTTTTCTAAAAAAATATGACGAGAGTCTAAAATCAGACAATTAGCTCATTTCACCTAATTAGAGTGGTATAAAAAGAGAATGGATTATGGACCGTGGGGAGTTTGAGAAGGCAAGGAAAATATGGTAACAGATAGATTTGTTTTTGTTAAATTAAAAGGCACGATAAACGTTTTTAAAACATCGTAAATAAGTGACCTTTCTCTACACAATAGAATAGTTTATTCTTTTTATTATTCTATGTAGTGAATTATCTTTAGCAGTCTGTATTGATAATTATTTATTTTCAAAAAAGGTATCAATCGAAATAGAGAATACCAAGTTAGTGTCTGATATTATAAAATTTATCAGGCTAGGCTTAGAAAAAATGAAGGCGAGGCTCTGCCAAATAGCAATATCTTTAAGTTGTTGTTTCAAGGCCGTAACTAATACTGCAGTAATGCAGAAAGAACAAACTTTTTGTAACCCATGAATAAGCTAAATCTTAAACGCAAAGATTTTAGAAAGTGACAAGTTTAGGTATGAAATATAAAATGAAAACGTTTCAAATGTCAATTTTTATTAATCTACTTTTGTTCTATCTCTCCTACAGTTGACGAAATATTCTCGTCCACTCTTTTTGTTTTATCATTACTTTATTTGCAAAATTCATAAAGTACAAAACTACTAATACGCAATGCATGTTTTGTAAATGGTGAAACAGACAAGAGCTTCCAAGGTATAACAATTAATTAGACAAGCATTTAGAGATAAGTAGGTCAAGTGGCCTGTGAGTATCCTTGATCATGACCCATGTCTGCCACAATGTCACCACGGTGTAACATCTATATATTTCAGTAAATGATACCTTCAAGCAGTTTTTCAAACAGAGACAGACGTGACCTTGACCTTGATCCGAGCAAGCTTGAACATGCGCTCTGCATCATGTCTCATATGAACAATGTAGTTTCAATTACCTTCATTCGGTTCAAGAGAAACAGAGCAGTCACAAAATTGCTAACGGACGGACGGACGACCAGGGGCATAAAAATGTACATTTTTAAGGGGAATTACAAAATATGAAAAATCAAGACTACAAGAAAGCTACGTCATTTCGACATTAATTATCAGATGTATATAATGACCTAGAGACGCCTTAGTCGTAAAGAATGCCATTATGTAGAAGGGGTATGATACGACGACACTACTGCCAAAATAGGACTGTTTGCAAGAAGAAAATTCTTAATAGGAGCCGAGTCACAAATTTTGTTGTTGTTGTTGCTTTGTGAGAAAACATGTCTATTCAGAATGGATAGAATACACAGTAATTTTTTCCAGAGAGAGAGAGAGAGAGAGAGAGAGAGAGAGAGAGAGAGAACATCATAGCATTGGTGTCAGCAGGCTTTCAGGGTTGAATGCTACTATATGATGCACAACAAGAGTTTCTGTTAAGAGGTAATAACTCACACAATCATCTTATACCACATAAAGGCATTTGAAGTTCTATTAAAGACATATATTTTGTAAAATCATTATTGTGTTTACTATTCTTCAAGCCCCTTTTTTAGTTCTATGTTCAACTGAAATATTCAAATATCTTACATGTACATACAGGATACACCAGACAGCTGACTTCAAATTACACAGAAATGTTCATTGATTATATGACCTATGATCTTGTACACATGAGGCCTTTATCTTAAATTGGTTCCTTGATATAAGATCTTTTCAATCAATCAAAGGTAATTTTTTTAAATCAAATTCTCCCAACTGAACTTCACATTACGTTACTTTACAAGCGTCTACGTGTACTTCTAATTATATCGAGAATAACGCGCCATATATTTTTTTCTGAAAACCTTTAAATAGTAACATGACACTCTTTCCAAGAAAATCAATTTAAGGATGTTTATTGAAAAGGGAATTAATTTAACATTTACGTGAGTATTTTTAATAAGAGTACCCTTTATTAGCGCCGAAATTTTGTGTATATATTTTGTTAAAACTTGATGTAAACTTTATAACTGTGGCATTTTTAAATTCAATAATAATAATAATTATAATAATAATAGTAATAATAATGTTCATACAATCTATCATAAAATTATATATATACAGGTATATATATATATATATATATATATATATATATATATATATATATATATATATATATATATATACCTGTATGTATATATATATATATATATATATATATATATACAGGTATATATATATATATATATATATATATATATATATATATATATATATATATATATATATATATACCTGTATATATATATAATTTTATGATAGATTGTATGAACATTATTATTACTATTATATATATATATATTTCATTTTAGCTTTATTATTTTTAAACATGTTTGCCGGAAATTCGAATTTCACTCTAAAATGTCCGTAGAATCGGGTTATTTTATCATCAAATTAAACTTACTTAAAACTATTAAGTCAAGTTTATTTTCATACATGTTTGATATTGAAGGGTAAATTTAGTACAGAACAGAACAGATCTTTTATTTACACCCGGGTATACAAAATATACAATAAGGGCAATATATCATAAAACAGGAAACTTAATAATAAAATTTTCGGAACAAGTACAAACAATCTGATAACAAACAGATGAATAAACAAACTCTCACACGCGCTCACACACACGCATACACGCACACATTTGTACACCACACTTACTCGCTTTTTTACATTATAAATATTTTTTTTGGGGTGGGGGGTGCGGGAGATATAAAGCTGTTGTATTAAAATTGATAATCAGTTTTAGGGAAGAAAAAACAAGACAAAACCGCACTGTATTAAAAGTTTCTTATTGAAACAGGACGGCTACGTCCCTGTATTTTCGGAAAAGCTAATCTGACCTAAGTAGTTGTTACAAGTAAATTAATTAACAGCACAAAAAAGGATGATAAAAATTGTGTAAACTCTCGCGTACAACAGCAAGATAATTATCAAACTTTAACACAAGAGTACTTTCAAACCAGGCTCAGAATTATAAAACAGCTTTGAATTATAACAATCAATAGATTTAAGTTTCACTTTCTGCAACGGTTCCTTGAGGGCCATGGATTGTTGACAATAGATATTTCTTGTTTATTTTTCCTTTTTTTTCAATCATTCATGTTAGAAGCAGCTTTAATGCAAATAAATGTTATTGTGGTGTTTTATGGAATCTCATCTTTCAACTTGTCTTCATCTTATCTTTTGACAGAATTGACTTCGAAATACACAGAAATGTTCATTGGTCTCGTGACCTATGATCTTGTACACACGTGATACATGGTGCCTCCATTTTTAATTGGGTCTGACCTTTTCAATCGATCAAATTTAATTTTCCGTAAATTCTTCCAACTGAAATTAACAGAACAACATTTAACAACCGCCTGACAAGTGCTCTTGTAATGATAGCGGGAATAAATCCTTATTTTTAAAATCTTTAAATAGTATCACCATTTTTTCCATGAATATCGATTTAAAGTATTCAGGGGGTCGAACGTATAGCGGTACGATACTTTTTTTAAGCACGGTAAATTGGTACGATACCGTACAGAATAATGGCAGAGGAAAGCGAAAGTGAAAGTAGGTAAGAGCATTTTTTAAAAAAAATATTTGTTGTATATTGTAATTTCTGTTAGAATACCATTGTGCACGCTGAGTAGAATTTATAATTGTGAACGATGGTCAAAATAAAATAACGAATTTCATACAAAGGAGAAAGTTAATGAAGTATTTGGTGCTGCATATTTAACCGGCAACCTAACATGCACATAGAAACTTATACAATATCAGAAGTTTTGAAACAGATATCTGATTAGTTAAAGCACCAAAATGTTTATAATTAAAAACAAAACTAGATACAAGTGAAGTTTTCAATATTTATTATATATACACTTTTCCATTTTTCTTACTGTACACATGATAATTGGTTCGATAAAGTAACTGTACACAAAAAAATTGGTTCCTCCAGTTGACTGTTTTTTATGTTAAACAAAACCAACGTTAAAATATTTGTAAAACTTCTTTATCATTGTTTTTTTTATGTCCCTAAACTTCTATAAAAAAATTCTGTTCGGGAGTATACTGTGATGGGTGATCCGTCCGTACCTACGTCCTGTTATCCATGTCCGAGCAATTACTTAAGAATGAATATAACTTGGTAGTGACATTGCCCATGGCCATGGATTAGTAGATGGCCCCTACTGATTTGAGGTAATTAGATCAAAAGTCAAGGTCACAGTGACATTTAAGTCCTTTTCAATAACTTGAGGGGATTAAGCATAAGTTTGTGACAATATTAGTAGGGACATTGCCCATTGCCAGTAGATGCATGACCTTTATTGATTTTGAGTCATTAGGTCAAAGGTCAAGGTCACCATCTGTCATAGATAGTATTAATACTATTATGATATCTATATAACACTTGATATTTTATGAAATATGCATAGCGATATCACCCCCCTGTGACAATTTCTAGTTTTAATATATATGTTTACAGAGATGTTTTCTGGCTTTGAGTGGTGATGGCGATGTGAATATTTTTCTTTTCCGTTGACATTTTTTATAAAGACTCAAATGGGTTTTCTTTTTATATCGTGGCAGCTTTAAGGACTGAAAAATAAAGAAATATGAGTAAAAAATAATATTCCCATTGAAAAACAAAGAAGGATAAAAATCTATTAAGATAAATATAAAGTATAATAAAAAATCAAGGAAAAAAGTCAAATGTGAGTCATAGCATACATTTAAATGAAAATAAACCAAATTGCAAGTTGAATTATCTGTTTTGCATTTGGATAAACTGCATAGATTTTAAGGTATGTTTTCTTTAAAAAAAAAAATGTTTACAATCATATGCCCTCTACTTTATGGATGTGTGGTGTGGCTGTGTTTTCTGACTGTGGCTATTCCTGATATGCATTCCCCCACCCTTCAGTTATAAAATAGAAGAAAAGAAAAAGCCTACAAAGTGAAACAAAATTCCATGATCAAAGGGAAGATAATTCTTAAAATATACATACTATAAATTTATGAATCTTGTCAAGCATAAGCAAGAAACGAAGAGGATACAGAACAAAAACAAGATTCTTATTTCAAAAGGGAGACTTTTTTTGAAATGTAGATGCAATAGTTATGAACCTTGTCAAATAGGTCTGTGTATGTTTTTGATGAAATATAAGCCTTTTATGTGTAACGTAATCCCCTTTAGAAGCACAGAGGATAGAGTAAAATACCTTTTTTTAGCAGAACTATCATTTCAAAGATGTACCTGTAAGATGCCGATCTATATTCTTTAAATTTAGTTGAAATAGTTATAAACCTTGACATATATTATGTGGGTGGTGATTAGTATCTTGTATTTGAAGTTAAACATTGACGTAAGCAAGAAAATATAGTAAAGTTTTTTTTACTGCACACAAAATCAGAAATATGGACACGGACAACAGTAAGATTGCTTTCGGTATACTTACTATAGTAAAGGTTAAATTGAAAGGAAGATACTTAGGAAGATACTCTTTAACTAAGAAAATCAAAAACCTCATTTAAAAGCGTTCATAATGTCCATAGACATGTAAAACATGTATAATAATTGCATATTATCTAACCTTTTGTAGCATACAGTTATTTTATCGTACCAAAACCCATCGTACACATGAATATTTGGACCATAAGGCGTCTATGTATAACTTTGCACAAAGGGACTTACGAAGGTACTCAGTAATGATTGTTTAAATAAGTTGAAGTAGAAACAGGAACTAACAATGTCGATAAGGCTTGGATCTAATGATTTCTTTCATCGACACAAAATCAGTTGCAGTAAGTTTACCATCAATAACTATTGAACCTAAGCTTATATGATTTTGACGAAATGTGCGTAGATCTAATCTCCACATGCTAAACACAAAATATTTATTTTTAGTCTAGATAATTGTAATTCTTTTATAAAAAAAATCTCACTTAGAGGTGTGTTTACTTTCCTAAATCCGCCATTATTCCGTATCGTACCATTTTACCGTGCTTAAAAAAGTATCGTACCGCTATACGTTCGACCCCCTGGTATTGTTAATTTCTTTTACAGTTATGTGATTATTTTGTTTAGGAGTACACTGTATTATTACCGAATTTTTGCGCATTGCTAATGTCACGGGGTCCAAATCCACACAATGTCTGTTTGTCTATATTTGTACATTTTGTACCCGTGTCACTTTATATATATTGTGTTACTGTCTATATATGTAATTATTATACACACATTTCCATATACAGCCCGATCCTATATCAATCCCCATATCTTCGTTATCATTCATCATTCATTAAACTAACAGTTAACCCGTTTGACCTAACCATATTTGCATGCCGGGCCTCTTTTTTCAGTTGTCCCGGATATTTAACAACACGCATGCGCACTTGATGAAATGTTCAGTTGAGTAAACGGCTTGCGCCAGTCTCTACTTCTTATTTAATTTTTATCAAGGGTTATGTTTTGTGCCTTTGCAGGTAATTGTTAGTTCATTCATTTTGTCATGTTTTTATGCATCTTTCCATGTTTCATTTTTATGGTTCGGCGTTGTACTTGTGAAATGCGCACTTGATGAAATGTTCAGTTGAGTAAACGGCTTGCGCCAGTCTCTACTTCTTATTTAATTTTTATCAAGGGTTATGTTTTGTGCCTTTGCAGGCCAAAACCCGCCAACGTTCAAAAAGGACCATACGACACTAAAAAGTAATTAAAGCGCATTAAGCGTGAACAGAATTAAAAAGTACAGTAATGAAGTCAGCTGAAATAATTATAACGTGTAATATCAACACGAAACTGGTCTCGTTATCAAATCCAGTAATTTTTTCTTTGTTCGTTCATCCGTACGTCCGTTCGTCCTTCCTTCCTTATTTCTTTGTTTGGTTTCTGTGTTCAGTTGCCTTCCAACTGACTGATTTGACAGTCCTTCGCAATTTTACGCTTAAGGAAGGAAAACAAAAAGAATGAACCTTATTAATGTTTGCATTATAACATATTGTTCAGGTAGGCTTGCAAGATCACTTTAATTAATGATCGAGCAGCAACATTGACCAGAGTAACAAAGAAGTACAATATTGATGGCTTGTGTGGCACTGACACAGGAAAGGAATTATCTGATTTGCAATTTAGGACGTGCAAATTCAGACGAAACCTAAGTACTCTTAACAGTTATGAAAATACCTCAACAGATCAACTTTGATCAAAAATCAATATCTAATAAACATCAGTGAAAAGAAGGCGATATCAACGATAGTGTGATTTAGGAGCGGATGTGGTCCAGTGGTAACACGCTGGACTGGTATACCAGGGGTCCCGAGTTTGATCCCCCGCTCCTCCACTAAAATTACTAATAGTCTTTCGGATGAGACGTTAAACCGAGATCCCATGTATCAGTGCTATACACTGAGCATGCAAAAGAACCAGGGGTGTCTCTTTCTGTATCTTGCACTACCCTCAAAACATAAAATAACTAATCTCTTCAGGGGGCGTCGGTCATTTGGGCAACCGGCACCGACGATAAGTGAGCTCAAATAGATAGATAAATAGATAGACAATGTAATCTTTGTAAAATACAACCGAACTAGTTTCTAGATTTCCTAACTTCCTGGTTACTTGAGCAATGTTGTTATCTGAAGAAAAATACGAGGAAGTGTAAAAACAGAAGAAAGAATTTTTTGCTAAATTAAGTCGAGAACTAAATTCATGAAATATTATAATGAATCTAATACAAAACTAACTTTGGATATGAAAATGATAAATCCTGAATGTAGTAAGATTTCTTACTTCATCCGCCGAGATCTCAAACAGTTTTATTTTTTTTGCAATATGTAAATGTTCACCGTTTAATTGAAAATATATTCTTCAAATGTAAATAATACTTTCGACCCTGTCGTATTCATGTAACTGGAGATACGAATATGTAACTGGAGATACGAATATGTTTAAACAGCAATGTTTTGATAGGTCATTTATCTTTGTTCGTTTTAGGTTAAGAAACTGAAAAAAGAAAACAAATTGATGAAAAAAACTTATTAAATGAAATGGAAGCAATTAAAAGAAAAGAATCACCTCACAGGGAATCTGTCGAAAAGGACGAAAAGGACACTGAAGAAAATGTGGTTGACTCGACTAAGGGAATCATAGAAGAAGACAATGATCTGGCAGCAAAAAGAGAAATCCATGCTGGAAGCTCAGCCAGTTGTGAAAAAGATAAGAAGGAAGATTTTGTCGAAAGAAATTCAGCTGATGAGAAAAAAAAAGTTCCTGGAGGCCAAAAGAGGAAGTCCAGTACAAATGTAGGAAGTCCAAGTAACAAGAAAATGAAAATTGGAGAGAAAGATGAAAAGGGTGGGTAGGAAGGCTCTAGAATAGCATATAAATAAATAAGTTGATAATTCAAGGGCTATACAACAGTATTGATATGGTTCCAGTAATAAGTTGCTTATCTATGATAATCACTTTTGTTGTGTCAAAGTAATATTTAAAAAAATAAAAATGTTAGTTTTTCAGTGAGAATAGCTTTCTTTCTATGAGTTTTAGAGAAGGCTCTTAGAAAAAATTTAGGTTGAATTTGATACAACGTATAAATCTTCCAGAAATACGTAATTCCTAACTGTAAATTCTTTATTACTTTAAACAGTGACAATATACCCCCGATGTTCTAAGCTGATCTTGTCAGAATCCCTGTTACGTGAGCTAGATTATCCAAGACCTGATGCGTCCGGTAAAGAAGGACATGTTTTACTGCACGGAACTCATTTGGGATTCAGAAAAGGTATGGTTAAACAGCAGTTAACATATTCATCCGCCCTCACCATAAACAAAACATAACTTTGTGATGGCCGTCTAGAGCATCTTCTGTCTTAATGTCTGTCTTAAATGTGTTTTTAATAACTTTCAAGGTAGTCAATTGCAAAAGCTTATGAATCAAAACATTGTAACCACTGACACCATTGGTTAATTGTAATACACGTGAAAGGTCACATGACACCTTATATAGTTATTTATCATTATGACTTATAGATTTATCAACACAAACAATATATCCTAGCTACATCATTCATTAAATTTTTGTTTCTCGTGCACTGAAGGTCATTGTAAACGCTGTGACAGCATATGCGATACCACATATTCCACGAAATCCCGGTGTAACTATCATCTGGAGCGATCGAAAAGATTCAGTAAGTTATTCTAGATAATGATAATAAGTTAACGATGATTAAAATCTTAACTTTTTTTTCAAATTTCTCATTAATTCTAAATCGGATAAATTTAAACATTAGTTACCTTAAAGGTTAACGTACTTACAGTCCCACCAAGAATGAAGCATATAGTAATAGTATACATAATGAATAAAAACAGTATATATATATTCATACATATATATTATATATACTGTAGGTCCACTTAATAACGAAACTAATGTCGCCTTAGCTGTATGTTACTTGTATTATAAGATATAATGTATAAAATATCGTATATATTGAAAAACATTTTTGACAGACGGACGGCAGCACCCTCATGGATGTTGTGGAAGAAAGTATGGTTCCACTGGCTGTCGAGCGGCACCGGTAATTTCTTGTCTCGTATATTACCGGTCTAAAGTGATAAATCTTGTAGTTTAGAATTCTTTTAGAACAGTATTTAAAACAAGTTTTAAGTAAATCAGTGACTTATTTAACACTTATAGATATGTCCGACGAATATATTACCGCCAATATTAGTCTGTATCAGAATGAGAAACAGTCGACAGATTCTTACGTATTACCAGTATTATGTTATGTATGAAGAAAAACAAGACTTATTAAGATGGTTGACAGGATAATATACTTGTCTTTATTTTGACTTCTGGGCAATTTATCAAGTTGCGAAGCAGTTTTATTTTATTTATTTTTTATTTACAAAATTCATCGTTTTTTTATTGATACGTCTTTTTCATATACACTGTATAAAGTTTGTATGTATACAATGCGTATTTTAACAATTAATGTATTCGAAGTTATACAAAATGGTGTTCGACTTTCAGACTCACGTGCATCAAGATAATCTTTACATTGACCTTCAAGGCTACAAAACGACCGAAAAGAAGGAAAACTCGGAAGGCAAAGTGTATGCTTTGGACACAGAATCGGTACGTTAAAAATGTTGACATTTAAATAATAGAGAATAGTTTAGTCTCAAACGATTTCGGTATTTGATGATGCAACAGTTATTCAGATAAGCCATGCTAGTTATCTGTGTTAATACACACAAAATGAGATATCCAGATCTTTTATTTGTTTAGGAGATATGATACGTGGGTAGAAAATCTATGTATTTATTTTTTTGGTGTCGTATTTATGCTAATAATAGCGCTCTGTTATATTTTGGTAGATTCACACAAAGAAAGGTCTAGAGGTTTGTCGCGTGACAGTGGTAGACGAGGAACTGAATGTGGTGTACAATAACTTCTGTCTTCCCACAAGTGACATTGTCGACTACAACACTGTGTAAGAATACATTATTTATTTTAAACTCTTGATTCATTTAATAAACACGACAAACCACCATGTGTGTACGGAATACCGTTAGGGCCATCGTGGTTAGATGTTATAATCCAGAGGGTGACAATGCGATAGTGCGATGGCGACAGTGCGATAATGCGATGGCGACAGTGCGATAACGCAATAATGCGATGACGACAATACGATAATGCGATGGCGACAATGCGATAACGCGATGGCTACAATGTAATAGTCATATCGTACCGTCGCCATCGCACTATCGCATTTTCGCCATCGCATTATCGCACTGTCGCCATCGCATTATCGCACTATCGCCCTCTGGATTATAACGTCTAAACACGATGGCCCTAGCGGTATTCCGTATGTGTGTACGTTTAACTTAATCCGTATAAGCTTGTATCACTATAGCTTGGGATTTGGTCTTTCTGATGGATGTAGCAACGCTATATGTCGCAACGCCGCTATATGTCGCAACTAACGCTAAATGTCGCAACGCTGACGCTATATGTCAAAATCAACGCTATATGTCGCAATCGCCCACCGCTAAATGTCGCAACGTTGCCGCTATATGTCGCACAAAAATCGATTGCCGCTAAATGTCGCAACCCCTTGACGCTAAATGTCGCACTTGGTAGGAAAGTAACAGATGGAACTGAAACAAAAAGTAAGTGTTAAAACATTTAAAGTTTATACCATTTACACATGAAAACATATCCTAGTAAGCAAACAAAAGTTGTATTTTGCGGTCTATGGCAAAAACCTTGTATGGCCATAGAAACGGTTTTTGATAAAAGGGATGGGTTTGGTTCTCAACCACGGACCAGGTGTGAGATCAAACTTTCTCTTTGAGGATGTCTTTCTCACAAAATGCATCAACAAAAACATTTGGATATACATGTATATTTGTTATATTATTTGACATAACTGAGCAAACCGCTTGTTAATGCTAAGGGGGAACTATATCTTAATATATATTTTATATTATACCTGTTCATAATCTGACTAGATAGGCTTTACTACATGTAAGTATTAAATAATACCCAATTGATCTGTTGATCGATATTCGTAACTATGCGGTGTATTGATTTAGGTTTATGACAGAATTGTTATACTTTCATAACTTATTATATTTATCTCAGTATTTCTTTGGGAACATTAATGAATCAATATACTATGGAATTGCCAAATGTTGACTGCCTACTGCTTACTGTCAACTGCTTACTGTCAACTGCTTACGGCTTACTACTTATTATTCACTGCTTATAGCATTAAAATAAAAATGGACGACCTATTACAACTATATTGGTCAAAAAATTATTCAGTTGCCGAAATAGTTGCCGTTCTGGAGGTCAAACACAATATAGTGCAGTGGTATATAGGCCACTTCCAACAGCCTTGCTGTTGGGTAAGCCCTTTAGCGATGTGGTTGAGGTGTCCGCCTACGGACCAAGAGGTCTGTTGTTCAAAACCCGGTTGGACCCTTGGTATTTTTCTGCCACCTAATTTACTTTAATGGTGTCAGAAGTGTTTGACGGACTCATGCGGTAAGCAGGGAGTGTCATTCAGGAGAGCTGGCTAGCTCTGAAAAGTAAAGAGGGGAGGAGTGTAGTGGTTGTAGGTATATAGGCCACTTCCATCAGCCTTGCTGTTAGATTAACCCTTTAACGACGTGGTTGAGGTGTCCGTCTACGGACCAAGAGGTCTGTGGTTCAAAACCCGGTTGGACCCTCGGTATTTTTCTGCCTCCTAATTTACTTTAATAGTTTACAGGTACATATATATTCTTAGAACAACATTTAAAGGAATTCACTGATAAATTAATAAATGCATGGACTATAACATGGAATTCCATAAACGACAGCCAACTGTTGACTGCTTACTGTCTACTTCTGACTAACTACTGCTTACTGTCAATTGCCTACTGTCAACTGCTTACGGCTTACTGCTTATTGTTCACTGCTTATAGCATTAAATGTACCAAAACCTAAATAATTATGCGTGTCTGTGCAATAAATCGTTGATAACTCGGTCGGAATCCCTTGGCTGATACATTGCAAATAAATACGCGCAACGCACGGTAGGCAGTAAGCAATAGTGTAAGCAGCGCGCAGTAAGCAGTCAACAGTTGGCTGTCGTTTATGGAATTCCATAATATACTGTATTATAATCAAACATTTCCAATCGATCTTCGTAATGCACAATCACTATACATGAAAACTTGGACGTAGCTTTGTTTTATCCAAAAATCTTTAAAAGGCCCTTTTGAATATAAATACATGTATATATTTAACTCATTTGAACTTAAAATGATAACACACAAACTGCACTAAAACTCTAGTGCCATATCATGTTTTATGAAGTTTTACGGTTACACTAGTCGTTTATGAATATTATTGTTCACTTAATCATTACAGTATCAATTAGCATTATTTGATTTCAATATATTTGTTCTTGTTGGAAAATATGGATTAAAATTATTTGCACAAACTTGACTTTATTTTTTTTTATTTGACTTTGTAATCATGGTACCTTACCACATTATTAACTGTATAACAGTAACGTGTATTTTATTTCTTGCGGTGCCTTGTGCCGCCGCATTGCGGCCTTGCCGCATAAACTGGTTCAAAGTCGTTTATGCGGTGATTTTCTCCGCATTAAAGAAATACTTTTTATGCGGCACAAAGGTACCCTGTCACCGCATAAAAACAATTAAAATGTTTAAGACTTTTTTTGTATGAGTGACGGGGTGTTTTTTGACGTTAAAAAATAAAATAAATATAAAAAAACCATTTATCTCCTGCTAAGGTTATGTAAATGTGCAACGTGTTTATGTGTCAATCAAAATTGAATCGGCGTATGACATATTTTTTTACCATTTATTGGACTGACGGACATTTATGATCATTCGTAACGTCATTTTAAACATTTTTAAGAGATAATTGTTAATTATAGGCCACGCAAGTTTGCTCGGTTGTGTACTAAATTTTTATTATGTCGTGAAATTGATTTCGCTAAATCGTGAAAATTTGCCGCCGCATTTGTCGGAACAGGCGCGCAGGTTTTAGAGGCATATCTAGGCATACCAGTAACTCGATTTTGTAAATGAAAGAAAATTATAAAATAAGATTTTTTTACTTTAATGTGTTAGAACCGTTCTACGGTAGTCTACAATGGAATCCCTGTTTAAGGGATAAATTATTATCGAAAGTTGTTGAAATATTAATACTTTACTTTGTTTGGCTTGAAAATATATAAACTCAGGTTCAACCTCTTTATGTGGCAAAAAGGCACTGTTGCGCCGCATAAAAGCAATTTTCGCTTTATGCATTGCGCCTAGCCGCATAAACGTGTTCACCACTATTATGCGAGGAAAATCACCGCATCAATGACTTTGAACCCGTTTATGCGGCAGGGCTTCTATGCGGCGTCACAGTGCCTTTATTCGGCTGCGAAGCATCCAAGTCTTATATGATTTTATATAACACACATGATTTACTGCGGCACTACACGATTTATTTTGCGAGTTCCCAATAAAACCACAAGTAAATAAAAAATGTCTCGTACATAATTTTAACACTTTGGGGCACATTTTAAATTTCTCGCATTGTTGCAAAACATTTTTATTTTTCATTTTTGTCAAATGAAAAGAAAGTATTTTCTCATGTCCGTAAACATCCAATGGACTGGACGATTTCAGATTTTCATGTATAGGGGGTAGCTAATCGAGACTAAATATCATGGAACTAGACAATAAAGCTCAGGAAATGATGACGCATAGAATCTTGTTACCTGACCTGTCTGGATCTAAAGGGGCACTGTTTTGTATTGGACAAACACGCAAAATGTGTTACATTCTCATAATACAAAATGTATATCTGAAACTATCCATCTAATCTTTTTGCCTTAAAACTAGAAAACAAGTTCGTTATGAAGAAATGTATATTTTTTATATTTAACGCATTAAAGTTTTTGATCAGACCCGTTACAATCAAATAAACCGTGTGATAAGGAAATATTTTACTATTATAATTATACTATAGTAACGATTCCCCTTTAACCCAGTAAAATGTTAAGATCAGATTGTAATTTATAACTTCGTGGTGTAACATAGTAATACATTTTTTTGTTTTTTACATGCTGTTAAGCAATTTGGTAAAACTCAACAGCTGCCTTTTAAATAACAGTTTTTCATGCCTTTCCATCAAACAATTGTTTCGCAGCCATTTTACGCTTGTATAATTATATATATTATATTAAAGTATCACGTTTCTGTTATACCTAGTTGATGTTATTGTGACGTGTGTGCTTTTCACTGGTCAGAAAACTGTTTGTGGTGCTAAGGACAATGCTTCAAATAGACCGACGGTGCAGAATGCCTGGGTTACATACAAGTTGTTTGAAATTTGTTCAAATTCGCATAATAAATGATAAAGTTATGGAGCGGACAAGAATTTGACCTTCAAGTGTGACCTTGACCTTGACGCGGTAGGGACCTTGATGCTGCATGGGACACAATATCTAATGCCGGTGAACATTTGTGTGAAGTTTGATCAAATTAGCATAATAAATGAAAAAGTTATGGAGCGGACACGAATTTAAGCTTTGACCTTCAAGTGTCCCGCTACCAACTATTTTGATGTTTGTTGTCCGTTCCACTGTATTAAATAGTAATAAGACACATCACGCAGTAACGATATGAATTCACGCGGCTTATATTTAATTTCATTTTGTTACCGATATAACCTCTGTTAATGCGATATATGTATTTGTGAAAGGTAGTTTTGTTACAAATATAAATGGAAACCAATCAGCAATGTGCCTGATCTGATTTGACTTTTCCACCAAGTGCGACATTTAGCGTCAAGGGGTTGCGACATTTAGCGGCAATCGATTTTTGTGCGACATATAGCGGCAACGTTGCGACATTAAGCGGTAGGCGATTGCGACATATAGCGTTGATTGCGACATATAGCGTCAGCGTTGCGACATTTAGCGTTAGTTGCGACATATAGCGGCGTTGCGACATATAGCGTTGCTACAATGGATGTACTTATAATACCGGTTGCCGATATCACCGACATCCAACGGAATGTGTGGTTAATGCAAAAAGTCCTAGATAAAGGAAATGTTTCACTCCAAGAGCAGCCCCTATTTTTTTTATATAAATCTACAGACTTCAGCAATAAGACCATCGGAGGGGCGTGATCGACAATGAGGCATGTGGATTCTCGGACTTGCCTGTCAAAATATAGTTTTCAGTATAATGTCTATATTTATGTTTTAGACGGCTTTGTTAATTAAAGTATGTTTTTCGACAGTCAAATAACAGATTAAATGTTCTGTGCACGAAACAGGTACTTACTTCTTTCTAGGTTTTCGCCTTGTTGCAAAGTCTCATCCAAAGGAAATACAATCGGTGTGCTTGCCTCGTCTACAAAGTCAATTTGACCACAACATTTGCCAGTTTGTGTTGTTTCATTAGGTAGAACGTGGGGAGTAAACATATTTTAGCTGTGACAGCTTACCAATCTCACTCTTATCTGTTTACTTATAAATGATTCTAGGTGGAGTGGTATTACAGAGCAGAGCCTGGCAGGAGTAACAAAGACATTTAAGGAGCTACGTGAAGACATGCTCAAACTCTTCTCGGCAGACACAATTCTTGTCGGCCACGGACTGAGCCATGATCTGACTGCTATGAAGGCAACGACAATTTAAAATCAAATGTCAATTATTCTCTCTGCTCGTTTAGAATTTCAGTGATTGTGAAATACTGGCCTGTGACTTTAATGTGTGTATTTTGGCAGGATTGTCTGAAACTAGCACTAAGTCACACAGTTTTTATATCATCATTATGATAATAAATCACCACACTCATTGAACAAATAAGAAAATGGTCGCTGCAAAATCCAATACACGTAATTGCATATATCGGCAAACTAACATCGTCGTCAATGAAGCTTAGCCTCATCTATAGCATTTTTCGAAGAACTCTAAATAAGTCACTCGAAAGAAGTCTTATGATAACTGATTTTGCTTATTTACAGCTAAAAATATAAAACTATATTTATCTTCACATTGACAGATCATACACGACAAGGTGATCGACACATTGTACCTGTATCCCCATCATAGAGGATGGCCATTGAAGAGGGCACTTAAGGACATAGCACTGACCGAACTGGGCATGCGCATACAAGGAGGTAAATTAAATACCAAATGGCTCGTGCATAGCTAAAGATACAGATTTATCACATGACAAGTGTTGTTTGAAATGCAGTATAACTATTATATTTTTTTGTTATTACAAACGTGTAATACAACTGCTAACAAAACTTTAGGCATTTACTTCTTACTTTAAATTATTTTCATTTATCGTCATATTTCATTTATTATCATATATGTGTCCTTTTTAAAAGAGATGTCCTTTAAGTTCAGTATTTCCGGTATATTTTGACATTTTATTTGGAACTATTTTCTTGGCGGATGTTTTGTAACAGCTTGTTCCAGTATAGTTCAAATGCATATAGCTAAAACCTAGTTATGGTTGTTTTTGTCATGTGATAAAAAGAATCTGACACTCGTTAGCATTTCATATAAACTTTTATTCAGCTCGTCAGGGGCTCGCTTAATTAAAATTTTCCTAAACTCGTTGAATAAAAATTTATATGAAATGCAAACTCGTGTCAGATCCTATATAAGTACCAGTGTTACTGACTTTAGTAACTGGTACAGTTTCACTGTGTAGTGTTTAAAAAGAAAGAAAAAAATATTTTTTCAAAAATCCATTAAAAATTACCAGTTAAAAACAGAACAGAATTAACAAAGTGGTAAATGCATTTCTTTTTATCAACCTTTATTTTCTGGTAATTTTATACTTTCTTTCGAGGTTTTAATATCTAGAATAATATGTTTTATGTTTTCCTTAATACTCTAAAGCTATCCGAAACAAACAAGTTTTAAAGTGATGCTAGTGCTTTTTTATATATTTTTCTTTTAAAACTTTAAATTCAGCCTTGAATTTTAAGTACGAGCTCCAAAATACTGTGTCAAGAATAAGTGTAACATATGTGTATGTACATATACGCTCTCGCAACAAGTTTTCATACTGTTAGTTCCTTTGTGTCTTTCAGATGGCCATGACAGTGAAGAGGACGCTGTTGTTGCAATGAAACTTGTCCTCAGAAAGTTGAAGCATCATTGACATTGGCTAATAAATAGCTTCTTATTTCTGTTTTCGGTAATTTGATTTGCCATATGAATGTTATCTCATATGCGCGGAGGTAAATCAAACACTGTAAAACAATAATTTGTGTGACTTATCCTAGTTGTTTTTGTCATTGGATTTATGTAATTTTCTTTTTTTCTTTAAATAATGAGTTGATATTCTTCTGTTGTGTTTTATATCAAAGATGTTTTATAATATTTATTTTACTTGATATGATAACTGATCATGTATCATTCAATATGATTAACCGTTCAATTTCTTGTGACTTCAAATAACTTTGTAGTG
The DNA here is from genome assembly GCA_012932295.1 of Cyclina sinensis. Classification (NCBI taxonomy): domain Eukaryota; kingdom Metazoa; phylum Mollusca; class Bivalvia; order Venerida; family Veneridae; genus Cyclina; species Cyclina sinensis. Next base: position 2,089,506 of record JAAONU010000011.1, read on the forward strand.
TTTAGCTATAACTTGATATCATTTGCAACATCTACACCTTAATGAGCTTCGATTACCCAAAACTGTATATGATTTTTATTTCATAATGATGGGAGTCTTTTTTTCATTTATTTTTCATAATTTGATGCAGCAATCTGACTGATGTACACGATCTAACTACGGTTAGATCTGCAGGCGACCCATTCAATTCCATCTTCTTAATGATCTGGATTTCCAATGTTGTTATTTATATCCCAGCCAATAAGACTGCATCTTATGACGGGTCTTAATGGTTTACCGTTAATATTGAGTGTAGAAACTTCTATAGCATGTTAAAATATTGTTACTTAAATTAACTTTGAAATTAGAGAATACGAAAGTAGGGTTTTTTTAATATCCGCTGACATCAGAAAACTTTGATTTCATTAATTTCTTCTAGTGAGTATGCCTCAGTGTGAAAATTTACATTTATCGGCAATCATGTTAGATTTTGTGAATGGGCCGTTTTAAAAATAAATGTTTGTAGAATTAATGTGAGAATTTACTTTTTTATAAGAAATAAACGTGTGATTTTTTTCGATTAGCTTTCTGCAAAAGTTTGAAAATTTACGTTACACATTGTCTGAAAGTGGGGGTGGGAGTATGGAATGATATTTAGGTAAAAATTACACAATGCCTGCTTACTGTTACAATTCGCTCATTGATACTGCTATTGTGCTTATTGGTATAAGTCATTATGCATGCTGGAACCTTCACCACGCTTGTTGACAATGATACCATGCTTGTTGGAAGTTACAACTTGTACGCTGTTTAGACCTTGATGTCTATATCACAATGTCATTTGGATGAATGACAGTGAAATGCAGCGTAATGGTATATTTCAACTTGCCGAGACTGTGTATCAGCATTAATATTTCAACATTGCTCTGTTACAATGCTCCCATAACAAAAAATACGACGTAACCACACAATATGAAAGATGTAATCAGCCACTAAGCAAGTTGAAAGTAAGCATAATGTCAACTACAAAATTGCACGTCACATTTTGATACCAGATAGGGGGCGCATGTTCGTGGTTTTCACGAAAGATAACGGAAATCTCCGGCCTATGACGGAATTTAATTAGCTGTTGACTAAACAATTTCCCATCAGTAAAATCTCTATACATATGGATATCCTCGACACCTTCCCGACAAATAATTATTCAAATTACGGAAAAACACGACTAATTAAACATAGCGCCCCATGTTGTCAAAATGTGACTAATAATTTTGAATTGACATTACGCTCACTTCTATTTTGCCTAGTGCCTGATAACATTTTCTATATTGGTTGATCTCTTCGTGTATTTTGTTCTCGGATACATGATGAAATAAAATTTACTCTACATTGAACTGTCATTCAGTCAAATGAATATATGACATGGCCATCATGGCCTAAACAGCATATAAAATATAACTTCCAGCAAGCATGGTATCATTGTCAGCAAGCCTGATGAAAGTGCCAGCATGCATAATGACTGTACCCGTAAGCACTATAGCAGTGTCAGTAAATACATTGTAACAGTAAGCAGGCATTGTTCTTACCTAAGGGTTAAAAACGTTGAGGGAGGGGGAGGGAAACAAACTATTCTTTAGAAATAATCAAAATGGTACAGTAAAAAATCTTGGAGAAAAACTTTCATTTTACTTTACCCATATACCCCGTCCTCTCCACCACACTGTTTTGGTAAATGATTCATCATGTTAATAGCAGAGTACACATGTTTTATCTACTGTAATGCCATTTACTGCTAACTGAAAACTTAATGTTTTTCTGCTGCTACTGCAAACTTCACATTTCACCTACTGCTATTGCCATGCACAGCTATTGTTAACTTCAAGTTTCACGTTTTACCTACTGCTACTGCTATCTACTGTAAACTTCACGTTTTACCTAATGCTACAGCCACCCACTGCTACTGCCAACTTCACGTTTCACCTACTGCTACTGCTATCCACTGCTACCGTTAACTTCAAGCTTCACGTTTCACATACTGCTTTCTACTGCTACTATCTACTTCACGTTTTACCTTCTGCTACTGCTATGCACTGCTACTATCAACTTCACGTTTCACATACTGCTATCCACTGCTACTATTTACTTCAAGTTTTACTTTTTACCTACTGCTACTACTATATACTGTCAACTTCACGTTTTACCTAATGCTACAGCCACCCACTGCTACTGCCAACTTCGCGTTTCACCTACTGCTACTGCTGTCCACTGCCTCTATCAACTTCAAGCTTTACGTTTTGCTTACTGCTATTAACTATCTACTCTCAACTTCACGTTACACCTACTGCTACTGCTATCTACTGCTACTATCAACTTCAAGCTTTACATATTGCTTACTGCTATTAACTATCTACTATAAACTTCACTTTTTACTTAATACTACAGCCGCCTTCTGCTACTGCCAACTTCACGTTTTACCTTCTGTTTATGATTAAAACTTCACATTTAATTTACATTTTTACAGCCCACTGCTACTGCTTACTGCTACTTTCAACTTCCTACTTGGGTCATGTATTAAATCATTTATGTATTAAATTAATCACTACGCATATGACACCTTGATAGCAATAGCACTATGCACAACTCTGCAAAATAAACCAGCTGGAATACTCAGAATAACCTTGGATGAATGAAGAAGGCCAGTAGTGGCATTCCATCAATTTTAAAACCAGAACACCATAAACAACAATAATCTATAAGCGTTGAAAATGATAAACGTTTTCGTAAAACGTTTGTTAAGCTTTATGAAACTATTAAACTGGCTCTGACCTTGATGAAGGCCTCTTACTTTCAACGTAAGAAGTCGAGTCTTCTTATATTTTGTAGAATTGTATTATAACGAACTGACAGGAAATAACAATGAAGTTTTGCCGGAAAATTAGCTTTCTGAAAAAATTCTCAGAACCCCTTTAAAACCAAAACTTTCAAGCAAGAAATATTCAAGTCCTGAAATTGAATGACAAATGTTGTATGATAGATGACAGCATATCGGGGAAAATAGTTAGCTAGTGTCATAAATTAAGAGTTTTGTTACTGTATCAGAACACTGTTCATTGTGTATCTGATGGCTGGAATAAATCAATAGGCTAAACCTAAGGTTAAGAAATCAATCGTTTAAAAATGTAAACTAATTTTACAAATTTAGACTTGTTACTGAGATTAAGACAGCTCAGCTCTTAAACCTTTTTGCGTGTTATAGCAAAGAAATGCCGGTTCGCGTGATGCGACGAACAGAATTGTACATTATGAATCAATCAAAGTAAGGCAGTGGTTTCCCAGTATAGATGTAATCTTAAGTACGCATTTACATTGTTAATAAGAATACATATCATACTCATCTACTATTGCATTTACAAAAATTAGAAATAGATTAGATTCTATGGCCATAAAAAAAGTGAAAACATCCTTTTATGAGCGTTTCTGAAAACAATCTTGAGTACGGTAAATCCCTCAAAAACACCAAGTATAAATAGGGTGCATGTATTTTGTGTTATGTATGTGAATGAAAATTAAAAAGTTTAGTAATATGCGGCAACAGAATCACATACATAAAAATGTTCAGATCTGTTTGTGTAATTAATGACCAATGGAAAGTAAAATGTTAAATAAATAACACAATGAGAGATAGTTTAATCAGAATCTAGTACGGACTAGCGTTAGATGAATAATATGGCAGTATTCTTTTGTTAAATGTTGTATGAACACTTTACTGGAGTAGTACTGACTTCCGTAGAAGACATTCTCAGGCTTTCATACGGCAGTTTCGCCTTCCAGTTTGTCATTAGCATCTTCGTATTGAGATCCAGAGGCGGAATCCGATTCTTCAGCTGAACAGTAACTCCGATTATCGTTTCCTTCTATTTCAGTTTCTTCTTGCTGCTGTTCGTTTATGTTTTTAATTAAGGGAATTTCAACCTCACACTCATTTGTTGTACTGCTAGGAACCTGAAAAACTAAAGGTATCGTCTCTTCGGATATATCTGGCTCATGTATTGGTTTACTTCTTAAAGGAGAAGACAGTCTGTTTGTATCTGGCTGTCTAGATATTTCCTCTTCGTTCCTATCATTACTCTGGTTAATGTTCTCAAAACCAAAACAGCTTTCTCTAACTGTTTGACAACACACGGGACTTGTTTCAGCTGTCTACAAAAGAAAAGTATACTAAATTAAATATATATATATATATACCATAGTACTCGATACTGTAACATTTACCTGCTTTCAAAAATACCCTTAGATGCGTGTAAAAGTTGTTAACATGCAAAAAGTCCCAGGATCACAATGATTTTACTGACTGGGAAAAATAAATAGGATAATGATCGAACTATGTTCTATTCATTCTAAAACAATGTTGACATACGGGCAAGTCCTTCTTTCGTATTCAAGTCCTTTCTTCATGAAAAAGACTTTCTTATTTGTTTGCAATATTACTCGAAAAAATACTGCGTTTTTTCTAACATGTTCATTGATTTAAAAGGAAAGTTAGGAATGTTTTGGTACAAATAAAATCACTTTCGCTGGTAAGACATGTTTCTTTCTAAAAAAAGAACAACTTTTATTTGTGATCCTGTGATTTCAATCTAAGTATTTCGAATTCTACATTGTAGTCATTTGTCCTGTCCGTCTGACGGCTTTACTAGATTCAGAGATTCAACTCAAAATAACTTATTAACTTATTAAGGGACTACAAAATATGTAACAAGAGTATGTTGAACAATATGTTCCGAAATAGAAATGAATCTGTTTGTGAAACGGAAGTCTATAAACCTTGACTCAACTGCTTCTTCATGCTCAAGTTACCAAATAGTATTGCCTAGGTTTGTTAAAATCATTGCCAATGTATGCTAGAGCGATTGCCAATGTTTGCTAAAACCATTGCCGATGTTTGCTAGAACGATTGCCAAGGTTTGCTTTAACCATTGCCGATGTTTGCTAGAACGATTGCCAAGGTTTGCTTTAACCATTGCCGATGTTTTCTAGAAAGATTGCCAAGGTTTTGTAAAACCATTGCCGATGTTTGCTAGAACGATTGCCAAGGTTGGCAAAACCATTGCCTATGTTTGCTAGAACGATTGCCAAGGTTTGCTAAAACCATTGCACAGGTTTATTTCCTAGGTTTGCTAAAACGACTGTTCAGGTTTGCACCATTGCCAAAGTTCACAAACATCATTGCTCATGTTTGACAAAACTGTTGCCCAGGTTTGCTAAAACAATTGCTTGAATTAGCTAAATCATTGATTAGGTTTACCAAAACCATTGCTAAGTTAGCTAAAACTATTTATAATTTACTATTGAGAGGGTCTTAAAAGAACTGTCTTTGCATATATTTAGTAGGGCCGGGAATTATATTCGAATATTCGAAACACGACCGAATATTCGAACGTTGAAAAACGAATACGAATATTCGAAAAAAAGAAATGTTTTATTTTTTTTTCATTTTTTTTTTACTTTTAAATTTCAAAGATCGTAAATTAAACCCTTGACCTTCACTTGACCAGGTGTTCATATGTTTGTATAACGCGTGTCAACGATTATCGCCAATTAACTGTGAAAAGTTTGGGGTATAGTTGATCGAAAGGGCACCCGTTTCACAGTTTGTAATTTACCTGTCTAACAGTTTATGATGTAATATTTCCGACTTTAATTATCTTACTTTATTGATTTCTGTGCTTTAATCTTTCCGATCAATCGATAATTGTGTTATTTTTTTGTGAAGAGGAATAAATCGGCACGTATTCATTAATCCTGTTAATCATTCTAGAACAATCGACCAAATCGATATTCATCACTCTAAAATTAACTCTTTCACCCAATGGAAATTTAAAGCTCTACTCGGAACCAATAACGTTTTGCAAACATTGTTTTCAGATTTTTTTTAAAGGGATGATTTTGGACGTACCTTTCTCACTCTGTTGAAAAAATCAAAGTCAATATATCGCAATGCCGTCACGTGTTTGGAATTACTTTTCACGTTCTATTTATAAGTCTAAAGGATTATTACTGTCCGGAAAAGATAGTTTAGTGCAACAATGCACGTTAATGATTACTGTAATCAAGTACTGGTGTGACCCAGTAACAAATGATAAAAGCTGAAAGACTGCAAAAGGAGGGGAACATAAACAAATATTCAGCTTGTTCGTAAGAGCGATGATTCACGGTCAGTCGAGTCATGTGAGTTACCTCCCGTTAATAAGACAAATGATTAGCAGCCGGATAAACTGACAATCAAATTATGAATTTATTTCAAAAGTAAGAATATAAACAAATATATCCATTTACAATCAATAAAACAAAAAACTTTAACATAATAATAAAGCTCTTCTTAATCGTCGATTATTTCAGCATATTAAAGTAGTATAGTATTCGACCTAATCAATTTCGGATACTACGTAAAAGAGAAATATTGGATCAAATTTTGTAAAAACGAATACTCAAATATATTCGAACATAGAAAACGAATATTCGAACACCAAATTCCTTATTCGTTCCCGGCCCTAATATTTAGACAAACGTTTTCAACATTAGGAAAATCATCTAAAACATAGAGGAAATAAGAAAAAAATCATTGCATTAACACTGCTTTTCTTATAAACTGAAACAATTTGTTTCAGCACAAAATAAGTAAAACTTCGTCAAAAACTGTCTCATTGAAAACAAGAGGACCACGATGACCCTGGAGAGCTCACATGAATACTTTGGCCTTTGGTCTGCTGCTCAACAAACATCAGAAGCTTTTTAGGGTTCTTTCTACATAAATCTGTATTTATTCAAGTTACCCCAGGGTAGAGCCAAATGGCATAATTTGGACAAACTTGGTAAAGGACATCTAGCTAATGCTCTTTGCAAAATATACAAGTTCCAGGCCTTATGGTTTCAGACAAGAATATTGTTTAAGTCTTCCCTTTGTAAGTCTATGTAAAATCAAGTGACCCCGGGGCCGGGCCATTAGTGACCGTAAGGGTTTAATTTGAACAATCTTGGTAGAGGATATCTAGCTGATGTTCTATGCAAAACATGTTAGACCTTAGCTTTGTGGTTTCAGACAAGAAGATTTTTTTAGGTTTTCTTTATATAATCCAATGTAAAATTTATATGCTTCACACAAAATATCTAAGTTTTAGGCCTTGTTGTTTTTGACAAGAAGTTTTAAAAATGTTTTCCTTATATAAGCCAATGTAAAATTTATTGATCCCGAGGCAGGGCACATTTTGATCCAAGTGGCATAATTTAATCAAACATGATAGAGGACCTTTAGCTGATGCTCCATTAAAAATATCTAAGTGCTAGGTCTTGTAGTTTCATACAGACGATTTTAAGGTTTTCCCTATATAAGCCTAATGTAAAATCAATTGATCCCCAGGGCAGGGCCAATTTTGACCTAGGGACATATTTTGAACAAACCTGGTACAGGACCTCTAGCTTGTGCTCAATGCAAAATATTTTAGCTCTAAGCATTGTGGTTTCAGACAAGAACATTTTTTTTAAAAAATCCCTTTATAAGGCTATGTAAAATCAAGTGTCCCACGGGGCAGGGCCAATTTTGAACATAGGGGTATAATTTGATAAAACATGATAGACGTCTACTAGACAAAGCTACAAACCAAATCTAAAGGCTTAGGGCCCTGTGCTTTCAGACAAGAAGGTTTTCAAATTTGTTCCTATCTGTTTTCATAGCATTAACAGTTCTTGGTGGAATTCAATTCTTTAAACAACTTTGGTAGAGCTTCGTGCAAGGAATATCCTAGGCATCTTTTCTCAAAGTTGGCTGAGCTGTATAGGACAAAGTCGTTCAAGTCAAACTGTTGACAACGCACGACGCACACCGCACGCCGACGCTGACCGGTCAATCAATGATCACAAAAGCTAGCAGCTAAAAAAGCTGTCATTGAAAGTGGTGCTTTGACCTTCAAGCTGAAAACCAGGTAAGTTAAATTATACACCCTTCAAAAGAGTGTTTTTTACACTTTGACCTCAAGATCAAGGTCATTTAGGGATCAAGCTAAAAAGGTATATGTGACAAGATGAAAATAAATAATACTGCCTTCAAAAGAAGTGTGTTTTTTTTTGACAAATTGACATCATGATAAAGATCAAGATCACTGGTCAAGGTAAAATATGTCATATGGAAGAGTTCTCCCAAAGGTTTGATGTGTATAAAGAAGAACTAAATCTATTCAGTAATGAGGGAGCTATGGCCAATATCGAATATTTTGACAATTGGACTTTCGAGGTCAATGTCAGTCAGGGGTCAAGGTGATATAGTTATACGTCATTGGAAACGTATTGTCCAAATAAGGGTTGTTTTCAAGTATGAGGTAATTCCTTGACTAATAAGTAGGTTATGGTCAAAGTTATGGCTAAATTTCAGAACTCTAGGCCTTGTGGTTTCAGACAAAAAGATTTTAATTTTTTCCACTACATTTGTTTTGGTAAAAATATGCAACCCCCTTGGGCGGGCCAACAGTAACCCAGGGACATTATTTGAACAAAGTTGGTAGAGGTCCACAAGACAATGCTACACACTTAAAACATAATATTTTTAAGCTTTTCATTCTTGTTGCCATAGCAAGCAGAATTCTAAATGGAATTGAATTCTTTGAATAACTTTTACTTATCAACTTTTACTTAGTGGTTTCGGAGGAAATGTTGTTAAAAGAGTAACCACAATAGCTCTCCCCTGAAAAAATCCTCAAGTGAGCTTATAATCAAAATTCAATTGAATGATCTTAACATAGTATTTTCTCAATGAACAGCCACAGTTTTCACACAATAATGAACTCATCTTAATTAATAAAATAAAAGGATACCTTTTTTTTCAATAATTTCTTCCCAACTACTAGTATCACAAATACCAAAACTACTGGTATCCCAACTGCTAGTAAGACACTGAAACGCAGACAAATATGAACATAAAATGTACAATTAGTGCATTTTTTGGCATTTTTATGAAACTGAATTACTTCATTTATTCCATCTTGTTTGATGACATTATAACTTGCATAATACTTTATTCCATCTAGCTTTATGGCATTGGAAGCCTGTATTTTGCTGAATAACATCATTCTTTATCGTAAATAAATGCGCAACTTAATTTGTTCCTTTCCGACATATGCAATATGGTATATGTTTAATTGGAGCTTGCTTTACTGACAATGCAATATGTTTGGCGTTCTATCAAACAGTCTTTAGTTACTTGTTATTAATATTACTTGATTTAAAATGTTACGTTCCCTTCAATTACCTTAATTTGCAGAATTTCTTCTACAGCTTATCATCTACCTACGTGTATCGAACCTATTTCATCATTAATAATTACTTTTGGTCTGTGCTCAGCAATTTTGTTGTGATTTAACATTCTTATTCTTCAATGCATTCATTCAACACAAAAAGAAAAGCATTTCATAAACACTACAAATCGAACACGAGGACGACAACGATACCAATAACAAAGTAGGCAAGATGACAACGATATCAATAACAAAGTAAACAAAAACCAACTACTTTCGATCAATGCATATTTTGTATGCAGGGTGAAAATCAAAACATAAGTTGCAGTTGGTTTTAACAGATTTAATAGATGTAGGTGAAGCTGAAAAATGATGTGGAAATGAGGAAATACTTCCTGTTTTTACAATCAGAAAGTAAAGATATTGGCTACCTACCCAGAAGGCACATAACATTGATTCAACGTTGTTTCAACATTCAGTTTTGGACATGACGTTGATCAACCTTATTTCAACATATACTAGATGGGTGTTCAGTTGAACACTTGTGTCGCCCTTGGGTACTCTGTTAGAATAACTAAAAAGGTAAACAAGAGCCTGCTGGAAAAGACAGCATGCTAGTCCAAGTACAACAAGACCTGTCCGCAGACAGCATGTTCCACTTTTCTCAGTGCTGGATAATAAAATATAAGACGATTTAAACAAGAAGCCCAAGAGAAAAAAATTTGAGTGGGGGAGGGCAAGTACCTAGTCATAAAAGATGAAAAAAATCTTTTTTAAGGGAGTCAAGTACCAATGTATTTAAAAAAAAACGGGCCGGGGAAGGGGGTCTGCTTTGGATGGTGAGTGGGTTTTGAAGGTGAATGGGGAGTCAAGTACCTATGTATTAAAAAAAAACGGGCCCAGGTTTTGTGGGGGAGGTTAAAGGTGCATGGGGAGTCAAGTACCTATGTATTAAAAAAACCAACAAACGGGCCCAGGTTGTGGGGGGGGGGGGGGGTTTAAGGGTGCATGGGGAGTCAAGTACCTAGGTATTTAAAAAATCGGGCTCTGTGGGGCTGGTTTGGGCCCAGTACCCATGTATTTAAAAAATCGGATGGGGGGGGGGGAGGAACTGGTTGGGGGGGGGGGGGGGGGGGGTGAGGGTTGATGGAAGTCAAGTTCATCAAGTTGTATTAAAACAAATCGGGCCTGGGGGTGGGGTCCCCATGCAGAGGGGGGGGGGGGAGAGGAAGAGTGGAGTACTTACCCATCTCATGTCAGTTAATATTTCATTTCTAGGCTTAAGGAGTTTTTTTCCTATAATTACTTATGAGCAAAATCAAGTGACCCCAGGGGGTGGGGCTAACTTTGACCCCAGGGACATGGGTACAAACAATCTTTGCAGGGGTCTTGCTGGTGATCAAGTATTCCAAGTTTGAATGAAATATCTTTGACACTTTTTGAGAAATGGACATTAACAAAAAAGTTAACCAAGAAATTTTTTGTTGAAAAAGTGGCATAACACTGCAAAATAAATTTGAGGGTTCTTCTGCCCTTGAGAAATGGTGTTGTCTTAAGTTATACAATTGTAAGCATTACAACTGGAAAGTTTGATGAAATATTAAGAAATGGCATAGTTATAGCCAATGTTAAGTTTTCATGAGAAAATCCAAGAACAAAAAGGGGCATAACTCTGTCAATTGTGAACTTGACCTACATATTTTGGCATCATCACGACCCTGTTGTCGTAAGCAATACAGTTTGAAAGTCTGATAAGGAAATATTAAGAAATGGCAAAGTAATAGCCAACGTTATGTTTTCCTGACCGACAGACAAAGCGATCCCTATATATCGCCGTTTCTTCGAAAGGGGGGACACAATAAACCTAACTAGAATATGCTTGTTGGTTGAAGAATGACGTTGAAACAACGTTTAAATCTGGTCAGAAGTAAAGATAATTTTTATAAAAAATATGAAATATGAATATGTAATATGAAGTTGATAAAATACATAAAAAGATGTGTACTGACAAACTGTGACACTGAAAATTGAATGTAAAATATCGCCAGAGACATATGTCTCTGATATCGCTGAATGCAATATTAATTTGTCATGAAATTATAATTCGATCGTACATTTAAAGTTTTAAAAGATTTGATTTAAAATTTAGGAATTAGAATAATTTAAACAAAAGTGATCTTTCTTTCATTCGGCCTTTTAAAAAAAAATGTGTTGTCTACTTTGTAAACACAGTTGCCGTCCGTTCATCAAGGCATCAGCCATTTTAACCGCGCATGCACAACACACAGGGACGCCATATTCAAACAGGTGAAAGTAGATTTTTGGAAAATATTCACTATTTGTTTGCCTGCTGGGTAGTGATAACTGGTGTTGAACATCAGAAGTAGTTTTAGCTATCAAACACAGATGGAATTTGATATATAAGTTGTCCATAGAGGCTCTGTGTTGTTGTTAATCTGAATGTTTGCCTATGTAATTGCCTGATAGCTGAAATAAGTTAGCACACTTGCAGATTGTACAACTGCAAAGTTTTTCACATATATGAGATCCATCGGCATTTGTCGAATTGTAGTGGGAGTTGATATAAGTTGACTGAAGTTAGTCATGGTTTGCTCGAGCTCATTAGCTGACACTGGTGCATTAAATTCACCGAGAACAATTGTTTGTGAAGTTGGTAAATTGTTAAGAATCAAACTAAACTGTTCACAGAAATAATGCAGGTGAAGTTGTTGAGGTTTAGAAACATTCAATGCTGATATAGACGGAAATGTTATATGATCATAAACACATTATCAATATCTGCCATAGAAGTATCAATGCGCATAAAGTCAAAGTTTTGGTGGACAAAGATGCCAATACCTCCTCTTGGAGACTAGTTGTTTTGGTGTGTTGGCCAATGAGTGAACACAGCTTGGTATCATGTATTCGGGGTTGAACTATGTCATTAGTACTCGTCCACATTTTTTGAAGGGCCATGATATCAGCCTGGTGGAAAAATAATTGTTTTTAATGTCATGAAAATGACGAAAAAAAGTGAAATCTGGACAAGGTTTTTCTATCTTTAGCTCTGGTGGACATTTTGTGCAGCCAAGCGAACGTGCCTGCGATATGCAAAACAAGGGTTGATACTGATCACTCGTGTGAAGTTTCGTTGAACTAAACCCCGCTTTACAAATAAATTAGACATGGAATAACATAATTTCAGTCAGTTTATAAAGCACATCATGTAGCCTAGAGAAGAGTAATATTATTATTTTTTACTTTTTTTATAGATACATTAATGAAATCAAATGGAAAGAAAGTGACCGGAGAAGACGTTACTTGCACAATATTCAAAGTATTTAGTATGCCCCAGAAAGGACTGGAGGTGGATACAGAACATTACAAGATAGCTTTGATGTTGACAGTGTAATATTTTTTACAGTGTTTGCTCCCATAATAATGGTTGATCAATAATAAAAAATAAAAAAAATATGTCATTTGCTTGTATTTTAATATTCTTATAGTGAAAATGCCTGTGGAAACGTGTCAATATTTATATTCCCCGGCTTCTGCTAAAAAATCAATGCTACAATGAATACCCTTTAAAGATTAAACCATAAATCAACGTTTGTTCAACGTCCACTTTACGGGATTAAGAAGTTGATTCAATGACGAAATAAAAGTCAATAAACGTTGGTTAATGGTTGCAATCAACGTTGAATCAACGTTGGGATTTCAACGTTATTTAAACATTCAAAATCAAATATAAATTCAACCTTTTTTTTCAACGTTGAAACATGTCGTTGATTCAACATTGATTTAACGTCACTGTGCCTGCTGGGTAATGATAACTGGTGTTGAAAATCAGAAGTAGTTTTAGCTATCAAACACAGATGGAATTTGATCTATCAGCTGTTCATAGAGGCTCTGTGTTGTTGTTAATCTGATTTTTTGCATATGTAACTGCCTGATATCTGAAATAAGTTGGCACACTTCCAGATTGTACAACTGCAAGGTTTTTCACATATATGTGATCAATCAGCGTTTGTCTAATTGTAGTGGAAGTTGATATAAGTTGACTGAAGTTAGTCATGATTTGTTCGAGCTCATTAGCTGAGACTGGTGCATTAAAGTCACCGAGAACAATTGTTTGTGAAGTTGGTCAATTGTTAAGAATCAAACTGAGCTGTTCACAGAAATAATGCAGGTGGAGGTTTAGAAACATTCAATGCTGATATAGACGGAAATGTTATATGATCATAAACACATTATCAATATCTGCCATAGAAATATCAATGCGCATAAAGTCAAAGTCTTGGTGGACAAAGATGCCAACACCTCCTCTTGGAGACTAGTTGTTTTGGTGTGTTGACCTATAAGTGAACACAGCTTGGTATCATGTCTTGGGGGTTGAATTATGTCATTAGCACTTGACAACATTTCCTGAAGGGCTATAATATCAGCCTGGTGGAAAAATAATTGTTTTTAATGTCATGAAAATGGGGGAAAAATGAAAGCTGGACAAGTTTTTTCTATTTTTTGCTCTGGTGGACATTTTGTGCATCCAAGCGAAACGTGCCGGTGATATGCAAAACAAGGGTTGGTACTGATCACTCGTGTGAAGTTTCGCTGAGATCCCATCAGCAGTTTGACCTGTGAAACCTGGGCCATTTTTTGCAGCGAAGCTGAACATCAAGACGATTGGCATAACTAGGGCTGCTGCTGATAACTCCTGTGAAGTTTTGTCGAAATTCCAACAGCAGTTTCATCTGTTAAAGCCGGACAAGATTTTTTTCTCTTTTTAATTCTGGAGGCCATTTTGTGCATTCAAGCGGAACGTGCCGGCGAGATGCACAACTAGGCTTAGTTCTGATCACTCCTGTGAAGTTTCGTCGAAATCCCACCAGCAGTTTGACATGTGAAAGCCGGAAAAGCTTTTTTTTTATTTTTACCTCTGACGGCCATTTTGTCCAGCGAAGCGGAACGTGGGGGCGATATGCACAACAAGGGTTGGTACTGATCCCTCCTGCCTAGTTTCATTGAAATCCCGGCAGCAGTTTGACCTGTGAAAGCCGGACACGGTTTTTCTATTTTTAGCTCTGGAGGCCATTTTGTGCATTGAAGCGGAACGTGCCGGCGATAAGCACAACTAAGCTTGGTACTGATTACTCTTGTGAAGTTTTGTCGAAATCCCGCCAGCATTTTGACCTGTAAAAGCCGGACAAGGGTTTTCTATTTTTAGCACTGGTGGTCATTTTGTGCAGTGAAGCGGAACGTGCGGGCGATATGCACAACTTGGGATGGAACTGATCACTCCTGTGAAGTTTCATTGAAATCCCGCCAGCATTTTGACCTGACGGACGGGGAGACAGACGGACGGCTAAGGCAAAAACAATTTTTGGAGACATAATAAGAATGCTAAAACACGACAAAATCGCTGAGCACCCACCAAAATTAATTATTAATGATGAAATATGTTCGACACACGTAGGTAGATAGTATGCAGTAGAAGACATTCTGCAAATTAATGTTATTGAAGGGAACGTAAGATTTTAAAACAAATAGTATTAATAACAAGTTACTAAAGATTGTTTGATAGAACTCCAAATAAACAATATACTAAGGTATTAGAATACTAATAAACATTTTGTCGGCAATCATTGAATTTTTTTAGAAATATACTATACTAGGACAAACTTTAGTCTATGCCTTTGTAAGACACTTTTTTTAAGTAACGACTTATATTCACCTCAAACCTCACCCGGCTAATGGGTTTATAAGGTAAGCCTGACAATAAAAACAAGAGTTACTTGATATCTTATCATTCCTATTATGAAAACCTACTGATTACTGACAAAAAAATCGAACAAAATGAAAAGCTGAAAGTGAGAGGAAACGAAATTTGATTATAAAGGTATAAAACCACCAATTCAGTCTACCGGAGCTCAAAAAATGGTACACGCGTAATGGCGGCTAGAAATAGTTCTCAGTTTTCTTGGCTATTTTTAACATTTTTGCCCTAATCTGTGTATTTTTTTTTTTTGCTGGAATCATTTTGTTTGACTATTTCTGATAGTGTGGAAGCAACTTTATGCTCATATACATTCAGAATAGAATTCACAATGTGAGATTGTTTCACATACCCCAATCTGAAAAGTAGCTCAATTTTTTTTGTTAATTTTATGGGTAAGTTCACATGAGCAGAAATATCTTTCTTGTTTGAAACACAACCCTCATATTTCTTGCTACTTTTCATGAGTACAGATATAGATCTACAAGAATATGTAAGTTCAAGCTATTTAAACAAGAGGGCCATGATGGCCCTGTATCGCTCACCTGAATACGACTGCTTTTAACAAAGTTGCTATGGACCTGGTTAATTGACCCCAGATAACCCATATTCAAACTTGACCTAGAAATTATTGAAACAATCTTTCTGACAAATTTCCAAGTTATTTGGACTGAAAATGTAGCCTCAAGAGTGTTAACAATGTTTTTCGATATTTGGGCTCTGTGACCTAGTTTTTAACCCCAGCTGACCCATATCCAAACCTGAGCTACAAATCATTAAAACAACTTTTCTGACAAATGTCGAGGACATTTGGACTGAAAATGTAGCCTCTAGAGTGTTTTCAAAGTTTTTCGATATTTGGGCTCTGTGCCCTAGTTTTCGACTCCAGATGACCCATATTAAAACTTGAGCTAGAAATCATAGAAACAACCTTTTTTTCAACAACAAATTTTCAGTTATTTGGAATTAAAATCTTAACTCTAGAGTGTTAACAAGGTTCTGTGACCTAGTTTTTGACCAAGGATGACCCATATTAGTACTTGAGCTAGAAACCATCAAAACAACCTGTCTGACAAATTTCCAGGATACCTGGACTGAAACTGTAACCTCTGGGAGTTAAAATTGTTTTTACATTTAAGGGCTCTGTGACCTAGTTTTTGATCCCAGATGAATCTGAGCTAGAAATCATTGAAACAACCTTTCTGACAAATTTCAAGGATATTTTGACTGAAACTGTAACCTCTAGAGCATAAACAAGGTTTTTCTACTTTTTGGCCTTGTGACTTTGTTTTTGACTCCAGATAACCCATATTCAAAATTGACTTAGAAATCATTGAAACAACCTTTCTGACAAATTTCAAGGTTATTTGGACTGAAAATGTTACCTCTAGAGTGTTTACATGGTTTTTACATATTTGGGGTCTGTGACCTAGTTTTTGATCCCAGATGACCCTATTCGAATTTGAGCTAGAAATCATTAAAACAACCTTTCTGACAAATTTCCAGAATATTTGGACTGAAAAGTAGCCTCTTGAGTGTCAACAAGATTTTTTTCTATTTTTGGGCTCGGTGACCTAATTTTTGATTCTAGATGACCCATATTAAAACCTGACCTAGAAATCAATGAAACATCTTCTCTGACAGATTTCCAGGTTATTTTGACTGAAAATGTTACCTCTAAAGTGTTAACAAGGTTTTCCCATATTTGGGCTATGTGACCTAGTTTTTGACCCCACCCATATTCGAACTTCAGCTAGAAATCATCAAAACAACCTTTCTGACAAAATTTCTGGGATATTTTGACTGAAAATTTAACCTCTAGAGTGTTAACAAGGTTTTTCTATTTTTGGCTCTGTGACCAAGTTTTTGAACCCAGATGACCCAAATTCGAACTTGAGCTAGAAATCATAGAAACAACCTTTCTGACAAATTATCAGATTATTTGGACAGAAAATATTACCTCTCCTTCTACAAGAAAATTTTTCGAAGTTTTTCCTATATAAGCCTATGTAAAACCAATGACCCCAGGGTGGGGCCAAATTTGAGCCCAGAAGTATAATTTGAACAAACTCGGTTGAGGTCCACTAGACAATGCTTCATACCAAATCTTAAGGCTCAGTACCTTGTGGTTTCAGACACGAAGATTTTTCAAAGTTTTCCCTATATAAGCTTATGTAAAATCAATTGCCCCGGGGGCAGGGCCAAATTTGACCCCATGGGCATAATTTGAAAAAAAATTTGGTAGAGGTTCGCTAGACAATGCTACATACCAAATCTTAAGGTTCAGGGCCTTGTGGTTTCAGACAAAAAGATTTTTAAATTTTCACTCTATAAGCCTATCTAAAATCAACTGACCCCCGGGGCGGGGCCAAATTTGACTCCAGGTGTATAATTTGAACAATGCTACATACCAAATCTTAAGGCTCAGGGCCTTGTGGTTTCAGACAAAAAGATTTTCAAAGTTTTTCCTTTAAGTTGCCATAGCAACCAGAGTTCTTGATGGAATTGAATTCTTTGAACAACTTTGGTAGAGCTTCATGCAATGAATATTTCAGGCATATTTTGTCAATATGAGCAGTGCTCAGGTGAGCTAAAAAGGATTTGCTATGTTTTACAGCCCAGCGAACTTTATGAATTTTATATAGACTAAAGAAGAAATCTATTTGGTGGTTTCACACCTAAACATGGCACGAATTTACCCCACCCACTTCATTATCAGGGGATGTTATCAATGTAAATTTCTAATCTTCGGGGCTTCAAATTAGCTACAATTATTTTTATTCATGTAGCCAACTGTTCTGAACAAATAGGCAAAATATCAGATATTTTTACCGCCTTGTTCTGGAGAAATTAAAAACTTAAATCACAGATACCAAATGTTCATCAAATACCATGTTAAAAAGCTTTGTTACAATTGGATATAATTAAAATGACAGAAATTGAATTTAAATTCTATAAAAGATAGTGTTGCATATACAAAAACAATGTAAAATTGCCAAAATCTAGAGAAACAAATTGTCTGTAATTAGACAAATACCGACACGTGTGCGCACACATGTTCTTATAATCTTCATTTTCATTTCTTAGAAACTTTATTTCTTTTATGTTCTGTCCTTCACAACAATTTTAAGAAGGACAGAGTTTATTCAAAATGAAATAGGGGGTATATGGTGAGATTTCAAAATGCAGTTCTAGCTTTTTAATACAAATAATCTTTCATCATAATCTATCAATAGTCTGTGTTGTATTTTAATCATGGACTGAAGACTCATTTTACTGGAGCTCAATAGGTCCATTTTGACATGAACTTTATTGTGCATTTATTTACATTATGAGTCAAATTTTGTTTAACACGTGGCCGTTCTCCCATTTTAAGACTTTCCTATATCAACTATGAAACATTAATTTAGAGACTGTATTCTGTGAGTTAAAAGTATGTTTAAGCAGTTTTATTCAAAAGTCATCACAGTTCTGGTAAATTCTGAATGTGGGAGAGAATAGTACACAGTTGCTATTCTTCAGCCTAATGTATAGATAACGATGAAAAGTATCAAGGTTCAATGTTTATTTATATAAAACATTATATTTTTATTTTCATAATGATGCAATATTTTTATCTTTGTTTCAGGTTAATTTTCCAAAATAATAATATTCCGTGAAACGATATAATAAAAAAGTCATTGTCGATATCTACTTGTACACAATTTTTGCTATACTATGACAATATGAAATAGTCGGTGACTAACAAAGACACAGTCTTAAAGGATTTACCGATGGTGTACCGCATTTGTATTTTATTGGCCCATTATCTTTTTCAATGGAAATTAATTGATTTAAAGCGACAAAGACAATGTGTTCAAAACCTTGACTTCAGGTAAAGATATAATCAATACCATTCACACTATACATCATTTTTTAGAAAACGTTACAGAATTAGTTTTAGTTAATATTAGGGATGGTAACGAATATTAATATCAATTTTCGAATATTCCCTTTGCCATATTCGAATAAATTTGAATATTCATTTTTTCAGTTCAGTCAGTTACCCTAATTTTGGTATCCGAACATTGGTACTGTTTTATCACTGTACGTTGTCGGGGGAAACTGCTATGTATTATCTAGAAATGGCGTAGAAATGAAAATACGTAACATATTCCGTTCATTAAAAACGCGTGAAATAAGTCCAAACACGAGAGGGAGGCATGTTTTTGTTTGTTTTTTTCCGAGGATGATTTTTTTCAAATATGCTTAAAAGAGGAAAATATCTGAGCCATTCTACTGATTGGGCAACTAAAAAGTAATAACAATAGAGTTATAAGCGTGACTGGTTGTTCGTTTTCGTAAATCATGACGTTTATTCTTGAATACTGTGAGACAAACAACTTCTTAAATTTGTGAAATAAACGGGTGGCAATTATAATGAACAAAAGATTAAAAGGTATCATAATTACGCCTGTTGAGAACTGTTAATCCGTAACGTTTGCCCCTGCCAATTATGCATTGCAATTTTATTGTTAATTGGATAGTTTTTGACACACGATAAACAAAC
Organism: Cyclina sinensis; assembly: GCA_012932295.1. Lineage (NCBI taxonomy): Eukaryota > Metazoa > Mollusca > Bivalvia > Venerida > Veneridae > Cyclina > Cyclina sinensis. The sequence goes on from JAAONU010000011.1 coordinate 2,109,091, forward strand.
GCAATGCAAGTCAAAGTCAAGTCAAGTCAAAAACCTTTTATTTCTCTCATATCATGCGTGCATGATAAAAATGAGGACAACAGCATAAATACATACAAACAACGAGGCTCATTCATTTTCAATACAATGATTATAATGCCAAACAGACTTTTTTTTGCATTATCAGAATGCTTACATTTATAAAAATCAACGATGCTTTATTTAAAAAAAATCATTATTTATAGAATATTCGAATTTGAAATTCAGATTCGAATATTCGGTCGATTTTCGAATATTCGAACATTCTTTCCCATCCCTAGTTAATATACTTAGTTCTTCCATAAGAATAACGTAAATTCATATGATCAGTTTTACTTTAGAAAACTTACTTCCATGCACTCAGACATAGACTATTGAATGTATTGCATGTAATCTTTTTTTTTTTGTAAAAGCGTATGCGGGTGTCATGATTTTACCGTGTCGTTACGGTTTAGCCTTGATACTTTTCATCGTTAACTACACATCAGGCTAAAAGACTAGCATTTACATACTATTTCTTTTTCAGAATTTACTAAAACTGTCATGACTTTCACAGAATACAGTCCATAAACTAATGTTCCATAGTTGATATAAGAAAGTCTTAAAGAGGCTGTACTCCAGATTTGACATGAAATTTTTTTTTTCATAAATTATATATTTAGATGCCGTGAGATTATAACAATATAATATTTTACTTCAAAACTGATTATAAAAGTCAAAATAGAATAAATAAAAAAAATATTTTCGCTCCAGCCTGATTTGAACTCTGGACCCTCATGTTAACAAAATATTTCCAACGCTTTTACTGTCACGATATTACAGACATTTACTTTAAATCTTATACAATACAGTTATACCGTCGCGTTACGGTATAGCACTTTGAAAGGGAAAAAAATCTATTTATAATGTAATTGTTTGACTTATTTTTTGCCAGTAAGTTATTTTTCAAGCATTAGTCATAAATATTACAAGAAATTTATAATACAAGAAAACTTTCCTTTTTTGTCATCTGGAGCACAGCCCCTTTAAAAATGGAAAAAAGAAAATTAAAAATTTAATCTATAAACAAAAGCACAATTAAGTTCATGTCAAAATGGACCTGCTGAGCTCCAGTATAATGAGTCTTCATTCCATGATTAAAATACAGCACAAACTATTTAGATTTCTATTTATAAAATGCACGAATGTATGTAGCCGGGTGCAGGTAATTCATGATAAATCGAATAGTAACAGACTGTTTCTTGGTAGCTCAGTTGGTAGAGTGTCCACTCTGTAAACGGAAGGCCCTCTGTTCAAGATCCGGTCTAGTCACGGTCACATGTAAGTAAACTGGAAACGACCCGTAATGCAGTCAGGTTCAACTGCTCTGCTGACAAATGTTAATAAAATGTTAATAACTGGTCGTCTCTATTTTTATTAGAGTTTATTTCTTTCGTCAGTTACGACAGGCATCGCCTAGATAGCCTAATAAATTTGGTATTGACGGTTTGACCCAGTCTATAGACTTTATTTAAAATTATTGTTCTCGATGTCCCTTCGACAAGTCTGATTAGTTGGACTACCGCCCAGAAGGCAGGGGTCAGAAAAGACCCGCATGGTTTACTTGAAAAATTTTGAACGAGATTTATTTATTAGACAATGCTACATACAAACTAACTAAAGCAAACAATTTCATCTTCAGTTGTAAGCCTGTGACCCCGATTGGACCAACAAAGATCCCAAGGAGCAAAATTTAGTCTTGGACAGTAGTAAATGCAAAATTTAAGAGCATTTGAAATGCATGCTTGAGGCAAAGCAGCCATATGGCCACGACACATGCTAAAATAATCAATTCTCCTCTGACAGTAATAATGTTGCCAGAGGTCGAGCAGAACGTATTAAACTATTCACTAATACCTGTTAGCATTACATAAACCCATGAAAAACTGAAAAACATACTACTTTCGATTGTCCTTACCATACAACCCATTTTTTGTCTTCCTCATTCGAACAGTCAGAGGTAAGGTCAGGCCCTGCTTGAATGCATCTCCGTGCAATCGAACACACTTCTGTGACTGATAAACTTAGGTTAAAGGCATATTCCCGGAAGTCGATGTAAGATACCTCTGGCGGTGGGCATGGCGCACAATCTAGTAGGTCACTTTTGCTGTAATCACAACAACAACCTTTACACACCCGTAATAATCCTGACATGTGTTTCGCAATATCCTCTCAAATATTTGTAAATATAATTTACAACCGCTGTTTATGCATTCAGGAAGTCGCATTCTGCATTCGAGACTACACGCTATAAAGCTATACACGTATTAAACATGTACATTTTGTAACAAATTGAATGTACTTCAAAAAAACTAATTACCTGAAATACAACACCCGAAAATTAATTGATTAGCTGAAATATTAAGATCAGACAGTATGTACAGTTTAACATTTATTTCAAGTGTCTGTCTAGTATACATGTAAACACATAAAACTTTAACCCAATTTTGAGGAGAAATGTACATGTTCCTGGGGTACATAAACATGGTATTTTTGAGAATAACAAAGGCTCATAATTATACATATTTGTACAACTGAATAAATTTGATAAAGATAAAAAACGGCTGTGTGAACTAAAGCAGATGAGAATCAACATAATTGTGCAAAATATAAATCAAAGCACTGAAGGTGCTGAAGTGGCGATTGTCAAATGTAAATTGCAGCTGTTCGATTTGACGGCAACTGCGCGCTACACACCTTGCAATACATGTATTTGTTTTGTTGGTAATGATACGATTACTTATGCTTGATATATATAATTTCAGCACTTGGGTCAAGACTGATATTAGTCGACTCTGGAAAAGTTGTGGTATTGGTTGTTATTGACAATTTTTTTTATTACGTCGTTTCATTGAATAAAATGATTGAAACTTTGTACTTTGTTGAATAGGTAACCTATGGACATTAAGAATTCCCCTGATCTTCAGTAATTCAAGGTTGCTGTCAAGGCCCATCTTTTGAACTCATGCAGTCAATAGTTCTCATTTTACTTCTTTTGTTTTATGTAACAGTTGTGCCTTGCTAGGACATGCCATCATCCATCCAGGACCGCAATGGAAATAAGAGAGTTTTACACTCAATTTTTTTGTGTTATCCTCGGTATATGAAAGCATGTCCTGGTACAGTCAAAAGTTATCAAAACTAAAGCTAGGATTTGTTTGTTATACATTTCATAAGGCATTTCAGTATGTGATATTTTTAAATTAATGTGATATATATATATATATGTCTTTCAATATACTGATTTATATATATATTTTTATGATGTACCATGCCATGTATCATATGCTGAAATAAATTGATTGATTGATTGATTGGAATTTAACCAAAGTGTTATCCTAAAATAATGATGAAATATTTCATCGGTATGAAATTGAAAATATCATATTTGATAATAAAGGTTTTCTTAATATTCCATCCCTTATAATCAATTATAAAAAGTGGATTCGACCTTGCAACAACAACAACAACAACAACAAAAATGCTCCACTATGCATTTGTCTCCCCTTCATTCAGGGAAGTAACTGCTGTGTGTGGCGCTATATATGACTGAATTAGGGATTAGTTAAAATGGGCTCTGCTTCTTCTGGTTTCGTTTGCAGTTACTTAAGAATAATGATCTAAGAAGCTGATTTTGTAGAGATACAACCTTGGACAAATACATCAGGGTATCATTTCTTTGGCTCAGTGGTTAGACTGAGGGTGCACGAGTACGAATTGCACAAACAGATGGTCTAATTTAATGCACGTACAGTTCTACAGATATAAAGATATTCTGTATGTATGAAATTACATGTATTGGACACTTTTACGTCTTGAGAATCTTCTGCGCTGACTTGAGGCTGTGCATCATTGTTTATCATGTACTAGTTTTATCACCTTCCCAAAAAGCACCATGGATTAAAGTAACACTAGGCCGCCTTCTCGTCTACCAAAAAAAGCAAAACCTAATATAATTCATCATTTTAATCCGTGCTTGATCAGCCTAGTCCCTTACCTTCCATTGGTATATTTTTTTGTCATGTAAATGAAACTGTATTGTTTCTGATTTTTGTAACCACTGGACAATAATATTTATTTATCTTTTTATTTAATATATGATATAGCAGTTATTGCTTTAAATACAAATATCTTCAGACAGAAAAGCATCATTGCGAATTTTTTTAGCTAGAAAACCAGAAATGTTTCAGCAGTTACCTTTTACCTTTCCGCGCAATCTGTGATAAACAAGTGGCTATATAACAGAAGTCATTGAAACAGATGAATAAATCATGAAAAGTAAATTTGTAGTTAGTGATGAATCACATCCTCTTTTAGCTATGATTACGTGTAGAATCTGATAGGTGGACTACAAAGAAAAATGCTTTTAAGACTCGTTTACAAGGCATTGGCACTTCAGATTTGCATCTTTTTTCAAGTGCTAGTCAAACCATCGTCTGACATAGAAAAATTAACCGTTAATTAAAAGGTGGATATAAGATAATTTTAATTTGCACGACGGCATAACGCCTGAACATTTTGAATGAAACTAACAAAGAGAAGCTAATGCCGTCAGTTTTGGCCGTCAATTCGTCCAGTCTGCATTATCAAATTGTATTTCTGAGGCAAGAAACAAGATTTAAATTGACATACTCTTCGGGCAGTCCGTACATATTGCACAGGATTCGACCGTCACCACACGGTTGGTAAACTCACATATATATGCCAAATTGGAATTCGCTCCAAATTATATGTGGTACTTCTGGGGCTACATATTGGCAAGAATTTAAAAAAGATGAGAATTGCACATGTTCGTATTTTGTAGTGTGTGCGTGGTGAAACTGCCTCGAAATATTTTTTTTAAGAAAACAAGCCAGTTTTAAGCAATTTAATTCTAAATGCAATTCTTTCCTCTTTTCAGCAAGATTCTTGCCATATATGTAGTCCCGGGAGTATCACGTATGAATTGAAGCGAATGCCAGTTGGCATACATATGTGAGATTATCTCCCGTGCACTAGCGTGTTTAAGCATAAATCTACTGCGTCTTTCGGTAAGTTTTCTATGATTCTGAAATACATCCTGGCGTTTCATTTAAGGAAGAAAAGCCAAACATGCCTTTATAGCCAGGTTCTTTCTTGATTTGTTTTATTCTTAACTAGTTAACAACAAGCAACGTTAATTTGTAACCGCCACTATGTAATTAAAAGCATTCATTTCACTGTGCCGTATTGAGGAAGATCGAATTTCATCCAAACACAGATATCTATGTGACCTTGCCTAATGTGAAATTTGTCTCACATTACCTGATTTACAGGTGAGCCGACGTGTAACTACAGACTATTACAGGTCAGGTGAATTTAAAATGTAGGTAATTTATCAGCAATATCTCTGTTGGATGGGAAAAAAATGCTTTTGATGTTTTCCAGTGCTCGGTAATGTAAGGGCTGACAAGTCACAATATCTCATTTTAAGTAGTAGACAATTTATCAGTTTAGTACCAATCAGTTATTGATTGATTAAAAATAATAAAGGACTCAATCGTTATCACAGGAATTAATTCTGCAACTGATAATTGTTTGAATGAGGACAAAAGAAAAAAACTGAATAAAATCACACACTGGTAACGACTTAAAAGTTGCAATAATTTTTGTTTGACGTCTGATGGTAGGGGTTTATTTTCGCATTAATTGTTCATTAGTTAATGAAAACCTTTTTGTTTTTTATTTTTTATTTTTGGTTCTCAAAATGGGTTCAAATAAAGCATAAAATCTACACATAATGCCTTGCACAATAACACAAGTTTTCTGACATTTTTGCAAAAAGGGTCCTGTGAATGAAGCGTTCTACAAAAACGAAGCAGAAGCGATGTATAGGAACTGAGCAGTAGCAGTACACAGCAGTGGGAAAACGTGAAGTTGGTAGAAGCAGTAAAAGGAGTAGCAGTAGATAAAACGTGAAGTTGGCAGCCTTACCGTTTATAGCAGCGACTTCCCTTGGACCAGTAGCGCTCCAAGTTTGTCTGAATTACCGAGGTCCCCCCAAATACAGATATTATACTACTCACATTTTGTTCAGTTTGACATCTATCTGTTTCTTCTAAAGGTATTGCGTGGTGCTGCAGTTCTTGTGCACTAGGATGAAGAATAACGAAGAAACAATACCATTTTCTGCCATTCTTTCTTCTTTATCACAATTGCCAAACTGAAACAAAGACTAAAATGTTGAACAATTTTAAGTTTTGTCTAAGTGCATAATCAAGATTAAAATTTTGGAAGACGAGACTGACTTTCAGTTTCAATAAGTTTCAAGGTATCTTTCATTATAGATGTATGTTAACGTATTAATCTTTTTGTTTCTTTCTATTGGCTTCGATGACTGTCCTTCGTCCGTCGCCCACAATTATTCAAAGAACATTTTCATCTGAAACAACTGAGTCAAAATTTGATAAAACTTGCCTAGAAAGTTCTTTGCAAGCGGTTCAGACGGTTCCAGACTATTGCAACTCTGGGTCACAGGAGCTGAAATAGACTTTAAGGGTGAAAAATTAAAATAACCTCATCTCCAAAACCGCAAGGCCTAGAGTTTAGATATTTCGGTTGTAGCATCGCCTAAAAGATCTCTACCAAGTAAATTTAAATAATGGCCTAGGGTCAAAACTGGCTCCGCCCCAGGGGCCTTATGATTTCACATACGCTTATATAGTGAACATTTAAAAAAAATCTTCTTGTAGGAAAACTACACTGCCTTGGTCACTTGATTTAATAAAGGTTATTATAGGGAAACCTTTGAAAGGCTTCTCAGAAACCACAAGGCGTAGAGCTAAGCTGTTTTGTATTGTGCATCATTTAGAGGCTTTCTACCAATGTTGTTTAAATTATGCCCTTGATGTCAAAATTGAGTTCATTTCGGGCGTCGTATTTGTGTAAAATCTTTGAAACTCTTCTTGTCAGAAACCATTAACCCTAAACCTTAGATATTTCTTATGTACATTGTTTAGCTTACTTCTGCAAATATTGATCAAATAATACCCAGGGATTATTCATGGCCCCAGCCGGTGATTACCTTATTTAACACAGGCTTATACAGGGAAATTCCTCTTTTATGAAACCACAAGGTCTTGAGCTTAGATAGTTTTCTTGGGCCATCATCTAGCTGCTGTCATCTAGAGATCCTTTTTTTGTGTAAAATTGTGTAAAATATAGAATCTTTGAAAATCTTGTCAGAAACCATTGGCCCTATACCTTAGATATTTGTAATGTAGCTTTGTTTATCTTACCTCCGCAAAGATAGTTCAAATTAATCCCCTTAGATCATTAAACACCCGGGCCGTGGGTCACTTGATAAAATTCAGACTTCTGAACGGAAAACTTCGAAAAGTTTTTTTAAAGTTATATAGAAAAGCAAACGATTCCCTTAATAATTTCTTTTAAAGAAATCTTCATGTACACTTATTTCATTTAATCCTTGATATTGTTTAACCTCGACTTTTGTCTTGACGTACTTTCTTGTTTCTGCAGCTACAGTATGGAAATTTGAACTCTACTTATAACTTTGCATTCATAATACAACCTTAACCTTAGCTGACATTGGCCTTGACCTTTTTTTATTGTTTTAACAGGTACAATATTGCAATTTTTTTTATCCTAATCAAATATTGCAAGCAGATTTTAACTTTGACCGTATCTGACCTTTACATTGACATTCTGACCTATTTTCTTGCTTTTGCATCTACAGTATGGGAATTTAAACTACACTTTTAGTTTTGATTGCAAATTTCAACTTTGAACTTTACCAACATTGACCTTGTTCTACTAACCCAATTACTGTTTTTGAAGCTGTGTTTATGAAAGTACTAGATGTGCAAATTTGCATGCAGATTTCAACTTCAACATTGGGTGAACTTACCTTGATTCCTTCATTTCCCTTGCTGTTTTAGCTGTTCGTGCTCGAGTGAGCGATACAGGATCCTCTTGTTGGTCATTCCTCGACGGTCGGTCCATCTAACAAGTGTTCCTGGGTCAAACCAGTTTACTAACTCTGTGCAAGCAACTGACTGCATCCTCACTTGAATCAGCGGTGAGGAAAAAATTACTTTAAAACGTTGTCTGCGATCAGTTAACACGGAGAAATTAAGAAGGCCCTGATGGGGTTTGAACCGAGAACCTGTGGACTGACAATTCAATGCTCTATCAACTGAGTAGTGGATCGGCTTACATTATACAATATGAATTCTAATAATTAATTTTAAGTCTGCTTCCGCGGTTTCTGGCTTGGAAAATTGGATATATTAATTGATACAAAACACGACGTACATAATTCCAAAGAAGACAAACTTAAGAGATATTTTTTTAATTGTATTGTGTATTTCAATTCATTATATTTTATCATTTTTGTGACAAAAATTATGATGATTTAAGTTGTTCCCGAAGTTTACACCACAGACCACGTGGTATTGTCACCTTAATTTCGGTTTCTGATGGAGCGTTGTTGCTAAGTTTTGTTTTATTCTTGTACTAATTAGACACTTCAGCTGGGCTCTACAGGCTGAATTCGCAAGGTGTTACTTATTAGTTCGGTGTGTACATCTAGCTAATGTCACCCAGACCATCACTGAACCCTTACATAAAGGTTGTGTTCAGCGATTTTAGCAGAGTAGAAACTCTGTCCTGGTCGTCTCCACATCCTGGCTCGTTGTCTATACATTACCGAGAGTCGTCGCTAACAGAACTGGTCGCTAATGATGATTCTGAGCTAACGGCATGCAAAAAAATGGTCTGTTTGATTGCATTAGAGATCAGTTTCGTGTAGAATTGTAGGGATAGACAGCGTAGATACATTGGCTCCATAGACATTTTGGTAGTCATTACTAGATTTGTGGCCGTTGTAAAATGGTTCCTTTTGGGTCTAGATGAACAAAAAGCGATCCTCAGCTGCTGAAGTTGGACTCTCTCTGCCTAAACCACCATTATGCCTGACCGGTGTACCTAATGGCTAGATCTTTACCTAGGTCCTAGTGATAACTTCTTGGTCCACACCAAGCCACCTCATATCGGCTTTAGACAGATGCACTCTTACACTTCCGTTTGCCATATCCAACAATTAAACATGATGTTTTGAGTTGTAAGTAAATGTAAGACACATGCCATCGATATAAAGACAATGTTGACAGTATCCCTCCTCCAAAAACAGGTAAACCATGGGATGCATGCTTGGGAGTAGGGAAGGCTTTGCAATTGTATTGTGCTTTACTTGATGAAGTTCGTTTTGTTCTCAAATCAAATTAAGCTTGTGTCTGTGCCAGCTTCTCTTGAAATCTAATGTGACCCGTTTTCTTGAAAGACTGGGCTGGCGTGGACGAAAGAAGGTCGGACACACTAACTTTTTAAGTGAACCAAATGAAGTTGCAAATGAATTCACAAATGAATTCACAATTTGTATTTATATTGAAAAAGATGAAAATGAATGTAAAATCAATTAGATTGATATTATAAAAATAACAGTTGTCTCTCAGGGTAAAAGTGCATATCAGCAACCCGAGAACTGAAATAACACCCGAGGTAGAGCCGAGGGTTGCTAATATGCACTATTACCCTGAGAGACATGTGTTACTTTTTTATTATACCGAACCAACATTTTAATGTAATTTTTAACCGCCATTTTATCATTAATTGTCGTTTGGTAGGTATGTGTTATCAAGACGTTTGGTCAGCTAGTCTGTATTACAAGACGCTATATACACTGTAGTGCACATTGCAAGCGTCTGAGGCACGCAGAGCAGAGCGGTCAGGGGAGAGAACTAGAACATTATGTTTTCTTAAGTCTATATAGATTACTCGCCGCTGGGGAATATTGCAAAATATTATTGACCGGGTGGTATTTATTTCAAGGATGATAGATCGAAGTAAAACCATTTGACGTCACATTAGGCTATATAGTAAATAGTTTACTTTTACTTAAATGTCACAGGGCATTCAAGGGTCAAAGGCAAACATCTTTGCGCCAGTTTCTCGTGTTCTACTGAAGCTGCGGGGAGTTTACTTCCACATCATACATCTTAATATTGATTTATAATTTAAAATCTCGGCCCAGTTATTCACAAGAATGTGATTTGTACTTGCAAATTATTTTTTGCAATTGAAACAGGAGTTTCTAACTCTGTCAACCAAACAATAACTAGTTTTATTGTTTTGATACAAGAACATGAGAAATTCATGCATGCAAGGAGTGAACTATTATAAGTATGTACAGTGAAGTTCAGCAAGGCTGTGCCAGCAGGTTCTACAGTGTTGTGTTTTATTAATAGTGCTTGTGCTTGACACTAACTTTTAAGTCAACTCTTTATTTTATTTTGTGAATTTGTGTTATTATTTTTTTCGCAGTAAGTATCGTTCAGAATTGCTTTCAGTGTTTAATTGTTTTGCTTTTCTGTGTGAGATTTGTTTTTGCTTTTTGTACTTTGGTTTTTGCCTACCAGAGCTGTTTTTTTGTTTCAGTGTTTTTTGAACTGCTGTCACAACTAATAATAACTAAATTTATACATGGCACTTTGCAATAGGTCTTCAGCATAGCTAACAGTCTTCAGAGTGAAAGTGGTATTGACGACAGATTTTAAAAATTTAACGCAAAATTCAAGTTAACAAAATTTGAAATCACACTGCACCAACAAAACTCACAAATCATGCATCAAATAAAATGCATTTTACTCATCTTTAGCAAAAACAAAACTTTTTGTGGACAGAATACAAATTGTTCACTGCACTGTAACTTCATCTGGTCAGTTCATATTAGGGTGTTCTAAATTTTGTATATGTGCTGTGTTTACACCTGGATTTTGATAATTATTGGAAAGTGCTATCCATACTGTGTAGGAGTGACTTTATATATTTTTTATACCAGTAAGTAGTTTTATACACATCAGTGAGTGCAGACATAACAATTTTTTTTGTTCAAACCATTGTATTCATCCATCTCCAGTTTTGTCAAAATATTGGTTCAAAAGCATAATAGTACAATCAGTTATTGGTTGCACATGATATCGGGGAATCGTTTCTTGGCCATCGAGCATTGGTGAATGTTCGAGGAAGGGATTGACCCATCTCACTGAAGCCTGTGTTTCGGTGTATCTTGGACTTTTTGCGGTGTTGTGACGACCGGCACATATAGTGGAATTGTGCCTCTCACCGGTAGGTAACTAAATTAGTGGCGGGATACCTACCACCGGAAGTCAGGGAACCTGCAGAGGTTTGAAGAGTACTCCAGCAGATTATCCAAGGCGCCAAACTGACAAGACGTATTTAAAGTTTCTTACACTTCTTTAGCGGTTTGGGTAAGTCCCAAGTCCCCTCCTGGACCGAATAATACAGTTTGGTATCTAAGAAGACAATATAGGCTTAAAATACATTACTGGCGACGAGGATTTAAATGGAAATTTAGCGGGTTCTGCCGTTGCTTCCGTACGGGTAGAATAAGGAAAGTTACGAAATTTTTGACCTTGGTCAAAAGCCGGCTAGGCATAAGGTCGTAACTATTAATCTACATAAAGTTGGAAGTGGCGAGTTGTCTGTTTTAGGTACCATATAAGGGTTGGGACGGTCAATTTCAGTGAAGACTTTTAGTCGGGCTGACTTATCAAATTTCTGCCAACATAAGGATTCGGACAGAAAAAGAGCTTTGCAAGCTTGGAGAGGACTAAAAGCACTAAAGATAATTTCTAGGTTTCATAAAAATAATCAAAATTTTGCATATTTTTCTCAAGAAACCTATAAGGCCCAGTGAAGTCTTCTAGACACACTTTGCCCCTTTTTTAGATTACAACAGATTAGCGTAGCAGTCTTCTAGACCTACCTAGTACAAAAATCTACAGACAAATAAGGTTGGTTATATTTTTCATTAGAAAATAAGAAAATACACTGCTAAAGAAAATTTGAATATTTATTGTTTGAGTCTAGGCGACCGGTTTAAATATTTGAGTTATCAGTGTATTACTTACACAGTTGTCATTTATTACGAAAGGCAATTAAATTTGGACCAGATTAATTGAGTTTTGGAATTAAATTGGGTTATAAATATTTTATATGATAACTCAATTTAAACGAAAGAAAATCACACAAAATTTTGGAGTATTCTATACACAAAATATTGTGATCACAAGTTGTCCGTATATTGATAATTGACAAAAACCCAAATAAATCATGTCAATCAATATCAACACTGCGACGACGGACGAGTTACAGACTCTACCTGGTATTGGTCCAAAGAAAGCTGAAAAAATCGTACAACTACGACAGCAGTATGGGTATGTTTCAAGAAACGCTTTCGCCATGGTATTTGATAGTGACGCATCAGAAGAGGTCATGAAAAATATTGACTTCACAGTGCCTACTACGACAGCAAATGTTACACTGCCTACTACCACAACACCTATAATGACCTTAACAGGAAATGGAGCAATTGGTGGAATGCCAACGTATACAACATCGATGATGAGTACACCTATACCTACATCGATGATTACTCCACTTACACGTTCTTCTTTTCGACACGGCACACCAATTTTAAGAATGCCAGCCAGAATTGGTTTCACTGGAGAGGGTCTAATAACACGAACATGTTCGGTAAGACCAACGACTCCTATTATACCAGTAGAAATTGTTCGTTAAACCAACAACTGGAAGAGTGCCTTGAAAAGTTAGTAACTTTAAGTGTTGGTATGAACAGAGCAGACATTGGCGCCATGTTAGCCGCCATGCCAAATAGATCTCCAAAAGAGGCCAAAACACCCACAGAATTAGATAAAGTCAAACAAGAACCAAAAGAGGGGTCAGAAGTTCATCATGTAACAGCAACATCTAAAGATCCCGTTTACACCAAATTAAAAGATGATCCCGTTTACTCTAAACAAGATGATGCCGTTTACACCAAATCAACTACAATTAAGAAAGATAAATCGGTATCATATAACAATGGTTATACTGAGAAGGATGAACATTCACAACATCGTAAATCCAAATCAGTGCATCACAAAACATCTTCAGCAAGGCATCAGTCAAGTGATAGGTCTTCTAGATCTTCATCTTTGTCTGATAAATCTTCGTATCGCAAGGGGTCATCAAAGAGCAAAAGGTCATCATGTCACAAACGGTCTACTTCAAGACAGACAAGTGGAGGGTCTTCTAGATCTCCATCTTTGTGTGATAGATCGTCAAAAAGCAAATTAAAGAAGGGTTCTTCAAAAATCAAGACATTATCGCCTCATCGTAGATCATATAGAGAAAGGTCAAGCGATAGTGAATCCAGTGCTGAATCAACATACTCGTACCATAATTCGCCACAGAAGCACAAATCGAAATATTCTCCGAGAAGACATAGGAAAACTGGTGACAAATCTTCGAGGTCAGACGACACTAGAATTAATTAAGAAAAACGCAGGTCAAATGACACTAAACAATGTAGAAATATTTTAAAGTCAAAGAAAACCAAATCAGATGATATACAACAAGAAGATAACAGAAAATCAGAAAAGAAACAGAAGTCTTCAAGGTTACATGCCACTAAATCTACTAATAAAACTTCAAGAAGTCAAGCACATAAAATTTCAAGAAGAAGGTCAAGATCATCGGATACATCAACATCATATGAAAGTTCAAGGTCATCTGATACGTCAAGGTCGTCTGATAGGTCAAGGTCGTCACGAAGGTCTTCAAGGTCAAATAGTTCAGAATCGTCTGGGGACAGATACAGTTCAAGACACAGCAGCCATAAAGCAGACTCAGGAGACAAATATACTAAATCAGGGTCACATGATAAATATAACTCAAGGTCAAAGAGGTCTAGAGTACCTAAACACAGAAGAAATTATTCAAGGTGTAGGTCTTCTAGATCTTCATCAAGAAGTATGCATCGACGACAGTACACATCTGAACATGGCAGTCTTAGCAATTATCGACATTATTATTACAGCTGTTCTGATGAAGATGATTACAGTTACAGTAAATATAAGTGTAACGGGGTCACTTTTAGGGGTTTGGTAGAGCAACTAGATAATCTTTCTTATATTTTGTATTTGTCTGTCAAAACATACTCTGAAATAATATGAAATAACATTTGTTCAATTATTAACATCTAGTCAAATAAGTTAAAACAATAAGTCATGAATATGTCTAGTGGCCATTTGGTAACTAAACCAGAATTACATCTAGTAACTAAAACATCTTACTAAATAATTGATTAAACATTACATTTGCTCTAAATGATTTTCAGAACATCTTTAATACACTTATCACATGGTTACACATGACTCTCACATAACACTGAACACAATGAACACATTGAACTCACCATCTAAGGGATGAGGTATGGTTAAAACAAACTTCAAATTTCAGGTCTCCACATCTCTCTCATTCACCCAGTGACTTGTACTGTAAAGATGTTTTGTTAACTATTACAGTGAACAACAGACAGAAACGTGACAAAGAAAGCAAAAGTCAGTGCTATCCTGAAATTCATTATTAAATCATGAAAAAGGTGATTTAATAAATTTCTGAACAATTTCAAACCTACCTAGCTATGTAATTTCTTTAAATCAATTATTAAAGAAAGACATAAAAGGCTGGACAAACGTACATACCAATTCAGATATAAAAAAACTCACTGCCCAGTTCAATTTTGTGACTTAGCACAAAGGCATCTCAAGGTGGACTGACAAAGAGATTAGTTTTCCCACTCTTTTCTGAACACAGAAGTCATGTGATCAAAATCAAATACCATGACAAATAAAACAGGTTAAAAACAGGTAATCACTCCAAGGGGCATAACACAGTGCAAAACAGAATTACAATTCAAATGTAATTGTCTCCCTTGAATATAAAAACGACCTACAGAAACCAACTCTGTCACATACTTCTCCGGCCAGGAAAATGACGTCCCGTCATTTGTCATAGTTCAGAGTAAGGTCGGATATCTATAACTGACTAAACTACTTCCTACATGTATAAACTACATATACAACTACATCAACAACTACATACACTACATACTACTACTATGGTAACAACAACTTACCATTATAATAAATACCTGATATTTTCAGATATTATTCCACTTCTAAGCAAATATTTAAGGTTGATTTCTCACTATGTCAAAACTAAAAAGGAAACTTTCCTTATATTTCTGGCCCGCCAAATATGAAATGTGACCACGCATTAAAACCAAGAACAAAAATCAATGAACTAAACATTTATATAGGCAGATTTTAAATGTTTAGTAATGTTCAGCAATATTATTTACAAAGATACTTTTTATTACTGTTTATAAAATCTATAAAAACAATAAAATCAGCTTTTCATAATGGTATCTAAAAGTCGATGTGCAACTTCAGAATCTACTTGAGTCAAAATACCAGACTCTATCAATATATTAATATATTCTAACTTTTTATCAATTGGTCGAGGTACCATACAGTTCATGTGATAATCATGAAACCTTGCTGGTGGTTTTCTGTCTCTACCAGATCGTCTTGGAGCTGGTACTGGAGGTGGTGCTGGATCCGGTCTCAGTTTTAACTCTTTTTGCTCATTTGCCTCTATTATCTCGTTATTGAGATCTTCTCCAATAGTATTAACATTTTCCTGTATTACCTTCATATCTTTAAGTACAGGGCTAAAAGCAGCAGCATTTTCATTATCATATATTACAGTTACATTGTCATCCTTATCTTTCTGTACATCTAAATGTACAATATCTACTTCTTCTACTGTATTTGCAGTATTATGACTGTCTGTCAGACTGTCAGTAATACTTTCACCAGTTTCACTCACTATATGTGAATCTACTGTTTCATCTGAAATATTCTCTTTCTGCATTATATTTTTTTTCTTTTGCTTTATCTGAAGATTCTGTTTCAGAAGGAATATGGGCGTCCCCACTTCTGTTTGTAATTGTTACAAACATAGCTTCCTCATCTGAATCATCCTCCTCATCAGTACCGACGTCGGTCTTCTCTGTAATTTCTTTAGCTTCTTTCTTAGTTTCCTCTTTTTGATCAGTCAAAGGAGACTTCTTTGACTTTGATTCATTTAAGTCTTCTGTTCTACTATCAGATACATATTGAACAGGATGAAGATGATTCCTGTGCAATGTTTTCTCTTTCTTTGTTTCTAGGGATCTTACTTTAAAGACAGGAATGTCAGGTCTTGGCTGCTCTATTATTTCATAGATTTCATCCTCAAATTTGTCTGCGATCTTATGTTTACCGTCAAACTTTAATATTTTGACTAGTACTTGATCGCCTACTGTAACTTTTGCTGCTTTGGCTTTACTGTCATAAATTTTCTTTTGTTTCTCTCTTGCCTTGTCATTATGTTCTTTAACAATTTCTCTGGTTTTCATTATACGATCTTTAAGATCATTTATATATTCTTGTGATGTTTTCTGAATATTTTCATCTTCTGTGGCCTGTTCAAACATTGCATCTATGGGTAACTTTGGTCTCCTACCAAACATAACCTCAAACGGCGCCACATTAGTAGACTCGTGAGGTGTACAATTATAGGCATACACTAAAGAAGGTAAGTATTTCTTCCAGTTATGCTTCTGTGTGTTCTCTAGTGTGCCTAGCATGTCAAGGAGAGTTCTGTTAAAACGTTCTGGGATCGCGTTACCCATAGGATGATAGATTGTGGTGTGACTTTTCTTTGTGTTTAATAACTGACATAACTCTTTTATTGTTTCAGATTCAAAATTTGCTCCTTGATCTGAATGTAATCTGGTTGGAATTCCGTAATTTACAATAAGATTGTTGTATAAAGCTTCTGCTGTTGTTTTTGCAGTTTGATTCCTAGTTGGAATAGCCAAAGAGTATTTTGTGAAATGGTCAGTTACAACCAGAATATTTGCTATCCCTCCTTTGGATTCTTCTAAAGTCAAAAAGTCCATGCAAACTAATTCCAAAGGATATGTTGTTGTTACATTGACTAATGGAGCTCTCGAATTTGTGTTTGTCTTTCTTCTAATACACCTGTCACAACCACTGATATATTTTTCTACATCTGTTGACATGCCTGGCCAAAAATATCTATCGCGAAGTAACCGTAAGGTTCTGTCTCGGCCAGGATGTCCAACATCTGTATGCAGGCCTTTTAAGATATCTTGTCTGAATTTTTGTGGAATTACTAATTGTTCTCTGATTATGTCTCCATCTTCTAGCTTTCTGTACAGCACGCCCCTTTTCATAATAAAATTCTTATAGTACCTTCAAATTACTATATCTTCTTTTGATAAGTTAGTTTTTGGAATTTTCTTATCAAGTACTGCACGTCTCCACCTATCTACTACTTTGTCCTCTCTCTGACTCTTTCTTATTTCCCTGAATTCAACCTGGGCCATTACTTGACCAGGATCCTCTAAAGCCTCTACAATATTAATGTTCTTACAGGGAACTATTTCTATGAAAGGCGGTACAGTAATAGTACTACATATAGCTTTAACTGCTTCGTTTTCTATCTTTAAGCTATTCTCTTCAGTGTCTTGAGACTCAGTTACTGATTCTTTGTCAAAGGGATATCTACTTAACCCATCAGCATCAGCATTTTTAAATCCTGCACGATAAAGAATGTCAAAATTAAATTGACCCAGTGCAGATGCCCATCTTTGACCTGTGGCATCAAGTTTAGCTGAGGTTAGAATATAGGTCAATGGATTATTGTCTGTAAGGACAGTGAAATCTTTCATTTGTAGATAATCCCGGAATTTCTCAGTGACAGCCCACTTAAGTGCTAAAAACTCTAACTTGTAAGCACTATTTTTTTTCTGATTTAGTCAGTGATCGACTTGCATAAGCGATAACACGCTTTTCTTTTCCTTCTATTTGATAGAGGATCGCCCCAAGACCTTTAGTCGATGCATCTGTATGCAGCTCAAATGGCTTAGAGAAATCAGGGTAAGCAAGTATGGGGGGCTCTGAAAGAATTTTCTTTAAGTTTTCAAATACCTCTTGTTCATTTTCTGACCAGGACCATTCTTTGAAACTTTTCTTTGGACGTTTTTTAGATATTGTAGGAGGTAGTAAGTCTGCCAGTGGTCTTGTTATTTTACTAAAATCACGAATGAATCTTCGATAATACCCGGCAAATGCTAAAAAACTCCTTAATTCATCTGGGTTTGAAGGAGTAGGCCAGTTTCTATTTTTTTCTATTTTCTCGGGGTCTGTTTCAATACCCCTTTCTGAAACTACATGACCTAAGAATTTAACCTTAGTTTGTAAGAAAAAACACTTTTCTGGGGACAATTTAAGTTTACATTCTTTTAACCTTGTTAATATTAGGTCTAATCTCTCTAAGTGTTCTTCAAATGTATTAGAAAATACAAGGAGATCATCTAAATAAATGACACAGATTGACATGTTATAATCACCTAGGCATTCTTCCATTAATCTCTGGTAAGTAGCTGGGGAATTGCTTAGACCAAAAGGCATTTTAACATATTCAAAGAAACCAAGTGAACCTACTGTAAATGCTGTACGTTCTTTATGACAATCTTCTATTTCCACCTGATGATAACCTGCTTTCATATCTATAGTACTAAAATATCTAGCCCCTTTGAGAACATCAAATACCTCCTCAATACGAGGTAATGCATAGGCGTCTTTAACACTTCTGTCATTTAACATGCGATAGTCTACACACATTCTTAGTTTGCCATTTTTCTTACGTACAAGTACAACATTACTTGCCCAAGGGGATTTGGATTTTCTGATTATACCAGCAGCCAATAATTGGTCAAGATGCTGCCTGACTTCCTCAATCATCATAGGAGGAATCCTTCTGTGTCTTTGTTTAAATGGTACATCATACCCAGGGAGCAAATCAATCCTGTGTTTTACTTTATCACACTGTCCAATGTCAGTGTCACAGACAGAAAAGACATCTCTATGTCGCTCAAGCAACTCTTTCAGTTCATATGTTTGTTGCTTGCTGAAAGCATTACTTGTATTAATGTGTACCTGATCTAGAACATCATCTTTAGCCATTTCTTCTTCAACTTTTCTCATACTATCATGATCTACTTTCACCGGTTGTAATTCACAGAGTACTGCTTTAGGTGGGATCATGACTGTATTTGTTGTCAAGTTTGACAAGGTTACTGTTATTTCCGCATTACCTTTATGCCTATAGGTTACTATCGCAGGGGTGATATCTATGTAAGAAGGTAAATTAGACTCTTCAGATTCATGAATAATTGCAGATGTTACATGATAGTCAATTTCTTTATCTGAATATGATCTAACATCTATACTTTCATTTGGTTTCAAGATTATTTTTTCAGGTACAGCACTTCTAAGTAAAGCTACTCTATCCTTGTTCCTTCTAAGTTCTCTTTCTCTAGTAACTATGCATCTGAAGGACAAATACCATGGTGTTTTCATACCCTGTCTTTGAGCCTTTTGTAAAAATTGAGCTCCATACTTATTTTTACAGTCATTAAGAAGTTCATTCAATATGTTAGTACCAAGTATAACAGGAGTTGTGGCTGAATAATTAGTATCAGGACTGATAAGAAAAAGACATGGATGAGGTTCTGAGTTAGGTAAACCTTCTGTGACTCTAACAGATAATTCTATGTACCCTTCATAAGGCAATTGTTTACCATCAGCACATTCAATGTTAATGAAATCTTTTAGTGGTTCAATTTCAAAATTTGCAAAATGTTCATTATACAATGACTTTGAAACAATACTAACGCAACTACCACTATCTAACAAGGCTGTAACTTCTATATTGTTTAAAAATAAGTTGACCTCATTTGTATCACCGACAAGTGTGGGATCTTTCCCATTTGGATTGCTCTTGTTTGATCCCATAACAGGAGCACTTATTAGTTTTTTGGATTCTTTGGACAATTTCTAGCAAAGTGACCTTTTTGATGACAATTAAAACATTCAACTGCCATAGTAGTTGACCCCACTGGTCTCCTGGGCCTGTAACTACCTCTACCCCTATTTTCACCTCTTCCACCTCTACTTCTACCCAGTGACCTCCCATAGCCATACCCTCTAGACCATGTTGAGGGGAATGAGTGTCCATATGAAGTAGACTTATTTTCTTCTTGCTGTTTTTCTAAATGATCCATTCTATCATTTAACTGTTTTAAAAGATCTTTAATTTGTGACATTTCTGAAGACTCCTTCTTTTCAGCGTTAACAGCAATATTACATTTTTTTGTCTCTTTTGCAGTTTCATTCAACTCAGCTTCTATTTTTCTTAACTCAATCTTAAAACGGTCATAGTCTGAAATCATGTCATTTTTGTATGATGCCTGATGTTTAATTTCGGGTCTAAGACCTTCATATAATATACTTTTAAGCTGTTTATCATTATCTAACTTAAGACATTTCAATGTGACAGCTTGAGCAAAAAGCTCTTCTAGCCTTGATGCATATGCTGCTATTGATTCATTTGTTTTCTGTTTACAAGAGAAAAACTTACAGAGAATACTCTCTTTTGTTTCAATATTACCAAAAGTACTATCTAATTTGGTAATTACTTGTTGAACAGTGACACCTGTTCCTAAACGTCTCACAACATCACTAGCATTGCCTTTCATAGCTCTCCTTATGCCTAGTAATATCTGCTCCTCACTAAATACCTTTTCAACAACCAGAGCTTCCACTTCAAACTTGAATGTGGACCAACTAACATCACCCTTATTTTCTTCCCCTTGAAAACTGGGTAATTTTGGGTAATGAAAAGTACCATACTTATGTACATCAATAACTGAAGTACTATTGCCACTACTTACAGTAGCTGGGTGTGCTGTAGCAGTATCAGGTGATGATTTAGGAACTTTCAGACTATATTTATCATCATCATTCTCAGTCTTTGGCTTAATAGCCGCCTTTGACCCCATGGATTCAGTAACCTTTGAATCAGTCTTCAATATTTTCACTAAATCATCTGTGTTTTCTACTCCAAGAATTTTTAAAGATTGGAGTAATTTCTCTTCCTCACTACTCATCAACTTAGGGTCACCACCTGTAGCTTCCTCTAATTTATCAGATTCTGTTAATGGATCCATTTCAACAGACACCTTAGTCAGTTACTTAATAACCTTAAATAATTCACTTCTGTAGAACAGCCTATAACACTATACCTCTTTTAATTTATGATTACTCTTGACAGTCATGCACTTAACTGCATTTTCAATTTAATCCTACAGTCAAAGTACCTAATTGCACTTTAAATGGGTCAATCCAACGCTAAAGCTTGATTTTTGTTCAACTCAGTGTTTACCTTGATCACCACAGTAAACTCAATTTCACCAGACCAAATACCTGGACACAACAAGTTTAACAAAAAAAATCACCAGTCAGTATACACAATTATTTAACTCACACTGTACTAGCCACAATTAAATTTGCATTAGCCACTATAGTATATATAACCTACATCCATTACCATAAACTGAAATCGCAATTTTGTTTTTATGAGTCAACCACTTTCTAAATAGTGTTGGCATTAATAAGTCACCATACTAAGGAATGGTGTTAACAGTACACCATATATTTTTTTAGAGTTTGCAACTTATAAACAGTGCAACTGTCTGAAAGCCCTTGAGACACAGGCTTCAGCGAGATGGGTCAATCCCTTCCTCTGGAACCTCCACCAGTGCCCAATGGCCCAAAACAACTACACAGTCCTAAATGCAAGGTATGACAGACTGTACTATAATAGACTTATGCCAGCAACTAGCTAAAAGTGGTGTGGGGTGTATTCCATCTTTGTATAATTTGTAGTTAACTGTGTTTGGCCTATTACCTTTATGTGTCCTAAGAAGATCTAACCTAAACCTTGGAGAACGGACATAATTTTTCTCATTCACCAGACGAATCTGTTGATTTATTAAAGCTATTCTGTGAGCTAGTATTTTGTCTTGCTCTTTGAACTGTTTCGAGTCTGGATGGCCCTTAGATTGGTTCCAGCCAACAATAGTGTATGGTGGAATCTCAAGAAAGGTGCATTTGTGATTATGTTGGTGGAATAATGCTTCAAATTTAGAAATAAATTCTAAACATGTCTGTACATCAACTTCAGAATCCTTATGTCTGAGTTGAATATATCTACCAGATTTTGTAGTTAAATCACATGTACCAAGCCAAACTAGAAAATGCGTTTGAGGCGAGAACCTGTGTATGTTTCTAGCTATGTAAAAGTATTGCTGTCCGAAGCGAGCACCACTTCTATTATAATATTTAATGCCAAATAAATCTTTTTGTCTACTGAGATAATGCCCTTTACTATCTGAAATAAGGACAAAGTTTTTGTTAAGAATATCTCTATTAACAAAGACAAGTTCTTTATCTAAGAATTTTTTCAATTTGTTTTCACTCATAAGAATATAGTTAATCAATCTACTTTAATTCTACTGATTTTTTTTAATAGTCTATAACACTGCAGACTAATTATGTCTAATCCAGTAGTCTGACTGTTTGTAATTGGGTCACGACTTACCTGTACTTCTAAAGAGTAAAATATTCTACAATCTATTTTTTTTCTAACAGCTTGTTTAATTATTTCCATCCAAGTTGTTATAATTGCAACTCAAAATGGCAGTTCAAAAAAAAGAAAATTATAAAAAAAAAATCACCTCTTACTTGTCTAAACTTCTTAAACTACACATATATTGCTCAACAACTACACTCTAATTATATCTGTCATGTGTCAGTCATGTGGAAGGTCTACATCACTATCTTTTAAAACTGGCCAATCAAAGAAAAGGAAATAAGTCACTCCGCGCCTAGAACGATCATGTGATATTACCAGCTGACCAATTACGTCTCAGCCAATGAAAAAGTTAGGAATTATTCACTGCATTTCCCAAAATAGAAGTCGGGAAAAACCATAAATAGCACCGCACTTTTAAGATTCACCACAAAACAGACTGGAATGAGATAGAACCAACAGACAAAAACCCGGTAGATCAATGTCAGTCTAGTAAACTGAGATAGCCTTTTAAATAGTACTGAGCTTCAAAATAGCACTACTTTTCAGGTTATGTAGATAAGACTTTCAGTGAGAAAAGATAAATAAGGATTAAAAAGAAAACTGTCACCAGTTATTATAGATAAGCATGCAAGTGACCAACTCTTTCATACTTTACAATATTCACGCCACTTGAATAAAACATAATAGCAGTAACTGCAGTTATCTTTTTTTAAAGAAAAAAAAAACTAATGAACTGTCTAAGAAATTTAACTAAAGTGTATTTGTAGCTATATAACTGCAATTAATGACTATTAATCAATTTTTTTTTACTCACAATCTGATGAACACTGGTATAACTTGTCTAGAAATGAAGCTGGCCACTAGAACACATAGTCCTAAAGTTCAAAACTGTCACTAAGCAGTTTTACACACTCAAACTTGATAAAAAATCCTGATCATCTTTGCCCATCAGTGAAAGTACTGTCAAAGTTGAATCTTCTCCCGGTTAGCTTGTTTATGAATTACTAATATCACTTCCCTGGCACAAACAAATGTGTCCAAGCCATCAACAAAGAAGAGGTGACCCAAAGAAGCTTCCAAAGAATTTAAGGTATGATGGGAAGACATGTTGGCTGTCGTTTAAACAGAAGTTCAAAAGTTATATGGCGGTCATGAACTGGTCTGAAAGTGAAAGCAGAGATTACCTTAATTGGAGTCTTGAAGGTAAAGCACTAGATTTCTTCACATTTACAACAAGAATGGGAGAACATTTTACATTTAACCAAATCATGAAGAAACTAGAAAGCCGGTTTGGTGCAAAAGAGCTTACAGAAACAGCAAAAGTTAAGTTCCAGCAAGCTTCACAACGTCCAGATGAATCACTAGAAGATTGGTCAGATAGAGTTTTGACACTGGCGACACCAGCATTCCGAGAGTTACCAGAACAACATCGAATGCAAGAGGCAACTTCAAAATTTTGCCAGAGTTGTACAGACAAAGAAGCCGGTAAACATGCGTGCTTTGAATATCCGAAGAGCATGGAAGCCGCCCTCAATTCCGTGAAACACTTTCAATACATATCACAAGCAGTTGACGGAAGACAGAAGTACAACAGAAGAGGAAGAGATGATGTTTCAGTAAATGCAGTTGGTGCACCGTCAGAAGCAAGAGTTGAACAAATGATTGAAAGGGCGATAAATAAATTGGCCGGAAAATTGAAGAAAGATAGTAATAAAGATAGAACACCGCAGTCTACACCAAGACCTAAAGACAGTATGCAGTGCTTTTTCTGCAGGCAATTGGGTCATACAAAGAGACAATGCAACAAATACAAAGCATGGTGTGCAAGTGGTAAAGCTGAAGAAGCCAGGCAACGCTACCGTGATTTAAACAAGGAAGGGCAGGGTGTGCAGGCCACGCATCCAAACCCAAAGAAGTAGGTGGCCTTGCAAGACAGAAAAGGGAAGCGACTTCTAGTCCTTACCAAGACAGGCATCCGGTCAATATATCACGAAAAAGGGATATCACTCAAGAAGACCAAGCGAAAGTGAGCAAAATTGAGAATGGTTTGGAGACTTCTAGTCTTCAAGGCATTCAAGAAGTAGCGCAGTCTTCTAGTCTTCAGAACAGTCAAGATGATGGTTTGAAAGACTCTAGTAAGCAGGACGTTAAAGAAAATATTTTTACGACTTCCAGTCTGCAAAGTATTCAAGAAACTGGTTGTGAAACTTCTTTTTCACGTGTGGTAAATCTTATACTGCGAGGTTTAACGTGGAAAACAGTACTGGCCTTCTTGGACGATATCCTGGTGATGGGGAAAAGTTTTGAGGCACACTTGAAGAATATAGCAGAAGCTCTCGAGCGGTTCCGAAGTATGGTCTGAAGGTAAAGCCACGCAAGTGTATTTTCTTCCAGAAAGAAGTTGAATTCCTTGGAAGAATTGTAAACCAGAACCAAATGGCGATGACTTCAAAAGACACAGAGACGGTTGCATATTGGCCTGTACCAACATCATCAAAAGACGTAGAAAGATTTGTGGGTCTTGCCAATTATCATCGAACCTTTATAAAGAACTTCGCGGAATTAGCACAACCAACTTACAAATTGACAGGAAAGAATAAGTTCAAGTGGGGAGAGGAAGAGAGAGCATCGTTTGAAGCACTGAAGAAAGCATTGACAGAACCACCAGTTCTACCAGCTTTACCAAACAACAAGGATCCATTTATTCTTGATGTAGATGCTTCTGACAGGGCTTTGGGTGCAGAACTTCTTCAAGTGCAAAATGGAGTAGAAAAGTTCATTGCTTTTAGCAGTTTCACATTAACCCCAGAACAAAAGAATTACTGCACCACCAGAAAAGAACTTTTGAGCATTGTAAGATTCACCAGACACTTTAGACACTACCTATTGGGCAAAATCTTTACAGTGAGAACAGACCATTCAAGTCTGACTTGGTTACTGAGGTTTAAAGAACCACAGGGTCAACTGGCGCGGTGGATTGAGGAGTTGTCTCAATACAACAAGGTCGTAAAACACCGCCCTGGGGTAAGACACGGAAACGCGGATGCACTTTCCAGGATTCCAGATACCTTGGTACCGTGTTCTGCCTTCATAACTGGAATTAAACCTGCAGATTTGCCATGTGGAGGTTGTCATTACTGCACAAGGGCTCATGAACAATGGGGCCAATTCACCGAACAAGTAGATGATGCGGTCAATCTATCGATGCAGGGAGCTCAGACAGCCATACATTCGAACAGTCATGTTCATTCGGGGGCAACTGCGAAGATGGAAAAGTCAGCGCTTGAGGCAGTGGCTAGAGTGAAGAAAGCAATACATGCAGAGAAAAACAATGCCAAGTTCGAAAACAGGCCAGAGTTGTATTCAGCAGAAGAACAGCCCTGGAATACAGGCGGTTGTATTTGTCTTCTAGATGATACATCCAATAATGAAAGTACAGGTCTTCTAGACAGTGCTTTTCACAGTGAAGAAACTTGTCTTCTAGACAGAGTTCTTACAGTAGA
Source organism: Cyclina sinensis (assembly GCA_012932295.1). Taxonomy (NCBI): domain Eukaryota; kingdom Metazoa; phylum Mollusca; class Bivalvia; order Venerida; family Veneridae; genus Cyclina; species Cyclina sinensis. The sequence continues at coordinate 2,135,127 of JAAONU010000011.1, forward strand.
CTACATGGGTCTAGGTGGAAGTGAAACACATTTCGATATCGTTACATTGGGTGATGGTGAACAGCGCTACCTTTGCGCATGCCCAGTGAATACAGCGGTAAATTCCAAGACCACTCAACCGTGTTGTTGGGGTTTCACTTTCGAAGAGTTGCAGACAGAACAAGCAAAGGACAAAGATACCATATCATACTGGACTCGTTGAAAAATGGAATTACACCAGATGAAGGAATTCTATTCCTATCCAGTCCAGAAGCTAAATTCTACTGGCTGAACAAAGAAGTATTTTTACTGGTTGATGAAGTACTTTTCAAAAAGAAGCCAGATGACGAAGATCTACAGTTAGTGATGCCGGAAAGTCTTAAAGAGCAAGCATTGCTATGGCATCCTGATATACCTTCTTCGGGGCATCAAGGAATAGCCAGAACTAAAGCTAAACTTAAAGAGAAATTCTTCTGGGTCCGCCAATCAAAAGATGTTGAGTCATATGTCTTAACTTGCAATGTGTGCAACAGAAACAAGAAAACGAAGCGCTATGGCAGAGTTCCTTTAACTGAATTCCAAGCAGGAGCGCCGATGGAGCGTGTGCATATCGATTTCATGGGACCACTACCTAAGACGGCACAGGGAAATGAACATTGTTTGATGATGGTTGATCAGTTTACCAAGTGGGTTGAATGTGTACCTTTACCATCACAGAAAGCTGAAATCACTGCTAAAGCAGCCATAGATGATTTTTTCAGTCGGTTCGGCTTTCCACTTCAGATCTACTCAGATCAGGGGCGCAATTTTGATGGTAAATTGTTTGAAACCTTGTGTAAAGCGTTACATATTCACAAAGCTAGAACCACGCCGTACAGACTTTCTTCGAATGGGCAAGTCGAAAGATTTAACCGTACGTTGATGGATGCTTTTAGATGTTTTATTGGAAAATCTCAAGATAAATGGGACCAACATATTTAACAGATAGCAGCGGCAATAAGGGCTTCGGTAAACAGAAGTACAGGGTTCACTCCAAACATGTTAATGCTAGGGCGAGAAGTGAACACACCAGCTCAGCTCATGTTTCCTAATGCCAGAGCAGAGAGGCCAGAAGAATATGGTGAATATGTATCCAGTTTTCTTAGAAACATACAGAAAGCACACGACACTGCGAGAACAACTCTGAAGACGTCCTTGAAGCGAATGAAGCGAGACTACGATTTAAAGATCTTGCCACAACCGTATTCAGAGGGGGACATTGTGTATCTTCTAGATACTGCAGTCACTAAAGGCAAGTCCCGCAAGCTCAGCTCACCATGGAAAGGTCCAGCCGTTATTGTGAAAAAGATTTTAGCATATTTGTATCGGGTGAAATTGCGGAGTGCAATTTTCGTTACAAACCACGACAGAATGATGCCTTGCAAAGATCGCAAGATACCAGCGTGGATTGTCAAATACAGAGAAGCACCTGACAGCAAAGATCATTCACATCAAAATGACAGTGAAGATGACAAAGATATATATTGCACCTGCAGGAAACCTTGGAAAGGAAGATTCATGATCCAGTGTGACTATTGCGATGAATGGTTCCATGGGTCATGTGTCAACAAAGTCCAAGACTAATCGGACAAGAAAATACAGACAAACTTCTTTCGACCCTGTTGAAGATGGTTACTTTGGTCAAGAGAAAGGTTGAAACCTATAGAAATACAAAAAGATACAAGACTTGGCTTAAAAATGCAGCCAAGAGTATGATTATTTACCAAGTAGCCAACAGGGATTGGGTAAGCAACAACGTTTCGAAGCTCCCAGATCTCCCAAAGCCTGTGGAACAAGTCTACGACCCCACCAAAGGCAGAAGAGATATCCGGTACTTTCCAGCTTCAACGCAGGAAACAGAAGAGGGAGGAGAAGATGTTGAAGATAACATTATAGATTTAGACTTGAATGAGGACGAACTTCTTACCTCACACTCAAACAAATCTACTAAGGAACCAGCTGGTGACAATGCTCTACCGATGGAAGTAGATGAACCAGTGGTACCATCTTCCAAACTTGAGACCAGTCCTAGGAGGTCACCAAGGTTGGCTAAGAAATCCAGTGTAGCACCGCCAACCTCAACGAAACCTAAGATTTCACCAATAAGGGCACTTCCTAGGGAAGGAACCAAGCCAAGTAAACCTCTCGGAGCTTCTAAACAACAGAAACCAAGGGAAGACCAGAAGAGGGTTTCTAGCCATCAAACTGGACATCTAACAGCCAGATATGATTCCAAAGGGCACTCCTCAAGGACATCAAGTAAGGCTGAAGAAAGCTCAAAGCATTCCAACCGACCGTTATCCCGCAAAGATGAAAGGGCTTCTAGTTCTACTCATCAACACCAGGGTCGGGCTTCTTATGCTGCAGTAACAAAGACCTCTGAGTCCAAGAATTCCGATGTGGCTTCTAGCTCTAGGAAGCATGGGCCTGAGGGAAAGACGAAATCATCAGCCAAACCACACTTCGAAACCGTTGAAAGAAAAGTCAACTTAGGCCGGGGTATGACCATTGAGTATCCACCACAAAAAGCGGGACAGAACAAACGCCATTCAGCAGCCGCCAATCTAAGGCCTTTGGTCATATCTACCACCATTTTGAAGAAGAAAAAGACTGATGATATTCTACATCAGGTTAGAGAAAAAGTTGAGGAAAGAAGGAAGTCGGAGAGCAGAGACCGTGTTCGACAATACTGGGTACCTGGATGTGCTGAAAAGAATAGGTATACAAAGCCACATGCATTCCGGTACCATATTCCAGGAATCTTCGACGAAAGGCTCAAACCTGATGATGAACAAGTACTGCGGGGAAGAAGAAATGCTTTGAATCAGGCAACAAGATGGCTTTTGGGTAGGCCTGCACATTTAGAGGAACTGGTTAACTTCGTAGTTATTCAAAGAATGTTCAGTACAACGGATAACACGAAGGTAACGCATAGACAAGAAGAAGCTATGCGAGAGATGTGTAGATTTCTGCGGGTACCGATTCCAGACAACTTCATTCTGGAACCAGCCAACTCAGTCGGATGTCTCATCCACTGGAAGGCGGTCCTGTTGATAGCTGCTAGTCTGGATGAGGAAGAAAGAAGATACTGGCAAGAACAATTTCCAGTGCCAGACAACGCAGAACTTCTGCAACAGGCCGAACCTGAAACCATCTATCCTGATGCCTTTGACAGCCATTTCCACCTGGATAGAACGCTACGTCATCTACATCTGGATCCAACTGGAAACCTTGTTGACATCAGTAATCATGTTCCAGTTGATGATGATAAAAAGGTGAAACTGATTGGTACAGTTGCGGTTTATTGCGACCCAAGAACTTATCCATCTGAACAGAGTCTTCTAGACCTGCCGGAGGATATGTCAGTTGCCATCGGATTTCATCCAAAGCTGGCTAAAGCTAATGAACGTAGCATAGAAGTGGACATACGCCAATTATCAAGGCTTCTACAGAACCCTCGAGTAAGAGCGTTGGGGGAGATCGGCTTAGATCACACAGAGCCTTTGAAAAACTGGTCCTACCAGGTGGAACTACTGGAAAAGCTACTGCCTTTGCTTGAAGATCGACACATATTGGTTCTTCATTGACGTGGAATGAAAGGAGATTGCGGTACAGAAGCCTTCCTTCTGCTTCTCCATTTCTTGAAAAAGAAAGTACGACCAAATCACCTGATTCATCTACACTGCTTTACAGGAAATCAGTATGTGGTACAGAGATGGTTGGAGGTGTTTCCGAGAACATACTTTGGATTCACCAATGTGGCGGAGTTGTTCAATCCCGATCAGATTGCAGCACTTCAAAGTATTGACGAAAGCCGTTTACTTCTGGAGTCCGACGCGCCATATTTTCCAAGTATGGGTTCACAAGTATCATCTCCACACCAAATCTTCACTGCAGCCAACAGTGTGGCTATACACCGTCAGGTTACAGTAGAAAAAGTGCTAGAGGTGACCACAGCCAATGCAATTCACCTCTATGGAGGGCAGTTACAGTAGCCGGATGCACCTTACACATTTCAGCAAGACTTCTAGTCGGCTGAAGTGTGCCATCAGCAATACAGTTCATCAAGACTTTTAGTTATGTTACTGTCAATAGCAATTTAAGATGTCCATTAGTGCCAGATGCCAATATATGGGTTTCTAATCCAGACCACTTGAGGCATTTCAGATAATGCTGATTGGGCTTCTAGTCTTATCTATGGAGTTCCAGTCCATTCCAGGTGACTTCTAGTCACAAGAAGATTCCAGATGACTTCTAGTCATAAAGAGATTCCAGAGGGCTTCTAGTTCTCGAAAGGCTAATAAATCTGTGATGGTTTTTAATCATTACTGGTTTAGTAATCACATGTTTCCCCTATTGGACTGTGGCTTTCTTTATAAAGTTGGGGGGAGTGTTGTGACGACCGACACATATAGTGGAATTGTGCCTCTCACCGGTAGGTAACTAAATTAGTGGCGGGATACCTACCACCGGAAGTCAGGGAACCTGCGGAGGTTTGAAGAGTACTCCAGCAGATTATCTAAGGCGCCAAACTGACAAGACGTATGTAAAGTTTCTTACACTTCTTTAGCGGTTTGAGTAAGTCCCAAGTCCCCTCCTGGACCGAATAATACAGTTTGGTATCTAAGAAGACAATATAGGCTTAAAATACATTAGCAGTTACACTGTGCAATATTTGGACTAAGTTTGACAATTTATATATTGTAGAGTTTTTGCAAAGAATTTTACAGCTTGTTTTTGCAGGTATTTTCTCTGTATTCAAATAATTTACTTTTTACTGCAGTAATGGCAGAGGGTAAAAGTAAATTCATAACAGACATATCTAAGTCTGAAAAAGAAATGATAGAAGCACTAGGGTCAACTAGGGTCAAAGTAGAGAATCATATCATTTGTTAGTATTCCCAAAGTGTCTCAGCCAACAAAACTTGATTCTGATGATGATTTTGATTGTCAGGACAAACCTACATTCATGAACAATTATGTTCCAAAATTGTCAATGTTTTCTGGTGACACACCTACACAAAAGGGAGATGTTTCTCATAGAGAGTGGAGATAAGAAATTCAGTGCTTAAAAAGCTTAAATAGAGGTGGTTATAGAGGAAACCATGGTTATTATCATCAGGGCAGCCGAAATAGAAATAATCAACAATCGGGTTACATTCCAAATCAAGACAGTTCTAATTATTCTAAAACTGCTGGTGCTTATGGTGGTCAACAAAGTACTGAAAATTTTGAGCAGTATTTCCTCAATTTCAAGGTCAACCACCAAAGAAGTCTTAACCTATAGGCCGGGGTAAGGGTCCTTTACACTTTTAAGGGCTTCTGTAGATATTGGCCAATCAGGAGCCCAGGTTGACACTCAGTGCCAAACAATTGATGTAGAGATTGGTAGGTCCTAGTAATACTACTGAAATCATTTTACAAAACCAGTCAGTTACTGCTTTAATAGACAGTGGATCACAGGTAACCACTATTTCACAGTCTACACTTGATTCCCTGAATGAAAAACCTCCACTTAGAAATATTAAGGACTTAGGCCTTACAGTATCGGTTGCTAATGGTACCAAACTTAAGTACACTGGTTTTGTTGAGTCTTCTCTTGAACTTCCGTTCTTACCAGGTTATACACTGAATGTTCCAGTATTAGTCCTTTCAGATAATGATTTCAAATCAACAATACCTTATATTGTGTGTTCAAATGTCATTAGAATTTATAAACGTCTGTTTGATGAATTTCTCAATTTGGTTGAATTACCACCCGAGTGGAAAAGAGCATTTGAAGAAACTCAGTTCAAATCATTTCCTATCCGGTCCATCAAGAAGGATATAGTAATTCCACCTTATGAAACAGTCATGGTCAAAGATATAGGCAGAAACCTTGACACTGAAATGGTTGATTGTGTTACGGAAACCCTTGATGATAGAAGTAATTATGTTGTCTGTCCTCGAATTGTCCATGTAGAAAATAGGTCACAAGCCACAATATCAGTGAAAGTTTGCAAATTTCTACCAAACCAGTCGTTATTAAACCTAAGACAGATTTTAGTCAACTTTCTGAGGTCAAAGTGGTAGGTGATTTAGAATACTGGAGCAGTTAATGTTGAAGATGGCGCTGGTCAGCCATTATCTTTTGATAATCTGGGTATAAAATAGATAGGTCAAATCTTACACCAGAGCAATTGTTCAGAGTAACGCAGGTCTTAGGAAAATGGAATCAAGTATTCTCTAAGGATTCAAATGATTTAGGTAACACTGATCTGGTCAAACACAAAATTGTTTTATAAAATGAACGTCCTTTCAAACAATCTTATAGAAGAATTTCACCTGGTCTGTATGAAGAAGTGCGTCAACATATTAAAGAAATGTAAGATGCAGGGGTTATTCGTGAATCTGAGAGTCCTTATTCATCCAATGTTGTGTTAGTTAGAAAGAAAGATGGGTGTCTTCGTTTTTGTATTGATTACAGGTTACTTAATAAACAAACTAGAAAGGATGCTTTTATGTTGCCCAGGTTTGATGACATAGTTGATACTCTCAATAAGTCAAAATACTTTTCTAAATTGGACTTAAGATCGGGTTACTGGCAAGTTGAGATAGAGGAATCTGATAAGCCCAAAACTGCTTTCTCTGTTGGTACACTTGGTTTTTTTAATGTAACCGAATGGGATTCGGTTTAACAAATGCACCCGCTACGTTCCAAAGGTTAATGGAAAAATGCATGGGTGAGATGCACTTATGAGATCGTCTGATTTTCATTGATGATATCTTGATATTTTCGAAAACTTTCGACAAACATATTGAAAGGTTAGAAGCTGTGTTTGAACGGTTACATCAGCACAATCTCAAGTTAAAGCCTTCAAAATGTGAGTTGTTTCAATCATCAGTCGCTTATTTAGGTCACATTGTTTCTGAAAAGGGGATGGAGACTGATCCCCAGAAGGTTTCTGCAATAAAATCTTGGCCAGTCCCTACCAATATTAAAACTTAAAGGCAATTTCTTGGATTTGTTGGTTATTATCGGCGTTTCATCGAAGGGTTTTCAAAATTGGTACAACCTTTAAATGCACTCTTGCAAGGTAACCAAACAGGTCAAAATAGGTCCAAAAAGAAGTCCAAGCTTAAACCTGTTCCTTCGTCATGGGGTGAAACTCAGCAAAAAGCTTTTGAAATGGTTAAAGAAGCCCTAATGAAACCTCCAGTACTTGCCTATTTCGATTACAATCTACCATTTGTCTTGCACACAGATGCGAGTACTTTTGGTCTTGGTGCTATCTTATACTAGAAGCAAAATGGTGTTGAAAGGGTCATAGCTTATGCCAGCTGTGGCTTGCGTCCTAATGAAAAGAATTACCCAGCTCATAAGAGGGAATTTTTAGCTATGAAATGGGCCATTACTGACAAATTCGCAGATTATTTACAAGGTCACAAGTTTGAAGTGGTCACAGATAATAACCCTCTTACTTACGTGCTTTCAAAGGCAAAATTAGATGCCACAAGTCAAAGATGGATCGCTTCTTTGTCTTCCTTTGATTTTACTATCTCTTACAAGTCTGGTAAACTAAATACTGGTGCAGACGGTCTTTCTCGCCATCCCACCCTATCAAAGGATGACATTGGTGCAATATCTTTTGCTGCAAGTTCATTTGTTCCCCTTTCTGAAACGCTTGCAATTTCATGTTTGCATTCGGCCAGTGAGAACGTGGCTTTTGGATCGTTTCAGAGAGTGGACATGCGTGTAGAGCAGTCACAAGACTTGACTGTGGGTAGAGTGATTGAACTTCTAAAAAACGGTTTTCATCCAAGGGGGGAGGACTTACGTGAGGAATCACACGAAGTTCAACAATATTTCCGTCAGTGGAGTCGACTTAAATTAAATTAACTGATGGTATCTTATACCGAACCGCTGTCATAGAAGGTCAATCGGTCAAACAACTAGTCATTCCACCATCGTTCCATGATATGGCTTTAGCTGGTACCCATGATGATGTTGGTCATCCTGGTAAGAAAAAGAGTCTGTGGCTTGCTAGGAACCGTTTTTTATTGGCCAGGCTTGGAAAATGACTTAATCCGTAGAATTGAAAGCTGTAGCCTTTGTAGTTGTTATAAAACACCAGTTAAACCTGCCTCTGACTTAGTTCCTATATATACTACTAGGCCTATGGAGTTAGTAAGCATTGATTTTCTGTCCTTAGAAAAGTCCAAAGGTAGATCATTCTACCCGCTATGCACAAGCTGTTCCTTGTCGCAATCAAAAGGCAAACACCACTGCAAAAGCGTTGTACGACATTTTTTTTCGTACATTAGGCCACACCAAAATGATCTCCTGTTCGTCGGATTTCCCGCATCAATTTTCGAAGAAATGAAAAAAAAATATTTTAATTTTTTTTCTCACCGCCCGCTCCTGTCGTTAAATTTGCATTGGGTCGAAAACGCCAGGTGCGAAAAAAAGTTATTACTTTTGATTGTAATTTATAGTGCAAATTTCTACAGAACATGTTCTTCGGTTTAATACTCAGTTACGCGACGCGATTATCACTATTCCGCGCGGTAGAGACCCGTTACTGGGCGTTAGGTAATGATTTGCTCGATTACCAAATTGAATGTCGTATTTTTGGATCACATCATAAATCAACAAAGGAAAATGGCTCTAACGTGTTTGTTGTTTCCTGTCAATAAAGCCATTTTTCCCCCGACTGCAGTAGAAATACCTCTTAATGCAGACTTCAACGAACTGTTCAGAGCTGCAGCCGTGTATTGTAATTTAAATTTGTCTGGAGCATTTCTCCAAAAGTGTTTCATCTAGCAACTTGAAACTTCATCGGAGGATAAATCTCATTAAGGAAAAGTGCAGTGCACAAGAAACGTAACTCTTATTTCCATACTTTCTGAGTTGTTGCCCTTTGATATTTTTTATCATATTTTTTTGTCAGGAGCATAACTAGAAAAGTATTTGAGATAGAAATTTGAAACTTCATAGGTGGATAGAATGCATTAAGTAAAAGTGCACTGCACAAGAAAGATAACTCTTCCATTTATAATTTTCTAGTTATTGCCCTTTGTTATTTTTCATACTTTTGTTCATACAGGCGTTATGTATTAACAAATTGTGTTCACATGTATAGGCAGGTTCCTTTTAATATCCTCTAACATTGGGTGCAGTTTGTGTCACTAGGGATCATGGTCAAGGGTAACAATTACTAGCAATAGATTTTTACAATTTTTATGCGCCTGCCATAAAATGGCAGGACGGGACGGCATGTAACATTTACCCTGTCAGTTGGTTTGTCCATCCGTCTGTCCGTGTCAAATTTTGTGTCTGCCTCATATCTTTCTCATACATGATGAGATTTCGGGAAAAAAATGATATAAATGATCATAATATGAAGACAATGTGTCGCGTGCATGAACCATGTCATTTGCTCAAAGGTGAAGGTCACAGTGGACACTTAAAGTTTATGCGTAGATGTTAGTGTCTGGCTTATAACTTTGTCAAGCATGACGGGATTTTAAAATAAATTGGCATAAATGATAATCGTATGAAGACGACGTGTAACTGGCATCTTGATCATTATACTTGATGTGCACTCTGCTTATCTGTTTCTAACTGAATTGTTAAAATACATGTATATATGTAGAGCTGTTTTTCTCAAAAAGGCTTTGTCATGTTTAAATCATTCTTTTGAAATCGATAAATTAAAAGTGGTTTTAACACACTCATTAAACGCTATCATGGTTTACATTTTTTTTTCTTCGCTCTTCGCTCGCTCCACTAAATGACTGATCAGAAAAAAAAAAAAATTAATTTTTTTTCGCTCGCTCGCCCCATATTTTTCTCAAAAAAATCCGAAGAACAAGATATTAATTTGGTGTGGCCTTATGGCTTCCCTTAGCAACGCCATAGTGACCAAGGTAGAAACTTTCTTGGAAAAGTCATTGCTGAGCACTGTCGGTTGGTTGGAATTCGAAAAACAAATACTACTCCCTATCACCCTATGGAAGTGGTTCTGCTGAACGTTTCAATCAGACCTTGACCAGAATGTAAGGAACTTTGCCCAATGAACACAAGTTAGATTGGAAAAGCTGTGTTGCCCCATTGGTACATGCTTATAATGCCATGAAAATTAATGCAACTGGTTTTTCTCCACATATTCTTATGTTTGGGTGGCATCCACGTTTGTCAATTGATGCTTGTCTGGGTGTAGACCTAGGTGCTACAGGTTCACCTGATGCAGCTTCCAATACAAGGTCACTTCGAGAGAGAATGAGGTTTGCTTATGAGGTAGCTTCCCATGAAGCCAGTAAGTCTAAACTCAGAAATAAGCAGGTATATGATCAAAAGGTCAAAAGCTCAAACTTAGACATAGGTGATAGAGTCCTTGTCAGAAATGCCGGCCTAAAGGGCAAATGCAAACTTGCAGATACTTGGTCTCGGGAACCTTATCTACTAACGAAAGTTTCAGATAATGATATTCCTATGTATCATGTTAAGTTGGAAACGGGCAAAGGATCCACCCGTGTCCTCCATAGAAATATGTTGTTACCTGTCTACAGCATTTCTGCAGAATTACCCAAGGCTGAGATTGTCCGTCCTAAAAGGGGGCATACCAAACGTGAAACTTGCACTCTGGAAACAAGTCAAAGTAGTACCCTTGAACTGAAAGTATCAGATGATTCTGATTCTGACAGTAACATGAGCACTACTTTGCAAGTTTACATTGTGCCTCAGCGACGCAAACATCCTGCTCAAGGCCGTTGCATTTCTACACCACAGTCAGAGTCTCATACCAGAACTGCCTGTAGCACTGAGTTGTATAGTACAAGTCAGTTTGATAATAGAAGTAGTGTCAACCTAGGGACCCCTGATCCTGTAAATATCTCAGTTCCGCAAGCAGATTCACCGAGTCCGTACTCAAATGCTGAGGATCCACCTGTTACTGTTAATCAGGTCGGACGTTCTACCCGACCAAGAAATCGTCCTGATTATTACGGCCAGTGGGTTTATGGTCAGCAGATAAGTGAAAAGGAAATATTTATTAGATTTACAGAGATACAGTGTAACATGCAGTCTTCAGTTAAAGCCTGTTGGTCTTTTAACATTTTATCAGAGTTTTAACTATACTGTTATGTTTTGGTATTGTATGAGAAGAATACCACAACATATTCCATTGCATTGTTTTAATGATTTTATATGTTCATTGTGTAATTGATACAGCCTTCTAATATAATTCATTATCTGAAATGAAAATGTATCAGTACCTTGTGTTTTGTAGATATATATATATATGAAATTTATGCCGGTACAAGCAGTATGTTGGACTTGCCTTTGCTTGACCAAAAGTACAACATTTAAAAATCTAAGTGTCATGATGTATACATGTAACAAATTTGCATTTTTACATGATTGTTTTTCAATTAAGATGATATCTCATCAAATGTTTTACTTCAAACAGTCTTACTGCTTATATTTGTAGTGAGTAATATAAATACTAGTAGTTTTTCTGCAGCTGAAAAGTAGAGTATTCATATTTTATAGTTGCTTAACTTGGTTCATAACTTAATATTTTGTTTATGTTTTGAATAATTTTGGGTATGTCAGGAGACATATTTTTCCTGGAGGGGGTATATGTAACCCAGGTCAACATATCACAAAATATTCTTAACAGACAATACATAACAGCACTATTATAATGCGTTCCACAATACTACAGTCACTCAACACTCAATACAGACAATACCAATATATGGTCAATCATTGTGTTTACACAATATATTTAATCCAGCCAATCAGTAAATTCCATATATGGAATATATTTCTTTTTCAGTGGTTCAGTTAAATGATAAGCAAGTTTTTGATTGGATATTGAGTGCATGAACGATCATTGCATGAGTGAGATAGAATTCTTTACTTCACATCAGATGTCTGAACTATCCAGTCATCTTGACACACTGGAGTATTACTTTTACTTAAATATTAAATTTAGAGTAAGCTGCAAGATGCTCTGACACTATTGAATATGGATTTACCAAGAACCCTTAATATGGATTTACCAAGAACCCATCAATAAATTTTATGAACCATCTTACAAGTATTTCTTCACTACCAATATCGTTTACAGGTATAATAGTCTAATATAATTAACCTTGGCAGGTCAACAACATGTTTTGACATTTAGAATTTTAATAAAGATTTGGCGTGAATGTGAAGTTATCTGTCTTTTTTTATCGAATATTTTTCGTGTTGTCGCATCGTTATTTCGCTTCCTCGCATTTTACTTCCGTGTCTTTGCACCGCATTATCGTACTTTCGCCTTTAAATGCGCCACAGCGAAACTACAATATGTTTTGCTTTTTTTTAGAATTATATTTTACATGTACAGTTTCATTGTTTTTTATTTGTAATATTATCTGTGATTAATCTTGAATTAGTTTCTTATAATTTATTTTTATCATGTTTTTGTCCTGTTTTTTTTTCTTATTTTCAAATTTCATGTTGCATCATATTTTATTGTCTAGTTAAATTGAACCGTTTTAGACAGCGCCTTTGAATATGTTTTATACAAAATTAACAAATAAACAAATATCAGTGCGCATTGTAATTATGCTTTCGGTATCAACTACTGCATAATGATAATTTTACTTACGCATAAAATCACTGCAAAAATGCACAATTTGTAATCCCAGTTACATTAAAGTCCCAGGATCACAATGACAATTTATTCTTTAACCCCCAAAAAGATGTCTTACCAGCGAAAACGATCTTTATGTGTATCAAAATTAATCCTAACATCTATGATCATGTTACAAATATAGTGCAGTATTTTTCCTCAATAATATTGAATACAAAGTAAGTAAGGCTCTTTCATGAAAAAAAGACTTGAATACGAAAAAACTTGTACATTGTTTTGGAAAAATATAACATGTTTCGATCATTATCATATAAGATCATTTACTTTTGTATATCAGTAAAATCAATGTGATACTGGGACTTTAATCGAGCAATGGACATCAAACAATCACAGTCGCTGTTGTCCAGCATGCATTTTCGAGCAATATAACACACATTTATGCATAAAACAATAAAAAATTGCTACTTTCAATGGGGGACATCGGTGAATTATCCACCCTGAATACACTCTGATATTACATTGGTCCTTCCATTAGGATTCCTCTGCTTTCATCGCTATTTTCTTTTTTTTTTGGTATGGTGATAATTAAGCCTAATTATTCGCAACAATGGTAGTCAGAAAAACATTTAGTTTAGCAACATGTTTTGTTAACACCATAATGTTTGTTTTTTTGATAATCCTAACTTCTTATTTAATATATAAGTGACAATTTTCACAACTAAAAGTCAAGACTACTAAGTCACCACTAAACTAACGGACTTCATTTTACTCGAAATAAGTCTCTTACATCTTAGAACATCTTAGAAAATTAACAGTTGCTATGATGTTTATATACTCATGTATTCATGGAATACGACGATGAAATGTCAAAACATTTTAAAGTCATATTAACTATAATTTATAGCAGACCCTTGTAAATGCTTTTAATACTAAATATAGAAACGGGCCATGGTTACAATATTGAATGCATGTAAAAATACCAACATGATGAGCTGTGTATGCTTAGGAGTAAAGAAAAAACAAATATTATATTTTGTTGAAACTTCCAGATAACGAAAGACAATATTGTCGCCTACATATTTTGCTACAGGTGTTAAGAGTTATTTTTACAGAAGTTAAAATGAGCTATGTAACCGACTTCATAATTCCACCGAAGGAAGACATAGAGTAATCGAACTGTCTGTTTTTAGGTTCGTTCGCCTTATATTTCTTGACCAGCCTAAAGGATTTTAAAATACTTAGTAGAAATAAACAGTAGCCGCATTATTGGAAGAACGTATGGTTGGGATGACTTCTTCCAAGGTCAAGGTTACACAAGAGACCAACAGTTGCATCAGTTTCAAGGACCATGTTTACACCTTAAAGCCACGTAGGAAATTTAAATGTTAGATGATGACGATAATTAGATCACCAAAATATGCATTTTCATGAAGTGTTTGTCATACACTTCCTTTTACCCATGTGTATTTCCATAGCGACATTTGTTGACTATTCAGATAATCATTCATGACAACTGTATAACATGACACATATCTTTATCAAGATTTTACTATAACTATTTACATTATGTTGATTTACACCCTTAAATTTACCCTAAGGCCAGACAAACATTTTCAGTAAACTTGGAATTATTCGTGACCTTTGGTGGCAATGTCGCATCTTGTATAACCTTTTGTTTCAGTCTTTTATTTACTGCAGAAATTTGTACAGCTCACATTTACAATTATGTGATTCTTTTAAAAGAAGCGTGATAAACTGCGGACAACACTCGAAATCTAAATATAGTTTAGTTCCATCATTAATCTAATAGGTGATACATGTATCACCAAGTCAAACAGGTGATATCAAGCATGAAATGATTTCGAACAAACCTGGCACAAATGTCCATTATAATGAAACGAAGTGCAGGTCACCTATTTTATTTTAACTATGTAATTTTACTTACGTAAGTATGACCTTGACCTTAGAGGCAAGCATCTGACTGTGCACATTGATTCAGGATGATGGACAATGGTGGCACGTTATTAAAGAAACTTCCTACCTGCTTGAAGAAGTAATGGCCCGGAAAGAAAAAAACAACTATTTTTTCACCCTTATTCTCTTAATGTGACCTTGACCTTTGGGGTAGGGACTTAGGCGTTGCACTCTGTAGCACGTGTTTATAAAAAGAGTTTTAGTTAATGAGAAATTAACTCACGAACAGCAATTAGCAGTTGGTATATGTTCAAAATAGCAGTATTTGACTAAAACATTGTAACCTGTTTGCTTAAGTGCTAGCTTTATGTTATTATCAGTATTGTTTCAAGTACCACAATATGCATATTTTATTGTCAGCGATAAATTTAATGGTTTGCTATCAGGAAGAAACGTGCATGGAACATCTTTTTGAAAACAAAACACACATACACACAAAAATAAGATAAAAAAAATTAAAAATTTACACAGAATCGTTTGCGAATCAGATTTTGTAATTACGTAAACATGAATTCATTTTGCAATGTCTCCGGCATGATAGAAGCGGGTCATATCAGTTTGCTAGCCATATACACCGCCAAAAACCTATAACTAATCTAGATAAAAATAAAAATATATATTGGTATATCGATGTCCCTGTCCTTTTCCTTTCAAGAAATTCACTCTGTTATTCTATTCTAATTTTCCTTTCATGTTATTATCGTGCGTTCCGGTACAGCACGGACAACTGTTTCGGGCTAAAAAATTTTCAAACTGCTGTTTTAAATTGTAAATCCCAACAGTAATGTGTTCTTTGTTGCGTTCAGTATGTCTTGATTTGACTAAAGGTATGCGGTTGGAAAACATTCCCGCACGATGGATGTCTGGTGTCTAAAAATATAAATGTAGCTATTAGTTTAACGGGAGAGAGACAGACAGACAAGAGAGAAAGAAACTTTTGCCACATCGTGTCAAAATGACGATTACATTGCTTTAATCGAAGTGTAAACTTCGGTCACACAAAGTAAAAATATGTCACAGATTAAGATGCAAGGAAGGCCACATTTATGATCGAATAGCGGTGTAGACTGGTAAAAATATTTGTCTCGAAGATCTAGTAAAGCGTAAAACAGGTTAATCAATACTCAGAACTAGGTCGATGGCGTTCGGTAAAAAACTTGATAATCATCATGCAAATCCTTTGTGTACATGATACAAACTATATTTTCGAATGAATCTTGAAACCTGGTCAAAAATGACTTACAACTGAATTTGTGCGAGCTTCAGAACAAGTTTTTTTGCTTGTTGAATTACTAAGTCAAACATTTGATAAAATGCAAGAAGCCACGTTCTTGATTCAATCATCAAAGACCGCATCGCGTTTTTGTATGACTGAATATTTCTACATCTGTCTTTACGTTTCTTTTTGCGATTTCAAGATTCATTAGCTCACCTTTTAGTATGCTATTTTGTTCGTTGTCCGTCAACTGTCCGTCTGTCGTCTTTTCTTATACCACTGGGTCTATCGTAACTAAACTTTATTGATATGATCCCGTATGGTCCTCTTTCAAAATTGTATAAAAGGTGGAATTCCATGCAGAAGCACGAGGCTTGCAAAACCACGGCTCTGTGTGTGTGTTCAGGGGGGGGGGGGGGGGGGGCAGAATTGGTCTCGCCCAGGGTTTTTTTGATCTCCCATAGGGTTATACAGGAAAAACAGTTTTGAAAGATTTCTTGTCTAAAACAACAAGGCCATAAGTTGAAATATTTGGTTTGTGGCAATTTCTAGTAGACCTTTATCAAAATTATTTATATCATTGCTCCCAGGTCACAAATGACCCCATCCCAGAGGTCACATGATTTGACAATGACTTATTTCAGAAAAACTTCAAACAAACTTCTTGTGAGAACCATTAGGCTTAGAGTTTGTTATTTATATTTTGTATGTTCCATTGTCTAGTGGACCTCTGGCAAGTTTGTACAAACCATGGCTCTCGGTCAAAACTTGCCCCGCCCCTTGAGTCTCTTGGTTTTACATAATGTTATATATAGAAAAAAGTATTCTTCTCAGAAACTATAAGGCTTAGAGTTAAGATATTTTGTGTGCACACTTGTCTAATTTACCCCTTCCAAGTTTTAACAAATCATTGCCCCGGGGTCAAATTTTGCTCCGTCCCAGAGGTCACTTGATTTTACCTATATTTATATAGGAAAAAAAGTTTTAAAAAAGTGTGACCTGAGAGCCATGATTTGTGGTAAAGGTGCCACTAGATATTGATAAAAAATACAAATATCTAAACTCGGGACCTTGCGATTCAACACAATCCTTCATTGTACAAGTATCCAACCTAGGACGATTTTTTTTATTTCCGAGAACTATTTCTGGAAATATTGGTCATATATTACGCTTAATTACACTATTCAGTTGTGTTACATTCACAACTTGATTATTCCATAAAAATGCAAACCTATCTTTTCTGAAATAGCCTTAACATTAATAGCCCATTTATTACATATTCACATATTCACTACGTGCATATTTTATCACTAGCACTTTGTAAACAATGAATTTTGTTGCTTTATAATTCTATACCTGAACTTTATGATACGTACTTCACGCAAAAACAAATAAAGGTACTCAACTAATTTCGCATTAAACTGTAGCATTATGGATCTGTTGTCGAACACTTGACAACTGCTTTAGAAATTTTTAATGTACTCGCTCAATATATCAGGTGAATAATGAAATTCGCAAACTGCAGACCCGTTAGTCTGGAATACCTGCCCCTGACACTACGTAGTATAGTAGGCAGGGAACCAGACTGCAGACCCGTAAGTTAGGATGGCATTATCATACTAACAAAAGTTTCGCCTTTTCTTATTTTTCGAGCGGCAGTGATTCAAATGAATTCATTGCACGCAGAGCCATTAGATCTTGCTTAAGTAAAGTTTTGTTGTGCCTAATAGAAGTTACCGTTTACAGAAATTGTATCACCCAAATAAGTGAGAAAAACAAACAGTACAACTAAATATGGTACGAATCATTTATTTTTCACAGCCTTTTATATTTACAACAGTAATGTTTCGATTTTGGTGAGCCTTAACTAAACAACTTAATGTAATTGTGTCAATGTTATATTCATTCCAGTTTTGAAATCAAAAGATTTAAGTGTCGTACTCTATCATATTTTATGACATACTAGCAAAATATACTAACAAACTTATACCTTTTTCTTCCTCCTTCCTGTTCTTGATATCACTTGCCATCTGTTCAAACTGATATAACACAACCTTTAAAACAATGCTTTTCAAAGTATGACACTATATTACTTAAAATCTCACCAGATTTATTATGTATAAAAGGTAATGAGACAGTTGTTTGGGTGCAAAACCGACAGTAATTTAGTACGTACAGTACAAAGACATACTCCTCATTTTGCGGATGGAAAAGGGGCACGTACTTAAGGTTAACTTTGTACAATTTCTGAATTTGCTATAATGATTTCTTATAACATACTGTTGTGAACAAAGATGCAAAAAACGAAAGGGGTTTTATTATGAAGCTTTGGAGAAATTAAAGATTGAAATTACTGACAACTATTTTCCTTTCATTTATCATTTTGAAAGGCTTTATAACAATTACAATATACGTAAAGCGAAAGAAATTCAATCCAATTAATATATATATATATCTTTTTAAAAAAGAAATAAAAAGCAAAGAACTAAAGAGACATAATGGCTCTGAAGCCACAACATTCAGTGAAAAGTCTAAAGTCTACACAACTCAATGGTATTGAGCATTATCCAGAGTGGAGGTAAGGTATTATGGATCTAATGCCTTAACTGAATACTGCAAGACAGCTGCGTCAGACTGCTATCGTAGAGTTATAAAAAAGCTAGTTATATTCCAAAATCTCTATTTAGAAATTAATATCGCAAATTATTTAAAAACTTGTAAAATGTTAAAATATATATGGAACTAACCGTTTATCACGGAAACCTTTCTTCGACAAAGGGTGGGTATCAACATTGAGTTTTACTTACCATATTAAAATAATGGTAACTCCAAGTGAAATAATTATTGTAATAGTCATATACGCAGCTCTTTCATCTGTTTCTCCTATCGAACAATCCACGGCAAGACCAGGCTCTAGCGGCATGCATCTTTTTGCAATGGAACACACCTGCGTGATACTTAAACTTTGGTTCAACGCGTAATCCCTAAAAAAGGCGTAAGGCAGCTTGGGTGGTGGGCATGGTGCACAACTTAGCAAGTCGTTTGTACAGCCAGCAGAAGAACATGTGCACGGCAGCAAATACTTAGACATCCCTTTATATGCTTTGAAATGTGTAGAACATGTTTTTTTATTTCGCCAATATTAACAAACGCTTATGTTTTTACACTCAAAAACGAGCATTCCTTTTGCTATAGAATTTTCCATCAGCAAGATGCAAACGTACCATTTAAACCATTTTGAATGCTTCAGTTTCACCTGTTTGTTGCCATAATAGCATATCAGTATGTTATAATACATTTCAACAAGATAAAACAGGTAAAAAGAAGTCTTTTGAAAATAGGTACTCATCTCCGTATACACTTTAACATGTAAAACTGTTTTCTGTCAAGAAAAAAATAACATCAAGGATTAGGGAAGTAAACACTATCATAGCGTGATCAATTCAGCAACCTTTATAATTAAACACGGACATTCTATACAAAAAGCCTTAAACAGAAGATTCTAATTAAAAACAATTCATTTTTTTTCATTAAACTAGATCTATATTTTCGTAGGCGGAACTTAGTAATGTCCTTATGCTGATGGCTGTTCTTTTTTACACTGCGTATTGAAAACTTTCGATTTAAGAGACAAGTGCTCGCCAAATTACTTAATTAAAGTAATAACTTCTTTCAGTTTCATTTTAACTCTAAGTCATTCCTTTTGAAATCAACTAATATCGTCACCATAGTCACATCAACACCGTATTTGAGAGAAAAAATCCAATCCAAACTCCCCGCAGCGGTTACTTCCCGTGATCAGCACAGAAAGTAGCAAAGCGTGGCGTAACTCGTGCAAGGAGTTAAACCAAAGTTTTTTTTATCAGATTTCTCAAAAGTCTTGGTAAATTTTCAGTTGTTTTGTTGATAATTATTGACTATACATGAGTGATTGAAAAACATGTCTTCCAATTGGAATTCATTTTTTTATCCAAATGTGTGAATGAACAGCTTTAACCATAACTAGAATGGTCATCTGATGTCAAACATTCCTTGGGTTGCTTTTATTTAAACCGTTTTAACGGTCGGTGAGAAACAGTATCATGTAATATTACTTTTTGGATAAACAGCTGGAAATTTTGAACCTCTGGGCATTCACGTTCCGGGGGCTGTTAAAACAAGTTTTGAAAAGTTTTTCACCCTAACGAAACTAACGAAAGTGCAGGTACTTGTACGTTACATTAATTGAAATACTATGTGGAAACTTCCGGCACCAAAAATAAATTAACACTGAATTTATGACAATTGTTTTATTTACATTTTTGAAGAGCCCAAACCGGCACTATAGAAATGCTGTTAAAAGTGTGATAATGATTAAAATAGTAAATGAATAAAAAAACAAATATTAATGAATAATAGCTGAATAAAATCACGGACAGCCTTGTTGAGCAGGGACTAAGACTTATTTTCACTACTTCTTGAAAACAGAAAACCGATAAAATAATGGTGATGATAATAATAATAATAACAAATTAATGTAATGGAAATGATTTAGATTGAACAGAAATGTTGTTCCTCTAACTGGAAAATATGTGGCTAGATATGTATCTTTAGAAGAGTGGTATAGCTTGACAAAAGAAAAGTTTTGTAAGTAGTACTTTGAGAGTAACATGACAAGATGCAGTCCTGAATATCAAAATTATATAATTAATCAATAAAGCTGTTTATATGGCAACAAAAGCCAGTTTATTTATCTTTTATTTTTGGTCTGAAAAGGGATTTTCTGCAATAATGTATGAATACTTTTTCATGACAACAGAGCAAAAGTACTGTTTTTATCTGTCAAATGCATATTCCCTTGATAATTTCATTGACCCAGCACAGATGATTCTGTTATAAGATATATAGGACATTTGTTTGTTTCAGTGAAATATCGATTTTATTTCACGAGTGAAGATCAAAAAAAAAAAAAAAAACATATTTTCACGAGTGGCGTAGCCACAAGTGAAAATGTCAGTTTTTGGGGTCTCCAATCGTGAAATAAAATCGGTATTTCACTGAAACAAACACATTTTCTTTTTATTTTATGTTTTTCTTGACAAACTAAAACTTTCCTGTGGAGGGCCCCAAATAAAAGCCGCTTTATTCCAATCTTTAATGATAAAGCAATAGAAAATAGTTCTGACATTTATTTCAGATACAAGTATCTCAAACATCTTATCTATCTGTATCATCTAAAGAAACTGAAAAAAAATAACTTAAATTTAAAAATTACGCAATTGTCAAATGAAAAAAAAATCTGATATATGTCTCACCATGAATGGCGGAATAATACACACACCAATCAGGTGGCATTCGATTAAGAAGTTGTGGGACTGTTGTGCAGAACTTGTGACAAATGTATCAAAGGGAGGTAATATGTTTAAAAAGGTAGTTCTGCAAAAACAGTGGGGGGAAAATCCACAGTATTAAAACAGTGGATTATCAATTTTATTTCACTGTGAAAGCTCTATAAATCACTAGAAAACATAAAATAAAAAGACAGAAAGAATAATCTCCAAAATCTATGTCTAAAGCAGAAACAATATCTGGTTAGTCCAAGACACATAAATTGGCTGACAATCAGAGAATCTAACCTGTCAATACAATCTTCCGACAGCAAGAAGAACCTAAAACTTCCCTTAATCTGGTACTTGACAAACTAGAAAAACTGATCAGCTAGGGTTGAGAAACCTGATTCAAAGACAAATGAAAACAGTTTTAGAGAAAACCAGAAGAAAAGGCCATTTAATGGTCAAATAAATTACAGTTGGCATGATTATGGAAAAGCTTAATACAAATAGAAGAACAAGAACAACTGAGATTATAATAATCAGAAACAATGATGAAATGACAAGAGAGATGACAAAAATAATACCCAGAATAAATGGAAATTTCGGAAACGGGAACAGATCTAACTGGGGATCAGAACCAGACTTCACCAAAATTAAGATGCTTTACAGTCTAGGGCCAGAAATGGCTATTATTAAGATACTTCGATAATTGGTAATCTTTCGTTGGTAAAGCTTTACTGAACATTAACCTAAAACTACTTTTCAACACGAAATGTTAATATCTGATAAATGTATTTTCAAAATGTACCCTTAGGTAGAGATTTTATGATATAGAAATGTGATCTCATTTTAGGTAAGAAAAATAATCAGTCAAAGGTAAAAGAAATTCTTGTTATATCAAAAAATAAAATAGCAGGTAGTTATTGCTGAGTTACAACAGCAAAGAAGTAGATAAAGAACCTAATTCCCTAATTCTGAGAGGTAGTTTTGTCCGCAGTTACTTGACACTCGAAAAAGAACAATGAATTTTGCAATACTAAGGGTTTGATTCTTTTCAAAGAAAGCAGAACTGATGGTAGCAAAGTTCTTAACACTGCGTAAGGTTCATATCAAAATCTACATATCACATGTACATATCACAATTGCCAATGTGTGGTCATGACAATTTTCTGTTATACTCTTCCTGTGTCTCTGTCTGTCTGTCTGTCTCTCTCTTATTTGCTCTCTTACATATTGGTACTATTAACATCGTCAGACGTTCTTGATATGTTTGCACTATCGCATTTCCTCGGTTTCGGGATACCCATCGCGACTGTATCATCTTTCCTTCATTTCTAATGTCTTGATAAAAAGGGGCTCCTACTCTTACTCTCATCTTCCTGTTTGTAGGGATCGAGTTCAAGTAAAGGTACAGGTTTATCTTCTTTCTTCTCATGTCCCTGTAAATATGACGGAAAACTATTCACTTCACGAAGTCACAAACACATTTTGTATCACTAGAAGGATTGTAAATGACAATACGATTGAATAAATTCAACGGTGACATCCAAAAAAAATTTCCAAGATTGCATGTTTACAAGGATTCCCTGTAAAACAAGAAGAGTTTAAAAAAGGTTATGGAACACAACGTCTCAGAATTAAACCATTTGTTCATATTTTGTACATTAATGTTACACCAAGGTTCTATTTTTCTTAAGTAGAAAGGGTTACCTAGGAACAAAGTTGAAAGTAATGTCTTGACAACCGCTATCTTAACCAAACAAATAAAGCTAAATGTTCCCTTTTTCAACAATTCTGAAACTAAACTAAGATAATTTTTAACAAAGTAGGAAAGATATTTTCTACTGTGTGTGTCTCTTCCTAACTCGCAAACCCACCCCCTCCACCACCTCCATTTTTCAAGTCTGTTACTTCTCGAGTAGCACATATTTAGTTTAGCACGCATACTTAAAGAGGCTGTACTCCAGATTTGACATATAAAAATTTTTTTCATAAATTATATATTTAGATTCGGTGAGATTATAACAACATAATATTTTACTTCAAAACTGATTATAAAAGTCAAAATAGAATAAAAAAAAATATATATTTTCGCTCCAGCCTGATTTGAACTCTGGACCCTCATGTTAACAAAATATTTCCAACGCTTTTACTGTCACCACCATCGCCGCATGTGATATTACGGGTATTTACTTTAAATCTTATACGATATAGTTATACCGTCGCGTTACGGTATAGCACTTTGAAAGGGAAAAAAACTCAATTTATAATGTAATTGTTTGACTTATTTTTTGTCGGTAGGTTATTTTTTAAGCATTAATCATAAATATTACAAGAAATTTATAATACAAGAAAACTTCCTTTTTTTGTCATCTGGAGCACAGCCCCTTTCAGGATTGTGTTATGAATGTGAAAGGAGTCAAACACTGATCATTTATCATACAAGATTTTTTTAAAAGTTTTTTTATACGCCTCTATTACCCTTCTTATAAGTATCTTACATTATAATGATTAGTAACGAACATTTTTTGATATTTATAGCAAGTTACTTCAACATTCTTCAAATATAAAACACTATGAATATATATTAAATTAACTTACAGTAATTTTCATGCTTTTGTTATCTTCACCTTTAAGATTAATATGTTTCATTTGATACACACACGTGTACACGCACGCACGTACGAACAGATTTATAGAATTTATGAGTGACTGAATATACTTTTTTAAAATAAAGCCCTTAATACAATTCTCAGTTCAAAAACTTTAAATAAAAAAAATACATACTAGAGAATTCTTAAAATACTGTTCCCTGAAATATCAACTTTTTAACATCGTTATAAAAGAACGTTATATAGAAATACACACACCATGTATTTCATTTGTCAGAGGTATGCCATTCGTTGTAAGGAAGTTATTTTTATATGGACTTGAAAACTGCTAAAATTTGGGTTACTGATATGAAATGAGAAAGATTATCTGAGATGTTCACCTTTGTATCTTTTTCAAGTTAAACAACAATTGAGATGTTGAGCAATTGTTGAACATTTGAAATAAAAAAGATGTTTGCAGTTATACTTAATTAATCTAGTTTACTCTAAACAAAATGGTTTTTACTATGAAACAAACGGAGAAAAAAAGAGAGATGTTTGTAAACATAGATGCCTCCCAGCGCCTTATCGATAGAGGCAGCCATTGAAGTATAGGAATGTGAAGGACAGGGACTTGTGTTAGTACATTAAGTGGAGGATGCCAGGGGCTTCAGATAATAGCAAAAGCTATTGGCCGTGGCAAGTATATGAATGAGAGGAACTATAGATTATGTCAATGACACTTTGGTAATAAAATGTATAAAGGTCAATTACTTGAGAACAAGAAAGAGTATAGGAATTGCATAGGCAGGTAGGTTGATAGGAAGGTGAGAGGCTGGTTAGGTTCCTAGTTTTGAGGCAGAAAGGCCCAAGGATTTATCATTGTCAACCCGCATTGCAAGTTAAAAACCCTAGGCTGAAGCATTCTCTAGTTATTCATCAGAAACAATTTTTCAGTTAATAATCAATATGACCTTGACCTTTGATCTAGAGACCCCAAAAACTATAGGGGTCATTTACTGGCCAAGACCAACCTACACAAATTATGAAGTTTTAGGAAGCTTGGGCCAAAGCGTTTTATAGATCAGAAACCGTTTTGCTTTTCAAGATCACTGTGACATTGGCCTTTGACTTAAAAAAAACTACAAGAGTCGTCTACTGGTCATGACCACTACATCCGAAGTTTTAGGAACCTTAGCTGAAGGGTTTTCTAGTGATTGATCGGAAACCGTTTTGCTTTTCAAAGTCACTGTGACCTTGGCCTTTGACCTAATGTTGAGAAAAACTATAGGGTCATTTACTTGTCATTGACAACCTACATACCAAGTTCGAGAAAGGAAGGTCTAGGGAATCTTCAGATATTGATCGGAAACGAAGTGTCCACTGACCGACCGACCGGTTTTTGGAAAACCATATAACCCCCGCATCTTCGATGGAGGGAGGGGTCATAAAATAATAGGTGGTACTTATAAAGTAACTGTTTTGAATGGTAGTATACCTCTTGAAGGAAGTGAAACGCGGCAACAACATGCAAAACTAGGTTTGGTTCGTTGATTTTTCGAAAGTATTATTAAAATCTGAATAATAGCTGATGAGAATTGATGTATAAAAATTCAAAGAACCATAACTCCGTGAAAAGTCACCAGAGCTGAACCTGACAACGATTTGCACAACAAGACTTAGTACCTGGTTCTTACAAAGTATTATTGATATCTAAGTAATTGTTTCTGAGAACAGTCCGGATAAATTTTGTCTACGGACGGACGAACAGACCGACCAACGCACGTACATCCAATATGGCCCTAGATTGAATATCTGTGGGTATAGAAATAGATTAAAGTCTCGATTACACATACTTGCAAGCTTTCGTAAAATCATCCTGTATGCATGAAACATAAACTACTTAAATTACACAAAAAAATGTATTTCTTGAACAGTCAACGTATCGTAGTCTACCAAGTTTATTAAATGAAAACCAATATGTCACAGACCCATGATGTAATACATGAATATAATTACATGTAAATGACAAAGGTGTTCTCAAAGAATAATACATAAGTGAACTTACATATTACATTTATACTAGGCTTTATGATAACAAAATGAACTATGGTGTGCCCAGTATATTAGTACTTCACATTTTTCTATGTTTTCTCCCATCTATAAATACTTCAATGCCGTTACTACTTTTAAAATATCTTTAATTCCAAAATCTTAAACTCAGTCCAGTCCTGTCCTGTCCTGACTTGTCGTGTCCTATAATGTACCAAATATTAATATACTGAACAGTACCGTCCCATCCTGGCCTACACTGTAAAGTACTACACTGCTCTTTGTTATACTACGCTGTTTTGCTATGCACAATTTTGTCCTGCGCTATGCTGCACTTATCTCCACTGCAGTGTTCTGTACTGCATCGTTCTATACGGAACTGAAATGTACTGAATCGTGGGCTGCGCTGCACTGCACTGGACGGTACAGTATTGTGTCCGTGCTGTGCAATTCTGTACTGTTAAAATGTCAGAATTTAGAAGTCTGCAGAAATTGTTAGTTTCTTAGTAGTTACAGTTATGGAACAGATGCGGTAACAGAATGGCTGTAATAAATACTTAGCCTTCGTCGTTGGAAATCGGCCCTGCCCCCTGAAAATACTGAATCAAAACAAGGAATAGGAATGAATGAGAATATTTTCGATATTTCATCGGAAGAACACAGGCTTATCATGCTTGACAGGTTCTATATATCAATATTGCTATTCCTCTTGACCCCGCAGGTTATTTTTGCTACCACTACCAGCAGAAGTTTGCTCGATTCTAGTCTTGAAATGCTTGTCACGTATCAGTTCATTTTTTTTAACAAATTTTGATTACACCTAACTCATGTAAATGAGAAAGTTGCTTGCAAGACAGAGTGGTTTACACAATGTGAATACTTTTCCCCCCGATAATTTTCTAAATACATTCCCAAGCGTGTTTAGACAATTGAGAAAAATACTCATCCTTTGACATGTTGCAAACTTCCGTGCGTAGCATACAGCTTTCTCCTTACAGCTGTGTGTCATAAAACTTGAAATGAAATGATTACAAGGGTTTGAAAACTCGAATAATGTGTGTGTCTGCTTCGCGTGTTAGCCAAAACTCACAGGGTGTGGCCAGAATGGATATATCGCATGTAACCGTTAGGCCGAAAACCATTTTAAAAAAGAAGACAAAGAGAGATATCCACCGACAATCGGCAGAAAGCACGGAAGTTTTAGTGGAGTAACGCCACCCGTCAAGCTCTGAAGACGATCTTCATTTCACTACGACAACTACATGTCTATTGGATTTAAAAAAGCAAAGTTTGGAATGACTTTGGTATAAATTAAGATCATTTCCGCCAGTTAGACATCTCACTTGGTAAAATAAGTTCTGCTTGTAATGGTGATCTTGGGACTTAAATATTTAAATCTTTGGAAAAAAAACAGCATCGTTGGACACCCTCTGTCTTCCATTACGTAACAATTCATCCATCGATATAGTATACTACACAAAGTTTGTTAAGCCCCAAGTTTTCCACGTATCATTGTGAAGTCTACAACATTTACTTTTATGACATTTACATTGAAAATCGTGAAGTAATTTATCGAGAATGTCCCCAATGTACACATAACCTTGAATGACAGGGAATTTCCTTGTGCAAGTCGTGCAAACGAGATGACACTGTATTTTCATAGTGTTTATTTAACACTGCATACATGTACCTGACATGTGTTGGGTATTCAGTCCTCAGTTTCACTTGAAAGACTGACCGTTTATGGCTGAATTGTGGAAAATTCGAATGTTAGAAGGCATTTATCGGATACAGAGACATGGCGGACAGTTGGAATGGTGGAGCAAGGGGCTCTTTATCGTGAGGTTGGCACTTTGTATGCACCATACGGTAATCACTAGAACCTGGGGGAGGTTCCAAAAGTATGGTACACCTGTCAGGCGACATGGTGGGGGCAGAAGAGGCTGATGATCGTTTTCAGGTTTCGAAGACACCAACACTGCAACCCAACTTCCTGCTGACCTTCAAAATGCTTCTGGGGTCCGTGTTTAAACCAAACCATACGCACACGTTTGCATGAAAGTGGTCTGCAGTCGAGAAGACCATGTGTACGGATCTTGTTGTCTCGAACCACCACCAGCTATGCTATGCTTGGGCCGTGGACCATGTTGGTTGGAGCAGGAAGGCATGGCGACCTGTCCTCTTTACCGATGAGCTTGGCACTGCCAAGACTACATGGATAGGCTGCCTAGAGTATGGCAACATAGCTGAACACGACCAGTATAGTGGAGGCTCAATAATAGTACGAGTGGAATCAGCTAGGATTGACGCACTGACCTCGTTGTCTTTTACGGAGGCACACTGAGTTCCAAGCGGTATCGAGACGAGATTTTCGATACCCAAGTAAGGTTGAATGCTGGTACAGTTGGTGATGGGTTCATTTTGATGGACGATATTGCCCGTCCTCATACAGCCAATGTCGCCTAAGAGTAGTTGCAAAGAGAGGGTATTACTCGTTTGGACTGACAAGTTCGATCCCCTGGCCTAACTCCCATTGAGCACATGTGGATTGAGTTACAGGTCCGCATTTCAGCCCGTCAGTTCCAGCCAAGAAGCACCAAGGAACTAGGTGACGTCCTTGTAAACGAGTTGAACACCATTACAGAAGCGGTGTTACGAAGTCTGATAGGGGGCATGCAACGACGGTGTCAAGCTGTCATCAACAGCAACGAGTCACATTCACGTTACTTAACTCAAATCAGTTTCATAAAAAGTTTGTCTTGGGCAAAAATTGTTTTTCGTTTTACAATGATCAACATACCCATCTTTAACATCATCGCATTGAAAATTAAAAAAAAAAAGAAAAGGAAAAGGAAAAAGAAAACACATCACAATTGTTAAAACATTTCTCTATTTTGTTTTATAAACCACTAATCATGTGACTGAAAAGAAATAAAACTTACAACTGGCATACAACAAAAGATATGTACAAAAATATTCTTGGTGCTTAGCAAACTTTGAGTAGAAAATAATGTAGTGTAAACGGAATAATTATACTGTGAGTACGCGACGATCGATGTAATAAAAGAAGCGGTCACATTTATAGGCGGCAAACTCAAGCTGTTATATATATGATGTCCTGATAAGGCAGTTAGCGAGTTTTGACTTAAACACATATATTAAAAAATAAACTCGAAAGAGTGGCGGATAACTTAAAAGGCATTGCGAGATTTAGTTTCGACATTTGCTATTGTTACGAGGTAAATGATTTGCTGATAAGGCATAATAGTTTTTTTTTTGCATTTGTTTTGAAAAGGTTTTAAGTTTAAGTGCAAACACATATTGATTCCTACATCTATCACAATCTGGTTCGCGACAAGTTGCAATAAAAATTTTGACATCCCAACCTTTTTTGCACTGAAATTATTTTAAACAACAACAACAATCACTTTTATTAATGTTATATTACACACTAAGTTGTAATAACAAGACTCATTTTCTTTAACTGAAAACGTAGGAGAACAATTTTTGCAATTTTCATTAACGATTTTGTCCCTTACATATCGTTGTTTGAGCATTTTAGTTCAAATGACTGTAATAAACTTGTCTGTCTATCAAAATGCATAGAGAAAATCAGTATAAACGAATTGCGACAGCTGTGTTTTTACCACTTTTAGACTGGAATGTAATCGTTAAATGGACTTGTGAAAGACTTCTGTAATCGTTTTGTTCTCCTTGACAGTAAGATGTTTACATGGACTAATAGATGAATTGTTTATTTCGAAGATTAACGATTCATGTTCAATCATTAAAAATAATAATACTAGTAAAGAAAAAGAAGCTAGCGAAAAAGATTAAATAGGATATGCACACATGAATATGTAGTTTGGTCATTGTTTTAGGTGCAATCCGTAACACATTAACAGAAAAATGTAAACAAGATAACTAATTAGATAAATAAATAAATGAATAAAAATTAGGACCTTTCAAACCCATTAGTTTAAGAATAAATGAAAAAGTTAATCCCTTGTGCCACAAATACTTTAAAGGCAAACTTTAAGTATAGGAGCATATTTTTTTACACAGCTAGGTGCCATTCAAGGTAAAATCATCACATTTTGTTTCTGTCTTTATTTAGCAGTGAAATAAATTTTTCAAAATAACTGACACAGGAACTGTTATATTCTGGTCTTTATAATTGGAAACTTAATGTTAGGAATATTTCAAAGTAAAACAAAGTGTAATATTTATTTGTAGAATTCTTTAAATTATCATATTATTTTAATATTCATATTCACTGTTCTTCATAAATCTTGTTACTGTACAGATTTTTTTCCTTTTTGTCCTTGTCTACCTCGATAAATAAATAATCGTCAGACTCGACATGTTACTTAAAAATTTCAAGAGTTCTTCACACTCTATGTGTAAATTTTATCTCCTATTTGAGTATTTAGAGGTCGTTATAAAATGATAAAACCTAAGATACATGAAACAATAGTTTTGTGGCTGTAATTCATTGTATTGTTATTTTCTGATCAATAGTTTTCTAATTTCTTGACAGCTGATTTTATATACCAACACCAACAAGCTTCCAAAATTTAAACATGCTATGTATCTCCTTATATTACGTAAAATCCATTTCCCGGATAAAATATTTAAAAAGAAAAACTCAACAAAATGACGTATAATAATAAATGCTTCTTTTTGTTTCAATGAGTAAGTCTGAAATATCAGAATTCTTCTTACAAAAGAACGAGGTTACATATAAAAGTATGCAATAGGTTCACATTGAGTGAAACTAACATCAACTAAACCCTCCTCTTCAAAATATGTTAGTAAAATTTTATCAGAACATAAGAGTACCTTGTTCTTCCGGCGTTGATTTCTTCTCCGTCTGATACACCTGAAAAATGCAAATTTCTACAACTTTCTTGAAACAAAAAAACATTCTTAAAGAATGTGGAATTTTGAAACAAATAAACATCTTTATATTTTTTTTCAAAGTTCTCTTCAAAAGATTCTTAAAATCAAGAGCTGTCGACAAATGGTACGATCTTTAACGCTTCAAAGGGTTTTGGTCTGAACAGTGCTTTTTTAACAAAATGAAGAAACAGCGCGACTTGTTTAGAGTTAGCAAATTTACCTTGCAAGTCAACCTTATCGACTAAAGTTCTACATGCAAATGAGTATAATTTTTTGACACTGACCTCCGGGCGAAGGGTTTGTCTAAATCACGTGACTACAATTTTTAAAAATCTTCAATCACGTGAACAAAATTTCGAATTTCTTCATCATGCGTACAATATCATAAAGTCATTAAGCACAGGAATAAGATTTCAAAATCCTATATCACTAGAAAAAGAATCCATTGTACATCTAAATCACGTGAACAAAATTTCAAAATCCCTCTTATTGTCAATAATATTTTATAATCCTTTTACTAAATAACAGACAGGACTCGAGCGTTCGAAAGTGGAGTTCTCTATATTTCGTGGGACAGAAGAACGCACTTACGGACAGACAAGCAGATACTTTAAAAGGCATTTAAAAAGCTCTATCATTCTCTTGTCGTGATATAATTGTCAACCTGTATTTTGTAATACGGAATCTTTAATTCGCAATTTACATCTCACATCTTGCAGTATCATTAACCAGCAGTACTTAAATAGCAAACAGGCAAATTGCTAAAGTCTTGAGTGGCACCTTTTTAAATTCGCCCTTGTTACAGGAAAAAAGAAACAAGGGACGCATCACGTATCAACTTCTTACATGATCAATATTTCTGGTAACTTTTTTTTCTATCAAAACGGCTAGTGATATAAATGAAGTATCAAGAAAGGATGGGTGAAGTATTTTCAGATATCTGACTTGAACTTGTTTATCTAATCTGTTTTACCATTATGATCGTACAAGCGGAACTAAATTTGGAAATGTAAAGTCATATCTCTAAAACTTGAAAACCTTAGGGAATTAAGACCATTCTTCTACCTACCATATTATTAAGAGAAAGATGCAGATGCCAACAATGACGCCACAAATCACATATGCAATAACCATCCATATATTTGTTTCAGACGTAGATATAGACACTTCTGTAGTTGTTTCCTCATCTGGACAGTCCACGGCAAGGTCAGACTCACTCAGCATGCATCTCCGAGCAATCGAACAAAGCTCCGTGAATGATAAACTTCGGTTAAGCACTTGTTCCCGAAATTCGCCGTAAGACAACATGGGCGGTGGACATGGCGCATAATCTAGCAAGTCGATTTTACAAACATCAAGAGAACATGTCATACACGCATATAATAATCCCAACATCAGAGAAAGAATTGTTTACAATGAATTGTTTTCATGCACATTTAATCCTTATCTACATGTTTCACTGAACCACTTTCACATGATTTTGTAGTTCCGCAATGATAAACTTGTTTGTTTTGCTATAATATTGCAGCGATAATGCCCATTCAATGTGGTTATTACATGTGTCCAACACAGCCGCGAGTTAAAATGATAATGCTTCAATATTTATGTTGTCTTCTAACTGATTTTGTAAATACTTTGTTATGGAACGCAAATCGAAAGCTACCTTTAATTTGAGATCTGAGAGAGAAACACACCTCTCTTTAATTTTTTATCGCACGCATTCAATTCATTACAAAGATATTAAAATCCATTCAAATCGCAAAGACACAATAAAAACTATTTTAAGCGCGAAGTAATTATATTCTTAATGTTCTGAGTAAGATAAAAACTACGTATTTAAAAATATTTCTATAGTTTGCATATCGGTAATGCATTTGAAACAATTTCAATCCGACTGTATGTTTTATTATAATGAGACCTTGAAATCATTTCACCTGTCTTAAGCAAGGTAACTACGCCTCCCTAAATCAGGGGAAGTCACTCTTGTTATCCTCGACATTTTTGTACTCACTTTGTCAGCAGGGACTACAGTGTTACCATTTTCCAAGGTCTGTACGATGCTTTCGGGGAAAAAAACTGAGCGCATACAAATTAGTGAACCGCAACTGACAAAATAGTGCACAGATCTTAGCAATGTTGTACAAAACACGTAACTATTTTGTAAATACCTTCTTTATATTTAATAGTTTATTATTTGGGATTTTGTTAGTATAATCATATTTGCTTACTGATTTGAGAGACCAATTGCTCATTGTGTGGTTAGTCTGGTTCTCGTCTCAATCTAACGTTAATTGACTGCCGGGTACCAACTTAATTATACCGCCAAATCGCGTCTAAAATATGCCTACCTCTCTCTCTCTGAGTTTATTTATTGTCGGTACCGGTTGCCCATATGACCGACGCTCCCACGCATTAGTTACTTTATGTTGTTGGGATCGTGCAAGATACAGAAACTACCCCGTACAACACTGATACATGGGACCTCGGTTTAACGTCTCATTCGAAAGACTGTTAGTAATGTAAGTGGAGGAGCGGGGGATCGATCTCGCGACCCCTGGGTTACCAGACCAGCGCGTTACCACTTGACCACTGATCCGATCATAGGAGTGCAATGTTTAACTTGCTTAAAAAATGGGACCAAATGTTAGAGAATGTTGATCATTATCATATATGATATTTTCATGTTCATACCGATGAAATATTTCATAATTGTTTAAGGTTAATACAATATTTAAATTTCAATATTTCCTTTTATTGAGTGAAACGACATAATAATAATAAAAAACGAAAATCATCAATAAAAACTAGTCCACTACACTTGCGATAACTTAATATAGCGCGCACTAATGAAATTGCCAAATGATCAATATTTCCGGTTTAGATTCTTCGGATGACCCAGAACAACTAGTCCACTACACCATTCGGAACACCTCGGGCGACTTCAATAAGTCAGCTCGGAAATAATGTGGTAGGCGCCATATTGGACTATTTTGTAATACAGGTGGTGTCTGCTAAATTGAAAACATTTCTTAAAGCCTCTACCTGTTTATACTTTGAATGAACTTTTCTTTTCATTTTTTTCTAATGCATATGACAAACACTGCTGGAGTTCTGCCATGTTTGTTTATATTTTTATTAAAGCCGGGGCGAATTACCATTTGGTGTATTCATACACTTACATACGAGGTCTTTATACGAAGTTGTCGGAAAATGCCGAGTTGTTACGATTGCCACCACACTTGCGATAACTTAATATAGCGCGCACTAATGAAATTGTCAAATTTTCAATATTTCCAGTTTAGATTCTTCGGATGACTCAGAACAACAAAGTCTTGCTTCATATGCTTAACTGTATATATCTGCATGTGTTATTTTTCCATTTTACGTTTGCGTGCATTTTTATTTCCACAATTATTCTCCTTGAAATATATTTTGAAAGTCTTTCGTAACGTCTGACATCTGACATTAAACTAAATTATTGTTTTTTCTATTACGATTATGTGCTCAGGTATAGGCCTACTTACATGTACAGAGAAAAAAAAATATTAAGATTGTACTTGATCTTGTGTCCTTTTTAAGAAAATGGTTCTCCTGAATTTGAGAAACCGTGCTGTTTTAAACAGACGTCGTGACCTACATTTTACAAGATAATTGTTTTCTATGATAAAATTTATGTCCGTATATCCTGCACACTGTTAATAGTAAAGTTGTTTGCCTATCCTAGTTGGTCGTATCTGTTTTGAATGTAGATACTGCGATAGTTTTTGTATAGTTAACAGCTTTTAATGAGGCACTGTTGACAGTATTCTGCTGTACTGAATACATGAAATGAGAGTTTGGCTGCAGGAAGGGGAAAAAATGGCAGTACACAAGATACATCACTGTTGTTGGCTTTACACATTTTTACACCATTACTTTACTGCTTTTCTATGACATGAATTCAAAATTCCTCTTTTTTTGCGGATGACTAATATTACTGAACAGGTTACTTCTCAGTCTCCTAAGACAAGGGCCTCATGGTTAATGTGGCTGTTTGTCAGCTCATCGGGTACAAGGGGAAGGACAGCCAAGAAAAGGAAGCTCTCTCTCTCTCTCTCTCTCTGACATCTCCTGTCAGTAATGCAAAGTAGTGGTGAAATTGAAAATTTACGACTTACTGAAGTTTAGATACTTCATGTTAAAGTGCTTTATTATAGCTGAGTGTGCCTGCAAATTGAATCACTTGCTTAATAACTCATCCAGTGTGTTTGCATATTCAGCCTAGTGATAATGTTTAGCTTGTAGTACTTTTACCATTTGCTTCTGTTTCATTTAATGCGGAAAGGAAGCAATTACCTGTCTGGTTCATTTGGTTACGCACTGGACTGTCAATCCAGGGATTGTTGTTTCAAAATCCATGCCAGGCAGTAAAATTCTGATCTAGAACATTGTGTCTAAAGGTCATTTGTCCCTTACCTCTAATTCAAGTAAGGAAGCAACCAGTCCATAGAGATTTGTAAGTACTGGTTAGATAACATTGAAAGCCAGAAAGATGAACTTAACCCTGGCGTATAACCCAAAAAAGGTGTTGAAACCTGGCCTTGAACACTAAACAAACGATAAAAACAGTACTATGATACTTTATACTTTACTTCGTTTCTTATGCTGTTGAGGTATTCCTGTAGAATTCTGCTACAAAGTTATAAGCTCATATTAGAGCCACAAGGCTGTTATCAAAAATGTATAATATTACACCGTGTTTATATAACCCTGTAAAATTCCTTTTACCGAGTATTTATGGATATATGTAGACATTTCTTTTTACTAGACTTCCTAGAAAATTCTGCATTTGAGACTTTGATCTCCGAGGTGTCTTTTGCCATCATTTACACTTCTTTTTTATGCGTTTTTATATGTGTAGGTATGTTCTACAAACAGGATGTTTAAAGCAGCTTCTTCATAGAAGATTTGCATGAAAATAAATTGTTTTTCTTTATGCATTGTGATTGTTAGAAAGACTATTGTATATAAATATGCTTTATTAAGCTCGATTGTGTAGATAATATTTAACATGTATGGAAACTGTGTAACGTAGAAAGTCTGGCTAAAATTGATTATGGTCTTTCTAAAGAAGGTAAATAGTGATCATGCTAAATATACATGTGAAGCTTATGGGTGTTACACTTAGGCACATGTTTCACTAATTTGCTTATTCTTTGAGTAAAGAAAATAGCTTATCTAAATATAGAATTGATACCGTTTGTAAAGGTCTCATTTGGGATTGGGAAACTTCTTACTGCTTTGAAAACCCTTACATTTTCGATAGCCAAGCATAATGAATAACTTAAGAAGTGTTAGGCCTGTAAATGTAAAATACCAGCACCCAGACAGTACTTTGATGGATGAACTGCTGCATCGAAAAAAAAATATACAGAATACTGCAATACCCGCCGCCGCTCAATTTTGTCGAAGGCCATTTCAAAACGTCCTTGTTGAATAAGTATGTACATGTACACTGATGATGACCTCCTTTCTCCGAACATGCAAATGTTCTGATATGCATTATTTGGATATATAAACACCTGGGGAGGGCTCTAGGAAGTGTCATTAATACAATACATCATTTGAAGGATTTTGGCTTTAAGTCATATGAGAAACTACAACACTTGTGTTATAACGATACTTGACCTATCAAAGATAGATAATATACAATGTAGAGCGATGAGATAAGTATACTTAGGTGTCCATAGATTTACCCACGTGCTAGAATTGTAGGCGACTTTCTAAATATGTATTATCTGCATATAGACGTAGAAGCAGTGTATTATATGCTTAACTTAAATTTACTGGAAGAATAGATTTTACGGTCTGTTCAGTGTATACGTTAGTTTCTCATATGAAAAGAACACTGACTCATCTATTCTCTATGTAAAATAACAACATGAGATAGTTTAAAATATAACTGTCACATGACTTAAATTTTGTTCACGATGACATTGAAAATATTATTTTTACAAGCCAGAAAGTTAGGCTACTGCTGTATGTAAAACATTACCATTATATTCGAGTAGTTTCCCTTGGTCAAATTGCTATAAAATTTTTTAGCGATACGCAGTACTAAACCATACTGCTGTTATTTTACATTGTTATTTTTTCTGTTTGTTTGTTTGTTTATTCAGTTCATAAGTATTGTATAGTGAATCATTCTGAGCACTTCCATATCTCAAAGGTGATGAGCACTTAGTATTTTGTTTATTATATTTGTTCACTTTTCGTTTTCGCTGAAGATATGCATCTCCGTTGTGATTTATATAAATATATAGAGGATATTTGTTTGTTTTGAGTAGATATGGAATATATCTCATCGTGAAGTGATACAATTAAATATTTTCACGAGCGCGTAGCGCGAGTGAAATATAAAAATTGTATCACTTTGATATGAGATATATTCCATATCTACTCAAAACAAACAAATTTTCTATTTATTTTATGTTAGTACCAATAAACTTTTAGAACTGTTTCTTTGCTTACACGCGTATGAATACATGATCGTGAAACTCAAATTCAATACACAGTCCGCCATCTTGAATTATAGATGACACATAGAAACGTGTTGCATTCTAACGATTTATTTAGTCTACACCTAATCACCAAACAAATTATAGAAATAAACAAAGATCTTCCTGCATATTCTTCTTCATTTTTTCTTCTTTTACTATCCACATTTTGCTGCTTACAAGGCATTCATATAAAATATGGCCTGTGCAATGACGAATCAAAATTCAGCGCCAATGCAGAGGTTCATCCTAAATAAATGCCCTTACAAGATCTAGATTCTTCCATAGGTTGATCAAGAAGCAATACACGTCACCACATTTTCAAATAGCATAAATCCTGTGTATTCAATTTAAGATTTCACGTAAAATGCCATCTTGGGGAATAAATTGTTTGCCTACGTCACCTACTCTGAAGTATGTGACGTATAATTAACGCAATGGCATAGGTTTCTCGAAATTGATCGGTCTGTTTTATACATACAATGACTCTTTAAAAGTCGAACTCTGGATTTTATGTTAGAATTTATTTTTATATCTTTTATATTACTTGTAAAATTTTAAATTGTGGTTACTGAAAAGTAGTTCGGCACAGTTACTGATATAGAATCTATAGAGAATTCGGCTAAACATTATCAAATTAATAAGTATCCGGGGTTGTTCTGCATCAGTGGTTTTATCCTAAGTTCTGACACTTTGGTGTTTATTCTTTCAAAGTTACTGTGCTGTGTCTTGGCAAGGCAGTATCTGGGGGCGGGGGGCTGGGGGGTATTCATCACCCTTTGTGATAGATCATGTTAATGTTTGGGTACTGTCGGTTGTTTTTATAGTTGTTAGATTGTTTCTGCTTTGTTTCTGTTATTATTGTTTAATATTACCCGTATTTGAAATGCCAATTACTTTTAACTTATATGAATGTTGACAGTACATTGTTGAAAGTAAAAAAAAAAAATAAAATATTCAAAATGTTAATATTTTCAGTGTACACATTTTACCATTCTTTTTCTAAGTCATTTTTAATAAATAGGTACTTCACAATGTGTTTCAAGACTTGACATATCTACTAATTATGAACAGCAGAAAATACTGAAATGGTTAGGAGTGTGCCATTTAAATAAAAGTAATGTTGCAAAGCTGAAAGAAATTACATCATTCCTAAACTCCTAAACTATAAATTCCTTCAGCCTTTGATTGTATTTTAAGAAAATTTCATCTTGTTTCTTTCTATTCAAAGTGTGCTTAGAACTATTGTATTTCTTATATATAATATGCTGTACTTTTATAGTTCAAAACAATGACTGTATTTTTATGTTTGCTAGTGAGCTTGATAAGTTATTTTGTTTCTGTAGTATTGTCTTGTTGATGGGCCACTTACTTGCTGTTCACCGACTGTTTTTCTGTTTCTTAATTTATCTTTAGTTTGTCCAGTGTAGAATTCATTACAGTCATTATACACTTAAATATAAAGAACATTTTCTTCAGTACAGTCCATATTTGTTCTTATGTGAAATCTTCTATTTTAAAGGATAGTCTTTAAAATATACGTCCCTGGGGAATTAAATAGAGCAATTGACATTTTAAATTTATTTGTGTTTACACTTTAAATCGCATGTTCTCTGATTAATTTGCATTAAATCACTTAAATCCATCAACTTTACTCAATCCTGATGTTTTAACATATGTATTACGTTTATTGTCCGTAAAGTTGGCAAACCGCTCAGCAATCAACATTCAGTCCAACCAATGCTGATCTGGCTCAGCACTACAGCGCGACTAGCCAGATCAGCATTCATTATATTTGAGCAAAAGCGAATGCCTAACTTGCTTACCACTCCAGCGCGACTAGCCAGATCAGCATTCATTTTATTTGAGCAAAAGCGAATGCTGAACTGGCTCAGCACTCCAACACGACAAGCCAGATCAGCATTCATTCGGATCAGCAGCGCGTCATCATCATCATCGTCGTCGACATCGTCATCATCATCTTCATCATTATTTTCATTTACATCATCATCATAATCATCGTCGTCCTCGTCGTCGTAGTGATTGTCGTGGTCGACATCATCATCATCATGGTTATCATTTTTATCATCAGCAGCATCATCATCACCATTCGCATGCATCCTTATCATCATCATTTCTATCCTCCTCATCATCATTTGCATCCTCTTCAGTATCATCATCAATATCATCATTTGGATCCCGTATAATGCGTATTATAACTCTATGTCTGAGCATGTCATTGTTGAAAATTCTTACACAATATGAAACATTTCCTACATGATCATATGTAGGGAAACCAGCTATACTTTATTATACGATAAAATATATGTGGCTGTTAGATTTTCTCCCATGTAATGCATAAAAAGGTTTTGTTTAATTTTTTGTTTTAGGCAAGAAACGGTCTAAAATGTCAGCTTTACATCAGTTATTACATTCCAAAGCATGCATCGCAATCTTTGCTTGTCAATTAAATAAAAATAACAATATTTACATTGAATAGATCTACCAAAAAATGCAAAAATTGCGCCAAACGTTATAACAACGTAATATACATCATATTAGTAAAATGACGTCATGAGCTACCTCGAGTGGTCATTCTTTGTATATGTGTTAATTTAATAGCGTTTTTGACGCAACATATTCTTCTTATTTGTGATTTCAAAGAGTATAAATCTAGAAAATTGTTATCGATGCAGTTGTAACTGTGATGCTAAACTAAAGAAAAACGGAAACCGCATTATTAGCCAAATTAGCCAGTAGGGTGTTGATTGTATCGGCAAGGAACCGAATGTCCGCAACTGAAGATTGATGAACGCAAAATATAATTCAAATTTCTTTCGTGATTAGAATCGAAATAATAAATACGTTTCTATATTTTATCGGTGAATAAAATATGGGCGGTCGTTCGGATGCTGAAAATTAAATCACTCGTGCTTCGCACTCGTGATTTAATTTCCTACGCATCCGAACTCCGCCCATATTTTATTCACCGATAAAATATAGGAACTTATTTATTATTTCTTAAATATAAACATATATTAAGTTTGGTGCTTCATTTTAACCAATTTCGTACATAATAAAGTAAGACAGAAATTTTTGTTGTTGTTCTGTGTAATTATTTTCCTAAATAGAGCAATTATCAAAACCGAAAAAAATCCTCATAGGAAGAGGTCATCACCTCAAAAAAAAAACGACAGAAATGTGTATACTACATTCAGGTAAAAAAAAGTCGCAATTCGTTGTGGTATGAAACCACCAATTTATGTAGCAAACTTATCACTTATCTTGCACATTTATGGGGTCAACCGGTCTACGATCTGCAACAATGAGTTTTAGAATGAGTTTTCTATAAACTAAAATGTTCGTCAGGGTCAGAATATGAAATGGGGTTTCACTTTTCCTGAAACGGTTGGAGGTGATAGAAATCGAAGATGGCGTCCACTACGGCCTCCAAACTCGGAAAAAAACCAGTTCACGCTTGACTGCTGAGGCAGCTCAGCTTTCGCTTTTGCTCAAATAAAATGAATGCTGATCTGGCTTGTCGCACTGGAGTGCTGAGCCTGTTCAGCATTCACTTGAACTCGAATAAAATGAATGCTGGTCTGGCTTGTCGCGCTGGAGTGGTGAACCAGCTCAGCACTCGCCTTAACTCGAATAAAATGAATGCTGATCAGGCTTGTCGAACTGGAGTGGTGAGGCAGCTCAGCATTCGCTTTAATTCGAATAAAATGAATGCTGATCTGATCATTGCTTCCAATAAAGGCCAAAGGAAGTCATTCAACTAAAGTACAGTGCACTCGAACGTCCAAAATTATGTTCCCTTAAAGGCAAGATTATTACAGGACTCTGACCTTTATCACTGACCTTTATCACCCGAATACATTTTATACTGTTTGAATAAAAAATTGGAATTGTCACTAGCGACTAAATTTTCTTTCTTGTAATTTGAATAAGAAAGTAAGTTGCATGCAAGACTAAACACGTGTTCAAAATTGCACAGATGAAGCGTCAAAAACCGAAAGTAGGTCAGTAGATTATAGGTACGGGCGCCCAAATTGAAAGCTCCAGTGCTGTAACTTACAACAAAGGAAGTATGTCAAAGGTAAAGTATTAAGTGCTGAAGTTGAAACATACATGCAAAACTTTAAATAATATTTGTAGAAATGGCTTAAAAAAAACAGAAAGGTCAGTAGGTCAGTCTGCATAGGTCACACTTATATGTATAGTTTATAGTTCATGATGTGGCTGAATGTCTGTAGGTCAATAATTCATGAAGTGCAAAGATAATTTGATGATCTACCGAATTTATTAACCGTAGATATATCGGTTTTAGTTTTAGTCTATTCTTACATGAAAGTCCGTAACAGAAAGCGGAATGCATCATAAAATACACAACTCAGAGCGGGATTTGAACTCCGATCTTAGCGCATCGAAGACCAACACTCTAACCACTGAGCAAAAGAATCGATTCCCTGACGCAATTGTCAGAAGCTGTATTTTATACAATTAAAGGAAGGTATGAACTAGACCGTAACACAATATAAAACTAATGGCCTTTGGGCGGGTCTCCATAACAATGACTTGAACAACTACGTATACACTACTGAACAGTTAGACAATTCTACACATCAAAGATTACAAATACTAATACCCTTTTTATTAACATAGCATAAAAAATGTAAAGGTCCCAGTATACTTCCCCGGGGAACACTGCAAACTATGTTATCAAAATCTGACATTGCATTACTAACAAAACAGGCCGGTGTTCTATCTGTTAGATATGAGCGAAACCACTCTACCGACTTAACTCCTATTACTTTCAGTTTTCCACACAAAATATCGTGATCGACTGAGTCAGAAGCATTTCGAAGGTCTAACATAATCATACCTGTACACAGTCCTTTTGCTGTCTGATTTCTTATCACGGTGATCAGATAAATGTACTAGGCATGAGTCAGTAGAATAGTTTCCCCTAAGACCACTTTGGAATTCATATAGTAATCCATTTTTAGATAAAAAAAAAAGACTCCAATTCTTTCAAGTATTTTTGACACAATAGTCAAAATACTGACAGGTTGGTATTTAGAAACATCTGATCTATCATTTTTCTTAAATAGAGGTTTGACCTTAGCTCTTTTTTAATTCATCAGATACAACTGAATTATTCACCAAAAAGCAGATATGAATATTTATATAAGCAGCTGTATCTTTCAAAAACTTAGCCGGAATATTATCGAATCCTGTGCTGTTAGAACAATTCAATTTACACAAGTCCTTATAAATAACTCTCTCACTAACTGTTTGAAGTTTAAAAAAGTGATTAAAATGACCTGCTATATATTTAGGCTCAAAACAACTATTACCATCAACCTTCAACACCACATTAGGACTAGATTTACTCTTTATATCACAACCTAGACTTTTAACCTGTGACCACAGCTCTTTTGAATTGTTTCGATTTCCTTCACACTTATTTTCTAAGTGCTATGCTTTTGCCTTTTTATTACCCTCTAGGCCTTATTATCCAAATGCGAAGGGGATATTAGAAATGGTCTCCGTCCGTGCGTCTGTCCCAATTTTATCCGGAGCATAACTCAAAAAGTACTTAAGCGATTTTCTTCAAACTTCATATACTGATAGAACACATAAGGAGAAAGTGCTGTATTTAGAACAATAACTCTTACTTGCCTACTTTTAGAGTAATTCCCCTTTATCGGATTTACTTGAAAAACTTTGTCCGAAGGATAACTCTAAAAGTACTAGAGGGATTTTCTTCAAAATTAATAAACTGACATAGCACATTAGTAAAAATGTAAGGTGCAAGAACAATAACCTTATCTTGCCTTCATTTAGAGTTATTTACCTTTATCAGATTTACTTAAAAAATTTTGTCAGGTACTTTTGGAGTTATGCTCTGGATTTGTTCATGTAAATCTGATAAAGGGGAATAACTCTAAAAGAAGAAAAAGGAGGGTTGTTGTTCTTGGACAGAACACTTCCTACCAATGTTCTATGTCAGTGTATAGCGTGGTAAGATCTACTATTGCTGCAGAAGCTCTTGGATTACAGGAAGGTACTAAACGTGCATTTTATTTCAGACATATAATCGAAGAGGTAGATGGAATCCCTTCTAAAACTGTACCTATAAAAACCATTCCTTCAAAGAGGCGTATCAGAAATGATTTAGTAGCTCTGCAGTATAATAAATTCCTTATTAACAATTTTGAAAGGTTATACACCGGGTATTGGCGGTTATTAAGCGGTTCAGTATATACTAGCTCACAACTGTTCCTACTACACCATATTACCTATAAAATCTTAAACTAATATTATATTCTTCTTAAAAATGGAAGAAATCTTTTTTTCTTCTAATTTATTTTTTTAACATTCACTTT
This sequence comes from Cyclina sinensis, assembly GCA_012932295.1. Classification (NCBI taxonomy): domain Eukaryota; kingdom Metazoa; phylum Mollusca; class Bivalvia; order Venerida; family Veneridae; genus Cyclina; species Cyclina sinensis. Next base: position 2,178,749 of record JAAONU010000011.1, read on the forward strand.
GTTTATAGCAATTACATTTATCTTGAAACATCATAGTCTTTTTGATCAATAATATTTGAAGAAATTCTATAAATCTTTAAAAATGGGCATAGCTTCATAATACAGTCTTCATAATGGAAAAGGTGGTACTGTAAGATGGCAAACTATTTTCATAATATGAGATTACGTTCCGATCATTTGTAACATAAAGACGAAATGAGATGACAGTAACAAAATAAAAGCTGTTATTCTGACCAAGAAATGAAATGATCTGCCAATTTCAAATTACAAGTCTTGCTAATTGAGAGAATATGTATTTGAAAATAGTTTACTATAACAGATACAGATACAACAGTAATTAAGTACACTGTTACATAAGCATTACAAAGAAGGGTATTGTTTCTACTATAAATAGTAATATCCTTATATTACTTTTAACTCTTTATTTCTACAAATTGTGAGAATATAACTTTAAGCCTTCTATTAATTTCTAGTGATACGAAGGCAGCAGTTTGTAAAATACTATACGTTTGAATAAAAAAACAAGTAAAAACATCTTTATAAGCAGATACGGGGCTTGCTGTCAATAATAAGCATAAAATTATATCTCCTATTATGTATTTGATGTAGTTAGATGAAAAAAGACGTGCCTTGCCATATGCATCAATAGCATTACAAAAATTCATGTTATATATTTTAGATAGGTACATTTTGGAAAATAGTAAGGGTAAAGTGTTTGGTAGATGGCAGTTGATAGTTTGTTATCCGTATCACCAATTATATTCCAGAGGGTATCCTCTTGGATTGCTCTGGTTACTCAGCTGGTAATTCGCTTGAAACCGGAACTTCGGGCCAGAGGGTAGTTGGTAATTCGAACTTTGTTAAAAAAATACAACTTATTCCTTAAACAATATAATAAAGTTTATACAAAAACCTTAAATGAAGTTAGCCCCTCAGCACATGTGGTGGTGGGTTCGCTGCCCTGGATTAATCAGATTACACAGTTGGTAATTAGCTCGAAATGGCAACTATCGCCAAAAAGTAGTAACTGAACTTCAGTAATAAATCACTCGTCAGCGTCATACTCTAATCTTTTGCTGAAATAAAACTCAATGCTGTCTTTATTCCATTCCATTCCATCTTCTAAACTACTCCTTTAATGACTTTCTTGTTAACAAGCTAGTTTTCTGTACTTCAAGAAAAAGCTTTCTTGCAACAGATCTGGGTCTTTACCCCTTTTTCTCTTTTTTGAGGTTCTTCAAACTGTACTACTCTTCCAGCGTGTTGTTGCTGCTGAAACATCACTTTCGTCTGCTGCATATTCAAGAATCTTATAGCTTATTGTATCTAAAGATTGTGGTCTGGTTTTCGCGGTGTAACGTATTCCTGGCTTTTTCGGTATCGACCCGGAATGCTGCTTAATTAAACCTGTACTTACATCACAGGAATCTTCATCAAAATCATTATCTAGGTTATTCTCTTCAGTAAATGTGGTTTGGGCTGTCTTGAAATATCTTATTCTTCCCTAAAATATACGAATTAATAATTATTAAATGTAAAACGAATATATAATAAGTTGCTGCATGAATTAATGTATCACTAAATATTTGTTCAGTCAAACAGTATTTTTATGCCCATCATCGAAGTTGAAGGGGCATATAGTTTTGCAAATGTCGGTCGGTAGGTCGGTCGGTAGACACTTTGGTTTCCGATCAATATCTATACAACCCTTAGACCCACCTTCCTCAGACGTGATAACTAGGTTGTTCATGACTAGTAAATGACCCCTATATTTTTTTGTCACAAGGTCAAAGGTCAAGGTCACCTTGACCTTAAAGAACAAAACACTTTCCTATTAATAACTATAGAACCCTTGGTCTCAGATTGTTCAAACTTTGTATGCAGGTTGATCGTAACCAGTAGATGACCCCTATAGTTTTTTTACATCACCAAGTCAAAGGTCAAGGCCATAGTGACCTTGAATAACGAAGCGGTTTCCAGTCAATAACTAAAGAACCATTGGTTTAAGATTGTTTAAACTCAGTTTGTAGGTTGGTCATGACTAGTAAATGACCCATATAGTTTTCCAGGTCACCAGGTCAAAGGTAAAGGCCACAGTGAACTTGAAAAGCAGAAAAGTTTCTGATCAATACATACAGAACCCTTGATTCCAAGTTGTTAAATTTAGTGTACAGATTGGTCATGACTAGTAGATGACTCCTATAGTTTTTCAGATTATCGGGTCAAAGGTAAGGCCACAGTTATCTTGAAAAGCAAAATGGTTTCCGATAAATAACTACAGAAGACTTAGTTCCAGGTTCTTTATGCTTAGTGTATTGGTTGGTCATTACAAGTAATTGACCCCTATATCTTTTCAGTCCAAAAGTTAAGGTCACAGTGACCTTGTGTAGCAAAATAGTGTCCGATTTATTATTATAGAACGCTTGTGTCCAGTTTCTCCAAACTTCATCGGTAGTTTGCTCATGACAATTAGATGATCACTGGAGTTTTAGGGTTATTAGGTCAAGGGTCAAGTTCACAATAACCTTGAAAAGCAAAACTGTTTCTGAGGAAGGGAATCTTTTTGCCCAGGTTAGTCAGTTAGTATGTATAGGTTTGTCACAATAAGTAGATGACGGCTATTGTTTTTCAGGTCATCGGGTCAAAGGTCAAGAGTCACTGTGACCTTGAAAAGCAAAATTTTTCCAATGAATAACTGTGGAATGTCTGGTCCCATGTTCCTCAAACTTTGTATATAAGTTGTTCATGACTTGTAGATAAGCCCTATAGTTTTTTTCAGATCACTAGGTCATGGTCACAGTTTCCTTGAATAACAAAATGGTTTCCGATCAATAACTATAGAACGCTACTGTCAGCTCCTCAAAACTTCATGGCTACCTCCAGGGATAAGTGGCTAGGGGTGCATATATGTTTTACAAACATCTGTTGTTTTCAATTTTCTACGCGACCCTTCAAAATAATTTGTTATTGTTAAAACCAGGAAATAATAGACAATATTCAGTCTCCTTAAAAAGTATAAATATAGCATGGAGTATTCAAAAACGGAGTAGAGAGTCTTTGTTTCGTAGGCGGAAATTTTTAAAGAGTGCGTTCTTTTAAGAATGAGGCAGCTTAATTTACATATACACGAAAAGCTTAACTATAAATATAGCAAAATTAGCTATTCATATATAGTTATCGTAAATCTTTATTCAATATATTACTACAAAGATGAATAATAAAATGATACCTTTTTATACAGCTGTTTACTTCTCAAACTGAAATATAAAGAAACATTTTCTAAATACGGAAGCAAACAACAGTATAAGGTGACAATTGATTATAATAAGTTAACTCTGAACAGTACTTGTCTCTTGATAAAGTTATGAAAGGAAGAAGCAACTTGTGGAAGATTTCATTTTCCAGGCAGGCAACTTAAGATTTTTTGGAGGTTATGTGTTGTTAACAGAAGTTTGAATATACGTTTTTGTTATTAAAACTAATCAGTTACCAAGGAAGGTTATGAGGCTTTTAGAGACCCCGTGATCGTAATAACTAGTACCACTAAGGCCTTCAGCCTGTGGTCTTAGGAAAGTTGGGCTTTGAAATGTATTCGAGTTCTCCATTAGGGAAGCGCTACGTAACGGAACTATTGCACAAAGACAGGGAACTTATCAATTTGACTGAAGAACATGACCTAACATGGCAGATGGTTATTAAGGAGCTGATTTTAATCAGCTTGGAGAGTTACCTACAACGACCTTGATGTTTACGATGGGAAAATTAAAAGGAACCGAAGGAAAAAGGAAACGAAAAAAAAACGTTACTAACTCTCTATACAAGGGAAAGAATTATACATGATATCATTCCAAATGGAATCAACACTATAAAGATTATAGCAAATGTAGAATTATGATTTTTTTCAGTCCTTCTGTCGGTTTTCTTTATCAAACATTCCACAGCAAAGTCAGGCTCCTGTGGCATACATCTCCACGCAATCAAAAAACCCAGCAAACAAAATATATGGGACCCAGATGGGCCCCCATTTGGGTTTCCATATGGGTCCTATATGGGAACCACATATGGGGCCCACATGGAATGTGCAACCAGGCACCATGAGGGGCCAATATGGGCTTGCAATACGGGCAGTATATGGGCCCTATATGGGTCCCTTGTTCAGACATCTGGGCAGTATATGGGTCTTATATGGGTCCCTTGTTCGAACATCTGGGCAATATATGGGCCCTATATGGGTTCGTTGTTCTCAAATCTGGGCAATATACGGCCTATATGGGTCCCTTTGACAGTTTCTGTTTATGGACAGTATGTACGTCCCCTGGGTATGCTTGCAAGTGTCAATGGTAATCATGGAACCAAGTGTGAAGCTGTCCAAGCATTTGTTTTCTCATTTTCTGGCAGTCACCACATCTTAATATTGTACTTCTCAAAATAATTGAACTTCCACAAAAACAAGACAAGATTTGATAACATTTAATAGCTTGAAAATGAAACAGTGAACCTATTTAAAAAGTCATTAGAATAAGCAAATCCGTTGAATTCATATCCAACACCAAACACTGTTTATCAGTCACTGCGACCATTTGTTCATAAAGGTTCTCTTTTTATATACCATACATTCAACTAATGAACAAAGAACTATACACCAAAATTCCCTCAAAACAACCAAAGACATACAAGTGAATACATGTAGAAAAAAAAGTTATTTCTGACATTTGACATAGAGATGTGAACATGACGAGTGGCACCAAGTTTTGATTATCTGCATTTGCCTTGTTCTTGTGATGTGAAACAGCAGAATAAAATATTACATAAAACATTTACCAAAATAATTATAAACCTTATTAGAAATATACCAAAGGTATTTATGAAATATGGCAAAACTGTTCAAATTCATTATCTTTGACTTTAAGCTGTGACCTTGACTGCCCATAATTTTTCTGTGAATTTGTCTAGTAATGAAAACATTTGTGCCTAGTTATTTTAAAATCCACCTAAAAATAATTAAGTTACAACAAACTGCTGAGTTTTCGGAGATTCTATATACCTCAGCCTATGATGAGAGATAAAAAACAGAATCACAAATATCAAAACTATGCTCTTAATATTTTTTGTAAAATGTTGCTTTAACAGAAGCATTCATCAAATAATAGACATATGTTATGTGAATAAACATAATTTATGCCCTAGTTAAACAAAAATGCAACTTGTAAAAGAAATGTACGAGGTTTGTCCGGAAAATCCGTAGACAACCGATATTTCTTTGTTAATTCTATTTTTTTAAACATTTTTATGTAAAGCGCACCCTTGATCATAATTGCATCACTTGATTACGATAAAAACATGAAATTGATATCGGCACTCGTGTGTTCGTTTCCGTGGCAACCTTGTCTATAGGTACCCGGAGCACGTCGAAACTGGAGATTCCATGACGTGACGTTACACGCTGACGTCATATTGTTATGAATTGAACGTTATCGTTTTAGAAATCAAAAAAGTGAGGAGAACTATTGTCAATAAATCATGGAAGAAAACTCGCCAAAAATGACGATGTCAGACGTTTGGGCGGAGCAGCGTGTGCTAGTAAAATTCTGCTTAGAGCTTGGAAAAACGCCTGGAGAGACGATGGAATTTATTAATTCAAACAGTAAGAGGCCAAGTGTTTCTCGCGCTCTTGTATACAAATGGTACAAGCGATTTCATGATGGTAGAGTTGAAACTACAGAAGATTTACTTTAGGAAGACCAACCATTATTAATGAGAAATCCTTAACGTTAGTGAAGAATGTCATTGATGATGACCGGCGCCTTACAGTAAGAGATATTTCTGAACAATGTGATATTTTAAAGACAACTGCGCATAAAATTCTCACTGAAAATTTTGGAATAGAGCCTGTTTGTGCACGTTGGGTCTCCAGATTACTTTCCGGCGATAATAAAGAGGCGCGTGTTAGAGCAGCAAAATCATTTCTCCGCAAATGGAAAAGGGGCGGTGATGAATTTTTGGACAGAATTATTGCAACTGATGAATCATGGTTTCACTATTTTGAGCCCGAAAGCAAACAGCAGTCTAGCGTATGGAAGCATAAAGACTCTCTGCCACCAAAGAAAGCCAAAGTTACTGGGGTTTGAGACTCTGCTGCATCCACCATTCAGTCCGGACTTAGCGCCGATGGATTTCGCCGTGTTCCCATTGATAAAGCCGCAACTCAGAGGTATAAAATTCAGGAATTTCACTGAACTAAGAACAGCAACACTACGCATTATTTCTGGAACTGAGAGTGACTGGTATTCAAAGGTGTATGACAAATGGGTTGATAGACAGAGGAAATGTGTGGGATGCAACGGTGAATATTTTGAGAAAAAAGTAACAGCGCTTCAACTTCGACGTCACATTTTAGTAAGTAAATTCATGACGTAACGTCATGGCGTGCTCCGCACACCTCTACATCCCATTACATAAACCAGTGCCGTTTCATTGTTTAAGAACGGAAAGTTTTGAAATTTTGTAGCATCGATCATAGAACATTGATGAGTGATTGAAGAAAGTTTCATTTAATTCTAATGTGAAATACTCCTATTAAAGCAGGTATCTACGAACATTCCGGACGACCCTCGTAGGTGCTGATACTTAATTTTCTCTCAGTAACTCTTATTGTCTATTAAGAATGCAATGTTATTACAAACGAGATACAGTAACAGATTTCAGGAATGAACCAAACATTGTGTTGACTATGAATACATTTCAAGAATGCTACCTTTTTCTGGTTTGTCAGGTTCCATTTCAGCATAACAGTTTTGATATAATATTATGTAGTATTCTATGTTATTGACATACAATGTAAAACCACACTGACAAACAAGATATACCTATATTATGAAGTTAATGTATTGTAACGATAACACTGACTAGACCATTGAAAAATTACGATGAAAATGAGCAATACAAATGACTGCGGAATTTAAGGGCTAATAGTAAAACAATACTGATTTGGTACTGATAAAATTGGAATGATTAAAACGCTAAAAATATGCAAAATACAATGACTAGGTATTTACACACATAGTAGACGAACAGTAACATAAAAATTTACTACATTATGTAATTTGGCAAAAATAAAACTGATTATATACAATATAGTTAATGCAAAATAATACATTGTAAAACAACCAAATTATACATGTACATTGTATGTACACAAATGACTTTACTGTGAAATTTTACAGACCATGTAGGTAAAAAGGCTCAACAACATCAATACATACACATATGTTTACTTTAAGAAAATAAAGTGAACTAAACTTTAAATCAGTATTAATGAAACTATTTTGATGACATTAGAATTAGCAGATTCTTGACTAATAGCTATTTACTACAGGGTAACAATTTGTACGTATGTCAGTGAACACTTTTAACTGTTATTGAAAGTTCCCACAAACATTAATGTCACTCAAATAATAATTGAGGTTTTTCAGCAGTGTCATATATTTACTTTAGAGTGTCTGGTGTGACAGGAGAAGTGCTAGGAGCAGGGAAGGGTGTTCCAGGAACAGGCACCACAGTGGTTGTCTTTATCCGGGCTTTTCTTCCACCATCTCGGACACACGCGCCACCAAGCCACTTGGTGATGCGGCCTCCATGTCCTTCATGTTTGCTGCTCGCGTTATGGGATTCATGTGGATAACCTAATAAAAGATAAAGATTATGTTCCCAACTAGTATTGTGAATTAGAGAAAACCTAAGTTTTTTTCACTACGAACATACATATAATTTGTTGTTTTGGTAAATTATCATTATCAAGTGATGTTTCTTAGACAGTATTGATTTCTGCTACAATCATAATTGGGTACACAATCTGTGTCGAAGAAAGTTTTCATTGTTCTGTTGACTGTGTCTTGGACATAATGGCCACCCGTCTGAGAGCTAGGTATTTCACCTATAACATAATTTAAAAGCAATATTTATAAGCCAGAATTTAAATGAACTAGATAATTTAGTAAAACATAAATGCCCTCCCTATTGCCTTTTTATTGGAACCAGATACTCTATATTATATTTTCAGCCTAGTCCAAAACATTGATGGGTTCAAAGTTGCTGTGACCTTGACATTTGTCACATCTTTAGTTACTGATCAGAGGCTTAGATTACCATTTTCAACAACTTCGGTTAATGCACTCAAACTTAAATCAGTGAAAATCTCAACTCTTGTTACCCGACAAAATTAATGTCAAACGAAGACGGTGTTACTGTCTATTTTATAAGTAAACATTAAACACTGCATATCTTAAGTCTAGTCCAACTAATTGTACGCAAACCGAGATATTGTGTAATTTTTTGTATGAGTCAATATCTCGCCTCCGAGACGGAGATTCTGACTCATAACGAAAATATCTCAGAATTTGCTCAAGATGTCACTTGAATTATTTTGACTAATCTTAAGTCCAAGTAACTGTACTTGAAAGGATGAATATTGTGCTGTTTTTAGTCCACTACCGGTTTAACCTGAGGGGACTATTGGTTTACCGTCTGTCCGTCTGTCAGTCCGTCCACAAAACTGGATCCCGTGATAACGCAAAAAGTACTGAAAATATTTTTATGAAACTTGAAATATGGGTAGATGGCAGTCTGGACATTATGCAAATCTTTTTCTTTTCTTCATATGTCGAAATTTTGGTTGCTATGGCAACAAATACACTTAAAATATGGCAAATATAACAATATTTGTAATAACTCAAAAAGTACTAAGAACAATTCTATGAAACATGAAATATATATAGGTGACAGTATGGAGATAATGCACCTCAAGGTCCACAACTCTAGCACCACAATTATTAGATTTACCCCCTTGAACTTATAATTTTCACGAAAAAAAAATGTTTTTTTTTGTAAAACTCAAAAAGTACTGAAAATATTTTTAGGAAACATAAAATATGGACAGGTGACAGTATGAAGGTAATGCACCTCAAGATTCACAACTCTAGCTCCAAAATAATTAGATTTATCCCCCCTTGAACTTAGAATTTTAATGAAAAAAATGTGTTTTTTTGTATAACTTCTTTATTTCTTAATGTATCTACTTCAAACTTCAATTATAGGTTTCTTGTCATCACCCACATCATATGTGGCAAGGTTCATAATTCTAGCACCTAAATTGCCAGATTTATCAAAGCCATGAACATTGAAGTCTTGTTTGAGCAATCACCAACATAATGTTTAACTGTCAGCTACATTAATATCAGATTACTTAAGTCACATTATGAAGATCTAAAACATGACCAAACTATTGTGAAATCACACGTTGTTTGCCTGTCAGAAACTAAGGTAAATAGCTACAAAAAATACCCGTTAGAACACAAGAAAAATCTTCATATGAAAACAAAGTATGGATTAGCTGCATACCATAACTCATCATTAGATGCCGCACAGGTACCTGTTTCTAAACATCTTAAAGTATTAGAAGTTATGGCAGTAAAATTTCAACTGGTGACAGTGATGTCTGTGTATGTTGTACCATTTACATCATTTACGATCATAACTACTGACTTCAAGCTTCTCTTACACCAAGCTAGGAACACCAATTGTTATTTTCTGATTATTTGTGACTTCAATCTCAACCTTTCTCTGCGTAAAAAGCTCGAGAAAGAAGCATTAGAAAATGGCTTCATACAGTTGGTGGAGCAGCCTACACATGAACTAGGATCTGTCCTAGATATAGCCCTTACTAACTATCCAGCTGGAAATTGTCACTTAACTAACACTCCTGTGTACTATTCAGACCATCACATCATCTCTGTCCATATAAATATCTGAGATATTTAAGGTCCTTTCAACATACCAGTACTTATTTTTTTACAGGTAATTACTTCAAATATACAGTTTATTACAACAACAGTTACTTATCTTTTGATTATCTGTGGTTTAAACATAATTCCCTTACTATGCAGACACACTTAACACATTGCGGTGATACATACAAACCATAAAGTTCATTTATGTATTCTACAATGGTATAATTGAAAAGCTAGGGCCAGAATATTGCTGACATATGTCTTGTGGGGTTCTAGCCGGTAGGGGCCTTTTGTATTGCTTGCAATACTTTGATAATTGCTTGTCTTTTAATGGTCAATCCAATTTCATCCATCCTACCCGAAGTCGAAATATTGACTAAGGTATGAAAGAGGTATTTATTTAGTGTAATAACATTAACATTAATAATTAAAGACATACGTAAAACAATGGAAGAGTTGTCCGATCCTCCAGTTTCGAGCTGAACTTTACCATTTCCTCAACCGTCCTCTGGCGAAACACTATAATCCCTGGTAGCTCACTCAGAAAAATCACTTCTGCCCCATCTAGGAGGATGAAAATCCTTGTCCCCTCACTGTAAAACAATTTGTTTTAAATACATTTATAAAAGAAAATATGCCAACAACGTCTGCTCAAAATTGATACATCTAATTTTTTACAATCAACTATCTGTTGAACAGATTCTGTTCCTTTAATTGTGCTACTTTCTATGCTTTGCCATTTATTTACCTACGACTGATTCTGAAGAAAGTTTGAGAGCTTCTATAAATCCCTAAGAGTCCCCTACTCCGAATTAGCCGAATCTTTATATCGCCAAAATATATGACAAATGGCATTTGTATGTTTCAAATGGAGCAAATACAATGGGATACTAATGTCAGTACCGTGGTATGGAAAAAATGCGACAATGATGCAAGATCTAAGTTATCTGCAAGCTTGTTTACAAATTAAAAAAAACCATACCTTTTGATAAAAGACACCTTTTGTTCCAACCGTCCAGCTTCCTTGCAACGATTGCGCGCGCAATTCAAACGTCAGTTTTCAAAACTAACGACTTTTTGTTTAATCTGGATTTATGTCTGTTAAAATTTGCAATTAAGTCATCAATACAACTTAGAAAACTCAAATAAAATACTTATTTAAAAGGAACTAAGATAGGAATCTTGTCATTTGTGAAGGATAATCAGCACTTATATAATCTACATTGACAAAGGAGCCACAATTATTTGATATAATCAGGGTCTTTCAAATGCTATTTGAAAGACCCTTAATTATATAATCTACCGATCTGAACTTTTATGATTTAAATCTGGCGTATTATATTAAATGTTTAATTGCATTTTTACTCCCTTTGCAAAATAAAGGTGTAAATCGGACCCTCATGGGACCATTATAGGAGCATGCACATGTTTTTGTTTTATATATGGGTCCCTAATGGGAACAACATGGGCATACCCATATACATTTGGATTGTTATATTGAACTTTTAAACACATTTTCCTCTGTTTTTGTTATAAATTTGTATACTGGACCCTCACGGGCCCATTATGAGCACATACATATAGTTTTTGTTCATAAGGGCCCCATATGGGTACTGTATGGGCAAAGTGCGCTATAATTTCGGATAGTCAAAATTTAGGATATCAAGTATTTGGTTTCTTTACAGCAATACTCTGACGAATTAGCACTGGGCAATACGTAGCGACCTCTAGGCAGCCAAGTGATTCAAATCGTTTCCGAATAAAGATACAAGATGCAGTATGCAGATGCATGTAGTATAGTAATACACAACAGTCTACATTAATCTGGAGACTGGACTGCCATAAAAACACACTGAACATCTTATACTGGGAGAGATTTAGTACTACAGATACAGCATTAAATTTTCAGTCAAAAATGCATGAAATTACTTCTCTGATGTTTTGATTTTTTTAAATTTTCTTGGGGGAGACCCCCACCCCTTAAGCAGGGGTGGGAATACCCCCTCCCCTTCTCGCCCTCCGCGAAACCTCGATAATACTGAATATTTTTCTTGACAATAACATTAGATTAAACCATGCCCTCTCATTAAAGATATTTTTTGTGTAGAAAATATTGTGGGAAAATAGTGGATGAAAAAAAGGTTTCAATGCATCGATTTTCGGCAGATTTGCCTCTGAGAAAAGTCTGAAATCGAAAGTTTAAGAACTCTCAATCAAACTTTGTGTTTGTAAACAGTGACGAAACGAGACTGTGCACTGTGCATTTTATTTGGAGATCTGGACCAACACAAGAACATTCAATTCCTTGCTACTTTCCAAGGGCGACTGGAAGTGAAAAATAACTAACTGCTTAATAAGCATCTAACTATTAAACAACTGCATACATAATACAATGTACATGTAATGAGGGTGGCCATACAATTAGTCCAACTTATTGTACCCAAGTCGAGATATTATGTATTTTTTTTGTATGGGTCAATATCTCGCCTTAGCGAGATTCTGACCCATAACAAAAATATCTCAGAATTTGCTCAAGACGTCACTTGAATTATTTTGACTAGCCATTCCAAGTGGTAAATGATGTCATTTAGGCTGTCGTGAGCAGCATTTTTCGCTGTAAAACTGCTGTAAGTATTTTATTTCTTCATCACTTTTAATGGTCTGTAGCCCATGCGAATCAGAAAATTATGCCCTATACATTGGTCCCGATGATTCTTTTGTCAGATGTACAGAATTTTCTAATATTCAGGGAAAACTGATGCGCTTATCGCGATAGCAACACGTTGTACGAACTCTATCCCGAATGCTAGGAAAAACTGTACATATGACAAAAGGTCCCAAGAAGTCAAAAATAACATTATCTCGATGGGCACCAAGATCCCTGAAAGTCTAGGGTGATGCCAGACACAATTGCAGACCTATTGTATAGACTTGTGAATGCCCTAGTGGTCAAAAATAACATCTCGATTGGCACCAAGATCCCTGGAAGTCTACGATGATGTCAGACAGAGCCGCAGACCTATTCAAAAGAGTCGGAAAGATCCCTAGAGATCAGAAATGACATTATCTTGATTGGCACAAGATTCCTGGAAGTCTGCGACGATGCCAAACACAGTCGCAGATTTATTCAATAGACTTGGAAAGGTCCATAGAGGTAAAACTTGATTAGCTAGCTCGGAATTCGATCTCAGCTGGTATTTCGAATCGAAAACCTAACTCGCAGCTGGCTGGGAATTCAAACAAAGCTGGGTACTCGTTTGGTTGATAAACTCCTAGCTAGCTCGGAATTGGATCTCAGCTGTGTATTCGGCTCTTTCGGGTCGAATACCCAGCTCCCAGCTGTCTGGGAATTAAAATCTAGCAGTGTACTCGTTTACTGAATAACCAACTCCTAGCTAGCTTGGAATTCGATCTCAGCTGAGTATTCGGTTTTTTTCGGGTTGAATACCAAACTCCCAGCTGGCTGGAAATCCGACCCTAGCTGGGTATTCGTTAAATTGAATACCCAACTCCCAGCTTTCTGGGAAATTCAAACCTAGCTGGGTACTCATTCTGAATAACCAACTCGCAGCTAGCTGGGAATTCGATCTCAGCTGGGTATTTTGCTTTTTCTGGTTGAAATCAAACTCCTATCTGGCTGGAAATTCGAACTTACCTGGATATTCGTTTGTCTGAATACCAAACTCCTAGCTAGCTGGGATATTCGGCTTTATTGGGTGGAATCCCCAAAACAAGCTGGCTGAGAATTCAAACCTAGCTGGGCATTTAATACCCAACTCCCAGCTCGCTGGGAATTCCATCTCAGCTGTGTATTCTGCTATTTCGGATCGAATACCCAACCCCTACATGGCTTGGAATTCGTTTGGTTGAATACCCAACTCCCAGCTAGCTGGGAGTTCGATCTCAGCTGGGTATTTGATTCTTTCGGGTCAAATACCTAACTTCCAGCAAGCTGGGAATTTGATATTAGCTGGGTATTCGGCTTTTTCGGGTTGAAACCCAACGCCCAGCTGTCTGGAAATTCAAACCTAGCTGGGTATTCATTTGCTGTATATCAAGCTCCCAGCTACTTGGGAATTCAAACCTAGCTGGGTAATGAATATCCAGTATCCGATTCCCAACTCATATAGTTTTTTCACGTCATCAGGTTTAAGGTAAAGGTACCAGTGACAATTAAGTGTAAAATAGTTTCTGATCAATAACTATAGAACTCTTGGTCTTAGGTTGTCCAAACGTATTTTATTAGGTTGGTCATGACTAGTAGATGACCCCTATATTTTTACGTCACCAGGTCAAAGGTCAAGGTCACAGTGACATTGAAAAACAAAACAGATTCCGATCAATAACTATAGAACCCGTAGTTCCAGGTTGTTCAAACGTAGTATGCAGGTTGGTCATGACTAGTAAATGTCCGCTATAGATTTTCCAATCAGTTTCCAATCAATAACTAAAGAACCAATGGTTTCAGATTCTTCAAACTTAGTGTGTAGGTTGGTCATGACTAGTAATGACTCTTATACTCGTAGTTCTTCTTATCAAAGGCCAAGGTCACATTGACCTTGAAAAGCAAAATGATTTCCAATTAATTACTATAGAATGCTTGGGCCCAGGTTCCTTAAACGTTGTATATAGGTTGGCCATGACCAGAAGGTGATAATAGCTTTTCAGGTCAAAGTCACAATTACCTTGTACAGCAAGATAGTGTCCGATCCATTTCTTTAGAACGCTTGGGCCCAGCTCCTCAAAACGTCATAGGTAGGTTGGTCATGACAATAAGAGGTAGTTTTTAGGGTTATTAGGTCAAAGGTCAAGGACACAGTAGCCTTGAAAAGCAACACAGTTTCTGCTGAATATCTAGGGAATCTTTGGGCCCAGGTTCGTCAGACGTAGTATGTAGGTTTGTCGTAATTAGTAGGTGACAACTTGTGTTTCTCAGGTCATTGGTTTCCAATCAATAACTATTAACGCTTGGTCTCAGCTTCTCAAAACGTAATGGCTGCCTGTAGGGATAAGGCGCTGGGGCAGGGGAGGGGGAGGGATATATGTTTTACAAACATCTCTTGTTACCGTTATTATCGTACAAGTGGAACTTAATTTGGAAACATAGTTTTTATTTCTAAAACAAGAAGACCTTAGATAATTGAAACCATTACCGTACCTACCTTTTTTTAAAGCGAAAAATGCCAGCAATGACAGCAATGCCAGCAATGACAACAATCACAGATAAAATTATCCGCACTATATTTGTTTGAGACGTAGACTTAAACACTTCTGTAGTTGTTTCCTGTTCAGGACAGTCCACGGCAAGGTCAGATTCTCCAAGCATGCATCTCCGAGCAATCGAACAAAGCTCCGTGAATGATAAACTTCGGTTAAGCACTTGTTCCCGAAATTTGCCGTAAGACAACATGGGCGGTGGACATGGCGCATAATCTAGCAAGTCGATTTTACAAACATCAAGAGAACATGTCATACACGGATATAATAATCCCAACATCAGAGAAAGAATTGTTTACAATGAATTGTTTTCATGCACATTTAATCCTTAATCATTGTTTCACTGACCCACTTTCACATGATTTTGTTCTTTCCGCCAATAAATTCAACAGACGCACAGACGCTACCTTGAGCTTGTTTGTTTACCGATAGCTATTCGATTGTCGTTATTACACGTGTCCGAAGCAATCGCGCGTTTTACCTCAAATGCGATCGAAAATGTACAAATGTGGCGGCGGTGCATGTCCTTAACTGATTTTATCTTTAATCTGAATTTAAAAGCCAATAAAATGATAATGTTTCAATACTTCTTTTTTTCTCCTTATTGTTTAGTAAGTATTTTGTGATTGAACACAAATCGAAAGCAACGTTTAATTCGAGATCTGAGAGCAAAACACACCACTCTTCACCACTCTTCAATTTTTTATTGTACGCATTCAATGTATTTCATTGAGATAAAAATTCACACAAAGCGCAAAGTTTCAACCTACACTATTTAAAGCGGGAAGTTATTTTATCATGAAGTGTTCGGTGTAAGATAACTACAACCTTAGCTTTTTTAGAAATGCGAGCATTTGACAAAGTAATTTCAACAGGAGGTTTATACAGTTGTATAATACTTGTATGTAAAACAACGGACTCTCAATCTTATTATACGCTAAGAATTGCATAAATCATTATTGTACACCATTGCCAAACCGTGACATGGCCAACTACTGTGTTGGACAAAATAGAAAGACTTAAAAATTTTGTCGAATTTGTCGAATTATTCTCAGTTGAACTCATTTATCGATTTGTTGTTATTATTGTTTTATTTTTTGAAAACAATCTTTAAACTGCAATTTATTTTCTATTAAAACAACAACAAACAAACAATATGTTAACTGCAATTTTATTCATTCATTCTTTTCACGATTTAACACATCTATATTTCACAGGGACAATGACAGAAAACCCCTGGAACAACAATTTGATGCTGGAATAAAGACTATTACTTACCCAGTTCTTGCATGTTTCAACACAAAGTCTGTGCTCTGTGATTTTATGCAATATTTGTCTCATGAGTTTTACTTGTACGAAGCCCCAGGGCCGGGGACAGCCAACTGAACTGGTAATTTTGTTTATGACAGACGTTTAAAAACATCTCTTTGAATAGTTAAAGATAACTAAAGCAATTATAATTATGCGACCGTTTGAAAAAAAGGTCGTATTATTGGAACGCCAATGGCGGACGGCCGGGCGGCGACCAGTTTTGTTCGGAGCATATCTTCTACATGCATGGTGGAATTTTAGGATTACTTGATACAAATGTTGACCATCATGAGTCGTAATGTATTGACGACCCCAGGAATACACGCCCTGTGTCTACCTCTAAACAATTCACCCTGGCCTGATATCAACCTGACCGCTGTATATTTCGCATCCATAGTATATTTACAAAAACAAAAAAAACAAAAACAAACGGACAAAAAAAAACATTTTCTGTCAAAGAAACCAAAATACCTTCTAAACTACCTTCACTGACATTTCCCCTGCCTTAGTTTCGTTCGTCTAACATGACAAATTACTTGAGAATATTCATTCCAAATTTCAATTTAGATGAAAAAAATCAAATTTTACCGCATGCCAGAAAATACCATTCAAGTCAGCAGGTCTTTGTGTTAAATATTAAACCTTACATGAAAATCAGCCGTTAGTAAATGCCATGTGTTTCAGACTAAAGTTTGTCCCATCCCATTTTGAAACCCCAACTTTGAGCTAGACTGATTTATCCTCATCATATTTCGACAAAGAAACTGCATATTTGCGATTAATAAAAAAGTCACCCTCAGGAATTTCAAGGATTTTCTTCTTAAATTTCCCTTTTTCATATAAACCTCCGTCGTTTTTTCTATATGGCAAATCGCTATGGTTTATATCGTGACGCCATTGCCTATAGCTCTCTTATTTGAAGAAATGCGGGAAGTCGCTCGCGAAAGTACAGAGGAAAGTTTCACAATTATTTGTTGCCATAAAAATTGTTAGTAATTAAGATACTTAGACTGAAAAATGAAAAAAAAGAGAAGAAGTTACAGGATTATTGAGGTCTTACAAGAATTCTTTTGAAAGAGAGAAACAGACGGGTGAGGCCTAGCAATGTTCCGAGACGAATAGAATTAGCTACACGCTTGCCTAAGGCCGCTATTTGGAGACACCTGAGTTTGAATAAAGAGGTATAAGATCCACGTACTTGTTAAATTATTTTCCATTATTTCCCTTTCAATGTATCCATTATTACAGAATATTCCAAATTAAATCATTATAACTGCAATGTTTAATCTTATTCACACACTATACAGAACTTAAAATCCATTTATAAAACACGAATCCAAATCAACGAGTGAATTTATCCGTGATTGCATTTTCGAGATGATATGCTCTGTCGAAGACAGTGTTAGGGTAAACGAATGCAGTAAAAGTAATAACCTGTGACTTATTAAGGAAATACTAGAAAACAGACGTATTCGATTATACATTTTCATCAAATTACATGAAACATACTTTATTTGATTATAGCATTTAACTTGGCATGTAAATATATAGTAAAACTTCTGATTCTGAAATCTACATAGATTCTGGTTTGGAAACAATATCATACCACAGTCTTGTAATCTTGAAATCGTGACAAGATATCAGCAGAATAATTTTAGTAACAGTCACGGAAAAAGTTCATTTTTTTTTCTAAATAAAGAGGGCCATACTGGTCTTTTTTTCCGCTCCCTTGAGTATCATTGCTTGGTCAGTTGAAGACATTCGAATAATGTACACTCGAACATTAAAATATTTTGCTCACTTAATGGCAAGATCATTACCTGGACTTTTGCCTTTATTGCCTTGATAGCTGTTTAACTGTAATATGGATTTGTAACTTGTGACTAGAGTGACCAGAGTTCCTTTTCTGTAACGTCAGCATCACTGCATTTAAACGTGTCAAATTATTGAATATGGTGATGTCATCTGGACGAATTGTTCTGCCTATAATAAAGAAATGATAAACGAAATACAGAATGAATGCGCTCTTATAGCAACGGGCGCAACCAAACTGGTGTCCTTCAGCAGTTTACAGCGAGAAATAAATTGGAAGCCACTCGAAGAAAGGAGAAGTGAAAAAAATTAATAACGTTCTACAAAATGGTAATTGGCATGTGATACAACAAGTCCTTTTAAATCTTGTCCCACAAACTTCTAATTCTATTTCTGGTTACAACCCTCGTAATTCTGCTCATTTGCACCCCGTGCAAGCACGTACGTTTCAGTATTCTTAATCATTTTTGCCATTTGCTATCCGTGATTGGAACAATTTACCAGCATTGCTCGTACACTGAATATATTTAAATCCGAGCTGTAACGAAACGAACATAATACGACACTGGAAACAGACGGGCTCAGGTTCTTCACTACAGATTTCGTTTGAAGTATAGTCGTTTAAAATATCACCTGCTCTTACGTAATTTAATTGTTTCCCCTTTTTGTATTTGTGGTGAAAATGAAAACAATCGACATTTCTTACTCTAATGAGTTTTTTCTGTACGGAAATTTGCCAGTATTGTATTCCTATATGTACAATTGGAGCGGGGTTAATGTTATGCAATATTATGTAATTCTATGTTTTGATTGGCTGTTAGAAGATCCGAATATTGCCGAAACATTACGTAGTTTTACGATGTACCACCTGACAATCGTAAAACTTCGGATATTTCCGTATGGTTCGTAAAATGCATAGCATAAAGGCCGAGGTGATCAGATTGTCTCTTGCATAGCATAAAAGCCGAGGTGATCAGATTGACCACCTGAATCGATTTGCGAATGCTTGATTCGGATGTTTTGTTATTCCGGGAATTATCGGACAGAATCACGTGACTGTCTAGTAATATTGTTTATATTTGCATATATCTGGACGTTATGCTCCATTGTGTATGTCTAAGATTTCTGCAAAGTGTGAAGAAGCTTAATTTAATTGATGAAGTCAACTTTAATATCAAAGTTGTGTTTAATTTGGTGAATAAGCATCGTAATGACAAAATCATAGCGGGTTATCGTGAATACTCTGTACAAAGCAGGATCCCGAATAGTGGATAGAGTGCTATAGTTAAGCTTCCTTAAAAATACAGTAAAAACCGTACACTCAAATGGACTCAAGTCCATTTGAATTTTCCTTGTTCGAATTGTAGGCGGCCATTTTTTTCGAACCTGTCTAACTTAAGACGAATCACTGACAATAGCTCAGCTGAAAAAATATTATCTGGTGATAAATCATTAAGCGATAGTGAACATTAAGAAAGTTTTCTTCTGGTCCAAAAATTTATCACAGACAGTGGTAGAATTTCGGCTTATTAATTTCACCTAATTTATAGCATTTTTTGCATCTTGCATAACACCTAAACAATAAATAGTAAAAGAACTTGAGCAAGTTTGTATGTACGAGTATTAACTGCTTAATCAAAGAGTTTTAATGTGGATTGTTGCTTGAAGTATTTATTTCAGTTTTTGTCTAAATTCAGTCATGTGATTCCCCGCATTGTAATATAAAAATGCAGTTATTCTAGCCAAGAAAAGAATGATCTGCCAATTTCAGTTTACAAATTTTCGCCTGTGTTAGGAGAGAGACAGAACGTTCATTTGAAACTAGTTTACTATACAGGTACGACTAAAATAGTAAGTACATTGTACATATAAAGTAGAGTATTGTATTTACTATAAATATCAGTAATACCGGTAATCTCATAATACTTCTCACTCAGAAGCTTTGTTTCTATAAATTGCCAGAATATAACTTGTATTTATATATGACTTCTATATGAATTTCTATCAATTCCAGCAATTCGTAGAATACTAAATGTTTAAATTCAAAACAAAGCAAACCAAACGTCTTTTAAAGCAGATATAATAAGAAGCTCCTATCATGTATGTGATGTAGTTAAATGACGAAAGACAGGCTTTACTAAATGCATAAGTAGCACTACAAAAATATATGTTAAACGTTCTATTTACACATAGGGGAACAATTACGCTCCCTCAGCAGCTACGTGAATACACTACCGTTACTTCGTAAGAAAGTGAAACATTCGACCGATGCGCAGGAGAGCAGGGAACAATAAGGTAGTTAATTATTCGTATTTGCGACTGCATTCCAAAATTTTGTGATTGGAAATAATATGGTTAATTTCTTTAGCAATGTGATTCATCTGAGAGGTAGTATGGGACTCTGCGAATTATATTGTAATATGTCTTGTATAATGAACGTGAATAAGTCTGAATTTTAAAATTCATAACGATTTGATTTCCCAATAATTTTGAGTTTTTCATGTAACCGGGATTTAGATTTACGTAGCAGGTTGTTTACAGCCAGCTGTGTATAAATCCCGCCATTTCTTGTATAATTTGTCATCGACCTCAATTCACCTGCTGATTGTATATCTCGCCAACTAATCGAAATCACAAGGTATTTGACATGTTATCTTTTACCTGTGTGTATACACACGAATATTTTACCAAACAAAGGGGATCAAATGCGCCATGTACATACAGCATGGAAAGGCTATACTTGTTTAAATGAAGTAATCTATTCTATATACACATGAATTAATGTAGATCTACTGCACAGTATGAGTAATTTAATTTTTGTCTGGTTAATAAAGCTTACATGTGACAAACGCACATTGTACAAGTTTGGAGATCAGAATTCGTAGTTTTGGTACTTTTATATTTATCTGGACGAATTATGGGTCATAAATTATAAGTACTATTAACTATTACTAGATGACGTTTACAACGTACATCTATTCCGACCTATGAGAGAGTTACTAAAAAGTACCGTGCATGTGGGTTTGTTTTAGGAAAATATGTTTTTTGTGTTTGTGTCATAAAAGGTGTTGAAAATTCTGTAGTTTCCAAGTGAATGTTAATTTTATTAATAAAATCCATTAATTTTGGAAATTTGCGTAAATAGAAACATTAGTTTATAATGGGAAAATGTCCGAGTGAACATCTCTTTCAATAATGTATCCGGCTTTAGATACACATTTACAGCGATAATGAAGTACCAGCGATTGTCTGGCGTTGTTGAACTTGGGTACCAATTGCTATGCAAATAAGGGAAGATTTAAACGTAATTTCTTATATTTGGTTGATTATGTGGAGTTTTATTGTTAAATTTTGTTAGATCTATAGGTCTTCTTTGATGAAATTTTATGTTTAAGTAAGTAGAAAATATTATTTCGATGCGAATCAATGTACCCTCGAAACCGTATGTGTAGTGATAATTCGGCGTATTAATTGATTTCTTGTGATAATGTTGAACTGACCCCGCTGTATTTCCAAGATGGCGTTAAACTGATTAACACATGTACATTAAATCAAAGCACTGAAAGTACTGCAAAACCTGTCGCGTAGTGCTGGGTTTATGTTTTCAAGTAATGGATACATGCATGTAATGCAATACCTTTATCCGAGAGAATTTATATTTGTGCCATAGAAGTCCATTGGAGCTAGTCTCATTAAGCTGAATATGATAAAAATCTTTTTTTTACCTGCCTTGCCATAAATTATAGTCCAACTTCACTGGATTTTTTTTGTACATAATTACTGAACACTCTAATCAGTACTGACCATCACTGATCTTGATCATTATTTATCAAATTTAGTATTGACAATTCCACTTATTTTTCTAAAACCCTGTTGTGCTCCAACTATAATGTTCTAGAAAAGTACAAGAGTACTAATACACCAACCATGATTTATGCATACTGACCAATATTGTAAGTTCTGTTGGTAGTTTACTGGTAACATTTGCAGTCTAGTACATATTCTTTCCAGTAATTTTAGGAAGGTAAACTGACTCTGATATGAATACAAAATTAAAGAGGGGGTAAAACTTTAGCTGACAATAAGTTTACCACAAACACAAGAAAGCAATACTTGCTAACATTATCTTTATTTTAAAATAATAAAACTATCTAAAACAACATTTGCCCCAGACATGTATCATAAGCAGATGATTAAAATTAAAGAGGCAGGTGGAGTGTCAAAAGCAGTAAAATGGGGGACATTAGTGTATTATCTACCCTGAATACTCTCTGATATTACATTGGTCCTTCCATTTGGATTCCTCTGCTTTAATCGCTATTTTCTCTTTTGGTATTGTGATAATTAAGCCTAATTATAAGCAACAGTGGTAGTCAGATTACACATTAAATTTAGCAACATTTGTTTTTTGATAATCCTAACCTTTTATTTAATGTATAAGTGACAATTTTCACAACTAAAAGTCAAGACCATCACTATTGGAATCAAGGATAAAATCAGAGGATTCCAACTGAAAGGACCAATGTGCTATTTGGTCTACCTTTGATGTTATCCAAATAAGGGAGATAATTTGTTATCAGGAATGTCCCTCATTGTTACATTTATTTAATGAACAGCGTGCTACAAAACACAACCCTATAAATGTGAAGACATTTTGGTTGTTCTCAGAAATTTAGTCTATAAAGGTAAAAACTCCAAACAAATTTGGAGATGTACTGCCCAATTTTGCAAGTAACCTGT
Source organism: Cyclina sinensis (assembly GCA_012932295.1). Classification (NCBI taxonomy): domain Eukaryota; kingdom Metazoa; phylum Mollusca; class Bivalvia; order Venerida; family Veneridae; genus Cyclina; species Cyclina sinensis. The sequence goes on from JAAONU010000011.1 coordinate 2,201,614, forward strand.
ATTTTAATAAGATACGTACACATGCAAAATATGAAAACAATCTAAGCATTTTTCTTTAAATGAACAGAAATTTCATTTTAGTAGAAAATAAGTCAACAAGAGCACCGCTAGGCGGTAAAGGTAAAAACTCTGACAAATTTGGAGATGTACTGCCCAATTTTGCAAGTAACCTGTATTTTCATAAGATACGTACACATGCAAAATATGAAAACAATCTAAGCATTTTTCTTTAAAGGAACAGAAATTTCATTTTAGTAGAAAATAAGTCAACAAGAGCACCGCTAGGCGGAGCATTATATGCCCGAAGGGTGTTTTTAGCTCACCTGAGCAAATGCTCAGTGGTTGCTAAAGATATGAGCCATGTGTTTCATGTCCGCTTCAATCTTTTTCACCCCTGGAATGAATTCCATGAAACTAATCAAATGTTCAGCCCATCAACATGATATGCAGAACCTATGTTCTAACCTGGCCAGTTCAATCTCAAGGTTCAATAAATATCCTGTATACAAGTTTTAACATCAACACAAGGCCATGAAAATACCTCAATAGTCAATAAAGAACAAAAAAAACTTCCACTCAAATATTTGTTAATTTACAGTATATCATAGCTTGTTGGCCACCTTTTCATTCAATATTCCACATCACTTAAATGTCGTCCACATAGAACACGTCAGTGTTATACTTTTCTTGTTTTTCAACTGGGCTGGGAACCAACGGAACTTGGGTAGACATTTCCTGTTCGAGTAGTCTCCCTCAGTTTTCTCATAGCGGACTTGTTTCGCAGCGCCAGTTCCCTCACCGGCGCGCGGCGTGATTGGTTTATCGTGTTTGTCAAGGTTCATCGCGCTTGTCTGAAACATTGTCGGGTGGCGTTCCATGAGAAAGTTGGCCAAACAGCGTGAGTCGATTTTTTCGATATTCATACGTCGGGCCAGTTTTTCCAAAAACGGCCGACGAGTATATGTTCTGGTAAATTGTCTGAACATTTTCGTGAAAATTAACAACAACAACAAATGTTAATTAAAAAGAATTACATTTGAATTTCAAGTCAATTTGGAGCAGTTGTTTGGTTTTACAGTTTTCGCCTTTTCTTCGTTAACCTTATATGTTTTGATTGGTCAAGCAGCATTTAACCGGAAATTAACGAACAGGCTTAACCGTTCATATGTAGGCTTATGTTCTTCATGTGGACGGCGTATGCCGGTCATATGCCTAGCAGATTACAGTTTTCTCCTAATAAGTTCAGTCCGTTTTTTCTCTGGTTCAAAGCTCGTTAGTGAAGTACATACTCGTTCCCGGTCTAACGGACATGAAACTCCATAACAGAAAGATGACATGCATCTTGAAAATGACAACCCATAGCAGGATTCGAACTCAGGTCTGACCGCATCGAAAACCAACTTCTAGACCACTGATCCAAAGAACTGATTTCCTGACGCAGTTGCAAGAGGTTGTACTTATACATTAACAGGCCAGGCCGGTGTGTATTCGACCATAACAAGCACTTTCCTGAGAAAGTCATCATTTATAATGACGAATGATGTGCTCTATTTTTAAATCTATTAAAAAGAAATATTAGTATTATTAAGGAAGGGTTTTTCGGACATAGCACATGTTGCATCATGAATGTATGTGGCAGAAAAATGCATCTTGAAATGACCGCCCAGAATCGAAAATTCACGCTGTAGACCTGACTGCACAAGTTCTCGGGTCGTTGATTGAAACCCGTTTTCAAAGTTTGGGCCCTTTGATCTTGACCTTTGACCTCGTGGGTCCAAAACAATAGGGTTAATCTAACCATCATGTCCAACCATCCTGTACAGGTGCTGTGGTTCTAAAGTTATTGATCGACAACTGTTTTCAATGAGCGGGCCCCTTTGAGCTTCGCTTTTGGCCTAAAGAGCCCATTTACATAAATTTTCATCTACTCATCGAGCATATGTACCACCTCAATTCAACTACATGTACTAAAGTCTCTGGGCTGGGCCCAAGTAACTGATAAAAAAACGACTGACATACTTACCCACATCTGTTTAAAAATATAGCTCTCTTCATCGAAGAGGATGGGGATTAATTCTTATACAATATTGAACTTTACTGTAAGTGGTGTTATATTGTGAACTATTTTAAATGTTCGCCACAAAAACTTGTAGTATCAGGAATATAGTGAAAATCTGTGAAAATATTTATCTATTACATGTATTTATACTTCTGAAACAGCTGAACGGGTTTGTTGGGGGAAAAACACGCAAACATCAGCTACCGTTGCAGCACTCATACAATTATGAGTATCTAAAATAAACTTTAAATTAGCATTTCTTTATGAACTTCGTGACTGCGTTCGGAAACACGGAAAATTGTCTTAACAACATTGGAAAACACCAGGGTCTGAAAAATCCAATGAATTTGGCTTTACGCTAGATATTTTCTAAGTTAATAGTTTATAAAGTTTAATCAGTATTCCGAAATAAGTTAGATTTAACAGAACAGTATTCTTTACTATTTTGTAACAATAAAAAATGTAATCCTACGTGCGTATCAAGTCCATTCTTATATTACTAATAGCTTCCCTATATATTTTATACAAGCAATGAAAAATAATACGTGACAAGGCAATATGATACGTTAATACAAATGCATGTACACTTTTATCTAAAGTGAAAATTGTAATCTGTCTGGTATCCACAGTCTTTTCCATGACCTGAGGTGATGACTGAGGTTTGAATCTAATACGAAACAGTTTCAAATTCATCCGAGAAAGTATCAAGGTAATTTTCCATGTCTGAGAAAAAAACTGTCGATTGTTAACAAAGTTCTCCTTGGTTATGAGATATTGACCTAGTTTCGATTCCAAGTGACCAAGTTTGGTATTCGTCCAAGAAAATATCAGGTAAAACATGTTGGGGATGAGTAAAAAATGTTTTTTCTTCAGTAGCATCCCTTAATTACGTCACGTGCTGGTGATTGCAAGAAAATACATTAACGTTCTCAGGTTATTTTTGTTTGTCATTTTAATACATCAAGACATCTTAAAACATTAAGAATAGATTAACACACACACGCACACACACACACATGCACGCACACACGCACGCACGCACACTTACACACGCACACACAAACGCGCACGAACGCACACGCACATACACACGCACGCGCGCACACACACACACACACACACACACACACTTTTGTATTTTGGCTCAGTTTCAGCTCAGTACTTGTGATGCCAGTTGTTAGTATTACGAAAGGAACTCTACGAAGAGTTTGATGTTGACGACTGATGACAATCTTCTGGGCTGATAACTATTGCTCAGGTGACTTAACTTAATGAGATAGCTTGACATGAATCTTAAGTTTGTAATTGACAGAGTTACTTGTTTGGCCATTTTACACTCTTTTCTCTATGACAATCAGCTTAAAGGTGCGTGGTTGTAGTATCTGTTTCTAGATCACGTGCATTGCCTGCGTTATCTTTTTTATCCATCTCTCTTACATTTCCTTCTCCAGAGTGAGTTACATAAGAGTAATTGATATATCCTATGATTTCAACATCCGAAATTCTCTTTCCATCCAAACTGTTTACTGCTTTACAAAGTGAATATTTTTGTATATCGCTGTTGCCATCAAAATATCTATTAGCCTCTTCTACCTTGTTTACAGCGTGACCATTACCTTCTGCACAATTTGCATGAGTATCCATTTCGTAGACGCTACCCTTGACTCTGGATTTCCTTCTAAACGAATAGAAAAAAAGTAGTATTTTATCCTAAACCATTTAGATAATTTTATTTAAACATCTTTATCATACCGAATGAACATTTGAATAGAAGAACCAAAATGAAGTTAATTGTGCATGTCTTATGGCCAAAATAACACCTGCACTGGAATTATTGTCCTAGATTGAATGCTGGTAGCAATGCAATTTGGGGGCTTCACATAGGATTCTGCAGGGAGCTCAGAAAAAGGAAGTGAGCAGTAGCAGTACGCAGCAGTAGAAAAATGCGAAGTTGGCAGTAGCAGTAACAGCAGTAGCAGTAAATAAAACGTGAAGCTGGCAGTAGCAGTAACAGCAGTAGCAGTAAATAAAACGTGAAGCTGGCAGAAGCAGTAACAGCAATAGCAGTAAATAAAAGGTGAAGCTGGCAGTAGCAGTAACAGCAGTAGCAGTAAATAAAACATGAAGCTGGCAGAAGCAGTAACAGCAGTAGCAGTAAATAAAACGAGAAGCTGACAGTAGCAGTAACAGCAGTAGCAGTAAGCAAAACGTGAATTAGGCAGTAGCAGTAAAAGCAGTAGCAGTAGGAAACTCTGAAAGTCTGTGAGGGTATTTGAAACAATCACAGACCGGTGCAATCGAACCGGGAGGGTCCTTGATCGGCACTAAAATTCCTGAAAGTCTGCAAGACTGTCAGAAACAGTAGCAGACCATAACAATGGACTCCGGATGTTCCATTTACATCAAAAATGACATTTTCTTGATTGTCACCAAAATTCCTGAAAGTCCACGTTTTGCCTACTGCTACTGCTGTTACTGCTACTGCCAACTTTACGTTTTGCCTACTGCTACTGCTGTTACTGCTACTGCCAACTTCACGTTTGGTTTAATTTCTACTGCCAACTGCTACTGCGTACTGCTACTGCCAACTTCCTATTAGTCTCAGAAAAGCGTTTGTAGTTAGCGAGGTGTTGCATCTTACAGCCAACACAATTTCTGGGCATTTTTAAGGAAGAGAAATACATGTACTTATTTTGTGCAAAAGAGATTTAATAAGTGTTGGTGCAATTTAATGACAACTACTGTCAGTGTGCATGAAGTGGGGGCTGTAAATCTGAAAGCCTTTCAAAATACCAGAGACATTTTCTGGAGTGGTGGAGGCAAACGTCAGCCATATTTACACGTACATTAAAAATGTATACGTCTACCTGTAAACGGTGGGCGTATTCAATGGTATTGGTATTATTTGTTATTTGCACGGTTCATTAAAATGCAATGTGTTCTTTGTAAAAAAAATAATTTCAAGTTTTAAATGTCGCCTTTATTTTGTCAGTTCATACAAACGACTGTATGTTGTGTATACGCGAAGATGTTATTTAAAAAGCAAATATCTGTATTATTTTTCAAGACGTGTTAGTAAATGTGTCCTGCATTACAGCTTCTTAACACAGGTTAATAGAATCACGTTTGTCTGAAACATTTTCAACTGGTCATTGCAGTGGCTTATGTTGTACAGATCACCGCAATTACACAATGGTCAACTGTCCTTTCCTTTTCCAATAAAAACAATTTAAAGAACTAAAGTGTTTGAGTTCGGAACAAACAAATTCTATGATACACTACAACTTAAAGCAAATAGGAACGTGCAGAGTATATTTTATTATTTAATATTATTTGAATAAACTTTTTTTGAAACTGATCCTTGAATCTCGGATTGTGTTACGACACATCGTCTCTATATTATGATCGTTATAGAAATCATATAAAAATATAGCAAAATAACAGAGCAGACAATTATATTATAGACAGGCAGACTGACAGAAAGACGAACCTCCTCGGGGGAGGAGGGAGGGCAAAACAAAAACATTGCATTCTTTTTTTTCTCCCAAGTCTCTGCTATTTTTAGCCAATATTAATATTACACTAAGCTTGCAGACACTACTGAGAGATATGCAACATACTGCTTTAATTATATTCTCTAGTCAGGATTCAGTGATGGACAGCCATCAGTCCGCTACCTTCAATAAACAGTCTGCATTGTTGAAATCAACTGTTTCATGATATTGACTGGAGACCTTTCGATATAAGCAATGCGTATAATTTGATAAACATTTTATTCAACTTAGCGGCAGTGAAGATAGGTCTGCCAGTGTTTAATTGATTTATTTGACCTCTGTCAAGTTTTTACGATATTTGAGAAAAGTTTTGCATTTGACTTACAGTATTACAAGGCAGATAATAATTATACATGCAGTCACCACCGCCACTATAATGATGACACACTCAAAATTACACCCTGTTTTAGCTACATCTTCCGTTTTCTCTATCGGACAACCAATGTCAAGGTCAGGGTCCAGTGGCATGCATCTCTGTGCAATCGAACAAACCTCTGTGCGTAACAATCCTTTGTTAATCGCGTAATCCCGAAACTCGGCATAAGACAACATGGGCGGCGGGCATGGTGCACAATCTAGCAAATCATTTGTACAATCATCATTAGAACAAGAACACGGTTGTAATAATCCCGACATCAGGTTTCACATATATCAAAATGATTGAATTTCATCGATCAGTAAAACTATCTAAGTTTTTGAGCATTACACTGACTTAAATTCCCTTGATATAAATTTAGCAACCACTTATAGCTTCCTGTCTTGCAATAGCATTACATATATACAGTCGACTCCGCTTATAACGAACTCAATGGGACATTCAAATATCGTTCGTTATATCCGAAGTTCGCTAAAAGCGAAGTAGCAACAACTTTCGCGGACTTGTTTAGGTGGACAAATTTGCCGTAAAAAAGCATACCTGTCACCGGTCACTTGTGCAATCGGTATTTTACGGCAGCGGTAATTTTATGCGGGGCAATTTATTGTACACTATATTATGCACATGCATTTGATTTATTGTAAACAAAAGTTTCACAGTTTATATGCATAATTTATACATGTATTTAATTTAATTTTTGATGGCGTTGCCATTTTTACACTGTAATTTTACAAAATCATTTAATACTAGCGAAGCAATTATTGCAATACATGTATGTTGTTTGTGAGAACATTTTACAAAATATGTATTTTGTTACAATGTAATGACATTCTGAAACAAGATAACATAGAAGTTTTAAATCGTCTGCTAATAAATGGTGTGTAGTTGTTTTGTCTGAGTTAAATGATAAAATAATACAATTAACTTTAACCGATCTCTTTTGTTCAGTGAACAATGTGTAATTCTATGATAATAATACAGTGGTGTATTCTAAAAAAAATAATAATCACCGCGAGAGTTTTTCGAAACCGCACTGAAAGGCATCAACCGCAAAGCAATGTAAAATAAGAACGCATTATACAACTCGGCCATAACAGTTGTTTAATAACCGTTGTATAACTGACCACCTTACACGACAACGGTAACAGGCGTTAGACTATTTACGGGGATACCTTGGGAATATAGGATCTTCATCAGCAGCTGTTCCGTTTTATCAAGCACTGCGTAAAACCTCAAATTCCAATTTTTCAACGTCCATAGTAATCGATGAAGAAACGAGATAATTTTCTGTTTTCAAGCGGAGCCAATGTTGACAGTTTTGTCATGGTTTTGATGCCTTAAGTGACGTCACGACCACGTGGTATTGCCACAATGTTATAAAGGATACATGTTCTGCGGGAACTATTCTATGTTTTAAAGTACAGACAAACTTTAAAAATCTCCTTGACACTCCAAAATTTGGTATATGTAATTGTCTTGTGATCCTCTACCAAGATTGTTAAAATTATGATCTTGGGATTATTTTGCTTGAACATGGAATCACTTAACTTTAAACATACAGGAAATTACAAGGACATATAGGAACCTTTTAAAGTGTTCTTGCACAAAGCAAACAGCCTAATTCCTTGTATTGGCATGCTCTATTTTCTAGTTCTTTCTTTTCTTTTGGTAGTAAATTCATACACTGCACTTGCCGTTATTACCATTAATTATATTTATTTTAGCAAATTTATGGCAATCTGCACGACCATCATGTTTTGTTATACCGGGTTGAAATATTTGATTTTACAATTGTATCGTCTGCAATCTAGAAATGTACTTGAATACATGAACTTCAGTTCGCTGGCAGGTATGCAGTTCAAAAAACGAGTGAAAACAATAAAAAGAAATCGTAAAAACATACCAAAAGTTAACATTTTAGAAAGTAGCGTGATCATTTTAGCATGATTCATGATTTAATTAACTATATTTACATTTATTAATTATCCTAACATATTCATAATCATAACCGGATTCTTCCCAAACAGCCTTTCAATCAAAGGTCAAATATTACGAGATGGTATAAAAGATAGAAAATTGAACATGCGTGCATTATGAATGGGACGGGATTACTGCTTTCATTCCATCCTGCTTGGTGACATTATAATTTGCATAATACTTGATTCCATCTTTCTTTATGGCATTGGAAACCTGTATTTTACTGAAGCAATGTGATTTGCAATGTTCATATTATATTATGACAACAGATGGCGCTTTGTCGGTACATCCCATTATTTTCCGGCTGGTCCCGCTATTTTGCGACTAGACCTTTTGCAAAGTTTTGATGTTATTTCAATATTTTGTTTGCGTACCAAATATTTCCACTAAATGGAATATCCTTAAACGCTGATTCTACTCTAGTGTTTATTTTACCTGCTGAATAGTCATTCTCGATAACCCAGGTTATCAATTATAGCTGATAAATAGATTTTTTATTAAATACAGAATACAAGGAGTGTTATATTAATCAATATTGCAAGGAACACGAGGAAATGAAGGTCATCGGGTGGATATACATGTTAGCTTTACATTGATACCACATTCATTTAAATCCGTTCACTGTAGCTGTGTTTACTCTAATACAAAAATGGTTGGTAGAAGATCATAGTATGCCAATGAAATATGGTCTTAAATTAAGAATCTTTGTCTCCTTGGCATAGGGTGTAAAGACATTTTTGATGAAATCTGTTCTGTATATGGACAAAATGAAATGTCTTTTTCATCAGTTATTCGTTGGTTTAATAAATTCAAATGTTGGTTAATTTTGACTGAATTGATGCACCCCATGCCCGTCGGCCTAAAACAGCAACGTATGTCAAGATGGTTGCTAAAGTGAAAGAAATAGTTAATACCGATGCAAGATACACCACTAGGCAAATAGCTAGTATCGTTGGCATCTCATCAGGAGCAGCTCATATTATTCTCAAACATGATTTGAAAATGAGAAAGATCTGTGCTAGATGGATTCCCCATTTACTGACAGATGAGCAGAAAAAGGCTCGCGTGCAATGCGCTTAGTTGTTGCTTAAACAGTATCCAAATTACAATGCACGGTCTTTGGCAAATGTCGTCACTGGTGACGAAACATGGGTTAATTTTTATGAGCCAAAACGAAAACACCAAAACAAGATTTGGGCTACAAAGTCTGGCAAAAGACCATGCATTGCAAAAAGGACCATCAGTATAAAGAAGGTAATGTATGCCGTTTTCTTTACAACTCAGGGTCCCGCCATTCAAATAGCTGTTCCTTAAGGCAAATCTGTTAATGCGAAATTTTACAAGACAAAAGTTCTTCAAAAACAAAACAAATACTTTTGAAAACAAAGACGCGCAACAGGTTTGGCCAATGTCAGATTGCTGCATGACAACGCGTCATCGCACAAGGCATAGTATAGTATAGTGCAGAAAAAGTCGTTGTGCTCCCCATCCTCCGTTTTCATCTGACCTTGCCCCTTGTGACCTTTTTGTTTCCAAAGCCAAAAAATATCTTTCAGGTCGAAAATTTGTTCAGCGCAAACACCTCGGTTCTGCAATATTCCAGTGTCTTTATAGTATACCTAAAAAACTATGTAAATGCCTTCAAAGATTGGATCCAGAGACTGAAACTTTGTATATCTGTTGGAGGTGAATACTTTGAGGGAACAAAAGAAAAAATTCAGTGAAACCTATGAAGAATCAAATTTTACGTACTTAGATGCATTCATATCTGAACACTCCTCGTAATGTTAGTTTATACAGAATGTGAACCGTGGGCTCCGACGACGCTTAAGAAGTTTCAATTACAAAAAGACCATTTTGCACATTTTGGTGTACAAAAGGAAGTATGATGAATTATCCCTCGTGCCCTTAAGGAACTACATCATGAAATCGCCCCTGTCCTGAAACATATATTTAGGTTATCCCTGGAAACTGGCATAGTCCTAGAAGGCTGGAAGGAAGTTACAGTAGCCCCAGTTTTCAAAAAAGGTCTTAAATCCAAACCCAGCAATTATGTACAGGCCAATATCACTGATCTGTATTGCACCTAAGCTCTTAGAGCACATTGTAGTGTTCAACCTGAAGTCCTTTCTTGACAAAAATAACTTGCTTAGCCAGTTTCAGCATGGTTTCAGATCAGGTCACAGCTGCGAAACTCAGTTGATAAATTTCACTCAAGACCTTTTCCACAACCTAGAATCAGGGCTCCAAACAGATGTCATTGCTATGGACTTTTCCAAAGCATTCGACAAAGCTAACAACCGTCCTCTCGTTTAAGCTACAACAATTAGGCACCAACCCCCAAGTGGTCAACTGGGTCAAGTCCTTTCTCTCAAACAGGTCCCAAAAGGTAGCAGTAGAAGGTCACCTTTCCAGTGAGCTTCCACTTCTTTCTGGAGTTCCACAGGGGGTCAGTAATTGGGTAATTGGGCCTTGCCTCTTCCTTATCTACAGACTCTTTTAAATGTAAGACCAGAATGTTTGCTGATGATAACATAGTTTACCTAACAATCCATTCTAAAAATGAACAGAGCATGAAGGAAGTTGGATGATACAAGCTATATGACTTTGCATTTTGATCATTCCAACATAGTACAAAAGACAATGAAATAGAAAAAGCAAGATTGAATGAAGCGTTATGCAAGTTCAAAGACCGACAATTAATGATAGAATTAAGCATAACGCAAGTTACAATGAAATAAAGCAATATGGAATTAAGCATAATGCAAGTTCCAATGTCAGCAAGCAAAATGTAAATACCAATGTCACAAAGCAAGATGGAATAAATGCTGTAATTATGTTCCCTAATTATATCATGTCATTTCTGGTGCAATATTATATGCCTCAGATAGTTTATTAGTAACAAATATTATGCAATACAATGATATAATGCTTTTAATTGGGATAATATCAGTAAGTTATACTATAAGTATCTTTACATATTCTATGTTTCAAATACTTTTATTGAAGAACAATTATTGTGAAATATTACATTTATACACGCATAACATCAGTAAGTTGTGCTTTATATATCTTTAGTATTATATTTCAATAAGTATTATACTTCACTGAAATACCATAATGAATACTGGGTACAGCATAGTTCATTTTTATATAGGTTAGTTTAAACCTAATTATAAAGTTTACTTATGTATGATTCTTTGCATCACTGCCACCATTTATGTATTTATATTGCGTCATGGATCTATAACCTATTGTTTTTCATTGACACATTTATAGACAATAGTTAGTTATGAATCACAAAAAGCCGAAACATGCTTTGTAGTAAAATTTAAACAAATTTCATACGGCCGCAAATGTACAATTTTTTTTGATGAGTTATAACCTCTGAATAACTATCTGTTTCATAATGGTTGCAGTATTTGTGGATGGAATTATTGTATAATGCTAAGCTTCTTTGCTTAAGTCTGAAAATAAAAGTATTCTCTGTTCTATGACGTGACAAATTTGTTATAAAAACGCGTCCATTATCACTATCTGCTGTATTGAAACAGAAGAAATATTATTCAACAAGTATCACTTTACAAGAATAAAACAGACTCATCTTCTCTAAAAAAAAAATCCATGTACAGTTTGAATGGCATCAGTTTCTTACAAGATAATTAGAAATAAAATGTGCGCTTAACTGTTCACTGGATAATGACAACGTCTGTGTCCTGATTTCTAGCGTTCACGCAGGTGTTTTCGCTCTAAATTTACTGTAGTTTATATTCCACAATACTTTAGATGCTCTTGTTTAAATTACCGAAACCAACACAAGCACAACATGTTCGCTCGTCTTCGTACGTATATGAACATTTGTTTAAAAAACGGTGTCATATTCAGGTTGATCCTGAAGTTTGTCCGTCGTTTGAATACTATCATTTAATGGTGTGCGAGTTTCCATTTCATATGTGCTACTCTCTGGTGTTCTCTTTCTTTTGATTTTATCCTAAAAGAAAAAGATATTGTTATTTAAAAAGAAAAAAAAAACATCAAAAAGAAAAATAATTACAACAGTAACACGAATTAGCAAATACAGAAATAATTTTAACTCTACTTGGCAACATAACCATGCATTATCATAGGAAATGTGTATTATTCAAGTGTCCAAAAAATAGAGTCATGAGATTTGGATCAGAAACCAGCCTCAAAACTTTGAACTTGAAATCCGAAACGCATTTGAGCTGAAATGTTTATACATCAGTGGTTGGAATTGAGGTGGAAGCCCTAGTCGATTAATTATGCCGGGCTTGCGACAGTTAATCATACTGATTTTGTAATGATTAAGAGTATAATTTAATATCATTTGTACAAATCCCGCTTTACATTTTCAAGATATCTGTATCTGTTTTACAATTTATATATTTTTTCTTAAACCGGACACAAAGTCTGCTGCAAATTGAGGAAACATATTTAATTGAGATGTGTAAAACAAAATATGTAATACATGTAACATTTTTTTCAAAAGTCCTAGGACGAGGTCCAGGGAATAGAAAAAAACTGTTTACAGATTTATTTCAGAAATTATTAGCTTTTATTCAAGAATTCAGACTGGTTTACTATCAAACTATTATCCCCAGGTTGCCTGTCTTCTTTATCTCCTGCTAACATTCATACTGTGTTCAAGCTACTAGCCAGACGCCTTCAGAGGGCATCAGCTGCTTAACAAGAATGAATCTATGAGCATCGCATGTCTTTTGAACAAAATAAGTAAGATTTCTGGTCTGTCCTCCATGAATTTCTGCAATCAACTAATCCAACACGAAACTGACATATTATTTTAGAAGTCAGGCATACACGTTGTGTTACAGGTTTAAATCAACTGCACTTGTAGCCGGGTACATGTTTATAGGTAATAAATCGATAATGGTGAAACATGTGGCTTGGTAGCTCAGCTGGTAGAGTGTCTGCCCTGTAAGTGGAAGACCATGGGTTCAAGTCCCGATCGATCCAACTTCTTTTCACCACCTGTTAGAGACTCACTGACCGTCTCAAGTGTTGCAATGTGCATGATTTATTAGATAACACCGTTTATGCTATTTATGACTGCCTGTTTCCCTCTAACAAAATATTGATTAATATACGTGAAATAATTACATTCCCAGCTGAAATTATTTCAAGTTGAAAGAAAAAAATGAAATTAAGCAGTGCCTTACAATAGTTACCCCATTTTGTCTTTTGCTAGATCTACGGCAGTGTCTTCCATTCGACACGATCAGAATAATTCTACAATATAAATAAACAGAAAGGCTCATGAACATTTCTTTTCAACTAGTACATCTTTCAATCTTTACTTAACATACTGCAAACAATTAAAATTGAAAACATTTTCCTATTTTCTCAAGCAAAAAAAACATGTTTTGTATTGCAGTAATCTTCTTCGGTTTTAAATGTTAAATGTTTAAGTTCAAAAACTCCTAGAAAACGAAAGATACTAAATGTACTACGCTGCCTTAAAACATTGTAAGAATTTAGAAAGAATACATTCTGACCTGAGTAAATTAGCAATCAATAAAACTAGGAATAACACAACGCTAAAATACGTAAAGATAGTTTCTTCTTCTCCAGATGATTGTGTCGTCTGGTCTGTCCATGATATTGTGTTAGTTGTTACATTCAAAGGACAGATGGTAGTTCCGGTTGTTTTAGACGATATAGAACACTCATTTTCTAGTTCTATGTCTTTTGATACACATATTTCTAATATACTGCAAACTTCCACTTGAGATAAATTCCAATTGAACGCGTGCTTTCGGAATTCTTTGTAGGTTATCATTGGTGGTGGGCAAGGTGCGCTTTGTAGCAGGTCCTGTAAATTTTCTTGTTCACAACTTGGAAAAGTTCCAAAATGTTTCATATTTCACGTAAATACTTTGTCCAGTCTTGAGTTTATTTTCTGTATAACTATAATGATAATGCACATTTATTTGTGACTAATATGTATCTATGCGCATTTCAAGGTCAAGTTTTATTTTACCACTGAGCTGTGTCAAGTAGTTTAAAAATAGGCTTGGTTATATTGTTTGCACATAACAGACATGTTTAAATTATAACGATTACACATTTTAAAGCTATTTGAAGGAAAATCTGTAAATTTCGACCCTAGATACAGTCATGTTGAGGTAACATTTCTTTTTTTAAGAAATACAGAAACGTTTTGAAAAACAAGCAAATAAGCAAATAATATAGGTTTCAAAAGCCCTGACTCAATCCGCTTATAATCTCACTTTATCATGACCTAATGTTTAACTGTTTACTCTCCTGTAAAAGAAGTATAGACTACTATCACATGATTTTTTTGGCCACACGGTAAAACTGTTAAAATTTCTAACTTGCCATCAGTCTCAGACATTGATTTAATTTGATTTAATGGCGTTAAGTAAGTTAAATTTGATAAAGATTTAACCAGATTCTACGGAAAAACTGGAAAAAAATCACCGATTTTCTGGAAATCATTTGAAATAAGTAAGATTGATAAAGAATACAGACAGCAGACAGCAGTAATGGTTAAATTTACTAGTAAAAGTAAGAAAGATATCTATCTATTTGAGCTTATTTATCGTCGGTACCGGTTTCCAATATGACCGACGCCCCCTGAAGAGATTAGTTATTTTAATTTGTGGGGGTAGTGTAAGATACAGAAAGCATCCCATTCCAGAGGCACCCCTGGTTCTTTTGCAGTGTACAGCACTGAAACATGGGACATCGGTTACATGTCTCATCCGAAAGGCAATAAGTAATTTTAATGGAGGAGAGGGAGTTGATCTCGGGACCCCTTGGTTACCAGTCCAGCGCGTTACCACTGGACCACTGATCCGCTCCGAACTTATCCTTGCTCTAATTGTCTCATTTATAGTAATGATTATCTCCCTTAAACTGTGAGAAATATATATAAAGAAATCCCTTTTATATGGTATCGAGTTTTACTCATTTTTGTTTGTTTTAACACCAACCTCCACATCAAAGCACAAAGCACAAAATTAATCAGAAGACAATTTTGCTTGCTGTATGCATGATTAAAATAACACACCTAACTTATCGAATTTGATCTTTTTATCTATCTGAGCTTATTTATCGTCGGTACCAGTTGCCCATATGACCGACTCCCCGAATTTGATTACATTATAGTATCCTTTTGATTTGATCCCAGCTTAAAATTAAGAGATTTTGGCTATCAAAGACTCAGCCTGTCAATAAAGGCTGGCTGGACTTTTAAAACTGTTAAAATATATGAATTTTCAAATTAACAAAAGACAATCTTAAAATGGTGTAACTAATAACATATTATTACGGTACTGCTTTTAGTCTTATTCTATAATTTCTGGGTTTTCTCGCACGGCCGTATTTTGCGGCATCAGTAATGCTATTTGTTGGGGCTTCATAAAATAAATTCCTCTCAGGCAAATATAATATTTTATATATATGTAAAGGCTGAGAGTCTCTAGTAAATATAGGTGTATTTACGTCTGTATTCGCCTAACTCTGTGTCGTCTGTTGCCTAACTGTTGTAGCGTTATTTCTATTGTCTGCTTCGTAAGAGAGGTCACTGAAGTTGAAAGGTCGTATGAATGTGCTCACCAATATTTCACGTGCATGACCCTAAAACCCCGCGAAACATTTTCGCGGTAAAGTTAGTTCTTCTCTTTGTAATGTTCCTTCATATACGAGTAACTGACATGACGTATTTTGCAGTACAGTCGTTTTAGTATGTCTACATTATAACAGATACTTGATTAAATATTGCTATTCAATCAAGTTCTTATATGGAATGATCATGGTAAGATTTTATTTATTTGTTAATGTATTTAATAAAATTACTTAATTATTTCGAGTTTGTTGAATTTGATGAAAGGTATAATTTTATAATTTTCCATGAACTGTTTGTAATTCTTTAGTATTATATGTTTTAGGCTCGTTTAAACGTTAAACGTTTATAATAAACTGGAAGAAATTGATCAACGACTTCAATTTCATAAACCCCGGACTACATAGATACCAAATCTATTACTTTAGTAATTAATGTGCGTGAAGTTAGCTGCTAGTTGCCAGTTCCCAGTTGCCAATTCAAAAGGCAACTGGCAGCCAACTTCATAGTTCAGCTGCCAATTCAAACTAATTTGAAATCGTAGGTAGCTGCCAGTTCTCAAAATTTGCGAATAGTCAACCGTCAATTGGTAGTCAGATGCCAATTCGATATGTTTCATAAATTATCAATATTAACCGAATCAGCAACTGGCAACTGGAAGCTAGGTGCCAATTCGTTAAAAATAGAGAATTGGCAACTGGCAGCAAGATGCCAGTTCGACAAATATCATAAATTATGAACATAGAGTGAATTGGCAACTGGCAACTGGCAGCCAGACTCCAGTTCGTCAAGACATGCGAATCGTCAACTGTCAATTGGTAGCCAGACGCCAATTCTACATTTATCATAAATTATTGATATTAACCGAATTGGCAAATGGCAAATCGCGGCCAGATGCCAATTCGTTAAACTCGCGAATTGGCAACTGTCAATTAGTAGCCAGATGCCAATTCGACATTAAACATAAATTATTTATATTAACCGAATTGGCAACTGGAAACTGGAAGCCAGATGCCAATTCGTAAAAGATCGCGAATTGGCAATTGGCAACTGGATGCCGGATGCCAGTTCGAAAATTATCATGAATTAAGAACATAGAGTGAACTGGCAACCAGATGCCAGTTCTTCAGAACTTGCGAATCGGCAACTGTCAATTGGTAGCCAGATGCCAATTAGAAATTTTTCAATTCAATTAATATCAATAATTCATGATACTACTTGAATTGGCATCTAGCTGCCAGTTGCTAATTGAAAATTCTCGATTTTTGACGAATAGGCATCTGGCTGCCAGTTGCGAGTTGCCAGTTCAGTTAATATCAATAATTCATGGTATTTGTCGAATTGGCATCCGGCTATCAGTTGCCAGTTGCCAATTCGCGATCTTTAATGAATTGGCATCTGGCTGCCAGTTGCTAGTTGCCAATTCAGTTAATGTCACCAATTTATAATATTTGTCGAATTGGCATCTGGCTGCCAGTTGCCAGTTGCCAATTCAGTTAATATCAATAATTCATGGTATTCGTCGAATTGGCATCTGGCTGCCAGTTGCTAGTTGCCAATTCGCGATCTTTAACGAATTGGCATCTGACTGCCAGTTTCCAATTCAATTAATATCACTTATTCATAATACTCGTCGAACTCTGGCTGCCAGTTGCCAATTGATTTGATCCCAGCTTAAAATTAAGAGATTTTGGCTATCAAAGACTCAGCCTGTAAATAAAGGCTGGCTGGACTTTTAAAACTGTTAAAATATGTGAATTTTCAAATTAACAAAAGACAATCTTAAAATGGTGTAACTAATAACATATTATTACGGTACTGCTTTTAGCCTTATTCTATAATTTCTGGGTTTTCTCGCACGGCCGTATTTTGCGGCATCAGTAATGCTATTTGTTGGGGCTTCATAACATAAATTCCTCTCAGGCAAATATATTTTTTTACAGATAGGTAAAGGCTGAGATTCTCTAGTTAATATAGATGTAACCTGTGCGTTAAATTCCTGTTTTTACCGCTTTGCGTCTGCTTTGCGCCCGCTTTACATGGTATAATCCGTGTTGTATTGTCTCACGTCTGTATTCGCCTAACTCTGTGTCGTCTGTTGCCTAACTGTTGTAGCGTTATTTCTGCTTCGTAAGAGAGGTCACTGAAGTTGAAAGGTCGTATGAATGTGCTCTCCAATATTTCACGTGCATGACCCTAAAACCCCGCGAAACATTTTCGCGGTAAAGTTAGTTCTTCTCTTTGTAATGTTCCTTCATATACGAGTAACTGACATGACGTATTTTGCAGTACAGTCGTTTTAGTATGTCTACATTATAACAGATACTTGATTAAATATTGCTATTCAATCAAGTTCTTTATGGAATGATCCTGGTAAGATTTTATTTATTTGTTAATGTATTTAATAAAATTACTTAATTATTTCGAGTTTGTTGAATTTGATGAAAGGTATAATTTTATAATTTTCCATGAACTGTTCGTAATTCTTTAGTATTATATGTGTTAGGCTCGTTTAAACGTTAAACGTTTATAATAAACTGGAAGAAATTGATCAACGACTTCAATTTCATAAACCCCGGACTACATAGATACCAAATCTATTACTTTAGTAATTAATGTGCGTGAAGTTAGCTGCCAGTTGCCAGTTCCCAGTTGCCAATTCAATTGGCAACTGGCAGCCAACTTCATAGTTCAGCTGCCAATTCAAACTAATTTGAAATCGTAGGTAGCTGCCAGTTCTCAAAATTTGCGAATAGTCAACCGTCAATTGGTAGTCAGATGCCAATTCGATATGTTTCATAAATTATCAATATTAACCGAATCAGCGACTGGCAACTGGAAGCTAGATGCCAGTTCGTTAAAAATAGAGAATTGGCAACTGGCAACTGGCAGCAAGATGCCAGTTCGACAAATATCATAAATTATGAACATAGAGTGAATTGGCAACTGGCAACTGGCAGCCAGACTCCAGTTCGTCAAGACATGCGAATCGTCAACTGTCAATTGGTAGCCAGACGCCAATTCTACATTTATCATAAATTATTGATATTAACCGAATTGGCAAATGGCAAATCGCGGCCAGATGCCAATTCGTTAAACTTGCGAATTGGCAACTGTCAATTAGTAGCCAGATGCCAATTCGACATTAAACATAAATTATTTATATTAACCGAATTGGCAACTGGAAACTGGAAGCCAGATGCCAATTCGTAAAAGATCGCGAATTGGCAATTGGCAACTGGATGCCGGATGCCAGTTCAAAAATTATCATGAATTAAGAACATAGAGTGAACTGGCAACTGGCAACCAGATGCCAGTTCTTCAGAACTTGCGAATCGGCAACTGTCAATTGGTAGCCAGATGCCAATTAGAAATTTTTCAATTCAATTAATATCAATAATTCATGATATTACTTGAATTGGCATCTAGCTGCCAGTTGCTAATTGAAAATTCTCGATTTTGGCGAATAGGCATCTGGCTGCCAGTTGCGAGTTGCCAGTTCAGTTAATATCAATAATTCATGGTATTTGTCGAATTGGCATCCGGCTATCAGTTGCCAGTTGCCAATTCGCGATCTTTAATGAATTGGCATCTGGCTGCCAGTTGCTAGTTGTCAATTCAGTTAATGTCACCAATTTATAATATTTGTCGAATTGGCATCTGGCTGCCAGTTGCCAGTTGCCAATTCAGTTAATATCAATGATTCATGGTATTCGTCGAATTGGCATCTGGCTGCCAGTTGCTGGTTGCCAATTCGCGATCTTTAACGAATTGGCATCTGACTGCCAGTTTCCAATTCAATTAATATCACTTATTCATAATACTCGTCGAACTCTGGCTGCCAGTTGCCAATTGATTTGATCCCAGCTTAAAATTAAGAGATTTTGGCTATCAAAGACTCAGCCTGTAAATAAAGGCTGGCTGGACTTTTAAAACTGTTAAAATATGTGAATTTTCAAATTAACAAAAGACAATCTTAAAATGGTGTAACTAATAACATATTATTACGGTACTGCTTTTAGCCTTATTCTATAATTTCTGGGTTTTCTCGTACGGCCGTATTTTGCGGCATCAGTAATGCTATTTGTTGGGGCTTCATAACATAAATTCCTCTCAGGCAAATATATTTTTTTACAGATAGGTAAAGGCTGAGATTCTCTAGTTAATATAGATGTAACCTGTGCGTTAAATTCCTGTTTTTACCGCTTTGCGTCTGCTTTGCGCCCGCTTTACATGGTATAATCCGTGTTGTATTGTCTCACGTCTGTATTCGCCTAACTCTGTGTCGTCTGTTGCCTAACTGTTGTAGCGTTATTTCTGCTTCGTAAGAGAGGTCACTGAAGTTGAAAGGTCGTATGAATGTGCTCTCCAATATTTCACGTGCATGACCCTAAAACCCCGCGAAACATTTTCGCGGTAAAGTTAGTTCTTCTCTTTGTAATGTTCCTTCATATACGAGTAACTGACATGACGTATTTTGCAGTACAGTCGTTTTAGTATGTCTACATTATAACAGATACTTGATTAAATATTGCTATTCAATCAAGTTCTTTATGGAATGATCCTGGTAAGATTTTATTTATTTGTTAATGTATTTAATAAAATTACTTAATTATTTCGAGTTTGTTGAATTTGATGAAAGGTATAATTTTATAATTTTCCATGAACTGTTCGTAATTCTTTAGTATTATATGTGTTAGGCTCGTTTAAACGTTAAACGTTTATAATAAACTGGAAGAAATTGATCAACGACTTCAATTTCATAAACCCCGGACTACATAGATACCAAATCTATTACTTTAGTAATTAATGTGCGTGAAGTTAGCTGCCAGTTGCCAGTTCCCAGTTGCCAATTCAATTGGCAACTGGCAGCCAACTTCATAGTTCAGCTGCCAATTCAAACTAATTTGAAATCGTAGGTAGCTGCCAGTTCTCAAAATTTGCGAATAGTCAACCGTCAATTGGTAGTCAGATGCCAATTCGATATGTTTCATAAATTATCAATATTAACCGAATCAGCGACTGGCAACTGGAAGCTAGGTGCCAGTTCGTTAAAAATAGAGAATTGGCAACTGGCAACTGGCAGCAAGATGCCAGTTCGACAAATATCATAAATTATGAACATAGAGTGAATTGGCAACTGGCAACTGGCAGCCAGACTCCAGTTCGTCAAGACATGCGAATCGTCAACTGTCAATTGGTAGCCAGACGCCAATTCTACATTTATCATAAATTATTGATATTAACCGAATTGGCAAATGGCAAATCGCGGCCAGATGCCAATTCGTTAAACTCGCGAATTGGCAACTGTCAATTGGTAGCCAGATGCCAATTCGACATTAAACATAAATTATTTATATATACAGAATTGGCAACTGGAAACTGGATGCCGGATGCCAGTTCGAAAATTATCATGTATTAGGAACATAGAGTGAACTGGCAACTGGCAACCAGATGCCAGTTCTTCAGATCTTGCGAATCGGCAACTGTCAATTGGTAGCCAGATGCCAATTAGAAATTTTTCAATTCAATTAATATCAATAATTCATGATACTACTTGAATTGGCATCTAGCTGCCAGTTGCTAATTGAAAATTCTCGATTTTTGACGAATAGGCATCTGGCTACCAGTTGCGAGTTGCCAGTTCAGTTAATATCAATAATTCATGGTATTTGTCGAATTGGCATCTGTTTGCCAGTTGCCAGTTCAGTTAATATCAATAATTCATGGTATTTGTCGAATTGGCATCTGGCTGCCAGTTGCTAGTTGCCAAATCAGTTAATGTCACCAATTTATAATATTTGTCGAATTGGCATCTAGCTGCCAGTTGTTAGTGCCAATTCAGTTAATGTCACCAATTTATAATATTTATCGAATTGGCATCTGGCTACCAGTTGCCAGTTGCCAATTCGCGTTCCTAAATGAATTGGCATCTGGCTGCCAGTTGCCAGTTGCCAATTCAGTAAATATCAATAAATTATGGTATTTGTCGAATTGGCATCTGGCTACCAGTTGCCAGTTCGCGATCTTTAATGAATTGGCATCTGGCTGCCACTTGCAAGTTGCCAATTCAGTTAATGTCACCAATTTATAATATTTATCGAATTGGCATCTGGCTGCCAGTTGCCAGTTGCCAATTCGGTAAATATCAATAAATTATGGTATTCGTCGAATTGGCATCTGGCTGCCAGTTGCTAGTTGCCAATTCGCGATCTTTAACGAATTGGCATCTGACTGCCAGTTTCCAATTCAATTAATATCACTTATTCATAATACTCGTCGAACTCTGGCTGCCAGTTGCCAATTGATTTGATCCCAGCTTAAAATTAAGAGATTTTGGCTATCAAAGACTCAGCCTGTAAATAAAGGCTGGCTGGACTTTTAAAACTGTTAAAATATGTGAATTTTCAAATTAACAAAAGACAATCTTAAAATGGTGTAACTAATAACATATTATTACGGTACTGCTTTTAGCCTTATTCTATAATTTCTGGGTTTTCTCGCACGGCCGTATTTTGCGGCATCAGTAATGCTATTTGTTGGGGCTTCATAACATAAATTCCTCTCAGGCAAATATATTTTTTTACATATAGGTAAAGGCTGAGATTCTCTAGTTAATATAGATGTAACCTGTGCGTTAAATTCCTGTTTTTACCGCTTTGCGTCTGCTTTGCGCCCGCTTTACATGGTATAATCCGTGTTGTATTGTCTCACGTCTGTATTCGCCTAACTCTGTGTCGTCTGTTGCCTAACTGTTGTAGCGTTATTTCTGCTTCGTAAGAGAGGTCACTGAAGTTGAAAGGTCGTATGAATGTGCTCTCCAATATTTCACGTGCATGACCCTAAAACCCCGCGAAACATTTTCGCGGTAAAGTTAGTTCTTCTCTTTGTAATGTTCCTTCATATACGAGTAACTGACATGACGTATTTTGCAGTACAGTCGTTTTAGTATGTCTACATTATAACAGATACTTGATTAAATATTGCTATTCAATCAAGTTCTTTATGGAATGATCCTGGTAAGATTTTATTTATTTGTTAATGTATTTAATAAAATTACTTAATTATTTCGAGTTTGTTGAATTTGATGAAATGTATAATTTTATAATTTTCCATGAACTGTTCGTAATTCTTTAGTATTATATGTGTTAGGCTCGTTTAAACGTTAAACGTTTATAATAAACTGGAAGAAATTGATCAACGACTTCAATTTCAT
The DNA here is from genome assembly GCA_012932295.1 of Cyclina sinensis. NCBI lineage: Eukaryota > Metazoa > Mollusca > Bivalvia > Venerida > Veneridae > Cyclina > Cyclina sinensis. The sequence continues at coordinate 2,224,423 of JAAONU010000011.1, forward strand.
AAACCCCGGACTACATAGATACCAAATCTATTACTTTAGTAATTAATGTGCGTGAAGTTAGCTGCCAGTTGCCAGTTCCCAGTTGCCAATTCAATTGGCAACTGGCAGCCAACTTCATAGTTCAGCTGCCAATTCAAACTAATTTGAAATCGTAGGTAGCTGCCAGTTCTCAAAATTTGCGAATAGTCAACCGTCAATTGGTAGTCAGATGCCAATTCGATATGTTTCATAAATTATCAATATTAACCGAATCAGCGACTGGCAACTGGAAGCTAGGTGCCAGTTCGTTAAAAATAGAGAATTGGCAACTGGCAACTGGCAGCAAGATGCCAGTTCGACAAATATCATAAATTATGAACATAGAGTGAATTGGCAACTGGCAACTGGCAGCCAGACTCCAGTTCGTCAAGACATGCGAATCGTCAACTGTCAATTGGTAGCCAGACGCCAATTCTACATTTATCATAAATTATTGATATTAACCGAATTGGCAAATGGCAAATCGCGGCCAGATGCCAATTCGTTAAACTTGCGAATTGGCAACTGTCAATTAGTAGCCAGATGCCAATTCGACATTAAACATAAATTATTTATATTAACCGAATTGGCAACTGGAAACTGGAAGCCAGATGCCAATTCGTAAAAGATCGCGAATTGGCAATTGGCAACTGGATGCCGGATGCCAGTTCAAAAATTATCATGAATTAAGAACATAGAGTGAACTGGCAACTGGCAACCAGATGCCAGTTCTTCAGAACTTGCGAATCGGCAACTGTCAATTGGTAGCCAGATGCCAATTAGAAATTTTTCAATTCAATTAATATCAATAATTCATGATATTACTTGAATTGGCATCTAGCTGCCAGTTGCTAATTGAAAATTCTCGATTTTTGACGAATAGGCATCTGGCTGCCAGTTGCGAGTTGCCAGTTCAGTTAATATCAATAATTCATGGTATTTGTCGAATTGGCATCCGGCTATCAGTTGCCAGTTGCCAATTCGCGATCTTTAATGAATTGGCATCTGGCTGCCAGTTGCTAGTTGTCAATTCAGTTAATGTCACCAATTTATAATATTTGTCGAATTGGCATCTGGCTGCCAGTTGCCAGTTGCCAATTCAGTTAATATCAATGATTCATGGTATTCGTCGAATTGGCATCTGGCTGCCAGTTGCTGGTTGCCAATTCGCGATCTTTAACGAATTGGCATCTGACTGCCAGTTTCCAATTCAATTAATATCACTTATTCATAATACTCGTCGAACTCTGGCTGCCAGTTGCCAATTGATTTGATCCCAGCTTAAAATTAAGAGATTTTGGCTATCAAAGACTCAGCCTGTAAATAAAGGCTGGCTGGACTTTTAAAACTGTTAAAATATGTGAATTTTCAAATTAACAAAAGACAATCTTAAAATGGTGTAACTAATAACATATTATTACGGTACTGCTTTTAGCCTTATTCTATAATTTCTGGGTTTTCTCGTACGGCCGTATTTTGCGGCATCAGTAATGCTATTTGTTGGGGCTTCATAACATAAATTCCTCTCAGGCAAATATATTTTTTTACAGATAGGTAAAGGCTGAGATTCTCTAGTTAATATAGATGTAACCTGTGCGTTAAATTCCTGTTTTTACCGCTTTGCGTCTGCTTTGCGCCCGCTTTACATGGTATAATCCGTGTTGTATTGTCTCACGTCTGTATTCGCCTAACTCTGTGTCGTCTGTTGCCTAACTGTTGTAGCGTTATTTCTGCTTCGTAAGAGAGGTCACTGAAGTTGAAAGGTCGTATGAATGTGCTCTCCAATATTTCACGTGCATGACCCTAAAACCCCACGAAACATTTTCGCGGTAAAGTTAGTTCTTCTCTTTGTAATGTTCCTTCATATACGAGTAACTGACATGACGTATTTTGCAGTACAGTCGTTTTAGTGTGTCTACATTATAACAGATACTTGATTAAATATTGCTATTCAATCAAGTTCTTATATGGAATGATCATGGTAAGATTTTATTTTTTTGTTAATGTATTTAATAAAATTACTTAATTATTTCGAGTTTGTTGAATTTGATGAAATGTATAATTTTATTATTTTCCATGAACTGTTCGTAATTCTTTAGTATTATATGTGTTAGGCTCGTTTAAACGTTAAACGTTTATAATAAACTGGAAGAAATTGATCAACGACTTCAATTTCATAAACCCCGGACTACATAGATACCAAATCTATTACTTTAGTAATTAATGTGCGTGAAGTTAGCTGCCAGTTGCCAGTTCCCAGTTGCCAATTCAATTGGCAACTGGCAGCCAACTTCATAGTTCAGCTGCCAATTCAAACTAATTTGAAATCGTAGGTAGCTGCCAGTTCTCAAAATTTGCGAATAGTCAACCGTCAATTGGTAGTCAGATGCCAATTCGATATGTTTCATAAATTATCAATATTAACCGAATCAGCGACTGGCAACTGGAAGCTAGGTGCCATTTCGTTAAAAATAGAGAATTGGCAACTGGCAGCAAGATGCCAGTTCGACAAATATCATAAATTATGAACATAGAGTGAATTGGCAACTGGCAACTGGCAGCCAGACTCCAGTTCGTCAAGACATGCGAATCGTCAACTGTCAATTGGTAGCCAGACGCCAATTCTACATTTATCATAAATTATTGATATTAACCGAATTGGCAAATGGCAAATCGCGGCCAGATGCCAATTCGTTAAACTCGCGAATTGGCAACTGTCAATTGGTAGCCAGATGCCAATTCGACATTAAACATAAATTATTTATATATACAGAATTGGAAACTGGCAACTGGATGCCGGATGCCAGTTCGAAAATTATCATGTATTAGGAACATAGAGTGAACTGGCAACTGGCAACCAGATGCCAGTTCTTCAGATCTTGCGAATCGGCAACTGTCAATTGGTAGCCAGATGCCAATTAGAAATTTTTCAATTCAATTAATATCAATAATTCATGATACTACTTGAATTGGCATCTAGCCGCCAGTTGCTAATTGAAAATTCTCGATTTTTGACGAATAGGCATCTGGCTACCAGTTGCGAGTTGCCAGTTCAGTTAATATCAATAATTCATGGTATTTGTCGAATTGGCATCTGTTTGCCAGTTGCCAGTTCAGTTAATATCAATAATTCATGGTATTTGTCGAATTGGCATCTGGCTGCCAGTTGCTAGTTGCCAAATCAGTTAATGTCACCAATTTATAATATTTGTCGAATTGGCATCTAGCTGCCAGTTGTTAGTGCCAATTCAGTTAATGTCACCAATTTATAATATTTATCGAATTGGCATCTGGCTACCAGTTGCCAGTTGCCAATTCGCGTTCCTAAATGAATTGGCATCTGGCTGCCAGTTGCCAGTTGCCAATTCAGTAAATATCAATAAATTATGGTATTTGTCGAATTGGCATCTGGCTACCAGTTGCCAGTTTGCGATCTTTAATGAATTGGCATCTGGCTGCCACTTGCAAGTTGCCAATTCAGTTAATGTCACCAATTTATAATATTTATCGAATTGGCATCTGGCTGCCAGTTGCCAGTTGCCAATTCGGTAAATATCAATAAATTATGGTATTCGTCGAATTGGCATCTGGCTACCAGCTGCCAGTTGCCAATTCGCGATCTTTAATGAATTAGCATCTTGCGACCAGTTGCTAGTTGCCAATTCAGTTAATGTCACCAATTTATAATATTTATCGAATTGGCATCTGGCTACCAGCTGCCAGTTGCCAATTCGCGATCTTTAATGAATAAGCATCTTGCGACCAGTTGCTAGTTGCCAATTCAGTTAATGTCACCAATTTATAATATTTATCGAATTGGCATCTGACTGCCAGTTGCCATTTGCCAATTCAGTTAATATCAATAATTCATGGTATATGTCGAATTGGTATCTGACTAGTAGATGCCAGTTGCCATTTCGCGTTCTTAAATGAATTTGCATCTGGCTGACAGATGCCGGTTGCCAATTCAGTTAATATCAATACGTCATGGTATTTATCGAATTGGCATGTAGCAACCAGTTGCCAATTGCCAATTCGCGATCTTGATTGAATTGGCATCTGGCTGCCAGTGGCCAGTTGCCAATTCAGTTAATATCAATAGTTCATGGTATTTGTCAAATTGGCATCTGGCTACCAGTTGCCAGTTCGTGAACATTATTATATTGGCATCTGGCTGCCAGTTGCTAGTTGCCAATTCAGTTAATGTCACCAATTTATAATATTTGTCGAATTGGCATCTGGCTGCCTGTTGCCAGTTGCCAATTCAGTTAATATCAATAATTCATGGTATTCGTCGAATTGGCATCTGGCTGCCAGTTGCTAGTTGCCAATTCGCGATCTTTAACGAATTGGCATCTGACTGCCAGTTTCCAATTCAATTAGTATCACTTATTCATGATACTCGTCGAACTCTGGCTGCCAGTTGCCAATTGATTTGATCCCAGCTTAAAATTAAGAGATTTTGGCTATCAAAGACTCAGCCTGTAAATAAAGGCTCGCTGGACTTTTAAAACTGTTAAATATGTGAATTTTCAAATTAACAAAAGACAATCTTAAAATGGTGTAACTAATAACATATTATTACGGTACTGCTTTTAGCCTTATTCTATAATTTCTGGGTTTTTTTCGTACGGCCGTATTTTGCGGCATCAGTAATGCTATTTGTTGGGGCTTCATAACATAAATTCCTCTCAGGCAAATATATTTTTTTACATATAGGTAAAGGCTGAGATTCTCTAGTTAATATAGATGTAACCTGTGCGTTAAATTCCTGTTTTTACCGCTTTGCGTCTGCTTTGCGCCCGCTTTACATGGTATAATCCGTGTTGTATTGTCTCACGTCTGTATTCGCCTAACTCTGTGTCGTCTGTTGCCTAACTGTTGTAGCGTTATTTCTGCTTCGTAAGAGAGGTCACTGAAGTTGAAAGGTCGTATGAATGTGCTCTCCAATATTTCACGTGCATGACCCTAAAACCCCGCGAAACATTTTCGCGGTAAAGTTGGTTCTTCTCTTTGTAATGTTCCTTCATATACGAGTAACTGACATGACGTATTTTGCAGTACAGTCGTTTTAGTATGTATACATTATAACAGATACTTGATTAAATATTGCTATTCAATCAAGTTCTTATATGGAATGATCCTGGTAAGATTTTATTTATTTGTTAATGTATTTAATAAAATTACTTAATTATTTCGAGTTTGTTGAATTTGATGAAATGTATAATTTTATAATTTTCCATGAACTCTTCGTAATTCTTTAGTATTATATGTTTAAGGCTCGTTTAAACGTTAAACGTTTATAATAAACTGGAAGAAATTGATCAACGACTTCAATTTCATAAACCCCGGACTACATAGATACCAAATCTATTACTTTAGTAATTAATGTGCGTGAAGTTAGCTGCCAGTTGCCAGTTCCCAGTTGCCAATTCAATTGGCAACTGGCAGCCAACTTCAAAGTTCAGCTGCCAATTCAAACTAATTTGAAATCGTAGGTAGCTGCCAGTTCTCAAAATTTGCGAATAGTCAACCGTCAATTGGTAGTCAGATGCCAATTCGATATGTTTCATAAATTATCAATATTAACCGAATCAGCGACTGGCAACCGGAAGCTAGGTGCCAGTTCGTTAAAAATAGAGAATTGGCAACTGGCAACTGGCAGCAAGATGCCAGTTTGACAAATATCATAAATTATGAACATAGAGTGAATTGGCAACTGGCAACTGGCAGCCAGACTCCAGTTCGTCAAGACATGCGAATCGTCAACTGTCAATTGGTAGCCAGACGCCAATTCTACATTTGTCATAAATTATTGATATTAACCGAATTGGCAAACGGCAAATCGCGGCCAGATGCCAATTCGTTAAACTCGCGAATTGGCAACTGTCAATTGGTAGCCAGATGCCAATTCGACATTAAACATAAATTATTTATATATACAGAATTGGAAACTGGCAACTGGATGCCGGATGCCAGTTCGAAAATTATCATGAATTAAGAACATAGAGTGAACTGGCAACTGGCAACTGGCAACCAGATGCCAGTTCTTCAGAACTTGCGAATCGGCAACTGTCAATTGGTAGCCAGATGCCAATTAGAAATTGTTCAATTCAATTAATATCAATAATTCATGATACTACTTGAATTGGCATCTAGCTGCCAGTTGCTAATTGAAAATTCTCGATTTTTGACGAATAGGTATCTGGCTGCCAGTTGCGAGTTGCCAATTCAGCTAATATCAATAATTCATGATATTTGTCGAATTGGCATCTGTTTGCCAGTTGCCAGTTCAGTTAATATCAATAATTCATGGTATTTGTCGAATTGGCATCTGGCTATCAGTTGCCAGTTGCCAATTTGCGATTTTTAATGAATTGGCATCTGGCTGCCAGTTGCTAGTTGCCAAATCAGTTAATGTCACCAATTTATAATATTTGTCGAATTGGCATCTAGCTGCCGGTTGTTAGTGCCAATTCAGTTAATGTCACCAATTTATAATATTTGTCGAATTGGCATCTGGCTACCAGTTGCCAGTTGCCAATTCGCGTTCTTAAATGAATTGGCATCTGGCTGCCAGTTGCCAGTTGCCAATTCAGTAAATATCAATAAATTATGGTATTTGTCGAATTGGCATCTGGCTACCAGTTGCCAGTTCGCGATCTTTATTGAATTGACATCTGGCTGCCACTTGCAAGTTGCCAATTCAGTTAATGTCACCAATTTATAATATTTATCGAATTGGCATCTGGCTGCCAGTTGCCAGTTGCCAATTCGGTAAATATCAATAAATTATGGTATTCGTCGAATTGGCATCTGGCTACCAGTTGCCAGTTGCCAATTCGCGATCTTTAATGAATTAGCATCTTGCGACCAGTTGCTAGTTGCCAATTCAGTTAATGTCACCAATTTATAATATTTATCGAATTGGCTTCTGACTGCCAGTTGCCAGTTGCCAATTCAGTTAATATCAATAATTCATGGTATTTGTCGAATTGGTATCTGACTAGTAGATGCCAGTTGCCATTTCGCGTTCTTAAATGAATTGGCATCTGGCTGCCAGATGCCGGTTGCCAATTCAGTTAATATCAATACGTCATGGTATTTGTCGAATTGGCATGTAGCTACCAGTTGCCAATTGCCAATTCGCGATCTTGAATGAATTGGCATCTGGCTGCCAGTGGCCAGTTGCCAATTCAGTTAATATCAATAGTTCATGGTATTTGTCAAATTGGCATCTGGCTACCAGTTGCCAGTTCGTGAACATTAATGTATTGGCATCTGGCTGCCAGTTGCTAGTTGCCAATTCAGTTAATGTCACCAATTTATAATATTTGTCAAATTGGCATCTGGCTGCCTGTTGCCAGTTGCCAATTCAGTTAATATCAATAATTCATGGTATTCGTCGAATTGGCATCTGGCTGCCAGTTGCTAGTTGCCAATTCGCGATCTTTAACGAATTGGCATCTGACTGCCAGTTTCCAATTCAATTAATATCACTTATTCATGATACTCGTCGAACTCTGGCTGCCAGTTGCCAATTGACGATTCACGTCTTAGACAAATTGGCACCTGACTGGCAGTTGCCAGTTGCCAATTCACTCAATGTTCATTTTTCATGATACTTTTCGAATTGGCATCTGGCTACCAGTTGCCAGTAGCCAATTCACTCAATGGTCAGAATTCAGTCTACTTTTTGAATTGACACCTGGCTGCCAATTGACAATTCGCCTTCTTTGGCGATCTGGCTTCTGGTTACACTTTTATTTTAGTTTGAATTGGTAGCTATACTTTGAAGTTAGATGCCAGTTGCCAGTTGAATTGGCAACTGGCAACTGGCAGCTAACTTCACGCACATTAGTAATTAAGGAACTAAGAGCCTTTTAGATGATTACCGGGTTTTTTCGTACGGCTGTATTTTACGGCAGCGGTAATGCTATTTTCAGGAGTTTTATAACTTATATTTCCCTTAAGCAAATATAATTATTTACATATATGTAAAAGCTGAGAGTCTGTAAATTATATAGATATCAAGAGGTGACTCTAGCACACGTAGTACGGCACTTACAGCCTTTTCATTGATTTGCGGAAAATCGGTATATTTTTTCTGGGTTTCGGGTTTTACACTTCACCCAGATCTGTTGCCTCATAGCCAATACAAAGTATCGAGTATCATAATCCTTTTCAGCGTTTCTTTCAAAATCAGCACAATTGTTGCCGTGTTTGAAAGCAGTAGGCTGAGCAGATTGATTGTGAATGGAAGGGAAACAACCTGCATATATATGTTTTTGGGTCTTTTTCTTTCACAGAACGTAAATCTTATGATAGCCGTTTATGTCCGAAAGTTACCTTATATGTACGACTGATGATGTTGAATTTCAGTTTCTATTTTTTTCTTTGCGTTGTAGGGACATACCTTACAATAATATTTGTTTTTTAAAAACCTGTCTTTTATCAGTATTGATGCATATTTCAAGTTGTTTGGTATATTTGCGTGTATTTGCGTATTTCGTGCCGCGGAGTCGCAATAACTAGTTCATGTAACTGTAGAGATCGTCCAGTCTTGGCATTAAGCTGGTAACCCATTGGTTCCTCTCATCCTTTCTAGTATTGTTTTCCCTATTCAATTTTCAGTTGATATTACTGATGGAATAAAATAGTCAGTACCGGTTTCTTAAAAAATTTTGTCATGGCATGCACAATACACATTAATGTTAAAATTCCACTGGATGAGTTAAAATCCATAACTATACACCAACTGTACATTGGTTCATAAGATATTTTTTCACTTCACTCAAAACTGTCCTAAGTATATTTGATATGAATCATTGTATTAAATGCCCTTGTCACTACATCTGTCACTCATAGCAAGCGGCTTGGAACTTCAATTCAAAGCCCGCAAAATACTTGTTTAAATTTGATTTAAATGAATTTACCGACGACGACTCGACTACGTAATAGGGCAGACTGTTCCATGTATCAACAACTCTTTGAGAAAAAATACTTTTCCTCAATTCTGTGCTAACCCTTTTTTAAACAGTTTTTGTTTGTAACCTCTTGTTCTAGATTGCTCAGACTTAGTGAATAATTTATCTGTATCTACTATATCGATTTTGTTTAAAATTTTGAATAATTGAACCATATCAGCTCTTAATCTTCTATATTCCAGTGTCGGTTTGCCGAGACGCTTGAGTCTATCACTGTAGGGAAGAGTGTTTAGTCTTGGAGGAAGTCTGGTAGCCCTGCTCTGAACATTATCTGTTGCTATTTTATCTTCCTTCCATCTAGAACTACAAATAACAGTGGCATACTACAGATAAGGTCTGACAAGGGATTTATACAGAGTTAAAAACATATTTTTATCCAAATATGAGAAGGACTTAAAGATTAAACCAAGGTTCCTGTTGGCAATTTTTATCTTTTCCTGTATGTGTTCCTCGAATATGAGATTCTGATCGAATATAACGCCTAGATCCTTCTTATTTTCTACATGTTGTATTTTCTGAATGTCCCTGTTTTCATTTTTTATGTAAAACGAATCTTGATTCTCCCTTTTTCCCAGGAGTAAATGTTTACATTTTTGGATATTAAACTTGAGTTGCCAGTTGTTCGCCCAGTTATTTGATGAAAAAATACCGTCCTGAAGTAAATCTTCATTTGAGCCTTTACTACTTTTGTATAATTTGGTATCATTTGCAAATAATTTAATGGTACAATCTACAAAGTCTGGTAAATCATTGATATATATTAAAAATAATAAAGGACCCAAGACAATTCCTCGAGGGACTTCACTGGTAACATCTTCCCATTAACTAAAACTGCCTTTGACTACGACTCTTTGCTTTCTGTTCTTGGGGAAATCTTCAAACCATTTGTGTAATATAACCTGTATACCATATCCCCACAGTTTGGTTCGGAACCTTGTCAAAGGCAGCCTTAAAATCTAAGTAGATAATATCAATTTCTTCTCCATTGTCAATAGCTTCTGACCAGTCTTCAAGGCATTCAAGGAGTTGTGTGATACTAATTAATAATAACTAACTGATTCTTTAGCTCAGTGGTTAGAGTGTAAGCCTTCGATGCGCTACGACTGGGATTCGAATCCCATTCTAGCTATTTTTGTATTCTCAAATGCATTGCATCTTTCTGTTACGGACTTGCTTCTTCGTAAGAATTTGATTGTCTGATACTGATTGGGAGAAGTTACTGTCTGTCCATTGCATTTTTGTGACATCTTTGTATTTCCTATACCATTTGTTTATTTAATTCCTTGTTTCTTTTACATTATAACTGTTAAAGAATGATTTGTGAACACAGACCTGTTAGAACTGTCACGGGCCGTAACGTTTTTTGTTTGATTTTATTTTAATGTTAAAGTGCGCCGTGCCCTAAGCCTCATAGGAGCAGGAAACGTACTTTAACCTTCACGCATGTGCCAAAGCTTCGTTAGCGTTAGTCAAATCGTTTATTCTTAGTGTCGTCTGCTAAGTAATTGAATCGGGGAGTATCTGACATGTACGTCTAATGACAGATATGTACGGAAGCTCCCGAAGCAGTTCAACCATGTTTGCTCGTGCAAATTAGTGAATACTCTTTGTACATGTCATATCGTGTTGTCTGCCTTATGTTTGAATGAGAGATTGAATGAGAGAAAGAAATGCATCGGTCTTCTAACTGTTTCTTTGCACTTTTCACCGCGCAAATCAATCGGCATTCACTACGACTCTTACGAGTTCGGAAGTTTTTTGCTCAGAGAATTTACTTTTTCTCGAATAAATTAATCCTTATTCAAATCATTTCGAATAGGTGTAATAACCAAACGCTGTGGTAAGAAATCTTTTGCATAAATTTTTGCGATTGTAATTTGTATTTTCTTACTCGGCGCGTAATCAGTTTGTGATATTGATGTACATGTATTGTATTAATCTTATTTTATCAATCATTACTAAATTCCATGTTATGTGTTTTAGGCAAACTTTTTATACAGAGTAAACAGAGCGAACTTACGCCGGGACTTTGGTAACTGTGACAGAACTATTACATTCATACATCGCCAGAACATGTAATCTTTAATTCTTTTCCATTTAATGTATAGGAAGTGAGCAGTAGCAGTACGCAGCAGTAGAAAAACAAACTTCACGTTTTGTTTACTGCTACTGCTCGTACTGCTACTGCCAACTTCACGTTTTGTTTACTGCTACTGCTCGTACTGCTACTGCCAACATCACGTTTGATTTAATTTCTACTGCCAACTGCTACTGCGTACTGCTACTGCCAACTTCCTATTAGTGTGCATTCTTCTATATATTATGGCTAAAATAACACCTGCATTGGAAGAATTGTCCAAGATTGAATGCTGGTCGCAATGCAATTTTGGGGATCTACATAGGTTTAATCATCTGCCGGGAGCTCAGAAAAGCATTTGTTACGCTATAAAAGCGCGAAATATCGCAGTGGCGCTTCGCATTCTCGTGCGTTGTATCGCATTGTCGCGTTGTTGCGATGTCTCGTCGCGTTGTCGTCCGTCACGTTCTGCCCTTGTGAAGGTCTCGACGCACGACAACGCGATACGACGCTCGGCAGTGTGAAGCAACGATCGACAACGCGACATTTTCACAATATCGGATCGCATTGTCGGCCGTCGTGTCTGTGCCTGCACCACGACACACGACAATGCCAAACGACTCTAGACAACGCGACACGACGCTCAACAAACGCAAAGTGACACTAAACAATGCAACGCGACATTTACTGGAATATTGTATCGCGTATCAAGGAAGACAATGCGATACGACATTGTGAAAATGTCACGTCGCGTTGTCGCGTCGCTTCGCGTTGTCGAGCGTCGTATCGCGTTGTCGTGCGTCGAGGCCTACACAAATGCAGAACGCGACGGACGACAACGTGACGCGACACCAGAACAACGCGATACGACGCACGACAATGCGAAGCGACAATGCGATATACCGCGTTTTTATAGCGCAACAGTATGATATGACATCGCAATATTTCGTTTGTCATTGTCGCGATGTCGCGTTGCGTTGTCGAGCGTCTACCTCTATGCCCGACAGCGACATTTTAGTTGGCCCCCAACGGGATTCCGTAGTTTGTACTTGCACTGAAGGGAGGTGTTGTGTCTTACGGCCAAGACAATTTCTGGACATTTGTAAGGAAGAGAAATACCCATTTTGTACCAAACAGATTTAATAGGCTTTGTTACAATTTAATGACAACTGCTGTCAGGATGCATGAAATTTAAACACATTTCAATAAACACATTTTCTGGAGTGAAGTAGGCATACATCAACCATCTTTACACTTACACTTAAATGTATCTGTTTACCTGTAAACGGTGTATTATTTGGAAATTGCACGGTTCATGAAAATGCAATACGTTATTTGTAAAATTCTTAATTTCAAGTTTCCAACAGTTGCCTTTACTTTGTCAGTGCATACAAACGGCTGTATGTCATGTATACGTGAAGATGTAAATTAATATTATTTTGATGTGTAATATATCTACTAAACACAGATTAATAGAATCACGTTTGTCTGAAAAATTTTCAACTGGTGATTGTAGTGACTTATGTAGAATCACAGTCATAACACAATGGTCAACTGCCCCTACTTTTTCTCATAAAAACAATTTAAAGAACTAAAGTGTTAAGTGTTTGTTTTCGGAACAAAATTAAATCCTCTGATACACTACAAATTGAGGCATTTGACGAACATGCAGAATACTTTATAATTTGATATTGTCTGAATTTACTTTTTTTGAAACTGATCCTTGAATCTCGGATTTTGTTGCGACAAGTCGTCTCTATATTATGATCATTATAGAAATCCTATAAAATATAGCAAAGTAACAGAGCGGACAATAATATTATAGACAGGCGGACTGACAGAAAGACGAACATCTTCGGGGGATGAGGGAGGGCAAAACAAAAACATTGCGTTCTTTTTTTTCTCCCAAGTCTCTGCTATTTTTAGCCAATATTAATATTACACTAAGCTTGCAGACACTACTGAGAGATATGCAACATACTGCTTTAATTATAATCTCTAGTCAGGATTCAGTGATGGACAGCCATCAGTCCGCTGCCCTCAGTCAACAGTCTGCATTGTTGAAATCTAATGTTTCATGATATTGACTGGAGACTTTTTGACATAAGCAATGAGTATAATTTGATAAACATTTTATTCAACTTAGCGGCAGTGAAGATAGGTCTGCCAGTGTTTAATTGATTTATTTGACCTCTGTCAAGTTTTTAAGATATTTGAGAAATGTTTTGCATTTGACTTACAGTATTACTAGGCAGATAATAATTATACATGCAGTCACCACCGCCACTATAATGATGACACACGTAAAATTACACCCTGTTTTAGCTACATCTTCTGTTTTCTCTATCGGACAACCAATGTCAAGGTCAGGGTCCAGTGTCATGCATCTCTGTGCAATCGAACAAACCTCAGTGCGTAACAATCCTTTGTTAATCGCATAATCCCGAAACGCGGCATAAGACAACATGGGCTGCGGGCATGGTGCACAGTCTAGCAATTCAGTTGTACAATCATCATTAGAACAAGAACACGGTTGTAGTAATCCTGACATCAGGTTTCATATATATCAAAACGCTTGATTAACATCGGTCAGGAAAACAATCCAAGTTTTTGAGCATTTCACTGACCTGAATTCCCTTGACATTTAGCAAACTATAATAGTTTCATGTGTTGCAGTTGCTTACATATAAACATGTATTTTGTTACAATGTAATGACATTCTGAAACAAGATAACATAGTAGTTGTAAATCGTATGCTAATAAATCCTGTTTAGTTGTTTTGTCTGAGTTAAATGATAAAATAATACAGTTAACTTTAACAGATCTCTTTTGTTCAGTGAACAATGTGTTATTCTATGATTATAGTATAGTGGTGTATTCTAAAAAAATAATAATCACCGCGAGAGTTTTTCGAAACCGCACTGAAAGGCATCAACCGCCATGCAATGCAAAATAAGAACGCATTATACAACTCGGCCATTGCAATAACCCCACAACAGTTATTTAATAACCGTTATATAACTGACCACCTTACACGACAACGGTGACAGGCGTTAGACTATTTACGGGGATACCTTGGGAATATAGGATCTTCATCAGCAGCTGTTCCGTTTTATCAAGCACTGCTTAAAACCTCGCATACAAACAAACTCCAGTTTTTCAACGTCCATAGTAATCGATGAAGAAATGAGATAATTTTCTGTTTTCAAGCGGAGCCAATGTTGACAGTTTTGTCTTGGTTTTGATGCCTTTAGTGACGTCACGACCACGTGGTATTACCACAATGTTATAAAAGATACATGTTCTGCGGGAACTATTCTATGTTTTAAAGTACAGACAAACTTTAAAAATCTCCTTGTCATTCCAAAATTTGGTATATGTAATTGTCTTGTGATCCTCTACCAAGATTGTTAAAATTAGGATCTTGGGATTATTTTGCTTGAACATGGAATCACTTAACCTTAAACATACAGGAAATTACAAGGACATATAGGAACCTTTTTAAAGTGTTCTTGCACAAAGCAAACAGCCTAATACCTTGTATTGTCATGCACTATTTTCTAGTTCTTTCTTTTCTTTTGGTGGTAAATTCATACACTGCAATTGCCGTTTTAACCATTAATTATATTTATTTTAGCAAATTTATGGTAATCTGCACGACCATCATGTTTTCTTATACCGGGTAGAAATATTTGATTTTACAACTGTATCGTCTGCAATCTAGAAATGTACTTGAATACATGTACTTCAGTTCGCTGGCAGAAATGCAGTTCAAAAACGAGTGAAAACAATAAAAAGAAATCGTAAAACCATACCAAAAGTTAACATTTTAGAAAGTAGCGTGATCATTTTAGCATGATTCATGTTTTAATTAACTATATTTACATTTATTAATTATCCTAACATACTCATAATCATAACCGGATTCTTCCCAGACAGCCTTTCAATAATAGGCCAATATTACGAGATGGTATAAAAGATAGAAAATTGAACATTGCTTGCATTATGAATGGGACAGGATTACTGCTTTCATTCCATCCTGCTTGGTGACATTATAACTTGCATAATACTTGATTCCATCTTGCTTTATGGTGTTGGAAACCTGTATTTTGCTGAATAACATCATGCTTTATGGTAACTGAATGCGCTGTCATCTCATTGCAACTTCATTTGTTCCTTTCCGACATATGCAATATGCTATATGTTTAATTGCAGCTTTCTTTACTGACAACGCAATATGTTCGGCGTTCTATCTAATAATCTTTAATTGTTATTAATATTACTTGATGTAAAATGTTACGTTCCCTTCAGTTACCTTCATTTGCAGAATGTCTTCTACTCCATGTCATCTACCTACGTGTATCGAACCTATTTCATCATTAACAATTAATTTTGGTCTGTGCTCAACGATTTTATCGTGTCTCGGCATTCTCATTCTTCAGTGCATTCATTCAACACAAATAGAAAAGCATTTCATAAACACTACGCACCGAACACGAGGATGACAACGATACCAGTAACAAAGTAAACAAAAGTGAAACTTCACTTTACGGTTAGCACTAAGCGATAAGCAATGCGATTTGCAATACTTGTTTTCATATTATGACAACAGATGGCGCTTTGTCGGTACATCCCGTTTTTTTTGCGGCTGGACCCGCTATATTGCGATTTGACTTTTGCAAAGTTTTGATGTTTATTTCAATATTTTGTGTGCATACCAACTATCTCGACTAAATGGAACATCCTTAAACGCTACAACCTTGAGAACGATTGTACTCTAGTGTTTATTTTACCTGCTGAATAGTCATTCTCGATAACCCAGGTTATTTATTAAAGCTGATAAATACAGAATACGAGGAGTGTTCAAATACGAACGAAACTAGAACGTTATATTAATCAATATTGCGAAAAACATGAGGAAATGAAGGTCATCGGGTAGATAGATATACATGTTAGCTTTACATTGATACCACATTCATTAAAATGCGTTCACTACTGCTGTGGTTGGTAGAAGATCATAGAATACCAATAAAATATGGTCTTAAATTAAGAATCGTTGTCTCCTTGGCGTAGGTTGTAAAGACATTTTTGATGAAATCTGTTCTGTATATGGACAAAATGAAATGTCTTTTTCATCAGTTATTCGTTGATTTAATAAATTCAAATGTGGGTTAATTTTGACTGAAGATGCACCCCATGCCCGTCGGCCTAAAACAGCAACGTATGTCAAGATGGTTGCTAAAGTGGAAGAAATAGTTAATACCGATGCAAGATACACCACTAGGCAAATAGCTAGTATAGTTGGCATCTCATTAGAAGCAGCTCATATTATTCTCAAACGTGATTTGAAAATGAGAAAGATCTGTGCTAGATGGATTCCCCATTTGCTGACAGATGAGCAGAAAAAGGCTCGCGGGCAATGCGCTAAGTTGTTGGTTAAACAGTATCCAAATTACAATGCACGGTCTGGTGATGAAACATGGGTTCATTTTTATGAGCCAAAACGAAAACACCGAAACAAGTTTTGGGCTACAAAGTCTGGCAAAAGACCATGCATTGCAAAAAGGACCACCAGTATAAAGAAGGTAATGTATGCCGTTTTATTTACAACTCAGGGTCCCGCCATTCAAATAGCTGTTCAATAAGGCAAATCTGTTAATGCGAAATTTCACAAGACAAAAGTTCTTCGAAAACAAAACAAATACTTTTGAAAACAAAGACGCACAACAGGTTTGGCCAATGTCAGATTGCTGCTTGACAACGCGTCATCGCACAAGGCGTCTATAGTGCAGAAAAAGTCGTTGTGCTCCCCATCCTCCGTTTTCATCTGACCTTGCCCCTTGTGACCTTTTTGTTTCCAAAGCCAAAAAATATCTTTCAGGTCGAAAATTTGTTCAGCGCAAACACCTCGGTTCTGCAATATTCCAGTGTCTTTATAGTATACCTAAAAAACTATGTAAATGCCTTCAAAGATTGGATCCGGAGACTGAAACTTTGTATATCTGTTGGAGGTGAATACTTCGAGGGAACAAAAGAAAAAATTCAGTGAAACTTATGAAGAATAAAATTTTACGTACTTAGATGCATTCATATTTGAACACTCCTCGTAATGTTAGTTTATACAGAATGTGTACCGTGGGTTCCGACGACGCTTGACAAGTTTCAATTACAAAAAAATGGATAAATGGCGTATTGAAAAGGATAATCATTGATGTATGGTCACCGCATTTTCTCGCCCCGAAGAGTTAACAATGCAACATTAATTCAAAAACTAAATAAGAAAATTGGCCAGACAATGGTTAATATGCAATGTCAATTGCTCAAATAATAAAAAACGCATGTATTAACACAGTATCAGACAACAAGCATAAACACTGGATAATAGAAATGAGCGAAACTCTAAGATATCAAACCAAGTGCGTAATAAATCATATAAACTAAAAGCAATCAAAGCACTGAGAGTACTGTTAGAAGCGACTATATAAAGTATAACGTTAATCCTTCAAGTATTTTCTTAGTTATGACGTACAGATGTGACGGGAGACACTGTGGTCATTTGAGACTCTTATAAGAACATTGCATGCGATACCAACGCTCGTGTTAAGAGCAACGACTTAATAAAATTAATTTCAAGAGTGTTATGGACCATTCAGTAATTGCTATTATTCACTTCACTTAAAAAAAATAACTTTGTGATTGTGAATGTATTTTTTCCACGTGGAAAAGGGGCATAACTATAGAAGCACTGATCACTAAGTAATATTCATTGTGGTACAGATGTGCCTTCTCCCCAGTAGCAAGTACGCTGTACCAAGTAGCAAGTATGCTAAGAATGAGTACAATATTTTTGATAGTTTTCAAAATTTTCTATATCAGTAACCAATATCAACAAAAAATCAATTTGAAATGGGGCAGAACTCTAAAGACAATGTAAGTAAACGGTTGTTTAACAAAAAAGTACAAAATCGTGTGAGCAAATATATAAGATGTAAAAACGGTAGATAAATAACCTAAAATGTATAAAAATAATACTGAAAATATATATTGCAGCCTCAAATGCAATTATAATGACAACACAGAAGTTAACTGAAACTTCTTGACTACATGACTATGTTCAAACATTCAGTGCTGTTTTACTACATGTAATTTGAATATCAATTTACTCAGATTTGTCCTAGACCTACATAACGACTATGTAGAATAACCTCTTGTGACAAATTTATGATAAGGCACATACATCCTACCTTACACGAAATAAACTTATATAAAGTGTTCTATTGTATCAGATACTTAAAAAAAACTTTTTTAAGGTATTAAAAGTTTCAGACTAAATCTTATCTTTTGTATAGGAAATGTTGCATGAAATATTCCGGTATTCGAATATAGGTACTGTTTAACTGTTTTCGTTCAGACTTACGTTGTTCGGAAAACTGCTGTGTATAATCAAGACATGGCTTGTTTAATGGAAGCTTCAAATACATTTTGTGATTTGCATAACATAATATATATTCCGTTTTTTTTAAACGTGAATTACCGCCATAAATACATCGTCGGCTACCCACAGCCAATCCATTAACATTTATCATTTACATGTAATAATCAACCGTGGGTATCCGACAATGCCATACATACGGACAGTTGATAATATAGCAAGGGTTGTTTTTCTTTCGGTCAAGATTCGGGAAAACAGATAAATACATTGACATTGATAATTTAATCAACATGCAAACTAAAAGCAAGGATGTTAAAAATAGTTTAAGCACATTTATTAGAGAAAAATATTTGACTTATTCTGATTGATTTCACAACAAAACAACAAAAATGTATTATCAACAGAGTCAAACGCGTTATTGATTGCTTGTGTAGGTTTTCCCTTTTGGTATGTTATGTCATTACACCGTTCGGATTACCTCGCCGATTACCAAAGGGCCGAGAAGTTGTGATTGTTTCAATGCGTACTAACTTGTATGAATGAAACTTTTGCGGATGAATACTAAATTAATAATTTGTTAATTTTACAGTTTGACTTGGAAAAAAATGAAATTTTACCTCAGGCTTTCAAAATCAACAGTATTCTGCAATATCAAAGCAATTTTATCTAAATTTCAATAAAAATTCGTACAACCTGTGGAACTAATGTTCAAGCGAATGTATGGATAAGAGGCAGTCATGTGATTGTAACTAGAAAATCTGGTGTGCAGCTTTAGAAGCTTTCGCTTTTAAAAACCATTTTGCACATTTTGGTGTACAAAAGGATGTATGATGAATTATCCCCCGTGCCTTAAGGAACTACATCATGAAATCGCCCCTGTCCTGAAACATATATTTAAGTTATCCCTGGAAACTGGCATAGTCCCAGAAGACTGGAAGAAAGCTACAGTAGCCCCAGATTTCAAAAAAGGTCTTAAATCCAAACCCAGCAATTACAGGCCAATATCACTGACCTGTATTGCATCTTAGCTCTTAGAGCACATTGTAGTGTCCAACCTAATGTCCTTTCTTGACAAAAATAACTTGCTTAGCCAGTTTCAGCATGGTTTCAGATCAGGTCACAGCTCCAAAACTCATCTGATAAATTTGACTCAAGACCTTTCCCACAACCTAGACTCAGGGTTCCAAACAGATGTCATTGTTATGGACTTTTCCAAAGCATTCGACGAAGTTTACCACCGTCCTCTCGTTTAAGCTACAACAATTAGACACCAACCCCCAAGTGGTCAACTGGGTCAAGTCCCTCCTCTCAAACAGGTCCCAAAAAGTAGCAGTAGAAGGTCACCTTTCCAGTGAGCTTCCAGTTTTTTCTGGAGTTCCACAGGGGTCAGTAATTGGGCCTTGCCTCTTCCTTATCTACAGACTCTTTTAAATGTAAGACCAGAATGTTTGCTGATGATAACATAGTTTACCTAACAATCCATTCTAAAAATGATAATATAACCCTCCAACAAGATCTCCTTAGTCTAGAAACATGGGAAAGAGTCTGGTCTATGAATTTAATCCTGATAAATGCGAAATCTTAAGAATAACAAGGAAGATGAATACCCTTATATACCCTTATATGTTACATAATACTGAACTAAAATCCGCTACTGCAGCCAAGTATTTAGGTGTCACAATTACCCCAGATCTAAATTGGTCAAAATATATTAAAAACATTTCCTCCAAAGCAACATCCAATCTCAGGTTTGTACAGCGAAACGTAATAACCGACAGCAGACGAGTCAAAATTGCAGCCTATAACACATATGTACGCCCCCAGCTTGAGTACTGTTCAGTGTATGGCATCCCTGGCAGAATTCCCAATCCTATAACATCGAAAGAGTGCAAAGGTCAGCACGCAGATACGTCATGAACGATTATAGTTACACTAGCAGTGTCATACAAATGCTGAAATCCCTTGAATGGCAATCCCTAGAGAAAAGAAGGTTTAAAAACGCCCTACTCGTGTTTTATAAAATTAGAGTCCAAACAGTTGCAGTAGATATCAGTCACCTTATACCCACTAGGTACCCTATCTCATGCCCTACTCTAAAACTCAGTACGTTGCCAACTCCTTCTTCCCACGGTCTATTAGACTCTGGAACTCCCTGCCCCCGAGGTCAAATCTAGCCCCAGTCTCAGTATATTCTCTGAGAGACTGGCGGTGGTCAATCTGTAAACTCATCTCTGTTTTTACTTTTTAACTGTAATATACTATGTCTTATCTTTTAATCTTTTAACACATGTAACATAAACTTCTTTAACAGCTTGTTCTTCGACTATTAGCGCATTAAACACCTAGTCATAATCGGAAATCAATTGATGGGTTATACAGTAGATGTAGATGAAATAAAATATAGTCGGCTTCAAATGACAAACATGAAAAAATAATAAATAATATTCTGAACAGAGCATGAAGGAAGTTGGATGATACAATAAGCTACATGACATTGCATTTTGATTATTCCAACACAGAACAAAAGACGATGAAATAGAAAAAGCAAGATTGAATGATACGTTATGCAAGTTCAAAGGCCGACAATAAATGATAGAATTAAGCATAACGCAAGTTACAATGAAATGAAACAATATGGATTTAAGCATAATGCAAGTTCCAATGTCAGCAAGCAAAATGTAAATACCAATGTCACCAAGCAAGATGGAATAAATGTTGTAATTATGTTCCCTAATTATATCATGTCATTTCTGGTGCAATATTATATGCCTCAGATAGTTTATTAGTAACAAATATTATGCAGTACAATGATATAATGCTTTTAATTGGGATAATATCAGTAAGTTATACTACAAGTATCTTTACATATTCTATGCTTCAAATACTTTTATTGAAGAACAATTATTGTGAAATATTACATTTATACACGCATAAAATTATTAAGTTGTGCTTTAAGTATCTTTAGTATTATAGTTCAATAAGTGTTATACTTCACTGAAATACCATAATGAATACTGGGTACAGCATAGTTCATTTTTATATAAGTTAGTTTAAACCTAATTATATAAGTTTACTTATGTATTATTCTTTGCATCACTGCCACCATTTATGTATTTATATTGCGTCATGGATCTATAACCTATTGTTTTTCATAAAATAACTTTGACACATTTATAGACAATAGTTAGTTATGAATCACAAAAAGCCGAAACATGCTTTGTAGTAAAATTTAAACAAATTTCATACGGCTGCAAATGTACAATTTTTTTTTGATGAGTTATAACCTCTGAATAACTATCTGTTTCATAATGGTTGCAGTATTTGTGGATGGAATTATTGTATAATGCTAAGCTTCTTTGCTTAAGTCTGAAAATAAAAGTATGCTCTGTTCTATGACGTGACAAATTTGTTATAAAAACGCGTCCATTATCACTATCTGCTGTATTGAAACAGAAGAAATATTATTCAACAAGTATCACTTTACAAGAATAAAACAGACTCATCTTCTCTAAAAAAAAAATCCATGTACAGTTTGAATGGCATGAGTTTCTTACAAGATAATTAGAAATAAAATGTGCGCTTAACTGTTCACTGGATAATGACAACGTCTGTGTCCTGATTTCTAGCGTTCACGCAGGTGTTTTCGCTCTAAATTTACTGTAGTTTATATTCCACAATACTTTAGATGCTCTTGTTTAAATTACCGAAACCAACACAAGCACAACATGTTCGCTCGTCTTCGTACGTATATGAACATTTGTTTAAAAAACGGTGTCATATTCAGGTTGATCCTGAAGTTTGTCCGTCGTTTGAATACTATCATTTAATGGTGTGCGAGTTTCCATTTCATATGTGCTACTCCCCGGTGTTCTCTTTCTTTTGATTTTATCCTAAAAGAAAAAGATATTGTTATTTAAAAAAAAAAAAACATCAAAAAGAAAAATAATTACAACAGTAACACGAATTAGCAAATACAGAAATAATTTTAACTCTACTTGGCAACATAACCATGCATTATCATAGGAAATGTGTATTATTCAAGTGTCCAAAAAATAGAGTCATGAGATTTGGATCAGAAACCAGCCTCAAAACTTTGAACTTGAAATCCGAAACGCATTTGAGCTGAAATGTTTATACATCAGTGGTTGGAATTGAGGTGGAAGCCCTAGTCGATTAATTATGCCGGGCTTGCGACAGTTAATCATACTGATTTTGTAATGATTAAGAGTATAATTTAATATCATTTGTACAAATCCCGCTTTACATTTTCAAGATATCTGTATCTGTTTTACAATTTATATATTTTTTCTTAAACCGGACACAAAGTCTGCTGCAAATTGAGGAAACATATTTACTTGAGATGTGTAAAACAAAATATGTAATACATGTAACATTTTTTTCAAAAGTCCTAGGACGAGGTCCAGGGAATAGAAAAAAACTGTTTACAGATTTATTTCAGAAATTATTAGCTTTTATTCAAGAATTCAGACTGGTTTACAATCAAACTATTATCCCCAGGTTGCCTGTCTTCTTTATCTCCTGCTAACATTCATACTGTGTTCAAGCTACTAGCCAGACGCCTTCAGAGGGCATCAGCTGCTTAACAAGAATGAATCTATGAGCATCGCATGTCTTTTGAACAAAATAAGTAAGATTTCTGGTCTGTCCTCCATGAATTTCTGCAATCAACTAATCCAACACGAAACTGACATATTATTTTAGAAGTCAGGCATACACGTTGTGTTACAGGTTTAAATCAACTGCACTTGTAGCCGGGTACATGTTTATAGGTAATAAATCGATAATGGTGAAACATGTGGCTTGGTAGCTAAGCTGGTAGAGTGTCTGCCCTGTAAGTGGAAGACCATGGGTTCAAGTCCCGATCGATCCAACTTCTTTTCACCACCTGTTAGAGACTCACTGACCGTCTCAAGTGTTGCAATGTGCGTGATTTATTAGATAACACCGTTTATGCTATTTATGACTGCCTGTT
Source organism: Cyclina sinensis (assembly GCA_012932295.1). NCBI lineage: Eukaryota > Metazoa > Mollusca > Bivalvia > Venerida > Veneridae > Cyclina > Cyclina sinensis. Next base: position 2,247,930 of record JAAONU010000011.1, read on the forward strand.
TCCCTCTAACAAAATATTGATTAATATACGTGAAATAATTACATTCCCAGCTGAAATTATTTCAAGTTGAAAGAAAAAAATGAAATTAAGCAGTGCCTTACAATAGTTACCCCATTTTGTCTTTTGCTAGATCTACGGCAGTGTCTTCAATTCGACACGATCAGAATAATTCTACAATATAAATAAACAGAAAGGCTCATGAACATTTCTTTTCAACTAGTACATCTTTCAATCTTTACTTAACATACTGCAAACAATTAAAATTGAAAACATTTTCCTATTTTCTCAAGCAAAAAAAACATGTTTTGTATTGCAGTAATCTTCTTCGGTTTTAAATGTTAAATGTTTAAGTTCAAAAACTCCTAGAAAACGAAAGATACTAAATGTACTACGCTGCCTTAAAACATTGTAAGAATTTAGAAAGAATACATTCTGACCTGAGTAAATTAGCAATCAATAAAACTATGAATAACACAACGCTAAAATACGTAAAGATAGTTTCTTCTTCTCCAGATGATTGTGTCGTCTGGTCTGTCCATGATATTGTGTTAGTTGTTACATTCAAAGGACAGATGGTAGTTCCGGTTGTTTTAGACGATATAGAACACTCATTTTCTAGTTCTATGTCTTTTGATACACATATTTCTAATATACTGCAAACTTCCACTTGAGATAAATTCCAATTGAACGCGTGCTTTCGGAATTCTTTGTAGGTTATCATTGGTGGTGGGCAAGGTGCGCTTTGTAGCAGGTCCTGTAAATTTTCTTGTTCACAACTTGGAAAAGTTCCAAAATGTTTCATATTTCACGTAAATACTTTGTCCAGTCTTGAGTTTATTTTCTGTATAACTATAATGATAATGCACATTTATTTGTGACTAATATGTATCTATGCGCATTTCAAGGTCAAGTTTTATTTTACCACTGAGCTGTGTCAAGTAGTTTAAAAATAGGCTTGGTTATATTGTTTGCACATAACAGACATGTTTAAATTATAACGATTACACATTTTAAAGCTATTTGAAGGAAAATCTGTAAATTTCGACCCTAGATACAGTCATGTTGAGGTAACATTTCTTTATTTAAGAAATACAGAAACGTTTTGAAAAACAAGCAAATAAGCAAATAATATAGGTTTCAAAAGCCCTGACTCAATCCGCTTATAATCTCACTTTATCATGACCTAATGTTTAACTGTTTACTCTCCTGTAAAAGAAGTATAGACTACTAGTACATGATTTTTTTGGCCACACGGTAAAACTGTTAAAATTTCTAACTTGCCATCAGTCTCAGACATTGATTTAATTTGATTTAATGGCGTTAAGTAAGTTAAATTTGATAAAGATTTAACCAGATTCTACGGAAAAACTGGAAAAAAATCACCGATTTTCTGGAAATCATTTGAAATAAGTAAGATTGATAAAGAATACAGACAGCAGACAGCAGTAATGGTTAAATTTACTAGTAAAAGTAAGAAAGATATCTATCTATTTGAGCTTATTTATCGTCGGTACCGGTTTCCAATATGACCGACGCCCCCTGAAGAGATTAGTTATTTTAATTTGTGGGGGTAGTGTAAGATACAGAAAGCATCCCATTCCAGAGGCACCCCTGGTTCTTTTGCAGTGTACAGCACTGAAACATGGGACATCGGTTAAATGTCTCATCCGAAAGGCAATAAGTAATTTTAATGGAGGAGAGGGAGTTGATCTCGGGACCCCTTGGTTACCAGTCCAGCGCGTTACCACTGGACCACTGATCCGCTCCGAACTTATCCTTGCTCTAATTGTCCCATTTATAGTAATGATTATCTCCCTTAAACTGTGAGAAATATATATAAAGAAATCCCTTTTATATGGTATCGAGTTTTACTCATTTTTGTTTGTTTTAACACCAACCTCCACATCAAAGCACAAAGCACAAAATTAATCAGAAGACAATTTTGCTTGCTGTATGCATGATTAAAATAACACACCTAACTTATCGAATTTGATCTTTTTATCTATCTGAGCTTATTTATCGTCGGTACCAGTTGCCCATATGACCGACTCCCCGAATTTGATTACATTGTAGTATCCTTTTGATTTGATCCCAGCTTAAAATTAAGAGATTTTGGCTATCAAAGACTCAGCCTGTCAATAAAGGCTGGCTCGACTTTTAAAACTGTTAAAATATATGAATTTTCAAATTAACAAAAGACAATCTTAAAATGGTGTAACTAATAACATATTATTACGGTACTGCTTTTAGTCTTATTCTATAATTTCTGGGTTTTCTCGCACGGCCGTATTTTGCGGCATCAGTAATGCTATTTGTTGGGGCTTCATAAAATAAATTCCTCTCAGGCAAATATAATATTTTATATATATGTAAAGGCTGAGAGTCTCTAGTAAATATAGGTGTATTTACGTCTGTATCCGCCTAACTCTGTGTCGTCTGTTGCCTAACTGTTGTAGCGTTATTTCTATTGTCTGCTTCGTAAGAGAGGTCACTGAAGTTGAAAGGTCGTATGAATGTGCTCACCAATATTTCACGTGCATGACCCTAAAACCCCGCGAAACATTTTCGCGGTAAAGTTAGTTCTTCTCTTTGTAATGTTCCTTCATATACGAGTAACTGACATGACGTAGTTTGCAGTACAGTCGTTTTAGTATGTCTACATTATAACAGATACTTGATTAAATATTGCTATTCAATCAAGTTCTTATATGGAATGATCCTGGTAAGATTTTATTTATTTGTTAATGTATTTAATAAAATTACTTAATTATTTCGAGTTTGTTGAATTTGATGAAATGTATAATTTTATAATTTTCCATGAACTGTTCGTAATTCTTTAGTATTATATGTGTTAGGCTCGTTTAAACGTTAAACGTTTATAATAAACTGGAAGAAATTGATCAACGACTTCAATTTCATAAACCCCGGACTACATAGATACCAAATCTATTACTTTAGTAATTAATGTGCGTGAAGTTAGCTGCCAGTTCCCAGTTGCCAGTTGCCAATTCAATTGGCAACTGGCAGCCAACTTCATAGTTCAGCTGCCAATTCAAACTAATTTGAAATCGTAGGTAGCTGCCAGTTCTCAAAATTTGCGAATAGTCAACCGTCAATTGGTAGTCAGATGCCAATTCGATATGTTTCATAAATTATCAATATTAACCGAATCAGCGACTGGCAACTGGAAGCTAGGTGCCAGTTCGTTAAAAATAGAGAATTGGCAACTGGCAACTGGCAGCAAGATGCCAGTTCGACAAATATCATAAATTATGAACATAGAGTGAATTGGCAACTGGCAACTGGCAGCCAGACTATAGTTCGTCAAGACATGCGAATCGTCAACTGTCAATTGGTAGCCAGACGCCAATTCTACATTTATCATAAATTATTGATATTAACCGAATTGGCAAATGGCAAATCGCGGCCAGATGCCAATTCGTTAAACTCGCGAATTGGCAACTGTCAATTAGTAGCCAGATGCCAATTCGACATTAAACATAAATTATTTATATTAACCGAATTGGCAACTGGAAACTGGAAGCCAGATGCCAATTCGTAAAAGATCTCGAATTGGCAATTGGCAACTGGATGCCGGATGCCAGTTCGAAAATTATCATGAATTAAGAACATAGAGTGAACTGGCAACTGGCAACCAGATGCCAGTTCTTCAGAACTTGCGAATCGGCAACTGTCAATTGGTAGCCAGATGCCAATTAGAAATTTTTCAATTCAATTAATATCAATAATTCATGATACTACTTGAATTGGCATCTAGCTGCCAGTTGCTAATTGAAAATTCTCGATTTTTGACGAATAGGCATCTGGCTGCCAGTTGCAGTTGCCAGTTCAGTTAATATCAATAATTCATGGTATTTGTCGAATTGGCATCTGTTTGCCAGTTGCCAGTTCAGTTAATATCAATAATTCATGGTATTTGTCGAATTGGCATCTGGCTGCCAGTTGCTAGTTGCCAAATCAGTTAATGTCATCAATTTATAATATTTGTCGAATTGGCATCTAGCTGCCAGTTGTTAGTGCCAATTCAGTTAATGTCACCAATTTATAATATTTGTCGAATTGGCATCTGGCTACCAGTTGCCAGTTGCCAATTCGCGTTCCTAAATGAATTGGCATCTGGCTGCCAGTTGCCAGTTGCCAAATCAGTTAATGTCACCAATTTATAATATTTGTCGAATTGGCATCTAGCTGCCAGTTGTTAGTGCCAATTCAGTTAATGTCACCAATTTATAATATTTGTCGAATTGGCATCTGGCTACCAGTTGCCAGTTGCCAATTCGCGTTCCTAAATGAATTGGCATCTGGCTGCCAGTTGCCAGTTGCCAATTCAGTAAATATCAATAAATTATGGTATTTGTCGAATTGGCATCTGGCTACCAGTTGCCAGTTCGCGATCTTTAATGAATTGGCATCTGGCTGCCACTTGCAAGTTGCAAATTCAGTTAAGGTCACCAATTTATAATATTTATCGAATTGGCATCTGGCTGCCAGTTGCCAGTTGCCAATTCGGTAAATATCAATAAATTATGGTATTCGTCGAATTGGCATCTGGCTACCAGCTGCCAGTTGCCAATTCGCGATCTTTAATGAATTAGCATCTTGCGACCAGTTAATGTCACCAATTTATAATATTTATCGAATTGGCATCTGACTGCCAGTTGCCATTTGCCAATTCAGTTAATATCAATAATTCATGGTATATGTCGAATTGGTATCTGACTAGTAGATGCCAGTTGCCATTTCGCGTTCTTAAATGAATTGGCATCTGGCTGACAGATGCCGGTTGCCAATTCAGTTAATATCAATACGTCATGGTATTTATCGAATTGGCATGTAGCAACCAGTTGCCAATTGCCAATTCGCGATCTTGAATGAATTGGCATCTGGCTGCCAGTGGCCAGTTGCCAATTCAGTTAATATCAATAGTTCATGGTATTTGTCAAATTGGCATCTGGCTACCAGTTGCCAGTTCGTGAACATTAATATATTGGCATCTGGCTGCCAGTTGCTAGTTGCCAATTCAGTTAATGTCATCAATTTATAATATTTGTCGAATTGGCATCTGGCTGCCTGTTGCCAGTTGCCAATTCAGTTAATATCAATAATTCATGGTATTCGTCGAATTGGCATCTGGCTGCCAGTTGCTATTTGCCAATTCGCGATCTTTAATGAATTGGCATCTGACTGCCAGTTTCCAATTTAATTAGTATCACTTATTATGATACTCATCGAACTCTGGCTGCCAGTTGCCAATTGATTTGATCCCAGCTTAAAATTAAGAGATTTTGGCTATCAAAGACTCAGCCTGTAAATAAAGGCTGGCTGGACTTTTAAAACTGTTAAATATGTGAATTTTCAAATTAACAAAAGACAATCTTAAAATGGTGTAACTAATAACATATTATTACGGTACTGCTTTTAGCCTTATTCTATAATTTCTGGGTTTTTTCGTACGGCCGTATTTTGCGGCATCAGTAATGCTATTTGTTGGGGCTTCATAACATCAATTCCTCTCAGGCAAATATATTTTTTTACATATAGGTAAAGGCTGAGATTCTCTAGTTATTATAGATGTAACCTGTGCGTTAAATTCCTGTTTTTACCGCTTTGCGTCTGCTTTGCGCCCGCTTTACATGGTATAATCCGTGTTGTATTGTCTCACGTCTGTATTCGCCTAACTCTGTGTCGTCTGTTGCCTAACTGTTGTAGCGTTATTTCTGCTTCGTAAGAGAGGTCACTGAAGTTGAAAGGTCGTATGAATGTGCTCTCCAATATTTCACGTGCATGACCCTAAAACCCCGCGAAACATTTTCGCGGTAAAGTTAGTTCTTCTCTTTGTAATGTTCCTTCATATACGAGTAACTGACATGACGTATTTTGCAGTACAGTCGTTTTAGTATGTATACATTATAACAGATACTTGATTAAATATTGCTATTCAATCAAGTTCTTATATGGAATGATCCTGGTAAGATTTTATTTATTTGTTAATGTATTTAATAAAATTACTTAATTATTTCGAGTTTGTTGAATTTGATGAAATGTATAATTTTATAATTTTCCATGAATTGTTCGTAATTCTTTAGTATTATATGTTTTAGGCTCGTTTAAACGTTAAACGTTTATAATAAACTGGAAGAAATTGATCAACGACTTCAATTTCATAAACCCCGGACTACATAGATACCAAATCTATTACTTTAGTAATTAATGTGCGTGAAGTTAGCTGCCAGTTGCCAGTTCCCAGTTGCCAATTCAATTGGCAACTGGCAGCCAACTTCATAGTTCAGCTGCAAATTCAAACTAATTTGAAATCGTAGGTAGCTGCCAGTTCTCAAAATTTGCGAATAGTCAACCGTCAATTGGTAGTCAGATGCCAATTCGATATGTTTCATAAATTATCAATATTAACCGAATCAGCGACTGGCAACCGGAAGCTAGGTGCCAGTTCGTTAAAAATAGAGAATTGGCAACTGGCAACTGGCAGCAAGATGCCAGTTTGACAAATATCATAAATTATGAACGTAGAGTGAATTGGCAACTGGCAACTGGCAGCCAGACTCCAGTTCGTCAAGACATGCGAATCGTCAACTGTCAATTGGTAGCCAGACGCCAATTCTATATTTATCATAAATTATTGATATTAACCGAATTGGCAAACGGCAAATCGCGGCCAGATGCCAATTCGTTAAACTCGCGAATTGGCAACTGTCAATTGGTAGCCAGATGCCAATTCGACATTAAACATAAATTATTTGTATATACAGAATTGGAAACTGACAACTGGATGCCGGATGCCAGTTCGAAAATTATCATGAATTAAGAACATAGAGTGAACTGGCAACTGGCAACTGGCAACCAGATGCCAGTTCTTCAGAACTTGCGAATCGGCAACTGTCAATTGGTAGCCAGATGCCAATTAGAAATTGTTCAATTCAATTAATATTAATAATTCATGATACTACTTGAATTGGCATCTAGCTGCCAGTTGCTAATTGAAAATTCTCGATTTTTGACGAATAGGTATCTGGCTGCCAGTTGCGAGTTGCCAATTCAGCTAATATCAATAATTCATGATATTTGTCGAATTGGCATCTGTTTGCCAGTTGCCAGTTCAGTTAATATCAATAATTCATGGTATTTGTCGAATTGGCATCTGGCTATCAGTTGCCAGTTGCCAATTTGCGATTTTTAATGAATTGGCATCTGACTGCCAGTTGCTAGTTGCCAAATCAGTTAATGTCACCAATTTATAATATTTGTCGAATTGGCATCTAGCTGCCAGTTGTTAGTGCCAATTCAGTTAATGTCACCAGTTTATAATATTTGTCGAATTGGCATCTGGCTACCAGTTGCCAGTTGCCAATTCGCGTTCTTAAATGAATTGGCATCTGGCTGCCAGTTGCCAGTTGCCAATTCAGTAAATATCAATAAATTATGGTATTTGTCGAATTGGCATCTGGCTACCAGTTGCCAGTTCGCGATCTTTATTGAATTGGCATCTGGCTGCCACTTGCAAGTTGCCAATTCAGTTAATGTCACCAATTTATAATATTTATCGAATTGGCATCTGGCTGCCAGTTGCCAGTTGCCAATTCGGTAAATATCAATAAATTATGGTATTCGTCGAATTGGCATCTGGCTACCAGTTGCCAGTTGCCAATTCGCGATCTTTAATGAATTAGCATCTTGCGACCAGTTGCTAGTTGCCAATTCAGTTAATGTCACCAATTTATAATATTTATCGAATTGGCTTCTGACTGCCAGTTGCCAGTTGCCAATTCAGTTAATATCAATAATTCATGGTATTTGTCGAATTGGTATCTGACTAGTAGATGCCAGTTGCCATTTCGCGTTCTTAAATGAATTGGCATCTGGCTGCCAGATGCCGGTTGCCAATTCAGTTAATATCAATACGTCATGGTATTTGTCGAATTGGCATGTAGCTACCAGTTGCCAATTGCCAATTCGCGATCTTGAATGAATTGGCATCTGGCTGCCAGTGGCCAGTTGCCAATTCAGTTAATATCAATAGTTCATGGTATTTGTCAAATTGGCATCTGGCTACCAGTGGCCAGTTCGTGAACATTAATGTATTGGCATCTGGCTTCCAGTTGCTAGTTGCCAATTCAGTTAATGTCACCAATTTATAATATTTGTCGAATTGGCATCTGGCTGCCAGTTGCCAGTTGCCAATTCAGTTAATATCAATAATTCATGGTATTCGTCGAATTGGCATCTGGCTGCCAGTTGCTAGTTGCCAATTCGCGATCTTTTACGAATTGGCATCTGACTGCCAGTTTCCAATTCAATTAATATCACTTATTCATGATACTCGTCGAACTCTGGTTGCCAGTTGCCAATTGACGATTCACGTCTTAGACAAATTGGCACCTGACTGGCAGTTGCCAGTTGCCAATTCACTCAATGTTCATTTTTCATGATACTTTTCTAATTGGCATCTGGCTACCAGTTGCCAGTAGCCAATTCACTCAATGGTCAGAATTCAGTCTACTTTTTGAATTGACACCTGGCTGCCAATTGACAATTCGCCTTCTTTGGCGATCTGGCTTCTGGTTACACTTTCATTTTAGTTTGAATTGGTAGCTATACTTTGAAGTTAGATGCCAGTTGCCAATTGAATTGGCAACTGGCAACTGGCAGCTAACTTCACGCACATTAGTAATTAAGGAACTAAGAGCCTTTTAGATGATTACCGGGTTTTTTCGTACGGCTGTATTTTACGGCAGCGGTAATGCTATTTTCAGGAGTTTTATTACTTATATTTCCCTTAAGCAAATATAATTATTTACATATATGTAAAAGCTGAGAGTCTTTAAATTATATAGATATCAAGAGGTGACTCTAGCACACGTATTACAGCCTTTTCATTGATTTGCGGAAAATCGCTATATTTTTTCTGGGTTTCGGGTTTTACACTTCACCCAGATCTGTTGCCTCATAGCCAATACAAAGTATCGAGTATCATAATCCTTTTCAGCATTTCTTTCAAAATCAGCACAATTGTTGCCGTGTTTGAAAGCAGTAGGCTGAGCAGATTGATTGTGAATGGAAGGGAAACAACCTGCATATATATGTTTTTGGGTCTTTTTTTTTCACAGAACGTAAATCTTATGATAGCCGTTTATGTCCGAAAGTTACCTTATATGTACGGCTGATGATGTTGAATTTCAGTTTCTATTTTTTCTTTGCGTTGTAGGGACATACCTTACAATAATATTTGTTTTAAAAACCTGTCTTTTATCAGTATTGATGCATATTTCAAGTTGTTTGGTATATTTGCGTGTATTTGCGTATTTCGTGCCGCGGAGTCGCAATAACTAGTTCATGTAACTGTAGAGATCGTCCAGTCTTGGCATTAAGCTGGTAACCCATTGGTTCCTCTCATCCTTTCTAGTATTGTTTTCCCTATTCAATTTTCAGTTGATATTACTGATGGAATAAAATAGTCAGTACCGGTTTCTTAAAAAATTTTGTCATGGCATGCCCAATACACATTAATGTTAAAATTCCACTGGATGAGTTAAAATCCATAACTATACACCAACTGTACATTGGTTCATAAGATATTTTTTCACTTCACTCAAAACTGTCCCAAGTATATTTGATATGAATCATTGTATTAAATGCCCTTGTCACTACATCTGTCACTCATAGCAAGCGGCTTGGAACTTCAATTCAAAGCCCGCAAAATACTTGTTTAAATTTGATTTAAATGAATTTACCGACGACGACTCGACTACGTAATAGGGCAGACTGTTCCATGTATCAACAACTCTTTGAGAAAAAATACTTTTCCTCAATTCTGTGCTAACCCTTTTTTAAACAGTTTTTGTTTGTAACCTCTTGTTCCAAATTGCTCAGACTTAGTGAATAATTTATCTGTATCTTCTATATCGATTTTGTTTAAAATTTTGAATAATTGAACCATATCAGCTCTTAATCTTCTATATTCCAGTGTCGGTTTGCCGAGACGCTTGAGTCTATCACTGTAGGGAAGAGTGTTTAGTCTTGGAGGAAGTCTGGTAGCCCTACTCTGAACATTATCTGTTGCTATTTTATCTTTCTTCCATCTAGAACTACAAATAACAGTGGCATACTACAGATAAGGTCTGACAAGGGATTTATACAGAGTTAAAAACATATTTTTATCCAAATATGAGAAGGACTTAAAGATTAAACCAAGGTTCCTGTTGGCAATTTTTATCTTTTCCTGTATGTGTTCCTCGAATGTGAGATTCTGATCGAATATAACGCCTAGATCCTTCTTATTTTCTACATGTTGTATTTTCTGAATGTCCCTGTTTTCATTTTTTATGTAAAACGAATCTTGATTCTCCCTTTTTCCCAGGAGTAAATGTTTACATTTTTGGATATTAAACTTGAGTTGCCAGTTGTTCGCCCAGTTATTTGATGAAAAAATACCGTCCTGAAGTAAATCTTCATTTGAGCCTTTACTACTTTTGTATAATTTGGTATCATTTGCAAATAATTTAATGGTACAATCTACAAAGTCTGGTAAATCATTGATATATATTAAAAATAATAAAGGACCCAAGGCAATTCCTCGAGGGACTTCACTGGTAACATCTTCCCATTAACTAAAACTGCCTTTGACTACGACTCTTTGCTTTCTGTTCTTGAGGAAATCTTCAAACCATTTGTGTAATATAACCTGTATACCATATCCCCACAGTTTGGTTCGGAACCTTGTCAAAGGCAGCCTTAAAATCTAAGTAGATAATATCAATTTCTTCTCCATTGTCAATAGCTTCTGACCAGTCTTCAAGGCATTCAAGTTGTGTGATACTAATTAATAATAACTAACTGATTCTTTAGCTCAGTGGTTAGAGTGTAGCCTTCGATGCGCTACGACTGGGATTCGAATCCCATTCTAGCTATTTTTGTATTCTCAAATGCATTGCATCTTTCTGTTACGGACTTGCTTCTTCGTAAGAATTTGATTGTCTGATACTGATTGGGAGAAGTTACTGTCTGTCCATTGCATTTTTGTGACATCTTTGTATTTCCTATACCATTTGTTTATTTAATTCCTTGTTTCTTTTACATTATAACTGTTAAAGAATGATTTGTGAACACAGACCTGTTAGAACTGTCACGGGCCGTAACGTTTTTTGTTTGATTTTATTTTAATGTTAAAGTGCGCCGTGCCCTAAGCCTCATAGGAGCAGGAAACGTACTTTAACCTTCACTGCATGTGCCAAAGCTTCGTTAGCGTTAGTCAAATCGTTTATTCTTAGTGTCGTCTGCTAAGTAATTGAATCGGGGAGTATCTGACATGTACGTCTAATGACAGATATGTACGGAAGCTCCCGAAGCAGTTCAACCATGTTTGCTCGTGCAAATTAGTGAATACTCTTTGTACATGTCATATCGTGTTGTCTGCCTTATGTTTGAATGAGAGATTGAATGAGAGAAAGAAATGCATCGGTCTTCTAACTGTTTCTTTGCACTTTTCACCGCGCAAATCAATCGGCATTCACTACGACTCTTACGAGTTCGGAAGATTTTTGCTCAGAGAATTTACTTTTTCTCGAATAAATTAATCCTTATTCAAATCATTTCGAATAGGTGTAATAACCAAACGCTGTGGTAAGAAATCTTTTGCATAAATTTTTGCGATTGTAATTTGTATTTTCTTACTCGGCGCGTAATCAGTTTGTGATATTGATGTACATGTATTGTATTAATCTTATTTTATCAATCATTACTAAATTCCATGTTATGTGTTTTAGGCAAACTTTTTATACAGAGTAAACAGAGCGAACTTACGCCGGGACTTTGGTAACTTTATTTACCCCTGTGACAGAACTATTACATTCATACATCGCCAGAACATGTAATCTTTATTCTTTTCCATTTAATGTATAGGAAGTGAGCAGTAGCAGTACGCAGCAGTAGAAAAACAAACTTCACGTTTTGTTTACTGCTACTGCTCGTACTGCTACTGCCAACTTCACGTTTTGTTTACTGCTACTGCTCGTACTGCTACTGCCAACATCACGTTTGATTTAATTTCTACTGCCAACTGCTACTGCGTACTGCTACTGCCAACTTCCTATTAGTGTGCATTCTTCTATATATTATGGCTAAAATAACACCTGCATTGGAAGAATTGTCCAAGATTGAATGCTGGTCGCAATGCAATTTTGGGGATCTACATAGGTTTAATCATCTGCCGGGAGCTCAGAAAAGCATTTGTTACGGAATCCTGTTGGAGCTAATTAAAATATCACCGTCTCGCTTAGAGGTAGACGCTCGACAACACGACGCGACATCGCGAAAACGCAAAGCGACATCGCGAAAATGCGGTACGACGCTCGACAACTCAAACCGACATCGCGACAATGTCAAACGAAATATTGCGATGTCATATCGTATTGTCGCGCTATAAAAGCGCGAAATATCGCAGTGGCGCTTCGCATTCTCGTGCGTTGTATCGCATTGTCGCGTTGTTGCGATGTCTCGTCGCGTTGTCGTCCGTCGCGTTCTGCACTTGTGAAGGTCTCGACGCACGACAACGCGATACGACGCTCGGCAGTGTGAAGCAACGATCGACAACGCGACATTTTCACAATATCGGATCGCATTGTCGGCCGTCGTGTCTGTGCCTGCACCACGACACACGACAATGCCAAACGACTCTAGACAACGCGACACCACGCTCAAGAAACGCAAAGTGACACTAAACAATGCAACGCGACATTTACTGGAATATTGTATCGCGTATCAAGGGAGACAATGCGATACGACATTGTGAAAATGTCACGTCGCGTTGTCGCGTCGCTTCGCGTTGTCGAGCGTCGTATCGCGTAGTCGTGCGTCGAGGCCTACACAAATGCAGAACGCGACGGACGACAACGTGACGCGACACCAGAACAACGCGATACGACGCACGACAATGCGAAGCGACAATGCGATATACCGCGTTTTTATAGCGCAACAGTATGATATGACATCGCAATATTTCGTTTGTCATTGTCGCGATGTCGCGTTGCGTTGTCGAGCGTCTACCTCTATGCCCGACAGCGACATTTTAGTTGGCCCCCAACGGGATTCCGTAGTTTGTACTTGCACTGAAGGGAGGTGTTGTGTCTTACGGCCAAGACAATTTCTGGACATTTGTAAGGAAGAGAAATACCCATTTTGTACCAAACAGATTTAATAGGCTTTGTTACAATTTAATGACAACTGCTGTCAGGATGCATGAAATTTAAACACATTTCAATAAACACATTTTCTGGAGTGAAGTAGGCATACATCAACCATCTTTACACTTACACTTAAATGTATCTGTTTACCTGTAAACGGTGTATTATTTGGAAATTGCACGGTTCATGAAAATGCAATACGTTATTTGTAAAATTCTTAATTTCAAGTTTCCAACAGTTGCCTTTACTTTGTCAGTGCATACAAACGGCTGTATGTCATGTATACGTGAAGATGTAAATTAATATTATTTTGATGTGTAATATATCTACTAAACACAGATTAATAGAATCACGTTTGTCTGAAAAATTTTCAGCTGGTGATTGTAGTGACTTATGTAGAATCACAGTCATAACACAATGGTCAACTGCCCCTACTTTTTCTCATAAAAACAATTTAAAGAACTAAAGTGTTAAGTGTTTGTTTTCGGAACAAAATTAAATCCTCTGATACACTACAAATTGAGGCAAACACGAACATGCAGAATACTTTATAATTTGATATTGTCTGAATTTACTTTTTTTGAAACTGATCCTTGAATCTCGGATTTTGTTGCGACACGTCGTCTCTATATTATGATCATTATAGAAATCCTATAAAATATAGCAAAGTAACAGAGCGGACAATAATATTATAGACAGGCGGACTGACAGAAAGACGAACATCTTCGGGGGATGAGGGAGGGCAAAACAAAAACATTGCGTTCTTTTTTTTCTCCCAAGTCTCTGCTATTTTTAGCCAATATTAATATTACACTAAGCTTTCAGACACTACTGAGAGATATGCAACATACTGCTTTAATTATAATCTCTAGTCAGGATTCAGTGATGGACAGCCATCAGTCCGCTGCCCTCAGTCAACAGTCTGCATTGTTGAAATCTAATGTTTCATGATATTGACTGGAGACTTTTTGACATAAGCAATGAGTATAATTTGATAAACATTTTATTCAACTTAGCGGCAGTGAAGATAGGTCTGCCAGTGTTTAATTGATTTATTTGACCTCTGTCAAGTTTTTAAGATATTTGAGAAATGTTTTGCATTTGACTTACAGTATTACAAGGCAGATAATAATTATACATGCAGTCACCACCGCCACTATAATGATGACACACGTAAAATTACACCCTGTTTTAGCTACATCTTCTGTTTTCTCTATCGGACAACCAATGTCAAGGTCAGGGTCCAGTGTCATGCATCTCTGTGCAATCGAACAAACCTCAGTGCGTAACAATCCTTTGTTAATCGCATAATCCCGAAACGCGGCATAAGACAACATGGGCTGCGGGCATGGTGCACAGTCTAGCAATTCAGTTGTACAATCATCATTAGAACAAGAACACGGTTGTAGTAATCCTGACATCAGGTTTCATATATATCAAAACGCTTGAATAACATCGGTCAGGAAAACAATCCAAGTTTTTGAGCATTTCACTGACCTGAATTCCCTTGACATTTAGCAAACTATAATAGTTTCATGTGTTGCAGTTGCTTACATATAAACATGTATTTTGTTACAATGTAATGACATTCTGAAACAAGATAACATAGTAGTTGTAAATCGTATGCTAATAAATCCTGTTTAGTTGTTTTGTCTGAGTTAAATGATAAAATAATACAGTTAACTTTAAAAGATCTCTTTTGTTCAGTGAACAATGTGTTATTCTATGATTATAGTATAGTGGTGTATTCTAAAAAAATAATAATCACCGCGAGAGTTTTTCGAAACCGCACTGAAAGGCATCAACCGCCAAGCAATGCAAAATAAGAACGCATTATACAACTCGGCCATTGCAATAACCCCACAACAGTTATTTAATAACCGTTATATAACTGACCACCTTACACGACAACGGTGACAGGCGTTAGACTATTTACGGGGATACCTTGGGAATACAGGATCTTCATCAGCAGCTGTTCCGTTTTATCAAGCACTGCGTAAAACCTCGCATACAAACAAATTCCAGTTTTTCAACGTCCATAGTAATCGATGAAGAAATGAGATAATTTTCTGTTTTCAAGCGGAGCCAATGTTGACAGTTTTGTCTTGGTTTTGATGCCTTTAGTGACGTCACGACCACGTGGTATTACCACAATGTTATAAAAGATACATGTTCTGCGGGAACTATTCTATGTTTTAAAGTACGGACAAACTTTAAAAATCTCCTTGTCATTCCAAAATTTGGTATATGTAATTGTCTTGTGATCCTCTACCAAGATTGTTAAAATTAGGATCTTGGGATTATTTTGCTTGAACATGGAATCACTTAACCTTAAACATACAGGAAATTACAAGGACATATAGGAACCTTTTTAAAGTGTTCTTGCACAAAGCAAACAGCCTAATACCTTGTATTGTCATGCACTATTTTCTAGTTCTTTCTTTTCTTTTGGTGGTAAATTCATACACTGCAATTGCCGTTTTAACCATTAATTATATTTATTTTAGCAAATTTATGGTAATCTGCACGACCATCATGTTTTCTTATACCGGGTAGAAATATTTGATTTTACAACTGTATCGTCTGCAATCTAGAAATGTACTTGAATACATGTACTTCAGTTCGCTGGCAGAAATGCAGTTCAAAAACGAGTGAAAACAATAAAAAGAAATCGTAAAACCATACCAAAAGTTAACATTTTAGAAAGTAGCGTGATCATTTTAGAATGATTCATGTTTTAATTAACTATATTTACATTTATTAATTATCCTAACATACTCATAATCATAACCGGATTCTTCCCAGACAGCCTTTCAATAATAGGTCAATATTACGAGATGGTATAAAAGATAGAAAATTGAACATTGCTTGCATTATGAATGGGACAGGATTACTGCTTTCATTCCATCCTGCTTGGTGACATTATAACTTGCATAATACTTGATTCCATCTTGCTTTATGGTATTGGAAACCTGTATTTTGCTGAATAACATCATGCTTTATGGTAACTGAATGCGCTGTCATCTCATTGCAACTTCATTTGTTCCTTTCCGACATATGCAATATGCTATATGTTTAATTGCAGCTTTCTTTACTGACAACGCAATATGTTCGGCGTTCTATCTAATAGTCTTTAATTGTTATTAATATTACTTGATGTAAAATGTTACGTTCCCTTCAGTTACCTTCATTTGCAGAATGTCTTCTACTCCATGTCATCTACCTACGTGTATCGAACCTATTTCATCATTAACAATTAATTTTGGTCTGTGCTCAACGATTTTATCGTGTCTCGGCATTCTCATTCTTCAGTGCATTCATTCAACACAAATAGAAAAGCATTTCATAAACACTACGCACCGAACACGAGGATGACAACGATACCAGTAACAAAGTAAACAAAAGTGAAACTTCACTTTACGGTTAGCACTAAGCGGTAAGCAATGCGATTTGCAATACTTGTTTTCATATTATGACAACAGATGGCGCTTTGTCGGTACATCCCGTTTTTTTTGTGGCTGGACCCGCTATATTGCGATTTGACTTTTGCAAAGTTTTGATGTTTATTTCAATATTTTGTGTGCATACCAACTATTTCGACTAAATGGAACATCCTTAAACGCTACAACCTTGAGAACGATTGTACTCTAGTGTTTATTTTACCTGCTGAATAGTCATTCTCGATAACCCAGGTTATTTATTAAAGCTGATAAATACAGAATACGAGGAGTGTTCAAATACGAACGAAACTAGAACGTTATATTAATCAATATTGCGAAAAACACGAGGAAATGAAGGTCATCGGGTAGATAGATATACATGTTAGCTTTACATTGATACCACATTCATTAAAATGCGTTCACTACTGCTGTGGTTGGTAGAAGATCATAGAATACCAATAAAATATGGTCTTAAATTAAGAATCGTTGTCTCCTTGGCGTAGGTTGTAAAGACATTTTTGATGAAATCTGTTCTGTATATGGACAAAATGAAATGTCTTTTTCATCAGTTATTCGTTGATTTAATAAATTCAAATGTGGGTTAATTTTGACTGAAGATGCACCCCATGCCCGTCGGCCTAAAACAGCAACGTCTGTCAAGATGGTTGCTAAAGTGGAAGAAATAGTTAATACCGATGCAAGATACACCACTAAGCAAATAGCTAGTATAGTTGGCATCTCATTAGAAGCAGCTCATATTATTCTCAAACGTGATTTGAAAATGAGAAAGATCTGTGCTAGATGGATTCCCCATTTGCTGACAGATGAGCAGAAAAAGGCTCGCGGTCAATGCGCTAAGTTGTTGGTTAAACAGTATCCAAATTACAATGCACGGTCTGGTGATGAAACATGGGTTCATTTTTATGAGCCAAAACGAAAACACCGAAACAAGTTTTGGGCTACAAAGTCTGACAAAAGACCATGCATTGCAAAAAGGACCATCAGTATAAAGAAGGTAATGTATGCCGTTTTATTTACAACTCAGGGTCCCGCCATTCAAATAGCTGTTCCATAAGGCAAATCTGTTAATGCAAAATTTCACAAGACAAAAGTTCTTCGAAAACAAAACAAATACTTTTGAAAACAAAGATGCACAACAGGTTTGGCCAATGTCAGATTGCTGCTTGACAACGCGTCATCGCACAAGGCGTCTATAGTGCAGAAAAAGTCGTTGTGCTCCCCAATCCTCCGTTTTCATCTGACCTTGCCCCTTGTGACTTCTTTTTGTTTCTAAAGCCAAAAAAATATCTTTCAGGTCGAAAATCTGTTCAGCACAAACACCTCGGTTCTGCAATATTCCAGTGTCTTCATAGTATACCTAAAAAACTATGTAAATGCCTTCAAAGATTGGATCCGGAGACTGAAACTTTGTATATCTGTTGGAGGTGAATACTTCGAGGGAACAAAAGAAAAAATTCAGTGAAACTTATGAAGAATAAAATTTTACGTACTTAGATGCATTCATATTTGAACACTCCTCGTTATGTTAGTTTATACAGAATGTGTACCGTGGGTTCCGACGACGCTTGACAAGTTTCAATTACAAAAAAATGGATAAATGGCGTATTGAAAAGGATAATCATTGATGTATGGTCACCGCATTTTCTTTACGAAATATCCGATGAGAGGCGGAAAATTTCCGTCGATCTTGATAGTAGAGTTCTCGCCCCGAAGAGTTAACAATGCAACATTAATTCAAAAACTAAATAAGAAAATTGGCCAGACAATGATTAATATGCAATGTCAATTGCTCAAATAATAAAATAATAAAAAACGCATGTATTAACACAGTATCAGACAACAAGCATAAACACTGGATAATAGAAATGAGCGAAACTCTAAGATATCAAACCAAGTGCGTAATAAATCATTTAAACTAAAAGCAATCAAAGCACTGAGAGTACTGTTAGAAGCGACTATATAAAGTATAACGTTAATCCTTCAAGTATTTTCTTAGTTATGACGTACAGATGTGACGGGAGACACTGTGGTCATTTGAGACTCTTATAAGAACATTGCATGCGATACCAACGCTCATGTTAAGAGCAACGACTTAATAAAATTAATTTCAAGAGTGTTATGGACTATTCAGTAATTGCTATTATGCACTTCACTTAAAAAAAATAACTTTGTGATTGTGAATGTATTTTTACCACGTGAAAAAGGGGCATAACTATAGAAGCACTGATCACTAAGTAATATTCATTGTGGTACAGATGTGCCTTCTCCCCAGTAGCAAGTACGCTGTACCAAGTAGCAAGTATGCTAAGAATGAGTACAATATTTTTGATAGTTTTCAAAATTTTCTATATCAGTAACCAATTTCAACAAAAAATCAATTTGAAATGGGGCAGAACTCTAAAAACAATGTAAGTAAACGGTTGTTTAATAAAAAAGTACAAAATCGTGTGAGCAAATATATAAGATGTAAAAACGGTAGATAAATAACCTAAAATGTATAAAAATAATACTGAAAATATATATTGCAGCCTCAAATGCAATTATAATGACAACACAGAAGTTAACTGAAACTTCTTGACTACATGACTATGTTCAAACATTCAGTGCTGTTTTACTACATGTAATTTGAATATCAATTTACTCAGATTTGTCCTAGACCTACATAACGACTATGTAGAATAACCTCTTGTGACAAATTTATGATAAGGCACATACATCCTACCTTACACGAAATAAACTTATATAAAGTGTTCTATTGTATCAGATACTTAAAAAAACTTTTTTAAGGTATTAAAAGTTTCAGACTAAATCTTATCTTTTGTATAGGAAATGTTGCATGAAATATTCCGGTATTCGAATATAGGTACTGTTTAACTGTTTTCGTTCAGACTTACGTTGTTCGGAAAACTGCTGTGTATAATCAAGACATGGCTTGTTTAATGGAAGCTTCAAATACATTTTGTGATTTGCATAACACAATATATTCCGTTTTTTTTAAACGTGAATTACCGCCATAAATACATCGTCGGCTACCCACAGCCAATCCATTAACATTTATCATTTACATGTAATAATCAACCGTGGGTATCCGACAATGCCATACATACGGACAGTTGATAATATAGCAAGGGTTGTTTTTCTTTCGGTCAAGATTCGGGAAAACAGATAAATACATTGACATTGATAATTTAATCAACATGCAAACTAAAAGCAAGGATGTTAAAAATAGTTTAAGCACATTTATTAGAGAAAAATATTTGACTTATTCTGATTGATTTCACAACAAAACAACAAAAATGTATTATCAACAGAGTCAAACGCGTTATTGATTGCTTGTGTAGGTTTTCCCTTTTGGTATGCTATGTCATTACACCGTTCGGATTACCTCGCCGATTACCAAAGGGCCGAGAAGTTGTGATTGTTTCAATGCGTACTAACTTGTATGAATGAAACTTTTGCGGATGAATACTAAATTAATAATTTGTTAATTTTACAGTTTGACTTGGAAAAAAATGAAATTTTACCTCAGGCTTTCAAAATCAACAGTATTCTGCTATATCAAAGCAATTTTATCTAAATTTCAATAAAAATTCGTACAACCTGTGGTACTAATGTTCAAGCGAATGTATGGATAAGAGGCAGTCATGTGATTGTAACTAGAAAATCTGGTGTGCAGCTTTAGAAGCTTTCGCTTTTAAAAACCATTTTGCACATTTTGGTGTACAAAAGGATGTATGATGAATTATCCCCCGTGCCTTAAGGAACTACATCATGAAATCGCCCCTGTCCTGAAACATATATTTAAGTTATCCCTGGAAACTGGCATAGTCCCAGAAGACTGGAAGAAAGCTACAGTAGCCCCAGATTTCAAAAAAGGTCTTAAATCCAAACCCAGCAATGACAGGCCAATATCACTGACCTGTATTGCATCTTAGCTCTTAGAGCACACTGTAGTGTCCAACTTAATGTCCTTTCTTGACAAAAATAACTTGCTTAGCCAGTTTCAGCATGGTTTCAGATCAGGTCACAGCTCCAAAACTCATCTGATAAATTTGACTCAAGACCTTTCCCACAACCTAGACTCAGGGTTCCAAACAGATGTCATTGTTATGGACTTTTCCAAAGCATTCGACGAAGTTTACCACCGTCCTCTCGTTTAAGCTACAACAATTAGACACCAACCCCCAAGTGGTCAACTGGGTCAAGTCCTTCCTCTCAAACAGGTCCCAAAAAGTAGCAGTAGAAGGTCACCTTTCCAGTGAGCTTCCAGTTTTTTCTGGAGTTCCACAGGGGTCAGTAATTGGGCCTTGCCTCTTCCTTATCTACAGACTCTTTTAAATGTAAGACCAGAATGTTTGCTGATGATAACATAGTTTACCTAACAATCCATTCTAAAAATGATAATATAACCCTCCAACAAGATCTCCATAGTCTAGAAACATGGGAAAGAGTCTGGTCTATGAATTTAATCCTGATAAATGCGAAATCTTAAGAATAACAAGGAAGATGAATACCCTTATATACCCTTATAGGTTACATAATACTGAACTAAAATCCGCTACTGCAGCAAAGTATTTAGGTGTCACAATTACCCCAGATCTAAATTGGTCAAAATATATTAAAAACATTTCCTCCAAAGCAACATCCAGTCTCAGGTTTGTACAGCGAAACGTAAAAACCGACAACAGACGAGTCAAAATTGCAGCCTATAACACATATGTACGCCCCCAGCTTGAGTACTGTTCAGTGTATGGCATCCCTGGCAGAAATCCCAATCCTATAACATCGAAAGAGTGCAAAGGTCAGCACGCAGATACGTCATGAACGATTATAGTTACACTAGCAGTGTCACACAAATGCTGAAATCCCTTGAATGGCAATCCCTAGAGAAAAGAAGGTTTAAAAACGCCCTACTCGTGTTTTATAAAATTAGAGTCCAAACAGTTGCAGTAGATATCAGTCACCTTATACCCACTAGGTACCCTATCTCATGCCCTACTCTAAAACTCAGTACGTTGCCAACTCCTTCTTCCCACGGTCTATTAGACTCTGGAACTCCCTGCCCCCGAGGTCAAAGCTAGCCCCAGTCTCAGTATATTCTCTGAGAGACTGGCGGTGGTCAATCTGTAAACTCATCTCTGTTTTTACTTTTTAACTGTAATATACTATGTCTTATCTTTTAATCTTTTAACACATGTAACATAAACTTCTTTAACAGCTTGTTCTTCGACTATTAGCGCATTAAACACCTAGTCATAATCGGAAATCAATTGATGGGTTATACAGTAGATGTAGATGAAATAAAATATAGTCGACTTCAAATGACAAACATGCAAAAATAATAAATACTATTCTGAACAGAGCATGAAGGAAGTTGGATGATACAATAAGCTACATGACATTGCATTTTGATTATTCCAACACAGTACAAAAGACGATGAAATAGAAAAAGCAAGATTGAATGATACGTTATGCAAGTTCAAAGGCCGACAATAAATGATAGAATTAAGCATAACGCAAGTTACAATGAAATGAAACAATATGGAATTAAGCATAATGCAAGTTCCAATGTCAGCAAGCAAAATGTAAATACCAATGTCACCAAGCAAGATGGAATAAATGCTGTAATTATGTTCCCTAATTATATCATGTCATTTCTGGTGCAATATTATATGCCTCAGATAGTTTATTAGTAACAAATATTATGCAGTACAATGATATAATGCTTTTAATTGGGATAATATCAGTAAGTTATACTACAAGTATCTTTACATATTCTGTGCTTCAAATACTTTTATTGAAGAACAATTATTGTGAAATATTACATTTATACACACATAACATCAGTAAGTTGTGCTTTATATATCTTTAGTATTATATTTCAATAAGTATTATACTTCACTGAAATACCATACTGAATACTGGGTACAGCATAGTTCATTTTTATATAGGTTGGTTTAAACCTAATTATAAAGTTTACTTATGTATGATTCTTTGCATCACTGCCACCATTTATGTATTTATATTGCGTCATGGATCTATAACCTTTTGTTTCTCATAAAATAACATTGAAACTTTGACACATTTATAGACAATAGTTAGTTATGAATTACAAAAAGCCGAAACATGCTTTGTAGTAAAATTAAAACAAATTTCATACGGCTGCAAAAGCTACAACATTTTTTGATAAGTTATAACCTCTGAATAACTATCTGTTTCATAATGGTTGCAATATTTGTGGGTGGAATTATTGTATAATGCTAAGGTTCTTTGCTTATGTCTGAAAATAAAGGTTTGCTCTGCTCTATGACGTGACAAATTTGTTATAAAAACGCGTCCATTATCACTATCTGCTGTATTGAAACAGAAGAAATATTATTCAACAAGTATCACTTTACAAGAATAAAACAGACTCTTTTCTTCTCTCAAAAAAATCCATGTACAGTTTACATTGAATGGCATCAGTTTCTCACAAGATAATTAGAAATAAAAAGTACTCTTAACTGTTCACTGGATAATGACAACGTCTGTGTCCTGATTTCTAGCGTTAACGCAGGTGTTTTCGCTCTAAATTTACTGTTGTTTATTTTCCACATTGCTTTAGATGGCCTTATTTATATTACCGAAACCAACACAAGTACAACATGTTCGCTCGTCTTCGTACGTATATGGACATTTGTTTAAAAGAACGCTGTCATATTTCGGTTGATCATGGTTTGTCTATCGTTTGAAAACTATCATTTAATGGTTCGCGAGTTTCCATTTCATATGTGCTACTCTCCGGTGTTCTCTTTCTTTTGGTTTTATCCTAAAAGAAAAAGATATTGTTATTTCAAAAGAAAAACATCAAAAATAAAAGTACTTACAACAGTAACACGAATTAGCAAATACAGAAATAATTTTACCTCTACTCGGCAAAATAACCATGCATTATCATAGGAAATGTGTATTATCAAAGTGTCAAAAAATAGACTCATGAGATATGGATGAGAAACCAGATCTTGATGCTTGTCTATCTTTTGATTACTACTACTTACAAGTTGTATGCAAGATTCCATTTCATTTTTGCTACTCTCTGCTGTTCTCTTTCTTTTGGTTTTATTCTAAACGAAAAAAGGCTGTTATTATTGATAGAGAAAAACATCAAAAATAAAAGTACTTATAACTCATGGAATCAACATTGCCGCATATGCTTTTATCAGAAGGCAATATTTTATCAGTTTATTTAAAAGGATTTTCGAAACAGTCTGAGTAGATCACAAATTAAAAAATATAGAAAGTTTGCCTTTACATGGCAACATAACCATGTATTATCACAGGAAATGTGTATTATCCCTGCGTCCAAAAAACCTAGTCATGAAATATGGATCAAAAACAGGCTCAAAACTTTGAACTTGAAATGCGAAACGCATTTGAGCTGAAATGTTTATACATCAATGGTTGGAATCGAGGTGAAAGCCCTAGTCGATTAATTATGCCGGACTTGCGACGGTTAATCATGCTGATTTTGTAATGATTAAGAGTATAATTTAATATCATTTGTACAAATCCCGCTATACATTTTAAAGATATCTGTATCTGTTTTACAATTTATATATTTTTTCTTAAACCGGACACAAAGTCTGCTGAAAATTGAGGAAACATATTTAATTAAGATGTGCAAAACAAAATATGTAATACATATAACATTTTTTTCAAAAGTTCTAGGACGAGGCCCAGGGAATAGAAAAACTGTTCACAGATTTATTTCAGAAATTATTAGTTTTTATTAAAGAATTCAGACTGGTTTACTATCAGACTCCCCACGTTGCTTATTTGTTTTAAATAGACCGCTTGCCTGTCAATTTAAAAACGATAATTAATTTTCTTTATCTCCCGCTAACATTCATACTGTGTTAAAGCTACTAGCCAGACACCTTCAGAGGACATCAACTACTCAACAAGCAGCACTGAATTAATCTATGAGCATCGCAGGTCTGCTGAACAAAATAAGTAAGATTTCTGGTCTGTCCCCCATGAATTGCTGCAATCAACTAATCCAACACGAAACTTACATAATATTTTGGAAGTCAGGCATACACGTTAAGATACAGGTTTAAATCAATTGCACTTGTAGCCGGGTACATGTTTATAGGTAATAAATCGATAATGGTGAATCGTGTGGCTTGGTAGCTCAGTTGGTAGAGTGTCTGTCCTGTAAGTGGTAGACCCTGGGTTCAAGTCCCGATCGATCCAACTTCTTTTCGCCACATGTTAGAGACTCACTGACCGTCTCAAGTGTTGCAATCTGCATGATTTATAAGATAACATTGTTTATCCTATTTATGACTGCCTGTTTTTTCTCCAATTCAATATTGAGTTATACACGTGGAATGATTATACTCCCAGCTGAAAATATTTCAAGTTGAAAGAAAACTAACCTGAAGTTAAGCAGTGCCTTACAATAGTTACCTTATTCTGTCTTTTTCTCCAGCAGATTACTATTATTATAGTCGCCACGGTTCTACAATATAAATAGACAAAAAGGCCCCTGAACATTTTTTTTTCAACTGGTACATCTTTACATGTTTACGTAACATACTAATAACAAAAAATATCTTCTCATTTTCTTTAGAAAACAAACATGTATTGCACTAATCGTGTTTGGTTCTAAATGTTCATGTTTTTATTCTGTTTTGGTTCCAAAGACTCCAGTTGCGTAAACAAAAGGTACTTCTACGCTAGTAGGGTAAAAAGGGGGCTCTCGTGGCTTATTTAAACCGTCGGTGATAGCGGTGCTTTGATGGCCGATAAGATTTGCGCCTAGTACCGACCATATTTCGAAAGGGCGGGAAATCTTTAGCGCTCTTTCCTGAGCGGCAACGGTATTTTGAAATTTTTAAAACGCTACAGAGATAGCTTTTTTTATCTAGCGGGAACAATTGTATCGATTACGCTGGTATCGTTCTTTATGTTAACGATCTATTATCTAGTCTTTACCTAATTTAATATAACATGAAACTTTTGAACTTAGAGTTGAATCTAGTGGGATATCCTTAATACTTTTTTTTTAATTTTGATTAACAATAATGAAGGTAATATAGTAGATAGTTTAAAACTTGAAAGTTTAAATTTGTCAGAGATCAGCTTACTGTGTTTGAAAGTGTAAAAGCAAAGGGTTTTAAGTGGAAAATATTGATTGTAAGACGTTGCTTACAGTAGTTTAGCTAAGTACGCTGATTTTAAAAATATGATAGATGAGAACCATGACGCATTTTTACCAACATAATTAATTTCTAGATGAACTCTTAATTAGAGAAACCCATCATATATACTTTTAAATCAACCTGTATATATAAATGTTTAATGACAAATGCAACTCATATCTAAATACTGTAATATGCGTTCCTATCCAATTGTAAAATATCTCAAATGCCATTAACGAACTAGTAGGAAGAAAGCAGTAGCAGTACGCAGAAGCAGTTAGTAGTATAAATAAAGTTAAACATGAAGTTGGCAGTAGCAGTACCAGCAGTAGCTGTAGGAAAAATGTGAAGTTGGTAGTAGCAGTACACAATAGTAGCTGTAGGAAAAAAGTGAAGTTGGCAGTGGCAGTACCAGCAGTAGAAAAAAAACGTAGTTGACAGTAACAGTCACAGCTGCAGCCGTAAGAAAAGCTTAAAGTTGGAAGTACCAGTAAGAGCAGTAGCAGTAGGTAAAACGTGAAGTTGGCAGTAGCCGTAAACAGAAGTAGCAGTAGGGAAACGTGAAGTTGGCAGTAGCAGTACACAGCAGTAGAAGCAGGAAAAACGGGAAGTTGGCAGTAAGAGCAGAAGCAGTAGGAAAAACGTGAAGTAGGCAGTAGCAGTAAGAGCAGTAGCAATAGGAAAAACGCGAAGATGGTTGAAGCAGAGCGAGCAGTAGCAGTAGGAAAAACGTAAAGCTGGCAGTAGCAGTAAGAACAATAACAGTAGGAAAAACGGGAAGTTGGTAGTAGCAGTAAGAGCAGTAGCAGTAGGAAAATCATGAAGTTGGCAGTAGCAGTAAGAGCAGTAGCAATACGAAAAAAGTGAAGTTGGTAGTAGCAGTACGAGCAGTAGGATAAGCGTGAAGTTGGCAGTAGCAGTAAGCGCAATAGCAGTCGGAAACACGTGAAGTTGACAGTAGCGGTAAGAGCAGTAGCAGAAGGAAATACGTGAAGTTGGCAGTGAAGTGGAATTATTTTCTCGGTGAATGTCGGTTACATCTAGTATAATACATATTTTATTCACTATGTATGTGTATTATATGTACATTTAATGGATTAGACTTAAAAATAATAAAAGTATAAAAAGGACTTCAAATGTCTAATTCAGCCTTCCCAAAATAGAATAGAATAGACTTTCTTCCCCATAAACGATTTATATATAAACTCTGTTGACAGTGGTTACACGTAAATATTTTGCTTCCACACATATCATTTTAAAAACCTATTCCACACATATCTCTTTTGCATTATTTGGCATTATTTTATTCACTTGTTAAATTAAACGCATTCCACACACATTGTACATTTTGTATCAAATCTTGTTCGCTCTTGACATATAATAAGTTTGTTAAACAAAGTATAAAGGTTGTTTAAGCATCGGTTTTATGATATGCTTCCACACATATCATCACAAATTTAGCAATTTAAAATACGCTGTTGCACTTTATTATAAAATTACAAAATATACGCGAAAAACATTTGGGGACGGTTTGTGTTACAAAAAGGAGCGGGCCATCAGCTTTATCCTATGAAAAATTATGATGTATTAAAAAAAAATATCACAAAAAATGTTACATCAATCGACGTTTTGTTTACGTGGTATCGGCATCGTGATAAAGAACAATACTAGCGTAATTGATACAATTGTCCCGCAAAAGTTTAAAAAAAGATCGCTGTGGTAGTTTTCAAATTTTTAAATTACCGTTGCCGCTCAGGAAAAAGCGTTAAGGATTTCCCGCCCTTTTGAAATACTGTCGGTGTTAGGCGCTTATCTTGTCAGCCATCTTAGCACCGCTAGCACCGACGGTTAAAAATGGCCACGAGAGCCCCTTTTTACCCTTCTTACGCTGCCATGGAACTGTGTAATATTTTAAGTATGTTAAATCCAGAAAGGCTACATACTTACATGACTACAATCAACACAACAGAAATCAAGATGAGTTTCCAAGGAAAAGTTTCATCTTCTCCAGAAAACTGTGTCGTCTGGTCTGTCCATGACATTGTGTTAGTTGTT
Organism: Cyclina sinensis; assembly: GCA_012932295.1. Taxonomy (NCBI): domain Eukaryota; kingdom Metazoa; phylum Mollusca; class Bivalvia; order Venerida; family Veneridae; genus Cyclina; species Cyclina sinensis. Next base: position 2,275,845 of record JAAONU010000011.1, read on the forward strand.
ATATTCAAAGGACAGATTGTAGTTCCGGTTGTTGTAAACCATACAGAACAATCCTGTTCTAGATCCGGGTATTTTGGTTTACATTTTTCTGTTATACTGCATACTTCCGCTTGAGACAAATTCAAATGGAACGCGTACTTTCGGAATTCTTTGTAGGTTATAATTGGCGGTGGGCAAGGTGCGGTTTGAAGCAGATCCTGTAAATTTTCTTGTTCACAACCTGGAAAAGATCCAAAATGTTCCATATTTCATGTATATACTTTATCCAGTCTTGAACTTACTTCCTGTATTACTATAATGATAATGCACATTATTTGTGGTTAAGTTTTATTCTACCACTGAGCGCATGTCACCATAAACATTATCTTCAAGCAATATTTGTTAAGTCTGTTTTTCTAAATTTAAATGACAGATAAAAGCATTCGAAGTGCAGACAACAAATCAGTGTGTAGTATCATAAAAATGAAGTGAACGAACAAACTCAAAAGCAGTCGAAATGTCAGAAAGGATTTTTTTCCTTTCACTAGAATACAACAATATCAAAAGATTGTGAAGTGTGAATATTTTGTATTAGGAAAGTTTAAAATCTCTAGAAAATCATTGTCGTGACATTTTGAAAGCACATTAAGATAGATACTGCAAAGCATCATTTCGAGATCTAATTAATACCGCTTTAAATTAGTTCTAAGCATAATACAAAGCACAAGATAAAATTCAGCTGCTTTTAATTCCGAAAATGCAAATATCTCGGTAAACAAATATCTGAGTGACATTCGGAGTTATTTTCCATATTAGCTGAATGTAGAAACTGCATGATTTTTGCGGCTGAACTGTGTAAGTTTCTGATAGACAGCACCATAAATTGTGTTTATATCTGTTGGTGCACTTGTTTCAACTGAGTAGTCTGACTTTGAAATTAAGTCAGTGAATTTTCACGTAATCAATTATGAATACTGATACTACAAAAGATCTCCCACATATAAGGGATGCGAAATTACAGTATTTTATTGACAGGCTAGAGCATTCGGGTAGATTTACTGTTACCCCTGTGCAGCCCTGCCCCTGTCACTACTAGCACCCCTACTCAGAAATATTCTCCTTAGCGAAGTATTACGAGGAATGTAACTCCAACTCCTATAAGAGAGTACCAGTATTGACTGTCGTCGTTTGAATAACCATACCGTGAAGGATGCCTATGCACTTCCTCGCATAGACGAGACTATAGACTGCCTTGCAGATTTGAAGTTTTTCTCGAAACTTGATCTCCGTTCTGGATATTGGCAGGTTCCATTGAGAGATGCTGACAAGCCCAAAACAGCATTTATGGTAGGCCCTCTTAGATTTTTTGAATGCAAAAGGTTGGCTTTTGGTTTAACCAACGCCCGCTTCTTTTCAGCGGCTGATGGAGCATGGTATGGGCAAGTTGCGCCTCAAGGAATGCGTCATCTACCTTGACGATGTCAACGTTTTCAGTGACGCTGTTGATCAGCATTTCGAGAGACTTGGTGCAGTTTTCACAAATTGGAGCAGAAAAGACTGAAACTTAAAGGCTGAAAATGTGAATTCTTTCAGCGTGAGGTAAATTATTTAGGACATTTGGTTGATGCAAATGGGGTAAGAACCATCCAGATAAAATGATTGTCCTGCAGAAATGGCCTATCCCCAAATCTATGAAGGATCTTCACTCCTTTTTGGGTTTTACGGGCTGTTGCTGCCGCTTGGTGACAGACTTTTCTCGAATTACAAAGCCTTTAAATGACCAACTAGTTGGTCACCCCACTAACAAGAAAGGCAGATCTAAGAAAGAGGCTGCTCCTTGGACTTGGGGTCCTGAACAACAAGACGCTTTTGTGGCTGTTATTTAAAAGCTTACTTCAGCTCCCATTCTCAGATATGCCGAATACTCCAAGCCTTTTATCCTGAATATTGATCCTAGCAGTTTAGGTCTTGGAGCTGTCATTTACCAGAAAGTGGATGGTAATGAGAGAGTTGTGGCTTATGCCAGTAAAGGTCTGCGACCGAATGAACGGAATTACCCAGCTCATAAGCTGGAGTTTCTTTGTTTGAAATGGGCTGTGGTTGACAAGTTCCATGAATATTTGTAAGGGAATCGGTTCCTTATACACACAAATAACAACCCTCTTAGATATGTTTTTACGTCAGTCAAGCTTGACGTCCTGTCTCATCGCTGGTTAGCAGAACTCTCTGCCTATAACTTTTCTGTTCAGTATCGTTCAGGAAAGCAACATGTTGACGCTGACATTTTTTCTAGGCTACCGGGTATGGAAGTCACAGACTGTCAAGAAACGAGAATTCTTTACCCAGATATCCTTACAGCTTTGTTTCAAGCTTCTCTTGCTGATGTTCGTGAACTCCCTGTAGTCGAGTGTTTTTCTCTTTGTCATCAGGTTCATGATATTCCTTCTAATGAAGCTCTTCTCTGAGTGATATTGACTGGAAAGTCGAACAAGCCAAAGATAGTACAATTTCCAGAGAAATAAGTATTGTCAAGGCTGGTCACAATCTTAGAGTCGTCAGAGTTCCTTGCTGATGGTTCAAAATGTCGAGACGACATTTTCCCTGTGCTTTGAAGGATGTCACAGGATCAGGTATACATGTATGTTTGTCTGTCTGTCTTACTTTTGTTACTACCTGTCTCCCGTAGTTTTCATTTGTCCATGTCTTCATATACACTTCATCCTGTAATATCCTAAGCCCTATACTATATACTAATTTCATATTAACCACCTTGACGTGCCCCCCTATCTAAATTTCCACTTCATTGCTATTTGCACTGCACATGCGTACTCAGAAAGAGATATTGATGGCGAGAGCCACAATATCTATCGTCTCTATTAAATTCTTTTAGAAGCGCATAATTGTGTATTTACAGGTAAATGTCTTTTTCTGTTTGGCTAACTAATCGTACTCAAGGAAATGTCTTGGGACCTTTATTATTTTCAATATATACTCCTCACAAAAAGTCAAGCAACAAAATCATTTCTTTCTCGTTTTGGATACTATGACACATACATTCACATAAGTGTACATGTGAAGAAAACCACGTAATCATTGCAACCTTACACCGTTAACACTCAGCACAAGATGCACGTGCAAAACGAGAAGTCGGCACTTGATGTGTTAGGTACTATTTCATGTTTTTCTTTTGGTCAAATCAGACTGTTCAGACTGAGTTTCGTTTTATGCTTGGTCATTGCACTCATTAAAAAGAAAACCCAGGCTAGTTCCTGTACAGTTTTCACTAGTGACAATGGTTCGGCGAGTTTTGACAGAAGTTGATGTGGCTCATGCCATTGGAATGCTTCAGGGTGGTGTTTCCCATAGTGACGTTGCTAGGCAGCTCGGCGTGCACAGAAACGTCATCCACAGGGTCTTTCAACGCATCCAGGCAACTGTACAATTCTCGGCAAGGTCAAGAAGTGGTCGCCCAAGGGCTACAACCCAACGAGAGGATCGGTACCTTGTCACTTCTGCAAGGCGCCAACGCTTTGTTACCGCCAGAAAACTGCAATCCGACCTGGAATCTGCCACAGGAACCAGAGTTTCCACTCAAACTGTGCGGAACAGGCTTTACCGGGCATACTTCCGTTAAACCCGACCAGCACAACGGGTCCCCCGAGTCAGCGTAAGCGTCAGACTCGTCTCAACTGGCTCGCCAACATGCAAATTGGAAGCTGAATCAGTGGGAAAGAGTTCTTTTTACTGATGAGTCCAGATTCAGTTTGGATTTCCATGATGGGCGTCAGGAAGTTTGGAGACAGCCAGGGGAACGATTTTGCGGCTTGTGCTATTGCAGAACACGACCGTTATGGGGGCGGCAGTTTGATGGTTTGGGGAGGCATCTGGGCTTGTGGACGTACAGATCTTGTGCTGTTCCGGAGAGGCACGCTGAATGCTGAACGCTACTTAAATGACGTCATCAGGCCTCAAGTGATCCCCCAAATCAGAAGACTTGGTGATGTATACCTTTTCATGGATGAAACATTGTCGCTCGCCTTCATTGGCCAGCCCGGTCCCCAGACCTGAACCCCATCGAGCAATTGTGGGACATTCTTGGGCGAGCTGTTTATGGCATGCCCGTCCGTCCCCACACTCTGAATGCCCTGGAAGTAGCCCTTGTGAGGGAATGGAGAGCCATCCCACAGAACCAGCTGGACTGCTTAATTGCCTCGCTTCCACGCCGCATTAAGGGCTGCATTGGTGCTAACGGGGGTCACACACGCTATTGAAAAGAAGACTTGGTGATGTAAACCTTTTCATGGATGATAATACGCCGTGTCACAGAGCACGAGTCATTCAAAATGAACTGAACGACAACAATGTCGCTCGCCTTTATTGACCAGCCCGTTCCCCAGACCTGAACCCCATCGAGCAATTGTGGGACATTCTTGGGCGAGCTGTTTATGGCATGCCCGTCCGTCCCCACACTCTGGATGCCCTGGAAGTAGCCCTTGTGAGGGAGTGGAGAGCCATCCCACAGAACCAGCTGGACTGCTTAATTGCCTCGCTGCCACGCCGCATTCAGGGCTGCATTGGTGCTAACGGGGGTCACACACGCTATTGAAAATGGTTTCGCGTGTTTTTGACCTGAAGTGTTTGAAATTTACGTTGGCTGTTTACATTTTACAACACCTGTTTTACATGTGCCTTACTTTTTGTGAACAGTATCGTGAGATCGAAATGGATTTCCAAGATGCTTTGTTAAATTTCACTTGATGAAATGTTGAAGATTATTTGTGCACCTATTCATTTACTACTGAGGTCTCATTAAATCTTTTTCACAGTTTAAATGTTTGTTGCTTGACTTTTTGTGAGAAGTAAATATCAATGATTTACCAGATTTTGTAGATTGTATCATTAAATCATTTGTAGATGATACCAAACTATATTAAAGTAGTAAAGGCATAAAGATTTACTTCAGGGCGGTATTTTTTCATCAAATAACTGGGTGAGCAACTGGCAATTCAAGTTTAATATCCAAAAATGTAATCATTTACACCTGGGAAAAAGAAAGAATCAAGATTCGTTTTACATAAAAAAACGGAAAACAGGGAAATTCAAGAAATACATCATGTAGAATAAGAGATGGATCTAGAAGTTATATTCGATCACATACAGGAAAAGATAAAAATTGCCAACAGGAACCTTGGTTTAATCTTAAGACCTTAAAGGGATATACAGGCAAAAGTTTATGCTTTCTTTCTCATTCGTTCTATGAATATACTATAAATGTGATCGAAATAAATACAATGATCTGTCCCAGTTACAAAGGTTTCCTCTTTTAAATGAAAAACCGGATGGTTTCCTAACTTGACCCACGTGGGTCTAGATAGAAAATTTAGATTTCGCGCTAAATAACTCGGTGATTTCGTTCACGTTTTACTTTTTGTTGAAGAACGTTCAGATATTTACGTTCAAGCCTGCATTTCACTACAAACATACTGGGAATTTAAAGTTCTTCATATTGAACGTGATTTGAGCAAATAATATCAGTTTTAATTTTTTGGGCACTCATTTGCCTGTGTATCCCTTTAAAAATACGTTTTTAACTTTATACAAATCTCTTATCAGACCTCATCTGGACTATGCCACTGTTATTAAGATAAAATAGCAAAAGAGAATGTTCAGAAAAGGGCTACCAGACTTCTTCCAAGACTAAACACTCTTCCCTACAGTGATAGACTCGAGCATCTCGGCATACCGGCACTGGAATATAGAAGTTTAAGAGCTGATATGGTTCAATTATTCAAAGTTTTAAACAAAGTTGTAAAAGTACATACAGATAAATTATTCAATAAGTCTGAGCATTCTAGAACACGAGGTAACAAACAAAAACTATTTAAAAAGGGTTAGCACAGAATTGAGGAAAAGTATTTTTCTCAAAGAGTTGTTGATACATGGAACAGTCTGCCCAATAACGTAGTTCAGTCGTCGCCGGTAAATTCATTTAAATCAAATTTAAACAAGTATTGGGCGGGCCTTGAATTGAAGTTCCAAGCTGCTTGCTACGAGTGACAGATATAGTGACAAGGGCATTTAATGCAATGATTCATATAAAATATACTTGGGACAATTTTGAGTGAACTGTAAAAATATATTGTGAACCAATGTACAGTTAGTGTATAGTTATGGATTTTAATTCATTTAGTAGAATTTAAACATTAATGTGAATTGTACATGCCACGACAAAAATGTTTTGAGAATTTTATTCCATCAGTAATATCAAATGAAAAATTGAATAAGGAAAACGATACTATAAAGGATCAAGGGAACCAATGGGTTTACTAACCTAAAACCAGGACTTGACGATCTCTACACCTACGTGAACTACATGAACTACTGTATTTAATAGTGATGCATATCAACAAAATAAAAAAAAGTGAACAGTAGTAATTTTCTTTGCCATGTGTGGACATTTACGGTAACAAATCTGGCCTATATAATTCATTTTTTCATATGAATGTTGAAGTTGTAACCTAAAATTAAGATTACAGGAGCTTAAATTATATATTTTTGAAACAAATTATTCAAATTGCCACTAAATATACAAAATGTTCAAACAATATTGACATGAAAACCGATTTTCAGCATTATCTCCCTTGACTCCACTATTCGGGCACCTGCTATGTACAGAGTATTTACGATAACCCGCTATGATTTTGTTACTGCGATGCTTATTCTCAAAATTCAACACAACTTTAATATTCAAGTTGACTTTATCAATTAAGTTAAGCTGCCTCAACCTTTGCAGGAACCTTAGACGTAAAACCTCCCCATAAATCATGTATATAAACACAATGGAGCAGAACGTCCAGATATATGCAGATATAAACACTATTACTAGACAGTCACGTGATTCCGTCCGAGAATTTCCGGAATAACACAACATCCGAATCAAGCATTGGCAAATTGATTCAAGAGGTAGTACATCGTTGAAATACGCAATGCCTCGGCAATAATCGGATCTTCTAACAACCAATCAAAACTTAGAATTACATAATATTGGATAACACTAACCCCGCTCCAATTGTACATATAGGAATATAATACTGGCAATTTTCCGTACAGAAAACAAAAATGTCGGAACTTTTTTTTCTAGACACAAAAATAAATTTGATTCATCATGTTTTTTGGCTTCTTGGATAAATAAATGTATACACACATTCAAAACACCGTTTTTGTAACCATTCCTCTTATATCTCAGACCTTGTTACTGAACACAGAAAAAAAGCTTGACTGACAAATAATTACACGATGCCATTGCTTGGTAAAATCAAATGCAAGTTCGAAACTTTTTGATAAAGTTTTGGAAAAAAAACATTATTTGTGTCCTTTTACCTGCGTCTTGAGATTAGAAGTCATGCTTAGTGTCCGTGCCGTCCTTTTTTAACATTTTTTTAAATAACTGCATTTAAATTAAAAGTCCTGTGGATATCGCAATTTTTTGCAAATCACTAGATACAGTCATGATAAAGTGACCCTTCTCTTTTTTTAGAAATACAGAAACGTTTTGAAAAACATACAGATAAGCAAATGATTTCGGTTTCAAAAGCCGTGATCAATCCCGCTTAATCTCACTTTTATCATGACCTAATGTTTAACTGTTTAACCTCCTGTAAAAGAAGAATAGACCACATGACTTTTGGCGACACTGTAAAACTGTTCGAATTTCTTAGTTGCCATCATTTTCGAACTTATTTTTCCTGTATGTTCACAGGTATTTCCACAAATCTGAATTGGTTTCCTTGTTTTTGATCCCCAGTGACTCAGTTTTGAACCCGTTCAATTTAAGCATTTAATCCATTTCCTTATAAGGAAAATATGAGCAATGTGAAAGTTTTGAAAATGGAATATTTGAGGTCAAGGTCATTTAGGGGTCAAAGACAAGCAAATATGAGTCAGTGGGTCTTGTCGAAAGGGGCGATGTGTTCAAGTATAAAGTAAACCCATTTACTAATAAGAAGGTTGTGGACAATGCTAAAGTTTTCGAGCGAATGACGGACGGAATGACACTTCAAAAACTTTATGCAAAGGAAATCAAAGTGCTGCAAGCACTGAAGTATTCACTCATTGAGATGATATTCTTTCTTGGCAAAAATATGAGAAGCTTTATAAATATTTAGTTGAAAGAATGTTATTTAGCAAATTAAGAAACAGGTATCATTTTACATTATTATATATAGTTTGGAAAACAAGCAAAGTACTTATGTAATTTTATTTCAATGATTAATAATATTTATTACCAAGTGACATTTTTGAAGTTGAACATAGCTTTCCGTTTTATATTATGATAGAAATATGATAAGGGTTCAATTGATTTTGATCAAATGATTAACGATTAATTTTAAGATAACACATATTCGAACTATGACTTCAGTGATTTCAAAACTACACAAGAGAGTTAAAGTTCATAGCTCAGCACTTCTCCTCAATAAGATTTATTCAAATATGAAGCTTCAAGTTTCAAAAGAAAACAAAAACTCAAACTGTTTTTGTACTCTTCTTGCAGATCCAGGGAATACAATTTTAAAACTACAGCGAGCAGATGAATTTGAATAGCTTAAGCATATAAACAGCGAACGTATTTGCCCCATTTAAGTGGAAAAAATACAATCTCACTGAAGTTCGCGATATTCATTCGGTTAGATCTGAAGACAACCCATTCATTTCTATTTTATTTATAACCGCGAATTTCCATCATTGTTATTTATATCTCAGCCAATCACACTGCAGCTTATGATGTGTCTCGATAGTTATGATTGCTTATGATGTGTCTACATTCGGTTAGATCTGAAGACGACCCATTCATTTCTATTTTATTTTTAACCGGTGATTTCCATTATTGTTATTTATAGTCTCGGCCAATCACACTGAAGCTTATGATGTGTCTCGATTGTACACACGGCGTGTTGATACAATGTGTTAACCTCTGTAGCACAACAATATTTATCATCGGAGACGGACAATCCATAGACATTTAAAACTAAGTAGTCTGCTCATGCATTGTCTTATTATTTTAGAATATTTTGCCAAATAAGTTTGACTATGACTTCAGAAACGTTTTGAATATGTCAGACAACATACGACATGTAAGGATTAATATTTGGGATCCTAGTTATACATATATAGATTTCGCCAGTTGAATACACGTTGCCTAGATTTTTGGATTTGGAAAGAGTTGCTCTGATTGGCTGATGAGTGTCTTTCATGAACACGGTGATCAAGATCCTAACTGCGTAGCAATTTTTAGGATATGATTTTAATCAGATTGGGGGAAATAAAGCTTTAAAACTTATTTGATATTCGATGAAAAATACAAGTTGTAATCATAAAATCAACGGACGAATGTCTTACAAACTTTTAAACTTGCTCAAATTCAGTAACAGTCATATTGATTTGTTCTCAAAGAAATTCTCACTTACCGACACTTGATATGTGACATTATTACTTCATGATTACCACTACTACTTTTACGACTACTGCATGCTAGCAAAGTATTTTAATAGTTATCCTGTGATTGTTTCTATTGAAATGCTGGAATTGAAAAAAACTATAAAAGTTTGTTTTGTTCTTTTCTCCAATCCTAACTTTGAACAAGTATACATGCATTCTGTTGATTTGCTGATACTTAACATGCCTATAACTTGCATGCTTATTTTTTTAAGTATATAAATTTATCAGTGCTGAGTGCTGTTTAAAACTTAAAGTCACTGGTTCTTATCTGGTTTAGGACTGCGAAAAAATTAACACTACTTAATCGTATTTGTAGGTCCTTTGTAGCATTTCCAGGAGCAGAGAATACTCTAGTCCTTGCAGCGCTCTGATCTAACAAACTGGCGATCTTCTCGAAGTGATCTCCCCTTCATTCTTTGGAAAGATCTCTGCTTTAGCCGGATGTCAGCTATATTTACATTTAGAAGTAGTTTGTTTACTTTTAAAAGATTTTTTTTTCTTTTTTGTTCAGTTACATGTGTAATTGCATAGATCTAACATGCCTGGATGTAAAAGTATCTTGAAAAAAATTTAACATTTTGCTTATTTACTTTCGACCATCATCACGTGACATGCCTTCGGCGCTGAAAGTATGGAAGAGGGGTAACCGTTGTGTGGAGTTTGTATCTCTCTATCGGAGGTGTGTTTAAATGCTGTTACTTGATTGGATCAGTCAATGACATCGGACAGGAAAGTCGTGTATTGATTTTCCAGCGATAAAAATTAGAACGATTAAGTACTGAAAATTTAGTATTAGCGAGTGCTGTTTCTTTTGGTGTATAACCATCATAAAAATTACTTGAAAGGGTTATAAGTACAAATATCATTTACCTTTGTCACTTGATTTTGAAAGCTTGGAACCAAATTAGTCACCTTTATCATAATTCCAAAGAACTGTTTTGTATTGCTGAGTAACCGGAAGTGCATGCTGTTAGTTCGTTAACTTCCGGTGTTAAATTTCTGATTTATGGTAATACTGTATTCACTTCGTTCCTCTTGAATACAAAAAAGTCAAACGAATTTTACCAATTTTAAACCACGAAAGTTTTCTAATTATCTCTATTAAAGGTCATGCGACACAATAAGGGACATACCTGATAACAGATTATCTCCCTTACTCAGATAACATCAAAGGTAGACCAAATAGCACATTGGTCCTTTCAGTTGGAATCCTCTGACTTTATCCTTGTTTCTTATTGTGATTGTCTTGACCTTTAGTTGTGAAAATTGTCACTTATGCGTTAAATAAAAAAATAGAATTATCAAAAAACAAAGATAATGGTATTAACAAAACATATAACTAGCATTGTTGCAAATAATTAGGCTTAATTATAACCATACCAAAAGAGAAAATAGCGATAAAAGCAGAGTAATCCAAATGAAAGGACCAATTAATGAAATATCAGAGAGTATTCAGGGTAGATAATCCACTAATGTTCCCCATTTATTGACCTCGAAATTTTCATATGAGCGAAAAAAATATATATATCTAACTAAGACAGTTTTACAAATTTCCGCAGGTAATTTCCATCTTAATGATGAAGTGACGCACATTTTTCTTGCCACTTGATACAGCTGCCAGGAACTGTTAACAAAAAACTTAAAAAATATGATGGAAAGTGAAAATGTAGACTGGAAATAGTTAAAAATACAAAATTGAACAAGTTAAGTTAACATCATGAATATACATTGAAGATTGTTTTAATAAATAATTTGAAATTTTGATGGAATTACGAAGCCAATGAGCAAAATTTATGTATAGGCTAGTTAAATTAGGGTTATAGAATTAAAAGATAAGCTAACTCCAGTCAAGAGATTTTTTTCCATAAAAACGGTCTCTTTACAGTGATGTGTTGCTTATTTGTCTGTAATATATTTTGCCTGAGGTACGTGTAAGTAATCTTTGACTTGATCTATGATTATTGTCATTATAAATGCATATCCTTCTTTTTTTTCTTTTTTTTTTTTGCTTATTCATACTAGAATTATTTTCATCATAAAGAGATCTATTACATTTAATTATCTAATTATAATATTTAACTTCATGGAAGCTACTTAAGTAAAAATCATTGAGACATGCTAATTGGAAGCAACTATTACACAATGTTTTCAGAAGTGTGACTGATCAAAAGTAATTCAATAAATTTGTTGTTTGAAGTTGTTTACCCTCGGTACAGGCCTAAGCCATACGACCAGTTCAATTCAATTCATATGGGTCCAATAAGAGGCAACATCCTGGCAAACCCATATGGGACCCATATGAACAAACTCATATGTATGTGCACATAATGGGCTCATGAGGGTCCAGTATACAAATTTATAACAAAAACAGAGCAAAAATGCTTTTAGAAGTTTAATAATACAATCCAAATGTATATGGGTATGCCCATGTTGTACCCAGTTAGGGACCCATATAAAAAACATGTGCATGTTCCCATAATGGTCCCATAAGGGTCCAATTTACACATTTATTTTACAAAGGGACCAAAAATGCAATTAAACATTTAATATAATAGTTTTGTCAATGATAAGTGATAAGATTATATAAGTGCTAATTCTCCTTTAAAAATGACAAGATTCTTATCTTAGACCTTTTCGTTAGTTTTGAAAACTGGCGTTTGATTTGCGTGCGCAACCGTTGCAAGGAAGCTGGGCGGTTGGAACAAAAGGTGTCCTTTATTAAAAGGTATGTTTTTTTATTGATAAACAAGCTTGCAGATAAATTAGATCTGGCATCGTTGTCGTTTTTTGCCATATCATAGTACTGAAATTAGTATCCCATTGTATTTGCGTCCATTTGAAACATACAAATACCACTTGTCATATATTTTCGCGATATAAAGATTCCGCTAATTCGGAGTATGGGTAGCTTAAGGTCTTCAGCGTACACGATTTATATACTGTTACAGGACGTGCCGCATCATGTAAATAAACAAAATGTTAACAAAGCGGCTTATAAAGTTTTGGAAGCAAGAACTAGAGTAGGTGACTCTAGTGATTTATATAAGCTCTAAACTTTCTTCAGAATCAGTCGTCGGTAAATAAATGACAAAGCATAGAAAGTGGCACAATTAAAGGAACAGATATTGATTGTAACAATTTAGATGTATCAATTTTTAGCAGACGTTGGAATATTTTCTTTTGTAAATGTATTTAAAACAAACTGTTTTACAGTGAAGGGTACATGGATTTTCATCCTGCTGGATGGGGCAGAGGTGATTTTTCTGAGTGAGCTGCTAGGGGTAATAGTGTTTCCCCAGAAGACGGTTGAGGAGATGGTAAAGTTCAACTCGAAACTGGAGGATCAGACAACTCTTCCATTGTTTTAAGTATGTTTATAATTATTAATGTTATTACACTAAATAAAACACCTCTTTCATATCATATGCTAGTCTCAATATTTCGACTTCGGGTTGGATGGATGAAATTGGATTGACCATTAGAAGAAAACAACACGATATTCATCCTTTCAAGTTCAGTTACTGGGTTTATTATATAGGCGGTGATGAATGATTATTTATAAAATAGACAGTCACACCGTCTTCGTTTAACAATATTTTGACGGGTACCAGCAGTTGAGATTTGCACTGATTTAACTTTGAGTACATTAGCCGAAGTTGTTGAAAATGGTAATCTAAGCCTCTGTTCAATAACTACAGAATGCTGTGACAAAGGTCAAGGTCACAGCGACTTTGAACCCATCAATGTTTTGGACTAGGCTGAAAATATATATAGAGTACCTGGTTCCAACAAAAAGGCACTAGGGAAGGCATTTACTAAATTATCTAGTTCATTAAAGTTCTGACATGTAAATATTGCTTTTAAATTCAGTTATAGGTGAAATACCTAGCTGTCAGATGGGTGACCATTATGTCCAAGACACCGTCAACAGAACAGTGAAACTATCTTCGACACAGATTCGTAGACCTGGTAATTACAAGGGTCTGATAGGGGAAAGACAGCTAGAGGGCATTATTTCTGTAAGTAAATTTAATCGTTGAAAGCAGTAAAATAATCTACTATGTGTGTTAATGCCTAGTCATTTTATTTTGCCTATTTTTTAGTGACATTGAACCTGACAAACCAGAAAAAGGTAGCATTCTTGAAATGTATGTATAGTCAACACAATGTTTGGTTCATTCTTGAAATCTGTTACAGTATCTAGATTGTAATACATTGTATTCTTAATAGACAATAAGAATTAAGTATCAGCACCTACATTTGTTTTACAAGTTGTGTTTTTGTTTAACTTGAGCATAATTTGATTATGTTTATTCACATAATATATGTCTATCAGTTTTCATAATGAAAACCCCTAAAAATTAACACTATTACAAATCTCTGAAAAATGAACAGTTTGTAGTAACAGGAGTATTTTCAGATGGATTTTAAAATAAGTAGGCACAAATGTTTTCATTACTAGACAAATTCACAGAAACAATATGGGGTGCAAGGTCACAGCTTAAAGTCAAAGATAATGAATTTGAACAGTTTTGCCATATTTCATAAATACCTTGGGTATTTTTCTAATATTTTTTTAGTATTTTGGTAAATGTTTTGTATAATATTTTCCTGAAAAGTTTCACATTACAAGAACAAGGCAAATTCAGATAATCAAAATTTGGTGTCACTCGTCAAGGTCACAATTCTATGTCAAGTGTCAGAAATAACTTCTTTCCACATTTATTCACTTGTATGTTTTTGGTTATTTTGAGGGAAATCTTATATATACATTGTATAGTTCTTTGTTCATTATTTGTCATATTTGACTGTATGGTATATAAAAAGAGAACCTTTTAGGACAAATCTTAGCAGTGACTGATAAACACTGTTTGGTGGGAGATATGAATTCAATGTATTTGCTTATTCAAATGACTTTTGAACTAGGTTCACTGTTTTCTTTTCAAGTTATTAAATGTTATCAAATTTCATCTTTTTTTTGTGGAAGTTCAATTATTTTGAGTTGTACAATATTAAGATGTGGTGACTGCCAGAAAATGAGAAAACAAATGCTTGGACAGCTTCATACTTGGTTCCAGGATTACCATGGACACTTGCAGTATACCAAGGTGAGATACATACTGCCCGTAAACAGAAACTGTCAAAACAAGGGACCCATCTAAGACCAGTATGTTAAAACAGGACCCATATAGGGGCCATATACTGCCGAGATTTGAGAACAACGGACCCGTATACTGCCCAGATGTCCGAACAAGGGACCCATATAGGGTCCATATACTGCCTAGATGTCTGAACAACGGACCCATATAGGGCCCATATACTGCCCAGATGTCTGAACAAGGGACCCATATAGGACCCATATACTGTCCATATAGCAAGCCCATATGGGCCCCTCATGGTGCCCGGTTGCACATCCCATGTGGACCCCAAATTGGGTGCCCATATAGGTCCCATATGGAAACCCAAATGGGGCCCATCTGGGTCCCATATACTTTGTTTGCTGAGTATTTGTAAGAAATACTACTAATTTATTGTTTTAAGTTAAGCTGTTTTATGTATATACCGAATGATAAGCCCATATAGATGATATATTTATATATATTTTAAGTAATCAATGGCTTTATAATTAATGTTAACAGCGTAGTTACAATGAATGCAGCCCTCACGAAAAATATGCTATTGTTATAATAGCATACTTTAGAGGAATGCGGAACGACGTTAGAGAAAAGTACAGGTTGCTCTTACCGAAACGAAATAAAGAGCACCTGCACTATTAGATTATTTAATATATATTCAGTGCAGTGTGCATTATTTAATTACAACTGTATACATTACATATAAGACACAACTTAACATTTTTATGACAAACCTTTGCAAATATACAGGAAGTTGGCTTTATAAATAGACATAACTTTTACAATCACTGTTCAAAACCATCTACATAAACTCATGTATACTTAACCTCTTAATGAAAACACTTCGTGTACAAATTTAGCTAATTTATTAATAATAATACTTTGTGAACTGTTTAGCAAGTTTTTGAACTTGTTCAAATTAGGCCAGTGACAATAATATTTAGGTAAAAGTGTGTTTCTAAGATGTCTGTAAAATGGGCAAACTAAAAGAAAGTGGTATTCATTTTCGATGACATTCATATTACGTTTTTTACAAATTCTAAGGTTTCTCTCAATATGTCTGTGTCTGCCTTCTTCTATGAGTAAATTATGAGCGGAACACCTGAATCTTGACAAACTAATTCTATGATTACTATTTGTAACACATGACAAAAAATTTTCAAATTGGAAATCTGTTTTGAATATAACATATGTTTCTAGCTTAGATAAATTTCTCAGGTCTGAAAACCATTGTTGTTAGTATTGATCATATATACATCTAATTACATTTTCTATTTATTCATTAGTTACTGAAATATAATTCCATAAATATGAGTTTCCAGTATCATCTAAAAATTTCTTGACATTACTAGACCATGTACATTTATAATTACCATTGTTATCTCGCATATTATATAATCTATACATAATAGAGTCTGGGGTTTTTATAAATTTTAAACCAATAACGTAGCATTCTAATCTTACGTATAGTAATCATAGGGACTCGACCAAATTCACGATATATTGTAGCAGTTGTTGTTTGTTGCCTTACTTGTAGAGCTTGTTTCAAAAATTTCATATGTACTCGTTCTATATCAGGAACTTTATGGAATCCCCATACTTCACAGCCATAATTTACAATGGGAGAAATCATGGAATCAAACAACTTAATTTTTTTCTGGAACAGCAAAGGATACAGTATCAAAGCACGACCGAGCACAACGTATTATCATTATATCTTACATTTTTATTTTTAACATCGTGTATGGGATAATATATGATTAATTAAAATTTGGGTAACTATGTTGCCCCATTTCAATAAATCGAATAAATGAACAATAAATATTCATTTATATAGAATTATTATCTAATATTTACTTTCATGATATATTTGTTTTCATCATAATCATTGTATTTTGACATTTGTTTTATCTGCGGGCTTAAGCTATATTTAAACTCAACCTAACTTACATCTTTACTTATTCTATTTGGTCTTGTCTCTTATAATTACTTAGTAAAATAACTGAAAGGCTAACTTACCTACTTGATCAGGGGGTATTGATTTCATACTTAACAATAGATAATATTTATTTAAATAATCAAAACAAAACTTAAAGATAATTTACAGTCTTTTTATGTTAAAATCTCATTTCGGGAACCAATAAGTTATAAAGAGAACCAGGAGGATTTCTTCTTTTAAACTAAAGCTTTGTTTTACCAGAGCTTCTATATAAATTTTAGACCCAAGTAGCTGTAGTTATAATTTTGTTCAAGTACCTATTATGAACTAAAACATGCTTGTGTAATATATATAAGCATGTTTCAGTTAGGTGTAAACCCAGGGTAACGAATGCTCCACAGATTACAAGGGTTAACACATACGCAGCCCGCTGCGTTTTATTAAAGGAAATCTTGGATAAATTAAAAGTGGAGTTTTGCTTAATAGGTACTACCAGCTCCCCCCTCAAAGAACGCCTATGAGATAGTTCCCGGTAACAGGCTATGTTTATAATTTTATATCCACAATTTAAGAAAATTAAACTATATTTACAATTATATACATATCTCCTAACGACACCTTTTAAGGGCCACCATAAAAAGAACAATTTATTAAAACAATGTGCAGATTATTTTTAGAACAAATGTCGGTATGTATTTACAAATAAGTAAATAAAAGTGAAACATTCCTTCTTACGGTTCGCGTCTAACGAAGGCTCATTATTTGTTGTAATCAGTTGCACATCATGGACAAGGGGAAATCTTATAAAGAGGATAGTTTAAAGAAACGGACTTTAAGGGATGGAGTCCTGGACCACAAGAATTTAAAATCCGACTTTAGGGGATATAGTCCTTGACCACGAGAAATAGTCGAAGAAGAGATAAAGATTCTTCGCCTGTCCATTATAGTCTCACAAATTTCAGTATACTTTGGAATTTTTAAATTAAAATTATATCAGTTTATTAAAATATATGGTTTAAGATAAATTATTAAAATATCTAAATAAAGTTTTAAACAAGTAAATGTTCTATTAAAACCTGGTGCAACTGATTTTGTCTTGAGGGGTGAATCAAGCAGCTCTCATGTCAGAGACCAACTAATTGGCTGATACAGGTTACACACAACTAAATCAAATCCTACAGTATTTCAATGTAACATCAAGTCCCAATCTCACTTTACTAGCTTCTGAAGATGCTACCTGTGCCGATTTCTTGGAAGAATCAATCATGAGAAACAATTCATTTAGATTTTTTTATAGCATGACCAATCAATTTTTCCGGTACATCGTCTCAAAAGAGATCACCCCAGTCACTTCGGTATTTTTATCACAATCTGTCGAAATTTCCTGTTTATTTTAAAACGACAAAAAATAGCTAAGAATTGTCCGTCACACTTATGCCTAATCTCAATTTGTTCTTCAATATATGTGTTGTTTCCAAGTAAAATGATTTTCAGAACAACCTTTCCATTTTTGATCTTTCAGACAGCTTTGTCATCTTATAGCTCAGCACAAACCCTGCACAAGATTGACTGGTTCTCGACAACACTGATTTGGTGGTGTATAACCATACAGATTGTCTCGCACGTCCTGATTTGTAATTTTACTATCCGTTTTTCGACTTAAGCTTTTAGACATTCTATTCTGGTCACGTGATGTAGGTGTCGCCACTTGTAAACAAAGTAGAAAACACAGTGTGAACTATCAGACGAGTTTTTATTCTATTATTTGGATTTAAAGTGATTTCATTAGTTGAATATGATCTAATTCAATAGAGGATATTATTACCGAACGGTTTTTAGTAAACATTTTTTTTTTGTGTCATAAGCATATTTGCTCACTATACATGAAAGTCACGGAAGTCGAAATACTCCAAAATAAAAATGTCTATCAGATATGTCAGAAATGTTGAAAGCAACGAATGCATGTAGATGTAATTTTTCTACGTGTCTTATTTTAAAGATTTAATCCAGGTATGTAATTTATATTTATTTGTGACCAGAGTGTCATGTTTGTCATAAGTTAAACTACTATGTTATTTATCATAAACACACCTGTTCTCGATCCTCACCTCCTTTCGGACCTCTAAGTTTTTCGTATATTTTACGCATGCGCAAATGCGTACTACATCATCAGTTCGTGAGTACAGTGCTTTGTTTACAAACAACACGCTTGTCGCTGTCAACTGCTACAATGCGATGGAAACAGGTATTTATAAGTTACTATTATTGCTGTGACATGCAGTAGAATAAAATTATTATTACTTTTTCGAACTGAGAATATGACATCATGTTTTTTCATCATAATGCATGTTTTTTTGAGCATTAAATATTTTGACAGATGACCCAGATTGTTCGGCTGCTGCAAGGTCACGTGACCATGGTAAATCATATGACATTACATTAAAGTAGCGTACAGTTTAGATAGTCCATTCTACTTGTTTTGCATATATATTTTTTCTTCCCTTTCCTTGCTCACAAGACTGAATCCTTTTAACATTCTCTGTTCCAGTTGCATTCACAGAAAAGAGTGTTTAAACACAAGGGGTACTCTTTTTTTTGTTTTCAAAGGGCAAAGAATGAATGAGGACTTGCTCTAAGGTGCTACCCATGGTTCAGCTGGTGTTGTGTCCAAATCTGGTTGGTCAATTTCATTTATTTTCCATGACTATTTGGAAAATCACTTCATGAAATACTTCAAAGAGCAAACCATGAACAACCAATTCTAATTATATTTGATGGCCATAAGTCTCATATTGTTAGAGTGGGCAAAGTGGAACAATATAATTCTGTTTTGTGCTGCCTGCTAATATCAGCAATGTTCTGCAGCCACTTGATGTTTGGTGCTTTGGACCCCTACAGAAGATCTATAACAACACATGTCACAAAATTCTGAGGGAACACCCAGTTTCAAGAATTACAAGGTACAATGTTGCTGCTCTTGCATCCAGTTCCTACATCAATGCTTTATCAAATAAAAACCTGCAAGCAGCCTTTCAGAGAACTGGAATCTTCCCCTTTAACAGAACTGTCATCAACTCTGATGTCTTCAAACCCTCTGATCCTTATGTTGCGCCTACATGTACACCTGAACAGGCACTTTCTGTTCCCGATTCACAGCCTGACATTGATGCTTATTTCCAGGAAGCAGAGAATATCATTCAGGGCATTCCCCAGGCCGATTTAGCGCCCCAGCAGCGGGGTGCTTGATTTTCATGATCCAAGTTACCGGGGCGCTTGAATTTCGGCTTGCACGTTAATTTTAGAGGCGGGGCGCTTGAATTTTTAGAGCAGCAGACGATTGCTTATCACTGAATTGTTACTTTATATACACAGCAGCCCTCGCATTGTGCCATTGATCAATAAATCCCGTGTTATGACAGGATGTATGGATAAACATGTGACTGCTAATAATGGGCTATATTTTGAAGAAGTAATTAAAAAAATATGTTTTATGATTCTGTGGCATTAATTGCCCTTGATTGAAAATCGTTTGTTTGAGCTATTTTAAGTTATATAGTCCGACGCAGGGGACAATTTTTCTCGGACAACTGACTGTAAACAAAATTTTTGCCCTTGACAGCTCTCATTTTGACAGTCAGAAATATAGGTTAACTGTCCAAAAACACAGCCCACTCTAATAAACAGTCGATTTCTAACAATGTTGAAATTAGTTCTGACATTCCATAAGCACCATCTAAATGAAAATATCTCGGATAGTCCGTTTGTCACCTGTTTTCGCGACCCCGTCGTATTTTTTCTTTTTATTTAGAGAAAACTGCGTCTTGGAGACACAGCAACCTTACAAAATTTAATTTATTGATTAAGATGAATGATCAAGATTTGATAATTTTAACCAGTTATTTTCCTTTGTCATTGATAAAGTTTGTTTTTCTCTTGAAAATTTCTGTCATTCATTGCCTTCAAAAAATTTACTCAGTTCAACTTCAACTCATTACTGCAAAAAGTCCATACTGACTATACTAGGCAGTTTCTGTTGAAAGATTTCATAAGACCATAAAGGTTTCCTTCCTTCTAAATACATGTATCTGTATATATTTTGTTTCTCTTTTTAAATATGATGACAGAATAAAACTATTTATTTATAATGCTCACTAAAACACTGATTTTAGGACAACTCTGTTTTGCCATGGTCAGTTGTCCCAAACTCATACTCAGAAAAATTTGCAGATCCTTTGATTATATTATTATGCACCTATTTATGATTATATATTAAAGATGGTGAAAGGTATTAAAAATATGTTTATACTGAACACATTTTGTTTGTTTAAACTCCCATTAAACATACCCCAAAATGATTCATTTCATTGTAAGGATTAAAAAAATTTCGAAATGCGGGAGGGGGGTTACCCCTACCCCTTCCCGCACCCACCCCCTCACAGTTGCGCTTGGAACATTTTCTGGGGAAGGCCCTGATCATTGAAAAGAAGAAAGAATTTCACAGGGCTTTATCAAAGAACTATACAAGTAACATTGTTTCTGGTCAGGAAATTACCAGTTCTAATGTCCACAAAGAAATAGTGGCTAGATCTCAACCAAAGCTCATGCAGACCACAAAAACAACATCCAGACAGAATAAAACAAAAGTTCTTTTGAAAGCCGAAACAAAACCAGCCACCAAGTCAAATCCAGCTAGTTCCTCTTCCCACCCTGTTCCTGGGCCTTCATACATAAACCTGCTTCCAGATACATATACTGATAGTTCTGATGATGATGAAATGTCTGAAACAGATAAATGCTGTGTTTGTAAATTATTCCAACCAAAACAGCTTCAAAATTGTGTGTCTTTAGTTTTCACAAAATGGGTTCAGTGTGATTCTCCAGGATGCAGACATTGGACACATTTGATCTATTGTTGCAAAGAAAAGGTTATTAGGCGTAATGATGTTTTCATCTGCCCTTGTTATGCTCAATAAAACACTGAGGAATAAGACAAATATAAGAAATGTTAAACTGTTAAACTGTAAGTGTTTCTTCATTTTTCAATAATGTTGACATTGTTAACTGTTTGGATCAAAGTTTTTGAACTGTACTATAAATAATGGAAGCGGTTCGAAAGCATGTGCTCGTTTTCTGGCCGCCATGACAGTTTTATAGGCTTGGATGCTGGGGAATACTGGTAGGTTTCAGGATTATTTAGGAATGATATGATTACCTAAAGTTTCAGAGGTTTGTAAAAAAGACCTTTTCAAATAAGTGTAATGTTTATTGTTTTCGTAAGTCTTTAAATTATTTGAAATTTGTTGTCAAATCTTTACGGGTTCGAAAGACGGTAAGACCACGATATCTATATGAAATTTATAAGAAATGTTTTAAAGGATTTTTAATTTCATTTTCTTAGATTAATCAGATATGGCAATTTGTGTATAGATGTATGTAGCTTACCAATATTTAGAAAAATTTTAGGACATAATTTAAGAGAAACGGATAGCAAATCCATCGGACGGGCGAGGAAGCCTATATTTTGTGTTAAATTTTATTTACAAAGTCGGTATTTTTTATGTAAGTTTCTAATGATTTGTTTACTGTGCTACTTGATTCAATTGGTGGAAATAGTATGTTTTGAACTGTCGGTCTTAAATTTAATGATGATAAAAGTTTAATAGGACTACTCTATTTTTTTTCAGTTTTCGACAGTTCAACAAAAAATGTTCAGTGTGAAAGGATTCCTTGCAAGTAGCATACGTAGAATTCTGTTTTAAGATGTATTGACCTGCACTTGTAGGCAAGCAACTATTTCCTAGTTTTAATCTTGTTATAATTTTGTCCATTTGTTTATTTTGTGAATATATTTGGGGTGGTTTCTTAATTATTGAAAATTTATTACATATATGTGTTTTTGAAAGGCTTAGATGCGATTGATTTTTTCAATTTATCCAATAAGTGGCCTCTGACAATTGAGTTCAATTCATTTGGAGAGTACGGCAGTTTTGTGGTGTTTGTGACCAGATCAAGCCCCGCTTTGTAGCGCCATCCGCACTCTCATTGCCATGCCAATATGAGCTGGGCACCATTCTTAGGTAACCTCTTGGTCTAAGTTTAGACACTCATTATATATTGTTTTAATATTTGACAGTATCTCTGGTCTAGATCGGCTGTAATTTGAATTGGTCGAGATCAGAGATGAAAGAGAGTCTGAGAATATTACACTTTTTTGGTTTATTTTCTTTAACCCCACCCAGTGCTTTAACTATGCCGAACATTTCTGCTGTGTAAAATGTACAACCTATTGGTAACCTATCTATTAATGATAAATTTTGACTTGGAATGACCACAGCAGCGGCCATTTTGCCTGTAGACGGGTCTTTTGACCTGTCTGTATATATATGAGTATGACCTTGATACTTATCAGAATAATGTAACTGTGTTTCCAATTTGCCGAGTTCCGGCAAATCGGATTTCTTCACTATATTGTGCTGGCTTATGTTTTCTATTGGATCTTAGAGGCTCCAAGGCGGAGACCCGCAGGGACTATGATTGGCCACCTCCAATTTGTCTTTACCACTACCCACCGCCAAAAGCAGAGCTATTGCGCCAAAAGGCAAGACAGGGTCTGTGAATTTTCTACTTTCAAAAAAAAACCCTGTATTTAAAATCTTGTTTACCGGATTGTTAGGTCTAGTTTTGATTCTTGAATTGTATTTTAATGTTTGTTTCAAATTCGTTTCTTCTAATATTTAGGGGAACCACCCTGCATCCAATTCTAGTAAGTAACCAGACGTTGAATAGAGTGCACCTAGAGCCAACCTAAGGGCCTTGTTCTGAATCACGTCCAGTTTTTTAGCTCACTTGGCACAAAGTGCCAGAGTGAGCTTTTGTCATACTCCAATGTCCAGTGTGCGTCGTGCGCCGAGAGGCATCAACAATTTCATTCAAACGAGATCTCCTCTGAAACCATTGGGCCAAATTCAATGAAACTTGCATGGGATGTTCCTTGCATGAAGCTCTACCAAAGTTGTTCAAAGAATTTAATTCCATGCAGAAATCTGGTTGCCATGGCAAACAAAAAAAACTTTAAAAATCTTCTTCTCCAAAACCACAAGGCCTGGAGCTTAGATATTTGGTATGAGGCATCATCTAGTGGACCTCTACCCAGATTGGTCAAATTATGACCCTGGGGTCAGAACTGGCCCCGCCCTGGGGGTCACTTGATTTTACATACAGTTACATAGGGAAAACTTCAAAAATATTTTTGTCAGAAACCACAACACATGGAGCTTAGATATTTGGTATGCAGCATTGTCTAGTAGACCTCTACCAAGATTGTTCAAATCATGGCCCCTGTGCCAAAATTGGCTCCACCCAAGGGGTCACATGTTTTACATAGAGTTATATAGTAAATTCTTTAAAAATCTTCTTGTCAGAAACTGCAAGGCCTGGAGCTTAGAGATTTGGTATGAGGCATCATCTAGTGGACCTCTACAAAGATTGTTCAAATTATGACCCTGGGGTCAGAACTGACACCGCCCAGGACTTACTTGGTTTACATAGAGTTATATATGGAAAACTTTAAAAAATCTTCTTGTAAGAAACTACAGGGCATAGAGCTTAGATATTTGGTTGAGCATTGTCTAGTAGGCCTCTACCAAGATTGTTCAAATCATGGCCCCTGGGTCAAAACTGGCCTCGCCCAAGGGGTCACATGTTTTACATAGAGTTATGTAGCAAAAAAATTTAAAAATCTTCTTGTCACAAACTACAAGGCCTGGAGCTTAGATATTTGGTAGTATGCACTGTGACCACAGTGGGGTCATCCCCACTACCCTAGGTGTCACTCCCCCCCCCGCCCAATTTTTTTTTTCTCATTTTTTAATTTTTTTCGCTATGGCAATAAAATTTGGACTATTTGTACAGTTTTTCAAGATGATTTCAAAAACATTATTCCTTGACCTATATTTTTGACCTACTGACTTACTTTTTTGTTTTTTAGTTACAGCAATGAAATTTGGACCATGTGCATAGTTTTTCGTTTCGATTTCAAAAATGTCATCGCATGACCTATTTTTTACCTACTGACCTACTTTTTGTATTTGGAGCTAAGGCAATAAAATTTGGACCATGTGTACAGTTTTTTGTTCCGATTTCAAAAACGTCATCGCATGACCTTTATTTTTGACCTACTGACCTACTTTTTTGTTTTAAAGCTAAGGTAATCAAATTTGGACTGTGTGTACAGCTTTTCGTTCCGATTTCAAAAATGTCGTCTCATGACCTATATTTTGACCTACTGACCTACTTTTTGTTTTTGGAGCTATGGCAATGAAATTGCATTGGTCTATTTTGTGATATGCATCATTACATTCATAAAAATTTATTTCATCTTTGAACCCAGGTGAGCGCTTTAGAGCCATTGGCCCTCTTGTTTGATAAAGTGGGACAAACACACGTCCAAACTGTGCTCAATTTGGTTTCCAAATAAAATTCCTGCGGTTTTCTTTCAGACATTTTGAATCCCCAATTTTTGGCCCATCTCCATAGTGAGTCCAATCTAGCTTGTGCATCTTTAGCTAGTTTGACAAAGTTGGACCCGGTCTTCCATGTTCCAAAGTCATCTGCGAACTGGGATATAACCATTCCTGTCCCTTGAAGGGTTTCAGGAAGCCCATTTTTTATTAGAGAGAATAATAATGGGGAAAGAACCGCGACCTGTGGTGTACCCCTTTCTAACTGGGCAGATTCAGATAAATGTTCATTGACCTTAACCTGTATTTTACGGCCCTCAAGGAAGGATCTGAGGTACTGGAAGCAGTAACTTATTATTCCATATTCTTTTAACCTATATAGGACACTAGCATGCCAAGAAAGGTCAAATGCTGATGTCAGGTCAAGGAAGATAGTTAGAACACTCGTTGATCTATTTTAGCTGTAATGACCTCATGTGTCAGCCTCACTAACTGGTCAAGGGTACTTCTGCCCTTGCGAAACCCTGATTGAAATGGGTTAATGATGTTTTTAGACTCTAAGTCTGGCTTTCACCATGCTTTCTATAATTTTTCCAGCATGGGAAGTGAGGCTAATGGGCCTGTATGACTTTGGCTTTTGGGGGTCTTTACCATTTTTATATAGAGGAATCACACAGGCCTCCCTCAACACTTCCAGGAACACCCCCTCGAACCAAACCCTGTTAAATAGAGCCAGCCAATGTTCCAAGAAAGAATAAGGCATATTTTTGAACATCTGGTAGTTTACTTGATCTAACCCAGATGTAGTTACTTTTTTTCCTAACACATTCTTTTAATTCCTTGAGAGAGAAGGCCATATAATGTGACCTAGATTCTTGACTTGAATCATCAACTTTGCTGTATATGTAATTTTTATTTGAGTTTTCAAAATTTGATTGGAATTTTAAGGTGTCAGCATATTTGAGTGGCTAGAGACCTTTTGATAATGTTTAACCAAAAAATTAGCCTTTTCTTTATCTGACATTGCAATGCTGTTTTTATGCACCCCGAAGGGCGAGGATATAGTTGCCGCTTTGTCCGTCCGTCCGTTCGTCCGTCCGTCCGTCCGTCATAATTTTGTCCGGAGCATAACACAAAAACTATGAGAGATATCAAGACCAAACTTCATAGGTAGTTAGATCTTATTAAGGAGCAATGCAGTGCACAAGAACCATAACTCTTGTTTTATTAATTTTTGAGTAATTGCCCTTTGAAATTTATCATACTTATTTTTTGTCCGGGGCGTATCTCACAAAGTATAAGAGTTATCAACTTGAAACTTTATAAGTAGATAGATCTCATTAATGAGCAGTGCAGTGCATAAGAACCATAACTCTTGCTTTATTAATTTTTTAGTTATTGCCATTTGAAATTTCTTATACTTATTTTGTCCGGGGCATATCTCACAAATTACAAGAGAAATTAACATGAAACTTTATTGGTAGATAGATATCTATGAGTAGAAGTGCAGCGTGCAAGAACCGTAACTCTCTTTTGCATAATTTAGGAGTTATTGCCCTTTGTTATTTTTCATACTTTAAAAAAATACATATTAAACAATAGCCCTTTTGGAATTGGCATTTATTCGGGGAGCATCCATCGGTTCTACCGATTTCTTGTTTAACCTAAGTAGTGGGATCGGTTTACGGTTGTTACTTTTTATTCTATCAACTTTATTCCAGAAGTCTCTGGAAGTACATTTATTGATAGATACCGAGTGACAGAATTCTTTCCAATTCTGTTTTTTGGCCTCTAATATAACCTGTTTGCTGTTGTTTTGTTTTCAGTTTCTTTATACAGTGTTAGGTTTGCTTGTATAGGGTTTTTCTTGAAAGTTTTCAATGCCTTTATCTTACATGAAACAGCTTGCTGGCACTCATTTGACCACCATGGTACCAGTTTGTGGTCGGATCTCTTACCACCCTTGACAAGAATAGATTTCTGTGCAAGTTAAAAGTTAAACAGTTATGTTTTTGCAATAAGTATTGATATCTAAGTGAGATAAGTTATTTACTGGTGTGGTTGAACATAAATGTTAAATGTCTGCTTTATTATAGTTGAAAAATTTACTGGAGGAAGGGGTTTCGTGATTATAATTTCTGTTAATCGACTGCTGATAAATCGTGTGTAGTTGTATTTCTGAGGTAAATTATAAAATAAAACAGTTAACTTTAACAGATCTCTTTTGTTCAGTGAACAATGTGTTATTCTATGATAGTAATATGGTGGTGTATTCTAAAAATAATCACCGCGAGAGTTTTCGAAACTACACTGAAAGGCATCAACCGCCAAGCAGTGCAAAATAAGAACGCATTATACAACTCGGCCATTGCAATAACCCCACAACAGTTGTTTAATAACCGTTATATAACTGACCACCTTACACGACAACGGTTAGACTACTTACTGTGATACCTTTCACTAATGATTAAAGGATTCCACTCATGTTCTCATGTTAAAGGGTTTTACTCATGTTTCTATAACTTCTGTCAATCTTCACTGACAAACTTAGACATAAGTTTTTGTTAACCAATCTGGAAGGGAATCAGTCTGGCACAGCCCTATTCTTTGCAAAGTCTGTAAATTCTTTTGAAATATAAGTTGACTTATACAAAACACGGCTATTATGTATGTTCCATTTTGTCGGTAAGTGCTTTCATATAAGTTTACTCTTATAATATTGTACATATATGTATTGATTGTTGGATTGTTAACAGGAATGCTCTGTTTTACAAACGGGTATTTAATGTTCACACTAAATCTGTTTGGTTGTTTAAAGAATGTTCTAGAAAAGTCTTAATTGTTAAAAATACCTGTTCAATTATCAGTCAGGACGGCTCAGGACTCATCCCTTCCTCCGACCCCTTAACTGACATACAAACGGCTCAGGACTCATCACCTCCTCCGGCTCCTTAACTGAAAAACGAACGGCTCAGGACTCATCTTTTCCTCCAACTCCTTAACTGACATACGAATGGCCCAGGACTCATCACCTCCTCTGGCTCCTTAACTGACATACGAATGGCTCAGGACTCATCTCTTCCTCCGACTCATTAACTGACATACGAACGGCTCAGGACTCATCACCTCCTCTGGCTCCTTAACTGACATACGAATGGCCCGGGACTCATCACCTCTCTGGCTCCTTAACTGACATACGAATGGCTCAGGACTAATCTCTTCCTCCGACTCATTAACTGACATACTAACGGCTCAGGACTCATCACCTCCTCTGGCCCCTTAACTGACATACGAACGGCTCAGGACTCATCACTTCCTCCGGCTCCTTAACTGAAATACTAACGGCTCAGGACTCATCTCTTCTTCCGACTCCTTATCTGACATACGAACGGCTCAGGACTCATCACCTCCTCTGGCTCCTTAACTGAAATACGAACGGCTCAGGACTCATCTCTTCCTCCGACTCCTTTACTGGCATACGGACGGCCCAGGACTCATCACCTTCTCTGGCTCTTAACTGAAATACGAACGGCTCAGGACTGATCTCTTCCTCAGACTCCTTAACTGACATACAAACGGCTCAGGACTCATCACCTACTCTGGCTCCTTAACTGACATACGAACGGCTCAGGACTCATCTCTTCCTCCGACTCCTTAACTGACATACGAACGGCTCAGGACTCATCACTTCCTCCGGCTCCTTAACTGACATACGAACGGCTCAGGACTCATCACTTCCTCCGGCTCCTTAACTGAAATACGAACGGCTCAGGACTCAACTCTTCTTCCGACTCCTTAACTGACATACGAACGGCTCAGGACTCATCACCTCCTCTGACTCCTTAACTGAAATACGAACGGCTCAGGACTAATCACCTTCTCTGGCTCCTTAACTGAAATACGAACGGCTCAGGACACATATCTTTTACGCAGACTCCTTAACTGGCATACGAACGGCTCAGGACTCATCACTTCCTCTGGCTCCTTAACTGACATACGAACGGCTCAGGACTCATCTCTTCCTCCGACTCCTTAACTGACATACGAACGGCTCAGGACTCATCCTTTCCTCCGACTCCTTAACTGACATACAAATGGCCCAGGACTCATCACCTCCTCTGGCTCCTTAACTGAAATACGAACGGCTCAGGACTCATCACCTCCTCTGGCTCCTTAACTGACATACGAACGGCTCAGGACTCATCACTTCTTCCGACTCCTTATCTGACATACGAACGGCTCAGGACTCATCACCTACTCTGGCTCCTTAACTGACATACGAACGGCTCAGGACTCATCACCTCCTCCGACTCCTTAACTGACATAAGAACGGCTCAGGACTCATCACCTCCTCTGGCTCCTTAACTGACATACGAACGGCTCAGGACTCATCACTTCCTCCGGCTCCTTAACTGAAATACGAACGGCTCAGGACTCAACTCTTCTTCCGACTCCTTAACTGACATACGAACGGCCCAGGACTAATCACCTTCTCTGGCTCCTTAACTGAAATACAAACGGCTCAGGACTCATCTCTTCCTCAGACTCCTTAACTGACATACGAACGGCTCAGGACTCATCACTTCCTCTGGCTCCTTAACTGAAATACGAACGGCTCAGGACTCATCTCTTCCTCCGACTCCTTAACTGACATACGAACGGCCCAGGACTAATCACCTTCTCTGGCTCCTTAACTGAAATACAAACGGCTCAGGACTCATCTCTTCCTCAGACTCCTTAACTGACATACGAACGGCTCAGGACTCATCACCTACTCTGGCTCCTTAACTGACATACGAACGGCTCAGGACTCATCTCTTCCTCCGACTCCTTAACTGAAATACGAACGGCCCAGGACTAATCACCTTCTCTGGCTCCTTAACTGAAATACAAACGGCTCAGGACTCATCTCTTCCTCAGACTCCTTAACTGACATACGAACGGCTCAGGACTCATCACCTCCTCTGGCTCCTTAACTGAAATACGAACGGCTCAGGACTCATCTCTTCCTCCGACTCCTTAACTGACATACGAACGGCCCAGGACTAATCACCTTCTCTGGCTCCTTAACTGAAATACAAACGGCTCAGGACTCATCTCTTCCTCAGACTCCTTAACTGACATACGAACGGCTGTAGTTGTATTTCTGAGGTAAATTATAAAATAAAACAGTTAACTTTAACAGATCTCTTTTGTTCAGTGAACAATGTGTTATTCTATGATAGTAATATGGTGGTGTATTCTAAAAATAATCACCGCGAGAGTTTTCGAAACTACATTGAAAGGCATCAACCGCCAAGCAGTGCAAAATAAGAACGCATTATACAACTCGGCCATTGCAATAACCCCACAACAGTTGTTTAATAACCGTTATATAACTGACCACCTTACACGACAACGGTTAGACTACTTACTGTGATACCTTTCACTAATGATTAAAGGATTCCACTCATGTTCTCATGTTAAAGGGTTTTACTCATGTTTCTATAACTTCTGTCAATCTTCACTGACAAACTTAGACATAAGTTTTTGTTAACCAATCTGGAAGGGAATCAGTCTGGCACAGCCCTATTCTTTGCAAAGTCTGTAAATTCTTTTGAAATATAAGTTGACTTATACAAAACACGGCTATTATGTATGTTCCATTTTGTCGGTAAGTGCTTTCATATAAGTTTACTCTTATAATATTGTACATATATGTATTGATTGTTGGATTGTTAACAGGAATGCTCTGTTTTACAAACGGGTATTTAATGTTCACACTAAATCTGTTTGGTTGTTTAAAGAATGTTCTAGAAAAGTCTTAATTGTTAAAAATACCTGTTCAATTATCAGTCAGGACGGCTCAGGACTCATCCCTTCCTCCGACCCCTTAACTGACATACAAACGGCTCAGGACTCATCACCTCCTCCGGCTCCTTAACTGAAAAACGAACGGCTCAGGACTCATCTTTTCCTCCAACTCCTTAACTGACATACGAACGGCTCAGGACTAATCACCTCCTCTGGCTCCTTAACTGACATACGAATAGCTCAGGACTCATCTCTTCCTCCGACTCATTAACTGACATACGAACGGCTCAGGACTCATCACCTCCTGTGGCTCCTTAACTGACATACGAATGGCCCGGGACTCATCACCTCTCTGGCTCCTTAACTGACATACGAATGGCTCAGGACTAATCTCTTCCTCCGACTCATTAACTGACATACTAACGGCTCAGGACTCATCACCTCCTCTGGCCCCTTAACTGACATACGAACGGCTCAGGACTCATCACTTCCTCCGGCTCCTTAACTGAAATACTAACGGCTCAGGACTCATCTCTTCTTCCGACTCCTTATCTGACATACGAACGGCTCAGGACTCATCACCTCCTCTGGCTCCTTAACTGAAATACGAACGGCTCAGGACTCATCTCTTCCTCCGACTCCTTTACTGGCATACGGACGGCCCAGGACTCATCACCTTCTCTGGCTCTTAACTGAAATACGAACGGCTCAGGACTGATCTCTTCCTCGGACTCCTTAACTGACATACGAACGGCTCAGGACTCATCACCTACTCTGGCTCCTTAACTGACATACGAACGGCTCAGGACTCATCTCTTCCTCCGACTCCTTAACTGACATACGAACGGCTCAGGACTCATCACCTCCTCTGGCTCCTTAACTGACATACGAACGGCTCAGGACTCATCACTTCCTCCGGCTCCTTAACTGAAATACGAACGGCTCAGGACTCAACTCTTCTTCCGACTCCTAACTGACATACGAACGGCTCAGGACTCATCACCTCCTCTGACTCCTTAACTGAAATACGAACGGCTCAGGACTAATCACCTTCTCTGGCTCCTTAACTGAAATACGAACGGCTCAGGACACATATCTTTTACGCAGACTCCTTAACTGGCATACGAACGGCTCAGGACTCATCACTTCCTCTGGCTCCTTAACTGACATACGAACGGCTCAGGACTCATCTCTTCCTCCGACTCCTTAACTGACATACGAACGGCTCAGGACTCATCCTTTCCTCCGACTCCTTAACTGACATACAAATGGCCCAGGACTCATCACCTCCTCTGGCTCCTTAACTGAAATACGAACGGCTCAGGACTCATCACCTCCTCTGGCTCCTTAACTGACATGCGAACGGCTCAGGACTCATCACTTTCTCCGACTCCTTAACTGAAATACAAACGGCTCAGGACTCATCTCTTCTTCCGACTCCTTATCTGACATACGAACGGCTCAGGACTCATCACCTCCTCTGGCTCCTTAACTGACATACGAACGGCTCAGGACTCATCACCTCCTCCGACTCCTTAACTGACATAAGAACGGCTCAGGACTCATCACCTCCTCTGGCTCCTTAACTGACATACGAACGGCTCAGGACTCATCACTTCCTCCGGCTCCTTAACTGAAATACGAACGGCTCAGGACTCAACTCTTCTTCCGACTCCTTAACTAAAATACGAACGGCTCAGGACCCATCACCTCCTCTGGCTCCTTAACTGAAATACGAACGGCTCAGGACTCATCTCTTCCTCCGACTCCTTAACTGACATACGAACGGCCCAGGACTAATCACCTTCTCTGGCTCCTTAACTGAAATACAAACGGCTCAGGACTCATCTCTTCCTCAGACTCCTTAACTGACATACGAACGGCTCAGAACTCATCACCTACTCTGGCTCCTTAACTGACATACGAACGGCTCAGGACTCATCTCTTCCTCCGACTCCTTAACTGACATACGAACGGCCCAGGACTAATCACCTTCTCTGGCTCCTTAACTGAAATACAAACGGCTCAGGACTCATCTCTTCCTCAGACTCCTTAACTGACATACGAACGGCTCAGGACTCATCACCTCCTCTGGCTCCTTAACTGAAATACGAACGGCTCAGGACTCATCTCTTCCTCCGACTCCTTAACTGACATACGAACGGCCCAGGACTAATCACCTTCTCTGGCTCCTTAACTGAAATACAAACGGCTCAGGACTCATCTCTTCCTCAGACTCCTTAACTGACATACGAACGGCTCAGGACTCATCACCTACTCTGGCTCCTTAACTGACATACGAACGGCTCAGGACTCATCTCTTCCTCCGACTCCTTAACTGACATACGAACAGCTCAGGATTAATCATCTCCTCTGGCTCCTTAACTGAAATACGAACGGCTCAGGACTCATCCTTTCCTCCGATTCCTTAACTGAAATACGAACGGCTCAGGACTCATCTCATCCTCCGATTCCTTAACTGACATACGAACGGCTCAGGACTCATCCCTTCCTCCGACTCCTTAACTGACATACGAACGGCTCAGGACTCATCCCTTCCTCCGACTCCTTAACTGAAATACGAACGGCTCATGACTCATCTCATCCTCCGATTCCTTAACTGAAATACGAACGGCTCAGGACTCATCCCTTCCTCCGACTCCTTAACTGACAAACGAACGGCTCAGGACTCATCTCTTCCTCCGACTCCTTAACTGACATACAAGCGGCTCAGGACTCATCCCTTCCTCCGATTCCTTTACTGAAATACGAACTGCTCAGGACTCATCACCTCCTCCGGCTCCTTAACTGACAAACGATCGACTCAGGACTCATCATCTCCTCCGACTCCTTAATTGACATACGGACGGCTTAGTACTCATTATTGCTTCTGACTCCTTAACTGACAAACGATCGACTCAGGACTCATCACCTCCTCCGACTCCTTAATTGACAAACGATCGACTCAGGACTCATCACCTCCTCCGACTCCTTAATTGACATACGAACGGCTTAGTACTCATTACTGCTTCCGACTCCTTAACTGACATACGAACGGCTCAATATTCAACCATGATTCTATCTAACAGTCTTTAATTACTAGTTATTAATATTACTTTATATGAAATGTTACGTTCCCTTCAATTACCTTAATTTGTCTTTTACTGCTTATCTTCTGCCTACGTGAATCGAACCTATTTAATTCATCATTTTTAATTAATTTTGGTCTGTGCTCAGCGATTTTGTCGTGTCTTAGCATTGTTATTCTTTAGTGCATTCATTCAACACAAATAGAAAAGCATTTCATAAATACAACGCACCGAACACAATGATGATAGCTACACCAATAACAAAGTAAACAAAAATCAAACTTCACTTTACGGTAAACACTAAGCGGTAAGCGTGCGATTTGCAATATCTGTGTTCATATTATGTCAACAGATGGCGCTTTGTCTGTACATCCCGTTATTTTTGCAGCTGGTCCCGCTATTTTGCGACTAGACTTTTGCAAAGTTTTGATGTTTATTTCAATATTTTGTTTGCATACCAAAAATTTCCACTAAATGAAATAATTATCCTTAAACGCTACAACCTTGAGAAGTATTGTACTCTAGTGTTTATTTTACTTGCTGAATAGTCATCCTCGGTAACCCAGGTTATACACACATAATATCATTTAGCTCTGCTTTAAATACCTTGAGAGTTATAGTTCATTCTTATACTTCACTGAATACGATCATTGTACAGGGTACAGAATAATTGTTTTTTTGTTGTTTTTTTTTTTGGTTATTATAAAGTTTATAATATTCGGCCGATTTTCGAATATTCGAATATAATATTCAAACATTCGTTCCCATCCCTATTATAAACCTAATTATGTCAGTTTACTTACGTATTATTCTTTGCGAACACTGCCACGATTTATTTAATTATATATCATTCATATATTGCCTCATGGGTCTATAACCTATTGGTTTTCATAAAATAACTTTGAAACTTTGACACATTTCACAGACAAGGGTTAATTATGAATTACAAAAAGCCGAAACATGTTTTGTTGTAAAGTTAAAATACAATGCATACGGTTGCAAAAGTTTCAAAATTCTGTGATAAGTGATAACCTCTGAATAACTCTGTTTTAATGGTTACAATATTTGAGAGTGGAATTATTGTATAATGCTCAAGGCTGAAGATAAACGTATGCTCTGTTCTATGACGAGACATATTTGCTTTAATCACTTGTCCATTATCAATGTCTGCTGTACTGTAACAGACGAAATATTGTTTCAACTGTAAGACATTGTAAAGTTGTATTTTCAATATTTGCCACCTTGCCATGTATGTTAAATTGGTCACATGTTTAATTGAGATAATGCTGATGGATCTTGTTTGATTTATTGCATAATAAAGCTTCTTCGTCTTTGATAATATTTCAACAAATATCATCACACTTCATTACGAGAATAAAACAGACCCATTTTCTCTCGGAAAAAAACAACTTCACGTACAGTTTACATTAAATCACAGCAGCTTCTCACAAGATCATTAGAAATAAAAAGTATGCGTAACTGGTCACTGAGTGAGTAGTCTACCATTTCCATCTATTGTCAACGCAGATGTTTTGCTTTATTATCCACAATCCTTTAGTTGGCCTTGTTCAGATTTTTTTAATCACATCAGTTTCTAACAAGATAAGTAAAAATAAAAGTAAGTCTAACTGTTCACTTGGTCGTCTGCCATTTTGTCTTCATTTCACTATCTGTGTCCTGATTTCTCCAGTTAACACTGGTGTTTTCTTACCAAATTTACTGTGTATTTTTCACATTGGATTGGTCTTTTGTCTCTCATTAACTTACCACTGTTTCGCAAGCTCAAAAATAATATTTCAAAAGAACAAATATCATAATATGGGTGTAGGAAAATTGTGCTGACACTTCCTGTAATTTTTACATAAATATTTTCATTAACCCCTAAAACGATATTTAATTCGCTGAATTCCATGCACACGTTCTTCCCTACATTATACCAACATAAACACTACATGTCCGCTCTTCTGTACGTTTATGAGCATTGGTTTCAACAAAAGCTGCCACATTCAAGTAGATCTTGATGCTTGTCTATCTTTTGATTACTACTACTTACAAGTTGTATGCAAGATTCCATTTCATTTTCGCTAATCTCCGCTGTTCTCTTTCTTTTGGTTTTATTCTAAACGAAAAAAAGGCTGTTATTATTGATAGAGAAAAACATCAAAAATAAAAGTACTTATAACTCAGTGGAATCAACATTGTCGCATATGCTTTTATCAGAAGGCAATATTGTATCAGTTTACTTTAAAACGATTTTCGAAACAGTCTGAATATATCACAGATTAGCAAATATAGAAATTTTGCCTTTACATGGCAACATAACCATGTATTATCAAAGGAAATATGTATAATCCCTGCGTCCAAAAAACGGAGTCATGAAATATGGATCAAAACCAGGCTCAAAACTTTGAA
The DNA here is from genome assembly GCA_012932295.1 of Cyclina sinensis. NCBI lineage: Eukaryota > Metazoa > Mollusca > Bivalvia > Venerida > Veneridae > Cyclina > Cyclina sinensis. Next base: position 2,312,146 of record JAAONU010000011.1, read on the forward strand.
CTTGAAATGCAAAAACGCATTTGAGCTGAAATGTTTATATATCAGTGGTTAGAATCGAGGTTGAACCCCTAGTCGATTAATTATGCTGGGCCTGCGACGGTAAATTATGCCGGTTTTGTCATGATTACGAGTCTTGCTAAAACATGATTTGTACAAATTTTGCAGTACATCTTCAAGATTTCTGTATCTGTTTTACAATATATTTTCTCCTATTTTTCTAAGACCGGACTTAAAGTGCTCTGCAAATTGCGGAAAAATATTTAATCAAGATGTGCAAAACAAAATCTGTAATGCACTGTAACCCATTACATTCTTTTTATAAGTTCTACGAGGACCATGGAATAGAAAAACTGTTCACAGATTTATTTAAGAAATTATTAGATTTCAAACTGGTTTACTATCAAACTATTATCGCCATGTTGTGTTTTTGTTTTGTTTAAAATAGACCCCTAGTCTCTCAATTTTTAAAACGATAATCATTCTTCTATATCTCCAGCTTACATTCATTCGTACGGTGTTAAAGCTACTAGCCAGACACCTTCAGAGGACATCAACTGCTTACCAAACAGCATTAAGTTAAATCTATGAGCATTGCAGGTCTGCTGAACAAACTAAGTAAGATTTCTGGTCTTTCCTTCATGAATAGCTGCAGTCAACTAAACCAAAGTAACACGAAGCTATCATATTTCAACAAAACGGAAATTATTAGTTGAAAGATAAGGTCAAGCATACACGTTGTGTCACAGGTTTAAATCAATTGCACTCACTGACCGTCTCAAGCGTTGCAATGAAGAACATTGTTTATTCTTTTTTATTATCCGCCTATTTCCCTGACAAAATATTGAGTAATAAACGTGAAAGAATTACGCCCCCGGTAGAAACTATTTCAAGTCGAAAGAAAAATAATCTGAAATATTGCAGTCTTTTGCAATAGTTACCTCATTTTGTCTATTGCTACTTCTCCGGCAGTGGCTTCCTTTCCGCACGAACAGAACAGTTCTACAATATAAATAAACAGAAAGGCCCCTGAACATTTCTTTTCAACTAGTACATCTTTACATCTTTACTTAACATACTGAAAACAATTATAATGAAAAATATTTTCCTACATTCTTAAGAAAACAAACATGTTTTGCATTGCAATAATTTTGTTCGGTTGTAAGTGTTCATGTTTTTTTATCTGTTTTAGTTTTTTTTTTAAAGATTCTATTAAACTAAAGATACTACTACTATGCTGTCCTGGAACAGTGTAACATTTGAGTACATACTTACATAACTGCAAACAGCACTGAAGCTATTAATATGATCGCAACGATAAGACACGTTAGGTTTCCAGAAGACGTTATAAGCGGAGGTGTCGTCTGGTCTGTCCATGATATTGTGTTAGTCGTTACATTCAAAGGACAGATTGTAGTTCCGGTTGTTTTAGACCATATCGAACACTCATTTTCTAGATCTATGTTTTTTATTACACATACTTCTAATATACTGCAAACTTCCGCTTGAGATAAATTGCAATTGAACGCGTGCTTTCGGAATTCACTGCAGTTTATCATTGGTGGTGGGCAAGGTGCGCTTTGTAGCAGATCCTGTAAAGTTTCTTGTTCACAACTTGGAAAAAATCCAAAATGTTCCATATTTCATGTAAATACTTTGTCCAATCTGGAATTTACTTCCTGTATTACTATAGTGATAATGCACATTATTTGTGCCAGATTTATCCATGTGCATTTCAACCACTGAGCGTCACTGAGGCGTGGTTTCATGTCAGCTAAGACATTGTTTGCACTACAAGACATGTTTGAAATTTAACGGTTTTACGACAAAAATAACTCCTCCAAAACAACTTCGTGCAACTTTATAGCAATATTTGTTAAGCCTGGTTTCTACAATTAAATGACGAATAAAAACATTCGAAGAGAAGAAAATAAAACGTAAAAATGTCTTTAAATTGAAATAAATAAACAAATTACTCAAAAGCAGAAGAACTGACAAAAAGTATTTCCCAATTTGTATTTAGCTATTTCAAAGGATTGTGAAGTTTGAATAGTTTGCATTGGCCTTCGGAAAGTTTAAATTCTTTACTACCAAGAGAATCGTTGTCGTGATATTTTGACAGCAAATAAAGAGAAATACTGCGAGGTATTCTGAGATTTGATTAATACCGTCTTAACTTATTTGTATGTACACACAGGGCCGGATCCAGAAATTTCTGATTGGGGGTGGGGGGCTTGGGGGAAGGTACGGAAGGTGGTCACCAAGAAAATTTTCTAAAAAGGTGGAGTAAATGGCCCTTTTTTTGGTGCATTTTAGGCATGAAAATATAATGAAATTTGTGTGAGAATTTAAAAGAAATATACTGGTATTCTTTGAAATGTTCAACTAAAGCAAAAAGCAAAATACGGTATAACAAGTTTTAACTTTTTTATTTTATACTTATAAAGTCCTCTGAAAAAAATAATTTAGATCTATCAATAAATTAATTGGCATAACAAATAACAATGCCATCATAATATCATCAGGCAACTGATCATTGTCAGCGGACGCTCATTAAACAACTGTTAATAGACGCTTGAAAGCTATACATCATGATCAGTCTGGAGACCTCTCGGATAATCAGTGCCATTGTATAATATACACTGCTATAAAGTTGCGAACTTGTTATCAGTTGTTACGCAATTAATAATTGCATGACCGTTGCGAATTGAAAGGTTGACTGTGTTTCTGTTACGAGGTGAAAAGAGCTGAAACAATGTTTTTAGAGTCTTTAAAAATGAGCCCTTTTATTTTTTTACAAACGGACCAGCTGGCCCATAGCCCACCTCCCCCCCCCCCGCCACCCATAAATCCGTGCCTGACATGTACTTTAACTAGGTTATGTTATTTTTTAATAGTTTCATTATTCAGACAGTTAAAAAGTCTAATGATATGCATAAAGAGAAATTTCCACATGTTTTTATTAAGTATTACAAGATAAGGACAGAACAGAACAGAATTTCACTTATGCATATAGTACATAATCTGAGCACAGATCGTTATAAAAATGTATCATTATAAGAAAGTTTTCTAACAACAGAATTTGTTTAAAGGCTCACACACATTCATTACCAGCACCGACAGCGTATAGGTCTTTGGAATTTTACTTTATTTTTTTTTAAATTATGACATGCCTCGTTATTTACTTTTGTAAGATATGTTTCGTACAAAGTTCCCTGACAGGCACTTTGAAACAGCAGAAGGTAGGAACATTACAGGCAAGATATTCGTTATAATGTTACGTCAGAGACGTATATGTAATCTACGTCTCTGGTTACGTGTACGATTTTACAACATAAGTTGCCATAGTAACGGTGATCTAAATCAAATGTTTTAATGTATTTGTATTACTCATTAGATATAGCGTGATACAGTAATTTACCTTAAAGTTAAAGCAATTTCATATTGTAAATAAAATATTTTGATTAGATGAATAAGCTGGTGTTGTTAGATATTACTATTTCAGATGAAAAGTCTGAGATAACGGAAACGATCTAACACTTATTATAACTTTTTCTTACGAATATCATAATTACGGTTTCGAAGTTGAATAAAATTTCTAGCATTTGTACATCGATCTCAACAGATGCTGTTTCGTATTCTCCTCTGCTGTAAAATTCTTATCACCAGAACACGTTAGCTTACATAGTGGCAATGTCACCAGTTTTAACCATTTTGCATTTTGACAAAATGTATTATCACAATGGTGCAGATTTTATTCTAAAAAGTTAGAATTAATGGAAAAGTTAACATTATCGGCATAAGTTGCTACGAGCGTTTGACAAAAAGTAATTCTGTGTAAATACATAGCGTGTGTGTAACAATAAAAACAGGGCGAGAAACCTTATCAAATCTAGAAAACAAAGCATTTTGCAATTTATTCGACCGACTGAGATTTACTTCCGATATTTGCTTGATCTCTTCACCAACTTCTGAGCACTTGTTAACCAGAAAACATACAAACACAAATTATGTTGCTTTGTTTTCGTGATAAGATTACTATGAAACGGAAAAGGGGTCTAGTAGCTTATAGTAATGTAAAACTTTAAATAACTAATTTCAATTTGTTTTCTGTTTGAATTACAATTGTAAACGAACGATCTGTTTATTTGTCTCTGGTCTTGGTGAAACAGACAACAGCCCGTTTCCTACAACATTCGTTTCTACAGATGCCAGATGATCATCTACATCAGCATGGAGACCTAGAACAATACACTTTTACTTTCCAAATGAAAACGTGGTTATTCACATCGTATTTTTTATCAAACAAGAACTGGCACTAAAAAATGACAATGCCCCGAATTGGTGCTTTGACCTTTGAGCTGAGCGCTATATGTAGATAAATTGTAGCTCCTTCAAAAGGAGTGATTTTTTTTCTTTTATTTTTGACAAATGGGTCTCAAGGTCAGTGTCATGAAGGGGTCAAGGTTAAACAGTATAAGCATTTGGAGGTTTTCTCCTAAAGGGCTGTTGTGTGCAAACATAAACTAAATTTGTTTGGTAATGTTAGTTATGGTCAATTTTATGTATTTTGACAACTGGACCTATGAGGTCTAGGTCATTTAGGGGTCAAGGTCATACAAATATATGTCAGTGTGAAGGTCTTAACCAAAGGGGTGTTGTGCTGAAAAAAGAAGTTTATCCTTTTCCTTATAAGGAACATATGAGCAGTGTATTTGACAGTTTTGACAGTAGCTTTTGACAGTTGGATGTTTTAGGTCAAAATTTAAGAAATACATGTCATTGGAAAGGTCTTGTCAAACGGGCGTTGTATTTAAGTATGAAGTAAATCCATTTGCTAGTAAGGAGGTTATGGGCAATGTTAAAGATTCCGAATGGAATGACCGAATATTTGACGGACTGTCAGTGCCATTCTTCGGGAGCAAAAGAAAATACAAACGAATTTTACCAATTTTAAACCACGACAGTTTCCTAATTTTGTCTATAAATGTTAAATCATTTACGTAAAGCGCTTACAAACTCAAATAAGAAGGCCATGATGGCCCTAGATCGCTCACCTGAATATTTTGCCTTTGGGTCTGCTGTTGAATCTCCCTATATAAATATGAATTCAAGTGACCCCCAGGGTAAAGCCAATTTTCAGTCAAGGGGCATAATTTGAACAAACTTGGTAGCTGATACTCCATTAAAAATATTAAAGTTCTAGGCTTTGTGGTTTCATACAAGTTTTGCTATGTAAGCTTATGTAAAATCAATTGACCCCAGGTGCATGGCCAAATTTGACCCCAGAGGTATAATTTGAACAAACTTGGTAGAGGTCCACTAGAAATGCTACATACCGAATCTTAAGACTCAGGGCCTTGTGGTTTCAGACAAGAAGATTTTCAAAGTTTTCACTTAAAAAGCCTATGTAAAATCAATTGACCCCCGGTGCATGGCCAAATTTGACCCAAGAGGTATAATTTGAACAAACATGGTAGAGGTCCACTAGACAATGCTGCAAAACAAATCTTAAGGCTCAGGGCATTGTGGTTTCAGACAGAAAGATTTTCAAAGTTTTCACTATATAAGCCTATGTAAAATCAATGACCCCGAGGTGTTGCCAAATTTGACCCCAGAGGTATAATTTGAACAAACTTGGTAGAGATCCACTAGACAATGCTACGTACCACATCTTAAGGCTCAGACCCCAGGGGCATAATTTGAATAAACTTGATAGAGGTCCTCAAGACAATGCTCCAAAACAAATCTTAAGGCTCATGGCCTTGTCTATCAGACAAGAAGATGTTTAAAGTTTGCCTATATAAGCTTATGTAAAATCAATTGACCCCTGGGCGGGGCCAAATTTGACCCCAGAGGTATAATTTGAACAAACTTGGTAGAGGTTTACTAGACAATGCTACGTACCAAATCTTTAAGTTCAGGGTCTTGTCGTTTCAGACAAGAAGTTTTTCTAAGTTTTCCATATACAACCTATGTAAAATTAATTGACCCCTGGACAGGGCCAAATTTGAACCAAGGGGCATGATTTGAACAAACTTGATAGAGATCTACTAGACAATGCCACATACCAAATTATAAGGCTCAGGGCATTGTGGTTTCAGACAAAAAGATTTTTAAAGTTTCCCTATCTAAGCCTATGTAAAATCAATTGACCACCACCCCCGGGTGGTGCCAAATGTGACCCCAAGGGTATTATTTGAACAAACTTGGTAGAGGTCTACTAGACAATGCTACATACCATATCTTAAGGCTCAGGGACTTGTGGTTTCAGGCAAGAAAATTTTCTAAGTTTTTCCTTTCAGTTGCCATAGCAACCAAAGTTCTTGATGGAACTCAATTCTTTGAACAACTTTGGTAGAGCTTCAAACAAGGAATATCCCAGGCATGTTTCGTCAAAGTTGGCTTAAGAGGAGAACTTGTTCAAGTCAAATTGTTGACAGGCGCACGATGGACGCCGGACAATCAATGATCCCAATAGCTCACCCTTCATTACCTTTAATACTGTCAATTTGGTAAAAGGTGTAATATTCAAAACAACGTCCTGTATTTTCTCAGCAGTTGGTGTGCAGAATATCTTTTGCGCATGCGAATTGTGTTTTTCGTAACACCCGCTGTCCGACTCCGGACTACTTTGTCACGAAGGCATCTTTCTTGTTCTATGAAAAATAGTATCGTTCTATTGTCAGAACTTTTTATGGAAATGTTTTTCAGAATTTAACACGTATTTTTATTTATGCAGCGTTGTTTTGGCAGGAAAATAAAGCTGACCATTAAGACATTTGCAATTTTGTCTAGGGTATAAGGTTATGATCCTTGCCCTTTCTATGAATATTTGTAAATACATGTACCTCTCCCGATATGTATGTACATTATCACATGGCAAAACAATCAAAACATCTGTACCGAGTTTGTCAGTATTTTTATGTAGTCGTCTACACCTGCTGAAGTGGGCCTACTTGACTTGATAACGTTTTTTTACCTCCAATCTTACCGAAGTACATGCTCTATTTAAACTACGGTTAGATCTAAAGCGGGCTCATTCAGTTCTGTCTTCCTGATAATCGAAGCGGAACATTACTTAAGAGCAGATTTTAATCATATTGTGTTACTTCAACAAATCTATTATGTTTGTAAGGAAGATAGAACAGTCAAACTAAATTTTGACATTCAAATAGGGTTGTTTGGCGCGTAAAATAATGTGAAATATCAATTTAGGGATTAAAGCGACTGACTCACAGATAGACCGACGATGAAAAAAGAAAAAGAAAATGTTTATACATCTGGAAATTCTTGCTATAATAATGAAGACCATATCTAAACTAAGTTACTGACTCATTTTTTGTTACAGAAAAACATCAAATATAAAGTTTTACACACTCTTTTCAGTAAAAATTATACCCTGTTAGTCATGGGGTAGATACTTAAGTTGTAAAATTAATTTTGACGGAAATTAATAACCGTTGTCTCTGTGACTCAGTGGTGTAGATTGTCACTCGACATTTTACTGACCGAAAAGTCATGGGTTCGAAACATTTTTTTTTTCAGTTTTCATGGTGTATAGAAGCATGATATTATGTTTTCGTGTAGTATATTAACTTTCTTAAATTTTAAAGAAAAAAAATTCAGCTAAATTCTGTGAGTCAGTCGCTTTAAAAGATGATGAAATATGATATAACGAAATTTTATTGGTAAACTAAACTATTCATATAAACCGCCAATCAGGTTTTGGCGATAACGGGCACTCGAAACTTGTATTTCTGACACCTGCCTGATGTGTTTGATAAAACCCGTTGTTATGTTCTTTGTTGCCACTCATATCTTCTTTTTTATTCATCTGAGTATTCACATAGTTCGCTATGACGAAATAACTATTAGCATATTAAAAGTTATGATGCATAATCGTAGATATCCACCTTCAGTTACTTTAATTAATTACACAGAATATGTTTAAATCCGCTATTGACAATTGTAGCGCCGACTTTAAGTTTTGGACTAGTTGGAACTTGACGATTAATTTCATTTTATTATCATGTTGTTTCACTGAATAAAAAATAATTGAATTTTAAACAATGTTTTAACTTTAAAAGGTTATGAAATATTTCATTGGTATGAACTTGAAAATATCATCGTTGATGATTTTCAACATGTCCCTTCATATTAACCTTGCTTATCTCCTGGCAATGGAAGTAACCGCTGTGTGGAGTTTGCACCCTTGCACTACACATTAATCTCCCCTCATTCAGGGAAGTAAATGCTTTGTACAATCGTAACAACTCGGCCTGAAGTCGCCCGATGTGTTCCGATTGTGCTTTGTAGTGTGGTGCTAACGTTACACCGTGATGACGAAATAAGAACTTCGTAGATATCGGCTAATATGATTCCGGCTATATATTTCTCCCATTTCCCGGTTTCTTTTGAAGCAGGGTCTTATCTGAAAGACCCTATTTGAAGTTACTGATTGAATAATGACCTGAAGAGCAAACATAATACAATTCAGTACACGCTAGTGTTTGTATTAATGTCATGAAAAATGCGCTCATATACAGGTCAACTTTTTAAAGGTGAAGCAGGTCAATTAAAACATTCCCCTCTACCCCAGTTAATGTATTATATTTCTTTTTCTTCCACTTTTTTTTCTTTATTTCAACACCAAGTCACAATTGTAAAGATAAAAAATACTTATTGTTGTATACTCTTGTCATCACTGTCTTTTTTATTTGAGTTAAATAAAAGTTATGTTATGTTATGTAATAGGATGCTGGACGTTTCGCTACCTGTGCATATTCGTTAACTATGTTCTTTAGCACCTAGTCTATTCGCTACTTAGTAGATCCCCTTGTTATATTTATGGGTTAAGAGTGAAAGAGTAGAAGGGTTTGAGGTAAGAGAGACAACACAGTGTCTTGATTCAAGACCTAGTGAGAGGGTTGTTTCCCTTGCCAGTTGTTGTAACGGTGAAGTCCGTGTTTTCCGTGGGTAGCATGTTGTTTATGTTTAGACTCATGTATTTTACATCGATTGCGATACAAGTTCTTACAACTTAGATTCATCACGCTCGATGACTGCTTCCTGGTTTCCTTACCAGTATTCGCGCAGCGTGGAGGAATGTGAAGATCGTGAGAGAATTTCGCCTCTGACGGGATTCGAACTTACGACCTTCGGATCCAGAGCCCTGCGCTCTACCCCTGGACCACGGTGCCTCCTAATTCCCAAGTATATAACTCCCTACAGTGTTTAGAACACATTGGTTTACTAGTGAATAAGTAAGTATTTATTCAAAAAGCATACCTGCTGATTATATAATAATTTTATTTGTATTTAAATTTAACATGTACAAAACAGTATATTTTTCTAGGGCTTGACGAAGAAATATAAAACAATAGTACGATTATGGCTGCGATGTCATTAGATGATAAGTTAGGAATATAACTAAAAGTTACTATCTCTAGTGATCTAGTATTTGATGCTGATTTGTATAGTGATACAAATTCTTAAATATAAGAAGAACATTTTCTAAAATATGTCTCCTATCCTGTAACATAGATGATGTTGATTTGCGAATTGTACATGTATATGAAAAATAAAACTATTATGTATGTGTGAAATAACATGTATCAAGCAAATTCACATTTTCAGAATCTTCTGCGCTGACTTGATGCCGTGCATCAATGTTTTTCTTGTTAGGTGACTAATACTCCCGCATTCCGCTTTGTTGTAATAAGGAAGCCATTTGAAGAATGCGAGAGGCATCAGACTGAAAGTGATTGAAAAGTGACTGGGTACTAACCTGAAGCAAAGGTCATCAAATCATCTTTGTTGTGAGGGTATAAAACCAATAAATTTCTTACAAATGTATGAAACCAAATAATGGTACAAATGACGTGGTTGTAGTCTATTGGTAAGTTTCAGGAAGGTAGATGAAAAGGAAAGCAAGTTATGGTCTTGAAACCGTTTTCTTACTTCGAAGCACTGTGACCTTAAACTTTCACAGTTTGACCCCGTAATTAATATGTATAATCATTGGTCAAGCGAAAATATATGTGTAAGTTTTCAGGTAGGAAGCAAGTTATGGGGTGGAAACTGTTTTCTTCTGTTGACCACAGTGACCTTGTCCTTCGACTGTCTGATCCCAAACTGATAGGGATCAGCCTGCATGTGGCTGATCTCCATGTGTTAGTTTCAAAGAAGGTAGCTGATAACAAAAGCAAGCAGTGGTCATAAACTGTTTTCTTATTTGAAAGCAATGTGACCTTGAACTTTGACCCCAAAATCAAAAGGGATCATCCCTGATCGGGTTGACGTCCAGCTGTAACTTTTCAGGTAGGTAATGGTAAGAAAAGCAAGTTATGGTACGGAAACCATTTTCTTATGTCAAAGCACTGTGACTTTCACTTTAAATGGTATAGTCCTTAAATCGATTGGGATCATCCTTCATGTCGTCGAAGTCCATGTGTCAGTTTTCAGGAAAGTAGAAGATAAATAAAACAAACTGCGGTCCGGAAACCGTTTTCTAATCTTAAAGCATTTGTGACCTTGTCCTTTGAGGGTTCCATTTCAAAATCGATAAGGATCATTTTTCAAGTAGCTTAAGTCCATGAGTAAGTTTTCATGCAGGTAGTTGATAAAGAAAGCAAGTTATGGTCCGAAAACCGTTGCAGGTAGTTGATAAAGAAAGCAAGTTATGGTCCGAAAACCGTTTTCTTGTTTCGAAGCACTGTGACCTTGACCTTTGACCGTTCTATCCCAAAATTAATCAGCCTTGACTGAGCAGAAGTACATGTGTATGCTTTCATGCAGGTAGGTAGCTAGTTATGGTCCGGAAACGAATGTCTACGGACAAACAGACAGGTCGATTCCAGTTTTTCCACCAGATTTTCGTTGCGAGGGTAAATAAACTATGCATTGTATAATAATTATGTGGAGTGTGAGGCTTTATTTTCTTTTTTCTATAATAAATCATATCATCCTGAATAGCTGGCGTTATACAACTATTTGTCTTTCATCTTTTTATTTCGATAAAAATTAAAACCAAATTTAAGCGTTTCCGTGCAATAGTTACCTTAATTTTTCGTCTTCTGAAACTTCTGAGGTAAAAAACCAACAACATTTTACCTGCTATTTTGTTTCATTAACTTTCTGAAACAGCAAATAGAAAATATATCGTGAGTATAGGAAAAGGTCGTTCTCTTTCACACCATTTTCCTTGTTGTTTCTCGTCAAGAAATCTGCTGACGTATAAGCATTAGGCAAGAAGTTACCTCAGTATCTGATACTTCTAAGTAATATTTTAATCAGTTTTAATATAAAAAAATCTGTATACTTACAGGACAAATATAAGATCTAAAAGTATAACTGTGCTTAGCGTAACGGTAGTAACGCACGTAGAATTTTTCACTTGTTTGCTCTAGAAATAGGATCTGTGTAAAACTTGGACGTTTGCCCTTTTCTTGACACTGTCCGTTGTATGCAAAAAACGGGTTGTCGGTATGCTTGTCGTAGATTCTACAAAACAGTTGTTTTCCAAATCCGGGTTTCTTGGTCTACATCTTACAATACTGCAAACTTCTGCTAGACAAAACTGCCGGTGAAGCGCGTACTCATCATTGGCGCGCTGCGTAGCAGATCCTGCGATGTGTCTTGTCTCCAACTTTGACAAGATTAATTAAGTTCCATACTCGGGGTTTAATATATTGATACGAATTATCCTGTCTCTAAGGTTTTAACTTCATCTGTTCATAACATTGATATGTAGTTTCCTGACTTCTTTAGTTCCTTACTATCAGTTTTTGTTATAGTGATATGTATTTACCTGTTTCATTTACTTTAAATTCATATTATGTGAGCATAGTTTTCTTTATTTTGTTACAAAACCATGTTTACAAATGCCAAATCCAGCAAATTCTTTGATGTTATTCATTCCGTTAAGAACTGTTTCATTGCTGAAAAGAACAATGGGGTAGCCATTTAATTATCCCTTTGTGAGAACGTCCGTCATTTAGTCCGAAAACTTAAACATTGTCCATAACTTCCTTATTAGTAAATGGATTTACTTTGCAACTGATATATACTTATATGACCTCGAACCCTGAATGACCTTGACCTTGAAGGTCCAAATACTTAAAATTGGCCATAACGTTTATATTGCTCTACAATATTCTAGTAACTGATGGTCATTCTGGTTGTCAATCTTTTTATTGTTATTATTATAAATTTGTTTTTTAATATAGTGCTAACTTTTTATAGCAGCCACTGTCAATCGAAAATAAGGCAACTTACTAAAACTTGACGTCAGCTAAAACATATCAAATGCTCGAAGCCCAAAGAATGCCGTAGGGTTTGGCAGGACTACTGGTTTTGTGCTTGGTAGCCGGGAACGTGTTTAAAATGATATTCACGTTCATAATTTTTATAATTAATGTCGATAGAATATACTCATGCTATGAATAATCTTTACTTTTAAGACAGGAATGAATATCAAAACATGAACAATACATATACTTGGTTTCATCGGCATTTCCGATAATGATGTTCACATCATAAAGCGATTTCCACAACGTATTATTTTGTTTGCGCACATAGCGTGTAACATTTATACAATGCTCATTCCAAGATATCGCATATGAGAGAACGCAATACTATGATCACGTGGTCTAGATGACATTCATTACACGCTACATTCAACATCATGTAATATACCGTCATATGCTGTTACTGCAGCAGCAATTTGTTCGTCCGAGGCACCATTTTTTCCGATTTCCTGCGTGGAAAGCATCATTTGCATGCGCAGCACCATTTTCAAGAAAAAGCTCTTTTCTTTAGCCATACGTAGAAGATTAAGATCAGAGATGGCAAGAAACAAGCCTTTTAGGACATTAATTCTACCACATACTTAACCCGAGCTAAAGTGGCCCTTTATGATTGCTTTTTTTTTTATTTGGCATGTGTAGAACAGATAGTTTCGTGGAAAGCATCAAACAGAATTTCCAGCGATCTAACATTGTGTCTTGTGTCGAAGTGTTCTCCAAAAACTTGGCCGTTCTATGAAGAGATCTAAATAGCCGAAGAAAGCACATGGAAAGAACCATATGGTTGGATAGGTAAAAATCTGATTAGTGCAATAACAAAACAGACATTCTTGAAAAAGTACTGATTTTTTAGGTGAATCGACGGTGTCTGGCGGCCATTTTTTCGTGCGAATCACCATATTTAGTCACGTGATTCCCTGCATTATAGGTTATAAATGCAAAGTTTCTCATAACAGTATCACGTTTATCAATTAATATTAAATTTATCATTATGATTGCATTTAACAGCTGTTTAGCTTGTTTATTTTTGTATCATATACGAGATAATTTATACAACCTAATGAAATGCCATCTGTCCGGCAACAATATCGCTATGCAAATAGGTAATAGATTGGACAAATGCCTTTTCCGGTAATGCACATATGTGAACACTTCGGAACTGTTTCAAGCTGTTTAATACAGCAAAAATCAACATCATGATAAAACAATTTTATAGAGTCATACATAAATATGAGGATTATGAGCTACATGAAGTATGTCGGAGGACTAGACTTTGTCGGAGCCACTTCTTTTATGACGACTGCTTTTTCAGTTATCTCTCTATCACTCTTGTCAATCAGAACAGTACAATTCTGACATGAGGGCTACGCCACACTACTCCACCGCTACAGTACCTTTTATTATAATAGGCGGGGTACTAGAAAAAAAAAACGTCACAAACTCATAGCCTTTTAATAGAGCAAACATCAACACATGAAACAAATTATAAAGTAACATTTACATGGGGATGAAGAGCAACATGTGTCCTAGGATGACGACTACTTTTGCAGTAATTTCCCCATCACTCTTATCTATCACGACAGTACAATTCAGTCATGAGGGCTACGTCCTACTAGTCTGAATAACTTTCTCTTACCGCTACAGTACGGCTTTACCAGAAAAACGCCACACGAAGGATTCCTTGGTTGTTCCAGCGCAAGGGAAGTAACCCTGTGGGCAATGTAATGATTATGTTATCGTTCATGAAAAAAAATATCAAGGAAATTTAAATATTTTGGTGCATTTGATTATGTTCCTTCTGGTCATAAAAACAGGCGTTTCATTTTTTTTTTCAATACACATTTTCATAACATCAGTTTCCTGTTCAAAGTGGTTAAATGTTTCCGCCTCGCCTACCATACCGAGGTTAAACCAAAAGATGGGTTAAAGTGGCTTTTTTTTCAAATATTTAAAAGATACAACAGAATGATGATTAAATTTCATGATTGTCACCTTACTGAGACGGTTAGGTGTGTATAAAAATAAGATTCAATAGCTTTATGTTCGAGGAACAATTTGTATCAAAGTCAGAACACCTGTATCCAGCCGTGCAGAATAAATCCCATACACTTGGATTATAAAAAAAGGGGCGGAACAGTGGACCTTTTTTCGAATGCTAGCTGTGCAGTAACATCCGTGCAATATTCTTATGGTGTAATAATGCATAGTAGTAAATGCACCGTTAAGCCTAAAATTAAAATGTTTGATTTTGGTTCATGCCCCTAAGAACAGGGTAGGTAGGTCGGAAGAAAACATTATAAATCTGGTTGATGCTTTTCTTTTGATGTTAAATCATTTGTTTCTAGTATAAGAATGATGAAAATAGATACAAGGGGGTTTTAACTGCGACAAACGACGCTCACCTCGGCCAAATCCCGAAATATGTAAGACAAACGACTGTCTTAGCGTATAAAAAACTAAACAGAGTAATTCATAATGATAATTCCAAAAAAGGAACACTGCTTAAAAGTGCATACATGTTTACATCGCTGTAGTAAACAGGTGGGGTTCACACATACCAGCAAACGTTTGCGTCACCGGAAGAATTGTTTTGCCTTTGATACAAAACATATATAGTATTTCAGCCCGTGGTGTTGAATCTAACCCGCCCCGCCTACTCGACACTAACGCGTCCCGACGCGGTACCCTATATTTATTACTTACAGCATCCCATTTTATGTCGAAGATTTTTGTTCAGTAGTAAGAATAACTATACAGTTCGATCAAAATATCATTACACATACCAATATCATTGACAGGGTAAAGAAAACTTGTCAAAATAACCACAGACAACACTTCCACTTGTATTTTCTCGAAAGGACTTCCAAAAATATATGGATAGCAGTCAAAGCGTCGGTTCAAAGTTATAGGTCTGATATAATCTCATTCGCTAAACAGTACACCGGATACCTTTCAGCAAGAAACAAAAGGTTTGCAGAACACTGATTTTTACGCTTTATAGAGTTATGTTTGTCTTGAATTGTGGCGCACTCTTACACATGGTTCTTACATATAAGATTCAAAGTTTTGCAGTCATGGAGGCGCTTCGGTCTACTCCTTCCACTTGTGTTCTGTTTCTAACGCCAGTACTTGCATCAGGAGTGTGAACGTGAAAACCATTTAAATTTTCGTAGTCTGTATCATTTAGAGCGCCATCTACATCGCCTGTCCCCGGAAGTTCTGATTGTTGATGACCATCCGGGTACTCCGAGTCAGGTGCACGTTTCATCGCCACGTTGTTGACCCCTATATGGGAAGATTTATAGCTGCGGTCATCGTTGGTATCGTTGAAAACAGCATTGATTGTATCCTGTGAATATTAAAGACACGTCTGTTGGTTACAGAAGCATAAATTATAGATTTTCACGTCTTAAGAACAATTCTATATTTGATCCACTCGGACTCTGTCTATAGTTTTGCACCGTCAACGACTTTTTCTTTGCAGCCACGAAGTTTCACTGTCTGACTTTCATCTAAATGTATGTCCTTGTTTACCGTAATGTAGCGGGGGCTTTCCTGTCATTTTGATAAGACAATACATTGCTTTTTAGCATATTCTTAACATCAACTAACTTGAAGACGGCAAAATCAAGAACACATACAGTAAATCGTAACATATTTCATTAATTTCTTTTTTAAAAATGCAACAATTTAAAAGCCGTATAATTTAGCATTGATAAAAATGTGCTTGTAATTTTTTCAGTGGAACTTAAAGCTGCAAATTTTCTGCTTTTTGCAAACAAACTTATACAACGTTCTGTAGTGCATTAATGTCATTAGTTAGCTACTCTATCGTTCATGATTCTTGCACATTCAAAGGTAATGTTTGACTTACCTGTTTTAAATTTTTCTTTCTTCTAATTACCGCCACAATGACACTAAATAATAATATTATATAACATTTAGAATGTGCAAGGTGATATGAGCATTTTTACACAAATGCACAGTACAAAAATAGGTGTGTGCAAATAAAAACTTAATTGCTATATAATAAGTACATAATAAGTACAGAATGATTTTGTTATTAATAAAATTCTACTAACTGACCTTTTGTACAACGGCTTCATGACTGAAAATTTTAAAATGGATGGCTACCAAAGTACCACGTGAATTTTAATTTCTCTTCCTAACATTAACTCTATAAATATTTTTGGTTTGTACTTACATTATTATCACAACCGAACACAAAACGCACACTATAATAAGAATACATGTCAAGTCACAAGCGAAGGCCGAATGAGTTTCTGCACAGTCTGACTTCATTGCAGATGTTTCCGCCATTTTGCACCTTTTTGCAATAGAACACACCTCATTTGGACACAGTCTGCTGAGTGCGATTTTCTTCAATACAGAATACGAAACCACTGGCGGTGGACATGGCGCACAGTCTAGAAAATTTTCGACCCTTCCACCGGAAGAGCATGAACACTTTTGGAAATAGTTCATGTTTATTCATGTAAGACTTATTTTCTGCTGTAAGAATTGCGACGTTTAATACTGTTATACGTTTTATTCTTCGTTGTAGTCGGAGAAGTAGCCAGAAGAAGAGTAATGACGTTCATGTTTTGTAAAAGTAGATCTCACACCCGCAACGAACATTTACAATGTCTTCCCTGTGAAAAACAAACACAGTTAAACTGTTAAAGCAAAGATCGAACCACCTCTTAAATCTACAGTCAAGAATAACTCCAGTAGAAACTGAAAAAAATAATGTTCTGAGGGAAGATAATGTTCTTACTACAACTTTCATAACCGCAAACCTTTTTAATATCATATTTAACATTTAAGTTCCTACTAATGATATAAAAGGCTGCCTTATGATGATAATTTGGTTGTTTGTGACAAACAAGACAAAGACTAGAATACAACTTAACTGTTGAAAAAACATGCCATTGTTTATTATTATTATTATGATAATTATCATTATTATTATTATCATTATTAAAAGGTTAGAATTAAGTTTCAATTCTATGAAAACCAGGCAACACATTATGTTATGAAGTACCCTGACCTCTCTACTAACACCGCTTACACTCTTTTAGAAAAATTGTCCATGGAGTGGGGTGCATCTTGCATTATCCTCTAAAAGTTCCAATAAGTTAACTCTTCAGACAAGAGTCTGTCTTGTGGCCAACCAGTGCTGACAGTAATAAACTAAAAAAAAGAAGTATCTTTTTTACATCACAAGTTTCATTCGCCTTAAATTAATCCACAAAAAACAAGAGGCAACAGAAAGGTTTACTCAGCAGTGATCACAAAATAATATAGAGATCTATATTGAATTAAATCCCATATTTCATGATATTTAGAGATTGGGAACCAGAAATGTGGTCAATACTGGCTTACTCTTAAATTTGTCTCGAGAGAGAATAAAATAAGTTATAAGATATTTCTGACGTTTCCTTCTAAATTAATTACATTAAATAAGTGTATTTGTAAAGAAACCAAACTGATCATTGATCGTCTGCTCTTGTTTCGTGCAGGGCCCGTAACTGCTTATCATACATCATGACAGAAGACAAATTGTTCATGAACAATATTACCTAAAGTTTCAAAAGGTAAATACACACATTAAAGACCAACTGTACAAAGTTCCTAAGCCTTTGTTTACATACATCGATAAAGACTGTTGCATAAATTAATCAGCTTTATAATTCAATGCCACACTAGTTGAAATGCATGAAAAATTACCTTTGGCAAATAATCGACGTCCTTATTTCGTTAAGTTACACAGGAATTTGTGTTGAGTTAGAAACCGACAAGAGAAAAAGAAAACACCAAGATAACGGTCTAGATAAGATTTATTTTTGCAATTTAACGTGAAGTTATGTCATTCTTGTTCATGCTCTATATTAGCATAGGTTATTGTTCATGTATTAAAAGCTTATTAACGCATAAAGTGCCAGGGAGCGCGAGGGAGCGTCAGTGAACGCAGCACTTAATTCGTTAAAACTTCTGATATGTGAATTATAATCGACTTATAGTCCACTCCGCCCATTTTCGCGTGACGCTTATTTTATTTCTAGAAATGGCCAATTCGCTGTTGGAGTCACTTGATGAACTCACTTCGTGTAGGATTGCGGCTATAAAGTGAACTCTTCGGCATTAGATCTATGGGAGGGAGCATAAAATAGAACAACGCTCTTCATGAATAAGTCGCAATTCTTCATGGATAAATCTATAAGAAATTTCACTATTTTTGGTTTCTGATTGTCTAGAGAAGTAGGGCAAACCATAAATAGATATTGCGCATATTGCTAAATACATGGAGAAATGGTCTCACAATTTTAAAAATCTCTGGGTGCTGAATGGCTGTTAGGCACAGGCTGAACTGGTGTGAACTATAAAAATCTTTGTTATATCTGTCCTGAAAGGCAAATATTTTGTTGTTTTTGATCAACGTTTACCTATTCATTGCATAAATATTGCAACTGTTTTCGCTGTTTGATATTTAACAAGTTTTTGTAACAAGTTTCAAGTTTATTAGCATCATCAGCAAATAAATTGCCTTTGGCCATTTACAAAGAAAACACATGAAGTATAGCAAAGACATACAATACAAAATAGTAATAGCAGTACAAATACATACAAACAAAGACTTTCACTGAAACAGTTACAGTTTTATACACTAAATCGATCTGTGAACAATTTCCTTTGTGTCTCGTTTGCTGGACTAGATCTTGACTGGCATGGTTTGTTCAGTTACACAACACAACGTGACATAATAATATATATGTGGATTGAAAATACTTGTATTTTATTTTGTTAAACCTGATTTGTTCCAGAACTTTGCACAAGTAAGACAATGTCGTTCATTCAACTTACAACTTGAATTCTTCCGATTCACATTCAAAAGTAACCCATTTTTTAAACTATAAATTTCATTACTAACCTGATACGGCATCCATTTACATATCTATTTGCAGTATTTAAATCAAGTTTGTAAAATTATACTTAGAAAACACGTATAAACACGTTTTACATTTGTTGTATTAATCAATATCAAGATTCAGGCGTGCAAAGATTCATCGATCCGACTGGCAGATGTTACAGGTAACTATTGGAGACACGTGCTGGAAACAACTCATATATCACAATTTATTGCTGTGCCTTCTCAAGTTTTGCTAACAATAACACCAGATAGTTTAAACACAATATGTCCTTGATTTCGAATGTAAACAAAGTTTGAAACAACACAAAACGTGCTTCAGATTAGCTAATTTACAAAAGACTGTCCAGTACAAGGCAAATGATTTCTTGCCTGTTAAACCAAATATATTGGGACTACATTGACATTGTTTATTTCTCATCTGTGTTTTTTACACGAAAAGAAAACTGCATCCGTGTTGTATGACTTGTCAAGCTGCAGTTTCACTAAACACTCATAAAATTTCTTCTCCGGTGTGTTTTGTACAGAGTTTTAAGGAGACCAATTAAATAACCACCAGTTAAGTTACCGTAAATTGTCTGCTTTTATCTTAGTAAGAAAATTTACTGTAAAAACATCTATCAATCTTAGTTTATTTATCTTCGGTTGTCGACAGTTCTGAATAGTTCCGTCATATTATGCTGCGTAAGATACAGAAAATATGATACATTTTTTTCACATGCTTTATGTGTTGCATTGAGGGGGGCCTGGGCTTTCTCATGTAAATGATATGTAGTGATAGACGATTAGCCGTGGATCGAAATCACGAACCCTGGTTTTCCCTGGACCATCGGTCAATCTCAACTTGTCAAAAAACAGTATACACACACAAAAAAGAAACTTGCAGTCACTGCAGAGTTTGTCTGGATGTAAATGAAGATCATGGGAGATGATACAATACCTATATACATGGTTTAAAATTTACGTGTTTAAAGTGAAAATGTGTTCGTTCGTTCGTTCGTTTGTCTGTGATACCTTTTGAAACGATTTGTATGCGACCTTTACCCACCAAGAGACAAATTTTGAGATATAGTCTTCCAGAGTGTGCTTTGCAGTTACACAAACGCTGATGAAATACAGCCGGGGATATTTTTTCCGCTTCGTTGCAATATATTTAACTTTTATCAGTAAGTTAAAGGTACAACCAGAGACATAGATAACATGTTATCTATGTCTCTGGTACAACCAAATGTTGTAAAAGGTAACATTTCATCCATTAATATGAATTTATTAAGAAATAATCTATTGAAAAAGTCTATCGACTAGTTTAGTCTTATTTTCAAGTAAAACAGATGATAAATACATCTACATAAGATTTCGGCCTCTTAAAATCGTACAAAGTCTTTATAAAATTTTGAAGTCTCTATGTTTTATTTACACGTACCACAGGAGCCTGAAATTCTATCAATGATTAACTTAAAAGCAAAAAAAAAATGACTTCATATATATAATATAAATATATATGAAGTCGATTTTTTTTTTTTTTTTTTTTTGCTTTTTAAGTTAATCATTGATAGAATTTCAGGCTCCCGTGCACGTACATAAAGAGGTGGTTTTGTACTATCGGCCTAGCTTGATGAAAACGATTTAAAACATCTGCATTCGTCAATTTTATGTATTTCGGATTATTTTTGTTATTTCCATAGAAATGTACAGATAAAACTGTGAGGGATAATTTCATTATTTCTTAAGTTAAAAGTCAAAGTATCAGATTCAGCCATGGCCTGGTGTTCCAAAGATCTCTTTCCAACAAAGATGAGCTTTGTTTACTTCATATCATATATGGCACTGTTCATAAATCAAGGTAGGTTAAATGTGGCATATATTTTCGCGACTAAAGGAAATCTACTTTGATGGTAAATTCCAGTTTCCAATAGAGATTAAGGAGCTGAAGACCACTTTTTGATCCTTGGCAAAGGCAAATTCAATAAAATAGACCATTAGTAGAAACAACAACCAATTTGTATTCTTGCAAAAACATGAGCAAATCTTTGCAGTTTCTGAAAGTACGTAAAGTAAAACTGAAAAGTGTAAAAAAGTATGGTCTGGACTTTAACTAGTCTCAATATTTCGACTGATTTACAAACTTATATTATAAAGATGTCGGCCTCTAAGCCTCAGCCAGTTAGATTCAAAACTGTGTCGGAAATCAAGGTTTAAAAATATAACATCGATAAACTGCCGTCAGGTAGAGTTTAAGCGGTGTCCAACAAAAATATGTTGACATGTGTAGAGTTTGTGAGTGCAATGCATAAAACACATAAAATTTTCTTATCTATTTTCTGTCATATTTATTTAGTTTGGAATAAGGTTTACAGGTATGTATTTTTTTTCCAAGAAATATGGGTTACAATGAATACCGGAATTGACTTTCTAACTAAAATATACTGGAATCGGCTTTCCGATACCGGAATCTTAATAAGATGTAATATTGTATAGGTATGCAAAATTGTAGAAATAAATATTGAGCAAAAAATGACTTTGAAGACTTTTTTGTAAAATACCATTGGTTGGTGTCTGTAAGATTAACATACATGTGACAATCACTACCACATGAAATAAAATAGTGATTATAATTGTATTTACGTTAATGTAATCATGTATTAAAAATGTAAAAGATAAAAACACAATGTTTAATTTATATATATTTCCAGAATATACATTGTACATAATAATCAATAATCATAGAACATAGTAAATGAAATAAACAAAAATGCATTCATTTGACATAAGAATGACAGTAGCCGCTCTCTGTATTTCCATTGTTACAATAATAAAACATAATTTGTTTTATTAATTAAAACATTGAAAAAAAAGTTTTTTTGCAAAAAGAAAACATAATCAATTATCAATAGAATACATTATATTGACATCAGAAAAAGACGGTAGGTATTCCCTACACTTGCAATGATAGAGTTATAAAAACAGCAAATATAGGATAACACTAAATGGTTCTTGTAGCTATAACATGTAAATATACATTATTTACATAATATTTACAAAATTTACACAGTATGTACAATGTAAACAAGTGGACTTCCATCCATGTTGTCTGTTATCACTTACGTAATTTCCTTTTTTAGGAAAACACTTAATGATTCTTTATAGCTATAACATGTAAATATATACATTATTTACATAACATTTACAAATTTTACACAGTATGTACATTTTAAACGAGTGGACTTCCATCTGTGTTGTCCGTTATCACTGACATAACTTCCATTTTTAGGAAAACACTAAATGATTCTTTATAGCAAATAACATGTACATACATACATTATTTACATAATATTTACAATATATATTATACACGTGAATACTCTCGGATCTATTCTGTCACAACAAAGTACGATGATGATATTCATGTCTGTCTGTCTTATTAGATTCAGGACTTCAGCTGGAAATGATTTTAAGTCTTGGGTTTTTTAGACAAAGTCACAGTCCTTATATTGATCTTTCTCTTTTGTTGACCTGGGTTTCTTACTGTCTGTCCATGGTGCAAGGCATGAGCTTTGTCCGTCAGTGGAGATTACAACTCTGTTTTTTTTGTACAAAAAACTGTCTGTGACGTAAGAACAAGTTTGACCTCATACATCTTTACCAACCTGGAAATGCCTGTGCGTGACGGCCAGGCAGAAATTATTGGATGAACCAAGGGCGCTTCTCAGTTCCGTGAACTAACCTTTCACCTGCCTTTTGACCAACCTGACAAACTCAGGCAGACTCTTTGATTGCCAGGCCACAGTTTGCTTTAACATGTGACTAACTGACTCACAATTGTTGTTTGTCCAGTCACTGGTAATATTTCCGTCACATAAGGGTTCGTTGATCTTCGTTTTGATATGACCTTTCAGGCGCTTTTGAAAGTACTGAACAAATTTTTCAGAAAATTCTGCGGAGTAGCTTTCAGTCTCGTCACATTTATTGTCAAAGAAAATGTCGTCAGTCTCTTTCGCCAATCCGTCATGTCTAAAGATTTTGTCAATGATGACAGCTCTGTTTGGTCTTGGTACACCGTAGTCCCCCAATTGTGTTTGATATTCTTTAATTGATTGGATAATTATGTGGTTTTAATTTTGTTAATATTTTATAATTAATTTGGACATTAATTTATGAAAATCCTACAATTGATCCATTCATTTTTCATTGTCTTAACAACATTTATCGATTAAAATTACTCATCAGAAAAAGAGTGTTGAAACTTAATCCATTTCAATCGTCATATATTGGGGAAAAACATGAAAAGGCCCACTGATATTTTATTTATTCATGACATACTTTGCAATTACGTGCAATTACGTACACACAATAATAGTCATTATTTTATTTCATGTGGTAGTGATTGTCACATGTATGTTAATCTTACAGACACTGACCAATGCTGTTTTACAAAAAAGTATTCAAAGTCATTTTTGCTCAATATTTTTTTCTAAAATTTTGTATACTAATAGAATATTACATCTTATTTCAAATACAAATATATTCTATACAAATATTTGCCATATATAGCTGTATTAAGTCAATTCCAGTATCGGAAAGCCGATTCCGGTATATTTTGGTTAGAAAGTTGATTCCGGTATTCATTGTAACCGAGAAATATTGTGTGTAATTGTGTGAAATATTGTGTAAATATATATTTGAAGCCGTCAAAGTTAGAGACGAGATTCTGGTCGCTGGCAAATACACATAGAAGAAAAACTTTCCGCATTGTTTTGAATTGTAAGTGGGTTGTACTCAAAGGGCGACCATCGTCTACATGTATATAATGGCGCACAATTTGTTGGGCTAGACTTTAACTTGGATTGCAGGATTTTCAAATATCTTGGCACAAATATTAACAATACTTCCACATACCTCAGTCAAGCTGTGTTGAAAGTCTCAGTGAAAGTAAGAATGCATTGGGAAATTATGTTGTAATTTATGCTAGCTATTGATACATTGTTTATTTAATGAGTCATTATCAATGTTCACATTGAATGATTGATAACATGCAGGTATATTGGTAACAGCTTCCCAGACAAAGAACAACACCTACACATACAACACTGTGACTGTTGTGCTCTTGACAGAGTGTATAAAACTACTGGCAGCTATTCTTATATACTTAAAAGAGTAAGTATATGTTACATATTAAGTATATATTACCACATTTTACGTTACATAATGGCACAAGCATAGCTCTTGCCCTGACTTACACTTCAGTTTCATAAAATGAAAAATATGGCACAGGGTGCAGTATGCCAGTAAAATGTAGACAGATGAGAAGTAATTAATTGTATACTCCAGATATGACCGACAACACAAGAAAAAGGGCACTCGGACATTTGCTTTGCTATTGAAATAAAACTGATTTGAAAATTAGCAAAAAACGACAAAGTTCTCGTCCTCTTCAAAAACAAAGTTGAAGTAAATAATTTATGGCCTGAGTATTGCCCTTCATAAAAATGCTAGTTTTGTTTAAAATTTATTGATGATCAGCACCATGGCAACGGTTTTGGAAGACAGTTCTTTCTTATGTAAAAATGAAGATACTTGAATAAATCGTAGCAATGGATTATAAAACTTTAAGTTTTTTAAAAAGGTGAGATATATGCACAAGAAATAGAATTTTACAATGAATTAGCTAAAATTCAAATATAAAACATCTGCTATATTATTTTACTGCCAACCCGATTTTTGATAGAATCTGACGTCAGATTAGAGTATTTATTTTATGCCTACCAATGAAATATAGGGAAATATCAGTGAGATAAAAGTGATAATACACTGTTTTGAATCAATGAAATTACCATTTTGATAATACACTGTTTGTGCCCGAACTACTTTTTTACCTGATTCAGCAAAGAACCACACTGCTTCAATGATTGCAGGAAATAGTGAATCTGGTCCTGCACCAAGAGGATTTTTCATGAACAGTCACTTTCATGGAAATGTTACTTTCAGTTTCAATTCCTCTAAAACTGCAACCCAGCAACTATCTCAACAGGTCATAAATTCCAGTCCAAAAGCTGGCCTGCTTGATGAAACTTCAGGAATTTCCCCACCACGTAAATACAAGAGAATCCGTATATATGTATTTCAGACAGTGACAGCGAGTGAAATTTATTTTCCTTGTTAAATCCAGTTATAATATTGAATTCCTAGTTGTGAACAATGATGAAATTCGCCATAAATTATTTAAAATGTCTGATTTGTTTACATAACTCACATGGACAATATCCAATATGGCCGACTTTCAATTCAATTGATTGAATATTGAGTATCAATCCGCTTTTATAATTAAAGTATGTATGGCAAAAATTCAATAAATATTGATAAACTGTGCAGACATAAATAAATGTTATTTGATGAAAGTGTATTCAGTTTATTTCAGCAGAAGTAAAGTTATCATATGTATTGGAGATTGTCTGCACTTTTGTTTGCGCGCAGTAACCAAAGTACGCATTAACTGATTTGGGGCTCACCATGGGGAATTTATTGAAGGCCCTGATTAAAAATGTCATAAAAAACCCCATTTTTGACGTGTTGGCATAAAATAAAAAGAAAATTTGCTTGTTTTTCAGTGGAAGATGGGAATTTATTTCATCTCGTGAACACCATATATGTTGATATTTTCACTCGTGGCTGCGCCACTCGTGAAAATATCACATATGGTGTTCACTCGATGAAATAAATTCTCATCTTCCACAAAAACAAACAAATATCCTCTATGTAACGTTATTTAAAGGAATATCAATTTTGTGCATCACGTTTCTCTTCAACATGATAGAATATCGTATCTGTTCTATGTAGGAAGCTGAAATTTTCAGACAATAATTCTGGGATATCATTCGTTAAAAATAAGCAAAAAGGTCAATTTCCAAAAATAATGTCAGAGGACCCTTTTTCTCTTGTTGTCGGTCATGTATGCCCAATGCACCAATAAACGTTTAGATAATAAAGAACATTTCTAGTATAGCATGCCCCTAATACAGCCTTAGATGCTCAGTTTACACATTCATTTAAGGCAAGCTACACCCCAGACTGCTTTATATCTAAGAACAGTCTGCAAGAAGTAGTCACAGCTTGAAATTAACTTTCTAGCTGTTGCAAGTAACAGCAGGAAGAGTATCAAGCTGTGAACATTATATATATTGTATGTACGTAATGAAATAGTCTCATTAAAGTCGTGAAGATTGAACTAATTTACACATTGTTCATTACAGTTGTACGGTTATTACATTGTGTATGCCCCAAAAGGATGGCATATAGTTTTTAAACTGTCCATCTGTAATTTCTTCAGTCAGTCCATGATTCCCTACTCATAAATGAGGTTTAAGGGGCATCTAACAGTAAAAAGAGCAAAAGAGAACAATAGACTTCATTCTGTTTCAATAGAATACTGGGGCATTGGCACTCTGTTCAGAAAAGGAAATTCCAGAAGAAATGGACCCGAAGTCCATTTGATTGATGCATCCATCCATCATTCCATCTGAAAACTTAAACATTGCCCATAATTTCTTTATTGGGGAATGGATTTACTTTATACTTGAACACAGCACCACTTTGGACAAGACCTTCCCACTGACATATATAAATTTGAACTTGACCCCTGATTGACCTTGACCTCTATGGTCCATTTGTCAAAAAAACTTAATAATTGGTCATATTATTATTATTGCCTAATAATTTTAATTCATGTTCGCACACAACAACCCTTTGGGAAAGATCTTTCAAATGGCATATACTTTTTGGCATTGATCCCTAAATGACCTTGACCTTTAGGTCAGAATGTCAGAAAAAAACACTTCTTTCTAAGGATCTGCAATTCATCTTCACCTTATCACATATATTTTCTTTTACCTTGACCCTTAAATGACCTTGATCCTGAGGTCAGATTGTCAAAAAAACCTACTTCTTTTGAAGGATCTTCAATTTATCATCATCTGGTCCTCACCTCAAAGGTCAATTTCAAAGCACCACTTTGGGGGCATTGTAATCTTTAAGTGATAGTTCTTGTTAGTTTCCTAAGTTGATGTTTCTTAACTTTTCCAAGGAGAAATCTGCTGACCAGGAATGTCTTCAACAGAACTTTACTCCAAAGAACTTAAGTCCATCCTTGATTTAGATTATTGTTGTTATTTCTATTGTACATAAAACTCATTCTAGAAAAAATATGTATTGATTTCACTGTTTTCTTATTTCAGGAAATCTCCATCAGAATTTATCAAAGAGTTTGCAAGCAATAAAGAGAGTAAGTAGATAAGCCTTCACTGCAAAGACATTTTTCTGTATATTAGTACATACACAAAATGAGAACTTTTGGAGTTAGTGTTGCTATGTTTTAGCTATGAAATAAGTAAACAGAATGGATTTTAACCTTTTACAGATTAGACATTCCAGTATTGATTGAGTAAAAACTTTGTAGAGTAGAAGAGGTTGTGCTGTGCCTATATAGATCTGAATTGATCCCTTTAGACATTTATCTGGTTACACTTTTAAGCTCACCGGGGCACAGGGCGCTCCTGATCAGTGTGAATGACCTTTGTCAGTTTCCCATCCATCCATATTTTTGAACCATATGAAACTTGCTAATAATGTTTTCCCTTGTGATACCTTGTACAAGTTCAGAACTGGGTCAGGAGAGTTCAAAAACTACTTGTTGATCTATGATGATTTTGAAACTGTTCATATGAATCAGAAAGTAAGCCACCCTGTCAGAATTGAATAAAACCTTTAAACACTGTAGAAGTAACATTTTTAGCTCACTTGAGCATGAAGTGCTCAAGGGTGAGCTGTTAAGATAGGTGACTGTCTGTCGTCCATCAAGGGTGAGCTGTTAAGATAGGTGACTGTCTGTCATCCATCAAGGGTGAGCTGTTGAGATAGGTGACTGTCTGTCGTCCATCAAGGGTGAGCTGTTAAGATAGGTGACTGTCTGTCGTCCATCTTTAACGTTTTCCTTCAAGTGACATCTCCTTCCTGAACCTTATGGCTAATTTTAACGAAACTTCACAGGCATGTTCCTCAGTTGGTCCTTTTTCAAATTCCTTAAAATTAAATGGTTCAGTTCAGAACTCTGGTTGCCATGGCAACCAAAAGGAGAAACTTTGAAAATCTTTTCCTTACAAACCACCAGTCAGATTTCATAAGAATTTTACAAAAGTGTTCCTTATCAAACTCCTTCAAGCCATTTTGGTCCCTTAAAAATCATGGCCTGCAGTGGGTGGGCCTGTTTTCACTGTATGGCTGTATGGAAAACTTTGAAAATCAACTGAATAACATCCAGGCAGATTTCAAAATAATTTCACAGGAATGTTCCTTAGTTGGCCCCTTATCAAATTCCTTCAAGCCATTTGGGTCCCTTAAAATACCTGGCCTACAGATGGCAGCCATGTTTTTACTACATGAGTATATGGGAAACTTAAAGGGCCTATAAAACTTTCTGCTTAAATTCTATAAAAAAAAATGGGTAGTATTTGATAAAAATTGTTTTATTCAAGTAAAAATGAAAATACTTCAGTCACTTCAAATTACTGTTCTTTTAATTTCAGCTTGAAATGAGAACAAAAAACACAACTGATATCTCTTGTCATAACTGTCATCATATATATATATTTCCAGCACTGCTGTATTACTTTGTACCAGCTGGCCTCTATTGTTTATATAACAACCTGCAGTTTGAGAACCTGGCTAATTATGACCCCACTACTTACTACCTACTGCTACAGTTTAGGGTAGTTGTAACTGGAGTTGTCTTTCAGGTAAACATGAAATTTATTTTTTTAATTACACTAAGAACATTTAGTTTAAGAGGAAAAGGGAATTGTTGTAACACATTTGCAACTTGATTACTGAGGATGGTTACATTTGCTGAGTACATTTGATAGCATCACCATTGTTTTGTATATCATTATATTAAAGTTTAGTCTCTGAATCTGTTATGAATTCAGAAGCAAATGTGCAATCTGCTTTTACATTATATTTATTCAAATAAGAGATGGCAGTTGGTGTTTGAAGCAAAGGTTGAAAATTTGAACTGTGGAGCAAGATCATTAGAAAATCATTTGACACACATAACTGTATTACTCCAACAAACACTGCAAACTTCCAATGAGTAAACTTTCAGGTAAAATGGTTCTGTCCTAGTTAGGATTCAAAAGATAATAAAATGAATTTGTTTTTAATGTTAGAATAAAGTTGTGAATGTTATCACTTCTGTTTATATGTCTTTTCAACATTTTTTATCCATGCATAGAAGGATTTTAAAATACCTTGGCATATTTGTTCACCTTGATGAGACCATGTGTCATATGTCAGAGCCAGGTCCATAGCTCAAAGGTCAAGGTCACAGTTGTGGACAAAAGGTAAAATATGTTGATTATAGACCTTATCTGGGCCATAACTTCTCCATGCATTGAAGGATTTAAAAAACCTTTGCATATTTGTTCACCTTGATAAGACAGTGTGTTGCATGTAAGACCATTGTCCATAGATCAAAGGTCAAGGCTACAGTCACAGGTTAAAGATAAAAAATGTTTATTATAGACTTTGTCTGTGCCATAACTTCTCTCTGCATGGAAGGATTTTAAAATGCCTTTGCATATTTGTTCACCTTGATGAGTTGGTCAGTTACATGTAAGACCCAGGTTCATAGCTCAAAGGTCAAGGTCACATTCACTGATCAAAGGTAAAAAAATTCTGATGATAGACCTTGTCCGGGCCATAACTTCTCTGTAAATGTAAGGATTTTCAAATATCATGTTTCAATCCCAGGTCCATAGCTAAAATGTCAAGATCACAACGACTGGTCAGAGGTAAACAATGTTGATACATTGATACATGTTGATAAGGAAATTACCTTAAAATATCTTTTGTTTGCATTTATTTTCAGTCCAAGTTTCTATACCTGTGTATTAATTTCAATGTTTTTTCTTTAGATCGTATTCCAGAAACAGTTAAGTCGTATACAGTGGCTATCACTGGTGTTCCTTACATTTGGATGTGTTATCAAGGAGTATGGCAGAGTAGCAGGCCACACTTTGAAGGAAGAAAGTGAAGCCAAAACTTCATTCCTTGATCTCCATCTTTTACTGATCCTTGTTCAGGTAAAATGATCATGTTACCTCTTGTCCTTGATAGTAAGGGGGGGTTTCATATCCCTTTTTGTTTTCAGACAATAAAAAGTTCATGTTACATCCCTCTTCATGTTATACCTCTAACATGCAAAGTGTTTAATCCTTTCCATATCAGTGCAGTAAAATTCATATAAATTATACCTCATGCTTTTATAAGTATAATATTTGTATTTACTCCTGCTTAAGGTGAAAGGATAATGTTTCATATACATATACCTCCTGTCTGTATAGATACGTAGTAAGCAGCTATGTACTAGTACCATGCATCAAGATAGTTAGCATAGAAGATTAGAGATAAGTCATGTGGGATATACGCGATACACATGTTACTACAAGTAGCTTTTTGACACTGAAAACAGAAGCAACAGTGATCTTTCATAATCATCTTATAAGAATATCTAGCTTTATCTTTATAAGCCATTACTAACACCTTGTGACCAAAGCAATATCATTTCAGAATAAAGTTAGATAAGATGACAGGAAAAAAGTATTTAAAATCATGACACAAACTTCATTATGAAAGCTATCATGTGGTTAAATATCATGTGTTTTGGCAGTAACATAAGGAAGTCAGTTGCAAGACATTATCTTCCTTGACAAAAGTTGCCTTATGCAAACAACTATGAAATCGATATATATTTATGTTGTTTGTCTTTCAGGTGTTTTGTTCATGTTTTGCTGGAGTCTACAACTGAGTACCTGCTGAAAGGACGTGGCTGTGATATACACATCATGATGCAGAACGTTTTCATGTACCTGGACTCTATTCTCTGTAACGGTCTCATTCTAGCATACAAAGGGCAGCTAACGGGAGCATTCACCATGTCGAGTCTCTCATTCTATTTTCCAGTTCAATGTCATATGTATAATGCTAAATAATGCCGCCATTGGCATAGTTGTTAGTCTGTTTCTACGATCGCTAAACTCTATCCTGAAAACTTTTGCTAGTGCTTTAGAGCTAATGTTTACAGC
The DNA here is from genome assembly GCA_012932295.1 of Cyclina sinensis. Taxonomy (NCBI): domain Eukaryota; kingdom Metazoa; phylum Mollusca; class Bivalvia; order Venerida; family Veneridae; genus Cyclina; species Cyclina sinensis. Next base: position 2,343,510 of record JAAONU010000011.1, read on the forward strand.
AGTTTTATGCTGGATTATATTTGGAATAGCTATTGATGTTTTCACAGTTGTGGCAATTTTAGTTGTTTCAGCAGCAACATTTCTTTATGCTCAAAATCCTGTGGTAAACAAGGCTAAGAATGAATTACATGACAAAGAAAATGGAGCATCAGAATCCAAGAAGAACACAGAGTCAGTTTAATTAAAGTGTTCAGATAGTATATCTTATCAAAGATTCGAAGATATTTATTAGTAGTGAATTCCATGAAATTTAGCTAAGTACTTTAAGGAGTATCTATGTTACACAAGAGATATTTCAATGACAAAGGAAATTCATGCTTGGATTATGCATGTCATATTTCTCATTTTGAATATTTAAACCATTCTCAAGTTTTTTCGAGACAATAATACAAAGCCAGTCTGGTCTGTCCAATTCTGTTGTACAAATGCCTATGAATTTCATGCACATGAAAACCATAGGTCTGTCTTTTCAGTGAACCAGTATGGATACACAAGTACAGACCCTTTATAAACTAAAAACTTCAATACATCTTTTAAGTAATGGTTTACTGATTGAGGCATGAATCATCTACAGTTGATCTCATCAGATGGGAACAATAGTTATGCCTGTTCCATTTACTTATTGCTTTACAATCTCTCTAGTGACACAGATGTATTGCTTCTTTAGGTTCAGTATTAATAAATCATTAGTAAATAAAAAATATCTTATTATCGTACCTTAAATTGAGAAAGTGTCTCATGACTTTGACTTTTTTATAAGTACTAACACATTATCAAGTTCCCAGTGTAGAATTTTAATGCTTAAACAGCATTTATATGTCTTACTATTTTTAAAAGAGCACATGTATACCAGGTATACATGTATACACTTTTTTAGTATCCACAGTTCTTAAGAACAAATGAAATTTCTTACAGGTATATGGTTAACTTTAAATTTGCAAGAACATTAATTGTAAATGAGGGTATTGTTTCATCTGGTTTAGATTTGTTTGAGGTGATCATGATTTTTCAGGGGAAAAATATCTTTTTGTGGGTAACACAGACTTTCTTGTTATTTTATAACTTTCATTTTTTACAAACTTTTCTGCTAGGAAGATGAGCATGTGTTATTTTGTTTGATTAATATATTTCAGTTTTTACACTACTTTATCTTCTAAATTTGCTTTTATGTGTATTTGTATCAGTTTTGCAACTTACCAGTTACAAGAGTTTACAATTAAGGAATGATACCTCAGAATTTCATTGCCTAAAGTTTTAAACAGTATCCTTTTAATAAATGGTTATTTTGGTTTTTAATTGTGTGAGAATCTGGGATATCTGTTTAGGTTTTTGTCAACCTTTAGAATTTTTAATGAGAAGAAGGTACAACGTCAAGAATAAATCGAAAATTTTCTTGCAGCTTTCCAATTACGTAACTCTAGCAGTGAACAATGAAAACTATACATATTTACATGATGGGTGCATTACTTTGAAAATACAAAAGGAACGACATTATCTGTTTTCCAGTATTTCTTATCAATCAAACGAAACATGTATATGCTGTAAAACACATAAAAAGATGTAACCAGTTTCTCATTTTGTATGCTTCGTATAAATAATTACACAGTTTTTGTTAGTGTATTAATGTTTTGTGTTTTTTAAATTATAAAAGTTATATGCACTAGGTGTCAAATACTAAATGTGACAATACATGTATTTGTTTTATTTTACACATCAGAATGTTTTTAGCCTCACCACAAAGCGAAGGTATAGGAATGGCTTTCATCATCCGTCTGTCTCTCCATCCATCCGTCTGTCCATAACAGTTTTGTTTCAGTTCCGCATCTCCTATACCCTTGAACTGATTTTCTTGAAACTTGGGTCAAACGTTTAACTCTTTGAGATAATGTGCAGAACGCATAGTCAAGCAACTTAGAGTCGGTCAAAAGCTATCCATAGCTTATGTTATTTGTTTCTTGATGTCATCCGACTATAAAAATAAAATTTCTGTAACACTTGATTGTTATTTGTTTGAGCCTTTAGTTTCATGTCTGCTCAATATCATGTTATTCAATACTTTACTTTTTGTATTGTAATTTAGTGTATTGAGTGTACCTTGAAGGTACATCAACATGTGACCAAGAGAATGAAGACAAACCTATCACACATTGAAAAAATAACATTTAAAATATTCTTTACTAATCTGAACATATTTTTTCTTTATTTATTATGAAGTTCATCAAAACTATTAAGGTTATTTACTTTACAAATTATATATTTATAGATTCATGGTTCAAGATGCAAAACCAAATGTCAACAACAGATTCATCATGTATTATCCAATTATTAAAATGCAGTTTACAGCTAAGATGATATTTTGAATACTCAATATAACCAACCTGTGTCACCTTATTGTCATTGCAATACTTACAGCTTTCCCACAATCCAATATGCCACCATAATTTCTCAGATTTCTTTAAACTTTATTAAAAGCTGCTGCAGGGTTTCCACTGGCCAATTTTTTTTTCCGCAACTGGGAAGGGTCCAGGAGGGAGCTCCCCTCTGGTGGTCGAAAATTTTTCAAATTCTCATTTTTTTAATACCCAATTTACACATCTTCAACCTCAACTGTTATGAATATTTTATGGCATTTAAAAAAGGACAAATGTAATACATACATGTGATAATGTCAGTAACTTAGAACTGGATTTTCAGCTGGATTTTTAGCTTGACAACTGGAATTTTTTATCCAATTGTTTTCGCAAAAAGAAAGGCAAGAAGAACAGCAAAGAAAACCAATGATGCATTTTTCTGTTCTTATCTAACGCATAAAGGTTGCACCATTTGGAAAAGGCATAATCTGTTAGCACACTTTCCTATTTTTATATTCAGATTCCTACTGATGATTTAATTTTGCTTTTGTCTTTTGAATTCTAGCTTTTGGACCCGATTCCTTACACAGGGCTCTCGCTAGGGTCAAAATTTTTGGAGAAGTGAATTCTCCCTAAGGTTAGATTTGGGAGAAGTCAGAACTTGAGAAGGCTCCTGGGAGAAATTAGTACTGGCAATGCTAGTTCCATTTCTGAATGACAATGAAAGACAGCAAATATGTGGAATGATTTTTTATTCAACTTACTGTTAAAACTAATGTACCTGTGGCATCAAAGTTCAGTAACTTTTTTGTGAAAAGTCTTGGATTTGTTTGCATTTTCACCAGAACTTTTTTTAACAAACTTACAAACAACTTTAAGCTGTAAATTATGTTGTGTCATTATAATTGTTACTTTCAAAAAAACTACGACAGATATATTCAAGTCTTAAAGAAAAGGAAACCTTTTTCAATGAAATACTGGTACTTATAAAAAAATCATGACCACTTATCTTGATCAATCAATTTAATGCTGTAAGTTTGCCATATAAAGAGTCTCCTAGACACTGATTTCTATAAATATTAAAATACGGCGGGGTCGCGGAAATATATGACAAACGGAATTTATCCAAGATTTTTACTGGCTGCTTCATGTTGAATGAACTAAATATTTGCTAAAATTGGTTCCCTTCAATTTGTTAAGCTTTTCTTTAATCACTCAGTGGTCAATAAGGGTATATTTTTGTTTAATCTTCTACGAACAAAATGTTTTTTGTTTTGTTTTTTTTTTCCGCCACTTTCATTATTTTTTTCGCCATTTGCGGAATTGGCGAATTGCAGCGGAAACCCTACTGCTGGCGGGGGATATAGCTGTCCTTTGGACCGCCTTGTTAAAATAGTTCTTTTCTTGGAAATTTTGTGTTATTGCCTAGTTATATATGATATGTTGACTGATAAAAACTAACACATACAGGAATCTAGTTAATTGAACTTATTATGCATGAGTGCTTATTTCTCTAAAGACAGGTGCTGTCAGAAGATCAAAAATTCTACTTTGTGCCATTCTTTATAATGAAACAAACATTTTGGGTTAATAATCAAACTCTGAAAACTTGTTAGTTTGAAAGTTAAATGTTTTGGAAATCAATATTCTGTGAATGACAGATTATATCACTGTGATTTGTGTTATTGTTTTCATTTTATATTGTAAAACTGTCGCATTCCCAGTGACCTCTAGGGTGGCAATAAAGACTAAAACTTAGAAGCCATAATTTTCATTATACCCCACAAACAAAGTTTGAGGGGGTATATAGGAGTGAGCTTGTCGGTCGGTCGGTCTGATATTGGGGCTGGTGGGGCCAAGGTCAAGGTCACTGTTACTAAAAATAATAAAATGGTTGAAAAATGGTTTCCGGATGATAACTCATGAAATCTTGACAGATTTAAACAATTTTCGGTACACAGGTGTAACTTCACAGGATAAAGGTCAAGTTTGATATTGGGGCTGGTGGGGCCAAGGTCAAGGTCACTATTACTAAAAATAAAAAATAAATGGTTTCTGCTCAATAACTTGAGTTAGGAATGAGATATTTTGATGAAATTTGCTGTAAAGGTGTCTTCTATGAAGACAATGCTTGGGATTGAAAATTTTGCCAGTTGGGTCAAGGTCACTGTTTGCTTTAACTTAAGCTAGTTTTACTAGAAAATATACAGTTCAATGGTCTACCGGTAATTGTTTTCTATATATACAATATTATAAAGTATAAAATGTATGCAAATTTCCATGTTTCTTTTGTCACTTTATGCCATTGATTCTAAGCTTTCCAGTTCCAGTATCAAGCACCCATGTGGGGGTATTAATCACCTTTAGTGATAGTTCTAGTTTTATCAAGTTTACATGTCATGTTAGAACAATTTCAATTAGAAATTGTCAAATAGGTGTCATATACAAATAAGTTTGGATGTTATTTTTAGCTAGCATAGAGCTTAATTATTTTTTTAAACCCTTTTGTTGTATACTGAATTAATGGCATTGTCTTTTATATGCCTGAAGGGGCATATTATGTTATGGTCATGGGTGTCCGTCCATCCGTCCTGTTAGCAATTTGGTTTCTGGAGGATAACCTGAGTACTCTTTGGCCTACAGTCTTTTACCTTGATATGATTATTGCCCACATTGAGTGGATGACCCCTATTGATTTTGGAGTCAGAAGCTCAAAGGTCAAGGTCACATAGACCGTAACATTGAAAACCATTTCCGCCATGTAACTTGACAATCATTTGTTATAGAGACTTCAAACGTTATATCATGATTGCACACGTTGAGTGGATGACCCCTGTACATCTTGAAGTCAAAGGTCAAGGTCACAGTGACATAAATGTTTAGAATCATTTACACTTTGTGTCTTGACAACCATTTGTCATAGAGTCTTCAAAATTCATATAATGGTTGCACACATTGATTGACCCTTTTGATTTTGGGATCAGTAGGTCAAAGGTCAAGGTCACAGTGAACTAAGCACTGAAATCTATTTCCGCTGTAAAACTTTATAACCATTTGTCATACAGACTTCAAACTTCATACATTCATGATTGATTAGATTGAGAAAATGACCCAAGTACATTTTAGGATCAGTGGGTCAGGTGTCAAGGTCACAGTGACCTAAACACTGAAAAGCATATCTGCTGTATAACTTGGCAACTACTTCCCATACAGACTTCAAACTTCTTAGGATGATTGCCATCATTGATTACATGACGGATAAGTACATAAAAGGTCAAGGTGACAATCAACTAAACAATCAATATTTCTGCACTATAACTTGATAACTATGCATCACAGCATGAACATCATAACTTCTGAAAGATTAACATTTATACAAATTATAAAACCTTAAATTCAGATATGATAAAAATCTATAAAACTCTGAAATTAAAATTATAAAATATTAAAAATCAGTATATTTTAAATCAAAAACAAAAAATTAATAATTTAAATCAAATCATTTAATTTCAAAGCCTAAGGTTTCCTCTCATTCACAAATGCATCATAATTAAATAAAGCACTCTGCGGGCATATAATGCTCTGCCTGACGGTGCTCTTATTAAGTAGTATGTTAAGATTACTTTTTTTCAGGTACATTTTTAGCTTGACTGTTTTCAAAGAAAAAGTCAAGCTATTGTGATTACTGGGTTGGCGATGACATCGTGCAAAAACTTTAATGTACCTTATAACTCGTTAACCAAAAGGCTTATAGTCTAGATCCTTGGTGTGTAACATTGTCTAGTAGATCTCTACCAAGCTGGTTGAAATCATGACCCCAGGGTCAGTATTGGCCCTGTCCCGGAGTGGGGGGAGTCACTTGATTTTACATATACTTGTTTAGGAAAAACTTTAAAAATCTTCTTCTCTAAAACCTCTTGACACAGAGCTTTGTAATATGTTGTTAGTCATCCGTTATTAGACCTCTACCAACACTGTTCATATTATGTCCCTGGGGTCAAAATTAGCCCCACTCAAGAGGTCACTTTGTTTTGCATAGACTTATGTAGTAAAAACCTTGTTATGGGATAACACAAATCCTAGAATTTAACTGCATGGGACCTACCCCCACCCCTGCAACAGTACCCCTTTTCGTTTTTTTAGTGGGTAGGGGTAGGTACATGTACTTGTGCTCTCCCTCCCCACTACCAGACACACCCACCATGGTCAATGGACATACTTGACATACTTTCATGTTTTTGAAGCTACCTCATTGAAATTGTAAGCATTTGTCTAATTTTTCATGCTGACTTTAACTAAATCTAATGTTATATTTTCGCAATCTGCTATTCAACACATGCCTTAGTTGTAATAACTAGCCCCCCACTCCCCAGCTTTGTTTGGTAGCCAGTTTTTCAGGTGAGCAACCCTAGGCCATCATGGCCCTCTTGTTATGATTTCATTTAGCATGATGTTTTACATCCATAATAAATTTTCATGTTTTCTTGACAGTTACAGAATAATAAAACCCTTTTCAGTTCAAGCTTAAAATCTATTAATATGCCCGCGTTTCTGACGGAAGAGTGTTAATTCCGCTGGTTTATCCTGGTCCTTTGAGTAATCATTTTTGTAGAACTACAGAAGAGCTATTCATTTCAGTATCAGTCTCAAGTTTCTTTCTTGGAACTTTAAGCAGATTATGGTGTAATCAGCTTCACTTTGGAAATATAGTAAAAACAAGATTTGTATTCTCTTTTATGAAATTGCTGTTTGTCTTTTTGTCTATATTATACACAGTAACTGTTTCTACTAATAGAAAAATATTATAAATACTGTAAAAATTCTTCAAAAAAATGTCATAGTTGTAACATAGATAATTTTTATAAGATTGCCTTTTTATGCTGGCTTACCTATCACACTGTAAGTCATGTTTAATGTCTTGAGTGTTTCTTGCATTGACTGTGATTTAAAATCAAGAACTTATTTATTAGGAAAAAAGTTAGGGGATAAAATGTCTTAACTTTACAAGCACATTTAGCTGGCACAGACAAAACTACTGGCAAACACATTCTTTGTATTTTGTTGTTGTTGGTGTGTTTTTTTCTGTTGTAGGTATTAGTTTTAAAGACTGATTTTTCTGTGTTATTTAGTTTGTTATGTTTGTATTTTAAAGCTTCTACAAATAGTTGGAGTTATCTGTATATTTTATTTTATTATTTTAAATGTCTACTCTCAAATGTTAATGTTATTTAGTTATGAAGAAAAAATGAAAATTACTGCTCATATAAAAATGTAGGAAACATATATAATTATTTCAAAAGTCTTGATAATAAGTGTTTGTTTTTTTGTAAAACAGGTTAGAAGTAAGTTTTAAAAAAGCAATAACGCAGTTGCTAATTAAAAAAATTATTTAACATCCATCCTTCAGTAGACATTAAGCTTACAGTCATTTTTGCATGTATATATGTTGTAGAGATTAATGTTGTAATTTATTAAAATGCTTATAATAAATTGTAACTTTTTCTCATTCATGGCTTTGGGGAGTATTAACAAAAATTTATCAAACCATACAGGTTGATCAGTCCCAAGTTATATGTATGGGAAAATGACAGCGCAAGAAAAGCTTTGTATATTGGTCACAATATTATATGATTTTGTTTTATAAAAATCAGCTGTAACATTATGTCAAAATGTTTATACATAAACAGGAGTAATGTATTTACATTGATGTGTCTTAATTTGATTACTGTTAGATTGTATTATCATTGCATTGCTATAGTGAAAAGTTTGTGTCATTGTGTTACAAATGTTATTGTTCACCTGATACTTGTTTCAAAGTAGACAGTAGGGATTTATTATGTCTCCACCATATCTGGGTGAGACATATTCTTTTTGCCCTCTCTGTCTGTCACACTAAGTGGCCATTCAATAACTTAAGTCCTGTTTGACCCACAGCTTTCAGACATCATAGGATGATTGCCCTTATTGAGTAGAAGAACCCTATTATTTTTGGCATCAGATGTTTAAAGGACAAGGTCAGAGTGACCTTGAACGTGAAAATGGTTTTGGCTTTATAACTGGAATACCTTTTGAGCAAGAGCTTTGAAACTTTATAAGTTGATTGTCTTCATTGAGTACAAGAATCCTATGTTTTGCAGGGATCAGTTGTTCAAAGGTCTAAGGTTAAATGTGAAAACTGTTTTTGCTCAGTAACTAGAGTTTCTTTTGACCCAAAGCCTTCAATCTTCATTGGATGATTGCCTTTATATCGAATAAGATCTCTATTGCTTTTTGGGGTCAGCTGGTCAAGATCACAGTGATCTTAAATGAGAAAATAGTTTGCGCTCAATTACTGGAGTACCTTTTGGTACAACACTGCATTGGATGATTGGTCTTACTGAGAATAATTATTGTTTTTGGGATCAGTTGGTCAAAGGTTAAGGTTACAGTAACCTTGAATGTGAGAATAGTTTCTGCTCAATAATTGGTTACCATTTGAGCCAGAGCCTTCAAACTTCATAGGATGGTTGTCCTTGTTGAGTAGAAGACCCTAATTGTTTTGGGCAAAGGTCAAGGACACAGTGCCATTGATGTTTCAGGGGGAGAAAAAACATAAGTTGTACAAACTTATTTCCTAAATGATGTTAAGCAAATGATATTTAGATATAAAGATTTCATATTTGTATACATAATGGATAAAATTTATTGAAATGTGCCATAAGCCAGGTAAAAAAATAATGTAGAAGCTTTCAGACCTGGACCTTTGTTTAGTCCTATAAGCTGACATTAAAAATGCTAGTCATAGTCTTGATACGAGAAATTTTAGACTTAAAAATACTAAGCAAGTAATAAACTTCAAAATGGCATACTGACTTTGTAATGTTACAAATAACTAATGCCTGCCCTTTAGATAACTAAGATACAAGTTACTTCATTTATATTTTTTACGAGATACACATGTATTCTTCATAAGTCATGGGCTTCTAATTATAAGACATTGTGTATTGATGTTTATTGGTGAAATCCACAGCTGTACATAACAATTTCTACTTGAATGAAACCTTTACCCTTCCATTATTGTGATATTTGAACACTTATTTAAAGAAAAGAATTCTGTAAAGATTTGAAATCTTTGAAACATTTGTTTCTTTATGTGGCTCACATTGTGTTTACTAATAAAAGGAGCTTTTTTTAACAAAAAGGAGTTCTATTTTCTTTTACCTGTAAGTCAGTGTTTGAGGGCCATACTTTTTAGCTCACCTGAGCACAACACACTCAAGAAGAGCTTTTGTGATCTCCCTGAGTCCATTGTGTATTTTTAACTTTCAACTTTTAACAACATCGTCTCCTCAACCACTTGATAATAGTTGATGAAACTTGGTAGGTATGTTCTTGGCATGAAACTCTACCAAAGTTATTGAAGGAATTCCATTCTATGCCGTACTCTGATAGCTATGGCAACATGAATAAAAAACCTGTAAAAATCTTTTGATTATAGATCCATACACTGCTCATGTCAGTTTTAGCAGTTATACAACAGATGAGTGATTTAGGGCCATTTGTAAATAGTTCAAAGGCTGTCTTAACAACACTGAAATGTTTTAGGTTAAATTAATATTTTGAGAATGAAGACATTTACAGAAGTTAAGAATAAAAGGAGAGCTCTTAAGGCTTCGTTCAGGTCCTAGCAGCTAGGAGTCACCTTATATGATTCCAGACCTTGAATCTTAAACTGAACCATTATTCTTTGTCAAAGTAGCGTTTCATTACTTCTGAATTTATGTTCAGGGATAACAAAATTCAATAAAAGCAAATCTCGTAATTTCAGAACTATGACTTTTTTCATGTTCTTTGTAAAATAAGAGTATGCAGAATAACCATGACATATATGTTTCTGTAGGTCATAGGCACTACGAATCCATGGTGGCTTTATAGCTAAATGTGTGGTCTACTCGGGATTGATAAGACTTAGAAGAAAACAAATATTGTTAACATGAATTTATGCAATATCATGTCCTTACTTCATTATAATTTCTTGAAGAAGTGCGTACTATAAAAAGGGGTTGTAAGACAGGTCAGATGTGAGATCTTCATGTAGGAATTATTGAACAGACTGTCAAAATGTCGAGCTAAATATGAGAAAAAAATCAGCAGCTACATAGCCAAAAGAAGATTTGAGATATAATTTACTTTCTAATTACTTGACACAAGTACAAGTAGGGCATCCGTCTCTACTGTAGTCCCCAATGTCATATCCAGAATTACATGTTAAAACACAGTGTAAAATGGCAACACATTCTCCTGGAGAGGGCGTAATTATCTGTTCTACTGGATCTGAAATATATGTAATGTGAACATTGAAACCTTTCTTTACTGTCCACTTTAGGCCAAGTGTTAGGTATAATAACAATAATTAGGTCTAATAATAAAACAAGTACATTATAGAGTACATGTATATTAGACTGAATATTCCTTTAAATTCACGTAAGCCAACCTTAAAAGATCCTATTTACAAATTAAACCATATTGTTAAAAGTCAGAATACATACTGTGGGAGCCAGGTGCAGCACAAGATGGTCCAATACAACCAGTAGCTGTAAGAAAATAATTGCTTATGATATATGACAATTAGTATTGTGGGGTAGAATATAATAGGTAGGGAGGACATTAGGCATGTTTAGACATCAAGGCTCAACTTAAAGTGGGTGTATACTGGAAAAGAAAAGTTGCAGAAGAAGAACAAATAAAGAACATATAGCTTACAAAATATATTTACCGGTACCTTGATGGATGCATTTACAATCTGGACAGGTTTCTCCATCCCTCTGTGTTAGATTGTATGTCCCTTTACACTCCATTATACATGCGACAGTCTCTGGACAGGCTTCCATGGCGGTCAGATCTTTTGATGTATCAGGTATGACTCTTGAGCCTTTGTACACACACATGTATAAAGATTTGATCATTGATATGCAATGTGAACATATACGCAAGGAAGATACGTCATTAGGTAGCATTCTAGAAAATTACTCGCCACCCAAAATTTTGAATACAGTCGTAAATAAAAGCCAGTCGTTTGCCCCAAGTGTATATAACTGTCTTGACAAAAAAAGAACAGATTTATTACCTTCTATATTGTTGCTTGGTTTCTCTACTACAATTTTTGGTCTGTTTCCAGTGTTCTGATGTGGCTTTTTGATACTTGTATTTTGTGTTATCACTATTCCTATAGCAGAAAACAGACTCAGGCAAACAAAGGTGAATGTGTTCTGATATTGGTGATATTTACTAGTTTATCACTAGAAACCTATTTTTGATATAAAATGATAGTAAGTCTTCATGAAGGTTGTTTCAATAAATTTCCTTTTTTTATTTTCATAATAGATCCATACATTTTAAAGCCATTTAACTACATGGTTAGTCAGAAATCATTAACAGAAATTTTATACATATGTATTGTAGTTGCGTTAACTTCTTTGACATTAATAAACAAAAAAAATTGTATACGTTCATTACTTGAAGAGTGTTAGTATTCATACAAAGAAAGGGCATTAGCTATGCCCGAATTAAAGTGAATGAATGTGAATTTAGTAGAGGTAACATTTTGATCCAGTCTTCATACAAATTGTTCAGAATTTCTCGAACAAGAAATCTCAGTGTTCGTGAAACTTGATCAGAGTATATGTCTTGAATATGCTGAAGATTCTAAACTGAATCATGTAGAGTAAATAACAAGATCTGTTGAAAACACTGTGGGCAGTCTAAGAGGTTACATGTTTGGCCTAATGGTTTTAACACTTGGTCAAAATGTTCATCTTGATAATTTCTTTCGGTGAAATTTAAACTGGGTAAAGCAGCATAATAACATGGTCTATAGGTACTGATAAGAAAACCATGTACGTCACAGAGCTCAAATTTTACTAGAATTTGGCGGAATGTTTATGTAGATGATAATGTGTTAACAGATATTGAAACTTGGTCATGCCAGCTCAAGATTAAAACATAGTTAAATGGATAAAAAGAAAATCTTGTCTGACTGAAAAAAACTTAAGAAAAATTTCTATATGACAAATTACATTTGACCAATACATTTTCAATAAGGAAAGTTGTACCCTGGTCAGTGATAAAGGGCCATCACGGCCCTCTTTTTTGCTCATCTGAGCACAAAGTGCTGAGGGTGAGGTTTTTCTGATCAGTCTTTGTCCGTCGTCCGTCCGTCAGTCTGTCCGTCGTCAACTTTTCTTTCAAACCACATCTCCTCTAAAACCAAAGGGCCAAATTTAATGAAACTTGCCTGGGATGTTACTTGCATGAAGCTCTACCAAATTTGTTCAAATTGTTCCAGTCCATTACATTTCTGGTTCACTGGAGCTAAAAAAAGATTTTAAAAGTTGGATCTTTGAAAATCTTCTTCTCCGAAACCTCAAGGCCTGAGGCTTAGATATTTGGTACGAAGCATCATCTAGTGGACCTCTACCAAGTTTGTTCAAATTATGACCTTGGGGTCAAAACTGACCCCACCCCAGGGGTCAGTTGAGTTTACATAGATTTATATAGGGAAAACTTAAAAATCTTCTTGTTGGAAAACACAAGGCCTAGAGTCTAGATATTTGGTGTGCAGCATTGTCCAGTGGACCTCTACCAAGTTTGTTCAAATCATGGCCCCTTGGTCAAAATGGCTCCGCCCCAGGGGTCACATGTTTCACATAGAGTTATATAGGAAAAACTTGAAAAATCATCTTGTCAGAAACCGCAAGGCCTAGAGTTTAGATATTTGGTATGTAGCATTGTCTAGTGGACCTCTACTAAGTTTGTTCAAATCATAGCCACTTGGTCAAAAAGGCCCTACACAGGGGGTCACTTTTTAGATAGAGTTGTATAGGAAAAGTTTAACAAATCTTCACATCAGAAAAAAAGGCATAGAGCTTAGATATTTTGTATGTAGCATTGTCTAGAGGACCTCCACCAAGTTTGTTCAAATCATGGCTCCTGGGTCAAAAATGGCCCCGCCCCAGTGGTCACATGTTTTATATAGAGTTATATAGGAAAAACTTTAAAAATCTTCTTTTCAGATACCACAAGGCCTAGAGTTAAGATATTTGGTGTACAACATTGTATATTGAACCTCTACCAAGTTTGTTCAAATCATAGCCTCTGGGTCAAAAAATGCCCCGCCCAGGGGTCATCTTTATATAGAGTTATATAGGAAAAAGTTTTAAAAATCTTCTTGTCAGAAACCACAAGGCCTAGAATTTAGATATTTGGTATGCAGCATTGTCTAGTGAACCTTTACCAAGTTTGTTCAAATCATGACCCTGGGGTCAAAACTGGCCCCACCTGTGGGTCATTTGACTTTACACAAAGACTTATATAGGAAAACTTAAAAAATCTGCTGCTCTGAAACACCAAGGGCTAGACCTACAATTTTTTATTGTTATGTCTCCCCCCAACCCCGCCCTTCTGCTGGAGACGTATTGTGTTTGCCCTGTCCATGGGTGTCTGTTTGTCTGTCTGTCTGTCACACTTCGTTTCCTTTCAATAACTTGAGGACCAGTTGACCCAGAGCCTTCAAACTTCACAGGGTTATTGCCCTTATTGAGTAGAAATAAAACCTTTTGTTTTTTGGGTCTGTAGGTCAAAGGTCAAGGTCAGAGGGACCTCTAGATTGAAAACAATTTCCATTCAATAACAGGAGTACCATTTCACCCAGAGCCTTCAAACTTTATAGGATAAATGCCTTTACTAAGTAGTAGAAACATAGTGTTGTTGTGGCTAGTAATAATGTCAAAGGTCAGGGTCACAGGGACCTTTAGAGTGAAAAGTATTTATGAAGAGTAACTGTAGCTAGTACCATTACACCCAGAGCCTTCAAACTTTATAAGATAATTGTATTAGAGGAACCCTATTGTTTTTAGGGTCCATAGGTCAAAGGTTAAGTTCACTGGCACCTCTAGAGTGAAAACTGTTTCTGCTCAGTAACTGGAGTACCATTTTACCCAGATCCTTCAAACTTCATTGGATGATTGTCTTTACTCAGTAAAAGAACCCTATCATTTTTGGGGTCAGTAGGTCAGAAGTCAAGGTCACAGGGACCTGTAGAGTGAAAACTATTTCTGCTCAGTAACTGGAGTACCATTATGCCCAGAACCTTCAACATTCATAAGGTAATTATATTAGAAGAACCCATTTTTTTGTCGTCTGTAGGTTAAAGTTCAAGTTCACTTGGACCTGTAGAGTAAAACTATTTCTGCTCAAAAATTTGAGTACAATTACACCCAGACTCTTCAAACTTATTGCAAACTTATTCAAACTTGCAAACATTGAACACCCAAACAACCAATAACGATATACTTGTAACATGAACAATGAGACTCAGGTGAGCGATATAGTGCCATCATGGCCCTTTTGTTATAAATGAAATGTTGAAACTGAAGGCCAAAACAGCATCTTACCTGCTGGTTTATCTATACCAGAGGAGATAAGTGTAGGTTCTGTAGGGGAAACAATATTCCCTGGCAAGATGTTTGTATGCTCTGTATTGTTCCCCACTGTAGAGAGGAAAATGTTCCCATTCTTTCCTGAAGTGAAACAAGTTCAGCTCATTTTAACAACCTGTTGTAACAAAGGCCATGTAACCAACACTTCACTGAGTCATTTGCTTTGCTTAAGGTTTCATCTGCTTTAGAATAATAGTTTGCACTAAGTACTTGCATCACGGTGTACTGAAAACAAACATAATTGTGGTGGGGTGTCGGGAGCGGGCTGATGTTGAAAAATGTATATTTGAAAAGCTTCTCAGCCTCCATATATGTTTGTCTTAAAAATTAATGTATAGAAATAGAGTAAATGTAGTTTGTAGCTCCTGTAGCAAGTTTTAAGGATACCAAAAACAGAAACTATAACTTTATTATTGCACAGACTGATAAGATGACGACAGACAACCAATGGCAGACGGAGCAACAACATCAAGCAGAGTCATCTGTGTTGCAGTCGCGGGAACCATTAGGAGTTGATGTTTCTTACAATTTAAAAATAACCCTTGAAATACACGAAACAAATTTCTCAGGGGTTAAAAGGTAATAAGAAATTAAGATATATAAAAGTTGTTTCACAGAAGGACGGAATAAAGTCATTTACTTTTCCTTAACTAATATTTGTATTACATTTGAGTATAGGTTATTTAAAAACACCATCTTTCGAAAGCTGACAAACTTATAAATTTTAGAGGAATAGTTTAGCACAAACTTGGTGCTTCAGTTCATTGAACTAACGATGCTATGATGGACTGCTGATGGTGTTCACTGCCGACTTGCACTGAAGAAGATACTGTAACATTTATAATTTTATCAGCAAATTGACCAACAAATCGGGTGTCTTTTATAAAGAAGAACTAGAACTTCATTTTCTTCAAACACAAGTTAGATTCACGGAATGAAAACTGAAAATGATATATGAAACACAGAGTAGTCTTTTAAAAAGCAGAAATTTCAGTATGGGTTGTTTTACCTGTCGAGAGTTATATCTATGGTGTTTTCAGTATTTTAAAGCTGTGGGTACCACACACATGTTTATAAATGCCTTTACTGGCTTTTTACCTGTACCCGGTTGGAGACACACGCAGCTGGGACAACCATCAGGCCCACTCTTGAACCCAAACGTACACCGTTCTGGACATGCAAAATCATCCTTGCATTTTAATATCCTCTGGACCACTATTGCCTGAACATTTACATTATTTGTTGTTTCTGCAATAACAAAGAGTTAAACGTCGTTTAATTAACAATACATTGTGTGTTTATCAATCACATCATATATTGCATAGTGAAATCCATGGAACATTTACATAAAGATAAAGATTTTATTATGGGTATAAACTGTATGTACTATTTTAAGACTTATTAAATGACATAAAATAATAAAAATATAACCTGATGGTGCAATGCAGCTACATTTGGGACAACCCTCCTTGTCAATCTTAAATCCTACTGTACACCCGTAAGTACATGATAAGGGCTGTTCACATTTTAACGTTAGCGGCTGTGCTGAAATCAAATCTTTAACTTTAAGACGGAGAATCATACTGGCATTTAGTTCTTATATAGTAAACTGCGAATGCGAGTCTGTACAAATATCAGTAATCAAATAGCTGTTGCAATGAAAGCATTAATATATCATAGTAAAGTAACTTAGTAAATGTATCCGTACATGACCCGTACATTTTAAGCATTGTATGAAATGTCATGTGCTGATGCGTCAAAACTCGTGCTGAACTTCCCTATTTTAGACAATGAACAATCCAAAGTAACTTTCAAAATGAGGTTTTAACTGGATTGTTGTTTTTTATAAAAATCAATTTTAAAAAAACAAGCATAAGTTCAAATAGATTTTATATTATATTCACTTCAAAACAGATGGAACCTTTTTTTTCACCGACTCAGTCAAATCACAAATGCCTGGCTACTTTAGGTGTCATACTAGTATATCGTTTTACCTATCTCCTGAAATTGATTTGTTATAGGAAAAACTTTACAGAAGAGCAACAGAATGTTTAGAGCATATTGTCTTAAATATGTGTATTTTCATTTCTAGGAAACTCTAAGACCAGTAAACCTGTGATGTTTACTCACGGACGGCGTGAATAGCGGAACATGCTGGTCCAACACAACCAAGTCCTGAGGGCTTGACAATTATTGGTGAGGGTGTCCGGGTCATGGGAATGGCGCCTTGTAAATAACCTGGTGTTTAAAATTTGAAAACGTTAAGAAACAGTTCGTCAGGATATATGCCTACAGTTGTGCAGCATGAATGCATCACAGAACGAATCAGGTGAAAACACCCTACCTTCCATTACATGAGAATTACAACAACACTTCATGATCTTCGATTCGCACTTGATCACTGTTACCAATGCTTTGTATGTGACTCTAACTTACTAGATACATCATTTAAGTACTATGCACTTCGTAAACCACCAAAAGTTTTCGATCGTCTTTGATAGTATGATCTTACCCATCGGAGTTACTGTCACTTAATCAATTGGTGCTACAAAGGATTGTTCATAAGTTTTGTTGCTGGCTTGAAGATGAAAAAGAAATAAGAAACGGGCATAAAATTCAAACCAAGCACATATCAATACTAACTACGGTTGTCGAGGAAATGTCCTATTTTCCAAAACAATGAGTTATGCTTTTAAAAGAAACTTGATCGACCTATATAAACAAAGCCTAACATTTGATATTTCACAGGTTGTTCTCACAACAGATATGTAAAGAGAGCACATAATACAGCTTGTGATCAAAGTACGTCATGATATAAAGGTATACATTCGAATATGATATAAATTGAAAGAGTGGAAATCTGATACCTTTAACTGGCTGAAGACACGTGCAGCTTGGACAGCCGTCTCTCCCTGTCTTGAATCCAAAAGCGCATTGTTCTTGACAAACAAATTGTTCTTCACATTCTAATTCCTTTTCCACTACCACGTTTTGGACTTCATTTTTATGAGTAGTTTCTGGAATGTTAGTAAAACAGAAGCATAGTTTATTGCACAGTTCATTTTATAGTACTTACAGTATCCTTACGAGGTTTACCAAGTTAACATATATTTACAGACAGCTAATACCACTAAAAATTGAAATGCAAATTTAAATTCCATTTTTGAAATCAGAAAAAATGGTTTTAAAGATAAGCTTTACCAGAAGGGGCTATGCAGCTACATTTGGGACAACCCTCCATGTCTGTCTTGAATCCTACTGTGCATCCGTAAGAACATGTTAAGAGCTGTTCACACTGCAATACTAACCGTTGTGCTGAAATTTATTTGCAAAAGGAAATATGTAAAGATAAAATGCAACTTATTTAATGTGTGTAAACAAAAAAATAATAAACAGGCATTCAGCCTGAAGAAATCATTTGTGCTTAGCAATATCTGCAAGACTTTTTATACAATCGTTTTAAATGCATACGAGTGAGCTTGTAATGAAAGCCAAGGTATGTATGTATGTATGATAAGTTGTTTACTTACGGACGGCGTGTATAGCAGAACATGCTGGGCCAATGCAACCAAGACCTGAAGATTGAACTATTTCTGGTGACGTCATCTGGGATAAAGGATGTGGTTGCTGTGCTGGTAATAGTTAAATGTTTTGATATTACACGCGCCATACGACTGAAGTTATGCGATCCAGCAGATCTTGATCGAACTCAAACGAGATTTGAAAATTTTATCACTATCATAAACATTATCGGAATAGATTCTTTAAGTGGTACTATATTATAAATGTTTAATCTTTTGCTTTCTCTCGTTCTGTAAAATACATGCAGAGGTATAACCTTATTTTTGTCTGATGCCTAATCAAGGCCGAAATCGACATTGTAGTTATCTTTTGATAAAAAAGAAACTCAGATATGTTGTTCAAACATTTTAATTTAAAAATTCAGTTAAGCAGTGACCGAATATTTTGAATTTCTGTTTTAACCTGTCACTGGTTCCAGGCATATACATGTAGGACAACTATTGTATCCAGTCTTATAACCCAGAGAACACTTGTCCACACAGGAAAACCTTGGATTACACGTCAAAGCTGAGTCTATTGTCGTGGTCTTCACCTCGATTCGGAGCCTTGTCTCTTATAATTAAAATGATATGCTTTTGACGTGTGTTCTTTGAGCTAAGTTTTGTTTTTCTTAAATATAGAAACTATCAACCATATCAAAGAGAAAAAGACATTTTTGGCATGAACTGTATAATAAATATCAATTATTAAAGTAGTTAATAGTCAAACGGAAATGTAAGTATCTTGGGAATGCACCGTGTGGAATGTGTTGTACATTTGTATGTTCGTGTAAGAGCGTTGCGAATAGTAGGAACTAAGTTCGAGCAAGAGCGTTACAAAGAGCAGGTATTAGCCCAAACTAAATTTAAGAGTAATTATACTGCTATATTTAAAGTGAATGAATACATAAAAATTACCTGATGGCTCTACGCATTTACATGTTGGGCAGCCCACTTCATCTCCCTTATATCCCACTGTACATCCATTAGGGCAGGACAAGGGTCGTTCACAAAGTAGCAATACCTTCGGTTCTAAAATAAATTAGATGCAAGGGTGATGCCACAAAAAAAGCAGTTATGACAATATCAAGGTATTTCATTTTTAACAGACGTCGTGGGCACTGAATCTGTATTCTGCATGGTCACTAGAAGCGACAATAACAGTACGGTTCAAGACCAATATCTGTATCGGAAATGATTTCAACGGTACTGGAATTAGATAGATCAGTAATTCCTTCCACTACTATAACCATTGTTTGTTAATTTGCTGTCAAATTAACCAAGTTTAGATTTTTGCAAGCAAATACCTATGTTGCACGTGCATATCGGGCACGTCTCCATGTGCGATGATGTCAAAGTGTATCCGTTTGTACATGACTTCATGCAGTGGACGGCGTCTGGACACACACGCATTATAGCTATAAAGTCTGGTTTCGTTGTTGTGACTGAAGGAGGAGGTGTCAAAGCTAGAAAAAAGATCCATCAGGAAATTAAAATTATATTTTCAAATAAAACATGTTTAAAAATGGAGCAGTAAATGTAATAGCACTGTATTTCAGTAAATTCAAGCCGAACCATTCCGAGTTACATATATAGAAACGAAAGGTTAACACCTACGTTGGATACAGTCGCAATGTGGACATTCCTGTCTGGAATTTTCCACCTGAAATCCGTATTTGCAAGAGTTCATGCAATAATCAAGGGTGGTACAGTGTCTCGCTGGAGCTTCCGTCGGAACTGGTACCAAGTACAGACTGTGGGGCGACCTTGTCGGCGCCACCAGCAACAAGTTTTTCTGTGTTTGAGCTAAAAACAAAAACAGATTGATTCTGCACAATGATTTCTGCAACTGATTTCAATAGTTAAACTGTTTTAACATACAAAATACTAACCACAAGGCATCATTGCTTTGATTCATTGCCATGTCTTTCTATTACTGAATGGAGTGGATTAACGTTTTTCTACAGTAGAATGCTCCAAAATTTGCATGGCATTAGAACAGCAATACCCCATTACACCCAATATTTCATTTTTCAAGATCAAGTCTTCGCATTTGTCATCACGTATAAGTATGAAACTGGTGTTTTTTTATAAAGTAACAATTTTGTTTTGACTGCTTGCGATCCAAGAAAAATGTGCAGTTAATATGAAGGAAGATATTTTAAGTTAACCGGGTCACTGACGTCTTGCTTACTTAGAGTATGGTTTGTTTCTATTTACTTACGGAGAAGATGAATAACTGGTTGAGGATGTTTAGTAGTTGGTTGGAAAGGCGAGAACGGTGTCGATGGTGGGCGAAGCGGAACTGGTGTTTTAGCAGGTGGAATTGCATTTCCCATTATGCGCATACCTGTTTTAGAAAATCGTTTGATTTTGTTTTATTTCTTTAACGTAGAATAGTGACTATTCGACTTTAAGCACATTTAAAATTAGATGAATTAAGGAAATGATTGTTCAGTTCACAAGTTTATACATGTACTACATGTTCTTTCATTATTTTTATTGAGTGCTAATTTCAGACAACTATTAAGGAACGAGAGAAGTGGACGACGAGATAAAATTATAGTCCACCATATCTCGAGATGTCTTTTACAAGCTCGGGTTTATTCTTCGGTTCCAGTATTACCGTTCTTTGCAGAACAAGATGGTCCAAGACAGTCAACACCTGGCAAGGAACCACCACCTTTTACTCCACCTAAAACAGTACAGAAGTAGCTATTAATATCATTGATACAATTAAGCATGAGAATATGGTTAAGAAAATGGATTAGTTTCTAGTCTAGAACTCATACACAGTCTTTCTCGTTACTTATTTATCAATAAGTAAAATGTCTAAATAAACTTGTACACTTGGAGTATATCACCTGAAAATGTATGGAACTGAAAATTTTCAGGGATCAAGAATAGATAACAACGTTAAAAGGTCTTCTGTTCCACTTTTTTAAGAATGAAAACTTGCAAATGTAAAAGGACTAAACTGAGAATTCTTAATTTGAATTAAAACTGTTATAACTACTTTTATTTGTATCCAAATTCGGTTCTTAAATGCAGAATATCTTACCAATCGGGAGTGACGTCATTTGTGCTCCAGATCCTGGTCCATTGTTGGGTCCCTCTGTAAAAAGAAAGTTTTCAAACAGGCAATTAGAGGCTGTCAATACAGAGCTTTCTTTCTTTCTTCTTGCGATGTGGTAGAGATTTATGTATTTCAAAAGTTAGCAGAAAGAGATTGTGAAGAAGTAGGTAAGGACTAAAGAGAACCTTTGTATAGGTATGATGACACTAAACTTATTATGGGCAAAAAAACTAAATGGCTTACGTCCGTTCATACAAAGTGGCCAAGTACATGATCCGCTGTCCGTGGAATGGCTGCTATCTTTAAAACAAGAAACGATTTACTTAAAATACACTGATGTACGCGTTTCATAAAAGATAATTATGTTGTATAATTCTGTCGCTAGGCTAATCTTTGATTCAAGCTAAAAAGAAAATTCTTCTAAACAAAATAGTTTAAGACCTTCATCTTATCTTCTTTTTTACAACTTTTCTGTCTATCTACTGGCTATCTTTCTGAAAAAAACACTATTCGTCTCAAGCCAGACATTGTTTCAATTTAATAAAACTGCATAATTATGAAAAGTGCGCACATTTATGAGAAGATATCAATGATACTAATTGTGAAAACTCGGAAATACATGAAATCAAAATTTTTAATGAACGAAAATAATTCTGCTTACTAAATGTACTTTGTTCTGTTTATTCTGGTTTCCTCCTCTTCTGTTAATGAAATGAATATTTAAAAATAAATACATATAATAACACATGTTTTTTTAAACACAGTCAACATACAACCCGTTTAATACTGAGTTAGATTTTATAACTTTAATCTGATGTATTCTCTTAAACAGACTATTTCTATGTAGAAAAACTTCTGTATGTAAATGAACTTTATTAAAATTACATATAAATGTATGTTGCGTATGGTGGCAACGCAGATTTGCATTACTGTTAGTCGGAAGACATTCATGATACATTAATAATATGATTGTAACGCTAAAAACCTAGCGGAATAAATGCTTGCTAACATTTTTTTTATCAAACAGAAAAAAATACTATTTCGCTGTAAATGTCTATATAAAGAAGACAACGCCCTGTTGAATCAGTAAATAATCTTAACCAATGTGGAGCGCTGTTTTAACTTACTTGAAACAGAAGAAGACATAGAAAGTGTGACGATGACTGTATATATACATTCCATTCATATATAACAAATATGTTATTAACCTATCACAAGTACCGAACACTTGATTAGGCCAAAATCGTGGAGAGTACTCTTTAATATCCACGTTTATTACTTTGATGTGCACATATACATGTATATTGTGAGTAAATATCTAGTTTGTACCATGTTCATGTCATTCGATTCAAGCTAGTTAAGACAATGTACTGGCTGTCTGCGTGCATACTTCCGATTTTCAGCCATTAGCTAGCTTCAAAGTAAACTGGCTAAAATGATTTCATTTTACATCATTCTGGAAACATGCTTACTCGCATTCGTCTCATTTCTCTTCACACACGTGCAGCTCTGACATCCGCCCGCGTTGTCCTTGTGTCCAAGTTTATACCCTTCTTTACAACTTAGCATACATAAGATAGTTCCAATACAGTCGTGGCTTTCTTCATGTTTCATTTCCGGTTTGTAGTTTGAAATAACCGGTGGTGACATTCCGTTTGCTGTAACACACGAAATCAAATGTGACTTGTATAAAACAAAATAAGACATCTAAAACTGGTTTCTGTCCAGGGTGGTCCAGAT
The DNA here is from genome assembly GCA_012932295.1 of Cyclina sinensis. NCBI lineage: Eukaryota > Metazoa > Mollusca > Bivalvia > Venerida > Veneridae > Cyclina > Cyclina sinensis. Next base: position 2,366,713 of record JAAONU010000011.1, read on the forward strand.
CCCCCTAGATTAACAAAACTCCCCAGCTCCTGTACCCCTTCTGAATTTCCGTCGGACCACCACCCCACTACACACACCCCCATCCCCCTGGACATGGGATCAGGTCTCCTGGTCAGAATTTCTGGATCTGCCAGCGACATAAAATAGATTTAAATTCCAATAACCTGAACAATCTAAAACATACAGATGGTGATTTAGGCAGCTCGTTCATGCAGATGTAAGTCATTGACTGTCAAAAGGTTCCGGATTGGACGTGGTGTAGTAGGTCTAGTAGATAAATATGTGTTTCTATGCCATTTTCTTTAACTTTACATGGAAGACATTTTCATAGACGTGTTGTGGTTTCTTTTAAGGCAATTAAATATCAATTTTTCTTTGATCCATTATTAGATAAAGTAGGAAAATTGATGTTAGTGTGCGATACGTCAACTTTTTTATGGCAGAATACAATAAGCAATTTATAAGCCAACGTTTTCTATTTTTACCTAAAAGGATAATTATAGTAACAACATGATATTAATAAACAAGTGAGTTTGCATACAACATGCACGTTATGTAAGGATTTCTAAAATATACCACAGATAAAAATAAACTGTAACAAATGTCCATATAATTTACAAGAACTACTAGCAGTGGAACTAGTAGCAACAACAACAATTATAACTACTACAATAACAACACTCAAGCATTTGCATAACACTTTCAGTAGTTAATAGATCGGGTCATTACTTATAGACATAATCGAGGGTTGTCGGCATTATATTTTAAAGGGAGTCGATATTGTATAGAAAATAGTGTGAGTTTGTTTCGTTGCCGTGGTAGTTAAATTTCAACAAAGTATTTTTGATGAATTTTAAACCAAGTCCTAAATTACAGGTACATAATATAGGTACATGAATGTTGTATAATTCTCAAATGACATATAAATCTCAATAAATAATGATTTATTTGGCACAGGCGTTACGAAGGCAGCTATGTTTTCCAAAGACAATTTTGAAAGGATTTTCATCGTGCTGTTGTTTCGAACTGTACCTTGTTGGAAGTAGCTTATTGGACATTTATCAACAAATGAACATGGAGGATTTTTACCAGGTCCACATGGACAATATTTACACCCCCATTCGTCTTCCATCAAACACCAGGCTGGACATACGATGTCCTCTGTAATACATTCAGGCTGCGCCCCAGATATGTAGCCGTTTTGCATGGTGTTGCCAGGAAATGCCATTGGAGTCCCCATCATCATGGAGAATGGCGGGTGCTGCAGACTTCTCGTGGTTATATATTTATAACGTCTGTTTCCGTTGATTTGTCCTATGGGAAAAATAATAAAATGGAAGTGGTGATTTTTCCCGACTTTCCTCATGCATTCGCATTTTTTTGTTATTGAATCAAAACTAGAAGAAAAGAAAATGTCTTACCTGCAAAAGAAATCTTATGGGCTTGTACCTGCATTTATTGTTTATGAATTTCGAATTGCTGGACTACCTAAACGCAAATATTAAAAATATAGGTATATCCTTTTAGCTACATGTTTGATTGTAACAAATATTAGGTTCAAAGGTTGGATCAAGAATTACATGTAATTAAATTACAAAGAATCGAGTGCTGAGCTAGAATCTAATCAAGTTCATACATTTGTAACAGTGTACATACCGATGCTGGAAGAAAATATCACAGTTAAAAAGAAAGCTGTCACATTCAAATATTCCATCTTATAAATGTATGCTTCTTAAGTTATCAGTACTGAAATTATTTCATTCACTAAACCACGGAGCAGATGTTTTCTACAATGCCGGAAAGAACAATTCTTGATAAGAGTCATTTCAAGATAATTGTATCTGTTATCAGCGCTATTTTTGTTGAATAAAAGAAAATGTAACAGAAAAAATTCGTTTCTGTTTTAATTTTGTCAAAAATATGCTTTTCCTCTGTTCGGTAATGGCGATTTTGTTACTGTTTCAATAAAATAACATAGATAGAACTTCCATTTCAGTTCGGCTATGTAAATGAATTCTTTGATAGGGGAATAGGCCTAATTAACATTAACGGAAATCTTCTTACTTTCAAAATAATTCAAGTAAGATAGTAATTTTGCTTGAGACCTCAAATAAGAGCTATCCCCCCCAAAAAAAAAAAAAAAAAAAAAAAGGCGTATCAATGTTATCTTCATGCTTCATTTTTCTAACGAAGACCAATATGTCAACAGGTAAGATTGTCACTTGCATTTTTATCATACTTTTAGATAACAATCGTATTTATCATCAGCCGGAATCAGATTAAATAAGCATGTTTTATAAAGGTGGAATATTGATACAATTTACAACATACACCCTCAGAAGATATTTCAGATTTCAATGTAATACAGCATTCGGATAGTCAAACTTTTGGCTAATTCAATCAGTAATGATTAGACTATTATAAACGTTTATAATAGGTAAACTTTGTAATCAAGACGGTATTTTACTTACTGGTTGCGATATTTAAGACAATTTAAAGTTGATGACGACTTCCAAAGTGTAATAGGACATCCTAGATAATGCGTTCATGTTTTAGGCAATAGATAACTAAATTTTTAGGAAGACTTGTTCGTACTGTGCCTATATATTTATTCATTAGTACCTGCAAATAAAATCCAAGAACCACGAGATACAGCTGTTTAAACATCAATTAATTTAATAAGATTATTGTGCACATTGATCAGCGTCTCCATGCACAGTTAATTAAGGGATCATTCATTCTGATAAAAAAAATGCAAAAAAATGAAAACTATTATCATAGACATTCTACAATTTATAGAAACATAATCATTTTGGTATTTGAATTCATCTTTTTATTGTACCAGAAAAATGCATTTTCACATGGGCATAATACAATTCTGCCCAGATCTCTTAAGTGTAATAATCTGAATATCTGAGTTTGAGTAAGATAGGCCTGGGTATGGCATAGAATTAAAAGTAAACTCAGATTTTTGTATTGATAATGATGCAGACAAGAAATAGAGTGGATTGAAATTCAATCTGTTTTGTGATTGATGCAAAATCTTTTAATTAAATGTTAGTTGTTACAAAACACATAAATCAAAACAGTCTCAAGAATATCTGTTAGAGAGAGAAAAAGCAAATTAAGAATGAAATGACCATTTGATTTATTAATAATTATATCGCTCTCACAGAAGGCTTATTATGCTGAGTTCTTCTGTCATTCCTCCTAACTTTCTGTCTTTCTTTTTCTGAATGTCTCCAATAATTTTATCCTTAAAATAAAAATGTGAACATAATATCGATCAATCAGAAGGCAAGCTAATATATAAATGAACAAAGGAAGGAATGAATGAATAAATGAATGAATGAATGAATGAATTTCATACCTCAGTGAGTTTCATGTTAATGTTAAATGTTGTAGACTTTTCAACTGAAGACTTTCTTGATTCCACTAAAGGTCATGTACAATGACCATAGCATGATATAAGTCTTGGCAGAAAACTTTGCCTCTTTTCAAGCTGAAAGTCTTTCTACACTTTAAGCACTTAGATTTTTATTTCTTTTTTTCTTTTTTTAAGAAATGGAACATTTATTAAATTTTTTTTTACATCTTAATGTATTTTCAGAAACAAAAGGAGAGAAAAGGAAGCACCATGAATTTGAGGAAAGAAAAAGTCTTGCAGAGATAGATGAAACTGAAAAAGACAGTGGTAAATAACTTTCACTTAAATTGAAGCAGTTAATGAGAATATACCTTAGATACAGGAATGTTTTTATTCTGTGTGATTGCTTATCATGTTATAATTACCCAGGACAGAACCATAAAGAAATACATTATGGTAAAACAAAAGTAAACATATCATAAGTAGTAAGGTTAGTAGTTTGATTCTCATGTTATGACGTTTTTCCTATCTTTATCAGCTAAAAAAAAGAAAAGAAAAAGTCATCACAAGCGCAGAGAGGATTCGTCATCGAGTTCTTCCTCATCAGACAGTTCATCATCATCCTCATCATCAAGTGACTCAGATTCATCATCAGGTATATACTTTTACTCATAGAAAGAAGCCCAGTGTGTAACTTAGGATTAAATCGGGCAGGGTGGTGATAAAATAGAGGATTTGAAAGCAAGAAAACTGCAAAAATATTCTTTTTTGGGAGTATTGGTCATATCAGATTGAGTGAACAACGATAAATAAACTTGGTTGGATGGACAAAAAGATAGATGAATGGATGGCCATGGCTTTATTGGTTTTAAGTTAAGATTGTTATCAACATGAAAATTCTATATGCTATAAGTTTATAAATGTTAACACAGAAAAAGTTGCTTTTATTTTTAGATGAAGACTACAAGAAAAGAAGGAAACACAAACATAAGGATAAAGACAGATACAAAAAGGTACTTGCAGGAAGCATCTGAAAATATGTTTTTTGTGGAAATAATTTGTCTGAAGAACATTTGATTGTTAGATGTAATGAATGACTTTGTAAAAAGAAACTTTCACAGTAATTGTAACATTAAATGACCTTTAAAGTATTTAGAAATTTTAATTGAACCTTTGCATTTCAGCTCACTGCCAGTTTTTCCATTTTATGGATTTCAAACCTGTGTTGTGATGGTTTGGTTACATTGCACACCATAATGGATATTGATGCTGTTGTCACATGATACACTGCCATGCATGTGAAACTTATCATTCCTGGATGTACAGAAGAGAGACAAAAGACGCAAAAGCAAGGATGACAAGGGACCAGTGCAGTTGTCTGAAGTGAGTTTACTGATTTAGTTGCTAATTTGTGCTATACCTGTTACAGTTAAAGCATATTTTTTTTCAGATCATTGATGAGAAACCCGAATGTTGTTTTAGTTCACCTGAGCACAGGGCAGTTGTTTTAGCTCATCTGAGCACAGGGCAGTTGTTTTAGCTCACCTGAGCACAGGGCAGTTGTTTCAGCTCATCTGAGCACAGGGCAGTTGTTTTAGCTCATCTGAGCACAGGGCAGTTGTTTTAGTTCACCTGAGCACAGGGCAGTTGTTTTAGCTCATCTGAGCACAGGGCAGTTGTTTTAGCTCAGCTGAGCACAGGGCAGTTGTTTTAGCTCAGCTGAGCACAGGGTAGTTGTTTTAGCTCAGCTGAGCACAGGGCACTTGTTTAAGCTCACTTAAGCACATGGTTCTTGCTGTTTTAACTCAACTAAGTACAGGGAGATTGTTGTTTTAGCACACTTGAGAACAGAGTGATTGTTGTAGCTCACCTAAGCATAGGGTGAATGTTAGCTTACCCGAGTACAAGGTGATTGTTGTTTTAGCTCTGCTGAGCACAAGGTGATTGTTTTTGTTTAGCTCACCTGAGCACAGGGTGATTGTTGTTTTAGCTCACCTGAGCACAAGTTGAATGATGTTTAGCTCACCTGAGCAGAGGGTGATTGTTTTTGTTTAGCTCACCTGAGCACAGGATGATTGCTGCTTAGCTCACCTGAGCACAAGTTGATTATTGTTTAGCTCACCTGAGCACAAGGTGATTGTTTTTGTTTAGCTCACCTGAGCACAGGGTGATTGTTGTTTAGCTCACCTGAGCACAGGGTGATTGTTGTTTAGCTCACCTGAGAACAGGGTGATTATTGTTTTAGCTCACCTGAGCACAGGTTGGTTGTTGTTTCAGCTCATTTGAGAACAGAGTGATCTTTCTTTTGGAACTTATTTGCTTGCTGAGAATATTTATCGTAAAATCTTTTGGATGAGGTTGAAACAGTTACGGAGTTAAATATAAAGTCACTAGTGTGTGGAAAACTTTGTGAATACTCTACTTAATCTTCATGAAACTTGTTCAGAATGTTTGTCTTGAAGATTTCTTTGGTGTGTTTTAAATGGAGTACATGTATGGTCAAAACGAGGTCCATTCGCTGAGGCTAGACAGTGGGAAATCGTCATGCAACATGTGAATATCTCAGAAGTCAAATATTTAAGGCCCATTTATACAGTTAATTAGGAAGAAAAGAGAATTATTTAATCATTTATTTACAGTTTATGAAGAAGAAACACAGGAAAGATAAACATGAAGAGAGGAGTGCTATGTCAGGAAAGAAAATACAGAGAAAACTGAAGAAGACCAAGATTGATAAGAAGGTAAATGTGATTAATTACAAAAAAAACACCATTTCTTTTATTCTTGCTTTTCTCATTTTTTGCTACATGTACAAAGTTTCTCACAAACATTTAAAGCTTATGTAATTGTGATGATCCTTAGTTTATGAGATTTGAAGAAAATTGCATGTATATTCATTAGTATAGGTACAGACAAGAAATTAAATTTTGTGACAAACTCCAGGAATTTAAGGTTAGTTTTTCCATAAATTGCTTTTTCTTCGCTGGTAATTCAAAATCACTATGAAAGTTATGTTTTCCCAGTTTTGTAGCAAAGGACAGTTCATTGTAACACTTAAGAAATTATCACGATTTACCCCAGTCTCACAAAGTTTTCTTTATCTTTTGTTGTAGAGAGACAAAAGCCGAGAGGAGCTGCTGAAGTTTCTTAATGCTACCATGTGATATAAACTGTCATTACCTGAGCCAGGGGAGACAACTCTTTCAGTCTTATTCTTACCGGCTGGATTTATTTTTTTCGTAGTAAAGTTCAAGGTTATATTGCGTCACATTGTAGGATGATGAAAGTATGAACAAAAAGAATGCTAAGTCTTAATAGATAATTAGGGTGTTATAACTCGCTTAATTTCAGAGGGAGATATCAAATGTGACTATAACTTTTAGTCATATTAATACTTTTGATTATTTAGTAGTGAATGCAGAAAAGAATCTTTAATTATGGTAAGTAAAAACTTAATATTTAATAGATTCCAGGTATTATAGACATCTTAGACAATGGTAAAATGATTTTTATTTTTATTGAACATTGCCATAAATCTGTGATGAGTTGTTGGTAAAATCCCCCCAAAAACTATTCATAATTAATTTTAGTAATCTGCTAAATGTTATCGAGTATCAAGGGCTTCCAGGCTCCAGCTACTGTGTTACTTGTTCTTGAAAATATTTGTACAGAAAACTTGTTTTGGATCTTGTCAATAAATTTGTATGAACATTTGAATATGTTTTCTTTTAGTATTGTGTTAGTCACAGTTAAGAATCTACACATTGTGTGTCATCCTAAGGGTTAAATGTACTTGAGAGGGGAGGTAACTTCCGTAATTTGAATTCCATAATACAAATATCAAATTATACTATTTTTAACACACTAAGAATGCATGAATAGTTTGTTTTTGACTATTCAGTGTAATGGATAATTTTAGGAACCAGTCCCTGTAAAGAAATCTTATCATAAAGATATGCTTGTTGTTTTTCATTTAATCATCTCGACAGCATTCTTTAACCTTTTTCCTTACAGGTAATAGGGCACAAAACATTACTTATAGGTACGAGCGGATCTGTAAAATGGGTAGATGTAATTTGTTCTGTTGTATATGTTACATGTTATAAACCCGTTTCAAGAGGTGTGGGGTTTGGTTGGGCCCCTTGGCTTAGAATTGCTTTCTATAACGTAGCAAATCTAATATTAAATCCAGTACCCTAACCAAGGTTTGTCCCCCTCTACCCTAGGTTCAGCATCCAGGCTTGTGTTATACATGTAGTATAATCGAATAGGTTCTTATTACGGAGGACACTTGACCTCGTGACACGACGGTGAACTCTTGACATTAACATTACATACAGTCATGTAATTGTTGTTACATCATTTTATTTAAGACCTAGAAGTACTTCAATTTAGCGCTGACCAAATTGTACTGCTTAATTAACCCTAACTACATGGATTTATGTAATCACCAATAATATTTGTATAAAGGAAAAAGGTCACGATACGTGTGCGAAAGTTTGTTTACTTAACATGCTTCTCTGATACCTATATTTACCTAACAATGTGAAGGTTGTAACCTGTATAGGACCATACTAGCAATCACGTGTAAGTTTCCCAGTCTACAAATGGAAACAAACGAGCTTACAAACGAAAGAATATTTTTTCATAGGACACTGAACTACATTTTATGTATATAAGGATTTAAAGAAAAATTAACTGAAAAAAATGTTTGGGTTTATTATGCCCATTTATTCAATATATTACCATTTTATGTTCCTGTGTTCTATAAATGATAGTTATTCATCCTTAAATCGTCTCTAAAAATAAAACCCAAAACATATACGATTTAAAACAAAACATTTTTTTTTTAATTTTTATTTTATTTCATTTTTTACTGAAGAAATTCATTAAAAAAGATCATTTAAAAAGATTAATAATCCTGCATAAAATATATGTTTTAAGTTTCATAAAAACTTCCTGTTGTTCAAAAGTTTATGTTCGTAAAACTCACTTTAGTGTGTCCAAATTTGGAAAAGCGCTCAGATATTTTTGACCAGTTTTGAAATTTTCAAGTGTTTAACAATAAAATGTCGCTGACAAGTGTTAACAATTGAAACTACTATAAATCAAACCACGTGATCTATTGAACAGTTTTCGGAATGACGTGAAGTTATCGGATGTGACCGTTCGTTGCGTAGGGTCAAGCGGCTGTAAAACCCAGATCGTTTGATCAAGGTTATTTCGACCTGCTTTGACCAAACCAGGTGCGAAGGTTGTATTTAAGTTGATTTACAAGTTATGTAAACAATAACCAAGAAATTATCGAAAAAAAAAGAAACGGAAACTGGATTGCTGCCAAGGTATTAGGTAAACATTATAGTTATCTATGAGTTCACACATCGTGCAAAGCGCTTTCTCAACTTAGTTCTATAACTAATATTCCTCCAAAAGCATGGAGTGATTACGTCCAAAAACCAGGCACGGAAGTAATTTCAGTTGTGTTTACTCGTACATGACGAGCAACATTTATAATTTATTTATAATGGACTGTGGAATTTCTGTTGTAATATTTCTGTATCTTGACCATTGGTCAAATTATTTACTGTCCGCAAAGAGATCCGTAAAAAAGGTTCAGGTGTCAGTCGCAGGAAAACCTTTTTTCATTATTCTGTTTTGTTTAAGCCGTACTTAAACGAGTTATGCGAAATTTTACCAGAACAGCATGAGCGTTTGGTTCTGAAAGTTAAAACTCGAAGATATTCCGTGTTACTTAAAACTTAGAAACATTGATAATCATTTACAAAGTTTATGATCAGACTAAAAGGCATTTAACTATAGATATTAAAATATCTGACAGAGTTAACTTGAATTAACATGCAATAAACTCCAGTTAGCGTTTGCAAATGTCTCAATTTCTTCAGTAATTGTATTTACAAAAGATGACCGTATGCTAATTAACGCCCTAACACCCCTCCTAATTTCTTCCATTGAGATTGTATCCCAATATATCCCTAAATAAAGTGAACAAGCGGTCAGTTTAGGGTCATGCAGGGGACGAAAAAGTCCCTAACTCGCTATATGAACAGATTGCGAGAGTTTTAATCAAGCTGCGAGTCCATATGTCACCTTGTACAATACTGCGCGTAATTCTCGGGTATTGTGCACGACAATTCACATCATATCGCCCAACACTTGCCTCTCATTGATGTCCAGAGATTAGGATTTTGAGTACTGGAGGGTCTGGAAGTGGGCCTTTCTGAGCATCTGCAAGGAAAGGTAGCATCACGTCTGAACTGTTTATCTATATTTGGCTATTGTAAAACCATTTGCATCAATGTTTCACTTTAAGTTACGGTAAAATACTAGTGCTCTGTATTGAAGGGTAAGCACATTATTATTATACCATATTTATATAGCACTTTTCATGCATACATGCGTTCAAAGGTATTTTACAGTTTTATATGAACATATACAGATGTGTTACGTATGATAGAAACTATATAATAACACCAAAAAATACGTGGGAAAGAAATTAAGATTAAACAGAGGCAACATCAAAAAATCTATAGATAGATACAACCGTATATAGAGTTAGAGTTTACAAAATAATAAATCTGAAAATGATTGAACTATCTTATGAAATAAAACTGACATGTAATAAAAAACAAGATAAACCACATGCCTAACCAATCAGCTGAAGGATAAAAAAATAAGATAACGGTCAAATAGTTGTTGTCCATGAGCCGGCCTATATTTATCTAAAGGGGTGACTTTTTAAAGTAATCACATGAACTAGAGTCTCTAACATTTCCGCAGTCTACGACTCGGCATCAGTCGCAAATCCTCGATCACCAAACTTGTCTTCACGACTCCTTGGCACCACGAGTATTGTAGTACTATTTTGAGATCTCAAGTTTCTAGTTTGTGTATACACTTATAGCAGATTTCTAATGTAAACTGGCGACTGACCATTCAAGTAGTATCTTAAACTAAAGTCTGTACCGCACGGGTAAGTAATGATTTGAGTACTGTGACTGTAGCGAGCGGTCTTGGGAATAAGTCAGGCAGCTTTGTAATTTACTTAAAGTTGTCTTTGATACATCACTTACTAGAGAGATACAGCAGGATTAGCCTAATCGCGATGTTTAGAGAGTTCACTGGAGATTAAGTAACGTCACTAGTCAAAAATTGTCTGATATGACCTATCTGCCGTTGTACATAATAGTCACTACAAACGGAGTTCCATGTTGTTCCATCTTTTAATCTAGCCAGGCACCGAAATTTCTCAGACAGTTTGATGGCATTATATTGAATGTCCACGAAATGTGAAATCATTGCTATTGAGTAATATCTGATTATTTCATTTGACCATTTTCGTAGATTAAATGATCAAATTTGTAAACAGAATTACGTAACGGTACACCATTAACTTTCGACTTTGAAATATGTTTTAGATACAAGAAGCTCTTTGCAGATATACATTTACCATGTGGAAAGTTCTTACACAATGTATTAAAACTACGTCAAAAATTAACTAATGCATTTAATCACTTGCAGCATTTACAAAGAACACAAAAACTGTTGTTCATCTTTCATATTCTGCTGTACTCTGCTGTGTCCAGGCTACCACTAGATCAGTTATACACACCTACGGACAAAATTCATCGGAATCGCCCTAACACAATTCATTTAAGAGTAAAACCGATCAGAAGGTGTCCTTTTATGAAAATTCTTGAACAAACTTGTGCATAAAATCATTAAAGTCAAAACTATAAAATGCAAATATTTGCCTATGGTAAATAAAAAAATATTGTCTTAGTAGATAGGAAATTATATATAACTATAAAATTAATAGATGTACAACGACCGTCTACCTCTGGTCATTTGACCTACCTGTCCTCTAATGTATTATTCCCAAATTCATTTCTTGTACCTTTGCTGTTTTTTATTTATCTATGTTTTTTCTAATTTTTTTTTTTTTTTTTTTTTTTTTTTTTGTCAAGTGAACAAAATCTAAGACAGACTTATTCAACGTTTCGAAGTAGGAAGGTTTTCTACTATAATCAAAGCCAAGACTGGCAACACGGGATAGAGGGGAGAGAAAAAGAACATATAATATACACCGACGTCCCATTCAATTCAAAATGAAAAACCAAAGAAGATTTACAGCACTTTTAAACCGTAATATGGTTTTATTTACAACATGAATTTTTTTTGGCTATGGCACATACATTCGTGAGAAAGGTCAGAAGTTGTTTTGTTCCCTTGGAACACTCCCCGGGCTGTTATACATTGGTTTGTCCAGTCGTTCGATTATTTCTGTCCATTTTTGACAGCTGCATGTTGACATCGTAATTTCTGTAATTAAACGTTTAAAAATTGAAAATTTCTTCTGCCTGCATATGACCCGAGTATTGCACCACTGATTTCGTAATGTGCGCAGGTGCTCGCGCATATCCGGGTACTTGAGAAGTGTCACAATTTCATGCAAGGCTATTTCTGATCATTTTGCATGAACGCATGCTGTTGAAAACAATGTATTTGACACTTTCAATTTGAATATCAAATTATTATCAAGTGACTGTTACGCTCATTCCGTTGACTCGGGAAATTAAGAATTCCGTTTTCATACAGGAGAATCACTAAGACTGAAATTCTAACCAATTAAATGTTGCAATCGATGACAATTGTTTTAGGCATTCTTCATTTTCGACTGCTCCCTTGTAAGAAATTAGATTTGTACATTCTTGAATATTGCATTCTGAAAAATGACGTTAATACGATGTGAGTTGACCATATATGAACGTAACGAGCTGCAACTGAAATGGTGTACGTTTTCTGCTAGAAGATCTACACGTCAGTGAAATTAAGGAATTAATTATCTTTTTATCTCTAAATGCTGTTTGTGGTTACTTACAAACAATAAACTACCGTTCAAACACCTCTCGAGTCTTCCTCCCTTCCTTCCTTCCCTGTTTTTCTTTGCTTTCTTGCCTCTTTCTTTCTTTCGAAATTGCCATTCCCTTCTAAATTTATTGTAAATCATGTGATCCGATTTAAACGTTGATGGTTTTGGTTGTGTAAAACTAATGCACCTAGATTACAAAAAAAGTTATTATCGGCATATGTCTAGAATACAACTGTTCTAATTGATCTTACTTAGAAAATTAAGAATATAAGCCAGTTTCTCCGAACAAAATTCTAAAAGAAAATTGTACTTGCATTTTTTAATAATTGCAAAAACTGATGGCGAGAAAGAAATGTTGTTTCAAATCATTTCATATATGTATGTTTTGAACCTGACTTTTACACGTACGTTAATATAAGAACTTAAAAAAGAACACACTCATTTTCTAGTCCGAAATTCCCAGCCATAATATTTTCATGCTGAACAGAAGAAGGAACAAGACTGACCATTTCTATTTTTACTTTTAGAAATTCGGGCATTACACCGCGTGGTAATAACTTTGCATCTTGGGTATCGTTCACCTAATATAATTGCGACTGTTGCACAGAAATTGACGCCATCACTTTGGTACAACAATAATAGTGAGAGACGTTTTAATTCTTCCTAATTTATTCCTGTCCACGTTCAATAACCGGGATGTGATAAGTTACCCAGATAAGGCGAGTCTCCCCTCGGTCATCGCCGTCCAACATCACATTGCTCAACATCAATGTAATTGTTTTGACACAATCGGTCAACAGTGGTCAATATTTTGAAGGCAAGGTCTGAAACAAACTGACCCTTGAGTCGTGGAGATGGTCATTCTCATTTCTTTTGCCTTTTAGACTGCAAACTTTGATAACAACCTTAATTTTAACTATTGTTCGAGTGTGGGAAAGTCCATTGGTTTTCGACATTCTGCGTAATCAAGCGATTTTTCAATGTTAATTTTGCCACTTATTCACGGCGCATTGGTTAATTGTTGCGTGCAGGGTTGCGTGTTTGAAGACAGGTGTTAAAGAGTAAGGCTGCGTTTATACCTAATGCCCAGCAAGAAAAGCCTGGAGGAAGTGGTTAGTTTCATTCATTCATTCGTTCGTTTATTCGCTCACTCACTCACACACTCACTCACTCGTTCGTTCTTTCGTTAATTCAATCATTCATTCATTCCTTCATTCACTTTATGTATGCATTTATATAATTTTATATTATTTCATTTTTATTTCATTTTATTTTATTTTGTTGTACTTCATTTCATTTAACGACATTATAAAGTTGTTCAGGATATTGTTATCAAAATGTATATTTCATCTGTACGTTGCAAATGCTTGGACACTGCACACAATGCCATGACGTCATATTGAAACACGTTGTCAAGGGTCTTATATATTTCTTATTTCATTCTTCTGTATTTCTAGTTAAAATAAAAAAACAACAAAAAGTAAATTTTTAGCAGGCACCATTCATTTAGGTAAAGTTACAGAAAATAGGTGATGTTGGACTTAACCTGCCGGTGAGATATCGACGGAAAAGGCAAGTGTTTATTATGTAAATGAGACATTATAACACTGCCAGTGTGATTGTCATGGTTTTTACTGTCACTGTGTCAGGGGACAAGAGAGTAATAACAGAAATTCGAGATAAGCGATATTTGGTTTTTCGTTTCTCTAAATAAACATTTCCATAGTGTTAGTCAAATCCATGTTACAACCAAGCTAACCTTTGATTCACCTTAATTAGGTCATAGAAACCGTAATACTTATCTCAAAAGATTGTGTCAACCTCGTCCGATGCCATAACCTGTATTTGACCATCATTCAGTTTATTGTTACATGTAAACTTTGTGCCAATAACTCTTTATTACAGCGTACTTGAACACTCTGCACTTGTATTTACAATGGACAGCGGTGTTTAATGCCAGCACTGGTACCAACAATGACAAAATGTGATGATTCGTTTCTTCATAAATATGACCATCTCAAGTACAAGCAAGAAATTTCCTATCTTAATTTATCGCGCACCTTGACATAAACTAGCACAAGGGCAATTTTAATGGGCTTTTACGCCACAATGTACTCAAATTATTCAGGGTACGATAGACTGGTTGCCCAATAGATGTCCTTTTCTTATATTGTCAGTGACTTTGTGAACTCTGGCGACGTACAATACTTTATTTGTTGAGCTTCTGACCCTGTGTCATTTTCACCCCGTTCACACTGAAGAAACTTTCCAATCTTGATTTGACGACATACAGTTTAAAACTGATAAAAAATGAGGATAATAATTTTGTCTTTGCAGAATTGACGTTTATGTATGCAGTGTATAAGGGCTATTTGCTGATCTGCTTATGGTATTTTCTTGATCATTTATAGCTTCTTTTTTACCCAAAATATTTTCCAGTATAAGGAGAATTAGTTTACATTCATGTGAAAAATAAACCCAAATTACCCCAAAAGAATGCAGTGTTCTAGCTTTCATTGTTGCATGTTGGATACTAACTTAGTTTTCTGTGCTGTATAGAAAATATCTTTTAACTTCTTTGGAGAAGCAGTCTGGCATGAAGAGTCATCATCTGACAGCGGATGTCTACAGATAGTCAATGTTACAGATTTAAGTCACTTGCTATAATTATTTTACAGGTATACCATCAAAACTGTATTCAGTAAACATTCAGCACACCAGACACCATTTACGTAGTTGGATCTTAAAACGGGTAAGAAAATGAATTGGCCATTATCGAAAACTTATTTGATGTAAGCAGGAACCTTTATTGAGAAGCCTTACCGAGTCCATTGCTGGGTCAATAGGTCTAAGTTCACACCATAAATACAGATTGTCTCCTTAAATAGCAAGTTAAGAGCAGTAACTTCCACCTGTTTGCACATGCTGTTCTTACCTGGTTAATTAGAAGGAAATCTTTTCAAATTAATTGTTTAACTGTCGTGAACTGGTGAGAACACTGACATACCGTATTCGTGAATATAATTTGGTGGTCATTGGTGTTGAAATAAAAAGTAGCAAATAACACCGGACATAAGTCAGATTGCTTTTTCTGACAGAGCATAAATAGACTCACGCTTGAAAATGGCTTGGCTACAGATCCCCGGAACATTCTGTCATAGTTTTGTTGGTTTCGTTAGCAGGAGTTTATTGATTTTATAAGGCGGACAGTTTACTAAATCAAAGTAATTCGAAATTTTGAAGTTTTCAAGCAACATTCCATTGCTTGAGATCTGTAGTCTTAATTACAAGACTCATGTTTTAACTTTGATATTTTGACTGAAAATTGACGTAATTGTTCCTTTGATCCCATGCCTCGGCGGCGTCGGGTGAAAAGGTCATGATGCAATCGCCATCAAGCGTCTCGAATATCAAGAACAGCTGCTTGCTCGCAGTCATATCGCACGCTTGATCAATATGGCGTCCGAAAACACAGAAATGTTATGAAAAATGATGGAATTTGACATGAAGATATACTTTGCTTCTTTTCACAATCATAGACAGCTAGGATTTGCTTGCAGGCTAGTTCAGTAATCACGCAAACTTAATATATATAAAAATACAATGTCAAAGGAATCTTGAAGAAAGCTACCTTTTATTACTTTCCAAATATTTCTTGGAAATATCCTTATCTTTAAACAACTGTAAACAATATGCATTCTCTGAAATGCATGTATATGAAATAGCAAACAGATATATACAGCACGTTCTTAGATATTTCAGCAAAGACTCATAAGATGCTATATGACCTTGTTTTGACCTGGCTTATTTGCATACTTGCAATTGTCCAACGAGTATTTGTGTACAGTGGGTTTGTTATTAGAGATAAAGACCATAACTATAATTTTGGATCATATTTCTTCATTCTATTGATTAACATGGATTCTGTCGTACGCGGCTTTCTTCGCCCAGCATGCAACAAGTTCATATTGATCAAAGACAAACAGAACACCCCCTCCAAAGGAAGAAGAATTTTCATTTCAAGTATAATTATAGCCGTCTCTGATCATTCACGTTGACCATTAATATTAATAATTGAAAAACCATGAAAAGTACAGGTTTATTTAGATGAAAATGTGTGTTCACAACTAACATTTGTATGTCCATGACCAAAAAAATTAAAACTAAGTTTGCGTCGCAAGTCTTTCATTTTGCTGTACAATCCGCCAACACGTAATCGAATTCTTTCACTATTTTATCTTTTCCAGCAATAACCTCTACATGTTTCCATATTTCACGTTACCATAATCTTACCTTCTTATCCGCGAAATCTCACGTTAGATAATCTTATCAATATTGATTGAACATGACGCTTGCAGTCTGTAATGACTTTCCTAGCATGTTCTGGCAGCTAACGAGCACAACAGGGACCTTTATCTATCCCTTGACCACTGATAAGATATTGTTAATTGGCTAATTATTACATCAATCAACATTTAACAAGATCGTTACGACTGTATTCTGAGATCGTAGAAGTGTTATAGCATGATTTTAAAGATTCTTATTCAAGTTAAAGTCAATTTGAAAAAGTGCTTTTCTTATCGAATCTCACAGCAAGAAACTTATACTGATATTTAAATCACAAAGGTCAATGTAATCATAACAAAAAAACATGATTAACTTGCAAGGAAATACCGAGCAAGTAGTGTAAAACAACACATCGTCTATTCATACACTATCTAGTACATGTTCATACTTTTCACACAGCGTTGCTCATGTATTTACCTCTTCAGATGCCATAAAGCATATTCTTATATATAGTATGATAAAAATCGAGTTGAGCATTCTAATATAATGACTAGTTCAAGTTTCTAACTCATACATGCCTTTGTAGCATCTATTTGATAGCTTTCACCTCGGTTTACCCATCACTTGAATCATTTCTAATCATATGATCTCAGAACAGCCGTGTTTTCTTGACCTCGTCCGGCTAATAATTACAAGTTCATATGTTGTTCACATTCAAATTTTCCTGTCAAAAATTCCATATATCTTCGTGATTGACTGCACTGCGCGTCTGCAGTTGTCCTTATACCCCCAGCTTGACCACGAAATTGATACACCAGTTTAGAAAACGAAATTGTACTTAAACTGAAGTTAAATCATAGCTACCTTAACATTCCACATTTAAACGCATAACAAATATATTGATTTTAATAATGATTTAAAAATCGTTTCAGAAGAACAAACTTCGGTTGCATGTATCGTTAACGTAGCTTTCTCATTACTAAAAGCCTTGCCAGTCATCCTGCAAAGGGAGCTTGTCAACCAGCTGGGGAGGCATGGGCCGACTTGTAGACGGGTATACTGAATATCTTACTGTAGACATAAAGCCTTGTAATAATAACAGGTTATGATGACTGAAATCTGAGAGCTGAACTTTTTCTGTAAAGGGTTTGTAACCTGCCATGACCCGTCCCGAAAGATCAGCGCGTTGTAATGTTTCGTTGATAACGAGCAAAACTACAGCAGTAAAAGGATATGTCGAAACGAACTGCAATGTATGAATGGTTTCTAACAATATACTCAAGAAGCAACATAAATGACTAAAAAACAGATAATTTTAACTTAAATGTTTCAGGCTTTTTAATATCATTATGCATCGAGGAGCAAAACTCCGATAAAAATAACAACAACAACAAATACATTACAATGACTAGTTAAAACAAAGGAGAGTGAGTACTTATGTACTTAAAGTCTATTTTAACGACAAGTACAAAACAGTATCTGTAAAATAAAGGCTTTATACGGCATCGTAATTTGGAGGCAATAGGTATAAGGTTTTGTTGTTGAAAACCGGCCCATTTTCAAAAGACAGTATGGACTTTAAAACAATAACAAGAGAGAAAAATATGTACATTGATATATTTTACTTATAGTTAATAAAACAGTATATGCCGACAGCGTTTGTCACTTTGTCTGTGATTTAACTTTGATAAACATTTAGTGCGTTATAAAACCGAATGTAATTTTGACAATCCCTGGAGTTAAACAAGGCACGGCATTACGGTCGCCGCTTTTTATGCATAATTTATGACTATAATGTAACGGTTGACCATATTTTTCATCTGATGTGACCACAATGCTGTGTGATAAATTATGATTAAGTCATATAAGCAATGATGCTTCATTACATAGCCCGGCTGGCTATTTAGATAAACATGAGCTTCCCCCAAAACATTGCCAACGGTGATACAAATTACGTCAGTGATTTGCTTGTGCTAGTTTAGAAATGAAACAACAGGCATATAATAAACACATGAAGCAAACCACATTTCACCTATATCAGCAAAATGTGTATTGTTCTATAAATGTAATTTTATATAATTATAATGTATGTATAATTATTATTATCATCAACATTATTATTGTTATTGCAAGATAAAACAAAGCTAAAACAAAAACTTTCTTGACAGAAAACTGCCTTTTTTCATGCCTAGCTTTATATATTTTTGTTGTTATACGCTGTCATTTATATTACATTATTGCTTTATTTTATTTCCATTTGATTTCATCCAGTCTTTTGTTATAGTCAAAGCGTTTTATCATTATTTAGCTGTCTGTTTACGACCAAAATGATTTTTTTTCGTCGTGGGTGGGAGGGGCGGCGGGGGGGGGGGGGGCGGGGGGTCAAGTTATATTTAATAAAAAAAAATTCAGGTGATAAAAAAATAATTATTACTATCGTTGTTGTTGTTTGGTACTGCTGCTGCTGCTGCTGTTGATGTTGTTAAATATACAAACGTACAAGCAAAATATACTTATATTTATGCAGAAATGGTAATATGTACAATTTGTTTTCAGGTGGAAAGCTACGTTTCAAAATTTGATTACGATCAAGTTATGTTCATCTATTTCTGGAGTACTGGTTATCACGCAACTTCACCTATGTTCGACCTGATTCATACAACATCATAATTGAGATATGATCAAATTGCGCCAATATTATGGAGATCAAATGGTTGATCTAATACAGTTAGTTAATTCAGCCGGTCAGGTGATTAAGTGTTTCCAGAAATTATTGAGTAATACACGTGCAGGTTGCCAGATTGATTCACTGACCTGGAATTATTCGCTCTGCTTATGCAACATTCTTTTAGAATGGAATAAGTAATATTGAAAGGTATTTGTAGAATCGAAACTGTAAATGATATAAAGTCGTTATTGCGAATAGGAAGGGTATACTGACAAATGTTCGGATACCAGTGATAGGTAGTCCTGAATCAGGCAAGAAATGTCAGTTTACAAGTTACACACACTGCATTTATTATTTCGTTATTCAAACAAGGTTCCATGGGATTTTTGGACACCTTACTATTTTAACCTGCCACTTGTAAATAACTGAACTTCTTATGCATCAGAATTGAATTTATTCATAGTTAAGAAGACACCCATTAATTCGGTATAAAAAATAAAAATGAAATTTAAATTTTGACAGGTAACAGATAATATTTTGATTATTCAGATTAATACGCATATTTTTAATCAGACTGCATCAGTAGACAGTATTTTGTGTGATGCTATCTTAAACACCGGAATAAAACGATGACACGTGCAGATAAGGTATCAAGCGCGTGCAAGCACGTGCGCGGTTTCTCTTCAACGCTCATCCGTCGTCAGTGCATATTAAAATTATCAAATGAAAATCAAAATCAATTAAAGCTTATAAATCTTCCAGCAAATAAAGATAAATGTCTAGAGCCACGATATTTTATTGTCATATGGTTGAAAAAATATACTTTGATTTTATGCTTTTTAAACAAAAAAGATTAGAAACAGAAAAACAGAATCAGGCAGGTGTTGTCAGCGCGTGTTTTACTTGCTTTGTAGTCTACATACAATAATTGATTTAGAAATGTATCGTCCTTTCACAAAAAATCTTATTCTGTCTTGATGAAAACGATAACATTTTGTCTGTATCAAATTTTGACATGCTGTATGGTTTATCTTCGAGCTGAAACGTAAACAAAAATGAATCGAACTTTTTAAAATCTTCAATACAAACGTAACAACGTTAGACATAAGATTGAAAAATTTACAAGAATTCTATGCATTTCTACGAGGCTTCTCCATACAGCTTTACGAATTTCTGGACTTTCCTAGATCAACTCTTAAAGCTTGACCGTCTTTTAAGACGGCAAAAAATAAAAAAAGTTATTCGTTTATTTATTTAACTATCTATTTTCTTTTTTATAAATGTTTCTTCGTTGACTATGGCAAAATGTACGTCGGAATTAACCTGGAAATTTGAATTTGAAGAACATAAAATCTTAAAGAGAAAAGGTTGCCACACAACATGTGTTTAAACTGATTGTTCATAATTATTTCAATAGCTAAAGAGTTGTCAATGCCAGTTCTTCAAAGAGTTCTTAAATTGAAATTCATGTGCAATACCGTGCCGCGTGAGGCCATCAATGTCACATCGACGTAATCATGCAGAACGGTGCGCAGCGCGAAATGCATGATAAATGAGCGTGCTTCATAGCATTAAGGGACTGGGTTACGTCAGGCGCCAGATGCCTTTACAATCATTGCCCAAGAACATGATGTTAACAGAGAGATTTACTGCTTGTCAAAGCCTTGCGCAGTTGTTATAAAATAAATCCATTTGATGGTGTTTATATTAAATTACAGCAGACATAAACAGTCTTTCAAATACGAGCCTTGCACTTGCCCCAGTCTGTGTAATATTCTATATGGCTTCAATCTAATTAAATCCATAAACAACTCGATGACTTTTAAACAATAATTACATTTTGTAAAGAAGGTACAAACCAGTAATAAACATTAGAAATTAAAATGATTCCATTTTGATAGAAACAAAAATGATCGGAATCAGGGTTTTGTGTTTTGAAGGCTCCTTTTAATAAAACTTTTATTTGTGCCTAAGAGTTTATTGAAAAAAATATGATTGTCTATTTTCTGCCCTTTTTTTCATATACCAGAAAACTTAACAGTTTGTAGTCTGTGACAAGATAATGATTTCACCTGAACCATCATAAGAATTGTTCTTTTGTTTAGCTTGTTTCACAATAAAAAATTCAAGGGCTTTTATTTTCAAGAACTATTTCACATGCATATTTTTTATTAGCATTTTTCGATAAGTTCATATCTCTACTTATTCTTCGCTTTGAACTGAGGACTTCGTTTTGTTTTAATTATTTACTCCAGTTGGTCTCACGGTTTTACAAGACACCTGCAATTTGCAATTCCATACCGCTACAGAAAATTTGTAATTGGCATTTTAAAGAAAATACTTAGGATCTGTGAAGCCAAAAGAGCCTTGTGGAATGTAAAATTGATCTATCTACCGCACATGACTAAGACTAATGACGTAACAACATGAATATGAGGGGAAGTCATTTCATTTTGCGTTGATAATGTGTCATATCATGGGTTTACAATGTATACATAGCAGGCATAACACCTTGCTTTGCTTGCATGAAACGAGGTATATATCTCTGGTCAGATTAATTAATTATGTTGTGTAATTCTTGGCAAATGTAACATACGTTACGTAACATATGTTACGTTACCTCACCTGTACATATATACCTAGCGATATCCTTGCCTCGAGGTTAGGTGTTCACTTGTAGAAAGGTATGCCTGTTTGATAACAAATATGATATATTACATGTCAACTTAATACACATTGCGCAAATGACCTACTTTTTAAAATGCTCACTAATTAAAGTAACTGTAAGTCTGTCATCAGATAAAACATTTAACTTCAACTGTCCACTACTATAAATAGGATTTCATAAAAATGTAAATGGTGGTAGAAGAACTTTAATTAGCTGAAACCTGTACTTATTCTACATATACAGCTTTGGCAAGGCCATGTCCGTATTTGATATTATGCAAGACTGATTTAAATACTGTTATCTCAATCACCTAATTCTTTTGGGAACAATTGTTAAATGAATGTTTAATTATGCAACTTTCTAAATAATGTTGAAATTATGGACACACAGCGTGGTCAAAAGTTCACGGAAAGTGTTATGCAACATTTTGCAAAGACTGTTAGTGGCGAATCGATAGTATTGTGTAAGTGTGGCGTAACTGTTAACTGCTAGTCGGTCATGACCTAGTGCTGAATCACGTAATAAAATACCCCTTTATTGAATTGTTACGTCTAGTAAGCTATACTTCAAACAAAGGAAACAATAGTTTTTCTTTAATCTTTGACCACAATATCCTATTTATGAAATATATTGAAACATATCTAATAAAAATATTAAGTGCAAAGTACGAATTACTCATTTCTGTCATACAAAACAAAGGCTATAAAGAGAAATGACAACATGTAAAATTTTAATATCTTTATTTGTTTACAAAATTAACAATTAGACATAAAATCATTAAGATTCTACTGGATTTAACATATATTAAATTTTGCTTCATAACAATTCGCACTCAAAATCAGCTTTTACACAATATCAAAAATACAAGTGCATCCCATGAGTTTTAAAATTGAAGAAAAAAAAAGAATATAGAAAATACTATCAAAACTATGAGATTCTTAAACATATGTAAATAATGTTCCTTTTGCTGTTCTGTCACGAAAGTGTCCGACTGTACGCAAAAGGACGCTTTACATCGGACAGGTCATTATAAAGTTTTTACTAAGACATGAATTTACAAAGCATATTTTTAAAAACTGTTCATAATATTTCAGTTGATTTTAGTTTTCAAAATTGACTGAACGTGTTTTATGTACCAGAACTTTCTTCAATGGTGAATTAGGCAATTTAACAGTGGTTTTTGGTTCAAATTAAGCAAACGAGTGACTGGTAAATAAAGGGGGAAGGAAAATGGAGGTGATGCAAGCATATAACACCAAAAGTGAACGAATCTTTTTTTGTGCAAACAAAAGTAAAGTATATTAGCAAATACGATATGAGATTTAATCAAAAAAATGAAGTAAGTTCGTTAGCAATAATTTTTTAGCTTAATTGACCTAAATTTTGTGGTAAAGAAAACACAGATATCCAATCTCTGTCATCTTTATCAGATTGTGTATAATTTGCTCAAATTCTTTTAGTTATCAAAAATACGTTTCATTCACATTAAGTTCAGGAAATTGTTTTAAAAAGACAAAATCTAAACCGTTGCAGTAAATATCTTTGAGTATTTTGTAAATGTTATTGTAATGTGGTAACATTACCATCAGAAATGTAGGAAGGATTTTTAAACACGTTCTTTTTTCAACAACACGTGTACTTAGAGTGAAAAAAATATGGGATGGACTTTAGACTGATTAGAAAATCAAAAACAATAGCACATCTCTGCATAACATGTTAACAAAACTGAAACCAGTACATAAAATACATAAAAATAATCATACTAAAATGCATTTTTAACAGCATATAAACCGCACAAATCAGACAGCACTATTAATACAAAGATATACAAGCAATCATTAAACACTTAATACTTATACAGCACTTTATTCAATTAGAAATAATAATCGTAGATATGTTCTGAATATGTAAGTTAAAAGGTTATCTCCAAAAACAATAAGCTCTTTCAACAAATTTTAGTCCATTATTCAACTATTATAAATATTGTTCAAAATGAACGAAAAACACATGCAGACAGTCTCGAATGAGGAAATACAAAATCACACACACGCCACTTACGCATCAACATATACACGAAACATCTATGCACCAATCAAAGTCCATGAGGTATTCTCAGTGTATAGTTCCTTTGTTTAAACAAAGGCTAATATTAAATATATTATATTTACAAACACAGACATTCTGGACATAAGGATGTTATTGAACTAATGGACGTTGGGTTTGTTTCAAGACTATTAGAACATATTTTGCATAGTATATTGTCCTGAATTTACTAAAGTCAATCAAAGAAAGAGTAATTCTAAACATTTTCCCAGGGAGAGTTAAGGCAATATCAAAAACAATGGAACTTAAGACAAATATGGCCTTAACACAAGAAGTTGGGAACATATCAGCAAGCCAGCAAGCGATATTGAAGGGTAACTGTTTCTAAAATCGATTGAATTTGCTGGCGCAAATGAAGATGATAATAAAAGCATTACAAAATTAAATAAAATAAATCACTCACATTCAACTTGCAACATGGGTCATATATATATGAGCAGAACATCTCTGCTTCAATTAGATTCTTAACACATTTTCACACAAAGTTTGTCAGTTTGTTAGTTTACAAAAATATCTACTGTATAAAATCCCCTGAACACACACTGATAAAGAGCACATGAATCTCCTGAGATGTTTTTCTTCACAATTCACAAATTTTCTAAATTCTATTGTATAACATGTAATGCAATTTTGCAGTTTCGTTTTTCAAAATTGCAACCTGAGCTCTCAGTTTTAGATTTTCTTGTTCCAAAAATGCTGCCCGCATTGCTATTTCTTCTTCTTTAACTCTCCTGTTATCTCGAGATCTCTTGGCTGCTTCATTGTTTTTTCTTCTCCTTTCCCAGTAAGAATTGTCTTTCTTTTCTTCCGGCACATGTTTTAACTTTTTACTATCAGTGTCACTGTTAGTTTCCTGAGAAGTATTTGAACTGGTCCTGCTTTCAGCCCTTCGTTTCCTTTGCAATAAATGAGATGTCAAAGGAGTTATAGGAAAGGACGGAAAAGAAGTTGAACTGTCATATAATGATGATATTCCTAATCCGACGGGCAAACCTGTCGGTAATCCAGCGCTTTGGCTTGCTAGAAGAGCTGTGGACACTGGAGATGAAAGCACTGATGGCATGTTTTCTAATGGATACGATTTGAATGGGCGATGACTGCCGACGGAAGATGGCGTCGTCGGCGATGAAGGCAGTGAATCTCCTTTGTCATGAGAAATGTCTGGATTTGAACACGGAGAATCACGAATACTGGTCGGTATTGGTCCTGGCACGGGTTTTATTGCTGACGATACAGTTGCCGAAGAATCGCTGTCATTCCCGTCGGATGATGATAGATGTCTGACTGGTGTACGTGGTGACGGCGGAGTATCTTCTAAATACGACACTCGGGATAACTTCTCGTTATCCAGTGTTGCCGTTGACTTTGAGGAGAGGTCCAGAGCCGCTTCACTCATGTTGATAAACCTGTATGTATAAAGTATTTTATCAATATATGCCATCAAGTAAGACGTCTGTTACTTGACTTCCAACAGACTGTCCAATTTAACTAAATATTCTTGTCCTCTTCCTTATAAAAACACTACAATTATGATACAAAAGAAAATAATAAATAATGCATCTTTAAAAACAATCTTTAAAAATATATATGAAATATAAAATATATATGAAATCTAGACGTTCTGTAGAGTCATATAATTATTACCGTTTTCATGCAAACATCAATTCTGTTAAAAGTCCAAGTTTTGTTTTTGAATATTAAATTTTGTGCGTGAAATGTTTCGTTACAAGAGTGTACTATATGATCCTCCCTCTGACCACTAAATGCAGTGGTCAGCCAATGACCACAGCTTATATGATATCTCGTTAGTATGAACTCTGAATGACCCGCTTGCACAATGTATGCATAAAGCGCAAAGCAGATGACGTTATAATGAAAGTTGGTTTCGAATACAAGAAGTGTCTGATTCTTTTACACTTTTTTTTGATTTTTGCATAGGTAAGGGTCTCAAAGTTATGTTACGTAAGTTTGGAAACGATATTGCGATAAAAAGTACTGACTCCAATATATCGCGTAATTTATCGGCTATGTTAACGCAAACGCAATGCGTGGTTTTACACGCGGCTAGTCACTAGTGGGTCGACATGACCGCAGGGATATTTTAGTGTATTAAAGATAGGATCTGAATGTTTAGACAGATCAGGGGAAAGATGGGCAAAAGTGATGAACTTGTAAAGTTTCATTTGTGGAAAACAGACACCTATCATTACGCGTATGTGTCCATTGAGCTATCATAACTCATATCATTTATAAATACACTGTCAAGAATACTTTTCATTGAAATGTGAAGTGAATTTTGGCAATGATACATGCAAACTTTATCAAGTGACGATAATCAATTATATGTACTACAGGAAAAAAATGATAATTGAGTTTAAATGTGAAAACTATACATCAAATATAATATCTAAAAAATGCGGCGTATATATTCAGTTGCAACATTAAATTTTGATGTTCCATTTTTATAGTGGTTCGCACTGTTTTCGGCCTGGTTAATATTTTTTCAAGAAAAATACGCTCTGAGTTCTTCAAGAATACATTCATTAAATTGATGCATTTCAAAAGTAACGAAATGAGAACAAAATATTTTTATGCTGAACTCCACGCCTCCGTAGCTTTTAATGATTAGGAGATATTTCCGTTTTTTCCTTTAATTTTTTCTATGAAAATTGCTCATTTTGGTCACCCGACAAGGTTTAGTCTGAGGCGAAAGAGATCATGATTCAAAAATTGTGATCTCAATTTATCTTTTTCTTACAAATTTGCTTTATTATTTTATTCATTTGTGAAAATCCATGTCATGGTTTACATAGCCGTTTTCAACATAAAAAAAAAAAAAAGTTATCTACTACGATCAGCTGCTTCAATTTTCTATGTCTTAAACTATTCAGTAGTGACTTTGGTGTGTGTCTAAACTAAAGTGTGCTAGTTCTAATGGTGCTTACATTACTATAGCATTTATCATTCCAAACTAGTGACTTTTCCAGACTCCTGCTGCTAACTAATTGACGCTAGCTTATACTAACACACTACGGTACGGTCTAGAACACAAGTTGCAGTGGGAAAAAAAAGTTATCTTCGGTTGTAACAGAAAATTGTTCTAAAATCAGCTGAATCATTAACAATAGCTTTGTCTCATAAGCCCGGGAGGTTGGCCCTTTCAGTAGGGTGACACTATAATAAACAAGCACTTTAACATGAACTACAATTCACCGCAGAATATACGGTATTTCAACTCAACAGATTTCTAATTCTCAACTTTAATACAATATACTTACATGTACAACTATTCTTACAAGAGAAAGGTATTTTTACTTTACTTTGACTTTAATATATATAAAGCGGACCATTTTTTATGTGTGGGAATAAAACATTTGAAAGCGATTTGTATTACAAAAATTTCAAATCTGCAATATCTTTCTAGGTAGCATCGTCAAACATATTCGAAGAAGCCTATAACAATTACAGTCTAACTGTCTGGACTTATAGGAATGCTTACAACATTGTCCTCTCGATACATTTATTTAAAAAAAAAACTCGTCTTGTAATAACTTTTTGATTGCTTTTACGCGACTTTTGTTAAACTCCTATTTTGTTCTATAACCGCCATTCTTTGTATTTCTCGTTTTACATTTAAATATTTGCAGAGACAATCGTACACATGAACAGTCGTATGCATTCTGGTTTTACACACGTGTTAAATGTAAGTAATAGCAAGCAGAATTGTTATGTACGAACGTAGTTACATAAACCAGAAAGCATACTGTATATATATCTTGCTGTCCCAAAGATTTGAAAACAATGGTAACGTTGTTGAAAACTCGTCTCGATTCTAGTCTGAAAAAAAGTGGAATGAAATTATCTGACACTTTTAGCTGAACATTAGTTTACATCTTGTCTTTGACAGCGGAATACAGCGCAATGTTTCGTCATAGTGGAACGTTTTATACTTACGAGTATTCTGTGATGCGGATACTCGGTCCTGTATATAAGCTGTATACACGAATATGAACTGATTCAAGTAAGACAATAACTGCTACAAGAAACTATATTTTCTCAAAGATCAATATGAAATCTCGCGAAATCTCGCGGCATGTTATAAAGGCAACGCTGAAATACGAACATTGATATGAAAATCTGAAAAAGTCCATGCAATATTACGACCAGTGGATATATGGTATCTTTCGTAAGCATATTGTTTATTTTACCAGGTCATATTTGGTCAGTTGGTTAAATAGTCTAAAGGTAAATAAAGTATGCAAACAAAACTTAAATCATGTTACATTCATCCTGAAAGGTTATTATTAAGGTATTGCGCAAAGCTTACCCAATATTTTAACATAACCTATTAGAAACAACTGTGCGCATAATTATCAGTATAGTCACCAATTCTAATTTAACACATGTACTTCAAGAAGTTTTAAAGGGTAGCCGAATTTGCTTATTTTTTATATGGTCAGCTTTAATAAGTGGCTAACTCTAAAACTTTATCAAACATTTTCTTTAATGTAAAACGTGATTTTGTTCAAATTTTGCACTCTTGGTGGTGATCCATCTTTGTTCCAACTGTTCAACAAAAAAGGACATCAAAAGATTTGAAAATTATATGCAAATTGCATCTTTCTTTTTTACAGCAATTTGATTGAACCGTTATCTCGTTGCAGCCATTGTAGTTCTGTTTCCCAGGCCATTGTTCAGATCGGCCTGACCTTACCAAAATTGGGTTCAGCCGTCAGGTCACCTTACACAAAACTGTTTTAATACAGTTAACATTGGATATAAGACCCGCCTTTGATGACATGGTTGTTGGGCTTGTTGAAAGGGGTGGTGTCAAATTAAGGTGATGTTCAGAGGTCCGTCTGATACAACACGACCAACTGGTTTATGAGCGTCGATGGTATAACAGAGAATATTGTCCGTTTTCTTTTTTAAAAAAAATCATATTTTTTTTAATGAGACAAATAAAATGACAAAGTATTGAAATGAATACTCAGAACATTGATCCAAAATACTGAAGTAAAATAATTTGTCTCCATCTCCTTATAAGAGGGAGTGAAATAAGTGTTATATTTAAAGAAACCTATCTTAAGCAGTGAACATTGTATAATATAATATGATGGCTAACGTCAGCGTTAAAACAAAAACAAAATGTCAATGTTGAATGTCAAAAAAACCAATAAGCTTAATGGCTTGATAGATTCATTGTGCCGCCATGTTCGAATACGAAACAAGACCGGATGTGCTTATATTCCAGTTGGAACCAATGCAACAAACGTAAACACTTGTAAATCTTTAATAGTCTCTGTTGTATTTTGTTTATCTACCAAACTGGTTAGATATAAAACGGCTTTGTGTATAAGTTACACCATATCTATCTCACAACAAATGTCCACAGCCAAAATATTGCAACAAATGTAGAGAAAATTTAAAGTAACAAAATATCGGCATGCCTGTATAGTTTGTGCTGTATTTCCACAGATGCTTAACCCGCACAAACTGTTAAATCTTACCTGGGTGCTTTAATAAATTATCTTCAAGTCTTAAAAGATATCAAATAAACAGCATCTTTGTATTTACATCGACCAGACTAGTGCTCCAACAGCCACCCAATGCTATATTTTCTTTGTAGAGATCATATATCATACATCTTCAAATGATACAGTAAGGTACAGGATCTTAAAAAAAAGGAAAAGCTTGCTAACTTGAGAAAATAACATGAAAATTAGTCTGAATGTACAACCTAGATTGTGGCTGAATGCGTGAATAAGGAAGATGTAATGGCCACTGTTTTCCATAAAGCTGATTGGTTAAATTGAAAAGAAAACAAGGATGGGTTACATAAGTCTCAAGGACTATGAAATGTGATGTGCGATTATTGTTAACAAGTGGGCCTTGTGTTTCGATGAATATCTAGATCAACTGACAAACTGGTCATCAGTTTTGCTTATTTGCATCACACTTCCGTTAATAATTATTATCGAATTGCAAAGAAGTGTAGACAAGGGCCAATACCTGTGAGTGGTTGCTAGATTTGCTCTTTAACTATTGTAACTACAGCAAAAAAATCTTGTCAGTCCAGTTTATAAAGAACGTTGTCTGTATATTGTACCGAGAACTTTTTGCTAAAAGGATACGCATAAAATTATTGTACTTCTATCATGTGAATGCTTATTTGAAGTCTTTTTAAAAACACTCTGTTTCAACGTTACCTTCCATTAAAATTTTAAACAGAATTTTATCTCACATGATATCGTTTAGCTCACCAATACATTGGACAGAGATATAGCAAAAGATAACATAATTTACCGTTTCAATGAGGAAACCTTTCTTATGATTATCAATATAATACCAGCAAATGGACAAGGCAAACGACTTCCGCCCAAATGACTTCTAAAACAAATGTACAGGACACAGACAAATAAAAAGACATTTGATTATATTTAGAAATGCTCACTTCAATCCACGATTTGACCTAAATTCGTATAACTTCATAATTACACAGGAACTTACATCAATTAGCGCATGTTTGACCAAAGTACAATGTGTCACATTGTTCTTTGTCCTATACATCGATAGATATGATACACATATAATTTGGTATATCCTTGCACACTTTCTATGTTACACGTCTACATATGTCAACTGTTTCCGCCCACATATGATTATAAATAGCAAGGAAGGTAGTGGATCCTTGTCCTACTGGTATCACAAATGACATGTGATTTAATGCATCGCAAGTTCGATCCACCATGCTTCTACTGGCATTTTTGATGCTGTCTGTATCTTAATATATCCCTAATAAAGCTAACCTCAGCAGGAGAGTTGTTCACATGGGCAACGGGTACCAAAGCTAACCTAAGCAAGAGAGTTGTTCACACGGGCAACGGGTACCAAAGCTAACCTCAGCAGGAGAGTTGTTCACATGGGCAACGGGTATCAATAACAAATGAGAAAATTTTCAAAATGAAACTAAAATAGCTTTTTTGGTTTTCTTACACAATTAAAACCAAACTTCTTCAAATTTTCTTAAGGAATACAGGAATGTTATGATAAAGGTGAACCAGCCTAGTCACTACAAGGTCTTATTGTTGAGATGTTAACGAAATTGCGTGTTAGTGCAAAGGTATTTGTCTTTAAAACGCCATTGCTGAGTACAGACTGGTAAATCGTTAGAAAAAAAAGACACTATAGCTAGAGGAACTGACGAGTGTCCCACAGAAAATTCTGAAACATATTTGAAAACTCATTTGAAGATTATAATACAAACACATTCAAGGTTATAATGATTTTTAAATACTAACAAAATGTTCGGACAAATGTATTATGCTAAAGATAATACAGAAATTCTTCTTTGTAACTGGCTTATAATAGATGGGCTCGGTAAATCACCGTAGAATTGTAAAGTATCTGCAGAAAAAAGGATTTTCTGTACACGTGTTATGATTACTATAGCACTTATCTACACTCGCACCGAATGATAATGGTTAATACATAAAAACATGAAAAATTAACTACATCAGCTTGTTAAGATCCTGACTGTGTACTGGTTTTACCGCCGACACCCTTAGCTTCTTTTTAAATCAATAAAGTTACATGTTATAGAAGCCCTACATAACACAGTTGTCGGTAGGATAGGACTACTTTTGTTGCTTTTGTTGTTGTTGTTTTTTGTTTTTTTTATGCGTTATAAATTTCAGGCGGGTGATAATGCAATATATCAAGAAACCGTACTATATGTCAGTTATATCATATCTGTCATTACTTCGGCCAATTAACTGTACTAACTAGGTCGTCGGTCAGTTAGTCGTTACAAGTTGCGTATTTTACGATGTAGATTTACAGCGCTGTTGTTTTTCTCATTATCAATTACGAAGAGAACAAGACATTGTACAGTTAAGAATAGAGTTGAGATGCCTGTGCCAAAAATACTATAAAAATCAATTATTTATACATTATTGTGACAGTCGTGTGACATTCATAGTGGGCAGATGATCGCATAAACATCCCTTGCAACATGGACAAGCTTGGTAAAATCATTATGGTCATTTATGGGATGTCTTCACTCTTGTCAAGCACGTAACCTAGATATAATCATATAAGTATTGCCTAATATGGCAATTGTTGGGGATGGAGTGTATTTAGCGGTCGTGTAAGAAGAGTTTCAGCGAAAATTAACGGATGTGACATCCGTGTGTTACTTCTGAATTGACCATTAACTAAAGAGTACTTATGAATTTCAAACAAATGCGAAGTACAAGAGTTATATAACAGGTCATACAGCTTGACTTCATAACCCCTTTTCAGAAAGTAAGTAAAAAGACAATAATGCTATAGGATATGTGTAGTCTTACATATAGCAAGCTTAGCATTAAACATTGATCAAAGTGTAAGCACTTCACTTTGAATCTGAATATACTTGTTGCTTTTAGATACATTATTTGAAGATAAAAAAATCTCGGTAAAGAATAAGGTGGGGACTTATATTTAAAAGTCTGTAAGAAAGAGAAAAGGTGGGGGACTTATATTTAAAAGTCTGTAAGAAAGAGAAAAGGTGGGGGACTTATATTTAAAAGTCTGTAAGAAAGAGAAAAGGTGGGGGACTTATATTTAAAAGTCTGTAAGAAAGAGAAAAGGTGGGGGACTTATATTTAAAAGACCGTAAGAAAGAGAAAAGGTAGGGGACTTATATTTAAAACTCTGTAAGAAAGAGAAAAGGTGGGGGACTTATATTTAAAAGACCGTAAGAAAGAGAAAAGGTAAAGGACTTATATTTAAACGTTTGTAAGAAAGAGAAAAGGTGGGGGACTTATATTTAAAAGTCTGTAAGTAAGAGAAAAGGTGGGGAAGTAATATTTAAAAGACTGTAAGAAAAAGAAAAG
Organism: Cyclina sinensis; assembly: GCA_012932295.1. Taxonomy (NCBI): domain Eukaryota; kingdom Metazoa; phylum Mollusca; class Bivalvia; order Venerida; family Veneridae; genus Cyclina; species Cyclina sinensis. Next base: position 2,399,575 of record JAAONU010000011.1, read on the forward strand.
GAGAAATCGATTAGCAATTTGCTCGGTGACCCCATTAAACATGTCATCCTCATGTATCATGGGCATGTACATTGTTTTACGATGTGCTTATTTTCTGTCGTTTCTTGTGGATGTGGAAAGTGAGGAGGAAATCATGAAATTAATCTACATTTATATGTTCAATAATATTTTTGTTTGGAACTGTAATCAGCTAAAATATTATAAGGTTTCAATTTAAAGTGTTTTTTCGGGTTTCATTATTTTAATCTTGCCATTTGCCTGTAATGCAGACAGAAACAATGTTTATTAGAAACTGCGTACTGTCAAAATAAGGGTTCGGACAAGAATATTCATGTTATATGCTCATAGACAATTTCATAGTTTCGGTTTCAGGCTTTTTTTTGTTGTTGTTATGTTTTGTTTCTTATGAGACATTTTTATTGACAAACTGGGAAAGGAGACTGAAACATACCTTACTTGAAGATATATGCGTAACTTATAAATACCAATGAATTCTGTAGAACTTGTATCGAAAACCCACAAACGTGATTATTAGTTGAAAAAATTAAGACAGAGTTCTTTCCTGTGGGTCCGTTTTTAAATGTAGCTGAGCCTTTAAGGTCATGGGTCAGAGCATTATACTAGGAAATATCAAATAATCTTTTGACATATGAAACTGACTCTTTGTTCTAGAATGCACACTTAATGATTTTTTTCTGTCAAAGCGCAGTCCGCTTGATATCTTAGAAGAGTAGGGATATAGTTATGACCGTGTTGAAAGACTAACATATAAAATCCCTATTTATTTCGTACATAAACTTCTACTGTACCTTGTTACTTTTAACCCTTGAGAAAAGATCTTCAATCATTGTTGATAATATCAAGTTGAATATATTATGCAATTAAAATAAGCCTACATTACAAGCCTTGCGTATTCAGTGATCTTGAAGTGGCCCGAATTTGACCCTAAATTTACATTTGTCTCACTTTATTCATAGAATGTCAACAAAATAAATCTAAGACACCTAGGTTACGTCATTTTACAGAGGTCATGTCCAGGTGATACCCTAGCTAGCTACCTATCTTATCTTTACGTTACATAAGACAACTTCAGTTAAACTTAAAAAGTCCCCTCCCCTTGTTAAATTAACTGACCTCAAACATCCCAACACTGTCTAGGTCATTAATGTAAAATCACTGACACAAGATGATCCCACTACAACCCTGTTTAATGTTAGGTAACCAACAATGAGGGACGCGCTAATATGGGCTCTTTCTCACGATCTCTGCTGACACAGGTTCACCAGGACAAATAATTACGCAGCAATGCGCATGCGTGAAATCATGCAAATTAACAAATTGACTATGTAAGAGATGTCTGCATTCAAAATTACGCAATTCTTGTACGATGATTTACCTTTCAACCAGGGACCGATGGGTCAAGCGTGTTTAAATAACTTCTGTCTATTTTAGGTGGTGAAAAGTTCAGCAAATATTTAATATCACGGGTTTTGTCGAAATATTGACTGCTTTTTGACTATAGAGATTTTATCTCCTACAATATTTAGTACTTTTGCAGACCGCTAATATTACATTTCGCAATCTGCATGTTTTTACGTGATGAATCAGAGGCAATCTGTCAATACATACATACTGCAGTGGAACAGAAGTGTTAGTGCTAAGTGACGTCTTAAAAAGTCCTCGGACAAAAACTAAATATGATAATAGGCACTGATTTTTTATCCGACGATTTTCGTAACTTAATAAAAGAAACAATGTACTCATAAGAAAAACCTTTTATTCGACAGATCTTAACACGGCAGGGTGTTTTGGTTCGGTAAATTTGATTCAAACATAACAACAAAAGAAATTATTCCGGCCCCGTCTAAAACTTTAACCTGAGCATTCGAATTTGGCTTAAGGTCCGAGCACGGTATCACTCACTGATCCGGACATGAAAGAATTCCAAGCCCTCAAGTTAATGTAGTGCAAAAAGCCCTCAAGATAATGTAGTGTAAAAAAGATTCAAGTTTTGTACAGCTGTTTAAGCAATACTCGATAACAACTCGCTTATAACAACTAGAGATCAAAAGGGCAGAATTGTTGTGATTACGCAAGGGTCAATTCCTTCTTATTTAAGTGAACTTTTCCATTGTATATTATTAGGTCATAACATTATAATGTTTATTTGCCCTAACTCTGACATTTTACGCCTGTAATTTCCAAGCTGTAATGAACTGGTCTATGTTGGGTGTGTGAACAAAAGCCATAGTTTCTTCCGACTTTCTCGGAGTCTAAAATGATTTTTTTCTTTATTTCACCGTCATAATGATATTTATTCGTTCGTTCTTTCTTTCTTTCATTCGTTCGTTCGCTCGCTCGTTCAAACTTCTTCTAATTGTGTCAGAGGTATGAGAGTAGGTTATTTAGTAAACATATTTTCAAAGCTTTCACGCTTAATTATATAATAACCTTCGAGAGTTCCGAGCGGACATTAAATCTCCGCTTAATTAAACGTTCTTTTTTCTGTGCTTTTTTTTATTCAAGATTCGAAATAAAATCTAGGACCTGACAATCTTGGGGTTCCAGTATATATCCCTCGCATACCTTATAGTTTATAGTAACAAAGTTGCGCACCTGTTAGCGCCAACGGTCAACCGTTTAGTGGAAACATGTTACTCGTGACGCAATCACATAAATTGAATCCAGTAATACAGAGGCCATGACATAGTGAGTTATGTAATGATATATAGATTAAACACGCTAGCCCATTGTAATAACAAAAGTACGCTTATATTTTCTGCGTCGGTCTTTGACCCTCTATGTAGGAAACAAAGAAGAAGTGGAAGGAATAGAATGACTACTGAAATACGCCTAGGCAAAGCTCTCGCCATCTTGAATGAAGTAGAAGAAAAAGCACGTTTAAGACATTAGTAAGAAAGGCTTTCGTGTATTTCATAAAAGAATTGATGACTAAACTATTCCAAGAAAAGTCTCAAAATGAAGTTATTGTATGGCTGCAGAGATTTACCTCTCCTTTTATGTCTATAAATTTCCTTTTTCGAATAGGGAAATAATCTTTTTCGTTATTCAGAATCGAATAAGACAAGAAGAACTCAATCCTAGAAATAGGGTCAATATCTAATATCAAATATATTTACAGAACTGCATAAGAATAAGCATTACCAATAAACAAAATGATCATTTCAAAGCAATCGTATCGGATGTTTAAAAAAGAGTTTTAGTATTGTGAGGTTTGAAAGTAAATAAATGGAAAAGCTCAGGGTATCAATAGAAGGTGTGTTTATTGAAAAAGCTCAAAGCATCGAGGGTTGAAAAAATATAATATGGGTCTGAAACCTTAAGGGGCTCATTTTGGTGATTGATTATGCATTTTCTAATGTTTTTTGATAGATAAATTGCAATTTTCGCTCTTTCATCGTCTTTTCTTTGTTCATACTTGCTCTCTATACCTTATTGAACATGTACATATTTTTTCTAAACTATTCGACGCGACTGCTTAAAGCGATCACTTTTGTGACTGGTTCGGGCTTTTTCTAATGCAGTTCTGTAAGACATCTGCGGTAAGTTTTCTGTTCTGTATACGGATTTGAATAAGGAATTAGGAACTGGACCCCAATTCTTATTCGAAATATGAATATCTTATTTTACCAGTTCGCATACACCTTTTATCAAAGACCAGACGTACAGCTTTGAAGAAGAAATATTCTTTGATGGTTACGCTGTTTACATACACATGTATAACACAGATGTAAGCACAGCAAATTTATATGCCATACACTGTTTTGTGATACGTGTACAAATATGGAGACAGATATAATACAAAATGATTCCTTATTTGTCTTAAATTAGTGTCATAAAAAATGCCGATTGAATTTTTCAAGGGAGATAACCTCAAGAACGCCTTTCGCAAAATCTTCGCTGTGGTTACTTCCTCTAGTAACACGTTCATCACCCCTTAATTTATAAGACAAGAAACACGCTTGAATAATACATCTTTTTTACTTTAAAAATATGAAAAATGAATATAGAATGAAACTGCAGTAATTAGAAAAAAATACTCGGTAAAATGAAATGTCATATATCATATGTTTCATATATCTTTTTGCCATCATATCGGTACAATATAAAACTATAGGACCGATGAATGTATAAAATGTCTACGTGAAAATTGAAAAATGCTTTACTGGAAGCCAACTAAATTCAAATAATGTGCTTTCCATGTCCCTTTGTTTCATTCTGATGTTACGGTCTGGCGATAAAACTGAAACTGTGTATGTAGATACTAGATAAGTCATTTCCTGATAACGTATACTGGGTCCCCGACCTTGACCTTACCCTCGGTCTCCACGGCCGTGTGAATACCCATCACAGGTTTCAGTGGTCCGTAAGGCTCCATACATCGAAATCTAGAAATTATTACACAGTTCATTTCATAGATATAAAAAGCCATGTACATTTAATTATCCAAAATGACATGGTTAGATTCTGTAGGTAAAATCCAGATTTAGTCACACTTTCTTTTTATAGAAGGCCCGTTCGTATGGCTAATATTTCTATAGACAGACTGAACATCATGGTGAGTTAATATATAAAACTGTAAAGACCTCTTCAATGCGACTGAACTACATGTATATACCTCTTAATGACTAAATGATATTAAATATTTAAAATGTTGTCATCTCCAATATTTCTAATTTTAAAGACACAAATTACTTTCATATTTACTTTTTCATTTCCGTAAGAGGTTGGTTCTGTTTATCTCTGACACCTGTTTCCGGATCCATGGTTACAATTATGCACCTGAAACGAAAGACAGATAATAGACAAACCGAGATCTTCTACTACAGTGCAAAACAAAAACTTCTTGCTAGAATTTATTCATTCACTACCAATGACTGAACTAGTACCTGTGAGAAAAAGAGCCACGAACGGTCATTACTTGCTTTGGCGTGCACTAACAGCGTGGGCATGTACACCACTAGGTGTTTGAACCTGAGGACACACTTGTTAGCTTACTTTTGGAGTAATCCACAGTACCGATTGCTAACACGTTCTCTACCGACTGACCTTGACAAACAGGTAATACCTGTTAGTATTGTGGTCCTTTGTTGATAAATTTTAAAACAAACTAAAGCTTTGTTCACTTTTTCGTTTCTTATTTTTAGAAAAGTTCTTTTTCATTTCAATTAATGTACTAGTAATTTTCATCGCAAGGGGTGATGTCTCCGAGGTTTATCTTAATTAACCTTTGAAATCATTAAGACAACACTGAACTTTTATGTACGTAAATCGGAGATGAAACCTTTACCCTTAGCATTATTTTACCTTTTGAAAGGTTTGATTATCTATTTATGAAAATCAATACATCAAAGTTTTCTCCCGTGCTATTCCACTCAAAATATTTTTACAAAGTAGTTCATAAGATAAAAGGCTTACCGTGTGCATTTATCTACGAATCTTATTTCTGCCTTGTCTCCTATGAACACCCTTTGCCAAGCTTCCTAAAATTAAAGCATTGAAAACACTGATGTATCGATTGTCTATAAATGTTATAGTGATGTACCTACGTGCGTAATGAGCTAATACCAGTTTGCTTCGAATATGTCCTAAATAATACTAATTTCTCGAGCAATAACTGTGTAAGACATACTCTTACTCCCCTAAGAAATAATTACAAATCATTTATTTCAATAGTTTCTGAAGTATTACGCTGTCGCTGAACTGGGTTTTAGTTTTCGTAAAAGTTTACTTTAATGAAAGTTGTAAGTTTTGCCATAAGCCAATGAGAATGTTGGTAAAGATGAAGATTAATCTGACAAAACTGACAGTAAAGATAGGAACATAATGCAAAAGATTAGATAATACACCTGAAAATTGTAAACACTATAAGTCTTAGAAAACACAGGAATTACTTTAGGCTCACATTAATCTAAAACGACTGGACAACAGCTGATAAAACTTAAAAATTAGGACGAATCCGTGACTGGAATATCAAAAAAAAAAATAGCAAAAGCCGTTCCGTGTCCTGTTTATGTATGTTCACAAATAAGCTCCTGCACAGAAGAAGAGAAATATCCAGTGAAGTATTAGCTGGATCGAACTTTACGTTATAAAGTCACAACAACGTATATATTTTCATTTATGGAAATGTTTGATTATTTGCAATGAAATACTAAAAGGGAAATACTTCATCGAACGGCTTGCTTCCTTCGATCATCAAGTTAGGTCTAAACTGCACAGCAGGGATTGGTTTCTCTAGTCGTTTGTTCAAGGCTTCCATTGAGGACTCGCTCATTACCATGCACGTTACGAAATCTTGGAACGCTACCTTAAAAACAAAATATTGTATCAGAAAAAAAAACGTTTAAGGGTTCAAGACATCATTATCCTTTTATGTATCTTAATGGTTTATACTTGACAGAATGAAATAAGTCAAGAAAGTCGTGTTGTAGGGATAGAGCCTCGGACATTTAGTTGTGGGTGCGATTCTCGAAAGTGAAATTTTACCTTCTCCTGCTAACGCTTATGATAAGAAGATCGAATGAAGACACTATAAGGCTATCATTATCATGAACTTTCTAAAAAGTTTCACTTCCGAAATGTAAATGGCCAACTTAGGAGTTTCGCATTCTAATTTACCTCCTCCGTTGAAGAGACTTCGAAGCCCTTATATCCGTAACTTATTCTGTTCTTTCAGATAAATCAATTTATAGGTAGTGGCACAAAATCAGTACATGAATTCGCATAGCTGAGTAAGTAAGCACTGGAAATCTAAGTAAACACTGAAAAACTATGTAAACATTGGTCAACTTAAAACTCTTGTCACATTCAGTGTGGAAGGTTTGTATTCTGAGCCCATTCAATTTGGAACGACCAATCACAACGAGCAGCAAAACAGGATATTAGTGACGTGACGTGACTGACGTGACGTGACAAAATCAACAATCTGGTACATTTGATGACATCGAGTAAATGATGAAGTTTTACTTCATAAAATAATCAACGATTTCTGCAAACACACGGTGTTTTCAGCCTTCGCTGAATAACCATGATGTGCTGACTTTGAAATATGCGAGTTTAGTCTTCGAAGGTTACTGAGACATTGATGTGGGTCACACAACAAACTTGTGACTATATATACTAAAAAATGCGTCAAAAAATGATCAACAGAAATAATATATACATTGTTTATTCCACTGTTAGTGTACCTGCTGTTAGTCAGATTGTAATAAAAAGTATACAAAAGTAATTTCAAAACAGTTTATTATCTTAAGGTGAAAAACTTGAAAACGTCAAATTTGACCACATTGGTGATAATCTCATGACACGGCCCATATAATATAAACTTTTATTCATGTAAAGTGAACATTAACCTCGTCGTAAAGTTGAACTTCTGTCGGCCATTCCTTTGTCACTTTATGCGAAAGCCGTTTCTGTATTGTTTGAGGAGAGCAGTTCAGTCTGAGGTTGTCTTTTCCCAGAGCTTTGCACATCCATTCAGCTGCTTTATCGCCACAATCTATTGCTGTCTGTGGTATTTCTTTTACACTTATGGAATAAAACGTGCACTGTATGCAACATGTATGTTTTCATACGTAGCTTATCAACTGTAAACAGCACGTGCACGTACATGGTCTTATAATATTAAAGTGCAAGTATTACCTGGTTTAGGTCGTTATCATATAACCTGTCATCTATCTATGACACTGGGTCATTCGTTTGTCGTTTTCTAGTAGCCTATCCTTACAGGAGTTGCAGTATGCAATGAGAAATAAAGCTAAATAGCCGTCATAGATCCATTATACCATGGGTCTTGCGATTAAGAGACGTAATATAATGGTTCGTCTGCAAACAGACAACAAACAATATTCTGCGATAAAAGAAGCAGAGCCTCTGTCTAAAAACAGAGGTCTGACGGGTTGGATTTAAACTGAGTCTTGTTTTCTTCCATTCTACGTATCTATTGGGTTTAATTTGTCGTCGGTAACGTAAGCCAGAACGACCTGCGCCCCTGAAATGTTTAGTTATTTTTGGTTATTTAGGGATTGCACAATTTAGAGAAAGTTTCTCATAGCATTGGTTCTTTCACATGCCCAATACATAGCACCAACATACTGGACTTCAATAACCGTCTTATCCGAAAGGCACTCAGTAATGTTGGTGCAGGAGAAGGGGATCGAACTCGCCACTCCTAAGATACAGCCCTATGCGTTACCACTGGACCTATAATCCGCCCGTTAAATTAATTAATTTCTTAAATACAAAACTTTAATTTCTTTTGTTTTTATTTGTTTTCATGTTATTTATTTATTTTCATTTGGGAGAGGGTGTACGACACATTTCCTTGTAAAATTGCTAGCCGTTCCATCTTAAAGACTTCTTGTTCAAAATACCTACTAGATAGTGACGACGTTTTCCGGTGTCTCCCGAGGATGTATTGGTAACACGAGAGGTTCCATTTCTGGTGCGTCCAGTCGGAGCGCTTCTTTCTCTATGCTGGTTCGTATCGAGATTAATTTTGGCAAGAAGGACATGTTCTGTCGCTGTCCATTTTTCGTAACGACCCAGTGCCTAAAAGTAATGTCTGCTAAGTACCAAACTTTATTAATTTCTGATACATCGAAGAAAACGTGAGTAATTTAGCAACAATTACAAAACATTGTGCGACATTTTGATACGCGCCATTTGCTTTGCAAATTCAACCGCGGCTTCTATAAGATTGAAAATTAATATAGATATGAAATTCAGACAGTTTTTACATGGTATGCACTAAACTAAAAATTAAAGACTAATATTTTTTAAAAGCAACGCTCTTCCAAAAATTAAATGATAGAATTTAAATCATACCTGTCAGAAATTCCATTTATCCTCAATCCATGTTTAGTCAGCATGACATTCGTTATATTCGAAAGGTGCTTAGCTGATTTTAATGGGTACACGAAAATCTTTGAAACTACCCCGACATATTCTTTGTGCCTTTTACTGGCAATCCAAGTAAGGGCGGAAACTTTAAACGCCAACCCAGTACCGAGCGCTATTAACGTATCCATCACTATAAAAGAAACGTATTTTTTTATGTCAGTCACCTTTTAGCAGAGTTGTTTTATCTCTTAGATATCTGACGACGGTTCAATGGCTACGAAAGTATTTCATCCATAAGATGAAGAAAATCAAAGCGTGTAAAGCACCGGAAATATGAACTGCTTTTTTCCCCTCAATTTTACGTTTTGTCCATGTATTGCCTTTTCTTATAAAATATTCTTCCAATATTGCAGGAAGACTTTTAGAATTAAGTAAGTAAAAGAATAAACGTTTATATGCAGAACTTTTCTGATAATGATAAAAAATATATAGCTCTATATTAACCTCTTCATTTAACATAACTTAGTGTATCAAAAAATAGAAAAACAATTTTCCCTTATTTCCATTGTGGTACCTGTTATTTGTGGCATGAAATTATACAATTATTATAACTGGAGATCATGAAAATGCCAACTGTATCAAAACAATTACAAATAATATCACATTGACACTACTACATCACAGCCAAAATTATGAATTGTTGTTATAAATTAAAAATTAAAGTGTCTAGTGATAAAACACTATTACATTGTACTTACAGACACAACTAAAAGACACAAAATTGAGAATAGATCTATCTTGTAATTAAATAGACTTTAGTGGCATGTTTGAACTTTTGGGGACAGTTAAATTGACACTTGGGAAGAAACAGCAGTCAATCTTGACCTTATACAGCGAACATGCACCAAACTAGGAGGAATAAAATGCTCACCGAGGTAATCAGGCCCTTATCCTAAGTTAATTTGATGTTCATGACCTAGACTAGTCTGATAAACTCTGTTGGATACTGGTAGCAGATTAAGGACATTGGGTGACAGCTTTGCTTGGGCGTCTGCAAACCGTATGTCGTGTTCTATATAAAGAAACGGGGATCTAGAAGGGGAAATTTATTTCGTATATTACTTTCCTAGCTCGGTATAGATCTAATATCGATTTTAGTTGACCTAGAAGAATAATGGAATTTTCGTGGAAGGGAACTAAATGTGCGTTGGGTGGTGATGAATGGGGAATGATTCAATTTTCTTCCACCAGTTGCCAATACAGGCGAACACGGCAGCTAGCCAACTTTCATTTACTCGTGCTGCCCGAGAAGCAATCTCCTCGCAGTGATCTCCCCTTCATTCTTTGGAAAAATTTCTGCCGATACGTGTTAACCTTAGCTGGATTTCAGCTATATATACATGTAGTAATAGTCTATGAACCTGTTAAAGATTTGTTTTCCTTTTTGTTTAGTTACAATTGTAATTGCATCGATTTAACATGCCTGGATGTAATGAAATTAAAAAAAAAAGTTTAACATTTTGTTTATTTACTTTCGACCATCATCACGCGACATGCCTGTCTGCAGTGACTACTGTACTGAAAAGTATGGAAGGGAAGTAACCGCTGTGTGGAGTTTGACCGAGAAGATGTTGTCACGGATAAAGCACGTCGAGACAGACTTTAATGTAGTCGAATCTGTATCACTTGGACGATTGGTCAGGTAATTCGGTTTGTTTCGGTTTCCCATAATCCTTTGCGCGCGCAGGACTTCCGGTAGAATTTTACAACGTTTATGCAAACATCGACTGTCATACATTATCATAGATATCCGTTATACCACGCCTTTTAGACGATACAGGTATTTATTAACGATTTTTTTGTTTACAACAGCAAATAAAATATTGAGCTATTTTATCATTTCATGGTTATTAATAGCATAATAGTTGATTTTGATGAACACTCGATCGTTAAACAATTTTTGTGTAGACACTAGAAAGTACATACCATATATGTTAAATAGAGGCAATATGACTATTGCTGCACCCTGCTAATCCAAAGGTCATGGGCTTGACTCCCATGTTAAAAAAGATATAACATTTTCTATAAACATTCCTTTAATAAACAGGTTTCTGAATTACATACATGATGGCAGAAGAACCATGCAACACAACCCAACCTCCAGGAAAGGGCTCTCCAAAATTATCTGGACGATACCGTGGGTCAGTTGGGGATTTCTGTTGTGTTCCTGGCTGTTCCAATTCCAGAGGAAGGTGTAAACGAAAGGGTCTAAAAGTGTCCTTTTATAGGTTTCCTAAAGACGCTAAGCGAGCAGATATGTGGCTGAAACGAATCAGACGGGATGAAATACGTGATGTCAAAGTTGTCCCATATGAATTGAAGAATCATTCAAGAATATGTTCTGAACATTTTGTTGGGGGTAAGTGTGTACAATGTTGCGTGCATAAATTTATTCATTGAACATAAGAAAGCATTCTAATTTAAGTGTAACACTGTTTTTGCAGCATGATATACTGGTCCCCAAATAAACTAATTATCTTCAGTTCCACTTCAAATACATAATTCAGGAGTATGTGATTTAAGGAATTAACTTCTTAAGTTCTCAGTGACTGAATGGTTAAGGTTGCCAACTTCAAATCTCTTCCCCATTACAATGTGGTTTGAATCCCATCAGGGAATTTGGATTCTTGAATGTAAGAAAACGATGAAGCTAATTTGGACTCTTGAATGTAAGAAAACTATAAAGCTATCTGACTGAAGGTCAGTGGTTCTACCAGATGCCTTCTTGTGCCTGAAAGGTTTGAAGTCACTATACAACCTTAACTGTGTTAGTGTGACTTTGTATCAAGGGACATTTAAAAAAAATAATTTATGAGTTTTAAGTATCATTATTTTTGTTTGTTTTTTATGCTGAAGTCCTATTTTCATGTCTTTCAGGAAAGAAAGTTGATGATCCAAATGACCCAGCCTATGTGCCAACAATTTTTCCCCGCAATTCAACTAGAAAGCGTACAACTCATCGATCAAGGCAAGCAGGTATGTAATTAAACTTATCCTTTTGCAGAAATAATATTATTTTAGTGACTTATTCTTTCAATGAATATTAGTATTTAAATATCAGTGAGATATTAGTTAAGTTTATACCAAATTTATTTTAGTTCGATTGTGTAGGAAGCTTAAAGCTTATAGATACACTCTCGAATCTGTTCCTGGAACAAACCAGTACTAAGCACTGAGAATAAAGTTTCTTGCTCAAGGAAACAAAAGCTTGACCCCGACTGGTTTGAACCCATGCTGCTAGCAATCGGTCAACTACTAGTCTGACGTGTTAACCACTCGGCCACGCCGCCATTGAATCCCAACTTTAATCATAATTATTACACTGATACAGAGTGAAATATAAAGTTTTGCCCCCCCCCCCCCCACTTTTTTTTAATGAACAAAATATGAATGAACCATTTTAGAATGACTAAATATTAATTGCTTTTTCAGAACTGTATACACCATCACCACAGACATTAAAGATGACAACGAAAGCTGCTAAAAGTTCAGCTGGGCGACCATCTTCTTCTGTAAGGTTGAATTTCAACAAAGACTATGAAAATGCAGTGTGGAATGGAGATCATGACTATGTTATAGATCCTAAAAATACTGTGCCAGATATGGAAAGTGTTGAAGATTTGAGAAGAGAAAATGAAATAGTGAAATCCAAACAACTTAGGCTATGTAATATTAAAGACAACCCAGATAAGTTTCAGTTTTATACAAATTTACCCAACTATGGAGTGTTTAAAGCACTTTGTGATTACTTACAAACAAGAATACCAGGAGGTAATCTAAAATACTGGAAAGGAAATTCTACATCATCATCGGCATCATCAAAAAGGGGACCAGAGAGAAAACTAACTTTTGAAGAGGAACTTTTTATAGTGCTTGTTAAGCTGAAAACAGGCAATTTCAATGAGGATCTTGCTATGACATTTGATATAAGTGCTACACATGTGTCCAGTATATTTACAACACACATCACCTTCCTGGCAAATGAGCTGAGAATTCTGTTTGAAATGCAGCATTCTAAGGAAGAACAGGCACAATGTTTTGAGGACTTTGAAAATCTAAAAGTTGTTCTAGACTGCACAGAATTAATGGCACAAAGATCAACCAACCTAGATGTACGCAAGAAAACATTTTCCAACTATAAACATTTTGATTCCGCAAAATTTCTTGTAGGCATTTCACCAAACTTAACTGTGAACTTTGTTTCACGAGCATGGGGTGGCAGAGCTACTGACAAAAAAATAACTCTAAATAGCGATGGAATAATGAATAACCTCAACTCTGGCGACGCTGTTATGGCTGACAGGGGCTTTAATGTTGCAAGCGAATTCAAAAAAAAAGGTGTAGATCTATTAATCCCAAACTTTAAAGGTCGAGATCGATCTCAAATTAGCGCAGAAGAGGCAAAGCGTTCCGAATACATTTCGAAGGCAAGAATTCATGTAGAAAGAATTATTCAGCGCATCAAGACATTTTACTTTCTCGAGCGAACAATCAGACTAAATATGCAGGACGTTATTACACAGGTGTTCATTGTTTGTGCATATTTGACAAACTTTCAGATGCCCATCATCAAAAAATGACTTTCAAGTGCATGTCACGGAAAGGCAAGAATTCATGTAGAAAGAATTATTCAGCGCATCAAGACATTTAACTTTCTCGAGTGAACAATCGGACTAAGTATGCAGGACGTTATTACACAGGTGTTCATTGTTTGTGCATATTTGACAAACTTTCAGATGCCCATCATCAAAAAATGACTTTCAAGTGCATGTCACGGAAAATTGATATTCATTAGATTCAGTTAGTGAAATACAAATTTGTTATTTCTTAATGTTATTGTATTCTTTTATTCATTTTATTCCATGAATAAGTATTGTTTTCTCTATTAGTTTTATTCTATGAATGAGTAATATTTCGTTAACTGATTTTATTCTATGAATAACAGATTAAGTTTTATATTCAATTTCATGTATCATGAAAATAAACTTAAAAAATATATATTATCTGCATTATCAGTTTGCTTGAACTATTTCTATTATTAAGGAACTAATTAATGAACTAGATCTTCAGTGTTAACAAGATCTAAAGATGATATACAGTTTAACCTGTGTTAAAGACCACCTTCCCATACAGACCACATTGTAAAAAAAGGCCACATTTCAACAACCCTTCACTGATTAAACTGAACAAGGAAATCTTTAAATAAAGACCACTTGTCTATTAAGCAGTATGCATTGCTATGTATTATAATAATGTATAATGAGGGCCAAAATCACTTTTAATTATTGCACAAAGATATTGTACTACATTTGCTGCAATACAGGATTAGTGTTATCTACCAATTTGAAATTAAACAACAAAAACTCGAGATATCAAACAGATAATTTTAATTTAACAACAAAATGGTACAACCATGAAAACATAAAGCAAAGGTTGTATCTTGTTTAGACCTGTTTGAAACATATATACATAATAATAAAAGCTGAGAGCTTCTTACTTGTTTCTGTGTAAAGAATATATAATTTTATTACGTTTGTATAAAATATTTTTACTGAAATAATGGGAGACATTGCGGACAAAATAACTTGAACCTTTTTCTAGGCAAATAAAAAAGAAATCGGTAGAACCGATGGATGCTCCGCAAATAAATTCCAATTCCAAAAGGGTATTTGTTTAATATGTATCTTTTTAAAGTATGAATAAAATGAATACTTTCTATCAACGGGCTTTGTATTAAAATAATTTTGAATAAGTCGTTTTAACCTCATGAAAAAAAATCAAGGAAAATCAACAACAACGTTACTGCTGACTTATGAAAGGAATGCCTCAATTTTCCAGAAGTACCAATATAAGGGGAAAAAAAGCTTTTCATGGAACATATTATAATAATTTTCCTATAAAGATGCATTTGAGTTAGAAGTTCCCATTCATTGAATAACACTAATGAATAAATAAACAGACAGTGACTAGCAAATTATGAGCTGGCAGAATAATTTACACCAATAGAACATTGCTATAATGCTTGATGTAAGTTAAATAAATATAAGCACACATTATATTACAATATAAATAAGGAAATGACTCTTTCCTGAAGCTCTGCACTTCTAATAGTTCTACAGAGCATATTTATCCAATCAGGTAAAAATTTGAAAGACAACACATTATCTCAAAGTTATTCACTAGTAAAAAAAATATACTCTACTTTCATTATTCAATATTTTTCAGCATGTTTTGGACGGTATATTTTAAAAATTGCAAATAACAATAGCTAAGCTTGCTTTGAATTTAGATGTTAGAAAATAAATATTTAAAAAAGTGCCTGAGATCATTTCATGAAAGACAATACAAAAAGAGAAATAAAAAAAAACAATAAATAAAAAAATGACTAGCAGGATCAAGTAGCAGAGGTCAGGTAACATCAATATTTCATATTTTGATGCTGTGTGCTAAGCACACATCTTAATACTACATATAAAAAAATATGCACAGTGTCACAATTACTTAAATTGCACTTTGATGCTTGAGTACTACCATGTTAAACTGTCAATACACCAAATCACATTCTCTTGTGCAATGAGGACAAAACCAGTCTACATTTTCCAGTTTCCATTCTTCTGTGTACCGTGCACATGGCCAGCACATCCACACATCACATGCACAGTTTGGGCAGTCACAACCTAC
This sequence comes from Cyclina sinensis, assembly GCA_012932295.1. Taxonomy (NCBI): domain Eukaryota; kingdom Metazoa; phylum Mollusca; class Bivalvia; order Venerida; family Veneridae; genus Cyclina; species Cyclina sinensis. Next base: position 2,415,181 of record JAAONU010000011.1, read on the forward strand.
ACTTGCATTACTATTATCCTCATTAATGTTTCCATCTTCAGGAAGTATTTTACAGCACTGATAGCATCTATAAATTTGCACGGGAATGACACACTCAGTTTCAACAGATTTTGTCACAACAATTTTTGCTTGGTCATTAGATTTGTCTTTAGATGTTTTATCCTCAAGTACAACATTTTGAATATCATCTTCACAATTGGCATAATTGTCTGATGCTTCTTGGGAGAGGAGTAATGCAGGGGCAATCTGTGTACGGAAGAATGACTCACATGCTGGTATCAATTTCTTTTTGTAAAATTCCTCCTCATATTTGATTGTAACTATTTTACAGTCTTTGGTGGTCCACACAACAAGATTTGCTAGTTTCAATCCTGTAATTCCAAGGAGTCCCTGAATTTGGGCATAATAGCCATCTTGGGAATTTTTCTTCAGCTGTAGTATATTGTCCTTCTTCTCTAGATATTTGATTTTCTTTTTAATAATTGCTTCTTCAATAGTCATATCCTTAGCAGAGTAAGGACACTTTATTTCAAGTAGTCGGCTCATACTGCTGTGGCACCTGCAGGTAACAATTCCATCAGGGGAGCCTCGGACAAAGTTCAATTCTTTTGACACCATTAATCCATGTTCTTCAATTTTTAGCTTTGTATGATATTTTGACACTTTTTGTAAGTACATTTTCTTACCCTTGATCTCATTTGTTCTTCCCCATTTAATTGATGGAACTTTGGAGAGAAAGTCTTTATTGTTTTTATTTAAAATTTCATTCACAAGAGTGGTATTTTCTTTTTCTTTTTCTACAGTCTTTATTACACTGTAAAATTTTGTTGCAGTTATGCAACCTTTTCTTTGCTCTCTCCATTCAGGATTGCTTGACTGTCCGACTGTAATTACATCTATCTCGGCTCTGTCACATGTGTGTGTAGCAGCTTTCTTGGTAAAGCATTCAATTTCTCTTTTAAAGCTAGGTTCAGATGCACTTTGAAATGTTTTATGTTCTATCCTAGTTACAGGCAATGGGGTCGAGTGTATCTCTGTTTCTGATGAATATGCCAGTAAAGGGCTACTTTCAGATATGTAGTCATCCAGATGTACTGCAGTGTGATAACTTGAGACTTCCTGAGTATCCTTTTTATATCTTTTGGGATTGAGCACATGGACAGCTGGACAGTATTGCCCCATGTGATGGGTAGCATTGATCAAATCTGCATGAAGCTTTGCTACTGCATCATAGGTGGGTGGTTCAGAAGCCAAAACTTTTTTACCAAAATCATCAATTGTTCTTCTCATTTGTTGCTTCTCTGCGTTTTTCTTGATTTTAAAATTTTCAAAAATATCTGGTTCAACCTGGCTTCCTTTAGGTTCTGTCCAGCTACAAAGTTTGTCTGTACAAGACGTACTGTCTGTATTATTAAATTGTGACATCCCATTTGCCATTTGTTCAGCAACCAAAAACAATGCTGCACCGACATGTCCACAGGTTTCAGAAAATCCAACTGTACATGTACAAAAACCACTATATGGATCACCAGTTATTTTATCTATTACAATGTAAAGTACTTTCACTTCATCTGGATTGGCAGACTGTGAAGAATTACACCGTGCCGAAAGAATACCAAATGTATCTGATGCCACATTTTCACAATATTTGACAGAATGAACACTACTTCTAAGCTGATAAGGTCTAGAAAGTTTGTATGTTCTAGAAGATGACTTATCCAGTATATTTGTTTCAAGGAGATAATGTTTTACACTGACATCATTTATTTCTGGTACCTTGGATATATCTGTTGTCCATTCTGAAGATGGCATGCCATGTAATATCTTAGATCTTAACTGTTCCAATTCTTCATGCTGATATGAGGTTAAGCTGTCAAATGTTCGGGCACTTTTTTTGGATTTTTGGACATTTAAATTATTTCCAGTGGTTGATATTCCTAGTCTTTGACACAGAAATACTATTTTAGCTTTCTTCGGCAAGGTGGTGTCAAGATTGTACTGTACACATAACTGTTTTAGTTTAACTGCTGACAGAGATGCAATATCAGTATAACTTTTGTAACATCTTGGCTGAAGGACATTACCAGTACATACTTTTCCTTGCACATTTATCTTTGTATCCATGTTGTCTGCCACCTGCAATTCAAATATAATCATATTAAAAAAATCATCACCATATGTAGTATTGCACATGTCGAAATGTATTTTATTACCTTCATTTTAGCTTAAAATAACAAAATAATAATATGTTGTTCTTTTTTTGTGAATGAAGATTGTTATGTTAGACAGATGTGAAGTTTAAATAACGAATGTAAATAACATAAACTAAGTTTGTGCAACTTATAACACTTCTTTCAATCTGCCTCAATTCTGGAGGTATTAAAAATACATGGTTGTTATCTGAGCAAATCGCAAACCCATGATCACTTAGTTAGGTGCTATGCCTTCACTTGCAGTCTTCATATGCATTTTTACATATTACAGCTTCATCTTGCAGTTATATATTTTAATAATAAAGTGACTAACATCAAGGATGCATACCTAACATTATTATCAAATGCCTGTCAAATGATGGCACCATCAGAGACTTTGCACTGCCTTTATTTAAGAGTTCATCTCAGTCATACTGTACAGGTGTACATTTTGTACCTCTAGGCCTGTAGGGATATACTGAAAACAGACATAAAAATGACAATACATTCATCTTACTAAATAGTACTGCTGAATGTATTCAGGATTGAAAAATAGTTTAAACTTGGTTACAAAATAGTTAAAAGTAGTTATAAGCTGAGAAGGTTACAAAATACTTTAATTCATAAGAGTGCCCAAGCAAATAAAAAATGTATCATACTTTTTAAATGAAGTTTTTATTTCATAAAACATTTATATTCCTTCTTGAAACATCATATGCATGCAAGATTTTAAACAGAAAACAACGGTAAAGTTTGAAAAGGGGAAACTTTCACTTCCAGATTAAAAATATTTTACTCCACCCACTGCGATTTAGCGGCCGTTGGAATCATTTTTCCTAATCTTTACTTAATAAATTACATATACGGAAAGGTTTTACCATGAATTATAAGCAAAAACATCAAATGGATAACACATACCATTTTCTTTAGAATTGAGGTGTATTTAGCCGCTACATATAGTTGAAATTATCTGACAGTACGATGTTTTGTCAATCAGCTGTTCATTTTCACCGGAAGTCCTGCGCGCGCAATGGATTATGGGAAACCGTAAAGTCGGGAATGAATAACTTTGTTTGATAACTTTGATAAAACACATGTTATTTAAAGTTAAAAGACCTGTTACAGTAAATGTAGGTAATGGTTATATTTACCGATATCCTTGTTTATTAAGATCCTACATGTATTGTCTAGAATTTGTTTTTTTTATCCCATTGTTGTACAGGAGTGTAAGACGTTTAGACCCCTAAGGCCTTAGTTCTGGCTTCCAAAACTTTATAAGTCGCTTTTTTAACATTTTGTTCATTTACATGATGCGGCATTAAAGTTTTGGATCAGACCCGTTGCGAAACCTAACCAGAATAACACACATACTTTTAACGTCGTTTTACCTCGCAAATACCCTTTTCACAATTTAATCTTGTGCATCATTCGTTAAAACAATGAGTTCAATATCATTTCATACCATTTAAACTATTAAAAATATTAATAAATACAATTAAATTGCTTGTTTCGCAGAGAAATATAAGTTTCTCCGACTTACTGTCAGAAGCTTCGCGAGATCTCGTATGACGTAACCGCACGAACCGCTTAGAAAACAAACATGACTATCTATTTTTAGACTAAATCGTAAAACGAACTGCTTGACAGCACCTGTTTGTAGAAGTAATGAAACTATACATGTATAAAATTGACAAGTGACAAGTGTCACAGAAAGAATTGGGTCTATATTATGACACTCTTTCAATGATTATTCTCTTTGATACTTGTAAACAAATGTTGCGGAGTTAAAAGCACATGGTATTGTTTTCTTAACCGTCCGCGCTGATGAACCCGTCGAGGTCATTCTCGTGATCACGTGGTCAAACATTTTGGCAAGATGGCGGCGGTGTGCTGAATTTTAAGGCATATCGGAAACTTTAAGGCATTTTGTGTTCGAAATTAGTTTTTTATGTGTTAATATTGGGCTTAGTAAAAATATATATATAATTCTATCAGGATATGGTTCACTTTACTCAATATCATGCTTGATGAATTGATGCGAACGTGTCAGATTCCTGGCACGATTATTGGTAGACTTTCCCTACGGCGTTGACTTCAGCGTACACGTCCTGTAACAGTATATAAATCGTGTATGCTGAAGACCTTAAGCTACCTTGGCCTTGTCACCTAGACCCCTTTAAATTTTAAATGGGCAGCACGAAATACCCAAATACACCCAAATATACCCAAATACACTTAAATTGTATCATTTTATCAACATATTTTTATAAATCAAGCAAAATTATACACTCCAGATATTTGCCGAGAAAATATAAGTTTTAATGGTTATTTTTAAGTTAATGCTCATTTGTTTGTATTCAGGATGTACGGTACTGTGAAAACAAAACCTTACTTATAAGGTATTATTAATATAATTATAATGCCTCATATATCAAAAATATGCAATTCATAAAAAGAAGTATCTGAAAATAAGAATAAAAATCTTAATGGAAAATTAGTTAAAATAGTATAAAGTTCGAACAGTCAACTATAACAGTATAAGACGATTCTCTAACATTCCTATAGGGAAACAACCTGCATAATTATATAATTATGTTTTTCACAAAGTGTAAATCCTACAATAGCCGTTTGTGTCCGAAATGTGACTAATATCATTATGTATGACTGAATATTAAAATTTTTGCTACTGATTTTGATTTTCAAGTTCATCTGTGCTTTTGTAGAAACAAACTTGACAATAGGTATTTGTTAAAAGCTGTCTTTCATCGGTGTTTAAGTATATTTGAAGTGTATTTGGGTATATTTGGTTGTATTTGGGTATATTTGGGTGTATTTGGGTATTTCGTGCCGCCGATTTTAAATTGAAGATGACACTTAGACCCCTTGAAGACACTTAGACCCCTATTTTTTGAGACACTTAGATCCTTTATTTTGGATTTTGGCAATATAAAGTATGTTTGATGATTTTTTTTTCTCATATTTATTAATTAAAGTAATCCAAAAAGTCATTTTCACAGTACCAAAACTTTCAGTTAGCATAGAGACAAGGAATGAATGAATGACTGACTGACTTAGTAGGGTTGTTTATCCTCGGTACTGGCGTAAGCCATAATTATGACCAAGCGTGACTTGTAATAAATAATTTAACTTAAACATTTATAGTCATTTGCAAGAGTGTAAAATATTTCTGATTGAGGAAGTGTTATCTAACAAAGCTTTATGAAAATTGAAAGGTATGCACCCCCAATCAGACTTAAAAGTGAATACAATAAATTATTATTATTCTCTTGTAATTACTTTCTCAGTATGCTTATGGCTAAATGTATATGCCTTATATTTGTAAAAGTTTAACTCTTATTTCTACTAATTTTAAACTGTTGAGCATGTTTTTTTTTAAAAATTTACTGTAAATTATAATGTAATTCATCTTTAAAGTTTAAGTGTCTAAAAATTTATGGAGTAAACAATTTTTTATAGTAACAAATTTGGTTGTGTCGGCTAGGTCTTATATTTTAATTATCAATAAAAACATGTTTCCTCAAATTCCAGGGACAGATTAAACTAATTCTTATTTTGTTCATAAAATCTTTGAACTTAATCAAGGTTTGTAAGATATATTTTAAGAACATGTAAATATCTGTTTTACTAATTTTACCTGGTGCTAAAATTAAGTCAAGAGAACCTTAAGTTGATAGGGATACTAGGAAAATTTACCACTAAAAACTAACACCTTGGTTGAACAAGGTATTTTAAGAATTTTGCCCTTAGAAGCTATCAGAAATTCTAAGGTACTTATTATGAGTTGAGACAAACTTGGGGAAATATATATATGTATAAGTATGTCTCAACTAAGTATGTACCCAGGATAACGTATGTTCCACTAGGTTACACGGGTCCACACTAGGGCAGCCAGCTGCCATATAATTAGGGCAAATTTTATACAGTTTATTTGTGGAGATTTTCATAAAAGGTACATGTACCCGTAGCTTACCATCCCCTTAGATGGCCACTGTTTGGTTCTTGAGATTTGGGACTTTCAAAATTTACAAATATGCCATAACCACAGATAATTGGATGAAAGAAATAATGCATGTATTTTTATAATAAACATGAGTTGCCAATTTTTAAAGAAAGACCAATCAAAAGTCATTGCAACTGTGTTCTTAAAGAGATCCCATCATTCACCAATGAAAATACAATTTAACATATGAGTATTTAAATTAGCAGAAACATGTAAGAAAGGTGCTATAATAACTAATTATTTTTCAATTTGACCTTTATGTTTATATTTCTTATAAAAGAAACAACAAATCATTATAGGTGATCAATGAGCTTCAAAGTAATGGTCATGGTGGTGTTTCCAAGTTTGAAGCTAACTGGCAAGCACCAGTCCACTTTAAATAATCCTGCCAAATACATGTAAAGCATTGACAATCACTTTGATCTAGTCTTGCTAATTATGCAGCCATTAAAAATATACAATAATTTAAGATTAATTATTTAATACTTACTATACATTAACTGACCTTTCAATCACTTCACTACGAAAACAAGTGCCACATTTTGCAAATTCCTCCCACCTACTAGGTTTGAATAAAAAAGAAATTGATAATTTTGAATACTTTAATGAAATTTTCACTAGTTTGAAATATCAGTTGATGTGTCATTCTGTCGCCCTTTCGAAGAAACGGCGATATTTAATGCAAGTGGATAATATATTGAATTTGAATTACACAAAATCTGGTCATGTATTCTAAGATTGTACAGAAGAAGTTTGACTGATACTGGTACTCTCATTAGACTAATTTGACTCAAACTTAATAAATATTTAGCTTATTTTTGTAGGATCTCCACAGTTTTTTTGTATGTAAATTAGAAACATGAAGATGTCTTCTTTGGCAATTACTTAGCCACAGTTTGATTCAGTTTGATTCTCTTGGGCATTTACTTGAATTAGTTTGCTAGTTTTACTCTTTCTAAAACATCTTTTCATGAACAAGTGCATACTTCCTGAAAATTCTTTGTATTTTAAAGATATACTATACCCATCTTTGCATTAAATACTTTTATTGCTGAAATTAATGGAAATCTAGGAAATTCTAACAGAATATATCTATTTCGGCTACCAGAATACACAAACTATGTGTGGGAAGCTACATTCCCTATTACAGGTCATGTTATGTTGGTGTTTCCTTGATGCGACTGGCTCGCAGACTTCAGCTGAAATTTTTTTTCACTTTAAAATTTAAGAGAAGTTAATATACTGTGGAAAAAACATAATATTATGCTTCTATACACCATGAAAACTGAAAAAAAAGTTTTGACTTAACCAGGATTCCATTCCATGACCTTTTAGTCAGTAAAATGAAGAGCCATGGTCTACACCACTGAGCCACAGTGACTAGTTATCAAGTTCCATCAGAATTAATGATAGAACTAAAGTATCTACCTCATGACTAATGGGGTAAACTTTTTACCTATAAAAGTGTGTAAAACTTTAATTTTGATGTTTTTCTGTAACAAAAAATGAGTCAGTAACTTAGTTTAGATATGTTCCTCACAATTATAGCAAGAACTTTAAGATGTATAAACATTTTTTTTTTCATCGTCAGCCCATCTGTGAGTCAGTCCCTTTAAAAAAACTGCCAGTTTGTTTATCTATACTGTGCTTACCCATTTACCTGTAGTGTGTAGAGTTTTAAACATAACATATCTACTCTGTGTACCCCGACATGTTTAATTTATATTTACATAGAAAAGGTGTAGTAGTTATTGTATCTGAAACTTGAGCATAATATATCTTTAATATAAGCTGTGTTTTTTTTCCAGACAAAATCATTATGAGTTACAGCAAAAAAGATGAACTTAATCCTATGGACATGTCCTCATCTTCACTTTCAGCAGGTTTGTTTATATGTACAAAAACATGATAGCATATTTTTTACTTCTTTGCTCAACAAGTGTTTTTAAAGTCTTGTTTTATAAAGTGAAGTATAGAATAGAATAGAATTAATTCATGTAATATATAAGTATTTTTCTTTTTCTTATAATCTCTGTTTTTCTCCTGCTTGGGTTACTTGGCTTGGCATACCTTGCCACTAGGTGCATTTATATAACTTACATTTTACTTCTTTTATTGTTTGAAAACCCAAGGAAAGTTAGAGCCATCATAATGTCAAAGATTTTTAGACCATGATTTTAGAGATAACAGAATAATATCAAGGATTTTAGACCATGATTTTACAGATAACAGACTTAAAAAAAGAATTTGTAAATCATTATTTACAAGTGTGTGTATTTTTACAGACTATAATCTAATGTACATGTATTAGAATGGATATTATTTGCTATAAACAATCTTGATAATTTATGTGAACAAATTTGAAGTTGAAGAAAAGCCTTTGAATCTAAACATATTTTTTCTCATTTAGACATGTCATTACTGGATGAATTATTCCCAAGCTTGGGCAGTGGGGAGTCTTCAGCAAGCCATTTCACCAACCAGCTGGCTTTACTGCTCAACACTCTGGGCTCTAGTGATGATGAAGGCACAGAGGGAACAAATTTATTCAGTCCCTTAAAGCTGTCACCACCAAGGCTGAATGAGATTCATGCACTTGCTACAGCAAACTTAATTTCACAGACACAAGAGGCCATCATGCAGGAATATAACATAACTGACCTTTCGCTTGAAAAAGCTTCACCTTCAGAAAATGAAACATTACTGGACTCCAAAGGTGCTATTCAAGATGACATTTTTACTAACAGTAATGGAATTGGCAGGTCTGAAAACAGCATTTTAGAAAGCTGTATTCACAATACAAGTGCTAACCATTGTGGAATTTGTGACAAACATAAACTTGATTTAGATCCAAACAAAATATGCTGTCAAGAAGATAGTCACTTTATTGGTAGCCAATTAGACAGTCAAATAATTGATAGCCAAGTAAATAATCAAATAATTGATAGCCAAGTAAACAGTCAAGTAGTTGATAGCCAAGTAAATAATCAGATAATTGATAGCCAAGTAAATAATCAAATAATTGATAGCCAAGTAAATAATCAAATAATTGATAGCCAAGTAAATAATCAAATTATTGATAGCCAACCAGCTTTTGAGCATGAACAGTTGATAGGCAGTACAGTTACTATCTGTGATTCAAGTATAGATGGCTGTTGTTTAACAAGTGTAAAGTTGAAAACGCTGGACGAAAATACTTCCATATCCAATCTTAAGGAGAATGATTCTTCAGTTTTCCATTTACAGAATGATGGATATTCAGAAAAAGATATTTTAGAAAATATGTCAGCCGTAGAATCAATTTTACCAAAACCTCTACAAACTGACAGTTCTATAAATAACAAAGAAGTACTCGATGCTATTGTTTTGCACACTCCAGAATTACATGGCAGAAATGGAAACAACATATCAGATACATGTAGGGTTTTAGACTTTGATAAGGAAACATTCTGTGAGTTGAATCCACCACAGTCTCTCTTAACCCATACTTTAGCAGGAAATTCAAACATTCATTCTAACAGTCATACAGAAATTGGTACAATGGGTAGTGAAGTGAGATATAACTGTGAAGTTTTGAATTCCATGCTGCCACCAAAGAAAAGACATTTAGCATGTTATACAGTGTCAGCAAAGTTAAGTGATACCAAAACACATGATGAACATGGGGAAAGAGATGCTGTTGAAAACAGTTTGGAGAATGGAACAAAGCCTAATTACATGTCGGGAGATAAAGACATAATTACAGGTTTGTCATTTTTCGCTGATTTTCTTTTGACAGAAATGTTTGGTTTTGACATTAGAATTTCTGTAACTCATTTATTAAATTATTGTCTTTCAAAAATTGTTTTGCATGGTATTTTTAACAATTACGACATTAAATGATTAAAGTGCATTCACACTTAGGTTGTTAATTGTTTTAATTTTCTAGAAAGGAATCTACAGAGGGGCATTCTGTTTGTATGTGTGAAATGTCTGAAGCAATTCAGTACTGTAGAAGACCTTGAACTTCACTCTACCAACCATCAGCAGTATAGCTGTCCATACTCTGGCTGTGTAAGAACATTCACATATAGGAGTCAACTCAGCTACCATAGACAAACACATGAGTAAGTACCAAAAGAATCTCTGCTGAAATTAAATGCTGTAGTATCAATCTATACACAGATGCCAAAAGTCACAGACTTGCTTATTTGTATAGCTTCTAAGGAATCGAAGATTAAGAGTTTTGAGCCCTGGGACTCACCGGATATTTTATGTAACTGCTGGTAGACTCTTCCCAAGAAAGGGGAATGGTTCTGGTTCATCAAAGGATTGGTTGACTTTTGAATTAGCTAAAACTAAATATGACCAAGGGAATCTCTGTTGAACTAAAATACAATGTCCTTTTGTCCCAGAAGAAATGCATTAAAAATAATTTGATACAATGAAACTGCAGTTTATTAATATATGTCCAGGTCCATTGCCAGTTGAAAGAGTAAAAATAGATTAAAGAAAATGTATTAGAGAGAGCTTTAAGGCCGCTAGATTTAGCAGAGTTTGAATGCAACTGGTGATACTGCCTTTTCAGTACTGGTCAGAACTGCAGAAAACAGTTACATAAAGAAGTTAATTGTTACTTACAAAGACATCATTGTAGATTTATCTATCATGATTAGATACAAGTGCTGTAGTTTCTTTCCATAAATTATCTTCTAGATATTTGTTTTGTTTTCAAGAGGAGAGAAGAACTTCCAGTGTACTGAATGTGGTAAATTGTTTAGCAAGGCTCAACATTTAGATGTCCATATGGTAACACATGGAAAGGGGAAGCTTTTCTCCTGCAAGGTGTGTGGCAAAAGTTTCACTACAATTGGGAACTTGAAAAATCATTCCAGGATTCATTCAGGTGAGATTATTAATATGTATGTACAACAAGCTTTGTGGCAAAATAGACACTGATGTTCAGAATGCTTTGTGGCACCTGGGTAGTTAGTTTGTGTACTTAATACTTTGTGACAGTAGTGTCTGTGGCTATATGTCACTAATGCACAGTATTCTCTTCCACTGTAGAATCACTGTTAGCTGAATTCTCTGTGGCTAAAATGTCTTTGGTGTACATGTACTGTATAATCCTGTTACCATAGACTTAGATATACAGTACACTCTATTTTTAAATCCTTGATGTACAGTTGATGGCTAAAATGCTGTAGTCATTGATGTACATGTGTATTTGATGTGATATGGCTTTTGAATTCTTGGTATATACAATAAAAATTATGGTCTGTGGCTGTAGTCATTGATGTATTTGATGCTGTATAGCTTTTGAGTTCTTGATATGTACAGAATGGTCTGTGGCTGTAGTCATTGATGTATTTGATGCTGCATAGCTTTTGAATTCTTGATGTATACAGAATCTGATTGGTCTGTGGCTGTAGTCATTGATGTATTTGATGCGATATGGCTTTTGAATTCTTGATAAATACAATATGGTCTGTGGCTGTAGTCACTGATGTATTTGATGCTGTATAGCGTTTGAATTCTTGATGTATACAGAATCTGATTGGTCTGTGGCTGTAGTCATTGATGTATTTGATGTGATATGGCTTTTGAGTTCTTGATATGTACAATATGGTCTGTGGCTGTAGTCACTGATGTATTTGATGCTGTATAGCGTTTGAATTCTTGATGTATACAGAATCTGATTGGTCTGTGGCTGTAGTCATTGATGTATTTGATGCTGTATAGCATTTGAATTTTTGATGTATACAGAATCTGATTGGTCTGTGGCTGTAGTCATTGATGTATTTGATGTGATATGGCTTTTGAGTTCTTGATATGTAAAATATGGTCTGTGGCTGTAGTCACTGATGTATTTGATGCTGTATAGCGTTTGAATTCTTGATGTATACAGAATCTGATTGGTCTGTGGCTGTAGTCATTGATGTATTTGATGCTGTATAGCATTTGAATTTTTGATGTATACAGAATCTGATTGGTCTGTGGGTGTAGTCATTGATGTATTTGATGCGATATGGCTTTTGAGTTCTTGATATATACAATATGGTCTGTGGCTGTAGTCACTGATGTATTTGATGCTGTATAGCTTATGAATTCTTGATGTATACAGAATCTGATTGGTCTGTGGCTGTAGTCATTGATGAATTTGATGCGATATGGCTTTTGAGTTCTTGATATATACAATATGGTCTGTGGCTGTTGTCATTGATTTATTTGATGCTGTATAGCTTTTGAATTCTTGATGTATACAGAATCTGATTGGTCTGTGGCTAGTTATTGATGTATTTGATGCCATATGGCTTTTGAATTCTTGATATATACAGAATGGTCTGTGGCTGTAGTCATTGATTTATTTGATGCTGTATAGCTTTTGAATTCTTGATTTATACAGAATCTGAATGCTCTGTGGCTGTAGTCATTGATGTATTTGATGCGATATGGCTTTTGAATTCTTGATATATACAGAATGGTCTGTGGCTGTAGTCACTGATTTATTTGATGCTGTATAGCTTTTGAATTCTTGATGTATACAGAATCTGATTGGTCTGTGGCTGTAGTCATTGATGTATTTGATGCGATATGGCTTTTGAATTCTTGATATATACAGTATGGTCTGTGGCTGTAGTCACTGATGTATTTGATGCTGTATAGCATTTGAATTCTTGATGTATACAGAATCTGATTGGTCTGTGGCTGTAGTCATTGATGTATTTGATGCTGTATAGCATTTGAATTCTTGATATATACAGAATGGTCTGTTGCTGTAGTCATTGATGTATTTGATGCCATATGGCTTTTGAATTCTATATATATACAGAATGGTCTGTGGCTGTAGTCATTAATATATTTGATGCTGTATAGCTTTTGAATTCTTGATACATACAGAATGGTCTGTGGCTGTAGTCATTGATTTATTTAATGATTTGTGGATTCAGAGTCACTGTTATTCAGTCTGTAACACTTAACTGTGTGGCTATACATATATTGAATTTATGTTTTTTAAACAGACTGAAAGAAGTACCCTCTGATAACAAGAGTGTAATAACATTGCATAGAACTGACACATTGATATACAATGTAGCGTATTCAAATCTGACAGCATGTATACTTTTTAAAGATATTCGGTATTTTCATACTAGTTAATAGTATCAGAAATATTTGAAATGTTTCTCCTTTTTGTATTGTACTTGGATACTGATGCAGACATTTTATAGAGAACAAAAATATATATTTCAGGAGAGAGACCCTATGCCTGTGACATAAATGGCTGTACAAAGAGCTTTGCTGAGCTCTCAAGTCTGAAAAAGCACAAAGTAACCCATACAGGTAAATAGCTTGCTAGGAATATTTCTTTTCTGAACCTTTGCATGACTGACATAGCAATGTTAAAAAAGCTTGTTGGGTGCTTTGTCATTTATTAGCATTGTACAGTTTTGAGACTTTCAGACAGTGTATATACTTGTACATGTATCTATGTTTTTCAGGTGAGAAGTCATACAGATGTGACATATGTGGGAAGTGTTTCACACAGGCCAGTAGCCGAAGTTATCATATGAAAAAACACAGAGATAAGCTTTGAGAGGAGGTTGTGATAAGGAGTAATCTGCAATTATTTCAGCTGTGATAACCAAGTAATTGTGATGGTTTAAAATGCAACAGGAATAGCAAAGGTTGTGTGAGGAGAACTGTCAAGCTTATGTGACTGTTAGCTGCATCAGTTATGTATATATAATTCACAAAAGTTGAGACACTCCAAATTTTTGTATTGGACTTTCAAAAGAATCATCATAACCTTTGCCTTGTCCGTTTAAAAAAATAGAGGTTACATATTAGTATTATTATGAAATATCTGCTTTCAATGTTATGTTTCACCTTCTTAATTTTATATGTAATTGTGTAGATTGTTTTGTAGAAAATACTATATTGCAGACAGTATTTATAGTGGTCAGTACTATATTATTTAACTGGTGTAAGAAAAAAGTGCAATATTATGTAAAATTGTTACCCAACTTTGCCATTGCTCCTAATACGCCTGGTAGATTGTTAAGGTGTGCAAGAACCTAGCGTAAAAATGGAAATGTTCAAATTATTCAGAATCTCCTATATCTGTTAACTGGCTTAACACTTGTGATATGAATGGCCAGTATTGTTGTGAGTTGCATTTTTCAGTAAATTTATTGTGTATATAGAAATGTATTGCTCACAGTCTGTTTGCATTGTTGCAGATAATGTTTTCAATGTTTGAAGTATTTGTATATATATGAAATATTTTTGAAAATAATAATTTAAGAAGATGACAGATTCATTTGTAAATGGGCAAATATACACATGTATTTTTGATAATTTTGCATCTGATGCATATTATATCCAGGGGTGAACATTTTTTAAATGCTTTAAAGTAAAGGAGAAAGCTCTTTTTTTGCATTCAGCTCTTGGTATGGTCAGTGACTATTAGGTTCGCATTAAATAGGGCATGTTTATGTTTTTGTTTAAATCAATATGAAAAATGATAAAGAAATTTATGGAAATGAGAATCAGTATTTTGTTTGTTTTTATTGAATTTTGTTAATAAATACTGAAAACCTCACTGTTTCCCGTAGTTTGGATTTACACATGACATCTCTATCAACATTAGCGGTGTGCATGTTACACTGGTGTCATATGAGAATTACTACATTTGTAAGTCATTCGGTAGTGTTGAGGGTGGGGGCGTGTAAGAAGGTAATACATGTATATGAAAAGCATTAGAAGAGTAACGTTAGTAAATGACTTGCTGTCAACTTTATCTTTCCAAAGGCATACTTATCTTTAGCTTGAATAAGTTAACCTCGTGGGTGCATGGTGGCAGGCCTTCATCCGCCTCAGGGCATAAAATGCATGCAGCTAATGTTTGTTCTTATAGTATCGGTGACCAAATCTTGCTTACTTGTAAAGACCTTTGTAAGGCAGAAATCTGTACCAGTTAAGTGCAGAACATCTTATCCAATGTACTAAATTCTTCTTTTTTCCGAAAAAATGCCGAGTCGTTTAAAATTTAATGAGTAATGTGATTTCAGAACAGCGGGATTTTGTAATCGTTTTGTAATCTAGGGTTACTGAGCTCGAATCCACCACGTGAATTTTTTTCTAGGCATACAGTAAATATATCAGTAATAGCAAACACGTCGTGCATTGGGTCAAATTATGTGATAGTTTCTGCCCAAAAGTTGCACTATAGGGCCGTACCAGTAACCGAAAGACCCTTTTCAAGGAGGTATAAGTGGCATTTAGTACATGTATACGCTGCAGTAGAAAAAATAAAACAGCGAAATAAATCTATTTGCTATTATTTTCCTAAAGGAAAGCATTTTGAAAATTTCATGAAATCAAATCTTTGATTATCATTTCTGTTTGTAATTTAAAAAACAACCCCCGATAACTGGATTACTTGCATGAAGGAACCGTTACTAATGTTGTCAGAACTTCTTGTTCAACCCATTTTATCAATTAAGTTATAATATATTTATATTCTGGACTGGATCTTATGATTTTCGGTCGTTCTTGGGCTTTTAAGATAAGTTTATATCCTAAACATGTACTTTTAGCTTCTTATACATTTTTAAGATGACTTGTTCTAGATTTTAACCTTGATATATGCAACAGCATTCAACACGCATGATTGAAAAAACAGGTTAACACAAATTGATCTCGTGTTCACCAAACTGTTCCGCTACGGTTTTTTATCGTCTGCAAAAACAACTTAAGCGTTTTAAATATCGGACTGTTTGTAACGTTAGTAAATTATTTAAAGTTGCCATGGAAATTCCTGAACAAACAACTGTGTTCCTTGCTTTAGCTACTAGCGCGACCCTCAAGTATGCAGCCCTACGCTGGGTTGGTGGACAGAATCGCAAGGAGTGTGTTGGAAAAGTGTCCAATGTGTTTGTTTATCCACTGAAGTCTGGACGTGAGCTACCGGGACGTTTGGAGAACGTTTCTCTTAGAAAACACGGAATTTATACCAATGGAGTTGGAGACAGGTAAGACAAATCATAACTGTTACATCTCCAGCAACTTCCCCCTTTTGTAAATAATAACTAAATATAAATATGGAAAGAGGTCATAGAATATTTAGGCTATATCGTGGTTAGTAGTTCAAACAATTCGTCAACGGCAGCCTTCTTTTTCAGTTTTTTCGAGATTTTTTATAAATATTCTAACTCAGAACAAAAAAATGTTTTGACAGTTACGTTCATTTCACAACAGCAAATGTCACATACATGTATATACTTACTTCAGATTGATAAGGTCAAAGTTGGATTTCCATAGTTGTTTCACTTGCTATCTTCACTTGAAGGACTAGATGGTATATTTTGTTTACTTTCTGTGTTTAGTTTTATAGCTTATCAGTAGTGAAGAAAACGTGATAGCATGTATTAAAGGCTCAAACTTATCTAAATTACTAAATCATTTCAGTAGATAGTTGACAGTATATACATTAAAGCATTTTTTCGATACGACGGTTTTGTTGTTGTTGTTTTTTTTCGTTTTTATGCCCCCGGCATCTAGCGATTGAACCGTGCACCCTGGGTCAACAGGTTAACCTGACAAGTTACATAACTGTGGCTTTTCTTGGGTAATCTCCCCATTTTGTACTTAGTGAAATGGTTAACCTGTTTCGACAAGTTGGATATTTCTGAATTTCTACAAATAGCAGTGGCATGAAAGTTTACACATTTACTTAACAGTGCATAGGTCATGACCCTGACAAGAAACATAACTGTGGCTCCCTTTTTTCTTGGATTATCTTCCCCATTTTGTACTTAGAGAAATGGTTAGCCTGTTTCGGCAAGTTGGATATTTCTCAATTTCTACAAATAGCAGTGGTATGAAAGTGTACATACTTACTTAACAATGCATAGGTCATGACACTGACAAGTAACATAACTGTGGCTCCCTTTTTATGTCCTTGGAATCTAGTGATTGAACCGTCCGTCCGGTTAACCTGTTGATCCAGGCAAGTTATTTGACTGTGGTTACTGCTTTTCTTGACTAATCACTGGTGTGAGCAGTTAGAGAAGGCACATATTTAATTTCATGGGTAATCTCCCCTTTATGTACTGAAAGAAAAGGTAAACTGGTTCGGCAAGTTGGATATTTCTTAATTTCTACAAATAGCAGCAACAAGTCGCATTACACAGTCACATACCGGTGCACATGTCATGATCCTGGAAAGGTACCTAACTGTTGTGGTCTTACTTTTTTGGATTATCTCCTCTTTATATACTTGGAGAATAGGTTAACATATTTTAGCAAGTTCATCTTCCACAAATAGCAGTGGCATGACACAAAACAAACTTACTTATCAATTCAAGGACTGGTAATGACCCTGGTAAAATACATAACTGAGGTTTTTAGGTAATCAGCGTGAATAGTTTAATAGTTAAATTGATATTTATTAGCAGTGGCCTGATAATTAACAGTACAAAGGTCATGACCCTGTCAACATGAAACAATCAGCTAGTTGGATTTTTGTTAACTTTCAAGGACAAAGTTGTAGCCTTGAAAAGTTAGATAATTGTTGCAACTTTTGTTTCTTGAATAATCTGCTCTTTATAATCCTAGATTATAAATTACTTTACCTGATTTTTATGTTAAAGTCTTTTCATGTACAGGTTCTAGCACCAGAAAGTTATTTCCATACTTACTTGTGATTTCAGTTGCTGCTTTACCACTGTGCTATGATTTTAAGTTTGTATCATGACAAACTGCTACCGGGGGCATATGCGTTTTCAGAACACAGCGTCTTGTTTCTTTCTAAAAATCATCTTTTATGAAAGAGACATACCTGAAAATTAAAAGATAAGTCATCAGGTCATATGCTTACACCGACGCTGATTAAGCGGAATTATATTTCAGATTCGTTCTTTCAGGCACTGGCTTGTTACCAAGAATGGGGACATGTGGACAATGAAACAGAATGCTCGATTAACTCTTATTCGCACATGCATCGAAGACAACGCCTTAATACTTGACAGTGATGGGATGGATTCACTTCGTCTGCCCCTGGATCCAGTCATTGAGCCGGAACGACTCGTAACAGTCACGTGAGCGCGTTTCCTTTTGTTATGCTTGAACTTTATTTAAAGTTCTAGGAAACAGTTAGTTTTTATTGGAACAAGGAGCATCTTAAATCTTGTGCAAGCGAATCTTTGAACGAGCAATGAATGTAAAACTGTTTAATAATTATAGATCTCGTTTCATACACTAGTCAGTTGTTTTCATTTCATAAAGAATGCTGTTAAGAATGTCTCTTGGTTCCATGCATAAAATGTATAGTCACGTTTCAGTGTATTGATAAGAGAAGAATGTATGACAATGAAATAAACAAAAGCCGAGTTGTAGATTAAGATAATACACGAATTAACTAACTGTATTTAATATTGGCTAGCTTGGCATTTTGTAAAGAACTGTATGAATCTATTCTTAGAATAACCTTATTACAGATCTCCATGTCATATTTTTGAAATTTTAAATGTTTCATATGTAATCATTTTGTGAGGGTTTTTTTACATTTAGTGTCAAACTTACACCTTTACCGGCACTAGACTGCGGTGATCGGGCGGCAGCTTGGGTGTGTAAGGTATTGCAAGAAGAAGGCCTCAGGCTAAACTACTCAGCCCCGACTCTTGCCAAACGTTTATCTTGTAGGGTTCACAAAGATTGGCCAACACAGATACGACCGTTTGATGAGGTAAATACTGAATACTGCATAATCTTATATATTGGAAGTTTGTAAAGTCATCCCATGTGTCCTTTGAAATTATCACAGAACAGTCAAGCTTTAAAATTAGTTTCTTATAATGTAGAATAACGGTCAACTAAAACAAAATACAAATAGTTTTTAGGACGACTGAATTTTTACATAGAATATAGAATTACAATAATTTGCGGGGAAAAATATGCCATCGAAACAGTTCATTTTTACACAAATGTACCGCAAGTTTAAAAAGCTTGATTTTTTTATTTGTAGATGTTAAAGTATGGTTTAGACATACATGTTGTAAATAAAGAGGGGTTAGTGCAAACCTCGTTACTGTTCACATTGAATAAGATAAAGAGATACAACAGTTCTGTATTTACCACTGACACTTATATAGACAACGTTTCAAACACAAGTAGGCAATAACTGTACATTAAACAAAATGCTTTGATTGAAATCAACCGTCCTTGAAGAGCATTGCAAATCTTTTCTCCAAAATAAAGCAGGTTTATCTCTGTTAAACTTAAAATAGTGTAACGAGTCTATGTCAGCAATGAGTAATACTCTAGACTCCCTAGTCTAAATGTTTCGTGATAAATGATTTTAAATCGATATATTTACAATTCTTTAATCAAATGGTAAACTTCTTTAAATCTTAAACTCGGCCTTACACTCTCAATGACCTGAGCAGCTGTTAATTATCTTAGAAAATAATCCTTTCACACGAGGCGCCACCGAAGTGCCACATCGTACCGTGTGTCAGGATACATGTCTAAGAAATTGTTGTCTCAGGTTAAAGTCGATGTAAACGGTCCGACATCCAACAATAGACTGACAAATCAGGCTGTGATCGCAGCTTTTATACTACTGGCCCTTCGGTAAAAACAGAAGTTATCCACTTACCTTTACCGGAAGTGGTGGGGTGCGAAAACATGGACCAAATTAAATTATTGTTATTTCGAACTACTGTACTAAAAACAATACAAGATTTATATTGAACTTATTTTAGAAACTTTTATTTTCGCAAATAAAACTAGAATTACGGAATATATCTATAGACTACTTAAGAAATATTACTTTTACATTTACAGCGTAATTCCTAATGAGCGTCTGCAAGCGTCTAGAGATTTTCACCTATTAACACCTTTTAGTAACAATAACAAACAAAAATTTATGAAGATTCACTTACTAAAGAGATCTTTAAGTGAAACTAAATTTAGCTTACCTGAAATAATTCAGCCTAATCGTAGAAGACCTGTATTTTTCTGGATAAAAACAAATAATCGTCTATCAATTAAGGGAGACAACTTTAACAACACTTAGGTTAGAAACTACTATATTTCGTATCAAAACGAACACTCATCACATTACCCATGCCTCCGGGTACAATCGTCTCGATTGAAACCTGAATATTTTACTTATACAGGAAACTTCCTGTAAACATATGAAATCAGAAGTTATAATAATGTAATAACGAAAACTCCAAATGTTACTTGTCCTGAAACTAAATTTTTTTTTTTTTTTTTTTTTTTTAATTTTGATTATTTAACAATAGCGAATTAGTGTTTAACTCCTATGCACCCCCCCCAGGTTAGGTGAGTGAACAAAGACAAAGAGTCACTGGAGATGATTCCACAAATGTTACAACGCAAAGGGTTGTCAACGGAATGAATACCACGGTGGATGGAAAATAGCACATCGTTATCGAAATAAACTTTACAGTGCTCACATCGTGGAAGTTTAACAACTTCACGATCTGCTTCTAATTCTGTTTGGGTTCCCTTTTCTTCAACTTTGTTCTTCGTGAGTTCTTTAGCCTCCGTGCTCTCATTTGTATTGTTGTTTTTGTCAGTTTCGGAGTCTTTGTCATATTTTTCGTCATCACTGCTACTACTTTCCATATTTGCACTGTCTTGGGAATCTAGACTGTTATTTTTCGTTTCATTTATCTGTATCTCACTTGACACATTCCTATTCGGCGTGTATACTGGTGCCGGTGTGGTAGCCTTTCTCACCACGCGACCCTCTAACACTGTATTATCAACATCATCCTCAAAATCAAATTCTATTTCGGGATCCTTATCCCAGTCGTCATCATCATCGTCGTTAACATCATTGTCGGGCTTTTCGACTGATACGTCAGCCGGATTAGTTGTTGTTTCAGCTTTCGTTTTCTTGGTATGAATGCGGCGGATGTGTTGCTTTAAGTTCTTTTGGTTTGTATATGTTTTCTTACAAATACCGCACACGGGTTTTCCTGTGCAAGTCTTCATGTGTGCAATGTAACACTCTGTCGGTACGTCTATCTCACATTTAGGACACAAGGTCCGCCTACGTTGCGTCTGTTTTACATTTGACATCCTGAAAGAACAAACATAATCAGTGAGCCATTTTGGTTTTACTCGTTTTCGCTTACCATCAAACATATCTGTATCAGTAAGTACTTCATCTTCGCTTTCTGGTATCTCAGCTAAACCTTGATCTGTATGAGAACTTTCATCAATACAAATAAACTCACCTGGTAAAACTTGCTCACGCGCCTTCCGCATTCTGTCACAATGAACTACCTGTTTGATTCTAGCGCGCCCGCAGTCAACTTCATACAATACATCGGAGAGTTTTCTAGTTACTCTAAAGGGTCCCTTCCAATAGGATGTGAATTTAGACGAACAACCTACCTTTTTGACTGGAAAATAGACATATACTTTATCGTCTACCTGAAATGACTCATATGATAATTTTGTATCATGATATCGTTTTTGTCTATTCATGGATTCACCTGTATTATCTCTTACAAATCTGTGAGTGGTTTCTAATCGTTCTCTCAATTCCCAAACCCACTGGTTAAAAGGAATTGGCTTTATACTCTCTGGCATTTCATACATTAGATCAAGAGGACAAACTGTTTCTCTTCCCAGCATACTCAGGTTTGGTGTAACCCCCGTTGTTTCATTTTCAGATGATCGGTAGGCCATCATGACATATGGTAGCTGTACGTCCCAATCAGTGTGATTTTCATTGACAAATGCACTTAGCATAGTAACAAGTGTACGATTGAATTTTTCAACCATGCCGTCTGATTTTGGATGATACCCCGTAGTCCTAGTCTTTTCTACTTCTAAAAGTCTACACATTTCTGTAAAGAGACGACTTTCGAATTGTCGACCTTGGTCAGAATGCAACTTGTCTGGGATGCCAAATCTTGCTATTACTTCCTCTACAAGGATTCTTGCAACTGTGCTGGCCTCCATGTTAGTCATTGGAAATGCTTCGGTCCATTTTGTAAAGTAATCTCCTATCACTACGATATATTTATTGCCATTCTCTGTTGTGGGAAGGTCTCCTAAGATGTCTATCGCAATACGTTCCATCGGGTAACCTGTCCTCACTATCTCCATTGGTGCACGTTTCGTTCTCTGTGATCCTTTTCGTTTTGCACAAACTTCACACCCGGCAACATATATTTTCACGTCGTTTTGCATTCCTGGCCAATAATATCGTTGCCTCATCCTACCGAGTGTTTTGCGTACTCCAAGATGACCTGCTATCTTGATGTCATGGGCAAACTTTAAAATATTTCGCCTTTCACTCAACGGAACTATTACCTGATATGCTATTTCATCTGAGGTCAGATCCTCCCATTTTCGCACAATAAGGTCGTCTTTAATCTCAATACGCTCCCACTGACTTATTAAGGCCTTAGTAAAATTACTCTCAGCAGCAACTTTCTTGCGATCCGGACGGTAGCCAGCTTTTTTCCAGTTCTTGATCTGCTTTAATTCTTCACTGTTTTCTTGTATGTTTTTCATGCTGAAACCACCTGTAATACCAAAGTAAAATTCACTGTCTTCATCATTAAATGTAGCCTCCATACTGTAGCACTGGTTGCAAGATCTTCTGCTTAGACCGTCAGCATTTTTGTGAAGTCGACCTGGTCTGTGTTCTATGTCCATATCATAGGCAGACAATACTTCTATCCATCGTGCAATTTGACCTTCAGGGTTTTTAAACCTCATGAGCCACTTTAAGGAACCATGATCGGTTCGTACGGTGAACTTACGTCCATAAAGATAATGTCTAAAATGTTTTACGAAGTGAACTAATGCTAGTAGCTCTTTTCTTGTGACACAATACTTTCTCTCGGATTTTGAAAGAGTTCTACTTGCGTAAGCTATTACCCTTTCATGGGCATTTGCCTTTTGTGAAAGCACCGCTCCAATAGCATTATCACTCGCATCGCAGTCTAAAATAAATGGTTCTTTAAAGTCAGGGTGTACCAATACCGGTGATTCAATCAACTTTGATTTCAGTAAAATGAAAGCATTTTCACATTCTTTGGTCCATTCAAACTTAACTCCTTTCTGTACGAGTCTGTGTAACGGTTTGGCAATTTCAGCAAAATTCTGAATAAATCGTCTGTAGTAGCTACATAGTCCAACAAAGGATTGAACATCTTTCACACATTTCGGTGTTGGCCACTCTCTTACTGCTTTTACCTTTTTTGGGTTAGTCTTGACTCCTTCTGTCGATATCAAATGACCTAAGAATTCTACTTCGCGTTTAAACAGCTGACATTTTCTTGGTTTCAGCTTCAGTGACGCTTCTGTCAGTCGTGTCAATACAGTGTTCAAATTCGCTATCATGTCATCGAAGTCTTTTCCAACTATAATTATATCGTCTAGATAAATGAGACAAATGTCCCAATTAAGACCTGCTAAGACCGTTTCAATCAATCTTTCGAAGGTTGCCGGCGCGTTGCATAGGCCAAAAGGCATGACCTTGAACTCGAAAAGCCCCTTTCTGGACATAAAGGCAGTTTTCGGTCTATCCTCTTCTTCAACCTCCACCTGCCAGTTACCCGAATTCAAGTCAATACACGAAAACCATGCTGCGCCAGAAAGTTGGTCAAGTGACTCGTCTATCCTCGGAAGGGGATATGCGTCTTTCTCTGTGACATCATTCAGTCGTCTATAATCCACACAAAAACGTCTTGAACCATCTTTCTTTTGTACCAATACTATTCCACTTGCCCATGGGCTTACTGAAGGCTGGATAACATCTCTTTTGAGCATTTCATCTATATGTTCATCTGCCTCTTTTCTCAAATGAAATGGCATACGCCTCAGCGGCTGTTTTATAGGTCTGTTGTTTCCTGTAGGTATTTTATGTTTTATTATGCCTGTTCGTCCAAGGTCCGCATCTGACTTCGAAAAGACACCAGCATGTTTTATCAATAAATTTGCTACTTCACAACTTTGGTCTTTAGTAAGTCCTTTCACAGTTTCATTGTACAGATCTAACAAGTGTTCTGGCATGTCTTTGTTTGACAGTGGAGTTGTCTTTGATGCTGTTTCTACAACTCTCTCTATTGGTGAAAAGTTTGCTACATGGCTCCCTGGAAAAAATTCCTCATCCTCGTTGCTTAAATTGACCATTCTTAATGGCACATTTTCTTTGCACGTTACTAAAGCTCTAGCCACTAAGCCTTTGCCCGTCTTTAAAACGTAGTCCGTTGGCTCAATAATACCATGTTCAGCCATTTTTGTTGACTCTGGTATGGTTATTTCTCCTTTTATAATCATTTCACTGTTCGGAGGTATTGTAACATGTTCAGTAATTGTTACCCTGTAACAGCCAAGATTGCCACCTACATCGAGACTTATTCGTTTTCCTTTTATAGTCAAAGTGTCCTCTGCACAGTTTAGTTGGCATTCATTTTTCTTCAGAAAATCCAAACCTAAAATGGCATCATTTTCTATTTCTGCTACCACTATCTCTGTAATAAACTGAAATCCCCCAAGTTCAATCGTTACCATGGTTTTTCCATCTATAGCAAGCCGGTCACCGTTTCCAACCAAAATAGGTGATGAAAAAGTCTCAAGTTTTTGATTTGTTTTCTTACTGATTAGCTGCCATGTTTCTCTGGAGATTAGTGACAGTGTCGCCCCCGTATCTATAAGACACGTGATTGCTATGTTATTTACTTTGCATTCTGCAAACAGGCCTGCACCTATTGCCGATAGTTTATTTCCATTATCACTGAGTCGTCGTGGCTGACTGGGCTGCGGCCTGTTTGTGAATGTTCGCGTATTGTTTTTAGGGCACCTATTTTGAATGTGGAATTTGGATCCACATTTATAACAACGTCTTGTTTGTGATGGTGCTCCCTCATTTCTGTGTGTTTTCTGTCTATCTTTGTCATTGGGCTTCATAGCTTCAAATGCCTTTGTTAGTTCTCCTAAAGACATCTGGAGACTGGAAATACTTTCTTCCATTTTCTTTATTCTGGACGTGGTCACGTCTTCTGTTTTGCAGAATGTATCATTGTCGGTAGTTGCCAATACAAAGCCTTGCTGTTCTTGGCGTGACCGTTCTGCTCTATTATAGGCCTCTAGTTCTACCGCATGTTGTACCGCATCATTTAAGCTTGTAGGCCTAGCCTGCTTAATGCGCATTCTCATGTCCGAACTAATCAATGCATCAATGAAATGTTCCTTGGCCAGCGTTTCTCGGACGTCAGAGGGTGCCGACGGGTATGCTAAATTGGCTAACCGCCTAACATCTTGACCTAATTGTGGAAGAGATTCAGATGCTCTCTGGTGTCGTTCTCTTAGCTGGCACCTGTATAATTCTGTCTGACGTGGCGGCGAAAATCTATCTTCTAAGGCGCTTACCAGCTTCTTATACTCTTTTGACTCCGGCCCTAAATTACCAAATACGCCTTGAGCCTGTCCACGCAGTGAAGCAGCTAAATACAAGCCTTTCTCTCTGTCGGACCAACTATTCAATTCCGCAATAACTTCAAAGTGAGCCTTGTAATCAAGCCAGCTACTGTTCCCGTCAAACGTAGCTGGTTTCATAATAGCTCCTTGTCTCTGTCCTCTAATTTCACTTCTCTCTGGCCTACCTGGCGGAAGACTAAGCGTTGGCGCAGATAAGCTTACTGTCTCTGTCTTAAAGGGTGTTGAAGTTGTAGGCTTCGGGGGAGTTAACAATGGTACACTATCAGCTTGTTTCATTCTCCGTTTGCGCAGCTCATTTTCAACCATCGAAATTTCGTCATTTAGCCGCTCAAGTGTCTGATTAAACTCATCCATTTTAATTGGATCCCACCGCTGCCACCAAAATTATGTAACGAGTCTATGTCAGCAATGAGTAATACTCTAGACTCCCTAGTCTAAATGTTTCGTGATAAATGATTTTAAATCGATATATTTACAATTCTTTAATCAAATGGTAAACTTCTTTAAATCTTAAACTCGGCCTTACACTCTCAATGACCTGAGCAGCTGTTAATTATCTTAGAAAATAATCCTTTCACACGAGGCGCCACCGAAGTGCCACATCGTACCGTGTGTCAGGATACATGTCTAAGAAATTGTTGTCTCAGGTTAAAGTCGATGTAAACGGTCCGACATCCAACAATAGACTGACAAATCAGGCTGTGATCGCAGCTTTTATACTACTGGCCCTTCGGTAAAAACAGAAGTTATCCACTTACCTTTACCGGAAGTGGTGGGGTGCGAAAACATGGACCAAATTAAATTATTGTTATTTCGAACTACTGTACTAAAAACAATACAAGATTTATATTGAACTTATTTTAGAAACTTTTATTTTCGCAAATAAAACTAGAATTACGGAATATATCTATAGACTACTTAAGAAATATTACTTTTACATTTACAGCGTAATTCCTAATGAGCGTCTGCAAGCGTCTAGAGATTTTCACCTATTAACACCTTTTAGTAACAATAACAAACAAAAATTTATGAAGATTCACTTACTAAAGAGATCTTTAAGTGAAACTAAATTTAGCTTACCTGAAATAATTCAGCCTAATCGTAGAAGACCTGTATTTTTCTGGATAAAAACAAATAATCGTCTATCAATTAAGGGAGACAACTTTAACAACACTTAGGTTAGAAACTACTATATTTCGTATCAAAACGAACACTCATCACAATAGTACAGTAAAAGCGAGTTGCATGCCTTTATCAAACTTTCAGATAGCTTTCCAGGATTTTTGTCATTGCATGATAATGTGTGAGTCATCGATGGAGGTTTTAAACAAAAGACTCCCGAAGCCATTAACCTGTCTGCCATTTAGACCCAACGTGATGGTGGAAGGAACTAAACCATTTGACGAAGTGAGAAATTGTTGTATCTTTGTCATCATTTGTTGTCAGGCTGTCTTAACTTGCCCAAAGAGTACAACACAAAGCGTTGCTCCTGATGTCGTCTGGTTTCGTTTGCTTGACAAGGTCAAGGTTACAAAGAATCAAAGACGTAACAGCGATATTTCTTTACAGCTACATACCCATTTGAACAACACATCTAAAACTGTCTTTTGCTTGTAAACAGAAAGTATCGAATAGCTCATATTTTGCATCTTTTTTCATTCTACACTATAGACTAAACATTAATTTGCACTCGTTCTGCACCGTCCATTCAAATTCTGGAAAATGTGTAGTGACGTGTGTTATAAGGATTTCCTTATAAGAGCGAACTTATAGTATCAAGACTTTTTTCAGGATAACTGGAGAGAAGTGTATTTTGGTGATACAACTAAAGTCAGATATGTTGATAAGTGCACAAGGTTAGTATAGAATGTTCTTTGTACGGACCCGACGTATTTCAGTAACAGCGGCCAAAGATCTATAGTACATGTATAATCTTTGAATTTCTGGTTTATAAAACCTCTGTAGTTTTTGCCCTGTTTTTAAGCATCTCTGTGCTCCAAGAATATGGTTTTCTTTATATCAGTATAACATAGTTGTAGCAGTCGTTGTTTGTTTTAGACGGGTTCTCTTAGAAAATTACCTCGATTGAGAAAGAGACAAATACGGAACCAGACTAGTTATTTCTGAGCATGTTTAGTGATTTACGTAATTAATTCGTACGTTTCAGGTGCTTGATCACATCCATAGATCCTGAAACTGGAATCAAAGACAAAGATGACCAGCCATTAAAAGAACTTAAGAAGTATAACATCTTTACTTTGTTTAATAATTCATGCCGACGCAAAATAATAACTCATAAACATACGACAATCACCTGTGTTGGTTAGCTTAATAGATACAGTTATTACGAAAGGATTTGGGAGATTTAGGTGTTAAAATTTCATTTCACCTCAGAAAATTATTTAGTATACATATTTTATTGTTTGTTTTCATTAAACTGTATTATATGCGTGATATGGACCATGCTTTTAAACAGTCATGTTAGTATCATACAAGAATATGTCACTTTTGCATGCTTACTACTATTTACTAATGGAAGAGATGCGACTATAAAAGCAAGCATATAAATACAATCTGCATTCAGGTTGAAATATAGCAGCAAAAAGGTGAACTGGACTTTAAAACAGTAACAGTGTAAGGATTTGCAGAGATGAAAAATGCACAATATCTTACCTAAAAACTACCTGTTTTTAGCTCACCTGAGCGAATGCTCAGGGTGAGCTATTGTGATCGCTGGATGTCCGGCGTCTGTCGTCTGGCGTCTGTCGTCTGTCTGTTCACATTTGCCTTGTGTATGCGATAGAGGCTGTATTTTTCATTGGATCTTTATGAAACTTGGTCAGAATGTTTGTCTTGATGAAATCTAGGTTGGGATTGTATATGGGTCATCTGGGGTCAAAAACTAGGTCACGGGATCAAATCTAAGAAAAACCTTGTGTATGCGATAGAAGCTGTATTTTTCATCTGACTTTCCTAATATTTGGTCAGACTGTTTGTCTTGATGAAATCTAGGTTGGGATTGTATATGGGTCATCTGGGGTCAAAAACGAGGTCACGGGGTCCAATCTTAGAAAAACCTTGTGTATGTGATAAAGCTGTATTTTTCATCTGACTTTCCTAATATTTGGTCAGAATGTTTGTCTTGATGAAATCTAGGTTGGGATTGTATATAGGTCAATTGGGGTCAAAACCTAGGTCACAGGATCAAATCTTAGAAAAACCTTGTGTATGCGATAGATGCTGTATTTTTCATCCGATTTTCCTAATATTTGGTCAGAATGTTTGCCTCTATGGTTTCTAGGTTGGGATTGTATATGGGTCGTCTGGGGTCAAAAACTAGGTCACGGGATCAAATCTTAGAAAAACCTTGTGTATGCGATAGAGGCCGTCTTTTCCATTGGATTTTCCTAATATTTAGTCAGAATGCTTGTTTTGATGAGATCTAGGTTGGGATTGTTTATGGGTCATCTGGGGTCAAAAACTGGATCATGGGGTTAAATCTTAGAAATAGCTTGTGTATGTGATAGAAGCTGTTTTTTTCATCCGATTTTTCTATTATTTGGTCACAATGTTTGTCTCTATGGTATCTAGCTTGGGATTGTATATGGGTCATCAGGGGTCAAAAACTAGGTCATGGGGTCAAATCTTAGAAAAACCTTGTGTATAAAATAGAAGCTGTATTTTCCATTCAATTTTCCTAATATTTTGTCAGAATGTTTGTCTTGATGAGTTCTAGGTTGGATTGAATATGGGTAATCTGGGTTCAAAAACTAGGTCATGGGGTCAAATCTTAGATAAACCTTTTGTATGCGATAGAGGCTGTATTTTTCATTGGATCTTTATGAAACTTGGTCAGAATGTTTGTCTTGATGAAATCTAGGTTGAGGCTGATATGAATCATCTGGGGTAAAAAACTAGGTCACGGGTCAAATCTTAGAAAAAGCTTGTGTATGCGATAGAAGCTGAATTTTTCTTTCGATTTTCCAAATATTTGGTCAGAATGTTTGTCTTGATAAAATCTAGGATGGGATTGTATAAGGGTCATCCAGGGTCAAAAAATAGGTCACAGGGCCTATTCTTAGAAGACGTTCTGTTCAGCTACAACAATGAAACATTAGATAATTTTGCATGCAGATTAAATCTTTGAGCGTGGATGATCTTGGCCTTGACCTACTAACTTACATCCTGATTTTTATGTTTCTGTGCAATGATTCTCAGGTGAGCGATATAGGGCCATCTTGGCCCTCTTGTTTTTCTTCACGTAGGTTTCGATGTATGGAGCCGTACGGACCAAAGCCATGCATGGGCATTCACACAGTGGTGGAGACTGAGGGTGAGATTAAAGTCGGGGACCCGGTTTACGTCATCAGGAAATAAAAGATGTAATACTGTGACAATATTGCAGAATATTGCACGCAGTTATACGAAGGAAATTGGATTCACATAGCAGCATGAAATAATCAGTATAGTTTTAGCTGATGAATCGACATGTTAAGTTCATTGTCTATCTTTTCAACTAAATTTGCATGATTTATCTGCAGTTAAAAATCTCAAATACCATACTGGCATTAATATCACACGTATTTATCGGATGATTATTTTCCGTTTGATAAACAGAATAAATATTTTAAAAATAAATTTTGTGTTACACGAAGTTGAGGTGAAACTAGTTTTTCTTAACCGGTATAAAGAACTTATCCATCAGACAAATTGTAGTTGCCTTCTGAACCTATGTTATGTGCAGTACAATCTGCTCACCCCAAACATGTTAATTCCCAAACGTTTGTAATTCTTTAGACCGCTAGTTTATGCAGTAATTTAATTTATTGTCACCCTCTATTGAAAACGCCCGCTTTTCCTAGTACATAAGACTCCTCTTCTTTTTGAACACATTTACTCCCTAACCCCTTACCGTACTAAACAGGCGTTAGGCAGATGTAACCGTTTTCAAGCTTTCGGCAAAACATTCGGGCCATGGAGTGACTCGAACCGTCGACCTCTCGCACCATGATTGGATGTGTAAATCACTGGGCCATGTAGACGGTTAATGGTGTCATAAGTAATTACGATTACCCTACTTACATAGTAATCAAAGTCTCAGTCTCGACCAAAACATACATTATTGTGTTCAATGCCTAAGCGCTGCGTTTGATTTAAAGGACTTAGGTGAATAGATCCATCCAAAACAACCCTTCCACTCGCTGAACCGTTAGTTTATCATCTTTGACTTCACAGTTTTGGACTTCATTGTCTTGGACTTTACCGTTAGACGTGACATATATTAGAGCTTCGATAAATGAAAACGAATGTTCGTTAATGTCAGAGACTCTTGACAGTTCGTTTAACCTGAGGGAATTACACTAAAGCATCGTTAGTATAGATAAAGCAGTACTGTACATGTGCCCTACAATTTATATAGTTTAAACAGATGCGTGATGAAAACACAGCATTTCATATTTCGGTATAAAGTTATAAACTGTTATTAAGTGCATCAAAAGACCTCAAATAGGCTGATAACGTCTTGTTTAGTGACTAAATTAGGTGAATATAGTATTTTAGAAGACTCCTTTGAAACACTTAAAAAAGACTTTCTTTCACTGCAAAGTAACTGGTGCTCTATTGGAAACTGTCGGATCGATATGTAAAAATTCTACTTACATGGGGTGTTACAGATGTTATGTTTTCCACCATTTCATCCAACATATGAATATTTTTCACAATCCCATTCAGGTATATCCAATAAATTTGACATTTGATTCTGGGAAACATTGAAAGTCAAATGGCACCATTTCTA
The DNA here is from genome assembly GCA_012932295.1 of Cyclina sinensis. Classification (NCBI taxonomy): domain Eukaryota; kingdom Metazoa; phylum Mollusca; class Bivalvia; order Venerida; family Veneridae; genus Cyclina; species Cyclina sinensis. The sequence continues at coordinate 2,446,670 of JAAONU010000011.1, forward strand.
AGAAATGCAACATAACACGAACCTTTGTCTGCGGAATTGCTGGAAGATGAGTCGTCATGCAACAAAAATATACTTCATACCTCTAATAGGACGTGGCTTTGAATATAGGCATTTCATTTTTCAACCTTTCAAGCACTTTGATTTTTTATTAGGAACTGCAACTTAAAAAGTATTATCGCATATACTGGACAAGAGGGCAGTGATGACCCTGAATCGCCCACCTGAGCAAAACTGCCCAATACACTGCATAGAAATCAAGTGCCAAAATAAAAAAAAAAACATCACAACACTTCTGTATGCCAAATATCGAAATTCTAGGCAGTGTAGATAATCTTAAGATTTTTAGAAGGTTTTCCTATATGTTTCAATATCGGACGTATCGATCCTTGGGGAGGGACTGATAATATTTGAATTTTGAAATGACACAGTAAGAACAATCTTGAACATTACTTCTACTTTATATCTAAACTTGTTATATCAAAATTGTGAAAGAGTTCATCTGCATAACATTAAGTCAATATAAAATGTATGAAACAAGGAGTGAGACCAGATGTAGATATTTACTAAACAATGCTTCCTACCAAATTTCAGAACTTAATTTCTTGTGCTTTCAAGCCTATATTAAACGCAACCCCGGGGATAGCAAGTAATAACCCTAGGTCCAAAGATTGAACAACCTTCATAGAGTGTACCTAGACAATGTTATATTTAGAAATGTCAGGCATCCAGACTGTGTGGTTTCATACAAAAAAAAAGAAAGAAAGAAAAAAGGTTTGGCCTGTACACGTTTATAAAACGCAATAATGATCCTAAAGTTAAACAATTTTGGAAGAGACCAGTAAACAATTCTACCTGCTAATGCGTGTGTGGACTTAATAAAACGATTTTCCCCATAAAAGTCTAATAAAACCTGTGGCAGAGACCATACTGACCTCGGGTTCAAAGATTCTCTTGGCAATGCTGTATACCACATTTCAGATCTTACAGATGTTTTATATATACATATTTGAAATGTATGACCCCTAAACAGGAGCCAAAAATGAGACATAATTTCAACAACCGAGCTCTAGACAATGCTACATTCCAAATTTCACATCTCTAGGCCTTGTAGTTGCAGAAGGGCAGATTTTTTAAAGTTTGATTTCTAGTTGCCATAGCAGCCTAATGAGATTCTTTGAAAAAATGTCTGTACAACTAATGACTGCTTAAAGACTTCTTCCTGAAATAGAATCTGAGCTGAGTCTCACCCGGGAAGTGTGAAATTCGGAAACCAATTGGGCACTCTCACCCTGGTGGTATTCGAAACAGCACATCCAGATCGAAATCCGACGCTCTACCATTGCTCCCCCTGTCAAACATTCTGTTTCCATGTCTTGTTATGCTTCTTTAAGACAGTTACTGTTTTTGTCTCACGCCTGATTCGTTCGAACTGTGTCTGTTTTCATTTTTCCCTATGTAACAAAACGATCGCCATATCGTCCACTGCAACAAACTAGTATTCAATTGATAGTCAACATGTAGAGGAGTTGCACACTTTCCTGTTAGACATGACTTAACATTTTCTAACAATATTTGTACTCGGCTTGTTTTCTTATGGAACTGACAACTCGCTTTCATTTATCAAAATAGTTGTTTCAGTATCCCTACAGTGTATTTACAGTTGAAATCAGTAAAGCAGGTCATAGGTCAAGTATATTTACAGATGTTTTCGTTTGGAATCAGCTGACATGATAGCAGTATTCTTTGATATTTATTGTCTCATTTTACCTGGCGTTAATTTGATATGTGATAACTTCGAATAATTTGATTAACGTGGTATATGACGAAATACTGAAATAAGTTACATGTACGCGGTAACTATCAATCACGGATGTTTGGATATAAGCGAGGATTTCACCTCAAATCTATGCAACAAGTGGATTTAACTGGGATATATGCTCTGGTTAAAAATGGCTTTTGAATATCTATATGACTTGTCTAGCTGTTTCACTGAGATTTCTTTTACATCAATAGCTTTGCTAATCACTGTAGCAATACTGCTACACTATTTCTTCTTTTCTAACGGATACAACCCTCCGTTACCTCCGTCTCCGAGATTTAAATTGCCGGTGATAGGACATCTTCACCTGCTAGAGCACGATATGAGAAGACCGTTGAAGAAATTTCGTAAACAACATGGAGACGTGTACAGTCTTTATTTTGGAGGACGTTTAAGCATCGTTATTGCTGGGTATGACGCTATAAAAGAAGCATTTGTGAAAAACGGGGATTTATTTGCCGATCGCCCGAGTCTATACATCACAGACAAGGCTACAAGGAAAAGAGGTAAGAGAGTTTTGAAATCACTTAAATTGCTGTCTGGAGATTTTTGACATAAATTCTCTTCATTTAGTGATCTTGATACTAAACTGTCGCTTCATTTGTCAGCTATGTTGTTTTGTTTTCAAATGTGTTTATCACCATGTCCTGGTTGAAGGTGACGGCTGGAGTCAAAATGACTCTGTGTTACTCAAATATACGATAAAATGATCACAGAGTAATTTATCGGGTAACAATGTATAAAAACAGTGTGTTAAAATAATAATTGAAGTAAAAGATGATATAAATTTATCCTGTTTAGGCATGGTTCTTGCTAATGGACAACAATGGAAGGAGCACCGCCGCTTTGCATTGAGCACAATGAAAGATTTCGGAATGGGGAAAAGCAAACTGGAAGGAAAAGTTCATGAGGAGATTCAGACCTTCGTCTCTGAAATAAAAGATTTCAATGGAGAAGCATTTGATCCTAAGGACATAATCAGCACGCATGTGTCTAACATCATTTGTTCTATCCTGTTTAAAGGACAGTTCAGTCATGATGATCCTCGCTTCCTAGGGATGATAAAGATGTTTGACGAAAACATAGAGTAAGTTTTCGTTTCGAGTGTGAAAAAAAACAAGGCTGGTTCGTTGAACGATAATTTTTTCGACAGTGTTTTAATTCAAAACTTCGAATACCTGTTTTTATTTTAATGAACTTTCACACCCGATCTGTAGTGAAGAAGTATCAAACGTGGCTCTGATTTTATTATGTAGGCCTTCAAAAACCTTGCAGAGAAATAATGTAGCACTCTTAGTAATTGTATTGTTCATATTAGATTTAAATTACACGGACCAGCTTTCATTTTACCTTGATCTCTTTGCCTATTTGCAGATCGGCAGCTGGACTAGCTAACCTAATTCCATGGTTGGCTGATTTTCCAGGTGACCCTTTGAAGTGTAAGAAGATGATCAGTAACGGTGACAAGGTATTCGAGTTTGTAGAATCTATAATAGACGAACACGTGAGAGAATATGACGAGAGTAACATAGATGATCTAACAAGCGCTTATATCAAAGAGATGAAAAGGCAAGAGACTTCCGGTCAGGAAACCACGATGAGCTGTAAGTCGTTCAGATTGGAATTTATGGTCATGACAAAGGATACTTACAGGTCTCATATATAATGTCCCATCATTTAAATTAGCATATCGCATAAGTGAAGTTTTCCTTCCAAAACTTTACTTAAACTTGTACATATATGGTTATGTTTTACATGGTGCACTGAAATAATGTAAATGCCTGTCTTATCGTTTTAAGTTGATCAGAATTCTTGAAAACCGCATAGTAAATGTCTAAAATGGTATAAGCATGTAAAGATCGCAGAATATGTCAACGTTGTGTGTACTGCTTGATATAATTTGTATCAGTGTACATGTAGTTTATTTTGTTTTTTAGTGGAACAATTATCAGGAACAATTTGTGACTTGTTTATGGCTGGGTCACATACGACGACAGCGGCTATAAGATGGGCTATAGTCTGTCTCGTTGAGTTTCCGGAAGTACAAGAGAGATTGTACAGGGAGATAACCGACAAGATCGGGAACCAGAGACTTCCGTCAATGGCAGACAAAACTTCCCTGATGTATCTAGAAGCCTTCTATCTTGAGGTTTTGAGGTAAGAGTGTTAAGTCTGATGAATTAAAAAAAACAAAACAGTCTGAGCCAGTCATTTGAATAATCACGTATTTGTACCACATGAACCCCAACAATACTCACAGGAGTACTTCGATTCTGATAAAATGGCCTAAACTGATATTAAACTTGAAGCCTAAGGGGTATAGACCGTGTATGAAACAATTTTTCAAACTCCATCCTGTGGGAGTATTTGGAATTTAGCCCTAGCTACGCCCCTGGAAGGAAAAGCACAAACAGAGCAGATTCAGATACAATGTCTTATTATCACTTGCAAAAGTAAAACACATGTTAAAGCAAAACACACGCTTAAAAAGAACTGATTTGCTTCTTTTTGTAACCTGACTTTGTAAACTAATTTTACTTCACGACCAATGACAGTGTAAATATTGGCAAAAACAAAGAAGTTCTGAAGAGTTATTATGTACAAATATAAAATTGAAATTCAGTACGTACTTAAAAAAAGCTGTTATGGAGAATATAGTGAGGTTTTTGCATGGAGTAGAACAGTGATGAGTAAATGAAAAACCCCACTCCAAGATAACCACCGATAATGACTTGCTAACTATGCTTTGCTAACTTGATCTGTTGTGGCTTGTAGACTGGCAACGTTTGATGACAAGTTTTTGATTCAAATATCTTGACTTTGTTATTACGGATTCTTTTGAACAATGGCTAAAATTTCTTGCTTCTGCCATAGCTATATCATATAGTAATAAGCTTCCCTTACAGATTTCTCTGCTGAGGTTACTTCCCCTTACAAATAATTGTGTGTCAAGAGCTGTTTTCTACATATTGTAACGGCGTAATTCCTGCTTCTTCTTGGCCTATACTTCGTGTATAAAAATGAAAAATACAGGAGTCCAAATTATGCTGTCAAGACTATAGGAATGGGAGCTGAAGGGAATATTACAGTACGATGAACTTTTTAAGGTCATTACAAATGCGAAAACGCACATTTTAACAATAAGAATAAACTATTTTCCGGATGCGGCTTGATATACATTTAACCCCCTAGAAGGTGAACATAGACATTAAAAATAAGACAAGGTTCGTCCTTGTAATGTAAAGCATCAACTGAAAATATAGTGGACTTCGGTAGTGGACGAAAAAGGAAATATAAAATACAAAACAAATGATTATAACAAACCTGTACTGTATCGCATAATATTTCAGATATTGCATCATAACAATAATGACGGGGCTGCACGCTACTACACGAGATCTGACCTTCCGAGGGTTCACCATACCCAAGCATGCGATGATAATGCCAGATATAAATTCCGTGTTTACGGATCCAAACGTCTGGGAGGACCCCGAAAACTTCCGGGTGGAACATTTTCTTAATGCTGACGGAAGCCTGAGAAAACGTGACGAAATGATAGCGTTCTTTATAGGCAAGTTTTCCTTCAGTTTGCCTTGAGGCCCGATATATTCAATCACATACATTGTGGCACTGTCCTAAGGGACAAAATAACAGTTTTCCTACAAAAGAGTTGCTACCGCCGAGTTTTATTCTTTCTTATATAAGATAAGCAGAAATGTAATGTACAATGTTTTAACATAGTTTTAACTCAAAATGCTTTGTAATACGAGGAATGCTCGAGTAAATATTGGATTGGCCACCGTTGTGTTTCAGTTGGTATAGAATTCAATTTCTTTCAGTGATATTTATACCTTTTCTATTTCAGGAAAGCGGAATTGTATCGGCGAGTCTCTAGCGCGGATGGAACTTCTGCTATTCATAGGAACGCTTGTTCAAAGGTATCGTCTGGAGTCCCCGCCAAATGAGACCCTGGCCATAAAACAAGTGGATGGAGTTTTTGGACTAGCTCATTCTCCGAAGAGGTACAAGATCGTCGCAAAACCACGGAATTAAAATAAAAATCCACAACACACTTAAAGTGTGTGTCTATATTGTTTGCCAAATTTTTATGTAAAAAGAAAGTTCTTGTAAAGTTTGCATACTGTGTTATAGTATAATCCTTTTATGAAGTAGTTTAGACATTACACGTGGCTTTTTAATTCTAAATATGTTTGTTTTAACTCGGGGAAATTGGGTCAGTTTGAACTAGGCGCAAAATGACAGATTTACTTGATGTGTTTGATTTTAATGGTATCAACTCTGCCAGTGAGTAATCATGAGATATTGTGTTTGATTAATGATGATATATTGTGTTTGATATGTTGTGTTTGTTTCTGATGTTCAACGTATCTAGACTTGAAACTTATTGTTAAGCATACGGGTCCTGTTATATTTTATTAAAGTTTTCTGTTGACATTGATAAGCAATTACTTTACTTTTCAGACGAACATTCCTTCAGCATTTTACTTTTGTGGCGGGTTTTGCAATATACTTATAGCATATCTCCAAATGAAAACTCATTTTTTGGAAGTTCTCAAGTTTGATATATTTGTCATTTATTGCAATATTCTAGAAGATTAAAACGTGATAGGCTTAAACAAGACATAAAACTGTAGGTATCTGAGTTGACTACAAAATTAATAAGCTTTTCTGTCATAATTATCGATCTATTGTTCCTATTGTTTGTTTAAGTGTTAATGTCGTATTAATTTTGCTTTTTAAATTGTTGCTGGAATGTTCTTTTAAAACTGCATTTCCTCTTGTGTAAGTTTAAAACTTGTACTGTATTTCTGCCAGTGTTACACATTATTTAAAGTGTGATGTTATACAAATGTATCTTTTCTTCTTCCCTGGTCACTAAAAACAATAACAGGGCGTAAACAAAGTAGCTTTTAATCAAATGTTTTTATTTTAAAATCAATACTGTTATCACATGGAACACTTACTCACATTAATACTGTTTGTTCATAAAATACGTGTTTTAACGATAACGAATTTTTACAAGGACACCGTCTGAAACTACCAATCATTGGGCTCGATAGTAAAATGGTTATACTCTGCATTTATTATTTCCCTCTCATTTTGGAACTGACAGCCTTGTACCATGCAGGTTGGACTCCCCTCTTTGTAAAGCCATTCTTTCCTGCAAACAAAATGTTAAACCAGTGAACCGTTTCTAATTAGTGGTATTAATGGCTGTGTATGATTTAATAATGCTTTCGTTGAAGTTTCATTCCTCGCAGTACACCATCAATGATAATAAAGAATGATTCCAAAGTACAAGGTTATTTAGTATTGCTAACAAAATTTTCGCAAGTAAAAAGATTATTTAGATAGAGATCAGGCAAAAAAGTTGAAATCTTACATGCGATACACATTTGATTTGTTCCCTTGTATGACTCCCTTTATGGAACCATTTCTTGTATTTTTGACAGAACCTTTTACACCAAGATTGTTTGCAGCTTGCAACGCATACTGAAAACAGAAAAAAAGTTATTGTTACCTAAAATAGCGTTACATCATTCGCAACACTTAACTCTTGTGCTGATATTTTCACGTCAAGAAATAGAAGTCTCGTTTTCTCTCGCGACTTATTTCTGGTACAATGGTGCTGTACACAAACTGTGTTTGGAAACAACACGAGGAGGTGGTCTAAATATTCAACTGTATTTTTAAATCACCTTTAAGTCTTGCTTTTCTTGGTATGTTATATGAAAAGTCTAAAATATATGTTAAATTTGTTACCTTTCTGAAGAAGACACCTGCAATGTATGAAAAGGAGTTGCTTATAAAACATCTTATATGACATTTTTTATTCATGTTCATTCATATTCCTTGAATACAATATCTTAGCATTTTATAATTTGTCTAATTTGTGTTATGTGTTTAGTCCATGTTTTCATCTTATGACTAGTACATATTGTAAAAGGAATGAAATAAAATATATGAGATTTTTACCCATATTCATTCATATTCATTGCTTGCGAATACAATATCTAAGCATTTTATAATTTGTCTTATTTGCATTTGTAATTTGGTTTGTTCCTACTTTTGTCTCAAGTATGTATTGTAAATGGATTGCAATAAAACAACTGCATCTAGTTATATATTTTTTGCCAAAACGTTTTAACAACATATCAGTGTATCTCAAGTTTAATGTAAAGGCTTTTGTTAAGGTGTATAATTTATTTCTAACCTTGCACCAGTCCAAATACTTCAAAGTCCACTGATAGCAGTCTCGAATCGTCCATGTAACTTGTAACTTCCATAGTTTTTATTGTCATTGAACGAAAAATATGTATTATTAAATGTTTTCTTTTATAGGGCTCGAAGCATTAACAAGTAAACGTTTCTATTAATCAGCCCAATAAAAGTTAGTGTAAAGTGTATTTATTATATAGACAAGCTCTAGAAATCAATTACTAATCTTTAAACCGCTGCCATTTATAGCAATTTTGTTATCGATCTTAATGTATATGTGTTTACGTATTGTAGATTTGTTATATGGTTAACTTATTGAAATGAAATTATGCATTTGCATATTTTGTACCCTCTTAATAAGCATTTCATAGACTTTCTATCTTCATATTGTTATTTACACGTGGTATGCGACAAAGAGCTGTTTTACCTGTGTTCCAGAAGTCATATGATAAACCAATATATTTCCTTTATAAATCATTTGATAACTTAACACAAGGCAAGTATACCTGAAAATATACTGATTAGATGTGAGCTGTAATTGTATTCGAACAATTCTATCGTGGTACAACGTTATTGTAATATTGTTTATGCCGCATCAGACAGTGCTACACCACCTTTCCCTAATGAAACTGTTATATTTCTAATGCAAAATATAATATACTAAGTAGACTAACAAAAGACGCATTAGTGTAAAAGGTTTCTTCAGACACAAATCATTGTCTGGAGCTCAAAGCTCATATGTCTTGTAGGATGGAAAATTTCATACAATGATTGACTGTATATGTATTCTATTAGAGCTGATTAACTTGCTTATTAAATACCTTGATATAAAAACAGATCCTTTTCTGACAACTAAGGAAGTGGTTGATGATGCTTGTAATAAACTTAGAGGAATTTACTTGAGTATCGTAAACAATGAATAATCCCTCAAGGTTTGAATCCAATATCTTCCCAAGTTATTTACAAGACTACTGTTATTTCAAAAGCACTTTATGGGATTGAACTATGGTCTTCGCTTACAGCTACAGACATTCTCCGACTTGAACGCTCTCGTCGCTTCTGGGTGAAACACATGCAAAATCTTCCTGTGAAAGTGTTTGAATATCCATAGAATTAGCGTTATTGAATATTAACTCAATTGAAACGACCATAGAACATAGAAAACTACGATTCTTAGGGCAATTGTGTAGGCTCTCAAATGAGTTCTTTGCTTAACAAATTTTCAATAAGAGACTATGTAATTACTTAAATTTTGACAGTCACAAGGATTTATTCCGGACTTATTTAGAATTGTACATAAATATGGTTTGAAAGGCGTATTTGACATATATGTTACTGATGGGACTTTCCCCTCTGGAATTCAGTGGAAGAAACTTAAATGAGTCAGTTTTACAAAATGAATGGAACAGTTAATAGCGTTCTGTTATGGATCAATTTCCTCTATCGCTCTCTTTGTGGGAGGCAAATCTTGCACGCTATGCTCTATGTCGAGAAATAATCCTAGATTGGTTCCTTTGTGCAAAGGTATTGCATTGCTGATTTCCCGTTTCACTTCGAAGTTGTACATTGGTCAATGTTTAAACCGCAAATCAGTAAATGACAACGTTGATTTACATTTACTTTGCTGTTGTTTTGCTAATAGACTCACCATGAGGCATTGTGGGATGCTTTTATCGACGATTTTGGATACACTGTGTACTTCTTAAAATAGAATCCTTTGTCTCAGTGTGGCGTCTGGTTAAGCTTATTCACCTTAAGTGATAGAAAGTGTTTTAGGTTTGGTAAGTAGCGTTCCTTTTGTGTAAAATGCTGTAATTGAAAAGAAATTATTGCTAGAAAAATAAGTACGCACACATACCACTGCATTAAGCTATCAATGCACGTTATATCATGTAGGTCTTGATCGATGCCATATTTCACGTAGATTTTCTTAATCTTAGCTTGACATCTCATGTAGTCTAGTATTTTCGATTTCGGTCCCTCTGCTATCTGTATAATGTTATCATAATTGTACACCCACCTCTTTCAGTGTTGCGCACTAGTGGGGATCAGTCACACAGTTCATGATATTGGTGGTATTGACTTATACAATTTTCGGATAATTTCGCAGGTTTAAGTCCGTGCACCTCTTTGTGTCAATTAACCATGGCATTTTTCATTTAGTCATGGCATTTGTCATTTAGTCAATCAATATGAACAATTTCAAATTAGAAATGTTATATAAAGTACTTGTACATATATTATGCTCTTCGGAGGAAAGATATATATATATATATATAAAGAATTGTAAAGTAATCAATAATATTTTGAAGTAATCGACATCAAGTCTGGTTCTGGTAGACCAACAGCAGTTAGTGCTGCTTGAGCTTTGTTTATGTGTTTTCTATCTAACAGTTAATAGTTACATGAATTTGTTTCAATAGAGCTATCGTCCAATTTTTTCATTGGGCTTGGCCTGAAGCCAGGGTGCTTTTTGAATTCCTTTTTTATCAAGGAAAAGTTAACTAGTTCCTTTTCCTACTACCGCTGGGGCTGGCGTACACCTGTTTGTGAACAATTATTTTGACAAAACGATTGGTTACCTAAGGTTGCCGCAAGATATTCTTACAAAATCTTCAAGCTGCAGGATAACCGTAACGTCACAGACAAAATTCTAGACATGGTGACCTTTTTTTGCGTATTTCTAGCGATATTGAGATGTGACAAGGCTGTTGCAATGGCTTACGTTGTCACCTCTGTACGGCTGTCAATCAAGTGAAACGACAGCTTTTCAAAGGCCGCAAAACAGCTGCACGAAGACCTTGCGGCTTTCCTGAGGTTTCTTGCGATTGTCTTTAGGCTGCAGTAAAACGTACGGCTATCTCACGGATTCGCACGGAGGGGCTACGCATCTGCAAAAAAAGGCTGCTTCCTGTCTTTCTTCCCCCTATACAAAGGTAAAAAAAAAAAAACAAATGCCCATGTTTAAGCACGATCACATGTGTCATTATTCTGAGACGTGACAGAAACAGCCGCTGTGGTGGAAGGGATGTTATCTTGTCAATGTGCGGGGAATAAGTTATGAAAAGACTAGCTTTATTCCTTTCGTAATCCATAGCGTAAACTCACGTAATGTCGTAATGTTCCTGCAGCAGCCTGATGAAATAATGTTTGCCGAACCAAAGGTCTGCAATTTATAACAGCCATCGTGCACTAGCCTTGAAATTTCTTTAAGATCCGTTCCCCTTTTTTGAGCAAACACCCATGACAAGTGAGGTTGTTGTTACACCATCGAACAATCGCCTTGCAGCGTCTATTTTCTCCCTGAAGTCTAAACTGAGTTCAAACTGTCTACTGCTTTGATGTAACGTGCGATATCTTGCGGCTAGTGTGAATAGTGTTTTCCTCTGAAACTTTAATCATTCAAAATTGCTCAGCATCCCTGTACTGATACTGTCGTCGACAAAAAGTTGATATAAATGGTAAGATATTTTCATGGTTTTCGAAGTGAAACAAATAAGATTAATGTGAAGTTATCGGATGCAACAGTTCAATCAATGATGAACAGTTTATATGCTTTTCCGAGTTTTACTAATAGGAAGTTGGCAGTAGCAGTAAGTAGTAGGCAAAACGTGAAGTTGGCAGTAGCAGTAACAGCAGTAGCAGTAGGCAAAACGTGAAGTTGGCAGTAGCAGTAACAGCAGTAGCAGTAGGAAACTCTCAAAGTCTGCGAGAGTGTTTGAAACAGTCACAGACCGGTGCAATCGAACCGGAAGGGTCCCTTGACTTTCTAGATTGGCACCAAAATTGCTGATAGTCTGCAAGAATGTCAGAAACAGAAGCAGACCGTAACAATGGACTCCGGAAAAAAATGTTAATCTCTCGATTTTGGCACCAAAATTCCCGAAAGTCTGCGAGAGTGCCAGAAACAGTCGCAGACCGGTAAAATCGACTCGGGAGGGTCCCTAGACATCGAAAATGACATTTTCCTGATTGGCACCAAAATTCCTGAAAGTCTGCCAGAGTGTAAGAAACAGTTGCAGATCGGTTAATTGACTCGAGAAGATCTCTAGACATCGAAAATGACATTTTCTTGATTGGCACCAAACTTCATGGAAGTCTGCAAGAGCGTCAGAAACAGTCGCAGACCTACGCAACAGACTTGGGAGGGTCTGTTGATGTTAAAACATGTTTTATTTACATTGAAACTTTCCTGACTTTTAAGACTTTCCTACTGCTACTGCTCGTACTTCTACTGCCAACTTTACGTTTTGCCTACTTCTAATGCTGTTACTGCTACTGCCAGCTTCACGTTTTCTTTACTGCTACTGCTGTTACTGCTACTGCCAGCTTCACGTTTTGTCTACTGCTACTGCTGTTACTGCCAATGCCAGCTTCACGTTTTCTTTACTGCTATTGCTGTTACTGCTACTGCCACCTTCACGTTTTATTTACTGCTACTGCTGTTACTGCTACTGCCAACTTCACGTTTTCTTTACTGCTACTGCTGTTACTGCTACTGCCAGCTTCACGTTTTCTTTACTACTACTGCTGTTACTTCTACTGCCAGCTTCACGTTTTGTCTACTGCTACTGCTGTTACTGCTTCTGCCAGCTTCACGTTTTCTTTACTGCTACTGCTGTTACTGCTACTGCCAGCTTCACGTTTTCTTTATTACTACTGCTGTAACTGCTACTACCAGCTTCATTTATTCTTTACTGCTACTGCTGTTACTGCTACTGCTACTTCACGTTTTACCTACTGCTACTGATGTTACTGCTACTGCCAGCTTCAAATTTTTTACTGCTGTGTACTGCTACAGCTCACTTCCTATACATCCGATTTTGTACATCTGTGCTTGCCTAAAGATGTCCTGTTATCATTATTTTGTTCATAAAAAATTGATCAAGGTTTTTCTTGGAATATGATATGGAAAAACTATACTAGTAGTTTCATTTGATATTTTTATCCTGAATGTCAGGTTTTTCTCCATGATTTAAACGTTGACGATAACATGAGGGTATCTTTTTAGAATTATCAACTTAGTCAAAGCCCTTAAATACCTGGTATTCTTTGACTTAGCTGACTGACGATTGTTTTAGAACTAGTCGGCATTTTCCTGCGTAGAGTGGGGACCTAGTTCCAAGGAACGTATTCTCAATTTAAACTTCCCGCCTGGTATGACTCTGTCTGTTAAGAGAGGGTTAATCTCAAACAATTTTTACATAAAAATGTCCTAAAATATGCCTACCACTGATAAAATATACTATTCAAAATTTGATAGGGATCACTTATAGGAATGTGTATATTTACTACATATGGTTGAAAGGTTATATTTTCTGTTGTGATTCTGAAAATATGTTCATATGACAACAGTTTGGTACCAAAAAATGAGTAAGTCTGTAAACCGTTGAAGCGTGACAGAGGCTGAGCCGTGGGAGGGGCACAAATTTGGAATAGCACAGACAGGAGATGAAATGGAACTTTTTGGAAAAATCAAGTCTATGGCCTGAATTTTCCTTTAATATCGCGTGTGGTGTCCGTTTGCTTGGATTACTGCTCTGCACCGCCTTCTCATGCTGCTAATGAGTATCCGGATGCTTTGTTGTGAGAGTCGAGCCCACTAGTCCAGAAGGGCCTGCTGTAGCCCAGGGACCGTGGTTGGCTGGAATGGGCGAGCAGATATTGCAGTCTGCAGCATGTCCCAGGCGTGCTCTTTATTTGACTGAAGTCTGGAGACACTGATGGCCAGTCTATTCTCTCTATGGCTGCTGCCTCCAGGTATTCGTCGGTGACCCTGGCTGTGTGAGGCCGGGCGTTGTCGTCCATTAAAATGAACTCAGGGCCTATAGCACCAGCGTACGGACGAACGTACACATCTAAGATCTCATTGACGTATTGTACAGCCGTCAATGTGCCGTTTTGAACAATGTGCAGGTCCGTTCTTCCCTGCATGCTAATGCCCGTCCACACTTTGACCGAGCCCCCGCCATGACAGTCATGGGTAGCAACATATACGGGTGCCACACTCTCGGATCTCCATACCCTCACTCGCCTATCAGTGAAGTCCACACAAAATCTAGACTCGTCAGTGAACAGCACTGGGGTCCAGTCATGCAGCGTCCACCTGGCGTGATCGCGGGCCCATTGAAGACGTGCCTGGATGTGGATTCGCGTCAATGGGATTCGGATTACTGGCCTTCTAGCCCTCAAGCCAGCTGTATGAAGACGGTTCCTGATGGTTTGAGTGGAAAGTCTTACACCAGTGGCATTCTGGAAGTCATTTTGGAGGTCAGTAGCGGTAACAAAGCGCTGACGTCGCGCTTGAACGACAATAAACCGGTCCTCACGCTTAGTTGTGGACCTCTGACGCCCTCCGCCATGCCTATGCGTGACATGCCTGTAAATTTGAAACCGTCGCCACAATCTGGCAACGGGGCTCTGGGACACCCCAAGGACACCTACCACGTGCTGTTGGGAACGCCCAGCCTCAAGCATCCCTACCCCCTATTCATCTCCTCATCGTCAATACGCCGTCTTTGTCGTAGATTTGCCATAACCAGTGCTAGGTTCGATATAAACGTTACCATGCACAAGCGAAGTCTGAATAAAACGGATGTGTACATGAAGGTACATGACCGCGGTGCACCACTTTTCCAGGGGTATCGTTTTTCCCGTGCATCTCGAGCCATGTACAGGTAAACAATCAAAATCTGCTGAACAGGTCGGCTTTGCCATATGAATAAACTACATGTATGAGAATAAATCAGTTATCTTGAGGATATTTAAGAAATAAAAAGTGATCCCTATCAAATTTTGAGTAGTATATATTCTCACGAAAAGAGATAAGGAAGAGACTGCGTCGGTAAAACTTGAATAATTTAAAATCAGGATGTCACATGATACAAAATGCGAAAATGATAATTTTACAGGTAGGTAAAAACCCATGACACTCATTTGAGGAAGTAGAACTTGAGGAATGTAATAGAGTTTCTATGAAATTCAGTGAGGCTTTTCCCAAAAAAAGAATAGATGCGATTTCTTCATACACGTATACCTTTCAAAAAAGGTGTGAGTTAGATTTATACATATACTTTCAACATTTTAACATATTTGAATGTAACATAGTTACGTGTTCATAGTTTGGATGTTGTGTCAGGCTTGAGACCTCTCAATACTAAGTACATGTAAATATATTTTCAAGAAAATAAAATCGACGATCTAGTAAATTTCCGTCTTCAATAAATTTTGACACCTTTTTGTTAATGTTATTGATTGAAACTTATAATGTTATATTACATATTTCAAAAAGACTGGGAGTCAAAATATTTATGTAGTATATTTTTTTCATCGTAACTGAAATAACGGCTTAATTTCATAGCATCGTCACGAAGTTATTTTTTTCTGACACCAAGCCATAAGGACGATCATTTTTTTCTGTTTTATCTGCATTTACTTGTAAAGAAAACAAACTAAATTGAGATGTTTTCATTAAAGCGATTGTTGGTTTGCTCAAACCCGACCAGATCAGGCTGTAGTCCTGAAGTACCAAGTATGATTTGCAGCGGATGCCAATAGGAAATACTTATGTTAGTTCACACATTAGGTAATTTAAAAAATCTGCATGAGAATCTTAGATATTGATGTCACCATCTGTCTATCTATTTGAGTTTATTTAAAGTCAGTACAGGATGGCCTGCAAAGTTAAGTTGCTTTAGTTCGTGAAAGATACAGAAAGCACTCTCTGCTTCTTATCCACACTCAGTTTATAGCACTTATGCAAGGGACTCAGGCGCGTAGCTGCCTATACGCGAGTACGCAGCTGAATCCACATTATTTTGACCAAAAAAAATTTATGCTAAAATAAATGGATTTTCGTTGGTCAAGAAAGCTCTCCGGAGGCCCCAAAACGCACCAAATTGCACCATTTATTTCAAAATTTTCAGGGGGGGCATGCCCCCTGACCCCCCTAGATTATTTTGAATCCACATTCTTTATAGGCTAGCTACGCGCCTGAAGGGACTCATCGTTTAACGTCTCTTTGGACAGACAGTAATGTTAGTGGAAGAGCGAAGGATCAAACTTGCTACCCCTGGATTACCATTCCACTGTACCTCTGATCCGAAACAGTCACGCAGTATGAAACTTACGTTAGTGTAAAGTTTACACTTTTATTGTACCCCGTATCTTTTTCGAGTTGTATAGACCATAAATAGATTTCAAACGAGCACATTAAACGAGCATACCCGTCGTGTCATTTGATACTTTAAAAATGTCATAACATTCACAATGACACACCTGGATTATCAGTAAAAATTATATATAAACCAGTAGAATTTGATTATACAAGAATGAATGAGGAAGTTGTTAAAAACGGATGAATTCGACTGGATACGTTCGATTTATTAGAAGAACTAAATAAACAAGAATATTCGAGTGGTCTAGTTTAAAACGGATCCTAGGATTAACAATGTCAAGTAGGTTACTTTTTTGTCTTCAGCCTTTTCTACCTGTAAATTACGGCAGGATAAATCAAAGTTTAACAGTAAACAAAGTATTTTCTGTGATTATGTCGTTTTGGCAAACTTCAGATTAAGATAGTATTGCAATTTATTTAAGGAATTCTGCTATATAATCGCCGCCATATTTTAAAAAAAAATCATTGTAGATTGTTACTATTTAGCTTGCGTCAACAGTAAAGAAATGGTTTGCAATTTGATATATATATTTTTTCCCTTTGGTTTAACTTTACAGGCATTTACCTTGTATATTATTTTACTAATTTTCTGCTTGTACTCTATACATTAACATATTAAATGTGGCAGATTGTTTATCATAAGCGCATGATCATGCATGATGTATAAAAGGTGCGACGAAGGTCGCGTAGAGTGGTATTTATCATATCAATATGGAGATCTATAACAAATATAGGCAATATCGAAACTATTCTGTTCCATCCATTCTTAAATCCATTCTTAAAAAAACTGTAACCCAGTGCATAGATCTTAAACGTTTAAATTTGCCAATTTTTATGGCTTTTTGTTTGAGTTTTTGTTGTTCCAGCTGTACCTGGAGTCTGGGTAGAAATGGTAAAGAATATCCTAGTCTTTTAATTTCTTGAATGTTATTACTTTTGGCTTAATTTTTTTAAACTCATTATCGGTTTAAAGAAGTCTTGCTGTTGGTCAGAAGTAAGTGCATACTATTTTCTAAATACATGAAAATGAACCCTTTTTTGCAGATTGTACAGCTCTTAGCTCACATAACAGGACACCTCCTGTTATAACAAAGGCAAATTTGCTCGAACTTATTCCAGACACATACAATGTTCAACCTGGCACCAGAGTGACAGTCACGTGTGCTACTGACCACACTTTAGTCGGTCAAAATACACTGACCTGCTTAGAAACTGGACAATGGAACTATAATACCAAACCATTTTGTAAAGGTACGAAAATCGTTTAACGCTTCACGCAACACCTTCTGTCCTTCGAGAGTTTTATCTATACATGCACGGTGCTTTATCAAAACAAAATTTCACACAAAGGAGCTTTTCAAAGGGAAGTATCTGTGACGATACAGTGTATGCAAAAGCTTTTATAATAATCTTTCAATAAACATGCAACCAGCTAAAAGCATTAAAGTACCAATACTTGTTTATGTTCGCTGAAAATTCTTTAAACATCCTGCATTTTAAAATTACACATATTTTCAATAATGTAGAGAGAAGAATCGTTTGGCAACGACAAAATCAATCGTTGGTCTCTTAAACAAAAGTTCGGAGGACCGAGTTAAAACTAACAAAATTTTACTTAGATTGTCTTGAATGGTCAGTTATCTGCAGTGAAATAAGTGAATTACTTATTTTTTTTTCTAGCCCCCGAGACCGACACTGATAGTGCTTGGTATGATTCAACTAGGAATTTGATCATTGTTGGTGTAATATGGGGAGTGGCCGCTTTTGTCGTTCTGCTTTTGCTCATAAAGCTAGCAGCGGTTATTATGCGGAAGAAAAGGCTAGATGAGAGCGGACATAACCACCATGGTGGGACGTACGTCCATCACGGACATGAACACACCCACCATGGAGCTCATTATCAGCATCACACAAAGAGACATGATCACCATAATGATGAACGGAATCATCATGAAGAAGCTCATGGACATTCTCATCACGGAAGTGATCATCACAGAAGCCATGATCATCATGGTCATGGTGAGCACAAAACAGGATTACATGGAGATCACAGGAATGACAACAGCCATCACGGACATGGACGTGATGGTCACAATCACGGGGAAAATCACCACGGTGAGGAAAATGATTACAGACTGAACGGGGATCATCTCACAGTGGTACATGCAGGTCACGGTCATGGAAATGATCATAAGAGAGAGGAACAAAGGCACCATGAAGAAGACCATGATCACAGTAGAAGGCGCGATCATGTTACTAGTTATTACGCAGAGGGACATAATCATGATGCAGATCAACAAAGTCATCATCGACATGACCATAGTCATCATTCTGGACATGAAGACCGTAAACATGACCACCATACAGGTAGTCATGGTCACCACAAAGGTAGTCATGGTCACCACAGAGGTGGTCACAACAAAGGTAGTCATGGTCACCATAGAGGTAGTCATGGACACATTAATGATTTCTATGTTTTAGATGATAATGAATCAGTTCCCGGGTTTGACTTCCAGTTAGAAAGAATGGAAACTTACAGATTTTAGCATGGACGCCTAAATACTCTCTCCTATTGTATTTTACATTGATAGTAGTATCTAAAGGGTAAAGTCAGGGTAAAGCTGAAAAAACAACGGATGTTATTTCAGGAAAGCAGGAAAACTGTACATCGCGTTACCCGCTCACTTAATTGGTCAAAACTCAAAAAGATGTAAATTAAGAACGTTGAAAGAACGTAATCCTATATCAAATACCAGAAATAAGACACGAGCTTTGCAAATGATAATGCTTTATACATCAACATATCATGTCAACTAAAAAGAAAACAAAAAATATATGTTATGTAACAAGTTTTTTTGTTGTTTTTTTTTGTGCTGCGATTATCTGTTTTGTAGTTACTGTAGTTGTTCTGTTTGAGAATCTAAACAGTTTAAAAGCTGCATTATACATCAGCTAATGATACAGAATAAACAGGGTAAATGAGTGCTTGAATGCATTTACCGTATGTTATGTCTGTCAGTCAGAATTCAGCCTAAAGCATCCTGTGTGTGCGCTTCGGTTTTGAGGGGTAAGTAGAGAGTGCAAACCAATAGGCATTCGTTATTTAAAAACAGTTCTTAGAGTATGATATCTTGTGTGGCATATATCTTCAAAAATGATTTTTTTTCCTATTTTTATTTGCATGGATGCGCCCAGTATCATTATAGGTTTTAAATGTGGTTAAAAGTACTTTTAACTAAATTTAAGCAGTTACCTTTTTGTATCTGAGGGTTGTGTGAAGCTTCACAAAGAAATATGAAGATTAAGTTAAAAACAAATTATAGGAAAAAAAAACAAGTATGTTTCGCGCATTTCTTGAAAAGTATTGGGATCATGAAACTATGCAGAGATGATAACCACTGTGAAGCTGAGGATCCGAGATGTGTCGTCTGCCAGTCTCCATTTTGTTCAGTAATGATCAACGGTATTGTTAAATGGTCAAACTGTCGTGTTAAAGTCATCCGGGGAAAATGCCTGAGTTAGACTCATGAACCTTTTCAAAGATGTCTGCCTAATTACTGAATTTCGATCAAATATGTAAGACATTTTCACAACGTTTCGTTTTGAGAACGGTGACCGGTCTAAAAGTGTAAATTTGAGGAAAAATTTTCTTGTTTTGTAACCAACGTAGAAAGTAGAGGCACTCGCCTTCTCAAATTTATCTTGTTTGTGTAATAGTCTGCACTTGTTACGCAGACGTCTTGTTTTTAACATTTAACAGTATAATGCATGCACTGTGATTTGATCAGTATTTCTATTAACAGAAATGTGTACTGTAACCGAAATATAAAACCTACTAACATGTCCATTAACCAGACTGTCAAAGGGGCAGTGGGTGTTAGCCATTCAAGCTGTAATTGTTTCATTTATCAGCATACCATGTTTACTCAAATTGTTTAATTGATACATGTATACTAACGTATTTTTTTCCTCAAATACTCATATATTTTAATATGATTATATGCACCTGTTTTGATAAAGTAATTTTAACGTTATCTTGTAATAAACAAAACCATGAAAAATAAATAACACAAACTCAATACAGTTGTTAGTTTTCTGTTGGTATTTAGATTTATTCAGTTTTTAATACAGTCACAGACAATAAAACATTGTAATAAAATTGATACAGCAATAACTAATGACATAGAAGATACAAAGAACCATGTGAAGTATATTAAATTCCAAGAAAGAAAAAACGGTATATCTATTTAATATTTATTTGAATTTTTACTTCAAAAACATTGCGGCAAGTATGGATTTAAATTAGAATAATGCTTGAATAATGCTGAATCCTGAATGAGTGTTTAAACGAGTTTAAATTCTGTGTATCTTGTAAATGAAAAAATGACAAGAATGATGACCAGTTGTTTTAACAGTGGTGAAATGTATTTGAATAACATATCTTACGAACAAGAAAGTCCGTAACAGAAAGATGCAACACATCTTAGAATACACCTCCCAGAGTGGGATTCGAACTCCGATTTTACCGCATAGAAGCCAACGCAGTTGTCTTAAGTATTTAATAAAATTTTGGAAGGTATGCACTAGACCGTAAAACACAAATTTAACCGAACAGTTTCTAAGTTTTATATACCTTTGTAATAGATTTATAAATCTAAAGGTGGCGCAATGTGAACTTTTTTAGACGAAGTAACGTTAATGTTTGAGATAAAAACAAATCTTCCTTAATGATATGTTCTGTGAGCAAATTTCTCGTATCGTTCCCTAAAGTTGTTCAAAAACATCGTACCAGTGAGCATTTTTTGATAATGTCTCTTTAGTTTATAAGCTCATTTTATGTCAGTTTTGATTGTTTTTCTAATTGCCTAGTTCGTCATATATATTTTGCTGTGATCTTCTCTAACACGAAACAAGAAGCTGAGATAAAATGATAACTACCAGTTATTAACTGTTGGGCCTCTGTATTGCCTTAGTGCTTTTATCTCCAGGCTCATTGCACATTTCTTAGCTCCAACATTTTGAACACAAGCATCGCAAATATAATTTTTTTTATCTCCTGACTTACTGCAAAGTTCTTCGTTTAGCTATTATGAACAAGAGCATTTCAAATAATAGTGTTTCTATGTTTTTCATCCCCCGGGTCCATTGGATATTCCTTGAACCCGCCATACTGAACACATGCATCGCAAATGTAAGAGTTCCCTTGTATTTTCATCCACAGGCTCACTGAAAATTTCTTAGTCCCGCCATTTTGAACACAAGCATCGCCATTATAAGAGTTGCCACAGAGTATGCAGCTAAGCAGGCGAAGTTTCTGGACATGTGTAGATCAGCATCAGGGAAATACTTGGCAATGTACTCATTTCCGTTCTCAATACACGTTAACGTCTCTACAAGAATAATTAAAGTCATTTTGTAAACAATAGTAAGTGTACTTTATTAATGTAAGTATAGCCGGTTTAATGTTCAAAGCACATACAGGTTAATTTTCAGACTTTAAGAAGAAAAATGAGTCTCTTTCTTATCTAATGTGACGTGAAACAAGCAAGACAGAATTGTAGCAGCGAATTTTGCTAGCTTTGTAGTGTGGTAAAAAGAAAATTTTCCAGTCAGTTAAAAATGTTGACGACCTGATGGTAAAATAAATACCCAAATTACTACTACAAAGATTAAGCTAGAACAATTATTATTGAAGTTATATTTTTGGCAACATCTGGACTTTATATCAAATGATGGTATTACATTTTGTATCGATTCCAAGTTTTGCTCTTCGACAATTTTATACAGATAGACCTCCGTGAAGCCAATTTTTACAACAGTGAAAAAACTAAGATACTTTTATGTTATATTTTTAAATTGGCTTTACGAAATTAAATTGACAGGAGTAAAAATCAGTGTCCATTTTTTAACGCAGGATGATTCTGTTCGACAAATAGAAGGCGAAAACACTACATCATAAATATGTTGTATTTTCACAGTAAATCTTTATTGTCTTCGCGTTTTCGCGTTGGCGGGGCGAAAGGTCGAAGACATGTCCAAAAATATTCACTGTTTGTCGTGTTTTCGCCTTTTCGCCCCGAAAACGTTCTCATACGATATGGCACAACTCAGCCACCATAGTAAAAGAACAGCGGTCCGCACAAATCTGATATGAAGAATCTCACCGTTCCGACTGCAGTCCAGTTCCAAATCCTTAAACTCGTTGGCTATAAATATCTCTGCAGAATACTTGTGAATCAGAATCCAGCTCAACCATTCCAAAGGTTTAACTAGATTGCTTACAGTTCTGAAAAATACATAGATTAATATAAATTCTGTTGCCACTTAAAATAGTGAGTTTAGTAAAACTGAATCTGTCATGGTAGATATGTTTTCACAACAGGATAGATTTAATAATGCAATCTATTAAGTCCAATTATTATGTGGACGAATATACATCATTTATTACGCGGCTGTATCTTATTGGCTCATTTCCTTAGAAATTAAAGAATTATTAAAAGAAGAATATGTGTTCAGATAGTTTTCCATCAGACATAGCAAGTAAGAAAGTGTTCATTTGAAAATCTGCTATCCGCTAAAGATGATACAACGCTTTATATAACCTTTAAGATTAATGAATTCAATTTACCCTTTTGTACTTGGATTTTTTTACTCCATCGGGTTTAATACAGTCAATATCATTTTAATTAACATGATTTTTGAAGAATAAAAAAATTGCCTCCCTAATGTTTCTGACTATACTTACCTCACATATCCAGAGGCTATGATAACACTTGCTGACTGTAGCAGAACTGCGATACTGTTGGCTAAGTTTGGATTCATAAACATCCCCAGACAGGCGACGGCCAATATCTCTCCCCAGTAAGTGAGGATAAATACTTCAAGGGTGAACAGACCAAATCTATCAGCGCTCGGATACAGCCCTGCAACCCTGGTAACAAGGGAAGATATAGCAGGTGAACTCATCGACAACGTGTTTTATTACACACTTAGGCAAAGAATATATCTTTAAGAAAAAAAAAGACAAGATTAAAGTTTGTGGGCTCTTTTCTTGTAAGATCTTTGTCCAAGACAGATTTTGTTTTTAATTTCTATGAGAGCCGTAACAGACATTTTGCAAGGGTAATTCTACAAAATTGGTTCAAACCGCAAAGGTAACAGCTTAAAAAATGTATAAAAGAAAGAAATTGTCTATGAAAGACAAGTACATACCAGTAGATAATACTGCTATATATAACACTTGAAGCTATTTGGAAAGGTATAACGTGTACAGAATAAGCGATCAAGAATGTCGCTGGACCATACAGCCCGTCACGATTTTCACGGTAATACAAGTTCCGTATGCAAAGAACTGAAAATTTAAAGTAAAGACATTCGAGATAATTTATAATAAAGCACTTGTAAGCTGAAAGACGGGTTTTCTTTAGCTAAACAGCTGCAGTACCGTAATATCATGGTTTTAGCGATGTGTCCCCGACATATTAACATAACCTATAATATTTAACCTGACATATTCTAGAAAAAGTGAAACAGTAGAATAATTAGACTATTGTCACTCATGTAGTTTGCTAAAGCCCTCACTGCCATACAAAGCATTACAATTCTTTTTTACATTTTTTATACAATTACCTCATTTTTAATCGTATTCAGCACGCATTTTCCAAAAATTTAAACAATTAGACGTTGATTGGAATAATAAAAAATTAACTTACACAGAGCTATGCTGTTAATGATACCAATGAATGGAGGCGCGGTGGTAGAGTTATATATAAGGCCGATACGGTCCTGGACACTGGACTGTGTATGTTTGAGCCGGCCAAGAAATATCAGTATGAACACCATGAACAGTGCAAGCAAGAATATGCGTGCAAAGTAGTCCTTCCGGTCGCGAAACAAATTTCTGTACATTCGTCTGAAAAGCAAGAGAAAAACGCACACAAATCATTTTCATTCCAGAATATTTGGACGCTTCAACTTTAAAACAAATATATATCTATATTTTAAGTAATTTTCATATTTTATGGATTTTTATATTTTTGTGAGATGAAATAGGAATCATTTATCAACATAGATTAAAATTACAAAACCTACAGATGTAGCAAGAATTTCCAGAAATCTGTCAAGTCTGCTTAACCGCACTGTATATGAAACTGCAAGAAAATACTCGTATGTAAGATCTTAAAAAGCAAAATAAAGTTAATCAAGGATCACTCACCCTATTAAGGTTAGCAACACCCTAGAGTAACTCGGTCCACTGAATTCAGTGGCGTAGTTCGCAGCAACGGGATTTGATTTTGCTTCTTCTATATCGTTTATCGTCTGCTGATATATCGAGGAGTTTTTGAAGGCTTCAACAAGGCTATCTACACGTTTAGTGGTTTCATACTCTCTCTCTATATCCCGTCTGTCTATACTTGCCACATCAACTGTAAACAAAGGCACATGTCCTTGTTGTGTGTGTGTCTATGCATGTTTGTAGATGTTAATCTTTTTTGTTATTGTTGCTTTTCTCAAATGGTTTAGCAACATATCTTTTAACTGACGGGTTATGAAAAAGAATAAACAAAAATTGAAAAAGAACTTCTAAGGAGCGGATACAACTAAAATATCATACAACTTAGATAGCTACATATTCTTAAAGTATTGATATGATTTGTAGGCATTATATATGTTTGTTGGAATGTCGTTACCATATCTGTCCAGAGGGTTGGTGTATCTGTCACACGGGTAACCTAAAGCAGTGAAGTACGGTACGAGTTCCTTTCCTGGGCCACAGTAGACCATCTGACCCTTAGACATGATACCAATCTGATCAAACATGTGAAATATGTCTGAACTAGGCTGGTGAATGGTTAACAGGACAATTTTCCCTTGTCTGGCGAGGTCACGGAGATTCTTTACCAAATATCGTGCTGTGTAGCTATCGAGACCGGAAGTAGGTTCATCTAGAAGTACCATATCTGTTGAATAAAAATGATAAATTTTATCAATCACGTTTCTTTTGTATTACCGCTTTTGTCATTTTCTGCCTCTTCTCCGCTACCATGAAGTATCATTTAACGTAGAACAAAAAATAAAACCCGAGCAATATAGACAAAAATGTACGTAATGAACCCCTACCAGGGTCACGACAATGTTTCCTCATATGACACCAGTACTGCATGGTTGGTTCCAGGAAACAGACTCGAGAGTGATTTAAATAAGCTACAATCGAGCTAAAATAAATAATGTTTAAACTAAAAATGTACCTGGATCTTTGAGTAGCTGTATTGCTATGGAAACGCGTCTTTTTTCTCCGCCTGAGATTCCACGTATTATACTGCTTCCTACTCTAGAGTCGGCGACGTCCTTCAAACCCATCTGCTGTATAACATGTGACACCTGGAGGTGAGCATGAGGTACAATTATAATTAGTTTGATGAAAATGCTATATTATTCGGCTTGTCTTTGCTGTTACAATATTACCGTCATGTCTTCGAACGGTGCGCAGTAGAATGCCAACAAGATGTTTCGGCGGTTTGTTCATTTAAAGCCTACTAAAAATACATTCTAGAACGGCTACCTAGTCTGGTTCTCAGATGAACATTATTTGGGCGAACCATACTTTTTATGTATTTTAAAATACAAGATCACGCCGTGTAGAAAAAATAATATATTAACAGTCTAGAGCAACTGGTAAATGTAGTGTATAAACATACCGGAATGTACGATTATTGTAGGGGGTTGTCAGTTACCTTTTGTTCTATAGCAGCATTCATAGTTTTGCCAGGAAGCTTCAGTTGGGCTGTATACCTTAAAGTTTCTCTCACGGTCAGATTTGGTAATAGATGGTCAGCTTGCATTACGTAAGTGGCGCGTTGCTGTATGACGTCACGTGTACACGTAACGTTGTTGAAACATACTTCACCGGTGACGAATCCTGTCGATCTACAAGAAATGACGTCTAGGAGTGACGTCTTACCCGAGCCTGTCGAAACAAAATTAGAAGCATATCACCTTTAATGGCTTCTATTCATTCTATAACTAAGAGCACGTTACACGTAATCATATGCTTGAAGTTTCATGTCTGTTTGAATGTTTTCTACTTTCTTAGACATTTGAAACATTCGATTTTCGTCCAAAGACATGTACTTTTTTGTGTTGCTATGCCTCAAGTTTCCACAACTGAAGACTCAAGCATGGATCTACTTTAATCAACAGTAGTCTTTTTAATTAAAAGAAGTCCGTAAATGAATAAAGTTTTTAAAGTATAAATAACCACTTATTTAATTGTCTATCTATTTTGGTTTGAATTCTTTCTTGTTGACTGATGTATGTTTCATTTTCCATCCATTCATGACGGCAAATAAAAATGCGATTAAAATTGATACCTGAATTTCCCAAAATAGCAGTGATTTCTCCTGCTTTAACTTGCAGTGATATATCCTGGAGAACATGTTTTCTTCGTGTATTTCTAAGACACGCCCCTGTCCACCATGGTCCCACCCATTCCCTTACCACATAAGAGACGTTTGAAACATTCAGCGTCGATGGAAGGTTCAAGGGATCCACAATAGGTAAAACCTTGTTTTTGTTTTTGTCAAAGTGCATTCCTTTTACACTTGGAAATCCATTCGGTATTGACACAGAGACTGAGCCATAGTGGCTAGAATTGTTATTCTGTATAAGTCTTGTGGTGTCCATCTCAAATTATTTTTCAGCCAAACTAAGTACTCAGTCTAAAATTTACTGGTTTAGAAAACTTATCACCGCTGTAAAATCCTCTATGATACATAGATCACAAAGCGATAGAGATAGATCACAAATAGTGTTTAAATTCTTTCACCAGTTCGGTTGAACTTAAAGTAACATATACCTGAGATATCATGTCTATATTGTTGGCCGAGTCAGTTTATCACCAAACCTATCGTTGCATCATTGACAATGAAACTGAAATGAGGTTACTCGTCGAGGGCACAGGTCTGAAATTTAAATTACAGTTTTCGTGGTCAGAAAAGCTAGGCTACTAATTTTGGAAAAATTACCAACATTTTGTCTAAATTCTACACTTCTTGTTTCCTTGAAGTTGTTACGATTATTTTGAAGCTTAGATAGAAATCGTGCGTCAAGTGTAGCTAACTATAAAGTTTCTGTAACTTTTTGGCAATTTCACAACAAACTCTCACTTATTTTGAAAATGTCTATTTTTTGTAAGAAGTCCAAAGTAAAAGATAGTTGTGAAACATAATTGTCAATATTCCTAGTTTCATCGATAGGATTTTATATAATATCAATATTTTTCTGCTTTCAGAAAAACCATTAACAAATCAGAACATGTAATGAATAAAACGTATGCACCACTCAGAACTGAAATGGATGCGTTTTGTTCTTTTTTTTTTCAGTTATCGTGGGAACGATTTTATTAATATTGTGTTTAAGTTTTATTCTACTTATTAACTTTGATATGTTTCAATGTTCGACATTTAACTGTTGATAATTTTAATGTATACAGCAGATAACGATAACTGACTTTTTTTTCGTCTGTATTAGATACAAACCAGTCATGTTTAGCAATTTACGAGGCTTTAATATCTGAATAAAATAATTTGATGAAATCACATGAAAAATATATAGTTTACTGAGATTTACCGTTCATACAATACAAGTATATGTAATTGAAAACCATAGTTGCCGATCCGTATAGTTCAGTTGGTAAAGCATGGGATTGTCAGTCCAGGGTTCTCAATTCAAACCCCACAAGGGACGGAAGTTGAAACTGGCTTTAAACCCCAATAAAAAACTAAAACAAGCAAAAACTATACATTTTATTATTTGCCCTGAATACCTGTTGAAATCACAGAATGACAAATGGTACTTGCACAACTCTGACAACTGAACAAACTCAAATATTATTACACATTATCTCCCTTCGACAATATTAATGGTAATGCAACGCTGATGTCCGACCATCTTATCCTAGAAGTACTTTATCTGGTCGCAGTGAAGCTTCCTCAACATTAAGAACCTGGTTCTGCTAAGGCTCAAATCAATGACCTTCGATTAATGAGAGGTTGCCACTGATCACATCCATTCGATAACGAATAAAAGCAATAATGGCTGAAAAAAGCCGTCTGCAGCAGAATGTGAATGTGAGTGTAGATTATCAGTGTAAATTCCTCAGGCCGCCCACTTTGAAAGCGAGGATTGCTAGCACAAGGGTTCCAACTGCATATGCTCCAACCTGCACCAAAATTTCGTGCCATGTGTTCGTCTGCTCCGGGGTAGTATGCATCAATATAGAAATTTCCATTCGGAATACATGTGGCAGTCGCTGTAACGGACAGGTAAATGTTTAGAGTCAGAATAAAGAAAATATGATAAAAAATGTTATCTGAAAAGGACCCGTTACTCTTTTACGTCCTACATAATTCGTTACAGTTCTTCATCATCTGTATAATACAGATACAATGCAGATAAACAGATACATTTGTGCATATAAACCGAAACCTTGTTTTATGTTTTTTATTTAATTATTCTTATTGTTTTATAATAAACTTACAGTTAAGATTACAGTCAAGTTCAAGGTCACGGAATTCGTTGGCAACTAAAATTTCTCCATTATATTTGTGAATAAGAATCCAGCTGAACCATTGCAATGGCTTGACTAGTGAAGCAGTGTTCCTGGAAAGGAAAGTTGTCATAAGTATTGTAGTGTTTCATTTTAACAACACTTTAGGAAAATTGTCAATTTACGAAACAACTTGACTATATTATTCACGATATATGTCACTTAACCGGAAAGAAACATTAATAAGCCTTTTCCTGAATAAAATTCTTCAAAGAAGTTACACACGTATTTGTTGTGTATATACAATGATAGCTAATTGGATCAGAAATTAACAGACGTATAACAACCAATACATATTCTCTGATCCAGATCACTGCATTCCTTTGCTTTAATACTTTTCGATTTGACCAGTTAGAACTGACCCTAAACTGGGACCTCAAGAATTATTGCCTCCACACTGAGTATGAAAATTCGTCACGAATGTGTCGTTACTCTTAACCAATCAGCAAATAGCACCAACGATACAGACTCATACAGAGGTCTATAAACCAACTTACTTCAGAAATCCGGAAGCTATCACCACGGCAGCAGCTTGCACCAATGCAGCAACACTGTTGGCAAGGTTGGCGTTCATGAAGAGACCTAGGCAACCAACCGTGACCATCTCTCCCCAGTACTGAAGTATAAACACGTCCAGAATAAACAGGCCGAACCTGTCAGCACCCGGATGCATACCAGTCACCCTGAAAGGTTGAAAATGCAAAACTAGTAAACTTTATTTCATCAATATAAGTACTGCAGTTGTTTTTATTATCATAATTAAAGGGACATAATTTAAAAGTAACCCATGATATACTGCGTATCCTATTCTATTGAATCATTCTCTATAGAATGAAAAGTTATTGATAATATAAGGAAGAATATATGTCTTCAAAATGCCTTCATAAGGTACATGTACACTAAGATAGTATTCCTTTACTATAAATGGTTATCCGCCCAAGATTGTAACAACAACAACCTTATATAAAGACAATATGCATTTAGGTTACCAATTGTACTTCGATTTTTGAATAACACCTTGCCATCTGGGCATGATTCGTTTAATATCTTACAGTCTGATATGACACTTGAAAGAAAATGAACGCTCTAAAGTTTAGGGTATGCCTCTTTTAGTATTATATTTTTTTAATACATCTATATTCATTTTTTGCAATTATTTGCTATATAGTCAGAAGCAAAAGCAGAAATATTATCTTCTTGTGATCCATGTAGAGCTGCTTGATGATTACTGCACCAGGGCTTAATTTATCAATGAAAGAAATTTTGAATTTTGAAATGAACTGAAATTCGTTACAGTCCAGTACTGACTGTGTTTGAAATGATTTTCCATTAATAACTGTAATATATATAACATTCAAAGGAAATGGATGTTTTAACATATTTTAACGCCAGGGTAGAATTCAGTACTGTGTACTTACCAATATACAATACTGCTGAATATCACACTCGACACAATATGGAATGGAATCACATGTATGGAATATGACACTAAAAACGTCGTGGTGCCGTAAAGTCCGTCTCGACTCTCGCGATAGTATAAGTTACGTAAACAAACAACTGAAAATGAAATAACGTAAATTTCAAAACTGACTGAAATCGATAATAACCGATTAAAGTTCAAAAGAAAATACAAATTTTCTCAAAATATATTTTCTTCTTAATTGCTTCAACAAGTCATATGTTTTAAGTGAATCTTGTGTTTTATATGTAAAAATGAAATTACTACTACAACACAAATAAGGCATGTATGAGTTTTGAATGATTTGATTATCAGAATCGAAATGTCATACATAGAGCCACGCTGTTGATGATTCCCATGAAAGGCGGAACGGTTGACGACTGGTAAAGGAGCCCAACACGGTCTTGGATGCTGGATTGTGTATGTTTGAGTCGCCCCAGGAATAGCAAGATGAACACAACAAACAGAGGTAACAAAAATATACGGGCAAAATAGTCCTTTCTGTCACGGAACAAATTCGTGTTCATTCGGCTGTAAAATAAGAGAGTGTAGTACCATTCGGATTAGTGTCTGCATTCGAATGTTTTACTGTTTAATGATACATGGTGCACGGGAATTCACTTCTTCGTGAAAATTAAGGGTAATAGTACTCGGATATATAAAGTAAATCTTTACAGGCCATTAGAAAACACTGTTAATAGTTTAACCTACATATGATATGTGCTCCGAACTTAAGTAGCTACAAATCTGGCGAGTAAACAGTTTTACTACATTGAAGGGTCTGGACAGACTATGGTTTGTCAATTCCTTCAAAACAGTAGATGAACTTACTTTTGCAGGGAACTTGAGCAAAAAAATAGCGTTTATTTCTAAAGGCACAAACAAGAAAGTCCCCCCCCCCGGTAAAATGGACGACTTCTTTATGAAAAGATGAGTACCTGAGAAGAGTTAACAAAACCCTTGGATAAGAGGGTCCTTTCAGTTTCTTAAATCCACTGTTTGAGCTGGCAGATACGGGTCTTGAGGTTGCAGCTTTGATATTCTCAACAGTTTTACGATGTAAGGACGAGTTTTTGAACGCTTCTACAAGACTTGCAACACGTTTAATGCTTTCGTTTTCCCGCTCTTTATCTCGTCTGTCAACGCTGCATACATCAACTAAAATACAAGCTCACAGATGGCACATATTTTATTTCAAGTTACGATGCTTTTAAAAGAAAACCCTTCTTACAGTACTGATTCAGATATTGCTATTGGCAACATATGTGCTATCTCTATCACTGAAAAGCAAATGATACGTTTAAGAAACAAAAATGTTGCCTTTTGGCAGTTTACCAGCGAACAATAAACTTGCACACAATGTCACACATGTCTTTTTTTAGAATATCTAGACAAGTCAACTTCATCAATCTATATGTGTTTACCCCTCAGTGGATAATATTAGTATCTTTACTTACCATATCTATCCAGTGGGTTAGTATATTTATCACATGGGTACCCTAAGGCTGTAAAGTAAGGAATCATCTCATTGGCTGGTCCACAGTATACTATATGTCCATGTGACATAATGCCAATCTGATCAAACATGTGAAATATATCCGAACTAGGCTGGTGAATGGTTAAGAGGACTATTTTCCCTTGTCTGGCGAGGTCACGGAGATTCTTTACCAAATATCGTGCTGTGTAGCTATCGAGACCGGAAGTAGGTTCATCTAGTAGTACCATATCTGTTGAAACAAGTCAAAGACAGAAACACCTACCAGCATTCATTAGTCTAGTACACTTGAAACAGCTTCTAAGTAAATAGGTTTAATCAATTTTCAATCTTAAAATGATAGAACTTTTTCATTAAGAAAGAACAGGACTTCAAAACTTTTGCTTCTTGGACATTGAAATCAAGATTTTGACTTGTTTATCAACAAATATCTTATTTCCTTATAAAAAACAAAAAAACAATAAAACGATAGGCTGGTCAAAATACTTTAGTATTAAATTTTATTTTTAGACCAAATGCCCACATAAAGTATGAGACAATATGTTAAGAAATAAGGTTCCGTATCAATTACATTTTATATAATATTGTGAAAACAATAATCTAGTTGAAACTACTAGTATATCTAAAGCCTGTAAATAGAAATATCACCTGGATCTTTGAGTAACTGTATTGCTATGGTAACACGCCTCTGTTCTCCGCCTGAGATTCCTCGTATGATACTGCTTCCTATTTTAGAATCTGCTACATCTTTCAAACCCATCTGTAGTATCACCTCTGCTACCTGTGTACAGAAAAATATCGTTGCTTGTTGATTAAGGTGCCCGGCTCTAAACTGTGGTTAAAGCCACCACTCGGAATGTTTTGCTTTTTGATATGGCGATAGTAAACCTACTGCTATTCAGGGAATGGTAAGCCTACATGATGCCTGCATGACATTCAGAATCAAAGTGAACACACTTAACTATGATTTGTTTATTTTTAAAGCTTCAGATTTTTTTTGATAACCAATGCTTCATTTTTCTCAGAGAACTGGAGCTTTAGCAACAGATAACAAAAAATCTGAAGGAATAGACTGTCTTCATTTCCAGCTCTTATCAGACTGGTGCATATTTGAAAACCTGAAATAAGTATACATAGTTGAACTGACCTTTCTCTCTATATCACGAACAGTTGTGTTTCCAGGCAACTTCAGCCTTGCTGTGTACCTCAGCGTTTCTCTCACGGTCAGATTCGGCAGCAGACGATCAGCCTGCATGACGTAAGTAGACCGCTGTTGAATGACGTCACGTGTACATTTGACGTTGTTTAAACATACAAATCCGGTCATGAAACCAGCTGATCTGCATGAAATTATGTCTAGAAGGGATGTCTTTCCGGAACCTGTGATCCAAAAAATATCCGTATTGTGTCGTCAAAACACATTGAGAAAAAAATCGTCAGCTTTCCTGTTCAAAATACTCTACAGCAAAAACTCATTTTTATCTTTTTCTCAATGGTGGCTTTTCAACAGAAGATTACATCCACAAAGACCTTCAGGGCCGTATCCTAGTACATATACCTTTTCACTGTATATGATATATTTCATATGTTTTATACTTTAGATCTCAGCAGGTTTTTATGCAGTCGTTGTAAGCCGATAAAAGAAGCATTCAATGTTATTTCAAACGTATGTGAAAGAGGCCCACAGAGGGCTAGGACAGTGTGGGGATGGTGTTTTATGTTTGATTCTGACTTGAAATGAAGAAACGAGCATGAACCCTATATATATTCAGTAGTATCACTGGCAAAGGGGTGGGGGAAACTCGAGAAATGTCATTTTCACCACTCTCTGTAATCAACATGTTGTATTTTTTCTACGTATTAATCAAGAGCTTAACTTTTATTGTCATTTTTTTAGATATTGAATCCCACTACCAAAAAAGATTACCTCCTTTTTCATCCTTTTTTGAATGACACTTGATTAAAGAAAGTTTCTCGAGTTCTCCCCCTTGTCAATGATACTACTAGAGAATCTTTGATATATAGACATACCTGAGTTACCAAGAATCGCCGTTATCTCTCCCGCTTTCACCTGTAAACTAACATTTTTAAGGACAGTCTTTCTCCGTGTCCTCCTGAAGCAGGCCCCTTTCCACCACGGCCCCACATATTCTTTGACCACATACGTGACGTCAGACACACTCAATGCGGACTGGTAAGGTGTATTCTGGATTTCGCCCTCTGTATTGACAGTGGAAACTTGGTTCCTGTTTGAAGCTAAGGATATTCCCATTCCAGTTTGGAACATTGTCTCGTTCGTAAATGCAACGGAACCATAATTTCCCCCTGGACTACCAATATTCAATCTTACATCCATTTTCACCTTTTCAGTTTATGCGGAAAAGAAAAATCGTCAATTTGAAAATTCTACGTTCTCTTTAAATGTCGAAAAAATGAAATTTTTGAGATCAGTGTCTACTTGAAGTCTGGGTAAAGATTCCATTTTTATTTTACAGCTTTTCTGTTCCACAAAATAACCCTAAATAAATGTTAAGTTTGTTATGAATTAAATTTGTACACCGATCAATAACAATGCCACTGTGTTGTATATGAGCTACGGAAATCTACAATAAACGGTGATAATGCTGTGCATAGATATTTTATGTTTTAATTGTCGAATGTAAAACAGTAAATAATGAGTAATTTTAATAAAGTATTATGAATAACTTAAAATTACTTATCTGTCTCTGTTGTTTATATTTATTTGCCCCCGATAACAAACAGATACTGAATCTTAAAGCACTAAAAATGAAACCAAAGTGGGTGTGAGGGTGGATTCAGAACGGTGTCTGATCTCTCCTAACAATTGTACATTATTAATGGTTGTCATCTAATGATAAATGAGTCTTTTCTATTATCTATAATATTATGTTATTGTTATAACACCTGTTAAAGGCTTTTAACTCGCACACATACAACTGTGACAGACGACAAATACATGTATGCATTTCTGGTACTGAATCTTTTAGGCATGACTTTCAAAGCATTGGCAGACTCTTGCAGTATTAAAAGTAATCAAAGATCACTAAAATTCAGACAACTAATCTGTATCAGGAACTTTAATGACCACATGTTCTAAGAACGTACTGCTTGCTTATTATTAATACAAAATGGCCGTTTGCAATTGTTATTTTTTCCCGTGTCTCGGTGCTATATTTATGTTCTTGACAATTATCGACTTTACGTAGAATCTATCCGATTTTGTTAAACCCAAAACGTCTCATTGGTGCGTCCGATGTTATTTAGAATGTTGCATTTCAGTATGAGATTAACATCACACTAAATGATTTAAAGATCATTTTTGTTTGTTTACTTTTTAATGTCATCCATGTCAATATTCATTGGAACACCATTCGTTACACTGTTGCAGAATAAGCAAATTTTTCGAATAGTTCGTTACAAGAATCTTTTCATCTGCTGGTGATATTTCCTCGTCAAGACGTTTTCATTACCCGTGAGGCAATTTCGAGCTTTTATTCTTACTTTATAGAAGCGTTCCGAATGGCGACTCTAGAAAACCCATTATTTCAGTATTGTATTTGTACTGTTGATTGTGGTATTTGTACTACTAATTAAGTAAGGTATTTATGTGAAGTGTAAATGTATCTATCGAGAAGTTTCGATTTTCGAAACATATTATGTATGTTCTGTACACTTTCCATTAAACGAACAGGCTTTGCTAAAACAAAAAGTATTTTTGTAATGTAAGTGACTTCGTACTTTATACTGACATTACTCTGTCTGGGTGTCAGTATGTACTTGTATTTACTTACCAGCCTGTGAACTTACTTTATCTGTTAAAAGATACCATTTACATTGTTGACTGTCTGGTTAAAAGTCAGTCAAGATAAGATAAGTTATGGATTGAATAAACTGTATAGCAGGCAATGGACATCCTTGCCTCAGTACAAAGATAATTGTAAATGCGACATCAATGTTTATACTAAATGGTATTTTGTTTATTGTCTGGTTAACTTCAAGGTCGCTTCAAGTCATAAGATATACATAACGGGTCATCAAGTAACAAGAGATTATGAATTGACTTTTGTTGTTTGTCTGTTTTACAAAGCATGGTAACTAGTGGCTTTGATTTAAAAATAATGTCTGCGCTGAAAAATATCATTTATAAATATTTTAATATTGTAAAATTAATGTGAAGCCTCACTACGGTTAGGATACCTAATTGATCAGCCATCTTGATTCATTTTTTCATCAATGGTATATTCATGTTCTTGTCGACTTATAATAAACTACTGATGATGTCTCCTTCCCAGAAATAATACCATG
This sequence comes from Cyclina sinensis, assembly GCA_012932295.1. Lineage (NCBI taxonomy): Eukaryota > Metazoa > Mollusca > Bivalvia > Venerida > Veneridae > Cyclina > Cyclina sinensis. The sequence continues at coordinate 2,482,792 of JAAONU010000011.1, forward strand.
GAGGGAATTAGATATAGTAAAAATGATTGATCTTATAATGTACAGTAGAGCATCTGCTTCTGTTTTGTTGGCGAGCTAAACATATCGGCACGTTATAAAGTACAAGTCAACAACTTTAAATGTCAGGTTGATTATATATTTCAGACTGTTGGTTTCGCTTTTGAAATATAACGTCTTAGTGACTCGGTGGTTAATCCTGCCATCTTTAAAGCTAGAGGATTATCTTAAGAACTCAAATGAGGTCTTTTTGATGAGACGGGTTGATAAACAATCCCCCCCCCCCACACACACACACACACACGCTCTCTCTCTCTCCTCACCCCCTCTCCCCGAAGTTAAAGGATGTTAATCTGGCTGCTTACCATTGCACTGATTTATAAAATATTTACCTGCTGGAAAACAGTGTATGGATTCTCCATTTTACCTAATTTACATGCACATGTATATATCACTTAACTACGAGTATGTTACCCGTAGATTTACTAGAGATGTCATTTCTAAATAGTTATAGGCACTTTAAAAGCCATCTGTTATTTCGGCTGCTGGTAATGCTAACAAGGATAAAGGTCTCTGTAAAGACAGGGATCTGGTCTCATTAGTGGGGAAACTTTAACCCCTACTTTATATAGATAATTAAAGATAAAGATAATAGCTGATGACACATGCAGCAAGGGTTCGAATTCGTAGGTTGTATTGTATCCGGGTTCTTATCACGACATGGATTATTATTATCTTATTTTTTTAAGCCATATAGATTAAAGAAAACTTTATAAACATATACCAAAAAGTAAACTTTTCGATAACTTTATTTCGAAGCATAACAACAGCGTAAACTAAACAATTATTTTTTTGAAATCGTATAAACTGCTGAGAAACGCAAACTCTGTTGCTTAAAACCAGGAAAGTCATTAAAATCACGTGACAAGTATTGGTTTCTTCCTCGTTTCCTGGAAATCTGTAACTGAATGCTGAAGCATTATTCTCAGTTCACACAAAAACACAAGAAAATTTCTGTAAGACAAGGTGCTTTTAGGTAAAACAAGTTCATTATATATAATTTCAGTCAAATGTGTCTTCTACATGGTGCAATCCGAAGAAAAGAGTAACTTAACCCTGTACATGAATAATTACCTCTCTTAAAATCATTTGAACATATACAATGAAAGCAGTATTACGTCAGACATTTTGCATATACTATTCACGTGTTTCTCGTGCTTTGGTAGATCTGTAACAGTGTTACATAGTGTAATACTGAAAGTATGAAAATACTATACATGAATGCTCACCTTTTCAAGACATAAAGCCATACACATACATTTTAAAGAGGCTGTACTCCACATTTGACATAAAAAAATTTTCATAAATTATATATTTAGATGCCGTGAGATTATAACAACATAATATTTTACTTAAAAACTGATTATAAAAGTCAAAATAGAATTAAAAAAAAATATTTTCGCTCCAGCCTGATTTGAACTCTGGACCCTCATGTAAACAAAATATTTTCCAACGCTTTTACTGTCACCACCATGGCCGCATGTGATATTACAGATATTAACTTTAAATCTTATACGATATAGTTATACCGTCGCGTTACGGTATAGCACTTTGAAAAGGTAAAAAATCAATTTATAATGTAATTATTTTACTTATTTTTTGTCAGTAAGTTATTTTTTAAGCATTAGTCATAAATATTACAAGAAATTTATAATACAAGAAAACTTTCTTTTTTTGTCATCTGGAGCACAGCCCCTTTAACTACTGCTTTTTTTACATAGCAATATGAACAATACAAGTCGAAAAGAAATGTTAATAAAATGCTTTATAATAGACATGAAAAAAAGACAGAAGAACGTAAGAATTAATAAATAAACTTCAACTAAAAACATGTCTCTTTTTATAGTCCAATGAGGAAAAAAATACAAAAAATAAAATAATAAATTTTCTTTGACTTAGCACATTTTTGGCCACAATGCAATCTGTACAAAGTGTTTGTATGGGGAAATCCTGGAACAATGTCAAATATTAACTCAGATTTGGGACTCCTCGTATTTTAAAAATGACAATAACACATATAAACGTGGCAGTAGTAAATCCTCCCACTGCCCAGAAGTTCCGCGTCATGTTGTCGACGGCGTCCGGGTATGACAGCCCAAGGAATGTGTCGCCACGTTTGATACAAAACGTTCCTGGAATAAAAATAAGTTTGAATGATTTTAAGGTTATCTTATCTGTTTGCCATGCTTAATTTTATAATAATTATTATTAATATACTATGTCTGTATACGTATGACGCAGGTCAAGGTAAGGTTGAAGAGAAAACAATTATATATACACTCTATAGGCGGACTGGTTTACAGCGAACGTTGCACTGTACTTCTTCTTTTTTTCACAAGGAACAACATCGCGATTTAAGAGAATAAAGGTGAGTATAAAATACGGATAAAAATACCCTGCGTACCATTTTTTCCACATGTGAGCTCTAGATTATGGAATTCATTGGCAGCAAGAATCTCTCCGGCATACTTGAAGATATTTCCCCAAGCCATCCATTGAAATATTGGTATCATTTTGTCCAAATTCCTTAGCAAAAGAAAACATACTAAATTCTGGTTAAAAGAAACATGGGTTCCAGAATAAACATTTTTGCTGAACAGATTTTAATGTTATCTTGAAATAATGAAAAGATTATTTGGACTCCTTCAACGATCACCAATTTGTACTTAACGCCACTTTATAAGATGATTTACCATCATTCAAAGAGATCCAAAATAACTTAATTTATACAACAGTCACTATCTGTGACTGTGTTTTTAAAAATGAATTGTATATTACTTTAATTACACGATGAGTTCATGGCAGCATTGTCGTCGTATATTAGTAATTACCTCAAGAACCCAGACGCCATTAATCCGGAAGCAGACAGTATCAAACCGGAAGTACTTGTAGCCAGAACTGGATTCATAAATGCGCCCATCACTAATACACACATGATTTCACCAAAGAAATTGAGGAAGAATATAAGCGAAGAAAAATGAATGAACTTTTCTGTCAAAGGCTGTAACCCTGTTACCCTGGAAACAAAAAAATACATTTTCCAAACGATTAGTACAACCTTTGCACTGGAGAACAAAGCGCAAATTAAACCCTTTGCCACTCCTTTTATACCAATTTTAACATTTCTTTACTTTTTTTATCTTTGGGGTCTTACAAAACCCTTTTGTATATAGAACGATTTGATTAACTTCTAAAGCATAACTTTTGAGCTGAAGACGTGGACCAATGATAAGATCTCAGTTGGTTTTGGATGAAAGGAAACTTACCAGTAGACAACGCTGGAGAATATTCCTGAACTGATAATTGTGAACGGCATGATATGTATGACGTAAGCAAGGAGAAACGTGGTCGCTGAGTACAGACCATCTGAACACTCTCTGTAGTATAAGTCCCTCAGCGGCGGAACTGTAACAAGGAAATGATACAAATATAAACTAGAATTAAAGAAGAAAATATTTCAAGCAATAATAGAACCAGAGTCCAAATTACTTCAGGCCAGTTATTCCAGATATTTTAATTTTAAGTCATTATTTTTGTGTGTGTATCTAGCCCGCTCGGCAATATGATGTTTTGCGACAGCTTTTCATACATTAAACGCTTCGAAAGAGTAAACTTAGTTTTTCCGTAAAAGAAAGTACACGTGACTACTGTTTGGGGGTTCAAGCTAGTTGATTTATTCGATCTGGTTCAATATTAATTATGACAATATTTGGTTTTGTAACTTATACATGTAAAATTGTTAACATTTTCACGATACTATAAACTTACACAGACTGGCCGCATTCAAAGCAGCGACATAGGGTGGGACTTGTGAACTCTGATACAGCAAACCAATCCTATCTTGTATACTAGTTTGGTTCCTACCAAGATGTCCAAGGAAAATACAGATAAACGGAACAAACAGGGATAACATAAATATTCTGGACAGGTAACTCGTCCTGTCTCGGAACACATTCAGCGTCATACGCCTGGAAAAGAATACATGTGTAGGGTAGATATTTTACAAAACATTAAAACTAAAAAACCTATAAACTATCTTATAAGGACTTTTCTGGTTCAGTTTAAGTAATCAATATAGATTAAACTTCTATTTGTTCAAAACATTTTAGACAAGTTTAATAGCTACGAACAAGCTACCCTCCGGCAAAAAAAAAAAATAAAGAAAAATACTACAGGCTTTGAAGCTATATAACGCTGACGGCTGCTTCATTTAACTGTCTGTTGAATTTATATGAAAATCACGATTTGCACGTTCATTTCGCACATGGAATGATATAGTACATACACCTTCTTCAGTAGGTGATTTCAAAAACATCAAAAGTACTGAATCACTTTAGTCAACACCAGAGCAACAAACGCCTATCAATTTATTTTAACGTTACCCTAGTAAAGTAAACAATGTTCTGAAGAATCCAGACTTCTGAGGTCTGTAGTATGTTATCCTCTGTGTAATGAGCTGTTTGCCTGTTGTCGGTTTCATCGTGTCCTCTATTATCTGATATACCACTTCTTTGTGCTGTGTAGAATTGCCGTACGCCGTGGCAAGTTCCTTAACTCTCTCTATAGTCTCTTCCTGTCGTTCATTGTCACGCCTGTCCACGCTGGCAAGGTCGACTGTGACAAAAATAAGAGAACAACTGAGGAACAATTAAAACGCATCGAATAGATAGCGGTCAACAGAAGCGCTAATCGCCGTTTTGTTTGTTTTTTTTTCTATTTTTGTGTTTACTTTATGGTAGTGTTAAAGAAAGCGCACAAAAGACTTGTGATTAATTCCTCTTAATCATACGTGTGAACAATTATTTTCAGTTTAAGTGAATATGCAATTATAAATCAAGGTCATGTTACAGTGAGTAATACACTTAATTGACAGAATGTAATATATGAAAGTACACATAAATATGAGTACTTCACATAAGTTAGTACAATAAGAATAAACTTTGTTTACTTTCAAGTGTGTTTTATGACTTTAAACATACAGAAATCGTATATCCTTTTTTATCAAGAAACTGGTTGTAAGATGAACGTAAAGAGTAAACTACACTATAAGTAAAATAGAAAAAAATGAAAAACAAGGATAAATACCAAAGAAGTCCGAGGGATTTGTGTATGTAGGACAAGGGTAGCCAAGGTCACCGAAATACGGAACCATTTTGTCTGCAGGTCCAAAATATATCATCTGTCCACGTGATAATAATGCAACCTGGAAAAAAAAGTTACAATTCCGTTAAAACTAAACACATTTGTTCTGTAACAAAGCAATATAGATTTCCTATACTGACAAAGTGTGATATGTTTATATAATAAATTAGTAAGTTCGTTTTTTTATTTCACAAGTTTAGTAAAATATGTCGACACCTTTGTTTGAACAAGCATCCTGATACAAACAAACACTGCCATTTAAAATAGGCCTATCTAAAAGATTATTTACCATGCGAACCATCGTCTGGTATACAACACGGGATATAAAGGATAAAACAGCTACTTAACCTAAAATTTATAATCAGTTTATAACATTACTTAACTGATGATTCACAGACTATTTTATATTATATTTACCTGGTCGAACATTTTGAAGATTTCAGATCTGGGTTGATGTATTGTGAGCAGTACAATTTTTCGGCTGTTATGGGCAAGATCGGCTAGAGACGATATCAAACTTCTGGCGGTAAAACTGTCCAGACCGGAAGTAGGGTTCATCAAGCAGAAGAATTTCTACAAGACAGGTGTATAGAAAAATAAAGAATAGCATGAAATAATCACATAGTCAGAGTCAATATTCCATTGTACTTTTATCTAATACATGTTCAATACAAAATCTGTAAGTGTAATTACAAAAATATATATATATAAATTTACGATGTTCATGGAATGTCAGATGAAATTTATATTGTTTTAATTGTTTGCAGTTTTTCAAGTCTTGTGGATAAATAAATATTCTGTTTGTGTTATAGGATATGGTAGTCCCTGATGTTGGTGACACTGCTGATCCAATCCGTCTGTTCCTTTGACATTTAACAGTTCTAGATAAACTGCTGTTTTCATTTCATTCGTATATTGTGTGCACTGGAGTTGCTGTACAAGAAATCAATAAGATGCAATCAATTTTAAAGTCTGTATTAATATAAGTGATTATTGTAGAGATGACTCTTACTTGGATTTTGCAGTAACTGTATGGCAATGGTGACACGTCTCTTCTCCCCTCCTGAGATCCCTCTGACGATGCTGCCCCCCTATCCTAGAGTCAGCTACGCTCTTCAAACCCATCTCTATGATCACTTTGCTCACCTGAATTAATAATGAACACATTTAATACATTGACTTGCTGATGCCGTCAGTCATATATATTTAATTTTCATATTATATTCCATAAGCCGATGAATAATTTACAAAAATCAGAGGTACTCAAACAGATGACTGAATAACCGATTAGTTGCAAGCATTTTGATCAATTTTCGTTACATTATGAAATGTATTAGTAATTAATTCATTATATTTGTCTGGGTATGAATTTCGAAATGTTTACCTTTTCTTCGATATCAAATTTTGAAGCATTCCCAGGCAACCGTAGCTGGGCACTGTACCGTAGTGTCTCCCGCACGGTGAGGTTAGGCAAAAGCCGGTCCGCCTGAAAAATCATAATCTCATGTTTTATCTAAACCAATGAAAACAGTCGAATCAAGCTCATTCGTATACTTTCAATTCGATGTGTCTATATGCACTATTAAAATGCTGTATAATTTATCTGAACGTTTTTTTTTTTGCTCTGTGCTTTTCTAGCCAGAAGTTAGTCGGCGTAGTCGACAAGTGTCTGCTATCTGACGGTCAATAGCCCTACAACATAGTCAAAAGGAGTAAGAGGTTATGTTACCTGGCGGTATAAATGTCGGGGATATCGGGAATCACCTCCTGGTTATATCGACCGAGGTCTAGAAAGTATTTACTTTTTACAAACACTGACTTATTGCAATTAACTCAAGTTAAGTGGAACGATTTGATGACTTATTTAAATTCCCTAGTTGGCTCACTTATATGCATTTACTTCTCACCAGACTTATTTCATAACAATTTGTACAAACAAATGACTTGAAATACTAAATTTTTAAACAGCGGAGTGAAAATTATTAAAATATAATCGATACACCCATATTCGAGTTTTCGCTTCATAACTCGCAGTGCAGCGTTGATTGTGGTATTATATTTCACTGTTAGATTAGACGATGCAGCTGTGGTTGTGCACCGACGCAGATCATAGGGAAGTCTAGACTGCAGATGAGAAGAAACTACAAAATATGTCTGTGTCTGCTTTGAACTACGGTAAATGAGCTTCTGTGAAATTCCAACATTTCAAGACAATCTATCTAAACAAAAGTGTCAATATTCAAACATAAAGTTGGGTTTTGTCTGCAAGCTTTTAGTCCATGTTTTATCAATAAATTGTGCAACTTTCAACTAACATCGGGCTGTTAAGTGCTACATTATATGTAGATACCGCTTCAAATGAGACCTTTCCAGAAATGTTAACAGTTAATTGTTTTTTGGTCGATACTGCATTTAGATTTTAAGATACAGTTCTTTATGTTGTTGGTTGATAGAATACTGGGACATTGATCGTCCAGAAATTAATGAGCTTCTTTACTTCATGACATTTCTACTCCATTTTTATACCAAAAAGAAAATGCCAGAACATGTATGTTACCGAACGTTATGTTAAGTCCAGTTAACCTGATGTTTTTATTTTTTTTTATTTTTTATTGTCACAGAAAATTTGCGAAAATTGATTTAAAAAGCTTCTGGACATGAATTACCCTTGCCATATTTTTTTTTAAAATAAGTCAGTTTTTTTTCTAGAGTGGAGTCTGATACTTAACAAAATTGTTTATATTTTGTTTTTAGTGTAATGACTGACTAGTTAATTCTCATGCCTGCATAAAAGTTAACCAATTTAAAGACGAGCCTCTTTCCAAAGAAATTTTTTTACCAACTAGCGTACTTTATTACAGTAGATCAAATATTATGTTAAAAATTTAAGATTTCTGTATGCCGCCATTTCTACGTTGACACACTTACTACTCTGGAATCCACTCTATATTCCGGACTTCTTGTTTGGGTCCGAGGCTGTCCAAATAAGAAAGTTTGTACTAACTGTAGACTTAATGCATGTTTTCTGCAGAACGAAACAGTGTTATATCGTGGTGAAAGTTATAACCAAAAGCATGTACCTGCATGACATAACTGGTAAATGTTTGGGCTATATCTTTTGTACATTCCATGTTGTTGTAGTAAACCTTGCCTGAAACTGTTCCATGCGCTCTGGAAGCTATACAGTCCAGAAGGGACGTTTTGCCAGAACCTAAAAATTCATAATGAAATTCAAACTTTGTATAAAAAAGCATTTAGATTTAAAATATATTAGATTTATACAGAAGCGTTTATTTCCCTTTTCCTTGAAACCTCATCAGAAATCTTTCTAGTCATATACAAGTACTTAATTAAAAATATATAAGGACACATACCGCATCATGCAATACATATAGAAATCTTAAAAAAAAGTTACCTGAGCCGCCGAGGATGGCCGTTATTTGTCCCGACTTCATGTGCATACTTGCATCTCTGAGCACGATCTTGTGTTTGATCCTACGGAGACAGGCCCCCTTCCACCAAGGTCCGATCCTCTCCTTAACCACATAAGAGACGTTCAGAACACTTAAGGTCGTCTCTGTCTCCTCGTCAGTCATCGTCCCAGTTCCCGAACGTACATCGACCTAATATGTAGTTCACAGGAATGTCAAATGCGCTTGTTGTGGTTTCCATGGTTACCTGCAATAAATATGAGAATACGATTATTTTTCAGGTGTTAATGTACACCTACGACTGTTAATGATCATCATGTGCCTCATGTGCACTCAGTATTCCCATTATATTTTTCAAGTTCTATCAAATTGAAGTTTTTTGCCGCCTTTGACTCTAAAACGTACTTAGAGTCATTGCACTTCCAGTTTATCTCCCACAAGCATTTGCAAATGTGACCTAGATGACCAAGATATGTGTTCTGCTAAAATGCTAAATTAGCAATTTTAGTAATGTTCTGATACATCTAGAAATAAAACGGCAATATGACAGCCATTCTTCTTTTAAATATTCAGTCGCTATTTATTTTTATACAAAAAGCATCTTTTCGCACGACGAAGCGGTATGTTATAAGATTGTACCGCCCGTATGGGGAATTGTTGCGCCTCAATAAATTCAGGAACACTGTTACTCCCAGATATTTGATTAACCTAATGATCACCGTTATCTAACCTTAGACATTGATTTTTCGTGTTGTCACAGGGGACAATTTTCGTTATTGGCCGTTCGCCTGTGATCGATTGACTGTCTCCCTAGCTACTTGTCACAATGTACAATAATGTTGTATGTGACCCTTAAAACTCATAGTAAGGAGTTAGTTTTGAATTTATTTAACATACCAGATAAACTCACTTCACAGAGAAATATTTAGGCTTTCCTCACAGCCTTTGTCATACATGTCAGAATTAAATTTCCCATTCCCGCTGAATATTAACATACGGACATTTTCAATGAGAGCAGTGTCACACTATTTTATTTCCTGCATTTAACCGTCCGTACATATTTATAAGGAACTCACTTGCATTTAATAAATTTCTTCTAATTAAACCTTTTATAACATATACAAACTAAACAATATCAGTTGAATAATTTGCAACAGGAAATACCGTCTGCACGATCAAGTTCTTCACTGAAGTAGCTGTTAAGAATAGCTTCTTTTATCAAGATTTCACTTCCTTGTGGTTAATCCTACTCAATTATCTTCTCGTTTCAGGGAAATAATATTTATGAACTTCAGACAGCATATTTTGTCTTAACTGTGTATTCACACAACAAGCGTTTAGGAAATTGTGATCATAAAGCGCAATCCGCCATTGAACAGCTGAATTCAAATCGATTGTATTGGAAATATTAGCAAGCGTCTAGTTTACCCTGACTTTGGAGCCTGGCACATGTCTCAGGTATTGACTGACAAAGAAACACGGCGATAATTATAGTAACAATAGAAAACTTCAGCAGGCAAGAAGAAATTTATTTTGTATAGCACGAATGGATGACTGATAGACAGGTACTGATTTATAATTGTAAGTTGTGTAATATTTCTTTTCAAGCGCTTTCTACAGCTTTGTTTTCACTGGGATGATATTTTGTCTCGCACGAATTTCCAATTGAGTTTAATTGATTCTGTTAGAACGTAAAATGTTATAGAAAAGCTATTTAAGTTTTCAAATGAAGAACATTGTTAAATGTTGAATGAATGGTATTAATAACATGACCGGATGAGCTATAGGAGAATAAAGTAAATCATTATAGAAATATACGTTTCTAAATTATGACTTTAGCGTAAATAAAACCATACAACCTCTTTATCAAGCACTGAATATATCGGTCTCAAATAAACCGTTTTAAATGGTTTTTTTTTAACATATTATGTACAGTGATATGTAAATCTGAAATGCAAGTCGACTACCCAAGTAAAACCTGTGCCCTACTTTTTCAACTATTTACTATATTTCTTTAGCGTGTTAAGGAACGAAGAGGAAAGGTAAATATTTATTTTACACGTGCTGTTTAAAGAGTAATTAATGTAAAGAGAAATCAGTTGGATAGGAATGATCTAATGCATGTGTAAGGTGATTTTTACCAGGTTTCATTCTGTTTTATGTTATGGGAGGTATTCGTTTATATTGTGGCGGGAAATAAAAATGTTTGTTTCTACTGTGCTTTCTACATTATAACATAGATCAAAACCGAAATAAATTTTGAACACAGGTGCTTGCATGGTGGATTATTATTGGCTTATTATAACTTCGATTCTGGCACAATGGAAATTTTAAGCGGGGGATTGTGAATATACAGTTCTTTCATTGTACATGTACTGTATATGCTTCAATACTCATTGAGAAGGGCATTTCTGTGTACAGTAAAGTTTGATTATCCCCCTTGATATCAAATCAACCATGAAAACAAACGACTTCTTGTATCAGTGGTCCAGTGGTAACGCGTTGTTCTGGTAATCCAGGGATCGCAAGTTCGATCCCTCATCTCCTCAACTTACTAAACTATATGAGACGTTACATCAAGGTTCCAGGTATCATTGCTATACACAGAGTATATTGAAAAGAACCATGATTTAATATTGCACTAACCTCCACAACCTGAAATAATTAAGGGGGCGTCGGCCATGTGCACTGCGAAAAATACACCAATATACGGAAGTGTACGATCCCGTATTTTTTAGATATACGGACATATACGGGACGTTTTTGCATAATATACGGACATAATATACTAATCCGTATTCGGAACATCGGGTATACGGGAACTCCGTATATTTGTCATTACAAATACGGATTTCCGTATTCTTCTAATATACATGTATGTATATGTGTCCGTATATTTGTAATATACGCACAGTACAAAACCCGTATTTCAACCTTATACGGGCTATAACAACATATAGTTTTCTAGTATACGGAGGATATACGGACTTGTATTTTTATAGAATACGGGAAAGCTAAAAATCGTACATCATGCATATACGGGATAGAATACGGACTATGTATACTAGAGATATACGCCGAATATACGGAAATGTATTTTCATAGAATACGGAAATGCTTTAAAGCGTATATGACACATATACTGGGTAAGAATACGGACTTTGTATATTGTAGATATACGTAGGAAATACGGAATTGTATTTTCAATGAATACGGGAAAGCTAAAAACCGTACATGACACATATACGGACTTATTATATTACATGTACGGATCAAGAATACGGACATGATATATTACAGTATACGAGAACCAAATATAGACTGATAATATACATGTACATGATGTGCGGGATCATTATATGTAGTTACTACTCATTTCTAGAACGGACTAGTTAAGATCCTCATCGTATCTACTTGAAGCATACGAAAAAATATAGACCTGCAATGTCTGAGAGAACGGTAGGAAACATACCTTTTTTAACTAGATATACTGACAGTAAGTTTACTTTGGCGTACACGAGATATGCCATCAGCATGATACAAAATAACTGAGTAACTTTTTAAGGATGAGGAATTGCACAAACAAAAGTAATTCAAATTAGTTCTGAATTTAATGAATAGTATTTTATAAACAAGTTTATTAATAAATGTAATATGATCATAAAAGAGTAACAATCAGTAATAAAACCAAGCATATTGCAATGATAAGAACATAACTGAAATCAATCTTGAAGTTATGCAAACAATGACTAGTGAACCTTGGCCACTTGGAAACATATATTCAAATTACAATAACATATGTAATATCAAAGATTTGTCAGCTTATGCCATTGGTATTGTTTCATACGTTATCGTTAATCAAAGGAAATCCAAGTATCACTGTATGTGTATGTAGTCACGGGTCATTGTTTAGCTGTACTACATATAAATGAGAAATATTTTTTAAAATCTTATAAAAACTATGTGGAAGTGTCACTTTTACTTGCTACGATCACAGCTTATATATAAGACCCAGTTTCACGTGCACAGATAAACATACTAAATTATTGGATTATTGTGAGTTATTTCACTGTTTCTAACACGGACATACATTTACAACATGCATTTCATAAAGTTTTATTCTTTTTGTTATTTTATTCTGTTTCATTGTCTTGTGGCTGTGACTTTTTCTGGGACTCGTGCAAGACTCGCATCTGCTCCTGCAGCTCTGCAATGACATCATGAAGGTCCATTTGTCTGAAAATACAAAATGATAGTATTGATTTTGTATTTTGATTAATTTTTAATTATTATTAAGTTGCGCATGCGTATTGTGCAGAAAACATGGTGTGCATAAACCTAAGGAAGTATGGATGTATAAAGACAAATAAGAAGTAAAGATGCATAAAGATAAGTAAGGATGCGTAAATATAAAAAAGTAATGATGCGTAGAGATTAGTAAGGAGAAGTAAGGTAAATATCTGTAAAGCGAAGAATATGCATGATATGCTATATACACTAGTTTATTGATTAGCGTTGTGAGTTCTTAGCGCCGATGAAAATATTTATTCTAAAGAAATTATAAAAACTTTGGAGTGTATGTACATGCGTTGTCAATTAAAAACAATTCTTTAGTCTATTATGTTAAGGAACTAGGAACAGGATGTTACACATTTTACAATTTCATTACCAGTGCGTCTTATATAATCATATTTTGTCTTTAATTAATAAAATCTTTAATTTTCTTAATTTTGATTTCGATCATGAAACAATCGCTAAACTGTGGTTACTTATCTAATTGCCGACATTTGTGAATGTTAAACCAAATAATCAATTATCTATCAGGGCTTATTCACAGAATTATTCAGTCTCACTTATCTTTTAATATGCAAAAGATTTACCGAAATATCGGTAACATGATTTTATATAGTAAAAAAGGGAAAAATTGGTAACAATAAAAATACTGTATGTACCCATGAAGGTGATAAAGTAGGTGTGAAAAGGCATGCTGGGGTACTAATGATCATAGAAAGGTGTTAACGACACGTGTCGGTCGTTAAATAGGTTATAAATTTGTCTCAGCAAGTAATTATATAATATGTGTTTGTCATGCAATTATCATTATAAAAATTATTATAACTGATTCTAAAATTTTATAATCATAGTTACTTTTTCGCACTAAAAATGACGCCGAAGGAAGTAATGTATTCAATGATTACGGCTTGATCTTTGATTTAAATCGGTTTATGATCTAATAACGGCAATGTATTAAAATGAAAACACATTTAAAATATAAAAAACTTTACAATATACCGCAACACATCAATACTCGATACATCACTAATTAATATATTTTTATATACAACTCTATATTTATAGAAATTGCACAAATACACCAATTAATATCGGTCACCAAAGGCGCTTTTCACACCAACTTTATCACTATCTCAACTATATAAACAAAATGATAATCCATCTCCTTCAATTGAAAATTTCTTTGATTACTTTAAAGAAGTAAACCTAAATACTATAAATGATGATAGTATTACAGAAAACGAGATAATCGATCCAGGCAATGACAGTAACAAGTATCTCAACGAATCAATCACTGATGATGAAATCCTCAAGTGTATAATGAATTTAAATAACAATAAAGCATCAAGTCCATCTGATAATATTATAAACGAGTATATCAAAACAACAAAAGACTTACTTTTACCTTTTTACCGCTCTCTCTTTAATGGAGTATTTCACTCAGGCAATATTCCAACCAGATGGCTTGAAGGTTCAATTATTCCTATTTACAAAAATAAAGGAGATCCTATGTTACCGTCAAACTATAGGCCTATAACATTACTTAGCTGCCTAGGGAAACTTTTCACAGCCATTCTAAATCAACGTCTACAGACCTATCTAGAAAATAATAATATTCTTGAAGAAAATCAAGCAGGTTTCAGAAAAAGTTACTCCTGTACTGACCACATTTTTACATTTCATTCCCTTATTGAGTTATTAAAAAAGAAAAAGAAAAAGTACTATTTTCTCTTTTTCTTAATGACCTACAAGAATACCTTTATGGCTATGGTTCAGCTGGCGTAGAACTTAAGGACCAAATTGATCCGTCTCTTTGGCTTAAACTGTTGGTCTTATTATACGCAGATGACACCATTATTCTTTCTGATTCAGCTCAGGACCTGCAAAATAGTTTGGATAATTTTTATAACTACTGTAAAAAATGGCACCTATCAATCAATACTAATAAAACTAAAGTCGTTATTTTTGGAGCAAGACAAACACGAAATTATGCATTTAAAATTGGAAATGAATCGATCGAAATTACTAATAATTATCATTACTTGGGGTTAACGTTTTCCTCAAGCGGTTCTTATCTGGCAGCAAGAAAACATATCGCAGCTCAGGCAAATAAAGCTATGCACCTTCTTTTCACAAAAATTTATAATGCTGACATCCCGTTTGACCTAATACTGAAACTTTTCGATCATACGGTTTTGCCGATACTGACTTATGGATGCGAAATATTTGGTTATGAAAATTTAGATTTACTTGAAAATGTTCATGTAAACTTTTTACGAAGAATAACGAAGGTGCGGAAATCAACTCCACTGAATTTTCTTTATGGCGAATTAGGTAGATATCCGCTAAGTGTTGTTGTCCAACATCGTATGATTTCTTTCTGGAATAGATTAATAACTGGTAAAAATCAAAAGCTCTCACTACAAATATACAAGTACACTTTGAATCAACATGACCTTACATTTAAATGGCCTACTAAAATAAAAGAAATTTTAACTTCTGTAGGAAGATTAGACTTATGGTATAACCAGATGAATATAAATGATAAAAATATCCATCGTCAAATAAAGCAAATCTTAATTGATCAGTACAAGCAAAAATGGCACGCTGACCTACAAACGTCAAATAAAGGACGTATTTATTGCAGTTTTAAATCTACACATGGCCTTGAACCCTACATAAAAATTTTACCAGAAGATGATGTTCTGACTCTTTTTAAATATAGAACAGCAAATCACCGTCTTCCCGTAGAAACGGGTCGCTATGATAGAATATCGTTTAACGATCGTACATGTACTCTCTGTACAAACAATCAAGTTGGATCAGAGGAACACTATCTTCTTGAATGCCCATATTTCGATCATGACAGAACCAACTATCTGTATAACCACCTACACCCTGCTCAAAGGAACATTAGTTACATCTTAACCTCAAGCTCAGAAATAATATTGAAAAGTGCCTGTATTTTTATAAGAATTATCATGAAAAAATTTAGTTCTTAACATTCCAATGATTTTTTTTTTTTTTTTTTTCAAAACTTTATTTACTATGTTTCCTTTTTATAAGTTTGGTTTTTGCTGTTGTAGTTACCTTTTATCCAACGTAGATGCGTTCCACTTTTTACTGTCCTCAAATAAATTCCTGCGCCCTTCCAATATCAACATTACCGTACATGTGACTAATCTTCAATCACTGATGAAAAGATTCTCTCCATTAAATGAATTTTATGTCCCGTTATATGCCTTTCACATTAACGTGACTCCAATAATTAAAACTTTTTGCTACAGTTGTAATTTTTATGTCAAGCTAAGTTCACACGCGTCTGATTGCATATCACGGAGTCCCCGTGCAAAGTTATTTCCAAATGACGTCAGACGTGGGAGTGTGTAAACCTCTAACGAATCCATTACTCACAATTTATCTATATGCACATCTGCAATGTCACTTTTGTGCATGTTTGTTAATTATCTAAAATTGTATGTTATGTTAGTTCTATTCATAATTATCGTCTATGTATTACCTGTTGTCTGAGACTATCTGATCTTTGTTAATTAATTAATTGTAAACTGAAGTAGAAAAATCGAGGTCATCTACAGTCCTTTTCAAATTCTTTGTATATTATCGATGCTCGCTTGGACTAGCCCAGTCTTTTTAAAAGAAAATATCAATGAATTTTTTAGGATGACATTTTGTATTCTTTGAGAAAAACAATTGTACGTAATTATTTGGTGAAAGTTACTATGTTTCTAAACATATAGCATGTTTCAAACATTTTTGTGACCAACAATTTTTCGTTCTTTTCGTACAAGAATGCTACTTTATGTTTATAAAAAATTGTGTTGTGTTCAGCTGGATTATCTATTTTTAAGAATCAATAGTCTGAAATTAAGTCTAAATGTCGTCTATTGATAAAGAATTATCAATTGCTTTTTCCCCCTTTTTCTGTTTTAATTTTTCAACTTTCGAACTTAAAAGAGCCCACTATGTTAATGAAAATTATATTCTATTACCGGAACCTTTGTATATGTTCTGTTTGTATATGTATATCTTTACCCGTGCTGTATATGTTTGTATACCTGGGTTAAAATAAAAGAAATGTTCTGTTCTGTTCTATATAAAATTACCAACAATATTCTTTAGGTACCGATTTCTCTGGGGTTTTTTTACTATATAAAATCATGTTACCAATTATGAAAGAAAATTGCCGTCATAAAAATGCGATAATTTGATTAATTTGGTATTCAAGAGAGAAAGTCTTATTTTTATTCTTCTTTTCATTTAAATTTATCATTTGATATAAATCTAATGACCAGCAGTACTCTTATCACCATATTCTGTTTAAAAGTAATAGATTTCAATTCAAAACATAAATCAAAAGAGTAATCTTCTTTCAAAAAATAAATCAATTTCTAATTTTCATATTCAAAGATCATGTACGTATATACGTTCCTGATAAATGTATTATTTTTCACGAATGCATGGTTGATTTCGACGTTGATTCAGAGATAAGTAAGTGAGAATGTTCTTGAATGACAAAGTAAATCAAAACAATCATCCAATTATCACTCATCTCTAATAAAAACTATTTTATAACAGAAGCATTCGCAGTGTAACAATAGTTTCAGTTTATTGGCAATCAGCAGAACGACAACAACAACAACCTTTATTAGCAAACCGACATAACGCATATCTTTGGCTAATGCACAGTGAAACATTTTTACAAATATAGTTCATGTACAACACACACATATAAACAAAAAGATAGATATGGTATCTATTAACATTTAATTTGAGTTTATAATGGGAATGTAATAAACTAAATATGTATTTATTAAATAGTGTTCTTTATACAATACGCTTTTGTCAAAAAATTACAAATTCCTAAAATGTTTTTCTTCTTTTTCGATAACATAAGATTTGTGAATTTTCTAAGATCGGGTCTTGCACATTTTGGCAGTTAGGTATCTCGAATAAGCAATACATTTGCCTTTGGCCATTTATACACACACACACACACACACACTCAATAAACAAAACTAACAGCAATGACAGTCACAAGTATACAGATAATAAAAACATTACAAAATCTTTTTACTTTGAGATGACGTTAATGCATTGAACTTTTGTATAGTAGACCATGAACATGGATCTTATACAGCTGTATCCTAATCAACATAATATAAAATTATCTTCTAATTCTACTGTTTCTTGATTACATACTTTACACAAACTTTTATCTCTTTCTACATTATTATACCTTCATAATTCTATTTCTGAGGTATGTGAACATAATGAAGCTTGTCATTTGAATACAGCTAAATATTTTTCAAAACAAAATTCAGTTTAATATCTGCAAAAGGAATTTAATTTTGACGTTGAACAACAATTTACCGGCCTTGCAATTTACCGAACTTACACCCGTTTAAAAATGGAAGCATACAAAAATCATCATAATCCATTCATTGCAGGGCATGATCAAGCATTTGATTCGAAGCATGAGTTCAGTAAAACTGAAAAGTATTATACAAAAACTTTGACTTACCTCATTTTACTTTCAAAACGACGAAGTCTTCGATAAAAGGCAATTTTTGAGATATGAATTGCTGAAATCTGCTTCCTCCATTTCGCGCCCAAAGAAATGATTGGATATGTGAACACAAGCTATACTTGATTGGTGTAATCTGATCACATGAAATAAACCCACGCTTCCTATGATTGGTGGGATTGATCACATGGGATAAATCCACGCTACCTTTGATTGGGGCGATCTGGTCACATGGTATGTGCCTTGTTACACTGACTCTTTCTCGTCTTCGGGAAATAATTTTTTATAATAATTAATTAAAATTGATGATTATAGTTTTCTTGGTTGGTGTTGTCGCATAAATACCCTGGTATCTCGATCCACCTGCGCAAAAGTATTTATCTTGTAGGGCTAGTCTTGAGAAAAAAACAACAACATATCATTGCAAATAATAAAATAAAAACGAAGACTTTAAACACCTCTGACTTTGTGTGATGCCTAAATTATGATAATAACTGAGTGAACCTATTTCAGTATAAACTGTAAGCCTTTAAAAACTGATTTTATTGTATGAATATTGATCATTTCCAAAGATCTTATATCTGCTTCTGAAGTTATAGCGCACATACAGACCGTTCCATAATTGATAAATTGAACGCCGCCATTGTGAAGGTCACGTGACTGTCCGCCATTAAAAGGCTGTTTAACTTTGCTGTGATGCCTAAGTATCGTAAAACATATTTTAACTTTAGCACATTTCACATGCTGTCTTTTCTCGCGTGAATTTTGTGACAGCATTTTATTGTATTATTATTACTTTTCTGTATGTTTTATTCCTGACTTGAACATGTTATTAACTTGAATTATTAAAAACATGAAAGACGGTGATTAAAGACCATCGACCGTTCAAAATTAAAGACTTTGTTGTGTTAAACACATATAACTGTTCCTTTTCAAAAGTTGAAAATATGATTTCAATTATTTAAACACCTCTGAAAGTTTACAAAATGGACAAAATAACAAAATTAAAATTAAACATTTCGCTCATCAACCGCATGTTGATGTAGAATGTTAACTAAAACTTGTTTTATTCTATGATACAGTTTCAAACAATACTTGACAATAAAAGTGCATTATTTAGCGCTTCTATTATTATCACACTCTTTTGTCTTTCGCGGTGTCCTGTGGTGAAGGGATGTAGTTACGTAATATGGGGGTGACATACTGGCTTTGTTTTGATAAGTCACCGTTAATTGTCATTGTCGGTGTTCCTTGATCAGTCACAGTAAAACACTTTAGTTAACAAATTTTGCTCTTGAGAAAATGCCTGAAGGCTATAACACATGGTCTTCAACTGTTCCTGATTGTTATTTAAAATTTAGCATCTACTGCTGAATGAACCTTTTCTCTAATATTTATTGCTTGCATTTCGGATTTTTGTGTGTGCAAAATATTGATATGTACAGCATTCGAGTTTATGTATGCAGATAAATAATTGCTTCAATGCACACGTTTGTAAGATATTGATTTTATAAATAATACGTTTGCTTTCTTTTTTCTTATTTTTAATATTATTTTTGGTATATTTAATGTACTACGGAAAACAAAATAATTATGACACCCATGTAACTGTACCCTTTTATTCAGATTTCTTTTAAAGATAGAAACATGTACTTCTTAAAAGCAGTTTTTCGTGAAATTTTGATAAAATAAAAAGAATTAATCTACCGGAGAATATCACAAGAGCTTAATTTAACAGTTCATCAGATTGAGATGTTATCTATGATTCGTCTAAGTAAATTGTAACTGTAAATTGATTATTCGTTCTATATGTTAATTGATAATTGATATCTCATAACAAACAAAACTTTTTGTTTATTGTTATAACATACAGCAAACTGTTTAAGCTAGTTTAATGTTATGAAGCTGTTTAACTTTCTGAAGCAAAATCTTAAATGTTGTATTACTGGCTTAAATTTCTTTGCTGTTTATAAGTAATCATGCTTCATCATAGGTGAAAAAAGATGTCTACCCAAAAACATGACAGTTTAGATCTACATGTTCGATGAAATCAATGCAAGGCAAACTAATTATTTCAACAGAAGGTCTTTTTAAGAATAATTGAACCTGCTACTTTTTGTTTAATTTTTAAAAGTCATTATGGTTTAATTTTCCTTAAAAAAGACAGAAGCACAAGCAAACCTAAGACGAAAGAGCACATTTTAAGTGTAAATAATATCACCATAGAATACTTCCTCTAAATCGCAATATTGTTTTAAGACAATGAAGTACATCACTGTTACGCAATATTAGATCAGCCAGCAAAGACTATTTTTAACAAGAGGCACGGTTTGATTAAATTAAGTTAAAAAACTTGAAAACCCTGCTGTGAACTATGATCCATATCCGGCTTTAATAATCCAATACTGCAATTTGGTTAAGACAATAAAGCACATCACTGATCATCTAGGAGATAAAAATTAGAAAATAGACAGATTAATTAAAGTTAAGTCGGTTTCATTTTAATTTCGTTTTCAAGTTTGAGCCGCCTGCATTGGATTATGATCTATATCCGGCATAAAATCAAGAGTGGAATTTAGTTTTGACAGAACCCCCCCCCCCCCCCCCCCCCAAAAAAAAAAAAAAAAAAAAAAGAAAGAAAAGAAAAAAGAAAAGAAAAAAAAAAGAAAAAAAGAAAAACATTATTCATTATTACAAAAAGAAAACATTTTGCTATATAAAGATCCTTAGTTTCAACTAGTAATTATAAATCTATATAACTGTAACTGTGTAACTATGACCGAAATTATTTTCGTATTTTCCAATATACGGAATGCTGTATTCGAGTAATATACGGACTTGCAAGCACACTCCCGTATTTCAGGAATATACTGAGTAGTATTTCAAGTTTCTCTTATTAGTAAATATACAGAAACCCTTATTTGAGCAGTATACTGACTTGATTTGATATGCCCGTCTTATTCAATTATAATCTAAATAATCAAATAATTATAATAATAATCATTACTTTTCCAGTTTACAGATACATTTTTCATTTGTTGATTTCTCAGTCAGTAGTTTTCTAGAGATGTTCCTTCTTGAAAATAATGACCTCCGAACCATTTTACATATTTCCAACTTTTTAAGCATACGGAATGCCGCATTCGAGTAATATTTGGAAAAACTATCGTGTTTTAGACACATAATAGGTTCCATTATTTACAAATTTATAGAACACCAGATCTGAGCAGTATACTGACACCAGAATTTCAGTATATACGAAAAGTACATTAATTCTTGTTTTCTTATCTTTCAATTAAAGGGAGATATGTAGTTTAGAAGTACACGACTGTTCATGAATATGCAGTGTTTTTAGATTCACGTATTTGTAAGAATACGGGATGCCGTATTTTAGTAATATACGGGCTTCTTATGACGTTCCCCTATTTTAAAAAATACGGACACCGTATATCTAGTTTTCCCTATTTTGTAAGTATACGGAACACCGTATTTTGGTCATATACGGATTTGCTGGATATACGACACCGTACACCTCCGTATTTTATGTTTTCCGTATTTTTACCCGTATATAAATGATATACGGAATTCTGTACACTCCCGTATATCTACATATTTTTCGCAGTGGTGGGAAACTATCTTTTTTACGTGTAAGTCTGTATTAATTCTGAACGAGTTTAAACCATACCTTAAAAGAGACAGTGATGTAAAAACGCCATACCTTTCAAATGCTTCCACAGTATGTTTGCATTTTGAAGAGTATTTATAAATGCAGCGATGAATTAGATGTTTATTTTCAAATGTCAGTTCTGGTACCATCAGGTTTTTACTTTCGATGCAAAAATAGGTTATAATCTCCCATGTTTACTTTGTTTTGTATTGTTACTATTTGAACTTATGTTCACGTGGATATTTCTGATGTTTATTAGCACTCTCAGATCTAAAAATACTCGAAATTGTTTGAAGTATTTCGGGCTTCATAAACTGTTCATGTTTTTAGTTTCATGGGTTTTAAAAGTTAGAAACGAATAAGCCCTTAGTTTATTCAGAATTTATTTATTTAGAATTTATAATATATTAGCATTATAAATACATTAAATTCTGGCCATAGTTTGGAAGCTTGACCAATGCAAAATTAACTGGTCATGTTTTGTAAAAATAAATATTGATGGAGTGTTTTCTACGTGGTTCGCCTTGCAAACAAAGTAAGGTCAGGTTCGCAATTGATTTTATTTTGTCTTCTTCTATTCATTAAATCTTTACTTTTGTCTGTGTGCCATTGTCAGTTTGAGATGACGTAATCAGAGTCTTCAGTTCCTTGTTTTTAACTTTTTCTGAGTAAGAGTAGGCCCCTACTGTCTGTAAATTAATGTTTTTGTTTAAATCCTCAAAGCATGTTTGATATTCTGTTAAATTTTATTTATAATTTTATGGGTTTTTTTTTCTTTTCAAAAAGGTGGCGCTGAAAATGTGTTGTCTGCAACTTTGCTTTCGGTGACTCTTTCTAACATATCGTATCCGGTACCCGGAACATTAACGTCGAAGAGACTTTGGTTTGGGCTAAAGCAGTGACCGATTTGTCTGGTCCAGAGATGGAAGAGTGTGAAGAAGATGTCATACAGGATTCCGAGCGGACGCCGCTCAGACGACGTGAAAGTATGTTAATTAGCTTAATAAATTTAATTAGTGTATGAACTCTAGACTGTGTCTCGTCAATTTAATTAGTGTATGAACTCTAGACTGTGTCTCGTCAATTGGACTGAAAAAGGATTTCATATTATCATGGCTTTCGATATATTTTACGATGCTTTATATATTGGACCATCAATATAAATGTTGTTTCTACAAACCACTCTTACATTGTAATAGTTTCATATCAAAAGTTTTGTAATACGTTCGATTCTCGCAACGTTTTGTCTGCAAGATACCTTTGGATTCAAATGACAATATACCTATATACGTTTGAGTTAGATAGCATTATTCAAGGCGTAACAAGTCTTTCATTAATGTTATTGCAAAGTATTCTAATGGTTCAATAATCAGTACAGGTCATATTTCATCAAAAATATTTTATTCAATATTGTCTATCCCTAGTTTTATTGCTGAAAATCTAAACGCTCTTGCGAAGTCAATATTCGGTTTTTCTGTCTTTGAAAAGAAAAGAAATCTTCTCCTTTTATTGTTTAACATGCATAATCATTTCCTGTCTTCTGATATTACTCACTCCCAAGACACCAGGCACAAAAGGGACATTTATCAACGTTTCCAGCTTGAGATATTCCGATATATCGTCTGCTTTTCTAGGAATATGAAATTTAAAACGAGGTTGTCTCATTATCTACGGACCTTCGAATTGCAGACCATTAATTATTTGTCTGTAAACTATTTGTAAAATTAACGACATGGCAGAAGTATCATTTTGAGAAGGCAAGTGATGTAGAGAAATGGAAAAGGAAAGAAGAGAAGAAAAAGAGGGGCAGACCGATAAAGCAGAAAAATGTAGTAGAAATTAGATCGAATAAAGAGATGAGCGCATATTCTTTAAATAAAGTTTCAAAAATCTAATACATTAGAGATAAAAATCTTTTACAGAATTTTTCAACAATCAAATGCATGTCGCTTCAAAATGCTAGCACGTTCAACCTTAGATTAAAATCCTGAGACAAAGGTTAAAGCAAAATGTACAATTATAACTCTAGCTAATAATCAGTTTTTACCTTTTTATTGAACAGCCATT
Organism: Cyclina sinensis; assembly: GCA_012932295.1. Lineage (NCBI taxonomy): Eukaryota > Metazoa > Mollusca > Bivalvia > Venerida > Veneridae > Cyclina > Cyclina sinensis. The sequence continues at coordinate 2,506,994 of JAAONU010000011.1, forward strand.
ATTCAGTGACACATCGCCACGAAAACAGTGTTTTCAGTTCTTCTCATTGTTTTCTGCAAGTCTGTCGGCTAATTCCGTTGAAAACCGCGTTAGTTCGCAGCATCCGGTCAAATTTTTGCGTGCACTAACAATACCTTTGTCAAGGTCTTTAAACAAATAAATCTTATAATATTCCTCTCGAGACGATATTTAATAGTCAGAACAAACTTATAAATACTCTAAAGAGGATTTAGTCTGCATGAGATTCGCCTCTAGAACATCCGTATTGATTCTGCAGACTTCAATCGATACACGTTTCTCTCACCCTCCTTGATGTAGCCATTTTACACGCCGCTACTTTTGCTAAATATTATGTTTTGTTCAATTTCCATGGAAACCATGCCGTCAACTTTGTGACAAAAGGATTATATTTCGTTCTATTGGGATATTATTCTTATTTTATGGAAAGTGTAATAGAATTTCTTGGGTGTGGCCAAGGACATGAATGAGAGACGTAAAGCGATAAAACCTTATTTGGAATTTCAGACAAAAAAGTGAAAATATCAACGTTTTAACACGTATGCATATTTCCTTAAAATATTTAAATGTATGTTACCAAAATGAATAACATACACACAGAGTCATGTAACTGGTTCTTTATCCTGGGTTAATGGCATGATTATGCTACAGAAAAGTGTTAAGAAGCAGTTATACGATGCTAAATTTGGGCTTTCCACTAAATGTCGGTAAGTAGATTTTTCATTATTTGAGAATCTACAACTTCTTCACACAGTTTTGAAAAATGTAATCACTACAGACAGGAACGTGCAGTTAAGACAGCTTGGCATGCACTGTTATTTTTTTTACTAAACCAACATCACCCATCATATACTAAAAATATGTTTGAGAAACTATTAGAAATGTAGTGAAAATGATAGGAATGATGAACATAATAAGGCAAGGAAGTAATGATGGTTATAAAAACAACAATGCCTCTATTTCTACTGTACCTCAGAATCAGTCAATAGATAAAAATTATCTTCAACAACAAAAAGCATTCGAATAAATGTATTTCATACGTCAGCCATACGCTATTATTATTCTATAAAAATGTATCGAAATCAAGTCCAAAGCGTCGCCGGAAAGTTTTAGTGATAAATTGTCAGATCGTGTATGGAACATTGTACCAGAGAAACCATAAAACACGCCACATGCAACCAGACAGGCACAAAGCAAATCCATACAAAGTTAATTGCCTTTGCTTCTAAATGAGTTATTCTCTTGCAAGCGGATGACTGAGAACGTGAGCATGGCACATGACTTCATCATTGCATTAGATGTTCGTTCCCTCTAAAGACTGGTATCATTTTATTACAGTTGCTCTAAGAAATGAGAGCATTCAATGATGACTTCATTTTTTTGTGTCGCCCTTTCGAAGAAAAGGTGATACATAGGGATCGCTTTGTCCGTCGGTCCGGCGGTCCGTCACGAAAACTTAACGTTGGCTATAACTTTGCCATTTCTAAACATTATCTTATCAAACTTTCAAATTGTATTGCTTATGACAACAGGGTCAGGTTGATGCCAAAATTTCTAGGTCAAGGTCACATTTGACAGAGTTATGCCCCTTTTTATACATGGATTTTGTCATGAAAACTTTACGTTGGGAATAACTTTGCCATTTTTTAACATTTCAACATCAAACTTCCAAATTATATTGCTTACGACAACAGGGTCGTGATGATGCCAAAATGTATAGGTCAAGGTCACAATTGACAGAGTAATGCCCCTTTTTGTACTTGGATTTTGTCATGAAAACTTAACATTGGCTATAACTATGCCATTTCTTAATGTTTCTTCATCAAACTTTCCAGTTGTAATGCTTACAATTGTATCACTTAGGACAACACCATTTCTAAAGGGTAGATAACCCTCAAATTTTTTTTTGCAATGTTATGCCCCTTTTTCAAGTTAAAATTTCTTGGTTAACCTTTTTCTTTATGTCCATGTCTTAAAAAGTGTCAAGGATATTCCATTCAAACTTGGAATACTTGATCACCAGCAAGACCCCTGCAAAGATTGTTGGTACCCATGTCCCTGAGGTCACAGTTAGCCCCACCCCCGGGGTCACTTGATTTTGCTTAAACTTATATATAGGAAAAAAAACTTCTTAAGCCTAGAAATAAAATATTAACTGACATGAGATGGGTAAGTACTCCCCACTCCCCCCCACTGTTCCCTCTGCATGGGAATCCGCCCCCCCCCAACCAGTCACCCCCCGGGCCCATTTTTTTTTTTTTTAATTTTAAAACATATGCACTTTATTCCCCCCCCCCCCTATCTTAAACCCCCCCCAACCAGTCATCCCCCCGGCCCCCCCGGGACCCATTTCTTTTTTTTAATTTTAAAATATATGCACTTTATTCCCCCCCCCCCTACCTCAACCCCCCCACCCGGGCCCAATATATTTTTTTTTAATACATAGGTACTTGACTCCCCATTCACCCTCAACCCCCCACCCCCAACCAGTCAACCCCCCACCCCCAACCAGTCACCCCCCCCCATTTTTTTACCCCCCACCCCCGCGCCTTTTTTTTTTAAACATAGGTACTTTACTCCCCCCCCCCTACCTCAACCCCTCCCCCACCCGGGCCCAATTTTTTTTTTTAAATTTTAATACATAGGTACTTGACTCCCCATCCACCCTCAACCCCAGCAGGCTCTTGTTTACCTTTTTAGTTATTCTAACAGAGTACCCAAGGGCGACACAAGTGTTCCACTGAACACCCATCTAGTTTAATTTAACCCTTATTGACTTTTATAGCGTGTTTAATTTCATATCATTATTTTATCACACAGATTTTATCGTCTGGCAGTTTACTACGTGCATCAGTTGAAAGTTTTGTTTTGATAATCCAGTAAATTCACAGTTTCTGATACATTTAAAGGTAATTGTCCGAAAGCGTCCGGGTAGGAATAGCCGTCATCCGATTCGAAATAGCCGACTTCCGAGTCATTATAACCGTTATCCGATTCGAAATAGCCGACTTCCGAATCATTATAACCGACTTCCGGTTCGAAATAGCCGACTTACTGAACAAAAATTAACCTGTTAGTAGTTCTTCATTAATCTCTGCACAAACATATTGTGCCACAGGTTATTTCACTGTGATTATTTTTCTCCAAATAATATGTTTATCATGAAAATCTTATGAGAATCAGTTGTCAGTTATCTTTGTCAGTTTTAATGAAAAGCAACTTAGAGTAGTTTGAATTGTATGCAGTGTTATGTTCTGTGAAGAACGATAATAAACATTATGAAGTAATCGAGAACAGAGAGGCATTGACTTGTATTAATTTAGCACACACTATTTTTGTATGATGTCGGAAGGAGAGATAATTAGTATAGAGAAGTGATCCATCATGTAAAAACAAGCTTCCCAGAAATTTAGACATCGGATTACTCATATCTCAGCGCAACAGGACAAGACGCATACGTGTTCCTCTCCTCTTTAATTGTTATGAAAAAATTATAGAAAATAAAGCCCTATTTAAATTTCTATACACTTTTTTTGCATTTTTTTTTGCAAATGCATCCAAGATACCGAAAACGCAACATACAGAGAAGTCAGTTGTCTTCCTAAAAGCCCGGACAATTTGCCTCCTATTCATTTAGGCAACCCGGACAATTCGCCTCCTATTCATTTAGACAACCCGGACAATTCGCCTCCTATTCATTTAGACAACCCGGACAATTTGCCTCCTATTCATTTAGGCAACCCGGACAATTCGCATCCTGTTTATACAGACAACCCAGACAGTTCGCCCCCCTTTCATTAAGACAACCCAGACAATTGCCTCCACTTCATTTAGAGAACCCGGGCGATTCGCCTTGTAATTTTTTTGACAACCCGGTCAATTTGCCTCCCATTCATTTAGACAATCCAGACAATTCGCCTCCCATTCACATAGACAAGCCCGACAGTTCGCCTTCTATTCATTTAGACAACCTGGACAATTCGCCTCCTATTCATTTAGACAACCCGGACAATTCGCCTCCCATTCATTCAGATAACCTGGACAATTCGCCTACCATTCTTTCAGACAACCTGGGCGATTCGCCTTCTATTTATTTTGACAACCCGGGAAATTCGCCTCCCATTCATTTAGACAACCTGGACAATTCGCCTCCCATTCTTTCAGACAACCTGGACAGTTCGCCTCCCATTAATTTAGACAACCCGGTCAATTTGCCTCCCATTCATTTAGACAACCCAGACCATTCGCCTCCCATTCATTTAGACAACCCAGACAATTCGCCTCCCATTCACATAGACAAGCCCGACAGTTCGCCTTCTATTCATTTAGACAACCTGGACAATTCGCCTCCTATTCATTTAGACAACCCGGACAATTCGCCTCCCATTCATTCAGATAACCTTGACAATTCGCCTCCCATTCTTTCAGACAACCTGGGCGATTCGCCTTCTATTTATTTTGACAACCAGGGAAATTCGACTCCCATTCATTTAGACAACCCGGACAATTCGCCTCCCATTCACATAGACAACCCCGACACTTCGCCTCCCATTCATTTAGACAACCCGGTCAATTTGCCTCCCATTCATTTAGACAACCCAGACAATTCGTCTTCCATTCGTATAGACAACCCGGAAATTTCGCCTCCCATTCATATAGACAACCTGGACATTGCGCCTCCCATTTATTAAGACAATCAGGGCAATTCGGCTCACATTCATTCAGATAACCTGGACAGTTCCCCTTCTGTTTATTTAGACATCCCGGACAATTCGTCTCCCATTCATTTTAACAACCCGGACAATTCGCCTACAATTCATTTAGATAACCCGGACAATTTGCATCCCATTCATTTAGACAACCTGGACAAATCGCCTCCTATTTGTTTAGGCAACCTAGGACTATTCGCCTCCTATTTATTTAGACAACCCGGACAATTCGCCTCCTATTCATTTAGGCAACCCGGACAGTTCGCCTCCTATTCATTTAGACAACCCGGACAATTCGCCTCTCATTCATTTAGTCAACCCGGACAATTCGCCTTCCATTCATTTAGACAACCCGGACAATTAGCTTCCTATTCATTTAGACAACCCGGACAATTCGCCCCCTATTCATTTAGGCGACCCGGACAATTCGCCTCCCATTCATTAAGACAACCCGGACCTTTCGCTTTCTATTCTTTTCCCCTCATTCCCCTCCCGAGATTTTGACAAGGCGGGCATTTCCTTTTTTTGGGTGGGTGGGGTTGGGGGGGGGGTAGTGGGTGTTCCAGTTTAACTTAAACCTGCGATAATGAACGTGAAGAGAATTGTAATGGAAAGGAAGTGTCTGGATTCTGTCTTCCTTACAAATCAAATACTGTAAGAGTTAATGCGTTTTATGTTCACGCGTCTGTATTTAGATGTTCAAGAAAGATGAGATTAGATCAAGAACATGATAAGCAGGAGTAAGTTCTTCAGCTTAAAGATGAAGTTGTATTACTGGTCAAATAGGCCCTGAAAACTCAATCTGTACTGATTTGTACACTAGGAATTTGCCAGTCTTTTTACGCAATATATGTTCATTGTAAAAAAGTTTTGCTGACATTCAGTAAAATTGGACACTGTTGTATGGTACATTTTAATTACACCCATCTAAGAAACGAGATATATCTTTGTTATTTCTATCTTACATGATTTCTGGACCTTTAAAGTGCTTTTTAAGCATTTAGCTTGACTGTCACTTGCCTTAATTATTTGAAATAAGAAAATAACTTTTATATAAATGCCGCAACTTTATTAACTTAGATTAGATATCTAACCATAACGCTATAACTGTGTCTAACTGGTAAGTTCTTACTTGAAGTCTCGGCGACCAGCATGAATGGAGCAAATCTCAGTAGCGAAATTAAACTGTAATAACACGTATCTGTGTTTACTTTTGTAAAATCATGTGTGAATAATTTACCGCCGCGGCTTTTTTTCTAATCTTTTTTTGCATAAGAGACTGTTTTTATACTCCTTGTATAGAAAAACGTTTTTGTTTCAACAATACTTTCATTTTTAAACAGATATTTGACTTTTTTCTTTTTCTTTACCTTTTTATTTACAGAAAAACTGTTTTGTGGCTGTAAACAGTTTTATCTATTTATTCATAAAGGCTAGCAGTTATTGATTGGTGACGCTGGAATCAAATTATAAGTACTTAGGAACGCACTTTATGGCACATATTCTGAGATAATATAATCTCATAAGGTTTCAAGGTGTATATGACATTAGATATTCCAGACTTGTCAGAAAAAGGAGAGTGTAATTACACCTGGCATTTCTCTAACAAATCATACCGGAGTATATCCCTCTCGAGGAATACAAAACGTTTCTATTATTGATGTTCCAGGAGATGAATTCTTTTTTAGGGAATAATGGTGGACTTCGACATAATGAATGCTAAATATGGTAACGCTCGATATTATTTTGGTATCCCTTGTCTAGCACCTTATCATTTGCTGTCTACTAACCAACACCGAGTCTTATCATGATTATCAAAGAAAGATCCTTGTTTCTCTTTGATCTCAGAAGATAAATATCTATCAACTAGGCTTATGAAAAACAACTTTTTTTCACAATTTCGCTCTGTCTTTGGTATTTAGTTGTGATGCAGACATAACACAAACAAGTTAACGCATGCCAAAAGGACATATTATAAAAACAAATGCGTAAGGGTCACTAGCTGTTCGTCCAATGTATCATACAGTGACTTCTTGTGATAGTTTTGACAGAGTTTCCGCTTAGTGCATAGTAGCAAAAATCTTACTGGCGTTATTCATGAAACTAATAAAATCGACCGATTAATTGATTTAACAATGAATGCTAACTAACTCAAATTAAACTGTCCATCAGTTTGAAAATGTGCTGCAATGCGATTGGACAAGTTCTGCTTTAACTTTCCAATTGAAAAAATACCAATCAATAATAAGGGACAACGTACGTTGCCTTTGGCAGAATGCCTTTTCACTCGGTAGGAATAATGGAATTGTATATAGAAAAATTCATCAAAAGCTGCTTTATCTCAAATGTGTTAAAAGGTGCAAAAAGCGAGTTCTTCTGAATAATTAGGACTGCCTTATCTAAAGAACGTTTGGTTTTCCCGTGCGTTCGGCTCAAAGTATCAAAATAATGCGGTTAGAAAAAAAGTTACTTGATGTTGTCCGTATACGGGAGATGAGCAAACATCAAGAACTTGGAAGAATTGTATTAGCTATCTATACAGTGTCCGAATTTGTCAATAAATCGTCAAAAAGTTCCAATCTAACGGACAGCCTGTAGCAATGTGGCACAATAAAGAATGGCATTGGAATAATGAGTTATCTTAAGATAGTGTTTTTATGAAAAAGCAGTGTATACGCTTGTCATTTCCCAAATGTAAATAGATGAGCTTTGTTACAACCAGTTTTGTAATAAAAACGAGAATTGTAATAATTATTACAATTCTCGTTTTTATTACAAAACGGGTTGTAACACACCGTCCATTGTCGCATTTATATCACCGTACATTATCGCATTTATACCACCGTCCATTGTCGCATTTATATCACCGTATATTGTCGCATTTATACCACCGTCCGTTGTCGCATTTATACCACCGTCCATTTTCGCATTTATACCACCGTCCATTGTCGCATTTATATCACCGTACATTGTCGCATTTATACCACCGTCCATAGTCGCATTTATACCACCGTCCAGTGTCGCATTTATATCACCGTACATTGTCGCATTTATATCACCGTACATTGTCGCATTTATACCACCGTCCATTGTCGCATTTATACCACCGTCCATTGTCGCATTTATATCACCGTCCATTGTCGCATTTATATCACCGTACATTGTCGCATTTATACCACCGTCCATTGTCGCATTTATATCATCGTCCATTGTCGCATTTATACCACCGTCCATTGTCGCATTTATATCACCATACATTGTTGCATTTATACCACCGTCCATTGTCGCATTTATATCACCGTCCATTGTCGCATTTATATCACCGTACATTGTCGCATTTATACCACCGTCCATTGTCGCATTTATACCACCGTCCATTGTCGCATTTATACCTCCGTCCATTGTCGCATTTATATCACCGTACATTGTCGCATTTATACCACCGTCCATTGTCGCATTTATACCACCGTCCATTGTCGCATTTATACCACCGTCCATTGTCGCATTTATATCACCGTACATTGTCGCATTTATACCACCGTCCATTGTCGCATTTATACCACCGTCCATTGTCGCATTTATATCACCGTCCATTGTCGCATTTATACCACCGTACATAGTCGCATTTATACCACCGTCCATTGTCTCATTTATATCACCGTCCATAATCGCATTTATACCACCGTCCATAGTCGCATTTATACCACCGTCCATTGTCGCATTTATACCACCGTCCATTGTCTCATTTATATCACCGTCCATAATCGCATTTATATCACCGTCCATAATTGCATTTATACCACCGTACATAATCGCATTTATACCATTGTCCATTGTCGCATTTATATCACTGTCCATAATTGCATTTATACCACCGTCCATTGTCGCATATATACCACCGTCCATTGTGGCATTTATACCACCGTCCATTGTCGCATTTATATCACCGTCCAAATTCCCTACCAAGAGTGTTAGTTAAAATCACAACACGGACTTTAAATGACTAGTGAAAGGACAAAGAACAACAGTTATTTGGAACACACATGCGAGAAAAAAATGCGTTCGAATCAGTTCAATATTTCTTACAAGCGTATTCATACTTGCACACATTAGTCTTCCTACATCTCTGGTCTAAGAATCAAACAACAAACAGATTTAATAAGCATGTTTTGACAAGGATTTTCGGCGAGAGTCATAAAACGAAATGGTTCTCTGTAGAGAAATTAAGTGGTAATGAACCAGTTTATTAGGACTTTCTTTCGCCAACTCCTGTAGGAATAATGAACGTGAATATTGGTCTATGTGGACCTCTGTTTTTCGTCTTTCCAAAACTGAATAATATAGCGTTGCCATATAGGGACTGGTTAAAAAGTTTTGAAAATTCACTATTCTAGACAATCATTGTTGTGAACGAGTTGTAAATCTGCATATGAAAACCAGATGAATATTTTGATAAGCAAATATTATCATAAACATTTCACAGAACTGGTTGTAGCGTATCCTCTCCCTTTATACACTGTATTAATGTTAGATGTTAATCGTTTATATTCTATAGAGAGAGAATGTGTTCCCAGACAAAGTTGTGACAGAGCCTTTAGTACTTTTCTAAGACGTATAATTACAATCTAAATTCAGTCCGAAATGTATTTTGGTTACCTTTCTATCAGTTTTTGGTACAATGACGTCATGCTTTCTTCAGTTGGTGTTTATTTTGGTTCACTAATTAAGCCCCTCACAAGTAAAACGAGTAATAGTTTCAACGGAAGAGATAATTCGGTTAATCACTATAATTCAAATGACAAAAAAGAATACAGTAACTGGTCTCAGCTATTTGTGATACCTCTGGTCCCATAAATCAGAAATTAATGTTCGAAGATGTATTAATTCTGTTTAAATATGTTTTTAAACGTAAATACACGCTGACTTTCTTATTCTAATGTATGAAGCATTCTAAAACAAAACTAGTGAAGGGCAAATACCGAATCCAGCTGCATCAAATATTTACATGCCATTGTCCTTGGAAAATAAAACGCATATAAGTAGAATAGAGAACAAACAACCAGGAATAACGTTTTGTTTTAAGCGTGTCCAATGAAAAGTCAGCTACAGAGACAAAATTCAGAATATATATAATTATTCTTGTTTTTACATGTAACTGTCTGACGTCGAAAACAAAGCAAATTACCTTTTTTCTTTGAACGACTGAAAAATCCGGGCGTGTTTAGTAAGGGTAGCAAACATTAGTACCTAGCTCAAAATATTTTGCCAAGATATTCCAGAAAGCAATGTAGAGAAAAACACTTTAACATAAATAAATATTTCAGGAATTATTAATATGTAAAAAATAAACAATCTGTGGGAATTCTGCAAATGCAGAAACTCAATGATTAATTGAGAACAGGTCTGAATATAGATATGAAAATATATATAAATAAATACACGTTGATAATATTATTCAAGAAGTCTGCAACATAAAACATTCTCGACTTATAACCAGATGTGTAATTAAACATAAAAATTCAGAGAGAGGTTCTAAACGCGAATGTTTTACTTGATTTGTTCAGTGATTGAAACGACTTGGTTATGACGTCATTCCTGCCAAATTTAGTAGCGCTCGATAGTTATTTTGGTGTTCTAATTACAGCGCCTTGTCAATCTTCCAAAACGATTAAGTTTTTAGTTACAAAACTGTACTGTTAAGACTGACTCAAGAGAATTCTTGTCGTATCGACTTTTAAAGTTTTTTTTTTTGTAACAAAATGTCACAACAATGTTTTTTTCAGAAAGGCTTTTTATATCTAACCATTTATTGTGCATATCCGACACTTATTGTATAGACTAAAAGTGTCCTGCTCGACTTACGTAAGAGCCCGCTACTAAAGTTAGCATAGTTCTTCTCTAGTGATACTGTAAGAAACAGGAGATGCAAACAGAGTTACAGCTTTTTGTCATAACAACCTCTTACTTCATACAGACTGGAGTAAAAACAACATATAAATCAAAATGTTAAACCTTTAACTATTTGTGAACGCCTTGCAATTCTGAGGTTTCATCTACTCACGAACGCAGTAACCAGACATTTAGCGTGTGTGTTTTGTTTTTGTTTTTTTTTTGTTTTTTTTTTGTTTTTGTTTTTTGTTTTTTTATATTAGTTTTTTACTTAGAGGAACGTTTTTCAGCTATTCATCTAGAAGTCTTGTAGTACTTGTAGAGTGCGCACGAACTAGATAGTGTCAATAAGAATACAAAATTATGTTGATACTATATTTATCTGGAGAGACGAACGAACACCAGAACTTGGCAGAATTGTGTTAAATATTTATACCGTGTCCGAATGTGTCAATAAATCATCAAAGACATCCAGTATAACACAGCCTGAAGCAGTGTTTCACAAGAATAATAACACTGGAAGAATGAGTTGTCTAAGAAAGTGGGGTTACGAGGAACATTCAGAAAGTAACTTAGACTAACGTGCTTCCGTCGAAATTGTTACAGGTATAAGCACGTTTTTAATGGACTTATGAGCAACCTTATTAGTCCTATACAGTGATTACTAGTATATCAACACACTTGTTTTTTTAGCTAAGTTACAGACATTTTAACACACCGCACTCGTATATCTCTGGTGTTATTTAATCCTAATCTTGGAGACTCCAAGTTGGAAGGCAATTAGGTCCTGTAGAAAGATGTCTTGTTCTCTGAATACGCCAGCCATGAATATGAATTAGCTTACTGTGACTCATTCTCGACCAAAGCGATAGTTTATGGATGGGTAAGGTATCTTATAATGGAGAATGTATGGTAAAAGATCTACCTGATGTAGGGCGCCCTAAAACATCACTAGCCTCTAACAACATTGCTCTTGTAGCAACCATGGTAAAAGAATTTTCGCAATTGTACAGTTTCACAAATAATTGCGTCAAAAGTTATTTCATCGGCAACCGTTCATGAAACTCTGCCCATATCATTGAAATTTTCTAGGGTGTGTGAATAATTGTTACGTGATTAAACGTTGTTTGAGAATTAGTCTACGGGAATATCTCTGCCTTATTCATGACAATGCATCTGCACACAAGAGCAATATTGTACCGCAGTATTTACGGGACGAAGAGGACAGGCAGTTGCCACACCTTCAATATTCGCCCGACCTGAGTCCTTGTGACTTTTTTTCTCTTTTCTTTACTGAAAAAAAATGATGGCTGAACGTCGCTACAATTCATGAAGCGCCCTTTGTTGTGTAGTGTATCAGTGTTTGCGCAGTATATACCAGGGGCAGACTACTCCGCGGCATTCAAGTCATGAATAGCCTTGAAAAGTGCTTTTCTGTTAAGGGTGAATATTTTGAGGGACTGGTGTTAGAAATAGACTTTAATAGAAGTTTTGCTATATTTTCTACAGGCAGCCTAAAATCTTTTTGGATGCCCCTCTTACAAATAATCCTTTCAATTCATATGTTCCTTGGAAGAGAAATTATTAATACGTGAATTGATCTAAACTGACCTTAATCAATCTAAGGCTAAGTCAGCAATATATTCCTGTCAGTTTTTCAGAAACGTCTCAGAAAGGTTCTGCTGGGCGCTTTCATCTGAACATTCACCTTCCAGAGTAAACGGTAGAATTTATCATCTTACAGTTTGTCAGTAGTAGAATTCCAAAGGAATGAATAAAGTCTGTAGACAAAAATACACAAACATTTTACCTAACAAGTCAATTTTATATTTGAAAGTGTTTTGAAGAATTGTATCAAGTCAGAATCCCATTTTTACTGTCTTGACTGTGGAAGCTGGTCAAATTTAAACCAACTGACAAATTTATATTGAAACATTTTTCTATATTGTTTTCAAGGGTGGATCTTAGTGAGATGCTCCTTTGTTCAAACTTGTGTATATGTTCGGGCTTATTTAGTTGGGACGATTTAGTCTGTACAACTTATTCAGAAGTATTTCAATTTGCTTTCAGACTTCGAAGAGATGGCATCATGTCCCTCTAACCTGTACAGTGCGAGTGGACATACTAACGAGGTTCTGCTGGAAAGGTCCCAGACGGCCAAAGGGGTTCTCTACACAACATACAAAGACGAAGCAACGGCAACAGTCGTCAAAACTGAAGGTAGGCTACTTGTGACAACTTATCATGAACAAAATCAACAACATTTGAATTATACAAGAAGTCGCCTTTCTTGAAAAAGTGTTCTAAATATCCTTGCTTTATACCCGAAATACACTCAATAAAAGTGTAAGTGACTAGAAGATAAACCTTCACATTCGTCTGCTTGTTATTCTGTCAAATGTTGCACATTTATTGCATCTGTGTGTTTGAATATTGTAGTGACATTGATTTCCCGGTGTCTAAACTTATCACACGAAATCTATCGTTATCTTTCGCCGTTCCAAAAGAGGTTGAAAGTCATGTATAAACTCACATTTGTATGGAATGCTAGTAAACCGTGTACGTGTGTTAGATAGCAGAAATGAGTCGTATGAAAGTGGTCATATAATACTGACCGTATTACGTCAATTATAAGCTCATGCTGTATGATTTAATGTATTTACCGTTTCATACTAACTAATATTGAAATAAAAAGACTTACCAAGCGTTTTAAATTTCCATATTTCCCCTGAAATCAAATTTTGGTGAACTTGTAAAAGCTATGAAAGAGGTGTTTTGATAATTGATAAAATTTCCAAGATAACTCATTCACTGTAATGTTGTTGTTGTTGTTCATGATGATCTGACTGATAAAATGGGTACATGATTTTGTAATCTCAAGTGTTAGATATTAGTTAAATTTAGATACAGAAAATCAATTGCCGGGCCATAGAACACCCGTCGTCTGCAGATACGGACGATATTTATTTGCCATGGCTGATAAACTTGGTCTGGCTGATAACTAAAGGTACACCTGACAAAGACATGAGGTTCATTTCGAAATTTCTTTTGTCTGTTTACTTAAATTTGTTGTAGCTCTTACGAAATATCTTATCAGAATCCATTGGGAAATTGGATATATGGGTTTCTTGAATTTTAAGTAGAGATACTGTCTTATATATTGTAATAATCGATCGTATTTTGTAAAAGAGATTTGAAAAACAATATTTTTATTTAGTGTTATACGAAATGCATAAAAGCGTTACAAATGGTTGTTCCCTCAATAAATGTTTGAATGTCAAGGACGTATTTATATTGAAAGTTATTAACTCTGAATATTCACATTCGAAAGAGGAAAATCAAATTTTGTCATTTTTGGTCTCACATAAAAACTGTATGTCAACCTTGACCTGTGTACAGTTTCAGTACAGTGATATCAAATCCGAGTATGTACTGATGAAATCAGGTGTTATTTAACGGACACAGACTGCGATTGCATCATGTTTACCACAGTTTTGCACTACAATTTTCCATTTCTTGACACCTGTCTGACCCTTTGGTTGAAGTACCCGTGCAATATGACCGTCCTCATTTATGTAGTTTTAATTAGTACTTTAATCTCCCATATTTCTTTCTCACCCATTTGTTTTGTCGTACACAGTATGAGGTTACCAAGTTATGAAACTGTACAATTAATAACAAATAACCATAGCATTTTTTGGAGTTAAGTTGTTGGTTAGAATATCAGAATGGGGAAAGACTTAAGAATGGGTTTCAAAGTAACCGAGTCAAAGATTTTGAAGTGAAATTTACATCGTTTAAGATTATCGCTTGCAAACCAGTTACAGGGCTGTCAGGGACAGCTTGTATCGTTTCTGTTAGTTTGTCAGTCTGCACTTGTTAAGAATGGGTTACTTTCAATAACTTTAAAGTTCTAGGACTTTTACTTCACACAGAAAACAAGATAATATAGATAAGTAATATTTGATTTAAATTTTCTGCAATTTTTCGAAGATGTTGGTTTTTGATATGTTGTAATGGGTTTTCCAATAAATGTACGTTTATATCAAACTACTGCGTGAAGGTTTACTACAAAGTGGAGCGTTTGTTTTTGTTGAACAAGACTTGATACCCTGATATCGCCGGGACAACCGTCGAATATGACTGTACTGATAACGTCTTGATAACAGCTCTTCTGTCAAAACTGTCTACTTGGTCAGTGTACTGTGTACTTGGAATTTTGATGTTGACTTTTGTATTTGAACAGTATAACAAGTTGTACACTAATTGTTTGTGTTTAAGTGAGACGGACATATCAAGCATATAATGTAATTTTCAAAAATAAAAAAATATATATTTATATATATAAAGAACTCATTAAAAAGGTAAGTCTAACAGCATTCTTTTAATCATTTCTTTTTTCGATATCAAAATGTTATAATATTTTAGTTTTGACTTTACTTCCTACATACATTCTATGTACTGTAAACATACCCGCTTAACCATCGGTGTTACCTTTCTACTCGTTGGGTAGAATTTAAAACAATCATGTGTTATCTGAGATTTCCCTTATTATGGGGCACGGTGTCAAGCACGGTGCCATGAACGCAAAATTTGGCAGCCCCTTTTCACCACAATTTTGTAGAAGTACAATTCATTTATCTTTGGGATTACTTTATCTGAAACTCTATTGATCTTAATCAACAGTGAATGTAATTTAATCCAAATTTAAAGGTCATGGTAATCCCTCTAGGACAGATAAGCGTGTCGACCTTTCATTAAATATTATATTGGCGTATACATGTATTTTCTGAAAGCTACCAACGTCATGGGAAAGTATTCTTAAATAAACAAGTGGTTGTTCTCTGTCGTTCAGTTTGTTGTTATGTAGATTATCACTGGATTCTTATTTAGCACGTATAAGATTGAAAGAACGAGAAAATTCAGGAATTTGTTAGGTGACCGTTCGGACTGAATTCAGAACATAATTGACATAACTCGAAAAAGGAAAATATTCTCGAAATGAAGTCTAACAAAGTCTGTGATTTATTTACAGTCGTCAAAGAAAACAAAATCATGACTGCGCGGGCGTCTAGTCCGTCCTCCATATATCACATTCCTGGAGCGACCATCACACAGCGACCTTCAATAGATGTCAAGGTCAAGTCCTTGTCATATACGGTAAATCCGGCGTCGTTGTCATGGTGGCAGAAACTGTCTACAATGCAGTTGCCATGGGAATGGGTGGACAATTCGGAACCTCAGCAAGTGCTCAACAATGTGTCTTTCGGTATTAACAGTGGACAGATGTTGGCAATTATGGGTAATTCTGGTAGGTACCTATTGTATATTTAGTTTCGTTTAACTTGGATAAAAACATGTGTTAGTTGTTTTTAAAACCAATATTTTCGTGAACTAGATCTTAAAAACTTCTCGTCCGTAACTCGTTTTGAAATTTTTCAATATTTCTGTCCATCAGTCTGCGTTTCTACAGGTAAAATGTGAAAAGAACTCCTAACCCTTTAAACCACTGCAGCTGAAGCATCGTCGGATACCTACAGTGCCTTAGTAATGACGTGTAGTAATGACGTGTGTAGCCGACAATGTAGCTGAAGAAGCAGAGCTGACATTTATTATTGGAAAATCCTGTTGAAACGACAATATACTGTCATTTTAATTACAGATATTTGTTTCAGTAACGTAATTCCCTAAACCAGTGACTTTATATTTAAACTAGGAAGATCATCGGGGTAATCCAGCGTCGATAACCTGTAAAAATCTACTGTATACTTTTTGGCTTTGCCTCATCATAGTTAACGAACGACATATCGCTGGTCTAATGGCAGTGACTAACAAATACACAAAACACATTTCAGTTGTGTCTGCTGGTGACAGTTTGTTATTACTCATCTATCGCTTTTGCCATTTAGGTAGTGGAAAGACAACTCTGCTTGATGTGATAGCATGTCGTACGGAAGGTGGCGGGTTAATATCCGGTGATGTTTATCTGAACAATGTTGCCCGTACGAGCACTATGGTGCGTGGGTGCTCGGCCTATGTTAGGCAAGATGACAGACTGCTACCACACCTTACAGTTAAAGAGACGCTAATGTTTGTAGCACAACTGAAGCTTCCAACAACGTTTACAAGTACACAGATTAGGAAAAGGGTATGTATATATTCATTTAATGCCTTATTGCGAAGAAAAAGAATAAAAACCTATCCCCACTCTGTATCTATCGGAACATTTCACATCTAAGTCAATACTGACTGAGAAAACTTGAACGGCGTATATCTACATTTAGCTGATTACAATATGAAAAAGTCATCTTTTTGGTGAATATCGATGTAATCTTTGATATTTTCATATCCTTTGCTTTAAAGGTAGAAAGTGTTATCAACGAACTCGGGCTTAGTCACGTGGCTGACAGTAAAGTAGGCGGAGCCGAGGATAGAGGTGTTTCAGGCGGCGAAAGAAGGCGTGTCAGTATTGGCGTACAACTTTTGCTAGATCCAAGTGAGTCTTTAAAATTATTAAAATTATTATAAACACATTTACAAACTCGCTCATTACTTTTATAGGAAAAGAGAATGCAACGGTCTTGCGTCTGGTTAGGCTACATGTACCCGTTCCTGCATTAGAATGTTGACGATTCTATAATATGGTTAATCAAGAGAGAAATTCCTCAAAACAAATTTGTTTTATATTTGTAATCTTAATTCGTCTTTTTGTTTCTGTCATTTGTGTCCCTCCTTGATGATGTAATTTCCGTCAGTAAGTAATAACAACACAACAGTATGCGAATAAACTAAATGAGTGCACTTACACTTTACACAAAGATAATCAGTAGTCAACATTTAGCAAAACAATATGCACAAAAATGAGGCTGAACTTACCTTTAAACGGCACAGTAAAATGGGACATTCTTATGTCTCTACAAATTATGATGATACGACATGAGATCATCGTGAGCCACTTTGCCTACTACTCAACTGTTTGCAACGTATGTCAGGTTTGTCACACTACCCCTAAGAGCACCTGGGAACCGTGTAAAATATACTAAATACAGTTAGCTCGGCTTTACCACACCTGTACTTCTGCAACTACACTGCATGACTGCGTATGAAATCAACACGTTTCCCAGGGTCTCTGCTGCCTTTTCACAGAGCTCTGAAGGATCCATAACAAATACTTTCTCAGCACATCAGGACCCGTGGGGTGGAGATTGAAAGCTTACGTTATGGTGAATGCCAATATCAGGATATGTAGCTGTAAATTTAAACAGGTTTCATAAATAAACGAACCCATATTTAATAGAACAAATAAGGGTATAGCTTTCGGTAGCTTTTTGAGGTTTGGGTGTAATCAATAGCGTGATAGTACTTCCTTATGACAAATGATTTGATAAAAAAATTTTTTTATCGCACTCAAAATTTATTCTGATCGAACCGTCTCTGTAGGTTATCAGATTGTCTAAAGTTTTTGTGTTGTTCTCTTAACAAAACATCTTGACATTATTGCTGTCCGGCAATACTAAAGCTTTGATTTTATTTACTTATATATTGATATAAGCAAGGTTCTAACGACATTTTTAAACCGAACCATATTAGGCCTGAGTGTCAGCATCAAACAACCGTGTGACTAATCTGTACCATATACATAAATATGGTCGCACATTAGATTTCATTTCATATAAACTTTCATTCAATGAATTAGGGAATAATATCATTACGCGAGCCTGTAGTTAGAAAAATAGAAAACGTCTTTTGAAACAGAACATCTCTCTAATAGCAAATTTAAAAATGACAATTTAGAAAGAATAATGGATTTTAAGCAACAAGTGAATGTGTAAAGTTATGTTTGTTTTGTTATATTACCCATGTGCATTATAAAGAAAATTGCATTACAAAGAACTTGTGTCTTGTAATAAATATATAAATCTGCCGTAAAACTATACATTTTAACACTGATCAAATAAACAAAACCACGACGATTTTCTCTTGTTGTACAATTTCGTTGAACAAAAATTCATTTATAGAAGCAATATATAATTACAGGTATTTTGTTTCTTGATGAACCTACCTCTGGTCTAGACGCTTTCACCGCGCATCATCTCGTCGAAACGCTTGCAAAACTGGCAAAAAATAACCGTACTGTGTTGTTATCCATACATCAGCCAAGGTCAGTATTTATTCTTAAAAAGAAATATTCGTATTTCATTTTGAATACTTTATGCAAAAACAAAGAATATATTTTATATTTATTCAGTTCTTCTTAACTGACTAAATTAACATGCAGCCATATTCAGAAAAACAAAATTCACGCACACGGACTAAATCAAATCCATATTTATTCATAAAATTGATTGCTTTTGCTGGCGGTAATTCAGTTCTTTTCGCAGTTGTTACATTTTAAAATAGCAACGAACGGATTTATTACTCACTTAGGAGAAATGGAAAACCTCGGTTTTGAAAAAATCCAATAATATGATTTTGTCAGTAAATGGATATCGCAAGAATACAAGGAAACTGTACGCGTCATAGCTGGCACTGGTGAACGAATAAAAGACACAGTACCACAGACTTATTTGTAGAAAGGACCGAAATTATTATAGGGCCAATTTGAGACTTAGTGCCCATCTTTTTGAATATTGGAAAGTGTCATTTTAAGAGCAATCGCTACATGAAAATTAATTCAAAATGTCAGAAAGTTTGTTAATTTTAAATGCAATTCAAACGTTTAATATATTGTAATTTTAATTTTCTGTGCTTTTCAGGTCAGACATATTTGAGTTGTTTGACATGGTGTTGGTATTGTCGAAAGGTGAAATGGCGTACTTCGGTCAAGCCTCAAACATGGTCAGCTATTTCAGTAACCTTGGATACCCATGTCCAGAATTTACAAACCCTTGTGATTTCTATGGTAAATAGTGTTATAAATAGCTGTGTATAATTGACTCGTGTTAATTCTACACCAAGTCTTACTGCAGAAAAGTTTTAGCGTTCCAACTTTGGAAGCATGTTTTCTTCATAAACTTGTATCTTTTCATTATCAAAATGCCTTAAAGACTTAAAACTTAACCCCGCACCCCCTCCGGAGAAGTTAAAATGCTTAATCAACTCTTGCCAGTATTACGTTTCCGTGTAGACAGGTTTTTAGAGCTATTTTATATTAAGCTTGCTTCTGCTTTACACAATTTTTCTGCTTTAAGATAACTCTAGCAGCCAATCAAAATAGATGTAAAAGTAATTAAGTCCCCTTGTCTTATTTCTGTGCTACCTTGCTGTAGTTTTCCTTGATACTTATTACTTTCATTTTGTTTAAATGTGTTCGTTAATATCTTGTTGTGCTTTGCTTTCATCAAGCTAAGAAATGAGTACTCCTGCAACAGAGTTGTTATCCTCGTTTCAGTCGATCTTGCCACTGTTGACCCCACGTCAGAGGAGACAGAGAGAACCAGTACAGCAATGGTAGCCACCCTGGTCCAGGCGTACAAAGACAGCGAGAAGGAGCTGACCGGAAGTAGCTCGAGCAACAAGGAACGTGAGGAGAAGAACAAGGAACATTGGCCAGTGTTAGCCATGTTCAGAAACCTGGAGCACCAGCCAGGACCACTGAGACAGTTCTGGATATTGTATAGGTATAAATAAAGTAAAGTAAAATCGTCATGATAATGTGACATTTCAATTTCCCATTCAGACTAATTCTACACACTGACAAAGCTGCTGTCGTTTGTCAGTTTCTTCTATCATGAAACGAACGAAATTTGATCTGTCAACACGAAGGTAAAATAAAGACCTGAAATGGGTGGAATATGAGTTTCGTAGCAAACAAAATACTTTCAATACTCCGTTGCTTGTCATGAACATAAGATCAAGACCTGAAATTGGTGGAATATGAGTTTCGTAGTTAACAAAAAACAATACTTCGTCAGGGGCGTAGCAAGGGATTCTGAAGGTGTACGCAGAATCGTAGGGGGGTCCGGGGGCATGCTCCCCCTGAATTTTTTTTTCAGTAGATCGAGTCAGGAGCGTTTTGGCGGGTTTTTGGCATAAAATAAGTCAAATTTTTTCACCAATTTTACTCGATTTTTGTTTTACTTTTTCTCATGGAACATCTACAAACAACTATTCAAAAAGATTTTCTGGACCAATGTGTACACAGCTGCGTATTTTGCGTACTGGTAGCTACGCGCCTGTCCGTTGTTTGTTTATTTGAGATAAGCCCTCTTATTTTCAAACACTAATCTGAACTTTCTGTCCTTAGTTTTAAGTGATTTTCATTTTTCCTTAATCTCTTTTTTCAGACGATCAACGAGAAATATTTTTGAAGATTATGGTTACTTGGCAACGCAGTTTATCCAAGCCGTTGCTATGTCAATTGTTGTTGGGTTTGTGTATTTCAACCTTGGGCTCGACCAGTCATCAGTTAGGGACAGATTTGGAATGATGTACATTATAGGTGCCTTATATCCCTATATGGTTGTTTTAGACCTCATTGGAATATGTAAGTATATTTTGTTTCAAAACTTTTATATATTAATAAAATACTTGAGGTAAAGTGTATTGCTTAATTTGACTATAATATCTAAAAAAATAAAAGCGAAAACTGTTTTTGACACAGATGTTTTAACAGAAGAAAATAAAGGTTATGTTTTATCAAAGAATTATTGGAGTAGAATTCATCACATGACAAATCTCGTTCGGAATACAATATAACCATTACATATTGTTTTATATTTAACACGTGTAATATAACAGCTAACAAATCATTACGCATTTACTTCTTGCTTCAAATTATTTTTCTTATTTATTGTCATTTTTAAAAATTTTTATCATATAAACGTCTTATTTCAAAAAGATATCTTCTTTGTTCAGTTTTTCCGACATAATTGACGTTTCTTCTGGAACTATTTTCTTAGCGGATGTTTTGTAATGGCTTTTTCAATATAGTTAAATAAATATAGCTGCGGTAAGACCTATTTACCGTTGTTTTCGCCAGAGGTTTGCCTAATAACATTGTCTTGAACTCGTTAAATAAACGTTTCAATGAAATGAAAGCTCGTGTCAGATCCTATATATCAGATTAACAGTTCTTGATATTTATAACATCTTGTGATACACTGAACTTTTGAATCATAAGAATACGGTATGCCTTTGTAAGTAGCGATTGTTATATAACTTAGTTCTGTACTTATGCAATATACTGGATATGTATACAGATCAAGTATTCTTACATTTGACCAGATACTTAAAATATCACTTTGCCGTTTAGATCACAAAGAGCGATCGTTTTTGTACTTTGAGTTGGAAGACAGACTATATGGCATATTCCCGTACTGTTTTGCAAAGGTACAGTTTAACTCTGTTATAGTTTTTTTTCACTTTGTTTTGTTTTGTTAATTACAAATCATCTCAAATAATACGAGTAGTTCTTTTAAATGACTTGTGGCCAGTAATCTAAAATATTGAGACACTAACATCAACTTCAACTTATTACTGCCAAAAGTCAATACTGACTATACTAGGCGTTTGCCAATGTTCAGCCAAAGTGGATAGCAAACCTTAGTTGTAGGTTGGAGATATGTTTGTCTTCAAAGGATACTTCAAGGCTAAAGTGTTCTAACTTGAACAGTGATATTCTGTTCATTCATTACTTGAAATTTAGTCCAGCACTCAAATATTAAGGATCATTTATCTTTAGTATTACAATATGCAAGTTATATATAATCTGACTCGTAGATACAGATCTTTAAAAGTACATTATAGTTCTATTATTAAAAACCGATCTTTGTTTTGTGAAGTCCTACATTGTTTTTTACACAAAGGTCAATACACTTAAATATTCTTCATATTTGTTTTTCAGGTGTTAAGTGAGCTACCATTCCATGCGTTTTACGTGGCGGTCTATGCTGTACCGGTGTACTTTATAGCGGGACTCAAACTAAACGTTGATGACTTTCTCACAGTATTTGCTATACTTTTTCTACTTGTTTACTGTAGCCGGACGCTGGCCATGTTTTCGGCTGCAGTCATGCCCACATTCCAACTTGGATGCTTCTTTGCCCAAACTTTCTTTTCCATGTATATAATGTCGGCAGGGTTCTTCATCAATCTGGATAATATATTCGATGGTAAG
The DNA here is from genome assembly GCA_012932295.1 of Cyclina sinensis. Taxonomy (NCBI): domain Eukaryota; kingdom Metazoa; phylum Mollusca; class Bivalvia; order Venerida; family Veneridae; genus Cyclina; species Cyclina sinensis. The sequence continues at coordinate 2,529,728 of JAAONU010000011.1, forward strand.
TGATCTTGTTTTAACACTTTTTGACATATATTTCGTAATTCATTTTCGTCTGTGATACACACAGTGTGTATGATAGTACCAAAATGACATTACTACGCTAGTTGTAACAACAGATGCCTTTTAATGAAATCATTATGTTAATTTACTGTTCAATAAAATGAAATCATTCTTATATGAATTCATTCACAAATGTTTTCCACATGGTTAATTATAATGGAAGCATTATTCAATAGAATTCGTCATATCAAAAACTCAGAGTTCTACTTTCTGCAGATCAGATAAAAGCCTACACCAAAAAAAAACGTAATAATTCTAAACAGTTTTAATCCTTGTGAGCAGTGCTTTTATTTTTGTACATAAAATTTAATTTTACCCATACATAACATTTTCTGTATTTATTATTGTTATTTCAGGTCTGAAGTGGGTCTCATCAGTATCATATTTAAAGTGGGGTTTTCAGGCGTTATGCAAGGTGCAGATTCTTGACCTAACGTTTACATGTGAAGACGCCATACCAGGATCATGTATCAAAAACGGAACAATGGCATTAGAAAGTTACTCACTTCAAGGGAACTCTGTGTGGGAAGCCTGTGTTGTGATGGCATCTTCGTGCCTAACTTATCTGTTACTGTTCTTTATAGGAATGAGATTTGTTCCTCAAAAACCCCACGAAATCTAGTCACAGTATTGATAAAAGTCTTTCCTCTAAGCTACCGCACAAAGTTTCAAAGACAGTGTAAATTTATTGGTTGCATGTGTTTTAATATAAGAAATGTCAACATCAATGGATGAATGTTTCATAATATGGCAGATCAGCATGAATATAAATTAAAAGAACATGTGTGCATTGTTAAGTGATAAAAATACTGGTAAATGTAACATTGAGACATCGGATGTTATAATTAAAGGATGTTTTTCAGCTAATACATTTTTTGATACTTACACCTGCATATTTGCGAAATACGATGTGTGTTTCCTTGTCAACAAATGTCTGTTGCTAAAGAAACATAAATCGATAGTGGAAACCATATTTACAATATTCACACACAATACATAGCTGCCATATTTTGTTAGAGCCTTTGACATGGTCTCTTTACTCTTGTTATTATATTATGTTATTTATTTCTTGTATTTTGTTATTTATTGTCAGAATTCTTTTTTTTTCTTTTATATTTAATTACTTGTTTCGACATTTACTTTTTAAATGCAGCAATGTTCAATGCACGATCAATGCAAAAAAATGTACAGATATCTTTTTTATGTTACCTTTTCATTTTCCTTTCATGAAAGATCACTATGTCTATGAAGATAAGACCCAAGTTCTAAATCACATATACTCTCATTTCAAATCATTCATTTCTAAAGTAGTTCGTAGATTAAGTTGTATTAACTTTTTTAATTAAATGATGTCAATTTTGTTTAAAAGAAAAAAAATAACATATCACTAGATATGATCAAAATTTGACTATTTTCACATCAGAATGTGCTGGCACATTTTTGCAATCTGAGTTTCTCTAATGAACAAAATATGCAACAAGTAACGATTATATAGAAACTGAATGGACACTAGTACTGCTTTAATAGTATACATTATCCAGATTAGTATTGAAGACTTGAACACGTGGATTCAACTACGTATATTATTAGAACACTGGAATTCAATGCTCCTGTCTACTGTGTATGCAAGATGAAGCTACCAACTCTATTGTTAAAACGTTGTACTAAATCTATATGATCTGCTATATTTTATAAATCATGTGTCGAAAAGCAATTTAGAATCGACAATATGACTAGAGTCAATTAAGGCAAAGTGGTTTTGCAACATTCATCTTTAAATCCCCGATTTAACTGTTTGTATGTAACAAGTGAAACATTCCTGTATATACGAACAAGTTTTTTTGTCTTGATTCGAAATCTTGTTTCTTATTACAATTGTTAACACTGATTGGTTTTCATAATAAATTGTTGATCAGTTCGCTTTTTAGTTGTTGTGATTGTGGCAAGCTTACAGAATGGCGCTGTTCTATAAGTAACACCTTGCAAATGGTAAGTAAATGGTAAATCTGCAACAAAGATAAAAAAGTCTAGAGATGCTTTTACCAACATCAGAAGAATATTTTACGAAATCTGATGTAACAAATGTTTCATTAATAACATAGGTGGTGATATTGCAATTACTGATGACGTTGCACATTTCAAAATGTGTCTCTAATTATGTTGCTTTATAGCAAATGGCCAGATGTTGCCTTTATGTGATTGAGCAAACAAAGCGACAACATTAATGTAGGCTTATCGAAGTTTCAAAATAGAATGACTAGTCATTAACATCCACTTATGTAGACTGTTTTTGTAAGATCGTTCTTTGACAGGAATTGTAACAGTCCGATATAATGTAATCACTGTCCAAAAGCTGATTAAATTAAAGAGACCGATTTCAAAACATTGGTAGACAAAAGACTTCATACATCAGCGTTTTACTTTATGATTTGTATAGGCCTTTGCTCATTTTCTTTCACCCAGCTGTGTTATACTTACACGAAAAAGAAAGTGTGCACTTTTATATTGGGCATACCCTTTTTGTACGTTAACAAGATGCCACGGCTTCAGGAAACGACGTTACTGACGTCCCTAGGCAGTTTAACTGTCAGAATACTAAAATAAAACTCCAACGACGTTACCATCAGAATGGAAGCGTAAGAGATCGTCCATAATCCGGTAGACCGAAGGCGACAACGATACGTCAGGATAGACATTTGACGTTGACACACTTAGTCATCGGTTTAAAACCGCTACAAGCACTGCAAACTCGTTAAGGGCTGGGAGGCCTTCTGAAGACCATATCCTTATCAACCGAGATCGTGCTCTCAGATTTGTATGGGCCCGCCGTCAATTCCGTTGGAAGCGTGCCATGTGGTCTAGTGTGCTCTTTAGTGATGAGTCGCAATTTAACCTTAGCACTGCTGACTGTAGAGTTCTGGTATTTACAAGTAGAAGGAAAAGTTTTGACCAGAACTGTTTAATAGAGCTAGATCGTTTTGGAGTGGGTAGTGTAATGTTCTGGGGAGGTATAAAGGGCGGTAGAAAAACAGACTTTGTTGTTATGCATGATTATTTAAATGCCCAAGGTTATATTGACCAAGTTTTACACCCATTTGTTTTCCCTTTCATACAACAGAACCCTGGTTGTTAAATGCATGATAACGAAAGGCGACATACACTTACTTATATTTACCAGGAATTGTCTCCATAACGTTAACCTCTTACTTTGGCCGGCTCGCTCTCCAGACATGAATCCCATTGAACATTTATGGGATTTGCTTGGTCGGAGAGCAAGGAAAAACCATGTTATCAACATTATCAGTGATTTGTCTGAAGCCTTAGTTCATAAATAAGACGTTACGTCAGGTACATGCGGTCTAGAATACTTGCGTTGATCTGTAGACGAGGAGGCCACAACAGATACTGATTAATTGTCACTTAACTTGAAAAATATCCGAAGGCAAAAAAAAGCAGTTGCAAAACATTACAAATCTGAAACTTTTACTTTTCACCGTTACGTTATTCAGTCGTAAAAAATATTCTGATAATTATCAAATTTCAATCAAAAGTAAAACATCGTGTAGCTAATACATTGTTGCACATTTTGACACTAAATTTGCTTATGTTTTGCTTTTATAAGTATTAAAATCTTTCCTCTAATCAAGTGCACACTTTCTTTTTCCTGTTAGTATAGATGGATTACAAACCTACGGAAGCCCCAAGGGACATTTAAAAGTTTGTTAGTTTTGTTTGTTTGTTTTTTGTTTTTTTTTGGGGGGGGGGGGGGGGTGCATGAATTATTACATAGAACTTTTAATTACATTTACATAGAACATTTATTACATAGAACTTATACTGTACAACTTATTTATTGAAGAAAAGTTCGTAACAAAACAATCTACAGTAAAGTTGTACATTTCCAAAAATGGATTACATTCAGAGAACAGCATGGAACGTGCTAACAAATAATTAATATGTGTAATGCTTAGCACGTGCATATTATACACAAACCATATATAATTTTATATATACATCGTACTACAGCAAGTAACATCGAAACCGTAATTTTGACCATTTAATGTTTCTCGTATGCCCAGATTCACAGGAGGCAGGTTACAAACCCCTTCTGGAAGAATTAGGAATTACAATAAACTTGCAACCAACCAGTTTGGCCGTTAGACGACCCATTCTCTGAGCAGTATTAGGCGCATTCGTCACCCCCTGGATCAAATTAAAGTAACTAAGTGAGTGAGTGAGTGAGTGAGTGAGTAAATGTCTTATTACAGTGTCTTCTACATCATATAACTACAAACAAACTGCATACAAGTACCGGCCCAGTTGGCCTAAAAGACACCTTGAATAATCCAATTTTTAATAACATGGTTATGTTTAAAAGAAATAATAATAACACTTATTAGGATATGGTAGTTTTTGTACAATGAGAGGAGTTAATATCAAAATATAGTGACAATGAATAACATAACGTAGAATTTATCAGAATAAAAATAATTTCTTTTAAATATTATGACCACCAGAAATATGTTTAATGAATAGGCTTATTTAATGAAAAGTCAAAGCTGCTTTTAAATAATTATCAGCTGTTTAACAGTAATATAATCATTATACTGTAATAAACCTTTGTTGTATTCATGATTAATTTATACAGAAATATGATGAAAAAGTTAACTAGTTAACACCCTATCACATGATGAAAATATGTCAAGGCTTGTGTGTGATAATAGCGAAGTAAATTACATATGCAACTAAGAGCTATACATGTTGCCTAAAGAAAACGTTCGTTTTGAAAATACAAGCTGTGTGTCGTAAATAAGGTCTAGTGTTGACCTTACTGATATGTTAAACATGCTAAATTTGAATTTGAAAATTACACTGTTTTCTTTGACAAACTCGGTAAAATTGACCACAGCCACATCCTTGTGGAATTATATATAGCGGCACAGTCAACTAAAACTGACCAAACACGTTTACTACTACAGTAACGACAAGACAACAATTATTCTCTAAATGTTGTATTGAGAATTATTTATGATTATCCCCCGCCCACGCCCTTCTTCGAAGAAGTGGAGGTATATTGCTTTGCACATGTCGGTCGATCGGTCGTTTGATAGGTCCGTCAGTCCGAAGACCAGACCTTGTCCGATCAATTAGTCATTAAAGTGAGTATTTGAGTACGTACCATCTGACCCACAATCCTCAAACTTAATAGAGTGGTTGATCTTATTCTGTAGAATATCCCTTTTGTTTTTGGGTCAGTAGGTCAAATGTCGTAGTCACAGTGACTTCAATTTAAAAACGGTTTCCACTCAATAACTCCAGTACCATTTGTCCTGTAGCCTTCAAACTTCATGGCGTGGTTACCCTTATTGTGTAAAAGATCCCTACTGTTTTTGGAGCCAGGAGTTCAAAGGTTAAAGCCAAAATTTGAAAACGATCTCAACTCAACAACTGTAGTACCATTTGTCCAAAGGTCTTCAAGCTTCATATGCTGGTTACCCTTATTATGCCCACCATCGAAGAAGCGGGGGTATATTGCTTTGCAAAGCTTTTCCGATCAAAAACTTAAGAACGCTTCGGCCTACAGTTCTCAGATTTGGTGGGGAGGTTAGTTATGACCTGTAGATGATACATAGGTCAAGGTCAATGTAACTTTGACCACAAAAAGCTTTTCCGAGCCATGTCAGTTCAAGGTAAATGTCACACTTAAATGTATTTTGTTTCAACCTTTAATTTTGTTGCCGGTCAATATCTCCTTTACCTTTGAACCAATTTTCTTGAAACTTTGGTCAAATGTATAACTAATTGTAGAAGGCACAACCAAGCCTCCATCTATCGGTCTGTCTGTCTGTCTGTAACAATTTCTTTTTCGCTCCATATCTCTTGTACTCAAGAACGAATTCTCTTGAACCTTTGGTCAAATGTTTAATTCTGTCAGATGATGTGCAGAACACATAACCCAGGCAGGTCAGTTCAAAAATAGGGTCACACTTGAAGGTCATTTGTTCAAGCCTTCAGTTTCGTATTGTCATTGCAATTCTTAAAGCTTTCCCACAATCCAATATGCCACTATAAATGCAATTCCATGTTACTCATACTACTTTAAACCTTTCTAGACGCTGGCGGCAGGGGATATAGCAGTCCTTGGACCGTCTTGCACCTATTGTTTTACTGTAGTTTCGTTAATGAAAGAGCTTTACACATATTTTTAACTGACATAAAACTGACATCTCTCTTACTTCTTCAGTTTTGAATAAAGTTATCAAATCAAATGTGTAATGCTAGGCATTAATCTATTTGTATACATGCATAAACTATTACTAAAAAGATTGTGGCACAACAAATCTTTTGAATAGATCTAGTAAAGTTGTGGCAATTAATGAAAAGTAAGAAAGAGACTGTGTTGATAAAGTTAGAAGGAACAGTGTGGGGGTGGGGGGGGGGGGGGGTGTGCTCTCCAGTTGGCTTAGAGTTGCTCTTTGAAATAGTATTTTTATGTTGAAAATGTTGTGTCCCATGTTATGTTCTTCAGCCAGACCTTAAAATTATACGATTTCTGAATAAACCAAAGGAAAAAGATTTGCTTTGGTTTACTGTCCTGGGTTCACAATAACAAGTAATTATTATTTTACGAGGAAAGATATCTTACCACGGGAAATGATCTTTCTTTACTTGTACCAAATTTTGTCTAACTTTGCTTTTAAATCAAAGAACATGTTAGAAATACGTATAGTACAGTATTTATTTAGTGATATTGCAAAACATTAAGAAAGGCTTTTCAAGAAGACTTGACATGAACAAGAAAGAAAGACATATACCATTATTTTAGAGTGAATAGAACATAGTTCGATCATTATCCCATCAGTACATTTATCTTTCTAAATAAGTAAAACTATATGATTCTGTCACTTTAAGATTTATCGAAACCATTGCTGGGCTCTCTAGTAAAGAAATAAATTTTATGTAAGATGTTTACACATAAACAGGCTGTTGTTATAAAGTGTTGCCTAGAACATGTTGTTTGGACAAAGCTCCATACAATACCGGGTATTGTTTTACTTCAAAAGCAATGCAATTACATGCCGAATATAACCTGATGTTTTGCATTTCTTACATGGGTGATTTAACGCGACATTTTGTTGTTCTTTGTAACATATTGTCAGATATGTCAGCACAACAGGAAACTATAAAAGAGCTAACCACTTACACTGTTTTATATTTACAACTTCTTGTGCTCTGAGTTGTTCGTTGAAGCCAAGAAACTAAGGATGGAAACAAAGATTCTGTTGATTGCTGTGTGTTTGGTTGTTTTGATCTGTGGTTCTGTACATCGCAGTAAGTTAGAGGTTTTTTGTTTAGATAATTTAAAATCAAAAGAAAAATAAACTTTATCTGATGTAAACATTTTTCACTGCATTCCGTGTAAATACAAACAAACAAAAAATGAGCATATCTTTATAATTAGTGGTTTAATCGTCATTTGATTTTGTCTTTTCGTTAAAAAGGAAGAAAGAAAGAAGATAATAATCATTGCAAGAGAATTTGATAGATATTGAAAATAACGCTGACAATTACTCTTATAGCAATACATATATGCTCTTATTATTTAACACGGTACTCTTATAGCAATACATATATGCTCTTAATATTTAACACGGTACTCTTATAGCAATACATATATGCTCTTATTATTTAACACGGTACTCCTATAGCAATACATATATGCTCTTATTATTTAACACGGTTTTCGGTTACTTGTTAGTGTACCTTTCGGAAGTAATTGTTGAAACGTACTTAAATGAAAATTCACCTACCAATATCAGCACCGAAAGTTTACGATGTTTGTGAAGTTGGCGGCCCGGCGGCCTGGCGGCCTAAAATATACATTGTCTATCACAATAGAAATCAGATATTTGAACTAAATGTCTACAAACAACAACAAATTAAGGGGTTTTACGTGTATTTTTGAAAAATTGCTATCTTAAGGCCGCTGGCGGCGTAGCGGCCCACCGGCCTAAGATTTACATAGAGTATCACAGTTAAAATGGTAGTTTTGCGAACACATCACAAAACGGTCTAGATAATGTAAATTATTGCAGTACATGTGTGATACAATTGTTCAATATTTACTCATCTTACGGCTCTATTTACGTGCACATGTACATTTTAGAACATTGAATCAGACGGTGTCAGACATATATTGGAAAGGTGAGGTTGTACGTCAGTGCAGAATATTAAAAAGATGAATGAAATAATAACGAAACTACTTTTCGGGCGTTGCAATAAATTTCGTTTAAAAATAGATTTACAAAAAAGCGTACAATACATCATTGCACAGCAAAGCTTTCCTAGTATAATCTCGTTGTACCTTATCAGTAAGCTCAGAAAATAAAGCATCTGGCGATTTGAGATAAATTTAAATGGTTAAAATATTGTCAAGCAGAAATAACAAAGAATGTTATTTTCGCGCATGTTTCAAACTCATACAATGTTGAAAGTATTTTTTAATGCCCACTGGAGCTTTTATTACTTATATAGAATGTTCCCCTCCAAAGGTGAGTACATTCGGTGAGAGAAAGTTTGAATTAGCATCAGAAGACCATTTTTAGTTTCATCTGGTATATTTCAGCTGCTGGTTTTGAAGAGGAGACGAGCAATTATGAGGGCAATAAAAGAGTACGACGCAACCCATCCAGCCACGACACCAGTTCTTCCAGCTGGAACAGCAGTTCTGATAGCGACGACACCAGTTCTTCCAGCTGGGGCGACAGTGCTGCCAGCAACGACACCAGTTCTTCCAGCTGGAACAGCAGTTCTGATAGCGACGACACCAGTTCTTCCAGCTGGGGCGACAGTGCTGCCAGCAACGACACCAGTTCTTCCAGCGAGGGCAACAGTGCTGCCAGCAACGACACCAGTTCTTCCAGCTGGAACAGCAGTTCTGATAGCGACGACACCAGTACTTCCAACCAGGACAGCAATGACACCGGTTCTAATAGCGATGAAACTGAAACCTCTTAAAATTAATATTTTAGCATGCACCGTTGAAACAAAACACAATAAACACAAATATAAAAATTTAGAATTTACGGATTTGCAATGAACAAAACTGGACAAAATCTGAAATAAATCTGAAAACAGATGTGTGTGGGTCTGTTGTAAAAGCACCTTATCATCCAAATCATTTTATGTTTGACAAATGACGTGAAAATAATATCTAATGCTATTCATTTTATACGTAGATGGGAGTACCATAAGAGTTGCTTAGTTAATACAACTTGCGAGTGTTCAAAAAGGCTTATTCTTAACGTGACAGATTCCTTTGTTCAAGACTTTTTATGACAAGGAGAGACAGAACAGAACAGGACAAGACAAAACATAACGACTAGAATCTTTCGTTGAATTTATTTATCTCTCTGTTAGACAAATGGTATCAGGAAAACATAACACTATCGCTTTTTAGGAAATGGGGATGCTTTGTTGAAATACTGGACCATAAGCATTTGGAATACAACATTCCAGCAGTAAAGTTTCTATTGTATAACCGTGGAACCTTGTATAACATTTCCCCATAATGTATATTTACATCATACACGCTATTTAGACATAAATAGCACGATTTCATCTGACAGCTGTTGACAATCATGCTGTTGCATAAATAACTTTCCTTTTCGAGAACAAGTATATATACGCTTTCGTAGAGCAAGCAGATAATATAGATTATAGCCAGTAAAAGTTAACACGCATAAGTAAATTAATAGTTATGTATGGATGCTCAAAATAAGAAAAGGTCATGTATACAGGAATTTCTGTCATACGGTCACAAATTTTGCGTACATTTCATTTTAAGTTTTCAATTAGTTACCGCATTCAACCCAAGAAGGAGATAGTATTTGCATATTTTTAAAAGCAATTTGATAAATTGGCGTGTTTCTTGGTGTTTGGTTGGCATTAAATGTATGCCGGTACTGTTATGATTTAGCGATTGAAAATCGCCGGCCCAAAGACGTTGAAAAGAAAAGTTTAAAAAATTTAGATTCTGTCTGAAAACATTTGTTGTATTGCTTGTCCATCAATATGTATTATCAGTAATTTGCTAAAATCAGGTGCAGTAGCAAAGCTTAGATCTTTTACGTGTTGGTAAGGCAATACAATAGCAAACACCAAACAGATAAGATTTTATTTACATTTTTTTAAGGACCGTAGCTATGTTAGTAGTACCTACAGATAATACTTGTAAAGATACTGCATGTATATATCTATAGAATTTTCTTGGTAGCGATTCAATCCTCCAGCAGTCTGCAAACTTGTCAAGTTCACCAAAAGCAAAAGCATCCAGGTGACAGACCTTGTCTTTAACAAGAGTTAATTTATATAACATAGGAAACAGACTCAACAATGTCTATAAATGCCTATAAATCAAAACCGATATAATAGATGGTAATTTGACTGGCTCTTTGAAAATATGCTGAAGAATATTTAACGTCTGAACGACATTACATGAAATAACATAACAACCATTATTCTCCTATGATTAGGTTCTTCGGCTTATGTTACAATACAAAACGAAACATCTGGTAATCTCGATATGCTGGTCTCAATGCATCGCTAATAACTCAAATTTTGTAAACAAATTGTTGAGAACAAATTAGTTGAACAAATCAGATGTGTTTCGAAGTCAACATTAAACGTTAATGATCAATGTTTGAAGTAAGAAAAAGCGTCTTACAAAATAACAAAAATAATGCCAACAAATCTAGTATTTAAGACATCGGGGCAAATGGTTATTACAACATATCCACGCGTTTTCAATCGTATGCAGATAATCTAAAAAATAGAGAAAAAATGAATTAATTTGCGATCTTGACGTTTGTTGTGAAAATATATGATCAAAGGAATTGACACTCATAGATTAGTTTCAGCAACGTGCATTTTAATTCATCTGAAAATATCGAAGGTCAGGTAAGTTTTAACCGAGTTTTCCATATTATGTAGTCTACATTAATATGCTTATATGGATTACAAATGTCTAAATTAGGCGTTCCTGCTTTTTGCTATGCATTTTTATTGTAAGGTTAGTATAGGATGGTTCCCTGTCCCATACGGGGAGATTACGAGGGGGACATAGCAATGAAATGATCATATATAACCAAATTAAATCTGAAATTACTGACTAAACAGATTTCATTACGCAATTTTAGTTATAAAACCCAAAACGCATACGTCATACGCCAACATATGCTACGCCAACATATGCTATCGATTTGATGAAAGCACATCATGGAGTGTGATGTAATAGACGTGCCAATACCGAGTAATAAATTATAAAGTCCGAGACATTTCAAGTCGGCCAATTGCTTCTTATTCCCTATCCATTGAATTGAGCATTGTCATCAACCGTTTCCAGAATGAGAAATCAGTTACTGACGGTCACTGTTTGTTTTATATTGCTGGTCTGTGTTGCCATTATCGCAGTAAGTACCATTTGATTTATAGGCCTACATTCTATAGTAAAACTCTATAGTAAAACTGTCCTCAGTGCGAAGAATCTTATTTCATAATATGTATCTCATTTTAGAGTTTCGGATTAATTTAATCGCTGAAATCGTTGGTTTTTAGTGACCTTTCTAATCTTCGTTGAAAGTTTCAGATATATGGCCATCGAAATTTAACATCAACTCACCTGACACTGATCATCCTCATTCGTGCTATATCTAAAAATGTCTTATACATGTTGGTGTATAAGTCCGCAGTATTCACTGATAAAACATAATTACTTCATTGTCTTTAAGCAGAGATAAATAAGTGAGTTCATATTCATTCTTTTCGAGTCCGGCCATGTCGCCTAAATAATCAAAACAGAAAGAAATACAAGATCATTGTTAATTGTTGGATTCTATTTTTATTTCATTCATGTAAGCCAAACTAGTCTCAAAGTTCTTTCGAAGAAAGTTTTTGTTTATTCTAAATTAGAAAAGACGAACAGTAAGGAAATTGGCAATATTAAAACAAAATGTCTAATTGGAATTAGCTCCAATTTCATTTTAGGTGAGGCTGCAAAGGAAAAAAACACAAAAGGGAAAAGTTTCGGGTGGAGAAGCAAAAATGGGACCTGGAGAAGATTTACTGAAAGGTATGCAAACAGATTATCAAAAGTAGTTTTTACTTACTATATTACTTCTCAAAACAATTAAATGTTTACTATATGAAAATATTATTTATCTATAAAGAGTTCTTATTTTAAATTCGAAAACGAACGTGAATTTTTTTATTAGAAGAGTATCTCATCTACTTAATTACAGTATATTTGAAGTGGAACATTTTATTTTCCATCACACATTTAAACAACATTGTTACAAAATTACTTTATTTTTATGACATATATCGGGCCGTAAAAGAAAGGCAAGAAGGTTTACCACAAGGAGTCGTCTTTATCCGTTAAAGATCAAGTTTCACTTGAAAATGAATTTTAGAAAATATTCTGAAAAGGACATTAATATGGTTGAAATCAGGTGTCAACTACAATTAACAGGCAAAATGATACTGTTACCATGTTACTTTTTTGCGGGGAAAATGGAATCGTTATTTGATATTTTGCAATTACAATAGATATTTACAAAATATATATTGCGATAAATACACTTTCAGTTAATGCGGTTTGTTTCAGCTTTTTCTCAACTAAGAAATGGTCATCATGGTAACACCCCATGGGTTTATTAACGTGAATTAATAAAAAAAAATAGGTTTTCATTTTAGTTTTGCTTCAGTACACACCTACAAAATATTACTTATTTTTTCATTCAACATTGTTATTGCACACATAAAGGATAAATAGTTAAAACCAGTTCCGCTATTCTTTATAGGCAAGTACTCAGATACGCCACAGTTGACAGAAGGACAAAAGGAAGCAGGTACGTTTTCGTTGTAGATATAAAGAGATTCAGTGATGTCCAGCGTTTAGCAATATTATATGGTTGTGCATACAGAAACCCGGCTTCCACTAATAGCGTCTCAAAAGGTTTTATAATGTTTTTTATTCATAGAGTTGTTTTTTTTTAAATACTATGTAACTTTGGGTAAAGTTTCTATTGGTTTAGTTTTGAGTAAGTTTGGTTCAATTTATTCTTGTCTATGGTGGTGCGAGTTTTATATGCCAACCTCGGGGTCATAAAAAGACTGCGCTAGATTTGCATTTGAGGTTTGAAACCACCAGAAACGTTCCTTCTTTTTTTTCTTCATAATATTCACATATCTCCCAGAACTGTAGACATTAGAAGATCTACTTAAAATGGCTTTACCTTGCAAAAGTCTTGTATATCTGCAGCTGTTCTCTGAGCCAATTTTCAAATTGGGATATAAGAAACAACTGCCTATATGTACATGAACATAAAACCCCTACCACACTTACAGAAACAGAAACTTACATTCCAGAAAAATAGTAAACAGATTATTAAAGATCTGCTCGAAACAGCAAAAAAAAAAACTGGGAAATTTTCTAAGCGCCATTATCATGATTATGCGGATACGATATATTTAGTTCTGGTTGACTGAACTACTGGTTTGTGAAGCTTGTCGACTGAACCGCTGGATTCGTTAAAAGCAGTCACTGGCAGGTCTGTGCCTGTAACATACAGGAAAAGGCACTTTAATAATACATCTTTTCTTTCTTTTTTCAAAAAAGTTTATGGTTAGTCAGGCAAAAGAGTTATGGTATACGATATCTTTTGGGCGGGTAGACCTGTGAGCATGCCTTTAAAGTTTAGGAATTCTTCTTAAACAATTTCTTCAGAAATTATTTGAACGGTTCTAAACATATTGTGCTTTGAAATAATAACATTACAATAAGAACTTAATAATTTCAGCTGCCAGACATAAAAAGGTACAGGAGAAATTACACTCAAATAAGAAAAGGCAACCTGACGAAAATGCGATAGAAACACCCTGAACATTTCGGAAATTGTGACCTAACTCCGGCGATGACACCAGCATTGAATATATCTTGACAAATTTGAAGATCCTAATTATAATCTATATAGACCGAAGAGAAGACGATTACACATAATTTATCTATTCCTTGAAAACAAGTTTATATTCTATCTAATTAAATGAAAATTAAATATTGACTTTGTTAATCATTTCAATATAATACAGATTAATATTTTCTGGAAAAATCAGTTTAGAATAAGATTGTTTTATTTATCATGGCTACTTCCAACAAATGGGATTTTATAAGTAAATCTAAAAATAAATGTTGTTTCCTAGAAAACAATTGAAAATCTAATATAACATAATTAACTTATACAGAAATATGATGAAAAAGTTAACTAGTTAAAACCCTATCACATGATGAAAATATGTCAAGGCTTGTGTGTGATAATAGCGAAGTAAATTACATATGTAACTAAGAGCTATACATGTTGCCTAAAGAAAACGTCCGTTTTGAAAATACAAGCTGTGTGTCGTAAATAAGGTCTAGTGTTGACCTTACTGATATGTTAAACATGCTAATTTTGAATTTGAAAATTACACTGTTCTCTTTGACAAACTCGGTAAAATTGACCACAGCCACATCCTTGTGGAATTATATATACCGGCACAGTCAACCAAAACTGACCAAACACGTTTACTACTACAGTAACGACAAGACAACAATTATTCTCTAAATGTTGTATTGAGAATTATCTATGATTATCCCCCGCCCACGCCCTTCTTCGAAGAAGTGTGGGTATATTGCTTTGCACATGTCGGTCGATCGGTCGTTTGATAGGTCCGTCAGTCCGAAGACCAGACCTTGTCCGATCAATTAGTCATTAAAGTGAGTATTTGAGTACGTACCATCTGACCCACAATCCTCAAACTTAATAGAGTGGTTGACCTTATTCTGTAGAATATCCCTTTTGTTTTTGGGTAAGTAGGTCAAATGTCGTAGTCACAGTGACCTTCAATTTAAAAACGGTTTCCACTCAATAACTCCAGTATCATTTGTCCTGTAGCCTTCAAACTTCATGGCGTGGTTACCCTTATTGTGTAAAAGATCCCTACTGTTTTTGGAGCCAGGAGTTCAAAGGTTAAAGCCAAAATTTGAAAATGATCTCAACTCAACAACTGTAGTACCATTTGTCCAAAGGTCTTCAAGCTTTATATGCTGGTTACCCTTATTATGCCCACCATCGAAGAAGCGGGGGTACATTGCTTTGCAAAGCTTTTCCGATCAAAAACTTAAGAACGCTTCGGCCTACAGTTCTCAGATTTGGTGGGGAGGTTAGTTATGACCTGTAGATGATACATAGGTCAAGGTCAATGTAACTTTGACCACAAAAAGCTTTTCCGAGCCATGTCAGTTCAAGGTAAATGTCACACTTGAATGTATTTTGTTTCAACCTTTAATTTTGTTGCCGGTCGATATCTCCTTTACCTTTGAACCAATTTTCTTGAAACTTTGGTCAAATGTATAACTAATTGTAGAAGGCACAACCAAGCCTCCATCTATCGGTCTGTCTGTCTGTCTGTCTGTCTGTAACAATTTCTTTTTCGCTCCATATCTCTTGTACTCTAGAACGGATTCTCTTGAACCTTTGGTCAAATGTTTAATTCTGTCAGATGATGTGCAGAACATATAACCCAGGCAGGTCAGTTCAAAAATAGGGTCACACTTGAAGATCATTTGTTCAAGCCTTCAGTTTCGTATTGTCATTGCAATACTTAAAGCTTTCCCACAATCCAATATGCCACTATAAATGCAATTCCATGTTACTCATACTACTTTAAACTTTTCTAGACGCTGGCGGCAGGGGATATAGCAGTCCTTGGACCGTCTTGCACCTATTGTTTTACTGTAGTTTCGTTAAAGAAAGGGCTTTACACATATTTTTAGCTGACATAAATCTGACATCTTTCTTACTTCTTCAGTTTTGGATAAAGTTATCAAATCATATGTGTATTGCTAGGCATTTATCTATTTGTATACATGCATAAACTATTGCTAAAAAGATTGTGGCACAACAAATCTTTTGAGTAGATCTAGTAAAGTTGTGGCAATTAATGAAAAGTAATAAAGAGACTGTGTTGATAAAGTAAGAAGGTACAGTGTGTATGTGGGGGGGGGGGGGGGCGGGGGGTGCTCTCCAGTTGGCTTAGAGTTGCTCTTTGAAATAGTATTTTAATGTTGAAAATGTTGATCTTATGCTGAACCTAATGCCTTGATCAAGTTGTGTCCCATGTTATATTCTTCAGCCAGACCTTAAAATTATACGATTTCTGAATAAACAAAAGGAAAAAGATTTGCTTTGGTTTACTGTCCTGGGTTCACAATAACAAGTAATTATTATTTTACGAAGAAAGATATCTTACCAGGGGAAATGATCTATCTTTATTTGTACCAGATTTTTTCCTAACTTTGCTTTTAAATCATAGAACATGTTAGAAATACGTATAGTACAGTATCTATTTCGATGATATTGCAAAACATTAAGAAAGGCTTTTTCAAGAATACTTGACATGAACAAGAAAGAGACATATATCATTATTTTAGAGTGAATAGAACATAGTTCGATCATTATCCCATCAGTACATTTATCTTTCTAAATAAGTAAAACAATATGATTCTGTCACTTTAAGATTTATCGAAACCATTGCTGGGCTCTTTGTAAAGAAATAAATTTTAAATACACTTAAACAGGCTGTTGTTTTAAAGTGTTGCCTAGAAACATGTTGTTTGGACAAAACTCAATACAATATTGTTTTACTTCAAAAGCAATGCAATTACATGCCGAAGATAACCTGTTGTTTTACATTTCTTACACTGGTGATTTAACGCGACATATTGTTGTTCTTTGTAACATATTGTCAGTTATGGCAACACCGCAGGAAACTAAAAAAGAGCTAACCACTTACACTGTTTTATATTTACAACTTCTTGTGATTTGAGTTGTTCGTCGAAGCCAAGAAACTAAGGATGGAGAAAAAGATTCTGTTGATTGCTGTATGTTTGGTTGTTTTGATCTGTTGTTCTGTACATCGCAGTAAGTTAGAGGTTTTTTGTTTAGATAATTTAAAATCAAAAGAAAAATAAACTTTATCTGATGTAAACATTTTTCACTGCATTCCGTGTAAATACAAACAAACAAAAAATGAGCATATCTTTATAATTAGTGGTTTAATCGTCATTTGATTTTGTCTTTTCGTTAAAAAGGAAGAAAGAAAGAAGATAATAATCATTGCAAGAGAATTTGATAGATATTGAAAATAACGCTGACAATTACTCTTATAGCAATACATATATGCTCTTATTATTTAACACGGTACTCTTATAGCAATACATATATGCTCTTAATATTTAACACGGTACTCTTATAGCAATACATATACAGTAAAAACTCAATAATGAGACCACCTCTGGGACCAGCAATAATTGGTCTTAATATCGAGTTGGTCCTAAAATTGAGTTCAGATGATGACATGAAAGTGTATGGTAGATTTATCGACCTAGTGTGTGTTTTGCGTCAGCACCGAAAGTTTACGATGTTTGTGAAGTTGGCGGCCCGGCGGCCTGGCGGCCTAAAATATACATTGTCTATCACAATAGAAATCAGATATTTGAACTAAATGTCTACAAACAACAACAAATTAAGGGGTTTTACGTGTATTTTTGAAAAATTGCTATCTTAAGGCCGCTGGCGGCGTAGCGGCCCACCGGCCTAAGATTTACATAGAGTATCACAGTTAAAATGGTAGTTTTGCGAACACATCACAAAACGGTCTAGATAATGTAAATTATTGCAGTAAATGTGTGATACAATTGTTCAATATTTACTCATCTTACGGCTCTATTTACGTGCACATGTACATTTTAGAACATTGAATCAGACGGTGTCAGACATATATTGGAAAGGTGAGGTTGTACGTCAGTGCAGAATATTAAAAAGATTAATGAAATAATAACGAAACTACTTTTCGGGCGTTGCAATAAATTTCGTTTAAAAATAAATTTACAAAAAAGCGTACAATACATCATTGCACAGCAAAGCTTTCCTAGTATAATCTCGTTGTACCTTATCAGTAGGCTCAGAAAATAAAGCATCTGGCGATTTGAGATAAATTTAAATGGTTAAAATATTGTCAAGCAGAAATAACAAAGAATGTTATTTTCGCGCATGTTACAAACTCATACAATGTTGAAAGTATTTTTTAATGCCCACTGGAGCTTTTATTACTTATATAGAATGTTTCCCTCCATAGGTGAGTACATTCGGTGAGAGAAAGTTGAATAAGCATCAGAAGACCATTTTTAGTTTCATCTGGTATATTTCAGCTGCTGGTTTTGAAGCGGAGACGAGCAATTATGAGGGCAATAAAAGAGTACGACGCAACCCATCCAGCCACGACACCAGTTCTTCCAGCGAGGGCAACAGTGCTGCCAGCAACGACACCAGTTCTCCCAGCGGGGGCAACAGTGCTGCCAGCAACGACACCAGTTCTTCCAGCTGGAACAGCAGTTCTGATAGCGACGACACCAGTTCTTCCAGCTGGGGCAACAGTGCAGCCAGCAACGACACCAGTTCTTCCAGCGACGGCAACAGTGCTGCCAGCAACGACACCAGTTCTTCCAGCTGGCACAGCAGTTCTGATAGCGACGACACCAGTACTTCCAACCAGGACAGCAATGACACCGGTTCTAATAGCGATGAAACTGAAACCTCTTAAAATTAATATTTTAGCATGCACCGTTGAAACAAAACACAATAAACACAAATATAAAAATTTAGAATTTACGGATTTGCAATGAACAAAACTGGACAAAATCTGAAATAAATCTGAAAACAGATGTGTGTGGGTCTGTTGTAAAAGCACCTGATCATCCAAATCATTTTATGTTTGACAAATGACGTGAAAATAATATCTAATGCTATTCATTTTATACGTAGATGAGAGTACCATAAGAGTTGCTTAGTTAATACAACTTGCGAGTGTTCAAAAAGGCTTATTCTTAACGTGACAGATTCCTTTGTTCAAGACTTTTTATGACAAGGAAAGACAGAACAGAACAGGACAAGACAAAACATAACGACTAGAATCTTTCGTTGAATTTATTTATCTCTCTGTTAGACAAATGGTATCAGGAAAACATAACACTATCGCTTTTTAGGAAATGGGGATGCTTTGTTGAAATACTGGACCATAAGCATTTGGAATACAACATTCCAGCAGTAAAGTTTCTATTGTATAACCGTGGAATCTTGTATAACATTTCCCCATAATGTATATTTACATCATACACGCTATTTAGACATAATAGCACGATTTCATCTGACAGCTGTTGACAATCATGCTGTTGCATAAATAACTTTCCTTTTCGAGCCAAAACAAACAAGTATATATACGCTTTCGTAGAGCAAGCAGATAATATAGATTATAGCCAGTAAAAGTTAACACGCATAAGTAAATTAATAGTTATGTATGGATGCTCAAAATAAGAAAAGGTCATGTATACAGGAATTTCTGTCATACGGTCACAAATTTTGCGTACATTTCATTTTAAGTTTTCAATTAGTTACCGCATTCAACCCAAGAAGGAGATAGTATTTGCATATTTTTAAAAGCAATTTGATAAATTGGCGTGTTTCTTGGTGTTTGGTTGGCATTAAATGTATGCCGGTACTGTTATGATTTAGCGATTGCTTTAAGTCAAGGCTGAAAATCGCCGGCCCAAAGACGTTGAAAAGAAAAGTTTAAAAAATTTAGATTCTGTCTGAAAACATTTGTTGTATTGCTTGTCCATCAATATGTATTATCAGTAATTTGCTAAAATCAGGTGCAGTAGCAAAGCTTAGACCTTTTACGTGTTGGTAAGGCAATACAATAGCAAACACCAAACAGATAAGATTTTATTTACATTTTTTTAAGGACCGTAGCTATGTTAGTAGTACCTACAGATAATACTTGTAAAGATACTGCATGTATATATCTATAGAATTTTCTTGGTAGCGATTCAATCCTCCAGCAGTCTGCAAACTTGTCAAGTTCACCAAAAGCAAAAGCATCCAGGTGACAGACCTTGTCTTTAACAAGAGTTAATTTATATAACATAGGAAACAGACTCAACAATGTCTATAAATGCCTATAAATCAAAACCGATATAATAGATGGTAATTTGACTGGCTCTTTGAAAATATGCTGAAGAATATTTAACGTCTGAACGACATTACATGAAATAACATAACAACCATTATTCTCCTATGATTAGGTTCTTCGGCTTATGTTACAATACAAAACGAAACATCTGGTAATCTCGATATGCTGGTCTCAATGCATCGCTAATAACTCAAATTTTGTAAACAAATTGTTGAGAACAAATTAGTTGAACAAATCAGATGTGTTTCGAAGTCAACATTAAACGTTAATGATCAATGTTTGAAGTAAGAAAAAGCGTCTTACAAAATAACAAAAATAATGCCAACAAATCTAGTATTTAAGACATCGGGGCAAATGGTTATTACAACCTATCCACGCGTTTTCAATCGTATGCAGATAATCTAAAAAATAGAGAAAAAATGAATTAATTTGCGATCTTGACGTTTGTTGTGAAAATATATGATCAAAGGAGTTGACACTCATAGATTAGTTTCAGCAACGTGCATTTTAATTCATCTGAAAATATCGAAGGTCAGGTAAGTTTTAACCGAGTTTTCCATATTATGTAGTCTACATTATTATGCTTATATGGATTACAAATGTCTAAATTAGGCGTTCCTGCTTTTTGCTATGCATTTTTATTGTAAGGTTAGTATAGGATGGTTCCCTGTCCCATACGGGGAGATTACGAGGGGGACATAGCAATGAAATGATCATATATAACCAAATTAAATCTGAAATTACTGACTAAACAGATTTCATTACGCAATTTTAGTTATAAAACCCAAAACGCATACGTCATACGCCAACATATGCTATCGATTTGATGAAAGCACATCATGGAGTGTGATGTAATAGACGTGCCAATACCGAGTAATAAATTATAAAGTCCGAGACATTTCAAGTCGGCCAATTGCTTCTTATTCCCTATCCATTGAATTGAGCATTGTCATCAACCGTTTCCAGAATGAGAAATCAGTTACTGACGGTCACTGTTTGTTTTATATTGCTGGTCTGTGTTGCCATTTATCGCAGTAAGTACCATTTGATTTATAGGCCTACATTCTATAGTAAAACTCTATAGTAAAACTGTCCTCAGTGCGAAGAATCTTATTTCATAATATGTATCTCATTTTAGAGTTTCGGATTAATTTAATCGCTGAAATCGTTGGTTTTTAGTGACCTTTCTAATCTTCGTTGAAAGTTTCAGATATATGGCCATCGAAATTTAACATCAACTCACCTGACACTGATCATCCTCATTCGTGCTATATCTAAAAATGTCTTATACATGTTGGTGTATAAGTCCGCAGTATTCACTGATAAAACATAATTACTTCATTGTCTTTAAGCAGAGATAAATAAGTGAGTTCATATTCATTCTTTTCGAGTCCGGCCATGTCGCCTAAATAATCAAAACAGAAAGAAATACAAGATCATTGTTAATTGTTGGATTCTATTTTTATTTCATTCATGTAAGCCAAACTAGTCTCAAAGTTCTTTCGAAGAAAGTTTTTGTTTATTCTAAATTAGAAAAGACGAACAGTAAGGAAATTGGCAATATTAAAACAAAATGTCTAATTGGAATTAGCTCCAATTTCATTTTAGGTGAGGCTGCAAAGGAAAAAAACACAAAAGGGAAAAGTTTCGGGTGGAGAAGCAAAAATGGGACCTGGAGAAGATTTACTGAAAGGTATGCAAACAGATTATCAAAAGTAGTTTTTACTTACTATATTACTTCTCAAAACAATTAAATGTTTACTATATGAAAATATTATTTATCTATAAAGAGTTCTTATTTTAAATTCGAAAACGAACGTGAATTTTTTTATTAGAAGAGTATCTCATCTACTTAATTACAGTATATTTGAAGTGGAACATTTTATTTTCCATCACACATTTAAACAACATTGTTACAAAATTACTTTATTTTTATGACATATATCGGGCCGTAAAAGAAAGGCAAGAAGGTTTACCACAAGGAGTCGTCTTTATCCGTTAAAGATCAAGTTTCACTTGAAAATGAATTTTAGAAAATATTCTGAAAAGGACATTAATATGGTTGAAATCAGGTGTCAACTACAATTAACAGGCAAAATGATACTGTTACCATGTTACTTTTTTGCGGGGAAAATGGAATCGTTATTTGATATTTTGCAATTACAATAGATATTTACAAAATATATATTGCGATAAATACACTTTCAGTTAATGCGGTTTGTTTCAGCTTTTTCTCAACTAAGAAATGGTCATCATGGTAACACCCCATGGGTTTATTAACGTGAATTAATAAAAAAAAATAGGTTTTCATTTTAGTTTTGCTTCAGTACACACCTACAAAATATTACTTATTTTTTCATTCAACATTGTTATTGCACACATAAAGGATAAATAGTTAAAACCAGTTCCGCTATTCTTTATAGGCAAGTACTCAGATACGCCACAGTTGACAGAAGGACAAAAGGAAGCAGGTACGTTTTCGTTGTAGATATAAAGAGATTCAGTGATGTCCAGCGTTTAGCAATATTATATGGTTGTGCATACAGAAACCCGGCTTCCACTAATAGCGTCTCAAAAGGTTTTATAATGTTTTTTATTCATAGAGTTGTTTTTTTTTTAAATACCATGTAACTTTGGGTAAAGTTTCTATTGGTTTAGTTTTGAGTAAGTTTGGTTCAATTTATTCTTGTCTATGGTGGTGCGAGTTTTATATGCCAACCTCGGGGTCATAAAAAGACTGCGCTAGATTTGCATTTGAGGTTTGAAACCACCAGAAACGTTCCTTCTTTTTTTTCTTCATAATATTCACATATCTCCCAGAACTGTAGACATTAGAAGATCTACTTAAAATGGCTTTACCTTGCAAAAGTCTTGTATATCTGCAGCTGTTCTCTGAGCCAATTTTCAAATTGGGATATAAGAAACAACTGCCTATATGTACATGAACATAAAACCCCTACCACACTTACAGAAACAGAAACTTACATTCCAGAAAAATAGTAAACAGATTATTAAAGATCTGCTCGAAACAGCAAAAAAAAAACTGGGAAATTTTCTAAGCGCCATTATCATGATTATGCGGATACGATATATTTAGTTCTGGTTGACTGAACTACTGGTTTGTGAAGCTTGTCGACTGAACCGCTGGATTCGTTAAAAGCAGTCACTGGCAGGTCTGTGCCTGTAACATACAGGAAAAGGCACTTTAATAATACATCTTTTCTTTCTTTTTTCAAAAAAGTTTATGGTTAGTCAGGCAAAAGAGTTATGGTATACGATATCTTTTGGGCGGGTAGACCTGTGAGCATGCCTTTAAAGTTTAGGAATTCTTCTTAAACAATTTCTTCAGAAATTATTTGAACGGTTCTAAACATATTGTGCTTTGAAATAATAACATTACAATAAGAACTTAATAATTTCAGCTGCCAGACATAAAAAGGTACAGGAGAAATTACACTCAAATAAGAAAAGGCAACCTGACGAAAATGCGATAGAAACACCCTGAACATTTCGGAAATTGTGACCTAACTCCGGCGATGACACCAGCATTGAATATATCTTGACAAATTTGAAGATCCTAATTATAATCTATATAGACCGAAGAGAAGACGATTACACATAATTTATCTATTCCTTGAAAACAAGTTTATATTCTATCTAATTAAATGAAAATTAAATATTGACTTTGTTAATCATTTCAATATAATACAGATTAATATTTTCTGGAAAAATCAGTTTAGAATAAGATTGTTTTATTTATCATGGCTACTTCCAACAAATGGGATTTTATAAGTAAATCTAAAAATAAATGTTGTTTCCTAGAAAACAATTGAAAATCTAATATAACATAATTAACTTATACAGAAATATGATGAAAAAGTTAACTAGTTAAAACCCTATCACATGATGAAAATATGTCAAGGCTTGTGTGTGATAATAGCGAAGTAAATTACATATGTAACTAAGAGCTATACATGTTGCCTAAAGAAAACGTCCGTTTTGAAAATACAAGCTGTGTGTCGTAAATAAGGTCTAGTGTTGACCTTACTGATATGTTAAACATGCTAATTTGAATTTGAAAATTACACTGTTCTCTTTGACAAACTCGGTAAAATTGACCACAGCCACATCCTTGTGGAATTATATATACCGGCACAGTCAACCAAAACTGACCAAACACGTTTACTACTACAGTAACGACAAGACAACAATTATTCTCTAAATGTTGTATTGAGAATTATCTATGATTATCCCCCGCCCACGCCCTTCTTCGAAGAAGTGTGGGTATATTGCTTTGCACATGTCGGTCGATCGGTCGTTTGATAGGTCCGTCAGTCCGAAGACCAGACCTTGTCCGATCAATTAGTCATTAAAGTGAGTATTTGAGTACGTACCATCTGACCCACAATCCTCAAACTTAATAGAGTGGTTGACCTTATTCTGTAGAATATCCCTTTTGTTTTTGGGTAAGTAGGTCAAATGTCGTAGTCACAGTGACCTTCAATTTAAAAACGGTTTCCACTCAATAACTCCAGTATCATTTGTCCTGTAGCCTTCAAACTTCATGGCGTGGTTACCCTTATTGTGTAAAAGATCCCTACTGTTTTTGGAGCCAGGAGTTCAAAGGTTAAAGCCAAAATTTGAAAATGATCTCAACTCAACAACTGTAGTACCATTTGTCCAAAGGTCTTCAAGCTTTATATGCTGGTTACCCTTATTATGCCCACCATCGAAGAAGCGGGGGTACATTGCTTTGCAAAGCTTTTCCGATCAAAAACTTAAGAACGCTTCGGCCTACAGTTCTCAGATTTGGTGGGGAGGTTAGTTATGACCTGTAGATGATACATAGGTCAAGGTCAATGTAACTTTGACCACAAAAAGCTTTTCCGAGCCATGTCAGTTCAAGGTAAATGTCACACTTGAATGTATTTTGTTTCAACCTTTAATTTTGTTGCCGGTCGATATCTCCTTTACCTTTGAACCAATTTTCTTGAAACTTTGGTCAAATGTATAACTAATTGTAGAAGGCACAACCAAGCCTCCATCTATCGGTCTGTCTGTCTGTCTGTCTGTAACAATTTCTTTTTCGCTCCATATCTCTTGTACTCTAGAACGGATTCTCTTGAACCTTTGGTCAAATGTTTAATTCTGTCAGATGATGTGCAGAACATATAACCCAGGCAGGTCAGTTCAAAAATAGGGTCACACTTGAAGATCATTTGTTCAAGCCTTCAGTTTCGTATTGTCATTGCAATACTTAAAGCTTTCCCACAATCCAATATGCCACTATAAATGCAATTCCATGTTACTCATACTACTTTAAACTTTTCTAGACGCTGGCGGCAGGGGATATAGCAGTCCTTGGACCGTCTTGCACCTATTGTTTTACTGTAGTTTCGTTAAAGAAAGGGCTTTACACATATTTTTAGCTGACATAAATCTGACATCTTTCTTACTTCTTCAGTTTTGGATAAAGTTATCAAATCATATGTGTATTGCTAGGCATTTATCTATTTGTATACATGCATAAACTATTGCTAAAAAGATTGTGGCACAACAAATCTTTTGAGTAGATCTAGTAAAGTTGTGGCAATTAATGAAAAGTAATAAAGAGACTGTGTTGATAAAGTAAGAAGGTACAGTGTGTGTGTGTGTGTGGGGGGGGGGATGCTCTCCAGTTGGCTTAGAGTTGCTCTTTGAAATAGTATTTTAATGTTGAAAATGTTGATCTTATGCTGAACCTAATGCCTTGATCAAGTTGTGTCCCATGTTATATTCTTCAGCCAGACCTTAAAATTATACGATTTCTGAATAAACAAAAGGAAAAAGATTTGCTTTGGTTTACTGTCCTGGGTTCACAATAACAAGTAATTATTATTTTACGAAGAAAGATATCTTACCAGGGGAAATGATCTATCTTTATTTGTACCAGATTTTTTCCTAACTTTGCTTTTAAATCATAGAACATGTTAGAAATACGTATAGTACAGTATCTATTTCGATGACATTGCAAAACATTAAGAAAGGCTTTTTCAAGAATACTTGACATGAACAAGAAAGAGACATATATCATTATTTTAGAGTGAATAGAACATAGTTCGATCATTATCCCATCAGTACATTTATCTTTCTAAATAAGTAAAACAATATGATTCTGTCACTTTAAGATTTATCGAAACCATTGCTGGGCTCTTTTGTAAAGAAATAAATTTTAAATACACTTAAACAGGCTGTTGTTTTAAAGTGTTGCCTAGAAACATGTTGTTTGGACAAAACTCAATACAATATTGTTTTACTTCAAAAGCAATGCAATTACATGCCGAAGATAACCTGTTGTTTTACATTTCTTACACTGGTGATTTAACAGGACATATTGTTGTTCTTTGTAACATATTGTCAGTTATGGCAACACCGCAGGAAACTAAAAAAGAGCTAACCACTTACACTGTTTTATATTTACAACTTCTTGTGATTTGAGTTGTTCGTCGAAGCCAAGAAACTAAGGATGGAGAAAAAGATTCTGTTGATTGCTGTGTGTTTGGTTGTTTTGATCTGTGGTTCTGTACATCGCAGTAAGTAAGAGGTTTTTTGTTTAGATAATTTCAAATCAAAAGCAAAATAAACTTTATCTGATGTAAACATTTTTCACTGCGTTCCGTGTAAAAACAAACAAACAAAAAATGAACATATCTTTATAATTAGTTGTTTAATCGTCATTTGATTTTGCCTTCTCGTTTAAAAGGAAGAAATAAAGAAGATAATAATCATTGCAAGAGAATTTGATAGATATTGAAAATAACGCTGACAATTACTCTTATAGCAATACATATGTGCTCTTATTATTCAACACGGTACTCTTATAGCAATACATATGTGCTCTTACTATTCAACACGGTACTCTTATAGCAATACATATGTGCTCTTATTATTCAACACGGTACTCTTATAGCAATACATGAGTGCTCTTATTATTCAACACGGTACTCTTATAGCAATACATATGTGCTCTTATTATTCAACACGGTACTCTTATAGCAATACATATGTGCTCTTATTATTCAACACGGTTTTCGGTTACTTGTTTGCCTACCTTTCGGGAGAAATTGTTGAAACGTACTTAAATGAATATTCACCTACCAATATCTGCTCCGAAAGTTTACGATGTTTGTGAAGTTGGCGGCCCGGCGGCCTAGCGGCCTAAAATATACATTGTCTATCACAATAGAAATCAGATATTTGAACTAAATGTCAACAAATTAAATGGTTTTGCGTGTATTTTTGAAAATTTGCTATCTTAAGGCCGCTGGCGGCGTAGCGGTCCGTCGGCCTAAGATTTACATAGAGTATCACAGTTAAAATGGTAGTTTTGCGACACATCACAAAACGGTTTAGATAACTTAAATTATTGCAGTACATGTGTAATACAATTGTTCAATATTTACTCATCTTGCGACTCTATTTACGTGCACATGTAAATTTTAGAACATTGAATCAGACGGTGTCAGACATGAATTGGAAAGATGAGGTTGTACGTCAGTGCAGAATATTGAAAAGATAAATGAAATAAAGACGAAACTACTTTTTGGGCGTTGCAATAAATTTTGTTTAAAAATAGATTTACAAAAAAGCGTACAATACATCATTGCACGGCAAAGCTTTCCTAGTATAATCTCGTTGTACCTTATCAGTAGGCTCAGAAAATAAAGCATCTGGCGATTTGAGATAAATTTAAAAGATTAAAATATTATCAAGCAGAAATAACAAAGGATGTTATTTTCGCGCATGTTTCAAACTCATACAATGTTGAAAGTATTTTTAATGCCCACTGGAGCTTTTATTACATTTATAGAATGTTTCCCTCCATAGGTGAGTACATTCGGTGAGAGAAAGTTTGAATAAGCATCAGAAGACCATTTTTAGTTTCATCTGGTATATTTCAGCTGCTGGTTTTGAAGAGGAGACGAGAAATTATGAGGGCAATAAAAGAGTACGACGCAACCCAAACAGCCACGACACCAGTTCTTCCAGCGGGGGCAAAAGTGCTGGCAGCAAAGACACCAGTTCTTCCAGCGGGGGCAACAGTGCTGGCAGCAACGACACCAGTTCTTCCAGCTGGGGCAACGGCAAATAAAAATTTTAATTAACGGATTTGCAATGAACGAAACTGGACAAAATCTGAAATAAATTTGCAAAAAAGATGTGTGTGGGTCTGTTGTAAAAGCACCTGATCATCCAAATCATTTTATGTTTGACAAATGACGTGAAAATAATATCTAATGATATTCATTTTATACGTAGATTGGAGTACCATAAGAGTTGCTTAGTTAATACAACTTGCGAGTGTTCAAAAAGGCTTATTCTTAACGTGACAGATTCCTTTGTTCAAGACTTTTTATGACAAGGAAAGACAGAACAGAACAGGACAGGACAAAACATAACGACTAGAATCTTTCGTTGAATTTATTTATCTCTCTGATAGACAAATGGTATCAGGAAAACATAACACTATCGCTTTTTAGGAAATGGGGATGCTTTGTTGAAATACTGGACCATAAGCATTTGGAATACAAAATTCCAGCAGTAAAGTTTCTATTGTATAACCGTGGAACCTCGTAAAACATTTCCTCATAATGTATATTTACATCCTACACGCTATTTAGACATAAATAGCATGATTTCATCTGACAGCTGTTGACAATCATGCTGTTGCATAAATAACTTTCCTTTTCGAGCCAAAACAAACAAGTATATATACGCTTTCGTAGAGGAAGCAGATATATAGATTATAGCCAGTAAAAGTTAACATGCATTCGTAAATTAATAGATATATATGGACGCTCAAAATAAGAATAGGTCATGTATACAGGAATTTCTGTCATACGGTCACAAATTTCATTTCATTTTAAGTTTTCAATATGTTACCACATTCAACCCAAGAAGGAGATAGTATTTGCATATTTTTAAAAGCAATTTGATAAATTGTCGTGTTTCTTGGTGTTTGGTTGGCATTATATTTATGCCGGTACTGTTATGATTTAGCGATTGCTTTAAGTCAAGGCTGAAAATAGCCGGCCCAAAGACGTTGAAAAAAAAAGTTAGAAAATTTTAGATTCTGTCTGAAAACATTTGTTGGATTCTTGTCCATCAATATGTATTCTCAGTAATTTGCTAAAATCAGGTGCAGTAGCAAAGCTTAGACCTTTTACGTGTTGGTAAGGCAATACAATAGCAAACACCAAACAGATATAATTTCATTTACAATTTTTTAAGGACCGTAGCTATGTTAGTAGTACCTACAGACAATACTTGTAATGATACTGCATGTATACATCTATAGAATTGTCTTGGTAGCGATTCAATCCTCCAGCAGTCTGCAAACTTGTCAAGTTCACCAAAAGCAAAAACATCCAGGTGACAGACCTTGTCTTTAACAAGAGTTAATTTATATAACAAAGAAAACATACTCAACAATGTCTAAAAATGCCTATAAATCAAAACAGATTTAATGGATGGTAATTTGACTGGCTCTTTGAAAACATGCTGAGTAATATTTAATCGTCTGAACGACATTGAATGAAATATCATAACAACCATTATTCTCCTATGATAACGTTACAATACAAAACGAAACATCTGGTAATCTTGATATGCTGGTCTCAATGCATCGCTATAAACTCAAATTTTGTAAACAATTTGTTGATAACAAATTAGTTGAACAAATCAGATGTGATTCGAAGTCAACATTAAAACGTTAATAATCAATGTTTGAAGTAAGAAAAAGCGTCCTACAAAATAACAAAAATAATGCCAACAAATCTAGTATTTAAGACATCGTGGCAAATGGTTAATATAACCTATCCACGCCTTTTCAATCGTATGCAGATAATCTAAGAAATGGAGAAAAAAATGAATTAATTTGCGATCTTGACGTTTGTTGCGAAAATATATGATCAAAGGAGTTGACACTCATAGGTTAGTTTCAGCAACGTACATTTTAATTCATCTGAAAATATCGAAGGGCAGGTTAGTTTTAACCGAGTTTTCCATATCATATAGTCTACATTATTCTGCTTATATGGATTTCAACTGTCTAAATTCGGCGTTCCTGCTTTTTGCTATGCATTTTTATTGTAAGGTTAGTATATAATGGTTCCCCGTCCCATACGGGGAGATTACGATGAGGAGGGGGGGGGGGATAGCAATGGAATGATCATATATAACCAAATTAAATCTGAAATTACTGACTAAACAGATTTCATTACGCAATTTTAGTTATAAAACCCAAAACGCATACGATCTATTTATGTTGCCAACATATGCTATCGATTTGATGAAAGCACATCATGGAGTGTGATGTAATAGACGTGCCAATACCGAGTAATAAATTATAAAGTCCGAGACATTTCAAGTCGACCAATTGCTTCTCATTCCCTATCCATTGAATTGAGCATTGTCATCAACCGTTTCCAGAATGAGAAATCAGTTACTGACGGTCACTGTTTGTTTTATACTGCTGGTCTGTGTTGCCATTTATCGCAGTAAGTACTATTTGATTTATAGGCCTACATTCTATAGTAAAACTCTATAGTAAAACTGTCCTCAGTGCGAAGAATCTTATTTCATAATATGTATCTCATTTAAGAGTTTCGGATTTATTTAATCGCTGAAATCGTTGGTTTTTAAAGTGACCTTTCTAATCTTCGTTGAAAGTTTCAGATATATGGCCATCGAAATTAACATCAACTCACCTGACACTGATCATCCTCATTCGTGCTATATCTAAAAATGTCTTATACATGTTGGTGTATAAGTCCGCAGTATTCACTGATAAAACATAATTACTTCATTGTCTTTAAGCAGAGTTAAATAAGTGAGTTCATATTCATTCCTTTCGAGTCCGGCCATGTCGCCTAAATAATCAAAACAGAAAGAAATACAAGATCATTGTTAATTGTTGGATTCTATTTTTATTTCATTCATGTAAGCCAAACAAGTCTCAAAGTTCTTTCGAAGAAAGTTTTTGTTTATTCTAAATTAGAAAAGACGAACAGTAAGGAAATTGGCAAATATTAAAACAAAATGTCTAATTGGAATTAGCTCCAATTTCATTTTAGGTGAGGCTGCAAAGGAAAAAACACAAAAGGGAAAAGTTTCGGGTGGAGAAGCAAAAATGGGACCTGGAGAAGATTTACTGAAAGGTATGCAAACAGATTATCAAAAGTAGTTTTTACTTACTATATTACTTCTCAAAACAATTAAATGTTTACTATATGAAAATATTATTTATCTATAAAGAGTTCTTATTTTAAATTCGAAAACGAACGTGAATTTTTTTATTAGAAGATTATCTCATCTACTTAATTACAGTATATTTGAAGTGGAACATTTTATTTTCCATCACACATTTAAACAACATTGTTACAAAATTACTTTATTTCTATGACATATATCGGGCCGTAAAAGAAAGGCAAGAAGGTTTACCACAAGGAGTCGTCTTTATCCGTTAAAGATCAAGTTTCACTTGAAAATGAATTTTAGAAAATATTCTGAAAAGGACATTAATATGGTTGAAATCAGGTGTCAACTACAATTAACAGGCAAAATGATACTGTTACCATGTTACTTTTTTGCGGGGAAAATGGAATCGTTATTTGATATTTTGCAATTACAATAGATATTTACAAAATATATATTGCGATAAATACACTTTCAGTTAATGCGGTTTGTTTCAGCTTTTTCTCAACTAAGAAATGGTCATCATGGTAACACCCCATGGGTTTATTAACGTGAATTAATAAAAAAAATAGGTTTTCATTTTAGTTTTGCTTCAGTACACACCTACAAAATATTACTTATTTTTTCATTCAACATTGTTATTATTTTTACAAATGTAGATAAGCGCACATAAAGGATAAATAGTTAAAACCAGTTTCGCTATTCTTTATAGGCAAGTACTCAGATACGCCACAGTTGACAGAAGGACAAAAGGAAGCAGGTACGTTTTCGTTGTAGATATAAAGAGATTCAGTGATGTCCAGCATTTAGCAATATTATATGGTTGTGCATACAGAAACCCGGCTTCCACTAATAGCGTCTCAAAAGCTTTTATAATGTCTTTTATTCATAGAGTTGTTTTTTTTAAATACCATGTAACTTTGGGTAAAGTTTCTATCGGTTTAGTTTTGAGTCAGTTTGGTTCAATTTATTCTTGTCTATGGTGGTGCGAGTTTTATATGCCAACCTCGGGGTCATAAAAAACTGCGCTAGATTTGCATTTGAGGTTTGAAACCACCAAAAACGTTCCTTCTTTTTTTCTTCATAATATTCACATATTTCACAGAACTGTAGACATTGAAAGATCTAATTAAAATGGCTTTACCTTGCAAAAGTCTTGTATAACTGCAGCTGTTCTCTGAGCCACTTTTCAAATTGGGATATAAGAAACAACTGCCTATATGTACGTGAACATAAAACCCCTACCACACTTACAGAAACAGTAACTTACATTCCAGAAAAATAGTAAACAGATTATTAAAGATCTGCTCGAAACAGCCAAAAAAAAAACTTGGAAATTTTCAAAGCGCCATTATCATGATTATGCGGATTCGATATATTTAGTTCTGGTGGACTGAACTACTGGTTTGTGAAGCTTGTCGACTGAACCGCTGGATTCGTTAAAAGCAGTCCCTGGCTGGACTGAAACATACAGGAAAAGGCACTTTAATAATACATCTTTTTTTTTCCTTTTTTCAAAAAAGTTTATGATTAGTCAGGCAAAAGAGTTACGGTATACGATATATTTTGGGCGGGTAGACCTGTGAGCATACCTTTAAAGATATAGAGGATATTTGTTTGTTTTGTGGAAGATGAGAATTTATTTCATCGAGTGAACACCATATGTGATATTTTCACGAGTGGCGCAGCCACGAGTGAAAATATAAACATATGGTGTTCACGAGATGAAATAAATTCCCATCCTACACTAAAAAACAAACAAATTTTCTTTTTATTTTATGCCAACACGTCAAAAATGGGTATTTTATGATATTTTTACTCAGGGCCTTCAATAAATTCCCCATGTTGAGCCCCAAATCAGTTAATGCGTACTTTGGTCAAACATCAAATAACATTTATTTTTCTCTACACAGTTTATCAATATTTATTGAATTTTAGCCATACATACTTATAAAAGCGGATTAATACCGAGTAATATTCAATCAATTGAATTGAAAGTCGGCCATATTGGATCTTGTCCATGTGAGTTATGTAAACAAATCAGACATTTCAAATAATTTATGGCGAATTTCATCATTGTTCACATCTAGTTAGGCTCAGGAATTCAATATTATAACTGGATTTAACAAGGTAAATAAATTTCACTCGCTGTCACTGTCTGAAATACAGCGGTGGAGAAAAGTAGTTCCGGCACAAACAGTGGATTATCAAAATGGTAATTTCACTGATTTCAAAACAGTGGATTATCACTTTTATCTCACTGATATTTCCCTATATTTCATTGGTAGGCATAAAATAATAGGAATTCTTCTTAAACAATTTCTTCAGAAATTATTTGAACGGTTCTAAACATATTGTGCTTTGAAATAATAACATTACAATAAGAACTTAATAATTTCAGCTGCCAGACATAAAAAAGTACAGGAGAAATTACACTCAAATAAGAAAAGGCAACCTGACGAACATGCGATAGAAACGCCCTGAACATTTCGGAAATCGTGACCTAACTCCGGCGATGACACCAGCATTGAATATATCTTGACAAATTTGAAGATCATAATTATAATCTATATAGACCGAAGAGAAGACGATTAGACATAATTTATCTATTCCTTGAAAACAAGTTTATATTCTATCTAATTAAATGAAAATTAAATATTGACTTTGTTAATCATTTCAATATAATACAGATAAATATTTTCTGGAATAAATCAGTTTAGAATAAGATTGTTTTATTTATCATGGCTACTTCCAACAAATGGGATTTTATAAGTAAATCTAAAAATAAATGTTGTTTCCTAGAAAACAATTGAAAATCTATACGACATGGTAAAAAGAAACATTTGCTATCACGAAGGCCCAAAATGATTATATTTCAAACAATCAAGCGAAACATAATATGCTTAGTTATACAACCATTAAAATATAATTGCAGACAATAAATGTACGAACCTGTGCATCCAATTACAATTGATTGTATGTTTTACAGTAACTTAAATCGAAGAACGATTTTGTCTACTTTTTAAAGAATCATTCTGTACAAAGGCTTTCGGAAATATCCCGATACCAAAGGATCCCACTTTTATAAAATAATTTACATTTCTTGCTTAGTTTGAACAGAGACGTAAACAATGGTCAACTGCTTGTGCCTTATTGGTTAAAAGTTTTCAATAACTTTTGTTAGAACTGTATTGATAGAAAATGCAAACTGGACCTTTGTAAGTCTTCCAAGATTGTCCCGTTATTCTGACATCTGTACCACGCACATAGTTATGCGACAACTTCTTCGATGCTCATCCTTAATTTAAAATTCCAGTTTTGTCCACTAGCACCAGAGTTACAAGCAAAAACAGTTAATTTTCAGTGCATATCAATTATTTGCAGCAACGGTATCTTCAACGGCCCTGTTTACCTTTGTTTCCTTTCTAATACAAGGAAAACATATTGCTACATGTAACCTGTATTATGTTTGAAAACAGAAAATGAACAGGTGGATTTACATAGACTGCTACTACGATGAAAACACTGCTATATCTGTAGCTGTTTGGGTGAAAATAACAATGTCAAAAAAGTCTAGGTCAACAAAAATAACACAATAAACAGACAATGTTACAGAAACCACCTAGTAAACAGGACAAAAAGAACAAACTCAGAGAAGATCAGTGAGTGACATAAACCAGTCTCTATTTGAACCTGGAGCAAAGTGAATAAAAATCTTTTTTTTTTTTTTTATCAAACAGTTTTTATGAGAAAAAAAAAACAACAACAGATGAATGGATTTGGTAGCATGTGAACATAGGATGAATAATGCGTGGATCAAAACTTCTTATCTGTACCCTGTATAAAAAGAGATTATCTTTTTGGCGAATGTACTAAGAAGGTAAGAAACCTTAAAAAACCTTTCATTTCTTTTTAGCTGTGTCCTATGACAGTATAGGGGCGTGGACTGCACTTTTCATGCAGGATATTAACAAACTAGCTTAAGGAAGAAGGAATGTGCAGTGTTGTTTATGTAAAGTTGGTCCAATGCCTGGAACTCTCAAATATGTCTGAAAGTACTTACTAAGGATGTACTGCCAGACACACTATGTTTAGTTTATTATTTATTTTATTTCACAGGAAATAATGATAATACTACACTTACTATGTTTAGTAATGTAGTTGTTTTATTACAATTGGTCTTAGTACTAATCAGTTGCACGTAAATTTGAGCTTCCATAACAACCAAGACTTTCTAAAAGACATTCAGGGACAGTAGTTTTTTTCTTGAGTTTGTTGCTTAGACAGGTAATATGGATATTTGAATACCGCTTCTCGTAGTACGGTTGTCATCCATCTCATGATGTTATCTGATGTCACATTTGACAGAGAATACAGTGGCATAACAGTGTTTCAAGCATTGCCAAACACGCATGCAGAATGGCACTTAATAAAAGAAAAACATTTACATAACTTTTTTATGTTAGTTTTTTTATTTTCATTTCTCAAAACCTTCATTCATGCAGTCACTACGTCTTTGAATCTTAGACTGTAGTTTTAAATCACATGGCGCCTCATTTTTAAATAATCAATTTCAAAAGTAGTTCGTAGATTTAGTTTTTTTTTCACAAATAAACTTATTTCTATTTAGTTAAGAGAAGAAGATAACATATCACCAAATTTTATTAATCATGGTGGATTATTTTTTCATCCGAATGTGCAGCATATTTTTACAATCATTGGTACCTCTAATGAACAAAACACGTAACGATTACATAAGTATTTGATTAACACCACTATTGCTTTAATACAATATATATGTCACACTAGAATTCAATGCTCAAATACTTGTACTGAATCTATTTGATTTGCTATTCTTATAATTATACTATGAGTCCTGTCCAGTAAAGCAAAGCAGCTTTGCAACTCTCATCTCAAGATCCCTGATGATAATGTTTGTATATAACAATGGAACACATTCCTGTATGTGCGCAAGCGTGTTGTTTTTTGTTCCTAATTTAAAATCCTGTTTCTTACAACAGTTGTTAACAATGATTGTTTTCATAAAAAAAAAATTCGATCAGTTCGCTTTTTAGTAGTTTCGGTGTAGTGTTAGACAACAATGCTAAAAAGAGGCAGTGGCAATATTACAAAATAGCGCTTGTACTGAAGGTAACACCAACACATATGGTAAAACCTGCAACAAAGATTTAAAAAAAGACTTCACCAAAGATAATTTAATCAACATCATTCGTAGAATTTCTTTTACAAAATATTAAGGCTGGTAACTTAGGATTCATGGTACAGCACTTTTCTCTTCTTTATGTGAACTCTTCTAACATTCATATACTTATAACTGCGTTCATTATAGGACTTAATAGTATTTTATCGTTAACTGCTGGCTTGCAGTAAAATGTTATTTTATTTTTCTGAAAATGAACAAGTAGATAAGCAACCTCAATAATGCAACCCACTACAGCAAGGACATGTACACTAGTGACAATGCAGTTACCGGTGACATTACATTTACAGATGACACTGCAAATACCGGTGACATTACATTTACAGATGACACTACAAATACCGGTGATATTACATTTACAGATGACACTACAAATACCGGTGACATTACATTTACAGATGACACTGCAAATACCGGTTACATTACATTTACCGATGACACTGCAAATACCGGTGACATTACATTTACAGATGACACTACAAATACCGGTGACATTACATTTACAGATGACACCGATATTACCGATGGCATTGCAATTATCTTCGCAATCGCTACGCAGTTATGACTATGTTGATTTATAGCATATGGCCAGATGTTGCCGCGTTGCGATGACAGAATGTACGTAGGCTAATCGAAGTTTCATAAAATTCTAAACAGATGGTTCTTCGACTGCGATCGAAGCAGTCATATATCATTCAATCACTGTGCAAAAATAAAACTACAAAACCAAGACTGAATTTTTAAAAAAGGGATTAACTAAAGATATCATTCAGTAGCGTTATCCTTTATGATTTTTAGAGGTTGTTGCTTATTATTGTTCAACAAAAGAAAAGACTAATTTGATGTTCATATCTCTGTATATTGTCCTTTCTGAATAGAAACCTGTTACATTTTGATAAGCTTTATTTCATGGGAACACACATGCTATAGGTATACTTATAAATCGATTAAGTTTAGTCATTTAGATATTCCAAGGAAGGGCAATTTAGATTTAATGGGGAAATAGTAAGTAAAGGTGACTTCAAATTTGATGACGTTTACCTTCGGGTATAAATGAAAAAAAGATGAAGGTTCTTGTTCAAGTAGTCTCGAAATAAATTATGTGTTGTAGTCTGGTCACAGTATAGTTTTTTCCCCGTGTTTAAAAGTTAGTATCGTAACTTTAACGGAATCTTCGAAAGTCAAACCATGTTTAATGACAAAAGTCAAACCATATCCAATGACAAAATGCAAACCATGTTTAATGACAAAAAGACCCACACCGAGGCACTGAATACAGCCCTAAACATTAAAAGAATGTTTTAAAGATATTCAAAAAGAAAGTGGTTTTCTGGTGACACTTGATTTAAGATTTGTTCAAAATATTTTGTGGACAATGTAGTAAGGAAATAAACGTTTTATATAAGATGTATGTACATTAATGGACTATTGATATAAATATTATTTTGAAAATTTAGCAAAGAACATGTCTTTGAACAAAGCTACATAAAATAATGTTTTATTTCAAATTCAAATGTAATTAGATGCCATAGACAATCTGTTGTTTTGCTTTTCTTACATATGCCAAGTAAAGGTGGTGATTTGACGAGATACTGTGATGTACTTTGTTACATATTGTCGGATATGTCAGCATCACAGAAAACTATAAAAGAGCATAACGTTTACAAGTTTTATATTTACAACTTCTTGTGATTTGAGTTGTTCGTCGAAGCCAAGAAACTAAGAATGGAGACTAAGATTCTGTTGATCACTGTGTGTTTCGTTGTTCTGATATGTGGTACCTTTCAACGCAGTAAGTAATGTTTAATTTTTATGGATAGATTAAATTTAAGCGAAATCAACCTTTATGTAAACATTTTTACTGCATTGCATTCCAGATAATTAAAAAATATTATTCAAACTGAATACTTTTTCAAAGGTGTAAAGACAACGAATAAAACCAAGAAAAATTCAACCAGAATTAATGAATGTCTTTCTTTATAATGAGTGGCCTCATCGTCATTCGATTTCGCCCACTCGTCAAAGAGAAGTCCCATAAGGAAAGATATGAAAAAAAACATTGCAAGAGAATTTGATGAATATTGAAAATAGTGTTGTCGATTATTCCAATGAAAATACAAAACTGAAACATAACATGCTTTCATCATTAAATACGAACCTAAGAATTTCGGTAACTTATTCGCGTACATCCGGGTATTTATAGTAATGACATGATTAAATGAAATTCCATATCGCTTTCGACTATAGCATAAATACACCATGCTCACTGTATTCGTCTGGGTGAGAAAACACCTACTCTAAAGAATATATACTCCTATGAAACTGTACCTAGAAAATATTCCTTCTCTAAAAATATACCTACTCTGAAGAAAATACACCTACTATCAAGAAAGCGCACCTACTTAAAAGAAAATGTACTTTCTCTAAAAATGTGTACGTACGCTGAAAAAAACAATGTATCTACTCTTACGAAAATGACCCTTCTTTTAAAATGTGTTCATACTCGGGAAAAACAATGCATCTGCTCTTGAAAAAAATGACCCTTCTCTACAAATGTGTACGTACTCTGGAAAAACAATGCATCTACTCTTAAGGAAATGACCCTTCTCTAAAAAAGTGTACGTACTCTGGGAAAACAATGCATCTACTCTTAAGAAAATGACCCCTCTTTTAGAATGTGTACATACTCGGGAAAAACAATGAATCTACTCTTACGAAA
The DNA here is from genome assembly GCA_012932295.1 of Cyclina sinensis. NCBI lineage: Eukaryota > Metazoa > Mollusca > Bivalvia > Venerida > Veneridae > Cyclina > Cyclina sinensis. The sequence goes on from JAAONU010000011.1 coordinate 2,569,087, forward strand.
ATGACCCTTCTTTTAAAATGTGTACATACTCTGAAAAAACAATGCATACACTCTTGAAAAAAATGACCCTTCTTTTAAAATGTGTGCGTACTCTGGAAAAACAACGCATCTACCTTAAGAAAATAACCCTTCTTTTAAAATGTGTACGTACTCTCGAAAAAAAATGATATACTCTTAAGAAAATGACTCTTCTTTTAAAATGTGTACATACTCGGGAAAAACAATGAATCTACTCTTAAGAAAATGTACTTTCTCTAAAAATGTGTACGCACTCTGGAAAAACAATGCAACTACTCTTAAGAAAATGACCCCTCTTTTAAAATGTGTATGTACTCTGAAAAAACAATGCATCTTCTCTTAAGAAATGACCCTTCTTTTAAAATGTGTACGTACTTTGAAGAAAATGCACCTAATCTGTTTACAGGTGAAGCCAAAACGATCAACAAAGCTGTGGAACAACCTGCAGGTAAACACTAAATATGTAATTTAAATCATGTAACATTTCTTTGTTGATTTATAAGAAGAATCAACAAGATGCAAATAGAAATAACTGATCTGAAGATTAGTACGATAATATTGGTTGACTGACACTATACAATTTCAAAAATAATCCTGGATTCAGTTAAAACACAGTTGTAAGAGGTAATCGTAAAGTAAATGATTATCTTAACTCTGATATAAACCTGACATATTTAGGCTTAGCTTTACAATAGTTATAACGTGTTCAATACAATAGGATCACATGTATAAAAATATCTGACATGCATTGTCTTTTAACCCATAACAGGTTCATATCAGCTATATACTGAAACCACTAAAAGCATGTTGATTTGTCTCTTTTTTTCAAGTAAAAGGAATATATAGCATATAGTATTTACAAAAACATTAAGGATTAGATGGGAAACTGTAAGCTTAATTAAAACTTCAATCCTAAGAACTGCAGACGTATCACAAAACGGGTTGAAAAATGTAAATCAAGTGTGAAAATAAAATTGTTTAAAATTTTCCCATCCCACAACCCCGTTTACATACACATATGTTCATTCTAGAACATTGATTCAGACGGTGTCAGACATATATTGAGAGCAAAATATTGTTAATGAATACATGATATTTAAAAGAATAAAATAAAAAATGAATTAAGTTTCACGCGTTACAATAGATTTTACTTCAGAAATAGATTTATAGAAAAGGACAATACATCACTTCACGTAAATTCTTTCCTTAAATAGTTTTTTTAACCCATTTTATTTGTGCACATTAGCAATTGGCTCAGAAAATAAAAAATCCAGAGGTTTGATATATTTCTAAACAAAATAACATATGATCATACAGAAATAACAAAGTGTGTTATTTCCACGACAATTTCAAACTCCTTTAAGCTTGGAGGTATTGTTTCTGACGTCCTTTTGGAACTTTTATTACTTATACAGAATGTTTCCCTCCATAGATGAATACATTCGGCAAAAGAAAGTTTTATTACGCATCGGAAGTTCATTATTAGCTTCAAGTGGTACATTTCAGCTGCTGATTTCGAAGAGGAGAGGGGCAATTCAGTTGACAATGAGAGAGCAAGACGCAGCGACACATCGTCGAGCGAATCCAGCAAGGACACCGGTTCTTCCAGCAAGGATAGTAGTTCTGCTAGCAACAGCACCAGTTCTTCCAGCAAATCATCTCAACGTTAATATGTGAACACGCACGGACGAAACGAACACAATGAAAATACATGATACCTTGCTTGATAAATGTTTTTAACTTAAAAACAAACGAAAATATAAAAAGTCAAAATTTATGGATTTTTAATAAGTAAAACTGGAGAAAATCTTAAATAAACTTACAAAAACTATGTGTGTGTCTGTTGTAAAGCAATCTTATCATGTTTTCAATATCTTTTAATCATTTTCATTTCTGATAAATGATACCAAAATAATGTTGTACATTTAGATGGGTGTTCCAGAAGAGTTGCCTAGTTAATACAACTGGCGCCTTTAAATGGAATGGATTGTCAATACATTATTGTAAATTCTAGAATATTTCGGCTGACAATACAAGTCAAAAAGTGATCAAGATCTGACTTTAGAACAAAATCAAACGGAGAGTAGGTATTGAAAACATAGTCGTGATAAATTTCCCAGACCTTATACAATGGAGTACCACATATGTCCGTCCTATTTCATCACTGCCTTTTTAAAAAAAATATATTTATAAAGCTGAATATGTAACACACATTGCACTTCATATGTAGTCATCATGAGTACAACATATTAATAAGATATGTAAATATCGTACCAATAAACCAGTTTTCAAAGAAGTACAGTGTCTGACAACAAATTCAACAGTGTCATAAGAAATTCATTAAAGTCAAACTTATTGTAATTACAGATATACAACTTATATCCCGGCTTGATATTTTAGCTTACTATTGATTTAGGTAAATGTCCCTATTTTTAACACAGAGGAAACAACTCCTGTTATTTTATTCTTGTTTTCAATTACTATTTGTTCTTTTTATTTGCATATTTAAGACAGTAGATTCATCTAGATTAAATGGAAAATAAAACTAAAAAGACCAGAGGTCAACATAGATATTTGAAAAAAGTACAAAAAAAGCCAGTGGGTGCAGCACAGAGAGGATCACGCTCCTGCAAACTTATTGAAACTGAAACATTAATTTTGATTTGGCAGTAAAGGCAAATATTTGGCCCATTCTTTGTCAAATTATAGGACTTTGTTCTGTTTTCTTGCATGTATAGCTCTGTTCTCAAAGAAGAGCAACATAATTTTTAAAAAGTTGAGCATTTGGAACCAAGTTTTTTAATTTGCAACGGTAAACAGTATATTTTTCAAGCAAAATTGAAATGCTTTACTGAAGTGTTCATTGCCCAAAATAATATCTGACAAAGTCCAGTTTGTGTTAACATCTGTACATTTTAAATTTATCCATAATTTTATATCATTCCAAAAAGAAAAACTTAAATGACAGTCCCAAAACGATGTTTAATAGTTTCTGTTTAGTTGTTACAAAAAGAGCAGGTACTTGTGTCTTTTATTCCCATTTTATGTAATAGGTGATTTGTTACAAGTATCCTGTGGTTACTTTTTTACTGAAACCATTGTAAATTAAGATCCTTTGTAATAATGAACGGAAGCCTATAAATATTATTCCATGTAAAATTATCATTCAAATTAAATTCATTATTCCATCTTGTTTAAGAAGTGCATATAACGGATGTATTTGCTCTAAGAAAGTCATCATACATTTGTCCTTTTGTCCTTTCTTTTGACTGTTAATTATTTTAACAATTAATGGTTGAACCGGATTTTCTTCCTTCTAAGCTATGTGCATAAATGTTATCTTATGTTAATATCCCTTGATAGACTCTTTGATATTTTGATACTGTAAAAAAATGTATTTATATCATTCTTTGTTAAAAAGTCCTCAAATAATAGCATACTTTTGAGTCTAAAAAATCATTTACTAAAATAGCACCACAATTTACATATCTTGGGAAGCAGACAGTGGAAACCCCTATTTTAAACGTTGAGTTATGCCAAACAGGAAGGGAACAAAATTCACTACAGTTTCTTGGATTCTGTTTCTGTAAATGGATAAGACCAACAAAAACATCCTTCCAAAATTGGTTGTGCAATGTTTGAATTTTATTTATTCAAAAATTGATCTCCATAATTACTGATATTTGGGAGAAAATGATACATATAATCAATTAAGGTGAAATACTTAGTATTATACATTAATATACGCCTAATCCATGTTAATTTTAGGGATGTCATAAATGTTTCTAGATACATAATCCTAAGTCCGTCATTTTCATAGTTTTGAATAACAATATTTCTTTTTAATTTGTCTGGTCCTGACTTCCATAGGAATTTAAGGATAGAGTTTTGTATATCTTTAATCGTGTACATGTTAGGATTTGGTAAACTAAGAATCAAGTGATTTATTTTTTTATAAAGCTAGGTACTTTATAACAACATTTTTACCAATTGGGGTAATAATACGTCTTGACCATTGATTAAATAACTTATTTGTCTCCTTCAGTTTTGATAAGTAGTTAGCCTGAACTATATTATTTAAGTTTAACGTAAAATTAACCCCATGTTATTTAAAACATTCTGACTTCCACTGAAAGTAAAACTCTGGACAGAATTTTTTATTATTACCTTTCATAGATCCAATCCAAACTGCTTTGCTTTTATCTATATTCATGTTCATAAACTTGAATCCAGTCTGAGAGATGACCATTTATTACAACACAAGATTGAATATTCTTATACAAAAGTTTAACCCAATTTATAATTTCTTAAAAATTAAAAAAAAATCTAATTGTCCATGATATAGAATCAAAAGCTGTTGCAAAATCAATCAGCAACAACATTCCTGGGATTTGGTGGTCTTCAATGTGTTGCATAATATCATGTTTAAGACTAATATTGTCACCTACGTATCTTCCTGATAGAAAACCAGTTTGGTCCTCACTTGTAAGTTTATGTAGGACAGTTTTAAGGCGCTGAGCAATATTGCAGAAGCAATTTTATAGGATACGTTTAATAATGTAATAGGTCTCCAATTTTTAATGTAACGTTTGTCTTTTTCACCTTTAGGTATGCAAGTTATAACTCCTTGTTTAAGTGTGTCTGATAATTCTCTAGAGACAAAGGCATGGTTAACTGATCCGACTAAAAATGACCTAAATCAATCCAAAAGAATTTTTTAAAAAAAGCAGGGAAACCATTACTTCCTGGGGACGAATTATTTGACATTTTTAACTGGATAACATTTCCTTATAATTTAAATGACCTTCTAAACTTTGACTTTCTTCTTCATTCAGCTTTGATATATAAATGTTTTCAAATAAAAGTGTGAGATTGATATTTTCTGTCTCTCTAAAGGAGTACAACTTCTTATAATGACAAACCACTTCTTTTAAAATTTCTCTTTTATCTGTAAGCAGTGAGCCAGATGAATTATATAGAGAATTCAATACTTTGACACATTATTTCTACTTTCTAAATTACAAAAGTATTTTGATGGTTTCTCCCCTCAGAAATCCATTTAGCCATATACTTAATAAAAACTCCTTGCGTTTTCTTATATCTAAGTTGAATTAATTCTTCTTTTTCTTTGCCTCTAAAATGGTGTAATCTGTATCAGTTTGTTTTTCTAAATTACTAATTTCTGTTAGTAGTTTTTCCTGTCTTTTATCCTCTTGTTTCTTTTTATAAGAAGAGTACCAGATAGTTTTTCCCCTTATTTCCATTGGCAATGTTTCAAAAAAATAATTTATCATCTATTTAAAATTTTATGAATTCATTACCTATATTTATATATATTTATCCAAAGGTCCCTCTGTGTCTCGGACATCACAGGCATACTGTAATTTGATTTGGGATATAAGGGATTTGATTACCTCTACATACTGAAAGTCTTTTAATAGAGAATTTTTGAACTTCCAGTAGGAATTTCTTTTTTTTTAATTTGCCATACTCAATACTAATAAAATAACTGAGTGATCTGTTCTATAACCTGGCAAAATATCCACACAGCACATATCTGTAAAAAGTGTATCAGAAATTAAGAAGTAATTAAGTCTAGCTGTAGTTACAAATCTTAACCTTCTCGATTTTTTAATCCCCCCCCCCTCCCCATTTAAACTGAAACAATAGAGTGACATCCCAGTCAGAAAGTGGACTTAATAATGAATCATTCTTACCAAAGGCGCTCAAACCTCAATATTTTCAACTGGTTTGACATAACTTTTAAAGTAAGAAGGTCTTAGTCATGACTATTTGTCTTGAATATGAAGATTCTATATGCAATGGCAGATAATTCTAGAATGCACAGGTCGACCCTTGCGAATAATATGTCAATCCAATCCACTCTTTATGTAAACAATAAGTGGCAAGGTTTATTTTCGTTGGGTGAAATGTAGGAAGATTTATTTATACGAAAAATTGCCTACGGGTGGACGGACAACCATGAGACAGACGATATGCGCCATTCAATCCTCTGTTTGTACACAAAAATATAAATAAATATCTATTTCCGTTATCGATGATGCTGCCAAATATCAAAGCCTAAGTAATATATTTTCATACTAAACAAGTTTATGTAAAAATAGACACATTATTAAAGACCCATGTGGGTTCAGGTCTGACCACGATTAATAATTGATAGTATAGAAATACGAAGCAATTGAACACGGGTGTGAATCTAAACGTTAAGAAAATCCTTAGGCCTATTAACACCCGTGCAAATATTCAAGTAGTTATTGTAACCATCAAAACAAACAACAGTAATAGAGGTCAGCTTAGCAAAGCCCATTCTAAAGCCCTGTATTATGTGGTTTTGAGCAAGGGTTTAATTTTTAAAATGTATTTGGGTTTCCTGGAAGAAAAAAGTGAACGCATCAGTCGGATCACTTTTGACTCCGGATACTGTTAAAAGAGTACAAGTCAATGCTATGAACCAACTAACTCAGCCTTTGTTATTGCGATTACAGACAAAAGTCCTTGAAAACAATTTAATATGTACAATCAGACATCTTACCTTAGGACAGGGCAACTTATCACCAGAAGTAACGACTTCTAAATGTCTAATTAAAAGGAAAGAGAAAAAATACATTTCAAATATCAAACTTTTTAATTACTTTTTAAACGGAGACTTTTCAACAGATGGCCATATAATTTCAGTGAAAGAACTGCCTCTTGTTCTGGTAGCACGAACTTGGTAGAAATATCCTAAAAATAAGTTACATACCTAATGCCGTATTTCTGGAACACAGTTATCGAACTATTGACTCTTTTTACTTTTTTGTCGTCAAAGAAATAGAAGTCGACGAGGAATAAAATCTTTGAACATACTTATTTTTTTTTCAAGAAATAACAAAGGAAGAGGTGACAGCCAGTTAGACGAATAGAGTGTGTAAAATTAAGAAATAAAGTTGGTGAAATATAAAACACTATTCTTTAATATCTAACGCCTTTTTAGGAAATAAGGAGGGATTTTTGTTGGACCAATATGCCTTTGGAATACAAAATTCCAGCAGTAACGATTCTATGATAGAATTGTCGAACCCAATATAACATTTCATCATAAATCATGTATATTTACAAAAGACACGATATTATTATCTAAATAGCAAGATTTCATCTTACAGCTGTTGGCCAGCATGCTGTTGAATAAATTACTTTCCTTTTCCAGCACAAATGAACAAATATACACGCTTTCGTAATGCAAGCAGCTATATATTACAACCAATAAAAGTCCACTGCATATGCATAAATAGATATGAAATTAGTAGTTATATATGGACGCTCAAAATACGAATGCGTCGTATATGTAAGAACTTCTGAAATACAGCCACAAATTTTGCAATGTACTTCCATCTTAAGTTTTCAATATGTTACCACAATCAACTCAAGAAGGAAAATAGTATTTGTATAAGTTTTTCAATAGTGACCATGTATTTCCCAATGCAATTCGATAAATTTGTGTGTGACTTTGGGTTTGTTTTGCGGTACTGTTATGATTTAGCAATTGCCTTGTCTATGGCAAATTCTTACAGCTAAGCCCAAATTCAACAGAAAAAAGCTAGCCCAATGACGTTTAAATGAAACGTTAAATACTTCTGGATCCTGTCCGAAAAAAAAGTTGGAATTGCACGACCATGAACATGTTTTATCAGTAATTTGCTAAAACCAAATGGCGGAGACTATTAACAAGTTGGTAAAGCCATTCGGAACATGAAACAAAAGGTCACACTAGATCACAATAAGATGCACTGGGCTTTTTTTTAGTGTGTGTCTTTAATCATAGCTACGTTATACATGATACAACTTCATTTAATAATTTGATAAGGGTCCTTTCTACGTTACTAGTACCTACAACTGATACTTATGACAGTTCTGAATGTAAAAATCTACAGAATTGTCTTGGTAAAGATTCAAACCTCCAACAGTCTGAACAATTGGCAAGTTTACAAAAAAAACGGCGGTGAAGGACTTTGCCTTTAACAAGAGGTAAGTTTATATAACATAAGAAACAGGCTCAACAATGTCTATAAATGTCTATAATTCGAAAGAGATTTAATAGATTGGGGAATTCGGTCAGCACTTTGAGGCTAGGCTGAAGAAATTTTAGCATCTAAATGACATTATATAAAAAGCATCTTGTTTGTCTGAAAGTTCCTCTTTATATGCTTGTTGGGTTTCCGTTAAATCACAAACCGAGAAAACCGGTAATCCCGATATGCTTGTCTCATCGCATCGTAAGGTGTTGAGAAAACTCGTTGTACATATCAGATCTGTTTCAAAGTCAACATTTCCACTGCACGTATTAAATGGATAATAATTGTCAATTATCTACGTTAGAAGTAAAATAGCCACAATGATACTAACTTATCTAGTATTCCAGGCATCGTAGCAAGTTGATGTACTTACCTATCAACACATTTTTACCGTATGCACAGAATTTAAGAAATAAAGAGAATGAGTAAGATTGGCGATCTTGACGTTTGTCGTGAAAATATATGATCCAGGGAATTTGCGCGCATAGGATTACTTTTGAAATATACATTTTTAATTCATCAAAAACAATAATGTAGGACAGACGCAGCTTACATTCCGCTTATACGGGATCCGGACTTCGTGCTTCTTTTTATGCATTATGATTGTAAGGTTAGTAAAGGATGTCTCCCCGACCCAATAATCGAGTGAAGAAAGGAGGTAACGCAAAAGGGGCCTCAAAAATTCAAATCTATGTTTTTCTTTTCATTTTAATCATGAATTTCAAAAATGTTACCGAAATAAGTCTCACGAAATTACACATTAAAAAAGATTTTATAACGCAATTTTGATAATAAAACCTATAGCCAATAGATTTCATGATAACATATGCTATCGATTTCATGTAGTGTGATGTAATAGACGTGTCACTATCAAATAATAGACTATAAAAAGCGCGACATTTCAAGTCGAGCAATTACATCCAACTTTCTGTCTGTTGAATTGTAGCTTGTTCTTAACCGTTTTCAGGATGAGAAATCAGTTACGGGCGTTCAGTGTGTGTTTTGTATTGCTGCTCTGTGTTGTATTTTATCACAGTAAGTACCATTTGATTTAAAGAACTAGTTTGTGTAGTAAAACTGTCCTTAGTGCAAAGCATTATGCATCATGATATGTATCTTATTTCTGAGTTTCAGATTTATTCAGTCTCTGAAATTATTGATGCTTAGGGTGGCATTTCTAATCATTAAAGTGTTAAATCTAAAGCCATGTTTCACCTAACACTGACGTATATAAGCCACGTTTCACCTAACACTGACGTATATAAGCCACGTTTCACCTAACACTGACGTATATAAGCCACGTTTCACCTAACACTGACGTATATAAGCCACATATTGATTCCTATACAATTGAATTAAAGGTCGGCTATGTTGTTTGTGTATCAAATATTCAAAAAAGGGAAGAAATACGAGAACATTGATAAAATATATTTGATTCTATTTCTGTTGCATGCCTGTAAGCCAAGCTTCCAAGGAAGTTTTCTTTATACTTTATTAGAGAAGATAAAATCTTAATTTAATTGAAATGAAGGGAATGGGCAAAATTAAAACAAAATGGCTAGCTGATCCCCATTTCGTTCTAGCTGAGGCCGCAAAAGAAAAAAATCGAAAAGGAAAAGCTTGGGATGGTAAAAGGTTTAAGGGACCTGGAGACGATTCACAGAATGGTATGTAAATGGATTATCGAAAAAGTAGCTTTTAGTTACTATATTACTTTTCGAGCCAATTTAAAACGTTAACTTATTTATCTTAACGTCATTCATGTATAAATAGTTCTTATTTTAAAATCGAAATATAAACGTAGAATTTGTAACAAGAAAAATATCTCACCTACTAAATAACAGTATATTTGAAAATATATCAAGTTTACAAAAATACCACGGTGACAGACTTTGACTTTAACAAGATGTTAGTTTAAATAACATATGAAACTGGCTAAATAATGTCTATAAATGTACTATAATTTTAAAATGATTTAGTAGATGAGGTAATTTTGTCAGCAGTTTGAGACTAGGCTGAAGAAATTTTAGCGTCTGAATGACATTACATAATAAGCATCCTACTTGTCTGAAAATTCCTTTCTATGTGCATGTTGGGCCTCCGTTTCAACATAAACCGAGAATACCTGTAACCACGATATGCTTGTCTCATCGCATCGTTAGACACTCTAACCTTGTTACAACAAGGTGTTGAGAAAATTCGGTTTACATATCAGATCTGTTCCAAAGTCAACATTTCCACTGCACGTATTAAATGGACCTTCAATATTGTTACAATATATCTGAGATAAAATCGTAATTTAATTCTGGTGAAGGGAATGGGCAAAATTAAAATAAAATGGCTAGCTAATTCCTATTTCATTCTAGCTAAGGCCGCAGAAGAAAAAAATAGAAGAGGAAATGTTTCGGGTAGAGAAGCGTTTAAGAGACTTGAAAATTTACAGAATGGTATGTAAATAGATTATGGAAAAAGTAGCTTATAGTTGATTTATTACTTTTCAAACCAATTTAAAACGGTTAACTTATTTATTTTAACGTTATTTATGTACAAAGAGTTTTGAATTTGAAAAATAAACGGGGAATTAGTTAAAGAAAAGTATCTCTAGTTAATTACAGTAGACCAGTATCTGAAAATACACTTCGACCAAATACCGCAACAAATACGAATGTTCTACTCCTTTTTAACCAAAGTATTGTTACAATCATCAGGTGTCTTGTGTCAAACTGAAACGAGCCAATCATCCCGCCAATTCAGTCTATTACATGTCTACGTCCCCGTGAGGCGTTTGCCATTATTGGGAGATAGATATTTCTACGGCAACTATTCGTTAAAGCGACTGACACAGAATTTAGCTTAAAAATGCGTTGATTATTCATAAACGTACAAATACATTTTTATACATACGAAGTGTATTTTATGTTATGCCACTTGTCTGTAATCTGTCTGTTTGTCAAAAGCAGGAAACATAACTTCTATCATAAGCATTTTTTTTAGATAATCTAAATTTTCCTAAGAAGGTAATCATGACTGTGAATACGTCTTTGAATTTTTCCCGGTGAAGGTCTTTATATCTAATTTTATAATTATTACACAATTGAAATAATAAATGATAATTTTGAATATTTCTCAAGCTGACGCTGAAACATTGAAACAGATACTAAATGAAGAAATACAAAAATTAAAAGCCGCAGGTAAGTTTTATTTTCCACAATACATTAAAATAAGATTATAACCAAATTAGAGAGAGGGATCAGTGGTCTAGTGGTAGTACGCTTGACTGGTAATCCAGGGGTCGCAAGTTCGTTCCCCCGCTCCTCTACTTTTGGATAAAACGTTAAACCGATGCCCCATGTATCAGTGCTATACAGTGAAATAAGAAAAGAACCAGGGGTGTCTGGAATGGAATGTTTTCTTTATCTTGCACTATTCCCCACAACCTAAAATAACATACTTCTGCAGGGGGCATATGGGCAACTGGTACTGACGATAAATAGACTCAAATAGATAAAAAAGAATTAGTTAATTTGAATAATTTATGTAGACCTCGCGGGCCAAACCAGAAAAGTATGAGGGTTTTTCATGCGCAGCTGGCTAAAATCCAGTTTCGCTTGAAAAGATGAAAGATAATAACAATAGAATTTACAATTATGTATAACAACTATAACGAGTATCTAAATGTTTGACAAAAATTGGACATTCGTTAAGTTTGTAATGAATAAGAGTTGCCCACGTGACCTTAGCTTATTTGCATTTAATTCATGTTTCATCAAGTTGGTGAAACCATTTGAGTTTCTTGCAGATTTGTAGATATGGGATTGTATTTAGCTGTTGCATTATGTCATATTTCTGCCGTAAGATAAGAAGTTAAAATTGGCAAACACGGTCATAATAGTTGTGTAATGTTGAAACACTCAAAGTAAACACATCAATACAGTCGGACTTTAGACAAACATAAAACCTGAGCTGCAAGTGCTCATTCAATCCTTAGGCTAAAAGTCGGTTAAAAAGGCGTAACTAAAAGACTGGAAATGAAAAGAACACTTATGTGTGTATGATAGAAATAACATCAGATCAAATCCGAAATGAACTGATAAGCAACGACTACTAAGATAAACAAGCACAAAAGAAAATGACACGAGCATACAAGCAAAATTAGAAACATAAAAAACATAAGATGACAATGTATCAAATCTACTTTAATAACAAGCAAAACCAGGATAGTGCAGCTAAGTAAAAAGCAAATTCATTATTACAGTCGGAGCAGTAGTAGCTCTCCCTGCCCTTACGGTAGAAATATGCAAGCATACTGTTTGAATAACGGGAATTTTCTTTACAAGCATAATTGTAAAATATCCTTTTATTTTTGTATATTTCATCTCTATAAGTGAAACAGGGCATTTAATGCTATTTTCGATACAGAAGTGAAACCAATTAATGTTCGAAAAGACCAATATTTAAAAATATTCTGAATCGAACATCATTAATATTGAAATCAGGTTGCAACTACAATTCACAGGCAAAAAGATATTGTAACCATATAACAGGCAATATGAAATCGTTATTTGCCATTTTACAAATACCATAGATATTTGTTAGCAAAATGCGTTATATTATATGTTTACAAAATGTATGCTCTTTGTTTCAGTTTTTTTTCACATCACTGGAATTGTCTTTACTGTAAATACTGTTACTTGATTCATTCACAAAATTTATTTAGTTAGTCCCTTTATTCTTTTTAGGCGAGTACGTAGACGGACCACAAATGACAGAAGAACAAAGGGAAGCAAGTATGTGTTATTTTAACTTTATTCAAGAGATACCCTGACAACAGGCTTATTAAGTTTGCGTGGAAGTGCACACAGAAACCACGCTGCCCACACATACTATGTTGTTATGATTCGTACATTTTTAGTAAATTTGGTGAAATATTTCTATCGGCTTAGTTTTGAATACGTTAGGAGCAATTCGGTCTAGTCAATACAGAATATATATACAATATATTATGCCAAAATTAGGAAAATTGTTAACACACAGTATTATCGCGGCATTACTATAACCGTAAATGACTTACCCTTTGTTACCAAAAGTTATATAATCAATGTCTATTCTTCTGTGCGGGCCTTTTATCTTGCAAATATTTGGTTCATTGCTCGGTGAACCAAATGTTTCATATGTTAAAGGTTTGCTTTTTTATATTATTATATAAATCCAATGGCCTTTAAGCTATTTTTTTTAATTTATTAAAAAGACTGCGCGAGATTTTGCATTTGAGGTATGAAACCACTAAAAGCCACCATAAACGTTCATACTTTTTTTCCACATAATATTAACAAATTTCACAGAGTTGTAAAACATGTCAAGACCCGCTTTAAATGGCTTTAACTTGCATATTCTTATAGATTTGTACAAGTTCTCTTAAAATTAACAACAATTAATAACAGAAAAAAGAAAGAAAAAAAAGAAACAGGTAAAAAAGGAGACAAGAAAATTCTTCTTGCTCATGTGAACATATCCAAAAACGTCCGAGCCAGTTTTTAGATTAACTTATTTAAGTACATTACTATAAAACTGCTATCACACTTACACATACTGTAATAGATTCCAGCAAAATAATCCACAGATTAAGGAAACAAAATGTTAATGCCAGACAAGAAATTCATAACTATTTCAAGTCGCCATTATAGGGATAACATATTTTGAACATTGGTGGACTATATTAGTGATTTGTGTAGCCGGTGGACCGAACTGGTGTCATCATACCTTGAACAATATATATGCATATTAATTATTGACTATTGAGTGAGATCTGTGTGAGAGTCAGTCTCTGGCAGGTCAGTGCCTGAAACATACAAGAGAATACACATTCATAAGAAATCATGTTTTCTATTTCAAGACATTTTATAATTCGCCATGGCAAAAGAGGTTTGGTAAATGTTATGACTTATAAACATAAATTCAGCATTCAATAGTTGCTTCTGAATACATTTGGAAATGATAAATATATTTAATAATTTCAGCTGCCAGGGGGAAGTTTATGAAGCAGAAAGGAAAAAAGTATAAGCAAGTCAGTCAAAATGGGATAAAAAGGATCGTAAACATTTCGGAAATAGTGACTCGACTCCGGCGACGACATTTTAACTAAGGATAACTCTGACTTGCTTGGAAGATCATATTAAAATAAATCTACTGTGACAAAGAGAATACTATGATAAAAGATCATTCATTTTTTCTTTGAAAGAAAGGGTTACTTTTCTATCAATTTGAAAGACTGTTAAAGTTTGACTTAAATTTCTCAATATTCATGATAGAGCTGAAAATAAACCAGTTTAGAAACAAAATATTTTATCATGGCAATTTAAACAAGTATGATTCTATAAATACGATAAAAAAAATAAATGCAAGGGAGTGAAAACAAACATGAAAGGTTTGCACGCACGGAGATTTATAATGTAATCGTCACCCAAAAATGAAGGGCATTCGTAAATTAAAATTAAATATTTGCTGACTAGCAACACTAGCATCAGAGTCACTTACTAAACACTTATTTTCCACTGATTATCTTACATTCATTTACGGAAACGGTGTCTTTTCCGAGACAGACTCCGTTAACCCACTCTCTCTCTCTCTCTCTCTCTCTCTCTCTCTCTGCATTTATTTATCGCTCATATGATCGACCCCCCCCCCCACTCGAAGAGACCAACTTTAATAGAGCATATTCAGAAATCCAAAATTATGTTCATTGGTGACAATTTCGTTACTTAGACCCTGACCTATATCACCTGACAAGATTTCAAACTGTTTCAGTTTCATTTGGATTTATAACTAGTGACCCACAGAACGGTGAGAATTTTTAAATTCTATTTTGCACCATTAACAAAATGGTCATATCTGTCTTTCCAAATGGCTGAATATCCGTGCCCGCATTAATGGTACTGGCCACACGGTACAAATATTGTAACTGAATATTTAAATATAGATGAGTCATTACATACCATTTTCTCTGTAACAGATACTTTTTTAAATATTGAATGCGCATTCTCGACTTTGTAGTGGCTCGTGTGACATCTGAATGACACGAATGCGTACAGGGTGAAAAATCGGCGCCAGTTATCAAACATTTGTAAACCAAACCTAGAAAAAATTTTTCAAGACGTCTAAAATTAATACGAATTATATTCTGGTAGCCCTGGCAACACCTTTTGAAGCCTGCATAGTATCTTCGTTCTAGAAAGGATCTTTGATAATTTTGTTTTTTCTTCAAAGTATAAAATGAACATACACAATAAAATATACATGTGAAAATTGTGTACGCGACAGGTAACTTTAACATATGAATTATTCAATAGCATTTGTCAAGAGCTTATAAGTAGCAGAGCTGCAGTAGTCAGAATTTCAATAATAATATAACCGAACAATTTTCTGGACTAACAAAGCATAAATATGTTAAAAGTATCCATTTCACACGAATGGAAACAAAGACGAAGCATCGATACTGTTTATCAATGTCTCCGGACAGCATACACAAATGACAAGCGTGTCATGTCGCCTCAATGGTAACAAGACACTTCAGCCCCAGACACTTCAGCCCCGAAAATTTGCAGACAGTTCACCCTCTCCCCCTCCCCCACCACAGCTTAATGTATTTTATATATATATTAAAACTTTAAGTAAATCAAACAGACAATTTATTCGTGTCAACATTTAAACAGTTTATGTTTTATCAATTACAGATGGAAGGAAGAGTAAAAGGGATTACATTTGCTATGTTGAATTAAACATAATTATTCTGATATTAAATATTTATATATAAAAAGAAAAAACTAAAATTATACATTTCAAAGGAATCGATATGGTTACATGCAATTATATTAAAAAATGACAACCTTTCCTTGCAATCACTGCAGTAGTTAAGCAAACAATATTGAAATTATTAGTTGATATCAGCGGAGACATTTATACAATACATGCATTTCAAGTCTTTAACATATTCATCAATGCCCATGATACTTTGGCATTCTACAATTTTTATAATTGAATATGGGACAAGTTAGTTTAAATAAGATTGGTTGTCTCTTACTGAATCTTTAAAATTTATGCCCGTACCTTTTTGATTGTGCCCAGACAACAAACCATTGAAATGCTAAATTACTCGAAATACACAAATACATAATATATATTATAGGCCTAACTATTTTTAAAACAACTTTACTGCCTAAATGTAAGCAAAAAAGTGAGGTGAACATTTTTTGTCATTTTTTATAAAATGAGGAGTGAAGTGTCTGGGAGCTGAAATGTCTGGAAAAAATGGCTAGCGGTGAAGTATCTAGGGGTGAAATGTCTGTAAACCGCCTCCAGCGTGACGGTACCGGGGTATATACATCTTTGGCTATCAATTCCCAACTGTAAAACTGGTGAAAGGGAAAGCTGTCATAAAACACCCATGTACTGAAGCATGGAATCCTGAAAACAGTTACATCTACTTTTCAGGAACTTAACGGAGGATTTTGACTCCTCAAACTAATGTTATCTTATCTAATTGGTGTTCGTTTAAACATATAAGTTCAATATAGCAGTCTTCTTAAAAGATCACCAGCATACTACATCATATAAAGGATCCCCATAATACATCAAATATAGTACCACCATCCTGAAGAGGACCCAATACAACCTATTTGGGTATTTTACAGGATTAGTGTTTACCAAAGGGCCACTATTTCTGTTTAATTTTTACTCGTCAACAACGACTGGCCTTGGCTGACAATAAACAGAATAACGTGATTTGTTTTGTAACAAGCTGTTTTCATGTATATCTGTGTGTATATATCTGTCGTCGGACAGCCATGAGTGACAGATTGTATTGAAAACCATTTTAGTTATTCATTCATTGTCATATAATCATTCGTTTTAATTAAAATGTCAGTTTCACTTTCTGTTGACTTCGTTTTGTGTTGTTTTATTCATCAGGGAAATACAGTGTCCACTTAACATATGCTAAATGCAAGTAAGCAATTACTTTATTGGTGAGTCATTTGCATACATGGTACATAAACAACGTACACTGTTTGAGTAACAGATCCACGGTTTACTAAATGCTCTGTCAGTCCCGGTGGTGCTACGGTTCAAGAAGAGCGTCTTTCAGACGCAGAGATGCGAATAGAAAATCAATAATTTTGAAAAGGGTTATAATTTTCTATCATATTGATCTTGAAACTAGAGCTGTTAAAATATTTGACCCAAACTGGAACAAACTTTAAGTCTGGAACGAGATTTCAACATAAATGTATTCATACTAGGTAATCAGACACAATGTCTCCAACATTAGTCAACCACTCCTGTTTCGAACCAGTTTAGTTAAAACTAGCGAGGATAAACAATATGTACATGTACAATCGCACGATTTTTATTCCTATTCGAGTTCTTTGAGATTTACAGACAATGACATGAACTTAGCAGCCTGAAATATATAATATATACTAGTACACCTGGAAAAAAGTTAAGCACTCCCGGTTTTTTGACAAGTGTTTCAGCACATAGATTTCATACGTGCGAATTTATTTGAAAATAACCAATACAACGGCATTTTTTTTAAATTTCAATATTGTGTCTAACATACAATGCAGGAATTTGGTAGAATTCTCAATATCTACTGTGGAAAAAGGCATCTTATAAAAGACGTGTATTTTAACGTCATACAAACGTTGGATTAAGTATGGAGCTGTAGATTTCATTGGAATGTTTTGTGATGAACTGTCTGTCTGAGTGTCTAAATCAAAGCAGTGCCATAGCTGGTCAATACCGTGTATACCCTCCGCGTACACGGATGACTGCTTCAACCCTACGTCTCATCACTTCAGTCAGGCGTCGAACTTGTTGTATGGTTAGCTGTTGCCACTCATGATGCAAAGCTGCTTCCAATTCATCAAGATTTTGAGCGGGATGGTCCATTCTTTGTATTCGGCGCCCAAGGATATCCCAGATATGCTCCAGTGGGTTCAAATCGGGACTTCTTGCCGGCCAAGGCAATGTCTCCATAGCGTTACGTTGAATGAATGCCGTCACCGCTCTAGAACGGTGGGGTCTAGCGTTGTCGTCCATGAATACAGTCTAAAGGCAAGTGGGTGGTTATCGAAATGAGGCACGACAACTGGCTCAAGGACCTCGCGAATGTAGCGTTCGCCCGTAAGTCTGCCCTGTATGGTCACCAATTCCAACTTGTCGTCATGGGATATGCAACCCCAGACCATTACAGAGCCTCCACCGTATGGAATCGTCGGTTTGACGTTCTTTGGCGTATATGCTGTGTCCCTGTGCCTCCAGAAACTCATTCGGCCGTCTGTAACATGAAGCAAAAACCTGCTCTCATCCGACCAATGTATTCGACGCCATGACCTCAAATTCCAACCTCTTCTCGCCAAACACCACTGCAAACGGGTTCTTTGATGCTGAGCCGTCAACAGAGGGTGCTTAATTACTCTTCTCGAAGCTAGCCCAGCTGCCCTTAATCGATTTCGCAGAGTCTTTAGAGACAGTCATCAATGTGGTAGCCATAGGGGCTTGAGACGTGTACCCATAGCAAAGGGCTGCCGCCTTACTAATCGCACCAGGGCTCGATCCTCCCGTTGCGTGGTTACTGTAGGTCTTCCTGACCTTGGTATGTCTTTGATATCATTGATCATACGATACTTTCTCACCAGCCTGCTGACCACGGTGTAATGGCGGCCGGTTTGACGCCCTATTTCCTTGTAGGACATCCCTGTTGAATGCATGCCAACGATTTTCCATCGTTCCACTTCCGATAGTCTTCTTCGAACCATTTTTTCGTTCAAATGTTTCGATAGTCTTCTTCTAACAGTATCTACTGTTTGTAATGTCGGCGTATGCAAAATGTAGCTTATACACACCCTATTATGCCGCGTACCCAAACTGCTTATTTCGAAAAGTACGGGTTCCTCGATAATCCCGCTAAAATCTTCATAAACAGCCATTACCAATGTGTATCTATGCTAAAAATCCTTACTATAGAATAGCATTTGTGACAACTGCAGCAAAAAATAATAATATACGTCGACTTGTAATGAGCTATACTCAAAAATATTAGGAGGTGCTTAACTTTTTTCCAGGTGTATATATCAAACTCTTGCAAAGCTGAGAGAACAAAATAATGAATATATGAAATTGTCGGGGAACTGTGAAACAACAGTATACAATACATTGTAAATACACTTGCAATAGGGTAAAGAAATGGGATCATTATCTCCGGTAAGATGAGTCGTCTTTCAGACAAGGTCTTGGTAAGTTCCAACCTGTGGTTGCACAAAACATAATGCATCTTGGACATAACATATGACGCACGGATAGCTGGCTTGTTGACAAACCGTATGGTTTTAATTAATACTACACGCACAATGTACATTATTGAAAAGCTAGAAGACTGAATTGCGCTTAAAAGCTCACTCAGTTTCATGTCAATAATGACATTTTAAAAACATGTTTAATACATGATTTTTAAATATTTACCTACATATTTCTAAATGTAAAACATGATACCTACAGAGCGGAACAGATAGTAACCGCTAGTACATAATCTGAATAATCTTGGTACAGTTCCACTAGACAATGCTACATACCACATGTCAGAACAATAGCCCTGGCCATTTTAGAAAAGATGTTATGAGTTAGCATCGTTCTTATCGCAAAAGGAACCTAAAATAATACTGTATGAAATGGAGTTCTTTCAACAACTTTGGTAGACCCAATGGAACATTTCTTTTACACTTTTTTTTTCTCTGGAACGGCTGAATGGACTTTTATAGGATTTCATTTTTATGTCCCCGAAGGGATGGCATATAGTAATTGAATCGTCCATCTGTCCGTTCCCATTTTGTCCGGAGCATAACTCCAAAAGTATACAAGGCATTGACTTCAAACTTGGAACATAGGTTGTTGGCAAATTGGCGGAGTAGCAGTGCACAAGAATCATAACTCCATCTCACATTTTGAATAATCTCCCCTTTTCAGTTTTCCTTGTCCGGTCATTTTCTCATAAAGTATACATGGGATTGGCTACTTGGAAAATAGATAGTTAGTGATGACGCAGGAGTGCAATGCACAAGAACCATAAATTTAGCTCACTTACATTTTGAATAATCTCCCTTTGTCATTTTTGCTTGTCCGGGACATAACTAAAAAAAGGTATTGGAGGTATCAACTTGAAACGTCACAGAAAAATTATTCTTATTGAGGAGAAATGCAGTGCCCAGGAACCATAACTCTCTTTTGCATAATTTTGGAAATACTGGCATTTAAAATTGTTCATACTAAATTTTTGTTCGGGGTATAACTCAAAAAGTATTGGAGATATCAACTTGAAACATAAATAGATCTTATTGAGAGGAAGTGCAGTGCTCAAGAACCATAACCCTCTTTTGCATAATTTGGAATTATTGCCCTTTAAAATTTTTAATACTTAATTTTTGTCTGGGATATAACTCAAAAAGTATTGGAGATATCAATTTGAAACTTCATAGATAAATAGATCTCATTGAGGTGAACTGCAGGGTCTAAGAACTATAACTCTCTTCTGCATAATTTTGAAATTATTGCTCTTTGAAAGTTTATACTTGATTATTGTCCGGGACATTACTCAGTAAGTATTGGAGGTATCAACTTGAAACTTCATAATGGGATAGACCTCATTAAGAAGTACACAGCCCAAGAACCGTAACTCTTTTTACAATAATTTTGGGATTACTCCCCTTGAAATGTTTCATATTTAATTTTTGTGTGGGGCATAACTCAAAAAGCATTGGTGGTATCAACTAGAAACTTCATAGAGGGATAGATCTCATTGAGGAGAGGTGCAGTGCCCAAGAACCAGTGGCAGTTATAGTTTTCACAGACTGCAAATTTTTTTTGCACAAATGATCAAGGTAACATAAAGTTATAAGCTACCATGACTGTGGCCATTGCCTTGTTTCGGGGGCATTCGTGTCTGTGACATATTTTCTTGTTTATGCCTTCCATTCCCCACCCCTACCTTGCTTTCTCATGTTGGTCCGTCCGTAGACCAAGTGGTTTCCGTTCAATAACTTGAAAACGCATACACACACAGATTTGAACGTTATTGTTTTTGGGCCCACTGGGACAAAGGTCAGTGTCACAGGGGCCTGTTTGAATACTGTTTCTGATCAATAACTCGAAAATAACTGCAAAGTGGACCTTAAAACTTAACAGGATGATGGTTTGGCATGATGAAGAGATGACTTTTGTTTCAGTTTGTTTGGCCTTCTAGGTCAAATGTCAATGCCACAGTGTCATTGAATTGCAGGTTTATTTCTGTTCAACATCTGGAGAACGATTTGGCCTATTTTCTTCGAACATTGAAGGCAGGTTGGTCATGACCAGTAGATGACTGTTACTGTTTATTGGGTACTCAGGTCAGGGGTAAATGCCACAATGACTCTGCATTGCAAGCCCTTTTCCAAATAATATCTACAGAACGCTTCAGCCCAATTTCATAAAATTTGGAAGGCCTGTTAGTTATGACAAGTAGATACACCTATTGATGTCAATGGTCAAAACCACGGCTAAATTGCATTAGCCAAACATTTTATAATCAATATCTGGAGAATGCGTTGGCCTAGCCTTAACAGGCTGGTTGTTTATTACCAGTAGATGAAACCCTATTCTATTTCAGGTCACTAGGTCAAAGGTCTAGACTACAGTGATATTGAATAGCTTAATTGTTTCCGATCAATATCTGGCGAACGCTTGTGCATATGCTCATCGAACTTGGAAAGCAGGTTTATCATGTCAAGTACATGACTGCTCTTGCAATTTGGTCACAAGGTCAAAGGTTAACGCCACAGTGACATTGGATAGAAAACAGTTTCTACTTTATATCTGGTAAAAACTTGTTTTGCCTGTTGGTCATGACCAGTAGATGACCCCATATGATTTTTGGTTACTAGCTCAAAAGTAAAAGCCACAGTGACATTGAAAAGCAAAACTGTTGCCGATCAAGGTCTGTAGAATGCTTGGGCCTATGCTCCTCAAACTTGGAAGGTAGGTTGGCCATGATCAGTAAATGATCACGATTTTTTCTGTTCTTCAGGTGAAAGTCCAATGCAACTGAGACTGTTTCAGTTCAATATATAAAGAATGCTATGGCCAAGATTTCCCAATGTAAGTAGGCTTGTAGTCATGACTAGTAGATGACCCCTAACGTTTTGGGTCAGGTGAAAGGTCAAGGCCAGAGTGACGTTGTACAGAAAAACTGTTTAAAATCATTATCTTAGAATAATTGGGCATAGACTTCTCAAATTTGATAGACCAGTTGGTCATGACCAGTAGATGACACTTATTCGTATAAGGATCACTAAGTCAAATGTCAAGGCCATAGTGATATTATATAGAAAAACATTTCTGATCAATATCTTGAGAATGTTTGAGCTAAGGCTCGTCCAATTTGGTAGACCAGTTGGCCATGACAAGTTCATGACCTCAATTGTTTTTCAGGTTACAAGTTCAGCAGTCTGAAGTCCACAGTGAAATTGGACAGTAAAGCTGTTTCTTATCAATATCTGGAGAACGCTTATGCCCAAGCTGGTTGGTCAAGACTTGTAGATGTACATTATAATTTTTGGGTCTCTAGCTGGAAAGTCAGGGCCACACCGACACTGAACAGTCAAACCTTTTCCTATAAATATCTGGAGAATGCTTGGGCTCAAGTTCCTCAAACCTGAAATTCTTGTTTATCATGACTAGTATATGACCTTATTGTTTTTTGGGTTACTTGATCAAAGGCCAAGGCCATAAAGACCTTGAATACAGAAAGATTTTATATCAAGACCTTAAAGGGTATGGGTCTAACCTCCTTAATTTTATAGGCATGTTGGTCATGACCAGTTCATTTTCGCGTAAAAAGTTAGGTACATTATGATCATGAACACAACTTCTGAATCACAGTCTGCCCTTCAATCACAACACGGACATCACTGCTTAACTACCACCAGCATCAACGTGCTTCTGGGGGGCATACCTATACATGTATGTTTATAAATCATCTTGTTTCATTTACTGTCTACAATACATCATAAAACATCCTGTCTCAATTATGAATCGAACCCTTGGCAAGTTTACACTTCAGATCATTAAACAACATCTCCTGGCTTGAGGGAACTCAAACTTAAGTGATACAAAGTTATTTTTTTGTCATGAAACGTTCTGTATCAAGATTGTCTTTATACATGTATTTCTAAATCTAACAGACTTGCAGTAACAACGGAACTACAAAATTCTTGTGGATATTTTATCCATAGATATTTGCGACCTGACATAAATTGTCACCAACGGAATAAAGAACACTTCAGAGCTTCATGAAGAATGGGCCAAAAATGTGACCTCTAGAGTGATCACAAGGCTTCAATTAATCTCAGATGGTGACAAAGCTTTTTACCAATTTTGACCATATTTCAAGTTAAAGATTCTGAGCAAGATTCATGAAGATGACTCAAAAATATGTCTCTTTGAATGTTCACACTGTTTGCCTATGATCAAAGCTTTTGACCTAGAATTAATCCAACATAACATAGTTTCATACCCAAAAAAATCATCAGGACAAGCATTCTGAGCAAGTTTTAAAAAAATTGGGCCAACAAACTGCTAGAATTTTGTTGAAGTTTCCCACTGATCTGATCTGGTGACCTAGTTTTTCACTCAATGTGACCAAGTTGTGAACTCATCCAAATGATCATCAGGATGAACTATCTGCATAAATGTAATGAAAACTGTAATATCTATAATGTTAATAAGGTTTACTTTTCAAATTGGACTGATGACCTAGTTTTGAACCCACATGACCCAAATTCACTATTGTCAGAACAGACATCCTGACCCAGTTTCAAATCAGCTGGACAATAATTGTGGTTTTCTGCCATTTTGACCTAGTTTTTTACCTAATGTGACCCAGTTTTGAACTTGTGCAAAAAATAATCAGGAAAAGGTTCCAAGCAAGTGTGTTTAATGAAAGCCAAACTGAAAATGTGCCCTCACGTGATAAAATTCTTGACCCCGGACAAGGCCTATCACAAAAAGTCGCCCTGAGCACCATGTGCTCGAATGAATTAAAAACATGAAAGCAGGTAATGTTTTTAACTTTATTTTACTTGTATAAAAAATTCATTTCAAAAGGACAGTAAAATGATGACAAATTATTTCTCACCCAAGTTCCTATGCATCTCAAGTTTCATTTAAATTTAGAGACTGAATTCTTTTAACATTTAAAGTGAGCTAGAAACTCTCTAAAACAAATACAAGCAAGGTTTTGAGTATACTCAGAGTATTTCCATATAAAATGAAGTAGAGCTTTAGTAATCAGAGGTAAGAAGATGATCCTTTTAGCAAAATGTATTAAAAAAAAACAGTGAAATCTCAGTGAATTTTTCATTATATTATTTCTATTGACAAACACATTATTTTCATTTCAATTCAATTTTTCATATTTGCTTGGCTAATTAAATCCAAATCTACTGATTTCATAGGTGCCATCTGAAAAATTAATATAAGCACTGATAGGTTCACAGAACTAGGTGATCACAAAAGCTCAGCTTTCATACTATATCAGCTGAGCTAAATACTTCAATGCAATTACAAATAAATATATCTAAGCTTAAAACAAATATCAAGTCTTCTCTTTACTCCTGATATCACAGATGGCTCTGAAAAAAGACAGAAAATATCTCGTTAAGCATGGTTAGATTAAATACAGTTCTACTGAATATTTTTCAGTTTTAAACTACTAAATCATATTAAAACTGAAAATTCTACACAAACCACAAAAAGTAAAATCACTTCACAAAAGACTGTCCATTTCAATTGTTCTAACAATCCATTTTCCTGTTATGAAGTTTTGTACATCTTTTGTGACTTTTTCAGTACTAAACTACTGTATATTAACAAATCTAAGAGATTTTAGTTAAATAACTTTACATCCATAACTGGCCAATACTGGATCTCAAATGTTCCTCCTTACTGATACAAATCAACTTCGCTTTTATCAATCTGAATTGGTTGCAAAACAGAGTAACAAAAACAAAAATAGTAACTTTGAGGTAAATTATTCTGGTGTTAATGTTACTGGCGAAAAGAGACTATACCCTCTAAACTAAAAAACACTGATACTGACTTCCTTATTACATGTAACAATTCTGGACATTTATCTATGAGTTTACCATTGCTTGTAAACATCAGTAACTGAGTTTTAACAATTCCAGGGAGACTATCTAAGTATATTATCATAAGTTTCATCACTAGAGAGAGTTATCTGTATCACAAAATGAAAGACTGACGTACCAAAAGTATTTTTTTCAACATGAAAACTTACCTTTATTCATTATCAAAGTCATAAATACAGGTTCTTATTTGTTTTATTATGGTTAAAACAACCGCAGTTAGCATGATAAAAGCAGTATGTGCTAATGAAAAATAAAGACTTTTAGTAATATCTTCTGGAATTATGTGTACCTAGTACTAAATACCACAGGCATTATAAATGCCATAATAAATAGAAACAGTCTGATTAATTTTGTTTAACATCAAACAATCAAATGTTGGCTTATAAAGCCATTCTGCAACCTCTTCTGAAAATTAAACAACAGGGTCATGATAGCCCTAAATCGCTCACCTGAGTCTCATTGCTCATGTTACAAGTATCATTATTGGTTGTTATGGGTGCTGGTTGTTTGCAAGTTTGAATAAGTTTGCAATCAGTTTGAAGACTCTGGGTGTAATGGTACTCAAATTTTTTAGCAGAAATAATTTTATCCTACAGGTCCCAGTGAACTTGACCTTTGACCTACAGACCCCAAAAACAATAGGGTTCTTCTAATATAATTACCATATGAAGTTTGAAGGCTCTAGGTGTAATGGTACTCCAGTTATTGAGCAGAAATAGTTTTCACTCTACAGGTCCCTGTGACCTTGACTTTTGACCTACTGACCCCTAAAACGATAGGGTTCTTTTACTCAGTAAAGACAATCAACCTATGAAGTTTGAAGGCTCTGGGTAAATGGTACTCCAGTTATCGAGCAGAAACAGTTTTCACTCTAGAGGTTCCTGTAAACTTAACCTTTGACCTATGGATCCTAAAAACAAAAGGGTTCTTCTAATACAATTGTCTTATAAAGTTTGAAGGCTCTGGTTGTAATGGAACTACAGTTACTCTGCAGAAAAACTTTTCACTTTACAGGTCCCTGTGACCTTGATCTTTGATATACTAGCCCTAAAAACAATATGGTTCTTCTATTTAGTAAAAGTAATCATAGTATGAAGTTTGTAGGCTCTGGGTGAAATGGTACTCCTGTTATTGAGTGGAAACGGTTTTCACTCTACAGGTCCCTCTGACCTTGACCTTGACCCAAAAAACAAAAGGTTTTTTTTTCTACTCAATAAGGGCAATAAACCTGTGGAGTTTGAAGGCCTTGGGTCAACTGGTACTCAAGTTATTGAAAGGAAACAAAGTGTGACAGACAGACAGACAAACAGACACCCATAAACAGGGAAAAAACAATACATCTCATCAGAAGGGCGGGCTTGGGGAGGAAACATAACAACGAACAACTGAAGGTCTAGCCCTTGGTGTTTCAGAGCAGGAGATTTTTAAAGTTTTCCCTATATAGGTCCGGGTGGGGCCAGTTTTGACCCCAGGGTCATGATTTGTACAAACTTTATACAGGTCTACTAGACAATGCTGCACACCAAATATCTAAACTCTAGGCCTTGTGGTTTCTGACAAGAAGATTTTATAAGTTTTTCCTATATAACTATGTAAAACATGTGACCTCTGGGGCAGGGTCCTTTTTTGACCCAGGGGCTATGAT
Source organism: Cyclina sinensis (assembly GCA_012932295.1). Taxonomy (NCBI): domain Eukaryota; kingdom Metazoa; phylum Mollusca; class Bivalvia; order Venerida; family Veneridae; genus Cyclina; species Cyclina sinensis. Next base: position 2,596,056 of record JAAONU010000011.1, read on the forward strand.
TTGAAAAAAACTTGGTAGAGGTTCAATAAACAATGTTGTACACCAAATATCTTAACTCTAGGCCTTGTGGTATCTGAAAAGAAGATTTTTAAAGTTTTTCCTATATAACTCTATGTAAAACATGTGACCACTGGGGCGGGGCCTTTTTTGAACAATCTTGGTAGAGGTTCTCTAGACAATGCTACATACAAAATATCTAAGCTCTATGCCTTTTGGTTTCTGATGTAAAGAGTTTCAAAAACTTTTTCCTATATAACTCTATGTAAACATGTGACCCCCGGGGCATGGGCCTATTTTGACCCAGTGGCTATGATTTAAACAAACTTAGTAGATGTCCACTACACAATGCTACACACCAAATATCTAAACTCTAGGCCTTTAGGTTTCTGACAAGAAGATTTTTAAGTTTTCCCTACATAAATCTATGTAAAATCAACTGACCCCTGGGGTGGGGTCAGTTTTGACCCAAGGGTCATAATTTGAACAAACTTATAAGAGGTCTACTACATGATGCTTCATACCAAGTATCTAAGCTACAGGCCTTGAGGTTTCGAAAAAGAAGATTTTTAAAGATCCAACCTTTATAATCGATTTCTAGCTCCAGTGAACCAGAAAATTAATGCAATGGACCAGAACCATTTGAACAATCTTGGTAGAGCTTCATGCAAAGAACATTCCAGGTTTCATTAAATTTGGCCCATAGATTTCAGAGGAGATGTCGTTTGAATGAAAAGTTGACGACGGACAGACGGAATACGACTGATCAGAAAAGCTCACCTGTGTGCTCAGGTGGGGTAAAAATTGTCCAAAGTTACAAACTTACGTTGTAGCTATTACTGTCACAACAAATGCAGGACCACCAAACATGTAAAATGACTTTCTAGGATTATCTGAAAAATGCAAAATTAAGCAGCTGATAAGTATCAACATTGTATTATAAACTTATATTTACAACATTTTCCCTGTCAAGAAAATACATCTTTACAATTAAATGACATAAGACTGACAGCATGTAACCATATTTATACCAATCATTGGTTACCCATGGCACACATTCTGTAAAACTACATGAATGAATAGGGTGAAACTGCTTTGATCAAAACTGCATTGATCAAACCTGGGATTCCAATTAATTGATATGTATGGAAGAGAAAGCATTTGCACACAAACTGTTCATAAAGACGGGAAAAAGAACACTCTTTTGCATATAAGCTTAATCAGCTGAGATTACAGCTTTTGTTATATACAAGATCTAGCTGAAAATAATATGTTAAGTCCAGCAGAACCACATGGATATCTTCAGTTTTGCAAGATTATAACAGCTTCTTTTCACATTTCTCTACATCTAACCTTTATTTAATTACTGAGAAATTCAAACATGAAGGAATTTCATCATCTTTTTTTCATATGTCAATTTCTTCATTTGGTTTCCAAAGACCAGTATTTGACTAAGTGAATGAACAATTGCTACAACAATGCCCAGACAACAATTCCTTAAATGTCTTAACATGAAAAAAGAAATATACAAAAAATGTAATATCACTTAAAAGTGAAAGTAAAAACATCTGATCAGTTCTAAAATTATTTCAAAAAGGCTAAGCAGAATATGTAGCAGGTTATTTTGCTGAAGTAGATATTCTCCCGAAATTGCAAAACAAAGGTATCATTAAAACAAAACACAAGACTTTTGAAAACGACTTACGTGTGCCAATATATGCAGCAAGGTAAGCAGCAGCAGATATCATCAAACCATTTGCAAAACCACTACGTATACACTGACTTTGCAATGCTTTTTGGTATTCACTTCTAAGAAACTGTGCCTGAAAAATGAATAACATCACCGTCAATGTTTTACTTTTCATTCAATGGTTGTAAAATATTCAGAGATTTTACCATTTCTTTTTATTTTACCCATAACACAGATGTACCAAATTGACAATGGAATTTGATGTTAACCTATGGTTCACGGATGCAAAATAACATGCCAATCTACAATTTTTACTGCAATAATTACATGGGAAACACAAGTATGACCTATACTGGATTGAATCAGAGAGTCAAAAAAACTATAACAGTTCTTACAAAAATTTCAGGACGTTTTAGCATTATAAAATTTGTTCTTTTCATACCTAACATAAGACAAGCGCAGTAACAACTCAGAATGCTTAGTTCTATAATTATATCTAGTTTTGGAATTGTTAAAAGCCATCAGCAAAAATCTTTTTTTTATGACTGTGTGCTTTTATCATCAACTTGTCCCAACTCATCTGAAAGAAAATTACATGTAGTGATGTTAGTGGAGGAGGGGGGACTCAATCTCTCGACCCCTGCGTTACCAGTCCAGCCTTTATAACATTATATGTATGATTTTTATTGAATATGAATTGTCCTTTTATATGCTGTTTGCATTAAATTGCAAGATCTATTGAATATAAATTTTCTGTGTTTTGTTGTTTGTAACTAATTATGATTTTATTGATGCATGAATTTTCCATAAATTTGTTTTTTTAATTAATTAAATTTGTGAAATTTATCCAGTATCAATTTTCCCTTTATAATTCTTTGAATATAAATTGTGTTATTTTGGGATATAGATTTTTAGCATGGAATTGTAAGATGAGTTCGGTAATATGTCTACATTTTTTAAATATATGAAATCAATTTTTTGTCTTTTTATGAAAGAGACCATTTATACATTTATTTTGCAATTCACTAACTTATAATCATTTTGAAACAAGAGCGATCAGAGATCACATGTGTTGCAGTTGTACTGAGCAGTGATTGGACAGTTTGTTGGCCAAAACCCCTTTATTTTATTCAAGGGCCATAACTCAGCCAAAAATCATTCAACTGAAAAAAACGTTAAATATGCCAAAGTACTTGAGGTACTGATCAATCCCGTACATTTCATATAAATTGAATTATTAGTAAGTAATAGAGAAGTAATCCAAACAAACTTTAAAAATAACAATCCAGGGCCTTCCCCAGAGAATTTTCTAAGCGCAACTGTGAGGGGGTGGGTGCGGGAGGGGGTAATCCCCCCTCCCGCATGTCGAAATTTTTTTAATCCTTAAAATGAAATGAATCATTTTGGGGTAAGTTTAATGGGAGTTTAAACAAACAAAAGGTGTTCAGTATTAACATATTTTTAATATCTTTCACCATCTTTTAAATAAACAATCATAGATTGGTGCATAATAATATAATCAAAGGGTCTACAAATTTTTCTGAGTATGAGTTTGGGACAACTGACCATGGCAAAACAGAGTTGTCCCAAAATCAGTTTTTGAGTGAGAATTATAAATAAATAGTTTTTTTCTGTCATCATATTTTAAAAAAAAAGAAACAAAAAATATACAGATACATGTATTTAGAAGGAAGGAAACCTTTATGGTCTTATGCAAACTTTCAACAGAAACTGCCTAGTATAGTCAGTATGGACTGTTAGCAGTAGTAAGTTGAAGTTGAACTGTGTACATCTTCTGAAGGCAATAAATGACAGCAATTATCAAGAGGAAAAGAAACTTTCTTAATGACAAAGAAAAATAACTGGTACAAATGATCAAATCTTGACCATTCATCTTAATCAATTTATTAATTTTGTAAGGTTGCTGTGACGCAGTTTTCTCTGAACAAAGAGTAACAATACGACGGGGTCGCGAAAACAGGTGACAAACGGACTATCCTAGATATTTTCACTTACATGGTGCCTATGGAATGTCAGAATTAATTTCAACATAGTTAGAAATCGACTGTTTATTAGAGTGGGCTGTGTTTTTGGACAGTCGACCTATATTTCTGACTGTCAAAATGAGGGTTGTCCAGGGCAAAAACTTTGTTTACAGTCGGTTGTCCGAGAAAAATTGTCCCCAGCGTCGGACTATACAACTTATTATAGCTAAAACAACCGATTTTCAGTCAAGAGCAATTAATGCCACGTAATCATAAAACATATTTCTTTAAATTACTTCTTCAAAATATAGCCCATTATTAGCAGTCACATGTTTATCCATACATCCTTTCATTACACGGGATTTATTGATCGACGGACTGTTGTGTATATTAAGTAACAATTCAGTGATACGCAGTCGTCTGCTGCTCTAAAAATTCAAGCGCCCCGCCTCTAAAATCAACGTGCAAGCCGAAATTCAAGCGCCCCGGTAACTTGGATCATGAAAATCAAGCGCCCCGCTGCCGGGGCGCTAAAACGGCCTGGGGAATGCCCTGCAATCATTATTAAACCACCATTAAACCATCTGTATTGAAAAATCAATAAAATACATACTCCTGCCACTGTTTTGGTATGGCGATTTCCAATGGTAACAGATTATGCTTGAATATAAACTAAAACTTTAGATTAATGAATACTTTGTACAGATAATTTACATAGTATTAATGGTGAATTAGGTTGTTGGAACTTACTTCTTTTCTACCGACAAAATTAGTGTAAAACAGCTATGAGTTCTACTCACTTTATTACTTATAAAAGCAATGACTAGTGTCCAAAATAATACGAATCCGAAAACGTGTCATTAACGGTTTTGTTCAAATACAAGTAATCCTTACCAGAAGAGACAAACAAAATAAGATGTTAGTGTAAAAACACGTACAAGTACTTCTGCGAATCTAAACTCTCCATCAGCTGGCATAATGTGGAAATATCTCAAATGTTGAAGACAACGTTAATTACAAAACATTACCGGAAGTGAAAGCGGATAATTTCCCGTACTTATTTTCGGTGCAGTAATAATTGCTAACCGTGTGATTGAAACACGGAAGTAAGAAAAGCGCATGTGTGAAAGGTTGTAAATAAATTGAGGTGGTGACGAACTCATCGATATTTTCAGAGTTTTGGTCATTTTTTACACGTCTACTGCAAAATATGGCAGACCAAGAGCAAAAGGGTATTCAGTTTGTGGAAGAGGCTGAGAAAAAGCTGAAATCATCTAAAGGTTTCTTTGGATCTATGTTTGGGTATATACTTTTCATTGCTAATTTGATTGTCAGAAGCCTGTCATCAGTTTTTGTTATGTATGTTTCAGCTGAAAGAGTATATTTGTCCTATTTTGTAATGAATAAAATGTGTTGAAGTTTCTTATAATACAGTCCTAGTGCTGAAATTGATATATAAAATTTAAACACAAATACAATTATAGCAGAGGTATAATACGGCACTTGTAGTTGTACTCCCTTGCCTATCAGCTAGCTTTTATGGCAACGTGGTAGAGTGTCCGCTTAGTAATCGAAGGTACCCGAGTTCAAACCCAGCTCAGGGAAGGTGGATTTTTCCGGGTAACATTTGGCGCCCAACGTAAATAACTCACGAGTTTAGATGTGATGGCACCCTTAGAAAGTCCCACAGACATTCTGTGCTCCAGGAATTCGAGGACGAATTCTAAGAAGGAGGGGGTGTATGCAGCAGAGGTATAATACGGCACTTGTACTCCCTTGGCTATCAGCTAGCTTTTATGGTGACGTGGTAGAGTGTCCGCTTAGTAATCAAAGGTACCCGAGTTCAAACCCAGCTCGGGGAAGGTTGATTTTTCCAGGTTACACAATATTTATTTAGGAAGTGTCCGTTTGGCTCAAATTAATAAAAATAAAAAAAAAAAATAAAAAAAGGCCCAAAGAAAGTTCATCCACGTGGTGTGGCCTGGATGTAGCTGAACCTAATATGAGTGTTCCAATTGTTTTTGCATTCTGTTATCAGAAGCTGTAATAATGTAAAGAAATGGTCATTTGTCATGCACAGTTACGTTCAGCTATAACTGAACGTTTTCTTTTTAAAAAGTATACACGAGATGACAACGATATGTTTCTCTTTTCATAAGCAAAAGTTGGATTTCTGATTACTCGCATAATATCATCGGAAAAAGTAACCAAATATTACTTAAGTCTTCGTCACTCTTAGACATACCTGCCATACGTCCCGGATCGTCTGGGATTGTCCTGGAAATCGAGGGCCAGTCCCAGAGTCCCGGAAAGACATCTAATGTCCCGGAAAACATGAAAAACGTGCATACCTTTGATCAGGCCAGTCAAATTTTTGACACGCCGCTTATCCTTTAATTATTCGTTATGATAATATGTTCCGATTCGGTGAATACACCGCGTGTCATTAATAACCAGTTAACAAATGACCGCTATAGGCTATCGATTTATTGACTTGCGGTGCATTAATTAATTTGTAAGATATCTGCCCTTTTCAAAGACTGTCGCCGCGGTAATTGGCGTTAATAGAGATGCTACTTAAAATTAAATTAAATGCAAACGCGCATAAAACTCATGGTGAATATTGTAATGTTCGATCAAATCGCGCCGATACTAGTAATACGAAGCATAGACGACGCTGTCATAAAACGCCCGTGATTCAACTTGAATTTGAGTTTATGATGTTAATTAATAAATGGAACACAGTTATTATTTTATGATTACTGCTACACAGTCGAGAACGAGTGACAAAAATTTCTACTCATCCTGCATCACCATCACCAGTCCAGGTGACCTAGGAGAAAAACGATCAACAGTACTGTGCGGTTTACTGAATTAAAAAAAGGCGCAGTGCTCCCCCTTACTCGCGCTTCCGGTTTCGTTTTGATAGCATATTACATGTCGGTAAACTGTGACGTTATGATATACACATCCATCGGTATATTTCTTGCGGTTTTTGCACTCGTTCTGCAGGATGATCGATCAGAAAATTATACTCGTCCTCCTACCTTCTCCACTCGTAAATACGAGTTAACGTTTTTTTTTAAGTGGTTGAGAGGGGTGGGGGAATAATCGTCGGATGGTCGGACCGATTGGGCTTGAAACATTTCTGCAAGACTGTCAATTACTATGCTCTTGCAACTAAAATAAAAGCTATAAAACTGATGGTACTGATGTGTATTTGAAAGACGTGCACGGCTTTTCCCGCCAAAAACGGAATCACATCCATTTTGTGTGCTGCCAACGGTAGTGCATTGAAAGTATATGAATAGTTGTATGTCCCGGAAAATCGCCTCAAATCCAAGAAATTCGATATCAAAATCCCGGAAATGACCAGAAAAATTATGGCAGGTATGCTCTTAGATAATTTTAGTCTGTTAAATATAAAAAAAAAACTGTCAAAAGCACTAAACCTGAGTTCACTTTAAAGTAAATTAATGCTTAATTATACGTAAAAGGTCAGTATCCCTAGACAATCCTATAAGTATTGTATAGGGGTACAAATCCATATCCTAAGAACAATGGTCTAGGGGTACGGATCCTTACCTCTAAACACTGCCATTTATTATCCCCCTGCCAAAGGCGGAGGGGATATTAGAAATGCCCTTCGTCCGTCCGTGCATCCGTCCGTGCATCCGTCCGTCCGAAACAATTTTGTCCGGAGCATAACTCCAAAACTACTTGAGGGATTTTATTCAAACTTCATACACTGACAGAGCACATTGGTAGGTAGTGCAGTGTGCAAGTCCAATAACTCTACCTTGCCTTTTTTTAGAGTTATCCTCCTTTATCAGAATTACATGATAAATTTTGTCCGGAGCATAACTCCAAAACTACTTGAGGGATTTTATTCAAATTTCATACACTGACAGAGCACATTGGTAGGTAGTGCAGTGTGCAAGTCCAATAACTCTACCTTGCCTATTTTTTAGAGTTATTCCCCTTTATCAGATTTACTTGTTTACATTTTAAAAATCCCAGCATATACATGTATATCTAATTCTTGAATTCTTGAACTTATTATCCCCCCGGCAAAGGCGAAGGGGATATTAGAAATGGTCTCTGTCCGTCCGTGTGTCCGTCCATTCCAGTTTTGTCCGGGGCATAACTCCAAAAGTACTTGAGTGATTTTCTTCAAGCTTCATATACTGAAAGAGCACATTTGGAGGAGGTGCAGTGTGTAAGAATAATAACTCTACCTTGCCTACTTTTAGAATTATTCCCCTTTATCAGATTTAATTGAAAAACTTTGTCCGAAGCATAACTCCAAAAGTGCTTGAGCGATTTTCTTCCAACTTAATACACTGACATAGCACATTGGTAGGAAGTGCAGTTTGCAAGAACAATAACTCTGCCTTGCCTATTTTTTGTGGGATTTTCTTCAAACATTATTACATTGAGTGTTTGAAAGTACAACCTTCAGGTAGCTTCTTCCCGGCGGGGGGATTAACCATGTGTAACATGGCTCTTGTTTATTGTAGATTCCATGTACAACATGGAGAGAAACATAAGATATGTATAGCTTTTTATGGTCATGTAACAGTGTAATGAGTCAGATGTCCTTTTGATTAAAGTAAATGCAGCCAACATTGATCCAACTTTTCCAAGTCATATTATACTCCAAAAGTTCTGACAACCTATTAATAATAATCTATTTTAGTGTATTGGCAGTTGATAGCCATGTTCTTAACTTAGACATGAAAGAAATATGACTAAGACATACATGTATGTTAAAGATCTTTCATACGTAAAATTATTTACAAAGAAATAAATTTTCAGAGATTCAGTTTCATTTAATTATTATGCTCTTTATCTAAGTAATGATTACAACGACATTCATGCTGATATAGAAAGTTGAAAGTTTTGTTAAAACTAAGTGCTTTTGTTGCAAGTTCATAAAGCAGCAGAGACATACCGGTATATTATTATATTTTATTTATATGTCTCAGTAACTGTTGAGTTTTGTATTCAGGTGTAAAAAACAGACTGTTCACAATTCACTGTTTCGGTCATTTTAGTTGCATAAAATCCTGCTGCTTTTATGATCAGTATCAACCTAATTCTAACTTAGAATTTGCTTCAAATACAGTTTGTTCGCAAGCTCAACCGGTTCCAGATTCCGAATTTGCACCAAAATTAGTCATCCGTAAGCGAGTAATCAGCTGTGTTCTTGCATGTGTATCAACCTAAATGTGGTACTAGGTTTGATGAAATTGTTCTTTGATGTAGTTAAATGTCCCAATCAAATGTGAAGGGGTTCTCATATCAGATAAAACAAAATGGCTGAAAATGTCAAGTTGAGAACTTGATTTCAACTTACCAGATACGCTTGGAGAGGATGGGAAAATTTTATGGTCCTGAATTTTTGTCAGATTAACAGCAACACATGCACTAAAGTTTAATCAGTACCGTCCATTTATTCAAATAAAAATTAGATCATAACGGTAGGGGGTACATTTAGCTATTTCCGACGGATTTGAGTACAACTTTTTTTAAAGAGGTGCCATATGTGGAACACCATTTCTTTATTTATATTTTATCATATTGACATGATTAACGTGGGTCATGCTTTTATCTTTCTCCATGCAATAGTATATGCTATGTCCATTACAGTTTTTTTATTCATGATTTGGCTGATTTTCAGGTGGTAATACACTTCAAATGGTGGTAACCTTTTATAACCCTGTTTTCGATTTTAATACAAGATATGATGTAAATTTTATAATCTGTGTTGATGTCTGTTACTGTTCACAGATATACCGTAAATTTCCCCATGGGAAGCCTCTTTATGTATTTTCACAAGTGTTAAAAAAATGATGTCCGCCGAAACCGGTGAACGTGCTTCGGAACTGGTGAAATCGGTCCATATGAAATCAAGAACGACAGCGTAATAAGTTAATTTAACTTTGAGTAAATATTTAACGATGTTGAAGTTAAGACTTGTGTCAAACTGTATGTACAATAATGTTTTCTTTCTTCTGCACTTTGATGTAATTTGACCGATTTATGTAAAAAGTGCGGCGAAACTGGCGAACAAACTGTACATATGATGCCCAAGTACAGATTCATGGAAAAAAGCCCAGAATCATTTCAATTTGAATTGTTTAAGCCAGAACCACTGAATTACAAAACTAGTTGTATTTGAACATTCTTCAATGAAATGGGAATTTTGCCTGAAATTTTACAAATGAAGTTTGGCTCATGCAGTTTTTGCTGGGCTCAGTAGGCTACTGGCTTTGAAAAGTATTTTTTATATCCCTGAACATTATTTGTTGTTTTGTCATTATCCAGGTAGTTCTCATATCGAAAATTCCAATTAAATCCAGTGAAATAATAATAAATATAAGTACTTGTCTGGATATAAAATTTTGTAATCTAAAAATGCCAGATTTGAATGTACTGAAAAACTAAATTTGTTAATGATTTCTCTACATTGGATACATTATTGAAATAATTAGTCCTAAAATTGTGTGATTTGTAAGTGTCCAAGGTTTGCATGTTTTAATTTTGTTTAAAATTTAAATTTTCAGGGTACATGCTAATGCTGGTACATTGATAAGGTTACAAGAGGTTCAATTTCTTATCAAATAAGAAAACAGTTTAACATAACTACATTTTACTCTGTCTATGGGGCAAATATGGTATATCTATTTCAGATACATGTACCTAATTCTTTATGGTAGTTTAACAGTATCAAGCTTCATTATTTTTCAGTGGGTCAAGTAAAGTGGAAGAGGCTGCAGATTTATTTGTCAGAGCTGCCAATGCTTTCAAGATGGCAAAGAAGTGGCCAGGTATAACTTTTTCATATGTGTTAGTTTGGTGTTGCGCTTTTGAGATTCTTAGAAATCCTGCTTGTAGGCCTATATTTATGTTATTGAATGTTAAGCTATTACCAGAAAGCACTGACTTCTGCAAAACAGTTGTATATGGCTTAATTGTTAAAACCTGACAGTTGAAACAAGACCATAATGCATGACAGAGTAATTAATAATGTCCATGAAGAAACAGTGAAAGTCGATAAAATACAAGAAGTAAGAAAACTTCCTCTGAATTTTAAGCCCCGGAAGGAGGCATATAGTCGCTCACCTGACCAAATATCAGATGTAGCTTTTAGTATGCTCTTTTGTCCATCGTCTGTCCGTCTGTCCACAATTAACTTCATACTACATCTTCTCCAATTACAGTCAAACTTCACACCAATGATCCTTTTATGGCCATTTTCAAAATCATATAAAAAATGGAATTCCATGCAGGACTCTGGTTGTCATGGCAACTGAAAGTGAAAACTTTAAAAATCTTCTTGTGTTTTATAGCATCATCTAGTGGACCTCTACCAAAATGATGTAAATCATGGCTCTTTGGTCAAAATTCGCCCTGCCCAAGGGGTCACTTTATTTTATATAGAGTTTTACAGTAAAACATTAGGCCCTGAGTTAAGATATTTATGATTAAGCATTGCCTAGTTAATTAGATGGGCTTTGGGAGAACTTGGCCCTCACCTGGGAATCCACCCCTCACCCACCTGTCTATCAGTCAGAGCATCTGGGTGAAGTTAAGGGACCATCAAAGAGTAAACAGAACAAAAGAGAACAACAGACTCCATTCTGTTTCAGTAGAATAAGGGGACATGGCCCTCAGTACAACAAAAGAAAATAACAAAAGAAATGGCCCTATAGTCCATTTAAGTGGCACATCTGGCATTCCATCTGAAAACTTTAACTTTGCCCCTAACTTCCAAACTAGTAAATGGATTTTCTTGATACTTGAGCACAACACCCCTTTGGACAATACCTTCTCTCTGACTTAGTTATTTGACCTTGACCCCAGAATGACAGACCTCAAAGATCCAATTGTCAGAAAATTATAATATTGCCCAAAACTTTCTTTTTAATCAATGGATTTACTTCATACTTGAACACAACACCGCTTTGGACTGGACCATCCTATTGACCTATATTTATTTGACCTTGACCCTTGAATGACTTTGACCTGGAAGGTCCAGTTATCCAAAAATATTCAATATAGACCATAACTCACTTATTATTAAACAGATTAGGTTCATATTTGCAAACAACCCTTTGGGGGAAATCTTACAAATGACATTTATTTTTACCTGGACCCCTAAATGACCTTGACCTTGAGGTCAAAATGTCCAGAAAAACACTTATTTTAAAGGATTTACACTTTATCTTCATCTGGTCCTCAGCTCTCGAGACAAACACCACTTAGGGAACATTGTCATCTTTCATTGACAGTTCTTGGTCAGTCTGAGGCAGTGAATATGCTTACATTGTACTTGAATAAAGAAGGAGCAATTTGTCATTTTTTTAGCTTCATTTAATGAAGGTATAAATTCTAATGACCAGGCATTTTGTGATCAAGAAATAATCAAGTCATGATAAAAGATATGGTTCAAGTACATACATTTAATTCTAAAAATTACTAATACAGGAGCTGGTCAGTGTTTTTGCCGAGCAGCTGAATTACAGTTACAACTAGGCAGTAAACATGAGGCTGCCACCCACTATGTGGATGCTGGTGGTGCGTACAAGAAGGCTGATCCACAAGGTAATATGCAGTTATGGCTTCATATCTTATAGATGCAGTTTTGGTCATTAGTTTAGTTAGAAAAAAATCCACATTTATTCTATTTTGTTTTCTGTCTGAAAGGTGATTTGCTACATGTTTAAAATATACTTTGATATACTTTGCATCAATATTTGCACAGCAGATTGACAAAAAGTCAAGCAAGTGAAGGCAGTCATAGAAGGCTGAAATTCTTTTTCAAGAAATTACATTTAAGCATTCATTAAAGATAAAACTTTGTTTGTAAAAATATTTCTACCTGTATCCTTTGAACTAGGTTATAAGAAAGGGAGTATATAATTGGTGAAAATGTTGCTTGGAAATGATTTGTTTGGGCTCTTAAACTTAGGCCCTCTTAATCTGTAGGCAGGCAGCTAAAATACTACTAGACTTCGGAGATGTTTGGAAACTGTACAAACCCTGTTAGAATTGAATTTCTAAAATCATACAGAGTGTCCTAATTATTCATATCTGATGGCACTTTCGTTTATACTGTATAGTCTTTTTTGTAGGTGATGTAGGTTTGATGCAAGATTTTAATTTCCATTTTAGAGGCTGTGAACTGTCTTGGAAAAGCCATTGAAATATACACAGATATGGTAGGTTTATGTAATTTTCTTCTAGCTGTGGACATATTACGCACATTTTTGTATGCTCTTCAAGGTATAATGCAAGTTTAGCATGTTTTGTACAGGCCTGAAAAAGTCCCTAAATTTTGGCTAAGTTGTGTATTATACGTAAGTGTTATGGACCCTAAAATGTAAGGACTGGCCTTAAAGTCCTTAAAAAGTCCTTGAATTTCTTGCTCAGTTTCTGTATGAATCATGTTTATGTTTGCTTTCAGTATGACTAAAATATTAACATTGCTTCTGAACGAGAAGTGTCAGTATAAATTGTTCAGTTTAAACTCGTTTGAATGCTTTAAATGGCAGAAGTAATGAATTGTGGAAGATTTCAATGATGCAAATTTTTTTACAAAAGACAAAACAGTTAGTGTTGTAGTTATAATATTTTGCTGCATTCATCATTCATGGTTTTACAGGGTAGATTCACAATAGCTGCAAAGCATCATGTTACAATAGCAGAGATATATGAGTCAGAGTTAGCAGATATGGACAAGGCCATTTCTAGTTACCAGCAAGCTGCTGACTATTACAAGGGGGAGGAATCAAACAGGTACCTGACCTACCTAATCCCCAGTGATGGATTAGTCCATATTTTACTTAGAACACACTGGCTATGATTTACCAAGGCTAGACTTATTAAATTTAGAGACAAGTATATTGTAAATATCAAGAGTGAACTTCTATGTTCTTTGTACTAAGTTGTTCAAAACTTCCACATAAGAAAGTATGAATGGTAATCTTTGCAATTCCAGTTAAATCTTTTCCATGCTTCTTAGCACCTTCATCTTTTTTGGAGCTGTCTGATTTTCTGAGGAGATTAGACCAACTTTTAAGTGTTGATGAAGTTAATAAAACCAAATAGCTTCATCAAGATTTTTAATTGGATGTGTTCTTTAAGACATTGTGTTTTATGCTGCATATAAATGTGTTAAAGCAGTCTTTAATGTCTCTGATGTTATGTTTGTTTTTGTTTCAGTTCTGCCAACAAATGTTTGTTGAAGGTTGCACAATATGCTGCCCAGTTAGAAAGATATGAACAGGCTATAGAAATATATGAAGAGGTACACAAAATTCTCAGAACACAAACTTAGCTACAATTCAGAAACTTCATGGTTTACATGTTTTTCAAGTTTCTTTTTGTTTTGTTTTGTTTTTTTTGCTTCATTAACTGGAGAACCCATATAGCAATCTTTTGGTAGCAGTCAAATGTTTGGTTTGTTCTTAAAGAATCATTCCCAAATAGAGCTTCAGGTTAGCCAGTTTAGAAAAGGAGCCAAATGTTTTCTGTCACTTGCACATACAATTTGGTGGACTAAGGCATGTTGTACAGTAGTTGTCTTCTGAATTACACCTTTGTGTTAGGCAGTGGTATGAACTTTGGATTTACAGCACTAGACATCATATCTCTGATGTTCTAGATGAAGTGAATAGATTTGTAAATGTTACATAAAAAAAAACATTTTTTATGCCCCCACCACTCTGGGGGAGCAAATAGATTTGCCTTTGTTGCTTATGAAATAACTTTGTTAATTTCAACATCATGCAAAAATCAGTAAATTGAAAGTCTAAAATTTAGAAAAAAAGATATTAATGAGGTGCTTTGTTGATACATTCATACTGATTTATTAACAAGACCACTATTTGACTGTTCCTATGAGTGGAACTTTACTGTAACTTCAGCAATGTCCGCTCTACTCTTTCAGGTTGCAATGTCCTGTATGGACAACTCGTTACTTAAATACAGTGCCAAAGATCATTTCTTTCGGGCTGCAACGTGTCACCTGTGTGTTGATACACTGAATGCTCAACATGCCCTGCAAAAATATGAGGACCTTTTCCCACAGTTCTCAGATTCCAGAGAATGTAAACTGTTAAAGGTAAGCCATTGCATAATAGTCTTTGAAACCTGTTTAATCATGTACAAGTGTTAAGGAATATATTTGGTGGAAGTTTTAAACTTCTGAAACCAAAGTATGTTACCTGTAGATTATTTATCTTTGTTCTGAAGTTTATCAAATGCAGAATTCTTACTTTAATTTACTGTTGTGCCTTTTTGCTTTTCTTTCATTTTTTTTATTTATTTCATATTTCATTCTGCCCTTTTTCTGCATGTTTTTCATTATATTTTTGTGATTATTTGCAGTCTTTAACATACATGTATTACTGCTGGTATTCATGTATTACTGCTGACATTCATGTATTACTGCTGACATTCATGTATTACTGCTGACATTCATTTATTACTGCTGACATTTATGTATTACTGCTGACATTCATGTATTACTGCTGACATTCATGTATTACTGCTGGCATTCATGTATTACTGCTGGCATTCATGTATTACTGCTGACATTCATGTATTACTGCTGACATTCATGTATTACTGCTGGCATACATGTATTACTGCTGGCATTCATGTATTACTGCTTACATTCATGTATTAATGCTGACATTCATGTATTACTGCTGACATTCATGTATTACTGCTGACATACCAGTATTTCTGCTGACATACATGTATTACTGCTGACATTCATGTATTACTGCTGACATTCATGTATTACTGCTGACATTCATGTATTACTGCTGACATACCAGTATTTCTGCTAACATACAAGTGTTACTGCTGACATACAAGTACAAGTATTACTGCTGACATACATGTATTAATGCTGACATACATGTATTACTGCTGACATTCATGTATTACTGCTGACATTCATGTTTTACTGTCTCATAATAATCTCCCTGTGTCTATGGCCTAGTGGTGATGGTGTCTACCTACTGTTAGTTTCCTGTTAGGGATTTGGTTATAAGAAGCTTGTTTGTGAGAGAGCAGCTAGTAAGATTGGTTACTGATTACCTGACCACCTAGTGCTTATACTGCAGAATAAGGGATCTATGAGTAAATGTGTAATAGAGTAGATGTGTCTTATAAACCTGGGTGGCTGGCCGTTTTCTATAGGGGTAACTCTGTAATATATAATGTAATCTAGACAGATATTTCACTGTTTACTTTATCTTGACAGACTTTGGTTCAGGCGTGTGAGGATGAAGATGCTGATGCATTTACTGATGCAATAAAAGACTATGACACTATATCCCGTCTGGATCAGTGGACGACAACAATGTTACTGCGGGTGAAGAAAAGGATTAACCAAGACGACCTAAAATAAAAACCATCTGACAATCAGTAGAACACCAGATGCTTGTTGATGTGTAAATTTTGAAATAATTTATATTTGTGAATATTATGACAAGTGTTTCCCGTTATTAGAAGTAAATCGCAAGTGTGGACCAGAACTGAAATGTTGGTGTGTTAAGGGTTGTTTTGTACTAGTTGATGGCTTCTTTGATTTCAGCATGAAAATTTCTTAATCATATTTTAAGCATTGCTATTTAATGTTTTATACAATATTTGCATAAGTGCTCTTGTTTGATAGCACCTTGCAGAAAGTAATTTTGTGTCATGGCTTTTTTTTAATGAAGGTTAAGAGAGTTATAAAAAAATTCTTGCATCAGTTGAGAAATATTGTTCTGTACAGAGGTGGTCCATTTGACAGAGAAATCAAATAGTTTTGGCTTTACTGGTGATGGTTATAACAAAACATGATTTTGTTGCTTTAATTCACAGTGAAACTTGAAAATAATTATCAAAAATTGTTTGGTACTGATTTTAGGGGAATCATATCATAATCAGATTTAAACACAAGGAAAACATCAAGAGGTAAAAATTATTGAGGTAATTTTGTGAAAGTTTAAAGATCCTGTTTCACTTTTAAAGATCAAATGAACTCAGTAAACAGGATTTACATACATGTACATGCTACATCTTGTCTTCTAACGAACATTGGATATTTATTATGTTTCTGATAAATTAAGTTCTGCCAAGGGTCATGTGACTACTGACATTACCAAAGCTAATTTGCATTAAAGTGATGTATCATCAAGTTGGTGAGACCATTGGTGTTTCTCGTAGATTTGTAGATATGAAGTTATTTAACCTGGAAAAATCTGTCTTCATCGAGCTGGGTTTGAACTCAAGTACCTTCCATTACTAAGCAGACACTCTACCACGTCACCATAAAAGCCAGCTGATAAGCAAGGGAGTAGAAGTGTCGTAATATACCTCTGCTACAGTTATATTTAGCTGTAAGAATAATAAACGGGAATGTTGATTAGAAGCATGGTTGTGACACATATCCTGTTGTTTTGGTATATTTTATCTTTGTAAGTGAAGCTGGACCTTTAAGTTAAAGGAGGGGCATAAATACATGGAAATTTTATTGCATTTTCAATTTGTTTTCCAGCATTTTTCTAATTATTGTATTTTTGAGTCATTGCCACAGCAAGAAAGTGAGCGACAATAACTGTCACATCTTTTCTGTAAATTATTTGATACTCTATGATATGATATTAGAATTGCATTGTTAAATATAGAAATAATTAAATATAGAAAGGGCAACAGAAAAAGGGCAGTGCTCCTGAAAGAGTAAACCTTGGTATGTTGCAAATGTTAAGTCATTGGTAAAGTGGTTTATACAAAAAGCAGTTTGAATCATACATGTACATTTAAACATTTAAAAGCCAATGGTCATCAATCAGTGTGCAGTTTCAGTGATGTGCAATACTGTCTATAGTAGGTGTTGTATATACAATGTATTTTTTTTTAAAATTATAACGCCTGTGCTGGAATTTTATATAGACAATTGAAAAGGTTAAGACACAGATTCTTCCTCGCAGAGTAGCTGTATATTGTTGAATATATTTTTTTTCTTTGTAAGAGTTACGCTTTATAATAGTTACTGTTGTGGAAAGGAAACTTTTGACAAAAAGCATCAGGGTACATGTACAAACTTATTTTAGACAAAACTTTAGACATAAAGGTGACCATTAAATGATGGTACAAGTGTGGATTGATTGGATTAGGGCATTATCAAATCAGAAAAAAAATTGCCACTTTTTGACTGATTGAAGAGAAGACAAAACTGGAAGGCAATATGTCCAGGTTTAACACACGGAGAAAATGTCGAAAGTTGTCTACTGAAACTTACCAAGCTCAGAATTGTTCTGAGAGCTTGTCAGTGTTTCTTTCTTTCATAAATAAAAGCAGGTTTACAGTCTATAGCGATATTGTCTCAGATTTGAGATGATAGTTGTATGAAATAAATACAATTCTTAAAGACAGTTTAATTACATTTATTTTGCATTGTGTTAAGGATATATAAATTTTCTTAAGGGAGAAAGAAAAAGTTTCTTGTTTTCAGTAACTTGTCTGATTCTGTTCAAAACCTGCCATCTTTTCCCCATTTCTCATACTTTACATTTGTAGACTTCTTAAAGACAGCTTTCTTTCTTTCCAGTACATCAAATATCAAGTTTGAATGTAATAAAAGATAAAATAGTTACGTTGATATACCAACCCTGTTTTTTGTTTGTTATGTTTGGTTGTTTTGTTTTTTTTACAGGTGTTACTGGAAACAAATACCTTTTTTTTTATTTTGGCCTTATTAACTCCAGAAAATTATACATTGTTTGAAAACATACACTCAGCTTCCTTCCAAAGTAAATATGACAATGTGGAAAAAGTATTAGGAATAAAATCTCTAAAAAATTCTCTGAAAGCATCTTGCTTGGTACAGTTATACCTTTAACCCTTTCCTCCATATATACACCTTAATGGCTTGGGCGAACAGTGCAGATCCAGATCAGATGGCACGGATGTCGCACATGCGTAAAAATGCGTATATATTGAGTAAAGGGTTAAAATAACTCTTATATTATAGTTTTATTAAACATATATGCTTCGTGTAAGGACTTATTTGTCACTGTTAAGAGTTATTTCTTGTTGATTCTGATCTGTTGCAGGATCAACTGTTGTAAAGTTCTGAAATGAAACAAGAGTCACCCTTCCATGTGCTGGAAGATGTTGGCAATGAAACTGAAGAATTTAATACTTAATAAGTTGAAATATTCAGATTTTTAACTTTCTTTTACTCAGAAAATATATATATATATATATATATATATATATATATATATATATATATATATATATATATAATTTTGATGATTTCCTAGCCATGAACTAATCACTTATTTGAAAGCATTCCATATCATTTCATATTTTCATTAGTGTACTAGTTTTTAAGGAATCAATGAATGGTAGTCTTTAAAAAAATCAGATTTTTCAGTTTCTGTTTTGAAAATTTAATACTGATAAAAAAACATTCAAAAGTGAAGACTCTTTCAAAGAACTGTTTATATTTCTAGTATAACTTAGCGAGTGTTCATGTTCTGAATAGTTTCTATGCTCATCTCTCAATCAGTGTGTTTCAAAACATTTACTTGGCGGTTTCTGGGTGGAATCTTTTATTTATGTATATTTAAAGTATTCAATCAAGCAAGGCAGTTGGAATAGTCATAAACTATTTATATACTGTTTTTTCACTCATGAGACTACAGTAGCATTCTAATGCATTAATTCAGTTGACCTTATACTGTAATGTTTTATTATTTTGAAATACTTACCCTCTTATTTGAGAATATAAAAAAATGACATATTTGATTGAATATTATACAAGGGTTGGCTTATGCATCCTGGAGTTATCTGCTCTTGGATATATCCTTTATCTCTTAGTTTTCTCATGGAAACACATATGCTCTCAGTAACTATTCGGTCTTCAGACAGATTGTTAAAAGAAATATGTTACACATCATACTAACAAAAATTAAAATGGTATATTATGCTTTAACCTGTTCTTTATGGCATTTATATGAATACACCTTAAAGTCATATGTTGTTTCTAGATAGTAATTGTTAATATTGTTACGGTCATAAAATTGTTATTTGTTCAGTGTGTTGATATACCCGTGTCATTAAATATTTCAGTGCTACTTTAATTATTAACTGTTTCTTTATCCAAACTAGCAAAAGACCTGTGTATGATATGCAAAAAACAATTTTCACATTAAAATTTAATAAATGTTAGAATGTATAATTTAGTTTTTGTACCTTGTATTGAGAGTGTGCTTGGCATTCCATGGCATCCCTTTAACCCTTAAAGTGCTGGAACCGAAAGTGATTAGCCTTTGCCACTAGTATAGAGCTAGGTCAGCCTGCACATCCGTGCAGTCTGACCAGGCTCTTTACTGTTGGTAGCTCCATTTTTGTATTTTGATATTGAAATCCCTTAAACTTTGAATGGATTGTTCCAAATTCAAAGCTGACAAAATTTCACCATGTTCGGGGTTAAACATTTTGCCATCTGTTCTTGCTTACATAAGCTCAATGGTGAGTTATTCTAATACAAACAAAGGAACTTATGGTTTGATGATTGCCATCTGTCCATCCATCTGTTCATCCATTAGTGACAACTTATAGGGTTAACTCCTACAGTTTTCAACCAATTGAAATGAAACTTGCTACTCATAATCTACGTAAGGGTAAGTAAGTGTTCATGACAATTTATATGAGGGTTGGCTTATGCATCCTTGAGTTATGTGCTCCTGGATATATGCATTATGTGTTAGTTAATTGAAATGGAACTTGCTAAATATTATCTGAATGAAGAATTTGCTTAACATTTTACACAAGGGTTGACTGATACATTGTCCAAGGTATGTTCATAACTTCTGATGAATAATTACACCCCTCAAGCATAAATTTCACTGCCTTATAGCAGTTTTTTTTTGAAACAATAAAACAGATTTTGTACACGGTTTACAGCATTGCCTAGTTTTGCCCTTTGGATCACTACTAGCCAAGTTTAAGTCAATGAGGTCTGGCTCAAAAATCTTTTGTATGAAGAATTATTCATAAGTTTTAACCAAAATATTTTTGAGCCAAACCCTTATGGTGTAAGAAGTCATGTAACATCAAGTTAGACATGTTTCTTTGGTAATAAAACAAATTCACATGCCAACTTCTTATTGTTGGTCTTTAATTTTCCTAAGATCACATTCCTTATCTATATAGTTTACATGGACCTAAGACTGCAAAGTCCTTTTGAATCAAGATGCAAATGATCACAATAAGTTCACTTACTGGTCTCCCATTAAAACAAACTTGTTCTATCTCCTGTTTGATGACGACTTAAAATAGATACTGCAAGATATATGATTCCTTGGACATCTGTGTCATGCATATTTTAAATGTTGACTGTTCTGTTCAATACTAATTATGTTACTTATAGAATGATCTACTCAAACAATAATTGTTTTTTCCAACTGTTCTGGGCCAGTTATAGTCTTGGCACATTAGTGACAGCTCTTAAAGCTTAAATTTAATGATCCTACCATGAAACGGAATGGACTATTTCCAGTCCCTTTCTAGTTTTCATAAAGTAATGATAAACTTACATCAGAATCCTTTAAACATCAAAATTAACTCTTACTTATTTCTAGTGCTTACAACTGACCCACAGGTCTGCAACAGTAGCTTCATAAAATAACAAAAACTAAAATTTATTATCTCCCTTTTTATTTATATCACTGAATAAACCAGGTTTATCTGTAACAAGCATATATTATCAACAGTATTTACAAATAAGTTTTTAAACAGTGCATTGTTAAGTGTAAAGACAAGCTTTCACCTTCACAACATTTGCACTCATTATCTCTACACATGATCATGTCTCTCTACAGTAACAAGAGATATTCCATGTTTCAAGTATACAATGTTTATGTAGTGTCTGAAATTCCAAAGTGAATGATCTGAAAACCTTGTCATAAAATCTCAATCAGCAATCATGTTGTTTTGCTCTTATGCACGATTTTTTCACTTCCTCTTTCATTTAGAACTACATGTATATAGTTTAGAACAAACAGTTCTTTTATTTGTACAAAGTGCAATATTGCTTGACTTAAAAGAACAAAATTAACCAATGGCAAGACAAATTAATACCAATGTGTTTTGTCAAATTATACTGCACTTGCTGAGAAGTTATATTAATTTCAAGTAACTTTTGAATCTTTGTGTATAACTAAATCAATGCCCCCAAGCAGAACAATTGTAAGTGCTTTCTTGAAGTAATACATGTACATCCATGTATGTAACCTTTCTGCACTGGTGCACTGAAATAATGTGACTGGTGTCTGAGCATCTTTGCACACACTTCATGCACTGTGCTTAAATGTGACCTTATCATCAATATTAAGAGCATTACAAATATAACCGTGCAAATAATCTTAATTATTTACATAGTTTAGCACGATTTCTTTTTCTTTACAGATATGTGCATAATAACAAGATAATCACAGTAAACAACTAAATGAATGTTTTTGAGAAAAAAAATGATTTGGAAAATAAATAGGGCAACAACAGACAAACACTGTCAAATAACTGTATACAATAAAGAAATTTGAAAGTTTCCCAGATATACATGTATCTCACTCATACATAATTATCTGTGCAATAGAATAACTAATAAATGTCAAAGTTGAGTGATGAAAGAAGCATGCATTGGAATCAGAGCCATTCCAGTAAAATAAGAAACTGTGACTGAATTTCTTTATTAATCGTGATATGTTTTATTGGAATGGCCATCAGAATTATTGTATTTGCCACTGGCAGTTTAACATGAGATTATACAGAAATGTATAATTAAATTAATTAATGTATTCATTCAAATATTCCAACATTTACCATGCTACAGCATTCATGTATTTATTTTTCCAGCCTTTTGCAAAGATACCTTTGTTCATCAAGTGATGTGCCACCTAGTGCCAGCACTATTTCAAGGTCATATAAAAGTATGGCACTTAAGTGAATGAATAGTCACTATAACTGGAGCGTTCTTCATTTTGTGATCGACAGAATTTGCTATACATTTTGCTAATGTATGAAAATTGTATTTTACTGTTAATTTCACTGTTTCATATTTGTCATATATTACAAAGTGAAATTCTATACACTAAAATCTATTATATCTACTGTGCTATGATAATGCATATTTTGGACCCACGTTCATGTATCTAGACTCTAAATAGTGTTAAACTTCTGTATAGCGTAGGAGGGTTGTCCCAGAAGTATGTAGACTTTCCTCATAACTCATGTATTTTTTAATATTTTGAAACCAAAAATTGGTAACCTATAATTGGATTTATCATTGAGGTGTGGTTCAAATTTTATCAAAATACTAAGAACAAGTTAAAAGTTACAAAAGACAAAATAACATCACATACTGCCATCCGACACAGCATAACGTCACTCAGACGTCAAGTTGAAATGTCACAACTTTTTTCAAGGTAATTACCTTGAACTGACTTTACTGATGTGCAGATCGTCTGTCAGAATCCAGTGTACAGACATTTCTAATGCCCCTAATTGCAAAGAAATATTGAAAATATGAACTGCTGGTCCTTAGCCAGCATGTCTCTAACACCCTGCTTGATTCTTTCAGATTGGCAGGTAGACCGCAACATGTCTCATTTCTGAAAGATTTGCAACCATCTTTAAATTGTCTATCCCACTTAAATACTAGCTACCAACAAAATTTCTTCATTGTTCTGGAGTTAGTGTCTGAGTTTTCCCTAAAGCTTCACAGAACCTGACGATAGCATGCAGCTTGACATCTTATTTTGATGTCATCGTTTTGAAATTTCTCTCTAGTTGCAAAACTTGTTGTATCTCTCTAGACAAGAAAGCACTGTTGTTAACAAGAAATAATGTCATGACGTCGGATTTTAGACGGACGTTATTTGGTGCCCAATTCATTATTTTATCTTTAACCATTTAACTTAGCGTTTTATATGAACACATACTATTTATATGATCTTTGCGCCACATGCCGGTACTTGTTGTCATGGAAACATTAATATGTACACTGCTAGGTAACACAATCTTTTATATTACAAATCACAAAGCAGAATATGTATAGTAGTTTATGCATGCATACTATCATTCGGTTATCATTAAAGACCGGCGTTTTGAGGAAAGTCTGCATATATCTGGAACAACCCTTGTACATAATCTAGAATGGAGACTGAAAAAAGCATCCACTGAACTAGGAATTTATGTTAAAGAACTTAAATAGAATTAAGGTATTCAAAACCTATTAACCTTTTAAATACCTCTGACTTTTGAGCTCCCTGTTTATATAGGCTTACAGTAGCTACATGTGTTTATTTGTGGAATCTAAATTTTAGCAAAGTTTATATGTTTCAACAGCTACTTCAATGATTCCTCAGTTTACAAACTGAAGCTGAACTTTTCCCAGTATTTCGAATGAAATTATAGCTAACATATATCAGAAAGGTATTACAACCAAGCTATGTTAAAATATTTTGTGTAAGTATTTGCTCATAAAACTTAGAATCCAGTCAGATTTCAGCAGGTAACAGAGCACTATACAGCATTATCCCATATATACAACTTGTACATGAAATACCACAATATATTTGCTGACTTTGTTGTACACAAAAGTCTGGAGTTGATTCTAAATTTTATCTCTCATTTATGAAGTAGTCTACTTTAAAACATAGAAGAAAAAAGGTGTTTCGAATAATACAAAAAAGTAGATGTAAATAAATCACAGTGGAACCTTGCTTATCAAAGACTATCCTGGCCACTCAATTCAACAATTCTCATGGTCTGAAAGTCCTTTTTTCATGAAACCTGATGGATCACCTTACTTTTCTGAAAACAACTCTAATCCAAACATACTTTCTAAACTGACTGAGAAAAGCCAGGTTTCACTGTATACAGGAGGCACCAATATCACTGAATGTTTAATGTGTTCAGATCAGGGAGCTTCTGGCATCTTTAAAGCATCTGCCCCATGAATCTCAGGTTGATAGGTCAACAGTACTATCATTACCCATAGATGTAATAAGGCCTGAAAAGAGATTTGTTTTGTCATAAATATCGATTTGCTATAAACCAAAAACTGATACTAGTAGTTTAAATCTATTTTTAGCTCATGTGTAGCCATGATATACTGTCTGAAGATTTTATTTAGCAGAATTATATATATTACTCCAGTAAGATTTGTGACTGCCAAATCCTTCCCAATATTAAAAAACCTGATATTTAAACCTTCTTGTTTCTCTGCTCTCATTTACAGTGTAAAAAGCCTGTTGTTTAAATGCTACCGTTTCTGTTTTGAATGAAGTTACAAAGTAATCATTGTTGTACTCTAGTTATGTTTTCGAAACAAAAGTATAACAGTATCAATGAAGAGCATTAAATAGGTCATTATGTAAAATATTACCATATAAATTATCACAAATACTCTGGCTATTGGATATCTTCTGAAAAACACACCAAGTCGTATACTGAAAAAGATATTAATACCTGTTAAAGCGACTGACTCACAAAATTTTGCTGATATTTTTTATTCTTTCAAATTTAAAAGGATTTAATATACTATGGAAAAAATATAATATTATGCTTCTATACACCATGAAAACTGAAAAAAAAAGTTTTGACTTTAACAGGATTCGAACCCACGACTTTTCGGTCAGTAAAATATAGAGCAACGACTTAGACCACTGAGCCACGGCATTTAGTTATTAGATTGCCTCAAAATTAATGTGACTAACGGGGTAAATTTTTTACCGATAAAAGTGTGTAAAACTTTATATTCTGATGTTTTTCTGTCACAAAAACTGAGTCAATAACTTAGTTTGATTTTGTTCTTCACGATTACAGCAAGAATTTCAAGATGTATAAACATTTTCTTTTTATCATCGTCTGTGAGTCAGTCGCTTTAAGACAGAACATCAAATAGAATTGAAGGTGTTGGTTTAATGGTGAAAAAGCAATATCATTCCATTTGTCTGTCACTCCATCAGACAAAGGCTGCAGCTTGAACCAAACAAGGTAAATATCACCACTGTCCTAATGTGAAAATTTGGAAACAAATTGGCATCAAAGTACTGATGATTATGATTTTCAGGCTTGATAGAAAAAATCATTATTTGCAAGAGGGCTTTTAAATAATACCTCTCAAAGCCACATTACCTAAATTTATCAATGGTGTTAACTGCTCTCTTCATCTTTTTTGTGACCTCTGTATCAGTCGCGACTTCTCTCATAAACTGAGGTAATCTCTGCCTCACTGTAAATATACGACATTAGAAATAAAAATCATTCATATCAATATTATACTTCGATCATATCATACCATGATGTCATAATCATCATGTTGTCATAATTATCATGTTGTCATAACATATTGTGATCTATAATTATAAAATAACTTTAATGCCATGACTTGCAGCATCAGGTATTATCAAAACACTGCCTACAAATAAACACTGCAAAATGCTTCTAACGAAAAGGGAATGAAGAAGATTGGGGGCCATATTCACAAGAGCCATGTTACACATGGTTAATCCCCCCGCCGGGAAGAAGCTACCTGAAGGTTGTACTTTCAAACACTCAATGTAATAATGTTTGAAGAAAATCCCACAAAAAATAGGCAAGGTAGAGTTATTGTTCTTGCAAACTGCACTTCCTACCAATGTGCTATGTCAGTGTATTAAGTTTGAAGAAAATCTCTCAAGCACTTTTGGAGTTATGCTTCGGACTAAGTTTTTCAATTGAATCTGATAAAGGGGAATAATTCTAAAAGAAGGCAAGATAGAGTTATTATTCTTTCACACTGCACCTCCTCCAAATGTGCCCCTTCAGTATATG
Source organism: Cyclina sinensis (assembly GCA_012932295.1). Taxonomy (NCBI): domain Eukaryota; kingdom Metazoa; phylum Mollusca; class Bivalvia; order Venerida; family Veneridae; genus Cyclina; species Cyclina sinensis. The sequence continues at coordinate 2,622,624 of JAAONU010000011.1, forward strand.
AAGTTTGAAGAAAATCACTCAAGTACTTTTGGAGTCATGCTCCGGACAAAACTGGAACGGACGGACACACGGATGGACAGAGACCATTTCTAATATCCCCTCCGCCTTTGGCGGGGGGATAATAAGTTCAAGAATTCAAGAATTAGATATACATGTATATGCTGGGATTTTTAAAATGTAAACAAGTAAATCTGATAACGGTAAATAACTCTAAAAAATAGGCAAGGTAGAGTTATTGGACTTGCACACTGCACTACCTACCAATGTGCTCTGTCAGTGTATGAAATTTGAATAAAATCCCTCAAGTAGTTTTGGAGTTATGCTCCGGACAAAATTTATCAAGTAATTCTGATAAAGGGGAATAACGCAAAAAATAGGCAAGGTACAGTTATTGTTCTTGCACACTGCACTACCTACCAATGTGCTCTGTCAGTGTATGAAGATTGAATAAAATCCCTCAAGTAGTTTTAGAGTTATGCTCCGGACAAAATTTATCAAGTAATTCTGATAAAGGGGAATAACTCAAAAAATAGGCAAGGTAGAGTTATTGCACTTGCACACTGCACTCCCTACCAATGTGCTCTGTCAGTGTATGAAGTTTGAATAAAATCCCTCAAGTAGTTTTGGAGTTTTGCTCCGGACAAAATTTATCAAGTAATTCTGATAAAGGGGAGTTACTCTAAAAATAGGCAAGGTAGAGTTATTGGACTTGCACACTGCACTACCTACCAATGTGCTCTGTCAGTGTATGAAGTTTGAATAAAATCCCTCAAGTAGTTTTAGAGTTATGCTCCGGACAAAATTTATCAAGTAATTCTGATAAAGGGGAATAACTCAAAAAATAGGCAAGGTAGAGTTATTGCACTTGCACAATGCACTCTCTACCAATGTGCTCTGTCAGTGTATGAAGTTTGAATAAAATCCCTCAAGTAGTTTTGGAGTTATGCTCCGGACAAAATTTATCAAGTAATTTTGATAAAGGGGAGTTACTCTAAAAATAGGCAAGGTAGAGTTATTGGACTTGCACACTGCACTACCTACCAATGTGCTCTGTCAGTGTATGAAGTTTGAATAAAATCCCTCTGGCAGTTTTGGAGTTATGCTCCGGACAAAATTTATCAAGTAAATTTGATAAAGCGGAATAACTCTAAAAAAAGGCAAGGTAGAGTTATTGCACTTTCACACTGCACTACCTACCAATGTGCTCTGTCAGTGTATGAAGTTTGAATAAAATCCCTCAAGTAGTTTTGGAGTTATGCTCCGGACAAAATTGTTTCGGACGGACGCACGGACGCACAGACGCACGGATGCACGGACGGACGAAGGGCATTCCTAATATCCCCTCCGCCTTTGGCGGGGGGATAAGCATAATAGCAAAAAAGCTTAAGTATTTTTCTTAAACTTAAGCATCCCTATTCAGTAAAAAAGAAAGAATTTAAACACCTCTTTTCATTTCTTTTTCTTGACAATATAATGAACATTATCTAAAAGTTTCACCTTTACACCTTAAGCAATATAGTTGCAAACTGATTTTGAAAATTTTTGACTTAAGTCATAATTAACAAAGAAAAAAAACTTTTTAAGATGCTTTATGAATATGTTACCTATGGTCTAATATCTAGCCTGAAATTCTACCAGTCCAAATTTTCTGGACTGTTTAATAAGCAGTTAACTGAAGACAATATATCAGTGTTAAATATAAAGAATGTCAAAGAACAACAGTTGTTTCTGATTCTTTGACACTTCTGTATTTTGTACCTGCCTAAAAGTTAAGTAAGAAAGTTTTACCTGTATGTTGCCAAGTAAACACAAAACAAACATCCCATCCATGAAAGTCATAATTATATTCTTCACATACATTATCTTGTATATTCAGAATTAACATATTCTATAAGTGTATATCTTTTTGTCAACCAGTGAGGCAGTATACAGCTGGCCTATAGTTTATCTCATCTGAACATTAAATTATCATTCATAACAAATGAATGGAGTATCCCAAACAAAAACATAACAAAAACTACACAACTCTGGCATAAGAACAAACATTATACAATACATACAAATGTAACAAAGAATTACCTGCTTTTACTAAAAAAAAAAGCACACACACATGTACAATGTAAGGTTGATGAATGAACAAGATGAATTTTCTACTGGAGAAACATGGCAATATTCATCCTAACAGCATTTTATATGAGGCAAAAAGGATGACATAAAAAAAAAACATGTATTTCATGAATTTTCATCTAAGACAAACTGGATGATAATAAATTATGTGCACTGAAACGATCAGTGTGACTTTATTAAACTTCAAGTTTATTTTCTCCAAATAATGAAGAAAATAGTAATTATGTGCATTTTCTACAACATATAATGGGTGAAAATGATTTATGTGTGCTCCTACAGGACAAACATGGCAACATCAATTATTAACATGCATTTCTATGGACTAAAAGGGTGATTAAGGTTTACACATGTTCCCACAAGACATTAATGATTTATGGGCATCGCTACAGGACAAACAAGATGACATCAATGTTTTACATCTGTTTCTACAGGACAAACAGGGTGGCATTAATGAAAATTCTACTGGCCACAAAGTGGACATTAATGATTTATGGGCATTGCTACTGGGCACCATTAATGTTTTACATATGTTTCTACAGGACAAACAGTAAACACTTTCTACTGGCCACAAAGAGCGACATTAATGATTTAAAGGCATTTCTACTGGGCAACATTAATGTTTTAAATGTTTTTCGACAGGGCAAACAGTAAAAACTTTCTAATGGCCACAAAGCAGCCCAATTATGATTTATTTGCATTTCTACAGGATGACATTAATGTTTTACATGTTTCTACAGGACAAGCAGGGTGACATAAATGGTTAACACTTTCTACAGGCCACAAAGGGTGACATTAATAATTTACGTGCTTTTTCTACCTTCTTCATCATCATGTACAGGTATCACAGTGGTGTTAGTTCTCACAGCAGAGGCTTGTATATCTTTATATTGTTGCTGAAAATTAGATAACTTAATTTACACCATCTGACAATATCAATTATTCAATATTATACAAGGCACTATTTAAAGTAATAATAGGTTTTTTCCACCCAGTTTATGAGTTTACCTTGCAGGAAGGTTAACATCAGAAAGTGGTCATCTAAAGATAGACACATTTCAACAAATGCATGCCTATTCTGATATTCACTTAATAGCATATTTGACTCATGACTGCTTTTGTGAAGTGGTTGCTTAATAATCAATTGGAGCTAAAACAAAGGTTAAACTGTATATATATTCAATATTCCATAATCTTATCCACATACCCCAAGTCTCTCCAACTGCAAACCAAGTGAATTTTTCTCAGTGCTTAAAGCTTCTACCATTGTCTGTTTCTGTATCAAGCTTTCTGTTAGCTCCCTCACTCGAGACTCTAGCTCTGACTCGGAGGTTGAGCTCATGGATTTAGTTGCCAGCTGTTGATTGTATAAAATGACTTAATTCAAACTCATGTATTTCTATAATGCACTTTTCATATTATTAAATTAATGAGTTTTTTTTACATTCTCAATTCCAAAATTTGAGTTGTTTAACCAGTGCAAGACTTGCATTCTCCCTAAGAAACTGTCTCACATAAATGGTAATGTTTGGAGGAAGGGGCTTGAACCCATAACCATCCATCAGTGAGAGGATAAGTGATCTGAAGTCAGCAACTTTTACCACTCAACCAGAGAGACTCATTGGATCAAATTTAAAGTGATCACATAAAAGAAATTTGTACACAACAATATTAATCATTTGAAAATTAAAACTACTGTTTCTTAGAAAACATTACTGTATGTTCTGTATGGTTCAGAATACAGGATGACTTCACCTTAAAAAAAAAATCTTAAAAAAACAGCTGTATTCAGTGATATTGTGTAAACCTTTGTAAACATATTTATTTTACCTGATTTCTGAGTCTGTCAATCTCAGCCTCCCTGTCTTTAATACGACTCTGGAATGATGTTTTCTGTTTATGCAGCTCTTCTATAGCATACTGCATCTCCTGAAAATCAAATATACTTCACCCTGATCACCTGTCATCCACTGCAACACAGTATTGGCACATCTGAGTCAAAACTGGACTGGCTATGGCTAATCTTTAACTGTGCTTTAATTTTTTCACCAAACTCTTAATACTGCTACAATGTCCACTCCATTAGCCATGTGGCGATACAAATATTAATGATTTTTATAACATGGTTTTAAACTGTATGATAAATGAAGTTATCTTAGGGTGACTGCTGCTTCTCGTGAACTTATTAATGTCTCTCTCAGTTAAAGTTACATAATTATAATATCAGTATCATTCTTTTGTAAATTTATTGACATACCCGTTTTTGTTTCAGCAGTTCCTGTTCAGCATCTTCACGTCGTTGTTTCTCCTCTGTCACATTGTCCTCCAGGGATCGTATTGTGTCTTGGGCCGTATCATTCTCCTGTTGCATCTGTGACTCAACATCCTTTTACAAATATTAAAGACAAAAAACACTGTACACCTTGCAAGCAATAGGCAGCTAAGAGTACATATATTTATGTACATTCCACCTTTCAGGAGTTAGAAATATCTATAGATATAGAAATATCTATAGATATGGCATATTACACTCAGTTATGACTTCAAGGATTTAAAGGATCAAATTGTTCATCACATTTTATTTTAAGGGTTATGAAGTTTTGTCATTCTATTTTAGATAATAAAGCCACAAATGAATTTCCAATTTTAAACAGTCATGCCCCTGCAATAGTTACTGAAATATCTGATGCCATAAACATTGATATGACATTGGTTCTGAGTCGCACTTAAATACATAACTTAAAAACAAGCAACAGACAAGATAAAAAGGAATATAGTAATGGTATATGAGAAGTCTTACAGCTAGTTCTACTCTGAGATTCTCTATGGTCATTTTAGCTTGTTGTATCTCCTCCTTAAACATATCCCGTTCCTGTTTCACAGTGTCATATTCCAGATTTGACACACCAGCTGCCTCACCTGAGGCACCAGACCCCTCACGTAGACTCGCTATAAGTCGTTCTTTGGACTGAAAGATGAAATAATAGAGAGAAATGAAAGAGATTTGAGCTCAAACAAACAGATACTGTGCAATATTTCTTTTACATCCTTGAAAAATATATAAAAAAAAAGGTCTTGTGACATAAGTAGTGGAATTATAAAACACTCAAATATCAAACATAAACAATGTAACCGTAAACACTATTTAACATATGCTTCTACCATACAGTAAAAGTAAAACTTGACCATTTACTGCCTATCTGAATTACTTTCATGATATTATTTGATTGAATCTAAATTTATCTCCTTAAATAAATTATTTTGACATTCACAATGGTCAAAGAATCAAAGGTCACACTGTTTCTCAAGAATTTCTCCAGAAATTTACATAAGAGTTTCTGCAAAGAAAGCTGCAAAAATTGACAAGACGTTATATAAACCTTCTTTAAACATAAAACTGGTAAATGGTCTCCCCCCAGCACCTACTTATTTCTAGTCTAGCACACACTGAATTACCACAGGACTAAAATACCTGTAATATTCTTGTGGCTTTCTCTTTATACTCAGACAGTTCTTGTTTGGCAGCATCTAAACTGTTCTTCAATGACTTCAACTGACTGTTCAATTCTGTTACCTTACCTGAAAATACAGCAACATATATGTACTGTCAAATAGGACTAGAACACAGAGTAAAATCAAATCACTTTTATATAGTAATTAACATTTACATATCAATATCTGAAATAACTAGGTTTTTGGTACTTAAGTGATCTTTAGTCACTGGGAACTTACTGCTGACAGATAATACTGTCATTCAGATGAATTTCCTTTCTTATCTAATTACACAAACATTCAATGTTAAACAGATCTATTCAGTTTTATTTTAAGATGAACAATGACAAAAAAAAATGTACAAGTGAAGTTAAAGTACTTACAGATATTTAAAATCATTAGTATATCATTAGATACATGCATAATATACTGTATACATCTCATTATAAATCATTAAAATAATTCAATAAAATGTTGGAATTATATTTTTCTTTAATCGATTTGATAAACGTCATAATTATTTGAGGGGTGGGGGGTGATGATGCTCTCATAGGCAGCTTTTTTAATTTGCCGCAGAAGTCATGACAGAAGAAAGTCCGCAAGTTCATAATCTTACCTTTTTCTTCATTATATTTTTTCTCAGCTACAGTGAGTGCCTCAGTGAAGCTTCTCTGTTCCTCCTCCATTCTGGCCTGTCTATCTGCTGCCTCATGCTACAAACACAGAAATGTGTTTCATACAAAGTTGTGTTTACTTTTAATTTTATTATTTCAGTTCTTGGACTTCAACAGTTGGTGTTTTTTAGATACAGGATTTATAAAACATGTGAATTCTTTTTTTATTAAATCTAAAACTTGCATAGAACAAGTTACTATGAATAAAACCTATACCCTTGACATTTTATTGGCCTCTTGTTCCCTTTCTAAGGCAGCTTCAACTTCATTTAGTTTTTGTCTTAGAGAGTCAAGAGCCTGACTGTGAATTCCACTGGAGTCTGTGTGGTCCCGAAGTATTCTGAAAACAATATGCATTTTAAATATTTTCATATTTCATATTTTTCAAGGGAATATGCAGGCTTAAATGTATGTACTTGTTCTTATAATCTTAAGATATGTCTTTCTAAACTGTTTCATAAAATAATAAATATTTAACAATAAGAGACATTTCTTTTTTGTTCAAATTAAAAAAAAAAAATGGCTCAATAAATAATGGTCATTTCTAAAGATGGTCATTTTTACAAAAGTCCAATACCTTTCTCTTTCAGTCTGTAAACCTTCCAGAGATTTTTGTCTGTTCTGCAGCTCCCTGTCCGCTTCTTCCAGCCTGACCCTCAGTACCCCAAGCTGTGTGTCTTTAGCTGCAAGGGTCTCCATTAGGTCCTGTTCCCTGTTCTGTAATTCTCGTACAACGTGGTCCGATTTAGACGCTGACTGAGACTGCTCTCTCAATTTCTCTCGTAATTTTGCTAAGTCTAAAGAAAGAGACAAACACACTTCTGATGTGTACAGATGCACTTAAATTTTTCCAATTTTCTACATAAATGTGAAAGAAAATACTGATGTTCAAAATAATTTTCCTACTTTCTTTCCACAACCAATACCAATACTATTTACTCACAAAAAAACATGAAACTCTTTAATTGCATGCAAAACATAAGAGTGATATCTTAAACCGGAATGTTAGGTTATAAACATTATTGTCATTTGTAAATACTATTTCATGCAATGATACATTCTAGTCTGTCTCATTTATCATATGCAAAACATTCTTTTGTAAGCATCTAAAGCTATACGCTATACCTGACTCTGAATCTTTGGCCCTTTGTACTAGAGACGTCATTTCTTGATTCAGTGATGCAATCTCATTCTTTAAAAGCCTGTTCTCCAAATCTAATGATGATGTTGTCATTGGATTATCCCTGGATTCCATGTCTTGGTTGCTATGGATACTGTTGCTAGGTGACTGGTCCTGCATGGCATCTTCCAGTGCAGCCATATCCATATCAGTTGGACTTCCTCTACTGTCACTGCCTGTGTATTCCAGAAAAAAAAAATAACTTGTACGGTCAGAAAATTTGAATCATTTAATTCTTATAACCAGAAATGGCAAAAGCTTGAAAATATTTCTCAATTTCTACAAGGCAATATCTCAAAACAAAAAGGCAAAATTTAAAACAACCAAATAAATACATTAAAACTGACTTCATGTGTCAAAAAAGTACTGATAATGATCTGAGGTAAAATAAGAGAATATGTAATGTTCTGAATGTTACTTCTTTATGCTTATATAATTATGTGATGTGACGTGACAAAAATCAACAATCTGGTCAATTTGATGTCATTTGGAAAACAAGGTCAAAGTTAGACATCATAAACTAATTAACGATTTCTGCAAACACATTATGTTTTCTTCCTTCTTTTAATTACAATAATAAATCATAAAGTAGCTATCTTTGAAAACTGCAAGATAAGTCTTTGAATGTTACTGAAACAGGGATATGGGCTACATGACAACCTAGCAACTATATCGCATGTTGCATGTACATGGTATAATGTCAATGATGTTAAAATGATAAAAGAAATGCTATATATGCATTGTTTATTCAACTATCAGTTTACCTTCTAGCAGTCAGAGTGCGATAAAAAGTACACAAAAGTAATTTCAAAACAGTCTTTTACCTGAGAGCAAAAAAAGTGAAAATGTAAAAATTGACCACATTGTTGATAATCTCACGACATGGCCTTATATATAATAACCTTTCTAGAGAATTTACAGTCATAACTATATTATTTTGCCTTTAAATTCTAGAAAAGACTGGTTACTTTTACAAATTCACATTTTAACTGAAGACTGAAAACAAACAGAAAACATACTCTGAACAAAAACTAACTTACACAGTAGTATGATGTCAACGTAACACATACTAGACCTAAATAATATTTTCAAGCCAGTAAACTTTTCAGCCTGAATGTCATTACCGCCAGCTTCTACACAGGGTTTAAGGATTACACATAGGGGAATAACAAACAAGTCTAGCAAAGGTAAACAAACACACAGAAAATTATCTACAGACCTAAGAATACCTTGCTGACAACTCCTGTGTTTGCAATTGTTAACAGTGCAGACCTGGACCAGCCAAAATATCCTTGCAGTCTGATCAAGGTCTGACTGTTCACTTTTCATTTAGAATGTTGTTACCAGTAATATCCTTAAAATTAATGTGATAGATAAAACAGTCAAAATTGAAAAAAAATCAACTCCATTTAGAAATTTAGCAGTGTAAGGGTTCTCTCCTTTTAATTAAAAGGTTTGTATGGGCTAACAAGACAACTTTGATCTTTGTCTGCACTGACATTTCTACAGGTCAACATAAGGTGAAGGTCAGACTCATACATGTATATGGCAGTACAGAGTATTGAAAAGCAGGATGACTATCAAGAGTAAAGCAGTATTTCAACAATTTCCTTGAAAAAAAAAAGAGAAAAGTCTGTAGCAATTTTTCCAAAGTTGAGAAACTGGGTAGGAGTACTGGTGGCTAGAACGAGCTGTAAGATGGGTTATTATAAGTTACCACTTACTGTCAACAGTAAGTTTGTTAGAACTTTGTTCCTCAACCTTATCCTCATCATCTATTTCAGACAAATAAACATGTCAGAAACAAAAATAATTCATGCAAGAAAACCTGAAGAAAATAACTTCTTTCACGTTTTGCCCTTTTTAACAATTTTATTCACAGAATTACTTAACTTTACTTCCACCTGACCTCTGAAATCTTCAAAATACCAATCAACTGTGCACTTATGTTATGAAGTACTAACTTGCTAACAGATCTATTTGGGACAAAAATCAAAGTTTAGTTTTTATATCAATAATTGAGAAAGTGAAAACAGAAGCTGATTTACAATACCTGGCATTTCTACATGTACCATGGAGGAACCGCTGGTTGATGATGATGTTGGAGCATCATTTTTTCCACCTTTGTTAGAGATCACAGATGAGGAACTTGACTGTCGTGAATGACGTGTACTGCTAACAGGGGTTGTCTTTCGCCTTTCTGTTGGTTCAGGACTATTCAGAAACTCAAAGAGAGCCTCATCTTTATCTGACTTCTTTTGGCAGGTGCCTGATCTGCTTTTACCTTCGAGGCTGAGAGACTTGCATCTTGGGGTAGTTCATTTGCCTGTGACAGTAATTTTGTAGCACTTTGTGAGGATGGCGCTGATTTTTCCTGACTCAAAAATGGTGCCCATCCAGATGACTGTGGCACTGTATGTTCAGTTTTGGCACTGCTATGGGACAGGCTTGGGGAATGTTGACTCTCTGACTCATGTAAGACCTTGGCAGCTGTCTGATCTAGGCTGTTAAGAAAATTCTCGGCTTTCCCAGTCAGACCTGAGAGCCATGCCATCCTGTCACTCTATTCAAGCCTAAAAATCAGAACATTTGAGAATTTCAATAATACTGTTAACACAGATGCAAGTTAGTGGTAAAGTTCTGTAACCAAAATGAACAGAATTTAGTAAGATTTTCTGTCAGTTTGACCATTATCTTCTTGCATCAAAATCCTAAATAAGTTAACCTAGTTACAGAGTGAATGTGCTTTCTTAATTCTTAATAACTTGCTTAACATTTTGTTTTGTTGAGCTGTTCATAAAAGTTTTGTAGATGTTCAGAGGTCTGACCAAAGGAATATTAATTTTTTTATCTCTTGATAAGAACAGAGAAATACGGTACAACATTAGCTCAGTGAAGGCATTGGCGTCACCTGGTTTCAAATGTGTAATGTTGAATATTTCTATTTTTCACTGAATAAACCAGTTAACTAAAAAATCCCATTATTATCAGTGTTTAGAATCCTGTTTTATTATTAGCAACTGCCCTTTAATTTCAGCAACATGAACTATCCCACATGCATGCACAGTAAGTATACATGAAATCCCCTGCATCGCTTAGTTGCTTTTTTATTGAATAGTGTCATGTAATCAGTTGTCACTCTTTGGTGTAAGGCACATCCACTACTAAGATATACTGAAAGTAAAAGGTCAAGACATACCCAGAGAAGTCATGACATACCCAAAGGAGAATCCTAGAAGTACCCAACTTGTAAAGACTTGAGCCTTGAGTGCTGGCTTCCATAACTTCATATGTCGCTTTTATGATTTTTGACGTTGGGCGAAAGTAAAGTTATGGGTCAACCCCATTTGCAAAGGCTACCAGAATTATGACAGTTTATGAACAGTAAATAAATAACTATTTAAATCACCTTTATTAATAAAATTCTGGTCAAATAAATTACATCATTTGATAAACAAATAAATTTGGTATCTATTCATTGTTCTCTCCAGAAATAAAACCACGCAAAGATACCTGAACGTGAAGTCTCGCAAGTCACACGATAGGACAGCAATGGCGTCAACTTTCACAAAATTTAACCAAGGTGATAAACTTTGAGGTATTATTCCATCGATGAAACCTTTTTTATTCACAAACATAGACTGAAGTGTGCAAAATAGATTGAATTTCCCGTATGTGTAGAGATTTTGTCTAGATAACGCAGAGTTATTAAATTACAGCGAGACATAAATATGTCACAGTTCTGGTTGACTTTCAATACGGGATTGGCTTCAGTGAACAGGTCTAGAGATACTATAAAACCTGTTCCCTGAAGTCTCTTTAGTTAGAGTGCTTGGACCAACGCTCGGCGTAAATCTATTTTTTCACGGAATTGATATTTTTTCTTAGAAGTGATTTAAAACTCTTCTTTAATTCGAGTTAAGTGTCATTTCATCTATCTTTTCACGGTTCTCTGAACTTCCAGTATCATCGCGTGACTTAAGCATAGCAGACGGAAGGGAATCCCATTGGAAACAAGAAGTGCCGCAATGCGACGAAAACCAGGTTTTCAACGACCAAGTATTGATGTAACAGGAATTAGGAAGAAATATGGCAGTGAAGTAAAAATGGTGCTGTTATTTTGGTACCAATACAGAAAGTTGGTTTCAATAGTTCAAAATAAAAATAAATCAGATACCTGAGTAGCAATGCCAGGCTGTATTTTCATGTAAGCTACACACATGCCAAGTTGAGTATCAATAGGTCAAAGTGTGCTGAAGTTATTGAGTAGAAGCTAAAAATTCTATTGTAAGCAAGTGACCTTGAGCTTGCTCCCAGATATCGTAATAGCAATCCCAAGCTGCATCTTAATATAAGCTACCCACAAAGCAAGTTTGGTGTCAACAGGTCAACGCAAACTCAAGTTATTACGTGAAAACTTAATTTCTTTTTTTAGCAACAGTGACCTTGACCTTGACCACAGACACCTGGGTAGCAATCCCAAGCTGCCTCTTAATATAAGCTACCCATATACCAAGTTTAGCATCAATAGACCAAAGCAAACTAAAGTTACTGAGCAGAAACTGAATTTCTATTTTTAGCAACAGTGACCTTGACCTTAATCAGACACCTGGGTAGCAATGCCAAGCTGCCCCTTGATATAAGCTACCCATATACTAAGTTTGGGGTCAATAGGTCAAAGCAAACTCAAGTTATTAAGCAGAAACTGAATTTCTATTTTTAGCAACAGTGACCTTGACCTTGATCACAGACACCTGGGTAGCAATCCCAAGCTGCCTCTTAATATAAGCTACCAATATACCAAGTTTAGCATCAATAGACCAAAGCAAACTAAAGTTACTGAGCAGAAACTGAATTTCTATTTTTAGCAACAGTGACCTTGACCTTGATCACAGACACCTGGGTAGCAATCCCAAGCTGCCTCTTGATAAAAGCTACCAATATACCAAGTTTAGCATCAATAGACCAAAGCAAACTCGAGTTATTGAGCGGAAACTGAATTTCTATTTTTAGCAATAGTGACCTTGACCTTGATCACAGACACCTGGGTAGCAATCCCAAGCTGCCTCTTGATAAAAGCTACTCATATACCAAGTTTGGGGTCAATAGGTTAAAGCAAACTCAAGTTATTGAGCGGAAACTGAATTTCTATTTTTAGCAACAGTGACCTTGACCTTGATCACAGACACCTGGGTAGCAATCCCAAGCTGCCTCTTGATATAAGGTACCCATACACCAAGTTTGGCGTCAATAGGCCAAAGTAAACTCAAGTTATTGAGAGGAAACCAAAAGTTGACGCCCGCCCACCAGCCGACTTCAGCATTACAATAACCAGGTTTTTGTTGAAAACCTGGTTAAAAACAGACAAAACGCATTATTTTCTACGAGAAATCAAGTACTTCCGCTATTTGATATGCAATGAATAGAAACAATCTATTAATACTTTATTCATTTTGTGTTCAAGAAAGGTTCTTTGCATAATTACAAAAGATTTCTTTTTGAAAGGTCGCCGATCAGGTCATCTACGGTATGCCAAGCATTGGTACAATTTTGTGCAAACCGCACATATTTTACTCGGTCTATTTATAGCCTGCCCTGTTGTTTATGTCACGGTTGTTTCACATGGGGAAACTTCGTAAGGATTTAGCAAAGTTTACTCTTGAATATATTTAGTTCATAACATGAAATGAGTAATTTGTTCAATCTCTTCAAAGAAAGTGCTTTGATTTTACGCCAGCATTGGTCTGACCACTCTAGTAAGTATAGCCAATAACAAAAATTCATGGAACAACTTATGTTAAAACACAGTTTCATCATTATTATCTTTTTTTGTTTATGGGAAAAATTACCTCCAAATACCACACTTGATCTTTTTGAAATTGTGTCGATAAAATGTTGAATTTAGGAAGTACAGTAAGTAAACACTTTTTTTTCCATGAAAACATCAAATTTCACTCTGGTTCATTAAATGCTATGAAATACTACTTTTATGTAAAGAGCGTCTGGCGTTCCAGATTCTCGTGACGTGTGGACATTGGTTAGGGATAAATGCAGTTTCCAATATCAAGCGGCAGCCCACCCGCATAGCTCAATAGGTAGAGCACTGGATTTGCATCCATCGGTCGTTGGTTCGACCCCTGGGCAGGACAAAATTTCGCCGTGACAATTGTTCTCAGACATTGTGTCTTATGTTCATTTGTCTCTCACCGCTGATTCAGAGTAGAGCGAGTAGTCAGTCACTTGCGGAGAAATTGGCAATTACTGGTTAGTTATCCAGGAAAACCGGCACTGACCGCCGAGATATAACATTATGTTGAAACCGGCGTTAAACGCCAAAAAACAACAGGACTGGCGGCTAGACCCGACAAAAATCGCTGGTCTCTTGTTTTCCAGACCAAAAAAAGACCGAAAAGAAAATTACAATATTGGTATGTAATATAATATTATAATCCTGTACGACATTTTTGTTTACTTTTAAGATGTCACGTTTGATCTAAATCTTGTAGATTTATTTTCATGTAAAAACTGAAAATTGACAGTATGAAATTTGAGATCTATATTATAGCATACATTTTAAGGAAGTAAACTTTTCACATGTATGTGACAGAAAGACGGACAGACACACAGACGGATCTTTTATTTAGACTTGTACAAAGTACATCATCCACAACACATAGATATTGTACGTCGCAAAATATGTTTGAGTAACAGTTGAGGGGTTTTAAATTTCAGGATTTTTCACTGGATTCACTTAAATTTACTTGTATGACTTAGCAATCTATAAAGTTATGGAGATGACGTGAGTATTTAAGCATTTATATTTAAAAGGGACGCTCGTACACAAAGTTATTCTTTCAAATAAAGAGATAATCTGATGAGTGTTCCTCGGTCTTCTGATTTTACAAATCAAAGTATTTAAATAGACGGTCTAATAAAGTATTAATGTGATGATACAAATAAAGGGAAAATTCGTGGTCAATACCTTTTGTATCAGAAAATAAATTCTTAACGTATCTACCATTTGGATTTTTTAAAGTTGGAAAACATTAGACTTCAAACAAAAGTTGCATTACATCACATGTTGTTTATTTTTATCAAATTTTGTTATTTATCGAGAGATTTTTTCAAATGTACAGAAAAAAATCTTTAATCAGTACTCCTACACATTTCTTTTAAATTCGTGAAAAAAATGACGAAACAGTCTGTTATTGAATTCAATGCTTTTCGGGGAAAAAAAGAAGTGTTATACTGAACTTTAAATAAAGTAAAAAATATAGGTGACTGAAAATAATCTAAAATTCTTATGCAAAAGGCACTGTTTGGGCGAGAATAAATGAAAACCAGTGGTGTTTTACCACAAGACAAGACCATAAATAATATGTAAATTATTATGATTTATATTTTCAAAAATATTTCAACGCTTTCATTTGAAAAAAAAAGTAAAAACAAACCGCATATCAGGAAAACGACAGTCAGAAAACACAGCCTTCATACACAATCAAAAAGTAGAAGAACAAAGAGCATAGATTTTTAAAGTGATCAGTTAAAAAGGGGCACCAAAAACAATTAATGAAAATGAGAACGCGTGGTGTTACCGCCTTAGAACGGTCAGTGGCACAACGTTTGCCGCTGGGGGTTTAAACCAGATTCTAGGGTACACCAACCTCACACTTACCGCCAACAAATTTTAATAAGAACAAACAAGTACAAGTTGTCTCGGTGAATTAACCCCAACCAACATGTTGCATGCAAAAGCACATGAACATATAACAACAAAAACCTAATGGCATTTTAAAGTGAAAAGGGTAGGTGCTAAATGACCTTACGGAGACCAGAGCATTTGGAGTCAAATCAGCAAGAACAGATGGCAGGAATAAAAGATACAGATCGAGTTTCTATTTCGAGTTTCTTTTCAAGATTTCCCTAGAAACCTTCATAAACTCTTCAACTCCTGCTACCGTCGTGCAAGCAAAGAGTTTAGCAAAGCGATCGACTGTAGAAGAGTTAATCACCAAGCAGACAGAGCGCTGTAGAATATCATGTTGGTAGCTTTTTTTAATTTACTGATGGTTTTTTACAAATAACATGGAGAAGTTAATACTGCTTTTTATAATTCAAATATCCATAAAACACTGGTTGAGAAATACCTTGTTGCAGCAGTGATGTTAAACTGCAGTTATATTTATGGCTTAAATCAGGGTATCGACCATGAAATTTTTTAAAAGTTTTGCTGAATTTGTAGTACCGATACAAGCGAACAAGCTATGAAATATAAATCCCATGAGATGTAGCATATGGGACATCACCATGGAAAAATTGAAAAATAACGATATTGAAATCAAAATAATCTCTTTTATTGTATATTTTGCTAGTAGCAAAACCATTTTCAGTAGAAAGATTTAGATTAAGAAAGTTTGCTTGACATTCTGAAGTGTTTGCTTTATTAAGCTGTAGTTCATTTGGATAGATTTTGTTGACCAGAGATGGAAAATGGTTATTATCTATATTTAGCAAATCGTCAAGATACCTCGAGGTGTTGTTAATGGCTGGTAATAATGTCATCTTAGTGTTCACTAGAAAGAGATAACATGACGTCTCTTTCATAGCGATTTAAAAACAAATCAGCAACAAGGGGTTCTCAGCTAGTACCAATGGGGATTCCAACCACCTATTTATTAATGGAAGTGCCAAATCTAACATAAATATTATCTAGTAAGAAAGAGAGCTACTTGATCAAGTCTTGACAAGTCCATAATCCTAATTATCATAAGAACCATCTGTAAAAATGCTCTATGTTCATTACAAGCGATATAGGTTTTATTTTCTTTTGCAAAAGTTTTTTTCTTCATTGAGACTGGTGAGCTTGTCTCTTATCAAATTATGAGGAAGCACTGTATATACTGTAGAAAAATAATACGTAGACAAAAAGAACGCCTGAATTTCTTTTTAGATTTCAGCTTGATTAAAACGTCACCCGAGTTTTTAATCGAACAAAATATATTTTTGTCAAAAACCTTTTCGCAATACTTTAATAATTTGTTCTTTTATTGCTGAAAGACAAGATGCTAAGAGCACGAATAATTTAGAAGTTTTGCAAGAACTGGAATTAGCTATAAATCTTACTTTATATGGTGATTTTAGGCAACCAATACATTGCAGGTTCTTTACCTTGTTTCGGTTCAACACTGATTCTAAATTTTGCACTTTGTAGAGTGTGTGCAGAAACAATATCACTCTCTTATGAAGAAGTCAATGTATAAGCATATAAGCGTAAGTACTATTCGGCTCTTTCGTTTGAATATTAATATAGTGTATCCGGCATACTATAGTTACATTATTTCAAGCCTTATTCGTAGGTGACAATACAAATCTGATATGAATGTCTTGAATTCCTTTTCTCAAATGACGAAAGTCAAAACGAGGCCGAGGTGGTATTAAAGCTATGTTACTTTTATAAAAAGAAATGCGAGTGTCAGTTATTTTTAAGATTTGTCTTTTCCAATTAGATGAGCATTAGGTTCAGCGTGCTCTCTTTTACTCCATTTATTACAAAATAAACTTAATGACATGGCATTTTCCGCACGAGAGGCATTAAAATCAATTTCCGATGAAATTTTATATTTGGGACCTTTAGAAATTAAATTACGGATTCTATAGTCTTTGATAACAAGAAAGTCCGCGGTAACGATATGACCGACAGGCTTATAGCAAAATGTTAGTTTGAACAATCTGAAGATTTTAGTGTATTTTCAACAAACTGTAAATCAGAGGTAATTTTATTGTAATTAAAAATTATGTTTCCAGTGGGTTTGTTGTATATATAACAAACGAAAGGTGATTCAATATTCTTGAAATAATTAGGTACAGCCGATTTAACCGTTTTATCTTTAGATATACGTGGAAGTCGATAAAATCAATTCCTTTATTTAAAAAGGATATTTTCAGGAAATGGTTTGATGATCAGATTCCAAGTCAGTGTGTGGTCGGAGAACATGCCGAACTCTGACTAATGCTTGTAACTTCATAATGTGGATGAGTTCTTATAACAATGGCATTCCTCATCCAGTCTCTGCAGATTTGATATAGAAATAGATTCGTGAAAGCATATGGTGTCTTCTAGAATGATTTAAAATAATTTGAAGGTCATTAATTGAACAACGAACACGTGACTTTCTTTTAATATTACCATTAGTTCTAATTCCGTGCGACCTCGATTTACGTTTTCGTTATTCAAGTAATTATATCATAATCAGGGTTTCTTGAAATGTTGATCTCTTGATAAATGTTATCATTTAAACCATGTGGGTAAGGTGTTTGAAGTTTTTGAATCCATTTATGTTCCGAAGAAAGCCTGTCCATGTCTTAAAATGCCTTAGAAGCACAGCTATCAAATGTTAGTTTTTCTACATGTTGTATAGAAATATTTTGTAAACGGTGTCCTGAATGTTTAAAATGTTGATATAAAAATGTTTAGATTTAAGGTTTACATCGAATTTTAGTACAATGTTGACCAACAAGTGTTTTTAAAGGGCGTCCTGTTTGTCCAACAAATTGAAAGAAGAAGTATCTACAGTATTTAATAAGAATTCATATGTTGTTCTTTGTTCCTTTTGCTTTGGTTGTTATATAATATTATTACTTATTGTAAAATACATTCAAAAATACATTCAAAAGATTTAATTTATTGTTGGTTCAATCGGGGGTCCAATGGTTATGCACAGGACTTGTAATCATGGGGTGTTAAGTCCAATTTCACGTTTCTTCTCTAACATTTCAAATTGTCCTTCGGATGAGATGTTTAACCAATGTCCCGTTTATCGAGGCTTTACACTGAAGTCACAAAAGAACCAAGATTTCTGCAAACCGGATCTGTCTATCCGACTTTTTTCACTCATGTAAGGTAGCGTGATCTTACACCGCACCCCCTACCTTGCAATCAGCAATATCTTTGACGCTGCTTTTTTAAAGAGTCGCTGACGTCATCAGCTATATGCTCTGAATGAAATTTGCGTTTGAAAGTTATTGCCATAGATATATTGACATATCTATTTGATGTTTAACAAAGCTTCCTCCCGAAAACGTGTGGTTCTTCTGGGACCGGATCATTCAATCCGTACCTCATATATACTGAGGCAGAACTGGATTCTTTCTGTAACTACACAATAAATCTTCAGTGGGTGTCTGCCACATGGGCAACAGATACTTACGATGAATAAACTCAAACTAGATAGAGATATGTTTCTAAGGCGGGCGGTCCATAGGTCCAGGGGTAAATCACAGGACCTGTCATACAAGGGATACCATGCTTCTCCACTAACAGTTGTAATTGTCTCTTTAATGAAAAGTTATTCTTTAACAGTGCAATGCATTGTAAAAGAACCAGAAGTGTATCTGGAACGGGATGCATTCTGCATTATGCAATAACCATGGTGAAGGGGGCGACGACACATAAACACATACGGAGATAAATAGTAAATGTAAGCAAGGGATCGCAACTTTATATTATGTCTTTAAAACTTGGGCTTTTCTGGTTCGGCCGTTTTGGATTTTGGCTTTTCATGAAGTTCATGAAGTAGTAGAGATCATTCCAGTCCAATTGTTTGTTGGCTGGTAAACACTTGGTTTCTTTGATCCTTCCTGGGTTGTGTTTTCCCTGTTTGATTCCAGTTAATGCAATTCGATAACTGGGTTCCGGTTTTTTATTTATATGTTAACATGGCATATAAAGTTCATTTGATAATTAAAATATAAAATTCACATTTGTAAAACTATACAAACAGACACTGGACTGGCTTTCTGGACTCTACTCTAGTATTATCCGTTCCTCAACCCTTTTTGCCAGAGAGTAAAGAGTCGTGTTTCTGTGGGCACATACTTACTGTTTGAAATCTAAGCTTAACAGCTACGTTAATTTGTGTCTTATACAACTTAGAATCAAACAGAACTAAGAGGATGAAGAAGAAGCCTTCGATTGCCGGGTGATCCCAGGAGCCTAAAAATTCTATAGTATAAATATTGCTTTTTGTCGCTCTTTACTGAAGAAATCGGTTTTTAATTTTCGAAAAAAAGAAAAGAAAACGCTTTCTAGTGTAGAACGTTATACTTGCTCCTATTAGGTCAAGATTAAATTGTATGTGAAAATGAAGAATATGAAACAATTTCATATGTTAAGTTTGCCCCTTCACCAGACGTCGTTCGCTTAGTGCGTCTCTATCTATCTGATTTTATTTATCGTCGGTACCGGTTGCCCATAGACCGACGCCCCCTGCAGAGATTAGTTATTTTATGTTGTGGGGGATGGTGCGTCTCCCCGTGCGTCTCCAATACACTTCTTTAAGGTACAGCCTTTAGCTTCACTGGTCCTCTATTCGTTTTTCAAAATATCAGATCATGAACGGGAACCAGTGCACACCCGTCAAATTAACCTGGTCATTTCCGGATCCGTTCTGCACGTTTTACCGCTAATATTTAATTTAGGCCTACCATGAAAACAGTAGCTCTGATAAGGTAATGTATCATTAGTCCAGGTATAATGTCATCTAATATTTCCTTCGCATCAAGGGTCGTGATCGGCCCATGAATGGCAGGTAATTTTCATACTCCTCTGTTCTGTTGCGCAACGTACAGTATTTCGTTGGGCCGAACAGTCAAACATTTGCACCGATGTCATAAAGATACTTTTATATACCAGGTTTACATATTTGAATGCAAAAAGACCTTTATATGTGTTAAATAATCCAAGAAAAATTCATATCACTGACTCAGTCGGGGATATTGCTAGCTTAAGTTCTTCAGCGTACCTGTGTTTATGCTGTGACAGAACGTGAACGCTGAAGATTAGGGTGTAAGGAAAGTCCACCAATAATTGTGCTATGAATCTGACAAGCTCGCATTCATTCATCAAGCATGCCATGGAGTAAAGTGAAGCATTCTCGGCTTTACACTTCCGGGTACTTTTTAAAGGTAGTATATTGGTACTTGTGTGTAACTCGGATTTTATTGTTGAGCTATATGTAACTTCAAGATTAAAAATTACAAAAACTAGAACATATAACAAAACAAACTGTCTTAATTTCCGAGACCTATGGCCTGATAAGTGCATTTTTAATGATTCTAATTAATTAAAGTTGTTAGGTTTCATAACAAACAACTTTAAAGTCACATAAGCTCCAACGATAAAGTCCGAGTAACGACTGACAACCGAATGCTTTAATTATTTAGTTACTGTTATCTGATTGGTTAATGGCTAGAATGATGTCATGCATAAGCTGAGATTATCCCGTTAAATTACGTATGAACTTTCAATAAGCCAATCATCAACCCATAAAAAACTAATTTCGAAGATAAAATACCTTAAAATTTCTGATAAAATTTAGCACTCTGCCGCCATCTTGCCAAAATGTTTGAACACGCGATCACAATATTGACCTCGATGGGTTCATTGGTGCCGACAGCATTTGTTTACAAGTATCCAAGAGAATTGTCATTATAAGAGTGCCAAAACATAGAGACAATGCTTTATGTGACACCTGTCATTTGTCATTTTTATACATGTATAGTTTTAGTATCTTGACAGGGATGAATTTTCTTCCTGTGTCATTGGGTAGAGGATCAATAAATCACTCATTGATACTTTTAAACAATACAGTACATGCCAGGAGGAACTCTCACTTTCCTCGAGGTCGTCGCGGACTACCCATTCCTTAAAACGCGACCAGATCCGCCGCATTTCGAGGATCACGTCCGCTAAATGATTCCGCGAACTTTTTTCACAGGTTAGAATTGACGTATCGAGGCTCACAAAGTTCCTGATTACACACATTTTGGCGAATTTTACGCTTTAAAATATCATTTAAATGTATAAAACTGTCATTCTGATGCATTTGTTTACAAATGCTCATATTTGTTAACGGAAAGAATGGCAATTCAAAACCGAAAGAAATTGCTTCTCGTAACAGATGACCCTATTTTCAGAAAATAAATTGACTGGTTTCCGATTTACACGTGTTAAACTGCTTCCCTATATTTAAAGAAAACATACAACATGTAAACCCTACTACGACATCTGTATCGTTTATGCGCTTGACAAAATTATTGATCGATTTTGCTATACAATAACGAGCGTTTTCAACGACGGAAGTACACATAAAATAACACAGCAAATGTATTAGAAATTTGGTTTTAATTTTACCAAATGTCACATAATTGGCAGGCGTAAAATGCACAGTTTCATTACGATCATTTCATTATATGTTCAGCTTATCCAGGTGAGCTATGACCCTAATTATTTTCGCTCTGGTCGTCAAATATCGGCGCGATATTTCTCGATGTCGAGACATCGAGGAATTCCGTTTTTTTCCTCGATGTCGCGGCGGATATTTTTTTTTCCGCGTTCGCGAAATAAAGCGGAAAATGTGAGTTCCTCCTGGCGCGTACTGTAATTGCTTTTTATTCAAAGTCTTCACTTCAAAAAGAAATCAATAATTACGAAAAATAACACAAAATTCCCATCAAGCAAAGTTTGTTTACAATTAAGTCTAAAAATAGATAGTCATGTCTGTTTTCTAAGCGGTTCGTGCAGTATATATCATACGAGATCTCACGAAGCTGCTGACAGTAAGTCAGTGAAATTGATGTTTCTCGGCGAAATAGGCAGTTTTATTGTATGTATTAATATTTCAATAGTTTAAATGGTATAAAATGATGCTGAACTTTTTATTTTATTGAATAATGCACAAGATTTAATTATGAAAAGGGTATTTGCGAAGTAAAACGAGGTGAAATGAATGTGTGTTATTCTGGTTAGGTTTTATAACGGGTCTGATTCAAAACTTAAATGCCGCATCAGATGAAAGAACAGAACAAAATGTTAAAAGGTGGTTTATATAGTTTTGGAAGCCAGAACTAGGATATTGCCAGTCTAATAGTATATATCAATATCCTGAAGTGTAAAGACTAGGACTGGCACTGGCCTTGAAAAAATAATAACCATTTTAACCTTAAAAAAATTTGTTGCCAAAATCTTAAGCAGACATTTTCACGATTTGGTAATGAACATTAAAGGCAGGTAATTTATTTAATAAATTTATTTTCATTTGAAGTTTAGCACTGCTGCTCATACAACACATAGTAGTCTCATTTATGTGCCGTTAGGGCACCCATTTTCAAATTGATATTTATCATGTGTCCTAAATGTTACATTTCATAAAAGTCAAAACAACAGCAGAAAACTTCTGATATGAAAGCAAACATTCAGTGTATTCTAACACCCAAAACATTAATACTTTAACCTGACAGATAACAGTTCTTACACTTGTAGCATAATTAATCCATAACAATTCAGTATCTACCAAAATTTTCATCAGTTACCAATCTGAGTAGCAGAAATGGTCTGTCGTTCGTCATAACATACAACAATAGGCATATTTTCATATGAGCTTGAATAAACAATCAGTAACTAGCAATTTACACCTTTTAAAAAGTTAACTCCTTAATAAATTTTCTAAATTTCATTAGATCCTAACCAGTAATTCACAAGTAACTGAAGCATATTTATGGTACCCCCTAAAATCACAAAATGAACTTGACTCACTCTTCAATATGCTCCTCTTGCACATTTGTTGTGGCCCTCACTACTTTATAGTAGAAGGCTTATTTCTGAAATTTGTCTGATATATTGTTTGTTAGCAGGTAATAAAGTAAAATCGCCAAATTCATTTGATCTTAAATAGGCATGCCAAGTCTGGTTTATAAGTCAGTTCAATTCAATTCAATTCGTTTATTGCACAAAAGGCCACCGGCCCATACACAATGTATATATTACAACATTTTATTTTATGCCTACCAGTGAAATATAGGGAAATATCAGTGAGATAAAAGTGATAATACACTGTTTTGAATCAGTGAAATTACCATTTTGATAATACACTGTTTGTGCCTGAACTACTTTTTTACCTGATTCAGCCAAGAACCACACTGCTCCAATGATTGCAGGAAATAGTGAATCTGGTCCTGCACCAAGAGGATTTTTCATGAACAGTCACTTTCATGGAAATGTTACTTTCAATTTCAATTCCTCTAAAACTGCAACCCAGCAACTATCTCAACAGGTCATAAATTCCAGTCCAAAAGCTGGCCTGCTTGATGAAACTTCAGGAATTTCCCCACCACGTAAATACAAGAGAATCCGCTGTATTTCAGACAGTGACAGCGAGTGAAATTTATTTACCTTGTTAAATCCAGTTATAATATTGAATTCCTAGTTGTGAACAATGATGAAATTCGCCATAAATTATTTAAAATGTCTGATTTGTTTACATAACTCACATGGACAATATCCAATATGGCCGACTTTCAATTCAATTGATTGAATATTGAGTATTAATCCGCTTTTATAATTAAAGTATGTATGGCAAAAATTCAGTAAATATTGATAAACTGTGTAGACAAAAATAAATGTTATTTGATGAAAGTGTATTCAGTTTATTTCAGCAGAAGTAAAGTTATCATATGTATTGGAGATTGTCTGCACTTTTTTTTGTGCGCAGTAACCAAAGTACGCATTAACTGATTTGGGGCTCACCATGGGGAATTTATTGAAGGCCCTGATTAAAAATGTCATAAAAAAACCCATTTTTGACGTGTTGGCATAAAATAAAAAGAAAATTTGTTTGTTTTTTAGTGGAAGATGGGAATTTATTTCATCTCGTGAACACCATATGTTGATATTTTCACTCGTGGCTGCGCCACTCGTGAAAATATCACATATGGTGTTCACTCGATGTAATAAATTCTCATCTACCACAAAAACAAACAAATATCCTCTATTACATGAACAATATTCATGAAGTTATAGTGCATGTAACAAAACATATATTGAGCCACCATTAATTTACATAATTCATTCAAAATATTTAAGAAATATCTCGTTCTCTAAGGGCATTATGGATGTACATTGCTAACTTTCTTATTAAAGTTACATTTTCAGTTGACATCAATTGATAAAACTTCTCAACTAACGATATTGGTAATAGTACAATGGTATATATAGTCAAAGATTTCTTGGTCAAAAAGGGAGGGAAAGCATTGACTAAACATTTTGATATCAGTAATTTGTATTGAAAACATACAAAACCACTGAAAGGGAAAAAGGTTTAGCATTTTCATAGTTGGAATAAACAAAATTATAATTAAGATAAAATGTGTTGTTTATAAAGATTTTGAATTATATTTAAGGAAGAATTTTAATTTGCATCTTGGTGTATTCTAGAGCTTGTATCCAGTGCAAAATGTACTTCTAATTTATTGTGTCTTTATCAAGAATTCTTTTGACATGACAGCAAGTAAACTGCAGTAGTACAATGGAATAGACTTACTCCGGAATAAAGAATATTTGGGTTTTTCCCAGCTAATCCGGGGGTACAAACAAACTTTTACAGTTGCAACAAGGTAAATCAGCGCAACACGTTGATCAACCTTTTGTGATGGGTTGTGTACCGTGAAGCCATAACGGTAAAAGTTTGTTTGTACCCCCGGATTAGCTGGGAAAAACCCACATTTGCCGAGTTCCGGATAACATCTATTTTATGGCCTGTCGACAACTATGGTCATTTTGTATAAAAAAGAACTTAATATATGCATTGACAACATAAAAACAGATGCTTGATATTTTTCAACCCTGACAGACCTGTCTCTGCTTATAACAAAAGACATCCTGCCAGTACTGTAATCAGAATACCCACTTTGGTCAAAAGAATAATTATAATTGTATGAAAGTTATTATAATCCAATCACAAGTAATACACCTTAGAAACCTTTTTACAAGAGTTATGATATTGAATTGTATGTTGCAATATATACATATAATAATAAATGTAGAATTTTGTGATATGATATATAGCATATAACAAGTTCATAATAGTTGCCTTTTTCTTGCACTGTACGTTTTATCTCTATGTCCATGTAATGTAAAATTGTATACAGTATACTGCAATATTCATATGGCATCTTTGTAAGCTTGGATATTTTGCTCACCAAGCTTAAGGCAGAACACTTTGAGACTAAAAAGTTACGGGATTTATAGAAATTTAACAATTATATTTGCTTCCTTCTTTACGAAATGGTGAGATAGAATTAGGCAAGTGATTGTTATGTTTTTGTTATATTAATAGTGGTGGCAAAGACAGTTGCTACAATATGATGCAGTGCATCTCTGAAGGCCACAGCATCGATGCTCTTGCCAATTTGAAGCCTAAAGATAAAGGTAATGTATGATGTACTTGAGTTATTAAAACATGTTTACTTGTTCTGGGACAGTGAGTGCAGTTGTTCTTCAGACCATTGTAAAAATCAATTGTTTGTACACATGCTGGTGTTGGCGATGTCACACCTTGGTTAAGGTTTTGTGTGCAACTTACTATTATGCATATATCTTATTAACCAGCAATGCCTTCTGATTTAATACTTCTGTAATATTATCAGGGGCATTAAACAAATAAGTTTGATAACTCCTGACCAAATCTAAGGCAAATCGTGGCCCTTTTTCATCATAGGAATCTTTTTTTAAAGCTTTGCATGCAACATTCTATTATGCTTATTTCTCAGCAATCATAAATGGGATTAGCTTGAAACTTTAAATAGATGTAAAGGGATATCGGACCTTCAAGTAAAGTAACTCATAGCAGAATTTATTGTAAATTATCATCCCTTTTAGACATAGAAATTTTAGTTAAGCTTTAACATAAAGTTTTGTGTTCAAAAAATGATAACAGTTATTGTATGCATTGAATTTATCATCTACCTGCATGAAAATTGCTCATAGACCTCAACCTCGTCATTTTGAGGTCAGACTGTCAAAGGTCAAGGTCACAGGCGATCAGCGCAAGAAAGCAGTTTCCAGATCATAACTTGCTTTTCTTATCATCTTTCTAAACGAAAATTTTACATGTGGACTTGCCCCTCATCAAGGTTAATTCCTATTGCTTTTGGGGTCAAAAGGTCAAAGGTCAGAGTGCAAAGACATTGTTTTTTGTCATAATGTTATCTATATGTTTCACAAGCAGCTTTAGAATATTCAAGCATGCTGTCTTATGGCATGCTGTCTTATGGACAGCTCCTGTTTTTGTGTCGCCTGCTACATAGTAGCGGCGACATACAGGGATCACTTCTCTGTTGTCCATCTGTCCATCTGTCACAAAACTTGTCCGGACTACTGCTCATAAATTACTAGTGCAAATTCATCCAAACTTTACAGGAATGATCAGTACCAAGTGTTGTTGTGCACTTTTTCGGCATTTTCCAGTTCTATGATTTTTGTCAGAGTTATAGCCCTTTAATGATTTTTGTTTTTTAAGTTTGTCCGGACTACTTTTCTTATACTACTATCACAATTTGAATGAAATATTACAGGATTGATTGGTGCCTCAGGTACTTGCGCATATTTAATGGGTTTTGCAGTTGAATGATTTTTGGCTAAGTTATGGCCCTAGAATAAATGGCCCTTGGCCCATTAATTAATTTTTTTGTCGCATTTTAACCAAACTTTACAGGAATGATCAGTACCAAGTTTAGTTGTGCATATCGCCAGCATTTTCCAGTTAATTGATTTTTGTCAGAGTTATGGCCCTTCAATGATTTTTTTTAAAGTGTGTCCGGACTACTTCTCTTCTACTACTAATGCTATTTGAATGAAATGTTACAGGATTGATCGGTACCAAAAGTACTTGCGCATATTTAACGGGATTTTCGGTTGAATGATTTTTGGCCTTTCAGTAAAAAAGGCGTTGTAGCCAACAAACTGTCCAATCACCCCTCAGTGCAACTGCTTAATTGGCTATCATCAGTCAGCACGTGATCACTGATCGCTCTTGTTTTTTTCTGTCGTTGAGTTTTTACATACTTACTACTTGCTACAGAAAAGCTTAATATTAGTGGCACAACTCTATTGTATTTGTTTGTTGTTTTACATTTAGACTTGTTCATAACCAGCTGAAGTGAGGTATCATTTGTCATTTGTAATTTCAGATGAACTAGATAGCTACATGTACCAGTCAGTTGGTCACCATGCCATAGACCTGTATGCAGAGGCAATGGGTCTACCTCTGTATCGACGGGAGATTCAGGGCGTGTCAAAATCTAAAGATAGAGACTATGAACCAACTGAGGAGGATGAGGTGGAGGATTTGTATGAGTTGTTGAAAACCGTGAAGGTCATGTCTTCTTATTCTTGAAAATTTGTTTAAAAATTTTACTGTCGTTAACTTGCATAGTCAGTGGTTTTACATTACTTACTGGTCAAGGTGTTAAATTCAGACATTTCTGACAACTTGTATATTCATACATCTAGCCAGATTCAGATATCTGCATATGTGACAGAACAGGATTGATAAGAACAAAAAAATCAAGCTGATTGAATGGTGTCTGAAATGAAGGATCTCCTGATTAAAGGGCAATGACCAGTTGTACTCCTTGTAGAAACTTGAATTTCTAGCAGGACCTGTGGTAAAGATGAGCCTTTCTTTCATGGTTTTCATGAATATTGTTGGGTCTCAAGAAAGGGTAATTCTTAATAGTTAAAATTAAATATTTGTTGAAAAAATACATTCTTTTCATTTTTCTTGAAACGTTAGGCCCAATATAGGCTCATCATGACCTAAATAAAGGGCTGAAGATCATAGATTAGGAAAGAATGTTATGATGAGGAGGGATTGCCATGGTGAACACATTAGGAGGCGTAATTTGTATTGTTTTTTTAATCAGAAAATTTTTCATGCCAGAAATGGTATCTAAGGTAACTGAATTTCATATTACAAAACAGGATGAAATGCAGGTTGAAGCAGTCTCTGTAGGAGCCATACTGTCCAATTATCAGAGGGTCCGTGTTGAAAATGTGTAAGTTATATCAGTATTTAAATGATGAACATGCGTTAAAAACCTTGTTTGGTAAGTTATTTCTGCAGTAGATTAGTATTTGTGCACTATATTGTGTAATATGTGTCAATTTTCAAGGTCATTTGAAATTTTTAACACCATCAAATCTTAGCAGTGCATTTCATTATCATTTTAAATCTATGTGTAAAAGCACTCAAGGTCTACAGAACAAAGTATATGAAATTATAGCTGTTTCAAAAAGACATAAGACTCCTTTAAAAAGATATTTAAATATCAGTAAATGGTTTTCTGAATGATTGAAATACAAGAAATTATCGAGAAATTTAAGCCCTGCTTTGCAATCCATGTAATTATAAGTCATGAAATTACTGTTGGGTTTTCAAAGAAGAAATGTGACATTGTATTTTAGGTGTCAGAGACTTGGCTTGGTGCCATTAGCCTATTTATGGAGGCGAGACCAGGTTGAGCTGTTGGATGAGATGATAGATTGTCAATTAGTGGCTGTCCTCATAAAAGTAGCAGCTCTTGGTAAGTGTCATCATCTGTATAACAGTATGTTTTGTTAGAATATAATTTGTTTGGGTTAGAAATCAAAGTTCAAAGTGAGCATATGTAGTTCTAGTTTTATCGTCTAAATTAAAAAAGACAGGTTTGATTCTATATGTATATGCTTGTTTTGCAATTTTAGCAGTGGAACTTTGATTACACAGCCAGTTTAGTGAAAACTCATCAGAGGTGTTATCTTGAAAACCTGGCAATTTATTATTTGATCAGTTACACAACTGAATATATCTTTAATAGTTCTTAAATAACAACATTAAGCTTTGATTAAATGGTAACTGAAGTTCTCATAATCTCAGTTTAATTATTATGAATTTCAGGTTTACAGCCAAAACAGCACTTGGGTAAAACTTTATCAGATATGAAGGAACATCTTCACAAAAAGGTACCATGAGCAAAGTTAATTAGATTGCATATGGAAAGAGGATGGTAAATCAGATTTTAAAGAACTTGGATTTGTGTTTATGATATATGATAATTGTTTTGTCCTGTTTAGAGACAGAGTTGGTCAAAGTTAATTTTCTTCAAAGAAAAAAATCCTAGTTTTTGTGAATGCCTTGTTATCATCATTTGGACACACAAGCAGAAATTGCATCATGCATATTGCGGGAATATAAAATGCTATATTTTTTTCTTTATTGTCAAACAGTATTTTTAGGGCCATTGTAAAGGGACACAAGGACATATTGCAACTACTGCCAAAAAATTATTTCGCATGCTGCTTAAAATTTTTGATCTCCATTGACTACATAACTTGTGTCATATTATTTAGAGTAAAGATTTAAAATTAAGAACTTAGTTGTTGTTTCAGAATGCAGAGTTTGAGTTGAATGTGTGTGGAGAAGGCGGAGAGTATGAGACTTTTACTTTAGATTGTCCCCTCTTCCAGAAGAGAATTGTCTTGTAAGTACAATATATTCAAGATATTCCTGTAGGAGAAAATACTGTTAGTGGAAGCATGTTTTTTGTTTTGTTTTGTTTTGTAAGGTAGTGCCATCAGAGAAATTCTCATTTAATGAATGAAGAGATGTTTTCTTATTTATTTCTTTTAATTAGATCAGTAAGTCGAATATTTGAATGTGCTTTGTTGAGATGAAGTTATGTTTTGTAATATATCTTGTTTCAATGACATTTTGCATTTGTAACACTTAAGATTAATTAGAATATGTTGAGGATAGATACAGCGTAAGGATCATACCTGTGAACACAAGGAAAGGACTTTGAAGGAATAATCGATATTTAGTTTTAGAAGTTTATAAAAAGAAAATAAAGTTGTTGCTTTATGATGCATTCATCATTCATGTGAAGGAAAGACAGGGTAAAATTTTCTTCAAATTAACCAACTTTGGAAAAGAGAGGCAGAAGAAAATAAATCTGCCACTATAAAATTACTTAAATTTACCCAAGCATTTATCATTTGTCTAAGTAGACAGATATGTAGACTTTGCAGGAATGTCACCTATTTTCGCGACCGTAATTACACCTTTTTTATGCTGAGAACAGTGTTCAGGACAAAATCATAATTATTATGTTGGTACACACACTGTTTTACTGATGATTG
This sequence comes from Cyclina sinensis, assembly GCA_012932295.1. Lineage (NCBI taxonomy): Eukaryota > Metazoa > Mollusca > Bivalvia > Venerida > Veneridae > Cyclina > Cyclina sinensis. The sequence goes on from JAAONU010000011.1 coordinate 2,653,105, forward strand.
TAAACTTTTTGTTCACTTGGGTTTGAAACTAAGTAATTGGTATTACAAGAAAACTTTTCACAGTTTAAGCAGTTACTGGTATTTTGTTATACATTCAATCATTACTTATACAAAATTGTTTTTGTAAAAACATGTTTATAATATATATTGAAAACAAACGATAAGAAGAAATAAAGGATATGAGATAACTCTTAAGGGCAGTAGAAAACAGTATCGGTCAGGCCTTCATTGATATACTTTTTAGTTTAATGGTTAACTGTCCTCCATTGTCAGTGACAAAGTGAGTGACATGCCCCTTGTTCTTTTTTCATGCACCCTGTCAGTTTTAAAGATCTTCGTTAAATCCAGTATTAAAATGTGAAAACATTGTTCTCTTTATGCATTTTATTATAACAATTGTACTAGTCTATTTAGACGCAAGTTCAACAAACTGTATGACTTTCCTTGTGTCTATATTTTCAGAGACGAAACAGAAATGGTAATCCATTCAGAAGATGCTTTTGCCCCTGTTGGTTACCTTAATCTCAGAAAAGCTCATTTGGAAGATAAACATGTGGTAACTTAATAAACTTGATCTAACTCATTCAAATACTTGCACGGTATAGCTGTGTAATTTTTAAGATAATAATTTACCGTTCAGATACTTACGTTTTGTCAGAAATGATTATTGGTAACTGGCCACTGACCTTATCATTTTCATTGACTTTTACCATGATCTCCCTAAAGTTAGAGCTGGAAAAGGCCCCTTAGAAACTGTCTTCTCAATTACTAGGATTTCCAATGTTGTTATTTATATCCGAGCCAGTGAGAGTGTCTAATGATGCGTCTTGATGGTTTGCCTGTTCACCTGGGGTGTAAATTGAGCATGAACACTTCTATAGCATTATAATGTTAATTGTCAGACTAGAGATGGATGCTCCTGAATACTTTGAAAATACCTTTACATATTTTGTTGCATAAATGTATTCTTATTTGATTCATGTAAAGTTATTTAAGTTCTTATCTGTATTTATGGAATGAATATTAATGTATGAACATAGCGATGAAAATATTCATGAAAACAGACCTACCCTATTTTGGTATTCATGCATTATCTATCAGATGCTACTGGAATTTTCCTGCAAATATAGTTATCTCAATTTTTAGCTCATCTGAGCAAATGCTCAGGGTGAGCTATTGTGATCACCCTGTGTCCGTCGTCAACATTTTATTTTAAATGACATCTCCTCCTAAACCACAAAGCTATTTTTAGCCAAACTTTACAAAAATGTTCCTTATATTGCCCTTTTCTAAAATTGCTCAAACCATTCCACTACATTGCACATAAGGGCTGCAAAAGCTAAAAATAGAAAAAAATTCAAACAACATCTCCTCCTAAACGCTTGGGTGATTTTCCACCAAATTTCACAGAAATGTTCCTATATAGCCCTCTATTAAAATTGCTATAACGGTTCTGCTCCATTGCACATAAGGGCTGCAAAAGCTAAAAGTAGAAAAGAAATCAAACAGCATCTCCTCCTCAGTGGCAAGGTAATTTTCCATCAAATTTCACGGAAATGTTATTTACATACCCCTGCTTTAAAATCGCTTAAACGGTTCTGCTCCATTGAACAAAATGGCCACCAGAGCTAAAAATGGGTTTCCTTCTATATATGGCTTCAAATGACATCTCCTCACAAGCTGTTATGAGTATCATGAAATTGCCTCTGCCCCATAGATTTTTTTTGTATAAAATATGAGATCCTTAAATATCTTCAGTTAGAAAATGTAATGTTGCATCTGATGTTTGGTTAATGGTAAACCCTCAGGCAAAGTACTCACGTGAGCGATCCAGGGCCATCATGGCTCTCTTGTTTATAAGATTTTTTCAAAAAAATTTGACTTGAATGCAGCTGTGATGTGTTTATGGCAGAAAACCCTCGACATGCAAGGATTGCATTATATGTAGTTTGGAATCCCAGTTAAAAAAATTGATTTTCACCAGGTAAATAGAGACACTACCTATAGATCTGAAATGGTGGAAATGTTGCTCTGATTGGCTGATGATAGGTCATGATAAGGTGACCTCCTGTATGTTGTCTTTATATCCTAACAGTGTAGCAGTTTGACTGACATGTCATATATAAAATGAGTTTTTCATTCTCAGGATTCCAGTTTAAACCAGAAAGACTTGATAAAGGACCTCCCTATAAAAAGCAGTCAAACTGTACTAGATGAAGTGTTTCCCAACAGGTCTGAACTGAGATGTGTCAACTGTGAACAATTACAAGGCTTTGAATCAAGAGATAGAATACTAGGTGAGGTGTTGATTTCAGTTATAAAGTATCTGCATTGCAATGAATTTCGTTATTGAAATGCCCCTTGTTTGTAGAGGGCAGCCAGACTACTCCTTACACAGGGAGAGAGATGGTAGATACAGAGCTAGAAAAGGTCTACAACAGGAAGTTTCTTGTAATGATGGCAAAGTAAAATGCTGCCAGGTTTTGTCTGAGAGGAGAAATAGAAACATAATTAAGAATAGGAAAATTAATTTTTAGTTAATAAAAGACCAGTACATTACGTAGATATAAGTCATAATGTATTTTCCTTGCAAATGGAACTTGTATTCATATTTTTCATATTCTTTCAGCAAATGCATCTGTTTAGCATTAATTGGATCAAATGACTCTCAAGATAACCTTACTGTGTGTGTGTTTGGTTTTTTTTTTCTTTCTTTTCAGTAGTTTGAAGTAGGTTGGGAAATAAAATGATGAGAATTTTTCTTTGTATTTCAGAATGTAGAGAGCCAAAGATAGTCTCTGTGAAAAGTAGACAGTCTGACAGAGCAGGTCTCTGGGCTACAAACATTATAGCTTTAAATACTGATGCTGAAGATGTGACTTCAGTTGCTAAACAGACTATGGACAAACTAAAAGAATTGATAGAACCTTTAACAATGTCAGAGTTAGTGTTGGTACATCTGTATGTGAAAAATATGGCAGACTTTTCCGCCATTAATTCTGTGTATAGGACATACTTCGGAATAAATCCTGCAGCAAGGTAGGGCAACAGAATTATGTTATTATTTCAATTTGTACCTTATAAACAGTTTATGTTTTGGAATGACAGGAAATACCAGAAATATGTATTTAAAGTAATGAGATAGCATATGCTTTCATTCACAGTACATTGAAAAAATATACCCAAATTTTGGCTTCTTGACACTAATTTCTTCAGTTGTAAGAATTATAAATAAATAATGTTAAATTCTGTTTTTATTGTTCCCCATGACTGACGTTATATTTCAGAGTTTGTGTAGAGGCAGCTTTACCTGAAAATGTATCTCTGATGTTGGATTGTTATGTATATGGTTGCCCTGGTAACAGGGACACCATGCATGTACAGGGATTGTCTCATTGGGCACCAGCAAACATTGGGCCATATAGTCAATGTGTTAAGGTATAAATGCCTTTTTGGCCTAGTCAGTTTTCTTCTTGTGTTGAAAATTCTGGTCAGTGGGTTACATTGATATATATAGACAGGTATTCCATTTTGCATAAGATTAAAGCATTAGTGCTTGTAAATTGCTACATATTTGAAACTTCACTATAAAATTTCAGTAGTAATTTTTTATCATTTTTAGACCAGAAGAGAGAGATGTGGGGTGATAAAAAATAAATGGCTAGAATAATTGGTGTTGCTATTTCAAAACACTGTCATGTTGTATATGTAACTAAGGAGATTACATCAGTGAAGAGATTTGATTAAATTTGAAGAAAAGAAACAGCTTTTTATGTTCCAGGTTGGAAACCTGTGTTATGTAGCCGGGCAAATAGGTATGGTACCAGCAAACCTAACATTGATAGAGGGAGGCATACATGCACAGGCCAGACTCAGTCTGAGGCACGTAGAGCGTGTACTGGCTGCCATGTACACAGATTGCTCACTGGAGGATGTTACTACATGTGTGTGCTACGTAACACACCCACAATATATACAAATAGCTGTAGACGAACTGGACAGTCACATGAAGGATTATGCTTGTGTACCTGTGTATGTTGTTGTTCCACAGCTGCCTAAGGGAGCATTAATAGAATGGCAGGTGATAGCTAGAACAGATATAGCAAGGCCTCTTCAAGGTGAGGAGATTTTTTGCATTATTGTTATACATTGTTTATTAGTCTAGTATTATCTGTTTATGACTATTAATTGATAATAATTAAACTTTTAAACAGTTGAAGTGAATTTCCAATAGACAGAAGATACAGAGGTGATTTACTCTTACTATGGTTGTCATTAGATCCTTAAACTCATCAAGCAATGTGCTAACACCTATACTTGGAAGCTGTAGAGGACCTTTTGTTTCAAGTTAACATCAAAGAGAAACAATCTGATCAGTATCTAAAGTACATCTTTTAGTCAATTTTGACAGCAGTTTGATTGATGTATCATATATTTCATGTCTGTTGCATAAGTAATCGATGCTTCCAATTGAATTTAGTTGGTATTATTGTAGTAACAAGAAGCACAAGATGTCTAGAATCCCTGTACACAGCCAAGGCCAAGTCCATTCAGACAGCAGATCTGACACCTTTATCAGCAGCTGTAACTGTGTGTAAGTTAGCTTGCCTATAATCTGTGCAAGTTAAATGAATATCAGTATCTAAATGAAAACTTTTATTCAATAAAGTGACAGTGCTCAAATAAGTGAAAGGGTGTGTATATGGATGTAGATTGAAATAGAAACTGCACATTATGATTTACTAATATTTTCGAAGCATGTTGTTTTTGCAAAGTCATGGCATTTTATAACTGAGCTTAATTCATAGGAATTTTGGATGGTTGACTTAATCAGACAGAATCTGTAAATCTGTGTGCTCATGTCAGTAGGACATATGTGCTCAGCAGGACATGCAAAAAATAGTGAAATAAGATATATATACTGGTTTGTGACCTATAAAGTCGGACGTCCTACAATCCGGACACCCGCCTAAACGCTTTATTTCGTTGTCGAACTGGAAGACGTGATTTATAAAATAACTGGAACAATTCAGAAACTGTTGTCTGTTACCGCACAAGTTTCAGTAAAGGCACAGCTTTGTTTTATACATATTTTCTATGTATATACCAGAATAGCAAATAAATATTGATCTATAATGTTTATCAATTGATCATTTACAGTAAAATGTCAATTATCTTATAGAATGCAACTCGGATGAATGTTGACGGACCGTCCGGAAACATGGTACAGCTTTAAACAAAATTAACACAATTTAATGACCCTATGTCAGGGCCTCAAAACATGTGTTCTATATTAAGAAATAAGAAATCCCCAAGACGTCAGAGAGACCTTGAACCTAACTTCCTGCAGGTAAAAAATCTAGCGTGTAATGTAAACAGATTTAAAGCTTTTGTAACAAAAGTTATAAAATGTCCGGTTATAGGTCGCAAACCAGTAGTTCGGAGGACATGTATCTGACAAAATAGAAGTTTGTACACAGGTGTATATTACATAGCTGAATATCCAGACTGTTGTCAGCAGATAACCTGTCAACTTGAAGTGGTATAGATCTTGAAAACAGTCATTCATATACTAAGATTTTTTAAAATTCTTTTTCAGACAAGACAGAAAATGTTGATTCAGAGAATGTTGACCTCCGATTAGTTATGGATCTTTTAAATGACATTTGGATGACATTAGACAATAGAACTACAGAAAACATAGAATTCCATCCCACTGTTCTGAGAATTTTTTATCCTGCTCATGTCTTCAAATTTGATGATTTATCTAATGGTAAGTAGTAGAGATATTAAAAGATTTTTTAAATGTCCTGTTGACCAGTAATCCTTAAAACAGTTTATATTATTGCAGTTCTAAACAACAGCTTCACTATTGAATCAGTGCCCAGTGAATTTGTGTTTCTTTTTTATAGTTTCTATCACAGTTAAGATGTTTTAAAATTATTGGTATTTAAGCTTCAGCTGGAGCAAGATGGAAAAATAACTGTATTTTCTTCAGGAAGTATCTATCAATAAATACCTCTGCAGCAGGGCAAAAAATGTTGTGAGATGTAATCCCGTGCGTTGTTAAGCACTACAACTGGTAAAATCTTCTAGTCCACTAATTCTAACTTAACATGAATTATGCCAAAGAATTTGTTGTATCTGTTTAGTGAAGTGTATCTTTTCTACAGCGCTTGAGAAACAGTTCAAGGACCATCCAATAGCCATAGTTCCTGTTACACACCTTGAGACAAAAGATGCTGTACTGACAGTGTGCCAGACATTTAATTGAGTAAAGGTTTATATTAGACTAAATAGTTTACCATAACAAACAGAAATCATGCTGTTATGATGGTTGTGATTGGACAGTGTTGATTCCTCAAGGAAAGTCTGCATAGTGACCTGTCACAGGTATATTGTCTTTGTCAGAGCTGTTTTACTTTTCTTGTTGGCATGCAAGGGTAAGGCTAGGAAGATGAGAAGATTGCGGAATGATGATCAGGTTTTACTGATTGTGGTGTTTTGCCCTCTGTGAATACAGTCATCAGTAACAAGTGTTACTCAGAATCAACTATCAGATAATGTTGGTTGTGTTAAATTGAAGTAGTCACTTTCATAGGATGATCTGTTTAGTTCTGTTTGGATTTTTTTTTAAGTAAAGTAAGGAAATATTTCCTATTTTCTTGTAAACTGTTTAAATGATTGTAGCTTACAAGATATTTGAGATGTGAAACCACTGTAACCTGTGACTGTTAATCGTAGGGTCAGAATCTTATCAGACAGACATTGTTTCAAAAAAGTTGGCAGATTCTCTTGGGAGATATAGTTTTAGTTTTCACTTAATAGGGAGAGATAGGTTCTTTGTCCAGATACATATACTTTTTGTTAATATTGATGATAGGTTTTCTGGACCAACATTCAAAATGAATGTAAAGAAATCAGATAAAGTCTATTTCTGCAAATAAACATTCCTCGACTACATGAAAAATATGCCAAGAAATATGAAAAAATAATCCTCAGTTTCATTATTTCCAGACTGAAGACAAAACTGATTATGTCATTCCCTCAAAATTTGCAATAAGCTCTAAAGTAACTCAATAAAGTTTCCATTATTATTTTACACAAACACAGAGTACGATTGTTATGCAGTAGTTTTACTATTAAATTGCACAGTGATACTAAGTGTGGCATTAATAGACTGCAGTCAGGGAAATGAAAGTTTCTTCATTTAATAACCGGTTTTAATATGAATAATTGTCATTAGTAAGAGGAAGAGACACGGAAAATTCCCGGGCAACCAGGGACCAGATGGTGCCATGTTTAAAGGGAATAAATATATTTATGTTTTCTTTCATTTCATTCAGCCAAACATAAATAATTTATCATCTAACTTCATTAATTAATATATCCATCTAGGATAAAAGATAAACAACTAACAAGGTGTAGGTGTGGCTACAACAGGTTTACTTGAATATATTGACATTCAATCAAACATCACACATACATATCGACGACACTCGAACAAGAAATCACTTTGAAACTAGTGAAATGTGTCTCTGCACTTAACATGAAAAATAAACACTTTTATAACTAAAATGTCCCATGTCGTCGACCCGAACACTCAAGGTTTGTGGTTCCAGGAATTCCAACCTTGACTGTATGGAACAATGTCTGAACACATGCACAAATTTAGAGGTAAACCTCGAATGTCAGAACCACAAAGCTCACTCAAATTGAACATCCATCCTCAATCGACACTTTTATTGTGATCAAAAGACAACAGAAAATTGTCTACTCTGAAACAGACAAAATTATCTATAAATTCTCATATAAATGAATATTGAAAAATATAATTATAATGAACAAGATCGAACAATATGATACAATGAAACAAAACAACTGTTTAATGTGGTGCTATAGTACAAGTAACGAACGAAATACTGTTCTGCAAGCAGAAACGATAGGGCGGGGTGGGAGGGCATCTGTGTGTAATGTAAACCTGTCGTACCTCGAATGATCAGAAAACCCGTGTATTACCTTATATATTACGCATCGTTACGCTTGGTGGACAGCTAAAATACAGCTACGCTGTCCACAGTGGCCGAAAAAACATTAATACAGCAAAGACCTATGATAAATACATGTATTTCCACTCAATACTTAATTATAATTATTTCATGTCTCTGCTCTTTGAATTTTTATGTCTCTGCTCTATTGATTTGTATGTCTCCATTCTAAGAATTTTTGTGTCTCTGCCCTATGAATTTGTATGTCTCCACTCAAAATTAATATATGACTCCACTCTAATGATTATTATGTTTCAGCTGGGTCTACCTGTCCCAAGCGGACCCAGCAGTGTAAAGAAATAATTTGTGCAATGGTACGAATAAGCCAGCTTCCCCCCAGAATTGGTAAACAACAAAAGAATACAATGTATTCAAATGGCCATACAAAGGTGGGGAAGCGAGACACTATTTACATTCTGTTAATACTTGTCCAAAGTTTGTGTACCAATGTATATCTGATTTTTGAGAAAAACACCATCCAATCTCCAGCAGCCCAGAATTTTCCCCCACATCAAATTGTACCCTACAATTTGTCCCCCAAAATTCTGCTTTTAGTATTCCATGTATTTAGTTGTATCAGTACTAAATTTCTCTTTTGCTTCCCCTAAAGCCAGAATATACATTTCTTTCCCAACACTAAATTTTAGATGCTTTTCATATTCAGAACACATCCATTGGTAATGTATCCGGAACGTGATCTATTGCTTGCAAATCTTATTTTGTTTATTACAGAATTAGATTTCCGGTGTGCAGTGCAAAAAAAGATGTGGGAATATAAAGGTCCAAACAGTTAAAGAATTGGAAAAACTAGAAAATAGATGATCCATCTCCCATTTTAAGATATTGAATGATCTTTACTTTGTTTGTATTCAAAATGCTTCTGCCTCCCACTTGAATGTCAATACATATGATTTCATTGCCCTGGATGCTAACCAAAACAATGATCCATTAAGTGTGTATAGGTACAATAAACCAGCACAACGGTGGATGATGTGTACATGGTTTAATCTGAAAGTACATAAAAAAGTACCTTAAAACAAAGGTCAAATATTCAAAATATATGACACTATTGAACAATAAAGATTAAATTTTTACAGAAGAGAGAATTCTTAAATATTATGAAGTTATATGTTTACATGTGTTTTATAATAGACAAATTACTGAGACCAAAAGTATAAGCTTTCACAAGGTAAAAAATAGGTACGAAATAGTACAAAAGCAGAGTTTAAGTATGAATCAGTACGAAAATGTTCAGCCAAAAAAGTCAAGTCAGTTAATTTAGTATGGTTTTGGATGAGCTTGAAATTCACTTGTCTCCAGCTTCACATGTGGCTATATTGCATTCCCCATAATGTTTTGGTACCAGTACTGTTTCTTTCAATGGCTTTTGTTAGCCACTTTGTGATTGAATAATCGATTTACACTACAAGAAACACAGTAAGGCAAGATAGGCTAATTTTGTACAGAGGCGGCAAATGTCTTAGGCAGCAAAGGGAAATTCGTACACTAAACCGCTAAAGATTAACCTGCTTCTTTATTAATATTTTGCATTCAGAATATATCGGACACTGTTTCGAAAATGTTATATCGTAATATTTACATCTTCAAAGAATTTTACTGACTTTTCATAGCTTCCTTTCTGTCTCTGTCGAGCCGCCCAGTTTCAGATTTGGTCTTGGTTGCAGAATGATGAATGGCTAACATTAACCATTAATAAGCTGAATTATATTGGCCTTTGTCACCAGTGAAGACCCATTCCGGCTGACCAGGGTCTAAATTATTGGCTTCTTGGATATAGAAACCAATGACTGGACATTGAAAAGGTAACTCTGTCATTCACTGTGACCAGATTTATAAGTTTCTCCTCAGATAAGGGTGTTCCATTGTCACTGTCTGACGTGACAGCAGCAGCTGTGGCTGTATTCTGCTACAGAACCGTTCTTGGCCGTGAGAGTGGGACTAGACACAAATTTGGGAGTTAGATTTGGTGATGGTTTAGTTGGGTTCTCTACAGAGGTAATCGCCACATCAAAGGGCTCTGATGGCAAGTGCAGAATTTGGCAGAGCCCTGGCATCAACTGGAAATATGCCACATTTTCAGAATTCACTAGTGATGTTAGCAGATGTGAATGCTTTTGCATATGCTTGTTTGAATAATTTAGGTCATTGCAATTTGTTTACAACATTGTTTAGACTGGATTCCATGAATTCTGTACATACTCTTGAGTACTCTCTTGACAGAGCTCCTAGATAGAGTAGATTTAAGAGAGTCAAAAGAGTCTTGTTGATCTTGACTCTCATAGGACTCTCCTTGCCATTTCATATCCATAACCAAGCCATTGCATAGTTTTACAGTAAAATGGTGATTGGAAAATTTCTCCAATAACTTAAACAGCATTGGCATATAGTTGTATGGAGATGTAGAATCCCAACATTTTGCATTAGGGCTTGGACGCTTTTCAACAATGAGCACATAGAGGATATTTGTTTGTTTCAGTGAAATATCAATTTTATAAAATCGATATTTCACTGAATCAAACAAATTTTCTTTTTATTTTATGTATTCTTGACAAACTAAAATTTTGAATTTCTTTTTCCCTGTGGAGGGCCGCAAATGATAGCCACTTTATTTCCAGCCTTTATTGATAAAGCAGTAGAAAATAGTTCTGATATTTCAGATACAAGTATCTCAAACATCTTACATATCTATATTATCTAAAGAAACTGAAACAAAAATTAACTTTAATTAAATTTACGCAATTGTCAAATGAAACAAATCTAATCATCGTCTTGCCATGAATGGCGGAGTAATACAAAATAGGTAGTTCAGCAAAAAACAGTGAAAATAAAAATGGTATTCCACAGTTTTAAAACAGTGGATTATCAATTTTATTTCACTGAGAAAACTCTATAATTTCTGGAAAACATAAAATATGATATTGTCTTTAGCAGGACAATCAGTAATTGTTGTAACAAAGTCCTTAAAAGGAAGCTTTGTTGCAATTTTCTTCCTGCCCACCTCGGTGACAGTGGCTGATAGAGCTAATGCATGGCAGTCAAATATTGAGCGTAGCTGGTACAATTTTAGGTAATCTTTTCTAAACTCTTCTCCCCATTCAAGAATGCAGTAGGCCTCGTCTGTCTCTAAACACACTTTTCTGTTTAGAGAAGCATCAGAACAAAATATTTCCTGGACTGTCATATTGTTCACAATTTGCTCAGCATGACAAAATAAATAATGAAACTGAAGTTTCACGTCTTCAAAAAGTTGGTGTTAAATCTTCCGGGACTAAGTGAAGTAGGGTAACCTGACGATTTTTCTATCCCCTATCAAAGATAAGGGGGCATAATTATTGTTTTGCAAATGTCAGTCATTAAAAGGCTTTCCATTCTGTAAATTACAATCTATAAACAAATCTCAATCAAATGAATTTGATTCTGGAGCACATTCAATGTCATTCACATTTGCAGCAAATATTTACAGATTTGATTCATACTTGGACTAAACAACATTTATGCCAAACCAACATCTTGATTCAATCAAGTATGACCTTGACCTTTAAATGGTCTTGACTGTCAAGGTCAAATTATTTAATTTTTATATAATTGGCCACACTTTATTATTAATTGATGGATTTGATTCATACTTGGACAAAACAACACCTATGACAACACCGACATGTTGAATAATTCAGGTATGACCTTGACCTATAAATGACCTTGACCATCAAGGCCAAATATAAAGCTTTATTTTAATTCTGTAGAACTTTCTTTAAATGCATGTTATCAGAGGATACAACAAATAGTGTAATCAGCAATATGTGAATTCTTCAGCAGTAGAGGATCAAAAGAATTTTAGTGTTTATAGGTTTCATATTTCCATGTTCATTTTCTATATACACTTATTTACAGATAGAACAGTTTTGCACTGAACCTCTGATTTTCCTATGTACATATATTTTTTCACTTGGTTCAATCTCTCCCTTTCATCATAATAACTTCTTAGTCCATAGCTACATCCTCTTTGCCTACATCTCCTTCCATCTTCTCTTCACTTTCACTGTTCCCTCCAACTGGTTTACCAAAATCCCCTCCAACTGTTTCACCAACAGTTTCACCAAATCTACATCAAACACCATGTTGTCTTCATACTCCTGCAAATGTACAAAGTATTGTATTAACTACATTCAAAACATTTGTTGGAATTCCTGCAAAATGATGTGCAGCCCAACACCATGATAAATTTCAAGGACTGTTTTAAAGATTAAAATTTCCGATGCTTTCCCAATCAAGGCTCTGTAGTAAATAATATTCCTCAGATACACCTACAGCTATTAACAACTGAAGGAAAAGCTCAATATTTGAGAAATTCTTGAGTTGTTTCTGCGCAACATTGGACACATAACCATTGGGCCAGCCTTAAGAAAAGTGTTTCTTTAAGGTAACACAACTCAAGATTTTCAGGGTGGACAGGTAGTTCCATTTCTGTTTTGTATGTATGTACATTGTAGGTATGTACATTTTTCTTGAAATCCTCTAAAAAAAATTTGGTCCATCTAGTTTTATAAGGGGCTGAAAACGCGTCTAGTTAAGGTTTTTTCCCATTGAGTCGGTACTGCAAACAAAAATTTGCTTAAGGCTGCTATCCTTGAAAAAAAATATTCATATGACTTTGACATCTTTTATCATATTGCCCCTTACTCCAATCCTTCTTTAAATCATCTGTCTCCGTCTCCGTCTTCAACTCTCTTTTCTCTTCCTGACATCTGTCTCCGTCTTTAAATCATCTGTCTCCGTCTTTAAATCATCTGTCTCCGTCTTTAAATCATCTGTCTCCGTCTTCAACTCCCTCTTCTCTTCCTGACATCTGTCTCCGTCTTTAAATCATCTGTCTCCGTCTTTAAATCATCTGTCTCCGTCTTTAAATCATCTGTCCCCGTCTCCGTCTTCAACTCGCTCTTCTCTTCCTGACATTTAAACAGTCTCTGTCCCATTGTTGTTAGTTTTTGATCCATCAATGTGATCTTTTCCTCTAATTTGTACACCTTTGTGTGTAGTTTGCATTTTTTGAGGCAAACTTCTCTAACTTGCTCTTCCAGTTCAGGATCCTGCTTGCCATTCTGATAGAAAAGAAAGCAATTGTATAAAATTAAACATTCATTGACATAAACTTGTTCTTGTGGTTCAGGTACAGATGATAATTATCATTTGCCCAGCTCTGTTTTCGGTCGCACTGGGCGACTGCTGATCTGAATCACTGACCTGACTGTAGAGACAGCCAAGTGTATTGAGTTTTTGGTTTGATTACTTTTTGTAATGGAAACCTTGTGATGGAGGTATATGAAATAAGTGATGTAATGAAAGCAGCTTTCTCAGTGGGTGCAGCAAAGAAGGACTTTAAGTAATCTGGATTTGAACCTGGATGTTTGTTTAATTGTCTATGGTATACTGCTTTTGTAACTGCTGTCTTCCCAACACCAGCTTCTCCCCACAGATATACATAGAATGGATCATTTGGGTGGTTCTTTACTCTGTTCAAAGCATAGTAAAAGAATTCTCTCTGTTCTTTGTTCAGAGAAGATGTGAATGCATAGTATTCTGCATCCGGGATCATGTTGATAATGAAATTTTTAACAGACGTATTATCTTTGTAAACACCAAGAGCAGTAAAAGGTTCCATAGATTCTTCAGGTGTTAGTTCTGTTTTGTTGTTTGTTTAAATTGGAACCAACATTAATTTCAGCACATTATTGTTCAAAGTGTAAGGTGCAACTTCATTCCACGCATCCTCTAAATTTTTGTTCAGCAGTTTCTTCAACTTGTTTAATTGTGTCATCTAATTCTGTGGATTTATGTCTATAAACTGCAATTCTTTGGCACAATGTAGGATTTCTTGAAAGTATTTTATGATACTGTTCAATATAAGTGTTGGATATTCCAAACAAGGTGTCTTCATCTCTACAGGGGGTGAAAAACATGTGTTTCTCTGCAGTAGTTTTCCTCATCCTTTACAGGGTGATAACGAACATATATAACAGCTATAGTTCTTTGACACTTAAAGAGACAGTAGCCATAGGCAATGTTTTGTTGTACAGTAGCAGCACAATGAGCTTGGTTATTGTTTTTGGTAATTTTGTTCATTCCATCGTTTTGCTTGTTGTAGTCATGGTCATCACATTCAGGGTTTGTACAGTCTGATACTTTTTCCAGTCTGATACTTTTTCACTTTATCTTTGGAGTTGACTGTTTGAGACTGCATCATACTGTTCAATGTCTCCATGAGTATTGCTGTGTTCATCACGTCTTGTTTTAATACTGTCAGTATCAAGTCGATACTTTGATATGAAATCAGCCAAACAAAGCTCATCAAGTTCTTTTGGTCTGTTTGCATTATGATGAAGCGGGCCCTCAGTGATGACTTATTCTGAGTCATTGTCCATGTTTTCAGTCACTTTGAAATCTTTAAACATGACCGTCTTTTGTCTGGTGGACTAGTATTTATGAATTTGACATCTCTTGTTGACTTGTATAAAGGGATCTGCAAGATATGGTAGACTGCTTCCTGGGCAGAATTTGACTTGTTCATGTATGTCTTTGCTTCCTTCCCAAGCTTCTTTTGCAGCTTTGAAGATTTCATTAATCATGCCTTTTTGAAACTTCGTAACAAAGCTGACAATATACATTGCACAAGAGTAAGCATCAAGGATGTACTGAAGGTCCATATTTGCACGCCATGCTTTTAAGAGTGTTGCATTGTAGCTCTCTTGAATGTTTCTTTTCCAATTACTTTTCCACTTATACAGGACCTAAATTTTAGTAAAGTCTTACAGATCACACAGCAAGGTGTTTGATTTTTTGTTCACAAATGACAAATTCTTCATTTTAATATTTGCCCGACAACTTTAAGTATTTTTAAAATACAATCATCTTTCCTCTATTATATTTCTGTAGCTTTTGTATATCATTGTTCTGACAGAACAAGGAAATGTTTTGAAGTAGAATTATCCTTATGCATGCCAAGTGCAAGCTTAAATGATTGTACTGAGTATTATGACTCCAAAGTAACAAACCTTACAACTTAGATCGCATAAAAAGGATATCAATACCAACCAAGTGTTCAAATAAAAATCATAAAGTAATTTTATTATCCACTGGAGCAGGATTTGTTAAAAAGCTGTATTGTCATTTTTAGCTCACCTAAGCACAAAGTGCTGAAGGTGAGCTTCTGTGATCTGTCTTTGTCCATTGTCCGTCCGTCCGTCCGTCATTATTTCTGCTCAGTAACTGGAGTACCATTACACCCTAGAACCTTCAAACTTCATAGGGTAATTATATTAGAAAAACCCTATTGTTTTTAGGGTCCGTAGGTCAAAGGTCAAGTACACAGGGAGCTGTAGAGTAAAACTATTTCTGCTCAAAAATTTGAATACCAGTACACCCAGAGTCTTCAAACTTAGGCCACGACTTTTTTATTTATTGGTTTACAAATTTTTTTCAGAAAATGGTCCGTTGGGCGGTCGAAGAAAAAAAAACAAAACATTTTCAGTTGAAACAACATGACATTTTTTGTGTTAATTTCTTCAGATATTAAAGACATTAACAAGAAAATTATACCCTTATTCTTTTAAAGCAGATAAAGCTAACTCGTCAAATGTATTACAAAAATTTAGTATCTTTTTCACCGACGAAATATCTGAATGCAAGAGGGGAGGAGTGTACAGTACTGCTTCCGCGATATGTACATTTTTCTCTTTAACTCCGCGGACATAAGGAGGAAAATCGCGGAGAAACTTTGAGAAACTTCCTAAATCGTGGAGGCGTCGCGGAGACGTTTTTTTTTGTTTGAAAACTGACAGAATTTACTGTGAAATCAATCCTCCGCGAATCTCGGCGATTTGTTTATGCATTTAGTTGACTATATTGTTTATTTTCTAGTGAAATTTCATATTTACTTACTCTTTTTACCTTCATGTTTTAGGATGCTTTATATTTTTATTCGTTACAATGTTTTTTACAAATGACTTAAAAATACACGATATCATATGTTGATCTCATGACCTATGATCTGTACACGCATACAATATTGTGTCTCAATCGTTAATTGATTCCTAAATATAAGATATGACCTTTAACATTGAACGACAGTAATTTTCCATAAATGGTTTTCACATTACGTCACTTTACAAGCTTCAGACACCATGTGCTCTTTAGAGCGGGAAATGTACCATGCTTTTTCCGTGAAAACCAATTTTTTAGTGATGTTTTGTGAATAAGATATTTAATATCTTTGACATATATCTGGATTTTTTTTATTTAGACAATGTTGGCTTTGTTCACTGAACAAGTTTGGTTTTGTACGACTCAAGCATTAATACTGAATGCGTGAAATGAGGGTATTTGTAGAAAAGAAACACAGCCGATTATGAATAGATTTACACACCTACCTGACAGCTTGTTAATTAACTTTAATTTCTGCAACTTCTTTAATCGGTGCCGCGCTTGCGTAAATCCACTCGCAAATAAATTATAAATGATAATCAAACTGCGAAAAGTTAATACATCTAATTTAAACACTCAAAATTCGAACAAATGGGCTCTAATTCTGATGCAATTGTGTACGAACGCTCCTATTTGTTTACACAAAGAATGACATTTTAAAGCAATTGCTTCACCAAACAGCTGATCATATTTTCAGAAAATGAATTGACCGGTTTACAATCAACACGTGTTAAACTGCTTTCCTATTTTTGGGAAATCATGAACTCTGCTGCGACATCTGTATCGTCTAGGTGCTTGGCAAAAATTATTGATCGGTTTTGCTATATAATAACAAGCGTTTCGAAAAATTCAAAAACAAAAGTATACAATGACAGTTTCATTATTGTCATTATGTACTGTATGTTCTTGATTAAAGCATTTTAAGTGTATACATTTTATGATTATTTTTTTATCACACCTTCAAATGGGAAATAATTTGTCAAAACTCTGGTGATGAAACATTAGCATATTCGCGGAGAATCATCACGGTAACGCTCTAAAACTCTTAAAAATGCGGAGATTGTGTGTAAACTTAATTCGCGGAGATTATGAGCGTTTTTTCAAGGAGAAACTCCGCAGATTTCGGAGGTTTGCGTCAACCGCGATCGCGGAGGAAGCACAAAATATGTACACATCGCGGGAGCTGTACTGTAGTAACCCCATTTTCTGAAAATGGCAATGACCTCAAAAGTGATCATTGTTTACAACATTGCTCTTCTGGTATTATTTATTTTAAAAATTAAATGGTTATTTGTGTTTTATATTGTTGAATGGCATTCGTATTTACTCACTTTTATTTGCATTCGTACTCGAAGTGACTTGTTTTTTTTATTGTTTTCGTCCCTTTTCTGAGTGGTCGGAAAAGAAACATATAAAAAAAGGACGATTTTCTGATTTTATTTTTTTTCCACTTTCCAAGAAATTAGGGTCGGTGGTTTTGTAAACCAATATATTAAAAATTCGTGGCCTTATTGCAGACTTATTCAAACTTGCAAACAATGAACACCCATAACAACCAATAGCAATACTTCTAATTATATAACTTGAGGAATGCGACTCAGGTGAGTGATTTAGGGCCATCATGGCCCTCTTGTTACAAATGATGCACATGTGAGGAACAAGAACAGAAAATAACTGACTACACCATATAGAAACACAACCAGTTAACACATTCAGCATTGCTATGTTAGATATACATGTTTGGGATCCACTTGAGCATAATTGCAGAACTATATTAGAAATTTCTAATGTTAACCACTGTTTTATGCCCCAACACTTTGGTGGGGGATACATATAGGTTTGCCCTTGTCTGTCTGTCTGCTGTTACGCTGTCACGCTGGTTTGTGTCAGGTGTAACTCCAAACATAAAACTGCTAAAGCCATGAAACTTTCTTAGAATAGTTGTCAGCATCAGCACTTAAGCAACTGGGTATTTTGACTTAAATTTATTGGAGATCAGCAGACTTATGCCCCTTGATTAAGCAAAAAATAGCATTTTTAGCATGTATCATGTGTAACTCCAAACGTATAACTGCCAGAGTCAGGAAAGTTTCTCAGAATAGTTGTCAAAATGTGAACTTATGCACATGGGTATTTCGACCTAAATTTATTGGAGACTGGCAGACTTTTGCCTCCTGATTAAGCAAAAATAGCATTTTTAGACTTGTGTTGCATGTTACTCCAAATTTATAACTGCTAGAGCCATGATGCTTTCTAAGCATTGTTGTCAGCATGTGAACTTATGCACCTGTATATTTTCACACAAATTTATTGGAGATCAGCAGAGTTATGCCCCCTGTTTAAGCAAAAAATAGCATTTTTAGAGTCCTTAATGTAAAGGACAATGTTTATAATTTTTTTGTGACAATACAGGGAAATGTGGGGGCATCCATGTCCTAGGACACATCTCTAGTTAACCTTTCCTCTTGGGATGTCAAACCAAATACTGCTAATGTTCTCATATGAGATTGCAGGAAATTATAGTCTTCTGTACTCGAAATAAAGTCAGTAGGCAACATACTGTCCACAACTGTAGTGTGGAGCCAGCAATTGCAACTGGTAATACTGAATCAAAAATATGATACTCTTTTACTCATCTGTTGGCATGATCAACATGAATAACCAGTCTTGCAATCTCCTGAGTTTCCTCTACCTCTTCCTTGCAGAACTGATCTCTTTTTGTCCAAAAGGGAAGAATGTTCAAACTTGCACCATGCTCAGCAAGTAACTGTTATATTGAAAATCTCTTTATTTGTCATTACACTGTCCCGACATTCCAGAAGAGGAATTATCCCACTTTTGCTAGTAATGTTTTGCTCTGATATTGACCCTTCATACACTGACGACAAAATGTCACACAACCAGCTGCTGATATTCTAATAAGACACTTAAATGTTATTGTTCCTTTATAGTTGGAATGAAATTCAGAGTTCCAAGCAAGGACTGAGGGTGTTTGTGTTCTTATTTCTGGACAGTCCAAAATGACAGCCAAATAGAAATTAAGCCTAACTGAAAATATAAGAAATTTGCCCAGGTAATTATGATTTGACATAACTGTTGACTGTGAAACATTGAATGGAAGGCCTAAATCCTGCTGAAAAAGTTCAAGTCAGATTTTCACAAGAAACATGAAAAACTGGTCAACCAGTGGCAAAGATTCTGCTCAAAATGGAAGCTCTGTGTTGATCTGTGAAGATTGTCCCATTCTATGATGCATTATTTTGATATGTTCATCCATAGAAAATATTATTGGTTTTGGAATGGCTTTACTCTTGCTTTTGAGGACTGTTTATCTCAATTTCATATCCACTGATAGCATTAAGAATCTAATCGTCTGCATTGAACTTTTGCCTAGTGTGTTTAAAACGTTTTGATTTTCTGGTTTTGAAATTGTCAAGTATATTATTTGAATATCCGAAAATGACCAGCCAACAAAAATTTCTAGTATAACGCATTTGTTAATCAAACGAGATCCAAACTTTTATCAAATTATTTACACAAATGATATGAAATTTATTTAATTGGTTGGATAAAGTTGGCCGCAGGAGACAAGACAGATTTAACCATGTCTAGTCTTGAAAAAATTCTAGTGACCAAAGGGAGGCAGTCATTTCTAAAGTCAGAATCAAATCAACACACTTTACACAGATAATAAATTGTGCAACTGACTTTCTAACTTTCTATTGTAAATTTACAAGTAATCAAAACAAATTAAACCCAGAAAAATTATGGGGTATGGCGGGAGGGTAAATAATTCTGAATATGTCGATCTATAGACATGTAAAGAATGATTATTTGCACAGGTTTAGCTTTATATACCTTACTGAGTACTTCTCATTTTATTACACCCTGCCTGAAAATAGTAGAAGACAGTTGTTAAGTGTTAAATTCTTACAATGTAGTTCCTAGGCTGACAAAATAAATACTGCCTTTGAACCTGTCTCTGCATTCAAGCCACTTCAAATTCCTTTACCTCTCAATGAAACTGACCATTACCATTTATGTAAGAAAGCTGGCAAATTCAGACAGAGAATCACGGTCAGTTATAGGTCCACCCTTGAAAAATGTTGAAAAATGTTAAGATAAACTGTGTCCCACTGTTAAGACAGCATTAAACACAATGAACAAACCAAACTGGTTTTGTCCTCATGGCTACTAATTTCTGGAGACCTGTGTCTCACTGTGAATAAAAACGACAACCTATGTTGAGTATTTCAGTATTTTCTGAAAAATACCCATCAAAATAAAACAATACTAGTTTTGTGAAATAATAACCTAAAATAAGCATTCTACATTTTGCTTGTTTTAACACAACAATGGTTTCAGTAAAATGTTGCTACTTTCAATATGTATATTTTATTATAGACTACAGATATACTCATAAAATTTTATCTTTGCTGTAATGGTAGGAAATAATGTGTTTTCATTTTTTTGTACCTGAAACACACTTAGCTGAAACAGAAACTAATATCTGAGTTACTTTGTAATTGAAGGTGATCTGTTTGCACCTTTGACACTTGTAACAATCTGACACTGTGTCATCCACTCCGGCACATATGTAATTCACCCAAACATTACAAAGGTCACAATTTACAGACTGTTCTGAATCTGTTTGAGGAGTTTCCTGACAACCTAAACTGCATGTTCCACATAAAAACACTGGCTGTTTCTTTTCTAGTTTTTCTTAGTTTTCTACTTATTTCGTTATCAGATATTATTGGGTGGAGGGCTTGTGTCTTGCCTTACTGTTAAATATGCTTACATCAGTGAATGTACACTGTATCTCTGGGGGACACTGTTTGGTATTATATCTCTTGGGGATTGACGGGCATTAGATGAGGAGGACTTATTCACATTCTCTTTTGGTTGAATTGATTGAGGCAACTGAATAAGGTTTTCTTTGGTGATTTCCTGTCTGATAAGCCCTTTTAAGATGTAAGTTTTCAAAAACCACATCAGTTTTTTGCACATTTCCCCCCTAAAAACTTTCA
The DNA here is from genome assembly GCA_012932295.1 of Cyclina sinensis. Classification (NCBI taxonomy): domain Eukaryota; kingdom Metazoa; phylum Mollusca; class Bivalvia; order Venerida; family Veneridae; genus Cyclina; species Cyclina sinensis. The sequence continues at coordinate 2,674,181 of JAAONU010000011.1, forward strand.
TCAAAATTCATTCCAATTGTTATGTTATCATGGACTTTAAAAATAAATAAGACACAATACTTTCTTCCTGGAATTCTCATTGGTCCTTGAATTTGATATAAGTATTGGTGTGACCTATGAACTTCATAATCATTTCCAACTTTTTTTATATGCCTGAAGTGGCATTTCCTGTTGTGATCCTGGGCATTCGTCCGTCCATTAGCAATTTGGTTTCCAGAAGATAACTTGAGAACTGTTTGGCCTACAGTCTTTTATCTTCATCTGATGATTGTCCACATTGAGTGCATGACCTCTATTGATTTTGGGGTCAGTAGCTCAAAGGGCAAGGTCACAGTGACCTTAACATTGAAAACCATTTCTGTTATATAACTTGACAATCATTTGTTATGGAGACTTCAAACTTTATATCATGATTGCACACATTGAGTGGATGAAGCTTATACATTTTGGGGTCAGTATGTCAAAGGTCAAGGTCACTGTGACTTAAATGTTTAGAATCATTTTCACTCTGTAACTAGACAACCATTTGTCTTAGAGACTTCAGAATTCATATAATGTTTGCACACATTGAGTGAATGACCCTTATTGATTTTGGGGTCAAAGGTCAGTGTCACAGTGACCTAAACACTGAAAACAGTTTCTGCTGTAAAACTATATAACCATTCCTTATAGACTCTCTCTGTCCCAAGTTCACATTATTACTGCTTACATTCAGAAATGAGCCCCATAGATTTTGGGGTTAATAGAAAACCATTTCTGCTCAGTAACTTCACAACCAATTGTAGTACAGACTTCAAACTTTCTTTGATGATTGATTACATTGAGAAAATGACCCCCTTACATCTTAGGTCAGTAGGTCAGATGTCAAGGTCACAACGACCTAAACACTGAAAAGCATTTATGCTGTATAACTTAGCAACTACTTCCCAGACAGACTTCAAACTTCTAAGGATGATTGCAACCCTTGATTACATGACCCCTATACTGTTCGGGGTAAGTACATAAAAGGTCAAGGTGACAGTCAACTAAACAATCAATATTTCTGCACTATAACTTGATAACCATGGATCACAGTATGAACACATTAACATCATAACTTCTGAAAGACTGACATTTATTTATCCCCCCGCCAAAGGCAAAGGGGATATTAGAAATGGTCTCTGTCCATGTGTCCATCCCAGTTTCGTCCAGAGCATAACTCCAAAAATATTTGAGCTTCAAACTTCATGCACTGACATAGCACATTGGTAGGAAGTGCATTGTGCAAGAACATTAACTGTACCTTGCCTATTTTTTGAGGGATTTTCTTCAAACTGCATATGAGCATTATTAAATTTAGTTTTTGAAAGTACAACCTTCAGGTAACTTCTTCTGGGCAGGGAGATTAACCATGTTTAACATGGCTCTTGTACCAATTATAAAACCTAAAATACAGATATGATAAAGGTCTACAAAACTCTCAAATTAAAATTATGAAATGTTAAAAATCAAAATATTATAAATTGAAAACAAAAAATTCAAAACTTAAAGCAAATCATTTAATTCCAAAGCCGAAGGTTTCGTCTCTTATATCACAAATGCATCCACCCAGCAGTGGTCTTGTTTATGTATGATATATTTTCCTCACTGGGTATTATTCTTCCTTTAACTGACTCTGAGCACTTAATCTCACAAAGTTCTTTCCACAACAGTGGCATTCTATTTCCAGATCTGCACTTGCAGCTAAATACTGTTCATCTTTATCAATGCTCAATCCTGGGTCATTTGATTTGAAGTTTTGATGTGTTTTTTGTTGTTGTTTTTTTCATTAAATGAGAATATGATTTCTTGGTAAATGGTTCCATAGATAAACCTTGTTTCATGACAACCGTCTGTTTTGTCAGCCTTTCTCCTAGAATAGTATTGACCAGTTCTGAAGCATCAGCAGGTGGTTCTTTCTTTAAAGTGTTGACATGGCTACATACACGCTTGAAGGTACTAGCAGTAATGCGTCCCTTTGGTAACTCTCTCCAGCTTTCCGATTCAGACTGTTATTAAATTGTTATGCTATTATACCCCGAAACGAAGTCAGATATTTCAAATTTGATATCATTTTCACTTTTGTCATTTTCTTTACTAGTGAAACCACTTCCTGCACCAATTGTTCTATCACTTTTTGTGTCGCCTGCTACGAAGTAGCCGCGACATAAGTATAGGGATCACTTCTCCGTCGTCTGTCTGTCCGTCCGTCCATCACAAAACTTGTCCGGACTACTCCTCAGAAACTACTGGTGCGATTTCATCCAAACTTTACAGGAATGATCAGTACCAAGTCTTGTTGTGCATATTATCAGCATTTTCCAGTTCAATGATTTTTGTCAGAGTTATGGCCCTTTAATAACTTTTATTTTTAAAGTTTGTCCGGACTGCTTCTCTTATACTACTAAAGCAATTTAAATGAAATGTTACAGGATTGTTCTGTACCTCAAATATGCATGTCTTACAGGTTTTTCGGTTGAATGATTTTTGGCTGAGTTATGGCCCTTAAATAAAAAAATGCGTTTAAGCCTACAAACTGTCCAATCACCTCTCAATACTTCTGTTTTATTGGCTATCATCAGGCAACACATGTGATCACTGATCGCCCTTGTTTTAGTTTCTGCATTCTTTAATGCACCTGCTCTCATCTTTTCTACCTGTAAAAGGAATTTCTCATTTGCTGTGCTTGCAGAAACACAGATTGCATCATCAGTACTGAGTTGCTTTTTCCAATCTCCTTTTATGATCCTTTTCTCCCACTTACAACTGGAATCTCCATCAAACCAGTCTTTGCCAAAACAAGCCCTGCATGCACACGTAGTGTCTCTGACTTATAGTGTGTTATTCTGTCCATCAGTAACTACGGAGTGTATACATGTAGCAAATATGCCTTTCACTGATTTGAGTTCTTTTTTCCTTTGCTCAATTTCTGAGTTGCTGTGTTCATATTCTTCGGGATACTCATTTTCACTTGGGCTACTGATGGCCCAAGCAAAGTAGTCTCTTGCATCTTGTTTTATTACCTTCGATTGTTTCACCGCCATATCTGCATTTCATTTAGCAATGCCACCAACACCATCACATGCACTCTTGCCGTGCCTGGCCTCAAAGTAATGCCAAGTTGCCTTACATCCATGTTTGCCTTGAAAGCTGTACACTAGGTCAAGGATGGACCAATTTTGATATTGGCTTGGTGGCAAATCTGTCCAGAAATGTATGTACAAATTGTACATCTTGGATCTTAGATATCAGAAACATTTTTAGCTAAAAACAATGGCGGTCAGCAGTGTTTGTTTTCCAGCTTTCTGCCCTTTTAAAAATTTATTTTGAAAATGTAATTGTGTCAATACCTGTGTATGACTACCTGTCAATGAAAGACTTTTTCAACTCTAAATAGTTTGATAAAGTTAAAACTGCCACATGCAAACACAATTGGAACTCAGGAAAATATATAACTAGAAAATTCTCAGAATCAATTATCAACAGTTTTGACAAACATGTGTAGACTTTTTATCATTTTATGTATTTAACTGGTAATGTATTACAAGACATGAATTTGTCTATTTGAAACTCCTTTTTGTACTATTTGAGCATTCTTTAATCTCTGTAGGCACTTTTCAAAAATAGACTTAAAATTCAACAACATTTAAAGTATGTATGAACCCTGTGTAATCTAGGAATAGTTCATACATATAAATACAAAAAAAGCACATAAACATAATTACATACAAACAAAAGAACAAAACCCTTTTATTTGTTCCCTGGAAAAACATGTTATTTCAGATGTTTGCTACAGTTTTCATATAGACATACAATGTATAGGCAGAATGAAGACCAAATTTATTTTTTGGGGGTATATCAAGATGAACATTTAAAGTTAGCCAGCATTTTAAGGGTCTTGTCAGACTGCACAAATGTGGTGACAAAGGCTAATCAGTTGGTTCTAGCAGGGTAAATGTTAATATGTAAGTATAACATCAGGAAATCTTTTTCAACCCCATTTTCCTTTTATATTTGAAGATACAAGTAACTTTAACTATCATATCCAATGATACAACACCAATAGTAGATGGTTTTTCATGATCAAAGCTTTCATCAAAATAGTGTGTCCAGACAAATTGGTGGTGGCCTGAGACATAAACACCAACAGTGTCAATGTCAATTTCATACTCTTAAGAAAATGCTAACATAACTGCTATTAAAAAAAAATGAAATCTTTTATTACCAGTACTGTCAAGTTCCCTGTGGTACTTAATGATGTTTCTGATTTATACACATTGATCACACAGTCTGTGACTTCAATATAATCACAAGCATGTGCATACAGGTCTGCAATTTCTCTCCACAAGGTCAGCATTGCTTGCCCACTTTTGTCTTCAGTTGTCACCCTTCTTATTTGTACCTCATCCCCTTTCACTATCACAGTCGGTACTATGTTTTCCTCCTAAAATAGATTTTTTTTGCTTACTTGTTATGACTTAAAGAAAATATACATAAAGCACACAAGTGCTTAAAAGTACAAAAGTATTATAGAGCCAACATTCCATAATGTCAAGACATATATTTGGCCTTAAATACAATATAAGTGTTGCTTGATGTTGGATGTTGTTTCTTTTGTATACATAAAAACCCTAGAACTTTTTTTCTGCTAGTCTCATAATGTATTACATTTAAATAACAACAAAAGATTTACAGAACACCTTCTTACCTGTACAAGTTTTCACCTCACAGACACTTTCTTCTTTAGTGGAGACTTCAGTGCCTCTTTAATTGGCGTCTGTGGTGCTGGTGGGGGATTCAGAAGAAGGTTGCACTCCTCCTGTAATGCTGTCTTTGACTCAATTCCCCCAGTCAAGAAAACTTTTGTTGCCCTAGTTGCTACCAGGAATTCTGGTATTTCATCCTTCACAATCACTTCTCTTAACACAACACACTGCTCTAACTTCAGCTTTGCAAATTTAGTCTGATCATAGCAGACCAGCCTGCAGCAGCTGCTGCCATCTGTAATGCCTACAGTCAGGGACTGCTTGTTTGATCCATCTGTTCCCTTGTAATTGTGAATGTCCTCATGTGCCAGATTTTAATCCTTAATGGTTGGCTGTAATATGGTTGAAGTATTACAGGATTGATCAGTACCTCAAGATTTTTGGCTGAGTTATGGCCCTTGAATGAAAAAGGCGTTTTGGCCTTATAATGATTTTTGTGTTGCAGGCTTCACAGTAGCTGCAACATGCTACAAAGTAGCTGTGACATATAGGGATCATTTCTCCATCGTCTGTCTGTCTGTCTGTTTGTCCATCACAAAACTTGTCCGGACTACTCCCCAGAAACTACTGGTGCAATTTCATCCAAACTTTATAAGAATGATCAGTACCAAGTCTAGTTGTGCATATCGTAAAGTTTGTCCAGACTACTTCTCATATTACTAAAGCAATTTGAATGAAATGTTACAGGATTGATTAGTACCTCTAGTACTTGCGCATATTTAACGGGTTTTTTGGTTGAATGATTTTGGCTGAGTTATGACCCTTGAATAAAAAAAAGCGTTCTCAATTACAACTGCTTAATTGGCTATCATCTAGCTGCACTTATGACAAAATACTTGTATTCTTGAGAGTCACACAAGGCTCCATCTTTGGACCGGCCTTTTCATGAAATGTTCGACCAACATGAAATTATTCTTTAAAAAAAAAAAATGAAGTGGTGCACTTTTATTTATTTGACGAGTCTTGAAATATACAAAAACAACATTGAATTTATCATAAAAGATTCCAAAAATCAATATTTTATTCCACTAGGGGTGTGAGTCATGTTCATAAAAAGCTGGAAAATTTTAATAGATTCTCGATATATTAATCAAGAGGTGAAAAACACTCTGTGGTTGTGAATTTCCTGTTGGCAGCTGTTCCTCGTACACAGAAGTTTCGACATTCAGAAATCTCACTCCAAAATGGTATGCAACCCCAAGAAGCATGTCTAACTGACACTTGATTACAGACCCAGTGTTATTATTTTGGTCACACGAAATGGATCCAGTTATTTTGGAGACTGTCCGTGTCTCGTACTCAGTACACTGCTTACTTCTTAGTAAAAGGTCCTTTTTAGTTTCATTTGCAAACCTTTCACAAATTTCGAAAGACATTTTGTGCGTGCTGAATAGAAATTTAAACCAAACCACAATGTAGCAGCACTGTCACCGGATGCCGCCATTTTCATACATTACACGTAAAAAAAAATCAATATTTGAAAATACCGAGAAGTAAAAGTGTACTAAATTTGTGAATTCTGGACATGAAAGTTGCTGAAATTGTAAACAGTTTTGTTTCTTTTATTACAAATTTCAATTTATTTTTTTTTCAATGGACAGTGGCTTAAGTTTATAGTCCAAGGTGGCAGGTTATCTTTACAATTTATCACAGATCCTAGAAATAATGGTTCACTTGTGTCACAAATTACATTAACTTTGCTAAAATTATTCCTACAACACACAGCAAAATGGCTATAAGATTGACAGATCCTACACTTTTTCGCTTAAGCATAGCAATTTCCTCTGGCATGATGTAGATGACAATAGTCACAATGAGGATGATCTCTATAATTAGCATGTGCACCATCACTACTCTTCTGTTGCTGAAACTGAAAGTTACCGTTCGTACTGCGCTTTTTTAACCAAAATGCAACATCTCTGTCTTGAAGTTGAAAGTTTATTTATTTTCACAGCCTTGACCATTTTTGAAAATGTTTGATCCTTTATTTGAAATTTCACTAGTTCATTCTACTTCTCACTTTCAACTGCATTTTCCATGCATCAAGTCTGCTTTTAACTGCAAGTTCTTTATCAGTCATTCCAATCACAAGCCTATCCCTAATTTTCTCATTTTTGTTTAAAAATTACAATGACCTGCAATTTCGTACAGGTTATGAACTAATACTTCCACATTTTTGTCTGGATGTTGTGATCGCCCGTTTATGCATTACGTTCCATTTTGGTATAAAATAGTCCTCGAATTTTTGCAGAACTATGATGTATTTCTTCTCGTCTCCCTCCGCCAATCTGAACTTCTTCAGTATGTGCTCTGTTTCCTTTCCCATTGAGTAAATGAGCAAACTAATCTGTACTTGCCCGTCATCCTTGTTCAGCTTTGTTGCCATCCTGAAGCGAGAAAATCTCTTCCCAGTTAGGCCATTCAGCAGGGTGACTGAAGTTGAGGTGTTCTGGTGGTTGTAACTGAAACATTGTTACATGTGTAGTTAGTTGCTGATGAAGTCTTAATCATCATTAGTCTGAACAGGGTATACCCCACTTCTGACACCATGTTTTGTAATGAGACAAGACAATGTTGTAAGAAAGGTGGTCAGCCGGAAACTGCCGATTTATTCAAATTCAGTCTTAACAAATAAAGAGGCAAACTTAAGTCTGTAATTATTATGATTGGTTGATAATAATAAGAGTCTGGTATGATGGAGCTACAGTCATGTAATAACTATTTATAAACATAAATACCTGACCAAATATTTCTAGCATGTTAAGGTTGAACATTATTAAATTCAAGCTAATACAAAACAAATACCAAAATTGTATTAGGGTCATAATAACCGAACACTGGGGCGTTTGTTATTATTTGTTTGATGTCTGCAAAGGATTTGTTATGTTCCTCATTTCAGATGAATTTACTCTCTTTTTGAACTGTCCGTCAGTCTGTCCGAAAACTTTAACATTGGCAATAACTTTCTTATTAGTAAGTGGATTTACTTCATACTTGGACACAACACCCCTTTGGACAAGACCTTTCCACTGACTTATATTTATTTTACCTTGACCCCTGATTGACCTTCACCTTGAAGATCCAATTGTCCAGAAACTTTATCATTGCCCTTAACTTCCTTATTAGTAAGTGGATTTACTTCATACTTGAACACAACACCCCTTTGGACAAGACCTTCCCACTGTCCTGTCCCAGAATGTTTATCTACGATAGCAGTTACATCGCTAAGACCTTCAAATATGTCATTGACATTTTGCATGAACAGGTCACCTTAAGCAGAAATTCTAAAGGGTAATCTGAGGAATTTATATCTACTAAATGGGGTGCTAAAGTTGTAAGTAGCTACGATTGCCTATTGCTCCAGTATGCATGTGTTATGTCTAGAATGCTAAAACTGCTGCTTCATTAAACTTTGATGTAATGTCATCTAGAGTAGGCATGGGGTAGTGTGGCTGCTGTATAGCCACGTTTAAAGCCTTTAGGTCTAACCAGAGTCTCATTTTACCAGTTTTAGGCTTTTCAACCACAACTAAGGAATTGACCCAATCCGTCGGTTCTTTAACCGGGGTGATTATTTTGTCACTGACCATTTTATCAAGTTCTGCCTTGACTCTAGCTAGCAATGCATCTGGGATCCTACATGGTGGGTTGACTGTAGGCACTGCATTTTCTTTTAAATGTAACTTGCATTCACCTTGAATTGTACCAATGCCCTTGAATAAGTCACTTTATGTGCTAATTACTTTATCTTTGGTAAAGGTGAGGCATGGTACACCCCTACCAAGCCTGTTCAAATCTTCACCCTTTTCTCAAAATTTGCCCTGCCCCGGGACACATAGACTAAAAATAGACCTTCATTTTTCTTCGGAAAACCTGGTTAAAAATTTGGTTTATTGGCACCTTCCATGAACCTCTACCATTCACTGGGGTCAAGGTTACCAATGCTTCAAGTCGATTTTTCTTTTTGTTATAGAGCCCTCATTTATGGACTGATTATCTTAGATATTTGGTATGTACAATCATGTAGGTTTTTTCACATTTGTGTTCACATTTCATGGACCTCTACCACTGGATGGGGTTTGAGGTCAAAATCCGATACCTGGTCTGTACTGGGTTCTGTTGAACTACTGTTGTTTCATTTTGTAGTCTTTTAAGAGAAATTCATGGCTAATTTAACAAAATTTAGCCATTCTCCCCAAGAGATTTTCAAGCACTTTTTCACATTTACAAGTTCAAAGAATTTTCAAGGAATGATCACAAAATTCAAGAACTTCTCATGCCCTGTGCAAACCCTGCAGAAATAAAGATGACAGAGTTAGATAACTTGTCCGACTACAGTAGCTTGTCACTATGAAGATGGGGCTGAAGGCTGAAAAAATAAGTTCAGTTATAATGATATTGCAAAATATAATGAATTTTCTAAGTTGAAAAGGGGGACATAATTTTAACAAGAGAGCCATGATGGCCCTCTGTTGCTCTCCTGAGTACTTTTCTGCCCCATGACCAACCTTACAAAAATGAAGAAAAAAAACAAGTAAGTTGGCTAAATTCCCTATGCTATCAAAGAGACAAGTATCTATATGACGTTCAGACTAGTGTATATTTACCAAATGAGTAATTCTTTATTTAGAGCGATAGGTATATTAATCCAGTAATAGAACATCTCCCTTCTTGTGAATAAAATATCATTTTATGAAAAAAAGAAATGTCTGCAAATATATAATGTAAACTGCAATTAACTTAAAGTTTTTGTTATGTTTGTTCATAGAACTTTTAACTACATCATATTTTACATACTATTGACAACTTTTGACCTTTACATCATAGCAGCTTTTTAACAAAATAGTTACTTCTTAGTTCTTTTTTTATACAATATTATTTGCAGCCCAAAATGACCGTAGTTGTTCGACAGACCATTCTTAAAGTTTACTCATCAATTTATTACAACCTTAGTCAGTTTATTCTTGAATTTAACCCCACACTAATTTCAAAACATAGTTCTCATATCCAATAAATGACTGGTATACCTATGATAAAAATTCACATGTTGCAGATACAGAAATTACACAAGGTGAGAACAATGGGACTGTTATCAAGTAAGAAATGATATCACAATAAATCTAGCACCAACTAACTGTTCTGATAACATAATCAACAGCTCATTATTTCACAGTGTGTCTTATATCAATGTCACATAGATTCAGTTAACCTGTCTTTCGTGTTATATGAGGCTCTGGTGCAGTGTTTTTCCAGGTAATTGTGGTGATATAGGTTGTTTGGGAGTGACAGAGCTATAGTTTGAATCTACAGTTGAGTTTTTCTGGTGACCTCGTTTTTGATCCCACATGACAGTTTCAAACTTGACCTGATATCATTAAGGCAAATATTCTGAGCAACTTTCATTTGTTATCAAGGTTTTAACTGGTGACCTAGTTTCTAATCCTACAAGGTCTTGTTTTGAACAGGACAAGATATCATCAATGCAAACATTCCTAGCAACTTCCATTAAGACATCATAAAAATGTGGTCTCTAGAGTGTTGACAAGGTTTTCCTTTGATTTGGCCTTGTGACCTAGTTTTTGATCCCACACAAACCAGTTTCGCAATTGACCTAGAGATAATTTAGATAAAGGTCCTGACCAATTTTCAAAATGATTGGATGTAAAGTGTGATCTGTAGAGTGTTAACGAGATCAAAAGTGGATAGACGCTGGACATCCAGCGATCACTGTAGCTCACCCTGAGCATATGCTCAGGTGAGCTAAAATTAAAGAAGAAAGAGTTACACAACTTGTGTTATTCATGTTCGGTGTCTTTATGAAGAGGTAGTTTGAGTTATAAGAGAAAATGTGAAGTATTAGCAGAGATATTTGAAAAGTAAGTTTTTGCACACACATGCTTCCCCCACCTTTGACAATACCATGGTGTTTTCTTTGATTTGATATTTTTCAATTAAGAGCATGAGTTAGATCTTACACGTTTGAAATCCCAATGTAGTTTCAAATTAAGTAAATAAATTTCTCAATTTTTAGTGTAAATGTGACAGTCACAATACTGAAATTGCCAACACTGGTACTTAGGGGATATTCGGTGAAAAAATATTTCTTGAATTGTTTATATGAAAATGTCATATTTTGTGTATATTATTACTTATTGCTTGAAAGACTATTTCCACTATCTTTATACAAGTATGTTTACTGTAAAATAATACTGTGAAATAAAAGAAAACAAAATCAGATTCTGTTGTTATGTAATTTATTGTAATAATGTACAGTTTTCTGTATAGTATGTTATTGTTATTGCACAATGGAACACTTAACAGGAGTTAACATTGGTAGCAACATGGCGAGAATCAACTGAAGAAAATCCCCCGTGCTATAGTCTATATAAACAGTCCTTTCTCAAGAACAAATCATACAAGATGCATTTGTCAGAAATACAAGTTTTTAAGGTTGTTTGCAATTTTTCAGAAACAAAAATTACAATTTCATTTTCAAAATGCAACTTGTTAAATATCTTGTACAAAGACTGTCATCAAACAACAAAGCCTTTGTAGTTGGAACTGAAACAGAAAGATGTAACTTCTGCTTCTATTATAAACTGTCACAAAAATATTCTAAACAAAGTGTAATGGCAAAATAGTCTGAACACAGTTAATTCCCTTCACAGCCTGGAAGGCATATTGCACCTTGTACTATACAGAATGAGGAGATATTTAAGTCAAAGAGGAGATAATAAAGTAAAACAGTTGATTCTTTAACCAATGGTTACTGTATTGGATGAGCAAAAATTTATTCCTCTAAATCTTAGGCAGCTTTACACTGGACTCGTACCATAAAGGCAGTTCACTTCATCTTTTTTTTATCTAGGAACGACCAGATCCTGACCCCACAAAACTCTGCAAGGAACTGCCCATAATTGTTTAAGATAATACTTTATAGTCCATTTCTTTTCTTACAATTCCTTTTCCAGATGTGTTCAGTACTTTGACCTATCAAATTCCTCTCTTAGAAGTTAAAAGACGTGTTCAAATTTCTGATTAAAATATGACAGGTCAAAATGAACTGCATAACAATGTAAATTTACTTCATAGCCATAATAGGATTTACACATAAAAAGAATAATACCAATATTTTCAGGAATACAAGTTGAAAAAAAGACCTGAAGTTCTACATAACATTATGTACAAGTTAATGGAAGACTGTTTAAGTAAATACCATAACATAATGATCATGAATGATTATCTATATCAACATCTTGCTTGCAAAAAAATGACTGTTATAATCGACTGAATTTGAACTTGAAAATACTAACACTGACCAATTTTGATTAAAATTTAGTAAAATGAAATTATAAAAGTAGCACTGTTTATGCAACACCATTTTGTTAATATCAATATTTTATTAGAATAAAATCTCCTACACAGAATGCAGATGGACCTAATTTGCACTCCCTTTGACGAAAATTCAGGACAAATATCAAAGTATTACCTAAAATGAAATGTAAACATTACAATAAGATGAAAATCCCTGACCCTGGTTTTGACTGATGAAGATGCATTTAATAACAAGGAATGAAATGATGGGGTAATGTGTAACAATAACAAATAAAAATGACCGCCAACAATTAAACAGTGCGTCAAAACAGTGTGTCAGTGATTTAATTCAAAACATTCTTAATTACATTTACACTGTTAAAATAACCAATGCAATGAAAGTAAACTTATATGGAAATGTCACGTTGGTAAAGACCTTTAGTTGGTTAAGCTTAAAGCTTTTAACTCCATTACTCATATTAACACAGCTCTTAAAAATGGTGAACTGTATGACTATGGCAGGAAGTTAAAGTGTCACACACAGAAAAGCCTTGTTCTCCTTATTTGAAGTTACACAGCCTAAAATGCTTAAAAAATTTTTTTATTTTTTCCAAAGGACAATGTAAAATTTCCACTGGTTATGGTCAAGGAACGAGTATTTCAAGTCTAAATTATTTGGTGGTAGTTGCTTCCCTTTAATTGCACTGTCTGCCTGGAAACTGTTTAACACAATACATGTAATTACTACACAGTCATGTCAACAGGAAAAAAATAAGTCAATGACAGACATCTTCATGAGTTGCTTGAAGACACCATGTTGTGAAACAAAAAGGAACAAATATATAAGAGAACTTCCCTGCATTAATCCCCGTTCTAAGTTTTGTTTACTGCAGATCTATTAAAACTGTTACCATTCATGATTGTATTTACAGTCTAAAAACTAAATGTACTGACATGAACAAAAAAAAAAAACAGGATAAAAAAAATAGCACTAACAATTGCATTAAACATGTCAGAGTAGAAGTTTGCTGTAGTTGACATTTATGTAAAAACACTGACTTACTTCAAGAAATTAACAAAGTTGATATAATGATGTAATTATTCTTTTCATGTAATCTGTATGTATTTTATCAACTGAATTTGACTATCTACATGATAACTAGGACATTTCTACTATGAATGAATAAAATATCAGGGAAGAATATCATTTAACTACTGAACACTTTTAGATTGTAAAACCCTGTATCCAAGATCTCAACTAAAAACATATCTAACAAGTGGCACATCGCAACTGGCAAATACAGGCTACATTATAAGTCAACTGAAACCACTCAAAAATTCATAAAAACAATTCTTGAACACATTATACAGGAAAAATTCCTCTTAAAATGGTAAAAATGATGAATTGCACATGCATATTTCTGCCTTTAACTATTTTTTTCTAACTGAAAGTTGAACAAACATTTCAGATATGACTTTTTTTTTAATTCCTTGACTAGTTTCAGTAACTGAAAAACAAGTTTGATTTACTGATAATTTTTGTGGGGTAAACTTAAAGCAAGGAATGCATACTTGCATATAAATGATGGCAAACAAATCAAGAAAAAGCATGATTAATACATGTATTAAGCTTGGCACATTTATGAGCGAAGTGAAAGCTCACAGAATTTACAATCAGCAATACACGGAAATGCAACTATTCAGTTTTGGCATCAAAGCACAGAAGAAATTTAGATCTGTTAAATTTTAAATGCTACCACCCAAATATCACATAATAATAGTTCATCTTAAGAGAGAAAGCCCTCATCCCTTAACCAACCTGTCACCACTGTAAAAGTGAGAACAGTTTAACCACAGCTCTCTTCATATTTTTTTTCCCTTTGCTAGAAATAGTTGTATACCTGATTGTAAACTCAGTGGCATTAATGTTACCAGTAGAATCAGGATTGTGTATCAAAAACTTCATGTAACCATTACCTGGTGACAAAAATGTCATCACAGAATGAGATCTGGTCATGTATGTATCCTGGAAGACATAACTTTTGTTGCGCAAGCAACCAAAAGAATGGGAAAATATCTAACCTACACCATCAATACATCAAAATGGAAGATTTCAAAGAGTTTCAATGTCTGACACTGAAAAGACCAATATACATACACAGCCACTCACTGCCTACCAAATTAAGCACATGTAGACAAAATTCTAGAACATGCGTATCACAGCATGACTATGTATAAAACTTTTTGTCTTATCTGTTATATTTACCTTATTCGGTTTTAATTTGGTGATTAGTTATAAAGTTTGTATGAAGACTTATTTTGGTAGGAAGAGTAGACTATCACCTTGACTACTATTTACATACATAAGAACATCAAAAAAATGTATACCCCACAAATATGCCATTTAAAAGAAAAGCTTTACATATCCTGTAACAATAGCTAAAAGTAACGATAATTTCCCTAATTCTCTGAATAACAATAATTTCAGTCAAATCTGAATCTCATATGTAGCATATAGCTGTTAAAATGAGGCGGAACTACAAGAATACATCTGGCAACATTAACTTGATGAAAAGCTATCACTTGAATCATCGACATCTTCAGGATAGTCCTTGGTGCCGTCAAGCTTTTCAGGAACGATTGTTCGGTTAAAATTTTGCTGACGTGACAAACATATTCCTGCTAAGTTCAATAATGCATCAGCTCCTTCCTCGATCTTTTTCTTCTCCTCTTCACTTGTTTCTTCAAATCGACGACGTTTTGCATGTTCAAGTAATCGAGCACGTTTTGGAGTCCGAACATTGTTGTTATTGCTAATGCATCCGTCAACTTCATCAACACCACTTTCTCCCTCACTATCTAAATTATCACCTTTATGCCGGTGTTCTACACGACTGTTCAAATTGTCATCATCATCACTAAAGTCATCAACATCATCATCTGAGCCAAAATCATATTCATCATCAATGGAAGAACCTGGGGATCCTGGGACATATTCATCCTCATCTGCTTCGACATGTGTTATACTGTATGTGTGGTCTGCACTAGGGTTGTCTGTACAGATTACTGGTCCACGTGGAATTGCTTTCTTTGGGCTTGTCATCTCTCTGAAAACATAGAAAAGTTGCATTATCACATAATACTTTCTTCCTTAACTTTTAGTCCTTTAATTAGAATATTCAATCTGTTTGATTAAAGAAAATCAACACTTGTGAATTAAAATTACGCTATTCAAATATGTGATGTTAAACTTTACTTAGTCACAAATCAAAAAGCATAACACCAAAATGAAGGATAAACAAGATAATCAATAAAAGGTATGTCATCCATACAGAAACATATGTAACTAGGTTATATTTATTGTAGACCTGTCGTATATAACACAGGATCTTATTTTGACAATTTCAAAATAACTGAATGGTTTAAAAAGTATAAACAAAGCAATAAAAGTTGAAGAATGGCTACAACTCTGCTTACAACAAAACCACACCAAATTCAGATTTTATTTCAGCAATTTTATTTTTATTTAAATTCCTTTAAGACTTCAGGATTTTATACTCCTTTCAAATACTTTCAAGGTAAATCTCCAGTATTGTGCAGAACAAAAATGTGTTTTAAATAATTCAATTCTAGGAGCTGTGGTCATTAGACAATTCTTCCATCTGACTTATGTTGAGTGAGGAGTATTGTAGATCACATATGTCTTGAAGGTTTCTAGATGAGCAACAAGAGATACTAAGTTACACAAGAGAACTCATTAAGTGCAGTAGATACAGACTTTGAAATATCCAGAGAGGTACAAAAGAATTAAAAACAGGAAAAAAAACACCTTTTTTTCTAAAACTAGTGTTTCTATTTCTATAGAAGGAAATCTGATGAAGAGAAACTGAAATATTAATTTTCTCATCACACTTAATGAGCAGACACAGAAAAAAACAACTACACAGGTTTTTATGGTTAAAATGTGATCACTTCAGTCCACTACAAAACTTATGTTACGAAGAATAACGAAATTGGTGTGTAAACAAGAACGTCAACCAATAATGTGTGAACACAACTGAGTAACTTACATCTCTAGAACATGCTGTGCTCTACAAGCCTGAATTCACAAAACAAGGTAAACGTAACTTGCAATACAATTTTAGACTTTCTCCAAAAACAAAATGTATTCATTTTGGTAATTTTTACTATCAAGAAAAATATAGAGTGGAGTGATTAATCCATGTGGAAGGGAAAAAATGCATTTTTAGCAGTCACGGGACTGAGTTTTATTGATTTTTGAAGTATTTACCTCCCATAAATAAGTAAAAATATATAAAGGGCAAAAAATCAAGACCACACAGTTAACCCTCATTCTAAATTTATAACCATTTTTACGTATGTCTTCATTCATCGTCTGTGACCCCTGGTACATATTCCGCACAACTACATTATGTACCGTAGGATAATTGACTGCTGATTATTCGTTTTCATGAATATTTATTAGCAAAGGGATGTAACTCTTCGTCGAATGAGATGCCGCATTACAAATAGACACTCTTCAGTGTGGAGAGTAGGCATAATGACAAGTTACTTAAAGTAGACGTATTTCCCAGGATTTAAACATAGGTGCGGAAGTCAAATTGTAACAAGTAATTTCATTGGCTGAGATTCCGCAAGGGAAATCTTATGGAAACCAATGAAAGTAGGTAATGAATTATTCATGAGTACGAAATTTTACCAGCCAATTGTCCCACGGTAGATAAATAGAGTGAAACAGAATGGATCGAACGTGTGTTTCCGACAATGGTCTTCATTCTGAATTCATTACTTTTTCTATGTGTCTTTGTTCTTAATTTATTACTGACTTAGCAAAATCTTGCTACTGTAATACGTTTTGACTTGTAATTCTTTACTAAATACAAGATGTGACTTATTTACAAAAAAAAAAAAGAGTTGAGAAACAGTTCCAAACAATCTAAACAGTGTATAAAAGAAACCAATTTGTGTGATTTCAAATGTTTCCAAAAATGGAAGGCTTACAAAAAATATACTTGACAAAATTAAAGAAAAATTCATGCAATGAGAAGAGAAGACCACTTACCCTAACTTTCGTTTTAGTCCCTGAGCAAAACTTGCATTGTTAGCTTTGGCCTCTGAAAAAATAAAATAAATATTCATCATTATAATCATGAAAGTGCCTCAACTCATTCAGTCTATCATGTCAACTGAACACTGAATTTTTAAACACCATTTTAATGAACAGCCAAACTCTCTCTTTCCCCCCCCCCCTTTTTTGTGTGTGTAAAAGGGTTACATGTGAATAAATAACTTAATGTTGACTAATAAAGGTCTGTTAACTCATAACTCCATTAACAATTTGCTTAAATTCAATAAAACTATATATTACAGTCTTTGGTGATAAGAATGTCTTCAACAGATTGTTCAGAAATTCAGTAATGTACATGTACACTCTTAATTTGTTCACTTTTACACAGGCTATTTTGTATTGTTGCACTAAAAATGAATGTTTTGAGCTGATGAGTCAATATATCTAGTCCTTTGATTCTATAACTTGTTGTCCTTATTTTCAGAATAAAATGGGATTTAATTATTCGAACATCATCATAAGAAATGAAAAATTTGTATCAACAGATGCTTAGCAATCTACAACCAAAGAAGTGTAGCCGGGTACAGCTCTGCTACAGAAGGTAATCTCTATTTACTATATCTTACAATATTGTAATGGATAAAGAACTTACTACTCCAACTTTTCAGTGAGACAAGAGTCTGCGCCACATCTTTTATATCACTGTCTGTAAAACAAACAAATATACTACATTAAACAAATGACAGGAAGTAATTCCTCTGTACATGGTAAGTGCACAAGCAAGAACTACTTTAAAGTATGACTCAATAAGTGAACATTTTTAGTGACATGTCTGGAATGATTGCAGATAGGTTTATGAAATATTTTTGATCATGTGAAATTTTTCTGCATTAGAGCATTTAATTGTTTAAGTGATGTAAGCCAAACAGTCCATACATCAATACACTTTACACCTTACTTCAAAAGGGAAAATTGAACACCTCTGGAAAATGAATACAAAAAAACGTTATAAAAAACAAGAGACTAAAAGTCTTCAACGGAGTTGCAACTACCATCTTCCCAACTATAAAAATGACTAATGCATCACAAACCATTAAAGTTGTATCATTTTCAAAGATAATTGCAGTCTTATTTACACCATGAAGTATCAACTACAAATCCTGATCAATAGGTGCTTGATCAATATCATACAAATGTTTGAAGGCTGATCTGTGTGATATAACTGATCTGCATTTGAGACACTTTCAGTTGTACAGATCCAAGAATGATGATAAAGGATCTTAAAACAGACTGTTTTCCATTTCACTTCCTCCCCATTATGTCATATCATATTTTATTTTTAAAAAAAGCATTATTTTTATCTTCCTTCTTCCCTATTTTCTCGGCTTCCTACAAACTAACTTGTAAACAAGGCCAACTTATATTTTTTCCTCATCATTATAGTTTACTAGACTGGTTTCCATGTTTTCTTACCTATATCTAGATGAGACTGTCCCAGTCTTCTGCTAAGGAAGGGAAACAAATCTGCAAGGAATGAACCAGACTACATTAAACATGCATGGTTATTTTTACACATTCACAAATTAGCTCATGAGTGACTCCTTACTGTAATAATATTTGTCTCAAGTAAAAGATAACTCTGAAACAGGCACATAATATTTCCTTTTTTCTATTATTGTTTTGTTACTTTGTTATTAATATCATCTAACAGAAATAATTTGTTCATTAACATTATCAAACACCAAATAACAGGTACATGTATCTACAACTCACGAGGTGATATTGAATTGGGTCCTATTCTTGGAGCTAATGGCCTTGGCTTTAACCTGCAAATACAAAAGCATAAAACATAAAATTACTTTTTTTTTTCTTTTTTTTTTAGGGGGGGGGGGGGGGGGGGGGGGGGTTGTTTTTGTATCCCCAATACACAATCATCTAAAATATTAGCCATGGAAATGCCAATTTTCACTTTATATCCTTTGTAATGATTTGATTCAATCATTTTGTCACATAAAATGACCACAACCCTTTTCCTCTCAGCAGACAATCAAATTGCATTAACATATACTATTTCTTGTATACAAAGCTGTACTAACCAGCCTGTATCCTATTTACATAAGCCATCACCATGGATACCAATAAAACACTATATGTTGCCTTTTCATTTCTATGGAAATGAAGCGAATTGCTGGGAAAATGGCTATAATACTGTAACAGCTTTCAACACAGTCAAGTTGCTTAAAATGACATCTGACAGAGAGAAAGGATCAGGAAAAATCTACCACCATCACCTTGCATTTGTTTCGCTTACTTCAATTTTTCTCTCTTCTGACGTAATCACTGTTAAGAGAAACTGATCTAGATCATTCTCCATAGATGCTGCTCATATATTCTACAAAATCAAGTCTCCACTAATGCATGCTTCAACTTTGCAAGATTCTGTGCGAGATGACTCTCAGAGGAATGCTCTGTACATTTTACACACATGTCATAAATCTCTTATTTTGTTGTATCAGATTTTCATAACTTCACTTACATTTATTAAGAGATAGCTTTACTTGACTTCCCTACATTACAATATTTTTGTATTATATTTAATTTGCTCAAGTCTGCTGCACCAAAATTTACAATTTTGACTTTCAACATGAATTTATCTTAAGCACATCAACTGATGTTTAACTTCTGATACATGTCTACACAGAGATATCTAGACTTCAGTAATTTCAAATGATGTATATAATTACATATACTAAATGATAAACAGGAGAAATCTCTTCAGACCTACACATGAATTATTTATCAAATATTTCATGGTCATGAATATGAAAAAATTGGCCTCATTCTTCAAATAACAGTCTGTCCTATTTGCACTAAAAACAAATGGGGGCTCTCTTACTGACAATAAGGCTAGAAATTATAACTGATATCATGTTTTTTTTTTACCAAGTTTCAAGAAAAAACTATATCCTGGTTGTCCTAGCTACAGGCAGGTTTTACATTTTGCCTGTTGTTGCATTCGATACTAACTGTGTTTATCTGTTTCCAATTTGAAAACAGACACTACAATAGATAAAGTAGTTAAAAAAGCAGGTTTTTCCTTCTTCAAGTGAACACCTAATGTTAAAACGTATTAAGTATAGTTAAGTGAACTTTGGTAGATACACCAATATGGTAAGGACTCGGGGGGGCTGTATCCCAGTATACATCTGGTTTATTTGTGCTTTCTAGCTGCAACACTGACCCAAGAAGTAGATCAAATCCCAGAGATCCAGACACAAGATTAAGAGTTTGATATTCAATTTTATAATTTATTTCATTTTTGAACTCATTTCACCTGACTTAAATTAAGCTCAGAAATATTTCAAACTTAACTTTTCTCATGTATGACAGCTTTGGTGCAGCTTGAAACAATTTTGTGTCTTTTCTTGCGTAAGACATATTTCACTTTGCATATAAAATGCATGTTAACACAGGACTGGTTAATACAGCTTTCATTTCTATTTAATAATTATGGTCTGTATACATAGCCTAGAGGTATATATTTTAATGTATAAATTCTTCCTTATCTCACACCATAGCCTACAGCATCTCCTTAATAAAGAAATTGTGATGTGTATACAAAAAATTGTTATCTAATTCTTTACTCTATAGCACTTGGAACTTTTTTTGTATTCACCCCTTGAAATACAAGTGACAGTTAAAAGCAACTGATAATTTGAATTTCATAAATGCACTTTCTCTAACTGCCTAAAATGTATACTCATGCAGGGTCAGCTGTAAATGGTAAATTTCTGTCATTAAAAGCAACAGGCCAGTACTTTATTCTCATACCTGAATCATAGTTAAGTTGTAAGACTTGAGTTGAAGATGCAATCTACAACATCATGCTGTGAAACAGATCCAGGTAGGTAATTTGATAAAATGCTTTCTTGCCTAAAGTTGTAAAAGTTCAATGCATAGGACCATGCCTCTCCATTCTTAAATAAGCTACCAGTCCACAGTAAATGAATTAACTACTTGAAGAACAAAGACACTCGACAGGTTTCTGTTGAAGTGGCCTGCTGGCATCTTCTCACTTGTGAAATGTCACCTGCTTGTATTGATAAGGTATCTGATAACTAGACTAGTGCTGAAGTTTTCACCTGAGCTAAAACAAACCACTTTTGGTCATGCCATTATCCTGAAGGAGCCATCAGACAAGAAGTCCTTCAATTACTCACTTTTCTCCCCCAACAAAAAAAGAATTTATGAGGCTAGGAAAGTCTTATTATGAAACTGGGAACAATCTTAAGTTTTATAGTCTGAGTTCCATCAATATTTAACAATTGTTTATTAACATACTGTTTCAGTTTCTAGGCAACAAAAATTCACTCCCAGACTTCCCAAAACCGCAGCAATAAATTCTGCCCAGACAAATCTTGGTTCAGCAGCCCCGGTTTATTCAATTATCTCTAAATATAGTAATAGTCATGACAATGGTAATTTATATTGGCAATTATTGACATTTGATTAAGTTTTGTTTTCCCTTCAATCTGTCATGCAATCTTAGCGAAGATTATTATAGTTGGTCAACATTGCACAATGTTAAGGTTAAAGTTCTCCTTCTATGTTTATACAAGACATGTTTCTCAAGCAAATAATTATTACTACAATCTAACGGCGAAATTTAATTACATTTTCAAACATACTGTTGTGAGTCCATGGTTGGATACCAATACTTGTAAATTTTCCATATTATTGTAATGTGTTAACTAAGTCATAATTTTTTAGTTGGTGAACCACAGCCTGTTACTTTTATTTGTAAAGTAAGCTTGAGAGCTTTTAACACCACTTTATGTGTTTTTTCCATGTACAAACAATGTGTCAAATTGATAATTAAGTTCTACACAATGTACCTATGAAGATAACAAATTATTAACTGCGTGCATTATAACAAATATGAGATTTTACTTGTGAACGGGTTTTGATATATTTTCACGGAATTGCCCTTACAACCAGATAAAAATGATGAACTATGCTGTACAGTTTTTTTTCCTTTGTCATAAAAATGATGCCCAACAATAAAAAGTTATTACTGGGGCATGACTTCCAATCTCTGCTAATCTGCTGTGTTTAGGAAATCATTTTATGTTGATGTAATAGCCTGCAACCTAAGATAATATTTTTATAACAGATCCAAGAACCTTCATTGACCAAACCTGTAAGTACTGCTGTCACTTCCAGTTATGACTGCCTGAGACAAGAGTTCATCCTATTCTCAGCTGGAAACTTGTTTTAATGAAATCTACTTACCCATATAATGGAAAATGGTGCTGTTGTGAGGGTGGTGGGTTAGCTAACATCTGAAGCTGGTGATAGGGATGATATGGGGTCTTGCGTAGAGCCTGCAGCAAGTTTGGCCGGTAGTCAGGGTCAACACACCATAATGAGCCTTTCCCTATAGTCTGGAAACAGAAATTGCATTTCAAATGAAGGTGAACTATTAAAATGCAAACTTTGTCTCTCTGCATCAAAATGTCTCTGATTATCTACAGAATGTATTGTCCATAAACTTCAAAGCCTTTGCTATTTGTGTTTCACTGTAATGGACATCAAGATGATCAACAGTCTGTGTTTGTATGATAAGAGAAACAATGCTCAGTAATTTACTGGGTTACAGGGGAATCTTCACTAAATCCTTCTGCCCAACTATCTCTCCTTTTAATTTACTGATCAACTTCAAGGAAATGACGGCTACAGACCAGTTCTGGAAAAGTGGCAAATATCAATGCCTGTCACAACACTGTAAGTTACTATTGATTAGAAAGCTTCCTATTGCCATGGTTACAAGTCTGCTTTCTAACAGTCCTCCCCAAAATACTGTTAAAAGAAATCATGTCATTTCAGAACAGAACAGATAACAATTTAGATCTGTTAAATCCTTTGTGGAATTTATATTTTTACAGTCTAGAGAGCCTTTATGAACATACAAGACTTCTCATAACTTCACAGTAATTTCTTTAACATGATAACTATTTTCAGGACAAAAACCAAACAAAATTTGTTAATCAAGATTAATACCCTGCCACCATTTTCCATTTCGGTATTACCAAGCACAATGTATCATACTGAATAATTACAAATGCGTTTTATTTTATATCTCTTTACACCTTGCATTGGGACAATACCTCAAAACCCAATTAATTTTCAGAATTTCAGAATTACCAGGTATTCGAACAGCTGGGAGAAACTTCAATTTGCCTAAGTGCTGTCAACACTAGGTGTCTTCAATTTAATAAAAAATTATAACAGACTTAATGCATTTTGCATCACAGAAAATCAAGACAGGTATTCCAGGCTCCCCTGTGGAATTGGTATCAGCATCAAGGCAAAGAAAACAACCTGTCAGTCCCTACTTGGAATAACTGCAAATTAATCATAGTAAGTGTAGGTTAGACTATCATTCTTAATTAATATCACATTGGAATCATTTTTTGTCACCGATCAATGCTTTCTCAGAAATGAGGACTATTTGAAGTTAATGTAATATAATTAGCTTGCTTTTTTGTAACAGTTACTTAACATTAGCAATCTAGCACTCAACTAAATGACTACCAAATGATGTGACAAGTAGTGTAAAATTCAACACTTCTGTTTCAAGGTTGCATGTGTGATGCTAACAAGGTAACTCATGACTTTGAATATTTTTAAGAAAAGCAAGTAAAGACAGGTTTAGTCCTGTGTGACAGTCGAACTGTGACATGACAGTTAAAATTGCCCTAGACAAGATGCTGGAATGACAGTGACTAGTGGTTGCCATAATTATCCCCCAGATAACAGTGGCTACATAGATTAGATTACTAATGCACTAGGGATTCATCTCTGTTTATGTCAAACTTGTGTGAACACAAGGCTGAATCAGGTTTCATATACATACATAGGGTATCAGCCAAAATATTTTATCAATTTTCCTTTTTTTATCAAATTCATTACTGGGGTACTAACTTGGAGTGCTTATAGCCATGTATACAGCTGCAAGTGCAAACTAAGAATACAAAACTCTCAGTTTCCACCTGATGTTTCCACATATATTCAATCCCTTCAAAATTTACTTCAGTGAATAGGAGCTTGTGAGGCAACAAGGAGTCTCATTTAAAACCACACTTGGTATTTAACTATAGTGATGCATGACAATGTCTTGATCTGCACCATGCACTGTACTTGTAACCAAGTTACTGAGTCAATATTTAGAATTAGTAAGTACAACCTCTAATCAGCTCTGTACTTAGCTCTACAAATTCATTAATTTTTCAAAAACATTTACAATCAGTCTACAAGGAATTGGCTATCAGTGGTCTGTGACAGTCTTGTCTTAATGGAATGTTGTACCAAAGTTTATAGTGAACATCAGACAGAATCAATGTCTTTAATATTTCAAACATTTTCTAAACATTCTTTTATACCATTTTACCAGCCTTTTTACATTTTACAAAATGCAATTTGATGAAACTTTCTAGCAATATTTGGAGGAAAATAAGCACACACAGAGATAAGTCACTATTTTGTAGGGCATATCACTCTAACAAAGCTCTGCCTTTTTACCACAATCAATCAGACAGTTAACTGTCTCTCAATTAATAGCTATAAACAAGGCAGTGACAATCTTCTACAGATATTTATTGAGCTGATGATTCACAAACTGGGACTACTACAGAAATAAGCAAAGTAATTCATACATTCTGATACAGACATTTCATGCTTACTTAATTAGCTGAGTTTATAACTTCCTTTCCATAACCTGACTTTTTAAAACAGTGTGCTAGGACAAAGCTTGTCCATGCAGGAATAAATGAAAATTTGTCTGAAGTATGAGAAAAAATATATAATAAATACCAATGACTGGAAAGAAATCACTCTGATTCAAACAGAGATCTCTCATCTTAAGAAATGAACCTATACAGTCACCTTGATCAAACATACATCATTTTCTGCATGTGAGCCAGGTAAAAACAGCAAGTCTAAAAACCTACTATCTTAAATTACCTTAATTTCATCAACAGTGTGTGTTTTGGTTTCAATAATTAAGGTTGGGAAACACTACTGCAGCTGCAGTCGTGGATTTCATGCCATTTCTCAATCCTAGCCTCAAATAATTATTCGTAAGTCATGCCTTTTTAGAAAATAGGGACTGGCCTAACTACCATTAAACAAACACCTAACTACTTTTTGTATCAGTTCTTTTTCTAATTTTCCCATGTTACCCAACCAGTTATTAAAATCACAACCGTATAATCAATCCCATATGCTGTCTCACTTTGACAACTGAACATGAATGGGACGCTTCATTTCAAGCTGTGTGGTTACCATGGTAACCAACATAAACAGTGAAATGTAATAGCCTAAAGAATGAAGAAAATTTGAGTAAAAAGCTAATTTTGATATGCATGGAAAACATTCAAGTGAGATAAGAGACATCTAAGATATGTATCTATGTTGGTTGTAACACAGCCTACCAGTAGTGAAATGGTTCCTATGGTAACATGTAATCAACCAAGGCAAATTGGTTACATTCCTACTGCCCAATACAAAGCAATTTTTACTTTGTCCAACACTATAAAAATTAAATTGTGCTTGTCTATGTGACAGGAAAATATAAAACTGAGACAAATGATATTTAAAACCTTCAATCTCAACAAAATCGTGTATCTTATGCTTCCTTTCTTGCAGAATGATATCATTACATAAAATTTTATGCATGGACTTATAACTACTTAATAGGTTAACTTATTGAAAATAACATTACAAACCTGTCCTCGATCTTTATCCACCTTCTTAAAGCACTTGTTCAGAGACAGGTTGTGGCGTACCGAGTTCTTCCAACCAGTCGGAGCATTCTGGAAGTAGGGGAAATGATTCAAAATCCACTGATAAATGTCTTTCACTGGAAGCATCTTAGTTGGTGACTCTTCAAGAGCCATGAATATCAAACAACTGAATGAGTATGGTGGTTTGCTGTTAATATGTTTTTGTGGGTTATATGGCACATGTGAGGGGTGAGTCTGAGCAAAGCCAGGTTCAAGTTTTATATCACCATTTTCTTTAGTATCATCTTCCTCTCCTGCATTGATATCTTTCAACAAGTTGCTATCTTGCAACCACGCCAGACTTGTAAGCTCATCGTCTTCAGTCCGGCACTTCTTTGTCGAGCCGTAACTCTGCGAAACAACTTGAGCTGAGCGGGTCCTTCATATCTTCCTCATCTTTCATACACTGAAGGGCTTTAGAAAGTGCACTGCCTGGAAAACTCTGACTTAAACTGTTAACTAAACGTTGCCGCATGGATGCGTCACTCTCGTCAGAGTTCCGGCACGGCATCTTGTCGTGTAATGTCTATTTGCTCAGTCTGAAAATACAGAAAAAAAGCATGATTAATTTACCATCTGAGGAACAACATACAATTGAAAAATTGCAGAAAAGTTCATCCAATAAGAAAAAGACTTGAGGACAATTCTTTCAGTGTAATGCTACAGCCAGATTATACATTACCTGGTGTAAATGACATTCACATTACTTGCCATTACATACCTTAACTGCACATTTTACATCAGATATCACATCCCCTCTACATAGCATAAACTAGTATAAAGCTACAAACTTGCTATAAAACTTGTACTAGCAAATAAACTTAAATATACAAGTCAACTTCAACTAAAAGTCATTCAGTTACTAATTCATGGTTTACTCATTATCCCTTATTCATGCATGAGCACATCTGTCTTTTCTTTCCAATCCTTAAATGTTCATTTTTCCACCATTAGCATTGCAAACACAAAGCGCAGTCAGTTTCCATAGTAACAATCTCAATATCAAATTCAGATTCAATAGTTCAAATATTTTTGGAATCTAACTTGAAATCTATAGAAAGTTACACTATGCTAAGAGTTCTACAATGCCCTGTCAAATGATTCTGTTTCAATTAAATATCTACACCCTAAATGTTTTGGGTTTAAATTGATGTTAAACAGAATGTCACGCCCTTTCTAAAATCTCTTAACAATTAAAACAGCATCAGTAGCATTTCAATCTAATGATCCATTAGCAATTTAAACTTTTGAATCAGCTTATTTGAAACCCTTGTATCAGCAAGTGGAAGTGGTCCAATTCATTTTATACATTTTTTCTCACTCTTACCTTTAGTATCATGATTAATAATCCAGCTCAAATTTCACGCCACTGTTATTTAATAAACCTGCCAGCAACTTAACGAGTCAAGCTTTAAACATCATAGCAAAAAACCAGAATCAATCAAGTCATTTTACAATTAGAGCTTACGATTTTCTGCACAGGTCTATTTTCTGCCTTCTCCAAACAA
Organism: Cyclina sinensis; assembly: GCA_012932295.1. NCBI lineage: Eukaryota > Metazoa > Mollusca > Bivalvia > Venerida > Veneridae > Cyclina > Cyclina sinensis. The sequence continues at coordinate 2,701,719 of JAAONU010000011.1, forward strand.
TAGTATCCAATGAGTATAACTGAACTATTCTCTCAGTGACTCAAAGACAGCTCATTAATATTCATAAAGTTGAAACAGCTATGTTCCGATGTGCAGAATTCCAACTGAGACAAACATAGATAAATAACACCAGAATAAAACACTTATACATTAATACAACAACCAGAAACATACAGAAATAAGTAATCAATAATGCTTGAACATCATTTGATTTATGTCATCTCAGCATCCAGTATCAAACTTTACCAATTAACAACAAAAATCAGCAATTTATCAATTTTTCTGTCATGTACACCTGATGTATAGACTATAAATTTAGACCAGATAATCACAGCATCCTACAGTTTATCCTCCATATTTGTTGTAATGTAGCCATGGAAACTAGGAATCACATGACTCTACTTACCATGGCTTCTAGTGACGCTAATTTCCAGACATACTAGAATGCAGCTTTACTTTCATAATTCACCTGGAGAACAGTTTTCCTCTTCGAAAAAACAGATTTACAAATAAGTTACTCCTTGCTTGTATTGATTATAACACAACAGAAATTTAATTTTGCAATATGCAAAAATAAATTAGTTTTGCTATGCTAAGATACCTGTTAAGTAATAACTATGTTAAATATATAAAGAAAAAATAGAAATATTTTATCAACCTTAAATTTTCCTTTATATGAATAAAAACATCCACTATTTTCTCTCTCAGAATTACATGAAGAAGTATCCATGATTCTAAAACAGACACTGATGTTATGAAGACATTTCTAACATTCAGAAAGTTTAAGTGTCACTTCTCAGGGTAGGCAATGGGTGGCTTCAATGAAACCCTGTGTATTTATGTTAAAGAAGACCTGACATCTCATTGAGTGGCTGATTGGCAGTGCAATATCACAGTTTGACACTGACCTACAAATGTAAAAAGGTTACACTAATAGGTAATAACTGCATGATAATTACATAATAATTGCTTTGATACCAAGCAGGTGCTAATGTAACTCTCGCAACAGTTAACAGAAGGGATCAAGTCAAACTTGAAGAAACTGTGAAAAATGTATTTCTTTGATAATCTTTTGAAGTTTCAAATACATTAAAAAGCAAATGGCACCCTATATTATTTTTCAAACAATTAAATTGACCAGTGATTTTTCTTACATCAACCAATCAACATCAACATTTTATTTACCAATAGAACTTCACCCAAGCCACTTCAAAGTATAATACTGAATCAGCCACACATGAACTATTACCCTGGTACTCTCAATATCTGAGTTAACTGTATTATGCATTAACTTGAAATCATAAATATCTCTTTTTTTCCAATTGCTTTTTTTTCATTCCTGAATTTCAATTTTAAAACTTTCAGATGTTAAAGGTTATGAGGACTAAAGGAAGTTTTTTAGCTGCCAATATTTGTTAATACCTCCCCCCTCCCTAGCAAATGATCAGTGTCAATCATTTGGTATCAGTGTTCTATCCCTGTAATCTAAGGCAAGGGTGTCGGTGCAATGGTTTAATCCCAAACATAACAGTGCAAAGTCCTTAGATAACACTGTTGAAATATTTACTTAACTGCTGCTGACACTTAGCAGATTACAAACTTATATACTATACAGTAATCCTTCAAAATGTTGATGGGACTGAATCTTGGTCAAAGAGTCTGTATGAAGTCCTAGTCCCTTTTTTATCAGAAAGTAATGTTTATAAGAAGAGTGTATATATTATACAAACTGTTACTCCAATATAGTTTCTTGCTGTTAAATTCAAGTAACTTCCTCCCTTATCAAAAATGGTATAGCTACTCAGTAATACTGGAAACATCAGCTTTAAATATTACAGCGTTTTTAATTATTGGAATTACAGACAATAATTACTTTCTATCTTGTGTACAAATCTACATTTTATTTCCTCCTATTTAACAGTTATATGAGACATGTAAAAGTAACTATGCCCTGCAGTGAATTATGGTTACCAAGGTAAACTATGTGCTGTCATGGCAACTTATATACAACACTTCCTTCCAAGTTGATCATTATCACAAATATTTCACCAACAATAATAACCTCTGACATCTGCAAAAAACCTGCTTTGCACAATTATGTGCATTGGGTTATACTCTGTACTGAAATCAGTTTGTTTTAACAATATATGTTCCTTTATAATAGAAACTCACCATCACAGAAACATAATGTACTTTGTAGAAGGTAACAAAAGTTACCAAAGTTAATAAGCTTCAAGCATTCACGTTTGTGCAGTTACGGCTTTTTTTGGAGTTTATGGCTTTATTATGGCAATTAATAGGTTTTAAGAGTAAATGTTACAGTCATTTTGGAGTAATAAATTTATTTTATGATTCACTATATTAACTTCTAAATTTGTAGCTTTTGGTCATGAAGGTAACCCAAGGTGTTTTTACTACCATTGGTTTAATTAAACCATAGAATGACCTTGCATAACATTTAGTAATGAAGCAAAGGCATAATGGGAAAGAACTTGTAACATTAAAATGGAACAGTCATGAAAGATACAGCAAGCCACAAAAAGCACAAGTCTGTCATTTTACTTAGAACAGACTCTATCATAACCGTTTTTTTCTTTCACACATAATCAGACATTATTTTTCATAAAGTCATACACACTGTTCCACTGGTGACCTTTTCCTTTGGACTTCAACCATAGAGCATTTTATGTTGCTTCTTCCTTAAGAATGAGTGCAAGTCTCAATTAATGTCCTTTGACTCAGCCTCGATCATCTTATAACAATGCAGCAAGAACAAGGTGTAGAAATAAGGCAACATGCATCGGGTTTTTTTTTTACTATTTCAAATGGTAATCTCTGTAATCCTTAGATAGGACCAAGGTAACATAATGTCAACAGCTAATGACAGCTTTTTAATCTATCTATAACAGGTGTTTAATTGTTCCTTTATTGAAATGCATGATTTTGTTAAAATATAGAGTTACATGTCATTTTAAAGCTATATAGAGAGGCCTTTTATAACAGAAGTAGACTTTTATCTTCACCAGATAATTCACATCAATGCTCAATAATTTTAATTCCGGTCTTTTCACACCAGTGTTTAAATTTCCCTGACATACGTATTCATGTATTATGTATTTTCGAGTAACAAGTTGACTTTCCAGAAAAACCACCTGTTCAATTAAAATGTGTACACTGGCAGTATAAAACTGTGATAAAAGTTTAATCAGCATTTTGAACTAGTGATAACTGACCGAAATAAATATGAAGATTACCATCAACCAAAAGGTTAAATTAGTCAGATGACCTTATGTACATTTAAAAGTTATGACTTTGTAATTTCGAAACAAATGCCTTCTCTGGCTTTCCTCTCAAATGGGTCCATTTAGTATATTTGTTTAGATTTAAATCATTACTGTGTGTGAAAAACTTGAAACTTAAGAATAGTGAAAAGTAAAATTAATGGAGGCTCTAACAACAACTTGTGGTCTAGTTTCAATGTAAAAAGGATGAATGGTGGTCAAAAGGCTACAGTGTAGGACTCCCGATCCAGAGGTTGCTGGTTTGAGATCCCACCAGTATTTGGACTCTCCAGTGACTTTCCACATTCCACACTTCAGACACAAACACTGATTTCAACCCAGAGAGCAGTCATAAAGTGGAATTAATATAAGCTGCAAGGAACTTGCTTCTCTATTGATGCAAAATATAAGTTTAAACTATCTAGTTACTTTCAGATCATCTGTTTTTCTCTTGACTGATACTTCCGACTGTCAAAGTTTACATACTTTTAGGATGATCATGCCCTCCAATGATATTGCCATTAAATGCCAGTATAAAGACTATTATTGTATCACCAGCAAATCTATGATAATATCCTCTTTATAAAGTCTCTGTAAGTGGGCTTTGTTGACCAAAGGAAACGTTTCCTGTCACGATGTTTACTCAAGTCATTATGTCTGGCTTTAAAACACTTTTACCAGCAAAACTTTGAACTAAAGAATATGAAAACAACATCAAGGCATCTAAATTTGACTAAAAAGAAAATGCAGTGTTTATAACTTTTTTTATTTCCGTAATTCATAACTTTTTTATTAGCCAAGCACTTTATCAAGTGGAAATTATAGTAATTTCCCAGTAGTGAGTGTTATTTCATAAAAATCTTGTATAAACTTCATATCTAACTTTTTCTGCAAGAATTGTGACCATTTCCAAACTGTCTCTGTAGTAGGAAAATATTGAAGAAATTCTTGCTTTAATAACAGTTCAAAATTAATTTCCTCCTGCATGATACAGTTAGACGAAAAACTTACCTAACAAGCAGTCAAGTAACTTTTGTCAGCAACTTATATCCAACAGAATCAATCCACTCTCAACCTCTTTTCTTATCAACTTTAATACTTTAAGCAACTTCTCTAAAGTTATTTTGATACTATTTTAATGAGATAAAATCCAGTGACACAAAATGGCTTCCCTAACAATGTACCACATCATCACACTGAATTGTGGGATACTTTTGTCAAATTGTTTCCTTCCTCCCCGAAAAATAATAACACACCAGAAACAACTCAAGTGTAACACAGCCTAGTGTGTGTACTAACTTTGCTATCCCATCAGCCACTGGGGCAATTATGCGTTATGAGATAGAGCATCTTAACAACACAGGCATCATAGCCATGGCAACAGACCACGGTTGTCCTAGCAACAGAATTTAATAAGAATTCAGCAATACATCTAACAGGATAGTGGCCCATAGGGAAAATGTAGCATACAGATAGAGGGCTGATAAATACAGGACAATGTGCTATGTCCTAATTTCCTGCAGTAATTATCAACTAACAGATTAGATAAATGTCACAGATAAAACAAAACTCATATAAACTTCTCAAATGCAGTTTGAAAACATTTCCTATGTACAGCTTGTGTTACTGTCTAGCAAGTTAATATCAAAATTTCGAGATAAAAACTTAAGCATAAAATTTAATTATGTGATTTACAACATCACAGTTGAAAGTAAAGCACTTGTAACTGGTACCACCATTTCCGAAAGAAGGTGCATAAAAAATCAAGTGTACAAAAAATGATATCAGAAGCGTTTAAATTAAATCTGTTCAGTTTAGACTTGTGGAAAACAACAACAACAATTATTTTTATGTCTCCATCAATCAACCAACTGATTATCTATTCGCAGTGAAATGTTACAGCCACATTAAATGTCACCTTCTCATGAAATATGAGCATCCATGTTTCAGCTACTGGTTCAACATAATTGGCAACATCCACTACTTTAAAAATAGAGTGTTGGTTTTCAGTCACAGATTAACAAGTATTAAATGACTGTAAACTCTAAGCTAGCTGGCCTTCACTACCCTAAAACCTGTGAACAATGAACATGGCAACCTATCATACCTGTGTACATGAAATTATAGAATGGTCATTCCTGTGGTCATGAACAGAACTTATGAAGATTAAACTATGAATGGTCAATTCTGTAGTCATAAATCTGTGACTATTGAACTATGGGATGGTCATTTCTGTGGTCAAATCTGTGAACATAAAACTATGGGATGGTCATTTCTATGATTAAATCTGTGAACATAAAACTATGGCATGGTCATTTCTGTGATTAAATCTGTGAACATAAAACTATGGGAGGGTCATTTCTGTGATTAAACCTGTGAACATAAAACTATGGGATGGTCATTTCTGTGGTCAAATCTATGAACATAAAACTATGGAATGCTTACTTTTCAGTGGTATCTGTTCAAGTATTACTCTTAAACAGTCATCCTTTAAAGTGAAACATGTCAGCCACTACAGTCAAACCTGTGAACATAGGCAATGGGATGGCAAGTCAAATATATGAGCAAGAACTGTGTTAAAGCCTTAACAATAGTCAAACTATAAACTAGAAATTTTAAGTGACTACCAAATGAAGTCAATCCAGTGAATCTTCATCAAATCTGTAAACAAACTCTTTGGAATCGACAGAAATTTGGGTTTTGTTATTGTTATGATCAAACCATGGAGTATGTCCGATAAAAAATGACACCAGACCTGCAATACTATAATAAGATACAATAACAAAGACTTTAAAAAACTTTGTACAAAAATTATAACAATTATTCAGATTTAAATGTGATCACTTATACAATACTTTTAATACTTCTTTATCATTCTATTATTAACAAGAAATCTAAGAGGAGAAATCTTACGAAGAGATTTGGACAATTTGGTTATGGTTTTTTAATATTTTAATGTCACATGGTCATCTCTTTCGGATTTTCTTGTTTATACTCTAATAAATATTCTTGTTTAAATGTACGTTTTGTAACAACAAATAGTTTTAAAATTTTGTACAAAAACAGCTAAACTGAAACAATACAATGAAAATGTTGTAAAGAATTGCTTATATATGATAATACTTGCATGGCTTTACATCCATTCTCTATGTAATTTTTAGGGGGTTGGGCTGTTGTCCACATTGTAAATTTTTTAAAGGGTGCTTTTATCCACCTTGTAAATTTCATGGGGGGGGGGGGGGGGGGGGGGGCTCTTGTCCACCCTGTAGATTTTATGGGGGAGACTTTTGTCCACTTTGTCATTTTTGAGCGGGGGGCTGGGGGGGGGGGGCTTTTGTCCTACATTTGACTTTTGATGCCTTAAGGTACTTAAGACAGTAAGTTCATCGCACTTTAAAAATTACTTTCAAGAAGTTTCAGTATATGGGCCATTTTAACTAAACTATGGCCTTGGTAAATTGTAGAATCTAGACAACATGTAATGATGCTTTTGAGCAAGTCTTTATTAACATAGCAGCTATTCATTGGGAGGGGTTCTGTAACACTGGTTTTACTGTACAAGTTAATTATCAAACTTGAAAAGATAAGCAATGGGGTAAACATATTTTCCTGTTAACCCAAAGAAACAACCTGCGAAACAGGAACTTAAAACAATTATAATTAAATGATTGTTCTTTTCTCTTGAAATAATATTAGATTCAAGTAGGTCTCCTGATCACTGATATGATGAGCAGTATGTGTAAAAGGGATGTTACTCTATGACATCTGTCTGTCAGTACTATATAAAAAGCAGGAAATTGAACAAGACTGCAAAAAAGCAGAAAATTAATTCAGGATGTTTCATAAGAACTGGACATTTTTTTCAGGATAAATTCGATAACCTTTTTTTTCCCAGATCTAGGCTATTTACCTATTCTGTCAACCACTTGTCGTGCTACGTAACTCAAGGCTCTCACTAACTCTACACTTAGAGACTTACCTTCTGTCACATTTATGTGAAGATCAAGATTTAAATAGAAAAGAAAAATGAGTGATAAAAAAAAAAACATCTACTATATTGGAACAACTGATTGAAAAATCGTATCACTTAACTCACAATGTAAGTGTAGCAGTATTAAATGTTTAATTATAAGTCTGCATATCTACAAATCAGAGCATGTATAGTTTGTTCAGACTTGAAGCTATGCTATCATAACAAGCACAGTAGACACATCATCTTTTTATGAGTATACAATATAATTTATGTTCAATTTTAAAAAGAAATACCACTTATCTAAATATTAAACAAGGTTTAAGTATTATTTTAAAAAAATCAAAAAAGTTAAAGTATAATTCAAAGCATACTTGTCCGCAATGTTAAAACATTTCCCAAACTATTCAATTATGATCTACTAACAGTATCCTTCCACACACATAAAAAAGAAAGTATAAAACTAAATTACCTATACTTATTCGTTTGTCAAGTTCTAACACAAATTAGCCTTAGGGGCAGTGATATTTATGCTAAAATTCATCTTATCCAATAGCTGTCAAGTTTCCATGGCAACAATACACAGTGTCATTTGTCAGTGATTGTCAAGCGTGTAACAGCCGGTGTGTGAAATTATCTCGATTTTCATCCCAGCAGAGGAACAAGTTATTTCCCTCACTGAAATGCATAAAATATAAATACTCAAACCATCACTATGGCAACTAAAATAACAACTCCAGCTGCTGCATGAAGACTTAATACAAAGGAAGAATTCTGACTAAAAATCAATCACTCGCCTTCTCTCGTTCCGGGATATTGATATGTGGGAGGCTAATAAGATTATAAGAATAAAATCATGGTTGTATTGGACCAACTTCTTAAAAATCACTCCATGATCTTACTTATAATACACAGCAAAAATGCTAGATGTAATCCTGTACTGATCTGACAAAATGATTTTCTTTCCTTTCCTCTACAAACACAAAACTCAGATACTGAGCTAATAATTACATAACAATATATCAAGAAAGAGGTTAACTTGTGACTTTTTCCTTCCAAAAACAAAATTCAACAGACAGTCCTCTGTTAATGATAAAAATATGTATTAATGTTGGCAAATATATTGCCAGGACTACAAAACTTGTGACTTTTTTCTTCCAAAAACAAAATTCAACAGACAGTCCTCTGTTAATGATAAAAATATGTATTAATGTTGGCAAATATATTGCCAAGACTACAAAACTTGTGACATTTTTCTTCCAAAAACAAAATTCAACAGACAGTCCTCTGTTAATGATAAAAATATGTATTAATGTTGGCAAATATATTGCCAGGACTACTTGCCTAGAGGAGTACCCGTCTATCCAAGCAGTTATCTTGGGGTCAGTCTTTCAATTCTCATGGAAGAATCTAATGATTAGATTTACATCTCGTTTACATGAAAAAAGTTAATTTTTCTTTTGTTTTAGAACATCTTCAGATTTATATAAGCATTTCTCTTCCAAAAGAACCAATTTTTGCTGCATGTCGTTTTGTGCAAAATAGAAACACTCTATCACAATCTGATGGTAATAAACTTTGTCCCGAACAATCAGTCTGCTTTCTGCGATATATCAATGCCAAGCTGTATTGAACTGCTACTATCTGAATTAGCCACAGCAGTATTATTTCACTATTCTATTCTCAAAAATCGAATGGTGGGACATTACCATGGCAACATTTTGCTTGTGTTGCTCTGTATCTTAGCAACCTTCACTTCAGGCAGAAAATTTCAGCTCAATATAATACTTTTCAGGATAGTTTTAACAGGCAAAAATTAGCATGCAGAAATTACACATGAAGTCCGATAACTTGCAACAATGATATGAACAATTACTGATATTATAAAACTGATAAAATTTAAACTGCTGAAGGGAAAAAAGTTAAGTCCATTTGAAATAAGTGTTTCATTTTTTTCACATCAAACAAAGCCTCTTTAAGAGAAATAATTACTGCCTAATCCCCCAAACCAAATTCTGTGAAGGCAAACAGTGTTATTTTATCAAATATGCTGCGCAGTTTTACCCTGGAAATATATATCTAGATGTTGTTATTAAAAGTCATTTCAGGAAAGATTATGTTGAAAAATGGAAAAAAAGGACACTTACACAGACAAACAATGGATACAGTACTGTATTTTACAGTACCTCAACATACCTTAATAGGAAATACTTTCAACTGCTATTCAGAGTCCATTCACAGTAATCTAACTATAAGTGAAAGAAGGAACAGTATCTTAAGTTACCCAGTACCAATATATTTTATTGCAATTCTGTGAATTAGTTTCTAAAACACCATTATGATATATTAATTGAGGAACAATAAAGACAACATGGTACAGGAAACATTTACAGACTTCCCAATAGTCTGTTTCCTTTGATCTAACTTCATTTTAATCAGACCAATAAAACAACTGCCAAATTCCACAATATGGTGTGAATGGAGAACAAAGCCCTGTTATACAAACTTACTTACAACTGATTTCTTTAGGAAACACTTCAATCAAAACTAATATAAACATTTGTTGATTTAAATGCTGTAGAAATTCTCAATAACCTAATCATTGTGTAACACTTTCAGATGATAAGTTTTACATCATCCTCATCACCCTGCAGATCGTAACAAATCTACTGTCTTCATACAGATTTACATGATTTTGTGTTCTGTACTCTAAATTATGTTCCAGGAATCTGTAACAAACTGTTTACTATCTTCGTCCTATGACAACAGTTGTGACTGGCAGTTACAAATGCTCCTAAAAAAATCTAGCTATCAATTTGTTTTACTGCAATAATCCAAATAATTCAAAACAATCAAATTCTTCATCAATATTAATGAAAAAAATCTTCAACAATATCCACAGAAAAATTCAACTCAAATTTGGAAACTGGAAGGGTACAGAATGTTGAATTCAAAAACAGCTGATACAGTACCACCATGGAGTACAGACAATATACCTTGATGACAAAGAAATTATTTTATAGCAAACAGTGTTTTTAAGATATAGTCTGCTTAGCCTACTAAGTTGTTTTACTTTTTTACATTCCCAGGATGTCTATTTACATCAAGTTAGGTATTATACATAACATAACATAACATATACTTTATTTGGCATAATATGACAATATACATTAACATCAAGTACAAATGTTTTTTAGAGAAAGTTTACGCTGATAATATGATACTATTAACCATTGTTAATTCATTCTTTAAATGCAAAATATAAAAATTTAGACAAGTTATTCAACATCTGTGTATTTGTTGTCAACATTAAATTTTTGAATTTATAAACTGTTGGCCAACGGCAATAATATGGTTTCAGATATTTTCGACGTGAAGCATAAAATTCGGACAAACTAACAAAAGAAGAAATTCGTTTTGTACCACGTTTAATTTGCAATTTTCACAAAGTCTATTTTCTCTTGCTACATTCATCATATTGACTGGTTTCTATTGCTAATTTATGCGACGACAATCGAAATTTTGTAAGGGCGATTCAAAATTTCTTAAAGCTAACTTTTTTTAAGTATTCTTCAGCTTCCAGTGATTTTTTTTACTTTTTTCACAACAGCCCATACCCCTGAAATTGTGAATTTTTAGTGCGATAATCTGTCAAATTGTGGAAAAAAATAAACAAGAATAAATCATCACCTGTATTCACTTTATTCATACATTTAATGATTATGTTTTTAGTTTAAGCTTTCTTCTTGTTATTCCCTAAAACATATCTAAAAATTCTCAAGCTTGTCATCTGTCAGTTCATTATGTTCAGGCTCTTTGAAACCTCCATGAATGGAGTTCTGACACTTTGGGTCACTTTCAACATTTGCAGCATCAGAAGATGCAACTTGCATGACGACTGGATAAGACTCGGATACATCTGGCGATTTTGGGTCTTGTTCACGTTGCTGTGATTTTCGGACGTTCTGAAATGCTATTTTATTTCCAATGTACCTGTGGCATGAATTTTTTTTTTAGCATAATATTTACCATTTCTAGACATTTTCTTTTATATTTTATTTCTACTTTTTTTCATCTTTGTCACATGTATAGCAAGTAAAGCGTCGCTTAACCATGATCAGCATCAATTAAATGCCATGCTACGGAATAAAGCTCATGGTATTAAACATCTAAATTCGTAATGCTCGTCGATATAGCTCATTCGATGCAAGTTTGTTCGGTACTGAAAAACAATCCTGCTAATTGTGAATTTTCTTCACATTTTTGTGAATTTTTTACGTTTTTTTTGGGGTTTGTGAAGAGGCTGAAATTCAGGGTCAACTTCTAGCAAAAAAAACACCGGTTTCAAAGGAATGTTTATAAATACTATAGGACGACAGTCTGCTAGTGTTATTAATGTTGCTATACCACTCCTGTTTATAAATGTCAAGGATTCTGTTCTTTATTTGTTGGAAAATTATGGTTGTATGTTCTTGATTAATCTGTAAGTTTGCCATTCCGATTTTGTGTAAAATGTGTTTAATTTGAAATGCCCAATTATCTATATTATTTATTCATACATCTAACGTACCAATTTCTACACTTTTCCAACAGAACAAAAATTTGACAAAACCAGTTCTATCTAATGACATATCTGTTAAAACTTTTCCTGTACCGTCATTAGAGGTGACAACTCCAACTAAAAACACTGTCACAACAGTATCACAATAGTTGAAATTACTATCACAATCAGGGCCTTCCCCAGAAAATTTTCCAAGCGCAACTGTGAGGGGGTGGGTGCGTGTCGAAATTTTTTTTAATCCTTTCAATGAAATGAATCATTTTGGGGTATGTTTAATGGGAGTTTAAACAAACAAAATGTGTTCAGTATATTTTTAATAGCTTTCACCATCTTTAATATACAATGTATAATCATAAATAGGTGCATAATAATATAACCAAAGGCTCTGCAAATTTTTCTGAGTATGAGTTTGGGACAACTGACCATGGCAAAACAGAGTTGTCCTAAAATCAGTGTTTTAGTGAGCATTATAAATAAATAGTTTTATTCTGTCATCATATTTAAAAAAAAAGAAACAAAATATATACAGATACATGTATTTAGAAGGAAAGAAACCTTTATGGTCTTATGAAATCTTTCAACAGAAACTGTCTAGTATAGTCAGTATGGACTTTTGGCAGTAATGAGTTGAAGTTGAACTGAGTACATCTTTTGAAGCCAATGAATGACAGAAATGTTCAAGAGAAAAACAAACTTTCACAATGACAAAGGAAAATAACTGGTACAAATCATCAAATCTTGACCATTCATCTTAATCAATAAATTAAATTTTGTAAGGTTGCTGTGTCTCCAAGACGCAGTTTTCTCAAAATAAAAATAAAAAAAATACAACGGGGTCGCGAAAACAGGTAACAAACGTACTATCGAGATATTTTCATTTAGATGGTGCTTATGGAATGTCAGAACTAATTTCAACATGGTTAGAAATCGACTGTTTATTAGAGTGGGCTGTGTTTTTGGACAGTTAACCTATATTTTTGACTGTCAAAATGAGAGCTGTCAAGGGGCAAAAATTTTGTTTACGGTCAGTTGTCCGAGAAAAATTGTCCCCTGCGTCGGACTATATAACTTAACATAGCCCAAACAAACGATTTTCAATCAATAGCAATAAAACATATTTCTTTAAATCACTTCTTCAAAATATAGCCCATTATTAGCAGTCACATGTTTATCCATACATCCTGTCAAAACACGGGATTTATTGATCGATGACACAATGCGACGGCTGCTGTGTATATTAAGTAACAATTCAGTGATAAGCAATCGTCTGCTGCTCTAAAAATTCAAGCGCCCCGCCTCTAAAATTAACGTGCAAGCCGAAATTCAAGCGCCCCGGTAACTTGGATCATGAAAATCAAGCGGGGGCGCTAAATCGGCCTGGGGAATGCCCTGCACAATATAACTGCAATAATCACCAACAATCAAGATACCACTGTGATAGTCGTTTTTGATTGTTTTTATTTTGATTCAGAAAACTGAAAGAAACACTAACATTTTTACCAAGTCAGCCTTATTTAAATGCTATCCTTGCCTTAGCACCCATTTTCAATGTTAAAGATTATAACAGGTTTTTAGGAATTATAACTTGACCTCATTATCAATTTTCACAAATCCAAAATGGTTCCACACTTTCGATTTCGCCTTTTTGATGTTGATAATTTCAAAGTTTCCATCGTCTGCACACCGTGCCATTACTTGGATATTGATTTCACACCAAATACCTGAACCTCCCTTTGGAAGGTTACTGAATCTGTGCAGTCAAGGCGCTTTGTGTGCATTTTCGTTAAGCGCCTTGTGATCAAAATGAATCATATAAACAACAAATTTTCAACAGAAAGTTAAGTAAAATAATTATGTTGATTGTTGCTGGACTATCGGCAATAGTTATAGATGGACAAGATTGCTATCGACTTATTGCTATCGGAGCCGCATAGGTCATGATAAATCGATAAGTCAACTTACTGTTACACCTCTAATTGTCAAGTTAGTCATTATTCACCTTCTGCATGTCCTTATGCTTGAATAATTTTGCAAGTGACTTGAATTTGGATAAACACCAACTTTAACTAAAACTGATGTATGAACATTTTTTAACATTTTCAAGTACTCAGTAGTTTCTTACAACACATTTTATTCAAATTAGCTAACGGTAGGTCTACTGTAGCCTATGCAGTAATAATTTGTCTGTATCATTCTTTATTTTCAATATTCTATCCAGCATTTGTTTATAAACATCTGTCTGAGTTTCATTTATTATCATTTGTACACAACACATTTTATCTTAATAACAGGTTCCATCATCTAATAAAGGAAAAAAGTTAAATTATGCATGCCTCTTTTATTTTCAGGCGCTCTCATGCAAGAGACCATGAATTAAAACAAAACGTACTTGAAAATAGATATTTTGACTAAAAAAAAATTGCTTATTTACGAATATACAGTCCTTGTTGTGGTTATTTGTTACTTCAATCAGAAAAGGAACAAAAAAGCAGTAGAGATGTTATAATTTTAACCTACATTTCCCATCAAAGATCAAGCACTTTTACATGGTATTAAACAAGAGAATCGCAGAATTATCTATTCACCTGAAGAAATTCTGAAAGATTTCACCTGAAATTATGACTTTGTAAATTCAAATGATCTTTCATTTCTTTAATACAAGCCAGATCTAGTTACAATGAAGCACTTAAGAAAACATAACAGTAGCAGACACTGCAATGAGGAATCTTTATTTTACATCATAGTATCATTGTCTGAGTATTACTTAAAAATTTTATTGACGAATCTCAAATGTGTATAAGGCCAATATTCGGTTAATTGTGCCAAATACTTCAATTGGGATGCTGGCAAGAACCATGAGGCATTGCCATTGATTCATGGCAAATGAAATATTGTATGTATTCTTGGTACACGTTCTGCTACATTGAAATGTTGTTTTGTCAGTCAAACAATTTTCGTTGGTAGTGGAAACTCATAAATATTCATTTGTTTTTCGATGCTTGAGCAACAAAATGCGTCTTAATTTCGCGGGAAATGGATATTTTTTGTTTACAACCAGATGGCTCAAACTTCAAAGAGGGTGACAGCTCAATTCAAAGACCAACCGCATAAATAAGCTTAAATTTTACCTAAAACGCATGGTGTTTGAATGAATTAATCAAATTCCATTCAGTTTTAACCAAAATAAAGAGTAAACACTTACCTTTTTATGTACAACGTGGTTTTCGTATTTGTGTCATCACATGAGAGCGGAAATGGTGTAAGGGTCACGTGACAACGCTAAAACCTCGTTTCAAGTAACCATGTGGTTCTGCAAGGGTTCCAATAATTTAAGCCATATCTATGTCTATACACAAACGCCGTCTATATATTTTTTGTTTACTACTAAAGAAATCAAACGTATTGCATAAAAATAATATCAGTGTTTTGAAACTTGTTTCTTTCCATAGTTGGCCAAGAAATACGCTCATACTAATCATCATGGCATTGATGACTTTCATATCCATTCCAACACTACTCATGGTTCTGGATCTGGGCATGTGATAACTAGTCGTGTCGCATTGTCTAGTGTCGCTTCGCGTTTTCGAGCGTCGCGTCGCGTTGACAATGCGATAGTCATATCGTACTGTCGCAATCGCATCATCGCATTGTCACCATCGCACTATCGCATTGTCGCCATTGCACTATCGTGTTGTCGCATTGTCGCCATCGCATTATCGCACTGTCGCCATCGCATTATCGCACTATCGCGATGTGCGCATGTGAACCGGAAAGCGATAGTCGACAATGCGATAATGCGATGGCGACAATGCGACAACACGATAGTGCGATGGCGACAATGCGATAGTGCGATGGTGACAATGCGATGATTCGATTGCGACAATGCGATGATGCGCATGTGAACCGAAAGGCGATATGCGATAGTGGGATAACGCGACAATGCGATAGTGCGATAACGCGACAATGCGATAGTGCGATAACGCGACAATGCGATAGTGCGATAGTGCAATAGCGACAGTACGATAATGCGATGGCGACAGTGCGAAAGTGCGATGGCGACAGTGCGATAATGTGATGGCGACAGTGCGATAATGCGATGGCGACAGTGCGATAATGCGATGACGACAGTACGATAATGCGAAAACGCGATAGTGCGATGGCGACAATGCGATATTGCGATGGCGACAATGCGATGATGCGATGGCGACAGTACGATATGACTATCGCATTGTCGCCATCGCACTATCGCGTTATCGCATTGTCGCCATCGCATTATCGCACTATCGCATTGTCGCCCTCGGGATTATAACGTCTAACCACGATGGCCCTAACGGTATTCCGTAGATATTTCGTTTGAGATTGTCGCGCTTCGCACCACATTGTCGAGTGTCGTATCGCATTTCAAATCCTATTTGTTTTATGTAGGAAGCTGATATTTTCAGATATTAACCCTGGGATATCAATTGTTTTTCAATATTAATTAAAAGGTCGATTCAAAAAGTTATGTCCGAGATAAAGAGACTAATAGGTTGGTGTAATGGATGAAGAAAATTAATCTCGCGAGACGTAGTTATCTGGTGAGTCAGGGTAAGACCCTGGGTGAGTCGTAGGCGAACCCGATAAATTTTGGAGCCGAGCCATATAAACTTTTTTCCATCCATGACACCGACGTATTATTCTTTTTATCCTGTCACACAGTTTCTATTGTTGTTGTTTTTTTACCGACAAAAAATAAACACAATGCAAGCGAAACATCGATAAAAGTTCTGATTTAAAGTAATCCGGCTGATCTTTCTTTCTTCCGACAATGACTTCGATCATTTGCTGATCATTACGTCGATTAAAAGAAACAAACCATATAATACAATTTAAAAGAAATTAGAAATTCAAAAATACTCTGACGGTATAATTACGTAATTCATACCACCTTACAATGACATGATGGCCTGCTTAAAGGAGTCCACTGTATCAATTGAGACATGCGACTCAGACAGGTAATTAACCTTGGTTAAAAAAAGGACTATTTGAAACAGTTTAGTGTGGAGAAGGTCTATAATATTGAAAATGATGAGTATGCCTGGTTCTAAGTGACCTCTTTATCAATATTTGATTAGTTTAGTTTAGACTCATTTATTTTACATCGATTGCGATACAAGTTCTTACAACTTAGATTCATCAAGTTCTTACAACTTAGATTCATCACGCATGATGACTGTCTCCTGTACCCAGTACTCGCGCAGCGTGGAGGAATGTGAAGATCGTGAGAATCTCGCCTCTGACGGGATTCGAACCCGCAACCTTCGGATCCGGAGCCCTGCGCTCTACCCCTGGACCACGGTGCCTCCATATTGGATTGGAACATTTGATTGATTGATAGATTGATATTTATTTAGGTTAAAACACACATATACATACACACAATAAATACACTTAATATAAACCAGGTTGTTATGAATTTTATAAAAGGTTAGACTTGAAACTGCTCTCCTGTGCTCAAGACTATCCAAATCCAGTTCAGTCAACATATCACCCACAAAAGTTGATGTAAGCCCCCTTCAACATGCCCACCTTGCCTCTGTGCGCTGAACCTTTTCAAATCTCTGTATATTTTGATGGGTATATTGGTTCCATATTTTGGACGCATACTCTATTTGAGTTCTTACCAAGGTTTGTATGCCCTGTGGGGCAAAGGAAAGATTACAACTTATGAACCCCAGTGTTCTAGTGGCCTTGCTAGATACATTCTGTTTGATCCAATCCAAGGTGCTAGTTATGGTTACACCGAAGTATTTAGCAAAATCACCGATTCGAGGACTAGATCATGGAGTAAATAGTCATGATTAAGCAGGCTAGTCTGCTTATGTCTAGAGAGTCTCATAACCTCACATTTAGCCACATTAAATTTCATTAACCAAGATTGCTCCCACTGCTGCAATTTATTCAAGCCATCTTATAGGATCAGACAATCTAAATATGAGTGAATATCGCGAAATAGCATACAGTCGTCGGCGAAAAGACGCACCGATGATGTAATACCTTCAGGTAGGTCAGTAATAAACAAGAGAAATAGAACTGGTCCATGAACTGAGCCTTTGGGAACACCAGATATCGCTGGTGCTGGGTCTGACTCTATATCTTCCAAGACCACAAGCTGAGACCTATCGCTCAACCAAGCTTCAGTCCATTTAAGTGTGGTACCCCGTATACCATACAAACGTAACTTTTGCAAAAGTCTTTTATGAGGCATTTCATCAAAAGCTTAAGCAGAATCCATGATAAGTATATCAGCCGGAACATGTTTCTTAGTTCTAGTGGTAACGGACAAGGTCATGATGATCATCAGGTAACCGCATATTAAGTTCGCGTGACCCACTGTCGTAGCCATTAATTAAAATATACGGCACCTTGGTATCGGTTCGATTTTGTTATTAGTGACAGGATTATAGAGAGTACATGGTTAATGCCGAGACTGGGAAGCCGGTTTATCTGTTGAGCGAGAAATCGTCTTGGCGATCCATAACGAAACAAGATATTCGCAGCAAACTGGATAAACCTCCATCTCGGCACCATCCCTGCACTATTTATCCAATCGTAACAACTCGGCCTTTTCCGACAACTTCGTATAAAGACTCGTATGTAAGTGTATGAATACACAGAGTGGTAATTCGCCCTGGCTTTAATAAAAATATAAACAAACATGGCAGAATTCAAGGAGTGTTTGTCTTGTGCATTAGAAAAAATGAAAATGAATTTTAATTCAAAGCATGAACAGGTAAAGGCTTAAAGAAATGTTTTCAATTTAGCAGACACCATTTGTATTATAAATAGTCCAATATGGCGCTTACCATACTATTTCCGAGGTGACTTATTGAAGTCGCCCGAGGTGAAGTCGCCAGAGGTGTTCCGAATGCTATTTATCCTGCTTTAAGCTCAATTTAATGTATCTAACTGTATTTTATCTAAAAAGCACGTAGACAAGATTTTTTTCAGGCGAGCCACGTTACCGTTCTATCTGATTTATGTACTGTTCAGCCATAAAAAAAGTTCCTGAAATTCACGACAGAATCAAAGATTTATTTAACAATTACACGACTTTAATTTGACAAAACAATCAATTTGCCTTTTTTTTCGGTAAAAATCAAATCAACAATTTACATTTTATACCATCTATTAATATTTATAGTTATTACTGTTACCTACGCGTTAATTGATCGTTTGACGCACTGACTGGAGTTCGGCGTAGCGGATCAGTCTTCCAATGGTAACTTGCTGGACTGGTAACCCAGTGATCGCGAGATCGATCCCCCGCTCCTCCACTAACATTACTAATTGTCTTTCAGATGAGACCGTAAACCGAAGTCACATGTATCAAAGCTATACACTGAGCATACAAAAGAACCAGAGGCCGACATGTATAGTAAATTTTATTGCTCTATGTAGTTTTAGATGATTCTATGTTTTCTTTTTTTTTCTTTATTGCCAGTTTTATAACTTGATATATTCCAATATGTGCTGTATAATGTCACTGGTTTTGTTTCAATTGTGATCTTTTTGCATGATCTTAAATCTAATTTAAATTTGCTTAAATTAATGCTTCGACCATACGTATTTTATTTTACAGGTTGTTGTATGTTAAATTAAATGTTTGTAGTCTTTTGTTATTGTCGGTAAATAGTTTTATAGTTTAATGTTTTATAATTGATAAAAAAACGACTTGAAATACAGCTTCTTGTATCTTGTATCATCATGAGCAGTTGCAGGGCCTCATGTATTGAATTTAGAGTGACTTCCCTTGGAAGAGTATCACTAATATTTGTGTAAGAAAACATGTAACGAATTTTGTTTTAACTACTGTTTTGTTTTATTTTTTTCAGCTGATGATTAAATTCATTAACAATAAGGTCTAAATTGATTTTAGTCATGGACTAAGTTGGGACATTACGAAATTCCTTGACATCTGTCATGTGATAGAGTGTTCGGACACATCACATTTATGGTAGACTTTTGGTATTAGGACTGAGTAGCTACAGTAGCTACAGTAACCCACAGTACTCACAGATTTAGTTGGACATTTGAATTCAAGCAAACGGGCTAGTACAATGCTAGGATGGTAATTTGGATAGGTTGTGGTTAAAACTTCAATAGACATGATACATGATCTGAATGATAGCTATCAAAGTAGTGTAATAGCTCAACTAATTATAGGAAAGTTGAATGTATTTTTTTTAAAATCTATTAATAGTAACAAGTAACTGATAAGAGATACAGGTAACTTTATGATGGTTGGCAAAAAATAAGACAGTTGATAAAAAAGCAAAACATAGTAATTTTGTAATAACAGTTACAAAGTCATTTTTCATCAAAGGGTTCAATATTTTACATCATTAAAAAGGTCTGTAAACTCATATTTTACATATTTAAAAGATAATTGTCAAAACAGTTTACTTTTTTGTTTGTAATTGGTTAAACTTAGTGCATCTAAGCTGCTAGAAAAATGCTGACAGGAATAGATTAGTTTAGTTTTCAAAAACTGAAAATCTGCTTATATTTTCAAAATATGAATTTAAAGAGCTTTCAGATGATGTAACAATCTTAAAATTGGACTCACAAAGAAAAAAGGTATCTAAATTAAAAAATATGCTGCTATCAAACGTATGTAAGTATTGATTCTTTTTGCCAACTCGTAGATCATCTGTAATGTCATCAGTCAGTGTGCCTATACGCAAGTTGAGATGTGTAATTTTTTTTGTATGGGTCAATATCTCTCCTCTGCAACGTTATAGCAAGATTCTGACCCAAAACAAAAAGTGGTACATGTACTTTGACCTTGCTTGCTGTTTTGGCATCAGTAGCATGCATATTATATAGCAGAAGTATTTAGAAATATGTTTGATATGTTTCTTCTGTCTACTTAACATGAAGTTCACTATAATTTAAGATGTGTCATTGTCTCACGAATGATGGACTGGTGTACAACAATAGAACTAGTAGCTGTGACTTACATTGTGATACAGCTTGTTAGACTGGCCCTTGCTGACTGTGATTTACAACTACAATGGGCAGACAAACTAGGGAAGTCCACTGGTATGTTAGTAGTTTAACTGTAGTAAGGCTAGATATTAATACTCTACTTGTTGGTTGGTTGGTAAGTCAGACTTAACAAGGATATCTTTGGAAATGACTGATCTTCCTCAAAATGCACCTTTTTTTATTTATAAGTAACATTCCATATACATATAACTATTTAAATTAAATAAAAAAATTTACAAACATTATTTAAAAAAAGTGATAAATGGGGAGTTATGGTTCTTGTGTATAACACTTCATATTATTATAAGGTCCATCCATCTGTGAAGTTTTATGTCTGGAAGGTCTTGGAGCATACATGTGAACTTTTCCCGGTGCCAAGTAGGGAGATCTGGCTCAGAAAGTAGGGAGATTGGGTCTGTCAAGTGGGAGATTTACCAACACAACATTATTTCAGGCATGGTCCAAGTACAGATGCTAAAAAATGTATTGATAACAGAAAGAAACTGTTATCGGTTTAATATGTATCAAAAATAAACAGTAAACATTCATAATTTACACTGAATAGTCACTCTACCTTATTAATTAACAGTCAAATTTGTCTTATTTACACTCGAGTTGAACATTGGTACCTTTTCTCTTTACTCTTCACACTCTCCCTTTTAACACATGACTTTTCCACTACACCACACACTTCCTTGGTCACATGGAAGTCATAACAGTTGGCAACAGAATTTCATGCACAACAATACATTCAGAGTCCTATTCGACAGGCTATGGTTCGTTTCACTTTTGACAGTTTTGATATAACAGTACAGTACAATATTTTGAGGTCTGTATTGCTTGTGGCAGTGGAAGTACAGAAATTACCAGTTTCTAGTCTCCCTTGTGTCTTTGATGTGTGCCTTATCTGCCTGGCAATTAAAAACTTCATAACTGCAAGCGCTTTAAGTGTCAAACTGACAATATACAAACAATAAAACTTTCCAATACTAAGGTCAAGGTGTAATTAGACTGGGTCTCATTTTCCAATATACAGCAGTGTGGTACACGTAGCGTTATCGGTAAACCAGTCAAAATATTGTTTACATTCATCAACATCACTCGGGTGTTTGTAATTTAATTTTTTTTTTGGATGTTATGAAAAAAGTCGGTAGAATGTAAGCCCCGAGCGGGAGGGGGATTTTGATTGCCCAAAATCGGTAGTCTACCACCAGAATCGGGAGAGTTCGCATGTATGTCTTGGAGTAATTGCTCAGACATTGATAAAGTATAAAAATTAACAAGGGGCAATTACTGTAAAAAAGTGGACATAGAGTTATGGTTCTTGTGCACTGGACTCATCCTTAATGAGTTTGTTCTGTCTTTGTATGAAGTTTCAAGTTTTTATCTTCAAGGGGCATGAAGAAATGCTCCAGTCGGGCATGAACATAACAAAGGGCAATAACAAAAAAACAAAACAAAAAACAAGAAGAGAGTTATGGTCCCAGTGCACTGCACTTCTCATTTATGTGATATATTTATATATTTGCATGAAGTATCAAGTTTATATATTCAAGGGTCTTGGAGAAATGCCCTTGACAAAATTCAAGTATGTAAATTAACAGAGGGCAACAACTTCTAGAATAATGGAGTTAATGTTCTTGTGCAGTGCACTTTTCCGTCATAAGATCTATCCATATATAAGTGCGTTTAAGTGTACAGGTATTATTAATGTTAAAGTAATGGTATTTTTTGGCCATAAAAGAAATAAAGGGAAATCATGATATGAAAAAAGAAGATCAAAAGTGTCTTTTATGCTTTCAGTCAAGGATCAGAGATTGAACTGAAAAAAAGTTAATGACTAATAAATGTTTTTAGCAATTAGGATCTTGTACTTCGGAAAATCTGGTTACAGGTTATGTCTGTTCTTGTACATCAGCTAATTGGAAATTCCTGATTTCAGGGGTATTGGCTCGTAAAGTGGTTTGGGTGACAGGAGCATCAAGTGGTATAGGGGAGCACCTGTGCTATGAACTGGCTAAAGCTGGATGTCGGCTTGTGTTGTCCGCAAGGAGGGAGGGAGAACTACAAAGAGTGAAGAAGGAATGTTTGAGTGAGTTATTCTTTTAAGTGTTATGTGCAAAGAAGTAGTTTAAACTATTTATTGTCTGACACTTTTTTTTGACAGATAAGACTGTATTTTTGTAGCCAGTGCAAGGTCTTACTTATTTGATGGTCATAGGTTGGAGCCCTACTACTGTTGTGAGAATGTTGGCGATTGTTGTGGTTTGAAATACTCTAGCTGTGGTATAGTCAAGTAAACTTGATACCTGTATATAGTACAAGGCACTGAACTCATGCACAACACTAGAAAATTAAAGAAATACAGACCGGATTGTAACAATCAAATAATTATTCAGTTTATTGTAAGAATGAAAAAAATCAGTTTATCATAAGATCAGATGAAGATTCAGTTTATTGTTAGAATCAAACAATTATTTGATTCAATTTTGTTTTGTAAGATGCTGTATATTTAGAGTGTACCATATACAGTAGAACATTGATAGTTAGAATTTGAAAATCTGAATAAATGACTTTCAAGGTCCAGAATTTTCTCTTCATAATTCCTCTAAAAAAATAATGAAATCTGAAGTTTAGAAATCTGAAATGTCAATAGTAATAACAATAATAATGTTTATAATGTTTGTTTGGAGTACACCTTCTAAACTTTCAATGATATCTCATTGAAACTCTACACGATTTTAGAGACTAGTGAGAGGAAGTGTAATGTCAAAGAACAATAACCCTTCTTTACTTAGTTTATAAATTATCTCCTGTTATGGTACTTAATTATGCTTGTCCTGAGAATAACTTTAAAAGTTTAAAACTATTTATGGAATTTTATTAAAACTTCACACAGTGATAGAGAACAGTGAGAAGAAATGCAATGTTTATAAAACTTTATTCTACCTTGCTTAAATTTTGAATTATCTCCTTTAATGATAATTACAAAAGTTGAATAATGCTTGTCTGGAGTATAACTTCTAAAGTATCAATGATATCTCATTATGTCTTCACGCAGTTATAGAGATTAGTGAGAGGAAGTGCAGTGTTAAAAAACCATCACTCTACATTACTTAGTTTTTTAATTATCTCCCTTTATAATACCTAATAAATAACTTGAAAAGTATTGAAGGAAATTGAATAAAACTTCACACAGTTATAAAGACCATTGAAGGAGAGGATGTGGTCCAGTGGTAACGCGCTGGACTCGTAAACCAGGGGTCTCCTCCACTAACATTACTAATAGTCTTTCAGATGAGATGTTAAACCGAGGTCCCATGTATCAGTGCTATACACTGAGCATGCAAAAGAACCAGGGGTGTCTATGGAATGGGATGCTTTCTGTATCTTGCACTACCCCCACAACATGAAATAACTAATCTCTTCAGGGGGCGTCGGTCATATGGGCAACTGGTACTGACGATAAATAAGCTCAAATAGATAGAAGACCAATGAGAGGAAGTGCAGGTTTAAGGAACTATCACTTTACATCAGTTAGTTTTTTAATTATCTCCCTTTATAAAACTTAATAGAGCAACCCGATCGATAGATAAATCAGTGGCTTATCAGCTGGAATTCTGGAGAACAACACTGATTATATGAAGTACAGGTCTACTTTTTTACACCTGCCAGCCAATCACTTGACACCTCTTAAAGCAGGCCACTTACATTCACACAGAAATGAAAAAAAAATGATAATGAATCCCCTATTCTTACATATGAAACTGTCTGTCCATCTGTCTGTCCGTTTGTCACTTTGCACTTGCATTTTTGCATTTACATGAAAGAAGAAACACCAGATGTAAAGGTGAGTGTTTCACTGAAACAGTAACTTGTTGCCAATGTGGCCTAATATTATTTTGTAGGCTATGGTAACTTGATGGATGATGATATATTGATACTGCCATTAGATGTGTTGAAATTTGAACTGCATAAGCCCGCAGTTGAAGAAGTCCTCTCAAGGTTTAAACAGGTATATAATTTGTGTTTCAAGCTTCTTGAAATGTTTTCTTAATATGGGACTAATTCAGCTTCTTAGAGCCTTGTTGTCCTGGTTTATGCATAAAGATGAGGATTCCATATCAAGATTACCTGTTCTGAAGGCCTCTTCTTGATGTGTTGGTCTTCTGAGCAGCCATTAGTACTCTGTTCATGAATTTCGGTCTATGTTTTGGTGTGTAAAAGATGGTGAATAGCAGGTTAAATATCCTTGTTGTTAAAGCTGTGAAAATGGTGAAGTTAAACTTGGTTTTGCCAACTCTGCATTGTTTAAGTCTGATAATTTTTGTACAGAGTGACTTCTCTTTCCAGATTGACATTCTTATAAATAATGCGGGACGTTCACAGAGGGCACAGTTTGAGAAAACTGACCTGAAAGTTGACAGAGAAATGCTTGAAATCAATGTATTGTCAGTTTTGTCTCTTACAAAAGCTGTTCTGCCTCATATGCTGGAGAGAAAAGAGGGGCATATTGTCAACATGAGTAGCCTGGCTGGCATAATGGGTAATCTTATTCTACTAAATTCATCCTTGCACTTTTGGGAAAATTTTGTTTAATGTCAGTTTTAGTTATTGTGTTAGAGTTTGTCCAGTTTTACTAAACGAAGTTTGCAAGGGGGTTTACTGGAATCACCCTGTCAGTTGGTCGGTCTGTCACATCTCATCTTTACCTTGCATCGCGAACTCCTCCTTCAGTTTTTAACTGATTGAAATGGAACTTGGCAGGAATGGTCACTAGGCAATGTAGATGTGCAAGACATATTTTTGATGCATATCCATGCAGGCATTGCAGTGTTATTGCTCCTTAATCTTATACATTTTCCCATGTTTGCTCCTTCAGTTTTCAGACAATTAAAATGAAACTTGGCAGAAATGGTCACCAGGCAATGTAAATGTGCATGACATTTTTTGATGCTAATCCATGCAGGCAATGCAGATTTATTGCCCCTTGAACTCTGCCCCATTTTTTACTAATTTACATTGCGGCACAAACTACTCCTTCATTTTTCAACTGATGGAAATGACACTTGGCAGAGATAGTAATTAGGCAATGAAGATGTGAAAGACTTATTTCTGCAGGCACAATTATTTCCCTTGAACTTAGACTTTTTTTTTTTTACATTTGACATACCTTTTAGTACAAATTCCTCCATCAGTTTTCAATAGATTGAACTGAAAGTTGCCATGGCTGCGTTGTCATCGTTGTGCAAAAACTTTAATGTAGCCCATTACTCAAACAGTTTAAAAGGTATCAAAAGAAACTTTGAATACTTGCTTATCATGACAAGAGGCATGTGTAACACAAGGGGCATTATAGACCGTTCCAGAATTGATAAATTGACCGCTGCCATTATGAAGATCATGTGACCGTCCGCCATTAAAGGACTGCTAAATCTCGCTATGATGCTTAAGTCAACGTATAAATCTGTATAACTTTAGCACATTTCAAGATGACATACTGCCTTATATGGTGTGAATTTTGTTGCAGAATAAACACAATTTTATTAACCAGGTTTTCAATTTTGAAAATCCTGGTTATTAGATTGGGGTATGGCGGGCGGATGGGCGGATGGGCGGGCGTCAAACGAAATTGTGTCCGCTCTGTAACTCTTCAACCCTTTGAAGAATTTTGATGAAACTTCAGACAAATGTTTACCACATCAAGATGACGTGCAGAACGCATGTTCCGCATGGCTGGCTCCAAGGTCAAGGTCACAGTGACATTAACATTGAAAATCCTGTCCGCTCTGTAACTCTTCAACCCTTTGAAGAATTTTGATGAAACTTCAGACAAATGTTTACCACATCAAGATGACGTGCAGAACGCATGTTCCGCATGGCTGGCTCCAAGGTCAAGGTCACAGTGACATTAACATTGAAAATCCTGTCCGCTCTGTAACTCTTCAACCCTTTGAAGAATTTTGATGAAACTTCAGACAAATGTTTACCACATCAAGATGACGTGCAGAACGCATGTTCCGCATGGCTGGCTCCAAGGTCAAGGTCACAGTGACATTAACATTGAAAATCCTGTCCGCTCTGTAACTCTTCAACCCTTTGAAGAATTTTGATGAAACTTCAGACAAATGTTTACCACATCAAGATGACGTGCAGAAATTGTTGTCTCATTATTAAGTATACTCCTTGCAGACAGTATTGTTAGCCGAAATTTACATCCTACTCATTATCATGTATTCTCATGAATATTATCTTTTCCTTCATGTCATGTTATAATCTTTTGAATATTCATAGCAATCTTCATTCCAAAATTCATACTATAGTATAGAATCAGAACAACATTTTTGAAAACCTGGTTTCGTGGCATTGCCATGTTTCTTGTTTTTATTGTATTATTATTACTCTTTTGTATGTTTTATTCCTGACTTGAACATATAATGAACATGAATTATTAAACATATGAAAGACTGTGAAAAAGACCATGGACTGTTCAAAGTGGAAGATTTAGCTGTGTAAACCACATGTAATATGTGTTAAACACAAATAATATTGAAAGCGTGGTTTTCCTTTTCGAAAGTTGAATCACGACTACAATTATTAGAACAACTGTGAAAGCTTACAAAATGGACAAATTGACAAAATTAAACATCTTGCTCATCAACCGCGTGTTCATTCTGTTTTAACTAAAACTTGCTTTATTCTTTGATACAGTTTTAAAGAATACTTGACAATAAATATGCATTATTTAGCATTTCTTTAATCATCAAACTGTCTATTGTCTTTCGCGGTGTCCTGTGGTAAAGGAATGTGGTTCCGTAATATGGGGGTGACATACTGTCTTTGTTTTGATACATTGTAAGTCACTGTTAATTGTCATTGTCGGTCTTGCTTGATCAATCACTGTAAAACACTATAATAATGAAATTTGCTCTTGAGAAAATGCCTGAAGGCGATAAAAACATGGGGTTTATTTGTTCCTGTTTGTTATATGAAATTTAAGAACACATATTCTTCCTTACAAGCAAGATTTTCAAGACCGTATGAAATTTAGCATCTGTTGCCATATAGACCTTTTTTTATTCTTTCTTCTTTGCATATGGGAAATCCGTTTTTGCAAAGTATTGATATGTACAACGTGTGAGTTTGTGTGTGCAGAAAGAAAGTAATAGCTGCAAGCCAAACGTTTGTAAGATACTGATCTTACAATAATACGTTTGCTCTTTTTCTTCTTACTTTCAACACTTTTGTTGATGATATTTCTTGTAATACAGAAAACAAAATTATTATGACACCTATGTAACTGTACTCTTTTGGTCAGATTTTTTAAAGATCGATACATGTACTTTTAAAAGCAGTTTTTCGTGAAATTTTGATATCATAAAAAGAATGAATCTACTGGAGAATATTACAGGACCTTTATTCAGAGATGTATATATATATATATATATATATATATATATAACAATCTACGTCTCTGCTTTATTCAACAGTTCAATAGATTGAGATGTCTGCAAAAAATCATTTACAAATATACTTTTTTCAGTTAAAAGACCTTGGGATAAATCTTTACTGACAATAAATGCTTCATGTGGTTAATATGTATCTGTTTCTCTAACATAAAACGTCAAAATCACATTACAGCTTTAAAAATGGGACTTATTCTAAGCTCCACATTATAAAACTGCTTCAACCCTTAATGGCGGACGCAAGGGAGGTAATCAGGTAGGTACTAATTTCTGGAACGGTCTATTCTGAATTCTATATTTTTGGAGTTATACCCCTTTTTAACTTAAAATTTTTGTCAAAGTTGCTTACTAATTTGAATGATCAAAGGTATCAATATGAACAATATCAACAGCTTGACATGAAACGTCAGAGGTATATAGACCTCTTTTAGGAGTAGTGCACAAAAACCATAACTATGGTCCCCATTGTTGACATGTAAAACAGATGAGCATTGGCGCCGCACCACGCAGCTCTTATTTTCTTCCTACACCTGTTCACACATGAAAAAGTTACATCTATTTTACTGTTAAATAACTATAAAAACAAATGATTTTTTTAGAAATGATTTTTTAAAATATTTGAAAAAAATATATGACAAAAATGTAATTTTTTTCAAGAATAGAAATTATGACTGTTTAACAGTAAGGTATATTAATGCATGCAGTACCAGTATGTCATTATATTATTCATTTAGTCAGTCATATAAAGTTGAAATCATTCTTTTCCAGGTGTTCCACTGTCAGGATCATATTCTGGGGCCAAACATGCTTTACAGGTAGCATAAGTGATTTGATAAAGGCTTGTTTATTTGTTCAACATCAGTTATATTCCCTATACTGTTCCAATGAAAAAAGAAGGCCCAATAACAATTCATGTACTTAATGAAGACTTAATTTTTTTAACTGTTAATCATCAAAAGTAATTGAATATAAAAAAAAATGTCCAAATCGTTAAACAACTTACTTGAAATATTCACTTCTAATTGTGATTACAAAATGTTCACTGATATAATTCAATGTTAGTCTCTTTATTTTGTGTTTTGTTGAATGCTAGTGAAAGTTGTTCAACATTAAATACATTCGTTCCTAAATTCATTGTGATGACTCAGAAAACAAAATGACTGACATTTCATTTCCTGTTCTGTTAGCCAATCAGATGGTTTCACTGGAGTCTTTGTCTCCCTCTCTCTCTCACTCGCCATGGGCAGCAAACACTTAAAACACTTAAAACTCAGTGATGTTCTGAAACCTTAAATGTTTTGCACATTTATAAAGAACCTTTAGACTAGTTTATGGAACTGCAACTTTAACCTTGATATGACTATGACTCTGAGTAATTTTACACTAAATTGATTCTGTGCAGTCCTAGCTTCATAATAGAATGATGTAATGTAACTGAATACTTGTATTTCAGGGTTGGTTTGATGGTGTTAGAGCTGAGATGTTTAACAAGAATATCTATGTGACCAACATCTGTCCTGGTCCTGTGTTCTCTAATTTACTTGCAGGAGCTTTTACAGAGAAACCTGGAGAGGTAACAAAAGAGAATAAGACAAGTAAAGTGTTAATCAGTGTTAAAGTGCCAGTTATATTGTTGGGGCAGAACTGCCCAAAACTGTATAGGACCAGTCCAGAATGGCCTACTGCAAATCACTACTTAATTGAAAGCTTATTATTGATAATTCACAATTGATAACTTACATCTTGACAATAACATTATTTCTTGTATCATAAAGAAGTAAAAAGATAGGAATAATTTCAAAGTTTGTTTGTGAAGACAATAAACTGGTTTAAAAGTGGGCCTTTCAAGTCTTGGACTTTCTGGTTTAGGTCTTTTTTAGTACTGGGACGCTCTGGTTTTGACTCTTTTTGGATCTCAATAACCTTGCACAGTAGAACAAACAGTCTTTGTGTGGAGACTGCAGTTTCATCATTGAGCTTCATGAATAGGTTACTTATAATTAGTCACTATGCCACAGAGCAGGTTACACCATTGCAAATGTTTTTTTACCCCCCGTCATAAAGTGAGGGGGTTGGAGGGGAGCATATAGTGTTACCCCTGTCCATGTGTGTGTGTCTTCAAAAAAGTATATACTTCATGTCTGGTCCATAACTTCTGCATGTATGATGAGATTTCAAAGTAAATTGGTATACCTGACCACCATAAGGAGACAATATGTTGGGTGCAAGGCCAGGTCCCTAGGTTAAAGATCAAGGTCATAGTAGGGCATTGAAGTTGGTGTATTTGTCACATAGGCTTAAGTTCAATTGAAGTTTGTGTCCGGTCCATAACCTTTGCATACATGATGGGATTTCAAAATAAATTGGTACACATGATCACCATAAGTAGGTGGTGTGTCATTTACAAGACCAAAGGCATATAATGTTACCCCTGTCCATGTGTGTGTGTCTTCAGAAAAGTATATACTTCATGTCCGGTCCATAACTTCAGCATGCATGATGAGATTTCAAAATAAATTGGGTATACCTGACCACCATAAGTAGATGATGTGTCACGTGTAAGACCCAGGTCCCTTAATCAAAGGTCAAGGTCCCAGCAGGGGATTTAACTAGTATATTTCTCTGGTCCATAATTTTTGCTTGGTATTTCAATATCAGTTGTCAAACTTGACAACCATAAGTAGAGGATGCCTCGTATTTGCCAACTTACACATGTCTAGTTTTTTTCTGATTTAATCAAATATGCTCATTTTTCTATACTTAAATTTGTTTCTTGGTTTGAAAAGAATATAGGCTGGATAAAAGAAATTTGTGAGTCATGCAAAATTCAGAAGATTAAATGAAATCAAGGAGAGGCAGATTTTTGTTCTTCATTCCATGTGAACTTTAATTTATGACATATTCTCTTGCAGGTTTTAAATTCGAAGATGAATGAGGGTGAGAGAAGAATGAGTACTAAACGATGTGCCAGACTTTGTGCCGTTGCCATAGCAAACAAACTGGATGTAGTATGGATAGCATTACAACCAATATTGTTATTTGCTTATATCAATCAGTACATGCCAACATTTAGTGGCTGGTAAGTCTACTCTACTGTCTCAAACTCAGAAGAATGAAAAATTTGATCACGGATTAGGTAAATTCCTTTTGATTTGAAATTAAACAGAAGTATTAATAGTTATTGCTGTACATTCTTTCCAGATGACAAAGGATTGGTTCATACCTGTATTTGAATATAAATATTAGTCACAGAAAATCCTGAAACTGATACAGTCTGATAAGGTTTTACCTTCATCCTGTTTCATATGAATTTGGGCATCTGAAGTCAGAACAGAATTTAGAGCACTAATCTGTTAAATGGTGGTTCTAACAGTTTAATTTTTTCTTTTGTTAAGTGACTTAATGGAAAAAAAATGAATTTGAAGCTAAATATATCTCTCTTGAAAAAGTAAGAACATTATTTTGTTGGAATACATTTATATGCAAGTAGAAGTTATGTACAGTAAAGTCGCTTTATTTCAAAATGCTGCAAAAATTAGCAATTTGAAAGAATCTATCCCAAAAATTTAGAACAAAATAAGACCCTGAAATAAGATCAATTTATTTGAATAACTTTTTTTTGTCTGGTTGTGTAACTTTGTTTTTACTTTGTAATAAATGTGTATACCTTTTGCCTTGTATAGAATTAAAGGATAGAGAAACTGTGACAGTTATAAAATTAATCATTTAATGGTCATGTAAAAAGTAACATTTCTGTTGTTATTTTTATTTCAGGCTTTTAAAGCGGATTGGTGTAAAGCAAGTTATGAAGCTTAGGGAAGGACAACTCTGATCACATATGCAAATTCAATACAGTGCCTTGTACAGCGAGGGTTGAGTGTGAAACTATTGTGTCACCTTCATTATTTATATGTGGTCATGTTATTTCACTAATCAGAAAAAATAACTTGTTACAGCATATTGTTTCTTTTATTACAATTTTATAATCATGTTGATGTTTTATTGCTAGAAATCAGTTGCTGATTTGTGTATATTTATCTAAGTTTTCAGTGATTGTCATACTTAAAGCTGCACGGCAGAC
The DNA here is from genome assembly GCA_012932295.1 of Cyclina sinensis. Classification (NCBI taxonomy): domain Eukaryota; kingdom Metazoa; phylum Mollusca; class Bivalvia; order Venerida; family Veneridae; genus Cyclina; species Cyclina sinensis. The sequence goes on from JAAONU010000011.1 coordinate 2,734,108, forward strand.
TTCCTGAAGTTTGCCATACAAACAGAATTAATTGATAAACTGTGACTTGGTCTGACAAATATTATTCTGGATTATTCTCTTCATCTTGCACTTTAAAGAGGCTGTACTGCAGATTTGACTTAAAATTTTTTTGTTCATAAATTATATATTTAGATGCCGTGAGATTAGGAACAACATAATATTTTACTTCAAAACTGATTATAAAAGTCAAAATAGAATAAAAAAAATATTTTCGCTCCAGCCTGATTTGAGCTCTGGACCCTCATGTTAACAAAATATTTCCAAGGCTTTTACTGTCACCACCATCGCCATACATGATATTATAGATATTTACTTTAAATCTTATACAATAGAGTTATACCGTTGCGTTACGGTATAGCACTTTGAACGGGAAAAAAATCAATTTATAATGTAATTATTTGACTAATTTTTTGTCAGTAAGTTATTTTTTAAGCATTAGTCATAAATATTACAAGAAATTTATAATACAAGAAAACTTTCTTTTTTTGTCATCTGGAGCACAGCCCCTTTAATTAATGAAGCTCTATTCAGGTCTGAAAAAAATTTAATTTGGTCTGGTAGATTTTAAGACATTGTCTAACTGAGTATCTGACAAAATTTTAATATTTTCAGGAATGCTTACTGAAATTTACATATGATGTTGTTTTTCTCTTTTTGGAGACCATGCTGTGAAAAAAGAAAGACCCTTCATTTAGGTTTACATACAGTCAAACACAGCTTAAGCAGTTTTATGGTCATTTATACTTCATGCAACAGTTACTTCCCTTTCAATACAATCTGAAGAATGATGGGGAGATCACTGCAAAAGAGATGGTCAAACATTCAGATGATTCCCTAGTCACTGTTTGGATCTTTTTTTCATCTCAGCCAAGTATCAGCTCAAGGCCAAGGTCTGATCCAGTAATGAAATTTCATGAAACTTAATTAAATGACAACTTAAGCATTAATTGATTGTGCTAATGCATTTAAATTGTGGCCCATCTCTGGCAGTTTTTGCTGTTAGCACGACAATATATAGGGGAGACAGTTTTTTTCTTCTGAAAAGAGTTTTCATTTGTTGTTTTTCATTTTTTGCAAGGTTTTACAGCTTGCACTAACCTAGGATTACTTTTTTGGTTGTTGTTTCAAAAATGTTTGTTTTTTCATTGCACCTCTAGTTTATGGCCATAGCTACCCCATACATTAAGGGACTAAAAAGATTTTCATCGTAGATGACGTCATGAGCGTGTAATAAAGCTGTTTGATATATCATTAGTAATAACACTTTGACATCAGCGTCATTAAAAATACGCTTATGACATTTGCGCATATACAGACGAAGCAAACTGTTCCTGTGCGTTTCTGTCACCATCCACTTAAAAAACTTGTACGATATAAATGGAAAATTATATTCAAGATCATGTAATATGGGATTTATATTATTAGGAAACAATAAAAACTTGGCAGAGCCTAGTTTTTATCGTTTTCAAATTAATTTGTGCAATCAATCCAGATGTATATGAAAGTAGTTGCAGTTATAGTTAGTGAATGACAAAAGGGCCATCATGGCCTTCTTGTCTATTTATATTTATCTTAATATGCTTATTTATATCATTATATCGCCTTTCAAATTTAATTTAGCCACGACTTTGTAAAAATGTGTTTTTTTATCATTGTTCACAAGAATAGACTACAAGCTTGTATACTAACTGAAGTTTTCCTTTGTTAGTTACATTATTCTTTTTGACCAATGACTTGGGAAAAGGGGTCATCAGACATCTGTTATGTTATTGCAAAAAAGAGAATTGAAAATCAGCAAAGAATGGCATATTTTCAACCCCTCTTCAAATCAAAGTAAAAACTTGAAAGCCAAAATTCAATATATTATCCTTCATAGAAGTACTAATTATATACAAAAGTTTTAATGACTATTACCATGGCTGTTTTTATATGACTGTGATGTGCCTGAAATACAATACTTTCAGTAAGAATATAATCTGTATTTTATAAGCATGAAATATAATAGAAGGAAGAAAAATTTAACAATGGAGAAACAGAAATTTTAATTCATAAAACCTGCCTTAGTATGAACAGGAAGGAGGATAAATTCTGAATCAAATTTGAGTGGGATATTCTAAATATAAACACCAGTTTTGAGTGACAGGTTTCTGTTTCAGCATGCTGTTATTTTGTATCAGCTTTATGTAGAGAGCTGAAGTATTCAAACGTTAATACTTGTATGATTAAAATATACAACAGTTATTTTCCAGTAATTATGTCTGAAGGCTCTTTTTCACATGTTGACAGTCATGCTGACAGTATGACTGATGTTTTTTTCCCTTGCATGTCAGAATTTTGATAATTCTGTCAAGCTTTTTTTTTTCATCATACTTGTAATACTTTTATCTTATTCATGTAAAATTTACAAATTAGTATATGCATTTTTTATCTTATAAATGTTTATACCATTGCAGAGGACCAAATTAAGTTCAAATAAAAAGTACTACTTGCAGTTCTCATTTGCTTTATTCATCTCATTGCCATGGACACTGTCACTATAGGTACAGGAATGTTAGAGCATTTTTAGATTAAACATTTTGGATCACAGAATTCAAACAAATTGTTAAATCCTAACTGTCTGGCTTACAGGTCGACCATCAAGGTTAAAAGACCACCAGTTGTGATTGAACATGCATCCTCTGGATTACAAGCCTTGTATATTACCACTGGACGAATATGCTTGTCATATATAATCTTAATGAATCAAATTTATCAATCAAATGGCAAAACAATACCTTGGCTGTTTGGAACACAGCACTTTGTGAAAGTAAGACAACAAAGAGAGACAGTTTATACAAATTAATTCAAATCAGTGAGCAGATTAAACAACAACAGCAACAACAGAAAGCGTCTGAGTTCAGTGGAATGTTTGAAAAAAGATAATTATATAAAAATACAACATTCAATAGAGAAACTGATCATTATAGAAAAAGTTCCTTTTCTAATAAAATACGAATAAGGCAATGTTAACAGTTTAGAACCATAACCGATGGATGCTCCCCGAATAAATGCCAATTCCAAAAGGGCTATTGTTTAATATGTATTTTTTTTAAACTATGAAAAATAACAAAGGGCAATAACTCCTAAATTATGCAAAATAGAGTTACGGTTTTTGCACACTGCACTTCTCCTTATAGAGATCTATCTACCACTAAAGTTTCATGTTAATATCTCATATACTTTGCGAGATATGCCCCGGACAAAAATATGAGAAATTTCAAAGGGCAATAACTCAAAAATTAATAAAGCAAGAGGTAAGGTTTTTGTGCACTGTCCTGCTCATCAATGAGATCTATCTACTTATAAAGTTTCAAGTTGATAACTCTTATCCTTTGTGAGATATGCCCCAGACAAAAAATAAGTATGAGAAATTTGAAAGGGCAATAAGTCAAAAATTAATAAAGCAAGAGTTATGGTTCTTGTGCACTGCACTGCTCCTTAATGCACTGCTCCTTAATGAGATCTAACTACCTATGAAGTTTGGTCTTGATACCTCTCATAGTTTTTGTGTTATGCTCCGGACAAAATTATGACATACGGACGGACAAACGAACGGACAGACAGGATGGACAAAGCCGCAACTATATGCTCACCCTTTGGGTACATCATACAACCTGAATAGGACATTCACCTCTGAAGTATAAATTTACTGTGAAAAATGAGAAAATATATGTCAGAATTTTTAAAAGGTTATGTTCAATTGATAAGTGTTTTGATTAACATCAAAAACAAAAATGAGTTAAAGTCTGTAATGTCAAGTAAATTTTCACAGTAAATTTGGGTACAATGTCAACAGACATTGAAGTAAGTATACAAACATTTTCTTTATTTTTGGTGAGAAAGCTTTTGTTTAGGATCTCCCCTCTCATAAAAGCTTCATAGAAAAATATGAGAAAAAAATAGTACCGATTGGTTCTTCTAATTCCTATTAAAGTTTAAATGCAATTTTGTTAATGAAACGAAGGTTAACACACATGACTTCTAAATATATTCAGTCTCTGAAATAAAAAGGAAACACCGATATCCATTACAAAAATACATTAAATACATCAATAATAAATTAGAAGTACATTTTCATGAAAAAATGTTTTTTTTTTAAGTCAACACCTTTAACTTGTATCTGTTTAAACACATTCTCATGTTGACAACCCTGATATTGAAACTAATGTACATGTGTAAAGCAGCTGCACATCAGAAAACAGAACAATATATGTTTATTTTTCCCTGAAATACATGTACATCATAAAGAAAAAAAAAACATAGAGAAAAAGGGACAAACTATACAAAACCGGTGCCTTGCTAAGTTGCCATAGGTTTTCTTTTGTACTATTACTGCAATCAATAACTAACTATAATACAATTTCAGTTCAAACAAAATGTAATTATTAATTCATACATTTGTATTACATATACAATATTGCAAGTAACATATATTGCTAGTTACTCCAAAAGTATACAAAAGAAAATGTTTCTGGTTTTACAATCACAACTCTTACAAAGTTAACAACATGTAGTTCTGATACAACAAAAATATGACTAGAGCTATCACTATGTGATTAATACCCCCGCAAGACTGCTTCGGAACTGATTAGTAATAGAATAGTTTGTAAAAGAACTGAAATAGTGTTATTGTTGTGGGCAATTAAAGATAGTTGTGGTTTTTGTACATTGCATTTCCTGTCACTGTGCTTGACCATTGTATAATGTAGCACTGAATTCCAACTAGTAGTTTTCAAGTTATGCTCCAGACAAGGAAATCCAACAAAGGGCAATAACTGCAAATACTGCAGATGGCAGTTATGGTTTTTGTACATTGCACTTTCTCTTGTTGTGCTCGACCATTGTATGAAGTTGCATTGAATTCCAAACAGGTAGTTTTCATGTTATGCCCCAGACAAGGAAAACTAGCAAAGGGCAATAACTGTGCAAATAGTAAAGATAGAGTTATGATTCTTGAACACTGCTTTTCCTCTCATTGTGCTTGACCATTGTATGAAGTTGCATTGAATTCCAACAAGTAGTTTTCAAGTAATGCATCGGACAAGAAAAACCAACGAAGGGCAATAACTCTGCAAATAGTGATGACTGGAGTTATGGCTCTTGTACACTGCACTTTCTCTCAATGTGCTTGACCATTGTATCAAATTGCACTGAATTCTAACCAGTAGTTTGCAAGTTATGCTCCAGACAAGGAAAACTAACAAAGGGCAATAACTGTGCAAACGGTGAAGATAGAGTTATAGCTTTTGTACATTGCACTTCCTCTCGTGCTTGACCACTGTATGTATACTCTGGACAAGCAAAACCAACAAAGGGCAATAACTGTGCAAATAGTGAAGACTTAGTTATGGTTCTTGAACAGAGCACTTCCTCTCATTGTGCTTGACCACTGTATGAAGTTGCATTGAATTCCAACCATTAGTTTTCAAGTAATACTCCGGACAAGGAAATTGCAACAGCCCCCCCAAACTTTGTTTCGGGGTTTTAATGAAGTAAAAAGCAACTGTTCTCAGATAATTCTATGTCAAAGTTATTTAACTAAACTTGTGTTACGTGAACAAAAAATAGATATGAAATACCTGTCTAAATTCAACATTATGTGAATTAAACATCCAATATTAAAGGTGCATACCCTTAAATTACCTGATGATACCACATGTGTATTACATTGATTCATTCTCCATAAACATAAAATGTTCAAAAATATTTTCCTACATACAGATACAAAGAAAGTATTCCTTTGTACTAGATCACTGTCCACCCCAACACTGTACTACAACTGTACTAGATTGCTGTCCACCCCAAAACTGTACTACAACTGTACTAGATTGCTGTTCACCCCAACACTGTACTACAAATGTACTAGATTGCTGTCCACCCTAACACTGTACTACAACAGCTTATCGTTTAAGTACTTATATTAACACATTCAGTTTGAGGCAGATCAGTGTTCCAGCAGTAACACACTGGACCTGATGTTCGTTCACTCGTTCTCACGAACACTACTATCAGTATTTCGAAACATCCCATATATCTGTGCTTACACTGAGCATTTAAGAAACAAAAAATGTCACTGGAACATGATGCTTTTTTCATAACAGTATAAAATAAATAAACCCTTCAGGCAGTGTAAATCACATAGGCAACTGGTACTTATGACAGATAAACTCAGATGTCCAGTTTACACCTTGACTCCATGGTAATAATTTGTTTAATATCTCCCATATTTATATGACTTTACAGGAAAAATTGTTCATGATTTTATGGTATACCTCCACAATATCTTGATGAATTAAGTAGGCCACAAATGAACACATAATTTTGCACTTTTTTGCATGAAATCAGCAACAATGATAACACTAACAAGAAATGTTGTTTCAACTATGCAAAAAATATCACCAGCCAAATACAAAAATAGACAGTTATAGCATAGTTTGAAACCAATAAAGTCCAATTTTGCAGTTATATCTGTTAGTAGCTTTGCTTATATAGCACTTAACTCTTACCCTGCTGGAGGCAATTGACTCTGTCTTTGCGACTTATGCAGACCAAGATCAGCCTGCACTTCTGTGCAGTCTGATCATGGTCGGCACTATTCTCCATTCAGTCAATAAATTTTCATTAAGCACCCCATAAACAATTAATGGATCTGTCCAAATTGAAAGATGGACAAGTCCATTTTAGATAATTAGGATGGAAAGGGTTAATTAGAGACTTATTTTTCAGCAAAAGTCGAAGCTACAATGATGTGTGAAAGCAAAAAAGTTCTAACAGTTACAGAGTAAAGAAGCTAATGACACTTTTTTTGTATTCATCCCTATGACATGTATAATAGAGACAGAATGAAACATAAAAATACTTAAGATGTTAACGTCACAGGACTAGCAAAATACACAGAAGCGTCAACTATAACCAACAATTTTGATTTCTAATAAGCAAGCCACACTGCAATAAAGTAAGTGCTGTTTTCCTACAGCAAATTTCATTTATTTTGATTTACCGGTCCATTAAAAATGAGACACAACAGTTTGGCACTTGACCCTGAAAATGTTTAAATATTAACAAACAAAATTACATTCTAATGCATCTAAGATTTTAACTTTTTAGGAATGTTTCACATGACAATCTTACTGAAAATGTCTGTGCTGTGTTTTACTTAAAAAGCATAACATATCATTTTGTAAAAAAAAGAAGAAAAAAAGACAGAACATGGAATGTTGAAGTCTCAAACCAAAATATGCAGGCTCAAAATAAAATATATAGCAATGTTAGATTCAATTTTACACTATTTTCAATGATTGTTAGACATTTATTCTTGTGAAGTTTTGCTAAACAACAGTGGTTTATCAGTATTTTGTTCTAATACAGTAAACACAACAAACTTGCATAACCATGTATGAAATGTATGAAAAGTTTATATCATTTATATTAATGTGTAAATTTTGAAAAAAAAGAAAAACAAAATAGTTTTGACTTCAACTGTTACAAAGTTACAACAATAGTATTTTCCATAACAACACGTTTATGTAATATTATGAATAACAGGTCATCTTAAAAGTAAATGATATTTTTTAACATATTTGTTCTCTATCATAATCAAGTGGAAATACAGACAATAAAAAAAGAAACAGAAACAGGAAATCAAATAATCTCTAAATGGTTCCAAATTTCAGAAGCATATTTTTGATATGCTTTTACTAATAAATTCAAATTTTTTAAAATTAATACATATAAGAAAGAATGAAAAACAAAGACATCAGGGCTTTTGATCAATACAATAATCAATTTACATAAATATATGTTTCAAAAGCTTTTAAATATACAATATATCTTTAATATTGATTTGCCTGTCAAATATCTCTAGACAAGATAGCAAGTTTACTAATAAATAAATTGGCTAAGATATTGTGTAAATAGGCATATCAAATTTTTGATATTTGTCAACATAATTCTTTATAAGTGTAAAATATCTGATCTATAACATAAATATACCGATTTGTCATGGAAAATTTAAAGAAATATGCATAAAAAACTTATACAATCAAACTAGGATATGTTCAACATTTTAGTTAAAAGACAAAATTTCTTTCCGGTATTTTTCTTGTGTATGTTTAAATGTTACAAGAAAAGCTCTAACCAATGAAATGACACCTCTATTAAGAATGGAACTGCTCTAAATATTAGCTATCAATATTGAATTCTTAACCTTTAAGAACTCTGTCAAGTTTAGCTCTAGAAAAAAATCACAGTGGATTACACAGAGACACAACCGATGGCACTGACACCAAAATCTGTGCAAGATCTCTAAATGGCTCTGGTCCTGTCACACAAGTCAAATAAATGTATCACATAAACATATGAAAAGCAAACTAGCTTATACTTAGGTGAAACATTTCTATTATCGAAATGATTGTTATATGACTAGAAAAATAAGTGCATCCAATCTTCTTGAGACAGGAAAATGCCAGCAAAACTATTTGCACACTGTTCATAAGAATCACACAATTCTTTACAGTTTTACAATTACATATCCTTTGAATATCTAGTCTACTACTGTCAACAGATTTTGCAGAAAGAAAAATCATTTCAAGAGCTTTACAAATCTACATGTGTTGTTCTACTTTTCTATTCCTAGTAACACTTATTACAGTAAAAACAAAGAAAACGTGCTTTTTTAAAGTGTTTCTACATTGTAAATAAAATTATTTAAAAAAAAATTCCTACTTGTATTTGTTAGCTTACATATAAATACCACGGAATGCACAACTCTTACCGCTCCATACATAAATATTGGCTTATCTTAAATTTATTCCTGTTTTTCTTCCCTTTTTTCTGCAACCTGATTCAGGACTTATTGTGTTTGCCGAAGCACTAGCATAGCAAACATAACTAAATGTCTTCACACATAATGTACATCTTAATGCCATGTGTGTGTATGATAATAAACTTAATCATTATGAACACACTAGGAAAAATGATAATATAACCTAGTTATTGGCACAACTCAATTTTTTTTAAATATAAAGATTATCAAAAAGCAAGCTGACAAAAAAAAATTACAAAGCAAAATGTAGACTCGGTATAAATAAGTTATCACACTATTTAACAATAATGATATGTTGGTAGGCTGATTATCATGGATGGATAAATTATATCACAGGACATGTAGTGGTCATGGAAACATAACTGTCATGGAAACATCTCCTGAGTTTTGATTGGTTGTTATCGCTGATGGATATCAAATGTGGCCTCCTGACCCCCGACAAAATCTTCCTGATCAGGACCGTCTACCATAAAGTCATCCTCTTCATCAAGTCGAGACATTCGGAACTGACTGGAAACACAAACATACTTGAATAACTACGTACATGAATATTTCATTCTCTCATCTAAATGACATCACAGCATGCATTGTATTCAAAGGTCAATGGAACTGTACATACAGACTGCTTGTTTCTAATTTATGTTAAAAAATCTATTTGCTTTGAGTAATGATTAAACTATCACTTTAACACTTTATTGCACTTTAACGGTGTCTCTTTAACGTGAATTTAATCAGATGCGAACTGTTTATTTCTGTGTACAGCCTCTTTATATATTTCAAGTGAGGGCACCTGAACTTATTTTTCACAAGTGGTAACCAAAAAGTTAAAATAACTTCTTCTGGTGTTTAAAAATGAAATATATTCAACTTTCATTACAACAAACATTTATGCCACATTCAAATGATACTTTCTTTCAATATCACTAATACCTGGTTTGAAGCCAAATAAAACAGTGGAATTAATATTCTGATGATTTACTGCAATCAATAAGTTTATAAAGAAATAAGCTACTGATATATTAAACCACTGTAAAACATGAAAGAAAATAGAGTAAGAATTTCGGTCTATATACTGGTACATGTTAATCTTTAGTTAAACTGGAAACTAGATACTTCTATAGCTACAGCAAAATCAACATTTCTGTAAAGTTACAATGTTACACGACACAGTCTCTTGATCATTTCAAAAAGGGAACAGTCAAGTGGGCAGGTGGTCAGGCAGTGGGGCAAGTAGAGAAAAACTACCAAAGACTGATACTGCTCTTAACAGGCCACATTCTCTTATGGTGAGCATCTGTCTATCTTTTCTTATGGTAATGTTTATAATGAGTTATAATAACAACACACAATACTTACTATACAGCACTCTTCTTATAGTCATGTTTATAATGAGTTATAATAACAACACACAATACTTACTATACAGCACTCTTCTTCCTTCTCATGTACATTATAACAATGATGACAACGATCATAAATACAGTCAGACAGCTAACTATCACTGCCACTGTGACCTTCACATTCTCTGTAATGTTGAAAGAGTTGCACAAATATGACACAACAGCAGAAAAAAAATGGAGAAAAAAATGTTAACAACAGCAGAAAAAAAAAATTCTTAACAAATGTTTGCACAATTCAAAGAGTTGTTTTCATCTGAAGAATGGTACAATAAACTGATTCCATATAAAACTCCTTCAATACATTTTTTATAATGACTTTCACACATTGTGCTAAATGTCTTTTGTTTAACTATCTTTAATAGAACATATGTTATACATGAAGCTTACACTGAAGTTGTTACTTCAATATACAACTTCTACATGTCTCTTCTATCTCACAAGAAAATTCAGGTATGTATCAAGGCTCAAGCCTGTGGCCCCTGAGTTAAGACTGTAATATAACATTTTCGTACATTTTCATCAACAACTTAGGTAACAACATGACTAGCTAGATAACTGAAGGAAAATTCACTTACTTGCAGTATCATCTGCTGCTTGTGGTTTCACATGTTTTGGGATATGGCAACAGTTTTCATAACATGTATTATCTATACTATAAAGGTGATTTTCTACATTCACATGCTCTGACTTATTCAGGAACTCTCTGTAATTGTCCTGTAGTTCCTTTAGCTGAGCCTTATTTGGAGCAACAAATCTCATGTCTACACTTGCCCCATCACAGCAGTGCACTGTTGGATCTGAAATTACAAACCGTTGACGATGATGCAGATCTGATGTTAACTGTAAACAAAGTTCACAGATTTTTGCATTTCAGAAATTCTGGTGTATAGACAACACCATCACCTTATTAAATTACTGCACTATTATCATACCCAACATCAGTGGGACCATGTCAACAATAATAAAAAAAATCAAGAAATCAGTAAAACCGATGGATGCTCCCCGAATAAATGCCAATTCCAAAAGGGCTATTGTTTAATTTGTATTTTTTTAAAGTATGAAAAATAACAAAGGGCAATAACTCCTAAATTATGCAAAATAGAGTTACGGTTCTTGCACGCTGCACTTCTCCTCACAGAGTTCTATCTACCAATAAAGTTTCATGTTAATATCTCTTATACTTTGTGAGATATGCCCCAGACAAAAAATAAGGATGAGAAATTTCAAAGGGCAATAACTCAAAAATTAATAAAGCAAGAGTTATGGTTCTTAGGCACTGCACTGCTCATCAATGAGATCTATCTACTTATAAAGTTTCAAGCTGATAACTCTTATACTTTGTGAGATATGCCCCGGACAAAAAATAAGTATGAGAAATTTAAAAGGGCAATAACTCAAAAATTAATAAAGCAAGAGTTAGGGTTCTTGTGCACTGCACTGCTCCTTAATGAGATCTTACCACCTATGAAGTTTGGTCTTGATATCTCTCATAGTTTTTGTTATGCTCCAGGCAAAATTATGATGGACGGACGAACGGACAGACGGGACGGACGGACAAAGCGGCAACTATATGCTCGCCCTCGGGGAGCATTAAAATACAGGATGTCAGTTTGCTTTCTCTTAATATTCCAAGACACCTTGCACAGAAATGCCTTGAAATAATCATGAAAAGTGTGAAACATAGATGTATATACAAATATGGGAAATATTACAAGTCTTCATAGTTCTAATTACTGCTTCAAAGTAGTGTTATATGAATATGCCATGAAGGACAAATGCAGACAGTAACATTTAGTGACAGATATAGAAACACAAAACAGCTTAACATCATGTGGTTTGATTTGAATCCAACAACTTCAGAATTGATGACCCAATATAAATATCTAACAAATTCAAAAATTAGTTGCAATTTATAACAAGGAAATATGTACATATATTAAAATGTTGTAAATAAACATGTAGCAATCTCCAGAGATTCATTATATGATAAACTTAGAAAGAACATGCTTATAAGTACTTGCAAGTTTCTGTTGGTAATGACTACTGAAGACTCACAGACACTGTTTTTTTATTTACTCCTATTGCTTATGTGACTGATCAGGAAATACAACTTTGGGGCTTGTTAATGTCTGGTTAATTCAACACAATATAATGTGAAAATTGTCAAACATGGCATCAGCTGTCTTAGAGACAGTAGGCAATCATTTGGTCTACATTTATAACAATCACAAGAACAAACTGAAGATGAATATTCTTGCATTTCTGCAAAACATACTTACCGACAATATGCATTTGAGTAACGCCACACTGACATCTGGTATTTACTTTCTTCACAATATATTGTATCAATTTCTTCATTGTTAGGTCGTACTTGGTAGCTGTTCCATTTTCATCAGCTAGGGTATCGCAATCTATGTCATTTATCTTAATGGAGACATCACCTTTAGCTGAGAATCTTTCCATACATTTCTTCTTGTTGTCTGCCCCAAAGGACGGATTGATGAGGGCAAACATATCAGTACTTCTCAACTGCTCTGATGAACACCGGCTGATTGTCCGAGACATGCCATATTTACTGTTACACAAGAAACACATGGTAAATTCTGAGTGCTCTTCATTTAAACTAAGCTTTGAAAGACCCTGCATTATGTATAAATGATGACATTTCAAATACAGACAAATAATACAAACACACAACCTTTGGCTTGAAATGCCATGAGTTTGACACCTACTAAAAAGTGAATTCACCATTCAAAATCCTTTCATCAGTGTAGATGCTGGTCAAACAAGAAACAGACTATGGTATTATAAAGGAATTTAGAATTATGTATAACTATGATACACACAAAAGTTTCACTAACATTTCGTAGAAACAGTTCTTTCACCAGTTCTTTAATACAATACAAGACCAAATATTTGTATCTTTTTAACAGTTACTGTAAACCAATGAACAAAATCTCAAAAGTGTCTGAAATTCTTTTAACAGAAATCTGACTTACTTTGGGTCGAGAATGAATGGATTCACTCCTGGAGTGAGTACATTGGTTAGATGTTCTGACACTCCAGTGTATGTTTTCCCAATTACAAGAGCATCTACGAGACCAGCCTCACTGACTGTCCAATCATCTTTCAATGTCGTCTGTCTTGTGTCGTAAATTGCCACTCCTGTACCCTGGCCCTTCATACTGGGCTGTAAAATCGTGTATGATACAGTAAAAGCATTTGTCTAGACTTATTCAATCATTACTCCCAAGTTGTATTTCAGAAACAGCATAAATACTACTTAAAACTGGGTGATTATACGAACTGCAAGGAGAGAGGCCATTTGATTATTTTTCATTTAACAGGTATTGGTTGTCTACCCTTTAAACACGTAGCCAACAGGCTTACAACAACCACTATCTTAGAAATGAAAGAAGTTTGTTACACATGAATTACATGCTTTCTGCACAATTCGCATTTTCAGCAGATTGCTTTGACAAGAATGTATCATTTAACTATTGCTGCGAGATAAAGATCATTGAACTATAAATATTACCGCAGGCTGTGAGTTGAAAGGGACAACAAGCAGACCATTTTTCTGTAGAAAATCCTTGAGGTAAACAACAGACATGTTCTTGTTTGTTCTGCCATCCACCATAACCATTGCATAGTTTGTCATATCAAAATGCTTGGACACTGAAATACAGAAAAGAAAGAGAATGGGAAAGGTACTTCTCTGAGAAGCAAACATTACATCTGGAAAACTTGACACAAAGCTTATAAAGTGGAGAAAAAAAAATCACAGTTTTATAAATTGTTTTATGGTATGCAAGCAAGGAACTGATAAAACCTGAGATTTTAATAATTATTTTTACCTGCAAGGTCATAAAAATGTAATATTTCTGAAATTTACTACTGCAAATTACAATCAAAATTCTACAAAAGAATCTGATTTCTGCACTTATTGGCACTATATGGATTCTAAGAGTGATTTTCTATTTGGAAATGCCTGTGTGTAGATGAGCACATCTGACAACAACAACAACAACAAGGTGTCAGTTTAGTATGGTGAGTAGAAGGTATTTTCAAAGGTAATCTACCTTGAGGCTACATTTCACATATATTATCAAAAAATTAAGTTGAGTATAAAATGGAGTCTGTAATATTTCATATAAGCATTCAGCTGAAAAGTCATCTTTCCTCGTTAAAAATTCAGTCATATTATTGACTTACACTGCAGTTCAACTTTCTGGAATCCGCCATCTTTGTCCACCATTATCTCATTAATGTAGACAAATTCATGCCTAGGTGGTGGAGACGAGGCTGTAAAGAGAAATTTATAACAAAACATAAGATAAGTTGATAATAACCAATCAATAAACTAGATAACTTGGTCTAACACTTCAGTCTGAGAAACACCAGTCTGAGCTATAAAGTAAGACTTGAAGATCAACTAGAATTTCCCGCAGGTAATTTTATCATGCATATACACAAAGTATTAAAATTAGGCTTTTCAGGCTGTTGTTATTGATATAATATAATGACTGTTTGCATTAATTTTCCTTTTCAGATGTGCCCTCATTTGATTACAGATATATACAATGTATGATGTTAAAATGGAAAATTTTAGTCTCATAACATTGTGACTATCTGATAAGCATTTTTAACTCAAGTTAAGCTTAAAATCAGAACTGTAGTTTATTTGTACATGTAATTTCTGTTACTGGAAACAAAGTCTTTTGTATAACAGAAAGGACTTCAAACAACATGAAAACAGAATTATTTAACCCTTAACATGCTGGAACCGAAAGTGATTAGCCTTTGCCACCAGTAAAAAGCCAGGCCAGCCTGCACATCCATGCAGTCTGACCAGGCTCTATACTGTTGGTAGCTCCATTTTTGTATTTTGATATCGAAATCCCTTAAACCTGAATGGACTGTTCCAAATTCAAAGCTGGGCAAATCCATTACAAAATTTCAGCATGTTCAGGGTTAAATAAAAAAGACACGAAGCCCAAAGATAATTACTTGTACTTTGTTTCTGGGTTGAAGTTGACATTGTGCTTGGCTTCTGTGTTGTGACAGATGTGTTGTTTGGTTTTTGTGTTGAAACCGGAGTGGTACTTGGTTTCTGAGTTGACACCGAGGTTGTGTTTGGCTTTTGTGTGGATACTGATGTCTTTGCAGTAGATGCTGATGTGTTGTCTGGTTTTGCAGCAGATGTTGTTGTGTTGTCCAGTTTTGCAGTTGACACTGATGTGTTGTCTGGTTTTGCAGTGGATGTTGTTGTGTTGTCTGGTTTTGCAGTGGATGCTGCTGTGTTGTCTGGTTTTGCAGTGGATTCTGATGCGTTTCCTGATTTTGGGGTAGATACTGATGTAACAACTGGTTTCTGAGAGGAAACTGAGGCATTTACTGAGTCTGGTGTTGGAACTGATGTGTTGCCTGAATTCTCTGGTGCTTTGGTTGATGTAACTACTGTTGTCTGTGTATTGTTTGATATGTTGACTGGTTTCTGTGTTGTTGCTACTGTTGGGACCGATGTATTATCTGTTTTTTGTTTTGTAGATGTGCTACTGTCAGCCTTCTTGGTTGTAACAGATTCACTTGGAGAAGCGGTAGGTTTCTGTGTTGTTGGCATATTTGCTGCTGCTGAAGCAGTGGTTGGTTTCTGTGTTGCCGGTCCACTAGAGGTATCATTCTTTGTGGTCCCACTTGGTGGTTTCCCTGCCTGGGTAGTTGTGGTACTTGGAGGCTGTTTTGTAGTAACACCAGGTGTAACTTTTCCTTCACCTGGATTATCTGTGCCAGTTGTACTGCTGGGTTTCTTTGGCTTTAGTGTTGTTGTACTATATAAAACTGTCCATGAAGCATTTGAAGTTACAACTGGTTTGGCAGTTGTTGTAGAAGTTGATGGGCCACCACCTTGTCCTAAAGAACTGGTATTGTCACTACTTGGTTTGGAAGTTGTCTTGTTCCCAGGTGGAGTCGTGGCAACAGCTCCTGAAGACTGTGTAGAAACTGAAGTATTGTTCTCAGCATATGATCCACAAGACAACAATACACCAAGTAATGCTATGGTACAAACTCTCCCCGGTTCCATCGTTGTCCAATATTGTGAAACTGCAAATAAAGAATTAAGGCTTGAACAATTCAGGTCTAACAGGCAAATATAGTCAAAAGAATTTGAATTTATAATAAAATGGCACATAATTATCATTAAACATGATGGTACAGATCAAAGTAACACAGTATTCCAATAAGCCGAGCTGGAAAAATTTCAGTCTTTTATTACATTTAGTTGAAAGTGGGAACTTAAAGTTTGTCAGTGTGCAGAGACTTTCACATTAATGGTTAAGTTTACTAGTAAACTAATCAAAGCATTTTATCTTAAAATTAACACCATCTCTTTCATTGTTATTCACTTGACCAAATGTAAAACTATTAAAGATTTGTTAATTGTAGATTTCTTAAGTACTGGAAGAAATTTAAGCACACAAAGTAATTCATGAAATCAATATTAACTAAACAAGAAATCAGTTTTAAGGACAGCTATATCCCATAGCTTTTTCATCCTCATGATGAGGGTTGGTTGTAAAGCTGATGTACATTTGTAGCTAAGACAGTATTGCAGGCAACCCTTGAAACTTAAAACATTTTTATGCATCATTATCTAATGTGTTACTCTGAGGTGATGGATAACCATCTACTATGTATTATTAGACGATTAGCGCTTAGTTTTAAGTTGCATGGCTATTTTGAAATTCTTTCATGCTTGAAGAAGTTCTGGCCCAGACAAGTGAAATGGACCCAATTTTTTACCTTAAACATCTAAGTGTCACCTTGACATTGTGGGTAGTGACCTGGGTATGGGTTCTGCAGACTGTCTCATGATGGTGACCATTTGTGCCAGGTAATTTCCAAATCCTTGCATGCTTGAAGAAGTTATGACCCTCTAAGTGAGACCTTGAGCTTGGGGCAAGGGACCTGGCTGTTGCACTCTGCACATCTTCCCTTGATGGTTAAGCTAAATTATTTTAAAATCTTCCAAATAGTTTGAAAGTTATGGAGTGAACACGAAAAAGTATGAGGAATTTATGACCCTTTAAGTGTGACCTTGACCTTGGGAGTAGGGACCTGGATTTGCACTCTGCACATGGTCTCATATGTTAAACATTTGCATCAGGTAAATTTCACAATCTTCCCAGTAGTTTGGAATTAGTGGAGCAGACACAAATTATCAGTGAATGGACAGATAGATCGATGGAAGGATGGACAGACATACAGAGAGTGGGACAAAACCATTCCTAGATCACCTCCTGCTCTCATGGCAGAGGATGAAAATATAAAAAAAAATCAAGGTTTAATAATTTATTGAAATTTTAGTCAAGGAAACTGACATGTTTTTAAACTAAAACTGTATTAGTATCCACAGGACACTGGTGTCCTGACCTCTTAAATAACGTTATATACTGAACAGTAGATATACATTTAAAAGACATTGTCCAACACTTGTTGCCTGCTTTTTCTTGAAAATTATTTCATTTGTAACTACAGCAAGGTGTGGTAGTTTTAGATCAGCCTGTTGTGTCAATAAACAGTAATTTTAAAACTGTTCTGTCAGCTGTCACTTCACCAATGCTTTCAAATTTTGTAAAACTTAATGTTAGAATTAGCTCACATTTTATAACATAGAAACTCAATTGTTTCTGAAAAAAAATCTTTTGCCCAGTATTGCCCTCTTCATTCATTTTAGAAGTATTGCCTAGTCCAACTAATTGTAAGTGAGTTGAGATATTGTATAATTTTTTTGTATGGTACAATATAGTGAGATTCTGACCTAAAAACAAAAATATCTCAGAATATGCTCAAGATGTCACTTGAATTAATTTGACTATCTAGAGTATTGCCCAACATGGGAAAACCTGGCAGGTTCACCTGCCCTAGGTTCATTGTTACAAACCCTGCCCGTCACTCAGCATTAGCTTAAAGCTTACCAAAAAAGGTAAATACTTATATTCAGTGTGATTTACCGACAAATTGGTAACAAGACAAATCGGTAACATGACTTTATATAGTAAAAAAGGGAGAAATTGATAACAACTGTGATATTGTATGTACCCAGAAAGGTGATAAAGTAGGTGTGAAAAGGCATGCCGGGGTACTCTGCTCATCATAGAAAGGTGTTAACAACACGTTAAAGAAGTTATTAGTTTGTCTTAGGTAATTATAGTTTATATAATTTGTGTTTGTCATGTAATTATCATTATTAAAATTGATTCTATAATATTATAATTATAGTTACTAATAACGACGTCGAAGGTAATAATGTATTCAATGATTATAGCTTGATCTTTGATTTAAATCAGTTTATAATCTAATAACGGCAATGCGTTAAAATATAAACACATTTAAAATATATAAAACTTTTACAATATACTGCAACACATAAGGTTTCAATACTCAATATTTCAATAACTAACATCTGTTCATACTACTCTATCACTATCTCAACTATAAACAATAACCAACAATATTTCTATTGTTACTGATTTCTCCGTTTTTTTACTATATAAAATCATGTTACCGATTTGTCGTGTTACCGATCATTTGTTCGGTTACCTTCAGTGTTACCCCTTTTCAACAATAAAGGATTTGGCCTGAATCAAAACCACACAAGTATACATGTATTCCATTCTCAAAACTAATCAAATCAGTGTATATTTGAACATATCATTTTCCTCCCAGTTTGATGAAAAAAATCTAGCAGACACAAATTATCAATATTTTGTTTCTGTTACTTTTAATATTATATTTGTGTTACAGTTCAAATTTGTGTACCTGATTACTTTAACAAATAAAAATAGCTGTGAGAGGTTTTCAACTTTTCCCACCTTCTACGCCAATTTACTCATCTGTATAATATTCACATGAACACTTTACATCATCAGAGCTTTGTGTATTTAAAACAATAATATAAATAATCGCTCTTTAAAAGATAACAAGATAATATTTACAAAATTATCCCACCTGTGAAATGTGTCAACTTCCGGTTACCTGAGGGTCTTTTTGTGTTTAAAACGCATTGGATACGATTTTTACGGATAGGATAATTGAAATACGGCAATGACTATCTCTTTTGAAAACAACTCATTGGGAAACAAACGTGTACTCTACAGGCGTGACCTTCAGGAATATGATACATGAAACATCAGAAACCAAAAACAAATTATCTGAGAAAGGAAAAATGAATAAGAACTCTGGATAGGTTTTTTTTAAATATCGTCTTAAACAGGGCCTCAGTTAAGGCCCTGGCTTAAAGTATACTCGGGGGTCAAGAGTTTATATGTCAAAACTGTTTTTAAAAATCTACAGAAGAACTTGTACATCTATCGTTTGAATGTGGCTATATTCAATTGTAAATAAGAGATGCAACCAGAGAAAAACTGAACATTTCGGTAAGCGAATTGCTACAAAGGTTTTTGGACAGTGTTGTTAAGGTGAAAAAACGAGTGTCATCGGTAACAAAGGTACATACAGAGGTCACATACAGAAACCTTTATTTTATTGTGAATGAGAGATTCTTTCTGTCTTCAGTCATCGAAACAATGTTGTGTTAACATAATATGAGACTGACTACACACACACACACAAAAATCAAGCAAAACATCTGTATTCTTTTTAGTTTGAAAAGTTTCAACAAGACAACCACTCTCCTCGCAGTGATCTTCCCCTTCTTTCGTTAGAGAGATCTCTGCAGATCGTCGGGTTAACCAATCTCCTCGCAGTGATCTCCTCTTCTTTTGTACTGAAAGTATGTAAGAGAAGTAACCGCTGTGTGGAGTCTGAAAAAAATACTGTACTGAAATTATGAAAGGGAAGTAACCGCTGTTTGAAAGACACACACAAAAAACAGCAAGTTGTTTCCCTTGCTCAGGGCTTAGAACGATAAACTGTAATAATCGGAGAAAAATAATTTTCTTGTTTTTTAGAAATGTGCAAAAATTTATTTAATTTCTTTTGCAAACTTTAAAAGAAAAAAGTGCGTTTTCTTTTTGAATGAAGACTTTGTTTTATTGCTTTTATGAAAAAATTAATGTTTATGAAAAACGAGAAAGAATATTTATTTTAAAAATTAACCTGTAATTTTGTCGAAGGAATCTTGAATAAATAGCTTGTAAAATGTTCTAAGAGCATACTTACCTGGTACAGGGAACACCGTGATCAGCAAGGCGGTTTCCCCAGGAAGAGGCCCTTCCATTGCACTTCGGTTGGGCTGACGCCTGCGATAGCCCCAAATGTGGGTTACTCGGGTACGCAATTTATTTGTGTGGGGACTGCGTTCGCGCTATCCCTGTAAAAACAACTAAGTGGCCTATGTGAGGAAGAAGGAAAGTATTCCTTTCTTGGTGAAGCTGTGACTCTCTTTTTTTTTCACTCATAACGGCAAGTTTAGTAAGCACTCCTATAAACTGTTATTCAAAGCCTGCATTTCTGCTTTTCTGACCTGGGGATTTGGTTGTATAAACTCATATCTATGTGGAAAACAGGTACAGCAAAGTTAACAGGTCTTTCATCAATTTACAGTAGATACTCAGTGCAGAACTTCATACCTCTCAGTTTGGGAAATGAGGAATACAGACAGTGAAGAACATTTTACCGGTATTAAAATAACATCTGGTATCGGTCTTGAACATGAGATTAGTGTGGCGGCGTGGCCGAGTGGTTAACGCATCTGACTAGTATTCAAAGGATTGCTAGCTGCACGGGTTCAAACCCAGTCAGGGGCAAGCCGTTGTTTCCTTGAGCAGGAAACTTTACACTCGTTGCTTAGTACTGGTTGGTTCCAGGAACGGATTCGAGAGTGTGTCTATAAGCTAAAAGCTTCCTACACAATCGAACTAAAATAAATTTTGTATAAAACATGAGAATATATCAAAACACGACTTAATTTCCAAATTTTTATCCAAGTTCTTTTAGATGTACTGCCTTCTCGTTATAGTAAAGGTACATCATGATTTCCACGAAGGTATAAAAAGTCTATGTTAACTTTTCATGCTATAATCTGGAATCATTAGTCATTAAAAAGAATTTCCCTAAGAAAGCAGGACCCAGTTATTCTTGTGAAACAATAATACTTGATACTGATAAAAACATTTTGACCTATATTTTCTGCGAACCATCAGTAAAATGTTTTTGTTTTTTTTGGGATGACATGCGAGTCCGTACACCGTTTTGCTGACTTTACTTGAAAAATGATGACGCACGACATGTTTATAGGGGTATGTAAGAGAAAGCAAGAACACAAACAATGAACACTTGGCGAAAGAGAAATTGTAACAAACTTTGTGAAGGGGAAAACTGCGACAAATTTGGTAAGGGGACTGGCTTTTGCATGCACACAGAACGTTTAAGACTTCATTTGCAATAAATCAGGATGACAAGTTGTTTTTTCCCCAAAGATTTCGTTCGCATATTATTCAGTTCCTTTTTTCTGTCTGGATAAAAATCGGACCATAGCTTTTGAAAGTGATTCAGTAAAAACATGGATTTTTTTATCTTCTGTGATGTGCTATTCACAAATGTTACTTTTTTTTTATTGTATATGCATTTGCTTATCCCGTTTAAACTTTATTTGTATTTTTACGAAACCTTGAACTCCAAGTATACAAAATTTTATGCGAAGAAAAAATAAAACCACACACATACACACTGTAAATGTATAATGTCAACCAGATCGCCAGTCGACACAGTTTGTAAAGCGGGGTGACGTCAGGTTGAATCAGAATGGTAATCAGTTTTATAAAAAAAAAATGTATAAAAACATTCGGATGACATGCTACATACTACTAGTTGGATTCATTCCAAAGGTAAACACAATTGTACATACATAGTTCACTGACACACGATTAATTACATATACATGTACAAAAGCATTAGTTTAAACTCAACATTCAATACACGCTATTCTGTAGCTTAATACCTAAAACCCTTTAGCCTTAATATAGACTATACGTCTGTGCTTTCAAAACCACATTAAATTTACGAGCCGATATAAGTAAATCATTTCTTCTATACAAAAGCGAACCCGATATCTTTAATCCTCCTTGTCTGTGAGTGACAATTTGCATTTATTAAATCTCACTTTTATAATTCTAATATATATTTACTATAGGTAGATCAATAGTACTTTAGGCCACCGTTTCTTACTGTATATTTATTTTGTTCAAAAGTGTGGAGCGGCAAAAGTTTCTTATGTGAAAGGCATTTTAAATTAACCGATTTGGGAACATTAAATGGAAAAGTAACGCGTGCTGGATACATTACATTTTTTTCCGCTGGAATACAAAAAAAAGCCAATATAATTTCTGTTTTTTTGCACGTGGAAAACATAACGAATATGAATATTTGACTTATGATAATGTAACAGATGTTACTATACATTGTGTCTGTTTTGTGAATTGAATATCAGATATGGGGGCATTAAAATCGAAATTCTTTCGATCTAAATCAGGATCTCGAAAAGAAAAGGGAGACAAATCAGTGAAAGAGAAGAAGCAAAAGAAGACGGTTAATCTACCAGAATCACACTCCGCTAGAAAAACAGTTGATCCAAGACTTCCTTTCTCCAATTATAGGCAAATATTCAGCATACGCAACGCCTGGAAAGCTATCCAGCGGTCCTTGGAAGAATGCGCTACGGAAACGTTTATCAGGTAACAAATGAAGGATAACTTGTCTTAATTTGCATCATGTTTTTGTTTGTAAATATTTACTGCCGATATGTCTGTCGCTGTATATGTAGACCTTATTCGAGAAAAAGTAAGGTCGATGCTTTGTAGTTTTTCAACGTTATATTAACATTAATTTACGGTCAGACTTCGCTAACCACTCCCGTAGGCCAAGTGTTAATTCTCAACAGGACTGACCATTATATAAAATCTCGTCAATTAGACATAAGAGAAAAAAAATGTCTGTAGATCTGTGCTTTAGTCTGAAGAAAATGTTGTTACCACTGTAAGGGAAAAAGAAAGAAAGAAAGAAAACAGCCTGGTGGTCTTGTGTTAAGCTACGACAGTGTGTGCAGTAAAAGGCAGCTGTACAATTATATACAAGTAACTTTT
This sequence comes from Cyclina sinensis, assembly GCA_012932295.1. Taxonomy (NCBI): domain Eukaryota; kingdom Metazoa; phylum Mollusca; class Bivalvia; order Venerida; family Veneridae; genus Cyclina; species Cyclina sinensis. The sequence continues at coordinate 2,757,498 of JAAONU010000011.1, forward strand.
TATTTCCAACTTGCTGTTGTACAGGGTAGGAAACGATCAACTTAATGGGGGCTGTATCTTAAGGTTTTAGAAAAATGAAGTCTTTTCCAGCTCAGGACACACTTCACTTACTTCGGAATACATGTATATTGTGAAGTTGCTCTGTTTATTCAAAGTCAGCAAAACTCAAGATTTCCGATTTATCGTACTAATCCCGATAGTATCAAATTATCCGTAACCAGTTTTCATGTACAAGTTTTAGGGTCACGTTATCGCACTTCTCTTCTATCGCATTATAGTAATAAGATTAACGTAAATATTTAACTGGACTTAACAGGTTCTTTTCAGGTTTAATCTGTCACGTTTTGACACCTTAAATCTGTAATGACGTGTATTGACTCGTCCGAACTTAATAACACATTCTATATTTTACATACAAGTATGAATACTTTTCCAAAACACTTATGTAAATAATAGAAACTATTAATCAAAATCTAAACGAAAATACTTTTGACAAAGTTCTCAAGCTAAATCATAATAGAACGAAGATTGTAAATGTTCAATATTTGGTTCTATTGTGTAAAGATACAACCCCAGTCTATATCTTTCAATGACATGGTATTTGTAACATCGCCAAATATCATATTTATCATTTATTGAATAGTTTGACTTACCATTCAAAAGAATGAATGCACCCATGATTTTTGCTTCAAACGCTGATATAAACTGTTATAGACTTTTATCTTCAAAAAGGCACATAGGTTGCATATTACATTTGTGTTTGAATTGATACCTTGAATGTTGAGTTTTATACATGAATTTGCCGTTATCACTCCAGCACTCGTACAGACACCCTTATATATTATTAAACTATACTACTCAAAATTTGATAGGGATCACTTTTTATTAGGGATGGCAACGAATACCAAAATCAATACTCGAGTACTCGGTCATTTTTCCGATCGAGTACTCGGTTACTCGGATGATTTCCAATGATCTTCAAAGTTTTATCACTATTAACACCGTCTGCATGCTACTTTCGTTTTCTATTTAAATTCATAGATGTGTAACTATAAATAGGACTGCAAGAGAGGTAACTTAGAATAACCATCAAACAAATTAAATCAACATTATATTTTATAACGTTTTAATTAATGCAATATCAAATTTAAAACATGTATAACAGTTCATATATCTTTTTTTCTTCTTGAAATTATATAGACTGGTCTGTTTTCAGAAGGATGCTTGAAGCGTAAATGATTTAACATGTTTGTAGTTCCACCAGTATACGTTATTCCACAGCTACATAATGTACATTTAATAGTCTTGCTATCAGCACAGCGTTTGAAATATTTCCAAGCATTAGATTTCGCAGACGGCACTTTGACTCTTGAAATTATAATATCTTATTCTAAACAAAAACTTTATCAATATATAAAAAGTTAATGATATTTCTGGATTTATATGCGTAAAGAAGAAAAGGGAGTTACTCTCCTTTATTGAGTAAAGAAAAACAAACGCTTAATCGGGTCTAATATACTACCTTTAATCTAACATTCATAATAGCAATCCGGCCATTTGCTGTTTTCAAAACATATACCTTAAAACAAGTTTCGGCTACAAACTCTTACACAATTAAAGGTAATTAAATATTATAAGAGGCCGAATGACGTAAGCGACACCGGTGTTCAATCCCATGCGCGTGTCAAACTGTTGATCGCCTCGTTAAATTAACGATATCATTTTCGCACCTCTTCAAGGATGTTTTGATTGCATTTAAGAGGTATTTATGAAGATACATGTACATCTCCAAATTTCTGAACTAATTTAATACACCAACCTTTCTAAATCGCAAAAAAATAGAAATTATATATTTTTGCCGAGTAATCGAATATCAGATTTGTTAACCGATATTCGGACGTTCGATCGAGTACTCGGTTAACCGGTTACTTGTTGCCATCCCTACTTTTTATTTCTTAAACATTTTTTAATGATAACCTCAAGATAACTGATTTTTTCTCATACATGTAGTTTATTCATTTGTCCAGCAGATTTTGATTGTTTACCTGCACGTGGCTCGAGATGCACGGGAAAAGCGATACCCCTGGAAAAATGGTGCACCGCGGACATGTACCTTCATGTACACATCCGTTTTATTCAGACTTCGCTTGTGCATGGTAACGTTTATATCGAACCTAGCACTGGTCATGGCAAATCTACGGCAAAGCCGGCGTATTGACAATGAGGAGATGAATAGGGGTAGGGATGCTTGAGGCTGGGCGTTCCCAACGGCACGTGGCAGGTGTCCTTGAAGTGTCCCAGAGCACCGTTGCCAGGATGTGGCGACGGTTTCAAACTTACGGGTATGTCACGCATCTGACCCCAGTGCTGTTCACTGGGTGTAGATTTTGTGTGGACTTCACTGATAGGCGAGTGCGAGTATGGAAATCCGCAGATGAGCATACGGCACCCGTATGTGTTGCTACCCATGACTGTCATGGCGGGGGCTCGGTCATGGTTTGGGCGGGCATTAGCATGCAGGGAAGAACGGATTTGCACATTGTTCAAAACGGCACATTGACGGCTGTACGATTGGTCAATGAGATCTTAAATGAGTACGTTCGTCCGTACGCTGGTCCTGGCCCTGAGTTCATTTTAATGGACGACAATGCCCGGCCTCACAGGGCAAGGGTCACCGACGAGTACCTGGAGGCAGCAGCCATAGAGAGAATGGACTGGCCAGCAAGGTCTCCAGACCTCAATCCAATAGAGTACGCCTGGGACATGCTGCAGACTGCAATATCTGCTCGCCCAGTCCAGCCAACCACGGTCCCTGGGCTACAGCAGTCCCTTCTGGACGAATGGGCTCGACTCCCACAAGAAAGCATCCGGAGACTGATTAGCAGCATGGGAAGGCGGTGCAGAGCAGTAATCCATGCAAACGGACACCGCACGCGATATTAAAGCAAAATTCAGGCCATAGACTTGATTTTTCCAAAAAGTTCCATTTCATCTCCTGTCTGTGTTATCCCAAATTCGTGCCCCTCCCATGGCTCAGCCTCTGTCACTCTTCAATGGTTTACAGACTTACTCATTTTTTGGTACCTAACTGTTGTCATATGAACATATTTTCAGAATCACAACAAAAAATGTAACCTTTCAACCTTATGTAGTAAATATGCACATTCTTAGTGATCCACATCAAATTTTGAGTAGTATATATGACCATTCTTCAATGTCACATCAGCAGGAGCTATTGCGATTGGAATAATTCATCTTCACACTATTTACGGACCGTCTTCATACTTCTTACGGACCATCTTTATACTGTTAACGGACCATACTCACACTACTTACGCACCATCTTCACGCTACTCACAGAGAGTCTTTATAGAACTTACGGATCATTTTCATACTGTAAACGTACCGTCTTAATACTGCGTACAGAGCATCTTTATAGAACTTACTGACCATTTTCATACTGTTAACGGACAGTCTTTATACTACTTACGGACCGTCTTCAGACTTCTTACGGACCATCCCCTCTAGCGTACCGTCTGCATACTACTTATGGGTCATTCTCATACTACGTACGGACCGTCTTCGTACTATTTACAGACCATGCTCACATTACTTTCGACCATCTGATCATTCTCACACTTCTTACGACCATCTGACCATCCTCTCACACTCTTTACGACCATCTGACCATCCTCACACTTCTTACGACCATCTGATCATCCTCACACTCCTTACGACCATCTGATCAATCTCACACTTCTTACGACCATCTGACCATCCTCAAACTCCTTACGCCCATATGACCATCCTCACACTACCTACGACCATCTGGCCATTCACACCTACTAATGGACCATTCTCACACCACTTACATTGATCAGACCATCCTCACACTGCTTACGACCATATGACCATCCTCACACTACCTACGACCATCTAGCCATCCTCACACTACCTACGACCATCTGGCCATTCTCACACTGCTTACGTCCATCTGACTATCCTCACACTACCTACGTCCATCTTACTATCCTCAAACTAACTACGTCCATCTGACTATCCTCACACTACCTACGCCCATCTGACTATCCTCCAACTACCTACGTCCATCTGACTATCCTCCCACTACATACGTCCATCTGACCATCCTCACACTACCTACGACCATCTGGCAATTCTCACACCACTTACGTTCATCTGACCATCCTCACACTACTAACGTCCATCTGACTATCCTACACTACATACGACCATCTGGCTATTCTCACACTACTTACGTCCATCTGACTATCCTCATACTACTTACGTCCATCTGACTATCCTACACTACATACGACCATCTGGCTATTCTCACACTACTTACGTCCATCTGACCATCCTCACACTACTAACGTCCATCTGACTATCCTACACTACATACGACCATCTGACTATCCTCACACTACCTACGACCATCTGACCATCCTCTCACTACTTACGTTCATCTGATTATCCTCACACTACCTACGACCATCTGACTATCCTCACACTACTTACGTCCATCTGACATTCCTCACACTGCTTACTGACATTCTTCACACTTCTTACGGACCGTCCCCACACAACTTACGGACCATCTTCACACTGCTTACGGACTGTCTTCACACTGCTTACGGGCCATCTACACATTCATTACGGTCCATATTTTGCTACTTACAGACTATCTTCATTCTACTTTTAGAGGTGCCCCTTTGCAAGCTGCAATATTTTTAATCTAAAGTTTCTATCGTTTCTTTCTGTAAAATGAAATGCGGCGATGCCCTGTCAACTTGCTTGCATTTGCAATTATTTAATTTTTATACGGATTGTTTTATAAATTTTGTTTTCCTATTTTAGGTTTTTGACGAACCACCCAGAATACAAAGAAAAATATTCAAGCATCACCGGTATAAAGGACGGAGATCTTGAGGAGTTAAGAAAGAACCAGGATTTTGAAGACAAATCCATGCACATTTACATGATATTTGATGACGTGATAACTAACCTAGAAAATGTGGACAAAGCTTTACAAGATATACAGTTTGGTGCCGCTGACACGAACTTCTCACATAAAATGGTCAAGGTAATTTCTTTCCAATGCCATTTTCTTTTCGAAGACTGTTTTGTGATGAAGGCATTTGCGTCTGGTTGGAAAAGGCCAAGTGTATCAGGCAACTGATGTGACAAGACACATTTCATCCAGATACGACTGACTACTAGAACCCGATCTTTTTTCTTTAAGAGGTTATTTCCTTATGTGTAGGGTTGCAAGAGCTGCTGGACTGGGATATACACATCACAAAATATATTAAACAAACAAAGATCATTTTCAGTCATGAGCCGTAACTGACTGGTGTAGAACAGCTTAAAGTTCTTGTTGAGGCAATTTTGTTCTGAATACTAACGAAAATTACAGAAGAAATAATCAGTATTGTAAGAGACATAAATAAGTCTTTCAGTGTGATTTTAAAAGAGAATGACTTTTACCTAACTTGACTCTTAAAGGATAAAGCTTTTGACAAATCTTTCAAGGCAATGGCGATCAACTGACTGACTATATCTTTTGAACTCACGAATACTTCCAGTCGTCAGTTCAAACTACCTATTTTCATTTTTAAACTGAGGCATTGTAAAAAAATGTTGACCTCTTGTCTTTAATTCTGAAAGAAAATTACTTATCAAGTCTTTACTTAAGTACACGTATCTCTTTGCAGCCAACTGACCTTAGATGTCTAACCATTGGCACATCGAGTTAAAATTTTGCGACAATTTCTGTTTATAGTTTTGATTAGCTGAGAAACATTATTATCATAATTATAGTTAATCTCAAGAACCAGCCACTTTAAAGTTTCAGTTATAGTTTTGTTTGATTTCATCTCACCAAATATTTAAGGAAAAAACATTATTACATTGTATTTCCTTATTTTATTTCTTATAAATTTCAAACTGTTACTTTTGTAAATGTATTTTCCTCTTATGAGGTTCGATTAAGAAGTCTTGTCTCTAGTATGACTTGCATTAGAGATCAGGGATATTAATAAGTCTTGTCTCTAGACTGACTTGCATTAGAGATCAGGGATATTAATAAGTCTTGTCTCCAGTCTGACTTGCATTAGAGATCAGGGATATTAATAAGTCTTGTCTCTAGACTGACTTGCATTAGAGATCAGGGATATTAATAAGTCTTGTCTCCAGTCTGACTTGCATTAGAGATCAGGGATATTAATAAGTCTTGTCTCCAGTCTGACTTGCATTTGAGATCAGGGATATTAATAAGTCTTGTTTCCAGTCTGACTTGCATTAGAGATCAGGGATATTAATAAGTCTTGTTTCCAGTCTGACTTGCATTAGAGATCAGGGATATTAATAAGTCTTGTCTCTAGACTGACTTGCATTAGAGATCAGGGATATTAATAAGTCTTGTCTCCAGTCTGACTTGCATTAGAGATCAGGGATATTAATAAGGCTTTCGTGCACTGGTTTTACCTGTATTTATTACAAAGCTAGTGATCAGTCTAAATTATGGATATCCTTGTGAAAAACTTCTTTGTTTTTAGTTTTTTTTCGTTTCTCAACAACTTACACTAAACTTGGAATCCACATTTGCAAAGGAAGAGTATTGTTTACCAGCACTGCATCACCACACAACTATTACTACTGGGAGCTTCTCTTCGGATTCCTGACCATATCTTCGTGTAATGTCAAGGACTAGGTCTGTCAATACACCAATAGATTCAGTAATAAAATCACGTTGCAGAAACATATGCAGACATTATTATATCGCTGTTTGTTAATAATGATTACTCATCGTAAATGCCAGACGTTTTCCCATTGTCGCGATAATAGTGGTAAATTAGTATTCTAGTATTATCTAAGATCCAAACTTGTAGCTTCACGTGTCGCAAGCAATTGTGCAAGCAACCGGAGAAATAAAGACATAACACACAAATAATTTAGCTCGTAACAAACTAAGTTCAAAAAGAGTCCATCTCGACTAGTTTCTATTTGTTCTCTGTGTGTTGTTACATGATTCTGTTATGGTTAGTCATTTTAATAGACATAGTAAACGATCTGATACTTTTTTCGGTGTCTATGCGTCGAATCTGTCTGTTGGATATTGCATAGTTACCATTAGAGCACAATGTAGTATACCCATGGTGAAAGTGAACATGGCGATATCAGAGATCTAAAACGGTGTTACCAGTCTGATGATAGGTGTTTTAATAGTGGCTTTATTTTTGACATAAAGATTTCAGTCTTTCTTTGATATATAAATACATTCATAACCTGTCATTTTTTCAAGAAATGCTCTATAAATATCATTACGTTCAAAGGTATGAACAATGTAACAAACGGAACTACCCATGTTGTTATTAGTGCTATAACAGAAGGTCAAAAAATACTTTTCCCAGGACATTTTAATCCCTATACTGTAGTGTGTAGTTGCAAAAAATTGATTTTACTTCGGAACTTTGAAAGAACTTACAGTCTAGATTTCTTATTGATTTTTTGATTTAACAAAATTTAACCTTTGTGACAGTATTATAACGACTGTGAATAATAACTTCCTCTCGGTAACAACAAATAACATCATAATTCCTGAAGCCTTAACGTCACCATTTGTAATTCTAAACATGTTTTAAATGTATTTCAGGATTACCAAGAGCCGTTTATAGAAACAATCCGATTAGTTCTGGGATCAGACAGGTTTACTGAAACCACCGAGAGCAATTATAAACTTCTATATGAGTTTGTCCATGACGAACTGTGTAAACACCTGGAAGACGACGAACCAACTCCAGTTTCAGATGAAGCAGTTGTTAATGTAGTAACAGTGAATGAAGAAAATGTAGACGATTCTACAGTAGTTGCTGACACTCAAGTTGAAGTGAACCTATGTTGCGATGAGGCCACGTAAAGTAACTTGTTCAAATTGCGGAGATAAATGTCTTACGTTGAGAAACAAATGTTAATGGTTTTTAACCGAGCTAGCCTTTAGGTGTCAGAGAATATGATATTAAGACTCTTCGGACAAAACAATGATTTTGAACAATCTTTAAGATGAAACGTTCACAATGGTACCTTTTCTTCTGATTAAAATCTTATATAGCCAATAATTTACCTCATGGCACACATATATCTCATTAGTAAGTTCACAGCACATATAATTGTATATTTACTTCACATTATTTTGTGTTGGTATTGTAGATGAATTATGCATTTGTAATAAAACTCGTATTATATCTGTTAACTACAGGCCAAGTTATGTATGAATTTTATCTTTTAATTTCTTAAGTTTTTCCTTAGTTATTAGTATTATCCAATGAAATGGAAGAAAACAAGAACAAAATAATATCAGTAAAAGTTTCAACAAATTGAATATTTAGATTTAGCTGAGCTTGTTTTTACCATCTGTGACGTCTAAAATATTAACAAATTAAAGATAACTTGCCGGCTTTTCCGTGCTTCCTTTCTGCAGCTTACTATATTCAATGTCTTCGGCTTACCAGTCAGATATAATTCTGGTGACACCGGTTCAAACTTTGACAAAACTTTCATACAAAAGCTTATACAGAAGAGGCAGTTGTCAGCATATTGTTCAAGCATTAACGCATTTAGTATATGTTTTAACAGACAAATAAAATAAAGAAATAAATGCACTGTAGTTACGAGCAGAGCAGTAACGGAAATGAAGGATTTACACACTTACCATAATATTTTTTACATGCATCCCTGTCGACAGCATTCCTGCTATGGAAGTGATTGCGTCTACCTAAGTATCAGTCATGGCTATAGGTCTGGGTAAACACAACAACAACAACAACAAAAATGCCCGATCTAGAAAGATACTCTGTTGAAAGAATCATCTGATAATTCGTACATTCAACGGAGCAACAAACCGAAGAGCGCAGTTGTATACACTAAGACAGAACCCTTAAAAGAAAAGGGACATTTAAGGACATTTACAATTACCGTGCCATGTATCGATAACTACTTAATTTCTTTTATTTTTCTGTCTTCATGTCAAACTTCTACAATTCTCTGTAAACTGTTTTCTGCAATTTCTTATACAGTAGTTCTTCCATCTTATGTTCTCCGTCACCAGCGAAGAACATGAAAACTTCTTCTTTTCACTGAAATGTTGGGGAATCAGTGTTCAAGATGGAGATTGGCTATGACCTACAATTGAATATATTGATTGGCTATCCATTTTGGTACAGGACAAGGGCAAAATATCTCAGCTGGAAAAGGCGATAAAAATGTTATCAGATGTTTTTGCACTTTCTAGGACCATCATAATCAATTAAAAGTCATAATTCTCAAGGCGCTTTGTGTTTAAAAGTCATAATTCTCAAGGCGCTTTGTGTTTAAAAGTCATAATTCTCAAGGCGCTTTGTGTTTAAAAGTCATAATTCTCAAGGCGTTTTTTGTTTAAAAGTCATAATACTCAAGGCGCTTTGTGTTTAAAAGTCATAATTCTAAAGGCGTTTTGTGTTTAGAAGTCATAATTCTCAAGGCGCTTTGTGTTTAAAAGTCATAATTCTCAAGGCGGTTTGTGTTTAAAAGTCATAATTCTCAAGGCGCTTTGTGTTTAAAAGTCATAATTCTCAAGGCGCTTTGTGTTTAAAGTACAAATCTAGATACCGACAAGTATTTTATCATTTTAAAAATTATAAGCAGGAATAGAACATTTTTTTTCCTATCAAAGAATAACTTTAGTTAACTGGGTAGCTAACTGTCATTAATGTTTTGATAGACTTGCTCCTCTATGTTTTTGAAGTATATTTAAACTTAATTGTATCTTGGTAATACAATGAATATTAAAAGAATAAACACCATTGGGACTTTCTTTCGTTTCATGGGACAGAGATGCCTCCGCCTTGCTCAAATGTTGACAGAATATCATAAGTAGATGGTTAAAATGTAAGAAGAGGCAGGTAGAATGTCGAAAGCAGTATAACTGTTGTAGGTATTTAATGAATAGATTGCTGCAAAACATAGTCCTTTAATTTGGTTTTTATCAGTAATTAAGTCGAAAAAGGACCATAACTCTGATAAAATTGGAATTATCACACCCAATGTCAAAAGGAACCTGTGCTTTTATACCACACATATATGCAAAATATGAATGATATATATGCGTGTCGAAAAGGGGTCAATACTCTGTTAAAATTGGAGGTGTCACCCCACAATTTCGAAAGGAGTTTCATAAAACATATAATACATAAACATATAAATATATAAAACATAAAATATGTGCAAGCGTTTTTCCTTTAAATGCGCGGAAACGAAATGTGGACGGACAGGCAGACAGACGGACGGACAGGTGCAACATTTAACGGCCCTTCGTCATTCTTGGATTGTGATTTTCTTGCCAAGTGTTATATAGAACTGCACTGGATTTTTTAAAAGGGTAATTATGTTTGTCTTATATCTGATATTTGGATACTTGAAATTGTAAGAATAAAAATTGTCATCTACGAGTGACATTTGTAAGGGACAACAATAGTCTGTATTTGTAAAGTTATAATACCTGTAATTTTTGAGGCCGGTCTGTTTGAAAGCAGGTGTTTCTATCTCCAATCCATTTTCCATTTTTAACAGTAGACATTCGGCTTTCCCACAAAGACTGTGACTATATTTTTACTGTTCATCTACGCTTGTACAAACAACCTTTCCCAAATAACTAGGTTTGTTAGACCGCCTTAGGGTATCAAATACCGAAATCTTAACAATTTTTTCTCATAGAAACCTGACGTTAGTTATATGACTTACACGTAAATCATTACAAAGAAGAAGAAAGTTTGCCATTGGTTAAAAACGTTGCTGTTATGAAATTTTAGTGCAGAATTCGTGGTTATTTTATTGCGTCTGAAAATAATGCAATAATAATAGCAATAATACAGCCGTAAATTAAGTATCAAAACGTTTTAACCATTAATCTTAATGGATTTTATATAATTTTATTAAAACGATACACTTTCGAGGCAATAAATTGTACTGTACGCCGATCATCTTTTTTGACGATAATTCTTGTTTCTGCTGTATTGTTTTGCATATGGTTAGTTAAATAAAATCAGATATAAAAAAAGAAACCCTGTCAAAGAAAATACTTGTATTGTTTTGAGCTCTTTTATGAATTTTTTGTACACATCCTTAAATGTAAGGCTCCTATGATCTTGATAAGGTTCAGTTTATAACTAATTATTAATTATAATGCGACCTTCAAGACAATGTAAATGTCTTCCTAAATACAACTTTAAGACCAATTAACGTCCTCACGTTAATGAAAATTCGTACTGTGAAATTTTAGTTTATTATTTTTTGTATTGCGTGTTAGAGCAAATTCACATTTTCCCTATAACTGAAGTTGTTGAAGCACGCATGAAAAAGGCATACTGTACATTTCATGTTTCAATCTAATATACACATACGTTGTACATATATGCGCATATTTATATTGTATTTGAACTTTTTTTTTACCCGACAAATAGTACTTATAAGATTTTAGATGATTTAGCCATCACATTTTTACGGGGTTTCATTTTTTATATCTGATTTTATTTAACTAACTATATTCAAATGTCTTCTTTCATTCCTTATCGATTTTCCTCTGTTATGTTTCCCTTTGACAATGAAGTCGTATCTTCTGGTTTATCTTTTTTATGTAAATCTGATTAAAACTAGAGATGTATGTGGGTCACCCGAAGAGGCGCTGACATAATATTACGAACATATCACAAAGATATATTACAAAACTAGTTTCAGTAACGGTAGTTCTTAGTGAAGGTTTGACTGGCGGACGAACAAACAAACAATCGGACAAAAAACATGTTGCGTTGGCATAAATCATGGTGACCTGACCTCTGCTAAAGCCTGTGATTAAATGATACTGATATATACTGATAAAAATTTTATAAAGAACGTTTTCGTTTGGTATTGAACTTTAGTAACAGCATTCGAGGACCATCGTAGGCACATATTTACGCATGGACAAAATTGCTTTTCGACGTTGTTCGACCAAACAAATTACTTTATGCGGAAAGTCCACGATTATAATCCTTGAAACCACTTCCTGCTGCAATGTCAGGGACTCAAATTTACAGATTCCGTTTATCTCAGCTATAAAATGACGCTTCAGAGGCCTAAATATATATTTTTACTGCGATGTTTGTTAGTTATTCCTTGTAAATATCTGACGGTATACAAATGATAACGTTTAATTGCTCAGTAACATGCAAACTGTCGTACCACTAGTACACGTGCTGCGATACAACTGTAAAACTGTTGTAAGAGAGACTTTTTTCCTTAACTTGTTACAAATTTGTTATTGCAACTGTAATACTTATATTGGAAAGTTTGTGTTAATGATAGGATATAAAATGTACATACATAAAAGAAAAACAGACACTGGCTTCGATATAGATAATTATTTATCGTTTACAACACTCTCAATATTTAAATATACAACAATAATTCAACACTACTTAACAGACTTAATCTTACCCTTCAAAATAAAGCATTTTAAACCATCGAAAGTAATATTTATATTATTTTAAGACTTTAGATATATTCTAGAAAATTGCTGATGTTCTTGTGTTTCTGTACATTTCAGATGCCACACACTTTAGAAGTGTGGTGCAGTGAACAACGTTCACCATGGAACAGTTGGTGTTTTGGGCTGTTGCACGTCAGGATTCCATTATATCAAAAACGCTTAAGGTACGCTCAGAACTCTGCGTAACAAAATGTTGCGCACAAAAATTAACTTTATGCTCAAAGCGATTTACGAAAAGACTTACGATTACTGTGGGTAACTTCGACATAAAAGTTCAGAACACAGTCAAGAGCTCTTGTTTCCGGTGACGTCCTTTACTTTCAAAGTGTCAGTTTACAGGAAAATAGCTACACTAATGTCAGAGTGGAAAGGATTCCCGAAAATAATTTTAACATTTAACGTAAACTAAGAAAAAGAACTCGTTCAAGAGTAATTTTTTCTGGGTAAGTTTCTAGGCTGTATGAATTTGCTTTAAAAAACAATCACAATTGGGAACATCATTTTATCAGCTCTGACTGTCGGGTAAAGTATAAGGGGGTGCCAACATTCGGTAAATGTTGTAACAAAATAAGAGAACTTATCCCTATGTATGTATTACAAGCTGTATGTAAAAACTGCCTTTTTCGAAAGCAGTCTCTTTTGCTAAAACCATTGTAGAGATCGGGTGAGTGTATTGAATATGGCGGTGTTGCTACGGAGAAATGGTCATGGAGAATGAAAAAGGGAGACACCCAGAACTTTTCTTGGCACGCAGAAACAAACCCGATGAGGAAGAATCATGGCCAACGAAAACATGACTTTTAATCGGTAACTAAAAGATAGCTAAAGTCAAACGTCTGCCGTTAAACGGCCATTCATCAGCTGTGATACTGTAAACTATTAAGACATCGAAACAGTAAGTTTGTAAAAATTCGCATAAGTCCGGATAAGTGTTCAAAAAATCGCTTGTTCTTTGTCAGTTAATGAACAAATACGCAGGGGCACGAAATACAGATGCAAATAAAACTTTGCCTCTCACATTAAAAACTTATAGTTTACATTACATCATTTTAGAAGGACGGCTATCGATAATATCGCTGGTTTTTTATCTAGTCGCTCAATGATGGAACAAAGTATCCAATTACAAATTTTGGTGCACTGAGGAATTTGTGTCGTCTGTTGTTCTCGACAGAAAGCATAACTTGTACTTCTGATCTGAACGCGAATGGTAAACACACGTTTATTGTAAGAAATTTAATGTTTATATCAGTACGAGTAATTTGGTCGATTTATTCGAAAATTCGAAATATTCACGCATTGATGACATGATCATTTTAAGCCATGCGCGAAAAATCGTTAAGGAATAAATGTATTTCACCGTATCAATATTCCAATTCTGTACCCAAAGAAAAAAGTTATGTTTTTTTCTGTTTATGTAACGACGCATTTCTACAGAATTAATTTCCGTTCCCTTTGAAACAGAAGAATAATAAAACAATCAGTTATACAAGAATAGCTGCAGCTGCATTCTTGAGAAAGTTGATATCTTTAAAGGAAAACAACCTACAGATATGACATTGAACATGATACAGAATTACAGATGAATTGCTGTCCTCTTTTGCATGAAAGAACGATAAAGTATTACAGTTAGTAGCGAAGCTTAGGGTCAAACACAGACGTAATATGTTGTTTTAAGATCGTTTTGTACTTACAATTTATTGTTAATTCGTGGAACCTCATAACGGACTTATAACCCATCCACAGTAAATTTTCATCATTGTAAGTGGGCAACGGACCGTCTTTATACAAATCAGGCAGGTTATATACGTAACTGTTTGAGTTTAGTTTAATAATATTTTATTGCAACTTTCGACATAAGACATATTCAAACATGACATATAAATGAAATACAGATGCAAATGGATCGGGCTACAAGTTTTAGTTTTAACAATATTAGAAACAGCCCTTTCCAAGAGGTCAAGATACAAATCTTAATATTCGATTATGTAAAAAGTTCGGATGGTGTAATAGCAGGTCAATATTAACAAAACAATACTGTATGAAAGAAAAAAAACGTAAAAAGAAAAAAAAAACGTAAATTTCATTATTTTCAGAACTTAAGAATTTGCAGAGCAGTCGTTGCTTCCCAAACCTAAACATGTCTTCAAGTTTTGTTTGAAAGACAGCTTTTAACAGTAAAAAATGTAAGTGCTGACCAGATCTTTCTGTGTGCTTAATAAATTTCAGTACTTCTGTAAAAAGAAACTTATTTTCATCAACAGTAAGTAGTTCGTTTCCAAATGAAATAATGTTAGTATCGAATGGTTGAAAAAATCGAGTAGTCTGAAAAAAATGTTGTCTTTGATGAACGTATGTAGTGCATTCAAAGAAACAGTGTTCAGCATCTTCATACGGATTACCGCAATCACAAAAAGGGTTTTGTCTCAAATGGTTTTTATAAAGATCTGCGTTCAAATTACTGCATTGGTTTCTAATTCTAGCATGAAATACTGAAAAAACTCTTACGCCACTTGAAAAATAGTTAGGAACAATAGGTGGTTTAAAATGATTTTTTTAGACTTCTTTTGAAACTGGAAAGTGTCGGTGAATTTCGAATATCAAGATCGAACTCGTTCCATAGCTCGACTGATGAGTGAATATCAGATTTTGAATATATTTCTAGGCGTCTTGGAAGAGTTACATAATTTAGGCTTATTCGCAAGTCGTAGTAATTACTTTCTTGAATAGTTAACGAAAATAATTCAGAGAGGTAAGTAGGTAAGATTCCTTGTTTTTCCTTGAATACTAGTGTAAGTTTTTTGCATTGCTCGACGATCAGCTAGTGACACCCAACCGATTTCGTTTAGCAGTTTTGAACTAATTGAAATAGAACGTGTGAGACCTGTTATAGTTCTTGTTGCCTCATATTGAATTTTTTCCAGAGATTCTTTGTCACTTGCACTACAGTTGTCACAGACAATTGACGCATATTCGAGTATGGGTCTTAGATATGATATATAGATTTGATGAAGTGTTGAACGCTTTAACTGAAATTTAAGAACTTACATAGTACCCAATAATTTAGAGGCAGACGTAATTATATTTGTTATGTGTTTGTGCCATGAGCCATCATTACTGAAAGTAAGACCAAGGTGTTTGTGATTATTTACATATTTTAGTGTTGTTTTTTCAAATTCTAAAACAGGCAGTTGTCTTTCAGATATACGTAACTGTTTCGCTGTCTTGGACGATAGAAACACATTATGAATATGTAATGATATGCACAGGACTCGCACATGAGCAGCTATGTCTCGGCTTTGTTGACCCAATTTGTATTGATAAAATTGCTTTAAAATGGAAACAAAATAGACAACAATACCACTAAACCATTTGAATTTTACTTGCACAATAATAATAATAATAATGTTGTCTTAGATGCAAGGTGCTGAATTCTGAAATACCAAACGTTAACCTTACAAAGTCCATTAATATTACCTAAAATAATCAGTGAAATATAATACTGGCTACCAAAACCAAAAGAATGGCTAGGTTTGCCTAGCCGAAGACAACAACCATTAATTCAGACATAAGTTGTATTGCAGGACAGGCAACATTATGTTTGAATAGTTTTAGTTTGCAAGAATTTGTCAGCTGAAAGTTACAAGCTACAGCAGTAATATTTGAAGAAAAGTAGGGCAACAGAGATGATTTTATAATAAGACAAAGAAAGCAGATAATAAAATGTTTCACACACAATCATCTATTTGGAATACAAGCAACAGACGATTGTCAGAAGATAAAGCTGTGTTTCTAGTTGCCACAGACTTACATCTTAATGTACTTTTTTGTATCTTGTAATGCATTGTTTTACAGCGGAACATATTAGTTACCTTTCTTCAAGTATATAAGCATTTTGTATAAACTGTCACCGTAATTTCGAGTAAGAACATTTAAACAGCAGTTGTGAAATCAATGTCTTGCTACATCGTAACAACCCACGACAACGGATTTTTCGAGTTCGAACTTGCATTTGAAAAAACCATATATACTTTTTTAAAAAAAGTCTGGCTAGCCTTCCTAATGTCTCTTTATATAAGAACTTGCCACTGGTGGCATTGTTGATATTATTATATGGTATAACTTGAATGAGTGTATGCACTATTATCATTTGAAGGGAAACTCTGAAATACATATAATACTTCTGTATGAAATACGATGTATTTGAAATAAATTGTTGCCTGAAAGAAGTGATAACAAAATATGATAAGTTGTTATCAGATGGTAAGCAAACAATGACATGTAAGTGTTAGGTAAGATGCAATATGTAGTAAAACTAGTACACGTGCTACAAGAAAACGATGACGGCGTTTTGTAACTTGTTGACAATTTGAAACAATACGAGTATGAAACGGATACCAAAGTGACGATAATCAAGTCAAACAAGAAAACAATATTATATTTCCAAAATAAGCCAAAAAAAAAAAAAGCCAAAAAAACACACACCTTTTAGATTAGACAATAACAGAAAATCAAGGGACTGAGAGTCTTTACATTGCGACTTTTAGGTATGACGGAACGAATGGATATGTCAAAAAATGAAGAAAAAAGATAACAGGAAATCACAACATATAATGCATAGTTACTTCCGCAGTTCTTGGATACCCTTTCTCACTTTTAAATACCCGTCAGATAAAAGAGAAAATGGTTTTATTAAATGAGCGAGCGAGTTCCATAAATGTTAGGTTTTATCTTTTCAAAAATTAAGAATTAAATGTTTTCCGCTTTTTGCGCTTTCTTTCTGACAGAATAGTTTCGTAGTGAGTAAATTTTACGATTACATATATACATACGAAATATTATTGTCATTTCCGCTCTAATTCTCCAAGTCAAACTTTAAATAGCTTATTATATGCATTAAAGTATTTATCTGTCAGACATTTATGCTTCACAGTACATGTAATAATATAAAAGCCATAGACATATTTCTTCCATAAACCTTTATTGAAACTATGTCACTGCCTAGAAATGATCAATCTTCAGTTTATGTTTTGAAAGATATAGAGGTGCAAAAGGAAAAAAGAACATCTGGTAGACTAAAACGTGTTTCGAAGGCTCTAAATAGCATAGAGACTTTATGACAACAGTGAGAATCAACTGTATCGTTTGTTAAACCGTATCTCAACTAAAAAGTCACGACCGATTCTGGTAAAGACTAGCAAAATTTACTGACTAATTACATTGAAAATGTTCGAATCTGCCATTGACAATTGTTAAATACTCTGTATTTTATCATATGTGGAATGTAAGGTATTACTGTATTTTTCTGAAATAAGTCCAAACATATCATATTCTAGTCAGTAGCAAATAGTCATTCCTGGATAGAACTAAACGCCTCCGCTACATGGCGATGGAAAATTTCACCCAGTCTGCTGCTGATGTTTCCTTCCGTTGTGTGGATTTACTGGTCTATAAGTTATTGTTTCTCAACTTCACAAAAAAAGCAAAAAAAAAAAAAAAAAAAAAAAAAAAAAAACCAACATATTTGTAAGAAAACCATAGCCATGCAACGTGACCTTGGAATTTTAAAAGACACAAAACAAAACATGACGCAAGTCATAAAAACCTTTATCTTTGGAACGGTAATTGCACCAAATATAGCAGAGAAACGGAAGATTGTCTGATGATCAGATATCAAGGCGAGTGTCATATTACAAGCATATCAAAAACATTCAGAAGCTACGGACTGATAAAATACGAGAATTAAACGAGAGCAGCACATTCAAAATCAATAGTCTCAGGAAAAAACAGCTTTCATTGTTAATCTTGCTATAGGTTCACCAGATAATTATACAAACTAAATTTCAGAGTTCTTAGCTTTTTCCTATAAAGACTATCTACATTAACTGACCTACGGAACACGTAATGACCAAGGGACAAACTTAATTGCAGACTTCCATCAATCAGAGTTTCTAACAAACGTTCAGAGCCATTGGCATTGTGATTTCAGGCAAGAAGATTTACAGTGGTTTTCTTTCATTTTTAGTTTTAAAACCTGTAACAAACCCCATCCCGAATCAGTGCGAATCAATTCATCTGGGGTACACTGAAAAATCTAAAAAAAAAGGACAACAAATTTCAAAGTTCTTGGCTTTGTGTTAAATATGTTAGTTCATAACGTTTTACTTACTTGAGACTTAGAACGAAATCGTCATAACGACGTAATTTGAACAATACTGAAAAAGGTTAATGAGGCAATGCAGCAGATCAAATTTCGGAAGTCTTAGCCCCAAGGTTTCAGACAATGATGTTTGTAAGGTGTTAGTCTATATAAGTTTTTAATAATGAACCTATTGGCACATTTTAAGACAATCTTTGTTCATGCCCATCAGATGATGGCTAAACAACATGTAAGAATTCTGGGCCTTTGGGTTTCAGACAAGAAGTATTTTTAATATTTGCCAATAAATTCCTGTGTAAAACAAATAACCCCGGACAGAGCCAGTAAGTATCTTAGAAGCATACTTTGAACAAGTTTGGTAGAGGTCCACTAGACACTGCTTCGTGCTAAATTTCACAAATCCGTGGTATCAATAGAAAACAAATCAAAGATTATGTCCCACATGCGGGACAAATAATGACGTCAGGGTCATTGATTGAATAATGACTATAGAGGTGCATTACAAAATGCTACACACCAAATTCCAAAGCTTTGGTCCTTATAGTTTCAGACAGAAAGATTTTGAAATTGTTCTCTCTTGCTGCAGCAACCAAAGAACTGCATTTGTATAGAATGCTTTTACAATTTTTGTAGAGATTCTGCAATAAACATTCTTGCCAAGTTTCATTTACCTCCAGACAATGGCAGAGGAGGAAATCTCATTTCAGCTTATTGTTGAAGCAATACGGAATTATGCCCGAGTCTGAAAAAAACATAGAAAAACAGTAAAATTAAGGACTTCCCTTTTAATTTAGAAAAAAATGTACGTCAGATAAAGTTAAATAACTTGTAAAATGAATTAAACTGGGTCATACAATACTTAATAATAACTTGTAATATAAAGATATTTCAAGATCCATGCAAGAATAAAGTCATAGCCAAAGGAAGCCAATTACACATTTACATTTATAAAATCTCAGTGTGACATTGACCTTCAGCAACAGTCCTGGTTCTTGCATGCGACAAACTTGCTTACAAGAGTTCATATTTGTGCAGTTACTTCAAAATTCATCACAGTGGAACAAAGCTATGGACAAACATATCTGCACATAGTCACTTAAAGGCAACACACCTGCATCACACACGTGACACTCCTCTTGCAAAGGTACAGATTTGCCCAAATGCTTCTTTAAAGTATTCACCATCTAACCATTCTGCTCTGATGCATCAATTAGTGCATTTTATTTTCAAAATCTCTTTCAGCATGAGTAATGTATGGGTGTACCTGAATCGGAAGCACGGACAAATGAGCTAACGCACATGCTCCGAACCTCTACTGTGGCTATTATGCCGAGCTTGCCGCAATTTAATGAGTCATAATTGAAGTTAATAAGTAGGCAGACAAGCGATGACAATCACATTATTCTATCTTTGCTAAGTATTATTTGCGACAAATATTAGAGCATGTTAAAGAATGGACTCATTACTTTAATTCATGACTGGTCGTAAACTGACAATATATAGATCAATTTTCAGTCATGACTAGAAGCACGACAGTTTTCAAAAGATAAAACAATCTCGAAAATGAGTGAGCAAACATCAGAAATCATCATGGGACATGTTCTACCAGCTGTCTCGGGAATTTTTTACGTCATTTTGTCTACGACAATACTGATTTTATCTACTTTTTAGTACCATTTGCTACAATTTTCATTGCATTCTAGCTAAATCAATAAACAGGCGTTATAAAATGTTTGAAAAAAACAACAACAACAATAGGCTTGTTGCCAGTCAATCGCCTTTCCGTATGTAAAATATCTGCAGGGTGCAGAAAGGTACTATTTGGACATGTAGACTCATCTTCTAAAAGTTCTAGAGCTTTTATGTCCCACTCAAAAATAGTGTATTTGGTAAATATCTAGCTCTTTATCAATGTCAATATGCCCACCACTTATCAGTTTTCATTTCAAATTTGACACTTTGGAAATTCAGATTTTGGAAACGAAATAGAGGCCCAGGCCTACAGGAATTAGGTTGGTGGTCTTTCCTCTTTGAGCAATTTGAAACAGAATATATTAACAGTAATTGAAAATCTACTAAAAACCCACTATATTAAATGGTTATTCTGACTTATGTGGTTATGTTAGCATTTCACAATTGTATAATTAATCTAATATCTGAAAAAAACTGCCATGTTGAGGCAGCGTTATTTCAAGAAATTATCCATTTGTGAATTGTAAATAATTGTTGATTTCAGTTTATCAGATAGTTTCTATGGCGTTGAGCTTTATTGAATTCTAATAAATAAGCCCATAAATTTGTTTGACATTTACCTTTTCCTGCTCTTTGATTTAATAAAGCGCTTGCAATGGTAAATATGCATTGCCTTGTGAAACGTTTCGATTTCTATAAAAAAAAAAACAAGACTTTCTCTAGAGAAACAAAACACTTTAAAAATCTGGTGCATATCTAGAGATCATTCTATAATTCATTTCCTCGTATTTCTTACACAGTCGTTTTATTTCTCTAGGTCTGTTTACAAAGTTTTATGTAAGTTTACATTTACGTATATACCTTTGTTTACCATTTCTTCCATTGTACCTTTTTATCATTAAATTGCCGAGCAACGATGTTTACAAGCAGAGGATAATTTCACATTCGGAAAGACGACACGTTTTACGGAAAAAATGGAGACCAAAACGATACATGAAGTATATTCTAAAATACCGGTATCTGAAATTCTGTGAATAACGATATGTAACAGGGTACACTCGTGATATAAATTTTATTGTCATTTGAAAAGCTGTTAGGAAGGTCCATTTCATAGAATGAAGCATATACTAATATTTGAGAATATCTAAGTAACATTGAGCTTTTAGGCTAGTTTAGGCTAGACTCTCGATAGTCTAAGTCATTGCTTCAGGATCAAAAGCTCTATCAAGCAAGATCACGTGATCCCAATATCGGTTATCAAGGTTCATCTTAAAGGAAACAGAGACTTATGCCGATTAGAGCAGAGGTGACAAGACTATACTGTCAATGACGATTCAGACAGGTTCTCTGAGATTACAATAAAGATAAAATGATTACTTAAAAAATTTCAAGAGACACTACACTTGCATCTGATATACTGTTCCTATTAAGATAAAGACTACATTCATTAATGTAAGAGAATCACGACTTGACAATTAGAAAGAGAATAAACACAGTATTGATGCGGAAGATACTGTTTATTGAACAAACTGTCTGTTTAAAGATTGTTAATTGATTCATGTCCCGATATAGAGTTTCATTCCAGAGTAAATTGTTGTGAAAGCATATTATAATTCAGTCCACTTACGTCTTTAATTGATTGAAATAATTGTTGTTATTTTGGTACACGCACATATCGTTTCAAACACTATATCACATAAGGAAAATATTTCCATATTTATGAAAAGACAAACCTTTCGTGGAGCTGACGTAAACAATCCATTTCATTTTATAATGTGAGTTATAGGAAAGGCGCAACTAGTGGATTTAACAACGTGCTTGGTGCGTTTGAAATTAAATTCTGGCATACAGTAGGGAATGTAACAGAACGTACAGAACCTACTTGCTGAAGACGCTGGACATTAGTTTGTCTTTCTTGAAGAAAAAATGTAAAAAATAGAAAATGAAATGTAATCAAGAATTGAAATAAAGTTATGGAAAAAGAAGTGTACATGATAAGTAAATGGAAAAGTAGATATACAAGTATTAGTCTATGTTTCAAGTTTATCAGCAACTAAGCAAGTGTCTTTCTTTCTTCAAATGAATATATTTTTGAAGGCAAACTTCTTTTTGATAGGGTTCGGGACAGTTTTTATTATATATCTATTATCTGGGAAATAAACATACTGCCCCTTAGTTAATAAATCAGTGAATGGTTTGTAAAAAAGATGATATTTAGAAGACAGTCAGTCAATCTTCCCTTTTAGCTAGACATTTGTAATCTGTTTTAATGTGATAAACATTTACATTTTCGTTTTCGATAAACAAGACGTTACAAGTAGTCTCACAGTGTTCTTGATTTACATAGAAAAAGGTTTACGCAACAATTGTCACTTCAACTTTAGAATCAATACAAGCTAATTACGGAACTTAAAGTTTCTGTAGATCATTAGCAGCACAGAAATTCCAGACATTATTGCATGTTTGTGTAATTTATTACATATTTAGAATGCCACACTCACCATCTTTGTTCCAGATCTCAGATTTCAATATATTATAAGAGACAAAAGGAAAGACACGACACACAGTTGTGATGTTCAACCTTGGTAGTATGCTTTACAACAAAAGCTTGAGGTGATTAATGGTTGGTATTTCTCAGTGATCTTGCAAACGTCATGTAGCCCCTTCTTAATCATTACCTCAATGAAAAATCATGTAAATTTGAAATATTGTTGCCTCTATCTTGAAACACATATCATTTAATTATTTAGTATGTTAGGGACTGGCTCATTTCTAGTAAAAAATGTGCGCGTATGTGTGTGTGTTTTTTTTCGTGGGGGCGGGATGAAAGGCCATGGCCACAAAAACTAATCTGGAAACATATGGCCATAAGAAGTAGCCGGGGCTGTGAGAAATTATCACGTTGTAACACAACTTTTGATGTTTATGCAAGTTATGAAATGATGCCCAACATCATTGACTCTCGTGCAGTCATTGCCATCAGATGGCGGTTCTAGTTGGTTTATTGCTCACCCGTCTCAGCAACATTAAAACTAAAACAGATATTAAAAGATAACAGTTTTATGATTTGATTGATTATTCTATTTCTATCCATTATTTCACAGTTTACGCATCTTGAGGTCTTTGATAATTCAGTGTCTTAAATTTTCTCTTTCGTCATCGTTCAATTTTTGAGTAACAGGACAGGTAAAAACAACGATATCTTTCTGATTAACAACCTTGACACAAAATATTCAGTCTGTTCGTTTACTAGATCTTTCTTGGCATTTTTTGTCATTCAACTCAACCATGTTGATGACAAGCAGACGACAATTTCACTTCCGGCAAGTGCTAAAAGCAATTATAATGAGAGTGTTTTTATTCTGTTTCTGGAAAGTGTGTCCATCTTTTGTACGGAGAATGCAGTAAAACGCACTATCTGAAAGTATATCAAATCTCGGAATATTATACTTATTGCAATCGTGAAATGTCATGTTCGTGACAATATTTATCAGAACACGTTCATACCTGTGTTTTTGCAGTTTAGTCTGAAGGAAGCCACATTAATTTCACTTATACAAATGGTTTAGAATATTGAAATATTTCGATTTATTGTTTGATATAGATATGTCAAACCCTGTTTTTCTGAGGTCAGATTAACTTTTACATAAAAATAGTTTTGCTGTTTGGTTAAAAAAGACTAATGTTGGCATCGACAGTTAATGATATAATATATAATATTACGGAAGCTTAAGATTTAGATGTCCTGTATGTTTAGAATACAGGCTCAATCCCCTCAAGTAATCGAATAACCAAATAACAATCAAGAATTTAATCCACTACGTGGAGATACAAGAGATATTGACGGCGGTGTTCAAAAATAGTTTTAACATCTGCACAAACTAGTTCAACGCCTACTTCAGTCCTAATGCGAACCTCCGGAACTCCAAAGGGTAAATCTGTAACGTAATTTCTATTGATCCAAGTAAAGCACAATATGCACTCTAAACACATTTTTTAAGAAAGTCGTCCCCTTTGCTAAATTTTCCGTAAAATAAAGTGAGCGTTTTGTTTTGAATTACTGCAGTGGTTTCATGGGGGAAAAAGGAAAACTGTAAGGTCAGAAAATTTCTTTCAGCTGTTGCTTACGCTGAAAATTTTATATTTTTTTCAAGTATATCAGTATTTTCTTCGTATTGACAGTACATGTAAATCAATCAATTCCTTGCACAAGTTTATGTCGCGGTTTTTCAAATCGAAGCGCAGATGGCTGAGAGTACAGGTTTTTAATAAAGTACAACAGTTATCCTAATTAAATGATTTTTGTATAGGTTTGTGAAAACCGTGACCTTTCATTTTCAATAGAAATATAATATCTCGCCTAGTGACGCGTTGATCTTGCTGTAAATAAGGGAATGGATCATATTGTTAAATGTCACTCAAATATGTCAATGTAACGTTATTACGGAACCTCCATTTGCTGAAGGTCATTAGTAACATGAAAATACCAGAAGTTATTTCCTGTTGATAAAATGTATTGAAACATTTGAAATACGATACTTGTTTGTCGTATGTGTTTTCAGACGGTGGGATCAATACATTAAAAAAACATTAATAGAAATAAGAATAATATCTGAAGGAATTTAAGTAATGGACCAGTAGAAAATTTGTTTATTTTAGATTTCTTTTGTTTTATTTCGGACCTCTCACCGAATCAAACCATTCAACTAATAATGACGTCATCATGTAATTCCTGCACTGCTGCATTGTTCTTGTAATTCCTTTTTTATTTCAAGGCTAGAAATGTCTGATGAAATTGCTTAGATAATCCACTGTTTGAATATGCATTGTATTTGGAAACTTGGAGTACGAAATAATATTGACAAACACGAAGACAGAAAATTGCTTAGTGTCGAAATGTTGTAGTGCTAGAGTGGTGAATTAGGTGAATATTTAGGAGAATTGCAGACAAATCTTTTAGTGGCTTAGCTTTGACTCTTCTGGCGTTTGATTTCACCATATATAAGACACTTTTTTCTTTTTTTCTATTTTTGTTTTCTTCAACGCTAGACAGTTTTGAAAAAAATGCTTAGATTATCCACTGAATCAGTATGTCTTTTAAGAAAACTGGAAATATTAAATAACTTTTGACAAATATGAAGACTTAAAATTGCTTATTCTCAGTTTAGTATCGGCTGTGAAACGTTTTAGTGCGGGAGCGGTTAAATAGGATATATTAAACAAAGTTACAGATAAGAGCTCTGTATCGCCCAGTGTTTGTTTTCACCATATATGGTAGAAACCTTGTAGCGACGTGGTCTAGTTACATATTGCCTGCCTACAACTCTCCAGATGAAAATCGGTGTAGACAGGAAATCTTTCATACAGGATCATTCTATTTTTGTCCCATCTTTCATGTCAGGACTCGAGTAACAGTTTTCTGCTATCAGTTAGCACTAAGGAAAATGTCTTAAATCTAGATATATTAATTCATAAAGTGAACCATATCATTATGCCTATCGGCCTTTAAATTATAAAATAACACGGCTAGAACAGAAACCATAAGATAAGCGTTGCGACTTTTATTCTAGATAAAGTCGTTGAACATATATCTGTACGAAAGTAACGATAGCTTATTATTGATTGCAATAAGAGTATACCTGTAACTTATCAGTCTCTTTTTAATAGCTATAGTGATTTGAAATCTGCCAAGGTCACCGTATTATGTACTATGAGATGTACTTCTTTTCAAGTGCAATATATGTTTCATTAAATCAGTATGTATTTTTCAGTAAATAAATTGACATCTGAAAATCCCCATATTTCATAAGCATAAAATAGTATAGGACAATTCAGTGTTATCAAGCAGTTTCAGCTGACAATCTCTAGGGAATATTTTTTTCATATACAAATTAAATAGGGGTTTTCGATATAACTCAGCAGTATATTTCTAAGCAGCTGTACACTTACGTTTTTTTTCTCCAAAACACTACACCAAAGTATTTATTTATCACGTGGCATGAAGTGAAGATATGAAATTTCTAGCTGAATAAATATACTGAAATAAGCTGGATTTAAGGAATTAAGAGAACTGAAATTATAATGAAACTGTTCCAGAGATTCGTGCTTCATGTCGCCAAAAATAGTATTAGTAAGTCGAACTCTGAAAATAAAAAGAGAAAGAAACAAGAGAAAAAGGAAAGTTATTTCACCGTTTCATACAGATAACACGGACATTACACATTCAACCGAGCAACCCTGCTTTGAGAGTAGTCAGGTAGACGGACACTACACACAGAACGTGAAAAATAGAAGTAAGCGTTTTCATTCGTCATCACCAGATTATTTTTATATTGATTTACGATAAAAGAATATGGCTGAAAGTAATACACCGACGGGTATGTCTTTTGGTGTAAAAATAAATATGCCGTTTCTGCAGTCACAGCCATTTATGACGTTTAGTCCTCCGGCATGGGCTACTGAAATAATGACTGATATAAAACAGATAAAAAATGGACAGTATTGAGAGGGCTGATATCAAAATGAATCCGAAAGTAAAACATTAACGCATTAAGTAAGAAATTGACGCACACATGGAACACAATGAAGCATCAAGTTCATTTATAAATTAGGAAACAGAGTTTAAATTCTTCAAACAAGAAACGATAAATGAAAAATGAAAAAGCTTTGAAGAGTTGGAAAAAATACTAGAATTAAATAATAATAATAATAAAGAAAAGTAATTGACTGTGGAGTTCAAACATTGAGAGAAAATCTGTTATTTTACGGGATAAATTAGTCAGGAAATGAGGACTGTAAAACTATAGTGAAAGAATTCATTTCTGAAAAAAATTGACATTACAAATGATATTGAGTTAGACTATACATGCAGAATTGGTATAAACTTTTCGTTGCGGGTGAGAAGACGACGAATTCGTGCAAATTACGCAGTAGGCATGACATCAGTAGCTGAAATGTATCTCATAGGACATAAGTGGACTGATTATTAAACTCAGACTTCACTGATTTCATAAATTTGTTTGATAAAGTGTTTCTGAATGAAACGTGGATAAGTTCAAGCATACTACAAATTTAGAAATTAAAGGTTACAATAGTTTCCATGTATTTAGAAACAAGTCAAGAAGGACGTTACAGTGGAGGAATGTAATAAGTTTCGAAGTAAAATATCTATTATTGAAAAAAAAAAGCAGAAATTATTTGGATAAAGATAGGTCACGATGTATTTGAATTTAATGAAGATGTATATTTATGCAATACGTATATTCCACCTTAAGGTTTCAAGTACTAAGTGATAGGGATTTAGATTTCTTTTGAAGAAATTGAGAAGAGTATTGAAAATACGTTAAATTAGGTAAAATATATGTTCTAGGTGATTTAACTCTAGATTGTCGGATTTACCCGATCTTTTGATTTATGACAAATATCTTTATTACGATGATGATGACGATAATGATGATGATTATTTAATGCAAATGATTTCTACCTTTATGTCGCAATCAAGATAAATGTACTGATAATAGCGGCAGAAAACTCATTTCTTTATGTAAAAGTGCAGGTTCCTATTGAGTTTGATAACAAAATGGACGGTTGAATATGAAAACAATATTAAATAATCAGTTTGGATTTCAGAAAGGAAAAAGTACTGTCGATTGTGTATTTATACTTCACTCAGCAATTTCAAAACTGATGAATTCTGGTTATAAAGTTTATTGACTATGTAAAATGATTAAATAAACAGCTCGATTCTTTGGCAAAAAATATTATCTAAAAGTGTAAGCTCTAAGATGGTTAATGCGATAAAATCTATGTATAATATTGTACGTTCTTGCATCAAATATAACTGTCAAGTTTCAGCACGTATTATTTCACATTTTGGGGTTAAACAAAGGGGATCCTAGCTCTTCTCTGATGTTTATGATGTTCATGAATGATATCATTGACAATATAGACTCTGACCTAGATAGATTATTTTCATACGAGACTTGGTACCATTTCTTATTCTGTCTGCAGATGATAACAGATTAACACTGCAAAGAAAAAAGTTATTATTTTTTAACTGGACACTTTCATTTCTACTTCTATAACACACAATAAGAAATCGTATCGTCATTTTAATATTTAGAAGTATTTTTTCTCAAAAACGGAAACTGGTAAAGAACACAAAAATGCATTGCTGAACATGCCTCTAAAGTTATGCACAGATTGTTTAATATTTTTGATAATTATGAATTTTTAATAGAAAAAAAGTGTAAGTTATTTGACTCATAAGTTGTTACTGTTCTTAACTACTGAAGTGAAATTTGGGGCATGAATGAAAATAAAGATATCGAAATGGTTCACAACAAGTTTTGCAGTAAGACAATTTATAGGTCTGTTTGGAGAATCAGGAAGAGTTCCAATGATAATCAGTAGGAAGATAAATAGCACTACGTTTTTGGTTCCGTTTATTGATAATTCATTGCAAAAAAGATTATGTCAAATGCTACGGAGTGATACAAATAATAACATTACATATAAACTGGACATTTCATGTGAAAATGATGTTAGAAAACCTGGGTTTATCGGACATATGGATTGACTAGGAAAATAGTAGGAATATCTTTTCTAATATTAAACAAAGAATACTGGACCATTATTATCAAAAGTGGTATGCTAGTAAATTTAAGTATTTTCAATATTAAAAGAATGTTTAATTCGGCTGTATGAGATTAATCCTTGTGGAATGTTAATATAAGCATTTACGACAAATATTTAAAACCTTATTTTTGTAGATGGCCAACTCTAAATAAATTTGATTAGAAAAGAGAAAATAATTATTGAATTTATCTGAATTTATTCATTTTGGAAATAAGATAAGGCAAGAAATCGAAAACTAATTCTATTATGCACAGTTATCATATCAATTTTGTCTTCAAATTTATTATTTTGTATTTAAACTAAAACTTGTTGAAGTTCTACGGTAATATGTGAATGTTAAAAAAGCTTCTCTCAGTATTTCATATTTTATCATAAATGAATGTCTAACTTTTTGTCAAAACTATGTAGGTTAGAGGCATTGTGCGTGCTTAAATACCGAATAAATGTTGTTGCTGTTGTATTTAAAGGTATAAACTAATTCAATTGTTTGTTTATTAATACTGAAGTCTCCTTTTTGTCTTAATTTGTCTCCAAATACTACAGTTTTAGTTTTATTTAAATTGATATCTAACGTCCGTATGGAACAATATTCGTAAAATGATTTCAAAAGTAAGTTAATGTCTTTTCCATTGTCTTCAAAAAGAACTGTGTCGTGTAAAGTTTAAAGAATATCATTTAAATATAATATGAACAGCAGAGGAGAAATATGTTCGCCTTGGTGTACACCAAAGGCGCCAACAAAAAGGTCTAAAATAGGCTATTTATAGGAATACAGGATTTTATACAGCTATACATGTTTTTAATTGTTTTTAACAATTTCCTGTTGATATTATAACTGATGATACAATAGTTTAGACCAAACACCAACTCGTCACACAGAATCAAAAGATTTCTTAAAATTCTACAAAACAACAACAAAAAAGTTTTTTCTGCTTTGTTTTTCTGCTTTGTTTGCGAAGTTCAGATAAAATATGCAAAACAGAAATATTATAAATTGTCAAATGGCCTTTTCTAAACAGTGTGTGATTTTTGTGAATTGATTTCTTCATTTCAAGAAACTGCCTATCATTATTAGAAATGGCTGTAAATAGATTTCCAAGGCAGCTGAGAATAGTTATAGATCTATTAATTTGAGGATCTAACACAATTCAGAGACAGAGGTTCTGTTCGAATAGGGGGAAAAATTAATTACCTAATTGCTTGAATGATGGCTGAGATGTATGAATACTTTTGACAAGCAAAGCAAAAACAAAGATACTAGTAAATATTTGGTCGATCTCCCAAGATCAATTTTCAACAGGCCGAAATCTCTAATCTAATTTCTTACCTTTTGTGCGCTAAAGTTTTTGATTTGAAACACTATTAAATATATACCTTTTTGAGCCTTCTTTCAAAAACCATCGCCTGAACAACTCGTATCTAAAGTAAACTTTTTTGTCTGACATCTTAACATACCTGCCTGTCTGACATCTATTGTTTCTGTTGTTACAGGAAAATGGGACTCTTTTCCCACATCTGTTGTACTAGAACTAAGCTGGTCTTTAACAGTAAAATCTAAGAACAAATACCACCGACTGAGGAGAACGGATGTCTTTTAGCTTAATTGTTAGTAGAGTGATAAATTCTCGCCACATAAAAAGTACTTGTAGAGAAAGGTACATTTCACAATAGCAATGTAATTTACGTTAACTTGTTGTTACCAGGTTTCATTAACATCAATTTGCCGTCGTGTTAATAATGTTCCCTATGTGACTGCTTGAAAGCGTTGAAGAGAAATGTATTCATCGATTACATTAAAACCTTTTGCAGATGTAGCTTTTCAATTATTTCGGGACGTATGTTTTATCCCTCGCAAGAAATCATAAAAAGCGTATAAAGTATATTTACAAATTAATTTATACCTAAATATGCCTATAAATGATTTTATCTGGGAAAAGAAGAAGAAATATCAACCAATTACAAGGGCGCATTTTCTGCTTTATACAGTACATTTTACCAGTTAAACATTTGTGAAAATTCGTAGAGGTAAAAGAATAAAT
Source organism: Cyclina sinensis (assembly GCA_012932295.1). Classification (NCBI taxonomy): domain Eukaryota; kingdom Metazoa; phylum Mollusca; class Bivalvia; order Venerida; family Veneridae; genus Cyclina; species Cyclina sinensis. The sequence continues at coordinate 2,788,600 of JAAONU010000011.1, forward strand.
AGAATCACTAATATATATATTCGCTGCTTAGTTGCTCTCTTGAGATATCTGTAAAGTAGTTCTTACGAAATTACTGCAGCAAATAATATGTTCGTGAGATGGTCGCTTAAAAGTGAAAAGTCAAACAGTTGTAATTCTCTTAATATGTGGAAACACTGGTATGGTTCCCCGTTAAGCAACCCTTTAAATTCTGAATTCACCATTTTCCCATTACATTGTTTGACAAAAGTAAACCCTACTGAGCAATGTGGCCTTTATGGCTTCTATATCTTTTATCTGATTTGCTATTTGATATTTGAAGAAATAACCCATGTTAAAAAAATTCTATAATGAGCAATTATACAATATCCAGCTGATGAAAATGTTCCACATTTAGATTTTGACGAAGACAACAAATCATGAACGTGCTATTTGTGTCATACGTATTATGAAATGACATACATAAAATATATATTCTTCAATTATTCCAATGCTTTTTATCTACCGCAATCAAAAGGGGAAAATTAAATGTCCTAATAATAACACAATAGAAATGAAATTAGTAGTCAGAAATCCGGGTATCACGTCAACAGAAGACATCCTAATTCTTGATTTAAACAAACAGTTTTAAAGTGTGAGGTATGCAGTCTGAGGCGGCGACTCAGCACGACTTTTTCTTCAGTGTGCTGCTAGCTAAAGTGTTATAGTAATTGCTGATATGACTCCAAGTGCTCTGGTCTCAGTAAGATCATTTAGTACCTACCCTTTTCGCTTTACAATGCCATTAGCTTTCTATGTTTTATATCTATGTGTGCATTTGCATACAACATTGTCGAGTTGATGGGTGGGTTGGAGTTCACTCACCAAGACAACTTAGATTGTCTGTTCTTATAAGAACCTGTTAGGTCAAGTGTGAGGTTGGTGCACCTTAGAACCTGGCTTAAACCACCAGTTGCAAATGTTTTGTCACTGACCGTTCCAAGGCATTATCCCCGCAGATTCTCATTTTCTTTAACTGTTTTTGTGGAGTTTTTTTTAAATTGATCAATATATAAATTTATGCTCTCTTCTCCTCTACTTTTCAACTGTATAGGGAGGATGTATTTTCTGACTGTAGTTTTTCCTGATATGCGTTTTTCACTTTTTATGATATGCATGTTGCATTGTTTCAGTGTTATCATAGGTTTGTCATCTTCTTTTATATCTTTTATCTAATTTGCTGAATATTTATCGTTGTTTTTATCACTAACCTATATTGCTGTTATACTGAAATTCAAAGGATATATCTCCTTTTACCATGGGAAGTAAATGGAACTCGATTATTTTCGATTATTTATTATAATTTAACTTAAGGTCGAGTTTATCTCTTGAATTCAGTGCATTTGTCGTGTTTAATATACCACGCATTAAAACAACTTATAATCCCTTGATGTCAATAAAGTTTGATGTCGAGGAAATAAAATATATTGACGAATAAACGTATAAGTGTCGTCAAGGGTTTGTTTATTTAATTCTGCAAATTGTTTGGCCATACTATTTTGATACAATAGTAAATTCTATAGAAAATCGACACATTCATAATCAATTTATAAACGATAATTAATCTGAAAAAAATATCTTACAAATATTAATAATACTATTACTGACCTGGAGCAAACACATAGTCATTGCGTTAGTGTAAATGATATGTATCTGTATTTCACAGTCGATTCCTTCATAGCTCTACCTCTTGGACGGATCTCAAATGCTAATTTATGAAAAATGTTACATGACATGATTACAACTTATATGGAGGTGCTGATCACAAATGGGTCAACAACTTGCTATATAACACTGGCATTAAATGCACAAGTCATCCAAACAAACAGCAAAAGCCACATTTTACTCCAATAAGCTGGCATGGAAGCAGCACCATTTACAATATCTACCAGGGTATGTGTTAAGTTTCTGGACGTGGATCATTGTTTTTAACCGCCACATCTTGTAATACACTAAATATTTGTATTTGACGCTCAGTCTTTGTATAACTGAAAGATTTCTTAGAATCATGGGCTTGCGTTGACTTTTCATCTTCACATGAAGGTTTTGCGGCCAAAATATTTTGACCATTAGAGTTTGAAGCTACACAGTCGTCGTCAAAGACTTGAAGTTCTATATTTTCCCGTCCAAACTCATTTGTTTCTTCAAAATCCGTTGCTGAAAATATGACGTCATTATCATTTTCGTCTGCGTCGTTCTAAAACAGAAACGAATAAGGCAATAAAGCAAAAATTGTGGAAGTGCTTAGAAAAAAATGTGATCAAAGCAAACTAAATAAAATGTTAATACACAAACTATTAAAATTTGTTGTTTACTATGTGCTTTGAGCTAGGAAATACATCTAGGTGTAAAGAAGAGAAAAAGTAAAATCAAAACAAGTGAAAACCTAGTAGAGAAAAAGTAACAAGTGTAAAAGAAGGTGTCCTTAAATGTATCAAATAATACAACAAAAAGTAAAACTGAATAAAGCAGAGAGTAAGAAGAGCCGTCACGTCGTTGTGAATGTAGGACTGGATGTTCTGTCCGTAAGATTATGGTTTAAATTCTTAAGTCTAAAGCGTCCAAGTTTGCAGTTGTACCCTTATGAAAGCAAAGGGTGTAGTAAATCATTATTTTAGTAAAAATAATCATATAGATTCTAAATTACGAGCATTTTATTTTTCCATAATTTCACTTGACAAATGCATATATGACTAATGGTACAAAATCCGCTCTATGATCACATGTATAAACGAAGCACATTAAAGATAGTAGTGAACAGCAAAAAATAAAAAAGTAACACAAGTCATGTATCATAAAATGATCGGTCAAAAAATATGAATGAAAGAAACTCAAAACAAAGACCAAGAATAAGCATAATGTTACCAGACAGAGTTGAGGCTCAGGTAGCACTTGATGGTCTATGTATCAGCCTGATACATTTTTTGTTTTGACTGTATAGACAAAATGGTCATTGAAAACCAACAAATCATAAAAATAAATTTTTAAATATGAACAATATATTGAGATCATTTTATAATTCAGTGTCTTCGTTTTCTCTTTCGTCATCGTTCCACTTTTCAGTTAACGGACGGGTAACAACAACAATATCTTTCTGGCCAACTACCTTGACATGAAACATTCCTTCTCTTCGTTTACAAAGTTCTTCCTTTGCAACTTTTGCCATTCGACAGCTTAGCAATGTTGATAACAAGCAGACGATAATTTCACTTCCGGCAAGTGCTAAAGCAATTATAATTAGAGTGTCTTTATTCTGTTTCTGGAAAGTGTGTCCATCTGTTGTGTGATTAACGAGTCCAAGACGAAGTAACTGTATGCTGACAACAGAAACAACCATGGATACGACGGAAAATGCAGTAAAACACATTATCTGAAAGTATATCGAATATCAGAAAGTAATATTTATTGCTACCACGAAATGTCACGCCCTTGACGATATTTATCAGAACAGCTTCATTCCTCTTGCAATTTAGTGCGACATTATATTAGTTTTACAAACACAAAGAATTTAAGAGTATTGGGATGTTTATACTTGAATATATATCTCAAAAGTAAAGGTTGTTTCAGCTTTATATAAAAATCATAAGAGATCTCTTTGGCTGTTTGGTATACATGTAACCATATTAACTGCACTTTAAATTAATATTATTACCTTGTCTAAATCATTGAACTTAAATACTTCGGTAGTTTTACATCCAGCGTTTATCAAAGATAAACAAAAACGTGATTTCAGGCTCGATTTAGAGGCATTGATGCATTTTGATTACAGACTTAATCCCTTCAAGTAAGCGAATAACCAAATACCAATTTAGATTTTAATTAACTCGGTATAGATGAAGCTTATATTGATTACGGTATTCAATAATAGTTCTAATATCTGCTTAAACTATTATAATGCCTACTTCGATCCTCGAATTTCCGGACTTTATACAAGGTCAGGTGGTTTTAAAAGCATATTGTATTTGTTTCCTATCAAGCTTTATCTGATTGAGGATATTTCTTCACCTTATAATTTGACAGTCACATAAACACTCCGGTATTGATCTGAAGTTATCAAGTAATGAAAGTTTGTGAAGCGTAATTTAGAATTCTTTAACGGAATTTCTATTGATCCCAGCAAGAGTACAGCATGCGCTCTTCACGTATTTGGCAGAAAATTAGGAATTCAACAGGTTCCCTTTGCCAAATGTTCCATAAAATAAAGTGAGCTTTTTGTACTGAATGACTGCAAGAAGTATTTTTGAAAAATGTACTGTTGGGACTACGTTTGGTTAGCACATTTTCTTTCAAATGTTTCTTTTGGTGACAAGACCAAGTTAGTTCTTTTAGTTTAATATCAGGATTGTCTTTGCATTGATAATACCAGGTTGATCAACTTAATTAATGGAGTTTAAATATTCACGAATATGTTATAGTGTAAACAAAAAATAAAAAAATAATCGGATGATAAGGAAATATAACTATTATCCTAAAATCTTGAACTGGATTGGCAATTATCATATCTATAAACAAGACTATTGATTTTCAATAAACAAGAGCATAACAAGTCTTGTTGATCTGGCTGTAGAAAATGGAATTGATCCTATGTTCAAATGACAATCAAATCTATCAGTGGCAGCTAATTACGACACATACATCATTAGTAAGATGGAATACCAAATGTTATTTGCTGTTCATGTTATATATTCGGAATACAATACGCATTTCAATGTTTTGTTACGATACTACGGTGTCAATATAATTTAAAGAAAACATAAAGATCATAAACATAAAGACACTTTGGAAAAGAGACGCGGACCTGTTCACCAAAGTCACATCACTGTAACAAGTATTTTGCGAACTTGTAGTTTCTGTGTCTTTTTTTTTCGTTTTCTTCAGAGCTAGACAGGTTTAACAATGAATAGATTATCCACTGAATCAGTATGTCATGTATGGAAACTGGAAATGAAAGATAACTATTTTGAAAATGCTTAGTCTCAATTTAATATCGGCTGTGAAACGTTTTAGTGCAGGAGTGGTTTAATAGAAAATATTAAACAAAATTACAGATAAGAGCTCTGTATCGTCTAGTATTTGTTATCACCATATATGGTAGAAACCTTGTAGCGACATGGTTATTGATAATGTTAGCAGTTACACATTGCCTGCCTACAACTCTCTGAGGGAATACAATGTAGACTAGAAACCTTTTACACCGGAGACATTCTATTTTCGTCTCATCTATTATGTTAGGACTAGAATAACAGCCTTCTACTAGCTTTTTAATGCACTGTTCTACCAAGACGACATTATTAAAATGCAAAGCAGTAGAGAAAATGCCCTAAAGCATTTAGTAATTGATACAATAAACCATTTTATTTTGCCTACCAGCCTACTGTTCTTTCTGAAATCGTTGGCACAGAAGCTACGAAACAGTTCTGCAGTGTTCTTGCTGTAGAAAATTGAGGCATAGCTCATAGGAAAAACGTACTTTAATTTACATGAAACTCCATTAGCACCCAGTTGTAGGATTTCAAGCAGACGGACATTTTGGCAAACAGGCAATTTAACACTATTACTTGCATGTCAGTTAATTAATTAATAGGTCTAAGAAAACGAACACATATTAAAAGGACTCTTTCCGATAAGATCATTATGTTAGCTAGAAACAATATTTGAAATATACTGTAAGGTGTACTGTAAGGTCAATGACACAACTACCAGTGTTCTACAGTACTACCACCACCAGTATGTCATCAAATACTAAGTCTATGATAAAATAAAATGTCTTAACGATCACAATATAGCTTAAAGAACCTTTTGTACTAAATCAATACCAACACCAGAGAAGACAAATTTATCTGCTGGATTCAACAAGAAATATTCGAGATAAATAGGCTCATTCCTTATGCAGCGTGACGCGACTGCGTATACCTGACAGAATGCTTCGTTCTTTTCAGCTGTCATCGTGTTACATTAAACAAACCTTTTCAAATTCTTAAACTGCTTTGTTTTCTCTTCTTAATTTCACTGCATGCACGCATTCCTATTAATTTTGTCAATTCAGACACAGAACTTCTCTTTGCAGAAGAGTGAAAAAAAGATTTAATAAACTGATTGCATGACTGCTGTGATGTCTGAATAATTATGATAAATAACGCAATGGTACCAACATAAATACTATACTGAACGTTTGAACGTCAATTTATCGAGATTAAATTGCAACAGTACAAAAACTCAATACGAATTAAATGTTTTAGCTTTTGCGCTAAATGTTCAGGCTTGAAAAACATCTTTTTCTTTTTTCTAAATATCACCGCATAAGTAAATGGTACCTGAAATAAGCAAATGATTCTGACGTTAAATAGCTGTCATTTCTTGTATGTCTTTCTCCATATATGGAATACGGATGATCTCTTTTCCTAAAACCACCTAACTAAAATTACGTCATATTGGGAAACTGGTCTACTATAGTTTTATCAATGAAAATTTTTACATCGACTGAAAAGGTAATATATCTTTTTGTTTAACAAACGATTGTCTATTTGCTGAATACTTACCACATATGAAGTTTTTCGTCTAGCACAAAATATCCCAAGAATTCCTGTGATGATGAACTGTAGAGAAAAAAACAAACAACAGAACATCAATAAAACGAAATTATGTGATATTCTGACTAAATGGCTAATGATTAATGTTTGAAAATTGGTTTCTAGGAATAGCTGCAATCACAAACATAATGTCTCAAATGTAATTTCTTGAAGAACTTGAAGACTAATGTATTCGTTGAATATATAAAACATTGTCCAAATGCCGCTTGTAATTATTTTTAGGACAGATTTTTGATGACATTCATGTAGTCACAACATCAAATGATATATAATTTCAAACTAGTTTGAACGATACTATGCGTGCCTATAAATAATTTCATCCTTAAAATAACAAGAATAATTTACTCAACTGCAAGGGCAAAATATCTCCTTTTGTGGGATATTTTATCAAATAAAATATTTAAAATAACTCACAAAACTACCACTCCAGATTGGCGAGACACTATGTGCTAACCACACTTCAGCCTTTATACTTGATATAATTCCAACAATGACGCTGATAAGACCTAAGATGCCATGGAAACCGGAAATGACACACACTGACGTCACAACTACATGCAACATGATGAATGTCACTGGAAAGCTTTCACTGCATTTCCTCTTGTTGAAATTTTAATGTGCCTGGAAAAACAAAACTCCTCTCATTTGCAACGTTACTGGCACATTATCACTTATAACAATATTTAGATGCAATTGTTATAACATCTCCAATTTTATTATTATTCTCATTTTCATATAATTAACAATAACATTATAATTCTCAATTTCCTTACAATATTAATTTTTACATGCTTTAAATTTCTGGAAATAGTTTCTAATTATCATGCAAATAAGGAATATTTATGTAATAGTATACACCGTTATTTCCTTCTAGCGGCTGTAATGAGCGGATAAGTGACGTCACTGTTCGCGTGCTTAAGATGAATTAAATCTAGGTGGGAAAAATATCAGTCATATTTAATGTGTTTACTGGATTTGTATAGTCTCTTTTTTATAATTAATAAATTTGTTGAATGACAAACATTTCCTGATACGCGAGTCATGAAAAACAAAATAAAAAAGAAACAAATATAAACTTTTTAATGCAGAAGTAAGGAAATGAATAGTGTAAACTAACATATATGACAAATGTCAAACTATATTTCTCCTTATATATTACGTTTTTTTTTCAATTTCTATACATGCAGTTTTGGACAAAACAAAGAAGCAAAACTATAAATGATTTAAAAAATAAAAAATGTCATTCAATTTAATTTCTATCTCTTTTTTCAAACCGGGGCTAAAAGGCTTAAACAAGAGGCGTACTACTTCTTCATATGAACCTTATCAAAAGGTTCGGAGCCGTGGTCTAGCGGTTTCGCAAAAGATAGCTACTTCCATTGTTTCTCCACTAACACCGCTAGTTATCTTTTTTAACGTTTATACAAGAGGTTTCAAACTGCAGGCCCGATGTTTATGTGAATTGTTTTGTCTTTGATTTCATATAAAATATATGCAACTACAATTATTTCTACACAGCCTATTTTTATTATCTATATTGTATTGCAGCTTTATTCTTTAAATAAAGGTAAGTTTGGGAACTATTTGGTGTTGTTGCTTTCCTTACCAGATAAACTAAAATTCAAGTCATCTTATAGCACGTCATATTTTATATGTGTATGTACATTTAATATTGCATTAAGGGGAGACGCACCTTAATCAAATTATATAGCAAACTAAATATTATAATTCGCAAACGCAAAATTCAATAACACTTCAGTTCACAGCGCTAACTCACACAGCTTTAATTTACGTAATCAGATTTAGGTCCAGACTGTTCAGTGGAATCTAAATAATTCTTATTGGTCGATCTCGGCGTTTTGTACAAAGTGCAGTGATGTCAACTTTATCTTAAAAGCAGCGTTTTAGACGTGTTCTACAGTTTCAAAACTTTCAGAATTCTATTTAAATTCTTGATAATTTTTACAAATGACAAACCTTAAAATTAGTGCATTAGCAATAACAGAATTTAAGATTTGTCTGCAGTCGTCACTCCTGAAACCATGGCACCGCTTCGCTCGCTATATGCTAATCTAGAAACATTTTTTGAGTTCAACAATATCATCCAAGACTAGTTAATCAGCCGTACTATGTAAAGTCAAAGCGGCAACATACCTTTAATGCAGAATATCCCAAACGTCTGAATATATATCTTTGACACAAACGGAATCTATAAGCTCGCAATCACATATAAACATTATTGGGTCGTCTTGTAGATTCCCAAGGCTTAAATACTGAGATAAATTTTGTCGATATTCCGTTCTCCATCGTATGGAATAATCGATGAAGAAAGCGGAAGCTTGTGCCTTCAGCAACAAGAACTCTCCTAACTATTTATGAGCACTGATATTGCAAATATTGCCAGCTGTTATTTATTCCACATGAGTCTTAAATGAAACACTGTTAAGGGTAGAAATTTCTCACGTTCTCCGTCTCTTCGAATGTTCTGTTTAAAGCAAAACACAGTCCATTTGAGTTAAGTAACGAGAAGGTTACCTAACTGTCCCTATAGTGCACCTCAGCTAGATCGCTTCCTTGGTACTGCTGTACTGTATAAATCCTTCACGCATTTATTTACAGTGAAATACTGAAATGATATGCTGTAGGATGGAAACACATTTGTTAACAATTCTCCCAGGAAGTAAAACAGAAAGTTAATCTTGATAAACAAGTCTTAACTCCATATTCAGTTACTTTTAGTCTTAATTCCATATTCAGTTACTTTTATTCAACATACGTTTAACCAATGTAAACATTGAAATACAGTTTAATCAATTCTATACCATTCATGTATAATTAATTAGTTTAACTGAAATGATTTCTCCTAGGCCAGTAATTGTACCCTATTTCAATATTTGTTCTTTTATAGACCCCTAGATCAATAGGTCAATACTGTTAGATTCTAATTAGACTGTTCTATCAAACGTGCTGGGAAAATCAGCACCAATGGTATCTCAATAGAATCAAATGTCGATAGAGCTGCCATTGTATTCAACTGGTCATGAGAATAGCACAGCAAATTATTATATGAATAACCATAGCAAAAAACTTGTTTTGATGTAAGGTCGAAATATATTCAATTGACTTAACACCGCAAGCGACATTTTCATTTCATATAATTTTTAGGTGAGAACAACAACCCAGATTTTAACAACAATTATTCTATACCTTTCATACCATACTTTCAAGCAGGTTTTGGTTGATATTGTTTTGAACCAGTCTCCCTGCTGAATAGTGACTATGATACTGAATGAAGATGACAATGACGAGGAAGAAGATTATGTCTTGATGATTTGAATATTGCTAATGGTTATCTTATGAGGGCTGTTGGTTGATTTTTTAAATGTTGATGATGTTTATGTTGCAGGTTTCGATTTTGCTGGGAATGATTATAGTATTAATGCTGATATGGTCATGTTTAAAGTATTGCTAAATAAAAAGAAGTTTCTCTTTTAGCATAACAGGCATTCCAGAACTATCTAGTAAGAATGTTATTTTGGCACGGTTGTGTAAAATCTTGGGGTGATCTAAAAATATATCAATTTTACATAAAAAATCAAGTGAGGTTAGATGATAAAGATGTTTTGAATCAGGTGTAAGGAAGTAGTTGATTCAAATAGAATAATGATTATTTTATGAAAAAGTGACACCCCAGTCACGCTATAAGAATTCCGAAGTCATGATATTGCCATTTCCCTGTTCAAAGTAAAATGACCCTTAATGAAATAAATTGATCCCATTGTAAAATGTAATACGTAAAAAGTATTTATTGTATTTATACAATAATACTGTTTCAAAATGCTTGATTTGATTTTGGCACTTGTTATCCTTTGTCAGTCGAGAATCTAACATTTAGTTGTTAACTTATTAGCGTATAATATATACCATCAAAATATTATTGTTTCAGCTAAAAGTTAAATTTACTGATCATCTTGGTTTTTTTTCTTTGATATCATAACACAGCAATGAGGCGAGAAGCACATGGTTTTCTAATTTACAATTCGAACAGTAGTTGATGTCACACTTCTAAAGAAAATGACACCTCAAATACTTTTACCATTATACTGTAGTGGCACTCTTGTTCAGTAAATAACGTACGTGGAATATTTATGAAATTGTTCCTTTTGAAGTTGTGATTATATTATTGATTATGACAATTTGTTGATTTTGCGAGAATGAAAGACATCTATGCAATGAAACGACATGTCTTTGACAATAAGTATTAAGGTGTCTTCACTCTGCAAACACCTGACCCCAGTGTGCACGTGCTTATGTACAGCGTCAGTGTAAATAACGGCATGTTTTGAAAATATTGCTTTAAAAAAGTTAAAGTAAAATTTAAAGTATTGCATTTTCTTTTAAATCATGTACGTAGGGATGTTATTAAATAAATTTTGACGTAAGTTCAAGGTGTCAGTCGAAACTTTTAAGTACAACAGGTTACTCGAATGCATAAGTATCAATCTTTTTATAGAGAGTTGTTGTTGTAGCAAATACACACTTACTTGTTTCTTATATGCCTTTAAATATGTTCGATCATATGTCCTATTCTGAATTATCAATTATATTTCATTTTGCAGCCAACTAAAGAACGCTAAAATTCAACAATGTACCTAAGTGTACCGTTTGACCAGTTTATCTGTTAGAAATTAACAAGATCATGAGTCAATGAATTCGATGGCGATCCTTATCCATAAGCAAATACGAAAGAACAATGCAGTATGTAGATTTTATTGTTTCTGTGTTATTTTCTAATTCCTCATACAGTTCAAAGTTGGAGGATGAGCAATACGTAAATTCAAAATACTAATCTTTTTCATTTGTATTTAAAAGAAATCCATTTGTACTTGATAACTGATTAATCAATTTTCAATTCTGAACACATTTGTTTAGAATACGTTTTAGATTTATGTCTATGATTACATTTTTGGATTTGTTTGATGATTTTGTTACGATAGATATTATTGGCCTAGGGTAAATAACATGACAGCCTCCATGTAAGTGCTGTCTGCCTGCTGGGTTGAACTTAGAGAGAATCCAACCGCGTGTTTTCCAGAGCTAACGAACAAATCCAAGAATGCAATTATAGAATACAATTGATATTTCACGCATAAATACAAATGAGTTCAAGATTAAAATAGTAATGAATCAGTTATGAAAAACAAATGTGAGCTTATCAATATAAATGATGAAATGTAATAATACCAATAATACCAATTTTAAAATACAAACAGATTATTACAGATTCAAACACGATCTAAAAATAGCCTATATATACAAAGAAGAAAATAAACTCGGGTTATCCTGCAGTATACCACGCGCGTGCGCTTGTTGTTTTGGCTGTTCCGTGAACCACCGTCACCCCACGTAGAAAATTTTTATGAATGAAAGTCACGTAATGTTTGTAAATACTACCGTAGGACGGCGTACAACAACAACAAAGTTCGGCTGCAAAATGGCACAAAAAGCCAATTTACATAGAATGGGCACAATTTGTGAAATAATGATAGCCGAACAATGTTTCTGTCAATAATCCATGTAAACGTTACTTGTGTCTACATTAAAAATTCACACACGTATGCCGACTTTCGTATAAGCGACCTTGTGACGTTTTACATATGCTATTTTTAGCATCTGAGAACATGAACATCTTTTATTTTTTTGAACATTTAATTTATTAGTAAATTGCAATTTTAGTTCGAAATAAAAAAAGAAATTTTCAACTGATGAAAAGTGTGTTGTTTATTTGTTCATTTATTGAAAAGATCATTTTTACATATACCGAAGGAGGAAATTTTAACGGCCAAACCCAGGGGCGTATCACGCAAGTGTTTTTACGATCGTAAGAAGTAGTTAACACTTATTTCACAATGTGGTTTATTGTTTGGTCGTGTCAGAATCGAAATAATAAGTATCCAGTTGTGGTTTATCGTAGAATAACCAACGTTTTTCGTTCTTATGCAAAACAATATATCACTCAGAACTACGGTCTTCGTGATATATTCCTACGCATAAGAACTCAAAACGTGGGTTATTCTACGATAAACCACGCCAGGATACTTATTATTTCTTAAATAAAATTATGACTTTCACAATGCAAACTGACGGTATTAAATAGAAATGAAAATTATCATATATTGGATATTAATGAGGACATTATCAAATACTAAGAAAAAACAACAACAACAAATTAATCTTATTTTACAATACAGATGAAATGATACAGAATACACATGTAAACATTGAATATTACAACGTTTCACTTGCAATAATTAAGGCAAAATATCATCTTTGTTAATGCATTGTACTTAGCTTCTTTAACAACGACAAAATGGTTTTCCTGTAATGAAGTGTTGGTTCAGCATAATAGCGTTGGATAGAGGTGAAATCTACTTTTTCAGACAAAGGGGAGAAACTGATCTCGGTCAACGAAAACATAGCAACACAGTTACTTCTCATGTCAACAAATTATGTGCACTACTCAGGTGCAATCTGGGTCACAGTTTTTATGTCTGGTGTCTGAAAAACATGTGCACTTCTCAGGTGCAATCTGGAACACGGTTTTAATGTCTGGTGTCTGAAAAACATTTGCACTTCTCAGGTGCAATCTGGGACACGGTTTTAATGTCTGGTGTCTGAAAAACATGTGTACTTCTCAGGTGCAATCTGGGTCAAGGTTTTAATGTCTGGTGTCTGAAAAACATGTGCACTACTCAGGTGCAATCTGGGACACGGTTTTAATGTCTGGTGTCTGAAAAACATGTGCACTTCTCAGGTGCAATCTGGGACACGGTTTTAATGTCTGGTGTCTGAAAAACCAATGTATAAATTTCAAATATTTGACTTCTTCTGTTATTCAATTTAGCCTTGTGTATTTTGTGTAAATGTTTCCATAATCGCCGCTTGATAATAATCTTATTCGACACAGGCGAGAGATGATATGCACCTTTATAAACGTTTCAGTAAAATGACAAAAATGTTGGGCATTGCCTTCCCGTCTTGTAATGGCTTCTGTGACATCGCAATAGCGTTCATCGTGGCAGAATGTGAAAACTAATGCCAAAATGCAAGTATACACTAAAAATTATGCTGCACGTATAAAATACAAATAGAGTCAGGACTAAATTGTAATGATTGACTTTTTAATACAAATATTTATTTTGCAATACATGATATAAATACATAGTATTGGAAGGTTTCACACACCACACCTGTTTGACAGATTATAAGACAGCTCCATTTTGTCTCTGGATTACTTATGGAAATATTTTCAGAGAGAATCGCTGAAGATGTCAGATCATGGTGCTATCTCAAGAAAAATTTAACAAATGTTGAAAATACTTAAATCAATATTGATAAGAAAATATACAGTCATGGTTGTTGCTGCATAAACGAACGATTATATAAAAACATTTCCTTTAAAGAAACAAGGTGGTAGGAGTTGCACAGGTGGAACAATGTACAGTTGATTTGATTTTTATAGGTTTCTAATTCCAATTAAGGATATGAACTAGTTAGCGACAATTAATGATACAACCGTTTGTACATACTGGAAGCTTCTATCGTTTACAATAATGCAAACATCAGAGGTTTGCATTTTTGTCCGTTCAAACATTCATTTCAATAAAATGTCACGTAATTTTATTGTTTCCCAATGAGAAAAAGAAACTTTTACAAAATTTCTTTTGGAAAATTCTCTTGTTTCCGGCGACATATTAAATTGGTTAAAATTGGCTCGGACAGATTTAGATGCACCATATGTGCAATATATGAAAGAATGTATGTACCCATCGGTCGCAGACGAGAATTCAGCTATGGTATACTTTTCAAAACCGTTTTAATAAACAAACTATCAACATCTGTACTTGGAGTATCATTATTATTGTATGAAGGCCATATAGCTAAACTAAAGTTCAGTTACAAGTGACTCACAATCATATGAAACTCAAATCGTCAAAAACATTGTCCTTGATTTTAATTGGCAGGATCTCTATAAAAAGTATCTTTTGTAAGTGTGTTTCCGGATAACAAGAATTCGTATTTCTCTTAAGAAGATGGTAGATTTAAGGATTGTCAAACAAAATCTCCAATACGTACAAACAAGTCAGATAATGTCCTGATGTTTACACGAGCCACATGCATCATTTTATGAAAATATATTAGGCCATAAGAACCCAGAAATATATATGAAAAGTTTCAGCTAGTAATGTTTTTGTTGTTGTTTTTGTGAAACTAATTCCAAATAAAAGGTTTTGTTGTTGTCTGTGTTGCACTCGAACCTAAGTTCTACACCTAGGACTGGCGTAGATAGTTGAATCATTGACTAAGATAGAATGTGTGTTAGGCAACAATGCCAACTTAAAAAAGACTTACAAGTATACAAAACAAAAGAAGAAGAAAACGTCAGTACAGTACGTTGTTAAGATACTTATTCTCACTAATAAGTTTCTGAACGCAATTTAGTTAGCTTGCATTGATTACGTTTCAATTATTGTTCGAAATCGTTCTTAACTAAGTGTTAACGTTGTACTTACTATTGACGGCGGATGGGCGGCAAAATTTGAGAAGCTGCGCATCTAAATGTGATGAATAAACGTTTAAGTAGTTTTCAGTAGTTTTTTTTGTAAAAATCAAATATATGTCAGGATTTTTTTGGTCACAAAACTGTACCAGCTGGATCAACAAGAAATTCATTAGAACCGATGGATGTTTCCCATAGTAGCACTATGTCATAACGGGTGTATTTTTTTTTCTAAGTATCGATTGGAGTAAACATACTGCTGTGAAATATAACTAAAGCTATCATCGAATACCCCCACAATAACACCTTGTCAGATGCAAAGGGAAAAAAGAAGAAAAAAAAGAACTAAATAAGCAAGGTAGAGATATAGGTCTTGTGTATCAAACTTCCTCACAAAACGATATATGGTATCAATGTGTTTAACATTGTGTCAACCTATTTCAAAATCCTTTCATGCATGGCACAGTTTCAGTCTCAAAAATAAGTGAACCGACCGAACGACCCACAAAGTGATTCCTGTATACCTAACCAGGGTATAAAAAAGGGAGACATTTAATAAACATGGCCAGGTAGTTTTGCAATTCTTAAACATTGCAATTTCTATCACTTCATTTATCTATTGTTTTGAATATCAATCATATATGTTGAAGAGTTTTTAAGTTATTCTCAGAATAAGCATCATTAAATTGATAAAGAAAGGTATTGAAACCAATGGGCAAGGTAGAGTTATACTTCTTTCACAATGCACTTCCTCTATTTGTCCTCTGTGAATAGGTGTAATATCAACTGAATCCCTTGAATACTTAAGTAGTTATGATCCTGACGAGAATTAAACACGATCATGATAGCATTATATCGCTCACCTGAGTACCACCATTTAAAACGGCACGGCCAATGAAGGAATCAAGGTAAGTTCACCCAATGTTGAAATTTAAGTCTACATGCAAAATTCTACATCTGGTCCAAACTTCATGGACACAATTTCAAATTCAGTGAGTAGGTCTGTAGAACAAAGTCAGTGTCAGCTAAGGTCAAAGATGATATCCACATGCAAAATTAGTAGTATACTAGAAGTATCTACAGATGTATATAAAACAGACAAAAAATATAAACCAAAAAAAAAATAGGCGAGGTTGGGGGTGGGCGTGTACCGTCGCACCTTCGCATAAGAAAGTAAATAGATTTTTTTTTTGAGTGGGGGGCAGGGGAGTAGGGATACAGGAAACGGTGGGGGAGGGGCGGGGGCAAGTACCTACGTATATATAAAAAAAACAAAAAAAAATATATTGAAACAAAAAAATGGGGAGTGGGGGCACGGGGGGTAGGGGGGATGTACCTACGCATAAAAAGTAAAGGAAAACAATTGTGAGAGGGCGGGGGGAGCGCAGCGAACGGGAAGTGGGGTGAGGGGAGTCCCATGTGGGAGTTGGAGAGGGAAGTACTTTCCCTTTCCATGTAAGTAAATAGTTAAGGTCTAGGCTTTGTGCTTTCCCATTAAAAGGTTTTTGCTTTGTAAGTTTATGCATAACCAAGTTTCCCCTGTGGTGCGGCTATTATTCAACATAGGGACATAATATCAATAATATTGGTAGAGGTCTACTAGAGGATGCCTCATATCAAATTACAAAGCTTTGTTCCAAGCGGTTTTAGAGAAGAAGATTTTCAAAGTTTTACCTATATAACTATGTATATGTCCCAGGACAGGGCCAATATTGACCCTGGGGTCATAGTTTGAAGCAACATGGTAGAGGTACACTAGATAATGATACACACCAAATATCAAAACTCTAAGCCTTATGGTTTATGAATAATCAGCTTCATTAAGGGTTTTGCGCGAAACCGCCATTAGGACGCCCACCGAATCAGCGACCACAATAGCTCGACGTTTTTCTTCGAAAACAGACGAGTTAAATGGAAGCAGCTAGAGTTATCGTTTGTCAATATTGCACTTCCTGCCATTCCCCTCTATCTTTGTGCTCAATATTAACTAAATGCCTTTAATAGTTTTAGAGTTGTGCCACTGGCAAGCAAAATGTACTAAGGGGAGAAAATGAAAAAAACAGTCGAGTTATAGTTCTTGTGCACTGCAGTCATTCCCAATGTCCTTTATCATCTTTGAAGTTATAAGTAAATCCTTTAATTGGTTTTTGAATTATACTTCAAACGACAAAATCCAACAAGCATTAAAAATGTAATAAAGAGAGATAACTGAAAAAAATAGGACAAGGCAGTGTTACAATTATTCAATACCACTGCACTTAATGTATACACTTTTATCAATATCTTAAATCCCAACTAAATCCATAATTATTTTAGAGAGGGAAATAAATAAAAAAAATGGGGGCAGCTAAATTTATGTTTCTTGGGCACTATACTTCCTGCCACTTCCCTCTATCAATGTGCCAAATATCAACTATATGCCTTTCATGATTTATTATATTTGCTCCGGACAAGCAAAATGTACTAAGGGGAGATAATGAGAAAACTAGATAAGATGGACAATTCGCCGACTAAATGCTCTCTCTAAACATTTCACCAAATTATTTAGAAATTATCTAAATGCTTTAAAACGACGCTCCGGACATATCAAGTTAGACAGCGAAAATAGTTAAATGTAAATGGCTTGAAATGTCAAAGTTTGGAACGAAACAGGGGTATAATAAAGGAACACCGGGAATGCACATTTGTATTGGTGATTATTTCAAGTGAAAGGTTTATTAGTATAAATATTAAAAGAATGTTCACTGCCAGAAGGCAACGAGCTGGTTCAATGCAGACAAATGGTGAAAATACATTTTACCATAAAAATGCATCACACATATACTGAAAATCAGGATATAAAGTATAAATGTGATAATGTCAAATCTAATATAAACGATAATATCTTACTTTTAAATAAATGTCGATAACAAACGCTTAGTGTATTTGGATCAGGAGTTTCTAATGTCACCATTTCTATCTCTCATTGCAGTAAATGTGTAAGCCTTTGGGTTCGTGGATTTGATTACCTTATACCACTCTTTAAAAACATATTTGTAGCAGAATCCTGCGAAGTGACCTATCAAGTACAGCTAGCTGACGTATGCATAACAGTTGGTACTTAAGTTGAACTTGTTTTGTGAAGACCATATGATATTTCCGACCCAAAACTTAAATTTTCGTAAGTCTGTACTATTATGAACACTAAAATGCGCCTTCGCTTGTCTGTAAAAGTTTTGGATATTTTCTTAACCTTTTTTAGCGCAAAAAATCTTAATGCAGTAACTAAAGATTAGGCTTTACTGTTGTTTTGTCACAACGATTCAGCACTGCTTAAATGTTCAAAAAGGGATGTAAAAAAGTAATGCAGAATGTAAAGTTATGAAAACTATCGTTATAATGAGCGTTACTTCATGTTCATTATAACCATGTTGTTAAATTACTCAGACAAAAGCTCAGAGAGATTCCTATAGGTTATCCGGAAAGTTTTGTTTTGAAACAATGTATCGTAAAAAACATACACCAAACACCAAAGAACGTTCGTACGGCTCTTATGTATCACACTCTGTAATATTTTACCATGAGCACAAAGTTCTACACGACCCTTGACCCTTTGACTATCAGATAGCAGTAAGGACGAAAGAAGTGGCTGAGTGTGTGGTTTTGCTATAATTATATATTTTTGTTCTTTGAATATCAGCTTGTTTGAGAGAAACAAGGGCTTTGATATGGAAACCAGTTCGGGACAACTATATTTTACCGGATTATGGCACATAATTAATCTTGAAGTCTGTCTGACGTAAAGAAAATTTAAAGTGTCCATATAAAAACGTAAAAAAATATCTTTTAAACTATCTTTATAATAGGTCATTGTCTGCAATTTTTTAAAAACATACAAACATATCTACATAAATATATACGTATATATGTTACGTCCTCTTGTTTGCTGGTAGTAGGATTCCTTTTCGGGAAGGTCTACGCACATTTAAACACTTAACTATCCATCTAAGTTCTTTTCTAAATGTCTTGTTCAGTATACTGTAGATGAAAGGATTGGATACATTGCTTATAAAATATGACCTGACAATAAAGTTATACACGAGTTCGCTAGTTTCCCTGTCAAATTCTTCTTCTAGTTTCAGATTGAAAAAGAGCATAAGCCTAATGATAAGATGTGGCAGAAAGCTTAGAACAAATACTACAGTCACTGAAAAGAAGATAATAATTGAGCCAGCGGATTTTATACAGCGTCTTCCATTGACGCCCACTTTCGTATTTTTGTTTGAAGTACAAGAGTGATGATTTTGCACTTTTGAATTTTTAACTGAGAGTTTCTTGTTTGCAATAACTGAAGAAGACGATGCTCTTGAAAATGTATCCGTGCCTACATCCGGTATCAAACGTCCGGTTTGATATTTCCAAAGCAGACGACCGATAATTATGTATAAAACAACGAAAACTATAAAACATCCAAAGAATATTGCTGCTAGCCCATAATAGTATATCCGTTTGAAACTGTTGTTAAAGTTATTCTCAGAGTTCATGGAACATTCACAACCAGTCACATTTCGATCGCCATATTTTTCGTGCCTCGTTTTCAATCCAGCAAATAGAGCTGATGGTGTTGCTACTAACGTTGCTATAGCAACACACACAAGGCATATGACCTTTGCCTTTTTAGGTGAAAATCCATGAAAAGCTCTGCACACAAAGTAATACCTTTCGAAAGATACTGACACCAACACAAAGCCTGCAGATAAAATCGTTGAATATTCTACGAATCTCATAGCCTTGCATGCGGCCTCGTGATGAAACATGACCTGATTTCTTAAATCATACATTTCAAAAGGTATCACAATAACACAAGCAATTAGGTCTAGCAGAGCTAAAGCCAAAATAAATGTTTGTTTGGCTGAGCTTTTCATCTTACACCAGTACACTCGAACCACTAAAGCATTTCCAAGTATACCGATTATCATGAGAATCCCACAAGTCACAAATATTGGGATAAGATTGAATGCTGATCTGTCATTTAATATTTGTAATACATCCTCGTTTGTAGTTTTCGTAAATGTAAATGTTGTATTATTTTTGTAAGAGTTTTGATCAAGAGCATTGCTCTTATCATATTCCATTTTACCTAGCGTGAGATAGCTCGAACTAACACTATTCTCCATTGCATGTCAAATACTTCAAAATACTGCGTACATATCTTTCATACAGATTTTATGCTAAATGTAAACGTTATCCTTTAAGAAGTAGCAAACTTTACTCTACTTCTTTCGAAATGAAGCAAATGACATAGTCATAAAAACACACCAGAATTGAGTTAATGACATTATTACATCATTACCTTTCAGTTCATGGTTTTATTTTACGTCCTCTGTATACAATAAGGTGTCACTGGATCATTAAGCGTAGCAATTTATTACGGTAATATGAAAACGAATCGCCAAAACTTCCCGATAATTCTGAAATAGAAAATAAAAGTAGAGCAAGATTATAGTCATTTTCATTGAAAAATCTCAAAAAAGTAATTTTCTAAAATGATTGATGTCTGGATGTTCATGAATTCAAGACACGTGTTGTAAAGAAAATTACTGAAGATTACCGATTGAAAATATATGAACATGGGTACGTGCAAAATATATCACCTTCTTTGTTAATGTAGATAATAGCTGCAGTATAAAATCCACTTGCCGATGATTACAAATAAACTCATTGATATCCAGTTTATTATCTAATATTCTAATGAAATTATCCTATTTTTTTTAACGAAATGCAGACAAAAGCATGTTTTCATCTATTGTCTGTGAAAATAAGCTACTTAAAGAAATGAGTCATTTGAAGATAAAAAAAAAACAACACTTAGGACTTTTCAGTGAAAAAGTACTTGAGACTAAGAAATAATTTAATCTGTCTTGTTAAGTGTACATCCGGTCGAAGGTCCCTCTTTAAAAGTACAAATGCACTAGGGCCAGTCACATAAGGGAATTCAAGTGGATTGCTGTCTGGTGTATCTGTTTTCAATCATGATGCAGTCCCTGTGAACACCAATTAGACATGCCCGCTAGCAGGAAGTTATTTTTCCTCACTGACATCATACATCATTAGTGTAGGAATGTTGTCAATAATGGGTGTAATTCACTAAGGCATGGGACGGGTTGTTTGGGGGCGATACTTATTTATTAGTGTCTGGTAACCTTTTACACATATTAGAATAGTGTTCAGTAGCCGATGTTAACGTTTTATCACGATTGATTGTAATCACATGCACCCTTTTTGAATCAGCTGGCGGGAACAAAGGTTATAAAAATGTTTTGGATATGATTTTTTATAAAATGTGTCTACCTGGCATGAATTCTAGATTAAATACCATCCGATAATGGTAAACTAACATGTTGTTGTTCGTGTGGCAAATAGATGGCAATCGATTTTTTAATGAATATATGATATTGATAGATACATCTGAGCTGACACATGAGAGGGGTTATTTTAGTTTGTGTCGGAGACGGTGTAGCTGGAACACGTACTATAAGATAAGATATACCTTGAGTCGGTACGTGTATACAAGCAGTATATGATCTTTAGAGCTTTTATCATATTTTTTAAAAGGTACATTGATATTTTACAACGGCGGCACTGCAGATTTGAGCTACAAAAAAAAAATTGGCTGGCCTTTGACAAGGTTGGCTCCACACAGCTTGTAATCCAGTGTTTCAGGCTATAACATATCGAATATTTAGCAGATGTGTATTGCGTTTGTTTATAAGTAATTTTACATTAATAAATGGAAATCATAGCTTCAGTGAATGGTGTATACCTGAGCAATTTAAGCTGTCGGGCCAATTGCATAATCCAGTAAGTTCGAGTATAATCTAAATAAAGAATACACCAGCTAAAATATGTATAAGAAATTGATTTCTGAATATTTGTTAATAAATTTTCTCTGTTTTTAGAAAGTGATGTATCCTACTTCAGGTTTCCATTTAATGACCCATTATTGGAAAACCTTACCACATGTAAAGGTCAGTGTGATTTTCGGAAATTGAAACTGTCAAACTATCATGATCTTTTAGTTACAAACACATTTGGCCGAGGTATTGAACTAATATTTTGTAGTTAAAAATCCAGGAGCACTTTGATTTTCATGGAAAACGGAAATCAGAGAGTATAATTCTTCTATTTATTGCAATCTCATTGGATTCAATACAGTGGTCTTTCTGTTATATACTCTCATCTTCAAAGGTCACAATGGTATGGTCTTTTGGGTAAACAAATAAGGGTAAATAATAATCAAAAAGAATACTGAAATAAATAAACACATTTATACCGGGGAAAGGTTATGTCATAATTTTCCCATTTCGTATTTATTTGTTAACATTATACAAAAAAGTTCCTTATAAACACCTAACCCCAATGTGAATTTTTGCAACGTCCCAGGGGCATTTCTTGGAAACAATACGGAATGACATATGTAGCACATAACTTTGCAAATTTGGTATGTTACTTGCTCGGAGATTAGCTGTATTTTATATATTGAATATAGACAATTGTGTTTATTTCATTCTGTGTCATTTAATTCAGAAAATATTTTTTCTGAGGTTTTCATACTCGACCATGCGACGTTCAACAAGAAAAAGGAAAGCGTCCACCCGCCTCCAGCCGGAGGCAGTGGCACCAGGCCCAGTACCACCCTTGCTACCCGCTCCAGTGGTAACACAACAAAGTCCATCGGTACCAGCAGTGCCAGTAGTTCCCCAGCCAGCACAGGCGATACCCCAACCAGCTCAAGTGGTAACACAACAAGCTCCAGTAATACCAGCAGCTCCAGCGGTAATCATTCAAGCACCGGTGGTACCAGGACCAGTGGGGGAGATGTAAATTAGCACCCGCAAGGGATGCTGGATCAAGGTACAGGTGTTATGTAACTGTACAGTACTTAGACCTTTACGACAATCGCAGTGATACTACTATCTTAAAGAATGGGTTTGTATATGGGTTTGAAATAGGTTACTGAAGCCCAAGAGTAAGCATGCAATGTAAAAATTTAAGATCGGCATACACATACCCAGAAGCTCTTCAAACTAAAATTGATCGGGAGGTAGGATTAGGCTGAATGGCGGGCCCATTCCAGGAACCACCGCTTCCCAATTTCAGGACGTCTCCAGTTAGGCTTGTCCCATTAATCTGATGGGGGTTGGCGATAAATCACACATCTTTCTTTCCTCCGAGGCAGTAGTGTAAACGATGGGATTGACGAGTATTTATGTAGCGTTCGATACATATCATTCGATAAAGTACACGCCTGGTAAACAACAGAGCTACCTCTTTCGGAGGTATATGGTAAATCGCTCTATCGCTCCGAGGTAGTGCATGTCGCTAAATGTGAGTGTCAACAATGGTAAAATATTTTCATATTTTATATTTTTTGTAAATTCTGAATCGAATATCAAAAATCGAAGAATACTATACCATGTAAATTTGATTAAAGTTTCCATGGAACGTAAAGTTAGTGAATTTATCTTTCAAATGTAGTTGTTGCGGTGTTTCCCAGTTAGCGAATTTAGCGTTGAAATGGGCCGTTTTGTCATGAAAGTAGTGTTTTTGCCTCGTATTTTCATTTAAACAGCAATTCAGATTAAACAAAAATACGTTTCAAGTAGATGTTACGTCTAGAATGCAAATGAAATCTAAATCACAACCAAAACTTAGTTATTAAAGGAAATATATGATTTTTTTTGAGAGACAGCTTTGTCGTGAAGGAGGTAGTCATGTCGTCAAGGAGATAGCACTATAGTTATAGCATATTTTACAGAAATTTCCGATTGTTTGCTATATTCAGTAACATGTAGAAGTCCTACTTACAAATACAATGTCATGTTTATTGTATATAACTTTGTAAATAAAAAATAAATACATGTTTATTGTATATAACTTTGTAAATAAAAAAAGAATCTTAAGTAAATGATTCGTTTCAGGTGACTGCATTTAAAGGGAAAAAGCGACGAAGCTTTCTGTATAGAAGGAAAAAGGGTAGATACGAGTATATCAGCTCAAAATGGAAAGTACCTGTACATTTAAAGAACTATAATTATATTCAGAAACCCTTGAAAACGAATACACCAAAAATCCAATAAAAACGAAAAATGGTCCATAACAAAAGTTAAATCTCCACTTATAAAAAAATCAGAATATTTACGCCGTCTCCTCTAAAATTCAACCGTGTAATCACTTTAGAAAGGGAAAGTGAGTTTACCAATCGACCGACATCAAAAAGAACTTTACAATATAACGAAAAAAAGATCAACAGTAATGATTTTACTGAAACATATAGCGAGGGAGATGAAACATTACCATATACTGAAACTGACATTGAAAGCGACCCTTCAACGACTGTGCAAGAAAAACTGACTGTGGATGACGAAATATAAAGAGAACATTCCTTAAGCTAGTACCGAAAAAACAATAACGTTGCCTTTCTTTTATTCATGGACGTTGTTAAATGGTTAAGTACTGAAGACGTTCGAAGTATGCGATGCAGTAAAACAAGTCTAAAGTTTTTTTGGATAGGAAAGAAGCTGTTTGGCGGTAGATTTTTAAGATTCATGTCTGGGCCAACAGTTCAGTTACTTGGCAAGCAAAGGACTAAATGCACCAATGCACCAGTGGACTCAAAAATTAACTTTGCATGCCCGATGAATGAAAGCGCATGAAAGCGATTCAGTTGTGCGTAATTTAAAACCTTAAGGTCACGATATGGAAACTGATAGTGGTCCTGGTGTGATTAAAGAAATGATTAATATGACTGCAGAAAAGAACAGCACCGATATATCTTATATTTTGATGTTCTATGGGAAGAAAATCAAACATATACAGGTACTTTCCATTTTGAGCTGATATACTCGTATCTACCCTTTTTCCTTCTACAAAGAAAGCTTCGTCGCTTTTTCCCTTCAAATGTAGTCACCTGAAACGAATCATTTACTTAAGATTTTATTTTTTATTTACAAAGTTATATACAATAAACATGACATTGTATTTGTAAGTAGGACTTCTACATGTTACTGAATATAGCAAACAATCGGAAATTTCTGTAAATTATGCTATAACTATAGTGCTATCTCCTTGACGACATGACTACCTCCTTCACGACAGAGCTGTCTCTAAAAGAAAATCATATATTTCCTTTAATAACTAAGTTTTGGTTTGATTTAGATTTCATTTGCATTCTAGACGTAACATCTACTTGAAACGTATTTTTGTTTAATCTGAATTGCTGTTTAAATGAAAATACGAGGCAAAAACACTACTTTCATGACAAAACGGCCCATTTCAACGCTAAATTCGCTAACTGGGTAACACCGCCACAACTACATTTGAAAGATAAATTCACTAACTTTACGTTCCATAGAAACTTTAATCAAATTTACATGGTATAGTATTCTTCGATTTTCGATATTCGATTCTGAATTTACAAAAAATATAAAATATGAAAATATTTTACCATTGTTGACACTCACATTTAGCAACATGCACTACCTCGGGAGTAGCGATAGAGCGATTTACCATATACCTCCGAAAGAGGTAGCTCTGTTGTTTACCAGGCGTGAAGTAACGAAAATGATTTTTAAATTGGGGAAATCGGCTTTAATTGTAAAGCGGGATTTGAAGTCTGCTTATAGGATTTTGCCTTTGGCTGTTCTTGAATTACCACTTTTTGGTTTGAAAATAGGGGATCGCTTTTACGTTGATAAATGTTTGCTTATGGGTTTGAGTTAGAGTGCCAACCTTTTTGAAAAATTCTCCACATCAGTTTCTGCATTGGTTAGTGGCAGCCTCAACTCAGATAGCTACCCTCGATCACATGTTAAATGACTTTATTTTTGCAGGAAGCAAAGGATCTATGGACTGTCACACCTTAGTTTCAGCTTTTTTGGGGTTATGCAATGAATTGGGTATCCCTTTTGCAGAGGCTAAATCAGTAGGTCCAACAACAATCATGGTATTTTTGGGGCTGGAAAATGACACAAATGAAATGCAAGTGAGAATTCCGATACACAAGGTTGATGAGTTTATGATATTAATCACAGGAATTCTGAATAAAAAGGTCAGTTTGAAAGAGCTACAGAGTCTGGTCATGCCCTTAGATATAGCAGGGCATTTACTAGGAGGTTTTACGATGCAATGTCTGGTCTAAGGAAACCATTTTACCTGTTTTTGTCTTTGGCCTAGGTCTTGGCAGTGGCGGATCAGTTAGGTTTTACAGAAGAGCAAACTAAAGAAGCCGGTCCTCAGATGCTTTCAAATCAAATATCCTATATTTCTTGCAGTAGCAGGAATTTGTTAAACTTGCATTAAGTGTTAAATGGTAAACAAACAGGTTGTTAGTTTATAATTAATTGTGTTTGAATCATGTGTATGCCTAAACCTAACAACCTCGAAGTTGTTTCAGGTTACCCTTTGGTATGGCTATTTGGGAGTGTGATAGTGAAAAGGGTTTTTGTGGTGGCAGTCCGCCATCCGGAGGGTTCGAGTCTAGGCCTTCCTGCTGTTCTTTGGTGGCAAGTGTATGGAGGTCTGTCATTGAAAAGGGTAGAGGCAAAGCTGGCAAATCTTCTCCGGGTGCAGGAGGTTCCCCGTTATATTATTATTCACTGTGGTGGTAACGACCTCGGCCATATTCCTCTGAAACAGTTGTGAATTATAATTCGGAAATTGTTCATATTCATCCGTCATACCTTCCTAGGTAGTCGTGGTAGTTTGGTCAGAGATCCTTCTCAGGGACTGAGGTAGAGATATGTACAGGCTTAAGAGGCCTCGTAGGTGAGTTAACAATCTAGCAGGGAAACTGGCGTTAGTCAACGGGGGTTTTATGTACGCCACTTGATTTTGCAACCATTTTCATATGATTTTTTCATGCCCGACGGGGTTCATTTGTCAGAGGAAGAAAATTTGCGCTTTTTAGAGAACTTACATAGGGGACTTGTGGAATTCCTTAAGGGCGTACAGCCGCATTTCTAAGTTTGATAACGTTTAAATTAAGTTTCCAGCTAATTGAATTAATAGCTCATAACTGTTATAATTCAAGGGTGTCTTTAGGTTCATGGCTGCCGCAAAAATTGGAGGTTGCATTTTTTGGCGGTGGAGGCGTTCCGTCACCATCTGGCAGCCATCCAAGAACAGAAAGACATTGTGTGCAAGTAATTGAAGTGGAAGTTTTAATGAACAATAATTTTATTTGAATAAGTGTTTCACATTTATTTGAAGGGTCACCGCACATTTCTCGGGGCCATAGTTTTAAATGTAGGGTCATCGCACATTGCTCGGGGCCATAGTTTTAAATGTGTAAAAAATTGTTTGATCTATTTGTTTGATCTATTAGTTATAATTGCGACTCTTGTGAGAGTCGAAGGCGCCAATGAAACAGCAATTGCCCGGTGCCTGTAGCAGATGTCCTAGTGGTAACTGATCACTTTACCAAGATAGCAATATCAGTATCCATTAAGAATCAGACAGCACAATTTACTGCTTATCTGAATTTTTGAACATCATCTGTCATGGAATTCTCATATAGCATTCAACTTTGAATCCGCAGTAATAAATGATTTTTGCCAAATGCTTGGAATAGAGAAATCAGGAATAATCCCTTACCACCGAAGTGAAAATTGAGCTCCAAAATGATTTAATAGACCCCTCATAGAAATGCTATGTACATTGGACCCATTTCAGAAATCAGATTGGAAAAAAATAGTTGGCACTGTTAACCTATGCATATAATTGCGCCAAAGATAAAGTAATGACAAATTCCCCTTTTGAACTTCTATTTGGTATAACTCCCAGATTGCCCATTGATAAGATGTTTGAAACAGATACAGAAGAACAAACATAATATACAATAACAAAACACTTCAGTAAATTATGATAAAATATGGCCAGGAATCTTGTAAAGACAAATCCAGAGAAGTGAAAAAGAAAAGAGAAACAATATTATGATATTAATAAGATGGATTTCTAAAAAATGAAGAAGGAGATAGGTTTCTGGTTTGAGCTTTAGACTTGACACACAGGATGCAGACAAATTTGAAAATGAAGAATATGAACCGAACAGTGATATACCAGTCTTTACCATCAACACTACACAGGGAGGATCTAATTTTTCAAGGTCCTAACCAGATAGAACCAGAATTAGTGACATTAATTCTTCCTAGACTAAAGGAGAAAAAGCAAAAAGGGATGTTCGAGACAATAAGAAAAAAACGTTCAATGAAAGTGTGAAACAAGAAAATTAAAATTTCAAGTGACGTCACAACAGAAACAGATTCGGGAGAAGAAGGTGCACGAGTCTATATAGTATATATACGTATATACAAAACATGGGGTTGCCTGTTTGCCTCGATACAGAGAAAGAAAAGATCGAAAAGAAGATAAAAGCAAAATCACTTATAAATCTTCATTTCATTTATCTGAAAGAAAACAAAGAAATACTGTTTAGAGAAAACAGATAATGTAAGCAAGAAAGCAGAACTTACAGAAGAGAAAAACAGAAAAAGAGGTAAGAGTTGAAGTTACAGATGAAAGAAAAGAAACAGAAGAAAGAGCTGCCGACACAAAAAGAAGCCGTTACCTAGAATATCGGTAGATTCCGGATACAGGAAAAGAATTTGTAACCAAACGAATCGGATATTATTGGAGAATCGGAGGACAGCAAAATAGATTAGGACCCTATAGCAGGTATAGATGACCCAGGAGAAGAAGGTACTTATGAGACAGCAAACTCTTTACCAGCTGATACATTGTAAGATCATTCCAAATGTTCAAAAAGAAGAAAGAAGAAGCCTGCATGGTTTGATGCATACCATGTTCATAAATACAATAGAGGAAGATGCATCAAATCTGGATAAAGTAAATAGACTGATTAGATCTTGTTATTTAGATACACTTCGATACTGGCCAGTACACTTTTAGATATAATTATCATATTAATTACAATACACATATCTGTTTGCTGTGCTAAAGTAAAAATATACTACTTAAAATTTGCTTTAAGTCACTTCGTAGTCTATGTGCCGATGTTATTTATTGCAATTGAAATAAACTGTATTTATAGCATATTTAATTATTTCAGAAACCTATAAGGCACTAAAAATATTGGAAGCAACAAACCATTGAAGCGTGACACATGCATAGAAAATGAATGGTCAAAAACTAGACAATATAGAGGTGCATGACAAGAAACGAAATTTATCTTAAACTGTAAGTAGATTTCTACTTTTGTATTCAATAAGGAGTACAATTTTCACAAGCGGCGATGACTGCCTGACCGCTCCACCAGATGCTAACAATCAGTCCCCGGATTTTCTCCAACAGCGCTTGTCTCAGCTGCCTGGTTGTTGTTTGGGTGCACAGGTTTGGCTGAATAGGCTCTCTGAAGCAAGTCCAAAAGCACCTGCATATAGGCGAATATGAGCATTCAGGATATCATTGACGGACCTTACTGCCATTAGCGTGCCGCTTTCTATGACGTGAAGGTCCGTCTTGCCATGAATGGATGATGATGTCCGCCTATACCATAACAGAGCCTCCGCCGTAAAGATAATGCTCAACTATACATGCCTGCTTAAATCACTTATTCATTGGCCTCCAGCAAATGACGCTTTGCGACAAAGATGACGTCCAACCTGTTTGTGCAAGAGCACTCCCTTAAGCATACCTATGCCAATATTCATTTTTTCTTTATCAAGCCGCCTTCTAATTCGAATATGTGCCGTTTCTTGACAATGTGAAAGATCAGTGCATAAAACGGGCAAATTCTTTCGCAATTTGACATCTACAAAAGTTCCCATTCCCTCCAAAACATTTGGTGGGTATGTCATTTCCTGCGCCTTTCGTTCAATACCAGACAGAAATTTTCATCAAAACTCGATATGTGTTTTGTCAACTGGCAGGTATATTCCTGTTACCATGTAGATATTTTAATTTACATGTACAGTGAATGTAAACACAGAAAAATCAAGTGACCATTAGCAATTTTTAACTTTTATATTTTACTGAATTGATTACTTGATACGTTACCGTTTTTTTATAAATTAACTATGTTATGCATTATATTTATTTTGTTTTTAACATATTTCATTTCTATTTGTATTTGTACTTTCTGATGTTCAATGTTGTGTTTCTAATTAACATTTGTTCGTATCGTAGGGACACAATGTTTTGAAGCGGTGAGAAAAGCATTCAGTTGTTCTTGTGTTGAGGACATTTTGCCTGTTACATATTTTTTCAGCTTGTTTGTCTTTTATATACATGCTGAATAATAGGTCAGTATGTTATAGTGTTCTTTGTTTTGTTTGCCATGCGGAACGCTT
Organism: Cyclina sinensis; assembly: GCA_012932295.1. NCBI lineage: Eukaryota > Metazoa > Mollusca > Bivalvia > Venerida > Veneridae > Cyclina > Cyclina sinensis. Next base: position 2,819,115 of record JAAONU010000011.1, read on the forward strand.
TTTGCAGTTGCATTTTGGTACTTTTCTCTCGGTTGTCTTCATGAACTGGCTTTTGTTTTGGATCAGGTGTTCCGAAGAACTGTCATTTATTTCATTTTACAAATGTGTCATCATTTGGTGCTTTGATTAGTACCGCAGAGTTTTATTTTTATCAGCATTGGTGAAACCGGAGAGCGGGTCAAAGAAAGAATATAGTTCCACAAACTTGTACGTAATAAGCAAATTGTTATTCTCTTGTAAAGTTTATAATTATTGTAATTTTACTATTTTTAGTAATTAAATCCACAACCCACAGAGATAATCTTTAAAAACAAAGGTTAATTTAATATACTTGTTATAATGCTCATGTTACTCTTTATGTACCTATATCATCAGGTTTTGTATGTAATCATATTTAATTATTGTATGTAATTCTAAGGTTTTGAAATATTATTATTTCAGCTTCAGGGTGGGGAATCACGTGACCAGAAATGGTACGTATCACAGTCTACTTGTTGGAGTTTTCTAGCTGTTAGGATTCGATATTTCAAATTTGTGTAGAACTTACAAGTACTTTTTCTCATATAATAGTGCATTGAATGTGCCACGGAAAGCTTTTTCCAATGGTTCATGCACCAGTTCTGAGTTCCCTTTATTTTCTGTTTTGAGCGAGGCAAGGACTATTTTCGGTAAACAACACGGAATCACACTTCCACGCCAAAATATCGACAATTTTCGGTTTTCCATGATTGCATTTTTTAATTGTTGATACGATATTTAATGTACAATGACTATACACATTTATTTGTTCAGCAATTTCCGTTTAACCTGGTCAAAAGTGGACAAGCTAACGTAATCGTACGTTCTACGTACATGAACCATGCCTCATGTGATACGTAACACGTGCTATCATTGTCATCTAATTAGACTCTGTCTTCCTTTGTTCTTTACAGTGTTTCATGTGTCTGATTTAATTCGTTTTCATGAAGTTTTTTAATCTGATCTGACAGGAATATGACATGACATCTGTTTCCCTTATTTCGTGATGCAAATATGAACTGATTCTAATTTGGCAAGAAAACTATAGAAGACCGACAGAAGAGAATCAAGTTTGCCGAGAGACTATTCGTAGTCATTGCAAACTTAACAAATTAAACTCTTTGCTATGTTTTCATGATAATTAAAATTTATTTTGTAAATAATTCTTGTTTAATCACGCAATAAAACTTAAACATAAAATGCGGAATGTTCCCGAAAGATCGCCGTATTTGAATTTCGTTTTAACTTCTATGTATATTACATGTAGACAGTAAAGTATTTAAAAGTGTATTCAATTTAACAATAACATCATCAATTTAAGAAATATATGTCGATTTCGGTAGTAAAGCCAATTAAACGTCAACCCTCCAAGTGTCATACACATGTAAAGATGTTAATCATTATATTTTCAATAATATCAAATTTTGAATTAAAGGATATAAACGTTGTAAAAACATGGAAATGTTGTAAGATGCAGTTAAATGTCATGTTCAGATGTTTGTAGGTATTTGTCCTAAATGAATGAGATAATGAATGTGTGTATTGTTTTATAGATTCCGAAAGCAGGTGATCCTTCTTACGTACAGATACCAAAACAAAACTCGACTTTACTGAATCTGTACAAGAGCATTAATGAAATGTACAATACCGCTTTCTCCCTGTGTATCGTAAGCTTTATTAAAGACTGACTAATGTTAATGTACACAATCTTTTGTTTTATTTACACGATAGGTTTGCATTTTTATATAATTCTTCAGAGGGGATTATACATTCAGGCGCCAATTTATAGTGTCTATTTTTTATGAAAGCTCTCAGTGAAATCAGTAACAAGTTGAACGTGCAGGCGAATACAACGCGCTCTGATATAATTGAAGTCAATGACGTCGTTTAAAGTCAAATTCTGAACACTCGATATTTCCTGTTCTAATAAATTAGCATTTCTGAAACAAATGCATTGAATTAAATTTGTGCCAGGGTAGCAGCTTATAAATGGTAGGGCACCTGCCAAGTCATGTGCCGTTCTATCGACCTCCGCCTGAGGAAAGTGCATGACGCAACATTTTAAAGTTGCGCCGCCCATGTTTTTCATAATGTTGATCCACCACCTAACACAGTGTCTTTTCAAGATTTCCATCATATTTTGTCTTTTGTTTGACGTACTTTTCCCATACATAAAATGGCATGGCCTGAGAGGCGATCCCAGTTGTCAGAACGTTTGCAGAAACTGTAAAGAAGCGTGTCGTGTACCAAAACCTTATACGCGTGAATGAGGTGTACAATACCTGTTCTTTTCAACGTCTCAAGGTAAAACTTAGCAATGTGTATACAACATCTAAACGGTTTAAGCATGTTATTCACGGAATCATGCCAAATGAGCACAATATAGCCGTTCTCTTAACCGATGAGCTTTTCGCAAGTCTTTGGACCAAAACTCTTGAAGTAGGGTGTTCCTATGCAGTACATGGCCAGTTAATAACACGCTCTGTATCCAAGAGATCGGCTACCAAACTGCAACTCACTAATCACAACGTCAATAACATCATTCATAGAGTGTTGATCTGTTTTTGTCTGCGTAGATTGTTCTGTAAAACTTCCTTTCGAAATGAATATTTATGATGCAAAAGCAGCGTGCATGCAGTTTCCTTGTATCGAAAACCTTGTTCAACATAAACATTATCAGGAGTTCTAATATTGAATATCCTGGTTCAGGTGTTTGTAGACATGCTGAACCATTGCACATGTCACTGATATATGTACAGTAACTATAGAAAGGAAACTCCGGAAAAAAGTAATATACCGAATGAAACCCACGCCACTGTTCTAGTTTTTGTGTCTTAACTGTTATTTCCTAGCTTAGAATTGTCGTAAGCTGTCACTCACAGAAAATAATTTTTGAATAAAAAGTGTTCCTCCACCACTACAACTTGTCATTTGTAGGGAGAAATGAGGGAGTGTTTGCGTTTGCATTTTTAAGGTTTAATGCCTGCACCTTGACAATGTCCATCAACACCATACCAGGTATATGATAGTTTGCTATACAATATATATTTACGTTGTATTCATTTTCATTCTGACTTTATAACAACATAAAATCGTTTTTTTTAAATATACAGTTTATTCCAAAAACATACAGTTACAAATGATATAGATCTCTATAGTTCTCAAAAACTAGGTTATTGTTCATATCTATTATTGAGAGAAAGTAGACTATCCCATGGTACGTCACCAATGACATCAAGATCAGCCCATTCTTTTCATACATATTTTTTATCATGTCATAACATCGATTTCTGTTGATAAACTGCCTACCTGATAAATTTAGCTTTATCAGTCACCTCAAGTTTATCAGACACCTCATCAATTCATATTCTGACCTTGACGGAACTACTTTCATTTGTTCATTTTGTGATTTCTTATATCCTGTTTCTTAATGTAACACAGATGTGTCTTATGAGCAGATTTCTAGTCAATAAAAGCATATAATCTTACTGAGTTGATAATTTAAATCATACAAGCAAGATATTAGCTAAAAAGATTGATTAACCTGGTTCAGCGTTTGATTCCTTGCATCGGTAAATTCAAGATGGCGAAATTATGAAACCAAAGGTCCATGAAATGCGAAATAAAATTAAAGAACGAAAAATTTTGTTCCTTCTACTAGTTTGAAAATATTCAATTGATAAATTTTGAATCGAATAGTTTTTTGTCGTTGAAATATTAAAGTCGCTCTTACTTTTGACTAAAAACATTCGGGACTATTTTTCATCGATCTGATACTTGGCTGTAAGTCGCATATTATTCCGCGCGACATGAACTCGAGAGGCTCTGGACAAGTTTTAGATTTATTCAAATTTAAAAAAGGGAACGCAATTAAAAAATGAAAACATGATAAATAGAATACCGAACAAGTGTCTGATATTATAAAATTTATCAGGCTCGGCACGAAAATAATCAAAGAGCTCGGTAGAGCATCGCCTTTATTTTTTTAAGCCTTGCCTGATAAGTTTTATATCGGACACAAACATGGTACTCTCTATATCTTTGTTTTTTTTTATTATATGCAGTTAACATATTTCTTTCCGAGCAAATATAGAGAATAACCATTTAATGATGACATACATACTTCAGACTCCTTTAATCATATAATGTATGCTACAACTGTACATTTATTCAGTTGCGAAAACTCAAATTGTCAGAATATTAGAAAATAATAAATACGTGTGTTTTCTCGTCATATTACTAACATGATTATTTTGAATTAATTTTATCGCAAATATATATAACTTAAATCAAGTAAGTTACTTGACAATATCTGTGTATATTATAACATATGATAAAAATGTCTGTAGCCTAGGCAAACAGTGTTCCCTCTAAAAAAAAAAGAATTTGTAAGTCTCATACTGTGAAGAGAATGTTTGTAAATGAAGAATCTTGTGTCATAACTGTTTTAACACGCGTATAAGATAAGGTTTTTCTTGAATAAAGTCTTAAACTGACATAGATATTACATAAACATCATATGAAAAATTTACAGATTTATCCAGCTTTAATTCAATGTATATTATTACCTCCTGTTATTTGCTGGTAGTAGGATGCCTTTTCGGGAAGGTCTACATACATTTAAACACTTAAATGTCCGCTTAAGTTCTTTTCTAAAAGACTTGTTCAGTATACTATAGATGAAAGGATTGGATACATTGCTTATAAGATATGACCTGACAATAAAATTGTATATAAGTTCGCTAGTGTCCCTGTCAAATTCTTCTTCTAGTTTCATATTGAAGAAGAGCATAAGCCTAATGGTAAGATGTGGCAGAAAGCTTAGAACAAATACTACAGTCACTGAAAAGAAGATAATAATTGAGCCGGCAGATTTTATACAGCGTCTACCATGGACGCTAACTTGTCTCTCTTTGTTTGAAGCACAGGAATGATGACTGTGTCCGCTTGAATTTTCAACTGAAAGTTTCTTGTTTACTATTACTGACGAAGACGATGCTCTTGAAGAAGAAAAACTGCCTACATCCGGTATCAAAATTCCGGTTTGATATTTCCATAGCAGACGACCGATTATTATGTATATAACAATGAAAACTATAAAACATCCAAAGAATATTGCAGTTAGCCCGTAATAGTAAATCCGTTTGAAACTATTGTTAAAGTTCTTTTCCGAGTTCATGGAACATTCACAACCAGTAACATTTCGATCGCCATATTTTTCGTGCCTCGTCTTCGATCCAGCAAATACAGTTGATGGTGATGCTACTAGCATTGCTATAGCAACACAAACAAGACATATGACCTTTGCCTTCTTAGGTGAAAATTCCTGAAAAGCCCTACACAGAAAGTAATATCTTTCGAAAGAGACTGACACCAACACAAAGCCTGCAGATAGAATCGTTGAGTATTCTATGAATCGCATGACTTTGCATGCGTCGTCATTATAAAACATGACCTGATTTCTTAAGTCATATATTTCGAAAGGTATCACAATAGCACAAACAATAAGGTCTAGTATAGCTAAAGCCAGAATAAATGTTCGTTTTGCTGAGCTTTTCATCTTGCACCAGTACACTCGAACCACTAAAGTGTTTCCGAGTATACCAATTATCATTAGAATCCCACAGGTTACGAATATTGGGATAAGATTGAATGCTGCTCTGTCATTTAATATTTGTAATACATCCTCATTTGTATCTCCTGTCGAAGTAAATGTTGTATTATTTGTGTAGGAGTTTTGCTGTAGGACATTGCCCTTATCATATTTCACTTTACCTAGCGAGAGAACACTCGAATCAACACTGTCCTCCATTGCTCGTTTTCTACTTGAAAATACGGTGTATTTTCTTATAGAGTCTATCCTAAAGGTAATTATTATCCTTTAAGACACTGTTGGTTAGTCAAATCAAATTTCTCTCTGTTAATTAAGAACTGATGTTTTCCAGTTCAAAATAAAGCAATTATCATTATATGCTCATAAATTGAGCAATTCACATTATCATATTAAATTTAGCTCATGATGTTATTGTTCGTACTATATTCACAATGAAAGTATCAGTGGTTCATAAAATAAGCAATTTACAGCGATAATATCCGTATTTCTATTTCCGAATGAAGGGTTTCCTTTAAAGCTTTGTTGTTATCTACAGGAGAACAATTACAAAAATGACAGACCAGACCTGTTCGTGATGTCAGTGGCTGCAATCGAAAACGAAGCGCCAGACTCTCGATAATTCTGCAATAGAAAATGAAAACTGGTGTAACATTATGACAAGTTTCATAAAGTTAAGGTAGACGTTTTCTAAAATGATTCAGATGCCTGGATTTCACAAATCTAAATCTTATCACAAATTTAAGACACATTTTTAAAAGAATGTTACTGATCATTATCGACTGAAAATATCTGAACAGTCGTACGTGGAAATTATGTCAACCTTTTAAGGACAAGTTATGAAATGAACTTGCCGCTTATCAAAAATAAACAGACTGATATCCACTCTGTGGTTTGATATTCTAATAAAGATATAACGAATCAGCCTACGCCGTTCTTACATTTCTCCTTAATTCTTATTTCAGTAAAACATTTTTAGACGGCGATATGTTTGTATGTAACGATTGTGATGATTAGCTAATAAAAATGATGAGCCGCTTGAAAGTTATAAGATCTCTTTTCAGTGAAACAATACTTGCAATTAGTACTGATAATAATCCTAATTTTCTTGTTAAGTGTAAATCCATTCAAATATCAGTCTATTTAAGTAAACAAAATGCAAAAGGGTCAGTCGTATAACGTATTTCAAGTGGACTGCAGTCTCATGTATCTGTCTTCAATCATTACGCAGATCCTGTAAACGTCAATTAAACATTGGCTGTTAACAGTAAGTAGTTTTCCCTCATTGACATCCTACCTCATTACATCGCAGGAAGGTTGCCAATAACATTAAACGATGACTTTTGCGGTATTATTCCTTTTTAGCTGTAGAATAATTAAGCTGAATTGTAAACGATCGTAGTGTCATTAGTTACTCGATATGACAAATTGATGTTATTTAGACTGTTGCAAACAGCATTTTTTGCCTCGATTCGAAGAAGAAAACTGCTGTTAGTATTTCCTTTCATCTATCAAGGTATGGCTACACTGGAACCACATCAATATTTATTTGCAAATTGAGAAACCACGTACAAGACCAAATAAAAACAACCTGCATATATTTCAAGCCAAGTAATTCTGTAGTAAGAATAGTGTTTTTCATTTATTAACACTCATAAAGAAAACATCTCCCGCTATGTCTTATAATAAAACCTTTTTTCCTTTTATTTTAGTCTTAAATATTTCTATAGTCAAAGATAATAACTTAAAACACAGTTCCCTTCTTTTAAATGATTTTAAATTCAGTCGTAACTGTACTGTCATTTCATACGTTTTATCTATTTTTAGAGCAAAACAAGAACTGTCATTGTAAGTGAAAAATGCAACTTTCCCCTTGCAATAGAGTGTGGAATCAGTTCTATTTATAAATCATGGACACACATACAGGAAAATTGCTTGAACGAAGAACAGACAGACAGATAGACTAACTATATTGTCTCAATGTTCTGAACATTGTTTCAAAATCATGTAAATCATCAATAAAGTTCAGAAAAAACACAAACAAGTATCATTTGGACTTTGAAATAGGAAATCTGGGTCTTGTTTGCGACATGTCGTCTAATTGTGATGAATACTTGTAGAAAGTGATAGGAGTGTCTTATCAAATTGTTATTTTCCAGTGTCAGAAAGACAGACAGAGTGAGAAACGGATAGTTTGTGAGACGTTTACTCTTTCTGATAGCAGTTGTCCCTAGTCATTTCAAAATCCTTTGATGGATTACAGAGCGGACCGGATTAAAGAGGCTGGCAGTATTTTGTCTTATTTGGACAGCAATTCACGACCTTGACATAAGAAACCCTAGACTTTAATTCTTGTGATAAAGGTTTGTGGCAAGAAATTTCTAAATAAAAATAGCAGTAACAGAACCGACAAGATTTGTACACGGACGGATAACAAAAGAACAGACGGACAATGCAATTACTATATGCCCTTCTTCGGGAGCATAAAACAACAGAAAACATCATCAAACAAAGCCACTGAGTAAGGTCAAAAATGAATGAAGTTTCGCCAGATAATCTGATGAACAATACAAAATTTACAAATACAATCGTAACCAATAACAAGAAATACTTCCGATGGTACGTGTAATCAACATGGTAGGCAGTTTCTAAGCTACAATTACAGTATTCAACAAACTGACCTTTACATCGCAAGTCCAATTCATTATTTCTGCAAAAATAAATTATTAGATAATTTTTCCAATATATAAGTCAGCAAGGTATTATTTCCAGGACTTTATCGTTTTTGTTTTCATTATCTTTATTTCCCAAAGCAAAATAAAAGTGTATACTTCAAGAGTATCACATCGAAATTTTGTAAAGCACGGATAAATCAAAAGACAAAAAGGTTATAGTGCTAGATGACGATAAAGAAACTGTTTATGACATCCCTTATTAAAGTTTAACGTTATATTCATTGAACTTTATAATATCAAGACAATCTGTTTATATAGACCAAAAATTGCGACGGACTACTGGATAACATTAAATTTATTTCCTTTGGTTTGTTTAACTGACTTGCCAACAAATGAATTGTCGTTTCGATTGTCTCTTGTACCTTTTCCTTCCTGTTGTTCATGTTTTTCATCCATAAAAAGTTTTTTTTTCAAATCATTTTAAATGCCTCCTAAGTCTAAGTGCAACGCATTTCCGAGGTAAAGTATGATACACAAGGCTTGTCTTTGAAACTTGTTTCCTAACCCTCACACAAATATAACAACATATCTCCGGCAATGGATATATATGAAACATATTGAAGTTCATAATATATAAAAATTAAGTTCATGCATTAAATTTGACATTAAATTGCATACAATAAATACTCGATGACTAAAATTACAAGTACATAGTATAAAGAAAGTCAAATTTTCCAAAAGTGATATTCTATTTTTCTTCATAAAAAACAAACCAATAAATCTTTATAGATTTAACAAGGGGCCCTTGTGTCTCATTTGTATTGTATATTACATCCAGCATCGATTGGCCAATCAAATACGATGTCTTATCAATATTAGAGCTACATATGCTCGAAAACAGCGTTAATGACATTTAAACGTGGTGACATAGATAATTCAGACATTGCATGTAAGTTGCACTGAATATTTAGGAAACAAACAACAACAACAAGAACCTCCATAAACTACACATGTTCTTTAAGATCGTTAAGATTTATCATTTCTATTAACGTTGTGTTAAAAAAGATAACAAGGTAACTATTTTGCATCGTAAACCATCTTCACATTTTCATTCATTTATTTATTCAATACTTTATTATTTGTACTAGACATGAGGGTTTCAAATTTATGTATAGTAGCTCATCTAAAAAAATATGGTTTAAATAATTTCCTACGTAGATGGTAATATTTTGGACACACTAATAAAAAATGGTATTCGTCTTCTGTCATATTCATGGAACAGTTTCATAACTTTCATTCCTCTCTCGTGATATTTTCATGTCGTGAGACGATAGTCGGAATTTACTTAATGTTATTCTATGCTTGCTGTTAATTATAATATTTAGGTATTTAAATCTGATGAATTATATTAATTCAAAAATATATTTCAAAATGTGGAAATTTTAGAGATCATTCTCGTTTTAATTTAATGCATGTTCTGAATGTTATGGTTAAAATATGTCATTAGATAAGAAAAGGCATTTGTTTCTGTCAGTACTTTTTTGTTTGTATAGCAGAAAATATTATTGGTATTCCCTATTATTCGCAACAATTTAATTAATACACACTTTTTTCTTTTTAGCTTATAAAATTGTGTGTTAACCGTTTTATCTGTCATATTCGTATTGTGTCGTCATGCTTTGTGTCTTGAAGTCAAATATATAACTCTTTCACTGGGAAAGAAAAAAAAACTGAAGTAAAATAATACCTTATTTCACGTAAGTCCAACATAAATATTGTTTAGTTTAATTAAATGGTCTTGTTGATTTGTTTCTAATCAATAATTTGCATTTCCACCAGCATATTCCGTAGAGAGAAAAAATCTGTTAATATAAATCAGTGAAATATTCATACACATGTTGCTGTATAACTTCTGAAACAAGCTATGATGCAGTTTGCTTTCTCGGCTGAGGCAATCGTATGTATATACCATTCAACTAATCATTCGACGTGCCTTGTTTACTACTGAAACTTAGGGTTATATATGGACAAATCACTTAAAAGCTTCCTTTGTTTGTTTAGACTGAAACTCGAATATCTCCGGTCATTTTGAAATCAATTAAATAGCTTATTATGTTTGAAGCAGAAACACATTGTTTAACAAACAACAATTCAAGTGTTGTCTATTTAAAAGCATTTGGAAATATCTCCTTTTTAAATAATACTCTTCCTTCCTCGCACATAATGGTGGCAAATTTACAAAAAGAATAATCCATTAATTACACGCAATACAATCATTACGGTTAGCAATTTCTGCTTTGAATCCTCCGCTCTCAGCTAGAAACTGACCTTTACATCACCAGCCCAATATATCACTTTCTGTAAAAAAGGTATTATTAGATGCTCGATCTAACACAGCAGCCGACATTGTTCACCTTCAAGAAACAACTGTTTTGCAAGTTTAGTTCTGCGGAAAGTTGAAATTTTACAATGGTATTCAATCAAGCGGAATTTACATTTGTAAATTTGTTTTCTTAGTACAATATAAATAATTAATTAAAAAGAATCTGCTCATTTTTGGATTCCTGAAACGTAATTTATTTTGATTTGTAACAAGGTTGATTTAAAGATTAATTTCTTTCTATATGAACTTGAATAGTCTTAATTCGTTACATTTAATATTCTTCTTTATGTTTTTTTTTTCAATATAGTACATTGAACTTATAGAGCATGAATGAGTCACTAATCCAAGTCTTGGTATCTACTTATGATATAAGTACGTGCTTTGACGTGCAAAATGCTTGTCTGCATTTCAAGTGTTGTACAATGGACAAGGCTCAGAAAGTAAAGACTAAATCTTCCATGAAAAAAGTATTGCAACAGCCTGACTGGTAGGCAATAAATGCTATCACAAATGTGAAATGTCAACACAGTAGGTAATTGGATAATAATGCTGGGAAATATAGCATTGTAACGTCATTTACTAACAGTCTGATGTCAGCTTATATGAAATATAAAGGTACAGTTAGTAAAATACTGATAATTTTAAAATAATCAAAGTTTGAGCATAACATATCAAATGTGTATCTGACTAATTCATTAAAACGCACAGCAAAAAAGCAATATAACTGAATGCATTTTCCAACAAGTTCCCTTGCTATCTGGTTTCGAATGGCGTACGTTCAAGAACTTTAACAACACAGAATATTTTGCCATATCAATTAAAGTAAGGTCTTGTAGCGACCAGTTAAAAATGTATTTGAATTATGCTGAAAATATTATCATCCATATAATTTAGTACGAAATTCTTACAAATATAAACGAGCGGGAAATAAAGATGAATTGCTTTGCTTACAGAAAAATTGATGTCAAATCTGGATTAAAAAAAATTCAGTAATCTAGAGTTATGTATATATAATTGTGTATAACCGAGTTACCACTACCATAATTAACGAGAAGGAATAACGTTCTGTGCCTTTCGTGTCATTAAGATTTTCTTTCAAGATATTTGAAACAAGTGGAATTAACAATAAATAATACATAATTATCCCCATTGTCATCGTCCTTTTACGTTTTTATAGTTAGTTCATATTATTCTGCCAAAATGATGGCTTAAACTTTGGTAATGAAATGAATAACAGAGAGAGAGAGAGAGAGGGTCACACTTTTCTAAAATATGGGACGATAACAATGGGTCGTCAAACTGTCGTCTGGTAACGATGAATATGTGCAATACTTATTGGTCAGTGAATGGTCTATGAAAGTTTCAAACAATTGTCATTCATTTTGAACTGAAAGTAATTTTGACAGAAGTCGTGAGAATGTGTTGTCAACAAGTTTATTGGCCTTTGTCAAGTGATATCTTTCAATTTACAAATTATATGATTAGATGGTATAACACTGACTTTGAAAATACTCTGAATAACTGAATATGACCTATTCTACAATATGGTGTAAGACCTACAAAACCAGAACTTTGACACAAACTGAATTATTTTTCTGCACAAAGTCATTAGAAGACAGGAGCGTTCAAAATCCTTTACACAGACATCCCCTTTCTTCATCCCTATTGAATTTTCAGTACATATACATAGAGTATACCATGCTTGTGTCTGATATTATAAAATTTATCAGGCACGGCTTAGAAAAAAATGAATGCCAGGCTTTGCCGAGCTCCTATTTTTTTTCGTGCCGAGCCTGATATTTTTTTTTAATCAGACACTTGCTTGGTATTTTGTTTTTCAATTTTTATTTGTGTTTCTTTTCTTTTTAAATTCTAAATAAATAAAAAAACTCTCCAAAGCCTCTCGAGTTCATGTCGCGCGCAATAATATGCGAATTTACAGCCAAGGGTAAAAATCGATAAGAAATAGTCCCGAATGTTTTTAGTCAAAAGAAAGAGAGACTTTAATATTTAAAAAAAATGTTAGATTCAAAATTTATCAGGTGAGTATTTTCAAACTAGGAGAAGGTACAAATTTTCCATTCTTTTAATTTTATTTCGCATTTCATGGATCTTAGGTTTCACAATTTTGCCATCTTGAATTTACCGATGCAAGGAATCAAACGTTGAACAGGGTTAATCGACCTTTTTAGCTAATGTGATTTAAATGATCAACTCAGTAAGATAATGTGCTTTCATGCACTAGAAATCTGCTCGTAAGACATATCTATGTGACATAAAGGAACAGGATATAAGAAATCACAAAATAAACAAATGAAAGTAGTTCCGTCAAGGTCAGAATGTGTACTGATGAGGTGTCTGATAAACTTGGGGTGACTGAAAGCTAAATTTATCAGGCAGGCAAATTATCAACAGAAATCGATGTAATGACATGATAAAACTCATATACCATTTCATCAGGATGTATTCAGCATTTATTGAAGTTTTAGTACACATACAATTCATATACCATTTCATCAGGTTGTATTCTGCATTTATGAGATAAAATCGTTTTACATGCAATCTAACCCAAACAATTTAGTTACGTTTTTTTTCAATTTGAAGCGTATGTGCTGTAACTACATATAACATAAGAAGGAGATCACGGTGGTTTTGCTATGTGTTGTGCTTAAGGCTAAAGTTTGATACAAAAACGTTAAACATTTACTAGTTATGGAAACAAAGAACTGAAAATTTTGAATAAAACACTTCACGTAGGACAGTTTCTCATTTATTTTACGAAAGATGTAAAGGTCAGCTTATATCTTTATTTTGCTCATAACCAGTGCTTATTCCATCCTCACCTGAAACAAGAGTGATGAGTTTTACAGAACTGCGGAGGAGTACCACTCATTATAGTCTCGGAAGAGTAACAGTCGAAAGTTTCGGTTTCTGATGTTGATAATTACTGAACTGTAGCTACTGAACCATGATATACTTAAGTGTATGTTCAGAAGAACCTTTGCGCAATAATTACGCGTTTAGAGCTAGAAATAAGCTCTTTGATGACTGCTTAATCAAGTTCCTAGGTCTAACTGCTCTTAACTCGTAACGTGAGTAGCTAGTTTTTATTTAAAAAAAGGACAATGATGCTTACCTTACAGTAACAGACAATATAAATACATGTAACTGACAAACTGCCTCGACTATGCTGAAACTTTGATAGTAACATGATTGGTAAAATGATTGTCCTCTTCTTTCAACATAATGTGAAATACTCCTACATAAGTTCTACTACCTCTGAATGATATGTGCACTTATAATCAATGTTCAATAAATCGATGTAACTCCTTCCCTCAAAAAGGCTTTAAGAAACAAAACTTTAAAGTTTCAGCGTTATCATTTTTAGGTGTACGTTGTCTTTTAAACTCCCAAGAAGCAGAAATAATGACTTAAGATTTTCTCACTAGCATATTTCACAATAGACCAAAATTATACAATCGTTGAAATCTATCTGAATTGTATTTTAAAAACACATTGTAATAAAAATAATTAGAATAGATCCTTTCTTCATGTCTGAAGCAAGACCATAACGGCCAAAGAAGCAATTTAAGTTGTCAGTTTTATCTATTTCAAAAACATATTTTTCAATAATTTAAAACAAAAAGAAAGAAAGTGAAAAAAAACAAAGCATTATGAATGACAGAAGATAAACAAAAATCTATGCAAATACGGAACTTACATATCCTTTTTTTAATCGTCTCGAAAGTCAGTAATCAGATTGTTATCACTGCTGTCTTCTCACAGACTCACATTCACATCTTATATCCAGTCTCTGGCATCAGTTGTGTTTGGTTTAATGAGAATGTCGAATATGGTCGACTTTTCATGAGTCACATTTTATATCAATTTGTAAGAACTTTCTGTCCCTTTGAAAAAAAGCGTTCTTTTCTGATAACTATCAATCTTGTTTTCAGAAACATTTTTTCCTCCATCATAATTTGTTATGATACCAGTTCCGGCAACAAAAGCATTTAATCGCGCGAATTTCACATACGTTATAATCCTGTGACAATAAAATGATGTATTACAAAGAATATTTATGGTAACTGAAGCAAGGTGAATTGAATTTGAGATTTGTTACAAAGTAAACAAAAATAATGGATAAATGGAAATGTTGGAAACATGCACAGCTCAGCCAACTGGTACGTTTCATTTAGAGATAAGCATTGTACTACAATGAGACAAAAGTGCTTGACAATCCCAATAATACATATGTTATTTATTTTTAAACAAAACTCGACTTTACTGAATCTGTACAAGAGCATTAATGAAATTTACAATACTGCTAACATCCCCTGTATCGTAAGCTTTATAAAGACTTACTAATGTTAATGTACACAATCTTTTGTTTTATTTACACGATAGGTTTGCATTTTTATATAAATTTTCAGAGGGGATTATACATTCAGGCGACAGTTTATAGTGTCTGTTTATTTATGAAAGTTGTCAGTGAAATCAGTAACAAGTTGAACGTGCAGGCATATACAACGCGCTCTGATATAACAGAAGTCAATGACGTCATTTAAAGTCAAATTCTGAACAGTCGACATTTCCTGTTCTAATAAATTAGCATTTCTGAAACAAATGCATTGATTTAATGAATTGAAAGGTCCAATTAAATACCAGGGTAGCAGCTTATAAATGCCAGTGTAGACGCCTCAGCAATTCATTCAACGAATCTGAGCAAGATTTTTGCTCTTCAACTGCATCAAATAATTTGATATACAGCTATAAAGCAACACCTGTATTATATTTTTTTTAATTGAGCTAAGAAGATAAGCATGTTAATCTCAGGAAGGCAGAATTGCTTGCTGGAGCTATAACTCAGTGCATGTCTGTTTGTCCTTCCAGTCAACTTTTGTTTTATAGCTGGCGCAGTCAAAAAATTCTGGAACAAAATATTTAACATCTGCCTTTACGTTTGGAATAAAGTGTTTTGATTCTGGCAAATTTTAGGCAAGTCCAGTCTTGTGCCGTTCTATCGACCTGTTTTTCATAATGTTGATCCACCACCTAACACAGTTTATCATGTTTTGTCTGCTACGAAGTAGCCGCGACGTAAAGGGATCACTTCCCCATCATCTGTCTGTCCGTCCGTCTATCCGTCCGTCACAAAACTTGTCCGGACTACTTCTCAGAAACTACCGGTGCGATTTCATCCAAACTTTACAGGAAATGATCAGTACCAAGTCTAGTTGTGCATATCGTCGGCATTTTCCAGTCCAATGATTTTTGTGAGAGTTATGGCCTATTTATGATTTTATTTTTAAAGTTTGTACGGACTACCTCTCTTATACTACTAATGCAATTTGAATGAAATTTTACAGGATTTATCAGTACCTCAAGTACTTGCGCATTTCTAACGGGTTTTTCGGTTGAATGATTTTTAACTGAGTTATGGCCCTTGAATGAAATAGGCGTTTTGGCCAAATAAGGAATATTGTGTTGCAGGCTTCACAGTAGCTTCGACATGCTTAAATGTAGTCATGATATATAGGGATCACTTCCCCATCATCACTTCCCCATCATCTGTCTGTCTGTCCGTCCGTCTGTCTGTCTGTCTGTCCATCACAAAACTTGTCCTGGACTACTCCTCAGAAACTACCGGTGCGATTTCATCCCAACTTTAGAGGAAATGATCAGTACCAAGTCTAGTTGTGCATATCGTCAGCATTTTCCAGTTCAATGATTTTTGTCAGAGTTATGACCCTTTTAATGATTTTTATTTTTAAAGTTTGTCCGGAATACTTCTCTTATACTACTAAAGCAATTTAAATGAAATGTTACAGGATTGTTCTGTACCTCAAGTACTTGCGCATGTCTTACAGGTTTTTCGATTGAATGATTTTGGCCCTTGAATAAAAAATGCGTTTTAGCCTACAAACTGTCCAATCACCTCTCAATACTTCTGTTTAATTGGCTATCATCAGGCGACACATGTGATCACTGATCGCCTTTGTTGGTTTGACGTACTTTTTCCATATATAAAGTGGCATGGCCTGAGAGGCGATCCCAGTTGTCAAACATGTAGAACGTTTGCAGAAACTGTAAAGAAGTGTGTCGTGTACCAAAACCTTACACGCGTGAATGAGGTGTACAATACCTGTTCTTTTCAACGTCTCAAGGTAAAACATATCAAAGAGTAATAGTTATTGTTTAACCACAATACTCTTCTACTGAGTCATCTACTGCCCTGTGTATACAAAATCTAAACGGTTTAAGCTTGTTATTCTCGGAATCATGCCAAATGAGCACAATATAGCCGTTCTCTTAGCCGATGAGCTTTTCGCAAGTCTTTGGACAAAACACTTAGAGTAGGGTGTTCGAATAAACATGCAGTGCATGGCCAGTTAATAACACGCTCTGTATCCAAGAGATCGGCTACTAAACTGCAACTCACTAATCACAACGTCAATAACATCATTCATAGAGTGTTGATCTGTTTTTGTCTGCGTAGATTGTTCTGTAAAACTTCCTTTCAAAATGAATATTTATGATGCAAAAGCAGCATGTATGCAATTTCCTTCTATCGAAAACCTTGTCCAACATAAACATTATCAGGAGTTCTAATATTGAATATCCTGGTTCAGGTGTTTGTAGACATGCTGAACCATTGCACATGTCACTGATATATGTACAGTAACTATAGAAAGGAAAAAAAGTAATATACCGAATGAAACCCACGCCACTTTTCTAGTTTTTGTGTCTTAACCGTTATTTCCTTGCTTAGAATTGTCGTAAGCTGTCACTCATAGAAAATAATTTTTGAATAAAAAGTCACCACCACTACAACTTGTTATTTGTAGGGAGAAATGAGGGAGTGTTTGCGTTTGCATTTTTAAGGTTTAATGCCTGCACCTTGACAATGTCCATCAACACCATACCAGGTATATGATAGTTTGCTATACAATATATATTTACGATGTATTCGTTTTCATTCTGACTTTATTACAACATACAATCGTTTTTTTTTTTAATTTACAGTTTATTCCAAAAACATACAGTTACAAATGATATAGATCTCTATAGTTCTCAAAAACTAGGTTATTGTTCATATCTATTATTGAGTGAAAGTAGACTATCCCATGGTACGTCACCAATGACATAAAGATCAGCCCATTCTTTTCATACATATTTTTTATCATGTCATAACATTGATTTCTGTTGATAAACTGCCTACCTGATAAATTTAGCTTTATCAGTCACCTCAAGTTTATCAGACACCTCATCAATTCATATTCTGACCTTGACGGAACTACTTTCATTAGTTTATTTTGTGATTTCTTATATCCTGTTTCTTAATGTAACACAGATGAGTCTTATGAGCAGATTTCTAGTCAATAAAAGCATATAATCTTACTGAGTTGATAATTTAAATCATACAAGCAAGATATTAGCTAAAAAGATCGATTAACCTGGTTCAGCGTTTGATTCCTTGCATCGGTAAATTCAAGATGGCGAAATTATGAAACCAAAGGTCCATGAAATGCGAAATAAAATTTAAAGAACAAAAAATTTTGTTCCTTCTACTAGTTTGAAAATATTCAATTGATAAATTTTGAATCGAATAGTTTTTTGTTGTTGAAATATTAAAGTCGCTCTTACTTTTAACTAAAAACATTCGGGACTATTTTTCATCGATCTGATACTTGGCTGTAAGTCGCATATTATTCCGCGCGACAATAACTCGAGAGGCTCTGGACAAGTTTTAGATTTATTCAAATTTAAAAAAGGGAACGCAATTAAAAAATGAAAACATGATAAATAGAATACCGAACAAGTGTCTGATATTATAAAATTTATCAGGCTCGGCACGAAAATAATCAAGAGCTCGGTAGAGCATCGCCTTTATTTTTTTAAGCCTTGCCTGATAAATTTTATATCGGACACAAACATGGTACTCTCTATATCTTTGTTTTTTTTTATTATATGCAGTTAACATATTTCTTTCCGAGCAAATATAGAGAATAACCATTTAATGATGACATACATACATCAGACTCCTTTAATCATATAATGTATGCTATAACTGTACATTTATTAAGTTGCGAAAACTCAAATTGTCAGAATATTAGAAAATAATAAATACGTGTGTTTTTTCGTCATATTACTAACATGATTATTTTGAATTAATTTTACCGCAAATATATATAACTTAAGTCAAGTAAGTTACTTGACAATATCTGTGTATATTATAAAATATGATAAAAATGTCTGTAGCCTATGCAAACAGTGTTCCCTCTAAAAAAAGAACTTTTAAGTCTCATACTGTGAAGAGAATGTTTGTAAATGAAGAATCTTGTAACACGCGTATAAGATAAGGTTTTTCTTGAATAAAGTCTTAAACTGACAAAGATATTACATAAACATCATATGAAAAATTTAGAGATATATCCAGCTTTAATCCAATGTATATTATTATCTCCTGTTATTTGCTGGTAGTAGGATGCCTTTTCGGGAATGTCTACATACATTTAAACACTTAAATGTCCGCTTAAGTTCTTTTCTAAAAGACTTGTTCAGTATACTATAGATGAAAGGATTGGATACATTGCTTATAAGATATGACCTGACAATAAAATTGTATATGAGTTCGCTAGTGTCCCTGTCAAATTCTTCTTCTAGTTTCATATTGAAGAAGAGCATAAGCCTAATGGTAAGATGTGGCAGAAAGCTTAGAACAAATACTACAGTCACTGAAAAGAAGATAATAATTGAGCCGGCAGATTTTATACAGCGTCTACCATGGACGCTAACTTGTCTCTCTTTGTTTGAAGAACAGGAATGATGACTGTGTCCGCTTGAATTTTCAACTGAAAGTTTCTTGTTTACTATTACTGACGAAGACGATGCTCTTGAAGAAGAAAAACTGCCTACATCCGGTATCAAACTTCCGGTTTGATATTTCCATAGCAGACGACCGATTATTATGTATATAACAATGAAAACTATAAAACATCCAAAGAATATTGCAGTTAGCCCGTAATAGTAAATCCGTTTGAAACTATTGTTTAAGTTCTTTTCCGAGTTCATGGAACATTCACAACCAGTAACATTTCGATCGCCATATTTTTCGTGCCTCGTCTTCGATCCAGCAAATACAGTTGATGGTGATGCTACTAGCATTGCTATAGCAACACACACAAGACATATGACCTTTGCCTTCTTAGGTGAAAATTCCTGAAAAGCCCTACACAGAAAGTAATATCTTTCGAAAGAGACTGACACCAACACAAAGCCTGCAGATAGAATCGTTGAGTATTCTATGAATCGCATGACTTTGCATGCGTCGTCATTATAAAACATGACCTGATTTCTTAAGTCATATATTTCGAAAGGTATCACAATAGCACAAACAATAAGGTCTAGTATAGCTAAAGCCAGAATAAATGTTCGTTTTGCTGAGCTTTTCATCTTGCACCAGTACACTCGAACCACTAAAGTGTTTCCGAGTATACCAATTATCATTAGAATCCCACAGGTTACGAATATTGGGATAAGATTGAATGCTGCTCTGTCATTTAATATTTGTAATACATCCTCATTTGTATCTCCTGTCGAAGTAAATGTTGTATTATTTGTGTAGGAGTTTTGCTGTAGGACATTGCCCTTATCATATTTCACTTTACCTAGTGAGAGAACACTCGAATCAACACTGTCCTCCATTGCTCGTTTTCTACTTGAAAATACGGTGTATTTTCTTATAGATTCTATTCTATCCTAAAGGTAATTATTATCCTTTAAGACACTGTTGGTTAGTCGAATCAAATTTCTCTCTGTTTATTAAGAGCTGGTGTTTTCCAGTTCAAAATAAAGCAATTATCATTATATGCTCATAAATTGAGCAATTCACATTATCATATTAAATTTAGCTCATGATGTCATTTTTCGTACTATGTTCACAATGAAAGTATCAGTGGTTCATAAAAAAACAATTTACAACGATAATATCCGTATTTCTATTTCCGAATGAAGGGTTTCCTTTAAAGCTTTGTTGTTATCTCCAGCAGATCAATTACAAAAATGACAGACCAGACCTGTGCGTGATGTCAGTGGCTGCAATCGAAAACGAAGCGCCAGACTCTCGATAATTCTGTAATAGAAAATGAAAACTGGTGTAACATTATGACAAGTTTCATAAAGTTCAGATATACGTTTTCTAAAATGATTCAGATGCCTGGATTTCACAAATCTAAATCTTATCACAAATCTAAGACACATGTTTAAAAGAATGTTACTGTTCATTATCGACTGAAAATATCTGAACAGTCGTACGTGGAAATTATGTCACCCTGTTAAAGATAAGTTATAAAATGAAATTGCCGCTTATTAAAGTGAAACAATACTTGCTAATTAGTACTGTTAATAATCCTAATTTTCTTGTTAAGAGTAAATCCGGTCAAATATCAGCCTATTAAAGTAAACAAAATGCAAAAGGGTCAGTCATATAAGGTATTTCAAGTGGATTGCGGTCTCATGTATCTGTCTTCAATCATTACGCAGATCCTGTAAACGTCAATTAAACATTGCTTGCTAACAGTAAGTAGTTTTTCCTTATTGACATCCTACCTCATTACATCGCAGGACGGTTGCCAATAATATTAAACGATGACTTTTGCGATATTATCTTTGTAGATTTATTTTGCTATATAGTAAACGATCGTAGTGTCATTAGTTACTCGTTGACATGACAAATTATAAACAATAAGGGAACCCAGTGTGGCCATACCTAGTGATGTTATTTAAACTGTTGCAACCAGCATTTTTGCCTCGATTCGGTTAAGAAAACTGATGTTATTATTTTCTATCTTCCATCACCATGTGGCCACACTGGAACCACATCAATATTTATTTGCAAAGTAGCACGAATATTACACAGCTATGATGAGAAACCACATGACCAAATAAAAACAATCCGCATGTATTTCAAGACAAGTAATTCTGTGGTTAGAAAAGTGTTTTTCATTTATTAACAATCATAATGAAAACATCTCCCGCAATGTCTTATAATAAAACCTTTTCCCTATATTTTTAGCCTTAAATATTACTCTAGTCACAGATAATAACTTAAAACGCAGTTCCCTTTTTTAAATGATTTTAAATTCAGTCGTAACTGTACTATCATTTCATACGTTTTATCTATTCTGAAAGCAAAACAAGAACTGTATTGTAAGTAAAAATTGCAACTTTCACCCTGCAAAAGTGTCTGGAATAAGTTCTGTTTATAAATCATGGACACACATACAGAAAAACTGCTTGAATAAAGACAGACAGACAGATAGACAGACAGGTATATGGACTAACTATACTGTCTAAATGTTCTGAACATTTTGCTAAGTTATTTCAAAATCATGTAAATCATCAATAAAGTTCAGAAAAAAACACAAACAGGTATTCAACATTCTATTTATTTGGCAATCGGATGGACAGACAGACAGTTTAAGACATATTGCCTCAATCTGTTAACAATTTGTGCCATGTTTTAAAATCCTGTGACGTACCTAAGATATATAGAGCTGACACAACCATACAGGCAAAAAGTATTCTACATTTTTGACGCTTCAGACGAAATACATTGTGAGGCATTGCTTTAATCTGGTGACAATTTGAGCAAAGTTATTTTAGGATTATATCTTGTATCAATGAGCTACCAAGCGGTCAGGAACAGATACGTAGACAGTTTTGTAGTTTAGTAATAAAGACACACAGACAGACCGGCAAACAGACACATTACTTGTATCTGATGATCGATTGTGTCAAGTTATTTCAAAATGCCTTGATGTACCACAAAGGTACATAACGGGTACGTGCATGACAGCTTGCAGTATTCTATATCATTTGGACTTTGAAATAGGAAATCTGGGTCTTCATTGCGACATGTCGTCCAATTGTAATGAATACTTGTAGCAAGTGATATGGATCTTTTATCAAATTGTTATTTTGCAGTTCAGTCAAATGAACAGACAGACTGAGAGACGGATAATTTGTGATACGTTTACTCTTTCCGATAAACAGCTGTGACAAGTCATTTAAAAATCTTTCGATGGATCACAGAGCGGACAGGATTAGAAAGGTTGGCGTATTTTGTCTTATTTGGACAGCGATTTGTGATCTTGACATAAGAAACCCTTTTTTCGCAATTCTTGTGATAAAGTTTTATTGCAAGAAATTTCTAAACAAAAATGGCAGTAACAGAACCGACAAGATTTGTACACGAACGGATAACAGAAGAACGGACGGACAATGCAATTACTATATGCCCTCCTTAGGGAGCATAAAACAACAGAAAACATCATCAAACAAAGCCAATTAGTAAGGCCAAAAAATGAATGAAGCTTTGCCTGACGAACAATACAAAATTTAGAAATACTTCCGATGATAGGTGTAATCAACAGGCAGTTTCTAAGTCTCAATTACTGTATTCAACAAACTGACCTTTACATCGCAAGTCCAATCCATTATTTCTGCAAAAATAAATGATTAGATATTCGATCCAATATAGAAGTCAGCAAGATACAATTTCCAGGACTAAAACAGTTCCTTTATCGTTTTTTTATTAACTTTTATTCCTAAAGTAAAATAAAGGCGTATAATTCATGAGTATCGAATCGAAATTTTGCAAAGCACGGATAGATCAAAAGACAAAAAGGTTATAGTGCTAGAACACGATAAAGAAACCGTTAATGAATATATCCCTAATTAAAGTTTAACGTGATATTCATTGAAATTTATAATATCAAGACACACTGTTTATATGGACCAAAAATTGCAACAAACTATGGTATAACCTTAAACTTATTTCCTTTGGTTCGTTTGACTGACTTGCCAAGAAATGAATTGTCGTTTCGATTGTCTCTTGTACCTTTTCCTTCCTGTTGTTCATGTTTTTCAGACATAAAAAGTGTTTTTTCAAATCATTTAAATGCCTCCTAAGTCACATTTAAAGGAACATACACAAGGCTTGTCTTTGAAACTAGTTTTCAAACCCCTAACAATTATAACACTATATCTCCATCAATGGATATATATTTGATATATTGAAGTTATAATATAAAAAAAATAAGTTCAGGCATTAAATTTGACATTAAATTGCATACAATGAATAGTCGATGACTAAAATTACAAGTACATAGTGTAAAGAAAGTCAAATTTTCCAAGACTGATATTCTATTTTCCCCCTAAAAACAAACTAATACAATAAATCTTCATAGATTTAACAAAAGCTCTTGTTTCTCATTAGTATTATATATTACATCCAGCATCGATAGGTCAATCACATACGATGTCTTATCAATATTTTAGCTTCATGTGCTCGAAAACAGCGTTAATGACAATTAAACCTGGTGACATTGATATATCAGACATTGCATGTAAGTTGCAATGAATTTTTAGGAAACGAACAACAACAACAACAAAAACCCTCCATACACATGTTCTTTAAGATCGTCAAGATTTATCATTTCTATTAACCTTGTGTTAAAAAAAGATAACATGGTAACTATTTTACATCGTAAACCATCTTAACATTTTAATTCATTTACATTAATAAGGTATGAATACGTTCTTTCTTTAAATGCATGAAAGAAATATTTGGCCAATATTATTCAGTACTTCATTATTTGTACTAGACATGAGGGTTTCAAATTTATGTATAGTAGCTCATCTAAAAAATATGGTTTAAAGAATTTCCTACGTAGATGGTAATATTTTGGACACACTAATAAAAAAAATAGTATTCGTCTTCTGTCATATTCATGGAACAGTTTCATCACTGTCATTCCTCTCTAGGGATATTTTTATGTCTACCCTTCTCTATATCTAAACTGTGAGACGATAGTCGGAATTTACTTAGGAAATAGATTTTAAGTTTGAGTGATATACCGTCTGATATATCACGGTGTCGAGTTCAGATGCGTAGAAATTTAATCACGAAGGCCGTAGGCCTGAGTGATTAAATAACTACGCATATGAACGAGAAACCGTGATATATACGACGGTAGATCACGAAAATGTTAAAATCTATTTCCATTCTAACACGTAGGTATATTTATAAGGGGCGCAAGTATGTGCACTATTTAACAGTAACGTTCGCAGTGACGTCAGCGGGCGCGCGCTGGTGTTCAGCGTGCTATACTGCCTATGATATATCACGCTCAATTCCTTCTTTGTTTATTGTCGGCGAATTGCAAATAGTGTTAGAATTAATGTTATTCTATGCTCGTTGTTAATTATTTTATTATTATATTTAGGTATTTAAATCTCATACAAATAATCGGAAAACAGATCGTGCTCTTCGACAAGATTGAAAGTAAACTTTCGCCATTATCAAGGAATGAACTTATGACGTCACGAAATGAGCGTCTCGGTTAATATCGTTGTGTATTTCTGCAACAATGGCGCCGCCCATCAATCGGGTGTAAAGCCAAATGTTGACTTGGCTAATCATTTTAAATGCATTTGCAGGCTGAAGATGTGCGTTTCATTTTGGAATATGACATAACTTCACGAGATAGTTAAAAGTACTTTATCCAATTTTTTGAGATCTTGTTACCGATTCATATTTTAGTGTTACACATTCCACGTAAGATTTGGCAAATATTTAGAAGTAATTGGCTAAGGGTTCAATTTTCAATAATATAGTAATCGATTTAAGCGATCAACTACTAGCATTATTTTAGATGACTTTTTATCGTGAATGTATGTAACTTACTTGGCTATAATAAAACATAAATAAAAAAATCGTTTTACGATTAAAACATTGTTCCCCCTAAGAAAGTTTAGTACTGTAAAGAGAATGTTGTTAACAAACAAAGTAAAGTCACAATTGGTTTAATATTCACATAGAATAATATATTTTTCTTGATGAAATTATATTAATTCACAAATATATTTAAAAATGTGGACATTTAAGAGATTGTTCTCGTTTTAGTTTAATGTATGTTCTGTATGTTATGGATAAAATATGTCATCAGTTGAGAGAAGGCATTTGTTTCTGTGTGATTTTGTTTTCAGTTTAGCAAAACATATTACAGGTATTCCCATTACTCGCAATGATTTAATAAATACACACTTGCTTTCTTTCCTTTTTGCCTATAAAATTGTATGCTAATCGTTTTATCTGTTATATTTGTATTGTGTCGTTATGCTTTGTGTCTAAAGTCAAATATATAACTCTTTTACTGGGAAAGAAAAAAACAACTGAAGTAAAATAATACCTTATAAATTTCATGTAAGTCCAACATAACATATCCCAATAGTCTAATTTAATTAAATGGTCTTGTTGATTTGTTTCTAATCAATAATTTGCATTTCCACCAGCATATTCCGTAGAGAGAAAAAATCTGTTAATATAAATCAGTGAAATATTCATACACATGTTGCTGTATAACCTCTGAAACAAGCTATCATGCAGTTTGCTTTCTCGGCTGAGGCAATCGTATGTATATACCATTCAACTAATCATTCGACGTGCCTTGTTTACTACTGAAACTTAGGGTTATATATGGACAAATCACTTAAAAGCTTCCTTTGTTTGTTTAGACTGAAACTCGAATATCTCCGGTCATTTTGAAATCAATTAAATAGCTTATTATGTTTGAAGCAGAAACACATTGTTTAACAAACAACAATTCAAGTGTTGTCTATTTAAAAGCATTTGGAAGTATCTCCTTTTTAAACAATACTCTTCCTTCCTCGCACATAATGGTGGCAAATTTACAAAAAGAATAATCCATTAATTACACGCAATACAATCATAACGGTTGGCAATTTCTGCTTTGAATCCTCCGCTCTCAGCTAGAAACTGACCTTTACATCACCAGCCCAATATATCACTTTCTGTAAAAAGGTATTATTAGATGCTCGATCTAACACAGCAGCCGACATTGTTCGCCTTCAAGAAACAACTTTTTTGCTAGTACAGTTCTGCGGAAAGTTGAAATTTTACAATGGTATTCAATCAAGCGGAATTTACATTTGTAAATTTGTTTTCTTAGTACAATATAAACAATTAATTAAAAAGAATCTGCTCATTTTTTGGATTCCTGAAACGTAATTTATTTTGATTTGTAACAAGGTTGATTAAAGATTAATTTTTTTCTATATGAACTTCAATAGTCTTAATTCGTTGCATTTAATATTCTTCTTTATGTTTTTTTTTCAATATAGTACATTGAACTTATAGAGCATGAATGAGTCACTTATCCAAGTCTTGGTATCTACATATGATATAGGTTCTTGCTTTGACGTGCAAAATGCTTGTCTGCATTTCAAGTGTTGTACAATGGACAAGGCTCAGAAAGTAAAGACTAAATCTTCCATGAAAAAAGTATTGCAACAGCCTGACTGGTAGGCAATAAATGCTATCACAAATGTGAAATGTCAACACAGTAGGTAATTGGATAATAATGCTGGGAAATATAGCATTGTAACGTCATTTACTAACATCTGATGTCAGCTTATATGAAATATAAAGGTTAGTAAAGTACTGATAATTTTAAAATAATCAAAGCTTAAGCATAACATATCAAATGTGTATCTGACTAATTCATTAAAACGCACAGCAAAAAAAGCAATATAATTGAATGCATTTTCCAACAAGTTCCCTTGCTATCTGGTTTCGAATGGCGTACGTTCAAGAACTTTAACAACACAGTATATTTTGCCATATCAATTAAAGTAAGGTCTTGTAGCGACCAGTTAAAAATGTATTTGAATTATGCTGAAAATATTATCATCCATATAATTTAGTACGAAATTCTTACAAATATAAACGAGCGGGAAAAAAAGATGAATTGCTTTGCTACAGAAAAATTGATGTCAAATCTGGATTAAAAAAATTCAGTAATCTAGAGTTATGTATATATAATTGTGTATAACCGAGTTACCACTACCATAATTAAAGAGAAGGAATAACGTTCTGTGCCTTTCGTGTCATTAAGATTTTCTTTCAAGATATTTGAAACAAGTGGAATTAAGAATAAATAATACATAATTATCCCCATTGTCATCGTCCTTTGGTGTTTTTTATGTTTTTATAGTTAGTTCATATTATTCTACCAAAATGATGGCTTAAACTTTGGTAATGAAAGGAATAATAGGGAGAGAGAGAGGGTCACACTTTTCTGAAATATGGGACGATAACAATGGGTCGTCAAACTGTCGTCTGGTAACGATGAATATGTGCAATACTTATTGGTCAGTGAATGGTCTATGAAAGTTTCAAACAATTGTCATTCATTTTGAACTGAAAGTAATTTTGACAGAAGTCGTGAGAATGTGTTGTCAACAAGTTTATTGGCCTTTGTCAAGTGATATCTTTCAATTTACAAATTATATGATTAGATGGTATAACACTGACTTTGAAAATACTCTGAATAACTGAATATGACCTATTCTACAATATGGTGTAAGACCTACAAAACCAGAACTTTGACACAAACTGAATTATTTTTCTGCACAAAGACATTAGAAGACAGGAGCGCTCAAAATCCTTTACACAGACATCCCCTTTCTTCATCCCTATTGAATTTTCAGTACAAATACATAGAGTATACCATGCTTGTGTCTGATATTATAACATTTATCAGGCAAGGCTTAGAAAAAAATGAAGGCCAGGCTTTGCCGAGATCTTATTTTTTTTCGTGCCGAGCCTGATATTTTTTTTTAATCAGACACTTGCCTGGTATTCTGTTTTTCAATTTTTATTTGTGTTTCTTTTCTTTTTTAATTCTAAATAAATAAAAAAACTCTCCAAAGCCTCTCGAGTTCATGTCGCGCGCAATAATATGCGAGATTACAGCCAAGGGTAAAAATCGATAAGAAATAGTCCCGAATGTTTTTAGTCAAAAGAAAGAGAGACTTTAATATTTAAAAAAAATGTTAGATTCAAAATTTATCAGTTGAGTATTTTCAAACTAGGAGAAGGTACAAATTTTCCATTCTTTTAATTTTATTTCGCATTTCATGGATCTTAGGTTTCACAATTTCGCCATCTTGAATTTACCGATGCAAGGAATCAAACGTTGAACAGAGTTAATCGACCTTTTCAGCTAATGTGATTTAAATGATCAACTCAGTAAGATAATGTGCTTTCATGCACTAGAAATCTGCTCGTAAGACATATCTATGTGACATAAAGGAACAGGATATAAGAAATCACAAAATAAACAAATGAAAGTAGTTCCGTCAAGGTCAGAATGTGTACTGATGAGGTGTCTGATAAACTTGGGGTGACTGAAAGCTAAATTTATCAGGCAGGCAAATTATCAACAGAAATCGATGTAATGACATGATAAAACTCATATACCATTTCATCAGGATGTATTCAGCATTTATTGAAGTTTTAGTACACATACAATTCATATACCATTTCATCAGGTTGTATTCTGCATTTATGAGATAAAATCGTTTTACATGCAATCTAACCCAAATAATTTAGTTACATTTTGTTTCAATTTGAAGCGTATGTGCTGTAACTACATATAACATAAGAAGGAGACACGGTTGTTTTGCTCTGTGTTGTATGATACAAAAACGTAAAACATTGACTAGTTATTGAAACAATGAACTGAAAATTTTGAATAAAACACTTTATGTAGGACTGTTTCTCATTTATTTTACGAAAGATGTAAAGGTCAGCTTATATCTTTATTTTGCTCATAACCAGTGCTTACCCCATCCTCACCTGAAACAAGAGTGATGAGTTTTACAGAACTGCGGAGGAGTACCACTCATTATAGTCTCGGAAGAGTAACAGTCGAAAGTTTCGGTTTCTAATGTTGATAATGATTGAACTGTAGCTACTGAACCATGATATACTTAAGTGTATGTTCAGAAGAACCTTTGCACAATAATTACGCGTTTAGAGCTAGAAATAAGCTCCTTGATGGCTGCCTAATCAAGTTCCTAGGTCTATCTGCTCTTAACTCGTAACTTGAGTAGTTAGTTTTTGATGGAAAAAAAAGACAATGATGCTTACCTTACAGTAACAGACAAAAAAATGTAACTGACAAACTGCCTTGACTATGCTGAAACTTTGATAATATGGCAATTGCCTGGTAAAATGATTGACCTCTTCTATCAGCATGATGTGAAATACTCCTACATAAGTTCTACTACCTCTGAATGATATATGCACTTACAATCAATGTTCAATAAATCGATGTAACTCCTTCCCTCAAAAAGGTTTGGAAGAAACAAAACTTTAAAGTTTCAGCGTTAACATTTTTAGATGTACGTTGTCTTTTAAACTCCCAAGAAGCAGAAATAATGACTTAAGATTTTCTCACTTGCATGTTTCACAATAGACCAAAATTATACAATCGTTGAAATCTATCTGAATTGTATTTTAAAAAACACATTGTAATATAAATCATCAGAATAGCTCCTTTCTTCATCTCTGAAGCAAGACCATAACGGCCAAAGAAGCAATTTCAGTTGTCAGTTTTATCTATTTCAAAAACATATTTTCAATAACTTTAAAAAAGAGAAAGAAAGTAAAAAACAAACATAGCATTAAGAATGACAGAAGAATTACAAAAATCTATGCAAATATGGAACTTACATATCCTGACGTTTTTTTAATCGTCTCGAAAGTCAGTAATCAGATTGTTATCACTGCTGTCTTCTCACAGACTCACATTTACATCTTATATCCAGTCTCTGGTATCAGTTGTGTTTGGTTTAATGAGAATGTCGATCAAATATCAGTAGCGAATATGGTCGACTTTTCATGAGTCACATTTTATATCAATTTGTAAGAACTTTCTGTCCATTTAAAAAAAAAGCCTTCTTTTCTGATAACTATCAATCTTGTTTTCAGAAACATTTTTTCCTCTATCATAACTTGTTATGATACCACTTCCGGCAACAAAAGCATTTAATCGCGCGAATTTCACATACGTTATAATCCTGTCACAATAAAATGATGTAGTACAAAGAATATTTATGGTAGCTGAAGCAAGTTGAATTGAATTTGAGATTTGTTACAAAGCAAATAAAAATAATGGATAAATGGAAATGTTGGAAATATCCACAGCTCAGCCAACTGGTACGTTTCATTTAGAGATAAGCGTTGTACTACAATGAGACAAAAATGCTTGACAATCCCACTAATTTATTTCTGCCAATACATATGTTATTTATTTTGCTTTTCATGAAACTCAAGAAGGTGATAATTAATGTCTAATTTTTATAGTCATATTTTCATTTTGAAAAGGAGAAATTCAAAGGTTGAAAGACCATGCAAGAGTCGAAAATGACGATTAATGTTCTTGATAAATGAAAAAGCATAAATGAGAAAAAGGCAATTTATTTTCATTTTTCAATTTGTTCAGTTAGAAGTGATCTAGAAATATTTACTGTCATCGGTAAAAATCTTAATCGAAGTACTGTAATTGTTCCGTATTCAGAACGTCGAATGTATATATGTTTGGACACCTTGTTACATTCCAACAAAAGATTCTTGAGAATTAAAAATAATTTACTGGAAATTCCTCCGACAAATTTAGTCATTCAATCAATATATATCTCGGAAATCTTATACTCCCGGTAAAATTTAGATCACTAACAAAGATCTCAATACTGGCTTCATTTGGTGTTTTAAAACCCACAAGTATTGTTGGCAATAAGAATAGAATTTCGAAGTAACACAGCAACAAGCGACTTTCTGCGGATCATCTTTTTGTTATATACCTATGAATGATATAAAATACATGTATAAACTTGTACGCCATGGAGAATTCAAAAGGTATAAAACGAGAGGAAAATGCTATAATAGCATGTTAATTTCGGATCCTAAACTTTCTCATTGGCTGTGTATTCTGCTAATATTACTCCACCCTCCGCCCATCCCGTGATCATTATCACTGTGATACGCAATCAACTCTTGTTAAGACCTGCATCAAGAGATGAACAAACCGTTTGGTTTATTATCATATTTTTACAACTTCTTTTCCTTAAGGAAACTTTGTCTTACCTGATAACTCATTTATGATTTCTTGATATCGCTCCTTTTCCATCATTTCTCCATTTAGAGGAGGGCAGTAGTCGAGGGATTAAAACACTGGACTCCCAATCGCTGATTCAAATGAGAGCCTCTAGTGACTTTTCACATTCCATAATTTCAACGCACTGGTTTAAATGTTTCACTTGTATGGTTTCCAAGTACTTGAAAATTATGTTACATTGTGATAGAATCCACTGATCTAGGTCTGTATTTTTGTTGATCACAGAATAGTTTATGTCAAGTACGTAATTACTTATAAAGTGTAACTACCCTTTCCATGGTACAATAACGTTTATGAACTTATAACAATTTGATAAACATTTTCTAGATCCCTTAGAATATTAACCAATCAAATTTGCGCTTAACCCTTAAGGGAAGATACTTACAGAAGACTTAAAAGAAATAGTTTAAGTTTTTAACTGAATTTCAACATTTGTCTTCGTCCATATGACTAAGATGACTGACTAACAGATTAAGTCAATATCATACATTAATATTACAGAGGTATTCAATATATACCATTGTCTGGTGATTGACACTATCCACACAGAAGTTAAGAAGCAATTAATGATATACTGTAAAACAAAAACATGCTGCATTTCATTTGAATGTGCTCCTAAAGCTTGGAGCTGGTTATGGTGGTAGGGTTGTGTGTGGTGGGATGAGGTGAGATTCAAGATTCAAGATTTTATTCAAGAAAAACCAGGACAATTGACCTATGTGGTACAACATATTTACAACAGTCAGTACATGGTTATATTTACATACACAGTTTAACACAATGTCAGGTGAGGGAGTACGGGTATTTCATTGACGGCAGAAACCAGACATAACTTGAGTAAATTAAGTGGCCTTTCTGTTTCTTGGTAAATGATATTGTCAATGTTAGAGGGTATCAAAAATTGATCTTAATCTATTTACATCATTTTTTAATTTTTGGCTTGCGTATGAACTTTCAGACAACCGTCTTTATGGTATTTTCTTATAATTTTACACTGATTTATTTCAGAGAAAGGTTTAATCGAAAGTTCCATTTATAGAATACCTTTAATACTTAAATTTAAAACAACTTTCTGCCTGATTTCCTCTCTAAAATATTGACACTTTTATCCTTAGCAGTGCATTCCTCTCGTTAAACTTTCAGTACATGCATATTATTATGCATATTATGCATTATATATTATGCATATATTTGGCCCCTGAGGCAAAAGGTGCTTTAATTAGTTCTTTTTCGCCGTTATATATATTGTAAGAATATCTTTTTTTATGCCACTGACAATTTGATAATTATAGAACAGAACAGAACAGAACAGAAGTTTATTTCGACTTAAGCATACAGCTCATCGTCATAACATAATATTACATAACAGTCACAAATTTTACAGACAATATATAATATGATAACACGTACAGTTGAGAGTGGTCACAATTTGACAATGTTGAACAAGTTGGATGTAGTTTCCATACACACACATATATATATATACATATACATACACATACGCATACATACATATACATACGCGCACATTATAGATAAATATGTTATATTATTGTTCTTGTAAGGTTAGTTGAGGATGGTTCTCCGACCTCTTCTTAACCTATGACGGGGAAAATAAACGGGGTTACCCGGATCCGGGGCCTCAAAAAAAAAGAAAAAAAAAAAACTTTCAGTACATGCAGATGTTGAATTTCTTTTTGACTGTTTCATCAAATTAGGCAAAAAGTTTTAGTATCAATGCCTACCCAAAAACAGATATATCTGAATAGTTTTTTTTTATCAGAAACAATCTTTTTCGCAAAATGTTTCCTGATTTTGCCATACAGGTGTTTATACCCATTCATTTATTCACTTTTTTGCTGGTAAAATGTGCACCGTTCACTTGTTTGCTTTATTTGTGTAACGCATAATCATTTCAACTATATTCTGATCAAATTAAAAGCATAACAGATATTTCATGTGTACGGCATCACTATCAGTTATTATCATCATGAATATTTATGTCTATGGTACAGTAAACGACCAATATATAGGACGACTGATAATTTCAAAATCATGTGAAAATTATCCATTAAAAAAACTTAGAACAATTGAGACCTGTTTTAAGATCGATTCACTAATAAGGCTACTTCCTGACTGGTCTTTCTAGTGTGTCCTTACTGTATATTCATTTGATGAAGTCAAGTCAAAGAGTTGTTTTGAATTAGCACAAAGCAGTATAGAAGCAAGTTTATAAATTTGCGCTTATGCAAAGTTATAGTGAAATTTCCTTGACAGTTGCCATTGTAATTACTATCATCTATTACAAGCTGACCTTTTCATCTCCGAACTACGTAGATAATTTCTAGAAATAAAAAATACGTTTGATCAGGTATACATTACAGCGGCCAGCATGATCAACTTTCCAGAAAGCACCCTGTCTATAATTAATTATTGTAACTTTCATTTCCATAGAAAAAAATGACATTCGGTCACGCCAGTATCATATTAACATTTTTCCAGAACCATAAAAACATTTATTTTGAAACCTGTTTGTGCGCACTGAATGTTTGTGAATGGAATATAAATTGTAAAAGATACGAGGTTTTAGCCTACTAGCCGTAACTATTCCTCTCGGAGTAAGAAATTGTTTCGCGAAAAGTACTTCTTTTTATAATTTGATAGAATTTGAAGGTTTTTATAGTTAAGTTTGATCATGTAGGGAAACTCTGAACTCCTGACACATTATATCTTCTATAAATATCAACAATTCGATCTTACTGCATAGTATAATGTAATTTCCATAAGACATATAGAAAGACGCCCACTTTGCGTTTGACCGTCTTGTTAATTTTTAATCTTTAAGATATTGCTGAGGAAGAGTAATTTGTATATATGTTACTCTGCAAGTTGTACTTCTCAAAACTATCAGTAAACACAAACAAAAAAAGACAATGTCTGCATGCATTTTTATAATCCCTCAATTAATGTTAAGGCTTTTGACTGGTAAACTGCCGGTCAATAAAAAGGAGATGTATCAACGAATATTATATATTATTATATATATAAAAATATAATATAGTTCTCCGGCGGCAAGTAATAAAGCCCCATATACCCTTAAAAATATTCCTGTTAAATATACGAAATATCAACAGTGAACTAGCAATTACGGAATCCCGTTGGTGCCATTTTAAATGTCATATGTCGCCCTTGGAGGTCGACACATGACATTTAAAGTGACAATGCGATACGACATATGACAATTAAAAAATTATTGCATATTTGGTCCTACCATGGACCGCGACATTTGAAAGTTAATATCAAGTGCCATGTCGCATTGTAATATAATGTTATTAAGTAGTCGAATTCATATTGGCTTTGTTATTGGACTGAAGACAGTCGTATTGGCCTGAGGCCGAAGGCCAATATGACGTCTGAAGCCCAATAACAAAGCCAATATGAATTCAACTACTTAATGACAATTTTATTAATTAACTTTATAATATTATGTTCAATTATCAAACTGAGTAATCCAAAACTCGTAATTTATAACAGGGTAAAACTTGTGATCGTCTGCTTTTCACTTCCGCGCAACATAATATTTGGTAAATATGAAAATCACTAAATGAGAGGTTGAACACTGCTAAATGTACTGTGATCCGATAGCGCAGGGTCTCCGCGAATTTTTTTTGCTACTTTTGGAACTTTTTAAGAGATAAAAACTTTTATGTAAAAACTAGGCTAAGCATATTCAAAATGGCGTCCAACATGGTGAAAATCCTAGGCTCATATAAGGCCGAGTTTTTCCTGAATCCTTATTGGCTAAATCTCGTATTGTCCGACTTTTTACTTATTGGCCGTGTTTTTTTCGTACTGGCCGAGTTTCGAGCTTTATTGGCGAGGCTTTGGTTGTATCAAGCCAACAACATGGTCAGATTCTAGTTCAATATTATAAAGTTAATTAATAATACGTCGTATCGCATTGTCATGCGTCGTATCAAGTGTCGCGTTTCAATATCATGTGTCGACTTAGGAAGGCGCCATATGACATTTGATACGACATATGACAATGCAATACGACACATGACAATGCGACGCGACATACGATATTACATCGAGCAAATATCTTGCAATTTTCTGGGGTCGTGTTTTATTTTTCAGCCACGACACTAGACATATAAGCGACACTTGACAACGCGATACGATATATGACATTATATCGAGCAAATGTAATGTTATTACCGATGTACTTGTTAAAATTACAAGTTTACCGCTTATTTTTACTTGTGCAAGCAGCCATTTTGAATCGGTGCACTATTACAAAATTACCCGATCTCCGTTTAATAGATTTTTTTACAGAAGCACGGGTAGACATATGACTATCGCGCGACATTTGTTCGATATAATGTCATATGTTTAAGATTTCATTGTAAACATTATCTCCGTTGACATGTTACCACAAAGTGAAATGGTTTGTAAAGTAAATATCATGAAAAGACACATCTCAATAGTGAAGCATGTATGTACTGGTATCACACTATAATACTAGTAATCAAATGTAAAATGTCAAGACAATTTTAGGGTAAAAAGATGGTTTTGCTGAAAACATTTATGATGAAGTATCATTTTCTTGTTTCCTACTGTTTCCCTTCAGGCTACTACTTTATATTTTGTCTTTGTCTTTATCAAGTTGGGAATATCAAAACCGATATGCTACGGCTAGTGTAAGGGTCAAGGTAATAATTTAGTTGTGTAGTGGTGTTTTAAGAACACACACACACGCGGTCACCTAAGCAAAAAGTAACCTAAGTTTGACCCTTAACCAGTTTTCAACAGTTTTTTTTTTCATGAAGACTTTCCCTAAATTAAGGGTTCTAGAGGTGTTCATACTACAAGGAGCCATCTTCTTCGGAAATAATCATTGCTAACAAGGAAGCAGTCGATTCAATTTTACAATTTTGAAAATCAGTAAACGGTAGGGGTAGTCGAAACAATCCAAGAGAAAGACACGTGATAAAATAAAATACAATCAGGACATCGTACCGTCAGCCTTTAATTTATAGTTTTTAATATATCAGTGTAACGGCAATATTTAATTCTATATCTAAAGAGTTCAGCAAACAATTAGAAACTTTCAACTGCTGCTGTTAGTCATCTTTGTTAATTTATTAGGAGTGCTGTTGATTTCGTAGGATTCATAGTCTGCAAAATAGCATTAAGTCACGTTGTATCAGCTAATTATCATACCCAGAAAAAAACCCGGTATGCGCACATTCTGTCTCCGAATTCATATTCATTTAATATTTACACGTAAATAGTAGAAAGCATTGGTGTATCAAAACGAACAGCACGTTTTTCCTGTTTAACAATATTTCAAAGACGTGTTTTGAAAGACTTCTTGTACACAAGTCACAATCTTTAAGCTTTTAGAATTCGATTTTGAATGTCTTGATATGTTATTTTCAGACAGCCATTTGAATGCTTGTTTTATTCATTCATGTTTGTTTTTTCTTTTAACCTTTTTTACTGTTTGATTTCTACATTTCTGATACATGTACGACATAGTATATTTAAACTTTATTCATCTATTTAAGGCTAGTGTAAGTTATTTTCCAATTATACTCGTATCAATGCAAATTGATATAATGTCTTTTTTGTTTCCCATCATAATACCATGAAAACAAATTTCTACGCTGTAAATCAATTTGGAGACTAATGTGACAAAGATGTCTATGGATATCAAATTTAAACTTTTAATACATCTAGTAATAATCAATCAATTGGTTATGAGAGCTATAAAACACTAGAATAATACATGTATTTATTACATTTTTAAGACTATGAGAAAAGTAAAACATGTTACTATATTCCATTCAAAGTATAAGTAAAATAAATAGACAAATAAAGATCGACCCGCCTTCTATGTCTTTGCCCTTGCATACGTAAAGAATAGTTCTGGAATAAATGCAATGTTTGCTTTAAAAGTTATATTCATTTTTCTGTGTTTAAGCTAAGGTATTCTCTGCACGTTTAACTCTAAGAATATATTACATTTTACCTTTTAAATCTAATGCAATATCAGCATCCCTGTTTACACTGTAACTACGAAATTCTTCCTTGTGTCAAACTGGCATATTGGTGCCACTCAGTTGCCAAAATAAATAGATTCTCAACTAAACTTCAGTTCTTCATAAAACTGTGTTCACTTTAGGAATTATAAAAAGAGAAAAATATTCTTTTCACAACGAAAGTGAAAGTTTATTACAGGCAAATATTGCGTCTTGTTTCAGAAAACGATGTAAGAACGAAATATAACGAAACATCACATACTGAATAGCTTCATTTCAAAAGAAAACTTCAGTATGCATTCCTCTCGTAAAACTTTTAAGACTTAAAATCAATTTCATTGAATTGTTTTAAGACACTATATTATTTCAGAGAATTTCTTTTATCAATACCTTTAATACCTAAATTCAAAACAACTTTTAATCTGTATTCCTCTCTAAACATAACACATCTCCTCTGCATTGCCTTCCTCTCGTAAAACTAACGGTAAAGGCAGATGTTGAGTTTCCTTTTGTCTATTATATCAAATAAGGCAGAAACTGTTAGTATTAATATTTATCCAGTAACAGATGTGACACCTTTTTATGTATATAAACATCCAACTAAAATTTCAAACTTCTAGAACTGCATGAATTTGTAGTTAAAAGTCTTGCTTTATTCTTCAAAGAATGACATGAAGTTACTTAGGTTAAGAAGATGAATGTAGACATGAATTACAGACAAATTAATATAAGTGTTAACAGAAAACATTTTGAGTTCATCCTATGCTTACATAATGTATTCTTATCTACCTTAATAGTGTGTGTAACAACTTTAACAGAATAAAATAAGCATGAAAACGATCAGTTAAACATCTGAAGAGTTTCTGTTATTGTTGTTTTCCCCAGAAACAATCTTTTTCGCAAAAAAGTTTCCTGGTTTTGCCATACAGGTGTTTATGCCATTCATTCAATCAATATTAGTTTACTGATTGCTTCTAAAACTAGAGGTTAAAATTTGCTCTATTCACTTGATGGCTGTCCTTGTTTAACGCAAAATAATTCAACTATATTCTGGTCAAGTTGAAAGCATTAAAAATAGTTCCTGTGTATGACTGAAGCCTAGAAGTACAATAAAAGAGATGACATTACTATCAGTTATTATCATGAATATTTATGTCTATGGTAGAGTAAAAGACCCACGTATAGTAAGTACTACTTTGGTAATTTCAAAGTCATGTCAAAATTATCCATTTGAAAAATAAGCAACAATTTAGACCTGCTACTAAGACTCACTAATTCTTCCTGACTGATCCTTTTAGCCTGTCTTTACTGTATATTCATTTAATGAAGTCAAGTTAAGAGTTGTTTTGAATTATCACAAATTTAAAGCAATACAGGAAGACCTCAAGTTTACAAATTTGCGCTTCTACAAAGTAATAGTAATATTTCCTTGAAAGAGACTTTATGTTATCTCTTTCTAGTGAACATCAAGATGACATTAATACAGACTCTAACAACACATCAACGTATCTTGACGATTTAGTCAGATATAGATAATAACCATTTTCCATCTCTTGTCAAAAAATGAACTTCAGCTTAATAAAGCAAACACTTCAGAAAAGCAAGCAAACTTTCTTGATCTAAATCTTCCTATTGAAAATGGTTTCGTAACTACTAAAATATACAATAAAAGAGATGAATTTGATTTTATTATTGTAATTATCCACTTTTAGATGGTGATGTCCAATGCGCTACATCCTATGGGGTTTACATTTCACAGGTCGTTCGCTTTTCTAGAGCTTGTAACAATATAAAGATTTCAATGAACACAACCTTTGCATAACAGAAAAACTTTTGAAACAGGGGTAACGGTACCACAAGTTAAGAAAAACGTTTTGCAAGTTTTATATCCGATACCCAGATTTAATTAAAAAATACAAATACAGTTTAAAATCAATACTGCAACAGTGTACTTTTTAACCAGTGTTTTATGGAGATTAACAAACCAAAGACAATTAATAGCAAATTAATTTCTGCACGTTACTCGTAAAAACCATCGGTAAATTCTACCAACATGATATTCTATAGCACTCTGTCTACTGAGTGATTAACCCTTCTACAGCTGATAACAGGTGTTTGAAAGTTTATGAGGGTTTCTTGAAAAAAGAACGTAAGACCTCGACCAGTCTCTTTTATTCTTGCCATCGTGTTTTTGCTGATTTGACTCGAAGTACTCTAGTCTCAGTAAGGTCATTGAGTACCTATCCTTTTCTCTTTACGATGCCATTAGCTTTTTTATGTTTTATATGTTTGTGTGCTTTTGCATGGAACATTGTCGAGTTGATTGGTGGGAATTCACCAAGAAAACTGGTTCTTGTTTGTTATGAAAACCTATTTGGGCAATTTAGTGTGAGGTTGGTGTACCCTAGAACCTGGTTTAAACCCCAGTGGCAAATGTTTTGCTACTGACCGTTCCAAGGTAGTAACCCCTCGGAATCTGAAGGCCGTTCTAGATCAATATGATCATTCAATGAAACTTTAAAAGCCTTGTCATATCCTTACATCTTTAAATACCTTCAATTCTAGGTCATTGTCTTTATAAAGTATAATTTTGATAAGACATATAAAAAGGCCTTTTTTTTTGCTATACAAAGGAAATAGACACCATACCTGAAACCTCCACAACAACAGTCAGACTAATATCGAGAAATTTTTCAGAACTTGCATTGTGTTTAAACCATCTTAACTTGAGTTTTCACTAACATGCAAATTCGTACTTTTTAAGACATACTGGACAGAAATAATTGGTACAGGTAATTAATATTCTGCTACTTGCACTAAGGGACACAAACAAAAAAGTTATACTCGAAGAAAGAACAGTGTCTAACCCCTTTATTAATTTTAAATCATTGACTTGTGAAACACCGGTCAATAAACAAGTGATATACCAACGACTAGGCGGGCTATATACAGTGCTATTGTTTCCCTATATCGACGACTAGACGGGCTATATACAGTGCTATTGTTTCCCTATATCAACGACTAGACGGGCTATATACAGTGCTATTGTTTCCCTATATCAACGACTAGACGGGCTATATACAGTGCTATTGTTTCCCGCAGGTCTCTAGCAGCTTTTGTAATATAACTCTCCGGCTAGTAATGAGTCCCCACATACCCTGTTAAATATATGAAATATGAACAATGACTATACAATGATGTTGAAAGTCAGTTTTAAGTGATCATTTTTATCTGGATATTTGGTGATGCAATTAACCACAGTTAATAGTTAAGCTGATAGAAAACATAGTTTAAGATTTCATTGCAAACATTCATTTCCGTGTTACTATACACGGAAATTATTTGTTAAGTAAATGTCATGAAAAGCCACATCAGTAATGAGGCATATACGTAATGGTACTAAACTATTTTATTATAATTAAATGTAAAATGTCAACACAATTTTAAGGTATTAAGACGGTTTATGATGAAATATAGCAATCATTTTCTTTCAAGCTATTATTTTAATCCCCTGCAACAAAGCGAGAGAGGTTTTAGAGGAATGGCCTCCGTCCGTCCGTATGTCTCTCCGTAATATTTTCGTTTCCGCTCCATATCTACTACACCTTTGAACTGATTTTCTTAAAACTTGGGTCAAATGTTTTACCCATTAAGACAATGTACAGAATGCATAGTCCAGCCATGTCAATTCAAGGTCAAGGTCACACTTTAAGGTCATTTGTTTCAACCTTCAATTTCGTTTCCGCTCAATATCTCCTATACATTCGAACCGATTTTTGCGAAACTTTGGCGAAATGTATAACTCAGTGAGAGGATGTGCAGAAAGCATGGCCAACTATCTGTCTGTCCGTCTTTCTGTGTGTCCGCTCCTTATCTCTTATACCCTTGAACATATTTCTTGAAACTTGGATCAAATGTATAACTCATTTAGAGAATGTGCAGAAGGCAGGGAAAAATCATGTCAGTTCAAGGTCAAGGTTACACCTGAAGGTCATTTGTTCGAGCCTTTAGTATCACGTCCTTTCAATATCATGTTCTTCAACAGTTTTCTTTTCGTATTGTATCTTTTTTTTTTGATTTAGTGTATTGAAGGTTCATCTACGTGTAACTAAGAAAATGAAGACAAACTATCACACATTAAAACTTGAAGAAAAAAACACCCACAAAACAGTTAAAATAAACTGTGTTAATCTGAACATATTTTTTTATGAAGTTCATCAAAATTATTAAGTTATTTACTTTACAAAGTGTATATTCATAGATTCATTGTTCAAGATGCAAAACCAAATGTCAACAACAGATTTATCATGTATTATCCAATTATTAATGTGCAGTTCACTGCTAAGATGATATTTTGAATACTCCATAAAACCAGACCTATGTTACCGTATTGTCATTGCAAAATTTAAAGCTTTCCCACAATCCAATATGCCACAATAATTTGAATTCCATGTTTCTCAGACTACTTTAACCTTTACTAAACGCTGGCAGCAGGGGATATAACTATCCTTTGGACTGCCTTGTTTATTTTTTCGTTTCTTGTCGAGAATATCGAAACCAATATAAATGCTAAGGTTAAGTGGAATTGTCAAGGTAATGATTTAGTTGTATAGTAGTGTTTTAAGAAGTGATTCATTGTCGTCAATGCCCTAAATGTAAAAACAACAACAAAACAATGTGCAACATACATCGTTTCCCTACACTACTTTTTCAAGGAAATAATTTAGATGTATAGAAGTGTTTGAAGAAACGACTTATTGACGTCAATGCCGAAAACATGAAAAAAATCTATGATCAACCTTCATCAGTCACCTAAGCAAAAAATGACCCAGAGTTTGACCCTAAATTAACTATTTTGCAACTCAAATGAACCTTCATAAGGACATGACAACTTTCATTTTTCCATGTAGACCGTCCTTAAATTGAAGGATCTAGAGTGTTAATACTTAGAAAAGACAAAGAGTCATCATCATCGGGAATAAACGCTGTTAAGGAGGAGGCAGTTTTAATTTAACAATAAATGATTTGTTTCCCGTCAGAATGCATTCAAATATAAATTTCTTAGTTTGTTAATCAATTTGGAAGGCTAAACGTATTGAGTTGAATCATAAAAATTGACCCTGCCTTGCACGTCTTATTTTGCAGGCGGAACAAAATGCAATGCCTGCTTTAAAATGCATTTTTATTTTTTCGTGTTTTGAGTAATTCATTTTGAACATACAGGTAAAACATTCTCTACGAAAATATCATCTTGAACCATTAACTAATTTAGCATTTACACTAAACTTAGTTGTCAACATTGAATCTGGTGACATTAATTTGCAATATAATTATGACAACCTTCCTTATGTCAAACTTACATTTTGGTGTGGTTCAATTACCAAAATATGGAGATCTGGTCAAGTCTTCCCTTTAGTTCTGCCCACTTTAAGCAGCTGTGAAAATAGAAAGCTGCTCGTTTCTTCATGTACGTGAATGTTACACTGCGTCTTGTTTCAGAGATCGGAAATAAAACGGAATATTTCATTCTGAATAGCTTTATTAATTTCAAAAGAAAACTTTAGCATGTATTCCTCTCATAAAACTTTTATGACTTAAATCTATTTCATGGCATTCCTTTCGGAAACTTTATTAGTAATGTCTGTTTCATTCTACAAAATATAATATTTTATGTAGCATGAATACTTCAAGGCAATTAAAACGAAGTTTATAACTTTACTTTGAAATAGTTCACAATAGTGTGCATTCATTATCCAACAATTCTTGTTTGTTTAATAGTAGATTGTGATTTTAAATTCAAAGGAACTTGTATTTTTGAAAGCTATATTTATATCTGATTTTCGTAACTGAAATATCTTATATGTAGCAGCACTAATTTACTACATAAAATGGGTCACAAAATTCTTAAGTTCTTTGCAAGATAAGGGTACAAGTTAGAGTCTAATCACATTAGTTTTAATTTCAATCTATGTTTGGAAAAAATCTGCCTGCTATTGACATGCCTACATACTACTGAAAACACGTCTAACCTAACCAGTGTTGTTGTAAAATCTACATTCTGGCATAAATAATTTAAAATCATTTACCTTGTTATACAACTCCAAAAGAACGAAAAACATACATGTGCAGTATTTTAATTGCCAAGATAATGTGAAACGGAATCCTCTTAATTACCAGTAAAAATTGTGAAAGAAAAAGAATCAGATACAGCGTTCAGCAAGATATTTACACAATTGCTGTTTGCGTCTGAAACAATCAATCGAATGATATGTTTTCCGACTGTTCCACTCGTATGTTTATAGCAGTAAACCAAT
The DNA here is from genome assembly GCA_012932295.1 of Cyclina sinensis. NCBI lineage: Eukaryota > Metazoa > Mollusca > Bivalvia > Venerida > Veneridae > Cyclina > Cyclina sinensis. The sequence goes on from JAAONU010000011.1 coordinate 2,863,213, forward strand.
CACTGTTTTCATTTGCTCGCTGTTAACATTTAATGAGCTTATGTGTAACTTTCTTTACTATTTTTTTAACTGATCTAGACAATTATTTAAATGTACAGCTAGATATGTTAAAGTAAAGATACAAGTCAAACCGTTATGAAATAAGCAATAAAAAACAGCTTAAAGAGTCGTGTAATTATCAGTTCACAAATGAGTTTTATCCGTTAAAGACAAAAAATGAAATCGCCAAGCCGATATAATGACTAATTTTGAGCAAACATTCAAACATGATAAGTGGTATCATTTACAAAATTTTACAAACCTTTACGATAAATCATTTTTTGCAAAATAAATGATAAGATTGCCGGCTTTCCAGGAATTTCTTTTATTTTCTATGATTATTGTTCACAATTTTAATTCATCGGGATATTCTTTACAAAAGCGTTCCATCATGCAATAATCGTATAGCATTATTTTCCTGACAACATGTACAATGTTTGTCAAAAGCATCGTTCCAAAAAATTGTTTTGGGCTCAAAACATTGTCAAAAGAAAATCAACTTTAGAGTTGTAACACTATGTATGGTAAACAAAGTCCCCAGTAAAAGTTAAACATTGTCACTGAAAGAGTTATAAGTCGAAATTAATTCTTTAATTCTTTGTCACAAATGCCAGTTGATGGAAAATAGGGTGGAAGCTTTATAATTTACATCTACCAATCAAATCTAATATCTTATCACGCGAAACTACTCACTACTTCCTCACTTTCGGCACAAGTACTAGTATGAACCCAGGAATCAGTCATCGAGAGGGATTAATATAAATTGCAAGAACTTGCTTCCCAATCGATGTAAAATAAATAAGTTTAAACTATGAAACTATTTTAGTATTTACCCAATTGTGTATGCTTTCATAACTGCAGATTATTTTCTTCACATGGATAAATTTAAGGGTTTTTCCCCATACATTTGCAGCAAAGGCTTCCAGTTTTAAACATACATGCATATTAATCTGTTCTTTCGAAAGGTAGAAAATTCAGCTAGGTAATAAAGTTAAGTAAATATTTAAGTATACATGTTCTTTACTTCTGTATTTTGTCTGAATTCACCGGGGTCCTTAAAATCTTATTTCTGCAAACAGTGGGTAAAAATGCATATATGAGTTAGACGACAATTAACATGTTCTCGTGCTGTGAATTGTTTTGCTACATAAACGTCAGTGATGTAAAGTGTAACAAAAATATCTTTAAAAAAGATGGTCGGTGCAGTGTAGTCTGAAAATAAGTTGAGTATGAACTGGCATTGAAGAATGTAATTTTTAGGTAAAAATCGAACAGTTTATGTTTTGAACACTGTGGCCCCGGTAGAAGAAAAAGTAAACATAAAGTGACTGGCACATAAGTTGGTAAGATCTAAATGACAATTACCAGATATGGGAGGAATGCATGAAGACATGAAAAAGTTATGTTCAAAAATGAAATTTGCTGATTTTTAAGCTTGAAAAAGAGCATATTGAAGATGAATGTAACTTGTCTATAAACTATTGTAAAGGACGTAAATAGTATGTGTGGATATCGAAAAAAATGTATAAAGAAATGAAAAAAGTGATGTCGATAAATTTTTAAGTGCTTATTACTTAATCAGGTCACATTGAAGGTCAGTGTCACTGCAAATAATGCTATAGCTGTACACTGAAATCCTGCGATATTGGTCATCAAATGACTTTGATGAAAAGATCCTATTACAACACGCATTGTGCACGCTGTATCAAAAACTCTCCAAGTTTAGTTGATTTTTTGTTGATACTTCATAAATTGAATCCATAAAAATGTGCTTCCAGACACTTCTGGAACTTCAAGCAACTCGATACTGAGACGGATATTTGCTAACACCACACCTGTTAATGTGATACGCAGTAGAAAAGTATCTGTCGTATTATGCTTCACACAGGCCATTCAAGATGAATGCTTTACCATTTCGGCGAATTTCACTCCGCATTGCACAAGACATACAGTGAAAACTTTGAACATTATCAACCGGCAAGACGGTTGCATACAGTTTCCGTGTAGCTAAAAATACATTGGTCCGATATCAAGGAATCTGAGAGGCAAATTAAGTCAAACGGCATAGAACATAAAAAACTAGCTGCGGTTGTGCCGAAAAATGTCACATAATGTAAATGTCAACAACACATTAAGGAAAGTATAAATGTTACAACCTTGCAATGAATTGTTTAAATTATTGATGATTTTCCTGTTATACCAAAAGCCAACACTGCAGTAACAATGAAACAAATAGATATGACGTGCATTATGTACACGAAACAAATTTACAAGTTGCTAGATATTTGTTCTTTGTCGCTATAATTCACAAAGGCCTTTCTGCTGTTCTGGTTAGGTTTCAAAGGTATGCATATCTAAAAGTCATTATCATTTGCCAGGTAACCAATGTTACGAAGGCACTCGAATGTCGGCAAGCTGAAACTTTTGGCCTGAGACAATTGGGCAGAGGCTTACAAACAATCTGGCTCTACTAGGTCTTGTCTTAACACTTTAAATTCGATTTAAATGCTTAAATGGGTGTTTTAAATATTGTTAGCTTTATGAGCTTTATGTTTGTTTTTGATTCTTGTGCCAGTGTTTTTTGTTGTTGTTGTTTTTTTGAAAGAAGCTCTTGTGATAACCTGTTTTGAAGAATATTATACCGTAATCATACAAGCTGCTTTGAAATTAACATCGGTGTCTCTTATTTTTCATATCACCCAGTTTTTCCTTTTATTACTCCATCATCGTCTAAGATGCATTTCATGCATTTTGTAGAAATGACTCGAATTTACAGCACGAGTAGCAGAACATTACCACGCGGTAATAAAAAACAACTACCAAGTTACAGAAAACTAAGTAATCACAATGAATCTTTTTAATAGACAGAAATCGAAAAATCGTTCGTAGCAAGAGTATTGCCCATAAAAATGTTTCGGTGGTATTTCATTCTTCGTCAAGAGAGTTTAGAAAACATTGTACATAATAAAACTATAACATCTAATTGCAGTCTCTATTCCAAAGTGTGTGGTTAAAATCAGACTGCTATTGATTACATTAGAATTCTCTGCGAACTAGAATTTATTTTACCATACATCGAAAGCCTTAGATATAAATTGTATGAAACTATGACAATATTTTTTTTCATTTATTATTGTTGTGTGTCTGTGTGATGTCTTATTTAAAGCGGTCAATGGATAGATTTCGCCTATTACGTATTTTCTTTTATTTGATTCAATTTGATGTTGAGAAAGCTGGGTGCCCAAAGTAGCAAGCATGCAGTGGAGGTGTGAAACTGAAACCTGTGAAAGTTATAGCAAGGTGAGTTATGGTTTTACTCTTTTATCCATAATATTCTGTCAGATATAATCTTTATCCGTCCTCAAGTGGTGAGGTGATAAGATCATTCTGACATCGTGTGAGTTATAGATATCCCTTGATACATGAAGAGGCAATCTCGTTCAATGCATGAATATTTTTGCTTAGGTCTCGGGTCTTGAAAAACTTGTTTTTGCAGATGAGTATTGGTCATGGATGCATATTCCTTTTACATACAGGACAATTGTTGCACAAGATGGCACGACACGAGGAACGTTACAATATTTCACGAAAGTTTTATCAAGCTACTGAAAAATGTAGCTGTTTCATACTTGAATATCTTTCTTGATGAGCCTGGTACTATCAGATTTTACATACTAATTTTTAAAAACAGTTCTTATGCATTATTTTTCATTTACTTGTAATTTCCTTAATTGTTCCCCGTTCTCTTAACGTTCAGCTTTAACTGTTTTTTTATTTTTTTTTTTTATTAAATCAGTTGATCCCGGGACTTTGTCAATTATATCAGATATCACTTCACTGAAATGTTACAAAGAAATGCCTGAAATTTTTAGTACATCTTGAAAAGTAGACATGCTGATTTTTCTATATGACTTTGCAGTATAGTTGTTTACAAGAACACTCCTAGTATGAAACTCAATCGTTTATAAGAGTAACACAGAAATGTTTTTTCCAGTTGCTCTTGAAGACTGTAACAGAGCGAAAGGCAAGTGAAATAACTGAACCTTAACATACCACAAGACCTGTTTATCCAGGTATTTTTCTAAGTTTGAAGGCAGTTCTTATCTAAGTGTGGTAAGCTAATCGGCGGGATAGGATTCCTGTTTTGAATATTTGCAAATCACTTGACGGTTCCTAGAAAAAAAAAGTTTTTGAAATCCTGCTAAATAAATATCTGACGTCGGGTTTTGAAAAAAAAACCGACAAGAACGGCATCTTTGACTTCTAAGGAAAGATTCGTTTATTGATAATTTACTGAACTGTATTCATAAGGCGACGACAGTGGAATCAAATAACTTAAAATATGAAGAGCGTTTCCTTTGGCAATATCAAATTCACAGCATTTGTCAATCAACGCTTATTCAGTTCCTTATCAGTTATTTCCAATACGAGGAACATAGTTCCTTTGATGGTCCGCTGATGCAAGATTATCATGGATATCACGTGCTGAGCATTCTGATTTCAGTGAAGAAATATTGAGTAAGTAACACATAACGAACAACTTTCTTCCCAAAATATCAACATTACTTTAACCCCCCCCCCCCCTCACCCCCCCCCCCCGCCAAAAAAAAATAAATATAAAAAAAATAAAAGAAATAAAACGAAAATAATGATTACAATAATAGTGATAGAATAAGTAAAAAAATAATTTCTCTGTCAAAAAAGTGGAATAAGATTTTTAATCGACAAGAATACATTTCAAGAAATTCGAGAAAATGTAGATTTTATTAACAAAGTGTTCAATTGTTATATTTAGGTGTATTTAGGTAACACTGAATGGTGCTGGAAGTGTTCAGTGCTTTATACCACCAGTATCTAGACTAATTGTACAGTTAATTGATTTTTGGAACAGTCATAGAAGAATATTACCGTCTTCAACTTTACTCATTGGGATTTAAATTTTTCCTCTCAAAGCGTTGGTTCTGTTCTTTATTTGCTAATAAAACTGTCAATGAAATAAATCAGTGCAAATTCACGTTTTAGAATGTTTCACTTTGACCACTGATATAACTTTAACAGAATTACAACTCAGGTAAAACTATTACCAATAAATATCAATTGCCTGTAAAAACTGTTTCAGATTGAAAAGAATCAGAAGTAGGTATTTGTGTGCATTTCTATTTCTTATGGTTAGTGTCGGGAATCGTGGTAATGAAAATTTGCTTATTATCAATGCATATAACAAGAGAAAATTTGATACACATTTCATCAAGAACGGTCATCAACTAATGGGAATTCCTCGTCAACAATTCAGCAGAGGTGTCTTTGTCTACGATCACTTAGCACAACACTATTTCGGGCGCCGAATTTACGATGTGATTTAAGTATATAATACGCTAATTCATTTTCAACAAAGAGTGCTCGCCAAAACATCAGTAATCAGATGAGATGAGGTCTGGAATTGGCTTAGTGACTAGCTAATAAAATATTATAAAGAAAGTGTTAACTGATTAACTGGACTTGACAGAAATATGACAATGCGAAACATTAACAATTTCGTCATACGATCCGAAAATACATCTGCAGTCATTCCGATACTGAAGTAAAAAGTGACTTTATTCTAGTTATGTTTTTTTAACTTTCTGGCTTTGATACGTGTGTGTTGTATACATGTACCGCTTTGTGGCTTTGAATGTTTCGAATTATAATGCTCTTTCAATTTAACATATTAACTTGAAAATTCTACTAACTTTCTATCTATTCTCTTAGAAAAAAAATGTAACACATACATTTGATGTATGTTTGAATATTATTTAATTGCCTTTTACTAGTAGTGTTATATTGAAACTCATTTCCCCTTTTTAAGACTTTTCAACACGCCATCAGGTAATTTTATCATTATCCATCAACTAAAAAAGATAATTCAACAACATTTCATATATTCTTCCTACTCGTCTGTTGTATTTACAGTATTTTAGTTAACTATGCTAGATGTAGTTCTAACGGATAGGAAAAAAGTAACCGTAAGTAATATCGCTATGTACGGCAACATCATATCAGAGGTTTTAGAAAAAATGTTTCACTGTATTTTGCATTCTTGATCAGCAAACGTTTTAACACTTTTTTACGTTTAGAGAAGAAAAATAGAGGAAATGATCTGCTAAACTCGTTGAGTGAAATATTTACACAGTTGTTATTCGCCTCTGAAATAATCTACAGCGTGATTTGTTTCCCGACAGTTTATATCATTTAGCCAATCATTACGTGTGTTTTGTTTTCTAGATTAGTGGTTGAATGCGTATAAATCACTAGGGAATTTTCCCTGGTTGATCTCGAGCAGAGTTTTAATTGATCAGGGTAAATCGAAGTCAGTGGAATAGATACAAAGAGAATGCGCTACAAAGTACAAAAAGGTATACTGAAAAATGTGCGGTTTTTTATGAAATCAAGTGTTCCCTATACATGAAATAGTTTTCCGTTTTCCTCAAGGAAGAATATAATAAACTAGGAATATTTTGCCCGCATTATTTCTGTAAATGTTATCTTTACGAAGAGTACCATCTAGCCATGGTAAATATTTTCAGCAAGTTGTTGAAATACTTTCAGGGAAATAAATGTTTTAATCCATGTAGTTATAATTTATTTTTTATGTAAAGTCATTAAGACATTACATACAGTACGTAACAATCCAATATTTTTTAAATTTATTATAAGACCATCACAAGAACACACACAAACCCAAAATCAAACAAAAAGCTACAACAATGTTCATATCATTAACAAATAATAAACAATGAATTACATCATATATTTTATTAGCATTGTGGTTGAAATGTAGTCTAAAAGTACTATTACTTAATGCTGAAAGAAATGTGTTGTTGTTGTTGTTATTTACTGTAACAAGAAACTGTAGGGTATTTAAATCTTAAGCTGTGAACTTGACCTTTCCAGATGCATTTACAAAGTATATTGTGACCTTGGCCTTTGCCATGTAACATGTGTGCAAAGTTGAAACAAAATCTAAGAACGAGTCCGAACAAGCTGAATATGCACATACATGTATTATCTTTAACGTATCAGCGCCACCTGATCTTTGTGCTAACAGAACTGTTTCTTATAAACGACACATTATCTCGTCAAGTAACACGTCTGTGCAAAGTTATTTTAAATTAAGCATTCCGTGACAAAGTTTTAGCCAGGATAAGCTAAAAATATTACCTTTGACATCTCGTGACCTTGGTCTTTGGGCAAAAGCGCTGGTTCTCACATGCGGCACTCAATGTACACATTTGTGCAAAGTTATTTTACTGTTTCATTTCGCCCTGACGTACATACTGTCAACTATGTTGAGCTCACCGAAAGCGGTGAGCCAAAATGTGTATCTTTGTCTGTTTAAAAAGTATATATTTTGGATAATTTTAAAAGGAACAAAACCTATGAGAGTCACCTTGTCTAATACTCAACGGACGGATAACGTTCAAATCTGAATACAAGCGTAAAATACACTAAATGAAAAGATATATTTTGAAAACACAGCCTCTTATCTCTTCATTATCGTAAAGGAAGGAATTTTTGTTGCACCTTGTTTTACCAGAGTCCTAGATAGAGTAGCAAATCTTGTGTGTCGAGCTCCTTACTTTCACAGATGAACACCCTTGGTGTTTAGATGGTCGCAAAGAAAGGAATTTTCAAAGGGTCTATTATTACTGAAATCATAGACACTATATGGGTGATAGAGAAAATTTTGTGTTTCGTAACTTTCATTAATCTTTTGGAGGATTTCCTACACAGTTTAACAGATACACAACGCGGGTATGCAGAGATGGTGCTAAGAGAGGGAACAGATCTCTATACCCCCTCCAAAACACACACGCACGCACGCACACCCACACAAAAACACACGCACGCACGCACGCACTAACACTTTTTAACAAACTCTTTTTACGGTTTAGTTTTCATCCATCTTTTGTAGAATATTTTTCATACTGAGATTTTCTATTGTAAAAATGCAGATGTTGTTTTTGTTCGAATAACCTAAATGAGCAGATGGTAAAACAATGGATTTATTACATTGATTGCCGTTAATTACTTATGTCATATGCTCTTGAAAACACACCAGAGTAGGAGCATATGTGTCCAATGTACACATTTTTAGTTTAAAACATTAGATCAGACAGTAAGCACTTTTAAAATTTACTTTAATAAATACAAAGCCGACAAGAAAGTTCCGTCAGTTACATTGAAGACGTGTTCACGTAAGTGTGTCCAGTCTAGAAGTTTTCAACACTTATTTTTGTCGTTTTATACAAATATATTGATACGTAACAGCTAAAAAGGATTGGTAGAAACAATTCCTACAAAAAGTAATTTCATAAAACATATATTTACACAAGAGTAACTCGTACAATGTATCATTATTATTACACGAGGGTTAGAGTTGAAAAAAATATACCCATCAACCAAAACAATGAATATCAGACAAACTAGAAAGTTAAGCTAAAAACATGCACACACAGACAAGACCATGACAACAAAAAAAAATAATTGGCAAAACTAAAAGATGTGGTACAGATATTGCTAAAAACTGATTAAATGAGGTGGGACATGGTTCATGGTCTTTGCATTTCCCATTGGCCAAATCCTAACCCACACGCTGGATATCTACACTCTTAGCTATTCCAGATATCTTAACATTTTCAAGAGCAACATTTCTCATTCTTGACACAGTCAGGTTAGGCAGTGTAGATTTATGGAGCAGTACCAAATCTTTTCATTTATGTTTTTCCTTGTGCATTGGCTTGTGACTTGAGCTTTTTTCGCTCACCTCTGGAGAAATATTTTAACCCAAAGTTCTATTTATGATTTTGATCTTCAATTTCAATGATGATTTTTCACAAAATCCACCGTGGACGTCACGTGAATTTAAGGCGAAGCTGTGAAAAAGAGTTTTATATAATTTGATTTGACAGTTCAGTAATTCTATCAGATGTGTTATCTTTTCCTGATGTCTTTCAATGTTCATCTTCCTAGACTGTTTCTTCAAAAATTCATTTAATAAATTTAACCTCAAATGAACAACGAATTTTGAAGACTGTTAAACATCAAATAATTTAGTGAGATTAAATAAGTAAAAAGGACAAGACAAAGCTAAAATTGCACTGAGGAAAATGTTGTTGGGGGGGGGGAAGAAAGAGAAGAAACAAATGTTTAAATCACAAGGTTTAAATTCGAGTTAAAAAAAACTTAGGTTTACAATGGGCCGAAACAATAGGGCTCATCCAGAATGCCCCATTAATACTCCGGTAACTCTGCTAAAAATTGTCATTCAAGATATGTTTTGAACTATAGAAGCTTTAAAAAGTTTAATGTGGAATTTAATAGTGATTTAAGTTCTGAATTAAACAGTCTTTAAAGATGTGAAGGAAATGCAATGATATGTATAACAAGTTCAGTATTTTTTCTTAGTGTCTCAAATAAACATGCTCCGATCGAAGAAAAAATGATACATGAACCAGTACCATTCGTGAATAATGCCTTTAAACAAGCAATGTGTTAGGAATGAATGGTATTGAATAAATACAATAAATTTAAAAGATAAAAAATGCGTAAAATTTAAACAACAAAGAAACTTAAAGTCACCACTCGCCAGTAACAAAAGAAAATCCACGAATAAATACTTTTTGAATCGTTGTATCGGTGGTGGTAACTAAAGATTTTTGGCCAACAGTAAAACTATTTTAACCAGTAAGAGCAATAAAAGTAAAAAAAATACAGTTCTTTGTGAAAATGAAATTCCAATTAATAATCAACAAGAAGTGATTTTAATAACTATCATTTTCTTGTAGCGAAAGATATTGGAAATGAATCGGTGCCTATAGATAATACACATCCAAGCATTATGTAATATATTGCAAAACAAAATAAATCCACAAAAGAATCAACTTTCACAAATGTCAATGAACAATTTATAAGCAAACAGATAGATAAACTTTGTACTAAAATGCTACTGGCCATGACGGACTTTCCTCCAAATAAGTAAAGTTAGCAAAACCCAGTATAGTTGAACCATTAACTTTTTAAATTAACAAATCATTTTCAACAGCAGATTTTCCAGACAGTCTAAAAAGCACAAGTACCACCATTACATAAACAAAGCACAGAGAGTACTGTCAGAAGCAAAAGCAAAAATGTGTGAAGATTGTTCTTTGTCACTGCACCCATGTGATAAGAATCATATCAATTCCTTCTATTGCTTTTTAGATATGCTCTAGAAAAGCATAATTTCAACATAAAAGTTGAGATAATCCAAAAATGAACCAGGGTAGAGTCATTGTTCAGACTTCCTTGTCAGTAAAGTTTGACCATTGTATAAAGTATAAACTCAATCCCTCAAGTATTTTCTGAGTTGTGACGTACAGATGTGATGGGAGACACCATGGTCATTTGAGACTCTAATAAGAGCATCGCATACGATACCAATGCTCCTATGTTAAGTGCAACGACTTAATAAAATTAATTTCAATAGTGTTATGGTGCTATTTAATAATTGATATTATGCACTTCACTTAAGATGAATAACTTTGTGATTGTGAATGTTCAAGTTTAGTGTTTATACAAAAGTTTAATTATTCTCCATGTGATAAATGGGCATATCTCTAGAAGCACTGATTACTTAGTAATGTCTATTGTGGTATAGATGTGCCTTGACCCCAGTGGCAAGTATGTTGTCCCAAGTAGCAGGTATGCCAAGAATGAGTATAGCATTTTTATTTTTTTTTCAAATTTTTCTGTACCAGTAACAAATTTCAACAAAACTTTCAAGTTGAAATGGGCCAGAACTCTAAAAAGTAATGCCCCTTGTCTTACAACTATGCCCTGTCATAATAAGCAAATATTCCAAGTTTCCTATTGATACCTTTGACAGATTTTAAATCATTCCACTTAATAACCTGTTTTGACAAAAATTCTAAAAAATAAAGGGGCTCAACTGCAAAAATATATTTCAGAATAATGCCCATTGTCTTACAACTGCACCTTTTCATTATAAGCAAGTATTCTAAGTTTTGTGGTGATACCTTTCAGTGTTTCAGTAACGGGCTACTTCAAAGTTTTTGCACGACAACGAAGACGACCTAGCGATCATAATAGCTCGAGCTTTTCTTCGAAACAGATAAGCTAAAAATAGGGGAAATGACATTGTGATTTATATTAAACTAAAATACTTGACAAGTGCTTATATCCAAGTCAAGAGCAAACCAGAAATCAAATAAGTTAACTGTCCATAAAAATGTAACAAAGTCGTGTGAGCAAATAATTATGATGTGAAAACAGTAGATAAATAACCCGAAATGTATATTATAAAAAAAATAATAGTGCAAATATATATTGCGGCCTCAAATGCAATTATAAGGACAACACAGAAGTTAACAGAAACTAATTTCTTGACTCAATGACCATTTTCAAAACATTCAGTGCTGTTTAACTAGATGTATTTTGGATATCAATCTACTCAGATTTGTCCTAGACCTACATAATGACAATGTAAAATAACTTCCTGTGACAAGTTTGTAATGTGACACATACATCCTACCTTACATGAAGTGAACTTGCATAAAGAGTCCTATTCTATCAGATACTTTATAAAAACTTTTAAAGATATTAATAGTTTCAAACTGGATCTTATCTTCTGTATAGGAAATGTGGCATGAAATTAATTTAAGGCAAAACATGGTCACGATGAAACCCCAACATTTTCATTGAAATGCTTTATTCCTTACATTCTTTATGACCAAGATATTTGGAGATCTGTGCTCATCAATAATCAACTGAAGGTGTTTCAAGAAAAGCATTAGAATATATACATCTTTATATACATTATATACAAGTAAAAGGTTATCAAAAAGTAGGGACTGGAACGATACTGAAATCAATATTCGAGTATTTGGTTTTCCATATTGCAAAATATTCGAATTTTCAATTTTCGGACGTTCCATCAGTTATCCGAATTTCGGTATCCGAATATAGGTACTGTTTAACTGATATCTTTCCGGGGAAACTGCTGTGTATAATCAAGGAATGGCTTGTTTAATGGAAGCCTCAAATACTTTTTGTGACTGGCATAAACATTTTATTTCGTTCTTTAACGCCATGTGATAACGTGAATTATCGCCATGAATACGGACAGTTTATTATATAGCGAGGGTTGTTTTTTTTCGGTCAAGATTCGGGAAAAAAGATAAATATATTGATATTGATAATTTCTTAAGTTTTGCAAACTAAAAGCAAGGATGTAAAATATTTTAAACACATTTATTAGAGGGAAATATTTGTGTTATTCTGATTGATTTGAAAACAAAACAACAAAAAAGTATTATTAACAGACTGAGTCAAAAGCGTGGTTGTTCGTGTACGTTTTTTTGTTCACGCAATCTCACGCATTCGGAGTACCTAGCTGACTAGCAAATGGTCGAGAAGTTGCGATTGGAATGCGTGGTAAATTTTATGAATGAAACTTTTGCGGATGAATACTAAATTAACAACTTGTTAATTTTACAGTTTGATTTGCCAAAAAATTGAAATTATACATCATGCTTTCAAAATCAACAGATTTTTGCAATATCAAAGCACTTTTGTCAAAATTTCAGTAAAAACTCGTACAAACTGTGGTACAATTTTTCAACGCGAATGTATGGATAAGAGGCGGTCATGTGATTGTAACTAGAAAATCTGGTGTGTCGCTTCAGAAGCTTTCGCTTCTAAAAACAACAGTACACTTGATAAGAACAATTACAGATCAGTAAGCATTCTACCCATCATCTCCAAATTATATGAAAGAGCTGTGAACTCTCAATTACTTTATTTTTTTAATCATCATTTTAATATTTATCTATCCGATGTTAGTACAGATTACGGTTGTCAAACTACTCTATTAAAAGTCATTGATGATTGGAAACAGGCCTTAGATGATAAAAAATATGTAGCAGCTGTACTGGTAGACTTTTCAAGAGCTTTTATAACTGTCTGCCATATGACCTACTTCTTCTAAAACTGAAAACTTATGGTGCATCTGATAATGCTATTAATTTTGGTATGGTCTAGTGCACACCTTCCCATAATTGTATAAATACAACCTCTGACAACTGCGTTAGGGAATCGATTCTTTGGCTCAGTGGTTAGAGCATTGGCGTGTCACGCGGGAGATCGGAGTTTGAATCCCGCGCTCGGTTGTATATTCTATTGAGTAAGATGAATTGCGTCTTACTGTTACTGACTTTCATGTCCGTAAGATTGGGGCTCGTCCGGGATGACCTATCCTATACTTACTTAAAAATAATTCTATACTTAGTTATAAAAATTGAAATAAAAAAGAATCTTTCAAGATTTCTGTCTGATCCACTGATCTAAAATATACACAACACCATTCGTCATCATAAATGATGACTTTCTTAAGAGGGGATGTGTTACGGTCTAGTGCACACCTTCCTATTGTATAAATGTATAAATACAACCTCTGACTGCATTAGGGAATCGATTCTTTGACTCAGTGGTTAGAGTGTTGGCCTGTCACGCGGGAGATCGGAGTTTGTATCCCGCTCGGGGTTGTGTTGTGTTGTGATGAATTGTGTTTTTTCTGTTACGGACTTTCATGTTCGTAAGAATCTACTCAAATGCTATCTTACTTATAGAAAACAGTAAATTCAATTAGGAAATGTCAAAAGTCAATCTTAGGAAATTTTTAAAGGCGTCCCACAGGGTTCTATTCTTGGTCCCGTTCTCATTAATATTTTCATCAACGACATTTTCTATTTCGTTAAGATATGTTATTTATATAACTATGCAGACGACAATACAGTATCATGTTCTAACTACAGTTAACTACAGTTTAGATAACGTTAAGAAAAATCTAGAAAATGATAGTTTAAATCTTATCTATTGGTTAATCATAAATAAAATGAAAGTTAATCCAGAAAAATTTCAGGGAATTGCAATTGGAAAGAAATCACATAATGAAAACATACCATTTAAATAAGAAGATATTGAAATAAATTGTGATGAAGAGGTTTAACTTCTAGGGGGAAAATGACTTAAATTTTAATTCGAATATATGCAAAAAACAACAACATCTAGGTAGCTAAATGTACTTAAAAGAATAGGTCAAACTCATTGTCGGATACCCACGGTTGATTATTACATGATAGATGTTAATGGATCGGCGGTGGGCATCCGACAATTTGTAAATTAGGTAAACTTAATATGTATTATTCTTTCATTCTCTTAAATTTCAACTACTGCCCATTAACTTGGCATTTCTGTGGTAAGGTAAAGACAAAAAATGAGAAAATTCAAGAGAGGGAATTGCGATTTATTCATAATGGCAACTCCTCAGACTACAATCGTCCACTTTTAAGATCTAAATTACCATCATTGAAAATAAGAAGATTAACAACAATGGAATAGGAAACATATAAAATTATCAATAAACAAAGTCCCCTTTATCTTCATGAATTAATACAAAATAAAAAAAATCATTCATATTCTTTCAGCTACAGAAATACAGCTGAAATCCCACTGTGAGAACCCCCAACTACGGTCTCAACTCCTTCCGTTCGGCTGTTACAAGACTGGAATTCTTTGCCTCAGCACTTTTGAGATGAGGGCAACTTCAGACAGTTCCTGAGTCTGGAAGCGGTTTGCGACGGAGGAAGTTGAGCCTGTAGTTATTGTGTAAACATAATATAGCCCCCTTTTATTTTATTTTGTTTCCTTGACTTTTTGTTTCACCAGTCCTACTTTGTTGCATGGGCTTATTTTCATTTCTCTCTTTCTCTTTTGTGTATTAACGAAGCTATTTATATCATCCATGTGCTTTGCTTTCTAACTGGAGTTTTGTTGTGTCTTACGATAATTTTTCTTTTTCAGGCACAAAATGTAATTTATAGTTATTTGCCTTTCTGATTTAAATGCTTTTACGACCACACATTATATATATTAAATAATATATAGTGTATTTCTCTTCTTTACATCTTATTCAGTTGGTTATAAGTGATTATAGGCATATGCCAAGATTACCATATATCACAAAGAATTTTGTTCTGTGTATATTCTTATTCCTTTCTTAAACTTGTTACCTCATGTGTTGTTACTTTAGTAAAAGTTTGATGCTGAACAATAAAAATATATCGCTGATGTTTGTTTTATATGTAAACCCATTTTAAGTAAAATTTCACTGTATTGTATTTAAAAAATAATAAATAAGTTCCTATATTTTATCGGTGAATAAAATATGGGCGGAGTTCGGATGCGTAGGAAATTAAACACGAGTGCGAAGCACGAGTGATTTAATTTTCAGCATCCGAACGACGGCCCATATTTTATTCACAGATAAAATATAGAAACGTATTTATTATTTCGATTCTAATCACGTAAGAAATTTGAACTATATTTTGTGTCCATCAATCTTCAGTTTCGCACATTCGGTTCTTTGCCGTTACAATTTACACCCCACTGGCGAAAGCGTGGGAAATTGGCTGATATGTTGCGTCAAAACATATATACAAAGAATGACCACTCGAGGTAGCTCATAACGTCATTTTACCAATGTGACGTATATTACGTTGTTATTACGTTTGGCGCACTTTTTTGTATTTTTTGGTATTTAGTGTAAATATTGTTATTTTTATTTAATTAACAAACAAACATTGCGATGCATGCTTTGGAATGTTATAACTGAAGTAAAGCTGACATTTTCGACCGTTATTTGCCTAAAACAAAAAAATTAAACAAAAACAATAGAGAAAAACCTTTTTATGCATTACATGGGAGAAAATCATAACAGCCATGTATATTTTATCGTATAATAAAGTATAGCTGGTTT
This sequence comes from Cyclina sinensis, assembly GCA_012932295.1. Taxonomy (NCBI): domain Eukaryota; kingdom Metazoa; phylum Mollusca; class Bivalvia; order Venerida; family Veneridae; genus Cyclina; species Cyclina sinensis. The sequence continues at coordinate 2,879,105 of JAAONU010000011.1, forward strand.
CCCTATATAATCATATAGGAATGTTTCATATCGTGTTAGACTGTTTATCACAAATAACTTAATTATGTAATCTTTTATTTTTTATTATTTATTTCCTGATATGCGCCTGCCTAGTATTGACTTTTGGCAGTAACAAGTTGAAGTATGTTTTACTAGGGCCTTGGCCTTTATTGAGACATATTAATGTAAATTGTTTTTTTTTTTTTTTTTATTTGATTTATTCAGGGAAATATACATAAACACATACTATATTCTCACACATATCATATGCATAAGTAACACACAAAAATGCAACAAGAATAGAATTATAATGAAGTATGTTTTATGCTACCCTAGGATTGCCCATTAAGCTAAAAGCTGATTTCCAATGGGGTCCAATTAGTGTAATAAAAAACATACTAAATTGTACAATTCATAAATGAGCATCAAAATACAAAATAAATGAAATATTAAAAAAAGACAATTATCAATGTAAAGAGCTAACACTACATAATCACATATATTTGTAAATTTATATCTCATTTAAACATGACACATGTAAATAATTATCACATAAAGATCAATTTAGTAATATATAAACAAGTTATTCACTTTTTTGTCAGTTTCTTTTTTTAAATACATTTTGACGTTCGTTTTAAATCTTTGAATGTCTTTGATGGATTTAATGCTGTCTGGCAAAAAGTTCCAGTCTCTTATGGCGTTGTAAAAAATGTGTGTGCAACATGAGAATCATTTTGTGGCAAAACAAAATTAAAATTGCTAGATCTCAAATTACTTTCTCTACACATACTAAACAAATCCTTTAAATATGATGGGCTTCTGTAATAATACACTTTATGCATATGATTAAGTCTTAACTGCCTAACTCTATTGCTGACATTCAGTATATTAAGGTCAGAAAGAACATTATTTGTCACAGAAGTCCTGGGGTTATAATTTTTTATAAAACGCACTACCTTATTTTGAGTTACTTGAAGTTTGTGCTTCAGTGACTTACTCAGACCTTCATACCAAGAAGATGAAGAATAATCAAAGTGACACAGCAAAAGTGCAGGGCACAGCTATCTCTTTAATTCCTCCGATAGGCAACTTTTGTAACGGTATAGAAAATGTAGTCTGTCGTTAATCTTTGAAAGAATGCTCTTAACAATTTTTTCTCCCGATAGTGAACAATCGATATTTAAACCAAGATATTTTACTTCTGACGAAGACCTAATTATGTGATCTTTACATGAAATGGAGAAATTTTGTATATTTTTAACTTTTGATTTGGGACCAAACAACATACATTCTGTCTTGCCTAGGTGAAGAGATAATTTATTGTCAACTAACCAGTCAGAACATTGTTCCAAGGCATTGCTAAGCTTTTGGGCTATAAATTTTGGATCTTTGTGGGAAAACAATATTGTACTATCATCTGCAAATAAAATTAATTTGCAATCAGGATCAATGCTAGTCAGCATGTCATTAACATAGCAAAGAAAAAGCAGAGGACCAAGGATACTCCCCTGGGGGACCCCACATGTAATAGGAATTGAATCTGAAGTAGTTTTACCAATACTAACTTTTTGATATCTTCCTGACAAGTATGATTTAAACCAAGAAATAGATTTGACACCTAATAGACTTAATTTACCGCACAAAATGTCATGATTGACTGTATCAAAGGCTTTCTGTAGGTCCAACATAACCATACCAGTGAACAACCCTTTGGAGTTATTTGTACGAATCCAATCAAGTAGGTAAATAAGGCAAGTGTCAGTTGAATGGTATTTCCGAAATCCAGACTGGTGTTCGTAATTCAAATTATTGATCTCATAAATGACTCTAATTGTACATACACGGCCCGTTCTAGAATCTTTGAAACAATGCATAGAATACTCACCGGTCTGTAATTCCCAGCATCTAGCTTACTTTTCTTTTTATGTAAAGGTCTTACTCTAGCAATTTTCATATCATCTGGGACAACCCCCTCTGTTATTGATGAATTCACAATGAAAGTAATAGGAAGTTTTAACACATTAGCACCGTCAGCGTCTTTTATAAATATTGCTGGGATACCATCTAAACCAGTGCTTTTGTTTATGTTGAGCCTACACAATTCTTTGTATACAAAATCCTCACTAACATGATGGAGATGAAATTCTTTTTGTGGTCTGATTCTATAAAAGTTCTTAATGGTATTAGATGTTAAACTAAACAAATCCTTTGCTGCCGGGAGTTTCTGTACTAAACTTGATGCTATATTCGCAAAGAAGTTATTAAAATGACTTGTAACTCTTACAGGATCGTGACAAGTTTCATTATCAATCGAGAGAACAATGTTTGGGCTTTCTTATTTCTTATTATTGTTATTATAACCGAGAGATTAAATATTCTTCCAGAGTTTTTTAGGATCGTACTGATTATCTGATATTTGGCCTTTGATACTTGTTAATGTTAGGTTGGACAAAAGCTATACATATTTTATGCTGAATCTTGTTATTATCATACCAACTCTAAATAACTTTGTATTTGTTTATATATTTATGAGTAAACAGACGACAATAAATTATATTTTTCAATAAACAATTTTCTAGATATTAGTAAATTGCGTAACAAACGCTATCTTTTTTTAAATTCAAGAAATTTTCAAATTTGTAGGCCCATGTATATGTGTTTATGGCCCACCCATTTCTAAGTTCAGTTATTATTATTTTGGACAGTACAACTTTGATAATTTTGTTGTTATTGTTGTTCTTGTTTTCCAAATTATCACCTGACGATTTGATTACTAACTTGTAGAAGATTAAACCAAAGTTAACAACTAGATATTTTCGGAAGAACGGACCTTTTGGATGTTGTTGGGCCGTTCTAGACCGACATCAGGCTAAGCACGGGATTTAAACTTATATGCGTCCCGCCTACTCAGATGAGCGCCATTTTTGAAAATGCTTTGTTGACAAATACAACATTAAACAGCTATTTATCAGTAAACTGGTACATAAAATTTGTAATCTTGTACATTCCTGCTTTGCTCTAACTTCGAATAATCATTTTAACCTTCACAAAACTATACAACTTTTGAACAGTGTAGAAAGTTTAAGTTCCTATGCTTTTTTTTCAAATATTTAAATAGAAACGATTATCAGATTTCTGAGTGACGCTAAGTGTACTAATATTTTTTGTAGAGCTATTTTTAGTGAATATAAATGATGTCTTAGAATAATTTTCATTGTATGTGTGCATGTTGAAGTCACAGAGATGTACTGATAACGGGTATTGTCTAAAACCGAATGTAACATTTCAACCACAGGTGTTTGGCACATACCTAGGATTATATAAGGAGTATCTTGTCATTCCTATACAAGTTTCCACCCTTAATATTGTATATATACACTGAAAATAGAAAAAGGTAAATAAGTCTTGAAACCAGGCATTTACGAAGCCCTCACTTCTATGTTCTCTCCCCTACTTCATACTCAATTTTTGTAAAAAAAATTGGCAGCGATCGGTAGCAGGATCATTTACGTTCACAAATATGCCATACATTATACACTGGCATCAAGTATAAAGCCACAGCAGCCGAAAGTTTCAAAGTTTTTCAGCCAAAGCTTACTCGGAACAGTAGACGTTAATTTAACAGGAGGTATGTATCCATCGTCCAATCAAATGATCCATTTCAAATTTCGCAGTTGTAAAATGTAATGGCCGATGCGAAAAAAGATGAGGTAGTTGAGTGAAGAATTAAACTGATTATATACTTGTGAAAAGGCATTGTAAATGTAAATGGATTCATATGACTTTGTTTTAAGTAAACTTATCGAATGACAATGCATTTTCCGTGAAAACTAAGCTGTTTATCATAGACTTTTGCAATAAAAGGCGAAATATCAGACATTCGATTAACGTCTACTGTTCCGAGTAAGCGTTTTGGCAATGAAGTCTTGAAACTTCTCGTTTCTGTGCCTCGATGCTTAATTGCAGTACATAGTGTATGGGATGTTCGTGAAGATAAATGACCCTGCTACTGATCCCCGTTTGAATTATCGCGAAATATTTTGATTACATTAAGGGAGAAAACTTAAAAGTGAAGGCTTCGTAAATGCCCCGTTTAGGACTTACTTACCTTTTATATTTTTTAATCTATATTATTGCAAATGAGGAGAATGTATGTCCAGGAATGACTAGGTACTGCTAAATACTATCATAGGTATGTGCCAAACACCTGTGATTTCAACGAATGTAACTTGGATAACCAAAAGCAGCTTATATTTGGCCTAATATGTCATAAAGTGAGATTAAATTTTTTTTCAGGTCAGGTACGATATATAACACTTACAAACGAAAAATTTGACGCAAAACGGATTGTTTTAAGAGAGAAATCTAGAAATATTACTTTTTTTACATAGTTACTTCCATTTTTTTTTACTATAAACTTATACGACTACAAAAAATATTGATGTGGTCAAAAAAGCATGAGCAAATGTTGTGTTTTTTTTTTAATTTATTATTAGAAACTTTAAAATAAACAGAAATTAAACACTAACCAAGTCTAAACTAAAATCTAAAATCTTAGAAATGATTATTATATGACCCTTTATGGCTTGTTCAACATTCTTTGTTGACCTAAGTGCAATTTTTTTTCAATTTCAATTGAAATATTGCATTAAATCGTACATGTGTCAAATAATTGCTTAAAGCAACCGTTCATCTTTATCAAATGAAATCTTTGTTGTGTGTTTAATTTCCTTTGGCCTTTTTCGTCAAAGTCACTTTTAATTTTATATTTGCGAGTATGTGGGTTCTTCCTGTCGGTCTTTGGAGCAACAACTGTACTGAGTCCGTCTGCAAAGTCACCAGTTTTTCTTCTTTGCGCACAAACGCAAGGAAGCGTTTGAATAGTTTGGTCTGTTGTGCATTATTCATGTCAATCCAAGATGCTTTAGAGACTTCGAAATGCTTATGCGAGACTGCTAAGCGGTATTTGCCAGTTGAAAGAAGGGCACTTATAAGTTCCTCTACTTGACCTAGAACTACCCTTTTAGTCAGTCTTACAAGCTCTGGAAGGTTTTTGCTCTTCCAAAGTGTCATTCTCGGCTTTACACATCCGGGTACTTTTCAAAGGTAGTATATCAGTACTTGGGTGTAACTCGGATTTTATCGTTGAGCTATATGTAACTTCAAGATTAAAAATTACAAAAACTAGAACATATAACAAAAGAAACTGTCTTAATTTCTGAGACCTACGGCCTGATAAGTGCATTTTTAATGATTCTAATTAATTAAAGTCGTTAGGTTTCATAACAAACGACTATAAAGTCCAATAGGCTCCAACAATAAAGTCCGAGTAACGACCGAGAACCGAATGCTTAAATTAGTTAGTTACTGTTATCTGATTGGTTAATGGCTAGAATGATGTCATGCATAAGCTGAGAATAAGATGAAGTATACATTTTCTTTTGACCCAGAAGGGATTTTGGCAAGACCAGGGACGTCTTTAAGAAGATGAGATAGACGAGATACCTATGTCGAGAAAGCTAACACCGAACACCTCACGCTGATCAGACTCTCCAGACAGTTCAGTGCTGTTAGGCTCAGCAGTTTTGTGCATTCACTATGTACCCAATTTTTACATTTAGAACATTGAATACATTCATGAATAGCATCATTGCATTCAAGAGAGCAGATAGAACATAGAAACACCATACTGGCGAAGATAAAACATTTTCCAGCTCTTATATATACATACTAGCTTTGACAAAACTCAAACTGTGAACAATGATAAATATTTTTAATGTATTTCAAACATATCACAAACATTATAACTAATTATGATTAAATCAAATTTGTTTTTACCGGTAAATTGCTTTTAAGAAATAATTATTAACAAGATTAAAGGCGGCCATGTGACAATTAAAGATCAACCGAAACTTGTAAAGAATTAATTAAAGTGACACGTGTATGTAATCATTAATTGATTGCCGAAAATGTAAAAATTATCATTAATCTTCAAAACAATTAAGCAATAAGTTTAAATGAATGTTACAGTGATGATATAATTCAAAATAACATTTATTCAAAGTTCAAACAATCTGTTCTGATACTGAACAAAACACGAATTTAAATTAAATTATTGTATTCAATTTACCCTAAAATCTGTGAAAAATATTAGAAAATATTATTAAAACATTCAACTCTGCAGTCAAATGACAACATTTGTATTAAAAATACATTTTAACAAATAAGAAGAATAATTTAACAGTTTTAAACTGTCAAAATATAACGATCAATATTTTATAGAAATTGATAAATGTTTGCAACGGTCTTTGAAAACTGCTATCAAAGTACACAAAACCTTAAATGTTTAACATTTCTTCTGAAATTTCACCAATTAATTCATTTATGTTTACACTATAAATTCAAAGTTACTTCATCATACTTTATTAAGTAAATCACCAGATATAAGTTGTTTTCGGTTATTCAAGTTACATTCGGTTACATTTGGTTGAAAAGTTACATTTGGTTTTAGATAATACCGACTGATAACTGTTAGTGTTTTGACAGCTGTATTTTAGCCCTGGATCAGGCGAGTTATGGAGGTTACGTACCATTTTTAGCTCGACTTTTTTGAAAAAAAAATTGAGTTATTGTCATAGTCATGGTGTCGTTGCCGTTCCCGTTCCCATCCGAAAACTTTAACATTGATCATAATTTTTTTATTCCTTGATGGATTATCTTCATACTTGGACACAACAACCCTTTGAACAAGACCTTCAAGATGACCAGACTAAACTTGACCTTGACTCTTAAATGACCTTTATATTCAAGGTCAAAATATTGAATGTTGCTAAAATTGGCCATAACTTTATTATTAGTAGGTGGTTTCTCTTAATTCTTGGACACAACAACCCTTTGGAGAAGACCTTCAAGCTGACCATACTAAACTTGACCTTGACTCATAAATGACCTTTATTTTCAAGGTCAAATATTTAATTTTGCTAAAATTGGCCATTACTTTATTATTAATAGGTGGATTTTCTTTATGCTTGGACACAACAACCCTTTGGACAAGACCTTCAAGCTGACCAGACTAAACTTGACCTTGACTCATAAATGACCTTCACCTTCAAGGTCAAATTATTGAATTTTGCTAAAATTGACCATGACATTAGTATTTTTGGTTGGATTTGATTTATACTTGGACAAAACAACACTTACGACAAAACCGACATGTTGAATAACTCAGATTTGACGATGACCTTAAAATTACCTTGACCGTCAAGGTCAGATGATTGAATTTTGCTTAAATTGTCATAACTTTCTTATTTATTTATAGATTTAATTCAAACTTGGACTAAACAACAGTTGTGACAAATCCGACTGACCTACTTTTTTGGTTTTTAGCTACAGCAATGAAATTTGGACCATGTGCACAGTTTTTCGTTCCGATTTCAAAAATGTCATCGCATGACCTATATTTTTGACCTACTGACCTACTTTGTGTTTTTGGAGCTATGGCAATGAAATTTTGACCATGTATACAGTTTTTGTTCAGATTTCAAAAACGTCATAGCATGACCTATATTTTTGACCTACTGACCTACTTTTTTGTTTTAAAGCTACGGCAATGAATTTGGACTGTGTGTACAGCTTTTCGTTCAGATTTCAAAAATGTCATCTCATGACCTATATTTTGACCTACTGACCTCCTTTTTGTTTTTGGAGCTATGGCAATGAAATTGCATTGGTCCATTTCTGTGAAATGCATCATTACATTCATAAAAATTTCTTTCATCTTGAACCCAGGTTAGTGCTTTAGGGCCATTGGCCTTCTTGTTTATTAATACTTGGACAAAACAAGGCTTATGACAAAACCTACATTTAAGGTCAAATTTCTGAATGTTGCTAAAATTGGCCATAACTTTGTTATGTTTAATTATATTTCCAAATGATGTTTCATTTGAAATCCCTTCACCACAATGTGCTTCCTCTGATGTGTTTGCCTTTGGAAATAGAAAAAAGTCGAGTGTGGCCCCCGCTTGTGGTGGCTCTTGTTTGAGGTTACATACCACATATATATTTTGAAAGTTACATTCCATTCAATATTGTAAATGATGATCTAGTATGTTTATAATATGAAATCAGACAGAAAAAAATGATAATTATAATGGCTATTATTAATATACTAAAAAAGTAATATTTAGAAAAGCAATATACTAATGGCAAAATTTTTCCTTTATCTACCTATAATTAACTTTTATTTACATATAATTATCACATATGAATTCGACAATGAGTTGTCAAACAATTCAAAATCAGATTACAAACTCGTGACATATGACTGAATATTATAATAATTGTGCAACAAACATCTATACCTGATATTTTTCACAGCTTTAAGGCAACACCTACGTGTATGGTACATAACCTCTTATTTATATAAGTGGTACGTAACCTCCGATAATGGTAAATTTATGTAGTGGTACGTAAACTCCATGGTACGTAACCTCCAGTTTCCGATCAGGCACAACATACTGATAACTGTTACTGTTGTGACAGCTGTGTTTTAGCCATGGATCAGGCACAACTTCCTGTCCTTGATCTCATATGCAATGAGGTCAAACTTATTTGATGCAATCTGAGGATTATTTTGCAACTTCAGAAGTTCTTAACAATAACTGCTTGATAAAACATGCATAAAATAGAAATCATTTATCTTTCAGGATATGAAATGAACATAAAAAAATTGTTGGTTTTCTGATGATTTGAACCTAATCATGTAGTAGAAATTCATATACAGGCTTAACATGCCATGTGCATTGAAAAACAATAGCATTTTGTGATTTCCACCCCTGTTTAGCAATTTTCAAGACCAAGACAATTCGTGCTGCTGCATTTGCTTGAAAATTCTTTCACAACTAATGAATAATCTGTTACCATTTTATTCCTTATAGAGACAAACCTATTTGACAGTTCTTTGTGCTTATAATGATGTTGCAGTGATTGACAACTCAAAATGGCAAATGAAAATTTTTTCAAGCACCAGCTTATTCCTGTTTCTGGATGTTTGTACACTGCTAGTAGTGGAGTTTTTATGTAAATGATATGCGTATTACAGGAGCACTTTTCTTTGCATTGTGCATTTTCTTGTTTTCTGACTTGCTGTTAGAAAAGTAACCAATATTATGAAGGTAAATTAATATACCTCCATAGGTACTATATTGTTTAAAATTTGATGTGAACTTTATCTTCTCATTAAACAAGATGTACCAGCTCCTGAGGCAACCAAATGTTTAATGAAATTAATATAAGTAGTTATTACCAAATTCCAATGACATCTCTTGTTTATTTCAGGCAACTATGGTTGAATAATGAACAGGAAGTCAAGGACAAACACACGCCGATCATCTGTAAGTAATGTTGAGCAGCGTAAGTGAAAGTGAGCACATCTGAAAGTTCTTTCAAATGTTTTTGCTTACAGCAACACTTGAAATAGAACTGAGCATAATGTATATGTAGATTAAACTGTGTAAAATTCAAGTATTGAACTGTGTAAAATTCAAGGATTGCATATCAGTGAACACAAGAAGCATTTTGTGTCTTGCCACCACATAAGAGCATTTCTTCATTTATCTTTTAACTGTTCATAAAATTGTTGCAAATGCAAGGAGAAGAACTGTTATAATATCAAAATGTGTTCAATGCATGCATTTACATTAACCAAATAGTGAAATTGTATTGAACATGTAAATGTATATCTTTTGTTTTGGTCCTGCATGCAGTTTGTTCAAATGACTGAGGTTATGTGTTCATGTATGCAGCACTGTGTATATGCAAATCATGTTCATTTAACCTTCTAAAGTAAGTGAAAAAGTTATAATATTTACTGGTGTTCACCATAATGTAAGTGTATACTGAAGAACAAAGCTTAAAATCAAATATCTCTTTAGTGTCAAAAATAAATAAAAGCTTGTTTTTCCTGGGAATGCCATTTCTATTTCATCTGAACAGTTCATGTGTTATTTGCAATTGTGCAAAGGTCAAGGTCCATGTTAAGTGTAACAGTATAACAAACAAATGTTTTTGTTCTTTGTATGCAGCAGTACTGCCAAATCATTTGTTTTTTCCAAACTGAATACAGTTTATGAAAATATATTGAGGTATTTAATATAAAGGAGTTTTTGATTCAGTGAATTCTGACAGCTTGCAAGCTTGGCATCTTGGTTTCTTGAACTTACCTTTAAAGCTTTGATGTAGTATGTGATGTAATCATGCACCAAGCATGTCATTATTTTTTCTAAATGATTTATTGCTTTTTTCTGAATGGTTTTCTTGCTTATTTTATTTGCAGATCTTAAAGGTAGAAGTTAACAGGGTAAGTGCTTATTGCTTCTCACATGATATAAAATAACATGCATGGAGAAAAATTGTTAGATTGTTTTTTCGTGCATGTAGAAATTCTAATTTCAGACTTAAATTTTCTTTTCACATCCTACGATTCTTTTGCTTAGCAGCTGCTGTAGCTATTTATGCTTGTATTTTCAGTGTTTCATCATTTTGTAACTATTAACCCTTTTAAGTCATTGCGGTGTTGATTTTTAGAAAGGAAGATAACTTCTTGCTTTATTATCTGTGTACCATAATTTTGCATTTTGATAACTAGCCAGAATGATCAAGATTAATAACATGTTACCACCGGTTTAAAATGTCCGAATAAAACTATTCACATACTGATAGCAGTAATTATATCACTAACATAAAGTATTTTTAAATTACAAAATTTAATGATTGCGCAACAAACATGACAGTTGTGTTTTATAACAGTTTGGCAGTCTTTGATGTATTTTCAAAAACAAAATGATAAATTGTACATAGACTTAGTTTGCTATTGGCAGTCATGTATGTATTAACCAAAAATTATAAAGTAACCATGTGATTACTAGGTCTTCTGATGTAAATTAACTTCTTGTTTCTGTAGGAAGATGATACAGGCATCATTGTTGGCAGGAATAGACGCTCATCTCGCAGAGTCAGTTTTGCTGAAATGTGTCAGATCAAGTAAATACTGCTGTTATATGTACTCTTATAAATTGTTTAGATATCAAAACAATATTTTGGTTGATCATATAATAATAGATAATATTTTTCTAAAAATATTTCCATGCTTTTATTATATACTCGTTTGGAGATAAATTGTAACTGTACTTAGTTACCACATTTTGTAAATGTGAGCGATAAGGAAACAGTCAATTTCATTATAATTCACTTCATTTTGTTTCCACTCTAGTTTCAGTTGAAACCTTTTAAAGTCTGTGTTAAAGGCAAATATTTCTCTTGTAGGGAGTTTCCAAGAGACTCGCCCAAAGTCTACAAGGATGTCCATACAGAGGATGGCTATGGTGAGAATTCTTTTGAAAAATGCAGTTTGATGGTGCCTTAATCATGTGTTATTGTAACAATACTAACATTTTGTTTTTCCATTTTTATCAGTGATAGTATGATAGAATGCTGGAATACTCAGATAAAGTCACTACATTCATGTCATTAAAATCATAATGTCATTGAATAAAACATGGGCATTGACCCTTACAGTTTTTAGCAAAACGAAACATATAAAATGACATTAAAAGCGCTTTCTTCGCATGAAAGAAACAGAATAAATTTTTACTGGAAAACACAACATATTCCCAAGAATTTCCGTGGTTTCATATCAGCTCATTTTCTGTTCAAGAGTAGGCTTAACTAATACCTCTATCCTATGTGGGCATATTAAAACCAAACAATGTTTTACATTTTATTCAAAAGAAGTGATGCCAGACATGTAAAATAAAACATTTTCTTATAAATAACATACCTGTTAGTGACAATTCAGATCCTTATTTAAGCGCAGTTTGGAAAGTTGCAATCAACAATCGGTGAGACGCGTGATTTGTCCAGTCAGTTCTCGCTTGAAGTATCCTTCAGTGACAATTAACATCCTTATTAATGAGTGATTTGTAAAGTTGCAATCAACGAATAATCGTTTACACTCATCACATCAGTTCTCACCTCAAAGTCCGCAGGAATACTTGGTAATCAATAAATCTTCACACTTTGACTTACCGAGTAGAAAAATATATAGGAAAATATATGATGGGACTGAAAAATACTATCAACATAGCCGAAATTCCTATTTGTCAAATTAGGTTTAACAGGAGTTTAATAATATAAATAAAAAAGGGTTATTGACGGGACCTGAAAATTACTTTGACTCTGCCGGAATTCTGACTTAAGCGATTTTGACATACCGAGTGTGGACTGTACCTGCTTTCAACATTGACTGGTCATATATTTTATTTTTCAGTCTGTCTAGCTGTTAGTCTGTTGATCTGTTGGTATTTCTATATTCAAAATTTTTGGTATTTTTTGCCTGTTCTAGAGTTATTTTCCAGAAATGGAATGTCTCTTTGTCAGATAAAATCAAAAGTGATTATTTCCTTTTGTTGGATCAGAGAAGGTTTACTTTACCCTTTATTTTGATTTTTCAGATGGAAAAGATGTAGACTCTAGGTAACTACATTTTTTTGACAGCTGCTATTTTATTATAGTTTACAATTGAATATGTCATTTAAATGAGAGTTTTGAAAAAGTTTTACGTTTATCGCCTAATTTTTATCATACATTTTTAATTGAATATGAATTTGAGAACCTGTGTGTAGTTTAAGATCTTTCATGTGAATTTTGTTTAGTTCTCTTGAAAAGAACTTTTGATAAGGTTCAGTAAATAAAAACTTTCAGAGGAATCATTTCAGGCTTAAGACAATTATCATTTGTTTTTGTTCTCAGCATAGGGGTGCCCAACAGCTCTGGCATAACAGGTATTTTTTAGTATTATTGTATTTAAAGCTACCTGAGCATATTTTGCGCAAGAAGAATAGCCATGTCTACAAGGCTTCAAACCCTATTGATTTATAACCTGTACTAAACAAAACTTTAAACGCAGTCACATTGTGTGTATAATAGAAGATGAAGAATAAACAAAACTTCTAAACAAAAATAATGTGTTTATCTGAGGCATTTGGAAATAATTTCAGTTTTAATTCAGCATTAGGGTAGAAAAAGGTATATATAAAGCATATTTTGTAAAGTACCAAGTATACTTTTTCAGGTTTGGACAAATTGTTAACAGGTGCTATACAGACTCCATACCAGGTAATTGATAGAACAAGCTATTTCTGTATACATGTATTTCAGTTAGAAATAACTTTTAATAATTGTTAGGTTGTGGAAAATTCCACCCTGCTGATTTATTTCTATTAAAACTTTTCTTTATTTTCATTTACCCATCCATTTGTCCCATTTTCTGTGCACAACTCCTTGTAGAATTCTCATTTGATTTTCAATAAACTTTAACACAATGATCATTATCAAGTCCCGCAGTGCGTATTTTCCGGCTTTTGCAGTTCAAGTATTTTTGGCAGAGCTGTTGTCCTTAATTTAATTTTACTTAATATTTCCTCTGTGAACAACTTCTACAGTTCCCATGTGATTTTCACCAGACTTTCATAGTATGGTCATTATTAAGTGCCGCAGCGTATAAACTCCAGCTTTTATGATTCGATTATTTTTGGCATTGTTATTGCCTTTTGTTGAATTGTACTTAATAATGCATCTGTGCACATCACCTCCTACAGTTCTGATATGATGTTCACCAAACTTTCGTAGAATGATCATTATCAAGTGCCGCAATGCATTATCAGGCTTTTGCAATTCCATCATTATTAGCAGAGTCATTGCCCTTTGTTTAATTTTACTGAATAATGCTTTTGTGCACAAATCCTACATTTCTCATTGATTTTTCACCAGTCTTTCATAGAATGATTATTATCATGTACCACAGCACTAATACTGAGGCTTTTGCAATTTGATCATTTTTAAGGGAGTTCTTGCCCTTTGTTTAATTTTACTTAATAATGCTTTTGTGCACAACTCCTACATTTCTCATTGAATTTTCACCAGTCTTTCATAGAATGATTATTTTCATGTACCCTAGCACTAATACTGAGACTTTTGCAATTTGATCATTTTCAAGGGAGTTCTTGCCCTTTGTTTAATTTTCTAATATTGCGTCTGTGCCCAACCCCTACAATTTTATAATTGAACTATTTTTGCCTATGGTGTTCAACTGGAGCATAAAAATCCAAAGTTAAAAGGTAACAACCTGTTTTGAAACACTTTTTCTGTAAAAGACATGTTTGACCTTTGAGTACAAAACACTACATCAGTATCTTTTGAAACACATCAGTTTTGGAAATTTATTATTGATACAAGCCATCAAGCCATATAAGTAATAAAGGACTATATAATGGTCCTATCCCTAGGACATATAGGTACTTTGTTTAGTTCAGAGACTGCAAAAAATATTGGCCACAATTGTGACAAATGATCAAGGATAACATCAAGTTATAAGCTATCAAGACTGACCATTGCCATGTTTTGGGGGTATTTGTGTCTGAGACACATTTCTTGTTTTTAGTCGATACTAGTAGAGAAAATAAGTTGCATATAAATGTAGGGCTTTTGATTATAGTTAGCAATTCTTAACATGCCAAATATTGCAAAAGTATTGCCAATGATCTGATAGATGGAGAATATAAGTAAATGAAAACAGCTTGACTCTTTTCCTCTAAAGGATCTTCAGAATTAAATGTTTCATTTTGAATAAGAAGTTATTTATACATGTACTTTCTCTTAGGAAAACAATGATACAGTCAGACTTACATTAAAGAGTCAACACTGCTGTTTTCATCAGAGATCAAATAGTGCTCTTCAGTAGGAAATGAGTCAGTGTAATGAGAATATAACACTTCGTCTAGTGAACTTTGCTTTTCTGTTTCCAGGATGTTGCAGAGTGTCCCATTCCTGAGATGTCTTCAGAGTCATTTAATATTTTTGATTTTAATAAGACTGTACTGGAAACTGTGGATATGGAAACTACTCAGGTTGGCGGAAATATTGATGCATTTTTACCGCAGATGGACTTTCAAAATGAGCCATCCATGGAACTCAAGTTTGATGCCACTTCTTTTCTGAAAAGTCTGAATAAACCAAATGACAGGTAACCTATAAGTACCATAACAAAGTTTATGTTTGTGTAGAATCCAGCCATAATTCTCTGTGGTTAGACAGTTTAATTTGCTAACTTGCCTCTTGCCATTACCTTTCACAGTTAAGGCTTATGGGGATACACTTAAGTTACTTCCAGATTTTAAATATGTGAAGATTTTTGTTATATAGTAGGGGGAAAGTAAATCTGAGATATGATACTTCAGCTGACTGTTGGCATGCACAATATCAGCATGAAAATACTTCTCATGAAAAAAGAATACTTGTGCATGATTTTGTTTATTTAAACAGACATTGATCAAGATATTCATATATTTTACAAATGTATGTCAAAGAGAAATGGTTCTGTTTGACAATATGATGAGCTTAATGCTTTTCTCTTCATTAATGATAAAAAAGTTTATTTTGTACTGTAGAAACTCCTTTTGAAATTGTATCTACAGATATTAGGGTTTTTTGTGTATGTGATATTGTTATCAAAGATTTTTTTCCCTTTTTGTTAGGTTAGAGACAACACAAATCTATTCTCCAAACAGAAACAGTGGTCTGTTTACACCACAGTTTGATGTTATGGAACATGATAAAGAAAATGTTGTTCCGATGGAAGCTTCAACCACTTTTGGAAATGAGCAACCGTCTGGTTTTGATTCGAAAATGTTTCTTCAGCGATTATTTGGTGGAACATCAGGGAAAGTTGAAGAGGACCAAAATGAACTAGAGGAGATGGAAGAGACAGCTTGTATTGGAGACACAGTTAAAGTGTTGAATGCTAACACTAGTTCTGTAACATGTAATGATAATGTCACTAAGTATTACAATACTGAAGATGTCACTATGGGCATAGAAGAGACTAAATGTATCGGAGGCATTGTTGTTGAAAGAGGTGGTATGAATCATCTAGAGATGGATAAGGAGAATTCTTTACTTTTAGCAAACAAAACTATAAACATGGAAGAAACAAAACCTGTAGGAGGTATTCTGAAATCAGGAAATACAACTCTTTATTTAGGCCTCAGAATGCAGCAGGCATATGACTTCCAGCAGTAATGCTGAGAACAATGTCACTAAATGTTTCAACATGTATGAGGATGCAGATAATGGCATTGAGGAAACAAGATGTGTTGGAGGCATATTGAGTAAGGATGACAGAATTGAGCAAGGCAGTTCAGTGACTTTAAAATCTGTTCCTGATAGTATTAATAGCAAAGGTTCAGCTGTTTTGAAAGAAAGAAAAGTCATGCCTTTTGAAGAGACTACAAATTTGAATGTAAGCGAAAGTGGGTTAACAGTTTCCAAGGGGGGAGAAAACTATATCAGAAGAGATGTGACAGTGAACTTCAACGTTACAGGGATTCAGGATGATATGGAAGAAACAAGGACAGTTGGTGGTGTTCTTGATAAAACTGTAAGCGATCACAAGAAACAAGGAACATACAGGTGAAATTAATTCTGCTGTGAAATGCAGAATGGACTCTGTAAACCAAACCATGGCATTGGAAGAAACACTTCCTGTTGGTAAGATTTTAGATATTCTTCAAAGAAAGCTTGATTCTGCTCACTCATCTGAACAGCTAGTAGAATTAACTACAATGGAAGAAACTAAGCCAGTTGGTGGGATTTTGAAAAGTTGTTCAAACAAAGAATTTTAGTTTTGCTGAAGATCAGAGAGAAGACATGGAGGTAACAAAAAATGTAACAGTACCAATGGAAATGACTCGACCTGTTGGTGGGTTACTTGATAAAAACAGAGGCAAGTTAATCTCCAGTTCATTGGCTGAGTCATGTATTTCTGTTAACACAGTAAATACTTCTGTTATGATGGAGGAAACAAGGGCTGTAGGGGGAATACTTGACAGAAGTATTGTAAAGATAACTGACAAGAACACTGCTGAGACAGAAAATGATGATCACACAGTTAATTATACTGTAGCAATGGAAGAAACTAGACCAGTTGGGAAAATACTCAACAAAACAAATACTGCAGAAGATGATTTTGAAACAAAACAAAATGTGCCCCTGAACAGAACAGTCACTGAGTCTGTGCCTGTTGATGAAACAGAAGCTGTTGGTGGTGTTCTAAACAAGACTTCAGATAAAACTGTGTATTTCGAAGATGTAAATACAGACTGGTTGTCAGAAGATTTAAAACCACATAATACTGGTAAAGCAGCAGACGGAACAGAATCAGGCATGAGGCGAAAGTAAATCGGCTTCACTTGAAGAAACGAACTGTTTAGGTGGAATTTTGACTGACGATATGGAAATGTATAAAGGAAAATTTGAAAATATTTATGACCATGCTCAAGATGATAAGAACAATAGGACAGTCTTAGAACCAGTTCAGATGGAGGAAACAAGGTGTGTAACTGAAAAGGAAATCAAAGATGTTAGTCAGATAAGTGAAGATGAATGTCCTTAAGAGACGGAATGATGTGTCTGATTTGAAAACAGAAGTTGAAATTGTTGCTGATACAGGAAAGGACATGTATGTAAACAAAAATGAAGCTGAAGTAATTAGTGATGATGTAATTGTTGATGATGAGATAACACTGAAGTTTTCAAATAAAAGAAATTTTGAGGAATGTACTGGTGAAACAGGCTATAAAGAAGAGAAAACAAGAGAAGTCACACAAACAGGATTGGCAAAATTAAAGGAAATGCTGAAACTCAGCAAGAGAAAAACAGGCGGTTTCATTAAGGCAAGGTGATATTAGAACTCCATCAAAATTGTCCCCATTTTTCCCAGGCTCTGCACCAGGAAGTGTTTCCAAAGCTTCATGCAGTGATAGACTACGTTTTGAAGTCACTAAAAGCCCTGTACATAAGCGGCAGAGATTGTTAGAAGATGTAGAAGGAGCCAATGAGGAGTTAGATGACCTTAGTGTAGATGAAAAGACAGATGCCACTGCTGCCCTGCTAGGAGATGATGGCTTTTCCACAGCTTTATTGGATAGCAGCAAGTTCACCCATACTTCTGATGTACAAGGTTAGTGTATAGAGAGAAATATATTTATTTATGTATGATGAATAATTATAATATTGATATTTGAAAAAGCCATTTGAATAAAGTTATTTTTATCATTATGTCTCCCAAATTTGTTAAATGTAAGCTTTAAACCTAAAATAGCTTTACGATTAAATGAGGATCATGTTGCATTTTAGTGGAGTCTTGCTTATGAATTTCTGACATAATTCTATTGTCTGCGTTGCTTGAAAAGGTATTTACAGGGGGAAAAAATAACATACGGATACTCCTAGCACTCATAACAAATACATGGATGTATTCTTTTACAATGATTATTTTTATTGTTGTAGGTATAGATGATGAGGAGATGCCAGACACTATGCATGTTGACCTGTGTACTTCAAGCTCTAGTGGTGGTACTCACAGTGATAAGAACTCAACAGTGCACAGTGATCCTGGGTCCGCAACAATGCTGGAAAGTAGAGAGACACATAGTAGTAGCAGCGACTCTTGTAACATGTCCAGCATGAACTTGTCCATGCTGTCTAACAAGTCATTTGCTTATTCATTTGTTGTGCCAGTGAGTCTTTTTATGCACTGTGTATTTGACAATACAATACTTAGAAATGAGGTTCTATTAACATTTGAGTAAGTCAGATACTCATGTATGTATGTTGCTGAAATAACATGGATTGTTCTGCTGAGAATACAAAATGAAGACTTAATTTATCATTTATTTATGCACAAATAGACATATTTGCAAAATAGTTTATGCATTTAAATACTTATTACACTACATGTACAAAAAGTCTAGAATTTCCTTGAAGTTGTGCCATATTCATATTTATAACAAGTATAGATATATTGTGAAAATTCCTTCTGTTTTCAGGATGGTCCATTGTCATTGGAGTCATTCTTCAGACTAACATTTACACTTATGTCAAAGATACAGAGAACAAGGTCCAGCACCATATTTGCTCAGGTAAGTTCATATTCCTTTTCCCATTGAATTACACAAAGTTCAGAATTTATGTAGTAGAATTATTGGAGAAAAAATCATCCATCGTAATAGAACTGATATCCAATCACCTATACTTAAAGTGGGGAAGAGTAAAAGGTTAAAAAAATGTTCACTTAGGGAAACTTCATTTTTCATTCTTTGCCATGTTCAGATGCTATTTGGTCTCCTCCTGCATTGCATACTGCATTAAAGCTTGTGGTTTGAAGAAAAATTTTCATTTCGATGATGAAATATTTAAAAAAGAAAAAGAAAATCTCGACTGGTTTAGAAGATCCTGAAAAACATGTATTTATATAACATAAATAAAGGCATGAATACTTACATATATATTATAGATATATTAAAAAGCTTAGATTTAATGTATTAGTACCTACATTGTACTGAATATTGGAATCGAACATTGTATTGACAGAGCATTGATATGGAGGATTTAGCAGAGGTTTTAAATGCTGAACTTACCTTAAACCCCCTGGTGCAGGCCAAGAAAAAGATGACAGAACTGTTCACACAACAGATACAGAGGTATACATTTACACACTAGCTTTCATTCATTGATAATTAGTCTTTTGTTGTACCTGAAATTAAAAGCATTTTCTTTGAAGTCGTAATTATAAATTTCAATGATTCTGAAGAACATTACCTGGTGTCAGTCAAAAGACCTAAATAGAACAGGTATAAAATAATAGAACAGGTATAAAATAGAACAGGTATAAAATAATAGAACAGGTATAAAACAGAACAGGTATAAAGTTGAATGTATCTTTTTATCTAGACACTTGTTCTTGTACAGTTATGGGGTAAATAGGGATTTATTGCAAGTGAACACTTCCTTTATGTCTATATGCTCTAAGGAAAAAAATGTTCTCTTTTCATCATCTGTTGCTTTTCATTTTGTAGAAAATGAGGCAATAAAATATGCTGTGTATTATAAGGTATTTTTGGCAGGTTATATAGCCCAGAACTTGAAATAATTATTGTCTGTCATCATAATTATTCTGGTGGTGTTTGTAAAATAAATTCTAAAATAAGTCTTGAATAAAAAAAAAATGGCCTTCATGAATGACTTTTATTTTAAACTGATCTAACTTGATACACTGTATTTTGTTGGTAAGGTCTGAGGACACCATGGATGAGTTAGAAAGTTCATTAGAAGAGATGCAGCCAGAGATCTTCCAGTTGTGTGCCAAGGCTTCTTCAGAAGAGGTACAGTACTTATTTAATACACAAATCAATGTTTTGCCCCACTGTTGGTGTAGTAGGCATACAGGAGACTTTAGATTGCAGGAAATTCTCAGCAGGTGGTATTTTGATAGGCCCTTTCAGGCTTAAGCTCTTTTGGACCACCAGCCAGATATTATATTCAGGAGAAATAAGGGTAACTTATTTTCAGGTCCATGCCAACACTTCACGTTAGGAGTGAGAAATTAAATAACCAGATATGCTGTTTATCAAACTTCCCTTGGTATGCCAAAGCATTGATTGGTGCATTAGTGTGTAGATGAAAGATATATAACTGATATTTTAACAGCCAGAAAACATAATGGAAGTGAAAGTGTTCCTATACAGCAATACAGGTTTTGTTTCCTGATAATACAACAAATGTTGGAGAATGTAAAGGTAACTTTAATAGCATTTGAAAGCAAAAATATATTTTGGTAGAGTTCAAATCAGTCAAATGTTAAAATTGTTATTGAATTTCAATACATTTGTTATGATTGCTTAAAAAGCAGCTGCAAGCATTGACATGATTTACCATAGGAAAAAAAGAAGACTAACCTTAGGAAATCAGAAAATACACAACAAAGCATTATAAGAAAGAGTTTTAAGCCTTTTAGTTCTGACTTGATGAATTTATTTAATTTATAGTAAAATGAACACTTCATATTTTATAGCTGGAAAACATAACTGGGACAGCTACGATCTCTGTTGTCAGCATGTCATAAGGAGGCTGAGATAGCCTGGAAGGAAGGAACCAAACAAATGTTTACAGAAGCTTTAGAGGATATTCAGGTATGTGCCGTACTGAATAGCTGTTTAGCCTCGTAACTTGACAAGAGAATCTAGGTTATTACACAAGACTGGGCTATTTGAAATCGCAGGTACAAGGAATGTATCTAAGACTCATGATATATTGGTGACATAGTGATAAAAAGCAACCTTTATTTGATTAAAACATTAAGCTACTGGAGTTGCTTTAATGGACCATGCATATGTTTGGGTTATACTAGAAGGAAACTTGAGAAAACCAACCTACATGCACTAGATTCAGTATTTCTGTCATCTTGTGAATTCCCTAAGTAATTTTCACAAGATTCTTATCATACTAGTAGATCATCCTGTCATATAGTCATAAATGATGAAAAATATAATTCCCCAGTACACTTACCACAGAGTGTGGCTGTATAGAACTCTACCTGGAAAATCATCTATCACTATGGATTTACAAGTGGGATACCTAGTGCTTGTAGCTCCTAGTGGTTACTGCCGTATTCTAAAGAGAACAGTTTGTTTCAGCATTTCATGGTTTCCGGCTTGTAACATGTATCTACTTGCAGGGGGAGGGAGTAAGAAGAGCAGAGGAGATGTTGCAGAAGGTTGAATGTGAAAGTCAGTCTGTGGATGACCTTTTGACCTCATTAGATGATGGTATGTGATAGAGTAACTTTTTTTTCATAACATTTTAGAAAAATATACCAGACAAACAAGGACTCCTGTATGGTAAGATTATCTTTTCAGCTCACCTGAGCGCAAAGTGCTCAAGGGTGAGCTATTGGGATCATTGATTTCCGTCGTCCTGTGTCGTCAATAATTTGACTTGAACAACTTCTCCTCCTATATTGCTAAGCCAGCTTTGATGAAACATGCCTGAAATATTCCCAGCATGAAGCTCTACCACAGTTGTTCAAAGAATTTAGTTCCATCAAGAGCTCTGGCTGCTATGACAATAGAAAGAAAAAACTTTGAAAATCTTCTTGTCTGAAACAAGAAGGCACTGAGCCTTAAGATTTGATATATAGCATTGTCTAGTGCACTTCTACCAAATTTGTTCAAATTATACCTCTGGGATCAAATTTGGCCCTGCCCCAGGGCTCAATTGATTTTACATGGGCTTATATAGGGAAAACTTTGAAAATCTTCTTTTCTGAAACCACAAGGCTCTCAGCCTTAAGATTTGCTATGTAGCATTGTCTAGTGGACCTCTACTAAGTTTGTTTAAATAATGTCCCTGGGGTCTCTGTTGCCCCCACCTGAGCGGTTATAAGTTTTACATAGCAATATAGAAGAAAATCTTTAAAAATCTTCTTGTCTGAAACCACAAGGCCTAGAACTTTAAAATGTGGCATGAACAAAGCTTTATCAAGCTTTTTCAAATTATTAGGTTAGGTTAAAGATTACTGAGGCTATAAATAGATTTATCTACTTTATCTCATAGAGCTTTCATTTATAGACCAATATCTTTGATGATTCGGTATATAGGTTCCTTGCATGGAGCTCTACCCATGGGTGGGGTTTGAGGTCACTGGGTCAAGGTCAAGGTCACCATAGCTTATAATAATATTTCTACTTCCTGTCATAGAGCCTTTATTCATTGACTGATATTTTAAATATTTGTAGGCACCTACATATCTTCAATTAAAAAATGAAATACTGCTGCTTAACAGCAAACCTACAGCCAAAGTACTCAGGTGAGCAATCATTGTCCTCTTGTTTTGCAATGCAAGTGTTAAGTCAAGACACCTAACTAAGCTTATCAGCAGGAGTTGACTTGTCCTGGCCATGTAGAATTCCATTTGAATATGTTTTGAAAGTGCAGAATACAGTTATGAATCACTTCTGGTTTATTGTCAGTCATATGTTTGCATTTAAGGTTATGTACAGAAGGAGACTTTGTAAATCACTATGAAATCATTTTGTAGTGAATGATTGCTTTATATTTATATTGATATTCTTCGTTTGTTTAAGAACTGGAATTCCTGGATAAGAAAGAGAGGAGATTAGAAGAATTACAGAACAAACAGAACATTTTAAACAGGTAAAGTTGTGAACACATGTTTAGAAGTATTCATATCTTCATATTGTAGGCTATATTGAGGAAACTTTGATGATCTTTAACTAAACTTATATAAGAGAACAAATAGATGTAATTTTCTAACCACTGGTAGGGACAATTTAGTCAAATTTGAGGAATCTCAAAATTGGTATTTAAACTATTCTAAATTTTAAAAGAGGAACATTATGTACAGATTTGTTCTGACTTGTGCTTACTTGCTTTGGCTGCTAAAAGAATTGTGTTTGATATTTTGTCTTCATTTCCTTCCATCCACCCACCCACAATTTTTGTTATTTCCCATTTCTAAGTCTCTAGTATTTTAGTTTTCATATCTAACTATTGAATGAAATAAATGCAATTTATATAATAAATCTTTTTTTCTTGAATGGATAAAATACATCCTAGAGTACATTATACATGTACTTTTCAGAGAGTTGGAGAAACTATCTCTTTCATTGCAAGAAAGATCTACAGAAGAGAAAGAGTTGGAGTCAGTGTTTCTTAAGCAGTCACAGAACCAGCAGACCAGAGAACTTATAACCAGTTTGAAACAAGAAATGGTGGCTCATTTAATGTAAGGGTGATACTTATTTTCAAGATGTAGAAAAAAACAAAACAGAATGAAACAGCATAAAAAATTCAATACCAGTCTTATGTATAAAGTAGTGGACTGAACTCAGATAAACTTTAAGATGAGAAAAATGTATACTTACTTTGACTTACATACAGGAAATAAAGGCTAAAAATTGAAAAATCTGAATGGATAAAAATCAAGATAATTGTGTAGCGAGGTGTGATTCACTTCGAATGCGGGGGTTAGAGGTTTCATCTCATTGAATTGTTAATTGGTTGTTATAGTCCCAGCAATTAGACTTGAAATGAAACAGAATTTGAATTAAATTACCACACAGTAGTATTTAGTGTTGCATAGCTACAAGTGATCAGTTTTTAAAACAGTGCTTAAGGATTAAGAACACAGTAATCTGCATGTTATACCCATATGGCATATGATCTATATCTTTATCTGTGTCTTGCTATCTATTTGTCCATTCTGTCCAGATAGCTGACAGAGCATCATGTACAACAGTCTTGTGACCAGTATGAAGATTTCATCATAAACTGGGTTACTTGTGACAGGTTATTAATCAGAGACAATTTAAAATCAACTGAAACACTAGACATATTTTATTTAGCACATGAATGACATAATTTGATTGTGTTATAGCTGCTGTGAATGGAACCTGGAAGTTTTAGAAGAGGACAACATATTATTTACTTTCCTGGATGATAAATTAGAACTGCGTGTTGACTTCAGTCCTGGAGTTGAGGAGAAGCAGATCAGTAACATTGTCTGGAGATCAAGGTCAACTTCAGGTAGAAGAAAAGATTAAATATTCTACAACAGTCCAGTGTTCATCCCTATAAATGATTATAACCAATTAAAGACACTTAAATGGTCAGTGTTTGCTTTGAATGTCAACATTTATAGTCAGTCTAAATGATTTCATTACAAATTACTTGTATATTTATGTTTTAAAACAGATAGTTATGAAATTTGTAGAACTGACTTTTTAACTTGGAACATTAAAGAACTATTTACTTCTTTCAGTATGTAGATACTTTGAGGACAGGGTAGCTGTTCAGCTTGCTTTGAATGGAATCAGTACAACAAACCTGAGACAGAAGTTTACAACAATATCTTCACTTCCAAAGGTTCACAAAGATAATTTTTTCAGTTGGTTTTAGCATTTTAACAGTGCAGTACATTTTTACATATGACTCAGTAATTGACTACATAGATTCATGTTTTAAATAAGTGAATCATGCTCAGTTACATATATACCCTTGGATGGAAGAATTCCATACCTGAAATTGAGAATAATAGGTTAGTGTCTTAATATGAGAAAGTTTATCTGGCAAGGCATAGGAATTTTTTGAAGGCGAACCCAATAAATTCAAAAGCCTAGCCAGATGAACTTTCTCAATTAAGACACTAACCTATTATTCTATTTATCCTGTAACATCTGGCATTTGGAAATAATTAACTATTGAAAACTTATCTTTAAAGTGTTTCAAATAAGGCCAATGTCAAGGTTATCCTCCAGGTGTACATATACACAAAAAATAGTTCCAATGTTTCAATATTTTTATTTCCTTAAATGATCGCTATATTGTAAGATCTACATATTGAAATATTTAATTTTTATTCAAGTAGTCTCTGTTTGCAATAACAACAATTTTATAACTTCCTTCTGATTTATATAAACTCAAAAGTAGTCTGTGACATAACATGTGCTGTATAAAGCAAAATTTATACGGCACCCCTTTATTGGTTCGGATATGAAATAATTGACAGGATAAAAGTTAGTACATGTAACTATGTAATACTGAGTTTTTAACAAACTAGAGCCAACAAGCATAAGCACAATTTGCTTCCATGTTAAATGACTTATAGTGACTCAGTGAGGAGTATACATTAAGTACTCATTGTTAATTAACTACATTTCTGTATTACACATTCAGCTGTAAAAGTACTTTGCTGGCATTTTTCTACCTCTAATTTGAATATGAAATACATTAAATTTAGTTATAATTGTATCAATTTTGTATTGTTAATTTCAGTTGTTACATGAAGTTTCCTCTTCAATAAATGAAATAAAAAGATTTTGCAAGGATCTTGAAGATGTTAATTTACATCATGTGCTCAAATTTCATGATAACAGGTAAATATATACAGACTTTTACCCTGAGTTGTTACACAAAGATTTGTTTGAAATGGACAAAAATTAACACACAGAAAAGTCTAACCTTCTCTACATTCCTGTTTAATTTCTGCCCTACTTCTTGAACTTGCTTAAATTGATTTTACCTTTTGCATACATTGTTTGGCTGTAGCATTTCAATAAATATGATTTCCTGTTATATGTAAGGTAAAACAGATATAGTCCTACGATGAAGGCAGTGAAGAAAATACAGAATTTTATGCTCATATTCAAGGTTTATTAAGGCTAAGTTCCTGCAATTTGTTCTGTAGCTTTTACATCAAGTTTAGATTATTCAAAATAATATGAAAGTTTTCTTTTTTCAGTATATGTACAGAACTCTGGGATAAAGATACAATGGATTTTGTCACAGTGACCTTCATCTTTGATCCAAGTCATCCTCTGACTCAACAGGTCAAGGCTAGTGTTGCTGTAAGAATTGGGGATCTCAAGTATGTACTGTTGCATTATTTCTTTCCTAGAAGATACTTGGTAATTTGATTACAACCAAACGACTTTACAACTTAAGCCACTCAACAATATGAAGAACAGCTTATTTTTCATTATAAGATTTCAAATAAATGATTTGCATCATACAGTATCAGTCATATTGGCTCTTAGCCATTGGGGTCTGTATATCTGTTCCAGAGTCAGGAAAAAAAGGGCCCATATTACTAATTTAATGACAGTTTTGCTTTCTAAGTATTATCATTAAAATCTATGATTTACTGAAAATTAAACATTGTTTTAAGCACTTAACTGGAAGTAGTAAATTCACAACCTTTGTGATCAGAGGAATTTCAAGTTGTTAGAAAAACAGTCATAGAATCTGCTATTCTCATATGCAGGGTTTTAAGAAAGTTCATGTGCATTCAAGTTTGAATACTTTTTACTTTGTTTTGCCAGAAATAGAGATGAATTTTATCACTTTCCTTTTTATAACAGGTATAAATAACTCTGTTTCAACTAATGATCTAAATCAAAGCCAATTTCCCAGAAGCAAAATATTTGCAAAAGAACCTTTCCCTTGAAATATTAGTTTCAATTTAAATAGAGATATGGGTACCTTCCATATGTCTATGATTTATTGGTACTAAGCCTAGTTGAGCATACTGTCAGAATTTTCAGGTTCAGTTATTTTTAGCAAAGTAATGGGCCTTGATTTGTCCAAGTTTGAACACATACAGGCATCTCTCCATAACCACTTCTTTGATTAAAAAAGGAAAAAAAGAACTTTACAGGAATGATAATTAGCAAGTATAGTTAGAAGACAGAAGTATTGTTGATGTGTTTTGGTAGGCTGTTTTTAGTGGAGTTATTGGCCTTGATTTGACCAGATTTGAACACATATGGGCATATCTCCATAACG
Organism: Cyclina sinensis; assembly: GCA_012932295.1. NCBI lineage: Eukaryota > Metazoa > Mollusca > Bivalvia > Venerida > Veneridae > Cyclina > Cyclina sinensis. The sequence continues at coordinate 2,906,360 of JAAONU010000011.1, forward strand.
ACTTGTCTGATTTTGACAAAACTTCACAGAAATGATTGTTAGCTAGTGAAGTTACGAGAATTGTTGATGTGGTCTGGTTCAGTGATTTTCTGCAGTTATGGGCCTTGATTTTTCCAAATTTAAACAAATTTTCAATAACCCCTGGTTGGGTTGTAACTTGCTACAATCTGTTGGTACCAAGCCTAATTGAGCAAATTTTAAGCATATTACGATTCAGTGATTTCCAGTAAAGTTTTTGGCCTTGAATTGTCCAAATTTGAACACATATCAGCATATCTCCATATCCACTTGTCCGATTAAAAAAAAAAAAATCACAGGAATGACTGTTAGCAAGTGTTGTTACAAGTATTGTTGATGTTTTCCAGTTGGCTGATTTTTATTGGAGTTATTGGCCTGTATTTGTCCAAATTTGATCACAAATTTGAATTAAGTTGGGCATATCTCTATAACTGCTGGTTGGATTTTGACGAAACTTCACAGAAATGTAGTCATGCATATCGTTGGTTTATACTGGTTGGATGATTTTAGCACAGTTGCAGCCCTTGATCTGTCCAAATTTAAATACAGTTATAAACAGTATTCTTTATGGTAAATGACATGTAAGACATATGTTTTTCACAAAAAAAAAAAAAAAAAAAATCTCTGGTTTTCATTGTCTTCATAAAAGCACTTAGGACTTCCTTGGAATGGTTCAATATAATATGGATTTGGCTTCCTATTAATGAACATGCATTTAGATATTTCAGTTTTAACTTTTAAGTTTTACATGGTTTCTCATTTTGCTGCATATTTCAGGTCATGTGACATTGAAGAGAAGCTTAGAGAAGTAAGCCATGGTGCAGGGTACTTACCTAGGCTGTTAACAGCTCTCAACTTTAAACAGTTACAGTAAATTGTGGCACAGAAGTGAACTATGAACTTGGGAATAGTTTTAATTTGTAAATAAACTTGTACAGTCTACTGATTACCAGTAATGTCTTGCATGTCGTATAACTATCTTAAAATTTTCATGTTTGTAAATTTTCATAGATTTGAGTTGAATGAAATGTCAGCATAAATTCACAATGTTTGATGTTTATGTTGGCAGGGAATTTTCTTTGTGTAGACAGTAGAACATCAAATCAGTCATTGCAGCATCAGGTCACTGACAATCAGTTGTGGCATCTTGTAATTCTGTTACGTTCTCTAGAAGTAATTTCTTAACAAGTACATTAGATACAGAAATATTTATAGAAAGATTGCTTACAAAGACCTAAAAATAGTTTTACATTGTATAAAAATATTCACATTAAAGAATTATAGAAAGTACGATTGATTAACTCTCTACTGTAGATAATTCTTTGGTAACACTGGTTAAATATAACCTTAATAAATATATATACTTAACATAGTAAGTTGTTGTTAATGACCTTGTTGATGGATACAAATATATCAAGGACAAATGGTAGAATAGAGGTCAGTGAAGTAACCTTTGCTTTGAAGTTGTAACTTACATGCCTCTGACTCTCCTATTACCTTTACTAACCCCTCACTCTCCCTCCTAGTATGATACGTATTTGGAACGCGGTAAAAAATGAAGTTACGATGTTTATTTCAGTAGCTTAGACTGTCACTTTATTTATAATCCAATCACAGTGAGGCAGTTTTCTCAGGTATACCTTTCAATAAAACTGCGTCTTGCAATCTACCCGCAGCCAGAAAAATGTGCCAAAGTTGCTGTGTCGTAATTGTGGCTGCGTTGCTACCAGAAATCTTTACTCAATATTTTTTTCCTAACCGCTTATCCATGTGGTACACATAATGACACTAGAATGACACTACTGATGGGTAAAAGGCAAAGTTTGAAAAAAACACATTGGGCGGCGCTTTATTTGATTTTTGACAGGTGTACCGTCAAGTCTCGTTCTTTACCTAACAGTGTAAACTCTAATCAGTTTTGCAAGCGGTAGTATGAAGTTTACAGACTGAAATGGACAGGCTGTTGACAAGTAGTTTATCTGTTGGGGTTTAAATCACTTTGGAAAGAAGTCAGTCCTGTGAATGAAGTTAACTCTTAGGTAGTAGTATAAATTAAGTTTCAATGCACTGAAGTAAATGCATTAACTTTATCAATGTGAAAATACAACTTTTTTTGTATTTCAGAGATTTTTTAAAATTTTATTACCTGCTGCCAATCAAACAAGTTTTCTGTCTTATTTTGATCGGAAAATTATGCAAAAACAAAAACCAGAGTATTATTTTCAATTATTAAATTTACATTGCTATAAAATAAAAGATACCACATAATCATCAACCAGTGATAATACATGAACTGAAACTTAACAGTCACATACTTTGTGTAAAGTAGTTTTGTCAAATAAGGAGACATCCCTCCAATGTATTATATAAAACACCAGAACTGTACTCCCAAGGTCTTGCAAATCAGCAGTATCTAACGATGTGTCTTCTTATTCTCTTGCTCTGCAAGACATATTAAGAAATTTTAAGTAAAACTGCACATAGTATATTTTGAAATATGCACTGATAATTTGTTTTTACAGACCATCTCATACACTCTGAGGACTACATCTAGAACTTAGAAAAAGAAGGGTTATAACTCAAGAGTTATAAACAATTTGCAAGATCTCGTCTTGTTTACATTTTACAAAGTAATTCTTATGTTAGACTGTTAGTATTAAAACACAAATGTTTACTGCATTATCTATTGATTTCAACTGATCTAGTATTACCTTTCTTGTACCACTTCTTGGTGCCTTCCTGAATTTTTCTTTGCGTCTTTGCTTTTGTTTTTCATTTCTAATCCTTTGTAAACTTTGTCGTTCCTCTTCTGTCATGAGCTTAGTTTTACGCCGAGTTCTATGAAAACTTTCTTGGTGGTGATTGATAATCAGCCTCCTTGGTGGGGTGAAAAAAACTATTTAAAAAATATTTTTTATAACAGTCTCTGATAATGTTGATAACAGGATAATAATCTTATGACAGAAAAACACTGCTTTAAGAGAGTACCACTGCAAAACTGACATAAAGTAAAAGTTTTTTAGAAGTTTTAGTAAAATGCAGAAAATTTTCTATACTTTACCCTGGGCTGTAACATGTTAGCGGTCAGTGATTGTTGACTGCCTGGTGTTTGATGTTTGACCTCTTGGGAAAGGTCAAGGACATACTCCACAAGGTTTGCAGCACTGATGTTTGTTTCTTGATGTTCTATATGTTGGTGTAACACTGTTCCAGAACAAGTGTCATCATCTATGAATAAATGAAAATAATATTCCATCTTGCATGCCAGACTCAGCCTTTTTCAATTTAATGAATATGCACTTTATTTCAAGTTTGTTTCTCAAATGACATCCTTGTTTTATTTTCATTTTTTTTTTAACAATGGAAACTACAAAAAGCATTTCATTCATGAGACACCCCTAGTTCTTTTACATCTTCCCTGTAAAGCACCAATACATGGGATTTTAGTTTGAAGTCTCATCAGAAAGACAATTAGTAATTTTAGAGGAAAAGATGAGGGACCAAACCTGGATTGTTAGCACTGCACCCTGATCAGCACTAAGATATTTATCCAAATTAAAGACAATGCTGAGGGCAAAAAAGTTCTAAGTTCTATAAAATAAAGAATCAGATAGCACTTTTTCGCATTCACGCCTTAAGATGCTCTTCAAACTGCATCAGAAAGGCAAGAATTGGTGACATATTTTCCATCAGTAAACACTACACTATGATTAAAAAATATTCACAACGATCTTTGGCCAAAATAAGATTTACACTGGAATTAAACATTTTAGCCAGTACGAAGAAAACCAGCCAATAAAAGTAAACCGATGGTAATTTCCACGTCTCTACACTAGTGTTATTTAAAGATGTATGCTTTTGGATTATCTGTATATTAAGGTATTATAGGGTAAATATACCAATAAGCTGCAATATATCAGGGTAGATGGACTGGTTGTCTGTTTGTTGCTGTATGTTATCAAGTGTCTTGATCAACATTGGTGTAGTCAGCATGGCTTCAAGCGATGACCTGTAGTCACATAGAAAATTAAAAAAAAAACAGCTATCACAAAATGACAGAATAGGTTACAGTTTGGAAACAAAAATGATGTTCATGACACAAACCTATCTAAAAATATGTAAAATGTCAGAAAAATCGTAATACATGTAATGCAATAACTACTTTAATAGGAAGCATGAAGCATTTAGTAAAAACAGTTTTTTTTATAAATTAAACTATAATGACACTTGAAATTTCTTTTGTTATCAAATTAAGTAATGATTATTTTTCAGATGATGAATTCAACTATCTAAAGTATTTAGTATCACTTTGAAGAGTATATCATTTGTAAGATCTTAAATGGAACTACTGCTAAAAAAGCAGACATCAGCCAAGAAAATCAAATTAGGATTGAAAAAGAGTAAGAAAATATAAGGTGTTTATATTTAAATCATTTCATTGTAACAACATGCAAATAATGATCAAACAACAGAAAGATTTCATTAAAGCATTGTAACCTGAATAGTGATGGCTGATTCACTTCTGTATATGCTGGTGTTTTTGGTGTTGACGGCTGACTGTAACTTAGGTTGATAAGCCTCTGTGGTGCACAGAGTTGTGACTTCTTCAGTCTATCTGTTGAACTGAATGTCACTTGCTTTCTAAATATAGCTGGTGTGAAAACTTCTACAAGTCTTTTGGGAGTCTTTGGGCTCAGAATGTTGGAGAAAATGTCAGCACATGATGGAAAATTGTCATTTTTGTATTCCTGAAGTGATAGTTGAAGTCTTCTTTACAATTAACTTTGCTAAATAACATCGTTCACAAATTAAAGCTCTTGTAAAATGAACAATTTACTTCAGATAAACAGCTATATCCTTGATCATAAGTTAAGGTTAGTCACTCCAACCAACCAGCATAGAAGCATCATAACGGTATAGTATATGTGTAAGTATATCAGCTTTTTAATCAAATAAACCAGATAATTTCTGGTAAAAGACATTCTACTAAAATCAGTTTAACTGCTGCAACAAAATACACTGGACAGCATGGAAGCTGAACAGATGTTTAAAGCAAGTTCCTTAATGGCTTAAAATAACGACGAGTATGAAATTGTTCAGTGGTACGCAGATTTTAGGATGTCATTTACCAACAATGCTTTGAAAATGTATGTCAGGTGTAACAGGGTGAGCCTTCCGTTCCGTAACTTGCATCAATATTTCTTTCTCGCTGCATTATTTTGACGTAAAAAGGCTGACAAGCAACACGAAGAGAATCGTCTGCACTTGACACTTACTGGGGCAAGAAGTAGCACACGTGGAGAATTTGACCAATGACATCGCACTTAAAGAAATTATTTGACCAATCAACAGTTAGGTTACGGAAAAGAGTTGAAAGATTCTACTTTCATTTTAGTTGAAAACAAGGAAGTCGTTATCAAAAATGTGTAATGCATGTGTAAAAGAGGAGTTTCCGGATAGGGTATAAAAATTATGTTATTTCATGTATAATGGGTTATGTTTGTATCTGAATGCATTGTGAATGAATTGAAATCCATGTCATAGTCATGGATTTCAGTAAAGCTTTTGACAAAGTAGACCACCACAAACTCATACACAAGCTGAAACACATGGGAGTTCATCCACACATCAGTTCATGGATACAAAACTTTCTCAAAAACAGATCACAACAAGTATTAGTGGAAAACAAGGTCTCGGACAGGCTCCCTGTGCTTTCTGGTGTCCCGCAGGGATCGGTCTTAGGTCCATGTCTCTTTCTCGCATACATCAATGACCTACCAGGAAGTGTCAGGAGCCGGGTGCGTCTATTTGCCGACGACACCATAGTTTATTTAACAATTAAATCACAAGCATCTGCACAAACCTTACAAAATGATTTGCACAACCTTGAAATATGGGAAAAAGAATGGTCAATGGAATTCAACCCTGACAAGTGTGAAGTACTCAGAATACACAGGAAAAAGAAACCGGTCATCTTTCCTTACACCCTACATAACACTAAACTGAAAACCACAGAAAATGCAAAATACTTAGGAGTTACAATAAGTAGCAACCTAAACTGGTCATCCCACATAAACAATATCACAAACAAAGCAAAAAACAGCTTAAGGTTCATCAGACGAAACGTCAAAACACAAAACAAACAACTGAAAGAAGCAGCATACAAAACATATGTAAGACCACAGGTTGAATACTGCTCAACCATATGGCATCCATGGCAAAAATACCTCACACACAGAATAGAAATGGTCCAGAGGTCAGCTGCAAGGTACGTTCATAATGATTACCACTATACAAGCAGTGTAACAAACATGATCAAAGAACTAAAATGGTCAACTTTAGAACAAAGGCGAAACCATGCCAGCCTGGTCATGCTACACAAAATAAAAAACAATCAGGTCAACGTTGATCACAATCACCTTACAAACACAAGAAACAGCAAATTCCTCATTCCACAATCAAAAACACAACATCACATGAACTCATTCTTCCCAAGGACTATACGACTCTGGAACGAATTACCGACCGAGATTAAGGCTACCCCAACTGTGCCAGCTTTTATCAGTGGACTAAACAAGTTTTATAGATTTTAAAGTACTTAAAATAAATGTTTAAGTAAGATCTTCAGTTAAATCTTGTTTTCTTTGTTATTAACTTTTATAATTTTAAATGTTCCTGACACGCGCCTGCCTAGTATAGTCAGTATTGACTTTTGGCAGTACTAAGTTGAAGTTGAAGTTGTTCTGTTGTAGAATGTTATCAAAAGCGTAATGCTTTTCATCACAGGTACTCATAATTTAGATATACGTCGGATACCGAATTTTACCATCTTGTTGTAAAGAAGTTTCTGTGGAGATTTATCAAAGATTTGGGCTGAACTTCGACCAAATCAGTCATTCAAACGATCGAAGACACAATTCTTTTGACCTGGCACCGAGTGCCTATGGCCACTGCTTGTATTTACCAGATTATTTCAATGCATTAAACAATCCCAAGTTGTGCTCCCTGATCTGAACTTTTTTACCTAAATCTAATTTTGATGTTTTTTAGTACTTGTAATTCATACTTATCAAATTTTACATCGTTTTGAGCCATTAGGGCACTCATTTTTTATTTGGATGTGTCTTTGGTAAACTTACAATACTTAAAAATTTGTTATTTATATAGCTATTGGCAATAGCTACAGTATAGAAATAACAACTTTTGACTTGTGCACATAAAAAATTGCATTTACAGAAGACACTGCACTGTTAATATGATATATGTTTTCAAAGACTTCTTAGTTACATATGTTTTTGAAATTTCCTCAGGAGTCAGTGTGTTTGGACAGTGGATCATACATGTTAAATTTTGCTGGTTGTTCACAGTGTGGGGAGAAGAGTCACATAGCCATTGTGAACAGACAGATAGTTGAAGATTCTGCTGATGAAGAAACTACAACATACCAGCGTAAATTGTTATTTTATTGTTCGGTTATTATCTGACTATTTTCGGTTCCATCTGCATGTAGCATAATTTCAAGAATTTGCTAAGGGTCAGAATATGCCTGACTCTTGTTACCTGAAATATGTAAAAGCTTTTGACTAAAGTTAGAATAGGTATAATTTTTGACTTGTAATTTAGCTATCATTTTCTTTGTTGTAGTGCATGTCTTCAAGAGAATTTTTTTACGACAAAATTTGATTAAATGTAGTAACAGTTGTATGCAAATTTTCTTTTTAGGGAAAGACGTTTACTTGTCCTTGTAATATTTTGTTTTAAAGTTTTTAGGCGACAGGTTTGCATTCAGATGGCATTCTTTTTTCCTGCGGAATAGTGCACTGTTCCTGTCTTTGATCTGTTTTTAAAGAAAAGATTCCTTATAGTTTGCAACATTAAAAACATTTTTCAGAAATTCAAAAGGAACTGTTGGTATTTTTGTTCAAATAGAAAAAAACATCTCACTGCAAAAATTATCATTACATGGTGTAGGGTGAATGAGTACATTGTTTTAAAAATCAGTATTTTGCCACTTAAGTATCACAATCAAATACATGTAGTTAGTATGATGAAGCAAATCATATTATTATTTAATCATTGCATAATTCAAAATAATGGTTTATGAAGTACTGTCAAAGTCTTTGTGTGTACTTGGCTAGTGCATGTATTTGCTGTTTGAAGTACTTCCATTTAAATTACAGATGTGTGCCAAGGCTGTAACCATGTAATAGCAAACCATGAACATGTATTTAGGATAGAAGAGGATTTTCAGGTATGTGTGGTCTTATGAACATGAAAGTTTGTATCAGAAAGATGCAATGCATCTTGGAAAGGACCACCCAGACAAGGTGGCCATTGTACACTGGACAGTTACAAATCCCCTCTTGAGAAAGTGATCATTCGTATGACGAATGGTGTTGTCGTTTTAATATCAGAAATGTTGAAAGAGTTCTTTTTTATTATTTATATTATTACTTTTGTATTATTATTCCTAAGTCCAGGAGGGGTTATATCAAACAAGCCCCCATCTTAGATACATGAAAGTTCATAACAGAAAGACGAAATGCATCTAGGAAAAGAGCACTCAGAGTGGGATTTGAACTCAGGTCCTCCCGCAACCAACATTCTAACCAGTGAGCCAAGAATCAGTTCCCTAATGCAATTATCAGAGGTTGCAAATTGTTCTTATACAGTTATAGGTGGGTATTCACTGGACCCTAACAGTGGCTTTGACGACTGTTTTGATTTTTTTTTCATTTTTTTCCCCCGTCAGTCCATCTAACAAGTGTTCTTGGATATCCAGCCAGTTTACTTACCAATCTCTGTGCAAGCAGCTACCGGCTTCCTCACTTTGATACATCCAACAAAATAAATCATTTGATTCAATGATTACTTGTACTAGGAAAAATAGGCACTAGTTACATCAAATTCCTCCTTGCGGTGCCCCAAGATAGCCCTGTTCTATTCAGTTTCTATCTGTACAATACAGTAAGCTGCTTTGACTAAGCTGCAGAATGACAGGGGTTGTCTAGATACGTAAAATTGCAGCACAATTCTTTCTCTCAGTTTATTCTACTTTATTTAGAACAATCATCGCTGAAAAATGATTTACTGCATTTTGGAAAATTGAGTCAACCATTCATAGGTAAAGAAAACTTGGCATGTTTTGAACATGTTAAATCTCTAGTAATGAACTTGTTCATTCACAACAGCAAAATTGAAGGTTGCATTAGTATTATTTGGTAACTAAGGCACTGAGGCACAACAGTCACAACTAAACAAGATTTATATTTAGGTTTAGGAGGTTTCTTAATCTTGAAAGGTCTCAAAAAAGCATTTTATTGACACAAATGCAGTTTTCTTCTTTCAGAAAAGATAATGAACACATACCATGCATTAAGTAGAAATTCTAGTAATAACAGAACTACAAGATTTTACAGTTACAGCACGGCATATTTTTATGACCAAGTGCACACCTACTTTAGTTCATATAAATCCAATCCCTGACAACAGAATGTATGAATACCCATCAAAAGTTATCATACACTGAGCTAAGAAAAAGAACCAGGACTCTGTAATGGGATGCTCTCTGTATTTTGCAATGGGCTCCACAATATAAGATTAATCGTCTCTTCAGTGGCAGTTGGTTTTAACAGAAACTAGTACATATGCTAAATTAACTAAATACTTGTAGACGAAACATAAGGATCAGGAAATTGATACTTTGGTTCAGTGGTCTAGAGCACAGCATATTTCTCACATGATGCAGTGGGCACAAGTTCCAGTCATACAGGATGGTTTTTTCCTGATGTATTACATAGTATAATTTTGTTACAGATAGAAGCTCATAAAAATTTGCTTTCAGATCTTTAAAAAGTAGGACTGGTAAAAATGTCACCACCTTAGCTTACCTTAACATATTAACTATTTTCTCATATATTTGAAATATACAGCACATATCAGTATAATTTGTCTATACCGGTACTACAAATTGTTCCCTGAATGATTAGATCACATTTTGTTTGGTAACTTCCAGGTTTATGAGATGCTGTGTCTGTTATGTGGCCGCAGTGATGACCAGAGGAGCATAATGCCATGTGATCCAAGAGGACCCAAACCAGAACATAGTGATTTTGACTGAAAATTTTTGTTCAGAACTCTCTCAAAAACTAGTGCAGTAAAATTCAGCTTAGTGGTACCTTTTGTAGCATTTATTGACAGTGTGAACAGTTTACAATTGTCAGTATGAAATTCAGTCTATTAAAGAAAGGATTATTTATAGTGCACTGGAGCGGAGAAAAAAGTAAAAATATTTATTGAAATAGCAGCTTTTTATGTCTACAGATTTACCCTCTGCATATTGTTTGCATGTTCCCAGAGAGATTCCAAGTAGCATAATAGAAGGTCAAAAACTAAAAATATAAGAATTATTTTAATTTTTGATTAGCAAAGAAAGAACAAGGAAAAGTTCAAGTTTTATGTTGGTGATTACAAGAGCAAACAACCTTTGTAACTCCAAACCTAAAGTTTTGTTCAGACTGTTTACTGTGCCAGCTTAAAGCTTGTAATAGTAGTAGTACTGTATTCCTCTCCCCTTTGAAGTGTTGTCATTAGGATACTGCTTGTGTTTCTTTCAGCTTTAGTTTTTCAGAATGTTGTAGTGTTAACAAGACAACATAAATGTTTGACCATAGACCATAGATGTTTCATGCAGTCAGAAGGGGCTTTTTTTTTTACAAGTATTTCAACAAAATTAGCCATTATTTACTCTTTATTTTAAATAGATTACACTAAAAAGCCTTTATTTTGATAAATTGGTGACTTTTATAAAACCCTTTATTTTTGTTCAGGCCTGCTAGGTGACTTGGATAAATATTACTATTATCTTTTGATGTGCATTATTCATTATCGAATTCAACACAAAAGGTTGGGTTGATAGCAGTAGTCACTGAAAAAAAGACAAACTTGTCCTACTTCATGATTTCAAAATAAATAAGATTTCAGTTGAAATGAAAATCATTTGGCGGCATATCTTCATTTAACAACTAAGTTAAACTTCATATAGAATTCACAAATCTTTGACAATAGAATTTATGTAGTTTAAATTAAAATGCTAAATGGATCTCATTAAATGTGTCACAATTTGCTTGTCTGAAACACCTGTTTCACATCTGTCATGACGGTGGAGTCTCAGAAGTAAACATTGTTCTTTCTGGTAAAGACAGCATTGACATTATTTTCCGAAAGGCACCACAATTTGAATTCAAGTCAGTTGGCTGTAATCTTGAATGATTGAATGACAGACATAGGAATTCTTGTTAAGTCCCACTGGTAGTAAATGTGGTAGGTATATAAAATATTCTTGTATACAAAAACTAAATACAATTTGCCAAGGCTGAAAAGGGTTTAAAGTTGTAAAACTTATAAAATATCCCTTAGTTTCTATCAGTTTTAATAGTAGTTACTGAGATGTGGAAAGAACAGAGTTGTGCATACAATAGTTAACATTTGTCACAATGCAGGTACCAGGGTGACTGCAAAAGACTTACAGTAATTTAATAGTCAAGCTATACAGAACTATCACCAAAAAGGCAGACTTATGTGAAAGAGAAAACATCAAATATATGTAAAACAAAATACCATTTTAAACTTTATTTCTTGAGCTTTAATATTACAAAATTACAAAAATAAATATATACAGAAATAATTTTTCAGTTTTGCATAGATATATTACTCTTTAGTTAAATAAGATACTACATATACCACAAATTTCAATATTTCAGCAGAATCAAAACAGTGATTTGTTGTGAGTTGACTTGTGAGCACTGCCCTCACGGTGCCAGCTGACAGCTTATCTAAATGACAAATATCTCCAAACTTTTGTGAGTATCAGTCCTTGGCTCACTAATACTTTGTGTATTGACCTACACTAAGAGAACCGAAATGTTACAATAATACTTATCATAGAAACATTGTTACAAAGTTTGACAATGATTTAAAAATATTTATACAGTTACAAATCATTCATCAGGTAATTGAAAGTAGCTAATTATAGGCCTTATCTATGAAAATAAAGGGAGACAATATCACAAGACTAATATAATTAGCACAATTATTCATATCAATTACATTTAATTACTCGTGAAAATCCTGTGCCAATGTAAGACAAAGCATGCTCATTTGGTCCAAAGCAAGGTTTATATATTATATTCTGTTATAAACAGGCAAAGTATCATTTACACAAGTGCCATTAAAGAAAAAGCATGCACACTCGTAAGTACGGGAAATTCCCTTGCACTAGTAGTAAACAACTTCATAATAAATAAAAATTTAAGAATAAAACTCAATGAGAATAGATAGTAAGTTTTGGATATGCAAATGTTATATCTTGACAACTGCTGTTTATCTATTGAAATAGGGTTTTACTTACAATCACTGAATCAGTTTGTCACACAAATGAATAAAAGGCTGTTGGCTGTTAAGTATGTGGTATATTTTAGCTTTTCTTGATTTACTTGATATATAACTACAGAATTACTTTACAATTAGTGTTGGCAATCAGTCTAAGGGCTAACTGGTAATTAATCTATCATTTCTACTGACAGATTAATGATCAATCAACTCCTGATTTTTCAACATGAATGAGGTCAATTTTGTTCCTGCTGTAATATAACCGTAGATCAGATTTTGATAAACTCACTAAGTCTTGCTTGAAGTTTAACTGTTAAAATACATATTTCATGTCGTTTTTTTTTTTTGGTTTGAACCTAGTCTAACATTTTCTTTCAAACAACATAATAAATTATTCATGATGACAGATTCAAACCATCGATGACATAAATAAAATCATGTTTTCATTGAATAAAACACAGACACTGTCTGACCCATGCAATTTTGAGAAAAATGCCACTCTAAGTAGCATGGGAAGTGTTTTCCTGGCCTAAAAGAAATAGAATAGTTAAGTTAGTTTTGATAAAGAATTTGAGATTATTTCATTTCAGATAAAAAACTAGAACTGTGTCCATAGGACACGGATGCCCCCACTATGCATAAGTGCTCATAAACAAGAGCATGTATATCCTGTATGTAAGATTTTTTCTGTACATATACCTAAAATGATCTACAGGTAACCTTATGTACATGTTAAATTAAATTACAAATGTAAAATTTAAATGTTCAATTATTTATATGGTATATAGTGAAAAAATCAACAAAGGGCCATAATTCTGTTAAATTTGGTCACAGCAAAAATTCCTTCCATTACTACCATCTACACATTAAAGCTGTTCATCCCTGGAAGTTTAAGCAGAATCTGCCATCCGGTTTAAGAGGAGTTGCGTTCACAAAATTTCTATATGGTATATAGTGAAAAAAATTAAGAAGGGCCATAATTCTGTTAAATTTAGTCGCAGCAAAAATTCCTTCCTTTACTACCATCTACACATTAAGGTTGTTCATCCCTGGAAGTTTAAGCAAAATCTGCCATCCGGTTTAAGAGGAGTTGCGTTCACAAAATTTCTATATGGTATATAGTGAAAAATCAACAAAGGCCCATAATTCTGTGAAATTTGGTCGCAGCAAAAATTCCTTCCTTTACTACCATCTACACATTAAGGTTGTTCATCCCTGCAAGTTTAAGCAAAATCTGCCATCCGGTTTAAGAGGAGTTAGTTGCATTCACAAAATTTCTAGTGAAAAAATCAACAAAGTGTCATAATTCTGTTAAATTTGGTCGCAGCGAAAATTCCTTCCTTTACTACCATCTACACATTAAGATTGTTCATCCCTGGAAGTTTAAGCAAAGTCTGCCATCCGGTTTAAGAGGAGTTGCGTTCACAAGATTTCGGGACGGACGGACAGACGTACGGACGGACCGACAAGTGTAAAGCTATATGCACCCCACTTTGTGGGGGCATAAAAAAACAGAAGTTATTTTGACTTAACAAAATTACTTTTTACAGACACTGCGAAACAATATATCAAGATCTTGTATCGAAACAAACTGTTTCTAATATATCTCTATCTTATATTGAAATAAACAGTTATCTTTTTTATTTTCCTTGATAATTACTCTAGAGATGTACTTCCTCCATTTATTCTTGGTCAAAGTAATCAGCATCGCACTGCTTAATGCAAATAAAATTTTAACAATAAACATGAGTTTATTTAGGAAATTGATTCTAAGTTTGAGTGATATATTTAGGAAATGGATTTTAAGTTTGAGTGATATACCGTCTGATATAGCACGGTGTCAAGTTCAGATGCATAGTTATTTAATATGAACGAGAAACCGTGATATATATACGACGGTAAATCACGAAAATGTTAACATCTATTTCCATTTTCCATTCTAACACGTAGGTATATTTATAAGGGGCGCAAGTATGTGCACTATTTAAGAGTAACGTTCGCAGTGACGTCAGCGGGCGCGTGCTTGTGTTCAGCATGCTATACTGCCTATGATATATTACGCTCAATTCATTCTTTGTTTATTGTCGGCGAATTGCAGATAGTGTTCGAATGCTGAATATATCATGGTGTCAAGTTCAGATGCGAAGTAATTTAATCAAGAAGGCTGTAGACCTGAGTGATTAAATAATTACACATATGAACGAGAAACCGTGATATATACGACGGTAGATCATTAAAATTTTAAAATCTGTTTTCATTCTAACACATATGTGTATTTATAAGGGGCGCAAGTATGTGCACTATTAAATAGTGACTTTCACAGTGATGTCAGCAGTTGAGCACTTGTGTTCTGCATGATACAACATGTAAGATATATCACACTAAATTTCTTCTATTTCTATTGTCAGTGAAATGCAGATAGTGTAAGAATGTTTATTTAATCTACAATCTTAAAAAAAAAAAAAAAAAAACATCCTTATTTTAAATTGTTACATTTTAGCTACAAAAAGAACCCTTGCATATATCTTACAGACTCAGTAGTTATGACAAATTGTAAACTGTGTCACTAGGAAAATGTTGTAACTCTATGCCATTTTTTTTCTCAAACACATAAAAAAAATTAAAAAATAATGAAAGTAGAGATGTGTCCAAAGAACACAGAAGTCCCTGCTAATTGACACTGTACATAAACTTGGTAAATCACTATTTCACTCTATCCCTATAAGGAATAAGCCAAAACTTCAAGTGTCCACTGTGACTATGAACTTTGAGCGAGCAACATACTTCTTGCACATGACAAGTTGACTTCATATGATGATCACTTATGCCAAATTATTTTGAAATCCAACCATGCACAACAAAGTTAATAGCCGGACACGAACAACTTTTTCACTCTATCCATATAAGGAATAAGCCAAAACTTCAAGTGTCCACTGTGACCTTGACCTTTGAGCGAGCGACATGTTTCTTGCACACAACACATAGACTTCATTAATGATCACTTATGCCAAATTATTTTGAAATCCAACCATGTATAACAAAGTTATGAGCCTGACACCAACTTCTATTGTATGTGCCCACACACACACACACACATACACACAGACAGGGTAAACACTACATGCCCACTTGCCATTGTCATGGCGGGGCATAACAAAAAATTACCACATGAGTCAGGTGGTGAAAACATGCACCGAATAATATATACAAAATATTCCAAGTAGACTAGTTTTTAAACAAAATATCTACTTATTCATTGATATAAAAAATTTGAGCAAAAAAAAATCTGACAAAAAGTCAAGTCAACTGTGCAAATTGTTAAAAATGTAGGTTTCTGATTTAATTAGATTTAACAGAAGTTTAAACAATGGATATTTTACAAATCAATATTCTCATACTAAAATTTAATAAATACTGTGTAACCCCACATCAGCCATATTTGTCAGACATATAAATTGGCTTATTATATACCTGCAAACTGTAGGATACAGGAAAAACTACATAAGCTATCAGTATGTACTATTTCAATTCTGCTGTTATCAACATATGCCGAAAATTTGTTAAGAATATGGAAGACAAATATACAAACTTGATATGTTTTAATGTTTGGTTTTCTTCTTTCATGGGTAATTACAGTGGCTACAAAACACTTAAAGCAATCAGGCAGACAAAGGGTATGTGCATCATATATATATATATATATATCTTTGAAAAATTGAACCACAAAGTTTAATAACTACTTTTTAAAGTAATTCTTACATCTCAGTTGAAGACCCAGTAACAAGTGATTAAGATGAAATGGAAATTCTCCTACAAAGGACAACACAACAGCAGCCAATACTCTGTATAATCTGGACACGCATGTTGAAAGAACCATTCCTTTCATCAGCCTCAGTCTCATTTTTTCTTAATATTTACTTAGATCTGTATCCCTTAATCAGTAATGGTGACTGAAACCATATGTATTCTGAATCCGAGATAGAAAATCCATCTGTACTTCCCTCTCCCAGACTTGAAACTGAGCATTTCTTCAGATTATCACTTCTCAAGTTAGTCTGAGAGCTCCCTGACATTAAACTGGTCTGTGACAGTATTGAACTTGCTGAACTTGACTTCTGCATCTTTTTGTTATCTCCTGAACAAAAACCACTATGATCTGTGTCGACTACAGGGGTCATGTCTTTTGAGCTTCCTTTAGTATCTGACTCACTGTTACTTGCACAAACTGTTACATTGGCTGACAGATCTTTGACATCATTTGGGTTTACAATTTCGACATCATGGTCAGAGTCAATACAAACATAGTCAGCAGTGACTGAACCTTCGCTGGAATGGGACGTGGTTTCTACAGTGGATATATGTGAAACTTCATCACCTTCATCTATGAATGAATCAAATGGTTCAAACCCAGACAATTCAACTATTGAAAAGTTAGTAGACAGGTCATGTGAACCCTGTCCGCACTTGCTCTGCAGGCTGAATTCAAACTGCCTGCCACGTATCGGAAGCTTGTAAGTTGGTTTGGGGTAAAACCATGACAACTGTGATTTTCTTGGAGCATATAACAATAAGGAGACGTTTGTTGGTGAAATCTGCTTTATCTCTCCTAATGGATCCTGCATAATCAACTGTCTAAACATTGTTTTTACACAAGTTTTTCCTGACAGGTTATCAGCTTCTGGATTCAAGGGAGGTAACTGGATTATAAAAACTTCTTTTGGCGATAGAGCTGTGGCCCCAATGGCCACTACTACCTTCTGTATTTCAGGGCAAACATCAAATGCTTGACAGACTTTCAACTTTGTTTCATCTAGTTTGTTCACAAGATCAAAAGCTTTTTTTGTCTCCAGGCGGCTTATTAAAGGCATGCCCTTAACATTTCCCTGAGTAACCTGAAGAAGAAAAAATTTAAACATTTTAACATGACATGAGATAACAGTAGAGTAGCATTACACAATAAGCAATTTAGCGGTAACACACATCTGCATTACCAAAACAGAAAAAGAAACAAGAAGCTCTATCTAATGTAATGAAAGGAAACGCATCACTGTAGTATATTTCACAGAGTCAAAACTTTGTAGAAATTAAAGTTTTTTAAGGATTCAAGATGACCTACTAGTCTACTATAAGAATGACGAAAAACCAGAATGGAACGATACAGATGAGCTAATTTTGCGAGTAAGAATACCTTCTTTAATTTGGTTTTAATATAATCAAATGTGCTTTAATTTGTACATTAATACTGATAAGTTTTCACAAATCTTTTTCTTTTTCAATTTTGGTATACTGTAAGAAAGTGAAGAACCTAGTAAAACTGAAAAAGTATCATTCAGGCCACCATACTTTTAACCATTTATTCCTATCTTTAATATATATGAAAAAAACATCCCAATTATTGGATCACTGACAAAAGAATACAAGAGCCAGTCGAACCGGGTGATGCTCCCCGAATAGGTTTTGGAAACAGAATAGTGTGTCCATAAAGTCTTTGCCAATTTCGCATAAAGATACTATGTTATTGGTAGTTGCTGAAAAAGGTTAAAACTGTTTAAATATGCAATGAAGAATGTAAGACAGATACCATTTTATTCTTTACTTTTCTATCAACTCAGACAGTGGCAGTCCTATCCAGACAGTGTCATGGTCACTGAAGTAGGCTGGTGACAGGTAAACCAGTTTTTGATACCTCTTGTAGTTTCAGAGTTATGTCCCAGACAAAGTTCAAAGGGCATTAACTTAAAAATTAGGCAATGCAGAGTTATGGTTCTTATGCATTGCACTTCTACTCAATAAGATCTATCTACTTACACAGTTTCTTGTTGATACTTCTTTTAGTTTCAGAGTTATGTCCTGGACAAGAAAGTGCGGACAGACATACAGACATGCGGACGGACAATCTACATGTACCTACCAAGTTTCTTGTTGATACTTCTTGTAGTTTCAGAGTTATGTCCCTGACAAAGTTCAAAGTGTAAAAATGAACAAAGGGCAATAACTCAAACATCAGGCAATGCAGAGTTATGGTTCTTATGCAATGCACTTCTACTCAGTAAGATCTATCTACCTACAGAGTTTCTTGCTGATACTTCTTGTAGTTTCAGAGTTATGTCCTGGACAAAAAAATGCGGACGGACATATGGACGGACAAAGCGGCGACTATATGCTCTCCTTTTGGGGAGCAAAAAAAAAAATATTCAGCAATAGTCACATATCTTTTGAATGGGTTAAAACACAACAAAACTTATCCAAGATTGTGTAATAAATTTCTCTCATAAATTGTGATATATCTGTTTAATAAACTTGGCAACAAATACAAATGTACCTGGTCAAAACAGTCCTCTATCATTTCAATCTATAGAATTTTAGATGAGAGTGGAGACATTGGCTGGTGGCCTGTAGCATTATGTAAATAAAAGTTGCACTGTCTTACACAAAAATATCATTATATTTTTTACACTTTCATCAGATCTAAGAAGTTTGACTTTATACCTATTTCAGAACTTTATACAATCAGTAATGGCACCAACAATTATTAGTTTAATTCATCACATGATTTTTCTGGAATAAAATTTGATGCAATTTAATGAAATACTGAGCCGATTTTGTACTGTCAATATTACCACACATATCAAACATCCAAAAGATCATCATAATGGAGGACTGTTCTGACAGAATTCATGTTGCTGTCTTAACCCTCATAAAACTTAAATGAAGTGAAAGAAAAACCATCTACTAATTAAAATTCCACTAAAATACAGTAGACATTGTATTAAACAATAACCCAAGGGACTGCCAATATGTGATCTCTTAACAGAATGGTCATTCAACAGATTTTAGTGTTTTGAAACAAGAATTTATATGTTGAACTGTTGCTGAACGTTCTGATTTTTTTTCTGCATTCTGAGTTTTTCCAACCTCTAATACCGCAGTTATTTTTCTTGCACTTTTTGTTTTAGAAAGTTCAATAATTGAAAACCTCTCGTCTAGATTTAAAACTTTATGCTTCAATGTTGACTCCTTGACTGCAAAAGCTGTAATGAAAATATGTGATAAATGTGGTGAAAAATTTTCTGGCTGTGCAAATTGATTGTTAGCTCGACAGGCTGATTGAGTACAGATGCAAACAAACTCACTAACAAGACAGGTACATGCCTACAGGCAGTTAAAGTCTGACATGATCATTTAATAAATTTTATTTGATGTATCTTTTTCTGTTGGGAATGGTTTTATGTGGCTGCTGGATGCGTTATGAAAAGGTCATTTAATGGGATGAAATTATAAAGTCAAAACATTCAAGCAGGATTTCATGCAGTTGTTTAAAAGAAAATTCAACAGGTGCTTGCATGTACGATGTCTACTGTATCAGAAACTAGTTTTTGTTTTAGCTGTAGAATTCATTTGTGGCTCTGCATATGTGTGTTGATAAAAATCAATAACTAGTGAAGAGAGATGTCTCCACTATTTCAGTTCTAACATTTTAAACAGTAATAGGATTACACCTGAATCAGAACTATCCAAAATATGTGTATGCAGGAATATTTCAACTACAGTACTGGGTCATAGGCTTGAGAGTACAGTGAAACTCCATATACAAGCAAAACTGCTTTATCAATATTTTGTACCATAGTGTAAAGTAGTGATGTCAGTTTACAAGGATGATAGTCCAACTAATCAGACTTGTCGAAGAGACATCAAGAAAATTTTTGACTTGCGATGTCTTTTTTTCCATGGCGTAACAGTTTGACAATAATAAAAAAAAATGTCCATAAAATGGGTCCAACTGTCAATGCCAAATAAATTAGGCTACCAGAGAATGCAATTCTCCAGTGGCAAACACTGGATGACTGTATGAACTGGTACATAACTAAGACAAAGGTTTAAAACACTCCTGAAATTAAAAAATACACAACTTAAATTCATGCCCAAGAACCAAAAATGGGCAAGTGCTAGTCCTAGCATGTTACTATTTTCTTCCCTAGATCGTGATTTTTTATGACTGTCTATGATTTTCGTGATGAATGGAAAGAGTAAAACATAAAATATCATAAAAATTGGATGCTAGAGGTGAAAAGAATAACGTGATGGCTAATTTATTGCCATTTACAGCCTTACCTTTTGAGAAACTTCATGTTTGATTTGTTTAAATGAAAATGGGATCTGTTGCCGTTCAAATAAAATATATAACAGTAATTCATATATCAGTTCGGCCCTTACGCAAGACTGCAACCCACCCTCAAAATGGACTGGAAAAGAAAATGATGCATTTTCTTTCCGTTTCATGTTTTGAAAATCCATACTTTTGGCGAGCTTGATTGATGCATATCATGCGGAATATATTCGTGTTTTGAAAATCTAATCGAGTTGACACTGTTGTTACATCAGTAGTCTATATACGAAAAAAGTGTTAAATGCTTAAATCTAAAGCCATTTCTTAGCTCTAGTTTCAATATATTGATTTTATTCTTGGATTTTTTTTCCAGTGCACTGTTTTAATGAGAACATGTTTAACCGCGTTTCATTTTGTCTTGCCGGGAACATATGATTATATGCAGACCCATTTCTCACAGTCAAAATTCAGTAACATAAAGAGCCATCTTCAATCATAAGAAAAGGTGAGAGACTTGTTTGTCGACAGTTAAATGTTCAATTTTATTGTAATTTACAATTTGTAAAGGAGTAAACACGCTACGGAGACTGAATATAAATTTTTAATTCAATGCAATTACTGTAAAGCCACTATATAGTTGTCAATAAATAAACTACTCAAAATTTGATAGGGATCACTTTTTAGTTTATTCATATGGCAAAGCCGACCTGTCCAGCAGATTTTGATTGTTTACCTGTACATGGCTCGAGATGCACGGGAAAAGCGATACCCTTGGAAAAGTGGTGCACCGCGGGCATGTACCTGCATGTACACATCCGTTTTATTCAGACTTCGCTTTTGCATGGTAACGTTTATATCGAACCTAGCATTGGTCATGGCAAATCTATGGCAAAGACGGCGTATTGACGATAAGGAGATGAATAGGGGGGTAGGGATGCTTGAGGCTGGGCACGTGGCAGGTGTCCTTGGGGTGTCCCAGAGCACCGTTGCCAGGATGTAGCGACGGTTTCAAACTTACGGGCATGTCACGCATAAGCATGGCGGAGGACGTCAAAGGTCCACAACTCAGCGTGAGGACCGTTTTCAGCGGTTGTCGTTCAAGCGCGACGTCAGCGCTTTGTTACCGCTAATGCTCCTAAAATGACCTACAGAATGCCACTGGTGTAAGACTTTCCACTCAAACCATCAGGAACCGTCTTCATACAGCTGGCATGAGGGCTAGAAGGCCGCCCCAGCAATCCGAATCCCATTGACGCGAAACCACATCCAGGTACGTCTTCAATGGGCCCGCGATCACGCCAGGTGGACGCTGCATGACTGGACCCCAGTGCTGTTCACTGACGAGTTTAGATTTTGTGTGGACTTCACTGATAGGCGAGTGCGGGTATGGAGATCCGCCAATGAGCGTTTGGCACCCGTATGTGTTGCTACCCATGACCGTCATGGCGGGGGCTCGGTCATGGTGTGGGCGGGCATTAGCATGCAGGGAAGAACGGACCTGCACATTGTTCAAAACGGCACATTGACGGCTGTACGATACGACAATGAGATATTAGATATCTGCTCGCCCAGTCCAGCCAACCATGGTCCCTGGGCTACAGCAGGCCCTTCTGGACGAGTGGGCTCGACTCTCACAACAAAGCATCCGGAGACTCATTAGCAGCACGAGAAGGCGGTGCAAAGCAGTAATCCAAGCAAACGGACACCACACGCGATATTAAAGCAAAATTCAGGCCATAGACTTGATTTTTTCCAAAAAGTTCCATTTCATCTCCTGTCTGTGTTATCCCAAATTCGTGCCCCTCCCACGGCTTAGCCTCTGTCACGCTTCAACGGTTTACAGACTTGCTCATTTTTTGGTACCAAACTGTTGTCATATGAACATATTTTCAGAATCACAACAAAAAATATAACCTTTCAACCTTATGTAGTAAATATATACATTCTTATAAGTGATCCCTATCAAATTTTGAGTGGTTTATAATGCAATGGTAGTGGCAAGCAATTATTATATTATTTTTAATAATGAAAGGGGATGGAAATTGAGTCATTTCTCAAAGTCAATCACAGAAAACCGAATTTAGGCCTGCTCGATTTCTTAATCATTTTCACATTTGTACTTACCATGTGACTCGCTCATCGTCTCTTTGATCGGTCACTTCCCAGCCCTTCATGAATTTTGTTTTCAGATCTGAACCAGCTCTTGTTTCCTGACGTACGGCTACTTATCTTATACCACCATGAACAGTTTTTATCAAAATCATTCGCGTCCAAGACGTTTAGACATCTAACATGAAAAAGTGATCTTGAATCTTATACCAAGCGTTATCATATTCAATCCTATTTGAATGACCCTGATCTACGTGATTTTTGTTCTTGAAAAACATGCCTAGTTATATATTGTCTGCAACTTAAATAAAACCGACTTCTGATGTTTTCTGGGATCCAGTAAGTATATACTAGCGCCATAAGTGTGGAATGTGGAAAGTCATCGGAGACTCCGTGGAGTGATTCGAACCATCGATTACTGACCTCAACACTCAGAATAAACGTTTTGTGTCTTAGCCAGGCTAAAGCAATATTAATCCTAAGCTATGTTACATTTGACGTAGTCCAACTAATTGAAAATTAATTAGGCTACATTTGACAAATTTTAAATTCACCACGTCAAAAGGGAAAAACCAACAGAAAAAAAAGATATTATTCTGTATATCTTTTTTATTGACTCATTCACTATGGAATAATAAAAAAAAAAACCTCTTTAATTAAAGAGGACCTTATGTTCAAAAAGAATTTTTCAGATTCAAAGACACTAAAAAGTGTTCAAATAGAATAACTCACTATCCACCCACAGTCTACAACAACAACTCTGGACATAAAGACTCATTTAAATGTATTCAGTTTATCTGTTCTTCTTAGAATTTTTGACTGACACATTGACATTGTGTAATCATTATCCCTCAACGAATGGCGAGCGATATTGTCTTAGCGTTGTCTGTCCGTCCTTCAGTCCGTCACAGCTTGTCCGTGTGGAGCCATAACTTTAAAACTTTTGCAAGGATATAGTCGCAACTTGGTGGTATTATAAATAAAAACAGAGGAACGATGCAAGTCAAGCGCCGTCATTATTTACAAACTTTTAGCTGAGTTATAGCCCTTTGTTTTACAAATGAATGCAGCTCTGGTATATCAGTCTGTAGTAGTATATCCATAGTGATTTGATAGATTTAGTTAGATTTAGTACAGTAGGATTGTAAAAGACAAAAGCGGAATGATGCATGTCAATAGCCGGTACAATTAACACTTTCATACCTGAGTTATAGCCCTTATATATATAGATGTTTTAAAAATGTAAGCAGTGGGTCCATCTGCAACCATCACTCTGTAATGCTTTATTACAGTTGATTTAAACTTTTTATGCTAATCAATAAAAATAGGAAAGACTTGAAAAATCACAAAGACTCCGATATAGTCAGCTTGATCTGTAGAGTACATATTCCTTAAGTCTTATATAAGGGCACAAAAAACAACAACAAAAAACAAACAAACAAATATATTTTGTATGTTTTCTTTAACATTTGACCGACGTCACGGGAAAAGGGCACTCGGGCATTTGGTATACTATTGAAATATACTGAATAGAAAATCAGCAAAAATGGCAAAATTTTTGTACTCTTCCAATCTAAAATTAAAGTGAAATATTGATAGCCTGAATATTGTCCTTCACAAAAATGACTATTTTGTATCAAATTTCTTGATTACCATTTCCATGGCAACAGTTTTGGGGGACAGTTTTTTCCTTGCATAAAATTATATCAACTGAACAAAACACAATTTTGAATGATAACAATAATATTTTTGTAAAAATGTTGGATACACTGAAAAGGTATACAATCTTAAAAATAAAATAGGTGAAATATGCCATGTTAATCTTATTCCAACTGGAACGTAGATATATTCTGACGTCAAATTATGGTGTGTGACGTCATTTTAAAGAACATCAAATTTGCCCATGATGTTCCTTTGCACTATGCAGGAAGCTGAAATTTTCAGACATTAATTCTGGGATATCTTTTGTTCAAAACAAGTAAAAAGGTCAGTTTCCAAAAGTTATGTCGGAATGCCTTTTTTCTGTGTCGTTGGTCATTTGTGAATGTACATGTTCAATAAATCTGTTTATCTATTAAGCCTTTTTTTTATCTGTCGCCTCCTTCCTGCAACTTCCAGATGCAACTTATCTTCTGGTGGGATATATAAATTTTCTTAAAATTTTCATGTTCATTCAGTATCATTCAAATTCACATGATCTTAAAGGAAATGGAGTACTCTATAGATTAAGGGCATGGCTCTTTGATACTGTGGCCAGGGCTATACTCCCTGAAATACCTGACGAAGTCAGACTAGGGCTTTCAAATTAGAATGTAATCAAAATCGTACAGATTGGCAGTGAAATAAAACCAGATTGACATGTAGCTCTGTTGCTGTGTGGTTAGAAATACAAACAGGAATGATATAAGCGAGGATGTTATTACTTTGCCCGTCGTTCGTACATGCATAAACTGTTTTTTCGTTGTAAATTACAAGGCCCTGCAGAAAACTGATCACAAGATAATGTTTGAACACTTTTCTCTGTAAGAAAAATCTTGTTCTTGCAAGATTTTCAAAACAAGGACTAAGTTTAAATAAAAAAATATAGATCTATATATATGTTGGAGTCCGTCGAACGAAGTAAGAAAACTCAAAATAGAAACTGCTAGAAAACAAAACATGGTTTAAATTTTTGCTTCCTTGGTCCTGCGTTAGGCCAGTAAATATTAAAAGTCAATGTTATATCGACACAGGCGAACTTTTCAGTATTTGCAGTCATATATGGCATTTGGCACCAACATGCAAACTAGCAATGTTGCAGGACACTGGAACAGAGTACCTCACGAAATCCCTGCCCATAGCACTGGAAAATCCTCAACTGAATGCTGCATCAGCCTAAAGACGGAACTATTTTCTTTACGCCCACATCGTCAAAATCTGAAACTCAACCAATAGAAATGTATTCTCACTAGCTAGACAGAAAAATCCAAAAATGTTACTAAAATAGCCGTGGTGGAAAATCTTATCTTACGTGGGCTTATCTCGAATGGCTTTAGAATGCGAACTACTTTTTGTATTATTTCAGTCAATTTCGAGAGTTGACATTTTAAATTCATCTGTGTTTACACTTTAAATCACCTGTTCTCTGATTAATTTGCATTTAAATCACTTTAATCCATCAACTTTACTCATCCCTGATGTTTAAACCTACGTAATACGTTTATTTTAATCCATTTTTACTTGATTCGGTGAAACGTGTCTTCGCCATGTGTATAGGAAATTCGGTTATTATGCGGTTTACAAGCATGAATACGCATAAAAAAATAGTTCCAAATATTTTTTGCGTTTGTTAGTATTTTTTGTGTCATGTGTGAGTTAGTGAGAAAAATAATCAATCAATGATAGGTTCTATTACTCCACAAAGAAAAGTCACTGCTGCTTTCCTCTACTAGTATGCATTTATTCCACTTTTTTTTTTAAAAGAGGTTTTGCAGATCTGATAAAAATATTGCAACTCACTAGATTTTCGGAGTCCTTCAAATTATGCCTATTAAGGTTTTCTTGGCCATAAGAGGTTGTTTAGATCATGAGTTTCATCGTTTGCTACTCTTTGCACACAAGGCTGGTAACAAATTCTGTTGAAATATATTGGGTGGCTTTAATAATTAATAGATGGCATTTTTCCCACACACGCGTTCTTCAAACTAGTAGTTTCTTTTTATTTTTGTTAACACCATGTTGACCCTAAAGTGCTGACCTGAGTGTAACTGCTTTGAAAGACAAGTGCAATGTAATATATACTGGCATCTAGCAGTTTCCGTTGGCTAGTAGTATGGTCCTAGGTCGCTCACTTGAAAAGGGACTATCAAACAATTGGGGGATGGGCAAGGAAAGCGGGGGGCACCTAAGGCATGTGTGAAATGGCAGATGGTTCAAATTCAACATAAGATATCTATTTTTTTTAAAAACCAAAAACCCATGGACTCTGCATTCATCGGAGAAATGGAGTGTAAAGAGTGCCATGATTGCCATATATCGATCACCTTTGTTACCAGACAAACATCTCACGATGTCAGCAAAAGTAAGTAATAAAATCTGCTTTCAAAACTCTACACATGGTACAAATGTCATGGGAATAGCTTCAAACAGAAAGAAGGTCAACAGGTCAAGGTAAACCAAGGTCCAATTGGAAGTCTGTATGCAAAACCAAGTGACCCCTGGGACAGGACCAATTTTGACCCAGGGCCCATGTTTTGTATAAACTTGGTAGAGGTCCACTTTACAATGCAACACAGTAAATATCTAAACTGTAGACATTATGGTTTTTGGCAAGAAGATTTTTAGAGTATTTCATACATTTCTCTGAGTAAAATCAAGTGACAACTGGGGAGTGGCCAATGGGGGACATCAGTGGATTATCTACCCTGAATACCCTCTGATATTACATTGGTCCTTCCATTTGGATTCCTCTGCTTTCATTGCTATTTTCTTTTTTGGTATGGTGATAATTAAGCCTAATTATTTGCAATAATGGTAGTCAGATTACACATTTAGTTTAGCAACATGTTACACCATTATGTTTGTTTTTTGATAATCCTAACTTTTTATTTATTATATAAGTGACAATTTTCACAAATAAAAGTCAAGACTACCACAAAGAGAAACAAGGATAAAGTTAGAGGATTTCAAATGAATGGACCAATGTGGACTTTGGTCTACCTTTGATGTTATCTGAGTAAGGGAGATAATTTGTTATCAGGAATGTCCCTCATTCTGACCCGAGAGCCATGAGTTATAAGATTTTGGTAAAGGTTCACTAGATATTGCTACAAACCAAATATTTAAGCTCATTGGCCTTGTGGTTTCAGAGAAGATTTATTTTTTCCCCATTATAACTCTGTGTAAAATCAAGTGACCCTGGGGCCATGATTTGTACAAACTTTGTAAAGGTCCACTAAACAATGGTACACACAAAATATTTAATTTCTAGGTCTTATGGTTTCTGAAAAGAGATTTATTCACCCTATATACAAGTAACCCCTGGGACGGGGCCAATTTTGATAGATTTTGATAAAGGGGCCATGATTTGTATAAACTTGGTAGAGATCTACTAGAAAATGGTCCACATCAACTATCTTAACTCTAAACCAAATGGTGTCTGACAAGAATATTTTTAAAGATTTTCCTATACAAGTCTATGAAACAAGAGGGCCATGATGGGTCTTTTATCACTCAACTGAAAACAACTGCAACTACTTTCTTCACATACCAAATATCTTAAATCCAGGCCATGTGGTTTCTGACAAGAAGATTTTTAAAAGTTTTATCGATGTCAGTCCATATAAAACCAAGGGACCCCTGGGTTGGGGCCAATTTTGATTTTTTAGCTTGGTGACTTTGACCCTAGTGACCTAAACTCAAACCCAAGGGCAGACGCTTAAGATACATACATTCCAAATATCTAAGATATATGTCAATAAATGAAGATTGAAGCAAAGATAATCAAAGCTGTGAAACCATACAGATATGGCAAAATTAGCCTATTCTGGCCCCCCTACCTCTGAAACACATGATGGGATCAGGTCGGTTCAGGAAAAGAAAGGAGATCTATTGTTTAGAAAAGATTTGTGAAAGTCTGGTTGAAACTGAATCAGTTGCAAGCAGAACACAACATGTATGACGTAAGGAAGAGAAATGTTTTTTTAACCTCTGTGACTTTTACCATGACCCATGATGTACCCTCAAACTCCACCCAGTGGTTGTGGTCTATGCATGTTACGGTATCGAAGATATCAGTCAATTAATGAAGGCTCCATAACAAAAAGTACAAAAATCTGTTTTTAGCCTCAATGACCTTGACCACAGTAAATGGCAGAGGTTAATGCAAGGTGCCTATATACTAAATATCTAGGATATCAGTCAATAGCTAAAAGGCTCTATGATGAAAAGTCTATCTTTAGCCTTGGTGGCCCCAGGGGCTGAGCCAATTTTGACCCCAGGAATGAGACTTCAACAAACTTGGTAAAAGTTTAATAGAGGTGTGATAGGCTAGGTTACATATCAAACATCTTAACACTAGGCCTTGTGGTTACTGACAAGAAGATTTTTAAAGTTTTTTTCTTATGCAATTCTTTAAAAAGAATCAAGTGACCCCTGGGCAGGGTCAATATTTCCCCATAAGCATAATTTGTACAATCTTGGTAGAGGACCTATCTACTGACCTATATCCATCCCTGAGCACAAAGTGCTCAGGTGAGCTAAAAACCAGAAGGCTGTAATTTAAGAACAAGTACAATGTACATACATTTGCTGAAGTAATAATTCCATGGACTTTTGATAAATGTGTGAGAAGTATGATCGAATGAATATAATAAACACTTAAGAGTATAATGACATTTTAGTAAATCTGTGACATCTGGACAATGGATTATGCGTGTAACACTCAATCTTATAATGGTAAACATTTGTGACAGAATCCCTTAATTCATGTTGACTAAATGGTCCCTACACACATTTTCATACTCTTATCTGACCTTTGACCACTATCTGTGACTTGACCTTGGCCACAGGGACCTTAATTTTTTGCCCAACACTCAGTCTCACAATGGTGAACATTTGTCCCAAGTTATATTAAAATCCCATGATGTGTGTAAAGTTCTGCTCCGGACAGGCTTGTTCATCTGACCTCTGTGACTTCGTCCTCTGACCTACAGACCAGGTTCATGCGCATAACATTACATCTAATGATGGTGAACATTTGTATCAAGCAATACTTGATGAAGAAGATATGCTCCTAACAAAATCTAGATATTTCATCATCTGTTATGACCTTGAGCTTGCAAAAAAACTCAATTATGTGTGTAATGCTCAGACTCATGATGGTGAACATGTGACAGTATCACTCAATTCAAGATGACTATATAGTCCATACATACATTTTCATATTTTTATCTGACAGTTGACCTTTGTGTGTGACCTTGACCTTTGCCACAGGGACATGAATTTTGCGAGAGACACTTTGGCTCTCAATGGTGAACATTCATGCAAAGTTATAATAAAATTCCTCAATGCATGCAGAAGTTTTGCTATGGACAAGCGTTTTTCATCTGACCTCTGTGACCTTGATCTTTGACCTACAGACCTGGCTTAAGCACTAAACACTACATTTCATGATGGTGATACTACAATCCCTTCATGGACATACAACATATAACCCAAAAATTAACAAAGGGTTTAACTTATAACTGGACAAAGACAGCTATAGTTCTTGTGTTTCAAGTCTATATCTTTAAAGACTAATTGGTTTACAATTTTTGAACTGTCAATCCTATTTTGGAATGTGAACTGTCAGAAGAACAACATATGTAGGGTAATCAATATGACATTGTGGTATGGTATGGTATGGTGAACACTACTCACTCTGACAAGATATATATAAGAGCAATTTAAGCTAGATGTGCAAATAATTACACAGTATTGCTCTTTCATTTTTAAATGTATTTATACCTCATACTACAGAATAACTTGTACATGTAGTTTCTCACAAAATTTCATATTTATCTAAGATCAAGTGCAAACGGCTGTTAAATTATTAATGTTTAAACAGATTTTTTTAAAAACTATATGCCTGCAATTTAACAAAATAAATATATCTAAAAAACTGATATAAGGATCAATTAACATACACCAGACAGCAACCATAACAATCTTATGCCGAGAGCAGCCTGAACTTGAGAAACTGTTTATAACCAATTGATTGATTTCTTAATTGTTTTACTATCACAGACATATACTTCAGGTAACTTAAGTTATAGTTAAATTAACTTTTTAAGTGACTTCTTGAAGACAGATTACATAACAACACTTCAACATTAGGCAGAGTTATGGGTACCAAAACTGCCCATCATTCACCAGTTGGTACAACTTAATGTTAGATACCGGAATGTGGCAAAGAAAATCATTGCTGAAACATGCACATACTGTTTCAATAAAACTGTTGAATAATTAACAATGACAAATTGAAGTTACAAAAGACATTTGAATTAAAGAGGTATTCAGCTGCAAAGGTTTATTTTCTACAGATTATTACTCACACAGGCTGTTCAAAAAATGTTCATATTAACTCACTGTCAGTAAATTAAATGTATTTAGTTATGTAACACCTGCATTTGACTTGTGACCTGTCCCTTCAGTTTTCAGTTTATATCTATGAATATCATGTTCTTCATCGAAATAGACATCCCCAGTTAGAAAATGTTTCTCACACTCCTTGTACCAGTCTTCTATATTAAACTCTGGGAAGAAAAAATTCATTTCCTTAAAAGCCGTTTCATCTGAGTCTGACCCATGTGTGGAGTTCCGTGTGTCCGTCAAACCAAATCTTCCTCTAATACTATCAGGATCATCATGTATAGTCTTAAATACCTTAGTTGCTCCCATAAGTTTCCTCCATTCTGCTATGGCATTTTCACGAGCCAGAATGTGAGTACTTATAGGCCCACTTGACATAAATGACACTAGCCTGTTGTAAAAGAATCTCCCTTCATGCTCTTTGTAGAATTCTTCCACTCTAGACTTTGTCAGATGCATACGTTTCGATCGAATAAACAAGAAACCCCTATGATGAATCATATCTTTGATCTGATGAACTAAATGTGGGTGAGAAACCACATTTGGTTTTAAGATAGCAAGAGTTAGCTGCAAACGCTTTGCCGTAGACATCTTGAAATAATCACTTTCCACTGTAACAAATATTTGCTTGTGCGTGACACTGATATAAAACAAATTGTGAAATTATCTTGTCTGTATGATAAGAAACTCTCCCTTGGATTTATCTGTCTTTCATACCAGCTGCTTCCTTTAGTTTTTCAGTCAAAAGCTGAGTTTTTTTCTTTTGATCTTCCAACTGGAATTTTGTAATGCTGTATTTCTGGAAAAAGAAGTTAATATAAATAAGTAATAGATAAAAAACTTAAAACTAAATTGATGATTCAACTACAAGCACACATAATGAATATAAGGAAAGCCTTGTAGTGCTTGCATGAGAACCACCTTGAAGTTCATCACAATTTTAAACAAGAGGGCCATGATGGCCCTGGATCGCTCACCTGAGTACTTTGGCTGTAGGTTTGCTGTTAAGCAGTATTTCATTTTTTTAATTGAAAATATATAAGTGCCTTCAAACCAAATATGTAAAATATCAATCAATAAATAAAGGCTCTATGACAGAAAGTAGAAATATCTATTATAAGCTATGGTGACCTTGACCTCGACCCAGTGACCTCAAACCCTACACATGGATAGAGGTCCATGCAAGGAACCTATATACTGAATATCAAAGATATTGGTCTATAAATGAAGGCTTTATGAGGTACAGTAGATAAATCTATTTTTAGCCTCCGTGACCTTTATTCTTATCTAATAATGTGAACAGCCAAACAAGCTTTCTGACAAACTGCCAGGATATTTGGACTGAAACAGTAGCCTCTAGAGCCTTAACAAGATATTTCTATTTTTGGGCTCTGTGACCTAGTTTTTTACCCCAGATGACCCATAATCGAACTTGACCTAGAAACCAACAAAATAACCTTTCTGACATATTTCCAGAATATTTGGGCTGAAAATGTTACCTGTAGAGTGTAAACAAGGTTTTTCCAAATTTAAGCTCTGTGACCTAGTTTTTGACCCCAGATGACCCATATTCGAAATTGGGCTAGAAATCATTGATACAACCTTTCTGACATATTTCCAGGATATTTGGGCTGAAAATGTTACCTCTAGAGTGTTAACAAGATTTTTCCATATTCAGGCTGTGTGATCTAGTTTTTGACCCCAGATGACCCATATTCGAACTTGACCTAGAAATCATCGAAACAACCTATCTGACATATTTCCAGAATATTTGGGCTGAAAATGTTACCTGTAGAGTGTAAACAAGGTTTTTCCAAATTTAAGCTCTGTGACCTAGTTTTTGACCCCAGATGACCCATATTCGAAATTGGGCTAGAAATCATTGATACAACCTTTCTGACATATTTCCAGGATATTTGGGCTGAAAATGTTACCTCTAGAGTGTTAACAAGGTTTTTCCATATTCAGGCTGTGTGACCTAGTTTTTGACCCCAGATGACCCATATTCGAACTTGAGCTAGAAATCATGGAAACAACCTTTCTGACATATTTCCAGGATATTTGGGCTGAAAATGTTACCTCTAGAGGGTTAACAAGGTTTTTCCATATACAGGCTGTGTGACCTAGTTTTGGACCCCACATGACCTATATTCTAACTTGAGCTAAAAATCATCTGAACAAGCTTTCTGACAGTTTTTCAGGAAATTTGGGCTAAAAATGTAGCCTCTAGAGTGTTAACAAGGTTTTACCATATTTGGGCTGTGTGACCTAGTTTTTGACCCCACATGACCCATATTCAAACTTGAGCTAGAAATCATCAAAACAACCTTTCTGACATATTTCCAGGATATTTGGGCTGAAAATGTTACCTCTAGAGTGATAAAAAGGTTTTTCCATATTTCGTCTCAGTGACCTAGTTTTTGACCCCAGATGACCCATATTCGAACCTGGGCTAGAAATAATCCAAATAACCTTTCTGACATATTACAAGGATATATGGGCTGAAAATGTTACCTCTTAAGTGTTAACAAGGTTTTTCCATATTTGGGCTCTGTGACCTAGTTTTTGACCCCAGATGACCCATATTCGAACTTGAGCTAGAAATCATGGAAACAACCTTTCTGACAAATTTCCAGATTATTTGGGCTGAAAATGTAGCCTCTAGAGTGTTAACAAGAATGTTCTATTTTTGGGCTCTGTGACCTAGTTTTTGACCCCAGATGACCCATATTTGAACTTGAGCTAGAAATCATAGAAGCAACCTTTATGACAAATTTCCAGATTATTTGGGCTAAAAACATTACCTCTAGAGTGTTAACAAGATTTTTATATTTTTGGGCTCCTTGACCTAGTTTTTGATCCCATATGACCCATATTCGAACTCGTCCGAGTAATTACTGGGAAAAACATCCTGACCAAGTTTCGTGACAATTGGAGCAAAAATGTGACCAGTAGAGTGTTAACGAACTAAATGTGAACGGACGATGGACGACAGACGACGGACATTCATCGATCCTAATAGCTCACCCTGAGCCAGCTCAGGTGAGCTAAAAATCTATTATCTTTTGATTATATGTTATCAGTACTAACTATTTTGTATTTACAGAAAACAATTTTATGTTTAAATTTTTCAGATAAATTGACTAATTTCCCAGTGTAACCAAAATGACTATTAGTCATTAGTCATGTTTTCTTGCTTATTTTTAAATATACATTTGCACTGTTTTGTTTTTAATCAACTCATTTCAGACACTATACTCCATTATCATAACTCAAAAATAAAAGCATTTTTTTACCACAGATGAGAAATAGCTTGAGCTGTGCAAGTTTTAGTTAAAAGTAAACACTGAGGGCAAAGATGGCCTGAAATAGGACAAATTAGTACAATTACTCAAACCCATCATAAGAAATTCCAAATCAACAATACAAGGAATTAGCTCACGAGTATAAAAGCACAAAATTGGTGTAATGTCTTGGATTTACATTTAAAATAAAAGAGACAGCTGGACAATGCTACATGCCAATTATCGAAGCATTAGGCTTTACAGTGTATGACTCAGATTTAAAAAGATTTTTCTAAACATAATCTTTATGCCACACAGGGCCATATGCACCAAGATTTTCTGGCTAAAAAAAGCTAATGTCAAGCTTATTCCCTGTAATAATGTCATTTACAACAATTCTGATAGACAAAACTAAACAATGCTACACACCAAATTCTAGAACCCTGTGGTAAAAAGTGTAAGACTTTTAAAAAGTTTTTATTTATTTTAGACTACTTTAACATTGTGACCCCAAGAACAGTGCTGATAAGGACCCCAGATTTTATGTATGAACAGGCAAAGGACCATCCACCAGACAATTCTTCAGATCTGGGTCCTGTAGCTTAAGACAAGACCTAAAAAAGTTTCCTATATTTTCTCAAGCTGTCAAGTTTGGGAAGTCTCTGCCTTATTGTTTCCAAAAAAAAGTTTTCAATGAGTTACTCTATGACTATATAAGTCAGTGTAAATCTTGTGATCCCATGACTAAGCAAGTAATTACCATGGGACAAAATTCGAACAATCATGGTACAGGTCATCTAGATGATACTTATGGCAAAGTTTCAGGTCCTTCCAACATATTTCTTTATAACACATGACCCCTTGAGATTAGCCAACAATAATTGTTGATTCTTTCAGTTATACCTCAATCTTTGTAGAGGTCCACAAGCATAATTATACTAAACACAAAAGTTATCTTGATCTAAGCCTTGTGGATTAAGATAATACATTTTTATTTTATTTTCTATTAGATGCCATAGAAACCAGTGTTCTGCATGGAATCAAATTCTTTTATCACCTCATACCAAACAACTATGCTAATGTTCATTATAAGATATGTAAT
This sequence comes from Cyclina sinensis, assembly GCA_012932295.1. Lineage (NCBI taxonomy): Eukaryota > Metazoa > Mollusca > Bivalvia > Venerida > Veneridae > Cyclina > Cyclina sinensis. Next base: position 2,941,479 of record JAAONU010000011.1, read on the forward strand.
TTTAAGCAAACTGTTGATATATGACAAAGGCAGTTCGGAGTGTGTTCAGGTAAGCTAAAACCAACACCTGATTATAAACATGGGGCATGATGGCACTACTGAAGTGCTCACTTGAAGGGACAATTGTCATGTATTTGTCATAACAAGAGGGCCATGACGGCCCTGTATCGCTCACCTGAGTATGACTGCTTTTAACAAAGTTGCTATGGACCTGGTTAATTGACCCCAGATGACCCATATTCGAACTTGACCTAGAAATTATTGAAACAATCTCTTTGACAAATTTCCAGGATATCTGGACTGAAAAAGTAGCATCTAGAGTGTTAACAAGGTTTCTCGATATTTAGGCTCTGTGACCTAGTTTTTGACCCATGATAACCCATATCCAAACTTGAGCTACAAATCATCAAAACAACCTATCTGACAAATTTCCAGGATATCTGGACTTAAAATGTAGCCTCTAGAGTGTTTACAAAGTTTTCCATATTTGGGCTCTGTGACCTAGTTTTTGACCAAAGATGACCCTTACTCCAACTTGAGCTAGAAATCATCAAAAAAAAAAACTGTCTGACAAATTTCCGGGATATTTGGACTGAAAATGTAACCTCTGGAGTGTTAAAAAGTTTTTTACATATTTGTACCATGTGACCTAGCTTTTGATCCCAGATGACCCATATTCAAATTTGAGCTAGAAATCATTAAACAACCTTTCTGCCAAATTTCAAGGACATTTGGACTAAAAATGTAACCTCTAGAGCTTTTACAAGGTTTTTCTACTTTCGGGCTCTGTGACCTAGTTTTTGACCCCAGAGAACCTATATTCAAAACTTAGCTAGAAATCATCCATAGAATCTTTCTGACAAATTTCCAGGTTATTTGGACTGAAAATGCTACCTTTAGAATATTAATAAGGTTTTTCCATATCTGGACTCTGTGACCTAGTTTGTGACCCCAGATGACCCATACTCGAACTTGATCTAGAAATCCTCAAGGCAATTTTTCTGACAAATTTCCAGATTATTTGGGCTGAAAATGTAACGTCTAGAGTGTTAACAAGATTTTTCTATTTTTGGGCTCTGTGACCTAGTTTTTGAACCCAGATGACCCATATTTGAACTTGTGCTAGAAATCTTTGAAGCAACCTTTCTGACAAATTTCAAGATAATTTGGGCTGAAAATGTAGTCTCTAGAGTGTTAACAAGATGTTTCTATTTTTGGGCTCTATGACCTAGTTTTTGAACCAAGATGACCCATATTTGAACTTGAGCTAGAAATCATAGAAGCAACCTCCCTGACAGATTTCCAGATTATTTGGTCTAAAAATGTTACCTCTAGAGTGTTAACAAGGTTTTGGGCTCTGTGACCTAGTTTTTGACCCCAGATGACCTATATTTGAACTTGACCTAGAAATCTTCAAAGCAACCTATCTGACAAATTTCAAGATTATTTGGGCTGAAAATGTAACCTCTAGAGTGTTAACAAGATTTTTCTATTTTTGGGCTCCGTGATCTAGTTTTTGAACCAAGATGACCCATATTTGAACTTGAGCTAGAAATCATCATTAGAGCATTTCTGACAAATTTCCAGGATATTTGGACTGAAAAAGTAGCCTCTAGAGTGTTAACAATGTTTTTCTATATTTGGGCTCTGTGACCTAGTTTTCGAACTCTGATAACCCATGTTCGAACTCGTCCGAGATATTAATGAGACAAACATCCTGACCAAGTTTCATGACAATTGAGGCAAAAATGTGACCACTAGAGTGTTAACAAACCAATTATTAATGAACGGATGGACGATGGATAAAAGGTGATCAGAAAAGCTCACTCTGTCACTACGTGACAGGTGAGCTAAAAATAAAAAAGAAAGAACAAAAGAGCATAATTTGACAAGAGGGCCATGATGGCCCTGGATCCCTCACCTGAGTAGTTTGACTGTAGGTTTGCTGTTAAGCAGTATTTCATTTTTTAATTGAAAATATGTTATGCGCCTACAAACCAAACAGACAGTTCTACACACCAAATTTCTGAGTCCTTAGCCTTGTGGTTTAAGAGAAGTTTTTCATTCTTGTTGCCACAGAAATCGGTTTTGCATGGGATGGAATTTTTTTAACAATTTGGTAGTGCTTCATGCAGAGAACACCCTTGCCAAGTTTTATCAACACTGACCCAGTGGTTTAGGAGATGTTGTTTAAAGCAAAAAGGTCATTTTCCATTGTTGGAAACTCATGTTTGATCAATTCCATTTCACTCTATTTATCGATTGTAGGACAACTGGTTTGGCATTCATGAATAATTACATGTTATAACATATTTTCATTGGTTTTCTAAGTATTTCCTTTCACAATCTTAGCCAGTGAAATTACTTGTTACATTTCAACATGAAACTCAGACATTTTGTAAAAATATGTTAAGTAGGTCGTACTGTACTAGATGAGTTGAAGTAGATCAGTGGTTACACACTGGACTAGTAATCCAGGGAACGTGAGTTTGATCCCATACTAACATTAATAATTGTCTTTTAGATGGAATGCTAAACCGAAGTCCAATGTATCAATGTTATATGCCGAGGAATGTCTCACTTATGTACCTAACACCTTATGTACCAGCACAGTGCTGGTAGCACTGTACCACTTATGCAACCTTACATGTATGTACAACTTACAAGTTATATATAGTGATGGTATTTCAGTTGCTTCAAAATATATTTCTTGACTGATAAAAATGTTTATCTGACAAAAAATCAGTAAGATAAGATACACTGAAAACTCAAAAGTACTCACTTATTAAATTGATATATATTAACCCTTCTTATATGTTATTGATATAGTAAAAAATAAACATACTATTCCAAAAGCAGACATTTGTTTTTTTACACATTTCTGTATAAACAAACTTGGCAACCTGTCAAGGCATTCAATTTATGCTTCCTTATTGGGTAATCAATACCTCATGATTTACACAGTTTCTTATTATTACAGGACTATCTGAATTAAATCTCTGTTACCGATTTTATATGTGTCACTGGCTTTGATAACTAAACCTACAACAGTACTACAGTACCCAGGGTGTTTGTTTTAGTGGGCATCAAACCTGAACAGACATGGTTGTCACAATTCAGTCTACTGTTTATATATATTTTCTAGGATCAAGTGTCCTTTATAGCATTATCTCCTTATTTAGACAACTAGAGCTAGTGTTACATCTTTGTAATAAAGTGTAATTACTGTAGAATGGCTTTGAATGATTATGTTCTGCAAAGCCACCCTCATTTGTAGAAGATTGTGTTTATTTACATTGACTGTTATCCTTTGATCTTTCATGTATCTTTATTTATTTTCTTGTACCGGGTATATTATGAATACTATATATGATGACAAAATGAAATTTTCTTTCTTCTTTCTTTTATATTCAGTATCCATATAACCTTTTTTTGATATTTTAAAATAAATTTAATTTGTGCAATACTTTTACTTTTTTAAAGATTCTACATCGCAGTTAAAGTAATATTCACAAACATCTGTAAGACAATTGTTTGAGATAATAAGCCCTAATTACCATATCTGCCAATTAAATACTGACAGCAAATGCTTTCCTGCATTGAAAAAATACACATACAACAAAAATAGTGATTTTACCAATTAAATTTTTTATCACAAGAATTACTCAATCATAATGGTAGACTCCACACTATAATATATGAAGAAGGTTCAAAGTGGTACATGAACATAAGTGGCCTGGTACATAAGTAGTCTTAAAATCTTAGATAGCATTTCATGTCTGAATTAAATGTGCAAAAATATCTCAGATATGCTCAAGACATCACTTGAATTATTCTGACTTGCTAATACCCTATGTATGATTGAAATGTGCCTTGTAGAAACGAACTTGAAAATATGTACAGTCAATGAACCAGTTCCGGTCCACTTTTGATTTTTCATCTGCATGCGACTCGAAAGTTGAATTTCTGGAAACTGTTATAGTATATTTTATTAGATAAATTGTTACTTTTTATTTTTGGACCACTTCAAGTTAAATATGATTTAAAGAAGAATGTACATTTCGCCGGAATTCAATGTATACAAACAGACCAGTTCCGTGACCTTTGGACCAGTTTAGGAAATAGCGCCACCTATGATATAATTTTTGACCTTTGTTATTGCAGGTTGTCTCAAAATACTATTAATCTGCCAAAAACTTTGTATGCAACAAATTAGTCATGTCTGTCCTGTTTGGGCTATTTTAATACTACTTGGAGTTGAATTTCTCATTCAAACCAACAAATGATGATAAAATAAAAAACTATAAGACAAATATACACTTAAACAGTCAATTGAAGTTTTTTTAATTTCTTGAATAAAAGAACAATGCAACATGTATAACATAAACTCCCTATCAGCAGAAAGTCTACTGTTAAAAATACGACACCCAAACAATTGAAGTTGGTGAACCGGAAGTGGTCATGCCTATAACCAGGTACGAAACCCAATTTCTAACTTATTTAGAATTGTCAACATGACACAGTAATATCTATCGTTAAAATACATATTTTTACAGATATCAAAACCAAATTTATTTATATTGCTTACATTTTCAAACAATTCTTTCTATTGATTTAATCGTCACGCATTATGACCGCCATTACTGCGTTCTATTTTTATGAATGCTTGTTGCAAACATTCAAGCGTAGACTTTGAATGTTTTACATCACAGCGAGAGTATTTATTTTACGGGAAAAAGATCATACTTCATAACCATACCAGGGCTCGCGCTGGTGTTCGCCAACGGTGCCAATGGCTCCAAATTGCGAAAATTGGCTAAAAAAAATCAAGATTGGCGAAAACACGCTAAAAGTATGACTTCCGACATTTTGGGAAATCCCCGAGTCCAAAAATAGAATGTTTAGCTCAGATCGAGGCGAATGACTGGTTTTCCGACATCAATAGCGGTAAGCTAGTAATAAATCAATAGACGCAGTCCACGTGTTGTAATATCCGGTAATATGCACGTGAGTGTCAGTTTGTGGCAATAAACAGATTAAATATGTGTCAAGTTGTTCGTGAACCAATTAGCTCGATCATAGTCAATAATCAGTGAGTGTTTTACAAACAGCGGCTCAATCAAGTGATCATCGTCGGCACTTAACTTTTTAAAGGATAAATAATGCGGTTGATGGGATTAAGTGGAAATATTTGGTAGCAACTGGAATAAATTATTTCACACGTTTTCGATATGTTTCTTTTAATTTTCATTGTCAGTAAAGGTAATTATGAAAGGTATTTTTGAGTTAATGTACAAAGTTATATATACTGAATTTTTACAGAGGCTAATCAGATAGGCATAAAATAAATTTATGCAAAAAATCAAAAATGGCACCAAAACGTAAACTTGATTTAGACAGTTCAACTTCAGCTCCTAAAAAAGTGAAATCAAACACAGCTAGAAATGTTTTAGATACTTGGAAAAATGGCAATTCTTGGTTAACATATGATCCTCAATTCTTGTGGCTCTGCATTAGCTTGTATCATATGTAAATATCATGTACTTTGATTTGTTACAGTGCATAAAAATATTATGATAAATAAATTATTTTATTTATATTGATTTATGCTTATTTTTTAGTAGGAAAACACCAATTGTTTTAATTTGAGTCATTTTACTCGTCTGATCATCAAAGAGCATAATGGTTCAAAGTGCCTCAGAGAGCATCATTTACCAATGAAAATTCAAAAAAATTTTGACGCGGGAGGGGTTCTCCCGCATCCACCCCCTTTTCCGCGTCGAAAATATATCTGGCTCAAGCAAATTTTGACCCAGAGCTAGCCCTGCATACTAAAATCTTGCCGACTTTTGCAAGAATCTTTCCAAAATTATCAAAAAATACAAGAAATGAACCAGAACTATTACCGGTCCGGAACTGGTTCATCGACTGTATTTGTTAAAAGCTGCCTTTCAACCAGGGTTGCCTGTGGAATGGGTTGTTTTCTGTATGTTGCACTATGCCCTTTAACCTAAAATAATCAAAATTTGCAGGGGTCTAACGGGCAGACGGTTCCGACGATAAACTGAGATAGATAGTATCATAAAGTATGACATGGTGAAAGTTGCGCACCTTCATTGCTTCTTCGTCTGTCATCTTTTCATTTGATCCAAAGAGATACATGTAATATGCAGTGGCGGAAACTAACATGATCGCAGGAAGAATCAAAGAGCCGTAAGGACGAGGTGCCATTCTGGTGAAAATCGTGTTATGTAATGCATATCAAATCAATGTCACTTTGTAAATTCCCAATCGGCGGAAATGGTCTGTATCATTTAAGCGTTGTTTGAGAAGAAAGCAATCGTTTTTGTCACAATGATCTAAATGTAAATACCCCAACGAGAAAGAAAGACGACAAAGAATACTGAAACAAGTTTCTTCGCGAATCGATCAATGTTGTATGTGCGAAGAAAATAATATTACATTGAAAGTAAAAGGTTAAAACGCCACTTAACGGAATTGTCACTGAAGTATTATACTGAGATCACATTCATAATTATTTATTCATTTCTTGCAGGGAGCACTTGTTCTGGGATACACTGACTGTTTTGTCTCAAAAAATGAATTTGAGCTAATAAACTTCAGCCATGTCATTGTTTAAACAATTGTCCACAAAGCGCCCACTTACTGTTTATATGGAATTATAATTCAGTTCACAAATTAAGAGTAATTTTCAAAGGCTCAACAAAAAAGTATTTACTTCATAGCAATCACTTTGCCTCTTCTACTTATAACTGAAGATACGCTGAAAGTTTTATACACTGATTCTTGAAAAGCTTAGTAAACAAATTAGTAAACGTTCCTTACTCGCGCCTGCCTAGTATAGTCAGTATTGACTTTTGGCAATAATAAGTTGAAGTTGAAGTAAGTTGAAGTTGAACAAGTACATTCCAGAAATACTCAAAGTAGCATGTTTTTCTAAATATTTGACTATTCTATAACTTTATACAGTGGAGCCATTTATTGAAATACCGTCAATGTCTCTTGATACCATCAATCCAAAATGTTTATGTACGTATTGTTTATATATTTACACATGTAACAGCGAACTACCTGTCACAGTTTTCTGTTTCTTTTCATTGTTTTTTTGTGACTTGTCTGATAACATGAATCAATTCTTTAATAAGCATACGCAAGGAAAATAAACATTATCAAGTAAAGTTAAACTTGATTCTATGTAACAATCGACAACGTTTATAACTATCAGACATATGTTCAGCAACATATAACAGGAACGCTGACTATCGCTATGTAGTAAGTACAATCGTCCTATGGTGATGGCATCAGACTGCGACTGGAAACAAGTGAACAAATGGTTTTTTAATGAAATGAACATAAAATGAATGTATACATTTCAAGTTCTGATGAAAACTCTTCTACTTAGAGAATGGATGAGGCTAATCTGACCAACTTCGGATACTTCACTGGCTATTATACTTTACTGTCTGGAGGGATTTGACTGGTTCTCGAACTTGGCTAGGATAATATCCCCCAAAACGTTATCAACAATCGTGGTGAAGATAGGATAACACAAGGCTAATTTTACCAAATTTAGATAATCGAAGGGCCATAACTCTAGAGCGCTTGAAGGAATTTGACTGTTTATCGAGAAATTATGTTTATAAACATTATCAGCAAGTTTGATAGAGATCAGATAAAAACTGTCTGAAGACTCTAGACCGAACATCCGCCGTTGGTGTTTCCTCGGCTTAGTCCAAAAACAACAGATAGAATAAGCAATATTTTGTCATTCGTATCTATTAAAGCACGAAAGCTATAGGCTAGTGATGAACTCCAAAGGAAATAATGAACAGATTACGTGTTATAGGCAACCTAGGGTTCTGTATCTCCCAATGTCAAGGTAAGAAATAGTAAATCTAATCTCGGTGATAAATGGCTATACATTTTACAATATCCGCAAAAATACAACCCGTTCTGCATGGTTTCAAAAGTTGCAGAAGTCACTTTGTCATAGGTTTAAACTTTTTAAAATAGCACGGCTAGCTTATTTCTTACAAAAAGGACGTTTATTTTTCACTTTATTTTCCTGATAAAATTTCTCCATCTTCGAGTACAGCTTTGAGACCTGGGGCGAAAGGGGTGGGGGGGGGGTGGGTGGGGGAGGCAAACCCCATCCCCGAGCCTATGCGAATTTAGTGTCCCGTAAACACATTCATTCACAAATTTTTAGAGAATACTTTATGGTAATCATACATTCACAATCGGCTCTTCAATACAGAAAACCGATTCTTCAAACGTAACACATTTTATCACCTAAAAATGTTCTTCATTCAAAATTACGTACATGTTATATACGAATTTTCGCAATGTTGAATAACAAACAATAAATTATGTTACAGCCACCTGTATTTCAATAAAACCACACTTGAATGTGGCAAGAGATCTAATGTACGGTTTTACAGTTGTATAAACGGGTGCGTTTCAATGGCTAGGTCTTAAAACAAGGCACTATCGTGTCAACATGAAATTTACAATCGTCATTAAGCATTAGATAGGGAAGTATGGCCCTCTTAAAATACATAAAATTGTCTATAAAAGATAATAAAAGTACTGTCAATTTACTTCGCGGTTTGTTACTTGCCTAAATTAAAGGTATATGCCCGTCTTTGCATTCGGCCATTTTTCTAAGAGAAAATAGTAGATATTATTTCTTTTAAATGGACAGCATGCAGTAAGAAACAATTGAATTAAGAAATGTGTAGCATAAAACAAGAAAAGTAAAAATAATCTTGTCAAGTCTTCTCGTTTGTTAACTCGATCATATTTGAAGTTTAGCTCTTCCTGCTACGTATATTCATTCAATGATTTATTTTAGGTGAAATCATTATTTGTTTCTCTCGTGTATATGTATTCCCATGCCTTTCTGTGTATAATGTCTACACAACATCGATGTACACCTTTAATCTTATTTGAACAAGCAGTCTAATAAATCTTCAAGACAAATGATACTTATGAAAATCATTCTTCATTCGGTATAGCTCTGTTTTTTCAAGTGAAAACGAGAAAATGAAAATATAGACTTCTTTTGTAAGGGAATTGAAAGGATGAATTTTCAAAAGAAACTAGAAGTTTCTAAAAAACTTGCAATAACGGCAAAAACCAGTGCATGTGTTCAAGAAATGTGCAAAGAAGAAAGTAATCTACGGGAAAAATCCAAAACAATATTAAACGGAAGAGTGAAATCTGAGCGAGAATTGGAAAGTGGTTCTGTTGGCGAACAAGATTTAGAGTATGAATTCCTGTATTCAGTAAGTGATGACGAAAATGCCGACCATTACAGTTACGAGTTCGATACCTACCCTGTAGTCGCGAGATCGGGTTCTGTGAATTCTGATAAGAGTAATACGTGCAAAGATTCACAAGAATTAGTTGATCGCGGTGGAAAAAATGATAGTGGCAAATCCGAAAAGTATTATGGAATACAAAACACATCGGTAAAACGGGGCCGTTCGAAGTCTGCATCTGTCAGGCGCCCGCATAATTCGGATACCTTGTTCTCAAGATCGGCTTCTGTTTCAGCGGAAAACAAAACTGGCGTGGCTTTGTTTAACAGTGCTATAAGAGATCGCACGAAATCAAGCGAAATAACAAAAGAAGTTGCGTTTAGAGATACAGAGACTGTGGTAAGTCAGACGTCTTCTTGTCGAAGCAAACAAAATGCTGAAAATAAAAGTAAATACCAAAGACGTAAATCTGTGAGTTATGACCCAGACCTTGAAAAGGCGTCTGCCTATATTCATGGTGGCGGGAAAAATTTTAGTCGAAGTAATACCTCGCTAGCTCCAGTAAAATATGGCATGAAGCATTTGCAAATGAACTATACTGAAACTAATTTAGAGACAAATCAAACAGTAATATTCCTCGATCTCTTGAAGAACTCGCATCAAAAAAGTCATATTCGTTCAGAACAAATTCGCCATATTGAGCGCCGGTTAGAAGTGAAGAGAAACAACCCGCTATATTCCACCTCATTTTATGAGCATAAAAAGATTCCTGATCCTTTTCATAGAAACACGAAGAAGGTTACAAGAACAGTTGCCCAGAAGAAAATAGAGCGGAAAGAGAAGATTAAACAAATGACTGATGAGATTCATACAGGATATGTGCCGACACAACTTACCATGAGAATTGCTGATCGTGAAGAAGTGGAGGACATTGGAAGAAATTGCCGCTATCTCAGATGCCAACCTGTCTCAGATCAGTGAAACATTTGCGATCAAGTATTATGTTCATATTATCAAGGTTTACTTTTTATTTTAAACTGAAAGAAGATGCTGAATAAGTACATGTACTTTGCAATGTAGAGACAGGAACATAAAATACACACAGACAACAAAACGATACGGTTACAGAAATCTTCATTTTCATGATCTTAAGAGACTGTTGGATCTTAATAAACCTTTCGTTTGGTATCGAAAGCGCAGTGTTTCAAAAAACGAAGAGTCTTAATCACACGAAAGACTGTTTCACAGACAGAAATGCATAAAGTCTCCTGTATCAATGGAGAAACAATATATAATTTATATGGATAAAATAAGTTTGTTGTTAGTTTCTTTATTCAAAAAAAGTTTACACGTTGTTAGTTTTTTTACTGTCACTTGTTTTCTTCCGAATACAGTAAGATTACTGCCCTTCCACGTACTCCGCTGATTTCATTAACAGGTCTCATTTAGTCAACTGTGTGTCTGTGTTTTTTTTTTATCTCATTATTTTACATTATCAATTTTCAAAGATATATTGTAACTTCCAAAGTCTTCTGGTTTATTTTTGTATATGTTGTGACGAACAAAGCTATCTGAAAATCCTATCACATACCTTTTAATTACAAAGCGGCCATTGGCTAATAGTCTGAGAGAACTATTATATCATGTGACATGATGGACGGTGACACACTATGACACATTGGCTTTTTGTTATGAAATCGTGCCATGTCATTGTGTAATCATGACATACACCAAAGTGGAACCAGAAAGGGGACAGTATTCTTTTCTACTTGGCAAAATGGACAGAAATCCTAGGAAATGGCTGAGTAACCAAGCAGACACGAATTTGTATATGTGCAGTAGCACAGACCGACTGACGGCCAGAATGATAGACGATGTGATGACTATACGTTTTCCATTAGAGACATAAAAACTTTCATAGTGACCCCATAATAGGTTACTGAAATTACAGTCGAATTAAAATCAACAGCATTAGGCTACAAAAAATAGTCATCCAGTCATGACCGAAAAATAGAAATCATTAAACTTTTTCTTCCCGTTTCCATATTAAACTAACAGGAGACAAAAAGAGGGAAACTCATTTTGTGTCATTTCACATCATATTTTTGGTTTATTGTTTTCTTCTATATAATAATTTCTACTGCAAGTGGCACTAGTCTTCAGTAATTTAAAAGTACATTATTTTAGCTTCTAGTCCATCTTCGAACATTAATATGCCGTAACAGGAATAATTTATTGTTCACCATTTTACTCCATGCATTCAATCCTTTAACTGTTTATTATTACTCCTCTAGTCGCTGCCAGGTCTTACATACATGTATATTTAAGGAGGTCTTTAAGGTGAATGCTTTTGTACCACATTCATATAAATGTATACCAGTTTTAAGTATACACAAATGTACTATCATGCGCCATTTTCAAGACATTTACACACAACGCTTCTTCTTTTGTTTTGTCAAAATTATGAACTGTGAACCAAGAATCAAAGATCTGTGTTCTTTCTACAGACTAGCTTCAAAACATGTGAGGAGCAATGAAAACATCAGAAATATGAAAGATATTGTACCACGTGTGTTTAGCCACCCAGAACTTACCTATCACAGGAGTAATTTTGTCTGGTATTAAAACTCAATGCACGACATTTCTGACCACAAGAAAAACAATTCCTACACTTAAAATAAGTATCTCAGTAACCGTATTCACTAAAGGTTTCAATATTGGTGACTCTCAAAGCATTTAATAAGGGAAAGAAAGTTCCAAATCTATACAATCTAAATTGAAATGTGAAAATGTGAAAATGAATGGAGTCAGCTTATGATTTATCAGCTATGTAGAGAAACCTTTGAAATAGAAAACGCTATTCAAGATAAAAAAATCCTGGTTATATTAGTACACTGTATAAATGTAAAGTGTATAAAAACTCTATTAAAAAGTTTTCGTTAAACTGAAACAACAACAAGCTTGTACATATTTTTAGGCCTAACGCCTGTACAGTTACTGCATAAATTCAGTGTTCATGCTTCAAGTTTTCCCCTTCCTGTTCATCAAGTATTTTCTCTGCCATATTTTCCATGAAGTCTTCAGCAAGGTGTAATACTTGGCGTAATGACAAAAGTGCAAGTATGTATATACTTACTTCAATAACGTCCCCGTACCATGAAGGGATTTGGTAAATTGTTACCATGTTTGTAATTACATTTCGTTTGATCTCTCTATTCGCTGTGTTTTTTATGCATTTTTGTTAACAGTCTTTAGGTATAGTGTAACGCACAGCGCCTCCGCATACTTCTTATGCAGGTTACTAAAAACTGCAATTCATGGAAGTTTTTTCCCCTAAATTTATGAAACTGTAAAGAAAAAAACTTCACCATACCTTTCTGATTCATAAGTGTCTGGAAACCTTTCATTTTCTCAATGACTTTAGGAGACACCACATCAAGTGTTGTCGCGTCTAGAACGAATACTGCACAATGGATCATGTCGTCTGCTGTTGGGTTTACTTTGAATCCCTGGGTCTTGGGGCTGATGGGTTTTGCTGGATTGAACTAGAACGACAGATTAGGAATATATACAGTTCCTAATTTTGGAAGACTTCAGTATATTTTTTTCTGTCTATACATCAGTTTTGTATTACGGGAAGAAATTCTGTAAAATTCTTTAGAAAAAAAATCAAAATTAGTACAAAAGATAAATATCCGGTTTTCTGACCATTTTTAGGTATATTTCTTTGCATGTATTTATATCTTTTTACTCAACTTTCAAAAGTACTTGAAAATGTGTGCATTCGTTTGAAACAAAACCAGTCTTCAGACTCCTGTTGTTCAGTTGATACTCGATGATCTGGAGATACTTTCTTTCGAAATGAATTATATCTTAAACAAACACTTGAATATAGAAGATATTTAATTATCGTTTTTGTTTAAAAAGAGTTTACTGTATTTTAGCTTAAAATTTATTCTTACATTTTTTGTACAAACAACAACAACAAACCAGTTATTCTCGAGACGACACTAAACTTACGTACCTGGTAATAGTTAGGAATGTTTCCATCCAGAAGATAGTTACACTCCAGCACATCTAAACCTTGTGACTCTTCTAGACCACGTGTGTCACACAACCGGAAGTTAAGTGCAGCTCCGGATCGTGATTTCACTCTGTAAGGCGTATACTATAAAAAATATTGAAACAATTTATTAATGTACTATAACCGTTCAAACTGACTATTAGCATTTTTCTCAAAACTCAAGAAAATGTGAAAACAAAATAAAAAAGGTAGTCTGCATAAATTTGAAATTTGTTCCAAAAGAAAGAATTTAAGTCAAATACCTTTACACTTATTATGTTACGGAAATGTTTGAGGAGTAGAATTGTTCTGAGGAGAAAAATTGTTCTAAGAGGAGAGTTTAAATAATGTTAATAGTTTTCTACTCGATGCTTGTTCTTATATTAATATCTTCGATTCTTGTTTTAATATCAATATCATATTCTGTCTATATTACTCTCTTAAATATTGTTTAAAAGTAAGAGTAAAATACTATAAGCACATGCGGATATTTAAAGTTGAAACTTTTAAAAACTGAAGTGCAACCCAATGTCTTGATACGCCATTTAATACCTTTAAGTTAAAATGCCTCCTAAATAAAAGAGGTCATATGGCAGCAGACCCAGTGAGCTCATGGTACCATTAAGTGTGCCCTCATGTTCGAATCAAAACCGAAGAGTGAGATATCTCCTGCTAAACAGACACAGGTTCCTGATATTTGATAGGCTATCGCGAGAACAATGTCATAAGACTGTTCAATCGACCATATGGTCATTCTAGCTAAATCAGGTTACTGAAATAGATTTAGGGACAGATCAGTAGGTCCAGCAGTATGACTGGTAATTCAGGGCTCGCGAGATCAATCACTCGTTCCTCCACTTACACTACTTCTTGTCTTCCGGATGAGACATTATACAGAGGGCTCATGTATCGTTAGTTTACATAGAATATGAAAAAAATAATAGTAAAATAAGAGTTTCTTTGGAATGGAATGCTTTCTGCATCTTGCAGTCCCCCACGTCTTAAAATAACCAAACTCATATTAGAGGCGTCGGTCACATATGCAATCGGGACCGACGATAAACTAACTAAAACAGAAAGACGACATACAGCCGTAGTGAGGCTTTGCTCTGCACTGCCACATCCTGCCCTCTGTTTAATACGACCTCGGAATATCGAATCTATCGTGTTGTAAAAACTTGACTTCCCTGCACCCACTGGTCCAATCATCAAAATTCGAGAACTTTTTACTTTTAAATCTTCCAAAGACTTGAACGCCATGATATCTTCTGTGAGTTCATCTAAAAACTAAATCAAAACAAAAAGCAAGATCAAGATACTTTCAAGTTTCACCTCCTTTGTTTCACACTTCGTATAACGAAACCTCAATTCTGTTAGGAAACACACACTTTCAAAAATAGTTACTGTAAAGTTATTTTGCAAGAATCTATTGACAACTTAGTAGGCAGAATCGAAATGTTATCATTATCTGATTGAAAAAGTCACGTGAATGTAAAGAACTATAAAACATATCTATTTTCATTTTGCAACCCAATCACAATACTTTTCTAATTTTTTTCTTTACATGATGATAAAAAAATCCATTTACTTCATGAATGAATTTGCTACCCCATACAAGAAATATTTAACCAATATCATATTTCCCTGTTTGTGTGATAGTAACAGCCTGTATTTGTTGTTGAAGGCACACATATAGTGCAAAATTATTGTCAAACGTGAAGTTCATGAATCTAAAAAGTCGCTCGTATTTGCAGAGCAACCACTCAAGCTAATTAGACACCTTTCGGGTAAAACCTTACTTTCTTATGTTCTAGTGCATATCGCGAAATAGTCAGGCATCGCATCAAGATTCCAACCTAATTTCAATTAAGTTTCAAAAAAAAGAAAAAAAAGACGTAGTTTGAATAACCTGGTAATTTCATTTATGCCTCTGTATATTTGTATAGTAGGGTCTTGAAATAAAAACTAATAAATCTAGTATTATAAACATTGCAAACAAACCTTTTCATTCCAATCTTTTGTTTTTCGCCATATTTTCATTTCACATTCTGCAAATCAACAAATGTGTTAAAAATATTGAATTAAAGAAACTTTGTATGATTGTTGATTTTCAGGAATCCATTTGTATGTATAATCCTATACGAATCCATGTTTATGTTCTTTTAGGTTCAACCTCACTGACTGACTGAATTAGTGAACGAATCAATCAAGTCGAATTAATCTGAAAACAACAGACACACCTTTATTTCATCTATAGTAGGAAATGAATGAAGTAACCTACCAACAACTTTATAAACTTCCAGTTCCGTGACGTTCATGTTGCCGTTGTTGATCTGGTTAACAGTTATACCCTGGTTGTCATAACTGATTCCAAAGTTAGTCATGTTACCATTGAGAGTAAAGTAAGTACCCGAGCTGTTTACTGTGCCTTGAAATGTGAACAGGTCATTACCAAATATCGGCCCGTGGTTTGGAATATTATTTAATGCATGTTGGTAACCAGTTGGCTTCAGAGAAAACTTTGTTGTTTTACGACTGCCGTTAAATTGCAGCTGGTACAGGAATGCTGTCGTGTTATTGGTATAAGCACCGCTACTGTTCCAGCTGACAGAGGCATATCCTCCATACACAGAACCTTGTGGATTATACAGCACAGTGACTGTAGGCCCCTGGTTGTCACATTTCTGATGAAAAGTTGTAGCATTACACCCATCTCTTGTTATAGCATAGAGCAGAGTGAATGTTTTTGGACCTGTGCCGATCCACTCCTCCAGCTGGTCCATATCCTTGTCGGTCAACCTGGCCGTCATTTTTTCTGTTTATCTGTAATATGTAAATTAAAGTATTATTATATTGAATTGATAAAGTTGTTAACAAATAAAAGGATTTTGCAGTATAAACATAAATAAGGTTTAGATAAACGAGAAAAAACTAAAAATATCGATATTAAGAAAAGACCAAATGTCGCTTGAAAAACATTGGATCTAAAACCAAAAGAACTATACCAAATACGCTTTGACTATATATAATGAAGAAATGCTTTATTCAGTTGACTTTATTTTCAAGTCTACAAATAAGATGACAACTCTCTGGTGCATCAGTTAAATGCCTCAAAACGTTACAAAATGTATCATTCAAAAGAGTTACAATGAGAAAAATAATAACAATTTGCCTGTACGTATTTTTATTGCGAGTTTTTTTTTTTTACGATATTTGAATATTAATTTGCAAGTTTAACTTTACTGAATGATTTAAAAAATCACTACCAAATATGGGGAAGGTTAGTACATATGTTTTTGTAACATAAGAACTGAATCTACACATGTTGTACTTGGTGTTGTGTTCAAACCGCTGTTAGGTCTGTAGGAAACGATTTTGATCTAGACTTCCAAATAATGTAAGCTAATGATCAGAAATAAACAAGGTATTGTGAATGATAATGTACAGAATAACTTTCCTTTTCAATAATGTTTTCTGTAGTGTTCTCCTTTAAATATACAGGTTCTGCTCGTAACAAACACGAAACAAAAGGCAGGTAAAAATTCACGTGAATGCCCCTGTTGTGTGGAGATTACATCTACAACGCTCAGATTGTTTTAGTAAACAATTAGACGAACTGTCTCACTCTCAGTTGTCCCAAAACATTTACAAATCTATCTACTGAACATTAAAAAAAAAACATGTTTAAACCTTATAGTGTCTTAGAAAATATTAATTATCTGGTACTAACTGCTATTCAACTAAGTCTTCCATAAAAATGTCACTTTGGGTTACAGAGAACAATAAAAACCCTAACATTGCGCTTAGCTGACGGAACAAACAATGTCAATTTTTTATTGGGGTTTTAATACTCTTTCTGATCATAATTTATCCCGGCAGTCAGTCCAACCAGTTTACTAACCAGTCTGCTCGCCTCACTTGAATCAGAGGTGAAGGACAAATGACCTTGAGACGCATTGTTCGAGATCCATTAACAACGAGCAATTTAGCCCGCCCCGAATGATGTCAAGAAACAGAGAAGTTGACATGAAATCACTAGATTTGTGCCAAAGCTGCTTTTGCAGTTCTAGAATTCCCTTTCCCATGTCCAAAGATCAATGAAATACGATGCAAAATGGTCTGTCTATCTATTTGAGTTTATTTAATACCGTCAGTACCTGTTGCCCATATGACCGACGCCTCCTGTAGAGATTAGTTATTTTATGTTGTGAGGGAAAGTGCAAGATACAGAAAGTATCCGATTGCAGAAACACCCCTTGTTCTTTTGCATGCACAGTGTGCAGATGTAAATTTCACGGTATCTTGGCTCGTGTCGAAAATGATATTCATTGATCTGCGATTAAAAACAAACAATACTGTACAGGAGTACACCCAATCTCCTTGCAGTGATCTCCCCTTCATTCTTCGGAAAAGCTGGATTTAAGCGTAGCGTATATTAACTTAAAAAAAAAAACTTATTTTTTTCTCTTATTTGTTTAGTTACAATTGGAATTGCATCGATTTAACATGCCTGGATGTAATGAAATTAAAAAAAGTAACTTGAAAAAAAGTTTAACATTTTGTTTATTTACTTTCGACCATCATCACGTGACATGCCTGTCGCAGTGATTAATGTACTGAAAGTATGAAAGGCAAGGGAAATAACTGCTGTCTGGAGTACTTCAACTTATTACTGCAAAAAGTCAATACATGTACTGACTACACTAGGCAGGCGCGTGCCAGGAACATTAAAAGATAATAACAAAGAAAACAAGATTTTACTAAAGATCTTACTTAATCATTTATTTTGAATGTGTGCCATATGGTTGAGCAGTATTCGACCTGTGGTCTTACATATGTTTTGTTTGCTGCTTCTTTGAGTTGTTTCTTTTGTGTTTTGACATTTCGTCTGATGAACCTTAAGCTGTTCTTTGCTTTGTTTGTGATGTTGTTTATGTGGAATGACCAGTTCAGGTTACTACTTGTAGTAAATCCTAAGTATTTTGCATTTTCTGTGGTTATCAGTATAGCGCTATGTAGGGTGAAGGGAAAGATGACAGGTTTCTTTTTCCTTTGCTACTTGCAGCTATAGCTGATAACCCGAAAAAGTCGGACAAACATTATAACCTGATTTCTTGTTGTAACTAACATATTAGTCACAAAAATGTATAGAGGAAAGATTGTTAATACACCTAAATTTTAGTGAGCATAATGTTTAATAAAATTTTACCTGAATATCCAGATTTGTCTTTATTTTCGAAAAATTGACCCTTTACCCTACACGCGTTTAGAAAATGAAAACGAAACTACAACACGAATCAGGTAGTAGATATCACAGTTAAAGATATGCTACGCGGGAATTCAACACTGCGGTATTGAAGTAAGAGAGAATTAATTTTATGTTTCTACAGTGTATCACAACTAACTCTTACTGAAACCAGGTGACAATTTTAGTAATAACATGGTCATTAAACCTAACTGGTAAAAAAAAACACACACAATTTCTAAAGTTGAATTAAATCTATTTCAGCTGCGAAATGGTTGCTTTTGAGCGGAACATCGTTGCAAAGCTTGATTTATATCGAGGGATGAGAGAGTAACGTAGGGGGTTGTTTCAAACTTATAATTAAGACTAAGATAAAATACAGTCTGAGTCATAAAACAATTGCTTAGTTCTTGATTTTCACGAATTAAATCACTTAGACGGCGCCGATCATCCTCTTGCCGACAACTCCGAAGCAATCGCATTGCGCCTATCACCCGGTCGTCTTGCCTTCACATGAGATTGTGCAGCGTGTCTAACCTGTATCGCCGGTCTATGCTGTGGTCGCTGTGCCGGTCCTAGCTGCACAGGTGTCGGCTCAATTAGTGGCTGTGCTGTCGGAACTTGTTGCACTAATGCAGGCCCAGGATTTCTCGGTGGTACATGTACTGCCAGTCCAAGCTGGGTCGCGGTGCAGACCCTAGCGGATGTTGCGACGCCGGCCCATTTGATGGTGGCGGTGCCGGACCGATTGCACTTATGGCGGTCTAAACGTTTGTTGATGGGCAGGAATAGATACTAGAACCGGCGCCGGTCGAGGATGTACACTTGAAGGCCAGGCGTTGACCGTTCTATTTGGTTCGCGGTCAGCTTGGGGATCATAGATGTTGTTGCGAACGGTTGCCGCTGTGGTATCGTGGCCATGCTGGACAAGTCTACGCTCTTGAGCTCTCACAAGATCCACTTCTTGTCTGAAAAAAAAACAACAATGCGGTTTCATTCTGGATTGCTGTAACAAACCCTTTAAACATTTTTTACCATAAAATGGCATGCTGCATCTTAACAAAAATGTTACATAACATGTAAACATGTATACTTTACCTTATGCCATTGTCCGTGGCCATACAGCCACAAGTTTTGCGATTTTCACCGACATCCGATCTCGAAGCTGGTGGTCCGGGGATGTACGATAAAATTCTCTGACCGGTTCTGGTAGACCATTTAGGTTGGCTTCCACGTCCTCGAGAACATCCGACCATCGAATTGGATGTCACGGTATGATCTTAATATAATTATAATCTCTACCTTGCTGAACATAACTGTTCGCTTTTCTTGCTTGAGAAGCGTTCCTAAAATCAAAGACAGTGATAAAATTCACAAAACCTTTATTCATTTTATCGCTACTTTTTTTTCTATAAGTCATCCTTCAATAATCAAATTTGATTCAATAACCATGAGAGCCTCGTGCATTTTACTGGCCAGCTGTATAGCTAGTACATGTAGTATACAATTTTATGATGGTCATTTTTAAAAAAAAAACAACGTTTAAGTTATTTAATCTATAAAGTAAGAATTCTAAACCAATTAACCTATAGGAAGAATGGATGCGTTCATGGCAGAGTGTTTTCTACCCTTGCTGACAGCGTGTCTTCCTCCTACTGACCACAGTGCTGTCAAAGTGCGTGACATACTAAATGTACTTTGAATTTCAATCCAGTGTATGCTGCCAAACCCCAATACCCGTTTGTTACAATGTGCGTGAAGTTAGCTGCCTTTTGCCAGTTGCCAATTCAAAAGTCTGACTGCCAATTCAAATTTTAATGAAATTGTAGCCAGATGCGAGATCGTCAATGAGGGGGAATTTACAACTGGCAGCCATATGCCACTTCGATAAGTAGCAAGAATTATGACCATGGAGTGAAATGGCAACTGTCTACCAGAAACCAGAAGCCAGTTCGTCAAAATTTGCGAATCGTCAACTGTCGATTGATAGCCAGATGCCAATTCGACAAGTATCTTGACGAACTTGCATCTAGCTGCCAGTTGTTAGCTGCCATTCACTCAATGTTTAGAATTCATTAAACTTGTCGAATTGGCATCTGGCTGCCGGTTGACAATTCGTGAAAATTGACTAACTGGCTATCTGGCTGTCACTTGCCAATTGCCTATTCACTCATGTTCAGAATTCATAATACTTGTCGAACTGGCATCTGGCTGCAAAATTGCATGTTGACAATTCACTTAAAATCAATGATTCATGATGCTTGTCGAATTGGCATCTTACTACCAGTTGATAGTTGACGAATTGCGAATTCTGACGTACTAACATCTGTCTGCCAGTTGCCAAGAAAAACAATTCACTCAAAACACACTTCAGAATTCATGATTCTTGTCGAATTGGCATCAGCCTACCAGTTGCCAGTTGATAATTTGCGATCTTTGACAAATTGGCATCTGGCTGCCAGTTGCTAGTTGCTAATTCACTTATTATCACTTATTCATTATACTTGTCGAATTGGCATCTGGTCACCAATTGACAATTAGCGGTCTATGACGAATTGACATCTTGCTGCCATTTGCCAGCTGCCAATTCACTCAATGTTCAAAATTCATGATACTTGTTGAATTGGCATTTAATAACTAATTGACAGTTGACGAATTGCAAAATTAATTTTGACGAACTTGCATCTGGCTGCCAGTTGCCAATTTTCGATATTTGACGAATTTGCAACTGGCTTCCAGATGCAAGTTGCCAATTCACTTAATATTAATAATTCATGAAACGTATCGTATTGGCATTTGGCTACCAATTTACAGTTGACGATTTGCAAAGTTTGACAAACTGGCATCTAGCTACCATTTCAAATAAATTTGAATCGGCAGCTGGACTATGAAGTTGAATGCCATTTGCAAGTTGCCAATTGGATTGGCAACTGGCAAATGGCAGCTTACTTCACGCACATTTTGTTACATTTTGCGGAAAACGAAAATACGTTTGTGAGTAGAAACGTCTTTGCACAGTTATCTGAAAACCATTATCAATTTTATCAGACAACCGGAGAGACCCCTGAAACGTTAATTGAATTATGTAATATGATTACGCAACAAATTACCCGAAACCACATCATGTTGCAAAGAAATCGTATTTTACTTTTCATTATTTGGTTGAGTCCACCTATTACCGGTACCAAGTATGTTTGACGTAAGTGTAGCTGTGGTCAGCAGAGAAATAAATGACTAGTTGCCGGTTGTGAGAGATAACTTGAATAAATTTATTGTGTGGCAATCAGAGCAAATATAGCGTTTACCTGAGGGTGTATGGTTACCTATGGCAGTTGGCGCAACTGATGGTACCTCGCATCGAATATATAGAGCGGAAGTGGAGTCCCAAGAATTGTACTATTCGAGGTATAGACATTATCACTGTATTTACACTCTAATTGTCGTGGGCTCGTTGGATGCCATAAGGTACTTCGTTTCGAGTGGGTATCCCGGTCATTTAAATGACCCACAGCAGTTTGGATTCTTGCATGATATTGATACTGAACTTAATTTTCCAAACGAATTATGCCTATTGGGAGATAAAATATACCCTAATCGAGGCACTATTACGACCCTTATACGTCAGCACAGATACTGTGCAAACAGCACACAAATGACGACAATGTCGTGCTTTAAACGCTTAAATTTGAAAATACAGGGTCCACGTGGAGCATGGAATTGCTGAAATTAAAAACATGCAAATCTGTGAGCTCAGTTTGGAGACACAGACGACATCACTTGCCATCTGCAGTCTGAGTATGTGCCTAATTAGTGTGTAGACGAAAGTCGATTGGGCTAATACTTTAAAAATCAATATATCAGTCAATAAACACATGCAGAAACAACACCTTTGTATTTTGATTCGTGAAAATCAAGAACTGTACAGTCGTTTTATAACTCGAACTGTTCCTGAAATATTAGACCATTATGGAATCAAACTTGACTGATGGAATAACAGAAACAAAATAAAGTGATTATTTTACATTAGTTCTATTATTATTTTTGAAACAAACATTATTTTATCTTAGCCTTAATAATAGATTTTTGCAAAAGAGTTTGAAACAACCCCCAACTTCCCTAGTATATATATCGACATCAGGACAGGCGAGAAATCCCTATTACTTCGCTTTGGATATTGAAGTTGTCTGGTCTTCTAATGTAAGTTTTCTATAAATAATAAAGAATTCATTATATTGCTTTAGCATTTTTTTCAATCCTGGTGCAGCAATTTTCAATCATATATTAATGAATAGAGAATGGTTCGAGTTGTTTTTATTTTTATGATATCGAAAGTGGGTTAATACAATTTTTCCAAAAAGTAGCTCAAAATATTTGTATGACTACATAATACGTGCGATACCTGACTACATTATACATGACTTGTAAGGTCTTATAACTGTTTACCTCCAACGCTAATTTTCCTTTGACCCAAAGTCTCGCTTACGACAGTGTACTTGTATTTTTATTACGAGACTGAAATTGAACAAAAGTTGAAGCCTTTGCGATAAACGTTTCGCTAGTAAATAATATCAAAGTATTGATTAATTTTTTTATTGCGCCATTTTCACGACGGAATAACGCTACCGAGTGTTAAGAGCGTGAGAGGCACATCCTGTTTCGATTTTGAACAGGTAGGTGCTCAAAAAGTCTACCTTATTCTTTTTTCACCATTTTTTGAAATGAAGAAAATACATTCGACCCGTATTTGAACAGCAAATTCGTTGAATTTATATCCCCTGCCTTAAAATGCCCATTACCTTTGGGACATTTGAGTTTTAAAATAAACGCTTTTTTAAATACAATTACGTAATTTTGAATACCTCCCACTCCCCCCCCCCAAAAAAAAGAACAACAACAAACAAACAAAAAATAGGAAGAGAAAATAACGTTCAAGCTATAAAGACGACTTGAAATATTTAAGTTAAAATACCCCTTTACTTCCTCTCAGCAGTTGTCAAATGTGACAATAGTGCATTACTCTAAATCCTACATATTGCAAGGTTTGGACAGATTAACGACATCAATTAGATCAAATTTCATGAAATTCCATCCATTGGTTATGTAGTTATGAGACCATATAGACAGACAGAAGGATGGTCGGGTGGGCAGACAGGCAAAATCTATATCTCTCTGATGAACACACCTGGGAAGTTTAAATGCTCCATGTTCACATGCGGACCGTTATTTTGTTAACATCCCGGAGCTTGAAACAAGCCAAAATAAAGCAGTGAATTATCAAAAAATCAATCGGTTTTGTTTTTGTTGTGAATTTTTAATAACGACAGAATGAAAATTGAAATTTATTTACCGCACATAAAAAACAACAGACTTACAACTCAGAGGTTAGTATTTTTTTTGCAACTGCTTTTGTCGTCGAAACATTTCACACTTCTAAAATCGTTCGATGAAAACATTAGATTTTATATCTTCAAAGTGAAGCCTTAATTAAATAAATGATTATAGAACGTCAACAATTTGAACAATTCCCCAGAATTCAGAAAGTGCCTATATGACCAGCAGTCGATTTGAGGTTGTATTCTCTATCTATTCGAGTTTATTTATGGTCGGTACCCGTTGACCATTTGACCGACGTCCCATGGAGAGGTTAGTTATTTTAGGTTGTTGGGGATAGTTCAAGACAAGAAAGCATTCCATTTCAGTCACCACTCTGGTTCTTTTCCATGCTTAGTGTATTGCACTGATAGGACAGAAACATTAAAGCAAGACGACAACTATCAAGATTGCCAGACATATTACATCACATGTAAAATACAAATATTTGGCATGACCCATTGGATGCTTTTTTAAACAGCCAACTTTTTAACTGCAACTGCTGTGAAATAGAAAACATGTGGAGGAAGCAGTAAGGCATATTTTGTTTTATGTCACAAGTTCTGTATGTTCTATAAACAGTTGTCCATATGAAAGTTTTGACATACTTTAATGATATATTTCTTATACTTTATGGCGACATAGAAGTATTATCATATGTACTGTAGACTTTAAAAAAACACACAATAAGCAGTTGATCCCCCATGATTTATGACTATCTACTTAAAACTTTCACAACAAAAGCTCTTTTATGCATACCATGGATTTAACTTAATGAAAACGTAAGTATTGTAAGCCCACAAAAATACTACTATTTTTTATTTCTCAAAAGCTTTTTATTTTTAGTGTACTGTTACAATTTCCAAAATGGTATTCATTATCTATACAATTAAACCATGTTTTGTTTCTTTTGCATTTCGGCCACTAATAAAGCTATAATGAATAAGTATTTTGTATGGGTGTCAAAATACCACTTTGTTTACATTTTGCTACTTTTATAACAAATAATTTCATATTCAGTGCAACTATATTCAAGTGATAAGCATCTAACATGCTCTAAATCCATTATTAAAATATTTTAAAACACATTTTTGCCTTTTCTTGAGAGGAAAAATTAGTTATTTCTGAGACTTAATGGGCCTTTAATACAAAAATCATGTTTATCTTTTGATTTTGAATCGCTTTGTAAACTTTTTTTACGGGACTAAGCGGTGTAGCGGTGTTAATGCATAGCTAAGTTCAAATTGACCATATGACAGGCTTCAGGTAATACTTTATTTCCATTTGTACTGATATTCTTATGATTTGGAAAAAAACAACAACAGTAACAAAAAAAACTTGTACAGGAACTAGTTACTTTGATCAGCTGTTTTTAATTATCATCCTGAAATCATACCGCCTGTTAATGTAAAATGGTTGCGTATAAAAAGTCAACGTAAGAATAAAGATAAGATTGCTGGTAGGATTACCATAGACTGACCATGAATGATCCTCTTAAGAAATAACAGAATAGAGGATGATTATTATGATTGTTCAAATACAGACTTACTGTATACTTTAAAGTTTCACTTTAGACTCCTTTTAGAAAATATAAAACTGTATTTGCTGTATTATTATTGCATTATAGTTTTCTCATATATCTTAATATACTTTCTACCCAGATATCAACGTGTTGGCAGCTCAACATGGCAAGCAAGTTGGGCGACAGCGAGATGAACCAACTTGAGCAATGGATCGGCACAGGTCCTAAAACATTCACTCTGCTCTATGCTATAACAAGAGATGGATGTAATGCTACAACTTTTCATCAGAAATGTGACAACCAGGGGCCTACAGTCACTGTGCTGTATAATACACAAGGGTCTGTGTATGGAGGATATGCCCCTGTCAGTTGGAACAGCAGCAATGCTTATACCAATGACACGACAGCATTCCTGTACCAGCTGCAATTTAACGGCAATCGTAAAACAACCAAGTTTTCTCTGAAGCCAGCTGGTTACCAACATGCATTATATAATTATCCAAACTACGGGCCGACATTTGACGGTGGTGCTGACCTGTTCACATTTCAAGGCACAGTAAACAGCTCGGGTACTTACTTTACTTCCAATGGTTACATGACTAATTTTGGAACCAGTTATATATGACAACCAGGGTATAACTGTTAACCAGATCAACAACGGCAACATGAACGTCACGGAACTGGAAGTTTATAAAGTTGTTGGTAAATTTCCATTTTTTGTGTGTTTTTCAATATTTGAAGTTGAATATTTTAAATTAAGTAATTTGATTTAAGTCTTGAATTTTCGCTGTTTATTAATAGAAAGGAGCAGACTGAGAATTACTGTAGTTCTTTTTTTAAATTTTAGATTCAGGGAGAAATTTTATCAAAAACAGCGTTAATTGTAAGGTAATCAAGAGCAACAATATATTCATTTATTATTTTCCAATACTATTTTAAATTAAATGTTTCCTAACTATTATCTAGCGTTTAACTTCATTCTGTTTATGACGGGCATTTGAAATGGTGATTTTTGTAAGTACGGTACTGATTTTTTCTCGAAAAAAGTATTTTCTGAAAAAAAAAAAGACACACGAAATTGTTAATATATGACAAAACATGGTAGTAGAAGTTCCCTCACTGATGCTCCGTATGAACAGTAGTTAGGTAAACTGTTAAATATATTAAACCTTACTAAATACACGTGTAGAAAGATCTTTTTTCATTCATTTTCAGAAAATACCTGTTTATACACTATGGTAGTATGTATAATGAGTTCGTGCAAGTAAAGGGCCTAAATAATAATTTTTTACACAGTTACATAGATATTTATACACGTATTTTCCAGACGGGAAACGACAGAAGACAGAAAGTAAACCTTGGCGGAAAAAGAGGGAATGGAATGAGCAGGTAAGAACGGATTTATATCTATACAGTACAGAGATAAGAAACTGTGTCCTTTCTGTCAGAGCACATCAAATCTTTTTACAAACTTTTAAGGGAGAGTTATGATGTATTGAAAAATATATTAAACATGCATTGTGTTTGTATTTCAGAAGAGCGGAGATCGAACTCACGAGATATGGTATTATTGTACCTAATACCTCCATTCACTATAAACATTTAAATTATCTATTAAATACGCTAATACATATTTGCTATCCGTCACTGCAGATATGTGCTAGCTGAACTTTGTGATGAACGTGTTCTATACAGAGTAAAAAGCAAAAAAAAAGCACTACTTTATTGTCGATTTCAACACGAAAATAAATAAGTGTTACTTATTACTGTTGAACAAAGTTAAGCTTGAATCGTGTTACTGTTTTTTATCTAGGTCTTTTTAGCAGTGAAGTAATAACCTATTTATCCTGCTGGAGTATTAATGGTAAACAAGGCATAGAAGTCTGAAAATACCGTGGTTTTGAAAAAAGACATACATTTTTGTGAATTTTGAAATTGAAATATATGAAAGAAATGCTGTTAACGTTTAGAAAGAAAAGTGAAAATGCGAAGAAGAACAGACGGACGGATATACGCACAACGAACAGACAAGATTGGGCAATTCTGCGGAACACTTGGAAGATTAAGTTATCGCGTATGAAAAAAGACTCACGCTCCACACGTAAGTACGTTTGTAGTGTACATATGTCATGTCATTTTGCATTATTCATTTTATCCACCTGAATTTATTCAACATTTTTACAGCTTTTGAACGAGCTTACCGAAGATATAGTGGCTTTCAAACCAATCCCAGACCTTAAAGTTTCAGAGGTTCGGATCTTGATGGTTGGGCCGGTAGGGGCCGGGAAGTCTAGCTTCTATAACACCATCAACTCAGTATTCCGGGGCAGAATTACACAGAAAGCATGCAGTGGTAGTGCAGAACAATCTCTAACAACTGCGGTGAGTGAAAAACAGAAGAATAATAACAAATGGATTTCCTTGTAATTATACTACGTCATTCTGACGAGATCTTGCAAACTTAGATCAGCCAGTTATCTGAATTAATACTTTTATTTTTAAAATTATACTGTTTCTATTTACCAAAGGAAACGCAAAAACGAACCATGCACGAAAGAGACGATCTAAAAAAAACTATAAAGTCATAGTCTGCTTATCTATTGTGTTATGCTAAGTTAACAACAGCCTGAAATAATTTCTCTTGAAACGGATTTTTACATACTTGTGAACATATAACACTCCAGACACTACAGTCCATCTCAGTATGATACGTATTTATGGTTAGTAAGATCAAAATCCTCTTAAGAGTAGGTGAACTTAAGATTGTTCAAGACTTGAGCACCCATGTACAGACGGACGTTGATGCGTTTGCCAAACTCCTTCAGGGGCTTAAAAAGTAATTGCAGATTTAAAAAAAAGAGAATAAAAAAAGACGAAAAAAGAAATCTGGTAAAAATGATTACAAAAGATATTTTCTCGGATATTCTACTGAAAAAGATCGGAAAAAGAGTAAAGTAGCATTTATTGGAAAAGATCTTATTAGCAACACTAGCAACAGTACTTTTTTAAAATCTAGAACAAGACATTTTCATATTTTCGGTAATTTCATTGTTGTTTTTTTTTAAACTAAATTGTTCTGTTAAATTCTGCAGTATACACCATACAAGGTCAAGGACAGATCTGGTTCGGCCTTGAACTTTCGGTTGTGTGACACGCGCGGTCTGGAGGAATCCCAGGGTCTTGATGTGCTCGAATGTAACTATCTGCTAGATGGCAACATGCCAAACTACTACCAGGTGAGATCATGTGCTATTACTTAAAATGTAACACCAACGTCTGCTTATAAGATGAAGAGCTGACTACTGTTGTTTAATCATGGAATTTAAAATAATTATCATTATTCTACAGCCAATCACTCATTTCGGTTTTTAGTTTTTTAATATCATATTACGTATGAAGAACAATAGTTAATTAGATAGAGTGTATGTGATTAAAGACAAGTTTAGCTGTTAGAAAAGCTAGTAGCTTAGATATTTATATTCAGTAACTATGGGTGACTGTGCTGCAGCTTACTCTTCTACTACCACTCACACAAAAAGGTAATTTACTAACGGCATTTCGGTAACATATGAATGCTGCAATACCAGACACTGTTGAAAGAAGCAAGATGGCATTACAGGATTCATAAAACGGTTCTAGAGAAAGCATACCATGAGCTAGTCTGTATTGTAATGCACTAGTCAGTTGCGGCCACACCCTCACCACCTGGACCGGGGAATAGCTGTGACATTGAGCTTGTATATTTGAATGTTTTACGGATATATGGAAATGATGACAAAAGTTTTGATGAAACACAAGGTAGCTGAGAACATATATCCGAGGAAAAGGTGCACTTGTGCACAGCGCAGTCCGTTTCCAGCTGCTGTTTCCTGTGAAAGCAATTATGGTTTGGTATGATACCAAAAATATATGTGTACAGGTAATTTCCGCTTCCCTTCTGGGATATATCCTTTATCTAATGTGCTCACTATAATTAAAACAACAGAAGTCCATTTCGTAGGTATTTTTGAAAGAAAATGTCCATTTCGTAGGGCACAGTCACAATAAATGGTTATATCTGGAACATCTATTACTTAAATATAGTATAAAAGGAGACATGATATAGGTTTATCTTTATTACATTTAACCAAGAAAATACAGATAATACAAATATTAAAACCATAATTAAGAAATTAAAAGTCCATTTCGTAGACGTAAAGTCCATGTCGGGAAATGGACTCCATTTTGCACCTTATCCTACCCCCGAAAGACGCGGGAGAAACGAAAAGAGCTTGAGTGACAACAGTTCGAGAAACGAAGAAAAATAGTCGATGTGACTCTTAGTTTAGTTTATACCAAATTTATTTTAGTTCGGTTGTGAAGAAAGCTTTTAGCTAATAGACACACTCTCGAATCCGTTCCTGGAACTAACCTGTACTAAGCAATGAGTGTAACGTTTCTTGCTCAAGGAAACAACGGCTTGCCCCTGACTGGGTTTGAACCCCACCGGCTAGCAATCCTCTGACTACTAGTCCGACGCGTTAACCACTCGGCCACGCCGCCATCAAACTCCACGTTTCATGTGCCTTTGCGCTTTAAAGTGTG
The DNA here is from genome assembly GCA_012932295.1 of Cyclina sinensis. Classification (NCBI taxonomy): domain Eukaryota; kingdom Metazoa; phylum Mollusca; class Bivalvia; order Venerida; family Veneridae; genus Cyclina; species Cyclina sinensis. Next base: position 2,971,547 of record JAAONU010000011.1, read on the forward strand.
GTTTGCGTCATTATGATAATGGCTTCCGAATACGGGGGCATATGTATGCTTTGAAAGCGGGCTTTCTATTGGTCGATTTGCCGTAACGTAGTATTTGGTCTCCAGCTTTTCTGAACTACAACCTCTTGAAACTAGAAGCCAGGCGGCTTTGAAGCTTCGGAAGTGTTCGGAGTTCTAGCTTGGTTTTCGTTGTTTTTCAAGTAAAATCCTATCGTAATACCGGCTCACTGAGGCGAGGCGAGCTCGCAAAATACTATTTTTTTTTGTATAAAAATAGGCAGTTTCACATCAGCTGTGTCTTAACATAAACGTTGACGACGCTTACTATGATATCAAGTAATTGTATTTCGTCTTCCGATTGAGTTTCTTTCTTTTCTTTTTTATCGGCAGTGACAGCTCTTGAGTTATGAGCATAACACCACTACGAGAACTCCTGCTTCTATTACTTCTTCTAAATCTACCGTCTGCTGCTATTATTGTTGCTACTTCTTCTTTTACTGCTGTTGCTGTTACTACTTCTCCTCCTACCACTTCCAGAGCAAACGGGTGCTGCTGGTACTGTTAACACTACTTCTTTTACAAGTACTACTCCCACCTGTCATCGGTTGTAGACCTTATTCAAGGGTAGACTCTATTCATCGTTAATTTTAGTGACAACCGGTCTGTTTAATCTCTCTTTCAGTTTAATTCAACTTCTAGAATAACTCCAAAGACACCAGGATTCAAGGCCACTCCAACTGCTAATGATATTGTTCATTGTGCAGTCTTTATTATAGACGTAACCACATTGGACGTTTTGTCTTCAAAGATAACGGAAAAAATGAAAGGATTTCAGGATCTGATGAATCAGAAAGGTAAACAAGTATTGCTTTTATTCAGTTTTCTGTTATAACAAAATATGCATTATTTCGTATCAAACTATGCATCCTCAAGTTTTTGCGAACATCGAATATTTCTATACTGAATGGTTGCATGAATTGGTTGAATTTCTTTATCAGTCTAGATTTTCACTTTTTTTAACAGATCATTTACATCATTACATTCATTTTTATAACAAAATACGAACAGCATATTGTTTTAAAACAAATATTTATGCCAGAGCAATTGAACCAAATTATTTTATTTTAAGGCATTCCCCAAATAATCCTGCTCACAAAGATAGATAAGCTTTGCAAAGATATCGAAGAAGACGTCTCTACCGTCTTCTGTAACCCTGTTGTTGAACAACATGTCGAGAAGGCATCGCAACTTCTCGGACTGCCGCGCTCAAATATACTTCCGGTAAAGAATTATGAAAATGAGGAGGAACTTGAAAGCAATAAAAGTATCTTGGCGTTGATGGCTCTGAGGAAAATTTTGCATTCAGCAGAGGACTTCCTGGATCAGATGTTGGATTGAAAGACAGATGAGCAACTGGAGATGGAAAAACTGAAAATTGATAATTAAACCGCACACATCTCACTTCCAGTTTTGAGACTCTTATTTCAATGATAAATTTTAATTCGGTATTCAGCTATTACCTGACATTATATATCCCCTTTAGCAATTACATGTTTTTATTTCCGAAGATATAATTGCTTGGGCCTCGGTTAATGTATTTCAAGTGCTTATTATATAACATGTTACTTGATTAACGGACTGCATCTAGCTCGTATATTTTGATGTTTTATTTTTTCATACAGTTTCTATCGCTTATCACTTTTTCATTTTTTTTCATATAAAGAGCAGTTTTCTTAACTTTTGGCAAGCATTCTGTTACTTATTTATTCATCTCAAACGAAATATATCAATGGGCAGATATAAAACAGGGTTATTTAACTTCTTTTGTATAAATTTCCAATTTTTAAAAGAAACCGAAATATCTATTCCAATTTGTGTAATTTCCAACAAAATTTAGACAGCTTGCTTTGAGTACATATGTTAAATTGTGTATATGTCTGTTTGACTTTCCTCAATTTGTTTACCTATTATTATATTGTTACTATTTGTCTTACTATTTTCTATAAAAAAAAGAAATCTCCGGGAAAAAAGACTTATTACAAGACCCGCTTCTTAGATCTTAAGAAATGGTGCACTTTGACCACCGTTTATTACGAGTCATTACGCTATTCAGTTATTTTCATTTGTAATTTTGCAAATCATGTAAGGATTGTGAGAAAAATATCATTTAAAACACACACTAAAATGTTACATAACATATATGTATAAAAAGTGTATTCGATTTTTGCATTCTTTTCATTGTGTCAGCGAATTATCAAAGTCTATAGCTATGGGGAAATATCATTACTTCTCTTAAGTTCCAATATTAGCTGTGTGCATTTCTGTGCATTCAAAATAATAAAAAGATGTAATGAATAGTTTGAAGTTGAAATAACTTCATAAACTCTGTAAACAAAACGATGACTGTTATGAACAAAATGTATGCAAGATTTGTCACGCAGTTTTTGGACAGATGAGAATTACTAATTTTATTTTTCAACTTATAGCTTCTGCATCTTACAAGACATACTGAGATACATATATTTCTATTGTTTGAGTATGAGACTCGCAGCGACGAGCATAGTTAGAAAAGATGACGTCACAGCAAATTTATACGACAGGTAATATTTTTTAATCAAATTAAGAACAAATCTAAACAAAGGATGTTTGAAACTTTGAAACTTTATCACTTGATTAAACGCCTATTTCTACATACAAAGTATACATTCAGTGGCGTTGTACAATGATTAAAATACATGGATAATAGTTAAAAAAATGAATAGATCTATTTAAAAACATTTAGTTTTTTTTAAGAATTACCATTTTACATCAAACATAATACATTTGATCAAAAGTATGCATGAAAAAGGAAATTATATTTACATGAGACGGAATATAATAACCCAATATAATCAGTATGATGGGATAAAGTGTATAAAATAATTACAATTCTAATAATCACATATGTACTCAAAGCTATATGAAAAATACAGTTTTAGATCAAAATGAGATGTTAACCAACTATTACATCGTTACCCACATGGGTAGTCTCTTAAGAAGCGTCGGTTCTTAAAAAAGTGAATAAAAGTCTCTGAAAATGTGAGTTTTTAACTGCTTCCTAAAAATATCCACTGTTTCACTCTGTCTAATGTCAATCGGAAGTTCATTCCAAAGTCGTGGGCCTATAATACTAAAGCTTCTATCTGCGAAAGTCTTATGTTTATTAAAAGCCACAGCATAGCATCCAACAAAGGATAGTGATGATCTTAATGAACGCTTTGAAGTTTGAGGTTTCAACAAATCAATTAGATATGCTGGCGCTCTTGCTACAGAACAGTTATACATATAAACAAGGATCTTGAAATTTATACGTGCTTTGATTGGAAGTCAGTGTAAATCAAATACTGCTTGTTTTGAACTCTCAAACTTTGATCGATTTAAAACTAGTTTAACACACATGTTTTGTATACATTGAAGCTTAGACAGCTCACTTTGGGAAAAACCATACAATATGACATTACAGTAATCCAAATGAGATATTACAAGTGATAGCACAAGTGTTTCAGTTGCATCAGAAGACAAATACTGTCGAATACTCTTGATCTTAAAATAGTTAAGCATAGCAGTTTTACATTTTCGTATGATATGTTCTTTAAAGCTTAATTTTTCATCTAAAAACGCACCAAGATATCTTATACAGTGTTGCTTTTCAACGTTATCATCAGAGATATTGATCTTATTTGCTTCACATTTTTCCAGTTGTTGACCACTACCACACTCAATAAATTCAGTTTTAGTACTGTTCATTTTCAGCTTGTTCCCATTCATCCATTCATTCGTATTTACTGCAAAGTCTGCAAGTTCTTGAATAGCAGTCGCTTCTTCAGATGGTTTAAAGCGTCTATTTGCCGTATGGTCGTCCGCAAACCCATGAACGGAAATAGATGTTTGTATGCCCCCTCACCTCTCAAAGCGTCATTGGCCCATGTGAGCTTGACTTTTGATCAAATTTGCCCAATATCAATTATATGCATATCATGCTCAACCATCATGTAATATATGAAGGATCTTAATTTAGGTGTAGTTGACTTATGATTGAAAAGCATTTTCGTACTGTAGAGCCTTTTGTGCTTGACCTTTAATCCATTGAGCCCAATTCAATAGCGTTTATCTACTAGCCAAGTCCAGCCGCCGAGTAAAAATTGTGGTTCAGTTAATCTTAAATTTTCGATGATATCTACAAATGTTTAATGATTCTCTTTCTTTTACGCCAGTTTGAGCACGTACTTCTATCTCCCTTTAAATAGGTCACATTTGACGATATTTCACAGCCTGTTCATATTTTCCGAAAATCTAAAAATAGATTTAATTTAGTTTATAACTACCAGTATACAAAGAAGATGTCGTTAATTTAACAGACTGATTACCTGCGTACAACTACAATCAAGTCTACTATAACAGGACTTTCGGTTGTGGTGAGTAAAATTTACTTTAAAATGTTTGATTAGATTTGATTTATCTCAGTTACAATAGAAAGTAAAGAGTATTAACAGTTTGCTAAACAATTTGAAGACCTGACATATCGTCTAATATCAGGTATAATGTGAAAGTAAAAATGCAAGTTTTCTGAAATTGGTTCTAGGAAAACGTAGAGAAATTAGGGCAGTATTCTATAAAGAAAATAGGAAACAATTACAGTGCCTATGTAATATTTATAAAGAGTACAAGATTAATTTTGATGCAAAGCATCAAAGGCGGCGCACATGGTTTTGAAATAAGATAAATAATAAGTGTATAAATTAATCCAAACAATTGTACACGTGTGTAGTACATGTTGTACGTTTTGATGATATAATCAAGTTATTTACAGATGGGATGTAAAAAGATTTTAAAGGGGGACATTTGAATTATATCCATGTTGTAATCACTTTTATTGAAGTTGTGAAATCATGTGAATTCACTTTTCTTCAACAAAATGACCAGATATGAATGACTATATTCTCATAAAAAATCATTTGATCTTTCACTTTTTATGAAAATTGCATATTGTCTCCCTCCAAGTGTTCTTCGTCTGCGACACAATTCAGCACTTGAATATTCCAAATGTCTACTTTTGCTTTATTTCAACAATCTATACTCTTTTAATGATTTTAGTCTGTTTAAATCCTAGTGTTTTGTGTCTTTTTCTATTCTATCCTGGTTGCGCAACCATGATAGACAGGATATAATCCAGTTTTTACAAACTCAGATTTTCAATCTATTTCTTGGAGAAATGTTATGTTTTCATTGTTTATATTGTATGCATGAAAAAAATACCATCACACATGCACATGCAGTGGTCATAAGCCTTCAACATACACTAAATACTATACTTTATATAGATTTGCTGCGATTGACCAATTTGGAACATTTTGGAACTATCGATAGCACATTAAGTAAATTGAAACAAGGATGACTTCAGTGATCGGAAAGTTTGAAAAGGGTTGCTTAGTTTACTGTCCAAAGTTTCTAGGCAGCCCAAGACATGTCAAAATTTCAAATTTAAACCTTGAATGACAATTCCAAGAATATGTTTTTCTTCCCACAGAGAATGAGAATTTGAGATCCATGGACGGTTGTTTCTGTAAAAGAGAACTGTAGAAGATAATGGTCATTAAAAATTATTTAAAATCGCCTCGTAATCTTGCTTTTTCCCCGGTCTGTGTTTAAGAGAAAATTATATCTAAGGAATTACCGTCTCTGGTAGGAAACGGGAAACGAATTTTTGTGTAGCAGTAGCAGTGTGAGTGTATTTCTGAAACTGGAACAAAGAGAGCTACCGACCTGACAGTGCTTCCGATAGGTAATCAATTATGGAGTACACATTCTCCTATAATAGATGAAGGGCTTTACTACTAAATATTTTCTTTTACGCATAATATTCCCAGATTTGGTGAAAAATATACCAAGATACTTGTCTCTGAAGGTGAGTCTTCGATTTGAAATAACAATTCCTATGTTATCAACATCCAAAAAATAAAGATAACACCCGAAGTACAACTGGTACTTTATCATATTCATGGTTTAACGGTTTAGTGGCGTAGTAGACAGATATGTTTTTTTTTGTAACTATAACGACTGAATTAACTCCAGCAAAGCAAGAGTGTTCTTCAAATTCATCCTTGTGTCTGTATTTACAAAGACAGGCTCATTTTTTATTATTGCATTAAAACGACAGATTTTGTACAATTTTTATTTTTAAGTTAGTTTATACAAATCAATTTTATTTCGATTGTGACGAAAGCTTTTAGCTAATAGAATCATTCTCAAATCCGTCTCTGGAACCAACCAGTACTAAGTAATGAGAATAAAGTTTCTTGCTGAAGAAAATAACCGATGCCGACACGGCCGCTGACGGGGTTCGAACTCGTGTCTTGAGTAGCTATCCTTAGATTACAAGTCCGTCCTTTTAACCACTCGGCTTCACCTTTCTTTATATGGCTATAGCTGAAAGAATTAACAAAGATTTGCATTTCAGATTAAGTAGCCACACACTGCTAGATAAATACAGTGAATACACAAGTTCTTGTAGCGCTTTAATTTGTTTTGGGAAAAGTCATTCAATCTGTAATTTTTGCATCAAAAACTTTTAATTAAAAATACAAACTTACCTGATTTGGATCAATTTATTTTTTAAAATTAATAAATACGATTTATGAAGTTACATATTTTAAGTGATGTACAGAATAATTGGATTTTTTACATTGATAATGATCCAAGATTCTCCCAAATTGTTTACGTCAGCGCATGGGATAAAAATGAAACACTATTCCTAATATAGGCGTCGCCGTTCTCGGCGCCGCCAATAATTTAAAAATATTAACGAAATTCGTGTATAAAATGCATGTACATGTATATACAAGTCAAAATCAGGTTATTCTATTTTTAAAGTACCTAAACATACTAATAATGTTGGTCTGACCATGTACCATTTCATTGCTATTAAGACTAAAACTCACTTCTTGATCATAAAAAAATATAAAGAATTTAGCAAGTTTTAATTTTTGTAAAGATATATTATGCTCAAGTTTCAGATACAAATACCTACTACACCTTTTCTATGTAAATGTAAAATAAACATGTTTGAGTACACATAGATTAGATAGTTATTAGATATTAGATAGATCCAGTTACTCTATTTTTACAGTACCTAAACATACTAATAATGTTGCTCTGACCAGGTTTCATTACATTCCTATTAAAACTGGAACTCACTTCCTGATCATAAAAGATATAAAGAATGCAGCAAGTTTTATATTTTTAAGTGTTCTGATAAATCTCATTTAATGAAAGAACTGCATAATGTATTAGTATATTTTATGAAGACATTATACACATAACTTAACATAATTTCACTTTCAGTTCAAAGGATGTTGTGCTTTTAAAAGGTAATAGGATACTAGCTGGATACAGGACTTACGCCCTTGAAATTTCCAGTAGAAATAATAAAGTTTTTGGACAATTAAATGAGTCGGATCTTATTGAGCCATGTCGCGAGTAACTTCCCTTGTCTTATAAAAAAAATTACAGCATAACCGCTATGCCTGAAATTATAACTGATCACAAATTTTGCGAGCAGGATCTTCACAGTCCTATGCAATATGGTAAATAATTTTATATGCCCGAAAGGACGTATTATATTATGCCCATGGTCGTCTGTCTGCCCGTCCATTAGCAAATTCGTTTCCGCCCTGTAACTTTTGAACCGATTGAAGTATATGACGTCAGCGACCAGAAACATGAATTTGTATTTTTTGTTGTTGTTCTTGCATGTTTCATATCATTAGGTTATATATATTTTTTTTCATTTTGAAGCCAGTGGTTGCTTTGATTACTCAGACGCAGACGTTTCTATATTTAGAATTTTAACAAATTTAGCTGCACATACCTGTCTGAGCACATAAGCATTATTAGCTCACCTGATCGATGGCTCAAGTTAGCTATTAGAATTATGCAATAACCGGTGTCCGTCGTTCGTACGTCAAGAACTTGCTTAAAGCCAGATCTCCACTGAAACGACAGCCTATTTTAACCATACTGTATCAAAATGTTCTATTTATAGACCTGTTTCAGATGTGTGGAATCTAATGCTTTAAAATTGAAATCGCAACTAAAAGAAAAAAAAAACTTATAATCTTATTCTCAGAAACTCCTGTACCGATCTGAAAATATTTTGCACGAATGTTCTTTGGGTGACCTCATGACGTGCTTTTCATGCACACCAATAGCGGTCTGCGGTTTTACGGCCTATCAGAACATAGTCTTGAGACACAAACTACTTCACATTTCATATCTGGGACAATAAATTTGAAACTTGGTGTGAAAGTTCACCAGTAAATATAGAAAAGTGTTATGTTTTTTCATGTACGCTTATACGTGCTCTGCAGTTTTTATGCCCGTCATAGCAAAGTCTAGTTATTTCCACATTTCTAGGACAATCAATTTGAAACTTGGTAAGCAATATCACCAGCAAGTGTAGATGTGTGCATGTAGGCGCATTCTATATTTCCCCTTTTCCGCTGCCCAAGTGTGGTATCATTAGCATTCAATGATAACTATAGTTTATTTTTAAGGCGGAGCAACGTCAACTGACTCATTTTCATATGCCATTAACAACATAATGCTGCCCCCGCGCGCGCAAACACACACGCGCAAACACACACACACACACGCACACACACACACACACACACACAACACACACACAGCACACACACACGCGCGCACACACGCACGCACACACATACACACACACACTATTCACTATCCGTTCAAATATTGTACTACAACAATTGTATCTGCATTCAGTTGGCAATGTACTTATTTCTTGGCACCTTGCAAATTAATAATGAATGATACGTTCAAAAATATAAGTTAGCTATGAGCTAGGAATTGGGTTTTGGATATTCATTACCCAGCTAGGTTAGAATTTCCAGCCGGCTGGGAGTTGGGTATTCGACCAGAAAGAGCCGAATGCCCAGCAGAGATAAAATTTCCAGCTAGCTGGGAGTTGGTTACTCAGTTAACGAAAGCCCAGCTAGGTTCGAATTCCCAGCCACCTAGAAATTTGGTATTCAACCCGAAAGAGCCGAATACCTTGCTGAGATCGAATTCCTAGCTAGTTGGGAGTTGGGTATTCAATCAAACGAATACCCACCTAGGTCTAGGTCGATGCCTGACACAGTCGCAGACCTTTTCAATATTCTCCTAAAGGTCCCTAGAGGTAAAAAAATAACATTATCTCGATTGGTACCAAGGATTCCTTGAAGTCTGCGACGATGCCAGACTCAGTCGAATACCAAACTCCTAGCTAGCTGGGAATTCGAACCGAGCTGGATATTTTTCTACCTGGTAATTAGATCTCAGCTGGGTATTCGACTTTTTCGGGTTGAATACCCAACTCCCAGCTGGCTGGAAATTCGAACCTAGTTGGGTATTCGTTTGGTTGAATACCCAACTCTTAGCTACCTGGGAATTCGATCTCAGCTTAGTATTTGGCTATTTTGGTCGAATACCGAACACGCAGCTGGCTTGGAATTCGAACCTAGCTTGGTATTCGTTTACCGAATAACCAACTTCTAGCTAGCTGGGAATACAATCTCAGCTGGATATTAGGCTTTTACGGGTTGAATACCCAACTCCCAGCTGGCTGGAAAATCGAACCTAGCTGGGTATTCATTTGATTGAATACCCAACTCCTAGCTGGCTGGGAATTCGATCTCAGCTGGGTATTTGGCTCTTTCGGGTCGAATACCCAACTCCCAGCTTGCTGGGAATTCAAACCTAGCTGGGTAATGAATATTCAATATCCAATTCCCAACTCAGCGCTAACTTCACACACATGTTCAAAATGACTTTGAATGGAATGCTCTAAATTCAAAGGTACATGTCTTTACAAAATCGATAGTTGTCCCTTACCCCATCAGCTATGTTAGTTGTGTATGTGGAAAACAACACATAGCATGAATGCTTATAATTGTGTAATACCTAAGATTTCTCGACCCATGCGTCGCGTGAAAAATGAATGGGGAACTTTATTGACAACAGCAAGTCAGTTGAAACGGACCTATAGGTACATAATACTAAAGTTATTTAATGAAAAACGGTTTCTTTAAATTAGTTGCCCTAGTTAACAAATGATTTTACACAACATGTTCAACTGATTAATCGGTTATATTTGTACCATATCTGTGATATAAATTATAATCATAGAAAGATAAACTCAAGTGTACGTATGTACTAGCAAGTGCTTAGGTGTTTTGTTCAGTTTTTATTACAGCAATTTACTTTCGTATTAAACTCTTTTGTTTGTTTCGTTTTACAGAATCCAGAACAAAATGGGCAGGTTAACCGACAGCGATATGGACCAGCTTGAGCAGTGGATCGGCACAGGTCCTAAAACATTCACTCTGCTGTATGCTATAACAAGAAATGGATGTAATGCTACTACTTTTCATCAGACATGTGACAACCAGGGGCCTACAGTCACTGTGCTGTATAATCAGCAAGGTTCTGTGTATGGAGGATATACAAGTGCAAGCTGGGCGAATACAGGTGGTTACAGAGACGATGCTAATGCTTTCCTCTTTCAGCTGTATTACGATAAGAATAAAAAAAATACAAAGTTTCCATATAACGGCGATGGAAATGCCATATACACAGCCGGATATGGGCCGACTTTCGGAGGTAACCACGATTTGCACACATTTAGCGGAAATATTGGAAATTCAGGCGGATATTTTGCCCTAAATGGATCTTTAAATGTCGGAAATAGTTACAACAACAAAGGACTTAATGGAAACCAGATCAACAACGGCACAATGAATGTAACGGAACTGGAAGTGTACGCAGTCAAAGGTCAGTACTGGCAACTTAATAGGTCATTAATTTCAAATGCTATTTCAAAGTCTACAAATTTCCTTCATCCTTTACTGAAAAAAGGATAGCCGAACTTACCGGAACGTTTATTTGTTTTAACCACGTTAATTAATATCTAACTTTATGACCTTATTCAATTAAACATACAGTGCCTTGCAATTTTCTGTTAAGTTTAACTGGAAGATGATCTTGAAAAATAGTTTACTTTTAATATTATTAGTTATTATGTAAAAAAATAAATGAATCATAAATTTCATTTTAATTTTATTTTCTTTTCAGACGGCCAAAGAAAGAAAGCCCCACCATCACCATGGCGTAAAACTAAACCATGGAATAAGAAAGTACATATTATTCTTGTTATTTGATTCTAAGAAATAAAGAGACTTCTCTGTCAAACGTTTCTTTATCTCCAGATCTGGAACTGTACTGACAATAGTTTGTATATATTGTATGAAGGATTTTCGGGACAACTATGCTGTCAGGGCCCGCATTAACCTGTTGTCAGTCTGTGATTTCGGCTGTTTGCAGTAGATAAATGTTTACAGAATGTATGTCCTTGTCAACTGCATTAATTTGTCTTACGACATCTTTACTGTAGTCAGCTACAATCATCTTTGCTTTTCTTTTTAAGTTATTAGACGAACTTACAGAAGACATCTTGGCTTTTAAACCTTTCCCGGACTCAAAGATCTCAGAAGCTCGAATATTGATGATGGGCCCCGTTGGAGCGGGAAAGTCAAGTTTCTACAATACGATCAACTCTGCATTCCGAGGTCGCATAACACAAAGAGCTTGTAGCGGAAGCGCAGAACAAAGCCTGACCACTGCGGTATACATAAAATATCCACGCTTATGCATGCTTTGAAGTGTCACCTAAATGAAAAGGCCAGCCTCCAAGGCTTACGAATCAGTTTTTCTCATGTATATATTTACCGCCTGATTCCTTGCCTTTTTGTTAAAGTGGGATTCGACCCTTTTTACCTCATACCTTGTAGGCGGGTGCGAAAACCACTAGGCCACTGTATACGTGTGATTATTCTAAGTAGATGAGCGCCAGGTTGCACAATGTCAGAAAAAGAATTATGGTAATTGTGAATATTCCATTAATGAAGGGCTTATGAATAAAGTTTCTTTTCAGAATAGGTTCTTGCTATTTACTTCTATTATGACTAAAGCAATACCACAGATATAAGCTCAATGGTTTAGATTAGAAAGAGATGATATTTAAAATATAACCCAGCTGGGTTCTTTTGTACGTAGAAAGACATTCAGACAGAAGTTAACGGGTATTATTAGATTGTATCCGTTTGATTCACGTTATTCAAACATACGCATGCACAACAGTATCTTAAGATTAACGTCAGCTAAAGGTCAAATTATAAAGGAAGGCAAAGTTTAATATCCATAGTTATAAGAGGAATATTTCCAGCTTTTAAGCAGTAGTAAGTTTCAAGTTTTGTATGCATGTTTCAGAGAACTGCCCTTCCTCTGTGTTTTTCTCAACAGTGAAGAATGTTTCTATATTTAAGATAAAAGCACATCCCCCTTTGTCTTTATGTATGCGTAAAACTATTAAGTTTTAACTTTAAGTTTACGTTAAAATCGATCAATCCTTACACAATAATAGACTTTACTTCTTTACTTTGCAGGTCACTGTCTGACCTTTTCGTTTTAATACAAAAGTGAAAAAATGCATATTAGGAAAAAAACACTCAAGAATATTTTATTTTAAACAGTACACTCCTTATCAAGTACGTGTTCGATCTGGGGCAACGTTGAATTTTCGGCTGTGTGACACACGTGGTCTTGAGGAAAGCCAGGGACTGGACGATGTCGAGTGTAACTATCTCCTGGATGGCAATGTGCCAGAATTTTATCAAGGTAATATAATATTCAATACCTAATGAAATACTGTTACATAAAGAATATACTCATTTAGTGGTGACAATGCCAAAACCAAATCAGTCCGGTCATCTGTTCGAACCGTGGCCCTTTTGGGCCTTTGTATACGCATTGACATGTAAAGTTACGTGCTTCTAGGACACACTGTAATGGTGTTGATATGCAAAATTCTTTATGTGCATTTCCCAAACATTAAAGATCGACTGGTATTGAATATATTTCAAAGTTTAAACAATGGAAATTCATTTATTTTATTTTGAATAATATCGGGTAATGAAATCATTATTTCACTGTTGTATTGAGAAAGGTAATAACTGTCCTTCCTCGATGTCAATGATGACATTATGAACTCTAACCCTGAGTCTGTCTGCCACGGGCAGCTCCTGAAAATTCATGCCCCTACCTCCGACAACAATTTTGCTGTTCCCCAGACATTCATATAATAACTGTATATGAATGAAAGGTCGAATTAGGAATGAGAGCTCCACGTTACCTTTAGACTGCTTTACCGTTTGAGTTGTATATACTGTTTAAAATGTAACATCAGTAACTCTTCAAGAAAAAATACTACATTTTGTATTTTATCATGACTGTCAAAGTGGTCGAAAGTTGGCAGTTGGTAGTTGATTTTTTCGAATCACTAACCACATTTTAGAACAAATATAATGCCATTTATAGATATATAAGCTTATTTAAACCCGAACCTCCGTCCGTAACAGAAAAAAAAATCAGAAAATTACAAAACAGTACTCGAAGTAATTACTCCAATGTTCGAATAACAAATTACCTACTTGATACTTTCTGGAAGGTTGTTGCAGATTCAGATCTGAAAATACCTGCCCCTAGATAGGATTCGAACTCCAGCTCAATAGGACCAACGCTGTAGACCACTGAGCTAAATTATCATTTCCGTGAGGCATTTGGCAATGTTTGAATTCATACATACACAGGAGGTTACAATTCATACTCGTATCTAGTTACTGAAGTAGTATCTAAGATTAATGACCCGAACAAATAAAGTATACTAAAACATTAACAAAAAGGTAATATCTTCGCACGGCTGAATTGATCAAATAACGGTTGGTTATTCGCTTGAATATCAAACTTACTGCAAGAAGATAGTTGGCTATTAACATTTTAAATGTATTACTTCCCTATTTACTCATTTATGTTTATGTATAAACCGACTCATATCTCAAGACACTTGGTGGCCAGTAATTATTCGAAGTCAGAATTTCCTAGATTTGCGCAAACAGCTTGCATAGTTACCTGATCAAAGCAGCGGGACGAAGACAGTACTATTGTGATAAGTCATTTACATAATTTAGATTGATGTTTTAACTGACACATATTTCTGTAAACAGTTACTGACAATAACTACTCCATTGTTCGAATAACAAATTACCACCTAATACTATCTGGAAGGTTGTTTTGGATTCGCGTGAATTACTGGCTGAGATAACTCGGCCTGACGAGGAATTCATTTTCTGATGGTGTATTTCTCCAATTATATTTAAATTAAACTGACTCATGTTTCTATAAACTGTGTGGGCAGTTGTGATTCCAAGGTCCGAATAAAAAAATCTGCCCTCTGGATGCAACAGCCTGCTAACCTGACATTTTTGACCTTACTAAAGCATTTGTATTTTATAAATTAAAAAAAAACATTGCTACAGTTCAACCCTGCCTTGCCAATATCACCAGAGACAGACGGCTTCGTAACACAACCTACACCGGACGAAAAGATTCATTGTGTAGTGTTCGTGATGGATTCCACAACACTGGAAGTTCAGTCAACTAAACTAATGCAAAAGATGAAAGGTTTCCAGGCTCGGATGAATAAGAAAGGTATAAGCCGTACTTATTTTACACCATACTAGTTTACTTGAACTGTAACAATTATATCAATATTACATAACATACGATACAAATAAGTGGTATAAAGAAAGCGTAACCTGAAGTTTTAAAATATTATGACATCTTGACCATACAGGCTTAACAAAATTAAGATCATTGTCTGAAATCAATAAGACATAAAACTACAATGATAAACAATTGCATATTTTATAAAAAGCAGGGCGTTTGTGTCTTAATGGTGCGTTGAAATATTTTAAATCCATTCAAAATGAGGAACTTCATTGAAGAAATTTTGCATCACTAAAATACAAAACTTAATGGGAAAATGCTTGAAATCTTTGAAAAAATAGCTTTAGTGTTTAAAGGTAGCACGATAACATTTGAAATTTACATCCTTGTCTCCCTGGATTAATCAGGAAACGAATCTTTGATTTAAAGGTTTCTTTTCACTTTTCACTTCCTCTTTATTACACATCCACCATTTTCAACGAAAGGACGAATTGACGTCACGAAATGAGAGTCTCGTTTTATCGCACCGCGAATTTCTGTAACAATGGCGACGGCCATCCGCTGAATATAGACATAGACACAATATTTCCATTACTGCACTGGATACTAAATTACTTTTTAAAAAAAATAAGATTATATTTCAAACAATACATATTAGTAATGCAATCAATTAAAACATGGATGAACAGACAGACGGATGAACATATTGAATAAAGTATTATTAGTTGAATCTTCAAGCCAAATTTTCATATTGCCTTCGATCATCAAATTTACTTTATTATAGATGTGCCTTCATAAGATTTCGAGTTATTGCAAGATCAAAATTGTCTCAATTTATAGACAGATGGATATATGCAAGGACGAAATGCATAGATGCGCTTGTGTGAATAATTTTCATACATATCCTATCATCTGAATATATGGTTAACGCACGTTTTTTCGTGTTATAACATCTGCAGAATCCCGAGGGATGGTTGGTGCCCGAGCCCATAGGGCTCGGGCACCAACATATCCCGAAAAAATAAATAAATAAATACATAAATAATAGTACAGTCGCCTTTAGGTTGTTATGGATACGTGTTTTAAATATGCGTTCCAGGGCGACACGTGTTTTAACCTGTCGAGCGGCCATCTTGATACTTAAAAAATGACGATTAAAAAATATTTGGAAGGATTTCATGTGGATTTACGATTGAATAAAGGCAGCTATTGATTTTATCAATAATCATGAATGTTTCGTCTACGTTCCGACCTGCAAAGTTACATAAACTGCCGATTTGGGGCAAAAAGACGGATCAGCGTCCATTATTTGCAAAGGCCCTGTAACGCGCATAACTGAAAACGGGTAATAACAGCGCGTGAGCGCGAGAACTTCCTTGTTAATACACCTTTTTGCTCTCCTTAAAACATAAGCAAAACGGGCAAAAACAAGTGATTTTATGCTAGAATAAGGTTTAGAATTGTAGTTTCAATGCTGTTTCTGTTTTTTTCTGAATCCAGATTTTCTGAATGGACAGAAAGTCGAACTAATATACGAACAAAGGTCACATTTCAAATGTGTGTGCATAACTGTCACATTGGTAACTGTCATATTTTGAAGTTTAGCGAATCTAGTCTTAGTATTTCCCTGTTATTTTCAATCAAATGCCATATCGACAGACAATCGGAAGAAGAATATCAAAGCCAAAACATTATCTACATACTGCCTATTTAAACTAAGCGTTATCAACATTTTGCGACCGGACAGATGGACGGACAGAGGGACAGACGGACTGTCTTTGTCGGACGGACGACGGGTAAACCTTTAGGTAAAGGCGCTGGTAGGGAGCTAATAGTTGATGCATACAATGTCGTCGGCTGTGACAGAAAACAAATTTATGATGGAAATATTCATGAATAGATAAGTCATGCAGTGGGTTCTCTCCTTTGACAGGTATACCACAAGCGCTTCTGTTGACAAAAATCGACAAACTATGTAATGATGTTGAGAAGGATGTGTCACAGGTTTTCAGAAGCAAAACAGTCGAAGAACATGTCGAAAAAGCATCTCAGCTTCTCGGACTGCCACGTGGTAACGTACTTCCGGTGAAGAACTATGAGAACGAGATGGAGCTGGATGATAAGATCAGTATATTGGCACTACTTTCTCTGCGTCAGGTTCTATACTTTGCGGAAGATTACATGGAAAATATTGTTGACAAAACAGCAGCTATACAGAAAAGGATTCAGAAAATGAGTGTGAAAAAATAAACTTTTCATTTTAGACTACTGTTTTGAAGACTCATCTATGGTATATATTTTCTATTAGCATTCAGTTTATTTTGACTCAGGTTTTTGTTCATTCTGTTATGTAACAAATATGTGTCTTGCGGTGTTGACCTTTATTTGTAAAAAGGTGCATCAGTTCAGGATTTTGCTTATTGTTGTGTTAAACTTACCTTTGTCATCTGTTAACTGATTGTATGCTTTATGATTGTATACTTTATGATTGTGTTGATTGTGTGAAAAAAATCAAGTTTTTAAAAATCACCAGAACTCGAGCTCTGAAATTTTGTGTGGCATTTAGTGGATCTCTGCCAAATTTGTTCAAAATAATGTCTGTAATACTATTTGCTTCGACAAATGATTCATATGTATTACATAGAAATATACTGGAAAATATCTAGAATTCTTTTTGAATGATTCATGGCCCATAATTCAAATCTTTGTGTTCCGATCAATATCTAGGGAACTCTTCTACCGAGCTTCCTCAAACTTGGTATGTAGGTAAGTTATGACCAGTAGATGACCCCTGTTGTTTCTCAGGTCATTAGGTCAAAGGCCAAGGTCACAGTGACATTGAAAACAAAACTGTTTCAGATTTATAACTATAGAACCCTTGATTCCAGACTCTTCAAACGTAATGTGTAGGTTGGATATGATTAGTTGATAACTACAAAAAGATTTTTAAGGTCAACAAGTCAAAGGTCAAGGTCACAGTGACCTTAAAAAGCAAAACTGTTTCTAATCAATAACTATTGAACGCTTAATTTTAGGTTCTTCAAACCTAGTGTGTATTTTGGCAATGACCAGAAAATGACAGTAAAGTTTTTCAGGTCACCAGGTCAAAGGTCAAGGTCACAGTGACCTTGAATAGCAAACTGTTTCCAATCAATAACTAAACAACCCTTGGTTTCAGGTTGTTCAATCTAAGTGTGTCGGTTAGTCATGACCAGAAGATGAGAACTGTAGTTTTTCAGGTCACCAGGTCAAAGATCAAGGTCACAATGATTTTGAAGAGCAAAATGGTATCCGATCAATAACTGTAGAACCCTGGGCCCCAAATTCTTTAATCTTAGTGTGTAGGTTAGTCATGACTAGCAAAAAAACGTTTAGGTTTTAAGGTCACAAGGTCAAAAACCAAGCTCACAGTGACTTTGAAAAGCAAAATGGTCTCCAATTTATAACTATAGAACGCTTTGGCCCATGTTCCTAAAACTTTGTATATAGGTTAGCAAATGACCCTTTTTGCTTTTCTGGTCACCAGGTCAATGGTAAAGGTCACAATGACCTTTAATACGAAAATGATTTCCGATCAACTACTATAGAACGCATGGGCGCTGCTCCGCTTAACTCAATAGGATGGTTGGTTATGACAATTAGATGACCCCGATATTTTTAAGGGTTACAGTAACCTTGAAAAGCGAATCTGCTTAATATCTAGGGAATTCTTGGATTCAGGTTCGTCAGACTTGGTGTGTATGTTGTCATGATCAGTAGATGACAACTATCGTTTTTCAGGTGATTGGGTCAAAGACAAAGGAAAACCTTGAAAAGCAAAATGGTTTCCGATGAATAACGGTAGAAAGCTTGGGCCCATGTTCCTCAAACGTTTTGTTTAGGTTGTTCATGACTTGTAGACGAGCCCTTTAGTTTTTCAAGTTACCAGGTCAAAGGCCAGGGTCACAGTGTCATTGAATAACAAAATGGTTTGCGATCAAAAACTATAGAACGCTTGGGCTCCTCAGAACTTCTTGGGATAAGGCGCTAGGGGCCATATATGTTTTATAAACATCTCTTGTTTTCATAGACCTTTATTGAAAACTTCCGTCAGAAACAATTTTATTATGCTTAGCCTTCTGAAGTTTTGTGTGTTGCAATATAAAGTGGTAATTTGTCAAGTTTGTTCAAATTCAGTTGATATTAAGAAATGTATATAATTTAAAGGGAAAACCTTTTTGTCTGAAATAACAAGGCCTAGAGTTCTGAAATTTGACATAAAGTTATGCCCACTTGACCTCTTCCAAGATTGTTTAAACTTTGCCCGTGGAGTAATTTTTCTCTCAACCCTGGAGGTCAGCTGGTTTAGATAGATTTTTACAGACCAATATTCTAAAAAATCTGGTAATAAACCAAAACTCTGAGTGTTCTGAATTTAAATTAAAACATTCTCAATTGGATCCCTACCAATATTGCTTAAATTATGCCTCCCCTCCATGAATCATTATTCGCTCGGTGTCATGTTTTGTTTTGAAATATGTAGGAGAATATCTCAAACTCTGATTGTTTGAAAATTCAAGGCCTCAAGCTTTGAAAATTTGCATGGAGCATTGCTCTGTAGACCTGTATCCAAAATACTCCAACTTTTTGCCACAAGGGTCATTTTTAACATAGACAGCTACACTTTTTAGCAATATGCAAATCAGAAACCATTTATCTGAGACATCTGAAATTGAGTATGTAGTACTTTCTTATAAATTCTACCAAGATTGTTCCAATTATTCGCATGGGATCATTTTAGCCCCAATTTCAAATTTAGAATTTAAAATAAATTACAAACAGATTTTGTCTTTTCTCGTAAACCAAATAGCATAAACACTCCAGATTAAAACAAAAATAAATTCCTAGCTCTACAGTTGGAAAGTTCATTGTCTTAAGTATAAAAAATCATTATTTTAGCTACCATATTTTCTATCATTTCATCTGGAAATTAATCATTTCAACAAACCATTAGTAACAGCCTTCTAGTCTTTGTCTCCTTCAATACAAACCCCGTGCTCTTAAAACGTAGATGGTCGTGCATATTCAAGATAAGGGAAAAGTATATGTACCTTAACATTTGCATATTTTCCTTATCTAATTTTCATGTTATTCTTTCTGATACAACGTCTAAAAAAGGTTATGACGCTTAAAGTAATCTTGGAAGTACAATCTATTCTTATAATAAAAGTTAAAGACAGAAAATTCAGAACATTTTAGCCAATGTTTGAAATTTGAAAATAGCACCTTCAGAAATGCATTTTCTGTACAGTAAGCATAAACTGAGCCACTTCGTAAGCTGCAATTTGGAGTTAATATGTCTTTTCGTTTTTATTTGCTAAATTTAACTAGACTTTTCATCATTATTATTTACTCTAAAGGGACATGCATATTTGTAAAAGATCTGAGTCAATATTCTTTCGAATTCTGGCGGGTTACAGATTTGTACTTTTCACCAATTTACAAATTCTGATGATGATTGTCATGGAGCGCGTCTAAAACACTTAAACCACAATTACTAGTACTAATTCCGCTTTTGCTTGTGCCACTGCTTCTACTAATCAAGTTATCTGTACTGTAACAGCTGTTGGGACTTTTCTGCTTCTTTAATATTTCTATTTCTACTACTACTGTTGCCACTACTGCTACTTTAACTTCTGCTACTACTATAATTTCTAATGCGGCTTCTGCTACTTCTGCATTTACTACTACAACTACAACAACAACAACTACTACTACTACTGCTGCTGCTACAACAACTACTACTACTACTATTACTACTACTACTCTTGCAATTACAGCTACTTTTTGCTTCTACTACTACTCTTGGTTCTACTTTTGCTGTTACTACTGCTGGTACTACTACTACTTCTGCTACAACTGCTGCTTCTACTATTTTCGCTGCTTCTTTTTCTACTCAAGCCACTGTAAATGCTGCTGTTATACAATGGCTTACGCTAAATAAGTACTTGTACTGCTACCACAATTGCTGTTACTGATAATGTTGCTACTGTTTCTACTACTACAGCTACTACCACTTCTATTATTACTACTACTACTAACTGAATATTCAATCTGTTTATATGTCACATTGACAAAAAATCTACTTTTCTTTAACCATTTCTACGAAGATACAATATTCCTTAAGTTAGATGATAGCCAATTGAAAAATAAGTGTAAAGTATTTTTTCTTTCAATGTTAAAAACCTACCAGTCGTTTTTATTAAATATTTCGCTTTACATAGCTTATACAAAGTTCACCTTTTCAAACTATCAATTGTAAACGGTTATTACTACATAATACATACGTACTGTTCGAAACAATATATGCTGAAAGGCAACATTTCAGTTTCAAATGTTGTTGAAAGGGGACCATACAGAAGAAAGCACAAAGGTATATTTTGTTCTATGGCAATTTCCTTTTACTCCTGGATGTTAAGTTCAGAATATCTTGCAAAGCTACCGGTCGTGTTCCATTGAATTAGTGCGGACTGCTACTGTCGTTTTCTGGACTGGAATATTGGGAACAGTATAGTTGATGATGATGATGATAATGATATGATGATGATTGAGATAATGATGATAAAATGTTATGTTCTGATAATCGTTGTCCATTTTTATTTAAAATATGCTTCTAAATTTTATGGTGCGTGAATTTGTTTTGAGTTACATTCATGTCTTACGAACATGAAAGTCCGTAATAGAAAGATGCAATGCATCTGAAAATACACAACCCAGAGCGGGATTAAGACTCCGATCTCCAGACTGACAGGCCAACACTAACCACTGAGCCTAACGCAGTTGTCAGAAGTAATTATGCAATTATAGGAAGTTGTAACAAATGGTTAAAACACATTTTACAAATATGATTAGCAACAAGGCAATTCATTTATGTCTAATATTCAATAGTAGGATGCTACGTCATCTCGCACCTGTTTTATGCTCCTCGCGGACCTTTTTTGTCTAAAATCCGTCGCTTGAAAGGTAGAATGGTCTTTTTTAATAAGAAATCTTTAGCAAAAAAAAAAGAAAAAAAATCACCATGTATTCAGAAAAAAAAACTCACCCGTTTTCAGGCCTAAACTAGGATTCTACATTATGAAAACTCTTTACGTAAATACAAAGCACACCAGTCAATCTTCGGTGCACAACATGATTTTTTGTAACTCTACAGATTTCTTATTGAAAATGCCATATAAAATGATAAAATGATAAATAATTGTCTGCTACTGACAGATGTGACATTGGCAGTAATTTCAAACAGAAATAAAAATTAAAAATATGCTGCCGATCTGAAGATAAGTTTGGTCCAGATTACCATAACAAAAAAAAAGACCCATCATGTATGCAGTATTGCTTACATATAGACATATGCATAAGTGAATGCAACATCATTTAATGAAAAATTTATAAATAAATTGAAAAATCACATGTGCAATATATACCATGTTCGAAATATACACCAGTATACCACAATACTGGGCAAATATGCTTTTTATAAGCAATAATATCACCAGAAGTAAGGTAAGTAGGCTGTATTTGAAATTGAAAATGTTAAAACATAGTTTGAAGCTTTCAGTCAAAGTTTTATATTTCCGAATCACATGTTCTAGGACAATAGAATTCAGAGACATTTTTAATCCCATTTCCATGTTTTATATAAGATGAATTAGATGATTACACATCTCTTCATCACTCAAGAAATAAAACAGAAGTATTTCAACAGAGGCTTAATATATAGTATAATTATAATGTATTATACATGTTTGGATCAACGTTACGATTTATTTACTTCTAAATGTTCATTTAACAATTTTGAAGATTAATTTTTATCTATGAATTTTATAAACATCAACTGGAACGGTAAGCATTTAGTGAATTTTGAAATGCGGGGTTCGTGATAGAATTACTGATTTATGGATACATGTGGGGGAATTTGGGAATTTCGTGCCGCCACCTTTTATATGGGTTTTGACTTTTTCTTGGTATATTTTAGTAGTTTGTTCGTTTTGCAAAAGATCGATTCTTGGGTATGCCTGTTACAAAATACAAGTTAAGTACTTGCATGAAAAAATAATACCTTTAGTAATAACGGTGATAGTCATAAAACTTTATGTCATTATTTAAATAATAAAGGATCATGGCGAGGAATGAGAAAAGCATAATACTTTACACTAAATAGTGAAGGTACTGTTCTTTCTAAAAGAGTCCTGTTCTTCACGGAATGTTTTGATTATGGCTGAAACGAAAACTGATGCCACTTTACCTAACCAGTTTCCTGTTTCTTGGTGAGCAATGACCAAATACGGTATAATATTACAGTAAATGACGGAAACGCTTGACGATGTACGGACATTATCGAAATAGAAATAGTCTTCATTTGGAAATGAAATTTTATCAAAGAAAATGCAAGGAATGGGAGAAGTGGTACAATTTAAAATACATCAAATCTTGGAGCACTGATAAGCACTCGGCTTTGTTACGCTTGAGAGTTTTTCTCTTATTTATGTTTCACATCGAGTTTAGCATTTATGTTAAGTAAGAATAAACGTGAGTCTCGAAGATTAGTTTTTATGACATTTGTAGAAGATGAACATAAACAAGAGGGCCATGATGGCCCTGGATCGCTCACCTGATTACTTTTGGCTGTAGGTTTGCTGTCAAGCAGTATTTCATTTTTTAATTGAAAATATTCAAGTGCCTACAAACCAAATATGTAAAATATCAGTCAATAAATAAAGGCTCTATGACAGAAAGTAGAAATATCTATTATACGCTATGGTGACCTTGACCTTGACCCAGTAACCTAAAACCCTACCCATGGGTAGAGGTCCATGCAAGGAACCTATATATTGAATATCAAAGATATTATTTATTATTATAAATGAAGGCTCTATGAGGTACAGTAGATAAATCTATTTTTAGCCTCCATGACCTTTAACCGAATCTAATAATTTGAAAAAGCTTGATAAAGCTTGCTTCATGCCAAATTTTAAAATTCTAGGCCTTGTGGTTTCAGACAAGAAGATTTTTAAAGATTTCCTTTTTTACATATTAAGGCCCCCCAGGGCGTGGCAAATTTTGACCCCAGGGCCAACATTTAAACAATATTGGTAAAGGTTCATTACACAATACTCAACACCAAATATCTAAGGTCTAGACTTTTATTTTGGAGAAAAATGATTTTTCTCGTTTTTCCTATATAACTATATGTAGAAGAAAACCCTGGGCGTGGCCAATTTTGACCCAGGGGACATTATTTGAACAATGCTACATATCAAATATCTAAGCTGTAGGCATTGTGGTTTTTGAGAAGAAGATTTTTAAAGATTTCCTATATAACTCTATGTAAAAATAAAGTGACCCCTGGGGCGGGGCCAATTTTGACCTCAGGGAAATTATTTGAACAATTTTTGTAGAGTTCCATTAGAGGGTGCTAAATGCCAAATATCTAAGCTCTTGGCCTTGTGGTTTCAGACAAGAAGATTTTTAAAGTTTTTCCTTTAGGTTGGTATGGCAACCAGAGTTCTGCATGGAATTGATTTCTTTGAACAACTTTGGAAGAGCTTCATGCAAGGAACATCCATGGCAAGTTTCATCAACTTTGGCCCAGTGGTTTCCGAGGAATTGTCGTTTGATTGAAAAGTTTACGGACGGACGGACGCCGGACGGATTGCGATCACAAAAGCTCACCTTGTCACTCTGTGACAGGTGAGCTTAAAAGCGGGAATCGCCGATCTCATACGGATTGAATATTTGTCTATTCTACACACAATGTATGTAAATACAGGCCGCCCATTTAATAGTGCCGAATGTATCATCATGTCCTGAAAGAAACACCAAAAAGGTTTATAAATGTTGTTTGAATTCCCTTTAAGACCAGACTAAATCTTTTTAATTATAAATCTAAGACGACTGACTTAACTTCCACTTTATGGGAATCGGTCTGATTCTTCCCGTAATTGCTCATGGCATGATGCGAGACAGATGGAGTTTTTTTTTTCAGAGTAAAGCATTTTAATATTAATATGTACATGGTTTTCACATTATCAAAACACTAAAATAATGTTAGTCTCCATCATACGGCATACCATAAGTCAAAATAATAACAAAATTCATAGTTTCGAAGTTATTTAAATGGCAAGGTTAACATGCTTTGACTTTTTATTCCGTATTTTTGCCGTTTGATATTGTGGCAAAAGCAAAGAGAAAATAATTTGATTTACTTCCAATATTTTGAATCTCAATAAGGACATGCTGGATTACAAAGAAAAAAAGGATCTCGCATTACTCCCCGGCTGCTCTGACGAAATAATCTTTATATATTACAAAATTTAGTTTAGATTTCTTAAAAGAATAAATAAAATACCTTTTCACTGTAATAGCTAAGTCTTTACACTCAAATCAATTAAAATGAACTATTGTAAATTCTTGAAGCTTGAATTCTATTTTGAACAGAATACATCATATCAATCTGTCCATCATCCTAAAACACCTGGAAAAACACAGGTGCTTTAATGTCTTTACTTTTGTTCATAATGGTACCTATCAACATATTTTTGGCCAGACTATTTCTTCTTTTGAAGCATACAAATAGCCCAACTTTATAAATGCAAGAATGAATTTAACAATATCGGTTTATAATTATATTCTTTGAAAAAAGTAAGAACAGTTAGAACAAAACATGTTCGTTATTAATGATTTTATAAAACGATTAAAAAAACTTGACAACAGTAAAATTTGAAATACATTTAACAAATTACAATACATAGATGAAAATAACTCAAGTGTTTTCAATACATAATAATCTTATACGTATTTAATTAAATTTTTTAACTGTAGGCAAAACATTTCGCAATAATTAAATATGGATTTGTTATCAAAATGGTCTTTTAATGACTATGAATCCATATAAACCACGTATTTGAGTCATACAGCTTCTAAAATCCACGACTGGTGAAAAATTTCATTAAACTGTTGTCTTTTACTTCCTGTAAACCAAGATCTTGTAAAACTCAAAGTTAATCCACGCCATTGAGTCATACAATTTGTTAAAGTAAAATTTGATGAAAAACATATCATAATAATTAAAACTATTGTCTTTTACTTGGTGTTTACCATTCACTTCCGGTATACTTCTCTGATCAAACTACGAAGAATTATACCAAACTGAAACATATCATTGGAGAAGTCCTCCGGTTTTGTTGACATTGCTGGATGGTCCTCTAAAAGAACGCGACCTTCAATCTGGGAAAATACCAAAAATAAGATTTTTGAATTTTTTTTTATATAACACGTTGTAATATTTGCTGCTTATATTTGCCTTTTAATATAATATCTTATCCAAATATCCGGATATGATAAGGTTAATATTTCCTGCCAATTACTTATAAATGTTTCAGTAATTGCTGTCGTTAAATGAATATTCTACGATAAACGAAAAATACATCCATTTTATAATATTCATAATTGTTGACAATTTTTATGAGAACACACATGTTACAATTCAAGAGGTCGAACCTCTGATTCCTTAAAATTTGAGGACACAAATTATATTTGATACCTTAGTGAACTAACGATAACTTTAGTTTTTGGAGCATTAACAAACTAGAGAATCGGTACAAAAGCTTGTTAAACATAATAAACGTAACTACACAATCAAATTCTCAGGTAACTTATATAAATTACCTTTTCTCTGATCACTCTTACGTAGAGTGTTTGAACATCAAGGCGTTTCGTCTTCAGGTAATTGCTGTGAAGGACATTAGTACTTCAGCAAAATGTCTGCTGATCTCCAGAAGCTTTACTGGAGTTATTTTTAACCCTCGTTCAAGTATATCGCTTATGCTTATATAGTTTCCTGGTCTAGCCACTCCATCGTATGTTCAGACACTCGCTTATATCAAGAATAGCCAAAGAACGTTCTCCGATTTCTATACAAAACAAAGATAAAAAATTGGCAAGCAAAGCAATTTTAACGGTTGTCTTTGCTAAACCAGACTAATTTCTGCATTCGCCAAATTTAAAGATTACGACAGGTATCGTTTGATGTAGTTGAATCTATGTAATGTATATTCGTTATCAGAATATTTAAAAAGGAACCTATTTCAGCTTATAACGTGATTAGAAAGAAATTACAAAATGTAACGGCAATTTTAAGAGATATTGATTTTACACAAGAAAAAAGTTTTCACAAGTGTGTCTAACAATGCAACTAAAGGCACAACAAGACACATCCCTGTTAATTTGTCCTATACCCAATTATGAGGCTGGTTCTTGTACATTAAATATTAAGTATAATTAATTCATTGGCTTTGAATCAAAATGTATTATCTATTAATTCACCAGGTCTTTTGAGACATTTTAAAAGAGATTCTGTTTAATTTCATGGCAGAGAAGTTACTTTCATACACTTATAGTACGGAATGAGATCAACTCAAACTTACCGGCTGAAACCTCTGGCCTATTTTGTTCGTTTGTGTCTGGATTGAATTTCTAAACACATGAAAAGTATCGAATTGATATATAAAGATGATCTATAAACACAATATATATATAGAAAGTATACAGAGCGGTGTCGAATATTCCTACACACGCCTAACCTATGCTCCATACATAATGCTATTAAAAGTTCTATCATGATGAATATATGTATATAAAGTGTATATCTAGAGGACTGTCGAACGATTTATTTGTAGCATTAAGTTCATTTTCATAGAAATAACCCATATAACAAGTGCATCTCTGATATACAACTTTGTGTTTGTGGTCGAATTGATATCTAATGATGTGTTGTGTAACTGATACGATAGCAAAAATATTTAATATGAACTAATAAAATTCAACCTTATGAAATACTGTCGAATACCTTTTGTCCAAGAATTGCGGACAATGTGTACAACAAGGGGTTCAAGGCTGAATTGACTGGTAGAATGAATACAGCAGCCCATGCATACACGTCTCCTGATATCACATGTCCATTTAGAGCCATCATGCCTGTACGAAATAAGAGTCATTAATAATAAACCCTTAGATGTTTTTACAAATTGATAGAGACGTTTCTTCTTCTTCAGATTTTCAACATAAAAACAAATAAAAATCGAATCAAAAACAGACAATAGCCTTATAAAAAGCGATCTAAATAAACAATCGAATTCCCTCTATCGACCTGAAGCCTCATTATCTAGCATAAGATAAGGTGGGGTTCAACTACCTCTGTTAGTTGTCTCTCACAGAGCAGACCAAATATAGCTTACTTGAAAACCCAAAGTTAGTAAACACGCTAATAAAAAATCAACTGAACGATACTTACTAATCAGGATTTATGAAATAATGAAGCATTATGCTAAACACACATAATCAAAATAAGAAAACAAAGAAATAATCATCAAATGTCTGCAACAATGATATTCCCGGTCAGATTTTTTCCAAAAAGTAGATTATTACAAACCATTCAAGGTAATTTGCCTTTTTATGAAAAGAATATAAAAGTTACAAGTAATGGTGCACGCGAAAGATTCAGCAATTTTATGGTAATTTATATTGGTATAAAACATTAATCACAGCCACGTTCTCTTCGTATTTGTCATTCGTTTTTCATGAACATTTAACATATCGCCGGAACTATTTGTTGTGACGAAAAAACGTGTATCCTGTCAATGCAAATAAGTATGCTGACTTTGTTTGACTTTATACTTTCATAACCATTTTCTGCAATTTGCATATACAACTCAAATGGTGTTTTTTTGTAATGTATGTGAAATAACTCGATGTAGTTTAACAAAACTTTAAGGGACATATTCAAAAATTAACCGCTTGGATACAGCATATGTATTTAATTTGTTAACAATATTTTGAGAAATAATTGATAATATAAAGAAGGAAATATGCGTGTTATATTTTTTTCCTTAAGATATATAGAGTCAAAAAGGCAACGACAACAACAAAAAAATAGAATTTACATATAGAATAATATCAATGCATTCAGGTGATCTATTTCAGTTAGAATTTTTAATTGACACTATGACTTCAAGTTGCAGATTGTTCTGGTTAGGGTATGCCTCTTAAAAATAAACAAAATCATTAAATCAAATATTACCCATGACTCCAATCGGAAACCAGCACAGGAAGTCTGTTGTAACCACAAGCAATAAGTTTCTAGCAATCTTCAAATCTTGGTTTCTGGCTTTCAGACTATCTTGTCCAAGTTTGGCGTTTCTGATTTCCATGAAGATAGCAATTTGTCCAAAAGCAACAAGAACAAACGTTATAAAGTTAAGCCCAACAAATACGGCGACAGAATATCTCCATCCGGCTGGACGATCTCTGGTAAGAGGAAGGGCAATGCAAACACCTGATTTGGTGTAAAACTTATTCTGAAAATATCCTGTAAATATCAAGGGTATCGCTGCAAATATAATAGACAAAGCCCATGATATGGCTGATGACAGACACGCACGTTTTCGGTTGAAGCGCATCTCTCCAAAAGGGAACTTTATTACAAGAAGTCTGTCCAGCGTGATCAGACACAGGAACAAAACGCTCGCTTCTGACGATACTGTAGACAGAAATCCTGCTAGATTACACCATCCGCTGTTCCGCCAATAGTCATCCATGAAAATGTACCTTGAAAAGGGATTTAAACTTGCATAATTATTATTTACAGTACTTTTCGAATTGACACAGGTATCAGTAAATAACATTTTGTAACTATCAGGAACTTTTAATTTAAACCAAAATGAATAAACAAAAAAAAAAAAACTACTGTAAGACTTAAACAAATGATACGGATTTTAGAAAAGGATTATAACGACTTTACAGTAGAGCTTCATTAGTAAAACAATAATTGAATACTTTACAAACATTTCTGTACAAAAACTAAAATCTGACCTTTTTCTAAAAGCCGCATCAGCTATGGCAATTATGATCAGGTATACTCCCATCAAGAAATCTGCTACTGCCAGGTTAGACACAAATATGCCAAACCCTATTTTCAACCGTTCCCTGTCGTATATTAACCTGTACAATACAGACAGGGCATTGCCGACAAGGGCAGATAATCCTATCAACCAGAGCATGGTCTGAAGAGCCGATAGTCTCATTAAGTCTTCGCACGATGAGAATTCATCCTTTGATGGATAGCAATCTTCCTCTTCTAGATAGTTTGGACGAACACAGCAAAATTTAAAAGCCGGAGTTATTAATTGTCGTAATGATGACACACCAGTAAATATTTCTTTGTTGAAATTCGAAATAGAATTTTCTTTGAAATTGAGAATGTTCACAGCCAAATCGCTAAAAGCAAGTGATTCAATGTTCTCGATTGAATTATTCGACAGGTCAAGTATATCAAGCGTCAATCCGGAAAAGGAGAATTTTTCTAGGGTCTTCAAATTTGCGTCGGCCAAATGCAGTTTCCGTATCAAGTTCAAACCATTAAAGGCGCCTGATTCTATTGTTGACAGATAATTATTTCCTCTCATTTCTAATAAGTTCAAATGTGTAAGTTCAATAAAAACGTTTGTAGAAAGAATTTTTATTGAGTTGAAACTTAAATCAAGTGATATCAGGTTACGAATTCCTCGAAATGTTTCTCCTGATATACCTTCAATGGCGCACAATGACAGATTAAATCTAACCAAAGAGGGAAGTCTAAGATACGACCTGCTCTAAAATATTCGTCAGGTTTTTATTCTGGCTTAAATCAAGATGACGGGTGGTTTTAGATATTTCACCAACGTCTTCTAATCTCATGTTCTTGTTGCTACAAAATACCGCATATCCTTTGCAGTGACAAAACTTTGGACATCGAAAGCTACAAAGGCGTTCATCATCACCATGTTCACACTGGACATACCCGTCACAGACCTGGTGAAGTGGTATGCAGTTCCTACTCCAGGCAGCATTTATAAGCGTTACGACAGAAGATCTTTGAGGACACTGGAATATATTTTAATCATGCATGGGCATAATGAGTAATGTACAAGTTTTAATACTCATTGACGATTCTTTCATATTTTAAGTAACGGTACAGATAACATCTATAGATATCTCATATGTAAAAAAGCTAAACATCTTTCAGCCAGTTTGTTTTTCTAGATTACCATAACATAATTAG
This sequence comes from Cyclina sinensis, assembly GCA_012932295.1. Lineage (NCBI taxonomy): Eukaryota > Metazoa > Mollusca > Bivalvia > Venerida > Veneridae > Cyclina > Cyclina sinensis. The sequence continues at coordinate 3,002,346 of JAAONU010000011.1, forward strand.
CTATTAATGCTGTTAAGAATCATTTGGATATTGTTGATATTAGGCACAATAATAATTCGCACTTTGCTAACTACAGGCGAATATTCCTCAGACATTTATCCTAACATGAATAGGAAGAAAACAGGAGAGTCCTAAAGCTTACCTTTACATAATGACGGAAAGAACAGTAAGCCTTGAGAACTTAGTACATTCCATCTTTTCAGTCTTACATCTTGAACATTTTCGTATTTAGAATCATCTCCGATACTTGATACAGGCTTTTCAACAACACGATATAATTTTAGATCTTGTGTATGGGTCTCGGAAATATTAAGGAAAATCTGTTGAGCTGTCAGCCTTGCTTTATCGCTATTTTCCAAGAAGATGATTCCTTTTCTAATTGTATCATTTTTAAGAAATAAGATGTCTTGAAGAAAGGTCCTTGCCATTAGTTTGTATCGATAGTTTGGTAGTCTGTTTACAGCAGTATATGGTGATACCTGTGTTTCTCTTATTTGCATTACTATATGGTCGATGTTGAACTCCTCAATGTGGGGTTGGCTTGTTGTAAAGCTAAGCAGTCTTACAATAGCCAAATCTGTGCAAAACTGGCTTGCAAACTTTTCAATATCGATGTTATCTTGGAAACCGTTAGTCTCATACATGATGAGTATCTCCGACAATGTTTCTTCACAGCCTATTCATATGATATGTAAATATAACATTTGATAATACGGTCTTCAACAAAGAATGATAAGGAACGAATAAGCATCAAGCATAAAAACAACAGCAATAAGTGGAACAACAACTATTTTATAATAAGAAAGATCCTTCAACTGTTAAACAATATCGTGACCAGCGTTACGGGAAAACGGGTACCCGGTCGACTGTAATAACTGCTAGATAAAATGCATTGAAAATCGAGAAAAAAGGTAACTTTCCATTATCTTCATTGAACAAATAAAAGTTAAAGACTGATAGTCTAAGTATTGTCTTAACAGAAATGACGATTTCTGTATCAACTCTCTTGAAGGCCATTACTCTGGCATAGTTTTGCTATACAGTTCTGTCTTATACATTGAAGACGTTATCCGGATCAAGATCAACCGCTGAATAATAAGAGTTAAACACTTTTGTAGCAAAAACTATGTTGAAAAGTTACATAATTTAATGATCTGTTAGATGAAATTCAAATGCAAAAAAAAGCCTTTCATACTACTATATTGCTTACATTAATTTATATACATGTTGGCCGTCAAATTTTCGTTTATCGCATCATTTTTAGGAGTTGCGATATTGAGCGTATTGTTTCTTTCGAATTTACTGTAATATTTTATCAGCTTAAAATTACAATCAATATTCCTGAAAAGGTATGTTGAAAAACATGCCCAAGTTCTTTTTTTGTGTGTTACTCTGATCATGTAATGTATTCTAATATAGATTAATTTTTCACAGCACTTCAGAAGAGTCCCAAATCAGATCTAAATTTATTACAAATATAATGAATTTTCGAGGACAACGTAAATGGCAAAGAAGAAAAAGGAATATACACTAGTCATATGTTTGGTTGTCGGATAGTAAAAACAGGAGCAGGCTTAACGTATAAAAATACTAAAAGAATAGCTGCTAGATCTTTAACGTACAGAAATACTAAACGTGATTGAGTTCTTAAACATTTAAAACGGCTTAATTGTTGTCTCAAGGAACCAGAATGGCTTACCGCAGTTATTTTCATCTTGTCCACCTGGACACTGAACAGCCCCATCGCATAAAAATCTAATAGGTACGCAGTAACTTCCTGGACACTTAACTGTATTTTGTGGACATACAAATTTTTCTAAAATAAAAACATATTTGAAAAAATCATTTACTAATTATATAACTGATAGTCAATGGCATGTAAAAAGATATTTTTATGTTAACAAATATGTTTTACATTACGGATGTCTTTCAGTCGTTCAGCTTAAGTTTATTGAAATTTAACGAGAAAAATAATAAAAGAAAATCAACACCTGCAATAAAGATATTACCACAGTTTTCAAGATGACGTCCATTTCTACAGCCAAGAATGACTCCTCCCTCGTCGACGTCGTACACACAGTTAAGGTTGCTTTCACAAGTTTCAACCTGGACATTAGGAATATACTCTAAAACGAAAACTAATCTTGTATTTATCAGAATACAATATTGTTTTATTTTAAAGACATAGTTGTAATGGTACCAGTTAATACCGCCATCACATTATAAGCAACATTGAACAAACAAATCAAAAATAGATATGGCATTTTTAAGCATAAAATATTAAACTGCATTGTCTGGGTATTCTCAAAGCTAGACAAAATATAAATAAAACTGTATAGCTAGCTTAACATTAGCTATAAATTAAATATGCAACCTAAAGACCAATTTAGATGGTCGAATTGTATTTTGCTGGCAGTCTGACTTTAAATCTATACATTAACAGAACACATTTTGCTACATTGTAAAATGAAGCGAAGAAACATGTTTACAATCAGAAATATTTTTATAAAGGCACAACTCACTTCACCAACAATGAAATTTTCAAATATATAACTAGGATGAAATTCCTTTATATACAACAAGTTGGATAATTCACGAATTCAGCAGTGTTGAAGTAAAAAATGCGTAGCTTAAAGCTCTACATACCATGCTCACACACAATCGGACCTGGAAAATACTGCACATTTTTGTTCGGTGAACCGAGGTATTCCATTTGTCTGTAGATCATAACCTCTGAATACCTGAAGGTCAGTTTGGATGTACTTGTTGTATTTAGTTCATTGTCGTGTACTGTCAGGTTGTGACTACTAGAGCATGGTTTTTCCAGTCTGGAATATAAATCTATGCACATTTATATTGGCAAGCATTTGCCTACAATGATAAGCAAAGAAAATATGTTTTAATGTGTTTCAATTTACTAGAAGGCAACTTTATTGACTAATTCAAATACAATAATATGAGTTGTCTTTTATAATTCAGAACAAGTGAAACCATAATTCTCTGATGTTATGTTGGTTACATTTGTGTAAAGTTCATTCATGCATATGCAATATCTTAGCAGTAATTAACATTGTCATGGAAACGACAATATATCTGAAATAACAATGTCCAAATATTAACGATGCAAACATTTATAAATGTACTCACACAAAGTCCACGGTTTATGTGAACGTCTAAGATGACACAGTCACAGTGCTTGTAGATATGCATAAATGTTGGATCGTCAAATTCTGCAGCGGTAGCATGTGCAGTGAGGCATGTTTGTTTGATCTTAAATATCATAATATACAACAAATAACTTGATATTACTTACTTGTTTAAGTGAAATGTCGAGACGTTAGTATATAAAATGTTCCATACCAGTTTACACCGTACTTAGTTGCAATGGCGAACTGCTGATAAATGACTCCTATTATGTTACAACAAAGTAGAAGTGTTAAGTGTTTTTCAAAAGGATTGAAAAAATATATATACTGATGCAAACGGACTTTAATAGTTAAGATAAAAGTCATATTGCTTTTTAAGGATCTGACTGAATAGATCAAAAATATATCAATATCTGCATAAATTAAAGGCTTTAACACACCTCTTGTGTGCATGTGTATTCAGGTCTTGTTATGATGTCCCATACAAGGTAATCGTCCTTTCCTTCATTAAGATTGCTGAGTAAAAACATCCACGTCTCAGCGCAGCATGTTGTATCGAGAATAATTTCTCTGTTTTCTACTATTGTGTACATCTTCCCGGCACTGACTGAATCAAACCCACAGAAAACCTCCATGCCGCCTGTAAAGATGTTTTTTACTTTCATAATTTTTACTTCTGAGAAATAGAGAAAGCATATGAGACCATAGGTTTCTTTTTTCATATTTTCACCTAATAAACACTGTCAAATTTGTCATGCAAAGGAACTAAATAAACGCTGTTTCATTATAACGTTTTCTCAAGTGATGTTAGATTCACGTTCAACGTACCCTTTTTATGTGTTCCTATCGCATTCGAGCCTTTAATTTATTTTTACAGTGCTCAAGTGGCACCTTTAATAAAAGATACTTTGTGACAAAAATATTGAAAAGGAACAGAACGCCCATAAAAAAGTTTCAACGTTCGAGAAAAAAGAAAGGTCCTTCAAAATATCAATACAATGTATGCAAAATTGTACCCGTCGTGCTGGTCAAGTACATCTCTTGATATGTTCATATATAAAATGTTCGGGATATCTCGGATCGACAAGTGAGAATGAATCATGACGTCAGTAACACACAATTTTAACGCTGTGTTACTCAAGCAATGTGACATGTTTCGCTGATGATGAGAAAGCTTATGTTTGGTTAGAGAAATGAACGAATTTAGTTGTAACAGTTGAAAAATGTCATACAACTTACCCTGCTGTAAAAAATAGCATGCAATGAAATAGAATAACAGTGATAATATACTTAATTCTCTCGTACACTACATTGATGCAATGAATGTACTTGTAAAAAAGTTTTGATGTGATATGCTTTATAGGTCATCTACAAGGAACGTGTCATTGACAAGGGATGTGCACATCTTTACTGCACACTATGCAATTGAAGCATGTTTTGTACGTTATGTATTTACTGATTGAAGGTTTGTTTTTGAATTAGATGCCTAATGCTTATTATGATTTTGAGGTCTTCGTACATATACAACAGGTAGCCGTTGATTCATGTCAGTGTCTTCGTACAATAATACAATAATTAGACGCTGAGTGACCAAAGATGATCAGATTAAAACATTATAGATACACACCTACAAAATATGTCCCTGATTGTTTGTAACCCGCTTCCCACCATTGGTCACAGGATGTAAATTCTTTGAGGTCACATGATCTTTCATCTGATTGGTCCTCGCAGTCCTTGTAATTGTTGCAGCGTAACCTCAGTGAGATGCATCTTACTACGTCACAATGAAACGCTTTGTCTTCAACACACGAATCTGTATCAAAAGTAAGCGTAGAAAAATTTGGTAAAAATCTTTTTACAATAGTAAGAATATTACACAACAGTATTTTAAAGCAAGATGCATTAATATTTCTTTAAATGTTATCATTAAGGTTAGCTAACATCAAACTCACCGCAGAAAACCTCGTCACTCCCGTCAATGCAGTCGCGCCTAGAATCACACCTCTTACTTAGCGGAATGCATTGCTCATTGTTACATCTGAATTCACTGTCGGAACAGGCCGCAAAATCTACAGATAGTTCAAACAAAACATGATACACCATTTCAACTGATCGCTTGATTTCTTTTTGTTATTCTTGTTTTTTAAGGATGCAATATATAAAAGTGTTGATATGTTAATAACCCTGCTACATTTCTGAAATGTCAGTACAAATTATTGTATATATTATATTCGAACCATTTCTGAATTTAGAGAAATATGCATGGGTCACTTACCACAATTTTCATCTGATCTGTCTATACAATCGGAAATAAAATCGCACATTTGGCTGATATGTATGCAGTCCCCTTCTCCACACTGAAACTGGTCAGGCAAACAAGAAACTCTGTCTGTAATGTTGAAAGCAAGTTTGTAACATTTTTACTCTAACAGACATAATAATATGACTGTGACATTTGAATAATGGTTTGTAACTTCGTGTCTGATTTAAAACATATTAAAAGTATACTTAAACATTCCGACGTTAATCTATGGTTTTAGCAAAACCTTACAGATTCCAGATCAGAAAACTAAGAAATTAACTAACGTAATACTTAGACGTCTGATTTCCAGTGACAATCAAAATGATTGTAGGACAGAATAACTCAACGAAACTTCGGGTCATTTAACCACCTGCTGTGGTACAATCAATTTAACCAAATTATCAAAATGACTTTTTAATGTGAAACTAAATTTTTCACCAGAAATAATTAACTTGCAATTGTTTTCGAATTTTCTTTAAAACTTGAATTACCCGTTAAAGTATTGTTACAGTTGACTTCATCAGAGGCATCCAAGCAGTCCATCACGCCATCGCAAGCAGCTGTTATAGAAATCCATTCAAGAGATGTATTACAGTGGAAAAAGGACCCAATCTCAAATCCACTAGGAAGATCCATAGATAGGTTTACTTCAGTATATAATGGGTTAGCTGAATAAAAATGGAAAATACTCATATTCTGAGTTATACTGACTTATTTCCAAACATTTACTTACTAAACATGCATTTGAGAAAAAAAAATAGAATATATATATAAACAAATATTTATGATCAGTTTAGTTTCAAAACTACTCTTTACAACATGGTAATAGTAAATTTCAGAGTGATATCAATGAAATAACGTTCACATGCCTAATTATGTAAACAAAACATGTATCTCAATGTATGACAATGCCCCAGAGTGGGATTTTGTTCACGATTGGAAGAAGAAGAAGAAAACAGTATACGTTTTAAAACTTTCCAACAGTGTAACTCGTCCGAATAATCCAAACAATCAAACTTGGCATCGCATTCCCTAAAATACGAAATGTTCTGTCCTTCCGTGCACATAAAAACCGCACTTGCCTCTGCATCGATATCATGTCCACTGTCTTTACCTTTGACTCTTTCTTGAAATCGAAAGAAGACGCAGTGTAAGCAAACTCCAAAATGTGGTTATATAGTTCATGAATTCACATGACACTGACAGAAATTAAACCTACTCATCTCATTATAAAGCAGTGGATAGTTTCATTTGTTCAACAATGACAAGATATTATGTGATTTCAACTACCTATGCCAGTATCCAATATTTCGATAGTAGTGCATGTTATAACTAAACAGCAAATAAAAGTAATAACGGTACGTGTATTTTCAAGGGTTTGTATAAAAAAATCTCAAACACTCGTTTTAATCAGAAATTGTCGACGAAAAGTATGTAACCAAGTCAGAAAGGATAAGAACGATAAGGTTGATATCAGAACTTGAACTGTTTATAATGCTAACTGAAGATCGTAATTGAATATAATTGTTTATAATGGTAAGTGAAGATCGAAGTTGAATATAATTGTTTATAATGTTAAGTGAAGACCAAAGTTGTATATAATTGCTTATAATATTAAGTGAACATCGAAGTTGAATATAATTGTTGATAATGTTAAGTGAAGACCGAACTTGTTTATAATTGCTTATGATGTTAAGTAATGATCGAAGTTGTATATAATTGTTTATAATGGTAAGTGAAGGTCGCAGCTGAATATAATTGCTTATAATGGTCAGTGAAGATCGCAGTTGCGTATTATTGTTTATAATGGTAAGTGAAGATCGCAGCTGATTATAATTGTTAATAATGTTAAGTGAAGATCGCAGCTGAATATAATTGTTTATAATGTTAAGTGAAGGTCGCAGTTGAATATAATTGTTTATTATGGTAAGTGAAGATCGCAGCTGAATTTAACTGTTTATAATGTTAAGTGAAGATCGCAGTTGAATATAATTTTTATAATGTTAAGTGAAGATCGCAGTTAAATATAATTTTTATAATGTTTAGTGAAAATCGCAGTTCAATACAATTGTTTAACATGCAAAGTGAAGACCGGAGTTGAATATAAATGTTTATAATGTTTAGCGATTAGTTAAATGGTTAGAAAGGGTCGGCAATGTATTATTAATTATTTATAGTATATCGTGTTCTGTCGGAATCAGTTATTTCATGCAGTGTTTGCCTTGATGAGGCACAGTAAAGTGGCTAGAATCCTTCATCCGAAGCTGTTATTTAATACAGTACGCGCATAAATTGTATACGGCATTTAAGTGTAGTGTACTTGGAAATATTATCATACTTTTACACACAGCTATAATCATTATCTCTTTAACGAAACTTCAAACAAGATTTTACTCACCATCGACGTTACACGGCTCCCATCTACCACCAGACACAAAGCACCACAGGTAGCCTTGATCTTGTGGATCGCGACACCTATTTTTTTCTAGAAAATTGTATTGATCACTACCGCTCAGACTCCTATTCCATGACTGACATTGTTTCCCAGATACGGTTTTATTCAATGACCCGTTGTATTTACTGTACACAATCCCACTGCCATTGTGGTTAGTATCTACAATAAATACACACTAACATATACACCAAAGCAAATGTATCTTTGTACAGGAATTTCTTACCATTACATTTCTTACATTTTTTAAAACTATCAACGATATGGAAATCTTAGACATACTTATTCTACTGAAAAGGCCGACATGCCAGAAAAAAAGTGTGCTCAATGAATCCTTTAGGTGCAAGTGTTGTTGTTTCAAAGATTCTGATCTTTTACCTTCAAGGATACATGGTTCCCAGCGTGTCCCTTGATCCATTGTAAAACACCAGATAAATCCACTGCCCCAAGGATCGCGGCAGTAGTTTGAAACACTCGCTAAAGTTTCTCCGGGAAAGAAGTAAAGATGAGCGTAGTTAACATGCGGTGACTTCGAACTCCATCTCTGACAGGTCTTACCGGAGTAAGTTTTATTCAAAGTTCCAGTATACTTGAAATACCCATCGAACGTGTTGTTTTTGAAGGGTACTGTCAAAAAAGAATGGAGATGAGAAAAATAATTGTTCAGATACTAAGATGATAACTTGGCACCTTTTCTTTCACTTTGTATTATATTTACGAAATTGTTTTTATATTTTAATGTTTTTGTCATAAAACTTAACTACCTATTTACTTTGTATCGACAAATGAAGAAAGAAGCCACCAGCACTAATCTTAAAGCACATCAAACTTTAAGAATTCAAGAGAATCCCATTTTAAAGAAAAGAGTATGATTTTTCAGAGTAAATGTTAATATTCCCACAACAGATGTATAAAAAATATGATAAAACATCAGTTACATTGACGCTGCATTCCTCCCACTGTATTGTGTCTTCTTTTGTATAGCACCATAAATATCTGTCACTGCCCGGGTCACGGCAAAAATTTTCAGCTGCTACTACAGACCCGTCTGGAAACATAGTATTATCAAGAAAGTTGTCATGTACATAGGCACTGTACTGTAAGTCGTAAGGCCGCAGTTTTCTTTCCTCGCTTGCCCACGAAGCACAGGATGAGCCTGATGTTGTAATATTTGCCCTGCCAACGTACTCCTTTACAGACAGTTGTTCCGGAATCAAAACCCAGTTTTGTTTTTGAGGCAAATACCTCTCGTTAACGACTGATTCTCCTGAAAATGATCAACAAATAAAAGTGATTACATGTTTCTCTGGGATATTTTTAATTTGATCTTTTGGTGGGAGTATTTAATCATAATGTGAAGTGAATCAAAATTAAATAATGAATATCATATGCAACAAAAGTACATTAGTTAAAATGTTTGAGCTACGTGTTCAAAAAATCGAATAATACATTTTTCACTGAAAAACATTATCTGACTCATTTTCTTTTTCCGGACCAGCCCGGCTAGCTCAATTGATAGGGCATCGGAATGTGCATTGGATTGTCAATCTTAACGATCCCTGTTCAAGCCCCTAATCAGGGCGGGCAAAATTTCTACGTGATTGATCTAAGACAATGCGTCTGTAGGTCATTTGTCCCTCATCTCTGAAGCAAGCCAGGAAGTAATCAGTCACTTTCGGTGAAATTGGTAAGTAAACTGGTTGGATACCCAGAACACTGGTTAGGTGGACTGATCGCCGAGATATGACCTTAGTACTTAAAACTGGCGTTAAACCCTAATCAATCAAACCAAACTTTCTTTTTCCCCTTCTTATCTGTTCCAGTTAAAAAAAATAGATGGTGACTGCTGCTACCTGAATCTATTTTCCGTTCACAAATGAAATATTCGGCGATCTGAGATTCGCAGTCTTCTGTTTCCCAGGAATTGTCTTGGTCATACAACCGAAAGTTTATCCGCGTGCAGTTCTTCCCGGGTGTGGGCTGGGCCTCTCCCCTAGAAGCAGACATTTATGGATCTCTTTCTTCAGCCGACATAAAGAATAGCGTTTGTATTCGCCATATCGTGAGAGAAAAAGCAATGCAAGTCACATGCAGTTCTGTAAGTACGCGGAAAAAGAGACTATCCTCGTATATAACGTCAGAATATATTTAGAGATATTTTTGTCATATACTAGTCGAATAGGAAAAATGAATATGACTCATATTCGAATATTCAAGAACTAAATATCCAACATACATACAGTACAAACTTCTTTTATGTAAGTCCATTTTAAAAATGATCTTTATATCATTCCTTAGTTCAGATATGTGTATACAGAGCATTAGCATTTATGTGTCGTATACGGAGGTGTCTTCATATATCAAGCTAGCATAGATGTTCATATATTACCATGCTAAGAATGTTGCAGGGCTGTTGTCTTCCCATATGTCAATGAAAATTCCATATTTTTTTCGGAAAGAGCGATAAAGACCTGAATAAAACAGAAAACAGCGTAGAAAATGATTTTACTTAAGTCGGATATCTTTCGGATATCTTTCGGCCACCTATTTTTTTATTTATTTCAGTTCATTTTTTTTCTTAATGCATGATTAATATGAAAATTTATTCCAAACTATTTATCAGGTCGACGTTATTATTACGGCAAGACTTAATAAGATAATATTTATAAAACCGGTAATGGGAAGAGGATATTTAAAGTAAAGAACAAGGCATAAAACTACGACACTACGATTCTTGGAAGTGATAGCAGCGAATGTTAATGAGGCTTAGAAAAACGAGATTAAAAAACTGCGCGAGACATCATAGCAAAACAAGATCCTTCGATTTATAATAAATTAATTTATATAATTAGTGAGTCACAGAAAGTCATTTATATTCTGGTTAAACATGGAAGCTTTAAATATAAATTAGTCACAAAAAAACAAACATCTTATTAAGCCTAAAAACCTCCGACTCCAAGTTTTTGCATATTATGTTTAAAATAAAAGTTACACCTGCAGAGAAAATACAGTAGTTATATAACTCTAAGAACATTATTGTCGCTAGCATTCAATGAAAATTAGCACAAAACATGTTTTAATTAACCTTTAGCTCACCGATATGTGCAAAGTAGCTGGCGTTGATATGTAAATCAAGGTTTGGATTGCTTGGTAATGGTTGGTTGTTTTTAGTACCTGTCCTCACGCAAGAGAAATTTGATAAATCTCAGTTCAGATTTTGACCTGACAGATACAAGCTGCATGCCTCTGTGCCAACACTCCTCTCCGGCAATAGCGCCAGTTCGTCAGCATTGCAGAAAGGTAATAGCATTTTCCGAATTTCTTTGAACAGTCTGTATGGTAAAGTAAATAACAAAAAAAAAAAAAAACGGAAAAAATCCAAACCCCTTAATTCCATGTCGAACAATATTTTTTTAAAGTCAATAACATATTTTTACATGTACTGGTAAATATGTGAAATAATATTTCATCAGTGTTTTTTTTTTATAATTATTATTATTAGAAAAGCCCATATATTCTGAAACTGCAAACAGTTTGTTTTTAAAAGGATAATTTAAGAAGACACTTTGCTGTTCTATTTCTTAAACAGCTCGTTCACAGATTGTCATTGACTAATAATTTGATTTTAGCTATTTTTAGTGTATTACGTCTATCAATATCCATCCTAAGATGTATTGTCACCCAATGCACCATTTCTTTATTCGAAAAAATGGGCAGTTTCTCTATCATAGGCTATAGCGTTACAAACGGTATAAAACCTACATTTAGAATTTCTATTTCCGTGCGCCGTTACATGACTGATCAAATTTATTCGTTGCGCATGCGCTCACATCATATCCGTTTTTTATATTGGACCAAAACTCCAGGCATTCGTTTCACGCATAAATGCCCCGAACCACTGTATAACCAAGACAAGGTACGAAAGTTCACAAGAATGAATCTGAGGGTCCCTTTACTTTAACTTAAAGCATGCTTTTAATGTTTCCTCCAAACGTCGTTATCAGTATTGCCATAATATTGAAGATGAAAGTTTTGTAAACACGCGATGAAATTCATAGCAGAAAAATCAGAGAAACGGTGGAAAAAACGTTTTCACTTTGAATGGATTATAATTGATTCCTATATTTGAAAAAAATCAACTATAAGACACAATAAAAGTTAGATTTCATCTGTCATCTTCAATTAGAGAAAATCTGTTTGAAGTAAAATGACCCTCAGATTCACTCTTGTGGATTTTGTACTTTGTGTTGGTTATATAGTGGTTCGATACAGTTATCCATAAAACGAATGCTTGTGCCGAGACTGGTAAAGACGCCATGTAGCGTGAAGCGTTTAAATATAGGAAGACTAGTTTGTAGAAGTAGTTTTGGTTTCTGTCGATCTTAGGTCTTAACACGAACATTCTACTAGAAGGTTACTTTTGGGGCTAATTTACTGGGTACAAACTATTGTTTGTACCAAGTAACACTATTGAACAACTGTAACCTTCTGTTTATAGTTTGCGGAATAAACTCTTAAAACAGCGAATGAAGCATGGATCAGTTACAAACGATTTCAGTTGGATGAATCATTGCATACAGTGTATTAGAACACTTTAGTAATAATATTTGGAATTTCTTACTTCTTACGAATAATCATATTCTTTTACATTCTTTTTTTCAAATCTCATTATTGAAAGGTTTGTTGCAGGCTTGTCTTTCTCGTGACGCTTGGCTCGTTACAATATGTTTGTTAAAGGCGTTGTACCATGCGGTTATCAAATAGTAATATCTTTCAGTCTGTATTCTAATTGCAAATGCCTCTTGGAAAACATTATAGTTTATTCCTGTTCTCTTTACCAAAACCAATAAAATGAAATCTTCAGATTGTTTACAAGAATAACTTTACTCCTATCAAGTAAGCAGTATGAGATATCTTTACTTACATGGGCAGTTTGTATTTTCCATACAGCTTAACATATCTGTATCGTCCCCAATACATTGTTTGCCTCCATTAGCAGGTGTCGGATCTGTGCAGGTGCGTGTTCGGTTCTTTTCCCCTGTTCCACAATGTTCAGAGCACGTGGACCACGGCGACCATGAAGACCAATTTCCGTCGACTTATGAAATTTTTACATTTATATGTAGTCATGTAGTAAAAGTTGTGCTGACTAAAGATATGTACATGTAACACATTGTTTGATCCAGTTTTTCTGTTTTCTATTCATGTAACTTTGTCAAACGGTTTGTTCCCATAATGATTTTGAAATATTGGCAGAAAATCAATGATAAAAAATGTAGCTTATACTCTTTTCACTCTTCTGATTTAAGTTATATGTCATACCATAAACTGTTTTAATAGACCAGCCAAAACTACCGACATCAGAATGAATTTAAATCAACAACTATTTAAAACGAAGTGTCATGGTTGAGACATACACCTGGTCGACTGTGCATTTGGTGCAGGCCTTAAAGAGGCTGTACTCCAGATTTGACATAAAAAAAAATTTCATAAATTACGGTATAACACTTTGAAAGGGAAAAAAATCAATTTATAATGTAATTATTTGACTTATTTTTTGTCAGTAAGTTATTTTTTAAGCATTAGTCATAAATATTACAAGAAATTTATAATACAAGAAAACTGTCTTTTTTGTCATCTGGAGCACAGCCCCTTTAAAATATCCTAGACAAAAAGCACCATTGGTGAGCGGCAAAAGTTGCACGTACACTCTATTGTTTAAAACAAAGATCAGAGTGTTGGGCACAAACGAAATCATCTATGGATAATTTATTACATTTTTACACTACAACTGAATGCCGAGAAACAGTTTTTGTATAGTTGTATAATTACCACTGTTCTTGTCTCCACATGAGTCTTTTGCATTTGTTCCTGCTGAAATACACATGATAAATGCTTACTGTTAAATAATTTAGTAGTAACGATCACATGTATTTGTAGAAAACATATTGTATAACATTTTATTTCCGTAACTACTTCAAATATAAGATGGAAAAAGAATGGAATATAAAAAATCACTGCTTTGATTTAAGACGAAATAATTCATAGGTGTAGGGCATTTATTGATAATTCAACAGCCAATGAGCTTTTTAAAAATTACCAGGTAATAGACAGCATATCTAACAAACTGAGGTCAACATTCGAACAAAATATAAAATTAAGTTATTGTGAGCTTATAAAATGAAAGCAAAGTACATCAACGAAATTGCTATATTGTCTTCAGCTCAAAGACGTTTCAGATCTGAAATTAAAACAGCTCGTTCACAGCTGGTCACTGACAAAGAATTTAATTTTAACTATCCATGTGAAATACGACTATCAATACCTATCTATCGACGCATTGTCACCGAATGCAACATTTCGTGATTGTAAAAAATGGGAAGTTTCTCCATCATACTCTATAGCGTTAAGAACGGTATAAAACATATATTTAGAATTTCTGTTTTCGTTTGCCGTCACATGACTGATCACATTCACTCTTAGGGCATGCGCTGACATTATATCGGTATTTGAATATTGGACCAAAAACCACAGGCATACGTTTCATGGATAAATACCCCGAACCACTATATAACCAAAACAAGGTACAAAAGTTCACAAGTATGCTTCTTAGGGTCGGCGTAATACAAACATGATTAAGATTGTCCCTCGAAAAATCGCTATTCAAGTGTTGCCATATTATTGAAATAAAAGCTCATTTGAGTTGTCTACAGGATCCGTTATAAAAACAGCACAGACATTCGTTTCATGGACAAATGTCCCGAACCACTATATAACCAACATAAACTATGAAAGTTCACAAGAATTAATCTGAGTGTCACTTTACTGCAAACAAATTTTCTGTAATTTAAGATGACAGATGCAATGTAACTCTTATTGTCTCTGATAGTTAAATCTTTTTTTCTATTTGATATAGCAATCAAAAACTCCATTTACAGTAAAAAAAAATCCACTGCACCTCTGATTTCTCTCAAATGAAATTCATCGCTTGTTTACAAAACTTTTCGTGACACCATATTTAATTTACTATGACCTACAGGAAAAAACTGTGTCGGACAAGACAAAGCTAAAATAGTAAATATAATAAATCAAATATATCGTAATATATTTTGATATTTAAAGGGGCTGTGCTCCAGATGACAAAAAAAAAGAAAGTTTTCATGTATTATAAATTTCTTGTAATATTTATGACTAATGCTTAAAAAATAACTTACTGACAAAAATAAGTCAAATAATTACATTATAAATTGATTTTTTTCCCTTTCAAAGTGCTATACCGTAACGCTACGGTATAACTATATCGTATAAGATTTAAAGTAAATATCTGTAATATCACATGCGGCGATGGTGGTGACAGTAAAAGCGTTGGAAATATTTTGTTAACATGAGGGTCCAGAGTTCAAATCAGGCTGGAGCGAAAATATTTTTTTTTATTCTATTTTGACTTTTATAATCAGTTTTGAAGTAAAATATTATGTTGTTATAATCTCACGGCATCTAAATATATAATTTATGAAAAATTTTTTTAATGTCAAATCTGGAGTACAGACTCTTTAAATTACATGTATCAAAATGCATCAACAGACTAGTGCAATATAAATATATTTTTAAGTAGTCAAAATAAATTTCCACCAGTGTATTTTCAATAGAAAAACAGTACAGGATAGCTAGGCATCATCACAAAAGGACTAGGTTAAGTATTCTCAAAACAGCTTCAATTTAATTGGTAGTTGGAGCACCAAGGTAGCTCTCAGATTGCTTCTGTCTATGCTGACTCAGTGTTCTCTTTGCAAGTAGACGAATCAAGAACCAGCTATCGTAGCTTCTTTTTACCTGCCTCTGTTTCTCTTATTTCTTAAAAAGAACATCATTGGTTTTGCCGTGCTGCCAGAAGAACTTGAGATATTAACATCCCTACCGTATTTACGCTTCTGTTGAAAGAGATCATTTTGTGGACCAGAGAAGCTTGCAGTTGCTCGTGTAGTTTCTCACTGATGATAATGTCCATCTACGAGATATTCAGTAAGTTGCAAGAGAATCATATTTATTTTATGCCTACCAATGAAATACAGGGAAATATCAGTGAGATAAAAGTGATAATCCACTGTTTTGAATTAGTGAAATTACCATTTTGATAATCCACTGTTTGTGCCGGAACTACTTTTCCCCACCACGTAAATACAAGAGAATCCGCTGTATTTCAGACAATGACAGCGAGTGAAATTTATTTACCTTGATAAATCCAGTTATAATATTGAATTTCTGAGCCTAACTAGTTGTGAACAATGATGAAATTCGCCATAGATTATTTAAAATGTCTGATTTGTTTACATAACTCACATGGACAATATTCAATATGGCCGACTTTCAATTCAATTGATTGAATATTACTCGGTATTAATCCGCTTTTATAATTAAGGTATGTATGGCTAAAATTCAATAAATATTGATAAACTGTGTAGAGAAAAATAAATGTTATTTGATGAAAGTGTATTCAGTTTATTTCAGCAGAAGAAAAGTTATCATATGTATTGGAGATTGTCTGCACTTTTTTTTGTGCGGAGTAACGGTTTGACCAAAGTACGCATTAACTGATTTGGGGCTCACCATGGGGAATTTCTTGAAGGCCCTGGGTAAAAATGTCATAAAATACCCATTTTTGACGTGTTGGCATAAAATAAAAAGAAAATTTGTTTGTTTTTTAGTGGAAGATGGGAATTTATTTCATCGAGTGAACACCATATGTGATATTTTCACGAGTGGCGCAGCCACGAGTGAAAATATAAACATATGGTGTTCACGAGACAAATATCCTCTATTTAAAGTGTCAGTACTTTTTTCTCTTGTTCTAAAGTCAAGGTCCAAGTATCACAATCATTTAAGAAGTTCATTCAAGAACGCACACCATCTTCATCCTTGAAGCAAAGCAAATGTTTGCAGTTTCGGGTCTGGTTCTATAAACTCTCCTTTGGTATATCTTGGTATTTTAGCTTTTTCTTGTCCGACACAGTTTCTTTTCCGTAGGTCATAGTAGTTTTATTCATTCAGTTCCCTTCATGATCTTCTAAGGCGTCATCCATTATCCTTTTAAAGGAATATGTCAAAGAGGGTTAATGATAAAAGACATTCTTCCCTAACTCCAGCTGTGATATCTAACTATTAGATTGGGTTTCACTGAAATGTTCTGTCCTTAAGGATGTGATATATAAAAGTTCTGTGTCCCATACGATGTTTGCACTGATGTTGGTTTTCTTCATTGCAAACACAGCTTCATTTCTGACTCGGTCAAAGCCTTTCTTGAAAGCTATGAAACGTGGTTTAGACTTAACTTGTGTTGAAGTTGATTTTCACACAAGAGTCTGATGATCAATATTTTTTCCGTAGTACTACCTGCTCGAAATTATGCTTGTGCTTTAGGAGTTATCTTTTCGACTTGTGCTTTAGAAGAACGCAGGGATGTCTATTAAAGATTGTCTTCAACATCACTTTGTTAAGGTGGCTGATGAAATGATTGTGCGATCATTTAAGCGCTGTTGTAAATTGCATTTCTTGAGTAGGCAAGTCGCCCAGGCTTTTTACAGATTATTGTTGTATTGCAGGTACGTTATAAACTCTGGCTGATGTTAATTCTATTCATGAATTCCCGCTGACATCCCAATAGAAATAGTTTTCATCTGAACTAGCTGGACATTCCAGTGCGACGGGTTGTTGTAGAACTACGAACAGTGTAATGAAAATTTAAACAAACACACACACACACACACATACACACACAAAGTATTTATGTGTTTTCAAATTATGATTTACCTTTTTGACCATATATTTCAACCTCACATAGATGAAAATATTCTTTAATGCCCATAATCTGTAGTTTGACGTATCTGGCGACAGTACCCAACATATCGACTGTTTTAACGCTGTGATACATTGGCTCTCCGCATTTGAAATATTTAGAAGTCATGTAGCAACTGGTAAGGCCCGCTGTCACTTCAATGCTTCTTGTCCGCGTGGCTTAAAAGAAGAATTTACGTTTTAGTATATAAAAATTCATTTACAATCGACAGATAAGGTTTTAATACATGAAACTGAAATGCTACAAACAATACATAGACCATTATCTCAAATTAACAATGGTTCGTAGGAAATATCACAGCATGTTCGTACAATAGGTTCAACGTTTGCAAAGCTGGGAATCAAAAATACTTGCTTTCAAACAGTACTTTGATTTATATCGCAATGACTTGTAACACATGTATTTCATGACCTCAATTAAGAGGTAAACTGCATTGTTGCTTACTTTATCTCGTACAACATCAAATTTGTGCCTGAACATTAAATAGGTAAGACGCTTTTCTTTTGTATATCTATCATACCATTTGTGATGAAGTCATACATAGTTAGATGATGGAGATTGTATGCATCGTGAAGATCTACCATCCACCAGGGTTGGTATTCATATTGTGTATGGAAACAGGTGGCTGGGTTCTGACTAAGATTTCCATCTATACCTGCACTTGCATCTTGAGACGAGTGTATGGATGACATTCGTGCGCTTTTGTGGAGCGCAATGTTCTTTACTGGAATCAAATTAAATACAGATTCGTTTATTGCGAACCATGCAGTGGGAAAAACGTATTTGCAAATCGTATTTTACTGAAAGAAAGGAAAGATATTAAGCCATTGTTGGCAAAAATACTGCTGTATGATACTTAAACAAGAGGGCCATGATTGCCCGGTATCGCCCACCTGATTATGACTGCTTTTAAGTTGTGTGGACCTGTTTAATTGACCCCAGATGACCCATATTCGAATTTACCTAGAAATTATTGAAACAATCTTTCTGACAAATTTCCAGGTTATTTGGACTGAAAAAAATACCTCTACAGTGTTAACAAGGCTTTTCCATATTTGGGCTCTTTGAGCTTGTTTTTGAGCCTAGATGTCCCATATTCGAACTTGAGCTAGAAATTATCGAAACAATCTGTCTGACAAATTTCCAGATTATTTGGACTGAAAATGTAACCTCTAGAGTGTTAACAAGGTGTTTTTTTCCATATTTGGGCTCTGTGACCTAGTTTTTGAAAATAGATGATCCATATTCGAACTTGAGCTAGAAATTATCGAAACAACCTATCTGACAAATTTCCAGTATATTTGGACTAACAAAGTAGCCTCTAGAGTGTTTTTCCATATTTGGGCTCTGTGACCTAGTTTTTGACCTCAGATGACCCATATCCAAACTTGAGCTTCAAATCATCAAAGCAACCTTTCTGACAAATTTCTAGGACATTTAGACTGAAATGTAGCCTCTAGAGAGTTTACAAAGTTCTTCGATATTTGGGCTCTCTGACCTAGTTTTTTGTCTCCAGATGACCCATATCCAAACTTGAGCTACAAATCATCAAAACAACCTTTTTGAAAATTTCTAGGATATCTGGACTGAAAATGTAACCTCTGGAATATTTAAAAGGTTTTTACATATTTCAGCTATGTGACCTAGTTTTTGATCCCAGATGACCCATAACCGAGTTTGAGCTAGAAATCACCGAAGCAACTTTTCTGACAAATTTCAAGGACATTTGGACTAAAAATGTAACCTCTACTTTTGGGCTCGTGACCTACTTTTTGGCCCCATATTCAAAATTGAGCTAGAAATCATCGAAACAAACATTCTGACAGATCTCCAGGTAATTTGGACTGAAATTTTAACTCTAGACGATTGTGACCACTAGAGTGTTAACAAACTAATTGTGGAAGGACGGACGACGGACAAAAGGCGATCACAAAAGTTCACTCTGTCACTACGTGACAGGTGAGTGAAAAACAAAAGGTGCAATGGAGCATAGGTTTTTTTATAATTTTGATAGTATTACTTTCATGCTTGATTACAGTTAAGGAGCAAACGTTATCTGTGCTATTTTTACAATAATGAGTAATAATTTTTATTCTTTGATGTAGTTTTAATTGGCATCTTTCAAGTACAAAAGACATTTCTTTGACTGGCACGGAAGAATAGAAATAAACATAATATATTATTAATGGCGTCTTTTTTCATTAAACAAAGAACCAGTTTAGGTTATTTGTGAACACTTAAAATTCATGAAAATAACACGCGTTGCGTATTTAATGTTTTATTATCTTGAATACTATCACATACTGAATGTAGCTTAAAGGTGTTTTAAAACCTGATACACGAGTAAAGTTCTTTTTAAATGCCTACTTTTGCAGTCAGGATTAGGTAAACATGACCTATAGGAAGTTTTGCTTCCATCACAGGCCCGACCCGAGAAATACGGAGGAGGATTGTCACATGATCGTCTTCTTGGCTGCGATCCGTTGCAAAAACAAATCTCAGACCATGGTCCCCAATTACTCCACTGACCATCAACTAGAATATGCAAATATAAAATTCAACTTTTTGTTTAGCTATCAGTTTCAACTTGACTAAAATAATATAATTGAAAGAGTTATCTGATTTGAGGTATATCTGATATAATTTCAAACAAAAGAATGATCGTTTACCTGGTTCCGGTTTGTCAAACGCAAGGTCTGATGCGTCTATCGCCATAACTGTGAAAAAAAAATAACACTGAAGATAATTAAGCATAAAAACAGTTTTCTGCAAGAGACTTATTAGCTGAAAATAAGTTCTCTATTAGTATTATGCCAACTTTCGTCCTTGGTGGACGATAACTTAATACTAAAGAATAAAAATAAGCTAATCGTTTGTATAATTTGCAATTGGCATTTTAAGATTAATCCGATGACGAGTCAGACATTGCCGATATATAATTTGGATTAACCTAAAGTTACGTTTGCAAGTTAAAGCATGAAGCGTCTTTGTATATTCTTCATTCAAACTACAGCACTGGTGAGACAATACATTTTATGGACAAAACGTAAGACTTTAGATTATTTTGTGTGGTTTCGTTTTTCGATTTCAAGAAAAAACAATCTTGGATGTTAATTTCTTCTGATTGTTACACGACCTATGAATAAAATTTCTTTTAATCATCTTGTCTATAAGAGTCATACCTAGATATCCGAAAACCTTGATTTCACATAAATTTATAAAATTTCCCCCGTATATAAGCTCCAACTTGACATAGCGAGCAACGATATTCCCCATGTTTACAGCTTTTACTGGATCAAATCTCCCGCATATAAAGGCAGCAACGGACATGTACCGAAGATCAAGACCGGTGGAAATCTCAGCATTTTTATGACGTATATCTGCAAAAGAAGGAAAACGACTGAACTAGAACGCAACAGATAAATCACTTAAGTTGAAATGTGTCTCAAAATATAAATAAAATGTTCCAATTAATAAATTTAGAGCACTGAATATGTCACAGGACAAATATTATTCAGAGTCAAGATGTGAAAAAAGAATGTAAACTCAGAATGTGTCCACGGACACCTCAGGTATGTTTTTAAGAAACAGAGGACAATAAATGTTATAAAGATACAGTCATTGATCTCTCATAATTCAAAGGAAATTCTTAAAAATCCAAATAGGAAGTCACACACATAATACCTTCTCTATAACTAAGGAGCGAATCTTCTAAAAAATGAATGAGGAGTTCAGCAGAACAAAGTTTCTTTGTAGCTAGTATACATGAGCCTATCATGCCAGTAATTATTGGCCAAACAGAAAAGTTTTCTTTAATTACAATCTATAGACTTGTAGTTCATCTTTTGAATATTAAAGCAAGTCCTTCAAAAGATGACTAAGTGTACCAGTCAAAAGATTTTTTCTTTATCCTTTATAGTGAAAAATACAATCGCCCATATGTGCTAAAAATTCCTTCTTTCACAATTATCTTCATATTTAGGCTATTAATCTGTAAAACCTTGAAAAAATCATGCTAAGATGAATGAAAAATTCGGCACAGTAAAGTATTTTCACATTCCTTGAAATGTGGGGTTGGTGCACCCTAGAATCTGGTGCAAACCACAATGGCAATTTTTCTTCACTGACCATTCTAAAGTGGTACCGGGTTCTCATTTTCATTGATTGATCATGGTGTCTTTTTAAAATTGATCAACATGAAAATTTATGCTCTTTTTTCCTCTATGTTTTGACTGTGTGAGGAGGCCTTTTCTTTTATGTGTGTTTTTCCTGATATGCCTTTTTACTTTTTATGTAAAAATCAAGGACTACAGACAGGCAGTCAAAAGAATAATCTACTGTTCATGCCCAGTGCCCCTACCAAGTTCCGTTTTCCTAGGCCATAGTGTGTTTTTTATTGATCGGACACGAGATTTACGAAGTCTGTCTCTCTGATTTTGACTTACAACTTAGTAAATCTGAAGGTCAGTAAGGGGTAACCTATGTCTTTATGAACCTAGGTACAAGCGTTCACAGTTATTGATCGGACCGGACAATAATTTTACACAGGTGGACACTGTGACCGTTGATGTTGTGATATATTAATCAATTGGAGTCATCTGATGACCATGCCTAATAACCCTTGAAAGTTTCTAACACTAGTCCATAGCCTTCCCCTGTTATTCATCGTAGATAATGATAAAATCCTTACTTATGGAAGGTTATATGTAGGGGCAGTGACAACCATTTATGTCTCCAAGTTTTCAAGTTGATGCAGAAAAGTGCCCTGACATTCGCGTAATTACCGTTGTAAAGTAAAATGCCTCAGATTTTGAAAAACCAATCTAGTAAACCAAGTTCAAATAAATAGATATGGAAGCGTTTGTCTTTGAATTACATGATCTACTGCTGTATTTCAGCCATAAGTGTTCTCTATTTTCATCAATATATAATTAATATTGTACATGCGAACTGCGTACATTTGAATGCATTAAAACAAAACTTCTAAAGTTAACATCAGTTGAATACTGAACCGTTTCTCGTCATCAAAAAGTAAATAAGACACAAGAATGACAGGAAAGACGGCAAAGAGACGTACCACAACAATCCATTCTCATAGTAATTTCGGTCCAGAATAGTACGTATACACCTTGAAGATCGACAACAAACCATGGATTATTTTCAAACGCCGAATGAAAACAAGACCCGTACAACATATCAGCATGAGCTATTCCATCTGTTGCGTCACTGGCATAGCCTGATCTCCCGACAATATAATTGCTCGAACCATGCGCTGGCTTTCCCAAAGCTACATTTAAAACTGAAATGAAACTAAATGTTTTGGTAATGAATTATGACATTTTTTCAACAAGACACTCAATATCATGTAATGATAACAGCCTTTTCAATTTAATACTTTAAATCTCTCATTTATCATCTCCTCACATACCACTTGTAACGTAAACAAATTAATTACTTGCTTTGTCAATTCTCTATGAAAAAGCATCTTACTTGCATCTTTGTATGCTTTACCATTTGAATGCAGGTCAGGTCCATCGATTACAAATTCCGTTGAGGTGTAAGTCAGGTCATACTTCAAAACAAAACCTTCTGTATAAACTCTCTGCTTTGGTGTTCCATCGTGATAGAAGTAAATAACAACCGAATCTGACGACAGATAAATTATAGGCGGAGGCATCTTAAGGTTGCAATAAGAATGTGTCGTGTTCAGGTCAGTTATGTGGAACTCTGAACTTTTGCCACCTGAAACGTTCATTATACCTCTTGCATACCTAATACATATGATATACTTTTAAGTAGACAACATGAGAAATCAACAAAGATCCTTTTGTAATTATGTAATCGCTTAAGTTGGTGATTCCACTTTATGTAAGCACGAAACTTTGAAAAAAAAAGTTCTGCGCATTAAATAATTTTCACCGTGTATTGCAAGTATAAAAAATCGTTCATCTTAATAACATGCTAACATCAAGACATAGATAGGATCAAACATATTTCCTTCTGAAACGTATAAAAAGGTGGTTCCCATTTCATACTACAAAACTTATTTTTCCAAACAATTCTATGGTAAATAAAACAAAACAAAAATACGTACCTTTCATACATTCGACTTGAAACTGCATAATATATAGCTTTATGCGATTTCTAGGAAAATGCAATTTCCATTTCTCTGTAGTGTTCCCGAAAGGTAAACCAAGCAACGACATGGACGTTATCAACATCATTTCTTTTGTACATATCTCTGACCTCCCTAACTCCCAGTTCATCTTAGACTTCAATGAAAAACATGCCGGGGTACCTTGTTACAGTATGAAAAAAAATATTCATAGTTACAAATATCTACAGAAAGCATCTTGTATTGGAAAAAGTAGTGCATCTATCAACTGGCTGATGATCAAATGTTTATTACACCTGTATAATACACCATAATTTTGATTCGAAGCCATTGGCAGAAAACGAACGCGCTGTATTTGAATGGAAAAGCGTTGCATTATTCGTGATTTGCAATAAAGCATTGTTTAAAAAAACTACACAAACGCTGTTCAAACATAACCTCAGATTCACATTTGAAAGGCATGTAAGAATAACAAAGTATACCGTCATAAAAAAGTCTTACTTTGTTTGGCTACTATGGCTCGAAATCCATAACCTTTTTCTACCATGTTCATTGCAGGTAAACATGAATGAAATGTAAGGACAGCATCTGATTCACTTGTTTCGATAATGAAAACATGACCGTTGAAGTGGTTTGTGATTTCTCGATATGAAGAACCTTCTTTTACAAAATCTTTTGATAGCAAAATCGAATCATGGCAGCCGCGTTCATCCTGAAAATAAAAAAAAAAACAAATTTAAGGTGCCAACAGTAACATCGGGGAACTTACATCGTGACATAACGTTTATTTTGATATCTTATTGTGAAACTGAGTGAATATATTTTTTATCTTATTTTTTTCTATTTCTGCATATCTTCTGAAAAGATTAAATACAGTTGTTGTTTCCATGCATACAAACAATCATTATTTTCGAAATTTCAGCGTTTAAATAAAGCATCAGTTGAGACACTCTCATTTCAGCTTACCTCTTTATATTTATGCAAGGAAACGTTCGTAAAAACAAATTTGATATATGTGTTGGGTTCAAATATGACAATCCATCTATAGGTCTGATCCCCGCCGTATGAAAATGGATACCCAATACTTGATATAACTGTCTCATTTGAAACCATGGCGACCTGAGACAACGTTGTTTCACCTGCGAAGTCATTCTTAAACAGTGACTTTACAACTGTGAAGCTTTCTAAAATACAGAACACAATTATGCATAAGTGATGGGCATTTACAGTCTGGAAAATTAAAATAAATAGATGAACATCTCTAAAATAAATCATTTCCCTCTTACCCGCTACAATACAATGGAATATGCAATATACTTCTGTTGTCAATATATGTGATATGTCAGAGGGTGCCAACATGATTTTGTTTTCTGTAAATGAATGAACGCACTATGTTTGAACTGCAATAACTATTAATACACTACGATTTCAAAACTGTAAAGAGGGACCAAAAACGTTGCTTTGTTGGAACTGATGATAATAAGCTGATAGTTACATTGTTGTTAATGATTGATACCAGGTAAAATGAAAAACAAAATAATTTGTAGAAATTCCCTTTTTTTCTTGTCACAAGATGAATTATGTACTAAACCTACCGGGATGCCTGTAATAATTTACAAAAGTAGCATAAACTTACGTTCCCAACAAAGTTTTGTGGAAGTTTTTTTACTATTGTCTATATTTTTTATAAAGTTCCATTTTTGTGTTTCATCTCTTTCATACACAAAACAGGTCGAATTGCGATTTTCAGTAAAAATCACAGAACTGCATTTGCCCATGTCAGTACATAGATGCTTGCACTTTGTAAAGTTTGAAATGTTCTCAGTGGAGACCGGTCCAGCTACTGGTAACGGTAATACGCTCAGGTGATCAAACATGCTACCACCAGCTTCACAATTCAGAGATGGGTTATCTAAAATAAGTAATGTGCATACCTCATATAGATATAGCTGAATGATGTCTTAGATGTAATATAGTAAGGTACAAATATAAAATGAGACAAAGAAAATAATTAAGTGAAATAATTAAGTGAAATAATTAAGTGAAATAAATATATTTGCGATATTTCTTTCAGTTTCCATTAATCATATTTTTTCCACTTTACTTGACCTTCGTTAATGACTTCCTCTGTACTCATAGTTTTTTCTTGAGTTACGAGTCTTCAAAAGTGATGTAAACACCACCTACCTGAGAGCTTGCACCCATGCAGCTCAAACCGGATGCATCTGAGGTTTTCCACAAGTCCTTTAACAACTGTTATGGTAACGTACCGAGCTTTAAAGGGCTTAAGAAACCAAACTGTTTGCGTCTCGTTTACAGGTACCGTTTTGTCTATGTCGAGCATCTAAACAAAGAACTGACTTATAAAGGTTTTAAAGCAGTTAAAAGCGTGCGAAAACAATAAATCGTGATCTCTAACTGAAAATAGTAGTTTTATTTGTAATAACATCAAAAAGGCTCTAGTAAATTAATGAATCAAAACCTACTCGGTCATAAGAAAATGACTTCCATTCTTGTTGGTTACGGCAATTTTGTCCCTTTAAGTTGGAAAATACTCACTATGTCAGTGGAACAGTTTAGCAAATTATTTAATGCATATAATTCTAAAAATAGAACATTTGGATGGCTAAGTGTATATTTCATTGTAGATTTATGTATATAAAGGTCTTTAAGTGAACTTTTATATATTTTTTCGTGTTATAATAAATCTAATATAATACCGTGTCAGTGTAGTTTTGTTGATGGTCCTTGTTTGTCCCGTATGACACTACAAATGAACTTGTTCCAAACTTGTAAATATTGTTTTTTAGGTCAACACTCTCTTCCCAGTTTGCGATCGTTATACCTTCAACATCAACGATTGCCAGTAAATCGATCTACATTCAGAAAAAAAATATTGGAGATATCACATTTTGACAAGAGTTGCATTCGAGTATCCTATCAAACAAAATACAAAACACTTAGCGCTTTCAAATGAAAAGTCTATGTTAATGTTTATCCTTGTTTACGATCAACTAGATACTCGATAACTAGAACTATATAGTTCGTAAAAAAAATAGATGATGTAAGTAGCACATACCAGTTTTTATCGGCCACGCAGAAATTTTTTATTTTAGGGTATGATGGATAAATATGTGTAATGTTGAAATGTAACATAATTAATACATGAGACTATGAAAGTTCAGAGTGGTCAGGACAAGGCTTTGTTGGATTGTTTTCATAACTGAACAGTGTCAAAAGAGCTTGAAACGAAAATTATCAAAGCTGGTAATGCCACCGGTTTTGGCTGTAGAATTTCTGTAGCAGACCGCGTGTGTGGAACATTTCAAAAACGGTAGGAATGGCAGCTATCTAGCTAACTAGCTGATTTAGGTCTGCAACAGCAGACTTACAAGAAGCATGTGGTGTAACTACCCGTTCAAATGTTTTTAAATTATAGGCGACTTGTCTATTTCATGCTTCGGCCAACGGTCGAAAGAGGTACATTCTCTTCTTGTATCTGATGTTTTAAAAGAAGGGTTGGGTGTGAAATTTGTTTTATTATGGTAGATTGTCTTCATCCCCGTGAGAATACTTGCACTTCTCTTTTCGAGTTGTGTATTGAGATTGTCAGTCAGGCCGTTATGATTTGAGTTGTTGAATGTCACTGAATATCAGTATGAAATTGACATCTGCTACCTTAGACTGGATGCAGCTAACACACGTTCTACCTGTGACCAACATTTTATTGGCCCCTTATTGTTATTTGTTCAAAATGATATCTGTAAATATGATATCTAGGAATATTCATTTACTACTTTTATAAGCTCATTGAAAGACGGCCATATTATGGGAACCCCGTGGCGGGTGTCAAGATCTTGTCCAGACCATGACTCTGTTGCTAATTGTCTGACTGACTTCAAGCTGTTTTTACTTATCTCTCCTCTTGATTTTTTTTTGTCCGGCACATAACTTTTAAACTATGAAGTGAATTGATGTGAAATTTGAAAGAAAGATAGATGGCGACGAGGGGAATTGCAGTGCCCAAGAAGCGTAACTCTTCCTTACCAAGATCTTTTAACTAATCTTCCATTCTTTAATTTCTATAATTAGTTTTTGTCCGGAGCATAACTTGAACTCTATGGAAGGGGTTGTCATAGAAATAGATGGTAAAAAGTAAAGGTGCACAAGAGCTATAACTCTTCCTGATCCCATTTTTAATGATCTGCCCTCTCAAAAAAAATTTGACCAGAGCTTAACCTTCAAACTATGACGTGAATTGATGTGAAACTTAAGATGCAGATAGCTGACGACAAAGAGAAGCGCTTTGCTAGAGAAGCATATCTTTATTTTATCAAGATTCTTAGTAATCTTTCCTTTTTTCATTTCTATAAAGAATTTTTGTCTGGAGCATAACTTGAACACTGAAAGAGATTGCCTCGAAACTTCACTTTGTAAGAAGAAGTGCAGTGCTTAAGAACTGTACATAACTCCACCTGGTAACTTCGAAACAAAATCAAACTCTTTAAACACTGAGAAGAAAATTTATATAAAGACTACTTAGAATAACCTGGCGTCAATAAAAATGCTAAAATATTCCTTAACTTAATGCATTCCAGCTTTCTGTTCATTCCATCATTACAAGCCATGTATCTACTCCTTTATAGATAGTTACACAGAATACAAGTTTGAAATAGTAGTCTTTTTACCGTAATGAACGGTTTTGTATCTTCACTCAATGCGCACCACCCTGTAGACAATGGTCGAGCATTTTGTGGTGGATACCTCAAATGATGTGAAGATGCTGTGATTTGAAAGTCAATAATACTACCATCCGTCATTCCTAAGTCTATATTACAGCTAACGCCGTCTTCTACAAAGACAAAATGCGGTTGGTCTCGATACAAACGAAATGCACTTAGGTTTTAAACAATAATACAAATGTATGTGATTCTGCTTATTTTGTTGGTTCTTTTTTGTGTGTGTCTTTTTCTTTCGTTTTAACACAATGTAGCTCTGTTATGTTCACATGAAGGAGTTTCAATTATTTACAGCAGTCAGTTGAATATTGAATCAAGAAGTGCAAATTTTATATACATTGTCAAATTATTTTTGTTTTATACTTACTACCACCTTTACTATACAAGTAAGAATAAGCTCTAATCTTTACTGATGGCTGCAGTATGCTCATTGTTGGCGAATCGTCAATCAAAGAGATATATCGTCCATACATCGTTCTGCAGGAAAAGAACTTAGAAATTTAGAAACCGGTAAATTATGCCATAAGCTTCCTATTGCGCGAGCTATGCGTTATTATGTATCTTATTACATTAAATATGTTTTTAATAAATCATTGTACAAATAAATATATGAACTCGTTCACTTACACTATTTCTATATCTCTTTAAAATTTTGCATATAATTTAATGCCTTCTTATGTCAAGAGCTTTTAAATAAAAAAGTAGTTTTATGTCAGAGGTTGTTAAGTTTACACAAAGGTAAAAGTTACATACCGGGTAAATAAAAGATAAAATGTACGCTTTAAGGCTGTAGACATTGGGACAAAAGGACAGTCAAGGGCATCATAATGAAGGAAACTCCACTTGGTATTGCTGATAAAACATTTAATGCGGTTCTTGCTATCTTCAAGATCATCACCAGTACCTGTACAAAATGCAAACGAGTGTATTCTTTTGTTTTGCTTAGTAAACTTGAAAAAAATGGTTAAAAGGAAAGAAAGCAATATTGGAAATAAATACGAATGTTTCCATGTAGCAGAAATATATTTATTACAAAAACCTTGTTCAATTTTGTTTAAAGATATTAATAACGGCAGGTATGTGAAATTTCATTTCGAAATTTGATAACTATTAAATGGGGAAAAACACAGGAAGTTTGTAAAACGAAATCAAACCAAAACTGACTAAAGTCGTCATAATATGTATCGAAACATATCAACATTAATGGAACTGACGAAATAACGTACCATCTAGTAACTGAAGATCAACTGCAGAGACTGGAAATGTTCTCCCAAGGTCTATTAGTTTCCATTTAACCACAGCTTGGCCCCCTTGAATGTGATCCAGAATTTGTAAAATATCTAAAATATAAATTATAGACTTCATGTGATTTTTCGATAGATTGCTGATAAGGCAACGACAAGATTGCTGGTAAAAAAGAGTTTGACACCCAACCGGCACTGCCGATTTTCTATCGATGCTCTCGGTTTTTAAACCAATCTATCCTTATTTTCCTATTTTCTATCATAGTTAGGTACATACGTTTATGTTGTATGAATGTTCTCTCGGAAAAGACTAAGTACGGTATTAAGACTAGCTATTAAGTTGAATCATAAACAGGACCTTTTATATTTTGAATAATATACAGATGGATATTGGATTTTTCGTTTAACTTTGTTAAATTATTTATAGAAGAAAACATATTACTTAACAGTGTTCTGTGCAATATCAGATATTTATGGACGTACATAGTTGAAACCATTTACAGCTGTGGTTTTACCAAAATTTTGACTCTGTTGTATAATATTTAATAACTTATATTTTTGTGTGGTGTATAGGTCGACAAAATACATTGAAAAATTGTAGTTTATTCATAATCATCAGAGTCACAAGTTTAAGTTTATTAGAAAAAATGAAATCACATAATTAAGAGTACAAAACACCACAGAGCTTTCCGCTTTCATAGAAAATGGAAACTTCTAAAGAAACAAAAATAAAAAATTTGAGAAAAAAAAGTTCATTTAAAATGAAAAATAATTCATGTCACGAAAATGACATTTCTATCATATTTGATATCTTTATCCCTCTTGTTAACGATAGCAGGACTTTGGTTAAATATGTTTTCACGTTGGATCCTTTCAATCAACTTGAAGATTTTCGGAATAGTCAGCCAGGAAAAATGACTGTTTTGTTAGCAACGTTTGGAGCAACGCTATAATCATGAACTTCTTTAAATGAAATGAATGGCTAAAATGACATGTCAGCCTCAATTTTCTTAATATTAAACTAAATTTAATCTGTTTAAAGTAGACTCAGTGGATGTAGAGGGAAGAATTAACTATTGTAGCGCCGATATATGTCCAAACGTCGAAAAATGTCCAAACGATGATAAATGTCCAAAAATTGACGATAAATGTCTCAATCGCCGATAAATGTCCAAAACTCCTTTAACGATAAATGTCCAAAAATTAACGAAAAATGTCGCAACAAATTAGGTGCTCATAAATGTCCAAATCGGTTAACGATAAATGTCTCAACTTTTCATATGTTAATTTGTTATTTATTGTATTGGAAAAACGTCGATTGTTGGATACTGTAACAGTCTATCCAACTAACCCGTGATTTTACCCTCTGGTTTACCCCCGACGTACAATGTATCATACATTATTGTGCGTGGCCAGTTGCAGATCTGGATGGGGCGCGGGGGGCATGTGCCTTCTTAACTCACCGAAGCAATACGTTTTAGCATTGTTTGTGTTCTTCAATATTTTTGTGCCCCATATAGCGTTGCCCTTGTTCGTCCGAGTGTCCAAGTGTCCGTCCCGAAAGTTTGTGAACGCTATAGGGGCATGAACAGTGTTGCTTATTCCTTTACTGTCTTAAAACAGACTCAATGAAACCGAGTCTGCTGATTTCTATATTTTGTTTGTTTTCATTCCTTTTAAATGATCAACATTTGTTTGGAATTTTGTTAATATGTGAAGAATCAGCGCCGCAGCCATTTATTATAATCTGAAAACCATAAGTCAATTTGCTTGGCCAAATTTGACAGACAGGTCACAAACAGTACACTAATAACCCGGTACATCGACATCATTAGTTGATAACCGTCGATGGCGAAGCGCTCCTTTAAGCTCAAAACACCATTTTCATACGTGACAGCGTGCCCGCAGTGCTGATCAATCTTCTACGCGTCGATGCATAATAACCAACGACAGAACATCATGAAAGCTATGCAGAAACGAAATAGAGAATTTGAAATACTACCAACCTAGGGCAATCAAGCCAATAACAATAAGTGGTCAAAAGTTAAGAAAAATATGCAACTCTATCTGGCAAGAGATTTCAAGACACAATTCTATGAATATTTAAAAGTACCAATCTAATAGTAACAACCATTTTTGTACGTAAAGACAAATTCATCAACTGTTAAGAAAAATATTAGTTTATGTGCATCAACTGAATAAATGAATATGGTTGAAATAAGCATACCTCTTTTTCTGTCCAAAATGTTTCACATTTTCAAGTTATATTACTGTTCACTATTAATCAAACTGCGCTTTAGTCGTGAAAATAACTCAAAACCTGATTAATACATTTTTAACAAACGTAGAATAAATTAATTCTGTCGATAGACTTCTGCAATTTGATGGTAGAAGCAAGAATATAATTTAAATATAGATGAATTATTATTGTACACAGACCACTTGCTCATTAGTCAACGTTTTATTCTGCAAATCATTTTCAAAAGTACATGTACAAATGATGTCTGTACCAAACTCATATTTATGATACTTTCAAATCAATACTTATCTTGAAATCCAATTGATATACATAATGAATTATGTAATTATTGTATATTTTATTGAACAGATCACCTATAACATTGATTTTACGGGTGATTTGCTACTCAAACCTTCCTCGGGTAAGTCGAGGAAGACTTTCAACTATGAATACCAATTCTACACTTGAGTTCACCTTGACCAAGGCGTCCTCAAGAAAGCCTTTCCCGAGTTTGATTGGAGGTTGAGTTCGAGTGACGACTCTGAATATAGCCATTAGTGTAGAGTAGCGCAATGCAGATGTTAATAACTTATTTTATTTGACTTTTTTATCGTTGGTACCGGTTGCCCATATGACCAACGCCCCCTGAAGATTGTTAGTATATTATTTTTCGGGGGATAGTGCATGATGCAGAAGACGCCCCGTTCCAGAGGCGACCCTGGTTCTTTTCAGTGCCCGGTGTAAAGCACCAGTACACTGCACCTCGGTTTAACGTCTCATGCGAAAGACAAGTTAGAAAGTTAGTGGTGCAGCGGGGGATCGAACCAGCGACCCCTGGATTGGTAAGCCAGCGCGTTACCACTGGACCACGGATCCGCTACATTTAATAACTTATTTCTTTTTTCCCTTTTAATGGTAAGGGAGATAGACTGTATCCAACAATCAACTTATTTTCCAATACATTTTTAAAACTTTTTTACAGTCTTACAAGCATCCCGCTAGAGTCCTGGTGGTCGGTCGGGTGATCCAGGAACGACCGGGGTACGTCCGTAACTCTGTCGGCAACGTCCAGGATGATCCGGGGTTCTGCCGGGGCTCTACCGGTGACTGTCGGCACTCTATCTGACCGTACCGGGGCTCTGCCGGGATCATCCGGGACTCTGCCGACATCATCCGAGGCTGTGCTAGCATCGATCTCAGCTTTTATGATCTCTTTGATCGAAGACTTAACAGCGTTTGAATATCGTGTTAGGTCATCCGTCGTCCACTTACTATCTGCATTATCCGTAGTTTCACCTGGACTCTGCATGGTTGGTCCGGAGTTCATCCTGGTTGTTATAAGTATGGAAATTGGGTATCGCCGTAGTGCTACCGGGGTTAGTGAGACTGCAACAATATTTTCATCCCGGATCGTCTGGGGTGGTCCTGGGCTTTGCCGGGGTGCTGGTGAGAACGCTACTTAAATCGGTACTTTTAATCCCTATGGAAACCTTTATAACTGACTGATGCATTACTGTTGGTCATAGAAATAAATGCAATTAACATATGAAAAGTTGAGACATTTATCGTTAACCGATTTGGACATTTATGAGTATCTAATTTGTTGCGACATTTTTCGTTAATTTTTGGACATTTATCGTTAAAGGAGTTTTGGACATTTATCGGCGATTGAGACATTTATCGTCAATTTTTGGACATTTATCGTCGTTTGGACATTTTTCGACGTTTGGACATATATCGGCGCTACAACTATGTTAATATAAACTATTGTTATGTTGACCACTCCAAAGTGTGAAATGATTTGCTGTAATATGGTGTAAGGTTGAACATAAAAAATGTAAAAACGGCTGTCCTATCAAGAAATGTTAAATGAATTTGTTTCTATTAAGTAGAATATTTCAAAGTGTTCTTCTTCTTCTTCTTGTGTTTTGGTATACAGAAATAGGAAATACCTTTTGAATGAAGGACAAATCAGGCAACAAATGTTCGAAATAATGAATAATGATAAGCCAGATGCGTCTTTGAAAAGCCAAACCAAAATGAATAAACAACTCAGTTTCAGCAAAATTTGGAAGGATTTTCTAATTGATTTAATTCAAGGTTTGGAAATCAATCAGTGCAGACGAGGTAAATCCTGACTGTTTAGTTCAGCACAAAATTGTTGCAATTTCACTTAAATCAGATGTAACAAAAACTGTTTAGTCAGATGATAACCCGTAAACACCGTGTATAAATATGACTGGTTTTCCCCCGATAACTTTTCTTTAAACAGCCAATCAGAGTGCATATTTCATAAAGCTTTCGGTAAGATTCGCAAAATGGCCGCTATCGATGATACGATAGATAAATGTTTGAAAAGAAGTAAGGTTGTTATCGTTTAAACCTCTACAAAAGCAAATTTTCCAGTGCAATTAAAATATAGCGTTCGGAATGCTTCAACAATTACGGCAATCAATGCAATGATAATATTATTTTGCAATGTTATCAGCTTCAATCTGATTGGTCGATAAAAACGCAGTTTAGAGTCTCGTCGTAAGATCCTGATAATGAAGCGGTTTTCAGAAGATGGTTTTTATCAGATTGAAACTGTTGTATCACGACTTTCAATGTCTATTCAAGATAGAGACATGCACAATAACTGTGCAAAGGTCTTGTACTGCCATTAAGA
Organism: Cyclina sinensis; assembly: GCA_012932295.1. NCBI lineage: Eukaryota > Metazoa > Mollusca > Bivalvia > Venerida > Veneridae > Cyclina > Cyclina sinensis. Next base: position 3,037,104 of record JAAONU010000011.1, read on the forward strand.
GTTCAAGCATTATCTTTGAAAAGAAGAGTGTCTCCTTTACCGTGTTGCTTTCTGAGCAAGTATTGAAAGTTCCAAACAAACAAAAAATCATACAACATACTACTGAACTTTTGTGTTAATATTTTGTTTAAAACATTTCACAGTCCGCCCACGTTTATAAAACTATTTATGCATGTCAGTTTCAAGATCATCTACATGATTAGTCGGTTTTCTGCTCCTCGAAGTCAGCTTATGCAAAAAAATCTCTAGTATCAATTCGTTTTAAAATGAGACTTATATTTTTTTGTTATTGTTGTTTTTCATAAATATAATACCAAATAAGATTCTAATATAAATTTTAAAAATCCCATAAAATCCTATAAGGCTTGGTTCCAGCTCAAACAAACTATAGCGATAAGAGGTTTCAGCAATTAATAAAAAAGCTTGTATGTTTTGCAAATAGTCTTACTTGAATATTCCACATTACAAGGAAGTATTAAAAGAAATGATTGATCTGTAAGATCTTAAACTCGTTAATGCATATTCCTTACTGAAAAATGATGTTTTTTACAATATTTTGTTCATAATTTTAAGTGACAGGATTTCGAAACGTGTTAATGTAGGTATGTCTTCAAGCAAATCGAATATGACGCGAACTATACAAATGTATCTGATATATCAAGTTTTAGTAAAGATTAAACAAATCGAGGGGTTAGAGCCAGAACATGATAAGTGGATTTTCTACACTTTCCAGAAAATCAAAAATAAGGTTTTGATTAATAACAGAGTTTATTAGAAAAAGGATATTGATGTGATATTTGATTATATGGTAGCAGATACTTATAAGATAATACACTAAAATTTAGAATCAGCAGGGTTTTACAGAAAATGGTGTTTTATAGAAAAACGTACTTATATCTCTTTGGCTTGAAACAAACTTATTTACTAATTTAGTGTCTAAATGCAACAAGTGCACTTATTTACAAACATATCTTAACTTATGACTGATTTTCTATGTTAATATAGCACAAAGTGTACTTGTTTGAAATCAGCATACAGCACATTGTACACCTGCGTCATATCCAAAATGGTTTAAGGACACTTAGAACAATTAGTTAACTACTACATTTTTACTGGGTAAGAACAGTAAACGTCATTACTAACAATTTTTGTTAGACGCAACATCCATATAGTTTTCTCTGTAAATAATGTGTATGTAGAGACATTTTTCACTATATATTGTACTGTTTATGTACCATTTCTACAGTTCAACTTTTGTAGCATATCTCAATTTATTGGAACCTTTACTCTAGGTGAGAGTCTCTATCACTTTCCAATGCATCGGGATCTGGTAGGCAGTCTCTCAATGTTGAGTCATCTGGTATGTTTTCATAGTAGTTATGATACTCGGAGGGTATAGTACCACTTTTACACAACGAAATTAAGTCTTTCTTTTTGGCAGTTGCTATGGGCAGTTTTTCAGCATACAGCCTAGGCAGTTTTGAACTGATGGAAATACTTTTACGTGACTGTTTGATTTTGATACAATGGAACTCCTCATCAAAGTCATACTTAACGTAAATATTGCTGAGCTCAGATTTTCGAAACTGGATCCACTTAACTTTCATCCAGTGAATTTTTCTTCCTTCAAGATCAACTATATTTTGTGGGAATACAGACTTTGCCAGACACTTTAAGTCATGGAAGTCATAGTGTTTCATAGGCACAACTGTGTACGGCTTTTTCTTTCGAGCCAGTCTAACGATTGTGTCCCATTCACTTGGAACAAATACTGATGTACGTCTCTTAGCATTTTCTACTGCAGTATGAACAGAGTCACTCTCCATCTGTGAATGTCCTGTTTCAAGAAATTTCTGATCAATTTTTTCTAAACTTGGTCTTATACTGATGGCTTCTAGCAAAGCTGATGCAATAAATCTGTTTCGATTCTGACCCGAACAGCAATCTGAGTAAAGGCAGAGATGTTTAATTGTCAGTGGTAATGACTGTATGTAAGTTTGTATACACGTTCCTATCTCACACGATCCTCTGTTTCCTTCTGTTTCATTCCAGAGGTAACAAGTCACACTCGCATCTTTCAAAGAATAAAAAGACAAATTGTAACAACTCAGTTTCCGCTTATAGTAGACTTGACTGACAAGTGAACATGGGACTGGCAACACGGCTTCCAAGTCAAAAGTGGCTGCAAAGTATGACTGATCTTCTTTAGCTTTAGCTTTGTCTATTTCTTTCTCAGTCCTTGCTTTTGATTTTCTTTTAATATGCTCTTCGTAGCACTGTTTGATATCTTCTGTTAAGTCCCCAGATGTCTCTTTCTGGTGGTATATGACGCATGTTTAACACTGGTCCTTTTTTTGGTACATGAAATGAGTAATTATATTCCTCACAGAATACTTGTCTCTACTTAGAGGCACTCACAGCTTTCTTTTTCTCTGTCACACACTTTTCTTTATACAACCTATACATCTGTGTGATATTAAGATCACTTCCAAGAAATTTTCTCCGTGTGTCTTGTCTTGTATAATGGGCCTCAACTGTCGGAAAAGATTCAATATGCTGCCTAACATAGTTAATAACTGCTTCTGGGGTTTTGTTGTGTGGTGCATGCTTCCCTCTTTTGTCAAATGCAACAAATATTCCAGTGGATGACGACTTCAAAGCTGTTTCCAACACCCTATTGCCAATATTTAATGTTCTAAGAAAGAAATCTTTACAGACTCGCTTATTGTCAAGATAAAAACTTCTTGAACACACTCTTCTCTTCTTTGCGCTTGAACGGACTCTCTCTGGGGTGTTTTCCTTCACATTGGAACATAAAAAGTCCTTTTGGCGTTCGTAGGATCCAATATTCCAGTAGTTTTGAAATACGGCATCTCTTTGCTCATGTGTGAAGTTTTTGATACTTTTATATCTGCAGTTGCAATGAACATCTAAAAGCCGTTTTGCTTCAACAGTCTTTCCTTTTGTATTTGTGTACTGTAGTCCAAGCATGCGTCGTTTCTTTCTTATATTCTTTTTCCACTTCTCTGGCTGTGCCTTGCGTTTTCTCTTTCCTGTAAATTTTACAGGACTGATGTAATTTGCCTGTTTTCTTGGTGTAATAGTCTCTCTTGTGGGGTTCGAAAAATCAACTATGTCAAGGTGTTCATTTGTCGGTTCAGTGCTAGTGAATCCTTGGTAAGTGTCCTTGGGTGTAATGGCACTGGTGCAAGCATCGTAATGCTCGAAGCCTGGCACTTGTATGAATGCCAGATTTATGCAGTCATTTTCATCAATTTCTGCATGCAGTACCGGTCTTATCTCGTACATAGTATTAGCACGCTTGCTACAGTATATTTTCAATACCCTTCCAGAAAGATTTGCTATTGCTAGGGGCAAGGCATCTGCAAGGTCATTATCCCAGTGACCCTCTTCTCGCAAGAAATTAACTTTTGATATGTACTTGTTCTTTCTCTCTGTATCATTAGCACTAGTACCGCTTGGCAAAAAATCTATGTATGTATCAATGTTTGATGATAAGTGATCACATAGTTTCTGTCGAAGAATTTCTGGTGACTCAAAGTCACAATTTGCAACACAAGCAGCTTTAAACAGACAATTTCCATCACCCTCTATTCTAACTCTTTTCAGTCCATTGCTTGCTAACAAAGCATCTATACTTCGCTTGTGCATATCACTGATCAGTTGTCTTGCTTTGTGCTGATAAGAACTTTCTTGCTTTGCTTTTTCAATTGCCTGGTGCATATGCCTGAAAGAGACTGGGCGGCCTGGTGTTATTCGTTTTGTTCTTGATAATCTGGTTGGTATTCGTTTCCATGCTTTGTTTCTTATCTTTTCCTTTGAGCCCAATAGTGAAGGTTGTACATTCTTTCCAAATGGAAGAAGGTTAGATCTTTTATTATGAAGTTTTCTTCCTGCTTCTGATAGCTTTTTTCTTTTAATAGTTTTCCTCTTCTTACGTTTTTGTACTTCAATGATTTCAGAGTCAGAAGAATGTATGTCATTTTTGGTGATTCTATATGTTGGATCAGTGACATCATCATCCAGATCTAATTCACTTTCACTACAGTAAATGTCTCCTTTAAATAGACACCGTTTACATGACGATGTTTTTCTCCGTTTTTGCCTAACTAAGTCTGCCAAGGGAATATCATCACTGTCTTGGTCATCAGAATAAATGCTTTTTTCTGCAGAGTTTTCAGTATCACCAATATTTGCTGATTCCTGTTTAGCATTTGGTGTAATGCTCAGTTCATCCTGCAATTTGGTTGCTGTGAACATGACATTTTTATCCGTATCTTTAATTTCATCACTAAAATCTTCTTCTAACATTTGGGATATTAATTCCCAGTCTCCTGGAGGCTCCATTCTGTAAATAAAATGTACAGTAAATGCACATATCAAAATTTTGTATCAAAATCAACTTATTTCAAAGAAAACAATAGACTGCAATAGCTTGAAACAGTTATTTTCAGAAAGTATACAAAAATGTGGTTAATAAATAAATTTATACTTACTCACACTGAATAAATTTCCTTCCTTTCTTGGTGGAAATAAGCTAATTATGTTCACATTCCATGCCCGTTACAAAATAATACTTCTGCTATCTTCTTACATTGTTTTGTGTGATACATAGGTGTTATCAGTTAATTAGGCAAAGGCACTTAAAACATTATCACACTACAGGCGTTACATTACATCATAATCTCAACTGGCTTAAGTGTACATATTATATTCTTTCTCTAAACAATTGCAGTGTATTTCTTTTCTAATTAGATATAAGTGCACTTAAATCATTTTGGCTTTTAGTTTTGTGTCTTTTTGTCATGTAAAATTTTCCAGCCAGACTGCATTTAGTGCCTTTATTACAGTCTGGTTCAACCTAGAATGGATATATAACGTTCTGGCATAATACATAATGACTGCAAAACACTTAGTGCAAGGGGGTTCTATACAATATTTATGTAAAATGACTGACTATAAGCCTGGTTATTAGTGCAAAAGATGGAGCAGGAAATACTACATCGTATTCTTGCAAAAAGATATTTTCCTTCAAAACTGCACTTATACCGTTCTGGCACTAACCCCTCGAAATGTAGGTTTTGTTCAGCGCTATCATTGAAAAAAAAGCAAAACAATAGAGAGTATAAGAGCGGATGTTAAATGAGAGAATATTGTTGTTTATCTTCTCAGTTGCTTAATTATCAAATATGCTTATCAGTATTTTTTTAATTGAAAGCTATCAGAGTAATGGGAGTTTGATTATCTAAATTGAGCCATTTTATCTTATGCATTTATCTATCAGTCAGAAATCTCTTGACAATTGCAATAAAAAATGCAAGAGAGAGAGCTTCGACGAAAACTACAAAACTCTATTACAAGTATGGCGAACATCAAAGTCAAATTTCTCTTTTTATCCCTATCGAATGCAAGCTGATTTCATACTTAATGATAACGGAATAGATGTATTTGTTTACTTACGAGTTATTAAATACAACTGGTTCTTTACAATATTTCATTTTAAGAAAGATTTCATTTGTTCCTCTTAAAAAAGAAAGGAGCTTGCTCTTTCTACTAACTAGGGAACATTGTGTTCTCTTAAATGTATAAAAAAAAGTTATAATCACGTAAGCTAGACCAGCTTTGCAGGTCAAAGCAAAATAACGATTATTCAAAATAATTGAGAAATTAAGGATCAGTGTGAGGATAAATAGAAAATATGATAATTGCAAAAATCACTTTAGTTAAGAGCAACTCTTTAATCATGAACTACTTTAAATGTAGTAAATAATCATTGAGATGGCAGCTTTATTATTATTATTATTATTCAAAATAAAATCTCCATATGTAAATTAATATCTTGGATGTCTTTTAAAGATATCTTTTATGTAAAAACTTTTTTATAATCAATACGATAACAGTTATAGGCATGCATTATCACAGTTGGTACTAAAAACCATAAATTTACAACCATCGTTTCAGAATGGTTAAAACTAATCAAAAGTTGTTTAAAAACAAAAACATTATATTAGATTATTTACACAAATACAATGTGAGATGATCTGAATTTGTGTAGCAGGTTTTGGCAACAAATCTAATTCTCATCGGGTTTGTGAATAGGTATTCCAACTGTTCACGTTCTGACAAATTCTTGAAATGTTCATTGCCTTAAACAAAGCAATTGAATAGGACTGCCTTAAAGCATCTTCATGGTACACTCCAAAAGAACATGGTTTTCTTTTTAAAAAGCATTAGGTTAGAACGGGCAAACTCTATTTTCAATCTGTACTTTTTTTTATATGTACCACTCTACATGCGAGTATACTGGAGTAACAACGCTCCAAAATTTACACAAGGTAGACATATGTTTTCTCAATCAAAAATAATTTTACAATATTCATCAATAATAAATTCGGATTTGAATGTACAATATGTCCCTAATTTATTGTTGCCTTTAACCATTACAATAATATTTCTATTGGTATTGAACCTAATGTTATCATTATACATTTCTCAATTTCACTAACAACGTATGACTTAGACATGTAAATTTGTAAATTATATGCTACTACTTTCTTAAAATTTCTCTTTCACATAGTAAAACCAATTCTTACATCCACGTTTAGAACTAGCCTAAACTGACGGACCACAGTAGGAGCTAAGGTAATCTCCCGTTAAAAAACCAAATTAGGAGTATATCTCCCTACTTCCAAACAGAGCCGCATGGTTCTATTGTGAAAAGCATCAATGCAGGAAAATGACCTGTACCCCCAAACAATAACTGATAACCGTCCACACTACAGTGAAGCCTTGGAACATCTCGTATGGAACCCCACCCATCAATTTGCATTTGGCAATGACAAGACCAAGAGCACTTTGTGCCACAGCTTTAACATTAACCTTTAAATCTAGATGACCATGGATTGTTAAACCGAGGTAAAAATATCTATCAACGTGTTTAAGTGTGTCATTGCCACAAGTAAAGACCTGATCTATTCTTAGACAACTACATTTATAATGCACCAATTATGTAATGCATTCAACAGCTTTTGGACATCCCTAGCATTTTCTGATAAAATACAATGTCATCTGCCTAGAGTAAAATGCATAATAATTCAACTCTTATTTCAACATCTATATCTAACGATTTGACAAATACAGAGAGATCATTAACATACAAATTGAATAGTAAAAGTGACAAAAATTACCCTTGCCTAAGACCTGATTTAACATCAAACCATTCAGTTGAAAAACTATTATGTCTGAAGCACAAACTGTGAAATTCAGATATTTTATAGCATTTAACATTTGTCCATTGATACCTGTATTTCTTAATTTATTCCATAAGTCACTTCTATTTATAAAATTGTACGCCTTACGAAAATAAGTATCGGCTACAAAATTTTATTGTTCCCATTTTTTTCCTACTATCTGTTACTTCATACAGTAATGAAAATTAATCTATTGTACTTCACTTATTCCTAAATGAATTTTGTTCATCCGAAAGAAATTTCATTAAGTTATGCCCAATTGAACATATGATTTACCATTTGTGCATGCAAAAACACAAACATATAAATTATAAAAAGCTAATGGCATTGTAGAGTATTCACGGACCTTGCTGACACCAGAGCACTTGGAGTCAAATCAGCAAGAACATCAATTTTACCAGTGGACTTCCAAAATGTGTTAATATCAACATTACATTCCGACAAAAGTTCAATTTGCATATCGTTCCACATCGTCGGTGGCCCCCAGTTCATATTCCGCACAACTTTATTATGTACCGTGGGATAAATGACTGCTGATTATTCGTTTTCATGAATATTTATTAGGCAAAGGGATGTAACTCTTCGTCGAATGAGATGCCGCATTACAAATAGACACTCTTCAGTGTGGAGAGTAGGCATAATGACAAGTTACTTAAAATAAACATATTTCCCAGGATTTAAACATAGGCGCGGAAGGCAAATTGTAACAAGTAATTTCACTGGCTGAGATTCTGCAAGGGAAATCTTACGGAAACCAATGAAAGTTATTTCATGAGTACGACATTTTACCAGCCAATTGTCCCACGGTAGATAAATAGAGTGAAACGGAATGGGTCGAACGTGGGTTTCCGACGATGATCGTTCCAGTAAACACGTTTAGACTTCTGTACTTCTCTTTAAAAAAAAATCTTGAAAGCGTTGTATTTCTTTTTGTAAGCAACACTTTTACAACTAAGCCAATTTTTAACACAAACATCTAACCATAATTCGGTCAAACGTTGAGACCACCAGTACTTACTGGGTCTACCCCTCTTATTTTTACACCAGAAGTAACAGTTTTAAAACGAATCTTACATACATTAATATTCATTTTAATACTTTTATACCAAATTCTTATGTACGTTGTCAATATAATCCTGACTAGACACTCGTACGTTAAATTCCAATGTATTTATCAAATCAAAAAATTATTCAACAAAGCTAATCATTTAAAAGGTCTCGTGGTATATTGTTACATCAAACTTGTCAGAGGAACTCTCTAATATTCATCATCAACATAATATAAAAAAGACTTCAGAATTACTATCAGATTAAATCAAATTACACAATTCAAAGAGTGGTCAGGTACATTAACTGCTGAAGCTGCAACATTTATTTATACTTAAATCATTTATTATTTCTGTTATTCTACAACCAACAGAGTCTTGGAAAAGATGCAAACTGTCTTGACTTAAAAAATAGTAATCAAGAACTGCAGAGCCTTGACATACTGAAGTATGTTTAACATTTTTTAAAATTGTTCCTCCTATTTAAAATACAAAGATTTGTGTTCATTAAAAACTACAGAGATATCACCGTATAAATTTTGTTTAAAATCAATATTTTTACGCTCAGATATTAAATCAGCACCTAAAGTCTCTGAATCGCCTACTCTGCTATTGAAATCTTCACAGACATAGATAAAACCTTTTTGAAAACAGTAAAGAATAAAAAAGGATGGACATCGAAATTTCCTAAAGAGTTATCTTGGTGCGGGGGGGGGGGGGGGGGACAGACACAACTAAAAATATTATTTTGGTCATTTTTGCCAAAGTATGCCTTCGTTAGTCATCTCAAGAATACTGACAAGCATAAACAATCTATCAGACTTGGTTCCAAATAAACTAAAGCAATAACAGACTTCTGCAATTAGCAAATATTTATTACCATATTATGTATTAAAGTCTCGTCTTTTACTTATTAAAGTCTCGTATTTCACTTCAATGCATTTAAATCTCTGAAGACACGTCTGATATCAAATTCCATAAACCTGAGTGGAAAATTTCACATTGAAAACCAGTATAAGAAGAAGTGATGAGACAAAACACTATCTCTAAACATGTACAAGAGTACATTTAAAATTGTTGAACATTATTCAAAAGGTCATTGAAAGGTAAGAGAAAGACACATAACAAGAAAATCGATTCGAAAGGTAAATAAGAGTTAACTTGATTTCTAAATTCATTAATTCATTTGATAAGAAGTATCAGGGGATGATAAAGGATAACGGAAGCAGAAAATAATCAGTTTTTTTAAAACTGGTTTAAAAGACATGGACTGGTTTTATAGACATGGACTGGTTTTTCTTCTGTCAGCTGCTTAATTATCGGTATCAAGAATGCTTATCAATATTTTTTAATTGAAAGCTTAAACTTATCAGCTTCATGGGAGTTCTTTTATCTAATGTGAGATATTATATTTAATGCATTTATCAGTTAGAAATCTCCTGACAATTGCAATGATTTATGCATGGAAGAGCATCGGCGGAAATAGCAAAATCTATATTACTAGAGCATCAGAGTGGCAAACATCAAAGTCAAATATTCATTTTTATCCTTATCTAATTCATACAAATGAAAATGGACTGTGCTGTTTAACCCAGATATATGGCAGTTATTCAAAACGATTGCTTGAAATGTTTAGCTATAAAAACTGTGTTTAACTCTGCGTTTCTTGGTTTATATTCATCCTAATCGAAATTAAAAGATCGAAATTTAGTCTATCTGAAGCTTGGTAGCCAACAGAAATTGCAAAATGCATGTGTTTTGCAAAACTGTTAGCTTTCTCAGATACAAAAGACCAGCCATATCTAACACAAGACACGTGAATGATAAATAGATATTAAAATACCGTAATCAGTTTCTGTGTTGTAGTCGGTTTCCACCACATGAGAGCCTTCTGACACTGCAGCTACCGAGATAATATAATCTGTAACAAGAGCAAAGTCACTTACAACGAGTTTTGTTTTGTTTTTTATTGATTACTGATATGATTAAATATATAGAGAGTTCTATTTATGGGCAGACTTTTGTTGATGTCTGAAAAATCTTCTACCAAACATACAAGTATTCTATGATTAACATATCCGTCACGAAAACGTAACAACAAACACATCATACGTGATACATGGTATGTGTCTTATATTTCTCGTGCACTTAGGACATCCTAAACGAAACAATATGTTACTCCAGTTTTTTTTTCCATTTGCATCATTCTAATCTGTATTGTACGTGTTTCTATCATTATCTAAATGTTCCATTGTGAATATAATAAGAAAGGCCTGAAAACAACTTAATTAACAATTTTAAAGATATTACCTTTTTTGTCGTTGAAGTCAGAAAGCCGTCCAGCAACGTCTGGCACTAAAATTCAAGAGAAAATGTTTAAGAATATTCTTCTCCGGCAATTTTTAAGCAATTAAACGAAGTATTGAAAGGACTTAAATTATTCACGTTGTGCACAACATGTACGATTTCATACAGGCGACTTGAAGGAAAACACTAAAAAAATTATGTTTCTATTACATGCAGTTGTTTTCCCATCCACGGGTTATAAAGATATAAGATGTGAACAAATGTACCATCTCCTATATCCGGCATGTAGACGCAGAAAGATTCAAACAGAGCTGGACTGAAGATATCAGACTTCTCATGCTGCCCTACGAAGATACTTTCCTCAGTGACTGTGCAATTCCAAAGACGAGGACAGTCATTCCCAGATTCCTATACAATAACAACATTGGACTCAGTCATTTGCTTCTTTTTTCTACATTTACTTAAGTCTTGAAAATATTTCGTTTCCTTGATACGAATTTCTGCAACAAAAGGGATACCCATAGCTAAAAATGTTTGTTCAAATTATAAAGCGCTGTCTGTCTATCAGGCTTACTATCTTTATTTTGTTTGCATTAATGTATAATCTAAAGATCGAAGTGAAGGTTGATGTCATCCTTAAAACTTATCCTGAAACATCACAAAACTTGTAGACTTACCTTGACCAACATCAAGTGCGAAGCAGGAAAGACATTTATCTTATCTTGAGTGTGGTCCATGACTTCTGTAAGTCTTGAGCATAGGTTTACACGAAAAAGTCCTTCAAGAAATTTATCAGATTTAAGAGTTTACAAGCAATACTTCAGTATAATCTGACTAAAATAGACATTGTATAATCTCAAATGGGGCATCCGTGTTTTCTATCCTACTTTATCTCAATGTATAATAAAAGAGTTGTCAACTGTTAATGGCTAGAATTACGCTTTTAACTCACGTTCAGTTGATACTTATTGACAGCAACTTGAATATATTTATTTGCTTTTCTTTCTGTCGTTAAATGACTTTCATCATAAATGTAATCTTAGCATCAGATGCAGAAGATGCTCAGTAATATACCTGTTAATGCAATATTAAAGCTGCTTCAAAATGTTATATCTGAAGGAAATTATTATGCAGTGTTGCTATATAAACAGTACATTTACCAAAGTCATCCTGTTCTTCAATTTCTAAATCTGGTAGGTAGCCGTCAGAGTACCAACGGTATATTTTGGGTAATAAAACAGTGTGTCTGTAGCGACTGAATCCTGTAAAGAGCAGCGTATATATTCATACTTGTATTAAAAATCGAAGTTTTAAAGCAATCGTGAATGACGTCGGCGGAGTCTAATGTTTAAAAAGACGTGGAGAAAATAACTGACTTGTTGATTATTTAGCCGTTTAAACTATGAAATATTCTATAATTGTTCTTAAATTAACATTTGATGAACTTAAAACAGATTGAATCGACAAAGGAAGATAATATGCCCTGTCCCCTGGTCCTTTTTTACTGAAAGAAGGTCCATCTATCCATCTATCAGTTTTCATTGGAAGATCATTTCAAGACTGGTTTAGTCTGAGTTGTAAATACACGGAATAAGAACACGCGTCTTTTTTATCAAATATAACAGAATATTTGTTTCAATCGATTTATTTACCATTTGGACAAGTATTCATTGCTCCGTAAATGCTGTAGTTACCAACGGGCCAGTGTCTCGTGGCGTTCCAATTACTCGTATTACGTTTAAAGCAGAAATTCAGTTTGAACTGTAAATCTCGAAACGATCCGTACAGAAATGTCCGAAACCCCGGCCATTTTGTCCCGACAACGTCACGATAATATTCAACACTTTCAACTGTAGACACATTCACACTCGTCTCATTTTTTGTAAAGACAGCTTGTGGTGTCTTCCATACAATAGTCACAGAGCCTTGTTCCCAGCCTTGTAACTTTGTCTCAGGGCAACCATACTTTATCATTGGCAACGCATATGGTCCATTTGGCCAACTGCTCGGTTTGGGACTGTCAACTGAAAGAAGAATAAAAATACTTTAAACAACTATCATGTATGTAACTAGAATTGTTACCTTAACTGATATTACGTGGTACGGTTGAAATAATGGAAACACTTTAACAAGATATGGCATTGGTTGTGCTAAAGTTGCGGTAGCTTAGATATGTCTCCATCTTACACTCTTAACACTTCTTACAAGAAAATGCAGTAAATCAAATATACAAAGTCTATAATATTAAATTTGTTACGTAATACTCAAATAAAGAATATGTATTTTCTATCCATATAAGTTTATTTGAGGCCAACTCTCTCCGTAAGAAAATGGTCTCAATTGGCTATAGTTTAGGCATAGAATAAATTATGCTTTATATTGAACTGCAACTTGAATGGCTACATGAATACCAGAGAGTGCATAAAATATCTATTTAAATTGTTATGGACCAAAAAAAAATATTAATACTTTTATCGAAATGAATTTGCACTACAAAATCAAACGTTTTTCTATTTGTTGTCTAGATGGCATTCAGACCGGTCCCAATAGAACGTTTGTACTTTCTGTTAATCGCAGTAACGGAGCCTACTATTTTCTCTTTTTTTCTTTTATATACATACAGGGATATAAAATTGTCCTTTCTTGTTGCTTTGTACCATAATTACAGCAACAAGTGAGACTATATATTATATAATGCCATCAACAATGCTCTTTTCGATAATTCTAATTTTACTGTCTTCTATGCCAGATATATAGATACATCAGGCCTAAATGTCTATATGCGAAGATAACTCACATATGAAAAAAGTGCTAAACAAGCAAACACACATTTCTAAACTTCTCTCGGTTTCAAGTGTTTTAATACCTAATTCCGAAGGGACATCCTCACACTGTATATTCCTTTGATAGTTTTCTACGCACTTTGTATGCCTGAACTCTACTCTGCAATCTGCCAAGTCTGCAATATAATACTGAAACATTCAATGATTAAAAGAATAAGACTTTATTTTCACAGAAACACAAATACACCCTGCTTTTTCAACGAAGGCATACTAAGTACATTACAACCAACTCTTAGAAAAGCCTAAGTCATAATTAACAAATGATCGCGAGGCAACATAAAATCGCCCCTTAACCATGGCTTTTTAGGCGACGACAAAGCATCATTCACAAACATGTATCAAAGGTGTCTACAAAAGCGGGCCTGATACCTCGTATGTTTTCACTTTACGGGACTCAAAGAACAAAACTATATTCCACATCAGCGGGAATATTTTTCGACTTTTTACCATTCAGGGAACAGAGCAAACATTAGAAACAAATTTATCGTTTATCCGAATTACATTCCTGTTTTGGTATTGATTTTTAAAAATGATTAAAATTTCAGATTGACGTATCGTTGTTTGCTAGATTGTTCAAACAGAATTTTATTATTCCAATTAAATATTAACCCAAATACTACTTAGCTCTTCTTTATTATTCATTTATTTGGTTACATGAAAAAAACAGATTAAAGAGGCTAAAGTGATGTTATCATCTTCTGAATTATTCAGTTGTTCTCTATGTATTCCGTCAATAAATTTCTCTGGTTTATCATAATTATTACAATAACGACTTTCAAATGGTTGCGATAAATGCAAATCATCAGTATGCATTATGTCGGAAAGGAATTTTGTCTGTGAACAGAAATAGGTCTACAAGAATAACAGAGCCATCGTATTATGGAAGGGGATATCCGCAATTTCACACATTATTGTATTTGTTATTTCAATATGCCAATTTCTTTCCAAAGCTGTCAATTCAATTTCTATGTTGCTTTTTAGAAGTGCATTATCCATATTTGTACGTAAATTGCGATATTTTGATTATAACTCTACCTTAAATGTTGAAACCATTGAAAACTAATGAGTTTTTAATCCAGTCATAAGAATTCATTATGCAGAAATTAAAATGATAATAATATGAAAATCGTCGAGTTATAATTAATGTAATGGACTTTAAATGCAATTATTTTAATTATAATTAAGAATTTATTTTGCTAACCTCTCGTTTTATCTATATGCTTCACATTTTATCTATATGCTTAAAATGACATTGATAAACTTCTTATTCCTATTTTCAAATTTATTTTGATTTGGTCATATGCATGACACTTTAGTCGTTGCAGTTAAATGTTGACAAGCAAAACTCGTTTCTTTGCGCTAAAATGGGCCCTTAAATAATAAAGGGGAATAACTGGTAAAAACTGTAAAAATAATAAACGCTTCCCATACCGGTGTCGATACTAGTTTATACGAAGAAATTAAGTCCGCAAACGTCGTTGTGATATTGATAGTGATATAGATGTTCCATTCCCAAATTAAAGGTAATTCTGAACATTTAAATGATGACCTTTGGTGTCAAAATACAAAGCAACAGTCAAAGCTCCAACGCGGCGGTTACCTCGTTCTCTCCTCGTGTTTCTTGTGGTTGTGTATTCCCGCGAGGTAAAAATGGACGTTACACCGGGGAGGGAGCAGTTATTTTTTCTACGGCGACCTCTGTCGTAAAAATGCGGTCTGGTTCTCGGCTTCGATTTATAATGTCAAAATAACTACGAGAACAATGGTATTTTTGTTGCAATCATTTTTATGAGGACGATTATATGTTAGATAATGTTGGACTTTATATGCATATCTTTCTGGAAACGAATAAATGTTTGATAATGGTTTTAGAAAGTTAGCAAAATACATTCTCAATTATAATTCAAGTAATTGCATATAAAGTACATTAAATTAATTTTAACTCAACGATTTTCCTATTATTGGCATAGTAAGCAAATCAAACTGCTTATTCATTATGAAAATATCTGCATATAATTCTTATGACAGAATTATAAAAATCATACTAGTTTTCAATGGTTGCAACATTAAAAGTAGTGTTATGATTAAAATATCGCAATTTACATACAAATATGGATAATGCACTACTAAAAAGCAACATGGGAAATGAATTGGCAGCGTTGAAAACAAATTGGCATATTGAAATAACAAATACAATAATGCGTGAAATGGCGGATATCCCCTTCCATATCGTATCTAGTTCGTCTTTACAATTTCCATCAACGTTAAATATCTTTTGGAAGATTTTTATTTGTTTGTTTAAACTGCCAAAATTGCTATCAAACAATTTGATCAATTTGAAGCAAACAATTCGATCTTAAAATATAAACCCAATGGAGAATATCCATCGGTATTTTTATGGACATTGCGTCTGATACTCTATACGCGATAGACGAAGGAAAAATACAAATTTAATTCTCTTTACACTTTTACCACTGAAAATAATTTAATTGTCTCATAAAACTTTGATATAACAGTAAAACAGAACACAATTTGTTTTGTTTTTTTTCTGTACGGAAAATTGCCAGTATTATATTCCTATATGTACAATTGGAGCGAGGTTAGTGTTATCCAGTATTATGTAATTCTACGTTTTGATTGGCTGTTAGAAGATCCGATTATTGCCGAAATATTACGTATTTTTACGATGTACTACCTGTTGAATCAATTTGCAAAGTTGTGTTATTCCTGAAATCCTCGGACAGAATCACGGACAGAATCACGTGACTGTCTGGTAATATTGTGTAGGAACATTGAATGTTTTGAAATCTATTAATAGTAACAAGTAACTGATAACAGATACAGGTAACTTTTTGAAGGCTGGCAAAAATATTGCCGTTGATAAGAATGCAAAATAAAGTAATTTTGTAATTACAGTTACAAAGTCATTTTTCATCAAACAGTTCATATTTTATATCATTTAAAAGGTCTGTAAACTCATATTTCACATATAAGAAAAATATTTTTCAAAACTGTTCACTTTCTTGTTTGTAAATGGCTAAACTTAGAGCATCTAAGCTGCTAGCCCAACAAATGGTGCGCCAGGGCTCTTTATTATATAGACGATGGTCAAAGGCCGACATCTATGTAATATCAGTTTGTAAATCGGTCGGTCTTGCAGTCGAAATATTGAGACTACTAAGCTGCTAGAAAAATGCTGGAAAAAAAATGCTGAAACGACAGGTATAAATTAGTTAAGTTTTCCTTTTTAAAAGCAAAAAATTAAAATCTGCTTATATTTTCAAAATGTGAATTTAAAGAGCTTTCAAATGATGTAAAATGATACAATGTTTGTTTAATGTTTTCAAATAATAAAATTCGGCTCACAAAGAAAAAAGAATCTAAAGTTAAAAATTCTGTCTGGTTCCCGGTGGTACTTTGCTACGACTGTGACTGTTCCTCACCTGGTCTTTAATATGTTGAATTATATCAAAGTAATCAAAGCATGGTCATAGTTATTATCTTAATTGATATTACAAGTATATTTGTTATTCTATTCAAGCATGTTTGTTATTCTGTTCAAGCATGTCATTCCATGAAATTCATGTTATTTTGTTACTTAACAAAACAAACACTGTTTCAGTATCATAATTATCACCTTTAACATCAAGAGATATCTGGAAATAAAAGGTTGAACAAATATGTTGTTGTTGTTGGGCATTAACTTAGTTATAATTTGTCTGAACAGACAGGCCTTCAATTTAAAGATATATATTAAATTTCTTTTTCTTTTTATTAGCATCTGCAAACAAAATAGAGTGCTGTAGCTTAAGGTTCCTTAAAAATTCAGTAAAAACCGTACACTCAAATGGACTCAAGTCCATTTGAATTTTCCTTGTTTACATAAATGCGACGAAACTAGACTGGATTCAGACCCAGCAATTAATGCTATTCCTTAGTAATGTTAGCTAAATGACTATTAAGTCCCTTTCTAACTACAGATTTATCTTTTCTTGGCTGGAATTGCCAGCAGAGGAAAAATTGTTGCTATTAGAGAGTTAAAAGAATTAAATATATGAATACAATAACATGAAAAGAAACTGATCATACAGCCTGCAGCCAGGCTACGACGAAACTGGACAATGGTTCATAATCAATTTATATATAAACAAATAAAGCTAATAAGTATGTGAGGTATTTGCCTGAATGGTATTTTTTCATTCAAAGTATGTGTAGAAATTGGGTTCTATTGATAAAGTTTTTTTTTTTTTTTTTAATGTATAATATACACAAATACATAACATTTATATAGCGCAAAAATTATTTTAAACAAGAACTGTCACTGTAAGATAACAATGCCCCCAAAAGCGGTGCTTTGACCTTTGAGCTGAGAACCAGTCATTCAGTGGTCAAGGTCAAATAAATATACCGGTAGGTCAGTGGGAAGGTCTTATCCAAAGGGGGTTGTGACAAAGTATGAAGTATATCCAGTTACAAATAAGGAAGTTATGGCCAAATATTAGTTTTTTGACAATTGGGGTCAAGGTCAAATAATTAAAGGTCAGTGGGAAGGTCTTGTCCAAAGGGGTGATGTGTCCAAGTATAATGTAAATCCAATTACTAATAAGGAAGTAAAGTGCATTGTTAAAGTTTTTGGACAATTGGATCTTAAAGATGAAGATCAATCAGGGGTCAAGGTCAAACAAATATAGGTCAGTGGGAAGGCCTTGTCTAATGGGGTGTTGTGTACAAGTACGAAGTAAATTCACTTTCTTATAAGAAAGTTATTGCCTATGTTAAAGTTTTCGGATGGACTGACGGACTGACGGACGGACGGATGGACAGTTCAAAAACTATATGCCTCCCTTCGGGGGTATAATAAAAATGTTGCACTTCACATTTTAGCACAATATATACATCAGAATAAATGAGATTTAAGAACTTGATTTAAAAGCAAAGAGTTCTATTACATTATAATTAGTTTGTGTCAAAAAGGGCACTAAAATCCACTAAAATGATACTGTATAGTTGAACTGTACCAAATTAGTTCACTACTGATTTTAAGCGTGATCTAACCTCGCTTTTTGATAACTGCAGATCCAAATCGATACTGAAATATGATAGTGTCTTGAATGCATTTCTAGTCCCAAGGGGTCATAATTTTGATTAAATCCAATCAAGCGGTATCTAACCTGACTGTCGTTTTCCCCCGATGATCGGTTGAATTAAGTTTAATGTGTTTAGATATATAATGGATATGAACGTCTACTTGCATGCATCAGTTCGAAATAAAAACATGCAATGAATCTGAAAAATCTCAGTTCCAGTCGAATACCAACTCAGGCTTTTTGCGGCAAACTACGCTTTATATTCTGGTAGCAAGTGTACGAGTATTCTTCTTGTTACATTATGTAAGTTCAACTAATCGAAAATGCCGTTGCCGAGTCTGTTAACAAAAATTTTCCTGATTTTGTTGCTACGGTGTTTCTTTTTTTTAATTATATCTGTACTATCTAAACTTCTAAAGCTATTATAAAAAGAACATCGTTTTCAGCGAAATGCCATACTATCAAAATCAATATGAATTATCGAAATAATCTGTCTAGAAACACTCAAAGACCAATTGATGCAGACGGACAACATTTGTTTTTAATCTAGGCTGAACAGTTAAAGGACCACTTTGAAATAATTGTCAGAATCTCTCTGTTTTCCGGTGAAGCTGTATTACAATTGATTTTGACCTACATTTGTAACGAATGAAATCGTTAGATACAAAATCTTCAGCTGAAGTAGGAAGTTTGCAATTGGTTAAAAGTATTGGTGCTATGAAATTTTACGACAGTAATTTCGTAGGTGTTAATTTAATTGTCTCTGAAAATAATGCAATTATATTAAAATTGTTGCAGCCATGAATTAAATATCAAAACGTTTTAACCATTACAAAGTATACTAAATGGAATAAATATAAAATAAGTATTACTTAATATTTCATTTATTTCTTTGAAACTAATATTGACACTTATCAACAACTCAACATGTTTTTGTTTATAGCATAAACTGATATGGAAATAGGACATGCGATTGCTATGCGTGCTGGATATTTGCCGATGTCCGAAAACTATACACTTATGGGGCATTTCTTTTGTACTGTATCAACGCCGATCATCTTTTTTGAAGATATGTTTTGTGTTTATCGCAGAACTGAAAAAAAAAAAAAAACGTTTTCGTACAAAACAAAACATGCACTATTTCATTTTCGTTATTAAGTAATATGTATAAATGGGTGAATTCATAATACCACAGATATATTTGATTTATAAAACTTATGTTTCGACACCAATCCATCGTGGTGAAGTTTAATACCGTTATTCCCCTATGGTGCCTCTCTCCGATTGTTGTTCATATTTCTGCAACAGCTTCGGAAACTGTCGAAATATAAACAAGTATTCGCGTTTGATAGGAGCATGCCTTTAGGATTCAAAAAGCTTTTTTATATTTTTATTTCAAGAGTACATGTTTATATACGTATGCAAATCAAAGTTTCGGATGGCTTAGCGTTCGTCGCGTGGACGCTTGTTTTTCGAAAAGCAAGCGCTTGGTGGTGAACAAGTTCGTAGGTAGTGGCCGAGGGTAAAAAAATAACGTGAGAATAAGACCTTTACTACATTTCTTATATATTGTTATGGATTGCTAAATAATTTAACTCAAACACTTTTAATTATAGTCATCGGAACTGTTTAAGTCAAGCAAGGTCGTCCATTTTATTTCGCCTGTGAGTATTCTTTCATAGCCAATCAGAAAATGGAACTGCTTTGAGGCTCTTTAAGGGTAAGTTTCCTCACTGGTGTATACGGATTTTCCTGACGGTATATGCGGGTGCGTATGCAGAAGCTCTCGTCCAATGAGATCCATTTAAATTAAATTGCAGTATTATGAGAAATGTTCTATTTAAACGCAGTATGCATAATTATAAGAAATACAGATTAGTTAATTTTGATAAATATCCGATCCACATGTTATATGAAAAAGCTATAGATCCAATATTGAAAAACCTTAGAACGTAATCAAAAAAGAAAACCTTACGAAATTATAATGTTAATTGTATTTTGTTCTCGTAAAACACAATAATCACACAACTAACCCAAGAATAACAAGAATCAAACATTCTCGTTTTTATCATTTTTTTTATTTTTTTATTTTTTTTCATAAACACACAATTTGCATGATTTTGATAGTCCTTTTCATTATTAAGCCCAAAAGAAATTATTTTTCTTTAGGTTTACTTATTGTAATCGAATATTAACAAAAGTTTTTAAACACAGAATTATATATGTACAGCCTAATATTTAATTATAGCCGTTTTCCAATTTAACAGTGTTCTATAAATGTATGTATATAAGTATTTTGTAGTTATTACATGTTGCTGATGCTGCTCCCATAATGTGAGACTCATGCTTATTTGTAAATAAACATGGAAACAGTTAGACCGATATTTCAATATAGATCGAGACCGAAACAAACGAACAAAAAGCGACATAATTCAGGAGAATGACGGCCGAAAGTTCGAATTTATATCTACTGTTTCGATAGAAACGTTGTAGTATCTTAAAAGAAAAGAAAAGAAACAGTTGTTTTGTATGAGCAATTTCTGTTTTTTTCTTTATTGTACAATATAAAAATTGTTTGCCTTTGTGCTAAAACAATGCTTTTAAGCTAACTTAGTGTAAATGTAAACATGTGCTCAACGTAATGTAAATGCTAGAACACGGGCTGAATATTCACGACAGTTATCGCACAGTATTATAAAATAACTTTTTTTCAGGAAACAAACCAAAATCCTTTCAGGTGCATATGCCTCTTTTTAAATACAGAAGAACATTATCTGCCAAAATCGCGTTTCACTTTTATAAGTAAAATGTGCCAATTTATCATAACCAGGTCATTATTACAAGTTTGTCTTACATATTTTCCACGTTTTAGCTTCCCGCTGCACAACAAGAGATACAGAATGGCCGCAATAAGGTATAAAAGGATAAAAGGCGGTCGTCATAATGTCATATTAATGTGCATTTAAAAGATACGAAAATGTTACAGTTTAATAAAATTAAAGTTTTTCAAAATACTTTTCTTCTTGCAATCATCAGATGTTGGTTCTTTTCATTGCAAATCATACGCTATACGGAGAGAATACGTTCATAAAAATAACGCCCGGTGTATATTTTTACATTACAAAATAGACATTGAAATTGAAATTAACAAAACTCACTGTCTCATGTCTATTTTCGTTCCTAACTTCTTCTTTCTTAAAACGGAAGATAAAAAAATCGAGTCAAGACATAATAAAAATTATCACAACATATTTGTCTTATGAAATCTGAGCAAAGATTAGATTCAACTTAAGTGAGTCTTATCAATTTTTTATCGACGGAAAGTGCAGGAACCATAACAACTTGTTGCAATCCATGCAAAAGCTGGTTCTATTGTAGAAAATATTTTTAGGATACAGGAAAGTACGAATCTGTAAGACGTTAATTTCATAAAAAGGGGAAGAACTTAAAAATAAATTTAATAAACAATACAACTTCAATATTTTGATATTTTTCATAAATTTTACATGGAATTTTTATTAAGCTAATCAACCCTTATGACAATATTGTAGACATTCTTCTTACCATAGATCTCCAACAGAATAAACAATAAAATATTCCGAGTGAAGTGAAACATTGTCAATAATCTGTAATATTACAATCCGATGATCATCCGATGATATTCTGCTTAAACTATTTATATCAATACAACCACATTAGTTATCAACTAATTCTATAGCTAGCCAATCAGATTGGTTTCCTGCTAATTGCGTTAATAATTTTTGCATTGCATTGAGATTTATGATCTGAGCGAAAACCAACGTGACGTTTATATTAACTGTATAAGCGACTGTGTTGAAATCATCACATATTGTTCTTTTTTGCTTTCTTTCCTTCAACGATCAGAAAAGTTTTTTCAGTAACTATATACAGGGCTTATATGCAACTCTTACGATTGTTCAATTTGTTGCAACCGAACTATTGACTTTTATCCTGAAAAGTAACTGTGGAAACAAATTTGCAGAAATATTCGCAATTAAAACTATAGTAGAAATTAACAAATTACGAATATAATCTGGACCTGTTTTCTAAAGGTGTTGTTTTCGAGGTTAGCAAGGCCTATCATACCAGTGACTCTTCTCCTTTTCACTTGGCTGTTGATTATTATTGTTGCCAACAAATACAGTCATTTCAAAACGTCAGCCAAAGGTACACACTGCCGAGGCATTAATACAATGATGTTGCAGTTTAGTTCCACCTACAATGGAATTAAGCGAAGTTCTGGAATACAGTCATTTCAAAACGTCAGCCAACAGTACACACTGCCGAGGCGTTAATACAATGATGTTGAAGTTTAGTTCCTCTTACCATGGAATTAAGTGAAGGTCTGGAATACAGTCATTTCAAAAAGTCAGCCAACAGTTAGTGTACTAAGGGCAATTTAAATCTGGCGTTTCGACTTGAAACAGCCCTTATGATATATAACATTTTGTCTTTAATCTGAACAAAATATTACAATTCTGTTAGAAAACAAATTGCGTCGAAAAAATCCCTAACCCTGAGACTGTCAGAATTGAATTTCTGCTTTTCGTTTATCACCGTTGTTTTGAAAAACAATGAAATGTTTGGCTGAACAGTTGTTTTACATTCTTTAAAAAAATGTTTTTAATGCGATTTGCAGGATTGAGATGGAATAATTCAGATACTGAAATTAGAGATTTTCTAAATGCAACCATTAGCAACACCATTTCTAAGCAGGCATTGGAAACAAAATTGAATAACAGTAAATTAATGTAAAGCTTTCAGAGATAGCTTAATTGAATCCATATAAACATCGATTTTTCAAATAGGCAAAATGACGTAAGTCGATATGCTTTCCATGGACACTGCAGAATGATAAAGAAACCGACAATAATCTTATTGAAGTTATGTTATGTTTCCATCTAGGAATTTAAATTCTAAATCGAAATGCCGGATTTGAATTAGTCCTTAGTGCAAATGAAAATTGAAATAATTACGAGCTTACGACCTAATATTATTTTTTTTCTATCAGGTATGTCCACTTCCTTCTGTTACAGCTAGGACATTAGATATGAAATTTATCTCTTATTTTTCCCAGCTAAAATGCCAGACATATTGCACGAGCATAAACCAGCATCAAAGCGCTGATAGCAGTTCTAAATAGGTTGTATTTTGTCCTTGCTTTATTTCGGAGAAAGCGCTGACAGCACTTGAAGAGGGGGTTTTCAAAGCGTGAACTGGTTATAGACAGTATTTAGCAGAAACTAAGGAAAGATAATTAGAAGAGTAATATGTTATCATATCCCATATCCTAAAACAAAAATGACGATATGTTTACAATTAAAGGAAACTAGCATAATTGAGAGTTGGGAATATATGATAACGGGGTAGTTGGGATTATATGATAACAGGGTAATTGAACAAGAAATGACAGTAATCGGTTGCTTTTTTGTGCTCTTAAATTAAGTACTTATAAATATATCTTTTATCGATTAAAACAAGCATTATACCTGTACATACTAAAATACACCAAGACTTTTTTCAGGTACGGAATTTAACCAATCTCAGTGTTCTGATAACATAACTCTGTCACATTATTAATTGTCATTTTCCATGTCTAAAAAAACTCAGAATTGTTATCTAAGATTTCATGTTGTAGAAAAAAAGGAAAATACCTAACAACCTCGTAAAAATCAAATGATCTGCTTTCTTGTCTTGTTTCGTTTAAAACGTACATCAAGTTTAATTCAAAAGCTGACTTCTCTCTCTCCCTCTCTTTCTCTATCTCTGTCTCTGTCTCTGTGTGTGTGCGTGCGTGCGTGCATGCGTGCGTGCGTGCGTGTGTATGTGTGTGTGTGTGTGTGTGTGTGTGTGGTTCGAGTTATGTGAATAGTAAACTGTGAGCAAACTTGTAGGTGTTCATGTAAAGGGGAGGATCAGAGTTATAGTTGAAACGCGCTGGACTAGTAATCCATGGGTCGCCAGTTTGGTCTCTCGTTCTGACATTAACACTTTCTAATTATTTTTAGGCTGGGACGTTAAACCAAGGTCTCATGTATCAGCAGGGAAATTACCAGAGATGTTTTTAAATGAGATGTTTCTGTATTTTGCACTTCCCCAAACAACCAAAAATAACTTAACTCTGCAGTGGCCGTCATTTATACTGGTCAACATTACCTACGATAGATAGGAAAATATAAAACAATGAACACAACAGCCACATTGTTTTGTTTTTCAGTATATTTCATGGAGTGAATATCAACTTGTTATGTCCTCCATATACAGTTTTGTGATATTCTTCAATATTAATGTTGTTGAAAATAAAACAGCCAAGGCCAAACAAATGTTAAAAATATTCTAAAAAGCTCTGCAGTCTTTTCTTTTCATGACGAGGCTCTTTGATTCGAATGTTTTCTGATAAAATCAGATACAAGCTTGTAAGCGACTTGGCACGATTCCCTGAAAGCCCCTGAAAATAAGTTATTAGATGATAATTAAGGTGAATCTTTTGAACATAAAATTTGCATCATTAGTTCCGCCCAATATACAGAGTATCATAAGAAACGATCAGAATAAATTGGAGATCTAGCACAGTCTTATATGTGTGACAGTATACTTTTATTTCCCGACCTTGCAAAATTCATATCGACCAAATTCCAAAGTTTATACCGCATTTTCCAAGTTGACCAGTTCTCTATAGATCTAGCATAAAGTGCATTAAACTCTAAGTGGTTTAAAATAATTTCTTGACTTACAGCATTTTTTTTCAAACTTCATGACACTTATATGAATAATTTCCACCCATTAGCTCAGATTATCAGAAGATTTCATCGATACACAAAATATATAACAACCATTAAGGCAGTTTTGGTTATTACGCATCAACAAAAAAAGTTTGGTGATGATCCATGAATCAGTTCAAGAAAAAGTAATCATTTGGATACATGTCTATTTTTAGCCCTTACTTGGGACAACTAACCATATTTGAGCAAACTTGATAGAAAATTATTTAAAAATGCTACAGGCCAAGTTTTGTGATGATCCATTCTTTCGTTCATGAATAGAAGTTATTTTTGTAAGCTCTAGCGGTCCCCTTTAATCGCCTACCAAATTTGTTTTTCCAAAGGACCACATACAGATGCTACACATCAAATATGCCAATGATTCATCCACTGGTTCATGAGAAGAAGTAATTTTAAGGTGTTTCTATTTATAACTGTAAAGGCTCCAAAATAATTTTGAGCAAAAATGAAAGAAGACAATCTAAGGATGCTACAAAGTCTGATGGTGACCCATCCATTGGTTCATACGAATGAGATGTTTAAAGTTTTTTTTTTCTATTTTTAGTTTTAGCGGTCCTTTAAGGGGTAAACCAAATTTGTTTGAGCAAGTTTGATAAAGGTCATTCTAAGAATGCAACAAACCAAGCTTGGTGATGATTTATCCAATTCACCATGAGAAGATGGTTAGGGTTTTTTTTTTAATTTTTAGCTCTGGCGGTCCTTAAAAGGCGTCGAATGGTATAAAATGAGCAATTTGCAGTTAGAAGGTCACAAGAATGCTACACAGCAAATTTGACCAGTACTTTCAGAGTAGAAGACAATTGTTGACGAAGGACGCCGAACGCCGGAGTACTACCCTTCCCATAATATTAGCTTAAATTGTACATTCGGTTCCTGGTGAGCTACAAAAAAATGGATATTTCTAGCGAACATTACGCACTTGTTTGCTAAATGCCTGTCTAAAGCTTAACGGCGTCGCGTGACTACTTTTGCATCTTCCAATACAACTATTTGGCCTTGACCTCGAGTCAATACGATATTTATCATAAAACTTATGGTCATGCTCTGACAAACGGAACCATTACAGTTTTATATCCATTACTAAATTATTTCATCAGTTATCGCAAGTTATTTGATTAAGTTCGGAGAAAGTGTAGGTTAATGATTATTGTTACGCGTGAAAAATTTAAAGTACCCATATGCATTGCAAGCCGTGCGACAAAATTAATTTAGTTAATGCGTACTAACTGAAAAACACTTTTCAGCTTTGTGGTTGAAATTATAGTTTGTCTTTGAAACTAAAATCGATCAAATTATCTGAAGTTAAATGCTGACTTACCTAAATAGATGAGAAAACAAAAATGCAGTCGTAGCAATGCGATTGAAGAAAACAGAATTCAAACCACAAATGACTAAGTAATTTGATAGAACGTATGTTACGAACAAACCTGGAAGACTCCAGAATGCATGCGGAACACCTTTTATCAATTCTAGATGCACTTGCACACCAAATTCTTTTAACTTCTCATAATATTCTGAAACACGATAACGCGGTTTATTACTTTATTTCTTGAACAGTAATTAATTTAAAGTTTAATAAAAATTGATTAGCAAATAAGGAAACTTAACAAATCTACACAAACTATCAAACAAACTTTAATAAAAGATCATCATAATACGTATATTGTTAGAAGTTTGAGGTCAGTTTCAAGAAATGTAAAGAATAAACACTTTTTTTCTGTCAATACATGTACTTATTTCTGTACAATTGCTCTATTTCAATGTTTTAGAAAATTTGTTTTATTCCTTTTCTTATAATCACTTTTTTCATATTTCAAACTGCGAAATAAGTGATAAGCAGAAAATAGTATCTATATTCAGAGTATCTTGAGTTTTAAATACTGACAACTCCAAATAAATACGATTGCGCTTTCAGTCTGACCAAACACAAAAGAAGTGTCAAATATTTAAACGTTTTATTCGGATGGTCTTCGAGAATTCAGTGTACGCTAAATTATAGTAACAATTCATTAAAACATTCAAATACTTGTCTACAGGCTTGTTTTGCTACTGACATTTACGAGACTATCTAAGTACCATAACAGCCATCACGCAGTTGGTCGTGTTCAGCAACAATGATCAATGTCGGTGGAAGGTATGAAAAATCTTTATTCAGAATCACCGAAGCTCTTGGTAAATTTCTGTCCTCTTCTTTGATGTACTGGTCTGCATACCTAAAGTTACACGTCTTACACAAACAAGGACCACATACGCCTCACAAATCAATGCGTCTCAAAAGAACGGTCTGTTACGGTATACTCGATACTAACAAATTAGCAACCAAAAAGCTTCCTTTATAAATTTATAGATAAACAGAGCATTTTCACGTTTCTAAGTCAAAACGTTTTACTACTGTCATACAAATGAATCATTTAATCCGCAGTACATTATAATTGTATTTTTAACCCCAAACTTTTAATACAACCAACATGACGTCCGAACTCTTTAGAGAGATTCTGCGAAAGATCTTCAATCTTTTCTTTTTTAATTATTTTTAAGTAATATGAATGTAATTAAACTTTAATTGTGTTACTTACCAGTCTGATTTTTTCTTTGGAAGCGTAGGACCATATCTAAATTCTTCCGTTGATTTGTAAGTTTTAGTAAAATCAACCTTTGGATACACAAGAACCTGTAATGCGAGGTTTATTCATAACAAAAAAGCATATATAACTATAAAAATGTACTTAAATTTATAAATAACTTGGAGAATTCTTTTTGGGCTGTAAACCCATACATTTCAATACATTTAAGAATGATTTGAATAAAATTTACATCTACATGGTTTTATAATATAAAGAGCTTTGATTAGAAAAAAAATGCAAGTTTCGAAAGAAATTGCAATTTACTGTTTTGATCGACAAAATAAATGAAAAATTTGTAGAAAAAAATGCTACAAAGAATGTGGAGAGGTCTGTCATAAGCTTGCATCAGCTATCAGCTTAAATTAACATGGAAGCTACAATGTTTGGTGACCACATCGGTTTTGTTTGACGTTATTTCTATTCTGATATTGAGACGAGACTAAATAATGTTGGAGAGGAAAAGAGAGGCAAGGAAAGGCTATTAGATATCATAAATATACTGTTACAATATGCTTAAAGATACTTGCTGCAAAATCTATGACTGAATACGCCTCATGACAGACGACTGCTGATAAACGGCCACCAGCACTGTCTCCCATGACACCGACTTTACTTCCAGATGATCCCCCTACAATACAAAAGTTTAGCATTGACATAAAAAGACAATTCCCCAAATCAAATTCAGATGAAAAATGAAAAATATCAGTCGAAATATTTTTTCATACGATTTGTAGATAATTTAAAAATATTACACGATCCTTTGGTGCTGGATGAATGACCGTGTAAAATCCATGTATTTCTCAAAAGAGAGTTTTATAGATTCTGATATGTCTATTTTAGCTTCTTAAAAATGTATTGTTGTCTTTTTACAATACAAGCTTGTTTGCCAGTAAGCCTTAAGGTATAGAGAAAGAACAAAAGATAACATGAAAAACATTTTAGGGATTAATGCTTATATGGTACCGTTTCCTGTCGAGACACGAAATTGAATACTGCTTGAAAAATGCAGGTTTTTCTCAGATTTAAGAGCCTTAAATCTATGGACAAACTTGAGGGAATTGTGTCTTTCGAAATGTATTTTGCTGACATATATACTGGACCAGTTTAAATAGTTCTGTAAGAAGGGTTTTAAATGAAGGACGAACTAAATGTAAGTCCACATGGCCAAATATTATCTGAATGTTGGCATGTCAAGAATTCAAGTCCTACTTATGACACATAGTTTCCCTATGTAACAAGGTGGTGACAAATCGTGGCTCGACTGGGACTCGAACCCGGGATCTTCCGCATACCGGGCGGACACTCTACCAACAGAGCTAACAAGCCAAACGGTTCTGCCTTAACGATTTATCACCTATAAACCTGTACCCGGCCACACCTAGAATACGACACTGTTTATTAATTTATATAAAAAAATCCTTTATCTAAACACATACCTATAAGTTCTTTGTTGTCCGATACCCATTCAACAGCACGCTTAGCATCGTCGTTGTTTGCAGGAAACATGTATTCCGGAGCCAGTCTATATTCAACACTGGCTACAATACATAGAGTATCTCTAAAAAACATATAAAATCCCATTGCTTGACAACGTATCACCAAAATCAATAATAAGTTCTAATTGTGGTGTTGATTTTACCCAAATAACAAAACAACCAGATAATGATGTATAAAACTGAGCAATTACCATAATGCAAATGTGTTATCGCAGATTTGAAACTTTAATATAAAAAAACCTATCAAATGTATTAGACGTTTCATCAAATGCATTTCTGCATTAAAAATGCAAGACAATCTGATATAGGGCCTACCTCGCCAGAAGTCTGCAAACATTTTCATTTGTACGTCTGCTCTTGGTAACGTTACCGCCACCATGGAAATACACTACAATAGGTGGCTCTTTCAAATCCTTACATTCTCTAGGTTTATAAATAGTTACAGGAATGGTATCTGAAGTAAATTTCAAGACAACATAGATATGAATTGATGTTAGTATTCATGCACTTTATAAGACTTTGAAAAGGTAATGGGCCTCAACAACGCCTTAATGGTATGGATGCTTGAAATTGATCATGAAAACTAATTTTTATTGACTTTATCTACGTGAAAAGTGGGGTTCAAAAGCTTGTTATTTTGTCTTTTAATAGTGTACACTACCTGCTGACATTATTGACAACAAGAACTCGACTATCAAATATTCATATAATCGGGGGACTGTAACAGATGTCTACCTAACTTAGCAATTAAAAAATATTATTTAACGGGGTTAAAAAAACATTTGAATGTCCGATAAAGTTTAATTCAAACCCATAATTATAATTTTGTATTGGATAGTAATAAAAACTTGATCCAATTTTTGTCAAGTGACCTGCTTTCGGCATATAAACATACATTGGCAGTGTTCTTTAAAGCGACTGACACACGGAATTTAGCTGATTTTTTTTTTTCTTTAAAATTTAAAAGAAGTTAATAAACTATGGAAAACACATAAAAATGTGCTTCTTTACACCATGAAAAATGAAAAAACAAAAAATTTATTTTACAAGGATTCGTACTCCTGACCTTTCGGTCGGTAAAATATTGAGCGACGATCTACACCACTGAGCCACAGTGCCTATTAACCTTCGTCAAAATTAATATTATAAAAAAAAGTATCTACCCCATGACTAACGGGGTAAATATTTTACCGATAAAAGTGTGTAAAAACTTTATATTTTGATGTTTTTCTGTAACAAAATATGAGTCAGTAACTTAG
Organism: Cyclina sinensis; assembly: GCA_012932295.1. Lineage (NCBI taxonomy): Eukaryota > Metazoa > Mollusca > Bivalvia > Venerida > Veneridae > Cyclina > Cyclina sinensis. The sequence continues at coordinate 3,067,840 of JAAONU010000011.1, forward strand.
TTTAGATATGTTCTTCAAAATAACAGTTAGAATTGCCAGATATATAAACATTTTCTTTTTTTATCATCGGCCCATCTATGAGTCAGTCGCTTTAATATATGAAGGTACTTACCTGTAGTTGAAGAGGGTTCAATGAAGATTTCATCTTCGGTCCCAGTAAAGTCCACATTACCGCCAAATTGTGTTGAAGTCCTTACTGCTGCCTCTCTAGCAGCCTCTACACCGGCTTCAATACTTGAAGGAGTGCCATTTCTGTTTTTAGCTTCCAGAAAAGCGATCGTTTCTGGATGCACGTCGTAGTTTTTGGCATAATCCTCAATATTAAAAGCCATACTATACGATGTATATGCAAATATTTGTGTAGTGAGGGTAAATATTACAACAAGATAGCATACGAATTAGCATACAGATAAAAGATAACACTTTTAAACCACAAGGCTTAGTCATATGCGAGTGTCAATGCAAACAAGTGTGAAATGTGTGTAAAATGTCTCCCTAATTCCCTCTTTTCATTGATCGATTCATTACCTAACAGATAAATAACTGCAGTGCCATAAAATCTTTTAAAATGTATTTGAATTGTTAAGGTAGATAGTTCGTTAAACCAAATCCCCTGAAATGTCAAAATTTAACCAGTAGCATAATTCTTGAAATACAGAATATTGAGTTCTGAGACATGACTTATAATAAGATATTTATTTTTTCTGTTTTTAATTAACGCGGAATTCCGTTAAAGCTATGAAGAGAACATAAGTAAAACGATAGACGGACGGACACGCAAAATAACCAATGGCCAAAGTGCTTACTCTAGAGTACCCGCAAAAGTTGGCGGAAACATCATTAAAAAAAGCTTTCGCTTGGAACATGTGCACACCCAGCAACAAAGGTAGTTTATCTTACACAAAGAACTTCAGAAGCATTTTAACACTACAGTTTGTTCCATATGACTGTATTCTAGGCCCAGTCAACGCCATGTTCCGTTGCAACAGACGTTCACTGGTTTATTAGAAGCAGAATCTTTTTAAAAAATACGAACAAAGTGAAATGCACCATTATTTTAAAATGTTTTGTGTTCACCTACTCCGGGAAGTTAATAAGACGGATCATCCGACAAATTCATTTTTCAGGAATTCATTTTAGAATCTAAACAGATTCCAGCTGATAAGAGTAAAGGATCCAATGGCCAAAGTGCTTACTCTAGAGTACCCGCAAAAGTTGGCGGAAACATCATTAAAAAAGCTTTCGCTTGGAACATGTGCACACCCAGCGACAAAGGTAGTTTATCTTACACAAAGAACTTCAGAGGCATTTTAACACTACAGTTTGTTCCATATGACTGTATTCTAGGCCCAGTCAACGCCATGTTCCGTTGCAACAGACGTTCCTGGTTTATTAGAAGCAGAATCCTTTTGGAAAATACGAACAAAGTGAAATGCACCATTATTTTAAAATGTTTTGTGTTCACCTACTCCGGGAAGTTAATTAGACGGATCAACCGATAAATTCATTTTTCAGGAATTCATTTTAAAATCTAAACAGATTCCAGCTGATAGGAGTAAAGGATCCAATGGCCAAAGTGCTTACTCTAGAGTACCCGCAAAAGTTGGCGGAAACATCATTAAAAAAGCTTTCGCTTGGAACATGTGCACACCCAGCGACAAAGGTAGTTTATCTTACACAAAGAACTTCAGAGGCATTTTAACACTACAGTTTGTTCCATATGACTGTATTCTAGGCCCAGTCAACGCCATGTTCCGTTGCAACAGACGTTCCTGGTTTATTAGAAGCAGAATCCTTTTGGAAAATACGAACAAAGTGAACTGCACCATTATTTTAAAATGTTTTGTGTTCACCTACTCCGGGAAGTTAATTAGACGGATCAACCGATAAATTAATTTTTCAGGAATTCATTTTAAAATCTGAACAGATTCCAGCTGATAAGAGTAAAGGATCTAAATCCTTGTTGGGTGAGGATGAAGACAGCCAATTTGATTAAGTATTAAATTTTAGAAGAACTAAAAAAATCCGAAAACATCAAAGGCTTCGACCGAAAGTAATCCAGAAGATGATATAGGTAAGTTAGTCCTGCATAGTGAACATACACTGCAATATTTCGGTATTTATATGATAGAGGACCGATGATAATTAACTCAAAAAGGGAGAAAATATATACTCTAGCGAACATGTATCGTTACGTAATTAAGAGTCCATCATAGTTCTAATATTGCACATTATTATAGCCAGATATAGAGAAAACAAGTACTCTAATACTGAATCTTCTGACAGTAACGCGCAATATTCATTATGATAATTACAATAATAATTTATTATTGTATCAGTATTGATTAAATCCCGGTATTTGTTTAATCTTTTCTTCTGGTACACGTTTTCACTTCGCAAATAACATTACTTTAGCTCTTAATTTTCGTTTTCGCAATAAGAGTTCGTCCTAGATACATAATTCAATCATTTGCTGTCAGGTAGTTTCTTTCATTTCTATAAGAGGACCCAGAAAGCCTACACATATGAAAAGAAACATATTTCTATGTAATTTGCAAAGACTAGTGATGTTTTATTATGGACTCCACTTCTGAATGCGGAATCGTATAATGACTGTATTTATACCATTCTTAAACACTGCACTTATCATTTTGATATAAATAAATTAAACTAATTAACTTTTAATACCATGATGACTGTATTTACACACAACTTTCATACCTTGGTGGAACTGCCTTATTATTTTAGTCTACAGGAGTAGGATAAAATCCGTGTTCAAATAAATACGAAACCATCAAAATTAATTTAGGTTTTATTGTATGTGTTTCCAATCATGTGTCTTGAAATCTTATCTTGTTAACAAAAAGTAAATGTATATAGTTTATATCTTCTATTTTGATGCTCGTGTATTATTCGATAAATGATTCACCATACTATGATACACAAGAACCGTCTTCATGTACAACAGCCTTCAGGAACAGTTCTGGTGATACGTCTACACAAGAACAGTCTTTAGGTACATTGCTCTCTGATGAATTTTACTGCCGCTTCGTGTGCTTCTTTGCATGTCTCCTTGTACGCTCCTGAAAACGATATACATATAAAATAACATCATTCTATACATGCTATACACAGGTAGAAAATTAAAGTCATATATCACTTTTAATGATAGTCAGCCTTTCTACAAAAGGGCCTTGTCAGAAACAACTAAATCAGCAACTAAATAAACACATGTTTATAATAACGGAATTAAGAAATATTGAGCCATTAATGCACTCAGTATAGCTATAGCCAAATACAAAACATAAAATTATTGTTATTTACATTCAAATACTTTTTTCTTCTTGATCACACTTCAATCATATACATTGTTCTCATTTCGTGTGAACCACGTTTTTTGTTCATTTATACATTCAGATACAAACTGTCTGGTTAACGTTTAAGGTTTATGAACTAGCTACGTTTTGTAAGCTACTGACGCTAGTTGACTGAAATACAAGGGTTGTCCGGAACGTTCGTGCACAAGCCCATGTTTAAATTTAAACTGGTGTAAATGCAAAAATTAAAAAGACATTTTTAAGACTCCTATACTGGGAATATCAAAGTTAATCTATATTTGTTTCCTGTCTTCATGGTTACAGCAACCTCAGCTTTACGGGAACAATCTGAAATTGTGGCATTTTTGTTTACAAATCATTGCACTGTTCATTAAATGCTGTGAACGCGATGGTTGATGTGAAATGTTGAATTTTGAAAACTTTTCTAAAATTGAACTTCATATCTGATATCGATGTAACTTGTTCAACCATGTGTCTTAAAATCATATACACTGTACATGTGGACATGGGGACGAGAGGAAACAGACCTGTTAAAGCAGTTGGAAGAGTAAACAATAACTTTGGTTGAGACGGAAATGTAACGATCAGCTTTGTGTTAAAAATGCCTAAGGACAGTTCAAGAAAACAAGAATTCGAAACTAAAGAAATCTAAGACTAATAATATCATTTTTTAAATAAAAATAAGCTAACATGTCTTTGAAACTGAATGAGACATGGAAATGTTTTTTACTGCAGGTAAATTGGTTGGATCAAATAGAAGAGACACTGCCTTGCTGATAAGCAGAGTATATGCGAGTACGAATTCTAATAACGAAGGGACTACAATAGTACAGGTGGGCATTCCTAAATGTATTTTTAAAACACATATTTAAGAATTTGTGAGAAATATCAAACGCCATATTGAAGTCACATTTTTCTCGAAGTGATCCGTACAAATGACATGGATGCAATACATATAAAAAATCTGTAAAATTCTCATCAAAAATCCATGAAATTTTGAATATGGACTGATAAGTTACATGTCTTTTTAAAGTTGTTTCTACACAGAATGCATTTTGATGTTTTTGGAGCATAATGCACACACCTACGGACAATTTTAGTAATTAACTAGTACAGCTACTTCAGTTCCTATGAATCTAATCTCTAACTCTGTCTCAAGGAACCAATTCTTGAGCTCAGTTGCTAACATTTTTCGTACACAATTTGAACATTACCTGCAAGACTCCAGAAAGCATGTGGCACCCCCTTAATTGTTTTAAGATCAACTTTAACTCCGACATCTTTCAGTTTCTCATAATAAGCTGTAATAAATAAACATAATAATGTTACTGAATTAGTTGACTATATTATACAAATACAATTGCAACAAGTAATATAAAACGAGGTTTTTTCTTTAATCAATTTTGAAGGCTGTTTCAACTACTATTTGTCACAGGCTGCATAGTTGATATAATCTTTTCGAAAACGGAATATCCCTTCTTTCACGCTTCCAAATTAAAACTTGTTTTAAAAAACTAAGAAAGATAATCTGTCGATAAAACTAGTTCCAGGAGAACTGAATTTTAGATCATAAAAAATACTTTTTTTCGATAATATATGAGACAAGGAATCATCTCACAATAGACTAGGTCCTTATTCTCGCCATAAATTTTAAAAGTGAACTTGTTCGGAATTCATTGACTGAACCATTTTTCATTTTAGCTGCTATCAAGCCTATAAAACCTCACTGTTTGAAAAGCTGACAGTTAAAATCTGTGGAGTCTGATCATTGACCACAGAGGTCGCAGAGGAAATAATATTAGCAAAGGAGCAAGGTTGAAGTCGGTCACTCGCAATAATATCTAAAATGTGTGATAGTCACACTTAAACAATTATTTTGCTGCGTTTTACCATAGCATCCATCTCGCAGGGGGTCAAGGTCGGCTACAATGATCTGTGTCGGCGGAAGGTATGAAAAGTCTTTATTCAGAATCACTGATGCTCTTGGGTTACTCTTGTCCGCATCCTCAATATACTGTTCAATAAACCTATAAATAGAATCATGTTTACTCCCAAAATAAAGTTGCAAACTGTACATCTATCTCACGTCGTTATTAAACAGCTGCTATGTAAACCTGTAAACAGAATCATGTTGACTCCCAAAGTAAAGCTGCATAAAACTGGACATCTATCTCACGTCGTTATTTCACAGCTGCTATGTAAACATGTGAACAAAATCATGTTGACTCTCAAAATAAAGTTGCATACTGGACATCTATCTCACGTCGTTATTACACAGCTGCTATGTAAACCTGTAAACAGAATCATGTTGACTCCCAAAATAAAGCTGCATAAAACTGGACTTCTGTCTCACGTCGAAATTACAAAGCTGCCATGTAAACAGAATCATGTTGACTCCCAAAATAAAGCTGCATAAAACTGGACTTCTATCTCCGGTCGTTATTTCACAGCTGCTATGTAAACCTGTAAATAGGCTCATTTTGACTCCTAAAATAAAGCTGCATAAAACTGGACTTCTGTCTCACGTCGTTATTACAAAGCTGCTATGTAAACAGAATCATGTGGACTCCCAAAATAAAACTGCATAAAACTGGACTTCTATCTCCGGTCGTTATTACACAGCTGCTATGGTAACCTGTAAATAGGCTTATTTTGACTCCCAAAATAAAGCTGCATAAAACTGGACATCTATCCCACGTCGTTATTTCACAGCTGCTATGTAAACCTACAAATTGCATCATGTTGACTCCAAAACAATCTAGCTGCATAAAACTGGACATCTTTCTAATGTCGTTATTTCACAGCTGCTATGTAAACCTGTAAACAGAATCATGTTGACTGCCAAAATAAAGTTTCATAAAACTGGACATCTATCTTACGTCGTTATTTCACAGCTGCTATCTAGTACATAAACAGAAAAATAGTTCTCTTATCAAGACAAATCATTAGTAGGTGGTTTTATACTGAATTAAAAAAGTTTTCACAGTTTAGAAATGTGATAGCTTACGTATGATTGAACATTAGAATGACATTTCAAACAACTGAATAGAATTTTTATAAAATGTCAGGAGTCTACCAAACTATCAGTAATAATCGAAATCTGTTATTACCAAGCTGGATATTCTGAAAAATAATTGTCGAAACTTTAGTTCATATATTGGTGCGACTTCTCTACAGGAAATGGAATAGTTTTTGTCATAATGCTCAAGCCGGTACGAGAAGTTACGGTGCAAATGAGTTATGAGAGATCAAGCGGGGGTTTCAAACAATTTGTGTATGTAAGATACGTGTACACTTGTTTAGCCTAGAGTAAAGTATCTTTAAGCAACCTACACAAATTAAAGATTTATATATCTCTATGTAACATAGTTTAAATACAGAATTTGAATCGCGGGAACATCAGAGGCTAACTTTAACTTTAATTTCTGTTTGAGATAAGAATTTTCTTTTTAATGTATAGATAAAAGATACCTAGCACAAAAATCCAGTTGACAGTTATAAATAACAAAAAGACAAAATTTTGTAAGCTGTTTGGTTCCTTCAGAATGACTTCTATATGTTAAAAGATCTTAGTCTTTATTTGTTCGTGCAAGAAAATTTTCAAACGTTTCAGCTAAATCATTGAACTGAAAAGCCTTACATTAGATTTGTATATACGTTGATTTCACATAGATATATTGATTGAATAATATTACAGCAAAAAGCTATGAAGTATAATATTGTACATGTGACTCAAAGTGGTTTATGTTTACACACTAAGTGCTAGGTTTCAAACTAAGGGTTTTTGGGTAAAGGTGAAAGTAATGTGTACCAACCACGTCATCACTTCTTTGGAAAGAACAGGGCCATTCTCAAACTCTTTTTGCGACGGAAAATGATCCTTGTAACTTACGCTTGGATAAACTAGAACCTGGAATAAAGGACTTAATATTTAAATATCATCTTAATTCTTACCACTCAATAAGTCTTTTTGAAAGGTAGGGTCCGTCTCTAAACTCTTCAACTGACGGGTGTTCAAAATGCATGCTCACATTCGGGTATATCAAAACCTGTTGAAATCGAATGACACAATTAAATACAGAGAACTATTTACGTTCCATTTCGTAACACATCTTGCGGTACTGTACTTTCGTCACTTTATGAAAAACAATCAAAAAAATAGTTCATGTCAATTTTCACACGTAAAATGAAGTATACCTTTGAGTTACCAAATTGTATGTTTGTAAATGTATATCTTAATGTAAAACCACTGACGACTTATGTTTGTATACTAAAACATACCGCAAAGTCAACCAGTTTTGTTACTTCATGACAAACGATTGCAGCTAACTTTCCACCAGCACTGTCACCACACACACCAAGTTTACTACCCGGCTTTCCCCCTGAATTACAAAAATATTTCTTTGAAAGAAATACAGAGGTCCTCTGCCTACAGTATGTCTTTGAGATTCGACAACAGTCAATCCCGATATAAAACAGAATATAGAAATTACAGATCTACCACTAAATTGCAAGCTCACTGCTACAGAAAACTAACTTTACTTCATATTGATAATTTTTCTTTAAAGAATGTTTCGGGTGTCTACTATGCTCCTAGACCACCTATCAGTAGGGGTCACGTTTTTGTTAAATACTGAAAGGAAATACAAAGTATATACACTTAATTTTTTATTGATAAATGGTTCTAAGGGGTGCTTCATTATTACAAATACATGAATAAGTAATGTAAAAAGATTTCTTGGATTATAAGTAAAACTGACAGCATAAGATATAACCTCATGCACTCACCAATGGTTGACTTATTTGCGGCCACCCATTCTACCGCACATTTACAGTCATCAACGTTAGCAGGAAATTTGTGCTCAGGTGCTAAACGATATTCCACGTTCACAACTATACATGGTGTATCTCTGGAAATACATTATATCTTCTTAGAATTTTGAAAAATTACTGCATCCAGATGCAGCTACTTTCAGACGACTTTTAACCTAACTCTGATGTCTGCATGAGCGTCAATATAATATTATACTATAGGTATATTACGATCAAGACCCTGTTGTAAAAATAAGAAGGGTTTACGTTCACAAGGTTATTTAAATACCACTGATCGATGACTCAGGCACATGTTCCGAGTTTCAAAACAGCATCACGTAATGTCTGTACAGATTCACTTTCTTTACGTAGATTACCATTTATCAATGTAGTGAAAACATGATCATACCTGGCAATAATTTTGCAGACACTTTCATGAGTTTTACGACATCCGACCGTGTTTCCACCACCATGGAAGTACACCACTATCCCAGGTGCGTCAAGTTTGTCACATGAAACTGGTTTGTACACAGTGACCGGAATACCGTCTGAAACACACGTATTGGTTAGTGATCAGGGTGATTTTCTTCGGCTTCTTCAAATAAAGCCTGATCTAAAGGCCATTAGTGGTCTCTTCGAACCAAATTTGCGTAACTGGTGCATATGCGTCTTTGTATCACCAGAATAGAAATGCAATAAAGCTGTATATACCAAAGTTTTATATTTAGTAACTGTCATACGATAATAAATACTGTGTAATTTGTTATCTGTCTAACAGATGAAAAAACATAATAAAATGCAATGTAATACATTGTCAATGTGTTACCTTTATCATAGGGTGATGGAATGATATATTCCGTCTCGTTACCTTCTAGGTCAACAAAACCGCCATATTTTGCTGCGGCCTCTATGCTGGTTTTCCTTGCTTCCTCTACGCCTATTTCGTAATATGGTTTCGGGTTATCTGCCAGCCTCGCTTTGAAAAACTCTATTGTTTCGGGATGTACGTAGTACTTCTTAAGAAATGCTTCAAAATCGAACGACATTTTCCATATAAACCTAGCACAGGTTGTGTTATACACGTTAACAAAGATTAAACAATTATGGGGGAGTATGCATAAAGCTGTGTAAAAGGCTTTATCAAAAGGGTCAAACATAATCGCCGTTTACTGAAGGGTATGCTGAAGCATAAATCTAGATATCTAGTACGTGTGATGTTAAAATCTAGTACTCTTAAACATGTGATAAAAATTACTTACTATAAATGATGTCATTTTATTTAGGTGTGATAGGAAGTAAATTAAATCTAATTAATCTATCGAGAAGGCACCGTGATCCAGCGATAGAGCGCAGGGCTCCGGATCCGGACAGAGGCGAGATTCTCTCAAGATCTTCACATTTCTCCACACTGCGCAAATACTGGTATGGAACCCAGGAAGCAGTCATCGAGCGTGATGAACCTAACTTGTATCGCAATCGATGTAAAATAAATGAGTCTAAACTAAACCCATATATTCAGCTCGGTATCACTTATACGTCTTTTAACATCAGCACTGTCCATTTTCATCAAATTACTTCAAGTACCAGGGTAAGCACTACAGCAATGACTTTAGAAACAGCCTTCCTTTTATTATCAAACAAACTAGTTTTCGAGCGTTTGTCATTTCTCGTTGCCCTCGTGCAAAGCATGGGCGAAATATCGTCACGAGAAAATCAATACTCGTAAATTGTGCAAAAAAACCAAAAAAAAAACAACTAAATATTGGTCCTGCACAGTGAGATACTAGTAGACATTTGAGAGTTTTATTTGAATTCTATGGATGGCTGATTTCCATTGTTTCATTTTTTAATTGTATTTTTTTTAATTTTTCTTCGGACTGTTTCCTAATAATATTGATTGATATTCCCGAGTGATATGAAAACTGGTCCGGGAGATACACAATAGTTACACCAAAAATGAATAACTGTGTAAGATCATAATACTTTGGGTATATTTTGTACTGTTACCTGTAACGAAAGCAGACGATAAGTAAAACTCAGTCAGTCGTTTACCGAAGGAAGTACGAGGTATGTTTACTTTGACAATTCAATGTCATCAATATATTCGATAAAAATCAGACAATCTGATAAATTGGAAATGCGACTTCCAAGTCGCCCATTGATAAATATTTTCCTTCGCTTTAGGTTTTTCTAACCCAGAGATTCTATTTCTTCAAAACAGTCGAAATGAGCAGTGCTAATAACTGTTGAATTATCAGGGGTGGGGGGGGGGGGGAAGAGAAAGGTATTAAAACTTTAAAACTTTTAAACATTTTCTTTTTTCATCTTCAGTGTTTTATTTATCAAATAAATGACCGCTATAATAATCATGAAAATATCTTTAAAAAAATGTTACCAGTGTTCTTAGAAAACAATGTTTCTGATAAAAGTTTCAGATCATATATGTATCATATTTGTATCTACCCCATGACTAACGGGGTAAATATTTTACCGATAAAAGTGTGTAAAAACTTTATATTTTGATGTTTTTCTGTAACAAAATATGAGTCAGTAACTTAGTTTAAATATGTTCTTCACAATTACAGTTAGAATTTCCAGATGTATAAACATTTTCTTTTTTTCATCATCGGCCCATATTTGAGTCAGTCGCTTTAATATATGAAGGCACTTACCTGTAGTTGAAGAGGGTTCAATGAAGATTTCATCTTCGGTCCCAGTAAAGTCCACATTCCCGCCAAATTGTGTTGAAGTCCTTACTGCTGCCTCTCTGGCACCTTCTACACCGGCTTCAGTTACTTGAACGAGTGCTATTTCTGTTCTTAGCTGCCAGAAAAGCGATTGTTTCTGGATGCACGTCATAGTTTTCGGCATAATCCGCAATATTAAAAGCCATAATATATGTATGTATGCAAATGTTTGTGTAGTGAGGGTAAATATTACATATAACAAGATAGCATGCAAATTAGCATACAGAAAAAACATAACACTTTTAAACCTCAAGGCTTAGTCATATGCGAGTGTCAATGCAAACAAGTGTGAAATGTGGGTGAAATGTCTCCCTAATTCCCTCTTTTCATTGATCGATTCATTACCTAACAGATAAGTAACTACAGTGCCATAAAATCTTTTAAAATGTATTTGAATTGTTAAGGTAGATAGTTCGTTAAACCAAATCCCCTGAAATGTCAAAATTTAACCAGTAGCATAATTCTTGAAATACAGAATATTGAGTTCTGAGACATGACTTATAATAAGATATTTATATTTCTTTTTTTAATTAACGCAAAATTCCGTTAAAGCTATGAAAAGAAGAAAAGAACATAAGTAAAACGATAGACGGACGGACACGCAAAATAACCAATGGCCAAAGTGCTTACTCTAGAGTACCCGCAAAAGTTGGCGGAAACATCGTTAAAAAAGCTTTCGCTTGGAACATGTGCACACCCAGCAACAAAGGTAGTTTATCTTACACAAAGAACTTCAGAAGCATTTTAACACTACAGTTTGTTCCATATGACTGTATTCTAGGCCCAGTCAACGCCATGTTACTTTGCAACAGACGTTCACTAGTTTATTAGAAGCAGAATCTTTTTGGAAAATACGAACAAAGTGAACTGCACCATTATTTTAAAATGTTTTGTGTTCACCTACTCCGGGAAGTTAATTAGACGGATCAACCGACAAATTCATTTTTCAGGAATTTATTTTAAAATCTAAACAGATTCCAGCTGATAAGAGTAAAGGATCTATGAAATAAATCCTTGTTGGATGAGGATGAAGACAGCCAATTTGATTAAGTATTAAAATTAGAAGAACTAAAAACAATCCGAAAACATCGAAGGCTTTGACCGAAAGTAACCTTGATGATGATATAGCTAAGTTAGTTCTGAAATCGAAAATGTCCCGCATATGAACATACACTGCGATATTCCGGTATTTATTACATACAGGAACCGATGATAAATAAACTCAAAAAAAAAGAGAAAATATATAATCTAGCAAACATGTATTGTTACGTGATTTATAGTCCGTCAGAGTTGTAAGATTGCACATTATTATAGCCAGATAAAGAGAAAAAAATGCAGTTCCAAGTATGAAATACTGAATCTTCTGACAGTAACGCGTAATATTCATTGTGACAATTACAATAATAATTTATTATTGTATCAGTATTGATTAAATCCCGGTATTTGTTTAATCTTTTCTTCTGGTACACGTTTTCACTTCGCAAATAACATTACTTTAGCTCTTAATTTTCGTTTTCGCAATAAGAGTTCGTCCTAGATACATAATTTAATCATTTGCTGTCAGGTAGTTTCTTTCATTTAATTAAGAAGACCCAGGCAACACATATGAAAAGAAATATATTTCTGTGTAATTTGCAAAGACTAGTGTTCTTTTATAATGGACTGCACTTCTTAACCCTGAAAATGCTGAAACTTTGTAATGGATTTGCCCAGCTTTGAATTTGGAACAGTCCATTAAAGTTTAAGGGGTTTCAATATCAAAATACAAAAATAGAGCTACTAACAGTATATAGCCTGGTCAGACTGCATGGATGTGCAGGCTGGCCTGGCTCTATACTGGTGGCAAATGTCTAATCCATTTCGGTTCCAGCAGGTTAAGGGTAATGCGGAATCGTATAATGACTGTATTCCATACTATTCTTAAACACTGCCCTTATCATATTGGTATAAATAAATTGAACTAAATAACTTTTAATACCATGGTGACTGCAGTTACAAACAACTTTCATACCTGGGTGGAACTGCCTTATTAATTTAGTCTACAGGTGTAGGATAAAATCCGTGTTCAAATAAATACGAAACCATCAAAATTTAGGTTTTACTGTATGTGTTTCCAATCATGTGTCTTGAAATCTTTTCTTGTTAAAAAAATGTAATCGTATCTAGTTCATCTATATCTTCTATTTTGATGTCTGTGTACTATTCTATAAATTAGTCACCATACTATGATACACAAAAATAGTCTTTAGGTACATTGCTCTCTGATGAATTTTACTGCCGCTTCGTGTGCTTCTTTGCATGTCTCCTTGTATGCTCCTGAAAACGATACACATATCAAATAACAACATTCTATACATGCTATACACAGGTAGAAAATTCAAGTCATATATCACTATCTATGATAGTCAGCCTTTCCACCAAATGGTCTTGTCAGAAACAACTAAATCAGCAACTAAATGAACACATGTATAATATCGGAATTACGAAATATTGAGCCATTAATGCACTCAGCATAGCTATAGCCAAGTATTATGTTGTTATGTACATCCAAATACTTCTTTTCTTCTTGATCACACTTCAATCATATACATTGTTCTCATTTCGTGTGAACCACGTTTTTGTTCATTTATACATTCAGAAACAAACTATCTGGTTAACGTTTAAGGTTTATGAACTAGCTACGTTTTGTAAGCTATTGACGCTGGTTGACTGAAATACAAGGATTGTCCGGAACGTTCTAGCACAAGCCGTCGTTTAAAATTAAACAGGTGTAAATAGAAAAATTTAAAAGCCATTTTTGAGTCCCAAATACTGGGAATATTGTTACGGTCCTCTGACCAAGGTAACGTCCTGTCTCTAAAGGACTCTCATGCAATTGATTGTAAACCCGGTAGTGTATATAAATAGGCAGACCATTCGACTCTATTTTACTTCTGTTGATAGGAGTGGTCTAAACTGTACCGAAAAGCGAACACCACTTTAGGTCTGGGTTTGTTGTTCGCTGCGAGCCACCTCTAAGTGTTGGACTATAGCCAGGACTCAAGACGGACAGACACACAGGGATTGTTGACTAAGTTATTCAGCATGAAAGTTAATGGGGCACTCTTTTTCTACTACTAAGACAAACAAGTATTAAGCTTATTAATGTCTTTTATTTTAGACACTCTAATAGTAATCAAACTACTGAATTTTGCAAATTCTATAATGTGTTCGATAATAATGACTTTAAATTACCTAACAAATTCAAGCTAACAAATCTGACTTAATAACAAAATAACCAGAGATGTCGCGAGGCAACCAACCCTAAAAAAACGAACTGTCAGTATTCCAACATAACTATCAAAAAGAAATATGTTCAAAAGAAAATGTTTAATGTACCAAAAAAAGTTATTAACTTCCTTAAGTTGGATAATTTAGACAAATCTGTGTTAAGATTTTAAAAAGAAAATGTGTAAAAATAAGCACACCTTGAATTTAGTTTAATTTTAAGCTTCGAAGAAATCTTAGACAAAATAATGATGTGTGCTTTCTAAACATTCACATGCCAAGAGTCCCCCTTTCTGAGTTACAGACAGGGTTTATATACTCCACAGACTTTTCACAGCCCACAGTGTGCATCACAAGTGGAACCGTGAACATCACTGCCCAATTCTGTGAAATTCACACTGGGATGCTCCACAAAAAAACAAGCACTTGTAGCTAAAGTAGCCTGTACAAATGAGTCAACCATTAAATTTAGTTAAAGAATAGATAGGAAAAAATAACAATAACCTCATATTTTCTTTTGCGTGAGGCAAGTTGAGCAAACATTGCTAAATTCGTTTGTATGCAGGATCGACTGTCAAAAATGTAAACACCAGGTTGCTAAGCGACTATTCACTGCGAAAATCAATATGGCCGACAAGTACTTATGGGCTCTCAAAAATATAAAAGACTGTTATTTAATAACTACGAGGAAACATGGATATTAAAAAAGTCAGTGTAGTATGAAAACATATGGAATTTACAAAACAGACTAGCAAATACTGACTAGATAAATGTCAGCGATGTATACTGACAACTGCATCAAGGTCGTGAAAACTGGTGATTCTTCTGTGAAAACTTACAAACATTTATTCTTAAACACTGGATGTAAAGAGATACTGGCACAATACGTAAGGTTGAGTTGTTGATCTGTGTGTTTTATCAAGGACAACGGCCAACTAAACTGTGGTGTAGCCATTAAAAATCAACAATAAAAATACAAAGATAGTTTTAAGAATGACAAAAGAATAAAGAGGCAAACAAATACAGGTAAAATGTTGGGGCATTACATTACCCCCCAGTTTCTATGGCAAAACTCCCGTTGCCATAAATATTCAATAAAAGTTCCTTTACAGAATAAAGAAATAATTGAATTACCTTAATGCACAAAATATTAGTATGAATCACCTTAATGCACAAATTATTAGTATGAATCACCTTAATGCACAAATTATTAGTATGAATCACCTTAATGTACATTTTTATGTATACAATCGAATTTCATTGAAATCACTAGTTGTTCTTTTTTAAATCTCTAAAAAGGTGTGCTTCACAAAAAGCTATGAAGCTAACATTTTAACAACAAATACAATAAGAGTAATCTATAGGCACAGCAAAGAACAGCAGAATAAGAACTTCATATAACATTTTAATATCAAGTAATTTAACACCTTTATAGACAATCAACCTGTTACAGAGAAATTATTACAGCACCTTTCCAGAGTACAGATGCAGGCACTACATTAACAGTGCTATTTTGATAAATACAAGCATATATATTTGAGAAATTTAACAATATGGTAAATAAATACATAAGGGTTGTTTTTTTTACTTTAAATAAGTACCGTTCCAACAATTTCCAAGTAATTTGATAATACACTACATGCTACCTATTAATATCTTTAAGTGCTAATTAGTTAGTTAGTAAAGCAGTCGAAATGAATTTGATAGTCATACACATTCTCTAACAGTTCAATTCTTACAATTATTACTTTTCTTGTTTACCACGGACTTCAGTTTTCTGTTTTCCCTGTCTTGTTCCTCTTCCCTAGGGCGTTTCGATGTAGATGTTGAAGTTGCAGATGGGTCAGATCTTTTGTTTTCTTTCTTCTTTTCCTCCAGTAAACGGTCAAGGGTACGGGATATGTTCGTCATGGAGTTTGACATTGTTTCCAAGGTAGCGCCAAGATGTCTGGTTGCCCTTATAACGGTCTCCATGCCAAAACACACCTTAGAAATGGTGACTTCCATGGTCTTCTCAAAGTGTGCTAGTGTTGAGGTGAGTGGGGCATACTGGGCCTCTACAAGCTTTTCAAAAGGTAGGGTTTGGCATTCCTTGTCTGAAGTCATGGTTGTGTTGTCGTTGTTTAGAGTTTCATGTGGAAAGTCAGTCTTTTGTTAGACTGGGGAGAATGCCATCTGAGATTCGCTGTCAGTACCAAGAATTTGCTGGGATAATATCTTCTTCCTTGCTACTCAGAGGATCTTCATAATGGTATGACTCAGGTGTGTTTAATGTGGACAGATTTATGGAGGGTTTGACAGCAGGAGTATTCGTCTGTATGTTTGTTGAGAGTTCTGGTAACCTAAGTGATGGTGTACACGAACTCATGACTGTCTGTGTGGTCACAGGATCAATTGCTGAGGTATTTGTAGAGAGAAAGGAGGGAAGCAGGGACTCTGACCTTGAACTGCAGACAGGTGTTGCATACGTTTTCTGAAAGGGATCTTCTTGGATGCAGGTACCATGTATAGCTCGGTCGTAAAGGGTCATATTGAAGTGGTGCTGTGTGAGGAAAAGAAGGCTGCGTTGGTTTATGAGTCCTGGAATGAACTGGGGAGAGTAAGTCAGCAAGAACAGCAGGCGGCAACTGTACTGTGACCAGACCTTGACTGTTTACACCAGATGAAACAGAGACTTGTGGCTGTAGTGAGCCATCTAACCTGGGAATCATCGGTCTTCCCTGATATTCTACAACAGCTGCATTGTAATCAATGCCCTCTACTATAGGCTTAGGGTTTGGGTTTTGTATCAGGTATCGCCTGACGTCAGTGGTTCCCAGTGTGGAGGCTATCAGGATATGACGTTTGTAGCTTGTAACGTGCTTGTCCAATTGTTCCCTGGTCGTACACCTAAACATACATAGGTTGCAGTAGAAGGCTGCTTGAAGCAGCGCCAGGTGGTGCTTCATTATGTGATCCACCATTCGGTATCTCTCACCGGTGTGGGAACTCCCTGCCCGTTCACAATGCATACAGGAAAAGTATCTTCTCTGAATAGTACGTGACTCCATTGCTTCCTGAAATGACACAGACGGTAACCCTTTTCACTGAAAGGCTTTGTTGTTTGTTAAAAGGTGGAAAACTGACAGTGTAAGGAAAACTCGCTTGCAAAACGACCGTTTAAAATAGCGTCAAACGTTCCTTGTTCATACAACGGTGCATTCGTTTGATGGTAAACCCATTACAGCGGACACACAAATCAAAGCGTAAAAAAACAACAAAAACAAGAAGAACCATGATTTAATGCTTTTATTCTAATGAAACTGGTTACGTTTACAGTGGTTGGCTACTCTGCGAGCCCATCTTGGTTTGTTACTACCATTGTATTTTTTCAGTTTGTCATGATGTATCACTGCTTTACGACCACTCACATCTAATTGCACTACAAAATTCAATGGAGATAGCTTTTGTGTTATCACATAAGGACCTGCATATTTCTTTTCCAACTTTGGGGCTATGCCAACTTTTCTATTTTCATGTAACATCCACACTATATCTCCAGGTTCAAAACTGACATAAGCTAATTTGGTGTCGTAGAGCTCTTTGCTACGTCTTGCATTTGTTCTCAAGTATGTACGGGCCACTTCATGCGCTCGTAACATCCGCTCACGTATCGTTTGTATGTGGGACAGGTTTGATGAATTACTGATGTTTTTCTCTTTGTGAAACACTAAATCAGCCGGTAATCTTATTTCACGTCCAAAACACATCATGTTCGGTGTAATATTTGTAGATTCATGAGGAGAAGAGCGGTATGCACCCGCTTAACAACCCAAATATAAGTCCCACTTCTCTTGATCTACAAGGTATGCTTTAACAATCTTTAGCAAGGTCCTGTTGTAGCGTTCACACTGGCCATTTCCTTTTGGATTCCTTGGACTAGTCCTACTTTTTCTGATTTCAAACAGGGCACATAACTCTTTGAAACATTTGCTCTCAAATGCAGCCCCTTGATCACTATGTATTGTAAGGGGAGCCCCCCAGCGTGCTATGAATTCAATTGCGATCTTGAGAGCACACTCTTCAGCTTGTTGATTCGGTACAGCCAGAACTTCAACATATTTAGTGAAATGGTCTGTGAGAACAAGTATGTATCTGTTTTCATTAGCAGTTAAAGGTAGTGGACCAATAAAGTCAATTGCTAGTGTGTCCCATGGGGCACCGCTATGTAGGTGACCCATTGGAGCCCTTGGGGTCTTTTGTGGCATTTTATCGGCTTCACATACATTACAAGATCTGACATACAACCTTATGTCTTCTTTCATACCATACCAGTAAATTTTTTCTTGAATTCTACGCTTGGTTCTTTTGACTCCTAGGTGTCCTGACAGTATACAATCATGCATTTGTTTTAGCACTTCTATTTGCTAAGATTTCGGTAAAATGATCTGTGTGCATTCCTCTGCTCCTTCCTGTTTCACATTTCTTTTACAAAGAACCCCATTTTCCATAAACAGTAAGTCCCACAGAAGCCAGTATTGTCTAGTTGCAGGACTTCGATCTTCTAGTTCTCTACTTGTAGGTTTAAGTCCCTGTGCTACTGCTTGAGCAATTAAGTAAATGTCTTGGTCTTCACATAGTTTTTCAGCAATTTCCTCAGATGTGTACATCAGTAGCCATGGCTTTGTTTGGACACTGTCTTGGTCCTTAGAGGATCCTGGACGAACTTCAACTTTTCTTGTTGTCACCATTTTCCTATCAGTTACATGCTTTAATTGACATTCATTCACCTTGTCAGTCGTATCATCAGCACTTCGGTCTGAATAGCTATGCCCCATAAGCTCTGCTCTTCTACGGCATTTGTTACAGGGGCCACACTTTAGAGGCTCTGACATGTCTACTTCAGAACACTTGCAGTCCCTTGGCTGTTCACATCTAGAAAGGGCATCGCAATGTCCTTGTTTTTTACCGGGCCTATACTCAATTTCGAAATCATATGAGGCTAATATTTCTATCCACCTGGCAATCTTACCGCTTGGCTCTTTGAGGGTGAATAGCCAGACAAGTGCTTGATGGTCTGTCCTTACCAGAAACTTCCTTCCTAGCAGCTACTGGCGAAAGTACTGCACAAAGTAAATGACTGCCAAGAGTTCCTTTTCAGTTATGCAGTAATTTTTCTCAGCTTTACTCATTGCCCTACTTGCATAGGCAATTACTCTCTCGCGCCCGTTTTGTATTTGTGCCAGTACTGACCCGAGCCCAAAGCCGGACTAATCTACATCAAGGATAAATTGACCACCGTTATTGAGCGGGTAGCCCATGATATCCTTACTTGTAAGGGCTTCTTTGATAGCCATGAATGCCAATTCACAGTCAGTACTCCAAATAAAATCTTTTCCCTTCTTTGTTAACTCTATCAGAGGCCTTGCTATTTTTGCGAAATTCTTTACAAATCGTCGGTAGTATGAACCGGTCGCCACAAACTGTTTCACTTGTTTTGCTGTTGTGGGTGTAGGCCAATCAATTATTTTTGATATGTTTGTTGGGTCTGGTCTTACTCCTTCACCAGATACAACATGGCCCAAAAATATTACTTCTTTCTTCAAAAGGTGACTTTTATCTGGCTTAAGCTTGAGACCTGCTTTCTGAATCCTATCAAGAACTTGGTCTACCCTATAGACATGCTGTTCAAAAGTAGCTCCATAAACAACTATATCATCTATATAAACTAAGCATGTCTCCCACTGAAGTCCTTGAAGTGCAAGCTCCATTGTTCTTTGAAACGTTCCACTGCTGTTATTCAGCCCAAAAGGCATTCTCGTCATTTCATATTGACCAAATTTGCAGACAAATGAGCTCTTGGGGATGTCCTCCTTCTTTAGCGGTATTTGAAAATAGCCGCTTGTGAGGTCAAAGGTACTGAATAGGCTCGAACCTGCTACCGCGTCAAGGCAATCCTGAGCTCTAGGCAAAGGGAAACTATCCGGTTTCACTAATGCATTCAATTTCCGATAGTCTACACAAGGTCTTATTGCCCCTGATTTCTTTCTTACTAAAACAATTGGACTTGCCCAAGGCGATGTACTTTTTTGACTCACTCCTTTTTTCAAAAGGTCCTCAATTGCCTTTTTTTCCTCGTCTGCATAAGCAAGTGGCACTCTTCTTGGCCGTTGTTTTATTGGAATGGCGTCACCTGTATTGATTGGATGCTCGACAAGGTTAGTGACTCCAAGATCCCAGTCGTCCTTAGAAAAAGTGTCACCATATTTCACAAATAACCCTGCAATAACCTGCCTTTCCTTTTCTGTTCTTCCCACAACTGATCTTGAGAATAACTCTTGAAGATGGTTGGGGACTTTAACTACAGTGGATGGTTCAAACAATGTTAAAGAATCATACTTGTCTTGACTTGATGTGACATCAACCCTTCTTATACTGTTTAGGTTTTCCGTTTCTTTTGAATTTTCTTTGTCAGCAATTATGCCTGCCACGGCATCGAACTTCTCAGCTACACCAATCTCAGCATCCTGTCTTAGTTTCACCAGGGTCGAGGAAGGGTTAAGCACCCTAACTTTACAAGTTGTAGCCCTGTTGATGTTTACTAATGTCGAGACCATAATCAGTTTATAGCGCTCTGTAAAGTGCTTTGCGGGTTCAATTAAATACTCTGGCACTGAATCAAGATCATCTCTTTCCAATCTGTCTACATATACATCAACAAGAATCTCTGAAAGTCCTGGAATTTCAATGTCATCAGCAACCACTACGCGTTTAACAGAATTTCCTCGACCAATTTGAAAACATGGGATCTCTTCGCCATTAAGGACTATTTTATTCTTGCTCAATAAAATATCTGCCCCCTGACCATGGCCCTTCAAAACATCATAGCCCAGGAGCGCATCATCCTCTATATCTGCAACTACCGCTTCACTAACAATCCTCAAAGACCCAAGTCTCAGCTCGAACTTGGCCATACCACACTCAGATATTGGTGACCCCCCCCCCCCCCTGCTCCTCTTAAACAAGCAGACTGTTCTAAATTTGGTCGCTTCTCCAGATTAATACTGTTAAACACTCTTGAAGTAATAACTGTTCTTGAGGCTCCGGTCTTCCACAGAACCCTTTACATAGACACCTTCACTCAATTCTGTACATTTCTTTACTGTTGCTATTGCCTCATTCACTCGAAATTTCTCTTCAACGATTTCTTTATTTTCATTCTGTGTTTCCTTCAATTCATCTGCACAAATTTTAATATTGCTTTGGCCCAGATTCTCTACATCTTGTTTGACCGCCCTTCGGCCGCAAGAGTCGGTCCTTGATAGTTTAAAGGACCCTTACTACCACTGTACCCTTTATGTTCTGCTTCTGTCTGGTTTACATCTGGTTTTGAAACCTTCTTTGGGCAATCTCGAGCAAAATGACCAAGTTCATGACAGATATAACATTCTAGTTCCTGTCTCGGCATTTTTCTTCGATTATCATTTGAGCGTTTATTTTCTAGTCTATTTAGCCTCTCTAAAATTGTTTTAAGAATTGCCTGTTCGTCATTGTCATTAGTTTGCTTAAAGTTGCTTCCAACTGATTGCTGATTGTTTTTGCTTCTCTGATTACTTCTTTGATTGTTTTGGTAAGACATGCCTTTCTGGAATGTTTTTCCATTCACTTCTTGGATTTCCTTGCTATCTATTCTAAGATTTTCTCTATTTCAACGCTCTCGGATATTCTTTGTTTGAACAAAGTTCACTACATGGAACACAGCTTCGTCAATGGTTTGAGGCTCTTTATTGTACTCCACTTCAAAACGTATATCATCATCTCGAAGACCATCTAGAAAATGTCTGACCAGATCTTCTTCTCTACTTTTCCTGTCTCTAAATCCGTGTGCCTTGTCATACAAAACCTTTAGTTCAGGAGCATATTCTTCAGCTGTTTCTCCTATCTTTTGTGATCTTCTGCTAAATCGAGAAGCATACAGCCTTGGCGTTTCGATCATCCGATATCGGTTGCTTATTTCCTCTTTCAGGTCCGAATAATATGAAGTACCGCAGGGTTAAGCTGTGAAAATACAAATTCAGCTGCTTGTCCTTCTAAACGCGGCAAAAGCTGATCGAGTTTATGAGCTTCACTCCACCTCATTCTGTAAGCAATGGCTTCAAAACGCGATATACAAACTTTCCAGTTCTCTTTACCTGTGAAAGCAGGTATTTTCACATGACTGGGCTCTCTAGAAGCTATGCACTCACTACCGCAATGTGGTGGCTGTGTTGCAAATCTATCTCCTATTAAATTACTAAAATGGTATTGGGGAACATCTACTACATTGTTATTTCTGTCTGATTCTGAGGCTCTTAAATGTACGCAGCTTTCAGGTTTTCTCCTTTGGTCATAATAATATTGGTTTCTATGGTAACTCTTAGAGTCTGAGAGTGCATGCTGTTGAGATGTTCTTTGCGTAGGAGGGCTAAAACTAACGGCCTGGGGAGGGTACTGCTCAGGCGTCGGGTTATTTCTTGGTCGACTATTTCTATTGCCTACTTGGTCATCGAACCTACTTTCCATGATTTCTTGGGTACAGTTATAGGTTGGAAAGGGTACAGCATGTACCGATAACTCACTTTGTGTGTGTATTGGTCTTGGTGTGATATTATGTCTCGAGTCTGTTTTATTCACCTGGAACTGAAAACATTGTGGCTGCTTCAATTCACGGAGCTTCTGAACCACGTCTCTAAGAATACTTGTGATGCCAGTCACCATCTGAGACACTTTGTTCATTGTATTTTCATTACCATCTTCTTGGTTAGGGAATCCTGGCCCATAATCTGCTATAGATGTTGTGTTATTTATTTCGGGATCGGTATTGGACGCTTGTTCTACTTGTCTTTCTAGTCCTGCAGTGGGTTTAGCATTGTTAAAGGTAATCACCCCCTCACTGTCAACTGGTATTGGATCTGTCATTTTGACTCACTTTTATATTTCAGTATAGCCGTCTGGCGTTAGTTCGATCACTGGATCTGAGGACAGCTGCTCAGATCCCACCGCTGCCACCAATAAATGTTACGGTCCTCTGACCAAGGTAACGTCCTGTCTCTAAAGGACTCTCATGCAATTGATTGTAAACCCGGTAGAGTATATAAATAGGCAGACCATTCGACTCTATCTTACTTCTGTTGATAGGAGGGGTCTAAACTGTACCGAAAAGCGAACACCACTTTAGGTCTGGGTTTGTTGTTCGCTGCGAGCCACCTCTAAGTGTTGGACTGTAGCCAGGACTCAAGACAGACAGACACACAGGGATTGTTGACTAAGTTATTCAGCATGAAAGTTAATGGGGCACTCTTTTTCTACTACTAAGACAAACAAGTATTAAGCTTATTAATGTCTTTTATTTTAGACACTCTAATAGTAATCAAACTACTGAATTTTGCAAATTCTATAATGTGTCCGATAATAATGACTTTAAATTACCTAACAAATTCAAGCTAACAAATCTGACTTAATAACAAAATAACCAGAGATGTCGTGAGGCAACCAACCCTAAAAAACGAACTGTCAGTATTCCAACATAACTATCAAAAAGATATCTGTTCAAAAGAAAATGTTTAATGTACCAAAAAAGTTATTAACTTCCTTAAGTTGGATAATTTAGACCAATCTGTGTTAAGATTTAAAAAGGAAAATGTGTAAAAATAAGCACACCTTGAACTTAGTTTAATTTTAAGCTTCGAAGAAATCTTAGACAAAATAATGATGTGTGCTTTCTAAACATTCACATGCCAAGAGCCCCCCTTTCTGAGTTACAGACAGGGTTTATATACTCCACAGACTTTTCACAGCCCACAGTGTGCATCACAAGTGGAACCGTGAACATCACTGCCCAATTCTGTGAAATACACACTGGGATGCTCCACAAAAAAACTTGTGAACCACAGTTTGCACTGTGGAAACAAGCACTTGTAGCTAAAGTAGCCTGTACAAATGAGTCAACCATTAAATTTAGTTAAAGAATAGATAGGAAAAAATAATAATAACCTCATATTTTCTTTTGCGTGAGGCAAGTTGAGCAAACATTGCTAAATTCGTTTGTATGCAGGATCGACTGTCAAAAATGTAAACACCAGGTTGCTAAGCGACTATTCACTGCGAAAATCAATATGGCCGACAAGTACTTATGGGCAAGTGCTCTCAAAAATATAATAGACTGTTATTTAATAACTACAAGGAAACATGGATATTTAAAAAGTCAGTGTAGTATGAAAACATGGAATTTACAAAACAGACTAGCAAATACTGACTAGATAAATGTCAGCGATGTATACTGACAACTGCATCAAGGTCGTGAAAACTGGTGATTCTACTGTGAAAACTTACAAACATTTATTCTTGAACACTGGATGTAAAGAGATACTGGCACAATACGTAAGGTTAAGTTGTTGATCTGTGTGTTTTATCAAGGACAACAGCCAACTAAATGTGGTGTAGCTAGTAAAAATCAACAATAAAAATACAAAGATAGTTTTAAGAATGACAAAAGAATAAAGAGGCAAACAAATACAGGTAAAATGTTGGGGCATTACAATATCAAAGTTAATCTATAACTGTTTCCTGTCTTCATGGTTACAGCAACCTCAGCTTTACGGGAACAATCTGAAATTGTGGTATTTTTGCAAAAAAATCATGCACTGTTCACTAAATGCTGTGAACGGGATGGTTGTTGTGAAATGTTGAATTTTGAAAACTTTTCTAAAAATGAACTGCATATCTGATATCGATGTAACCTGTTCAATCATGTGTCTTAAAATCATATACATTGTACATGTGGACATGGAGACGAGAGGAAACAGAACGTTAAAACAGTTGCAAGAGTAAACAATAATTTGGTTGAGACGGAAATGTATCGATCAGCTTTGTGTTAAAAATGCCTAAGGACAGTTCAAGAAAACAAGAATTCGAAACTAAAGCAATCTAAGACTAATAATATCATTTCTTAAAATAAAAACAAGCTAATATGTCTTTGAAACTGAATGAGACATGGAAATGTTTTTTACTGCAGGTAAATTGGTTGGATCAAATAGAAGAGACACTGTCTTGCTGATAAGCGGAGTATATGCAAGTACGAAGGGACTTCAATGGTACAGGTGGGCATTCCCAAATGTATTTTTAAAACACATATTTAAGAGTTTGTGAGAAATATCAAACACCATATTGAAGTCACATTTTTCTCGAAGTGCTCCGTACAAAATGACATGGATACAATACATATAAAATATCTGTAAAAATCTCATCAAAAATCCATGAAATTTTGAATATGGACTGATAAGTTACATGTCTTTTTAAAGTTGTTTCTATACAGAATGCATTTTGAAAACTGTGGAGCATTATGCACACACCTTCCGGACAATTCTAGTACTTAACTTGCTTTTACAGATGAGTACAGCTACTTCAGTTCTTATAAATCTAATCTCTAACTCTGTCCCAAGGAATCAATTCTTTAGCTCAGTTGCTAACATTTTTTGGTGAGTTTTCTTTTTTGGTTTGCCTGATAAGTCTTTAGCTTCAATCGTTTGAAAGCTAGTTCTATTCTAAACCTTAGCATCTTTGTATTTCGGAGGGAAGTTTGTACAAAATTTAAACATTACCTGCAAGACTCCAAAAACCATGTGGCACCCCTTTAATTGTTTTAAGATCAACTTTAACTCCGGCATCTTTCAGTTTCTCATAATATGCTGTAATACATCAACATATAATAATAATAAAGGCTCAGTTTTAAGATTAATTATACAAACGTCATTGCAACAGGCAATATAAAACGAGAAGGTTTCCTTCTTTAATCAATTTTGAAGGTTTTCTTCAACTAACATTGCCTGCATATGTAATATAATCTTTTGGAAACGGAATATCCCCTCTTTCTCGCTTCCAAATTAAAATTTGTTTTAAAAAAAACTAATAAAGACAATCTGGTTCCAGAAGAACGGTATTTTAAATCATAAAAAATACTTTTTTCTCGACAATACATGTATAAGAGACAAGGAATCATCTCACAATAGACTAGATCCTTATTCTCGTCCTATTTTAGAAGTGAACTTGTTCGGCATTCACTGACTGAACCATTTTTCATCTTAGCAACTATCAAGCCTATGAAACCTCACTGATTGAAAAGCTAACAGTTAATATCTATGCAGTCTGATCGCAGAGGTCGCAGAGGAAATAATATCAGCAAAGGAGCAAGGTTGAAGTCGGTCACTCGCAATAATATCTAAAATGTATGATGGTCACACTCAACCTACTTATTTGAAAGCAATGCTCTGAACTTAAACAATATTTTGCTGCGTTTTACCATAGCATCCATCTCGCAGGGGGTCAAGGTCGGCTACAATGATCTGTGTCGGCGGAAGGTATGAAAAGTCTTTATTCAGAATCACTGATGCTCTTGGGTTACTCTTGTCCGCATCCTCAATATATTGTTCAATAAACCTATAAATAGAATCATGTTAACTCCCAAATAAAGCTGCATAAAACTGGACTTCTGTCTTATGTCGTTATATCACAACTGCTATATATGTAAACCTATAAACAGAATCATGTTAACTCCCAAAGAAAGACATCTATCTAACGTCGTTATATCACAACTGCTATGTAGTTCCTTGGGTATTATAGAAAAGTAGCTCTTTTATCAAGACAAATTATTAGTAGGTGGTTTCAAACCGAATTACACGTTTTCACAGAACTGTGATAGCTAACGTATGATTGAACATTAGATTGGCATTTCAAACAACTGAATAGAATTTTTACAAAATGTCAGGAGTCTACCAAACTACCAGTAATGATCGAAATCTGTTATATCTATTCTTTGAAAAATAATTGTCGAAACTGGGGCGACTTCTTTACAAAAAATGGAATAGTTTTTGACATGTTTAACGGAACGAGAAGTTACGGTGCAAGTGAGTTATGAGAGATTTAGCGGAGGGTTTCAAACAATTTGTGTATGTAAGATACTTGTACACTTGTTTGGCCTAGAATAAAGTATCTTTAAGCAACCTACACAAATTTAAGATTTATATATCTCTATGTAATATAGTTTAAATACATAATTTGAATTGCGGGAACATCAGAGGCTAGCGTTAGCTTTAATTTCTGTTTGAGATAAGATTTTTCTTTTAAATGTAAAGGATGCCTAGCACAAACAATCTAGCTGACAGTTATAAATAACAAAAAGACAAAATTTTGTAAGCTGTTTGGTTCCTTCAGAATGACTTCTATATGTTAAAAGATCTTATACTTTATGTGTTCGTGCAAGAATATTTCAAAGTTTCAGCTAAATCATTGAACTGAAAAGCCTTACATTACATTTGCATATACGTTGATTTCACATAAATATTTTGTTTAAATAATAATTCAGCAAAAGGTAGGAAGTATAATACTGTACATAGTGACTCAAAGTGGTTTATGTTTACACACTAAGTGCTAGGTTTCAAACTTAGGGTTTTTGGGTAAAGGTGATAGTAATGTGTACCAACCACGTCATCACTTCTTTGGAAAGAACAGGGCCATTCTCAAACTCTTTTTGCGACGGGAAATGATCCTTGTAACTTACACTTGGATAAACTAGAACCTGGAATAAAGGACTTAATATTTAAATCTCATCTTAATTCTTACCACTCAATAAGTCTTTTTGAAAGGCAGGGTCCGTCTCTAAACTCTTCAACTGACGGGTGTTCAAAATCCATGCTCACACTCGGGTATATCAAAACCTGTTGAAATCGAATGACACAATTAAATACAGAGAACTATTTACGTTCCATTTCGTCACACATCTAGCTGTACTGTATTTTCGTCATTTTATTAAGTAAAAATTCAAAAAAAACCTATGTCAATTTTCCCATGTAAAATGAAGTATACCTATGAGTTACCATATTGTATGTTTGTAACTGTATACTTTAAATAAAGCCACCTATGTTTGTTTACTAAAACATACCGCAAAGTCAACCAGTTTTGTTACTTCATGACAAACGATTGCAGCTAACTTTCCACCAGCACTATCACCACACACACCAAGTTTACTACCCGGCTTTCCACCTGAATTACAAAAATATTTCTTTGAAACAAATACAGAGGTCCTCTGCATACAGTATATCTTTGAGATTCGACAACAGTCAATCCCGATATAAAACAGAATATAGAAATTACAGATCTACCACTAAATTGCAAGCTCACTGCTACAGAAACTAACTTTACTACATATTGATAATTTTTCTGCAAAGAATGTTTCGGGTGTCGACTATGCTCCTAGACCACCTATCAGTAGATGTCACGTTTTTGTTAAATACTCAAAGGAAATACAATGTATATACACTTAATTTTTTATTGATAAATGGTTCTAAAGGGTGCTTCATTATGACAAATACATCAATAAAGTAATGTAAAAAGATTTCTTGGATTATAAGTAAAACTGACAGTTTAAACAGCATCATACACTCACCAATGGTTGACTTATTTGCGGCCACCCATTCTACCGCACATTTACAGTCATCAGCGTGAGCAGGAAACTTGTGCTCGGGTGCTAAACGATATTCCACGTTCACAACTATACATGGTGTATCTCTAGAAATATATTGTATCTACTTAGAATTCTGAAAAATTACTGCACCCTGATGCAACTACTCTCAGCCGACTTTTAACCTAACTCTGATGTCTTAACTCTTACCAGAGTCCATATAATATTACACTCTAGGTATATTACGATCAAGACCCTGTTGTAAAAATAAGAAGGGTTTTACGTTCACAAGGTTATTTAAATACCACTGTATCGATGAGTCAGGCACATGTCCCGAGTTTCAAAACAGCATCACGTAATGTCTGTACAGATTCACTTTCTTTACGTAGATTACCATTTATCAATGTAGTGAAAACATGGACCATACCTGGCAATAATTTTGCAGACACTTTCATGAGTTTTACGACAACCGATCGTGTTTCCACCACCATGGAAGTACACCACTATCACAGGTGCGTCAAGTTTTTCACATGAAACTGGTTTGTACACAGTGACCGGAATACCGTCTGAAACACACGTATTGGTTAGTGATCAGGGTGATTTTCTTCGGCTTCTTCAAATAAAGGCTAATCTCTTCGAACCAAATTTGCGTAAATGGTGTATATGCGTCTTTGTATCACCAGAATAGAAATGCAATAAAGCTGTATAATTATACCAAAGTTTTATATTTAGTAACAATCATAAGATAATAAATACTGTGTAATTTGTTATTTGTCTAACAGATGAAAAAAACATTATAAAATGCAATGTAATACATTGTCAATGTGTTACCTTTATCATAGGGTGATGGAATGATATATTCCGTCTCGGTACCTTCTAGGTCAACAAAACCGCCATATTTTGCGGCGGCCTCTATGCTGGTTTTCCTTGCTTCCTCTACGCCTATTTCGTAATATGGTTTCGGGTTATCTGCCAGGCTTGCTTTGTAAAACTCTATTGTTTCGGGATGTACGTAGTACTTCTTAAGAAATGCTTCAAAGTCGAACGACATTTTCCATATAAACCTAGCACAGATTCTGTAATACACGTTAACTAAGATTAAACAATTATGGGGGAGTATGCATAAAGCTGTGTAAAAGGCTTTATCAAAAGGGTCAAACATAATCGCCGTTTACTGAAGGGTATGCTGAAGCATAAATCTAGATATCTAGAACCTGTGATGTTAAAATCTAGTACTCTTAAACATGTGATAAAAATTACTTACTATAAATGATGTCATTTTACTTAGTGGTGATAGGAAGTAAATTAAATTTAATTAATCTATCGAGGAGGCACCGTGATCCAGCGATAGAGCGCAGGGCTCCGGATCCGGAGGTCGCGGGTTAGAATCCCGACAGAGGCGAGATTCTCTCAAGATCTTCACATTTCTCCACACTGCGCAAATACTGGTATGGAACCCAGGAAGCAGTCATCGAGCGTGATGAACCTAACTTGTAATCGCAATCGATGTAAAATAAATGAGTCTAAACTAAACCCATATATTCAGCTCGGTATCACTTATACGTCTTTTAACATCAGCACTGTCCATTTTCATCAAATTACTTCAAGTACCAGGGTAAGCACTACATGCAATGACTTTAGAAACAGCCATCCTTTTATTATCAAACAAACTAGTTTCCGAGCGTTTGACATTTCTCGTTGCCCTCGTGCAAAGCATGGGCGAAATATCGTCACGAGAAAATCAATACTCGTAAACTGTGCAAAAAAAAAAAAAAAGACAACTAAATATTGGTCCTGCACAGTGAGATACTAGTAGACATTTGAGAGTTTTATTTGAATTCTATGGTGGCTGATTTACATTGTTTCATTTTTTAATTGTATTTCTTTTTAATTTTTCTTCGGACTGCTTCCTAATAATATTGATTGATATTCCCGAGTGATATGAAAACAGATCCGGGGGAAGTACACAATAGTTACACCAAAAATGAATAATGTGTAAGATCACTAATATACTTTGGGTATATTTTGTACTGTTACCTGTAACGAAAGCAGACGACAAGTAAACTCAATCAATCGTTTACCGAAGGAAGTACGTGGTATGTTTACTTTGACAATTCAATGTCATCAATATATTCGATAAAAATCAGACAGTCTGATAAATTGGAAATGCGACTTCCAAGTCGCCCATTGATAAATATTTTCCTTCGCTTTAGGTTTTTCTAACCCAGAGATTCTATTTTTTCAAAACAGTCGAAATGAGCAGTGCTAATAACTGTTGAATATCAAGGGGTGGGGGGGGGGGGGGAAGAGAAAGGTATTAAAACTTTAAAACTTTTAAACATTTTCTTTTTTCATCTTCAGTGTTTTATTTATCAAATAAATGACCGCTATAATAATCATGAAAATATTTTTAAAAAATGTTACGAGTGTTCTTAGAAAACAATGTTTCTGATTAAAAGTTTCAGATCATATATGTATCATATTTGCAAGTCCGGGTTCCAGACATTTTCTATTCCTCATGTTAAATCCGGGCACCAGACAATTCATATATTCATGTCAAGTCCGGACACCAGACAATTCATATTCTCATGTCAAGTCCGGGCACCAGACAATTCATATTCTACATGTCAAGTCCGGGCACCAGACAATTCATATTCTCATGTAAAGTCCGGGCAATAGACAATTCATATTCTCATGTCAAGTCCGGGCACCAGACAATTCATATTCTCAAGTAAAGTGCGGGCACCAGACAATTCAGTAGCTTGATATCTAGTTATTAGTTTATAATGCATTAGGCTTAACATGATATGCCTGCATTAAAACTCGCGTGTAAGCATGGACTCATGGTGAGGTCTGTGCAGATCATAATTTGGCACTAAGCTCAACTTAAACTAAACATGCTGCTATGTTTCAGCACAAAGCTAAGGATTTATAAGGATAGATGGAAGAGTTGGAATGTATAGGTGAATTTTCGAGGTTTATGACTTGTTGCAACAAAGATCATCATCATATCATATAAATTTTGTATGAAATTAACAATAATCTCTCTCTCTCTCTCTCTCTCTCTCTCTCTCTCTCTCTTTCTCTCTCAATGATGGTTATGGTTTACATAATACTTTTTAACTGTATTATATCACTCTCTTGTATTTGCTTTATTATACTTCATGTAAACTTTTTACTATATAGCCTAATGTAACGTCAAATGGTGTAATTTCGATCTATCATCCTGCAAATGAATATCACCCGGTGAATAATTTTTGCAATATTCCCCAGGGGCGAGTAACCTATATAGACTTAAGAAAACGTAATGTTCTCGTTCTCTCCCCTGGCCGCTCTGCTCTGCGTGCCTCAGACACTTGCAATGTGCACTGCAGTGTATAAAGCGTCTTGCAATACAGACTAGCTGACCAAACGTCTTTATAACACAGACTTACCAAACGACAATTGATGATAAAATGGCGGTGAAAAATTACATTAAAATGTTGGTTCGGTATAATGATAAAAATAACTCATGTCTCTCAGGGTAATGGTGCATATTAGAAACCCTTGAACTGAAATAACACCCTCGGCTCCGCCCCGGGTGTTAATTCAGTTCTCGGGTTGCTAATATGCACTATTACCCTGAGAGACATATGCCATTTTTATAATAACAAATACGTTTAGACAATAAAAAAACTGATAACACACACTTGCTCTTCAGATAACACAATTATTGATTTTCTTCTGATAGAAGATTTAGCCTTCGTTTCTATTTTAAAACTGCCATTCATCTATTGTGTTTGTATACTACATTCAAATATAAATGACTGATCGAGTTGTTTAAATACAGACATATTTTTAAGTGTTCTGTTAATCCAATGAAAAGAGATCAAATTCCGTTATTTTACATACATAATGAAAATGTAATGATATGACATACTTAAACAGGGGAAAAAAGAGACCACTTAAACATCATATGGGATTACTAGAATATTGTAAAATACAATGCAGTGTTTTAGGAATTTCAAAATAAGGTAACATTTTATTGAAACATACTTATAATTTTTACATAGATCTATCTGATTTATAAAAGTACTATTGGTCTAATTCATATTATCTTGTCTGTTCAAACGCTTCACTAAATAAATGCGTCATCAAAATGAACAACTAGAAACTATAGGTATGTTAGTAAGAAAGGTTTATTGATAAAACCAGAAATGTTAGCGCGTCGTTTATTGAGAAAAATGTGCGAATGCATTAGGCTTAACATGATATGACTGCATAGAACTCGCGTGTAATACCATTTGAAATACTAACACTTATGATTAAGAACTTTAGATGCCTGGTCAACGGGCACGGAGGAAAAGATGTTGTTACATCGTAATCACGGGCAGTCAACACATGTATTCCAAACTGTCATCCGCTTTAAAGCCTGCTCCAGGGATTACATATATGGTTTGATTTTAGCAAAAAAAATGTAACATAAATTTGACATGGCTTTATAATAATATCTCAACGCAGTTCGGCCTTGCGTACGCTACAAATCTATCTATCGTCGGTACAGGTTGCCCCGATATGACCGACGCCCCATGCTAGCGATTAGTTCGTCTTCCTGTTCGCATCGGTTCCGTTCAACATAGTAGTTGGGCACATCACGGCTTGGCAATGGTATTCAATCATGTTTTATACAAAGCTTAGCGTGTAATTAACACCGAGTATCTATTATGCACATGTATACACTATCAAGTATTACACCATTATATATAGACTTCGTGCTGAAATTACTTTGTAAACGGATGCTAGCTTTTTCTAAAAAGCTAAGCTTGTTTGAAATTAGTCTAAACAAAAACTCCGTAAAGCACAAAAAAGTCCTTTACAAATAAAAAACAAATATGAAATAGTAATAATGAAACTGTCATAGAACTGATAGAAATACACCGTTGACTGATGACATCACAAGCACCTGTTACCAGAATATGGCTGATCTACCGGTTGGCAAAAAGAATCAATA
The DNA here is from genome assembly GCA_012932295.1 of Cyclina sinensis. Lineage (NCBI taxonomy): Eukaryota > Metazoa > Mollusca > Bivalvia > Venerida > Veneridae > Cyclina > Cyclina sinensis. The sequence goes on from JAAONU010000011.1 coordinate 3,101,467, forward strand.
TTTATATACATTTGATAGCAGCAGAATTTTTAACTTTAGATAACTTTTTTTCTTTTTGAGCCGAATTTTAAGATTCTTATATCATTTGAAAGCTCTTTAAATTCATATTTTGAAAATGTAAGCAGATTTTGATTTTTTGCTTTTAAACAGAAAACTATACTAATTATACCTGTCGTTTCAGCATTTTTCTAGCATCTTAGATCCACAATGTTTAACCATTTTCAAACAAAACAGTAAACAGTTTTGACAATTATTTTTTAAATATGTTGAAAATATGAGTTACCAGACTTTTTCAATGATATAAAATATTGAATTGTTTGATGAAAACTGACCTTTTAACTGCAATTACAAAATTACTATGTTATGCATTTTTATCAACCGCCATATTTTTGCCAACCTTCAAAACGTTACCTGTATCTGGTTACTATTAATAGATTTCAAAACAATAACATTCAACATTCAATATTACATAATTATAATAATATACTCTAGTGAAATGCACTCATTTCACTGGTCGAGAGTGTTGCACGTGCGGGTAAACATCCCAAAAAAATAATTAACACCTGCAAAATTATTATGAACGTGTATTAATTATGCGCACTTTAACCGTTCACCCTACATTTCAGTAGCGTATATAATACATGAATAACAAATACAGACTTATGTTTCGGTCAATATTTTAAAAATTATATTGACCTCTTCGTCCCCGGTCAGTGTCATTTCTACGGATTCGTAAAAACACATATTGACCTCAATGTAAGTCTATAACTGTATGATAAATATCCAGTTACAATATAAAAGTTTTTTTTACATATTGCAAACTAAAATAACCCCCACCCCACCCAACCCCACAGACTGTTATTTAAATAGCTCTCAGTTTTTTTTTCATGATTCGTAGGATATTAATTCTCCATTTAATTTCAGTTTCGGCATTTAAATTAAATAATATATATTCATCCTATTTAAACACTCTGGCCCAAATATGTAGCCCATTCATCACGTGTTAGTGCTTTTGAGCTTGTCACCAATGAATATATTTTCAAAAAGACCGGGAGTAAAATATTGGTCTACTGTATTTTTTCTCAATTGTTTTTGAAGAATCTATGACATAGTTAATAGACATAGACAATAATGGTTTTTATGCCACCAAGTTTTCTATACCTGTATTTACAAGTAAGGAAAACATCTACAAACTAAGTAATGTATGCACAGACAAATTGCTTTGAGATGTTTTTGAAAAGCAATGTCATTTTTACAAAATTTAATCATGTTTGTATCTTTTTTCTGAAAGATCGTAATTTTTATGTAGTCCTAGAAGTACCACATTTGATTAAAAGCGGATGCCTATTTTGGAATACTTATTTGAATTGAACCCTGTGAAAATGACTATGATTGAAGCCAATGGACAGTTGATAAAATAAGTCAGTACAGAGCAAATACAACAGGTTTCTGATATATGCATCAGCTGAAATTTAAGTGTCGCGGGGTCAGAAAAATCATTTACCCAGGGCCGAACTCGAACCCGCGACCTCCCGCTTGCAAGTCAGGTGTTCTGCCAACTGAGCTACCCGTGCTGGTGATAGTACGTTAGTAACCATATCACCTGTATCGGTCATATGACATTAGCCTGCTTTAATTGGTGCGTTTTGTGTTCTTTTTTAAGTTTTTTTTTAAACTTTCAGACAGTGTACCGTGATATGCATTTTATATATAATGAGTTGTATAGTGGTGATGAAATTGCTGTGGAGTAAAGGATACTTAAAAACTATACCAGAGACCTCAGAAACCTTTGTTCATACTGCAGCTAAAAGACAAAGACAAGAAATTATAGAAAGAATATCTTCCAACAAGCAAACGTTTTCACAACTGCTCACTGGAAAACAGAACTAAACGTTTTCCAGTAATTAAAGTCCTTGTGAGTATTGACTGCAATAAGCGCAAGCTTGGAAATGTAAGCCTGACGGAACAAACACTTCCTCTTACAGCACTTGCATCACCCTTCAGGTCGGGGAACACCTGGCTCCGCCATTTATTACAGATGGCAACAGGTAAGTAAAAAATATATCAGAATATAATGGCTCAGTTAACACTGTCCACAAACTTTATCAAATATATATATCTCAGTAAAATGGTTGCGCATATATCTGGAATATCTTCATACTAGCAAAGTTACTCTAACTTTGGTGAAAAAAACTTTGCAATGTTCAACGTTTACATGTATATAGTTATCTACGCCATTTAATAAAATAAACTGTGATCCATTGGTGTAATGGTGTTGTATATTATCACTTGTTTGCAATATCTTTATTTTCATTCAATAATTATCATGTTTCTAGATAAATATATTTTCATGAAAGAAGCTGTGACTCATATATTATGTTTCGATTTTGGTAAAGGGCAAACCATAAATTATGAAACGTCAAACGTGACATCTTTAGAATTAAATCAACCTAATAAATCCACTACATAAAGATGAAATAGTAGTGTAGTTTTTAAAAACGATTGAATTATTTTTTATGATAAAGGCATAGGTACATCGTCAGTATACTGCGACCGACAACTACAATCAGAAGGGTACCCATACGAATGTAGTCATGAACAGCTTAGACATACTCTTGTCGTGAAGACACATGGCATATCGGGGGAAAAATTCGTCAGGATCTCTTGTGGCCCCAAAGTTTGAACGGGCTGTCCTGATCATCCGTGATCCTTACGCTTTCATTGTGGCAAATAACCACGTATCACACCTTGACGTAGCCAAAGAAGAAAACTATTTTAAAGAAGGTAAAATATGATCTTACCTTGATTTCATGCGCCCAGGACAACTGAATTGTGTTTTTACTGTGCGTACATGTATATGATTTGATCAAATACAGGTGTGTTGATAAACGATAAATATAAATGATGATTTTTTATAATGAAATAAGGCCACTTATGATCATAGTATCAATAACAATGTACATTTATCGAGTTTTTTTGTGAATCAGATCCAAATCATTTACATGTTGTGGTTAGGGGAGAGAATATGTAGAGGCAAATGTGTTTACAGAATCACGTTCAAATGTGTTTTTCAAATGCAGCTAATTTCCTTAGTATGTTTTTATTTGTAGATGTATTAATCAAACCAAATCATATTATTTGGACGGGTATAATAATACGCTTATATATATAGCTTTTCAATGTCTATATACAACTGGCATTCATTACAAAATGTTATTCAAAATTGTACATTTCCTCTCATTATATGGTATACATTGTTTTTTCCTTCTTCCAGATGCCACTTTCCATATGTGACTTCCCATTCTATGTCTTGTCAAAGCAATTCGATATTTAATAACATTTACTGTATCCTAATAATCTATTCTGGTATCTGAAAGAATCACATTTACGAGGGTTGTTAAAAATGTAGAGGTTTTTGAAATATTCTTTGTTTCTGAATACAATTAAAGTGAAAAATTACTGTATGACATAAAAATGTTTTACCTACACGCTACTTAATTTTCATATATATTTCTTCGACCGAAACGTTTTACGGTTATTTCAAAAACACCATGTAAAATATCCCGGGGCATGTCTATAGCGACGTTGACGTCATAACGTTTCCAACTCCAACGTACCTGTTCTGAGGCGTTTATTTTTTTCAAAGAATTCACCTTTGTATTGCATACATCTTCAATGACGGGTCACCCAATGGTCAAATACAACCCTATACCATTCACCGTCATGTTATGCGATGTACTGAGTTACATGTTTTAATTCTTCGACTGAACAGAATCGCCACCCTTTTAAGTGCGTCCATAGTGTCAACCCTCGTTTTGGGTAGTTCTTTCTATTAATGAAACTTAATACCCACGAGGGTACTCTCATACAAAATTCCGGAGATACTATAATTTGAACGGTTGTAGTGAAACTTGTTACATTCAGGACTTCAGAAGGAATGAATGAAAATGGTGCTAAAACCTAAAAATTCACGACAAAACTTGTTTTGCAGCAAAACTGCTATCTTCATGCTCAGTATCAAAATGCGTTCTTTGTGAACCAACAGTCGAAAAAGGCACGCATCGAATTATATTCATTCAAAGGATTTGTCTCGTTTCCCCGTTCAGTTCTGTTGACTTGGTCAATTGATTTACATCAGAGAGAATTTCTCTATATAGCGCATGGTTCCGATAAAACATGTTTTAATGTATAATTTTTACAAGTCTATGCCTATAAATGTTTTAAATGTGCTGGTAATTTGTAGCTGATTTCTATTACAGAATGGCGCAGGCGTCAGAAACTGTTTTTGGACTGGTGGCATTATACCAATTATCAATGGCTTGTCAAGTTCCAAGGACCAGTTTATCCCGTTTTGTATTCGAATTTGTTAATGAACACGGAAACAGAACTTAGAAAACTTCTAAACTTCCTACGTGTCGAGTACAAGGAGTCTGATATAGAGTGTGCTATGGAAAATAAAGAAGGGAATTTTCATAGGAAACACTTTGTGTGGACTCGAATACGTGACATTACTGAGTTGTTTAACAGCTCTATGAAGGCAAGAATTGAATCAAGCGTAAAACCACTGGCTTCACATTTAAAGCACAAATATGGCATAAATTGGGTGTATGAAAACCATACTGTGAATACAAGGATCTAAGATAAACAGTGATATGAACACAGTAGTGTTGAAAAACCAAAGTCAAAGTATTATTTAGCATTAAAGATATAATACTTAGGGCCAAGGACATAAAAACATACTATCATGATGAAGAATATTTCACAAGAAAAATAACAGAACACATTAGGCTTTGTATTACACATAACAAACATAAGGAATCAAACAACTTTGTGTACATTATAACCTTATCTTAAACCTTAATAATTTCGATTTTTTTCCAATACTACAAAACAAGGGGGCCATTATGGCCCAAAATCGCTCACCTGAGTCCCATTGCTCAAATTCCGTAATTATAGTTAATATTTTTAGTAATCTGGCTAGTGATTTGAAAGATTATCAACACTTTGTATACAGTATACAGATATTAAAGGAAAACCAGTACTGGAAAGTGCCTATAAACCAATATTATAAATGTTGGTTAGTAAATAAAAGCTCTGTGACAGAAAGTAGAAAAAAAATCTATTTTTAGCCTCGGTGACCTTGACCTTGACTCAGTCACTTCAAACCCCGCCCAAGGGTAGAGGTTCATGCATGGAAATTATATGTCAAATATTAATGATATTGGTCAATAAATGATATATAATAAGGTAAAGAAGAACAATTTCTAGTCTCGATGAGCTTGACATTGGGCTGTTGACCTTAAACCCCATCTAAGGATAGAGGTCTATGTACAGAACCTACATATCAAATATTTAAGATACTGGACAAAAATGAAGGTTCTGTATGGTAAAGTACAAAAATCTACCTTGATACCAGTGATTTCAAAACCTGTCCAAGGATAGAGGAACTTGCAAGTGATATAAATATTCTATATATAAGTTAATGATCAACTAAGGCCTTACGGTTTCTGCTTCTTTCTAAAATGTTTATAAAAACAGGTGACCCATACGGTGGAGCAAATTTTGACCCCATGCAGGGTCATAGTTTGAACAAACTTGGTAGAGGTTTAATAGGCAACACCAAAAATATAAACTCAAGACCTTGTAGGTCCTCATCAAAGAACAAGATTTTCCTATGTAAGTCTATCGAAAATGCCTATTTTGACCCTTTAAGTGGTCTTAACTCTGGGGCCAATGACTGGAACTACCCAGTTCAAAACAGGAACCAGGCTCTACTGCTGGTCAATGTTTTGTATAACTTTGGTTGAAATAAAATAAAAAATATGGGGCAAAAAACTGCATGTGTTGCCCCTATCGGGTGAGGGGAAGGGATAACTCTATAATGCAAAATGGAATAAGGTCATTTCAAAAAAGGAACCAAGATCTTCATATACATGTTCTATGCAAGTCTGGCTCAAACCTTATCAACAATAAAACTTTTATCATGCAGAAAAGGTTAAAATAAGTATGTTTTAGCTCTTTTAGGGGTAATAACTCTGTGATGCATAATGAGGTCAGTCTGCTTCAAGAAAAAACCCAAGATCTATTGATAATACAAGTTCTGTGCAAGTTTGGTTCAATCAAATGAAAATTAAAACTTCTATTGTGCCAACAAGGCAAACAAAAGCCTCTTTTAACATTTCAGTGGCCATATCTCTGTAAGGCACGATTGGATCAGGTCTTTTCAACAAATGAACCGAGATCTACTGGTAATATAATTTCTGTGCAAGTCTGGTTCAAATCAAATCAAAATTGAAACTTCTATCGTGCAGACAACAAATTGTCGACGCACGCATTGACGACGGACAACAAACATCAGTTACCATGACAACAGAGCAGTCTGATGAGCTAAAAACAAAATTTAAATACCAGCAACGACTTAGCGCAGTGCTGCTGCTACTACTACCACAGAATTACTACAAAAATTGAAACAACAGAAAATAAACTCACTGAATTGAATATGTGGCTTTCGAAACTCATATCAGAGTGCGATCCCAAATCATGAGAGGCACTACGTGTAATCAATATATTGGCTTAGATCAGTATGGACAATGAAATTCTAACACTTTATATTGGCATTTTGTGTAAAACGAGTAGACTAGCGTTGTGCTTGAGTTGTTTTCTATGGCTTGCACTGAAAAGAATAATAAGAACTTTAAATGATTTTTATTATGTTTAATTACGAAATATTGTAAAGGTTTTTTAAAAATAACTGCAGGAACACCTTCTCGTATTTCATTACCTTCAGTACATTTTCGGCTTTTTCTGTTCATTTTCACGTTAACTTTTAGCTTTATGATTGTAATTTAGCTGAGTTTGTGCGCCAGACGAGTTTTGTAAACAAGTCACATATATGTATACAACTTACAGTTTGGTCAACTACACACTTCCACATTCATCAATGTTATTCAGTGATATACTGGATTAGAATGAACTAAGGTTTCTTTTAAGGTTTCTATCCTTAACAGTGCCGTAGCCACACTGAGGCAAACCGAGGCAGTTGCCTCGGTTAAAATTTGAAAAGTTGATAATAAATGTATTTAAAATCTTGCAAAGAACATAAAATTTTCTTATTTTTTACCAAATGTAAAATTTACTAAAATTGTATAAAGATGATTAAATTCAGAATGACAAAAAGCTTGTCCTAAAGTGCTCGAAAACACACCAGAGACGTTATAGGTAAAAAAAAAATTTCCGGAGGAGCATGCCCCCGAACCCCCCTAATTTGCCTCGGTCAAAAAACAGGTCTGGTTACGCCATTGCTTAAAATTTCAGAAAATGTTCAGACTTTTACTAGCCCTTTAAATATTAAACAACATTGATTTAAGCTTGAAATCTTATATATAATAAAACGACTATCAGAATGAACAGACATTTTATGTAATGAAAAGGAAGTTATGTAGTGTGTATGAAAGAGATTTTAAGTTTCAATATTAGAGAGATATCCTATATTTCAAAACGACTTTGAAATCAAATTGGTTAGCAAGCTGTATTGGAAATAACAGTTGAAACTTACAGTAGCGGAAATATACCAGTCTGTTTTGAAACTTACAGCAGCGGAAATATACCAGTCTGTTTTGAAACTTACAGTAGCGGAAATATACCAGTCTGTTTTGGCGTTTGGGTGGCACTGGCTCATAGTTGCTGGCAAAAAAACTTTTTGCTGCACATATATGTATTTACAAGTGGAACCATTAAAAGTTGTAGCAAACGTAACGCTAATCACTGTTCTCGATTTTTCTTGTTTTCTCAAATAAATCTTTTCTAGATGAATTTAATACAAGAGTAAAATTCGTGTCACATGTTTATCAAATTACAGCTTCTGATAAGCGCGATGATAAAACTCAATAAAGAACATGAAACATCTTCAGCTGCTAGAAAGACTAGAGAATCGTATATGAATGATAGTTAGATATTATGTTACACCTTATTTCTAAACCTCCAATGGTCAAAATGCACCATTTAATATTGCGTAAATATTTATTGAATCTTCCACAATTTCTCTGCAACACCAATCCCTGCAGCCAATTTTGACTCCTACCCATTTCGGCCCAATACATTTTTTCGGGTCATTTTGGTCATAAGACATTTCGGTCATAAGACATCGGCCTAGAATGGAAGACCATTCGATGTCATTATTTTCTTTGACCCAAATTTGAGTACACGCTAGAAGACGAAAATTTTACGAAAAAGAAATTTTATTATGATAAACAAGGACGAGTTATTATAATACCTTAAGAAACAAATTTAACAATTTTACGCCGAAAAACTATGATGTTCAATATAGTGGGATCATTTTGCAATGTACTTTTGCAGGGCCGGATCCAGAAATTCTGACTGGGGGGGCTTGGGGGAAGGTACGGAAGGGGGTAACCCCCTTCCATAGGGGGGGTTTGGGGGGCCTCCCCCAAGAAAATTTTTAACAAAAGGTGGAGTAAATGGCTCATTTTGGTGCATTTTAGGCATAAAAATATAATGAAATTTGTGTGAGAATTTAAAGGAATATACTGGTATTCTTTGAAATGTTCAACTAAAGCAAAAAACTTTTTTTCATTTTATATTTATAAAGTCCCCTGAAACAAATAATTTATCAATAAATTAATTGGCATAACAAATAACACCGTCATCACATTATCCAATCTCCTCGCAGTGATCTCCCCATCATTCTTTGGAAAGATCTCTGCAGACACGGGTTAACCTTAACTGGATTTCAGCTGGTTTGTTTAGTAACAGTTGGAATTGCATTGATTAAACATGCCTGGCTGTAATGAAATTTTTTTTTTAAAATGTAACTTGAAAAAAAAGTTTAAAATTTTGTTTATTTACTTTCGACCATCATCACGTGACATGACTGTCGGCAGTGATTACTGTACTGAAAGTATGGAAGGGAAGTAACCGCTGTGTGGAGTTTGCACCATTCGGAACACCTCGGGCGGCTTCAATTAGTCTTTATACCAAGTTTTCGGAAAAAGCCAAGTTGTTACCACTTCAGTTTGCACAATATCATCAGGCAACTGATCATGGTCAGCAGACGCTCATTTAACAACTTTATCAAATACGTCAATGTTACTAGACGCTTGAAAACTATACATCATGATCAGTCTGGAGAACTCTCGGATAATCCGTGCCACCGAATATACGGTATATTGTGTAATATACACGGCTATAAAGTTGCGAACTCGTTATCAGTTGTTACGCAATATTGCATGACCATTGCAAATTGAAAGGTTGACTGTGTTTCTGTTTCGAGGTGAAAAGAGCTGAAAAAAATGTTTTAGAGTCTTAAAAAATGAGCCCTTTTATTTTTTTTTACAAACGGGCCAGCTGGGGGGGGGAGGGCGGGGGGGGGGGGGGGGGGCTTGGGCCCCATAAGCCCCCCCCCGGTAAATCCGTGCCTGCTTTTGCATATAAAACAAAAAAAAAGACCATCAAATATTTCAATGACTTTTGGAAAACAAAATTGTGCCGTAATTAGAAAAAATAGTTGATCTAAGAAACAAAGGAAAGTAAAAAATTAAAGAAATGTAATAATGATGTTAAAGAGCATTTTACCCCGGAGTCTGGATTCCCGTGTTCGCCCCCCTCTTTGGTCGCCATCGATGCAAGATGTTAAAGTTGCAGTCGATTGAAAAAAAAAATCTTAAACACGGTAACTGTTATTCTCGTATATTGCAAAACTGCTGACTTAAGGTGAGATGGAATTGTTACGGTAGCAGAATTAAAAATTAATAATGAACGTGGAGAAAATCTGTGGTTTCCTGGCTAAAGACAATTAAAACTGAAATAAAGGGGGCTAGTACTCAGATTTTTAAAAACATCCACATGTAAAACTATTCAGGCACAGTCATATATAAGTACTTCGTGCGCAAGAAAACAAATTGAAAAAGAAATTACAAATCTTGAAATTCAGTTTTTCCATACACTTATCTTTCAAGTGATGGAGGGTTAAACTTAAAACTTTGAAAATCTCGTTTAAACTCTTTGCCATAATTATTTTGCTCAATTGTTGAATGGTTTCATATCCGTTTAAATACCTTAATTTCTGGAGTATCACTATGACACATTTCTACGCGTGGAGTCAAATCTGACTTTGGACGCACATCCAGAGTTATTCAGATGCTAAAGTCACTTAAATGGCGCCGACTAGATCTTCGTCGTATTGGATTGTAGGCTCTTCTTGATGTATAAAATCACATGCTGAGCTATAGGTTACTCCCAACCCAGGCAGACTACTACAAATTCTCCTTCAAGTATAGGAACGTTGAATGTTGTTGTTTTGAAATCTATTAATAGTAACAAATAACTGATAAGAGATACAGGTAACTTTTTGACGGTTGGCAAAAATATGGCGGTTGATAAAAATGCAAAACATTGTAATTTTGTAATTACAGTTACAAAGTCATTTTTCATCAAATAATTCAATATTTTATGTCATTTAAAAGATCTGTAAACTCATATTTTAAATATTAAAAAAATAATTGTCAAAACTGTTTACTTTTTTGTTTGTAAATGGTTAAACATAGTGAATCTGAGCAGGGCTTTAATTTACCTTTAAATTAAAGCCCTGATCTGAGCTGCTAGAAAAATGCTGAAATGATAGGTATAAATTAGTTTAGTTTTTTCTTTCAAAGCAAAAATTCAAAATCTGCTTATATTTTCAAAATATGAATTCAAAGAGCTTTCAAATGATTTAAGAATCTTAAAATTCGGCTGACAAAGAAAAAAGTTATATAAAATTAAAAATTCTGCTGCTATCAAATGTATATAAATATTGGTTCCTTTTGCCAACCAGTAGTTCAGCTATATTTTGGTAACAGGTGCTTGTGATGTCATCAGTCAATGTGCCTATTCCCAAGAACAGTTTTCCACTGGAACAGCAGAATATGTAACGATTCGCCACAATAACGATTCACCACAATAACGATTCGCCACAGAAATTCACGATTCACCACAAGTTAGTTAACGATTCGCCACAAAGTAATAACGATTCGCCACAATTTCAAATAAGTGTAAGGAGTACAAATTTTAATCAGTTAACGACTTGCCACAAAGTAATATAACGATTCCTCACAGCTTTCAAAATAGAAAAATAATTACAAATTTATGAATTTGATGAAGGGCATTGCGTCCTGGAAAAAGGGCATGGCGCCGCACCATGCTAATTTGCTTTAGATTTAACTCTTGTAAATGTGTGTGATATGCAATTTACTTTGTCACAATTGTGTGCAATTGTATTATATATTTATGCTAAATAAATTAATTGCTTTGTTTTCTTAGTTATTACGCGAATATAACATGAAAAATGCAAGTTGTTTTTTAACAAACTCGATTTTTTTTCAAGTGCAGAAAAAAGTCCGTGTCCATAAATTGATTACATTTTTACTCACCGATGGAAGACATGTCTACACAGATATATACAAGGTGAACAATCAATTGGGTTTATTAAGTAAAGGGAAAAGTCGACTCTTCGATGCATTGATTGTATTTTATTACTACATTCATAATTTCTTTTTTATAAAATAAATCCTTTACTGCATACAACTTTTACACATTTTTGAAGTATATATACATTTTATTTAAAAAACACTTCACTTTTTTTAAAGTTCACTTAAACTGGTCCGTATATGTATGAACACCTTTTCAAGAGGTTACAGGTCTGATTTTCCCCCGACGGTACGCCTCCAAAATTTGCTGCCCAATTGTTCCCTGAATGGATTTGTCATTTTTGTTTGAGAACGTTTCATTTGTCTTTTTTGTCAATTACAGTCAAAGATAAACTTTCAACGCATATTTCTTGTACGTAAGGTTTCTTTTGTTCATTATCTAGAAAAAAAAGTTATATATAGTTATTATTAGGTCATGGATTAAACACACCTTGCGGGCGTTACTACTGTTACATGACACATAAATGCTTAATCAACACCTATATTAATGACATGATTATTTAATTAGCTTAGGGTCTTTCATACGATCTTACGTCATGGATTAAGTCTCTAACAGGCAATCCTACTGTGACATTTCACGAGTCTTAAAGTACAGTAAAATACAATACCAATTAACACCTATATAAATGACAAGGTTATATGATTAACTTCACTAATCCCTTCAAATGAACGCAGTACCATCGTCAAAAAAAAACAAACAAAAAAACAAAAAAAATATTTTGATTTTGAAATTAATTTGTGCATTATTTACTATGAAAACCTTTAATAATTCATATTATACATACAATTTTATATTACATTCTTTTAATTAACTTCAGTCCCTTTTTTTAGGATGTTGTTCACGCCTAACAAAAACAGAACACATACATTTAATTAACATTTTCTTTTATGATGGTTTAATACAAAGATACAGAGAACATCCCATTCACCCTGGTTCTTCTGCATGCTCAGTGTCAGCACTGATACATGGGACCTCGGTTTAACGTCTCATCCGAAAGACAATTAGTAATGTTTGAGGAGGAGCGGGGGATCGATCTCGGACCCCAGGGTTCCCAGTTCAGCGCCACATAACCACTGATCCGCTCCAAAAAATGGTTAATTAATTTGTTTTTGCGTATTTATACTACTCGTTAACCAAGAATATTTATCACTCAGCGACACGTTTCTTACATTATTCATAATTATATAACAAACTGTGCACAATTATATTTGAACTTTCAATCAAGGTACTTTTTAACAGTAATAATAAGGAATATGATTATCACTTTAAAACTTTAATGTACAATGATTAAAAACACAATTTTGATTGATGTGTCATCGAACCGATCGATCATTCGGATAAATGTGATATTTTCAGCATTCGTATTTTCCACATCAATAATGAGATAAATGTGCGACGTTTTATTATAATGAAGCTATTACAAACCAAAATTTCTTTTTCCAAACATTTATTTTCTTCAAATTACTATACAAAAATAAATGAAAAACGTAAGTACAACAAAAATATTTTATTTTATTACTTTGTGGTGAATCGTTATTTCTTTGTGGCGAGTCGTTATTACTCTATGGTGAATCGTTATATGAACCTGTGGCGAATCGTTAGTGGCGAATCGTTATTGTGGCGAATCGTTACATTTTCGAACAGCCTACCCCCTAATATTATCACATTGCCCACACTAACTAGTTTAAGTGGCGGCGTGGCCGAGTGGTTAACACGTCGGACTAGTAGTCAAAGGGTTGCTAGCCGAACGGGTTCAAACCCAGTCAGGGTCAAGCCGTTGTTTCCTTGAACAAGAAACTTTACACTCATTGCTTAGTACTGGTTAGTTCCAGGAACGGATTCGAGAGTGTGTCTATGAGCTAAAAGCTTCCTACACAATCGAACTAAGATAAATTTAGTATAAACTAACCAGTTCATATAAGGTATGCCAGATTGTTTTTACTTTTAACAAACCCTCTACATTTTCTATTTTATTTCAAATGTATATAATATTTTGCATACGTCTTCTTCTATTTCACTTTTTAACACTTCTTAGTGGCTTGACGCACCAACTGTCTACATCCTCGCGAGGGGTTTGACAGAGGAGAAAGACAGATAGATAGATTTCAGGTCGAATAGAGACAATGGCCAATTTAAAATTTCACATGTTTCGAACGAAGAGTTTGCTTCTTTGCAAATGTTATTATTTCAAAAAGTTTTTCGTCTATTTTCTTGTTATCTCAATCAGTTTTCGAATGCATTAACAAAACTAATTTGTTGCTATTGCATAGTTATTGATTTTAGTTAATTGAAGCCATTTTATAAGGGAAGTAACTCTAGTAAAAATGTGAAGAATCAACTAAATGTAGGAATTTGAAAGAAAATAAGAGAACATGACTACGATTAGACAATTTACCTGTGATGACTTATTTAGGTTCAATAATGTGTAAGTAAATTTGAATGATCTGTTTAATTTATCATTGTATTTTAGTTATTAGTTAAATTTAAGTTTACCCTGAAAGTGTTGGTATATTCGGATATCAATAAGGAACGTGAATTTTCTTGATCTGCTACATTTGACAGATTTTAGCACAGTGTAAAATAATGGCATTAGTACAGCTTTGATCCAATAAGTTTTTATTTACCCCTCTTTTGCAATGTACTTAAAAGATACCAGTACTGGCTTTGTTTTATTACCAAACTAGTGTTATTTCAGACGAATTATTTAGCTTTTCATTTGGAAGTTTATAATGTGTACTAAGGTTATTGACAATCAGAAGTGTAAATCAGTATCTTAAAATGGAAAGCATACCTATAATTATAACCAGGCCTCAATCTACATCTACTGTGTAACCCAACAATTGATTTCCGATTATGACTAGGTGTTTAATGCGCTAATAGTCAGGGAACAAGCTGTTAAAGAAGTTTATGTTACATGTGTTAAAAGATTAAAAGATAATCCATAATTCTGTTTCAGCACTAAATACTGTCACGCATGCACACTCATATTGAAGATTTTCTTGATCTGAATTAAACATTTTTCTGAGAGCGCACATGTGTATTTTTAAAGCCATCCTTTTCCCCAAGTCCAGAACCCATATAAGCAGTATGTTACGAGTGGACAGGTTAGTTTCATTTATGAGCATTTTAGGCATCCATTTTCATTTGGACGTTTATAAGGTACCCTAAACATCATGACAGATCATGCCATTGAGGAGTACACATCAGTATTCCGATCAGTCTTCGATGGTCTGGCCATGGCTGGACCACTTTTTTGTCTGAGCAGCCGAGCATGGTAATTGGCAGTACATCTTGCATGTATTTTGATTTTCAAAAAAATTCCATCTTTTGGGTATGTTTATCATTCCATTTTGATTGGTGCAATTATCAGTATCACACAAATGCTTAACTGCTCGCCAATAAATAAACTTCAGTTAATCAGAATGATTATTTAAATATTGAGATCATTCTGAATAGAGAATATATAAAGATACAGCAACTGGTTTATCTTTAATCCAGTAAGATTAAAAGAAAAATATTGTGTGATTTGAGGTATAAACAATAAAATTTTTGTCGCAGTGTAATAAAAAATCGTCAGAAAAGTTATTATTTTTTTTAATGTAATAGTTGTAATACAGTCCTTGAATTTAGCCACTGGACTGAAGACTGAGTCCACCAAAATGGTTGACGGTCCAGTAAAAAATTACTAATCAGTGGTCTGACTGTCCTGTGAGTCTTTGCACAGATATTTTGACTAAGTAGAGAAACAACTTTTACTTTAAAGCATATATAAAGGGGTTTGTAAATTATTTAATAGCCTGCGTGTAATATTGTTCACAGTTAATCGGCCATGTTAATTACCATTCAGTCCAGTCATATTATTACATGTACCTAGACTGGACCAAATGCTTCAAAAATTTATTTGTGAAGACTGATAATAGAAATAGTTGGTTTCATGCACTGTCTGTAACTGGAGCTATCTTCAAAGACACAAAAATTACAAATCAGTATGATGAATTTAGCTGAGAAAAAGAAAATTTCTTGAAATTGAAAACCAAGTATGCACTCAAAATGCAGTAAGAACGCATCTAGGGGCATCTCAATTCTTACACCCCACCCATGATACAAAAACGGGGATATCCCTTTGGAACTCCTCGTCCTATGGCCTGACCTCTTTTCTTGAAGTGTACTAAAGCGGAGTGGATACCGAGACTAGTACTGTCTTCAAACTTATTAAACCTGATTTTAGGAAATATTGAGCAAATCTTCTAAGCACTGGCATTAAATATTCAGTTGACCAAAATAGTACTTTGAGGACTGTTGGCAGATTTGTTAAGGAAATAACTGTTCAAAATCTGTAAAAATAAAATCAACTAGCTAGTACTGCAGTCTGCTCCTTTGACATGAGCTTAAAAAATACTGAGATAATTAGTAAAGGACTGTTGTGACAAGATTTTTGTCCCATATTAACATGATGTTTATCATTAATCACAGGTAATAAATAAAACTTGTGTAAGCTTCCAAGGCTGCTTACTTGTAGAATAATCTTTCAACTTTGTGAAAATCTCGACTAGCATTGAAAATGTTATAATTTATCAGTTTCCTTGTGATTTAAGCAGTGTGTATTGAAAATCAATAAAAATCAGACTGCACTTGATCATATGTTTGGTTGTTCCAGTCAATGAGTTTGGTCTAAAATAAACACCCTCTCTAATAGGTAATTTGAGCATTGTACACTGTTATCAAGACATTTTGATATTGCAACAGTAATTCACAGTTTGTGTTAATTAGGTTTTGGATCTCAGTTCTTGATGATTATGTTATTGATGATTTCATTTCATTTAGAAAGGATAATGTCACATTACATGTGATAAAATGTTTGCACCCAAAAAAATACCCACAATGTATTGAAAACTTGGCACCTATGTTGAACCTGGGAACAATATTAGGTCCCAGGTTGAACATGTGCTGAAATAAGGCAGTTTGCTTTGACTGATTAAGTTTATCAAATGATTAATAATGTATGCTATTTTATTTTATCATGCTTTCAGGAATTTGGACCCACTCACAGAAACTGTATCCTTGCCCTTCGGAATGATTTATTTTATTCCAGAACTAGTTGATATGTATCTTACAACTAATGTTGTTGGAAGATACTTGAACTTTATGTTTAGATAAGGCTATATGGGGACAAAAGTGTCGAAGTCTTTTGGATAGTGTTCATTGAGCCTGTAAGTAGATAGGGAATTGCTTGCAGTTGAGAGTTAATGAGTTGGAATGGTAGGGTCCAAGTACAGTTCCCAGATAAATAAAACTGTAGATTACTTAGAGCTTTGTAATTTGATGTGTGGCATCCCCTAGTAGACCTCTACCAAGATTGTTTATATTATGTCCCCGGGATCAAAATAAGCCAGAAATCACTTTGTTTTGCATATACTTATATAGCAAAAACTTCTTACGGGAGAGCATAAAGCCTAAAAATTTACCATTTATTGGATAAGTAGAGTGTAGGTATTTCTTGCCCCATGCACGGGACCCCATCCCTTGATCATTAACCCCCTGTTTTCTTTTTTTCTCATTTATTCTTTTTGCTTCCCCCCACTCACCAATATTTTTTTCATGTTTTTAGCTTACCTGAGCCTGCTCAGGGTGAGCTATTAGGATCGTTGAATGTCTGGCGTGTGTCGTCAACAATTGGACTTAAACAACATCTCCTCCGAAACCACTGAGCCAACATTGATGAAACATGCCTGGGATGTTCCATGCATGAAGCTCTACCAAAGTTGTTCAAAGAATTCAATTCCATCAAGAACTCTGGTTGCTATGGCAACGTAAAGGAAAAACTTTGAAAATCTTCTTGTCTGAAACCACAAGGCCCTTAGCCTTAAGATTTGGTATGTAGCATTGTCTACAAGTAGTAGACCTCTATCAAGTTTGTTCAAATTATGCCCCTGGGGTCAAATTTGGACCATTTGTATTTTTTTCAAGATGATTTCGAAAACATTATTCCTTGACCTATATTTTTGACCTACTGACCTACTTTTTTTGTTTTTAAAGCTACAGCAATGAAATTTGGACCGTGCGCTCAGTTTTTCATTTTGATTTTAAAAATGTCATCGCATGACCTTTACTTTTGACCTACTGACCTACTTTTTGTTTTCGGAGCTATGGCAATGAAATTTGGATCATGTATACAGTTTTTTGTTCCAATTTCAAAAACGTCATATCATGACCTATATTTTTGACCTACTGACCTACTTTTTTTGTTTTTTAGCAACAGCAATGAAATTTAAACTCTGTGCACAGTTTTTCGTTTTGATTTCAAAAATGCCATTGCATGACCTATATATTTGTCCTGCTGACCTTCTTTTTGTTTTTGGAGCTATGGCAATGAAATTTAGACCATGTGTACAGTTTTTTGTTCCGATTTCAAAAAGGTCATTGCATGGCCTACATTTTTGACCTACTGACCTACTTTTTTGTTTTTTAGCTACAGCAATGAAATTTGGACCATGTGTATAGTTTTTTGTTCCGATTTCAAAAATGCCATTCCATGACCTATATATTTGCTCTACTGACCTTCTTTTTGTTTTTGGAGCTATGACAATGAAATTTAGACCATGTGTACAGTTTTTTGTTCCGATTTCAAAAAGGTCATTGCATGACCTATATTTTTTGACCTACTGACCTACTTTTTGTTTTTGGATCTATGGCAATGAAATTTGGACCATGTGTACAGTTTTTTGTTCCGATTTCAAAAATGTCATCGCATGACCTATATTTTGGACCTACTGACCTACTTTTTGTTTTTGGAGCTATGGCAATGAAATTTGGAGCATATGTACGGTTTTTTGTTCTGATTTCAAAAATGTCATTGCATGACCTACATTTTTGACCTACTGGCCTTTTTTTTTCGTTTTTGGAGCTACGGCAATGAAATTTGGACCATGTGTACAGTTTTTTTGTTCCGATTTCAAAAACATCATAGCATGACCAATATTTTTGACCTACTTTTTGTTTTAAAGCTACAGCAAATTTTTCCCTGCATGGATCCTATATTCCGTGGGTAGGGTTTGAGGTCACTGGGCTAAGGTCAAGGTCACCATAGCTTATGATAGATATTTCTACTTTTTGTCATAGAGCCTGTATTTATTGACTGATATTTTACATGTTTACATATTTATATTTACATTACTTACTTACATATTTTCAATTAAAACATGAAATACTGCTTAACAGCAAACCTACAGCCAAAATACTCAGGTCAGCGATCTAGGGCCAACATGGCCCTCTTGTTAGTTTTTTGGATGGTAAAGTACTTGCTGCCCCAACCATAAGGATCTCGGAGTGTTCAGCAGTGTTTTGTGGGGACAAACTATTGGTCATCAGCTTGGATCAGTAAAAAACATGATCAGAGGTCACATCTTTTCAAATCATTTTGTAACTTGGTTGGAATGTTTGCCTTTGATGGAGTTAAAGCCAGGTCATGTAAAAAAAAAAAGTAACCTTCTCAGATCAGTGGAAAACCAGGCTATAGATTGAAACTAAGTTACTTCATTGTCTGAATAAAATGTTATATTTGATCATTATGTTTTCAGTAAGGACAGCGGTACTCTGGTGAGTGATATAAAGCTGTCATTTCCCTTGTGTTATACACATGTACAGTTTAGCAGAATATTAAAGAATGTTTTTCTCTTTTTTTCTCTCTATTTCTGCCCCCATTACTTCCACATGAAATTTATTTCTAATATATGTAACTCTTCTATGCCTATATTGAATTCTAAGTTGAGTTATCTCTCCTTAACTATTCAAAGTATGGCTTACCATTCTACATGCAGTATATGGCCCACTGGCCAGAATATTTCCAGGTAGCCGAGTCACCTTCTGGAGAAATAATGGGTTACAGTAAGTTTATATACAAAATGTAAAGAAAGTTTTGCTGCCTGCTGAAGTTGATTTAGGTTGTTTTCAGAAAATTTACAACTCTGATGGTCATAAATACATAATTAAGATACATGTCTGTGTCCATAACCTAAAGTTTAACTTATAGATTATGGAGTTTGTAAGTTGAAAAGAAGGGATTTATCAGGCTGTCCAAAAAAAAAAAAAATTACAACTAGCTGTGGTCTGGTGGTAGAAGGTCAGAGTTCTTTTATTCCCAAAGTGAAATTCTGTAGTGCTTTTTGAACTCAAGACATCACTCGTCTAAAGAAGTTCACATTAATTGCTGCAACTTTTAATTGCTAGAACTTCTCTGCATACAATGTAAAATGTTTAAGCTAAAAGTGAACAGAAATGTGACATTGACTGTTCATAGATAATGTAACAATGACATTGACATTAAATTGTAGAAGAAATTTTTCAAAAAAGTTCTAAATGCTTAAAACGAAAGAAGCGGAAAGCACTGTTTCACATTCCCCGCACTGTTTTATCAGTGTTTTTTCTGCAATTCAGTGCAGTGAGTAGAAAATTTCTAGACAAACCTTTACATTTTTTCAGTAATGGGTAAAGCAGAGGGTAATGGTGACCAGTGGCATGGACACGTCACAGCACTAACTGTAGCACCAGAATTTAGAAGGCTTGGACTGGCAGCTAAACTGATGAACAACCTGGAGGAAATCTCAGAAAAGTAAGCAGTAGTACTTTTCTCAGAGAAGTTTCCAGTAAATATAAAAATCTGGTTACAGAAGCATGACTGTTTGATATTGTTCTGTCTAGTATGCACCAGCTTATATCTATATTTAGGCCTCTGACAGAAGCCCCAGGGAAGAAGAACTTTGGCAAAATTGTCTAGAGTGCAATTCATGCCACTAGGAGGTGCATGACTTTAAATCTAATGAGGGCCAGAATTTTTCTAGTGAATTGCATCTTTGTATTATGTACAAAAATTCCTAAGATAGGGGCTTGTCCGACATTGTCAGTTACTGGACTTAGTAAAAACTTACAATGTTGTGCGACTTAAAGATCAAGTGCACATGCTTTGATAAATTCATTTACGGACAATCAAAGAATTGATTCTCTTGCTCAGTGTTGTAGAGCTTTTCATACAACTTATGACCCTGCTGGCATAAGTTCGAATTCTGAGGACTAGGATTATTATGATTTTTTGGTCCATTGTTTACAGACAGAAGTTAGTAAGAATATACAAGTGTATATTTCATAATAATGATAAAAAAAACATTACATGATCTTATTTCAGTACAAGAAAATAGATGCAGTAATAATATATGATTAGTCATTAGGTGTACATGTACACTTGTAGAAATTGTATTATCTTATGATACCATGCAGTCATCTGTCCTACCATCTGATAGAATACAGGCACAGTATGTAGGACATTTCTGTAAGGAGAAAAGTTACAGGTCATCAAAGTTACTTTTTCCAAAGTGAAGTGAATGTCTGTGAAGTTCTCAATTTATTGCAACAGAGACATCAGATTTTCACTGTTCCTAAAATTACAGCTTTAAATGTCTTGAGCCATGCATAAAGCAAGACATATGGTCTTCATTATTAAACTGAATTGAAGTGACTGTCACTATAGAAGGGATTAAGGCTCTCAAGTTTCAAAGTCTATATCATATTGTAAATTTATTTCAGTTCCATCTGTATATTTGAAGACTTGTAAAGATAAAGGGTGTATAAACCTCACCGTTCTGGAGGCAACAGTACTGACTCTCCCTGTATGAACAGTTAAGACCAAGATCAGCTTGTAAATCAATGCAGTCTGATCATGGTCTGCACTATTTGTCATTCAGTCAGTAAATTTTCAGTAAGCACCCCCATAAACAATTAATGGTTCTGTCCAAATTGAAAGATGGGTAAGTCCATTTTAGATATTTCACAGTGTTAGTGTTAAACTGCTCTGTTGTAATCCTTCAGGAAAAGATGTTACTTTGTTGATCTGTTTGTACGAGTGTCAAACAAGGTTGCTGTGGACATGTATAACAAGCTTGGTTATAGTGTGTATAGAAGAGTTATAGAATATTACTCAGGAGAGGTGGACGAGGACGCATTTGGTAAGTGGTTAATCTAAGAATGATTCCAGTTGGTAAACCACAGTGACTGTTTCTCTCTGTTCCACAGAGGTATATAGGGTCATAAGTGTAGCAGATAGACTGACCTGAATGTTTATTTTCAGAGGTTGTCCATTTCTTTGACACTGTTACCAGTTTGGCATTGTGGTTATGAAAATTCCTTACAATGTAACTGAAGTATAAAGAGATGTTACATTAGAACTTACCAAAAGAACATTTGACAGAGTAGCTAATACTAGTTTCTAGTAAACTTTGCAATGTGTTGTTTTTATATGTATCACAGTCAATAATGTTTCCTATTTGACCATTTCTGAAATATATGGTGCATGATTGGCATATGAGGTGATTGTTATCTAAATTTTTACTTCGTGAAATAAGTTTTCTTCTCTATCTATACAGACTTAACTTTGCCTGCGCTATTAACTGTTCTGTTTAAATAAAAAAAAAATGAAAAATAAAAAAAAAAAAACCCTTAAATCCTTTCATTTGATTATATTTCAAATAAATACCATTATGCTGGATGTGAATGTCCTGCTCTGAACAAAAGTAATTTTATTTACCTTATTCATTTTTTGAAGCAAGACTGAAATAAGAAATATCTTTGAAAAAGATGATTGGCATAGATACAGAACAAAATTAATGCCCCATAAGTGTATAGTTTTCGGACATTAGTAAATATTGAATGTGCATAGTAATCGAAGGTCCTGTTTCCATAACAGTTTAGGCCATAATAATAAAAGGTTGACATTGGCAATTATTGAATGTACATAGTAATCAAATGTCCCATTTCCATAACAGTTTAGGCTATGGTAAAAAAAGGTTGAGTTTAATGCTAAAAATTTCTATATCATTTTCAGTGAAATGAATTAAATATTTAGTCATATTTATTATGTATATTTATTCCATTTAATATGATTTTTGATGGTTGAAATGTTTTGGTATTTAAATTCAGGACTGTATTAATGTTATTACATTGCATTATTTTCAGATGCAATTAAACTAACAATTACGAATTCTGCCCTTAAAATCACATTTAACCAATGGCAAATTTCCTTCTTCAGCTGAAGATTTTGTATGTAACAAAATCATTTGTTACAAATGTAGGTCAAAATTGAATGAAGTACAGCTATGATGAAAAATGCAAAATGCATGATACATAAATTATTGAAGGAGTTAAATCCATAACATCTATTTATCTTCCTATATTATCTCCCCTTCCTTAGGGTGATACAAAATATTCTAGTACATGTAATATTGCTTACTGTAAAAGAGGAAAATGGTTGAAGTATTAAACATGTCACTTGAGGGCTGTAATTCCTAGAACTGTAAAGAAAACCAAAGAAATTTCAAAATGCTTAACTTACAGTTAAAAAAATACTAATATCACTATTATATAATTTCTGACACTTGTTAGGTTTCATTACTGAATAAAAATATGTGGATTCAGTCTGCTTGTCTGTATTTACTTGTATGTAATTATAGAACAGCTATGTAAAAAATGGTTGCATGTGCTCTACAGAAATAGATAGAACAGTTTCGAATTCTGCTCAAAGCATTTTTTTGTTGTTTTTTGGACTGCCATACACTATGATAGGTGGGCTGAAAAAAAATCCTCGTTTCAAACTACCCTCTACTATTTATAGATGAAAAGATTAGTTTCAGATTCAGTAATGTAAGTGGAATATTTCAGGTGTGTGGTAAAAAAAAACTGTTGTTAGCAAGCCCATCTGCAGATAAATTTCTTTCTGCCACATTCTTTAAGAGCAATTTCAATTACCATGCACTTAAAATGGCCTGTACCAGGTGTAAGAAATGGCCGCAAATTATGTAACAATTACTTGCACATGTTCATTACAGGTGTTTAAAGCAGTATTCAGATGTATTGTAGAGGCGTCTGCATTAACCAGGTGTCAGATACTAATTGGTTTTGAAAAATTTCTTGTGTGCAATCCAAATCTTGAGTATTTTGTACCATTAAATTTTGTTAATGTTTGTTTGACTACATTTTAGTGTGAAATGTAAGTCAATTAAAACAAGTACTGTGTTGCCAATTTAATTAGTGAACAGTGGGTTGATTGCATTGTTTCTCAGGCTTGTTTAATTACTAGTTTGTACAAGAATATCTTTATGCATTTAATGCTTGTAATAATATGAAAGAACAGCAGTTCAAACATAAAATGTCTGCACAGTGAAATAAAGCCAACAGAACTTTATATCAAATTTATTTTAATTATTCAATTTATTTAATTCATTATATTGAGAGGATGATGCTTATAGACTTGAGTAGTTTGTTCAAAAATGTTCCCATTCTTTTCAGATATGCGGAAGGCCTTGTCGAGAGATGTTGAACAAAAGTCTATAATACCTCTTTCCCACCCTGTCAGACCAGAGGACCTAGATTAAACTATGGGCCCTGTATCCTCAGAACTCGGAAGGAAAATATCAGATATTGATAGCAGAATCTATAAATACAGATAACTTATGCTGATCAAGGAGACTTCAGATCTGTACTGTAGATGAATAATAAGGAAATATTTCAGCTGCGCTTAATTACATTATATTTTAGATAAAGATTTAAGATCACTTTATAATATAATGAAATCAGTGATTTGAAGATTTTATTGAGTTCTAAATGCTGAAATTTTCATTTTACTCTCAGAATAATGTAGAATTCATATACAATGTATATATACATCTTGCATAATATATGAGATCATTTTTTTTTTTTTTTTTTTTTTTTTTGAGGATGGGGCAGGGGGATTTTTTGTTTTCAGTGAAAAAGAGTTTATGGGGATACAGGGCTGTATCAAATATTAGGACTGTGTGTGTTCAATTCTTTGTGACTTTGTGTGCATTATGTTCTTCAGACCATAACATATGAACTTTTACTTACATAAATGCATTTCAGATAACCACACTGTATTGAAATGTGATATAAAAACAGAAATAGTGAAGTAAGATCTTACAGTAACAAGTAGTTACATTTATGAAGAATGATTAATGAATATATTAGCAGGCATATAGTGATTATAATGAGTAATGAGTATCTGTAATATTATACATAATGTGAACAAAATATTTCACTAATTATATTTATCATTTGGAATTTAAGAAAATGTTACTTTTAATTACTTGAATATGGAGGTGAGGAACAAACTGGAGACACACAAAGTTTCTCTAATGAATAGCAGCCTAGAAGATGCAAATCTAATTTAAACTTAGAAAATTGTGTTTCTGTTCTTGAATCTGTTTTAGGTATTGGCCACTAATGAGCAAAGATTTATTACATATTGATGTCATGATGTATAACAATGGATTATTTGAATAGATCATGTTTTGAAAACGTCAATAAATTGTGTGATTTATACATTTATTGTGTTCAAATTGTTTTACCCTACAAGGGACTAACCTATATTTTGATGTTTTTCGTAAAGTGTATTCGTAGCCTGAAAATTCTCTAATGAGTGAACCAGTCACTTACCAGACCGGCTTATTATGTTTTGTCTGCAGGGTGACTCCTAATTAAGGTTTGATATCAAACAGTTCTGTTTTGAATTGGTATGCATTGTTAACACTGACTCAGCTAGTACTACTGACATTTGGTAACATTATGTACTAGCATTACTAGTCAACATGTTCAGTGCAATACTGGTGTAATGTAACAGTCTTCAGAAGCATTTAAAGCCATCAGTTGTTTCCGGTATATATATAGTGGGGGGAGTGGGGTGTCAACCAGTGGCAAGTTTTCAAAATGCGATGAGTGTGAAAATGAATGTGCAACAGAGCGTCTGGAGTCGGAGATTATCTGACATCCTTATTCTGCGGCCCTGCAATCCTAATTGCGGTCTCATTTTCGGCCTTAGTTTTAACAATGTGCAACCATTTCATTTCTCTAATTTTTCAATAGCGAGGGTTAAAAAAATAAAGGAAACTGCATTCAATGTATTGAATCTGATTGTTTCATTATGACTGATAAATATTTTGTTTGTGTTTTTAGGTAACTGATGTGTTTAGATTCAACATAGAAATTGATTGTAATTATATATAATTTTGCATATTTTTTTAATATCATATCTTTTTTAATAACGGCTGCAATAGAATTGAAATTTATTACTGCACGTTACAGACAGACTTACAATTCAGACTTTAGTGTTTTTGCAACTTTCTTTGCCATAGAAACATGTTTCACGCTTCTAAAATCATTTGATTAAAACATTAGATTTGATATTTAAAAATGACACCTCATTTAAATAAATGTTTAGAACGTCAACAGTTTGAACAATTCCCCAGAATTCAGAAAATAATATGCCAACAGACGATGTGGATGTTGCTAAATTAACTGTGTATTGCTCTATCTATTTGAGTTTATTTATCGTTGGTACATGTTGACCATTTGACCAAAGCCCAAGGGAGAGGTTAGTTATTTTAAGTTGTTGGGGATAGTGCAAGACAATAAAGCATCTCATTTAAATGGCGCCTCTAGTCCTTTTCCATGCTCAGTGTATAGCACTGATATCTGGGTCCTCATTTTAATATCTCATCCGAAAGAGAGTAAGTAATGGTAGCGGAGGAGCGAAATTTCGATCCCTGGATTACCAGTTCAGCGCGTTACCACTGGGCCACTGGTCCTGTAGGATGCTCGTTTAAATAGACAACATTTAAAAATGCAAAATACAGTGGTTTCATTTCAGATGTGTTAGTGAATATGATTCTCATTGGAAATGTTACTGTTGTAAAATATAAAATTGTAATGCTGTTCTCCTATAAATATTTTCCCTTTTTAGCTCTATTTACTTTATTATTTCTAAAATAAAGGATCTCAGAGGTGATATTTTATAGTGTATTCATTATATCCTGTGCTTGTGAAGACATAATACTATATATTGTTATAAAATTACTTGCTTTGTTTACACACTCTTGGACAGAAACATTAAATATCGCAAAAAATATTGCATCAAGTTGTGATCACATGTAAAATTCAATTATTTGGAATAATCATTTGGATGCTTTTTAAAGCAGTCAACTTGTGGAGGGGGCGGGGATTTCTTGTATTTTTAGACACATATATT
The DNA here is from genome assembly GCA_012932295.1 of Cyclina sinensis. Classification (NCBI taxonomy): domain Eukaryota; kingdom Metazoa; phylum Mollusca; class Bivalvia; order Venerida; family Veneridae; genus Cyclina; species Cyclina sinensis. The sequence goes on from JAAONU010000011.1 coordinate 3,128,033, forward strand.
TCTTACATTTTCCTATACTTTGGAAAGTTTTTCTATATTTTACCACAAAAATGTTGCTCATAAAAAATTAGATGAAAGCTTATATCTCCCAAAACATCTTATGTAGTTGCACAGGAGCGTAACTTCAAGTTTTAAGACTCAAGCGTGGTGTTCGATGGCCATTGGATAGTCTGTTTCCTTTCAAACGATACCAAATAATGAGGGAACTTTAAGCTGTTCTCCCTCTTAATCATTTTAATATCTTAATGACTAAATATTTTAGTAATGTTGAAGAAATACCCTTTTCATCACAAATGATGTCCTGACATTTATTTTTGTTATTATTTCACCCTTGTGCGGATAAAAAAAAATCTTATAAACTTTCATAGGTGTTTTGTACACGAAAGTCTTATTAGGAACGTAAGTTCTTCAAAGAAAGAAATTATAGATATTGTGAATTACCGTTTGTATGTGCATTTGACAATCAGTTTTTTTTTTCTGACGACGGCTCATATATAAACTGAAGAAATAAACTTTTGGATTTTTTGTGAATATTTGAACTTAGTAATGAAATTGATAATGAATCTTTTCTGTCTCTGACTGTCTGTTGGTTTGTTTGTTTGTTAGCAGAGTCTAACAAAGGCAACTCCTAATATAGTTTTTGACGGATTGATTGCATGATTTATACACTAGAGAAAAAGTTTTTTTTTTTTTTTTTTCGATTTGAGCAGTTATGAACCTTGTCATCTATTCATAGACGAAGAACGCAACCTCGTTCAGTTTTTCCACAACAATAGGGCATAATATATTGTCCATTTCTCTTGCAGTTATGGCCCTTTGTCAATTAGTTGGACCCCATACGATTTGCGGAAGTTATGTTTCAAACGTATCCAAACTATTAATCATGAAATAAAATATCCAAAGTGTTGATTTTTCATTTCGATTTCTTCAACCAATTGATGACCTTTGTCAATTATTTTTATACACATACTGTAACCTTTGTAAAACCAGTACCAGTACTTCTGCAGTGTTTTTACATGCTTGCTGGTTGTCTCCCGTCTATCAGACTGTCCATCCGTCCGTTCTTTCGTCAGCAGGATCCTACAAGTGTATATTGATAAAGTTTGTAGTTAAACAAGATTACTAATGTTCTATTGAATGAACACCAGTTATCTTACATCAAATAACCCTTTTCAATTTTCGCCCTTTGGGCGTATATTGTTCCGTCCTTGCGGTGCTTCCTTTTTATATCACTTGCATATATAATCAGTGAGGACTTTTTGTTTGATGTTCCTCCTTCTAGGTGCTTATAAGATTGCAATGATGGTAACTTGTTACGTGACCTGAAAAACCTTGGACTGATTTTTAGTAATATCGATCACAGTTTAATTTTCAATTATTCACGAAAACCCACCTTGTTAATATCAAAATAACCGCATATTCTCAACGAAATTTTATTTTCAATTAATCTAAGCCATAGTCTTGGTTTGTAATTTACCGGTACTCTTTTTATTTCTCCATTAGTGATATCCTCTCCCCGTAGAGCACGGTGTTTCCTTAGGCAAATACACGTAATGCCTCACAATCTGTCGACCCACCTGTACAAAGTAATAGTGATGAAACGTACTTATTCTACCCCCATAAGTTATTATTTCTATCATGGATAATGTGTTGAGAGAAATGTTTTAAATTCAAAAGATAGGAAAAGTATTTTACAACCGAGCTTTAACAAGTTTTTAAGAAACTTACAGGCATATCTTCGTTTATATATTTGGACTTGTACGAAGGGGCTGCATTTTTAGCTCTCCTGTGCAGATCTTAAGGACTGGTCTTTTGTTATAGTCATGCGTGTAAATTAACCAAAACGTGCTTATTGTGATGTCAGCACAGACTGACGTAAGTTGGTATTGCGTTATAATTTTCCGGCGACTAAACATAACTACTACATGCCTAGACTAGCTGTCAATGTGTTGTCTGTAGGCGGATAAGCCAGGTAAGCCAGGGCGTAGAATTAGTTAGGATGCCATTGACCTCGACTTTAAGGAAGTAATTACAGTCACTTGTAGTCCTGCAAGCCATGTCTGTTCTCTAATGTTTCTGAATATGCTCCTAATGACTTGCTTTGAGAGAACTGCAATTATTGTGGTTCTAAAAATCGTTATAGTAAACAATTTGCCTCATATAACAAGGTATTTCAAGTTACTTTCATTTTATAAGGTAAGACCAGTACTTCGTGTCACGTCGCCGGAAATTGACTAGCTAGTGATGTAATCATACAACATTCATAATCAGGTTTGTAAACTTTGCATTAATTATTTCAAGATACTTTGAGCAGTTGAGCAGCACGAGATAGTCTATTTGTCACATTTTAAGTTTGAAAATTCTAACGCTCTGTTAAAGACTTTAGTGAAGTCATTTCGTCTTTGAAAAATAAGTTGGCCAGAAAAGAAAAGTGTCCCTATCTGTACCATACCCTGGCCCTTTCACCAGGCTCTTTCCTTTATATTATACTGGCTAGGTGGTAGTGACTGAAAATACATGTATTGCAACGATAATTGGCCGAAAGCTGCCGTCACATTTGACACCGAGGGCCTTCTTGGTTCCTTGTTTCACATTCTAGACATTTAATGCCTTACGTCCATATACTGAGCTGTATCCTATTTATATCTAGAGAGGCTACTGAAAAGAGTATTTAGTAAAGGTATGTCGCTGTTTCCACCGCACCATGAATCGAACCTAGCACCTACTTTATTCTATAATTCTGCGCAGAGAAGTCATTGGCAGTTGCAAGAAAGCTTAAAAACTTACCTATTCAATGACAAATACGTTTTAACTGTGACACAAATGTTAAATTGAAATTACCAAATGTTCTACAGGGCATCCGAATTAAGCCATGTGTAGGCAGGCAGAGAGTCAAACCCTGACAGTGTGTAAAATCCTTGTTCTCAATGTCTAATGATATTTAAAGTTGTCGACTCTAGAGGCAGCTTTGGACAAATTGTTCTTAGACATTGATATTGAATACTTGTTGACAGTCACAAGTTCAAGTCGGGAGTGGCAGATCATATTCCGTGACATCGCCCTGTCAGCTAAATGGCATATCAGAAAATCGAATTCATTGCCTTATTCCAATTTTCCCAACCTCTGGCTTCCTTTCTCGTTTACGAATGGAATATTCGAATTTGCACTTGGTGTAAATTAAAAACGTTAAATATTTTCACGGACAGTTCTGTCTTAAAAATAAAAGTCTTTACAAAGTTTTGTAGGTCAAATGATAAAAATTCTTAAAATGTCATATATCGTTGTCACAAAATCGGTCACTGAACCTTTCGAAATCACAAAAAATGAGTTTAATAGTTTTCGGGCAAACAATAAAAGTGTCCTTATAATAGTTTACCACGGTCGCGGTTATCTCTCTTCAGAAAGTCAGTAAGTATAAATCATAAATTCTAATTAAGTTTAATCTTCATTCTCCATCGAACGTGGACACTAAGTGTGTAGAAATTGAGGTCAAGTTCTACCGACGGAATTTGAACCAGCGACCTCCGTTGTAGGAGTCAGATACGCTACCGCTGCATAATATTTCGTCAATATCTAGATTCACATGGGTATGAAAACTTGTCATGCATTCATTGATTAAGCTGTCAGTGTTTTGGTCGACAAAACAAAAATCCATGTTAATAGGATTTTTTTATTAAATACTGACTGGTTAAAATATATAAATAAAGTGAACCACAGAAGTATTTACTTGTACTGCGTAATTACACCAAAATAAACATCTTAAGAAAACCATATTGCGCAATATGAAATGAAAATGCCTTAAATAAGTGGATACAAAAATGGGTCAGAGTGATTATTAAAGCATTTGGATGAAATAAAGTGGATTTTTCCGACTTAACATTTATAAAACATTATTCATTTTTATATCCTAGTACCAAGCCTATTTCCAATAGTGATGTATCACAAAAGGTGACAAGAATGTTAATTTAATAAGAATAAAGCCAGCTTCAAATTTCGACGTTTCACGCAAAAGAAATCTTCAAAACAGTTTTTGAATACCGGTAAGAGATAATATACTGCAATATTACGAAAATGATGAAAAGGGAAATTAAACCATTGGGTTTACTAGTAATAGATCCTTCAGCAGAATGCGATCACTGAAGTATTGAATATATCAACAATTTATGCAAAACAATTACAAATACTGGTTTTAGGAAATTGTTCCACCGTATTGCAATTCTATCTTTACAAATTCATTTTTAAAACTGATAATTTCTATTTTGTGTTTTTATGACAAAACACTAAAAACCAGACTCGTTCTCAAGTCCTGTTTCATTCGGATATTCGATTTACAATGTTAAGCCTGATCCGAATGGATTAACAAAAGAATGCTTAAGTTCCCAAAATTTTAGGTCCATGGCACTTCTGTTCGGGTTGTAAAAATGATTATTTTTGTTTGCTACCTCGGTCCAACTGGTTTGACTTAAGAAAAAAAAAGCATTCAATTGTCTTCAGACGAATAGATTTTCATTTGTTTTGGTAATCATTTCTCATTGAACAGTTGCAAATTTATAAGCTCTTTCGTCAAAAAAAATACATCAATCAATACATCAATCAATACATCAATCGTTCAGTTCAGTTCTGTTCTTTGTTGGTTCATGGTTGACAAGATAAAGAGTTCATGGAAGATTATAAAGCCGTATTTCTTTTCCATCTGTTATAAAGTTGCATGCTATAATGAATAAAGATATATCAGATGACAATGCCTGAAAAAAAAGTCTACCTACTCTATAAACGCAGTTGAAACAAATATTTCGAAACTTGGAGTTGTATAATATAAGGCTAGAAATATAATTATACTAAGTTAGTAAAGTGAAATACTTCTAGTGCGACAGACGCTTGCTATCATAGTCCATTCTTTAAAGATTGTTTCTGGAATAGCCCATTTACCAAAAGTTGTTTTTACGATTTTCAATTCGTTAACTGAATTTATCTGAAGTTCAGGTAATGCTCTAAAAATGAAATTACATAGACAAACGGTTATCGTTATTCTGTAATTTTTGAAAAAAGAGATATATTCTTTTTTAAACTTCATTTTGAGTATAATTATTCTTGTAAGTTCCTTTCACTGACAAACACCCAGGAAAGTCTGTATTAAAGAGGTAACGTTCCTTCGCGTGAATCTTCACCAGATTCTTATCTGCATGCATGAACTTAATTCGTTTCTTTTTATCATTTTAGTTAAATTCGAAGGTATGCACATACACGGATTTCCTTGAAAAATCTATACATAGAAATATATTGAATACCACTATTCACGGCCAGACGCCGGTTCATGACTTAAAATGAAATGTCACAAATGCGTCAATGTTGAACTATTTGTTGACATGCCGTGCAATTATTCACACGCCATTGATACAGGGACAGCTGCGCCACTACTAGTGTGTCACAGAATGTCAAAACATGATAAATAAATGTCACACAACATCCAAGTTTGTAAAGGATGAACAAAACAACACATATAAAAAATCACATTTCCAGTTACTTTTGGCCTACACAACATAATTATGTCTATATTCTGCTCTTTCTTACTTGACTCCGGCTCCATTTAGTGTGTTTCCCTATCAAATAGCCATATCTTTTCGAATACATGTTGTAACCTTCGTTTCTCCTCTTCATTCTTTTCTGTCGTTTTTTTCCCTTTCTTTTTGTTTCTTCCCTTTCTTTCTTTCTTCCTTTGGCGCCTTTTTCTTTTATCTTTTTTCTTTTTCTGACGCAGACGACGTTTCTTTGCTCGATCCATATTCGCTAAATATTGTGCATCGACATCTACATTTCCTCTGCCTAGCATCTACCTCATTTGTGTCTGCTCTCTCCATTTCACCGACCAAATTGTTATGGTCAGCTTTCGAACACTCTCCATCATGTAAACGCTTGATTCTTCGAATACTATTACAACTAGCGATCCGTAGATGACAGCGTGAGTCGTACGTTAAACCGTCACTTCCGCAGATCTTTGTGGAGATCCCCTTCCTTTGACTTGCCATGACTTTTACACACAAACGTACTAGGGACACGTACAGATTGGTAGGCCTTGTACATTAATCATGCATACTTTGAACTTCGGGCACTGTCTCTTCTCACAGGGATTGTCTGGAAAATATAAATATTAAAGAAAAGTTTAGTTACAAAAATTTTACAAACAGGGTCTCTCTACGTTTGCAGTTGAAAGCAGTTGTTTTAATAATCGCTACCACGTATATATTTGTCGTGTATTTCATTCTCTTCGGTTTTTTTAGACTGACTAAACTACTTGGAATAAGCAGAATAATTCAGGTCTCTCAGTTGATACTTTTGTACAATGGTAATTATTTTCTCTGCTGCCATTTACATGACTTTTCATTTTAATATTTGTCTAGAACATTGCCTTTGTCAGTCCTAATTATCCAATTAGAACTGGTTAAAAATGTTAATATGGGCAAGAGAAGAGGTCAAATTCGCGGGAAACTAGAAATTTAGCTACTTTATTATAACGAACCTTAATAAGAACCCTTCATTATTTTCCCGGGTTTTAATACAAATAACAAAGTACGATTGCTCATTCAGACAGAATTGCCTTGAATACATAACCGAATGCCAGTATATATGAGAGTTCATTTAGTGAAACACTATCCCTAGAATTATGATTTGATGTTTTCAAAAACAAATATCTCATCATAACCTCAGCAATCGCAATAGCTAACAGGTGTGACTGTAACTGTCTATAATTCTATATGTATGTAGATTTGTTAATCCCTGAACTTTGAAGTCATTTTATGTTGTGGGGATAGTGCAAGATACAGAAAGCATCCCATTCCACAGACACTCCAGATTCTTTTCGAGCTCAGCTTACAGCACCGATACATGGGACTTCGGTCTCACCCGAAAGACCATTAGCAATGTTAATAGAACGAGAAGGGGATCGAACTCGCGACTCCAGGATAACTAAGTCCTTCGCGTTATCACTGGACGATTAATTCACCCAAGGTGTGACTTGGAATAATTGTTTGTAGATAACTACGAACGAAGAAAAGTAACTTCTTATTTTCATTAATCTGGGAAATACATAAAATATAAATGGTAAAACTTATTAACTGTCCCTCGTTATCTATTCGGGAATATTAAACAGATCGACCTGAAATGGTGGTGTTGAACTGATAAATTAAATAAGTACAAATGTAACTATGATATTACAGCCATTATCGTTGTAATTTTGGCTAGCAGAAGTCGGAATTTGTCTATAATTTCTACAACCCTCTAACTCTACTAAATCATAAAAGAAAACACCTGCCAGTGGGTACCATTTGCTATTTTCTTTACTACAACAAGATATTTAATAAAACAAAAAATTGGCATTCTTATAAGACATGGCATGAGGTAAGAACTGTTATAATTATTTTACGAATCGTTTTTATTATCACCCGGTTCAGCATGTTACAAAAGCCTTGAAGAATAAAGATAAAATGTCTGAAGGTTACCATAACTCATAAAGTATTCTCGTATTCCGGCCATTATCTTTGACATGCAAATTTTAATACCTATTATGAGATATATTTATCTCAGGAAGATATATTAGTCTGAAACTCGTGTTTTTTGTCTTCACTACCTACCTCGATGTTTATTGGAATCTCAAATATTTACAAATAAAAGATGTAATGAAATTTTCAATTTTACCTTTCATAACCTTTTTATTAGTTATATGTTTCGCCATCAATAGCTGTATTTTAGACAGTGGGTCACACAGAGAAATAGCTTTTTTTTTTCAATGAACAAAAAATGTATCAGCGATACTAAACCTTACTTTAGTAACTTTTAAACATGACTTAAAATTGTTCTTAGTGTGATTCTTGTGTAATATTTTCTGGTATTTATTTACAAAAAAGTATATAAGAAATAATAATAAAAAGCCACAGTAGTTTTCGATTGAATTTAAACTAGCTGGACTATTTCCATGTTTATCAAAAAAGTTTGATGTTCCCTTAAAACCATCATGCAGCAGCGTCAATGGTTTATGTTTTTTGAAATATTGACAAAAATGCCAGATTTATCACCCACATCATAATTTATGAAAAATACATCAAATAAACAAAGTGATTAACTGAACGACCTTTTCCTTTCTTTTTTTTATCTATATGGCTATGTCTTCTTTCAATTTATTCATTTGATGGTTGAAACTGTGGCCCTCGTTTAAGTTCTTTTTATCGTAAATATTCTGTGTTAAGTCAAGCCTGCGCAATGTTATATTTATTATAACTTTCATTTTTTGTTGTTCATAGTCGTTATCACTATCAATAAAAATTGTTATTTACCCTATTATTTTCTCATAAATATTGTGTTTGATGTTGTTGCCGCTGCTTTTGTTGTTGTTGTTATTCTTGTTGTTGCACTTATGTTACTGTGTCAGTTCAGTATGAATCAAGTTTAATTAAGGTGGGTTTACACTGAGCTGAAATCAATTGAAAAGAATTGATATAATAATACGAATGAACTGGTTTAAAGTACTATTAAACCAATTCAACGTTCCCTGTAATCTAGAGATAATTTGAACGTACTGAATTTAAAACTTCAAAGGATCCACGCAGAGACACTTGAAGCTGAATTAATAAGCGTGTGATTTTGTTTCACATTTAAACATCGTGCATTAAAACTGCATTCCGATTTCAGTCGGTATTGAGTTCGCGTGATTCATTTGGATCATGAGCGATTAGCATTCCACATATCTTACAGCCCTGGCCAGAGTTTAGTGTCAAATACAGCTGTCTTTCTTTCTTTTATCCGTCCAAGTCTTTGTTTACTATGGCTTTTACAAAAGTGTCAAAATTAATATCTACTTCTGTGTCTTTGTTTGTGGCACGCACTTCAAATAAGCTATTCAAATGTTGGTTTAGATAAGTGTAGATCATGACCGAAGCTTCGAGTTCACTGAAAAGTTTCGAAGAGAAATTATGCTTATTTATTCTGATAAACTAATTTATTATACTTTTTATGCCCCAGCAGCGAATATTGGTCACATTTAAAAAGGTTTGTGTTTTTCCGCTATTGACGTGTTCTTCCATATACAGGGTAACATTGTCTTGAGACATCTGAACTAAAACTGGGTTTTTAACATTCAACATTTGTATATATGACTGACTGATGACGCCTATAGGTATTTTGTCGTAAGTTCTTACATCATAAATCAAACTTCATGAACACCTTGTTTCACTTGTTGTGTTTCTGGAATCAGGTATGATTCGTAATTAAAGTCCCAGGATCTCAGTTATAAGTAGTTCTTATTTTACCAAGAAAGATCTCTTACCGGCGGAAATGATCTTTATTTGTACCAAAATCATTCTAAACTGCTTATTAAATCAATGAACATGTAAGAAATAGGGCAGTACTTTTTCAATGATATTGCAAAAAATAAAATAAGAATGGCTTTTTTCAAGAAGATATGACTTGAATACGAGAAATGCATATGTCGCATTATTTTACAGTGAATAGAACATGGTTCGATCATTATCCTATAAGTACATTTATTTTTCTCTATGAATAAAATGGGATCCTGGCACTTTAAATAGACATTCAATACTGCGTGACTGTTTCAAATATTTAATCCGAACATTGTTTTCATAAACAAAAATATCATTTTTCAATTACTCTTAACTGTTTTAAATAAATCGTTCTTTTTTGGCATCCATTAACATTTTGGTATTACATGTAATGAAAATTCCATTACTCAATAAAGTCTACTTAATTTATATATTACTATAAATTAGCAGGGATACACTCGTAAAATACAGCTATATCTAAAAGCTGAATGTTTTAACCTTATTTATCGTAATGACCCTGACAGTTACCCATATTTTTGCTTTTTATCACATCTCTAGAATATAAAAGTGATAAAATTAAATAATCGGAGAGAAAAAAAAAGCAATAGTTTCCTGTATTACATAACATATTTCTGTAACACTATACTTGCTATCTAAATTAATAGATAGATATATTTCCCCTATCGGACTCCATATACTACTGTGTCAAAAATGACCCTCTATAGAACGTGCGAATTTCCTCACTGTACTCATCTGAAATTACGTTTTAAACAACCAGTCTTACTCAAGTTGAACATAAAACAAAAATAATTTATGTATCCTATGCACCGAAAAAATCAAATTTTCTCACTAAAATTCTGATAAATTGACTATGAGCCCTTACAAACTCAGTTTGCAAGTAAATGTTCCCCCATTATGCATTTTAGCCCAGTTTACACCTGAATGTTTTAAAACTCCTTGAGAGTGATAAATTCGTAGTCTTTAAGTGAAAGAACAATTTTGCTAACGTCAGTCGAATCACACTTATCTTGTCTAACAGTGTGGTGAAAACCTTGGAGGTCTCACTGAAGTAGATCCGTTTTAAATGAGTTCGATTTTTTCTTAAAGAAACATTTATTTTTCTCTTATTCAGAGCCATTTGTTAGAAGAGTGATAATACACGATTCGAAATTTAATAGTCAGGTAGACATTAATCATTGAGAGTGTCTCTGACGACCAATGAAAGTGATTGGTTCAAATATAAAACTGAAATTTAGAACCGAGCTATTCACATGAAAATATGGTACTCAAAGTTGGGTAAAACTTGCAGTATTTTTGATTCATTTTATGATCTGTTACAAGGCACATCTAATGGGATCGAATTATATATATTCCATAAGAAACGTGTACCTTCCAATACTAAACCTTGTTAAAGTCAGCACGACTTCAATAAATCTATTCATTCCAGACAATTTCATGAAAGTTTTATTGGTCTCAAATCCTTCCCTTATCTATATATCAAAGTCTCACACGTTTTAACAATAACAGGCGTTTCGCAGCGTACTGTATTAAATTAACAGATGTATGGTGCCTGATTCTGAACAGAATCATGCTCTTTTTATGTAACATTTCCACTTGAATCATAATATTTCACCATGTGGCCAGACAATATTACAGTAATTGAATTCCAGCCTTAATGATTCGTAAGTAGATAAATGTTACGAAGTTTTTGTTACGCAGATGCATTTGATACAGTTTGGTACAACAACTTTGCATTTCCTGTAACTATTCTCAATCAAACGTTCCTTTTAAACTCGATTCCCTTAAGACATACGAAAAATGAATCAAGTCAGTATCTATTAATCTCTAAACTCCCTATGAAGTACATCTTCCCACATGAGAAAAATGACTAAAATCATTAAGTTCTTAGCCTGATTTAAAACATTAATCCAAGGTAGACTTCTAATTTCCGAAGTGCTAAAGGCTATTTCCCAGTTCCAACACTCATTCAATTGATTAATGCCATTCTTCAAACCACTTACCTTCAGAGAGAAATTGACGGACATTTAAACGTACAAACGGAGCTTTACTACATCTCACATGCTACAAACGGAACAGAAATTCAATGTACCAGCAAACTGCATGCTATACTGTAATCTTAATGCAATGTATGTATAATGCTTTATAAAAGAACCAACTGCAACACATAACAAATACAATGCCAAATTATTAAACAGGGTTTATATATAATTATACCTTGTAATTTACTTCAATGGACTTATATACAAACTTACTCAAATATACTGCACTAGCTTGCTGGGGATGGTTACTTGCCAGTTTCTATATTTGACATACCGACAAGAAAATGCGCTACCGAGAACCTGGATATGAACCAGTCAAGAAACTTATTAGTGGAATTTAGAGTATTTTTCTTCTATGTTTCGAAAAACAAATATTATTAAAGTTATTTACTACTTATTTTTGATCAATTTAAAACATTTTTTTTGCATGAAAAAGAGAATAGTTTTGCTATCTGGCATACCGACAAGAAAATGCGCTACTGTCAAGAAATGTTTGACTTACCGAAAAGTAAACAAGATACAGTTTTGTCAGTCTTACGTAATACATGTATTACACTATGAACATTCACGTTTAATTTGTTCCAAAGATCTACTGACAATAAGCTAAGACACTGCCTTATGCCTTCATTTCTTTTCAGATAGCAACAGTAAATACTCTTAAAGCGTTACCAAATACATGCTTCAGGAAGTTTTTAAACAATAGTAAAGCAATGAGAAAGAAAGCATAGTAAATTATAAAACCAGGTCCATTGGAAAGCTTTTTTGGTGAGAACCTTCATTTCGACATTTTCTAACTTGCAAAGACAAAAAAGAACTGGTTTTCAAAGCAATAGAGATACAGTTATTTCAACGGGAAAGCCTGTCGAAATTCCCTCATGTATTTATAAATTTGGTTCAATATTTTAGTTTAAACAAATTTCTGTCTAAGCCTTCATTCTGGTCACAAAGGCACAGAGAAATGAAAAAGACAAGGGCATAAATTCTGACGTAATGTTTCAAATGCTTCATTTGCTAGACAAAAGGCGCTCGGCGTGATAACAAATCTAATTAGCGCTGCCTTAAGTGTTACAATAGATAACAATTATGGAAAGTGGAAAATTGAGAGACTTGTGAAGGAATTGAGGTAAACTGACCAGACAGGCGCTCTCAAAGGAATGCTGTAATGAAAAGGACAGGGTATTGTGAAGCGAGATGATCGAATGCAAAAAATCTGCTGACATGCGAAATTTTCCTGGGAATTTTCTGCTGAAACTCGAGTAACAAATGAAGCAAAAACTAACGAGGGATTTGACACTTTCTTCGTTTTCACTTGTGTTGACGCCCGAACGTAGTGTTGCCTTTAGATGTAAAATCGTCACAAATCAGCTCTCTGCGCACATTACCAGTACAAAGTAAGGCATTACGAATTATTAACATCTTAATATGCCAGTCTAATCAATGTTAGATAGAATAGAAGTTTTGTAAACAATCTAGTCTCCAAATTGACGTAAACTTTGAAATAAGACTATAAAAAAGTTAAGCTACATGCTTTCTGATTGGATGAATTATTATCCTAATCAGCCAATCAAATCAAGCGGCATTGAAACGTTTCTGTCTTCGTTAAAAGACTAACTGTAAATTTGACAAAAATAAAAAATACCTTACTTATCAATATCCAGTCCAAATTCTTAATAGTAAACTTAATGGATATCAAAGAAGTCCACAATAGACCCTTAGTTAACAGAGAACTCGTATATTGCAATTTTGTAAAGTATGAACCTATACTGTATCAAGCAATCGTAACAACTCGGCCTTTTCCGACAACTTCGTATAAAGACTTAAAGTATAGTGACTTACTGAAGTCGCCCGAGGTGTTCCAAATGCTGTATCAAGTTTCCAATACAGTCATTCCATGGTTAAAACGGCCATGGTAAAAACGGCCCATTATGAACAGAACGTACAGAATAATTTTGTATTCCCTTAACTAAACACAAAAAATACAATTATAGGGATGCATTTCTTATAATGCATGCTACTTTTTAAAAACTACAAATTCTAAAATGCATCTTTTTCTGAGAAACTCACCAGCCTGTTGAACAAGTTAATATTTAGCCATGGTCATGAAAAAATGGTAAATATTTTTTACGAATTTCAGAGCATTTTTGACAAGTCCATTTACTCGATTTGGATCAAATTTACGCCCTTTTAATATTTAGTCCAGCTTAACAGATACTATCGCTGATTATTTTGTAAAATATTTGGACTAAGAAATGTGTAATAAAAGCTTGAAAAGGAAAACAAAACTTGATAAGCCTAAAAAAGCAGCAGTTTAACATGGGAGTTCTGGCTTCAACAACTACATGCATTGTTGTAAAAGAGGGGGGGAGTAAAGCCTTAGGGGCTTATAAGAAGACCCCCAAGATTCTACAAGGTATGAAATACATAAGGTTATCTTAATTTGTTTCATTTACTAGTATTTAAATGATAGATACGCCACTATAAAAACATTTGAAATATCTGAATTATAGTCAGTTTCGGTCAGTTTGCCTAATAAGGTATTAACTATTGATAATAGTTAGGTTACTAGTTTTTATAATTATTTAAGTCACAGAACGTTTAAAAAATTCAAAATGATCTTGGAAACAAGTACATGTAGATTCATTCTTTCAGTGACGACAGCTGCTGACCTCTCTCTGTGGTTTACTTTTTAAAGGAAGCCAACTTGTTGTGATTCCATATGCTCTTATCCAGCTAAAGTCATGAGTATGAACAAAATATGGTTTTGTATACAAGGTCGGGGACGATGGCCTTTGATGTTCTTGTATATTTGTACTTAAATAAGACAAGGATTGATCTAGTTACCAGGTTTCCAGTGTAAACAAAGAGTTTTAGAAAATGGACGAACACCAAGGGACATACCGTGAATATCCAAAAGTTACTTCACAAATTATTAGGGAGCCAAAATTTAGAAAAACTGGCAGTGAATATACTGGAATGTCCTGGAAAAACTACTGTTATTGTTTTTATGGCTAAACTATATTTCAAATGGCAATTTATTTCTGTTGCATAGTCACTGGTTATTTATTTTTGAACTAAAGAATTCCTAAACAATCGATGATATAACTAAACGGGATGATGTCAGCTGTTGTACTGCAACGTATGAAAACATGATGAATTCGTTTATCCCAAGACAGACGAAAGGGAAAGATGATAAGTCATGCAGTAAATGGGCAAACTAAATTTGGTCCTGTCAAGTGCCTTACTAACTGAAAATTCAAATATGAATGTGTTTGTCATTACCTTTACTTCTGGAATTCGTGACAAAAGCTTGTTTTTATTGAAGAATTTTACAATGGATAATGTTCTGATTAAATTTCAAAATGAAACGTCTTTTAATATAAGTTTCTCGTTACATCAATCACATTCATTCAAAGCGGAAATTGTCACTTATCAAAAATCACATTCCATTGTGAGTCGACGATAATAGTGACGAAAAATGACATAATTGTGGTAATGTCTAACCTTTCTTGACTTCAACTGAAGAGCACAAAGAATTTTTCTTAATGTCGCTTGAGATTAAAACCTATCGCTTCTTTTCTCGTTTATGTGTTTTTTTTCTGTTTTTTCTTTTCAGATATTGTGCATATTTCTTGTAGAAGATTTGGAAGGATTAGGATAGACATAGGTGCTTATCAATTTGCAATATAATACCTGTTAATGAGAGAACAGGCCAACACAGACTAGATTATCAAATTCCGAAATATTAACATAGTTTTTGAAGAAAGAGTGAAGAAAAACGTCAATCGAGATCGAAAGTCAGATGTCAAATATTTAAATTGAAGATTTTTTTCCTGACGTATTTATGAGCGAAGACTTTCAATTACCTTTTTAACCTTCTACTTTAAACCACTTATATTCTCACTAAATAATAGTTTCTTACATATCTTTTAAGAGATAAACTATCTAATAGCACTTTTTAATGGTAAATAAATAAATGATTGAATTTCTTTAGCATTTTGCTTATCAAAGGTTGAGGAAGATAAATATAAGTTAAATTTGGGGTTACTAACTTGGCCCTACTCTTATACTGATGGGATAAAGATTAGTTTTTCGGCAGACGAATAAAAGATGGCGATATCAAAAACCTATTAATTATTGTCATAAACTGGATGAGAATTTGACAGACAGACTATGAAAGATTTATTGCCTGCGTTAAAATATTTTAATTAAGTCGTAACAACTAGATCTTTCCTTCTTTTATTATCATTTTTGTTGAAATTCTATCATGCTTACTTAAGATATGGTAATAGGCAAAACACATTCTTTGGAAAACTACTTGCTTGAGACTCTGACATACATTACAGATCACAATAAACTTGTAGGTTAAAGATGTTTTAAGAAATAGAAAAAAAAAGAAAAAGAAACCTGAGTCGGTGATATTTCAGCCTCTTCACATATACTTAAAACAGCACATAAACATGTCTTATTATAAAATTCTCATTCCATGTGTTACAATATATTCTCTACTCGTACATGGGATCTACTTTGATCATTCTTGAAATAACTAAAAGAGACTTTTATGTAAATGTAAGACACATTGACACCCCCTCTCTCCACCCCCGCAAAAAAGTACATATTGTTACAGCTTTAGACTTCAACATTGAAACATACAGAGACTTGGTTATAAAATTACTTCAGAGGTGCTGGTTGCCCATATGACCGATGCCCCCTGTTGAGATGAATTATTTTATGTTGTGGGGGATAGTGCAAAATACAGAATGTTTTACGTTCAAGAAACATATGATCTTTGGTTCTTTTCCATATTCAGTGTATACATGGGACCTCGGTTTAACGTCTCACCCGAAAGACAGTTAGTACTGTTGGTATAGTAAAGGAGCGGAGAATAGAACTCGCGACCTGTGGATAACAAGTCTAGGGTGTGACCACTGATCCGCCCCTTGTTTCGATTCTCGGTGTCTAGTTGTATCAGTCCGTAATGGATATGGATAAAATCCATCTGCAAGTCACCTGTTCCGGATAGCTTAAATAGCTTCAGTGAGTGAATTATGCACGAGATTTTATCGTGCCACACTTGTAATCATTAATCTAATATAATGCGTTTTTATGAATAAGTAATACTCATAAATTCTAAAATGAAAACTACTTGAAATAAAATCCCTTATATGTCATAACCGTTTCAGGGAGTAAATCTTTCATCTTCTAACATTTTTGTAAATAAATTTGTCTGTAACTCTTTGAGATTGTGTCTAAAGAGACGATAAATCTGATAAAGATATATAAATCGAATTAAAACGTTATTTGATGTAATCTGGTAATCTCTTTAGCAGTATCATGAACAAATCCTAGTATATAAACTTTCTGATCTGATGTAAGTTCTATCGGAACTTTCCCCAGATATCTGAATACAGTCTATGCTTCTTTTTATCTCTTTGTATTTGATGAAAACGCTCAATAGATTTAGTCTACGAAAGAAGAAAGAAAAAAGAGAGAAAGAAACAGAAAAGGAAAAAGAGCGAAAGAAAGAAAGAGAAAAATACAAACAAACAAAGAGGGGTGGAAGGAAGGAAGGAAGGACAAAGCCAGAAGAAATAACAAAGATAGAAAAAAAACAAAGAAATACATGCGGCTTGAAATATTGAAAATATTGTCCTGTTGTTTACAACGATAACTGTTCAGAATATTTCCCTTTGTTAACTTCTTTTTAAGTTAGGTAATTTACACGCGGTTAAATGAAAGTGGCAAATGCTTATAGTATGTGGAGTACAAATTAAAGTTAGGTGAATCGACCATTCTTCGTCCGTTCAGTATCGATATAATTTTGTACATGCATAATGTTGATAGTAATAATAACATTTGAAGTAGCATTCAACGAACACTTATACGCCAGAATGGAGAGATGAGCAGAAAAACCTTCAATATTTAATACCTTATGAAAGAAACAGAAGTTAGAGGGACCGACCAGAAAAAACTACTGCTGTTAGCATGCAATGCCAGGAGAGACCTTTAAAATTGTATTTTTATACAGACAGAAAGACATAGGAACAATATAAGTAATATCTTTACATCAATGCCGTGACTAAATGAACGATTTCTTGCCAAAATAGTTAATTGGGTATATTGCAACAGAAAAATTATTTCCTCATAAGTTGCACTTGAATCTTCTTTTTAAACGATAGAAGAACAAGGCTTAATTAATTTAAAAAAGTAATTGGAAACATTCATCAAAGACTTGATTAATCAGCAAAATAAAGTGCTAAAACAGCCTTCAATCTTTCATTATTGTACCAAAATGCGGCGTAATCTGAATACAGGATGGTTTTATCTAGTTTTAAGTAATCTCAGTTGCACAAAGCCTTCGTTAATTGCTTAATTAATATCCTAAATGCTTGTTTAACGATTTAATGGCGTTTTATTTACCGTATATTTCAGGCTGTATGATTCTATAACGGATATTGTATGAGGATAATCATGCTAGGAATCTTGTTCTTTTATCCTAGAAAAGTTGAGACACATAGTCACTCTAAATATCTCCTGTAGCCTGTGTAGTCATGAAAATGATGCGAAAAAAGACCACCAAAACGTTATTTAATATAAATGTTTTATTACTTTTTATCATTGTCATTTCCGTATAAAACTCTGTGCTGGTTTTATCAAGTAGGTAGACAAACGGTTGAAGGAATAAAAACAAAATCATATACATTTACCTGAAATATCTTCTTCACCAACTGGACTCTCTGTCTCCGAATTTGACGCCGTCTGTTGTATAGTTTGATGGGGCTGAAACAGATCCGACGAACACCTGGGGCAGCACCCACAATGGTCCTTAACAACTTTCCCGGCACAAAATGTCAACTGGGGACACGATTTTGCGTCACATGGCTTACATTTCGGAGGAACCAAGTAATCCGGATCGTACACGTAACTGCTTACAAGTACGGCTTTTAGCCAACTCAATAACACGACCAACAATGAAATTTTCATTTTTATTATTATTTATAGTTACTTATCTGGGAATTTTTCATAAATTTTCAAATATTTACATATTTTAACATTTTTTAAATAAGTCCACCATTTCTTTTCCTAAAAACATGTGCTTTCATGGTCGTATAATCAAATACATTTTTTTCACGTTATCTGTTTTGATATTTTCCGGTAGAATTATAAATGTACGGTGTCAGTTTTATATATATACTTTTATTGCTCGCCACAAAAAATATCCAATATTCCACAACAAAGAGTGAAACTTCACTATGGAAAATACCACACGTACTGAACGTTCCGCGGTATGATCAAATACCAGCAAATCTTTTCCTGACTCTTAAAATGGTAATGAAACGATTATTTAAAACCAATCACTTTCTTTTCTCTTCTTTGAATGAATATAATAATGTTAAAATGAACGCAATATGTACTGTAAATAAAATATTGCAATAAATTGTTGAATTACGCTTTAACCTGCTCGCGGGTCTTTAACAAATAACCAATATAGCTGTATTTACCGTTCAGTGTGAAAACGTCAGGATCAGATATTGAAGGGGTGAAAATACAAGGCTACCAATGATTGGAAGAGTTGTTATTTAATATAGTTTCTTATAAGTCTTACGTACGTTTTATGTCAGTATATATGCCTTAATTAATCAGCATTAGTGACGACGGCAAAGATGATGACGACATTTGTGCTGATCATGACAACGACCACGATGATGACGATGATGATAATAATCAACACATGGTGACAAAAATAATGATGTTGCCGACTTTTCAGATTTTTATTTTGTTCGTTGTATTATTGTTTTTAATATCTTGAAAAATGTCAGATAATATTTTCAATGAACGTGAAGTTAAGAATCACACAGCCGGTAATATAACATAAAATCATTATGTTTCAGTATGTTGTTATTACAAATTTCAATGAATCCTATGAAATAGAAAATAATATCAATAAAACAAGAATAAATCTTATGCTAGCTATGTCTTTAGATACTCGCACAAAACAACATGGACTTAAACAAATATGATTTTGCTATTTACATATGCCAAAGTTTCTTTTCTTTTAAGTGGTTTTAACAGTATGACATTGGAAAACATAAATGCTTAATTCGAGCGCAAGTTTTGCTTTACAAGTAAAATCTTGAGACTTGGTCCGCCCCAGCATTTGAAAATTAGTTATAATCCTAATAGATTCTATTTGTTGAATTGTATAGCTTTGTTATCAACAGAGAGAGTGTCAATAGCATGCAATTACTTTGAGAATTGTCACTTGATAGGTAATAAGATAAATCCACGTAAATAAACATTTAACATTCGTAAATCAAATAATCGGACATACATAAATATATAACTTAGATAGCTCTGGAGTGCTAATCCGGCTTATTTGAGCGAAATTTGATAGAGACAATTGCCATCGGAGATCATCAAAGGTTATCAAACTTTCTGTTGTTGTCTATATACAAAAAATGTGCAATAACTGTTTAGTGGGATAAAAATTAATTTGTATATCACAAAACATTTATATTTTATCATTCGCTGCTATGTCTTCTCGTTTAATCTAATCAGATTTTAAGCCGAGGTGTTTGCAGGTCAGTTATACAAGTTGACGCACTTAGAAATAGGGGACAAGTGAAGGACTTATAAAAAAAAGAAGAAAAAAACAAAACACCACTTGCGAACCAGGTCCAATTGAATTGCCAGTCAAATCATAGTATGTACTTATGTGTAATAAGTCTTACTCCTCCTCTCAAAACCTTTGATAAACAACTGTATCACTATTTTACACATAGTTACACGACCATTTTCTTCCGTTGTTTTTCCTTTGACATATTATAATATTATATATTTTTTGTACCAGTTTTTCTTAACATTAATTACATTTGATCATAGTTCAACATGCAACACCCGCGGAGTAACATGAAAATCTTAGATAACATATATCATTAGCAAGCAACTTGACACGTACCATTTTTACGCATTTTTATTGTTATTGTTATTATTTCAGTTTTTAGACCATCCATCCATTCGAGATAATTAACCTTATACCCGTTTATTATAAAGACCAGAGCAACGTCAAAACATGCGGCAGGATAAATAAGGAATACTGCGTTGCGGGTTTACCTGAAATTATTCATCCTAATATAACGTCGTATGAGTGCTACAAGATTTTGTTGAATTCTTAAACGATAAGAAGAGTAATTTGTGACTAAGAGTGTAAAAAGAGACTGTAAATTAGTATTTAATTGATAAAAAATGAAATGAAATCGCGTTAGGTAAGTTTTGGCTAAGACGCGTGAACTTAACTACAGAACTTTCAGTGCAAAATCACATAGAAACCAAAAACAATGAAAAAGTGATCATGATGAGAGATTTAATGATTGAAATTCATTAGCAAAAACAAGTTACGCGAATTCGTGGTTCCTAATCATCTGTGATTATTTGCACTGTGAGTAAACGTGCTGTTAGCAACAAGGGTTTGGTGTGTTTCCAGGTGCTTTTAGTAATTTTTTCTCTCGTTGTTTGGCGTAGAATATTAGTTCAAACCATAAATTAATAGATATATCTTAGATTTTAGTGCCGTTTGTTTGTTTGTTTTTTGCTTTTATTTAATTATTTTCAAAGCATCGCCATGTAATTTATTTTATCTGCTGCTAGAAGCACATACATTCATTTAGTGACGGTATACTGAGATACCCGGTATAACGTAAATGTTTACGTCAGTACATGAGTACATGTTATGCCCATTATCACAGTAGTTTAGTGACGTCTGGCGGTATCTACAATTGGTGCCTTTTTCCATTCAAACATGGTAAGAAAACACGAATTTTTACACCACACTGGTCAAGGTCAAGAGCAGAGCTCTGACAGCGAAGAAAAGATCTGTCACTTTTTTTCTGCAAAAGATGCAATATTTTAAAAGTAGAAACAGCCAAAAACACTTAATTTTCACAATTTAAACATCATTTATGCCGATATACTGTCATCCTTCTCGTTTCCGTTTTATCGTCCATTCCTTTGTTACGATCAGTTTGTTTGTAAGTTTGTTAGTTTACAATAAATGGAAATTGTATTATTAGTGTCTTTTTGCGAGTGGTTTTGCAGACATGTACAGTACTAACATTGATATGATTTAGGCATATGTTCTTAATCCACGTCAGTAATTTTACCTCTTCATAAGTCGACAACCTTGCTAAATACGGTGGAAGTATGGATAACCTCTTCTTCATATAAAACAGACCACTGAATATCTCTGTTATTTCTTTACAGAACAATTTGCTGGTATTTGCTTTGTCTGTTCGATCACTGGTATACAACTGTTACAGAAAACGGGTTAAAAATTTGTTCATTGGTTCAAAATTTAGAGTGGGTCGTTTAAAATGTCTTTTTTACCTGTAAGGTTGTTTTTCCCTTTGTTCACAACTTTTAACAAACGTATCTGACAACTTTACCTGTCTTACCAATGTTGTAAGATATCATGGATAAAAGATGTTTTAATTCATAATTAGGAAACTTTTCACCTGTATTAAGTTCAAATTACTTTTAAGTTAAAATATTCCGTTTGATATCTATAGTGTGACACCATACTCAGACATCTTAATGACAAAACCAACGTTTGATACAGTTTCAAATGGCAAATGTCTAAAAGTACTCCATTTCTATGAGATTTAACATTGTTCTGATTTGTAGAACATAGCAGAACAGTTCTGTTCTTTTCTGTTAACTTTATAAACTTGTTCGCTGCCTGGTATAATTTACTACACAAGTTCGCTATTCAAGTCACACTCAGAAGAAACCTTAAGGAAAAGACATAATAAGACCAACCTATTGTCTATGTATTTCTAAACAAAGTGAAATTTGTGTATTAACACTGACCAGTAGGCCAACTAGGGTGAATCACGGCTTTGCAAGCAGATAATAGGCCCTGGAGAAACAGTATACAGGAATTACATTCTAATGCCAGGTGCTCAAATAATCAACGTCTAAATTTCCTCTTATCCGATGTTATTACAGATCAGGTAAACAGAACCTTGTCTAATTAGATTATTTGGAAGACAATTAAACTTAAAACTGACATTGATGGCCAACTGTCACGTTCGAGTTAACTCACTGAAATTGATTAATTAACATCACAGTATAAAACTGATATCTTCATTCTATTTAAGAACACTCAATGCCGAAAGTGATTGTTCTTAATTTCTGTTTATTCTTGTTGAATAAAATTAACCCAGCAAAAATATTTCCCAGTACAATACGAAATTAACGTAAGTTCAAACTTCTGTTATTCATCTTGGTTGACTTATTGGAAAACGTAACGTCCAGAACTCCTATTGTTCGAATTACGAAAACACTTACAGACATTGCCTAAAATAGTTCGTGATGTCTCGTTTTAATGAGTAACGGGCCATCGTCTGGTCGTGATCTGAATAACTGATTCTGCAATACATCATTATTTACTTACGGTACTGGAATAACGTATGATTAACATAACACTAGTCGTAGATGAATAAGGTTTTGTTAGGCTTTGTAAATTTGACTAAACTCCTTTAAGTGACAAAATGAATCAAGTATTTCTTTCCTCTTTGCCTGAGAAATTGTACTGACCCTCAGTAGGTTTCCTTCGAAAATGTCAAAATTCCGTAGCCATTTTCCCATATAATCTATCAGTTCTTATCAAGTGATTCCTAACCCTGAGTTCTCCAATATCAAAAACATATACACCGTCAAGCTTCAATTTGAGTGTTTTAGTAAATTTGGGCTCTGTTAGAAATGCGTGAGACAAAAATATCCGCAAGTATACACTTGTCCCAGCTAAAAATGCATGTGAACGCAAACACATCGCCTGGATTTTCACATTTTATTTTCAGATAATACTTGACTGTAAATTGCTCATGACTTGTCTGATGAAAGATATCGTGGTTAGCCAGACAGGCAGAAACGTAACATTATTGACAACAGTATATCCTGTCAACTCTATCGGGAATTGTGCATCTTGAAATATCCATGTGCAGTTTTCCAAGGTTGGTAATTTTGCCTTGTCAGGTGTCAGCACACTTGCTAAATACTCTTTACGATGGAATTGTGGGTAATGATTTGAAAACCAGACGACTAAACGAGTCTGTTATCTCCATAGATGCCTCTAATTGCTGGTATACTTTGACCATTGACCAGCCTTTTTCGCTGAGGCTAGAATACGGCAGATATCAGTCAGAAGTGCTTTATAAATGACTATAAATATGTGTTCGTATAAAGGCATCTATGCTCTTGAACAAAAGTTGTTTCCAGGCGAAACAATCATTGAAGAAGTTTAAATTGCGTAAACATTAAATGTTCCGAATTATATACCGTATGCAAATAAATGTCTTCAGCTTTGAGATTTAAAATGTGTCTTCTCTGTCGTAAAATGGGGGAAAAATGAAGTCTACTTTTATGAAGTAGAAATTCACAATTTTCCGAGGCTTTCTTATGCCACAGCATAAAATTAGGGAAGTAGTATAAGTGTTCGTGCGTGCGTGTAGTATTCCCTAAACATTATATTATATTAGTATGTTAACTTGGAATAGTTACTTTCATGTCCGTCTTGTACCTTTGAGACTGATCACTGGAAATTAAAATGGTTTGACGAAAATTATAAACGTTGGTAAACGACCTATCGCACGTATAAGTCAATTCGCTAAAGCAATATACTAAGTCAATATTACATTCATATTCATTGTGGTTGGTGAAACTTGTGTTTGTTTTTTAACTTTTTTAACTTTTGTTTATACCAGTTTATTTTAGTTCGATTGTGTAGGAAGCTTCAGCTTATAGACACACTCTCGAAAACGTTCCTGGAATCAACCAGTACTAAGCAATGAGTGTAAAGTTTCTAGCTCAAGGAAACAACGGCATGCCTCTGATTGGGTTTGAACCCATGCGGTAACTAATCCTTTGACTATTATCCGACGCGTTAACCACTCGGCCACACCCACCCTTGAAAACAATTCGATTGAAACGATTACAATGGGTGACCGTTATGTCGCTTATGTACCACTTCGTTACGCCAAAGTTCATTTCAGTCTTATAAAGGTCATCATACCGAGATGATCCCTTAATTTATCATAAGTTTTCTCTATCCCTTTCATAGCATATTTCTGTGCTCCTTACCTAGGTCATCCCTGTCATATTGACACAATTTTAGTTTTATTTTCAATATTTGTACTCAGTTAACACAAATCTTCATAGCAGATTGCGACAATCTAACCAGAGAGTACAGTTTTAAAATTTCAGAAAATTATTTTCCTTCAATAATTTTTTCTGGTAAATTACCAGCAAATTTGATTTTGAAGACGTTTAAAGAGATCTGAATTCATATTCCAATGCTGCCAGAAAAGCCACCTGTTTGCATTTCAATTTTTATGGTTCTCTAGAATTAGGTTCCCGTTTGTTTTACCAATGTACATCATTCACAGATTTTAGACATGGTCAGGATGGTTTGCAAGATAAAAAAATGGATTGAAAGACATTTATACTACAACTGCGATTATTCGTTCACAAACTTTTGGTAAAAGTTCGCTCTGAGAAATCCCCGTATTAAACAATCCATTTTTCAAATTACGTTTAGATGAGTTCATTCCCAGTGATAACTAGACTTAGCAGATCAGATCATAGTCAGATCATGCAGTTATGTTGATAATTTCAAAAGGGGAGATATTTCTTAATTTATGCTGAAATACTTCAAGTAATTATGTGTCACAGACTAACATATGATCGAAAAGTATGTTCTGAAAAATAGTTTACTGTAGTTATTTTCCGATACCAGATGTTCTTTCATTCAGTGTCTAAAATTACTTAAGATTCAGGCACGATAAGTTTGGCTCGATGGCAAGATGTATGATTTTTTAATAAACTGTTTAAATCTTTACTTAGTTCTACTCCTGGGCAGTTTGACAACTGTCTTTGCGAAATAGATAGAAGTGAATTTGAAAAATGGGTTATTTTTCCATGTAATGTTAAAGCTATCACCGAGATACCAGTCGATACATTGCTGTTGTTACAGGTCAACGACATCTGATCTTTGTTTTTGAAAATAACTATATACAACAAATAGCTAATAATTAAGGTTTCAACCTTTGTTGTAACAATCGATTTAGTAATTGAGCTACAACAACAACAGCATTTCTTTAGCTACGTTTATTGCTTTGAATTCAATTATACTGTCAGATGCTTTTCCGATCTAATTTATGAAAACTAGTAAACATATCTACAATTTAATAAAAAAAAGTACTGACATTAATTTTGTAAATTGTTTCACCATTTTTAATAGTTAAATCTTACTTCTTGTAAATGTAATTTTGTGTCTTTATTTTTAACAATTGAATTTATACAAATTGGATCCGAGTCAAAACTGAGATAAGCAACCAGCAGTGGTTGCCACTGGAAATTTGTATCAGTAGTTTACCATGAAATATTCAAAAAAGTCATATTTCACAGAAAGATGAAAAAAAAACCAAATCAATTTCTGATAGAAAGCCAGATGCATTTTGATATCAGTATGGGGAAAAAATCTCTCGGCTACAGTCAAACTCTGGGAAAATAGGAAAGACATTTTTAAACGAATGTTTTTGGTTTCATTCCGTCACTTTCAACCCTGACTAATACAGAAAAGACTGATCGAAATTTACTTCTATGCTTTTTTGTACATATGCTATGGATTCTTTAAAATATCCGACAAGTACTTTTGTAAAACTGCTTTGTAACTTCAATCTGCCTTATTCTGTCCATCATCAGTTCTTTTTTGTTATTCTCGAGCATTTGAGACAGTCTGAATATTCTTCAAATTTTGTTAGCAAACATAAAACCCGCCATAATAATGCACTATTCTTGCAGTAAATTGCAATTAGTTAGTTTACTAGATACTAAAATATTCTTTCATGCAAAGGAGGAGCATATTCAAGAAATCCTGAATTACTTCAAAAAGGCCAACTTCAGCTATCTAAATGCAGAACCTTCATTATTATGCCTCTAAAATGTCGTCATTTGAATGTAAAATGATGCACAAAACAAACAGCTAGGACATATTTTAGCTGGTATCTAGTCAAGTCAAACAAAATCTACAATTATCATTCTATTTCATACAAGTTTTGTATATAATCTGGTTGTTTGGTATACAAAATTACACAATGACATTATACAAATGACTATGTTCCTTTATTTTAAGGTACATCTTTGGAAAATTTACTAGTAAAATAAACAAAGGTGGTCCATGAGGATAAATAGGCCACTAAGGATTAACATAGACTTGCATGTGGATAATGTTAAATGGTAAGAAACTCATTAAAGTCACAAGATTTGTTTTCTGTTGTCTCGTTTTCAAAACATCAATGTCTCACTACCTGATATCCCGTGTTATTCCGGACCAGCTATAAAGTATTTTTATCTGGGTGCATGTTTTATCTACACTAATTAGATAGTTTGTAAAGCAATTAAACTTGATACTGACATGGATAAATATAAATGCAGTAGAAAGAACGGAGTCAGTTGCGTATGTTATTATGGTCCCAATTTTATTCCTGGCCTTCACAATGCAACCTGTAAACGATCTTGGATGAAGGTAAAACAACGGATGTCTGTGATAAAAGAAATGCTATTTTTAACTTTTATACATAACGTTTTTATAAAAGCGACTGATTCACAGATTGTTTGCCGATGCATAAAAAAGAAAACGTTAATACTTACAGAAATATCTAGTTGTAACTTTGAAAAATATATCAAAATTTAGTTTTTCTCTTATTGTTGTCAAAGAAAAACATCAGACTTCTATTCACATATTCATCAGTATATATGTTTCCCCCGTTAGTTATGGGGTAAAGACTGTTCACATTGTGTGTGGTGCAGTGGGTTACCTCGTTTAGAATAGAAGATTATAGGTTAGTATCCTGCCACCGGCTTGACTTATCTCCCGCTTTCAAGTTGTATAGAAACATAAAATCATGCTTCTAAGTAGAATTTTTGAGAAAAGTATATTTAAGCTAAATATGTGGTTGATAAAAAGTGGCTACTTGAAGGCTTTTTTTGCTGTAGAATATACTGCTGTGTAGACAAAAACTTGAGGTGTCTGTTTTCTGCATTTTAGTCAAGTCGTGTTGGCTGGGGACATAATGACAAATGTAGCGTTTGTCGCGTCGGCGCCCTTAAAATGCCGTTGGTGTGTTGACGGGGCGACAACACGACAGAACGACAAAATGAACGAATACTATATTTGACGTTCTGCCGTGTCCATACCCGCCAACACGATAACATGAGACTTGTATTTGTTGTTTCGGTGACCCCTGTATGTCATGTTTGCGTAACTAGTCATTTCATCGATTTCATTCAGACGGACAGGCGAAACCTTGGAAGTGCTGTTAAATGCCACTTCTTTATTCATATTGCACTAGTTAAATATAACTTCATAGTCGTGGCTAATTAGAACTCCCATAATAATCCATACATATTTGTGCGCTTGCTTCATAACAGTATAAGTTAAAAA
The DNA here is from genome assembly GCA_012932295.1 of Cyclina sinensis. NCBI lineage: Eukaryota > Metazoa > Mollusca > Bivalvia > Venerida > Veneridae > Cyclina > Cyclina sinensis. The sequence continues at coordinate 3,155,920 of JAAONU010000011.1, forward strand.
TATTCATTCATAGCAAACAAAAGTGATCACAGGTTATTACACAAGTACAAAGAGAACTCAGTAGCTAATTCCACACAATCAAATGTATGAAGATTGTCCTGTAACAACTGAACAAAACATATTTTCAGAAACTCGGTGGATAGTTGCAGATTCAAATCAGCATAAGAAATGTAACAAGGCAGTCTGAAGGACAGCTATGTGAAGAGAGAAGGTTAGACCTCCCAATGTGACATAGGATAATGATTCTACCGAAAATGGGCAGCCACATTTGGACCTCACATTGTAGCAGTTCAAAAGTTATGGAGCGGACACGAAATGTGGACTTTTTTATATATGACCATTAATTGTGACCTTGACCTTGGGGTAGCGACCTGGCATTGCGCTCTGCACATCGTCTCATACTGGTGATCATTTGTGACAAATTATTCTAAAAACTTTCAAGCAGTTTAATAGTAACGGAGCGGACACTAAATGTGGACTTTTTTATACATTACCTCTAGGTGTGACCTTGACCTTGGCTGCGCTGTACATACATCTCATACTGATGATCGTTACGCGGCAGGGGATTAATAAAAAATTATTAGAAATTTGCTTGAAGTCCCGTCTTCACCCTCGAAGTTGTAATGACAAATTAACAGCTTATTTTGAGCCCCTAACTAGACTTAGTAAAGTGAAAATAGTCAGTATCACAACATCATTTGATGTTGACTTCTATGTCATCTAGAAAAATATGCAGCAAAATTTTAGGAAAAAAGACAAAAAAGTATCATGCAAAAACACAGAAACTGTATTTACATATTTTATGCATCTTGTCAGTTTATCCTGATTTTTGGCGTATTTCGTTTCACATATTTAATATAAATCAAAAACAATGTCTGCTAAGTTTTGTTTTTGTATTTTTTGTTTTTCGTACAGTGCAGTCCTGAAAAAAGTGCAATGTTTGCCATCAACTCCAAATTATTATTCATTTTTTAAAACATTCTGTACTGTCTCTTGAAAAGCGAAATAAACATCAGAAATCCGTAAATTTTCTGAGCTAAATTTTGTAGACTTCAAATGCATTGGTCAATATCAGGTAGGTATCCGCATTGATTGAATAAAACACAGCAGTAGGAATTTGTCATGATTTCGACTGATAAAATTTCGTTCAGACATTTTTATGGTTACTCCAAGTCTCTCTCTCTCTCTCTCTCTCTCTCTCTCTCTCTCTGGTGTTTTTGTGAAAAAATATCATGAATTAGTGACCGAAATGTATTTCGTTCTTTAAAAACGTAAAAATATCTTGTAGGACTTATCTTGTCTTTCTTTTATTTTTGTAATTATTTTGTAAATGCCAAGCGAAATGTTTTTCTTCTTCTAATGAACTTACCATGCAGATATCAAACAAAAAAGTGCGTCTAGACATACCTCTAAATTAACAATATATGTTAGCAAAATTTGTTATAGACGGTAAATACTATTAACATCAAGATAAACGCGATGCTGCCAATAATTGTCTGAGATAAATCTGTATAGCCTTTGCATCTTACGTTGTTAACAAAACATATTACATAATCTACATTGTAATTCATTTTAGTTACAAAAAATACTTTAAATTGGCTCTTGCAACCTAATACTGTTGTTATATTGATACTGTTCATTCAGCTTTGTCTTATAAGCTGACAAAAAAATAACTCTAAACAAGCAACTTTCACTTTTATCATTGTTAGGACTTTAACCTATCACATGTACAAAGCTTTTTAAGAAGACTTAAACAGAGTTTTTCATCATCCACATGAGTCGCTCTCGATCAAGCAGTCCGTTGTAAAGCAAATGGATCAATAAAACTTGTGTATTTGCCTCCAACTTCGAAGTAAAGTTTATAATAGAAAAAAGTCTACATTGACAACAAGAGCACCGCTGATACGCTGATATAAGGGAGGAAACCTTAGGCATTAAAATTAAATGATTTGCTTTTAATTTTGATTTTTTTTACCTTTGACCTATTGACCCCAAAATCAATAGGGGTCATTCACTCCATGTGTGCAACCATTATATGAATTTTGAAGTCTCAATGAAAAATTGGTTGTCAAGTTACAGGGTCTAAATGATTCTAAGCATACTGATCCCAAAATGTAAAGGTGTCTTTCATCAATGTGTGCATCATGATATAAAGTTTGAAGTCTCTACAACAAATGGTTGTCAAGTTACATGGTGGAAATGGTTTTCAATGTTTAGGTCACTGTGACCTTGACCTTTGACCTACTTATCCCAAAATCAATAAGGTTCATTCACTCAATGTGTGCAACCATTATTTGAATTTTGAAGTTTCTACAAGAAATAATTGTTGAGTTATAGAGTGTAAATGATTCTAAACATTTAGGTTACTGTGACCTTGACCTTTGACATACTGACCCCATAATATACAGGAGTCATCCACTCAATGTGTGCAATCATGATATAAAGTTTGAATTCTCTTTAACAAATGATTGTCAGGTTACATGGTGGAAATGGTTTTCAATGTTAAGATCTATGTGACCTTGACCTTTGAGCTACTGACTCCAAAATCAATAGGGGTCATCCACTCAATGTGGGCAATAATCACTTGAAGGAAAAAGACCGTAGGCCAAAGAGTACTCAAGTTATCCTCCAGAAACCAAATTGCTAACGGACGGACGCCCTGGACCATAATATAATATGCCCCTTTCGGGCATATAAAAATGGCATAAGTTTCTACTATTCATGCTTTACTTATTAATTTATCTATGTTGTGTAGCAGTGTTTTCTCTGACTATTTATTCTCTGTAGATCCCCTGATGGCAGCAGGTTCCGCAACTGTTGGTAAACTTTTTTGTTACTTCTATATTTAAAGCATCGTCACACTGGAAAAGTCTGTAAACCAAACTTAAATGATCTTGTTTTTGCTGAATTAAAAGCTTAACTCTTACGAAGTCAGCTTAATTTCGTATATTTTTTCTGGTAAAAATTGCCTCCTTTGTCCAGAAATATGATATATATTTTTTTTCTCAAAACATATGCATATAAACAACAGTTTAAACTATTTCAGCATTTACGTTTTAGCAACAGTAAAAAAGCCGCATGTAAGAAACAATTTTACCTTTAGTTTCTAGACACCGGATTCGAGTTTTTGATAACAAATCATATTCAACACATAATTAAGCTATCTTTGTGGGAACTGTACAAAATCATTGTTACAAATATTACCTTAAGGTTTTAATAATTATAAATTACTCCCAGATTATGAAACATTTTCTTAAGTTCTGTAAACATTTGCAAAATAAATATCATATTATGAAACTAGTTCTGTAGCACAAATGATAAGAAATGTTGGGAAGCCGTAAATATTACTTTGTTCCTGTATTTATCTTTTTTTAATAAATCACTCAAGACTAATGCACCAACTGTGTCTGGAAAAATGTAAGAAATGATCCGTTTATTTATTTGTACTTACATATGTATATTTTTTTTAATTTTGGATAAAGTACGGTCAGTCTTACTTAAAGATTATCAATATTTGCTTCTGAAACTGATGCACTACTGTGGTATTTTATAGTGTACATTCCACTCAATCTTACGTACATGCTGTGCCTACTTATGAAGTAATAAAATGTAAATATCGCAGCTTCTGTATGTTTGTTGAATCAGGAAACAACTTTAACCCCTTATATTTCAAGTTATGACAAACAGTGCGCAGATTATGTGGAACACATTCACTGGGATATACAACATTTACTTATATGCTAAAGGATATGCGACTGTATAGAGAATGGATCATTATTAAAGGGGATGCCTTCGAAGCTCATTTTGCAATATGTTAAGAACGAACTTTTGTAGATCATATTACAGTATGTTCAGTCGATACTTTTGTAAATCATAACGCAATATGTTCAATGGAGACGTTTGTAGTTGATATTGCAATATGTTCAGAAGAAATGTTTCTGGTTCATATTGCAAAATGTTTAGCTAACACTTTTGTAAATCATATTGCAGTATGCTCAAAGGAATTTTTTGTGTGTTTTGTAAATTATTGCAATAGGTTCTGAGGGACCTTTTTGTAGATTATTTTGTTGATCATATTGCAGTATGTCCAGTGGAAACTTTTGAAGATCATATTGAAATATGTTCTGTGGGAAACTTGATCATATTGCAATATGTTCACTGGGAACTTTTGCAGATTTTATTGCGAAACTTTCAGTGAAGCCTTTTGTAGATCATAGTGCAATATATCTGTTGGGATATTCAAAAATCACCTGCAGTATGTTTTGAGAAAAAATATATAACCCTACATTGTAAATGTTTAAAGGTATTTTGAAATCATTTTGAAGTATAGTTTGACTGACATTGCATTATGAATGAAGGGCAGGTTTTTTTTCTTATAAATAACTCAAGTGTTTATTTGGTGATATGTTAAAACCTATATTGCATTATATTTTGGGAACTTTGCGATGTGCCTATATCAGCTAGATCTAAATATCTTTAGTTCATTTAGATTTGTTTTGTTCTCTAGTGTTGGTAATTTAACTGAACTTAAAAATATGCAAAAAAAAATTTACTTCTATACATGAGAACGGAAGCACTTATCAAATATGACTGATAACCAGCTGCAGTTTGAGGTAAGCACGAAAAGGTCTTATCAATAAGCAAACTTTCTGGAGCCTAAGGGCAATGATGTTTTATTGCATTACTTTTAGACTTGAGATGTCTAACTCGGCCTTCCTAAGTAGGTCGAGAAGACTACCATGAAGGCTGTCACATTTCTTTGTCACTAGTTTCATAAAATACTAAGTGTAAAGTTTTACATGTCTTTCTTTCTGTATTTGTTACACTTCCTTGATGTCTTTATAAAAGATTCTAGACAAATGACTAAGAAGCTTTGCAGGTTTTGCCTTTCACTGTAGAATGCCTGTTCTTAGTGCCATCGATATATTCATGAAGTAAAAGGCATGTAGCTATCAGTCAAAACTTTTTGAACACTTGCGCGCTAAATTAGCGATGACATATGTAAGTACCAATTGAATCATATATGATATCTCTTTGTGGGTCCAAAGCTTGTCGCTTTTATGTGAAACATTACAAACCTTTTAACTGTTCGTTTTAACAAAAATGTGATCATTGCAAACCTTGCTTTATAAGATTTATTTTTGGGATACCTTTTGGTAATATAAAACAGACTACTGAACGTCTCTATTATTGCTATAAGGAACACTGGTATTTTGACCAAACGGGCTTTCTCTGTTCGATAACTGGCTACGACTGTTATAGAAAACGGGTTAACATTTTTTAAATGGTTCAAAATTCAAAAGGCCGATTAAATTGTACTTTCTTATAAGCCTGTTTTCACATTGTTTGCAACTACTTACATACTTATCTGACAATTTTACCTGCCTTGCCAAAGATTAAAGACGTTTTTGATTTACAATTAGAAAAATTTTCATCAATATAAACTTCGAATTACACTTAAAAATTTTTAGTTTGATGCAAATAATGTGGCACCGTACTTCAGACATGTTAATGACAAAGTTGTCTACTTTATATGCTTACTCACTGCCTGGTATAATTTACCACATAATGTCGTTATTCATGTCACTCTTAGAGAGGACATTAACGAAAAGACATTATAAGACCAGGCAATTGTCTTTTTTCTAAACAAAAATTTGAGAATTCACACTGACCAGTGTGACAGCTAGGGTGAATCGCGACTTTGCAAGCGGATAATAGGGGAAAAATATTACAGGAATTACATTCTATGTTCAGGTGTTTAAAAAATCAGCGTCCAAATTTCCTCTTATCCGGTATTATTACAGATGATATAAACAGTCACTTGCCTGATAAGATTATGTGGAAAACGATTATACTTAAAACTGACATTGACGGGCAACTGTCACGTCCAAATTAACTCACTGGAATAAGTAATCACCACCATAGTATAAAACACCAGATGCAGCATCAATGCATTCAGTTCTATTTTAGAGCAATGTCGAAAGCGATTGCTCTTAATATATTTTTCATTCTTGTTGAATAAAGCTTACCCGGCATAAATTTTTACTGTACAATATGAAAATAACGACAATACAAACTTCTGTTATTCAGCTTGGTTGACATATTTGAAAACTCCTATAGTTCGAATTACGAAAAAACGAGAAACCTGAAATAGTTCGTGATGTCTCGTTTCAATGAGTAACGGGCCGTTGTCTGCTCGTGAGATGAATACTAACTGATTCTTCATTACATCATAATTTATAAAAAACGGTACTGGAATGGCGTATGATTAATACAGCAATAGTCGTAGACGAAAAAGTTTTTGTTAGAATCTGCATACTTGACTAAACTTATTTAAGTGACAAAAATGAATGACGTATTTCTTTTGTGGACGCGAACACATAGCCTGGATTTTCACACTTTATTTTCAGACAATACTTAACTGTAAAATACTCATGACTTTTCTGTTCAATGATGACATGGTTTGCCAGACAGGCAGAAACGCAACAATATTGACAACCGTATATTCTGCCAACTCTTTCGGGAATCATGGATCTTAAAATATCAATGTGCAATTTTCCCAGGTTGGTAATTTTGCCTCGTCAGGTGTCAGCACACTTGCTTAATACACTTTACGATGGAATTGTGGGTAATAATTTGAAAAGCAGACAACTGAACACGCCTGTTTTTATTCATTGATGCCTCTTACTGCTGGTATGCTTTCTTTGGCCACTGACCAGCTGACACGAAATGTGGACTCTTTTAAATATGACCATTAAGTGTGACCTTGACCTTGGGGTAGCGACCTGGTATTGGGCTCTGCACATCGTCTCTGACTGGTGATCATTAGTGACAAGTTATTTTAAAAACTTTCAAGCAGTTTAATAGTAACGGAGCGGACATAAAAAGTGGCCTTTTTTATACATTACCTTTAGGTGTGACCTTGACCTTGGCGGTAGTGACCTGGTTGCTGCGCTCTACATACATCTCATACTGATGATCGTTACGCGGCAGGGGATTGATAAAAAAATATTAGAAATATGCTTGAAGTTCCGTCTTCACCCTCGAAGTTGTAATGACAAATTAACAGCTTATTTTGAGCCCCTAACTAGACTTAGTAAAGTGAAAATAGTCAGTATCACAACATCATTTGATGTCGACTTCTATGGCATCTAGAAAAATATGTAGCAAAATTTTAGGAAAAAAGACAAAAAAGTGTCATGCAAAAACACAGAAACTATATTTACATATTTTATGTATCTTGTCAGTTTATCCTGATTTTTGGCGTATTTCGTTTCACATATTTAATATAAATCAAAACAACGTCTGCTAAGTTTTGTTTTTGTATTTTTTGTTTTTCGTACAGTGCAATCCTGAAAAAAGTGCAATGTTTGCCATCAACTCCAAATTATTATTCATTTTTTAAAACATTCTGTACTGTCTCTTGAAAAGCGAAATAAACATCAGAAATCCGTAAATTTCTGAGCTAAATTTTGTAGACTTCAAATTTGTCAATATCTACTAGGTATCCGCATTGTTCGTATAAAACACAGCAGTAGGAATTTGTATTGATTTCGACTGATAAAATTTCGTTCAGACATATTTGTGGTTACTCCAAGTCTCTCTCTCTCTCTCTCTCTCTCTCTCTCTCTCTATCTATCTATCTATCTATCTCTCTCTCTCTCTCCTCTCTCTCTGGTGTTTTTGTGAAAAAATATCATGAATTAGTGACCAAAATGTTTTTCGTTCTTTAAAAATGTAAAAATATCTTGTAGGACTTATCTTGTCTTTCTTTTATTTTTGTAATTATTTTGTAAATGTTAGGCGAAATGTTTTTCTTCTTCTAATGAACTTACCATGCAGATATCAAACAAAAAAGTGCGTCTAGACATACCTCTAAATTAACAATATATGTTAGCAAAATTTGTTATAGACGGTAAATACTATTCACATCAAGATAAACGCGATGCTGCCAATAATTGTCTGAGATGAATCTGCATAGCCTTTGCATCTAACGTTGTTAACAAAACATGTTACATAATCTACATTGTAATTCATTTTAGTTACAAAAAAATAATAAAAAAATTGGCTCTTGCAGCCTAGTACTGATGTTATATTGATACTGTTCATTTAGCTTTGTCTTATCAGCTGACAAAAAATAACTCTAATCAAGCAACTTTCACTTTTATCATTGTTAGGACTTTAACCCATCACATGTACAAAGTTTTGTAAGAAGACTTAAAAAGAGTTTTTCATCACCCACATGAGTCGCTCTCGATCAAACAGTCCGTTGTAAAGCAAATGGATCAATAAAACTTGTATATTTGCCTCCAACTTCAAAGTAAAGTTTATAATAGAAAAAAGTCTACATTGACAACAAGAGCACCGCTGATACGCTGATATAAGGGAGGAAACCTTAGGCATTAAAATTAAATGATTTACTTTAAATTTTGAATTTTTTTACCTTTGACCTATTGACCCCAAAATCACTTGGGGTCATTCACTCAATATGGCAACCATTATATGAATTTTGAAGTCTCAATGAAAAATTGGTTGTCAAGTTACAGGGTCTAAATGATTCTAAACATACTGATCCAATAATGTAAAGGTGTCTTTCATCAATGTGTGCATCATGATATAAAGTTTGAAGTCTCTACAACAAATGGTTGTCAAGTTACATGGTGGAAATGGTTTTCAATGTTAAGGTCACTGTGACCTTGACCTTTGACCGATTAATCCCACAATCAATAAGGTTCATTCACTCAATGTGTGCAACCATTATTTGAAGTTTCTACAAGAAATAGTTGTTGAGTTATAGAGTGTAAATGATTCTAAAGATTTTGGTTACTGTGACCTTGACCTTTGACATACTGACCCCATAATATACAGGAGTCATCTACTCAATGTGTGCAATCATGATATAAAGTTTGAATTCTCTTTAACAAATGATTGTCAAGTTACATGGTGGAAATGGTTTTCAATGTTAAGGTCTATGTGACCTTGACCTTTGAGCTACTGACTCCAAAATCAATAGGGGTCATTCACTCAATGTGGGCAATAATCACTTGAAGGTAAAAGACCGTAGGCCAAAGAGTACTCAAGTTATCCTCCAGAAACCAAATTGCTAACGAACGGACTATAAACATAGCATAAGTTTCTACTATTCATGCTTTACTTATTAATTTATCTATGTTGTGTAGCAGTGTTTTCTCTGACATTTTATTCTCTGTAGGCAGGTTCCGCAACTTTAAACTTTTTGGTAAACTTTTTTGTCACCAGTAATAACAGATATGCCTTGAAAAGGTAAAATTTCGGTTACTTCTATATTTAAAGCATCGTCACACTGGAAAAGCAAACTTAAATGATCTTGTTTTTGCTGAATTAAAAGCTTAACTCTTACGAAGTTAGCTTAATTTCGTATATTTTTTCTAGTAAAAATGGCCTCCTTTGTACAGATATATTATATATATTTTTTCTCAAAACATATGCGTATAAACAACAGTTTAAACTATTTCAGCATTTACGTTTAAGCAACAGTAAAAAAACCGCATGTAAGAAACAGTTTTAGCTTTAGTTTCTAGACACGGGATTCGAGTTTTTGATAACCAATTAAATTCAACACATAATTAAGCTATCATTGTGGGAACTGTACAAAATCATTGTTACAAATATTACCTTAAGGTTTTAATCATAAATTACTCCCAGATTATGAAACATTTTTTTAAGTTCTGTAAACATTTGCAATATAAATATCATTTTATGAAAATAGTTCTGTAGCACAAATGATAAGAAATGTTAGGAAGCCGTAAATATTACTTTGTCCCTGTATTTATCTTTTTTTCAATAAATCATTCAAGACTAATGCACCATATCGCAGCTTCTGTATGTTTCTTGAATCAGGAAACAACTTTAACCCCTTATATTTCAAGTTATGACAAACAGTGCGCAGATTATGTGGAACGCATTCACTGGATATACAACATTTTCTTATACATGCTAAAGGATATGCGACTGTATAGAGAATGGATCATTATTAAAGGGGATGCCTTCGAAGCTCATTTTGCAATATGTTAATAAGGAACTTTTGTTGATCATATTGCAGTATGTTCAGTTGATACTTTTGTAAATCACAACGCAATATGTTCAGTGGAGACGTTTGTAGTTGATATTGCATTATGTTCAGAAGAAATGTTCCTGGTTCATATTGAAAAATGTTTAGCTAACACTCTTGTAAATCATATTGCAGAAGCTCAAAGGATTTTTTTTGTTTTGTAAATTATTGCAATAGGTTCTGAGGGACCTTTTGTAGATCATTTTGTTGATCATATTGCAGTATGTCCAGTGGAAACTTTTGAAGATCATATTGAAATAAGTTCTGTGGGAAACTGTTGATCATATTGCAATATGTTCACCGGGAACTTTTGCATATTTTATTGCGAAACTTTCAGTGACGCCTTTTGTAGATCATAGTGCAATATATCTGTTGGGATATTTAAAAATCACCTGCAGTATGTTTTGAGAAAAAATATATAACCCTACATTGTAAATGTTTAAAGGTATTTTGAATTCATTTTGTAGTATGTTTTGACTGACATTGCATTATGAATGAAGGGCAGGTTTTTTTTTTCTTATAAATAACTTAAGTGTTTATTTGGTGATATGTTAAAACCTTTATTGCATTATATTTTGGGGACTTTGCGATGTGCCTATATCAGCTAGATCTAAATATCTTTAGTTCATTTAGGTTTGTTTTGTTCTCTAGTGTTGGTAATTTAGCTGGACTTAAAAATATGCAAAAAAAAAATCACTTCTATACATGAGAACGGAAGCACTTATCAAATATGACTGATAACCAGCTGCATTTCGAGGTAAGCACGAAAAGGTCTTATCATTAAGCAAATTTCTGGAGCCTTAGGGCAACAATGTTTTGTTGCATTACTTTAAGACTTGTTGAGATGTATAACTCGGCCTTTCTAAGTAGATCGAGAAGACTACCATGAAGACTTCACATTTCTTTATCACTAGTTTCATAAAATACTGAGTGTAAAGTTTTACATGTCTTTCTATCTATATTTGTTACACTTCCTTGATGTCTTTATAAAAAATTCTAGACAAATGAATAAGAAGCTTTGCAGGTTTTGCCTTTCACTGTAGAATGCCTGTTCTTAGTGTCATCGTAATACTCATGAAGTAAAAGGCGTGTAGCTATCAGTCAAAACTTGTTGAACACTTGCGCGCTAAATTAGTGATGACATATGTAAGTACCAACTGAATCATATATGATATTTTCGATTGATCTCTTTCTGGGTCAAAAGCTTGTCGCTTTTTTGTGAAACATTGCAAACCTTTTAACTGTTCGTTTTAACAAAAATGTGATCATTGACAACCTTGCTTTATAAGTTTTATTTTTTGGATACCTTTTTGTAATATAAAACAGACTACTGAACGTCTCTGTTATTGCTATAAGGAACACTGAACTGGTATTTTGACCAAACGGGCTCTCTCTGTTCGATAACAGGCTACGACTGTTACAGAAAACGGGTTAACATTTTTTAAATGGTTCAAAATTCAAAAGGCCGATTAAATTGTACTTTCTTGTAAGCCTGTTTTCACATTGTTCGCAACTACTTAAATACTTATTTGACAATTTTTACCTGCCTTGCCAAAGATTAAAGACGTTTTTAATTTACAATTAGAAAAAATTTCATCAATATAAACTTCGAATTACTTTTAAAATTTTTAGTTTGATGCAAATAATGTGGCACCGTACTTCAGACATGTTAATGATAACGTTGTCTAACAGTAATCCATTTCCTTGAGATTTAACGTTGTCTAACAGTAATCCATTTCCTTGAGATTTAACGTTGTCTAACAGTAATCCATTTCCTTGAGATTTAACGTTGTCTACTTTATATGCTTACTCACTGCCTGGTATAATTTACCACATAATGTCGTTATTCATGTCACTCTTAGAGAGGACATTAACGAAAAGACATTATAAGACCAGGCAATTGTCTTTTTTCTAAACAAAAATTTGAGAATTCACACTGACCAGTGTGACAGCTAGGGTGAATCGCGACTTTGCAAGCGGATAATAGGGGAAAAATATTACAGGAATTACATTCTATGTTCAGGTGTTTAAAAAATCAACGTCCAAATTTCCTCTTATCCGGTATTATTACAGATGATGTAAACAGTCACTTGCCTAATAAGATTATGTGGAAAACGATTATACTTAAAACTGACATTGACGGGCAACTGTCACGTCCAAATTAACTCACTGGAATAAGTAATCACCACCATAGTATAAAACACCAGATGCAGCATCAATGCATTCAGTTCTATTTTAGAGCAATGTCGAAAGCGATTGCTCTTAATATATTTTTCATTCTTGTTGAATAAAGCTTACCCGGCATAAATTTTTACTGTACAATATGAAAATAACGACAATACAAACTTCTGTTATTCAGCTTGGTTGACATATTTGAAAACTCCTATACACTCTAAGGAACATGTGGAAATCTCCTCCAAAATGTTCAATTCAGCCTGTCTGGTCAGTACCGTTACATCTCAGCATGCAGTCTAATTAATTGCCCTGCTACTTGACTGAGAGTGGTCATAAAATAAACATTTGGTCACACTTGAAGTTAAGCTTCCAGATGTGCTAATAAGCCAACTTGAAGTATTTAGTATTGATGAAAGATCTGCTTGCTATCAAACGGATAAAGACTAACTTTTCGAACAGTACTGCAATGATTAATTTTATAGGTATGTACAAATATTGTTTTATTTTTTATAGTGTTTTTTTCTTGAGCTTTAGTGTAAAACTTAATATTAATTTATATTATTTTAACCATATAAGCAAACTAATACAAAGAACCTAGTGATATAATTTAATATTAGTCCAGCAAGAACAATATTCAAAATTATAAGAACAATATTTTAATCCCAGTGAAATTAAGATATGATGATTGTGTTGGTGGTTTTTTTTTGTTTGTTTTTTTGTTTTTTTTTGTTGTTTTTTTCAGATAGAGATTTCCTGTTATGAAGTTTACAAAATTGTTTAATGTGTTTAAAGGAAACGGCGAATCAATAAATACAAGTTTAATTTACTTTGAGGATTTTGCTAATTTCATACGATCGAAGGATAGAGATGTCAGGGTGTACAATATAAAGTATTCACTGAAGGGACTGCAAGAGTTTAATGGAAAATTGAGTGTTCCAGTTTCTTCTGTTTTGAAGTACTGTTTTCGGCAGGCTGACACTTTAAAATCGTGTAAGTTTTTAACTGAAGTCATTGAAAATGATGTCTTAGGTGGAGCTCCTGACGATACATCTTTATGTGTTTCAACTTCATATGAGTTGTACAAATTAATAGCCAGGACAAAATTCCTGAAAATTGAATTTCCACTGAACAGAGTAAGTTTTGATGAGTCAACTATTGACACATTAGTCATTGAACATAAATCACATTTTACAGAAAAAGAATGGAAAAAGATATGTTTGTTTGAAAGTCATTTTACAAAATCATTGGAGTATGAATTGGGCAAATATGGATATGAAGAAATAATAGGATTGAAATACTCAAAATTTCAGAGTATTTTAAGTTTTAAAGAGTGTAGTGAAAAGTGGCTTAAAGTAACCAAATCATATATCACGAAAACAGCCAAACGAATAAGTTACACTGACATTTTAAGAAATGTTGAGTACTTTGCAAAGAAAAAACACCGTGCTGTCACAATTGAGAGTGACTTGTTACTTCTGCTCCAAAATTACTGTGAAAATGATATTGTCACTGTCATAGCCTTTGATACATACAAATCAAAGACCGACAATTGTATTCAAGTAATAACTGTAACTAACACCGAAAACTTAGGGTGTGATTTGAATGATCTTAGTGAGCGGGCATATTATTATTTGGGAAAAAAACATGACTTGAAAATTGAATGCTTTTATTACATTCACAATGACAATTTAAAAACATATGAAAGAACAGATTATTTTGCTAGGTTTTTGCTTAGAGATGACATTGAGCTGAATCGAGTGCCCGGAATCTTCCATAGTTGGAGCCATGAACATAATGAGAATGACGACCCAGATGGTGGGGAAAGTGAAGATTGCACAGCTTGCTTTTCAGCAAGAAAGGAAAATCCTCTCCATGCAAGCAACGTAGATATTATAGCAGAGTGGTGTTTAGAGGTGCCGATTGAAAGTCAGCTTATATTGGAAAAGTTCATAAACACGAAAAGCCTTCAAAGATCAAAAGATGAAGAGTCCTTTATTTGCTCAAAAGTAGAAAAACTGTATAGAGTACATGATATTCTATTAAACACGTTTAACAAAAATTTTTCTGGTATTTACCACACAGCGAATACAGAAGAATTGTTGATCGAATACAAAAGTGTTCAATCTGTCTTTGATGTAACATCTAGCTCTGGAATAACATCAAGCTTACGCTATGCTGAAAACAATTTGAAGAAAAAAGCCAGTGATGAAATATGCTACTATAACACCTTTTTGAAACAGCATAAGCTGGAATATACAAATATTTCTGGACAAGTATGTCCATCGACCAGTCTGAGACAATGTCATGTCATTTTAATGCTGGACAATCTTGTCAGATTGCGATATATCGCAGATCCGAACCCAGGAGAGGGAAGATCAAAACAGCTTTGTACTCTGCCAATAACGCTTCAAGGCCTACCAGTCGATTCTGCGATAACAAGCTTATGGCATGGTGAAAATTGTGATGGTTCAAATGAGTGTTGTTGCAAACAGCAAACAAAACTGACCAAAAATGATGTTGAATGGGTACTATTGAAGTTAAGTAATGCCGAGAAGAAATCACAAGTTGATTTCTTCAATCTAATGACATGGGGTCCAAAACAGCTTTGGAAACATTTGACAGGTTGGTATATAAATTGTGTATTGTTAAAACTCTGTTAATGGTCCAAAGGACTACTTATCGGTGTAATCAAAACTTTATTGATGAATGATATAAACATAATTTAAATTGTGTTTTAAGTAATTATTTAGAAACATAATATAAAAGTTAGATAAACAACTTCTTTTAAATTAAATTATTAAAAAAGGAATAATAATACAATGACAATATACTATAAGTACGAAAATTGGCAACTGTAGAGTAAACTGTGTCTTTAAAAAAGCTATTGAGTGGGGGAACTCTTTTGTCTCACCATTTAAATTTGATTTTAACAGATGATCTACAAGTACATTTAGAGGCAGATCATGTCAGTTCTGGCAGTGTACCGGAAATATCCTTAGTAAGTTGTTTTGATCCTTAGATATGACTTGTATTTGATTTGTAATAATTCTGCATCAATTTAATTTTTTGATAAAAATGAAATTATAGAATTATAGTTGCAAAATATCTAACAATATATTATTTCGATCTTCGATATTTTAGTGCCAGCTTTACGTACACACCATTCAGTGATTGATTATTAAATAATATACCTATTAATTAATTGCTATACGTTGTTAATAAGATTTTTTTTATTTCAGCCATATGATTTTGACACAGACGCACATGCACATTCTGAAGAAGATGAATTGGAAGATGACTTAGATCTAGCGAACATCATTGGCACTCTAGATTGTACAGATGACTTATCAGAACTGTCAGACATTGACAGTGATCATGAGCAGCCCTTAGATACAAACATTGATTTTTCAAACTTAGAACAGTCTTTTGAAAACATCACAATCTGTGAGGAAGAGGAGACTGTAGAAACTTCTGAGGATATTCAGTTACTTCTATCATCTTTTGGTTTCAGTAAGTTTGTAGTTCCCCCTCTTTTATGTAGGCATCCACCACCTGCCACTGGTCGTGATGATGATATTCACAAGATCAGAGAAATTCTTGATGATATATTACAGAAAATGGGGTATCTTGCTGACCCTTCCAAATTTGTAAATAGAATTTTGTGTGGACCAGACAATAAAATAGGAAAAAGTATGTTGGCTTTGATGGAAATGGATGAAAAATATAAGGTTTTCTTACCTGAGTTTCCCTTATTACATCTGCGAAAATCTGGAATCACAATTTTGTTTAGTTCGTATAAAGATGCTGGAATTTTACAAATTTTAAAATTCATGAGAAATGACAAACAGGATGAATGGAAAAAGCTTGTATCTGCACAACATATTGACTCGGCAACAAAATATATCAGACGAATTTCTTTATCTTTGCATCTGGCTTTTTTGATAGCATTTTCAAAT
This sequence comes from Cyclina sinensis, assembly GCA_012932295.1. Taxonomy (NCBI): domain Eukaryota; kingdom Metazoa; phylum Mollusca; class Bivalvia; order Venerida; family Veneridae; genus Cyclina; species Cyclina sinensis. The sequence goes on from JAAONU010000011.1 coordinate 3,172,141, forward strand.
AACCTTTCCCAAGATCAAAAGGAATGCTTTCTTCAGGATATGGAGTCGGGCACACCCTGTGAAGTAGCTAGAACTTGGTCTGCTCAGTTTGAGAAGTTTCTGGAAGAGGGTTCAAACAGAAATGCAACATTTGCTCTTCACGTAGACATGATGAGACATTGTGACAGCATTGTTGCAATCTCATTTGCTGAGCGTTTGGGAGGATCTGATGGATACTCCTTACTTTTAGGATCAGTAAAGGAGTCTCTGCCTTACTTATTTGTTAACAATGCGACATCATATGCACCGTATTGTGTTAAATTGTTGTATCATCATTACAGTGCAGGGCATTTTCATCAAGGCTTGAAATCTACGCTTTACAGCACACCTTTTAGAAACAGTACCAGAAATTTTGCTTGTGACACTAAGAGAGAGTTAGACCATATCCAAGCATTAAAAGGATTTAGATCAGGTTCAAATATGCCTGCAGTTTCATGCCGTATGTCACTTATCGACTCATTAAATGAAGTGAAAGATAAGCGGCGTGCAATAAATGATAATGCTCATGAAATTGATGATGATGTTCTTGGCTGGGAATTAACTGAGGTGGATAAAAATCACATTTTTCCAACAACTGATCTTATACTCCGTAAAGGAGCTATTTGCATGGATGAAAATGATGTACCACTAAACGTTTATACAAAGAACATGATTGCTTTGCCCCTTTCAATTCTTGACAGGTGTAGTAAAGAAGCAGGGGTGTTCTTGATTCATCGGTTTTTGGCCAAGGAAAAACTTTTTGGTTTGACCAGTGATAATATACCTTCCACTGATTCTTTGATTGGTCCATCAGATATCATTTCAAGAGCACGTAAAAGCAAAGGTGTTACCATTAAGAGGACTGTGAAATCAAAAGTACAGACTGTTCCAAGTGAACGACAAGAAAAAGAGTTACAGCGTCTAAAAAGTGTTGCAAAAGAAGCAAAGCAAATAGATCATTTTTCATCTGAAAACAACAACTGTCAAGCACTGGTTAAACCCGATAGTAGCAAACCGAAGGTAATGAAGTCCATCGGCATGCAAAGAGCCCTTGCACATTTAGTAAACGTCTGCATAAACACTACAGCTGGTATCACAAAAGAATATAAGTTTGAAAATGTAATTGCCTTAAGCCTAAATAGAATTCCTGTAGAAATTACTACAAAAATGAAATTTTGTATGGTTGAATTTGCAGGTGTGAAATTCAGAACTGGAAATATCACATCAGGAAAGGAATATCTTCGTCACTGTGAAACTGTGATCAACAGTTATGTGCGTCATGCATCTTGTTTGCATACACTGGTTATCTGTGAAGAGAAGTATTCACACACACCTGATGAATTTAAGGCCTGTACACGAGAGCAACGCAAAGCTAAATCTACAGCTTCAATTGATCATTTGAAGACAAAATATGAAATAATAGGTGACCATATTTTCAATAAAGAGGCTGTTACATAAACAGAAACTGGAAAAAGGGCCATCAGCACATACCTTGCAGAACATTTCCATATGCTCAGTATTGAAAAAGATGTTGAAATTATTCTTGACAGTGAGTACAAACATACCTCTTGCAGTTGCAAACAATCATGTGATTGCAATCACTATGCAACACCAATTGTAAGGTCATTTAGGCAGAGTGAACTAAATTCCATTCCCTCAAAAGTTCGTGAAATGACTGCAATACATCAGAAGAAAGGGGAAGCAGAAATGGCAGTTGTTGACTGGGTAATATATCTGCAAGACAAACTGGAAGCTGACGAATGTATTGTTAGTATCATATCTTCAGGAGACATTGATGCTGTATACATTCATCTTTATGCGATCAGCAAACTTTGGAATAGGAATCAGAATGGCAAATTCAGTAATACAGTGTATGTTGTTTTACAAAAACCAAGAGGGAAAAATGACATATACAATATAACAGCTTTGCTAGAGATCTTTGAACAAAAATACCATGATAAAGATACTGGATTAAAAATTGCCCTTGGTTTATGTTTAGGCGGCAACGACTTTATGCCAAAGTGTCATCAAATATCACATGAAACTGTTTTAAATCTTCTAATGGAAACAGACTTTTTCAGACAGAATTTGATGGTAAACGTCGGAAGTGTTCAATTGAATTACGAAGTTTTCAAAACTTTCTTTAAAACTCTGTACTGTCCGAAACGATATTTGTGCCACAATATGTCGTACGATGAAGTAAGAGCACTAACAATAGGAAAAACAGAAGATCAGTCTAAAATTGGTGATTACAATACAAATGATCCAAGAAGATGGTTACCGCCAGAATCTGCAATAGAAAAATTAGCCGATTTATTTAACCTTCAAATCCAGTATTTGGAGACGGCAGGAAATCACAGTATTGAAATGCCAGATTTTCTAGGTCCAGGCTGTCTTGTAAAAAGTAACACAGGAGAAATTGAATATAATTTTGGTCCTCATGCCCATTTTGATTCATTTGTCGATCTTCCGGTAACAGTAAGCACAAAGGGAAAGAAAAGGTCTCATGCAACAACCCCTCAACATGGAGCTCGTAGGAAACGACATTTCATGGCTTCAACCCCAAAGAGAAAGTAAATTATGTGGGTATCTCAAATACTTAAAAGTCTTTCAATTGTTTTTAATAGTTATATTCAATCAAAAACTACTAGTGCATTGTGGTCGGTTAGTTATGTTTACACTGGATAATGTGACATGGTTGAAAACAAAATATTTAGCAATTCAATGTATGATAATAAAATCTGGTTAATAACAACAGTTATGATAAAAAATAATGAAAACTTTTAATTTTGCAATTTAAAACTACAAAATTATTTATGCTTACATGTTACTATTATAAGTAAGGTTGTTTGTAGTAAATTAATTGTTATGCAGTAATTATTGATTAAAAATTAAAAAGTTTTTGTATAAAATATATCTGCCTTTTCTTTCAATTTTCCAATATAAATGAAATGTCTAGGATCATATAATGTCTGTATCTCAAATGCTAGCCAGATGTTATCTGCCCAAGAAAGCCTCCTTAAATTACCAGTGGTCAATAAACACTGAGATGCTAACATAATACATGCTGCTTTCTAACAGTACAGGTATGACCGTGGGAATACTGAGACCTCAGTATTGAAATTCGTTTGTGCGGAGGAGTGTATAGTTCGAATTACGAAAAAACGAGAAACCTGAAATAGTTCGTGATGTCTCGTTTCAATGAGTAACGGGCCGTTGTCTGCTCGTGAGATGAATACTAACTGATTCTTCATTACATCATAATTTATAAAAAACGGTACTGGAATGGCGTATGATTAATATACCAATAGTCGTAGACGAAAAAGGTTTTGTTAGAAGCTGCATACTTGACTCAACTTATTTAAGTGACAAAAATGAATGACGTATTTCTTTTGAGGACACAAACACATCGCCTGGATTTTCACATTTTTATTTTCAGACAATACTTAACTGTAAAATGCTAATGACTTTTCTGTTTAATGATAACATGGTTAGCCAAACAGGCAGAAACGCAACAATATCGACAACCGCATATTCTGCCAACTCTTTCGGGAATCGTGCATCTTAAAATATCCATGCGCAATTTTCCAAGGTTGGTAATTTTGCCTTGTCAGGTGTCAGCACACTTGCTTAATACACTTTACGATGGAATTGTGGGTAATAATTTGAAAAGCAGACAACCGAACACGCCTGTTTTATTCATTGATGCCTCTTACTGCTGGTTTGTTTTCTTTGGCCACTGACCAGCTTCCTTTGCTCAGGTTAAATCGAGTGTCATAGAATACGGTCAGAAATAAAAACAAATGTGTTTTAAAACTGAATAAAGACATGTTTGTATAAAAGCTGTACATGTTGAACAAAAGTTGTTTTCAGGCGGAAGAAGTACAGAAGAAGTTAAAATTCCATAAATATTAAATGTTCCAAATTAGTCACCATGTAAAAGATAATAATCTCTAGATTTGAGATTTGAAGATGAATTCTGTGTCTTAAAACATTAGGTAAAAATGAAATCTAAACTTATTAATTACAAATTAAATTTGTCAAGTAATTCTTCCGGGGCTTTCTTGTGTCCCGCTATGAATTTAGAGAAGTAGTGTCAGTTTGCGTGCGTGAGAGCATGTGTGTCTATTTATGTCAAGTCTGGCTAATTTCTTTCAGGCTGATTAGCGGATTTCGAAAAAAGATCAGCAGGCGGTGTGCCGTAGCGTAAAAAATCAAAGTAGCAGTGCATTGTTGAATTGAAGTAATATTCGCTAATTTTTTATAATATTAACTAATACTATATTCTATAAGTACGAGGGGTGATTCAAAAGTTCGCGGAATTGCTTTATTACTAGAACGGAAAAGACAATACAAACACAAAAATTACATCACTCGATACGTTTACTCAATACTAAAGCAGAGCCGTAATCTCATTGAAATACATTTACTAATAAATCGTTTGTACATATTTGAATTGTATACATGACCGGCACTTGACGCACGCCATCACGACGTCGACGTCACTAACGGTCAAATTCTAGCGTACGATTCACCTTCTCGACGTAATCGCCGCCCGTCGCTACACACTTCCTATGCCTTTGTACCCATTGCATAAATGTTACCTTAAACCAATCCTGACTGAATGAAGAGATTACTTCACGAGCCTTATTGCGTAGCTCTAATGTTGTTTCAAATCTCTGGCCTCTGAGTTCCCTCTTCATATCTGGAAACAGACGAAAGTCCATCGGTGCTAGATCCGGGCTGTACGGCGGATGTGGTAAGAGACTGAAACCAAGCAGTGAAATCTCTAACTCTGTACTCTGTGCCCGATGTGCTGGAGCGTTGTCATGATGGAGTATAACATCATCCAGTACCAACAGGGGGCGCTTGCGGCGCAGAGCCTGTATCAGATCGCGTCTAAGCACCTGAAGTCAAACAAACAAACGGGAAAACATGAAATAATTTAAGTTTAAGAAAGTAAAAAGCGGCACATTTTAAATAATATTTTTATATATTTTGTTATTTGAAACAATACATACTGTAAAATATTAGTTTGTTATAAAAATAATATATAAGTGTTGATCGTTTGTATGACTAAAATGCGGCATACCTTTGAATAATAGTCGGCATTTACGGTACATCCGTCGCGCACCTTGTGTTGAAGCAAAAGCCCTTGTCTATCCATGAAGAAGATGAACATTTCCTTTTTGCAGCTGCGTGTTGTCCTGGCCTTTTTTGGTGGAGGTGTGTCTGGTGACTTCCAGACGGACGACTGCTGTTTCGACTCTGGATCATAATGGTATAACCATGTCTCGTCTGTCGTGATGATTTTGTCCAAAAACTCGTCACCCTGTGCGTCGTACAGATCCAGAAATTGCTGAGAACATTCTAACCTCCGCTGCTTGTTTTCATCAGTCAGAAGTCTGGGCACCCAACGCGCAGATACTTTGGACATATTTAGCTCTTCTGTAAGAATTCGTTGCACAGTAGAATACGATAGGGAGAGTTCCTCTGCAATACCCCTAACCGTTAAGCGCCGGTCGTTGTCCAAAAGCTCTCTCACTAACGTTGCGTTGCTCGTCGTCATAGCGGATGCTGGTCTACCTGCTCTATCGTCATCAAGTACCGATTTTCTGCCGTTCCGATATCGCTCATGCCATTTGTAGACAAACGATTTACCACAAGGTTGTAATGTATGCGAGTTTTTAATTTGATTCAACGTCTCAACTGGTGTAAGTTTGAGTCCAACACAAAATTTCACAACTGCGCGTAGCTCCAATTCACTTGTTGACGTCGCGGAAGAAGTTGAAGACATGGCGACAACTCGCTGCTGTGGAGTAACGGTTCAACGTAATGTAATCAAAATTATAGGAAATGACGTCAACACGTCATTCTAACGTCAGTTACGTTCGCGCCAAAATTGAGCAACATTTGAAAACATACTATCGTCTGAAGTGAATTAGTAAAACGAAATATTTTGGCCTGCTTCAAGTCACCTAACCGTGGTTGCTATGGAGACCATTTATATTCTTCCGGTTACACATATTCCATAAACTAAACGAAAATGTTAGTTAAAATACGTTGAATTATATTTATGCGAAATTTAATGTGATTCGGTGAAAAAATAAATGATTTAGAGATAAATTCCGCGAACTTTTGAATCACCCCTCGTATGTTTCCGTGTCTTTCTTATAACTGAGACTGATCATTGGAATTCAGAATAAGTTTGGCAAAAAGATTAACATTGGCAGACGACCTATCACACTAATGAGCCCTCTCACTATATCAAAACATTATATTTAGTCAATATAACACAAGTATTCATTGTGGCTGGTGATATTTGTATCTGTTTTCCTAATTTTGAAGCAGATCTTTGTATTGATTGAAACGAACATAATGGTTGTCACTTTGCTACGTCAAAGTTCAATTCAGTCTTAAAGTCATTATACCGACTATTTATTTTAACTTATATAGTAACTGTTTTCCATTCCCTTTCACAACCCGTGACTGTGATGCAAACTCCGTGGCGAGATCATCCGTCTTGTATGGACACAATTCAAGTTTTATATTCAAGATTTGTACTCGGTTTAAACAAATTTTTCATTGCAGATTGGGACAATATAACAATGAAAAATATTTTATAAAATTTAGATAAATTATTTTCCTTCCTTATCAAAATTGGTTTTCAAGATTTTCAAAGTAGTCTGAATTTTTATTCCGATGCTGCCAGAAAATACATCTGCTTGCACTTGAATTTTCAATGATTTTCTAAAACTCTTAAGGTTACTTTTTGGTTCCCGTGTGTTTTACCAATGTACATCATTTACAGTTTTTAGACGTTGTCGGCTTGGTTTCAGCCTCGCCAGATATAAAACTTGATTGTAAGACATATATAACACATCTGCGATCATTCGTCCGCATACTTACGGTAAAAACAGAACTTCTTTATTCTGTTGAATTCCGTAATAAACAATCATTTTTTTCAAATTTCCTTTAGATGGGCTATCCCCAGTGATAATTAGACTTAGAAGAACATTTTGGGCAGGTCATGCAGCTGTATTGATAATTAAAAACGCGGCAATATCTTAATTTATGCTGAAATACTGCAAGCAATTATGTGTCACAGACTAACATATGTTCGAATAAAATGTTCTGAAAATAGTTTACTGGAGTTATGTTCCGATACCAGATTCTCATTCATTCAGTGTCTAAACTTTCATATGATATAGGTAAGATGGAATGATGTGTGTTTGTTTCTATAATTTGTTGTTTTCTTAGGTTTACTCTAAAGAAGTCTGACAAGTGTCTGCAAAGCAGATATAAGCTTATTTAAAAACATGTAATGTTTCTATGTTAAGATTATTATTATGATACTATCTCATACATTGTGTCTATGACCCATCCCGGTCAACGGCAACTGACTATGCTATTTGAAATTAACAATCAAATTAACTACGTTTATTGTTTTATAGTTACGTTGTCACATCTTTTTCCTATCCAATTTATGAAAACTAGTAAACAATCTTCTTGTTATAATTTCAGGAGATATATTATCAAAAAGATGCTGACATTTTTGCAGATTGCATTTCATTTTTTATAGATAGTTTAGTCTTATTTCTTATAAATGCTATTTTTGTCTTCATTTTTAATATTTAAATTTATACAGATTGGATCCGAGTCAAAACTTAACAGCAGCTACTGGAAACCTATATCTGTAGCTTACTTTGAAGTATTCATAAAGGTCTTTCTTTCACAGACTGATGCACAAATACTTTCAGTTTCTGGTTGAAAGTCAAATTTATTTTTATATAACAGCATGGGAAAAGTGTCTTCAAAAAAATCTACAGGCTACAGTAAAACTCTTGCCAAAATTTTTTTTGATCAAATGGTTTTCAAAACGTCCGTTTTAACCCTGATGAATATATTAAGGTCGATTGAACATTACTCTTTTTTATTTCTTGTACGTGTGCAAAGGATTCATATCTAACAAGTTTTTCGTTAAAATGTTTTGCAACTGATATTTGCCTTACTCTGTTCGTCTTTAGTTCTTATTTGTTTTTGTTATTCTAATCATTTGAAACGTTCTCACTGTTTTTTAAATTGTGTTGGAAAATCGTAAAATCTGTCATAAGAAGCTCTTTTTTACCTAAAAATGTAGTAAGTATGGTTAGTTGATATCAAAATATTTTTAATGCAAAGAAAGAGCACATTTAAAAAATTCTTTTTTCCTTAAAAAAACATTTTAAGCTATTTCAGTGCGTGAACATATATCTTCTTTCCCTTAATATTATTCCCAGCAAAATGTCATCGTCATTTAAATGTAAGATAATGTCTATTAACAGGTTCTATTTTAGCTATCTAATCTTGCCAGACAAAATCTGTGGTTATCATTTCATACTGGATTTGTATGTAATCTGGCTGTGTGGTATCAAAATTACACACAAAAAAACATTATTCAAATGACTACGTTCCGTTAGTTTAAGGTAGATCAGTGAAAAATTTACTAGTAAAATAAACAAAGGTAATCCATGCGGATCAATAGGCCACTAAGGATTAATTCATAGACTTGCGTTTGGATAATGTTAAATGGTAAGAAACTCATTAAAGTCACAGGATTTTTTTCTGCATCAATGCCTCACTACCTGATACCCCGTGTTATTCCGGACCAGTTGTAAAGTGTTTTTGTCTTAGAGCATGTTTTTATCATCCCTAATTAGATAATTAGCAAAGCAATTACACTTAATACTGACATGGATAAATATAACTGCACTAGAAAGGACGGAGTCAGTTGCGTGTGTTATTGTAGTCCCAATTACGTTGCCAGATGCCATTCCTAACAATTGTGATGAAACGTGCAAATGATCTTGGATGAATGTAAAACAACAGATAAAATGCCACTTTTATAATGCTATTATTAATTATGCTGACTCTCACACCGTTGGCTGATGCATAAATAAGAAAATCTTTAGATATACAATTTTTACATTTTCATCCCTATATATAAATATTACCTCGTTAGTTACGAGGTAAACACTATTTATATTGTATGTAATAATACGTTCAGTGGCGCAGTAGGTTACCTCGTCACATATTAGTTTGGTGAATCCAATTGCCTGAGTTCAAATTCCGCTACCAGCATGACTTTTCTTCCGTTTTCAGTTCGTCTAGAAGAATAAAATAATGCTTCTGAAGAAGTATTTTGACTTAATACAAAACTTAATACATAATGCATTAATTAAATATAAACTCATATTTTTACACGTGTAATACCCCATATTTAATAGTTTGAGGTCATTGTAAAATGGCAAGTGCCTTATCAGATCTCGCAATATAGTCAGTTGATACAGACTTTACTTTGGACCTGGTTCATAACAGAATACGTTTGAAATATTTACTCATAGCAAGCAGTAATTTCAAATGTAAGAAACCTTTCCTGTAACCGATACATACACTTTTCTATCTATTTTTATTTATCTGGTCAGTTTTTCCTGATTTTGACCTTTTTTCATTTCACATATTTTATGTAAACCAGAACAATTTCTGCTACCTCTGTTTCGTACAACTCGCAGCTGAAAAATGCAAAGTATGTCATCAACCCAAAACCATTGTTCAGTGCTGATTCTTGAAAAGCGAAATAAACATCTGACAACTCAGCTAAATTTTGTAACTACAAGATGACAGACTTCAAATGCATTGGTCAATATCAGGTAGGTACCCACAGAGCTGTATATGAAACTCACCACTTGGAATTTGTCGTGATTTCGACTAATTGACAAAATTACGTTCAGGCTAATTTGTGGTCACTTCAAATCCTCTCTTTCTTTTCTCTCTCTCTCTCTCTCTCTCTCTCTCACTCTGGTGAAAAAAGGTATCATAAATAGTGATCAAAATGTCTTTCTTTTTTAATTTTTTTTTAAAATATCTTGCAGATCTAATCCTGTCTTTCTTTTTTAGTAATACAAGACACGTTAAACATTATTTTGTAACTCCCAAGAGAAATTTATTTCCTCTTCTAAATGATTTTACCATACAGATATCAAACAAACAAGTGCATCTAGACATATCTCTGAATTAACAATAAACCTTAGTATAATCTGTTATAGATGGTAAAAACACTTCACATCAAAATAACCGCGATGCTGCTATTAATTGTCCGAGATAAATCTATGTAACCTTTGCTTCTGACGTTGTTAATAGAACATTTGACATTATCTACATAGTAAGTAATTTTAGTTTTGAAAAACAAACTTGGAATTGACTCTTCCAACCTAATATTGATGTTATAAATACAAAGTCATTGATATCGCCTTATTCAGCTTCGTCTGATCAACTGATAATATTAATTCTAAAGCAACAGATAACCTTTATCTTTATCATTATTAAGACTTGAACAAATTACATGCTAAAATATTTTGTAAGGACACTCAAGAGAGAGTTGTTTATCATCACCTTGAGTCGCTTTCAATTAAACAGTAATTCCAAACGAATCAATAAAATGGCACGTTTGCATTTTCCTCCAACATCAATGTAAAGTTATGATAAGAAAGATCCGCAATTGCTAAAAGTAGCACATAAGTTTCTACTATTATTTATTTATTTATTTATTTATTTATACATTTATTTTGTGTAGTTGTGTTTTGTCTGACTTTTGTTTGTCGATCACCCATAGCAGCAGATTTTGTCACCAACGATAACATATACGCTTTTCAGTTATTACTATAATTTCTATAATCGCCAGACTGGAAAAGTGTGTAAATGGAAAAGTGTGTAAATGGAAAAGTGTGTAAATGGAAAAGTGTGTAAATGGAAAAGTGTGTAAACCAAACTGAAAATGATCTTGGGTACTGCTGTATAAAAAGCTCAATTCTAATAAAGTTAGTAAAACTTTCGACTTGAATGTCTGAAAACACACACACACACACGCACACACACACACGCGCACACACTTGAAATGGACACGCGAACCTTCATAAACACAAATGCAGATGAAATGCTTAAGTTCATATTATGTTCTAGTAAATGGCCTCTTTTGTCCAGAAATATGAAATAAATTTTCTCTCAAGGCATTTGCGTATAAAGCAACAGTTTAAACTATTGTAGCAAATATGTAGCAACAGTTAAAAACACATATAAGAAAAAGTTAAAGCTACACATGATTAAGCTATTTTTGTGTGAATTGTGTGTGATCATTATTACAAACATTCAAATAAGTACAATACATGTATTTATTAGATTAAGGTTTTAATTATAAAATACTCCCAGTTTATGACATAATCATTAAGGTTCTTTAAGAATATGCAGAATAAATACCATTGTATGAAAATGGTACTGTACTACGAATGATAAAAAGTTTTGTGAAGCCACAAATATTACATTTTTTCTATATTTGTCATTTTCTTACACATCACTCCAGACTTACACACCAACTGTGTCACTGGTTTTCTAAATGGAAATTTATAAGAAATGTTGCGTTTTTTTAATTGTTCTAATGTATTTTTTAAGTTCTAGATAAAGACTGTTTAACATTCCGTCATTAAAGATTATCAAGGTTGACTTGTGACACTGAAGTATAATGCACGACTTTGGTAATCTAAAGTGAACAGTTTCAATGATTTTCTTGTCACTTAATATTACGGGCAGTCAAATGTTTATATGGTTGCTCCTGTATGTGTCATGAATCAGAAAACAAATTAAACCCCTTATTCTTAATGTAATGACAAACAGTGGGCGGGTTTTGTGATGACATATTTATTGGGATAAACTATTCATTCATTCATTCATTCATTCATTCCTTCAAAGACCACCTGTTATCTGTTTTGAAAAAAAAATATGTAAATGTTTAAAAGGTGGTTTAAAAAGATATTTCAGTATGTTTTGAAACTTAAGCATTTATTTGGTGATATGATAAAATCCAAATTGCATTACATTTTGTGGACTATGCGATGTACCAATATCATTCAGATCTGAATATAGTAAATAAGGTTTGCCTTGTTTTTTGTTTTGCTAATTTAGGATAACTTATACATGTGCAAATAATTAACTTCTATACGTGAGAACGGAAACACGGATTGATAACCAGCTGGATTATGATAAAAAATATTATAAGCACGATGTTATCAAAAAGTAAACTTTCTGGAGACATAGGGCAATGACGTTTTATAGCACTATTTTTAGATTTGTTGCACGGTCGAACTCGATCCTCCTTAGTCGGTCGGGATGACTGGCATGGGGGCTATCTAGTTTCTTTGTCACAAGTTTCATAAAATACAAAAGGAGTTAATTTCTTCCTGTATTTATTACACGCCTTACATGTCTTTATAAAACATGCAAGAGAAATGAATAAGAAGATTTGAAGGTTTTGCCTTTCTTTGTAGAAAGGCTCTCAGTGTTCTTAGTAATATCTATGAAATAAAAGGCGTATAGCTATCAGTTAAAACTTTTTGAACACTTGTGCACGTAATTAGTGATCTCATATCGTAGTGCCAATGTGAATCAAATATAAATGTTTCGGTTATTTTTCTATAACGAAAGCCTGTCGCTTACTTGTGAAACATAACACACCTTTTAAGTCATTCGTTTTAACAAAGATTTGATCATACCCTTTTTCTGCAAAGCCAGTTCTCAACACTGAGTTTTCTCATATAATGCAACTTTCTAGGAAAATAGTTTCAACCTGTGTGAAAACTGGACTACACCTATAGATACCAACAACGACGAAAACAGCTATTTGTACGATAATGATAATTTAACACCTTAATAGATATCTAAACATTATAAAAACATACACGCATTAATTGTAGCTTAGTCATGTCTGCCGCTTGCAGCAAGAATTAAGATTATTTTAATGGTTTAATCTTAATGATTTCATCTTATATACCAGACACACTTTTTGAGTTTTTGCAGATGTATTGTTAGAGTAATAGCATTATCTTCAACTAATCTAGTTTTATTTCCGAAAGATTTACTTTTAACGATTCTCTCTTTCCTAAAATGTCTTTACCTTAAGTTTGTTATCTGAACGTCTAAGATAGTTGATCAGCTGTATCAATATAGAGTTTAATTAGCCCTCACAACATACTAACCCATTTATGCCAAGCGTCTTCTAAAGTAGACATCGGCAAACAGTGCAAACCCAGATCAGAAGCCGCACTATTCGGCGTCTGGTCAGGGTCTTCACTGTTTGCATACAGGATTTCTTCCCTAACAAGAATAAGATTGAACATTTATACCAAAAACCCTTTTAATTGAAAATGGACTCGTCCAACTGACAAATATAGCATAATCCATTAGGTATAAATGGGTTAATTAAGGGAAGACAAAACGTGTATCTAGAGAAAGAGAATGTTTATTTTGTCAGAAGTACTCTTGGAAACTAAGAAGTTTAGAAGCTGATTGATTCAGCACCTGGCATCAAAATACAGCTTCTAATTAATTGTTTCCAAGTATATTTTATCCCATTGCTATAAAATGACTCATTCTTTCTTTTAATTGTGGAGTAACAAGTACCATTGTGCAATTTGAAATCCACAATGCCTCATTTCAAAAGGCTATGAGCCGTAGTTTGAACGTGATCCTACGGCAGTGTGTTTGAGAAGTTTGTCAGACAATTAACATGTATATATTAAATGTACTTTTTTCTTTATTATATTTTTGCCTGTTTGTATTATAACCAAAGATTGTATGACAGCATTAGAAAAACTATAAATATGTATTGTTACATAGATACGTGTGTAGTACCAAAAGAGAAACACAAGAAACACATTTTGCTTTGATATAACAGTATTGATTATATTTATGATAATAAAAAAATAATAATGATAATAAAACCAGGCCAGTTTGCTTGGTATTCTTGTTTAGAAAGCCACTACAAAGATTCAGTTGCGTTAGTGATTAACTTCAGTAATTATACTTGTGACATGCACTAATTTAGTCTTTAAGTAGGTAATTTGTTTATCAAAGTGACATCTGTAACACATATTCATCTTCAAAATTCAAACGCAATATATATGTTACACCCAGCCTTGTGGGCCTTAATGTCATCTATAAGCAATAAATATGACTACACTATATTGAGTACACAAATCTTAGTACAAGTTAGAAAGATCATGAAAACACCACATTGTTTAAACATTTGAGTTGAGTTTACCATTTATGAATAAATTATAGTTCGTCTGGCCAAATAGCTTTAATCAATATACTAAGCGGATTTTCTAGGATTGGAGATCAATAGAAATTCTAACTTTTCCCCAAACGATAAATCAGTATAATCATTGATTGTCAACTAATCATCACCGAATGTCAACCTTCTTTTGTCATGGTATAAGTCACATTCATGCATGAAATGCATTTCATTTTTTACTTCATTTTGTAGTAAGTCTTTGTTTTGAAAATGCTTTTCTTTTTTCAAATAATACACTGCAGATGAATTAGCGTCCATTCTTGGACAAATCATAAAGAAACGAACTGTTATTTAAAGAACGCCACGACTGTCTTATGTTTAGAATTGTGATGATGTCAAAAGCATTGTTTTAGACAACTGTCTTTGAGACCAGTGCGTTATGCAAATTGGTCTTAAAGCGGTTAGAACTCTAGCAATTCGAGAAATATATGAGAAAAACAGAGATGTTCAGTCGTCCTGTTTTCAGATAATTATCTACCATTGAATATTTAATGGTTTATTTAACATGCCTGCTGACACCAGGCAACGTGAAATACCGGTATGTGGCCATAAAATAAGGATATTTTAAGACACTGCATTCCCAGCAGTATAGTAAGGTCATACTTCACACAAATTGCAATAATGCCGTCTGCCTGGCGAAATTAATTAGCACTGAACAGGTACGACATATTCCCTATAGAATGATGATATTTTAACGTTGAAAATACTGTGGTAATTATGTCTGTCTGGTAAGCTTAAGAAGCACTGAATAGAAATACGCATATACAATGTACATTTTACCTTGACTGATTGAAGTAACTAAAAGGCTTGTGTAGTTGTTGTTGTTGTAATGTTTTGATAATTGTTTAATTTATCCGTTACACTTTCTATACGTGCAAAAAAGCAATCAGTATCTAAAACAATGGTGAAAGCAAAGCCAATGTTTTTTTGGTTTTTTGTTTTTTGGTGGGGTTGTTTATTTTTTGTTGTTGTTGTTGTTTGTCTGTTTTGTTGTTATTATGTTGTTGCTGTTGTGTGTGTGGGGGGGGGGTATTGTTTTTTTAATATCTATGTCACTGACATTGCACAACACAAATAGAAATAAAACACAATCGTTAAGTTTGAAACGTTCGGAAACGTTATCTTTTCTCTGAGATCTATAGATAAGCAACCTTTCTTAAAAACTGATACTATTTTTATGTCACGTTTATCAGAAAAAAATGGAAGAACAATTGACAACATAACAGGCAACAAAACAACAATATTAATTGATAGTTTTATTTAAATGTCTCGATCAATACAGGAAAAGATTGTTCAAAACATATGTGAGAAGTTAGCAGTGAACAGTGACTTAAGCACAAAGCATTACAATTTATATAGTAAAACTACTGTCCTGCTGGAATGCCCTGCTGGCAGAGCAACCTAGCAGGGCATTACGGAATATAGTGTAAAATCAATGCTCTGCTGGAATGCCCTGCTGGCAGAGCAACCTAGCAGGGCATTACGGAATATAGTGTAAAATCAATGCTCTGCTGGAATGCCCTGCTGGCAGAGCAACCTAGCAGGGCATTACGAAATATAGTGTAAAATCAATGCTCTGCTGGAATGTCCTGCTGGCAGAGCAACCTAGCAGAGCATTACGAAATATAGTGTAAAATCAATGCTCTGCTGGAATGCCCTGCTGGCAGAGCAACCTAGCAGGGCATTATGAAATATAGTGTAAAATCAATGCTCTGCTGGAATGCCCTGCTGGCTGAGCAACCTAGCAGGGCATTATGAAATATAGTGTAAAATCAATGCTCTGCTTGAATGCCCTGCTGGCAGAGCAACCTAGCAGGGCATTACGAAATATAGTGTAAAATCAATGCCCTGCTGGAATGCCCTGCTGGCAGAGCAACCTAGCGGCAGAGCAACCTAGCAGGGCATTACAAAATAAAGAACGAAATCAATGCTCTGCTGGAATGCCCTGCTGGCAGAGCAACCTAGCGGCAGAGCAACCTAGCAGGGCATTACAAAATAAAGAACGAAATCAATGCTCTGCTGGAATGCCCTGCTGGCAGAGCAACCTAGCAGGGCATTACAAAATATAAGGTAAAATCAATGCCCTGCTGGAATGCCCTGCTGGCAGTGCAACCTAGCAGGGCATTACAAAATAAAAAACGAAATCAATGCTCTGCTAGAATGCCCTGCTGGCAGAGCAACCTTCCAGGGCATTACGAAATATAGTGTAAAATCAATGCTCTGCTGGAATGTCCTGCTGGCAGAGCAACCTAGCAGGGCATTACGAAATATAGTGTAAAATCAATGCTCTGCTGGAATGCCCTGCTGGCAGAGTAACCTAGCAGGGCATTATGAAATATAGTGTAAAATCAATGCTCTGCTGGAATGCCATGCTGGCTGAGCAACCCAGCAGGGCATTATGAAATATAGTGTAAAATCAATGCTCTGCTTGAATGCCCTGCTGGCAGAGCAACCTAGCAGGGCATTACGAAATATAGTGTAAAATCAATGCCCTGCTGGAATGCCCTGCTGGCAGAGCAACCTAGCGGCAGAGCAACCTAGCAGGGCATTACAAAATAAAGAACGAAATCAATGCTCTGCTGGAATGCCCTGCTGGCAGAGCAACCTAGCAGGGCATTACAAAATATAAGGTAAAATCAATGCCCTGCTGGAATGCCCTGCTGGCAGTGACACCTAGCAGGGCATTACGAAATATAGTTTAAAATCAATGCCCTGCTGGAATGCCATGCTGGCAGAGCAACATAGCAGGGCATTGCAAAATAAAGTGTAAAATCAATGCCCTGCTGGAATGTCCTGCTGGCAGAGCAACCTGGCAGGGCATTACAAAATAAAGAACGAAATCAATGCCCTGCTGGAATGCCCTGCTGGCAGAGCAACCTAGCAGGGCATTACGAAATATAGTGTAAAATCAATCCTCTGCTGTAATGCCCTGCTGGCAGAGCAACCTAGCAGGGCATTACGGAATATAGTGTAAAATCAATGCTCTGCTGGAATGCCCTGCTGGCAGAGCAACCTAGCAGGGCATTACGAAATATAGTGTAAAATCAATGCTCTGCTGGAATGCCCTGCTGGCAGAGCAACCTAGCAGGGCATTACGAAATATAATGTAAAATCAATGCCCTGCTGGAATGCCCTGCTGGCAGTGCAACCTAGCAGGGCATTACAAAATAAAAAACGAAATCAATGCTCTGCTAGAATGCCCTGCTGGCAGAGCAACCTTCCAGGGCATTACGAAATATAGTGTAAAATCAATGCCTTGATGGAATGCCCTGCTGGAAGAGCAACCTAGCAGGGCATTCCGAAATAAAGTGCAAAATGAATGCCATGTTTTTGACACTCTTGAAAAGTTTCATGATTTTTGGTGCCATTTGGGAAAATGTCATTTTTATAATGTCTAGGGACCCTCCCGTGTCGATTTTTTCTGTCTTCGACTGTTTCTGACACTCTCGCAGACTTTCAGGAATTTTGGTGCCAAGCGGGAGAATGTCATTTTTAAGGTCCAGGGACCCTCCCGTGTCGATTTTACCGGTCTGTGACTGTTTCTGACACTCTTGCAGACTTATAGGAATTTTGGTGCCAATAGGTATAACGTCATTTTAAAGGTCTAGGGACCGTCCCAAGTCGATTTAACCGGTCTGCGACGGTTTCTGACACTCTCACAGACTTTCAGGAATTTTGGTGCCAATCGAGAAACTGTCAATTTTGATGTCTAGGCACCCTCCCACGACGATTTCAAAGGTCTGCGACAGTTTCTGACACTCTCGCAGACTCTCAGGAATTTTGGTGACACTTGGGAAAATATCAAATATAATGTTTAGGGACCCTTCCAAGTCGATGTAACTGGTCTGCGACTGTTTCTGACACTGTCGCAGACTTTCAGGAATTTTGGTGCCAATCGAAAAACTGTCAGTTTTGATGTCTAGGCACCCCCCGAGTTGATTGAACAGGTCTGTGACTGTTTCTGACACTCTCGTAAACTTTCAGGAATTTTCGTGCCAATCGGGAAAATGTCATTTTTTAATGTCTAGGGACCCTCCCGTGTCGATTTTACCGGTCTGTGACTGTTTCTGACATTCTCGCAGACTTTCAGGAAATTTTGGTGCCAATCGGAAAAATGTCATTTTTAAGGTCTAGTTATCCTCCCGGGTCAATTTTACCGGTCTGCAACTGTTTCTGACCCTCTCGTAGACTTTCAAGAATTTTGGTGCCAAAATCGAGAATATGTCATTTTTGATGTTAAGGGACCCTCCGGTGTCCATTGTTACGGTCTGCTACTGTTTCTGACATTATTGCAAACTTTCAGGAATTTGGTGCCAATCTAGAAAGTCTAGCGACCATCCCGGTTCGATTGCACCGGTCTGTGACTGTTTCAAACACTCGCAGACTTTCAAAGTTTCCTACTGCTACTGCTGTTACTGCTACTGCCAACTTCACGTTTTGATTTCTGCTACTGGTGTACTGCTACTGCCAACTTCACGTTTTGCCTACTGCTAATGCTATTACTGCTACTGCCAACTTCACGTTTTGTCTACTGCTACTGCTGTCACTGCTACTGCCAACTTCACGTTTTGCCTACTGCTACTGCTGTTACTGCTGTAACTGCTACTTCCAACTTCACGTTTTGCCTACTGCTACTGCTGTAACTGCTACTGCCAACTTCACGTTTTGGTTACTTCTACTGCTGTAACTGCTACTGCCAAGTTCGTGTTGATTTAAATTCTACTGCCAACTGCTACTGCGTACTGCCACTGCCAACTTCCTATTAGTACCTGGCAGGGCATTACAAAATAAAGAATGAAATCAATGCCCTGCTTGGATGCCCTGCTGGCAGAGCAACCTAGCAGGGCCTTCCGAAATATAGTGTAAAATCAATGTTCTGCAGGGATGCTCTTCCGGCAATAACTACGCTTTAAGGGTCATATGGCATGACCCTAACCCAGTGTCTTAGCTAGCACTTATTAAAAGTCAGAAAATCTCGGACAAGAATTTTCATTTTTTGTGGTCCAAGTATTTCAGATCTTTAACTTTTTTCGAGTCGGTATTTTCCCGTTTTTAGATTAGTTACAGTTAGGAGCCCAAAAGATTGGGCATGACCCTGCCTTCACGACATTGGCAGTAATCCAAAGTCATTTCTATGCTCAAATCATCTCTGGAATCAGCCAGGTTCCTTTCTTGAAAGTTATAGAGTTTCAGTAAAAGATATTTCGGCAAAACAGTCAAATTTTGATATTCAATTATTATTTTTTCTAAATCGATTGATATATGGGAACATTTTATATTATTTGATAGGCATTTTCATGACCTTTTAGAAAAACCCATCAAGATATATAATAAACCGTCCGTCTCTCCGATGATCACAACAAACTTATTCGCGCGGGAAGTTTTTTTTATTTTCGAAACTCTCAGTTCATTAGTTTGAACTGTATGCCTGTAAGTAAATAAAATGAAAATATTAAATATTCTTAAACTATTGAGTGAAAAATAGCAAAATATACGATTTTTCCAGTGTCGGCAAAATTTCAACACTTCTTTGCAATTTTTCAAAAGTGTTCTTGATTCTATTAACTTTTTTTCATTGAAATAAACTGTAAACTGTAGAAATGAAAAGCTTGCAATAGTTGTATAAAAATTGAATATAAAAGTACTATTATATGCCTCAAGAACTAACAGAAGATAATGTGTACTAACATTTTATATACTAATTTTCAAGCAAACATTTAATATTTCTCAGACTTATTGTAGCGTTGTTTATTAAATAAGATTTAAAGACATTAATCTTAAAATGTTCACACAAATGTTGACAAATTGATGAAAAAGAAATATTTGTAATATTTGTAGAAATAAGCTCTCAGGATCATGCAAAGTAAGAAGATATTTAAGGCAGAACTTGTCTATTTTATGAGCCGTGCGCGGCAATGGGGGACATTAGTTGATTATCTACCCTGAATACTCTCTGATATTCCTTTGGTCCTTCCATTTGAAATCCTCTGCTTTTATCGTTATTTTCTCTTTTGATGTGGTGATAATTAAACCTAATTATTTGCAACAGTGGTAGTCAGATTACACAATAAATTTAGCAATGTTTTGTTAACACCATTATCTTTATTCTTTGATAATCCTATTTTTTTATTTAATATATAAGTGACAATTTTCACAACTAAAAAACAAGACCATCACAGTTAGAAACAAGAATAAAGTCAGAGAATTCCAACTGAAAGGACCAATGCGCTATTTGGTCTACCTTTGTTATTATCTGAGTAAGGGGGATAATTTGTAATCAGGAATGTCCCTCATTTTATTAATTTCTACAAACTTTTAGCCTTTATGATGAATTCATTTATAAATATTTTTCTTTCTAGTAAACTGGGCAATAAAGACAAATAAAAGACGCAATATACAAATTAATAAGATAATAATCATATGAACAAATGAACTTTAAGGACAGCGTAGAACTTTATACATATCGGTAAAAGTTGTAAATTTTTCAGCTGCGCGAGGGACTTTTCTATTTTTCACTAACTTTCAAGCGTTACTGCCGGGGTTACTGTGATTTCATTTATGAATACCTTTTATTCAAATCAATATCAAAATAAATATTAATTTCTTCTTCAATACACAAAATAATTATTGAGGTCTACGAGCTCTGAAAAGTTTAGTACAAGCTAGTGTAGAGTAGCACGACTATTTTGAAAAAGAAAAAAAATATTTACGCCGCGCGTGGTATTTTCTTATTTTTTCTAAGCCTTTGACTTCTATATTTTGGATTCCTTATTGAATATATTTACAAGAAATAAATTGCATAACAAAGAGAAAAACGAAATAAACGCAATAAACAAAAAATAAAACCGTTATTGTATTAATAAATAGCTTCTGGACATCGCGTAGAACTTAGTACATTTTGAAAGAAATAGCAAAATTTTCTAGGCTAAAAGATATGACTAATTTGCCTAGCTGGCTTTAACAAACGTACATATTACTTAGATAATACTTAGAGGTCACGGGGTCAAAGATCAAGGTAACCGTGACCTCAAATAGCAAATATTAACTTTAGCCATAAAATAAACATGCTTCCATCTAAAGCATTTTTAACTTCACATGTGTATGCCCCTTGGTGCGCTCTACGCCAGACCCTCTTAGAGGTCCCGGGGTTAAATGTCAAGATAAACATACAGCAAATATGAACATTGGCTATAAAATGAAAGTGCTTCCATCCAAAGATTTCTTATTTCACATGTGTATTCACCTTGAAAAGTTCTATCCAATACACCCACTTAGAGATCACAGGGTCAAAGGTTAAGTTCCAAAATAGCTAATATTAACCTTTGCAACAATATGAACGTGCATCCACCCATTACCTCAAAACTTAACATGTGTATGCAACTCGATGACCCACTGGGTCAAAGTTCAGTGTCAACATGAGCCATATTTAAGAATACCGGAGTAGGCAGACGGACGTATATAAATAAATATAGTTTTATTGGTTTAATAGGCAATTGTTTTCTCTACAATTTGATATATAAAAGATATTTATATTTTGAACACGCGCTACGTTCGAATGATGCAGTGACCTTCGACCACAAGACCTCTAAGTGGGTCTGGCGGGTAGAGCTCAAGATGCATGCACCTGTGAAGTTTGGGGGCTGTAGGTTGAAGGACTTCCGTGTTATGGTCAAGGTTAAAATAACGGAAAACGCATATTTTACACCAAAATACCAAGAATTTACCCAAAGTTCATCTACTAAAATTCGTTTTTGTTGGTTAAAGACTTCTGGTGACACATTTCGTTAGATGACATTAAAATAATGTGCTATACTTTACTTAGACCGTTTTATAAACAAAATGACAAAATGATCATCGAACAACCAACACTTAACATTCATGCATAGACACCATGCAGGACCACGAGACACCTACCTTACACTATCTTACCCTACCCTCCCTACCTTACCTAACCTATCTACCCACCAATCTAGCCTTACTTACCTAACTACCTTTCTACCTACCACCTAACTACCTACCTAACCGAACCTAACCTAACTTACCTAACCTACCTACTCACTTAACCTTCCTCACCTAACCTAACCTGACCTAACCACCTACCAACCTAACTTAACAAACCTAGCCTTACCTAACCTAACATAACCTAGCCTGACCTGGCCTACCCTGCCCTGGTCTAGCCTAGCCTACCTAGCTATACCTTTAATTGTCGAGCCCGCTTGCGGTGAGCTCGACTTAGTCGCTACTTTTGGCGTATAGTTCGGTGTATGTGCGTCCATGCGTCTGTGTGTCCATCCGGATTTGTCCGGTCTATATCTTGCTCATTCTTTGAAAGATTACAAAATAATTTGGTACAAATGTTCACCATGATGGAGTTGAGTGTCGCACATAAAACCCACGTCCGCCGCTCATAGGTCAAGATCACACTTGGAGGGTCAACTCAATACCCGTGTCCGGGCCATAACTTCTACATGCGTGGCGGGATTTTAATATAACTTTGGAAAAATGTTCTCCATAGTGAGGCAGTGTCGCGCGAAAAACTCAGTGTCTGTGGTAAATGTCAAGGTCTTACTTCAGGGTCAAAGGTCAAATAACAAATTGAAACATTCATTAGTGAGTATATTTTTCATACATGGATGTATTTTTATATAAGTTATAACAAATGTTCTCCATAGAGAGTTTAGTTGTCTTGCGCAAAATGAAGGTCAAGGTCACAAGAGATCAAAGATCAAATAAAAATATCAAAATGTTCAAATAACATGAATTGAGTTTTTTAGGCACAAATGTTCATCATGAGACTTCGTGTCATGCAAATGAACCAGGTCACCGGATCAGAGGTCAAGGTCACCTAAGATGATGCAATGTCAAGATTTTGCCTTGGGTATAAAGAGGCACATCTCACTTATGTAAACATCTTTCTCCTTGACCTGAAGCTTATAGGTTCAGGTTTGAATTAAGACGAGCGGGCTCGACATTCTGCCCGTGAGCATGTCTTGCCCTTTAAGTCCCTCAACCATATTCAGGTCCCATAACTTTTTTTCTACAGACGGATTTTGATAAAACTTGTCAGGATGGTAAAGTGGAGGGAATGAGCCCTACCCTAAATTTTGACGTTTTTTCGGTGGGGGGGGGGGGGTGATTTTGCGAATTTCATGTGGGGGTAGAATTTGGGGGACATAAAAGTAAAAAAGAAATAACCCCCAGTATACTCTACGCCGATAGGGAGAGATTTAGGTGGCTAATGTTAGGAATTAACCCGAACCCTAACCCATTACACAAAAAGTTTGGCTCGCTGAAAAGTCTAGGGACCCCATAATCTGATTTCTTTAAACTTCCACTTGTTCAGGTTTCGTTTTCTAGCTTATTATAGCTTATCGAAGATTGATGTTGACGTTTTTGTTGATAACATTCCCTCATAATGAAGTTGGTGGGGGCAAATTAGTGCTATGTTTAAAATAATATTTCGTTTCTTTTCACTTTTGGCTTTTAACTTTATTTGTTTTCTGTCAGCAGACACCAGGTCTTCACAATGTGAATGATTACATACCAAGTAACAGTTGTTTTATAGTCATTCATAGAAAAAACATTGTGTTTTTCTATACGTTATAAACACATTAAGTCGGATGAGGTTTGAAGTGTCATTTCTTGAAACTCCCACGATAAAAGTGTCTTATATGGTCTATTTTTTGTCCCAGGAGAGTATATTAAAAGAAGTTCAATTTAATGAGGGCTGACAAAATGTTTATTAGCATTTTAATACTCCTATGGTCGGACCGGCTTCATTTTTTTACCCATATCGCGGACCCTAAAATGACCAAAACATACATATGTTTAACGAAAATAAACTTAATTAGAGCCGAGAAAGCCTGAATGTTTAAATATGAATATAAATTAGAAAATCAAAACGTTTTCCAATATATTTGTTCGTCTGTACGCTGAGGTCAAGAGGTCAAAGTATTGAGGAACGCCATTTTTCGGCCTTTTTTCTATAAATTTCATCATTTTCAACAACCTGTAAAATACTTTGAATAAATATATTTTTGTGAAATGACTTTTGTTAGGTAGTTCAGAGCTTGCTCTACATGATCAGTATACTATAAACCCTTATTTGACGGGAAAAATTAGTGGTTAATTGTGCGAAGTACCGTGAACAGGCGGACAGACAGAAGAATAAATAATTTACTTTGTTGATTAGGCAATAGAATATGC
This sequence comes from Cyclina sinensis, assembly GCA_012932295.1. Classification (NCBI taxonomy): domain Eukaryota; kingdom Metazoa; phylum Mollusca; class Bivalvia; order Venerida; family Veneridae; genus Cyclina; species Cyclina sinensis. The sequence continues at coordinate 3,196,526 of JAAONU010000011.1, forward strand.
TACAATATGATGCATAATATATAATTTTATTTTAATAAATGAGATAAAAATTGATATACAAGAATAATGAAAATCGTTATCTTATTACAAGTGGCCGATTTTTTAAGAAAATATGCTTTTTTGCCAGCTGTCCTGAACAGAAGGACGCATATACTTAATATATATTTTTCTTTACTAGGCTAAAATCTTTTCTATAATATGAGGTATAATATCATAAGTTATAAACTGAAGTCAAATAATAACTCGAAAAGAACTTAAAATGCATATGTTACACCAAAATGCCTAAAATTTAACCAAAATTCAACCTTTAGCTGACTATTTAAAAATTTGTTTTACTCCGATATTTTGATGTCTTATGTTTTCTAAAATATATGTGATTTTGAACTGAATCTGACAATAAAAAATGTTTATCAGTTTTGATTTTAAACCAAACCCTACCCAATTTGACCTAATTTTCATTTTCGAATTTTCTTCTTTCGTTTTGTTCTTTTTCTACATTTTTTCCGTCCGCCCGTTCGCAATTTGGTTTCTGGAGGATAACTTGAGTACTCTTTGGCCTACAGTTTTTTACCTTCACGTGATTATTGTCCACATTGAGTGGATGACCTCTATTGATTTTGGAGACAGTAGCTCAAAAGTAAAGGTCACATAGACCTTAACATTGAAAGCCATTTCCGCCATGTAACTTGACAATCATTTGTTACAGAGACTTCAAACTTTAAATCATGTCTGCACAATTGAGTGGATGACCCCTATAAATGGGATCAGTATGTCAAAGGTCAAGGTCACAGTGACCTAATTGTTTAGAATCATTTACACTCTGTAACTCGACAACTGTTTTTCATAGACATCAAAATTCATATAATGGTTGCACACACTGAGTGAATGATCCCTATTGACTTTGTCAGTAGATCAAAAGTCAAAAAATTCAAAATTTAAAGCAAATCAGGGGTGTCAGAAACAGTCGCAGACCGGTTAAATCGACTCGGGAGGGTGCCTAGACATCAAAACTGGCAGTTTCTCGATCGGCATCAAAATTCCTGAAAGTCTGCGAGAGTGTCAGAAACAGTCGCAGACCGATTAAATAGACACGGAAGGGTCCATAAACATTGAAATTGACATTTTCCCGATTGGCACCAAAATTTCCTGAAAGTCTGCGAGAATGTCAGAAACAGTCACAGAACGGTAAAATCGACACGGGAGGGTCCCTAGACATAAAAAATGACATTTTCCCGATTGGCACCAAAATTCCTGAAAGTCTGCGAGAGTGTCAGAAACAGTCGCAGACCGGTTAAATCCATACGGGAAGGTCCCTAAACATTGAAATTGACATTTTCCTGATTTGCACTAAAATTCATGAAAGTCTGCGAGTGTGTCAGAAACAGTCGCAGACCTTTGAAATCGTCACGAGAGGGTGCCTAGACATCAAAAATGTCAGTTTCTCGATTGGCACCAAAATTCCTGAAAGTCTGCGAGTGTGTCAGAAACAGTCGCAGACCGGTTAAATCGTCTTCGGAGGGTCCCTAGACCTTAAAAATGACATTTTACCAAGTGGCACCAAAATTCCTTAAAGTCTCCGAGAGTGTCAGAAACAGTCGCAGACCGGTAAAATCAACACGGGAGGGTCCCTAGACCTTAAATATGACATTTTCCCCATTGGCACCAAAATTCCTGAAAGTCTGCGAGAGTGTCAGAAACAGTCGCAGACCGATTAAATAGACACGGAAGGGTTCATAAACATTGAAATTGACATTTTCCCGATTGGCACCAAAATTTCCTGAAAGTCTGCGAGAATGTCAGAAACAGTCACAGAACGGTAAAATCGACACGGGAGGGTCCCTAGACATAAAAAATGACATTTTCCCGATTGGCACCAAAATTCCTGAAAGTCTGCGAGAGTGTCAGAAACAGTCGCAGACCGGTTAAATCCATATGGGAAGGTCCCTAAACATTGAAATTGACATTTTCCCGATTGGCACCAAAATTCCTGAAAGTCTGCGAGTGTGTCAGAAACAGTCACAGACCTTTGAAATCGTCACGAGAGGGTGCCTAGACATCAAAAATGTCAGTTTCTCGATTGGCACCAAAATTCCTGAAAGTCTGCGAGAGTGTCAGAATTAGTCGCAGACCGGTTAAATCGTCTTGGGAGGGTCCCTAGACCTTAAAAATGACATTTTACCAAGTGGCACCAAAATTCCTTAAAGTCTCCGAGAGTGTCAGAAACAGTCGCAGACCGGAAAAATCAACACGGGAGGGTCCCTAGACCTTAAATATGACATTTTCCCCATTGGCACCAAAATTCCTGAAAGTCTGCGAGAGTGTCAGAAACAGTCGCAGACCTGTAAAATCAACACGGGAGGGTCCCTAGACCTTAAATATGACATTTTTCCCATTGGCACCAAAATTCCTGAAAGTCTGCGAGAGTGTCAGAAACAGTCGCAGACAGGTAAAATCGACACGGGAGAGTCTCCAGACATTAACAATGACATTTTTCTGAATGGCACCAAAATTCATGAAACTTTTCAAGAGTGTCAAAAAAATGGCATTGATTTCACACTATATTTCGGAATGCCCTGCTAGGTTGCTCCGCCAGCAGGGCATTCCAGCAGGGCATTGATTTAACACTATATTTCGTAATGCCCTGCTAGTTTGCTCTGCCAGCAGGGCATTCCAGCAGGGCATTGATTTTACACTTTATTTCGTAATGCCCTGCTAGGTTGCTCTGCCAGCAGGGCATTCATGCAGGGCATTGATTTTACACTATATTTCGTAATGCCCTGCTAGGTTGCTCTGCCAGCAGGGCATTCCATCAGAGCATAGATTTCACACTATATTTTGGAATGCCATGCTAGGTTGCTCTGCCAGCAGGACATACCAGCAGAGCATTGATTTTACTGTATATTTCGGAATGCCCTGCTTGTTTGCTCTGCCAGCAAGGCATTCCAGCAGGGCATTGATTTTACACTGTATTTCGTAATGCCCTGCTAGGTTCCTCTTCCAGCAGGGCATTCAAGCAGAGCATTGATTTTACACTACATTTCGTAATGCCCTGCCAGTTGCTCTGCTAACAGGGCATTCCAGCAGGATATTTATTTTACACTTTATTTCGGAATGCCCTGCTAGGTTGCTCTGCCAGCAGGACATACCAGCAGGGCATTGATTTTACACTATATTTTGGAATGCCCTGCTAGGTTGCTCTCCCAGCGGGGCATTCCAGCAGGGCATTGATTTTACACTATATTTCTTAATGCCCTGCTAGGTTGCTCTGCCAGCAGGGCATTCCAGCAGGGCATTAATTTTACACTATGTTTTGTAATGCCCTGCTAGGTTGCTCTGCCAGCAGGGCATTCCAGCAGGGCATTGATTTTACACTATAATTCGTAAAGCCTTGCTAGGTTGCTCTGCCAGCAAGGCATTCCAGCAGAGCATTGATTTTACACTATATTTCGTAATGCCCTGCTAGGTTGCTCTGCCAACAGGGCATTCCAGCAGGGCATTGATTTTACACTATATTTCGTAATGCCCTGCAAAGTTGCTCTGCCAGCAGGGCATTCCAGCAGGGCATTGATTTTACACTATATTTCGTAATGCCCTGCTAGGTTGCTCTGCCAGCAGGGCATTCCAGAAGGGCATTGATTATACACTATATTTTGTAATGCCCTGCTAGGTTGCTCTGCCAGCAGGGCATTCCAGCAGAGCATTGATTTCGTTCTTTATTTCGTAATGTCCTGCTAGGTTGCTCTGCCAGCAGCGCATTCCAGCAGAGCATTGATTTTACACTATATTTCGTAATGCCCTGCTAGGTTGCTCTGCCAGCAGGGCATTCCAGCAGGGCATTGATTTTACGCTATATTTCGTAATGCCCTGCTGGGTTGCTCTGCCAGCAGGGCATTCCAGCAGAGCATTGATTTTACACTATATTTCGTAATGCCCTGGTAGGTTGTTCTGCCAGCAGGGCATTCCAGCAGACCATTGATTTCGCTTTTTATTTTGTAAAGCCCTGCTAGGTTGCTCTGCCAGCAGGGCATTTTAGCAGGGCATTGATTTTACACTATATTCCGGAATGCCCTGCTAGGTTGCTCAGCCAGCAGGGCATTCCAGCAGAGCATTGATTTTACACTATATTTCGGAATGCTCTGCTAGGTTTTTCTGCAAGCAGGGCATTCCAGCAGAGCATTGATTTTACACTATATTTCGTAATGCCCTGCTAGGTTGCTCTGCCAGCAGGGCATTCCAGCAGGGCATTGATTTTACACTATATTTCGTAATGCCCTGCTAGGTTGCTCTGCCAGCAGGGCATTCCAGCAGGACAATAGTTTTACTATATAAATTGTAATGATGTGTGCTTAAGTCACTGTTCACTGCTAACTTCTCACATATGTTCAAAACCCATATGAACTTAACTAGTATCATACTCGTACACTGATTATAGTTATACAAGACTGAAAAAACGTACATGTATATCTTGTCAAAAGAAACCAAAATTTACTTTTTGTGGAAGTGATATTTAAGGATTATTTAAAAAAAAATGATAATAATTTTTGTACTGCTGTTGCTTTGAACGTCTCTCAAAATAAAAGTTTGGGAAAACATGCTGACATTTTTGGTGATATTGATAGTTAGATTTTAAGTTAGTCATGAAATTTTAAACAATACTGGAACCAATTATGCAGTTTTTTCCTGATTTCTACTAAGACTAGAATTGTAGGTAAGCAAAAAAAAGTGTGAACACTACGTCGCGCGTACATGAGTAGAGGTAAGTATTTACTGATACATATTCGGGATGTGAATTTTTTTAACTCGGAAGGCCACGTTCACTAACATACCTGTACTCGAATACAGAACTATTGACATTGACCTAACAAAACTGCATCACTGGATATTGTTTACATTAAGCACATTTGCGTCATTGCTAATAAAATTTCGGCAAAATGTTTTCGAAATCAGAAAATTTTATTTTAGATAAATTATATATACAGTTGAAAATATGTCAAAGATATTTTTAAAAGGCAAACGTAATGACTAGTTTCTTGGTATGCAAACCTCAATGTTGCAACTGTAACTTATATAACAGATTTATAATATTTATAAATTTAAACTTAAAGAGAAGAAAAGATACGTGAGCTTATGGATTGTTTCAGTATTCGAATAGCAGAGGAGATTTCGTTTCCAAGGATAACCATATGCGACTGTATAGAGAATGGATCATTATGGGTCAATGCTTTCAAAGCTCATATTGCAATATCCTCAGTGGGAACTTTTGTAGATCATATCACAATATTTTCAATGAGAACATTTGTAAATCATATTGCAATATTTCAATGGGAACATTTGTAGATCATATCACAATATTTTCAATGAGAACATTTGTAAATCATATTGCAATATCCTCAGTGGGAACATTTGTAGATCATATCACAATATTTTCAATGAGAACATTTGTAAATCATATTGCAATATCCTCAGTGGGAACTTTTGTAGATCATATCACAATATTTTCAATGGGAACATTTGTAAATCATATTGCAATATTTTCAGTGGTAACACTTGTAGATCATATCACAATATTTTCCATGGGTAATCATATTGCAATATTTTCAATGGGAAATTTTGTAGATCATATTGCATTTTTGTCAATGGGAACTTTAATAGAAATATATTTTGCAATGTGTTTACTTGGAACTTTTGAAGATCATATACAGATGAATATGCCAGTTTTCAGAGTCACGGTAATATTCATGAATTAAAAGACGTATAGCTATCAGTCAAAACTGTTTGAACATTTGTGGGTTAAGTCAGTGATCCCATATGTCAGTGCCAATATAAAGACATATATGATATATATTTCGGTTGATCTCTTTCTTAATCGAAGGCTTGTCGCTTATTTGAGAAACATTGCAAACCTTTCAAGTTATACATTTTAACAAAGATTTTCTACAAAGCCAGTTCTCAACTGTTTTCTCATAGAATACAACTTTCAAAGTCAAACTTCGTAAATACCGGACGACACAAGTAGATACCAACAATGACGAAAACAACTTTTATTTATAAGATTAAGATAATATAACACCAGAATAGATATTTAATCAAATAAAACATATACGCATTAATTCTAATTCAGTCATGTCTGCCACATGCAGCAAGAATTAGGATTGTTTAATGTTTTAATCTTAATGGTTTCATCTCATTTACCAGACACCGTTTTTGAGTTTTTGAAAATGCATAGAGTATTAGCGTTATCTTCGGTGCATCTAGATTTATTTCTGAAAGATTTACTTTTAATGATTCTCCTTTTCCTAATGTTTTTATCTAAAGTTTGTTATCTGAACATAATCTATGACAGTTGACCAGCTATGCCATTTGAGAGTTTAATTAGCCTTCACAACATATTCAGGGAAGACAAACCGTTATCCGGAGAAAGAAAATGTTTATTTTGTCTCAAATACTCGTGGAAACTTAAAAGTTTAGAAACTGATTGATTCAGCATCTGGCATCAAACAGCTTCTAATAAACTACTAGTATTTCCCAGTATATTTTATCGCTAGGCAACATAGGAAACCCACGTTCGATCCATTCCGTTTCACTCTATTCATCGACCGAGGGACAACTGGTTGGTAAAATTTCGTACTCATGAATAATTCATTCCCTACTTTCTTTATTTTGCGAAATATTTCCATCGCGCAATCTCAGCCAATGAAATTACTCATAAAATTATATACCCTGATGAAATGCACTCATTTCATTGGTCGAGTGTTGCACGTGCGGGTCACTTATCATGTAATTATTATGCGCACTTAAAGCTATTACCTTACATTTTAGTAGAGTATATAATATAGCACTTACAGACTTATTTTCGGTAAATGTTTGCTTTTACGGACCTGTAAAATGATAATAACCTCATTTTTACAGGTCCGTAAACACACATTGACTGAAACATAAGTCTATACTGTATATTATACAAGTTTCAAACAAAAATGTTACAACCGGTCTAGTAGACCTAAATGTCACCTATAGGCTATACATATGACTACAATACAGAATAGACAAATCTATGTACAAGTTTTACTGATATGACAGTCACATAAGAAAGATAATGAAAACCTCACATTATTCAAACATTTGAGTTCAGTTAATCGTTCATCAGAGTACATTATATATTTCGTCTGAGCAAATTCTTAGCGGATTTTGTAGGATAGGGGATTATAAAAAGCGATATATCAGTATAACCATTGTTTGTCAAGAAATCACCGAATGTCAATGTTCTTTAGTCGCGGTTCTTTTCATCTTCTACTGCATTTTGTAGTAAGTCTTTGTTTTGAAAATACTGTTTTTGTTAACTTACACAATGCAGATAAATTAGCGCCCATTCTTGCAACAAATCATAAAGAACCGAACTGTAATTCATAATTGGTTCAAAAGAAATATTTTAGACAACTTTGAAATCAGTGGTGTTGAGTATACTGAGCTTAAGCAGTTAGAATTCTAGCAAATCGAGAAATGTATGAGGAAAACAGAGATGCTCATGTTTTCAGATAATAATGTATCAATTAATAGTAAATTGTACATTTAACATGCCTGCTGACACCAGACACGGCGAAAATACCGGCATGGGATCATTAAATAAGGATATTTTAAGACACCGCATTCCCACAGTGTAGTAAGATCATATCTCAGACAAAATTGCTATAATGCCGTCTGTCTGGCGAAATTAATTAGCACTGAACAGGTATGACATATTCCCTATAGAATGATAATATTATAACGTTGAAAATACTGTGGTAATTATGTATGTCTGGTAAGCTTAGTAAGCATTGAAAAGAAACGAGCATATACATTTTACCGTATTCTTGACTGATTGTAGTAATTGAAATGCTTGTGTTGTTGTTGTATATTTACCATTATGTTTGGTAATTATTTTATTTATCAGGCTCCCCATGCCTATGCGTGACATGCCCGTAAGTTTGAAACCGTCGCTACATCCTGGCAACGGTGCTCTGGGACACCCCAAGGACACCTGCCACGTGCCGTTGGGAACGCCCAGCCTCAAGAATCCCTACCCCCTATTCATCTCCTCATCGTCAATACGCAGTCTTTGCCGTAGATTTGCCATGTCCAGTGCTAGGTTCGATATAACGTTACCATGCACATGCGAAGTCTGAATAAAACGGATGTGTACATGAAGGTACATGACCGCGGTGCAACACTTTTCTAGGGGTATCGCTTTTCCCGTGCATCTCGAGCCATGTACAGGCAACAATCAAAATCTGCTGACAGGTCGGCTTTGCCATATGAATAAACTACATGTATAAGAAAAAATCAGTTATCTTGAGGTTATCATTAAAAAGATATTTAAGAAATAAAAAGTGATCCCTATCAAATTTTGAGTAGTATATTTTGTTAAAAACTGATACTATGCTTAAAGAGGCTGTACTCCAGATTAGACATAAAAAAAAATTCATAAATTATATATTTAGATGCCGTGAGATTATAACAACATAATATATTACTTCAAAACTGATTATAAAAGTCAAATTAGAATAAAAAAAATATTTTCGCTCAAGCCTGATTCGAACTCTGGACCCTAATGTTAACAAAATATTTCAAACGCTTTTACTGTCACCACCATCGCCGCATGTCATACTACAGATATTTACTTTAAATGTTATACGATATAGTTATACCGTCGCGTTACGGTATAGCACTTTGAAAGGGAAAACAATCAATTTATAATGTAATTATTTGACTTATTTTTTGTCAGTAAGTTATTTTTTAAGCATTAGTAATAAATATTACAAGAAATTTATAATACAAGAAAACTTTCTTTTTTTGTCATCTGGAGCACAGCCCCTTTAAATGCTAATTGACTGTTTTTAGGTCGGTTACACGTTTATCAGAAAAACCGGAAGACCAACTGGCCACAAAACAACGATATTAATTGAAAGTGTCCATTAAGTGTAAAAATAAAATCAGGTTAGGATTGGTAAAAATACATTCAATGAAATCATACTAAATTTATACACTTAGTAGAGTTTTACAAGACCGACCTGAAAAACATATAACTTATCAAAAGAAGCCGAAATCTTACTTTTTATTCTTTTTTTATTTTGGAACTGATGTAAAGGATATTAAAAGATTATTTATTGATTTTCTGCTGCTGCTGCTTTGAATGTCTCTACAAAATACATGTGCGGGAAGTCATGTTTACTTTTTGACAAAGAAGTCGGTAAAATTTTTATGAAAACAGTCATTTTAAGACTGCTTCACTTATTTTTCTTTACTTTAAAGACTTTTGCATTCGTAAATGTGTTCGAATCCAGAAAATTTTCATTTTGACCAGTGTATCTAATTGTGTATCGGAATTAAAATGCTAAATTTAACTATGCTTAGGTTCGTGCTCTTTTTTCATTTCATTTATCTTACAAGCTGGTTAGGTAGAGAATAAGCACTAATAGTCTACTCTAAAATGAAACTAGGGCATTGTGCGTCAAAACATGTCCTCGAAGATTATGTTTAGTTATAATTCGACAAGCAATTTAGTGAGTTTTGAAAACGTAAGATATGACAGTAAATCATCAGCTTACTTAAATATGGTCCTAAGCAGATTTACACTTTGAACATCTGCTAAAACACCTTATTAATATATGATTTTTTTCGCTGCTGTATTTTTATAAAAGATATAGTAAAGCTAAGTGGTAACATGATCTTAGATATTTTAACCATTGCTTAATCTGCCTAAAGTTTTGGCCATTCATGTCATGTGAAAACCTTATGACGGAAGCAGACAGATCACCTGTGGATTCAGTTTGAATTTCTATAATTTTTGGTTGGAGTTCTATTATCGCGATTTTGCAAGCAATGGTTCTTGGTTGAGAAACATGATTTTTGTTTCGAGGGCAACGTTCCAGTTAAGACTAATTCTAATTTGAAAAGTAATTGTTGTGCTATCACGTCAGTAAAACTTCTGTTATCTTCAAATCCAATTAAAGAAAAGAAACATATGTTTCACGAGAAAAAAGCAGTCTATCTTGTTTAAAATAACATTATATTAGGAAATTTAGATGTTGGTTAGAACCCGTGGCTTAATGGTCAGCATGCCTCAAGTAACTAAAGTTCCATATACGATTGCAAATTCGTGAAGCGTTGTTACCACATGAAATATAACGTTTCTGAAGGTGATTTGAATTAAAACTTTGGGTCATGGATATTATCAAAACTCTAACGTAAAGACGAGTTTATTGTTTTTTAAACCTCAATGTTGTAACTATCACCTACATGCTAGCATTATAATCTTCACAGATTTGAACTTCACAAACAAAAAGATACGTGGGCTTATGGATTGTTTCAGTATTTACAGAAAACGATAGTCTAAACAAAGATCCCAGTTGTTTCAGAATTAAAACAATATATGAGGGAAATAATGAGAAATACAGATCTTTTATTCTCCCTGAATATAAACGGTTTAGTGAAAATGAATACTTAGAAAATTTCATTCCAATTTATCGTCTGGCTGCTTGTGCAAAAACCAATATTTTGCCAGTATATTAGGATAAGGAAAGAATACCAAACAATTTGCAGTGTTGTTAAGCCAGCATCAGTCAAACGGAGTTAAGCATTTAGCATAAGTTCACTATATTACTTTCAATGTCGGTTTAAAACTAATAGTATTCCATCTTAGTCTGAAGTAAAAAAGAAGATTAACTATAGAATATTGCCTATTGTGTTCGTTCTCGTACATGTTATAAGATAGAGTATAGGCAATAAAGTCCTTACGTTCTTTACTGATCCAGTTTAACAGATTAACTCAGTAAGATTTTTTAAATGATGGTAAGCAAAAAATGCAACTTAAGACAATGTAATAATTCATTAGTTATTTTTCACTGATTTCAAAGTATATGTTAAATTCCTTTTCTACAGCAGGTGTATACTTTTGATTAAAAGCGATTTATTTTGTTTTATTTTTTGTCGTTCTTTCTTAACATATTGATTTAGTCTATATTTTACGTCTGCCTAATAAAATACAGCGTCTGAATTTTGTTCGTGTTCAGAGTGCCATCAATTCAAGGTCATTTGGAAATAACAGACTCGTTTGGTCGTCTTCAGTTCAATTAACTACTTAAATAGGGTTTTGCAAGCCTGCTGACAGCTAACGAGGCAAAATTACCTACGTGTCGTCTACATAAAAGGATATTACAAAACTGCTAAATTTCCCACAGAATTGCAGGAGTAAAGACTGTCAATGTTGTAACAAGTCTGCCCGTCTGCTAAATCTAATCATCAAGAAACAAGGTGCACCACCGATATTTGCAGATTTTACTAATAGTGAAAAGAGTAAAAGTCGGTCCTTAATCAGTAAATCATGCAATCAATCGACCAATCAATACATTCTCTTTCAAGTGTTTATGTGTTAAGTATTCGACAGTTGCTCCATTAATAATGGTCAGTTTATATATCATGAAATTCCATTTTCCTGATAGATTAAGGTATTGCTTTATATGTGAACTGACAAGCTTGTCACGTTTCTGGTGGGTTTTACAACTCGATGTAGAACTATTCTTCATATTTTACTACTGGAATCTCTTTCTGATTAAATGTTTAATGCTCACCTTCACCACTTCGTTACGAAGATATAGTACTACTGAAGGAAATATTTACGTAAATTATTCTTCAAAACTAAACACGACTGTTTCTCCGTCGCAAGGGAAGAAGCTTCTGTAGGGAGTGAAGCAACAGTTCTTGTGAAGTTATCTCCGCTAATATAATTCTCTATTATCCAAAACTTGTATCTAGTGTTTTGCTTATATATTTGAGAGGAGTAGTGTTTTGCTTGTATATTTGAGAGGAGCATATCCGCATTACTTATCGGTTGCTCATATGAGTAACGGTTAAGGACTCAGACGGGACCTAACCGTAACGGTCTAGCGGCCTAAAAATATTTATTCTGTATCAGAATAAAGACAGAATCCTAGAAGTCATTAAAAAGAGGGATGGATAACTTTTCCGAAACTTAAAAAAGTGGAATTAGGGTTAGGGTAGCTTTTCCGAAATTCAAAAAAGTGAAATTAGCGTTAGGAGAACTTTTCCGAAATTTAGAAAAGTAAAATTAGTTAATGGTTAACCCTTGGCGGTCATGTTTTTCATGCAACGACTTTAAAGTTCACAACGTATATAGTGGATCAGTCAAGGAATATTTCTGCTGAATAATTCTTCAAATTAGGAGAAGAGATTTGACGTATTTCTTTGTGATTACAACATAATCCAGAGTTCTGCATGGAACTCAAAAAACAAATCTTAAAGGGAGTCATCAATGGAACATTTTGATAATGATAAGTAGAAAGGGGCTTTGTAACACCGCACTTTGTGGTCAAACGCACTTTGGGATGGGACCCTAAAGTGCTGTATACTTCACAACGCACTTTGGGGTCAAACGCACTTTGGGGTCAAAATCGAGAAATGAACCCCAAAGTGACATGTTCTGACATGACAAGTTCTGATTTCTTTTTGGTTTCGGCATAGTTTTTCATCATCATTTATAAATCTGCACATATTTTTTTCGAAAATACTTCCATATCTATATCCAGACCAAGCATCTATACTTTGTTTATTGTAGAATTGTAATGCATGGATACCGGTGCTATACGTGACACATTTTCCTCTCGGATTATCATTTCAGTAGCAAATTTATTTACTCCATAAGATTTACCACTGCCACTTGGACTAGTCAGCACAATATTGTGTCCAGTACAAACATAACTATAAAAAAGTGCCTGTGAAATCCCGTTGATATTCGTAAAATAATTTACACGAAAAAAGAGAGAGGGGCGTGGTTCACTTCAAAATTTATTAAATGATATATGAAAGGAGATAAAAGTGGTGAACTGTTGACCCTACTACACGTGGTTACAACTTAACATTTTCAAAACTGAAAAAAAGACACACACAAGTAAAACCGAAATGACAAATGGCGGGACTTTACGACGCTTACGCTGTACGGGTCGATAGTAAATTACTGGTACCCTAACTGTATTGTGCCGTATTAAGACCTGGGATCTATTCGAATGCAGCAGTCCCCGTCGTGTGAAAGATATATAAAATGAAATTATTTGATTGTTTCTCTTCTATCTTATAAGAATGTGTCTGGATAATCAAGTAGATTAAAGGACGACATGTCCTCCTCACGCTCGGAGCTACAAACTGCCCGGGAAATCAACGGTCTTTTAATGAATACACGGAAATATTTTGTTTACATTTTGACATTGTATTTACGACATTGTGATGTATACTCTGTAAGCTGTGCATTGGGCAAAGTCAGAGGGTTCGCTGAGACAAACAACCATTTTACCGGGTAACTTTATCAGATAAGCTTGGCAATTTTTGTATAACAGAAAGGCAACGGGTACTGTTTCATCACCCAATTTTTGTTTTCTGTATCAATATATTATCAGTAGTATTTACAATGGTTGCTAATTTTTACCATAACATTGTTCAAAGATTCAATTTATGGTCGTATTTTTAATATCTTTTGTAAGGTCTATCAACAAGCAATTTAAAATGTTTAAGTCAATTCTTAAGACTTGAAAAAAGACTCTAATACCAAAGATACCCCTGATTCTCTTACATGTTTAGTGTATATCAACTATATATGGTACCTCGGTTTAATGTCGCTTTCATAAAGACATTTTGTAGTGTTAGTGTGAAGACAGGGTTTGTACTAGCGTGACAGTGTTAATTATATCAAATAAATGGTACTTTTGGTGTTGTGGCTTTAAGTTACAATATTATATTTAACAGGCGTCTTTCCGTCGGTCCGCCAGTCTGTTCATCCGAAAAATCAGGTTGATGTGATGTAATTCAAAAGTATGTAAGCTAGGTTCATGACACTTTAGAAAACCTATGTGTATATAATGTATCTTTCTTCCGACTTTGTCAGGCGTCCGCACTTGTGTGTGTGTGTGTGTGTGTGTGTGTGATATTGAAAATCTAGATCTTTTTTTTTTTAACAGAAAAAAGAAGTTTATTCTATAAAGGGTTTTACACGTTTCTTATCGTCCTTCAATTTAGTATTCTTCCATCTGACTATCTGTCTGTCTGTCCTTGTCCGGCAATAGGCCTAAAATAAATAATACTATATGTATATCAATTTGTTTATCTTTCTCGAAATCTTGATATGTCAGCTGGCAAAATGTAATGTAAAATTATAATGATTTCAGTGTTGAATTGTTGTTTTTTTTTTAATTAAACGAGTTGGCTGTATAGAATACTGCTAACGTACTGAACTAATGTCACCATACTAACAATAACCTCGGTCACTAAAAACCTGCTAAAACTTGTTTTAATTTTGTTGTTATTGTCTTTAAATTTAATTCATGATTAGTTCTTATTGTTGAATATAAATAACTTAGTACCTGTTTCTGAATTGAGGACAGTGGGTCATTTTTTGGGGGTTCAGGAAACCTTAGATTACATCATTCATAATAGATACATCATCTTTGACCACACTTACTTTGTATACAATAAATGTTATCAACTTTTCTGTTTACTTAATATCACACTCATTTCGTTCACGTGTGTATCATACTTGTTCCGATAACTGTACTCTATACAAATTTGTTTGTAAATAGCATATTTTTCGCTAAAATGAATTATTTCCTCTGCCCTCAAACATGGCTTCTTACGACTTGAAGAGAAGACACCTGGCGTGGCGTCTGGCTGGACCTATCAGTGTTAACTTTCTAGTTTATCTCGCTGGAACTATTCAAGTGTATGCATGCAACGAATGGATTCAAAATCGTGTGAAAATATCGATATTTGATAATGTATCGCTTGATACAAACTCGTCAGTATGCTCGAATCATAGTGATCCAGCATATGCTAATCTTACACGAGTTCAGAGAGAGACATCCCAGTGGCAAATGTATAATGCAATTGCTCTTAAGGCGGCTTCATTTCCGGCATACTTCCTAGCTTTATACACAGACGTTTTCGGACGCCATTACCTGTTTATCCAAACATGTTTCGGAAATGCTCTGTACTTTTTCTTGTCAGGGTTGATAATGCTCTTTGATTTGAGTTTTGCATATTTAATCATAGCAAACGTCATTTACGGACTGACAGGTGTTGGGTTATATGCTGCATCGTATGCGTATGTCGCCGATGTCACCAGCCCAGGAAAAGAACGAACGTTTTCAATATTCTTGCTTGACACATCCCTTCCTGTAGCCGGAATCCTTGGATCTTTAGTAGCTGGGTATTTTATCGAAGCATCTGGGTTTATGTACCCAACTTTCACCGCAACAGGTATCGCTTTTATAGGAGCATGCGTTGCCATATTTGGAATTCAAGAATCACTTGACAATAAAGACAGAGTTCGAAAGCCAAAATTATTGGAATCTTTCATGCGGCCATTTTCTTTTTACTTCAGTAAAAGATTTAGAGGGTCCAGAGTGTTGTTTACAATGCTTCTGTTTGCATATGTCTTTGTTGATATTGCAGTGATTCATCGTAAAACAATAGAAGCTCTGTACCAACTTGGAATGCCCTTCTGCTGGTCGCCATCAAAAATCGGACTCTTTGCAACATTTCTTGGACTATCTTCGAATGGATTTGGCATTGTTTTTCTAAAAGTTTTTCAAAGAAAAATATCTGATATCACAATGGCCATAATGAGTGCGTGTGTGACAGCTGGTTCGTTTGTTTTAGAAGCTCTAGCCTACACAGACACGATGCTGTACCTAGGTAAGTACCTCGATTAGTGTGCAAATAAAATGGTATGTTTACAATTTTATATTTTCAATATATGGGTCAACATGTAGATAATCATCTTGCAATTTAACATCGGTATACCACAGGTGCAATTTATTACCTACATTATTTGTTTATGCCCTTAGTTGCTGTACCAGCGTGCATGTCATCTCTTATGTCACCGTTGATCCGCGGAACCATGTCTACGATGACGCCGAAACAGTACCAAGGCGCATTGTCCGCGGGTTTCCTAGTAATCCAAACAGTTTGCAGCTTCGTTGGCAGTGTTGCTGATAATGCCATCTACTCATCAACATTACCTTTTTTCAACGGATTTATATTCCTTGTCTTCGCAGGATACTGTATTGCTGCAACGTTATTTCTTGTGTAAGTTATACTTTATCTTAGTTCTAAGATAAACAGATGCCTTTACTTAACCAGTTACCATATTTGAAAAAGAAAATTATTATTCTTTATTATGTATTTATGAAGTCACTTCATCAAAATAAACTTATATTCTTAATAAAATTGTGTAACAATGGGTTTCTATTAAATGTATGGAGTGCACAAAATATGTTTGGAGATAACGCTGGCCTTAATTGAAACATTTATATGTGGAACTATATTGTTTATGACCTTTTGCAAATAGGCAAATTTACCTTTTTCAATATTATAATTTACCTTTTCAGATCGTTTACTGTTGTCAAAAAACGAAGGAATCTCAGTGGTGTGTATGAAGATGTACAGGAACGCAGATGAATTGTAAATCATTTTCAAAATAAGATTTTGATGCTGTTAAGTCGCTTGGCAATGTTTTTTCAAAGACAGATTTATTGATACTGGCTACGTGATGCCTACAGCCTATATATTTTTCTATATTGAACAATATGATTAGTTACACTGTCTTCTATATCTTTGGTGTCATTTTTCTGTTTGTTGCAAGTTTGCATTCAACTTTAAAAAAGACTATGAAGTTACAACATTTTGACCATAGTATGGTACCATTTGTGTAGTTTTGTCTTTCAGACAGGCGGATTCTTCTGATCCGGTGTTATAAGTGTGGACAGGAAAGTTTATGAAATGTAACTTCATTCCATTAATACAATATAAAACGTCATTATAGCAAGTTACTGATAAAATCTGTTTATATATGAAAGCTCATTACATGTATATGCATATGTAGAATGAAATGAAAATTAGCAGAAAATAAGCAGGTTTTGTAGTACAAATTTATTCTTTACCACAGATATCCTTTTATAAAATTATACATATTGTATAAATTAAAATTGATTTAACCCATATTTCTCATATTTTACTTCATTACTACTTGTGTGTATTTCCTTGCATTAAAGTGTCTCTATAAAATGATATAGCGAGTAAATGAAAGCGAGTGGCTACATATAAAATGATATAGCGAGTAAATGAAAGCGAGTGGCTACATATAAAATGATATAGCGAGTAAATGAAAGCGAGTGGCTACATATAAAATGATATAGCGAGTAAATGAAAGCGAGTGGCTACATATAAAATGATATAGCGAGTAAATGAAAGCGAGTGGCTACATATAAAATGATATAGCGAGTAAATGAAAGCGAGTGGCTACATATAAAATGATATAGCGAGTAAATGAAAGCGAGTGGCTACATATAAAATGATATAGGGAGTAAATGAAAGCGAGTGGCTACATATAAAATGTTGACTTTGTTGATGTTCTAGATATTCTCCAGTTTTAATTTTTATCAATTCGGTACATCATACTGTCCATGTAATCATATAGTACATCATATAGTAGCTGATATAAATATCAAAGTACGGATAACTGTATTTCATTCATAATTTATTATCAGAATGTGTCGCTCAGAAAAAGACAGAATTTTACCACAGATTAGACATAAGCCTCGGCACATTTCGCTGCGACTCTTAGGACCTCTTACAGTTTGTTTCCTCAATTACATAGCAATATGGATTAATCAGTACGCCACAAACGAATGGATTCAACATACAATAAAAGTACGGATGTTTGGAAACGAGACCTTGTCTAAATCTGCCTCATGTACGAATGAATCAAACTCGGATTACATGAAGCTGGAGAAAGTCCAGCAAGAGTCTGCTAGATGGCAAATGTATATCACTATGACAATCAAGGGCGTGGCAGTTGTGACGACATTTCTGTACACCGTTTATACTGACGTCATAGGACGAAAATTCCTCTTCATACTAAGTTGTTTCAGCATAATCAATTTATAATTTATTATCTTCACTTGTCATTCTTTTCAATTTAGACTTTGTGTACTTACTCTTTTCAAGTGTTATATACGCGTTGACTGGGACCTCATACGGATTACTTGCAGTTGGGTATTCATACATCGCTGACATCACCGTTGAAGGGAAGCAAAGGGCAATGTGCATTTTAGCAATTGACGTCAGCATTTCAATCGCCGGCACATTAGGGGACTTTAGTCGCCGGCTATTTTATTCAAGGATCTGGATTTGTTTATCCATCTTTCGCTGCGGCTGGCATTGGATCATTAGGAATGATTGTAGCTATCTTTTGTGTTCCTGAATCTACTTAAACCAGAAGACAAAATTTCAAGTCCTCCTTTATTACACTCTGTAATAAGGCCTTTTCAGTTCTATGCTTCTAAGAAATTCAAAGGTTATAGATTATTGTACTTGACACTAATATTTGCTTTTATATTTGCCGACATGACTGGTGTTCATCGCAAAGGTATTGAAACATTGTATCAGCTAGGAATGCCATTCTGCTGGGTACCAGTCAAAGATCGGAATTTTCGCCACAATAAATGCTGCTTCAGCAAGTATATTTGGGACGGCGTTTCTCAAAGGTCTACAAACTTGTTTATCGAGTATCACCATTGCATTGATCAGTCTTACAACAACGGCGGGGTCATTTGTGCTCGAAGCACTTGCATCAACCGATTTGATGCTTTACCTAGGCAAGTTTTTAAGTTAAATGTTTATCAAGTTATTCAAATGCAACTTCATTCGATAAAATGCCTTCAGAGCTGATCAGTCTAATTCTGTATACTGTAATGATTTAATTAAATCAATATGTCTTGTAGATTTCAGGAGCAAACAATCTTCAGAAGAACAAGTGCCTCTACTTGTATCTCAGGTTAAAGTCTAACTTCTGCATGCATTTACGCGTCATTTCAGACTTTTTCAGTGCATAGAAATCTTGGTAATTAGCAGACGCTAGTTCATCAAATAAAATTGAAAGATGTCATTAGCACATATATTTATGTCACGTTTTCAGTCGCTGTACCAGCGTGTCTCAGTACCCTACCCTCACCTTTGATACGCAGTACAATGTCAACAATGACTTCGAAACAGAATCAAGGTAATTAGTTTATAACCACAGCATTACCCGAGAAGTTCAGGTCGCTGACTTGCAAATCACTCTTACTTCTGAAAAATAAGGGTCTTAAATCCAAGAACCGCTTCCGACCACGCCTCCTATTTTGTGAAAGAAATGACAGTAATTTAGATAAATGAAAGACTTGAAACAAGCGTCGAATCCAAGTTGACCATGAACTCACTAATGACAGTATTTTGTATTAACTAAATCTAAATCAGTCGCTGAACATTAATGAAAATATCAGTTGTATTTTTTCTACTAAACATTGCGCATTAAACCTTGTTGTCCTGCCCCTGAAAGAATATTTTCAGACAAATACATTTACTGTACTTGGTGCTGTAGTAGCATAGATTATTTTGATATTTTAATACAGGTGACGTTCTAACGATGGAAGATATTTCCTGCTAAATGTACATATGATACTGTGTTGTGGAAATTTGTTTCCTATGAATACACGGAATGGAAACGGCTTTTTTAATAACATTTAATGAAATCAATGTATTACATTTCACTATATACAGTCACATTTAAAATACAGAACAGAAAAGCACAGCGTTATCTATATAATGCAGGTGCTCTGTCCGCTGGTTTGCTTGTAATACAGACGGTATGCAGTTTATATATTGCAGGTGCTCTGTCCGCTGGTTTGCTTGTAATACAGACGGTATGCAGTTTATATATTGCAGGTGCTCTGTCCGCTGGTTTGCTTGTAATACAGACGGTATACAGTTTATATATTGTAGGTGCTCTGTCCGCTGGTTTGCTTGTAATACAGACGGTATGCAGTTTATATATTGCAGGTGCTCTGTCCGCTGGTTTGCTTGTAATACAGACGGTATACAGTTTATATATTGCAGGTGCTCTGTCCGCTGGTTTGCTTGTAATACAGACGGTATACAGTTTATATATTGCAGGTGCTCTGTCCGCTGGTTTGCTTGTAATACAGACGGTATACAGTTTATATATTGCAGGTGCTCTGTCCGCTGGTTTGCTTGTAATACAGACGGTATGCAGTTTCGTTGCTGGTTTCACTGACAACAGCGTGTATGCTGCAACCTTACCTTTCTTCAATGGTTTCGTGTTTTTTATCTTTGCTGGATATTGTTTCTTGGCCGTATTATTCCTTGTGTAAGTTATTGTAACAGTACAGCTCTCTGTCATACATTTTTGTAAGCTTTCACTGAATGTCAAAACAAAATCTTGAATATTGTTCATTTAGAAATTTTTGATTACCACTAACGTCTCAACTACAATGCCTTTTCATCTCTCAATATGTTGAGAAATGTTTTCCTAGAAATCTTATAAATCGATGCTCATTATCAAAAACATCTAATTCTTTCATGGAGCATTTATAGTATTTCTGTACTGGAACATAGAAATCAATTTTTTTGTCAAATTTTGATAATTTTTCTTTTATCGAAAAGCATATCTTTTGTCACTAAGAAACCCGATAAACAATAAAATTAAAGAGTTTGACTGTCCTAGAAACTGCTTTTATTTTTCAGAGTCTATATAACGGTTAAAAGAAGAAGGGACAATTCAATTTCGATCATAAATGTTGCATCTAGTGAAGTTAACTGAGAGAAAAAGAGGTCCAACATTTGCTACAACAAATTTTACAGAAACACAACAGGAATACTCCACCGAGAAATTTCTTTGCGATAAAGAATAAACTTTTTGTTTGAATTCAAACGTCACGTTCCCCATGTGAAACGAAAAATACCGTATTTTCTGAAAAATTACTACCTGTTTATAATTTGTTTGCTATAGAAAAAATGTATGGAAGAAGTTGTAGTCTGTTATTCAAAGAAAAGTAATGTAATAATATAGATTTTTTCTATATGGATACATGATCATCAGATGTTTTGCTGATTGCTGTTTCAATGAAAGCGATAATTTTCCAAATAAGTATATAGAAAAAAAAAGTTCTTTTATAAATCTATCAACCTCTGAAGAAATCCACAATTCTGAAGTATTGCACATTTTCACTGTGATTTTATTTTATAATCAATACACTGAAAAGTGAATAAATGGATTAAAATTTCAAAATTTCTGTTCCTTTATTTTTGCTATTTCCCACCCCGGCATTCTTTGGAATCGTTATTTCTTATTTGAAATAGAAGAATTTGATTCCAAACACCCTAGCGAACCAAATATACGGCTAGTATGAACTTGAAAAAATTCTGATCTTGTTGATTGAACTCATTTGAACCTGTTTGACCCTTTAGTATAAGCGTGACATGCTCTGCAGCTAAGAGAAGCATTTCTGCTTTGATGCAAGGGAACATGATAATACATGAACGAATATAAAAACATTTGATAAGCGCAACTATATGAAACTGTCTTTCTGGAAACAATAATAGCCTCTTAGATTCTGTTTTTGTTAAAGATTTTTAAGATAGAAATGAATGGTACTTATTTCACGGGCCGAAAGCTTTGCCTTGTGGTAGAAACGTGCAGCAACCATTTAAGAGTTCCCATTAAACACTTACGTCAACAGCTACGTCTTGTAAATGAGTCTGAATACTGGGGAACTGTCCAGTTGCAACCGTTGTCTTATATAAAGGCTGGAATTTTTTTGTTTCTCTTTAAAAAAAAAAGAGCTATACTTGTTACAAAAAACATAAATGACAATGGACGGATATGAAACCTACGACACTCAGAGCCCAAGTTCGTATGGGAGCCGTTCTATAGTTGAAACTTTCCGGCTATTTTATTGAATAGTTGTTTCTCTTAACAACTGGGAACACTAACTCAGATTAAGAAAGTTATTTGAATGGTAGTGGTACTTGAAATCTAAAATCATTTCATTACCAAAGTCTGGTAGATTTTGTAAATCTTTACATTACTATGATATAAACTAAAGATAATTAAAACTTCTTTCTTTCGTTTCTCTTTCATGTTTGCCCCACTAACTCCGACAAGTAGCTGTGATTTGTCGTAGATGTGCAAATGTAAACTTAAAATGTTATAAAAATCTTGAAAATTGTGGAACTGCAAAAGTCAAAATAGCATGCAAGTGAAGTTAAAGTAAGCAAAAATAGACACACTAGTATGAAATTGATTTTTGTTCGTGTTGAACTCAAATAGTCTTCAACGATTTCTGGTAAAAATACGCTATTTTAGTTTAGTTTTAACATATTTTATTGCAGGTATTTACATCATACAGAAAATTAACATGAATATTTACACAAAAAGCAAAAAGGTTGGGCCAAAAGTTCTACCAACATTATAATTATACTGGCCCTTCCCAAACACAATGAACTTACATAAAATTGGTGACATATAATTTACATGATCCAATTAGAAAAAGAAAATAACGAACAAAGAAAAAAGGAATAAAACGAAGAAAAGTTGCATACTGTCTAAGGATTTAAGTGAAACAAATGGAAAGAAAGAAACAGAAGAATTAGTCCCAACGAAGTTTTGTTTAGTATATATTACACTTGAATGTCGCTAGTTTAGTTTAACACATTAAAACGTTCGGTGTCACGAATATATTTATGTACATGAAGGAAAAGAGTAGTGTTATCTTTATCATCTAGGTTATTTTTACCAAACAATACACTTTGTTTGCTAAGTGGGTGAAATTTTCTAGTCGAATAAAATAATTTTCTTCTATGTAATGTATATAATTGACATTGAAAAAAATAATGTTCTACATTTTCAATGGAATGACCACAAGTACGCGATGGCTCATTACGTACATTATTTATAAATAAATGTTAATTTAGATGGCTACATGAGTTTCTTAGTCTAGCATGGAGAACATTTAATTTACGATTACTTGAAAGAAAAAAACGGTGGTACTTTCTGTGCACAAAACAAAATATTGCTCAACTTTGATTTGAACTCATGGATTGTTGCAGCTTGACGCACTGAAATATCTAAATCATTCCAGAGAGAAATTGCTGAAGGTATAAATGAGTCTGAATATATTTGAGTTCTTATATTAAGAACGGAGTAATTATGTTGATTTCTTAGATTGTATTGAACAAGGTCTTGTACTTGACCTGGTAGTAAATTGTTAAGGTAATCAGGTGCTATACCTTTGTGCATTTTGTATATCGTAAGTAACTTTTGATATTTTCTTCTGTCAGATAAATTTACCCATCCTATCTCTATGTACCAGTCTGTTATGGAAACAGACATTGCTAACCCTGTAACTATGCGTGCAGCTACATTTTGAATTTTGTCAAGACTGTCTTTTTCATAATTAGTACACCCGTCCCAAACCACAGAAGCGTATTCAAGAATCGGTCTTAAAAACGACACATAAATTCGATTTTAGTGATTTTCATTTCAATGAAAACCTTAATTTTCTCATTATTCCTAAAACCTTTGCAGCCGAGTTTATTGTCTGTTCAATATGTTTTCCCCCCATTTTCAGTCCCTACTTAATGTTGATGTTTGTGATGTTCAACAAATGTAACCTCTGTGCCAGAAAATAATAAATTTGGCTTCAGTGCATTATTATAAATCGTAAAGAAAATTGCTTCAGTGTTATTGGGATTAAAATCTACAAGTCAAAACTTTTACCATTTGTTGATCATTGCTAAATCATGGTTAAGTATTCCTTCAAGATCAGTCAAGTTGGAAGCTGTACATGCAAGAGAAATAGCATCTGCAAACAAACGGGTAATACTAAGTAAATTTTCAACTATTTTAGTTTTTCCTTCGATTTTCACTTAACAAAACCTTTGTACATAGTAAATTGTTAATACAATTATTGCAAGCAAAGTAATTCAATCATTGTTATAACTGTGCTGAACTCCTTAGCGGTCCATTAAACAACTACCCTTACTGCGATTAGTTTCCTTGAACGTTTCGGATGCTGACGTCCGGTTCATGTTCCAGGTGTTCTTTTCAGTTTTTTTCTTAAAGATGTCCATCTGATGAGAAATTCCTTTAAAATGTCTACAAATGGAAAGAGAATAACACATATCTGAACATGACTGCAAACTCACTTTAACATACAATTGCAGAATTTATTATCTTCTTTAAAAATCCATTTCCTAGGAAACCAGTGGAGAAGAAAACTTCAAATCTAATTGCGTTTAGTTAATCTTAACACGTGCATGTAAAATGTAGACTTGACCTTATACATTTCAGATAGAGTATTTATCTTGTGAGAATGTTTTATGCATAACATGAAATAAAACAAAAATAGCCATGACATAGTGAATACCTTGAGTAGATGCTATTTACAAACAACAAGGATTATCACAACTGTAATTGCTGTAGCCAACACCAAGCCAATCACTAGGCCAATAATTGCTCCAGTCGACAATTTCCCATCGCCCGGTGTACTGCAATATATGTTTTAGGTCATGTTAAATGTTTAGATCATGTTTCATGTTTAGGTCATGTTACGTGGTTTAGATCATGTTGCATGTTTCAGATCATGTTACATTTTTACATTATGTTTACATCATGTTAAAAAAGATAACGATTACTAAACTATTTCTAAGACTGTGCTATTTCATTCTGCACAACCAAACCAAACGAGCTTTCCGCTACGAAACAGAATGTCTAAATTACAACAGTGACTATATTGATTTAGTCAATAAGCGCTCCTTCACTAAAGTCCACCATGTTGGTTTTTTTTTATTAAAAAATATCTTGTGAGACCAGTTAACCGCACGTGTTATTTGTATAATTCCTGTTTAGCAGTTCTCTGTCATACTTTAATTAAACACACTAATACTACAACTTTAATATCTTGTTCATTTTTACAAATATTTCATTATGATATACAACTCAAATTATTTAAACTATGCTGTTGCATCTTCGCACCTTTAGAATTTCTGAATATACATAGGAATGTTCAAAGTGACTCGTAACAAAGTAACTTTTAATGCCTTCCTTCGAAGAACACATGGATCAACACTTGTATTCCGAATTGATATCGGCTTTAGATCATATGTGGTACTGGGAGATAGGTCAAACTCACAGGTGTTTGTACTTTGAAAACGGTTTTTGATCTATGACTCACTTATCACTGTGATCCTTCAACCTATATACGATGGTTAGACATTAGTTTTAGGCTCTATGGGTCAAAGGATTAGCTCACACAGCGTTGCAATACCACGTGACCATGACGTCACTAAAGGCAGCCGTTTTTTTCAAGCACTACGTGAAACCTTGGATTTTTTTGTTTGCAAAGTTTCACGTAGTGCTAGAAAAAAACGGCTCAGTTGCTGACGGAGATACCATATTCCATGTAAAGCTTATATTTTTCTCCTTAAAGTGCCACATTCCGATAGTTATCGATGAAGAAATAAAAATCCTTACGGGTATTAGTCTATTTTCAAGCAGAGCCAATTTTGACGGTTTTGTCTTGGTTTTGGTGCCTTTAGTGACATCACGGAACACGTAATATTGCTACACTGTCACAGGAACTTCATTTTAAAAACAGTTTTTAGTTGATTAAAACTGCAGAAAAACTAAATGAAGGAATCTCAAACCTTACTAGATTATTCAGCATGATGAACTATTCAACTATGACCTCCTTTCTTTTTACACGCAATAAAATGTCAAGCACACTGGTTGCTACACTGTGAAAATGTTTTCTAAATGAATTATCATTAGTTTTGTGTTAATTATTATAACTTGACAAAAAATACAAATATCCTCCTGATGAGTTAATCTTAACAAAAACGGTTTGATAGGTGAAATTATGAATTGACTGTCTTCACCTGCTGACGTTTAGATGAGTCATATCGAGCTGACCTCCGTCTGCTGTAACGTGCCCTGCTGGAGCGGCTTACCCGACCTTCTACTTGGAAATCTGCCATGGCGAAAAAGTTTAACATCTTTATTGGGTGTGCTATAGTTATGATATCAATCAAATCTCTGCTTTTACCTTATTAACATGCATTTTGACAGCTTTTTACCGCCGTTACCAGTAGTGTATATTCTATAGCTTTTAAATAACGCAAAAAGGGTTACTGTTTTTACTGCTGTAAAAGTATCAGAATTTTGACTCTTTTTTGCTGTGACTTTACATGGTTAACTCACTATGTACATGTACGTTACAAGTGACATTTCAACAGAGATTTTACATATAACAAAAACAACGAAGTTTGTAATTAATCGAAAATGAAAACAGAAATAAAAAATGAAAGAATGAGATTTCACTTACCATCAGGTAATAACGAGTAAAGAAGAGTAAAAACCAGTAATTGTACCACAAGTTTGTTCATTTTATATTTTAATTATGCATATTATATCTAGTGGTCTCAATTACAAAACACTGAAATATATTGATCTACAGTGGTTCAATAACTATTGCATTTTGATTTTCAAATACAAAAACATATGGATATTCGTGATTCTTTTGTGATAGGCGGTATTGTAACTGTTTAATATACTTCTTGTGTTCGTATATATGCATGCCCGTTTTATTTTTCAGTGATTTTAAAACAATAATATAAACATTTAAACAATATAACTCTGTACATGAGTGCCAATGTACTTTTTACTCAGTTACATTTACTATAACATTAGCATCTGATAAAAAAATTTATGTTCCACGACGATACTGAAGTAAAGAAATGAATATTTTAGGGTTGGATACCAAAAACGTTATCACAGTCAATAAAGATCTATGTCAGGCTTTTTTAACCGTACAGAAAAAAACTGCACTCATGGCTATGTTAGACTTTTTAAACTTTAACGTACACACAATATACGATAATTACATTTCAAGGTTATTGTCAAAGGTTTTGAAGTCAAGGGTGTAGACATCATAAAGATTGAATATACATTTAGCACATTGATTGCTGTTCAGTTATGACTTAGATGATTAGCACATATCATTTTCTTTCCGTCTCATAATCAGTAAACAACTGCTTCTTCTAACTAGTTTATGGCCTTGTTATACTTGTCTATGAGTGCATGTCCACCTGAAACTAAAACAAAAAGAACCCGGGTTCAACATTTGATAAAAATGATTAGACCATAAGTGAAACACAAAAAATATCACGTTACCTCTATAAACAAGTTAATAACCACAAACCACTGCAACTTTTTGTTGTACTTTCAAAAATAACTATGGCATCAATCTAAATGATAACGGATCACTCAGGGATTTTCCGCGAACTTAGCTATAGTTATTCGAATTTCAACTGACGCTATTCCAGGCACGCCTACACTACGATATATACACACAATTTCATACAAGTCGTCAAAGCCGTTGTGAAAACTTACTAAATACTTCAGATAATCCTGTGTGAATATATTTTAAAAAAGAAAGATTCATCTAAACACTAAAACACACAAAATTTACTCGATCATTCTTCTCACTAAATGTATTGGGTGTATATAACAGTTCACAATGGGAACATAGTCAAGAGAACTTACAATATGTGTTGGTTTCTTGCGGTACACAACGGTCACAAAGTCTACAGAACTTTAAGATGTGTTGGTTTTGAACATTTCATAATGGGAACTCGGTAAACTCACTAGGCCTGTTGGTTTTCTATAACAAACAATGTCCGTGAAGTTAAGAGTTCTTATTAGGTTTGTTGGCTATTTTGCACTGCATAATGGGGACATAGTAAAGAGAACTCTTTAAATGTGTTGGGGGCTTTTACATACATAATGGGGACACAGTTAAGAGACCTCACTACGTACGCTACTTATTTACAAATCACATTGGGAATACATTCAAGAGTACTTACTTTACTGAGTTGGTTATTTACAGTACACGAGCACCAGTATGACAATGATAGCAATTAGAGCGATGCCCACAATCACATATCCTATGATAGCACCTACAGACAGGGCACCATTTCCTCCAGAACTGGAAAAAAAACGAATTTATACGACAAAATGAACAAAAATGAACAAAATATTTTTTTCTCTTTACGACATATCAACATTGTATTCTTATTACCTGTGACACATATGTTGATGTCCATTTAAGACAGAAGACAATCATTTTGCTTAGAAATATACACGTAGATTTAAAGGGATATACAGGCAAAAATTTTATGCTTTCTTTCTAATTTCTTCAATCAAAATACTATAAATGTGATCGGAATAAATACAATGATCAGTCCCAGTAACAAAGATTTCCTCTTTTTCAATGAAAAACCGGGTGGTTTCCCAACTTGACCCACGTGTCTACATAGAAAATTTAGATTTCGTGCTAAATTTCGCATTGAATGATTGGACTGTTGAAGTACCTGTCACGTGATCTACGGCAAAAAGCAACCCAAGGGAAACGACGACTGGTTGTTTTTTGTCATTTGACCTATTTAAACATAACTAGGTGATTCCGTTCACGTTTTACTTTCTGTTAAAGAATGTTCAAATATTTACGCTCAAGCCCGCATTTCACTTTATTTAAATGGACAAACATACTGGGAATTTAAAGTTCTTCATGTTGAATGTGATTTGAGCGAATAATATCAGTTTTAATTTGTGGGCATTCATTTGCCTGTGTATCCCTTTAGACTGTAAAAAGTTGAAGATGAAAAGTGATACCCTACCTGCTGTCGTAGTAAACTTCATTGGAGTCGCTGTTATATCTGTACCTCGAGGACCTTCTTCGGCTATACCGAATCCTTCCTCCACCGCGACGGGCCTCAACTTGATTTTCTTTTTAAAAAATTTAAAAATTCAGTTTTAGTTTTACCTATGCCATTTTTCACCCTTGACATAACCAACCTTTCTATTGTACTTTTCCGCGATTTCTCTCACAAAACTAAAACAAAACACGTTAAAATGAAAATGAAAAATAATATCAATGTTTTATTGGAGAGGTCATCAGACCTCTCCACAGTGTTGGCTTTAATTGCTGGCGGCATCCATCTTTGCGTATCAAATTTTAGTTAATGATCTCATATTAAGCCTAAAATCATGAAAACCAGTCTACAAAGATAGTTATGCGCATGCTCCGAATCAAAATACGAATTCATTTAAACGAAACCAAAATTTAACATCGGGTCAAAACGGCCCATGGTTAAAACGGCTCATAGTTAAAACGGCCCATTATTAAAACGGCCCATTATGAACAGAACGTACAGAATAATTTTGTATTCCCTTAACTAAACACACGAAAATACAATTATAGGGATGCATTTCTTTTTATGCATGCTACTTTTTAAAAACTACAAATTCTAAAATGCATTTTTTTTCTCAGAGACTCATCAGCCTGTTGAACAAATTATTAATATTTAGCCAAGGTCATGAAAAAATGGTAAATATGTTTTACGAATTTCAAAGCATTTTTGATAAGTCAATTTCATCGATTTAGATCAAATTTACGCCCTCTTAATATTTAGTCCAGCTTAACAGATACTATCGCTGATTATTTTGTAAAACATTTGGACTAAGAAAGGTGTAATAAAAGCTTGAAAGGGAAAACAAAACTTAATTCGCCTAAAAAAGCAGCAGCTTAACATGGGAGTTCTGGCTTCAACAACTACATGCATTGTTGTAAAAGAGGGGGGAGTAAAGCCTTAGGGGCTTATAAGAAGATCCCCAAGATTCTACAAGGTATGAAATACATGAGGTTTATTAATTTGTTTCATTTATTTAGATAATAGATACGCCACTATAAAAACATTTGAAATAACTAAGTTATAGTCAGTTTCGGTCATTTTGCCTAATAAACTATAACTATTAATAGTAGTTAGGTTACTAGTTTTTATAATTATTTAAGTCACAGAACGTTTAAAAAATTCAAAATGATCTTGGAAACAAGTAGATTCATTCTTTCAGTGACGACAGCTGCTGACCTCTCTTTGGCTTACTTTTTAAAGGAAGCCAACTTGTTCAATATTGATTTGATTTAGATCTGATTAGGTAGTGTTGAAAACCTAAATTTGATTTCCTTTATTTCTGGTGTATTAACGTTGAAGAAACTTAAATAAGGAAGAAAGGTAATATATACTGACGGAAAAAAATAACTGTGCACACTAAAATACTTAATATCTTTTATTAGGTATAAAATTATTTTAGCAGATTTCTTTTGTGTAATTCACAAGGTAATCTTGTTTCAATAATACTGCTTTTCGCGAGTTGCACGTGCAAAATTTATAGCCCGTAACGGTCGCGCTTTTTACGTGTTTCTTTATTTTAACATCCTCGTACATGCTGTTTCGAGTTATTTTAACCGTCAAATTATAGTGAGCTACCCAGCAGTTCAGAAAAACACCTTCATTTGGATTTTAAGTCTTTGAAGACAATGCCACGCATCTCAGAAAATGATCGCCTACGTGCCGTCGGTATGCTCCAAGCAGGCATTGCTCAAAATGCGGTTGCGCAGCGTTTTGGTGTTCACCGAAACACCATATCAGCACTTTGGCGACGATTTCAGCAACGTGGCAACGTCCGTGATCTACCACGTCCAGGGCGTCCACGTGTGACGTCAATCCGTCAAGACAATTATATCCGGCTTACACACCTACGGAATCGATTTCAACCGGCCACATTAACAGCAAGAACAATTCCTGGCTTGAGACCTATCAGTGGACGAACTGTTAGAAACCGATTAAGAGAGCACAGCATTACTCCACGACGTCCTGCGATACGTCCTACTCTTCTCTTACGTCATCGACAACGTCGACGTCAGTGGTGCAGACAGTATCTAAGGCTTCCAAGAGCATATTGGAATAATGTTCTGTTTACTGACGAGTCGCGGTTTCACTTAGAAAGTTCGGACGGACGAGTTCGTGTATACAGGCGTCGCGGAGAACGTTACTTGGATCCCTGTGTTTTTCAACGTCAACGTTTTGGTGGTGGTGGGTCGATAATGGTTTGGGGAGGTATCTCACCTCAAGGCAAGACCCAGCTTGTAATTGTCCGTGGCAATTTAACGGGTGTTCGTTACAGAGATGAGATTGTCATACCCCACGTGCTGCCATTTCTTCAACGTCAAGGGCGTAACATGACGTTTCAACAAGACAACGCTCGGCCACATGTAGCACGTGTAGTTCCCGGGTTTCTGGCTCAGCAAAACGTGAGTGTCTTACCCTGGCCCGCTGTTTCACCAGATCTTTCACCAATTGAGCACGTTTGGGATGAGATGAAGAGACGCCTCCGTCAAAGACGTAACCAACCTCTCACGCTGGACCAACTAGCGCAGACATTGGTCAACATCTGGAACACCATTCCACAGGCAGTTATCGCCAACTTAGTTGCCTCTATGCCTCGTCGCTGCCGTGCTTGCTTGAACGCCAATGGAGGCCACACACGATACTGACCTTGTGAAATCAGATTTCATACCTGTCAACTTCTGCGCCTTGTTACTGTAAAAATTGTTTTACATGATGAAGTGTTTGTATTGATTGTTAGAAATAAAACGTTGATTGGCTAATTTGCAAAGTTTTATGTTACTATTCCTAATATTAAAAAAAATTCTATACCTTGAAGTATGCACAGTTATATTTTTCCGTTAGTATATACAAGCATGATGACAAATATCATAATAAATAAAACTTACCGTCGGGCAACAGAGCAACAAGAAATGTATATATCACTAGAAACAGAAGTAGTTTCTTCATTTCTTCTACCTGTTACAATACCTTGTCATTTCTGTTCCGTTTATTGTCACTATGTATAATAAATATTATGTACTTAATTACTTATGTGGTATACTTTATAAGATTTTCCGAATGTTCAGTGGTAATCCGAATTTAGTTAAACGGTTTACTTCAAAGGGGTATCAAGCAGTGAATATGGCACGGGTTGTTGAATACGTTTGCTTTATGAAAATAAATACAATACTTACAAAACTAATACCTAATCCAAGCATACATCTGCGGTTGATTGGTGACTGCCTGCATCTACAGTCTGAACAGTGATTATATATGAAATGTGGAATCTTTATCTAGCAATAAGCTATTTATGACACTTGAGCGTAGATATTCGAAACATCACAAATGTACTCATATTGTAAAATAAGTACAATGTTTCATGATTGAGTAATTTCTCAAATGTACAACCTTGCCTATCTTTATTACATATAAAAGCATTCGTATGTATATTTCATTTATGTCATACTCAAATCTGAATGGATCCTTTTCCGGGATTCTTCAGCAACTTTCATTATTTCAGCTTTTGCTCATACAGTAAAAATTCGTCTTTGAATTAATGCCAATGTCAAGTCTGACTAAGTACTCCCTACGGTTAGTGTAGCGATTTTGAGGATATGATTTTAATCACAAATACAAGGCAAATGTAGATTTTATTAGGGCTTTTGCTATTTGCTCTTCTTTTATGGAAAAAAAGAGATGAAACCACAATAATTATATTGCGAAACAACCATTTGCATTATATCTGGTTTTTGCGTAAATTTTCATCAATACACAACTTAAATAAACAAAAAAGAAGTGTTTATTCTCAAGAAGTTCCTTGTACGATGCATTCTTAATAGGTATCATAATTACCTCTTTGAATTTATTCTGCCATGTTCTAGAACATAAACATTGAGAAATCTGAGATTTATTATCATTTGAAGTTTCTGTATACCCTGCAGGTTTATACCTTCTTTTAGAGGAAAAGCGCCCCTTATTAACGCGCTCTCGACTCCTTCTTTTTTACAATGGAGATAAATAGGGAAGTAAATTACAAACCGTCAAAAATGGTTCTAATAAATAAAGATTGAATGTACTTGTGTTATATATTTGGAAAGAGTAAATGGAAGATTACATTCTGATAATGGAGCAAGAATGCATCACGTACAATGGCCACAACATTGTAGATCGTCTTATTACACAGCATAATGAATTCAATAGTATTGCCTTTTTATATAATAATATGTTACATTAAGCATTTTAACGCATCTTCTAACTATACGCTCATGTACAACTTTCTTATGTTCATGAGTTGCGCCCCTTGCTAACGCGCTGTCGGCTAACCGCTATCGACTTTTTACAATGGAGATAAAAAGGGACAGCTATAGTGGTTTTAAAACTACATTTTGTAAGCTTTCTTTGAATGTAACTTTTTTCCTTAAAATAAAATTTTATTCCTTCCCTAATGCTTTGCAATAGGCAAGAGTCGTTCTCTAAATGAAAAATATAAACAAGAGCTAAGCGGGTCGACGCCAACACTCGTCTTTTTTATATGTCGACAATAGGGGCCAAAGTTATGGTTCTTGTACACTACACCTGAAGGTGGTCTACATACCTCTGACGTTTCATGTCAAGATGTTGATATTGTTCATATTGATACCTTTGATCATTCAAATTAATAAGCAATTTTGACAAAAATTGTAAAAAATATAGCTTTCAGAATAATGCCCGTTGTGTTACAACTGCCTCTTGTAATGAAAAGCAAGCACTCAAAGTTTCATATTGAAACCTTTTTAATTGTTTGAGTAATGCGCTACATAAAAGATTTTGCACGACGACAACGACGACGACGCCCAGCGATCATAATAGCTCGACTTTTTCTTCGAAACAGACGAACTAAAAATTGCAATTTCTTCAAAAATGCCAGCTTCCAAGTAATTCTAAAAACATATTTCACATTGGACTGCAAAAAAAATTCAACTCCGTGACGCATTTTAAATCTTTAATTTTTATTTTTTAAAAAAATGTATGTTTATTGCAATTGTTTCCAATTTAGTTTGAAAAGTAAATCAATTTCGTTTTTTTAAATATTAAGGACAGAAATAAGTTCTCAATATGAGTAACAACAATCTTTATATGTTAATTTGATAGGATATTTTTCAAACGGGTGATGCACCTGTGATATATCTGTCAGCAACTTTTTGTCAGCAAACTTACACCACCAGCTGACGGATTAGTGGGCAGTTTCTCAGCAATCTCTGGTGAGCAATATCGATCCTCTACTTTTAGAATCTAAGAGTAGAAAAATATATATAACTTTTAATGTCCAAGGGTGACATATTTTCTTAGTCTTGATAAGTATGATTTTGTTCTCAACAAATTTTCCGTCTATGTTTAATACATATACATTTTGTTTTGTTATTTAAATGGAACACAGAAAATAAAAGCGTTTTTTTTTTCTAAACAGTTATTTCCCGAGAAATTTTCTAGAATTTATTACGGAACTGGTACGAACCAACTCGCGACTAGTGAAAAATATTTTGAAGTTAAGAACGCGATTTTATTATTTTGACGACAAAACTAGGCAAAAAATGGAGAATGCCAAAGAATTCGAAATGAATACACACAATTAGTAAATATATATAACTTAAATCAGAGTGCGAGATTACACAAAGTGTTTTTCTTGGTTTTTATTGTTGTTGTTGTTGTTGTTAAAGCATGATTACAAATATTGTAAAGGCAGAAAAAGTTAGCTGAAATATAAATGAGAATTAGGCCAAAGAATGAATACAGTGCGATGTAAATCACTTAAGGAATTGTGGAAATTGTTTAAAAACGTTGATTCTTGTCCTAACGTGTAAACGATATGTCTGTCATGTATTCCACGAAGATTTAAAAAAAAATGGGAAATAAAAATATCTTGGGACAGATGTCTGGACTGAATTTCTAAATGCAAATATCACTAAACTGTATATACAGACTTTGGCATACGAATAACATTAGACAATGTAAAGCTACCAAAATACCGTAATACTAGTACTACGAGAACACCAAAGTACGGACCGTTTTCAACTCGAAAAATGTTCCAAATGTGGTCGTCGGGATTGATCATTCCTCTTTTTAAAAGGTAGACCAAACCCAAATAATTACAGAGGCATTACTATCGTTAGTTGTTTTGCGAAGGTTTTACATGATCTGCAAAAGTGGTCGCGTGAAAAAGATGTTTAGATAGACGCTCGTTTTTGGCAAGATTACAGCTCGATTAACGCCATTAAAGTGTTAAATTAACATGCAGAAAAACAGTTTAAAAATAAAAGTAAATTATTTTGTTACTTTGTCCACTACCAAAAGGAATATGACTGTGATATTAGGGTTTTTCAATATAATTCATTGTTTCAGATGTAATGAATTTAATACTGTTTGGTAATACTATGATTCAAACAGTAATAGTATGTATTGTATGTACTCCCCATCCCTTGCCCTGTTTTACAACCTAAGGCAGTATGTTCTGTTCTGTTCTATTCTGTAGGAAAATTAATATAGTGACAGTAACAGGGCAAACAAAAAAATACACAAATATTTCTCAATTTTGAATAACCTACTACATTATAGAAGGCAGTAGGGGATTCGAATAACCAACTACGAACCAAATTAGGAGACACACACTAAACGCCAGCCAAACCACTATACCATCTTCTATCAGACACTGTGATTATCACAGATGTGCTCAAGAGTCGATTCCAAAGAAGTGGCAAAATGTAAACGAATAGAATGTTTAACTGTTTTTATCAAATAACCGAAACGTCAAGTCAAATTCTAAAATATCCATACATTCTATGTCGTAAGAACACAAGACTTTATATGACAAATTGGTGTTTTTCTTCTTCTTCTTTTCTTCTTTTTCTTCTTAATAATAATAATAATAATAATAATAATGCAAGGACATCTCAGTGAGAGAACATAACATCTATACCGTGTGCACGTTTAAATCTAAGATACATGTATGTTTTCGACTTCAACTGCGCAAAGATATCTTTGAAACTGTTGTTGATGTTTTTCGCTATGCGCAGAAATATTTTCGAAAAGAAAAACACAATAACACCAGTCTATGAAATATGTAAATGATTCTTGCGTATAAAACAGTTATAAAGGAGTTAGCTGGCCATGTGGCGCTTTTTTTCCTAGTCATCGCAATCATTTGCAATAAATATATGTAAGAACCACGACGATAGATATTAGCAATATGGCAGCTATAACAAGTCCAACAATAGCGCCAGCACTTAGGTCACCATCACCCCTGCAAAAGAGGGAAAAAATAAACATAAAGTTCTTTTTTTAACCTACTAGATGATAATTCGATTGATTTGACTGTGCAATACTGATAAAGAAAAAACTTTTCAAAAATTGACTAGCAACCTATCGTTTTTGTGCACCTGATAGCCCTTCAGACCAGAAACCATCTAAATTGTCTTAAACAATGTCACTTAAACATTTGAATTATAAAAGAAAATTATGCAACATTTGCATTCAACAAAAATATGTAATGTTTGACCCTCCTATTCAGATAATGTACGACCGTTGTCAAGTGTTGTCCATAGGAAAACTTAAACAGGCACGGTTTTTACAAGTCCGTACGTCATAGCTAGGTGTTACATACGTGCTAGTGCCCGAGTCATAACGTGAGGACCGATAACGACTGTATCTTGTACGACCTCCTCCACGCCGGGCCTCTACAGAATATTCTAAAAACGTAAATTGTGTACAGCTTTTAAATAAACAATTTCAAAGATGTCATCTTTTTTGACAGTATTTATTCGATACCAAAGTAAACACTAAAATACAAGTCAAACAGAGATTTATAACAACCACATTTTGAAACGTCTAGCAATATTTTAAGTTAATAATTTCTGTAAGTGCTCTGGTCAAACATGTAGACAAAAGTTTCATACTAACAGACCAAATCGAGGGCTGATTGTGAAAAAGTGCTATCTAGTTTTTCATGTCATTACACATAGCTTTAGAAGTGTCTTGATAGTTCCTGTGGCATTATTCAAATACTAGTTTAATTCATATACATTTTATCTACAATAAAATTGCGCAATGTAACGTTTGTTATGGATACACCACAAAGACTGTACACTTACCGTCGGGTAGAAGAATACTTAGGAAAATGTAAATTATTATAAACGCCAATAAGTTCCTCATTATTTTATCTCCAAAGTCACTGAATCTCCCTTTTCTTTACTTCCTCTATGAACAGAACAGAAAAGGACACTCCACTTCCTTTATGTTTTGGGGTATTAACTTTCACGTAAAACAAAAATAGACGGTTAGTCGCTAAAATGTTTTGTAATGTATTGATTTATTTGAAACACTGATTTTGATTGTATCTGCCATTGAATTCGTCATAACAGACTAGTGTTTAAGTAATAATGTAAATATATGTAGGCTCACTATATAGGACAGGGTTATTTGAAATTTGAAAACTAATGCGGGCCACAGGCTTTGATGACAGCCATTTGCAAAAGAATAAGTATCCTGCAACAACTTTTCCACATTCCATTTGTAAACTACAAAGGTAATCCAATTCACTTATTATTACGTAAGCATTTTAAAGCACTTTTCTGTACATTAAAGATATAGATCTGTATTTCTCATAGAGACATAGACAATTATTATCTTTTTATCCTGTCCGAAAACTGAAATAAATTTATCATTTTCACCATTTTCAGTTTCATGGTAACGAGTTCGTTTAATACATGTATATATCTCAAGTAAATTCATAATTAAGTGATTTAAGAAAATAAAAGATAAAACTTTAACCATTCATTTATATATTCATATTGGACCCACGATGATCCTCTTCAGAGCGAAGTCGGATCTTAAATTTTCATTAGGAAAAGACTTCTAGCTAAAGTTTTTTTTTTCTTCTAATAAGTCTTGTTATCAAGTTGTAAATTGTCTGGCGCCAACGTTTGTAACTATCACTGTCTTGACCACGAGTGAACGGCCCAACTGTAAGCAAGATGAAAGTATTAACTTCGCCCAAAGAAGTAACAGAATAATGGCAGAACGATTTCTTTAACATTTATTGTATTTCGATCAAATCTTATTTGACTGGATTTTTACAGAGAACACGCCCTTATAGCCTTCACTTTTCCTATGATCAAACCTGATTCCACCTAGAGCAATGCAGATTCCAACTTAACAGTTTAACTCAATCATGGTACACGGAGCTTAATGTGAAGGAGTCTCACCACTCTTCTGGCAGAGGTGAATGAAAAGGTTGTGTAAAGGTTAGTAACTGCATGGCTGCCAACATTTTCAACACGAGGAAATCATAAATTCTATGTGCTTATGAAAAATGTTTAGATGGGTGCACTTCTTTTAGGATACAAGTATTTTTATCTTAGTTAACTTAATCAAATGGAATCTCAAAATAACAAATAACTGACGGGTGTCAAATGTACAGGTATATTCCCCTGAAATTAAAATCAACACCATTTAAAAAAGTAACAACAGAAACTTTATTTTGGATTTACAAAACATTCTGATCACATAGATTACAATGCATTCTGATCAAATAGAGATGTCACAAAAGAAAAGTATAAAATATTTAGCACTACAATAAAACAATAGAGAACAATTGTCACAAACAAGCACTGATTCCATACATCACCAGCTACTCTAGTGCTAACAATAAACCTATAACGGTAAACAGTCAAAATTTTTTGATTATGAATGATTATGTCACTAAGGTAAAATTCTATGCCATGGTATAACACTGTTTAACTCACATGTCTAATTCAGAAGATGTCTTCCTTTCCATTGAACAAACCAGTTTATAGTTTTAATCATGTTTCTGATTGAAATTTAACACAGGTTTTCCAATATATACATGTCTACTTTCAAACAAACTTAATAAATTCAGGTAATTAGCATAAGCTTTAATCATTCAAATATTTTTTCTCTCTTCTACTGTGAGAGGATATTATGTAAAATGACCTCAGTGGGCAGTAAATAAATCTGACTATGTGATCCTTTCATCTAATACTTTAAAATAACATTTAACACAAAAAAACACTTAATGGAATGTCTTTAACAATAATT
Source organism: Cyclina sinensis (assembly GCA_012932295.1). Lineage (NCBI taxonomy): Eukaryota > Metazoa > Mollusca > Bivalvia > Venerida > Veneridae > Cyclina > Cyclina sinensis. The sequence continues at coordinate 3,235,280 of JAAONU010000011.1, forward strand.
CTTTAACAATGCTTAAACGCAAGCAGCCATAAAACCAACCTTCAACCCTCTGATTGCAAGTACATACCTTGTACAAATCTGCATTTTTAATATTCATTCATTTAATACAAACAATTCAAAATTTATCTTTGTAATATGACTAAACACTTAACATCTTTTTGCTTTATTTCTATACACAGAATTTCTATTTTTAATTTGGTCTATTTCTAAAAAAAAAAAAAAAAACTTTAAAGATTATCGAATCATTGTATATTTCATTAAGTTGATTCTGTTACCATCAAGGGGGGTACTTGTATCATCAAGATCTCTTTCAAGTAACCCAAACTTTCCACTGCACTATCCATATACATTTATCTATGGTGTGAACTTAATAAACCGAAACTACAACAACACATTTTCTACCTGACTTACACATATTTAAGAGTTTTGGATTTACTGTACCATGTAAAGGACCCAGCTTTCAGTTCCTTCTATAACCTTAACACTACTACACAAGACAAGGTGAGTATTTTGAAAAAGTGTGGAAAATTATATGGTTAAAAAATGTTTTAAAAAAGTCTGTAAAAGAAATATACTGTTCTTATTTCCTAATTATGATAATGAAGTCTAAACAGAATTTTCCTGTAAATGTTACATAACCAATTTTGTCTATGTCTGTTTTAAAACATGTGAAACAATATATGTATTCTTGTTTGAACACTGTTGGCAAAGACTTGTTGGTTTGTTCACAGCTCATGAGTAAATTTATAGATCAATATGGTGGTAAAACAGTAGTAAAGTCTAAAAAATATTTTTTTAGATTTAGAAAAAACAATAGAAATCACACTGCTCTTTTTTGTACCAGAACTAAGTTCTTCCCTGAATGTGTATATAATAAAACATTCTGAAAAAATATCTGGTTTGAAAAGAATGTCCAAGATGAATTACAGTAAGGAAAAGCTTGAAGCAACTGCAAGAAGTACTTTTCTTTGATTTAAAGCAAAGCCCGAGAATGGGAATATGACACTTTTATAGCACAGATACAGACTAGAGCTGGAAATTCTTGAATGCAACTGCAGAAAGCAACACAAAGATAGAAACTTAACAAAAAATCTGGAAATCTAATCACTAACTCAAGTAATAAAATACGAAAAAAAACAACACTTTGTTCTTAAAAGCTGCATTGTTCATAGATTTTGGGTCAAATTTAAAATTTCTTAAAAAGTTGTTTTAAAAGACTATTACATTACCCTCTATGCCATGAGGTGTCATAGAAATCAGTTGTTCAGAGTACACGACTCAAAATAGACCAATAAAATATTTAAAAGCGTGAGTAACACCTTGCAAAACAGCATGCTTTTAGAACTTACTCCTTACACAGAACAAGAATTTGATGCCAACCATACCTCAGAGGTATTTTCTCACACACTAACTCTATCACTTTTGGTCATGATCCCAGAAAATTTTGTTTTTTTTCCAAATAATGTGAATAAGCAGCTCCAATGGGATCTTACTATTTTTATGAAGTGCTTGCTTGCATGTATGGTGTGAAATGCAAGTCACTCAGCCTCTGCTATTAAGATAAGGTGGGTCTGAAAATCATTTTTTGAAACTGATTTAAAAAATACAAATATTCTGAGGATTCCCAATTAAATAGTTGTGCTATAAAAATAATGAGAAAAATACTGAATTTGCAACCATAGTGTAACTCTCAAAATTATAAATAATATGAAATTTTACAACACAAATGATGGCTGCCATAATTCCTAAAGAATATAATGGCTTACTTGCACCAATGTATCTGAACCAATCTGTGCAACAAAGCTCTTTGTTATAAACATGTGTTCAACAGCATGAGCTTATACTGACTCAAAATTCTCAAAATTTAACAAAGCTTTAATAAATTTAACATAGTTTTCCTGTTAATTTTGTCTCCCAAAATAAACTTGACACCTCTATAAATAAATAGTTCCATGTTTGATCTAAAAAAAGAAAATTGTAACTAAGGCAGACATACTTCCTAGTTTAGTTCTACTAAGACACTAAAACTGTAAGTTATCAATCATGGGACAAAGAACTTCTGAACAAATTTCTGAATATTTTCTTTGATCCAAAACCAATTTCTTGATCAAGTCCCCATATCTGCATACATTGCTGATTCTTTATAACCAACTTTTTTCAGTTAAATGTTTAACAAACAGAGTTATATCTAAAGAAGTATGAACTAATGGCAAGAAAACAGACTATAATTCATCTTTCTTTTGATCTATCCAGGTCTTCACTCCTTCTATATCATCATCAATCTCATCCTTGTTGTAACTGGGTAATGCACTGAAACATGAACAGCTATGGTTAGCTTCTAAGATAGATTCCATATTGTTTAAAAGATGGAGACTGACAATTTTCCTCATCAATTTTAAACCTATCCTCTATACAAAATAAGCCAGAACCACATTCCAAATGCACATATTTTTTATCTCACAGTCAAATAATTAACTGTCTGACTTCCTCTGGTCAGAAAACTACTACAAAATTCTCTCCAAAAAAGGCATGAATAAGCTTTCATTGTCTCTTAAATAGTTTTGTACAGAAACTTTTCTGAACAGCCAGAGACATAGATTACAATATACAACTCTGGAACAGCTGAACTTGAAAGAAAGCCAAATTCTGTACTTACTTGACAAAAGCTGCTGATACTTTGTCTATGATACCACCTTTAAAAGAAAGCAATGTTCACATTTAATGTTACATAAAGTCTAATTATACTTACATGTATGAAAACACCATATGCCATCTTCATCTTTAGGAAAAAGTTATCATTGTCAGAAAACGGTCTTGGGATTTGCAATGTTTTGGTTTATTTTTATATTGTAACTATTCTATGAGTAAAAATTCAAGTTGAAATCATTTTTTTCTTTTCTTAATTTTAATAACTGAAAATATGTCTCTTGAGGTGCATGAGGAAAGACCATCTTTCATTCCTTACTAGAAAAATAAAAAAAACAGCAAGAAATGGCTGCCAGTTTGCTAAGCAAACTGCAGGAAAGCTCAAGGCCTTGGCTAGCTAGTAACACTAGGTTATGCCCATCTCTAATTACCACTGCAGAGCTACCTGCATTCAATCTTTTGAAATTTGTTTTCTCATTAAATAATTAATTTACTTTTCACTTTAATATTTAGAGAAACATCAACAGAACATGTACAAAACTTACCTGGTTGGCAAATTGTGTTGCAAACCCCTGAGCAAAGGTAACAGAACTTGCAGTACTGTAAAAAGCATTTGAAAATTTTTACAAAGGGAATATGTAAACAAAATATGCATTGGGGATAAAGATAAGGATGACTGCAGCATACAACTCAGATGGGGTTTTTATGCAATAATTTCATAATAGAACAGTTTTATATGGGTTTTTTTCTTCTTCTTGTTTTCAAGGTTTTGTAAGAGATAAAACATATAGCACAAAATACAACTGGGTACTTCAATATCTTTTATCTTACCTTGCACATATGACAATTGGGTTTGGTTGGACTTTTCTCACAAGGGCAGTCTTCATCACATAACTTGCAAAACTGAAATAAAATAAATAACCAAGTAAGTAAAGAGATTTTGGTTCTTATGGGTGGGGGTTGGGGGGGAGGGGAAGATATGAATGTGTATACATCACAAATAAGATAATTCAGAATAGGCTAAAAGCATATTTTCTTGATATTTATAATATGGACATTCATCAAATTTCTACCAGTCTTAGCAACAGCTAATTTTGTTCAGAAATGCTATTGGTCTTACAGTTGAAAATTGAAACAGGAGGTTCACATTAATAACTGACACTCATTCTTTTCAGGATGATGATTGTATTTTTCAGTTTTGAAACTGCTTATGAAGAAGCTAAAACAGTCTATTGAAGACAGATAAAAACTGACAGCAAATTTTTTATGTAGTAGATCTATTATTAGCCAATCTGATTACTCAATTTACAAATGGGTCAGCAGCAGTTAACTCACAAGGCACCCACATTTAGTGCAGTCATACCTATTTTAACAGAAAATTTCTTTACTACTGTCAAACCTATTTCTGTTAGCAGTTTTAAAAGCTATGCCATTCCATCCAATCATAACTTGACACACACTGAGGGAACATCTCAACAATTTACCAATGTGATGTTTAAGGTTTAAATTATTACCGTCAAGTAATTAAGAAAATTAAAAGCAATATTGACAGCTTAACATTATACATTCATGTACTGCATAACTAGCTTCTTAACATGAACAAGAAGTCTTCTATTTATTATCAAAATTAGGGTAAACATTTCAGAATGAGCCAAAGGCGTTTTTGAAACGCCCCCTGAAAGTTGTTTTGACAATATCATGCCTTGCAATAGTCACAGTAGCCGCAAACAGATCCTTTGGCGTATTCTAACTTTTCCGTGTCGACTTTCAACTCTTCTTGGTCCATCTCTTTTGTATTGGCATCTTCTTTTGCCAAAGAAATTGACAAAATTGCCAAGAACACGCACACAAAATATTTCATGCTGACACCGGCGTCCATGAAGAGTAAATAAGGGAAGTAACAAGTCACCACAACAAATTCCGTACATTGCCGTATAAATGAAAATTATATCAACCATCTTCACTAATCAGGTATAGGACTTCATTTATAGTGCCTTTGCGTAGCAGCTACTGTATTGAACAGATAATGTATTCTTCTCATTCACTCTCATCGTTAACTTCAGCACAGATTTCTGCCATCATAGGTAAAACCAGGGCCTTCAATTAAAGCCCTGGTAAAACCAATTACAGACTTAAAATACCGATTTTTCGGCTTTTGGTAAAACCTTTCTGGTACATTTATAAATAAACTTTGTTACGAACATCTCATTTTCTTTATTTCCTTTGTTTAAAAAAATCAAGACGCCTTGTAGATATTAAATATAAAATGATCAACTTCAAAATTGTCGACAACTGCTTCACTACTTTTGACATAACATGCCTAGCTTGTGGCAATGATAATAGTACTGTGAATTTAACAAACATGCGATGAAATTCAATACAATAGTGTCGTTCTAAAGAACCCATTGAAAATTTCGGTACTTAAACACATGCATTTTTCCATCGTGCCAGGAAAAATGAAACCACTTTGAAATATATTCCCGTTGACTCACATTCACATTTCTGGTTGTGATTTTTTTACCCATACACAACATAGAAAATATTGACTATTACTTTCTTTTGAAAATACAGTGAGAATATTTAAAACATAGTATGTACATACTAAAAGGTACCTTTCGGGTGGAGGGGGTCAGTTTCTGTTCAAAATACACAGAAAATGGGAAGAAAATATGTGCAAACCACGAGGTTTTGAAAAATTAGATTACTTGAGATTGATGCAATATTTTAATCCTGAGCTTTAATATCCACTGACTGACAGGAGCTATGACACACACCTGTTCTTCTAGTAGACCTTGTCCCGGAATTTTAAGAGGAGCAAAATGATACTACCTCGCGAATAGCAGGGTAATAGTCCACTGACCATGTTTGAGCGCCCATGTCTTATAGCTCAAAAATGTCAATTTTCAAGGTTAGACTGAAAACTGCTTCCATAAATAGCGGCGGAGCCCTTTCTTTGACTCTGCCATATCAATCTATAAACACATGCATAATGAATGAATTCCCAATAACTTGTATAGGGAACTAGGTTTAGAAACAGTAACAATTTCCTTTCCAACGATGGTATTACAGTATTTAACAGAATATATTTGCTTTTAGGTGATAATTACAGTACCACTGAAAGGGAAAAAATAATGTTGAAATACTGACCGAACGGTTATTACACCTTGCAAAATAAAACCGCAGCAGCCTCGACTACATTGGTTGCATCATACCAAATTAAACCGATTACTGTACCCTCGACACTTTTCTCTTTGTGTGTGTGTGTGTGTGTTGGTACCTTTAAATCATTGATCATCTGTCAATCAATAACGTAATCGGTTGGTATCGACATCTACTAGTTAGTCAAGCTGAGATAATACTGTATTTACCTTGGCAACTGCTCACATATGTTTTATGTAGCCTCTGATCGCAAGCTACTGAAGTGTGTTAATATAAATATTATTGACGGTTAAGTATTCTTTATTATTTGACAGCACTGAAAAACGGACAGATGAACAGACAGTTTGCGGTACTCAATCTGCTAAAGAATCGTTATTTAAAATCCTTTTATACGAGTATGTTATACCACAGATTCATCGAGCTGACATGAAGATAATGGCTGTTAGTATCACATATTATTTATTGATGATTAATAACCTTGACCTTGGACCGCGTCGTCTGCATGTGATAAATGTTGTGGCAAGCTATGTCAAAATAATACAAACATGTCTGAATTGCAGAGCGAACACGAATTGTAGATAGACATAATAAGAATTTTTACGTTACGGTGCTGACGTACGGACAGGCCGACAGAGAGAAGGATGGTATGCGACACCAAACTCTGGTTTTATTTGTATCAACGTTAACCAGGGACCGTATGTTATTATGTTAATAGTAGGTCCCAGTATCAACTCATTCAAAATCCTTTATATATCAAAGAGATACAGATCAGACAGTAACATTAAGGGTGGAAATATTCTGGGGGTCTTTGGAATGGAATGTTTTGTTATTTTGTTATCTTGCAATATCCTCTAGAAAATAAAGATAAAAACTGATCTCTGCAGAAGTGGGGGGGGGGGGGGGCGCGAGGCGTCGGTCATGGGTAACCGATACCGACGCTAGATAAACTCTAATAGAGTGATTGTCCGTATTCTTTTTTTGATTCCCTTGTCTCTGTGACAAGCATATCCTGTTTCCTCATGATCTTGTCTATTTTCTGTGGATAACAAACATACGTTCGTGTTCACTGACCGCTTATTTTCGCCATTGTCTAAATCATTTCTATCTAGATAAAGGTGATTTTTTTCTTGTTTGCTTTCTTTTTGAGTCAAGCCATTAATATACTTGACTACAAAAGTACAATCTTTGTCGCAATGCCCATTGACAGCTTTCCCCTGTTGAGCGAGGACTCGGATCCTTCGCAAAGGTTTAAGGAGATGCCAATTATTATTTTCCAATAAAGTCAGAATAACCGTTTATATTAGTGTGTTAAACTTGTATCCTATATATACTTTCAGTATTTCATGGAAATAGTTCGGAAAAGACAAAAAAAAGAAAAATAAAGAAAAAATAGAAAAGCGCAGGAGAAACGAGATTAGGACATTATTAATATAATTCTTTTTGTGATACATCATTAAAAAGATAATCCAGCCTTAAGTTGTCGACCTAAAATGTTATACTATGAGTTTTCAAGCTCAGTCAGATATAAATATTACTTATGATTACTAACGTAACCATAAAATTTAGGAAAAGAAGAACTTGAACTAGACTTAATGGTTCTAGGATAAAACGAATATTTATAATCATGTTAACTTTGTCAATCTGTTTGAATTCATGTGAGCGACACGTTCTCGGTTTTCTACTATTTCGAACGAGGAAATCTTCTAACGGGATGACGACCAAAGGTAATCAATTTTATTTCATGTAAATGTTTACTGGGGAAGTTTGTTTCAGCGATGCGTTGACTAAGATGAGAGAAAAAAGCTCACAATTATTTAATGGTATGACATGCATTTGGTGTGTTTAGTGTGTACTGATATCGTACGGTACTGTACGGCTTTTTACTTGCACTGGCGCGCAGTTTGCAGAATTTATGCGGGAAGTTGCTTTGTGCGACAAACTGAACTATACACAAATATAAACTGCAAATATGCCTGTTGCAAAGCCGATGCGTTATGCTCATAGTGACGGTTTTACTGATGTCTGTTTTGAAGAATCTGGGAGGTAATTTGTAAAGTGTTGAACAATATCTTAGATCATTGTGATTCGTCCTGCTAGGTTTCGTACCATTTTTTGTAAGGTCTCCATGACAATGTTTAATTATACCTCAGTTGTATTTGATTGAGTTTCAAAACATTGGCTGCTCTTAACTATAAGGAAATTTAATGTTATAGCTTGAAGGGATAATGCATATTGTGTCCAAACTTCAGGTCATTCAGTAAGTACTTTGCTACCTGTTTATTTAAGACAGTCAGATTAAACCAAGTGCAAAAGAAGTTTTTTCGTTTGTTACTTCAAAAAAGTCACCAGTGAATTATTAAAAAGGGAAATTATGTCATTTTTCAGTTTGTTTCTTATTGTAAAATACATGATGTAAGAAGTTCTTGCAATTTGTTATTATAACTTGTAATTTTTCCCTGCATTTCAGATATATTTTAACATGTGGTTCAGATGGTGATGTAAGGATATGGGATGGCATAGATGATGATGATGCTATCTCACACAGATGTGGCGATAAACTGTTTGCAATAGCAGTGAAGGTTTGCTGATTTTTCTAACAAAAAAAATAGCATCTAATGTCACAAAGTGTGGTGGTTTTGAAAGGAAGAGTTCAGCTCATAAAATAATATTGTGTCACTTCCACTGGTTTATCTGAGCTTTGCAAGTTAAGAATTGTTGTGGCTAACATTATCAACTTCATTAGGAATGTTTTACACAAACTCGTGGTGACCTTTTCCTGTAGTGCTATAATAAATGTGGCCAGTGTTGATAATTTCTGTTTTGATAATTAAATTTATTTTGAAGAGATGACTTTTAACAATGACAATGATTTTATTTATTTAAATGCCACCAACCCATACAAAACATACTTACTATGCAAATTTATGTATGAATATGACGTATTTTAAGCTTATACATGGCTTTATTTTCACTACAAGCGTGCATATTATAAATTCACATGAGAGGTTTTTTTATTTTCCAATTTCAGGAGAATCGATACTTTGTAGCTACAGACACTAACACTATTCAAGCGTATACATTTCCAGATGGTACCCCAGATGGAATTCTTACACGGTTCACTGCACCAGCCAGTCATATCATACTGAATAAAACAGGGTCAACACTCGTAGCAGGAGCAAGGTAAGAATGAGGTCTGACTTCTTGTCTTGCTTTCGTAGATTTTGCATTCCTTTTTTTGAAGAGTAAACTTCATTTCTATTAACTATACAATACAGTAAACATTTTTAAATAAGCAGTCAGCATGAGATAGTTCTTTATTCAAAATGATGGTGTATTCTAAATGAATATGTTAGTTTGAGAAAACCACAGTTGGACTTGTTTGTGGTAGAGTGTCTCACTAGGGTAGACTTAGTTTAGTTAATATTTGAAAACTAGTGATACGGTTATTTTTGTTTCAGTGATTTTAGCATCAAGATTGTGGATGTCAGCAATTGCAGCTATAAAACTTGCCAGGGACATGAGGCACCTGTTCTTAGTGTGGCGCTAGACCCAAAGGAAGAATTCCTGGTATTGTTTTGTACTTTCTTTTTGCCTTAAAACCATGCTGAGGCTACTACCTGTGGCTGAACCAGAAAAATCTGCCACTCGGTACGCCGGCGTGGAGGCCAGGACGAGCAGTGACCGCCTCGAGGCGGACCGCAAGCCTGCACCTGAGATCCAACTACGAGCTTTTTAACTGCAGCAACTTTAATATACGCTATTGGAGCTGGAATTACCGCGGCTGCTGGCTATTACATTTATATTGATTATATTGAATAACAAGCTATCCAGCTGTTTTAGTCTTTCTTATTCTGAGGCAGATAGGTTATACGGAAATCTGAAATTTTGAAAAATATTCTTTGGTTATTGTTAGAAAGACAAATATTAAAGAAATAATGGTTATTATTTAAAAGACTACTGAGAAATAATGAATGTTGTTTAAAAAATCAACTAGGAAATAACAGTTATTGTAAAAAAAGACAACTGGGAAATAACACTGACGAAAACAAGTTACTGTAGAACACAACCTTTGCATCTCTTCCTATTGTGCTAGATTATCTGTTATATCTTATTAGGCCTCCTCTAGTTGTGATGGCACAGTTCGGCTATGGAAGATTTCAGACAGGTCACAGATACAAAGTCTTTCTCTCATACCTAAGTGCAGTGATGCAAGGTACTGTCTAGTTTCCTTTAAGTAATATGCATGTACAATATTTGTGTGATAATGAAAAATATCACCATTGAATCAGGATAGCTTTTGATCAAATATCAAAGATGAAATTAATATACATGTAGATTATTTAGGGCATGTACCTGAGATATGTGGCAGAGAGCAATAAACATTGCTAATTTAATCTGTACATTGTTACATCAAGGCTTTTCCATATGTATTTCGCTTTTTTTAATTAATTATTTTCACATAACTAGGGGTGTCATATTATCTGTTTAAATACTAAGTACTCTTAAAATCTAATACATTCTTAAGCTATTCAAATTAAAATATAGACTCGTGAAAGTTTTAATTTTCAGCCTGTCAAAGACGATGTGTAGGATGTGCTGGGAACCAGAAAATGGGAAGGTATGGATTTTAACCGTTTAACATTAAAAGAATGGTTTTTCTTCAAGTTAAAGGGAAGCGAAATAGTTGATACAGTCTTTGGATTTTACTTGGTTGAGAAACAGACTGACAGTTTTTTGTGAACTCTTACATCAAAGTGTTTTCTACAAGTATTTTTATTAAAAAGAAAAAATGACCAAATGATTAATATATACATGTACTTATTTAGGTCTTGTATGTACCAGTTCAGAAAGAAATACACATGTATGAAAGGGGAACTTGGAATAAGGTTGGGACATTGACAGAATCTACATTCACAGAGGTAAAATTTTGAGAAAATCGTATTTGAAACATACAAACAATGTAATAATTAGAGTATTTATATAGAACTTAAATGTTGAGCAAAAAGGCTTCTTTAACATTTTCACCAGTTATTAATATTATTGTTTGATGGTGACACCACAACAGTTGACAGCTCTTTAAGTCAGTGTTTGAAATAGGTAAAAGGGTTGATTGAAAGGTATGTATGAGTCTTTGATGTGACAGTTTGTCTACTTGCTACTGTCAAGAATTCATTCAAACCTATTTATATACCAGTAGAACTCCCCTACTGCCTAACAGAATGCAGATTACTGGTTAATTTTATATATTCTTTTTTCTGTGTTTGTAAATGTAATATCACTGAACGTCAAAACCTTTGATTCTAATGTAACAGATTTTATCAAAAATAGAATGTTGTAACAAGATATCTTGTGAAATGAAAACATGAATGCCACATCTTAAGCTGCATCTGTAATCAATCTGTAATTGATATTTTAATTGCTTAATTTCATTTGTAGCAAGTGTCAGTAGTGAGTGTGAGCCCAGATGGGAAGTACCTGGCTGCAGGAGCCTCTGATGGATGGATCTGTATATTCGACTTGAAGGCAAAGAAATGTGTAGATAAGTACGTCACTTTTGGTATCATTAACTTTAATCTCTGTTCCTACTGGAAATGAAATGAAAAATAGTTGTAGCATGGTCTTTATTCATTAAGTACCAGTGTAAGCTAGCCATTTTTTAATTTTCTAGTGTTTGACTCTGAGTCATTTTGCCTTGAATTGTAGAGAAACAAAACAGCAGCTTCATTGTTTACATTATGTCAGGTTCTCTGTATGTTCAGTGAAATAAAATTCTTACCATCTCATAATTGAATTAAGCCAGTTTTTAGGTTCTGATGATGTACATCATTGCTTAATAGGTACATGTATAGATCCCTGTCATTCATTTTGTAGATAGTTCTAAAAAATATTGAAGTTTTTGCAATGTTCAAAACAATGTTGAAGGTTGGGTTGTAGAATTAATACGTTCATTTTCTGTTTCAGGCACAGAAATGAGAAAGGATTGTCAATAACAACATTGGCATGGAATCCAAAGGGCAACATGGAACTTGTGTTCTGTGATAACCAGGTGAGTAGGAAAAAAATACATTTTGTGTTGCAACATACAACTTAGTCAGTTGACAGACATTTACCTTAACCTGATATTACATGTGTTTTGTTATAGAGGTATTGGTGCTTTAGTAAACAGTAAGACATGGTCATCAATGGTACAGCAGTATATTTTATAGACTATTTGGTTTTATGAAAAATAAGATGTCTGATTTATTGCTGATTATGTCTTGTTTTGACTTCAGTATAGTCTAACCTTGATAAATTCTAGGGTCAGCTTGGACAGTTGTGTGATCTTTCAAAAGCTGGTGAAAATCAGGTAAAAACACTTTATTTAGTCCTGCACCTTTAAAAAAAATGTTCAGTACTTATTCAGTGATTTTAGAATCTGTAGCTTATGATATTTGGAGGAGGATGATTGATGAAAATTACAAATACTTTTGAATGGTAAAAGATTTTTATCACTAAATCCATTTTGTTTTAATTGTTTTATACTTTACTGTAAAACTGACTGTATTTGAATGTTTTGATTGAAGAATATCCAGAAATTGCTTTCTACAACATTATAACCCTTTAAAAGAAGAGTTAACAGTATATTTTGATTGTTAGAACATGTTGAATTGTCAAAAGATGCTAACACAACATAGATATAAAATCAGAAGGAAACAAAGATTTTGCTCTGTTCTGTATAACTGTATGAACTTCCTTAACTACCCAGCAGGAAGATGGTGGCAATAAAGTAGCCAGTGGTGTTTTTGATGATGAGGATGATGATTTCCTGATACAGGCTACAAATGATGATGATACAATGGCTAGTGATGATGACATGACAAATATAACACCAAAACCAACACAGCCCATCTTTTCTGATGATGATGGAGGTAGGGTCTCAAACATTTTGAAAAATATCTGATAGATTTGGGTTTGGAGTAATTGTTAATAGACACAGGAATATGCTACACCCTGGGGGTCTGCATGTTTAAATGCTTACACTTAGAGAAAAAGAATGTAGACAAAATAGTACAGAGGAACAAAGGCTCTTCAAGCAACTTGGGTAATGGAGTATGCTGTTTCTGTTATAAAACCTGGTTAGATGTTACAAGTCTAGATGTTGGTTAAAACACCATTAAAGTCATTTAGTTCTGAGTATTAAAAAAAAATACTTCAAAACTGAGATATCAAATGGTTAAAGATGAAATAGAATATTTTGAGTACATTATACTATATTGCCAACTACTTGGTAGGCATTTTCCAAATGTTTGCAGTCATTCCTGTATGATTACAGATAGTATACCTGATTTCAAGAAGCCCAATGATGGTGATGATGATGATGATGCTTCCAGTGTTACCTCAGATAAATCTGAACCTCGCAAACCTGAAGTGAGAATTGAGGGGTTCAAGCCTACCCCTCTACAGAGGGCTTTCCAGCCAGGCTCAACACCAGAACACCTCTCAAGTCGCTTCATGGTTTGTGATAACCTACAGTGTACACTTAATTCAATTGAATATATTTTGCTTTAAAAAAAAATTAACAGTGTCTACTAATGTTATATCGAAAAATGAGACTTTAGCTTAGAACCATGAAATAAGCTTGTATCTTACCTCTATATTGGTTTGATCTGAGCATATTTTCTGGCTTATTTTCACATTATTGCATCTCAGATTAAATCATCCCTCATCAGTAAAACTTATATTGTTTTCAGTTTAATGCTATAACAAAGTCTGTATTACATGTACTTGATGACTTTTACAGTGAAACTAGTAGATTGAAGTTTTTGTAAGTCACTTCAGCCTCTAAAATCTTGTGAAATATTTTCTTGTTTGTTCTTCAGGTGTGGAATTCTGTTGGTGTGGTCAGACAGTACAACAATGATGAAGAGAATTCCATAGATATAGAGTTCCATGACACATCTGTACACCATGCCATGCATGTAATGAACAATTTCAACTACACAATGGCTGACATGTCTTCAGAAGCTGTGATCCTGGCAGCAGAAGGGGATTCAGATACTCCTAGGTAACTGTAACCATGATGGACACAACTCGTAATGATGACTCATTGTCCAGTTACAGTCAGTTTAGCACCAACAAAGTCACACATTCATATTAAAAGTCGTGTTTGAATTTTACTTTCTACATAATGGTTGCTAAAAAATTCAGTTGTTTGTTTTGCAAAGACTGAATATGTTTGATGCTTCATTGCATGTCATTTTTAGGTCAGTATTTTAAATGACCTAAAAGAATCAGAACATATTTATAGCTTTGGTATCTGTGGTGTTAAAAAGATAAACTTCAAAAATTGTTCCTCCACAGATATTTCAAAAGTGAAAAGAAAATTACTTTAACTTATTAACAAACTTATTTTTTTCCAGTAAATTGACCTGCATGCATTTCTCATCATGGGATAATAACAAGGAATGGAGTACCTTGATGCCTGAGGAGGAGGAGATACAGTCTATTACAGTCGGTGAGGGTTGGTTGGCTGCTGCAACTAATGCACGTAATCTACGGTTGTTTTCTCTAGCAGGAGTACAGAAAGAGATTTTCACACTACCAGGGCCTGTAGTATGTTTGTGTGGACACCAGAATCAGCTGATGGTCATCTATCATAAAGGGATGGGTATGTGATGGTGGTTATATTAGAAACATAAATATCAATGAAACATCTTTTCATAGGCAATAGATAAAAGTACTTTTTACTCAGTATGTTTATACAAGATACGGAGATGCACGATAGAATTTCACAGCCCTGTATAAGTGATTTTGGATTTTAAGAATCTTTCATTCAGAAGCCCCAAAAACTGTCCAAACAGATGTTGATGTTTTAACAACTTTTATTATAACACATTCCAAATGTTTAGCTTTAATATATATGGTTCTGATATTTCATCTAGGATTGAACATACACATCTAATATAGAATCAGTTTCATAAAGACAATTCATAATAGTTAAATGTAACACACCAGTGAAATTTCATACATGTAGGTCTATCTTTCCTAACAGGTATACCAGGAGAACAGTGTCTAGGAGTCACATTACTAGATGTGAGAGAATGGAAGAGAGATATACATGGTGAACCTTTACCTCTGTCAGCTAAAGCTGTACTGTCATGGGCAGGGTATGTATGCTTTCTGTTTTTTGTTTCAAAGCCAGCTTCAAATAACAAGTACATATCTTGGAATTATCTATTTATAGAACTCGTCTTTTCTTATTAGATTTTCGTATTTGTATAATTAACTTGGCTTTTTTTGACAATATAGCTGATTAGACAGTAAGAACAGATGTGTTTGTTGCATTTGATGACAGTTTTGTCTATATATACATTGCAAAGTTGTGTCTAGTTGAGTATAATAGTCAGGCATGTTTCATGCAAATATTATTGAAAAATGAAAGAATTTAACTTTTTACCATTGAAATTTCTCCATTTATATTTTAGGAAATGTGTTATTTTAATGATATTTTTAAATTTCTTGTTCTTAGACTAATATATTTTCATCTGTTTTGATTTCAGGTTTTCTGCAGAAGGTACACCTTTCTGTATGGATTCAGCTGGCATTGTACGCATGCTCGGTAGAAAAGCTGGTAACACCTGGGTACAGGTGGCTAACACCAGAACACATGTATGTTAAAGTGATTGTTTATTTCATCTAAATAGAATTGCAGAAGGCATGATCTGCAGCTGGTTAAGAGTGTTCCATTGTCAAACTTCCTACAGACAGCATCTGCTAAAATACTAGCATATTGTATGTCTAAGCATTATTTGGTACTTCTCTCAGAATAAAGATATTTGTAAAAGCTTCTATTTTCTTTCACTAGTAAAAAAATCTAAGAAATATTTACAGTTTGTAATTTTGTTAAATTTTAAGAATAGAGTCATTAACACTAATGTTTGCTTTCTATTTCTTGATTTTGTTGAAACCTACAGGCTAAGGGCAAGTCTGACCATTACTGGATTGTTGGCATCCATGAAAACCCTCAACAACTCAGGTAGACATATTTCAGATTCAGAATAGACTTATAAACAATATTTAATTTGAAATGCTCTGCTATTTCCCACCTCTGCTCATGATTTCTGGTTTTAAAAATTTGTGTGGTTTTCCTTTTTAAATAATTTCTTTTTATATGTCAAAATCCTTGAAGCAGGTATGAATAGTTGACCACACATGCCTGTTTTATGTCCTTTAGAACATTTATACTGATCTAACCATTAATAACGATTTTATTTCAAGAAAGAAAACTTTTAGAAATGATAAAGGAAATTATAAACTGTGTCAGAAAATCTTTTTGTTAATCAGTCTATTTTACAACAGGTGTATACCATGTAAGGGTTCCAAGTACCCAGCAACACTGCCCAGACCAGCCCCTGTAATTCTGCCCTTCCAGGTGCCATTGTGTGAACTTAACACAGAGAAAAGCCAGTATGAGGTAAGTGGAGATTATAGATGTTATAGAAGGGATATTTTATAAGACAATAATGATCTGCTTAAATAAGGACGTCTGTGTTTGGAAGTTGCTTATTTTATTTGCTATTTAGGAATTTGAAAATAGACACACAAAAAATATAATTTGAACAGTGTAGCCTTGTTTTAAAATGTGTTTTTCAAAGAAAACACAGTGATGCTTAGTCAGAAGCCTAGGAGACAAACAAGCTTTATCATCTATCTGTAGTGTTCTTCAGGAAACAATATATGAATTTAAAATTGTTACAACGACTTTAACTGACATATATTTATTGTACTGTATCATTTGACAGTACTTCTGTCAACAAAGACTTGAAACTGATCCTACATTTGGCATCATAAATCCTATATTTATTTTATGCCTACCAATGAAATATAGGGAAATATCAGTGAGATAAAAGTGATAATACACTGTTTTGAATCAGTGAAATTACCAATTTGATAATACACTGTTTGTGCCGGAACTACTGCTTGATGAAACTTCAGGAATTTCCCCACCACAAGAGAATCCGCTGTATTTCAGACTGTGACAGCGAGTGAAATTTATTTACCTTGTTAAATCCAATTATAATATTGAATTCCTGAGCCTAACTAGTTGTGAACAATGATGAAATTCGCCATAAATTATTTAAAATGTCTGATTTGTTTACATAACTCACATGAACAATATCCAATATGGCCGACTTTCAATTCAATTGATTTAATATTACTCGGTATGTATGGCAAAAATTCAATAAATATTGATAAACTGTGTAGACAAAAATAAATGTTATTTGATGAAAGTGTATTCAGTTTATTTCAGCAGAAGTAAAGTTATCATATGTATTGGAGATTGTCTGCACTTTTTTTGTGCGGAGTAACCAAAGGACGCATTTACTGATTTGGGGCTCACCATTGGGAATTTATTGAAGGCCCTGATTAAAAATATCATAAAAAAACCCATTTTTGACATGTTGGCATAAAATAAAAAGAAAATTTGTTTGTTTTTTAGTGGAAGATGGGAATTTATTTCATCTCGTGAACACCATATGTTGATATTTTCACTCGTGGCTGCGCCACTCGTGAAAATATCACGTATGGTGTTCACTCGATAAAATAAATTCTCATCTTCCACAAAAACAAACAAATATCCTCTATATAATGTATAATGGGGCATGCCTTGTAATTTACTTTTTTAAATCATTTCAGGAATTACTATGGAGGACCACCCTGTTATCAGGTCATTTTGATCACTGGACTAGACAAGGCTTTGAATATGATGAAAGTATCAAGTCAGAAGCCCTTAAACCTGCCCAAGAGGCTCTTATGAAACTGTTTGCTGTAAGTAGATCTAGCAGCAGTGTTAGCAATTTTGTTTGTTAATTTTGATTTCTGTTGTTTGTTTGTTTGTTTGTTTGTTGCAGCTGTGTTAAACCTATCTGCTTTATACAGATTGTGGATAAATACGTGTAGCTTCTGTTCTTAAACAGTCTTTACTTATGACAGGGATTGTAAACAATCTGTTGGCCTGTGACTCTCGAAGATGCAGGCTGATAATTCTAGGCAGTTACATGGTAAATTCTTACATGTATGTTATGAGTATTCTAATTAATCATTGATCTTTTGTGAAATATTGTTTGAAAAAAGTCTTTTTATGCATGGAATACAGTATCAGTCGTACCTTTTAATATTGTACAGCCAAAATGCAGTTTAAAAAAATTGAGATAAAACAAAATCAGTGAAAATAATTTTTGGTCCATTTGGTATGTTTTTGCTAGAAACAAAAGATGTAATGCTACATAAAATATGATTCTTAGAGGAAAAAAAACAAATGTCCATTGCCAGTTTGATAAAATGCATTTCATTTGTAAGTGGTGTTATGGATTTCAGCTGTCAGCAAGGTCAGAGCGGGAAGCCAGAGCTTTAGAAGTATGTGATATGATGTCAGATCAGCATACGTTACAGTTAGCCATCAAATACAGCAGTCGTATGCGATACATGCATCTGGCACAAAAGATCAGTGAACTGGCTGTCAGAAAGGCAGAGGAAGAGGCAGCCAAACAGTATGCTGAAAGGTATACAGTAAAAAAAGATTCATGTTTCTTGTATTCTTAGATTTTATTTATGTCCCCAAAAGGAGGCATATAGTATTCTCCTGTCTGATACATGATCTGGGGTATTTGTCACATTGTGTGATAGCTGTTGTTATAAAAATTGGCAGCATTTTGTAATTTCCTAGCCTGAATCTTTCAAAGTGACATTATATTATAGTGATCAAATGTATAAAAATTTAACTAAGAGCAGCTGTGAATGGGACTTACCATCTTGGCAGACTCAGTTTATATAATTTTCATAGCCTTTTTCCCTTCATTTTGCATTGTTCTTGGATGCATGTTCCTGTTATAAAAGATCAGTTTTAGAGGTAAATAAGAATTCTGTTTCATATTACATCAGTTATATAATTATGAGTGTTTATTCCTGTAAAAGTGACATGAAGTCTTCACCCAATGAATGTCTGAATTTGTACTGCAGTATGGGAAAAGAGTAATACATGTGTATCAATTTGTATTATGTCAATTACATATTTGACTGTACAACTTTCAGCCTGGAGACAGAGTACAGATCTCAGCCTTATACAAGTACATCAAGATCAGACCAGTATGAAGATGGTGATGTTGATGTATCACAAGGTCAAGATGTTGAAATGGAAGAGGAAGATAGACCATCAGGTATTTGTGAATACATTAGACCTTTCCCTACTGGAGACAACTGACACTGTCTTTGCTTAGACCAGTGCAAACCAAGATCAGCCTGCACATCTATGCAGTCTGATCATGGTCTGCACTATTTGCCATTCTGTTAGTAAATTTTCAGTAAGCACCCCCAAAAATAAAGGATCTGTCCAAATGAAAGATATTAGCATGGTTTTGGTTAGTGTTAACTTAAGTTGAATGGTTACAGTGCTCGGCTCATAAGCTCTTGAGTTTGAATTCCACCTAGATTACAAAATGACCTAATAGCACACATGCTTAAGTCCATCCAAATTTTATTTTTCATGTGGCTTCCTTATTTATGAATAATTGATTCAGATTTGATTGTTATCTAAAGAGGGGAGCTGTATTTCGTTTCAGTTTAAATTGATTAATATGGATTTAAAAAATGTATACACTAGATCACAGTGAAATTCATGAGTACTGTATTTGTGTTTGAATTTATGCTTTTGTGTTTCTTTCATATTAGTTGTGGTCTGTGAACACCAAGCATTAAGCCAGTCAGGTATTTTAGTTAAGAAAATAAGATTGAATAGAATTCATAAAATGCTCAGAAAGATTTTAGCATCATCATTCTATTTGACCATTCCAGGACCAATGCTTGCTATAAAAGCAAAAGAGGATAAACGGGAAGAAAAGTCACAGAACCCATTCAAGAACAGATCAAACCCTTTCAAGGTGACATTTTTTTATTATTTCATATGGAAAGTCTCTGCTTGGGAACAGAATGGCTTTTTTAACAAATAGATGTTTATTGTGTTTTAGTGTTTTTTTTTACTACACAACACCCCTTTGGACGAGACCTTCCCACTGACTTACACATATTTGACCTTCACTGCCAAGGTCCAGTTGTCAAAAATACTTGATATTTGCCATAACTCCCTTATTACTAAACAGATTAAGTTCGCGTTTGCACACAACAATCTTTTGGGAGAAATCTTCTAAATGTGTATATTTTTTTTTACCTTGACCCATAAATGGCCTTAACCTTGAAGTGAAATTGTCAAAAAAAAATTGCCTTCCTTCTTTTGAATCAAAAGATTAACTTCATGATTGCACACAACAATCCTTTGGGAGAGATCTTCCAAATGACGTATTTTTTTTTTTTTTACCTTGACCCCAAAATGACCTTGACTTGAGGTCAAATTGTTAAAAATATCTACTTTTGAAGGATCTACAATTTATTATCATCTAGTCCTCAGCTCAAAGGTCAAAGCACCACTTTAGGGCATTGTCATCTTTCAGTGACAGCTCTTATTGTTGTTGGGGGTGAGGGGTTGTTGTTTTTCTCCAAAGTACAATGTATCTTCTGCAGAATAAACAATTGTCATTGCATCAGTTAAATGAAATGAAAAAAAAGTTGATACAGACTGCTTAAAAACTGTGTACACTAAACTCAGTATGGGTGAATGTCAGATATTTGATGTTGTAAGTTGTAATATTATAGCATCATCACTATCAACTTTGATTTTTTGTAGGTTTCAAGCCAGACCCATAGTACTGCTGTAACCAAGGGAACCCAGGTATTTGACAGTATGTCCAAGAAGAAAGAGAAACCTTCACCTTTATTTGCTGTCGATACAAAGTCATCTGGCATAAAGGTTTTACAAAAGAAGGTATAGGATCTTACAGTGCTATTGCTCACTTCCAGGCTTTCATCTTTAGAAAGATAAAATGGCTAGCTTGCTTGTTGGTATATCAGTTTCAGGTCTTGTTTGAAATACTGTAAAGTTGTTTAGAGTATAAGGCCATAAAGAAAAAAAAATTGAAATGATATATCAAGATGAGTTTGGTTTACTTAATATTTCTGACAAGCTGTTTAATATTTCAGGGATCACAACCAAAATTATTCACCAAAAAGAAACCAGAAGCAGTAAAAACGAATAAAGTTGAGGAGCCGGCTGTAGAAACTCAGAAGTGAGTACATGTAGCGTAATTTTTAGAAAAAAAACTCACGGTTCGTACAGACCTAAAAAAGTCCCTAGATTTGGCCTTTAAAAGACCCTAAATTGAACTTTGCCTTAAAAAGTCCATAAAAGGTCCTTGAAAAAAAGCATGGATAGCGATCAGGGGCCCTTAGATTATACAATTCTGACAGCTGACACTTAAAATGTAAATACAACACAGTCATTTCATTGGAAGATGTTTAAGAATTAAACATTTGTAAAAGAATAATTTAGAACAGTTGAATAGTTCCAATTTCGTGGCAGTGTTCTGAAATGTTATTGAACCTATTGATATAAAGAAGATAGGAGCTTCTAATTAGCCTGTAGACATGATATACTAAGACCAGTATTATACTTAAGTATTATGGACCCTAAAAACTTAAGACTGGCCTTAAAAGTCCTTAAAAAGTCCTTGAATTTCTTGCCTCAGTTTCTGTATAAATCATGACTGTGCCATGTTACTGTAAAAAAGATTCGTCATTTTTTGTCACTGTACATTGCTGTATTAATCCTAGTACTGTCATAGGCGTATGAGCAAATACACAACCAACGAAAAGAAAGCATTAAATTTTGTTAAACCTGGTATCAGTAATTCAGCTGAGGAATCTTTTAGTTGTTTTAAGTTGTAATTTAGTTTTGCACTATGTCACAATAACACTGTGTCATTGTCCACCATATATTATGGAATTTTAAGGCCAGCATCTGCATTTGATTTGTGGTTAGAAGAGAACTCCCAGAGGTTAAAGGAATCACAGAATGAAACAGAGGATGAGGAATTTAGTAAATTTGCTGCTGAACAGTTCAGAGCTTTGGCAAAGGAGGAAAGACAGGTATGCTATACACAGGACTGTTTCTGTGTGTTATAAAGTCAGAGATTTTTTTTTCACTGAATCATTGAGTATACAGTAAAGTGCTAACTTTTAAACCTTCGTTACTTAAGATAGGTGTCTATCTATTTGAGCTTACTTATCATTGTACCCATATGACTGACGCCCCCTCCAGAGTTTAGTTGTTTTACATTCTGGGGGATTTTGCTTGAAACAGAAAGCATCCCATTCCAGAGACACCCCTGGTTCTTATACATAGCACTGAAAGTCTAATCTGAAAGACAGGTAGTAATGTTAGTGGATCCCGGGAGAAGCAGAGGGTTGAACTCGCTACCCGTGGATTACAAGTCCTAGCATGCAGTATAATATACAATATAGCACATTTATTCCCTATTCAGTGGTGACCAGAACTTTGTATTTACATGTAGCTATCTAAATCAGTGTCTACAGACCTTAATCAAAATTTAATTAAAGTTTAAACAAATTGTTAGAGGTAACTGTACACATATTCGTTTGAATTTATTGGTCAGACTAACAGAGATTCATTGTATATCAAAGAACTTGGGAGAAGTTATAGATAAGAGCCAGCATTCTAGGATATTACATAACTTCTTTCTTGAAGAAGTATCAGATTGTTAAATTGTAGTTACCGGTGACTGAGCCATTAATAAAAAGTATTGAAACTTTTTCTACAGCACAGAAGATAATGTTTACACTGGTATTTTGGGACACCATTAAAAACAGGAAATTCAGAAAATATTAGTGCTATTCACCTCTAGAACTTAACTGATGGCTACATGGTAATACAAGACTTTAGAATGTTAAATCGTCCATTGCCTTGTATTTTCAGGCATGGGTGAAAAAAGCCAAGGCCCTTAAAGAGAAGAGTAAGGAGAATGATCTTGGTACAGAGCCGAGTGATAACATGGAAAATAAGAAAAGAAAACGTGACGATGATAATGACATTGATGATAGTGTCAAGAAACACCGTGACAGCTTGGAATGTGACACGAAGAAACAACCATTATCACAGACAACTAACTCTAAACTAGCTAATTTTGCCTTTAAGAAAGATGAAAGTTAATACAATGTTAGAAACAAAACTTTTGCTAAATGTAGATAGAATAATATGGTTTAGATTTTTAATTTATTTGTTTTTGAATTCATATAGTGCTTTTTATAACGTAGACTTGTACAGTTCTCCAGTCGGTGGATTTCAGGTTATTGTCTTCCAAGATGTTTAAAATATATACAATAAGAGACAGATCTGTTTTCTTTTCATGGAAATTTTAAATGAGGGTAGAAATAATATTATTATTGTCCTAACTGCTTAAGAATTTAGAAACATACATATTTTCGTGTTGATAATGTATTTGTTACATTCGATTCTTTTCAATGAGCTTTTGATATCATTTGTACAACTCCTATTCTTTGTTACAGAAATTTGTTTTAAATAACACTCAGTTGTTGATATGTATTGTACAATATGTAAATTTGATCCAAAAACTTGCAAAAAGAGATAAATATTAGTTCTTGTCTTACAATATTATAACTTGTATGCAAACAAATTAAAATAGAAGTCAGTGCTTGTGTTAGTCTTCTGTGCATTTAATGGCAGAATGGTCATCAAGGTGTTAGGTCTTCTGACTTATAAACCAACACAGATGGATCCTTTTGGCCCGTGCCTCACTTCTGACCTGAAACAGTAGGCATCTTATGCTTCACTGGAAATGTTCCTTTGCTTCTTATGCCCTTGGCAAAAGCTATGAAAAATGGTAGCTGTAATGGTGATTTATTTGAATACTAGCAACATGCCCTAGATGAAAAGGACACTACTGTGGACAGCTAATTTAGAAGTTTTAAATGCACTGTTAAATTATCTTCATGTGGCTTTCAGCACAGAAATCTGATGTCTCTATTCCTAGTTACCTGATTTAATGAGAAGGAACATACCAAGCTTATATCGGCAACAGAACTAAAATATCTGGTTACTTTAAACGAAACTTGGTATGTGCCACTAAATGTCAAAGGTAAGCATAATCATAGTAAGTTTTTGTGTTTGAAGTAAGCAAGCTATGTTATAGCTCTGCATACACACTGGCACAATAGTACTGTCAAAAAGCTGTAAAATAGTTTATA
Organism: Cyclina sinensis; assembly: GCA_012932295.1. Classification (NCBI taxonomy): domain Eukaryota; kingdom Metazoa; phylum Mollusca; class Bivalvia; order Venerida; family Veneridae; genus Cyclina; species Cyclina sinensis. The sequence continues at coordinate 3,259,235 of JAAONU010000011.1, forward strand.
GTTTGTAACATGTTACAGTGCGAGTGCTCTAGTCCTTTCTGATTAGTATTTTTTCCTCAGTGACAGGCAAAATGCAGTGTTTATGGTGTTTTTTATGGAGAAGAAAAAAACTGATTAAGGAAGAAGAAAAATTCACAGGATTTAGAACTTAGTAGTGGAAAACAACAACATGTACTTTATTGTGCTGAAAGTAATCCAAATAGAATTGAATTTGTTAATGACCACAGAAATGGATGGCACCACCTTTTAAGGAAAATCATTTAGTATTATTTAAATTAGTTCATACAATAACAAATTGCATTGTAACATACACATTTGTTGTAAAGACAAATTATTGCCTTTTTTTATTATTAAAATGTATGTTGGAAAATTATGTACACAAATCAATCTCAAAAGTAACTATTTTAATAAATAGGACCAAAAGCTATAATATGGGTGTATGAGTTATGGTCTGGGCAAAAAATAACTGAAAATTTACAAAGGGCAATAACTCAAAAATTATACAATAGAGAGTAACATCTCTTGCACTGCACTTCTCGATCAGATCTATCCACCTATGAAATTTCATGGTGATACCACTTTATATTATGTTATCAATATATGTATAACATTGCAGAACTGTTTTATGCTTTATTGTACATCATACAAGCGCATTGACAAAACTCAAACTGACTGTTAACAACAGAATATTTATAATATATAGTAATGGAACAATAACTCTTAAACAATATACAGCTCATGATATATAGTGTTGCGTCCCTTGATACATGTAAAAAGCAGTTACACAACACCCCTTTTCCAAAGTCTGAAAATCATTGTTTCCCTAAAACATTAAGATTAATCTGTAACATTTGTATTGTTTTTAAGGTCAAACACACTGTAACTGAACTTTATGTCATTCATGTAAACTTAATTGAAATGTCAGTTGCAAATTAAACTGTTATTGCTAATCTAACATAAATGAAATCCATTTCAATGTTATTACGTAGAATGACAAAACAATTATAAGTTTAAACGATCCGACGGGTGGGAAACTCTCCCAGATCTTGTCACATAAGCATTATTTGAACTTTCAGCATTTGAACAGTTTTGACCTTGAGACAATTGAGAGTCTGATTTTTTGGGGGGCGAATACTTTCGCCCTCCAAAGGTATAACTATGCTTGCCAAATTTTCAGGAAAATCGAGACATTTCACATTAGATTTCAGAGAAGTAGTAATCCTACGCTTCGAAATAGTTCGATCATTTTTTCATAAATGAATTGAAAATTGTTAATCAATGGTGGACTTTTTGTTCAGCTTTGATAAAGGTTCTTTATTATGTGTTCATTTTTATTTTCAAATGAGACCAAAAACCGAACACTTTTTACTGAAACAAAGTGATTACGCGCATTGATTTCGCAATGTCGGATCATATTTCTTAGCTTACGGCCATTTTGGATCGTGCAGCCGAATTGTGATGGAGGATATAATTAATAAAATAAAACAGCATTGTAAGTAGTCTTTTTAAATTTATTTTAAGCAAATTATTATTTTCAGATATGTTTAAGGAAATGAAAACAATTTTGTCTTTGAGCGCTTATTCTGAATGTCACGCATCGATACTAGAAAGTAGGTCAACCTTCTTTGTAGGCTTCAAACTTAATCGTTCGGCGAATTACATTTTATAACAGAGACAAAACAAGATCTTAGCAATTGCAAAAGATACGGAGATATCGAGCCATCAACATGGTTCCGAATGTATATTGTCGACATGACTGTTTTGACATATTGCATCATTTTTGCAAAAAAACATTTACATGATTAAGTATTTATAGATCAGCCAATCGAAACGCCGAAATTTAGACAATGGGAATTCCGGAAGTTATGTTGTACGAAAAGGAGGAGAAATTTCATGAGGTTTGAGCCTTTTCTGCATAAAAACGTTTGAACTAGTCATTGAATTATCCGCTAGACTGTTCATTGAGTTGAAGTGAAGTTCTGCATAATGATAATATGGAATCCCCGATTGTAGCCTAGTTAAAGTGAAAGTGAAAGTATCAGAACTGTCAATAGTTTTTCCTTGGTTTTCTCAATAATAACAAAGGTCTGTAAAATGTTGGTTGTGCCTATCAATTAAGTGATAATTACAAGTGTATTCTACACATCAATATTTGTCTAAGTGAAAGAATAAGCTTGAAATTCAATAAGAACACTCAAAATTAACTTGTCGCTGCATATTCTTTCGAGAATTAATGACAGCGGGAGACAGAGATGGGAACTAGTTTCCAACTTCAAGTGACTGTGGGCCCAATTACGTTGGTTAAGTTGCATTTTCTGAAATAAAAAACAGAAGAGGGAACAACTTTATTTTCTTAATTTAGAAAAAGAATGAAGAGAACTGCAACTCAGTCAGTTGCGCCATGTGAGTTTTGAATTTTGCTTCCCTCAAAAGCACAGTGACACAACAGCACATTGACCAAACATTTTACCGTTTGGTCAGTGAGCCATGTCCCTGTGCTCAAAAGTAGTATGTGTTCATTGAACAAAAAAACAACAAAGAACTCTGTCTGCATTTAGGGTTTTTTTATCGTACCAGTTGTCCATATGACTGATAGCATAGTTATTAACTACTTATTTCCTTGAAGTTGCATAAATTAGTTTTCATAGCTGCAAACAAATAACAAATTAACATTAAAAACACTGTGTCTTAACCCAATTTAAGGAAGATTGTCATTCTTTTGTTTCATGTGTATCAGTCAATGCTGAGAAACGCAAATAATAAAAATAAGCAACTTGCAAGATGAAGATTTAATGCTCGAAATATATGAAAATGATAGCTTAAATACATTAAACTAGATTCTAAGTATTTTTTGTTTACATTTCCTTTCTGTCTGCTCATTTATTTTAATATAGGCATTAAAGATAAAGGAAATTGTAATTATTCTTCATTACTATTATTTTGATTACCATAAAAGAAGCATTTTTTCCTGCATAGGATAAGTTATTGCTTTTTAAATTGAAATCATCTTTGAAATTATCACGTGTTTTCTGTTTTTTGTATAATTATGTTGATCAATTGTTATCTCAAAATTTGTGACATTGAGAAATGGGGCAAAATGTCTTATTGTTTTCTTTGCAAGAATGGGTCAAAGAAATTGAGGAACTAAACAGAGAAATGTTTTGACAAGGCTGACTTTTTAAGATAAAGCACTGTAAACACTTGTGATGGTATGTGAGATGGTTGGTGGTCACCAAATCACAAGTTTCATTCCACTTTTACCATGAATTATTTGGCTTTTTTTGGGTTACCCTTATTATGGTAACAGTAAGTATGTGCTTACTGTGCAGCTGAAACAACCTGATATTCCTAACCTTTGAACCCCAAAGATTAATAAAGAACAAATTGACTCTGAAATTATAGAACATTACTATTATTTATCATTTTTACTCTTATTCCAGATGAGCATCATTCTAAAGAAGGAACAAAGGAAGTGGCCCGTATGGGATGCCAGTACAAGTTATGGCACTTGCACAAGCCACTCACTACAAGGGCCCTAATGGAAGTGATAGACTGCACGGTCATATGATGGAGGCCTATGCAGTTATGTGACTTTTTAAATAATCATGGTCTGACAGGTAAACCACCAGCCAAAAGGAGGAAACTGTTGTTTTGGGGGAGGTAATTTTGAAGAGGGATGACAAACCAGCCTACCTTGTTGCAATACAAGCAACAAACGTGTTTATCACAAATAATATGATAACGACAGAGGAGCACAGAGTTAACTGTGATAACGTCTCTACGGAAGTACCCCTCCCTTGCTCCTACTCTGCATGTTAGAGTTCACTGACCTATGGTTAAACAAAGGGTCTTTGTGTACAGAGGGTATGATTATAGAGGTGAGTTGTGTAAGATTAAACAAAACAAATTTATAAGATTTCTCATGTTTAACATGTCTTTATTCTAATTCCATAGTTATCATACAACCTTATATTGATAGATATCATAATAAAAAACAAACATTCTGTAAAAAATGCTAGAGATGTTTTATTGTAATATTTTTTTATCTTTTGCATTAAACCTTTGTCTTGGTTTTACTTCAGGCCAGTTGGTTAGAGTCACTGACTTGCAATAACTAAACACTTTTACTAAAAAAGGGGGTAGTTGGTTTGAGCCCAGCTATATGTAATAACGGCTGCAGATTCTCAAAGAGATCAGGAGTGGAGTACTGGCACATGTATGGAATGATCATTGTCTGACAGATAAACCACCTGCCTGTGTTGAGTACTGGCACGTGTATGAAATGATCATTGTCTGACAGATAAACCACCTGTCTGTGCTAGATGAGGCTGAAAATTTGTTTTATATGTACATAAAACTCAAAATTAATGAAATTAGACTTCCTTAGTGGAAGTTATGTGTAGTACATGTAGGTTGCCTAATATAGGTCATTATGTTTGAACAAGTTTGAACCAGTGAGTAGTTCAGATATTTTTACTGATTATTTCATCCTGCAGGAAGACAACCAGAGAATGTTTAAGGTCAAAGGAACAGATGTTTCAATAAAACAGTTACACATTAAGATGGATCTCGGAAGGCAATGATCACACTCTAGTGGGATGCAAGATGTTGTGATGCCACTTGGGATTTTGTGGAAGTAACAAAGGTGATGTGAGAAAATGAGACTTTGTCCACAACTGTACAAACATCAATTAAGGTATGTTTGATAAATTTCAGATGTGGTATCAAAATGTTATGGTCTGTTTCATTGTATGATACCTTATTATGTTACATTTATTACTATATGGTCCTTAATGTTGGCAGTTTCTTATGGAGACTGGCTATAAAAGAAGAAGGTTAGATAAACTGCCCGCTCTGATAAATTATTGAATATGATATGGGCATTAAATTCAAAACAAACCTAAAAATAATAACTACAATAAAAATATATTTGAACAATATTTCTGTGAAGTTTGAATACGATTCTATGCAGAATTTTTTACTTATAATTATTACCTATCTAAATTAATTCCACAATTATCTTGTATTTTACTACAATGCCTTCTTAATGTGTCATTACAGTGATCTATATATTTTTTGTGTCGCCTGCTACAAAGTAGCCACGACATATAGGTATCACTTCTCTGTTGTCAGTCTGTCCATCCGTCACAAAAATTACTTCTCAGAAACTACAGGTGCAATTTCATCCAAACTTTACAGGAATGATCAGTACCAAGTCTAGTTGCGCATATCATCGGAATTTTCCAGTTTAATGATTTTTGTGAGAGCTATGGCCCTTTAATGATTTTTTAAACTTCTCTTATACTACTAACGCAGTTTGAATGAAATGTTACAGGACTGATCAGTACCTCAAGTACTTGCGCGTATCTAATGGGTTTTTAAGTGGAATAATTTTTTTGGCTGAGTTATGGCCCTTGATTATAAAAAGGTGTTTTGGCCCGTTAATGATTTTTGTGTTGCCTGCTTCACAGTAGCTGCGACATGTTACAAAGTAGCCGTTACATGCAGGGATCACTTCTCCACTGTCTGTCCGTCCGTCCATCTGTCACAAACTTGTCCAGACTACTCCTCAGAAAGTACTGGTGCAATTTCATCCAAACTTTACTAGAATGATCAGTACCAAGTAAAGTTGTGCAAATCATCGGCATTTTCCAATTCAATGTTTTTGTAAGAGTAATGGCCCTTTAATGATTTTTATTTTTAAACTTTGTCTGGACTTCTTCTCTTATACTACTGAAGCAATTTGAATGCAATGTTACAAAATTGATCGGTACCTCAAGTACTTGGGCTTGTTTAACAGGTTTTTCGGTTAAATGATTTTTGGCTGAGTTATGGCCCTTGAATAAAAATCTCGTTTTAGCCAACAATCTGTCCAATCGCCTCTCAATGCAACTGCTTAATTGGCTATCATCAGGCGACACATGTGATCACTGATTGCCCATGTATTTCCAATTAAAGTTTCAGTGAATACATCTTTTGATATTTTGACTTAACGTTGTGTAATTATGCCTGTTCACCAGTTGTTGTTGTTTTTTTTTTTCATAATTTTTAGAATTGTGAAACAGGCTTTGCATTTGAGGAACTGCATGTAGTTGCGGTCAGTATGGAAGACAGAAAGGCAGAGTTATTATTGCAAGATACATTGTCATGGTATTGCCAGCAGATGTTCTCTTCTTTGCTCTTGGTGATGAGCCTGCCACTGTGGTTTGCAAAACATGGATCAGTTCATTTGGAGATCGAAAAGCAAGGCAGTGAAATTTTAGGAGTTAAAATTGTTAAACTTAGAAATCTAGTATCCAAAATCACAAGAACATTATACAATAGGAAGACAAGTGCATTAATAGATGAATAATTAATGAAAACTTCTTGTATATGAAGGTGCATAAACATGATAGAATAAGTATACCACAGAAAAAATGATGCTCAGATTTAGAAAAACTGTAACTTAGTTATAGAAAAATCTTTTCTGTTAATTTTGTTTTTATTTCATTTTGTTGTCTTGAACTTTTTTTTTCTATTATATGATGCAAAGTGTGGCCAGTTTATTGTTTGAATAAGGTCTTGATTTGGAAATATAAGTACAAGGTTTATTTACATTTTACTGTGCACAAGACTAGTTTAAATTTTCAGAGCAGAACTGAATTCCTTAAATAGCAATCATCCAGAAAGAAATTAACCTAAAACAAATACATTTGTAGTCTTAGTAAACATTTAATTTTGCGATGCCTCGAATCCCCAGTCTCTCAGTAGCCTTTATGCACAGTTGTTGAATGACATTAAAAAAAGGTTTACATGTACCTAAAAAGTGATATAAATGTCTTGTCCTTTCTTTGAAGAATGTATGTGAGTGGAACTTATGTTGTCTTTTACAGTTCTGCTTACTTTTTTTAATTTGTTCCTATGCATAAAACCACTGGTATATACTAGTCTGATCTCATTTATTTTATATTCTAGATAAATGTTTATATGTCTAGTAAATGTTATACTGACCTCGTGTTCTTGTCTGTTTTCAAATCTCTTCGTGCTGATGACTATGTAGGCAAAATTACATTGTGTGTCGTTAAGTTTCTTAACATGAAAAAAATAGTTTTACCTCCGTAGTAAGAATGGGTCCATTACACTTCAAAATACATGGTACATCTACAAGTTTCAGAGATGATCACCAAGGTTTCTTAAAATTTTTTTAAATGAACAAGCTCATGTATTAAAGGCTGTAACTGTCAAAATATTATTAGTTTTGTGTTTTTTTTGCTTTGCACTGGTGATTGTCCTGAATGTAAAAAAGCAAAATGCTGTTCCTAAGTTCAGAGACCTATTTTTGTAAATGAAAAATCTTGTTTCCCTAGTACCGGTAAAATATGTCACTTGCACTGGTGAAACGTTAAAAGCTGTTATTTAAGTCGTAGTTCCTAAAACGGACAATAACTAGAAAATGTGATAGAGAGTCATGTGGGTCCTACCAACTACTGTGTCTGCAAAGTTTCAGTTCTGTATCTTCAAGGTTTCCACGATACTGATGTTTCAAAAAAAGTGACGGTATAATTAAAGTCAAAGGACTGAAACACGATCAGACAATTTCCAACATTTGCAAAGGAATTGTTACTTTTGAAACTCTTCATTGTATTCATTCTTCGCCCCCATCAGTACTTTCAGTGCTTTGATCGTTAGACACTGGTGATTGGTATCCTGTAACAGGGATATCAATTTCCTTGTCAAAATGAACCTTTTTATTCAGTTTCATCAAATGCCTACGATTTCTTGCAATTGAACTTTTCGGTGTTTCTACAATAAAGGATCTCGGTCTTGAATCTTCCTTTATTATTTTGTCCTCGATTCCAATGTCCTTTACATACACAACTTCCCCTTCCCTTAGTGGAGGGAGATATTGCGCACGTTTAGACTTGTCGTAATTTTCTTTATGTACTTCTTTTCTTTTTCAAAACATTCTTCGAATTCACAAGCCTCGGTTCAAGTTCTTGCGGTATTGGGGGACTGTACTTTTAATTTGACGCCCGAATAACATTTGACTTGGCGAAAGTCCATTTTGTAGCTGCGTCGCCCGATACGTCAACATAGCTAAATATGGGTCTTGGCATGCATTCAACAGACGTTTAACGGTTTGCAGTGCGCGTTCCGCCTCTGAATTACCCATAGGATACCTTGAACTCGAGGTTACATGTTCAATACCGTATTCAGTACAAAACTGCCTGAAAATATCAGAAGTATATTGTGGACCGCCATCCGTGACTATGGTATCATACAGTTCATGTCGCGACAATATGGATTTGAAATGTCCTACGACAGCGAGCTGAGTTTAGCTAGTTCGATATAGCGGGAGTCATAATCTATCACCAACAGATATATAGAACCTCGCCAGTGAAACAAATCTGATCCTTATTTTGACCAACACCTTTCGGGAAAAGGCGTAGATCAATAAATGTAGAGCAAGGGCTAAAGAATCCGTTTGGTGGCTAGGAATAAGCAATGATATCAAATATCTTTTTAAAATGTGTGACATTTGCGCTAAGAGACAAAACGAAAAAAGAGAGCCGATGATAATCAACCTGTCATTCCTCATATCAACCCATTGTTGAGAGTAATTTCTGATTGAAATTTCCAATGTAATTTTGAAAAATCACATGACTTTGAATCAGGCCACCCATTTTGAACAAACTCAACTTTTTGCAAACATAGTCTGACCTTTGTTTTGACATTATTTCCTGCAGCCTTTTGTCTGTGGCTGGCAAAGCTTTCAAAATTAAATCAACATACAGCTCAGTCTCCGAGCAATTTTGACTATCCTTAAATGTCAAACTGTCACATGTTGGATGTCTGCTAAGTAGGTCAGGATTGATTATATATATATATATATATATATATATATATATATATATATATATATATATATATATATATATATATATATAATTCTTTACCAGGAACATGCAGGATGGAGTAGGAAACTTGCATCAATTCGCAATCTAAAACGTTGTATTCGTACCGGCAATTCACTTAAGTCTTTTTTGCCCAAGTAAGGGTACCAAAGGTTTGTGGTCAGTGTATATAGTGAAATATTTCCCTATCAATAGGTCCTTATGCTTTTCACACCAATAAGTGACCCCCAGAGCTTCCTTTTCTATAGTTGAATATCTTTGTTATCATTTATATTATAAATGTTTAATGTTGAGGAAGAATAAACTATTATATAAATATAATCTATAAATTAATACACTTTTCATTTGTTCCGATTAGACATTTACATTTAATTAACATTTTTATGTTTATTGTGTATGTGCAACTGTGTGCAAGTGTGTGTTGCATTAATTATTTATAGATAAATCAGCATAATGTTATTTAATAGTTAATGAATTATAATTGTTTGATGTTGAAGAGGAATGAAAAATTATATAATTTATAAATTTATACAATTCTCTTTTGTTTCATTCACGTATAATTAACATTTCATTTTATTGTATGTAATTGTAAATCAACATATACGTACAATGTAATTCTTTACTGAATATTTACTTTATTGTTAAATATTTGTGTTGTTTTTTGTGGTTTTTTTTTGTTTTTTTTTACAACATTTTAAATATTCTGTGATTTTAAATTTCGTACCGATATATTTGGAAAGATAGTTTTCTCAGTAATTGCAGTTTTGAATTAATAGGTATAACCTACATATGCTGTGAGGGCTGGCAATCCTGCAACTTCAAACAGCGATATTGAGAAGACGATGAAGGATTGGCTGCGGTATGCAAAAGACAGAGAGGATGGGAGGAGAAAGAGGATGGAGAAGAAGAAAGTAAGGGAGGCAAATGAGCATGACATTTAAAAATTGAGCAGCAATAGCACATAAAATTTGGAATATTTGTGACATAAGTGTTGTATATTATGTACATTTTTGGAGTCAGAATAAAAAGAATTGCACTAATTTTTGTTTTAAATTATTTAAGCTCAATCTGCCACAAAGTGAGAATATTTTGTGATCAATCATTATCTGTCATTCTTATGTTTAACCACAAACATATTTGAAGGAAACTTACTGAGTCAACTGTATGAGTATGAAAATATTTATGAAGTCCTACTGTAAGTGCAGGAAACCTTTTTTGGGTCAACATCGATTCAGTAAAGGTGCAACATCTGTGTTGGGCCAACGATAAAACCATATGTTGGGGCCAACAGTGGCCCCACTGCTGTGCCAATAAAACCATGTATTGTGCCAATGTTGGCCCCACTATTCGCCAAAAAAAGCATACGTTGGGCCAACGTTGGCCCCACTATTTGCCAAGAAAACCATACATTGGACCAACGTTGGCCCCACTATTTGCCAAGAAAACTATACACATCCGGAAATCGGGCGTTGGGCCAACGCTTAGCCAACCGTTTGGCCAACGTTGCCCCAATTAGCAAAAAGGCGTTTGGCCAACATTGGCAAACTTCTTTGGGCCAACACAAACATCTTTGTTGGCCCAACTGTTGGGTCAACATCTGTCTGCTATCTGGGTCATGGAAGGAAATTCCACTGGTGAAGTATTGTCAAACCAGCAAAATCGAAATCGACGACGCCGACGTCGCCTAAACACAATTAAGCGACAAGAAAGAACAACGCCAATGACGGGATTTTTCAGAGGAAATGCACACGCTGTGGTGTAAACTTCCCACATCAGGGCTCGTGTCCCGCATTTGGTAAAAAATCTAATGCTTGCGGGAAACAATTAAATCATTTCAAATCCGTGTGCAGAACAATCAAATCGGGAAATGTACGATTCTTCCAAGACAGTGACCTTGAGGAGATATTCGACGACGAATTGTTCGGATTAGAATTGAATTCAACAGAACTGAAAAGCAAAGTGAAGAATAAAAACGCGCGTGAAAATAAATATAAATAACAAAATCATGGATATTACCGTTGACACAGGAAGTACTCTGAACACACTGAATTTGAAGGATTATAACAGGCTAGATCCACGACCAAAGATGGAAAAATCAAAAGTGAAAGCATACGCCTATGGTCAGACACAGCCAATGAATTTTGTAGGAAAGTGTGTTTGTGAAATTGAAAGTAAAAACAAAATAACAACAGATTTTTACATAGTACAGCATGGGGAATCTTTGTTGTCTTACCAGACTGCAGTGGAATTAAATATTTTGTCAGAAATAAATGAAATGCACACGACAGCGCAGGACATTGTGGACAAATATTCAGATCGTTTAAAATTAAGCTTCACATAGATCAGAATGTAACCCCTGTTGCCGAGACACACCGCCGGATTCCGTTCCACATGAGGAAAAAAGTGGAAGACGAAACTGAACGGCTGGAATGGGAGGACATTATTGAGAAATCTACCGGTCCTACCCCATGGGTGAGTCCTATCGTATGTGCTCCAAAAAGAAATAATAACATAAGCTTGTGCGTTGACATGCGCGAATCTAATAAGGCAATCGTACGAGAGAGACATGTGACACCTACAATTGACGAAATTCTCGCAAAAATGAACAATGCGAAATATTTCAGTAAGCTGGACTTGAATCAAGCATTTCATCAAATCACACTTGCTGAAGTATCAAGGTATATTACTTCGTTCTCTACGCAGATTGGATTATGGCGATATAAAAAATTGAACTATGGTGTATCAGCAGCACCTAGAAATTTTCCAGAATGAGATACGCCAAGCGTTTAACGGATTACAAATCGTGATGAACATTGCAGATGACATTATTTTGTATGCCGAAGATGAAGAAAGTCATGATAAGTTTCTTGAAGCTTTGTTCCAGTGACTAAGAGAGAAAAATCTGACTCTGAACAGAAAGAAATGTACGATCAAAGTGAATCAGATTAAGTTCTATGGATACATATTCTCTGACTAAGGAATATCACCAGATCCAGACAAGGTGGAAGCTATCAAGAAACCAGCAAGCCCAACAAACGTAGCAGAATTACGGAGTTTTCTGGGCATGACAAATTACGTGTCAAGATTCATCCACGACTATTGCACATTGACCTAGCCATTACGAAAAATGACTCAAAGAGGAATTAAATGGCAATGGACAGAAAACCAGGAAAGTGCTTTCGTCAAACTGAAAGATGCATTGACTAGTGACACTGTAATGTCGTACTATGATCCGAATATAACAGCTCGAACTTACTGTTGACGCAAGTGGTGCAGGAGTCGCTGGAATATTGAGCCAGGATAATAAGATAATAGCTTACTCTAGCAAAGCCTTGACACCAGTTCAACAGCGCTATTCTCAGTCAGAAAGAGAATGCTATGGGCTTGTTGTATCGATTGAACATTTCAAAATGTACCTGTACGGGAAAACTGTTCAAACTGATTACAGATGCCAAGAGTCTTGAAGCAATCTTCAATCATCCAAAATCGAATCAGCCACTGAGACTTGAAAGGTGGAGACTTCGACTTGTTGGATATGATTTCCACGTACAGTACAAGAAAGGTTCTGAAAACCCTGCAGATTTTATGAGTCGACATCCTCTTGAAAATACTGCAGAAGAAGATACTATTTAGTCAGTTTTAGCTGAACAATACGTGCAATTTGTATCTGAATGTGCCGTACCCAAAGCTATGACGTTAAATGAAATAGCATCCGCGACAACAGAAGATAAACTGTTGCCTACAGTGATAGAATCGGTTAAAACAAATCGATGGAATAAAGAAATCCGCAAGAAAAGCAAAAACTATGAACTTTTCTTTAGAATTCGAGAAGAATTGACAGTGGTCTATATTGGACACCATACAGTTCTCTTACGCTGGCACGCGTCTAGTCACACCTGAAAACATGCATCAGAAAGTCATTGACATTGCCCAAGAGTCACACAGCGGATTATTCAAAACAAAACAATTGTTACGGGAAAAAGTCTGGTTCCCACTTATTGATGGAAAATGTGAAAAAACTGTGAAATCTTGTATGACTTGTATGAGCATTGATCCACGAAATACAACTGAACCAATGAAGTTGTGCAGTCTACCAACATGAATTTGGGATGAAATCAGCGTTAACCTGTACCAAACTCACACATGTATCTTATGGTAGTGATTGATGACTACAGTAGATATCCGTTTGCAGAAACATTGCAAAATATTTCAGCCGCAGCAGTCATACCGAGACTGAGGAATATTTTCTCTATGTTCGGCCCAGTATCAGTTGTCAGAACTGATAACGGACCTCCATTCCAAGGACGTGAATTTGCAAATTTTGTCTCAGAAATGGGATTTAAACACAGACGGACTACTCCCTTACATTCTCAGGCAAATGGAATTGCAGAACGCTTTATGAAAACGCTGACAAAACCTGTTCTTGCTTCGCATGTTCAAGGACAAAACTTGAAAAAAGAACTCAATACGTTCCTAATGAATTACCGTTCCGTTCCACATAGCAGTACAGGTGTTCCGCCAAGTACTCTAATGTATGGTAGGAATATTCGCACCAAGTTACCAGAATTTTGCCCAGAGAAACCAGACAAATACGTACGAACACGCGATGAAAATCCACGTACAAAAAACAAACTGTACTCAGACAAAAGGAAAAGAGCGAAATATGTAAACATGAAATTAAGTGGGTGACAACGTATTATTGATGAAAAAGAAAGAAAACAAAACTACCACACCATTTATTCACACACCAGGTGTTGTGGTTAGCAAAAAGGGATCTATGATAACTGTTAAACACGGGGATAAATTCGTTACACGAGACGTGTCGCATTTCAAACCAATCTGGAAGCCACCACGTGCACCACTGGCACCGCAACCGCAGGTTCAAACTTCGCCGCCAAAACCTGTATCTCAACAACCACCGAAACTGCCCGTTGCAGACCATCCACAACCCATCCACCAGAGACCAAAACGAACCAGAAACAAACCTCTACGCTATCGTTGATTTGGATTTAACTGTTCTTAAATACTGAAACCGTAATTTCGTATTACAGTATACTTAAGCACGAATACTGGAATTTATAATCAGTGATTCATTCTGTGTAATTTCATTCATATAATAATGGAATTAGTTAACAAAATAATCGGAACATAATTGAAATTAAATTAGCCTATAAGTGATAAAAGACCAGAAAAGAAATACCAATTAACTTATAATTTCACAGCCAGAAACATTACAGACTTGCCACCCAGTGATAATTACAGTTTGGATATCACATTCCTCTATACAAAGTTTACTAGGTTGATAACAAATGAACTAACACTCTTGCTTTGATAACTTTTCACATAAATAACAAGTCTACGTGAGAACATTTAATTTAGAGCATGAGAACTTTTTAGAAACAATGACAGAAACGAAATGACATTTAAATGTCTTATTATTTTAACATGATTAGATTTTAAATGTATGAAGAAAAGATGGGACTATAAAAAAAAGATTTAATGTAGAATAATTTTGATTACTGAAGATACATTTCTCATATAATTTTCGAGTACTATCATCTATTAAGATTTTTTTATTAATTTCAGAAACTGATTTTCAATTTTAAAAAGAATAGCTGGGATGTAGTATCCATACGATATATGATGACGTAGATATATGTATCATGTTACATAGTTATACACCCTATATTGCCTCTTACATAGCACGCTTGTAGTGAATAAATGTACAAAACAGACACTTGTGTTGCTCTCTGGGTTCTCGGCCCCCAGGAATGTTAGCGGATATTACAATTCCCATGAAACTGCGTACACTGTATGGCCTTAACCTTGTCTGGGTCTGCGGCAATGCCGTCCTGACCGACTATATGACCAACAAATTTGACTTTTGTTTGCTTGAACATACACTTGTCTACGTGTTGACGGTTAAATTAGCTACTTCTAGTCTAGGTAAGACCGTCTCAAGTCTCGAGTCATGCTCTTCACTTCGTCCGTCCGTAGACTAGAATATCGTCAGTCAGGCATAAGACTCTGTCTATACCCTCAATGATTAGTGACATACGCTTCTGGAAATATTCAGAACTACTACTTTAACCCCATCGGTAATCTTTTGAAAGCCAAACTACCGAACGGCGTTATGAATGTTGTTAGTAATAGGCTGTCGGGAGGCTAGATTTATTAGCCAAAAACCACTGTTGTCGTCTAGCTTACTGAAATACTTAGCACCTGCTAACCTTCCCAAACTTTGATCTATGATCGGCAAAGGAAAGTTTTAGCGACGTACGTTTTTATTCAGCTGTGTAAGATCAACGCAGATTCTTACGTTACCGTCAGTTTTGGGTACACAGACTATACCTGCACACCAGTCAGTGCTTTGATCAACTTTGAAAATTACACCTGACTTTTCCATTTTTTCAAGTTCTGCTTTGACTTTTGGAGGCAATGGAATAGGTACACGTCGCGGTACAGATAGAGCATACGGTTTCGCTCCTTCTTTAAAAGAAATACGGTATTCCCCATTAGGATGTGCCTGTTTAACAGATTGCACCGAGATGACTTGATCTATGTTTAGTTTGACTAGGTTTGGATTCATAATTGCAGGTCGTCCTAACAGACTGCGGTCAATGCCACGCACGACAAATATTTCCTCTACATTGTACATGTTTTTATTGGATAATGTTTCATTCAATTTCTTGTTTCCAGGGCCAAATAACTTTTTATTTGTTTTCCTTAAATTTGGCTTTCCAAGAGACAAGTTTACCGACTCAGGTATTACTGTTACATCAGCACCAGTGTCTATCTTAAAACAGACTAGCAAATGTCTCACCTTTAGCTTTGCTGTCGACGGACCGTCACCACTGTCAACCGTGCCAAGAAAATCACTATTTTCCGCGAGTTCATTTAGTGTTTTTGTCTTGCAGCACACAGAAAAATGATCCCGTTTTCCGCACTTTAAACAGTTTTTCCCTTTTGCCGGGCACTTTCCTTCAACATGCGTTCTGTTGCACCTTGTGCACTGTTTTTGTCCCTTAATAGGATGTTGCAGTTTGCGGAGTTTGTCTTGACTGGAGGTTTTGGGCATGTCTGGACTGAAATTCATCTGCTTCCTATGTCCTTTGGGAGGCTGTTTTGGTCTAGCACCACGATTGATTTCGTCCGCCGAGCCATGTCCGTTCTCACGCTGGATTTTTACCCGACTCTTAACAACTTCACTTTGTCTAGCCATTAGCACAGCTTTGTCAAGAGTCAGTTCTGCTTCTAATTGCATTTTCTCCGACAGGTTTGCGTCTGATATTCCTATAACAATTTTGTCTCTTATTTCGTTCGTTTTTCGTCACGTTCGCCAGGAAAGTCACAGTTCTCCGCCATTTCATATAGAGATCGTATAAAAGACGCAACAGTTTTACCCTAGTGTTGTCGCCTTTTAATGAAACTTTGGTCGTTCGTGAATGACATTTTTCTTCGGGTTGAAACGCCTGTCGAATTCTTCGACCACTTTGTCGGATTTCTTTTGATCGTCGGCTGAGAGGTTAAACGGTTTTAGCAAATTGTCCGCACCTTTACCCATCGTGTAAATTAATGTGGCAACCTGAATGTCCCCACATCTTTGTGCAGTTTTGAGGCTGCTAGTTCTTTAGAACAAAAACCCCTGCTTCTATTCATCCCACCTGTTTGGCTGAGTGAAATCGAAATTTTCTGGTAGCGATAGCTTAGCCATTTTGCTCTGCACTTTGAACAGCAGTGTTTATTTAATTCAAACAATTTATCGTAAAAACTGTCCACCAACAATTTGAAGAAAATAATCTGTTATTTACAATTGAATGTAAGTCTTCTGTTTATTTACAATTTAATGTAAGTTCGACAGATTTCACTTTACAATTTAATGTAATTCCGCCGCTTTTGATTTACAGTTTAATGTAAGTCCACATTGTGTCCTTTTATCCCACCTCTGACACCATATTATGTTATCAATATATGTATAACATTGCAGAACTGTTTTATGCTTTATTGTGCATCATACAAGAGCATTACTGACTGTTCACAACAGCACATTTATAATATATAGTAATGGAACAATAACTCTTACACAACATACAGCTCATGATATATAGTGTTGCGTCCCTTGATACATGTAATAAGCAGTTACACAACACTTATCAGTCCGAGTTTGGTGCTGGACAAAAAATAAGGTATGAAAATTACCAGACAGAAATATATGAAAATTAACAAAGGGCAATAACTAAAAAATGAAATGCAGAACGAAGGTTCTTGTGCACTGCACTTCTCTTTTATAAGATCTATCCACATATGAAGTTTCAAGCTGATAGCTCTGATAGTCTAAGAGTTATGACTGACCGGACAAAAATTAAGTATGAAAAATCAACAAAAGTCAAGAACTCAAGAATGACGAAGTGCAGAGTAATTATTCTTGTGCCATGTATTTCTCCTCATTGAGATCTATCCACCTATGAAATTTCATGTTGATACATTAGTTTTTGAGTTATGGTCTGGACAAAAAGCGACGGGCATGCTGATGGATAGACAAACAAATATATTTTCCAAGGAACATGAAAATCAAGAATTAATCTCCGCAGTTGGGTATGACCCCAGTTGAAAAAGCTTTAATTAGTGATATATCCTGACACAGAAACCTCTGCAATAATGATGTATTTTTTCCAACAGCTAAATGTAGGGTTGATTTATTTAAGAACTATTTAAGTAGGGTTTAGCAAGAGAGCGGAGAGGCTTGGATGATGGAATCCAAAGAAACTCAAAAGACGTACATGCAGATTTCACACTGTGAGGCAGCTGATGCATATGATAACACATGGTGCCATTTGAAATTATCAATTTGTCTTTAGCTGATCAATGAAAATACAGCTATCATCAAACGTGGAATGACAATACAATACGACTGACAAAGACCATTTTCTGCAAAGCCGGAATGAGAAGTTTATGCAAATGAGTATAGAAAGAATTAGGCTATATGTTTGGTAAGCCATACATATACTTCAGTTTCCTGAGTATATGTATATTTCAAATACGAAATAAGAATCTTTAAATCTTTTCCCTTAATAATAATATTTATTATCTGCTTTCACATACATTCAAACAATACATTCGACTGATAACATCATTAATAGAGTTTATTTTCATTTATTCACCAAAATAGAAATGTGTATATCTTTAAGAGTATAAAAACTCTTTCAATATTTATGGCATTGTTATTATCGTATTTTATACGAGACGATACATGTAAGAAATAGCCTAGGTACGAGAGGACGTGGTACGGCTGAAGCAAAATCATGCCCCCGAAGGGAAAAGCGGCTACCAAGGTTATTAAGAAAGTAGCGCAAAATGTCATCCATCCACCATACATGAGGGCAACTATACCAGCAGGGGGAGCAGTTGCTGGCCCACCGCTAGGACCGCAGTTAGGACAGGTAATAGTAAACAAAATCTGCAGATTACAGTGAAGTGTTCTAGTATTCGGATGTAACAAGCTAACGGACATAATAAAAAAGAAATTTTTCATTTCCATAGGACCCAAATTTAAATTTAAAAAATGTCGCCTACGTTCGGAAATACCAATTCATTGAATGCAGCAATGACTGGGTTGTACACACTGATAAATGCTCAGATTAACGGAACAACTTCCAAGAAGATACTAAAAGACATGGGATTCAAGAGGCTTTCCCAAAATATAAACTCGCATATAAATTGTTACTGTAAATCTAGCTGCATCAGGGCCCTGGCTGCATCAACAAGGAAATAGTAAAATGTCATTGAATTTATATGATTTTTTTATGATGAATTGTCTATTTTTTACCAAATAAAATCATTCTATCAAACTTAATAAATGTGATGACAAGAAGAATTTTGGCAATATTGTATTTAAGATTTTTTATTATAGCAGCATCTCTGGTTAGAAAAATGGTAGGGTTTTTTTATGCAACATTTATACCATGGCTACAACACAAATACTAAACAAAATTTGAAAACTTGCATGGAATAATGGGAATTTGATAAATCTTTCAAATCATGTTCATGATGATTGTGTATAAAAAAAACAGCATGAAAATGAATAAAACACACCTAATAATTCCTATAAACAGTTTGCAATGATTGCAGATTTGCCTAAATTCAAATTTTCTAGTCGGTGTACATTGGATAATTTCAGTTAAAGTAACAGATAAACATTGGAAATACTTTCCTCTTTCTTTCTTTTTTATATCACATTAACCATAAATACAGTATACAAGCTTTAAATTGGGTACCTCCAGAACAGTAAGCCCTTGATTCATGATTGGTTAATATAGATAACATACCATAACATTCAAATTGATGCTGATAATATTTAGAGAACTGTGGCTGCATTGTACATAAAACTAGAATGTTTTAATTTTCCCATGGACTTCTTTTTGTCTAATTCAAAATATAGCTAAGTGTTAGAAAATGAACAAATGAATTTCAGTAACAGTAGTTTGCTGCCTATTGCATTTCACTAATATAGTTTAAATGTTGGTATTTATACCTACTGTGAGCATAGATTAGGGAAAACATAATCAGAATAAGCTAAGCAAATTAACAATATTGATAACTGATAGACAGTATGTAAACATTGTATTATTTTCATTGCAGAGAGGGGTACAGATTGGAGCATTCTGCAAACAATTTAATGATATGACAAGCAATATAAAGCCAGGAGTACCTATCCCAACTGATATATTGTTAAATGTAAGTATAAGGAATGGCTCCTCAAAGCCTAAGTGAATAATACCAGCAAATGCAGGCAGCCTACATTTAAGGAAGTGTGCATGTAAGGACGTGGTAATGTTTGAAAAAATCTTAGTTCACGTGTCATGTATGATTTTCACATACCTAAACGGTCTCTTCAGCTACTTCTGTTTTAACTTTTACCCTGCTTTTTGTAAGGGTTTTTCGCTCAGTGATCACTGCAGACATGATTGTCCTGTACTTATTTGCAGTCTGATAATGGTCTGCACTGGTCATTGAGCTTAGTTTCTTGATAACCCTATAAATGATAAATTGGTTATTTCCAAATTTTAGTCCATTTTGAATATTTAGCAGACAAGGGTTAAATTGTCACATTATGTTGTATTATGAGATATTTATATTCTATTGAATCAAATAGCTGAGCATTTACAAAACAAAAAGAAGACATCATTGAAGTGAATATGAGTCACAAAGAGAACGTTGAGCCCAGTATTGTGTGGAACACATGAGAAATTACACTAGTACTAACAACCTGTGTTTTATTCATTTCGGCCGTCGACTGATACTGTTGGACAACAGTTGTCATTAAAAAATATGCATAAGACAGACCACAGTTAAATATTACAAATAATTAAAATGAAGTTACAGTAAAATTTTGATCTCCAGTCTCTACATAAGTAAATATTGCTTTTAGCTTATATCATTTTATATTTACAGCCAGATAGAACCATAAGTATAACCTTGCACAAACCTCCAGCATCATATCTGCTAAAACTGGCTGCTGGGGCTAAAAAGGGCACAACAGGAAGTATGTCATTTTTACTGTACATAATTTCTCCAGTAGTAGTACTGCCCTACTTATGATAAATTTAAGACACAAGATAAAAGCCAGCTTTATATTTTAGAAAATAGAGCATCGTTCTTAAACTTACCGGTATATTAAAATTGTGTATCATTTTCTTGAAATTGAAATAATTATTGATACATTTTGTAATGATTATGTAAATATGGCAGTGAAGACCAAGTTATTCATTATACAATGTTGAGAAACATTTTTTTACAGTAATCCTGGCTTATACACCTTTTGGCAGCAAAAAATAATTTCTTTAAGCACTTAACTTCCAGTTTTAGAAATGTGTCAGGTACTTGTATAGATACATTTCTGTAGGAGCAAAACAAAACGTAAGTATTTTCTAAAACAAGATTATATCAATGGCTACCTGATTATCTAAGACTCAGGTATGTATTTTGTAAGATTTTCACTTATTTGGACAAATTTTCTGTTTATATCAGGTTTCCTCAAACACTTTATATCACAATTTCTTGTGCTTATGTAAAGACTTCAGTGTCTTGTTTCTTTAAACTTTGGCTACTTTAAAAAGAGATTATTATTACACAGTAACTTACCTTATTATTTTACAGAGGATGATGTTGCAGGGAAAGTAACATTGAAACACATATATGAAATAGCCAAAGTAAAGATTCAAGATCCTGTGTTTAGAGGGAGTACTCTAGAAGATGTGTGTAAACAAGTGATAGGATCAGCTCATAGTTTAGGCATAGAAGTGGTAAAATCTCTGGACCCAGTGGAATATGGGGAATTTTTAAAAGAAAGAGAAGAACGATTGAAAGAGTTTGAACTAGCTCTTGAAGAAGTGAGGAAGTCAAAGTTGTTACGATTATAGTTCGGTGTGATTGTAAGAATGATTGTGTACATACATAGTGATAAGTTTTTGCCGTGGATAATTCATGTTTTTACAGTGAGAAAATAAAATGTTTTATACTGTATGTTCTTTTCTCAGCTATATATTGTTCCAAAACTCAATGAGCAGTGTTTTCAGATTTGCATAAGTATTTACAATTTTTCCCTTATAACTGATCTCAGACAGAGCATCAAAATGTCATTTGCCCCTCGCCTCAGGCTCTGATTCCAGTGGGGAAGCAGTCAATGGCTTGTGGAGAGATTGGTAAGTAAACTGGTTGTATACCCAGGAACACATATGGTGGACTGACTGCCAGGATAGGACCAAAGAGGTTGAAATTGGCATTAAAGCCCAGTACAAACAAAATTCTACAATATCTATGATTTTGATGTCAATGTAAAAGATCTGGGAGCTACTTGAAAACCTTAAAAGATATGAAAACAAGAGCTGTCACTGGAAACTGACATATGCACCCGAAATGTATCTTTGAATTGAAACTGGTGTAAATATATAATTAAATATGCCTGTGGAAAAAGATCAGACAAACATGAACTAAAGGTAAATGGTAAAGTAATGTTTTACTGCTTCAGATTCTTATATGAAGGTTGAAGACATAATTATTCAGTGAAATAGAAAGCTGTGAGTCTAGCCTTGAATACTAACAATATTGTTTTATTCCCAACCCCTACTGATGTTTTATACATGTATATAATAAAATCCCCCAAGCGGTTTTGGAGATGTAGCTTGGACAAGATTATAGAAGTAATAGTAAAAAATAACTAAGGGCCCATAACACTGCCAAAAATAATCCGACCAGAAACTCGACGATATGCACAGCTAGGTTTGGTGACAAACATTCCTGTGTAGTTTCAATGAAATCCTCCAGTGGTTTTGGAGATGAAGCATTTGCAAGATTTTAATATAGAAGTTTGAGTAAAAAATGCCTAAGTGCCCATAACTCTGCCAAAAATAATCTGAGCTTCTGACAATATGCACAACTAAGCTTGATGACAAACACTCCTGTTAAGTTTCAATGAAACCCCTCAAGCGGTTTTGGAGATGAAGCGAGGACAAGATTTTACCGGACAGATGGATAGACAGACAGTGCAATTACTATATGCCTCCCTTCAGGGCCATAAAAAGATTTCTTGAAGCAAGTTTGATTTTGAAATTTGGGTAATTTGTTCACAAGCAAAAGAAAGTGCCTTGCTTGAAGGTCAAAATCTGGATCGTAAGTTTTAATAACATTCCACCAACTACAGAGAGAAATGATTTTTGGATGTTGTGTCAACATTGTCATTCATGATCAAATTCTGAAGCTTTTCTGTCACAAGAACAGTAACATAAAATGTATTATATGAAAGTCAAAGCTTGAGAATCATAATGGTATATGGCAGGACTTTACACAACTGATGCATGATAAACAACATACCAGTTGTGATTTGGCCTTAATTACAGTTAATCTGCCTAAATTACAAATCTTATATGTCTTAATTATGGTTTATCTCCCTTAATTGCAGTTTATCTGCCTAAATTACAAAGCTCATCTGCCTTAATTGCAGTTTATCTGCCTAAATTACAAAGCTTATCTGCCTTAATTACAGTTTATCTGCTTAAATTACAAAGTTTATCTGTCTTAATTACAGTTTATCTGCCCAAATTACAAAGGTCATCTGCCTTAATTACAGTTTATCTGCCTAAATTACAAAGCACATCTGCCTTAATTACAGTTTATCTGTCCAAATTACAAAGCTCATCTGCCTTAATTACAGTTTATCTGTCCAAATTACATCCCTCATCTGTCTTACAGTTTATCTGCCCAAATTACAAAGCTCATCTGCCTAAATTACAGTTTATCTGCCTAAATTACACTTTTCTCTATGACATAGCTTATCTGCCTTAATTACAGTTTATCTGCCTTAATTGCAGTTCATCTGCCTAAATGACATAGCTTATCTGCCTTAACTACATAGTTTGTCTGCCTAAACTGAGGTATCTGCTACAAGGTTTACCATTTTGCATTCATAAAAATCTACTCACTGACAGTTTTACTACTTCTTTAGTTTAAACTTATTTATTTTACATCTTGCAACTTATATTAATCCCTCTCTATGACTGCTTCGTGGGTTCAAACCAGTACTCGTACCAAAAGTGAGGAATGTGTAAAGTCACTGGAGACTCTCACCCCTGATGGGATTCGAACCAGAAACTTCCAGGTCAGGAGTCTGGCACTCTAATCCCTTGACCACTGTTCCTCCTTATTACTTTGTTGGCTGCCTTCTGATGTTTTAGCCAATTTGTTGCCACCTGATACTTACCAGAATGAATAACATTATCGAAATTTACATTTAATTACTGTTCCTAACACCACCTAAATATCAGTTTGTGAGCTCAGCTAGATGGGCAGGAATGGACTAATGTGGATGACATACAACTCTTCAGACATATAACAGAATTTCAAAAACTATGAGAAATTACATTAAAAAGAGTTTTGTACATTACACATGTATAAAAATAACTGGAAAACGACAACTGCTGGAAAATTGTGGAAATGACAAATCTAGCTTTTTCACACTACAAAATACTTATCTAAAGTTTTTTGCTTTCAAGATATTTCCATTACTCACAATAATAACCCAAAACTCTTTTAATAATCAATATGAAAGATAACTTTATTCTTTAAGTAACTCTGTCAAATTGTACATTTTGATTGTGTTACTGCTCTACGAACAGGATGTCGGGGGTCATAGTATAAATATTACTACTACAAAATTTTTAAAAAGGAAAACGAAATACAAATTCATTGTATTTATTCACAAATCTAATTTACATAAATCTCTGATGTCGGCCTGGAAGTTTTTTCTTCTCTTTCTTAGCATTCTTTTTCAGTTTCTTGCTCATATACTGATCAACTTTCCCTGATTTCTGTAACTCTTTGAATTTCTCTGCCAGTTCTAACTTCTTTCTCTCAGCTGTAAAATTAACAATATATATGAGTCTTGTTACTTTAAAATAAAATCTACATTTGAGACTTACGGCCAAGGAAACTAAAGCTTTCTATGTAAATTTATCTACCCAGTCTAATGCAAACTGTTGTATATATTTTGCTGAAATACTTATATTTTAAGTTGATATGTTGTTTCCTCATTAACATCAATTTAATAAATGACCTAGTTTCAAGTTGCAAAAAGCTGTGCAAGGACTGCTGTATCCCCGCTACAAGTGTTTTGTAAAGTTTAAAGTAGTCTAAGAAACATAGTATTGCATTTATATGGCACTGGATTGTGCAAAAGCTTTAAGTATTGCAAAGACAACATGAAACTGAAGCCTTGAACAAATGTCCTGCAAATGTGACCTTGTCCTTGAACTGACGTGGCTTGGTTATGCCTTCTAAACATCTTCTCAATGAGTTACACATTTGACTAAAGTTGATTCAAAGGTATAGGAAATATTGAGCAGACACAAAATTGAAAGCTGAAACAAATGACAATCAAGTGACCTTGACCTTGAATTGATATGACTGGAAACGAAAATGTTACAGACGGATGGACAAAGCCATTCCTATAACCCTCCTGCTTCATGGCAGAGGATTAAAAAAAACAGCTTCATAAATTCAGCAACAGGTTAGAACCAAATCGTCTGTGTAAGCAATGAGAAAGAAAGAGGGTAGAATTAAGACAGCTATCTTTATTTAAACTTTTCATTAACTACCCTACTGGGACAAAGTTTTGACTTTTTTATACAACACTTCAAAGTTTAAAAACAAGTGTGTTTTACACCAGTCTACAACTTACATTTCTTGAGGAAGTATGGTGTTTTTCCTTCTTTCACCAGTTGTTTTTCTTTCTCTTTCCACTGTTGTTCCAGCTCTAACTTCCGTCTCTTCTGCTTCTCTGACTGCTCTTGTTGATTCTTAAGGCAAAAAGAATCTCATATAAACATTGTTACTACACATAAGATGATAGTCCATACTTTACACTATTACTAGTACAGAAGTTTTCAAGCATCAAAAATGAAAACATAGTTGACAAAATAAAAATGAATTTTGATATGAAATAATAAATAT
The DNA here is from genome assembly GCA_012932295.1 of Cyclina sinensis. Lineage (NCBI taxonomy): Eukaryota > Metazoa > Mollusca > Bivalvia > Venerida > Veneridae > Cyclina > Cyclina sinensis. The sequence continues at coordinate 3,284,632 of JAAONU010000011.1, forward strand.
CTGATGAATTAAAGGGTATGAAGAACTGTCGACTGAAAACAACAGACAAAAACTGCAAAACATACATTTCAGTCAGCCGAAGGTAAAGGTAAAGGTTTCTTATTTAACAGTGGGTAATCAACGGAAGTCCCCACCATGGTGTGAATGGAACAACTTATTTCCAGAAGAGCCCATGGTGTGCGTATTTTACCTCCCCAATCCCCAGTCTAGGCCGATACTGCTTGAAACAGTACCAGGTTAGGTTACCACCCAGTCCTGGGAAATCAGTCAGTAACTCAGTTGCTACCCAGACTCGAACCCGGGTCTCTAGCTTTGTAGCCCAATGCACAAACCACTCGGCCATCTAAAGTCTTTACCACTATATTCTAAAGCATAGCTTCATTTCAGATGGCTATACAGCATCCCTTGTCAATATCAAAGGAAAAGAAAATATCTTTAGTTGTATGATCAATCGAGAGACATTGGGTGCATTAAAATGTAGCACACTTTTCTCTGATAATATATACACTAGTAGATCAATAAATTTCCATTTTAAGTTTTAATATATCAAAAAGAACTTACCATTCTACTTAGTAATTTTTCCAATTCTTTCTTTTTGTTTTCATCCTTTGTCTTCTTCATCTTTTTCTCTACAAGCTGAGAATGTACAGGGAAATGAGAGAAGAAAATTTAATGTTTGAAAATATCTTTTTCACAATAACTGCAGAGACTGGTTTAGGTAGTTAACTCTTTTTTCTTGCAGTGACTGGTTCCCACAAGTCTGACCAGTACTTGTGCCAAAGGATGGAACATGGAAGTGATTGTCAATATCTATTTATAAGACTTAAATTCACAAAGTCCTGGACAGCAGTCGAGTTTTCCCCGTATAAAACAAAGGCACTATTCATTTCAAATTTTGATCTATCATAATAATTACCATGAGATATGAAGATAACAACCTATCAATCAATGCTTTCAAGTACTTCGAATACAAAAATGTATTCTTTTTAACTTCAAAATACTAGGATAAGGTACAGGAAACAATTTCTTACCAACTTCTCTTTACTCTTTATATCATCCAGAAAAGAATAATTTTTCATAAAATGTCTGTCCTGAAATTCTCCAGACAGGTCATCAAATCTTGGGTCACGACGAACCTGTAAATATAAACATGTATTGGTAACTCAGTCTACTAAAATTCTGTGAAGGAAGAAAACATTACTTAGTGTTATTTTACAGCAAGGTTTGGTTTATTGGAGTCGCTGTGGTCATATCCTGGCAGTCAGTCCACCTAACCAGTGTTCCCGAGTATTCAACCAGTTTACTAACAAATTTTTCCACAAGTGACTGACTACTTACTCACTTGCTTCAGAGGTGAGGGACAAATGACCTCTAGACGCATTGTCTGAGATCAATTATCATGGAGAAATTCTGCTGGACCTGATGGGGACTGAACCGGGAACTTCAGGATTCACAAATGATTGAGCTAGTTGGACCAGCTTCGTTTTAGAGCAAAATCTGTCATTAAAATCAATACTGAATGACTGAAATCAATAAAATTTGAGACTTTTTACATAAACTTTTGACAACTTGACATTTTCCACAGAACATGTATCACTGCCAAAGTCTTTTTTACCATTTCATCAGCTTTGAAATACTTCTGTAAAATATATAACCTTTTCTTTTGCAACTTCTGCATGTCGTATAACAGGCACTCTTTTCTTTGCCGATATTTCCATAGGTCTGAAACACAATATACATATGTGTACATTTATATTTCCTTACGTATTAAGGTCCCTTCATTTCTACATTACTGATTAGCAAGATACAGAAACACTGTTTGTCGTAAAAATCAAACAGAAAATCTTGAACATAATAAGTCTTTTCTTATCATCTAAATTATACTTAATCCAGGAGGTTATTTCTGTGCAAAAAAAAAAAAGAAAGAAAAATTAAAATTGGCACACATCAATTTAAACTGTTTTACTGGTACATTTTCCTACAACATTGCAAATAATATGATAGACTTTTATCATACTAGTGTGATAACAAATCTATTATAAAAACGTTTAAAAATATCATCAATATAGGATAACAAATAACAAAATGTAGCAATTTTCTAAACTATTTATTTTTTATGAAACCCATACCTGTTTTTATTTGCTCTTTTAAACACTCTCTGTTTCTTGTCTTCAAACTTATCACCATGCATTACTTTATTAAACCTGCAATACATAGGAATAATGACATGTACCATGTTCAAGTATGTAGCCGGTCTAAATGAAAACGAACGGTACTTGGATTAATTTATTTCAATCCCTATCCCTAAACAAAATACCTAAAATCTTTAAAACAGGATCTATATTACACAACAATATGCACATCACCTAAAGCCATATACCGGTATATACTCTGGCATCTGGAACCATGCATTAACTTTTAACAGGGTATCCAAACAAATGCCTCATTAGAAACAGAAAGCAGGAGTATACGTACATTTTCAGTCCAAGTTTCTCCTTTATTTTCATCAGGTCTTCCAATGGGACATTAGCTAACTCTAAAACAAGTAGAAAAGCTATCTTTATGACTTTTGTTCTATGTATTCTCCCAATACATAACAAAATCTTTTTTTTTACACAACCATGATCAAACACTATCAGAGATTCCATTTAAGGAAGATCAGTCTTTTTATTGAGACTCTTACAAAGGAACTGCAGTCAAAGATTTGAACTTCACCTCTCATATGATATGTTTCCATATAGGGAAGAAATTCAAAAAAGAAAGTAACATTCAAATATAAGTTAAAGTTTTTAATTACGTTAGATTTTTAAGAAAAAAATCAATATTTACCACTGTACTAATGACCTGGAAGACTTACCTTTCTTCAAAGCATCCTGAAAAATATATAAAGGGAGTATAGTTAAAGGCATATTATTCAGATTACTTGAAATGGACAACTGCGAAGATTTTACCAGGGCCTCAATTAAGGCCCTGATTTTACCAAAATCCATGAGGAAAAACAAATATCTATGATAACTTTCTTTCTACAGAATGGAAGAAGTGCTTTAATTTAGACTTACAATGTACAACAGTCTTTCTTAAAGTCAATGATATTCAGTAAACAGATAAAATCTAAAATATTAAAGAAAAGGGTTCAAATGCAAACAATATTCTCTGACAATAAATGTCTGCTTTGTCTTATTCCATAAGAGAAAATACTTACAAATTCATCTTCGACTTGATCAGCAGTCTCTTCACCACCACCACTTTGCCTACCATCACCATCACTATCATCAATCAAATTATTATCTTCATCATTGCTTTGATTGTCATTCTGTTCATCTGGTTTATCACCATCAATGACATTACCTTCATCACTTGAATCACTATCTTCTGATGTAAAATCTTTACCAGGAATTGTCTGACCTTTCTTCTTATTTTGGTTATCTATTGGTTTAGAATTAGTCTTACTGATAAGGTTTATGTCTGTCTTTCTGCCTGATGCTAATTCATTTTCTGTATTTTCCCCTAAACCATCGTCATTTTCAATAGAATCATCACTGTCATCATCATCATCATCATCATCATCATCATCTGTTGAAGAACTTTCACTGTCATCTTTGTTTGTATCTGTATCTCTTACTTTTGAGCTCCTTTTAAATTCAGTCTGTATATCTAGATTCATTACATCATCACCATTTTCATCATCACTATCATCATCACTGTCATCATCATCAGTATTGGAGTGTTTAACAGATACAGATTTAGTTATATCTAAACCATCTTTGCTAGAGAGTGTTTTCAATTTGCTGATGTTCTGTATCTCTACATCATCAGTTACTCTCTTCTTCATTTTCACTGTCATCTTCATCACTATCATCATCACAGACACTGCTGTCTTCTAGATCTTCCTTCTCTGCCTGCTTAACTTCCTTTTCAGTGATGTTCATATCAAATTCATCATCAGAGTCACTTTCTGTTTCCAGCCTGTCATTTACAGAAACTGGTTTCTTGTTGACATTTTCTGTAACCTTGTGATATCTGATGTTATCTTTAGATCTTAATATCTCCTCTGAACCAGAATCATCACTTTCTGAACTGTTATCCTTACTTATGTTTAACTGTTTCTGTTGAAGTTTTCTTCGCTTTACTGGAGAGCAAAACTGTTCACAATCTGCATCTTTCTTTGCTTTATTTCGTTTTGTGTTACCATGTGCTTTCAACATTGTGACACTTCCTTTTCTTGGTTTCAACACTTGTCAGTCAAAAAACTCTATAGGTAAAAGATGAAAACAAACAATTATAAACCATAATACAGAAAGATCCATCCAATAGAATTTTCAAATAACTTTTTTTTTCTGATGATACGAAAGACTAACTGGGACTGTTCCAACAAGATTTTTGTTGCTACATTATACAATGATTATTTCACACTTACAAGAAAAAACTTGACTAAATTCACATGAACTAAAGACGTAATCATTTTTCTGTCATAATAAGTAAAAAAGAAAATATTCAAAACCATATGATTCCTTGAGACTTATATTTTAAGGTATAAGATTATACATTGCTTTGCATGCCACATGCATTCAAATAACTTTCAACGGCAACAGATTTTTCCTGAATCAAATCTATCTTAACTCTAGTATTTTTTTTTAACTTGCTCACTCAAAGATGACAGTCTACAACTACTTCTACATAGTACTCCAGTACAATCAATGTTGATTATGACTTGAAGCAAGTCTGGGAAATAGTATTAGTCTAAAAATAGAATAATAAGTGCTTTGGTTAAATATTAAAAGATAAAAAAAAAGGTGTTCAAGTTAAGAAAAAAATATACATGTGTAATTTTGAAGGACTAGAATTTAAACATATCCAGCCTCTCCTTAAAGATGCACAGGCTGGGATTCGATTGGACATAACCTGACAGAGTATTCCAGTATCTGGTAGTCCTTGGGAAGAAAAAGTTTGAATGATACTTTTAGAATTATCTTATACTACATGTACAACTAGGTGGAGTAATCCAACATAAACAGATTTAGATTAGGCAAAATCTGTTTCTGTTAAAATCGCAAGGATCAAAAACAAAGGAAAGAACCCACATCACTATTGAGTTTTCAGATCACAAAATGATTAGAGCATGTAAATTACTTTATCCCACGTGACTAAAATAGTTTAAATCATAAGAAAACAAATAAAAATACTTAACTGGAACTTTTTGGAAAAAAATATCTATTTTAATCCTAGATGAAATATTCCATGCACATATTTTGGATTGTTTTGATTCAGACAAAATCTGTTTAGCACTAAAAATCACTAGGACCAAAAATGTGTAGGATATCCCACACTGCTATAAACTGATGTTTCATTACACATGGCAATTATAAAGTTAGCCTTATTCATAATGCTTAAAGAGTTGAACCACTTTTGTTGATCTGATATTTTTTTAATTGTTCAACACCTTTGAGGTGATCAGACATGATACATCAGCCCATAAAATTAGTTCACATTCAGAGACAAAATGGTGAGAATTTTTGTGTTTCTAACTAAGTTTAAGTCAACAGAAAACAGACAATTGTCTGCAGTTTACTGAGATTCTTTATATATACATTTTTAAAGATAAATGACAGATGTTAAGTTTTATAAACTTTTGTCTTTAAGTGGTCCTTTAGCAAATGTTCAGCCAAAATCCTCGTCATTACAATCTACCATTATTTTGGTCTTTCTAAAGCGCGAGTGGAGATACTGCAAACACAAAAACAGCACATTTCCTAGAATCACACAGAACAAGTGTGACTACTTTCAATTCATGTACTTATGGGTCCGCATATGTCATGTTGTGACATTCATTACTTGTGAAATAAGTTTTGTGTAAATGTAGGCACAATTTTACCCCATTAATGCAACTTTTTAAACTATAAAAAGAAGATAAATTGCTAGCCAACAGTTTAGCTCAATATTCCCAAAGATATCTCCAAGTAAATTTGACGAGTGTCAGACGTTTAGACCCCTTGTCACCTAGACCCCTTTAAATTTTCAACTGAAGGTGATGCTTAGACCCCTTGAAAACACTTAGACCCCTATTTTTTTGAGACACTTCGACCCCTTATTTTGGATTTTGACAATATAAAGTATGTTAATGATTTTTTTTCTCATGTTTTTTTGAAATAATTTTTTTTATTAGGGAATATATATTTTTATCAGTTTGATGACTGAAGCAATAAAAATATACAATGTTTACTTATAAAATTTAATAAAGTAATCCAAAATATCAATTAAAGTAATCCAAAAATTCAATTTCACAGTACCAAATATTTCTAGAATAGAGACAAGGAATGGATGAGAGAAATAATGCATGTATGCATGAGTTGCTAATTTTTAATGCAAGACCATTCAAAAGTCATTGCAACTGAGTTCTTAAATGAGATCCTATCTTTCACCAATGAAATACAATTTAACATAATTATGAGTAATTAAATTAGTAAAAACATGTTGGAAAAGTGCTATAATAACTAATTATTTCTCAATTTGCCCTTTATGTTTATAATCTTTAACACCTCTTCTGATATTTAACACGTGACCTCTCCTGATAGATTTTCCCCCATGAAATTACGTTTCTTTTTTTCTTGATCCTTTTCAATCAAATTTTACCAAAAATCATTACTTTATTGATATAATATCAAAAAATAATATAAAAAAATAATAGTAATAAAATCAATCTCATGGCTAAATCAATATAATTGAACATTCCTTAAATAAGGAGTCTAAGTGTCTTTTAAAAAATAATCATATCAGGGGTCTAGGTGTCTTAGGGGTCTAAGTGTCATCTAAAACTGAAAGGGGTCTAATTGTCAAGGGGTCTAACTGTCTTGCTCCCAATTTGACTACTGATTTCTACTCATCCACACGAGTGTCAGACGTTTAGACCCCTTGTCACCTAGACCCCTTTAAATTTTGAATTGAAGATGACACTTAGACCCCTTTAAGACACTTAGACCTCTATTTTTTTGAGACACTTAGACCCCTTATTTTGGATTTTGACAATATGAAGCATGTTTGATGATTTTTTTTCTCATATTTGATTGAAATGAATTTTTTGTTAGGGAATGTATATTTTTATCAGTTTGATGACTAAAGCAATAAAAATATACAATGTTTACTTATAGAATTTAATAAAGTAATCCAATATATAAATTAAAGTAATCCAAAAATTCAATTTCACAGTACCAAATATTTCTAGCATAGAGACAAGGAATGGATGAAAGAAATAATGCATGTATTTTTATAATAAACATGAGTTGCCAATTTTTAATGCAAGACCATTTAAAAGTCATTGCAACTGAGTTCTTAAATGAGATCCTTTCTTTCACCAATGGAAAACAATTTAACATATGAGTAATTAAATTAGTAAAACATGTTGGAAAAGTGTTATAATAACTAATTATTTCTCAATTTGCCCTTTATGTTTATAATCTTTAACACCTCTTCTGATATTTAACACCTCTCCTGATAGGGTTTTCCCCATGAAATTATGTTTCTTTCTTTTTCTTAATCCTTTTCAATCAAATTTTATCAAAAATCACTTTCTTGATATAATATCAAAAAATAATATAAAAAATAATAGTAATAAAATAAATCTCATGGCTAAATCAATATAATTAAACATTCCTTAAATAAGGGGTCTAAGTGTCTTTTAAAAAAAATCAAATCAGGGGTCTAGGTGTCTTAGGGGTCTAAGTGTCATCTAAAACTGAAAGGGGTCTAATTGTCAAGGGGTCTAACTGTCTTGCTCCCATCCACACACATGTATGAATGAGACAACAAAAATCGGTAATTTTCTGACTCTTATTCTAAACCCATTTGAAAATCAAACTTGTTTTTAAAAACATTATTTGAAACATCACAGTGATTAAATACGACGTAAATAAAATTACTTACTCTAAATGGGAAACAGCTGTTAAACGCATCCGCCTTTAACGAACACGGTATTTACATGGGATACAGGGTCGCGAATTTGTGTATCAAAAAAATGTAGTAATTGTCATGAAAATTTAGTTTAACAGCACCGTATATCTCAGACGCTTTCTCCATAGATTTCATACCTTGGTATGATCCGGACGAAAGATGTGGCAAACAATTTACTTTTGACATTTTATAAATAAACAATGACAGGAGACCCTGTTAAAAGCGTGCCACTGCCAAGTGGCCCGGCGTCATTATGTTTCGACAAGGACGAATTCATGAAGGTGATATCTCGTTGCTTGTGTTCCATAGAAAGTCATTTTTAGTGCCAAGTTCCTGTAGGCATGCATTTATGATTTCAGTAAAATAATTGTTTCAGGTATAGCCATTTTGGCAATCAAATGAATAAATTGCGCCAGAGGTGGGACTCGAACCCTCTACCCTTCCATTAAATAATTGCCTGATATGCAAGTTTCACACTCATTGGGCTCAGGAATATCGGACAAAACCTACCATTGCACAAGCACAGGAATATAAGCATACCACTGTCCTCGATGAAAGCATAGCCATATGAATTATATAGTACATAAAATTATTGTCAGTTATTGTAAATGAAAATAAAGACTATTGAAAACACGAGTGTTGGTTCATTTTCAAATTGTTCTGATATCAACTGTATTTATGTCTGATATGTATCCTGCAGTCTCGAGCGGTCAGTTAATATGATAAAATATGAAACACAATTTCAGACAACAATATATAAATTTTCCTCAAGCTACCTCACTTTATGATTGGGTCCAAATGATTTTAATAATTGATTTTAAAACTCAACTACAATCAGCTGTTATTGAGCCCGTTGCAGGGCTAGCTCTGGGTCAAAATTTGTTTGAGCCAAATATATTTTCGACGCGGAAAAGGGGGTGGTGACCCCCCCTCCCGCGTCGAAATTTTTTTTAATTTTCATTGGTAAATGGTGCTCTCTGAGGCACTTTGAACCATTATGCTCTTTGATTATCAGACGAGTAAAATGACTCAGACTACAAACAATTGGTGTTTTCCTACTAAAAAATAAGCACAAATCAATATAAATAAAATAATTTATTTATCATAATATTTCTATGCATTGTAACAAATCAAAGTACATGATATTTACATATGATACAAGCTAATACAGAGCCACAAGAATTGAGGATCATATGTTAACCAAGAATTGCCATTTTTCCAAGTATCTAAAAATTTCTAGCTGTGTTTGATTTCATTTTTTAGGAGTTGAAGTTGAACTGTCTAAATCAAGATTACGTTTTGGTGCCATTTTTTTTTTTTTGCATAAATTTATTTTATGCCTTTCTGATTAGCCTCCGTAAAAATCAGTATATATACCTTTGTACATTTGCTCAAAAATACCTTTCATAATTACCTTTACTGACAATGAAAATTAAAAGAAACGTATCGAAAACGTGCGAAAGAATTTATTCCAGTTGCTACCAAATATTGCACTTAATCCCATCAACCGCATTATTTATCCTTTAAAAAGTTAAGTGCCGATCGATGATCACTTGATTGAGCCGCTGTTTGTAAAACAATCATCCGTAATTATTGACTATGATCGAGCTAATTGGTTCACGAACAACTTGACACATATTTAATCTGTTTATTGCCACAAACTGACACATGCATATTACCGGATATTACAACACGTGGACTGCGTCTATTGATTTATTACTAGTTTACCGCTATTGATGTCGGAAAACCAGTCAACCGCCTCGATCTGAGCTAAACATTCTATTTTTTGACTCGGGAATTTCCCAAAATGTCGGAAGTGATACTTTTAGCGTGTTTTCGCCAATCTTGATTTTTTTGAGCCAATTTTCGCAATCTGGAGCCATTGGCACCGTTTGCGAACGCCAGCGCGAGCCCTGCGTTGCCTAAGCGTATCGCTACGTAGTAAAATCCTGAAAAACGGCTTGCTACAACATAGCGCTTCGTAGCGCTTCGAAGCGATAGCTAGCATAAAAAATCTTCGCTATCCGAAAGCGCTGTGACGATTCAAAATGGCCGCCTCCGCAGTGTGTGGGTTTCTTTTCGAAGATAATGGAGGCAGCAATCTTGGTTTATGACGTAAATAGCAAGCCGTTTCCTACCCACACATTAGAACAAGAAAGCGCTTTTTGATAGCGATACGTAGCGATACGCTTAGGCAACGGGCTCATGATCTTATATTAAACTTAATGTTTCAAACCTACTATCAAATATTTCTTAAAGTATACTTATCTACTCAGGTCGAAACTCTCCTCTCCTATACTTTATCTTCCTATTTTTAACACAGTGGTATCAAACTTATATATCTTAATTAGGTATGAAACTATCTAATTTTGGCCCGCACACTTTAACTAAGCAAATGCACTAACAGGTCTGAGCGAACAGCAACTTAGCTAGTCCGATGCATTAGTTATTTTGGCACAAAGTTCCAAAGCTTTCTTACAAGATTAATCACCCTCAGATCTGAGACGAACTGCAACTTAGAGGACAAAGAAACCTTATAAATCTCTCACCTAATTATTATTTAATTTCTGTTAATTTCTCTGATCTGTCTTCTTCATGCACTGGTAGATATGACTGATTTTAGCCCATTACCTACTTATATATACCTGCACAATTTATTTGGTTATCCTCAGCTGTTTACCTATATTTTATGTATCTATCATATCATGTCATCGACACTTCCCGTAAACAAGGTTTGATTTTATATATTTTCATTACAATATGAACGAATAAGATGAAATGTTTTGTTTTAATTTGCTCTTTTAATCTAATTACCAATTTATTGTTTTTGTCACCAAACTGTAATTTAATTGTTAGAAGTGCAAACTATGTCAGTGTTATTGAAACTATCTCAATGGCCAGCAATTACCAAATAATTTACTATACATGTATAATACATATGTGATATGCTTCATCCAAAAATGGTACGCTTGTGAAGTGGTACATTATTGCAGTGGTAGGGGCTTTGTATCAAAGTTTTCAATATTTGAGCCTGTATAGTTCTCAAGGATTGTCAAAAATGTAGACTTGTGTGAAGATGATGTGAAGTTTAAGATAACGTATAGACATTGTTAAGAAACATGGACTATACTGCCAGTAGATAAAAGCTACTGATATGTCAATGTACAGTCATTCCTTATTTTGTTTGAAATTGTTACGACTCTTTTAAGTTCAGATTTTTTAAAGTTCTTTTACTTTTTCTGTGATGTTCTTCCACACTTCTCTTCCTACAGCAGCATGCTGGTTTTAGTACACCAGTAATAAGATAAAATGGAAATGTCACCTCAGTTCATGAACAATGAAATTTGAATCATACGCTACATAGCATGCTTGTTAATACATAATTATAGTCATCTGCTAAAATCTGCAGGAGAAGTCTGTGCCAAGAAAAAATATTGAAAGCTGTACTCACAAAAAATTGAAGTTCTGTAAAATAATGTAACATTCTAATGTGTAATGTCAAATTTTCAGGATGACTTCAATGTGGACCATTTTGTCTTGGAGTGCAGGAGGCGTGTTCAGCTGGAGGATTTCCGAGATGATCTGTCTGTGTATCTCAAGATTCTCAGGAGTGCCATGATAGAACTTATCAACAAGGACTATGCTGATTTTGTCAACCTTTCCAGCAATCTGGTAGGCATGGAGAAGACATTAAAATTTAAATTTACAATTTTCCTGGCATTTCTAATGCTCTGTGTATTACTGAATGATCTGAAAAATAACAGATTAAATTATTATTAAATTCATGTTTTTAAGTAAAAGATTTTTTTTTGCTCTGGTTCACTAATAGAAGTTGTTGATGTTTTTTACTTACCGTGTATACTTTTCAGGTTTACTAATCCAATATATAACTGTATCATTACAGGTTGGAATGGACAAGGCTATTGGGAGCTTAACAGCACCTCTTGAACAACTTAGAGATGAGGTTTTGGTATGTGATTTGCAATTACATTTTTCTGTATCTGTTGTGAAGTGTCCACCATTTGAATAAGGTTTAGTCTCTTACCTAATTGTGTTTCATAACCAGTATGACATACAGGTTCCCACCCAGACAGTTTTACATTAATCTTAGATAACAGAGCATCCCTTTTGGCACTTTGTCATGTGTGAAGGCAGTTACCCAAACCACATGTACCTCTAGGTAAAATTTCACTTTTTAGCTTGACTAGCTGACCTACTCATCTCGGTGTCTGCATCTGCATCCAGATTTCTAATTAAAGTTTTTGTGCATGTGTTTTACTACAACTTGTTTATTTCTTTAAGGATTTACTTCAAACTACAAACTCATGTTCCTTATCATCACCCACATCATACGTGGTAAGGTTCATAACTCTAGCACTGATATTTCCAGAATTATCTCCCCTTTAAACTTAGAATTTTCCTGAAAAATTGTAATATTTTGCTATAACTTCTTTATTTCTTGAGGGATTTTCAATAATAAAATTATAAATATTATATGATATTTCATCTGCCATAGAGATATATGCTATATATCTGTAGATCTTGAATTAAATTGATTTTTTAATAGTTATCCCTTTATTTACTATCCAGTACTTAATAGTCAAGCATGCTGTCTCCACTGACAGCTTTTGTTTAACTTCCTCTGCAACCTTAGTCTGGGGAAAAATGACTCCAAATTACAATACAATACAAATTATACAATACAAAGTTTATTTAGATTACAACAAGATTCAACATAAGCTGTGCATAGCTTTTGACCAACCTGTATAGCTTTTGACTGGCCATATTGAAAGCATGATTTCAGACATTTCATTGCTTGCTACAGTAAGTGGTTCATGCATCTATATTAAAAATATGTGCTTGATTTTTTGTCACTGACATTTCAGAATGTAAGAAAATCCATGGATGAGGCCATATCATCTGTTGAAGACAAACTTAGACAAAGGCAGCAAGTTAAACAGGGAAAGGTTAACATTCTGACTAACTTGTCACCTCAGTAGTTTAATGAAACATCTTGCAGTTGCATTGCAATGGAAACAACTTTTTGAAAATGTTCAGGAGTTAAATGTACAGCAGTGTTATAAAGTCTATCTGATTTCATTACAAGTTTCAGAACTTAAATGTATCAGTATACATGTATGTTGTACATAGATAATGTCATTATGAAATGTAATTAAGTGTAACATGTAACATATGGTGTCCTCTTGGCATTATTACAGGCTTGCATTCAGCGTCTTATCAACATCACTGAATCTGTTGATAAAATTGAAAGATTACTGGGCATCCATTCACCAGATGGTGGTGACAGACCCTCACATGCAGGGTGGGTTCTTTGTACTTATTTCTGTTGTATTTAATATGGATATTTTTTGGTGCAAATGTTATGTTGGGCCAAAGTATTGCTTGCATCTGTGTTGTACAAATATAAATAACAAAATACTGATCCTGGCTTTTTTTGTTCTATTACAATGTACATAAAATTTATATCTTTGAATAATCATTTCAAGCATTTGTTACCAGAACCAACAAGCTATATTTTATTATCATTTGTTACTAGAACCAACAAGCTATATCTTATAATCATTTGCTACCAGAACCAACAAGTTGTATTTTATTATCATTTGTTACCAGAATCGACAAGCATGTATTTCATCATCATTTGCAACAAGCTGTATTTTATTATCATTTGTAACCAGAACTGACAAGCTGTATTTCACAATCATTTGCTACCAGAACCGACAAGCTGTATTTCATTATCATTTGTTACCAAAACCAACGAGCTGTATTTCATACATTTATTCCAAAAACCGACAACCTGTATTTCATTATCATTTGCTACCAGAACCGACAAGCTGTATTTCACTATCATTTGCTACCAGAACCGACAAGCTGTATTTCATTATCATTTGTTACCAAAAACCGACAAGCTGTATTTCATTATCATTTGCTACCAGAACCGACAAGCTACCAGAACTGACAAGCTGTATTTCATTATCATTTGTTACCAAAACTGACAAGCTGTATTTCATTATCATTTGTTTCCAAAAACCGACAACCTGTATTTCATTATCATTTGTTATCAGAACCAACAAGCTGTATTTCATTATCATTTGTTACCAAAACCGACAACCTGTATTTCATTATCATTTGTTACCAAAACTGACAAGCTGTATTTCATTATCATTTGTTTCCAAAAACCGACAACCTGTATTTCATTATCATTTGTTATCAGAACCAACAAGCTGTATTTCATTATCATTTGCTACCAGAACTGACAAGCTGTATTTCACAACGATTTGCTACCAGAACCGACAAGCTGTATTTTATTATCATTTGCTACCAGAACCGACAAGCTGTATTTCATTATCATTTGCTACCAGAACTGACAAGCTGTATTTCATTATCATTTGCTACCAGAACTGACAAGCTGTATTTCATTATCATTTGCTACCAGAACCAACAAGCTGTATTTCATTATCATTTGCTACCAGAACTGACAAGCTGTATTTCACAACGATTTGCTACCAGAACCGACAACCTGTATTTCATTATCATTTGCTACCAGAACTGACAAGCTGTATTTCACAACGATTTGTTACCAGAATCGACAAGCTGTATTTCATTATCATTTGCTACCAGAACCGACAAGCTGTATTTCAATATCATTTGTTACCAAAACTGACAAGCTGTATTTCATTATCATTTGTTATCAGAACGAACAAGCTATATTTCATTATCATTGTTACCAGAACCAGCAAGCTGTATTTTATTATCATTTGCTACCAGAACCGACAAGCTGTATTTCATTATCATTTGTTACCAGAATCAACAAGCTATATTTCATTATCATTGTTACCAGAACCAGCAAGCTGTATTTTATTATCATTTGCTACCAGAACCGACAAGCTATTATTATCATTTTAAAACTACATATGTTAGTGCCATATCTTGTTTTTTAAAATTTCTATTTGTAGTTATGACCTACTATTGTGCCAGTTTGTCAAACTTTTAAAATAGAGATATTTGTCTTGAGACAATAAGAATTTCTGATTTCAGTGTATATATGAATTGATGAAATAGTTCCCTTTTCAGACCATTAAATGGACAGCTGATAGAAAGAGTAGCCACAGAGTTCAATAAACTTCAGTTCTATGTCACAAAAAGCAGAGGGCTGCCTCTGGTTGAACAGATAAAACCAGTATGTTTTCCTTTTTTTAGATTTTATCATCATGTGAGCACTTTATATCGTATATTCCATCAGTTTATGAATATAATCAAATAAAGACAAAATAATCTTGTCAAGCTCAAACATATTTTAAAGCTTGGTCAAAATGTGTGCCTTTTTCTGTAAAAGCTTGGTCAAAATGTGTGCCTTTTTCTGTAAAAGCTTAGTCAAAATGTCTGCCATTTTCTGTAAAAGCTTGGTCAAAATGTCTGCCTTTTTCTGTAAAAGCTTGGTCAAAATGTCTGTCTTTTACTTAAAGAAATGGCAATATATGACTTGATGGATGATGCTGTATGATGAATTCTTTATATTACTGCCATTTTCTGTACTTCATCTTTGATTTTCTGTTGAAACTAAACAATATTTTTTTAATTCTTTCTAAATTGTAAGAGGGTGAACATGTACATATATTTTGCAGTACACTAACTGCAAGGACATTTTAAGACTCCAAAATTAATGATTTTAATCCAGATCGCATAACATGTTATTGAATTGTTATAATTATGCTAATGATTTTTATAATCTATAATGTTATTTCAGAGGATAACTAATATAACCACAACTCTACAGTTCAGCCTGGAAGGATCTTTCTTGGAAGGTTTAGATGCCGGTAATGTTGATATACTGAAGCAGTGTTTGAGGACATATGCACTCATTGATAAGATCAGAGATGCCGAAACTTTATACAGGCAGCATATTGTCAAACCTTACATGGAAGAGGTAAGAAGTTATATTAAAAAAATTCAAACTTGCATTTAATAGCCGTTAAAAGTGAAACAGTAAACAGGTAATTTCTGTTCACAGTTGCTGTGCTTAAAGGGGCTGTGCTCCAGATGACAAAAAAGGAAAGTTTTCTTGTATTATAAATTTCTTGTAATATTTATGACTAATGCTTAAAAAATAACTTACTGACAAAAAATAAGTCAAATAATTACATTATAAATTGATTTTTTCCCCTTTCAAAGTGTTATAGCGTAACGGGACGGTATAACTATATCGTATAAGATTTAAAGTAAATATCTGTAATATCATATGCGGCGATGGTGGTGACAGTAAAAGCGTTGTAAATATTTTGTTAACAAGAGGGTCCAGAGTTCAAATCAGGCTGGAGCGAAAATATTTTTTTTATTCTATTTTGACTTTTATAATCAGTTTTGAAGTAAATTATTATGTTGTTATAATCTCACGGCATCTAAATATATAATTTATGAAAAAAAAATTTTTATGTCGAATCTGGAGTACAGCCTCTTTAAGTGAAAAATAAGCTTTAGGATTTTACATTACTTGCAGTTCAGTACTTGCATTTAAAGACTTGCAGTTTAAAAGAAATTGCTGTTTTGACCAATCTGTTATAATTGTTTGGCATCCAGTATAATATCCCTAATATGATTCAAAACTGAAGTGATACATACATCTAATTAATATTGCTTTCTGTATTATTATTGTTTAAGCTACTAGCATTTCAAGAATTCCCAGCATAGGAGCTTAGCTCTGACACAGTGCACACCATAAAAGTGGTTTGTATGAGTGGATAGGCCAGCAGTTTTATATCCTGAACTTACTCAGAGATATTTTGCATGTGGTGTTTTTCTCAAGGAAACTAAGTCATGACTGGGATTCAACCCTTGATGTGTTAAACAGGAGACTGGTTAATAAAAACTTTTTAAGTACACTACTTCGTACTTTTCTATTCATTCATCACTGATAAATTGATAAGACTGTCAATTTAAACTGTTCAAAATGAATGGAAAAAATTATGTAAAATTTTTCTGTTTTCTGTCCTTGCAGGTTATATCAGAACATTTTATAAAATCAAACCATAATGGTTTGAGAGGCATGTTTGAGAAAGTGTTACAGTTTATTCCACAACATTGCAAACTGCTTACTGATGTCACATCAAGAGTATCTACAGGGTATGTATCAGAAGTCAGTTGATACTGTGTGTTGTCATGTTGTAAAACTAGTTCCATTTTGAAAACATATTCCGATTTTTTTTTTTTTTTTTTTTTTTTTTTTTTTGCCCCCACTTCAAAGAAGAGGGGGTATATTGCTTTGCAATTGTCTGTCGGTCGGTCTGTCGGTCCGTAGACCAAATGGTTTCCGACCAATAACTAAAGAATGCTTAGGCCTAGGAACTTCAAACTTGGTAGGATGATTGTCCATCACCAGTAGATGACCCCTATTGATTTTGGGGTCAAGGGGTCAAAGGTCAAGGTCACATTGACCTTGTAGGTAGAAACGGTTTCCGACCAATAACTAAAAAAGGCTTAGGCCTAGAAACTTCAAACTTGGTAGGATGATTGTCCATCACTAGTAGATGACCCCTATTGATTTTGAGGTCAAGGGGTCAAAGGTCAAGGTCACATTGGCCTTGTAGGTAGAAACGGTTTCCGACCAATAACTAGAGAACACTTTGACCTAGGTTCACCAAACTTAGTGTGCTGGTTGGTCATCACCAGTAGATGACCCTTATTGATTTTGAGGTCATTAGGTCAAAGGTCAAGATCACAGGGACCTTCATCCTAAAAACGGTTTCCGATCAATAACTAGAGAACGGTGTGACCTAGGTTCACCAAACTCGGTATGCTGGTTGGTCATCACCAGTAGATGACCCCTATTGATTTTGAGATCATAAGGTCAAAGGTCAAGCTCACAGGGACCTTCATCCTAAAAACGGTTTCCGATCAATAACTAGAGAACGCTTTGACCTAGGTTCACCAAACTTGGTATGCTGGTTCGTCATCACCAGTAGATGATCTCTATTGACTTTGAGTTCATTAGGTCAAAGGTCAAGATCACAGAGATTTTCATCCTTTAAACGGTTTCCGACCAATTACTAGAGAACGCTTTGACCTAGGTTCACCAAACTTGGTATGCTGGTTGGTCATCACCAGTAGATGACCCCTATTGATTTTGAGGTCATTAGGTCAAAGGTCAAGCTCACAGGGACCTCCATCCTAAAAACGGTTTCTGATCAATAACTAGAGAACGCTTTGACCTAGGTTCACCAAACTTGGTATACTGGTTGGTCATCACCAGTAGATGATCCCTATTGACTTTGAGGTCATTAGATCAAAGGTCAAGATCACAGAGACTTTCATCTTAAAAACGGTTTCCGATCAATAACTAGAGAAGGCTTAGGCCTAGAAACTTCAAACTTGGTAGGATGGTTGTCCATCACCAGTAAATGACCCCTATTGATTTTGGGGTCAAGAGGTCAAAGGTCAAGGTCACAATGACCTTGTAGGTAAAAAACAGTTTCCAATTAATAACTTGACAACCCGTGCGTCGTTGACCCTCAAACTTCACATCTGCATTTGTCTTGGCCAGTTGATGACCCCTATTGATTTTGGGGTCAAAGGTCAAGGTCACATGTATGTCAAAACAGTTCAGACAAATTACTTGGCTACCAAATGGCATCGGGTTTTGTGGACTGTGAGACTTACATTTTAGATAACATGTATATTTGGTCACTAGGTCAAAAGTCAGTCACAATAATCTGGCCACGTGACTAATTGGCTGCCGACAGGGGGCATACATGTTTTACAAACATATCTTGTTTTTTTTGGGGATTTCTTGATTAATAAAAACAAATGGAAAATTTGATCATATAAGATTTTGATAATTTCTTATTATTATACCCCTGCTTCGAAGAAGTGGGGGGTATACTGTTTTACCCTTGTCCGTGTGTCCGTCCGTCCATCCGTCCGTCCGTCCGTCCGTCCGTAACAAATTTCCGTTGCAGTTTTCTCAGCAACTATAACATGCAGAAGCCTGATATTTCACATATTGCTATACCCTGTAGTCCCATATGGTGTAAAGCAATTTTATGCTCCTTGCTCATCTACTTCCTGTTTACCGAATATTTTTAGATTTTGTCACTATATAGGTGCATTACATCAACCAAACGACATCTTTATTTTCCGTCGCAGTTTTCTAAGCAACTAGAGCATGCAACAGCCTGATATTTTGCATATTGCTTTATCCTATAGTCCCATATGGTATAAAGCGATTTTATGCTCCTTGCTCATCTACTTCCTGTTTACCTAATACTTAGATTTTTACACATAGTTGACATACATTCACAATTTCCGTCACAGTTTTCTCAGCAACTATAAGATGCAGCAGCCTGATATTTTGCATATTGCTTTATCCTATAGTCCCATATGGTGTAAAGCGATTTTATGCTCCTTGCTTATCTACTTCCTGTTTACCGAATACTTAGATTTTTGCACATAGTTGACATACATTCACAATTTCCGTCACAGTTTTCTCAGCAACTATAAGATGCAGCAGCCTGATATTTTGCATATTGCTTTATCCTATTACCAAATACTTAGAAGTTACCAATACACAGGAAAGGAGGTTCACTTGATCGTGTTTTTGTGAATAAAGACTTCGATGAATCAGAAATCACAGATGTAATACCTGTTCATTATTCTGACCATTTTCATATCCATCTAGCTGTGCCTTGGATGAAGTTGTATTAAGTTCAGGTAAATACTCGGAAAAATTTGACACTCTTTATACATATGACAAATGCAAATTACATTATGAAAGTCAAATTTCTGATAGCGGGGGTATCACTAGTGAGCATTAGCTCACAAATTTACTTGTTCATATAAAGTTTTCTAATATCATTTCAAATATAATTCTTATTACTTTATTTATGCTAAGCTTTCTAGATTTATCAAAAATTGACTTTACTACTTATTCAGTTCCATCTCTTACATCAACTTCTATTTGAAAGATTTTTGAAAAATATTTTCTTCAGAAGTTCAGATGCTGTGAGAGGCTATGATTTTATTGTAAACTCTGTGTGGCCTGAGGTTGTGAGTAACCTAGAAGCCAAAACAAGCTCAATATTTGCTCCAGGAAATCCCAACATATTTCATGCTGTAAGTAAAATGTCGCAGTGTATGATATAAATTTATTACAAGTTACGATTATTTTTTACCAGTTCATGAGAATTTCTTTGAATGCTGTTTGCCTTTTGATATGATGCAATGATATTTTACGCTGACTCTGGATTTAGCTTGGTTATAGTTTGAGTTCTATTATTTAACATGCCCAAAAAACCTGGTAAATTTCCACACTAGAAAAGAAGTTTTGAAAATCCATTCTCAGGATTCTAACCAGCTGAGAATCCTGTGTTCTTATGTGTACAAATATGATTCCTGTAAATATGATACATTTGTTTGAAGGAATTGTAAAAAAATTGCTATGAGGATTAAATCAAGGATACATTTTCAAATATGTCTTTGATTTTCAGAAATACTTGATCAGTATGGAGTTTTTGGAGAAGTTTGAAGGGCTGTGTGGTTCACAGGCCAGTGTGAAGAGATTACGAGACCATCCGACCTATCATACATTTATCAACAAATGGAGCCTTCCTGTTTACTTCCAAATAAGGTAGAGTTATGAAACAAGAAATGCTTTGTTAGCATCAAACACTTGCCTAGAAATTAAATTTAAGTGCTTTAGGATTCCAGAATTGTAGGCCCTGGTCCAGAGTTACGATTTCATAATTAGGTTCAGACAATAAAATGAATGAAGAATTGAATGAATTGTAGTCACTGTTATTTTCATTTTCAAAGATCCAGACAGACTAAAGATATAGTATATAAAATATTACATGTCTGACAGGGTGACAGTAAAATTGTCAACTTGAGGAAATACTGTCAACCGAGGAACTGTCACCCTGTCAGACATGTAACATTTATTTTATTATACCGAAAAACTATTCAAACCATGAACATCTTTATTCATCTTTAAACTTTAAAACATTTGTTGCTTGCCATTATTGTCATCTGTTTACAACGGAAATGTAAAAATAAATATTGCGCATGCGCGAATGGTACAGTATAATTTTCGAACATTCCGTACCTATGGGAGCAGGTGACAGTATTTTTCCGACAGTAAATTTTTTCTGACAGTATTTATATGTCACGGTGGCCTTTGGAAGATTAACATTGTAAATGAAATTGAGGTATAATAATATGAATTATAGTTACTGTTATTTGTACCCCACCCTCCACATAGTGGGGTGGACATATTTTTTTTTTCATATTCTATTTGACACATTTGTGTAGAAACATTGTACTTGTAAATTGATGTTTTATTTGAAAAATCTGTATTTGACAATCTGGGTAACTTTCACTCAGTTAAAGAGCTTATTCCTTTTACAGGTTCCAGGAAATTGCTGGAGGTTTTGAATCGTCCTTGTTCACAGCATTCAACAAGGCACCAGGTAAATATATTTGGGCAGTTATACTGTTTCCTTTCATTCACACATTAAAACAAAGGACCTTAAGGACAAATATAATAATAATGAAATATGAAAAGCCTATTTATTCTCACTTCAGTCTTGAATATTTGGTATGTATTCTCCCAGTTTTGTCTATCCTTTCAGCTGGCTCAGCATATCACTTGCACTCTACCCATGAGTTATGGACATGTCTACAGACCTGCTGGGATAAGGAGGTCTACCTTGCACCACTGGGTCACAGGTTCTGGAAGCTGAACATTCAGATGTTAGCTAGATATGCCACCTGGCTGGATGAGGCATACAAGGAACAGGTGAAGCCTTTACTTTCGTTACACACTCAAGCAATTCAACGTTTATGGCTGTATTAAGAGCTCAGAGCATTTATAGGCTATAAGGTAATAGAGGTAAAAGGCTTATGAAACTCCACCTCTGCAGTGGAGTGGTTAAGGTCACTTATAATCACTCAACCTCTCACTGATAAAGGTCACGAGTTACAGCCCTACCACTGACTTTGAACCTTTATATGAGGAAGTTAGCAGTTTCTAACAGATGATTGAAATCTAGATCTGATCCTTCCGAAGAATGAAAATTATGTAAAATGCCTGATGTGACTTTGACTGCTCAAGTTAATCTCAACTAAACCAGATCTCTCTTTCCCACTACCGAAAATTGTGTAGATGTAAAACCAAATTTCTTGCAACAGGTAGTGGCCGTAAAGTCCATCCTGACAAAAACAATCTTATTCAGTCTTTAATAAGTTGAGGTCTCTGTTGCTGCTAAAAATGTTATCCAGCAAATATTCTTAGTTAGGTCAATGTACCTTAAAATACCAGAAACTTCCAGCATGAGCTAAGTGAAGTACCTGATTTTAATTTCTTGATCTGATGTTTACATGTATTTGATCAGTATAAAAATTATACTACTGACATTTCTTTAATGAAAATTGTGGTCACTTTAGTAACTATTAGCCACCGCAAAAACTCAGTTTGGTTCATTGTTAATCTGGTCACTCTTCAGCTAGAAGGAGAGAAACTACATGTATAAAGAAGTATTCCAAATGGTGACTATAGTCCGACCACCCTATCACTGTGGTTAAACCATTGTTGGTATTCAAAATACATCTACACCTTTACTGTGAAGAGCAACCAGACTAGAATCAAACCAGACATAGTAGTAAAAAGATACTCATATCTTTCATTTTGCAATGTTTTCGAAGAAGTGCCATGTTCCAGAAAGTTTAAAGGTATTAAAATTATCATTCAATTTGTTATATTGTTCACAGATAACAGACAGATCTGAAAATACACAGGAACACAAATCCAAGTCAGGGCCAGAGAAAACAGCAAATGGTCCAGACACGTTGCCCCCTGGTGGTCAGACTGAAGGGCGAGTAACTCCTACAGTCCTGCAGTCACCACCTATTACTATTGGTCAGATTATCTCCCTTATATCTGATGCTGGAAATCTTCTACAAATGGTAAGTTGTTAAAAAGACTGAAATAATCCTTTTTCTAGCTCACCAGAGGCCAGGTGTAGCTTACAGGATGCTATTTTGTCGTCCGTCCATCATCTTTCCATCTGTGGTCCACAATTGACTTTAAATAACATCTCCTTCGATACCACTGTGTCAATTGCAATTAAACTTTACAGAAATGATGCTTGTATGGTCCTCTTTCAAAGTTATATAAAAGATGGAATTCCATGCAGAAGTATGGTTGCCATGGCGACTGAAAGGAAAAACTTTAAAAATCTTCTCAACGGAATCCACAAGGCCTAGAGCTTACATATTTGGTGGATATCATCTAGTGGTCCTCTACCAAAGTTATATATGTGATGGCTCTGGGGTCAAATTTGGCCCCACTCCAGGGGTCATTTGATTTTACATAGACTTATATAGGAAAAACTTAAAAAATCTCTTGTCAGAAACCATACGGCCTAGAGTTAAGATGTTTGGTGTGTATGATTGTCAAGTGATCTTTACCAGGTTTATACAAATCATGGCCCCTGGATCAAAATTGGCCCCAGCCCAGTGGTCACTTGGTTAAACATAGAGTTACATAGGAAATTTTTAAAAAAATCTTTTCTTCTGAAACTGCATAGCCTACATATTTGGTTGATAGAATCATCTAGTTGACCTCTACCAAAGTTATATAAATCATGACTCTGGGGTCAGAATTGGCCCCACCCCAGGGGTCACTTGATTTTACATAGACCTGTATAAGAAAAAGTTTAAAAATCTTCTTGTCAGAAACTAGCAAGCCTTGGGTTAATATATTCATATTATATATCTAATGTGGTATTTGAACCATCTGCCAGTTGACACATGCTCTAGGTGCCACCCCCACCCCCTTTCCTACCAATTGTTTGATAGTTTCTTTTCAGGTGAAACATTTGGTCCTTTTTATGCCCCTGAAGGGAGCCATATAGTTTTTGAACTGTCCGTCCGTCAGTCAGTTTGTCTGAGGACTTTAACATTGGCCATAATTTCCTTATTAGTTAGTGGATTTACTTTATACTTGGACACAACACCCCTTTGAACAAGACCTTCCCACTGACCTATATTTATTTGACCTTGACCCCTGAATGACTGGTCCTCGGCTCAAAGGTCAAAGCACCACTTCGGGTGCATTGTCATCTAACAGTGACAGTTCTTGTTTTTTCTTTCTTCAGAACTGTAGGATGGAAGTTCCGAGTGACACTTAAAAAGTGCTTTGTAGCCAGAGGTTATAAGAGCTTGAAGGCTTTTTTAAAAACCATTTGGAATACATTTAATGTTTTTTTTAGCTCCCTTGAAAACGGAATATAATCTTTTTTAGAGCAGTTACTTTCAGTAGAAGACTTGATGAATCTTTTATAGATCAAAGAATTCTTTTGTGTTGTAATATTTTTTCTTTTATAGCTTCCAGGATTCCTTGTTAAATCTGTGATACCAAGGTTTAGTGGCCTTAATGAAGAAACCATTAACACTCTGAAAGGTAAATTATTTGTTAGCCTTTCTTCATTAGAACAGGGTAAACTTACACTTGTAAGATGCCATTCTGTCATTCTATGGGACGAATTCGAAAGAGCTGTAGCCTTTCTGATTGAGATTAATGCATGATAATTTTCCACACTGGTAATGCTAAAACCTTAATGACTATATTTAATGGTACAATTTAACTCCAGTGGTTACTTCCCCTTATCAGTACAGAATATAGTATTTGTATATATTGTGATCTGGTTTGTTTTGTTGTGGGTGAAAAGATGGTTCCGTCTCTGGAAAGTGATTTGATTAAGTCAGCAGCCATTCTAAACTTTTGTTCATAAAAATTGTGAACTTTCATAATTGGGAAGAAGTGGTCCTTTTTTCAGCGAAATTTTGCTGCCACAGTTAGAGTAAAACCTTATTTTTAATTGGAAAGTAGTCAGTAATCTGGCCCTTTTATATATAGGATGTAAAGCAGTGTTGTAATTTGATGGAAGTGGCTGACAGAGAAAAAAGATATTGTATCTATATTTGTTAGGTGTGAGGTTGCAAATGATTGTAAATGTAGGTGATGAAAAAAAAGTCAAATATAAGCAACTTTTTCTGATTAAGAAATCTTCTTTTGAAAACTACAGATTGTGTAAAGAGTCTAAAATGTTTAAGTTTGTATGCTTAAATACATTGATTGGTTAACGATTGTGTATGCTTAAATACATTGATTGGTTAATGATTGTGTGAAATGTTTACAAATATGCCAAGTTTTTATTATACTGAAAACATTATTGATACCTGTATTATTGATACATATATATATTAACTGACCTATTGACTTTTTGTTTCAGTATGTTTAAATGAATGTATTAGTGCAATAGAGAGGCGACTGCCTCAGTTCCGAGAGTATGTAGTGATAGATGTGACCTGGTCACTGTGCAGTACATCTGAAGCAAGTAAACGACATTCCACGTCTGTATAGACGAACAAACAGGGAGGTTTGTACACATGTTTTCTTTGTTAAAGTGTCCAAAAGAAATACAACACTATTTCATTTTTCTTATTTGCTTTATTGATTTATGTAATATTTGTTCAGTATACTTCATGTTTCTTGATAGAAGTCAATTCCTGAACATTAAAGATCCAGGTTCTCTTGCAGAGATAAAATACTACATTAATTGGATATACCTACATGTATGTCTTTCAACTATTCTTTTAACAAGTAACTTAATTTATAACAGACCCTGGATGTTCATTATTTGTAATAAATTTACATCTGCCTAGAAGTCTCGTCACTACATGCGTGACTGTAACTAATTGGCATTTAATTGATGTGTCATCAGGTTAGTGAAACAGTTTGTGTTTCCTGTAGAATTATATGTGTGGCGTTGTATTTAGCGGTTTGTATAATGGGAATGTTTGTTGGAAGACTACTTGTAGCACATTTATAAATCATATGATTTGAGTATATTTTATCTTTGCAAGTTAAACTGAAACTTTAAGGTGCAGAATGGAATATACATTTCACTTTAAAGCTAAACTCGGTTTCTTATGCTATTGTATGCTTCAAGTCATTTTAGATATTAGTTTCAAATTTTAAAAAAAAGCACTGGGGATTAGAAAATTCTTACGAAAATTAGTATCAAAATAAAGAGTTTTTTTAAAACTGTATTTACTATTGCAGGTTCCCAGTAAACCATCACAGTACATCACTGCAGCACTAAAACCACTCAGTATGTTTATTGAGGAACACTCAGATGTTTTAGGGGACCAGCAGAAAGTTGAAATATGTGCTCAGGTCTTCTCTAACCTGGCTGAACAGTAAGTAAATACACATATACTATGCATAGATATTGAGTAAGTTACTTTCACATGAAGCGAAATGGATAAGACAGTATGTGCGAAAATTTATATGTACACTGGGTCACATATTATGACAGGGTCTATTGCTGAACTCCCCAGTGACATATCTTAAATACTGGTGAAATTAAACAGACCACATTCATTGTAACCATGCTACTTTACATAACTTTTCCAGGTATTGTTCAGTAACATCTGATGTTCTTACATCTGTTAAGAAAATGGAGGATAGTTTAAAACGTTTAAAGAAAGGACGAGGGACAGAGAAGTCATCAGGTTCCCAAGGAATGACGGATGATGATAAAATACGGCAGCAGCTTGTACTTGACATTTCTAACTATGGTGTACAGGTAAGGTAACATTTCTAACTATGGTGTACAGGTAAGGTAACATTTCTAACTATGGTGTACAGGTAAGGTAACATTTCTAACTATGGTGTACAGGTAAGGTAACATTTCTAACTATGGTGTACAGGTAAGGTAACATTTCTAACTATGGTGTACAGGTAAGGTAACATTTCTAACTATGGAATACAGGTAAGGTAACATTTCTAACTATGGTGTACAGGTAAGGTAACATTTCTAACTATGGTGTACAGGTAAGGTAACATTTCTAACTATGGTGTACAGGTAAGGTAACATTTCTAACTATGGTGTACAGGTAAGGTAACATTAGTAAAAGCAAAATGGACATATACATGTATCTGTGGAATGTTTGTATGCATACCGCTTTAACACAAACCAGATAAACTTGAGCCAAAATGTGGTGACTGTGTTTTTTTTCTTCAAAAAATATAGTGTTGTCATTTAAAAGATGCTTCTAGATATCTATATATATTAAGTTACTTTTAAGTATTCTTTAAAGTAATAACATGAGACAAGATAATTGTAAGTATTATATGTTCAAAATTCTGTTATTAGTGATTACTCTTGTGATATCTGGTGCCTAAACTATTATTTAATAAGTATTAACACATAATTCTTATGTTCCTTCTTTTTTTCCTGTTGGAAAATTTATCAGTTATGTACATGTGAGAATAAATTTATACACACAGACTTCTGTAGCTAATTAACATTGGAAAATAACAGCAAGATATTATCAACTTTGGTTGTGCAGTTGTCTCCCTTTAACTGATACTGATAAAATGTTTGGTGTTATTTTCAGATGAGTCAGTTTGGTGTGGAAACATCCCAGGTGAAATATTACAACAAATTGCTGGAACTTTCAGAGGAGGCCAAATCAGCCATGACCTCAGTGCAAGCTAACAATAGTTGATATTTATACAATAGAGAAAGATACAGAGAGAATGGACTTCAAGGAAATACACTGATTGCCCTGAACACTTACTTCTGACAAAATTTATAAAAAGTTGTTAGTGTAATCTATTAGGGTAAACAATTGACAGTGTTAGGTTGTAGCAAACCTGATCTGTGGACCAACTTTTAAATGTAATAATGAAAATATTGCAAATATTTTTGCCGAGGTAGGTCAGCATTCCCACTGTGTATCATATGTATTTGCCAGGCACCATTTTTAATGAATGAAATTCAGATTTTATTTCACTGAGATGAAATTCTTTATGCTACAGGGTCATGCCAAAAGTTTGTTCACATTTGTGTATGACACTTGATCACTTGGAGGGAAAAAATGTATTTATTGTATTAGTTTATAATATTCATATCTTAAACTTAAATTTGCCACACAAAACATACACAAAAATGAGAAGAGTTTCTTTGTGTTATTTCGAGTATTCTTAAAAGGCTCAGGTTTACCAGATTTCACCTCTAAGAAATTAATAGATACGAATTGTTTATACTGTTACTTGAAATCTTGTTCAATGGATACTTTTTGTGCCTGTAAAGGAGGGAACGTTGTAATAGCACCATGCCCCCATCTATCTGTCCTCCTGTCAGTAATTGTGATTTTATTTTTGGATTTTTACTATGTCTACATTGATATGATGTGTCACAAACAAGATCTATCATGGCTAATCTGTTACTCTGTAAATTTACGTGGAATATAGACATAGACATGTTGCAGAAAGTTTGTCTGTTCACATGTCCGTTTTTCTTTACCTCCAGAAAACAGAGAATGTTTGTCTTCACTTTGTCTATGTAACTCTGTCAGTTTTATAAGATTTTTATATACAACTGACTTGCCACAAATATTAATCATATTTAGACCATATGTCATAAACAAGGCCCAGGTTTCCAATATCAAGGTCTAATAACATTGTCTTTACCACCAAATAATGAAGTATACTGCCTACCTGTTTGTTTCAGCTCTGTAGCTCATTTTGTACTTTAAAGGATTAAAAAAAAACATTGCAGAAATAAAAGAGGAAGCACTCACAAAGTTAACACAGACTTCCTAAGTTTACACAGACTTCCAAAGACACAGCCTAGTAACTTCACTTAGATACTAGTAGTACTGCTTCAAACCAAACACTGCAAGACCCTTTGGGGGCATTTGCCACTTACTGTGACAGCTTCTAAGTGACAGCTGTTGCTTTCTTTTGTTACATACCATTGTGAAAAAGTTATAAGGGATACTGTAGTTGATAGCTGTTAAGTTGCTTAGGTAAAATAGACAGCAAATTGTGGGATGAATTAAACTGTTGACAAATGTTGGAGGTTGATTCAGGTCAAAAATAATACCAGTTGTATAATGGTATTATAGAACCGGTCAGTTTACTAAGTAAATTGAATGAGTTCTCATTTCTGATGTAAAGATATTTTAGTATATAGATGATTTGCAAATTTTGAAATGACTTGTGTTTAAACATTGCTGTGATTATTCATGTTCATATTATGTCAGTCAGTAAGTATGAAAAAATGTCTACATGATTGTTTTTAGTACCTCTACAAAATAGAAAAGGTGTATTTTGTTTAGAAGCCATGTACAATGTACATGCAGTGTATGTTTGAGAACATATTTTACTAACTTGTAACTTATTTTTCTGTATATATACACAGTAGGTAAAGAAAAGAAAAATGTCACTAATTTTTAATGATTATGTTTTCGTAGTTTATAACCTTTTTTTCTATGCAGTTTACTCTGCAATCAGGGTAGACAGAAATGATAAATTTCACACTTCTATGCTAATGACCGATACTGCTTTACATAACATTGTACAGCAAATACACACGATTTGCATATTGCCAAGATTTGCAGCATTTGTATTATTCATTTAAGTCACATCAGTGTATACCTTCCATTATGTTAAGAATGTACATGTACTGTTTGGGAAATCATTGCATATTCAAACTTTCAACATCAGAGTTTCACACATTGTTTTCAGACACCGGTGTTATTTTGATATGGGGAATAAATGAGTTTTCCTTTACTTATCAAACATGTATATGGTTCAGAGTTAGACTAAAAGAAATTTCATTTTTGAAATCATTGATTTCCTAGCAAGATGTACTATATTTATCTTTGTTGAGTTAGACAGACTATAACAGATTTAGCTGTTACAGTGAGGGTCCTATCACATTTTAAATTATTGTTATAGACTATAGATATGGCTCTTTGTGGCATAGCTGTTTGCTAATAAAGATATTTTAATATCAGCTTTGTCAATATTTTCTATTTATAGACAGGTTAGGCATGATGGTAGAGGTTATTGATTTAAGATTGTTTAATTCCATGCATTTTATTGACAAGTTGTTTCCAAAAACTTACTCTTTACCCTGCTGGAGGCAATTCACTCTGCCTTTGCGACCAATACAGACCAAGATCAGCCTTTACATCAGTTGTCAGCAAATTTTCAATAAGCACCCCCATAAACAACTAATGAATCTACCCAAATTGAAAGATGGACAAGTCCATTTTAGATATTTAGGGTTCAACATTCATCAGATTAAAGGAATACACTGTTGTAAAGAGAAGCATGTCGAGAAACTACACCATATTAGTGAAGAGAAACATATGTCAAGAAACTACACCATTTAAAGGTGTAGAAAGAAACATGGGTCAAGAAACTACACCATTTAAAGGTGTAGAGAGAAACATGTCAAGCAGCTACACCATAATTATAAAGGTGTCTTCTAAGTTTTGTAGCAAACACTGAACAATATCTGGTAACATCAGTTCAGAAATCAGTTCAAGGAGAGATATGACTCTGAAGTACCTGCTGAATCAATTAAAATATGTGGCATTCATGAACATTGTCATCATGGTAAGAAGTACTAAATTTCACTACTCACAGTCAAACACTGAGGCCACATAATTGTGTAACTTTCTGCACAACATAACTCTTGATTTACCTCCTCCAAGCTCTTTGACCTTAGCTACGTAATACCATGTGTAAAAGAAGCAATACAGCACACTGGCTTTAAATGTGGCTGAGAAAATACATTTGAGATAATATTTCTTTAAAAAAATCTGCATAAGCCAAAGTTATAAAATGTTCCTCCGATTTAATCATATGCATGTATTCATTGTAAACATACATACATGGCATGAGTGATAGACAATGACAAACAAATGTTCAGACCTCAGAAATTATGCACCATATAAACAAAACTAAAACATGTCTCTAAACATCGAGCTATATCATTAAAACCACTGAGAGTAAAAGAACATTATACTTTCCTCTGATAAGTATTTCTCTATTTCCTATCACAAAGATATGTCACATTTTTACCAACCAAAAGTCTTAAAAAATACCTTCATAATTCTAAACATTTAGAACACAACTGAAATGTAAAGGGCTTGTGTTAACAATGTAAAGAGAAAATGGATTGCATATATGCCAGTTACTTTACACAAAATATCAATTAACTGTGGAATGAATAACTGATAAATTGATGAAGATGATATTTCATTCAACTATTTCTAGTACTTTACAAATACTACATTTGGTAAAACAGCAGTAGCCAGTACATTCTGCTGTAATTACAGATATACAAGACTAAAAGGCACATACATACAACAGGAAAACCAATCAATAGATGCTGCTGGTTTAATCTTTGTTTTGGGCACCAGTACATTTCAGAATAGAGATTGATGTGGCTATAATGAAACCAAAACATATCAACCTGACATGCAACAAACACCACTGTCCAAAAAATATTCACTACAAAGGTATTGTAAATTTGGTGAGCTTTTTACCTGACCTAAAGCTGAGGATCTCCTAGAAATTTTTGTGTAAATGTTTTGTATAGAAGGAACATACATTTTTGTACATACAACAGGAAAATGTGACAGATTTCTCCTAGACATTTTAATCACAATATGTCAGAAAAGGGCAGAGTGACCAAGACATAATATAAAAAATCAT
The DNA here is from genome assembly GCA_012932295.1 of Cyclina sinensis. Taxonomy (NCBI): domain Eukaryota; kingdom Metazoa; phylum Mollusca; class Bivalvia; order Venerida; family Veneridae; genus Cyclina; species Cyclina sinensis. The sequence goes on from JAAONU010000011.1 coordinate 3,316,169, forward strand.
AATTCATCTTTCTTTTTCTTGTCTTTAGAACTGTTTTTGTTTCCTTCAGTTTTCTTTTCATTCTTTTGCTTCATGTTTTTCTTTGAAGATTTTGTTTTCTTGCATATACCTTTGATAAACTGTTCTGCAGCTCTTACACCTGAATTGTATGCACCATGTAAACTTTCAACATGTGACATAGTCTCTGTGTAAGCACCTGCAAAGAAAACGTATGGGCAAACTGGTTCCTGCAAAGATTTTAACAACTCTGGCGTGTTGCCAACACGTGGGTAAGATACAGAACCTAAAACATATTCATCTGTTGACCAGTTGGAATGTAAGAAAGTGGTTATTCTATGAGCTTTCACTGTCTCAGTTCCAAACAGCTCACTAAGAACCAACAAAACAAGTTCTTTCAATTCTTCAGTTTTTGTTTCCCAAAGTTTTGCTTCTTCACCTAAAATATTTCCTATTAAATATGGATTCCCACTAAGTCTATAGGCATTGGTCCAAGTCTGCAGAAAACCATTGGATGCAAGTTCTGAAAAAATGTTAAATGTACCAACATCCTTTGGCCAAAAAGCATTTTCAAAACCAACAATCACCTTACTTGAATAACCAATGCCAAGGTCATGTAATGCTTTCTTCTTTTCCTTAGGAAGTGATGGTTCAAAAATTACATTATTACTTTTCAGAACCCCAATAGGAAGTGCCACAATAACTGCATCTGCTATTACTTGTTTCCTATCCATAGTCCTAATTAAAACTTTTTTCCTTTTAGGATCAATCTGAATATTTCTTACAACTTTATTCAACCCCACTTTGACTGGCACTTCAGTCCCAGACCCAGCAACTATTCTATCAACTAATTCTCCCATACCATCAATAACAATTTTATCCCAGCCAAAATCATTTTCAACAGCATACAAAGAGGATGAAAAGTTTTGTAAAACGACTGCAGGGAATGACCTTATTATCTGTTCAATGGTACTCTGCTCATATTTAAGTCCTGTTTCAGTTTTATAGGTTAAATCTAATGCTTCAAGCAAAACATCCTGGACGGGTCTATCGACACCAGCTTTCTTAGCTTTACGTAGAGCTTCTATTACAATTTTGAATGTTTCTGAATACAGGTCAGTAGCATTGTCACCAAAATATACCTTCTTCTGGCTGTTCTCTTCAACAAATTCTAACTGCAGACTCCCTGAATTTGCCATCTGCAGTTCAAACTCTTCAGCTAGTCTAATAAGTTTGTTACTTTTAGCTTTTGTGTTCAACAGTCCTGCTCCAATGTCAACATCTACACCTCTGATGTGATTTGCTGCCCCTCTATGTGTCCAAACCCTTCCTCCAAAACGGTCTTTCCTTGCCTCAAGAACTTTCACATCAATATTTTTTTCCTTCAACAGCCTACGTGCTGCAGCCATACCCGCCAGCCCACCACCAACTATAACAACATCTTTTCTTTCACTACTCTTGTCTTCACAGCTCACAATTAGAAATGATGCAAAAACTACTGTCACCAAAAGAGTGACATAATGACAGAGGTGTTCCATTTTTTGTGTATATAAGATCTACTAAAATGAAATTCCATACAACAGAAATTCTAACGAGAATACTAGTAAGTAATTTCAGTAGTACCAGAGAATTCTTATTTTACACTCAGCTGTTCTGAAAAAAAGTCCCAATATGATATACAGTATCAGACATTCAGATCATAATATTAAGTGACATCTAAAAACTCAATAAACCTCTCAAAAATGGTAAATGGAATGTAGATGAAAAGGTTTGAAAGCAAACTTGACAATGTCAAATAAAACTATTTCATGTATGAAACAAAGATCTTATAAAACAGAACATTAACAATTCACATATCCATAACATTTTCTGGAACATATCCCATTTTGCTCAAACATATATATCAGTATTACTTTCGCACAGATCCAGCTCCCATCCGCAGTTCTTTCTCAAACTGTTCTGCAGTAAAAGTCCCATCAAGCCTCTCTTGATTCGGATTAAACACTGAATAAGCACTAAGTTGGCCTCTCTTTCGAGGTTCTGTCCTAGTGTTCCTGTACATGAGATAGGAACATGACACCACAAAGTATACCGCTCCAAAGCCTACTTCAATGAAAAATTTCCACAGGCAAAGCCACAAGATGACTTTTAGGCCAAGCTGTACATAATCTTTCCAGTTCCTTTCAATCTCTGTGTCTCTGTCTGTGTTTTCTCGTGTCAATGTTTTGCTTGATTCAGTAATTGGTACATGCCTCTGTCTACATTTTGGAGACTGAACCTGAAATTATAAACAATAAAACTGCAGTCACTGCTATTGGATAAAGCAGTGTTTTTTCTTCACTGGGTGAGTTGTACATGCTTTAAAGACAAATACATTCAACTGTCATAATACAAAAACTCATTGCAATTGTCAAATACTGTAAATTTACTTACTATTTGCTTTTGATAAAATGAACATTTCTATAATTTTCTTTGTTTGGAATTTCCAACAAGACAAATTTCCTTAGTAGAACTTTATCTTCAATTTCTCAAATTTTTCAGCATTAAACTTCCTTTGACCTTATTTGGAACATGAATGAGACTTTTGGAAGCAAAAAGCCTGATAGAATATCACTGTTATTTTGATATTAAATAATACAACTATCTTCCACCAATAAATAAAAGTGGCTTGAGTGGCGATCAGTTGTTGTTTCATATCCTTGCCACAAGTGGAGGTATTTTCAGCTGAAATATACATTTTCCAAAGTTTATCTTTTGATTCAACAGCCCTACAGTTTGAGACCTTTTATCTGTTTGATTCTATCTATATTGTTGCTCCCAGTTTCCCACATCCTGAAGAGATTAGTTGCATGTGATAGTAAAAGTTACAGAAAGCATCCAATTCTAGAGACACTTCTAGTTCTTTCACATGCTCTGTATCATGTATAACACTGATAAAATGGATCCTGGTTTAATGTCTCATCCACAGACCAATATGTTGTGTTAGTGGAACAGCAGCGAATCTCAAGGACCACAGGTTTATCGGCTTGATTTTGTTACTTCTTAACTTCCCATGTCTTGATTTTAATGTTAATTGTTCCTGAAGGGAAGTTCCGATGATAAACTTACAATGGCAGACACTGTTAAGAACAATACTTAGTCTAAAATGTAACATGAAAGAATAAAATGATAAAAGATAATCATGCCACATGCTATCCTGATCCACAGACACTTGGATGTATTAGAGTAGTTCTTGCCCCAACTAACATCTTGTACTCAAAATTCATTTATGTCACATACTCTGACCTTAAGTGTACATAACAAACAAAATCAGTATCCATTCACCAAATTCAGTAAACGATTGGAAAAACTAGTAAATTTTGAAAATGAAGTAGATTTTTCTTATGCAAGTCGAGATATTGTGTAATTTTTTGTATGGGTCAATTTCTCACCTCTGCAACGTTACAGCGAGCTTCTGACCAAAAACAAAAATATCTCTGAATATGCTCTACGTCACTTGAATAATTTTGACTAGAAATCAAAGCAGTCCTGGTTCCTGCAGGAGATAAGTGTCTGACGACTTTACTGAGACTGTTAATTTAGAGGTAGGTGCATGTTTCTGTCTTGGAATGACGAGTGAAAAAGAGGCATCCGTGTTTTGCCCAACTGAAAAGCTTTGCATCTTTCATGATCTTTGAGTTAGTATACTACATCCAAGCCTCTGTGTCCGAATTGTGTCATATCCGAATTTCTATAAAACCTGTCGAAAAAAAAATTTACATACTGACGATATTATTTCCGTTTCTTTCACTGCAGAGGTAATTTCTCTTTTACTGTTGTGTTGGAATAACCAACTGTATAAGACAGAACAACCTGATTTTTGTCGTGCTTCCCTTTTCGCTCTATATTCGGCCAACTTGGCCTCCATTTGCTGGACGCTTGATATTGTGTTTGAATTTCAATTAGGAAAAAATTGTAAGCGCTTCGCGGACTAAACGGTGTCTCCGATATTGATAAATGCCATGAGTTTGACTCGACACTTGTATAATCAAGAAACATCAGTAGTAAAATGTAAATTTATTGATATTTTAATAAATAAACTTGCGAATATCAGTCAGAATTTTCACTTTTTACATTTAACGACAAGAAAACTGTAAATGCGATACAAGAAAGAAAATATTTATTTATAAATATCTAAAACACACTGGCCATGAAATAAAAATGAGCAGACACTTACTGTTGCGAGAACTGTTTAATGTGTAAGTTGAAACACATCATTCGAACAGAAAATCAGTGGACCCAACAGAATACAAAATTAATACACTTTAGTAATTTAGGTTTTGTATCTAGTGGCTAATAGCAACGAAAATTTGACCGTTGAAATAGATGCAGATAGTGAATGTTATTAAAATATTGCATTCCTCAACATAACCACAAAGCATATAAATATAGATTGAAAATTATCGTTGAAAATGACCCTGATCACGGGAAGAAAGAAAGGAACCGTTTTTATATGTGTTAATAGAACAAGAACGTGTTGTGGAAATACTTCTTTGCAATATTCTGATGAAATATTTACAGTTCTGCTCAACTCCAAGTATTTACATTTGAAAAGAAGTGCATGTGTAAACCGCAGTACTTAATTAGCGCAAGATATTTCAATGGCGTGCATGTATTTTCAATATTTTCAAGAAGAGCTTCGAGTGAGAATGTCGAAATCTGCTTTCTAGACTGGAAGTTTATTCAAATAAGTATGGAAATATGATTTTAGTGTTTGTGCATTACGACATATTTCGGGAAATGTTTGTACCCCTAAATGTCGATTTGGACGCAGTTTCTGCTGACGGTCTGTCTGATTTTCCTTATTGTCTGTATCTTGTCTGAGATTAGAAACTTAATACCATTCCATTTCTTTAATAACTTTTAAAAACTTAGATAAGTCTAGTGTGAAAGACACGCATTCCTTATCATGAATGTTATGACAATATAAGATGTAAGATTCATGTCTGTCTAAGTAGTTCTAGAAATTTACAGTTTTAGTTGGCCTAGTCATGGTTATAGAAAAAAATTCTTAATTACAGAAATTAATATTAATACACGTGTTTTACGAATAAGTGATAACGGTGTTCAGTCATGACTTTTTATAGCCGACTCCACGATTGGTGCGATTGTAGAAATGTGATGATGTCATTGTAAATCTCTATAACACGATGGTACATTGTCATTGTCGTACCACCGTTTTTCACCTACATATCATCACGCGTTTTCAACACTATTGCGTTTTTATCGCCCTGTAACAGGCAACAGGAATAAGAAATTTAATTTTCCCATTTCAATTACAAATCATTAATTTTTATGAAAGCAAACGGTGTCAAACTTATTTCTAATGTACACTTTATAACGGTTGGTCTAAAGTAATTATCAAAACATATACTAAGGTCCATTTCAAAAGGAAAATATTTGTATAAGATACAATCAGTTTACAGACAGAGACATTTTTCTTTCTGTCATGGCAGATGAACTGCCTATGAACAGGGAAACAGTCTGCATTTATTTGTGAATATTATTATATTCTTTGATAAACTGTTAAGTCAACACATATGTTTAACACAGTTCTCTCCATTCGAAAAAAATAATATAATAAAAACAGTCTAATAGTAATAATTTTAAGATTAATTACCGATCTAAAATCCGGGCCATATAAATAAACAGTGCATTAGCGTGACAGGTATTATTTTAATAGATTGTGCCTTAAGTTCGAACACCCGGCGGTCTTACAAAAAGTAAGTCAGTGGAGGATCGAGGTCTTAGTAGTTTATGTGTTGACAAATGTTGCTTTTTATTTATTTAGCAATGGTCAAAAAGCACTCTACAGTTGACCCTGCTAATGTATATGCCTTGAACAGATAACCATACATCCCTTCTTATGAGTTGATATGTTATTATTTCAGTTGTGATGTGACAGAACTGTCCTGTTGTAATGTTCTCTCTATAAATGTGTCTCTGCAACAATGATCCAACTGTCCTGCAACAATGATCCAACTGTCCTGTTGTAATACTGTCCTGTTGTAATGTTCTCTCTATAAATGTGTCTCTGCAACAATGATCAAACTATCCTGTTGGAATGTTCTCTCTATAAATGTGTCTCTGCAACAATGATCCAACTGTCCTGTTGTGATGTTCTCTCTATCAGTGTGTCTCTGCAACAATGATCCAACTGTCCTGTTGTAATACTATCCTGTTGTAATGTTCTCTCTATAAATGTGTCTCTGCAACAATGATCAAACTGTCCTGTTGTAATGTTCTCTCTATAAATGTGTCTGTGCAACAATGATCCAACTGTCCTGTTGTAATGTTCTCTCTATAAATGTGTCTCTGCAACAATGATCCAACTATATCCTGTTGTAATGTTCTCTCTATAAATGTGTCTCTGCAACAATGATCCAACTGTCCTGTTGTAATGTTCTCTCTATAAATGTGTCTCTGCAATAATGATACTTGTCGTTTTTTTTTTCAAAGGTTGTGTTATAGCAACAAGACTAAGATCATTTTCTATGTGTAGGTGAGGGTTTGTTGGACGCTCCTCGCCTATTTCAACATTTTCTAGGCTGTTGATTTATACTGTCTTATTGCCACAAATATTAACTTTCTTCCCAGCTGATATTCAGTTATGCTGAGTACATCTGGTGCATTTGTGGCAGTTGCCAGTTCTGCCAGGAGTGCATTTTGTTAATTGTCTGTTGGAGCGATATTCTTACCACCAATCAACCTTAGCAGACGGCTGGGCCACGGATAATGTGCTGGACTCTAACGTGCAACAGACGATGCCATTTAATGATAGATGTGTTACTGAACTTCTCTCAATGTTTCCACACAGTCTGACCCGGTTCTGCATAATGCCCGTTTTGCATTCATTTAAATTACTCTCACTGCAAAGATTGAACACTGTCAGTTCCACTTCGATATCTCCAACTGACTAAGCTCTAAAAGTTGTGCTTGAAAACTGAAACGAAATTTGATGGTACCATTTAATATGTTTGACTTTAAGATATGAAATATTTGAACAGCAAAATCTAGTACAACGGTAGATCTAAATCAATGTTTTCCTTTTCAAAAAAATGCACCTATGCACCTTTGGTAAATTGTACGTTCTCTTCAGTCAGATATCAAACAGTTTATTACAACATCAAACAAGATAAGCATTTATATAAAAACATATTTCTTTGCGTTGTTTGTTGTCTTTTATAAGGAAATCACTTTGAAGTGCCGTGTCTGTGAAGGTTTCAAAGCGTGTTTATCGGAATCTAAATAAATTCGATTAATAAATGTACCATGGTGCTGAACTTTAAAAGACTCATAATAAAAATCTATTATAAGTTTCAATTAATATTCCCTTTGTGAGGTCGAAACGGTGAGAATTATTTACATTTAGAGACGATCTGCAGAGCGAACACGGCATATGTTTGCAGGCTGTATTGAACTGCCTTAGCTTTACTGTGTCGGGTGCGACTGTTGAGAGCGCCAGGCATATGCCAGAATCGACAAGTAAAGAACTTAAACAGCTGCTTATTTTCATTAAGTTGACCTTTTATCGTCTTAGAGATAAAAGTTCAGAAGCTTGGTTTTGCTTCATGCAAGCATTTTCATTCCATTTTAGGGTGTTACCCTCTTCTCAAATCTTAATGGGTTCGAATCACTACCGAGCTGTTTCCTTAGAGCAAACTGCATGAGATTCTTGCTGATGAATTCTTCTAGTGGCTATGTTGTGAAGACATTTGTCTCCCTAGAAGAATTTTAAATCGAAATAGATAATGTCTTGTGCGTTTGGACACACATGCGATACTTTATACAGAGCTTTTTGTGGTCGTTTGAGGTAACTTAGATAAATGTTTTGAGAGACTTAACGTTTTTGAAGAAGATGCGATTTTTGCAGAGTTACTTCTCCTCTACATAGCAGTTTCCTGACAAAATGGCATGAAAATGCACAAGTATTTAGTAAAGCCTGAAAACAACTGTCCACTCAGATGTTACTCAGTATTTTGCTTTTCAAGGAAACTTTTACGATGCTCAATTTATCTTTTAAAAAAAGAAAAGAAAAAAAGAAAAACTCTCATAAAATTTAGAGTCAAGAAGTTTGAACCCCTCTTCTGCCGGAATACTTGTCTGTTTATTCTAAAAGCCACAGTGTACCGGCGTATCTTTTTCAGATTGTCATTTGTTTAATTAATTATTCCTTTACTCCCTCTTTGGTTTTGATATGAGTAGTTCACAAGCTAAAAATGTTTTGTATAATATCTAAATTTGATGAAAGTTGTGAATAAAGGATGCACCGACACGCCCACGATGACTACGCAATAATCAAAGCCCGTTTGAAAGGTGCGATCATTAGATATTGACCACTAGGTCGTAATATGTTAGAATCTCTACGTCTTGGTGATAGAATATCGATCCCTCTTGATATAAATAGAAAATAATCAATCACCAGTCCAGGTATCTATGAATTTTCATCTTTTCCTGCGAAGCTGATAAACGCTGTAGTGAAAATGAATAAAACTTATTTAGATGAACATTTACTTTTATAATGAAAAAACCGAGTTATTTTTTGGTGCGCATCCACGTGCGTTTAGGTATTAAAGTTCCGAAAAACGCTGAAAAAAAGAAGATTTCCATGAACTGAACAGCGTGTTTCGTATCTTGATTGGAGAAAAAGAACTTATCTTTGTTTATAAGCGGAATTATTGATTCAGTTATAGTAGGCCGATTGTTTCCAGTCGCGATTTGAATGTCCGTGCCCTTTTGTCTTAGCTATTTACCCAGTGTCAATAAAGTCATTCGTTACAAGTTACCTTTTCAAATAGCACCTTGACTACAAGCTGATACGTTCAACCAGGGACTATACCGTTCTATTGACTTAAGTATTTATTCCCGCTGATATTAAACTTATTTGGAAACAACTGACCACTTGTGCATTGAAGGAAATGAACTGAAAATTTTATCTGGTAAGTAACCTATGGCTTACTTTGTTTGATTTTACTTTGGATTTTCATATTTGGAAAACTGACCCAAAAGTGAGGACTGGATTTTTCACCGTCCGGAATACGCCATGAGGTAAGTATGTTTGGTTGTTCCTTTCCTTATTTCAAACTAATCTTTTTTTTTCACTCTACAATACAAAATACATTGAGCTTTGTTGCGCGCAAATTTCACAACGCCTCTTAAATCCCTGCACGTTTAAATCCCACTGGGAACTGGCAATACATATTCAGTTTGTTTTGAGCGATTGTGGTTTACCTGACTTGGGGCTTTAAACAAATACTTTTTGCACTATAGGTAATTATTTCTATTGTGGCAGATTTGATCAAATGATCCGGCCATTGTTCCCCGATCAGTGTTCAATAAACCCGTATTATGGTCACACAAAGCCTTGACAAGAAATATTGCCACTTAAACTAACGGGAAATCCAAATAATTTTTTAAACAGTTAAAAAAAAGAATTGCAACAAGGACATTTGCAAGAGAAATTTGTTTAGGATTACTTTTTAAAAATGATTTGGTCACTTTCCAACAAGAGTGAATTATGATCTAAAATACGGTAAGTGGTTTTGAAGATAATGGATACACTACTTAACAACGTTGTTATGTCGAACAGCGAGATATCGCGTTACCTTCCTTTTTAAAAAAAGCTTTTAAATATTGATTGGTAGTGTTTATTGGTAGGGGAGAAGTATCAATGGTTCAAAATTCACATGCGAAGAAAGAATAAAGAAAATTTGAGGTATGCCAATTTGACTCTATTACAGGACCTGTAGAACAAGGACAGGCAATTATGGCGGAGCTAGATCTGGAAAGACAGCCAGCCGTCAGTCATAGCGAGCTGACTTCCGGTCATGACGTAACGCAACTTCTTTCACAAATAAATCAGAACTTCAAACAATCCAAGGCGGACCAAATACTTAGACTGCTTCAAGATCAGGATAAATTGACGGATCCTTGTTCTGAATCGGTCGTGGATGACACGGAACTAATTCGGGAATACGAACAAATTAGAGAAGAAAAAGTAATATGTGACAGTGATACTTTAACGGATTCTAGTTCGGATTCTGGAGAAACGGTAAATACTGTGCAAAATCACAACACTGAAAATTTACTTCAAAATAACCAACATCAGGATAATATAAATATGCAAGGGAGTAATGCTATCGTTCAGGAAAGCCGTGATATTAGGAGTTTTAGAAGACATAGGGCGCGAACTTCTGTTGGTTTTCATGACATGAATGGGGAAATCGCAGATAATGAAACTTCGACCATAAATAATAATTTCGATACGAGGGATCTAAGTGTAAGGCCAAAGTCTAGCTATGTTCGGAGACACCAGTATAAAAAGAGGGATGATGACCCAGGAGGTGGGCTTGTAAACGGGGATTTTGATGACGTACCACTACAGAGACCGTCAAAATCAGCTCGGCCAAAGAGTAGGCTAGGACGTGCCTCTGTGCCTAGATCAGAACGGAAAATAACTATGGTAGAAATTGATATTGTGACGCCTGAACCGGAGAGCGTGGCGCCAAGTAAAGAGGATTTGACCATTGGTGGTGCTAATAACCCGATGTATGATAGGTTTGCTAGTTCAAGACAGCCAAAACGTGAAAGTAAGAGAGCTAAAGCATTCTGTGATGTTGATAATGTTTCCCAACAACAAACTATTGAAAATATGAATGTTGACACAAGTGTTTCTGTAATGGACACGCGAGATGACGTCACCGAGGTACAGACAATCTCGCCAAATACAAATGTGCGTAGTTCTCATGTGTCAAGTTTTACTAACTCTTCAGTACCTCGAAACGTGCCTGTACAAAAACATGTTTCACATGTACAGAAACGTCCAAGCAATGCTCATTCAAGGCACGAACCAAGTCAGACCAGTCACCATTATCAGGCTCCGGGAGTCCCTGTAGAGTCGCATTTAACTCGGTCGGACACCACTACAAGTAATGCCACTTTGCGCTCTGAACGACCGGAAAACATCTCTCCGACATCGCAAATACCACTGAAACGAAATAATTCTAATTTAACATACGGCAGGCCAAAGAACCCGGAACCCGTTACAACGCGTCCTATAGAACGCCCCGATATAAGACCAAGCACGCGAACGCGGCGTCTCCACAGAAGGTTTATGGCCCCGACGCAACAAGCACATATGTCTCAGGTAAGGCCAACATCTGAGTCTGTGATACTTGCAAGGCAAAAGACTGAGAAAAACCTCATGAAAAAGCAAGCGGAAAATAGACCTCATTCTGAGAAAATAATTCTCAATTCTCCAAACAAAAACATTGATCTAAGCCTAAATCCTACCCAAGGGCCTCAAACTTATGTGACGTCAAAAGGTGGCGTCGCACAATCGTCACATGTTCAGGAAGGATTCAGAGGATATGATCCGGGTAATCGGTTAAAGTCGTCAGTACAAGCACGTGATCTCCCTGGTGACTTAACACTTCCTCGTCGTGGTCAAAACAACGTCATGATGGGAGGACGTCAGCAATTGGCAGCGCTAATGAAGCTGCCACCGCTGGAAGCGTCTCTAGCGGCGAAAAAGAAAGAACGGGGACTAACTCTAGCTGCACGTGAAACCTGTGTATGATCATACATTTATATTAAATGTGTCATTTCTTGTCGGAATAAGCCAAATAATTGATACAGCATTATAAACAGTATTTAAATGCATTTGTTGAACATGAATGATCAGTTGCGCATTTCTTAACGGATCCTACGCAAAAATCTCATCAGGGGATATTTTGACAAAAAAGGTGGTTTATAATTCAATTCAGTATCTTTAAAATGAATTAGCTATATTCTAAAGCTTGTATGAAATCGAATTGATCTATTTATGCATTGTAAAAAGAGATGTGCAGAAATCAACAAATTTGAAATTAGAACCAATTATGTTTTACCTTTATAATAAGATATTATTTAAAAGGTAAGAAACTGCAGTTTACAATGTTATCAAAATAATAAAACCTACTTATTTCCTAGATAAAGAAAGGTCTATTTTAAGCACAGTTACTAGGTTGAATATGTTTACATTCTTCTTTTATCTAAACCCAATTATTTTTCTCTGTAAGAGAAAAAACGCGAAGTGGTAAATTTCAACAAAACATTGTTAATTATATATCGCTTTCTGTAATTTTCTTTCAATGAATGTCTGTAAATGCAAAATTCCAAAATTTGCCAATGTTCTAAACGCACGTTTATGAAAAAGAAGATATACAAGTTTCTGTAAATCAAACAATTACATGTTAGTTATTCTATACATATAAGATATGAACATAAATATGTCATGAAAAGATACATATGATTTTCTTACATTCAGGATTTGTACATGTGTATCCTTTACAAAGCAATATGTATGAAAATTAAGATGTGTTGATATCAACATAATGCATATCAATAGATGTTCTTGTGTATTTATAGACTTTCTACTTCGTCACTTGTCCCATCTTTGGGGCGATAATTCAATTCGTGAATAATGAATTGTTAATGAATATAAGAATAATAAAGGATTAAAGTGTTAACGGTAATTCTGCTCGTATTCTGTGTCCAAAATAAGAGCAGTTAGTTATGTAGTTTAAACACTTAAAGTTAACGAAAAGAGTCGATTAAACTTTTCAGTCAGAAAAGACTGATGCTGTCGGTTTCATGTTAAAACTAACTTGGAAATAGACCTTATTATCTATGATCTGTTTCCGTATATGCAAAAGATTATTCAAAACAGACTGATCTGGTTCTGACCGACATTTTTTTTCTGACACTGAATTAAGTATCTTCTTGCCAGATGATTTCATGACATCATAAATGACGTAAGGAGTAAATGTAAACAGACGATCTCATGACTTCATAAATGACGTAAGAAGTAAATGTAAACAGACGATCTCATGACTTCATAAATGACGAAAGAAGTAAATGTAAACAGACGATCTCATGTCTTCATAAATGACGAAAGAAGTAAATGTAAATACTAAGCCTTTACTTTCCTTCAATTTCTAAACCCTAATAAATCAGACTCCTTAATTTGGATATCTTAAAATCAAGTTTGTTACAAGGAACATTTGGAATAAACGCCACTAAAACAACATTGAAACGTTTAACTTGTTAGATTCAATTCTGATGAAACGGATTAAACATATTTTGCTGTTAAGGAAAGGTGCCCTTTTATGGAAGGTTAACATGTACCAAATTTATATCCGTGAACGTGATTAGTTAAACTGCATTTTATTTCTGTGTTTTCTAAATGGCCACACACGTGTGAAACATGATTAACAAGACTAAAAGTTCAATAATACATGTGCTTCAAAGTTACTTTGTTAATTTAGTATCTATAATTAGTGAAACTATTCCACTTATTTGATTTTGAATACGAACATGATCAAATTTACATATTCATTCAACAAAACGGGTCAAAATCTAAGTAATAAGTAAACATTTGAAACCAAGAAACGGAACAGCTCCGTAAGAATGTAAAATATGATCTGATTGTCAAGCCCATGTGTCTTTGGGAAGATCATAGGTATCTGTGGTGTACCATTTCTTTTGTTCATATAAAATTTCCCTTCTTTACATTATAACAGTAATACATTGTTAAAGTTGAAGGACATAGGTCATTTTACCATTCACTTATACGTCGGTCGGTAAGTCTTAAATGAAAGTCGAATTCGCTTATCTATTCTTAAAGTGATCCGTTAAATGTTTCTTTCAATAGATTTAGTTAGCGGGTTAAAGGAGAGAGATATTTTTTTCCAAAGTTTGTTTTTGAATAACATGACACTTCAGAACTTCAGATAAGACTTTTACCTTATATTGATTTATATCCATTTGACAAAATTGATAAAAATTTGCGACCACGGATCAAAGAAGCTTTTCAAAAGGGCTAAGTTATCGTCTGTCAAATATTTTGTATGAATTAAGATGTGGCATTGTTGTTTAACCATCTTTAAAAACCGTGCTCTGCCCTCTATAGAGAAAACACCGTGATAAAAACAGATTAAACTCGCTTCATGTGAGATGAAAAAGAACTTACAGGATATTATTAAAATTTAAATAGGTATTCAGTGACAAAAATATTTTAATTAATGATTCTTAAGTACGTTTATTGGTAGAAAAAAAATGTCACCCAATCTGTCAAATTTGGTAATATTATTTTGCTCATATAAGAAAAGTGAGATTTTTAATCCACGGGATAATGATACTTCTTTCCAAATGTGCCATGTATCACACGTGCCGTGGCCACATAACAACAAACTCTTGCCTTAACAATAAATCCATAATGCAACCTTAAGTGCTGTTAAGTCAGTCAGTTAGTCATACACTCCGTGTGTTCGTTTCTCCGTGCGTTCGCCATTTAGCCAGTTCATGAACAATTTAAGTAATCAATACGAGGGCGAATCAAAAAGTTCGTGGAATTCAGTCATAAAATTAAAACGCATTGTTGCAGCTTCATGATTTTAAGATATGACAAAAAAGAATATACAATGAACAAACTAGCCAAATATTAACAATATACAATAAAAACTGTTTACATAGCAACAAATATAAAAATCCCGGTATATACGTGTGACAACATTTGAAGAAGTGTTTGTCATGTATCGTTGTTTCATCATAAATTTCATATATTCAAATTACAACGTATCGATATATATAATATATTTTAAGGAAACGTGTATACTTTGAATCAAGATATCAGCTTATGTAAGGCAAACCTACTGTAGTTAGGTGCGGTCAAGTGAGGAACAAGCTCAGGTTTCAGTTATATTACATGTGTGCTAATTTATAGCACAGTCCATACAATAGATTTATAAGCCAAATATACGGACCGATCAATCATTTTATCGGATTTATAATTAATTCACGCTGCTTCCAAATCCACGTTATCACAAAGTTACAATGTGAAATTGATAAATTGATTTTAAATATATAAAATTAATCCTGAAAACCTTGTTAATGATTCGCTCAAGATATCGTGACTGCCACAACGAATATTGATTATAGCAAAATGGACAAAACAAAAATATATGATCAAAATATCCATTTCTAAATGTTGCGGTTTATTCCGACATTACTTTCAGAGCTGAGACCCTTAATTGCTATTTTTATATAAAATGTAGCTAGCAATCATACTGTATGACTGCTACCTTTAATTTAGAAGCATGCTGAGGACCTCAGCTCAACATGTCAGCTTAACATGTTGTTGTGGGTCAATTTGTCCGTACAGCATCAACATTTACTAAGAGTTGTTTGGTTTCTAGGTGATAAATATGCAGCATTTTTTATGTATCATAGAAATACAAGATCTACATGTCACAGACCGGGTTTAAGTGTCTACGTTACACTTTCAAGAGAAATACCGGGTTCAAGCGTCCACGTTAAACTTTCAAGAGAAATACCGGGTTTAAGTGTCCACGTTACACTTTCAAGAGAAATACTGGGTTTAAGTGTCTACGTTACACTTTCAAGAGAAATACCGGGTTTAAGTGTCCACGTTAAACATTCAAGAGAAATACCGGGTTAAAGTTTCCACGTTACACTTTCAAGAAAAATACCGGGTTTAAGTGTCTACGTTACACTTTCAAGAGAAATACCGGGTTCAAACGTCCACGTTAAACTTTCAAGAGAAATACCGGGTTCAAGTTTCCACGTTAAACTTTCAAGAGAAATACCGGGTTAAAGTGTCCACGTTACAGTTTCAAGAGAAATACCGGGTTTAAGTGTCCACGTTACACTTTCAAGAGAAATACCGGGTTAAAGTGTCTACGTTACACTTTCAAGAGAAATACCGGGTTTAAGTGTCCACGTTTAACATTCAAGAGAAATACCGGGTTTAAGCGTCTACGTTACACTTTCAAGAAAAATACCGGGTTTAAGCGTCTACGTTTCACTTTCAAGAAAAATACCGGGTTTAAGTCGGGTCGAAAACCAACTTTTTTTAGATAATACTTGTTAAATACAAGGTCACCATTAGACTTATACCAGAGTGACAGGATCAAGTTTCCCTGACCAACTCTATTTTTGGGCACTGTAGTAAATTAAGCTTAAAGAGACTTGAGAGACTCCACGTAAAGAATGTATCTGTTTTGAGCATTTCTCGATAAAAGGTTACTTGTACATTTTTGGATGTTTTTTTTTTTTGCTGTCTGTATCCTGAGTTGAGATCAAAGTTCATTTTATGCCGGCTTCTTGGCTTTCAAAAGGCATTGTGCAGTTTAACTTTATTTTGCCACGCGTAACTTTAAAATACTATAAATTATGAAGAGCTATTATTAAGGTATTTTATAACTATCAAATTCATATAATCAATTTCGTAATATTTTGAAAGATTTCTATTTAATAAGCAACATGCTTCATTTAATTTCCGTGATTTATAAGTAATTTAGCGTAACACGATTTGACACTTTAGTTTTACATGTCAATGGTGTTTCTTTCTCTTTTAATTTGACTTAATATAAATTCTCTTGCCACGAGATTCTGTTTGAGATGACGTTATTGCTTCTGTACTGTTTGTTTACTCATAACAATAACGAAATTCATAGGAATGTTCTTAAAATGACAATAATCAAGTAAGATAAAGGACAGTAATATTAATACACACACACTAATGTCTTTTAACTATAATTGTTTCTACATTCGATTAGAACGATAATATCTCATCGATTTCACGTAGGAAATCACAGAAAAATAGTATCTCCACAGTGCCAGATATAGTGTTTTATAACCGATTTGTCACCATATCACGTGGCAACCAATGCGGTATTGACATGTAAATGAGTTTTATGGCTTTCATGACGTCACACTACGTTCTTTCTTCTTTTTGCAGGCATTGGACGTTCTTGATTGATTTATATCTTTGTTCAACTTGCACCTCTGGTATAAATTCATTCTAAGCTCGGCTTGAGTGACAATTTTATTTTTAATACCTTATTAAAATCCATTGCTTCTTTACGAAGTTTTTCGAACGTACTGAACCCACCTGTGTGATACCAAGGAAGATTTGCTTCGTGATTTTTTCCCCATTCGATTCTAAGTGTGATTAACAAGAATCGCATAAAATATGGCGTCGCATGATATTTTAAGGAGAATGATTGGATTTTGATTATTTTATTGATATGCACTAGCGCAAGTAGCGTTTGTTTTGCAATGAAATTAAGTTGATGTCGTAAATAACACTAAACTTGTAAAAGAAAAATAGAGAAGTGCGTGTAAATGATTGCGTTGTGCTATTGAACGACATTTCGATACAAAAGGTTGAAAAATCCGTGCAGCTAGTTTGAGTGAAATGAGTACGAAAAATGCCAATAGGAATTTAATGATCTATAAGAAATGAGATATTTCTAATATCAGTGTTTTAAGAGTACCCTAGCAATTTTGTGAGTGATTAATTTCGCATCGGTTTGAAAATGCATTTTACTAATGTTTCTACATTTACACAATGTAGCTAAAACCTTGAAATATCGAAGCTTTCTTTTCTTATTTCTTAGTTGTTGTGACTGCATTCCTTCCCTCAAAAAAACGTCATGCTTATCAAAACTTGCTGGTCTAGTATTTAGCGGAATAAAGATTTTTTTTCCTAGCAAAGACGCACGCATCTGTTTTCTTGCTAGGAATTTGAGAGTATATCAATAAAGATAATGACTGCTGTTCCAGAAAAAATAGGTAATCTACTTATAGAGAAATGACCACATAATATGAAATCCAAGTAGATAAATGATACAAGATCGATGTTCTGAAAATAACTGACCCTTATATTAGGCCGGAAAAATATAACATTGATATGGAACAGGGTATGTTAGGATGCTAGCGCTCTTGTTGAATTATCCAGAATTCTAAATAACTGGCCAGAAATAGATATAAAATAATATGCAAAGGGGTTGTCAGATATTTATTTATATACGTTTCATTCTTTGTCTCACTCTGTATGTATCTTTGTTTAGTGTTTTGTCTGTTGTTCTCTTTGCTTTCAGATCGGAAAAAACAACTACATAATATTACTGAATTTGCTGAAAACTAAATGGTAATTCATTACTATTTAGATAATATATTTTACAACCATCAAGAATTATCATTATCATTATCATAATTATTATTATTATTATTATTATTATTATTATTATTATCAACATCATCATCTTCACCATTATCATCATCATTATCATTATTTCATTATGAATCAGCCAAAATTTGTGTATAAGATAGAATTTGAATAATAAATACGATAAAAGAAAATTCAGTATTCAAATTATATAATACAATAGACTATGTACACTGTTACAAATTTGAGGCAAACGCTTTTCAGTTGTCCTGTAATTAGTATCCCTCATTTATATTTCGTAAGTGAGAAAATGAAAACTTTAGTTATATCTGTGTTATTAATGATTATCAATATTAAGGATTTAATGTGTTTATTGACAATATTTCTGAGAAGGTTCTTTCGAGCAATATGTTAGTCCTTAAAAGGACTGTTGTTTGATCGCAATGATCAGCCTGGCCAGACGATATTTTACGACCAGCGATAGGAGGCGGATTCTTCTTCCGGTACATTGTTGTCTGGGTATTCTTCATTGTCGGAAAGATCATTATCTTCATTATCGAAGTCGACTACAATCAACACAAGTTCGCCTGTAGTTCTCCAGTAGATATCACTGAGTTCGTCTGCTGCGGCACGTGCTGTTTCATAAACCATATTTCGAATACCTTCAGTGACGTCGATACGAATAGCCAGATTTTGCAGAAGGCTTGCTTGCGTTGTCGACTTGTACCGTGTGATGAGATCTCGAAGTTGTCTCTTGAGATGAAAAATTTGCGTCTTGGAACGCTGGAGCAGACGAGACAAGTAGATTCTACGCTGAGCATCAGAGACAATCCTTACGCTGAGCAGAAAGTTAGCCAACGAAGGGTCTGTTGACATCATCTGGTAAAGTTGAAGAGTATTCATGGCGAATGATACTGTTATGAATAACGTTGCGTTTATCTCAGAAACATATGACTGAATAACTATGCAGAAGTCTCTCCGTACAATATGACAATTATTGTAAGATGACATCCCGTGTATTGTCAAATAACGACAAACAAGTTGACAGCATGACCCCGGTGGGGACAGAAAAGGACCTCCTCTGGGTCCAATATACATTACAAATGTCACTAGAACGACTGTCACGACTGTCTTTTTATAATAACTGCTATTCTTGTAGTATTTTTTCAGATGAAACATTCAATGTTTACAGTGTTATGAATATATAAATGATATTTTATCTTTATTGTCTGAAAAAAAAAGGTTTTAAAGGTGATTATTGAAACAAAAATAAACAAACTTCTGATGTGAAGATGAACGCGACCCCCGAATGTATACCGGATATTCACACCTTTTCTCTGATAAACCCTGCACCCTCCCCTTCTTGGCACGTTTAAGGTGTGAAGATGACACTTACATCATGTTTTAATCGCACCAGATATTTTACCAGTGTTTACTTGTCTAATATATGCATTCCTGTTAGCTGCACATGCAAAGAAATTGAGAACTTTTTACAGCATTTGAGAACGAAATACATCTAATATGGTCACCACACGAAGCCGTACGTTTTCTATTCGCCGTATCAGCGAAGCCCAAAGTAAGCTCCTGCGGGTTTCTGAACAACTGAACTTTTTGCTGTTGAAACTAAACGAACTCCGTCGGCGTCGGGATTTAGCAACTAGAGATAACCAACGTCATTTTGTTTACAGTATCACCCTTCGCTTGGCAGTTACCGACGGTGTCGTCAATGTGCTGTTTGAGTACATTCGCAATTTGGCTGACGAAATACGTGAACTTCGATGGCGGGCTTATCAGCAAATTGTGATTGTCGAAGGGAACACAGATTCTGAGACTGATGAAGAGCTGGTGGAGATCGAAGTTTAAATAGGAAACAAACAGCTGATAAGAACGGCCCTTTTCAGGGCCACACAAATATACCGAGGGAGACCTCTCAGAATTGTCGTCCTTATATAGATATATTAATATTGTTTAAAAATAAATGTTTTAGAGTATGAATAAATAATTGTTAAAGCTAAATGGATGAAGAAAGAACAAACCAACGAACTAACCAGCAAACGATTAATACAATGTATATGAATCGATAAGGAGAACAGGTGATAAAAAGAACAATTTAAAACAAACTTCATTTAATATACAATTATCAGATTGCCCTTGGGCTATACACAATATTTGTATTTATTTCCTCATGTTATATATTGTTTTTGACTTGGCGGTAAGATTGCAATTCAAGAGCATTTGTGCGTCATTTTGCATTTTTTGCACTAACTATGCACGCTTTGCACATTTTAGATTTATAAAACTTAACGAAGTAGAGACCTACACGCTACTAGGTATTCTTATAGATGATATTTGGTCCGAAATAACCTGCTGTCAGTGTAATGAAGACGCTTGTTCCTATAGTTTTATTGAATTTTATCTTCTAATGACAAACAATTATCAGCCGTTAGCATCAAATACAACCATTATGGACAGTCAACCGTCATGATTTGCAATATTTTTGTATAGTTTAATATTTCTATATCATTTACTAAAATCCATTGAAAAAAACATCAAAATAAGATTATCTTTGTAAATATATTACATTGTTTATTCTTAAATGAGTGCGATCTAATTTCATAATAATTGATTATTTCAGGCACATTTCACAAGGGAGTTATTGTTTTGCGACAACGTACTTCAGTGCGAATTTTACGACATCAAGATTTGTTGACGGCCACTATGTGACACGATTTTGATTAAAGTTTTATTTATTTATGCGATATGGCACTTGAGAAAAAGAACATGAACATGACTGTCTCAAAGTAGATATTTTTCTTGTCTCTTATAAATCCGTGTATTAATTTGTCACTCCGTCACTAATACCGCTTAAGTCATCAAATCAGTTAAGATATTTTACGTTTTACATATTCTATGAATAACAAAATATAGCTGTACAAATGAAATACATCCATCTTTTCAAACTTGGACTTAACAAGCTAAGAATAAAATAAAACATTGAATGACCTCATTCCTGCAGATCAAAGAATAATTGATGCTATTTGATGATGATGATGATGATTGTGGTGGTGATGGTGATGATGGTGATGACGCTGCTTCAACTGCCGTTGTTCGCTTATACATCTCAAATCAAAGCCTTTTTTCTGAGAACCTGACCCATTAGGACAAACCCACCTAATTCCCCCGTCTCCCCCTCATCTAATGGGATACTAAAGTAACTCAGACCTAATTGCAACTATTCAAGGGAAAATGGACAAAAGCCCTCCCCGACAAAAGCCCCCATATTGGTCCTCCCTGTAAATTTGGGCTTTTGTCCACTATGTCATTTTTGGATGGGAGAGTTGTTTTTTTCCGGGAAGGCTTTTGTCCACCTTGTCATTTTTGGATGGGAAGGCTTTTGTCCTACATTCTTATTCAAGCTATGGGTTACATTTCATTCCCGAGTACCAAGAAAGCAGTAATATATTTAAAAGATATCTAAAAGGATTTCATTTTTGTCTCTGTACAATTTGTGTTGTTGTTATTAATATTGGCTGCGCTATATAGGACCAAATAACCAAAGAAAGCGTTTGTCAATTTTCTGCCTAGTCATTGCAATAATCAAAATTATGTTGCGCTATATTGTATAACACTTTACACTGATAAAGGATAGATCAATTATCTTTACCGGAGGTTTATTAACCCGTTATTGAATTGTCCGACTTACAAAAATTTACGGTGGACAATCTGAGTCACTGTAGCGTAAACAGGGAAAGAAGAGTTACCTGCCTTAAGAGATTTAAATGTTTCGTCATTTCATAATTTTATTTTTGTAAAAAGTGTTAAAGATTATTGATGGTTTATACGCGTGGCCGAGTTCTGTGAGTCGCATTCTGTGTGGAAACAATTAAAATATTCAGATATTTCTTCTTATTTTATATATAAAATTAAAATATTTCAAGCCGTTGCAAAACAGTAAGACCATTTTAATTGATTTAACTTTTCTATTCGGCTGTGATGTGATATAAAAGAAAGTTGAGGTCATGCCTGGCCCAAACATATTTTGTTCAGATCTATAAATTTACCAAACAAATTTTATTAGAAAAAATATACCGTTGAACGAAACTCACATGCTTACCAAATAAAACTACCTATGACTCGAACCTTCACCTGAAAGAGTTGCTCTAAAATATTGCTAAACGTAATCCTGTGGAAATTCGCATAGAAGTTTTCTGAGATGTCTTATGCGGCAGATGGCAGAAACACCACAGCCGCTGGAAGGTTTATGACTCGAACAAACATCCTGCGACATGGGAAAAGTTAATGTTGGAGAATCATTTTTTACCCTATTTTGATTTCTTTTAGATATACCTAAATAACAACTGTATAATTGTGACATTATATCATATATGGATATGTGAAGCAGCGTTGTCAAAATAACATAAAATACCAAGGTCTTATTTAACGGAAGATAATTTTATGTCAATAACTATTAAGATAAATTATAACCCTTTACAAAGAGAGAGTGCAGGTTATGCAATCTATCAAACATAAAACCCTTTTTAACATACACTGTAAGTTTAAAGTTCATAAAAAATGAAATATTAAATCCTTCGGCTCACGTGTAATTTAGAAAAGATCGTCTGAAAGTTATTTTCTGAAAGATAGTAATTTGACAAGAAGACGCATGTCTTTCAATCAATTGCCTCTCATTATCTTTGTCCAAATATATAATTATATAAATACTCCTTGAACAAATCTTCTTGACGAGATATTATTACGCGATTAATAGCCCCCACATGGGACGCTTATTTGATGATAAGTTTCAGTTTCTTCATTATTGTACTGAAAAAAATACTGTGAGGATTTTGTCGTTCGCGGAAAAATTACTAACAAGGAAAATCTTTCTTAGTTTATTAATCTATTAGCATAACAAAACTTTTTAAAATTTTGCTTTATTATTATATACGTATCAAATTTATTCAGATTAGAGAGCAAAGGGTAAAAGCGTGCTCGTAAAATCTGTAAAATTGATATTTGATTATTTGTAGTTGCATTTAAGTATTTTAGGCGTAATTTCGAGTCTGTAATGGAAGGTCTCAGATATCAGTAGGTGTAACTTTAATGTGTTAAATTACAACATTATGCCTTATAGTCTACAATTATGCAATAAGGAAGCATGACTTTCATAAAGTTTTTCCTTTTTGTTGAAACTTGCTGTAACTTTTGGCGTGAAAATATTACAATAAATTTGTCTATCCAGGCTGATGACGTGAGACAGTAAACAAATGAACTTCGAAACAGCGGCCGTGTCTGAAAAATAACTCTGTTAGAGTGATTTTATGAAACTTAAAGTCTTCGACACTGATGTACATATGAATCCTATATATGTAGAAATTTTATCTGTTGACACATTTATTATGAGATTTCTTTCTGGTTTGATGGTCATCGACAAAGTTTCAATAAAGGGTCTCATTTGATGCCATTTATGTCTTCTATCTAATTTGATGTCAATGGTCGTCATCCTTTGATTGTCATGGAACTTAAAATGTTACTCAGAACTATATATTTTGTTGACGAAAATTTCTTAAGCATACTCTTTTACCTGTACACTGTTAACTATTGCCAGTTCACTGATGATAAAATTAACGTATTAAGATTTACCGACTCCTTTGCTCTAAACGGTAACTTATCCACGGTGCATAAACATATTGGCGGGCTCTCTGCTTACATCGACCATACTTTTTTTCAGTATTCTGCCATTCGGAACACCTCGGGCGACTTCAGTAAGTCTTTCTACGGAGTTGTCGGAGATACCCGAGTTGTTACGATTGGTATTCTTCAAGCAAATACTGATAAATCGTGCGATACTTGTACATCCTTTACTTTCGGTTTTGATTTTATGCACGGGGGTCTCACTGCACAGCAGTGTTTAAAGCACACGTAGGTTCACTGCTTACAGCATAGGCAGGATCTCTGCCGGCGACTTATTTAAGCAGGAAGGAAGTTTCCTACCGTTCATTGTGTTAAATATTAAATGTGCGACCTGATATCATCATGTCCCTTATCCTTCATGGTGTTTCGAAAAAAATGCCTTTTCATTCACTGTTATGCAAGAAGCACAACGTAATATAAGTTGCATAAAATTGTTTAAATTTATTCTAACTTTTTTAAGCTCTGAACTGAACATTTTGCCGATAAAAAGTTTTAAGAAATAATATCTTAATATTGTCTTAAGTACAATAACATTGATAAATTTTAACAAAATGACCAGGCCTCGATCCTCGACTGACTGATTAACTGACAAACTGACTGGCTGACTGACTGACCGAACGAAAAAACGAGAGATTGAGTGAGGGAAGGAGGGAGCAAAAGAACAAACAAAAGAACAAATGGATCGATGGATGGATCGATCGATCAATCAATGAATCAATCAATCATTGAGTCAATCAATTAATCAACCAACCAATCCATCCATCCATCCATAATCGATCGATAAAGAGTATAATTTTGATAATTTGTCAAAAACATAAACAGCATGGACGTGCCAAACTTTATAAAATAATTTATAAGAAAAACGAGGTAATTTTATGTAATTATTCATTATTTTCATACTTTCTTTTCCTTAAAGACATCTCATACTTGAAAGAATATTGAAAAATAGATATGTCTGATGTGATTGTTATGTACGTTATCAAAGCAATAACTTGCTTCAGTCTGTAGAAAGTGCAGAAATTGTGTTTCATATCAGTACACCGCTTAAAAATTTGTCCGGAGGGGAATGAGTAGACACGCGAATACATAGCAAAGATATACTAATATTCCGTGCAATTCTTAATTTTAAGCAATTCAGCTGTTTGAACTGATGTCTGTCCGATTTCTCACTGTCTATCATCGCAAACTGTGTTTACAGAAGAGAATAACCGGTGCCGACGCTGAGAGACCAAAAATAAAGCGGATTTCGCAGAGGTGACACCGCCGATATGTTTATGTACCGTGTTGTCGTTGTTCATGAGTCTTGGAGCTGAATCACGTGTCAAAGGTCACGTGCCCTCCCTCAGACGCAGGAAAGGTTATGGTACCCTTCTTTGTTATCTAAAGGTGTCTAGGGCGGATTTCGTGTTATATTTTAGTACCTCCGTTTTGATTATGACTGAGTGCCACAAAAATTAAGTGACATTTGAATCTAATGCACAAGAATTAAAAAAGAATTTGTAAGGAATACTCGTGAATATTACTACAAACTTACGTATCTGTATGATGAAAATTGTTTAATTCGCCTAAGTAAGAATATTATTGTGTCAAAACCTTCATTGGCCATGAGTAATATTTGGTCTCGGGAAAAGATTGCAACGAATGTCTCAAGCAGTTCTGAAATGATAGTCTTTTGTAGAATATAGAGGGAAATCTTAAACTAGAGATTGGAGAATTAAAGTTTAGCCATAGTTTATTTGCGTTTTTTTATGGAGAAGACACACCGAACAACATTTAACACTATAAATATTGTTCTTTAGTATTAGAGTGCTATATAATGTGACGGTGTATATAAGAACAGGTGATCATTAAATTTACTTTCAGTTATAGTCTGCCCACCAGTTCTTTGATTGAAGGAGGCATACCATGAAATAATATCTCAAAATATTGATGTACTTGCGGAGTAAGAATATAATAATATTGATGTCTTTAATAGAAAACTGATTAAATGGATATATCAAGCGAACTATTGAAGGATGAGTTTATTTTTAAGATGTATAATATAAAATAAACTTGTGCTGACCTCTTAGGAGATTTGTTCTTATTTTAGTTCGATATTTTAAAAAGTGGGCAGAAGTTATCAATTTTATCTATATTTCATGAAATATGTTCCTTTCTATAGTAATCAAAGACTGCCTTGAAACCAGTTCATTTTAGGGAAAATTGTTTTACACAATAAGGTTTCGAAAACAGTCAGTTTTCTTTAAAACATCTTCTAGATCATATCACAAAAATACGAAAACAAGATATAAAATTTATTGGATTTAAAAGTTAATCAGTACATCAGAATTGTTAAAACTAGAAAGAGACATACGACAGCTGAATGGAATTATAAAAAGACACTATGCAGAAAATCATGAATAAACAGAGCGCACTCAATTAGGAATAAACTCTATCAATTTCGTATAACACTAAAGTACACGCACCTTGTATTTCAACATGTATATACATTTAGTAGATAACTTATACATATGTACAGGGAAATCGGTATGCGTTTAGCACCATGATATTCTCCTTCCTGTATTTTCTTTATTATTAATAAAACTTGTCAACAGCTTTCTTCTCGACAATAGAAAACCAAGGAGTGTTACAGAAAAGCACAGTATTTTCTTTTTATTTTCAAGGAAACGGTAGCTCAAAAATATCTTTATTCCGTTTAAATCCACTTTAGGTAGTTGAAGTGTATGTAAAGCTGAAAAATTGTCTCAGACTACAAGAATAACACCATGACATTTCGAAGTTAACACTGTTCTAAAGCATTTTTTCGACATACTTGCCGCGTTCACTGACGCATTCCGAAATGCTGAAGTTTTTGCTACAACTATACAACTAAGTTACTAGGCCAACTATTCATAAACAAAAATGCAAGTTCCCCTGAGAAAAATAAGTTATATGGCAAATTTTGAACAAACTGGTTCAACCAGTTCAATGTATATGGCAAACAGTCGTTGTTCAATCACATTGATAATGTAAATTTTGTTAAAGGTCAAGGTAATCAATCGGTTCCTCCTCGATGAAACTGTTTTCCGACAGCGGTGGCGTTCTGCTGGGTGACGGCGCCGAAGGACGCTCCGGTATGCAGTCACGTGAAAGCGGCGGAAGTTGTTTCGAGATTATTCTTTGGTTACCCGTATTTCCGTTCCTGTGAAATTTTCCGTGTTTAATGAAGCTGTTTTGACGAGGAACTTTTAAATTGTTATTATACATGTCTGCATGACCTTGAGGCAGTGACCTTGACAATATCTGATGGTCATTTGATGTGCTTTTAACGCCACGTGGACAAGTTAGAATGTTAATTAATACTGGATCAACTTTTGGTACGGATCTCTTTTGAACAGAGCACAACATTTCATTATCTAATACGTCATCATCACTGTCGGCAGAATCCGTAGCGCGGTCGAGAAATCCAGAATCGCATGTGCTACTCTTGACGCAGTTTTGTCCAATACCTGGCAGCGGCACCTTCTTCTGCAAACGCAACGATGTCGGTAGACGCTCGAACTGGAGATCTCTGACAAATCGAATTATTTCATCAGTGTTTTTGTCATTGCAGCGTTGACGTAAGGATTCAGAACGTGTGGTCTGCCGCTTCAGATTAGGAGAGTCTGCACGTGGTGGCCTCATAATTGAGTTCGTGCGCACGGGCTTCAGTTGGCTCACACCGGTAACATCTGAAAAATAAATAAATTTCCAATAAATAATTCAACTCTTGATTAATACCTAACGCCTAAAAAGGTTTATCTATGTAGCTTTCATTAACTTAAGATACCCTATTCTTGTTTTAGACAAAGTGAAATGTTCTTCGAAAACACAGTGTATGGTTAATGATAAACATAACATATTTTTGATATCATTTGATTCCCGGGTTCTGAAACGTGTTTTATTTACAAGTTTTCCTTTATTTTCAGAAACTGTTGCAAATTGATAGCAAATATCACTCACAATAGAATTCTTTCTTTTAAATTTCCCTTAAATAAATTCACAGATAAATTATTTCACACATCCAACGGATGCTTCAGTAATGCGCGGACTAACATGTCCCGTTGTTATATCAAACATCGATCTTGAACACTTGTTCGATCGAGTATGAATAACTTGTTCTTGACTCTACAATTTGACGCAAAAATAAATATTAACTTTAACACTGGAAATGACTAGAGCAAACATTTGTACTCCGTACCTTCTTTTATAACAACTTTCACAAGTAACGGTTAACTTTTGAATGTTTAAGATAGTGTTGCGGCGTTTTATATAAACAAGAGCGATTTAAGCCAAATTAGCCATATACTTATGTTTCATTAAATTTTGTAATAAAATTCACAAAGGTATACGCTTTCACTTAATATGACGAAATTGGTACATAACGTTTGAAAATTGACGCATTTAAAATTATAATAATTTTCCATCTTTGTAAAGGAATTTCTGAATTGCTTGTATAAGATTTACGTATATATCAATTTACTGAATAATCTTACATTCATATTTTGAATAGATCACCAAGATATATCTTACATCAAAGTTTGCACTTTACGCTGTTAGTAATAGGCCTTATGTCGCCTAACTAGCCGTGTTAAATATAGTCTCATGTAAATCCTATATTCGGTAAAAAAAATATCCTAATTTAAAAGTCCGGAAATAATTCACGCAGACGACAAAATATGAAATTGTCCGTTTCAAAAACAGAATATATGTTCGGATATGAAGTGCAATATTCGCGCATTTATCTGAGACGCGTTGCAGCGTGCATTACGATCACAGAAGATCAACATTTCTGTGACGTTATTTCTAAATTACCATCATGCTGTTTATTTCAGGGAACTCTATTAATAGTTCAAATAACTGACTAAAATAGTAACTGCCTAATATGGATGCAAAATAAACAGCAATTTTTTGTACTTTACGAACTAGAACATAAAAATGGCACAAGGATGATTGCCAGACACTATCATGAAACCGGCATCTTCACAATGTTGTATTGACTGAGCCTAATTTACACATATGACACACATTTTCAGTTTGAACTTTTTCTTTTGAAGAATAAATCATGAATAAAGTAAAAGAGGCAGAAACAGTCCCTTCGCTCACGTGTGATCTCGGTACAAGTGAAGGTCTGTTTGTTTTGGGGTTTAACGCCGATTTCAACATATAGGTTATATCTCTCATGGATAACTAACCAGTAATTGCCAATTTCTCCGCAAGTGACCGACTACTGTTCCCATATGATCTACTCTGAATCAGCGGTGAGAGACAAATGAACATTAGACTCAATGTCTGAGATCAATTGTCACGGAGAAGTTTTGCCCTGCCCAGGGGTCGAAGCAACGACCGATGGATTACTAATCCAGTGCTGTTAAGCTAAGCGGGCGGGCAGTGAAGGTCTTGTAGTTTTTTTAGACTCATTTATTTTACATCGATTGCGATACAAGTTCATACAACTTAAATTCATCACGCTCGATCACTGCTTCCTGGGTTCCATACCAGTATTCGCGCAGCGTTGAGGAATGTGAAGATAGTGAGAGAATCTCGCCTCTGACGGGATTCGAACCCGCGACCTTCGGATCCGGAGTCCTGCGCTCTACCCCTGGACCACGGTGCCTCCTCAAAGTGAAGGTCTTGAAAAGGGCTCCTACTATATGTACAATATGTATCACGTGACCAAGTCCAGGCGTTCCCAATTTCAAAATGTTCCTGTACTAAAGATTGGAATTAAGATGACGTACATAGGTTTATAGGACAAAAAGAAAGAATTTAAGTCGAGTATTGATCAAAAGCTTACTGATAAAATATAAAGGGACAGTTGAAACACGTTAAGATTCCTTGCACTCTGTCAGGATTTCGCGGTAAATCCTACTTAGTGTCACACTTACAAGAGAATGTTTTCCAATCATGGACTAAGACAGTTTTCATGAAACAGATCAATTAAAGCACTAAGTAATTCTTTATCAACAACAGGTATCACAAAAATAGATGTCAATGTATAAAAACATAACGATGATAAATTATTTACATGAACTTTAAACTTTCCAGAATTTCTTTTATCAGTAAAGGTTATAGGTTCAGGTTTATGTCTTAATACTCATATAATGTTGTATGTTTGTCACGTTAGTAACTATACATTATTGATGACAGAGGTCAAAGTTCAAGGAGATGTCGTCTCAGAAAAGTACTTGTTATCAAGCTTTGAATTATTAATTCTCAGTGTTTAGTTGGTCTACAACAGTTTTGTGACTTTGTATCTTTTAGACAATTTTCGGGAGATTCTTTTGTATTTGATTCTTAAAATTAAGCCTTCAAGAGGCTTAGAAACTTTACTTTAAACAACAACAACAAAACACTAGCAACAACAACAGTAAATCAAGTATTTACAACAAGTTGTTTTAAGACTTTTATCAAAATAAATCTCCTTAAATCTTTAACAACATCAGCGGCAACCTTGAAATACTGTCATACTTTAAAACATCTAATAAGCGTTTGGTATTTTTATCCGAATTCAGATGACTAAAATGTCCCACTTCAACGGTAGTTATGTTTTAGATATATAAACATAAAAATACAAATGATTTTTCTTATATTCAAAAATGCTAATATCATGCGAAACATAAATTTGAGGATTTTCTTCTTTTAATCTAAACTTCAAATAAATCCGTTATAATGCCTTACTTGCATATTTGAACAAGCTAACAGAAGCTAGGAAATGCCACACACCAAGGTCAGTTGCTTAGACGTTGGAATTTCAACCGTCATAAAAGTAGGACCCTATATCATTTTCAAGTGATATGTTTGAATTAATTACACATCCTTGACTTTTGTATTTGACACTGGCAATTAAACTTTTATGAGACACTGAATTTTAATTCCAGGCAATTTAATTTGAGGAATTTACGGTGTGATACGAGCACTTTAAGTGGTATGGAAATGGAGGTACAAGAATTGAAGAGTTTCGAGCGATGTGTTTTTATTCAAAACAGTGAAAGTTTTCACTACACTTATCATTTATCAAACATTCAATATCTGTCATATATTTAGATCTCTTCAGCCATAATCAAACGGCCGTCTTCGATAGAAATAATACAATATTCCGCTTGAATAATGTTTTCGGTTCGTGTAATAACAATGAGTAAAATTAAGCGGTCGAACATACAAACAGACTAACATCACAGAGTCTGAATTTGCCTGTCCTGAACATTCCCAAATTATCTTCTGGGTATGGTCGGGCGATTCGAAGCTAAACACAGATAAACCAAAACTGAAAAATGTATTTATGTATACATGTATTATTAAAAGAAAGCCAAACACTCGACAATCTTGCTGTGAACTGAGTAAGAACATAAAAAATGAAGACATTATTCGAGGCGAATGTATAATATCACTAAATGTGGTGCATCGATATATATATTCTGTAAAAGAAATACATGTCATTGTAAAAAGGAATACATGTCCTTGTAAAATGAATACTTGTCATTGTTAAATGAATACTTGGCATTGTAAAAGAAATACTTGTCATTGTAAAATAAATACTTGTCATTGATAAATGAATACTTGTCATTGTTAAAGGAAAACATGTCATTGTAAAATGAATTATTGTCATTGTAAAATGAATACTTGTCATTGTTAAAGGAAAACATGTCATTGTAAAATGAATACTTGTCATTGTTAAATGAATACTTGTCATTGTAAAAGAAATACATGTCATTGTAAAAGGAATACATGCCATTGTAAAATGAATACTTGTCATTGTTAAATGAATACTTGTCATTGTAAAAGAAATACATGTCATTGTAAAAGGAATATATGTCCTTATAAAATGAATACTTGTAATTGTTAAATGAATACTTGGCATTGTAAAAGAAATTCACGTCATTGTAAAATGAATACTTGTCATTGTCAAATGAATACATGTCATTGTAAAAGAAATACATGTCATTGTAAAAGAAATACATGTCATTGTAAAATGAATACTTGTCATTGTTAAATGAATACTTGTCATTGTAAAAGAAATACATGTCCTTGTTAAATGAATACTTGTAATTGTTAAATGAATACATGTCATCCTTAAATGAATACATGCTATTGTTAAATGAATACTTGTCACTGTTAAATGAATACATGCCCCTGTAAAATGAAAACATGTCACTGTAAAATGAATACATGTCTTAAATTAAGGCTACTCATAGATATAAATATGAATTTAAACAGAAACTGAAAATGAAATCCTCTATTTTGGGTGTATGTTCTAAACAATTCTAAAATTGTTCAAGAAGTTATACTCTTAGTATGACCTTTGTGACTGTTAGTTTGTGACTGTTTTGTTTGTGACTGTTTATTTGTGACTGTTTGTTTGTGACTGTTTTGTTTGTGACTGTTTTGTTTGTGACTGTTTTTGTGACTGTTTTGTTTGTGACTGTTTTGTTTGTGTCTGTTTTGTTTGTGACTGTTTGTTTGTGACTGTTTTGTTTGTGACTGTTTGTTTGTGACTGTTTGTTTGTGAAAAAAGTTTTTTTCCTGATCGGAACAATCGATCGCTGTATGAACGACTGCATTCTCACTGTACATAATTTTACTATGCATTGACGTGTTCTGAACTGAACTATGACGTTCGTATGTTTACCTCTAGAATTCTGTTGTGTCCCTTAAAGTACATTGAAACGTGCGTTTTGGTCAATTGACCGATATTGCTTATCAAACACTCAAACAATTTAAACACTATTATATGCAAATATTTGAGTATCAAATAATTTCATATATCTTATAAAATGTTGACAACCTCGTGACGGACAGTTGCTCTGAAGGAAACTGGGCCGGGTTTTGTTGACCAAAACATTGATTTTTTTCTGTAACAATGAATGAACAGCTTTCTTCGACAAACAACATTCATTTGCTTAAACTTAAGCATACTTTTAGACGTGTACATGATTGGAACAAGGTCGTACAAAACAAGTGTTTCCAACTATTTCGTTCCTGACCCCCACAAGAGAAAAACAACTCTTGTCACTTTGTGGGGGGAGTCAGGTATTTGTTCATTTATTATGTAAGATAACATCATTTCTTTTAAAATGTCTTTTTATACAATTCAAAATGTAAATATGTAAATATTGATACTAAACAGACATGTTCCAAGGTAGTGTATTTTACTAATATGGAATCAACAGCATTAGGCATATTCAAACGTATTTTATTGAAAAGAAAATTCAAGGGAGACAAGACACAATAATTCTTTATGTAATAACATGAATGTTAGAACTCAACTTTTGGTCACATATTCCTCGTGCTTATTTCATTTAAAACTGATGGTCAGTATTATCTTTATAAAACATTCTGCCCATACGTTGTTGCAGATTCGTTTTCATAATCTCGTTTTCATAATCTGTAATATATTTAAAAATAAAATGACTTATTTTAGTTAATATATTTTAAACTACACAGAATTTGTTATTTTATGTAAAAAGTTATTATACATTTGATAAAACGTACCTGTACTTTTTGATAATTTTGTCATGTTCCCAAAGCACGTTGCCGTTATGAATGTTTAACTGTCGTTCACTTGTCCAAGACACTTTCAAAGAATAAACTGTACCATCAGACTTTAAGAACATTTTCTTGCGTCAGAAAGGTCAATCGGTGCCATGTATGTCACTTTGCTTTTATTGTTATAATTAATGTCTGCGCGTGGCGGAAACACCCTAGAACGTATTGGTCTTTGGTTATTATTTAATAATTCATAAGCAGACGACAATTGTACTTGCCTGTCCATCAGGTCATCACGAGATATAATTCACGTAACAAGCTGTACAGAGTTTGTTCCTTACATTTTTACAAGAAGCTGGGTCAATATAATAATATCTTTAATTATACATTCGAGAAAATTTCAATTATACAATTTCACTCTAATAATTATTGACACTTTACAGGTAAGCACTTAAGGTATGGTGCTCATGGACTAGGCGAGAATTGTGCAATTAAAGTTCCACAAGATTCAAACAAGACAAAAAATTATATTTAAACCTGAACTTGCGTTAAATTTGCACAGTAACAGATGACCAAAATATAGCACTGTTAAGCAAGGGTTTATTAAAGTCCGCACACAGAAAATGAAAAAAGAACAAATCTTATTCTTTAAGTTTTAGCTGTCCGTTACATTGTCAGTTGGTAAAAAATCTAACTGATGTACTTAATAATTTTCTAGGAGAAGACGAACTTAAGCTATACAATTTTTGGTTTACTTTGAAGGATTATTTATTTTCCTCTGTGCTAGCAGACATGTATATATTACTCAAACTTCTGCCCTTGTTTTCTTATACATGTACTGAAGTAATGAAGGACTCAATAATAATGACCCAAAACCGAAGGCAGATCTACACAGTATTCTGGTGTCAGTAAATAAAAAGGGCAGACCTAAGCTTTATAAAGGTACATCAATCTTGCAGCTTAGATTAAGTTTCACTCGATGACTGCTTCCTGGGTTCAAATCAGTACTCAAGGGAGACCATCGAATTCCATCTCCTCGACTACTTCTTTGAGCCTATGTACATACTATTTACTGACTAGAAAAGATGAACCATTTTAAATGATTATTGAAAAAAATCGGAAATTGTAATCACATAGTTTAGACTTTTTCTATTTTTTATTGAATAATATAAAAAAAATAGTAACTGAGAAAGATGTACATGCAGAACTGTCAACAGGTGTTCAGAGTTCATCATGTGACCTTTTGTGGTTATTCACGTGTCTTGTTTGTTGCCTATTCAACAAGGTCTTTAGGTTTGTGTGTGGGTTTGCAATGAACTTATTTGCCTGCGTTGTTAGCTGATTTATCTTCTTGTTTAAAGGACAAAAACTGTAGTATTCAATTGACCTCGGTGACGTCATCGTAACTGCTTTGCTGTTGGCGTCTTCACACTAGCAAGCAAGGACCGTCAGATCACTGAGTACTTATCACAAAGCAGACGATTTACAGAAGTGAACCGGCTTGAAGTTCTGTTATATTTATTCCTTTCAGGGGAGATGTTTAATGTCCTTCTATTTTAATCACTTGCCTTTAAATAACGCTAGTAATACGAAAAGGAAGCCTTGACCTATTTGCCCATGAACTTGACTGAAAACAGCCGATATAAATACACTATACACACAGCCAGAAAAAGCAAAATGCTCTCAGCATGAACGGCGATATCAGCCTGAACATCTTCGATTTTCACATTATTTTGCTGTTTTCTACGCAAGTTTGCAGATATGGTGATGAAAGACAGCAATTAATTTCCTGAATAAAATGTTTCAGTTTCATCTCGAGATATAATAATCAAATAATAATCAGATAGAATTGCTTATCTCACCCTTCCGTACTATAAACAACGTGTACCTTTCAGAGACAGGTTATTTATAAATGGACAAGTCTGAAAAACAACTATCACGTGATCTGTTAATCTTATGTAACATCACGTGCCTAGGTGTATAAAGGTAAAGGTCATTCACGACTCGGAACCATTTTTTGTCCGTCGTTTAGTTCATCATGATGGACTTTTATCTAATTACTCATTACTACGGTTTCTGCTGGGAAACAACTCTCCTTTCGTGCAGCTGCAATGGTGAGTTTTTTCCCCAAGAATATTTCTCAAAACGAACATTTAACCTAGGTCTGAAGTTGACATAAGGTTACTCACTGACTTGTCATAAACATACATAGTCAGGTAAAGTGAATTGATTGCATATTTTTAATTTTTTTAAAAGAAATGTCTCCGCAGAAAAATTTACTAATATTTAACCTTTTTATCCTGTGTAATTCAGTGTTATCTTTTCTTGCTGAAATTTGGCCTTTTTCAGTGCCACAACGATTGTGAAATTTATATTATCTTAAAGCTATGGTATGTCATCTTCATGACCTCAAAATAAATGCTTACGCCAGTGACAATGAGAACATTTCTGTACGTTGACATTAAAATCTCCTATTAATACAATACGGAGGACAGAACGCATATTTGGGCAGCACAGCACGTTTTAACAGTGGAATAGAAACTGATAGTAGTAACTGTACTAAAACAATTCTAGACGAAATGTATATGACATTTCTTATTTTATCATATTCTGCCTAAAATGCAACCATGAAAATAATGATGCATGTAGGTCGTACCCGTTGCCTTGTAACAGAGCGTTGCTTTTTTGTGATGAAGAATGGTATTAAAAAGACAGCAAGTGTAAAACTGCATTGCTAACTCTGTTATGATAGAACAAAAACATGAAGTTCAGCTAGGAAACGACCAATTGATGCTCTTTTGCGTTTTAGTAAAATGCTGTTTTTGCGTTTTAGCAAAAACAAACTAATGACGTTCGATTTGTTATGGGAAACACAATGTTGTTCAGTTGTGTAAACTCAGTGACAGCACTCTGATTATATAAACCTATTAAGAAGTACAAAGGTACAAATCATCACCTGTTATACTCATTATATAAAAATAGAAAATATTAATTAAATCACATAATGTAATATCTGCAAATGGATTATTAATTAATTGTTTATTTATACAAGATTGTCGTGTGCTGTGGTACTTTTGTTGTCACTGAAAAGTAAATGCAAATGTTTTGTTTGTTTAATGAAAACGTCAACCATGTTCTATTGTTTAAGACCACGTGTTTATTAAAAAATTAAAATGTTAATATGGATTATCAAATATACTGTGGTGTTTAATTATAAAAAAAAAATCCTATTCGAATCTGATG
Source organism: Cyclina sinensis (assembly GCA_012932295.1). NCBI lineage: Eukaryota > Metazoa > Mollusca > Bivalvia > Venerida > Veneridae > Cyclina > Cyclina sinensis. The sequence goes on from JAAONU010000011.1 coordinate 3,352,656, forward strand.
CAGATGACCTTATGTACCAGAAACGTTCTAAGGTAGCAAGATGGTACTAAATTGTTTCTGGCACTATTTTTGCTTATGACACTGATTAAAAAATGAAATTAATTGTACAGAATCCAGTTTGCACTTCATGTCACCTAACAGAAAGGCAAACTTTCGCATTGGCAAAACGACTTTTTCTTAATTTACGATATAAATGCATGTGATCCTTTACAAGAAATAGTTTATGATAGTGTAAAAATGTGTCATACTTTCTTAATTTTAGATATTTTTCATTGCTTGAGAAACAAGATCCCATAACAAGTTCCCGCTGGATAAATGCATCCTGTGTTCAAACCAGTACCTAATATAAATTTTGCGTTACATAAACGCTTAAAATATAACTGATTATTTTTTTGTTATTGAACTGTTCGGCTTAGTTGAAGTAACATAGCAGAACATAACAAAATTCCACAGAATTTTGACCTATTATCCAAATAAACGAAAAACAAACACAGAGTATAACGTTTAAATTTGTGTCTTCCTCAGATTTTTTAAATAGAATTTTGACCTGAAATCTGAGGAAATAATAATGTTACCTCAATTTTTGCTATAGTTATATTATATTAATAATTAACTAGAATGCCTTATCTTATCCGTGACCATCCTATCCTTTTGTCTTAGGATTTTTAATGAAACGCACTCCTAACGTTTAAACAAAGTAAAATCAGAATGAAAATACGACCTGAAAATTAAAACAAAAAAATTAAGATTAATCTACTTACAATTTTAAACTGACTCCCACATTTAGGTCTCATGGAACGGAACAAGTATTGCAGATAAGCGACCGGGTTGAATAAAAATTTATCAAAAAAGGGAAAAGTTTTTCATTGATTTTAATGTTCAGTGTCGATGATTGCGATAAAATCCGAATATACATTAAGAAAATGAAATCTTTATACAAACAAAACCTTGTTCCGAAAATCTTGTAACCCTCAAATAAACCTCGGAGAAGAACGAAAAGGATATCAGACTTTCAAATCATTAAAATATCGAAACCCACTTTGATATTGTAAAGGCATGTCTCTTATCTTTTATTTTTATTAAAACTTAATACGGATGCATGGACTATAGAGTCAAAGACCCAAACAAAGTTTCATTTTTTTTGCACGCAATTTTAATCCCCTTGAATAAGTTTTCGCTGTACTTGAGAAAAGAAATTAATTTCAAAATTGTTGAAAAAGTATTCTGTGATATAAAACATCGGATCATTGGTTTGAAGATTTGAGATAAGAGGTAAGAAAATGATTCTGATAACTTTTGACATGGCTTATCAGCAATCGTCAAAAAAATTGAATAACCTAGATTACATTCTAAGGCAGTTTGTTTTTACTTTTTAATAAAAATATAAAGATTGTTACAGATAACAGTTCAAATTTAATTAAATCAACAGCTGTATGTAAAAAAGAACTCTACGAAATGAACTCAAAGTGACTTGTATGAGAACTTAGATTAAGCGTTATAAAACGAAAGAGGATTTTTTAAGTTGCGGACTCAATTGCTAATGGTTAGATATCATTGAAAACCGTGATTCACATCAGTTAGTAAGAAAAAATATTGTAACAAACTTGTATTAAAACTAAATATTTAGAAATTTAAAGATAAAATGATATCATAAGACGCATAATTCCCTGTCTGAAACTGAATCCAGTAAACATTTACTGGTTGTAATTCTCGCCACTATTTGTTAATTGGTTGATTACTTAAGAATGTTTTAAAAGAGTTGTCGAATACTTTTTTTTATCTAAAATCACAACTACAACAAGGATAGTGATACTTATATGAGCATTAATTAACCCTTAACCTGCTGGAACCGAAAGTGATTAGCCTTTGCCACCAGTATAGAGCCAGGCCAGCCTGCACATCCGTGCAGTCTGACCAGGCTCTATACTGTTGGTAGCTCCATTTTTGTTATTTGATATTGAAATCCCTTAAACTTTGAATGGACTGTTCCAAATTCTATATAATGCCTAATTCTATATTCTTATATAATGCCTCTGTATGATATGTTGTTATGAACATACACTGTGTACTTGCAAACTCTAAAGAAATATGACGTTAAGGTTGATAATGGATCAAACTTGTGTACTCTTCACAAAGATTCACATATTACATAATACATAAATAATAATACATTTATATTATAAATGTGTATTTACTAAGTCTATGCAATATTCAAAGTGTACGCTTGAGACACTTATAAACGGGTGCTGTATACCCACTGGTTGAACAACAGCTCAGGTAATCAGTCAGTTGGTCAGTCAGTCAATCGGTCGGTCGTCCGTTCGGTCGGTCGGTCAATCGGTCGGTCGGTCGCTTTGTCGTTCGTTCATTCAGTCGGTCGGTCTCGTAGAGTTCAGTCGTAGAATTAGAACCTCTGAAACCTTCATAAGTGTTCATGAAGTAGAACACAAAAACATTGAAGCACTTACTTTATCTACTCTTTCAGAAGCTTTGCATAATAAACATAAATTGTTTACTGAAATTATTATCATTAAGCGTACCTGCTTTTGTAGTCTTCAAAATTTCCTTCCTTTCTAGTGACCTTTTCTGCAAATATGGAAATACATAAAAAACTATTGCAAATTGTTGTTTGAATTTAGAGAGTTCTTCAAACAAAAGCTAAAGTTTTCATAAGAACATATCCCGCGTAAATTGTTCCTCGAGTCTTCCGCGTTGCTTAGTACGATATTTGCCTCTCGAGCTCTTAACGTTTAACTTGTCAGAGTTCCAATAAGAACTTTTTGCCGCTGGCTGATCAAATCAATTGTCCCTTGCTTTAATCTATCAGCGTTTAGTTGACAGAACAGTTATTAGATATTTGCTGTCCTTTTGTGATATGTTTCAAAGTTGAAGCGGAATTGTATTTTATTTAAAATAGCTAAAATAATTTGAAAAACATTAAAAGCATCCCTTTCATAAAATTGTAAATAAGCCTTTTATGCCAGTGAACGCCTCAAATCGTTCTAGTAGCGAAGTGTAAACGAAACTTTTATCTGAACTTTTTGAATACTTAAGAACTCTTAGGCCATGGCAATCAAGTGTTTCTGGTGACATTTTAAAATAAATTTATGCCATTGAAATTTGTATATAATTTGGTACATTTTTTAAATCAAATAGCCTGAACAAGTGTTGACTGTGGCAAATGTCTTCCCTTTTAGTGTGAGAAACAACAACAACAACACAAACATGGACGTATGGGGGATATGTACTCGCTCAACCCCTTGCAGAGGGAAACGGTTTAGTTGAAGCCATAGTTCTCGATAAATTTCAGCCGCTATTATCCAACCAGATTCTGAAAGATAGAACGATTTTTGTTTTCGTTAAGATCATGCCTGTCCGGAACATGAAATGCGGAACTGCCAGAAAGTGCACGAATGCATTACGTGCAGAAATATCGATATGACAGCGATGAACTCTTTGATTCGGTGCTTTAGGTGTAAATCTAGCGATTGATGGCCATTTTTTTTTGCAGTCCAAAGAAAAAAAGCAAGAAGAAAACTACTGTATGTTAGCCTGATTATTTTTGCTCCAACGGGCCTGTATGAATGTTGTCAGTGAAAAGCAAACAAACAACGGTCTATGTTAATGAGAGGCTTTTATACTCAGTATTTAAATAGCAGTATCTAATCATGTGTTTCGTAGATAAATTATACTTCTAACGAATATTTTCAAAAAGTCAAACATCACTTACATACACAATCAAACTACATACCTTTGAGTCATTTAAAAGTCTAAAACTTGTATATCAACATAACAATTTTGTAGTTATTTTAAGCATTTTAGAACTACTTTATAAACTTCAAAGATGCAAAATCCACGGCCCTTAAAGCGACTGACTCACAGATGGGTCGACAACGTCAAAAAAGAGAAAATGTTTAAACAACATGATATTCTTGCTGTTATTGTGAAGAACATATCTAAACTAAGATACTGACTCATAATATGTCACAGAAACACATAACAATATAAAGTTTTACACATTTATATCGGTAAAAAAATTTACCCCGTTAGTCATGGGGTAGATACTTTATTTATATTATTATTTTGGACAAAACTGAATAAGTAGTCTCTGTGTTTCAGTGGCGTAGATCGCCGCCTTTCATTTTTCTGACCGAAAGGGCAAAGGGTTCGAATCCTGGTGAGATCGAAACTTTTTTTCAGTTTTCATGGTGTATAAAAGTATAATATTATGTTTTCCATAGTATATTAACTTCTCTTAAATTTTAAAGAAAAATAAATCAGCTAAATTCTGTGAGTAGTCGCTTTAGAGCAGTCGAGAGGTTGAGCGCCTGACTACAGATCCGGTGGTCGCTGGTTCGAATCTGGGTAAGAGTCTTAAGTGACTTTCGGCATTCCAGACTTTCCGCACAAGCACTGAATTGAATCTAAATTCATTCGGGATTAATATAAGTCACAAAACATAGCTTCCTAATCGAAATACGAATAAGATTACCAAAAATGTACTTCCATAATATGATCGTGGATTCAAAGGTTCATTCGAAAATGCCCTTTTGTAATATAGTCGTGGATTCAAAATTACCATCGAAAATGCACTTCTAGCATTTAGCCGGGAATTTTAAGGTTCATTCGAAATGCGCTTTCGTTATATAGTCGTAAATTCAAATGTGCATTCGAAAATGCTCTTCTGTATTAGTCGGGATTCAAGGATGAATTCGAAAATGTTCTTCTGTAATAGTCGGGATTCAAAGATGAATTCGAAAATGTTCTTCTGTATTAGTCGGGATTCAAAGGTGAATTCGAAAATGTTCTTCTGTAATAGTCTTGATTCAAGGATGAATTCGAAAATGCTCTTCTGTGTTAGTCGGGATTCAAGGATGAATTCGAAAATGTTCTTATGTATTAGTCGGGATTCAAAGATGAATTCGAAAATGTTCTTCTGTAATAGTCGGGATTCAAAGATGAATTCGATAATGTTCTTCTGTAATAGTCGGGATTCAAGGATGAATTTGAAAATGCTCTTCTGTATTAGTCGGGATTCAAAGATGAATTTGAAAATGTTCTTCTGTAATAGTCGGGATTCAAAGATGAATTCGAAAATGTTCTTCTGTAATAGTCTTGATTCAAAGATGAATTCGAAAATGTTATTCTGTAATAGTCGGGATTCAAGGATGAATTTGAAAATGTTCTTCTGTATTAGTCGGGATTCAAAAATGAATTCGAAAATGTTCTTCTGTAATAGTCTTGATTCAAAGATGAATTCGAAAATGTTCTTCTGTAATAGTCTTGATTCAAAGATGAATTCGAAAAATGCACTTCTAAAATAGAAGAGATTCAAATATGAATTCGACAATGAGATAGATATCTGCTCTAACTCAAATTTTACTAAATGCCAATATCAAAGCTGGCTCGGCATTCGTGTCATCTTAGAATTCACAATGTCTAACTATTATATAAATCTCAGAGCTGGATCGATATTCAACTCAATATTGAACTTCTATCTTCGATGTCTTTGCCAGCTTCACGCACCTGCTTAATAAATGAATATTGTTGTTTATCAATGGTATTGGATGAAGCCATGTGACCGAGCGTTGTACCTGTTAACTCCTTTTACATGAAGACTACACTGACATCAGAACTAGTCAGCAAGTTAAGCAAACGGCTTTCAAAAACAGTGACGAATGTCCTTGTCCATTTCCGGAGGGGTGTCAAAAGCATAAATATAGGATCGGCCCACCATGGACTATTCAGACAGGTTCCTATAAGTCACACATTGCAAGACTTTGTTTTGGGGCTTGTAATTTATTTGTTGTCCAGACAATACGTTAAAGTGTCGTTACGGTAATTTGAATATTAGAAAGTGCTATTGAGATAAAACCTTCTGACGGACATACATTCTTGACGCTTTATGGAAACACGTCACCAGATAAAAGCAATATTGATATTACTAACCTTTGTATAGCCACTTTAAATTATAAACTAAAACATAAGAGCACATAAAATAAGCTTAAAGTATGTTTACATAAGCCGCATGAAGTATGTGTGTAAGACATTTCGATTATTCCCTGTCCTATCGTGGACTTTATATATAAGATATAAAGGGTAAACAGCGTTGTTCAAGATTATAACCAACGTTGATACTGGTTCAAAATATTTGCTAAAGAACTTTGTTGAAAGACCTATCTGTTTGCATACTCTTTTCACCCAATTTCAATGACATTTATATGGAAAATAACACTTGTCCAGGGTAAACAATCAGCAAACAAAACTACATAAATAAAGATGGAGGTCAGTAAATATCAATATACAATGGTTTGGGTTTGGAAACTTATTTGGTGTGTATATATCAGGAGACGGGTACTGACACACACTACCAAACAACAAAAGCATACATTTGAAATATTAGAATTTATCGATTCCTCGTGCATGCATTGTTGTTGTTGTTGTTGGTAGGGTTTTTTTGCGTTATTCTCACGATCTCATGCATTTGACACGATATTATCTTAGTCAGTATGTAGACTGATATGTGGACTATAGGAATATTCGTGTCACATAGTATTTCCAAATCAATGATATCAATGAAAACACGGCAAACATGTATGTTTCTAAGTTTATTTCATGTAAGTATTCTTTTGCCATGAATTGCCAAAATACTATCGAAACTCGTTAGAGTTCTCAAGTTCTTCCTTTTACCGCTAAAGTGTTTGCTAACTTGTGTAACTCCAAGTGTTTTATTTAATATTTGCTAATGTTTATATTTCATTAACAAGTGCCATAACTTACCAGAAGTATTACTCTTAACTACCGTATAATATTTCATATACAAAGTAATCACGGTTCCATTAAAAGAAGAAATTAATCCCGAGAGTTGTCAGTCCTTAAAACAACACAAGTACCCAAAGATTTATAAGTCAGGCTAATAAAGAATGCCAAAGAGTAATAAAGGACCATATCTGAGTAAATATGGTTGTAATTTAAAACAGTTGAGTGTTGTAATAAAAGACAGCCTGTTCAGATAGTCGTCATGCTCAAGTATTCCGTCTGCATTTCAACGGAAACCAGACTTTTTCTGATAAAAAAATGCTTACAAAAGAATGTGTCGCTCTACAATTAATCATTTTTCATTTTCAATAAACCATTCTCTTTATATTTAAAGAATGTATCCATGGTGGCCAGCAATATCTGACTACAATGACATAGTAAACATATTTTGCCCAGGTTTTCCTGTTTGCTATATGCTTCTGTCAGTATCTGTTATCTTGTCTTCTTCCTCACGTGTGCTGGTTCGTCAGGTCTCTGCTCCCAATGAACAGTATGCTTCATTGAAAGCTCATGAAGGTTATGTTCATGGCGTAGACTATATGACCCCTGAAAGAGAGCTGTTTGACATTTGGTGTTTGAGTCAAAATTGTTACCACAAGTCTAAATGAACATAACAACGTTTGAAATTTGAAAATGGGTTAACAAAAAAGGAAGAAGAAAGAAAGAAAAACAAGAAAAAGAAAGGAAAATGGTGTGTTGATGTTTTATCTATACTTTGACTAAAAGTAAAGTATCTTAAATGAATAGCATTTTGATGCGTTTATTTCTTCCAATCGTAATCTTTCCCAAACCATTCAAACTTGTCTTGTAGACGCTCGACCTCCTATTTTTTAATATTTTTTTAATGAAAATTTTGACATTTCAGAAAAAAAATCCCGCTTCACAGATGTTTGCTAGAATCGTCCATCGTGTCAAATGAATTGCTTAATTCTATTAATACCTAAATAAAGTACACCAGTGTACTATCTTGTGGTCGACTGTGATCTACTGATTGACCAATTCTGTTGGTAGTCACACCAGTCGAGCGCACTCTCTCCCCCTAAATCCTTTTCATTATTTAAACCCCTCAGCAGGGGAATTATGATATTCTGTATTTTATCTAGACATCTTTTAATATGTAAGTAGTTTTAAGACTTCTGTTAGTGACACTTAAACGCTGATTTATTCTCCTATAAATACAAACATTATTAAAAGTGACTCTTAAGATTTTAAGACAAATAAATTTGTTTATATGATGCTTTTGATACGTCACGTGATAAAACCGCGATATAATGTTAAAACCAGACAAAAATATGAACTTTAAGAAGCAATTTGGATTGTTATATCTCTCTCCATATAACTGCACTATCTGATAACAGTTCTTGTCATTAAGATTTTTCTAGAATCAAAGCGTGCCATTTGAAATTCTCGTGCATAATATCTGTATAGCCTGTTTCTGTTATCATTTACTGGTAAAGGTACAGCAGTCATATCGTCTGCAACCAAAAGGCGCCACAAACAAACAAGCATGAATTTCTTTCTTTGATTTTACTCTTCTTTTTCATTTGACCTTATCATTAACATGGTTGTGAAATTTCTTGCATCATGACGTCATCAATTAATTAATCATACGCATTTATTGACATTTTCTCTTTTTCATTAGTTGTGAAGTGCTTCCGACACAAAATTTAGTACCTTGGTTCTGTTCTCCTTGAACTTTTTTCTCTGGAAATCAAAACAAATATGACAATTAATTAAATCTCATATTTGATAAAAACGGCTGGAAAACTGAGCAAACAGACATATTAGTTTTAACAAAAAGATGATATTAAACAACCATTTATGGTCCTATTTTTAAAGGAATTTAATTTGTAAAGCAAGCTTTGAAATGTGAGACCATTATTTTTCTATACTACATCAGAGGAATATTGATTATATCTAATTATATACAATCCAATAGTACCAACGTGACATGAGGCTGCAGGCCAAAGGGAAGCCTGGTTTCTAAAACATGCTTTTGCAGGACCCACTTGGTTTTCTTTGAGCAGCTTTGGGTGATACAGAGTTAGTAGTCTCCTCATCTATTTCTATTAGCTCGTTTTTCCAAAGTTATCAACTGAACATTTATAATTTTGTATCTGTATTCTGTTTATCAATAGAAGAATGTTTTGCCTTTGTTTTCTTGTCAGTTTTCATAAGATGCATTTTGATTGACAGAACTATATTAACTGAAATTTTATACTTTTTTGTAATCACTTGCTTGTTAATTTATACTGATAATTAACTCTGTTATTATTTTTGGAGCCTACATTCTGAGTTTTAATTGAATACATGTACGTATGTGGGTTGCATACCGACAGAACAGTTCAGTGTTCTGCTGTAGATGAATTTGCTTTAATTCAATCAGTGCTTCATTTCATTGCATATGATATCAAAAATGTTTTTTAAACGTTAGTCATGAAAGGGAGACAAATATATAAATGCATGTTGAAAGAGGGGTTATGTGTTTATCTCCCTTGAATCAATTGTTGCCGGTCCTCATTAATCACCGTGTTTCTGACGTCATTTTTTTATTACTGAACCATTCAAAGCTCTCTTGATCTCGACAATCATCAAATAATACCCGTCACGAGTAGGCTTATTAATACTAATAATTCTATTTATTTTCACATTCGGTAAATTTATGATAATGTTTTAAAAATTCATGAGTGCCAAGGTAGTACTGACACAATAAATTACACCCGGACAAATACAAACAGGAACCTTCGGACCTTCATGAAACAAAGATCATTTATCTTACAATACTATAACCTACAATTCTGACGATATAATAAATCATGTGAACACTAATATAATCATTTTTCACACAAAGCATGAAAACCCTTTCATATTTATTTAACGTTATAGTCTTTGAAAAAAAATTCTAACAGCAGACTTGATTTAGTTTTCATTAAGTTCTCATTCATAAAATGTAAAAGATTTAACTTAATATACACGTCTTACATTTTTTTTTTGCGAATTTCTGACAATAAATGCTCTCAGTTTGAATCGGTTCAAATCGGCAATCTCCGTAACTTGTTTTTACAGAACCATCCCAACGAATTAAACGTCTCTTAAAGTAATTCAAACAGCAATATTTAGTGATATCGCTTTGATGCTATACATTATTTATATTTGACTTCAGTCAAAGAATGGCTTTAATCTCCGCCCAGTTAACATTAAGATGACAGTACATCATAAAAACAGCATTTGTCAGTTCTATAGTTCTAAAAGCCAGCATATTTCTAGTCTTCAATGGTATGAATGAAAAGAGATTCAGTTCCCATAATTAAATGGAATTGCAACATTCGGTAATGTAGGCCTCCTATCAAACCGTTTACCGAGAGGTATCGGGTTGTCTTTCACCGGAAGTTTAGTAATTGTGGCGATAGAAGCTCTTCGCTTTGGTTTTACGATCAAATCTTCTACTGTTATGTCTTCAACAGGTTCTTCTCTTATTGTAACAACTTTACGTTTAGTGGTTATATCATTAAGATCTTCTAGTTTGTCACTTATTTCAGATTCCTCTTCACTTTCTTCCTTATCCTGCGTGTCTTCTGCAACACTTGTCAAGGCGAGATGTAACGACCGCAGCTTTGCGAACTCGGCTAGATCTATTGACCCTGTTGAACCGCGTCGTCTGCTGCTTGGGTTTTTATTGCCGACGTGGAATTCTGAAAATCGCCTCTTACTTATTTCCAGGTTTAGTTTACCTAACGCTGTCATCGCATCCTCTTCTGTCATGGATTCATCAACAACCGACTCAGTTTCCTTTTCATTGTCGACATCTTCATTTGGATTCTCGTCTTCTATTTCAGATTCGGATTTTTTTCGTTCCTTTTGGAGACTGTAGTTTTCAATTCCAAGTTTTTTATACGCTTGAAGATACGACTTATGAAGACTGCGATATTTTCTGTCTAGCCGTTCCTTTTCACGCTCTTTCCAAGTGGCATATCTTAGAAATTGAAATAAAAAGGAATATAAATTACGGCGTTTAGTGAATCAGTTTTTGAAAAGTATATCAGGTTTGGTTGAAAAAGATAACTTTAATCAAATCCGACTTTTCTCTAACAATAAGCTCCAAAAGCTCTCTTGGAATTGTCGATTTAAGCCTGTCTCGAACAACCAGTGCCCAGTTGTAATAAAAATCTGGTAACATATCACACATATACTACATATTTTTATGGTATCTCTCTCCTTTTTCCTTCTGTCTAAATGTTAAAGCAAACTTTTTTTAATCAGATCTGAATGAAATTTCATTATTCGAAAAACATAACAACAACAACAACAACAAAACACTTACTTTGCTTGTGACTTTTCAAGGTATTCATCCGCAGTCGGCGTCTTTTTGGAAAATTTGTCATCAAATTCTTTATTCAGTGAGTGTTTCTCATACTGGTAACTTTTTCGTCTGTTCACCATGTGTTTATCCACCACCTCGTTTTGTAAAGCCAACTTCCGGTCTTCCATTTTGTTTTTCCTCCAGGTTTTCATCTCGCTGTGCAAGTTCGTGTCACTTAAACTGGCACGTTTTAAACGAGTGTTCGAACTCATTCCCGGTATTTATTTGTTTAATTATTTAATTATTTAAAACCGACTTTACTGATCAAATGTTTTCTGTGAAACTAGCATATGCAACATAACTATCTCCGTTTTAAGATTTTTTTCCCTAATGTTCTTTTCACGTTGTAAACACCTGTCTAGTTATTATGATTCTATTATTGTACACCATTAACACGTTTTAATAGTAACAAACATCGTGACTATTTATTTGTTTATCTATTCTGTCACTGCACATTTCTTTTCATAGCACTAAAATCTTGTCCAAGAAATTTCGCAACACCCCTTGGCAATAAAATTTTTGAACAAGCGTTTGCATATCAATTATTATGCTTTTAAATCTTTTGGTCTTTCTTATACGATCATTGAAACATGTAAATTTCTCATGAAAGGCAAAAGTAAGGATATTTTGTTATAACTGAAGATGAGTTTTCTTAATCCGACATCATTATTCATAACTCCATACAAATATATTGTATACAGTACAGCCACGTTTCTTTTTAAGGCTGTTGGTCGACTCAAGAAAAACTCTATTTTCCTCTTCGATGTTAAAAAGCTTAATTGACAGTTACTTCGGCGGGAAACATCAGTTCTATGTATTTCTTCATCAACAATTACAGAACATTCACGCGATATTGTCCAGTCTGTTTTTGATATTGAGAAGAAAAAATAGTTCCAGCTTCAAGTCGGTCTACAAGACCTTAATTTCGTTCATTAGATCCAATAAGCATGATTTTTATTGACGGAATCCCATAAATTCAAATGATTTCCTTTCAAAAAATCTAATCAATCGAGAGAAAATTGTGAATACATGTAAGACACGCGTCACAGGTTGCATGAAAAGATGAAGGTTTATAAAGAAATGTTTTTGACAGTGATTTATGTTCGATTTCGCTAGCCACGACATGACATACACAGCCTGTGCTGATGTCACTTTTGTTATCAACTAAATTTGTTTACTTATTTTCCTGTCACATAAATGGATCCTGCATTGAGAAAAAAAGCTATTGGCCTTACTAATCATAAAAATAATTATATGTTCTGGACATTGTTCACTATAACCTGAAATTAACACAACTTAGAATATTTTTGTATGGGAATTGACGTGTACGATTATCATATCTTAATTGTTTTATTTTGTTTATGAAGTTACGGAACATTTAACTTCAATAAATGAAAGATGTTAATGGTAAAAGACTTTAACTCTATAAAAATATTTACAAAGATCATTTCTAAAAACACAGAGAAATCAAAAGTCATAGAATACTTTATAGAAGTTCGTATATTGATTTTAAAATGCTTATTTTTCTGTTTGTAATGACAATGGAAACATAAATCAAGCACTCTTCGTCTTTTTTTTCAATCGACATATATACTTTTTGCCTGCCACTCTAGCAATCTAGCCCTTAAAAGGGAATCATGGTCTTCATTTTCAGCCGTTGTTTACTTGTGAAGTTTATTTCTATTTGTCAGAAATAAGACCCATAGATGAGCAGCGGTTACTTCCCCTTACAACACGTTTACGTATACGATAGGGGAAGTAACACCCTATGTGGAGTTCGGATAACATTGTTCTCGAATTTACCGTAAATTCTTGTGTTAAGGCTTTTGTTAAGTTCCTAAACATGACACATTTCTGCTCCTTCTCCTGTACCTCTGCTCTTCTACTATCCCGCTCTTCTACTGTCCTGCTCTTCTACTATACAACTCTTCTACTGTCCTGCTCTTCTACTGACCTGCTCTTTAACTGTCGCGCTCTTTTACTGTCCCACGCTTCTAATGACATGCTCTTCTACTGTCCTGCTCTTCTACTGACCTGCACTTTAACTGTCGCGCTTTTCTATTATCCCATTCTTCTACTGACATGCTCTCTACTATCCCACTCTTTAACTGACCCAATCTTCTACTATCCCACTCTTCTACTGTCCTGCTCTTCTACTATCCCACTCTTCTACTGTCCTGCTATTCTACTAACCTGCTCTTCTACTGTCCCAATCTTGAACTATCCCAATCTTCTACTATTCCACTCTTCTACTATCCCGCTTTTCTACTGACCCAATCTTCTACTATCCCACTCTTCTACTGTCCTGGTCTTCTACTATCCCACTCTTCTACTGTCCAGCTCTTCTACTATCCCACTCTTCTACTGTCTCAATCTTCTACTGTCCCAATCTGCTACTATCCCACTCTTCTACTGACCTGCTCTTCTACTATCCCACTCTTCTACTGTCCTGCTTTTTTACTAACCTGCTCTTCTACTATCCCACTCTTCTACCGACCTGCTCTTCTACTGTCCCATTCTTCTACTGTCCCACTCTTCTACTGACATGCTCTTCTACTATCCCACCTTTCTATTATCCCATTCTTCTACTGACATGCTCTTCTACTGTACCACTCTTCTACTATCCCACTCTTCTATTGACCTGCTCTTCTACTATCCCACTCTTCTACTGTCCTGCTCTTCTACTAACCTGCTCTTCTACTATCCCATTCTTCTACCGACCTGCTCTTCTACTGTCCCACTCTTCTACTATTCCACTCTTCCACTGACATGCTCTTCTACTATCCCACCTTTCTATTATCCCATTCTTCTACTGACATGCTCTTCTACTGTACCACTCTTCTACTATCCCACTCTTCTATTGACCTGCTCTTCTACTATCCCACTCTTCTACTGTCCCACTCTTCTACTATCCCACTCTTCTACTGATCTGCTCTTCTACTATCCCACTCTTCTAATGTCTTGCTCTTCTGCAATCCTGCTCTTCATCTGTCCCATTCTTCTACTATCCCACTCTTCTATTGACCTGCTCTGCTACTGTCCCACTCTTCTACTGTCTCGCTCTTTTACTGCCCTGCTCTGGTACCGCCCCGCTCTTCTGCTGTCCTGCTCTTCTACTGACCTGCTCTTCTGCTGTCCGGCTCTTCTACTGTTTTGCTCTTCTACTGTTTTGCTCTTCAACTGTCCTGCTCTTCTACTATCCTGCTCTCCTACTGTCCTGCTTTTCTGCTGTCCTGCTCTTCTACTGTCCTGCTCTTCTGCTGTCCCGCTCTTCTACTGTCCTGCTCTTCTACTTTACTACTTTTATACTGCCCCGCTCTTCTACTGTCCTGCTCTTCTACTTTCCCACCCTTCTACTTTCTCGCTCTTCTATTGTCCTGCTCTTCTACTATCGTACTCTACTGCTCTTCTACCGTCCCGCTCTTCTACTGTCCTGCTCTTCTTCTATCCTGCTCTCCTACTATCCTGCTCTTCTACTGTCGTGCTCTTCTGTTGTCCCGCTTTTCTACTGTCCTGCCCTTCTACTTTACTACTTTTATACTGCCGCGCTCTTCTACTGTTCTGCTCTTCTACTGTCCTGCTCTTTTACTATCCTATTCTTCTACTTCCCCGCTCTTCTATTGTCCTGCTCTTCTAATATCCTACTCTACTGCTCTTCTACTGTCCTGATCTTCTGCTGTCCTGCTCTCCTGCTGTCCTGCTCTTCTACTGTCCTGTTCTTCTTCTGTCCTGCTCTTCTACTGTTCTGCTCTTCTACTGTCCTGCTCTTCTGCTGTCCTGCTCTTCTACTGTCCTGCTCTTCTACTGTCCTGCTCTTTTACGACCTTGCTCTTCTACTGCCCTACTTTTCTGCTGTCCTGCTCTTTTACTGCCCTGCTCTTCTACTGCCCTGCTCTTCTTTTGTCCTGCTCTTCTACTGTCCTGCTCTTCTGCTGTCCTGCTCTTCTACTCTCCTGCTCTTCTACTGTCCTGCTCTTCTACTGTCCCGCTCTCCTACTGCCCTGCTCTTTCTTATAATATTCATATAATATAAACTTCTGCACTTCTTCCGTTACAACTAGTTCTTCTAAGAATAACGGTACATGTTGAAATGATGATCATTTGAAGTTATTAAAGAATAGTTTGAATGTTGAAAAACATTTTTTGTTTATCGAATTCCCGGGTAAATTAATTCAGATTTATTATAAAGGATGTCTTTTTTAACTTCAAAATAACTGTACTCTTTGAACGACCACGTTTTTCTTTGATACTTTAATGATCAAAAACAGAAAAGAACATGACTGTGAACACAAACAAACACAAACAGACACAAACATGCATGTCAGTGGATATAAACATATCAAGTCCAGATTTACCACATAATCCAGTTATTATATAACTGGATAGCATTAAAATTGAAGTCCCGGTTGTGGACTGGTATTGTGATTTTCACACAGTCTATATTCGCATAGCTATATCTTCCTGGAAGATTGAATAACGTTCTCCACTTCCGGTTTTTCGTGTTGTAAAAGTCGACTTCAGTAACCTCACGATCTCTCTGAAAACTTTTGCCACCGAAAAGATAGATTCGTCTGCCTGAAATGTAAATATGGAAAGAATAAGACAGCTGATTACTTAATATGGTTTCATTAAGCTTTTATTTTACCTCAAGACATTTTTGTCATCGGTTACAATTTACACTTTTTTTCGTTATGATTTGGTAAATCGCCATCCTTCATTCGACAGTCTCTCGATAACAATCGGCATCTTGCAGAACAGCAGACGACATGCACAGAGCTTTTTATCTATCTTATGCAAAACTCCAAAACATTTATTTTTATATAATGTGCAAGAATGAACGATACTGACAAAGACTGTTCTGGAGTAGTGTCTCTTTTACTTCTTAAAGTGAATGTAGCTTCCTATAGATTTAACAACATCGCGTATAAAATATTTTGTACTAACAACGAAGTACGAACACACGGCGTAATAGCTATACGCATACTGTTGTAATGTAATGATTTACAACCTGTTACGTATAAAAATGACTTTTGCAGGTCTGACCATAATCACTAAGAACGTAACACTGATATTTTGTGACATCACTACTTTTAATCTAGGCATGAATAATTTCATAATCTAATAATTTATATGAACGTGCCAACAACCCATATATACCGACCTAGTTGTACACATCCAGGGTTAACACGTGTGTGAAACATTGTTGGGTGATCGAGATCCCAGCATCTTAATTTCTTCGCTTCACCGTCATTCTTAACAGAGTAACTACACATGTGTCCTTCGTCTTTCTCCTGGAAAACCTCTTGATCGAAACCTCGACCTATGCAAAAACAAACAAAAAATGCAGAAGACGTTTGCGTGCTGCGTGTTATACAGAGAAACAGGGAATTTTGCTTTACAAAAAATAACACGTGGCAGTATTTATTGAAAGAAAGTCAGTATGTATGCTGCGGTTCTTCGTTCCTGTTTCTGAGACTGGTTCCCTTTTCAGATCGAATTCAACAATAGCAGAAACGACCGTTTAAAGAGCCAGTTTCACTTAGAATAAACACAGCTGAAATGTGCTAGGATAAAAGGACTTAGCTACGATCACATGGTAGTCTGGAGACCATAGGCAGATCTAAAACAAAACGAACGTCTAATGTCTGAGCTTTTTAGAATAGCTGTAACACATATATAAAAGTAAAGTAAAGTACTTGTTTATTATAGTGTCATCCCTACTGAAAGGGACAGCCTCCCGGGCTGATGAGACACCTCTATTAGTGTACACATTTACTCCCCGATTTCTTATGCTCTGTGCCAGACGCCAGGCGGACAGGCAATCCGTAACCATTCTTTAACTAGCTGGCGGCTCACTAGCTGGCCACATCAGAACAAGCACCTAAAGGGACTCGAACCTTCGACCTCCCGCTCCGTAAGATCCCGTAAGTATAGTTTAAGTTAAACTATAATTTAAACTGGATCTGCATTACTATGTACGGACACTACTATAGATATTTAAACTGTTTATGTAGCTGTTTGAAATTAGTTTTGAATACATCCTTCTCTAAAAGAAAACTATATAGATTAAGAAGCGTAACAGTTTGATTAATGGATGCATATAGCGTTAATTATTCACTATCTACTTTCGTAACAGGCTATGACACCGTTGTGACGTGATAACACGTTAATATCGTTCAAGGACATAAGTAAAGTCATTTTGTGTCAAAAATATTTTAGAATTAAGATTTTAGATATTCATACCTGCCATGACGAAAATATCGTTCTTGATCGGAACCATGAGATGTTTTTCTCTCTCATGTGGTAATATCACACTAGGGCATGGTTCTGTCCAATGATCAGTAAGTAGGTCATAGACCCTGAAAACATACGTGAACACGTGACCTGTTTCGATACGACCAAGTGTACATTTTTCTATCCCTAAAATATTTCATAGACACTATGAAAATGTCGCTTTATAGTCAATCCAAAAGAAAAAGGTGCAATAATCTACTAAGAAAATTAACTCCAGAAAGAGTATTATAGAGAAATATTGTAGCATTGTCTTCCTTTGCCCTCCCATGTTGCATGTGTCAAATGATACATACAGATCATGCGTACTCATTTAAACATAGTGATTATTACAGACAGATATAGAAACGTGTAGTAAAAATAAGAAGAGTAATGCAACACCTATAATAAGTCAAACAGCCATTTACAATATATAACTCTCTCTCTCTCTCTCTCTCTCTCTCTCTCTCTCTCTCTCTCTCTCTCTCTCTATCACCGAGTTGTATTCTCTTTTCTCTATATTCTATTTGTACAAAATTAAAAGTCATTTTTGTTCTTGTATGTTATATTCATTTTGGCGCTTAGCAATTTTTCCATCCTCTACGTTTATACACTTTAATCTGTTCTCAATTATCTTATCATTATTTCACTAATAATGTAGATTTGACAGCATAATCAGAAAGCCGCAGGGAAAGGTCTGAATATAAACGCGTGAACCAATGGTTGTCACACAAGTAAGTCGCCTATTTGTCTCTAGGAAAGGCATACTGCGGTGAAACACTCATTCCGGTTATTAAATATCAGAGCTCAAGTCGACCTATGATTTTATTCGTAGAACACATGTAAAAATTAATATGAGTACGAAGTTGTACGTAACTGAAGCTACAACCAACCCACACAATACCTTGATGCTGCAGTTTCTACAGTAAATAATGACAAAACGGTCATGTTCACATAGAAACAACAAGATAAAAAGGGTCAAGAGAACAGAGGACGAGAGGAAGAACACCGCAGACGGTTCTAATCCCACCCGGCATGATAGTTCTAATCCCACCCGGCATGATAGTTCTAATCCCACCCGGCACGATAGTTCTAATCCCACCCGGCACGATAGTTCTAATCCCACCCGGCATGATAGTTCTAATCCCACCCGGCATGATAGTTTTCACTGATGTCAAGCGTTCCTCTGTCCGGTGCATGCAGTTGGAACAAGAAGTGTTTATTCTAGAACACATAAACAGCTACTGCCCGCAAAAGTATTTACTAGAAGAATGTCAATCAGAAGTCACTGTAACGATTCAAGGAGAAGACATTAGTATTCTGCAGGTAAAGTTTGATTCTTTTTTCTGTATATGACTGCGGTTTTGTTGTTGTTGTTATTATTTCTGTGTGCGTGCGTGCGTTTGTAAGATGATAATTATAGCCATTCCATGGAATAAGCTGAATTATTTGTTACTCTTTTTACTTTAAGAGCTTCTTTTTTAATTTCCATTGACGGTATTTGCGTTCCATATTCATGCGTACCTTCTTTCATGTTGCATGATCAAAAACTACATTCCATAGAAGAAATATTTCTTTCTTTGCTTTTATACTGAAATTTGCTTGTATTTAATTGGTTTTACTAACGACTCAATATTTTATTACCGTGGCTGAATACATGTATATGCTATTTCTTAGAAATAAAGTCTGTCACGTGATACATTTCCCGAAGTATTCGTGACAAGAGCGGCTTTGCAGATGATTACTTCGCAAAATATAAACACGAAATATGGAGTCTACCTAACAAGAAAACTTTTTTTTCATTATGAAACGTGTATATGCGCTCAGAAATATTAATAAACGTCAATTAAAATTGACCCTTGGCAAGTAGAAACTCGCCGCATACACAGTGCTGCATTATAATGTTAATTATGGACAAAATAATTGCTTCAACTGTTCTCTGAACGTGCTTCTTCATAAATCATTATAATCGCAGGTCAATAGTGATACCATACCCGTGAGTATGAATGTAAACTCAAATAGTCGAAGCATTTATTAATTCGTTTTTGAACTGCGCTTCTGTGAGTCATGACGCCATATTGGCATTATGAGTCATGTGACTAGGGCAGAAAACCACGTGATCGTGCGGTAGTGTGTAACTTCATCCTTGAATTGGAAAAAAGCGCCCTGAAATTTGATATGCCCTACCGTTTTTACGCAAGAGCTATTTGTTTTGAAGTATCACGAACATTCTGTAATGACACGGCCCTACATCAAAGCAGTTTTAGAAATTGAAAAACAAAGGTATATAACCATTTATTAGTTTAGTTAATTAATGAGTAAACACAGGCACGGAATGTCCATTTTCTCTGTTTACTTTAAGGTAATGTTTGACAATCAGTGCTTGTTCATTTATCATGTGAAAAATGTCAAACTAAATGCTGCTTTTGATTGAATAAAAAAGAAACTCACGTAAAAAACGAACACCTGGCTTTAATAGAATTCAGAAAGGTTTTGTATTTTTTAAAGTTAACATGAAAAAACACTCGGTGCTTGTATTATTTCTGTTAGCTTTGTTTTTAAGACTTTGAATGCTTTGTTCGGTGGAAATATTACTCATTGTAGTCTTATTTCTGGTTTGGCTAACGGGACGTCTTCTTTCAAAAGTACGCAGGTCTCTGTTATTATAAACAATGATGCAGTCAGTTTCCTGTTTTAAGTAAACAATAATAACAATAATAAAGAAAAAAGACAATCAAGAAAAGAAACAGGCTTACAGAATTTTTTGTTTGCAGATACAAAATCTTGGCGAGATTTTTTTATTCCCACGCTTTTCAAACAACATAAAAGTTACCATTTTATTTAATACCTTGTCTTTGTGTGAGTTCAAAGAGGATTTTTTTTCATTGACAGTAATGATATTCTTTTTTTTTATTCAGACTTAATTAAAGTTTGCTTATTTACTTGAATATTTTATTACTTCTTTAAGAAAAGACTTATTATAACTGCCAACACTGGCAGAAGCACATGTGATACAGAACACAAGACCAAGCAAGGTCTCTGTCAAGAGATAAAATCTTTTGCATTTCATTTCCATGTTAAAGTGCCATGTGTTTCCTTCATTTTCAGGTGATTAATTGAACGTGGAACATTTCCTCGTTTATAACTGTTTAACGACAATTTGTCATTAAGAACAGTTGTTCTAGTTTTAGCACTGAATTCTGTTTTCGCTGTACAATCTAGACCGAAAGACAGGGTATGGACTTGGATATAAGTTTACTTAAGCTTAAGTCTAGGAAACCTAAACATTCTTATAAGAATGTCATTTATTACTGCAACGATAATATAATGATATTGTTATAAACAATATACTTTATCCCAATATTATAAAAATTAAAACATATTTCCCATTTGCATTAACTTCTGTCTGTTAATAATCGATTTAAAATCAACTCAGATAAAAATATAAAACAAATATCTCATGGGTTACCTCTCTTTATTAATCTCTCTTTATTAAAATATATCAAATAATAAAAACAAAAAGAACACATTGACTGGACATTTGGTTCAAATTGATTTTATAACTTTAGGATTAAATATTAGATCTGCTGGAAAAGCTGGTCGTTGAGTCATTATATCAATAATGGAAGACCCCTAGAAATCAATCAGACTCCGGCAATTAAGTCATTAAACTGGAGAGAACGGTCAGTCACATCCAAAAGACCTTTGATCCGGATACTATTGTATCACTGCGCTGAGACATGTATCACTACGCGAGAACAACCAATCAAAAATGTTCAGTATTTTACGACGTCGTTATGAGTCGCGCGTTCTTCGAGAAAAAAAACGTGTACGAAACAATGGATCTAGAAAAAAATCTGTTAAAAAGAAGTCCGTTTTAACGAAAAAAATAATCTGAGTCACTCAGTGACTCACACACAATTAATGAAGTCAGCAGTACAAAATGAAAAAAATAGAAAAACAGTTAGGAGTTTTTTTTTCTTTAATTGGTAAATGGACCTTAATGATGCTTTCTTTGCTCTCGGGACATTTAAAAAGGAAATCATCCGAAATTATTTAAACAGTTTTACATGAAAAATGACTCTAACATTCAAACCCAGTGATACTTGAGAAAATATAACTGTATCAATGTCTGAATTATCAGAGTTTTGGACAGCAAGACACATTAATTAAATCCTTTTACTACCCAGAAGACGGCTTTAAAATATGTAATTAATTGGCGAGTTTTTCCGTTAATCAATTTTACATGTTTTCGTTATTCAATGTATTGACTTAAAAATTTTAAAGTATTTTGGAATTTTGCTGAAAAAACTTTCATTTTCAATCATTTTAAGTGACTTAATACGCCGTTTAAGCCAAAGAAAATAAAAGTATTTTTGATATATACGAAACGATATGCATCGTTTGTATGCATATATATTATGTATTACAATAGACATGCCAAGACTACAAGTTTTATTTATTCTGGCTATTTTTAAATAAAAAATCTAAATTATGACCAATCAATCTTACCAAAAAATGTCCGAGCACTGGTGTTTTATATTAGAGATGCCTCCTGAGACATAAAGCCTTGTGCTTCCGACAACACAGCTTGCGTGGTCGACCCGAGGTCTAGGTAGTTTTCTTACAGTGTTCCAAGTGTCCGTCTTCTGGTCATAGAACTCGACCGTGTCTGTCACTTTACCGCCATGTACCTCGCCTCCTGAAGAAACAAGTCAATGAAAATACAGAAGTCATTCTCTAAACTCACCTTGATTGAATTTTAATGAGTTTTCTAAAATGGAAAACTGGAAGTCTGAAAAGTTGAACAATAACTGCTCAGTGAAAATAATCTGTTCTGTTGATGTCCTTTAATTTTTTCTTATCAATTATGACCGATTGGTGACCATTAATGGCTCTTAGAGAGCGTTTTTGTTTTCGTACGGAAACATGTTGCCGTGCAGCTTCGAACACTTTCTTTCAAACAACAAGTTTCGGTTCTATAGCTGTCTCGGCATAACGCGACATGAGCGGCAATTTCAACACATAAAACGCTCAGGCTTTCTTTTAGTTTTCTTGTTTCGTCAGTACAAGATACCAAACCCTTGTGCCTCCTCCACTGACATTCTTAAGATGTGGCTGGCTACTTGTAACCTGAACGTAACGTCACATCACGTCACGTTTTGTCATGGCATGTAACGTAACTTTAAGTCAAGTCAGGTCAATTTGCCATCTTTGATAAAAGAGTATAAATGTTGTTACTCTGCCATCAATAACAACACTAATCTACAAAGAAAACGGACCACGAAATACACCCATATCAAACATCTATGTCACTGTTAGTCATTTAGTTCGTAATTGTGAAAGATGTTTGTGTGCCACTGAAACAGCAAAGGAATGCGCATGAAACAGAAAAAAAAATCAAAAACATAAAACAAAACTTATTGAATACTTAAGAATACAATGAATCACGTCACGTCTCTGCCAATAAAGCAGAGTGGCCACACTTCAATATAATACATCCTAAATTAGAGGCGACCAGGCTGAACAAATAATTACATCAATGAAACAATTGTTTCATAAAACATTTCATCGATACGATCAAAAATATCTTATCGCAGAGGAAAATCTAAACTGATGAGTTTTTGATTAGCGCGTCGAGCGACTACAGTTATAGCAGCCAGAAACCAATTTTCAATAACCGGAAGTGATGGAATTCTAATGTACGATCAGATTAGTATAGAATGACAGGATGAAGGGAAAACCAAAGGCAATTATTTTCATTTTTTAGATCGTATCAGTAAAGTAAAAGATACATTAGTGTTCAGCAAATGCTATATCAAAGGAAATCTAAATTTGAGGCAAACGGACCATCTGATTTCTGCTATGTATTTTTCGCCCAACCGTTTTAGTGAGGCTGACTCACAGAGAAATTTCGACAAACTTACATACTGATCAAATAATAATTGACTCAAGTCAGCTCCAAATTTATAAAACATTTCAAAGGGTCTCCCCTCCATCGCCTACAGTTTTTCCCTTTTTGTCAAAAAGTTGGTTGTTATTTTGTTTCTATTTCAGCAATGAAGAGATATTTTGCAGTTTTATAAGTTGAAAGGAGGTTTCTTTTTGTTCCGATCTTTGATTCACTTGGGGTTCTATTCACAAATTCTAGCACAAACTTGGTGATAAGACATCTGAGTTTAAAAGAAAGGGACGAAAGTTTGAGTCACTTGTGTCCTTATTTGAACTGGAGCTTTCTAAAACATGTGTTGTTTCATTTTGTTCATGTTACATTTTATCGAATCTCGGAAAAATAAATAAATCTGAAAATCTAACTGTGTTATAGGACATCTGTTACCCACAATATGTTACCCTGATGGAATGAGTCACCGTGAAACAGAAACATATCATAATAATAAATTTCAGGGACAATCTTGACGTTCGTAAATCATAATTCCTTCACCATAATCCACAAAACCATTGGTTATCAGTTTAAAAGAACATTTATTACCGAATTAGGCAGAAAGTTACAATAAAGCATTTCTGTTTCATTGGAATCTATTGGATTTAATGTTTGTAATGAGTGCCTAATTGGTCCCAATAACGAGATAAATGGGGCTTCTTTCTGTCATTTGTTCCCACATTTCTTCATGTAATTGCCTACAAGTTGACAGAGCCATTTGTAGCCTGTCTTACCCTGTCATTTATAGTCATATTCCAGAAATGATGCCAATCAACCATTGTCTACTAGGATAGAAAAACCATACTCGGGAGAATTCACTCTGGTGTCTGCCAGCACAGAGGAAGTAAAACCATTCATGTATTTACATGGAACAGTTTCTCAAATTGACACCTATCAATTTTGGTTTGGTTTAGCTAGGTTTTTTGTCCCTCGACAATATTTAAGTTAAAGAAGCAGAAAAACACCAATTTTCTCGTAAAGAAACTACCAACATTTTAGTCAGCAATTGTTTTTGCCTTAAAATTTCCACCAGTTCACGGTTCAGTTTGTAAGATTTTAGACAATACCCTGACAACGATAGATGGTTCTGTCTAAAATTAATGATGTCCATTTTAGAAATTTAGCGAGATAAAAGTTAAGGAGCCAGAAAGATAGATAGAACAATGACTGTGCACTAACGACCAGACGTCACAGACTGTTTATAAAGATGGAATTATTTTTTGCACTTGATACGTTCAAACAAAGAACTGTTAAGATTGCTCTAGGTCAGTGAAGAAAAAGTCAAATGAAGTGATACACAAGCATTTCAAATTCGCCATTTCAATATCACTCTGGTGCTTACAAGTATTTGCAACTTTAGTGCGCTAAATTTATTCTTGATCGTATATTTGTAGAACGCATTTGCATCAAAATGTAGAAAAGCAAACGTTTCCGTACGGACATTTGTTAACAAGAAACAACCTTTATGGTCTACATTTTCAAAGTTGTCCTGTGTGAGTTGTGGGCGATGTTTCCATTAAAAAAAAGCGAATACTGTGCCAGACATAAGCAATAGAAATTAAGCTTCGTTGAAGTTATCCATTTTTCGTGAATTTGAAACTACAACTTAGACTGAGTTACCATTTAACATCAGTTTTTATTGCATATGCGATGTCTTACCAGTCACGAATATCTTTCCATCCAAAACATCAGCTGTAAAACGACTTCGTGGTTCTATCATGTTGGCGCACGCGCTCCACTTTCCTGTGTCTGGATTATACCGCCATGTGCTCCCAGACAACGCACCGGAAGTCCAGTCCTTTCCGCCGACAATGTAAAGCATTCCTTCGAGTACAATCGGTCGGTATCCGACCAGATTACGGAGCTTGTAGAAGATAGTTGTGTTCATCTTTGGAAACATGCGATCTTTTGTGCGCGGGTCGATCATGAAATAATACACTCGGTCACTTCCGGTGGCCTTGTTGAACAGCAAGATGAACTCATAGTCCGAACGGTGGAGATGATAGCGAAGACTCATGATTAAAACCAATGTTGTTTACAAGGAAAGAATTACACGTGTAGTTCCATGTGTAAAGATTCTACGACATTTATCTCATACCACGAAATGACAATGCAGTTAACACTTAATGAATACATACATACAAGGACAAGCTAGATATTCACAATGATTTAATTTCTTTTTGTTATGAAGCTAATCTTTTCTCCTTAATAATAAAACAAGAATTAACCTTTTAATCTCAAATCATGCAGCTAGATATAGAAATGAAATACCTCGTAAAAACGAAAAGTTTATGACCAAAAACTAAACCTCTAAGCATATGGTATGAACATTTGTTGTTAATCCTTGTGATTAAATAATCTTACTTATTTTTAGGAAAATGTATACAAACTGTGACGTGAGAAGAAACAGGTAAGGGCAGCATTAAAATGAAAAACTGCTGATGTTAAGATAAATAAGCCTAATCCTGAATTAAGCAACAAAACTTTTGATTGATTTGAACTTTGAAACAGATGAAAATGCACGTACTTCTTTCTCTGACAGAAATGTATGAAGCGTAGCAAAAAAAAAGATACGTTTTTATACTTTAAGTCATCTGGGACACAATTAAAAGAATACTGATTATCATTCCCTCGTTTCTTCAGATTTAAAACTATTGTTTCCATACAAAGAAAGTCGTCTCAAAATTTGCATGATAATATCAGCATAAAACGTTTACACCCTGACTGTTCGTGTAGTCACCAAAATAAAACACAGTCTCAAAAATTTCCCCAAGACATTTTAAAAACTGTCATTAAACTGATCAGACTTTTTCCACAGAAGCTTCCATATACCTTCACATTATTAGTAATTTAAGTCAAAACCTTGACTATTGTCTTATAATTGCGAAACTGTTTCAACAGACGCTTTGGAATTCGTCATCAGATGCAAAAAAAATACTTTTCATATACTTAATATGCGATACCAGTCGATTATTTTAGTATTAGACTGTTACCACCATAATTGAATCACAGATTCAATACAAACGGCACAACACACCCAAAAATCGTTGCAAACTGCAAAAAAAAAACTGTTAATTTTCGGTATCCAAATACATTAATTTTTGATACAAAAAATATACATGTCAATTTTCTGTTTTATGCCTTGAAACGCCTTCACTGTCGTCACTAACTTACCATTTGAGATCGTCAGCTTAAAGGTAGACACTTGAAATACATGTTTTCCAAGATTGTTGTTATAATCACAGGACCATCTCATCAACTGAAGATATACTAACACTTAGGTAATCGTCATCAAAGTCACGAGACACTTTCAATAAGAGTCCTCACGAAACTTGACTGTCGACACATAACTAATCAGGTACAGTATACGTTCCTGAATACTATGACCATTGTCAAAAAACATCACAAAAATATAAGGACATTTTTATATACATGTACGTCACCAAACACCATGGAAATTCGAAATTTAAAATGAAAATACTTTCGCTATGCTCATTAACATTAGTTCTCAAGACACGTTCCAGATGTGTCACACAACACGTTGATAGACTTTACTCTAATGTAAAAAACATAAAAAAGCGAAAATACTTTCAAACTGAAGTCTCCAAACGTTTTGACAGTTATTATCGTATTAACAAAACTCTTTTAGTAACAGTCTCGAAACTTTTTAGTGACATCACTACAAAACAATACTCTTACGGTATATGTCTCCAAACTCGTTAATTGTCGTCATCATAATGACAGGACCCATTCCGTATAAGTCTCAAAACTATTTGTCTGTCGTTTAAGTCGCCAAACCCTTTCTCTGGCGTTTGACTGGCACCACCTCAATCAAACAACTATTTCAGTACAAGTCTCCAAACCCTTTGAATAACAAACCACAAAACATTTTCAATACAACTTTCAAAACTACTACATTACCAAAATCACAAGACACTAAGACAGGTCTTCACAACAATCACAAGACACTTGCAACATAAGTTCTCCAAACTATTACCTGTCATTTCCATAATCACAAAACACTTTTTAAAAAACTCTAAGCTATTACTTAATCACAGGACACTTTCAATGTAAGTACCCAAACTCTTCGCTGTCATTGCCACAATCACAAGACACTTTCAATGTAGGTACCCAAACTCTTCGCTGTCATTGCTACAATCACAAGACACTTTCAATATAAGTACCCAAACTCTTCGCTGTCATTGCCACTATTACAAGACACTTTCAATGTAGGTACCCAAACTCTTCGCTGTCATTGCTACAATCACAAGGCACTTTCAATATAAGTACCCAAACTCTTCGCTGTCATTGCCACTATTACAAGACACTTTCAATGTAGGTACCCAAACTCTTCGCTGTCATTGCCACAATCACAAGACACTTTCAATGTAGGTACCCAAACTCTTCGCTGTCATTGCTACAATCACAAGACACTTTCAATATAAGTACCCAAACTCTTCGCTGTCATTACCAAAATCACAAGACACTTTCAATGTAGGTACCCAAACTCTTCGCTGTCATTGCTACAATCACAAGACACTTTCAATATAAGTCCCCAAACTCTTCGCTGTCATTGCCACAATCACAAGACACTTTCAATATAAGTTTTCCAAACTACTACTTGTCATTTCAATAATCTCAAAACACTTTAAAAAACTCGAGGCTATTAGCTGTCATTGCTACAATCACAAACTCTTCGCTGTCATTGCCATAATCACAAGACACTTTCAGTATAAGTACCCAACTTTTTTACTTCCATCACCTGAATCACAAGACACTTTCAACATAAGTTTCTTTACTATTGATTATCATTTGCACAATCACAAATCACTTTTAATATGTTTTTAAACTGTTTGACTTCCATCACCAGAATCACAAGACACTTTCAATATAAGTACCCAAACTTTTTGACTTCCATCACCAGAATCACAAGACACTTTCAATATAGTACCCAAACTTTTTGACTTCCATCCCCAGAATCACAAGACACTTTCAACATAAGTTTCTTTACTATTGATTATCATTTGCACAATCACAAATCACTTTTAATATGTTTTCAACCTTTTTGACTTCCATCACCAGAATCACAAGACACTTTCAATATAAGTACCCAAACTTTTTGACTTCCATCACCAAAATTACAAGACACTTTCAACATAAGTCTCTTTACTATTGATTATCATTTGCACAGTCACAAATCACTTTTAATATGTTTTCAAACTTTTTGACTTCCATCACCACAATCACAAAACACTTTCAACATAAGTCTCAAAACCCTAAGTATCATCGCCACAATCACAAGACACTTACAACATAAGTCTCATTGGGTATCATCGCCACACTCACAAAACACTTTCAACATAAGTCTCAAAACCCTAAGTATCATCGCCACAATCACAAGACACTTTCAACATAAGTCTCAAAACTCTAAGTATCATCGCCACAATCACAAGACACTTACAACATAAGTCTCATTGGGTATCATCGCCACAATCACAAAACACTTTCAACATAAGTCTCAAAACCCTAACTATCATCGCCGCAATCACAAGACACTTACAACATAAGTCTCATTGGGTATCATCGCCACAATCACAAGACACTTACAACATAAGTCTCATTGGGTATCATCGCCACAATCACAAGACACTTTCAACATAAGTCTCAAAACCCTAAATATCATCGCCACAATCACAAGACACTTACAACATAAGTCTCATTGGGTATCATCGCCACAATCACAAAACACTTTCAACATAAGTCTCAAAACCCTAAGTATCATCGCCACAATCACAAGACACTTACAACATAAGTCTGATTGGTTATCATCGCCACAATCACAAGACACTTACAACATAAGTCTCATTGGGTATCATCGCCACAATCACAAGACACTTTCAACATAAGTCTCAAAATCCTAAGTATCATCGCCACAATCACAAGACACAACATAAGTCTCATTGGGTATCATCGCCACAATCACAAAACACTTTCAACATAAGTCTCAAAACCCTAAGTATCATCGCCACAATCAAAAGATACTTACAACATAAGTCTGATTTTTTATCATCGCCACAACCACAAGACACTTACAAAATAAGTCTCATTGGCTATCATCGCCACAATCACAAGACACATGCAATATTAGTCTTCAAAATATTGGCTGCCATTTCAACAATCATAAGACACTTTCAAGATAAGTTTCTAAACACTTTGAGTATCATCACCATAATCAAGCAACTTTCGCCACAATCACAAGACACTTGCAGTATAAGCCTGCATACTATTGACTGTCATTACCACAGTCATGGGATTCTTTCAGTATATATCTCAATACTTTTTGACATTCATTTTTTTTACAATCACAAGACAATTTCTTTTGGGAGATAATTGTTTTCCATTTAGAATGCACCCATAAGTGTTCATTGTCTGTTGGGATGATCGAATTAAACAAAATCATAAACTATTGAAGATATTTGGACGTATACTTAATCATTGGTATGAAAGTTAAACTAAAGATATAGAAAGGTATTTTTTTTCTAATTGACCAGTGACAGTGGCAAATATAGTAAATAATCTCACTCTCGTGTTTACTACAACAGAAAAAAATCTAAAATGACTAAAATGGTCAAAAATCATGTCATTGTCGATGGTACTGTCTAGATTAGGAACTGAGTTGTATGCTCATGTCTAAATAAAATTCTTGTTTTTGTTCTTCTAAAACAGTTTTTTTTAGCCAGAAAAGCTCTAGAGCTTGAATATAACTGCAAGATCTCTTAATGCAAGACATCTGAGACATCACTTTAATCGCATTAAATTCCAAGCCTGAGTTATCAGTTTTCAAACACTGCATGTGTAACCAACAATTACGTTAAGAAAGATGTATCCACTTAATTCCTATAATTGTCACAATGTGCTTGCAGAATGGATATAAATGTCTTTTCAATTTGATTCTGATAAACGATCGATCAAGTTTGTGTTTGGAATTGAATTTAATAACTTTAAACTATATTGTAATTGGTTGTTACTGCTTAATGTCTGATTTCACGTCATCAAATGTGTTTTGAGAATTGTATTGCCTGAAAACTGGTCGACTGGAAATCATAATATAAAGATCAAAATTTTTCCCTAGTCTCTTTTGGTGTCATCTGTAGGTCCTTTATGTTGATCATTTATAACAGACCTCACAAAAGATAGCTATGTTGACTCTGAAATTAACTAGCAGTTTCGGCTGACTTTCCGATTATTTCGTCTTTGAAACAGAATTTTCTGACGACGTTATTACGTAAGAGATAATTCCCTCAGATACGCAGATATTAACGGCTAACGTCAAACTACAACGTCAATGAGAAAAGAAAAAGTGGATCTGTTGTATAATGTTACGTTTGTGCTGTATAGTATTATTATACCTAGAATTTATTAAAACACTTTTTAAACGTCGTGTTTGTTTTTATATTGTTTTTCGGACAAGGAAAAGTTAAGATGAGGGCCATGTCCCGTATGTTGGAATAAATACACCATAGATTGATTATATTTTTTCCTATTAACATTTTCAATTTCACCACAGAATAATAAAGAAAGTTTCCGGTTTCCGGTCACGAGCCGCATCATGCACACTTTAAACTAAATATACATTTTTCAGTTTATTTTAGCAGATGTATAAACACCTTTGAATAATGTAAGAAAAATGGACAAACCTTTAACAGTGAGAAAGCTAGGAAATGGTTTGAGGAAAACATTTATCTATGTACTTTCTCTGCCTAAGGTAGATGACGAATGCTTTATACAATGAGTTTATTCTTTTAATACATAAAAATATACTTTTAAATAAAGTACTTTTTGTGGAGAAGTTAGTATTTTATATCAATAAAAATTTACTCTTTAATAAACACACAATGTTACTACACCCCAGCCAATACCCTTGATTTCGAACAATTCATACTGACTCACTTTTAAGATATTTCATTTCGATTTAATTAAAGAAAAGTCTAATACATTAAAATGAAGCAATACGTCATTTTTTATGCGTGGTATATTGACATTTTCTCTAAAATCTTTGATCAAACTTATTTTTACCCCACAATAAATGATCTCGACAAAGTTTACAAAGTAATACGAAATGTACAATGAAATTTATTACTTGAAATGTTACGTGAATATAATGGCGAGTAATTTAATATATACCGTAAGTTCTGATAAGATAAAGAATTTATCATAATAATGTGTTACATTATTTAAGACATGTATGCTATTAAAACTACATCTAAAAGATTATTTTTTGAAAACCAAAGCCAATACTGATGATATAGAAAGTGTGAGGAGAAGAAAGAAAGAAAGAAAAATCGAGTAAGGCGTAAATAAAAATAAAAAAGCAAATTGGAAAAAGGGAAACACGAAAGGGGAGAGTGGAAGGAATGAAGGAAGGAAGGAAAGAAAAGGAATAGAGGACCAAACAATAATACTTCCTGCAGGAAGAAAGATGAAGAAAGGATGTTTAATAGAAGGAAGATATAATAAAAAAAGAAAGAAGAAAAATAGAAACAGGAAGAAAGAAATGTATCATCCGAAATTCTTGATCTGTAATATTTTATTCGTAGGTTGGCCCTACTTATTACATAATAAAAAAGTGACATAATTCAATCTATAAAATTACTACTTACTAATCACTATAATATACCTTTAAACTAAATCTAAAATCTACTTATTTGGTCGTTTCGCAATTTTGTTTACATTCCAGAGTACAGATAGTATTGTCAATAAGGTGACTTGGCCGACATTTGTGGTTTTGTGGTCTTTGTGGTCGTGCGTGACCTAAACCTTCAATAGAACATTACATCAGCTGTAGTCTGTAACGTGCTGAGATCATAAACATTCCGGGTAGTATGCGTAACCTTTGTAAACTTTACATCCTGAGCATCCATTGTTCAGACATGGATAGAAGTTTTTGAGAATACATGTATCTAAACAGGATTTTTTTTCCTGAAAAGAACCTACAACAAAGTAAACGATTCTTTTTAAAGAATAAAGAAATAAGGTAAATTCCTTTATGACATAAATGAAGATGATGACGACCATGATGATGGAAATGATGATTATAACGATGATGATGATGGTGGTGACGACGTTGTCGTTGTTAATACTTGATGATAGTGATAATAGTGGTGTTCGTGATGATGATGGTGATGAATGATAGTGGTGAAGATGATGATGATGACGGTGTTGTTGATGATGATAAAAGATTTGTTGATAATATAACGTTACCAAATACATTAAGTAGTCAATCATAGTCTAGTTGGTTTAGTAAAAGACAGTGTAGATGTGGTCTATAGTAGATGTGGTCTAATGCAGTCGTGGTCTAGTATAGACTTAGTCTAGTGCAGACGTGGTCTAGTGTAGACTTAGACTAGTGCAGACGGGGTCTAGTGTAGTCTTAGTCTAGTGCAGACATGGTCCAGTATAGCCTAAGTCTAGTGCAGACGAGGTCTAGTGTAGACTTAGTCTACTTTAGACGAAGTGTAGTATAGCCTTAGTCTAGTGCAGACTTGGTCCAGTATAGCCTAAGTCTAGTGCAGACGAAGTCTAGTGTAGACTTAGTCTACTTCAGACGGGGTGTAGTATAGTCTAAGTCTAGAGCAGACGGGGTCTAGTGTAGACTTAAACTAGTTCAGACGGGGTCGAGTATAGCCTTAGTCTAGTGCAGACGGAGTCCAGTATAGACTTATTCTAGTGCAGACCGGGTCTATTGTAGACTTAGTCTAACGCAATTAACAGTATAAAAGAAATTTTTTGTTCGAAATCTTACTTAAGTATGTCATTTTTTTAAATGATAATCAATGGCTTTCTGCCAACATATTCATCATGGAATATGGGAAATTATTTAAACAGTGTAGTCCAAATGAACTTCCTTTTGGCACCAAGCTCTTGTAACCATCATTTTGTACATGTTAACATCTGATATTCAGATAATTAGTAAATGGTTACACTTGATTCTTTTAATATTTGATGAAGTCACCTTTAACCACATTGTGGGATGAAACATTCGTCCTTTTCTGTGGGAAATAGCTATAGCCCTATACGATTCATTGATAAATCATTATTATAAAATGCAAGGTGTAAACTTGAATGGTTTTTGTGGTTCACCATTCCAAGATTTCAATAGAAAAAATCAATATGATCCGAATTTAAGCCTAATTTTGGTTGACTATGTAGGGGGTTAATGCAATTAGCTACATGTTTTAAGAATTTTATGCATGAAACAGTATAACTTCAATGCATTGGTATATGGTAAATAGTAAAATATAATCTGATTTATAACGATAGAAAATACAGGTCAAGAAATGAAGTAGATTGTGGGTGTATTTAAGGCAATTTGACAATTTGTTTT
The DNA here is from genome assembly GCA_012932295.1 of Cyclina sinensis. Classification (NCBI taxonomy): domain Eukaryota; kingdom Metazoa; phylum Mollusca; class Bivalvia; order Venerida; family Veneridae; genus Cyclina; species Cyclina sinensis. The sequence continues at coordinate 3,386,430 of JAAONU010000011.1, forward strand.
TTAAAAGCTTATGTAATAATTATTTAGTTATGACATATTATAACTAACAACCAGTTTCGCTACAAACATTGTTAGAGCAACTGACTCACAGATGCATAAATAAAAAAATGTTTATTCATATAGACATTTTAGTTGTTTTGTGACGGACATATCAAAACTTAGTTGCTGTCTCATTAGTTGTTACAGAAACACATCAAAAAATAAAGTTATATACACTTTTATCGGTAAAAAGATTACCCCTTTAGTCACGGAGTAGATACTTTGTTTATATTGTTACGACAAGAAGCAGTAACAAGATTTGGTGGATCAGTGGGTTAACACGCCGCGTTGACGTTTACTGATCTGAAGGGCATGGGTTCGAATCCTGTTAATATCAAATTCTTTTTTCTTCAGGTTTAATGGTGTAGAACTACAGAATATTATTTTTCCGTAGTATATGAACTGCTCTTTAATTTCAAGTAGTGAAAAACATTTCTAAGCTAACTTTTGTGAGTCAGTCGCTTTTAAATGGAGACCAGGCTATTGGTTTACGGTTGCCTCTCTCCAAGGCATAACATTTTCGACATTTATTTAATAATGCTTGTCTAACTTTGACTCTGGACTACTTGAATCTCTTGACCAACATTCACCAATTCACGAAATCAAGGCGTTTTGAAATAGTATATTGTCAACTGTATATCTGGGTCATGAACCAGTTAACGTCTGACTGCAAACTGACGGTCGTGATTGTGCATATTTCATTTAGTTAAATGAGCCAGCAGTAATATTGAGTATACAGTGTTTATGTACAAACTAAACATGATGGCCCATGTATGTTGTACACGTGTTTGGCTACCAGCAGTGAAATGGAATTCATTAACCGAATAAGCAGTTTTCGTGTTTACCATTACGTTAATTTAAGCTATTTTATTTACGTCGTCTGTAAAGCCCATTTCTTATGGAGTTTTATAACATCGCAATTTTTTTCTAGAGTTGTGAGAGCTGACTGCAAATCAGAATCACTAAACCACATGTCCTTCATCAGGACTGAAAGACGACCACGCTGGCAATGACACAAATGTTCTTTTCCAAAACGACCATGGTAACGGTCAATTTAAGAAAGGTGCGCGGCCGAGAGGCTCTCCTATCACTCAGTAAAAGGACACTTGCTAAGTTGACATCTGTTCATTAATCTGTTGACATCGAATTAGGCAGCCGCAGAGGCTTACATTCGAGCAACTTGTTAATAGTGAATAAGCAATGCTGCGGATGATATAAGTAAACAGAGAGATCCCAGAGAGATCCCAAAACGACTGCAAATGATGACATCAGTGCGACTAGAAAACAATCAGACTCCATCTGCCGCTTTGGCCCATTGGCCCTTCTAACAGCCATAACAGTAACAAAAGATGTCATTTTTCCTCGTGCAGGTCGTAATCTATTTTCAGTAGTAACGAACGAACAGGGAAAAATACAAAATCTTTATTTCATCTACACATTAGATTGAAATCGACGTAGAAATTAAAAACTGTTAATTAATGTTTCTTGCGAAACTCATGTAAAGCGACTTAAGTTTGTTGACGTAAACGGATAAGTGTTTACGCGGAGTAGTTAACAACGTATTTCAAAATTTAACATGTCCGTTAGAAATCCTAGAAAAGAATATGTTTTGACGCATGTAACTAAATAATTTCGTTGGTTTTCGAAATAATCAAACTTAATAAACTTGATAAAACACGGCAACACAGAATATGTTTCATCATGTTTCACCTATCTTCATCATCTTGGTGAAAATAAAACGGATATCTTAATATTATGAATTATTATTCATACATTAATAACAGGGAAAGAATCAGAGATGAAAGAGCCTTTGATAAACATGTATATACTATGATCATATCGCTAAAAATGATTTATAGTAAAGATTAAAGGAACCATGCTGGTGTTTACCTAAATAAACAACAATTATCATTAATTCGAAGTATAAGATAAATATTTTTAATAGTCGCTACACCGCGCGTTCTTTGCTCATCACTTCAAAGAAGAGAGAGTCAACCGCATAATGAGTGTGTTTAACATTAGATGAAAACAAAAAGCGTTGGTCATCCTGTGTGACTGTACATGTACTCAAGGCATGAATTGAAATGTTTCATCCCCTCAAACCAGTGGATGAGTCCTACTTCCGGTATGTACAGTTCTAGGTTGAAACTTTGAAACTTGAAACTTGCTTAATGTTTTTTCCTGTTTCGATTTTTTTCCGAGAAGAAAATAACATGCTCACTGCTGTTTAGATTAATAAATATTTCTGAAAGTGTACTTAAAATATTAGTCAAAATTGTATGAGTCGCCTTTTGTTTTAGAAAAAAAATGAATCAGAGATTTAATGAATAGATTTGTTTAGCTTTAATGACTGTCGTAGTAAAACTGACAACAATTTTATATGATAAGTAATGAAGTATTTTCCTTCTTGTAAAAAAGCTTTCCACTTGAAAGCAGTTTCAGTTTAATCAAGTGTCCATTCAGACAAGTGACCAGAGATCAATGGTCGAAAGAAGAGTCATTGTCTCTATTTTCATCTATAATCGTTTAAGTGATGAATCAACAGTTGAACATTAAAGTTTTTTTCATAGTTAATCTTTTCTCGTCACTCATAACAAAAGTGGTCTTACAAATAAACTGGGCTGCATATCATGACAAAATAATCACAAGGCGTTCCGAATAAAAAACAGCAATATAATACCAGCAAAAAGTTTAACGTAAAACTCTGAGAGCTAAAATGTCTGGAAAATACATCCATTGTTATTAATCTACCAGATAATTCCGCCCTAGCAATCTTTTCTCAATCAAATTTTCTTAACATGTGTATTTCATTTTTGTGTCAAATTAAGAAACATCCGGTATGTTCAGCAGATGGTCTGCAAAAGACATCAGTAGCAGCTGGGCTTGATGGGGTCCGGACAAAAGAACGCAATGACTGAAATTGTGAGTTGCCCTAGGTGACCCCTTCGTTGGTGGTGAGTGTAGCTAATGAGCCATATACGTGTATGAATCATATATGACTTTAGAGTCTCTATTTTTGTGCATCAGCCAGGAAAGAAAACAGTAAGATGTGTAAGTGACCACTTCGGTGGTTTAGTCATTTTAGATATACAGTGGTCACTCACGTACAGTCAGGTTGACATGCCAATCGCTATTTTCAGCGGTTTTCATTTTTGAAATACTGAAGATATTTAGTAATCTCTAACCTTGGGACTTGAGCATTGAATGTCTATTTGACGCGAATGAAACAAGATGAACAGATGAAAATATGAAGACAAAATAAGATGTTGTTATCGGCTTATTTCTAAATTATCGTAATGATTACAATCGAAAAATGAAAAATTACTGCAGATCTTTTTGTAATAGAGTCATGTCCAGCTCGGACATTTTTTAACTTAAAATGTAGTACAAAAAGTGCATAAGTTTTACTGAACTTCTGAACCAGGTTTTTGAGACTCATAATTAACTTGCGGACTTTCAGTTATAATAACTGACTGTGCCGTTTTTATAGTTTAAACTATACATGTGTATGATCATTTCGAACAACATAATGTGCAAATTTGAAAGTAAAATATATACAATGTATTTTTATTTTTACGATCTATTTGTGTCTAATATTATCCTGTACTAACTGACTTCCAGAGTCCCTAAAGGATTTGGAGGGACAGGATTGGTGCGGTTAAGAATCAATGACGAACCACTGAGCTCTCTCTATTGGCTGATTGGTAATCATTTATAAGCAAATTTATTGATCTGTTTAACTGCTGCTTCGTAAATACACTGACTGGCCAGAGAAACGCAATAATGTGTAATGTTTATCTTTATATTGTTATACTCACGGTTATATTAAAATAGTCATACAAATTAGTAACTGATCATGTCTATTTTTGATGAATTCCGACTCATGTCTGACTCGAAAAACGCAATGTCCTTAGAAACAAGTCAAAACATTTCATTGATAGAATGTGAAAGGAGGAAAAATATATAAATCTTATCCATAATTTCAAGCAGAAAGACAGACGGACACATTTCCACAGGAAGATATACAGACAGGTCAAGATTAAATGTATATCAGCGTTTTCTTTACACATTTAAACGCCGGCGAAAAGATGATTTTGCATTTTTTTTAAACGGCTTGATTGAAAAGTTTACTTGAAAGATGACAAAGTTTTAAATATCACGTTGGAAAATTAATAATTAATGAAGGGATCGGTTACTTAAAGAGCTTCAAGGTCAACTTGACATTTAAATTGACTTTTTGAAAAGGGCAAAGTTATAGTAAGTTAATATGATAATCATATATTGCATATATTTTATATACAAAATTGTGTCATCTTTATTTTCTCAGACGGGGCAGCTACCATTACATAGAAAAATCGCCTTTTTAAAAACGCTGTGTTTTAATAGGGCCGTAACAATTGTAAGTATTGTACTTATTATAATATGTTCTTGTTCTATTGAATTTATCAAAAGTTAAACATAGTATCATTCAAAACGTGCTAATTTTCGACTTTAATTTGTCGGTTTTGACTATGTAAGTCCAACGACTGTGGTTTACAGTTAGATAAATTATTAAGTATTATAAATTTTGAATTTTCACGATAAAATTGTGCTGCCTTTGGATAAATTAGATAAAAATATAAGAAAAAATACACACCATAAAATTATTATTGTAAACGAGAAACGAATGACCTGTAACTTGACAACCATTTTGCGAGGTGATCTCAAAAATAAAGTTCTAAATGGTCTAACACACCTAAACTCATTAGCAAACAATTATTTCATGCAAACGTTTCCATAGCAACTGTTAATGAGCTTTGTGATTTTAGGCTTAAAATAAATCTGCTGTAATCATGTCGAAAAGTCAATGCTATGTCATAAACGGACACTGCCCAAAGTGGTCATTTTCTCAGATAATTCCGTCATAGAGTATGACTGATCTTTATTGTTATGAATAACGATAATAATAATGTAAGTTGAACCTTGACATGGGAAATACGAAAAATAAGTCAGGAGACATAGAACTAACTAAAGTTCCTGCTTGAGATGGGTATGATAGATAAACCAATTTAAACTGGCTTAAACCAGTTTTATCCAAATAGTTGTAAATAACCATTTTGATCAGCGCAATTATCTGAATCTACATTTTTTACTCTGTTCCGTTCTGTTCTGTGACATGTATGTAAAAGTTAATCTATTCATTAACTAACGTCCATGTTCTAGTAACCTAATTTTATTTAATAGCGAATGTGTTTTGACCTTGTATACAGTAACACAACAATAATCTGATCAAGGTTTGCGCGAAACGTCTCGATTTTCATACTTTAGGAAAGTTTGTGCAAAAATTCCTTTTATTCTTTACCTAACTGAAGTTGTTATAAGTGTTACAGGTCGAAAAATTCGGCCAGAAATATACACCCGCGGAAAATTACTGCTGCCGTAGTAAACAACTTGAAAGTCAGTCACTGAGCCGTATCTATAACGCATGCGCACTTCTCTAAGCGCTATGCTTGATGGGAAATTAGAAATGTAAAGATAGCAAATCGGTCTATTTTTAGTTACAAATGATCTCATCGAAATAGGCCATGTGACGTAGCCGAGTAAACTATCATTCATGTATTTAGACTCATACATGAATTGTTGATAGTGCGGAGTAGTTCAGTTTTCACCACATACCGATATTCAAACAGTTGTCTACATTTATGTCAGCAACAAGTTACATTTGTTCATATATTGCTAGTCAGCCACCAGTGGGACAACAAAAGCTTGTTGAGCTCACAAAGAACGGTGGTGTGTGTACGTCCGTCTGTCCGTGCCACAGTAACGCACAGTTTGGAATTAATATAGTGCAAAATGTTCATAGGATTATAAAATTTATATCGGATATTTTAAGGATTATTTTGAGTTCGAGCCACACGATCGGTGTTCAAATGCCTGAATCTGGTGACGTCGAGATCTTAAACCCAAACGTTTCCCGGGGCGTGGGTGTTTTGGCGAGACGGAGAGTCGGGCTGTCGCTTGATTTCTCGGACATTTCATCCGACGACTTGGTCACCAAAAGGTGTAAAATAGAATCAATGAATATTCAGATAAACAATGGACATTACCCTCATAATGGGGGCTGTCGGACAATACTGCCGTCTGATTTAGCCAGTCGAATTAACAAATCAAAAACAGTTCTCGTGCTAGATTGCCGACCATTCTTCGCTTATAATGCGAATCATATTCAGGGAGCCGTAAATATTAACTGTTCCGACAGATTTAACCGTCGGCGGCTACTTCAGGGAAAGTGTTCATTAGTTGATCTCGTTACCTCAAAGGAAGGAAAGGACATGTATAAGAAAAGATCTAATAAAGAAGTAATCGTGTATGACGACAGAACAAAAGACATAAAAGATGTGGCGACAGATGCCACAATGTATATAGTTTTATCTGTACTTCGTCGGGAAGGAAAACAAGCCTCCATATTAAAAGGTAGATATACCCTTATTATTTTAGTAGTACTAACACTAAATTAAAACATTGAAATATCTTTACTCTCAAATTATACGGATATACGAAATGAATACAAGCTTGTAACCAAAGAAATAAATACCAATGATTTTTTTAATAGATATTAGGTGTTACCAAAAATACGTAAGATTTTTTTCAAATATTTTCCTTACTGATTAAAATCACAACAGAAAAAAAACCTCTGTTGTCAGAATGTCAAAATAGAGCATAGTTTCACACATCACAAAGTACGTTGACTTGATGAGTCATCAAACTAGCCCCGGGTTAAACCTTTTATTATTTGGCAGTTATCAGACTGATATCGTTTCAGATCGATATTTGTTGATTGGTAAATAATGTACATGTTGAAGTTGTAAAATGTTTAGCCAGTGCACACATCACGTGAACAAGCCATGATAAGCAAGAGTCTATGTAGATAAGTGACGTAAATTCAGATAAAAGATGACAATGCATTTAAACATTTGATATCATTTATCAACGCTTCAGTACACTGTCATTATAATGTGCTGATTAAACAGTGTGTTTTTTAACTAGATGTATGGTATTTCAAAATAAATAATTTCAAAAAAAAATCATTGCGTTAATGCAGTTCATGATGACATCAAACTGAAGTGTGATTCGCATGAATAATACATTAACCACGTTATAAGATGTTTGTGGTTTTTGGACCCGATTAATTCTATAGCTGTAGATTCAGTGATCATTATCACTATACAATCCCCCGTCATGGTTCCGTACCATTCCGGAATTTCAGCGCACGTCGTGTTCACTTGTTTGCAAATGTTAAACTTCAATACATTTTTTAAGCTTGGACAACTTCGAAAAACAACTGGAAATAACATTTTATTCAATAGAAATACGTTAAAACCGCCAACCTTCTTATTTACACAAAATGGACTTATTTGTGTATTGCTAAAATTTCTGACGGTCGGGTCATCTGTTTACCTAGTTTACAGCGAACAACACGTAGAAAGTTGTGGTAAACAGAAGTGTCATAAGACTGACAGACAGTAGATTATCACCTGAATACAAAATATACTATACATGTTAAAAAAATGCAGCCCACAAAAACCGCAGAGCGACCTACCACCTGATAGATCGCCATTATCATGTCAAACTTCATTTCATTATCTTGCAGAAGCTAGGTTATCAGCACAAAACTACTTTATCTATGGGGAAAAGTCAAGTTAGATATATTCTTCTGTTTAAATAACGGTAGCTGATGAACAGTAGCGCTCCGAGCAGATTTCTACGAATGGAGTCCAGAAATGGTGCAAAGAGCTCAGAGCGAAACGGAGATTATCAGATAAGCCACATTTTGTACATAGCATGCTCATGAGGTCATGCACGGAGCTGCTAATTGGTACTAATTGTTACTGAATTATACCAAAGATGGTTAAGAATGCACGAGTAATTCTGCATTCTTGAAATTGCAGAAATGAAAGAGATATTCCGTATGATTCATCATTTGTAGTCACGATTGTGCACAAAAACTCTCAATTGTTACGTTAATCTTAATTATACGCAGTTAAAAATTGATGGTGCCTGCTCGTGATTTCTTGTGTAAGACAGAACGACAACGTTGAACCAACGAAACGTTTCAGGGGTTTCACCTATTGATATCAGAAAAAATGTAATCTTTTGCATTAATCGAACGACTCGAAGCTCTTTAGCAATTACTTTAAGAGACTGTACTTAAGAACATATTCCAACCGTTATAATAAGTGTTCTGCTCTTTTTATAGATACGATGACTCATTTTGATCTCGTCTTATACTCTCAATCTATCTTTTGCTGAAATATCAGCAGTTTTTTGGCTCCACCAGACGCGCGCGGATATATTTGGAAACATGTATATTACGGTGGTTCTAGATAATTCCCTCGAAAGAGAACGTTTGATTATGATTTGGCACAGGTAAATAAGATACTCACTGAAACGAAATTGATTAATTTGAAGTTATTTCAGAATTTAAATTATTAGCCAGCCAGAAACAAACTAATTAATTTGAAGAAGGGTGCTCCAAATTCCAGACATTTGAAGTCGTAAACTAGCTCTCATTTAGAACTTTGATCATGGTTTACGTGATACTAGAATTTTTAAAATTTCTGTTCCCTTTTCTTTCTTTTTATTTGTGTGTGAGTAATCTGTAGAAACCGGGCTTATGATGACTCATCGTTTAAGCTCCCTCTTTGTAAGGGGCCATGCTAGTTGCGACGTCAGTGATTCATTTAGAAACTCAACCTGCTTGCTGTTTCCGTTGCACCATTTGCACCGCACGCGCGTTCTATAAATAAAATTATCATGGCGATCAGCTGTTTGGGAGATGTAGCACACTTGTAAAGCCACAAAAATGTAGTAGCGTAGATAAACAGACTCTTTTGACGTAGGTTTGTATATACGTTAGGAATCAAAAATCCAGGTAATAGCTTCTGTTTAATGAATGGAAAACACTCGCTCCGTGGGAAGCTGATATGATCAGAGAAAAGATGCAGCGCCCTCTGGAAGCCGTAAGTGGCTAACAGCCAGCCTTCAAGACGCCATAAAAGTTTCGCGAATAGATGCGTCAACAAAATTATTTTTTTTTTTCATGACAAAATATCTCTAAATGTTTACCTATCTAAGAAAAGAAACATGGCCTCGACAAAGTTACTTATTAATATTTTCTGATTTTCAGGAGGTTTGGACGATTTCCAGACAGATCACGAGGATCTATGTAAGAGTTCCCTTAAAGCCATAGAGCACAAGCCCCTATATAGCCCAACGACCCCAATAATAGAACCTGCAATAGAGACCGCAACAGCGTCACAGATTTTACCTTTCTTATATTTAGGTAAGATTCTTACTGGTATAAATTTTCAGGATACCTTGCTATGGAAAGGCATTTTGAAATTACTAAGATTTTAGTCGATTGTAGATCTTTGATTTAGAAAAAAATGTGTTTATTTCTATTTTTGTAAGATTCTAGTTACCATAACAGCATTCCTTTTTGCTTACAGGAAACGAACGGGATGCGGCAAACTTACAACGTTTGAACGACCTCGGGATCACTTACGTTTTAAATGTGACGTCACATATACCTCTTCATTTTGAAAAGAATGGAATAAAGTATAAACGAATTCCAGCCTCCGACAGCGGTCAGCAGAATCTAAGACAGTATTTCGAAGAAGCTGGAGTATTTATTGGTAGGTATCTTGATTTTATTTTAGTAAAATTTATTTCAAAACGAAACATCGTTGGCTATTTATGTATCAGATCGTTCTCGTTTGGGTATCTTTGTCATCGTTGTCATTGGAAGTCGAGAGACCGGTGTAATTAATGTTTCCGTTGCATTCACACCTGTCGCAGCAGCAATAAATTAAACACAATTAGTTTCTGTTTGGATAACATGACTAACACTGTCGATATCTGTTACACAACGAGTGTGTCTGTCATTTTATACTCGCTTCAAAGACTTTTTCTTCCTTTAACGCTTAGTGTCGTCTGCTATGTTTTTCCTTTTAGAGAGTTTTTGTCCTTCTGATCAAATTCGCTCAAACAGATAAATTTTATAGAAATTAATAACTTGTCGATACGGCGTTGTTGACGTTTCGATGACTCATTCGCCGTATCGGTGGCCTTTTATAGACTAGTATTGGTAAACGCTATTGTTACGCAATATTGCCCATGCCACATTTCATTCGCCCGTTTTCGTAATTTGTTCTGAAGCGGATTCAGCATGGGTAATTAAGTTCGGTTAAATAACTCTCAAAGAATTATTGCACACGCCACTTCATTTATCACACAACTGCGGAAATTCGAATTTCATAAAAGTGAGGTTTCTGTTTGTACTCATAAATGTTTTGCAAATAAAAAGAGAGCTATTGACCTTGTGTTACTCGAACTGGAAGCCCATTCGTATCTGAGTCAATTAATTGAACAGGAAATTAAAACACAGGAAGTGGCACCGGTGATCGTTCCGCGTTCAAACAACTGGAAACGGGCAGATTTTCCCAGAACGATCACCTTTTTTTATTACTTGCCAGGGTCTTCATTAAATTTTAATGAGATGTTGTGTTCAAATAACAGTAATAATTCAAAAAATATTTCTTTAGAACATCGATGTCATAATTACGTGTAAAAGTGATAGTTCTCTGGTTTCAGAAGGGCTTTATTTTCTCGGGCAAAAAAAACATTGAAAAGAAAACCTTGGAAACGATTTCTTAACATTACAGACTGCCATATTTGGTTTTCAGAATATTCTTTGACTTTCATTTTTAAATCAAAATTCGAACACAGACATTTGTAAAGAGAGCATGTTCATTTTACATGTATATATACCAAATACTAATCATGAAAAATAATATGATATATACATGTTGACCAAAAAAAAAAAGAGCACGTTTGCTATAAACGCAGTGGTCCGTTTGACTCTGAATAGAAGCTGAGTCATTTTCTTATGTGTAATGTTGAACTTTCGATTTCATTATAAATTTTCTATTTAAATACTGGTTTATTTGTCATGTAGTCAAGAGCTAGACAAACACGTAAAGAAATCGCACAACAGTTTACAATAATGATTTTATATTCTTGGACCCGTTCCATTGTCAACGCATTCATCAATATTCTACTTAAACTCTTAACCAAAATAATACAACTCTTTTCACCGGGTCACAACATTTGGGAAGCTTTTCGTGCTATGTTTTGAGTTATTTTATACTTTAAAATGTGTTTCCTGTAATATCGAACGATTTTTTTATTGTTTTATTCAAATTTAAAAAATCGTCTGCTGGTTTTTCCGGTTTCTCACGGGCTTTGTCGACCATTTATCGGGTTCAAGTCGGAAACTATTGTTTGTTCCTGACTCATTACTGATGTTACTATTGTTGTACTTGGTCACTTTGTTATTGCCATTCAATACCCCTTCTTCAGCGTCAGTATTGATGCGACATTTTCCCGCCATTTGTATGGCTGCAGACGACACTTTGTTGACACCTGGTCTGAGTCACCTCTGCCGTATATCAAGTTTGATAATGTTTGGAAGTATAAAGCAGACGTTTTGCTCAGAACCCCTGACTAAATGGATATAGATCTGCAACTAACATGAACGTTTGAGCTCTATATTGATCAGAAATGAACAGATGTTTAACCTGAAAAGGTAGAAGGCCTTAATCACAAGCTATTTATTTACTTATAGCAACAGTCTGTTACCGTTAAAATATGGTTTCTTGTAAAAAGAAATCTATATATGATTCATCAGTAAGCGACAGGTTTCTTTTCAAGCAACGGAAATGTTTAGTAAACCTTGAATCACGACTGGATTTGTATTTTTGTTACGGACTGTGGTCAATTTTTACGAAACAAGTCCAAACTTTTATTGGCATGAAAAGGCAGTATTTAAGATGGTGATTTATAAGTTATACTAGCAGCTATTTTTAACAGATAAGAAGAGTGCATTTGTCAGCGCTGTTCTGTTCTATTCTTCCGAGATAACGATACAAATGTATCATTCCCCATGTAGAAATTGTCTGTTAGAGATATGTCGTTGTATAGACATGGTGTACAGTCTGTCAGTCTCCCCAGCAGTTATATAGATCTCTTTTCTATAACCATTATAATGATAATGGCGGCATATGGCGTCTGAGTCATTCCCGGCGTTCATTGCAATTCTATACATGTATATACATATACCATATTATATTGATTGTATATATGTAGATGAAATATATATAGAGATGGAGGGAGAGAGAGAGTATGGTACATTGCATATGCATATATTAGTAGACTTCTCTAAAGAACTATGAAAAAAGGTCAAAGGCAGATGTGCACATTATGATTATTTGCACTTGAAAACCATACAATTCAAAGAACTTCTGAAAAGAAAGCCAGTTTTTGTTTGTGTCTGTTGACTGGGGCATGCGAAGACCACACTCAAAGATTTTTTTTTAAATGAATGTCAGTTTTTTTTGTAACCATTACAAACGACCTTTTTACCTTATAAAGGTTTATGAAAGTAACAGTCTTATTATGACGTGTGACTAGGATAAAAATGATCATTGGGGGACATTTATGCAAATTATTCCAGTATCGAAATGTCATAGGATAGATTAATGTGTAAAAGGATAATAAAAATGTCACGTGACATTTTTTATGATAATGTAAGAACAGGAAATTATCGATATGTCGTCTGCATAATGTTGTAAAAGTATTTAAAAACACTGAAGGGGTATGAGTGTAAATCTTAAAACTGTAAAGATTATACATTGTGAAATCCAAGAAAGAAAGCGTTTCTGAGTAAATGTATCGTTTATAAGAATGCATACTCAAGATAATAGACTTGTTTATTTAAACTATAAGCTTAAATGTAAGATTCATCAATTGTATTTTATTTGTTTCTTTTAGACGAGGCCCGGGAGAGGGGTGCCAAAGTTCTAGTCCATTGTCAGGCGGGCGTGTCAAGGTCGGCAACCATTACCATAGCATTCCTCCTCCGCCATTCTAGAATGTCCATGACAGATGCTTACAGATTCGTCAAATCCAAGCGCCCAATCATCTCGCCAAATTTCAACTTCATGGGCCAACTTCTAGACTTTGAACAAGCTTTAAATCAGGGAAAAGTTTGTAGAACGTTGCTACCTTGTCTCGAGGAAATAGAAGGATTTGTGTAATGCGTATTTCCTCCGGAATGATGCTCAAAATACTTTAACTATGACTTCTTCGGAAGAGGGACACATCCCTTTGTTTTTGAAGTTGTCGATTCTAATCAGGGTATGCAAAGCGACTGCATGTTGCAAAGCGTTTTAAAGCATGGATTGGGACACGGAATGGACTTGGAGGAAAAGAAACAAGGACATTTAATTCATTTTGTTAAAACAGAACGACGGATTTGAATATGAGATTACGGTCTGTCTTTGGCGATGGGACCGTGAAACTTACTGTGATCGTAGACTCGAGAAGGATGCACGATGCTTTTAAGATGCTGACTCAGCGGTATTGTTTTTTCTTCATGGAAAATTAGCCGGAAAATACCGAGCGTTCTCAACTGTGCGAGAAAATTTGAAATCCAAATGACTTTTATAATTACGGTTTAGACATGAGAGAAAAATTGAACATTCCTTTCAGTGACTCATTAGTGGGTATCAGATGGGAATGGGAAAGAAAAAAATGAGAACGGAGAAAAAAACATTACATGTCTTTCATTAATTTGTTTCCTGGCCTGTGCAATTATTTTTTTTTCAATTTTGAACACCAGATGTGTAGAGATGAGGAATGGCTTGGGTAGAGGAATTTGAAGAGACTGAATATTACAGCTGGTGTAACTATATCAGACTTGCTTAACTCATTAATAAAAAAATAAAGTAATAACAATTAGGGTTGTAGATTGATTGTTCATGGGGTAGTTAGAGTGATCAGGCTAAAGTGATTAATATCTCTTTTCACTTGGTTTGCTGTTTAGGCCTCATACCCACCACTCATTTCATAAGTATGCAGGATTGAATCACATGGTGTGTATAGCATTAGCAATGATGCACAAATGATACAGAGGGTATTAAGTCAGATTTTTGATAAATGTGACATAATTAAGGTCACGTGACTCATGAATACAAGACTGATTATTTATGCAGAATCATGGCAGAAGAATTTTCATCAAGAAAATGGCATTTTAATGAAAATAGATTGTTGACATTAGGTGTTGGATAAAGAAATCCTGGTGTAATTTTGATATTTTTGCAAAGGTGACATGTTTATATTTTAAGTTTTTTTAGTATTTGTTTAAATAATGTTTTAATGTTGTAACACACAAAATATTTTAGTACAGCCTGTTTCATACATCACTAACAAAGGGTCTCGAGGATTGACTGACGGCACGACGAGACAGTTAATGTAAGAAAATTGCTCAAAAAGTTTTAAACACGTACTAAACATCAGCCTGTATTCAAGGCCTTTCATTATGTATGAATCACTTTTTTGGTATTTTTGTAGAAAAAAAATAAAGGGGGCCAATACAAAAACACCTTCAAGCAACATAAACAATCCATACTACCATTGCTGTCATCTTCAAAGTAGATGGTTGACATCAGCTATTGTCCACAATCAAATACCACTTGTCAAGTTTACAATTCAGTCAATTTAAACAATTAAGTAAAATACTGTTCTTGACTGTTCAACTGACATACATTTGATCGATGTTTTTTTTCCCTTCAATTAAAGTTTGGAAAAATGTTAAAACTGCTTAAATGTTTTGAGTAGTCATGAAAGTTTGATTTGCCATGTTTTAAAAGTCTGTTAAATTTGTTTTGCTCGTGTAAAGCTCCGTACCAAGTTTTTGATTGGCACTTTAGTTATGAATTCAGTTAAATAGGCGAACTGATTTACATCAGTGCACAGTTTAAAATATTTTCACAGCCGTATTTGTAATTACAGTATTGTACATTGAGAACACTTTTATTTAAGACGTTCCATTTATTTCTCAAATCTTTAAGCAAACACTCTAGGCCATATAGTCTATTGTTCAACGGGCGTGACTCACGCCTGGACTATGTACAGGTTGTCACAAAATATTCAGTCAGACCGTCAAATCTTCCGTTCCCATGTATAAGTACTGCGCTGTACTTTACTGCGCAATAAAGTATATAATTTTAAAACACAAAAAACATGTCAACACATTTGAACTCATTTTAATGTGTTTTTTATGATTAAGACTGTTTTAATTTTGACTATTTGTTCAGTGAGTAAACATCCTAAATCGTTGATGTTTTTAACCGTTTTTAGATATTGTAAGTGATTAAAGGCTGGTTTTTATTTTAATTTGTAATCTTTATTTATAATCTTTATTTGACAAGATCTTAACTGCTTTCAAGTTGGATTGATTTTTTATTTTGTTATTTCTGCGATCTTGAAAATCGGTATTAACGGATTAAATGTATTTATTCGAACGAAATGTGACTCCGTGTTACATTTTATTAGTTTCAGTCAGTAATCACGATTTTTATTTGTTCACAGATAAGAATGGCGTGATTCAGTCATGTATACTCACTCCCTTACACATAAATTTCGATTATGAAATCTCGACTATATGACTATGTTTAATATTTCTAATGACCTCGAAAACAAGGAATACCGGTCTGAGCCGGATCTCTTATAAACTATTGAAAATTAACAGGATCTACCTCGAGCAATTGTTTTAATTATTTCACATTATTTTCAATTGAACACTTACTTTTCCTAATTAAACTTGTAAAGTAATTGTTGAATTGTGACAGATATTTATAGAATAACAAATTAAACTTCAGACTCTTTATATAGATATCGTCAGATTTTACATCGTTACACTTTTAGACTTGTGAAATATGCAGAAAAACAAGTCGCAACGCGCTCACTTTAAACTTGGTATTAAATTATAATTTCAATTGATTGTGAATAAGAGTTTTGTTGTATATAATTTTTTCAGTCGTTCTGTAAATTTGTTTCATGTGCATTAATTTATCAGTCAAGTGCTCTTCAGTCATTGGAACATGATTCTATATTACACTGTAACATGAAGCATTCACTGTAACATGATTTTTCTTATTGTAACATGATCTATATGGAGTCTTGTGACAAGATAGTTACTGGAGTAAAACATGTAGAAGATATTAAAAAAAGAAAATAAAAGAAAAAAATGAGAAAATAAAAAATATATAAAAATTAATTTCCTGTCTGTTGTTCTTTGGAAGAAAATAGTCATGGCTATCTGACGTCATATCCGGTGTGTAAGTCCTTCTGTGCAGTCTATTCCCTGCAGTTTCCTGTGTGCGTGTCTTCTGAAATGTTTGCCTATGATCCCGCCGTAAAATTCACTCTGAAAAAAACATTTTTAATGAATACAACATATCCTATACACAAATGGCCTTAGACATTTCAAAAGGTTCACTTCCCTGTCTAACGAATCTTTAGGACAAAAGCTGACCCCCAATTTTGCGGGGATTGCAAGTTATAACCATGATAGACATACACTGCAGAAAACCACATGAGGCAGTTAGTCTCGCTTGTTTGCTTCATAAGCATACCTTTATTGTCGTATTTTTCTGCAATAACAAGAATTGTTTTTAAAGAGTTTTTAAGATTAACAGCATTTCCATGCTTGTGCTCATAGTCTAATCTGATTATAATAACAACTGTAAGTAAATCTTGGTGATTTCTACAATTTCAGTAGTTTTAAGTGACTAGATTTGTGTAAAACTTCCTTTTTGCCAGTAATAAAAACCGGCTATATAACATTAACACGGAAGACAAATAGTGAAGAAGAAAACAAACAAGATTCTAGGAGGTCATACGTATAATGTTTCATGGTGTAGCTTAAAACATAACATTTTAACAAACCTTGCAACTTTTTTGCAATAGTGAAGTATTTTATTTCACAATATAGCTTTTAAACATGACAACGCAACACAATGCAGCACGGATACATCTTTACACAACCCGTCCCATTACTTTGTTTTCTGTAAGGTAGGAAGTTGTGCTGAATTACAGCAAACAAGAAATTTTGCTTACTATTCAAATGACTTTTCTTTACTTTGTTTCAAGGTCATGAAAATAAATGAAAGCGTTAGTAATACTATATATTTGTGCTGTGGTCATGTGACGTGCGCTGACTATCCGAAGTCCTGGTTTACTAAGCGACACGAAAACCTTAGTCATCTCCAGTTTATAACCCATATGGTGTCAAATATGAAAAAAAATATATAAAAATTACAAATCATCGCAATCTGAATCATGGTTTCCATGGCAACAATATTTTTTGAAACCAATTACTATGAATGAATTCGTGGTATGATTTGCCTATTCATAAAATTTTTGAGCGAAATTAGTGACTCAGTGAAAACTCGTTGAAATTAACAAGGCGTGCAAACGGAACGCAACAGCGTGGAACGAATGGAACACTGAACGAGTTTTTAAAACCTTGCCACTTGATTGACAGGTACAGAACATCGATGTTAATTTCATGAGTGAGACATATTGTATAAGACACACGCGTAAATGAGTAAACAAGATGAAATATATTGACTTTCTGTGCTTACGGTTATTTACTCATGATGGCGCAAAGATGAAAACGCCCAGCTACCAGTAGTCACAAAACGTTTTTCTTTTCTTCTTATTGAAAATACTGGGAGAAAACTTGATTCTTTTAATATTTTGATATCGAAATAACATTATAAAGGCGAACTTTAACTGGTCCAGTGAATTATCTCCGATTCATTAAGCCAAAGCTTTCAAATGCTGAGCTCGGGAAGTATTTTTGAAGAAAGAGAGCCGGTACTGCAGGACCTTCCATCATCTTCGCCATATCTTCTAATAACTTGTCAGACTGACTACAGTCGCTAGATTTTCTTTATACTTGTAAAGGTGCTTATCTCGTGCAAGATGTTTCCTGTATTTGCATATTCGAATTGCCCATATGGTTTATATAAACAATCAAACTTGCAGGTCATTGTACTGGAAAGCGTTAATCTCTATCATATGTTTTGTATATACCAGGAATTAATCATTCGCATGATCTTTTTTTATTTACTCTAAACAGATGGCTAGATGCATGCTCTAACTCAGAACAGAGTTGTTTACTCAGCCAAAGAAGTGCATGGATGAGCATGGTTTTAAATTTGTTTGTTTTTTTGTTTGTTTGTTTTTTTTGTTGTTGTTGTTCTTTTCGTAAGTTGAACCTGTGATGGAGGATTCTCCGTACTAAGTTTTAAGTGTTTTATATAGAGACGTGGCCCGTCCTATAAGTTTATACTCTTATAAACTTGTGGCGAGAACATAACAATACAAAGAAAATTTCCAGAGAAAATAACATAATAGCCTGTAATAACCATCCTGCTTCAATGATAAAGATATAGTGTTTTTTGCGTGTCTTGAAAGCACACATTGTCTTGAGTTTCACTGGTATTGTGACATGTGTATAAGAAAGAACCGTTAACAAAAGGACCCGTCTGTTTTATCACTCATTCTTTCATCACTGTTCTTGATCACACCCCAAGGCTTATTACAAATTGTTCGGATTTAGAAAAAAAGTATTCATGCATTGAAACTTCATATCCTATACCCTTCCTCACTTTCTTTACTGTCACCTACTCTTCGTGTTTTATTGGTACAGTGTTACCTAGGACCAGTCTTAACGATCCCTGGTACCAAACATTGTGCACATTTATAAAAGAAAGGTCTTTTTTTCAAAGAAAAAGAGTTCACATAAGTCTTGCTAACACTTTTTCCTCTAATCCTGTCACGATGCGTTGTCTTTAGTATTGTCTATAACAGAACAGTGTGCTTACAGTGAATAAATTGTATAAACCAAACTACAGTGAGCATTGCAAAGAAAATATATATTTGCAGAATAAATAAAAATTGCCAGAGGGAAAAAAGTACTCGAGTTTAATTACGGTAATAGAGTGTCACAGAACGGACCATTTTCTGACCATGCTGCTCTATTATCATTTTACGTGCTTGAATATACTGTATTTGAACTCAAATCAAGTGGAATCATATTTCTTCTCGCTAAAACTAGTGTCTACGTTTGTTAAAGATTGTCAGAGATATATGGGATGTTAGACAAAGAACATGCAACGATCCTAAAATCTCAACATAAGCGTGTAGTCAACAGGTATGGCCTTACTGGAACAAAGGAGAGAAAGGTCTCGCTTTTTAGGTCCCCCTTTTCTATTGTCTTACACGTCTTCTTATGATTATGCCAGTAAACTACGATTGTTAAAATGGCCCCTTTTCTAACCAGTTACATTTACCATGGACTCAAGGAATCGCAGTCAATTAAACATAAACATTTTAATTTTGGTCATTTTCACGGTTAAGTTAGCGAGACACGGAAATTCCCACGATAAAATCGACAACATCAAAAGAATGTCCGACACAGGCAGTTGTAGCCTTGGCAATTAAATGGAGGGTGGAGTCATTGCCGAATAAATCTAAAAAAAGAAAATTGTTCAAATTCCAACATGTCACCAAAAATGTATGACTTTCCCATGTCTTTCACTGACTATGTTTCTCGTGTATTTTGTAGTGTTCAGACTCTTGTATTCCTTACACACGACTCTATCAAACGGAAATCATTTTGTCTCTTACCAAGTGCCATTGTTTCATTTCAATCCAATTATTTAATCTAGAGCTCTTTGTCTGGTGCCATGATTTCTGCATTTTTATCACTAAATGTTATGACTAATTCACCCAGAGACTTCCGTGCTTCCGTCTGAAACAGAATCTAAGATTAATCATTTTTACTTGGACATTTTCCTGTCTTTTATTTCATCAGTGAAAAAAAACACGATTCAAAGTTTTTAAAAACAAAAATGATAGACTTAGATTGTGAAAAAAAAATGTTTGAAACAATTTTTGTGATCAAGAAAAAAACAAAAATAAACTAAGAATTTAAATGTTTTTTTTTAATTGTGCTTGATATTGAAAGTAACCATTTTCATTTCTGCTTAATGTTAGTTCTAATTTCCAAATAAGATTTGGACTTAGCATATATGAATAACTGTGGGTTTATCTTTGAAAAAATATAGACTTACTGAAACTGCAATTTTATAGCTTGAAACAAACTATTCTTTTTATTTTCTCTAGACTTCAAGAATTTTCTTTGTTACATATGGTATAGATATGTATCTACTAAGTATGCGTGTGTGTAACCTTGCTCTTACGTATAAATCTCCCAATCTGAACCCATTCTGCCAAGCTGAGTACATTTCCCGCATAAATGTCGAGTTTTTGTTTTCATGCACTCATTGTTTGCCTATCTGCTGTATCAACAATATTTTAACTGCCAAATTTTTTAGGCAGCCGACACCACTTTCCCACGCTTCTTCCCTCGTTCCACGAGATCTGTTTGATGACGTCACAAGGCATCACCGCTTCCATCAAAGAACAATTAATTACATAGGTGTAATAAGCGTTATAGAGATAGGTAACACGGACCGCATCAAAGATATTACATTAGTTATGATATTGTTTATTATAAAATAATGTATGTTTTAAGTATTATGTTCTTTACTTTGATGTTACTGATAAACATTCGTCGTTCCACCCAAAGACACGCCTTTTTATTAAAATAAGACAAAAAGACAAAGGCGGTACGTGAAGTTCACAAGTTCGAGTCATATTTCCTTCAAACCACAGAATTATAGTTACGTGCGATATGTGAACTGTATTTTGGTCGAGTGTATAAAGTACAAGTGCGAATAGGTCAGTGTTGAAAATATTTATACAACAGTTTGGAATGTTAAAAATTGTGATGAAGGAACACCTTTTGTTAGCTTTGTTAAACACCAGAATATTACAGGAATGAAGTTGCCTGTCTGATATAGTTTGTATATGCTTTTATGATGACACGGAGATCGAAAAAACAGCGATTGCTTGTTCAAACTTCTACAACATCTAGGTTTTGCCTTTCAAGCAGTGACAGATTCAGGTGATAAATATGAGTATCTTAATTCTGCACTCGTCAACTAGCTTCAACTAGCAACAACAAAGAGACAGTCAATCGTAACAACTCGGCCTTTTCCGACAACTTCGTAAAAATACCTCGCATGTAAGTGTATGAATACACCAAATGGTAATTCGCCGCCGCGAAATGTCTCCAATAAAGCAGACACAATTTGTGTTACAAAATAGTCCATTAACTTACTGAAGTCGCCCGAGGTGTTCCGAATAAGAGACAGCCTTAATTGACGTGGAAGGGCATAATGACAATAAGACCAGTTGTATGCATGTATATTCTCGGACTGTGTCTTACATACAGCTGAAATAATTGGTCGTTAGCTCTAGTAGTCAGTGCAGATACTATGTGACACACAACGTACTATTTGCCAGCATCAGAAATACACATGGCAAAGATGTAAGTAAACGGACATTCAGACTTCATGAACTTATTCGTAAATTCGTCAGACTTTCAAAAACTCATCTGATAAGAATTTTCTATTTTCGCTCACATACGTGAAAAGTCCAAGCAGTAAAATTCAGCCTCATCGGTAAAAAACGTTCACAGTCAGTTTTTAGAAAAAAATGGCTGAAACGAATGGTTGCAGAGGTGGAACTGAAACTAAATTACAGGAAGTCTAAAAACAAACACAGAGTCAAAGTTACAGTCACGAGCGAGGGATTTTCTTCCCCAAAACAGACAAACAAACGTCACTCCTGTTTGTTTTGTATCCTTTGATAATTGTAGGTATATCCCCACAATACAGACGAACACAGATCTCTGAAAATTGGTTTTACAATTGCGTAAAGGATGCCAAAATAATTACAAGTTTTTTGTGTGTTCTCCCCCGCAAAGTTACAGCATTCTGTGCGTTACTACTGCAGTCTTACGTTCGTCTCTACGTGCATAACAAGCCAGAAATAGAGAATTTACCTAGAACATCAAATATAATAAATATTGATTGAAATGCACGAACAATCTTTTTTTTAATGCTAGGTGTATTACGATACGTTTGCAATAAAATTTTGTATTAATCATTTAGAACTTGGTAAACTTTAGAAATCAAAACAGAGACAGATAAGCGGATATAATATTTTGAAAGAAAAAAACAACAACAACAGGAAATAGAGATCCAGTATTATGTGATTGTATCACTATATGCGTACCTGTAATGGGGATTTTAATGAAAAGTATTCAATATTAAATCACCTGCACAAATGTATTAATATTAAATGACTAACATTGTTTCGCTATTTAGGATGCAAAACCAGTGCTGTAGTTTTTTTGCGAAAATAAGAATGTTAACGTTGAAGCCATCAGCTCGTTTATCGGCAATTTGTTTAACCCGTTAATGCCTAGCATCTACAAACTTAGAGAAAGGCAAACAATGCAGACCATGATCAGACGCTGCAATATGCGGTGTCTGATCAGAGTCTACATTGTCTGCATAAAGGACTTTCTTCCCTAAATAGAATGAAATTGAAATATTATACCAGAAACCCTTTGTAATTGAAAATGGACTCGTACAACTAACAAGGATGGCATAATCCACTGGGCATAAATGGGTTAAGCACAGGATGAAATGAATACCGCCTACAGCATGAGTAAGAGCTATACAAAACAATTCATTGAACAGAATAAGAAATACAATTAAATAAGTATTACAGTTTTTCAGTTTTTAAAAAAATCGTCCAATTTTGAAGAAAGGTATTTTTGTATACTCTAATATAATCACTCACTTATTACCAAAGAAAACTCACAAACTGGCTAAGTTCGTACTCAAAATTTACTCGCCAAAGGTATCATCGCTTGTATCTATCCCTATTCGAAAGTTATGAATTGCCTAGGTCCAGTTCATCTGCTTACATTATTCCAAACTTAATGATTTTGAAAATATTTTGTTAAAATTTTTCAAAGCCTTGAAAAGTATATTTGTTTATTAACACAAGTGGAGTTATGATAACTTAGGCATTGTTCATACACTAAGTCATCGACGTTGTTACCTATGGTTTGAGTGCAAGACCTCATGTTTCAAGACAAAGTACTTTGCAGTTGAAAGAATTCTTCCGGCTCATTGACATTTTTACCTGCTCTAGAATTGCCGGATATACAAACACTTACCGCTAACTAGACCAAAGCAAGATTTCTTCAAGTATCAGGAAAGTTAACCCCATGTGACATTGACAACGTCCATTATGATTAACCCTTAAAAGATGTTCTTATTTCGAAATTTAACAAAGACCCAACATTAACCATAGTACTCGAACACAGTCAGCATGAAACACCATGGGGAAACACCAACAGGAATGGCGCTACTGTGTACTTAGTACCGTTAACTCAGTCAGAGTACCCACAAACCCACCTTCTACACCACGATTATGCTTAGGTTTGTTAAAGACTTCAATAAACAATAATAAATGATGAATAATTCACTTCTACAATACCTGCCGAGGAATGTAGAGTCAATCTAAATACAACATTCAATGGTAATAAATACCTACTAATGGCTGAATGAATGGTTTCACATTCAAGAGATGTTTGCATGAATACTCATTTGAAAGAATGTTACATATTTCACCTGTTAAAACAATAACCTATTTCATAGTTTATAAAAAATGATTGAAATTAGCGTCGATGGTGTGCTGTAGGTACCGTACGCGATTGCATCAGTCAGCGGCAATGACACCATTTGCACAACTCTGAAGATGGCTGCTTTTTAATTTTTTATAAGGATATTTGATATTCCAGTGTTGGAACAAAAGTTATGCTTCAAACTATGCTAAATACTTCTCCCCACATCGGCAATTATTTAAAAATATGGCTTACAATGAAGCCACCGTGTTTTTCTCTATTTATATTACCTGCATTGAGCACGTGTGTTTGTATTTCATATTTGAAATTAAGAAGACGATTTATCTTGTGCAAGTACACTTTCTGTTCTGTTATGATCTATTCTGCTCTATGAAATTGTAACAAACATATGTTCAAAGTTGTTTGGAAACGTGTTCATCAAAAAGAAACGAATGACCGTCTGAAATCCTATGTGATAAACCTAAACAAAAACGTGTGATCATGCTCTTTGGGATAGCCATCTCTGTCTTGTGCAAAGGCAATTGCTTAATGATGTGACGCATTTAGGCCTTTGAATAATTACGTGTATATTTCCTTTAGCTTATTTCTTTCTTGTTTTATAGTGGTGTTGTGGTATAGTAATGAACAAGCATAAACAAATGCATGTTTACATAAATTTATCAGCTATTATATAACATAAAAGGCAAATTGTACACGTCAGTTTCGCCTTATCACATTATACATATCGCTTTCATAGCTAAAGATATAATTGTATTCAATATCCAAATATTTAGAAGATACGAAATTACTTACCTATTTGTAGTTTTGTTATTTCTTAGATGTCGACGCCCGAGTAAGTGGCTGATTTGTACAAGGTAAACAAAAACAGACTGGAGCAAATGTTGTAGGACTTAGTCAGCTAAGGTTTATCCTCAGATAGATGCCGACCATTGCACCTGAGATAACCACAACAACGGCTATTTTGGACAACAAGCATGGGCTGAACATAAATACCGGTGTATATTTATAGATATCACCCCGTGTCTGTTAATGACAATATTAACCTGGAACCTGTCGGTCAGACAGGAGCTTTAATTAATACTGAGGCAAACAAATGTTTGTTAGACATTCTTAGAAGGTGACTGTTCTGACCTCTGGAACCAGAGGTAGCATTCAAAGCTCTCAGACATTTCCGAAGAACAGGAAACAAGGAAATAAGTCTTTAATGAGTAATTTAAGGTTTTCTGTATGCATACAATGAATAAACATTATCCAAATAGATTTTTTTGTAATTTTATGCTTAAAGTGTTGAAATTTTGAAGATGTTGTTCTTTACTTATTTTTCCCTTCTGGGTAATCGAATCTCTGAAGAAAGCTTAAAATAATGAATGAATCGATTGTATGAAATAGTTTCTATATCAGTCATTTATTTCAATGAAACTTTCTCTGACATACCTGCAGGTTTAGATAAGAGCTTTTACAATCACCGTAGGCTTTTGTAAAAGATAGATCAATGTGAATGAATAAATACATTTTAAAGTATCAATTTAGAACTGTCTGTGCCCTCTGAGTTGAGTACGGAATTAAACTTGTACAAACCAGAATACAATCTGTGATCTGTTTGGAAGGATAAAAGTAAAATCCGGATGCCCGTGCAGTTTCTTCTCTCGTGCTGATAATCAATCAGTTAACTGTAAGAACTTCGGGCTAATCAGTAGATGAAGGAACCACATGTTGTGTAGTTCTGATTTCCTCCCAAACTCTGTGCTTTATCTCGAAACTATTAAAATTCCAAGGCAAGATTGTATATAAGACTGATCGAGGTGAATTTGGAACACGGCGATACCAGTCAGTGACAGAATGTCTCAACGTCCGTGACATTGACCTTGATACTTGTATTCAAGCTCCTGAATGAAAAGGGTGATCTTAGTTTACATCCTGACGTATAAAATTCCGAAATGATTTCACGATTTATTGTATTCGATATTTAGAGGATTTCCTGTGGTAGTGTTTCTAATATCCAGATGTTGTATCAATTTTTCTTTCAATTATATAAGGAACGCAAATAAAAGAAGCATTGAGAGAGATGGGAACATTTTAAAACATGATGTATGACTTGGGCTTCTGGTCTCTGTGTGGGAGAGATTTGCGTTTGTCGTTGTTGTTGTTGTTTTCTTCACATTTATCTTATTCATTACAGCACAGTAAACAACAATGTATTTTTAAACTACACGACGCGTCCTTTGATGCTTACCACTTCTATTTAGTAATATTTTTATCTACGATCGAATAGTCAGAAAATTAAGAAAACTTCTCTTTTTTTTGCAAAGAGATCTTCCAGACTAAACATTTAAAGAGCATACGAATGTCATATATTAATAATGAAACCCGTGCTAACTATGTGCAGAGTCTCTAAAATAAGGTCATTATGAAATTAA
The DNA here is from genome assembly GCA_012932295.1 of Cyclina sinensis. Classification (NCBI taxonomy): domain Eukaryota; kingdom Metazoa; phylum Mollusca; class Bivalvia; order Venerida; family Veneridae; genus Cyclina; species Cyclina sinensis. The sequence goes on from JAAONU010000011.1 coordinate 3,412,410, forward strand.
CATCATCAAGACATTGTTAACGTGAATTAAATGAAATGTATGACTTTTAATTCTGAACTTCTGATATTTAAATATCTAAGTTCATGTAATCATATTACTGGTAGCTAGCACCCACAAACAACTCTACTTAGGGTCAGCTTAGCTTTTGACCTTTACCACACTAAATCAGATGGACGAAGGAAGGACTTTATATCCCGAAGGTTCACGCAAAACTAAGGTGTCTTCTCTACTTATAAGGGATTGGTAAATGACAAGGTGAGATCGGAAGATCCTCTCAACTGTAGGTATTTTCTGAGTGGCTCATTTATGAGGTTTGTAAATGTCGGAGAAAGGTTAAATATACCAGTCTAATATGTTTTCATTACTTTAGAGGGAAAATTAAATATAAATTAATAAAGATAAAAGAATGTTCTACACAGTATCTGCTGCATCATCGTCGGTTACTGGCACAACTATTCAATAAGAACCGTCGACGAATAGAGAGAAACGGTATCCGGGATCGAACACCGATTTCCAACAATTATCCTTCATTTTCACAGATCAATTCAGTAGTCAGGAATTGCTGTATAAGAGTAAACAAAAATCGAGAATCTAACAGGAAAAAACTATCAAGATTTCTGTATGACAGTACATAAAAATGGAAAATTTCTACAGGAAGAAAAGCTATCAAAATGTCTATGCTTCTTTGTCATTTTGTTTTTATTAGTTTGCGTTTTTGTCTGTTTTTTTTTCTGTTTATTGTTGAGTACTTTTTGTTTCGTTCTTTCAACCCAAACAAGATCTTTTTTTTTTATCTCTAAAAGAGTGAAAAAATGGTTATTTTGCAGTTCATTGGACTTCTGTCATTCATTCTTTCTGCCATGAATTCATTTTTTTCACTCTTTTAAAGAAACAGTTGAAATAAAATACGGTAACATCGAGAACGATAGCAGAGTTATGTAACAGTGACTGTTACCTTGTGCGCGCGCACCCAGCACACAAAAATCATATAGCACGTGCACTGTATGCAAAAAAAAATATCAAAGAAGTAATCGAACAGGTGACATTGCAATAACTGTTTACATCATGAATAAACATTATTTCTGAAAGAAAATTGTCTAGTCATGGAAATTCAATTGGAAATAAATCATTTCCCACAGCTAAACGGATACAGTTTAAACATATGCATTTAAGACGAGCGTGAAGAAAATGATTCATTACACTGTACTCTTGCAACTATTTCAAGCTACTGAATGTAAATACAAACTGAAATGAATAATTTTATTGTTCTAGAAGACTGTCCACTTACTTTCATTTTCTCGTCGGGTGATTTTCTTAAGTATCAGAATCAAAACATATGCGATTAAATGGTACCAGTTTTGCTAGCAAGAAAGACACAACAAACTTAAGATGTGCACTATAAATAGACTCAGATTTCATTTTGTCTGATTTACATAATAAATTATTTCTAAATCTTTTTATATAACTGATTTAACATTCATTTTATATTTATTTTGTCCTAGCAGATGAATACTTTCTGGTGAGCTGTACTGTACTGTGATACAATTTCCGTTGTAGTGTTCTTTCTTTTGTTTGTATAAAGACTCTGATATAACTTGCGTTGCGCTGTCCTTAATTTTGCTTGTATGATATACGCTGATAACATTCCGTTGCGTTGTCCTTTATTTCGACTACATGATGTACTGTGATATAATTTGCATTGCGTTGTCTTTTATATTGTTTGTATGATGTACTATGATATAATTTGTGTTGCGTTGTCTTTTATATTGTTTGTATGATGTACTATGATATATGATTTGTGTTGCGTTGTCTTTTATATTGTTTGTATGATGTACTATGATATAATTTGTGTTGCGTTGTCTTTTATATTGTTTGTATGATGTACTATGATATAATTTGTGTTGCGTTGTCTTTTATATTGTTTGTATGATGAACTATGATATAATTTGTGTTGCGTTGTCTTTTATATTGTTTGTATGATGAACTATGATATAATTTGTGTTGCGTTGTCTTTTATATTGTTTGTATGATGTACTATGATATAATTTGTGTTGCGTTGTCTTTTATATTGTTTGTATGATGTACTATGATCAAATATGCGATACGTTGTCCTTTGTTTTGCTTGTATGATGTACTGTTGCTTTGCACAGGCCTTTGTTTTGCTTGTATGGTGTACTGTGATATAATTTGCATTATTAATTTGTATTGTCTTTATATTGCATTTATAGTACACTGTGATATAATTTGCATTGCATTGGCCTTTATTCTGCTTAAATTATGTACTGTTATATCATTTTGTTGCATTGTCCATTATTTTGCTTGTATGATGTACTGTGCCATAATTTTGTTGTATTGTCCTTTATTTTGCATGAATGATGTACTGTGATAAAATTTGCATTGCATTGGCCTTTATTCTGCTTAAATTATGTACTGTTATATCATTTTGTTGCATTGTCCATTATTTTGCTTGTATGATGTACTGTGCCATAATTTTGTTGTATTGTCCTTTATTTTGCTTGTATGATGTACTGTGCCATAATTTTGTTGCATTTTCCTTTATTTTGCTTGTATGATGTACTGTGACATAATTTTGTTGCATTTTCCTTTTTTTTGCTTGAATGATGTACTGTGATAAATTTTGCGTTGCATTGGCCTTTATTATGCTTAGATTATGTACTGTTATATCATTTGCATTATTAATTTGTATTATCCCTTAATATGCTTTTATATTACACTGTGCTATAATTTCCATTGAAGTGTTCTTTTTTCTGCTTATATGATGTACTTTGATATGATTTGCGTTACTGTGTCCTTTAGTTTGCTTGTATGAATACTGTGATATGAAAACCGTAAATCTTGATACAGTAAAAAACTAGCTTTTTTCGACTGGCTTTATATCAAGGTCACTGAAAATTTAACTTTTAGTTATTTGAGCTGGCTTGGCGCTTTATGCTTAAGAGTAACAAGGTGCCTCTTCATTCTTCTTATTTATATATTTAGCAGCTCTACACTCTCAAGATTTGATATTTTAGTTTACTCCGCGCAACCTTGACAGAATATGTCATTGAATAATTCTTGGTTTATAACTATTTTATCGCATTTGCGCTACCTATCATTCTAAAACGTGAAATATCAAAGTTTAATTCTTACACATATACCTATAACCTTTTTTTTTCAGACAGGAGCAACCACTTGTCGTCTGCTGACTCAATCATTTGGCAAAGTCTTATCACTAGCAGGAACTATTTTTGGCGCAGTAATACGTATAATAATTCTTATCTCAGTTGAAGACCTTGTTAGATTGCATACATGCAGAAATTTGAAAGATTGAGCGATAGTAGTGGCAAATCTTGTTCTTAGAAACTGAACTAGGTTAAAACAATGTTATATAGCTTGAAAACAGACATTTACGTGCATATGTTATACATGCCGCGTGACATTTATATGCCGAATGTGACCTTGACCTGCAAGCACGCGGTTTCTATCAACGCAATGAAAAAATTCTAGATTGTTCTCTTGATAATAGAGATTTTTTGTACTTGAAATTAGACCTTAGTCTAGAACTACTAACTTCTTGTGAGATAAAAAAACAAGAGAAAATACTGCTGTTAACTGTCTGAAAAAAAGGCAAAAATACTGACGTCAACAATCATTGTAAACATCAATGACGCAGAAGCCAAATAAATGAAGAAAACTAAAAATAGCTTTCAAAACAAATTCAGGTTTTATTTATTTTGTCAGTACAATTGTTACTATCAATTAATTTCTAAGCCTTTTCCAAAACGAAAACCTCTATATTTTATGTGCAAAATAACGCACTATGAAAACAAAGGCAGTCAATGAGGATCTTTTCAGCGATGTGAGTTTTCCAAGACACGTGCTGATTCAATTAAATTTCACGGTTGTTTATACTCTTTCTGGTCTAATTCTGTCATTCATAAAATTAAAGTGCGACCCAGAGAAGAAAATTCGGTCAAACTTAAAACAAAATGGTTATTTTGGTATTCACAGTGAATCATTAAGTCAGTTTTGGGCCCCTGCCACTTTACCAATAGAACTCTATTATCATTTAGCATGAAAAAGATCTTCACCTTATCTCCCCTGGCAACAACCTGTGTAGATCTGTTTTTAAGATTACCAGAAAAATAATTTATGTGAGCAAAACAGTAATTTACTTTTATAGGCATTATTTTCGGCAAGAGTGCCCAGATAAAACAAAGTGAATACTTCAATTATATGAGTACCTGTTTTGCAAAATTAAATTCAAGTGATAAAGAAATGCATTGTTGATTGGCATGGGTCTGAAATTCTAACGTGCTGATAAATATGAAATAACCGTGGAGTGGCGAGAAAGCTAGATAAAATGGAGAACAGCAGATTGAAACAGCAATGGAAAAGTTTTCCAAACGTGAAACATGACGGCTTGTTTTCCGGTTGCAAAATGTCTGAAATGTTATTTGAAAACAAGGATTACAATTAGCTAAACAGAAAACAAACAACAACAAAAACAATAGATGTTCCTTGATCCTGATACCGTGTCGGGGATCCATAATGCTTCTAACACTTATAAAATTCCTATCATAAAAGATAAAACATTAGAATCAGTGTCTTATTTCCAACATTCTAATTCCTCACTGATTCTATACATTTACACGAATACAGGAAAGTTGGTAGTTCGGCATTGTTGTATATCTCGGGCTTCACTCGTGTTCTTGCAAACTTAGAGAAAAAAAGTGTATCGCTTGGTGTGATGCCATCAGAATTATTTCACGGAACCATCTGGTTAATCCTTTGAAAGGATGAAATGATAATCATAATAAGAGCAGTGATGAAAAAGAAGTCACACTTTATCAAAAAATGTATGCAACATTAACTGGAAAAAGTATTTAGAACTATATTATTTTTAAGGAATTATCATCAATCAACTGATTGAACCTGCGACTAAACAGCTGCTGACAACGGGTGCTTCCAAAGCCTTATAGATTCAATAACACAGCTTAAAGCTTTACTCTGGTACCGGTGTGTTTATTTCATAAGCACTTACGACTGAGTCAATATTGGATCAAAGAGGCAGGTACAAATAACAAACATGCTACAAATTGAGCTGAAAATCGCTTTTTATGTAGCATCAGTGTGTGCTGATGAGTATTTTAGGCTTTTATCATCTTCAGAATGTTGTCTTAGCGTGGGAAAGTATTTCCAAGCATACGTCTTGTATGTGAGTCACGGGTAAAACGCAAGTTTCGTGTACCATCAATCTAACCTTTCCAGACGCGAGAAATATGTTCATGCACATGGCTGTTTGCATAAACTCTGCCGGAAACTGAAAGCCTCACACTCTGGAGTTTTAATTAAACAAGATATCAAACAATAAGTCATTCAGTCGACTAATCACTAATTTCTAATCAATCGAGAAAACATGCAAGCAAGGTAACAGACAAACAAGCAAATGGACAAGCAAATAAGCAAGCAAGTAAACATTCATTGAATTGATCAACAAATATATAGAATTATATAAGAATTTTGGTAACTCCAATAGCTTGATGTAAATAAATGAGCCAGTTCTTGTGTTTAACTGTTGCAAAGCTGAGGCTTTTTTTGATGGACGCTTTCTTGTATCAACAAAATACACATTTACTTCTTCATAACGATCGTGGAAACGTTGACCTTGACCTTGAGTACCATGTCGATTCTCGGTTTTATACTAACACGTTACAGGTTGTTCGCGCAGAAATAGTTACTCTCACAATTTCCTGATGTTATCACAAAAACTGTTCCTGTTTTAGCAACATCAAGCTCAGTAGAGAGAAAAACACGTATCACGATTATACCGACTAGTATGATTCATTGTATTTATGATAGCAATAATGTCGGATTCCATTTACCTCAGTCTTAAACACGAACAGATTTTTGAAAATAAAACTTCTTAGAATCTTAGACATTGCAATCATGCAACTGGAATTTGTCAACTAACGCTGGAAATTTCTGGTATTTCTGACTAAATGTTTGACTCTCTGTGAAGAAAACATATGGCAAGCATATGATAAGAAATTTGCCTAAACCCTATGATAGAGATAATGAAGAGGAAAACTTGCAATGCCATTTTTTTTCTAAGTAAGTGAGGGCATATCTACATATCGCTGGAAAGCTTCGAATGTCTACTCTGCTGTTGTTCATTCTTGATGTTGTTAAGACTTCGAATATCTACTCTGCTATTGCCCACTTGTTGTTGAAGCTTCGAACGCCTATTCTGTTTTCGTCCGTTTTTCTCGTTGTTGAAGCTTCGAACTCCTATTCTGTTTTCGTCCGTTCTTCTTGTTGTTGAAGCTTCGAACGCCTATTCCGCTTTCGTCCGTTCTTCTTGTTGTTGAAGCTTCGAACGCCTATTCTGTTTTCGTCCGTTCTTCTTGTTGTTGAAGCTTCGAACGCCTATTCTGTTTTCGTCCGTTTTTCTTGTTGTTGAAGCTTCGAACGCCTATTCTGTTTTCGTCCGTTTTTCTTGTTGTTGAAGCTTCGAACGCCTATTCTGTTTTCGTCCGTTTTTCTCGTTGTTGAAGCTTCGAACTCCTATTCTGTTTTCGTCCGTTTTTCTCGTTGTTGAAGCTTCGAACGCCTATTCTGTTTTCGTCCGTTCTTCTTGTTGTTGAAGCTTCGAACGCCTATTCTGTTTTCTTCCGTTTTTCTTGTTGTTGAAGCTTCGAACGCCTATTCTGTTTTCGTCCGTTTTTCTCGTTGTTGAAGCTTCGAACTCCTATTCTGTTTTCGTCCGTTTTTCTTGTTGTTGAAGCTTCGAACGCCTATTCTGTTTTCGTCCGTTCTTCTTGTTGTTGAAGCTTCGAACGCCTATTCTGTTTTCGTCCGTTCTTCTTGTTGTTGAAGCTTCGAACGCCTATTCTGTTTTCGTCCGTTCTTCTTGTTGTTGAAGCTTCGAACGCCTATTCTGTTTTCTTCCGTTCTTCTTGTTGTTGAAGCTTCGAACGCCTATTCTGTTTTCGTCCGTTCTTCTTGTTGTTGAAGCTTCGAACGCCTATTCTGTTTTCGTCCGTTCTTCTTGTTGCTTTTTTAACATTTATTGGCCCGATTTTTGTTCCAAAAACACGCTATTTTTGATTCCATATACATGTAATATTTTACAAATGCTAAACAATTAATTTCAATAACATCTAGAGTTTCTTTGCAGGAACCAAACACCAAACATCCTCATAAAAAAAAACAATTTTTTTATATCAAGTCAGGAAAGTTAACGAATATGTAATGCACGTCTGTTGTTCTGTAGCATATAACTCTTTACCTTTGCTCTATAACAGTTTCATAATTTCGCATTTACGAAACATTGTGATGCCAGGCCATAAAAGTGAAGCAAGAATACTTATATATTTATTTCTATTCAAAATGAAAAAATAGAAGAAAATACAAACGCTACTCTGAACATAATTCTGCGTCAAAAGTTCAATGCGACTCAAAAATACCAGTAATCGAGAAAAGTTCCTCCACAAAATATCTGCGGACATCATTTGAGACCATTTATCAAACTTATTTAATCAGTAACATTTCATTAGCAACAAAGGTGGATATTGAAACGCGTATACTAGGAACAAATAAACTTCTCTGTGTAAGAGACTTGCATCTTCCATCACCAACAGACTGTACAGGTAAACCGCACATAAATGTAGACCCCATAACAAGCGTAATAAACATTTATGAATATCAAAATGGCATCTATCAATTAACGGCATACAGTAGGTCGGCGTTCTTGATGTATTACAAATTCATACACTTTACGTTAATGATGACTTAAAAGATTCTAGGGCGGTTACTAATAATCATCAGTTTTTGTACAGTCACAGTTATACCGTGGGAATATCTATCAGTCATGCAGTCTGGGCGTTTAAATATTCCAGAAAAAGACCAGAATGTCTCAGACCCTTTGTTATAAAAGAAAAAACAAAGGTGTACAGTCTATACGGTTCCGAAGAATCAGCATGTGTTCTTTTTACATTGTTTACGATTGCAACAGATTAATCTTATTAGAACATACTTTCTCGCGAATTGCAGAATTCTGCTATGCCCATTCAAAACTGAAATCAAAATGAGATTTTAAAATATGTTGTGAGTATTTCATTTGTTCGTATGGGAGAAAAAAACGATAAACCCATTCATTGTTAAACATTGTATATATTCACCTGGTTTCAATAGCGCGGTCACAGACGCACACTTTTCTGAAGAAATTTATCTCTACCACATAAAGTTCGACTAGATATTCAGCGGTTAGAATTTCAAAACACTTCACAGGAGTCACAAAGTGAGTAAAATTTAATAATAACTACGCTTCGCAATTCTAAGTATATTGCTATAAACACGTCATTGAAACAATGACTAAAACAAGCGTGTAAGACTTGCACCTAGTCCAGCCACAATACAACTTCAAGGATTTAACCAATCAGAGTGCTTGTAGTACTTCTACCTAGTCCAGCCACAATACAACTTTAAGGACTTAACCAATCACAGTGCTTGTAGTACTTCTACCTAGTCCAGCCACAATACAACTTCAAGGATTTAACCAATCACAGTGCTTGTAGTACTTCTACCTAGTCCAGCCACAATACAACTTTAAGGACTTAACCAGTCACAGTGCTTGTAGTACTTCTACCTAGTCCAGCCACAATACAACTTTAAGGACTTAACCAATCACAGTGCTTGTAGTACTTCTACCTAGTCCAGCCACAATACAACTTTAAGGACTTAACCAATCACAGTGCTTGTAGTACTTCTACCTAGTCCAGCCACAATACAACTTTAAGGATTTAACCAGTCACAGTGCTTGAAATACTTCTACCTAGTCCAGCCACAATACAACTTTAAGGACTTAACCAATCACAGTGCTTGTAGTACTTCTACCTAGTCCAGCCACAATACAACTTTAAGGACTTAACCAATCACAGTGCTTGTAGTACTTCTACCTAGTCCAGCCACAATACAACTTTAAGGACTTAACCAATCACAGTGCTTGTAGTACTTCTACCTAGTCCAGCCACAATACAACTTTAAGGACTTAACCAATCAGAGTGCTTGTAGTACTTCTACCTAGTCCAGCCACAATACAACTTTAAGGACTTAACCAATCACAGTGCTTGTAGTACTTCTACCTAGTCCAGCCACAATACAACTTTAAGGACTTAACCAATCAGAGTGCTTGTAGTACTTCTACCTAGTCCAGCCACAATACAACTTTAAGGACTTAACCAATCACAGTGCTTGTAGTACTTCTACCTAGTCCAGCCACAATACAACTTTAAGGACTTAACCAATCAGAGTGCTTGTAGTACTTCTACCTAGTCCAGCCACAATACAACTTTAAGGACTTAACCAATCACAGTGCTGCTCAAAATATTTAACGAGCGAAATTGTTATAAAAAATAAAAATGTAGTAATTTTGGGCAAGCACAAAAACCCTATATGAAATTTACCTATCAAAAAGCACAAAAGATCTAGCCAACCTTATATGCTGTACACTAGACATGGTCAAGCCAAACTGTTCTTTGAAAGACCTGATCAAGGAACAAACCATTGACCTGAACCAATAGTTCAAAGGATCTTACCAAGCTATGGTATGGTAAACATGACGGCGATGTCATTCAAAAGAATGCTGTAGCAAACTGTTCTTTTGCAATCTAGACACAAAGAATGGAGATGACGAAACCAAACTAACACAAACAAAACCAAATGCTTTACAAATACATGAACAACGATGCCTCGCAAAGAAGCTCTTTGATGAGATACTGATACCAATATCTCATACACTCTTCAACAGAATAGCAATATATTAGAGCTTAAGGCTTGAACATTATTCAAACAGGATTTATGAGCGTAAGCATCTGTCTTAAAGGCCAACAGGTATAATTTAGTATCTGCAGTTAAAGTGAACTTCTTCGCAATATTCATAATGATTCTGCTGCAGTTTTCTGATGTAACATTTCATTCTAATTGTTAACATCAGTGCGTTTGAATTAGCAATAACAAATTTGGTTTTGTCTTTTTTTCTTATGTTTCATAGCTGAACATTTATTAATACTGTAACATTCAACAACGAAGATACTTGTAGTTGTCTGGATAAAAACCATTGCTTGGATAAGAAGCACAGAAAAACAGCTATATTATCTCTTAACTTAAATTATCAATGATGTTTATACGATACTTAAAGTTTAAGTTACAATATAAATGATATTATAATATGCTGACAAGAACACCTGTCTGAAAAACCACTTGATACAGTTTCGTACATTCAGACAAGAGGAGATACTTAACATCTCGAATCATCACTATATCTCCAGCTTCCTGATACAATATCTCATTTTTAATTGATATAAGATATACGTCATGCATACCATGCATCTAATAACAATCTGCTTGTTATTCCTTTCCTGTATCAAGGGAACACTCGCCCCCACAATTCAGTTCGTTTGAACGGCAAAATCAGAACTTTGGTCTGTATTTGGGTTCATGAATGATCATCAAGAGGTCATGCTGCAACAAAAGCCTGCAATTTGTGTCCCTAAACAACACATTTTTTATTTAACATTTGACTAACATTGCAAAAATATGATGGTTCAGTTGAAAGGAATCAACATGCAACTTTCCTTTAAAACGAACCTTTTGATCTAACATTGATCACATTTCTTAGTCACTACTATTAAGGCGTCGAAAACGCTGTAAAACTATAAAAGCATTGTCATCGTCCAGTAGCAAACACTGAAAATAGTTCTACCATAATAGATATCTAATGCCAAGTTATTGCTTTCTTTAACACTCTATTAAGTGGTTCCAAAGTGGACGTAAGAATGGACCAATCGGCAGGATGCATTTGTCACATTACAGAAAAAAAACAGAGTGATATAAACTACGAATCTAATGGTTACTGGGGATCTTCTTCAATTTTGATTTCACATTGATGTCTACGTGTCGATCAAACTCGTTGTTGAACAATTGAAACACTACATAGCGCCGCAAAGGTGACGAAATTACACCACCATAAGAGCATTACTTCAAGACAAAAGAAACAAAACTGGTGCAGACAGCAGACTCGCTGTCGTCCATCCTGGCTCATGTCAAATGACAACAAAATTAATTCATTAAAAGACATAAAGATGAAAACTCACTGGTATATGTCTGTGATTAATTTTCGTTTCCACTTTTTATAGTATCACATCAGAAGTCATTCCGGACAACACCTTCAAGATAAATGTATCAAAATCGGACAACGACTGCGTGTTTACGAGTTGAAACCTGTCAAAAATACGTTCTCGTACGACGGAAGGGCAATTTGTATTTGGCTTTTCAAGGCAGAAACACTTAAAACAAATTCGTAACTGAACAAAAGCTTTGTCCCTTATGTAATGTGGACTTACATATCTATTATTTTTTTTCATCCCTGGAAAGCTGAAACTTATCGACACATAAAAGACCCTTCCAGTTTCTTGAGTACGTGTCCAAGGGCAACAAAATGACAGATGATATGTTAATAATAACAAAATGTAATATATCAATAGAACGACACACACAAAATAAACAGAAAAAATACGTTGGCTGCGTTTTTGTGGTAATTTTTTTTATTCCTATCTTTCTGTGGTAAATGCAAGTAAAACTTTTTTACTTGTCAATTTTTTTCTGACGTTCAAACTACAACCACAATACATAATTCGTGAAAATCTAATTTCAGCATTTCTTTGGGAGTAAACATGAGTCATCAAGGGTTAAAAGCCAGTCTCTGACGATGGTAACACATTTTTACAGAGTTTTTACTAGGAAGCTAAGTATCTGTAGAAGTGTGAAGTCAACAAAAAAAGCATTTGGACCATGGCAATTGTCCCAATGTTGGCACGGAACATAAATCCTAAATAATTGACATTTGATACCAGGCTATTCTTTTTTCTAACAATTCAGTCGATGTTTTGAAATCAGACACACGATTGACTCAGTCGACAAAAAAGCCTAAATTCATTCGAGCTAAGTGAATGTCTACAGGTTTGCACATTGGTCTCTTACTTTTAAAAAGAACGTTGTGTAAAATACTCACACGTTATTTTGGCAACATTAAATGCTCACTGCTTTTGGCATACCTTATCCGATACGGACGCAAAGCACAAACAAATAAATATTAAATCGGCCATTCATCAGTCACTGTACTAACAAGTCTGGTTACAGAAACAGCCTTAATCAGACATTTGATGATAATTAGTTGACTGCTTGTGACTGTTGTATAGATCAACTTGAATTTCTGCAGCGGCAAAAAGATGTAAAATATTTGGAGAGTTTCTTCACAAAAAAACGCACTAAGTGATAGTAAATATATACAAAATCTCACCAACTGTACTGTCATCATTTTACATGTTACAGTAAGTAACACAGTGATTTCCACAACTTGAAGATCTTATCAAAAATCTGTTCCTGTTTTAGGAACATGAGGATCAGTAGAAACGATCACAACGTATTGTCTACTGGTATAATAGTATTTGCAAACCAAAATGTCAGATGAAATTTACACAAACCTCAACCACGAAAAGTTTATTAAGATATAAAATTTCCCAGCAAATACATGTACTTCGCGATCATGCAACAAGAATTTGTCAACTAATCCCTTTAACCGCATCAGTTCTTATTCAATGTACATGACTAATGTAAAAATGAAGTGAGGCTGGTTAAATGATAAACATCAATATTCTCTCATTTGATCTAAATAATGAATTCTATCTTTACTCTCTTTAAATTGTTGAAAACTGATTCCTGCATTGCTTACAAGTGTCACGGGGGGAGGTGGGGGATGGGGTTGTAAGTTTGTGAAAGTGTTCCCATGTACAAAAAGGATAATATTTTAACTCTAGTACATTTGTTTGTGTAAATGCCTCCATAAAAAAGTAATTTTGTTTTATACAAGTAAAATACTATAACTTATCCAACGAACTGGATGTAAAAAAAAAACTCCATAAGGAATAAAAGTATTGGGGTTCTCATTGAAAGCAATTGCGTCAATGATATTTGTTACCTTCATCGATAAAAAACCTATTATCAAGTAGGCAGACTTGTACACTGGAAGAGGATTCCATCATCCTTACCTGACTTTTAAAAAAAGAAAACACATCTCAATTCAAAACTTAATAACCCGATCAGATACTGTATTGACAAGTCTGATTACTGCAACAGTGAAACAAATTTAGAAGCTGAATTGATCAGGCTTTTACTGCAAGTGTAAAAGACCGGAAAGAAAGTGAAGAGATTCTTTTTTACACTCAAGAAAACACACAAGAAGTTATACCAAATGTGTTGACCTGGAAAAAAATGTTGATTTTCGGTTTTACACATTGCAGGTTCAACGTTCAGAACTAGTAAATCTCACAACTTTCTAGTATCTCAGATATGCTCCTATTTTAGCAAAAGTAATACCAAAATATCTCGTGCATCTCCCGAGTTTTCCGTCGTATTTAAGAAAACAAAAATATCAGATGCTATTTAACTCAACCTCAGACACGAAAATTCATTTTGGAAACTCTTTGAAATCATGCAAGAGGAATTTATCAAATTATGTTCTAAACTCCGAGCATTTTTTATTCAAACCAGGACTGCTAACATTGAATGGTACATTTTGTAATCGTTAATGTGCAGTCATTTAATCTTAATGTTGTTGTTTCACATATACGTTTGTTGTTGTTGTTGCTGTTCTTGTTGACATCATGTACCTAATATCATCTTCTTTCGCACATTTAAGGAACTGCCATTTCAAATATTGATAATTTAATCGACTCATAGATAAGAGATAACATCAGAGACAGACAAAATTAGCATATGCCAGAAATCAGCAACTGAATTTGAAAATAATGAAATGTTAAGAAAGAAATTTTAAAGGACATGGGTCTGAATAAATAACGCTCATAGAAATTAGTCAATCAACATAACCATTCAAAGCACTTGCGTTGCAGTTGGCTAATAACATAGTGACAAGGTTCATAATATATGAACAAATATTCAAGTTAAATTTCTTACATTCTGTCTGTAATTTCAATATTTCAATATTTTAAAAAGTAAGATTAGTATCTGTACAAGTTTGAACTAAATCTTTGTGAAAGTGCATTATGAGTCGGATAATTGGATGAAATATGAAAGGACCAAAATTTTAGTAAAGACCAACATTTAAGTGAAAAGAAGTACAGCAAATATAAATACCTTAATTTATTACAGGTCTATATAAGCATACAAATCCTCTCAAAAATAATTGGGAATTTGAACACATTTTTATTATGCCTCTTGTGATGATAAATACTCTATCTTTACTATAAAAACTGTCTCAGAATTTCCTTGCTATTTAAGTTTGTGACTTTATTACCCTTTTGCGACTTTTTTTCTATGATTTCACTCTGTTTCATCATCATGAGTAATTTCAGTTTCATATGTCCTTCGTTTCTCCTGTTACATATTATTTTTCAGGGTGCTTCGAGGAAAAGGCAAAAACTTACAAATCAATTCCATTGCCATCTATATTTCTCACTCATATAATCAGTAAACAATGAAATACTAGCAGTACTATTGTTGTACAGTATTATAACATGTGACTTGAATTAATGTCGATCAGATTTCATATTTTAGTAGATTAAAGATGAATTCTAGTCAGGAAGCTCGCAACAATTTTAGCAACCTTTGACAAAAAATCTCCTAGACTTATTTATTTAAATTTGGTACAGCAAAGTTTCATGGTATAGCAAATTAGCTTAAATAGCAAAGAAAACAGACCGAAACAGCTTTTATACAAAGCAGTAACTAACCCGTAGCAGCTTTGCTATGAGGCACTAGACTTTACAGCAATACAGTTGTTTTGGTATGTATCATACTAAGATATGTAACGTAACTCATCCAAACTTTGCTCACAGCTTAGATTTCATAGATTTCATATTATTTTCCACTTGAAGAATACTTGTCTAACAGGCGGCTTGATATCACAAGGTATATGCAGGTAAATTGACATGCTTCACATTCCTTCTCATGATGCAACATTTTGTTAATCATTGTTTCATTAATAAAAACGTCTATGTTGACAAGTCAAATACAGGAAAAGGGGACTACAATTTGCCCCTTAGAGTAATTTTATTTTCAAAATAAATTACAAAAATACTATTCACTGTGTGCTGGAGACAAAATACAGTGTACATGTTTCTGTGTAGACATCTGTCCACGAGAGGTATCATAATCCCTTTTCCTGGCAAAGGTTATATATACTTAAATACAACTCACTGCCTCATGTTTAAAAGTAGCAACTAAGGAAGGTGCTAAAAATGTGATGTACGTTTGAAATTAAGCCATGCCATTGGAAAAAAATTCCGCAGTAACTGACATTTAAGACAGTGCTACCACTTTCCCTATCAATTCAGTCGGTGATGTGATAGAGGACATATGGCTCAGTCCAAAAGCCCAAATCACATGAAAGATACAAGTGGGTGATATTAAATAACAGAAGTATTACATACTAGAAATCTTTTATAATGCTGACACATGCATCATCTTATCAAACTTTCTTTGCACAGCACAACACTTTTTTCAGGTATATATAGTCTTCACTTCCTATGAAGCATTTTCTTAGTATGTTGCAAATACAATTTCTCAATAAATTCCACAGATCAAAAAAGTTGCGATTGAAAAAAAGTCTGATGTTGTTTTTTGTTTATTATTATTATCATCATTATTATTATTATTATTATTATTATTATTATTATTATTACTATTATTTTATGCAATCAGAAGTTAAAAACCCGCCTGTCACACGCCTTAACTCCAGTCAGTGGTTCCTCTATGGACACTTGTGACTCATATGGTAGCACGCCCGTATCTTTCGAGGTAAAACAATGAACTAGTTAATTAAAACTGTAAATCGTCTTGTTTAGGACACGGACATATGTGTTTATTTATCACTTGCTGAATACTTCAAACACCTCGTATTGCTACACATTAAACGGAATGCACTATGCATTAATATCGCTCTGAGACATACCCAATATTGTGAGTGAAATGCTTAATAGTCATGTGCGCCTTTGCTGGATCTCGTCAACTGACAATAATAAGTCAGTCATTGAATCCCAACTTGTAAGACTTGTCATACCTGTAACCATTTTTAACTGCTTTTCACATCAAGAGTTCATCAAGTACAAAATGTTAATATAGTTAGTATTCTAAACTGAAGGGTTTGATTTTCATTCTATCATGATAATAATTCTACATGAAAGACACGAGGAAAAGCGTTCTTTTGATTCGTTGGATTTTGCATTAAGTCTAAAGTTACCCAGAAAATAGCCCAAACAAAGGGGGTTTGTGACATTCGTTGTTAAAAATACTGTCAGTTTGGATATTCAAAAAATGCATTCGAAAATGCCAGCGGCCAAAAGTTCATTTACGAATGCACCAGTTAATCCCAAACTAGCACTTCTGAATGTCCATCTTTATAACAGTCACAGTCCGGTCCACATACCTCTAAAGAGGCTGCTTTGGATTGATTTTCGTCTTGCACTGATATCTTTTGATAGAATCCATGTCGGTGATTACTTTTGGTACGTCCATATGGAATTTGAAGTTTATCAATATTGCTACAAAGAATTTGGAATTTATCAATGTCGCCACGAATCTTTTACACGCTGCAATCAATATATCTACGGTTTACTTAGTTTCACAATCTTTAACTAAAATCAGAATATTAAGATGATCTTTTAAGAATATGTAAGTCGTTATGCAGTTCGATAAATGATTAACTATTCTTTATGGTATTTAGAAAGACTGTTAGACCAAGAGTTTTTCTCAGAATTACGAGTTAGAGAGGTAAAATGACTACTTAATATTACACGAAACTATGTAACTATACATGAAATACGCCTAGTAACATTTAAATAAAGTTCGCAAACAAATATTAGCAAAATATGAAACTCTGTTGAATCAAAACATTTCTTTGATACATATCTTCATCCAGATAGCAAAGGTCCATTGTTATTTCAACTAACAAGGTTATATAAGGATATTGTGCACGTTTAGAATCCTCGAACATCAGTAGTCTTATATTATAAATATATTTTTTTTTAATTTCATACAACTAAGAATTTTAGTGACGGTGGCGAAGAGTAAATTTATATACTCCAGAACAGTTTTTAACATTTCCCTGCAATTTTCAGATGTCATTTAACGTAAAACCTTACAAGCGAAGACATTTCTGTGGTCAGTTGTTATTACTTGATACGCGATTATTCAGAAGTTAAAAATACACACCAAAATGGACTTTCATGTCATACAATGAGCTATAAAGACATTGATTAACTAATAGAGTTCTGCTTCCATACATTTATACTTGTTTGAGAATATGTTGTTGCCGTTCTGATGCATTCCTATAAGGTTTGTTCTAGAGAAGAACGAACACGTTAAAGCAGATAGTTAATTTACCTGTTGTCTTTTTACTGATCAGCAAATGATAACATAAAACCATTTACTTTATAACCTACCAATATGAAACAGGACATATAATGCTAAGTGCTGTATTCCTATTTTTTTCACATTCATTTTATTAAAAGGACGTTCGGTACAATCTATAAATGATAATGGAACTGGAAGTACTTCCCGGGATTTAATATCTGCTGGATGAATCATCCTGCAAAACAGAATTTCAAGAACGAACCATTAGGATGTTTTGTATATAAGTAATATATCAGAGAAATACAAAATATTTTTTTACAATGTGTCATTAATCTATCGAAAAAATGTACTCTTTGCCGTAAGAAGCACTAATGGTCTAAAAGAAAAAAGGTACTATATATGTTTGCCAAGTACGTGTTTGAAAGTGATATTGTGACTTCAAATAGTTCCAATAAGTCACTGCACTTACGTTAAAAAGTAGAGCAATATTATGAAGGAAAAAAGTTCAAAAGTTCGAAACAATACTCATAGATATTTCGGCCCTCCGTTGAGTCACGTTCTCACATTTCTCTACAGAAAATTCATTAGTGCTTGTTTCCAGCCAGATGAGGAAAATCAAGTATAATTGTCAACCGGGTGACCCGAGAAATATATTTGTAAGAGATATTATATAAGATATACATGTAAGATCAAAATTCTCTTCTTACGCTCAGTCAAATATCAAAAAGATCAAAAGTTAGGGTTCAAACAGTTATTCAAGCTTTTCACATGCAGCAGGACAGACTCAGCAGGTTAATGCTTTTAACTACTGGCGATGGTTCTATCTTAGTATTCTTATCAAATCCGAAACTTTTTGTACATTGGGCTGTCACAAGTTTATAGTTTCATTTACGACTAGTGCTCACACGTCAAATGATAAATAGACCTGTCCCAACTGAATTTTGGATAATATCCTTTTCAGAAATTTAACAGGGTTAGGACTACAGAGAAACGGATAGGTTTATGTAGACAATAAATTCTCCATCGCCATTTCTGGATCTCATCAGATGACAAAAATGTCTATGATTCTACATAGGAAAATACAGTAGCTATTGATATGTCAGCGATGCCTCTCCCGTGTTTGTTATTAACTAGCCATCCAGTACACACCCAGAAAAAAGTTAAATGAGATTAAAATTATTTTTATTTTCATGTAATTTGTTACATCAAAGTATCATAAAAAAGGTGCAAAACTTTATCTATAGTCACTTTAAGATTATGATTTTTCTCATGCAATTTAAGCGGCTTGTACAAATATCTATCTATATAAGTATTATCACATCTGAAAGTTATAAAATCAGTCATTGTCATTTTTGTTGTTCGAAATTATAATTAGTTCAGCAGATGCATTTACTAAAAGAAAACAGTTCAAAATAGACTAGTGATTTATTATGTTAATGACTTAAAGGACTGTGAGAGAATGCGACATGAAAACCTTTTAAGCTACCCAGTACCCTGAAATCTGAATCTGAATATATGTGGTAAATTATTTTCTAAAATCATATGCCTCAGCCTACCTTTGAATGCTCAGCTAACACCAAGTAATGAGTTTTTGAAAGACTTTTCAATTCTTTGCTTGCCATTTTGCTCGTCGATAATTCCAAGCTTGTTTTGAAATTATTATTATTATTTCCCTTCTGTCAGTTTTTTACATTCGTACATTCCAGTGTTGTATTACTAAAAGAATCATTTTATAAACTATGAAACTCTTTAAAGCAAAACATAACTTATGTACTCTTCTGGGAGTAAAAATGGAACAGATATTTTTTCAAGAAGGAAAATCGTAATTACTTTTAATAATTATTATCACTAAAACATTTTGTGCACTCAAACAAACCCTGGTCCCCGTGAGTCAAATCACCTCTCATCACTCGAGAATTTTCATTAGCGCTTATTTCCAGTAAGATGACAGCAATATACATAATCAATTTTGAAATTATAAGTCCATCTCTGAACGTTATTTGGTAAAAGTTTAAAGTTTATAAAAAAACACTAAGATTTCCAATAAATAAATAAATAAATAAATAAATAAATAAATAAACTTTTACCAGTAATTAGGCATTAGTGAATTAGTGTTCCAGTCTCAGTATGTGGAGAATAGCATGCTTTAACTGGTGACAATCATAAAGGAGCTTTCAAAAACCCTACATAATATTTCTGCTTTACAAACTGACATCAAAAATACATACGCGTTGTTTCGTCTCTAGCACTTCATCAGGTGATATGAGTTTTCTCGGAAAATAAGAGTAATACTGGGTATCTTCGTCGTATGATATACAATATATATGAGTTTGAGAAAGGTAAAAATTAAGATGCTTTTTATCATTATAGCTGTCCACTTACAGGACATGTGAATAGCTCAATGCATGGAATTTTACATTTCCTAGTATACATTTATCTTTAAAAGCTGAGCATCTGTAAGAGACTTTTCCTTAAGCTTATGAAAGAGATGTTTTCCTCTCACATATGGACGTGTTAATAGTGACGAAAAATGACTAATTTGTTTTTCAGACATTGCTTTACATAGCAAAATATGTAAGTTGTCACTGTAAAGAAGAATGTGTCACCACAAACGTAGTAATATCGAGCCCATGTGAGTCACTTTACTTGTTTTGGTATATTTTATTATCGCTTGTTTTCACCAAGACAACTGAGAACTCTGTCATACTGGGATGGCAAATATTCATCAGATATTCAATAATTAGTACAAACTAAGAAAAAATGTAAAAGCTTTCCAAGTTCAGTGAAAATTACAACTCAGATTAAAGTTTCAAAAACCCTGTCCAAATACACAGCTCCTAGTGTCCTTTCTCACTGCTCAGCCTCCTAACGCCTAGTCGAACTATCCAGCCTTCTACCGTCTTGTATTACTAACAGCCACCTTATGTTTTGTTTCACTGTATAACTCTTAGCGTCCTTTCTCAATACACAGCCTTCTAACGCCTGGTCTAACTACACAGCCCCCTAACGTCTTGTCTCACTTCATAGCCTCCAAACGCCTTGTCTAACTACCCACCCTCCAAACGTCTTGTTACACAAACAACCATCTGTCTCACTACGTAACTCTTAGCGTCCTGTCTCAATACCCTTCCTACTAACGTCTTGTCTTATTATATAACCCATATCGAACTTTACAACCTCTTAATATCATGTCCCATTACATAGCCACTAGTGTCCTATATCACTACATAGTTCCTAGCTCCCAATCTCACTTCCAAGCTTCCTAACGTCCGGTCAAACTAAGAGTCACTTAAAGTCCCGTCTCACTACCCAGCTGTCTAACGTCCTGTCGCATTACATAGCTATTAGCGTTCTATCTCACTACATAGTTCCTAGCACCCTAAACTCCTAACGATCGGTAACACTAGAAGCCAATTAAAGTCTTGTCTCACTACTAAGCCTCCTAACGTCAAGCCTCATTACATAGCCGCCAGCGTCCTTGTTTACAACATAGCTCCTAGCACATTGTCTCACTTTTCAACCTTTTAACATCACACTAAAAGCCACCTTGCGTTCTGTCCCACTAATCAGCTTGCTATCGTCCTGTTTCATTTCTTAAATTTCTGTCTTTCTACTCAGCTTCCTAATGCCCTGCCTTACTACATAATCTCAAGCGCTCTGTCTCACCACTCAGCTTCTTACGTCCTGTCTCACTACTCAGCTTCCTTGCGTCTTACATTTCACTATATGTGTAATTTTCATATCGTATTTTATGGCTGCTAATGTCCTTTTCAACCAATGAGATGCCAAGCGTATGTCTCCACGGGCATCTGCCTAATGTTTTGTCACACTTCAAAACCTCCTATTCTTCTGTCTCATTAAACTGCCTCCTAGCGTTCTACCAAACTACACAGGTTCCTAGTTCCTGTCTCACTACAAATCCTCCTAGCATCCTGTCTCACTACACATCCTCCTAGCATCCTGTCTCACTACACATCCTCCTAGCATCCTGTCTCACTACACATCCTCCTAGCATCCTGTCTCACTACACATCCTCCTAGCATCCTGTCTCACTACACATCCTCCTATTGCCCTGTCTCATTATACAGCCACCTAGCGTCCTGTTTCAGTGCACAGCTTTCTACCACCGTTTTTCACTACACAAACTCCTTTCGCCCTGTCTCACTACACAGCCTCCCCTACACAACCTAAAATCGTTCTGTCTCACTTCACCGCATCATGGCATCCTGTTTCACTACTAAACTCTCCAAGCATCCTGTCTCACTACACAGCCTCCTAGCGCCTGTCTCACTGACCAGCCTCCTAGCGCCCTGTCTCTTACATAGCTCCCTAGCGCCTGTCTCACTATATACCCTTGTAGTAATATGTCTCTTTACACAGCTTCCTAGCTCATGTCTCACTACACATCCTTCTAGTGTTATGTCTCACTACACAGCCTTGTAGTGACCTAGCATCCTGTCTCTTTACACAGCCTTCTTGTGTCCTATATCGTTACACAGCTTCCTAGTGTTCTGTCGCTTAACACAGCCTCCTTGCGTCCTGTCCCTTAACACAGCCTCCTAGCGTCCTGTGTCTTAACACAGCCTCCTAGTGTCCTGTCTCTTTTCACAGCCTCCTGGCGCCTGTCTCACTACACAGTCTCCTAGCGTCATGTCTCATTACACAGCTCCTAGCGTCCTGTCTCTTTAAACAGCCTCCTAGCATCCTGTCTCTTTACACAGTCTCCTAGCACCTGTCTCACTATACAGTTCCTACAGTCCTGTCTCATTACACAACCTCCTAGCGTCCTGTCTCGTTACACAGCCTCCTAGTGTTATGTCTCTTTACACAGCATTCTAGCGTCCTGTCTCGTTACACAGCCTCTTAGCGTCACGTCTCTATAAACAACCTCCTAGTGTTATGTCTCTTTACACAGCATCCTAGCGTCCTGTCTCTTTACACAGCCTCCTAGCGTCACGTCTCTATAAACAACCTTCTAGCGTCCTGTCTCACTACACAGTTCCTATCGTCCTGTCTCATTACACAACGTCCAAGCGTCCTGTCACATTACACAGCCTCCTAGGGTCTGTCTCTTTACACAGCCTCCTAGCTTCCTGTCTAATTACACAGCCTCCTAGGGTCCTGTCTCTTAACACAGCCTGCTAGCGTCCTGTCTCATTACACAGCCTCCTAGGGTCCTGTCTCTTTACACAACCTCCTAGCGTCCTGTCGCATTCAAAGCCTCCTAGGGTCTGTCTCTTTACAAAGCCTCCTAGCGTCCTGTCTCATTACACAGCCTCCTAGGGTCTGTCTTTTTACACAACCTCCTAGCGTCCTGTCTCATTACACAGCCTCCTAGGGTCTGTCTCATTACACAGCCTCCTAGGGTCTGTCTTATTACACAGCCTCCTAGGGTCTGTCTCATTACACAGCCTCCTAGGGTCTGTCTCATTACACAGCCTTCTAGGGTCTGTCTCATTACACAGCCTCCTAGGGTCTGTCTCATTACACAGCCTCCTAGCGTCCTGTCTCATTACACAGCCTCCTAGGGTCTGTCTCTTTACACAACCTCCTAGCGTCCTGTATCATTACACAGTCTCCTAGGGTCTGTCTCTTTACACAACCTCCTAGCGTCCTGTCTCATTACACAGTCTTCTAGGGTCTGTCTCATTACACAGCCTCCTAGCGTCCTGTCTCATTACACAGCCTCCTAGGGTCCTGTCTCATTACACAGCCTCCTAGCGTCCTGCCTCATTACACAGTCTCCTAGCGTCATGTCTCATTACACAGCCTCTTAGTGCCTGTCTCATTATAAAGCTCCTAGCGTCCTGTCCAATTATACAGCTACTAGCGTCTGTCTCATTACACAGCTCCGAGCGTCCTGTCCAATTATACAGCTTCTAGCGTCTGTCTCATTATACAGCTCCTACCGTCCTGTCCAATTATACAGCTACTAGCGTCTGTCTCATTATGCAGCTCCGAGCGTCCTGCCTCATTATACAGCCTCCTAGAGTCATGTCTCATTATACAGCTCCTAGCGTCATGTCTAATTACAGCCTCTTAGTGCCTGTCTCATTGTACAGCTACTAGCGTCCTGTCCAATTATACAGCTACTAGCGTCTGTCTCATTATACAGCTCATAGCGTCCTGCCTCATTACACAGCCTCCTAGCGTCATATCTCTTTATACAGCTCCTAGCGTCCTGTCCAATTACACAGCTACTAGCGTCTGTCTCATTATACAGCTCCCAGCGTCTTGTCCCATTACACAGCCTCCTAGCGTCATGTCTCATTACAAAGCTCCTAGCGTCCTGTCCAATTACACAGCTTCTAGCGTCTGTCTCATTATACAGCTCCCAGCGTCTTGTCCCATTACACGTTCTTAGCGTGTCTCATTACACAGCTCCTATTTTCCTGCCCCATTTGACAGCTCCTAGCGTCCTATCCCATTACACAGCTCCAAGCGTATGTTTTATTACACAGCTCCTAGCTTCCTGTCCCATTACACAGCTCCTAACGTCTGTCTCATTCCACAGTCTCCTAACGTCCTGTCTCATTACACAGCTTCCTAGTGCCTGCCTCACAACACAGCCTCCTAGCATCCTGTTTCACTACACAGCCTCCTAGTGCCTGTTTCACTACACAGCCTCCTAGTGCCTGTCTCACTACACAGCCTCCTAGCGTCATGTCTCTTTACACAGCCTCCTAGTGCTTGTCTCACTACAGAGCCTCCGAGCGTCATGTCTCTTTACACAGCCTCCTAGGGTCTTCCTCTTTACACAACCTCCTAGCGTCATGTCTCTTTACATTGCCACCTAGTACCTGTCTCACTACACAGCCTCCTAGCGTCATGTCTCTTTACACAGCCTTCTAGTGCTTGTCTCACTACACAGCCTCCTAGCGTCATGTCTCTTTACACAGCCTCCTAGTGCCTGTCTCACTACACGGAATCCTTGCGTCATGTCTCATTACACCGCCTCCTAGCGTCCTGTCTAATTACACAGCCTTCTAGGGTCCTGCCTCTTTACACAGCCTCCTAGTGCCTGTCTCACTACACAACCTCCGAGCGTCATGTCTCTTTACACAGCCACCTAGTGCCTGTCTCACAACACAGTCTCCTAGCGTCATGCCTCACTACACAGTCTCCTAACGTCCTGTCTCACTACACAGCCTTGTAGTGACCTAGCATCCTGTCTCTTTACACAGCCTTCTTGTGTCCTATATCGTTACACAGCTTCCTAGTGTTCTGTCGCTTAACACAGCCTCCTTGCGTCCTGTCCCTTAACACAGCCTGCTAGCGTCCTGTGTCTTAACACAGCCTCCTAGTGTCCTGTCTCTTTTCACAGCCTCCTGGCGCCTGTCTCACTACACAGTCTCCTAGCGTCATGTCTCATTACACAGCTCCTAGCGTCCTGTCTCTTTAAACAGCCTCCTAGCATCCTGTCTCTTTACACAGTCTCCTAGCACCTGTCTCACTAAACAGTTCCTACAGTCCTGTCTCATTACACAACCTCCTAGCGTCCTGTCTCGTTACACAGCCTCCTAGTGTTATGTCTCTTTACACAGCATCCTAGCGTCCTGTCTCGTTACACAGCCTCTTAGCGTCACGTCTCTATAAACAACCTCCTAGTGTTATGTCTCTTTACACAGCATCCTAGCGTCCTGTCTCTTTACACAGCCTCCTAGCGTCACGTCTCTATAAACAACCTTCTAGCGCCCTGTCTCACTACACAGTTCCTATCGTCCTGTCTCATTACACAACGTCCAAGCGTCCTGTCACATTACACAGCCTCCTAGGGTCTGTCTCTTTACACAGCCTCCTAGCTTCCTGTCTAATTACACAGCCTCCTAGGGTCCTGTCTCTTAACACAGCCTGCTAGCGTCCTGTCTCATTACACAGCCTCCTAGGGTCATGTCTCTTTACACAGCCTCCTAGGGTCTTCCTCTTTACACAACCTCCTAGCGTCATGTCTCTTTACATTGCCACCTAGTACCTGTCTCACTACACAGCCTCCTAGCGTCATGTCTCTTTACACAGCCTTCTAGTGCTTGTCTCACTACACAGCCTCCTAGCGTCATGTCTCTTTACACAGCCTCCTAGTGCCTGTCTCACTACACGGAATCCTTGCGTCATGTCTCATTACACAGCCTCCTAGCGTCCTGTCTAATTACACAGCCTTCTAGGGTCCTGCCTCTTTACACAGCCTCCTAGTGCCTGTCTCACTACACAACCTCCGAGCGTCATGTCTCTTTACACAGCCACCTAGTGCCTGTCTCACAA
Organism: Cyclina sinensis; assembly: GCA_012932295.1. Classification (NCBI taxonomy): domain Eukaryota; kingdom Metazoa; phylum Mollusca; class Bivalvia; order Venerida; family Veneridae; genus Cyclina; species Cyclina sinensis. The sequence continues at coordinate 3,438,099 of JAAONU010000011.1, forward strand.
CACAGCCTCCTAGCGTCATGCCTCACTACACAGTCTCCTAACGTCCTGTCTCACTACACAGCCTTGTAGTGACCTAGCATCCTGTCTCTTTACACAGCCTTCTTGTGTCCTATATCGTTACACAGCTTCCTAGTGTTCTGTCGCTTAACACAGCCTCCTTGCGTCCTGTCCCTTAACACAGCCTCCTAGCGTCCTGTGTCTTAACACAGCCTCCTAGTGTCCTGTCTCTTTTCACAGCCTCCTGGCGCCTGTCTCACTACACAGTCTCCTAGCGTCATGTCTCATTACACAGCTCCTAGCGTCCTGTCTCTTTAAACAGCCTCCTAGCATCCTGTCTCTTTACACAGTCTCCTAGCACCTGTCTCACTAAACAGTCTCCTAACGTCCTGTCTCACTACACAGCCTTGACTCCTAGGGTCTTCCTCTTTACACAACCTCCTAGCGTCATGTCTCTTTACATTGCCACCTAGTACCTGTCTCACTACACAGCCTCCTAGCGTCATGTCTCTTTACACAGCCTTCTAGTGCTTGTCTCACTACACAGCCTCCTAGCGTCATGTCTCTTTACACAGCCTCCTAGTGCCTGTCTCACTACACGGAATCCTTGCGCCATGTCTCATTACACAGCCTCCTAGCGTCCTGTCTAATTACACAGCCTTCTAGGGTCCTGCCTCTTTACACAGCCTCCTAGTGCCTGTCTCACTACACAACCTCCGAGCGTCATGTCTCTTTACACAGCCACCTAGTGCCTGTCTCACAACACAGCCTCCTAGCGTCATGCCTCACTACACAGTCTCCTAACGTCCTGTCTCACTACACAGCCTTGTAGTGACCTAGCATCCTGTCTCTTTACACAGCCTTCTTGTGTCCTATATCGTTACACAGCTTCCTAGTGTTCTGTCGCTTAACACAGCCTCCTTGCGTCCTGTCCCTTAACACAGCCTCCTAGCGTCCTGTGTCTTAACACAGCCTCCTAGTGTCCTGTCTCTTTTCACAGCCTCCTGGCGCCTGTCTCACTACACAGTCTCCTAGCGTCATGTCTTATTACACAGCTCCTAGCGTCCTGTCTCTTTAAACAGCCTCCTAGCATCCTGTCTCTTTACACAGTCTCCTAGCACCTGTCTCACTAAACAGTCTCCTAACGTCCTGTCTCACTACACAGCCTTGACTCCTAGGGTCTTCCTCTTTACACAACCTCCTAGCGTCATGTCTCTTTACATTGCCACCTAGTACCTGTCTCACTACACAGCCTCCTAGCGTCATGTCTCTTTACACAGCCTTCTAGTGCTTGTCTCACTACACAGCCTCCTAGCGTCATGTCTCTTTACACAGCCTCCTAGTGCCTGTCTCACTACACGGAATCCTTGCGTCATGTCTCATTACACAGCCTCCTAGCGTCCTGTCTAATTACACAGCCTTCTAGGGTCCTGCCTCTTTACACAGCCTCCTAGTGCCTGTCTCACTACACAACCTCCGAGCGTCATGTCTCTTTACACAGCCACCTAGTGCCTGTCTCACAACACAGCCTCCTAGCGTCATGCCTCACTACACAGTCTCCTAACGTCCTGTCTCACTACACAGCTTCCTAGAGCCTGTCTCATTACACAGCCTCCTAGCGTCCTGTCTCTTTACACAGCCACCTAGTGTCTGTCTCACTACACAACCTCCGAGCGTCATGTCTCTTTACACAGCCACCTAGTGCCTGTCTCACAACACAGCCTCCTAGCATCATGGCTCACTACACAGTCACCTAACATCCTGTCTCAGTACACAGCTGCCTCCTAGCGTCATGCCTCACTACACAGTCACCTAACGTCCTGTCTCACTACACAGCTTCCTAGAGCCTGTTTCACTACACAGCCTCCTAGCGTCCTGTCTCTTTACACAGCCACCTAGTGCCTGTCTCACAAAACAGCCTCCTAGCATCATGTCTCACTACACAGACTCCTAACGTCCTGTCTCACTACATAGCCTCCTAGCGTCATGTCTCACTACACAGTCTCCTAACGTCCTGTCTCACTACATAGTCTTCTAACGTCCTGTGTCACTACACAGTCTACTAACGTCCTGTCTCACTACACAGCCTCCTAACGTCCTGTCTCACTACACGGTCTCCTAACGTCATGACTCACTACACAGCCTCCTAACGTTCTGTCTCACTACACAGAGTCCTAACGTCATGTCTCACTACACAGTCTCCTAACGTCCTGTGTCACTACACAGTCTTCTAACGTCCTGTGTCACTACACAGTCTTCTAACGTCCTGTCTCACTACACGGTCTCCTAACGTCCTGTCTCACTACACAGTCTTCTAACGTCCTGTGTCACTACACAGTCTTCTAACGTCCTGTGTCACTACACCGTCTTCTAACGTCCTGTCTCACTACACGGTCTCCTAACGTCCTGTCTCACTACACAGTCTCCTAACGTCCTGTCTCACTACACAGCCTCCTAACGTCATGACTCACTACACAGACTCCTAAAGTCCTGTCTCACTACACAGCCTCCTAGCGTCATGTCTCACTACACAGTCTCCTAACGTTCTGTCTCACTACACAGACTCCTAACGTCCTATCTCACTACACAGACTCCTAACGTCCTGTCTCACTTCACAGCCTCCTAACGTCCTGTCTCACTTCACAGCCTCCTAACGTCATGTCTCACTTCACAGCCTCCTAACGTCATGTCTCACTACACAGTCTCCTAACGTCCTGTCTCACTATACAGTCTCCTAGCGTCCTGTCTCATTACACAGCTCCGAGTGTTATCTCTCATTACACAGCTCCGAGCGTTAAGTCTCATTACACAGCCCCCCTAGCGTCCTGTCCAGTTACACAACCTCCTGGCGTCCTGTCCCATTACACAGCTCTGAGCGTTATGTCTCATTACAAAGTCTCCTAGCGCCTGTCTCACTACACAGCCCCCTCTCGTCCTGTCCAATTACACAACCTCCTAGCGTCCTGTCTCTTTACACAGCTCCTAGCGTCTTGTCCAATTACACAACTTCCTAGCGTCCTGTCTCATTACACAGTTTCCTAGTGTTATGTCTCTTTACCCAGCCTCCGAGTCCCTGTCTCATTCCACAGCCCCCTAGCGTCCTGTCCAATTACACAACCTCCTAGCGTTCTGTCTCTTTACACAGTCTCATAGTGTTATGTCCTTTTTCCCAGCCTACTAGCGCTTGTCTCACTTCACAGCCTCCAAGTGTCTTGTCCAATTACACAGCTCCTAGTGTCCTGTCTCATTTCACAGTCTTCTAGTGTTACGTCTCTTTACCCAGCCTCCGAGTCCCTGTCTCTTTAAACAGCCTCCCAGCGCCTGTCTCACTACACAGCCCTCTAGCGCCCTTTCTCATTACACTACCTCTTTGTGTACGTTTTAATCTTAGTCCCCCGTGATGGCTAGGAAGACAAGCAGTTAAAACTAAATCAATTTAATCTTAGAAATGTGCTGAAACAGTCATATCAAAGGAAATGACAATTATACATTCTCTTTACTTGCTGTGAACCCCCAAATTATAATTTACAAATTAAAGCTGCAAGTTAATACGGATGAAAACAAAATCTGCCTTGTGTGTTCTAAGTTAATACTTGTAACACGCGAACTACCGTAGAGGAGTATAAACATTTGGTTTATTAACTTAAGAGATAAATGTTAATTGCCTTTTTATCTTAATTATGTGTATATGTGTACATTTGTTAATGTTATCAATCAAGAACTCACAAAATGCCAAATTTTGCAAATCTTGCACGTACCATACTCCCTTATGTACCATCGGCTCAGTGACACATTAGTGACTACTTTTGAAAATGAGATACTGAATAAAATGTGTATTGCAGCATGTTTCATGCAAAGGGCCTCATTATACGGTTTCACATACACGCGCTAGCTTCAAATTGTTGTACTTCAGAATAAAACAACTTATTTAATGAATGCATTCCCTGTTCATGATGTTTCTGGAGACGCCACGTTTGAAGAAATGGTTTGTGCCTACATGTGTGTGTTTTCTATACTTGTACTTAAAATAGTGAGTTGATGATTCTGTAGGAATCAGTGTACATTTTTTAATAGACTTGTTTTCTCACGTTTTTCTGTCCGTTGACTTGGATAACAAAGAGTTTCAAACGAGACAGCAAATTGTGCTAACAAATTCTTTGCAGTTTGCTTGAAAAGTATTGTGACTAACTTACAAACATGTCGCCAGTCAATGGTTTATATAGATTTTTTCTTAGCACTTAGGAGTATCATCAAAATCTGTTTTGTTATGTCGTAGATGTATTTTCCATAACATCAATGTTTCAATAATTCACTCGGCCATGTACGAGTAAAACCCATACATATAAAACTACACAGAGTGTTGATCATAGGATTTCATTATTAATGCCTGGGTTTTAGATATTCCTGGAAACCATTTCTCTTATACATACATTTATTTTCCCATGAATATCACACACTGCAGTAAAACACTGAATCAGAATCACTACCGTAAACTACACATACCAGTCTTACACGCTCGAGTGCTGTTAGCTTTTTTGAAAGCTTAATTTGTCACAAAAATATGGTTATAGATGTTGCTGCAATCTCCGCTTATTTGCAGTCATTGCTCATGCAAAGCATTCCCTCGGGAAGCTTATGACTTTTTCAAACCAATAAAAGTGACTAATCTTGTACACGCGACATTTGTTTTCTCTTAAATATTGTTACAGTGGAACTTGTAAAATATGCTTTTGAAGTTAGAAATTGCACGCTACTAAAAATGAGATATAAATTTTGTACAAATAGCCTGTTGTAGACAGATAATAAACTTTACAAAATTTATGAAATCCCAAAGCGGTAATTGTTCTTTTTTTGTTTTAAATTTAAGTGCAAGTTCTGTACAGTGTCCCTTTGTTCATGTGCACGGGCGATTACATAACGCCATTTGTCTTTTACCCGAGGGGCTTGCACGGGCTTTGCACATATAACAAATTCTCTTTTTTCCTAGAAGTCGTATGGTATTTGTAATTGTCTGTAATTTGTTAAAGTTGTATCAAGTGGAAACTGGTTAATGTTACTTTTATTAAACTTATCTAGATTACAAATTATAGCATTGTTAGTTTTGTTTCCTAGTCAATCTAACATTTCTATAGATACTGTATGTTGATAAGACAGTACTTTGCGAGCTAGGAACAACCTCACGGAAATTTGTTTCAAGTTCGTTAACTATTTAGCAGTTGTGACACGATTATGTTTCTTGACCATAATATACAATGTACCTCACAATATGTATGCCCTTTAATGGAAATACTTGTTTCTATCTTTCTGATCTCGATATGACAATGCCGTTTTTAAAGTCAGTTCTTGCTTAGGCAGCCGACATTTCCGGAAGAAAATGAAATTAAAGAAATGAAACAAATTGCATCATACATATATGACACATATAAGCTGCCTTTGGAAACTGGAAGTTTTTGTTATACAGGAAAGCAGTTGAAAATATATTACAGTATCGTAATTATTACATGTTTGTATATCAAAGCCAAACGGAAGAAATGAAGAGCTAAACTTTCTTGCCAGATCTGAGACAGTGGAGTTTATGAGTAACAAGAGACATCGTGTCTGAACTGTGAATCACACCCCATATTAATACGATTGCTTCCTTAATTCCTAACTTATCCTTATCAAGGCAATCTCCTGGCAAGTTTGCACATGTGACCCTAATATAATCTTCTTATTACCAAGAAACACACCAATTTCCGTCTAACCTTTAAATATTGGATAAATACTCCAAGAAAAAGACAAACAATATGTTCTATTTACAGTTGCATGAGTCAAACATTAAAGGCGAACCAGTTGGCTTCCGCTTGAAAGCAGATATTTTACTCAAAACTACCATGTTATCAGAACACTGCAAAAAACAGATTTCCTATATTGAGTTAACTTTTCTGCACTTATTTTTTTACTGTTTATTTTGAGAAAGGGTTTGGAATTAATGTTATTGTCGTTGTCATCGTTTCCATTTTAACACTCAGGACGAATGTTGGCCTTGAATGACAGAGAACTAGGTTTCACGAACTTTTTTGGTCAGATGTTACACATAATACGAACCGATCAACCGTTCATTTCTGTAAACGGTAGTATTTATCAGTCTAACATTAACAGACTGAGCACAGAAATTTTAATATTTAAATTTACGCCTTTGATACTCCCGTTAAACGGCGACTAGACTGGTATGAACGCAACTTCTCGCACAGGATTTGAATTATTTGAATCCAATTAACACGATAATGATCATGTAGGCGTGCACAAATGATAAAATTTTGATTTTAACATCTCCTAGAAGTTGCAGCCTTTTGTCAAGTACACTTAAATATAGTTATTATATATGAAGTTCTTTTGGTGCATTCTTCATATAGTTTTTGAAGGATTTTTTATTTCATTCCTAAGAGTTTTATCATGAACTCTACTTCTGATCTTTGGGTTCGCCCATACATAATTTCCACTGTTTTTGCGTCCGCCTCTCAGCATAGTCGTATGGATGCTTATTGATAAATTGATAACAGGGGTTTAATGCTGAGACAAGATATTGGTTGTTCTTTTGAGTGCAAGCAGATTACTTTGTCATTCTTAAAAAATAACACCTTTTAGACTTTTCCTTCAGACGTATTGTGATTTTGTTGTTGTTGTTGTTTCTGTTGTAGTTTTCATTAGAATCAAAGTTGAGTTGACAATGTATAAGATAATCGTTTCGTCGAAGAGCAATTTAAAGACAGTGAAGAAAAAACTGATAACAGGTGCTTATTTAAGTGGATTTTAAAATGGCATATATGGAGCGCATATTATTAAATATTTAGTTCAGTTTATTGGACAAATTCAAAATACGATTGTTACCTAAGGTAATCGTAATTTGAATTTGCTCAATAAATGTAACCTTTAATAATAATGAATGGTTTGTAAATTAAATACAAGTTAACCATTCCATCCGGATGCGTAATCGTTAATTAATCCACTTAAAAGTAAATTATTCATCGATTATTAAATCCTTTATCCATCATTACTGTCAAAACTAATTTGTTTGCCATTTTGAAATGAAAATTTGTCTCACAATTTATGACTTCATAAAAATGAAAAATGTCGTTTTTTTTTTCTAAATTTGGTCTCAAAATTTTGAAATATATGTATAACGTGTGAAATAACTTTCTTGATTGGTTAAATTCATAATAACTGTTAACAAATGAAATGCACATTGCAACGGTGACTAAATGCATACTTTTCGCCTAGTGACTTTTAGTACACTTGTGCAATGTAAATTTTAATTTAAAATAAATTATATGCGCAGTATTATAAATGATTAATCTATTATGGCATTATTTTAATATCAAACAGTGATTAAAATTTCATAAATGAATGTAAAACAAAACCTCTAAGTATCATTCTTTGTAATTATTTGTGCAAACAAGCATTTTAATTGCACAAAATATGAATGGTGCAGAGGCTAATTAGGAATAATCTAACAGTCTCGAATTTCTAATTAACCCACAGACATTTAAAAACCAAAAAGTAACTGCCTTGTATTAAAGAGACAGAAAATGAACAAAGGAAACAAGGGTTCCCTACAGTGACTCAGCCCCTTCTTGAGAGCTCGAGTCAAACGTTGACTCACGCCCTTTGTTTTCCTTGATCTCGCACGCTGTGTGAAAACATTCAAAGTATTCCGAACATGATTCACATAGTGGAAGGGTGAAGTTCTAACGAGCGAGATTTTTTTTTTATTAATAATAATGACACTGTGAAGTTATAATTGTTATTTATGCCCTCTGCACTTGGGACTTGAGTAAATAGGGGCAGTTGTCTGAACGAGTGTCTGTATGGGTCAATCTGAGAAAATAACTGCGAGGAAATGATTAACCTGCAGTAAAAACTGGCCTCAAGCACTGTGTCCAATACTTGATATTTGATTAATACAAGTACTGAATATTTGAGATAGGGTGATGATTAATGCGCGAACAATGCACAAGCTGACCACTCATACTGGACAGCAACAACAGATATTGGGAAACAGCTTTATTTTGTGGATTGTTTGAATCCTGAACTAAAATAATATGTACCATATATTTTCCAGACTCATTCAAAATCAGAGGAAATACTGACAAAATTCATATGTAATCATAAAGACATAAGTAAGAAAAACAAATTAAAGAGTATTGCATTATTTTTAAGTAAGGATCAATGTTCTTCAATCAATCAAATACTTTATTCACAAGGTATCATTACAATATATAATGGGCTTTTACAAAATATTATTTCCAATATAAGTGTTCAGGTTGTGAAGTCCTGAAAAATAAATACATTTTAAACATTATTTCGATTTTAGGCAGTAAACGATTAATTTGATAATAAACATTTTAAGGGTGTGTGGGATCAGGTGAAAATATGTTAGCACCCACGGATTTTAACTGTTATACATGTAATTACAAATATTATAGTAGTGTGGGACACAATTGGTAAGTGCACAATACTTTATTACGCGTTTTTTTTTCTTTTTTTTTTTTTTTTTGTTTACTATGAAAAAAAGCTGTAAGGCGGCTTTTGTGAATGAAGGCTACGTGCAATTTGAGCTAATTGCGCAATAATATTCAGTTGCTAAGACAACCTGCGCATATTTCGCATTCAATTTGGATATGTTTATTTTATATTTCTTAAAATTTAGGCTGAGACGGTTAAAGATAAATCTGACATTTTTAAAAAGTAGTTTAGTCTAAGTACTACGTCTAAAAACAGAAGATAGTTTCACTCCATTCGCTTGTTGTCTTATTTACTGTATGATTAATTGCCATGGGTTATAATTTAAACGAATGATTAGTAAACTTTAAGTAGAAGTATTTCTTTTGAAAATATTGACTTAAGCATTTTTGCATCATCAGCTGTCTGTTTTCCGTTTCATGTGAGACTATACTACAAGAGCTATGTTTCACCGGGAGGAACATTTGAGTATCACTTGAACATCACCATCCGTTTTGCCAATGTCTAATTCCATGTTAGCAATTAATAATTGAATTTTTTATATCTTTTCTAATGAGTCATTTGTGATTCTCAAGATTTCCCGCCAGTCTTGTTTCTGGTTGGTTAGTGGAGTACGCGCGCGTGCGATATGGTTTAACTTTGATTGGCTGAAATGGAGTTAGATTTAATTGCCCGTTCCCATAATGCCCATCTGTCAGTAGAAAACATCTAAAAGACCTCAGTATTGTCACCGTGGGATTAGCAACCCTTGGTGTATCAAAGCAAGAAAACAGATGTTGAAGGCAGCGGGTCAAGAATTCCATCAAATTCTGTAGAAGTGACTCACTTTCGCAATTTTTCTTTCAAGAGCATGGACACTTATCTTACGGAGTCGCCTAGGCTGAGATCAAAATGCATACATGGACTTTGAATAATTACAAACTATAGATATATGAAGTAAAAAAAAATCAAAACTGCACAAAGTTTAATTAAATTCATTAATAGCCTTAAGTCACATGTTACAGTATATATTTTTTATTCAAATGCGGTATGTAAGAGTAAAAATAATTGAATCCGGATTTGTGTACAGGGCGTCGCTAAAATAGTTCGTCGATGAGCTGGAAAATCACCACGTTTATTAGTTAAACTATCGTCTGTTGAAACTATTTTCATTACAACAATATTGAAAGCATAGCTCATAATTTGGACTATTTAAAAGACAGACATTAATTTTCACAGGGAAACAAAAGAATTCATGAGGGCATTCAGAAGTGATCTTTTGATCATGTATTTATATTAGAAATACGGAGAAAATAGGAAACATTTTTACACCTGACGCTTGTCATAAACTAAAATTTATTTGTGTCCCCTAGATTAATTGATAATTGGGTAAGTCGTGCAGACAAAGCAGAGACCTGAATGAATGGTTTTGGGTAGGGACAGCTCCGAAACTCGGCTTAACCTCTCCCGAGTAATGTAACAGCGACAGTTGTAAATGTAAGTAATATTTGATTGTGATTTTTGTTCTATTCCTTTTGAAAATTCTGCACGTGTCTGTGCACGTGTGCTGTGAATCGCTCACAAACCTCATCATGGACTCATCGTAGTCAATCAAGTTGATGATCGACTGATTGACTTTAAAAGAATGAAACTGAAAAAGATACTTTTGTTTAAAAAAATGTTTTTGTTTTTTTTTTGGGGGGGGGAGGGGGGGAGGGGTGATATGATTATGAAAGTACATGTAATCTAAATTTGATACGATTCATGGCATAATATTACAATAATACAGACTTATCTACTGTGTACATAACCTTTGTTGCATTGTATAACTGAGATATATACCAGACAGACTTTGAATTTATTAGGACAGAAATGCACAAGTTTCGATAACAATTCTAACAGTCGGCCAGCACTGTGAATGATGTGAGTACTGAGTACTTTATTATAAAAAGATGAGTTACTAACACAACTTTTTCTGTTGAGAATACAATACTCAGAATAAGGTAATAAAGAGAAAAAATCAATAACTTTGTACACTCTATAGATGAAGACGACAGTGAACATCATTCGCAAATAGAAAATTTTCCCGCCGTCTGTCGTCAGTCTGTGGTGAAGAAGAAACGCCATCTAATGATAAGAGCACGTGTTGTTTTGAAGGTTAGTATTGTCACAAATGATTTTATCATGATATTCTAGTTTTAATTTAGATAGCTTCTGCTGTCTGTAGCTGAATATAGGAAACGACGTGTGAATTATCTCAGATGATCCGTGAAAGTGATATCTTATTGATCAATAACCTAAATAGACTATTTGTTATACAGTTTGTTCGCCAGTTCCGAATGATTCCGAATATTATTTCCCCAAAAGTAGGTCATCCGTAAGCGAAAGTAGTCAGCTGTGTTCTTGCACGTGTATTAACTTAAATGTTGTACTAGGTTTGATGAAATTGTTCTTTAATGTAGTTAAATGTCCCAATCAAATGTGAAGGGGTTCTTACATGAGATAAAACAAAATGGCTGAAAATGTCAAGTTGAAAACTTGATTTTAACTTACCAGATACGCTTGGAGAGGATTTGAAAATTTTATGGTCCTGAATTTTTGTCAGATTAATAGCAACACATGCTCTAAAGTTTAATCATTACCGTCAATTTATTCAAATGAAAATTAGATCATAACGTTAGGAGGTACATTTAGCTATTTCCGACGGATTTGGGTACAACTTTTTTCAAGAGGTGCCATATGGGGAACACCATTTATTTATTTATTTTTTTATCATATTGACATGATTTACATGGGTCATGCTTTTATCTTTCTCCATGCATGCTATGTCCATCACAGTTTTTTTATTCATGATTTGGCTGTTTTTCAGGTGGTAATACACTTCAAATAGTGATAACCTTTTATAACCCTGTTTTCGATTTTAATACAAGATATGACGTAAATTTTTTATTCTGTGTTAATTTTTGTGGACTGTTGTATGTCTGTTACTGTTTACAGATGTACCGGAAATTTCCCCATGGGAAGCCTCTTTACGTATTTTCACGGAAGTGTTAAAAAATGATGTCCGCCGAAACCGGTGAACGTGCTTCGGAACTGGTGAAATAGGTCCATATGAAATCAAGAACGGCAGCGTTATAAGTTAATTAAACTTTGAGTAAATATTTAACGAAGTTCAAGTTAAGGCTTGTGTCATACTATATGTACAATAATGTTTTCTTTCTTCTGCACTTTGATGTAATTTGACCGACTTATGTAAAAAGTGCGGCGAAACTGGCGAACAAACTGTACTGTCTGTTTTTGTAAGGGAGAAAACTACTGTTTGTTAGTGCAAACTAAGTACTGGATATTTACTGTTACTTTCACTGATAGTGTGTATAAGCTGTACGTTGCGTTATGTTATGCAAAGGATAAAGGTCAAAGTCAAGCTTTTTCAGATACGGACTACCTTCAATAATAAAAGTATTCATTTCAAATAGATGGGGTAGCCTACTACGCTCGTACAATAAACACGATTTTTTTTCAAAGAAAAATAACGTACGATGAAAAAATATTTTGCAGTGTAAAGGAGTGACGTATGAGTTGTATTAAGTATATATTGTAGTCAGTGAATCTAAATAACAACCATAGTTAAAAACAACATAAAAAGATTATTTTTTTAAATAATTTAATTTTTTTTTTAATCTACGCCTTCTCGTTTTTAAATAATTTAATATTTTTTTAAATCTACGCCTTCTCGTTTTTAAATAATTTACTATTTTTTTAATCTAGGCCTATTCGTTTTTTTAGAATTCATTGATTCACAAAAGGCCTTTAAAGAATATAGCGAAAATGGGAGAAGTTCTGATGCCACTTGAAGCTGCAAGGTTGATAGCAGAGGGTAGTAAAGATGTTACAATTAACGACAATGGTGTCCAAAAGGTGGCGAAATTCATGGCAGACTGCATTAAGTCCGGAACGTTTAGTATCAAAAGTTGGAAAGAACACGAACTTAATCCTAGAACAATGAACAAGAGCGCACTTGATTGGATATTTGTAGCAGATACACTGAATTTTTCATTCTGGTCAGCAGACGAGAGTAAGAAGTACATGGTCAGGTATAGAGACATTGAATATACCGGATACTGGTCACTTTGTGCTGCAATGAATAGAGCAATAGATGAAGGTATGACATTCTTATACACCCATGACAATAATGTTATCCAAGGCACTCGAGTCTGCGGCGTAGGTTGCTACAAACGGAGGAGTTAGCTGTCTAAGTTTTATTATCGTCGGTACCGGTTCCCAGATAACTGACGCCCCTATTTTAGGTTTTGAGGGGATCGTGCAGTTTAAAGAAAGCATTCCGTACCTGGTTCTTTACCATGTCCAGTGTATAGCACTTATAACTGGGACCTCGGTTTAATCTCTCATCGGAAAGGTTAGTGATAGAAGTGTAGGAGCGGGGGGATCGAACTGGCGACCCCTGGATTACAAGTCCATCGCGTTACCACTTGACTACTGTCCACTCCGACGGAAGATTTAGAGGTTCGCTCAAGTTCATTCCTGTCAGGTAACTTAAAATGCACACGAATTACAGTGTTAATACTTGACACACCTGATTTTAACTTAAATAACCTAACCCATCTGATAAAAGACTCACAACTAATTCATCGGTTGTTATCATCATCTAAAACCAAACAACTACAATGTCGCCATTGAAATTTTACTAAAAAAATGTTGACACTATTTAAAAAATTAATTTAACGTTACAGGAATACCATTAACTGATCCAAATTATTATGCAAACATAACAAAGGAACAGCTGTCTCATATTTTACGATCTGACTCCGGGGAACCCATCCCAATGTTTGAGGAACGCCTGGCGGTACTGAGAGAAGCTGGTCAGGTTCTACTGGCCAAGTATGGTGGCGACTTTGCCAGCGTCATAAAACAGTGCGAAAAGAGTGCTCAAGTCTTGTTAAAACTGGTGGTTAAAGACTTCAGTTCATACAGGTTTGAATCTATTTAGAACTGTATGTACAATGATTGACAATGTTTATTTCTACTTGCATTACTACCACGAAGACAATAGTCATTGCAACAATTAGAGTTAAAGAGATTTGGTGAAAAGAATATTTAATTATAAAAAAATAGTCTAATATAAAGAACGTTACAATAAGGAAAACATCATCATTATCCTTCAGCAATAGTTCCTCTTTTGACAGAGATGACCTTTACCGATATAACCTTTACAAATTTACGCGTTTCTTTGTCTTTTATGGGTACACATTTTCCTCTCTAGTAAATTTTCCCTGGTACAAGAATTGTTTTCCTTTACATTATGTTAGGCCAATAATTTGTTTTAAACACGGACTTAAAAAAAAAAAACACGGAAAAATGGTTGCACTTGATTTCAGAGATGAAACGGAGTTTGGTGGAAAGACAGTAGCTATCTATAAAAGGGTACAGATTCTTATAGCGGACATCTGGGCGTGTTTTGAAGGTCAAGGTTATGGGGAATTCCATGATATAGACACGATAACAATGTTCGCAGATTACCGTATTCCACAAGCTTTAGTCTACTTTGGGGCATTACAGTACTCAGAGACCTTGTTAGAATACTTGAGAAAAGACCGTCTTATGAAATCAGGTATGGATGTTTAATGTAGAAGACAGGTTTATTTTTAATTGCTTATTACTGGCTTGAAGAACAAAGTGTTTTCATACAAATGTCGATCTACAAAACTAAAGATCTGATTTTGTTGCCAATTTCAATATATTCTTTCACTTGAAACTCATGGTCAAATATAGATCAATTTTAGTCTTGCATTGACAAAGCATAAAGAAGTTTTCAGTCATGTCCCGTTTTCTTGAGAACAGGTTTCTTTTGACTGCCGATTTTATCTTAGTATCAAACCCACAATGAATATATATTCTTCAGCATTATGATTTTTAGTCCTTAGCTGTTGATATTCTGCTAAACAGAGTAAATAATTAATAGACACTTTTCATAAATATTAGTACAACTGTGTCATATTTTGGAAAGGATTATGTATTTGAGTGAACTTGCTGCATTTTATTTGTCCATGTTGTCTATTTGACTATCCAGCGACACTGGTAATATACAACAATATTTCAGGAGACCGTTACGAGGTGGAGATCCGGGGGTGTAGTATATGGGCTACAGAACTGATCAACTTAGAGACGAGAAAGATTCTAAATGCCGACGACGACAAGAACCTTTTGATAAACTCGATACTTATTGATCATTATTTATGGGACTACCGACGAGATAATGCCGACAAAATGAAGGACATACCATTTCACAAAATCCGGTGTATCTATTACTAAACTTGAAATTCTAACGTCTAGATGCATAAACACTTTCATATATGTCTCAGTTTTCTAATATAAAAACTACAGTTTCACTTACTAAACATATGGTAAAATTACAGGATTTACACACGTGTTACAGCTAGGCTTCTAACACATATTCCTTCTATTCAAACAGCTGTGTATAACCACATCTTTACCAATATGTAAGAAGCATGAACGGTTTCACCAATTTGATGAAATATTAACTATAAAATGCAAATAAGCTATGGTCATGTTGGCAGTCACAGGACACTTGGCAGATCTAAATTCAGTACAGACATAACAAATGTCTAATGTCTGTTATATATTTTGATCCATATGAGAACAGTTGTAAAGGGTAAATCTTGAATTTTTTTTTTAAATTTTTATCTTTGCAAGTGAAACTGGACTTTACTGCAAAAATACACTATGATAGTCATGGTTTCCATTTCAATGTTAGTCTACACAAACTCTGTGTTTGGTCCGTTTCGTCAGTGCAAACATTACTGAAATGGAAGTATCAAGATACAAATCGACAATGCCAAGCTCCAAGACAAGAAACTCAAATAAAATTGCAAATACGAATGAAATTTTGAGTCGTCTTTTTTCATGAATTGTATTCATTTTCATCAACAATGGGACAACATGATGGAGTCAATCATAAAACAACGGACGTAGTTTGAATTATGTTCACCAAAGAGCACTTGAATTAACATTTGTCTTACTATACATGTTCTACTAATGACTTGACTTTCCTTAACCTTTTCACAAACTTTTATATCATATGAAGATCCCAAACATGGAACACTGACAACTAATTATACATTTCAATTTAACAAAGACAACATGTATAGTTTTTAACCTACCTGCAAGGAAAGACTTGTACAACTGTTCTTTTGCAACTACATTTACAAATTCATCAACAAAATATTTAATGACAATAAAAGCACAAATACATTTTAAAATGTTACCTTACATTTATCAAACATTATTTTCTTCACATATACAACAGTATTCTCTTGGTCCCTAAAATTTCTGGGGAAATTGGTTTTGTCCAACTAATGCCTAAGTACAATACTATGGTAGAACCTACTTCATTTATACAATGTATTTCTAACTTAGTACTGCACAAAGCCACAGATATTAGTGCGATGCCTTTTGATTATTATGACTAACAGACAGCCTAACCTTCATGATCTTGGCCACTGACTTAGTGAGAAAATTATGAAACTAGTTCAAACAGCAATGAGTAAGTTAATGTGAGAAATCCATATCTTTGTAATGAAATAATAGTGATGTTTCGGTAGTTCAGTGTTCTTGTCCCATATGATGTATATACACTGAAACACTTGGTTTCAAACAACAGTACATTTTCAACAAATATTGCACTTATACAAGTTTACTGATCACAACAGGACCTGTATATATTAAGGCCTATGCTGTTAAAGTTAGGCTCAACTTCAAACACTCTGACAGTAAACCATCTTATTTTTTCAACAGTTTACTGTAATCCAAAATCCTTTTTAAAACTGATGTATTGAATACACATACTGATGCTTACTGTCTGGCCTTGCACAACATGATTCACAGAGTTCCTTCACAGTTCATAATAATAAAAATAATCACAGACTTCCTGTTCATGGCCTTTTTATTGTTGTAGTTTTTTTCACATCAAGTTCTTTGAATCTGGATCTGGAATTTACCTGAAAAACAAAACAGCAATTTCTACATAAAGAAAATGTCAAAGACAGTCCTGCTTTCAAATGACAGCTTTTTTGTAAGTTATTTTATAAAACATTAATATTTCTGTGTAGTTCATTAGGCTATTCATCTATGAAATTCTGAAGCAAATCTAACCGAAGATGAATGAGTTCAACACACATGATTTGGGGTCATATGTACATTACAGACGAATGGACAAGAGGAACAACAAAGTGGAGGCCTAAAAATTCAAAACAAAAACCGACCTTAGTAGATATGTCTAAAATCACTGGTCTACTTACATGCTGGCATAGCACTAACTTCTGCTGTTACAACAGAATTGATACCAATATTTGCAAGAGCCCCTCGTATGATACCACATCCCATTGCCAAATACTGTGACACGTGTAATATGAAAATATATATATATAACACATTTATTGACACAAAACCATATTAATCTAGGATTGGGGTACAAGAAATAAAAAAGTTCCTTTATAAATTTTGATAGAACATAAAATATTCAAGAATCTACACATTACAAGCACTTTTATGACAGACATTGCAGGATCTCAAGTGGTTCTTTTAAAGGGTTAAGATAAAATCTGTTATAGAAGTTGACAAATTATGTAACTTTAAAATAATTTAAAATCTATGGCTTGCTTGAATTTGTGAGAAGTTGTATTAAGTACCTAAATCAGGTATATTTTTGTCTATACTAAGCAAAATGTCTTCATACCAGCTTGGGTTATCATCAAATAACAGTCACTATAAAAATCAATGTGTTAATGTAATGGGAGAACATTCTATGGGTATTAATATGTCACCTTTGGTGCTGCATCCATAAACTGCTTCCCATTCGAGATTTGTGTGAGAAATCTAAATCTGTTGTCTTGTAACACATACACACCCTATATAACATAAACAATCATACATTATTAACAAATTCTATGTATAAATATGATTTACAGTTTATCTGGTAAAAGTAATGAGAAACAGCTGTAAGTTTTCATGCTAAGGGACAATATTTTTCTTTTGTATGTTTTGGGCTTAACTTGTGTTATTTCAGATATGCAACATTCAAAGAAAATGGTTAATTAAACTGCCTATCTACCTCAAGTAGCTGTGAATGGTAAAAAATAAAACTTATGAAACCAAAAATTTACATAGTTCAGTATTTTTATCTTCTAAACCATAACCATTTACAAACTGAATTAATAAACAACAGACCTGGTGATTTGTCCTTAAGTTATCCACCTGTTTCTTGAAGACTGAGTTCCAAAAATCTTTGCAAATAAACTTCATTATATCCAAATCATCCTTAAACCGGGAGCTGTCTTTTGTAAACCTATCAAGAAAAAGTAAATTGTTTCAAGCAAATTACCATCAGTTAACTTTAAATGCAATCAACATGATATATTAAATCAAGAATATGGTAGATTTAGTTATTCAAGTTGCTACAATTTTTGGAAAGTTACATGTACAGGATGAAATATATCTTTAAATATGCATGGGAATAACTTGTTTTCTTAGAATGATAGTGACAGTTCCACTGGCAACCATCACTGATCAAGACACTTCAGAAAATTTGTTCAACATAAGACTTAAACATGCTTAAATAAGCTATGACTGATCTCATATAACAACCTGTCTTCATTTTTCAGGATCAAAATTGCTTACCTTATATCAGAAAGAACACTTTTCCTTTAAAACATACCTTTCAACTAGACTTTGGCCAACCCGAAATCCAAGTGACTCAAGTTTTGCTATACACTGGTCCTGAAAGAAGTACTACACTGTACATGAACATACATTTTCAAGCATCTGAAGTTATGAAGAAGTATCAGCTCTGTCATTTAAAATATGCCTTGTACATATAACATCCTTGTCAATGAGAACACAATCCTTAACTACAGACCTTCAACTGTTCTTGAAAGCCACTAACAAAACAAGTTGAACTGGCTATTCTTCATAATTAAAAATAACTTTGCGAACCTTACTTTTATTAAACAAAATGCCTTTCTGTTTTATGAAAATTCTTAGTCTTCTATTTATAGCTAAGAATTGGCAGGAGCAATAAAAAAGTAATGCCGCCAGGCCCGCCACAAGACATGGACTGTTGAACAGCTATAAACAACAAACATGGTAAAACATTATAAGCCTTGTTAAGATTGTTTATTTTGAAGAAATATCACAACACAGGCAAAGAAATGAAGCAAGCCTATCTGCTTCAGTGCAAAAATGTCAAATCAGGGTAAAAACAGAATGATACTTAAAGGATATTTGTCTAGTAAGTTGAATATGATTCCAGAAACCTTCAAAATTTGAAAAAGAAGTTTTATATAATGATCTGGTGTGATTTATTTTCTCTTCTTTTATCCAAGTAAGTTATATCAAGACTGATTGTTCTACATGTAGTGGTGTGAAATATTGTTTTAAAAGGGTACTGGTAAGTTTAGTGTATTAAAAGTTCAGTAAATTGATCTTACATAGCAAATGGTTGGAGGTTTTGGTAAGAAGAATTTTTAACAGAGATAAATGATAACTGGATGATTATTGCGATTAACTATATAATTCAAAATGATTATTACCTAAAAAAAAACTTTTAAAAATGTTTAAATTATTAACACTGAAAATCCACCATTAGTAAAAAAAATAATTAAAACTAAAAAATTTACATCTAATTTTTGGAACAAGTTTACATTTTTGAATTATGTTTGGAGTTCAATTCCATTACTTTAAACAAAAGTTTTAAGATTGTTTGAAGGTATTTATAAATTATATAATGTAGTTACTCACCAAATTACATTTTCAATGTTAATGGTAATACTTGATAAAATTCAGAATACTCTGGTTATTAGATCTACTGCAAAAATAATATTTAAATGAAAAGAATATAAATGGCGATTTTAGAAGTACACTTCTTGATCAATCATTTTTTGAGTGTCCCCTCAAGCACCTGATAAGGCCTAAAAAAAAAAATAGTGTTGTTAGGGTAACATGCTCTCTATGATTAGGTAGGGTAGGTAGGAATTTTTTTTTTTTTTTTTTTTTACCATTATAGACATTTGGTCTTCATGGGTAGAATCAGTTCAAACCGTTCTGGCTCCTCAAACCTATGATCCCTCAATTGACTGACAAGTTACAAGGTAACAGTTGAAATGCAAAGTGGTGTAGGCCTAATGCAACCATATTTAACCATTAGCTAGTCAATGCAAGCTAAAGCTTTAATATTGCGACTACAGGTTCCTGCTTGTATAGAACATTAGGCACAAGAACATCATTTCCAACTCTTCAAATGACATCTTTGATGAAATAATTTTAAACCCCCGACGTTCTGCAGTGTGATAGCAATCACACGCAGTTTTATACACATTGACGACCTGAGCCGTCATTTTGTTACTGTGCGGCAATAAAATCCGTCCGCACCGTACAGTACCGTACTGTACCTCTACAATACGAAGTGCGACAATTTTTTTTTTTTGACAGACCTAAAAAAACAGTAGGGTCGGGCATATTTTTAGGTAGGGTCGGGTGACCCGAACAGAACAATTTTTTTTTTTAGGCCTAATTGTTGGAAATGTGTGAACAGCACACATATACATCTTTTTTATCGAAACCTCCAAGCAATTCGCTACATGAAATCAATTTACTGAACCTGTCATTTACAGAAACCTCCGGTAACCATTTAAAACACAGACACAAGTTCCTTCAATGGACTGTCTTCCACCAGTTTATTTTACGTTAGAATGTTTGATGCATGTCAGTATTTTGCCTTACATAAAACTAGCTCAGCAGTTCCAAAGATCTGTACTATCAACACTGGCAATTAGGCAGAACCAAACACCTAAACTACCACGGTGTTTTAGGTCTTTGGGCTGAACAGCTCACACACTGGACCTTTGGTAGAGCTAGAGTAAGTCAGTGTTGTGTAACTTGTGTCCAAAAGGTCCTGGGTTTGAGTATTAAGCTTGTCCATGCCCTTCTGTGAACTGTGACCAAAAGTATTTTTGATACACATTAGAAGTCGTTTACACACTATGTGATAGGGTAACGAGAATCAAAATATTATTGGCACATGTTTGTGTTATATGTGTATGTTTGCGATAAACTTACTGTCAGTTTATGGTACAAAAACATTATTTAAATAAAGTACTACTAGTATTTAACAACCTGCTCATCCTTATCAGTTGTTCTGTAAAGAAATGCAACAATTTCGGAATGAAACAGTTCGTACAATATTTCTTCGGCCATTTTCCAACACCGTACCAATACTTTTTCGTGATAACTGTCATGGAAGATACTGCTGGCTGAACAGTACTAAATGTTGAACGTAATGGAATCCAACATTGAAATGATTGCATTTGGAAGTGACACAAATTAATACACTGGAAATGTTCTAGTCCAAATATTTATACATAGACGGTGGATTTGATGATACTCCGTCGTCGCATTTGCCATAACATAAAACAAAAAAAGAGAAAAATATGAACATAAAATGTTAACTGTGACGCTTTCTATCAAGAACTAGAAATGTTCAAGAATATTCCATTGGAAACAATGCATTTATATGAAGAGGTCTTTTATTATGCCCTCCACCCTTTAATCTATGAATGTATATATTTCATTTCGTCAATAGATGCTAGCCCAAGAAATTATTATGTTATCAGTGTTCTAAGACTCTAAATACCATAAATAATCAATGAATTATAATAGAATTTCAGGCCTAAAGAGGTATTGAAGTAGATATATATTTCAAATATTTATCTCTCTTCCAATGTCACAGGACTGGTTAATATTTAATCTAGTATTTTCCCGCAAGGTTATTTGATAAGTCTGTCACGACAGAGAATAGCTAGAGAGTACGTACGTGGAACAGAAACTGTAAGAAGATTATTTCTTCAATTCTAATTAATATTATTACACAGTTAAATTGCTTTTAGCTCATTAATATTTCAGTCTAAGAGATTAGTTAAAAAATTATGACCCACTGAAACTTTAAAATAGAACAGAACTTATTTGCTAACACGAGACTTTACTCCTGCAGCAATATGTGATATACAAGTAATGGTAAGGCTGAATGTTGATAGACACTCTGACTGTATAATTCTCGTGTATGTTAAATGAAGTGTCACAACATATTGACACCCCAGATCATTTGGAACTATTAACAGTCTACTAAACATGAAAATGCATTAAATGAATTCTGTACCGTCTTACTGCCATTATATTCGAGGAAAAGAAAAATATGGTGAAACTTACATCAGCGCCACTTGCAAGCCAGGTAACAGTACTTTTTCTCATCTGAATAGTTTAACCGATGGCATTTGCATCACGTGTCAAAGTTTTACACTTTACTGGTCTCGAATGTACTTTTAAAAGAACCAGTGCTGATGATAGTTCAGCAAATAGGCGACCCATGATGATTTATAATAACAAGTTCAAATCGTAGAGTGGGTGCATTGTGGGTGCATTGTAAGAAACAGACACTCCGTTCCAAATGACGGCTGGGGGCGGATCAGTGGTCAAGTGGTAACTCACTGGACTAGTAAAATCCAGGGGTCGCTAGTTCGATCCCTCGTTCCTCCATAAACAAAACTAATTGTTTAAGGGTGAGACATTTAACCGAAGTCCCATGTATATGTGCTATATGCATGAGAAAGAACCAGGGTTGTCTCGGTGATGGTGTGCCCCCCCACCCCCACAACCTAAAATAGTTATATACTCGATCTGCAGAGGGCGTCGGTAATACATGCAACCGGTACCGACGACTGATAAACTGAGAAAGATATGTAGTTAATAAGGGCTAGTCAGCCACCCGGTGCTGTCGTTTTTCATTAAATTTCATGAATACCTGATGAATAAATATGCGTGAAGTTAGCTGCCAGTTGCCAGTTGCAACTGGCAACTGGCATTTAACTTCATAGTCCAGCTACCAATTCAAACTAAAATGAAATTGTAACCAGAAGCCAGATCGCCAAAGAAGGCGAATTGTCAGTTGGCAGCCAGGTGCCAATTCAAAAGTAGACTGAATTCTGACCATTGAGTGAATATTGGCAACTTGCAGCCAGATGCCAGTTCGAAAAGTATCATGAAAACTAAACATTTAGTGATTTGGCAACTGGCAACTGCAAGTCAGATGCCAGTTTGTCTAAGACGTGAATCTTCAATTGGCAACTGGCAGCCAGATGCCAGTTCGACGAGCATCATGAATAAGTGATATTAATTGAATTGGCAACTGGCAGCCAGATGCCAATTCGTTAAAGATCGCGAATTGGCGACTAGCAACTGGCAGCCAGATGCCAATTTGACGAATACCATGAATTATTGATATTAACTGAATTGGCAACTGGCAACTGGCAGCCAGATGCCAATTCGACAAATATTATAAATTGGTGACATTAACTGAATTGGCAACTAACAACTGGCAGCCAGATGACAATTCATAAAAGATCGCGAACTGGCAACTGGTAGCTAGATGCCAAATTGACAAATACCTTGAAGTATTGATATTAACTGAATTGGCAACTGGCAGCCAGATGCCAATTCATTAAAAATCGCGAATTGGCAACTGGCAACTGGTAGCCAGATGCCAATTCGACAAATACCATAAATTATTGATATTAACTGAATTGGCAACTGGCAACTGGCAGCCAGATGCCAGTTCATTTAAGATCGCGAACTGGCAACTGGTAGCCAGATGCATATTTGACAAATACCATGAATTATTGATATTCATTATGAATTATTGATATTAACTGAATTTGCAACTGGCCACTGGCAGCCAGATGCCAATTCATTCAAGATCGCGAAATGGCAATTGGCAACTGTAAGCCAGACGCCAATTCGACAAATACCATAAAGTATTGATATTTACTGAATTGGCAACTCGCAACAGGCAGCCAGATGCCTATTCATCAAAAATCACGAATTGTCAATTAGCAACTGGCAGCTAGAAGCCAATTCAAGTAGCATCATGAATTATTGATATTAATTGAATTGAATATTTCTAATTGGCATCTGGCTACCAATTGACAGTTGACTATTCGTAAGTCTTGGCGAACTGGCGTCTGGCTGCCAGTTGCCAATTCACTCTATGTCCAAAATTCATAATGCTTGTCAAGTTTGCATCTAGCTGCCAGTTTTCAGTTGCCGATTCGCGATCTTTAACGAATTGGCATCTAGCTGCCAGTTGCCAATTCAGTTAATAGTAATAATATATGATAAATGTCGAATTGGCATCTGGCTTACAATTGACAGTTGACTATTCGCAATTTTTGACGAACTGGCATCTGGCTACCAGTTTCCAGTTGCCAATTCATTTTATGTTCGTAATTCATGATATTTGTTGAACTGGCGTATGGCTGCCAGTTGCCAGTTGCCAATTTAGTTAATATAAATAATCTATGATTAATGTCGAATTGGCATCTGGCTACCAATTGACAGTTGCCGATTCGCAAGTTCTGACGAAATAGCATCTAGCTGCCATTTGCCAGTTCAGTTAATATCAATGATTTATGATAAATTTCGAATTGGCATCTGGCTACCAATTGACAGTTGGCGATTTGCAAGTTTTGACGAACTGGCATCTGGCAGCCAGTTGCCAGTTCACTCTATGTTGATAATTCATGATAATTGTCAAACTGGCATCTGGCATCCAGTTGCCAGTTCGCGATCTTTAACGAATTGGCATCTGGCCGCCATTTGCCGATTCGGTTAATATCAATAATTTATGGTAAATGTAGAATTGGCATCTGGCTACCAATTGACAGTTGACGATTCGCATGTCTTGACGAACTGGCATCTGGCTGCCAGTTGCCAGTTGCCAATTCACTCTATGTTCATAATTTATGATATTTGTCGAACTGGCATCTGGCTGCTAGTTGCCAATTCGCTATTTTTAACGAACTGGCACCTAGCTTCCAGTTGCCAGTTGCTGATTCGGTTAATATTAATAATTTATGAAACATATCGAATTGGCATCTGACTATCAACTGACGGTTGACTATTCGCAAATTTTGAGAACTGGCAGCTACCTACGATTTTAAATAAGTTTGAATTGGCAGCTGAACTATGAAGTTGGCTGCCAGTTGCCAGTTGCCAATTGAATTGGCAACTTGGAACTGGCAACTGGCAGCTAACTTCACGCACATGATGAATAAACATTATATGTGCGCCAAAGTGTCAGGCTGCAAAAGTTTGTGCTCCTCAAATTTAAATTATTGAGCTTTAACTATTAACTCTAGACTATTGATTTTTGGCATAGTGTTTTATTAATATATTGGAATAAAGTCTGTGTGGTTTTTAATTGGAATTATCTATTCTTTGCTGGATTTTATTCTAAAACAATTGGATATATAGTGAGAAGACAAATATATTATAAATATACATGCAAGGAGTGAACACATTCTCAGGATTAAAAGTTGAATACATATCAATGATATAACAATGTGCTTTATTCGATACAATAGAGAACAATTACTGAAACTAGCAACTATACCTAGAGGGCATAATGGACTGGACAATAAGACCATTCAAAGTTTAAAGGATTACAAGCTTTTTCAATATAGATCTTCTAGAGGTGGAAAAAAGCAATACACTAGACCATGGGATACCAATCAAGGGATAAACTTAAATAACTTGAAAGCATTGCCACAGGTAATAGAAACTATTAAATTGAAAAGACAAATCAAGGGGTCGAACCTAAAACAGTGAGTTCAGAGACACATAACTCTGATAGAACTATAACCCGAATAAAACCAAAGTCACTACCCGTAGTTCAAGGACAGAAAAAACTTACAGTATGTTCAATTAACTGTCGATCGGTAAAAAACAAGACCCTTGCAATCTGTGACTTCATACTGTCCAATGACTTTGATCTTGTAGCAATTACAGAAACGTGGCTCGGAACAAAAGTGGATAAAGTCTGTGTTAACGAATTATTGCCAGATGGATATAATATAAAACACGTACCTCGGATGG
Organism: Cyclina sinensis; assembly: GCA_012932295.1. Lineage (NCBI taxonomy): Eukaryota > Metazoa > Mollusca > Bivalvia > Venerida > Veneridae > Cyclina > Cyclina sinensis. The sequence goes on from JAAONU010000011.1 coordinate 3,463,593, forward strand.
GAAAGGAGGGTGGAGGTGTTGCGATTGTTTATAAGTCTGCAATCCAAATAAAAGTATTATCATCTAGTAACGCAAAGGAATTCAAACAATTCGAATACATGGACTGTAGTATCAGTGTTCGTGACTTTTCAACACGCCTGTTAGTAGTATATCGTCCACCATCATCAAAAGACAACGGTCTTAGCACAGCTTCGTTTCTAAATGAGGAATGGCCTGCTTTCCTATCCAGATATGTGACAATTAACAAACACATAACAATTCTTGGCCATCTGAATTTTCATCTTGATGACCCAAGTGATCGAGATTCCGTTAAATGTCTCAGTATTCTAGACACATTTGGTTTTATTCAGCATGTCCATGAGCCAACTCATGTAGGTGGACATACATTAGATGTTGTAATCACAAGAAACAATGAACATTTTATATCGGATCTAAATGTAACTGATCCCGGTTTCACTACTTCAAAAGGAAACATTTCACGTGATCATTTTACAGTGTTAATGACCATCAAAGCATCCAAACCTGCACCTGTTCGTAAAACAGTCTCATACAGAAAATACCGGAAAATCGACATTGATTCCTTCAAAAATGACATAAAATCTTCTGAATTGTTTACCTCAGACATAACCTCATAAACGTAGGTGAAGCTGTGGACAAATATAATTCTGTACTGAAGTCACTTATTGACAAACATGCTCCTTTGCGAACAAGAAATATAGTGTTAAGACCAACCTGTGCATGGTACACGGATCAGTTACATGAGGAAAACATATCAAACGTAAGCTTGAAAGAAAATGGCGAGAGTCAAAACTAACAATCGACCATGAAATCTACAGAAATCAATGTGAAATAGTTAACAAGTTATTGAAACAGGCTCGAGAGACATATTATAAAAATTAAATTCAATCACGTAATCAAAAGAACCTATTTCAAGTCGCAAATCATCTTCTTGGAAACAAAAAGGTAGTTGTGCTACCATCTCACACATCGCCTAAAGAACTAGCTCAAGCGTTTAGTGACTTTTTCGTTGAGAAAATTGAACTGATCAGAAACAATATCACATCAGCTGATAACACAAATCATGAAAATACTACACTTGAAATGCAAGACTCAGAAGTGAAATTTAATGAATTCGAACCTGCAACAGAAGATGAAATTTCTAAGCTAATTGCAAATTCCTCCACCAAATCGTGTGAACTTGACCCAATTCCAACATGGTTATTGAAAGAATGTTCCATAGAGCTTGTTCCAATAATTACAAACATTACCAACATCTCACTGAGGGACGGAGAAGTGCCGTCGTCATTCAAACACTCGCACATTCGTCCTCTTTTGAAAAAAGAATCATTGGATCCTGACATATTCAAAAACTACCGACCAGTCGCAAATCTTCCGTATTTGTCGAAAATCAATGAAAAAATTGGAGACACTCGCTTAGAAAGACATCTGGAATCCAACAATCTACACGAACCAAATCAATCAGCATACAGAAAATTTAATTCCACAGAAACTGCCTTACTCAAAGTGCAAAACGACATCCTGCTAGCACTAGACCAACAAAAAGTTACTGTTTGGGTGATGCTTGATCTATCTGCGGCGTTCGATACCATAGACCATAAAACATTGCTCACACGTCTTGAACATCATTTTGGCATTTCTGGGAGGCCACTCGAGTGGATGAAATCGTATTTAAGCGACCGCTACCAGACCGTATGTATTGACGGTGAGCTTTCCGAGCCCGTGCACATGACCTATAGTGTCCCCCAAGGTTCCGTCCTGGGTCCTAAATTCTATGTCATGTACACAAAACCCGTTGGTGCTATTTGTCGAAAACACGGACTAAATGTACATTTCTACGCTGATGATTCCAAATTGTATTTGTCGTTTGAACCAATCGATGAATCAACTATCGAAGACATTGTAAATCGTGTAGCAAATTGTGTTTCTGAAATCATGCACTGGATGAATAACAATATGCTGAAACTGAATTCGGATAAAACGGAATTTATAGTTTTCTCATCTGGTCAGAAGGCTGAAAAAGTATCAAATCTTACAGTAAATGTTGGAACATCTGTTATCACTCAATCAGCTAACATTAGAAATCTTGGTGCTTTTCTAGACTCTCGGATGAACATGGAATCGCATGTTAAATCTGTGTGCAAATCAACATACGCTCAGCTGAGACAGATAGGACGCATTCGACAGTACATCAACGAGGATGCTATGAAAACACTCGTAAATGCCTTAGTGACATCTAGATTGGACTATTGCAATTGTCTCTTGTATGGGGTCCAACAACAATAATTAAACAGGCTTCAACTTGTACAAAATACTGCTGCTAGGATAATTACCAGAAAGTCAAAGTTTAGTCACATCACGTCAGTGCTTAAAGATCTTCACTGGCTCCCAGTGAATTACAGAATCAATTTCAAAATACTAACTCATATGTTTAAATCACTTCATGGCAAAGCTCCACAATACATCAATGATATGATCAACGTTTACAAACCGACTAGAAATCTGCGTTCAGCCAGCCAATCGCTTACTCTTGTGCCACCAAAAACAAAACTTAAATTTGGGGATAGGAGCTTTTCGGCGGCTGCTCCTAAACTATGGAACACTTTACCAGCACATGTTAGAGACTGTACTTCTCTTGAAAGCTTCAAACGACAACTAAAGACTCACTTCCTCGTTCAGGTTTATGGGAACTGATAATTGAATCGCTAACTTTATTAACTGTGATTATGTAATTTAGAACAGTCAATATGGAAAATATCCCATATTCCAATATCTTAATAGAATGCTTTTATTCCATACTATAGTCCATTTAAGTGTTAGTCATTCGATTGTTTTATCTATGTTTTCTGAATATGTCTTAGAAAACTGCTTTATATTTTTAATTCCATGCCTTTTTTAAGCATTGCTAGAACGTTTAACATTGCCTTTAATTTACGTTTGCTTATTATTTTAATCAAGTATTGCATATATATTTTACCTTTCTGAATAATTTGTACTCTTTAACCATGTATTGTTAAGCGCTTTTGAGCATTTTTGAAAAGAGCGCTATATAAATGTGGTATATTATTATTATTATTATTAATAATAAACAGAATATTAATACTTCTGCCAGTACTGCTAATCACAACGATAAAAATAAGATGAACACGGTTTTGATATATCGTATGTCTTAATACCTCATTCAAATTAATTTGATGAACGCAAACTCGGACAAAAAAGTCTATTATATCGAAATGTGATAGACTGAATACATGAATAAATACAGGTAGTTTATTCAAGCATTTCTGTATAAAAAATGCAACAAATTAGATGTACCTTTATAAAGTGGTTGTTGTCAGTGCTATACAGTGCACATTCTATATAGATTTCAGTAAATTTCGGTATAAAAAGGCACCATTAGGACATAAATGTGTGAGAAGTTACTGAAAAAAATACTTAATAAATGTTTGTATACTGAAATTGAAAGTGGCATAGGGAATATTAACTCAACAAGAAAATTTCTAATCATTCGAATTCAACTTGTGGAGTGACTGGACACTGTTGAAGACACGTCCTTATTGTAGGACTTTGTCAGATTGGCCACTGTGAAATAAATCAGACTGGTTCCGGTCTCGGCGGTGACCACGAAGAAAAACAAAATATACTTTAAAGCGTTAAACTGTCTTTCTTTCCTATAAACAATATTTGAAATGTAACAAACGGAAACAAACAGTATAGCCATATTTGAAAGTAGAAATACAACAGATAAATCCGTTCTGAACAAACGGTCCGGATAAAGATCTCCATCTATAGGGTCTTGACCTTATGGCAAGTTCTCATATTCGATTTGATAAGGAGTCTTATGTTCAATAAAGTAAGGTCTTCGTAAGAAAACGGTTATTTATCACTAAATCAAAAGACACAGGAGAACAATATACACGATGAAGTTAAAGAAAGTGTTAGGTTCATTGGTTATTCGGATGTACCATCAGTCTAAATATAAGGTTCAAATCCCAGAAAGTTCTATAACTGATTACATCTTCAGAGGAATAGAGAAGCATGGCAAAAAGAGAGCACTTGTAAGTAGTTTTACCAAACAAATGACTCTTCTCAGATTGACTTCACATTACCTGTGATCAGTCGCTTTCAAGGTTGTTGCTTTTGACATCAGAGGGTATATTTTTAAACAAGAATTAATGGGAAACAATAAAGGTAAAAGTCTTGTTTAAAGATATGTGAGGATGTTAAAACGTTTGAAGTGGTGTTAACAGAGCATAAAAAACACATTGATAGATATAGATGAGAAGACATTACAAATGTATTGTAGCTATTTTTTCTACTTTGCATATTTACAACCATCTTAAAATGAACCTTGTTTCTTTGAATGTCGAATTCGTTTTCGAATAAGAAAATTCAGGAAGTAGTACTTGGAATATGTAAATATTATGCAGTGGTTGTATGACGATGAGGAAAATATTCTAGTTTATGGCAAAGGTCATATTTACGAAGGCTGAGGTAAATAAATATCACATTGTCAGGTCTGACTGGGATATTAACCGACATCATCATAATGTAACTGTTTTACTATACGACTATTAAAAAAAACTAAAATACATTATCTATACAACTCCCGTGGTAACTCTGTGCTAATGATAGGAAACACGTGCGCAGCGCACAGATGCAAGGTTTGTTCTTTTCGAGGTGTTGACTCACATGTGATCAGCATTGGACCAATCGCTAACCTGCTAATTAATGAGTCATTTAATAAAAACGTCTTCGACAAATTTGGAAACGGTCGCTTTATTTCAGATAGATGGTACAACAAACAGGTCATTAACTTTCAATCAGCTACAAGAGGAAGCCATTCACGTGACAAACAATCTTGGTTCCCTAGGATTAAAGCACGGGGATGTGGCCTGTCTGTGTGGTACCAATTCACCGGAGTTTGCACACGTTTTCTGTGGTGTTACGAAACTTGGTGCGGCATTAACCATCGCCAACTCTCAGTTTACTACAGGTATAATGTATATTCCATTTCAATTAAAGAGATTTAGTATAAATGTTAGGGTTAATATGCATCCAAAATGTGCTTTTGTTTAATTTCAGTCTTCATAGATATGTTTGTTTTGTTTCGACATTGTTACATTGCGAATAATCTATAGGTTACAAACGAGGTCCACCAAAAGTTCTGTGCTCCTATGTAATAAGTTTAGATTGAGTAGGCACGCTTATGATGTTGATACAGTTCGCATTATTTTTATTCTTTTTTTTAAAAAATCTCGAATTAGTTACGCTGTGTGCGAACACTTTTGTCAGGTGAATTACTTCAACAAGTGAAGGACACGCAGTCCCGTATGCTGTTTATAACAGAGGACTGTGCTGACAAGGCCTTACAAGTTCAAAAGCTCAGTATTAACCAGATTAAGGTATGTATCTTCATTAACCTATATTCTGGAATTAAAATAAACATTTGAAATAATGAATTATGTAAAGTCTTAGTCGTTTTGCCAACAAAGGTCTATCATGTTTAGATTTTGTTCCTTTACTCCAGACTGTTATTGTATTTGGTAGTCACAACAACTGTTTGCCATTCTCTTCTCTGAAGACACGGGCACCAGATGTCACACTCTCTGACATTGTCCCCGCATCTGATGTAGCCCTTATACCGTTCAGCAGTGGAACCACTGGGCTGCCAAAGGGGGTTCAGCTTACCCACAGAAATATCGTAGCGCAGCTAGCAGCACTGAGGTTTACACATATAAAAAAACACTACCATTTCTTTTCAGTTCTTGCATACATACATATTTTAACGGGTTTAGATAGGTCATGCTTCCATAATTTTCAGTGCCATTTCAATTTACTAAGATTTAAAGTATTTCGTTACCGATTCTTATTTTATAAACCTTCAGAAAAAGCTATACAGTTGATGATACATGTTTTTCATTTTATAAACCTTCGACAGGTATCCATGAATAGTTAACTCCCAACATTGAAACCTAACTGTTCGTCTTGCATTACAAAGAGAGAAGAAATGTTCCATACAAGAGAACATTTATGTTTTAACATGTCAGTAAATAGTTCAACATAAGTTGGTGATAATTTATGTTAAACAGCTCCTCCTACACCATCAAAAATATTGAAATATCTTTATATCTCTCTTGCAGTTATCCAATGTTTTTACCATTTGAGGACGGGGATAGTTCCTTGTCTGTTCTGCCTATGGTACATATCGCAGGCCTGGTGGTTGGAATGCTTAACCCGCTCAGTCAGGGAGCTACCGTCGTCACCTTGCCGCGGTTTCAGCCGGAACCGTTTCTATCAACTATGCAGAACTACAAGGTGCCTTGCGTATAATTTTTCGCTTCTCTTGGCAGGAAAAATTTCACATTATATAGCATATTCTTACACTTGTAAAAGAAATAGGAGACGTGCCACGAAATTATAAAAAAATTTAAAAATAGTCAAATTTCAAATTTTAACTTTTTAACTGGTTTGAATAATAAAAAAGGATTAAGAATCAAGCTGTTTTAAATCGTTCGATATTAATGTTATGATTTCCTGACAATGGGAAGTTGTTATTTATTAAGTAAGGCATTTGTAGTGATATAAAACGGTATATTTGATGCTCACGATGACATACAGCAGAGTTTGACGAAACTTCGATAAGCTTGATGTGAAACTCTGGCATGGTAATGGCAGCTTTATTGGTGTTTTTGATAAAGAATAGCATTTTGACAACATTAGTCTGATTTTCATACCTCCATGTCATATCTTAAACAATGTGTTTATTTTCCAATCTACTTATTGTAATGTTAGAGTGAACATCATTTTTAGGACACGTTTCAGGAACAGCATGTGTGTTCTTCACCTCCACATTAAGCAGAAAAAGTGGATTTAAAAAGAGACCCTTTCTAAGAAAACATCGCATTGATAGTTTTGATTACGCTGATACAAACATTTATTTTAACCGCCCTGAGTGTGTTTTACTAGAAAAGTCAACACATGCGTAATAAAACTTAAAGTAGAACGTTTAAGCTCGCAATATATATGTAATTTGAATAAATTTGATATTTATCATAGGATTTGTCCGTTGCCTGTATGTAAAGTGCATTAAATCTCAGACTGGTTGTGAGTTAGTTTTAAAATATTTCCAGTCTCACGAGTGAAAGAAAAATGATTTTATCAACATAAGCGATAATCATACATTTACATTTCTTTACAAAAGTTTCACTTTTACGTAACACTAATTTTCATATATAAACTTGATATTACAATCAGTTACGGTGCATGAATAGAAGATAATTATTACTAGGAGCGTAATATGGCTTCGGCTGGTACCGAGGGTAAATAACCCTAGCTAGTAGAAGAGCGTAATATGGCTTCGGCTGGTACCGAGGGTAAATAACCCTAGCTAGTAGTAGAGCGTGATATGGCTTCGGCTGGTACCGAGGGTAAATAACTCTAGCTAGTAGTAGAGCGTGATATGGTTTCTGCTGGAACCGAGAGTAAATAACTCTAGCTAGTAGTAGAGCGTGATATGGCGGCGGCTGGTACCGAGGGTTAATAACCCCAGCTAGTAGTAGAGCGTGATATGGCTGCGGCTGGTACCGAGGGTAAATAACCGTAACTAGTAGTAGAGCGTAATTTATTGAATGTTACTTATTTCAACGTTTCTTAATTAAGCTCGACAGACAAATCTAAATAAAAGGTTAGACAAAAGAAAGCACCAGAGATACTCTGCTCATTACAATTTGGGTATTTTTGTACATTTACTTTCTTTTCCAGTGTACATTTTCTCTCATTGCTCCGCCGGTTGTCAACTTTCTCGCCAATGACCCGCTAGTAGACCAGTATGATCTGTCACACTGGACAACGCCGTACTCTGGAGCAGCGCCGCTGGGAGCCGAACTTACAATGAAAATGGTGACAAGACTGGGACTGAAGGGAATCAGACAAGGTCATCATTTATATGAACCCTGTTTTTTTTCTTTTCTTTTTTTTGTAAAGATCCAAAACCATGACTTAATAATACTCATGGGTTGAACACAACAAAAGCTTTCCTATGAAAAATGACTTTTGTAGAGTTTTTTCTTGATAAAATTGCCCTTTGTATGTGTCACTGATAATAAATTATACAGTACAACCTCCCAAGAGCGAACGCCATTCGGTTAAAGGGAAAATGTTTGTTGTAAAGAGGTTGTTGTCCACGGGAGGTAAAACTACTTTTAAGTGTTGGACTTGTCAGCTCGAAGTAATATCAAAGTTATAATGCTTTGCAACCAGATAGGATGACTAGAACCACTCTGCTTTCTTTAAGATTTTATAATCTTTCTTTATTTACATGTTATTTTACTTATCAGATTTATATATTGTACATTGTATCTTGACAAAATTCCTGTTTCTGTGATGTATGACGCTGACGTACAAGCAGAGATTATCAAATCTTAATAGTTTCGAAAAGGCAGTGTAAAAATATATATTGCCCAACTGAGCACCCATTCAGCTTAAATCAAAGAAATTCGAAACGCTAAACTACTGTTTTCACTTTTGATGAGCTGTGTATTCTTGCATTTCAATGTTTGGTATTGTTGGTGAATCAACAAACGATCTTGCACATCCGTAATAAGATAACCTTCAAGTTGACAAACTGGTTCATCATTTCACGCAGGTATTGCATGTTTGTTTAATTCAATGGAGAATTACCTTAAATAGCACAGTGTTGTCAACTTTATAATTTTAGACTTTTTTACATGGGTACATGTGCTGAAAATACCCGTTTAATATTTTTGGGAAATCCAACGCGCTGATTACTTACGTGTCGTTCAGAAACAGCGGCGTCGATGCTCGATGGTGAGAGGTGCTGCTCAACAGGTTAAAATGCACAGAATTTCAATGTATATAATCTGTATTTTTTCTGTAGGTTACGGCATGTCTGAGGCCAGTCCTGCCACTCATACCACGCCACTGGATGGCTGGAAATACGGGTCCATAGGGGTACCTTTACCCAACACAGAATGCAAGGTAAGTGGTGTGACAGAATTAGAAAATAGCTATTATTCACTGGTAAATAACATCAAATGAGTAACGAAGCGTACTTATTCATGTTCTCCTAACTGGGTGGCTGTGTTTGATATGTAGCTAGTTTTACACACACGCACACACACACTGATCAATGAATGGCTCTGTCACTTAATTAATGTTACATGAAGAGCATGTAAGTTCGGAAATGAATTTTAGTGACTTTGATCAGGTACGTATATTAATTAATTATTAATGTTTATATATGTACCTGATTTGATAGGGACGATGTATTTATTCAAACATCAATAATATGAAAGTGTTCCTTTTAAAACAATAGATAGTGGACACGGAAACAGGGTGTGACATGGGCGTAGAGCAGCATGGAGAGATCTGGGTTAGGGGCCCCCAGATAATGAAAGGTTACCTCAACAACCCTAAGGCGACTAGCGAAACAATCACACAGGATAAGTGGATGAAGACAGGTTCAGTTTTACCTTTATGTTAACAGTCAGCTGCTATACATGCGGAGTATTTCAGTAATTTTCTTTTTTTATCTATCAGAAAATGTTACATATATTTAATTTTTTTTATCTAAAAAGGGGTGTAGATATTTAATCCAAACTTTTATATTTTAAATCGCTTGAGAAACAAGTTCTTGCAACATTCTTTTGCAACATACATTAATTTCTAGAGGACTGCTTCCCGGAATGATACTGTAGAATCTCACTTCTGTTAGGAACCAGCGATTTCCGGATCAGAAGTCTGGTGTTCTTACCCTCGACCACTCCCTTGTCCTGTTATTTCTAGATAGACACTGTGAATTTAGGTTTGGCTAGGTATTAAACAATATAGGAAACTTTTGAATTCCAGGTGATATAGGCTACTTTGACAAAGATGGTCATTTTTTTGTTGTGGACAGGCTGAAAGAAATCATCAAATACAAGGGCTATCAGGTATGCATTATTTCATGTTTCATCATCTACATACAACATTGTCCGACACCATAAGTACCTTATTCTGTTATCACTACTCTCCAACGAATGGAGAGTAATGTAATGTGTCAAACATGGGTATCCGACGATGCCTACCCAGCAATAATAGAATAAATGCTCAATATTCACACCATATCTGACATATAACCTTGAATGTCTATGATTCCGCATCTGTATTTTCTGCTTTTATTTCACACAATACCTTTCACTATATAATCAGGTCAAGGTCTAAACACCACCATCAAACATACATACAACTGTAATTCATGCACGTGTGAAGTATAGCTGAAGTACATTTTGTGTTTGTACCTGTTAAGACCATCATTTCAGATAGCGCCAGCTTATCTTGAATCCGTCCTGTTATCTCACGAGAGTGTCAAGGACGCTGCAGTTGTTGCTACCCCCCATGGTGTAGATGGCCATGTTCCTACAGCCTATGTGGTGTGCAGTGATACATCAGTCACCGAAAAAACACTAGCAGACTTTGTAAACTGTATGTTTATGTATATTGTAATACTAAACAGATGTTGTCTAGTAATTAGTGAATTACGTTACCGTTCCTTCTCATTTCTAAGCTTAACTTTGAAAAATGGACACTTTCTATCACAGCTCATGATGAAAGTATATGATTAGCATTTGATCAAGGTTACTCTAACAGATAAACAGGCAATTATTCCCTTATTATCATAGGGTATACATGCAGACTTTATGCACATTATAACTCCTTCAAACTATGATATAAAGTGAATGATTAATGTATATTTTACCCTTCCAGCTCAAGTGGCCCCATACAAACATCTCAGAGGTGGCGTTCATATTGTTAACGAACTACCAAGAACACCAAGTGGTAAAATATTGAGAAGAAAACTACTTTGATGTCGAGATTTATGTATTTTCATTTCATTCAAAAAAAATAGTGTGATGCATGAAACATACAGAATTCATCTTTCCCATCTTTAAAGGCCAAGTTTTTCCTGACAAAGATACAATTTACTTAAATAATAGGATTTATAAATGTACTATGTCTCAATGACCCATGATTCCTACAAATTGACAATATTGAAACAGTTAATTACAACCCCGTATCTACAACTCAGCAGACAATAACAATGGTTTCACTAAACTTGGTGATACATCAGCTAAATGGAAGTTTCAGTCACATGGGTAATCGCGACATCCTAGACAGACCTAAATCACATGAATGTCTGGTATCTGATACTTAAATAGACACTTGGTAGAACATTTAAGTTCTGTTACTGTAGTATTTTTTACTTTTGCAAGTGAAACTGGATCTTAAAGACATCAGTAAATCAGTTAATAATTTTTCTTTGATACAGCAGTGAAAGCTTTCTTAATTTCTGCATCATACTCATTATTTCCACTTCATTTGTCCTTGCTTCATATATTTTAATACAAGATTATTATATTAATACTTCAAGTTATACTTCAATAGCAGTTGCTATATATATCTTACCACACAATAAAAACTTCTTGTCAACTCTCCAGTTACTGTTTTTTTCTATTTAAATCATGTACAATTTTCACAGTTTACTCCATACACGTGACAGTTGCCTTACGATGTACCGGTAAGTTATGGTTTAACATAGTAAATGTATACTAAAACCATGTTTATCTGATCCCAGTCACTGGACATATTATCTTGTAAAGTACTTATGTTGCACCAAATCTGAGCTTGGAATAACGCTTTACAACCAATCATTCCAAGTATTTTATTTAAGGAACCTTCCTATGATGTCCTATGTTGCCTCAGACCATCCAAGACATGTTACAAACTCGTCTCTATCCAGGTGATATCACAGAAATTCCTGTCAATTTTCATCCATTTCCTTCTTCTTCTTTCATCATTTGTTCTATCAATCTTTTTCTTTCTTCTGCTTGTCTCATTTTCATCAATACAATACTTTCAAAGTCTTTATTGTCAGCTGTTGCTGGACCAGTGAATGTGGGACCCTTAAAAACAGAATACACAAAGGTCAAGGTCATCTAGACATTAAAGTACTCCAAACTTAGAGACAGTAAAATAACCTAAAATAACTGGAAAAAGCAAGCTGATGTAACAAATTTATATTCAAAGACTTGAATCAAACACTATTTATGGAGATAAATTTAAGGTCCTACTTGCATCTGGTAGCAGACAGGCACTGGGCCTTCCTTGACTTTAATAAAGAACAAAACAAAAAGAAAAAAATCACTCACCTGATTTTGAGACGGGAAAGAAGTATTTCTGTCATAGGAAAATGTTTGTCTTCTGCTGTCTTCAGAGATAGGTTCTTCTGGTGGTTGCCCTGACAACCATGACAACGTCAAAGGGAATTCCTCCTTCCCTCTTACATTCTTTACTGCAAGATCCTGATTACAGAAAAAAAAAATAGATAAAAATGTAATTCACATTCAATAAATGATTTTTAATATAGTTTCGCATTTCATGAGGCAATATTACAAATATTTGAAATAAAGATTCCAAAAGAATAAACTTCCAAATGAACAAGTAGATCTAGTCAAACAAAACTTACTGATATAAAAAGAAAATCAACATCTGATAAATCTGATAATATAGCAGCCACAATTTTATTTTCAAAAAAAAGTATTAATAAAGTGAGACCTTTCACAGACATACCTGACATAATAAACATGAAACTGGAAATACTTGTATACTACCATTTGGTAAAATTAAGTTGTCTCCCTTGGACTGTTAAAATTCAAGTTAAGTCTTTAGAATTCAATACACAATAAAGTTAGGTACTGGCAAACAGTTTTACTCTTATATAAGAAACGTGGCGTAATACCCTTACTCTAAGTTAGGGCCAGTGCAGTAAAACATATATCCCATCCAAGGAAGGCAAAATAAAGAAATTCTGCAAGGGGTGGTCTTTTTATATATGGGGTCTTTTATAATCAAATGAACTTCTTAATTAGGTTGGTCCATTTTGAAAGTGTCTTCCTAGGGTGGGGTATTTGTTTCACAGGACTGGACCTTATATAGGAAAAAAATTATTTAGAAGACAAAGAGAAACATACAGCAGCAAATGGTGAAGAAAATTCTACAATGGCAGTTCCAGACTTCTTTATTGACATTACAATGTTTAATACTTCTCCAAACTGAAAAAAAAACAAACATGTAAACATGTATGAAACGACATGTACAAATCCAGTTAATTTTTTTATTGAATGCAACTACATTTTGCTGCATCTAATGCAAAAATTGTAAACTACATGTATTATGAAAATGAATAAACTAACATCAGTATTATGACCAAGTAAAACAAGTCAAAAATTCTAACAGGTCAAGATAGGGATTAAGAAGTAGCAATATTGTCTACTAAAATGCTAGAAACCTAACAAGATCTTTGTGACTGTAAAACTGATCTGTTTCTCTAAACACACATACACACAAAGAAATGAAAATATCCTCAAATACTTTACAAAAGTTTTAATTTTGTTTTTCAAAATTGCATTTTTTTCTCTCTCAATATTATTCATATAGCTTGTTTGGTGTTTTTGTTGAGTGTACATTGATTCTTACTTAATCTTCTTTGTAAGGACGTGAAAAGTCACAGCAGATAAAAAATAACTTGTATTCATTTCATGTAGAAATACCTTTGAAAATATTTTTTCTAAATCTTCTCTTGTATAACCTTCATCTCTTGGTTCTCCTTTCCTTATTTTCCATTTTGCCTGAAACATGAAATATTTAACATTCAATTATATTCTCATTATTAAAACCTAATACAGGAAAACATACATGTACCTTATATGTTAAGAGTATATCTCTTAAATAAAGTTCTAAAGCAATTCTATTCCCTGTATCACTTTTATCTCAGCTGAAATTAAGTCAATATCTGCTGACATTTTCTGCAAAACATACTCTTTATTATTTTTTACATTTGTAATGCCAGATAATTAGTTCTTTAAAAGATACAGAGTCAGATCATGAAGAACCCCACAGAAAACATTCTATGTTATCAGTTTCATCACTTTCACCTGGCTTGAACAAATGTCTGTTATAAAGTACAGCAAAACAGCTTTTTATTTAGAATTTGCTTTTAATATCAAGTATTTCAACCTAACTGGCATTCTAAGTTATGCATAGTGACATGTTTACTTTTATTTTAGCAGTATCTGATTCAGCATCATTGCTATCATCAACATCATCTGAAGGCTTCTTGAGTTTCTCTTCCAAGTCTTTACGAAGTTGTTCCTGTGTCTCCTGTAGTATCCTGTTTCCCTCTTTCCTTAACCTCTCAATCTGAAATCCAACATTAAACCAGTATTTGTTTCTAGCATCTTTTAAACAAAGTAAAATGATTTCACAGAAGATATATCATGCTCAAATTAGTGCATATATTGTATTATTATGACATTACTGTAACAAACAAGCAGATATTCCTAAAAGTATAATGTAACCTGACAAAACTAGGCTATACTTAATTTTGCTTTATTTTAAAAATACTAACAAGGAAGTCATCTGAAATCATTGCTTTCAAGACCCTTATACTCATTACTACTACATGTCAAGTTTGACCAACATTTGGTGTCCCATTCATTTATTACCATAATAGCTGTCAAACTACCACCAAAGCATGAATGAGCACTACTGTGCTACAGACAAAAATGTAAGAAAAAATATCTGAAATCATTTGCTGTGATTTTACTGGGTTTCAGACATATCCTGACCATTCTGACATTCCAACACCTTAACCTGTGTAAAATGTACAAGTATACCTCAGCCTGCAAATTTTTAGCAGCGGCAGCTGTGTCCTCCTTCTTTTCACCAACTGCCCTCTCCCTTGTTTCCAGATCTGAAATTAAATATAACAATTTAATTAAATGTGCCTTTAATGTTGTTCAAACCTAAGATACAGGGGTGCTATTTCATACAAAAGATGTTTTCAGTAAGTAACTATTCAATCTCTAAAAGACTAACAAAACATATCGGTAATCATATGTACAGAATACCAAAAAAAGCATTCAGATAGTTTAAATATGCCTTCATTTTAACTTGACAGCTGAATTACTGACATGAAAAAGTACTTTTTATAAAGCACATGAGCTGGCTCAGGAAAAAAAATGGAAGTGTCTAGCACAAAGACACAGCATACATGGCCTGACAATGGAAGTGTCTAGCACAAAGACACAGCATACATGGCCTGACAATGGATAAACGAAAAGCAGTTATGACTGTAAAACCTAAAATTATGAACCTGAATCAGAAAATTATTTACAGCTAGCTAGAACATACTTTAAGAGAGAAATGACCGATGACAACAGGGGCATAATATCCTGAACAACATTATCTGATTTACTGTACCCAATAGGAATTAGTGTTGTATTACATACCTTCTTTAAACTTCTTCCTTTTGGAATCATATTGTTTCAGTCTCAGCAGTGCTGCCTGCTTTGCTTTCAGTATTTTATCATAGGCAGCCTAGAAATATACATGGATCCAGGCCTGTTTACAGGTACAGCTCTGAGTAAATCACATGTATTATGATCAAGGCTATGTTATTCAAAGATTTTTCAACTGCTTCTTTATCAAGCATTTATCACAAAAACAGACCAGTAAAGACCTGAGACTAGTGTACACTTGAACTTTACCAAATGACATAGTAACAAAAAAATACATACACAGACAAATAAATGTGAAATTTTGAAATTAAGCAAGGCAAAGCTAGATTCAACTCAAAACTTTAGCATCTAAACAGTACAATGAGTAAAGAACAGTAAACAGTGGCCTTAACTTACAACTACTTTATGTGGATTGTCAATCTGGCTGGTTCTACATCACAAAACATAACTGATATTTATCTTATCAATTTGTTACTTTATCAATGTAACACAATTAATCAAATACATGTCTCTTCCTAATAACTTCTTTTATACTCCTGAAGGTTGACTTATATATGTGAAGGTATAAAATATGATCTTGCATAAATACTACTGATATAAACCTACCCTTGCAGCAGCATCTGTTAAGACTTCAAGAGCATCTGTTAGCTTGTGGAACAGTTCAGCTAAAAATAAAGACTGACAATCAGCAAATGTTTAATCATTTTTGCTAAGATTTTGTTGTTCACATGAAATTAAATGCTATTCTGTCTTTTATGTTGGAACCCAAAAAGTTGTGACTTCAATTTATTCACTAAGAGGTCCAGTAAATATTTAAACTGTTTCACTGTACTGAACGAAGTGTGGTGATACATTTTCCCGTAATACACTGCATTGGTAATTTACAAGGGGTAGGACCTAAATCATGTAGCTCGGTGCTTTAAGCGAGAAAAACGTGTAGTCTATGACTAATGTTGTCAGTTTTCGCGTAAATATTCAGGAATTTGGATAAATTATCAACAGGTATGGGGATTTTCTAGGAATATTTGTATAATGTATATGACTAGTACCTAGCCATATATGTATGCTAACTGTAGTTTCTATTTGACAGATGAAGAAATGTGTTACAAAAAAGTTATTGAAGGGATGCCAACAAAGGTGTCCCATTTTTTGTGTGATTCTGCAATATTTTGCTTCGGTTTTTCAGCTTGACCAACAATTTGCGCCATTAAAATGGTATTTTAAGTAAACAGGAACAGAATTAAACATTTACAACCAGTAAGGAACGTGCATAATGCATCTATGTTCGATTTTTTTAACTTTAAGACAATAAACGTGTAGTTTGAGTCACTTTAAGACCATATTGTGTAACCTCGGTTCTTTCATAACTGCATACCGGAATTCTAATACACAAAATATCTTTCTGTCACTAGCATATTACTTAAATTATTTTGTACTATAATCATACTCAAAACCAGTGTTTGTCCAATTTAAAGGCATTACATTAACTACACATGGTGATTTTATAAAGTGAAAGCAATCGAATGTCCTTTGATACAACCGAAGTTAACGTTCAATATATGTATTCGTTCAAGATTTTTTTACAGACAGCTAAATAAATGTTAACAATAAACAATTCTTACAGTTGTGAGTTGAAGCAATAATTTAATATTATAATCAGATTTTGTTTGATACCCAGCGAGAATTAAAAGATTAAAAAGATTAGAATATTTTTAGCACAAATTCACCTTGGAATTGTAGATGCCGGAATGATAAACTCTGTACTTTGAAACTTGGGGCAACAGCTCAATAATAAAATGTCATAGCAAAATAGCATTATGACATATACTTACAAGCTATTCATACATACCATACATGAGAAGTAAATAGATCATCCAAAGATAACTTACATTTTTTTCACAAATATAGAATTAAATCTCGGATGTATTAAGATACCTGACGGCTTGGAGATAAGGGAGGTCAGTGATCATTTTACGTATTGCAAACTATTTCATTTTCATCCCCTTTCCAAGTTTCATTAGTAAAGACTAATCACTACTTGCAGGAAATACCTTAAAACCACAATTATTAGCAACCTAATTTAATTTATTGCAAAACGGCGGTTTAAGCAAGGTGATGATATTTATCAGCCAGGTCTATCTTTTCATAAAAGGATTTTCACTTCATCTTTATTCTTTGACACTGTGTTTTTAATACTATGAATAAAGAAAATATACACGTTATTTCTCATTCAGTTATTTCAGTCATCAAAAGCTGTTCTGAATGGATTGCATGACCCATTGGAAATTATGCATTGTTAGGTAGACAAAAACTTCATAAAAATATTGTAATCATGTAAACATTTGAACCAACTAATTATGCAAGTATATTTTACATCAAATTTTCTCTCTCTTTTTTGTGCTTACGGAGAGATGATAATGTTGTCATAGAACTTTATGTTCATTATTTCATTTAAGTTTAATGATAGTCCAGTCAAAGCGGAAGAAATATTGACTGATATGATCGTGGAAGAAGTAAGATAATATTTTTCAAACTCCATTAAAAACTACAAATGTTTTAAGAAATCTAACTTGTCTAATTTGCGTGTATCTCTAATTTGTTTTCTTTTAACTGAAATAATGGTAAGATGCAAATGAACATTGGATACGGCATCCACGAATAAATGTCGCATAGATATTTTGTTGAGTCCAGGGATTGAACCATTCACCATTGAATGACTATATGGAGCTTAGCACATTGGCAGTTCTTATATGTACCAAGTATATACCGTTAATTTAACTGTGTGGCACAGGCTGTCTGTCAGTTGACAATTTGTTTTCGCACAACTTAGAAAGTCCTTTTTGATTTTATAAATATAATGTTTGCATGTATGTAATGTCTACAAAATTGTCAATTTTGATTCTTTAAATAAAATCTGCAGACTTGTGATCAAGTCAAAACCTTTCATAGTTTAAAATTTACTTGTAATATTGTATTTGTATCTGACAATGAAAAGCACCACATAACCTTCCAGCCTTAAAATCGCAAGTGTTCAAATTCATAGCAACATTTATTGAATCATCTTAGCTTAAAAGAGAAAACATAAAGTTAAATTTACAAACAGAACTCTTTGTAAAATTTTTCAACATGCTTATTTTGAAAAACTTAACCTTACATCAATAAAGAACCGAGGTTACACAATATGGTTTTAAAGTGACCCAAACTACACGTTTATTGTCTGTAAGTTAAAAAGAATGATCATAATATATAATATATGTTCCTAACTGGTTGTAAATGTTTAATTGTGTGCCTGTTTACTAAAAATATTGTTTCAATGGCGCAGAAAGGTTTGACAAGTTCAAAAACCTAAGCAAATTATTGCAGAATCGCACAAAAAAGGGGAGACCTTTGTTGGCATCCCTTCAATAACTTTTTTGTAACACATTTCTTCTTCTGTCAAATAGCAGTTACAGTTAGCATACATATATGGCTAGGTACTAGTCATATACATTTTACAAATATTCCCAAGACAATCCCCATAGCTGTTGATAATTTATCAAAATTCCTGAATATTTACGCGAAAACTGACGACATTAGTCATAGACTACACGTTTTTCTCGCTTAAAGCACCGAGCTACATGATTTAGGTCCTACCCCTTGATTTACATGTATTCTGAAATATAAACTCTCCTCATTTTGTTATTTAGATAAAATGCATATTTCTCCTAGTTCATATACTGCTGGACTTACCTGCTTTTGGGTTATCAGGATTTTTATCAGGATGACATTTCAAAGCTTGTTTCCTGTATGACTTTGTTATCTGAAATAAAACAGTCTCAGTTTGCTGCACTTGTCACTTTTTCCTTGCATCCATAGTATAAATTAAACATACTGATATCAACAACTGATATATTGAATAATGGTATCAATCAAATGCAAGAAATTCCAAATATCAGTCTGGAAAAAGTCATGCTTGCTAAGTAAATATATCAAAAATATGCTAAAAGATTTCTGATCGACTTAACTTGATGACTGGTAACTCTAAAGTTTTTAGTTTCTAGTTCTAGTTTATTGTTCATAATAAGCACCAACAAGGTGTTGCAAAATTCGAAGATTACAAAAAACTGATGGATCAATTGTCTTTGAATCCACATTAAAGTTTCTTATAATCTGGTCACCTGCCTCACACAATTTTCCGAATGTGTAATCTCGTTTTTGCAAACTCAGCTATATTTTGTAAGTCCGCTTTAGAGGTTAAAAGTCTAAACAGATAGATGAAAATACTTTTTAAGTTTTACCAGATAAATCAATAATCAAGCAAAACAGCTGCTGCTCTCTACATCTAAAATATTAAATGATAATGCTTATTGCTTAACAATCCTCATCTTTTAATCAGCCTGAATCATTGTGTAACTGGGCCAGGTAATGACTGGAACACACATGAGTAGGCTAACAGACAATAATTAGTATTTATTCTAAAATAGCAAGACTTTGGAATCACTGCACTACACTGAACATTATACAGAAAATTTGAAAAAAAATATAGAAATTCTAACCTTTTTCTCAAACCACGGTAGATCTAGTAAGAAACATACTGAATTAGGTGAAGCAAGACTTTGTTTTGGTGACTAAAACCAATGTGATTAGAGCACTGGGCCTATCTGTTTGATTACAGCAACAAAACCATAACTTTTTGATGTAATTTATTAAGGTCAACTTCTATTTCAATATTCTATACAAAGTAAACAGAGAATTTATACCACCTCATAAAGTTTAAATATGTTAATTTTTAAATGAAAATATAACAAACCATTATATAAAGGACGTAACTGATAAAATAACTTAATTCATACTACAAAAGGAATGTTTGGTGCTCCAAAATAAATCAAGTTATTACTTCCCTTTCTGTAAAGTCTGTTAATCACATATACAAAATGCTAAAGGTCTGACAACACACAGTGCAAACTTAGGGTTTTTCAATACTAAATTACAATTGGTTTTTGGTATGTGGAAAATTGAGTGAAATTGTGCAAGTGTCAGAACAGTGCAATAAATTAAATCATTAAGTACTTCAGTTCGAACAAAATGCTTATCTATAGAAACAACTATAAATTATTATCTCCCTTTTTTCTAGAACAATAGAGTGGTTACATCCATTTAAACAGAACAAACTGCATTAGATTTAAGATTCATGCAAGAAAAGATATGCTTCAGAAACAAACACTAAAACAAGTAATATTTTTCAAATTTCATAATACAAACTGAAAATTTGATTTTGATTTATTCTAAGTACTAGGTAAATGTTATTTAAAATGTTTAAATTGATAGAACTGATCGTTTGGTGACAGATAGAAAATTCTGGCCATTGAAGTTTATATCAATATCCTGAAACTGAAAAGATATCTAGACTAGATCATACTTATGGCCAGAAAACTGTGTTGGACTGCTCCATAAATAGCAAGCTGTGTTTTTTTTATTTTTAACCTTACTAACTTCCTCTTCTGCACAAAACCATGTACGCATTGTAGTATACTGGGGCTTTTAAATTTGGCAGTGGCTACGGTTACGGAACCGTAATCCTAGCCTCCGAGTCTAGGATTACGGAAGTCCCGTAATCCTAGACAAACCCACTGGAATAGGCTACGGTTACGGAATTTTTTTTTTAAAGAAGGGTTACATACCGAAAATCGAGTGATAAACCGTTAATTGTCTCAAATATTACATTTTCTCCCAAATGAGCCAACACTAATGTTATGATACGCCATCTTGGTTGTTATTCTATAGACTAAGGTTAAATGTCCTTGTCGTCATCTACAGACACTTCAAAGACGGGGGGGAGGGGGGGGGGGGGTATATTTGTCATTGAAACTAAATAAATTTCCATCGCCTTTGTAACTTGGAAGTTACCAATGAACATTTTTTAAGGAATACGACAATTCAAGAAGGATTTTCTTTCAATAATTTAAATGGTCCTGAATAGGACTGTTTTAGTTCTCATAGACTGTTTAGACCTGAATTCAGATTAAAAAAAAAAAAAAAAAAAAAAAAAAAAAAAAAGATAGAGAATGATCCAAATATAAAATGAAAATGGATGGCAATTAAAAGAAAAACAACAACAAAACATAACATATTTCATGAAGAACGAACACATATGGCTATGTGCAAATTATAATGCAATAATTAATCTTTTAACAACAATATATAATTCCATTTCTTAAAAATGTTTATTCAAAATTAATGTTCATTTCACAAAAATGACAAAAAGAAAGGAAAAGAACAAAGAAAAAAAATGAAATAACATGTCTGTAACAAAAACCAAGAGCTAACAATTTCGATGGAAAAAAAAACTTGTAAAAATACAAATTTTGGCCGGTTTGAGCGCCTCCTCATGGTGTGGCCTGGATGTAGATGGACAAGTAAAATAGATTTACACGATTTTACATTACAACATTTTATTTTCAAAAAAAAAAAATTATATAACTTGTCCAACTACAACTGAACGCTCAAGTGACAGTGTGAAGATGACAAAGTTCTATATTTAACGTTAGTTCGTTACTGAAACAACTACAATCAAAATGGTGTACAGAATGACAGTTTGATAATGCAAATTTGGTAAAATGGTTTGTTTAATGAATAAAAATTAAATTTGGCATGCTATTTAATATTAAACTGTTGAAATTATGCTTCTTAAAAAAAACTTCCGTAACCGTAGCCTTTTCCAGTGGGTTTGTCTAGGATTACGGAACTTCCGTAATCCTAGACTCGGAGGCTAGGATTACGGTTCCGTAACCGTAGCCACTTCCTTTAAATTTAATGTTTTTTAAGGTGTTAGGTTTTGCACCTTTTTTATGCACGTTGTTAGGTTACTCCACGGTGGACTGAGTAGCTCTGGAGCCCTAACACCTATCTCTTTCACTAACCCCCACGCCATAATATATCAGTAAATGAATGTTAGCCATTACAACAGAAGAAGAAGAAGAAGAACTGTCAAAATCTGATATCGCGAAATTATATTGCAAAATTAGTTTTATCTGTCTTACCTCTTTTTCTGTTGCTGTTTCTGAAACACCTAGGATGCCATACAAATCTTCCTTAGTTATATCAAACTTCTTTGCCATTTCAAAGCTAATGTCTTCGCAAAAAAAGGAGACAAATTCAGTTCAGACGAGTTGCGAACGATCCCCTACCTTCTTCAAGAAGAGCTTTCACAGGGGAGCGAATGGCGGCGGTATGAAGTTCGAATAAGCAGTGTTTAACGACTGATTTATTTTGATAAAAAAACGTCATTCTGTGACTTAACAGAGTCTTTTCAATAAGGGTAACATTCTTGATATTCAGTGTTAACAGATGTATGTTTTCTTTTTTGGAAACAATCGTAGCTATCTGACGGTGAAGATGTAAACAATGTCGCCATTAATTAGTCCAACATAAAGTTACATTTGTCATGTAAAAAGGAAGATCTGCATTTGACAACATATTGTCTGAAAATAAGATATGTTATATATTTTAGGCTTATAGTTTTTCCAGTAAAAGGAACGAACACAGTTGAGATGGTTAAAGCTATCTGTAGTAACCTGGCCTATGAGCTCATAATATGGGACACCCATCCAAGTAGTAACCATGGATAATGTTACTTAACTTGCTAATGTTCTCAGACACTCCAGCTATGTCGCCTAAGGAGCAAGCCCAACAGCAAGGCTGTTGGAAGTGCCTTATCTGTCTGGTGTCCACTACATATCTTTTTTGCTGCCCGATATGGATTACTCTGCTTGGTTTTAATACATTAGTTCAAGTTCATATGGTGTTAACAGGGGTATACATATAAGAAGACATTAAAGGGCAGAACTCTGCAACAAAAAAAGTAACACGTAACTTAAACATTGTTTTACAGCTGCTGTTGTCAGTACTTTTATGTTAACTGCTTTCACCCCTACTAAACGGTGGCTCTTTCACATTTTGGTGATCTGTTTAAATGAGAGCCCTCGACACTTCCGTTGTAGAGCCCTCGACCAAAACAAGACTGAAAAAGGTAAGCACGGTTTATAAAAATATACGTTTTTAAAGAGCATGGTTGTTTTTCAAAAATCGAAGAATGTCATGCCACGTAGAACATTTTTCTCATCATTTTAGATGCAGTTTTGATAAGAAATACCCCATAATGACGTTGCTAGAACTTGTACCAAATATCAACTCGTGTGTTTTCTTTTACGAGGAGACACATCTTAAGTGATTTCTTTACCGTTAAATAGATGCTGGCCCACATAATCGTCATGTAACATTGTTCCAACCTCCTCTTTAGCTCAGCACTAAAAATATTTCACAGAGCTCGGTTAAAAACAAAATACTCACATTTTTTAAAATGTTATCGAGCCATCGACAATGTTATGGCGCCATCGGCAATGTGAAAGAGCCCTCGAAAATGTGATGGAGCCAACACCACCATTCAATAAGTGTTAATATTGTATGTTAAAAAGCACGAAAAAAAGCGACGATTTGATTTCTTTTTTTTTTCAAAATTGGTAAAACTTTATTGAAAACACCAGATATTGTTTTGTCTTCAATTCCAGCATCATTGGGTATATTGTTTTTAATGTCTTCTGCTTCATATTCCGAACTAATTGCGATAGGTTCTTCAATATCTGCTACATCGCTATCTGTAAAAAATCTCGTCTAATGGGTACAAATAACTTCTTCATCACTGATTGAATGGCTTTCAAGTGAACAATTCAATGTTCTTTTTGATGTTTTTCTAGGTGAAAAATGTTTAGTTGCCGAAAATATTGTCTTTACATAGAGTATTTGATTTGCTTTGTAGAACTTGAACCTTGGATGCGTTTTCTTTAATTCGTTTTCGCCGATGTGGTGCCTCGAAAAAATTTTCCCCCATGTTTCTTTTATTTATGTTCTTTGTTTTGACAATAACTTCTGAGTCGTGTTGCATTGATTTGACGAAATTTTCTTTTTCGTGCTAATCGCTACACTGTTCTTAGTTTACCTCTAAAGACCGTTATCTGTAATTATACTATGCATATACAATTATAGAGTAATGAAAACCTAGTTCATATGAACGAATCTGATTGAACAATTATTCGAAACATTTCAAGAAAGTAAGTATCAACTCATGCAATTTAATCTATACATGAATTTAATTGGTATAATTCCACAATATTATCACTTAATGAATGATGGTGTCGGCTCCATCACATTTTCGAGGGCTGTTTCACATTGCCGATGGCGCCATCACATTGTCGATGGCTCGATCACATTTTAAAAAATGTGAGTATTTTGTTTTTAACCGAACTCTGTGAAATATTTTTAGTGTTGAGCCAAAGAGGAGGTTGGAACAATGTTACATGACGATTATGTGGGCCAACACCTACTTCACGGTAAAGAAATCACTCAAGATGTGTCTCCTCGTAAAAGAAAACACACGAGTTGATATTTGGTACAAGTTCTAGCAACGTCATTATGGGGTATTTCTTATCGAAATTGCATCTTAAATGATAAGAAAAATGTTCTACGTGGCATGACATTCTTCGATTTTTGAAAAACAACCATGCTCTTTAAAAACGTATATTTTTATAAAATGTGCTTACCTTTTTCAGCCTTGTTTTGGTCGAGGGCTCTACAACGGAAGTGTCGAGGGCTCTCATTGAAACAGATCACCAAAATGTGAAAGAGCCACCGTTTAGTAGGGGTGGCTTTGCACATTAAGAAAGTCTGGGGTTTTTTTTTTTCCATACACCACAGGATGACATTCACTTCATTTTGGTATAAGGTCGTGACATATTGAAGAATGGAGCAGTATGGCTTTGTCAGACGAGATGTGAATAGCTCTGTATATCGTGCAGTGTCAAATTATTTATTAGAAGAAAGGAGTGATGACTGGAGAAAACTGCCTTCAAGTTCTGTGTCATTCCATTTGATGTTTGGAGAGAGGAATAAACTGCCATTTGGAAAACTAGGTAAAAAAAAAAAGTTGGTTTGAAAGTTAAACTTAAAGAACACTTCACATTATGATCTTTCTTTAAAACACACTTGGCCAGTCTGATGACCACTGACCATCTAAAATACTTCCCTGACCCATGATAACCTAAGTCACATCATAAAGAAGCAAGTACTTATACTACCTTGTTAATCAGATGACAACAGCATTAGTTCTTATTTCAGGGTAACGATTTTTTAGCAAGACATATTAAAGAAGAGAAAAAGTATATGTAGATAAATTAAGTAACAAGTCTATGATATGGCATGGAAAGTAAGTTCAGTATTGCAAGGTAGCAGGTACTTTAAACTTCTTACCTATTTATACTGGTTTGCCAACTCTGAGAATATGGAATATGGTTTTGAAATGTATTTGCGACAAAAAAATTATAAATGTTGTTTTAATTATATATCTACCATTTGCATAGCTGGATTACAGTTTTGTGTACCCTTCCTTGTAAAGTAAAAAATGCTACTTACAGCATTTATGTTAGGACATTATCTTATGAGATAAGAAAAATTTGTTTTATGGAATTTCAGGTCATGACCCTGGAAAAAAACAACTAGTGAACTATTATAGAGGCTCAGACATTCTCTGCAGGAAAACTGCTCTAGTCAAGTGAGTCAGTTAGAAATATACTTCATAAAATTAATTAGCATATTTACGTTTCTGTTCTTAAGTGTGTGGCAAATAATCTCACCTGGTGACTGCTTGGCAAATAATCTCACCTGGTGACTGCTTGGCAAATAATCTCACCTGGTGACTGCTTGGCAAATAATCTCACCTGGTGACTGCTTGAGTACAATATTTGTCATTTCTGACAGTATGTTATATGACTTAAAAGTTATTGTCAAAAATGTCATCTATCTAAGGTTAACATTTTATTAAAAAGACTCATCATCCAGTCATCACACTACATTTGCCAAATGATATACTTTTATACTTCCTGTCTGTATAATGATATCTGTTTGCACACATTGTAACTATTCAGTACATGAGTCGTGTCTTAGCACAAATGTTCATCACATAGAGATGGTGGCTTTGGGACTCTTTTGGTCCTGAATTAAAGGTCAAGGTCAGTTTTGAATGCACAAAATGTACAGTTTGTTTCTTCTGTATATCTCAGCCATCTGTTAAAGGATTTTGATAAAACTTTCTAAAATCTTTAATCACATGCAACAACCTGCCAGAAATATAGGTGGAAGGTTGTAAACAAATACTAGGGTTCTGAAGTCAATTTTTTTTTTCAAATTCAGAGTATTTAAAGAGTACTGTAGTATAGTGAAGTACAGTTACCCTAAGTGGTTGCCTCAGTCATTCCGAATTGTTCCAAAGAACATAGTGCACACAAGCTTGAAGAATGCTACAGTCCTGGTACGGCCAGAGAAACCAGATGATAGGAACCAGCTGCTTGAGACACATGCTCAGATGGTGGAGGAGGAGGGTAAAGGTGTTATCTGGATTGCTAAACATACATCAGGGGCCAAAGGTAAAGACTAACTTTGGTAGATATATAAAAACCATGATTTTCCTTTTACTGTAAATTTTGAAGCTTATTTTTGCTTTTGTTAGTCCTTTCATGTTTTATTTTGATTGTTTGCACATCGGTTACACGGACGTAGCTTACCTTAGATGGAGATGTTGCCAGTCCTGAAGGGTAGTATGGGGACTAGGGGAGTATGGGGACTAGGGGAGTATAGAGACATGGGAGTATGGGGACTAGCTCCCCCTGAAGTAATTTTTTTATTCTCAATGCAAATGGCACATTTTGGTATATATCTGGAGCTTAAAGTTTGAAAAAACAGAAGTAACCATTCCCCTGAGGATTTTGGTGTTTCAAATTTTCATACTCAGAAATAAAGTGATGGCATAGGACAACAATGCTTAATAGGAGCTACAACAGTGATTTTAATCGAAAATAAAAGCAAAATTGTTATATTTAGTATTGCAGTAGTCGTTTAAATATGCCAGTTAAATAAGAATACTAGTGTAACATACTTGTCAAAGACATGATGTCTTTCATTGAATTTATTTTTAAAAAAATTTCTTAAATAAAAAAAAACATATATGATGGAAATTTTTTAAAGAAACTCTTAAGAGTTTTAGATTTTAGTCTAGATCATCCAAATGAATTTTAAACAGTGTTCAAAATATTTTCTTTTTTTTTTGAACTTTAAGATCATTACAAAACTGTGTTTTTTTACAATTTCAAGAACTATGTTAGTGATGTTGCAGGTGATGGAATTATGATATCAGAAGATATTGAAGAATTACTGGGCTTTGTAGATGACCAGGATAAAGCATTTGTCATTCAGAGATACATCAACAACCCATTCTTGCTGGAAGGTGGAAGGAAGTTTGACATCAGGTAGAACCCTGGTCAGCTTCTCCTGTCCTATAACACTAAACATACTTCAGACTCATTACATGTATTATCAAAAAACTCCCTGATATGTCATCCCACCAGGAGGGTCAGGAAATTGACAATGTTCCACTGTATCCAATTACCTAGAGCCAGAGCTTTTGTTATTTATAGATACATTAGTTAAGCATTCCTTCTGGAGTTGGGCAAGAAGTTTATCGTAATGTACGATCTTCTATTACTTACCAAGCAACAAAGTTTAAGATCTGAAAACCCTGTTTGTCAGTTCAACTTAATTCTATCAGACCACATATCTTCCCACCAATACACTTTAACTCATCTCCACTTCTGTTTGTTGTTGATAAAAATATTTCAGACCCTATGATGATCAGCAAATCAAGGATTTAATTGAAACAATTGTGTTTTCTTTCTTTTTGTAGAAGCTGGGTGTTGTTAGATTCCAGTTACAATGTGTACCTGTTCAAGGAAGGAGTACTACGTACATCCTCTGAACCCTATGACCCTGACGACCTTTCCAAGGTCACTAGTCACCTGACCAATCACTGTTTGCAGAAGGAAAGGTCATCTAACTATGGGAGATATGAAGAAGGGAATGAAATGTTCTTTGATGAATTTAACAGGTCGTTTATTTATGATAATACATTTATCACTATAAGGAAGTATCTTAACCAAAACGTGTGTCTTTTAAAATTCCAATCTGGAAGTTTCTGTCTATTCATATCTGCTAATATCTCACACTGGAAAGAGAGGCATGAGAGTTTTGAGATGATGAATTGAAATCACTGGATTCTCTTAAATTTCTTATTTCCTAACCCTCTGACCAGTACAAGTTCAGCTAAAAAACAACAGCTTGAAATGGGGTCCTTTGTTTGAAGTCTTGTTCATATAAATGAATGCAAAAATATATTTTACATACACATAAAGTAAGATTGTGTTATTCATTTCTGGAAGGTACCAAGTTGAAAAGATATGTTTGATTAAGATGTTGGAATTTCTATAGATCTTTAAAATGTGATCAGTTTTGAGGTGCCAACACAAAAATTAGATAGCAAATTTGATGGGTCAGTGTCATACTGTGGTAAAGCCATTTTTATATTGATTTACTGTATTTCACTGGGTCTTCGAAAGAGCCATAGGCACTCAATCGGTTTTGATCAGGCATGACTAAAGAAGTTCTGATTGAGTTTATAGTTTCCTATGGCCAAATGCATGTCCAGTTTACATCAGATGTATTTGATTATTTTGTATCATTTCCTTTCAGATATCTAATGGATAAATATGGAACTACAATGGAAGCCTCTATCTTGCCTCAGATAAAAGACATCATTAAACGTTGTTTCTTTCTTGTTAAAGAGGTTTGACTTACTTTTATTTTTGTTTACACATTTTTTATGCCCATGAAGGCTGGCATGTGGTAGTCACACTGTCTGTTTGTCCATCCGTCTGATCTTTTGTGCGCAACTCCTACAATTCTCATTTGATTTTCTCCAGACTTTCACACAATGATCATTATCACAATGCATATACTCTGGCTTTTGCTATTCCATTATTTTTGGCAGAGTTATTGCCCTTTTCTGTATGCAACCCTACAATTTTATAATTGAAGTATATTTTCACCTGTGGTGTTAAACTGGGCCAGAAAAATCCAAAAGTTAAAAGGTAAGAAACTTTTTTAATACTTTTTTTGTGAAAGATAGTTGGTGATCTACTGGTACAGAACAGTAGATCAGTATCCTCTGAAACACATCAGTTTTGGAAAGTTATTAATTTTACCAGCCTTGCAAATGAGTAAAGGACATATAACAGTCTTACCCCTGGAAATATGGATAATTTGTTCAGTTCACAGACTGCAAAAATGTTTAGCACAAATGATCAAGGTAACATCAAGTTATAAGCTACCATGACTGTGACCATTGCCATGTTTCAGGGGCATTCATGTCTGTGACACATTTCTTATTTAAAGTTGACATTGTCAGAGCAAGTATGCTGAAATGTGATGCAGTCTGAGTTAAATGAACTATCTAATTATTTCTGTAACATTTTAAATTTAGTGCTTTACTTTCAAAGAAAACAACAGAATGTATCTCTAAGTCACCTGAATACACTTTGTAAATGTGTAATAGACGTTTTACCTTCTATATATTTACAGAAAATCAACACAAATGGTTTAGGATACACGTGTTTTCAACTGTTTGGTTTTGATTTCTTACTGGATGAGAATATGAAGGTCTGGTTGATTGAAGTGAATGGGGCACCTGCTTGTGCACAGTATGTTAATTCATTTGAAGTTTCATAACAAATATTGTGAGTGTCATTTGGTGAAAATGAAACCTGGAAAGATCTGCTCTTGGTTGGATTCACACTAAGGAACCTAAGTTCCTTAATCAGACACACTACCATGTTACCATAGAAGCTAGCTAATAGCCAGGGGAGTAGAAGTGCTGCTTTACACTTCTGCTACAAAAATAGTTAGATTTACAGTTAAATGTTTTTTTTTCAGTTTTACTTAATATATTCTAAAACAAATTATTGTTGGATCTTTATATTTTTTGAAAAAAGAAATTTGATAAGAGTATCAATTTAGAGGGCCTTGGTGTATTTTGTTGTTTTAGTTTTGGAATACATCCAGAGTTATATTCACAAGATAGAATACAGCATCATTTTGTTATTTACTTATTCATTTATAGCATGAACACATATTTTACTGGTTTGTTTTTTGTGATTTTTAGGTACCTGTTACCAGGCATGGCAAGAAGTATTGTACACACAGCTATAGATCCTGTCTTCCCGCCATCCAAACCTAGACAGGGTGACACATGGTTCACCAAAATATCTTGATACACTGAAAAACAGGGTTCATGTATGTAGTTGTACTTTTACATTGTTAAGTTTTTTGTTATGTGTGTATGGGTTAAATTGTTGTTAACTTATGTGATTCTGTTTTTATTTATTTCTGTGTAACAGAATGAAGACATATGACTGATGTGCAATTTAAACATAATTTCATTCCAATATTTTCTTCCGTCCAACTTTTAACTCTATTAAATTGTATACAGGTCTACACATGTTTGTTGTTTTATAAAAAATTTAAGACTCAGATCTCAGTATCATTCTCCACATGTTAAAAATTTCACTGAAAATTGCAATTTCTGTTTTTTACGCTTTTTAATGACAATATTACCTGGGGAAAAAAGAATTTGCACAGATTTTTCTTTTCAGTGTCCACATGTATTAACATGCATCATAATTGAAAAGTATGCACTGTTGCTATGAGGTTTGGATGACTGTGTTATCTGGTACAATTTCTTTTATTCTCTTATATATGATATCTGAGATATTTTGTTTAAATACAAAAGTATTTATACAATAATATACATGGTGTTATGATGTTTGTGTTTACATTTTAGAATGAGAAGTCCATTCCTAGTTTTTGTATATATTTAATATATGTTTGATGTATATGTGTATTTTATTTGATGTGTGTTTTTTTACTTATGTGTTTCCTGCCCAATGATTATTTAATCTTTTGAGTTTTTATTATATGTAGATGTGATTTGGGAAAACAAATGTAAACATTTTGGTAACAGGTTTGATTGTGCACCAGATAACCTGTTTTAACTGATATTTTAAGTTTTGAAGGCTGAATTCAAGCATTTTTCTTTTAAAAATTTAGTTTTTGTAGTACATATACAATGAAATATATTGCGGTAATTTGTTCAGGCATTCCATTGCCAGTGCTCTGTAAGATGAATGTTTAAATGAGTTACATTATAGCATTATTTATACTTCTTTTGTGAAGTGACACGTTATTCTATGCAGCAGCAAATTTTTGTATTCATTTTAGTAAATTCTTTAAACACTACTGTAATATAAGTTTTCTAGCTTTTGTAACGACAATTACAGGATATGCTATGAGTCACAACTGCTATTGGTATTGTATACATAGCCTGACCTATTTTGGTTTAACCCATGATAAAACATCTGGTTGTGGAATCACAGATTTCACTTCTTCGTGTCCTTTCCAAAATAAGTTAACTTGTTAAGCATTAAACAGTTTCATTTTACATTGGCATGAATGGTTATCATAGTAAGATTTGTTGGAATATATGCAGCAATGTTCAGATATTATCTCTATATCAAGACCAAAACTATAAACTTCTCAGCATCTTTCCTATCTTAATCTGTCGTGTAACTTGGACAAGAAAAGGAATGTGACATTTATATGCAAGAAGTGTTGTTCACAGTAACCTGACTGTGTCTAGTACTATAACCTTGACCTCTTGGTTTAAGGTCAAGGTTACAGTTTTAGTCTTAATGTTATTAGAAGACATGGAATGAATAAGAAGAAATAAACATTTGCTTCGCCTGACTTGCCACTTTCTTGCTCTGACTGGTATTATTCTATGCCACACATGTTTTGTATTATGTATCTTATTTTTATGCCACCCATTGAAAATGAGTGGGCATGTTGTTTTGCAAATGTCGGTCAGTTGGTCGTTTGTTTGGTCGGTAGACACTTAATGTCCAATCAATAGCTAGAGAACCCTTGGATCCACGTTCCTCAAACTTGGTATTTAGGTTGGTTATGACCAGTAGATGACCCCTATAGTTTTTCAGGTCATTAGGTCAGAGGCCAAGGACACAATGACCTTGAAAAGCAAAACAGTTTCCGATCAATAAATATAGAACGCTTGTGCCGAGGTTCCTCAAACTTGGTGTGTAGGTTGGTCATGACCATTAGATGACCCCTATAGTTTTCAGGTCACCAGGTCAAAGGCCAAGGGCACAGTGACTTTGAACAGCAAAACGGTTTCCTATCAATAACTTTAGAAGACTTGGCCCCAGGTTCTTCAAATTTACTGTGTAGGTTGGTCATGACCAGTAGATGACCCCTATAGTTTTCAGGTCAAAGTGACTATGAAAAGCAAAATGGTTTCAGATGAGTAACTATAGAACGCTTGGGCCCATGTTCCCCAGACTTGGTATGGTGGTTGTCCATGACCAGTAGATGACCCCATAGTTTTTCAGTTCACCAGGTCAAAGACTAAGGTCACAGTGACCTTGAAAACCAAAATGGTATCTGATGAATTACTATAGAATGCTTGGGCCCAACACCCAAAACTTCATAGGCAGGTTGGTCATGACCAGTAGATGAGCCCTGTTGTTTCTAGGGTTATTAGGTCAAAGTATTAGTCAACAGTTTCAGCTTAATATATAGGGAATCCTTGGGCCCATATTCCTCAAATTTGGTATCTAAGTTGGTCATAACAAATAGATGACCTCTAAAGATTTTCAGGTCATTTGCTCAAAGCCCAAGGTCACAGTGACCTTGAAAAGCAAAACAGTTTCCAATATAGAATGCCTGGGCCAAGGCTTCCTAAAACTTCAAAGGCAGGTTGGTAATGCCCAGTAGATCACTGCTAAAGTTTTTAGGATCACTCGGGTCCTTAAACTTGCAATACTGGTTGATAATGACCTGTAAATGACTTAATATATCACTTTTGGGGTTACTTGGTCAAAGTTCAAGGTCATAGTGACCATTAACAGAAAAATGGTTTCCAATCAATAACTAAAAAACCCTCGGGCATTGGCTTCACAGACTTGCTATGCAGGTTAGTCTGTTCAGGAGTTGACCCCTATTGTCTTTGAAGTAACTAGGTTAAAGACCAAGGTCACAGTGGCTATTCACCATAAAGAGGAAAACAGATTCTGATTGATAACTGGAGGACCCTTGAGGCCTGCTGCCTCAGAACTTTCTACCTACCCATCCTCCCACATTACTACCTACCCATGCAGTTCTTATACTCTTTCGTGTTCTCCAGTAATTAAACTGTATACACTTTATAACCAAAGTGTCATTGACATAATGTACAGTTCCTCTCATTCATCTACTTTCCATACCTAATAGCTTTTGATATCAGAAGCCCCTGTCATCATCCCTTTAATGTACTGACACAAGTCCCTGCCCTTCTACCTTCCTATACTTTTATGGCTGCCTCTAGCAATAAGGTGCTAGGGGCGCATTTATGTTTTACAAACATCTTTTGTTTTATTTATTGTGAACTTACGTGTACAACTGTCTTTACTGTCTCAGCTCTCAGGCATATGTTTCACAGAACATCTTTTTGTATTTCATTGAATGGTATATTGTGAAGCACAATAACATTTAATTCAGATGTAGTCAGTATTTGTTTTCTTAAAAGAATGCCATATGTAACATCTTGTTATCATAGAGTTTTTTTTACACATGAACTCTTTCATTTCTGTAGGGAAAGAAGCATAGTTTTATATAACACTACATGTCCACAGATGTTGGTCTTGTGACCTAGAGAAGCCTAGTATTCCGAATACAAGAGCATTTTGTTATACTGTGATTTTAAGCTATACTTGAGGCCAAATATCCAGAATGTTTGTGACTGTATCATTATAACTGTTTACTTTGTGATAAGATACACTGCTTTATAATGTAAAATAAATTAGTTTATACAATTTTTACAGACATAAATATATTGATGAAGTCTTGTCAGTTTTTTGCTGTTTTATCCATTGTTTATTGTTCAGCCTTAAAGTCTTTTACTTTTGTCTTTTTCCTTCCTATGTATCTAAGATACAAGTATATTCCTGTAACTATGGCAACAAGGAACATCACCGAGCCCACCACAACGCCAACTACCAGACCAATGTTTAAACTGTCGTCTGAAATGAAATCCACACATTTTCAGATTTAATTATTGCATAAGAACTAATGTTGTGTGTACATGGCCATACTTCATTTTGAAATTTCAAAGTGCTTCACTGGTAAATCTGTAGAAAGAAAATTACTGCCAGACCGATTTAGTTCTGAATACAAACAAAGGATTTTGACGTCATTTTCCAGTTTTAAGAATGATATATCACCTAGTATATAAAACTGTTCAAGACTGTGGTTTAAATGCATACAACTGAATTCGGGTACAGCTGACTATTGATAGTGGCCTTGATGTACAGCCGACTATTGATAGTGGTCTTGATGTACAACCGACTATTGATAGTGGCCTTGATGTCAAAACTCAATTCTTCAGAACTTAGAAAAGATAACACCGCGCTTTACTGAAATTTCAAGAAAATGATAAAAACTTACCATTACAATTGTCATAGGAGCACGTGTGGTATTGCCAATAGTTTGTGCAGTGTGCACATGATTTATGATTGCACGGGTCATTCTGTGCACACGCGTCAGTATCTGAAAATGCAAGATTGCGCCTTTATATATTTTGAAAACTTCTAGGTTTGTGTCTATATAATCTCAATCGTCTGAAGTAACTAGTTAAAGGCTTTTTAAATCGTCCAACCACTTTTCATGGGTATAAAGTGCATGCTAATTGAGTCATTAAGACTAAGCTGGTCATTTTTTTTTTTCGTCTACATGTACCAAACATTCCTCTTTGAAGGTACCGGCTTGACAAGTGACAAGATAAGTTTTTCTCAGTAACAGTCGGTGCAATTGAATAATAAAAAGTTAATGAAAAAATGCCAAAACCTGTTGCCAACACAGTGTCACATCGTGTTTCTCCTGGTACTCTGGAAAAAAAATCGATCAATATATATACACAACAGGTTAATATCAAATGTATATGTATAACATACAGCTGACGCACTTTATTGTTAATTAATGCGTTATAACTTAAAGTAAGAAATGCCGATTATTTTTTAATTACTTTGAAGTTCAAGTTTCCAAACCGACCCTGCAAGACGCAAAAATGATTACCCTGTATCGCTGTAAACCATAACACATGTTTTATATATTCCCGTGTCATTGGCTGTGATGGTCCAGTCGGCTGTTTCCGTTGTGCTCGAGCTTGTTGTCACATTGTTGAAGACAATACCCCCGTGCCCCACAGTGAGAAATCTGTAAGTTATGTCAAATTTCAGCTAGAAGTGTTGAATTCCAAACCAGCGAAAACACATACAATAATTGGTAGAATTTTCGTTCTACCTCTTAATTGTTGTAACTTTCTTGTATGAAACTGTCTTGTAGATTATTTCGTCAATGATTTAAGATTAAATGATATTATACATCTTTATCTGTTTTTATTTGTGTGGATGTTTCAGCTTGGACTTACAGATGTTCAAATAAACATAAAAATGCACATGGAACTTTTTGTTGCATATAGAACGTGCAATTCTGGGTATTTGATAAGAAGAAACATCGTTACAGAATCCATTGGCATATCTGAAAACGTGTTTACTACAAACATGATTAAGAAGATCAAAACATCAGATACTTGCGTTGCTTTCGGTTCATCTGTTGTAAATCTTGAGGAGTAATTAGTCTGCACGGCAACTGACCTGGCCTTTGTGGTTGACACAGGCTCAAACCGGGGACTTTGGGAACAGCTCTGAGGAGTAGCTAGAGCTGCACTGACATGTACCGTAAACTGAAACACAAACTTCGATGTCAATAGGTACATAACACACAGTTAAGGAATGCTTTATATCTTTGTGAACCTGAAATCTACAATTTTCTTATCAGACTCAAACAAGAACACGTAAGCTTGAAACAGTCGTAGCTCATTCATTCTTAACAGCGAAAAACATGAGGTAAGCTTGCTACAGTCAAAATTCACCTCCTAATGCATGTCTCGGTTCTCGTGAAATAATTTTTTCACGTAACAGTATGACATGTTTTGAATTGATTTACTTAGAATGGTCATGGCTGCACTGTTGTGGGCTTTGTGAGAGAACGTTAAGCAGAAAATAAATGTGTACACTCATCCATGCCAAAAAAATAAAAGAAGAAAGACCCGTAAACCGAGACTCTGTAGCAATGTGTCAGAAAATAATGTACGACAGAGGGAATTTACCATGACTAAGGTGCTACTGAAGGGACCGGAAGTGAAAGAACCTTTGCCGTTCCTGGTAACTTTAACTGGCACCGAAGAAAAATCCTCGAGAAGCACGGTACCTCTGTATTGTTGGCCGGCTACGTACCCGTTAGATGTCGTGACATGTAGAGTTATAGTGCACAACTTCTGTAACAAACAAAAAAAATCTAAGAATTTTATGATTTTTTGAGATTCCATAAAGGCATTAGTTAATGTTGAGGGGCGGGGTTTTTTTTGTTGTTGTATTTTGTTTTGTTTTGTTTTTCTATTTTTCTAATAGTTAGCTAATATTTAGTTAATGATAACAGGAATCGAACATTAGGCCCTTACATGTTTAGTTTAAAAAAAAAAAACTATTCTAATCTTTCTTCATACCTTGTCTAAATTTGCACCTGGTATAGAAGTGTTCCATCTGCAAGTGGTGATATCCCCGTCACCATCATACGGGGACAGGTTTACCTTTACAGAACAGCCAAGAGGTACCCTATACGACAAAGGCAGAACATTTGAATATTCATATTTAAGAAACGTTTAGTCTGACAAATACCTAACCATATATGACTCTGGACTGGATATAAGAATCGATTAATTTGCTCACAATAATAAAGACGAAACTTAATACAAAAATGTGCAATGATGCTAAGTAAAAATAAAACAAAAGGTTGAAACCTTTACTAAAAAACTTAAAAACAAGACACCAACCCAACCAGAAGCATGCTCTGTTTTTTCAATATGGTGCTAACGTAAACTGAAGTTATTTTAGATAGGGCATTAATAGATTCCACGCATTTGATCAAATCAGTCTCACGGCTCAGTCCTACCCTCGCATGAACATTTTAACAGAGATGATACACTATAAGACAGAAACATCTTTATCCAAAACTTAGAAATGTTACAGGGATCTGATTACAAAGTTGCAATGTTACGGATTCAACTTTAATCATAATGATAAAGGATTTGACTCATAATAAGTCTTATCTTTGACAAAAAAGAATAACTATATTCTTTTAGCAAAATTTTTAGAAATTACTGGCTCACTTTTGACTGAGCGGTATAGCTGTGTATTAGATTCTATTCTGTTCTGTTATACCTGTATATTGGCAGTACAGCAGCGGCGGGGCTGACGTTTGGTCGTTTTGTGTCGCTTCTTGTTCGTAGATTCAAACTTATGTCCTCAACTATATCGCTATGTGTCGCGTTGGAAAACTGAAACCTGGAACAGGGAAGTAATACCCCTGAGTAACGTCTATGTTTAACAGCCGATTTTGATGAATTAATTTTTGAAAAATTATTGATATTTTAATTACGAAATATATATATATATATATTATAATAATTACGCATACTTTTAAGGCCTACAACCTTGTCTGCTGGCATACATTATCAATATTGATAATGTTATCTATATTCCTTCTGAACCACCAAATCGAATTATGTAAACATATTTTGAAAAATAACAACGCTAATTTTGCTGCCACTTCCGACAAAATCAGTCTGCTGTCTACCAAACATTTAGCTAGGGTTATAACTGATAAACATGCTAGTATGATGAGGAAAAGAGAAATTGCAATTCAGAAATACAAGCGTCTGGGAAGTGGAGTTTAAAAGACAACTGTGGCAAAAAGCCCACTTTTAGTGTTTCGTGATCTGTAGGTAAATCTAAGTCTGATGTGTTTTTGTTTAGTAAAACCTTTGTACATTGAAATTTGGAAGTAGCCAAGGACGGGGGTTTGAACAGTCGAAGTCCGTTTATACCTACACCAAATTCATGTGAATTTTTCAGACAGCTATCTACCAAAGCAAATAAAAAATGATTTAAAAAGGAAGGAACTTAACGGAAAATAAAAGATGAGATGATATTACAATCTGATGTCAAAAGTGAGTTGACTTCGGATAACACTAAAATTCAAGATATTCTGAAAGTCGTATGGTTTTGAAAAAGACATTACACACGTTGGCCATGCAACTGGTCTCTGTATGGCAACCCTTATTCAAAACTGGTTGCACACACAGTTGTGTATATATCATTTGTGGTTTCTAAGCTGCCACTGAGCTTTATCATCCATACTTGATTGATTGCTATGGTAACAAGCATTTACACGATTTCAACGAAGCGACATACAAACATAGCTGGAACCTACCTTAATGATATATCGTCGGCATCTGTTGCCTTAAATGTATGCACGACGGTTTCTTCCCCTGCCTCCCACTTCACACCAGCGTAATTATTGACTTCGCTGAACATAAAATGTGACAGATCTGATATGACGTCATTGCTTGCGCAACCGTTGTGACAGGACCACCTGAAGTCGGCAAATCGACCAAAGAACTGGGCGGTTTTATTAGTCATTCTGTAAACTTTTAAACAAACTGGTGACATACACGTCCCGGCGACAAGACTTTCCTGTTTCCATGACAGATGGTAGTAAAGTTGTACCTGAAAACATAAATACGTGAACTTAAGACTACACATGGCACTGTAAGAGACACTGGGTTTATTTATCTGCATCTCAAGATTTATTTAAGGTTCAAACAGAATAATGTTTTTTAAAGCAATAATATATAATACAAGAAGAAGAAATTGATTTAAAGACTTTTTTAATTCCTTCATAATATTAAGATTCCATTTGTTAATTCACGGCAAGCATAAGGCACAGTTTATAATCTGAACCCGATATGGTTGCTAGAGGCAGTGGTTGCGCTGTACCTGGTAATGCCGTTAGCAATTTAACAAAGCCTCTAAGATGAAAGAAATGTACTGGGCAGATGAACATTTGAATGATGTTACAAAAATAGTACATTAACCAGGTTTCATTTGAGTACTGTCTCACAATATCCATTCAAAACGCAATTTAGAAATAAAATATCTTAATAATAGATGATTTTTTAAAAATTATCTTTTCAACCAAAACTGGCGATTTTATTTGTTTACCTACAGTCATACAGAGAATGGTCATACAAGAAAATGATTTTAGTAACATTCCATTCCTGATCAATCATATACCCACTCGTTGGATGTTCACCCTCCAGGGTCATTGTCTGAAGCCGTAATTGTCACAGTGAGAGTTACCTGATCTTGAATCCCAGTGGGTAGAATCTGCAGAAATGAGCTGTAGAGATGTTGACTGGTCGTTCTATAAATATTCACGACAAGTATTGCCGAGAGAAGCTTTAATACATCCATATGTGATCAAAGGTTCGAACAAATTGGTCGAACTGAAAATCTGTCTTTTGCCTGCCGAAATCCAAAAGAGGAACTATGCAGTTTATTTTTTTGATGCTAAAACAAGCGATTTTTTTTCTGACACTAGACTGTTCCTTCAACAAACTGCGTAAGCAAACGTAGAATTTAATTAAAATTTCAGTAAGTTTCCTTTCAACAAGTCCCAGTATCAATCCGTTTATATATATCAGCAAGTTATCCGGTTCTTTGGAGGAGTATGAATTCACTCTTTATTCCTAAGTCTGGAACAAACATTAAATTAGTATCTTTTGACACGGACTGACCCCGCAAAATGGATGTAATCTTTGTGTGGTATACAACTGGATTGGTGTCGTGCGTGTTTATTAGGTCCAACGGCTCTTCAAAATATCTCTGCCTTTTTATTCGAGTGCTTTGTATGTCAATGATAGAATTTGGTTATTACCTACATTATTTGATGACAGTCTTGGCCGGTAAAAAGTGAATTTAAGGGAGGAAGAAAAGCTACCGGTAAGACATGGAAAATGACATGTTTTGTAGAAAAAATAGAAATCTGTTTACTGAAAATTAAAGGACCAAAGTTTTGACTGACGCGTGGAATCCAAATTTGACAGCCTTTAGTAAAACAGAGTCCATTAATAGACGCAGTGGTTGAAAATTGACAAAGTATGCAAAAAAGCGATATTAAATGTTAAATACTCAGTCTGTTTAGAGTAAAAATTATTAATTCCAACACTACGGTGGTAAGTCTTTGTAAAAAAGCCAATTCATTGTAGAAAAGCGTTTTAACATACATGAGGGTAAAATGAGACATACCTATGTAATCTCACTGTTAAGTAACTCTGACCTCGTGGTTTTAAAAGATTTGGATAGCATGTTTTGAATTAAGTGACAAGTTTCTCCACAAGTGCAAACACTTATCAGTAGAATGGTTGAAACAAAATTATAAATTACTCGCTAAAGTACGTTTAAAAATTATAAATGTAATTTCTGATAACTCTTGTAAATATACCACACGAAACTGTAGCGCCCCTAATGTGTGTTTTTATGATAATTTTTTTCTTCTGTTCTTTACGGGTTTTGTAAATATTTGATTGGTTTGCATACATTATTTAGTTATTGAGGTATGTGCAGCAAACATCAAAGCAGCTCATTTTCAAGGGACGTTACTTTTGTGTAAAAATAATAGCGCGAATGAAAAATTGTCTCCCTTAATACGTGCAGATGATTAAAACATTCTTTTTTTTCTTTCTTCCTTTCAATTTTTACTTTTTTGTTTCTTTCTAGCTTTCGACCTCTTATCTGTCATTTTTTTATTATTATTTCGTCCTTTTATAATCTATTACTATTTTTTTCGTCCTCACTATTTTTTCAAACCTCTTTTTAATACTTCATTCACAACGTTTGAAATATTTCCTCTCTGTATATTTCTCGGTCTCATTACCCCTTTAGTTTTTTATTCCCCTTTCATAGATTTAGTTTTTTTTAGAAATTGATACGTAAAATGTTGAAGCATTGATATTCTGCGACAAAATATGGTAGTGGGAGGCAGACTACTTTTTCACAGTTACTGACATTTGGTACTTTTACTTTTTATAATGTCCGTTTCTTTCCAATCGGAAAAGGGCATTTTTCATACATTGTGTAATTTTAATACGTTCATATTTAAGGAGTTAAGCTAATTTTACTTCGAATATTAAAGTGTTTGTACTCAGATTTAAATATCAAGAACTGAATAGAAAAATCATTTATAATTTCTAAATATATTTTTTTATAATTTTATAAGACAAAGAACAGCTATAATTATGTTCACTTACACAGGAAATTTTGGAATTATTCAGTATTAAATTCATCTATACCGATGTTGCCATGACTAAACAAAGAATTTGTTTCAGGCTAAGTAAAGTCTCCTGTCACAAAAGGGTCTTACATTTTGCATGATTTTTGCGGTCAAAATTTGAAATGTGACCGCACATTTAGAAGAGCGACGCTATACAGTGCTGTCGAAAATTATGTATTCTAGCATAATCAAACAAAAGCTGACGCGTATGTGAAATGAACCTTTTATAGTTTTGTAATCCATGACAAAGTTATATTTACAAAACTTGGTGACAGACCGCGGCCCGTCCCCTTGGACCTACATTGATTACTCAGTGTACCAAAATGAACCGATTGAAAATAAATCCAAATATGGAAATTACTGTTTGAACACCAATGATGGTCCATCGCCATTTCATCAAATTTGCTTTTACTTTGTTTTCAATTCGAAAGCAGACGGCTTAATCGATTTTTCATAGCGTCCTTTCTGAAATTCCACCTGCTTCTGCTTCAGCGCGTGCTTGTCTATAACCAGAAAGAAAGCGCGTGCGCTGTTTGAAACTGGCGCCGCATCTGCGTATTGGATATTTTGGAACTCCAGTGGTTTACTTGAACTTTGATTCCAACACTGTACCCAATAGGCGCGCGCTATGAGTCCAGAAACAATACTGCGACAGACGACAAATTCCCGGGCTCGTCTGACTGCGTGACCTCGAACTATATTAGGATTATCAATCCAATAAAGATCAATTCTGACTGAGATTCCCTTGTAATTATTCCCTATTTGGGATATTAAAGGGTCAGCAACTGAGGATTTAATCTAAAGAAGCAGACGATATGACTCATATTACACTTTGTTTCAGAATAATTAACGAGAAAACAGTCATGTGCCGTCCTCGCCAAAAGTCCATTTTGAAATGATATAGAATTTAAACATGCAATTTATTAAAGCTATGCACACTGAAGCCGAATGCCAGATTGCATTGAATATTTCATTCAGCAGTTTATAATCATAGATTAAAGTTATGGTAATTTAAAATTAATTTCAGTCTTTTCAATTGATTACGTAACTTCACTTATAATAGGAATTGCCGCCAGTTTCGTCTTGAAGACTTCTCATTAATAAAATCAGACCTTTTCATCATAATGACCACTTTCTGTAAATACTAAAAGATCCTTCACGTTTTTATGACAATTTTATCATAAATTTCTCCAATTTCTTTTGTCGAAATGCGTTTTGAACACATGGTGCTATTAAACTAACGGAGGTAACGGTTTAAACGCGCGCTTTACCGTTCATGAAAAAAACATCTGCTCAAATGGTTGAATGACCCGCTCATTTTTCTAACACAGTATAACGCGTCGGTATTGAACGCTTTTGTTTGCTTTCTTTTGAAGTCGCTTCGCTTTTGTCTCCTTCTAATTTTCAAATAGATGCCAGATTCTGTAATCTGAGAAGGTAAAGGGTTATATGGAAATAATATTTAATAGAACAAAAACATGATTCTTGATTCTATTTCAGTTTGATATTTTTAATAAACATTTCATTTTTACTAAAAATAACATTCAGTTTAAGACGAGACCTAGACTTTAAAACAGAAATAAAGAAAAAATAATTCTCTCACCACTATTTAAAATTATCTAGTACATTGAATTATTGCAAAAACGTCCATTTATAACGAAAAATTATTTGAATGGCGAAGTTTTATACTAGTTTTGTTTATGTCTATTCTTATCTAAGGAAAACGCGACAGAATGATTTATCAATGCAGGATTTTTTAAAAATAAATTTAAGAATTTTATTCCATAAAAAAACAACTAAAAATTAAACTATGTTGTGTATATTAAAGTTGTTCACATATGTCAATAGCTAGTGAAATGTTATATTGGAAAAATACCTGCTGTCAATTAAAAGTAATTTGTGGTACTTTTTTAACGATGTCCCGTCAACGTCGCGTTCTATTAAAAATAAATAGAAATAAAGTCCTCATTCTAAATATAACCAGACAGCGCAGTATTTGCACATCTGAAAACTTCTTCACAAAACAGTGACAGGGTGTGGTGTGCATCAACTATTGTGTCAATAGATTTGTCAAAATATTGTCATTATAACGAATCTTTACACAGGAAATATATCAACATATTTCTACACATTCTTCATTGGTGTCTTGTTGTGTCTAATTCCCACAACTGGATGCGCTACTGAAAATGCAATAAATGAAAATATATAAAAACTTTATTATTGCTGTTATTATTCGGTTATCTTCGGTTCATCTCTGATATAAATAAACTAACCTGCACAGATAAAAATCATCAGATGTTTTCTGGTTAATTGATTGCGGTTCGTCGCGTGCCTACAGTTAACAAAATAAATGTCAAATTTCATATCGCAGCCCTCTGGCAAATAATATATTCCGTCCTGTGCCGTTCCTTCCGGCAAAAGTACAGTTAAAGCAATGTCTGCCACT
Organism: Cyclina sinensis; assembly: GCA_012932295.1. NCBI lineage: Eukaryota > Metazoa > Mollusca > Bivalvia > Venerida > Veneridae > Cyclina > Cyclina sinensis. The sequence continues at coordinate 3,507,669 of JAAONU010000011.1, forward strand.
ATTTCCATAGAAATGAAAATTGAAATAACTTTCCTACGAATTATTTACTTTTGTCTGACATTCAGAACCCGACAGTTATGAGCCATTTTACAGTCATACCCACAGTTCTGAAGAAATTTAAGGACCCAACAGCTTCAACTTTAGACAGCACAGTTTGACTTTTAGGCGCCAGCGAGAGAGTGTCATACCTGCCTCTATACATAAAATGAATTCAGTCATTTGTGCCTGAAGGGCTTTTTAACCCATCACTGAAGTGATATGCTTTTCTTGTGCCATAACGTAAAAGAGAGAAAAAAACGTTCTAGTATAAAACTCACTGAAACATTACTTTTTGGCTCGTTTGTTAGAACAATCATTTCTCTTATCTGGAGTGATGCTCAAAATAACCTTTTACTGTCTAGATTTAAGTGTAAAAAAACTTCTAAAAAGCAGTAGTTATGATTTGTTATCTTACCGTGTCATAGTGATAGATGAGGTTTTAATTTGTTGAGTTAAACTAACGTTTGACCATAAAGTATGCTGGCTCGCTCACGGTCCCTACAAAAAATTTACAAATTTTGATTTTACATCAGATAGCACAAACAGCTTAATAAAAAATCATATTTATTTTACATTTTTTAAAAAAAAAGCTCATCACAACTGCTTAATGTAATATTCCGCATTTTTACGAACTTGGTAGTATGTTAAACGAGTTAACAATTTGTCACAAATTGATGATGACTTAGATAACATAATACTAGAAAACTACTTCTCTCACTTGAAATTGTTGTTAAGAACCTAACCAAGTGAATTTAATGTTATTTTAATGACAGGGATAAAAGGATTTTAATATTAATATGAACTGATGTATTTTCCCGGCTTTTACAGCCGTGGTTTAAAACAGACGATAATTCATTGCGCGTTGTGAATCTCCTCGGGCTATCTCTGTACTCTACAAATAGCAATGGCGGTAACCGGCGGTAAAATCTGTGCAAATTAGTAACAGACAGTTGCAGCTAGTGCACTTATAGGATTTTAATCCTTTGGAAATTATCAATTACAACGTCAGAGGGGAATTTAAACGGTACAAACGCCTAACTACTATAATGACGCTGTAAAAGGACTTATTTCAATTATTAGTTTAACAAGCACAATTCTATGTAGAGTTACATCTCTGGAGACAATGATACGTACAGTGACAGCTCTAGACACAATGATACGTACATTGACAGCTCTAGACACAATGATACGTACAGTGACAGCTCTAGACACAATGAAACGTACAGTTACAGCTCTAGACACAATGATACGTACATTGACAGCTCTAGATACAATGATACGTACAGTGACAGCTCTAGACACAATGATACGTACAGTTACAGCTTCAGACACAATGTTACATACAGTCACAGCTCTAGACACAATGACACGTACAGTTACAGCCCTAGACAAAATGATACGTACATTGACAGCTCTAGACACAATGATGCGAACAGTGACAGCTCTAGACACAATGATACATACAGTTACAGCTCTAGACACAATGATACGTTCATTGACAGCTCTAGACACAATGATACGTACAGTGACAGCTCTAGACACAATGATACGTACAGTGACAACTCTAGACACAATAATACGAACAGCAACAGCTCTAGACACAATGATACGTACAGTGACAGCACTAGACACAATGATACGTACAGTTACAGCTCAAGACACAATGGAACGTACAGTTACAGCTCTAGACACAATGACACGTACAGTTACAGCTCTAGACACAATGATACGTACATTGACAGCTCTAGACACAATGACACGTACAGTTAAAGCTCTTGACACAATGATACGTACAGTGGCAGCTTCAGACACAATGTTACATACAGTCACAGCTCTAGACACAATGACACGTACAGTTAAAGCTCTAGACACAATGACACGTACAGTTAAAGCTCTAGACACAATGATACGTACAGTGACAGCTCTAGACACAATGTTACATACAGTCACAGCTCTAGACACAATGACATGTACAGTTAAAGCTCTAGACACAATGACACGTACAGTTAAAGCTCTAGACACAATGATACGTACAGTGACAGCTTAAGACACAGTGCAACATACAGTTACAGCTCTAGACACAATATTACGTACAGTTACATCTCTAGACACAATGCTACGTACATTGACAGCTTTAGACACAATGCTACAAACAGTAACAGCTGTCACATTCTACATACCGTTACATCTTTAGACACAATCCAACGTACAGTAACAGCTTTAGACACAAGACTACGTACAGTTACATCTCTAGACACAATGCTACGTACAGTTACATCTCTAGACACAATGCTACGTACAGTTACATCTCTAGACACAATCCTACGTACAGATACATCTTAAGACACAATACTACGTACAGTTATAATCTCTCGACACAATGCTACGTACAGTTAAATCTCTAGGCACAATGCTACGTACAGTTACAGCTCTAGACACAATTATACATACACTTACAGCTTTAGACACAATACTACGTACAGTTACATCTCTAAACGCAATGTTACGTACAGTTACAGCTCTAGACACAATGATACGTACAGTTACATCTCTAGACACAATGATACATACAGTTACATCTCTAGACACAATGATACGTACAGTTACATCTCTAGACACAATGATACGTACAGTTACATCTCTAGACACAAAGATACGTACAGTTACATCTCTACACACAATGATACGTACAGTTACATCTCTACACACAATGATACGTACAGTTACATCTCTAGACACAATGATACGTACAGTTACATCTCTACACACAATGATACGTACAGTTACATCTCTACACACAATGATACGTACAGTTACATCTCTAGACACAATGATACGTACAGTTACATCTCTACACACAATGATACGTACAGTTACATCTCTAGACACAATGATACGTACAGTTACATCTCTACACACAATGATACGTACAGTTACATCTCTACACACAATGATACGTACAGTTACATCTCTACACACAATGATACGTACAGTTACATCTCTACACACAATGATACGTACAGTTACATCTCTAGACACAATGATACGTACAGTTACTTCTTTAGACACAATGATACGTACAGTTACATCTCTACACACAATGATACGTACAGTTACATCTCTAGACACAATGATACGTACAGTTACTTCTTTAGACACAATGATACGTACAGTTACATCTCTACACACAATGATACGTACAGTTACATCTCTAGACACAATGATACGTACAGTTACATCTCTAGACACAAAGATACGTACAGTTACATCTCTACACACAATGATACGTACAGTTACATCTCTACACACAATGATACGTACAGTTACATCTCTACACACAATGATACGTACAGTTACATCTCTAGACACAATGATACGTACAGTTACTTCTTTAGACACAATGATACATACAGTTACTTCTTTAGACACAATGATACGTACAGTTACATCTCTAGACACAATGATACGTACAGTTACATCTCTAGACACAATGATACGTACAGTTACTTCTTTAGACACAATGACACGTACAGTTACATCTCTAGACACAATGATACGTACAGTTACATCTCTAGACACAATGATACGTACAGTTACATCTCTAGACACAATGATACGTACAGTTACATCTCTAGACACAATGATACGTACAGTTACATCCCTAGACACAATGACACGTACAGTTACATCTCTAGACACAATGATACGTACAGTTACATCTCTAGACACAATGATACGTACAGTTACTTCTTTAGACACAATGATACGTACAGTTACAGCTCTAGACACAATGATATGTACAGTTACATCTCTACACACAATGATACGTACAGTTACATCCCTAGACACAATGATACGTACAGTTACATCTCTACACACAATGATACGTACAGTGACAGCTCTAGACACAATGATATGTTCAGTGACAGCTTAAGACACAGTGCAATGTTCAGTGACAGCTATAAGCAAAATGCTACGTACATTTTCATTCTGGACACACAACTGCGTACAGTGACAGCTCAATACACAATGTTACGTACAGTTACATCTCTTAATCACAATGCAACGTACAGTGACAGCTGTAGACACAATATTACGTACAGTTACATCTGTAGACACAATGCTATGTACAGTGACAGCTTTAGACACAATGTTACAAACAGTAACAGCTGTTACATTTTATGTACATCTTTAGACACAATGATACGTGCAGTTATATCTCTAGACACAATACATCGTACAGTTACATCTCCAGACACAATCCTACGTACAGTTACAGCTTAAGACACAATATTATGTACAGTTACATCTCTAGACACAATGCTACGTACATTTACATCTCTAGACACAATGCTACGTACAATTACAGCTTTAGACACAATATTATGTACAGTTACATCTCTAGACACCATGCTACGTACAGTTACATCTCTAGACACAATGATACGTACAATGACAGCTCTAGACACAATGCTACGTACAGTGACAGCTCTAGACACAATGCTACGTACAGTGACAGCTCTAGACACAATGCTACATACAGTGACAGCTCTAGACACAATGATATGTACAGTGACAGCTTAAGACACAATGATATGTTCAGTGACAGCTTAAGACACAGTGCAACGTACAGTGACAGCTATAAGCACAATACTACGTACATTTTTATCTCTTGACACACAACTACGTACAGTGACAGCTCTACACACAATGCTACGTACAGTTACATCTCTATACACAATCCTACGTACAGTTACATCTTTAGACACAATACTACGTACAGTTACAATCTCTAGACACAATGCTACGTACAGTTACATCTCTAGACACAATCCTACGTACAGTTACATTTTTAGACACAATGCTACGTACAGTTACAATCTCTAGACACAATGCTACGTACAGTTACAACTCTAGACACAATTCTACGTACACTTACAGCTTTAGACACAATACTACGTACAGTTACATCTCTAAACACAATGCTACGTACAGTTACATCTCTAGACGCAATGCTACGTACAGTGACAGCTCTGGACACGATACTGCGTACAGTTACATTTTTAGACACAATGCTACGTACAGTTACATCTCTAGACACAATGCTACGTACAGTTACAACTCTAGACACAATTCTACGTACACTTACAGCTTTAGACACAATACTACGTACAGTTACATCTCTAAACACAATGCTACGTACAGTTACATCTCTAGACGCAATGCTACGTACAGTGACAGCTCTGGACACGATACTGCGTACAGTTACAGCTCTAGAGACAATTCTACGTACACCTACGGTGACAGCTCTACACAAAATACCAGACACACTTAATGTGACAGCCCTAGTCACTATCCATAGCACATGTACAGTAACAGCTCCAGGCACAATGCCAGACACAGTTATAAAAACAGCTCTTTATACAATAGGAGCGGATGTGGTCCAGTGGTAACGCGCTGGACTGGTAAACCAAGGGTCCCGAGTTTGACCCCCCGTTCCTCCATTAGTAATTAGATAGGTGGATCTTTTAATATGACATTTGAAACACTTTCTGGACAAGCATAAAAGGTATTGTATAAATTTTAAAAAAGAGCTCATAAGGTTTTCCTTGTATGTCAATAAACATAAAATAAATCTGTTTGATAAACTTATTTTACCAGTTCCTAGCTACGGGTCACAAGTTTGGGGTTTATATGATAGTCATTTATTAGAAAATGCACACTTGAAATTTTGTAAGAAACTGTTAGGGGTTAAAAGACAAATACAAAATAATTCTGTATATGGTGAATTAGGCAGAACATCAATAAAAACAACGAGAACTGTTCATGTTATTAGATCCTGGTTAAAAATTGTCCAATCAAGTAATACAAAATCTGTTAAAGTTGTATATGATATTTTGCTTAGGGACATAGATCTAAATCCAAATGCTGTCATGGTTTAAATCTCTTGTATTTGTAACAATCTTTAGGTTTTAATGATGTGTGGATTAATCAGGGTGTTGGAGATGCAAATATGTTCATAAATGTAGTACTGATACTTACATACAGAATAGGTATTCAGGATTAAGAAACTCTTCAAGAGCTAGAAGTTATGTAATTGTTTTGTGATTTTGGCTGACAATCATATCTGACCATCGTAAATATTGAAAAAGTTTAGAAAATCCTTGTCTTGTTTTAAAATTTCTTCACACAGATAGAGGACAGAAACTGGTAGATGGCAAAAACCAGTAGCAATTTCTTTTGATGAAAGAATATGTTTTTTTTTTCTAGATTAGAAGATGAATTTTATGCATTATTAAAGTGACCCCTGTACAATGAATTGAGAAAACATTTTTTTTTGGAAAAGGCCAAATATGCCAAAATTAATTGAATTATTAACATCACAAAATGAAACTATTACTAGAAAGTTATCCATGTTTATTCTTAAAATGTTTTATTTAAGAACTAATGCAGATTATATGTAATCAATATTCTAAATACTTATATGATATTTGATTTAACTATCATTTGTAAAGCTTGTCCTTTGTTAAGCCTATGCTGTCTTGTATCTTTAGGTTCTTTTTGTCTTATGTACTTTGTATTGTATGATGTCCATTTCTGTTTTATTTATGTATAACTTGGGCACAATGACCTTGACATAGTGTTTATGTATAACTGTATTTATGTCAGATTATCATTGTGTACTCTTGGGCATATTACCCACATGTATTTTGAAATCAATCTTGAAATCTTGAAATTATTATTTTTATATAGGAACGTACTGAAGAAAATATATATGAAAGGACAGCTAAATTCACAAAGGCTTTGACTTTTTTCTGTTTTTAGTTACTTAATTAAGTTGAATAAATATGGTTATTTATGTTATTCAAATCTGGTTTTATAAGTAACTACATCGCTTTACAAAAAGCTAAGTTTTTTTATATTCTTAATCGACCTTTAAAAACAAGAATTGTAAAAAACCACCAACACAAGAGTTAACATGCAGGACAACAATTACTGTCAATTACAGTTGTTCGGTTCATTATAGCGGTTTCTTTAACAAACTGAAAATCTCCCAAATCGCTCCTTTCGTTGGGCGCGTGAATCTCAACACTGATGTCTTTTCCACGCAAAATTTAGGTTACAAACTAAAAGAATCATAATTTCCATATAAATGAAACATTTTTTACTAATGTTATTTTAAGATCATACAAATCTTTTATAAGAACGAGAACGTCCCATAAATATAATATTTCGACAGAAAATTTTTATTCAAACCGCAATATATTATTCATGAAATGATAAATATCTTGATATGACCACCTCGCTCTGTTGGCTTTGCTTTCATTTTGTAACCTATTTAATGAAATTTGTCGACCCTTTCATGTCAGTGTTATAGTCATGTTCACAGATTTTTAGATCATAACCGCCAAACATTGCGTGTGACAATGGTCAAAGAAACACCACCTGGCCCGTCTGTCATTTTCATATAGACAAGAAATGTTTATTTTCTGGTAGACCATTTGTGGCTTTTCGATATTTTCATGACCACAGGTGATATTGCAAAATCTGTCTTTTTCGATCACAAAAAGATTCGTGTTTTTTTCTTTGTTCGTTTGCTCGTTCGTTCATTTGTCCATCCGTCAATTTTCGTTCGTTTTAACTGTTTAATATAAATCTACCTAAAATGTATAACCGATCTGGGAAGAAAAAAAAATGTCGAGCAACAAATTCTTTTAGCAAAAGGTCCCTGGTTGCAAAAGCTAGATCTACCTGTTTATTGTTGACAAATATTTAAGACAATATATTCTTTTCTTGAATTTTGTCTTTTGTTTTATTTGTTTTTTATTATTATCGTTTTATATATAATTTTCACCATAGTGCGGTCGGTACGGTATGATATTCACCCACAAAAAGTATACCAAAAGCTGAGTCTCTGACCCGCGTCCTGCCGCAGCGGTATCAAAACAATAGAACCTTGGACTTTGCATGGTCGCATCATCTCCATGTCTCAGCTTGTAATAAACGATTTGATACTATCAGGATTGGGCGTTTTTAGAACATTTCCATAATTACCGATAAATTAAATGAAATATTATAAAAATCACTCAATGATCATGAAAGCGAGAAAATGCCCTTGTCTACCATTTCACGCCATTGTATGGGAATAAAATGACAAGAAAATGTAATTCCCAGTTGATTACCCTGATTTAATCTGCATTTCAGCGGACTGCGCATTACATTACAACGATAAGAGAGCGCCAGGAAACCATTGGAACGGGGAAAACAAACCTCTATAAACTGAAACCTTAAACGTGGAGCAATTCAGGAAATTATAACAGAAATTCTAGCAGTAATAAGCGATTAATCAATAGAAACCCATGCTATTAAATATGCACTAGGTGAATAAAATTGCGATATTATACCGGTGAAAGTTTTTGCGGCAGGATAAACGGGTCCTATGATGGTCTTTTAAGTAGTGTAATTAGACAATCGAATTCCTAGCACACTTTGAAGCATTTTGCAGTCTGTTTTATGATTCCACCTCATACAATAAGACTTTGTCTTAAAAGAGCCTTTGTTCTAAATTAAAGTCATAAGGTTTCATAATGGAAGCACACTTGACAACTTTTTGCTTTGTGTTCACAAATAAAACAGAAACAGCAACATGAGACTGACTATAGACACCTTTATACTTAAAATGTGCAATACAAATTATTTTTTATGACACACAAACAAATCAAAATAGAAGGAAACAAAAAGAAACCCGATTTGCTTTGATCAAACTTTCCTGATTGGTTTTCGCAAGCCATTCATCAAAACTTAGCAGGCAATACGGTGTAACGCAACATGTCTGGTAACATCTTTTGAAAACAATTGACAGAAACAGCAATGACAAACGAACAAACGCGAAAATAATATTGAACTTTGAATCCGCTTTGTTCTTAAACGCAGCAAGGAACTTTTGCGCATGGTAACCTGGTCGGGAAATGCATCTGTAAAGAATGAAAAAGTAGTATTTTTGTTTAGATTCAAGAACGCGCTTTTAACGTAATGTTCTTCGAATGCATTGTTTTCTATTTTTCGACTGTTGTTGCAAAACTGTCAAATTTAAACCGTTCTGAATTTATAAAAGTTTTATACTTGATACATGTATCATTATCAAAAGGTTTCAAAATGTATTAGACCTTTTCTCTGAGCAGCCAACCAATACTTTTTTTATTTTAGAAACAAATGTGATTTTTTTGTCCAGTTTTTGCTCGCCAGCCAGCATTCGAATTTTTACATTTTTCAGCCATTCGTGTTTGATTTAATCTAAATAGTGTTAAGCCTTTTGCGTTTTCGATGATCGAAATAACCATAAGTTTTCTCAAATCGATAAATTTTTCAACCATTTGCGTTGTGTATAAATCTAAATATTTTTAGGCCATTTGCATTGCGATCATCTAAATATAATTTAGCCAATTTGTTTTCGATCATCTAAATATAGTCTTTTTGTTTAAACCTACTTGGAAGTTATATCTAATTCAATTATTCAATCTAATTTGGTTCATGAAATACAAACAACAACATATATGTTAATACATGTTTTTTTTATTATAATTTAATGATTTTTGGTGACTTATAGGCCCATTTGGCCGGGTGCTATGTTAACTGTTTGTATGTATATGTATATATTGTAATACTTATGCACATGTCACGATAATAAAATATTTACTTACTTACATATAGTTCAACCGTTGTCTAAAATCTGAATATTTTTAGGCCATTTGCGTTTTCGTTTATTTAAATTGTTCATAGTTGAACTCAGTTTAATTTGGAAATGGACAGTCATTGGAAAATTTTAATTCAATATAAATTATGTGACTGACTTAAAGAGCAGATAACCAGACTTATCTTTAAATTATTTAGGGTTTTTTTTTTCCGGTACCAGTTGGTAAAAACACTAAAAAAAAGATGGCTACCAGGTGAAACAAAACACAATACGTTGCAGTCAACTTACGTAAACAACATTTGACGTTCAGATTTAATGAAATGCATCCATAAATGTGTTTTGACTACTGTTCTATTTTATGTTAACTCACAATAGCCCTGGGATAGAAGATAATTAAAACAATGTAACAGCATGTTCAGCCATAACACAGCACCGTTCCTGGAGTCGCTTGCAGATGGTGCGACACAACTGTTTGCTTTTTGCTATGAAAATCGATTTCTTTGTTTAAATTTTTGCCTGTCTCATATCAGCCGATTTTCAATAAGGGTCCTTTAACTCTATAGAAATTCAAACTTTAAGAGACACAGAGGAATCGATAAGGTACAGAAGCGAAGCGCGAGCCATCGTAATAACACGTGCACCTTGATTGAATCATAGACCATTGTCGCGTGCACGTCTCAGAAAAGTCAGGTCACACCGAAATTGTAATAAATAATTAATTAGGAAAGCAAATTTTTCCCACGAGAAATGTATGAAAATTTGCTTTTGTCTGAAACTGATAATGTGATAATATCTCATTGAACTGGGCAATTTTTATTCTTTTTGTCCCTTAGTCTGTATTTCAACCACCTATTTTTTATAATGTAAACATATTATGATTTCTTGGTTCCGCGAAAGGTCTTATCATTTTTTTAATTTCTTATTTCTGTTCTTAAATACTTAAAAATTTACTCAGAGAAAAGGTAGCAGAAATTAGATACAAGATATATTAATGACCTTTGCAAATTTCTGATTTTATCTACCGAAATGTTGGTAAATATGTTCGAGTATTTTGTAACACAAGAGGAGAATGCACCAAAGTTAGCCGAGACAGAACTTTAATTAACATTACCGGTATCGTTAATATGATTTTATGGCAATAAATACTGTGAACTGAGGCCTCACCGAGTGTCGAAGCAATGGTGTTGTAATGAATACGGTCATAGCGCGTGTCATATCTCAATATTTTATCATTGTTCCGAATAATAACGTAGACTGGAACTGGCAGGTGAAAATGAAACATTCCCCAGGATACCGATATAAATGCCCTTGTCATGTAATGCAACACATAGCCAGGGGACAATTCAAGAACAATGGATTGAAAAAGACGCAAGCTTGGGTGCCGTAATGAGTGTACAGTACTTTACACCTTAACAGATTTACTCAGTGGATCATTTGTTGTCTGCTTAAAAAAATACAATGCTGACTTTTTTTGAATAACTGAAGCTTTAAGTTTTCAAAAACAATAAGTAAAGTGGACAAAACCATCTGGTTAAATATTGTCTAATAAAATTTTACCGGAGTTTCATTTCAAAATTCAAGAGAATGGCACAAATATATATACTCTAAAGTCTAAGTCGTGTTTTATTCAAATGAAAGTAAAACCAACAGCACTTTAATTATCTTTGTTTGAATTAATTAGTTCTGGGATCCTCTATCTCCGTTAAAGCGCAGGTGCAACAGCCAAGGTAACTTCATCCAGGGCTTCACTGTAACTAGGCACGTGCAAAAGATCACGCGGTGTCATAGTAAACAAAAAAGCATCCAATGAAAAACGCTACAGCGGCCGCGACTTCGCAACCGCTTTATCAGGATCAAACGAATTGAAACGAGATTATTATTTTCCGAACAATTGGTTTGGAAATTTATTTTAATGTATAGGGTGTTTGATTACTCCAACATCTATCAATAATTTTGGGAGACATTATTTGCGCGTTCACCGCGCGTGCCATATGGGACCCGCTAGCTCTGTACTAGCTTTCGTTAAAAGTATTGAACAGTAAACACATGTTAAATAAAGACAGTGGTTTTGTGAAATGAAACCGTGATTTTTGATTGCGAATCGATCGAACCTATCATTCCGAAACAGTTGGTGACAAAGAAAATAGAGGAAAGCGTGACATTATGAATAACATAAATACTCTAACAGGGTTTTAAGGCGCTGTGTGCAGTGCGTTTACTCTAAAAAAAATTAACACTCATTTTTTGAAACCAGTTTAAGCCAACTAGAGTGATCTGTACAAAATGTTTTAGCCATTTCTTTACAGTATTGCAGTAAATCTAGTAAATGAACTTTATTTTTCGACTAACTTCTCCATGTTTTTGAAATATAGATAAATTATTGAAATATTAGTTAAAATATAACTGTTTACAGACTGTAATAACACTGTTGAAAAAAATTGCTACAAGACGACTGTTCTATATATAACCTTGATTTATGTACTTAATCTACACCCACTTTTAACACAGGTATCATCTCTTAGGTCTAAAAATTCAACAAAGACAATACTTGAACTGGTATAAAAGTTTCCTACTCAAATATAAATTTGCCATCTGCACAACTACGGTTAAATTTGCTACTCTTCAAAAACATATTTGTTATCTCTTTTTTATGATTGACGAGCTTAAAAACAGATAAAGTGATAAATATTCACCTTGCTTGACCCCTGACAAACATTCAAACATTCTTTTTTTCTTAATTTGTCATAATATAAACATCAGAGTAATTTGGCTTTTATAACTTTATGATAACATCCTGTAATATAAAAAACATACTCTCTAGGACAAATAAGGTAGTTATGTTTCATTAAAACTTGTCATGGTCCACGTAATCAAAAGCTGTATTGACCAAAATTGGCACAAAATATTGTTTACTACTAATCATAGTTACGATTTATTAGTCCGTGTAAAATGATTTCATTTCAAATTACACTTTTGATTGGTTGAGAATCTGTGTCTGTCTTCTCGTCCACTTTTTCTTTTATGGTCAACTTTTAAAACCAGCTGCTTAGATAATTTAACAGCTTTTCAAGTGTCTCACTACTAAAGATACTAAATATGGTCCTCTTGGTCACCCCAGTAAGATTTGGGAGACGTAACAACGTCGTTCATGTTCAAGACTACATTGAATTAATTGATAAAACCTTGCTAATGCTTTGGGTGGTTGTTAAGAACAATTATCTGTATTTTATATGACTTTCATTGCGTTGTAGTACCGAACTGGACTGTATATCTTCTACAAATGGCAATTAATTCTTAAAGAAGAAAGATAATGCGTTAGACTACTGAGATTTAGTGCCTTACAACCTTAGCTAGCTTAAGGTCTTCTTTTTATTTATTTTATTTAGCCAATGAGATCAACAGAAATAATGCTAAATTTAAAAAAAAATGTAAGAATAGACCTCACTCAAATACGGTTGAAAAAAGGCATTACTCTAGGATGTTGTATTGTTGATATTAAGATCAAAACATCTCGTATTTAGATTTTAAGGTCAAGGTCGGTGCTTATCAGTCTAGGTATGACACTTGAATCAGGTTAGATGTTATGGTAGCTTGTAAGATTAACCAGCTTAAGGTTAAATTTGCAACTGCGAAAAAAGGCAATGGCCGTTCTGATTCTACAGATTAAAACGTTTATAATGTCACTAAGTCAGGAATCGAAACATGGAATCAGAGTGTTTACTAGTAACCCTTAGCCTGCTTAATTTCTTAAATGGACTTGTCCATCTTTCAATTTGGACAGATCCATTAATTGTTTATTGTTTACAGAGGTGCTCATTGAAAATTTACCGACTGAATGGCGAATAGTGCAGACCACGATCAGCCTGCAAATCCGTGCAGTCTGATCATGGTCTGTACTGGTTGCAAACGCAAACACAGTTGCCGCCAGCAGGAAAAGGGTTAATTATGCACAAAATTACGGTTACGGCTTCTTGATCAATTAGAATGTAATGTTTTAGTATTAATTGAAAGTTCACGGTTTAAGAACAAACTCTATTTTGATTATTATGTTCAAGGCTTAGCTTTCAAAGAATTGCCAATGTTTGTCACTATAAAAGCCTTCTAAATGTCTGTCAGTTATTCTTTCATAGTTCTTTATCTTCGCTATGATAAGAATAAGATCAAAATAAATAAAAGGGAGAGTCTGGGGATTAAGAAAGCAACACAGTAGCAACAAAAACAACATTTATAATGATTGTATCTGCATGTGGAACAATGAACTGGATTGTCGAATAGACGATTCTGACACCTTAAATGATTCAAATTTGTTAAACAGTAAATTCAAATTTCGGCAATTTCATTTTTCTTATTAAATTTTAAATTATCATAAAACGCCGTTAAGGCATTGACATGCGAAAGACTGATAGCCGCGTAGACAATGCATGACAATTTTAGTACTTGAGTCATACACATTATCACCGAGCTGAAAATGTGTTTCTCGTGTTGGCCACTTGTGAGAGGAACAAGGCTCTTCAGCCTTCGTCAGGAACAAAACTGTCATCGATAGAGCACAGACGTGGACCTAAGTGGCACAACAAGTGCCAAATGTCTCTATGTTTGTCGCCAGAATGCCCGCTAGCTTCCCACGTTCTAGCAGACGACAATTGGAGATGATTAATGCACGCTCTGAAACCATCTCTTCACAATCAAAAACGTTCACTACTGAGATATTAGATGATTTGATTAGGTTCCATTAGAACAGATATGAAAATTAATTGGTAAAATAGCTGCTAACATAAAAACGCAGTGCTGTTAGAATGTCTATTGATGAGGCGAGTGCCGACATTAGGAGGGCGACAGAATGTTGTATCCCTAGGGAACGCCGCTTTGTCATAATGATTTCAGATAAAGAACAAAACATTTGACAAACGTTCATTTTATAATATCAAATTTGCATAGGGGCAATTAACTGAACGCCAGATTCCGCAGCTGAACGCTAGAGTTGGATGTTTTAATGTCTGTGCTAATTAAATAATAGAGCGACAAAGCGTCATTTCCTCGAATTAAGCCATAATTCTAGACAAACAATCTGGAAGAAGACCGTCCACAGGCCATTCCGGGAAACTCGGGTGTCAAATTTCCTTTTGTGAAGATTCCCTTTGATGTTGGAATGTCGCCGACAAGCGGTCTTTAATCCTTAAAGAATTTGGAATAAAAGAATACGAGTGATTAAATCTGAGTCACTAACTGTTCGAAATAATTAGAATTGATATGAAAACGAATAATTAGAATTTATATGCAGAAATAAACGCGAAAGATATCGAATATTGCGCATCAATCTTTTTCTAACAAAAGCTCCAGTTAACTACACCATTGTTTAGAGCGATTTAATAACATCAATAACGTTTGCTCAGTCAAAGACTTCCGAAATAAAATAAAATGTTATGTTTTAAATTGATTAAAATTGATTTATTATAATTTCATCCAGTTAGGGTAAAAAAAATTAAAAGCTTGGTTTTTAAATATCATACATTTTGCTCTGGACGTATCTAAAACTTTAAGGGTTTAAAAGTCTGAAGCGAACATGTGCAAAATGCAAAATTCGGTATGACAGTCTTTGTTGAAATTTCAATAATTTGTCTCAAATTAAGACAGTTTTTGAATGATTTTATTTAAATACACCCAGAAATATTGAAAACTAGGAAAATGTAAACAGAAAAGTCGTGGAGGCGCATGTTATTAGTGAAGGTTATTTAGAATGAAAGTTATTTTCGTTCAAGTGTGGACGTATGCGAGACAGAAGTCCGCTTCGAGGAAAGAAGGCAAAGTAGACTCTCTTAAAAAAGATTTATTTGCCGATCAACAGCATTTACATATTCATTCTGTATTTAAGCGGGATTTTTGACACCATAACAAAAAGAGGTGGGAGCCCTTTGTGTCGACCATTTAGCCCAGACCCCATAATCCAAGGGGACACCCAAACCACCGGTGCTTTACACGGTTTAGTATGAATAGACTAATTTATTACTTTTCAACTTGGGTTTTGAGTAAGAAATTGGCGTGAAATCGTTCTCTACATAAATCTTGCCGTGGGAGAGCTCAATACTTAAAACAGATATTTACGAACATCTGTGGTAAACTCTGGATGGTCATTTACAGACAACAAGAAAAAATATTACTTCTGTCAACTATGGATACCTTGTTCACACCTAGTTCTAACGTAGTGACAATAATACGCCAGTGATATTCCTCTGTATGAAAGAGGGTTTTTTAAATCAGTGGACGACGACTTTGGTATTGGGTTTATAATACTTTTTGACCACAACGCCGGTACTTGACCAGTACTAAAGCATACATTGAATAAAGTATGTAAAACAAAAACTGAGGAGTCATTTTTAGAACCTCTGAAGGTATATGATCAATACCAGATGCCTTTTTTAATTTTGCCTTGTCTATAGCTTTTTTCACCTCCAAAATACATATATCATTATCTAGTAAAGAATCAGTTACATTTTTATTACATCTAAAATCTGTATTATTAACAGTAGAATTTGCATTGTATAAACTACTAAAATCAGTCTTCCATTTATTCAAAACTGTCTTGAGGTCACCTGATATATCACCATTATCCAACACAACCTGTAATGGTATAGACTTTTTGTGATCATTTGCAATTCCTATTTTACCAATAGATTTCCAAAATTCATTATCATTGGAATTCAAACTTGACAGTAAATCATTTTGAGATTTATACCAAAATAATCTTTTACTTTTTTGGACTTCTTTATCAAACTGTTTTCTTACATTAACATAAATATGCTTGAGCTCAGTTTTAATAGATCTATTTTTACTTTTCAACCAATTATGCTCAGCAGTATATACAGCCGTCCATAAAGTAGACAATTTGGGGTTCCACCACGGTTTTGGTTTCTTATTTCTTAACCTGGATGGAATTCCAGGATCTATTCTTTTATAAGCAATCTTATCATACATTTCTGAGGTTACAATCTTACACCATTCATTATAAGCTAAATCTATGTCGGATTGCATTCTCATACTATGTTCTAGTTTAGCTATAAGAACATTTATTTGTGTAATTATATCATCTTCTAATAAAAAACTATCTGGTACAGTATCTAAGTTAAACTTATCAAAACAAGGTACAGATTCATTCAATGTATGAGTTTGCATTCCCACATTTACATTGATATTCCATAATAATACAGAATGATCAGGTATATTTCTAGCTAAAACATTTCCAATACTCATACAATTTAAAACATCTGATACATGTTTAACGTTAAAATCAGTAAGGTATGTAAGATTTTCGTGGCTGACCAAGCAATAATCTACAACAGAGGCTCCTTTTACAGATATAGAAGTAAAATCATTTTGTATAAAATTACGACCATTTAACATGCACATATTTGTGTCAACAAGAAATTGGATTAAATGATCACCATACGAATTACTAACAAAATCAACAACATTACGATGCTCAATAATATCAACACCAGCAATGAAGTCTTCATTGTTACCACAACGGCTATTTAAATCTCCGCAAATAAATACCATGCCATCGTTTTGATAAGTGTATATACTTTCCAACAGATTATCATAAAATGATTGCGTTCCGCGAAAACTGTGATTGCCGCCACGATGGGCCCCTTACTACATTACACCCATTACATCTTCCATCTTTCCTCAAAAAAGTATTTTCTCATATCAAGACAATCATACATTTCTATTTATCTTAACTGACATTAATTAAATTAGATTTGTCATGTTATGATTTGTTGACTCTTTTCACTACATTACCTAGAAAATTGCCATAGTACAGGAAGTACAATATTTCCATTTTTAAGTCTTCAAATTCTGATAGATAAAGCCCTTAGCATTTAAGGGTGGTCACTTAGGTTTGCTAAAAGTACAGTATCCGTAAAAAAGAAACCTGGCGATAAATCTTGGACAAGAATACATGTCAAAGATTTTTTATTACAGATTAATTATGTCATGATCATTTTACAGAACTGACACCTCTATTACATGTTGTGTTATCCATTATATCAGACTTCAAAATCCTAATACGTGGCTCTATTAAATGCGCTTTTAGATACAAAAAACCCGTCGCCTTTATTTAACAAATGGTGACCTATTCGGCCCTTTACGCGGTCCCTCTGTTACAAAATTGTCGGTGATGATAATACTAGTGGTTTCTGAAAAAGCCACGACTAAATTATAGAATCACATGACACACTAGTAAATGAGTTAATGATAACCTTTCGTGGCCCCAGACGTTAGCCTTTAGCTAATTATATTCATGTCGTTACAGAAAGGGGTCTTACCGGCGAACAGCGGTGACAAGATGCGTTAAAAAGGGCCTACTGGTGTGAAAAATGGGCTTCCAAAGCGCACCTGTCCCTTATTATGGTCAATCATAACGGAAAATAAATTAACGGGACTATATTTGGACCGCAGTGGGCGGGAAAAGACCCATATGCACATGCATTTTGATACGCGTGATAGATTGCTGCACATGTTGCTTTTAATTAATCCTTTCTCGAAAGGCTGGTTTTTTTTTAAATTTTGATTTTGGGTAATTTTCCTATTTTAAAGAGCTCAAATCAAACAACTTTATTCACCAGGAGACCTATGAGGTCTTATAAAGATCTCTCTCTCTCTCTCTCTCTCTCTCTCTCTCTCTCTCTCTCTCTCTGCCACTCTATGTGTGAACTTCGGGTGCTTAAGACAAGTACGAACATAAACACAAACGATCCTGATTTTATGCAATACATATTATATATTTAGATTATATCAATTCAAATGCAAACATAAATACGTATCATATTGATATGCGGTTGTAGCTCTTAATAAATTAATAAAATGTAATTTATGCAAATGAAATAAAACTATATGAATGTTCTATACCACCTAACTGGAGAGCGGATCTCGATACCTCCTAACTGGAGAGCGGATCTCGATACCTCCTAAGTGGAGAGCGGATCAGTATAGCATCGCATAAGCATTTGGTCTTTTAATCAAAGAAGAGCTTGCAATTAAAATTTCGTTATGCCGGTTTTGGTTGGTTTTTGAAAATGAGCAAAACAGAAATATGATTTTGAAGCGATTAAAATTTACGAAAGAATAATTCATATAACCGAATAAGCCTCGGATTTCTATTGAAAATATTATATTGTACAGACTGTATTGTTAATTTACATAACGAGTAATGAAATGTACTCAAAAGCGGCAATGGAGATTTCGTTGAAGCAGTAATGAGGGGTTTAATTACAAACAGTATTTTTTGACTTTCCATGCGAATGCATTTTCAGTGAATTGAGAAAAAAGATAGCGTTGAATCGCTAAAATAAGACCACAATTAAAGGGATTCGCAGATTTTAAAGAGAAATTGGAAATTATCTTGCCGTAAATTTAAATATTAATAATTGAAAACTCTACCCGCCATATTGCACGTTTAGCGTTCTTAGCAGACGACATGCATTTCGCAAACTAGCCATCTGCCGCGCGCGCTTTTAGAAAAAATAACGGATAATTTTGCAGGCGCCTCTTAAAATGAACGATATCTTCTGTTTTGTAGTGTCGTGCAAACACATTTTGTAGAAAACAATAGAAATAGCGAAACAAAGCGAATGTTAGATGAAAGCTTTGAAAGTTCACAGTCATTCGGAACATTTTGCTTTTGTTTCATTTTTTTTGTGATTGTATCAGGCAGACGCACACTTCAGCGGTGACTCAATTCCCTTGCAGAGTCAAGAACTGAGACACTTTATGGAATCATCGCTTTCGCTTTATCTTTTTATCCAAATATGGGCATGGAACCGTTGTTAGACGACCTAAGATAACGATAACAAGAAAGGAACAGAACTAAAAATACTATTTCTTTTTTTATCTCTTCGCAAAATTGTAAATTATGTCCTCAATAAAAATAGCGCGTGCTTAAAACTTCAATATTCTAATTTTTTCTTTATCAGTTCGATAAAAATAATCCTGACGAACTGTTACAGAAAAAGCGCGAAGAAGACTGGTATCGCCGTGGGAAAGGGTAACGCTGTTTAACGTCGGAGGAGTCAAGGTTCATAGAAATACGTTTACAGCTTATTTAGCTGAGGAAACTGTGTTCAGTATGGAAATAAGAAAATGTTTTATATATTTGAATTCACTGTTCAAAAATTGCACATAAACAGTATATTCAACACATCTCAGAAAATAAAATAAGGAGATTTGAAGATTTGGTTAATCGGATGGTATGTGATACTTAAAGACGCCCAATATTTACACATGTATATGACTTGTAACTACTTACTATCGACGAACACATTTTCGATATTACAGAACATGCGCTGCAATTTAAACTTTCGATATAACAGAACATGCGCTGCAATTTAAACTTTCGATATAACAGAACATGCACTGCACTTAAAACTTTCGATATTACAGAACATGCGCTGCACTTTAAACTTTCGATATTACAGAACATGCGCTGCACCTTAAACTTTCGATATTACAGAACATGCGCTGCACTTTAAACTTTCGATATAACAGAACATGCGCTTTCGATATAACAGAACATGCGCTGCACTTTAAACTTTCGATATTACAGAACATGCGCTGCACTTTAAACTTTCGATATTACAGAACATGCGCTGCACTTTAAACTTTGGATATTACAGAACATGCGCTGCACTTTAAACTTTCGATATAACAGAATATGCGCTGCACTATAAACTTTCGATATTACAGAACATGTGCTGCACTATAAACTTTCGATATTACAGAACATGTGCTGCAATTTAAACTTTCGATATTACAGAACATACGCTGCACTTTAAACTTTCGATATTACAGAACATGCGCTGCACTTTAAACTTTCGATATAACAGAACGTGCGCTGCACTTTACACTTTCGGTATAACAGAACATGCGCTGCACTGCGCTGCACTTTAAACGTTAGATATAACAGAACATGCGCTGCACTTTAAACTTTCGATATTACAAAACATGCGCTGCACTTTAAACTTTCGATATTACAGAACATATAGATATCGTTCACGACATAACTGGTTGAAATATTTGTGACTTTAATGACTTTAACTTGGCTGTAAATTTGCATGAAATATCAAGTTATACGAAAAACAAGAGTTGTAAATTTAATATAAATGTGTACCAAAATAGAACGTGACCACAAGACTTCATGCGTGGATAAAGGTGTTGCGTTGAAAGTACAGTCGCTCTCTATATTATAGGGATGGACAATTGCCACAGACGAAGTTGAAATATGTAACATACATACGAAGTTTTGAAAGGTTTTACGAACTTGTAATTTTATCTAAAGGTTATTTGTTCCAAAAGAAATATTTCCGACTTTTTTTTCAATTAACAACAAACAACTGATGTTCAGTATAAAAATAAGAAATGTTTAACAAATTCTCTCATCAGTGCGCAAACAGTCGGAAGATCTCTCCCCTGTCTACCGGAAAAAAACAGATTTTGATTATCTTATTTTACTTATTTTGAATACTTCCATGAGCTTAATACAGTATTAGCTATATCGTGCTACAAACCATTTGCAGTATATTAATTATTGAACAGAACAAAATACCTCATGCGTGTCAATGTATAGGTTTATTTTAACACATTATCACGCAAAAAACGCGACAGTCACGCAATATTTGTACTCCATGAGTATAGTATTGCGCAGCAAAATGCAATGATCAAGTTCTCGTAAAATGACACTTTCAATATCACAGATGCCTGCACAATACCACTTTTCATTTTGCCGTGTATCGCTATTTCAGGCACAACTCTAACGGAACGTTACGGCAGATACTGGCACTTTTCACCTGCCGAGAATACAAAACGCCCGTAAGTTTCCCTTTAGTTGCTTCGGTACTTAAGTGCTTGAGTAGAGTTAGATTTCATATTTCAGTCTAAAATCAAGAGCCTTGTCAGACACCGTTCATCTATATCTACAAAAATGATTCATATTCGACTGAGTTTTTTTTACTAATCAAAGCCATCGCGATTCAGAAGTCAGACCATTAAAATTTACGATAAACTCCTCAGATTTTAATGGCGCGGATGCGAAAAGCCAACATGACTGTTTATTTCAGTGTAATATCTTCAAACTGACGGCATCATTTAGATTATATAAGAAGACATAAGATAAAAATAGATTCAATCAATGCTTAAACTGATGCTGACATTAAGATGAAAATATTTTTAAACACATAATGCCATACTTAAATGTTACATTATTCTAAAAATTCCATATGTGTAATCATTCTTTGGTGCAGTTCTTAAGAAGATACATATGCAAAATCGAAAAAAAAAAGAAATTTAGAAAAATGCTGTATTCCGTGACTAAAAGGATTCATGGGTAAAATCTCCTAGTCTGTCTTATTACCATGATGGAGTTCTACAGGCGAGTGTCAAAGAAAGAAAATTCAAATGACTAATCATTTGTTTATGTCACAAATGGCGGCAAGCTTGTTGACTCCTCTTTAAGCAGTGTGTGCATATCATGTAGAACATTTTAATTCTATTTTTAGTTTCTAATAAGTTAGATTACAAGTTATTCCAGCTTAGATACAATGCTATCCATTCAGATATCGAGCAGCTTAGATGCAATGCTCTTCATTCAGATATCGAGCAGCTTAAATACAATGTTATCCATTCAGATATCGAGCAGCTTAGATACAATGCTCTTCATTCAGATACAGAGCAGCATACAATGCTATCCATTCAGATATCGAGCAGCTTAGATACAATGCTCTTCATTCAGATATCGAGCAGCTTAAATACAATGCTCTTCATTCAGATACAGAGCAGCATACAATGCTATCCATTCAGATATCGAGCAGCTTAGATACAATGCTCTTCATTCAGATACAGAGCAGCATACAATGCTCTCCATTCAGATATCGAGCAGCTTAGATACAATGCTCTTCATTCAGATATCGAGCATCTTCGATACAATGCTCTCCATTCTGATCTCTTTATTCAGATATCGAGCAGCTTAAATACAATGCTCTTCATTCAGATATCGAGCAGCTTAAAAACAATGCTCTCTGTTCAGATATCGAGCAGCTTAGATACAATGCTCTCCATTCAGATATCGAGCAGCTTAAATACAATGCTCTCCGTTCAGATATCGAGCAGCTTAGATACAATGCTCTCCATTCAGATATCGAGCAGCTTTGATAAAATGCTCTCCATTCAGATATGGAACAAGTTAGATGCAATGCTCTCCATTCAGATATGGAACAACTTAGTTACAATACTCTCCATTCAGATATGGAACAACTTCGAAACAATGCTCTCCATTCTGATATCGAGCAACTTCGATACAATGCTCTCCATTCAGATATCGAGCAGCTTAGATACAATGCTCTCTATTCAGATATCGAGCAACTTCGATACAATGCTCTCCAATCTGATCTCTCCATTCAGGTATCGAGCAACTTCGATACAATGCTCTCCATTCAGATATCGAGCAACTTCGATACAATGCTCTCTATTCAGATATCGAGCAACTTCGATACAATGCTCTCCATTCTGATCTCTTTATTCAGATATCGAGCAGCTTGAATACAATGCTTTTCATTCAGATATCGAGCAGCTTAAATACAATGCTCTCTGTTCAGATATCGAGCAGCTTAGATACAATGCTCTCCATTCAGATATCGAGCAGCTTAAATACAATGCTCTCCGTTCAGATATCGAGCAGCTTAGATACAATGCTCTCCATTCAGATATCGAGCAGCTTAGATAAAATGCTCTCCATTCAGATATGGAACAAGTTAGATGCAATGCTCTCCATTCAGATATGGAACAACTTAGTTACAATACTCTCCATTCAGATATGGAACAACTTCGAAACAATGCCCTCCATTCTGATATCGAGCAACTTCGATACAATGCTCTCCATTCAGATATCGAGCAGCTTAGATACAATGCTCTCTATTCAGATATCGAGCAACTTCGATACAATGCTCTCCATTCTGATCTCTCCATTCAGGTATCGAGCAACTTCGATACAATGCTCTCCATTCAGATATCGAGCAACTTCGATACAATGCTCTCCATTCAGATATCGAGCAGCTTAGATACAATGCTCTCTATTCAGATATCGAGCAACTTCGATACAATGCTCTCCATTCAGATCTCTCCATTCAGATATCGAGCAACTTCGATACAATGCTCTCCATTCAGATATCGAGCTACATAGCAAAAGAACATCCTCTTCCAAGAAATGGAACGTTTAAATTCCATATGTATATAGTTTAGTTTATTTAGTTTAGTTTATTTAGTTTATATGTAAAGGTTGGGTCAGTTTTGAAGGACAGCTCATTAGAGGCGGGACAGTTAAGAATGTTCTTTAAGCTTTACGACCAACGAATCCCTTAAAATTATATGTGTTTAAATAACTAACATAGCATCTTACACACAGCTTGGCTTGAACAGACTCGGTATCAAAGGAACAATCATGTAATTGTAAAAACTCCTAATAAAGCGGTATAACTACTTCTGCAATAACAGCTGATGCATTTCCATTACAACTATTAGTGATGAGTAGAGAACGGCACTGCAAAGTGTGGTAAGGCAGATATACATGTGTTTTGACATTATTGCGTTTGTACTAATTTTCATCGGACACGCACAGGGTTACAAAAAGTTCCTGTAAATGTTGGTGCTTTTTTATTTGAAAAAAAACTCTGAGCTTTAACGCACACGCACTTTCACCAACTGATTTTATCATTTTATATGCATCTTCTTTTGCGTTTAAGTCCCGGTATTACATTGATTTTACTGATATAGAAAAAATAAATGTACTGATAGGACAATGATCGGACCATGTTTTATTCATTCTAAAACAATGTTTACACGTGTTTTTCTTTCGTATTCAAGTCATTTCTTCATGAAAGAAAAGACTTTTGTTGCCATATCATTGAAAAAGCACTGTAATAATGTATAATAATAATGTATTTCTTACATGTTTTTTGATTTAAAAAAATACAGATAGGAATGATTTAAGTACAAATTAAAGATCATTTCTGCTGGTAGGACACATTTGTTTCCTTGACTCTGAGCTATAAACTAGCGAATATTATTAATGCAAAGTTTTTTATCAATACAACCTTCTAAAAAGAACAGCACTGTTTTAAAAGGTGTATTTATTTCTATATTTGCATCATTTGACAGGCGCTTAGCACTGGAATCAATACTGTTTTTAAATGTTTCCTAGCGGAAATTGAAAAAGACAGCTCGCTGTACATTTTACTAACATCGGAATTTACAAATTACTTTATTTTAGGGTAACACGACATTCAGATAGTACATCAAGTATAACAAGTAATGACTCGTCCTAGAAAATTAGCATGAGAAGTTTTGTTTGTACTTCGACATGATTATGAGTTTCTGAAGAAAAAAAAAACTTAAACTGTCTTTTAAATAACCAGTCATAAAAATAATATAGATGGCTTCAACTTCAGTATTGTTTTCATGTTATATTTTCCGTTCAATAATATCTTTTTTAATTATTAATTTTTTTAACATTTTGTAAATTTTTTTAAGATTACCCGTTTTGCTTTCACAGTTTTATAATTTTCTGCTC
This sequence comes from Cyclina sinensis, assembly GCA_012932295.1. Taxonomy (NCBI): domain Eukaryota; kingdom Metazoa; phylum Mollusca; class Bivalvia; order Venerida; family Veneridae; genus Cyclina; species Cyclina sinensis. The sequence continues at coordinate 3,533,015 of JAAONU010000011.1, forward strand.
TAAGTTCTGTGTCTTTTCTAGCGATTTTTGTCACAATGGCAGGGGGAAATTTTCATCTTTTGTCAGGAAACGTTTGCCTAACATTCTGCTTACACTGTTTGATGAATTGTGAAAAATTGACTCATTTGCATATGTTAAAAACCGACGCTCATTAAAACATAGAAAAAAACTGAGAGTTATTAAATACATCATTTGTTTCCGGAGCAACGATCAGAATCAATGTTGTGTTTTGTACTTTGGAATCTCAAAGAGTCGGTTCTTCAACAGCAAAGCTAACTAGGTGGACATAAAATCAAATATTCTTCAGTAAAAGTATACAGCTGTATGCAAATTAGGCGCGCGCCAGTCGCGCGGTTACGCTTGCTTTCGGATTAAATATCCGACAAATCAAAACTCACCAAGGTATGGCAACATTTTGGACATGAATATTCAACACTCATGAGAAAATGTTTCCAAAAAAAGCTGTTCAATATATATATATATTTGTACCTTAAGACATAAGATAAAAATAATATTCCTATAACCTAGTAAGTTTACCAAAAAAAATATTCTAAAAGATTCGCTTTCTTGGAGGAAAAAATAATATAGTGTAGTATGAAATAGTATAATATATTTTTGCTCAAGACTAGTTTTAATGAATATTTCTTATTTCTCGTTTGTCTGTTTTGTTAACTTTCACTGCTTTCAACACAACAACATTGTCTTATCAAATAAAACAGTTAAGATTTTCTACATAGAAATTGGTGATCTGTCATTGCTTATCTGTGGAACAGCACATAGTCAAGGTAAAACCTGATGCACTTATTGTCTCAGAAACGTTTGGACAATTATGAATATTGGTCATATATCATTTCCAACGTTATCAGTGTTTGGCAAGGAACTTAAATAAACGAAGTTTGCGTCATCGATAAAATTCCGCAGCATCAAATCTATAATACTTTGACTGTCTTGATACAATTTAATTACACCTTCCATCCGTTTTGTTTACTTTGCTCTCTGAAAGAGACGGTACAACAGAACAGAAAATGATAAGACATATAAAATGAAGTCAAAACAAACGTCGGAAAGCGGTCAAAAGAAATTTTATACCTTAACAAACATTTACGTAGCCAATATTGAAAAGATGTACAAAAATGTCTATCGACTTTTCAACAGTATTGCGATTCAGGTTACCGCAGCGCTGATAAGTGAATGTAAACAGTAAATAGCTTCAAACCAATTCTCTCCAAACAATCGTCGCCATACCGTAACATCGTTGTGACAGCTTGCACGCGACAGGGGCGGAGCTTCCGCTGAAAGGCGGGTCTTACCAGATGCGGAAGCTGAGTCGTATAAATACACCGAGTTTTGAATTTTCGTCGGATTTGGTCGTTTTCGAATAAATATTGAAGAGTGTAATGCTATGTAAAGTTAACCTAAGACAAAGAACAAAGGAATGTTGAAGGAAATATTTTAAACAAATGTGACCAAATCCCGACTTTAAAATATTTTTCGTAACTTTCGAAGTTTTGAGCATTACACGAAGCATCACCGATAGTGCCTTAAAGTGACACTCAGGAAAGTTTGCTTGTCTTGAAATACTTATGAGCAAAATGCCGAAAGGATTTCTTGTGAAAAGGACAAAACATGCAGGGACATTTTCGCACAGGAATCGCCACTTTTCGGACGACGATAGAAGCGAAAGTGGTTCCGATCAAGAGCACGTGCACACGAATTTCGGATCACCCGATTCTGGTTATTCAGCTTCGCCGATTTTCTCAAGTTTCCGAGAACGCTACGGAGGGCAATGCGTCGACTTCGTCAGTTCCAGGTCGCCAGTGTCTTCGCCGCTCACTGTATGTACGAGCACATATCCATCACCGCTGTACTACTCAACGTTCGATCGTTTGTCTGTCTGCAGTGATTCACCTTTGGATCTCAAAATTTCAAACAAATCTGATGACTTTGACAATTTGAAACCGATTGATTACTCCATCACACCAACAAAACCAAACGAATCTGAATCAAAACCGGAGCAGATTTCAAAACCAACACCTATCAGTCCAAACAAACGAAGGGGTAACAACGAAAACAGCGAAAATAGGACCAAATCTACTAAAAAGCCAAAAGCAGCCCGAAAAATCAATTTCGACGAAGATAATTCATCACCTGTATCCGGAACTATCATTCGTAAACTGACGGACGAAGATAACGGGACACGTATAGTGTGCGGTGACATTGACAGTAAGTTCAACTGTGTAGAAGTCACTCCGGAAGCCAAGGCTGAAATCGCCAAGATTGAAAATCGGATCGGGGACTACATCTGCAGGTTGTGCAAGGAACTCTTTGACGACGCCTTCCAGCTCGCACAGCACCGGTGTTCCATGATAATTAACATCGAGTATCGTTGTCCTGAATGCGACAAAGTTTTCAACTGCCCTGCTAACCTTGCATCACACCGAAGATGGCACAAACCACGTCCAGTCAACAAGAAGACCAACGAGCCTGCAAAGATTCTCCCAGCTGGAACATTAGACGAGAAGCAGAAAGAAATCAAAACAAAGAACTCTCAAACATCTGAAGAAGGGCAATATCCGTGCGACAAGTGCAACAAAAAATTCCGCCGGCAGGCTTATTTGCGGAAACATCAACAAACGCACGTGACTGACTCAATATTCGTCTGTCAATACTGCAGCAAAATCTATCCAAATGACAACGCACGTGCAAAGCATGAGATGACACATACAACAGGAAAAGAGCTCACGTGCACTTTATGTATGACGTCATTTCCTAATAAAATCGTTCTGGAGAAGCACGTGCGACAGCACGGAAATGACACCTTCGACTGTAAGTACTGTGACAGTTCCTTCTGCAGTTCTCCAGGACTCACCAGACATATCAACAAGTGTCATCCGTCCGAAAACAGGCAGGTCATTTTACTTCAGATTCCTGTGAACCGCACAAGTTAAGACCACATACGATTAAACTTAGTTACACTGACAGTGCCTTGTACATAGCTTTAACTTTGGTGATGGTGCCTACGGAATGATAGAAATGTTGTGATAGAAAAGTTCTAATCATATTGAATTGTCAGACTAACACTGTGCTACAAAGTATTTGAAAGATAGGCAAAGACAATTCGGATGCTGGACAGATTCTGTGATGAAATGTGCCTTCATATAGGACACCTTTAAGGAACTGATCAAGACATGCATGGGCGTAAGAGTTATATTATATTCGCACTTAGATTATGCTTTATTGAGTATGTGTCAATATGCTAATGATACTTCACTTTAATATTGTAAGAAATAGCATAATTATTATTTTTGTAAAGGTCTAGTCGAATTCCTGAGCCTTATTTATTGTTATTATTTTTTAAGATTTTATTTTTAAGGTGCAATAAATGTTTGTTTTAGGTTGAAATGTGCAATACGGTGTGCAATAGGTCCCAGTGCAATACATGTACTTAAACACTACAAGTCTTTTCATAGGTAGAGTGCAATACTTCATTGTATGTTTTAAAATTATTTTTTTTATAATTTTTATGAAGTCATTTTGTGCAATATAAGTTTAATTAGTTTTATTTTATTTTATCTGTGCAATATCTTCGTGCAATTTCCGGCACGTGCAATAACATCAGTGCAATGGATAACGTGCAATATTTATGGCAGTGCAATTGTATTTTTATTTTTCGATTTTTTTATCTTTTTTAATTTCAGTGCAATAATTGTAAGTTCTTTCTTTTTTTCATACTTTTATATTTTTTAATTATTTATTTAAGTGTGCAATCTAGTTTTGTTTTAGTTTTAATATTTATTATTTATTTCTTGAGCGAATATTATTTTAAAGATTCTATTTTTACATTTACCATAATTGAAGGCACATGGTTTATTGGAGAATTATACACAGCCAGACTGTTACAGATATGAAATTTTAATTATTTTTACATATTATCGCTTATTCGAAAAAAATCAAAGATATTTTTCGAGCCAAAACATTCAGATACTTTGTATGTTGAGTATACTATATATCAGTAAAATTTGTATTATCTTTTCGTGCAAATATCAAGATTCATTAAACAGTAGAATCCCATTCAAAACGTATGTCTATTTAACTTTAGTTAATAATTTTGCAGTAACTTTCGAACTAGGTTCACAACTTATTTATCATAGTAAAACCATACAACAATAATGAAAATAATAAAAAAAACAAGAAAAGTAAAATATGATTTTATAATCTTTAAAATGCATCTTGATATTTTGCGAAAATGTTACGAAACTTATTTTTACATGAAATAAAGGCAAACTTCTTCATTCTCATACAAAATTGGGTGATTTAGTTTCGGATTTGCTTCGTATTTTGTATTTAATTTATTAACTGAAAAAAAATATTCAAAATTTATTTCATATCATTTTGTAATCAAATAGTTTCAATTAGACAAGAGAGTTTATGAATCATAATGGGGTGGGGTGGGGCGGGGGGTTGAGAGAGACTGCAGAAAATTTGCCTTTATTTCCCAGGGAAAATATCACATTTCTCACAGACTGCCTTTGATTATTGCCTTTACATAATAATGTTCACGTTGTTCTATGATAAATGATTGTAAATGTTATTGAATACTTTTTTTGCAATAAAGGATGAAATCCCGACCATCTTGTTAACTGGTAAGCTGTCCCTGGTGTTTATTGTATGATGCAGTTACTAAATGTCTCTTGAAGCAAGTTTATCTAGAATAGATCAAGCCTGAATTTCACACCTAGCAGATTTTACTGTACCACCTTAAACGAATACCTCCGTACCTACTGATCTCTGAACCTGAATTGACAAATGTTTTACGCTGTCATACGAAAAATCAGATAATCAAAATACAATTGTCAACTTTTTATAGTTCTCCAAACATCGTTTTACATCTGTGTTAAACTTTGTAAAAATTTGATCGTATGTTCCGCTCGCGCGCCTTTACCGTTAACCATACCTCTACAGTTTTGATAACTTCTCTAAAATAACCAAAGCGTGTCGCTATAACTGTTTACCAAAAAAAACCGGGTACACAAAAGTCGTTTTCAAAATCTTTCTAAGTACGGTGAACAAAGAGATCAATTTAATACAGTTTAGAAATCAGCGGGTAGAGTCCCGAACACATGCCGTTAACTTCTTTTGTCTGGTTCTCAATTTGTGATGTACAATACCGATCTGTCGTTGAAAACTATCAAATCTTCAAATACACCATCTGCTGCGTTCAAATATCAATACTTTTTATCAATGTTTGAATAATCTTCCAAAAACCTGCGACATTTTGTATTCGGCGTTCCTCTGATCTTACCGATGATTGAAATCACCTGGCGGACCCCGATCACCTTCCCTCCCAAAAGTACCGCTATGGATTTTTAGAAGTTGCCTTAAATAGTGATTTATTTTCGGATATTTACCCCCGTAAAATGACAATAATTACCAAATTACAGGTATCCCTGGTCGGACAGATGATAAACGGGGAGATAAAATTGCTGTAGCTGTTTGAAATAGAAGAATCCAAGTTCGCAAAAGGTGACAATATTAGAATGGTTCCCGGGAGGTCTTTGTTCTGTCGGACAGAAATAACGGTAAACCATACAAATTACCTAAAATAACGGAAAGCAGATGTCACCACTATTTTCGATCTCCAGGAATGCCAATATTTCCCCACTGTCTTTATCAAACAGACTACTTTGACCTGTTTGAACCTGGTTGCCAGACTGATTTGACTGAAATAAAACCAGGGAAAATGCCACTACAGGTCAAAGAAAATTTAAAAGCTAATCCTCACAATTAGGGTTAGACTGTCACGTTTTCAAATTTATTCACAAACTATCTGCTTGCTTCGAAAGATCATTGTACAAAGTATCTATAAATGGCATTCCCACTCAAAACAGAAAACTTTTACTGGGCTAGAATTTTCAACCCGCGAGTATTTACAGGGAACGACCTAAAGGTAATTATAAATAACTATCGTCATGTGTATTTTTGAAAAAACAACAACAATCGTATTTGTGTATTTTTCACAATTTATCATTCGTCCTGTCCGCCCGTATTGTCAAATAATACATGCATTATGAACGGATTCTTTAAGATATTATACCATATTTTTTCAACCCTCAGTGAATTGAGCTACTTTTTATCAAACCTATGTTCTTATGTAAAGTTTGCAAACTAAAGCTGACATATGAGGTTATTTCTTCAATGGTTATGTCTCACGCACCTATCAGTAGAAAACTTACTTCAAATCAACAGAAGACCAGCATAAAGAATGAGAAAAAATGAAATAAAATAATAAAAAAATGAAAAATCTCTGAGTAAAGTCTATACTTGTGTCGTCTGCTTAACTTTTACATTTCCTCAACAACAACAAATTGTTGCATCCAGTAACATGTAACCATGTAACAGCATGACACATCAACAGATATCTAAATTTTAGTGGAACTTCATCTCAGTTAATAGAACAGCATCAAAATGAAATAGAATTTCCTGATTTTATTAATATCTATTAGAATTTCTAATCTAGAAAGTATTTTTCGGAAAATGAAAGCAGTGATTATATAAACGGTTTACTATAGTTTTTTGCGACATGGTTCAAGGACTACTAAAATCACACCCTGTAGAAAAAAATCGACTGAAATCCAAGCCCATGTTCCAGCAGACGTCAGTTTCTTCAGTGAAAATGTCTAACCGTCTGTTGTGTAATTCTATACATGTACGAAACATTTCCCAGGCTTTCAAAAAGTAAATGACTAAAATTTAGTGACATGTAACCCCGCTTATTACAAACATTTTGGATAATAGGGTAATTACAAAATAGTCTTACCCTCTGTTACATTTCTTAGCGGAAGTTAAACCGGCCGTCAAAACCACGCTACTATAAACACCGTCTTTCTACCTAATTACCGTCCTCTGTTTCGTTGGTATTACCACAGGCATTTCTGAGGCTCGAATAGTGGCGACGTTCAAAAATGGAATTAAAATAAACTGAGATTTACAGCCGTATAAATCTGATGAACCTAAACGCTGTCATTACAAGTGCTGTTTCGGTAACTTGCAGAACTTGCAGTTACATGGTAGAACGAGTTGCAGGTTCAATATCTGCATCTTTACTAACTGACAATATGTCAAATGTTCCGTATATCGTTGAACAGAACATGAAAAGTATAATGACTGTCTCCGGAGCTAGGATGTTTTCTATGTGTTACATTATCTTTCAAAATTTAATTCTTTAAGAATTGTTAGTCAAATAAACAACTTGTACAAACAACTACAAAAATTATTGTTAGAAATATAGAAGTGTTTTGGCCACCCAGGGACTCTTTAACCTGAAGGTTAACAAAATGTGTTTAGATTGCAACCAAGTGTATAAATACTCACTGGCGATCTAAGGACCAAGTAATTAAACAATGGTCAGCAATGCAGCCCAAATTTGACTTTTTTTTAACTTACATACGACAGCTTAGCAGCCTAGGATTCTCATTTCTCGACCTAGCCGTACAGAGACCAAAGCTATATTCTAACCAGGGGGAAACACTCATGTCTTACATACATGTTTTGTCGTTCCTTAGTCTACAATAAAGTTGCGCCCTGGGGAATTCTTTTAATGAAGTCGGTTGCTTGTAGAAGGCATGTATTTGAAAATTTAAAAGTTGAATACATTTAGTGTCATGTGAGTGCGTACATGTATATACCAGCTAGTCCGCCATCTTGAAGACGTTGACACGCAACTGTGAGGTTTTATTTATTTTCTATTAATCGTTATTTTTTTCATTTATATTTTGCTTTTAAATTATGGACGTACTTACTTACATTATTACATAGAATGTAACAGTTACTTTTATATTTTTATAGAATCAGTATGACACGATAGACGTTCGTCAGTATGACACGATAGACGTTCGTCAGTATGACACGATAGACGTTCGTTGACGTCATGAACGTACGAAATTTATAAAAGTAACGTTAGTAATGGCTTACGTACACTTAGGTTCTTAATCAACTTTTTGTCATAAAAGAATAAATAACAAAATATTATGCTCGTATAAATTGATGTCTACATAATTTAGGATAGAACAGAACAGAACATAAACTTTATTTACTCACGCCAAACATTGGTTAAACAATATAGATCTACTTCTGATTTTGTTTTTAAAAAGTGACAATGTTATTCTGTCCAACGAAATGCTACTTAGATTCGTTTCAACTTTTTAAACCGTATGTTCATTTTTGTCCCAGACGTCACAAGAAAATTTAAACAACCAACTCTTTCTCGATAGTCTAAGCAACGATTTTCTTCCTCATAGATATTTGTTTTCAAACAAACTATAGAATTAATTCTCATGAAACCTTTAAAGTATTTCCAGCTGATAGCAAATATAGTTTATGTGGAAATATTCAGTCTTTGAGTGGCGTAGCGATGGAATTGATTATCGCAGGCCGATACTGAGCGCCGTCATCTTGTCTGCATGATTTATACATTACCTTAATTGCCGGTAAATAACACAATAGAGATTCTCATCTAATATCGGGTGGATTGCAAACCGCTTTCCGCGAGACTCTAAATCAGAATTGTGTTCACGTAATTAAGATAAAAAGTTGGACAAATGGATGAATTATGTATGAGAGCAGTGGCAAATGAAACAAACCTCGCACTGAAAGTAGACAAGTGTTTTGTCGGGTAAATCGAGGGGATTAATTAATCAACCGTTGATGTTTACACTTCTCTGCACTCGTAGTTGCTCAGTTATCGGCTGAGTCATATTTCATGGCTCCCTCAGGTGTAGGAATCGCTACTCTAAACAGTTTTATCTGACTGGTGCTTGCGCGACATGACACCTTCATGGTACTCAACTTTCTAAACACATTCTTTAGTTGATTGATATTCTCACTTCCTACATCCTTATCATCATCACCACCACCACCATAATCATCACCATCATCATCATCATAACCACCACCATCAACATCCACACCGCCGCAGCAGTCGTCGTCGCCGCTATCGTCTGCTTCACTACAGTTCTATCAACTTCATTATGGTACAAGTTTACGGCCGTGGTCATAATGATTTAGGCTGTGATGTTGTTGTTGTTGTCTTATTTATATTTGTTGCTATTTATTGCAGTAAAAAAGGGCATGGTCCTGGCGTGCATCTGTCGGCTGCAGTTGACGTCTGCTTCTGAAAAATATCTGAAAATTATATGAAGCGGTTCTAAACTATAATGAAGTGTAAAGATAAAGGTTGTAAGCCTTCACAAGACTGAACAACATTGAACAGAACAACTCTTGCAATGCCAGGAAACATCCTTTACAAACATGAGAGCAAGAAATCATGCTTAAAGCAGATAAGAAGCCTGTGTGATTGATGTTAATTAAATAAGCACAATTTTAACTGTAAATATTTTCTTTAAGAAAATCATTTTCGGTTTGATGATTGAAATTATCGTGTTTAAAAGTTGTTTCTTCAAATTAGGCACCAAAAGAGTATTTGAGGTAGACCAATGACTGTGTTAGAACTGGGCTTGATTATGCTCGAACAAAATTTCTAAGTCACCATGCACATGCCGTGTATATAATATTTATCGCAAACAAGGTTCGAAAATAAAGATATTAAGTGCCGTAAAAAAACGACGGGCCTGAGAAATGACCGAAGCCTCGAGAAGAACACGAGGCCTCGGGGCGGCAAACTAGTAATGGTCTAAGATGTGCACGGTGATAAACTGAAGCAAAACTGAACACACTCTCCATTTGCAGCGAGGTATCATGACGGAAATTTATGGGGGACAGTTATGGATTAAATGCAACGAAACTGTGAAACAGTATTCAAAGTCCTGAATACCGACCAGTAAATAAGCATAAGGTTACAGGTAAATTCAAAAATGACAAATCAATCAGTAGACGTCATTAGATTTCTCATTTATGTCTGCATTTTGTAATGTAGAAGGATGAAAATGCGGAGATAAATTAAGTAAATTGTTTCGGTAAAATATTATCTCTAAAATATAAGTGTTCTGCCTTTTTTTAAAATGGGTGATTAAACCCTTCGATTCCATCATTATTTCAGTGACAGTTCCATGTCACGTTAGGATTTTCCATACAGAGAGATTTTTATCCCCTCAACACAATAGACTCCGCGCCGTCAACAAAATTGTTCATTTTTCATTACAGTCCATACACATAAAGGAAATAATTATACAACAAAACGTGGAAATGTCATACGGTAAACATTATAATATCAAGTCATTACGCAGAAATCAATGACAATTAAATGCCTATACAGGATGTTCAAATAGCGCGCTAAAGGGTGCGGATGACAGAAACTAAATTGAATATCGACTTCCAATGAAAACCTACTAATTAACAAACAAAAATCAACAGTAGCAATTAGATTCCAGTGAAAAAATAATCACAAAGCTTTTAATATTTTATGCATTTATTTAATCGGCGAATGATGTATGGTTTGCATGTACACTGATGCTAGATAAGTTTTACATGTGACATGTCAATCACTCTGCAGGACGACCATAACGACTTTGTATAGTGGTCGAGCAATGTAAGCAGACGATAAAACAAAGAATCCGCAAATGTTTCCACCCATTGAGACCTGGTGTGAAGAGGTTTCATCATAGAGAATTTGGGGCCCTTTCTAAGTTTCGTGATTCAGTCAGTTTTTCAGTGCCTTTTTTGTAAAAAGGAACTAGAAAAAGAAACCCATTTTCCTAATAAAAACAAATTTCACATTAGTTTACATATGTTTATCATCGCATATATATGTATTCATAGTTGCCATTTTCATGTTTATGCCATTGGTGTCTATGTCCATTTTGGTGATTTAAAATTAAAGATATCTTCTTTCTAGATTAAATTTTGTTGTAATTTGAAACTCATTTTGCCCTGGAACATGGAAGTAGCTTACACAAGAGCTGTCCGTAAGACAGCGCGCTCGACTATTCGCAGTTTATTAATTTAAATTTGATTGTGAAATATATAGGTAACATTGTGTCTCGGCACTGTGACTTTTACCTCTGATTTGTTGACCCTAAAAGCAACAGGAACCATCTTTGATGTGGGGCAGATCCATGTGTAAGTTTTCATGCAGGAAGATAAGGAAAAACAAGTTATGATCCGGAAACTGTTTTCTTATGTCGATCCACTGTGACCCTGACCTTTGACAGTTTGACACCAACATCAGTAGGGATCATCCCTGACTGTGTGAAAGGACATGTTTAAATTTTCATGCCGATAGATGAAAAGAAAGCAAATTATGGTCCGGAAACAATTGTGTTTACAGACAGACTGGCCGACAAACAAACTAATTCAAGTATACCCCACAACTTCGTTGCGGTGAGCATAATAATTAAGGCTGATTTCTAAGATATATGGACGACAACAGATTGCATACAAAACTTTAATCATTATCTTCAAGTAAAAAAAGGGTCATAATTTGCATCAAATTTGGCCAAGAGTTGTCTAGCTTGTTTGTTTATTGGCACCAAAAGCCTAAGAAAAGTATTCAAACAATAGTAAAAGCTGCTTTTAAAAATATATGCATCATAGTTGAAATAATGTTTTGCACGCAAAACCTTAACCAAAATTCTAAGTTTCAAAGAGGCAATAATTTACAATAAATTCTGCCAAGAGTTATCTTACTTGGATATCTGATATCCCTTCAATCTTTTTAATTTTCAAGTAAATCCCATTCACGATTGCTGAGAAATAAGCATGATAGTATGCTGCATGAAAAACTTTAACCAAGATTTCTAAGTCAAAAAAGGGCCATGATTTGCCTTGAATTTGGTCAAGAGTTATCTAACGTATTTGTTTAATTCCCCTGAAGACATAAGTGAAGTATTAAATCAATAAACATTGCTGGGTATTAAGATATATGCATGATAGTAAGTTGCATGTAAAGTCTTAAGCAACTTCGTACAGTCGAGCTAAAAATCATGTAGCTTTTTTTCTGTGACTAGACAGAAAAGTCTTTTTTATAATCTCAGAGCAGTTATTCCACTTTCAGAAAACGTTTAGAAAATCGTTTCTACAGCCACATTAAATAAATTTTTATTACTTTGAAACTTGCAGCACAAGGAAAAATAAACGAACTGTGAACTTTTTATTTAAATACATATCATACTGTATTTTACACAAACTATTCAAATATTATAAGACTTATATTAAATGAACAAGAAACAGCCTAAAAATGCCCTTTCTAACACTGCGACACTCTAGTTATGGATGTCCAAGCACAATGGAAGGAATGGTGTTTCCAGAAAAAATATAGAAAGGTACTTAATACACATATTTAAGGATAGTTTTTCACTGTTTTTGTTATCAACAGTGTTCTTGTTTTCACAGAACGATTTCTTTTACAATTTAACAACAATTCAGCTACTAAAACAAATGAATTTTCTTATGATTGACACTGTTGACAAATGTCATATTTCTCCGTTAATGTGATTTGCTTGTTACGGATAAGTTTGCTTAAAGTGGAATTTAACCCCTCTTGTCCGGACCGCAATGGCGTCACTGATACTGACACAAGACATTTATTGCTGGAATTTTCTGATAGACTCCTCAAATAACAAACTCTTCTAGCTAATACCTTCTCGACAATTAAAAAATCATACAGATGATTTCACGTGGTATTTTCCGAAAAGCTAAGCCCGACAAATCGCTGTACGTGCAGTCTTGTGTTCTGATCAACAAGAGAACCACAGTCCTAGCAGCAGCGGCAGCAGCGATACCGCTATTAGAAATGTCAGTTTGTAAAGAACGCATTCTATAGATTTGCATTATAATCAAATAAAAGATATTTTTGGATACACAACTTATTTAAGACTGGCGTTGTCAACTGAATTAATTTTATCCTCCGTTAATGTGATTTGTTTGTTACGGATAAAAGTGCTCTGAGTGGAATTTTAAACCCTTCTCGAATGGAAAGCAATGGCGACTTTGATACTGACACAAGACATTTATAGCTGGAATTTTCTGATAAACTCCTTAAATAAACATTTATAGCTTCCTTTAAACAAATACCTTCTCAATGATTTGAAAAAAAGAAGAAAAAATCATTCACACATTCGCATAGACTGTTACCTTCTGATCTGTCACAGTGCACTGTCCTTATACAAATCAGCAAATCCGTTGCAACCTAGACAGCTGTAGCAGGTATTAACAACAACCCGGTAGAAAAAGATAGGCGGTTATCTGATTATTTTTATTCAAAACACATTCTTTCGATTTCAAAGTACTTTTCCGTCGGTATCTACCTTCTGTAAACGTTAGTTTCAAGGCTCACTTTCTCTCTTTCGAAACTTTCTAAGCTCAGAATTCTTATCGCATAGTCAAATGTTCAGTACAAGTAAGGAGATTTACAATAGCTGATTTTTTTAACAGGAAAGAAGTACACATATATTAACACCAAGAAATGGAAAATAAACATGTCAGTATGTATAGCTTTCGCATTAGCAGCACCGAAACCAGTATCAGTCATAACGACAACACTAGCACTACCACCCTCAGCACCAAACAACCAGCATAAGTCATAACGACAACACTAGCACCACAACCATCAGCAACAAACAACCAGCATCAGTCATAACGACAACACTAGCACCACTACTCTCAGCATAATACAACCAGCATCAGTCATAACGACAACACTAGCGTCACCACCATCAGCACCAAACAACCAGCATCAGTCATAACGACAACACTAGCACCACCACCCTCAGCACCAAACAACCAGCATCGGTCATAACGACAACACTAGCACCACCACCCTCAGCACCAAACAACCAGCATCAGTCATAACGACAACACTAGCGTCACCACCATCAGCACCAAACAACCAGCATCAGTCATAACGACAACACTAGCACCACCACCCTCAGCATAATACAACCAGCATCAGTCATAACGACAACACTAGCACCACCACCATCAGCACCAAACAACCAGCATCAGTCATAACGACAACACTAGCACCATCACCCTCAGCAACAAACAACCAGCATCAGTCATAACGACAACACTAGCACCACCACCCTCAGCAACAAACAACCAGCATTAGTCATAACGACAACACCAGCACCACCACCCTCAGCACAAAACAACCAGCATCAGTCATAACGACAACACCAGCACCACCACCCTCAGCAACAAACAACCAGCATCAGTCATAACGACAACACTAGCACCACCACCATCAGCACCAAACAACCAGCATCAGTCATAACGACAACACCAGCACCACCACCCTCAGCAATAAACAACCAGCATCAGTCATAACGACAACACCAGCACCACCACCATCAGCACCAAACAACCAGCATCAGTCATAACAACAACACTAGCACCACCACCATCAGCACCAAACAACCAGCATTAGTCATAACGACAACACCAGTACCACAACCCTATGCAACAAACAACCAGCATTAGTCATAACGACAACACCAGCACCACCACCCTCAGCCACAAACAACCAGCATCATTCATAACGACAACACCAGCACCACCACCCTCAGCAACAAACAACCAGCATTAGTAATAACGACAACACTAGCACCACCACCCTCAGCAACAAACAACCAGCATCAGTCATAACGACAACACTAGCACCACCACCCTCAGCAACAAACAACCAGCATCAGTCATAACGACAACACAAGCACCACCACCCTCTGCAACAAACAACCAGCATCAGTCATAACGACAACACTAGCACCACCACCCTCAGCAACAAACAACCAGCATTAGTCATTACGAAAACACCAGCACCACCACTCTCAGCAACAAACAACCAGCATCAGTAATAACGACAACACTAGCACCACCAGCCTCAGCAACAAACAACCAGCATCAGTAATAAAGAAAACACTAGCACCACCACCCTCAGCAACAAACAACCAGCATTAGTCATAACGACAACACTAGCACCACCACCCTCAGCAACAAACAATCAGCATTAGTAATAACGACAACACTAGCACCACCACCCTCAGCAACAAACAACCAGCATCAGTCATAACGACAACACCAGCACCACCACCCTCAGCAACAAACAACCAGCATCAGTCATAACGACAACACTAGCACCACCACCCTCAGCAACAAACAATCAGCATTAGTAATAACGACAACACTAGCACCACCACCCTCAGCAACAAACAACCAGCATCAGTCATAACGACAACACTAGCACAACCACCCTCAGCAACAAACAACAAGCATCAGTCATAACGAAAACACTAGCACCAGCACCATCAGCACCAAACAACCAGCATCAGTCATAACGACAACACTAGCACCAGCACCATCAGCACCAAACAACCAGCATCAGTCATAACGACAACACTAGCACCACCACCCTCAGCAACAAACAACCAGCATCAGTCATAACGACAACACTAGCACCACCACCCTCAGCAACAAACAACCAGCATCAGTCATAACGACAACACTAGCACCACCACCCTCAGCAACAAACAACCAGCATCAGTCATAACGACAACACTAGCACCACCACCCTCAGCAACAAACAATCAGCATTAGTAATAACGACAACACTAGCACCACCACCCTCAGCAACAAACAACCAGCATCAGTCATAACGACAACACTAGCACCACCACCCTCAGCAACAAACAACCAGCATTAGTCATAACGACAACACTAGCACCACCACCCTCAGCAACAAACAACCAGCATCAGTCATAACGACAACACTAGCACAACCACCCTCAGCAACAAACAACAAGCATCAGTCATAACAACAACACTAGCACCACCACCATCAGCACCAAACAACCAGCATTAGTCATAACGACAACACCAGTACCACAACCCTATGCAACAAACAACCAGCATTAGTCATAACGACAACACCAGCACCACCACCCTCAGCCACAAACAACCAGCATCAGTCATAACGACAACACCAGCACCACCACCCTCAGCAACAAACAACCAGCATTAGTAATAACGACAACACTAGCACCACCACCCTCAGCAACAAACAACCAGCATCAGTCATAACGACAACACTAGCACCACCACCCTCAGCAACAAACAACCAGCATCAGTCATAACGACAACACAAGCACCACCACCCTCTGCAACAAACAACCAGCATCAGTCATAACGACAACACTAGCACCACCACCCTCAGCAACAAACAACCAGCATTAGTCATTACGAAAACACCAGCACCACCACTCTCAGCAACAAACAACCAGCATCAGTAATAACGACAACACTAGCACCACCAGCCTCAGCAACAAACAACCAGCATCAGTAATAAAGAAAACACTAGCACCACCACCCTCAGCAACAAACAACCAGCATTAGTCATAACGACAACACTAGCACCACCACCCTCAGCAACAAACAATCAGCATTAGTAATAACGACAACACTAGCACCACCACCCTCAGCAACAAACAACCAGCATCAGTCATAACGACAACACCAGCACCACCACCCTCAGCAACAAACAACCAGCATCAGTCATAACGACAACACTAGCACCACCACCCTCAGCAACAAACAATCAGCATTAGTAATAACGACAACACTAGCACCACCACCCTCAGCAACAAACAACCAGCATCAGTCATAACGACAACACTAGCACAACCACCCTCAGCAACAAACAACAAGCATCAGTCATAACGAAAACACTAGCACCAGCACCATCAGCACCAAACAACCAGCATCAGTCATAACGACAACACTAGCACCACCACCCTCAGCAACAAACAACCAGCATCAGTCATAACGACAACACTAGCACCACCACCCTCAGCAACAAACAACCAGCATCAGTCATAACGACAACACTAGCACCACCACCCTCAGCAACAAACAACCAGCATCAGTCATAACGACAACACTAGCACCACCACCCTCAGCAACAAACAATCAGCATTAGTAATAACGACAACACTAGCACCACCACCCTCAGCAACAAACAACCAGCATCAGTCATAACGACAACACTAGCACCACCACCCTCAGCAACAAACAACCAGCATTAGTCATAACGACAACACTAGCACCACCACCCTCAGCAACAAACAACCAGCATCAGTCATAACGACAACACTAGCACAACCACCCTCAGCAACAAACAACCAGCATCAGTCATAACAACAACACTAGCACAACCACCATCAGCACCAAACAACCAGCATTAGTCATAACGACAACACCAGTACCACAACCCTATGCAACAAACAACCAGCATTAGTCATAATGACAACACCAGCACCACCACCCTCAGCCACAAACAACCAGCATCAGTCATAACGACAACACCAGCACCACCACCCTCAGCAACAAACAACCAGCATTAGTAATAACGACAACACTAGCACCACCACCCTCAGCAACAAACAACCAGCATCAGTCATAACGACAACACTAGCACCACCACCCTCAGCAACAAACAACCAGCATTAGTAATAACGACAACACTAGCACCACCACCCTCAGCAACAAACAACCAGCATCAGTCATAACGACAACACTAGCACCACCACTCTCAGCAACAAACAACCAGCATCAGTCATAACGACAACACAAGCACCACCACCCTCTGCAACAAACAACCAGCATCAGTCATAACGACAACACTAGCACCACCACCCTCAGCAACAAACAACCAGCATTAGTCATTACGAAAACACCAGCACCACCACTCTCAGCAACAAACAACCAGCATCAGTAATAACGACAACACTAGCACCACCAGCCTCAGCAACAAACAACCAGCATCAGTAATAAAGAAAACACTAGCACCACCACCCTCAGCAACAAACAACCAGCATTAGTCATAACGACAACACTAGCACCACCACCCTCAGCAACAAACAATCAGCATTAGTAATAACGACAACACTAGCACCACCACCCTCAGCAACAAACAACCAGCATCAGTCATAACGACAACACCAGCACCACCACCCTCAGCAACAAACAACCAGCATCAGTCATAACGACAACACTAGCACCACCACCCTCAGCAACAAACAATCAGCATTAGTAATAACGACAACACTAGCACCACCACCCTCAGCAACAAACAACCAGCATCAGTCATAACGACAACACTAGCACAACCACCCTCAGCAACAAACAACAAGCATCAGTCATAACGAAAACACTAGCACCAGCACCATCAGCACCAAACAACCAGCATCAGTCATAACGACAACACTAGCACCACCACCATCAGCACCAAACAACCAGCATCAGTCATAACGACAACACTAGCACCACCACCCTCAGCAACAAACAACCAGCATCAGTCATAACGACAACACTAGCACCACCACCCTCAGCAACAAACAACCAGCATCAGTCATAACGACAACACTAGCACCCACCACCCTCAGCAACAAACAACCAGCATCAGTCATAACGACAACACTAGCACCACCACCCTCAGCAACAAACAATCAGCATTAGTAATAACGACAACACTAGCACCACCACCCCTCAGCAACAAACAACCAGCATCAGTCATAACGACAACACTAGCACCACCACCCTCAGCAACAAACAACCAGCATTAGTAATAACGACAACACTAGCACCACCACCCTCAGCAACAAACAACCAGCATCAGTCATAACGACAACACTAGCACAACCACCCTCAGCAACAAACAACAAGCATCAGTCATAACAACAACACTAGCACCACCACCATCAGCACCAAACAACCAGCATTAGTCATAACGACAACACCAGTACCACAACCCTATGCAACAAACAACCAGCATTAGTCATAACGACAACACCAGCACCACCACCCTCAGCCACAAACAACCAGCATCAGTCATAACGACAACACTAGCACCACCACCCTCAGCAACAAACAACCAGCATTAGTAATAACGACAACACTAGCACCACCACCCTCAGCAACAAACAACCAGCATCAGTCATAACGACAACACTAGCACCACCACCCTCAGCAACAAACAACCAGCATCAGTCATAACGACAACACAAGCACCACCACCCTCTGCAACAAACAACCAGCATCAGTCATAACGACAACACTAGCACCACCACCCTCAGCACCAAACAACCAGCATCAGTAATAACCACAACACTAGCACCACCACCTTCAGCAACAAACAACCAGCAGCGACACCGTAACCAGCATAAGTTATAACGACAACACTAGCACCACCACCCTAAGCAATAAACAACCAGCATCAGTCATAATGACAACACCAGCACCACCACCCTTAGCAACAAACAACCAACATTAGTCCTAACGACAACACCAGCACCACCACCCTTAGCAACAAACAACCAGCATCAGTCATAACGACAACACCAGCACCACCACCCTCAGCAACAAACAACCAGCATTAGTCATAACGACAACACTAGCACCACCACCCTCAGCACCAAACAACCAGCATCAGTCATAACGACAACACCAGCACCACCACCCTCAGCAATAAACAACCAGCATCAGTCATAACGACAACACCAGCACCACCACCATCAGCACCAAACAACCAGCATCAGTCATAACAACAACACTAGCACCACCACCATCAGCACCAAACAACCAGCATTAGTCATAACGACAACACCAGTACCACAACCCTCAGCCACAAACAACCAGCATTAGTCATAACGACAACACCAGCACCACCACCCTCAGCCACAAACAACCAGCATCAGTCATAACGACAACACCAGCACCACCACCCTCAGCAACAAACAATCAGCATTAGTAATAACGACAACACTAGCACCACCACCCTCAGCAACAAACAACCAGCATCAGTCATAACGACAACACTAGCACCACCACCCTCAGCAACAAACAACCAGCATCAGTCATAACGACAACACAAGCACCACCACCCTCTGCAACAAACAACCAGCATCAGTCATAACGACAACACTAGCACCACCACCCTCAGCAACAAACAACCAGCATTAGTCATTACGACAACACCAGCACCACCACTCTCAGCAACAAACAACCAGCATCAGTAATAACGACAACACTAACACCACCAGCCTCAGCACCAAACAACCAGCATCAGTAATAACGAAAACACCAGCACCACCAACCTCAGCACCAAACAACCAGCATCAGTCATAACGACAACACTAGCACCACCAACCTCAGCAACAAACAACCAGAATTAGTCATAACGACAACACCAGCACCACCAACCTCAGCAACAAACAACCAGCATCAGTCATAACGACAACACTAGCACCACCACCCTCAGCAACAAACAACCAGCATCAGTCATAACGACAACACTAGCACCACCAGCCTCAGCAACAAACAATCAGCATTAGTCATAACGACAACACTAGCACCACCACCCTCAGCAACAAACAACCAGCATTAGTCATAACGACAACACTAGCACCACCACCCTCAGCAACAAACAACCAGCATTAGTAATAACGACAACACTAGCACCACCACCCTCAGCAACAAACAACCAGCATCAGTCATAACGACAACACTAGCACCACCACCCTTAGCAACAAACAACCAGCATTAGTCATAACGACAACACCAGCACCACCACCCTTAGCAACAAACAACCAGCATTAGTCATAACGACAACACCAGCACCACCAACCTCAGCAACAAACAACCAGCATCAGTCATAACGACAACACTAGCACCACCACCCTCAGCAACAAACAACCAGCATCAGTCATAACGACAACACTAGCACCACCACCCTCAGCAACAAACAATCAGCATTTGTAATAACGACAACACTAGCACCACCACCCTCAGCAACAAACAACCAGCATCAGTCATAACGACAACACTAGCACAACCACCCTCAGCAACAAACAACAAGCATCAGTCATAACGAAAACACTAGCACCAGCACCATCAGCACCAAACAACCAGCATCAGTCATAACGACAACACTAGCACCACCACCATCAGCACCAAACAACCAGCATCAGTCATAACGACAACACTAGCACCACCACCCTCAGCAACAAACAACCAGCATCAGTCATAACGACAACACTAGCACCACCACCCTCAGCAACAAACAACCAGCATCAGTCATAACGACAACACTAGCACCACCACCCTCAGCAACAAACAACCAGCATCAGTCATAACGACAACACTAGCACCACCACCCTCAGCAACAAACAATCAGCATTAGTAATAACGACAACACTAGCACCACCACCCTCAGCAACAAACAACCAGCATCAGTCATAACGACAACACTAGCACCACCACCCTCAGCAACAAACAACCAGCATTAGTCATAACGACAACACTAGCACCACCACCCTCAGCACCAAACAACCAGCATCAGTAATAACCACAACACTAGCACCACCACCCTCAGCAACAAACAACCAGCAGCGACACCGTAACCAGCATAAGTTATAACGACAACACTAGCACCACCACCCTAAGCAATAAACAACCAGCATCAGTCATAATGACAACACCAGCACCACCACCCTTAGCAACAAACAACCAACATTAGTCCTAACGACAACACCAGCACCACCACCCTTAGCAACAAACAACCAGCATCAGTCATAACGACAACACCAGCACCACCACCCTCAGCAACAAACAACCAGCATTAGTCATAACGACAACACCAGCACCACCACCCTTAGCAACAAACAACCAGCATTAGTCATAACGACAACATCAGCACCACCACCCTTAGCAACAAACAACCAGCATTAGTCATAACGACAACACTAGCACCACCACCCTTAGCAACAAACAACCAGCATTTGTCATAGCGACAACACCAGCACCACCACCCTTAGCAACAAATAACCAGCATTAGTCATAACGACAACACCAGCACCACCACCCTCAGCAACAAACAACCAGCATTAGTCATAACGACAACACCAGCACCACCACCCTTAGCAAAAAAAAGCAGCAGCGACACCAAAACCAGCATAAGTTATAACGACAACACTAGAACCACCACCCTAAGCAATAAACAACCAGCAGCGACACCACAACCAGCATAATATATATCGCTACCACCAGTACCACCAGCAGCAGCAGAACACACCGAACAGAAACAACCAGCATCAGTTAAACGCCACCACTAGAACCACCACCATCAGCAACAAACAACCGGTAGCGACACCACAACCAGCATAAGTTATAACGCTACCACTAGTACCACCACCAGCAGTACAACATATCTAACAGTCACAGCAAAACAACCAGCATCAGTTATAACGACACCACCAGTACCACCTCCATCAGCACCAATCAAACAGGAGCGGCAAAACAAGCAGCATAAGTTATAACGACACCACTAGTACCACCTCCTTCAGCACCACTCAAACCAGGAGCGGCAAAACAACCAGCATCAGTTATAACGCTACCACTAGTACCACCAGCAGCAGTACAACATATCTGACAGTAACAGCAAAACAACCAGCATCAATTATAACGCCACCATTAGAACCACCTCCATCAACACCAATTAAACAGTAGCGGCAAAACAACCAGCATCAGTTATGACGACACCACCAGTACCTACTCCATCAGCACCAAACAAATAGGAGCGGCAAAACAACCAGCATCAGTTATAACGACACTACTTGTACCACCTCCATCAGCACCAATCAAATAAGAGCAGCAAAACAACCATCATCAGTTATAACGACACAACTTGTACCACCTCCATCAGCACTAATCAAACAGGAGCGGCAAAACAACCAGAATCATGTACATCGGCAAAACAGCCAGCATCAGTTATAACGCCACCAATAGTACCAGAAGCAACATCACCACCAGCAACACTACCAGAAGCAACATCACCACCAGCAACACTATCAGAAGCAACATTATCAGCAGCAACATCACAACCAGCAACACTACCAGTAGCAACATCACAACCAGCAACACTACCAGCAGAAACATCACCACCAGCAACACTACCAGCAGCAACATCACCACCAGCAACACTTCCAGCAGCAACATCACAACCAGCAACACTATCAGTAGCAAAACTATCAGCAGCAATATCCCTAGAAGCAGCATCACCACCAGCAACATTTTCAGCAGCAATATCCCCAGAAGCAACATCACCACAAGCAACAATACCAGCAGCAACACTATCAGTACAACATTATCACCAGCAATTACCCTAGAAGCAGCATCACCACAAGCAACACTATCAGCAGAAATATCCCCGGAAGCAACATCAACACCTGCAAACTATCAGCAGCAATATCCGCAGAAGCAACATCACCACCAGCAACACTATCAGCAGCAATATCCCCAGAAGCAACATCACCACCAACATAACTATCAGCAGCAATATTCATAGAAGCAACATCATCACCAGCAACACTATCAGCAGCAATATCCCCAGAAGCAACATCACCACCAACATAACTATCAGCAACAATATCCCCAGAAGCAACATCACCACCAACAACACTATCAGCAGCAATATCCCCAGAAGCAACATCACCACCAACAACACTATCAGCAGCAATATCCCAAAAAGTAACATCACCACCAACAACACTATCAGCAGCAATATCCCCAGAAGCAACATCACCACCAACAACACTATCAGCAGCAATATCCCCAGAAGCAACATTACCACCAACAACACTATCAGCAGCAATATCCCAAAAAGTAACATCACCACCAACAACACTATCAGCAGCAATATCCCAAAAAGTAACATCACCACCAACAACACTATCAGCAGCAATATCCCCATAAGCAACATCACAACCAGCAACATTATCAGTAGCAACATCACCACCTGCAACATTATCTGTAGCAACACTATCAGCAGCAATAACCCTAGAAGCAGCATCACCACAAGCAACACTTTCAGCAGAAATATCCCGAGAAGCAGCATCACTACAAGCAACACCATTACCAGAAATATCTCACGAAGCAACACAGCAGCATCACCAAAAGCAACACTATCAGCGGCAATATCCCAAGAATCAATATCACCACCAAAAACAACATCAGCAGCAATATCCCTAGAAGCAACATCACCACCAGCAACATTATCAGCAGCAATATCCCCAGAAGCAACATCACCAACAGCAACACTATCAGCAGCAATATCCCCAGAAGCAACATCACCACCAGCAACATTATCAGCAGCAATATCCCCAGAAGCAACATCACCAACAGCAACACTATCTGTAGCAACACTATCAGCAGCAATATCCCAAGAAGCAACACAAGCAACATTATCAGCAGTAATATCCCCGGAACCAATAACACCAACAGCAACACTATCAGCAGCAATTTCCCCAGAAGCAACACCACCACCACCAACACTATCAGCAGCAATATCCCCAGAAGCAACAACACCAACAGCTACACTACCAGTAGCAACACCACCACCTGCAAATTATCAGCAGCAATATCCCTAGAAAAAAACACCAATATCAGCAACACTTTCCCCAGCAATATCCCCAGAAACACATCACCACCAGCAACAATATCAGCAGCAATATCTCCAGAAGCAACATCACCACCAGCAACACCACCAGTAGCAACATCACCATCAGCAACACTATCAGTAACAACATCACCACCAGCAACACTATCAGCAGCAATATCCCAAGAAGCAACATCACCACTAGCAACACTACCTGAAGCAACATCACCACCAGCAAAACAACCAGTAGCAACATCACCACCAGTAACAATATTAGCTGCAATATCCCCAGAAGCAACATCAGCAGCAGCAACAATATCAGCAGCAATATCCCCAGAAGCAACATCACCACCAGTAACACTATCAGCTGCAATATCCCAAGAAGCCACATCACCATCAGCAACACTATCAGCAGCAACATCGCTAGAAGCAACATCACCACCATCAACACTAACAGCAGCAATATCCCGAGAAGCAACACCAACACCAGCAACACTATCAGCAGCAATATCCCCAGAAGCAACATCACAACCAGCAACATTATCAGTAGCAACATCACCACCTGCAACATTATCAGCAGCAATATCCCCAGAAGCAACACCAACACCAGCAACACTATATGCAGCAGGATCCCCAGAAGCAACATCACCACCAGCAACAATATCAGCAGCAATATCCCCAGAAGCAACATCACCACAAGCAACACCACCAGCAGCAATATCCCCAGAAGCAACATCGCCACCAGCAACACCACCAGTAGCAATATCCCCAGAAGAAACATCACCACCAGCAACAATATCAGCAGCAATATCCCCAGAAGCAACATCACCACAAGCAACACCACCAGCAGCAATATCCTCAGAAGCAACATCACCACAAGCAACACCACCAGTAGCAATATCCCAAGAAGAAACATCACCACCAGCAACAATATCAGCAGCAATATCCCCAGAAGCAACATCACCACCAGCAACACCACCAGTAGCAACATCACCATCAGCAACAATATCAGCAGCAATATCTCCAGAAGCAACATCACCACCAGCAACACCACCAGTAGCAACATCACCATCAGCAACACTATCAGTAACAACATCACCACCAGCAACACTATCAGCAGCAATATCCCAAGAAGCAACATCACCACTAGCAACACTACCTGAAGCAACATCACCACCAGCAAAACAACCAGTAGCAACATCACCATCAGCAACACTATCAGTAACAACATCACCACCAGCAACACTATCAGCAGCAATATCCCAAGAAGCAACATCACCACTAGCAACACTACCTGAAGCAACATCACCACCAGCAAAACAACCAGTAGCAACATCACCACCAGTAACAATATTAGCTGCAATATCCCCAGAAGCAACATCAGCAGCAGCAACAATATCAGCAGCAATATCCCCAGAAGCAACATCACCACCAGTAACACTATCAGCTGCAATATCCCAAGAAGCCACATCACCATCAGCAACACTATCAGCAGCAACATCGCTAGAAGCAACATCACCACCATCAACACTAACAGCAGCAATATCCCCATAAGCAACATCACAACCAGCAACATTATCAGTAGCAACATCACCACCTGCAACATTATCAGCAGCAATATCCCCAGAAGCAACACCAACACCAGCAACACTATATGCAGCAGGATCCCCAGAAGCAACATCACCACCAGCAACAATATCAGCAGCAATATCCCCAGAAGCAACATCACCACAAGCAACACCACCAGCAGCAATATCCCCAGAAGCAACATCGCCCCAAGCAACACCACCAGTAGCAATATCCCCAGAAGAAACATCACCACCAGCAACAATATCAGCAGCAATATCCCCAGAAGCAACATCACCACAAGCAACACCACCAGCAGCAATATCCTCAGAAGCAACATCACCACAAGCAACACCACCAGTAGCAATATCCCAAGAAGAAACATCACCACCAGCAACAATATCAGCAGCAATATCCCCAGAAGCAACACCACCACCAGCAACACTATATGCAGCAGGATCCCCAGAAGCAACATCACCACCAGCAACAATATCAGCAGCAATATCCCCAGAAGCAACATCACCACAAGCAACACCACCAGCAGCAATATCCCCAGAAGCAACATCACCACAAGCAACACCACCAGCAGCAATATCCTCAGAAGCAACATCGCCCCAAGCAACACCACCAGTAGCAATATCCCTAGAAGAAACATCACCACCAGCAACACCACCAGTAGCAATATCCCTAGAAGAAACATCACCACCAGCAACACCACCAGTAGCAATATCCCTAGAAGAAACATCACCACCAGCAACAATATCAGTAGCAATATCCACAGAAGCAACATCACCACCTGCAACACTGTCATTAGCAACACTATTTGTAGCAATTTCTCATAAGCAGCATCATAAGCAGCAACAGCAGAAGCAACAAAATCACTGGCAGCAACAGAAACATTTCCGCCACTATCATAAAAAAAAATTATCACAAGCAGCAACACAACAAGCAGCAACATCTCAAGAAGCAACATCACCTGCAGCAACACTCTCAGCAGCAACAAAAACACATCACTACCACCAGCAACACCACCAGCAACACCACCAGCAACAACACCTCTAACAACAACACCAGCAATAGCAACATCACCAGAAGCAGTACATCAACGGCAAAACACTATCAGCAACAAAAACATCAGCACCAGTTCTGGTAGCAGCAACACCAACAGCAATAATGAAACTAGTACCAGCACAGGCAATATCACCAGTAGCAACAACACCATGACCACCACCAGTAACATTACCAGCAACAAAACCGGCTTACTGAACAACAATACTATCCAAAGGAATCTTTTTGTTACAATGAAAATGAAATTAATTTGATAAAATGAATAAAAGTTTCTTGTTTGGAAACTTTATTCTGATAAACTTTGCTGAAAAGAAGAATTTTACCCTCTTGTCCGGACAGGAGTGGCGTGGCGTCTCTGATACTGACACAAGGAATAGACACGAAATCCCCGATCCTGACTGCCTTTAAACAGTCAAGTAACTTTTTCTTGAACGATTTACGAATTTCGACCAGTAAGTTAATTTGACAATTCATTTCGACCAGTAAGTTAATTTATTCGAGATATTACCTTGTTTTCGGCCACAGCTTTGATTGCTTCTTAGAGCAGGTTTAACGTGGAATCAGACAACTAGTCAGTGGGGTGGATCAGTGGTCCAGTGGTAACTCGCTGGACTGGTAATCTAGGGGTTGCTAGTTCAATTCCCCGCTCTTCCTCTATCATTACTAATTGTCTTTCGGGACGTTTAACCGAGGTCCTATGTATCAGTACTATAAACTGAGCATCATGAAAAACCAGTGGTGTGTCTGGAATGGGATGCTTTCTGTATCTAGCACTAGCCCCTACAACCTAAAATGACTCTACAGGGACGTCGGTCATACGGGCAACCGGTACAGTTCATGTATTTAGTTTTCAAATGTCTAATGAAGATCAAATATTAGGCAAAACAGTCCGGAAAAGCACTGCATTCATTGTCGTTATCAAAGGCAGCAGCAGCAGTAGCAGCAATAGCAGCAGCAGCAGTAGCAGTAGCAGCAGTAGCAGCAGTAATAGTGTCACGTAATGTCATCTTCACTCACGCATGTTATAGATTTTGTATCATAACTGATCAAAAGTGAACATATTGTTGTTTTGGATACACCACTTATATTAGACTGGTATTTTCAACTGAATGATTTTTATTCACCGTTAGTGTTTGCTTGTAACAGATGAATACGCTCTTGGTGGCATTTATCTCCAGTTGTCCGAACTGCAATTGCGTCTCTGTTACTGACAAGAAGATATTTATTGCTGGAATTTTCTGACAAACTTCACAAAACAAACATTTCTAGCTTCCGTTACAAGAATACCTTCTGATCGATAAAAATCCATCGTAAATATGATTTCATGCTGTATTTTCCGAACAGCTAAGCCCAACAAATCGTTGCACAGCAGTCACGGGCAGCACGTGCAGTGTTGTCTCAGATCAACAAGAATACCGCAGATTTAGCAGCTGTTAGCAAAGACGTGTTTTCCCTCGGATCGATTCCTTACAAACATCTAAATGGAAAGAACGCACCTGTGCACTGACAAAAACACGAAAAATACATGTCAGCCTTTTCAATATTTTATTTCATAAGTTTACTTTACCAGATTGAAAAATGTTAAAAATCAGGCATTTAGACAAAAAAAAATATTCGGACAGATTTAATTCAGGCTGACACGAAATATTTCTACTCTTGCCAGCAAGGTTTGGAAATAAAAGCTTAAAAATACTCCTCCCATTCAAACATTTTCAAAACTTCCAGAAGTCAATGTATTTATGTCAAGACCTATTTAATATACAATAAATCCTTACAACTTACATTAATTACGCTCGATGAGCTGTAGTCCCTCATTAATTTAAAAGGTCAAGTGATTCTCTTTAAATTTCATTCTTTTCTATAGTTCATCGATTCTTTAAAGATCTACTAAATTATAGATGTAACTATTAAACAAAGATGGAGCATGAAGCAGCCTGAGAGAGGTTTATATAAGAAAGAAAGTCTTCTGTAGCACTATGAAAGTAACACAAATGTCCTCACACCACATTCACAGACACAAGTAACGCTTTACTTGCACTAAAACCTTAACACAATTTGATATAGTTAATACTCAGGCTATAAAGTTAAACGGTTATCAAGAAAAACGAGAGGTTTTGCACAGCTCCAGGGAACGTCGTCAAAAACATCACACACACACACACACACACACACACAGATCCTGCGGTCATTTCTCCAAGGTCAGATTTTATGCAAGTACGTTTAACACATTGCATTCGAATTTTTTGCCGAATGGTCTATTTTTCACAATTAAAGGGAGAGAATCTAGTGAAATATACATCAATGTGGGAAACTGATTTAACGGACTTCTTATAAGACTTAAGCCTTCGTAATATTTGAAGCAGTCTCAAAATGAACTTGTATTCTTATGTTATATTTTATGCGTGTCGAGGAAGCTGGAAGTTTCTTAAGGTGGGTGGAGCAATTGGTTCTAGTCCTGGCTGATACGAGGGCTTTAAACCAAATAAACCAAGCTTCAAGGCGACATGATTAATAACGTATACAGTGTAAATGGTTAATTTGTGCGATGCAGCTCAAACGCTTTTTTGAGTCTATATTAGATCTCCTCCGGTCAAACTGGCCTTCACTTTAGTTGTATATGGTATCAAATATATTTCACAGTCAGTTTGTACTGGCAAGTTTGCCCGGTATGCCAGTCAAGGATAATTGTACAACATTTTTTCCATATATGGCGCTGAGGAAACTTTGGACCAATTGTTTTAGCCAGTTTTACGTAATACACAGTATGTACTTCCAATTTAATCAAAAATAATTGTACATCAGATTTTGAAGCCGCGGATGTGGTCCAGTGGTAACGCGCTAGACTGGTTTACCAGGGGTCCCGAGTTCGATCCCCCGCTCCTCCACTAACAATACTAATAGTCTTTCGGATGAGACGTTAAACCGAGGTTCCATGTATCAGTGCTATACACTGATCATGTAAAAGAACCAGGGGTGTCTCTGGAACGGGATGCTTTCTGTATCTTGCACTACCCCCATAATATAAAATAACTAATCTCTTCAGGGGGCGTCGGTCATATAGGCAACCGGTACCGACGGTAAATAAGCTCAAATAGATGGACATCAGATTTTGATGTTAAGTGACCACTGCACTTCTCTGGCCCGTCAAAATCGATTTATATTTTTTCAGGTTTATAGGGATTAGAATGTTCTGCGTTAACATACAGCTGATTCAAATCGTCATATTCACAGTTCGAATCATTTTGCGAAGAAATACTGGTCGCAGGGAAAAAACGCCACCCTCTCGATTCAGTGGTAATAAGATTAGGAATCAAAATATAAAACTGAATCATTCAGAAAATGCTATATATTTATTTGATTAAGTAATATACAGTTCTCAATAAATAGTACATTTCAAAGTTTACCAAATGTGACAGCAATGGTTTACAGAGTTCTGTACACTAACACTTTGTGCTTAAAATTTTAGACTGTTAGCAATTTATCGAACATTTTCATGAAATCTAAGCGTGAGCGTGTGAAGGCATTCTTTGCAAGTTTATAACTGTCCTATTTTCATGATTCTTAATCTCTTATGATTTTACAGATTTTAAAGACTTTATACATCTTATCAAACTCTGGAAAGTTTTCCTAGAATGAAACCGAACTTCTTTTAATCTTTCAGTTAAATGCTTTGCACCAATTCTGTCGTAGTTTATAATAAGTTCATAAATAATGCCGGAGAAACTCGACAGTCTGTAACATATATGCATGAGAACTAGTCGTGAATCGGCCGGAAGTTCTTCCGAGTTGATTAGAACGGAAGTGTTTTCGACCACGTGGTTAATTTCTGCATATAGATCAACAGTGTTCCTTAAAAATGGCGCACTTTTGTCTGCCTCGCGGGTAAATGATTTGGTCTGACAGTTAAATTCAAGAGTTATTTTTTCACCACTCTGTTCGCCTTTCACTATAGCATACTGAAGTCTTTTGGCCATTGGTTTGATGTACGACTTCAAGTTTCTGATCCTGCCCTCGTGCTGATTAACACGGTGACGAAGCGCCATCTTGTACCATTTTTGTCCATTTTTCTTCTCGAACGGATTTGGAGAAGTGAATTGTCTTTCGTATGTGTTATGTGTGTCCTTATAGCCGAATTTATAACACTCTGTTCCATGAACCCTCGTATGCCAAAGCTGACCGCATCCCCAACAGAAATTCGCTTTGCAGACGCAAATCATTGATGGGCAGCCACCGTTTTTCTCAATAAATCTGTGGCATGAAGGACAATTCTTTCCACGAACAACAACTGGCTGTCTCAGTTCTTGGGGCAAAGTTGCAATGTCACCGGAATCTCGCATTTTCTTGTAGTATGTTCTGGACGATTCACAACTGGCTGGCCAATGGGGAGGTTCCAAACATTCAAAGCAGACCTTGACGCCACAGGCACATTGTGAATTCTTTGCATCTTCGCAATTCCTTTTCAGTACTCTGCCACATGTTTTGCTAGGGCACCACCGTGCTGATTTAAGTTGCTCCACTTCAGTGTCATGGCAACATTTTGCGAGCCTGATGACGTCACGCATATTAACAAGCGACATGATGGTACCCGAATCAACTACTTTGTCACAGTCGTACTCGGGACACTGGATATCAAGCGCACCATTGTAAATTTTTGAATCAATGTATTCTTTCCAACAACTGTCACAGAACCAGTGACTGCAGGAAATGAGCGATGTTCCCGGATTGTTTGCTTCTAAAGCCGTGTAACAAATGCTGCAAAAACAGTCTTTGGGAGAAGCAACATTATCAGAGCTGTCCTCCGTGCGGGCTTCAAATCGAGGAACGAGTTCAAACCCCATATCTACAGCTTCTTGGACAACTGGGACTCGTGACAAAAATGAATCAAATAAGAAAGCGTTGTCTGGACGATATGAGCCTGTAGACCACTTAGCACATTCTTCCACTGCCGATCCTTTGGCTGAGCCCAGGTAAACGTATGGATCATTCTGGCATTCTATGGCATCTTTAGGAAGTGTTTCAATGAAGAAAAGGGTTCGCTCAATGACCTCGTCGACGTTCGTTTCCATATAGTCAAAAACGGTTTCAATTTGGACACTGTTAAGATTTTCGCCAAAGTTTGCGTTCAGGAATATTTTATACACGTTCTCGTGTATATTGTTGATTTCGTTATCGACGTCGTGGATGAAGACAATGCATGCTTGTGTGCGAGTTAAGTCAGTTATATTTAGGGTCTTGAACATGCTCAATTTCGTGACTTTATCAGAAATGTTCAGTAAGAATTTTCGCGGGAAACATTCACAGTTGATAAAGTCTCTGCCATATTTTTGCAGCAATACTTGTTCATTGACGTCTTCGTTTCCAAGTACAACCCTCACAGGTTGTAGATCTGTGCTATTTCGTTTCGTAGAAACAGTAACATCATCTCTTTCATATGAAGCAAACAAGTCATTCTCGTCTTTTGGTTCATCGCGTTCTATGTATATCACCTGGCCCTTGGCAGACGTGTTTTTAGCGGAATCAGATGAAAAACTGTTGTTACTATGATGTCGAATTTTGTCATTTGTCAACCTGTTTCCTGTAGTTGCATGTCGCAAAATGTCATTTAAAGTTATGGCGTAATCATTGACTTCACATTCAGTATCGTCTGCTTCTTGGACGCTGTCCTCCTCCTCTGAGTCATCGAACGAGTCGTCCATGCAAAGCAGAGACTCTTTGATGTAGTAAGTCATTCTTCCTCTTCTCTTACTCCGCTGTCTTTTGTCCTGGTAACCAGACCACCTCCATGGACTTAATGTATTCATACCAATAGATTTTGCATTGTGCGTCAAGTAATTTGTCTCTGGACATGGATAGTGAACTTCATAACGTAGTTTGCTTGTTTCTACAGCCTGTGTGTTTTCTTGCTCGTCATCTTCTGTCTGCGTTCGGCGGCGACGTCGGCTGCGTCTTTTTCTTTTGGAGAGGGTAGGTGTGCGCTTGAGAACGCTGTTTGACTGAAAGTAACCGCCAGAATTTTTAATTTTGAACTTGTGGTCTTTGTCTAGGTCACCGCCCTTGTAAACACCTTCTGTCGAGCAGACGCTGATACAGTTTGCAGTGTGCTTGATTCTGTGACGTTCAACCAGCTGTATGCCGTAGTCGTCGTCATGGTTACCGTTGAGGATGATGTCCTCCAAGACCGCGGGAAGGTCCCATCTCCGCTGTTTATTCAGTGAATATTCCACGCCATCGGTCATAGAATTTCCTTCACCCAATGCGCTGGTCTTTGAGAACCGAACAATTTCATCGTAATTCGGTGTTTCCTCAATACTGTTGATATGTGACCGAATAAGGTAGGCTTGCCGTCTGAAAATAAACAAACAGATTTTATCACACCTTAATTGCGATGCTATGTGAGATTAAAACACAAAATTAGAGACCTCTGTTTACAAGATACATACGTATATATACGCTGGATACGTTCTTGTTGAAGAATTATATATTTCCATGTATTTCAAGTGTTTTTGGAACAGAGCGTTGAAATCAATGAAACACGCCATAAAACAAAATCTTACCTGTACTGACGATAGTATTTAGTATTCCATCTTTTGAAAGAATTACCAGTCCTCACCCCGTGTTTCTCTGTTTTATACACCATTTTTGTTACTTCAACACGGTTCGAACCAGCTTATTTTTGTATGTTGCAGTTCTTTCCGGGGTATATGTATTTATACCCTGTCGACTATGTACATTGCACACTTTCGTTTTGTTGTGCAATTACAACAACCTATTTTAAGAAACGGAAGTCATTATACCGATCATTTATTGGCTGACAAAAATGGTTTGTCGTAATGGCATGAAAATAACTGACTCGGCTTCTTCCGTGAGTGACGGAGATTAATGAGGTAAAATTTACTAAATTTATCTCAGATTGGACTCTACGCAGTTATTTCCCCTATTGTATCGGCAAGTATGTACGCATTTTCTCAGATGTGTTTTTCTTAACCTATTCATTTATTACTTTGATCAAACCTTATCACTTTAGGGTGTCTTGGTGTTATAAAATGAAAAAATATCTACTTGAAAGAAGTTTGTATTTTGTTTATTTAC
Organism: Cyclina sinensis; assembly: GCA_012932295.1. Lineage (NCBI taxonomy): Eukaryota > Metazoa > Mollusca > Bivalvia > Venerida > Veneridae > Cyclina > Cyclina sinensis. The sequence goes on from JAAONU010000011.1 coordinate 3,567,174, forward strand.
ATGTAACAGAAACGTGTATCAAAATATTAGACGTTTCCGAGTAGCAAGCATCATCAAGTGACAAGCTATGCAGTGTAGCCTTCCGTAACCTTGTGTGCAGTTTGCTTAAACTTGAGTAAAACAATTAAAACCTCTCCGAAACAAAGTTTGTCATTTTCTTATCTAAAACATAGTATTTATTTCATAAAATGAAACGAGTTAATAAAACCCTGAACAAAATGTTCATCTTTTCGAAAAATACAGCATTTTGGCAGGAAAGGTCACGTGACACACACCTGCTCAGAAACATGTGTTGGCGGTAGAAGTCAAATTTTTCATTTTGTCGAATTTGCACGGACATACGTTTTTAAATGGATACAGCGGTGTCCAAAATTCGTCCTTGGCATTGGTCACGTGACATCCTGTATTTTGCCATATATACTTTCTAATGATGGGGCCGCATCCATATTTGGGAAGTTAATGTGGAATCTACGGAGGCCTGAAGGTGCCATCTTCGCGGTTACGTTTTATTATGTTACCGTCGTTTAAAGGATATAACAGTTTCATTCCTATTGAAGATAGTTGCAAAATTACAAAGTCTTTTTTGACTAGCCCAGTCTTTTATAAATTTTCAGTTAAACTTTGTATGATAATGTTTTGTATACTTTGAAGAAAACAATAGTATGTTATTATTTGGTGAAAGTTATAATATTTCTAAACATATATCATGTTTCAAACATTTTTCATGACCATAAAATTTTCGTTCTTTTTGAACACACATGTCACTTTAAGAACTGGAATTAGTTTTTCCCCTGATATTAGGAATGTTTTGATATGATTCCAAGGTTTTAAAACATGATTACAACCCACATGAACGCAAGCGATTAAACTTTAGTCTCTATAATGATAGCTTCGACTTGTCATATTTGTGTTTCTTTTCTATGAGTACCTGGTATATTTAAATAACAGCATAAATTATATAGAAGCTTTGAAAAAAGAAATCAAACATACTATTTTGATTAAGTGCAAAACCCTCTCTCACCTTATGTAAGCTATTCATTTATTATTTATGTACTGGAACACAGCTGTATTTGCGAAATACGTAGTATTTACAATTTTACAGGTTTATTTTATTTTTACCTTCATGCAAGGGAGAGAATTCTATCAGCATGTATTTTAAATTATTTAGCTTCTATCTCCCTTTACCTTAAAAAAAACACGGACTTGAGAAAATGCCATTTGACCATCTGTTTATAATTTATTTGTACATATTATTTGTTTTCATGTAGAATGTTGGGCATTATGCCTTATTCTTTAATAAATCTATTTATTTATCAACGGAAACGCCCTCCTGCAAATGCTCTCGGCTCGACGGGGTCCATAACTGATGAACTGTATACCAATTTTGCAGTATGACGTATATACTGAGTATGTATACATATATAGTACATGCAAAACTATACTTATGAACGATAATCGAACTTAAGTACATATATTTCTTTTAATTAAAGTTATCAATGGGGTGGAACTGTGGCTAGCTTGGCATACTGACAGAAAACAGTCAAAAGAGCATAATTATGTCAGACACATTCAAATTGAACTCGGTACATGGGTCATACTTGAAACTCTGGTTTTAAATGTAAGTGGCGTTTGAAAAAATGAGTTTTGTGTTTGCACGAACATTATAAATCCATTGAATTGTTTCTATGATACCAACAATGACGGCAATTCAATAACGCTCGATTAAGCTCACGAATACCGAAATATCGTGCTCAAAATTCTGCCTGCATCACACGTTCTTCCTAGCTTATGTCGTAGCATATGACTTTAATTAGTTTGACTAAAAATTCTGCTGAAGATGGTATCAACCATTTAAGATGTTGCGGTATTACAGACATGCTTCATCTTCCCATTTACAATTTGATACCAAAATGAAACAGGTCGTTAACATACGTCATCATTGTATATCTTTTATAATGTGGAACTAACTGCTACTCTAGTCGATGAAGTTTATATTGACAAGATAACTGCCCCTCCTCATAAAACACCACAAGCTATCCCCATGTTTGCCATGAAATTTAATGGATCCGTGTCAGTGCGAGGAGGCAACATCACGGAAAGCCCATTTCTAAACTTCAAAGTAAGAGTAAGAGACTATGAAAACTAGAAGTCTTCTCTTGCTCAGAATTCATGGAGTATATGTTAGGTTTTCATGCTCCTGCCCCGGTAGTTCCTTACCTTTTCTGTGGTTTTGCAGGGTTTAAGCACCCAGTGTACTGAAGGCATATGAAAATCCATAGCAACAAGCGTAGTTATAGTTAAATTTTCAGGAAAAAAATGAAATAAAATAATCTGCAAACTTTCAAAGTACTAGTATACAGATTCAAATAAGAAATACCCATTAAAAATAGTAATCACATACATTATACATGTAGCGCTAAATTACTTTATTACCTACATGTGAAGTCTATTAGCGTGATTGTTACTAAAAATAGATATTTCGGATACAGCGCTTGATTCTGACTGCCGACTGACTGTTGTGGAATTTCTGAGAATTATCAGTGAACACTGCACACCTGCGCCTCAAAATGTTTCGATTTTAACATGTGAAGTTTGTTTAACAAAGTATTGGCTGCTTGCGAGTGAATGGAGGGTAACAGAATTTTTTTGTATTGACTGGAAATCTGCATTAATTGATACATAATTGGATTGGAATCAAAACACAGGTAACCGATATTAACATCCAAGATGGCGGATCTTGGAGAGAAAGGTGGTACAGAACAGGATGATATTGCGTTTCTTAGAACAGTAAGTATGCATGAATGTATGCTGTTTATTACGTGAAAGTTCTTCAAAAACGCATATTGATCGATATTTGCCTTTTGTGAACCAGCGGCTGGTTTCAGATACCAAATAATTGCAAGTCGGTGTCTAATATCTGAATTGCGATATTATTTTAACAGTGAAAGATATATTGACAGGTGCGTAGATTGCAAAGACAAAACGTTATTTCAGCGACCTTTAGAGGTAATGACCTTCACCAAAACTTATTTTGTGCAAAACCTAATTGTTCATTGTTACGCCAGCAAACATTAATTTGATTCAACACGCTCTGACATTACACTTTAGTGATTATTGACTTATAACAGATCTGTCAATTTTCTGTTAATAATTGATATTGTTATTTGTTCTGTCGGTCCAGTAACTAAAAATGATGTACAAAGGTATTTCATGCAAATGAATATATACATGATACCTGAATATTTGTGAATCTGTAGTAATGTGAACCATTGCTAATTCAGCCCTTTCTCTTTGATATAATTACCACAATTTTGCACGGCTTACTTTATTCAAAGACCTACTATGATATTTTCGGTCTTTTCTTTATTGTATAGTTTTAAATCCAATAAATTTGAACTGTATAACACTGTTTCACAATAATTCTGCATTTAATTGCACTTAAATACAATTAATGACTAAAAGTAAAGGGGGGTGTAAAAGGAGTACTAGTTTAGAATTAAATTGTGCATAATTAATGGCCTCCAGGGGCTTGTAATACAGGGATATAATTATGGTATTTTTCTAAGATAAAAAAAAACAACATAAGTTTGCCAGTAATTCATATTATCAAAAGCAGCTGACCTTGTTTTCATGTATACTTAACGAAATTATTTATATTTATCAATATAAATAAGGCACTATAACAACATTTGATCCTACAGTTGGAAGCTTCGTGTGTTGCTGGAACAAATAAATGTAAAAAAGCTCTGTTATCAAATATATTTTAAAGCTAATGACCTCCAGATTTTAGTTAAAATATATTATTCTTCAAAATTTAACATAAGTTGAAATACCATTTCAGAAACACAGTTCTGTGGTTTTATAAGGCTTGAAATACAAAAGAAAAAAAAATCATGTCTGTAGCACGAATCAAACCCATGACCCTTGCTTAGGTCAAATGATGAAAAAAAAACAAACAGCTAACATGCTTTGCCACAAGGACTTTTCATTTTTGTGCTTTTCGTTTCATTATGAAGTAAGTTTCAACCCTGTGACTTACTGGTTAAAATATTTACTAAAGCATCTACCTTTCTGTAAGATAGTCGAGATCTTTTACTTTCTTAAAAGCGTTGCTGTTCAATAAAATGACCCTCCTGTAACAGACAAACTCCCAGTGTTGAAAAGAAATAACCCCTTGTACACAAAATTGTAGGAGAATACACATATGTTTGGGGTTTATTCTAGATGGCTCTTACCTTAAGCATTGTGTTGCTCTGTTTTCTGAGAGTCAGAATCCAAAGGAATGTGCAAACCATTAGTGTAAATGCACAGTTTAATGTACAGGTCAGAGTCTATGCAATACTTACTGTCTTATGATTAGGTCTGTGACTGTGTATATGAGGCTAGACTGGATTAATTGTATATTGTATCAATTCAGTTAACACCTTTTACCTAAGACATAATAATATATCTGTCCAAGTACATAATCAACAAATAACCTATAGATCTCGGAATCCTTTATTGCCCGTAGTTTGTTGTACTAATGTTCATTTATTTATTCCAGTATCTTATTGTTAGGGATTGTAAATATTTACAAGATGATATAATTGTTTAGTTTCCTTAAAATACATACAAACAAAACATTATATAGAACAGTGGGTGCCCCATCTGGCCAAGGATATCATCAGTATTGCCTTGTTACAATCATTTATCTTTGAACCTTTAAAGTACTTGTCACTTCATAATACTATATTACTACCATTAACTGTGAAAATGAAAATTTAATCAAGTTTAGTTTTCTTCAAAGAATAAATATATTCATTTAAATTCTCAAAACTGCATTTAAATCTATCAAAATGAATGAGGAAGTAGAAGGAACTCCGTACAAGTATTTTGTAAACAGGATTTGAATGAACCCTTTTTCTTGTTTCAAAATTTATTTATATGTATTACTGGCATTTTTAAGAACTTAAAGAAGTCAGCATTAAAATAGGATGTGTTGTCTGTGAGGCCATTTGTTTTTATGCTCCCCGAAGGGCGAGCATATAGTTGCAGCTTTGTCCATCCGTCCGTCCCGTCTGTCCATCCATTCTTCCTTTTGTCATACTTATTTTTTTGTCCGGGGATATCTCACAAAGTATAAGAGTTATCAACTTGAAACTTTATTGGTAGATAGAGCTCTTTGAGTGGAAGTGCAGCGTGCAAGAACCGTAACTCTATTTTGCATAATTTATGAGTTATTGCCCTTTGTTATTTTTCATACTTTAAAAATACATATTAAACAATAGCCCTTTTGGAATTGGCATTTATTCGGGGAGCATCCCATCGGTTCTACCGATTTCTTGTTTATCTCAAAAATCCTCCTTGTTATTTGATATTTGATACTTGATACTCATATCTTGTGATTTCTTGTTCTGATCAAAGTAGTTAGTATAGATGTTATATCAGAGATAAGGCCTACATGTAAGTAGAGCCACATGTTTATATATTGTATACATTGTTCATTATTATCATTCCTATATCCTAGAAACTGATAAATAACACAACTACAAACTTACAGGTAATGATTAATATTGTATGTTGACTTGGCAAAGTTTCATGCAGTCACACAGATTATCTGCCTAAGACTAAATTATGGCTAGATTTTCTTTTTTCTTCAGTTTATCCCTCTCAAGGTTGATAGAAAAACTACAATATTATTCTCATTATGTTGTTTTTGTTATTATGACATGTTAATATGCTGCACATGTTTGTCACAAGTAAGGTACGTACATGTAAACTGAGGGCAAAATATTCTAGAATTATAAATTTACCCAATTTTTCAAGAAGATTGATCCAGCATATATCTAAAAGAGACACTCAACAGATAACCATCTTTTTTATTCCTTTGTAAATTTTGACTATACAGCTTTATAATGATGATTTTTAGCAGGTGTTTGAATTTTGGGTTAATTGTGCTTTTTGTATAAAATCTGAAATCATAATTATCACTATGGTTTAAGTATAATTTTAAAAAAGTAAAGTAAAGTAAAGTGCTTGTTTATTATAGTGTCACCCCTACTGAAAGGGCCAGCCTCCTGTTCTTATGAGACACCTCTATTAGTGTACACATTTACTCCCCGATCCCTTGTCCTATGTGCCAGGCGGACAGGCAGTCGGTAACCATTCTTTAACTAGCTGGCGGCTCACCAACCGGCCGCATCAGAACAAGCCCCTGACTGGACTCGAACCTTCGACCTCCCGCTCCGTGAGCAGACACCTTAACCTTTAGGCCATGGAGAATATGACACCAACTGCCTTTGTGTCTTGAACTTTTTATAGTTAAATATGATTGAATAAGATTAAACAGCTATCTGCATTATTTGTTTGCAATGTTTACAGGGAGGTGCAGTAGTAAACAAAAATAAAAAGCATTCACAAAATTATTGTCCTGTTAAATTACCTCCCTTCAGTTTTTATAAGCATACGCAATGCCATATAAAAATCCATAGACCGACTGAAAACTTGACATTTAAGTGAAGGAATACTACCTAAGTGTGAAGTAAATATTGTTTTCTTGTAAAAATGTGTGAGATCACTTTTAGAATAACAGTGGCATAGCTGTCTTTATGCCAAATATGCATATCATTCGTTCCAGGAGGTAGAAAAAAAATTGTATTACTCTTATTGTAAGCATTCCTAAATCTATGGAGCTCCCGTGGGCTTTGTCCCCTGGACCCCCATTACAGCTCTGCCCTGAACCTGCATGGGGGCCTGACATGGCCAACTGGACACCGTGTGGCTTTGTGCATACAATTAGTTTTTGCTTAGCTACGCCCCTTAATAAGCACTCTTTTTTGCTCACAGACATAGGTGATTTTCAACCATATTGCTTTACTCTTGTAAAATGTTTGGAGAGAAAGGAGAGAGAAAACAGATAGAAAACATGTGTCTGCACATAGATCAGGTTGGCAAATATATAAGCACTTACCAAGGTTGCTGCAGACTCCTTGCTGTCATAAGATTTCTTTATTCTGTCAATAAGTAAAATAGCTCAAACTTACACTGTGAAATATATAGATTGAATTATCTTTTTCTGTACAACAGAAGCATCTAGCAAATGCAAGAGGAATTAAGACAACATGTATCTAAAAGCTTCTGCCTACTCATATTCAGAAGGAAACATAATTATCAAGATTATAAGCAAATTATCTTCAGAGGTTGCCAGACAAAGGTAGCTAAGACACTAAGCATGGCGTTACTCAAGAGGATTAGTTACCTGTGATGTTGCATATAACTGTGTATGCTGTATATAAGTTTGTACTTATATCTGTTTTTATCATGATTCATAAGGGTATTGAACAGACAATTTCTCAAGACATTTACCCTATCCTTCATTTCCACAAGTTGCTAAACAAAATTCATACAGGAAACGAGGGAGGTGTGAGTGATAAAACAGAAACCTTTATAACATGTTTTGAAAAGGTCTGTGGATGAAAATCTGTGAATCTCTCTGAATATGTACCGGGGGTCACCGACGATGAATAAAAGTCTGTTTAAAGATAAATGTCTTCATGTCAGTTTGTTAAGGTAATAAGGCACTGGTCAAATTTATGTTACAACAAAAAACATGTCATTTAGTATTAAGATATGAAATTAGGGGCTGATTTATCAGACTGTTTAAAGTTATAATACCGCCCATTAACAAAAATATAACATTATCGTCAGTTTATGCAAATATTCGCACCAACATATAGACAACTTGCTTATGTTTTTGTCTTTTGGAATGAATATTCTTACGAACATGAAAGTCCGCAACAGAAAGATGCAATGCATCTTAGAATACACAACCCAGAGCGAGGTTCGAACCCCGATCTCCCGAGTGACACACCAACACTCTAACCACTGAGCCAAAGAATGATCAACTTTTACTTTTCTGCATCACAGATTCAAAATTGATCATGTGACATTGACGACTTATTTCATGGATATTGGCGGTGTGTTAAATTGGTCATTTACTGAAGCAATTTAAGACCGGCGGGTTATAAAATATTTTTGATAATCTGATCCTGATGTATCTCAAGTACGTCTTGCCATCCTTGAAAAATAACTGTGCAGAAAGGGTGCTGATATCATTTTCAGGCATCCAAGAATTCTTATTTGGTTTAATTTTATGACGCTTTTGGCAAGTATTATCACTTTATAAAACAATAGAATAAAATGGAAAAGGAAACAAGAAACATGAAGAATGAAGTTACTTTTTATTTTATCTCTGAGTAAAAAATTAAAGTTCTGCTTACTGATCAGGTAAAGGTAACTTGTATTTCTCAGCAGGGCTGTTGTAAAGTGTTTTCTAATTCAGAAGAAAAATTGATTCGGGGCAGCAAGAAAGACAACTCTACCTTGATAATTTCTACCTATATTAATTAAGGAAGAAGTTAGAGAAGAAGTGGATCTTTTCTATTCAAGCTACAGATAGTTTTACACATGATTATATTAAAATATTGATGCTATTAAAAGGAACAAATCAAAGGAAACACTAATTGAACTAAATGCAATACAGCCTCCAGTCAATGAAGCCTAAATTGCCTATAATTATTAGACCAGTAATAATAATGAATGCATCATTCGATCTGAGGGTGTGAAATAATCTTACTCTTTGTAAAAAAAAATCTGTTTTAACCTGAGTAGTAAGAAGCTAAAGATTTTAACTAATTGGTTCATGGAAGCTTTGGTCCTTGAATTTATAGCAAAATGGATGTATTATATAAATCAAACATGTCATTAGAAAGTCATACTGTTTGTGTAAGATGTGAGAAGTCTTTAAGAATTATTTCATTTCAGTGTTTTATACACATGACACATATAAAGTGAAAATGTCATAACATAGGTTCCCCAACAATAAATTATACAGTCTAATATAAACAGCTGTCGACTGTGTGTGAAAATGTAAATTGTAAATGAAATCCTCTGTACATTGTTATTTTTTTTTGTCTGCAAGATGTTTCACTTATCATATCGTAGATTTTTTTTTCTTTGTGGAGGCATGATTTTGGATAGGAAGCAAATTGTTTTAAAGGAAATTTTCTTGTCTTGATACCAAGGATACTAGATTTTACCTGTGTTTTAAACTAGTATATGAATCTAGAATACAGGGAGGCTAAATATTCAGGAATTTCTTAAAAAGTGTTTATTGATATTTGGAATTTATATACCAGATGACATTACCTGATTTGATAACATTTAATCTATTGTTATGAATATTTAATTTATGAAGAATAAGATGTATTTTAGGCAGACAGACATTTTTCATGTATAAGCAGAGGTATGCCATGCAAAAAGCTACATTTTTTGCATTAATATATTAGCTGCATATTTATTGCATTGTGATAACCAAGACAGTGTTTTTATCTATGGAATATTGGCCAGTGGACAGAGATAATCATATTGTGTTGGTTATTGTTGGCTGCACTTGATTAGCGGAAACTTATTGGAAAGTTAATGTGGTCCCCTACGGTCCCTTGGGGCTGATACTGGAGATATATTCCCATTCCTAATTGGATATTAATGGTTATTACAGCAGTAACATACACAGAGCAACAATTCAATGCAGAATGCATCTCTCTTAGAACACTTGAGGATAACACAACAGCTTTCTTCTTCTTCCACTTCTAGTTTTCGTAGCTTTTGGAATTTGTTTAGAATATAAACTAAATAAACATTTTAGAAAATTTCTGCTTAGGATATATTTGTTCACAGGATATTTAAGTGCTAAATAAAAGTTTGTGTTTTCTTTTTAGTAGATTTATATGGAATCAGCTGAAATGTTGTAAATTTAAGATTTCTACTGGTTTATATTCCATTATTCTTTAATTTGATCATTCACATGCAGTGCTCTGCCTTAGAGTGGACTTTAAATTCACTGAAACATTCTTTCTTAGCTAGGAATGTATAAAATAAATTTGGAATTTCACATTAAATAGCTTGAAATGTAAGATTAAATTTTCTATTTTATAAATATAAGGTTATTCTGTATTTTGGTTGCAGATTAAAACCATAATTTATGAAAGATATAATGGAAAAAGAATGTAATAATCATCTATTAAAGGGTGGATTTGACTTTCAGCTACTTTCAGCAGAGAGAAATCCTAAAGCTTGATGTTAGCTATTGAAATCTGTGAACTTTATATATTATATTGAAGACTTCAGACTTCCTATAATGATAAGTTTTATTAGCGTAAAGAAAATAAGCATTATACCACAAAATTACCCTACTGTTTATTCAGAAATTAAAAATTAACTAACTTCATATTCATTGCTTCACATAACTTTTGATGAAGACATTGGGAATCGTAACATATTGTTAGAATCAATATGTTAATCTTACAGTGAAATTGCTGGGCAGCTGCATCTGACAGTTGTCAGGGAAAAGATAGGTTTGCTTGGTCACTTTATGTATATTTTCACAGAATCATCAGACATTTGCATACCTTATACATATAACTGCCACACTAACCCACACACATTAAATACCACTTACTTAGGATATTATGATTCCATGTGTTGTTATTCCTGGGACTTGGTTACATATTGGTTACATTTTTATACAGGCTCTTTGAATGTCATGCATTTCGAGGGATAGCCAGATTCTATCGGAAATTGATTTCTCACGAGGAACAGTACATCACCATTAAAGCATATAATTTAATCTAATGGAACCAATAATTTCAGCTGAATTCCATGTTTCTCAGTGACATTTCAAATATTTGGATTTAGACAAATAATAAATTCTTCAAAATTTCAGGAAATTACAAAAGTTTTTATCTTCATCTAAAAAATGTCATGTGACTTTGTTAGTTAATGTTGCATTTCATGAGCAGGTGGATTTTGCTCTGAAAAAAAGAGCAACTCAGTAAAGTGTTTTTTTTTTATGAATTTGTCAAAGGAATAAAAAAAGTTGGATTTTACCATGGGTCGAATGAAAGGTGAAGATGAAATAGAATCAGAAGGCGGAGAAACAGTTAGATGTGTAAGTGTTATAACTTGTCTTTTTTCATTTAGAACTTCCAACATTATTGATGTGTAGTTCATTTAGAACTTCCAGTGTTATTGATGTGTAAACAAGGTCTAAGTACATTTAGAACCTCCAGCATTTGAATATTGATAAACAAGGTGTGTTATTACACTTAGAACTTCCAGCATCATTGATGTGTTAACAAGAACTGTTGTATTGTCATGTCTGTAACATGCAATGCTTGTCAATCACTGACCATGACAGACCATTGTATACCGGGTACTTATGCTCTGAAGTTGTACTTTAAACGTATTTTATTTCCAAAAATCATATTTATACATACAGGTATATATAAATTTACATTCACACAACAGTATTTTTAAAAAAAAACAAAAAAAAAAAAAAAAAAAAAAAAAAAAAAAGGGGTTGGACCAACATCTAAAAAGGTCCACCTGAAGTTGTTTGGACTGCTTGAAAAAGAGAGGGAAGGTACATTGTTCTCTACAAGATGCTACAGTTCCCAAAAATAAAGCTTAGTGTGATGCTATTGTCTTTTTTTTTCCTTTTTATTTGTTGTCAAATATTTTGAAACCAAAAATCCTGATATCTGGCTTATACATTTAGCATATCACACAGACATTCAGTAATAATTTAAGGAAATGGACTATATTGCGGAAATTCATATTTATGGAATGTTACTGTTATACAGCAAATTAAGAAGCTTCTTGAGATTAAAACAAACATGGAAGAAAAAGGTGTTTCACATCCATTAAAAAGGAGAAATACACAGATTCTATAAATACAGACATTATTTTATTTTTTTATTGCTTTAAAAAAAACAACTTTAAAACATTATTCATGAACATTGTTTACATCAATAAACATGTTTTATTATGCACACTCCATGAATTTACAGGTAGATTGTGTTTGGGTTGTCATGGCAATCAGTTTTGGCAGGTAATATCCCCCCCCACCCCAAAAAAAAAAAAAATTAAATTCTAATAATTGAATGGTTATGAACATTTTCAGCTGCTTGGGGTGAGCTATTGTGATCATCAACATTTTTCTCTAAATATCATCTCCTGCTATACCACAAGTCTATATTTAACCAAACTTGAAAGAAATTATATATTGCCCTTTTCTAAAATTGCTCAAACCGTTCTCCCACATTGCACAAAGGGCTGCAAAAGTTAAAAATAGAAAAAGATTAAAACAACATCTCCCCCTAAACAGGAAGGTGATTTTCTGCCAAGTTTCACAGAAATGTTCCTTACATAGCCCTCTATTATTTAAATTGCTAAAACAGTTCTGCTCCATTAAATAAAATGGCCACCAGAGCTAAAAATAGATTTTCATCCATATTTGGCTTCAAATGACATCTCCTCTGAAACTGCTTGGCCATATTCCTTCAAACTTTACAGAAATGCTCTTTTTGTTGCCCTTTTCTGAAATTGCTCAAACCGTTCAGCTCCATTGCACATAAGGGCTGAAAAAGCTAAAAATAGAAAAATATTAAAACATCTCCATCTAAGGGGCAAGGTGATTTATTACCCAATTTTACAGAAATGTTTCTTACACAGCTTTGTATTAAAATTGCCCACATTGTACCCTTCATTGCACAAAATGGTTACCAGAGCTAAAAATAGATTTTCGTCAATATTTGGCCTCAAATGACATCTTCTCACAAGATGCTAGCTCAAAAAATTGCCTCTGCCCGATGGGTTTTATTTATATAAAATATGAGATCTTTGAAAATATTCAATTAGAAAATGTAATATTGCATCTGATGTTTGCTTAACAGCAGACCCACAGCCAAATTACTCAGGTGAGTGATCCAGGGCCATCATGGCCCTCTTGTCATTCTTGTTTGTGACATCCATGCAACAGCAGCTGCTCTCAAAAAATGGTATGTTAACAATAAAGGAAAAAAACAGTTTACTCAGTACTAAATACCTATTGACTGAAATACTAAAAAAATGCAGTTTCTTTGTAGGGCACTAATCCAGTTCAATATCAAAAGATTTTAGAGAACATAAGTTAATTTTCTTGCATTATAACATCATTTTGTTATTAAATATAATACTGCCCTCACACATACCTCGCGACCTTACTGCGACCTGAAAACTAGTAAAATAGCATTTTTCTTTCGAAAATCGTTTGGTTTTCTTTCAAATTTCTCTCGCAGACGGTCGGGGGCTCTGCAGTCTTGTGTTCAGTACGTTTTCTCTATGTCCTCAATACGACCCTTCTACGTCCATGGCGTTTCCACTGCGACTATATTGCGTCCCCAAGGCGACCCCACGGCGATCATCGGCGACCCAGATGCGACTGTGCTACGTTCTCTGCGTCCTTACGGCGACTCTACGGCGACTATTGGACGTGGTAAGGACGCAATAGTCGCAGCAAGGACGCAGTAGCGTCGCCAAAGGTTTCCGAGCAATTTCTTGTAATTTCATCGGCGACTCTACGGCGTCCTTAGTACGAGTGTACTACGTCTATTGCGTTCTTATTGCGTCCTTACTACGATGCTGCTGCGACTATGGCGACCCCACTGCGATCCCACGGCGACCTAACCAGGACTCAGCAAGAACGCAGAGTTTCTGCGACTGTTTTGTGCATGTTCAAAATATTCGCCGACGGTCTGCGACCTTGTGCGTCCTTGGGTTCCTCGCTACGACCTCGCTGCGTCCCTGCTGCGTCCATGGCGACTGTGCTGCGTCCTGGGTCGTAGCAAGGTCGCAGTAAGGATGCAGTAAGGTCGCGAGGTATGTGTGAGGGCAGCTTAAGGTAACTATTGCTATGGCAATACTGAATAACGTTTTTTTTGTATGTAAACAATAGTTAAATTGTAAACAGTTAAATTCAGCATTTTAAGGCAATAATCATGAGATTGATGATTATTTGCACAGGAATATAATATTTAAAAATGTCTTCAAGAAAGAGTTTAACATCATAAGTTCAAGTGAATCAAAAAACTGTAGGCTAAAATTTTTACTTCAAATTATGACCTAGTCTAAAGACATAATCACAAAAGCCTTTTAAAGTACTTTTTACCTGTACTATTTACCTGTTTTATCTTGCAAGAGAACTATTCATTTAAAAATATGTGTAAATAACTGTCTTGCTAATATCATAAGCACTTAAACAGCTGTTGCAATCCTTTTGTACAATATTCTCTCAGTGATTGAGGTTCAGTTATGTACTTACTTAAGTACTTTTCTGATTACAGTTTTGGCTCATTGGTATTTAAAGCAGCTGTCTCACAGAATTTAGCTGATTTTTTCTTCTTTGAAATTTAAGAGGTTAATATACTATTGTGCTTCTATATACACCATGAAAACTGATTTTTTTTTTATTTCACCAGGATTCGAACCCATGCCCTTTCTGTCGGTAAAGTAAAGAGCACCGATCTACACCACTGAGCCACAGAGGCTAAATTATTTAAGATTTGTCAAAATTGATAATAAAAATAAAGTATCTACCCTGTGACTAACAGGGAAAATTTTTTACCAATAAAAGTGTTTAAAACTTTAGTTTATACCAAATTTATTTAAGTTCGATTGTGTAGGAAGCTTTTAGCTTATAGACACACTCTCGAATCCGTTCCTGGAACCAACCAGTACTAAGCAACGAGTGTAAAGTTTCTTGCTCAAGGAAACAACGGCTTGCCCCTGACTGGGTTTGAACCCATGCGGCTAGCAATCCCTTGACTACTAGTCCGACAAGTTAACCGCTCGGCCCGCCGCTACCACAAAAACTTTATATTGTGATGTGTTTCTGTAACAAAATATGTGTCAGTAACTTAATTTAGATATGTTCTACACAATAACAACTAGAATTTCTAGATGTATAAACATTTTCATTTTTTTTTGTATTGTCGACTCATCTGTGAGCCTGTCGCTTAAAGACAACTACTTATGTTGCATAAACAGGTAAATGGCCTCCTTTATCACCTGACACAGAAATGCACCAGTAATAGGGACTGGTGCCCATTAACCTTTTATGAGACATTACATTAGTATTTAGATGTTGATTTGATAATGATTTTCTTTTTAACTTTCCTCTGGTTCTGAAATGAAATATGCTTCCAGTGATCAACCATCTTTGCATACCCACGTCCAACCCATTCTTTTACTCTCCATTCATAATGTAGTGTTAATGGAATTAAGTACCATGGGTATACAAAAATGGTCATGAGCTAAGCTAAAAATTAACAAATTTTTTTTCCACAATTTAAAGATTGTTCTAAATGACTAGATAACATTTCTGTTGATGATAGCTGGTAGCATAAACACTGTAAGGGCACACACACAGTACCTTAGGACAAAGAGTAAAATCATCAGTGTTTATAGACAGGAATATATTTTATTCAGATAGACCTTGAAATGGCCATCTTCTCCTTTGACTCATATTTTGAGAAAATCTGTAAGATCAAACCTGAGTTAACTAGCAACCCAGTCAGTACAGTGAAGCCAGGTATGGTGTATCCAAAACTCCATCAGTCCAGGGACTTGCGTTGAGAGGTTATACAATAAAGCCTCAACATTAGCTGCAAACAGCAGCAGTTAGAACAAGTTTCATTAGTTGATACATGTATGAGGTTGTCTTGAACGTGAATTTATTAATAAATTGATACAACCAGCTCTAATTAGTGACGCCCAGAGCTTTTATAAAGAGAGGTTACAATGGGTAGTTAAGTCTTTGTTTATGCAACACTATCAGGGTATTGGGCAAGAGGACAAGAGCAATTAAAAGTACACTATGTGGCCATGAAGAATTGCTAAAAGAAGCTTGATACATTGTTACATGGATGACTGACTCATACAGGATCTTCTGAAGGCTTTGTTCGAGTAGACTTTTTCAATAATTTTGACATATTGTGATTTATTTCAGAATGATATGGTATGTTTGAGCTGTGTGATTGCACCATCACGAGACAGCCCAAGTGACCGAGTATGTCTTGCCGCAGAGGGATTTGGAAATCGCATGTGCTTCCTAGAAAATACTTCCATCAAGGTAAGTGCTATCTAGAAATCCCATAATTTTTTATATGATGAATATCTGGACCATTGACATGTTCATAAACCATAAGTAATGGTTTCTCTTGCCAGGTGATCTGACTGAATTTATTAGTAGTGCAAAGCTGCTTTAGCTGGTTTGATAAAATAATTAAGTAAAATAGATGCTTCAGATTAATGCTGGAAGGTTTCTGACAAGAATAAAGGAAATATAAGGAACTTTTTGAATTCTTACATCAGATACAGTATTGCTGCATATAAAGGCAATTTATTGAATAAGGGAGAACTTCCTGAAGTCTGGGGCAAATAGGTTCAACAGCCCATTGATTTACAAAATAATAGATACATTATTTGTGTGTTTTACTAGACACTTGCCTTTTTAAGATCTTTATGAAAAAAAAAGGGAATGAAAAATGATAAGAGCAGCATTTCTTATTGATTATTCTAGCGTCTCTGATAGATGCGACTGTCTTGACTTTATTGATTTAGCCGAGTAACTTGCTATCTCCACAGTATGTGTCTCCTGCCATCTTTTGTCACTTACTTGTTGGAGATTGTAACTATTTGGGAAATACCCCTGGGATCTGACAGCACTAGTAGTAGGGTTACATACAATTAGCTCGAGATGACAGCTTTTTTGTCTGCAGATTGTTTGGAGAGACAGTCTGGATACTTTTTGTTATACACAATGGCTATAATTCAGATGAGAAGAAAAACAATGTTTTATGTCACCCAGCTTAATCTTCATAAGAGTTCGTGTATTTATTGAGACAATAAAATATGAAATATGCTACTGACTTATTACCTTTGAGTCTTTCATGTTAGCCATTATCTGGATAATTCTATATTGCACAGAAACTAAGCTTTGTGCTTACATAAAAGAGTACAAATTTTAATCTTTTTGTATATTTTCTAGTTAAACTAGGGAGACCCAATTTTCCAGTTCACCTAGAAAAGTCCCACTTTGTCCTGCTGAAGTCATGCAGAATGGCATCTTTGATTGGTCAGCTTAGAAAGACACATAAAATATGATTGTAGGTCATCGAACTTCACCAGATTTAAATTTTCTGAAGTCAAACTTTGGAAATCACATTTAGACTGGTATCATTAGAGAAAAGTCTGCTAGACTTCTGAAATGAAGGTTAGACTGGTTTTGAAGTCATAGAGTCAGATAGACTGTCTATAGACAGTTAAATATGGTTTCTTAAAGTTGATTAGAGCTGTCTGTTTTAAGTTCCTTAGGCAAAAAATGATCCTTCAAGTACCTTTGGTTGGTTATACTTATCAGATCATATGCCCATTCATTTTTCTTCAGTTTGTCTCACTTTCTTTTCCTGAAGCCCACACATATAAGGGACTAGCTAATTCAAGGTCTTATAAACTGGTTCTTCTGTCCCCATCTAAGAAACAAGATGATAAAAATTACTTCTTGTTCTAGTTTCAAATAATGGATGCTTAAAATGAAAATGGTCATAAAACACTTTGCATTGGTTACAAGGTGTAGTAAAGCCTGTGACAACAAAATGTGAGAACGCATCAAGAGAAAAAAACCATACTATTTAGTTACAAACTTCAGTGTCACCCAGTAAAAAAATTCTTCTCATGTGATTATCTCAGTTTCTCAATGGCAGTCTCACACCTGATTCCATTGAAGCATTGACAGTTTGCCATGTCCTAGCAATTGACTGTGTACACATACCTTTAAAGCAGTATTGACTTCTGGAAAGAGGAAACCCCTGAAGCAATTTCCTGTTGTTCCTAATGGAAATATTTCCTGTGTGTGTCCAGCATTTGTTCGGAGAAATCCTGTTATCACCAGGCTTGAGAATCAGACTGTTTTACATTTTCTTTTGAGAGACATTTTGCTGATAGTTTAAAGTGGTTTAGATTTTCAGACAAAAGACCCTGGAAGGCATATTCACAAAAGGGCAATATTTCTGTTTAGCTTCAGTTCATACAACAGCTATTGAAACATGAAATGTATGTTGATGAAATCTAATTTGACACTTGAAAGTGTGTGAGTGCTTTTTGCGTCACAGTAGTTGCTGTTGCTGCTACAGCTTTATTTTTACCCATACAAAGAATGATTTTCTTTTTCTGGGATTATTTCTTAAGACTGTTCTGAAGCATAAAAGAACAAAATTAGTTCTGTCATATTAAGGCATCTGCAATCATAAATTATGGATTATCATACTCAAAAGTTTCACCAGATGTTACAATGTACTTATTTCCAATTTATTTATCTGTTTACACCAAGAAATAAGTGCACTCTGAAGACTCAGTCTAGTTTCCTGTAATTAAATAAGCAAGGAAACTGGAATTAAGCTGACTGTGTGGTGAGAAATTTCTCATCCAATCCCCATTATTTCTCTGCCACTTGCCTATTGTCTGTTCTTCATCACCCCAGAGACAGTCTATCATTACTGGATTGAATTATGTTGCAGTCAGTGTCTGCTGTTATATTCCTGGTCAGCTGGTCAGTTTGATAGGACATAGGAGACAACTATATGTCTGGACAATTGTTTGAAGCTGTCAGAGCCAACAATTCCTGGTAAAGCTCTTGCTAACAGCTTGGTTCTGACTGAGTGAAAAGCTTACACTGAAGTATTTATTTCCTGAACTAAAAAACAGAAGGCCAAGGAAATATGTGTTCACTCTGAACTGCAGTCTTAGAGAACTGGCATACATGGGGAGCTTGGAAAAAGTTTCTGTTGATTAATTTTAAGCAAGATTGAGCATGTGGCTTGGTAACTCAGTGGCTGATGTTTGCCTGGAAAGGTAAGGGACCTAGGATTGAATCTCTTTTGAGCTAAAATTATTTTACAACCTGTTCCGTGTCTGTGATACCCAGTTGGTCATCATTCTTGTCGTCAATTAAGTTGTGTGGAGGAAATATTCTTTTATCTAGTGATCTGATGCCTGATCCATTAAAAAGGATTAAATGTCTTTTTATAACAGAAGCCAGTGGAAAGTGCTTGCAGCTTTGTTCAATTACAGTATTCTCTTTGACTAATTTCTACTGTTGAGTGACTGATATGTACTTCTTAATGACTGATTTCTGCTGTAGAGTGACTGTCATGTACTTCTCAATGACTGATTTCTACTGTAGAGTGACTGTAATGTACTTCTTAATGACTGATTTCTGCTGTAGAGTGACTGTTATGTAATTCTAAGTGACTGATTTCTGCTGTAGAGTGACTGTAATGTACTTCTTAATGACTGATTTCTGCTGTACAGTGACTGTTATGTACTTCTTTATGACTGATTTCTGCTGTAGAGTGATTGTTATGCACTTCTTAATGACTGATTTCTGCTGTAGAGTGATTGTTATGCACTTCTCAATGACTGATTTCTGCTGTAGAGTGATTGTTATGTACTTCTTTATGACTGATTTCTGCTGTACAGTGACTGTTATGCACGTCTTAATGACTGATTTCTGCTGTAGAGTGATTGTTATGCACTTCTTAATGACTGATTTCTGCTGTAGAGTGATTGTTATGTACTTCTTTATGACTGATTTCTGCTGTAGAGTGACTGTTATGCACTTCTTAATGACTGATTTCTGCTGTAGAGTGATTGTTATGCACTTCTTAATGACTGATTTCTGCTGTAGAGTGACTGTTATGTACTTCTTAATGACTGATTTCTGCTGTACAGTGACTGTTATGTACTTCTTTATGACTGATTTCTGCTGTAGAGTGATTGTTATGCACTTCTTAATGACAGATTTTCTGCTGTAGAGTGACTGTTATGCACTTCTTAATGACAGATTTTCTGCTGTAGAGTGACTGTTATGCACTTCTTAATGACTGATTTCTGCTGTAGAGTGACTGTTAAGTACTTCTTAATAACTGATTTCTGCTGTAGAGTGACTGTTATGTACTTCTTAATGACTGATTTCTGCTGTAGGATTTCTGCTGTAGAGTGTCTGTTATGCACTTCTTAATGACTGATTTCTGCTGTAGAGTGTCTGTTTTGTACTTCTCAGTGACTGTTTTCTGCTGTAGAGTGTCTGTTTTGTACTTCTCAATGACTGTTTTCTGCTGTAGAGTGTCTGTTTTGTACTTCTTAATGACTGATTTCTGCTGTAGAGTGTCTGTTTTGTACTTCTCAGTGACTGTTTTCTGCTGTAGAGTGTCTGTTTTGTACTTCTTAATGACTGATTTCTGCTGTAGAGTGTCTGTTTTGTACTTCTCAATGACTGTTTTCTGCTGTAGAGTGTCTGTTTTGTACTTCCTAATGACTGATTTCTGCTGTAGAGTGTCTGTTTTGTACTTCTCAATGACTGTTTTCTGCTGTAGAGTGTCTGTTTTGTACTTCTTAATGACTGATTTCTGCTGTAGAGTGTCTGTTTTGTACTTCTCAGTGACTGTTTTCTGCTGTAGAGTGTCTGTTTTGTACTTCTTAATGACTGATTTCTGCTGTAGAGTGTCTGTTTTGTACTTCTTAATGACTGATTTCTGCTGTTCTGGATAGTATTTGTGTCACAAGGGAGGAATATGGAAGTCATGGGCAAATTCCTGTGATGAGAGTCTATCCTTTAAGTCAAGTCACCACTAAATTATTTAGTTTTTGCCAACTTCTAAATTAAAATTAAATATCAAGTCAAATATTCAGTGAAATTTGCAGTTGTTGCACAGTTCCTTACCAAAACACTGTGAACTTTTTTGCTGAGTCACTTCAGAATATGTTATCTTTATCTCTGTCTCCTTTTTTCTTAGAAAAAAGGTATATAGATCTTATATACCTAACTCTTTGGACAGTAGTTATATGAACTTTGTGAGGGTTGTAAAGCATTTGACAGACATGGAGCATATCTCTTCAAACCATCAGAGATCAATTTTTGCTTGAAATATTTATGAGTTTGCTCTGTCATGTGCCTCTGAGGCCAAGTGAATTGCCTGTAGAATGAATTTTGTCATTATGATGTTTTATTGCAGAAAGAATGAATAATTCATATGAACAGATCATGCTTAAACTTGCTGGAAGAAAACTTAATTAATCAAAAATTGTCCTCTGGGTCCAGGTGAAACTAATACTGTGGTCTTTCAATATGACAATCTTGAAAATCTTATTTTTGTACACAGGTTTTATGCTTTATCCTACAGTATTCAGAGAATTACAGAAGCTCATAATTTTTCATGGGCAGTGACTGTACAGGAAGCCTTACAATCAAACCTCAGGCAGTGACTGTACTGGAAACCATGCAGTCAAACCTCAGGCAGTGACTATACAGGAAGCCTTACAATCAAACCTCAGGCAGTGACTGTACTGGAAACTCTACAATCAAACCTCAGGCAGTGACTGTACTGGAAACCATGCAGTCAAACTTCAGGCAGTGACTGTACAGGAAACCATGCAGTCAAACTTCAGGCAGTGACTGTACAGGAAGCCATGCAGTCAAACCTCAGGCAGTGACTGTACAGAAAGCCATGTAGTCAGACCTCATGCAGTGACTGTACTGGAAGCCATGCAGTCAGACCTCAGGCAGTGACTGTACAGGAAGCCTTACAGTCAGACCTCAGGCAGTGACTGTACTGGAAGCCATGCAGTCAAACCTCATGCAGTGACTGTACAGGAAGCCATGCAGTCAAACCTCAGGCAGTGACTGTACAGGAAGCCATGCAGTCAAACCTCAGGCAGTGACTATACAGGAAGCCATACAGTCAAATCTCAGGCAGTGACTATACAGGAAGCCAAAAAGTCAAATCTCAGGCAGTGACTGTACAGGAAGCCAAAAAGTCAAATCTCAGGCTGTGACTATACATGAAGCCATACAGTCAAATCTCTGGCAGTGACTGTACAGGAAGCCATGTAGTCAGACCTCAGGCATTCATGCAATTGTTACTATTGACTAAGTACCAAAATGCATGGTATGTGTCTTCCAAATTTTAATCATGGAACTTTGATTGGCTGGAACAAATTTCATTATCAAGTCTAAGATTCAGAAAAAGAAACAAACAAAATCTCTGGATGTAACAGGGGACAGATATTCACAGATAAAAAATAGTTGTTGTTTTTTTGTTTGGAATCATTTTGATCACTATCCTTGAGCAATGTTGACTGTATTTCATAGAATAATTGTTAGAAAAGTTCTCCCAAGGGCCTGGTACATTGCACTAACATGGTGAACCTTTTCAAAGAATCAAAACAAGATTATATACAATTGAAAACATGACCAAGTGGCTGGAGATAAAACAAAGTAATGGCATACTCTCATTCTTCTTTTAACTTGGAATCAAAGATGTGAGAGATCAAAACCAGAGATTCTTAAAAAAAGATTTCAAGCTATTGCTGATTGGAAGTGTCAGTTTTCAGTTTTATCTAGCTTTCAAAATACATGTATACATACATGTAGGTAGTTTTTATGCTTAAGTCCTATCACATTATGCTCAATATTGTATTCTGTTGCCATTACCATAGCTTCTGGAGATCATCTGAATATAAAAAGTAGACTAGGTAGGATAAAACATAAACCTTGTGTATAAATGCTTAATTGTAAAATAAAACTTATTTTCTGTTTGCAGGATGTACCTCCAGACATATCGGTATGTGTGTTTGTGTTGGAGCAAGCACTTTCGGTGAGGGCATTGCAGGAAATGGTCACATCTTCATCGCAGGATTCCACAGTAAGTTACCCAACAGCCAAGCATTCATTTTGTATGTAGTGCAAAAGCACCCTAGTTTACAATCTTTTCTATTTGTCTTCTTTGTAGTCATCAGAAAAAGGGTAGAAAAAAGTGTCTGCTGGCCTTTTTTTATCCCCCCGCCAAAGGCGGAGGGGATATTAGAAATGCCCTTCGTCCGTCCGTGCGTCCATCCGTCCGAAACAATTTTGTCCGGAGCATAACTCCAAAACTACTTGAGGGATTATATTCAAACTTCATACACTGACAGAGCACATTGGTAGGTAGTGCAGTGTGCAAGTGCAATAACTCTACCTTGCCTTTATTTAGAGTTATTCCGCTTTATCAAATTTACTTGATAAATTTTGTCCGGAGCATAACTCCAAAACTGCTAGAGGGATTTTATTCAAACTTCATACACTGACAGAGCACATTGGTAGGTAGTGCAGTGTGCAAGTCCAATACCTCTACCTTGCCTATTTTTAGAGTTATTCCCCTTTATCAGAATTACTTGATAAATTTTGTCCGGAGCATAACTCCAAAACTACTTGAGGGGTTTTATTCAAACTTCATACACTGACAGAGCACACTGGTAGGTAGTGCAGTGTGCAAGTCCAATAACTCTACCTTGCCTATTTTTAGAGTTATTCCCCTTTATCAGAATAACTTGATAAATTTTGTCTAGAGCATAACTCTAAAACTACTTGAGGGATTTTATTCAAACTTCATACACTGACAGAGCACATTGGTAGGTAGTGCAGTGTGCAAGAACAATAACTCTACCTTGCATATTTTTAGTGTTATTCCCCTTTATCAGAGTTACTTGATAAATTTTGTCCGGAGCATAACTCCAAAACTACTTGAGTGATTTTATTCAAATTTCATACACTGACAGAGCACATTGGTAGGTAGTGCAGTGTGCAAGTCCAATAACTCTACCTTGCCTATTTTTAAGAGTTATTCCCCTTTATCAGATTTACTTGTTTACATTTTAAACATCCCAGCATATACATGTATATCTAATTCTTGAATTCTTGAACTTACTATCCCCCCACCAAGGGCGGAGGGGATATTAGAAAAGGTCTCTGTCTGTCCGTGCGTGCGTCCATTCCAGTTTTGTCCAGGGCATAACTCCAAAAGTACTTGAGTGGTTTTCTTCAAACTTCATATACTGAAAGAGCACATTTGGAGGAGGTGCAGTGTGTAAGAATAATAACTCTACCTTGCCTACTTTTAGAATTATTCCCCTTTATCAGATTTAATTGAAAAACTTTGTCCAAAGCATAACTCCAAAAGTGCTTGAGCGATTTTCTTTAAACTTAATACACTGACATAGCACATTGGTAGGAAGTGCAGTTTGCAAGAACAATAACTATACCTTGCCTATTTTTTGTGGGATTTTCTTCAAACATTATTACATTGAGTGTTTGAAAGTACAACCTTCAGGTAGCTTCTTCCCGGTGGGGGGATTAACCATGTGTAACATGGCTCTTGTTGAAGTGGTAGGGGGATATGTACATTAAAAAGTACTTAAATGATTATGTAAACCAGGGTGTGTATCTGTACTAGATTGCTAGAATATTAGCCCAGTTCATCACATTAGTTCTGCATGATGATGTGTTCTTTCAAAGTAGCTGATTTCACAGTCTCTTCTGAACAACAAGCATTACTTTTTGCTTCAGGAGATCTCTTGAAACTAAGTAACCTAGCTTTTGCATTCATTCTTTCATTGTTTCTATACTGCTGCTTGGAATTGAGCCCTACACCTTGTGTTGAGCCTGTGTAGTGTTTTCCTTATTTAGTTGAAGTGTTCCTACTCTCTAAAAGTACAGTCCAACCTCCCAAGAGCGAACACCATTCAGGTCCAGTAAAAGTGTTTGTTGTAGAGAGGTCATTGTTCTAAGGAGGTTCAATCAGTCTTAAGTGTTAGACTTTTTATTTCAAAGTTATAATGTTCTGCAACTCAGTGGATGACTAGACCCACTCTGCTTTCATTCAAAATTTTTAAGATCATATTTACTTTATTTACATGTAATCTTATTACAATACTTTGTCAAATTTGTATTTTGTACATTGTATCTTTTGAATTAGATTTTTCAATATTCCTGTTCCTATAACTGTATCCACTTATTTTAATGATCTGTGAATTCTTACATTTACAATCTTGCAATCTTTGCAAACAACAGTCCGCGAATTAACAAACTTGTGAATTAGTAATTAAAATACCTTCACAAAAAGCCAAACAGCCTCATTAGTTCACCATCATTGCATGTTTGCTTAATAAATAGGATAATTACACCAGATTTCATGGTGTTTGCAACTTCTTTATCTTTTTTAATTATAAAAGGCCGTCAGGTTATATACATGGCTGACTTGGTGCATCTTAATATTTACACACATAATGGCTAGAGTACTAGACGGTAATTTTATAAATTAATCTCATTTTAGACTTAAAAACAGGCACACATGCATTGAACATTTTTTGGAAATGCTCTCTGAAGGTTAGTTACTGGTGTCGTTCATGAGAAATTATAGTGACGTTGCTCGTTGTTTAAAGGTGTCGCTCGTGAGAGGTGAAAATGCACAGAATTTCAACAGGAGGAAATTGAAATGTTGTTGTAAAGAGGATGTCATTTGTGGGAGATGATGTTTGGGGTGGTTGGACTGTATTTCCTGAATTATGATTAATTTTGCAGCATGTTAGTTTAATTGCCAATATTTCAGGCAGATGTAAATCTGGATCTACTGGATGCCTGTTTTACTTAAATTTAGGGTAAATCAGATTCAACAGCTTTTCATTGTAGCATAAGTCCCTCTCATTTTATACACTTCTGAAATTGTTATATACCTTTGCAGAGCAATCAGGAGAAACATCTTCATTCACATTTTATCAAAGTGTGACATTTATTCAACTTTTGTGTTGTAGCTTTCTAAAGGAATCTTTCCACTCACATCTGTATTTTTATTACAATCTGTCAAATTTCATGTTAATTTCAAAACAACAAAAATTGATAAAGAAATGTCTGGCACACTTGTTATAAAGCTTTTACTTTTTTTAAACGAACAGACAGCTTTGTCCACAGCACTGATTTGGTTGTATACAACCTAAAAGATGTTTTATCACTGAACTTGAGATAACAGTAGTCTCTCCTACTTGTAGCGATGATGTATTTTTTCAAGATAATTACAAAAAAAAAATCTCCTGAAATGCTCCTTACCTTCAAGCTTGTAAGATATTAGCTAACAATATCGTAAGATATTAGCTGAAAATCTCTTGAGTTTTTTGTTGAGTGACAGATTGTATTGAATCTGAGATTAAAAGTGGATTTGAGATGTTTTCCAGAATAGCAGTAATGCTACTTCATGTTGACCTTTTAAAATTGCTATGGTAATTGTAGGTACCAGTTTGGAATTTGGACTAATTTCAATTGCTGTTTACAAATATATCTAGACTAATTTTAATTGGGTTTACAAATATATCTAGTTATCTGTATTGATTTTGATAATTATGAAACATCAGAAGAATGTTCTGTAAATCTACATTTACTTATTAAGTGCTTAGAAAAATAATCTGTCCAGTTCTTCAAAGTCTAGAAGGATATTGAAATGCAAGAAATGACAAAAAATGTGCCATGAAAAAGCAATCCGGTGCACTTTTCTTGGAGTCAAAGAAAAACTCTTAAGCTACAGACTAGCAGATTTAGACAGGTTTTTCTCATGTACCATGACTATGATATTGGACATGGAAACAATATTCTTCTATAAATGGACACATTATGCCAACAAGTTTTGGACAGTTGACTTAGCAAGTTTCACAGGTGGTATTACCTGGTTTGTTCCAGTGTTTCTCAGAAAATATCACACAGGTACAAGGTAATGAAATTCACCTTCACACCTGAAGTTGCTAATAAACAATGAAAAGCATATGACTTGTGGGGGAAGGACTAGTCAGAGATTTGTATATAAACCTTAGCTTATATTGTCAGTCTGTTTCTAGAATAGTGCACATACTTCCCTGACAGATGTGTTTACCAGAAGCTAGAACACTTGTAAATCTGCCTTTTTCAACCTGTGGTACTTCATTGGCTTTCAGCTTTTGAATGGATGAGTAACTCAACTGCTGTTATCAATACAGCATACCGGCAGCACTAGCTAAATTAATGAATGGTTTGCTCTGGAAACAAAATATATATTAGAAATACCATCAAATTTTATGGAACTTTTTTAGCTCACCTGAGCATGCTCATGTGAGCTTTTAGGATCCTTGATTGTCCGGCGTCCGTCCGTCCGTCCGTCGTCCACAATTCATTCAAACGACATCTCCTCTGAAACCACTGGGCAAAATTTAATGAAACTTGCCTTGAATGTTCCTTGCATGAAGCTCTACCAAGTTTGTTCAAATGGTTCCAGTTCATTGCATTTCTGGGTCACAGGAGCTAAAAACAGATTTTAAAAGTTGAATCTTTAAAAATCTTCTTGTCAGAAACCACAAGACCTGAAGCTTTGATATTTGGTATAAAGCATCATCTAGTGGACCTCTACCAAGTTTGTTCAAATTATGATCCTGGGGTCAAAAATGGCCCCGCCCCAGGGGTAACTTGTTTTACATAGAGTTATATAGGAAAAACTTTAAAAATCTTCTTGTCAGAAACCGTAAGGCATAGAGCTAAGATATTTGGTGTGCAGCATTGTCTAGTGGACCACTACCAAGTTTGTTCAAATCATGGCCTCCGGGTCCAAAATGGCCCCGCCCCAGGGGTAACTTGTTTTACATAGAGTTATATAGGAAAAACTTTAAAAATCTTCTTGTCAGAAACCGTAAGGCATAAAGCTTAGATATTTGGTATGTAGCATTGTCTAGTGGACTTCTACCAAGTTTGTTCAAATTATACCTCTGGGCTCAAATTTGGCCCCACCCTGGGGTCATTGGTTTTACATAGGCTTATATAGGAAAAACTTCGAAAATCTTCTTGTCTGAAACCACAAGGCCCTGAGCCTTAAGATTAAGTATGTAGCATTGTCTAGTGGACCTCTACCAAGTTTGTTCCAATTATACCCCTAGAGTCAAATTTGGCCCCACCCCGGGGTCATTGGTTTTCCATAGGCTTATATAGTGAAAACTTTGAAAATCTTCTTGAAGAAGGAGAAGTAACATTTTCAGTCCAAATAATCTGGAAATTTGTCAGACAGGTTGTTTCTATGATTTCTAGCTCAAATTCGAATATAAGTCATCTGGGTTCAAAAACTAGGTCACAGAGCCCAAAAATAGAAAAACCTTGTTAACACTCTAGAGGTTGCATTTTCAGTCCAAATATCCTGGAAATTTGTCAGAAAAGTTGTTTTGATGATTTTTAGCTCAAGTTCAAAATTGGGTCATCTGGGGTCAAAAACTAGGTCACAGAGCCCAAAAATAGAAAAATCTTGTTAACACTCTAGAGGTTACATTTTCAGCCCAAATAATCTGGAAATTTGTCAGAAAGGTTGCTTTGATGATTTCTAGGTCAAGTCTAAATATGGGTCACCTGGGGTCAAAAACTAGGTCACAGGGCGCAAATATTGAAAAACCTTGTTAACACTCTAGAGGTAACATTTTCAGTCCAAATAACCTGGAATCTGTCAGAAAGGTTGTTTCAATGATTTCTAGGTTAAATATGAATATGTGTCATCTGAAAACAAAAACTAGGTCACAGAGCCCAGAAATAGAAAAAACTTCTTAACACTCTAGAAGCTACTTTTCAGTCCAAATATTCTCGAAATTTGTCACAAAAAATGTTTTAATGATTTCTTGCTCAGATTCGAATAAAGGTCATCTGGGGTCAAAAACAAGGTCACAGACCCCAGATATGGAAAAACCTTGTTAACACGCATTAAGGTAACATTTTCAGTTCAAATAACCTTGAAATTTGTCAGAAAGATTGTTTTAATGATTTCTAGCCCAGTTTTGAATATGGGTTATGTGGGGTCAAAAACTAGGACACAGGGCCAAAAAGTAAAAAATCCTTGTTTATGCTCTAGAGGTTACATTTTCAGTCCAAATGTCCTTGAAATTTGTCAGAAAGGTTGTTTCAATGATTTCTAGCCCAGATTAGGATAAGGGTCATCTGGAATCAAAAACTAGGTCACAGAGCCCTAAAATGTATAAACCATTTTAACACTCCAGAAGTTACATTTTCAGTCCAAATGTCCTGGAAATTTGTCAGACAGGTTGATTTGATGATTTCTAGCTCAAGTTATAATATGGGTCATCTTTTGTCAAAAACTAGGTCACAGAGACCAAATATGGAAAAACCTTGTTAACACTCTAGAGTTAAGATTTTAATTCCAAATAACCTGAAAATTTGTCAGAAAGGTTGCTTCTATGATTTCCAGCTCAACTTTGAATATGGGTCATCTGGATTAAATAACTAGGTCACAGAGCCTAAATATCGAAAAACTTTGTAAACACTCGAGGCTACATTTTCAGTCCAAATGTCCTGGAAATTTGTCAGAAAGGTTGTTTTGATGATTTCTAGCTCAGGTTTGGATATGGATCATCTGGGGTCAAAAACTAGGTCACAGAGCCCAAATATGGAAAAACTTTGTTAACACTCTAGAGGCTACACTTTCAGTCCAAATAACCTTGAAATTTGTCAGAAAGATTGTTTCAATAATTTCTAGGCCAAGTTTGAATATGGGTCATCTGGGATCAATTAACCAGGTCCACAGCAACTTTGTTAAAAGTAGTCATATTCAGGTGAGCGATATAGGGCCATCATGGCCCTCTTGTTTAGAATGTTGGTAGCATTGACTGTATCCTAGGTTTTTATTAGAGGTCATTTGAGATCACATTTACAAACTTGTTTCTGGTTCAGTGATCAACACCATAAAGAATTCATACACTTCATGATCATGGAACTGGCCAGACTCTAAAGTTTATATAGAAATAAGGATCACCTTGGGACAAAAATAGGTTATGAGGTCAAGTTACAGGAAAACTATTCAGTTCCAGTGTTTCTTGATACATCTGCCATTCCTATCCCATTCAAAGAAGTTTCGGGCTTTGTTTGATACACTGCTTGAAAGAGATAGCCTTGCCTCATAAAACAAACAAAGATGAGTAAGAGTATGAACCGGTATGGTGAAACTTCACTTCAGGTTGGAGAGAAAACTACCCAAAGGATATTTGAGAATGTATCTCGAGATCAGTGGATTTTTTTTCAAATTATGACTGTAATATTTTTCTGCAGCAGGATGTCTGGTCATATGTAGCAGAAAGCATGAATAATTCAGCATTGTTAGAAAGTAAAAACATGAATAATTCACATGATTATAGTTACCAGCAAGACTGATAGATCAAGTTCTTTAGACCTTTCCTTTTGAGCAATCCCTTGGGATGGCTTTGGGTTACTTATTGAATATGAAATTCAGCTTTGTTGACAAATATACAATAACCAGAAATTGTTCCAGTAAGACACAAACCACAGATGGATCAATGTTTTCAAGAATAATCAGATAAAAGTTGGATTACATACAAAATTAGTTACTGCTTGAACTAAGTTATACTAATTTGATTCTTTTTTGTGAGGCAGACACTTGGACATTGAGAGACTTTGAATGTCTTTTTGTCTGCTGACCTATATCTCAAAGAAAGTTGGCAGTTTCTTTTGGATTGAACAGATTTAGTACCTACCACATACATTTTTGTTTGACAGGAAAACAGCCGAATAAAGTAACTGTAATAAGCTGGACCTCATTGGAAACTGATAGTAGAGATATCAGCTTCAGTACATTGTAAACTACCTCTGGTTGTTGAGATATCAGTTTAAAGACGTTGTAAACTGCCCATGATAGTAGAGATATCAGCTTCAGTACATTGTAAACTACCTATGGTTGTAGAGATATCAGTTTAAAGATGTTGTAAACTACCCATGATAGTAGGGAAATCAGCTTAAATACATTGTAAACTGCCTATGGTTGTAGAAATATCAGTTTAAAGACATTGTAAATTCCCCATGATAGTATGGAAATCAGCTTAAATACACTATAAACTATCAGTTTAAAGACAGTGTAAAATGTTCATGTAAGTATGGATATCAGTTTAAAGACATTTAAAATGCTCATGATAGTAGAGATATTAGCTTAAAGACATTGTAAACTGCCCATGATAGTATGGATTTTTAGTCAGCTGAAATACATTATAAACTGCCTGTGGTTGTTGAGATATCAGGTTAAAGACATTGTATATTGTCCATCGTAGAAGGGATATCAGCTTAAAGACATTGTAACTGCCCATGATAGTATGGATATCAGTTTAAAGATGGTGTAAAATACTCATGATAGTAGAGATGTTAGCTTAAAGACATTGTAAACTGCCCATGATAGTATGGATTTTTAGTCAGCTTAAATACATTATAAACTGCCTTTGGTTGTAAAGATATCAGTTTAAAGACATTGTAAACTGCCCATGATAGTATGGATTTTTAGTCAGCTGAAATACATTATAAACTGCCTTTTGGTTGTAGAGATATCAGTTTAAAGACATTGTAAACTTCTCATGATAGTAGAGATATTAGCATAAAGACATTGTAAACTGCTCATGATAGTAGAGATATCAGTAAACTGCTCATGATAGTAGAGATATCAACATAAAGACATTGCAAACTTCTTGTGATAGTAGAGATATCAGCATAAAGACATTGCAAACTTCTCGTGATAGTAGAGATATTAGCATAAAGACATAGTAAACTTCTCATGATAGTAGAGATATCAGTATAAAGATATTGTAAACTTCTCATGATAGTAGAGATATTAGCATAAAAGACATTGTAAACTGCTCTTGATAGTAGAGATATCAGCATTAAGACATTGTAAACTTCTTATGATAGTAGATATATCAGCATAAAGACATTGTAAACTGCTCATGATAGTAGATGTATTAGCATAAAGACATTGTAAACTGCTCATGATAGTAGAGATATCAGCATAAAGACATTGTAAACTTCTCATGAAAGTAGAGATATCAGCATAAAGACATTGTAAACTGCTCATGAAAGTAGAGATACCAGTTTAAAGATATTGTAAACTGCTCATGATAGTAGAGATATCAGCTGAAATTGTTTCTGACAGTAAGGTTATCAGCTCAACTTTTTTATAAACTGTCCACTGTGAACAGCCCATGATAATAAAGTAATTAACTTAACTACATTATAACTTGCCAATGATTATAATAAGGTAAACATATCAGAGTTTTCATCGCAGCTAGCTTTTAAAATGCCTGTGACACTGAGACTGTTAACCTCAGGGTATGCAGCTGAACTGTATTAAAACTTTCCTTGAAAGCAAAATTATCAACAGAACTTATAATAGTCATAGTAAGATTATCTACTCAACTTTATTTCTGGCTTGAAGAGATAGTCTGTGAATGTTGCTTTTTGTTACTGTCTAGGGCATACCTACCTATAATTGTTTAAATACAACCTCTGACAGCTGTGTCAGGGAATCAATTCTTTAGCTCAGTGGTTTGAGTGATAGCCTGTCATGCGAGAGATTGGAGTTCGAATCCCACTCTGGGTTATGTATTCTAAGATGCATTGTGTCTTTCTGTTACGGACTTTCATGTTTATAAGACAAGGCAAATTCTTAGCTGACATTGTCCAACAGGCAAGAGAAGGAGAAAATGTGTGGTGTTGAAGCATGAGTCAACTGTTCATGCACTAAACATCTTTTTTAATAATCCACAAAAAAAGTGTATTTAAACAGAGAAAACATAATTGGTTCTTCATGTCTTCAAAGCCTCCTGTGTTTGAAATTTGTGGTAAAACATGGCTAGTTTCATTATGATTATGCCCCAAGGCAAAGAGGGACTTGTAGTCATCTTAATATGGAATAATCATTTTATATAAATACAAGAAAGGCATGCATGGTTTGTAGGATATGTGAAATATATGTATTAGTGTGATTTCAAACTCATTTCATACATGTAAATGGTTACAGAGTGCTTTGCTGATGTTTTAATGTTCAGACTTAGAAAAACTGAAATTTTGAAATGTTTGCCACCTATTAAGTTGAGATGGTTTGAAGTACATACTTTCCATTTCTTCAAAATCTCTTCGTAAAAATGTTACACGTTGCATTCATTCTTTCAGTGTAGACCATGTCTGTAAAAAAAGATCAATAAACAGAGGGATGAAAAAAGTTCATTACACCATTATTACCTTAGAAAACTCAGCAGCCACTTAACAATAATTATCAATCACAAATTTTATTCCGATAGTAATCTTCATTATGCTTTCAGAACAAATACATTGATAGAGTACTAATTTTTTTATTAACCCTGAACATGCTGAAATTTTGTAATGGATTTGCCCAGCTTTGAATTTTGAACAGTCCATTCAAAGTTTAAGGGATTTCAGTATCAAAATACAAAAATGGAGCTACCAGCAGTATAGAGCCTGGTCAGACTGCACGGATGTGCAGGCTGGCCTGGCTCTATACTGGTGGCAAAGGCTTATCACTTTCGGTTCCAGCAGGTTAAGGGTTTAAACCTTGAACTTCAGTCAGCTGATGCCTCTAAGTTCATGTCATGTAACTGTAGCACAGATCTTTTGGTAGCAAATTTATTGCAAATTCATTGATAACAAAGACAATAATCCTGTGGAGATGCCTTCTCTATAGGAGGTATGGTGTAGGCTAGCTATTTTGTGTATGGAATGCATCATATTTTTCAATGGAGTGGTTGTCATAAAGAACATGTTGGCATGCAATCAAAAACAATCACGCAATAATCACATGTGGGAATGTATGCCCGCATGTCATTACATGATTTACTGCAGTTTGCACATGTTTATAATCAAATATATGAAGTTTATGCCAAGTACTTCAATATTATACAACCTGAGATATGCATTTTGTCAGCTGATCATTAGCTTTTCTGACCAGATGCCTTTAAAGATAATGTGGTATGCCTTGTTAGATAATTTTGCACTAAATACTGTACATTACTGTATTTTTGTTACACCACATATGGAAAGTTGTTAGTATTTCTTGTGTGGACTATTAGCAGTATATTCTTGTGGTACCCAGAGCATTGCAAAGCGCATCACTATACCATTTATTTCACAAAATGTGTGTTTGCACAAAAATAGCACCATATTGAGTATATAGATAAGTCTGTTGCTATAAGGACAGTTGTAAAGTTTATACTGTACATTTAGCTTGTTATAGTTTGTTCATCCAGCAGTTTGTTCAAATTTGGTTGAATTGTCAGTTATATGGACATAAGGAATGCTGTTTTAACAAGTCAGATCAGTGACTCCTTGCTAATAAAAAAGGACTTGTGATTCAGGGGTGATGAATTCAATCTCCTGAACTAACACTACTAATGGTCTTTTAGTTGGCATGTTATAATCATATATATGAGGTTTATGCCATGTTCTTCAATATTTTGCCAAATACTTCAATTCAGGATGAGATACGCAGTTTATCAGCTGATCAGCTTTTCTGGCCGTGTACTGGTGCTCTGCACTGAACATGTAAAAGAACCAGAGGTTTAACTGGAATGGGATACATTCTGTCTCAAGTGCTATCCTCCACAATTAATTAACTCTTCAAGAGTGTCAGTTATATGTGCTTACCAGTACTGACAATAGATAAAACAAAATAGAGCAACTGTGTTTACAGTCACAGAATGCAGAGTCAAAGGTTTCTCATCATTTATAATTTATATCTACTTAATAGATTTATTCAGATCATTGTTTAGTTGGAGTCTTGAAGGTGTGAAACCTTTCTGTTGCTATAGAAAGGTAGTTTAGTTGAAACATTTTCTTACTCTGTTACAAGCTGCAAGAAAGCTGATGCCTATAAAAAAAAATCTTGCTTTGCTTTTAAAGTGTCTGTGCTTAGAATAGTGCATTGCTTGTTTTATGGGAAGGTGTTAATTAAATAGCTGCAGCATATCAATTAAATTATTCAGTGTAATACAATAAAGTTGATTATAGAAATTCTGGAAACTTCTGTAAAATTTTATGGCTCCATCTTAACTTCATCATCATTGTATCAAATAATTAAATCTATTGTCTTGATTATTCTAGTAAAATCTATGGGTTATAAATTGTTTGGTAGAACTTGTTTCGGCTGTTTGTTTAGGATGAAAATTGAAGAGTAAGTTTAGTATACCAGCATGAAAATATTTTCGGTACTGAAGAAAACACAGAAGATATTGTCTTGTATTGTACATGAAAACTATAAGACACATGTTTTAAAGGTCACACCCATTTATTTATCTTGATTTTGTAGTTTTGTGCAATATCAGAAACATTGTGAAAGGGTATTATTTCTTAAAATTTTGCACAAGCATAGCATGGAAGTTGAACAGGAGTGTCTGGTTTATAAATGCACACGTAAAATGATGCAAAGTCAAGAAAATGAACAAAGATATCAACATTGACCTTTGACACCATCTTATTTTCCAGGCAGCACAATCAGGTCACAGAACACTTCTCTATGGACATGCAGTTCTTCTCCGCCACCTCCATAGCAACATGGTAAGTTCTTCTTGTTGCCATAGCAATGTAGGTATAACTGAAGCAACATAGCAAGGAACTTGTTGAGATATTATAGCATTGTTATTATGTTCTTCCTCAGTTTACACAGGTTACAGTCATTGGCCTAGTCATTAGTTACTGATCACCATAGTTATAGCTTTAGACACAAAATGTTATGTTTTTGTATATTGTTAGAAGAAACAAATTAGAACAGGACAGAAAGTTTAGACTTGCAAATTAAAGGTCCAAAGAAATTTTTAAAAAAAGTTTTGTCTATGACATGACTTTTGTGTTTTGTTGCGCACATTTTATCCCTGTTTGCAAGTCAATCTCTTTCATTTACTGCATGATTATTCGGTTATGTTACTGTATGACCTTCTATTTTCAGTATCTGTCATGTTTATCAACAAGCTCATCCAATGACAAACTGGCATTTGATGTCGGACTTAACGAGGCAGCTGAAGGTTTGTCAGAGTTCTCTCCCTTATCTTTGATATCCCCCCAAAAATAACTATTTTCTTTCGCCGCAATCATCCCAGTTTTTCCACTGGGCATATTTAAAAAAAATTGTTTATCACACTTTGTATTTTATTTGACAGGAAATGTGTCTATGTGTCTGGAAAAACCTTTCCATTTACATGTATACTGAAACTGTTTGTTAAAACTTATGTGTGTGTATTTTTCTCTCCATCATTGATCTTTTTAAGGACATTGTTTTATTTCCACAGGAATTATGACAAGAGTATCATTGTAAAGATCAGTCTGACTTTACTGAAGCATGGATGTTCCACTTCTCACAGACTGATATATCTGTTATTGATCAATGTTTGAAACAATCAGCTTTGATCTACAGTGTCCTGTCTGTGCAAGGCTAATCCTGTTTCCGTGTCTTGATTTCTGTATGAAGGCAGAACTACATACACATTTTAACACAAAACATGGTTGAAACAACACTATTCTGTAACAAAATACAAGTGAAATATTTATATTAAGTGTGGGCTAAAGCTCAGATATTCTAATTTTGAACAAATTAAGGGCATACTAGTGACCAAAACACTTTGTTTAAAGTTGTTATATGTAAGGTTTGACTCACTGTTAGTTCATTTCACCTCTTCTTGTGGCTCCTTTGATGTCATTCAGTCTCATTAATTACGGCTCTAAAATGACACTGAAATTTCCTTGAAAATAGCTTGGATCATTTCATTTTACCATACAGGTGGGGACAACAATCTATTTTGAATCTACCCTGCAAGTAGATCACCTTGAAATCTTAAGATGGAAGTGAATTCCTGTTCTTCAAGAATATATTCTACTTTTAAAAGGTTCTTTGAAATTGAGATTTTTACTGGAGTTACTTATTCTTATAGTTTTGTTGTTACAATGAGTACAATTATTTGAGAAATGCACCATAAACTTCTGCATTATATGAATAAAACAGATGAAACTAAGCTTACAGAGAGAAGTTACAGATGTGAAAATAAGTCATAAAGCATTAATTCTAAGAAATAATTTAATGTTTTCATTTTATTGGCTTCTATGTAATCCATTAAATACCTTTGTTTTAGGAGTTCTGTACAAACTTACTCTCCTGGTCTCCTCCATTTATATTCTCTTTCAAATGACATAGAAACATCCAGTGTCCCTGAGTATGGTAGGTCACCCAAGCTGATAACACAGGATTAGCTTTCTAAACAAAGTCAATCGATAATTTCACTGACTAAGATGTTGAAAATGCTGTTAGAAAACCCTAGGTAAAACATCCAAGAATTGGAAAATCCCTGGTTGCTGGATTGATAAAGAACACAGGAAGAGGTGGAGTGAACTATAATTCATTTAAATAGCAATATGATATGACTATTGTAAACATATAAGCATTGCTAACTTTTCATCTGAACATTAAAAGTGCTATCAAAAGCCTGATGTTTTTACCAGGTGAAGCATGCTGGTGGACAATACACCCAGCCAGCAAACAAAGGTCTGAGGGAGAGAAGGTACGAGTTGGTGATGACCTCATTCTGGTCAGCGTCTCCTCAGAAAGATACCTGGTAAGACATCCATATATTTTCATCGCATTCTATGAAGAGAAATTAATGTATTCCAAAGGCACATGTTTCACACATGGTTTCTCTAAAAACAATTTGTGATATACAAAGTTGAATTTATAAAGAAATCAGAAGTTTGAAGGGTTGTTTTACCCAGGTATTAAAAATCTGTTCTGGACTTATCATTGACAAGAAACTAAAAGTTATTTGTTGGTCTTGTATCGATAGAAAGCAACTTTTTGAGATAGACCTTCTCAACAGACCATAACATGGTAAGGTAAGATGTTGGCAGTCTTTTGACAGTTCACTTTCCCCTTGGTCAGATTGGTCAGTATGTTTGGTTGATATATTTCAGCATATTGGAAGTGGATCTGAAGTTATAGCTTCCTTCCAGCAGACATTATGGACGGTTGTTCCAATGAGCTCCGGTGCTATTAGAGTTAAATCCATGGGTATGTGCTTATTTCTTACCATTGTTCCATTGTAGTATGGAAATATAAGGATAATATTATGAGTTGTTAAATGTTTCCTGTTGTTATTGTCCAGAGGGTCTTGATGATCCCAGCAGAGGTATGCAAATGGCTTAGAATGTCTTTGTAGATGATTTACAGAAATTTAGTAGGAGTGAATGCTTAATGTGTTGAGAGGTTCTGAGATAAGTAGAAAATACCAGTTTCTAGACACATTAAGTCAGATCTGAAGTCATTAATAGACTGATGCTGTTTCACTTAATCATGATATACCCGGTAATAGATTTATGAATGAAAGCAAATACCATAACAAACAGGATTATTTTCCTCTCGTTTTGAGGTGAGGATGGTTATGTTCTAACCTACATGTCTTGTGGACATATCAGTGGCACTTAAGAGAAGAGATTCCTTCTACTTGACTTGAGTTATTTCATTAATGGAGAATAAGGTTCTGGAAAATCTGTGACTTTAAAGCCACTTTAGTGTTCTAAGATGCTATTTTAGATCAGAACTTGTAAGTTACTTGAAGCCATAAAACATTCCAGACATTATTAAGACTGACATTTTCAAGATTCAGTGGAAGCCCAATATAACAGCTACATGAATGTATTGCCTTTAAACTGAGGTGGTCATTGACACATTGTTCCATAAATTAGTTGTTTTACTTAGCACTTTATTGTGACAAATTTAGAGACTTGAGCTAATAAATGAGAGACTGTATAACAATGTTAAGAGTATTTGTCAGTTTGTAGTAAGTATAGCTTGGCTTATTAGTCTCCTCACCTTGGAGGCATATGTATTGATCACATGGTGGTTACAGTCTGACTGTCTGGTTTATCCATGCTGGGACCCATACTTTATTTTGACAGTTGATGTGTTTATTCAAACTATGGGCTTTTCAAAAGTTTGGGCACTAAAGTTATTTATTTCTTGTCATAATTTTATGAGAACTTCAGTATTTACACGTTAGTGGGGATCCTGTTAAACTTGAATCAAAATCCCTTTGACTCCCTTAAAAGTTGTATAATGCTGTGAAATTTATCACCTGTAAATGATTTGGTTTCTGATATTACGTGTTCATCATGCTATCTTGTTCCCTTTCCTTTTAGGTTATGTATTCGGTGGGGATGTGTTACGTTTATTCCATGGTCACATGGATGAATGCCTCACTATACCAGAGGCTGGAAGTGACAATGAATTCAAGTAAGTTTGTAAACACTTAAAAAGTAGTTGTTAATTTGAAACATTATAAATCTTATTTAGATGCAATATTATAAGAATAGGGCAAAATGGCACAACAAAGTACTGTGAAACTCGCTCTGAGTCTGTAGATCTGTTTTGTTTGGTTTATATAATTTAAGTT
The DNA here is from genome assembly GCA_012932295.1 of Cyclina sinensis. NCBI lineage: Eukaryota > Metazoa > Mollusca > Bivalvia > Venerida > Veneridae > Cyclina > Cyclina sinensis. The sequence goes on from JAAONU010000011.1 coordinate 3,606,186, forward strand.
ATAGGAAGCTTTAATTTGTTGTTTCAACTTAAATTACATCAAAAGCTTATGACATTGTTCTATATTGGTTATTTCATATAAAAGGAATAAGTAAGTTGTGTAATGACAACCTGTGATTAATAACAGTAATACCTTGCATTTTTTGGTGGATATTTCAGCTGTGTTATGTATGAGACAGGGGCTGTTTGCAGCCATGCCAGATCACTATGGAGACTGGAATTCAACAAGACAAAGTATGTACCATTAAAGATATACAATATGTCTAGAGTGCAGGAAGAGAAACTCAAGAACTAAGCAGATTAGAAATAGATTTTATTTCAGAAATATTTGTCTTCTGCTTTTGTATGTTAAATTTAGATTCAATGAATATTTTGTTACATCAAAGAAAATAACCAAACTTCAAATAAGAGTTCATAGACATTAACTTATATATTGTTTATCAAATGCTGATCATACAATGGCATTATTGCAGATGGGCAGGAGGATTCATGGGTTGGGGTCAGCAAGTACGTATCAGACATGTGACCTCAGGTCGTTACCTTGGAGTCACCCATGACAACAATGTAATTACTGTACATAGAGGCAAGGCTGATGAAGATACATGTTCTTTCTACCTCAGAATGACAAAGGTATGAGATAGTTATAAACCTTTGCTTTGCTTTAGAGCAAAGTAACTGAAGCTGAAATAAGTATATAACATAATCTGTTGTTATTCAAGTGTAAATTTAGTTGTTTTTGTTTGTCATTTCCAAAAGTCAGCTGACAAAAAATACTTCCTGAAACTTCTACTAAGCCTCTCTTAACCAGTATTAGCTCAAATCATCATAGAAATACTATTGATACTTGAACTAATCTTCATCTTAAAAAAAAAATACTGACCCTGAATTGAAAGCAAATCATAAATTAACTAACAATAGTTCCTTTTTAAAACAAGCCTGCTCTTTATTGGTATGTGGGTATATTTATTTAAAGCAAGTGATAACTGTTTATAAATATTTTCTGTTGCTAAGGATGATAAGAAGTTATCTGAAGGTCATGAGGACGAGGGAATGGGAAGGTCAGATCTCAAGTATGGTGACTCTGTGGCCTTCATACAACACTGTGCCACAGGACTTTGGCTGTCATATCAGACATTTGAAACCAAGAAAAGAGGAGTTGGTCGTGTAGAAGAGAAAAAGGTATTTCTTGAAATATGTTTTAACCCTTTTAATTGCATAAATCTTATGTTTTTATCCATATTGGTTCAGTTACCAACAAATGCCTTTATTTTGTGAGCAAGAAAGGCATTGTCAAGCATGAATATTTGTAATCTGTACGTTTTCTGATCATGATTTGAAGATCGTTAATTTAAAGATTGCAAGATGCGATAAGGTTATCTTGAAGAAATGGATTTCAACTGTAATTGCTAGGTAGACTTGAATTATGTCAGAAAAAGTTGAGAATAAAAACAAATTAGCTAGTGAAGCAACAGACTAATTACAACAGTTGCATTAAAAGTCGTTAAGTTGAGTCTTTGTTATACATGGTATTTTAGGCTGTGATGTTGGTGGAAGGTCACATGGATGATGGTATCACATTTTCACGTGCTCAAGAAGAGGAGTCACGTTCTGCACGTGTTATCAGAAAGTGCCAGTCTCTGTTCAACAGATTTAACAAGTATATCTTCTCTATTTGCATTGTTGTAAAATACAAAGATAAAAATAAACTAAGATAACAGGATTTATATGTGTTATAATGAACATTCCCCATTATTCAAACAGCTCTATTCAACCCTATATCTACAGATATGCAGAAAACACCAATGTTATCAATGAACTTAAAAGTTATGGTCATATGGCTGGTCATAAGTCCCTAAGCAGATCTAAATTTATTACAAACATATCCCCGTAATGAATGACTGATGTCTGTTGTATATTTAAATTCTTTTTGGAGGAATAGTAGCAACACATATATATTTGTATATATATATTGGTATATCTTATCTTAGTATGTGAAACTGGGCCTTAATCACACAGAAAACCAGTCTATTAAACAATAAAATAGAAAAATATCCAGTGCTTCAGTGTCGGATTTTTGTTATGAGTGAATTTTGTATATCAGTATCCTAAGACAAGTTTATAGAAAATTTTACCAGAAAATACTTCCATTTTGTTCAGGGAGGCAAAAATATCTCAGACCTAAAAAAATCAAATTTTGTACATACTGTATGTTTCAGAGCCTTAGATTTACTGAGAAGTGAAGGTCGAAACAGTATAGCCTGGTCAAGGATAAAACTAGCCGAAGTAGTCAAGTGCCTTACAGATCTTATAGACTACTTTCAACAACCAGGACAGGATGAGGGTAAACATTTTATGCAGGGTTTCACTTTTACAAAACACTGAGTGTGTATGTGTTGTGTCCATGGTGATGTGAAATTTCAGTTTTGATATGTCCAGTCAATGTACAGTCCATATGTCTGTAGACCAGTTTCCAAATAATAACCTGAAAATATAATCATAAGCTTAGAGACTTCTTACTTGGTAAGTAGATTGGGCCTTTGGAGTTAGAGCAGTTATACACAGATGAGCAGTTTATAGCCATCTTAGACATCTTGTTTTTAATGATCCATTTCTCACATTTTGTTTTCAGAGTTCTTGATATTGCTTTTATCTTATTAACAGTTAGGGCATTGCATTTTCATCACGAAATATTCCACCCCTGGGACCAGCAGCTGAGGCAGTTGTTTTCTGATAAGATTTTCAGAAGGTCTTGTAATAGTGCACCAAAATTCCCGTAAGACTGTTACTTTTTGTGCAGCTTTGATAAATTCATCCAGAGATATTGTCGATGCTTGCACACATTTTTTGTAAGTCTGTAGACACTATGGCGCACAATCTTTCTCATTTCCAGAGCATGAGGAGAAGCAGAACAAGTTGAGAGCATTACGTAATCGCCAAGACTTGTTTCAAGAGGAGGGTATGATAGCCCTTATTCTTGAGACGATTGACAAGTTCGGACAGTACAAGAGTAAGAGACAGTTTGCACACTATGCAGGGGAGGACTCGGCTAACAAATATGATGATATCTCCAGCTACCTGTACCTACTCCTAGGTAAGAACAACTATCCAATGTTCTTTCCTATAACTTCATTTATGAAAGGCTGCTGGACCTTTTTCATCATCTTACAAAAATGATTAATCAAATTTTTCCTATAAATTGCATTGGTTAGGTCCTCATGCTCATTTTAAGTATATTTCATTATATAGATACATTAGTTTTGACTTGATAACATTCTTCTTAGAGGTCATGGACTAACAACAGGTTTTTGTTACTGGCTAAAATGAATGTCTATGCTTTTTCAGCTGCAATGATCAGAGGAAATCGTGCAAATTGTGCCCAGTTTGCCCAGTCGTACAGGCTGGACTGGTTGGTTCACAGACTAGAGAGCCAGATGTCTTCCAAAGGAGTCCTTGATGTCCTTCACTGTGTGCTCATTGACTCACCTGAGGCCCTGAACATGATCAAAGAGAAACACATCATTACCATTATCTCACTCATTGATAAACATGGACGTGATCCAAAGGTACATATGTATACCCTCTCATCAAATGCAGAAGACAGAAATAGATATTTTCTAAACCCTCAGTGTGGAAAAAAATTGTTACTTTAGTTTCTTTTAGAAGTTATGATACGCATAGAACTATGGAGACCCATGAATTAAGTAAATGATTCCATTGTTTTGTAATTTCACAAAAATTAATTCCAGAAAAAGTAGTTCACATACGAGAAACAGTACCTGCCAAAAATTCAGTCTGTTAGTCACATAGTAGGTATATTGTCTGTATGTGAATACCTTTTTCCATATGCCCCTGCAAAACTTTCATAGGTGGGTAACATTTAGTATGAAAATCATAAAAAAGGCAAATTTTTTTACTTCATTTAGGGTTATGAATTTTCTCAGAAATTTAGTATGATTGCACAGATGTTATCTGTGCACAAGATATTCTTTGATTCATTATTCAGTACATTAAACCCCTTTCAGGTGCTCAATGTGTTGAAGTCCCTGTGTGTAGGAAACAATGTTGCTGTGAGAACAAACCAGAACCTGATCTGTGATAATCTACTACCTGGCTGTGACTTACTGCTCCAGACCAAACTCATAGACCATGTCTTCAAGTAAGCACAATATCCTAAAAGCTCACATTACTTCACCTATTCAAAAGACTGTACTGTTTTCTGTAGAGAGGTTTAAAGATGAACTCAATGTAAATGTGTAAGGGTAATAACAAGTTATTGGTGAATATGTCTTTCTATTTGAGTAAGGCAAAATCATTGGAATGGACGTTTGAAAAGAAGTGTTTCTGTTACTTTGCCATTAGCTTTATGGTTTAGTTCAGATCTTAAGATGAATTTGTGTTTTGTAAAGTGACAGTTTCCTTTCCTGTGTGCCAGATATCAATATTCATTCTTATTACATAATCAGTTTACTTTGATTGGCTTAAGCTTACTGTATATTAATGATGATAATTGGGATTTTCTTAGCATCTCTAGACAATTTTTAATTGCTTTGGTCAGTCACAGTGGAATAAGCTCTTGAGTCCAGTCATAAGGAATAAAAAAATCCCTGACATACCTTGGTACATACCAGAACTACATGTATATAAGAATGAGAGGTAAAAATATCCATGAGAAGCTACTCCTGTCTCTTGTTGAGTAAAATATGCTTTTTTGTTGGTTTAGTCTCAGTATATATACAAAACTGTATTTCAGCATGAAACCCAACATCTATGTGGGTCAGTGTGAAGGATCGTCCATGTACAGAAAATGGTACTTTGAGGTTGTTGTAGACCAGTTTGAGGCCAGCTCCCACCTTCCACCCCTGCTTAGGCTGGGATGGGCTAACAGTAATGGCTTTGTGCCTTACCCAGGTGGGGGAGAGGGCTGGGGCTGTAACGGGGCTGGAGACGATCTGTACTCTTTTGCCTTTGATGGAGTGTCATTGTGGACAGGTAGAAATTTGTGTATATTATTTTATGAAATGTAAAGCTTATGTGTCAAAACATCTTATTCGGTTTTTCTAGATGTCTGTATATGCACTGTGTGGTTTCATGATGTACAACACTTCCATTTTACTTTAGCTAAGAGAAGCTTAAAAATAATAGATTCATTGTATCCAGATACATGTATTGTGCTAAACTGTTAGATTTTTCAGTCTTGCCTGATGTATGATTGATCTGCAGGTTTTTAAGTAAGTTAAACTGATACAGTAAAGTCTCGCTATTAAGACCACTTTGGGGACCTGGGAGAAGTGGTCTTATTATCGAGTCGGTCTTAATTCCGAGACCCGTGCTAACCTTCAATCAATTTCTCATCTGTTGTAAAGGGTTATCATTAGCTATAATAACCTTGTTGAAAAAGTAAATTATGGAAAATACTAACTAATGGCATCAATTTTTTTTTCTACAATAACATGATATTTTTTCACATAGTTTTCATGCTAGTGCGACATAAAATGAATTAAAACTCGAAAGTATACAGTGCAATTTTTCTTTCAAGCTGTTTTCATAATTAGCAACACTGAAATTTTACTGTACACGATTTATTTTTGACAGTTTTTCACTCGTAGCCATAATAACGTACCTATCCGAAATTGGGCATTATTAACACATATTTCGTCTTTCATAACGTATATCTTTGTTTTGTTCTGCATTAATCAGTACCATTTTTATGATACAAACATTGAAGTATATATTAACTTTCCTTTAAATTACTAATAGCCTAAAGTTTATTAATATTAATGTTTATAAATTGTACCGCAAATCGTTCACACCTTGATGACGATTGTCGTATTATGTTGTTTATTAGTTATAATTGGTGACTAGTGTGATTTTAGTAAACAGTTAATGGTCATCTTATGGGGTCCCACTTTCATTGTAAAATGGGAATTCTGACCCGAAAAAGTGGTCGTAATACGTAGTAGCGGGTCGGTCGTAATATCGGACCTTACGACCATTGAATTATATAGCAAAAAAGTCGGGACCGGAAAAAAGCGGTCGTAATATCGATTTGCCCGCAAAAAAGGGTCGGTCGCAAAGCGAAACTTTACTGTACCTGCATTCATTTGAAATTTGTAGGTGCCAAGCCAAAACATGTGAGAGGTTCTCATGAGACATTCAGGAAGGGAGATGTTATAGGCTGTGCATTAGACCTTACTGTTTCCCAGATATCATTCTCTATCAATGGGGACCCAGTGAAGGGATTCTTCAAGGACTTCAACGTAGATGGTCTCTTCTTCCCTGTCATCAGTATGACGTCCTTTGTCAGGTAGGTCTCATCCACTATACATGTATATAGTCCATTCACTATACATGTATATAGTCCATTCACTATACATGTATATAGTCCATTCACTATACATGTATATAGTCCATTCACTATACATGTATATAGTCCATGCACTATACTTGTATATAGTCCATTCACTATACATGTATATAGTCCATTCACTATACTTGTATATAGTCCATTCACTATACATGTATATAGTCCATTCACTATACATGTATATACTATAGTCCATTCACTATATATGTATATAGTCCATTCACTATACATGTATATAGTCCATTCACTATACATGTATAATAGTCCATTCACTATACATGTATATAGTCCATTCACTATACATGTATATAGTCCATTCACTATACATGTATATAGTCCATTCACTCTACATGTATATAGTCCATGCTTGAGCAAAAATAAAATGTTCAGAAGTGATGAACAAGCTTTTGATTTCATTATTTTACAACTGTTTCCCAGGGATTAGCTGGAAGTGAAGCTTTTTCTGCTTTCAGAGTACTTTTTGGTAGAAATGTTTAATGGTATTTTATGCATGTTAATGGTAAAATTTTAGGGTTTTTTTTATAAAATAGAAGACAATTCATTGGTGAGTAATATAGTGGGTATGGGTTTTTAGGGTTAGGCAGGGATTTTACATAATTTCCAGATGTGCACAATATAATAATAACATGAAAATTTCTCATTGTCATTGTAGAAATATTGTAAACTGACAGGAAGCTATTAAATGACAAGTGTAAGGAAATTTTGTCTTTATAAAATCAGGGGTTGTCAGGGCTCTAAGATATAAAATCAGGAGTTGTCAGGGCTCTAAGGTATAAAATCTAGGGTTGTTAAGGCTCTAAGGTATAAAGTCTGGAGTAGTCAGGGATCTAAGATATAACATCTGGAGTAGTTTGGGATCTAAGATATAAAATCCGGGGTTGTCAGGGATCTAAGATATAAAATCTGGAGTTGTCAGGGCTCTAAATTATAAAATCTGGGGTTGTCATGCCTCTGAGATATAGAATCTTAGGTTGTCAGGGATCTCAGATATAAAATCTTCGATTGTCAGGGATCTAAAATATAAAATTCAGGGTTGTCAGGGAACTAAGATATAAAATCTGGAGTTGTCAGAGCTCTGAGATATAGAATCTTAGGTTGTCAGGTAACCAAGAGATATACAAGTTTATTACAGTCATGTACGCCAGTGTTCATGATGACATAACATAAGCATGATCAAATACTAGCAAACAGTAGATTACAAAAACTGAGCATTAATTAAAGGAATGGTAAGTAAACATTCAATACGTCTGTCATAGAAAGAGATGATGGCACAATAACAAGACAGCACAGATTCCCTGCTTTCTTCCTTGTTATTTCACAGTCCTGTTGTAGACACTAACAAGAAAAATTTCTGTTGCATAACCACAATCATATAATCTTCTCCATGAATACTTGAAAATTTGCAAATCCATAATTTTGAGTGTGTGGTAAATTCTCACGATAAAAACCAATAAACAGCATTCAGGCAAGATGCATTTGTTATGATATTACATTAACGTGATGGATGCACACTTGTCAGAAATAGACAGGGAGTGAAAAGAGCAGACAGTATTCTCACACAAGGATTTCCTGCAAGGCATTCAATTATTGATGATCATCACAAAGTCTGCTGTATTACAAGTGTATATGTTATACTTGAACTTTTTAATTCAGTTTTCAGACTCATATAATATATTTTTTTTGTTTTATTCTTTTAATGAAAACGAGTTTTAACATTTTTATAAACATCTCTCAGTACACATTTTGCAAGCGCTTATTTTGGCAAAGTTTTTTAACTAAAATTTAATACGGAATTGATGTTGTATGAGTAACTCAAATGCATCACCAGTAATTCCTTTGATAGAAATAAAATATTGACTTCCAGTTCCAGTGTCTCAGGATTAGATGATTATTTGGACTTTACTGACAAGGCTAATGTGTAAATGCATATACACTGCCTCGGGAGAAATACCGATTCTTTGTATTTTACAGTGTCTGTTTTCTGTTACAGTTGTCGTTTTGTGCTGGGAGGTGAACATGGCAAATTGAAGTATGGACCACCACCAGGTCACTCTCCAGTCATAGAGTCTCTTCTTCCCAAGGAAAAACTGAAGATAGAGCCATGTTTCTACTTTGGTGATGTACATAAAAATGTCATCAGTGGTCCCACAGAGATTCTCGACTATGCTCCATTTGTACCATATCCAGTCGAGACTGGAAATGTAAGAACAAATGTTATGTTATCTGTTTCGGGAAAAAATAATGTATATATCAAAGCAGAAAAAAACAACATGATTTTTATGCTGTTTTACAAGATTATTGTCAGGAGTTCTTTTTAGAAAGTTGTTCTGTTCCTGTTTCACTCCTGTCGTATTTTTCTATACATTAAAGAGAAAAGAAAATCTGTATCTTTTGTCTGTTTTATATAAAAAAGAAAAGAAAAAGGAAGACTGAAAATAAACCCTATAGCTAGGATTTTGCTTCGACTGTATGTTCAAATCTTTCTGCTAGAAACTGCCATAAATTCAAAAATAACTTATAAGTGTCTATTAAATATAATTAGTCTACTTCTAAGAATAATTTAAGATATTTATTGAATAATTGGAATCCCATAATTAAATATTTTCTCAGAAAACAGATGTGAAGATATTAATTGATATATAATAGCCTTAAAATTTTATAAAGAATATCTAACTCAGTTTTTTTTTATGTTTGATTATAATCTTTTTTTCTCAAACCAGGTTCAGTTGCCTATATACATTGAGAGTGTCCGTGACAAGTTGGCAGAAAACCTCCATGAGGTGTGGGCGATGAACAAGATAGATCAAGGCTGGACATGGGGTGAGACAAGAGATGATAATCGTAAGAAGAACCCCAGTCTCACAAGTTTTGAAAAGATCCCGATGACAGAGAAGAAATACGTGATTACTGTCTCATTTGAAACTCTACGGTGAGAGCTTATCTCCTTCACTTGTTCTGAAAAACAAGTATGAATAAGAATTATTTGAACATTTTTTTCAGTGTATGGGATCTTTGCATTTTTAAGATATAAATTTCAGTTAAGAGAAAAAAAAAAATATGAACATTTCACAAAAATTTGTCATCCATATGGATCTGTTAATAGTTAGTAGCTGAAATAAATCGAATAATTACGTTGTAACTAACCAGTAAGAATTTCTGATTTCAGAACATTGCTGGCTCTTGGTTATCACGTTTCCATGGAAATCAAAGAACAGAAGACAAACAGAATGAAGACAATCAAACTAGGAAACAAGTAAATATCGTTCATTTTTTTGGTCACTTTGCCAGGCACACTATCAAACCTTTTGTGTTTCAGTTATCTATCTGTGTTTTAGTTCCGTATATTAAAATGTACAAGAAGAGTTTTACTCCATTTTATTAATTTGCCTTTATAAAGATGGTAAACTACTCTTACATGTTTCAGTTACATGCATTCAGTGTAAACAGTGCAGTTCAATTCTCTCTGTGTCAGGAACTACAAGCAAAATTTATGTTAACTATTTTGTCATTCATTAATTTGTAAGAGTATGGATGTTAGCCAGAACATACTGTCTCAACAGACTTACCTGGACATAGTGTTCAACTAATTAAAAAAGCAAAACAGTAAATAAGCCAGTTATATATGTTTCAGTTACCTACAAGGAAATGGTTACAAGCCTACCCCTCTGGACTTGTCTGGTATAGAACTGGATGAGAAAATGAATGAGCTGGTAGAACTTCTGGCTGAGAACACGCACAACGTCTGGGCCAAAGACAGGATCAAACATGGCTGGACATATGGGCTGTATGAGGTATCTCATACTATGGTGTTTCCATAGTTTTCAAAATATATAGCTCTTTGGCAGTTAACTTTTGTAGACTAGTGTAAAGATAAAGATTAGCAGTATTTCCAATGGGTTGCAAAAATAGCTTGGGGAAAATTTGGGAGGGAACACTTTATGATGTAATAAAATTAGCAATCTACTGAGTTTTGTTAGGCATGTTAGTGTATACTACGTATTATATTTTGCTTCTTTTAATGCCCTGCATCAGTTTCTGTTAATGATCATTTAATAGAACCAGTCTAGTCTGTCTGGTTCCCCTGTCCACTTTAGCTGAAGCATCTTTACCTCTTGATGTCTCTAACTGGTTCTCACCAATCACAGAATGCTCTTTTATCACCCAAATATTCATTTTTTTTTGTTACCAAGGACACAGTGAACAAGAGAAATCCACATTTAGTGCCTTATAACAAAGTTGAGGAACATATCAAGAAAGCAAATAGGTAAGTCAGCTTCCAATATATTGACAATATTAAATCTTGATTTGTTGGCATTATTTCAGTGTCCTGAGCTTCGTATTTTGTTTCTCTTTAATGATTTTGCCAACTACACACATAGGACTCTTGAGGATAGATATAAATTGATAACTTTACAGTACTGCGTACTGGTATTGAGGAATCTAGACCTTGCATTTACAAATGTAGGCAGTGGCTTTATCAAAAACAGATTAGGATCCAAACCAATTTGTAAGTACACCAGAATAAGTCCATCATAGAAAGGAGAAAATGCATCTATAAATCAGGCCATTTTAAATCATTATTAGTCAGTGGCATCACTTAATTTTTAAGGTCAAATGGGGATCAGAATAATTCTGAACAGTACTTTTTAAAATGTGTATAAGTATCCCCTATGGTGTATATCCAGGGATTCGGCTGCCCAAACAGTGAAGACAATACTAGCATATGGGTACAACTTGGAACCTCCAACCAGTGAGCTGGGTGAGACTTCAGGCCAGCTGTCAGGTATGAGTTGCTGATGTGTTACAGTAGTCCTTGCAGAATAACAATACATAATGTTTTCTTGGAAACTGAAGATGTCATCTTGAAAATGTGTGATTTGAAAATGATATGTATTAAATTCTGTCCTTGGGTCTTAACAAGTGTTGAATTTCATTTTCGCATAACAAGTCTAGATTGATTTATAACTGTGATTTAATAGATTTTAACATATGGATTGATGTGTGGTGATTATAAAGCATGGGTTATTTAGCTGGCTATAGAGATTTTCTTCTGTGAGCTGTGTGTGTCAGATTTGTAGTTATCTTAATCTATTTTTCTATCATATCTAAGACTTTTATTTTGTTATTCCGTCCAGACAAAGCAGACAAAAGCTCAGCTGTACATACAATACAGTGTGCAAATTCCATGAATTAATCTCTCTTTTGAAAGAAACATTTGCCTCATTAGTTGTAAGCATTCTTTCCTGTCACTCCAAACCCATGTTATTTATTAGTCTGTTGCACATAGTTTATGAAAAATTATTTGTAAATTTGTATTTTCTGAAGTTGTTGGATACCCTTAATATTGAATTACATTTTGTTTGTAATTCTTGTTGGTATTAAAAAGCCTTGTTCATTTTACTTTGTATATAAGGAAGAAATGTCATTAAGATTATTACATGAATTATATAGCCTTATTCCTTGTTGAAAGATTTATAATTTCTATATAGAAAAAATGCATGTTATAGAAATTATCCCTGTGTGGCATATAACAAAAATTGCAAATCCAAGAATAGAATAGAGTTGCTATTTTTTGCTTCTTACAAAATATGTATTCCATCATTAAAACTGTTTTTTTTGTCATTTAGGTTGTACCAGTATTTATACACATAAGAAAACCCCTAGTGTTACTGATTTACTTGGTCATAAGTCTGTCCATTTTCAGAGCAAACACAAAGTTTTATATTGTCAGAGTTTTGGCTCTCATTTTTTACCTTCATTTTCATTAATACAGGGCTGTTACCTTCTATTTAACTAACCACTGCAGTGATATGTAATTAAAAGAACATTCAAAACCTACAAAACTTGCCCAGAAAAATCATAGCCAGTTACAAATTTGCTTATTGAATATGATTGTCATCGGTAAAATATCTCCTTGAGAAGTTATGAAAAAGATAAATTTTACTAATTAAACACAAACCTTTTGGTTATTAGACAGGCAAAGTGAAACATCTTAAATCAGGCTTTCTTAAATTGTCAGGAAATTTACCATCTTATCTGTAGTTCTGCAGTAATGAAGGTCTTTTTTTTCTGCATATATATCATAAGCAGTCAGTTGCTTGTAGGGAGATTGGTTAGTAAACTGGTTGGATACCCATGAACACTTGTTACATGGAGAGACCACTGGGATATGATCAGAAAGAGGTTGAAACTGGCATCAAACCTCTGTAAAAACAAAGAAAGTTACAAAAAACTATTTCCACTATTTAAGATAGTTTAACCCTTAACCTGCTGGAACCAAAAGTGATTAGCCTTTGCCACCAGTATAGAGCCAGGCCAGCCTGCACATTCGTGCAGTCTGACCAGGCTCTATACTGTTGGTAGCTCCATTTTTGTATTTTGATATTGAAATCCCTTAAACTTTGAATGGACTGTTCCAAATTCAAAGCTGGGCAAATCCATTACAAAATTTCAGCATGTTCAGGGTTAAATATGGTAAACCATCAGACATATGGCCTTGTAAATCACAGCTAATATGTCAGTCTTGCTTACAACCTATAAGAAGTATGTTTTTCATTTTTAAGGCAGCAAACTAGAAAACCATTTGGCTATCCATGGCTTAGCTAAAGGTAGGCTTCTATTGTTAATTGTTTATTTGTTTAATTTCACAGTGCTCTAATTGTACATGTATATAATTATGTTACAAGATGCAGCTTTTATATACCAATAGTATAACCTTTTCACAACATGGTTTTGTATTTTCCTTCCTAAGTGAGACACATATTTTACCCAGAAGAAGCTGTTTTCATATTAATTTTCACGGCATCAGGGCATATTTTTTTTACACAGAGTCCTTCATTTATACATAACTTCAATGATTATTTCATTTATGAATCATAAATGCACCACTATTCCTGGTAAAGTGATTGTGCCATGTTATAAGTGCATTGTCATTGAATTGAACTTTTTATACCCAATTTTACAGTCCTTACCATCCTGCTATATTAATGCACATGATTTGAAATATTTTACCTGGAAGATATAAGCATTACCTCTTTTATTTTCCTGACTTGTGGTTTACGTGTAGGAATGATCCAGTTCTATCATTCGACTTTTAATCTGTCTCAGTTGTCTGAAGACAAAGGGTTGGGTACTTTTATTTTGTCACATCCATACAGGAAAAAAATTTGATAAAGGAACTTGAACAAGACAGGTATATTAATAGATGTGTTTCAACGTCTTGTCATAACAATGAGTTGAGTTGATGCTTAATTCACACCCGGTTATCCACTGTATATTATGTCTGCAGTGTTTGCTTACGTTTGAGAGTATGCTGCCTCCAAGTGCATATTGCATAATAAATTATGCTTCTGAAAACCTTTACCATACCTTGTGAAGTAGATAAAGTCATGTTTAACATGAATAGTGTGACAACAGAAGCAATGTTTAAGTTGTTGATATAGGTTGCAAGATCAATGAAAATGGTCGAATGATAATGTTAAAATCAGATATTTTTTTAAGGACTGAAATCAGTTATTGTTTAGAAACAAAACTTTAAGCAAAAGTCTAGCTAATGTTCCGATATGTACATCACTAATAACATAAAAGCCTCAGTGACATTTTTTTGATTTCCTGTTATGCATATGACAGAAGAATTTTTGAAAAACATAACTAAAGGTAGCATCATTTACATCATATTACCTATATTTGCCTTGCATTTAGATTTTAGATTTAATTTGTACAAATGGAGCTTTTGTTAAATACTTGCTAGTATTGACATACATGTCTTGTATTTTCCTATATTTAACACTGGACCATATACTTAGAGATAAGTTATTTAAACAGCAAACAAAGCAAGAGAAGAGATCTTAAAGAAGACCAGGACATACAGAGCTCAGTTGAATTACGCTGTCAAGGCAGGAAAATGGTAAGAGTTTCCTCCCCTGTAATATATAAACATTTTTTTATGTGAAAACAGTTTACATTTAATTCTAGAGTATGTGAGGGATAGGTGTTAGGGGAACAGGTAAGTCCATGTCAAAAGTTTAGAACCTTGTCTTTCAAAATGTTGCATGAGGCAAGACTGGCTTATTCAACCAGTTAACATTTAATTCTAGAATATGTGAGGGATAGGTGTTAAGGGAACAGGTAAGTCCATGTCAAAAGTTTAGAACCTTGTCTTTCAAAATGTTGCATGAGGCAAGACTGGCTTATTCAACATTGAGGTGGCAAGCTGTTGACTTAGTATTATTTCAGTGTTTTCTGTTGCAAAAATCAGAAATGATAAACTGCTTAATCTATATAATATTCAGTTATGAAATATATTTGTTTGCATTTAAATACAGATGTGAGGGTAAATAAGAAATGTCTGGAACTTTTATTTCCTTAATAAATCATATATACTAAAGAATACAATTTGTAATTATTATTGTCAAGTGCTTTTTTTGTACAGCCTGAATTTCCAAATGCAAGTTTGAGTTTTCACTATTTTTCTGTGTACTTCTGTACAGGTATTATGAGATGGAAGTGTTGACCCCAGGATATGTGAAGGTTGGCTGGGCTCAGGAAACTGCCAGTCCGTCAGAGGAAATAGGTTTAGATGGAACATCATTTGCATTTGATGGTCTGTGTGTAAGTACATGATATAAGATACATTTACTTGCTGTCATAATGTATTTGTTATTTATTATATGTTGTCATTCAGAAATGTGTATCTTTCAAACTGAAATGAACATTCTTTGTCTTGTTGCAACAGGGTCGTAAATGGAACATGGGAGCAGAGTTCTATGGGAAGACATGGAAGACAGGTGATGTGGTTGGCTGTATGCTAGATCTTCATGACAAGACCATCAGTAAGTGTTTCTTGCAAGAATAATGCCTAGGTCAGTGGTCCTCCTCACTTGTGCATCTTTGTTTTTATTGCTCAGAAGTAGGTGAAGTGTCACTGTAAACTATTATCTGTATGTTATGTACACAACGCTAAGATTATAACCAGAATTGTGCCATTTGCACCTGAACTAATCCATTTGTAGAAGATATCACCATTCTACTTTTGTGTCCAATTACAGTTACATGTACTTGAGCTGGAAAATAAGTGTGTGGCTGCTACTTGCAGTAAGGTAGGATCATAACCTGTACCCTTCTTTGACCCTACTTCTGGACCGTTACTGGTAAATTGCTGTAATCAACATATTTTTCTTGTGTTACAGCATTCTCTCTGAATGGAGAGTTAATGATGGATTCTCTGGGTCAGGAGATTGCGTTCAGAAATATCGAGACAGATATTGCATATGTGCCTGCCATCACAGTTGGGGCTTTCCAGCTTGTAAAGTACAATTTTGGTCAGGATGTGAACACGCTGAAATACTTCACATGCTGTGGTCTACAGGAGGGTTATGAACCATTCTGTGTGTAAGTTAAATAAAAACATTTTTGGCTATAAAATTAGAATACAGACCAGCAATAATACAATATATGAACCTAAACTTCTTTGCTAATTTGGACTGCCAGTGGCTTACAATGTTTACCATATACTGTTGGTCGATTTTGCATTGAAACATACTACCAACCTTATTTATTCTGATAGAAATCTTGGTAGGTCTTTACTAACCAAGAAGACCTTATAGTGGTACATCAGTAGAATAATTTGTAAAACAGCCTACACAGTGGGAGATCTGAGATGGATTTAACAGAGGAAATAAAAACAA
The DNA here is from genome assembly GCA_012932295.1 of Cyclina sinensis. Classification (NCBI taxonomy): domain Eukaryota; kingdom Metazoa; phylum Mollusca; class Bivalvia; order Venerida; family Veneridae; genus Cyclina; species Cyclina sinensis. Next base: position 3,622,256 of record JAAONU010000011.1, read on the forward strand.
AATCCACTCTTATAATGTCACTGATAAATTTTTCATCACAAAACTGTTCTTGTCAGCTACTTTACAAGTTCTGTCGAATCAATTATAAACAGATTCTCAGAATTAAACATTTGCTGTACAAACTGCCTGTGTTTTTTTTTCTACAGGAACATGACCCGTCACATGACTCTGTGGTTCAGCAAAGACCACCCTCAGTTTGAGACTGTTAGTCCTTCACATTCAAGCATCTCTGTTGCTAGGATACCAGGAGGGTAATTATCTCCCTTGGCTTTCTTTTTTTTTTCCAGTGAACTCTTTAGTGTCTGGTGAAATGTTTTTCATTGTTTGGAGGAGAACAGATTGTGTGAAAGTTTAAGAGAATTATAATTGTCAATTTTTTTGTGAGATGTTTAACAGACAACTGATAAGTGACTGTTCAGAATGACTCTGCTGCCAGTCAGTTTCAGTTCTTCTCTATAATATGCAAAACTTGAAACTGTATTTCCCAGTTCAACTTTCAGGGCAAATGTTGCACCCTGTCTGAAGGTAACATCCAAGACCTTTGGAACTCTTGAAGACGTAAAGCTGGAATATTTACGTCTCAGTCTGCCAGTCAAGTGCAAAGATGAATTTGTTGCCAGGTATGCATGTTTGTTGTTACTAAGCTGTTTTGTTTTTAGTATTTCATTCATTTTAAAATACAAAATTTAATATTTCTATAAACAGAAGGATGGTTTTTTCTTTTGTTAGGTTGTTACTTTGACCAATGATAAGGGTTGATTATCTTTAGAAATCAACTTTATTAAAAATGTTATTATTTCATAATCATTAAAAAGTATTCAGAAAATTTCGATTTTGAGAATGTTTAAGTTTTATCAATATAAAATAAGATATAAACATTCTTGAAACTTTTTAACGGTGATAACAGAAGTGCACACATGGCAATGGAACGTCGTATGAACCTTGAAAATATCCGTCGTCATGCCATGGATATTGAGGAGGAGCAAGATGGTGGTACTGATGGCGGTACAGAGAACTACAGTGATGCCAACATGAGTGATGCCTCTATAGAGAGAGGAAGTAAAGTGATAGCTGGTACGTGTTCTTAGCTTATGTTTATCTGGGTTCGTGCAGTGTGTACAAGATCATAGGGTTTGGGACAAAGAGTATTCATCAGCATGTATACCATATGACTTGTGTGATGTGCTTATAACATGATGAAATCATAACATTGATTTATATCTTCATTAAGGCGTTTTTGTATCAATAGTGCTGGAAGTTGAATCATTCAGGAAAGTAAAGGAACTGTGATTTTCAGATTAGTTAATAGCTGTACACATTTTACAAAACCGTTCACTAGTATTTAAAATAATTGTAGAATTGACCTGATGGCATGCTGATTGAAGTTTTCCTCATAAAAAACATAATTCTGTTGCCTACTGACAGATTTAAAAAGCTGCATGCAGTAGTAGGTTACAAAAATATGTTCAATCTAATCTACCAGTATGAGTTTCAGAAGGGAAAATTGTTCAGATTCATTTAGGCTCATAATGTGGGCCATTCTTGAAACTAACAAAGTACCGGTAGATATGTTTTGAAGTAAGGGATTAGACGAAAGCATGGTATTAAGAAAGTTGGTTCATGATTGCTGTGCACGACAGTTAAAGTTGTAACATATATAAAAGTTGTTGGACTTCACTTTCCTTAAGAATATAATAGTTGATGAAAATAGAAAGCCAGTAGTTTCAATTATAATGATGATTGTTTTGACGAACTTTGACAAAGCTGTATTTTGTTTACCATATGTCTGAAGAATGTACTGTTAGAACTCCAAGGATTTCACTAGACTTTTATTACTTCATAGATGGGCAGCTTTTATACTTAACATATCTATTGAAGATTTGCATGTTGCATGTAATACCTATTTTACCCAGATGCATTACGACGCCTTGTCAACAACTGCAGTAACCATGACAACAGCCCAGCGCATGACAACACTACCTCTACCATATCTACTAACAAAACTTCCAAAACCTCTCCAACAGCATCCACTCCAAAAGATAAAAAATCAAAAATAAAAGAAACCAAACTAGCTGATGTGCCATCATCAAAAGCATCTCCAAGTAGCAAAGACTCAAACATGGGTAATTCCACATCAGGCACCAGGTCAACCAAGTCAAGTAGTAAGTTACTAACACATTAATATTCTGCTTTACATGTCTTTACAATTTTAATGTTTAGTGATATTGTGTTTGTCCATATAATAATGTGATCTTGAATAAGGCTTGAATACTTTCTAGATTATAGTCTGTACTATCATACATGTGAACTCTCCCGATTCTGGCGGTAGACTACCGATTTTGGGCAATCAAAATCCCCCTCCCGCTCGGGGCTTACATTCTACCGACTTTTTTTATAACATCCAAAAAAAAATTAAATTACAAACACCCGAGTGATGTTGATGAATGTAAACAATATTTTGACTGGTTTACCGATAACGCTACGTGTACCACACTGCTGTATATTGGAAAATGAGACCCAGTCTAATTACACCTTGACCTTAGTATTGGAAAGTTTTATTGTTTGTATATTGTCAGTTTGACACTTAAAGCGCTTGCAGTTATGAAGTTGTTAATTGCCAGGCAGATAAGGCACACATCAAAGACACAAGGGAGACTAGAAACTGGTAATTTCTGTACTTCCACTGCCACAAGCAATACAGACCTCGAAATATTGTACTGTACTGTTATATCAAAACTGTCAAAAGTGAAACGAACCATAGCCTGTCGAATAGGACTCTGAATGTATTGTTGTGCATGAAATTCTGTTGCCAACTGTTATGACTTCCATGTGACCAAGGAACTGTGTGGTGTAGTGGAAAAGTCATGTGTCAAAAGGGAGAGAGTGAAGAGTAAAGAGAAAAGGTACCAATGTTCAACTCGAGTGTATATAAGACAAATTTGACTGTTAACTGATAAAGGTAGAGTGACTATTCAGTGTAAATAATAAATGTTTACTGTTTATTTTTGATACATATTAAACCGATTACAGTTTCTTTCTGTTATCAATACATTTTTTAGCATCTGTACTTGGACCATGCCTGAAATAATGTTGTGTCGGTAAATCTCCCACTTGACAGACCCAATCTCCCTACTTTCTGAGCCAGATCTCCCTACTTGGCACCAGGAAAAGTTCACATGTATGGTACTATTTGTCCTAGACTTGTTTTATTGGAATCTTTTTCAGCCTAATTCAGTAATTATAAACATCTTGCATAAAATTTCTTTTGTCAATAGTCTTTATGATGAAAACATTTCAACAGTGAAGGACAAGGGCAATAACTCACTAGAAACCATGTTGTAGCCAAAGATAATGTAGGTCTTTAATGAAGGTATATGGCTTTGCATTTTAGTATTTACTACAGTTACATTTGTCAGAAGTCTTGTAGAGTTTTATTTCCATTTTTCATTAAAACATTTTTAAAAGTGTTTCATTTGGCATGTTTAAAATTAATCCATGAAATTGGTTTAAAATGCATGAAACTGACAAGTAACAGAAATCTGGCATCATAGTTCATGTACTATATTTCTGTTGAGTAATGAAATATTCATGTTCTAAGGGCATGCTTTGATGTTAACATGTTAGCTGCATTTTTTTACAGTGTTTCAGTGCATAATGTTCTTGGAAACTCTTTACAACTAGTGGGCATGTTATATGTACCTGGCATTATTTTATTACCTTTGCAATGATTACTATCATCCTGCTGAATCATCCTTTGAAGTTTACAATTTCTTTGATTTCGTGTTTATAATGTCCTGTTCTACCTTTACTGTACAGTAATAAAGTCTTGTGTGTAACAGCTAAACAATTTAAATTCCAAAGTCACGGATTTTGATTGGTTAATGATTCCTGTGTTGTACATTGCTGTCTATTATCTCATGACTGTTTCCCTGCTTACAGATGATGATGAACTGTCCCTCACAGGTTGGTACCCATTCTCAATGTTAACAAACTAATGCATTGATCAGGCCAGAGAGTTCTGATGTGAATACTCACAGGGAAAATATCTGTATCCAATGAAACATACTTTTCCTGACTTTTTTGGAAACAGGAGTATTTGGAAGATGCTTAGCCAAGCTTTCCATATATGGTACAGAGATAGATTTTTAATCCTTTTCTCAAACCAGTTGACAGATTGAAATATACATGATTACACAACAAGTCAAGATGTTTACCTATTATTTAAAAAGTGAAAGTTTTAATTTGTTTTCTTATAAATTATCAGTTCTGAAAGATAAGACTTGATGATGATTTAAATTTATTGGAAAATTTCCACATCTGACTTCTTTAGATAGACTTTCTTGTTAATGAAAAGATGGGGGTGCTATCAGAAATGGCTTGATCAATGTGATATTGTAACAAGCATGTATTATAATATACCATTCTGTGTCATTATTGGCCTAACATAGTCAGATGTTAGATGTACATAATAACCTTGTTACATTAGAGACATTTCTGTAATTTACTGGTAACAAAATTGTAATGTAGAATATGTTTGTAGCTTGATAATAGTATAATTAGATACCAAAGCATTAAAGGCTGTATAATCATAGTCTTACTACAATCTGGCACCAGCCTTTGTTAACTACTTTAAAAACCTTTTTTAACTAATATAAATGAATTTTTGTTTCCTGGTTTAATTAACTTCTTTTTTTAACAGGAAACACAACATACATGTTTTTTTTCTGATTTGTAACAACTGTACTAAAAACTTGTATTAATTTAAAATACCAAAATGATAATTTCATACCTTGTATCAAGATCATTCGTATCATTAAAATAGAAAAACGTCTGCTCTTTCTAGGAATGAGTCACAGCTTCACAGACGACACAATTGACAGTCGACGTACAAAGTCCAAAACAAAATCACTGAGTCGAGGACATTCATTGGAGGAAAATGTGCCAGATGGTGGTGGAGCTCGCCTTAAAGCAGCTGCAAGCGAGTCCATGCTAGCAGGGGACAATACTCTTGGTGTTCCTGTTGATGGCAGCAGGAAAGCAACATCAAAGTTATCTCTCCTTGGTGAAAAAATGTCAGATGCAGCCAGGCTGTTGGCTGAAAAAGGGTCAAAGAAAAGTAAGACTTCATTCACAATCTTCCGAAAGAAATCATCCAGAGATCCTTCACCTAATGACAAGAGTCGAACAAGGAGCCAGGAATATGGAAGTCTGGACAGGAATAAGGTAGGAAGATCTGGTGCAGGACGTTCACCAAACAGAACATCAACACTGCCTCTCACACGTATGAGTGACGGAGATGCAGATGGAAATGGCACTGCAGGTGCTCCGATGATCAACATGGAAGCACCAAGAGGCATGATCCCGTATGAATTCCAGGAATCAATGGGACGAAGGGAGTTTGGAAGTGATGGGTCAGACCCTGATCTCACTGAGTCAGATTTGATGGTGATGAATGCATGGGCAGAACAGGTGGATGAGTATTACTATTCTGTGCGAATCTTTCCAGGCCAGGACCCCAGCCAGGTGTTTGTGGGGTGGATGACACCAGGCTTCCATTCAAAGGACACTCATTTTGATACCAAGAGAATCAGACATACAGTGGTGTCTGTATTAGACGATGAGTTCAGAATCAAGTCAAGGTAAAAATGCCAAAGAATATTAAACATTGCTTTAAATTTTTCCATTTTTGCCTCTTTGTATATTTCTGTAGATATTCAAAAGCAAGTGATGATGATGGAACTGTTTGTTATCTTGAGAAAGTTGAAATTTGATCATTTTTAATAATCATGAAAACTATAATCATAATATAAACCTATCAAAAGAAATAACATGTTTATTTCAGTGTTGGTCGCAAGAATTGTTATATGGTTTGTGCAGGAGACTTACAGCAGAGGTATGGAGGAGGTGACAGCCAGGATGTCGCATCCAAACGAACTTCACCAGGTCTGCTCATTGGCTGCACTATTGACATAGCAACTGGTGTTCTAGCTTTCTCTGTTAATGGCAAAGAGGTTGCAAATAAGTTTCAGGTTAGTGTTCGAGAGAAATTTTTGTAAATCAGTTAATCCATTTGTTTTATAATGGAATGTTTATTATACAAAAAAAGTTCATGGAAAATGCTAATATAGTTCATGGAAAATGCTTATATAGTCCATGGAAAATGCTTACATAGTTCATGGAAAATTCTTATATAGTTCATGGAAAATGTTATATAGTTCATGGAAAATACTAATATAATTCATGGAAAATGCTCATATAGTTCATGGAAAATGCTCATATAGTTCATGGAAAATGCTTATATACTTCATGGAAAATGCTTATACAGTTCATGGATAATGCTATCAGTTATATATATTTTTCAGGTTGAGCCAGGAACCAAATTGTTCCCAGCTGTAATCTGTGAACCAACCATTAAAGAAATGCTACAGTTTGAACTTGGTGCCACCAAGGTAATCATTGACTCATTTTTCTTTTATTTCAGATTCGTAAAAATACAAATAAATCATACTTGATGAAGAAAGAAACTTAAATGGTAGAAATTTTAACTTCATTTGGTAAGCAGTATGGGACTACTTATGAGAGTTCACTAGCAAACTATTTATTATTTGAAGAAAAAAAAAGAAAAGATGAGGGACTGGTTTGCAGTGATTCTGCCGAACTTGCCTGAAGAATAGGTGTTATATTTCAGAATGCCTTGCCACTGTCAGCGGCTGTATTCAGAGGACCTAAGAATATTATACCATCATGTCCACCAAGACTGGATGTGCAGTCCCTCGTACCAAGTTGCTGGTCAAGGGTCCCACCAAATACAACATATGTCAACTCTCTTAAACTGTCTGACACCAGAGGCTGGAGCATGCTGTCAGATAAGACAAGTATGTCTATAGATTATATATTATTTGTTTCATTCTTTAAAAACTAGGTTTTTGAGCAACTGATCTCTAATATAACATGTATATTGGAAGATACATGTAGCCCACTGTAATAAGTACCCTTGTAATGCAGTGTGCTTTGTTCTAAGTATTATAATTTCTATTATTTATCAGATTTTATCAGTGTTAGTGGATAGCTTAGCCTTGTATGAAATGTCTTATGAATGATCAGTCTAAGATGATTGTGACAAAATTCTTCTTAAAGTAAGACATAATGAGAAGTAAATTAACCATTATACTTTCTTTTGTTGACCTAACAGTTACAGTCTATTTTTTGATATCAGTGTTACATGTTTTAGTCTTGCACTGTCTTTTCAATGGAACAAAAAAATCCATTCATGTACATTGGACTTGCATCTTTACTGTCATGTAGGCACACAATAATATATACAGACTCAATATTTCCAATATATTTCAGTTCCTATGATGTCTGTGTACATACCAGAGGAAGACAGATCAATGGACATTCTTGACCTTATAGAGTATCCACATTTACTCAAGTATGTATGAAAGTCCAGTACCTTACTCTAGTTTTACTTTTAGAAGAGTTCAAAGATTTTTTACTTCAAAAAATGCTCCATTACCACCTTTTTATATACAGATACATCATTCATAATAAATAAGAAAATTAGATCACTGTTGAAAAGAAAACAATTTATTTACTATGCTTCTGCAAAGAAAATAAAGAATGAAATAAAAAGTTTTTGGGAAAACTTGATTTATACAAAAACTGATGTTGATAGTTTTTTATTTTTTACTTATACCTGGTACCATGTTTGTGACAGTAAGGATTGTCAGTGTTGACTTCTACTCCCTGTTTCAGTTTCCATGCAGTGACCTTGGAGCTGTATCAGGCAGTGTGTTCCCATGGTAACCACAATGTTGCCAACACACTGACACGCCATGTTGATATACTACAGCTGATGTTTTGTATACAGAGTGAATGTAAGTCCTGTTCTACGAAGTCATATATCATGATTGCGTTTACATATTGTACCATCTGAATCTTCTGTACTTATTGTTTTCTTTAAGATTCAATCAATAAAACTTACAATATTTGTCAAGATTAGGGCCAGGCCTTACTTTTGAAAGTGTGTGATGCTTGATAATTCAGTTATTTGAGTTTCTTTTCTATTCATAGCTTCATATCCACTACAGCTTCTGTCATTGTATTTCTTAAGTGTGCATTAGTGTGTGTGCATAAAACAGTATACCCTAATATGCGATATATTCCATATTCCACAAGTGATACACATTTGATATATTTAACTTAAAATTATTAAGTTATTTTGTCTTTAGCTTTCATTGATTAATGGAATATTTTTCTGTACATTACAGATCTGTCAGGTCCACTGAGAGCAGGTTTGCATAACTTGCTTATTTCTATGCATCTGGATTCTCACACTAGGGCCAGGTTTGTTCAGTCTTGTTTCCTCAAACATAAAGGGAAATCACTCTCTTTAGACTTCTCAAGTTCTCAAAATATGTCAAAACTTAGCTGACGATGATATAATGCATTTTGGCTTTGCCTGAAATTGTGAGGGTTTAGCACATGTTGTATAACATCACACTGGATAAACAAGACTGCAGTCTATTATGTTACATCACACAACACTTAATTCAGGTTATATTTTTATTTGAATCAAGTTCATATTTGAAATATTGAAACCAACCAGTCCTAACTGACAATATTTTAACAGATTTGAAAATGTGCTTCAGTGTAAAATGAGTTCAAATATATTCCAGGCAATCAACAGAGAAGGAGTTTATTATCCCACTGACCAAGTCAATGCAGGAACTGAGCCTGTACCGGCAACTGAGTCCAAACAGTGATGGCTTCAAGATCAAACACTCCATACCAAATATGGATGCCAGTGTTTCAATCAGGCCTAAACTTTGTCTGCAGAAGAGAGACATTGAATCAAGGTTTGTCTGACTGAATGTTATCTATTGGTTGTGTTGGACTTATGAAAAAACTAAATTGCTAATTAATCGTCTCTGCATTAAAAAAAAAGTTCTGCCCATATTGCATTGGTTATGATGTAATTACTCAAAAGACATTACTTAATTCTTATGACAGAGATTGATATTCAGACCCATTTTTCGAATCTAGTTTAATTCTCTATTTTTTATTTACTACAGTAAAAAATAATGTGATTTTAAGATAAAGTATTTTATATTCTGGTGTTGAATGTGAAAGCTTTCTTTCATCTAGCAATCAGACACAGAACAGAGCAGAGACATCCCCATTCTTCCCAATGGACAGGCTCAAAATGTACATGATGCAAGCCCTTACAGATGCTGTGGAAAAAGGGGCTGCTCATATCAGAGATCCCATAGGGGGCAGTAATGCCAACCTCTTTGTGTAAGTTTTTTGACCAATATCTATCATGTATTTGTCACTTGTATCTGAATGTGAAACATGAATAAATTCTGATTAAGATAGATTTAAAAAGATTTTTTTTAAGTGTTAGCAAGAATATGAATTCCATTGCAAGTTTTGATTACTTTGTTACCTTAGTATTTTCTGGCATAAAATATTTTGAGAGAACAAAGTGAATTCATGTTTGTGTTGTCATCTCAGATTTCATATGAGTTACTTGTAATATTATTACAGGCCTTTGTTGAAGACAGTAGACAACCTGTTGGTGATGGGATTGCTCACAGATGATGATCTACATCAGTTACTGTTCCTGATTGACCCAGAGACTTTTGATGAAGTCACATACAAAGGTATATAAAGGAGTTATTTGTTATACTGAATAAATGGTTGTAATGCTGTAGAGTTAGTTCCTCCATAGGGTCAGTCCTTCTGTCAGGCTGAGTAGAAAATAAATTGAGGTATAGATGCAAAAAAGTTCCAAGTACTATATAAATTATATAGTAAGATATTTTATGATTTTTATACTGGCTGGATTTACATTAGGAATAGAAAATGGTAAATTTCTGGACCGACAGAAATGTGAATTTTGGGGATTGGAATCGGTCCCAGAGACTCTGAATTGGTCAAAACCGATGATTTGTCGGATTTCTGCAAGCCTGTATATAATATAGAAGCAAATAGTACTCTTGTACATGTACTAGTGTCTTGCTATACCAGTTTTGAAAAGAGATTTTACATCTTCAGTCTAGTTAGAGTTCTGAAATAATTTTTAATATGGTATTTTTGCAAGTTGTTGATGAAGCAAGGAAACGTCAGCAGTCATTGATATGTAATATAACTTGTGTAACTGAGATATGTAGGAACATTTATGACATTCTGTTAGTAAATGAGTTTATGTCTGTTTCAACACATCACAATTTCTCCTTTCAGACAGAGCAAAAGGGAAAGGTTTGCTGCATATGAAACTGTCAGAACCAGTGAAACTTGAGGTATGATTTTTTTAATGCAGTGTTTAAGTAATGAAATACATGTATCTTATATGAAATCTTTTTGTATTGCACATAACACATACACAGGGTTGTTAATATGAAGTTCAGAAAAGCAAGTTTGCTTGCAAAAAACTGAACTGTTTGATATATATTAGACATATGAGTTTGTTAAGTCTGACCTAACGTAACTGGAAAAAAATAAATTGCATTGACCTGGATTCAGCCTCTATGCAGATGTTTGCCAAGTCAGTACAAAAACTAGCTACTGGATAAGGGAGTTGAAATCTTTTCTAAAAATTTAATGGTATAATTTTCACAAATATTATTTTTGTTTATATAAATATGATATTAACACCTTAGAATCATTTTACAGGTGTGTCGTATCCTACAGCACCTGTGTGACTTCCAGCTCCGACACAGGATTGAATCTATTATTGCCTTCTCTGGTGACTTTGTTGGATCCTGTCAGAATGTAAGAACTTCATCAGGCTGAGATTTCGTCTTCAAAATTTGAATTTGTTCTTTATATGTCACTGACTTGGTGCAGTGAGATTATAATTTCATGATTATTCATGAAACAGTTATACAGAGTAAAAATATAGATGTCTGTATAACTTCTGAATGAAATCCTTATATTGTATAGAATTTTTAATGCAGAATGTAGAGGCTTTGTTTTTTAAAGAGTAAAGTAATTTAGTGAATTGGTCTAGTTTAAGATGATACCTGTGAAAGTGAAACACTTCTAATCAAATTTAATATGTGAGTGTTCTTTGGTGTTAGACAAAAGGTTTTGGTATACTTTCACAACTAAATAACATGACATTATGTTTGTTTTACAGGACCAGTTGAGACGTTACAACGAGATTAAACAAGCCAACCTACCTTCCTCTGTCACTGCTAGGAAAACAAGGGAGTTTAGATGTCCTCCGCATGAACAGGTATATAATGCTAAAATGGATGATGCTGTGGCTTATACAAGCTGACTTAACATGAATTAACAAGAATATAATATATTATACATAAAAAATGAAGAAGGGTCAGTTATATAAATACAATCAAATTTTCTTCATATTTTCAGCAAAGGAAAAAGTGGTTTACCTCATGTGTAGGCCATCAGGAAGAGTAAAATGTAGAGACATTGTAGAGGCTTCATGACTTCTAAAACACAATTAGGCAAAATTTCTTAATGTTTTTAAAGTTTGTAGAAGTCCTTGATCATATTTCCAGCTGAAACACAAAAGTGAGATTTCTTGTATTTAATAGATGAGAAATCTACTGAGCTTTAAATCTGATGAAGATGAACTGTTCCATCAGTGTCCTTGTCGTGAAGACATTCGTGAGATTTTGTGGAACTACCATAACAACTTGCTCAAGCATTGCTCAATGCCCACAGCTATTGGAGAGGAACTAGAGAAACCAGAGGAAGTGGAGAAGGAACCAGAACCCACCTCAATGACTGACAAGCTGTTAGAACTGGTGTGGAAAACCAAGGAAGAAGAAAAACAGGAACCAGAACCTATGCAACATGCTAAAATTGGTAAGCACAGAGTTACCTCACTTGGTCAAAGTTTAATTTTAGGCTTTTTGTTTATTTTTAGTTTAGATAGTTAACCTGACTTAGCTGGTTGTTGTACATGTAGATGTAAATTTGTGATTATAAATAGAAACTGTAAAATATGATAGTATTTTTATTTATTAAAAAATTCAAGAGCAAAAAAAAATGTATGATATTAAGTCACCCAATAGCTCAGTATAGTTTCTGTTTTAGAAGGAAAGAAATTACAGTTTTTGAGTTGGTCTTACCAATTTTTACTGTAGATATACCAGTACCAGTATTATCCTATGATAAAAAAATAACAATAGATTTTAAGCTAAGTTTGTAGGATACGCAAATAGATGTAGGAAAGACCAAGCACACTGGCTTAATTCTGTTTTGCAGATATTTCATTTTTTGTTCAAGAAGAAAATTGTTCTTGCAAACTCTTTCAAAGCTCTTCATTGAAAGCCAATAATTCTAGGATTACAGTACTGTAGTATTATTGAGCTGTTTCTTTAGTGTCTCGTGTTATTTTAGTGTTTATCCCCTGAAATCCTTGTTTATTTTATTGTTAAACAGAAAACCCTATTATAAAACTCCCCAAATCTTATGCCAGCTAATAGCAGACAGTGTAGACCATTTTTACAATAGTTGTCTGTGAAGTTATAACATAGTCTACACTGTACAGTCAGGGGTCTAAAAATCTGATCATGGTTTGTGTTTCGGAAGTGTTATTTTTTTAAATTTAGATTCAAAAGTTATGAAAATGTTTGCAAAAATGATCTATACCTAACTTGAGGCATGGAGTACATTAAGGTTCTTTGGTCTTATTGACCTCTGAAAGAATAAAACATAGCTTGCAAAGGGTTGGGAGTTTTTATTTTTAGATTGAAAGTTTTCTCCCTTGTTTCGTGAATGTTGTTTAAAAAATGAATTGGAGATAAATATTAACCAAGAATTGTTAAACTTTACAGTTATTTTATTATTTTAACAATTAACTAATTGATCTTTTTTTATATAACCAATTTAAACAAAAGACAACAGTTGTAACAGTTATTAGCTCAGTTAGTGTCAGATTTACATAACTTTAGTTACGTTTTAATAAAACTTGTCTAAAACACTTAAACTGTAATTGTTGCATCAGTCCGAATTAATAATTTATTTTTTTCTTATTACATTTTAAACCTGCAGGTAGAAGTAAGAATCATTTGTTTTTTCTATTGTTTACTATACTTCTATTGTTATAATTCTGCCATGCTATATAACTGAATGCCATTTTGTTAACTGCATGTCTTCTTGGGAACTTTTGTTCTTTCAGAGATTAGATTTCGTTTAGAGTAATCCTTGTAATAGAAAGAATGACCTAAAGAACCAGTTTCACTTGCAAAGATAAAAACTTTCAATTTACTAAAATAATAAGCTACAATTATGTGAGCTATAACAACAATCTGAATTTATAACAGACATTAGAAATTAATTATGTCTGTGATGAATTCAGATCTGTCTAGTGTCACATGACCACTCACATGACCTCCCACATGACCACCCACATGACCAAAGCTATTTGCATTGAGTTGATGTATCATCTAGTTAGAAACACAGCTGGTTTCTCACAGATTTGTAGATATGGGGTTATATTAAGCTGTTTGAATAATTGGAATGTTTTTTAAAAGCAGAGTTAAACACAAATTCAAATCCTGTAATTTTAGTATGTTTTGTCTTTGGGAATGAAACTTGGGCTTTAAACATGTTTCATTTTGTTATTGGTGGAAATTGCGATTATCTCTTTTAGTTAACTAAACTTGTTTTAGAATTTTGGTTTATTTATACATGTTTATTTTAAATATATATTTTATGGTTATAGTATGGGAATAAAAGGATTCTTAAGTGCCTGATACTTTGGTATATGTGATAAAAGATTTGGTTTTATAGAACTGACAGTGATCTGAAACAAAAATGAAAATCTTTAAAAAAAAAATCTCTTCTGTTAGAATTTATAAGAATTTCATGTAGGCATATATGAGGTAGTCTTTCGGATGAGACTTTAAACCGAGGTCCCATGTATCAGTGCTATACACTGAGCATGTAAAAGAACCAGGAGTGTCTCTGGAATGGGATGCTTTCTGTATCTTGCACTACCCCCACCACATAAAATAACTAATCTCTCCAGGGGGCGTCGGTCATATGGGCAACCGGTACCGACGATAAATAAGCTTAAATAGATAGATAGATATATGAGGTATGTCCGTAAAGTTTGTGGACAATATTTACTATAAGAAAGCTAGAGCAATTTCATGAATTCTAATTTGGCTGTTACGTGCGTCTGTATGTCTAGCATTACAGGTTTGACACCCAGAGCAACAATTATTTATTTTTAGGTACACACACAGAGATTTGCTCAATTTCTCTTATTTCTGATTTAAATTGTAAGGACGCAGTAAGGCATTTAGAAACTTCAGATCAGGAAACGTCTTTCTTTTATTCATGTTTCACTATGAAAAACATTTATATCCATATATTTCATACTTTTGGGAAAATCTTATTAATACTGAATTCTTTTATGCCATATTTCACAAGTGCACCTTATGAAGGCATAACACTTATGTTTTAGTTCAGGTAGAAAATAATTGCAATTAAGTTTGCTTTATATCTAGTTTTTCCTGACGATTGTTTGCTTGTTTGCTTAATTAGGTTTCTGTACACTTCTTCTGTGTAGATAAGACAGACTTCTTACACATTTAGAAAATCTGCATTTGAACATTTCTGCTGATGATGTATATCTTTGTTAATAATTGTAGAGTGTGCATAAGAGAATGCCTCCATCAGTATTAGAAGAAAAATTAATGAATTGTTAAAAGACACTGAAAATTCCATGGTAGCATGGTCAGTAACCATGGTTGACTTCCTGTAATTCTGTTTTAAGTCAACTTTAAGTTGTTAAGTGTTACATATATGCATGTTAACAAAAAGGTAGCGGACATGAGAATGCAGCCCACTTGTCTAAAGTGTTACTTCCAATTTGTGTATGTTGTAAGCCCTGTACATGTACAATGGTCTTTAGTCATGTCCAGAAGTCATTTTAAAAATAGGAGTGGTTGAGATTTTCTGTGTGTGCCATTGCTGGAAGTAAATATTAAGAAATCAGTATGGTAATTTATACAATGTTTACAGTGACTTAAGTCAGAAGACTGTAAGCTTGTAAATGTACCTTACGTCTTGGAGAACTAAATAAGGAAATATCAGAGAAAATCTCATTCTTATCTCAAGTAGAATACTATGTTTTCCTATAATGAACATGTATTAGAAAATTAAGTGTATGCTACTTTTTTCGATTAATGTTATCATAACTTCTTTATAAAAATAAAACGTTATTGAGAGTACCTATAAATAGATGTTAAAGAAATACAGTTGAAATGTGATGGTCTAAATCAGCAACCAGTCTGATATTTTTTTTTAAAAATATTTTCATGCCCCCAAAAGGTGGCATATAGTAGTTGCACAATCCATCTGTTATTCTGTCTGTCCATCCCATCTGTGCACAACTCCTCCTATATTTCACATGTGATTCTCACCAAACTTTCACAGAATGATCATTATCAAGTGCTGCAGCGCATATACTCAGGCCTTTGCATTTCAGTCATTTTAGCATAGTTATTGCCCTTTGTTAAATTGTACTTAATATTGCTTCTGTTCATAACTCCTCCTACATATCTGATGCAATTTTAACGAGTCTTTCGCAGAATGATCATTATCAGGTGCTGCAGCACATATACTCAGGCTTTTGCAGTTCAATCATTTTGGCACAGTTATTGCCCTTTGTTAAATTTTACTTAATATTGCTTCTGTTCATAACTCCTCCTACATATCTGATGCAATTTTAACGAGTCTTTCACAGAATGATCATTATAAAGTTCTGCAGCACATATTCTCAGGCTTTCGTGATTCAGTCTTTTTTGGTTAGATTATTGCCCTTTGTCTAATTTTACTTAATATTGCTTCTATGTGCAGGTCCTACAATTCTATAATTGAACTATATTTTTGCATTTGCTGTTCAACAGAAGCATAAAAATCCAAAATTTAAAAAGTAAGAAACTGTTTCGAAACACTTTTTGGGTAAAAGACGCGATGACCTATAGGTAAAAAACACGAGATCAGTATAGTTTGAAACACACCAGTTTTGGAAATTTATTTATTTTACAAGCCACGCAAATAGGTAAAGGACTTATACTAGTCTTACCCCTGGACATAAGGGTAGTTTGTTCATTTCCCAGACTGCAAAATATTTTGGCACAAATGATCAAGGTAACATCAAGTTATAAGCTACCATCACTGTGACCATTGCTGTGTTTTGGGGGCATTCGTATCTGTGACACATTTCTTGTTTTAAAGAGGATATTTATTTGCATCTTTTGTTCATAGCAAAAAGGGGGACCAAAGACAGTTTTGGTAGTATGACGTAATTTCTTTCTTTCGCAGTTTGTTGGATCATGTTTTGCCTGTAATTTCAATAACTATCTTATATCTGTTCTGCATTTGTATGAAGAAGTAAATCATTATTATACCTTTTTATTTGCATTGACTATAGCTATATGACAGGTTTGTACTTCTTGTTATTTAGATTCCCTGCAGAAACTGATACAAAAGACGATGGTAATGTGGGCTGAGGAAAGCTTTATTACCTCCCCTGATCTGGTGCGGGAAATGTTCAGCCTTCTACATCGGCAGTATAATGGCATAGGAGAGGTAGATGTATTTCTGATTAATTAAGTTTTTCTGTTAATAGATATCTTAACAATGGCTTTGTATCTCTTATTTAAAGCAACTAACTCACAGATGGGTTGATGATGCAAAAAAGAAGAAAATGTTTATACATCTAGAAATTCTACCTATAATTTTGAAGAACATATCTAAACTAAATTACTGACTCATTTTTTGTCACAGAAATACATCACATTATAAAGTTTTTTTACACACTTTTATCTGTAAAATTTTACCCCTTTAGTCACGAGGTAGATTATTTATATTATTAATTTTAACCAACCTGACTAACTAGTCTCTGTGGCTCTGTGGTGTAGATCGCCACCCTATATTTTACTGACCAAAGGGGCATGGGTTTGAAACCTGGTGAAATCAATTTTTTTTATTTTAGTTTTCATGGTGTATAGAAGCATAATATGTTTTTTCCATAGTATATTAACTTCTCTTAAATTTTAAAGAAAAAAATTTTCAGCTATATTCTGGAGTCAGTTGCTATAATGTAAGTACAAAAGATATATTTCAAAATAAAGAAATTGCAAAAATCTTGGGATATTAGTCAGTAAAGGAGAAAAAAAGGTCATTACCCGAAAGAGAAAATCACTGAAAAAAGATCTGTTATTAGAGAGTTCTGTGGCATTAAACAGTTGTTCTGTATTTACCAGTTACTGGAAGGACTCGAGAAGGCATATGTGATCAGCAGTTCCAGTGAAGATGACATTAACAACTTGTTGAAAGCCCTGGGTAACATTCGCTCCCTACTGTTGGTACAGGCTGGACCCGACGAGGAGGAACTCATGAAAAATAGTCTCAAGTAAGAACACTTTGAACATACTGCAGCTCTCAGTGAAACATTTATTATGCTGTCAGTAGTTCTAGATGTTTTCAGATGATATTATAGTTAAATAGGCTTGTTGCCTGTGGGAACTGGATTTTTTTTCTCATGTGTTGCATCTCTGTGTTACGGACTGAAGTTTGTAAGATTTAAGTATTATAAACACTGCATTTATATAAGAAATAAACCTGTTTTCTATTTAAATCGAAGTATTAACTGTCAGAAATTAGGGACTTTATTGATAAAATTCTGTCTTGTGAAGTGAATTTTTGCCACATCATGCATAACTATCACACGTATGTCTGCAGAGATCTGATGGACAACAAGGTATTTTTCCAGCACCCTGACCTAATGAGAGCTTTATGTCTACATGAGACAGTCATGCAATTAATGGTGAACACACTAAACAAAGCCCAGCAACAACAGTCTGCCACAGGAGGTGACCTCAATGTCAGTAACCAACGGAGACAGTCAACTGTGCCAGCTGGGGCCATGGACAACAGTCTTGGGGAAAGCAAGGTAGTAACTGTTCTCATTATAATGAATTTATTTTTATGTACTTCTTCAAAAACTCTGAGAAAAAAAAAGTGATATACATGTGTTTAACAAGAAAATCAGTCACCAGTAGGTTTGTACTAACAGTCGGTCGTTGGAATTCATGTGGAGGTCATTTCTTGACCTTGAATATGTTTACAAGCTGCTCAAGTCTTGTTTGTTATAAGAAACAATGTCATAAACAGTATTTAAGGTTGCTTTTGGATTGTAGGCAGTGTAATGTTAATACTTTTTTTGCACTATGTGAAATATATGTTTTGCTAATTTTTAATTGCCTTTGAAATTTTCGGTTAACTTTGAAATTCTTAGTTTTAAGCCTACAGCATTTTCACGTTTTTTTGCACTTAAAATTCTTTTATTGCACTTTGCTGTTTAACAGTTTTACTAACATTTTTCCTAGCTAAAATCTTAAAGTTTAATTCATAAATGTAGCTTGTGCTTATTTGCAGCTATTTTGAAATCTTGTTTTGGAGAAAACAAGCAAACTGTAATTTAAGTTTTGCAATTCAGAAGATATGCCATAATTTAATACAGATATACCATTTTTATTATAGAAAGAATGCTTTAATGATTGTTTCAAACTTAAAATAGTCATCAGAGTTTCTTTGCATTTCAATTTAACTTTCACTTTTTTTCCACAAAATTTTCTAGATTCATTAGCTATTTAGAAGAGAAATTTTAATTGACCCCATGCTTTAATCCATGTCCTTCTATTCAAACCAGTCACCCTTTATTTACAGTAAATTACAACATATTGGCATTTTATGGTTTTATTCTGTGCTGAAAGAAATAGGATTTTAGTTTTGTTTCCCTCAAACCTTGCTCCCAATTGTATGTTCAGTTTTCCTTCTGCAAAGGGAAACAAATTAATGGATCCCTGACCCCTCACATTTGCACGAATTAACAAAGAAGTACAGTTATATTTTCACCACAAACAAGTTTAGAACAAAAGAGCAGATGCTAATGTTTGTGGGTAAAACCTGTTGTTATCAGAGTTAAGAGTCATGCTGTGGCAGTGATTTTTGAAGGCCTTTTTGGGGCCGAAATTCGGCCCCATTCCCCACCTAAAAAAGTATATATTTTCCCCAAAATGTAGAACAACTTTCCTCTCAAAAAAAAATATATCATGAAACGTTGTTTGCAACTTAGCTGATTTGGTTTTTGTTTCCCCAAATATCCCCCAAACCACTATTTTTCCCCACCTGATGGGCCTCGCCACCTTTCCTCAAAATGTGAAAAAAATCACAGTGTGGATCCATGAATTTAAATGATTGATTATGCAGTTCACTTACATTTAATGTAAATGTTGAAATCAATCAGTCAGTATCTGCAGATTAGCAGGCACACAACTACATGAGTGCTCAGAATCCCTTAAAGCATTGAAAAATCAATTCCCCATATTATTAGAGAATCATGTTTCATATATATCATATTATTTATGTTCCTATATGCCCATAAACATGTTTTTGTTTACCTAAAAGTAAAATGGAGGAAGTAAGTTTCAGGGGTATTTATTACATGTCATCTTACAACATGGACACAACTAGGCTTGTTCAGATTTTATAGATCAGGAGATAAAGAAATTCCCTTAATATTTAAGATAGTCTGTTCTCTGAAAAAATCCCAGACTGAATCTGAACCTAACCCTTGTTGTTATGAGTGTGGTTTCCAGAAAATCCAGGCCAGCATCTGATTTCAGTAAAACAGACTCTTACCCTAGTTGCCTTAACGGCTAGCTGATAAGCAAGAAAGTAGAAGTCCCGTGTTGTAAATATATAACATGTGATTTCTTTATAGTAACTATGTACAAGTTTTACAACTTCATTAAGATTATGTTCCGTTCTGTTCTGTTATACCTCTATTTCTCAGAATCACACACTCAGACTTTGTCTGCATAGTCATGAAGCTTGATTGATGAGATGTTCTCAAGGTGTTGTCACATATTCATTTACATTTTGTGCCAAATGAAAGCCAGCCACCCCCAAAAGAATCAGTTAGCCCTGAGCTGGATTTGAACTTGGGTCCATGAGTTCTCTAAGCAGACTTTTTATTGTGTGACTCATTTAAGGAGCTTTTGTGTTGAAAAAGCTGTATCTATCTAGATTTAATTTTTCTAAGGGAAACTCAGTAAAGTCCTGGAGTTTGAAGTTATTGTCAAAAGTTTTTTTTTGAATCGTGGAAAAATATATTAAATATTAAAAAAAAATCATTAAATTGCTTATATTATTATGTGTCTAATAAATGTCTGAATCATTGTTTTACATTGATTAATACCATAGATGTATTAAAATACTTCTCTACTACTAGAATAATACAGTTTTGCTTGTGACAAATACAGTCTTCATCTTATAAAAGCCAACACTTAAGGATACCATAAGTAAGCATGGGTCTATCAAAAAGTCAATGGTAAGAATAGCCGATTGTTCTGCAAAGTGGCGCCATCTGTAACTGTCTCTTATTCCCCTATTTGTCGTACAGGATGTAAAATTTTCTGTAAAAACTTTAGTTTATTTTTTCTCATTTGAACAATTTATCCTCAGTCCTTGCTCAGTGATTATTTCTGCTTTAGTGAGCCATTGCATATACAGGAAGTAGAGTTTTTAGCAGTTTTTATATTGTTGTGTGATTTTATATTTTTATTGCTTTAGTATGGAGTGTGTCAGGAGTTCTTTAATCTTTATATTTTAAATTTTTACCTTTCATTCTTGAGAAGTCCAGTTTCTTCATGCATTTAGGTTAACTATTTTAGTTGGAAAGTTAAAAATAAATTATAAATAGGCATAAAGTTTTATCAGTGTGTTCGTTTGTCACATCCACTCTTTTTTTAATTATCAAGGTTATAAAGTACTAAATGTCCCTTTTTTTTGCACAGTGGAGCAAATCACAGGACTTGAAATCAGGGACCAAAAGTTCGACCCCTCCCACTATTCTTACACTAAGTCTAAATGTCTTTAGGTTGAGATGTTGACTTAAACTGTGGCAGCATGTATCCTTGCTTTGTTTTGATTTTCATTCAAGTCTTTGCTTATTTAGATCTCATTTTCTAGGTGAGCAGTAAATTGCTGTACATAGTGCTATATATGGTTTCTTATTTCCACTTTTCATACAGCTTGCTGCATGCCTTATAGAACATACTTTTTTGTAATTTTGAAGGTCCTGATTTGTACATTTCTTTTCAAGCTTTTGTTTCAAGTTTTTTTTATATATATTTGAAATGACTAGGTATAGAATGCATGGATACTTTTCATTCACTTATAAAATATAACCAAAAAAACTACCTAATTGCATGTTTAAAAAAAGCTAGACCTTTGAATTTCTATGCCTATGTTTGATTTCTAAAATATTATGTAACACACCTTGTTTTAACAATAACCTTACACCTAGCTATATGAATAGCATAGCAATTTAACAACCTTATCAAGTTTCATATGTATATCTTAAAATAGCTAATTTTTGACTGTCACCATGGTGGTATAGAGTGTTGCTTAGCAACTGTTTATATATATTTAGGATGCTGCAGCAGAGATGGTGGTGATGTGTTGTAGATTCCTGTGTTATTTCTGTCGTACTAGTGGTCAAAATCAAAGAGCCATGTTTGAACATCTGAGTTATCTCCTTGACAACAGTAGCATGTTGCTAGGTAACATATTTTTATTTGTTGTTTTTTTCCCCCCACATTTACAACACTGATGTATGAGAAGCAGTGGTCAAGAAGTTAGACTGCAGGACCCCAGATCCAGAGGTTACTGGTTTGAATCCCACGATGGGTGAGATTCTTCATTGTGATATTCAATATTCCACACATTTGGTGCAAGCACTGGTTTAGTCTGGCCTAACATACATGAATATTAGACTCCTATTTATAAAAATCCTGCCGACTGTTCACAGATTGTTACATTCTCTGACTCATCTATTTTAAGACTAGCCTTTTCAGTATTTGTTACATCTTTTTACTTTAAAAATTGAATACTGATTATTATTCCTAGTGTAACTGTAAGAAATCTCAGTTGTTGTCTGTTGTTTATTGCTGGCTTAGAATTGATGCTTAATGTTAGATAGTTTGAATTTCTTACAAAAGATTAAATTATTTTATATCCTACTAATCTATTTTCAAATGAAATGTGATGGATGGAAGTACAAATTACAGTATTTGCATAAGGAATTTTTGTCATGATTACAGCACGACCTTCACTGAGGGGTTCCTGCCCTCTTGATGTTGCCTACTCCTCCCTGATGGACAACAATGAGCTGGCACTGGCCTTAAGAGAGGCCCATCTGGAGAAGATAGCCATGTACCTGTCCAGGTGTGGACTGCAGTCCAACTCAGAACTCCTGGAGAAAGGTTACCCTGACATAGGCTGGGACCCTGTAGAGGGAGAGAGATACCTAGACTTCTTCAGATTCTGTGTCTGGGTTAATGGTATGTGTGTCTCCTTAGTCTTTAATAATTTTTACTTTATACCATACTTATGATATGTCACATATCACAGCTATTCAATGATTTAAATGTGTCTTTGATAATGGTTATCATTTTATACCAGAATGAGGAATGATTTCTCTTAGTTAAGACAAAATACTTTAAAGATTTCCTTAATTTAACCAGTGTCATTATTCTGAGAGAGATCAAGATATTGTCATCACTGGTATCCCTTTACTTCTGGATAGAGACTTATAGGAACATCTAACAAAACAGTTTAGGCACTGTTTGCTTAGGTCAAAAAGACTCCATTGTTTTGCCATCCCACATTTATTTGAGCCTTTAAAAGTACTGATTCAAAATATCAGCCAGCAGTCTTGTGTTGCTTTTACATGTGTTTTTTTCTGTTAATAGGTGAGACGGTGGAAGAGAATGCCAACTTGGTTGTGCGTTTGCTGATCAGACGTCCAGAGTGCCTGGGTCCTGCTCTGAGAGGTGAGGGTGGTGGTCTTCTCAAAGCCATGAAAGATGGAATCAAGATGTCTGAGCAGATTGCTGCAGCCCGTGATGGGGCCTCATGCATGTTCCTCTCAGCTATGAATGATGATGATGACTCTGATGGAAAATACCTGTTCCAGAGGTAGGAAGAAAATTTCCCTTTGTGATGCTAGTGTCTCTTCCTTTGAGGAAAATACGAGAATATACTGGTATTGAATGCTTGTAAATCTTTCAGATAATTTACAGTTTTTGTTTCCTTTTCACATCCCCCATCAATTCTTTCAAATGGTTGTCTGCCCAGCATTATTGTGTGACATTGGTTAGAGTCACAGCTATTCTGTTTGGTTAGTAATCTCCAGCTTATGTGAATATATTGTTGCAGTAAGAAGTTCCTATTTCTTTCATTTTTATTAACAGTTTAATGCTTTTTTCTGTGTACAGCAAATATGATTTCTCCACATTGCCACCAGAGGATGATGAAGATTATGTAGACATGGGTGGTGCCATCCTAAACTTCTATGCCAGCCTTGTTGACTTGCTAGGCAGATGTGCTCCAGACATGGAATCCATAAAAGCTGGCCGCAGTGATGCCCTGAGGGCCAGAGCTATCCTGAGGTCCCTGGTATCTATGGAGGACCTGGAAGGTGTGCTGGGTCTCAGATTCATACTCCCTGTGGGAGGGGATGGTGATGGTAAGTGAAGGATTGCTAATGATCTGGTTGGGATGAAATATCATTGACTTTTCTGTAAGAATCAAGGTGATAAGTAGGAGCTTTTTAGCCATAATGGTTAAATTTCTGGACAGAAAAGACATGCCATATTCGAGTTGGCCAGTTACTGTTAAAGTATTCTTTACCATCAGGTGATGTAAACAGTTTTGTTAATCCAGTTTAAGCAGAACTGACAGGCAGTAAAAATCATATATCATGTATAAAGAGAAGCTGAAAGAGTAACTTTTTCTCAGAAACTGAACATGTTTGTCTTTTAAGAATGATTATTATATCTCTCAGTCACAAAGAGTTTCCTCCCTTTTCAAGGTGCTATGCCTCCTGGACTGCTTCCACTACACAAGGCATCCATTGTCATGTTCCTTGAGAGAGTTTATGGAATTGAAGACCAGTCTACATTCTTCCGTCTGCTTGAAGACTGTATCCTGTCAGATCTCAGGGCTGCAACAACACTGGACATGGTGAGACTTTGTTCTTAGATAATTCTCAGAATGATACATTAACTAAAAAAGTGTGTTATTAGAATCTTCATTCTTTGTAGGGCATAAACATCAAACTGTGTCATCATTGAACAAGTCAGGATATAAAGTTACTGAAGCTGATAGTAAATTGTTTTTACCTACACATATCACTGTTTCAGGCTGCTTCATCAGAAAGTGACATGACCTTGGCATTGAACCGCTACCTGTGTGGGTCAGTACTGCCCCTGCTGACAAGTCACAGTCATTTCTTCATGGATGCTGACCATGTGTCTTCACTGCTAGAGTCAACTCTGAACACAGTGTACAGGATGTCCAAGTGTAACTCCCTGACCAAGAATCAGAGAGAGATGGTCTCAGATTTCCTTGTGGCTTTCACCAAGTATGTCAAATAACTTGAACACATGCATTGCATATCAGATTTATTTCCATTTTTTTTATGTTCATCATTAAAACATGTCTGTAATGGTGTTACTTGGAAAGAAGTTATGTCACATACAATATGCAAAATCTTTTTTGATGTTGATTATTAGAACATGTCTGTAAGGTTATTACTTGGATACAATTTGCGAAAATTTTGAGAGAGATTTCCTGTTGATTTGTACAAACTTCTTGTATTTGAGATCCAAGTTTAGACTTTGTGTGAATTAATCAAGGTGTTAACAGGCTATTGATGGTAGAGATTTGTTTTGTCTACAGTCAGTTGAGACCCCCCATGATGTCAAACTTACTGAAGAAGATGGCTGTAGATGTACCTGCTCTCAATGAGAATACAGTGGTACCCTTGAGGGTAAGTCAGTATCCATTTCACTCTTGATACGTCCAAAATAAATATGAATCAGTGCATACAGTAAACTGCACAATCTGGTCTTACAATAACTTATTGTCCTATCTTGGTTAAAGGCTACAGTTTGTTAAGAAGGCAAAATGTTGACAGTCATGTAGTTTTGCTTCATTGAGGTATCATTTTCCCCTAATTAAAAGTGCATTTGTATTGCAAATGATTCTGGGATAAACAAGTATTTCCTTCCTAGTTATGAACTAAAACTGTTACTTTTTTCCTAGTTGACTTGCTAGGGTGTGCTTTAATACATTGTATTGTCCTGATCTGAACCTTGTGCAAACTAGATGTAAATTTTCAGGTGCTGACAGCATATTACGAGAGATGTGGTCGTTACTACAGTCATGGTGGGTGGGGTTCATTTGGAGCTGCCAGTGATGAGGAGAAGAGACTGACCATGATGCTGTTCTCTGGAATCTTTGATTCTCTCTCTCAGAGGGTAGGTGTTGGAAAACTGACTTTACCGGATTGTATTTTGTGCATATAGCAGGCTGGAAATTATACATGAAATGCATTATAACTGAAGTAAATAGGTGTACCATATATTTCATATCAATGTAAGCACAACTAAATTTGTGTCTTTCTACATCAGTCTTATCAAATAAATAAATTAGTGCCATTGTGTAGTCTGGTATGTCCTTGCTGTCTTTTGATTGTTTTCATATATTTAGGGATGTAAACTGAAAAAAAAAGTCATGGTAACAAATACTGATTTTTGACAGACGCAGTAAGATCTACTTCTTAATTTTTCAGGCCTATGATCCAGAACTGTTTTCTAAAGCATTACCTTGCCTGTCAGCAATTGGCTGTGCACTGTCACCTGACTACACATTGACCAGTCATGATGATAGCTGGTTCCACAGGGCCATGGCAGAATCTGAAGGGGTCTATACTCCTACTCCAGTAGACACTGCAAGGTAATTTTACTATACATTTTTTTTTTGCAGAAAATGACTGCTATTTACCTATATGCTCTAACAATAACTTAAACAGAGGAAGTGTTTAATATGTCAGCTTCAGTAGAGATAGCCAGTAACATATCAACATAGAAGCTAATATAACTATGGTTGCTGGAGAGTTAGAGTCGGGAGATACTGTTACTACATCATATACATGTATACATGACTGTTAATATTTTCAGGGTACATTTGAACCAGTCTCTGGAATCTTCTAGCCTCAAATTTGCTGAACATTTTCATGACAACTGGGCCCTCAAAAAGGTAAACAAACAAAAACATTGGAATATTTAAGTACTGGTATTTGACATTTTTTCCGTCTTTCAATAAAGGAATTTATTGTGAAATAAGTATAGTCTACACGGGAATAAGCTTTTCTGGAAGAAATAATTTAGGAATGTTGTTCATTTAGAAATCTAGGCATGTTAAGGTCTTACACTATTAGTTGTTCAAAACTTGAAGTTTATTGAGAATCTACGGTTTAGATTTTTTTTTCAGCTTGATGAAGGTTGGGTATTTGGAAACAACTTTGATGATGACAGAAAATTACATCCAGCTCTGAAGCCATACAATCTCCTTGGAGAAAGGGTAGGGTTATTTATTCACCCACTTCACGGTGATATGTCTATAAAACATAAGTTTCCTTTTATTTTGCAAGTCTTGACTGTGTATGATTTTGCTGTCTGTAATGATAGCAACTGGAATTTTTGAATGGATTGAAACTTTAAATACTTACTTTTGTTTGTATGTTTTCAATCTAAGCTGACCAAGATCAGTATGTAAATCTATGCAGTTTGATATCTTGGTCTACACTGTTCACTCTTTAGTAAGTTTTCAGTATGTATCGTTTTCAATGGTACATGGATATGTCCTAATTTAGGTAATTAACATGATAACACTGGCAGAAGATTTTAACACTAGGACAACAGGCCACAAAATGAAAAGTCATAAACGAGTTACAAAAGTGTTAGTAAAAGTTTCTCAATGCCTGGCCTTTACTTAGAGGGTTTATTACTTAGTGGTGGCTGTAAACTCAAGTGTTACTGTAGGTGGCTTGTAGATTTCTCTTTTGGCCATGCTGTAATCTAATAGCTGTCTTAAAAGCTTCTAGCTCAGTTCGATAGTTTGCTTGTATTCCAGGAGAAAGGCAAGTACCTGCAGCCTGTGTTGGACTCTATGAGAACCATTATAGCATGGGGATGGTCCTTGGAACAAGATCAGGCTAGGCTCACAGCCAACAGGGAAAGCATGAAGAGGAGAACTTCCAAAGATACTGTAAGATGTTGTTGATTACATGCCAGTTGATATTAATATTTAGTTCAGATAATAATGAGTTTCACAAATCTCATATACTGGTACCAGCATAACTTGGATGCCTTTTACATACGGGTTTAAAATGTCTCTTTTGAAACTTTTATTAGTGAAACTGATTGGATCTGATATATTTTTTTCAAATTAAGAATCTGTATTAGGGCAAGACAAAAACAGATTATTGAATTTAACTGTTGACCTTGCAGCATGACCATGGATATAGTCCTCGACCCTATGACCTCAGGAACATGACCTTAACCCGAGAAATGCAGACATTGGCTGAGAAGTTAGCAGAAAACTCTCATGATTTGTGGGCAAAGAGGAAAAAGATAGAACTTGACGAAATTGGTATGTATAAATATTTTTAATCCACATGTATATTACGCCATGCCAGTACAAGATGTAACATTTTGAGTGTAAGAATTCTCAAATTCTATAGAGAGTATCTGATGGAGGACTTGTCTTAAACAAAAGATCATGCTCTGGCTTTTTTCTGAATGTTTGATTCTAGTGCCTCAAAACAGTTAAAACCAGTATCAACCTTCTGTTAATCCAGTTTTGGGTGGGAAACAGAAGCTTGCATTTCTGAACTTGAATCTGCAATAGGGACACTCATTCATACTAAGTTTTTTAATGTTATAGTCACCTGTAAACCTGCTTCAGTTTGACCTCTGGCAACTTAATTCTTTGGCTAAATGTCCTAGAGCATTCGTTTTACATTCTATTCATGAAACTGTGATCCTACATAAGGGTTGTCTTTTTCTGATGCATTGCATCTTTTGTGTTTAATATGAACAGAACTTTATAAGATTAAAAAAGACAGTTGTTAGAATATTATATATTTTTGTTTTATGATAACTTGAAGAACTGATGAAAGATCCAGTAATAGAAAAGTTTTGGAGTACAGCAGGCAATTTTACTGGCAGATCTATATAAAAGCCTTTATCTGTTGCAGGAGGTGGGGTACATCCACAGCTGGTACCATATGACGTACTCACAGAGAAGGAGAAGAAGAAAGACAGAGAACACTCACAAGAACTGCTCAAATTTTTACAGTTCTTGGGATTTAGGATTCACAGGTAAGTCCAGGATAGGTTGTTACAATGAACAGCCTTCATACATTGGCTGATACACATATAATATACTATTACAGGGAATCACTGTGGAATTGATTGTTAATACTTCAAATATTGGCTTGATGATATCGAAGTGTACAAATGAATGTATAAAAATGTAACCAAGTTATATTCTGATGTATATCACTGCATGTATAAATAGATTGGTCTGATAGATATGCTCAGCTGCTAACACTAGTGCATGAAGTTTGATAACAAAAAGTTCGCGATTGCTTTAGATTTTAACAAAGTTTAGTTATCTATCATAGAAAAAGACAAAATGAAAATTAATCATCGGTTAGTAAAAGCAACAGCAACTGTACTGATTTTAGAAATATATACTTCAATGCTGGACTTAACACATGAAAGAATTTATCCATCTGTATAAAACAGCTTTTTTGTTTCTTCTGTTGATACTTACATGATCTTTTAGAATGAGATTTGCTCCCCTATAACATTTGTGCATTACCATGCTTATGGTGTACTAATATTTAACCAGTGGTGTTGATTCACACTTATACATTGCCCAGGATTTTTGAGCTCTGTCACTTTGAGTTTATTGTATTAGACCAACAGTTGAGATCAGCTTGACATCAGTAGGCAAATATAAATGTGATATAATTAACTTATATCAAACATCTCTAAGCATTGTTTTATTAACATTGTCTTGCATTTAGCATACCAGTACATATCTATGCTTTCTTTTCTTCTCCATTTGTAAATGCCCTGCAGAGTTCTCTAATCCTATTCTCTTATTGGTTCTTGTGTTCAGTTTATCAGTTAGCATCAGGCTTATATGCTTGCATTTTATTTTGTTATGATGTTACTTTTTCTTTTTAAAACCTATGTTATTGTCATTAAATGTAGAAAGTGTAATGGAATGGACCTGACATTCAAATAGCATGTGATGGTTTTGTAGTAAACAGCTGTAACTTGTCTGTTTGTTCATCTGTTTGTCTAACTCATGTACAGTGTGATAGGTTATACTGCCTTAAGTGAAACTTTAACTTTGTCATTCTTAAAATCTGGTTAATAAACTGCCTATTTACTGGTAGGTTCTGAGATCAGAAGATTTAAAGATCTGTTTCACTTTATTAATAATACGATTTTGGGGATATTTATTTTAAACAGCTTATTTTTTAATGGGATATTGTGTTTAGAAGATCTGAAATTTACATTGTATAATTATGTGAATTTCTTTGTTAAGATATTATAATAATTGTTTCTTTATGATTAATTATCATGCTTCCTGAAGGGAGAGCCTGCTGCTGTGTCTGTCTGTATGTCTGTACGTCTGTCCGTCCATCCGTCCGCATTTTCCTGTCCGGGACATAACTCTGAAACTACAAGAAGTATGAACAAGAAACTTTGTAGGTAGATAGATCTTAGTGAGTAGAAGTGCAGTACATAAGTGCATATTCGGGGAGCATCACCCAGTTCAACTGGCTCTTGTTTTCGCTTGTGATAAAAAGCAGTATAAAGCGACTGACTCACAGATGATGATAAAAAGAAAATGTTTATACATCTTGAAATTCTTGCTGTAATCGTGAAGAACATATTTAAACTAAGTTATTGACTCAGTTTTTGTGACAGAAAAACATCAAAATATAAAGCTTTACACACTTTTATCGGTAAAAAATTTACCCCGTTAGTCACGGGGTAAATACTTTAGTTATAACATTAATTTTGAGGCAATCTAATAACTAGATGACGTGGCTCAGTGGTCTAAGTCGTTGCTCTATATTTTACTGACCGAAAGGTCGTGGGTTCGAATCTTGGTAAAGTCAAAACTTTTTTTTCAGTTTTCATGGTGTATAGAAGCATAATATTATATTTTATCCATAGTATATTAAATCCTCTTAAATTTGAAAGAATTAAAAATTTCAGCAAAATTTTGTGAGTCAGTCGCTTTAAGTGATTGTTGAATATTTCTGTAATATTATTCTTATTTGTTTGTACTTGTTTGTAATATATTATTTTTTCATTTTTCTCCCTCCTTCCTAATGTGTCTCCCTACTTTAACTTCCCTTACCTCCCTCCCCCTCTGCAGTGGTGACCTCAACATGGAGAAGAACCAAAGCAAGAAATCTACTTCCAGACCCTCCAAGAGTTCTGAAGGGGACAGTGGGGTCGGGGTGTCAGCCACAGAGAAGAGATTTGCGTACAGTTTGCTGGAGAAACTCCTGGAATACTTTGATAAAGCATCGTTGAGCATGACACAGACTAGACCAAGCTCTAACTACTCCAGAAGAGGCAGTTTTACAATAGCCACAGAGGATGTGAAGTTTTTTGGGAAGGTCAGTTTGTTTTAATAAAGATATCTTTTTTTTGGTGGGTGGGGGGGGGGGGGGGAATGAAATTAGTTTCATTTGAATAGAAATCTAAATAAGGCTTGAAAATGGTATTTGTTATGAATTCATTAAATTGCCTGCGTTAGTCATCAGTTTAAATTTTATAACATTTGTACATTCATGGTAGATAGTGCTCCTGCAGAAAACATTCCTGTACATATCCTGTACATATCATTTGAATATGCTTTATGTTTTTCAGGTGGTGTTGCCATTTGTTGAGAAATATTTCCGTGCTCACAGGGAGTACTTTGTTGGAGGCCCTAATGCTCCAAACACAAGTTCCATGGCCTCTGTCAAGGAAAAGGAGATGTGTGCCAGGTATGTAGAAATACAACTTTGTGAATTCAAACATTCTGATATTTTCACAATACTAGGGTGATACAGTTATTATATGCTGGTACCAGCCTTGGTAGTTCAGCAGGTAAAGCATCATCTTAAACTGGAGATATTGGCTCCAATGTATGCATGTTAGCGGTCTGTGATTGTTATATGCTACACATCATGTCTGGTTTTTGAAGATATCTGTAAAGGTATGTCAATAGACTAACACATGGGAGATACAGATATTTATGTACTCTTACTGTCCTATGCAGATTCAAGCCACACCTTGGGTAAATGAGTTTTTTATCAAATTTATGATGTATTAATAATATTATTATTAATGTCAGTATTCTTTATCAAATGAAATTAAAAGGAAAATACTTTGTTTATACAAATTTTTATAAATGCTTAATCTGTGTCCTAGTGATTTACTTCAGGTGAAAGAGTATGTTCACATATTTTGTATTTCAGTTTGTTTTCCAAGCTGACATTTACTCTGCGTACCAAACTGTTGGCATTTGGTCATGATGTCAACATTTCTGTGAGATGTCTGCAAGTTCTGATTCAAGCTGTGGATGCCAGGTATACATTTCATCCATGAATTGTTACAGCAGTTTACTTAGAAATTTTAACTTAAGGACTTAGTCATTAGACTGTACTAGTGTAAACAGTTTCTGCTTGTATTAAAATGTTATCAGTAGATATGTCTTCTGTGTTTGCTGTTCAGTAACAGATATATAAGAGTGAAGTTGGCTCTCTGAGTTATATTTGTACTTACAACTTGTTTGCTGTCCAGAGAAAACAAGAAGTGATTAGCAAAGTTTATACCTTTTACAGAACTGTGGTAAAGAATAGCCCAGAGATTGTACGATCTTCATTGCTGCCATTCTTCAACAATGCAGCGGACGATCTTGCCAACCTTGTGGAGAACTTACAGAGAGGTCGTTTCAGTCATGTGAAGGGCACGATCCAGCGTGGAGCCACAAGTCTGGACTATGTACACATGGTACTCCTGCCTGTCCTCTCCTCTCTGTTTGATCATCTTGGCAGAAACAAATTCGGACCTGATCTCATTGGTATGTATTTATTATTTATTCTGTCTATTCATCTTCACATTCTGTTCTACCGAATTATTAATATCCTATATTCAGCCATAATAATAAAGTGTATACAGGCAAATGTTAATGATGTTGCAGAATAGATGTACTGCCTTCATAATTAACTTGTTTGGTACATTTTGGTACAAGCTTGACAGTGTTGTCCAAGTACCATTAACAAACTAGTTCTTTTTATTCAAAATTCATAGTTGTATCTAGGGTGTTATTTTCCATGTCCTCAAAAACTCCTTTAACAATGCAGGTAGATATAGAAATCCAGAGTCTGGGGGTAAGCGTTTAAACATTCCAACTGTTGTTTTTCACCTTCACTTCGACTGTTTCTATACATCATTCTGTTCTCAGGCACACATTTACAGACATATTTCACTAATTTTTTTACACTGGTCCTGTATCTCTTAAAATAATTTGGACTTGAAACTTTGTAATCTATTTGGATGGAAATGTTTCTTCTTCACATTGTTCTTATTTGCATGTTACAGATATTAAGAAAAACATTTTACGTATTTAAAGCATGACTTCAGTTCATTTTTACGTGATTTGGAAATTGTAAGTGTATCTGGAAGTCACATTTACTGAGCTGGTTCCTTTGCTTTTCAGTGCAAGATATTCAGATGGCTTGTTACAGAATCCTTAATTCTCTCTACATCCTGGGAACCAGCAGCTCAAAGTTCATGAACAGGTAATGTATGAAATGTGGTGTTTTTGTTGCCTATACAGTTATATTTTGTAAAATACCTGGTGCTGGTTTTCATGTTTATCAGATCAGCTCAGGTAAGTATTAACGTCCATGAAGTCTTAACAGGACTCTAAATTTTGTGATCATGTGTATATGTTACAACAAAAATTCTACAACTAGTAATACATTGACAAATAATTTTTTAATTAAAGTTGAGAAGTGTTTGTCTTAAAAGGTGTGGCATTTCGTGTAAGGGAAGACAATCAGATGCCTAATACAGGATTGCTGATTCAAAATCTATTGTAAATTTGTCTACAACTCTTATTGATTCTAAATTTGATCAGTTCTGTTTTAAACACAGAAAAAAAATTGTTGTCATGAACCATTTTTGTTTGTTGCATGTACATGAGACTAAAATCTGTGGAGAAGTATCTTTAATATATAGAAGGGCTTACATGTAAACTGCTTATTTCCAGGGAAACGATCACCTCTGAACTGTCCAGGTATCTTGTCTTGCAAACTTTCACTTGTAGAGCATGCCATTGGCTTTATCTTATCTCTTAACAATGTTCTACTTAGTTAAGTTGTCACAGATTGAGTTTTTTGCCTTCTTCGATCACATACCCTCTTTTTTTTGTTCCAGTATAAGTAAAGATTTAGTCTTCCACGTAAATTGTAGACCCAGTTTTTCTTTAAAAACAGTTTGTTCCTTTTTGTTTTATTAACAGCATTGAGTGACTTTGATGGCTTGTTTGTACCTTACTATACAGATGCTGTATTGCATATCTGTAAGTCAAAATAGCTGACGGCTACTAAAATTTTTTAATTATTGAAAATGAAATCCATTTTAAGAATATCTAGTTAAAAAAAGGCTCTCAGTTTAAAAATTTCTTGTAAAACAACTTTAAAATGACATGTATTTTTGAGATAATTGAAAATATGGCTACTAAGTTTTATTTCCTAGTGCCAATATAGAGAAGTTCATAAACAGAATGTATTGTAGTGTACCAATGTTGACACTATAACTAGATTAGTTCCATCTTCATTATTTAGTAGATTGTGCTCACATTTTGCACATAGATAAATCTTACAGATATTGCAGACAAGTTATGGTCTAAGACTTTTCTATGCAGATGTCAAGGTCATCTTTAGTGCATAACTACAGAACATTGTCTCTAACTCATAAACCGTTCACATAAAAAAATCCATACCATACCATCTTTGGTCAAGATTACTTTCAGTATTTTTTAAAAAAATTTTTTCCTTCTTTATGTTAAAATGTGAGACTTTTTTTATCTGAATTTTTGAAATTCTCTTTCTAAAGTCATCTTTTTATAGGCAAAAATGTTGAATTGCAGTAAAACCAAAGAAGAAAACAGTGAATTTCACCATATATGTTTTAATTTGCCTGCACATGAATAAGTATTTTGAGTGACTTTTGTTTGAGTTACAGTTACTCACCTTAAACAGACACTGTGCTTTTTGTTAATTGCTTTCTTTGTAAAATATCAAGCAAAGTTTTGTAACCATAGTGATTTACTTTTACATGATTTTACTGCATGTGTGTTTAGTTTTGTTTGAAAGATTTTACTGTTTAATCTTATTCAGAAAACAAGCTTATTAATTACTGGTAATATATTAGATACTTCTAGTTAATGACTGAAATGTTCATGTAATAAAGTTTTATCCTGTAACTTTATGTATTCTATAAAAACTTAGGTTAAGGTCAGTTTTGAAGAGATTTTATACACATGACTACTCACTTCTAGCCATTTATTATTGACTATGACATAGACATCGTCCAGTGCTGGGTGAATGCCTCAGTTCATTTGCTGGCTGTTTCCCAGTGGCTTTCTTGGAGCCGAACCTCAACAAGTACAACAAATACTCCATTTTGTTTGGTATTGAAGGGAAAATATCGGAACATTCTCTTGAAGCACAAGGTGAGATCTTCTATAACCTGTCTAGTCTACTTTGTAACTACTGTAACTAAAATATAATATTTTTTCTGAGTATGTTCCTTATTATGTGGCGATATCACTTAAGTCCTTCATTTTACTGCTGGTATTATGAAACTTAAATACAGTTTGAAATTTAGATGTTGCATATTTTGCATTATGTAATTTTAAGGTTAATACTAATAGACTGAAATGAGAGAATTTTAGCTCACCTTAACACTTGGTGCCCGGGAAGAACTTCTGTTATCAGCATATTCTGATGCATGCTGTCAGTTATGTGTCATCAGAATTTTAACAAATGTACACTTTAGAGGTAACATTCTTGATCTAGCCTTCATGTACCAGTAACTTGTTAACTTGTAACTTGTTTGCCCTGATGATCTGTCAGATGAGTTTGAAACCGAGTCATGTGACTTAAAAAGGCTAGGGCACCTGCCCACATGTGAATATTCTAGAACTGACAAGTTTGACTCAGTTTGAATGAAACTTGCACAGAGCAGTTGTCTGATGATGTCTTCGTGAATTTGGGACTGACACAAAGTTGATCATAAATTAGGTCACCGGTTAATATCAGTGGAAAACCTTATGAACTCTCTAAAGGTTTATTATTTTACTCTATTTTCAAAGTTGTTTAGAATGTTTGTTTTAATAATCTCATTGATAAATTTGAAACTGGGTCATATAGGTAAAAAACTAGGTCACTGGTTGTGATCAGTGAAAAACCTCACCCAATGTTTATGTTACTTGCAAAGAATGTTTGTTCTTATGATCTCTAAAATGAGTTCAATATTGGACCGTCATGTAGGCATGTAGGGTCAGAAACTATTCATCATCTCAGAACCATGGAAAGCATTCTGAATGCTCTAGACACCACTTGTTTGGCCCAATCTTCTTGAAACTTGGTCAGAATATTTGTCTTGATAATTCCTTGAGTGGGCTTTAAAATGGGTCTTGTAGAATGAAAAACAAGGTCACTAGCTCAGATCACTGAGAGACCATGTAAATACCTTCAAGATAAAGTTTTTGACCCAAATTTCACTTTTTCAGAATGTTTTTACTTTTTAAGATGATTTGTGTAGAGAGATTGAATTTTGAGCACATAGGGTCAATAGGTCACCTACTCAAAGGAAACGCTTGTAAAAACTCAGCATGATTTTCCTAATAGTCTCTGTCTGGAAATTGAAACTAAATGGAATAAAAAAACTAGGTTGTCTGATTAAAATATCTTATGGCAGATTAGATAAGGAGAATGGTGTTCAGACAAATGATATAAGGGTGTCACGACCCCTTTGTTTTAGAAATATTGAGCAACAAGAAAGTAATGATAGAAGCACTTCATGGTTTTGTATTTAACCTGTTACAGAGGTAATGGACATGCTGGCTGATACATTGCCACCACTAGACAAGATCAGAGATGAAATTGACCATCTGGCTGAATCAGGTGGTAAATACATGGAGGCCCCTCATGTTATTGAGGTCACACTGCCAATGCTGTGCAGGTAAATAGAAGACTTGAATTATTGATAAGATAAGATGTACATCAGAGACAAGATTTTAACCCTGAACATGCTGAAATTTTGTAATGGATTTGCCCAGCTTTGAATTTGGAACAGTCCATTCAAAGTTTAAGGGATTTCAATATCAAAATACAAAAATATAGCTACCAACAGTATAGACCCTGGTCAGACTGCACGGATGTGCAGGCTGGCCTGGCTCTATACTGGTGGCAAAGGCTAATCACTTTTGGTTCCAGCAGATTAAGGGTTAAATAGTGGTTTCGAAAACATGCTATGCTACGAAATAATTTGTATTAAGACACAGATATAAATAAGAAACTTCTTTCTTCATATGTGCTGAAGAATGAAATTTTCTCAGAACATTTTTGTTAAAGCCCATTTAACTGTATATTTCAGCTACTTGCCATACTGGCTTCAGAATGGTCCAGCAATACAAGGGTAAGATATTTACCTTTTTTTCTAGAATCCCTTTCTTTACTTTATTTTAACTGTACATGTATTGATCCTGTAACTTTTCATACATCATTGGTTCATAATTTCATGTAAGATGTCAGAAATTTGATTTTACTTTACCAATATATTTTGACATTTCTAAATGTTTGAGGTTTCTTTACGTCCTGGCATGATTTACCAGGTCTTGAAAGAAAAGCTACCAACATTTTCCTATTGCTTGTTTCTAGCAATCACCCTTGTACCACAGTGACTGTTGACCTAATGAACACAGTGCTTGGTAATGTTCTCAGTCTGATCTACAACAATATCGGTGCTGAAGATGCTCCTTGGATGAACAGGA
Organism: Cyclina sinensis; assembly: GCA_012932295.1. Taxonomy (NCBI): domain Eukaryota; kingdom Metazoa; phylum Mollusca; class Bivalvia; order Venerida; family Veneridae; genus Cyclina; species Cyclina sinensis. The sequence goes on from JAAONU010000011.1 coordinate 3,659,321, forward strand.
TTGCTTGTAAGTTATTTCTTTTACTTTTGTAAGTCCTACAGCTGTATTTAGGTGAAAAGGTGGGATAGGCATGATGGTGTGGTGGAGAAATGGGAGAATACATGACTAACTAGTTTTTATAAAAATCTAAATTATACTACATATCAGGATTGCAGAAAGATTGGTTCTATACTTAAATTATAAACACAGATTTCACATGTCATCAGTTTATGAAAAATATTTATCAAGAGATCTCCAGTACTGCCTCAGACGCTTTTTAATACCTATGAAAAAACTTCATACAAAGAGAATCCTTTTGCATCCCTAGAAATGCATATTTACCTTTTTCCAGCGAGAGTCCAGCCAATTATTGGCAGCTCCCAGCCTGACATGATCTCTGACCACTTCCTGCCTATAGCCAAGAAAATACGAGACAATGCCATGATTGTAGAACAGAAGGAGAAGCAGTTAGCCCTGAAGAAGATGCACCAGCAGCATGTTGATGATGAATCTGACATGGAGGCAGATGTCCAGTTGGTCAGTATACCAACCATTTACCAGTCTTAGATATTAAAAATGATCACCTTTGAACTGAAAGAAAATTTTACTTTGCTTTTTGAATAGTCACTTTAAACATGCTTAGTTCTTTTTTAGAAGTGCTCTTGAACAGTTTTTATGCACAATATTTTCCAAATTTTGGAGTTAAAAATTGTCATAAGAATAAAACTGTAAGCCTGTTTAAACTTGGTAAGTACAGTAAATTTAATTATTATCCAAAAAACACATTCTCTTGATGAATGCTTGAATAACTGTTGAAATGTTTATACATCAGGCATTTGGTATCCTGGTGAGAGACATCTATGCCTTCTATCCCTTGCTGATCAAGTATGTTGACCTGCATAGATCCACCTGGCTCAAGAACCCAACCAGAGCTGCCGAGGAAATGTTCACATTGATTGCAGATATCTTCCTTCTCTGGTCCAAATCCATTGTAAGTATACAGTTCTACATATATCAAAACATGAAATATATGAACAATATATACCCTGGTGATTTGTTGAGTGTATATTAGCTCAGGATTGTCTTTTAAAAATTTAAGTGGTGACAATAAGTAGACTGTCTATAAAGACAGTGAAAGTATCTGTTTACAAAATAACATGTACAAGCACAAGAAAAGCAAGGGCATTCTGTTTTACCCTTGCTACCACTTTAGATTTGCATATTTTAGTTACAAATTATAAGATAACTAAAGGTTGCTTATTTAGACTGTGCACTGTATGTTACATGTAGCTGTTCTCTATTTATTTGAGTTTATTCATCGTCGATACAGGTTGCCAGTAAGACTGATGCCCTGAAGATTTTATGTTATTATAGGTGATAAGGCAAGAAACAGAAAGCATTCCATTCAAGATACACTGCTGGTTTAGCACAGACACATGAGACCTCAGTTCAGTGTCTTATCCTAAAATTAATTATTATTGTTTATGGATTGGTGGGGATCATACTCTTGATCCCTGGATTATAAGTCCTCTGCATTACCGCCAGATCAGTGATCTACTTCTGTTTGTTAGAGTTAAATGTATATATTTATATATAAAAACTGTTTTAATTGTATATTACAGTTATACAAGAGGGAGGAGCAGAACTTTGTGTTGTCCAATGAAATCGACAACATGGCACTGATCATGCCCAGTCAGACCAAGACGGTCAACGTTCCTCTCATGGATCCAGCTACAGAGTCTAAAGCTCATGCAGGTAACAGAAAGGGTCATTATACTTGTGATTGAATAAAATCATCAATCTGATGTATTTGCAGAATTTTCTCGAATGCTGAGAGCCATTGAGTTTTGTATGCTCCCCCTCGAAGATGAGGGGGCATATAATTTTGCAAATGTCTGTCAGTCAGTCCGTCGGTAGACACTTCGTTTCCGATCAATAACTAGAGAATGCTTTGACTTAGGTTCACCAAACTTGGTATGCTGGTTGGTCATCACCAGTAGATGACCTCTATCGATTTTGAGGTCATTAGGTCAAAGGTCAAGCTCACAGGGACCTTCTTCCTAAATCGATTTCCGATCAATAACTAGAGAACACTTTGACCTAGGTTCACCAAACTTGGTATGCTGGTTGGTCATCACCAGTAAATGACCCCTATTGATATTGAGGTCATTAGTTCCAAGGTCAAGCTCACAGGGACCTTCATCCTAAAAACAGTTTCTGATCAATAACTAGAGAATGCTTTGACCTAGGTTCACCGAACTTGGTATACCGGTTGGTCATCACCAGTAGATTTCCCCTATTGATTTTGAGGTTATTAGGTCAAAGGTCAAGCTCACAGGGACCATCATCCTAAAAACGGTTTCCACTCAATAACTAGAGAACGCTTTAACCTAGGTTCACCAAACTTGGTATGCTGGTTGATCATCACCAGTAGATGACCCCTATTGATATTGAGGTCATTAGGTCAAAGGTCAAGCTCACAGGGACCTTCATCCTAAAAACGGTTTCTGATCAATAACTAGAGAATGCTTTGACCTAGGTTCACCAAACTTGGTATACTGGTTGGTCATCACCAGTAGATTTCCCCTATTGATTTTGAGGTTATTAGGTAAAAGGTCAAGCTCACAGGGACCATCATCCTAAAAACGGTTTCCGCTCAATAACTAGAGAACGCTTTAACCTAGGTTCACCAAACTTGGTGTGCTGGTTGGTCATCACCAGTAGATGACCCCCTATTGATTTTGAGGTCGTTTGGTCAAAGGTCAAGCTCACAGAGACTTTCATCCTGAAAACGGTTTCCGATCAATAACTAGAGAATGCTTTGACCTAGGTTCACCAAACTTGGTATGCTGATTGGTCATCACCAGTAGATGACCCCTATTGATTTTGAGGTCATTAGTTCAAAGGTCAAGGCCACAGGGACCTTGATTCTAAAAACGGTTTCTGATCAATAACTAGAGAACGCTTTGGCCCAACCACAAGCAATTAGGTGCTGCTGGGGGGCATGTATGTTTTACAAACATTTCTTGTTTGTCCTCTTTCATTTGCAAAAAAATAAAAACTTAGTTTGGGACACAAAAAATTTATTTTGAAAAGAAAATTTTACAGAGCATCTTATTTTTCTAAATGATGTACTTTTGCTGAATTATTTAAAGAGAGAGATAAACTGATTATAGATTATAACTCCTACCACAGTGAAAGAATTTATACTTTAATATTTGCCCTAGTTAAAATGAAAGCTTTTGTAGCTATGTGCATGTTTTTAAAAAAACAATAATGAAGGAAAATCATCGATATACAGAGAGGAAATGAATGTAACAAAGAGTGGATTTTTTGGGGTTTTACAGGGAAGAAAAGAGACAAGAAGAAACGGCTTGAGCCTCACAACAGTCTAAATGTGGCCTGTCTCAAACGCTTGCTTCCCATTGGTCTCAGCTTCTTCAGTGGGCGGGAACAAGAATTGCTGCAAATGGTCAAACAGAAACTGATCTCGGTAAGATCATTTGTATACAAGGTCTGTCAGTGGTGTATATTTGTTTATAGTTTGAAAATATTTCTATTCTGTCAACCTTCCTTCTCCATACATTAGCGCAATAACATCTGCATTTTCGGTTCTTTTGGTAAAATTTTGCTCGTAATTGAAAGACCAGGCTGTTTGCAGTATGGTAAAAACACTTAGTACATTATATCAGAGAAAGAGTTTGAGATACAGCAAGTGTATGTGCAAGTCTTTATTCATTTTTCTGGTAATTACTATTTGCACATGTATTGGTTCAAGTAACAATGATCATTTATCACATACCTTACAGGACCATGATTCTGATTTGGAAGACTTCTTGATGAAAACACTGGAGGCAGAGGAAGGGGTGAGTATTGTTATACAGTTATTCATGTAACTTTATAGATAAGGGGAAATCAAGAATTAATATTTGTCGATCTCTGTTCTCCTTTATCGTAATTTTATACCTTTTCTAAACATGTCATATCTAAGAGAGCAATAAAGAGAACAGAATTGGTCAGGCACTTTTAGTGAACATTTTGTTGTAATTTTTTCACAGTTTTGTTACAATACAAAAATTGAGATGAGACCAAAGAGAAATATATATATATGGATTTCTGTGTTTTGTCATTGAAGGGAGTTGCTTTTCTGAGAAACTTATGTAATAACTTTTTATTATATTTTAGGTAACTGAAAAATCAAAAATTTTACATCTAGATTTGGTCTGCTTCTAGTAAACATTTAGTGGGTTGGAAATGCATAAACATAATTCCAAATTCATGAGCAAAGGTTCTTCTATTTCAGCCTATAGATGACAAGATCCGCTGGCAGAAGGTATTGTACCACAAGATTGGTAGTGGTACCAGCTCAAACCTTGACCAACAGAGGGTCATGGACCGAATCATATCAATGGCCAAGGTCATGCATGGACTTCACATGGTGAGGCATTCTTACAATAGATATATTGTCAATTCTATTTTAAATTTTTACCAAGATTTCTGTTTATCTGAACCTAATAAGAACTTGTGCAACCATGCTTTCTGAATTTTTGTGATATCAGCACACCTGAGACATAGCTCAAGTGAGGCATAAGAATCACCCAGTGATGAGTGTCCATAAGCTACAATTTGCTTTAAGGGACATCTCTTCTGAATGTTCCAAGGGTGGGGCTTATTTCCCTTATATGTCTTTTGAGGAAACTTTAAAAATCTTCTTAGAAACTACAGGTCCAGTTGAAAATGATTTGGCACAAATTTACCTCTGGTGACCCTCTTTAAAAATTGTGGCATTTATTGCTATCTTGAAAAAAGTGGCCAACAGGGGCTAGGCTTCAATTCCTGATATGTCTAAATAGAAAAACTTTAAAAATCTTCTTGTCCAATTTGAAAATTTTTGGCACAAATGTTCCATGGGTGACCCTCTATTTAAGTTCCATGAAAAAAAGCATGACTACCAAGGGTGGGGATTATTTTCCTTATATCTTTATAAAGGAATCTTAAAAAAATATTCTTTTTAGAAACTACAGGTGAAAATAATTTGGCATAAATGCTCTTTGGGAGACCCTCTCCCCACTCTCCACCCTTAGCAAATGCAAAAAAAAAAGGTGAGCAACCCAGGATCATTTGAACCTCTTGTTTAATATCTGATTACAAATGTAATGTAAGATTGCTTATACAGTGTAGCAGTTGCTTCATTGTAGATTGTGTTGTGGTTGTAGAGTGTTGTTAGAGTTCTTAGAGTTAACACTGTCTGTTCTAGTTCTTGCCAATGTTCTGTGTTTTGCATGAATATATAGTATCTTAGATCTTGGTTATAATACTATGTTGTTAGGAATAAAATATTAAGTTATTTTGTCTTTAATCAAAGTACAATTCTTTTAAAGAACAAATGTTTTAAACACGATTTTTGGTTTTGATATTGCATTGTTGTTAAATACTGAAATATTTGCAGCTTCTGTATGTTTAGTTTTTGTGTTACATGTGCTTAAAGTTTTGTTTGGCTGAAGCAGTTTTTACAATATACTAAATATGTTTGATTTTTGCCTCTTCTTTGTGGTTAGACATTGTCAGTCTTGTATTAAATTATTTCCCCGCAGCATTGTATATTTGTGTTTACATGTGTATATATGTTTTGTTTACCAGTTTGATCTGTTAGAATCCGAGTTTGAATCCAGGTTCATGACTAAAAAGGGAAGTAGAGTAAGTTCTCAGCCGCTAAGAAATGCATATCTTCTGGTTTGAAACTTTTCCATCTCATCACGAGTCCATAGCAACTTAAAACCTATAAACACATAGCATGTGAAATTAAATAGGATTCAATTGTATATTTGTTTGCTTTAACAGTTACATGTATATTGAACTTTTTGCTTTAAAAAATTCTTTCAAGAGAATTTTTTTAACACAAAATATTTGATTTTAAGTGAAGTTAAACTGATTTTGCATGTTGTCTCATATAATATACCTACTGTATTAATGATGCATGCATTTCCTTAAGTCACAGTCTTTGTCTCTTAAAAGAAACACATTGTTTAGTCAAAGTGTTAAAACAGTAAACTCCACTTGTAATGATGGTCAAGGGACCATGTCATTTATATTGCTACATCCAGATATCATTAGATGCATTGTGAGTGGAAAGGTACACTTGATTAAAATATCACATATTACTGAACATACAATATGTTCTCAGAATTTTTTTCCCAGTGTGTTTATATTGAAAGTTAAATATTACGTTTATACATATGTTTATGGAAATATCTGATGTACATGTACAATTTAAACAACCAAAAATAATAGTTATTTTTGCTGTACCTGACAATATCATTGGAAGCGTAAGCCAATGGTAGGTAATGAATGACAATGTGGAAACATAGTCGTCTGCTTGATTTCATCTGCATCATGTATCATGATAATATAACATAAAAAAAATCCCTAAAATATAGCACAATAAATTTCAATAATATTCTCCCTGAAATAACATGCACCATACAGTTATGAAATAATCAAAAACCAGAACAATGCTTTGAAATAACTTTCTCATTTTTTTAAATTTAGCTGTCTATCATGTAACTTTTACCTTATATCAAGCAAACATGAATCAAACACTTCTTATTTACATATGCTCATTTGAAAATGCCTGTGGCATTTTCTAGGCCATTTTTCAGTGCTTTAAAGAATGAACTCAAAATCATGACTATTAAAATAGTCTTTTGTATTGATTATTGATAGGTAAGATTAACAAAGAACATGATTACTCTAAAGCCAGATGTCAGTCCAGCATAGGTGTGAAAAATTATGTGTATCTGCTTAAATATGGCACATAAGGTATGAAATTTGCTCATGGGACATCAAAAGTGTATCGCTACATATGGAATATCTTAGCAAAAGGAATGTGTTTAGTTGAATTTAATAGGAAAATGGTCGGGACCTAACGATGTGCATCGTTACATCCAAAATAATATCCATTACATGTGATATTGTGACTTCTGGAGTTGAGTGTATTGTTGATTTAAAAACACAAGCATCTCTTGTGCAAGGTGTTTTGTAAATGTCTTAAAGTGAATATGGTAGAAGTCAGTCAGTTATTGTGGTATCCTGAACTAGTCATGTACATATAATATACCATGGTTTTGACCAAAGCAGATAAACTTAGTCCTTCAAATAAATGTTTTTTTTTATTTTTCAAAAGTAAATTTTTTCACAGACATATGATTGAAACTGATTTTGAACCACCTGTACTTTTTCCGAACTTGTCTTGTATATGCATATGTCCTTTTGTCTGTGTTGATGTACACTGCCCCAAAACTGTGTTCTTGTCATTTCTTTGGAATGTAAATAAATGTTTGTAGCATTTTATGGGTAAGTTTGCAGGATTACCCTTCATGTCTGAATCATTAAAGCAAGAAATTGGACTTCAAAAATGTTACCTGGATAAAGTTTGCTTTTATTGTAAAGTCTGCCTATTGTCAGGTTGAATTTAAAAAAGGATGAAAGAGTTGCTAGGGATTTGCAATAATTCTTGAAATTTTCAAAGATGTAGTTATTTATATAATGTATTTAAATACACCAAACATACTAAGAAGATAAAATTTTACCATTCTTGATAAAGCTAGAGTTGATTAAGCATCAAAAGAATCCAGTCGAAGAAAAAATGAGTGACAGTAGGAAGTACTTGGCTAAATGTCAAGAAATACCAATGTACCAGTGTGTAATATCTGATTGTAGGTGGAACATCCAGCAATTCATGTGAAAAATGTCTGGCGTAAAGTTGTGTCCACACAGAGAAAGAGGGCAGTCATGGCCTGCTTCAGAATGATACCACTACACAATCTACCCAAGTAAGAACTTATTTTCTAATCTCTAAGTACATGTGAGAGGTACATGTATGACAAGAACACCATTGGCAGATTGGTTAGAGAAATTGAAATCATATTTGCTTTTCTACTTAGATTTAATACAATGTAACAAATTATTGGCTGACGCACTGTGAAGTTCATTGCTTGAAGTGCTCTTACTGTCCTCTGATTATATCTCAGATATAATTGTAATGCCTCAAAATTTAGAAAATATAATATTGAAAACTGTAATTTTTCAGACATAGAGCAATCAACCTGTTCTTGAAGTGTTATCGTGTGCAATGGTTAGACAACGAAGAATACGAGAAAAAGATACTCATAGATGATCTCACAGTAAGTAGATATTACCAGTCTACAGATCACATATTCAGTTCATAGAATTTATTACCAGATTTTATTTTTTCTCAGATTTTGACCAGTTTAAACTCTTAAATGAATACATCAGTAAAAAATTTTAAGCAATATAGTTATACAAATGATTTGGAGGCAAACACCTGTGAATAATAATGTAATAACAGTCCCAGAGAAACATATATTAGTAAAAATTAAGAACTGTTTATTCAAATTGTTGATGAAAAATGGATTTCTTTATCAACTGATTACCAATAATTGATTTTCTGTAGAGGTCGGATGAGACAGAGGAAGAAGCAGCAGAGAAGAAAGAAGAAGAAGAGGAGAAACCTGACCCACTTAAACAACTGATCACGTGCTTGTCTCGTGCAGCTACCAAGGAACAACAGAGTAGCATGCCTGAAGATCCCATCTACATATCATATGCTCAGATCATGAGTCAGGTACGGGTATTTGTGGATTTAACTATTAAAAAGTTGGGTGGATGCCAGAAACAAAACATAGAAATATATTTATTGAAATGTGGTATGTCTGAAAAGTTGTGTTGAACGAAAATGTACATAGATTTGAATCAAATGTTAAAGATCAGATTTTTTTTTATTAATTTTATATGTGTAGTTCTATTTCAACAGGAAGTAGATTTGAATATTATAAATATTTTGTGCATTTCATTAAATTAATTTTAAATGTTTGGTTTTAATTTGTAGAGTTGTAGTGGTGCTGATGATGATGACGATGATGAAGGTGGTGATGAAGAAGGCCCAGGCTCATCATTCCAGGTAACAGTCATTATACATGTACCTCACTTGGTCTTAAATCTGATAAGTCACTGATTCATGATACTAAAATGTCACAGACGCTCAGCATAACTTTAGGATTCACTGTTTTCACATGCCTTTTATACTAAAAATATTTCAGCTTTTCTTCCTGAAATCTGGCTTTATGTCTTGTATTGTGTTTTAAAAAGCTGTATTGTCAAAGTTGGAGGCTAGATAATCAGAAATTTCAAAGATCTTAGTTCCTTGAGTTTTTTAATCATTAGTTGATGCTTTGTAGTGTGTATAAACACACTGAAACATCAAAGGAAACCATTTTTGCCAATATAGCTTGAATTCTAAGATGCCAAGTCTCTTGTTTTGACTCAGTTGAAATTACATACTTTTAAAGTTGATAGGTTGGTAAGGTTTAAATGTATATACATGTGTTCATAGTTACCTACATATTACATGCATAGCACATAAATGACTTTTTTGGGTTGATTATTTTTGTTTTGGCATTATTTAGATATTAGATTACATGTTTTGAAGTAAACATTTATATGAATTTTAATGTAAACTATCTGATAGGCACAGGTTTTCATATTTTCTCATGAGATTTGGCATTCACTGATACTTAAAAATCAAACCTGTACAAACCCACTTGTCAGAAAAAGAATTTCAGCACTATTTTGTTTGGCGTTTTCTTTTTTGGCATGGTGTTGCTGATCTAGTTCTATGTACAAGCCATAGTCTCAGAAACTTTATAAAATAAAAAGTAAGAAAACAGGGTATGGGTTAAACTACAAGTTGTCTCAGTTTGAAATTGCTAATAAACGTACCCTTACATAATTAGATTCTAAACCAAAAAAGAGTAATATCTCAGGTTTTTTTTATTTGATGTTTTTCACTAGGTTTATGAACAATATTCCAAGAATTATGATAAAAAAAATTGTGTTAGAGAATAAGGGTTGGTTTATTTTGGTTTTTTTTACCCACATTGACACATATAAGCAGGTTTGATTTCAACCTTTTCTTATAATCTTTGATGCATTTCAATCTTAAAATGTTCATTGTAATATTTTTATACCCCATTTTACCTATTTTTTGTTTTGTTTCATTTTGCTTATTTTCATCAGTTTGTTTTTAAAGTTTGTCTTGAAAACTTTCAGTCAAAATTTTTGATTTCATTTATTGACATTAATATATGACCTGCTGCTCTATATATATGTGTTACTGCATAAAAACGGTACATATACAAATATGTTCAATAATGCATACATAGCCATGTACATGTACATTTCTTGTACTTCTGCATATTTGTAGATGGAACCAGTTTTTGCAGTTTGCTTTTGGTTTCAAACTTTCCTACTAAGTTTTGTGTGTTATCTCATCTATGTATGTTTTTTCACTTCTAATCAAATGCACATATTTATAGCATACAAGTTTTATTTATTTTTTATTATTATTAAGTTTAAACATTGTTCAGTTTTCACAAAATTTAACAGTAGCATTTTACTAACTGCAATCTGATTGGCTGAGATTTTTTCATGTTAAGCAGCAAATTTTTTATGTCTTATAATTGTTGCTGAAGATTGCATAGGAAAGTTTACCTCATGTGTAAAGTTTGGATTGCAAATATGTATTTTTGCCAAATAAAGTGATTGCTCGCTTGGTTACTATTTGCCTAGCTTCACTTGGACATTCTCAAGGTAGCTAACTCATACATCGCTTGGTACATATGACCCCATAGAGCTTTACCCCCAGCAAACTCACATGTCATACAGCTATATATGTCAAAATACTTGGCACAATATTTGTTGTTGTTGTTGTCTGGTAGGAAGGTTTGGAAAACAGAAAATTTTATAAAAGCAACATTCAGGGATGTCATTTAGAGTGTACTGGTTCAGGATTTTCAGTTGGATGTTTTAAAGATCAAATACCAGTAAGAGAAAATCTGATTGGCCGAAAACTTTTGGAGTTTAAAGTAGTTTGGAGCTTGTTTTCCTAATCTTAAACAAAATACTTCTTCTAAATGACATTAATGAAATTGCTTTTCAAATAATAAGAAAGTCAGTGTCCAACTTATTTCTGAAATTTGACATGTGGTATTGCTATAATAGATTATAGATAGGTGAATATTGTTTTTTAGTCAAAGTCTGTAGTAAAAACAGGAAACTACCTACATGTGTATTGTGTCTTAGTATAAAGACCTTTAACAAGTAATTGTGATAAAGAAGTGCTGACTTTGAATAAAACATTGCTTATCCATAGTATAAAGGTCCAGTGTCTTGGTTTCCATGGGATTCGAATCAAACCTTCATAGGCAATCCAACATAAAAAAAACCCCAATCTCTTCTTTGGCTTGGTAGGCATGAGTTGAATACACGGGTAGTCTTTTTCTGATATGTTGCTTTATTTAAGTGTTATTAGAAGTTCATAACACTTAAGTCTTTGTGATAACTCCTTAAAGGTTGATACATTATAAATCATTGATAAACATAAGTTTTGTTATTTCAAGATCTGAAACATATTTTTAGCTCACCTGAGCACAAAGTGCACAAAGTGCTCAGGGTGAGCTTTTCTGATCGGTCTTTGTCCGTCGTCCGTCAGTCCGTCCGTCGTCAACTTTTCATTCAAACAACATCTCCTCTGAAACCAATGGGGCAAATTTAATGAAACTTGCCTGGGATGTTCCTTGCATGAAGCTCTACCAAGATTGTTCAAATGGTTCTGGTCCATTGCATTTCTGGTTCACTGGAGCTAAAAATAGATTTTATAAGTTGGATCTTTAAAAATCCTCTTCTCTGAAACCATAAGGCCTGGAGCTTTGATATTTGGTATGAAGCATCATCTAGTGGACCTCTACCAAGTTTGTTCAAATTATGTCCCTGAGGACAAAACTGACCCCACCCCAGGGGTCAGTTGATTTTACATAGAGTTATATAGGGAAAACTTGAAAATCTTCTTGTCAGAAACCACAAGGCCTAGAGTTAAGATATTTGGTATGTAGCATTGTCTAGTGGACCTCTACTAAGTTTGTTCAAATCATGGCCTCTGGGTGAAAAATGGCCCCACCCCGGGGGTCACTTGTTTTACATAGAGTTATATAGGAAAATCTTTAAAAAATCTTCTTGTCAGAAACCATAAGTTATAGAGCTTAGATATTTAGTGTGTAGCATTGTCTAGTGGACCTCTACCAAGTTTGTTCAAATCCTGTCCTCTGGGTCAAAAATGACCCCGCCCCAGGGGCCACTAGTTTTACATAGACTTATATAGGAAAATCTTAAAATATCTTCTTGTCAGAAACCATAAGTTATAGAGCTTAGATATTTGGTGTGTAGCATTGTCTAGTGGACCTCTACCAAGTTTGTTCAAATTCTGGCCTCTGGGTCAAAAATGACCCCGCCCCAGGGGCCACTAGTTTTACATAGAGTTATATAGGAAAATCTTAAAAAATCTTCTTGTCAGAAACCGTAAGTTATAGAGCTTAGATATTTGGTGTGTAGCATTTTCTAGTGGACCTCTACCAAGTTTGTTCAAATCCTGTCCTCTGGGTCAAAAATGGCCCCGCCCCAGGGGCCACTAGTTTTACATAGACTTATATAGGAAAATCTTAAAAAATCTTCTTGTCAGAAACCGTAAGTTATAGAGCTTAGATATTTGGTGAGTAGCATTGTCTAGTGGACCTCTACCAAGTTTGTTCAAATCCTGGCCTCTGGGTCAAAAATGGCCCCGCCCCGGGGTTACTTGTTTGACATAGAGTTATACAGGAAAAACTAAAAAATCTTCTTGTCAGAAACAAGAAGGCCTACAGTTAAGATATTTGGTATGTAGCATTGTCTAGTGGACCTCTACCAAATTTGTTCAAATCCTGGCCTCTGGGTCAAAAATGGCCCCGCCCCGGGGGTCACTTGTTTTACATAGAGTTATATAGGAAAATCTTAAAAAAATCTTCTTATCAGAAACCGTAAGTTATAGAGCTTAGATATTTGGTGTGTAGCATTGTCTAGTGGACCTCTACCAAGTTTGTTCAAATCCTGTCCTCTGGGTCAAAAATGGCCCCGCCCCAGGGGCCACTAGTTTTACATAGAGTTATATAGGAAAATCTTAAAAAATCTTCTTGTCAGAAACCGTAAGTCATAGAGCTTAGATATTTGGTGTGTAGCATTGTCTAGTGGACCTCTACCAAGTTTGTTAGAAAAATGTCCCTGGGGTCACTATTGGCCCCGACCGAGGGGTCACAAGTTTTAAATAACAATATAGAAGAAAATTTTTAAAAATCTTCTTGTCTGAAACCACAAGACCTAGAATTTTAAAATTTGGCATGAAGCAAGCTTTATCAAGCTTTTTCAAATTATTGGATTAGGTTAAAGGTCACGGAGGCTAAAAGTAGATTTATCTACTGTACCTCATAGAGCCTTCATTTATAGACCAATATCTTTGATATTCAGTATAGAGGTTCCTTGCATGGACCTCTACCCATGAATAGGGTTTGAGGTCCCTGGGTCAAAGTCAAGGTCACCATAGCTTATAATAGATATTTCTACTTTCTGTCATAGAGCCTTTATTTATTGACTGATATTTTACATATTTGGTTTGTAGGCACTTACATATTTTCAGTTAAAAAATGAAATACTGCTTAACAGCAAACCTACAGCCAAAGTACTCAGGTGAGCGATCCAGGGCCATCATGGCCCTCTTGTTTCAAATTTTTACATGTGGGCTGTGATTTTTTTATAAAAGCTGACAATATTCACTCACTGTCAGTCATTAACATGCAAATATGATGCAAATATAGGCATATTTGTCTGTAAGAAGGATTTTTATGCTCCCCGAAGGGCGAGCATATAGTTGCCACTTTGTCCGTCTGTCCGTCCCTTTCGTTCGTCCATCTGTCCGTCATAATTTTGTCCAGAGCATAACACAAAAACTGTGAGAGATATCAAGACCAAACTTCATAGGTAGTTAGATCTCATTGAGGAGCAGTGAAAGGCACAAGAGCTATAACTCTTGCTTTATTCATTTTTGAGTTATTGCCCTTTGAAATTTCTCATACTTATTTTTTGTCCGGGCATATCTCACAAAGTATAAGAGTTATCAACTTGAAACTTTATAAGTAGATAGATCTCATTGATGAGCAGTGCAGTGCACAAGAACCATAACTCTTGCTTTATTAATTTTTGAGTTATTGCCTTTTAAAATTTCTCATACTTATTTTTTGTCTGGCGCATTTCTCACAAAGTATAAGAGATATTAACATGAAACTTTATTGGTAGATAGATCTCTATGAGGAGAAGTGCAGCGTGCAAGAAACATAACTCTATTTTGCATAATTTAGGAGTTATTTCCCTTTGTTATTTTTTATACTTTAAAAAAAATACATATTAAACAATACACCCTTTTAGAATTGGCATTTATTCGGGGAGCATCCATCGGTTCTACCGAATTCTTGTTATGTCAGTGTTAGATGAATATGATCTGTACACCAATATTGAATGACTGTAAGGTTTAAGAATACAGGACCTATATTGGATTGCATGAAAAGTTCCAAATTATAATTAAGTAGCATTGTTGGTAGTTAAACCAAATTTTTGTTCTCTTCTAGCAACTGTCTTGTCTGAGCAGCAGTTATGCCATAATTGTTAAAATGCTCACTGAAAACCAAGGGTTGTTTGAGATACTATGTTAAACAGTCAGTAACAAGCAATAAAAGTGGGAGTGTTGTTATTGTATGTTTGGTAAATGTTTGACATTGGTGTCTGGCTCTGTGTTGTGTGCCCTCTGTTGTTACATACATGTATATGGTAAACAATAGTTATATACAATAACCGGGTAGTCCTGATGTTGTCAAACATATGTAGGTAAAAATGTAATGTTGACAGCCATGAAGTTTTAACAAAGTGTACATCAGTCAATAATTGCATTAGTCATTTGTATGTGAGGCTCTACCCTCAGTTACTCCATCTTATAATGAATTTATCCTATATTATTAAAATAAGCAATGATTTGAATTTTGTTTTCATTTTGAGACTAAAATGTTTTGTCTTCTTGTTGTTTGGTTAAAAATTACAGATTAGTTTCTTGACAGTTTCGCTAAATTTGACTAATAAAGCTTTATACACCAAAATAATTGCTTTTTTTGCTTAATGATCATCAAGATGCAATGTCTTATTATCTATCAGATCTGAACAGAAGTAATCACAGTAATAGTACATTGTATCAGATTATTTTGTATAGGAAACTAAGGATTGTTCACAAGATGTAAATATATTTTATATTTTCAGGAACAAGAAATGGAGAAACAACAGTTACTATCAGAGCAGGCCCGTCTTGCTGACAGAGGAGCCGCTGAGATGGTTCTTCTCTACATTAGCGCTAGCAGAGGTATGTAGATAGTGTTTCGTGACAGTGTTGCTCCATTTTCTGTCTGATAAGTTTATTGTCCTTCTGATATATATTTACAGAGTTATAGTAGGTTTATTCTATGTTTCTAAGATCAGTTCACTTTACTGCCTTGCAGGATGTGTTGGTCCAATGATTTCTGACACTATTGAGACAGGAATCTCTCTGCTTAGAGGAGGCAACATAGATGTACAGAAGGTGGGTATTTGTTTCTCACTTAATTCTTCAGTAAATAAGGTTTTGGAGTTTTAATTGTCACAACAATGTCAGTTTCTGTTTGAGTCTGAGAGTCTCCCCAAGGATGCAAGAGAATAACATATTTTTAAGATAGCCTGTCAGACTGACGGTAAAATTTTCTGAAATTAGTTTATACCAAATTTATTTTAGTTTGATTGTGTAGGAAGCTTTTTGCTTATAGACACACTCTCGAATCCATCCCTGGAACTAACCAGTACTAAGCAATGAGTGTAAAGTTTCGTGCTGAAGGAAACAATGGATTGACCCTGACTGGGTTTGAACCCGTGCGGCTAGCAATCGTTTGACTACTAGTCTGATGCGTTAACCACTCGGCCACGCCGCCACAAAAAATTTCTGAAATTAATCTGAGGAAATTACCTGTAACACTATGTCATAGTTGTACTAGAGATGTAGATAGTTACGATGTCTGTGTCATTTGTATTGGGAATAATTTCACTGATGATTACAGAGAATGTTGAAGCACTTGAAGGACAAGAAGGATGTTGGGTTCTTCACCTCTCTAGCTGGCCTGATGCAGCAGTGCAGGTTTGTTAAGTTCTGACATCTAAAATTCTATTGTTTTATTTGATTGTTCCATGTCAGAATGTTGTCTTAAGTTGGCACACACATGTCTAGGTAATGAATGTATCGGTAAATTTATCACAGTGTCAGTAATCAGTCAATATCTTAAAAGAATTTTGCATAGCAGTGAATGTTAAATATGGCTGTAAATGGTTACAAGTCACCTGGATGGAAGTCAAACTACTGATGACAATATCACTAGGTTGTTTAGTTATAGATTAAGTGTTGTTTATCCACAAACAGATTCACAATAACCAAACTGATGTCTGTTAATTGCATGACTTTGAACTCTGTCTTCTTGCTCTGAACAACATACCCTTGTGTATTCACTTACCTTTGATTGTTGCCAGTGTACTGGACCTTGATGCATTTGAGAGAACCAACAAGGCTGAAGGTTTGGGTATGAGCTCTGACTCCACACCAGGAGAGAAGAACCTTCATGATGCTGAGTTCATCTGTAAACTGTTCAGGTTCCTACAGCTCCTGTGTGAAGGTCACAATCTAGGTAACTATCAGACTACATTTTGTATGGCTGTCCAGATTCTACAGTTTACTTTATGTAGGTGTGAAAAAAGATAGAATAGACAGAATAATGAGATATTTTCTAATTTTTCCTTCTGTTTACCAGTAAGTGGTCTGTCATGCACTTCTTGCTAAAATCCCTAATTGTATCATCACTATTTATTTCCTCAGAGTTATTGTTCTTTATTCTAGCCAAAGGAATGGAATGTTTAACCTTATCTTTGTGATAGTAATTTTCAGTGATATTTCTCTATTTATCCAGAGTTTCAGAACTACCTACGTACCCAGGCTGGCAACAACACCACTGTGAACATTGTCATCAGTACAGTGGACTATCTTCTCAGATTACAGGTTAGTTTTGGAATGGTACAATATATAAACCTCAGGTTTGATAGTTGACATTACAAATCATTTTGGTGAGATTGCATAAAGCATAAGACTCTGTTTAAAAATTATGAAAATGTGAAAGTGATGCAGTAGTACTTATAGCAAATTTTAAGAGCAAGTACTAACATGATTCATGCCTTATGTTCGTTTCCAGGAATCAATCATGGACTTTTACTGGCACTACTCTGGTAAGGACTCTATTGATGCCGCAGGAAAGGAGAACTTCTGTAGGGCTATCATGGTCTCCAAACAGGTCCTTGCCACTCTCACTGAATATGTACAGGTAGGTTTGCTCAGACAGTTTCCCTTAACCTGTACAATGCTACTTAGATATGTATCTATTTAGGCACATTGCTTAGCTACACTCTTTAATTTCAGATGAGACTTACTTACTTCTCTGAGTTTAACGTTATATGTATATTCCTCAAGGTGTTATAACTCACTGGTATACTCTTACTATATCAGAAAAGTCTTCTACATGAAATTATTGTTACAGTAAACACAATACAGATACCCCTTCTTACCTGTACAGAGTCTTGTTTTGAGATTTGTCAGTAATTCCCAAAGAACTTATCCATCATGGTAAATAAAGATAACTAGACATTTTACTTCAGTAGGTACCATTTTCTATATGTATTATGTTACTATTTCCAGGGTCCTTGCTCCCAGAATCAGCTGACTCTGGCCCACAGTAGGCTATGGGATGCTGTAGGTGGATTCCTTTATATCTTTGCTCACATGCAGGAAAAACTGTCAAGGGTAGGTATTATACATCACTGTTCTGTAGACTACATAAAATAAACAGTACAGCTGTTTTGTTCCTTAGATGATTTCTTTGTTTAAAAAGTTGTATGGTGCACATTTCATTTAGACTTACTTATTAGACATCAAATGTGAAACAAGTTCTTGCAACTTAGATAAACTGTGCTAAATGACTGCTTCCTGGGTTATAACCAGTACTTGCACCAAAAATTGTGGAATGCAAAAAGTCACTGGTAGGATTTAAACCACTGACCTTTGGATCAGGAGTCTGAGGCTGTAACATGTCAACATCTACTCCTCTTGTACACTATAATGCTTTGAAAGGAACTCTGGATCTTGTCAAAGAAGAAGTGTTGTTTCATATTGCTAATTGTTTCTGTTTGTTGTACTGTAGGATGCTGAACAGTTAGAATTACTGAGAGAGTTCATGAAACTACAGAAAGAGATGATGATTTATTGCTGTTTCTATTTCTTGTATTGTAGGATGCTGAACAGTTAGAATTACTGAGAGAGTTCATGAAACTACAGAAAGAGATGATGATTATGTTACTGTCCATGTTGGAAGGTACGCTGTAATGTCTTCTTCCTAATTAGGAGAAAAACTAGACTAGAAATTGCCTTACTGAGAAAAGAAATTTGTAAAAAAAATATAAAAAAATATAAACCAGTTTTTCAACTAAACTGAATATACTGTCAATTTTTTATTTCACAATTTTCTTAGAAGTATGCAAAAAAACAGTGAGAGAAATATTCATTAAGGCAATTACTGCAGATTTTTGTGAAATTACTCAAAAACTGTAAAGAGAAAATGGCATTGCTTTCAAGAATTGCTTTTGTAAACATCACTGGATCATGCTGATATAATGACGGATATAACTTTACAGGAAATGTGATGAATGGACCTATTGGAAAACAGATGGTAGACACACTGGTTGAGTCTTCCAGCAATGTAGAGGTGTGTATATCATATCATCTATACACACAATTACACAATATTCTGAAATACATAAGATATTCTAGGGAAAAACATATGTACAAAATGGGATAAAAAAATTGCAATAGAATGAAATTTTAGGGTATAATCAATCATTGGTCCCTTCAGTGACTTTCAGTCCCTATTCAAGAAAGATGCCATGCAGTGAAATGCAGATGAAATGTAATTCTTTTAAAAAAAATATCAGGTTTTTTGCATATTTTAAGAAGTCACATTTCCAGTGCTTTTGTTTTTTTTCATAGCTTGTAAGAAGCCAGTAGGAAGAGTAATTTGTTCTTTGTTAAGTTACTGCAGGCAGACATAAGAGAAAGGCAAGAAAATCCTGGCATTTGCTTTCATCATGTCTATGGAATGTTATATATTCTATGGTTATATGTACACAGATATGATATGCCAAATATTTAGACTATTTCAATGATACTTTTCAGATGATCCTCAAGTTCTTTGATATTTTCCTCAAGATGAAGGACCTCACCACCTCGGAAGCCTTCCTGGTAAGTACACACTGTCTTTTATTTCTTCTATCAGTATGTTTATCAATAAACAGGTATTTAAACTATATATGGAAATAGGATTGTTGCTATCAAGAATTTGATATTTATTCTAATTTTTCAGAGTTTTTACCAAGGACAGAGTAGAACTGAAACCTGTGTCAGTTTCACATAGGCTAACTGTAGAAAGTAACTCGTGCAGTTTTTCTAAGATTAATTCTCCTGTATGAATCATTTTAACTCGTAAGCTCTTGAATTCAATATGATGAAAAGAGATATACAGATTTGAATGTCAGTTCTGTCAAATAAGTTAGGAAAAACAAGACAAAAGTACAAATAGAAAGACATGTTGTCTATGGCATTTATAGTTTTTCTGTCCAGTAGTGGAATTCTGTGAGGAAGAGTCATTACTATCAGAATGTAATTGGGTTTCTTTGAACAGTTTGGCACATTAACATTTAATACTGTTGAGAACTTTTCTAATGTTCCTTTAACTAAGAGAAATAAAACCTTCCATTTTGTGTCTTAAGTTGATTGGCTAAGGTCTGAAAGACAAAGGTTTAGAATTAGCCTAAATGTCTGTTAAAGTAAATTGTTAGTATTTTAGAACTGTTTAACTGTATGGTTTGATTTCTGATGTTAAAGGAAGATATATTTAGAATGATTACTACTGTATATGTATGTAGAGAGTGACATTGTGAAACAAGTGTTAGGAGATTTTTTATGCTGTTGATAGTTTTACCTTTCATTTTGTAAGTACCCATACCAAGTTATTAAACTGTTTCAACAATATTTACTGCTGCTATGTAGGAATTTGATACAAACAAGGATGGGTATATATCTGCCAAAGAGTTTCGTCGAGCCATGGAGGCACAGAAGATGTATTCACGGTCGGTTTATTGCCTATACTGTGTAGCACACACGACCATGACCTTTGTAGTGTAGTCACTATTATTGCTAACCATGCACTCTTGTATGTAAAACATTGTTCAGGCATCAATCTGTAACATGTTGTCACTTGTTGTCGAGAAACGGTTTAACCGTACGTTATCTGTCCTTCTAGTAAACAAAAGCTGTTCAGTCAGTGTATCAGTGATTTGTATGCTTGAACATTGTAACAGTGCTGTAACGTTTTCTTGAATATGGGGACAGTTTTTTACTGCTATCTTACAGTTTTTCAGTTCATTATAAAATTTTCTGTCTTTTCAATGCCATAGGGGACAAAAAAGCAGTTCAAAAACAGTTAAGAGATAGCAGTAGAAAATTCTTGTGTACTGTATTTTGTCAGCTTGCTTTATAAAATGCTGTATCGCAGTATAGTGGAGGTATAGGGTTCAAGCTTCTATGTTATGGCTTTGGCTCTGAAGTTGATAAAATACAACCTTGCTTCATAACAGCAGCATCTTTTCTTCCAGCCATGTTTGATTATTTGGATTTCTAAAGCCAACCCAGGCATATTTCCCTTTTTACTTCCTTAAGATGTTCGTTGGATTTTGGAATTGCTTAAAAAAAAAACAAAAAAAAAACACAAGGTTAATATAAGTAGATTCATTAGTTTTTTCAACATCACTTGTTTTCATAATAGAAAAGGCACTTCCAACATTTTATTTGTTATAGTTCCTCTGAATGAAAACACTTCAGTAAGAAATCAACCATAGCAGAGGAATAGGATTTCTAGTAACTTTCTTATATATATCAATGTCAATTGTATTGCATGCATGCACAGTAAGTAACAATAAGTAAATGTGTACATGTATATCGTGTAATGTATGTGGTTGTACTTTTCATGATAGGAATTTGACGCCAATAAAGATGGCTGTATCTCCACTAAGGAATTCAGAAATGCCCTTCAGGCTCAAAAAAATGTCTTCACACAGTAAGTTCCCAACAGCATATTAATACAACTTATATCTAATTTCCAGATGTGGCCATGTTTTGCCCCCTCTAATGCCCTTCAACAGTTTCTGTGTGGGATTAATAAAAAAATTGAAATCTGATACTCAAAAATGACCAAACCCTGAATGCATTTAACTGCCAAAAGAATTAATAAGATGAATAAAAGTTATCTTAAACATAACAGGTTCCCCTTTGTGTTACTGTGAAAAACTAATTTGTTTTCTCTATATGGGTCTCTTCTTTCTGAATTAATGGTCAAAAACTCAGAGTTTTCTCTAACTCTCTACTAATCATATGCCATTTCTTTGTGATTCAAGGGAGATAATCAGTAGCAAGTCAGCCAGCAGCATAACTATATCTCTTTCTTTCAGCCATGCATGCTTTGAGTTTTGACAAACAATCTTTTCATCTGCAAAACTAGAAAGTATTTCTTGTATGTTAGCTATCTCAACAGCCAACAACAGCTGATATCTATATGATGGTCCGACTTGGAGACAATCAGTTTCTATATACTATTTACTATAATGTTTCTGCTCTGTACATTTTCCATTAGGAATTTGACACAAATAAAGATGGATGTATTTCCCATAAGGAGTTTAAAAATGCTCTTGATAGTCAAAAACTCTACACTGCGTAAGTTTTCTCATCAAAAGCCATTGACTCATGACCAGATCAGTTTATTAAGATATGTAAATATTATTCAAAATATTGAACTTCTAAAAGAAATTGTAGTTAAAACCTGCATGGAAGATCATTCCATTATCCCCCTGCCCCACTCCCCACCACAACAGAAGCATTAGAATTTTTCACCTGTCATTACTCCACTGAAAGTTGTCAAAAGTAACAATCATACGAGCCTGTTCTCTTCAAAGATACCAGCTATATTTTTAAACAACATAAAAACTCACTGTTTTATCAAGAAATTTGATAATATCAACTTTTTGCAATTCTGAGAGCATTTGGTAGAATTTTCTTTTTCTGAAAAAAAGCAAACTAAACATTTATGGTCATGAGTCAAGTGGTTTTAATCTTGCTGTCTTTTTTGTTTCACTATTCTAGCTTTTGCTTTAATCTTTAGTAGGCCTGTCATTACTAGAGCTTTTTACTTTGCTTTGTTCTCTTTTTTTTTGTCTTCTTCAGCTAATCTTTTCTGACTGTTTGGATTTTTACACTCACATAATCCCTACACATTATCCCTACAAGTTCACTTACATTGTATTTTAGCAAGAAAAGTTCTTTATCCTATACTTTTTGTTCCTCATACTAGAGTTGGGAATCAGCCAGATAAATTTTGTTCCTCATACTAGAGTTGGCAATCAGCCAGATATTTCGTTACTCATACTAGGGTTAGGAATCAGCCAGATATTTTGTTCCTCATACTAGAGTTGGCAATCAGCCAGATATTTTGTTCCTCATACTAGAGTTGGCAATCAGCCAGATATTTTGTTCCTCATACTAGAGTTGGCAATCAGCCAGATATTTTGTTCCTCATACTAGAGTTGGGAATCAGCCAGATATTTTGTTCCTTATACTAGAGTTGGGAATCAGCCAGATATTTTGTTCCTCATACTAGAGCTGGGAATCAGCCAGATATTTTGTTCCTCATACTGTACTAGGGTTGGGAATCAGCCAGATATTTTGTTCCTCATACTAAGGTTGGGAATCAGTCAGATATATTTCTGTTGATTAATCAGACCTTTAAGCTGACTGATGTGTTATTATCTTTGCTTGCAACTCATATGGAATTAAGGAATAAAAAGTGGTTTGTTTTGTTTTTAAAATGGAAAACAGTTTTATCCAAAAAACAAACTTACAGGTATTAAGAACATTTCTCAGTTGCACATTTAAATGTATCCTTTCACATTTTATTAGTAGTACAGGTAGCAGCTTAACTTTATAAATGGCCAATAAGTTGATTGGTGAAAAATCTTGATTGATCACTGATTACAAGTGTCTGCATTCTCAATTAATCCGCAAAATGATTAATCAGAAAAACACGTATGTTAAGTTGGGATAAAAATGTTACATAAGATCATCAAGAATAAATGTTATAAGTTTAATAGGAGTAAATTTTATAAGTTTTATAGGAGTAAATGTTATAAGTTTAATAGGAGTAAATGTATGGATTTTGGCAGTTTGAATATTTTTCCAAAAAGTGATATCTTATACCTAAATTTGATCTTTGTCCCAGAAAGTTTCCATCACTCACATTGTGAAAACATAACAAACTATTCCATGTAACTTTTATCCAGAAATATAGTAGAAATGCATGTATCTAACATAGAGCCCATGGAAATGTGTTTGTCCCCTGCATGAATTGTTTATGCAGAAAAATATAAAGTGGTAAACAAAATTTATATGTGCTTTCTTTGTTAAATAAAGTATAAACTGTTGAAAGAATTGCTTTACCCATTTAGAAAATGTGTGTTAAGGGGCTGGATAATCTTTTATTTCTTACACTTGATCTTTTTACCTTACAAGATATATTTTATAAGAAATACCGTAAATAAGGTTCTCATCAATACTTCAAGCTGTATTTTGTTTGAAAAAAATTCGTTAAATTGTTGTTTTCACATTCCTGCAATTCATTTGGATCTGATGTATAAGCTGATTTATTTCATTTTATTTAATCTACATTTATAAATGCTATATTAAACAAGTTATGCTTTACATAGATTACTGTGATTTTGATTTCTGATGGTGTAAAACATCATAACTTGAGTTTCAGATCATGTTTTTAACCATACATTCAAGGTAGACATGATTCCAGTCAATGACTGCTGTTTTTACTGTTATCATGTGATGTTACCTTTATCTAGGGAAGAGAATGACTGTTGTTTTTACTCTTGTTCATTATCATGTGATGTTACCTTTGTCTAGGGAAGAGATAGAATATATCATGATGTGTGTAGATGCCAACCAGGACGGTAAAGTCGACTTCAACGAGTTCACCGACAGGTTCCATAACCCTGCTAAGGATATCGGCTTTACAATGGCGGTACTACTCACCAACTTATCGGAACATATGCCAAATGATCCAAGGTACTTTGTAATTATGGAAATATTTAATATGATATTATAATGTTGAAATAAAAGTTTGACGTGTAAGCCATGACATTTTCATTCTCCTTAGCATTTACTACTTAATTTGCTTTTGGGCATCTATAAAATAAGAAGAAAAAAATGTTTTCCTGATGTTAGAAGGCCAGAATTTTCCTCACATAATATTCTGTTTTGTATCATATAGAGACTTAGTAGAATATTTTGTTGCTACGTATTCATGGTAGGGAGTAGGACAGATGATGTGCCCATGTCTGCAGTGTTGTTCAAATGTACTTTCAGTTTTAAATTAATGATGCTGTTTAAAGTGTAAATCCAAAGAACATATTGAAGAAAGTTGGTTATTTTCATGATTTAGACTAGAGAGATTCCTGGAGAAGGCCCGTTGTGTGTTGGACTACTTCCAGCCATTCCTAGGTAGAATTGAGATTCTGGGTGGAGCTAACAGGATAGAGAGAGTATACTTTGAGATCAAGCAGTCACACATTGACCAGTGGGAGAAACCTCAGATCAAGGTAAGATCGCTTTAGTGAAATTTACCTGTAAGCAGTATATAGTATTTCTAAAGAATGTTTTGAGATAAGGGACAATCATCCATTTACAAGGAACTTCTGGCTAAAGATGGCCACAGATGGTTTCTTAACAAGCAGTGGGACTGTTTAATACACCTGCAGTGTCATCCCAGCTGCTGTAGACTTTGAGAGTCTGTTTAAACCATTTTATTACTTTATAGTATAGCATTAACATTACAAAAACTTTGTTATATATTGGACCATTCAATCAATTTTCAGGAATCTAAGAGGTCCTTCTTGCACAGTGTGGTAAATGAAGGTGGAGACAAGGAAAAACTTGAGAGCTTTGTTAACTTCTGTGAGGACACCATCTTTGAGGTTTGTTATTCATTTTTGCATCATATTACATATAAGTAACTAAAATTGTTTGTGTTGATTACCATAGCAAGTTTTTCCTAGTTTATTTCGGTTGAGACACCATCAGAGTATGAAAGAGTAAACACTTTTATTTTTACTTTTGTGCCTATTTGTATAATGTAAAGCTAGATAGACTGTTTGTTTGACATTAGCTATTTTGGAAAATAACACATTCTGGGTTACTCTGTTATGAAGAAATTAGTTACTAAGTACACAAATTATATTAACAATATTTATGTATTTTTACAGATGCAACATGCCACTAGTATAAGTGCAGAGGAACAAAGAATAGCAGCTCTTAGAAGTGGTAACCTCGGAGATGCTAGAGGAGGGTGGGTGTCATGTTTTTTTCTTGTACAAAAAATACAGACATTTCACAACCATTCCTCTTTTTTCTGGTCTCAGTTAAAAAATAAGTAATAGTTTTTATTTTGATTATTAGGAAAATTGTAATTTTAAACTAAATAGTCATTTAACCTCAATATAGACTAGAATGAAGGAGACTTTCTTATTTTATGGAGAGTAGGTCAAGTTCTATAGACAAGCTGTTGACTGAATCAGTTTTTTTTTTAACCTTTTTCAGTGTTCTTGAACCAGTGAAGATGGGATACAATTTTATCAAGGATGGATTTGGATCATTTTTGTCTCTGTTCACGATGTCCAATTTACGTACATCGTACAGAACATTCCGCAAGATGACGTACTGGCAACTGTTTGTAGCTTTCCTAAAGCTCAACTTCAGACTTGCCTTCCTGTTACTGACTGTCCTCTTCCATATTGTTTGGTGAGTTCTCAGTTTTGTGAAATATATGTTTGAAACTCAGCTGCTAAATGAAAATCCTAGTCTGTGTTTGAAAAACTTTTCTACAAGGCAGTTTTGAAAAAACTATGTTGTAGTTGTTACTGATGTTAGCAATGAACTAAAAGAAAGTCAATTTGTATATTACAGGACACTTGGTAGATTTATAGTTAATATGATGATGGGTGAGCAGGTTGAGGAGGGGGTTGGTGAAGTTCCTGTTGGGCCCCTGGCCCTGCCTGGCCCACCGACCCCTGGAGAGGTACAGAAACCTCTTGTGGCCCCAGTGGAGTTAGAAACTGCTGATCCTGTCATCAATATAGCTTTCGGAGTGGCCATAACAAAACAAGAAAAGGAAGAGGGTGCAACGTAAGCTATTTTAATTTGCAACATTACTTGTTAACAAAGTCTTAAATAGGTTTCAGTTTTATTGTGGAAATACTGTTCTGTCCGCTAGCTATTCAAATCATCATGCTTTTTAGCTCACCTGAGCATAATGTCCTCCAGGTGAGCTATTGGGATCACCCTGTGTCTAATGTCAGTAGCGTATTGTGTCGGCAGCATTTTTCTAATGAAATAGCAACATGTTTTTCAATGGCAATAATTAAAACAAATTGCAACTACCGTTGCAGATGTGACATTTGCACAGTCATGGCATTGCATAAGTATGTATTCATACAATGAAAAATTGCTTCATTTTGTAGATTAGCAAAGAATGAAACTTAGCTACTTTGTCTTATCATTGTATTTAGGAAATGATGTTTACCTTTCACTGTTACAGAATCACACTTGCGGACACTAAGCCGCCTCTGTCTGCCCAATCTAGCATGGACAAGAGTGATGATATATCCACACCAGATCACTATGTAGAACAGTCTACAGCCAGTACCACTCTTCCTGCTACAAAACAGGTAGGATGATAGATGTCTCTGTAGTACCAAAAAATTCCTCCCTAATAGTACATGTACATGTACATTTACAAATAGCAACTGATGTACTGCTACAGTCATGCAGTACTTAGTAGCATTTGCATACTTCTCCAAACAAAATTAGATTGTAAAGTAGGATGTAGAATTTTGTTTGATGCAATTTTCCACATGATTTTAAGTCTTTCAACATTAAGGCTTTCTTTGATCAGGATTGGTCTAATACAGTTCTTTGTGACATAAAGATAGCAGTTCAAAAATATAGAAATATTTTCTTTGATAATAGAGCATTGACATTTCCATATGATACTTTTATAATTATAACATTTTAATATATAGTATAAAACTGACAAATCTCTGTATATACAAGTTTAATGAGACCACTGTCTGTTTTATCTTACTACAGACAGACAAGCTACCAGAGCCAGAAACCAGCATGCAGACTCCATATATGGTTCCACAAATGTATGTATAAACTCAGATATTTTAATCATCTGAAGAAAATATACATATATATATGAACAGTTCAAGCATTGTACTATAACTAACTTTTCTGAGACAGTTGACTTGAGTTTACTGACTTGAGTTTAAATCTTTCCTCTTACCCTGCTTGAGATAATCGTCTGCCGTTATGAACGGCGCAGGCCAAGATCAGCCTGCACTTTTCACCATTCAGTCAGTCAGTTTTCGATAAGCACCCCTATAAACAAAAGGTTCTGTCCAGATTGAAAGATGGACTAGCCCATTTTAGATATTTAGCTGGTAAGGGTTTAGCTTCCAGACTAGACCTAAAATATTTTAACTATTGAAAGAGTTATACATACATACATGTTTGACAGTATTCAAAGAACTTCTGGATGATTTTATTCAAGTTTATAAGTTAAAACATTCATAAACTTAAAAAAGAAACCTTTTAGCAACATTTGCGTGTTTCTAATGAAATCATGTATAGCATGAATTACCCATTTCTAATAAAATTTGATTGCTATTGGTTACAGTGGGCCTGTGCCTCCGACTCCTGGGATAGGTCAGCCCAGTGTTGAAGCAGAAGACGAAGTGCCGTATGAAACGAAGAGCTTTGACTATGGGAAATACATCCTGGTATGTTCATTTATATATTTTAATGACAACTTCTTAAATGCTTGGAATTCTTGTATTATGGGTTGTTAGAGGTCATTGATTGTTCTTAAGATGCTAATTTCTTGGGATAGCCATTTTTGAATGATTGCCAAGTTTTTGTTTTCTAATTTGATATATGTCTGTATTGTAGTTGTCAAAGCTTTTAATTTTTAAGGTGTTGTGATTTCATTGTACAAAAAAGGGTTGATCAGAGTTTTTATTTAAGTTGGATATGTAAACTATTTTCTTTTATACATGTACTCTGCGTATGAATTTTGAAAGAAGATTATTTTTACTCTCAGGTTTATTCAAGTTGATTTCTGATCATTCTAAGGTTACTATGCTTTGCTACTTGGATTGCCATAATTTATTAGACAGTTCAGGCTTTTAAAGAAATTAAGGTCAATTGTAAAAAATTTATATTCACCACTTGCTGAGCATAATTGTTTCAGTATATCTCTATGTGTTCACAAAAATTAAACCTGGAATTGATATTAATGTATACTTAAGGTTTTTGTGTTCAGTTCTTGATGTGTATATTTTATCTTACACTTGATTTAAGATTTCAGTTTACTTGGGCTTTATGACTGAAATCTTTTCATTGTTTTTTGGTTGCGAAAACCTTTAATTTTTCCTTTATGGTGATATGGTTAAGGTCATTGACTTAATATCTCACTGATGAGAAGTCATGGGTTTGAGCCCAGCTATCAGCCATAAACAGTTTACATGAGAAAGTTGGCAGTTTCCATTTTGGTCCAGTACTAGTTCTTCCCAACAACCTTGCCTTCCTGGTATGACTTACTGTTTGTAGGTTAATAAAGTTCCCTAGCTGAAAAAAAATTAATTCAAGAACTGGACTGGAATGCAAGAATTCTTACTTTGACAATCTTAACACTTTCTAGATAGTTCTTAATGTTTAACATTTTTGAATATTTGTAACTTCATTACTGATGCATAACCCTAGATGTAATACTAGCTTTTCCTGTGTTGTTTTTTTAAATTTTCCTGTGTTACTATTAACTTTAATTTTAAATTTCCTGAAGTTTTAATTTCATTTTTTCAGATATTTATTTATTAGCTTTTAGTTGTTGATTTGACCTTTTTATTATGTTTTAAGTTTCTTGAGTTAGATATATATTTTTACATCTGTATGGAGAATGTTAAATATTTCCGCTTTAAGTAGATAGCGTGAAGTACATTGTATGTAGTTACTGGATGTGCTGCTTTACATGTTGTTCAACCTTCTCTTATTTTCAGCGGACGTTGAAGAGTATAGGGGTAAAAATAATATGTATTTGGAAACAAGCAGCCTTAACACACACACTCCTTCCTACACGTTTACATGAAAACCATGCTGCTTATGCAGTCTGTGCCTTATTACCATTGCCCCAGCATGAGGGATAAAAGTTTGAAAGATGTGTAAACATTCTTCAGTGTCACTCTTTTATCCCTCAGAATATGTGAGCCCTAATATTATAACTGCACCTTAAAACGTTTCTTTGTACACAAGAGATGTGTTGACCTCATCATTGTTATTCATTAATACATTACATCCAATATAACAAAAGAGAAGCTAAAAATAGAATGACATCATATGCAATAAATAGCTTTGTACCTACACTAAATAAAACTAAACAAATCCTATATCAGTGGAAGTGTTGCTTAAAGTCAGACTGTCACAAACTCTTACCTTATATCATTGCTTACTCAAATAATGTTTTGCCTTTACCTCTGATTTTCAGATGACTTTAGAAGCAGTGAAGAAACAAATTGTGCAGAACTATTTTGATATTATCTAAAACAAATTAGTGGGCTTGCTTGATTTATTCAGTCAGTTGATTAATTGCCTTACTTGCTAAATTTTTTAGTATCAGTAATTGCTGCACTGAAATTGAATGATCCCATACCAGTTTGGACTGAAATGTGGCCCCAAGTTCTCTCCCCTCTTATGAGTTGCAGTTTTCTTTTCACAGTTTTGTTGGTTGCATTGAATTCATCAAGCATTTCATAAGTCATAACCCTTTGGCTAAGGTATTTGCAGTTATATATATTGACTCTTTGAAGTATTCTTTTAATTATATCTTGATTAAAGATTATAGAACTGTTTTGTAAAACTTGTTAGAATACAGGTCTTCTGATTTTACATATCATTTCTATTGCTGCTTAATGTCTGTTATTGGAACTACCAGGCTAAAAAAAAACACCTTTCAGAAGAAAAGTGGTCAGAACTTGTTTCTTTGGAGAATATATTAATTTCATGAAACAATTTTTTTCCTTTGAAATATAAGAATTTTCCAGTTAGTCATATCAACAACCAGAACAAATAGTTACCTGTTCTACCCATTGTTGCTATGTTACTTCCTTGAAAGTTTTTTATGGCACCAGCTGCAAGTTGTTCTTCGGCATGCTTTATAAAGTACACCATCATTAAGGAATGATTATAAACTTTGCTGTAAACATTATAGTTTGTCATAATATTGGTGATTAAACTTGCCCTGAAGATCATTATGTACTATTCACAGATGAATGTCTGAGATGTGCTGATCTAAGGAGGAGAGTTGATTTTATATTTGGCAAAGATTTACATTTCGAGAGATGAATGCTAAACTGCTTTCTGCTTCCTTATTTTGTAGCACTCGGAACTCTTACACATTCACCCTTGGATTTTGTTTCAACTATTGCTTGCATGTCATTAGTTTTGCTTACAGTTATACATGATAGATAATTATACATCAGTACAGTAGGATACTGTATTTGCAACAAAGTCAAAGTAGAATTGCTATTTATTTGTGTCAGTTGTTGTATGTTTTATTGTCAAACTAAGAGCAGTGCTGGTGTTCTTATTTATGCAAAGTAGATTTGATATTTGTGTCAATTGTTGTATGTTTTACTGTCAAACTTAGAGCAATCCCGGTGTTCTCACCTTGTATAATATAAAACACTGGTTGTTAGAATAGTTTGAACCCTGCCTCTGTTTTTATTATTTTGTCTGTTTCAGTACTGGAAGTTCTCATTGTAAACTGTATATTTCAGAGTTTGTTTGCACGTAACTTCTACAACTTCAAGTACCTGGCTCTGCTGCTGGCTTTCTTGATTAACTTCATGCTACTCTTCTACAAGGTAATGGTCCATCCTGTTTGAAAGGGGCCACATGGTCCCTCTTATTTCTTTTAACAGTTTTTGCCTTAATTTTTGGTGTACTGAATTGCATAAAATTTTATTGTCAATTCATTTTGTCTATCCAAATTTAACATTTTATGTATTTTAGCATCAACATTCATGGCAGTTTATATATGAAATTTACACCATTACATTACGTAGATAAGTGGTAGAGTATAATAATATCAGTGACAGAATTTCAGAAGAATGTCTTGTAGTTTCTGTGAGCATTTAATCACAGTTATGGTGGCCAACATTTTTCAACTGTAATAACTTCTACAATCTTTCAGGTTTCGAGAATAATGGGCGATGAAGCCGCAACCGAAATCGATGAAGCTGTGAACATGACCGAACCTGCTGACGAGGAAGAAGAAGATGTAGAAGAGTTTGTTTCGATGTCAGAATCCAGCTATTACTTTGAGTACATCCTCCGCAGTCTTGCCATCTGCCATTCACTTGCCGCGTTTTCCATGTTGGTTGCTTACTACTGCCTTAAAGTGCCTCTTGTGATATTTAAACGCGAGAAGGAGATTGCCCGAAAACTGGAATTTGATGGTTTGTGGATTGTAGAACAACCTGGGGAAGATGACCTGAAGTCGCAGTGGGATAAACTTGTACTAAGTACCTCATCATTCCCTGATAGCTACTGGGACAAATTTGTCAAGAAAAAGGTACAGGAATGTAATATGTCACGGTTTGTTTAGATTTCCAGTTCCACACACAACAATCTCTGTTAACATAATATTTGAATTTAGCTACCGGTAAGTTATCTCAGTCAGATATGACATTTTAACCCTTTACTCCATAGATACGTGTTTTAACGCATATGCGACCAGTGCAGATCCAGATCAGCCTGCACATCCGTGCAGTCTGATCAGGATCTCCACTGTTCGCTTTTATATCCATAAAAGTATTTCTGACTGAAAAGCGAACAGTGGAGATCCAGATCAGACTGCACGGATGTGCAGGCTGATCTGGATCTGCGCTGGTCGCATATGCGATTTAACACTTAACCATGTGGTAAAGGGTTAAATGCAAAATTTTGTCCTTAATCTTTTTTGTCTTTAAGTAACTGTTTACAGTAAATAACTGTGATTGATTTTAGGTGCGTAATCGCTATGCGGAACAGTATGAGTACGAGGCAATAAGTAACCTACTCGGCATGGAGAAGAGTGATACAATCACCATAGACAAGGATGAGGGCAGTGGAGTCTTCAAGTAGTAAGTTTTTGCAAATTTTGTCATACCTGCTCCTGGTCTAGACATCAAGGTTTTTGCTCGTCATGGTAAATTTCACACAAGCCATATTGGTTAGACATTAGAAGCAGAATGAAAGGAAAAAAAAAACAATAAAAAACCCCAAACATTTCTTCAGTTGTCTGAACCTGCATGTATGGAGGAAGCTAAATCTGGTATTACTGTGAAGCTACATGCATCTTCTTTTAGCAAACATTTCAAGGCTTTCTCATATAAATAGTATAACTACTATGTATATCCTTGTTTTGTGTGTGGTTACGCAATATTCCATATTTAACAAGAGAAGAAGTTGCTATTTAATCCACATGTTTTATTTGCAGTTTGAGCACAGTAGATTGGCAGTACCAGATCTGGAAATGGGGAGTTATCTTTACCGACAATGTAAGTTTTGGTCGTTGACCTCTCATTAACAGTAAAGGTCTAGGGTAAATTCAGGGTAAATTCTTTAGAAAAATCAAAAGAACCAGTCAAACAACAGATAGAATTGAAAGGACGCCATCAGTAGTTAAGGTTGGCCTTAAATTTCGGAGTGCTTCAAAATGGGTGTATTTTTTAATGTTAACTTTCTGAATTCTAAGATAAAAATGAGGTATGAAATTTAAAAAAAAAATATGTCCAAGGACCAATATTTGTGCTATAAAAAACTTATGCTATAAAAATCTAGGTGTTTAAATGGTTTTGTATTTCATTTCAGTCTTTCCTGTACATAGCCTGGTACTTCACATGGTCTTGCCTAGGTAACTTGAACTATTTCTTCTTTGCTGCTCACTTGTTGGATGTCGCTGTCAGCTTCAACACACTGAGAACCATCTTACAGTCTGTCACACACAACGGTAAACAGGTGAGAACTGTTGGGCAGATAGAAATTCCAAAATCATGCAAATGAACCTAAATCTATTTGAACCTAATTAGTTTTCCTTTGACATTATGTACAGCCACTTAAGGATAAGCTTAACTGCACTCATTATAAGTTTGTTAAAAAATTTGAGACCAGAAGTTGCATGGATGCTTTTAATGATAGGCAAAAGGCTTAGAATTGTTTTTGTTTCCATTTTAAGTTCAGTTCCTAGTTATGTCTTGTACTTTTTTCTAGTGCAAAGTTTAAAGTAACATTGTTGGTTGTGTTTCAGCTTGTGTTGACTGTGATGCTACTCAGCATCATTGTGTACATCTACACTGTGATAGCCTTCAACTTCTTCCGCAAGTTCTACATCAAAGAGGAGGATGGTGCTGTCGACTATAAGTGCCATGATATGTTAACAGTAAGTCATATGGTCTTCTAAGTACATTGGTACTTGGTCTAGATTTTCCTTTTTTAATGAGATACATTTCTCTGCAGAAAGCATGGCTCGTTTTCTGTGTTTATTTGAATATACGAAATTCTCAGTCTTGAAGGGACATGCCCTGCAATCGGCCAATGATAAACTACATGTCTATTTTATTGATTCATTCTCTATTAAAATTGTAAATAAAAAGATGAATTATGTCCTTAGTGCATTTAGATGTTTAGAAAGTGTTCATTTAGAACTAGAGGCTGTCCATTCAAAACTGGTACAACAGATCTCTGTATAAAGACTGATATTATTGTATTTAGTTTACCTATTGTACTGAGTTCATTTACTGACACTTTAAGTTTTCAATAGTATTCACATTGACATCATTTAAAGAAAATGGTCTACTAAGACTTTTAGCGAATGTCTCTTTAAACTGATTTTTTTTTTCAGTAAAGCTCAAACTTAAGAATTAAAAAAGGGCAAATTTTGTTTGGAGAAAAGAAGATTTATAAGATTAGATGGGTTTTGAAATGGTATTAGAAAATTACATGACTACTCAATTAATTTTCCTGCTATTCAAGCCTTGATGTAAATTTTGTTTGAAAGGTTTTACAACGTATGTTGGGTACATTCAGTGTTGTGTGTATATTTCTATGTTTTATATATATTCTAGTGTTTTGTGTACCACTTACACACTGGTGTAAGAGCTGGAGGTGGTATCGGAGATGAGATTGAACCTGCTGATGGTGACCCCTACGAGATCTACAGAATTCTGTTTGATATCAGTTTCTTCTTCTTCGTCATAGTTATACTGCTGGCCATTATTCAGGGTTAGTAACTTGCCTCTAATAATACAATATATCTAGTCAGGGTTTGTAACTTGCCTCTAATAATACAATATATCTAGTCAGGGTTAGTAACTTGCCTCTAATAATACAATATATCTAGTCAACAGTAACATTCACAATAGATTCTGTTTTTCTGTGTTAATATGTGTCTTTATTTTTTGCAGTTTATAAAACTTCGAATCATAACTTTTTATTCTGTTCCTATAGAAAATGTTTGAGAATGCGTGTGTGTGTTAAGGAAATTTAGGCATTGGCAGAGAAAGGTCATCATTCAATCAGCAGCCTGTCACATCATATTTCAGATAGTTAATAAAATGATAGCCTATAAAACTAGGTAGAGTACTTTTATTAAATTTCAATTTTGTTTATATTTTTCCTACTTCAGGTTTGATTATTGATGCATTTGGTGAGTTGAGAGATCAGTTAGAGCAGGTGAAGGAGGACATGGAGGTAAGATGGTAGTTCTTTACAATAATACCTTACAGCTCTTGGCTGTGCACATCCACAGTCTGCATTGAACAGGTTCTGTTGCCAACTCTTTTATTATGAAAATATTGGTAGTCTCTAACAAAGAAAGGAGTTGTGGTGATTTGATGGAGATTGTTGTTTGATGCAAGTATAAAAGACATGGATGTAAAACTTAAGCTTTCAGCCATTTTGATCAGTTGTTTCTTATAAATGCACAAAGAAATATCTTCAGGGCTATAGTACTAATGGACTGATAAACACATTTGAAAACGTAGATGATAACTTTGATTTTTTTAATTTCCAGTCGAAATGTTTCATCTGTGGTATAGGCAAGGAGTATTTTGACAAAGTGCCGCATGGGTTTGAGACTCATGTACAGAATGAACACAACTTTGCCAACTACATGTAAGTACACAGTTGTTTGCGTACACTCATTACTTTCATTTTAAGAAATTTGATGTCTATAAGTGGTGAGG
This sequence comes from Cyclina sinensis, assembly GCA_012932295.1. Classification (NCBI taxonomy): domain Eukaryota; kingdom Metazoa; phylum Mollusca; class Bivalvia; order Venerida; family Veneridae; genus Cyclina; species Cyclina sinensis. The sequence goes on from JAAONU010000011.1 coordinate 3,694,847, forward strand.
TATAGGTTAGTTTTTGAAAAACTTACTTATTCAACTTGGAGTGGGAAACAAGTTCTTGCAACTTGAATGAATACTGCTTAAAGTCTGCTTCCTGGGTTCTCACTAGTTTTTGTGCCATAAGTGATGAATTTGGAAAGCCACTCGAGATGTCCACTCTCGGTGGGATACAAACCAGTGACCTCTGGATCAGGAGTTGGGTGCTCAACACCTCAGTCTCAGCCCCTCAAGGTACAATGTTTTCTCAAGCTTGTGGCTTTTTTCCTTTGTCCATTTTGCTGCTTTGCATTCAAAAGTGGTAAAAAGTGACTTGTCACCCTTCATGAACAATTTCATAAATAATTTGCTATCTTAAAAAACCAATGACAAACCCATTGGGAAAACATACAATTCTCTTTGCTTAATAGCAGTTATGGTAATGTTAAGTAAATACAGTTTTGATATTCTGGATGAGAACAAAAGTTGACAGCTGCTACATTGAGAATTGATTGAGGCAGTCAACTGAACAGAGATTGGTCTGTCACACAAGCTGCTGATTTCTGTCCGATTGTAAACTTGATAACTGTTCCTCAATCATACATACCATAGCTGTCAAGACTTCTGTGATAAACCAGTCGCATACAGGGCTGTTTTGGTGCTAGGTTGAAACTACAGGCTGGTACAAGTGTAGCATCAGGTGTCATACCTTAGGACAGTTCCTTATCCCTGGTTGATTCTAGGTTTCCTTGAGTTGTTGAGGGTATTGGTTGAGGGTGCTGGATTTATTGTCAAGAATTTGTTAGTTCAAGTCCCAATATAAATGAGTGGCCTTCTGTATTTCACAATACAACTGGGGTACAAGTACTTGTTCAACTCATGAAACAGACATTGAGCACAATGGATATGAATTGCAAGTACTTGTGTCAGAATTAATGTTAAATAAATAAGTTTATAGAAGATGACATAGATCTTTGAAACCTGTTTTTTTTATCTTAAGGTTCTTCCTGATGCATCTTATTAACAAGCCAGACACAGAATACACAGGACAGGAGACATATGTATGGGAACTCTATCAACAAAGGTGCTGGGACTTCTTCCCTGTTGGAGACTGCTTCCGGAAACAGTACGAGGATGAAATTGGCGGAGCCCAAAAATCATGAGATGACTTTAAACAGTGACTTTATTATTAGTGCTGAGACAAGTAATATGGTTCTTTATGAGATTATATACACAGCTGTGACATGCCATTTAGTTTGTAGAACTTTATAATGGGCCATTAAGTGCAATAGAATAGTTACATACATTGTGATATCAGAGTGATCAATGAGTTTATAGTCCATATCTAGTTCAGGAATAAATGGCATAAATATAAAAGTGGCATTATTTTGGAGAAAAGCATGTCTGTGAGGCAAGCTTCTTCAAAACCACATAAAGGGCATGAGAAAAGGCTTTTGGACAGAGTGACACATGTCATGCTAGATTTTCTAAAATAAGTGCAGTTTGCATTTAAAAAAAAAAATGATCATGTATAAGAAAGCCTTGTTATTTCCTTCATAGAGCAATACACTTTACACCTAGAACTTGCTTGATTTTATTATAGTTTAATGTCTTTGATGTTTATTTTCTGTGTGTTTAAAATTTTATCTTGGTAAATACATGTTTTTATAGGCTTGGAAAACAGTACTATTTACAAGCAATGATTGTTAGTTGGTTCAATTTACTAACAATACAATTATAGTACTTCTAGTGTTCATTTTAAGGAATAAGATAATACATGTATACACAGTGTCAGTGTATTGTTGACCAAAGCTATTTTATGTGCAATTGATAATTGGACCCTTATACTTTCACGAGTATTTGGACCCTGTTTCAAGTATTCAGCCGATGTTGGTTGGTGATTTTTTTTATTCAATGTTCACTTTTTTGTTTTGATTTTCTACCCCTATTTATTTATATATTTAAAACAGATTTTTTCACCTAAGATATGTTACATATTCCAGTATTACAGTAGTTGGATGTAGTGTTTTCAATAATTTATTTGTTTCTAAAAAGACTTAAAGATGTATTTTAAGCATGTGTTTTTAATTTATCAAAAATTTGGTATTTGAATGGAGTGGTTTCTTTCAGAACTGGTGCTAGAATATGATTATAATTTAAAATTATCATCCGATCATATGTTATCTATCATTTTGAAAATCATGAATGCTTACAGTTTGACATTTTGATATGTCTTGATTATTAAGTTTACAGATATACTGTGTAATCTGTTAATTTTACTGTTTCGATTTCTAAGTTAGGTAGAAGTGGTTATTTCTGGTTTTGGAGAGGATTGTAATTTCCATTCATAACAAAAGTTTTACACACCTTGTTATTTCGGAGTGTTTTTAGAAGTTAAAAACTTCATGTTTTTAATAAAACCACCTTGATAGAAGAAACAGAGTTTAGTTTTATATCAGATATTCATGTTTACCAGTTTACAAGTGAAATAATTGATCTGGGTTCCCGAGGTTTAGTTGACTCTTGGCAGACATTGTATTTTTAAAAAAGAAGTTTTATAGATCAACATAAAATACAGCCTTTATATCCAGCCAGACAATGCCATTCAGCATGGATAAAGTGCAGAATTTAATAATGAAGTTTTTGACATCACATAGTAACTATATAAGCATTTTTATATTAGCTCTGCCTATAGAGAATTGTAGTTAACTTAACCATATTTGAAAAGTAATGCAGCAATATAACAGTGTTGAAATCCAGGAAATCAAAAGGGAGGATATATTATTAGTAAAACTAAAGTAATATTTTAATGATTCAAAAGGGCTTTCACTTGTTTCAGCCTCCCCCCCTGGCCCCCACCCCATCCCCCACACACACACCTATCTAAGCCCCAACCCTACCCATACATTCTTAGCCAGAAATGATATAAATAGAACAAAGATGGATTTAAGCAGTTTCACTTGCTCGATAACTGTAGACTATTGCTTAAGTGTTAAGCTGTCAGTGTAAAGTCAATACATCACCTAAAGGTTGAAAATAATCATCTCTTCTTTTTTCTTGTGGATAAGAAAAGTATACTCTTAATACCTTTTTTTCAAAGTCTTGATGAACAACTAGACCTAACAAAAATGTATTTTCACTTTTTTTTTCAGTCATTTCCTTTCTAATATATGGAGTAAGGTAGTACCAACAGTTACGTGTTGTTTGCATGTTCTGATTAAAACCATGTTAAAGTGTTTTAGTCATGAATACTGTTTTCCCGTTTCCTCTGTTTGAGACTGCCACATTAGAATTTCAAACAAGAGAGCCATATGATGGTCATATAATATATTGCTCACCTGAGTACCACCTTCCTTATTGAAAACAAAATGGTCATATATGATTTGCAATAGGCCTACACAGATAAGATTTTAGTGAGACAACTTAGATTTTCATTTCATGTAACTCAGTTTGTATCTTGACCCTGCATGATATAGTATCAACATCACCCAAGAAATTGTCCAGAAAAATACTCTGATCAATCCTAGTGAGAATTGGGTGAAAAATTTCACCTTTATCTGGTATTCACTTGGATTTTAACTGAACCGAGTTACCATGCATGACCCAGTTTAAGATGAAACATTCTGACCTACATTTTCCTCTGATCTGAGCTGGTGACCTAGATAATGTCCCCATATGACCAAGTATTCGATACAATCTAAGTAAATTTCATTAAGATGGGCCAAAAATGTGTCAAGAGAATTCAATGTTTTCCTCTCATCTGAGGTAGTGATCTTGTGTCTGAACCTCCATGACCTAGTTTTAGACTTGACATGGAAATTATCAAAACAATCTGAACTTGTTCCTTTAGTATGGTGCAAAAACAGGGACCACAAGAGTGAGCACAACGCCTTCCAAAAATATGAACTAGTGAGATTATGTTAATTCAATGTCACCCAGTTTCAGCTCTACTAAGAAATCATCAAGACAAACATTTTGAGCAAGTTTCACGAAGATTGGGTAAATGTGGCCTCTGCGAGATCATCAGGTCGAAGTTTAACATTCTGAGCAAGTTTCATGAAGAGTAGGTTAAAATGTGACCTCTAGAATGTCACAATGTTTTCCTTTGATGTGGCCTGTTGACCTAGTTTTCTAACCAATGTGACCCGGTTACAAACTTGATTGAGAAAAAATATCAGGAGAAACATTTAGAGCAAGTTTCATGAAGGTTGGGTAAAAAATGCGGCCTTTACTGGCTTCACAAGGTTTGGACTGGTGACCTTGAATTTGAGACCACATGACCAAATTTCAAATTCCTCCAAGAGACAATAATGACAAACATCTGAGCAAGTTTTATGAAGTCTGTACCAATAATGTGACTCTAGAGTTTACATGCTAAAATGTGGACAACGCCCGACACATGATGAACCATGGTGGATCAAAAGAGCTCATACTGTGCTCAGGTGAGCTTAACAGATCAGGGCAGTACAGAATAATCCATGACAAACTAGCATTTCTCTACATTAATCTATTACAAATCAGAGATCTTTTAAACAAGGGTTGAAGAAATTGAATGACATTGTGAAATAGATTACAAAAATCTGCATATATTGGGATTTGTCAAAGTGTAGGATGTTAAAAAAACATATACAAGGTAAACTTTGTTGAATTTATTCTCATTAATATAGATATCATTAACTTTACATAATATAGATTAGAGTGTAGCATGTTCCCATATACATGTACAACACAATTACTTCTTTCAAATTTAAACAAAATACTTGGGCCAATATTCTTTTAAATCTTATACATAAACAAAAACAACAAAATGAATTGTTAAACAAGAGGGCCATGATGGCCCTGTATCGCTCACCTGAGCATGACTGCTTTTAACAAAGTTGCTATGGACCTGGTTAATTGACCCCAGATGACCCATATTCGAACTTGACCTAGAAATTATTGAAACAATCTCTTTGACAAATTACCAGGATATTTGGACTGAAAAAGTAGCATCTAGAGTGTTAACAAGGTTTCTCAATATTTAGGCTCTGTGACCTAGTTTTTGACCCCAGATAACCCATATCCAAACTTAAGCTACAAATCATCAAAACAACCTATCTGACAGATTTCCAGGACATTTGGACTTAAAATGTAGCCTCTAGAGTGTTTACAAAGTTTTTCCATATTTGGGCTCTGTGACCTAGTTTTTGACCCAAGATGAGCCATACTCCAACTTGAGCTAGAAATCATCAAAAAAACCTGTCTGACAAATTTCTAGGATATTTGGACTGAAAATGTAACCTCTGAAGTGTTAAAAGTTTTTTACATATTTATACCATGTGACCTAGTTTTAGATCCCAGATGACCCATATCCAAATTTGAGCTTGAAATCATTGAAACAACCTTTCTGACAAATTTCAAGGACATTTGGACTAAAAATGTAACCTCTAGAGCTTTTACAAGGTTTTTCTACTTTCGGGCTCTGTGACCTAGTTTTTGACCCCAGAGAACCTATATTCAAAACTGAGCTAGATATCATCCATAGAATCTTTCTGACAAATTTCCAGGTTATTTGGACTAAAAATGCTACCTTTAGAATATTAACAAGGTTTTTCCATATTTGGACTCTGTGACCTAGTTTGTGACCCCAGATGACCCATACTCAAATTTGATCTAGAAATCCTCAAGGCAATTTTTCTGACAAATTTCCAGATTATTTGAGCTGAAATTATAACCTCTAGAGCGTTAACAAGAATTTTCTATTTTTGGGCTCTGTGACCTAGTTTTTGAACCCAGATGACCCATATTTGAACTTGTGCTAGAAATCTTTGAAGCAACCTTTCTGACAAATTTCCAGATTATTTGGGCTGAAAATGTAATCTCTAGAGTGTTAACAAGATGTTTCTATTTTTGGGCTCTGTGACCTAGTGTTTGAACCCAGATGACCCATATTTGAACTTGAGCTAGAAATCATAGAAGCAACCTTCCTGACAGATTTCCAGATTATTTGGTCTAAAAATGTAACCTCTAGAGTGTTAACAAGGTTATTCAATATTTGGGCTCTGTGACCTAGTTTTTGACCCCAGATGACCTATATTTGAACTTGACCTAGAAATCATCAAAGCAATCTTTCTGACAAATTTCAAGATTATTTGGGCTGAAAATGTAACCTCTAGAGTGTTAACAAGATTTTTCTATTTTTGGGCTCCGTGACCTAGTTATTGAACCCAGATGACCCATATTTGAACTTGAGCTAGAAATCATCTTTAGAACATTTCTGACAAATTTCCAGGATATTTGGACTGAAAAAGTAGCCTCTAGAGTGTTAACAAGGTTTTTCTATATTTGGGCTCTGTGACCTAGTTTTCCAACCCTGATAACCCATGTTCGAACTCGTCCGAGATATTAATGAGAGAAACATCCTGACCAAGTTTCATGACAATTGAGGCAAAAATGTGACTACTAGAGTGTTAACAAACCAATTGTTAACGGACGGACAGACGGACGGACGGACGACGGACAAAAGGTGATCAGAAAAGCTCACTCTGTCACTACGTGACAGGTGAGCTAAAAACAATTACAAATAAAGCCCTAGAATAAATCTCAGGCAAATACTCGACTTTAACCCTCTATTTTGAATCTTTATCTATAAATTAATGGTAAGCTGAGATACCTCTCCTTATGCAATGACTGAATTTAAGCCTTAAGAACAAGATAAACAAGGGTGATTCATTTTCTCCATCACTGTCTTCCTTTGAAACTATACGAAATGAGAGTACAGGAGTATCATGTGGCTGATCATAGCAAGACTTCATGCGATTCTGGGGGCTTACTTTGGAGGGGTGATGTAAAATATTTATCAAATGGAAACAACAAAAAATACTTAATCATACTCATAAATGTTATATAAGGAAATAATTCAGTTTTGCATCAAACCCCTAGATATGTAAATCTTTCACCACATTAATCACTTAAGTTTCCACAGCTGAACTGTCATTTTCGTGCTTATGCATAATTCTGTTCTTTTGTGTTAAGTAAAAAACACTTCAGTATATAGTAATTCATTTTCAGGTGGACAAGCATATGTTTCACATGATCAATTATGTTTCTTTCTATCAGTTACATTCAGTGGCTGTTTTCCATTATTTTCACATATGTTGGGAACAGAGCTCTTCAGTAACACTACTGAATCAAAATTCCATTTCAAAAACAAGCTGTGTCCTACACATGTAGAAAGCCATACTAGTTGATATGCTAAATAAAGCTGTTAACAAATACGTGCTGGCAATTTGAAGCTGGTGTTTCCTATAGATTTCTACATTATACATATACAGGTAGGTAACTATCATCTGAATTATCTAAAAGCTTTTTATTTTACCTGGTGTGTACAATTTGAATACTGTTACATAAAAGAAAGAGATAACAAAAACATTGAAATATGGATTGAGGTCAGGTATACTAGTAGCTGCTAAAAAGATTGCAAGGGACATTAACTGTTGTTAATTCATCTTTTCACAATATATTTCTGTTTACCAATCATTCAAAATGAAGCATCTTATTCAGCCTGGGTCTGATCTTGCAAACGCATGAAGAACTGTTTCTGAATGAATCAAAATTCATGTAAACAAAGCATACAATAACAGGGTAACATGATATGGTTTTCTATCTCTTCCTTAGAACTTCCTATTTTAACGGAAACATACTGCAGGACTAGTAATTTTTGTGAGTGCAATTTAGAAAAAAAAATTGCCTAAAGAGGGTAAATGAGTTGTTTGTGCTTTTTTAATTTAATTTTAAATTTAACATTAAGTAAGCTTCAAATGTTGGTATCTTGTATCAGCATTTCCGCACCCCCCCCCCCCCCCCCACTTTATATCTGATACTGGAAAACAATACAACAAAGAAGCAATGCAAAATTTTACAATTTTCATACAGTTCTAAGGACTGGACCCATTCACAATGCAGTGCAAAAAAAACTTTTTAACCTCAAATGATTGAAATATACGTTATCTGTCATATTTAATTTTTCAAAGCTATTATTCTGAAGCACAAGGTATGCCTTGTCAATTATTTTAAATCACTGACTGACAAATACGTTTGTAAAAGCCTGTGTGTATGTTTTTCCCCACTCTTCTGTAAACAATTGTAAACAATATATTAATGTAACATCTTGAGGCTACAAGAAGGTATCAAAAGTTTATGCTCAATGCACTATATTGTATTTCAACAATCTTAACATAAGCTGCTAGCAACATGTGGGAAACTGATACAGATATTCTGAAGGCATCAATGAATAATTTGGGATTTCAATTAAAGCAGTCAGATGGCATCTAGAAAACTTCACAAAATTTACTAGTTGCTCAGTATAAATAAACATAAAAGTGAGAAAAATATATTTTTTTATAATAAATACAAGTAGCAGCATCTCCTGGAGTCTTATCCTCAAGTGAGTCAGGTCACTAAGCCACAAGCATTTTACAAATGCTGTAGTTAGTCTCCAAAATGGAACCAAACATGGATGCTTTCTTCCATCACTGAAATTTGTAGAGATTCCTACATCCAATGTGGGCTAAGATGCATAGCCAATATTTATAAATGCCCCCATAAAAAAACAAACAACAACAACAACAACTGTGTTTCCCCTTATTAGTTATTCTTTGGCCCTTGCCTCCATCTGTAATTTCTTCTCTTCCTCCTGATTGTTAAAGAAGGAATCCTCAGAATGTTCTTGTACTCGAATGTTTGGGTTTGCCATTGGGTCAAGGAATGGATCATCGTCTGCTGCATTACGTCCAAGTTTGGAAAATATCACAATTATTGTCAGAAATCCAATTATTCCTATCAATAACACAATCAAGAATTTCTTGCGCACTGTCATTGGGTCTTTCTTCAGGCCCCTTTTAGTATTTGTGTCTCTGGATCTGAATATACAAAATAGTCATTTATAGGTTAGAGTATATTACGTAATGCTGTGAGTTAAAGTCACATATCTTTACTTAATGGGATATAAGATGTACAGTTGTGACCAATAATTTCATTAAAAAAGCTAGTTTGAAATGGGAAAGCCTTGGACTTGATTACAGTCAAGTAGCTCCTCTAACAAGGAGTGTGTCAAACATTCTCAACAATCAACTAAAACCAGTGTATTTAGCTATACATTTTTTTAAGTTATCCTTAACTAGGGTTTACAGCTGAAGTATTTTGACTAAATATATAACATCAATCTTTAAACATTCCTTCAAGTTAAGTTTTCATTTCTTGCTCTTTTTTTTTTACAAGGTAACTTCTATACAAATCAAAATCCCCAGTGTTTTGAAGATCTGTCCTAGCAAAGAAGCTGACAGGCTTACCTAAGCCATTTGTTAAGCCAGTCCATGGCAGGTCTTCTCCTGTATTTATCATCATCATGGTCAGGTGCCATATTAAATATGTCTTCCTTAGTGGAATCAAATAACTTTCTTGGATCTGTATAAAAGCAACAGAAAGGTTTTATATTTTTTCAGACCAAAGTACAAATGTCTGGAGTAAAAGCATGTAGTCTTAACTGTTTCACTGATTTGAAAAGTAAGTCTTTCTTCTTATAAGTACATCACTTCATTATTTTTTCGTTTACTTATAATTTCAATGTCAGAAAATAATGACCGCTATATAATTCAGATGTTCAAGTTTATTCTCAGATATTCATCTCAGCTGAAACAAAGAATCTGAGATAAAGTAGTCAATAGCCTACCCATTAAGATTTACCTACAATATGTCACTGGCTACTGAAGCACTTAAAATTTCTATGGTCACACGAACTATTTCAACTGCAATATACATGTTGAAACTGCTTATATTTCAAAGATATCACAGTTCAAGTATTTCACAGTTCTGCACTGGCTATAAAACCTGTAATAATTTTGTTTCTTATACAATCATATAATATGGAATATATATGCAAGTTTTACACAAGAAATCCTTGTATTATTAACTGGTAAAAGAAGGTAACAAAGTTGACAAACCTGGTATATTTAGTTTTTCCTGTCCTCTAACACTGGTCCCTGAATCAACACTAATCACACTATGTGACTGGGGCTGGATTGGAGGCCTGCTAGGGGTTGCTGTGTAAGGGCTAACTTGGGCACTGGGTCTCGTAGTGCTAGGGCTGGGGCTGGCTCCCAGAGTGCTGAGGTTGGTCAAGGCAGCTGAAGTAGATGCCAGATTAGGTTCTTGCACAGGGGTAACATTACCATTAGGAGTGGGTGTAACAGATTTAGGGGGTGTAGGGGCTGGCTGAATAGGCACAGGTGCAGGCTCTTCGATCTGAAATGAGATATTGTATCTATATGCAGCTTCACAAACTGTATTGGCTACACTGGCTACTCTGCACACTCGTATCTTTAGTGATCCTTTGTCTTTAAGTAAACTTTAATCAAAAATGGAACTGTAAATACTCCTGAGACAGATATCTGTTCTATGCAATTTCCACCATACTGAAGGGTTAAACAGTATATCTTTGTGATTTCATATGAAATATGAGATGACTATCAGACTGTAACAGTAAAACAAATTTGTTCTTTTATCTTTAAAGCAATTTTTTGGCACTGTTCATATCCTTTAAATAACTCCTATTGTATTCCAGACAAGTGACCAAAAGGGAAAAGACTCACCAAATCTACCTATCAAATCAAATACAAAATTACAAAGGTAAGATGATACCCTTAGTAAACAATTAACAGTAAAATGCCAATGTTTTCATGACAATATGCTGAGTAAAGAGAAAGAATAGCTAAATAATAACAAACATAATGTTTTGTACATACCAAAGGAAGACCAAGCCCTGTTCTAGCCCAGTTGACCTTGGACAGCATCTGTCTCAGATTGTCTGCCACTGGTGACACCATATTACTTGGTGGAAAAATCCCAGCTTTGCATGTGGGGCATGAGTAACCTGCTGGTGCTGTGTTAGCAGGTAACTGCTGAGCATACTGGTTGAGACAAGCAAAATGGAACACATCTGAAATAACATTTTCACAAAAATATTCTTTCACGCACTGCTTTCAAAAATCATTAACCCTTTACTCCATATGTATGCATTTTTACGCATGTGCCACCAGTGTAGATCCAGATCAGCCAGCACACCCATGCCGTCTGATCAGGATCTGCACTGGTCGCTTTTTGGTCAGAAATAACCTAATGTATCAAAAGGCAAACAGTGTAGATTCTGATCAGACGGCACAGATGTGATGGCTGATCTGGATCTACACTGTTTGCCCAAGCCATAAAGGTGTATATATGGAGGAAAGGGCTAAACAGCACAATGGTGTATGTTCTCTGTTAGAAAGGCCTTTATCATTTGACACAAAAGTACCGGTAAATAAGAAAACATGATTATTTAAAATTGTAAAAAAACTTTTACTACATTGGTAGGACTATGACATTTAGCAAGATCATATACATTTTAGTAGAATGAAAAGATGAAGTAAACATATAGAAGAAATACTGATAAAATTTTCTGATTATAAATAACCAAGACAAATTACCATAACAAGTAAGTCTAACACATTCTCCACAAGTTTCATCTGACAGACTTCTGGTACAAAGTGGACAGTCAGGACTGTAGTCACTGTCCTGTAGCCACTGTAAATATGACTGCACTATACACTGAAATGAAAGTAGAAAATATAATTACATACATGTAACATGTTTAGGAGATGTAGTACAGCAGTGACTGGTCGAATAAAAGAGCTTACTACATTATGTCTGAAATATTTCATGGAGATAACAAGGGCTGTCTCTTCTCCTCCTTGGACTAAAGCTGCCTATAAATTTTCATGGAAATCCGGACAAGAATAGTAATCTATATGTACAGAAAGAATGTGATTATCTGAGGAATGTTGTCTAGGTCCCCACCAGGGGTATGACATTAATGGAAGATAGAATGTTGGGATTTAATCATTTGCTTGCATAATCGCAGAACTTGAATTAAGTGATGCATACCTAGACATTGATTTTGATACTTTTCATCTGCTAAAAAATGAATAAGGTCTTTACAAACATACATGTGTTGTTATGTAAGCATTTCTACTAAGTTTATAGTTTACACTTTGGCACAAGTAAACAGTCTATGGTATATTACATGTACAATGTAGGTCTTTACAAACCTTTAAACTTGCGAAACGGGAGCATAATAAACCAGATATTTTATCTACTAACATTAGTTTATATGCATGACTAGAAAAGCTATTAAGATTGTCTTAATTCTAAAACATTTGTAACTGAACAGAATATAAGACACTAGCAGGCGGGTGACAGACGTAGTAGTCAGACTATTCTCCCCCTTGCCAGTTCCTCCCCTGACTTTCCTCCCTGACTGTTCTCCCCCTACTTTGGGGGAGAACTGTCTGCATATGTGCAATATGTGCAGACAGTTCCTCCTCATTTTTATTTTTATTAATACATTATTACTGATGTTTTTAGATGTTTAATAAATGGGTAAGCTTATTATTAATTGATATAAATTTAAAAATTCTGAAAAGTTTTTTTTTAATTAAAGTTATATTTCATCATGTTTTTATGTATTGTACAATTACCAAATAAGTGTTTGGTCATAGAAAATAATTATTAATAAATTTACTTGAAAAGGATGATGATCACAATCATTACTTATAATTTCATAACAGGAAACATAAATTCATATTAATTTTGCATTTCTCATTCATATGTATGCTATTTCAATTATTACTTTTTTTCATATGACTTGTAAAACAAAATTAATGTACAAATTTGAGTTTCGTTTACATTCATTTTATTAGAAATGTATAAAAACTTCATTAATTCTTTACTCCAAGCCTTTACTCAAAGTGATATTTTTTTAGATTGACAAATATCTAAGTTCATAGAAGAAAAAAATCTAACAGAGTTGTTTTTTCTCTTTATTTTTGGATTATTTATTGTTTCATGTTAATGACTTTATATGTTCTTTAATCAATTTGAATAAAAAAGAAAATGTGATTGCATTCCAGTTGTGGCTTATTTATTTTCTAGAACATACCTTTTACCACCTTATTGGCTATTTAACAGATGAATGAATATCACTAGACCTTAATGATAATTACAGGTGTTTATCAATCATCACCCCATAATCTTTATCTCTCACAATGAAGGTGTTGATAGGATTAAAATACCTGAAAAGGTATTAAATTGTACACAAACTTTTCAGATAAACATACCAATTTGCACTTAATATCAATCACATTCATTTAAATAATCTTCATTAAGAAATATGTGATCATTAGATCTTGTCAAAACTAAAATAATAAGTTGTTAAAAAAAATGGGGGGAGAACTGTCTGCATATTTCAAATTTAGGGGAGAACTGTCAGGGGAGGAAACGGTTTGGGGGAGAACCATCTGGGGGAGGAACTGGTAAGGGGGAGAATAGTCTGTCATTTAACAGACGTTATGCTCCAGTGGCTTTATGCACCTCTGTCATTATGCACAACTTTCAAGATGTAAAGCACCAGTTTTGATTCGGACTTACTTACATGTACCAACAGTATTTGGGTGTGAATAACTAGATATATTTACTTAGCTCTCACCAGTAGATTTGGGTCAAAATATCTGACAGTACTTTATTAATATTTCGTCAGTAGATTTTAAGTTTATAAAGGTAAATTAAATTCTCAACAAACATGCTTTACACAGGATATACATAAGTTTGAGTGGGAAAATAATAGTGGTGTATAACGTCTCATAAAGTAGTGCATAAAAACCAGGTGCAGAGCCCCTGGGGCACGTCTCCCCTTGCATCTTAGCCTCGGCCAAATAATTGTACTTAAAAAGTTGAGTATCGTGCTAATTTTTTGAATGGCCGATATCCACCTTCAGAGGCAGCATCCTGCCTGAAGTCACAATATAAAGACTAGATCTTACCCCACCCACAACTTCAAACAATTACCTTATTGTGGTTTGCCACCAAACAGTTCTCGCAAACGTTGACGCGATGTTCAAAACAGAAAAGGTTTGTAACCTTTTTCTTTGGGCACTTGCACAACCCCATTGTTCATAAGTTTACCTATTCTCATTCACATTCATTCACATTTTTCCGAGCTGACAACTCACCGGAAACACATAAACGGAAGTGACATGTTATTCGGCAATTTCAGACATGTAGGTCCACCAGTTAAATGTGGCAATTTAGTAAACACGATCACAACTAATTCAACGGTCAATATATACCAACTTGATTAATAATTCTACGACGCAGTGAAAAAAAACCCGACGAAATGAGGAATGAAAATTAAAACAGTAAGTGTTGAAACTAAACAAATAACTTAGATCTAGAGTGATGTTAATTTGCCTTATTTCTTCTATCTGATAGTGCTATGCTCAAACTGCTTATGTTTGGAACAGTTATAAAGTGGTGTTTCTTGAAGTATCTGTAGTGAGCCTTCATGTACAGTAGACTTGGTATGTGATATACCTGCCATTTTAATGGGGCCACTGATTAAAGGTGACACTGCCGATGTGTAGTCTCAAACCATGTCGATAAGAGCAAGTTTAACAGCAGGGCTTTGGAAGTGCCTTTTCTGCCCAGTGTCCACTACACTCCTCCCCTCTTCAATCTTCAAGAGCTGGGCATCTACTGTACAGCGTCCTAAAGAGCCCATTCTGTTCGAATTACGGACACTTCGGACCATGGCCATATCGGACTGGACATTACGGACCAGATTTGGGGACACTTCGGACCCTGTTCAAAAATATATTTGTTCATGTATAAAAATGAATAAAACTTTATTGTTATTGTATAAAAGGTTTTTCAGGAAATATCCTAGCTGAAATGATTATACCGCCGGAAATACCAAAGAATACTGGAAGACTATGACATAGAGGAAACATTTATTGCATTCTTTATTTACTTTCTACTTCATATATTTTAAGTATAAGTCTCAGAAATCATTGCCATTGTCTTAAATACTATGTCTAAATGTATATTAAAGTTATCTAGAAATCGATTTAATGCGGATCGTTTTTTTCTGGTCAGTATTAATGTCCCAAAATCTGGTCCGTAATGTCCCTTTAACTGGTCTGTGGAAAAGTAGCATATGTTTTCCATGCAATTATCCACCTTCTTAGAATCCAAACTAATATTACGTGTGTCCTCATTGACTATGGAATTAAAGCTACCTTTCAAGACAAAATAAATTGGCAATTCATCTGTAACAAATGTTTAAGATATACTATTTACTAATTAAAATATGTATTACATCATAGAATCACCAAATAAAATCTAGTCCAGAGTGTCCTAAAATCTGGTCTGAAGTGTCCTAAAATCTGGTCCGTAATGTCCGGTCCAGAATGGCCATGGTCCAAAGTGTCCTGATACCTTCTGTTCCAACCATGCAAGGGACTCCTCCCTGCACTTCCAGTGCACACAGACACTAACCAAGGTAAGAAGCTGGCAAAGATTCATTGAATAACCACTGCCACCATTATAGTAACCTGGCCCATGAGCTCAATTTTGGACACCCATCCAAGTAAAAACCATACAGGTAGATAATGTTGCTTAACTTAGCAAAAGTTCCAGACTCTCTAAAGAGCTATCCCAGCAGCCCAACAACAAGGCTGTTGGAAGTGCCTTATCTATCTGGTGTCCACTACACAACTCTGCAGCTATCTACAGAGAGCCTGTTCTACTCCAACCATGCAAGAGACTTAATCCTGCACTTTCAGTGCACATAGGCTCTAACAAAGGTAAAGACCCATTGGAGGTTTGTAAAATGCCACTGTGATCATTATAGTAACCTGGCCATTGATGTCGGCTATGAACACCCATCCAAGCACTAACCATGGATAAAATTGCTTTACTATTAAATGTTCCAGACACCCCAACCATGTTGCTAAAGAGCTAGCCCAACAGTGAGGCTGTTGGAAATGCCTTATCTATCTGATGTCCACTACAATGCAAAAGATCATAAAATGCAAAACCATGGTTAGAACAGGATTCTTGTCACTATGTTTACATGAATTTTACTTCATAACAAATAAACAGTAAGTAAGTAGTAAGTAACATCTTTATTTACAGTGGATGACATATTTGGTTAAACCAATTTACAGTATGGTCCACATAAATATACATAGTAGAGCATAAACATCATTTATGAACAACTGAATATAAAGTATTTACATATATATTAATCACAATCTATTGAGCTAAATTTTAATTAGCCCCACCAGAGAACTTCCAGGTTAAAAATTGTTTTTTAAATGAAGAAAGGTTTTCGGCCTGTCTGATGCTTACTGGTATCTCATTCCATATCTTTGGTCCTGCATATGAAAAGGACTTTCTATAGAATTCAAGTTTGGACTTTGGTAAACAGAGTTGTTGGTTTATAGATGACCTTAGGCCAATATTTTCACTTCTTTTTAAATTATCGGCTAAGTAGGGGGCTTTCATTATTAAGACATTTAATTTAATTTGGTGAAAAGTTATTGTGATGGAGCATCATAAGTAAACAAAACTTGATAAAACTTACATGGATTGCTGTAGAAAACATTTGTCTTCCAAAGTAAATAAAAATTTCAATGAAGTACAAAAAATTATTTATTTTCAAGTGAATTAACACGTGTCAAGTAGTAGAAATTCACACATCAGTTTACATGCTATGTGTATCATAAAATCAGTAAACTCTAGTATTGGAGTTTGATGTTAGCAGCTTTCAGTGGTAACAGATTTTGCCTGAATCAAAACTATCAAAAATTAGTATATGTTGGTATATTTCAAGTCCCAGACTTGCTGACTTAGGGCCAACAACATTTACATCTCCTAGTTGATTTGATTCTTGCATTCTGATTGAGTATTTTTACACATTGACAACCAGTATTTTGGTCTGAAATAAGAATTACATATATTTCACTTTCATTTCCTGATGTCTCAAAATAAGCTCAGATTTTGTCATGCACAAGAGTATTTTTGATCTTTACACAGATTTGGACACAAAAAGATACTGTGTGAAGGACTGCCATTTTATGTCTTAGGATACATTTTCATAATTTTTTTTACTAGAGGCATACTGTTCAACTTCTAGATTATTTCATGTAAAGCACAAGTGATCATTCTGACAGAAAGTGTAATGTTGATGAACCTTGTACATGACTTAGCTGTGAATTAGGCAGTTGCTGCCCCGGAAAGAAGATTTTCTGCAGCTGGAACATATATGCACTGTTAATTTATGATCTCTGATTGCAACAGCAGCTCCTAATATTTAATTTGTTTGCATAATATTTTAGCCCAGAGATATTGGGGGTGCTAGTACAGGGTCTGTGACCTGGCTTCTAGGCTACCTCCTTGTAGCACAGGTAGGGCTTATTGTTTGCATAGATGTAAATCAACCTTGGAACAGAAATCCATCAAGTTTTTTTTTTTTACTTTTTTCTGTTAGGTACTGGGGAATGAAACCCACCACTGCTTGCACATAAAGGGAAGGCTCTAAAACAAGGCTATGAAAAAGGTACAAACACGAGTGTATGCAGCTCTGATCTCCCTTTTCCTCAAGACTCTCACACAGCCCTTCTAAAAGGGGTTTTATTGTTTCTAAGTTTTGGTTAACACCAGACATCATGTGTAATTTCAGACCTTTTGCACTTGCAAGAGTTATTTGGCTGAATTATTCCTTGAAGAACAGGCTACTCTTTTATTAATGAGAATATTTATCATATACTTCCAGTTTTATGAAGTAAGGAAAAATAAACATATGTTTCACTGATCAGCTGAGACTCAGATTAAATGAAACTGAAGTCAATCATCCAGTGGATGCACAGCTGTGGCTTCCTTGAGCTAGAATACATGTCATACTGATGTACAGGTTGTATTTCAAAGTATGTTATGGTGTTTTTTTTTTTTTGAGAAAATGTTTTAGTGATATGACAGAAGTATTTATTTTGGAACAGTTGTCTTTTCTGCCTAAAATAATACATGTTTTTATAGCTTGATTTGTTGTTTTGTATAAATCATCAGAACTATATCGTAGGCATGCCACTTCCTTGTGAAAATATTTCCACACTATAAAATCCGAAACAGAAAGATGCTGTTCTGAAGAATCCAAGTTTTTACCGTATTTATTTTAATATGCAGCAGTTCTCTAATACACATTGAAGTGTAAGAAAATCAGTATTTAACCAAGATGTCATTAATTTTTCTCCTAGAAGCCAATGAGAAGAGTTTCTGACACCATTGTTGAATATTATATAACTTAAATTATTCCTCTCAACTAGAACTTTAGTTTGGTAGATGTTAATTCTCTCAAGATTGTAAAATGTAAATATTGTGTATTCTGTGTTCCAGGTGATGTCAGGTTTTGCCAGTTGATCAATAAAATGAAGTTTAGACAGCGCATGGCTTGGCTCATTGTCGTAGCATACCTTGCTGCTACATTTTCATTTTTCTATTACATGTTTGAAATCAACGAGCATTATAACAAATATGCAGTTGACCATGTACAAAAATATCATGCTACAGAAAATGGAGAAACAATTATATCTTCAATCTGGGATCACCTGATGGACATTCCACTATCAGTATGGTTGCTTTTGTTTCTTCTGCCATATCTACAAATATTTCTCATGATTCTAGCGTGCACGCGTGTAGAACCTAAACACAGTATAGCATATCTGTGGCCGGGCTTAGTGTACATGAAATACCAACAACTGTTCAAAAGAGAAAAAATTTCAATCATTCCATCTCAGCCTATGTACAAAATGACTATAAACGGGACATCAAATGGACATACGGTCATTCATACTTGAGTTTACATTTCAGTTTGTGCATACAAAAACTTTCTTGATGTTTTAGCAAGCAAGATTTGGAAGCTGTGCGTAATTCTGAAGTTACCGGTATCTATTGTTATGAGAACGATTACCATATGTACAGATTACGCTTCATAAAATTTAAATACAACTGAGGCATTCTTGTTTGGCGATGAATCTCTTAGAAGTCTCAAATTACTTTGGTCTTATGTATTGTTGTCTTTCAATTCAATGATATACGTGTATTTCATATATATGATAACTTTTTATAGCTAAGTAAGTGAAGAGAGATGAACAAAAGTAATTAGTGATGTAAGTAAATAATGAAGAAATGAAATTATTATACATGAGTTAAGTGTGATTTGGCACCTATGACCATTTTCTATGTAAAGTCAGAACATATAAAAAAGCTTCCAGGTAAACTATTGTACTATAATTTATACACTTTCACAAATTCTTTGAGAAATACTTTGTATATAATCTTTTGTTTATATTACTTGGTTGAAGGTAGTTGGTATAAAAAAAAACAAAAATGGTTGGCTAATCAGCACATTAAGTCTGTGATAGTCATTCCAAATCTAAGTGTTTGTCCCTCTATACTTTATATTATTTATGTCTAAACTGCACACTGCAATGATGAACATATTACCAGAAAGACTCATATCCCATAGAAAACATCAAAGCAATACACTCTTGTATTTCTTTGTGAGGAAGAATACATTGTTACTGAATGAATTCTGCAAAAACTTTATACTTCATGAGGTCATTTGAGAGAGAAATATTTTTGCTTTTACAATTTCACGTATGGAGCATTAAGTCTAACTTATAGATACACAAATACTGCTTGGCTTACCACTTCTGCCTATTCAGTAAGAAACATTTTTTATGGTACACATGTTTTAGAAAGTATTGTTTATAATGTCAGAGTTGTTAATGGCTGGTTTATTGAAAAGATTTTGAACAATTACTTGAAAGTTTATTTAAGTATGGCTTGATTAAATGTTTGTTTCTCAAAATTACAGTGATGAGTAATATATAGACCTGAATGTTTGTATTGTTAATTTCATGAAGCATTTTATATTTCAAATTTTTAGTATGATTGCTTACACTGCTGGAACCTGCAGACTTCTCATGATAGTGCTTGAAATCCATTATTGTTGTTTTCCATGGTTTTTGCTTGTAGATGAAATGTCTTCTATGTATATCTGCATAATTATAACTTATTATTTTGTTGAAGAGTTTTATGTACAAATTACATGTTTGTATGGCTGTTTTCAAGTATTTCTAAGATTTGTATTCTTAGTTTTGTAATCATTATAATTTGCCATTCAAGTTGCTTGAAATAGTTTTTGCTTGTTCAGTATTGTTTTGTACAATATGGAGATATATTTGGATGAAGAAACAGCAGGAAAAGTCATATTTGATTGGAAGCTTATTGGCAAATATAATTCTTTTAGCTGTGTACAAGTCCAAACATATCTCATATTGTACAAAAGTCTTTTAATTCAAAATCTTTTAAATTAACTTTTTTTCCTGAAAACTTTATTTATTTAAATGAAAGAAAAAGTGAAATGTATAACAGTTTCTAAAAATAGCTATTCTGACAGCATGCTTGCATTCATAACTCATGAAAAGAGCATGCAAAGCATGTATATTATTATGAACAGAACAGAACCATTAAGTATGGAAGAAATTAAAGATTTTTGTATGCACATGCAAACATATGCAGAAATATCTTGTACTGTCACATGGTTCAAATCAAGCTCAGTGATTGGACAGAAAAAGTAGGTATAGGTTCAATATTATGTTTATTACACCTTGCAATGTTTTAGTGCAACAGCTTGTCTGCTTTGGTGGGAGGATTACAGACATTAAAAGCCAATAATCTGGACTCATACAGACTCTGCAGACTATGACATTTTGCTTTGCCCATTTTTGCGTCAGTTACCTGTGAATCAGCTATTATCTAAAATCAGTTATGAAATCAGTTGGTACTTACATCTTGTACCTTGTTTTTAATGATACAAGGAAAATGACCTTAGGAAAATATAGTTTGATTGCTTCGGCAGCTCATGAGTCTTTTATGCAGCTTCTGATAAACTGAAATTATACACAGTGACAGACAGTTGCTACCATGCATGTTTTAATGTTGCCAATTTTACTGACAGAGCTGCAACAAACATCAGGACATTGTGGTCTTACCTTTGATTTCACATCGTACATAATTCAGAAACTGAAGTAAAGTGTTTTAATTTTGCAAGGTGTAATACGCATGTCTGAAGGTCTGATTAAAAAAAGATTTTTTTATGGAAAAAATATGTTGGTTATGAAGTTGTTTTTTTCAGTTTTCACTTAGTTATTTATTCAGATATTGTCTCAGTCTTATATACTTAATACTGTCCTTCATTTTAATGAATTTATGTAGCTTAAATCATAAATATCATGAGATCTGTTAGGACCTTGACAGAGATAGATTGAGTTTGTTTTAGTAATCTTGTGTTTCACATTTCTTCATTGCATATATGATTTTCAAATATTTTGGCATAATATTTATTCATGTTTGTAATGTATGTATATAATTATGTGTTTTCATTTGGGCATATTCTTTATAAATGTGTATCTGTAACAGGCATTTTTGTGATGAAGCTAGACCTGTTGCATGGGTCGATAATTATGTTACCTGTCTGAATTGTAAGCTGTATCCTGGTCAACTGATGAGCTACAAATAACTGGAAAAGAGTTATCAAAATTAGTTAGAACACAAATGATATAGATCATATAGTTCTAAGAGTGAACAAAAGTTAGTTTATCAGTATTCGATCCGTTTACTGCAACATATGTTTACTGTAAAATTTTACAGTTTCGGTTTAGAACAAAGTTGGCAAATTGTCATTGCTTTTATCAAATCAGTGATAAGATCTTAAGTGCTTTTTCAATAAATAAACACAAAAATGTTGAAGGAAGTTGATTTTTTGGTTAAAATCGATAAGTAATGTAATTGTCACATTGATTAGTGATTTTAAATAGATAGCTATGAGAGACATTGCTGATAACAAATTATCTCCCTTACTCAGATAACATCAGAGGTAATCCAAATTGCACTTTGGTCCTTTCAGTTGGAATCCTCTGACTTTATCCTTGTTTCTCTTTGTGATAGTCTTCACTTTCAGTTGTGAAAATTGTCACTTACATATTAAATAAAAAGTTAGGAATTTAAAAAAACAAACTTTATGTGCTAACAAAACATATTTTTAAACTAAATGTTTAATCTGACTACTATTGTGGCAAATAATAAGGTGTAATTATCACCATACCATAAAGGAAAACAGCGATGAAAGCAGAGGAATCCAAATGGAAGGACCAAGTAAATATTAGAGAGTATTCAGGGTAGATAATCCACTGATGTCCCCCATTGCACATTAAGTTTAACAGGATTTACTTCCCCTTAGCTACATGTTTTACAAAACAAGATAATGGAATGGAAAAAAAGTTTTGCCGTGTTTTGTTTGCTCAGTTGTGTAGTATTCCTGGTATTATAGTTACTGGTTTAGGGGCTGTGATGTAAATATACCCACCATATCAAGAAGGCTTTTATAGCTTCTACAGTATTCTGAACCCAACCCACTGCATTATCTATATAGAGATTTTATTGTCAAGATGAAAAATGGTACCTTTAAAAGTGTTTAGATAAGTCTTGATATGATGTGATGTGATGTGACATGACATGATGTGACGTGATGTGACATGTTAATACTTTTTTTTTTATGAAATTATGTTATAGCTGACATCTGGCAAAAAGGAACTCAGACATGTGATAAAGTAAGAAATACAAGGAAGCTGAAATGAATAGTTGCATGTTCCTCAATATCTAATGCAGGCAATGAGAAAAACTAATTGTCTATATTTTTCTTTCAAAGAAAAGTGTTTGTATCAAATTCCTGAAGATCGTTACCAAGGCAGCTGTTTATTTGGTTCTTATATTTTGCAGATATTACCTGAAATAGAGTCAGTAATTAAATAAACAAATTTACATTTCAGTAGAGACAGAATTTATTGAAACTGCATTATTTTTTAAAAGAAATTAAATAAACCATATTTGTATACTGCCTGTAGAAAGTTTGTTAGACAGTGATGTTAGATAAGGGTATGTGATGGTATTAAGAGGATGGTATAAATAAGATGTTCCTCTTCAGTAGGTTGTTATCTTTTTATCAACTTTGTGAAGGAAGAAGAACAGTTAAGAAAGTACCCTGAGATTATGTTTTTGATATAAATGAAAAAGTCGATTTCCAAAATCCGTGTAAGAGTGCATTTTT
Organism: Cyclina sinensis; assembly: GCA_012932295.1. Lineage (NCBI taxonomy): Eukaryota > Metazoa > Mollusca > Bivalvia > Venerida > Veneridae > Cyclina > Cyclina sinensis. Next base: position 3,717,900 of record JAAONU010000011.1, read on the forward strand.
TCATGTGATGCCTGTCATTTTAGTGACTAGACAAAGCTTATAATTGTGATATATTTTTTTAATGTCCCATTGTTTTGATTAGGTCCATTCCAGCTTAACATATATTCCTGTCCAGGAAGGCATTTTCAGAATGAACCAAACCCCTTTAGAGATTTAATTGACAAGAGAAGACACCCCCTCCTCCATCCAGCTGCAGACAGCATTTCTTTATTTTGCCTTTTTAGGATGGGATATATGATTTATATGAATGGCCTGTAAGGCATTTTGCTGTCTCTCATCCAGTTTTAGTTGTAATAGATCTAAACACTATCTCAAGGTTAATTTGTACTATGGGTATATTTTCTGTTGTATTTCTACTTGTCATATTTTGTTCAAAACTATTGTAAATATTCATACATTCCAAAATTTTAAATGTATTACTAGCTATGACCTTTTTGTTAGATTATTATGATTAAACTATGTACAATTTCTATCACAGTATATTTTGGTTTAGATATATAACTTATTATATAGGCAGAAATTTGTTGAGATGTGTTCCTGTTACCAGAGACAGTCATTGAAACTTTTTATAATCTTTTTCCTTTTTTCTCCTAAAAGTCAGATAGACACACTGGCTGTACAGATGAGGAATAAAGCAAGAGTCAGATTTGATATGTCTGAAATTTTTGTTTGCCACAAAACGTAGTTGCATAAAGGTCTAGATTCTAGGTTAAGAAATATATATACAGTATTGTGTTATTTTTAGACAAATTATTGCTTTGTAATGTGTTACGCTGAACAGTTTTATGAAATTGTGAGATGTGTTCTTTGTTTGTTATAACAGTGTGCTTAGTGCTTAGAATATGAAATTAACATTCCAGATTAATCTTATTTCATGAAATAAATAAGATAATAATTTAACCTTGAGGACTTCAGCCAGAGTGGTTATACTGCATGCATCTGAACACTGTACCGATATAAACTATTTTAAAATGATGAAATCTTTTATTGTGACATTGGCATTTCGGTTCATATTTTGGGTGTGACAAAAAAAACATGATGTTGTGATGATGTTGCGTGAAAAATGGCAGCATATACTATAGTTGATGTCCTTCTCTGCCCGAAGGATGTCACATAGTATCATGTTAGAATGTTTGTTATTTCTTTGGTGAAAGCTCAAGTTGGTACACAAATGTTGTTACTGCTAAAGATAATCACTTATACTATTATTTTCCATATATAATGAAATGTGTATTAATGTACAGAAGAGTATTTCAAGTAGTGAGACTGAAAAAGTTTTTAAAAGCATTTAGTTAGGAAGATGATTAGAAGCTTTATGCTTTCACAGTTCAGTTTGGTGATTAGAAATAGCAGATTAAACATAAGTGTCTGAGACAGTGCTTTACTGACCTATTGGTGATTCCTTTCAATTTATTTTCCTATAGTTGCAGCTTAATTGCAGTATTTCAATCTAATTTCAGTTTATTCATTAAAAGTGATAAAGAAGATACTCTGACTTTAGGATTTTTTTATAAACACAGCAGATGACACAAATTGCAATGATGTTTGGAGAAAAAAATGATGTCCTGAAAACATTGAAACATTTTTTCAAGAAAATAAGTAAGAGAACTTTTGGCCTAATCAGTTAATTGTTCACATAGTGTTTCAGCCATTAAATAACTTATTGTATAGTGTCATCATTGTAGAAAAGTACTTCAGTGTGCAGTAGATATTTTACATGATAAAAATTGCACTGTGCCTCTGGGGATGACTTAAAAAAAGACTGTATTTTATTACTATGAACTAGGTGTGAAATGTGAAAATTTATTTATTTGTGTAATAAACTGCATGATGTTATGAGGGGAACATTTTGTATAGCAAAATATGTAAACCCAATGTTTAAACTGTTTAAATGTGTATGTTTAGTGAAATGATTTATTTAAATGAATGTAAAGGTGTCCAAGCATAAAGTTTTGCATTAATAATTATGAAAGTCATGATACATTTACCTGAATGCTATAGTGTACCTGAAGTATTTATATATATAGGTCTGTTTGGTGTTTTTGAGAAAGAATACTCAGTGTTATTGAATCACTAAGATGATTTAAGAATTTACAGAGGGATGACATGAACAATAAAATTATGAAAACCTGACAATTTCTTGTTTTATTTTTCAATATCAAGCAATCAAAGCACAAAGCTTAGTAAAGAAACCTAAAAATTGTTATTTGTGACATTGTTTTTATGAGTAGGTTTGTTTTCACAATAGTTTCTGCTGTAGTGTTTGTGTCATAGGTCAGGCATAGATGTTATATTCAAGGGAAATTGCAAGTAAATTATTTTGTTGTTGTTGTTTGCTGCTCACCTGAGCATGAAGAGCTGTGAGGATGGATGACTGTCCGTTGTCACTCGTCGCCAACATTTTCCTTCAAATGACATCTTCTAAACCACTGGGCCAATTTAAGCTAAACTTAACAGGAATACTCTCCAATTGATCTCTTAAAAATTAAATTGTTCCACACAGGTTGTCATCACAATCATGAGGAAAAACTTTGAAGTCTTATCTTTAAAAACCACCTGCCCAATTTCAGAGAGACAAACAAAAAATGCTCCTTAAGTGGTCTTTTATCAAATTTCTATAAGACATTCAGGCTTCTTAAAAACATGGCCTACAAAGGGCCTGTTCTCACAATTTTGAAAGCTTTGAAAATATTCACTTTGAAAGTGACAGCACAATTTCAAAATAATTTTTCAGAAATGTTTCTTATATGGCCCTTAATAAAATTCCTTCACACCATGTTGGCTCCAAAAAAACAAAGCCTGCAGAGGATGGGGCTAGTTTTCACTTCATGACTATATGGAAAATTTTTCCCTAGAAACTGCTGGCCCAATGAGTTACATTCCTGATAACAAATTACCTTACTCAGATAACATCATAGCACATTGGTCCTTTCAGTTGGAATCGTCTGACTTTATCCTTGTTTCTAACTGTGATGGTCTTGACTTTAAGTTGTGAAAATTGTCACTTATATATTACATAAAAAATTAGGATTATCAAAGAACAAAGATAATGGTGTTAACAAAACATTGCTAAATTTATTGTGTAATCTGACTACCACTGTTGTTAATAATTAGGTTTAATTATCACCATATCAAAAGAGAAAATAGCGATAAAAGCAGAGGAATCCAAATGGAAGGACCAAAGTAATATCAGAGAGTATTCAGGGTAGATAATCAACTAATGTCCCCTATTACAAATTCATTTTTTCAGAAACTCTGACATACTGACCTTTTTTATGTTTGGAAGTTACAGTAAGGAAAAAAATGTACATTATCTATTACAGTGGTTCTCAGGTCAGCGATACAGGGCCACCATGGCCCTCTTGTTTTCTTTTTTTGAATAATCATTGTTTTTGTATAATGGTTAGATATGGCAGCTAAATCTTATATTGATGTTTCCATAGAACAATGTATTTAAGGGAGGTAAGTCTGGAGGCATTGTGAATCTATGCACTTCAGATAATAATGTCGTTATTCAAAAATAAAGGTTTGAAGTATTTAAAATGGTAAGTTGATCACAAACAAATCAGTGGGTGAGTGGCCACTGAATGTGTAACAATGACCAGTGAAACACAACAATAAATGAACAAATAATCTTAAGAGTGTACTAAATGCTATTAGTTTAGTATAATTGGTATTTATCCTAAAACCAATCTCCGAAATTCAACACTTTTTAGTACAATGATTTTATTTATGTAAATAGAATTGATGCCTGTGATAATGAAAGAAAGAGTTATTTTTGTAACTTGAGCCCCCAAATAGATTTTCGTAGCCAAATATTGACAAGTTTTGTCTGAGGACAAAAAGTGTATAAATAGTTCTTATGATAGAAACTTTTATCAGGACATGTTTAGGTCAGCCTTTCATCACAGTAGGTCAGTTTTACTTAACATGAAAATTTGGCTTAAAAACAATTTTCAGAGTTCGAAAGGAGATTGGCCTCGTTTCCAAATAAGGAATGAACGTTAAATGATGTGTAATATTGGTGCCCTGAAAAATAAAACTTCTTTGTGTGTTAACGTCTCAGATTGCGGACTTGTACATAGAAAGACAAAAACCATTGTTTGGGCACCATTTGCAGCAAGGTAAAAAACCTTGCCTTCAGGATTCATTTTCATTTTTCATTTCACTGCCACCTCATTGGCAAAAACTTAAACATCTGCCAGTTTCCCTTATCTTATATCCATGGTCTCGATACAAGTATGTGATTTAACACTACATATAAACATGATTTATACATCAATGTATGTGATTTAACACTACATATAAACATGATTTATACATCAATGTATGTGATTTAACACTACATATAAACATGATTACATCACTGTATTTACAGTCTCAATCTGAATGCCAACAACGTGAAATAAAAGATTAGTGTAAAATTGTAAGAGAGTTTTTAGCTCACCTGAGCACTTTGTGCTCAAGGTGAGCTTTTGTGATTACCCTGTGTCCGTCGTGCGTCATCAAATTTTTACTTTAGCAACATCTCCTCCTTAAGCACGAGGTGAAAGATGATAAAACTTGACAGGAATGTTCCTTGCATGAAGCTTTACCATAGTTTTTAAAAGAATTCCATTCCATTAAGAACTCTGGTTGTTATGGCAACAAGTATGAAAAATTTAAAAAATCTTCTTGTCTAAAACTGCTAAGCCCCGAGGTCTGAAATTTGGCATGGAGCATTGTCTAGTGAACCTCTAGCATTAAGTTTGTTCAAATAATGTCCCTGGGGTCTCTATTGGCTCTGCCCAGGGGGTCACAAGTTTTACATAGCATTAAATATAGAAGAAAATGTTTAAAACTCTTGTCTGATCCCACAAGATATAGAGTTTCAAAATTTGGCATGAAGCATTGTCTAGTGGACATCTTCTAAGTTTGTTCAAATATATCCCTGGGGTCACTATTGGCCCTGCCTGAGAGGTCACAAGTTTTAAATAGCAATACAGAATAAAATCTTTAAAAATCTTCTTCTTTACTGATGTTTTAGATATTTGGTTTGTTGGCACCTACAAATCTTCAATTAGAAAATGTAATACTGCTTTTGAGGTTAGCTTAGTACTCAGGTGAGCGATCCAGGGCCATCATGGTCCTCTTTTCTTTAATTAAAATACAACTAAATTATCTCAAACCTTTCTAAGATACCAAACTGAAAAGTAGATATAACTCTGATTTCAATATTATGTATTTAAGAGTGCTCTGTGATTTCTCTGCAAGATGATTTGGTACAAATGCATGCCTGATTTGTACTGACCTCTTATTAATGCCTTGTTTCTATTTTTCATACGGGTTTCTTGTTAGAACATGATTTTCATTTACATTTAATAATCAAATTGAAACAAATAAAAGATAAGTAAAATGATAATATAAAAAACCTTGGATTGATGCTTCTTGTTTGCGTCTCCTATTTTTTTATATTCTTTAATTTATATTTTCGTGTATTTTGCATTTTTTGCTGACAAGGCTTTATATCATCGGGGAAAATGATGACTACATCACACCAGGGTCTTTCAAATAGCCTGATCACATGAAAATTTTTGAACACCAAAATATGATAACAATTGTCATGGTACTTTTCCACTCTATTTATAGAAAATAAATGGTGCAAGGCATATCAAATAGAAAGTTTATGATAAGTGTTTCTTAAGGAAAAATAACCAAAAGTATTTCTAAAAATGCTCTTTAACTCACGTTTGTTTCATCCTAATTCAAGTAGATAGAGGTAATGGAGTACTGTGTCTGGTTTACTTTCTGTCGAGCAATGAATTATGAGTTTGAGACTTTCGCTGATAAATAAGCCTTTTTTTTAAATTTTCAGCATGTTATATACTTCCCCTTTTGAAGGGTAATTGAAGGTGTTTTGTAAGCATCTTTATATTGTGGCTTATTTTTGCCATGTCTTTTTGCCTTGTAGGGAGAAAATACGTGGGAGAAATTCGAAAAAGTACTGATTGTCTTGTTTTCACCTCAGATGATGGCGGGACGCAGGGCGAAAACACGAAAAGCAGGGTGTCAAATGACAATTATTAACAAGCCATCGCAACATAAATGTTCGTCGCAAATTCGTCTTCAAAATTCGCCCCGCCAACCAATGAGGCGAAACACGACAGATCCGAAGCTTGGCGAATATAACTTCGTATCCCGGCAGGCAAAAAAAAAAAAAAACGACGTAGTAGCAAATTCGTCTTGTTTTTTTTTTCCCTTTCGGCCTGCCAAAATCGGAGACTGAAAAACGAGAGCTACCCTTTCGAATTTTTCACCAGACGGCGCGAAAATGCGAAGACGAAAAAAACTGGCGGCAATGCGGGAGTTACTGATTTGTCTTATTTTGTCACGGTGGGTTGAGTGCAAAAAGTCGAAATTTGAAGGCGAATGCAGCTAACATTTTCGTCACGCTGGCGTGTAAATAATTGTCGCGTGACACGCTGTTTTGCTCCGCCACACACCTTTGCGAAAAAAAGTATTTGTTGTATTTTCACCTTTGCATTTCGCCCCGCCAGGAAAAAACACGACAAGACAGAAATCAGCCACAATAAAATACGACAAATATTTTCGTTGCGCTGTCTTGTAAATAATTGCCTATCCTTTCGCTCGCCAACATCGAAGGCGACAACACGATAATTTTTTTCGCACTTTCGCTTTTGCATTTTCGTCCCGCAAAGTGGCAGAAATCAGCCACAATACCTCTCACAAAAAATACTACAGTGTCAATGCATTCTTTTATTACGTGAAAATTCCAATCTGTAACATCATTATGGGGTCTCGGCCAGGACTGTAATCAACCTGCATGGTACCTACAGGTTCAAGATACTCATGGTGTAGATTAAACACTTCACAAGGTGACTTATGTCTGCCTTTTATCTAATATTTATAAAAACAAAAGATAACCTTAAACAGTTGGTATCTATTGTAAACATTTAAAGAAGCACTCACTGTCAGATAGTTTATAAAACGTGTAGCAGATAAATGTTAAGCAAAGGGATGCAAATGCATCAGAAAATGTTTGCAGAAAGTAAGACCACTATCCTAGTACCACGTTTTCGGGAGGTTGCGGGCTCGATTTTCTGATCGTATCATTCTTTTCTTTGCCTAGTGTGAATTCTTTAAGAGTATGGAAACAGCAAGTATTTATATCAGGGTTTTCTGTTTGTTACAAAAAGCCCTGCACAGTAGTTAATGTTGCTCTTGAATGATGATGAGGTATTTTACGGTGTATACGATATTAAAATCAAATTCAGAGAGTGAACAAAGCATTTTTCTTCATTTTAGCTCCAAGAAGGGCAACTCTATAATAGTAATAATTATAATAATAATAATGATAATAATAATAATATTTTTACCATTTATAAAACTTTAACCATGGCAAAAATATAAATATGCGTGTATGTGCATTTAACTACTTTGTTCACTTGAACTTAAAATTTGTTATCCATACATTTTTTTGTATTTGATATCGAATTTTCTCTGTCAGCACATAGAAACTTTGGTTATCATGACTGATTTTTATACAAATATATAAACATACTTCTAACAATAGCATTCGTAATAAATTTAGTCTAAGCCTGTTCATTTAAAAGTACAGGCAAAAATAATCACAGTCCACGCGTTGGTCCTCCAATAAGAATCAAGATCGTAAATAAGTTTGCTTCATTAATTCAACGGCATCCAACTTAAAGATTACTGCCTTAATATATTCCACGTCAACAAGCACGAATACAAAATGATCCACTGTATTTTTCACAATTAATAAACATGTGATTGTTATTTACGTTCCACTGTTGAAATGTAGATCATGTCAAAGAAAGCATTTGAATATTGTCAGTTTCTCTGTACTAGACCAAAATTTATTCAATAGACAATGCATCTCGTCGTGAATGGAATGTTCGTCACGTCGGTTATTTAAGATGCGTCACTATACGTATGGAATGTACGTCACGTTGTGTTTTTAAGATGTGTCACATCGCGTATAGAATGTACGTCAAGTCGTGAATTCAAGAAACGTCACATCGTTTATAGAATTTACGTCACGTCGTGCATTTAAGATTCTTCACGTCGCGTATGGAATGTACGTCAAGTCTTGCATTCAAGATACATCTTGTCGCGTATGGGATGTACGCCAAGACTACCATTCAAGAAACGCCACGTAGCGTATTGAATGTATGCATAGAATTTACGTCGAGTCGTGCGTTTAAGATAAGTCGCATTGCGTATGGAATGTCCATCACATCGTACATGAAATAAACGTTATGCGACGCATAGAATACACGTCGTAGGCTTGTCTGTGCCAACATTACATATACATTTGTAAAGCAGACGTGGCAAATATGTCATGTTATAAACTTAATTATAGGTTTAATGTTTAAGCAGTGCTACAATTGGTGGTACTGTACGATTTTAGATGCGTTTTATGATTCCACTAAGCAGCGAAGGTAATCAAAAGCCGTTACTAACTGTCACTGTGTCTCTTTTGTTACTTACTGTCACTGTGTCTCTTTTGTTACTAACTGTCACTGTGTCTCTATCGTAACTAACTGTCACTGTGTCTCTGTTGTTACTAACTGTCACTGTGTGTCTCTATCGAGTAAAGTTACGAAATTTCGTTTACACTGATTATCTTTTAAATCAAAGAAACGAACGTTTAAGAGTAACTTGCTAAGAGTAACTTTCTGGCCAAGAAAATAACAAGCAAACAAACGCATTGTCATGTCTGTCACGTACTGGTTTTGGTGTTGTTTGACATTACACACGTTCTTTTTTATTCCTAACTTAAAAGTTATCAAGTCGTGTTTATGAGCTTCTCAAGCATGGATAGATTTTGAGATATACACATCAGAAACAATTTTCCATTTCCAGTTTCGATATTAAATCTTTGAAAGTCAAGGCAACTTACGGATGTCCTACTTACATTGCAGGTGAGAACGTCAAATTCAATAACAATGTCGAAGGATGCGTTCATATGAGCCAAATGCTTGTCCATGTGACACCATATCTCGTTAGACAGAACCATAATCTTTTATAGAGTTAAAAAAAAAACTGGGCGAACAAAACTTTTAAGTAATCTTTATTATCATCAGAATTATTTTGGTGATAAGTGATAGGATATAAGATTTTCTCTCATCACAATGGTTCATCTAGTTTCAGAACTTTAATGGATTCGTAATTTGTCTTCTGTCAAAATAACTTTAAAGGATGAACATTTTATAAATATAAACTGTACTTTTGAAACGACCTTCATTAAAGTTACTGACCTTCCATGAAAACAACCAATTAATTTAAAGCCCCCAAATATATGTTAGATACTTTCGAAACTCTTAAATTGCAATTTTGAATAGAGATAATTTTAACCAAGAGACGCCAGGTAAAGATTTTCTTAATGGGTTTTAATGGATGCGGTATAATTTTCCATTCATTAGAGAAGTTAAGATAGCATTAAGTTTTCTAAGCATAAGTGACTTTAAAGCCTATTTATTTTACATTAAATTTTAACTTGGGAAGTTTTAATTTTCATCAGTAAAATAATAACGATAATGTGTTTCGCGTACATTCCATGATTATGTAATTCCTTACACTTTACGTGGTGTGTTCAGATTTTTACACAGGCCCGGATTTACCGGGGGGGGGGGGGGCTTATAGGGCCCAAGCCCCCCCCATCCCCCCCCCCCAGCTGGCCCGTTTGTAAAAAAATAAAAGGGCTCATTTTCAAAGACTCTTAAACATTTTTTTCAGCTCTTTTCACCTCGTAACAGAAACACAGTCAACCTTTCAATTTGCAATGGTCATGCAATATTGCGTAACAACTGATAACGACTTCGCAACTTTATAGCCGTGTATATTACACAAGGTACCGTATATTCGGCGGCACGGATTATCAGAGAATTCTCCAGACTGATCATGATGTATAGTTTTCAAGCATCTAGTAACCTTGACGTACTTGATAAAGTTGTTAAATGAGCGTCTGCTGGCTATGATCAGTTGCCTGATGATATTGTGCAAACTCCAATCGTAACAACTCGGCCTTTTCCGACAACTTCGTATAAAGACATATTGAAGTCGCCCGAGGTGTTCCGAATGGTGCAAACTCCACACAGCGGTTACTTCGCTTCCATACTTTCAGTACCGAAAGTCATGTCACGTGATGATGGTCGAAAGTAAATAAACGAAATTTTTAAACTTTTTTTCAAGTTACATTTTTTAAAATTTCATTACACACAGGCATGTTTAATCGATGCAGTTCCAATTGTAACTGAACTAAACAGAGAAAAAAATAAATTCTTAAAAAAAGTTCATACATGTTAATATAGCTGAAATCCAGTTAAGGTTAACCCGTGTCCGCAGAGATCTTTCAAAAGAATGAAGGGGAGATCACTGCCAGGAGATTGGATAATGTGATGACGTTGTTATTTGTTATGAAAAATAATTTATTGATAAATTATTTGTTTCAGAGGACTTTATAAATATAAAATAAAAAAGGTTAAAACTTGTCATATGATTTTTGCTTTAGATGAACATTTAAAAAAATACCAGTATATTTTTTTTAAATTCTCACACAAATTTCATTATATTTTTATGCCTAAAATGCACCAAAATGAGCCATTTAGTCCACCTTTTTAGAAAATTTTCTTGGGGGAGGCCCCCCAAACCCCCCCTACAGAAGGGGGTCACCCCCTGCCGTACCTTCCCCCAAGCCCCCGCCCCCCCCCCCCCAGTCAAAAATTTCTGGATCCGGCCCTGTTAACACTTCTTTATACTGTAAATTCCTATGGACCGGAAGCTGATCAAGCGTTTCTGTGATACTGACAAATTCACTCGCAGGAAGTTGGAGTACACTGCGGTTTCAAAATGACACATGGTGCCTGCTGTGTAGTTATTATAACCTTGGTTTAGCATAGACAAACTTTTAATGAAGACAAGTAGGCTGTAAATTAGTCAAAATAATTCAAGTGACGTCTTCAGCAAATTCTGAGATATTTTTGTTATGGGTCAGAATCTCGCTATAGTGGAGGCGAGATATTGACCCATACAAAAAATTACACAATATCTCGACTTGGCGTACAATTAGTTGGACTAGGCTGTAAATATAACTAGTACTGAACATCAGAACTTCTCTCAAATACAGGCTAAGAAATCTCATTATGGTAAACATCGAATGATGAAAGGAATGAATAGTTACATAAAACTGAACCATAGTAAAACACACAGTTCATATTTCTTATAGTTAATATATCATTATTGATGCTTAATTCTTTGGCCCTTTTAAGTGGGGACAACCATTCAAATTTAAATGCAATCAACGCGTCTAGAAGGTGGATTAGTATGTTGATTTTATTCAAATCCTGGTGACATTAAGTAAAATCTTTTCAAAACCATTCAGGATCAGACAAATGAAGGATGAAATATTCATACTTTTGAACCAACAATCTTCACAGACACAGCTGCATGTATAACCAAAGTTTATGAAGGAGTCAGCCCTACATGCTTTTGCAGGGAGATGAAAAATGTATATGAAAAAAAAGTGCTAAAAGCTATTAAAATCGTGAGAGTTTTTTTTTCCCTGTGTGACTATATATGTGTTAATTACTGAACCTTTAGACATATTTCTATGCATTTGTGGGGTTTTTTTGTAATCTTTTCTAATGTAAGCTTCAGTTTAAACTATGCGTCACTGTGTGATGTAGTTGTATGTTTTAATTGTCATACTGAGATAACTAAATTATGTATCTTAAAGACCTTGTGAATAATGAATTGAACTTATCTTATAAAATATAGACATGAGTCTGTGTTTTAACAGTGACATAGCGTGCGGAAGACGTAATCCTTTCAAAATGTTGAAACCATTCCATGTATTCTTTGGTATAAATATTTTGAACGAATGCTGCTAGTATCAAATTAGTCTGCAATGGTATGACCTATATATCCTATTTTCATGCTAAGCGGCTGTTTATAATTTTAGTAAATTTCAACACGTATACATTATTTCTATTTTGTGAATGGATTTTAACGGTGCCAATTTGCAAAACAATTAAGCAATCGGCCTTGGGTGTTCAGATTGTAATTCAAGATAAACTGCTATTTCTACATTGTCATTATTGTTTCCGTGTTATTAAAATTATTTAAAATCTAATGACCCTGCAATTTGCAAATTGAATGGTTCAGTTATAAACTTATTATTATAATTAAAACCAAATATGCATTGCACTAATGGTATTCCTGGGTATCTTGTTTCACACACTTACTATATTTAGGGAGTAAAAACAATTCAGCCAATTTGGGCACTATCAATGATTTTTTGGCGCGATATATATAACTGTCGACCAAACACATTACTCTGCTTCATGAAATTAAAACAATAACATAATAGTCTGATAAAACATGTAAAAACAACCTGTGTTTATATAGCACTTTAATATTAAAGCAAATACACAATATTTGCGTACAGGAATCAAATTTATTGCACATATCAGTTGATGAATTTGTAAGCGATTTTATCAGTTTCGTGGAAAAAAGTATTCATCTAACACGATTACAAACTATTAAGTTTCAATTTGCTGAAATACAAAATGCAAAAAGCAACATTTAATACGAATACAACTGGTGCGTATAATCCCGCCGGTTTTTATGCACCTCGATCTGGAATCCTCTTCTAACAATAATTTAAGTGTATCTGTTGAAAAAAATATCAGGAACATTTGTGTATATGACAAATAAATCATCAAACACAATTTGAACTTTGTAATGTGTACCTTTGCATAGCAGTCACTCGTCTTATGCAGACCGTACTAACTAGAACACCGTACGACATATTGTAGCAAAATATTGACAATGCACAAATGATGTGCAGATTAATCTTAGAATAAGATTGATTAACAAACATATCAACAAAATCAATACATACGGAAAACAGAAACATTTCATTCCTAGAATGAAGCCACTACACACTAAAATACAAAACAAATCTTAATTACACACAATAGTATAAAATTGTCATTTGTGTTGATAATTTAACAACAGAATATTACGACGTACTATATTCTTTTATGAGTATATATTCCCTGACCCAAAGAAGGAGTTAATTTGGGGAAAGGAAAACCAGTTGAAATAAGTTATTAATAATACTTTTATTACCTCAAAATCTGAGGAGTTATGGTTTGTATATACTGTGACACTATGAATGCAGATTAGAACATAACATCTCTCATATATTGATAAAAGGTGAACAGATTATAAATAATAACAAAATCAATGTAAGATTTACGACTGTTTGTAAGGATGTTTTACCGTCCTTGCTTGTTGTGTGGGACCTAAAATAAAATATTGTTTGTTTCCCCTCCCGCGACCAATGCTAGTTTAGGTGTGGGTAGGTAGGTAAGTAAAATGCTTTGTTTTAATCTAAAATATTTTTATTGATTATATGATTTATATATCTGAATTATATGGATTTCAAAGAAACAGAAATTGTGAGTTCCTAGCAACTGTTTAGAACCAAAGTTTCAAAGTTTTATTCAATATATACATCCCAATTTGTATATTTACAATGCAAAAATATGAGTCAAATATAAAAATGTGATTCTCATTGACATACTTTGCTTCCATGTTCAATAGAAATTTTTGTTTTGTTTTGCAATAAAATTGTTTCGGTAGCTATGATTTTTGTGGGTAGTGGGAGGGGAAACAAACAATATTTTATTTTAGTCCTGGAGTTTCTAATTTTGTGTTTAGATCTGACATGATGGAACAAAAAACAAAAACCCTCAAGAATCATTCCTGCAACGTTTTATATAGCTGTAGTGTAACTCCTTAAATACTGTTCCCATTCTCGTTTAATATCTGACCTGAGAAAAAATGTATTAAGCGCGAACCTCTTTAATTCCTCCTAAGTTACCGTTCAAAGAGACGAGCAGATTTGTTGAAAATCAATAATCTTTGTTTTACATCTTTAATGATACAAATATTAATGAACATATAGTACGGCCGAAAGCAAACCTATATAGAAGGAGTAATATCATTTCTTTGATCTTATTTTTTCCTTTCACTTGAACACAATCCAAACTATCCACTTTGAAAGGAAATAAAACTAATAAAACTTTCACCACAAAGTTTTAAAAACTGCAATTGTTAGGTATGATATGTCATGTAAATTAAAGATTAGGACACATTTGTTTTATTTGATGATGATTCGACTCTGTAAACAGCAGTTAAAAGCACCTTTCGAAAAAATACCCCGAACATTTGGAAATGGCACAGTAAGCAGCATGAGACACATCTTTGTTGATGTGTTACACGTATATATGACCTTCATCAAGATGTAACCGCAGACCACTTTTTGGTACAGACAAAACTGGCGACCTAAAATGTCGTTTGAAGGAATTTGTTTGCCGGGAACTGATCACATCATCTTTGAACGACACAGATTTTCTCAGTTTAACAGAAGGCTTATCTGGAAGTTTGTAACAAAATTTTCCATCTGATTCGACATGAGTCTTTTGACTTAAATCTTCGATTGATTTATCGTCTGCTGCTGGAAGAGCATAGCTGCCCTTCCCGCTTTTTAGAATTGGTTTGATATCTGCTTCATGAGTTAGTTTAGTAGCCATCGGAGCTTTCGTTTGTTTCCTTGGAGGACTATCCCTAACAATGACGTCACGAAAAGATTGCGCCCTATAAATCATGGGCTGACTGTGCACTGAACTTGGAATGTCTCTTTTCAATGACAAACTTCTGTTTTTCGATATTGTAGAACTATCCAGACTTGGTCTTCTAGATAGTGGTTGAGAGATAGAGAAGCTAGGAGTGTAAACCCGCCGCCGTCCGTCTGTACTCACTACGTGAGCAAGCTGGCGCGGTTGCCCAGCCCACACAACCTTCACGTGTTTGCTGTCCAACATTTTCAACATAACACTTAAACGTGTATAATCCTTTTTAAAGCACCATTATTCTTGGGTTTTTCTGTGAAGTATTATTTTTAATCCATAATAAAATCCAAAATATTTTCTGCACATGTAGTCCGCTTAAAATATTTTCATGTCCTTGATAGTTTTATAACAATTGATGGAAATATCTATTTTGTATGTATATATCGAACAATTACCTGTCCGCGTGGTCCTATAATCCCAATAGAGTGTACAAGTCTCGTTTATCTTTGTAAATTCATGCTGACAATAATGTTCACATAATAAAGTTAAGGTTATGAATCAAAACTTATCTAAGTTTCAATCAACGTATGAAATTACTTTAAAATATGCATTTATGTATGAAAAATATTTAATCATGCTTTTCGAACACTATCACAGTCAATATATTCAATCCAATGTTTAATCAGTTTTTATAACCTGGTCTCACCACATAAAACAAACGATTATCAAAAGTTTAACATAAATATGAACTGAAAATCTCGTCTGGATAAACACCTTTTATATCTGTATAGAAGCGACGTTTTGAATTACAATATTTTCACAATCACCCAAGCATTCCATTAATATCCCAAACAATTTCACTGAAATGGTCTTTTAACTAATGTCCATTCAAATAACACTTGTCACTCCATGGGTAATGAATCCTTTTAAAATCAAAATGAAGAAAATTTCATTGAATGGCAGCGCCCATATATGGTTATAAAACACTGGTTTACATTGAATAATTGAAACCAGGATCATATAACGTGCGTGACTTTTCCAAAACTGATAATCAATTATTAAAGGGAACTTTAAAGTTATTTAAACAATTTTACTTTAATTTCTTGGCAGAGCAGTCTTTTACGCAACAAAATCTTTGATAAACTCCTGGTAATATATCATTTAATAACGTCACTTGCCCCTGGTAATGTAAGACAAGTAATTAAGCTTATATCAAAAAAGCGAATTCAGTGTTTAATTTAATATCAAAGTAAATATGGTATGAACGTAAGCAGTCAAGCCTTTACTATCTTAAACTTAGTAAATCAAATAGGCGTCTATACTGAGTTATCATGACACCTAATTTATTACGATACTTCGCTTAATTTTGACATATCAGATAGTTACAGATTAAGTTATCAACCTGGTATTGGCTGGTAGTCAAACTTGGCGTTCCAACGCGAAAGAAACCAGCCTTAACTCGCTCATATATATGAGTAGAACGTTTGTACACTGAACTAATCTATCATAATTAAGATGAAAAAGATTGACAGTCTTCTGACAAAAACATTCATAAATTTAAGAACGGCTTGAAGTATATCGATGGTCAGGTATGCCTTCAACAGTGGTTAGGTACCATACCCCCAGTGTACAGGTACCTAACATCAGGGCTCAAGAACCCTTTCACCTGTGATCCATACCCTTAATGCATGGGTCATAAATCCTACCACTAGTGGCCTATCACCAGTGGTCAAAGACCTTTTACCAGTGGACAAAGACCCTATCACACATTAGTTAGGAACCCTATCTTCGATGGTCAGTGACCTGTGGCAAGGAACCCTTAATCCAGTGGAAAAATCCAAACACCAGTGAACAAAAACCTAACCAGCATTGGCCAGAAACCCAATTACCACTGGATAGGGACTCTATCACAAGTGGTCAGGGAACTTTGATCAGAGACCTTTGCAAATGGTCAGTGACCCTGTTACTAGAGGTCAGAACCCTATTATCAATGCACAGGGACCGTATTATCAATGGTTTGAGACCCTATCACCAGTGGTCCGGTAACTTTCACTGGTGGTCAAATACTATATCACCAGTTACCAGGGACACTATTAACAGTAGTCGTTGCCCATATCTCCAGAGGTCAGAGACCCTATCGCCAGTGGTCAGGAATTTTTTCATCAATTGGCATAACTATGTTGTCAGTAAACAGGGACCACATTGCCAGTGGTGTGAGACCCTATAACCAGTGGTCCAGAAACTTTCGTTTGTGGCCAAAAACCATATCACCAGTGGTCACTGGCCCCTAGCGATCAGAGGTCAAATAGCCAAATGGTCAGGGACCCTCACACTTGTGGTCAGGACCCTATCAATAGTGATCAGGAACTTATCGTTCAAGCACCAGTGGTTTGGGACCCTATCATTAGGGGTCAGGGAACTTTCACTAGTGGTCAGGATCCTACCAACAGTGATCAGGGACCCTGATCAGTAGTCATTGCTCATATCACCAGTATTCAGGACCTATCACTAATGACCAGGGACCTAATGAACAGTGGTCAAAGTACTTTCACGTGTGGTCTGGTCCCTTTCACCACTTGTTAGGGACCAATGGCCTCGGTAGACAGTGACCAAAGAACATATCACATTTGATCAGGTACCCTAATGTTTGTGGTAAGAGTCCCTATTATCAATGTTAAGAGACTGAATAAAGGCCTTATCTTTACCGCTCAGGGACACTATATCAGTGGTCAGAGACCCTATCGCCAGTAATCAAGAGACCAGGGGCCTTTTAACCAGTGGCCAGGGACCATAGATCAAGTGATCAGGAACTGTACCACCAGTGGTCAGGGACTTGATATCTTATTACCAGTTCCAGGGACCCTGTAACCAGTTGTCAAGGACCCTATAACCGGTTGTCAGGGACCCTATAAACAGTGATCAGGGTCCCTATAACTAGTGATCAGGGACCCTATAACCTGTGTTCAGGGACCCTATAACTGGTGATCAGGGACCCTTTAACCATTGTTCAGTGATCCTATCACCAGTGTTCAGTGACCCTATAAAAAGTGGTCAGTGGCCGTATCACCGTGGTCAGGGACCCTATCACCGAGGTCAGGGACCCTTTCATCAGCGGTCAGGGACTTAACATCAGTGATCGGTGACCCTGTCACCAGTGGTAAGGGACCTTGTCACAAATTGTCAGGGTCCCTATCATAAGTGGACAGGAATCCTATGATCAGTGATTATGGACCCTATTATCAGTTGCCAGGTATATCTATTATTTGTGGTTATAGACACCAACTCGTCAGTGATCAGGGAACCTTCCGTCAATGGTCAGGGACCTTATTATCAGTTGCCAGGTATATCTATTATTGTGGTTATAGAAACCAAATCGTCAGTGATCAAGGAACTTTCCGTCAATGGTCAGGGACCCTATTATCAGTTGCCAGGTATATATATTATTGTAGTTAAAGAGACCAACTCGTCAGTGGTCAGGGAACCTTCCGTCAATGGTCAGGGACCCTATTATCAGTGGTAAGAGACTATTACTAGTAGTCAAGAACCATATCAGGAGCTAAGAACCCTGTCTCCAATTGTAAGGCATATTACACTAGTGGTCAGGAACCCTTTTACCCCGGTGATCAGGAACCGTCAGAGACTTTTCAGCAGTGTACAGGAACCATATCTTCTGTAGACACCGTCAAAATCAGCAGAGCCAGTAATCAAAAGTCACGTACAACATGCTTCCTGAGAAGAAATATTAGTACAATTATTGTACACACAAGACAATATTAACGTTAAGCGTGTGTGCTAGAACTTATGTTTGGAAAGTGAACTCTGTGAAAAGACTTATCAAAAATGACTCAAGTATGAACAAATTATGACGGGAAAAAAGTTGGAAGAGGTCTGCAGCGATAATATTTAGTTTTCAAACATTACAAAAGTGTCAGATCAGAGAAATTACTAGTCTAGTTTCTTTTTTGTTTACACAAACTTCTTAACAGCTCTTTTTACATTTTTAATTACAGCTTGACAAGCTTTTTAAAATCTGAACAATATTTGCAGAGGTCGATTATAGGGAAACACACGATAAAAAGACAAATTATTTACAATGCATAGATGGTTGGTTGGGTAAAATTATTTACAGTGCATTATTTATACGTCACAGGAGAGAAGTTTTTTAGGTTTCATTTGTTTACTTTTATTAACAATCATGATCTGTCGTTGACAATACTGAGAAAATGTTGTGTTACACCATGGCTATTAACCGTACACTTCTTGTCCCGTCCGTGCTACGGTTCAAATGAGGTGCGAGTATTCCGCGGAGCAGCGTCTAAAAATCAACGATTTAAGAGTAGGTCGTATGTTTCTGTCAAGGTTATTAAACGTTAGAGAAGTTGAAATCGAGGTAATCTTGCTACATTCTGTCAAATTTAATCGGTGCTGGAGATGCGAGCTTGGAAATTTAACGAGGCAAGATTTATTCCGACATCAGTTAGTTACCGAATGAGATTGACATATAGTGACAACAAAAAATATCTCAACGATTTCTTCTAATTCTGAAATCTATGTTGGAGTATTCTTGTAATTTTGTCACACATAAATCAGTCTTGACCTAACACGAGAAATTTAATATAAATGATTTGTGTAGATTTAATTGTATAAGAATAGTATTGTCATCAAAGTGTACATATATTTACGGGCGTTGGGAGCAACCTAACAATGGAGTCATGTTGTAACTGTTTTGAACATTTTTTTCGTCCGAATAATGCATTTAGATATATTTCATTATAACAAGATCTAACCTTTTACCATGAGTTGTACTTACCTGGCATTTCCAACATAAAACCTTTTGGTCATTTACTTTCTCGAAATTTTATCTATGGTACAAATGAACTTTGAACTTTAGGGGGATCACTTGTTATCAAGGTAACCAAACTAGCTGAGCGAAGCATTCTAGCTTGTTCTGTAATCTGTTTCTAATTACTTAATGTTGTTCTAGTGCTAATTCAAAGTGTTTTGTACTAGTTGTTTGTTAATTTTTTTTCATGAAAGTACTGGCACAATTTTCCAGAATATTTTATATTATTGCAATAAAAGAATTAAACACACATGTATGATTATAAAATACATGTAAGATACCCTTTTTCGAAATTAGACAACTATACAGTCTTTTGAGTCACATTTTCATCTGAAAACAAGATTTCGGCATATGTCACATTATTTCTGAACTCTTCTATTATAGCTGTTTTCAACGAACCCACTGGCTACGATGTGTAACAAAGAGATGTTACAAAGGTGTATTTATGATTTGGTCAAATTCAACAAACATAAATATATTTTTGAATGGCGAATGTCCATAACTAAGGTGTTCAACTATACAACTGGTTTCCTTAAAAACCAATGATCACCTTCCTCGTTTCAAGTAGTACTTCTTTACGAGTTTCTTTTGTTTTTAGCCCTTACTATTTTAGTGATGATCTGTGTTTCATACAAGGTGCCTAAAATAACAAGAGCTGTCCGATAACAGTACACTCGACTGTTCTCAGTGCTTTGAAGTGGAATCTGAGCATGTTTTTAAAAAAGCCTTAATTCCTAACCATAATTCTATGCCACAAAACGTACTCAATTGAATATTCCATAATAAACAAGGTGTTACACTTTATCACTGAATGAAACCAAATTCTAAATGACAGGGTCATAGTTCTGAAATAATAATAAAGCACTGTATCAAAAAATTTAACCAAGTTTCTAAGTTAAAATAAGTGCAATCCTGAAAAATGCTTATTCAGTTCTGCCCTTTGTCCCACAGCAAGCCAAATTTATAAGTAAAAAGGGGGATATTTTTGTAAATATTATTCCAATCAAAGTTATGCCCTTGTCCTGCAGGATCTTGTCAGTATATGCAAGTATATTAAGTTTCAGTTCAATCCCCTTAATAATGAACAAGCTATGAAACTAAAAAAATCAACCAAAATTTCTAAGTTAAAAGGGGGATAATTCTGTAAATATTTCTATCACAGTTATGCCCCTTGTCGCACAGCAGGGCCTTATCATTATATGCAAGTATTTTAAGTTTCCATTGAAACCCTATAATAATGAACAACCTATTACACTTAATAAAAGACTTTAACCAAAATTTCTAAGTTAAGAGGGCATTATTCTGTATATATTCCTTTGCCAGTTGTACCCACAGTCCCACTGCAGGGCCTTGTCACTATATGCAAGTTTTTTACGTTTCAGATGAATCCCTTTCATAATAAACAAACTATAACACTTAGTAAAAAAATAACCAAATTTTCTTAGTTAAAATGGGACATAATTCTGTAAATATTCCTTGCACAGTTATGCGCCTTGTCCCACAGCAGGGCCTTATTACTATATGCAAGTATTTTAAGTTTCAATTGAATCCCTTAAAAAATGAACAAGCTATTTCACTTGATAAAAAAACAACTTTAAACCAACGCCGATGCCGACGCCGGGGCGAGTGCAACAGACCTCTGTATTCTTCGAATAGTCGAGCTAAAAAACGAAACATATTAGCTTCTTAGCTACATTAAGGGTTTGTTTGTTTTCGATAAGAAAAATCAAATATAAGAGGACTAAGTGCCTATTGAGAAAATGACGTTCGGTAGTGTAAATGACATATAGCAGTTAACCTTTTCTCTATCTATGCCTAGGTGGAAGATACATTTAACAGATGTTGTATTTTGTTCTACTAAATTCTTCTCTTAAATAATAATAAGTTAATTTGTTCGCACAACTTCCTAATATGCTCTTTATGTGATGATAGTCAAAATATTCAAGTGCCTAATACTCTGAAATGCAACTCTTGTCCCGAGCTTTCACATCCAGTACCAGTCACACATTGACAGTATATACCCATAAAACATTAATTTTAACTTTTTGATGTTTTCATATCTGAATCCGGTCATCTGATACTCAAAGCGTAGAAATATTCGCCAAACTATAGAAATACATTACATTTTGTTGGAAGATCTGCCGAATCTAAGGTACAGCTTCGAAGAAGAATGAAGAAACCTGGACTATTAGGGAAACAACTTTCGAACTACACTTTCATTTATTTGGTAACATTTGCCTGAATTTTAATAAACATAGCAGAAAATTGCCCTCTACCCTTAAGTCGTTGATATCCCGTCTGTATCTTATTGAGGTATTGAGAGAGAATTTCTTTCATGTACTTAGAAATAAACACTAAGCAATAATTGATTAATGAATGACTGATACACTTTTTTCTTATTTTGTAAATGTTTTAAGCTTATTTGAAACATTTTATACCACAAAATGTACGTGTTTCTCACTTGCACATAAAACCAATATGTAAATGGTTTCCGATTACAGAGATAAGTTAGCTAATTTCAACATTGCGTTCCTCGTTTCTGTCTGCTTAACACTGCAAAATACAGAAACTGATTTGGTAAAACCTTGTTCAACAGATTGTGACACATAAACTTGTCATTCCGCCTCATTTATCACGATAAATGGTACATTTTTTATGTATCAAACAAAAATTAGCATTTTCCACAACTTTCATCTCATTTATTCCGGACTGGTACAGATAATTATGCTGCGATTTACTGTCAGTTTCTATGTGTACCCTAAGATGATATCAAATATTAGATGATACGTTATTTGATCACTTTAAAAGTTTCTTTTTTTTCTTTTTTTTAAAGAGTGGAGGTGGAGGGGGGGGGGGGGGGGGGGAAGAGAAGAGTGGGGGAATTCAGAACAGAAAATTTATTTTCAAATATAAATTTCAGCTGTTACATGTTTCACTTGTTTCTGACAGTACATGTATTGTGGATGATAGACGATATGTAGGAAGGACTGTCAAATCTAGAACAAATTGTGAAATGTTCTTCACTAACAGTCTGGCTATAGTTTTGCAGTTTTTGAGGGTAAAGAAAAAAGTTTCGAACATGTAACTTGTTCTCCTGGTCTTTCATGTTTCATTTACATACAATTAATTGTCTGTTATGAGAAATAGTCATGTTACTAACTGTCCGCTAAACAAAGACTTCTAGGATAAACCATGGAACAAAGACTCCTAGGATAAATCATGGAACAAAGACTCCTAGGATAAATCATGGAACAAAGACTCCTAGGATAAACCATGGAACAAAGACTCCTAGGATAAACCATGGAACAAAGACTCTTAGGATAAACCATGGATCAAAGACTCCTAGAATAAATCATGGAGCAAAGACTCCTAGGATCAATCATGGAACAAAGACTCCTAGGATAAACCATGGATCAAAGACTCCTAGGATAAATCATGGAACAAAGACTCCTAGGATAAACCATGGATCAAAGACTCCTAGGATAAATCATGGAACAAAGACTCCTAGGATAAACCATGGAACAAAGACTCCTAGGATAAACCATGGAACAAAGACTCCTAGGATAAACTATGGATCAAAGATTCCTAGGATAAACCATGGAACAAACACACATAGGATAAACCATGGATCAGAACACTGATCATACTACGGCTTCTATGTATTACATGTGTATAAAGTACATGTAAGTTTTTATTTATAAAGTTTTTTTTTCAGATGCAAAAATGTAGTCGTTCTAATCATCTGCTTTCCGAAATCTTGGGAAAGTTAGCATAGTTATCATGTTCTCCGCAAAAAGTCTTGTATCTTAACTTTTGTTCAATTGATTAAAATTCATTGATACCATAGTTTGTTTTTTACTTTGTTTTAATCGTGGCGCTGATAAAACGGCCACTTTTTGATGGACTAATCACTACTTTGACAATGTCTGCTGATAAAGAGATTATTACATTCAAGAAGATTTATCTTTAAAATGGAGTGTTTAGATCTTTCACTGTTTACATGTCAAAATGATTCACAACTCATATGTAATTTTCTGCATCGTAATATATGGCTGCATATGCATGTGATAAATTACGTAATATAACTGTTTTCAGCTGTGTAAATTCATCATGATACTTCCTGTCCAACATTTAATATTTTAGACAGGGATGGGTGAAACTAGAAAACTAGTACCAAAGAAGCTTTCAACGAATTAAGAAACATTTACGTTTATATATATTCTAATTTTAAATGCCTGAACACAATAGTTAATGTTTGCAAATGTTTGTCGGTCCATCACATCGCAGAATAATGACAAAATAACGCATGGGTATACAGACTTCGTTAAATTTCGTTGGTAAGTAGGTTGACCCCACAAATGATTTTGGAGCTCAATGTGTTAAAGGTCAAGATAAGTGTGACCTTCATTTTTAAAAATGGTTTCCAAACAATTAACTAAGAACGACTGTATATTTACAACAGTTACAGAATAATACTCTCCACCATCTGGGGACTGCAACAAACTTTCCCGCTCAATGACTTAAAAAAAAATCAAATGACCGTTGAACTTTGATTGCCGAACATCAGGATAAGATCACTTCATTGTGTTTGCACTTCGTCGAAGGCCAAGGTCACGGCGACACTCACTAAGAAAACTGTTTCCAGTCAACACTGAAAGGTAAATAAAGGTAATTAAACCAAGAATCCCATTACGTTACTGGATGGTTAACATGTTGAGCAAATAAACCTACTGACCTGTTTCCGATAAATGAACAATAGAATGTAGATGTGACTTTTTAGTTTTTAGTATGTTGTATATAAATGTCATATGTTGTGTATCAAGGTCTGTTCGATAAGTTGAATATACAAAAAATGCAAACAAATCATATATATGAATCAATGACTTTTAAGAAGGCCTTATTCCATGTCATACCCTAAGCATGTGTTAGATATATGAATTTCCAGATGAACTGATGTTATTTCCTCTGTCTCAACAGTATGACATATATATCTTATGACGTATAAACAAATAAATGAAAGCTCGACTGCCTGAATCTGGTTGACTGTCGTTCATCTTAATCCTAACATTGCATGAACTTTCTACGCATTTTTGACTAAATGCGCTGTAAAATGCACTTTATTAATAAGCATAGTGACAGGAGAGTGTCTTTGTTATTGTCTAAATAAAATGAAGTTTTGGAGTGAGAAAAATAGTAAAGTAGAAAAACATTCAGGAATAAATAACTAAAAGCTTGGAAGGTATGTCACATAAATATGTTTTGAAAACGCAATTTATAGTGTTTTTTTTTTAATTTTATGGCTTAAGAAGAAAAAAACAGAAATCTACTTTGATACTCAAAAATAGAATGGAATCTGAAAAGGAACATTTCGGAAAAAAGGAAAGACACTGGAAACATGAAAAAAGCAAATTAAACTGATCTGCATCTGTTTCTACATGTCATAATAAACATAACATATGCCTCGCACAACAAACACATCTGACAAGAACACAAACACATCTGACACAAACACATCTGACACAAACACAAACACATCTGACACAAACACAAACACATCTGACACAAACACAAACACATCTGACACAAACACATCTGACACAAACACAAACACATCTGACACAAATACATCTGACACAAACACATCTGACACAAACACATCTGATAGAAAGATGCAAACTCTTATCAAACCAGTTAATACTACGAATGAAATGCAGTTACCATATATAGTGCCGTGATTCAGGAAAAGTGATATCCTTTAGTCAGCCAGTAGACTAGAATCGACTGCACTTTACAATTTGTAAATATAAGCAGTAAAATAATTTGAAAAAAACGACATTAATTCACGAAAAATTCAGCATATTTCAGACAAACGCCTATGCTTACAAAATTGCATTAAGTGTAAAGTTAACCTTATTCAAATTATATTTTCGGTTAAGTAATTAACCACTGTAATAATGGACAACATGACACATACTAAATCTGTAAATGAAAACAAAATGTACAAAACATTGAACAAAACATAACAGGCCAACATTCACTTAAACAGATCGGTGCATGTAATGATCCAAACATTTAAACAAACATGTCACACCGGGATCTCATGTGATTTGAATTTTACTTACTCTGACGTCATCAACGATATTTTACGTACGAACTTCAGCTTCTATTTAAAACGAGTAAAAAGTGAAAATATTTACGCTTGATAAAGACATTCAAGCACCAAATATTGTATGTTAGAAAAAGGTTCATTCATAATTGATGGATCCCTGACCCCTCACATTTGCATCATTTAACAAAGACATACAAGTATATTTTCACCACAAACAAGTAGATAACAAAAGAGCAGATGGTGATGTTTGAAGGTAAAATATATTGTTATAAGATTTCAGAGTCGTGCTGTGGATCCATGAATTTTGAGGTTCGAATCAGGTAATTCGGCCTTCGGGCAACATTATTAGGTGGGGATACGGCTTAGCTTCGTGTTCGCCAAAATGCAGTTGCCCCAGGGTCGAATCTCCTAGTCCGTTACTTGAATACATAACAGATTTAATGTCTAAATATTATCTGCCGTAAGTTGAGATAAATATTTGTCAATCGAGAAATATGGGCAATGCAGATAAATGTATTTTTGTTTTGTTTTGTATTTTATACATTGGATAATTTTGATAGAGGTAAACATGTATAACATTTTTGTTATTTATGTAAAATGAAAAGGCTGAAATGTCTCATTAACATTAGACATTGTTCGATTACATTACATCATATAACAATTTTAACATTTTGTGGTCCGGTTGCGGTGGCACTGAATAAAGGATTTTTTAAGCTTAAAGCAAACAAATCACAGATATGCCAGTCTCTAACTTCTGTAAATGAGTACGTTATGATAGTTCTCGGTACTTCTCGACAAATTGCTATTACCTAGCAACAGTTTTATGTAACTGGTGGTCAACGAAGATTGCTAATATTTATTTTCATACATCCAAAGTCATTCTTTGATTATAATAACCTTCAGCACCTATTTTTTAAACTGTTCTTCAAATTATTTCAAATCGATTTTGCCTTTTTGTTGTTTTTTTTTTTTTTTGGTCATGAAGTCTTGACATATTGTTGTGACTTTCTCCTCAGCCATTTTTTCTACATCTTTATCATTTTTAACTTTACTCTCCTCTGTTATAAAGTCGTGTGTCTTTTCTCATTGTGGGTTTTGTAGTCACTAAGTACTTCTTTAAAAATATCTGTCCACAGAAAACTAATTAGTTTCCTTTATAAGCCTATAATTAGTGTTCTTATCATTCCTTGCCGTTCTATGGTGAAAGTTTCCTTGTTTTGGGACAAACTTCTCTTTGTTTTTTATTCCAACGAGATGTCATTATCTTTCACTTGTGGGAACTCTCAAGTTTTGGGATGCATTCTTTGGATTCATACAATCGTTGGCAGGACTTTTGAGTTTGTTAACTCCAGCAGCTGTTTTGACGTAGAAGCATTTGAACAATACTTCAAATAACCTACTGCTTTTGCATCTCTAAACATATCTCTTCAACCACATGCTTTGGGATTTTAATTTCCTTGTACAAATTTTATGTGAGCAAACAGGTGAAATGCACGACGTAACCCAGAGGCTTTTCCATTCGTTTTGATATATGATACATACTTAACTCAGTAGATTTTTCATTACATTTTGAAAAAAAAGTATTTCTTGAATGCCTAGATGAAGTTATAAGAACGACTTTTCTTTCCATCTTTTTGAAATTTCACTGAATCACTCTTTACAACGACTATAATCATCAATGTGTCAACATCAACCATAGTTGCACCCGCTGGAACAAGATCCTTTGTTGCCACATCGCAGTGCTCAAGTTACCATGCTTTCAAAGCATAATACAGAATGAATAAATTACGCCTTATTATTATCACATAAATACATAGAAAATGTTCATGTCCAAATTAAGATTGTAATAAAAAAATAAAACCTGATACCTGTTTTACGTAAATGACAATTACATGAGAAGATACAAGTATTTACATACGTATAGATGTTAATTACATAAAATGGTTTTTTTTCCCCACCTTTAAACCAGAATTTTAAGTAGCAGGAAAGGGTAATAATTTTAGGCAGAACAAGGTCAAATTTCTCCTCACATTATCATCATCATCATCACCATCATCACTACCATCAACATTATCATCATAACTATCATCAAGTACTAGTCAGTACCTATTTAAAAGTTGATGACAACACTTTAACCAAACCACATAGCAACTTCGAACTTTTACTCGGACACTGGAACAACATTTGCTTCTTTGTATTAAATGGTAGACAGAAAGTCGGTTTTTCCTTGAAAATAAAAACAGCAGTTTGTTTCTAAACAATTGTGCAACTTTGAAATGTAACCTTGAAACTGAATATACAAAGAATGTTAAGAACGTGTAGATGTTTTGCAAAGAGGTGGAAAACGCAATAAATCATGAAGCAATAACTCTCAAGAACATGATATGGCATTTTGCCTTAATCAAATTTTTATAACCCATTGAATTCATTCTCTTGCGTTGCAAGAAAGTGAGATAAAGTAGAGAAAAATATATTTATATATTTCACAACAAAGCAACATCTAAGTAGGGTTTTTCAATTACTTCGGAGTCTTCATTTAAAACTTTGATTTATTTTGTCATAATGTAGTTTATTTAACATGTGGGTATGCAAGCGTATAAGAAAAATACGAAACACAATTTATTACCCTTTCATATAATAGACTGAGATACTCCAAAATGTCGTTTTTCAAATTTAATTAAATGAATTATTTATATATACATATGTATATATATTTTATCATTTTTTTAAAGATTTCAGACTGAGAAGAACAATGACTACAGTACCAGTTATTTATGTTAGTCTTGTACTTCTAGTGGTTACAGCCTGTTTCTCAAAGGGTATGTACACTAATTCTTTAAGTTTATTTTTCACATATCTGTTAAGTTACTACAATGCCATGCCCTTCTGTGTCATTACATGAATAACTATTAAACCCCTCAAGTTCATAAAGTATACAAAACTTTAGAAAAAAGAGAAACATAGAATCATATCAGTAGAAACAAAAACCATGCCAAAAAAACTATCAGGATTAGGATTCAGGATTATTATTTGGTATTTTAACTTTATCCCCACCAGGATTTGGAATACGAATTCTAGTTCAACAGAAGCACTGAAAAGTGCATATCTTCATTGTAATAAAATTTCAATTCAGGTCATCAAATTTGCTCTGCCGTTGTTAGATTTGAGGTCAATTTGTGTGACTTTTTGACATAAAAATGTATCAAATAGTCCCGCTAAATTTCCACACGAGTAGGATATACAAATAAAAGTACACCAAACATTTAAATATAAACAATTGATTACTTTCGTATAGCATTTATTTAATAAACATGATTTAAACAGAACAAAATATTTAGAGAATAAAACTTATAGAATTCGTTTACTTGTATCAAGGATGTCTATATAGGTACTACGGTTAAACTTAACCCAAGTTACTTCCCTTACTGTATGCAGCTCTTAGCTTTTTTATACCATAAGCATACAAAGAGGTCATTCTTAAAATGGAGAAAATTAATTAATTAATCAATACTTAAATAAATAAACCCCATTAATGTCATTAATTTTCCCAATGTCACGCGATTTTTTCTGTGTGATGACAGCGCTGTAATACTGCTTCATAACACCTTTATATGAGAAAAGAGATTCGCTTAGAAAATAAAGTATTTGTATCTTGAGTTATTTTTTACACTAAAATGGAGTACTAATGTAGGCAACAACTGCTTTTTTTATTCTTAAAAAATATTACTTATACATTACTATGTTAGATTTATTTAGTTTGACAGATTTATTTATGGTATATTAAAATTTTCAAAAACTCAAGTTAAAAAGACCATCAGTTACATCTTAAATGAAATTGTCGTGCAATGACATTGTCACTTTTCCATTCAAACATTCCTTCCGTCGGTACACTGCCCTGAAGAGTAAACAATAAAAAACGAAGTCATGTCGATCTTTTAGGTGTTTCATAGGCACTGACAGACATATTAACTTTTGTAAAGATAACACAATTTGTCAAGGCAAAGGCAACACTGTTTTGGAGTAGGACATTACAATTGTCAGTTCTGTTATTTGTATAAAATCATAAACGAAACTGTTATGACAAAAGTGCCAATCAAGTTTTAAAAAGTTGTATAATTTCATTGATGAAGTAAATACAACAGACTTGATAGTACAAGCAGTGTGCAGAAGAACAATCTCCTAGACAGAGGTTTCGTTCTGTTAGAAAAAAACTAGTTTGTCCATTATATAACTTGAGTCATTAATTCTTTTAAATCTTCATTGATTTTTAGGGTTAATGCCTTTATTCATCCAATAATTTCACGTGTAGTTGGAATGTAACACTTGCATCAAACATGTTGCACTTCCGGTAGGAACAGTCGTTTCCTATGATATCTTTGTTAAAAAAGGAGTTTTTGTTTTTGTTTCAGAGACGTGTGAGGCAATACACTGTGTAAGCTGGAACTTTTCCTACGTCCAGTATGAGGCTCCACAATACATCAGCAACATACGGGTATGTTTTGTACGACATTCGGATGGCTCTTTTGGTATCAAAATCAATAACTGACACACTGAAGAGAATCATTATATAAACAAACTAAAACTGTATAAAAGTCTCTCTTTCAAAGCTTGTCAGTTTACTATAGAAATTTGAATGTTTTGTAGAAGTTATGTTCAAGTTTGGAATCGGCTTCTTCTCATCAGTGGTAATAGATATTTTCTTTTCTTTTTTGCCCTAAATTATGATTTGAAGGCTGAAATATTTTTTCCTCATAAATCTAAACTTTAGATAAACTTAGAGATATTACTGTGCTGATATATTCAGTATTTACTGTAATACATCTATAAATAATTGAGTAATATCAGAACAAATGTAAAATTCTATTATGTCATTTTGTTTGTTTATATATTGTGACATCTTAGAATATGTACTGTACGATGAAATGGTTTTTCTTTACAGCTTTTACAACAAGATTCTGTAAGCAACTGCATATATGGAAAATCTTTTGGTTCATTTGGAAGATATATTTGGGTGGACAAAGGCTGTCGAGGAACATTTGAAGTTTGTTATGGAGGACCGCAGAAACAACATAGGCTTCATAGATACTTTCAGTAAACATTTGTTTGTTTTTCGACGGAAAATATGTGTCCATTGTCACGGACTTATACTTTTATATAAAAAACATGAAAAGAAATAATTCAGTATTTTAGAAGTGTGTGCCAATAAATAATCGAATTTAAACTGTTTTTGCTGTTACTTTCATAGAACAGATGGGAAAAATAAACTCTTAGTAGCCAGCTACCAGAAGCTGGGTATGTCAGGGAAGTTAGCTACTAGTAACCGCAATCTAAAAAGTAACAATAAGTAGTAAGTAACAATTCTGACGTACATGTACCATACTTTCCCTTGCGAAGCCATCAAGTGTCTTCTGCAGGTCAGATCTACGAAACAGCTCAGATAGTCACTGAACATCGCCAAATGAAGGTAGAAAGTGTTGGAAGTGTTGGAATTTCTGTACAGAATGCACCTCGCCTCTACAATAATGAACAGGAATCAAGAAACAAGTAAACAGTGCCAATTTCAATACACGTCAGTAAAACAAGTTTTTTTGGAAACAAATAATAAATGCTTTATTCTACGAATTGTTGCGATCTGACCAGCCCCTGAAAAATATTAGACATACCGATGCACAACTAGGGAACGTGACCAAAAAGATATCATGAGGAAATTGCAAAATTGAAACCATACTAATCTTATCTTTGATGTAGTTTGGTGAGAAAAAAAAAACAGTCCACACAGGATCGTCGCATAGCTTGCTAGACCCAGCAGAACTGTCCTCCTAGCTTGCAAATAAATCTGTTCATCATTTTTTACTTCTTGAATATCATCTTCGAATTTGTATTTTCCTTTCAGAGAGCACATCAGTCATTAGGTAAGACTTTTCAGTTTCCTCAGTATCTTTAAAGAAACAATGAAATTGAGAAAGATCATGAAATTGTCGCGTTTCTGAGCGAATGCCAATTCTGTTTGTGCAAATTTACCATAAGTCCGTGTCCATCTTAAATATGTTGTAATGATAAGTCACGTGATTTATCAACACGCCAGTCTGTTTATAACTCTGAACTTAAAAACCAGAAACCATGAACTTGTCTTCTTACAAAACTAAGAAAGGGCGTAAAAGAAATCGAGTCGGTCAGGATTGTATTGCTATCATTGCTATCACCAGTCCAGCTAGTATCACCGATAAGAAATGTTTGATTAACAAAACAGAACAAAATAAAGCTGCCGCACATTGCCACTTACTAGAGTTTTTCGTTTCTGATTGCTTCCTTGTTATTTCGTTCATCACTTAAGTCTTGCTTCAATATCTCAGTTGAATGACTCGCATACGCAGCTTCCGGATTTTACTTAAAAGCCTCAGTCTAGGTTAAACGATTTTATAATTCGGGAACAGGAGATGCAAATACGCTAACCAATTTAGTTGTAAATAAGACGACTAGTCCTGATGAAATTAGTCATAAAATGTTAAAATAAACATCGAAAACAATATGCATACCCCTCTGTTTACGTTTTAACCATTCACTATCCGAAGGTATCCAAGTTAGTAGAAATTGCCACATGTTATGCCTCTTTATCAAAAGGGTAACAAAGTCGAATCATCTAACTATAGGCCTACTTCTCTAATAAATTGTAATTTTTTTTACCCCAGGCACCGTGGTCCAGGGGTAGAGCGCAGGGCTCCGTATCCGAAGGTCGCGGGTTCGAATCCCGTCAGAGGCGAGATTCTCTCACGATCTTCACATTCCTCCACGCTACGCGAATACTGGTATGGAACCCAGGAAGCAGTCATCGAGCGTGATGAATCTAAGTTGTAAGAACTTGTATCGCAATCGATGTAAAATAAATGAGTCTAAACTAATAAGTTGTATGGGGAAAGTGATGGAGCTTGTCATCCTTAAACATATATACAATTATCTAAATGAAAAATTCCTTAGTTTTCCAGAATCTGTCAGGGTTTTACCTGGTCACGGGTCATACTTTTACAATAAAACAATATGGTATTCATGGAATCTTGGTCTGATGGTTAAATAATTATTTAAATAAAAGATCCCAAAAAGTCTATTGCTTCCGCGGCTTCTACAGGATTTCCTAAATGCTTTGTTTTAGGTCCCTTGTTATTTCTTATTTATGTAAATGACATCTCATAGTCACAACTAAGTACAACTAGGCTTTTCGCTAACGATAGTTCCCTAGCTGTATGTACAGATAATGTTGCAGTCCGTCCGTCTCGTCTTCTGTGCGCTATTCCCCTACATGTCTCATGTAATTTTCACCAAACTTTCACAGAATGATCATTATCAAGTGCCGCAGCGAATATACACCGGCTTTGCAATTTGCAATATTCACCATACTTTAATAGAATGATCATTTTTCAAGTGTCACAGTGCATATAAACAGGCTTTTGCGCTTTGATTATTTTTGGCACAGTTATTTTCCTTCGTTAAATTTTACTTAATAATGCCTCTGTGCACAACTCCTCCTACATTTCTCAAGCAATTTTCACCAGACTTTCACAGAATGATCATTATCATTGGCTGCAGCGCATATACTTAGGCCTTTGCGATTAGATCATTTTGGTGGAGTTATTGCCCTTTGTTTATATTTACTTAATATTTCTCCTATATTTCTCGTACATTTTTTATAACTGAAAGATATTTTCGCCTCTGGTGTTCAAGTGGAGTATAAAAATCCAGAAATTTAAAGGAAAGACACATTTTCTATATACAATAAAATATGATTTAACTAAACTAAACGGATCTCAAAGTTTTGTGTAGTTGTGTAAATATTTACTGTTATTGTTATTTATCTGTTGTTAGTAGAACTGGAGGTTTTTGATTGTTCTGACATGACCATATTGATTAGAACTGATCTCCAATCTGCCCTAGAAGAGATATTTTCAAATTTCTTATAGTATCAGTAAGCATTTTGATTTCAATGAATGGACTAGTAAAGTCTGCATTGAGCATGACTGAAGCTCAGTTTGCTTAAAATGGCGGAAAGTATGCAAGGAGGAAGTAAAATTCGGACCTTCTCTGTACGTTTTTAAAGTGGTGTGCAAGAACATTTTGTAAAGTTACTCATATCAACACATTTATAGAAATAAGAACAAAAAGACAGTAGTTCCTGGTACAATAAATGTCTAACCTAAGTGGTATGCGTTTACAAATATGTAATTTATATGGTAATTAATGTACTTTTGCTAGCTGTCCCAAACCAATCTCCTCGCAGTGATCTCCTCTTCATTCTATTGCCTGCCTAGTACAGTCAGTATTGACTTTTGGCAGTAATAAGTTGAAGTTGAATTCTTTATATTACTGTACTGAAAGGATGGAAGGGAAGTAACCGTTGTGTGGAGTTTGGTCCCAAACATTGCAACTCGAGATTTTCATGTTACAGAAAGTTACTGCAGTTATCTCCCTTGAAAAAAGCATTATCGACATAATTTGTGTAATAAATAATATATGGACTCAACTTTGCATAGTTGTATTTCTTTATTTTCATCGGTTTATTAAATTCTAATAGTGCTTTGTACGAACACAAAGAGGCTCAAAGAATAGACAGCCATGTAAACCTCATAAAAATGTACATTATGTATATCTATACATATCACAGTAGAATTGGAGACATATAAAAATAAGCAATATGAAAAAGACTCTTACATGCCCCAAAAATGCCACTAGCCCTAAATATCAGATGATACATAATTCAAAACAACTAAAAAGGAAATAAAAGGAAAATAACTTTCTCTAGACGTCTTTAATCTGTCCTATCTGTAGACAAAAATTCCATCTGGCTAGAACTGACAGGGAGCGTTAATTCGACTTTTAAGCACTAGTCTGTGTTCTTGACATGTTGATTACAATACCTACAACTGAACAGTAATTTACATTTAAATTCTTGACTGGATTTCCTAGATTGTTAAGGCACAGACTAAAATATGCGTGTCACGAGACCAACCATCGTTTTCGGTATAAGCTTCATGGAGACGACAAAGTATCCGTAGCAAACATGTTAAACTATATAGTTAAAATACTGATTTTTACATCTTCCTGTAAACAACAGTTTGACTTATTCTGTTGGACCTTGTAATTCCTGAACACCATCGGATTGTTTCTTTATTTGTTCTTGTTGTTGTTTTATAAAATCACTGAAAACAAAAAGAAAATGAAAGTAATCTTAACAAATTCACCATGATTGATAATAAATAAAAGAAATGGGCGTTGCTGTAGCATGAAATAAGATTTATTTTCTTATACCAGAGTTGTAAGAAAATTTAATTTGTTAATTTATGCTCTTATGCATTTTTTGCCCAGCCTGGAAAAGATTCGTTTTTAACTGACATCCTTGCGGTGGCACTGCTCTGTACATCCAACACAAATCAACAAACCAAGTAGCAGAAAAATACCACCTAAGAGATACAAAGTAAGGTTACAATAAGTTAAGTGTACGGTTTAAATATTGCCGTGTACATACCCAAAGTAGATTCGTCCCGCCTGGTCATCAGCAAGGCGCTTTACGGCGTCTTGTAATTTTGGCTTGTTAAATGGAACAGCTAGATCCTGAAAACATTTGATCAACATCTTTACATTCGATGAACATATTTTTCCATATCTGGTCCGATATTCTGACAGAAGGTGATTCAACATGTAGCATATGTCGAAGATATGTGCTATCTGAACGATTGATGGTTATTATAACGTTTTCACCCTTTTAGCTTTAAAACAAGGGAGGTTGCACCATTGACGGGCCTTTCTGATTTTCGCTATGTACACAAACAAGACAAATAGTTCTTTTTTTAAATAATTATTTTACCAAAAAGTGTTTTATAATTTCTAAACCTTTTGAACAAGTTTTACCCTCATTATTTCACCAGCAATTAACCGAAATGTTTGCTCAGTTTTTTTTTTTCAAAAATATAATTGTGTTTTGTTATTAGTCATAAAGAGAAGTACCACACAAAGATGTTACAGACGTATTATATTCATCAGTCAATAACTTATATTCTACCTCTACTGCAAGGACAAAGTCTTCTGGTGTAACTTGAAAATTTCCATCCGGGTCATATTTCTTAAGAATGTCTAAAAGTCTCATATCATTAACTACAATATGTTGGTCTAAAATCAGTACTGGTTCCTTCTTTCTGAACGGATGCACGGCTGGTTTCCCTAAGTCGTCTGCTGTATTTCCGGAACTTAATACTGGTCCGTGAGTTAATTTAAAATTTGGCTTCTTTGTCTTAATATCTTCAAAAATGCGTAGGAATTCAAATTCCACTGGAACATCCTGTAACCGGAAGCAAGAACAGTTGAAGGAAATATTTTTCACATTGAAATAAAAATATGAATAGCATCTTTACAAGATACATATCTATTTCCAAACTAATATCTAACTGAATATTATATACATTCATATTTTTACATAACATTTCGACGCCATTCTTTCAAAAATAGTATTTCAACAGGCTATATAGATGAATGCTAATGCGCTGACTAACTTTTTCCCCCAGTTCCTTCTAATATTACATCCGGCACTTCTACAGTCGCAGCAATGGTCCATAATGTCGACTCGCCGCTAAGTAACTTTGGGTTTCTGATTATTTTTTTTCAAATCATATATTTGTTCAGTTATAAAACAGAAAAAAGGTCTATGTAAACGTTGTCACGACGTCTTACCCTGGTAAAAAGCAAATAATTATTTGATAAAATATAAAGAAAAGAAAAATAATAAATTAGATGAGAGCTAAGCAACAACTCTCAAACATACTGTAATATCTAGTTCCTCCAGCTCACTACTCTCACCGTTATTAATGGCTGTAGAAAGGGCTATAGCTCCCGCTGTGGTCAGTATATTGTTGCCCATCTGAAAGAAATAAACATTGATGCAATAATTTGTTGCGATGGTACTGCTTTATCACGTCGAGGTTTGTGATAAATGGCGGGAAATAGCAGACGACCATGTCCGTCGCTCCATCGTAAGCTAGGAACATTGTAAATGTTAACGGGATAACCGGGTAAAAGGATATCGTAATTGGTGGTGTCTAATTTCATGGGAAAAGTGGTTTACTATAACGGCTGGTAAGTCAAATATATTTGATGGTTATTGTTTTCTTGATACAGCACAGTTTTTCTTTATAATTCATACATTTTATGAGTTGATACCTACAGTTTCATGACCTGGACAAGAATTCCAATATCTTCTAGCTTTCCTTAGAATAAAAACGTTTTACGTCTTTAAAAAATCAACATAATCGGTTCTTTTTTTCTAACAAAACGAAAATGAAGACAAAAAAATCTAAACAGACAAAAAATCACTAAAATATTCTGGTTATTTATACAAAACTTAAAACAAAAGGCTTTTTATAGTAAATCAAATTTTGAAATTCTCAGTTTGAACGCCATGTCACCTTCCAGTTGAGCGTGGAGGTATCACAGTGTAGATTTTTTCTATATAAAATACTGAAATTGTTTGTTATTGTTATAATAACTATAATGTTACTATATTCAAATACATTTAGTTATCGTAACACAATGTCGGACATTTTTATACATACTCTGAGTATTCTTATGTTGTCATTGGCAGAAATAATTCTTGCCATTTTTATCGCGGTCTCTGCCGTTAGTCTGTTTCCGCTGACGTCAAGTTCCAGCAAAGAATTATTTGAAATCATGGCGTCTGCCACCGCAGCGCCACCTTCGGGTCCGAATCCATTCCATCCAATGTTGCACGATTTCAAACGAACATTTTCCTGTATGAAAAGCAATAAATAAAATTAGAGCAGTGACTTGAATCTCAGAAATATTCCATCCAATCTGAAGCATATTGTCGCTATGGTATGCAGAATATGTTGGTAAGGAGAGCATATACTTCAGTCGGATTGTATTCAAAGTTTTCAAACTAATTCTATTCAGTATTATTTAGTCTGTAAATTTATATCTACATTCTTAATGGTTCCAACACCTTTCATAATGATTAAATATACCGGCTCTATCAATGAAACCCAATGAATTCTAACAGTGTATTTTCTTTGTGAAGTTAACCTTGACTCTTCTTCAGACTTTGGCTAAATGAATACAAATATTAGCAAGGAACTTCTGGTTTAAAAAATTAAGAACATTTGACCATTTACTTCGACTGTCAACAGGCATATGGGTGATCATGTTAAAAACATCATTTGTATGTTTGCAACATTATCTAATCACTATATCGTCCGTGTTCTAACGTCAACACATACCCCAATTCCTTTGGCCACAGCTATTGCACCTTTTCCTCTGATATGATTCCAGCTGAGGTCAAGCACCTCTAAAATATCATTGGCACCTGAAAAAGTACTCAGTTTTAGTATGCTCATGCCATGTTCAAAGTTATGTTTACACATTCACTCTATATTATCCAACTCATAAAATATCTTTACCACTACTGACTTTATATAAACGTAGCTTTGGTAACAGAACCAATATCTTCAGATGGATTGTACCTGTGTCTTAGTCCAACAAATATTTTGGAATACTCTGGTTTGCAATGTGTAAATATAGGACACAAGATGAAAAGTAAACTTCAGTATTTTGACAACACACTGTCCTAATAGTTTAGTTGTTTGAGGTGTTGACCTGTTGTGAGAACGGTTTATTGTGATTTGACAGACAGAAGAAAATCGCCTTACTTATAGCTGGTCCTAATATCTCTCCAGCGTCTGAACCGAACATGTTCCGAGACAGGTACAGCTCTTTCAGATATTTGGCATTCTGAAAAATATAGATATTAACCTTTTAACCACTTATATAAAACAGACCATACCGTATATTATTTACAGAGGTTATCTATTCAAAACTTACTTTCTGAAAAACAATGGCAAAAGAATTGCCGCCATCGGAGCAACGGTTAAAGCTATCAGTGAATAAATGTTTCCTAACGTATTCTTGCCGTTGGAACCTGGCGATTCTTACCATTCAGAATCCTGCCACTAACACATGCCACATATACGCCAGTTCTTCGACAAAAAAAGCCAAACTGCAGACCTGTTATCAAAATACTCTTCTGAAACTAATTAATCGACACATTTTGTAGTTGCTTGATGTCTGAGTTTTCAATTTTGACTCACAAATTTACCCCACTAATTATCAATCTACGACTGAAAATATATGTAATTAAAATCTAGGTCATAAGCCATGATGTAAAACTTAATTTTTTTTCTAACCTCCAGTGCGTCAGCGAAAATTGCTGCATCTTTATCTTCAAAGTTGTTCCCTGAAAATATATCAAAATTTGGACTAAAAGTGCCAACTCTATAGCACTACAGCTTTAATTTATAGTTTACTAGTATTTGACACAGAAATGAAAAACAAATATTTTGAAAAAAAGAAAGGAATCGATAAAGGTCGCTATTAATAAGGTCACCAAATCTGCGGTTTTTTTGTTGTTGTTGTTTTTTTTGTCAAACTCATACCATATACAAGCAAATCAAAGCGCATCAAGAAATAAGTAATTAAGAAAATACATGTATATACCTGACAGGTCGAGTTTCCTTAATCCTGCATTAATGGACAGCATTTTACACATACACTGAGCACCTAATGTTCCTAGTTTATTGTCTGACAAGATCTGAAAATACATGTAAAAGAGGTGAACTTAGATCATCTCAATGGTACACGAGTTAGGTTTTCATCGAACTTCGTGAACACTGACTTTTAAACTGTTATTTGCCATTGATTGCATTTATTTGCCATTGGTTGCATTTATTTGCCATTGGTTGCATTTATATGCCATTGGTTGCATTTATTTGCAATTGATTGCATTTATTTGCCATTGGTTGAATTTATTTGCCATTGATTGCATTTATTTGCCATTGGTTGCATTTATATGCCATTGGTTGCATTTATTTGCCATTGGTTGCATTTATTTGCCATTGATTGCATTTATTTGCCATTGGTTGCATTTATTTGCCATTGATTGCATTTATTTGCCATTGGTTGCATTTATTTGCCATTGATTGCATTTATTTGCCATTGGTTGCATTTATATGCCATTGGTTGCATTTATTTGCCATTGGTTGCATTTATTTGCCATTGATTGCATTTATTTGCCATTGGTTGCATTTATATGCCATTGATTGCATTTATTTGCCATTGGTTGCATTTATTTGCCATTGATTGCATTTATTTGCCATTGGTTGCATTTATTTGCCATTGATTGCATTTATTTGCCATTGGTTGCATTTATATGCCATTGGTTGCATTTATTTGCCATTGGTTGCATTTTGTCTACAGAAGATGAATACACCATTAGGAAGCATTAACTTTAAGGTTTACTTCCTGTTTCTTTCCTCGTTGTTGCTTCGTCAAGGTTGCTCACTTAGAAAGCTGTTTTTCCTAGCTTATAACTTATAATTTTCTTCTTTGTTATTTTTGTAAGTTTTACCCTTCAAAGATAAAATGCATTGTACGATGATTAACATCGTTGAATGATTTCTCTAGCTGTAAATTTAAGTAGAAAAAAACAATAGTATTACTAGTTCTGTGATGTAGTCATTTTCTTCCAACATCCTAGCCATTGCAAGTCCACCTGCCCCCTCGATCCAATTCCCTTGAAGGTTCAGTTTCTCTAGGGTGATGTTGTCCTTTAAGAAACATATAGATTTAGATTATGGTATGGAATTAAAGAATCACAGAACAAGCCATACATCACAAAACATCCGAAGGCTCGAACGAACACATCCCAATTAGATCTGAACCAACTAATTGTCCTTTACCTACAAGTACATGTGTATATAGTATATTGCATTTTGCAAAACACTGGTTTAAATGCTACCTTATTGGCTCACAATTTGATACTTTGATGTTAACAAGATACAAAAGTGTGGCTTATAACTAGTATTCTATATTGGTCCTCAGGTGCATTCTTACCCGTAACACAAGAGCTATGGCTTTCGCTGCACTGGCTCCAAGCCCATGGAAGCGCATGGTGATCTCATTGTCTGTTATATGACGTTTGATATAGGAAACGGGCACCAGTCCCATACGGCTGCACACTTTGTCATAATACGATCTGCCGGACGGGTCGTGGTTCCGGACTTCCTTCATTATTTCGTCTAAAACAAATCGAAATTAAGATTTTTACCTGTATTTAGTTTTAGACTTAACTGCATATCTTTTTCTTGACTTGACTATGGATAAGACATTTAAATGCAAGTAGAATATCCAGTATGAC
Source organism: Cyclina sinensis (assembly GCA_012932295.1). Taxonomy (NCBI): domain Eukaryota; kingdom Metazoa; phylum Mollusca; class Bivalvia; order Venerida; family Veneridae; genus Cyclina; species Cyclina sinensis. Next base: position 3,758,762 of record JAAONU010000011.1, read on the forward strand.
CAAGATTCAATTAACCAGTGAAGAGTTATGTTCGTGTTTCAGAATAATAACATGTAAATAAGAAAAGAAAGGTTTCGATTTTTGAACTAAAGGATAGTCATATTATTAAAGACAGGCTTTGTAGAATTTCATTAAAACAGCAAACGTTATTGATGTGCCAAAATCACACCGAATAAGAATGAAAAAAACACGGTAATGAATGGAATAATAAGATTCAAAAGCGAATGAAATGGAATTCTGTGTTATGACAATAGATAGAAAGCGTGTACCCATTACAAAAGAAGCATGAAGTTACGTGAATAAAGAAACTCCGATTTAATATTAAAAATTTATCAAAAATGACAATCACAAATATACATGTCTATGACCAAAAATAAAACAATAACAAAGAACAAATATAACCACAACCATGTTTTAGTTTATGCAAAACATAAACAAAGTGCTTACTTTGTTCATCTGAAAAAAGTTTTACTTGAAAATACAATATTTATCAATCGTAACTTAAGGTAATGTCAGAGTTAGTATGAACATTTTAGACTCATGGTTTAGTTCTGATTTTACTTTCTTCAACAAACTAGTCTACGTTATCTCTGAGAATATGAACACATCACAAAGAGTTACTTACTCGGCTAAACATGCATATTAATAATACTTTACAAATATATTTCCTAACTGCTTATCATAACGAAGTTAGACAATATAATATAATATATGTATTAATATATATTTTCAAAAGTCTTACTAAGAGAATATACTAAATATACAACACTTAGAAGAAATAACTATACCGACTATACAAGAGGTGGACAACTTTGTAAAATGTTTCCAGTATAAGTTAGTGCAACAGACCTTACGATTCTGTCCCATATCTTGTCTTTATGCTAATTTTATAACTGTCCCATAAACTAAATTATTTCTGTTTTCATTTATGACAGTATGTTCTTTTTCCAGGTTTTCATTGGGTTTTTTTCTACATTTTTAAAGGACTAGATTTTCCAGTGCTTTCTTTTGTATGCTCTCTCCCCTCGAATTCTTTCGAACCGTACCCCAATCGTTCAAACCCGAACGATTTCAAGCAACAAGAGTTTATCCCTCTGCCCATCACTGTCAGACTCCCTCCTATCGTTTTCTCGTGCAGTCAATCTATGTCCACCTCTTTACCTTCTACAATATTGCACGTGATATGTACTTACCTTTTTTCTCTAAACAATATTCCAAAATAAAAGATTGTATTCTATATATATTTATATAAAGGTCTAATAACTGACGTAATTTCGACTACTCAATATTCAAATTTTCAGTGTTGTAATGTGCGTGCAACAATTATAGTTTTGTTTTCTCGCTCTGTGTAAATTGTTGACTGAAAGTTAAGCTTTCTGTACCAATAAATCAAGTCAGCTATATAAGAACTTGCTTTTATCCTTCGACCAATTACTTAAATTGAAAATTGTCGGTCCAATTATTACATTACAGCAGGAGGTTTAATGTTTCTAAGATTGGTATTTTTTTCTGGTTGACCAATGTTCTGTCCATCGACTTTCAATAACTGATTTTAATTTGATACTTTAGTCTGCCTTCTCCATTGTTATTTCAATTAAGATATATTTGATCTTAGCATGTGTGGAAATATAAACATTTTAATTTCTAGCATTTAGTTTTCTTAACTCGGTGTTTCATTTTGTTTGTAGCGTTAATTCACAAAAATAATCAAAGTTTTTGTACTAACTTACCTTCTATTTCAAGGTCAGTATCCCAGTCTTCCTCAGCATCCACGGTTTCCACGGTAACTTGTTGATATTCAGGTTCTATATCAGATTCTTCATCAACATCACCCTCTACAAGCTCTGGTGGCTGTTCCTTCACCTCTGTTATTAGAACGTCCGGTTCGTGCGGCTCGGCTGGCTCTTTTGAAGGTTCCGGAGACGGTCTTTCGGGAGTATCGTCCTTATTGGCGGGAGTTCGTACGAGTCTTGCGCGTGCCATATGTTTGGGCATGCGCACTGAGTTCACTGATTTACGGTCCTCCATTTCTGATTTTCTTCCCGAATCATCCATAATGTCAATTTTTACGTGCTTTTCTTCACTGTCAACTAGGATTTCCTCTTCAGCGACGGACTCCAGAAAACTGGGCTGTGTGTCAATCTTTAAATAAATAAATAAATAAATAAATAAATAAATAAATAAATAAATAGATGAATGAATGAATGAATAAATAAAATTGAGTAATTTTCTTACTGGCTTACCTTAACTAATGTATTTCTCACTGGTATATCTTAAATATAGTTATTCCCTCTCTATCAATATATTTGTATTAAAACTTCAAACACAGGCAATCAAAGAGATTAATTTTAATAGATTATAATCGAATGTCTATTTTATAACTGACTCTTATAATGTTCTTTAAAAGCATTTTACTATAAAACTTACTATAACTTCTGACCCGAAGTAAAACTTTCAGTTAAAAAAGAAATAAAATCTTCTATAACTAACTTAAGTAGAGTTTTATTTCGTTTGTTTAAATTCGCAGTACTAATTGTGCATATAGATAAGGTCTTGCCACATGAAATACACGGTTTCCTGAGATTTACAAATCAAATTTCAGGTTTGTTTATGTGCGGCCACAATAAGACTGTTCAAGTGATATATTTTTCACTTATTCTTGTTTTAGAGTCATATGATACAAGCGTTTATCAGGCTTGTAAAAGGTCGTAAATATTTGCTTAAGGAACTTTAATTTCCCTGGGTGTTATTTTATTTGACCAAGAAATGGGCAAATAAAGCAACTAGTCTGCGGTTTTATTCTGTAGACAGAAAAGGGTTAAATAACAAAAAGAACTTGTAGTTTAACTGACAAACAAGCGTACGTGAGATGTACAGAATCTGGACGATTTATTGCCTTACTAGATTTTTAACCTTTTAAATCATTTTTGGAGTTGAAATAAGATCTTGTTGTCATTTTCGAATCCCGTATTCGACTTTGACTCTCGCCATGCTGTACCTTTGCGACGCGACTTGCGACTTTGACCCCCGCCATCCTGTACTCTTGCGAAGCGAGTATTGCTGAGAAGTTCCAGTCAATTTTACCATCGGGGTTTTAGAAAGAAAAAAGGCTTGCAAACGAGGTTAAAAGTTTTAGTTAAAACTTCTGCGTAGGCTGGAAGTAGAACCGTTATATCAAACAAGCCACTTCTCCAAACAATAGATCCATAGTGAAAGTTAGAAAAAATATCGCAGCAATACTGATGTTGCCCTTGACACTATTATTTCTAGATTTGTTGACTTACATTCTGTTTTCACTGATAAAGAAACTTGACTGGCAAACGTTTTGGAAGTCCATGCATATCTACGCGATCAGAAGGCATTTATTACTTTGTATGCCAATACTTTTGGAAGGTAAAAATAATTCGTTTGACTTACTCTTTGCGAATTAGACAGCCAAGACAAACACTTCAAATAAAATACATATTTAATCCTCGATATCGTTATCACAGAACACGCCTATCTAGTAAAAACAACTGCTACCAACATAGAAACCGTTTGTAGAAATCTGTACTTGATTTGTTTACGCCACTATTCTCTTGAAACTTAGTCTAATCTTTACGGCAGCGAGGAAATAAGACTACAGTGACAACAATGAAAGAAACCTCTATGTACTCAGATAATGGCTCTCTCTTGTTTTGGCTAAATTTTGCCCTCGTGTATTCTTGGATTTATTATTTATGTTTCGAAGCGAATTTACATTACACATTAGGACTGACACCCCCCTCCCTCCAGCCTAAACCCCACACTCCGACAGACCCACACACACACCAGTATCTCAACGCAAACTCATGTATTTGTATCAAGTCAAAGTTACAGAAAGCAAGCATTTCAGCACTACCTAACACACACGCATTACACAAAACACTGTAAGAGTTATTTTATCACACAAACTTCAAGATAAATCAAAGTTATAGCATGCAAACTGTTCATGCACGTATTAGGGCAGGAATCTGAGGCACGTGAAGCACGTACACTGATACTTACCGGAGAAATCTCGGAGTCACCTCGATCCATAAGAAAGAACCGGAAGTCCTTAAACAGTCAAGCAAAATGCAGTTATCTACTGGTCTGCTGAGTTTATTTTTACGTTCAGTGAACGACACTTTGATGATGAGAGTCAATAGCTTCAACCTATTTAAAGAGGCATTCCCTAAAACTTAGAAGGTGCTATTTTCTTTCAAATCATGTCAATGTGGATGATATTGACTGAGTTATTATCCTATGTCAAGGCGTCGGTTAAAAAAATCGAAGTACAGCAGATTAACTGAAAATTATTATTAGTGTTGATACCAACTTTGGGTGGATTGTCTTTCATTCAAAATAAACGTTTTTTTTTCTGAGTATCAAATGCCTGACGAAATTTTGTTAACATACGTTATTCATTAATTTATCAATTATTTTTAATTTTATAGCAAATTAGGCAATAAAATAGACATCCGTTAATTGTAGGGTATGTTGTCCGTTTGACGTGTACATGAAATAGTGCACGATCAGCACGGCATTAATTCTGAAATTAATGAATCTTTAAAAGTTGGATGCTAGTTGTTTTTAAATTTAGATATTCTTTCACGAATGCACTAACTGCTGCTTGCTGGACATTCAGAAGTTTATTCGAACTTGCTAACATTGTACAGATGCATCTGACGGTCATTTTGAAGTTAGTTACTGAGTTTCCAACAAACAACTGACCGCCAACTTTACTCTGGGTTGTTGGTTATGACAAGGAGGCACCGTACTGTTACGTGAAATTCTCTGTATTTATGTTCAACTTTTTAGAGCTTCTTGGGCCATATTTTCTTGAAAACCGCATGTTTTTTGTAAAGTCTTGACCGTCTTATACTGATATTTATTGCAGATAATACATGTTACCAGCCTATTTCGCCTCTGAGTGACAGTTTTGCATGACAAGCTAGCAGTATATATGTCAAAATATAATTATAGCGCATCAATATTTGAATATTACAATATTTCTTTTTAGCACTTTTTAAAAGGTAAAAACTACACAGGACAAGTTATCATGACTCAAAACAAATAGTATATTTACCGGTGACTTCCATCTATTGTTCAGATTTGAAAACGTTTATTATTTGTTTGTTATTATATCTTTAGCATTTTGTCTTCAATGCGACAGAATATGTTTGAAAAAGAAAACATTTATAGAGAATTGCTTTTGAATTATTCTTGATTAAACTGTATATAAATCAGAATTAGATATTTGATACGTGCATTTGAAATATCCAATGATCGTGTATCGTACCTGTATGATATAAGTAAGTCGTTCAATGTCCTCATTCTTTCATTCAAGATTTTTTTGCTTAAGGACTCTCATTAATTCTTTGTATGGAAAATAGGGTATAAAAATGCAAGTAAACGTTTCGCATTTAAGTTTCTTATTTAAAACGTGGAACAATTTCAACCTGTCTTCGACAAATACCTACCCAATGTTATACAAAGATAAATAACATAGATTGTTTTTCAAGAGTTGGATTTTCGCACACTTTTTCCATTTGTTTATTTATTTACTTATTAATTATTTCATTTATTTTTTATTCATTTTTTGGGTTAGTTTCATGTCAAGAAGAATACAAAGACTGTATAAAATTTGTTTGTGTTGTTCTGTTGTTGCATATTTTTTCTTGTGATCATTTATATATATTGCCTTATATCAATACTTTGATCGTATTCGTACCTTAATACAATCTTCCTAGGGTGACGACCCCATAATTGAAACATTTACACTTGTATAAATATTTGTTTATCTTATCCGATCCTTCGAGATAGACATTCAGTCACTAATTGATTTTATGTATTGTATTTATCATCAAAGTGATAAAGCTTGTTTTAAGCTATATATTTGAATATAGTGTTAACTTATCTTTGGCTTAAAAACGGCATAGGGTTACGCATCAAGCTTAGATCTATATGTTATGAAATCCTTATCTGTCAGCAATCTATCGCGTTCAAACAGCGTTAAAAATGTTGCATGTACACATTTCAAATAATGGCAAGAGTAAAGGCGTCTTTGGATTAGTGACCGTTGTAATGTCCGGGTTAGCGGATTTATTCATTCACAAAATAGTGACAAGGGAAAGATACTTTTAGAAAAAATATTTGTTGGGACGCTACTCCATTTGTAGGAATCAGACATCAACAGTAGCAGTAGAAGGGGTTGGAAGGGTCGAATGCTGTGTAGCTTTGGGCTGTCATAGTCTAGACTAAGTATACCAGGGCGCAGAGTGGACCTATAAAAGATGACTGGCTTTTAATGAATGCTGAGCAATTTATACGCATGATAAAAATGTTAGATCATAGATGATTTATTATGACAACCCAAGATATATTATCCTTCCTATGTAAATAAAGTGTATGCATTTTCTTATTCAGTTTTGTTTGTCTAAGTTGAGTTTTTTTTTCCAAAAATGGGTGTAAATAGAAAAGAGTGTTATTGTCATTTTTAAATAAAATGCAACCATGACAACGACGCGAGCTCGTAACCAATAATGCGAGAGTTTAAGGACAGGAAATGATCGGTCTTTGATATGTGTTTCTAGATAGAATGGGTAGGCGTTAAGCAAGAATTGTTACCTTGGGTGTGGCGGTCCCCGTAGATGAATCCTCGTCCATCCTGAATTCTAGAATAGGTCCCCCTGGCCCACTCATTCTGTTACACCTTTAATTTATATCCTGTTTTGATTTCTTCGCTTAGCCTTCTTAGCTTCCTATTTCATGTAACTGACACCTAGAAGTCCATTGTCTCACATTAAACCCATTTTAGGGTACAGGAGACCCTTCCTATTTTTCTCATTAAAGTTTTCTCGTTGACACATTGAAAAATATTATAAAAAGCCAATACACTATTTCTCCCAATAAACAAGACCTCGAAAAGTTATGCACGCTTAAATTACATACATAGTTTACAATGAAGGTATTAAATTTTGGATATCGACTACCGTAAGTATAAACTGTTAAAGATTAAAGATTAACCAATACCAATAGGCAGCCTTGAAAGGCGATATATTGGAGATCGATATAAGCCCTCTAACAAATTAAATAGGGACCCGCTTGTTATACCAGTAAGTTAATGCAAAGTCACTAATAGTAAACTCATTATCTTTGTCTTTTCAATGTCATATTTTTTCAATAAAACACTTGTTACAGATACTGAGTATTAGTTAATAAGAGCGGTTATAACTTGCCTACAATAACGTGCAGTTAACTCGAGCAATCTTTAAATTTTATATACAACACTTTGTAAGCTGCGTAAAAGCATGTGTCTCTGTGGCGCAATCGGTTAGCGCGTTCGGCTGTTAACCGAAAGGTTGGTGGTTCGAGCCCACCCAGGGACGAGATTTTTTTTCTTTTTCAATTTCCCCATAAATTTCTGCACAAAATGCCTACCGTCCTTAATTATTAATTTATATAGTTTAATTCAAATAAACGATACTGCTGCAATGAGTCTATGAAATATGTATTTGTCCTTAAATGTTTAGATAAGAATTCAAAACAAAATTTAAAGGTGGATAGGACGTCTTTAACAGAGTAAAAACATGATGTGCAAGAAAGTGCGTTCAACTTGTTTCATCTGATCTTAACCAGGTACATATCGTAACTTAAAATTTGGAAAATCATATTTTCTAAGAATTTAATACGACGGGGCTAACATGCAGCAAACTTTTGTCGACATTAAGTATGTGCATGATGAATAACCAAACCTGGACAGATATTCAGGGTCGTTGAAATAATCAATTCAGATTTTGTTGAACAGTTTGATGTAGAGTGGACGTATACGAATCATATGTTCCGATGATGATAATGATTTCTGTCTGGAAAGATGCCTAGCCGTGAACGGAAGCAGATACTTAAATGGGCAAGTGAATGGGCAAATGTTTTTTCATTTACAATAATCATTTTTGATATTTTCTGAATATAGTATATAGAAAAAAGATATCAATTCCCATCAATTTCTTTTATACTCGGTTTACTTATTTACGCAACTGGTGTGAGTTCTGCATGGCGTTCTTGAATTGTAACTTAATTATAAATAATATATAGCGGCGTTAAACTGTTATCTTGAACAGCAGTGTTTATTTTGATCTGGAAAATCGAAAGTAAATTTGAAGAATTTGGGATATTTTATTTTTATTATTATTATTATTATTTTGGATCTAGTCTTGATGATACATATGTACACGCCCAACCACCGAGTATTTTTTTCTGTGAATGATGGGAAGCCTTAAAAATTGAGATAGGTCATTCAGTTCCTCGTTAATGCGTAAGAAGGGAAGTAATGACGAAAGTACGGGGATACTAGCATGACATTTGATATGATAATAATCATATTTGGCATCCTTGGCAAAAATATTTAATCTATAAATTAGAACAAGTTCAAAGATCTGCCGCCAGATATGTAACTAATGATTATAATTACACCAGTAGTGTGTCCCAAATGTTGTTGGATCTAAAATGGCAAACCTTAGAACAAAGACGTAACATCAGCTCTGTCACTTTTTTGTATAAGATCCAACACAATCTTGTTAGGGTTGACCATCACCACCTGACACCCACAAGAAACCTGAACTATCTTATACCACATTCAAGGACACAATATCATTCCCACTCATTCTTCCCAAGAAGTATTCGTCTGTGGAATGGTCTACCTGTGTCCTTGCAAGCTAGTCCCAGTATAGACACCTTTACTGGGCAGCTGCATCCTTTCCACCAGTTCTAAATCTATTCACTGTTTTTACCTTTTTAACTTTAGTTCTGTAGTTTCTTTTATTTTGAAATTCTAGTAACTTTGCACTTAACATATCTTAACAGCTATTCCCAGACAACGCGCCTGCTTAGTATAATCAATTGTTGATTGTGAAGCAGTACAATGTAGATGTAGATGTAGATGTAGATATTTAAGTTAAAAGGACAGAACATCGAAAAAATAGTGGTCTTTAGAGTAATCAGTAATGAGGCCCTAGATTAATACAGCTTTCGCTGCTCACTGAACATACGCACTAACACTTGGTTCTGACGTTCTCAATCTGGTTGTATTACAAGCAGAAAGAAGTGAAGATTTTTTACTTCCAAAGGATTTTAAAAATTTAATGCAACCAAAGACCTAAGTAACCACCTGGTATTTTAGGTAATTGAATGCAACGGATTACTGGAAATACTTAAAACTCCCAAACTGTGTGGTAGGCCAGACTATCAGGTATCAAAAAAAAATGTTTACATGGTTCTCTCATCTGAATAAAAAAATAAATTAAAGACCTTGAATAAAAGAAGGAAAGGGGGAAATTAAATTGAGCCCCTTTTAACAACATAAACCTTGCACGGGCCTCATTAATCTTCATTAAGAAAGTGCTTGCAGTAAAATTTCAAGCGTCTATCAGCTTTGATAAATATGATCGACAGCGCCATCTACGACAAATTGCTTTTCCGAAAAACGATAATAGATTTTGACAAGGATTTATAGTGATCGCAAATTCACTTTCATGAAATATGTTATACAAAGTGTCATTTAGGAAGGAACATTGATGTAACTTTGTAATGCCAGATACGAAAGATAGGTTTGTAGTATTTTGCGACATATTTATAAGATTGTTTATCTCATAAACATGATAAATTCTTTGTTTACAATCGTGACAATGAAGAGATGAAAGCGATTTTTTAATGTTTTAACTTAAGATTTCTGTAATTGATGCTTTGTGGTTGTTTATTCTAATGCCACTGAGATATATTTAAACAAAGAATAAGAATAAATATTTGAAAGTGACCATAAACTCTAATCAGACTCGGAACTTGGTTTCTCATTCAGCTCTTGGAAACCTCAGGAGAACAAGATACATGTATGTCCAAGATGTACCCACAACAAAGAAATGAACCTATTTCTAGTATTGAAGCAGTATCTGTCATGATTTTGTCAAAATCATTTTTTAGGCTGCTTAATCCATTACAACCACATTGTAATAATTACTTATCTTGTCAGCAGTGTAACAAACATAAAAAGGAATTAAAATGGTCAGCACTAGAGCAAATGTGAAACCAAGCCAGCCTGGTCATGCTATACAAAATAAAAAACAAACAGGTCAATGTCGATCACAACCACCTTACAGACACAAGAAACAACAAATTCCTCATCCCTCATACAAAAACTCAACATCACATGAACTCATTCTTCCCAAGGACTATACAGCTCTGGAATGAATTACCAACTTAGATTAAGGGTACCCCAACTGTGCCAGCTTTTGTCAGTGGACTGAACAAGTTTTATGGATTTTAAATGTTCAAAATAAATGTTTAAATAAGAACTTAGTAAAATCTTGTTTTTTTTTTGTTATTATCTTTTATAGTTTTAATGTTCCTGACATGCACCTGCCTAGTATAGTCGGTATTGACTTTTGGCAGTAATAAGTTGAAGCTGAAGTTGATTTTCTTCTTGTAGTTATAAGCTGGATCACTTGCACATTTATGTCAACAATGGCCCTCAAATGGGTTGAGCATATTTAACAGAAAATAGTACTCTGCTTAAGAAGTTCCACTATAAACATTTGGCAGGGTTTTCAGTAGACTCTTGAGCACCAGAGCCAGTGACTCTTCAGTCCAAATTTTATAGGGTCAGACTCATATGCTCTATTGTAAAACTCACATGATCAAGCTATTTCTAAGCTATTTAAGACTTGTACAACATGGGAGGTACATGCATTATTCTTCCATCAAACTTTAACTTTTTACTCTTAGCTAATTTTTCGTTATAAATCTATTAATGAGATCTGTTTTCAGTTTATCATCTATCAATAAAAAAAAAATATGTAAAAAAAAATAAATAAACAGCTTTATATCTGACCAACAGATCATTAGACTTACATGTAGCATTCTGACATTGGTATTTTTGTGCACTTTACAGAATGTCAGAGTCACTTTGAATCTAAACTCGTTAAAAATATTTTGTCAGAAATTTCTGAAATTGGGTACGCATCATCTACTTCTTTTTTTTTTTTGATAATAAATCCATTGCATTGCAACAGAACTGTTATAGACAGGTGAGCAAATTAGGGCCATCATAACCATCTTGTAACTTATTTTCTAAATTCTAGGGTCTCAGTGAGAGAGTCGAGGGCTGTCATTTCACTTGTTGTAACAACACAGTTGTAACAAGGTCTCCACTTACACTTTAATCTTTACATTTTTATCAACAATTTTTTTGCAGACCATCAGATAAACGAATGAATACACCTGATACTTCCCAGGTAGGTGTTCCTCAACAGAGATCTGCCTGTAGGCCAATGTCAAGCCCACAAATACAGCAACAGCAACAACAACAACAACCTGTCAAGTATGGTGAAATTGTCATTCTTGGGTAAGTATCTTATTAAAAATTGTTCACTGAACTAGATAGGACTTTATGTAATATATCTCTGTCTACTTCAAGTAAAAGTGGGTCACTAAGTCGAAGGGCAAAGACCACATATTGCTTCTTATTACAGAAGCTCTTTCTGTTCAAAACGTTTAATTAAGCTCTGTTCAGTGAATGACAAACTTGATTAGGCTGTCTGTATATTTACCGTATTTCGACATACATAACCTGCAGGTTTTTTGTAAAAAATATTTTTAGTGCTCGTTATACATGACCAGAATTTCAGGCATTTTTTTAGGCTGTAATCTTGATGATAAACGGCCGTCGAGGTAAGGAATGGAAGTTAACATTATAGGCCAATTGTAATTGCCATTATGAAATAAAACATGCCATCATTGTCATCTCTTAAAGTCGCCGTAGTCTGTTCATGATTTAACATTTGAGTGAATTATTTAAACATGCTGAAATAGTTTGTTTTGATGTTTTATTTAAGTTCTATTGTTAAAAAAAATAATCGAAAATTTTTTCTAATGTTTTAAAGTTGTATCTTTAAAAATATAACCAAGTAACATATTAACAAAATTTGTTAAGCTCGCATTTGATTGTTTGCACAATCTGTGATTACTGGTCTGTTGTTCGCCAATAAGTGTCGATTAATTTGACTGATTTTCTTTTGTTTGTCAATTGCTGTCCGTTTATTTTGAGAAGGTGTTGAGAATTTTGAGGTGTTGACATGTTTGAGTTTGGAATGATATGCTAATGAATTGAGTGAAATAAGTAGGAGCGGATTTGGTCCAGTGGTAATGCGCTCGACTGGTAATCCAGGGGTCCCGAGTTCAATCCCCCGCTCCTCCACTAACATTACTTATAGCCTGTCGGATGAGACATTAAACCGAGGTCCCATATGTCAGTGCTATACACTGAGCATGCAAAAGAACCAGGGGTGTCTCTGGAATGGGATGCTTTCTGTATCTTGCCCTACCCCCACAACATAAAATAACTAATCTCTTCAGGGGGCGTCGTTCATATGGGCAACTGGCACCGAAGATAAATAAGCTCAAATAGATAGATATTTAGATAGATAGATAGATAGAGACATCATTGTTATAATCCTGTCATATCTCTCAAATTGTCTTACCTTCACAAATTGTCTTGTCATAGTGACAGCTAGTTTGAGGGATATGACGCATTGGACATCAGGGATTAGATGCATGCCATTCGCATGCAGAGATACGAAGGTCCTTTTTAGAACCAACCAATATATTAGAAAGAAATACCTCATATCATATTGTCTCACTTTGGCTCAGGTTAACCTGCTAGCAGATTTTCCCACCAAAATCAAAGGTGTGCGGGCACGATTTTTGTGTGCGTGTTATGTACCCAACAAAGCGTTTTTGGTTCAAACAAACTCGCAAAATCTGTGCACTGTATGTATGACCACGCATTATATACATGTATGGCGAAATAAGGTATTCGTACTTTGGTAAGTTATGTATGTTTTGATTAAATAACATTAAAATTGGCCATCTGATTTCTCATTTTGTTTTTGCAAATGGGTACAAAACTGAATATTGCATTTGCAGTTACAATGGGCATTTACCACAGGGAAACAAGGGGCGAAGGAAAAGCAAATATTCACTCTACAGAAGACCTAAAGCAAATGGTGTCAAGCCATTTAGAAAACACATAGTGAAAAATCCTCATTCCTCTAGGGTAAGTATAAGGAAGGTGCATTAAGTTTATTGGTCAAAACTGAAATTTTCTCCATGAAATTATTCATCTTGTTTAAAATAAAATTGCAGAAAGGTTTTTTTTGGGTGAACTTTTTCTTAATGCCTCCAAGCCCTGTTAGATTGATGAATGAAGTACATGTAGTCTATTTAAAGGTTGAGCCAGGATGCATTAAATAGCTCTGTTTTTTAATAGAAATTTAGAATATCAAAATCCCAAGCTTCGGATGAGTTTGATTTTTATGTCCCTGAAGGGAGGCATATAGTTTTTGAACTCTCCGTCAGTCTCAGTCAGTCCGTCCGAAAACTTTAACATTGGCCATAACTTCCTTAATAGTAAGTGTGGATTTACTTCATAATAGGACACAACATCCTTTTGGACAAGACCTTCCCACTGACCTATATTTATTTGACATTGACCCCTGAATAACCTTCATCTTGAAGATCCAGTAGTCCAAAAACTTTAACATTGACCTTAACTGCTTTATTAGTAAGTGGATTTACTTCATACTAAGACACAACACCCCTTTGGACAAGACTTTTCCTCTGACCTATATTAATTTGAGCTTGACCCCTGAATGACCTTTACCTTGAAGATCCAATTTTCCAAAAACTTTAACATTAGCCATAACCTCCTTATTAGAAAGTCAATTTACTTCATACTTGGACACAACACCCCTTTGGACAAGACCTTCCAACTGACCTATATTTGTTTGACCTTAACCCTTGCATGACTGGTTCTCGGCCCAAACTATAAGCACCACTTTGGGGGCATTGTTATCTTACAGTGACAGTTCTTGTATTTTATGGCTGCCTCTAGCGATAAGGCGCTATGGGGGGCATATTTGTTTTACAAACATCTCTACTTGTTGTTTTGTTTTTAGCTGACCTGAGCACAAAGTGCTCAGGGTGAGCTTTTCTGATCAGTCTTTGTCCGTCATCCATCCGTCCGTCGTCAACTTTTCATTCAAATGACATCTCTTCTGAAACCAAAGGGCCAAATTAAATGAAACTTGCCTGGGATGTTCCTTGCATGAAGCTCTACCAAGATTATTCAAATGGTTCTGGTCAATTGCATTTCTGGTTCACTGGAGCTAAAATTAGATTTTAAAGTTTGGATCTTTAAAAATCTTCTTCTCCGAAACCTCAAGGCCTGGAGCTTAGATATTTGGTATGAAGCATCATCTAGTGGACCTCTACCAAGTTTTTTTCAAATTATGACCGTGGGGTCAAAACTGACCCCCACCCTCGGCTCAGTTGATTTTACATAGATTTATATAGGGAAAACTTAAAAATCTTCTTGTCAGAAACCACAAGGCCTAGAGTTTAGATATTTAGTGTGCAGCATTGTCTAGTGGACCTCTACCAAGTTTGTTCAAATAATGGCTCCTGGGTCAAAAATGGCCCCGCCCCAGGGGTCACATGTTTTACACAGTTATATAGGAAAAACTTTAAAAAATCTTCTTGTCAGAAACCGCAAAGCCTAGAGTTTAGATATTTGGTGTGTAGCATTGTCCAGTTGACCTCTACTAAGTTTGTTCAAATCATAGCCACTGGGTCAAAATAGGCCCTGCCCCTGGGGTCACTTGTTTACATAGAGTTACATCATGTATATAGGAAAAGGTTTAAAAAGTCTTCACATCAGAAACCAAAAGGCATAGAGCTTAGATATTTTGTATGTAGCATTGTCAAGAGGACCTCTACCAAGTTTGTTCAAATCATGGCCCCTAGGTCAAAAAAGGCCCTGCCCCAGTAGTCACATGTTTTACATAGAGTTGTATAGGAAAAACTTTAAAAATCTTCTTTTCTGATACCACAAGGCCTAGAGTTAGGATATTTGGTGTACAGCATTGTCTACTAGACCTCTACCAAGTTTGTTCAAATCATAGCCCCTGGGTCAAAAAAGGCCCGGCCCCCAGGGGTCACATGTTATACATAGAGTTATATAGGAAAAGTTTTAAAAATCTTCTTTTCTGATACCACAAGGCCTAGAGTTAGGATATTTGGTGTACAGCATTGTCTACTAGACCTCTACCAAGTTTGTTCAAATCATAGCCCCTGGGTCAAAAAAGGCCCCGCCCCAGGGGTCACATGTTATACATAGAGTTATATAGGAAAAGTTTTAAAAATCTTCTTGTCAGAAACCATAAGGCCTAGAGTTTAGATATTTGGTTTGCAGCATTGTCTAGTGGATCTCTACCAAGTTTGTTCAAATCATGACCCTGGGGTCGATACTGGCCCCACCTGGGGGGTCATTTGATTTTACACAAGGATTTATAAAAGGAAAACTTTAAAAATCTGCTGCTCTGAAACACCAAGGGCTATACCTTCAATTGTTTGTTGTTATGTCTCCCCCCTTCTGATGGAGACATATTGATTTTGCCTTGTCCATGGGTGTCTGTTTGTCTGTCTGTCTTTCACACTTCGTTTCCTTTCAATAACTTGAGTACCAGTTGTCCCAAAGCCTTCAAACTTCACAGGGTTATTGCCCTTATTGAGTACAAAAAATCCCTTATGTGTTTTGGGTCAGTAGGTCAAAGATCAAGGTCAGAGGGACCTCGAGTGAAAACCATTTCCATTCAATAACAGGATTACCATTTCACCCAGAGCCTCCAAACTTCATAGGATGATTGCTTTTACTAAATAGAAAAACCATGTTGTTTTTGGGGCTAGTATGTCAAAGGTCAGGGTCACAGGGACCTGTAGAGTGAAAACTTTTTCTGCAGAGTAACTGCAGTACCATTACACCCAGAGCCTTCAAACTTTATAGGGTAATTATATAAGAAGAACCCTATTGTTGAACACCTGCCTCAATGTTTGAATAATTTTGGTAGGAAATTTGTTTTTGATTTTTATTCTAGAAAAGGTGTATTTTTGTGTCGCCCTTTCGAAGAAAAGGCGATACATAGGGATCGCTTTGTCCGTCGGTCCGTCACGAAAACTTAACGTTGGCTATAACTTTGCCATTTCTAAACATTATCTTATCAAACTTTCAAATTGTATTGCTTATGACAACAGGGTCGGGTTGATGCCAAAATTTCTAGGTCAAGGTCACATTTGACAGATTTTTGCCCCTTTTTATACATGGATTTGTCATGAAAACTTAACGTTAGGAATAACTTTGCCATTTCTTAACATTTCAACATCAAACTTTCAAATTATATTGCTTACGACAACATGGTCATGATGATGCCAAAATGTGTAGGTCAAGGTCACAATTGACAGAGTTATGCCCCTTTTTGTATTTGGATTTTGTCATGAAAACTTAACATTGGCTATAACTATGCCATTTCTTAATGTTTCTTTATCAAACTTTCCAGTTGTTATGCTTACAATTGTATCACTTAAGACAACACCATTTCTCAAGTGCAGATAACCCTCAAATTTATTTTTGCAATGTTATGCCCCTTTTTCAAGTTAAAATTTCTTTGTTAACCTTTTTCTTTATGTCCATGTCTCAAAAAGTGTCAAGGATATTCCATTCAGACTTGGAATACTTGATCACCAGCAAGACCCCTGCAAAGATTGTTGGTACCCATTTTTTTTTAAATTTTAAAACATAGGTTCTTTACTCCCCATCCTCCCCCCCCCCAACCAGTCACCCCCCGCCATCTTTTACCCCCCCCCCCCCGGGCCTTTTTTTTGTTTTTTTTTTTAAATTTTAATAATTTTAATACATAGTTACTTGACTCCCCATCCACCCTCAATCCCCCCCAGCCAGTCAGCCCCCCCCCCTTTTTTTTACCCCCGGGCCTTTTTTTTGTTTTTTTTAAATTTAATACATAGGTGCTTGACTCCCCATCCCCCCTCAAACCCCCCCCCCCCCCCCCCCCCCCCCCCCCCGGCCCAATTTTTTTTTTTAAATACGTAGGTACTTGACTCCCCATCCAATCCCCAAACCAGTCCGCGCTCCACTCCCCCTTCCCCCATTTTTTTGTACCGCGCCCCCCCCCCCCCCCCCCCCCCCTACATAACTACTTGACCCAAATTTTTTTTTTCATCTTGTATGACTAGGTACTTGCCCTGCCCCAGTCAAATTTTTTTTCACTTGGACCTCTTGTTTAACTTGGCTTATAATTAATTATCCAGCACTGAGAAAAGTGGAGCATGCTGTCTGTGGACAGGTATTGTTGTACTTTGACTAGCATGCTGTCTTTTCCAGCAGGCTCTTGTTTACCTTTTTAGTTATTCTAACAGAGTACCCAAGGGCGACACAAGTGTTCCATTGAACACCCATCTAGTTAAATAATTATTCTTTTTCAATTGTTTCTGAAAATAAAGTTTTTAAGTATTTAAGTAAGCTTGGCATAAAGAAAGCAACTGGATTGGATGGTATTCCTTCCAGATTTGTTAGGGATGGTGCTTCCATTATTTCCTGTCCTCTTGCTCATGTAATCAATTTGTCCCTGATACAGGGAGTTGTCCCTGATGATCTAAAAGCAGCCAGGGTTATTTCTCTTTATAAAAAAGGTCATAAAACTGAGGTTGGTAACTATCGTCCTGTTTCAATCCTTTGTATTATTTCCAAGGTCTTTGAGCGTGTGGTGTATGATCAGGTAGAGTCATATTTATCTGATAATAAGTTACTCTATATGTTTCAGTCTGGGTTCAGGAGAAAGTTTTCTACTGAGACATGTCTTGTTCATTTGTCTGACTATATCAGGTTTGAAATGGATAAAGGTCACCTTGTAGGTATGGTGCTTCTTGATCTTCAAAAGGCCTTTGATACTGTTGACCACTCTATCCTTTTGATGAAACTTGAAGCGATTGGACTTGGCGACGACATTTTACGCTGGTTCAGGTCATACTTATCTGATAGACAACAACTTGTTGATCTCTCTGGTACTTTTTCCAAACCCTGTAGTGTTACCTGTGGTGTTCCCCAAGGGTCAATTTTAGGGCCGCTTCTCTTCCTTATCTATGTTAATGATATGTCTGGTGCTATAAATAGTAAACTACTACTTTATGCAGATGATTCAGGAATCTTGGATGCAGGTAAGAACAGGTCATTCATAGAAAAACAGTTATCTGAGGATCTGGAATTAGTACACCAGTGGCTGGTTGATAATAGGTTATCTCTACATTTGGGTAAAACTGAGTCGATTTTGTTTGGGTCTAAAGTAAAGGTCAACAATTATGGTGATTTATGCATTTCTTGTAGTGACAAGGCTATTCAGTCCACTTCTTCAGTTAAATATCTTCGGGCAATACTGGATCAGAATTTATCAGGTCAATCTATGGTTAGTTCTATCATTAAGAAGGTCAATGCCAGGTTAAAGTTCTTATACAGGAAGCAGAAATATTTAACAGTCCACACTAAAAAGCTCTTGGTTCAGTCTCTTATCCAATGTCATTTTGATTATGCTTGTTGTGCTTGGTATTCTGGACTGACCAAGTTATGGAAAAACAAGCTGCAGGTCACCCAAAATAAATTGATCAGGTTTGTTCTTAATATGGAAAAAAGGTCACACATTGATCAAGGTCACTTCAGGTCTATAGGTTGGTTACCAGTTGATAAAAGAGTGGATCAAATTATTCTATGTCATGTTTTTAAGATTAGAAATGGTCTTTCACCAGAATATATGAATCAAAACTTTGTATCCCAAGTCTCCATTCATACTTATAGTACAAGGTCAAGTGATAATGGTTCTTATATTCTCCCAAAGGTCAAAGGTTTTGGTATAAAGCCTTTTTCATTTTTTGGATGCAAGTTATGGAATTCACTGCCTTTTAAAATCAGGAATCTGTCCAGCCTTGCTTCTTTTAAAAAAACTGTAAAGTGTCATTTTTTAACAAATTTAGATTAAATTTTAATACATGTATATCATTTTATCAGTAATGTTGTACATGGCTGATCCTTTCAAAGACATATTTGTTCAAAATGTATTCTTTGTATTTATTTTTAAGACTGTGATTTATAATATCTAAATGATCTATGATCTTAACTTTCTACAAGCTTAAAGTGATGTCAGTTTTCTGTGATGATATTTTAATTATTTACTTACTCAGGATTATTGTTTTATGTTTTTTGTTCAATTGATGTGCTAAGCAATTTTTTTTTTTTTAAATTCTCTAATTTTTCTTTAAGGTCTCATGCCTCTCTATGTCAGGCCATTACTATCAAGGACCACAATGGAAATAAGGGATTCTCTTCTCTTTTTTGTGTTATCCTTGATATTGATGTGACTGACATGGTTCATTTTCATTAATATATCATTTCATTCTTATATTTGTTTTATATACTTATATGTCTATTTTAAATGTTTTGTATCCATGTTGCTTACACAATATTGAAATAAATCTATCTATCTATCTATTGTTTTTAGGGTCTGTAGATCAAAGTCACTGGGATCTGCAGAGTAAAACTATTTCTGCTAAAAAATTACCATCACACCTAGAGTCTTCAAACTTATTGCAAACTTATTCAAACTTGCACCCATAAAAACCAATACCGATATTTGTAACATGAGCAGTGAGACTTAGCCTCACTCAGGTGAGCGATTTAGGGCCATAAAGGCCCTCTTGTTTCATTTTTAAGGAGAAGTATTTATGCTGATACTTGTTCATTACATATAAATGAAGCTTTATTAAACAAATAAACTAGACAATGAAATTTATCATTATTTATAGGCAGTTCAAGACAGCCACCAGCACTCTGTTTCATACACATTGTCTCGTAACCAAGCTGTGATAGTAGAATACAAGGAGGACCCTGATACTGACATGTTCCAGGTAATTGTCTACACCTGTTATGAAATAAGTAACCAGCTCTTGTCTTCTGGCAGCAGTATGTGGGCTGTGCAGTTGAGTAGAGAATTACTTCAAGTGTTTCATAAGTAGATGTAATTCATAGTTGGCAGGTAACAGATGCATGATATTAATTGACATAAAAGTGGTATTAACACCTACCCCCATATGAAAATACCTTCCCCCCCCCCTCCCTTTCCTCCAGATTATTTGGTAAAATTTTCCAAAGGATTTACTATTTTGCAGTTACTTTTTCTTTTGCTAATACTTTTGAGACCAGTTTGAGGTGTGGCGATTAATACTTGGGGCTTGATGTAAAAGGTTGTCTGGAGAGAGTATGGATAGCTCAGACGAAAGAAATCTTGTATGATAATATATTTTATTACTGGGCTTGTGATTGGTCCAGTGGTGGTCACATGTGAGTCAATAGAGATTGATATTCACCTCCAAAATAGATACCCGTAAACAAGTTGAAACATGATATCATGTTTTCTTTTGTAAGCACATACCCAAGGAATTTCATTCCTATGCATAGGTTTTACTTGTCCTTTTCTGTTACAGAATAATATAAATTTAATTTTGTTCATCTAGAATGTAAAATTTTCATCTGTTTATATTACTGTGATATTACCTCAGCCTTGGTAAATATTAAATTAGCCACGTCAATAAACAGGGATATTCACCTCACTGTATAATACCATAATAATAATCACATTAAGATTAAAGGGGCATACCAAGGTTTATAAATTGTAGTTATCCATGTTTTTGGACAGACAGGTTTTTGTAAGATACATTTGTGGTCAAATTGAACCTGAAAATTTTCAAAATTTGAGTGTTAAACTGTACCATAACAAACATTTCAAATCATTTTACTTCATAATATTCATTCTGAAAAATGGAAAAAAGTTTTACTCCCATTGAACTCACCTTCCACGGCCTCGTAATTAGTGTCAGGAAATTGCAGTTCAGTATACAGTTGCACATGTCCCAGTAAGACCCTAGTTGTTGAAAGGGACATAAAACCCAAGTTTATGGTTGAATATTGTGAAAATCTTTTATGACAAACCTAGTATAAATTCCCAGCTATACAGGAAGATATTTTTTCATTCATATTTTTTTTTTACTATATTCATCTTTTTAGTGAAAGAATTGTTTTTTCTTCTGATATACATGATTTCTGAACTTTCACTTCCTCTCAGCATTTTATCTTGACACACATGCAACTTGGTCATTTTGACCACTAATACATGTGTAATATTAATGATCGAGGTACTAACTGAACATGTTGTATATCACTCTTTACTTGCTGTGTAGTAAAGTTGTCTCTAAGAAGCTATATTTTTTGTTGCAACATCATGTTGGTTCCAGTGGACTTTGGGCTAAACCCGTATATTTGATGTTTGGTATTATAATGATTTATAGATAGTTCATCAGGACAAAATACAGGTTGAAGCATATTCTTGTTATAGGTCAAAGGTCAGTAACCAAAAGCCACTAGGTTTTTTTTATACATGTATATTCCTCTGTTTGAGATGTCTGGAAAGGATTGTTTGTTAAAAACTCTGTCAAGTTACAACTTATCCACACGTATTTGTAATTATATTCATCCTGTTTTTCTGTTATAGGCTTTTATTTCTTAAAGAGGCTGTACTCCAGATTTGACATAAAATTTTTTTTCATAAATTATGTATTTAGATGCCGTGAGATTATAACAACATAATATTTTACTTCAAAACTGATTATAAAAGTCAAAATAGAATAAAAAAATATATTTTCGCTCCAGCCTGATTTGAACTCTGGACCCTCATGTTAACAAAATATTTCCAACGCTTATACTGTCACCACCATCGCTGCATGTGATATTACAGATATTTACTTTAAATCTTATACGATATAGTTATTGAAAGGGAAAAAAATCAATTTATAATGTAATTATTTGACTTATTTTTTGTCAGTAAGTTATTTTTTAAGCATTAGTCCTAAATATTACAAGAAATTTGTAATACAAGAAAACTTTCTTTTTTTTGTCATGTGGAGCACAGCCCCTTTAATGTCAGAGAGCATGTAACAGTTTTCCAAATGACAGAAAACAAAGTAATTATGCATGATCGAAAGACATGTTTTGAGGTCTAATGAAGAAAAACCTGCATACATTTGGTAAGTTATTATCCTCTTCAGGCTGATTAGATGGTGTAAGTGCCGTATTGATACTGTAATACAATATAACTATAATGACACTTGTGTTCGAATTGACTGTATACTTGATATTTAATGTTATTGAAGTAACAGAACAATGTCTGGAGTTGTCTGGATGGAAGATGGAAATTATTCACGTTATAGAAAACTTGTCAGATCAAACTAAGTCTTTCTCATGGTCTTGGCATTTAGAACTTGTTGATACAAAGATGGCTGTGATTAGTTTTAGAAGTTTTATCAGTTGCTGGATTGAACATTTTATTAGATTAAGAGGAGGTGTAGGTTAGCTTGATTGTAGGTTCTCACCTTTATATTGAGGAGTCAGTTTGTTCATCCCCGCTGTCATTTATAATATGTATTTTGTATTTGTTGTAAGCCCCATTACTTTGAGAGACCAAAGTTTCTCATGAAAACAAAGTGGTTGAGAACTACAGATGTAAAAATTTTACATAAGGCTATATGTATTTCTTAGATTTTACCTTTTCTTACTTAGCTACCTTTTTACAATCAAAATGTGCCAGTAATTTCGAGGGCTTGTCCGTCCATCTCTAGAGAGAAAAAATACTGACTTTTGAATGATAAATTGATATCACATTCGGTTTTAAAGTAGACATAATTGTTTGACAGGTATATGCATGATGGATCATATAGTCAGTCTGCACCTGTGACCTTAACAAGGTCAATAAATAACTAATAAGAAAAGAAATAAAGTGCTGAAAACTGTCTCGAAATTACATGGTTATAAACGTCATGCAATATATAATACAAAATACTTCACTCAAGTAATATGTTGCAAGTTAAGCTTGTGGCCTTTTGGAAAAATAATGGTTTAGTAAAAAGTAAATGTATTCATAATGAAAAAATAATTTAGGTATTGCTTTCTTGTCTGATAATTGATCATTTTCCCCTGTACCAAATTGTATACTTTTAACTATGAGCTGACAACCTTAGACTCTAATAGTTCAAAGCTTCTGTTCTATACACAAATTGGACTTTGTATTATATTATAAAGATCTATCAGCTCTCAAAGAAAGTATATTAGTTTTCAGTAATTATATATAATCATTAGTCCATTTTACATAGCTAGAGTTTTTGTCACTTGAAAAAAAAATCCTCCTTAATGTCTTAATTACTTGGAGATGTATTGAAATTGCAAAGGTTTCAAATTTTACTGTGATTTCGAGAAATTGTTTGATATTATTACAGTATTAATTTTAAACATAAGTGGGTAGGCTGAAATAGAAATTCACCAAGTACTTGATTATCTCCTCAAGAACATGAATTGCTGCAAGAAGTGAGAAGTACATGTATTTATGTCACTTGTTCCGTTGTGCTCAGTTTTGTGATCTGACAAAGCTTGGAAACTCTAAGCATTTATGATGTTTAGTTCTGTTCTGCTCTGTTCTGTTTGAAGTTGTACAATCAGAGACATAACTGAAGTTTGATTTAGTTTGACTGGAATTTTATTTGGATGATTTTCCTTACATTTCCAGTATTTGATTCATTTAAACAAATGACAGTTTTAATAGTGAAGGAATGGCCTTTATTAGCTATTGATCAAAGTTGTCAACCCTGTAATATGACCATTTGTCTGTATATATACTATTAGTTTGCCTTTGATCATGTGTTATTAGCCTACCCTCAAGGGGTATGGATGATCAATGTTATGTTTACATGTAAAGTGTAAGTTTCATTGGTAATATTACAAGATTTTACATGAAATTTGATCATTAAACACATTTATTGCCCTATTAAAACTCTCTTTAACTAACATGTGTTTTTACCAATGACAATGTTGAAAAATGTTTTTCTAATTGTCAGCAATGAATGTACAGTGCTTATTACTTAGAACCCTTGAAGTATTCTAGCTTTTTTGTTTTATTAGTTCAGTTGGACTGGCATAAGCAATATACTGTAAATCAGATTTCAGTTAATTTTTGTGTCAGATCGTGTCAGATCTGACATGCATTTAGTTCTTGTTTTCTCGCACATTGATTGTTTGGCAGTTGCTGTATCAAGACGAATTAAACCATTCATTAATAAATGAATATCAGTTGTGCATGCTCCGGGCATTACCTAAGGGTCTTGTACATATTCTGATGTGAAAGTCCTTTGATGGGGTTATATAAACATCAAGAGATTTTGAATGACCTATCTATATTTATCCAGTAATTGGATTTTATGCCAGTGTTACAGCAAAAGGTATCTGGACAAAACCCCCTTTAACAAAAGCCCATTTGTCTAGAATGGCACATATAGACAAAAGCCCCTTGGTAAATATCACATAGTGGACATAAGCCCCTTGATAGATTTGACAGGCCCCATGGTTGTGTGTGTATAACATGAAAAGATAGTACCTTCATACAGATAAATATGTTTTATGTGACATTGATATATATGTTCACGATAAGTATAATGTCTGGACCTACTGATATTTGCTAGTTTCAAGGTCAGGAATATGTTTGTATCAATCATCAGTGACATAGCTATTTCCAGACACCCTTGCAGGCAAATAGAGATATCTAATGTATTGTGTCTAGCACATTTATATTACACTATTTGTTAGAAAAGTTATATAAAGCTAGCCCTTAATAAAAGGTTTAGTTTTCAGAGTAAACTATGTGGAAAGCTTTTCTTTAATTTTACGTTTTGTTTTCTTTAAGCTGAAGAGTAACAATGAAGACTTCAACCGCAAAACATTTTCATTTTAAAACCA
Source organism: Cyclina sinensis (assembly GCA_012932295.1). Classification (NCBI taxonomy): domain Eukaryota; kingdom Metazoa; phylum Mollusca; class Bivalvia; order Venerida; family Veneridae; genus Cyclina; species Cyclina sinensis. The sequence goes on from JAAONU010000011.1 coordinate 3,783,543, forward strand.
GTCATTTGCCAACAAGCTAAAATAGACTAGAACATGAAACTCTTAGTAAACTGTCTTAGAGACTTAGTGAAAGTTGTGCCCACTCACTCTTCTAAAGGTTAAATTCAATTTGACCTTGACATTGAAAATAGTTTCCATCTTTAAAGAATTATTCTATGTTAGGTATAGTTAAACAGCTCTCCATTTCAAGTGGATGTTATTTATCATTAAAAGTCAAGTTTCCATTGACTTGTGTGTTTGTTGTGTCAGACTGTTGACAAAAGAATCACACTTTTTTATTTCTCAAAGTACTCACTTATAATATTGTTCGCAATAAGACAACAGCACCAGATGGCCTTGAAGTTATATTCAAAGGTCAAGTACAGTGTTTTTCAGTCTTAACCAATTTCTAATACCCTTAAAGGACTAGGGCATATAGTTTTTTTTACCTTTCTGTCTGTCATTCCATCTAAAAACTCTAACATTGCCCATAATTTCCTTATTAGTGAATAGATTTATTTCATACTTGAACACAACACCCCTTTGAACAAGACCTTTCAATTGACATCTTTGTTTCACCTTGACCTCAAAGGTCCAGCTGTCAAAAAACTTTAACGTTGCCAACTTCCTAATTAGTAAATGGATTTAATTCTTGAACACAATACCCCTTTGGACAAGACCTTCCCACTGACATATATTTAAGTGACCTTGACCTCAAAGGTCCGGTTGTCAAATATCATTAAGATTGGCCATAACTCCTTTATTACAGATCAGAATTAGTTCATGTTTGATAACAACAACTTTTTGGGAGAAATCTTCCAAATGCATATATTATTTATTTTACCTTGACACCCCTATGTGACCTTGGCCTTAAGATTAAATTGTCAAATAAAATCACTATCGAAGGATCTACAATTAATCTTCACTTGTTCATGTGTATCTTTTTTACCTTGACCCCTAAATGACCTTCACCTTCTGGACAAATTGTCAAAACAAAAAATAACTTACTTCTTTTGAAGCAAAATATAAGAAAAAAAACTACTTCTTTTTAAGGATACAATTTATCTTCTACTGGTCGTCAGCTCAAATGTCAAAGCACCACTTCAGGGGCATTGTCATCTTTCAGTGACAGTTCTTGTTTGTCTTACAGATTGGGAGGTCATCAGAGGATCAGATAGATTTTGTTGTTATGGATACCATACCAGGTAACCAGCGTAAGGAAGGAGATGGTGTTACTCAGTCAACCATATCAAGGTTTGCTTGTCGAATTCTAGTTGAGCGTAATCCACCTTACACAGCTAGAATATATGCAGCAGGCTTTGACTCGGGTAGAAATATTTTCCTTGGGGTAAGTTAAAGACCTTGTGTTTTGTACATATCGCTTTCATGTCAAAGAAATAATGAAAATGTTCTTGCTATATTATGTTTTAATGTTTTATTTATAGATTATTACAATGGGTAACTCATCCTTACTTCGTGTAAGAAGAGAACACAATAGAACTGATTTCTCAGTTGTAATGCAGTTATGTAGAGTAATAGCATTGACTCCCAACCTGTAGGTCAAGAGTATAGTAACAACAATGGAAATATATAATGACTTTAACAGTCATATAGTAATGTTGGTCAGTATATTTGGAGCAGTCGTCAAGATTAATTGATTTAAGTGTGAAGAACGTACTTCTGTATTCAAAATTAATGTAAAATAGATATGTGTAGATTAAACATGAGTACATGTATACAAAATGTATGTGAATGTAACAGGAGAAGGCAGTGAAGTGGTATTCAGGTGAGGAGATTGATGGACTAACCACCAATGGCGTGTTCTTAATGCAACCACAGGGAACATTTAGTCAGTCTACAACAGCGGGTGTGTGGCGGGAGGTCTCAGTAGGGGGTACAGTGTATGCCCTGAGAGAGTCAAGGTCAACACCACACAAAAGTAATCAGGTAAACAGAATGATCCTAGATCTTCTTTTCCATGGGTTTTAAGGATTGAAATAAAGCAATTCTAAAATTCTAAAACAGAGTTTGTGAAAGTTGTGCTCTTTGCTTTAGTTGAGGTTTGTAGGTATTACTGTTTTGGTATAAAATAAAAGATGTTTTGCACTTAGGAAGTTTGTCTTATTTAAACCTTTGGCTGCACGAGTTATCTCAGTTGTTCATACTTCTAACATCTGAGCTGTAATTGATAAACAAAATGTATTCGGATAAAAGATCCAGCTGAGAGTAAAGTTTTGGCATACTGACTTATAACATGCACGACATACTATATTTGTAAAGTGCATTTAAAACTGGTACATACTGTTTACATCTGGTGACTTTGTGTGATGGAAGTATATGTTTGTATATTGTTTGTTTCAGATATTGGAAGAGAACAATATACTACAAGATGGAACTCTGATAGATTTGTGTGGAGCCACTTTGCTATGGAGATCAGCAGCTGGTCTGTTGGCATCCCCTGTATGAAAAAGAAATTTTGTTTTATTTTTAGCTCACCTGTCACGTAGTGACAGAGTGAGCTTTTCTGATCACCTTTTGTCCGTCGTCCGTCCGTCCATCCACAATTAGTTTGTTAACACTCTAGTGGTCACATTTTTGCCTCAATTGTCATGAAACTTGGTCAGGATGTTTGTCTCATTAATATCTCGGACGAGTTCGAACATGGGTTATCAGGGTAGGAAAACTAGGTCACAGAGCCCAAATGTAGAAAAACCTTGTTAACACTCTAGAGGCTACTTTTTCAGTCCAAATATCCTGGAAATTTGTCAAAAAGGTTCTATCGATGATTTCTAGCTCAAGTTCAAATATGGGTCATCTGGGTTCAAAAACTAGGTCACAGAGCCCAAAAATAGAAAAATCTTGTTAACACTCTAGAGGTTACATTTTCAGCCCAAATAATCTGGAAATTTGTCAGAAAGGTTGCCTTAAGGATTACTAGATCAAGTTTGAATATGGGTCATCTTGGGTCACAAACTAGGTCACAGAGTCCAAATATTGAAAAACCTTGTTAACATTCTAAAGGTAGCATTTTCAGTCCAAATAACCTGGAAATCTGTCAGAAAGGTGCTATCAATGATTTCTAGCTCAGTTTTGAATATAGGTTTTCTGGGGTCAAAAACTAGGTCACAGAGCCCGAAAGTAGAAAAACCTTGTTAATGCTCTAGAGGTTACAGTTTTAGTCCAAATGTCCTTGAAATTGGTCAGAAAGGTTGTTCCAATGATTTCTAGCTCAGATTTGGATATGGGTCATCTGGGATCAAAAACAAGGTCACATTGTCCAAATATGTCAAAAACTTTTTAACGCTCCAGAGGTTACATTTTCAGTCCAAATATCCTGGAAATTTGTCAGACAGGTTTTCTTGATGATTTCTAGCTCAAGTTGGAGTATGGGTCATCTTGGGTCAAAAACTAGGTCACAGAGCCCTAATATGGAAAAACCTTGTAAACACTAGAGGTAACAGTTTAATTCCAAATAACCTGGAAATTTGTCAGAAAGCTTAATTCTTTGGTTTCTAGGTCAAGTTTGAATATTGGTCTTCTATAGTCAAACATCTAAGTCACAGAGCCCAAATATCAAAAAACTTTGTAAACACTCTAGAGGCTACATTATCAGTCCAGATGTCCTGGAAATTTGTCAGAAAGGTTGCTTTGATGATTTGTAGCTCAGATTTGGATATGGGTCATCTGGGGTCAAAAACTAGGTCACAGAGCCTAAATATCGAAAAACCTTGTTAACACTCTAGAGGCTACTTTTTCAGTTCAAATATCCTGGAAATTTGTCAGAGAGATTGTTTTGATAATTTCTAGCTCAAGTTCGAATATGGGACATCTAGGTTAAAAAAACTAGGTCATAGAGCCCAAAAATGGAAAAACCTTGTTATCACTCTAGAGGTAACATTTTCAGTACAAATAACCTTGAAATTTGTCAAAGAGATTGTTTCAATAATTTCTTGGTCAAGTTCGAATATGGGTCATCTAGGGTCAATTAACCAGGTCCATAGCAACTTTGTTAAAAGCAGTCATACTCAGGTGAGCGATACAGGGCCATCATGGCCCTCTTGTTTCAGAGTTTAGTTGAATTTTGTTTTATGTTGTCTTAAAGGACTTCTCTTTTTTCTACTTTTTGTGTGTAATGTCAAAATTAGTAGGTTTAATGATGACTTTATCTATTTGATACTGTAGAGAAAGTTTCTGCCATGTACTTGATCTGCTCTTGGTGACAGGTTCTTAGAATTCTGACCAGTATTTGCATTAAAAGGAGTGTAAAAATACTGGTATTTGTCAGTTTCTGTGTTAAGATTTAAAACTGTGTTCCCATTCTGATGCCTTATCCTATATCCTTAGCAATTTTATTTCTTATCCTGTGTATTTCTTTTGCTTAATTTTATGTGCAGAGTTGTGTGAATTTTTGCTTTGGTCTTGAGAGTTTAAAGAGGCTGTACTCCAAATTTGACATGAAAAATTTTTTTTCATAAATTTAATATTTAGATGCCGTGAGATTATAACAACATAATATTTTACTTCAAAACTGATTATAAAAGTCAAAATAGAATTAAAAAAATATTTTCGCTCCAGCCTGATTTGAACTCTGGACCCTCATGTTAACAAAATATTTCCCACACTTTTACTGTCACCACCATCGCCGCATCTGATATTACAGATATTTACTTTAAATCTTATACGATATAGTTATACCGTCGCGTTACGGTATAGCACTTTAAAAGGGAAAAAATCAATTTATAATATAATTATTTTACTTATTTTTTGTCAGTAAGTTATTTTTTAAGCATTAATCATAAATATTACAAGAAATTTATAATACAAGAAAACTTTCTTTTTTTGTCATCTGGAGCACAGCCCCTTTAAAAGAGAATAGATTCTACGTAGGTAGGCTGTTATTGTGAAACCAACAGTGTTGATCCACTTTCAGAGTGAACGTGAATTTGAGGACTTGGTTGATGATATCAATGCAGGCCGTCCCCAGTGCCCTGTAGGCCTTATGACCCTTGTATTACCCAGAAAAGGGACACTAGGGATCAATGATAAACAGCCCTTTGTATATACCAAGTGTGGACATGTGCATGGGCAGCACCAGTGGGGACAAGGCAACAACAATGATGGAAGGACTTGTCCACTGTGTCTTACTGTAAGAGTTCAGTTATGCTACGTGATAAGAAAATAGGCCCTTTATATAATCATATAACATGTCTTAATATAGAATATTATACTTGTATTTCTTGATAAGGTACACATTGAAGATAGTAATAAAAAGATTCTCTTTTCCCCTATATGTTGCAAAATAATTTACTTTGATTAAACTTGTGACAGCACTTGTCTGGAAGAGAGAATTGGTTTTAATTGATCAGTCAACATTTTCTGGAGGTTAAACTTCTCTTTAGCTTTGTTATGTAAAGAAGATGGTCATCTTTTAGCTGTAGGCAAGTTTTCCAGTATGAATTAACTAAAAAGACACACAATTACTCTAAATTGAAAGAGAATAACTTTGTTTAGTTGTTAATACAAAAATAAACCATAGTTCATTTCCTTTGCCTGTGTCTAGTTTTTGTAAACTTTATTATGATTGAAGCTCATTTTAACCTTGAGTATTTTCCTGTATTCAGGTCAGTCCATTTGTAAAGTTAAAAATGGGAGCAGAGTTGAGTTTGTATGTTGACAATGAACACCCAACCTACTGTTTTAGTCCCTGTGGTCACATGGCCTCAGAAAAAACAGTCAAGTAAGTGAAGATTATTTTTGCATATCTATACACAGATATTTGAATGGAATTATATATTATAGAAACTTCTTGTTAAATATAGTAACTACGGTATGGATGTATAATAGAACAGATACTTTGCCGTCTACATAGAGTACGTTAAATTTAACACACTTGAGTTTATTTGTGTATTTGATTTAAAGATACGACTGTCCTATAATGACTATTGTGTAAAAGATGTGACTTTTCAGACATACAGCACAATAAGTAAACTCTTTCCGTCTAAAATTGTCCAATGCATGTTAAGTGTTCCCCATTTCATTTGACATGTGTGAAGTGCTTTGTTCATAGAAAAAAAAACACATTATGGTTAACAGAGTGTAAACAGATTTCAGTTATATTTATAGGAGAGGTTTTTCAAGTATATTAAGTGTTCTGTTATTTTAATAACTTAACAATAGCTTTGTCTTTCTGTTGTTCAGATACTGGTCCCAGGTCGCAGTGCCACATGGTTGCCAAGGTTTCCATGCTGTTTGTCCATTCTGTGCAACACCCTTAGATGAGGAGCCAGGCATTGTTAAGCTGATATTTCAAGATTATACAGACTAAATTATGTTACATGAAACAGTTCTATGAAATGAGAGGCAGAACATCATAAGTATTCGTACTTACTGTACTCTAGAACTCATTCTCTCATCAAATGTGATAGATTCCTGCCTTATTCTATCATATGAAATTTGTTCAAAGAATGCTTGCATAGAGCTTCTGTTGGGAAGTTAATTTGCTCTGTTAAGTTTAAGTGCCATGGTGCCGTTTTATGTGCTTAATTAACCATGGAAGTCATCAAAGGGAGATAATTCACTAGCAGTATTCAGTACACTGCAGTATGGCAAACTTACGTGAAAGACTCATGAAAATTGAAATGTTTTTATAACAATGGAAAAAACTGAAGGATTAGATATGTCCTTTCTTAATTAGCCTATCTAAAGGGTTATAAGTAACTTACATGTTCATTCAAACATAAATCTGAAAATATGCCAGAAAGTCATAAGAGTAATTGGATTTTATTAATCAAAATTAAGTAAATGGGCACAGAATATGTGTTAAACCAAAGGCAGGATTTGTACTGACAGATATGAAGAAAGATTTTTTTGGAAAAGAAAAAAGTTCGAGATAGAATAAAAGGTGTGCCAAAGTTGGAAGTATTGACACATATCAACGAACAATCAGCCAAAGACAGTGTGCTATGATAATAAGTAGAACTACAGTGTTGCTATTTATTTATGTGTGTGGATATTTATATATTTGAATATATACAGAAAGTGACTTATGCAATATGTAAATGATAGTATTGTATCTAGATAGTCTTCAGATGTGTTAAAACTTACCTGAATGGGGGATACTTATTTACATGTGTGTGTTATATCCCTATGAGCTTTTCCATTTCTCTGTATGAGAATTATTCCTTTCACAGAGAAATAATTGCATACATGAGAAGTGTGAAGGCGGATAAGCCATGCCAGACCTGTAGCCAAATACTGAATAAAATAATTGACCATGGAAAAAAAACATTTAGAAAAAATTATGTCCTGTTTCCAATGTGGGATTATTTAAAGTAATTAGACAAAATGTCTAAAACTACTCTAGTTTTTGATAAAAATTGAAGAAGTATGCAAAATTCTGGCTATTAGCAATAAACCATTTCCATAGATATAAATACTGGAATACTAGAAAGTTGTCTATACAAGTTTATCTCCCAGGGAGGAAAAGCTGTTAATCTTGTTTGATGAATTGTTTATGCTAGCTGGATATGTTTGATTTATTCCTCACATATCTTATGCTTCAACTGTTCTTTGTAAATCAATGGTTAAAACAAATCTTCACAGAAAATAGATTATGTGTAGAATGTGGTTAGAACAGACATTTTAACTTGGTGATAACACGTTGTTGTACAAGACATTCCACTTTATACTCTGTTATCTAGTTTTTAGATGAGGTTAAGTGTTGTACAATTAACATGAAATGCCATTCTTCCATTCTGAAAAAATACTTGATTTGGGTACATGATTTTTATGAATGATCAAACTTTTGTAACGTTTCACATATAATACAAAAAAATTGTTGGGTCCAAATTAAACAAATTTGAAAATAGAGGTTTTAGTTCACATCGACTCTTTGTCGTTTGTTCAGCTAAAACTTATAGAAGTTGATGTGGCTTTTTCTTTTGGTGATATTTAACTTTATCAACAAAAATAATTTCACCTAAAAGCCTTCAGCACTGATTATGTTAACCTGAAATAAAATATGAGCAACTTTATCCATTGTACATCGGATGTTTTGCATATTTGCTTTCATATTATTTTTGACCATTCACACAGTCTCTAAGACTAATGACCTTCACCTGCTTTTTACCTTGACCTTTTTTCAGAATTGCCCTGAAAATACATGTATGAAAGGTAACATTTTCAAGTAATAAATATCAGTTTTTTATTGAGAAAACTTAAGACCTAGAAATGTGAAGAGAACTGTGAGTTAGGAACTGTTTGTTTGAAACTGCCACAAAAGGTCATCATTCACATTGTGGAAGTATGAGTCATTTTGTTCTTGCCATTAGTGATAACATGTTCTTGGTTTAAATGCAGAATGAAACATTTATTTTTGTACATTTCATATTCAAATATGCTCACGGTGCTGGAAATAGATACATTCACATTCTGTGTTGTCTCCCTTATTTGTGGAGATGTATTTGCAAACCTATGTATTTTATTGTGAATTTTGCTTTGAATTATAAATATGTCAATATTTTCTTCATAGCAAATGAATATTTGATATTTAAGCACATGCATGGTTTTTATCCCCTAAGGATCAATTGTAATACCTATGAAAAATGTGAATTTGTGTTTTCCTCTACTTGAAATCCTGGAAAATTGTGAATTATTGATATGTTAAAAATAAAGGAAGGTTAGCTTAAAACAGAGTTAACATATATGCTTTTTTTAAAACTATTTGAAAGAAAATTTACTCTTTTCAGCTCAGCTACAAGGGGAGTTAATCTATATAGTACATGTATGTGTATATTATTTTTAAAGCACTGGACTTTAAAAAAAACAAACTGTTACAGTAACTTTTATTATAAACAATGATTATTATTCAAGGTACACTGCCCTTCTATTGTTGAATGAAAATGTCAAAAAATGAATGAAAGAATTTTCTTCAAGATTTTTGAATTTGAAAATACCCAGTGCTTAATAATCAGGCAAAACTAATTCATATTGTACTCCCAAATTTCCTGTATATATGTTTAATCAGTGCATTAGATTTAGAATTTTCAGTTGATTTTTGTTGTAGGCCAGTTAGATTCTATATAAGGCATTTTAATGGCATTTCATAGCCTGGAAGGCTTTGAAATTGTCTATGATTTACTCATTTTATGTATTGTTACATACATGGCCTTTGAAATCTGGAATGAAGTGTTTGGAAAACTCCAAGGTGAGTTTATTCTTACATTCAGTAACCATTGCAATGCATAGGTTGTTATATAAATAAAACTCCAATGCTTCATGAGTACACAATTACTAGTTGATAACTGAGTTATGGCTTAGCATAGGGCATTACTATACATTGAATTCATACCTTCATTTACAATTACAGTAAGTTACTAAGGTAATTAAGGTGAGACTGCTTTGTTTTGGGCTGACAAGCTTTGTTACTGCCTTTAAATTTTCACCAAAATGGAGGAGCAGTGATTGAACACCAGACTCCTGATTGGAAGGTCACTTGTTCAAATCCCACCAGGGGATGAGATACTTCAGTGACTTTCCTCCTTCCTCACTCCTGGTGTGAGTACTGGTTTTAAATCCAGGAAGCAGCCATCGAGGGAGAGTTATAAAGTATGGAAGAACTTGTTTACCAATCAATGTAAAATGAACGAGCTAAGTTAAACCAGATAACTTGTCAGATTCACTTCCCTTGATAATGCATGTCTACATTTATTTTCTATTCTATGCATAACATGATTTATTACATGGTAGTCCTTAAACTGTCTCTGTCTTAAACAGTATCTGTTTTACATTGCATAATGATTTTCACATACATGTGTTTGGTTTCTTATTCATTAAATGTTGAATGCTTAATATGACATTGTATAAATACATAATCATTATGCCCCCTCTTCAAAGAAGTGGGGGTATATTGCTTTGCATTTGTCTGTCTGTCGGTCGGTCCGTCGGTCCGTAGACCAAATGGTTTCCGACCAATAACTAAAGAATGCTTAGGCCTAGGAACTTCAAACTTGGTAGGATGATTGTCCATCACCAGTAAATGACCCCTATTGATTTTGGGGTCAAGGGGTCAAAGGTCAAGGTCACATTGACCTTGTAGGTAGAAACGGTTTCCGACCAGTAACTAAAGAATGCTTAGGCCTAGGTTCACCAAACTTGGTATGCTGGTTGGTCATCACCAGTAGATGACCCCTATTGATTTTGAGGTCATTTGGTTAAAGGTCAAGATCACAGGGACCTTCATCCTGGTTTCCGATCAATAACTAGAGAACGCTTTGACCTAGGTTCACAAAACTTGGTATGCTGGTTGGTCATCACCAGTAGATGACCCCTATTGATTTTGAGGTCATTAGGTCAAAGGTCAAGATCACAGGGACCTTCATCCTAAAAACGGTTTCCGATCAATAACTAGAGAATGCTTTGACCTAGGTTCACCAAACTTGGTATACTGGTTGGTCATCACCAGTAGATGACCCCTATTGACGTTGAGGTCATTAGGTCAAAGGTCAAGATCACAGAGACTTTCATCTTAAAAACGGTTTCCAATCAATAACTAGAGAACGCTTTAACCTAGGTTCACCAAACTTGGTATGCTGGTTGGTCATCACCAGTAGATGATCCTCTTTTGATTTTGAGGTCATTAGGTCAAAGGTCAAGCTCACAGAGACTTTGACTCTTAAAATGGTTTCCCATCAATAACTAGAGAACGCTTTGACCTAGGTTCACCAAACTTGGTGTGCTGGTTGGTCATGACCAGTAAATGACCCCTATTGATTTTGAGGTCATTAGGTCAAAGGTCAAGGCCACAGGGACCTTGATCCTAAAAACGGTTTCTGATCAATAACTAGAGAACGCTTTGGCCCAACCACAAGCAATTAGGTGCTGCCGGGGGGCATTTATGTTTTACAAACATTTCTTGTTTAGTATATCTAGGATTTGAATGGTATGAAGCTGAATTATTGTTTAAGATGTTGTACAGACATATTATTTCTGTTTGAAATTCGGTGAATGTGAAATTGTTGCTACATTTAATATATTGTTCAGAAATAATAAAATAATGAACATTCCATAATTAAGGTCTGGTGAGGAAGAAACAGTATTTCAGTTTTGCCGCCAGTCTGAATCCTGATTAACCAGTGGACGTATTGGTACAGTAATGTCTGGTATATAAGAGTTTAAGTATTTCAGTTATAAATTGTCACATGAGTTTCTTGAATCTCTTAATATTAAGACTAGATCTCTAGAAATTGTTTACCGTTATTTTAAGGGAAGAAAGAAAAACTTGGTGTATTTTAAAGGAAACGTAATAAAAAGAAATTAATTTAGTAATAAAAATCTTTTATTTGATACTGCCCATCTATCATTATGGAGAACATGAACAAATTAAGAAAGCAAGGAGACCAGCAGATAAACCTAGAATTTTGTTTGTTCTTGGTGGCTTGGTAGTTTATATATATATCAGTTCTGAAGAAAACACACGTTTAGCTAATACTTAAAAAGTGTTTACCAAGAACTTTTACATTTCTCTAGCAATAAAATATTTATGAAATATTTTAAGTTTTTGGATTGCCTGTTCCTTTGAAGTACACACTTCCACTTAAAAATATTTGCCAGTTTATTTTATGTCATAGAGCATTTTAACCAGATTTTAATACAGACAAATATTTTTTTTTTTCATAATTACTCATGTAAGAGATGATAAATCTGATTTTTATGCACCTTGCATGATTGACAACCAGTGCATAGAGTTATGTTGCAGTGTTACTTGTCAAAGCTGTTCATTAATTTGCATCTATTTTTACTTGGTACAGTTTCAGAAAAAAATTCAATAATTTTGTGTGGTTACAGGTTACTGATTGACAACATATGTATATTTATTTATCTGTATAACTTGTAATTAGTTAGCAGAAAAAAAGCTATAGATGGAACAGGGCAAATAGATCAGATATTATTTTCTGAGAAATAGCAAAAATTGGTGACATTTTCAGATCATTTCAGAATTTTTTATCAGCCAATGTCTATTTTGATTACTGATAAGAACAAAGACTACCAGAGCTCTCTAGGTCATGACCTTGGTGAGCTAGAAGAAGGTTTTATCCAGCCGTCTTCTCCAAATGTGAAAGTTTATTATTACATGAACGTTCTTTCTAACTTCTATGCTGTGTTTGGCTTCCAAGTTTTTTCAAGTTTTATTTGAAAAAAATTCTCAGTTTTTATACAATACAAAAACACGAGACAGTATAATATACACTACACATATTGTTAGGTTGATGACCTATGAGAGCAACATGTAATTAGATGTTTTATAAGGAAAAAAAAAAGGGTAACTATCGCAGTAAGATAATATTACTTATAACCTGTAAATATCAAAATGGCAAAAGAAGGAGAAACAAACAATAAAAATATTCATTTTTAAAAATGCATCAAAAATGATAATAGATAGATAAAGATCAACGTTAGTGTATTTCCATCACAGTAAAGCAATGTAGCTGTAAAAAAACATCAACAGTTAAAACAACAACTATAAAAACAACAACTATAAAAACAACAACAACTATACAAGCAACAACAATAAAAACAACAACTATAAAAACAACAACAACTATAAAAACAACAACAACTATACAAGCAACAACAATAAAAACAACAACTATAAAAACAACAACAACTATAAAAACAACAACAACAACTATAAAAGCAACAACAATAAAAACATCATGCTTCAGGAAATAATGGTATAATTATAATGATAAAATGATATTGTAGAGGTCTATGTGTTAGTATATTTTGTAAAGCTTTGGTTTGAGATTTTTGTTAAGTATTTTTCCATGTTGTAGATATTTGTTTGTGTTTGTTATGAAATGTTGGATGTTCAAAGTTTGATTTTATTTATATGTTTGTACCTCATGTCTTGGTTAGAATTAATTTCAGGTGAAGAATTGTAACATAATATTCATGTCAATATTTTAGTGCTCAGAACATTTGTTTACCCATTCTAAAAGGTTTGTGCATTTAAAAATATCTGGTTGACCCTTTCCCTGCTTGGGGCAACTGACTCTGCCTTTGCAACCAGTGCAGACCAAGATCAGCCTCCACATCTTTGCAGTCTGATCATGGTCTGCACTATTTGCTATTCAGTCATTAAATTTTAACTAAACACCCCCATAAACGATAAATGGATCTGTCCAAATTGAAAGATGAACTAGTCCATTTTAGATGTTTAGCAAGGTAAGGGTTAATATTTATGATTATGCCCACTGGCCAATCATGTTCTTCAAAACAATGAGAATTTTTCTTTCTAGTTCAGACATAATACCTCTTGTTTATGTAAAATATTCAGGGTAGAAAATTCTGCAGTTAATGAATTCTGGCGTAAATTTATTTGAAGTTAAAGTTTGGTCGTTTTAATATATATGTGTTTAATGATTTGAATGTGTAATATTTCTGCAATTAATTGTTGTACACATTTATTTATTTTTGTTGACAATTATTTATATGCATTTGCTATGTAACATAAACAGGCAATTTTTTCTTAAAAGTGTAAAATTTTGAATAACTGCACACAGGAATTTAATTTCCTTGTAAGAACTAAATAAATCTCATTATTTTCCCACATTTGAAATTTTCATTTGTGGAGTGAAAATTTAAGGTTATGAAATTGATGTGCACAAACAGTTCAGGGTTTCAATTCTTAGTCATTATCTGCATTTTTTTTAAAGATAGCTAGAAGGTGTGATATAGTTTTGACTAAGGTGTTTTGTGTTGTATAGTTGTGAAGATAACATCTTTGTAAAAATTACTATTTAAGAATAATTTTAACGCAGACATAAACACAGTGATTTGAAATTTATATGCTACTGATAAAAATACTGCTGCCTAATTTTCTTCGGTCACCCAGGTAGTACTAGCTCTGTATTAACATGTCCTCATGTAATTTGGAAATGAGAGAATTATATAGATGCTGTTTTCAAGATTCAGAATTGTTTAAATTAACATGCTTATTATATGCCTGTTTGGAATTCCTCTAGCCTTACACTGTTTGTTAAAGTACAGTATGTTACACGCTAGTGCATACCTTCCTGTAATTGTATAAATACAACCTCAGACAACTGCGTCAGAGAATCAATTCTTTGGCTCAGTGGTTAGATTGTTGGCCTTTGATGCGCTAAGATCTGAGTTTGAATCCCACTCTGGGTTATGTATTCAAAGATGCATTGCATCTTTCTGTTATGGACTTAAATGTAAGAAGTATTATTCAGAATACTGGCACTATGCGTTACTAAGATGCTACTGAGGGGTAATCTTTTCCAGAATTTTTTACAAGTTAACTATTTCTGATGTTGTATGCAAGAAAGCATTTTCTTCCCATGAAAAAATATCAAATGTCTTCCTTGAAATTTATTATCGTGTAACTATACAATTATAACATTAACAGAAAAATAAGCATATTAATTTCAAAATTATGTAATGATTTTAATAGATGAAAAATTAGAAACGAAGGCATGATAAAAGGTTATTGAGATTATTAGGCGATACATGCACTTGTTCTATAGTGTAATGATATAATACTTCTAAAGACATGGGGTCATGGAGGGGCAGTGTTGAGGGGTTTGAGCATCAGACTTGTGATCCAGAAGGTGCTGGATAAAATCCCAGCAGGGGTGAGATTCTCAAGTGACCTTCGGCATTCCACACTTTTGGCTTAAGTACTGGTTTGTATCCAGGAAGCAGGCATTGAGTGGAATAAATATAAAGTGCAGTAACTTGTTTTACAGTCAATGTAAAATAAATAGGTTTAAACTAAACTAAAGCCATGAGATTTAATACTGCTGAGAACTCATATATATACCCTAATATTAGTACAAAATAACCTATAAATTTATGACTTCAGAAGGTAATAAAAACAAAAGCTTAGAATTGTTTTCATTTTCATATAGTCTTAATTATATCACACAGTTCTAAGTTGTTTGATATTTATTAGTTAGCTTGCTGACAGAAATAGTGTTCATGACTTAACCATTTAAACTTGTGTTCATCCATATTTAACCATGCAAACCTGACCAATTTTTACCAGATTATACACATGTTGATCATGTTATGAGTTTGTCTTGATCACTTCAATTATGTTCTTTGAAACTGTATAATTATGTCATTTTTATTAATAAAGACATGAAATAAACACGTATGTTTTTGATTTTCTTTTGTATTTAACTTACTGAATGTAATAAGTTGTGTTCGTAAAGTATTCATTGCAACCAATCCTTTCTTAGCATTTAGATAATAACCTTCGCACTTCACCCGATGCTTGTGGTGCATACTGCTGAAAGAAAATGCATATTCTTCTTAGAATTTGAAATCTGTTAAATCAAAATAAGAGAAATAGACCAGGTAAAGCATGGTGGTCTGATGCCTTGTCTGAAATTTGGTCAAATGTGTGTAAAGCTGGGAAAAAAACTGGCTATATTGTATCGATAAAAGTAATAGTAAACAGCTTAGGACAGAAGTTGTACACATTTTGTTCGTGAAGTACACAGAGCTAAACAACCACTGATTTTCTTTACAAAAGCTGTTGTTAACAGAAAAGTAATGTTGACCAAACTAATTTTTGGAAATCGTTTGGGAAAATAGGAGTTGGTCATACGCAGAAAAATGAAATTCCAAGAAGTTTTATAGGAAGATAGTTGTATCTCAACTTGTTAAGTGGACGTTCTAAGTAAATGGAAATCTGATTTTGCTTCTTTGTTTGGTAATGTTAATAACTCAAGTAATGAAATCACTTCTAATATTACTGATTTATAATTGCTTATTCACCTTTTAATATAAATATCAGTATTTTTGAGGTCAGAAAAGATATAGATGAAGTGTAAAGCTAGCAGTATTGATGATATTTCTTGTGAAGTTTTACTAAATGATGTGTCAGTACTATTTCTGCACTCTCTAATGTGTATTTTTGTTCAGGTAAAGTCCCAATAACATGGGGTAAATATATTGTTAATCGTATACCCAAATTGTCATCGGCAGACCCCAGAGATCCCTTATCATATAGAGGAATATGTCTTGCACCAGCTATGTACAAGCTATATTGTAGTATTTTAAATAATCGCCTTAGCACATGGACTGAAAATAATGATATAATTGCAGATGAACAGAATGGTTTTAGACAGAAACGTTGTACAACACAGCCCATATTTCTGCTTTAATAAGTATAATAGAAACACAAAAGAAACTAAAGAAAACTACATTTAAAGCATTTATAGACTTCAGTAAAGTATATGATTTTATTACAAGGACATGCATATCAATGAAACTAAGAGCAATATTGTACATTTTCGCCCTGTCTCTACGCCAAGATCTGAATTTGAATTTAAATGTGGCTTGAAAATTCTGCAATATGCTAACAATTTTAGGAATGCTAGGAATTTTATTACACGAACACCTTGATTTTAACATTACAGCTAAACATGTTGCTCAGCGTGTTAATCCTGCATCTGGTCTTCTCAGTACCAAATGTAAGTTAACTGGTGGGGTTCCATACGCTGTGTTCACAAAATTATACGACCCTATGTTTGGCCACTTGTCGACTATGGAGCTTCTATTTGGGGAACTAAGTCATTTTCAAGCATCAAAGCTGTTCAAAATCGTGCAATGAGATGTTTTCTTGGTGTCAGGAAATATACTCCAAATACACCAGAAATCTTGGCTACCATGTTTTGTCTGCCAGTGGAAAAGCATTTCAAATTACTGATGCTGTCTTTCATGTATGAATCCTACCAGACTGAATAAATGTGTAGCAATCTGGGCTCAAAACAAATCTGGTGCATCTTGAAGGAATTGGAAATATACAAATTCTGTAACTTGAATGAATAAGTAAACATCAGTTTGTAAAACTGATTGAAGAAAAATGTATGAATTTATTTGTTATTGACTGGGTTAAGTCTATATCCATAGTCTTAATTTATAGTATATCTGGTGAAGGTCGCAACAAATTACTAACATACCAATTATTTAAACTGAATTTTGACATGAAAAACTACTGTAAAATGATCATGCCCTTAAATCATAGGTTAGCTTTTAGTAAATTTCGATGTGATGTTGCACCTTTAAGGATTGAAACTTGAAGATATGAGAATTTAATTGTAGAAAATGGCACATGTCCATATGGTGAAGTACAAGTAGTTGAAGATGCGAGTCATGCAATACTGGACTGATCTTTATATGACATTAAGTCTCCTTTATTAGATAGAGCCTCTGCTATTTGTGATAATTCTCCATTTATGTCTAAAACAAATCAGCCGATAACTTTGTTTACTAATCAGGCATTGATACGTATATGTGCTAAAACTCGTTTTAATATATTACAATGATGTAACTTTTAATTTTGTAAATAATGTACAATATTTATTTTAACTATGTATAAATCAATTTTATACAAACTGTGTAAATGCTGCTAATGTGCCTTTCTTTGATCTGATCAAAGCGGGTTCTGATTTCTTAAAAATACTTTTTATGTGTGCATTAGTACCCATTTTGCCTCTCAGCATCTTAAAACATTTTGGTCTTATTTGTATTTATAAGTGACTATGATAAACAACATTTTACATAGTTTTTAGTTTGTTGTGATACACGACTATGAACTATGATTTTTTTTTTTATAATTCTAATTAATTGAATGGCTATGAACATTATGATATGTTTTATCATTGATGTCTATTTGTTTTGTACATGCATGAGACTTTAATAAAGATAAAATATAATGGTTAAGTCATGTATAGAAGCAATCACAATTTATGCTTCTAAGTAATAATACTTATCAAGGGTTTTCAAAACAATTAATTAATTTATTACATGAAGCAAAAACTATCAAACTTACACAGATAAATTTATGACAGGCATATTAAAAACTGAGTACCTGGTACTACCACATACAGATTAGACAAAAAAGATGTATTTTATAGTTCAGACACAGGTCAAATATTTTGATGACTTAGTAGATTAAGAATCAGTCTGCTTATAACATCACATATAGATCTTAAAACACTTTAAAAGTTATTGATTTTAAGTGAAAGTATAAAAATGAAATAATGGGCCTGTGGATAACGTTTTAGCTAAGAGCTTATTTTAAGTGAGTCCAGCATTAGGTAAGTATTCTAAATTATATTTAAAACCCAAGATTTTGGTAGAAAAAAGTATATGTTTTTAAAAATTTTCAAGATTTAAATAATTTAATGGCATTTACAATTATCACACACAATATTTAAGAAGTGAAAATAGAGTCTTATGACAGCAGAGGTGACACACCCTTAAAATTTCACTAGAATTTGCACATGAGTGATCAAGAGGACTCATTTAACAGCTTTCAGAATTAAAAGACGGGCCTCATTTTTATATTTTCCTATATTGAATAGCCTCCCTTGAACTGAGACTGCGCATTCGGAACAAAATGGCGGCCGCCGTGTTGGCATTTGTGTATATTATCGAAACATACTGTTTTTTAAGCGTGACATCGTGTTTTTAGAATTGAATATTTGCATAAGAGACCTATTTGCGACAAAAATATGATCAGTGATCTTTAAGAGTCCTCATTTTGAACGATGTCTTGGCTTGGAGGCAGTTTATCGTCGTTGACAGGTCAGCTGTCAAATCTCACCAAAGATATTCTTACTGAAGGAACCGAGGAAGTTAGTGGTAGGTTACAACAGGCTACACACTTAAAATCTTAAATTAATGTAAAAATCTTACTGGGCATTGCGTCTTTTTTAGCAAAATTGCTACTTTATTTGGTCCAAATTCAAAGGTTGGTCAATCGAAATGTAGTGGACCCCTGGTAGACAAGGAACTTCCAACAGCATCGCTTTTGAGCCACAGGTGTTTGGCACATACCTAGGATTATATAAGGAGTATCTTGTCATTCCTATACAAGTTTCCACCCTTAATATTGTATATTTACACTGAAAATAGAAAAGGTAAATAAGTCTTGAAACCGGGCATTTACGAAGCCCTCAATTCTATTTTCTCTCCCCTACTTCATACTCAATATTTGTAAAAAAAAACTTGGTGGCGATCAGTAGCAGGATCATTTACGTTCATAAATATGCCATACATTATACACTGGCATCAAGTATAAAGCCACAGCAGCCGAAAGTTTCAAAGTTTTTCAGCCAGAACGCTTACTCGGAACAGTAGACGTTAATTTAACCAGAGGTGTGTATCCATCGTCCAATGAAATGATCCGTTTCAACTTTCGCAGTAAAATGTAATGGCCGATGCGAAAAAAGATGAGGTAGTTGAGTGAAGAATTAAACTGATTATATACTTGTGAAAAGGTATTGTAAATGTAAATGGATATGACTTTGTTTTAAGTAAACTTATCGAATGACAGTGCATTTTCCGTGAAAACTAAGCTGTTTATCATAGACTTTTGCAATAAAAGGCGAAATATCAGACATTCGATTAACGTCTGTTCCGAGTAAGCTTTTCGGCAATGAAATCTTGAAACTTCCCGTTTCTGTGCCTCGATGCTTAATTGCAGTACATAGTGTATGGGATGTTCGTGAAGATAAATGACCCTGCTAATGATCCTCGTTTGATTTATCGTGAAATATTTAGATTACATTAAGGGAGAAAACTTAAAAGTGAAGGCTTCGTAAATGCCCCGTTTAGGACTTACTTACCTTTTATATTTTTTAATCTATATTATTGCAAATGAGGAGAATGTATGTCCAGGAATGACTAGGTACTGCTAAATACTATCATAGGTATGTGTTTTGAGCTAGCTCTTTAGTGACATGGTTGGAGAGTCTGGAATGTTTGCTAAGTTAAGCAACAGTATCTATGGTTTCTACTTGTATGGTTGTCCGAAATTGAGCTCATTGGCCAGGTTACTATAATGGTAGCAGCGGTAATTCCACAAATCTTCGCTGGCTCTTTACTTTGGTTAGTGTCTGTGGAAGTGCAGGGTTGAGTTGATTTCCTTGCATGGTTGGAGCCGAATGGGCTTTCTGTGGGAGGCTGTACAGTAGATGCCCAGCTCCTAAAGGTTAAAGAGGGGAGGAGTGTAGTGGACACCGCATTTCCAACAGCCTTGCTGTAGGGCTAGCTCTTTAGTGATATGGTTAGAGTGTTTGGAACATTTGCTAAGTTAAGCAATGCTTTCCATGGTTAGAACTTGGATGGGTGTCCGAAATTGAGCTCATAGGCAAGGTTACTATACAAGGAATTAGAACCAGTTGCCCCAAAGAATCACCTTTTGATGGGGAGCATAAATTACAACCAAATATATCCAGCTACACCAAAAAAACATTTGAATTGTAATATTTATTCAACAAATTTTTATAGATAAAACAAGACTATGGGCTTAACTTCAAACATTAGATTAACCAATCAGTCCTACGAAATACCGGGGAAAATCGGCTCAATCTGAGCCGAGTCTTATCAGTAAGCACATCAGTGAAAATTGCCCCTAACAGTTATAAATCAATTAGCACCAGCTTGTGTTTGTTTATAGTCTGCTGACCACTCCAGTAATCTATTAATGTTATTCCTAAGATTTTACTGCAGCAACGCCTTCATTATCTGTGTTTAACCAAATCATGTAGAAAATTAGAAAATAAAATTATAAGTAGATCTATTGATTGTTAGCATACTATTCATTTTTGAGTAATAATGACTTCTTTAATACAACAAAATCAATTTTAATAATTGATTTTGTTGTATTATTTTTGTTACAAACAGCTTGAGATCATTAAATTTAAAATGAAGCCTTTTTATTTGTATACATATAGGATTTCAAAGTGTTTTTGAAGTTTTATTTTGTTTTGATTTTTATCATACCTGATTAAAAGAAGTACTTTATTTCTGTTCATAAAATAAGAGATTTTATGGTGTTTGTTTTTGCAATGTAAGTTTCAATGGTTATTTTACCATTCATACTCATTTGTTTGTATTCAGGATTCATTTCCTGCACTATGCTGTGAAAACAAAACCTTGTGATTAGTACTAGCTAGGTATTATTAAATATAGTACATAATAAATAAAATTAAGCGGTGTATAGAAAGAGATACCAGAAAAAAAGCATAAATATCATAATGCAAAATCAGTTAAAAGAGTGAAAAGTTGAAGCTGCAAAACGATTCTAGACATAATAAAGAGAAACAACCTGCATTAATATGTTTTTTTTTCACAGAGCGTAATTCTTATGATAGCTGTTTTGTATCTGAAACGTGGGTAACATGTATATTAACTGAAAATCTAAAATTTTTACTGTGTATTTTCATTTTCTAGTTTACCTGTGCCTTAGAACATACTTGACAATAATTATTTGTTAAAAACCTGTCTTTTATAAGTATTGAAGTATATTTCAACTGTATTTGGGCACATTTGGGTATATTTGGGTGTATTTAGTGCTGCCAATTATGGAAAGTTTACATATATATTGAAATCAGCCAAAAGTTAAGACCAAAAGCTTCACAACATAAGAGTAGGAGAACCCTGTTGTTTTAGGAATCATTAGGTTAAAGGTCAAGGCCTCAATCACCTTCAATCAATAACTAGAGGGCACTTTGGCTACAGTCCTCAGATTTGTTGATAACCAGTAGATATACCCTGGTGGGGAGGTTGGTCAGGACGGTAGATGACCCCTTTTGGTTTTTAGGTCAGTAGGTGAGAGGTCAAGGTCAGTTTGACCTTGACCACAAAAAGCTTGCCCAATCAACAACTAGAGATTGCTTTGGCATACAGTCATCAGATTACTAACAATGTAAAAGTACCAGGATCATCTATGGTATGAGATACTTTCTGTCTTGCACTATCCTTCACAACCTGCCAAAGGCTCACCCGATAAATTCCTCAGCAGATTCAGATAAACTTTCTCAATTAAGACACTAACCTTTTATTCTATTTATCCTGTTAATCTGGCATTTGGAAATAATTTACTTAAGATATTGAAAACCTATCTTTAAAGTGTTCCAAATTAGGCTATTGTCAAGGTTATCCGCCTGGTGTACATATACACAAAATAGTTCCAAAGTTTCAATAATTTTATTGTCGAGCCTGCTTGCGGTGAGCTTAATCGCCACTTTCTGCGTAAAGTTCGGTGTATGTGCGCTCGTGCGTCCGTCCGGATTTGTCCTGTCTATATCTTGCTCATTCTTTGAGGGATTTCAAAATAATTTGGTACAAAAGTTCACCATGAAGGGATTGTGTGTCGCACACAACACCCAGGTCGGCCGCTCAAAGGTCAAGGTCACACTTGGGGGTCAGCGCAAAACCCGTGTCCGGAGCGTAACTTCTACATGCATGGAGGAATTTTAATATAACTCGACACAAAATTTGAAATATTCTCCATAGTGAGGCGGAGTGTCATGCGAAAAATTCAGGTGTCTGTGGCTAAGGTCAAGGTCACACTTAGGCTTCAAATGTCAAATAACAAAATAAAACATTCATTTGCGAGTATAACTTTTAAATACATGGATGGATTTTAATATAACTTAGCACAAATGTTCTCCATGTTGAGTTGAGTTATCTTGCGCAAAATGAAGGTCAAGGTCACAAGAGGTCAAAGGTCAAATAAAAATATCAAAATTTTTTGTTGACTCTGTATCTTGCTTATGCTTTGAAGTATTATGCTTAGTGGTCAGAGGATTTAAAAAATTCAGGTGTCAGTGGCAAAGATCAAGGTATATTTAGGGGTCAAAAGTCAAATAACAAAATAAAACATTCTTTTGCGAGTATAACTTCTATATACATGGAGGGTTTAATATAACTTAATGTAGCACAAATGTTCTCCATGTTGAGTTGAGTTGTCTCGCGCAAAACAAAAGTCAAGGTCACAAGAGGTCAAAGGTCAAATATAAATATTAAAATTTGTTTGTTGGCTCTGTATCTTGTTAATGCTTTGAAGTATTATGCTTAGTGGTCAGAGGATTTTGAAATTGTTGAGCCCGCTTGTGGTGAGGTCGACTTAGTCGCTGCTTTTCACTTTTGGCGGTTGGGTGTATGCGTGTCTGTCAGTCCGTGCATCCGTCTAGATTTGTCAGGTGTATATCTTGCTCATTCTTTGAAGGATTACAAAATAGTTTGATACAAATGTTCACCATGATGGGGTGATGTGTCACACGCAAAACCCAGGTCGGCCACTCAAGGTCACACTTGGAGGGTCGGCTCAAAACCCGTGTCCGGAGCGTAACTTCTACAATGTCAGTGCAGTTCAAGATTTTGCCTTGGGTATAAAGAGGATGTGTTGCGCACATCTCACCTATGTATACATCTTTCTTCTTGATCTGAAGCTTATAGGTTCAGGTTTGAATCAAGACGAGCGGGCTGGACATTCTGCCCATGGGTATGTCCAGTTTCCTTAAATGATCACTATATTGTAGGATCTAGGTATTGAAATATATTCAATTTTTATTCAAAAAGTCTCTGTTTGTAATAACAACAATTTTATCACTTCCTTCTGATTATAAACACAAAAGTAGTCCGTGATGTATCATGCGCCTTATAAAGCAAAATTTATTGCTTAATTCTCCAATGGACCACAATTACATCACAATTCTTAAGTCTTGCTTTATCTCGCCATGTATTTTTGCAACATTGGTGCTGTGCATAAACCAGGTGACAACCTTAATTTTAGATTTTAAAAGTCAAAATTCATGTATTTGGAAATCACAGAGTTTTGTTATACAGTAAAGTCTCGCTATTAGGATCACTTTGGGGACCTGGGAAAAGTGGTCTTATTATCGAGTCGGTCTTAATTCCGTGCTAGCCTTCAATCAATTTTTCATCTGTTGTAAAGTGTTGTCATTAGCTATAATAACCTTGTTGAAAAGGTAAATTATGGAAAAATACTAACTAATGGCATCAATTTTATTCTACAATAGCATGATATTTTTTCACATAATTTTCATATTAGTGCGACATAAAATGAATTAAACCTCGAAAGTATACAGTGCAATTTTTCTTTCAAGCTGTTTTCATAATTAGCAACCCTGAAATCCTACTGTACACGATTTATTTTTGACAGTTTTTTCACTCGTAGCCGTATTAACGTACCTATCAGAAATTGGGCATTATTAACACCTATTTCGTCTTTCATAACGTTTTTCTTTGTTCTGCATTAATCAGTACCATTTTTATGATACAAACATTGAAGTATATAATAACTTTCCTTTAAATTACTAATAGCCTAAAGTTTATTAATATCAATTTTTATAAATTGTACTGCAAATCGTTCACACCTTATTGACGATTGTCTTATTATGTTGTTTATTGGTGATAATTGGTGACACGTGTCATTTTATTAAGCAGTTACTGGTCGTCTTATGGGGTCCCACTTTCATTGTAAAATGGGAATTCGGATCGAAAAAGTGGTCGTAATACGTAGTAGAGGGTCGGTCGTAATATCGGATCTTACGACCATTGAATTATATAGCAAAAAAGTCGGGACCGGAAAAAAGCGGTCGTAATATCGATTTGCCCGCAAAAAAGGGTCGGTCGCAAAGCGAGACTTTGCTGTATATTAGGTTTTGAAATAAAACGAAGAGTTTTTAAAATAATTATATATTTGAAATTTTTTACTTTCGCTACCCTTTAAACCATGGTGATTTGCTTTCATGTGTACAAGGGTGTAGCAGGGTAGTAGTACATAGGGTTGGGACTATAGTGCCAGAACTTAGGTTAAGAAAAGGAGTTCAAAATTAGGATGCTGTTCTGTTTCTGGTTAATTTTTATGGTAGTTTGAGTTGTTTCCCTTTGCATAACATCAGAATACCTGCCTGTCAAGTTTACTATTTATATCTTCACTGTATTCACATACATACTTAACTATGTTCTTGTCATTTGTTTAGATTTTGGGGTGTTTCTTTGGTTAAGGGTAAGACACTAAAAAGGCACTAAGAGTCAGGAGTGCTGTAAATAACAAGTTTTTTTCCAGTTAATTGGTAACATTGTAGTTGTATAATTATTTTATCTTTAATTATGTGCTCCAGATAGATTTGTGGTGTAATATTCTCAATAAATATTAATATATTTCTGGTACAAAAAGCTTCAGTAACTACAAAATATTGAAAATAATATTGCTGATCTTGCTTTGAAACATGTCAATTATTAAACAATATATATTGATCAAAAGTATAATGCAAATATGTAATGCAAATGTTTTAATGCAAATATTTAATATTGGTGACAGATGGTCGTGTATAAACACAGATCAGGAATATAGTCTTTTTATCCTGACTATATTATTACTGTGATATATAGAGAGGGATTAACACAGAATTGATCCTTATCTTAGCCTGTCAGATATAAGTTCAGCTGCCTGATGGTACTAGACATTGTAATTGCAGAACATAAGTGTTGGTATTTTTATCTGAGAAATGCTTTAAAGGGTTGGCAAATTAAGGCTCATGTACAATGCACTTAATGAACTGGGAAAGAAAGCCAACATACCATGTGAGTGTCCTTTAATGAACTTGGAAAGAAAGTCTTTCAAGTCAAAATACTACTGAACAAATTGAGAATTTGGAACAACAATTAATGTTGTATGATAGAAACAATTTCTTCTCTCCCTGTAAAACTTCATTTTTACTAACAAAGGATGCAGTACAAATAAAAAAAATCATTTAACTGTATAATAAAATTTTAGCATTAGATCATGCTAAATACTAATTGGATAGAACTGAAAATACCCTTTGTGTAAGAGAGGTCCAAGTGTAGGGGATGGTTAATAAAATAGCTTATATTCTAGGTTGATGTGAACTTTGATTACTCTGGACATTATAACTTACATAAAGCCTAGACCAATGTTAGATCTTTCTGCACTTTCATGGAAAAGCTTTCTGTAGCTCTTTTTATTGCAAAGTAATACGGTAACATGTACACCCCTTTGCAAATTCACAGGCCTCCTTACTTATTTAATATATATTTTGTTTCCCCTAATGGGACTCTCCCCTCTTATCAGTATTGTCATGGTGTATAAAGGATTGCAGATAGCACTTTTATCTTGGCTAGATGGTAGGGGATTATGAAGACGTTTATGGTCCTAGATACCCTGATATTTGCCCATTTATCAGATGGTGTCTACTTTTTGATTTCACAGTTTAAGAACTTTAAAATGTTGGCAGTGTTTGCTTAAAAAGTAAATTAGATTATCCGCTGTCAGATATATTCTTTTTTTTTTATGTCTTGTTTTGTTGGAGTTACCTCCCTTGCTGTCTGTAGTCTTGTACTGTCCTGCATAGCCATTTAAGTCTAGTTTTTTGCTAAAAGTTGCCTGTAATAGATTTGTTATGTATCATGGTTAAGTGTCATAAGAACACAAATGAAGCCGAGTGTTAGAATATCTTGAAGGTGGACAGGATAACCCGTCTTCTGCACAAGCTGAAAACCAAACATAGCGGTCATCATTTACACACTAATCTTGTAAAAGAAGATTTTATAGCTGTTTTTCAAGCATTTGCTAGATAACTTGCACTATTTATAGCTTCCTATTTTTTGTAAAGATTGATCAGTAGATTTAGGAAATTCTGCATTCTGCTTTTATTTCACTCTATTTGGAATTTTAAATTAGATGCATTTTGCTGATCAATTAATATAATAGACAAAGTTCTTTTTTGCCAATCCATTATTATTGTAGACAGAGTTCTTGATGGTGTTATGTAGACCAGTATTTATTTTCTGATTGTGGTTTGCACTTGTTTGTCTTTCCATATAATTCTTGACAAGATTCATCCTTGATACATGAAGGCATAGAGGTGTACAGAAGAGCAATCACCAAAGAGGAGGAATGTTTTAAAAAATGATGAATAAAGATTTAAGTAAAAGAAATATTATTTTAGTCAGAAATCAGTTTGAGTGTGCATGTTGTCATTACAATATAAAGACAGTAAGTTAAGTAATTTTGATAAACAGGTATTTTCTATGTAACTCATTTTCTACTGAAAAAAGGACAATTTAAATAGTACATGAAATTTTACTAGACAGAATGTTTGCTTGTAATATTGCAGATATCTGCAAATATTATGTTAGCCAACAGACCTTTGTATAATTAGGATGTTTGCTATTTAGATATTGACTGCCCCATAATGACTCTTTGTTTACTGTGCACCAGCTGTATAACCGTACAAATAGAGGTGAATTTAAACATTTAAAATTTTTAAATGGTACGCCTTAAGTGTACATTTTATGGTTATTCTAGGGGTACATGCTTTTTTTTTAGATAAGAGTGATTTCCAGTTTGTTTTGCTCTTGCCCTCTGCACTCCAAGCAATTAATGAAAGTGAAAAACTACACCCCAGTGAGAATTTCATGAATTATTCATGATTAGTTCATGAACTGATAAGCATGGGTTTTCAGGGGCAGTAAATTTGTAATGTTTTTTAATTTATCTTTTGGCCTATGTAGAAGGCTAAACACTTTTTGTCTCAGTGGAAGAGACAGTATTTATTTGTGTTATTCATTCCCTGTCACCAATGAGATGTTTTCATCCTTCTTAATAGATGATTTCTGGTGGTTTATTTCCTTCTACACTCCTAAAAATCTCTTCAGCATCTTGGCTTCTTCCTGAAATGAAAGGAGACAAACAAGGAATGCTCATATGTTAGTCAGTTGAACCAGAGTTAATACTTCTATTCTTATTCGTCCTTTTTTGCTGACTATAGTCTGTCACTGTTCATACTGTAAGAAGATGCTTGAAGCAGTCATGATGTCTTGAATGAAACTCTGTGATTATTGGAAGACTAACACTTTGATAAAGTGAGAGGGAAACTTTATTTTTCAAGGACATACAATATGTATTAGTCATAAACAGCCATTACTGGGAATGTAAAAACAGTCACAAATATTATTGCAAAAAAGAAAATTGATCTTTGCCACTATGTAAAGAAAGAACATTTTCAAGGAGGTTAAGATTTAATATCCTTTAATTCATTATCAAAGTAATGAACAACAACACGAAAACAGTATAACTTGAACAACAACACACACAGAGTAAAACATGAACAATGACACAGTATTAACATGAACAACAACACGAAAACAGTATAACATGAACAACAACACACACAGAGTATAACATGAACAGTGACACAGTATTAACATGAACAACAACACAAAAACAGTATAACATGAACCACAACACACACAGAGTATAACATGAACAAACAATGACACAGTATGAACATGAACAATAACACACAAACAGTTTTATCATGAACAACAACACACAAACAGTATTAACATGAACAACAACAACACATAGTATAACATGAACAACAACACACACAGAGTATAACATGAACAATGACGCAGTATTAACATGAACAATAACACACACAGAGTATAACATGAACAATGACACAGTATTAACATGAACAACAACATACACAGAGTATAACATGAACCACAACACACACAGAGTATAACATGAACAATGACACAGTATTAACATGAACAACAACATACACAGAGTATAACATGAACTGTGACGCAGTATTAACATGAACAACACACACACAAAGTATAACATGAACAATGACGCAGTATTAACATGAACAATAACACACAAACAGTATTAACATGAACAACAACAACACATAGTATAACATGAACAACAACACACACACAGAGTATAACATGAACAATGACACAGTATTAACATGAACAACAACATACACATAGTATAACATGAACAGTGACGCAGTATTAACATGAACAACACACACACAAAGTATAACATGAACAATGACGCAGTATTAACATGAACAATAACACACACAGAGTATAACATGAACAATGACACAGTATTAACATGAACAACAACACACACAGAATATAACATGAACAGTGACGCAGTATTAACATGAACAACAACACACACAAAGTATAACATGAACAATGACACAGTATTAACATGAACAACAACACACACAGAGTAAAACATGATCAATGATGCAGTATTAACATGAACAACAACACACACAGAGTATAACATGAACAATGACATAGTATTAACATGAACAACAACACACACAGAGTATAACATGAACAATGATGCAGTATTAACATGAACAATAACACACACAGAGTATAACATGAACAATGACACAGTATTAACATGAACAATAACACACAAACAGTATTAACATGAACAACAATACAGAGTATAACATGAACTTCAACACACACAGAGTTTAACATAAACAACCACACAGTATTAACATGAACAACAACACACAAACAGTATTAACATGATCAACAACAACACAAACGGTATTAACATGAAAACAGCACACAAACAGTATAACATGAACAATATTACACAAACAGTATAACATGAACAACAAGAAACAAACATTTTTAACATGAACAACATTACAAAAAGTAGTAAAATATGAACAGCATAAACATTAGTAACTCATGAACAACAACACACAAACAGTATAACATGAACAACAACACAGACAATAGTAAAATATGAACACACACAAACAGTAATAAAACATGAACAAAAGTATGAACAACAGTTCATAAAAAAATTACTGAAATAATAATACGAAAAGAAAAGAAAGGAAAACAAAGCAGATTAGAGGACATAAGACTATTTTATGCAAAAGAAAGGAAAAAATAATCCTTCAGAGAAATAATGAGGTTTGAATAAAAAAGTTCCATAAAAACAGTTAAAAAATGAATTTGTTAAGAAATGGAATGTTTTTAGAAGCAGACAGGTACAGATCTAACCTTATGGTTAGAATGGAATGCAAACATTGCAAAGCTGTATCTTAAGTCCAATTTGCAGAGATTGAACCATATTACAAGTAATAGCATGTGGGTGTCAAATCTAAGGAAGTTAGAAGACTAGTAAATAACCAGGATACAAAGTTAAGCACATTTTTGCTGAAATCATGTGGTATAGCAGAGTGCAGATATAAGGCTGGGTACATACTTAATGCAAGTCCAATGTCTGTGACAAAAAAAATTTAATGTCTGTAAACATTCTGTTTTGAATTATTCTGGAGTGTTTTCTTGAGATGAGTATAACCTAGAAAACATTCAAAAGATCATTAGATAAACTCTCGGGATTATGTTTTGCCTAATATTATTCAAACAAATTGTGGTGTGATTTAAACTGTGAGAAATTAAAATAAGTGTATTTAGATTGTCTGAAGATGCTTTAGTCAGCACAGTTTTCTTTTCATTTTATATTGACAGTGCACATTACTTGTAGATTTTAGATTACATTCCCATAACTTGAACACACTTGTAAGTGGATATTTATTTCTGCCATAGATAAGACTACCTGAGAAAGCTTGCTGTTATCAATATATTTGAGGGCCTCTTGAAGGTCACCAGGCTTCAGCCAATCAGAAAGCAGCTCTGGCTTATCAGTACTTCCATATTTGGACAATAATGCCCAGGTGAGCTGGGCGCCATTATCAATATTCAGAATGATTATGTTTGTCTTTCAGATCATGTGACAGAGTTACGACTCGCCCAGGAGAAAATTAAGGAGCTTGACACGGTGTGTGTGAGCCAGAAAATTGAGGTATGTAATTAGTCTATATTTGTATTTAACAAATTGTGGACATAAACTTCTGAAATTGTGAAGGTTTTTGAACTGTAAGGTTTGACTGTACTTTTGTGTCAGTATTACAGCAGTGACAAAGGGTTATAGGAAACTTTAACTGCACAGCAAAAATTTATTTTGTTAATATCAGGTAAATCATTTTATTAAACTTTTACTCTTTGTTGTGTCTTATTTTGATGGAGACATATGTTACTGATTATCAGGTTGAATTTAGAAGAAACATTCTTTTGCATGCATTCTTTATGTTATTTTTTCTGTTTGCAACAAAATTAATTTGTAATGAAATACTTGATCAAGGCTGAAAAAGAATAGCTTAGATCTTCAATCAAGGATATACTTAAGTTACATTTTAGGTTTCAGACAAGGTGCTTCAGTACAAGTTATTTTGTAATTGACATATTCTTTCTTATCCATTATTATTTTCTTTTTAAAGTGAAAAATAACATGGATGGAGATATCTCCACATTATATAGGCATGAAGTATATTGTTAGTGCATAGTAAACTTTTTTTTTCAATAGATGTATATTCATGATATTTTACTTAGTCAGAAAGAATATTCATATATATTTCTGTAAGCTAAAATGTTAATAGCTGAAAAGAATGTTCTCCCAACGATTTTTTAAAAGAAATAATGAAAGTCTTGTGTGATGTTTTAATAAAATTAGATCAGGTAATGTCAGATCTGTATGCAAGACCTATACCTAAGTATGCATTTTTGTAACATCATGCACGTCTGTTTGAATTTCCTAGTACTGAAGTATCATAAATTCATGTGAAAATTTACATTTATATTGCTGAACAATGGTGCAAGTATCTGCTTATCTCATTTATTATAGTCATATAATAATATTTCAATGAAACTCCTTTGTTCAACTCTTGGCTGTAAATCATTTAATTTCAAATGCATTCATATTTGAACTGTTCTTAAGTCAAGTCGTAGTGTTGAAAATTTATTTGACAAAAATATTTGCACTACTCATTTTCAGTTTAAAATACTGACCAAAAAATAAATGTGATTTTTTTTTAACATGATGTTTTTCTAACTGAATTACGAGACTTAAATCATAGAGAAGTACATGAGAGTGATTGTTCTTGTCTGGGAAAAAATCCATGAAAGAATCAGGAAGTACATATGTCTAGAAGGTAAAGCAGTTCAAGTGTTTTTCTTTTCAATTTTGAAAATGAATGTGTACTGTTCAAGTTTTGAATTGTGCACTTGAATTATTTCTAAAATTGTTCATTTGGTACCAAATTTATAGGCTTCTGTCAAAGAAATTGCTGTTTATGAAATGTTGGAAATAAATAGCTGTGTAATTTCTTTTTAAAATTTATTTCATCAGAATATTATAAAAAACGTGTTTTGACTTCTTTTGTAGATTGACCGACTAAAATTACTGGTTAAAGAAAGTGAAGAAAAAGCAGAGGGTTCCGAGTTACAGATCAACCGAATATCAACAGAGTACAGAGCATTACTTGAAGAGAAAGAAGTAAGTGCACACATGTTTTGTATTGTATGTATGGCAAACATTAAGTAAGTGCAGACATGTTTTGTTGTGTATGTATGGCAAACATTAAGTAAGTGCACACATGTTTTTTAGTGTGTGTATGGCAAACATTAAGTAAGTGCACACATGTTTTGTAGTGTGTGTATGGCAAACAATAAGTAAGTGCACACATGTTTTGTAATATATATATGGCAAACATTAAGTAAGTGCACACATGTTTTGTAGTGTATGTATGGCAAACAATAAGTAAGTGCACACATGTTTTGTAGTGTATGTATGGCAAACATTAAGTAAGTGCACACATGTTTTGTTGTGTATGTATGGCAAACTATAAGTAAGTGCACACATGTTTTGTAGTGTGTGTATGGCAAACAATAAGTAAGTGCACACATGTTTTGTAATATATATATGGCAAACATTAAGTAAGTGCACACATGTTTTGTATTGTATGTATGGCAAACATTAAGTAAGTGCACACATGTTTATAGTGTATGTATGGCAAACATTAAGTAAGTGCACACATGTTTATAGTGTATGTATGGCAAACATTAAGTAAGTGCACACATGTTTTGTAGTGTGTGTATGGCAAACAATAAGTAAGTGCACACATGTTTTGTAATATATATATGGCAAACATTAAGTAAGTGCACACATGTTTATAGTGTATGTATGGCAAACATTAAGTAAGTGCACACATGTTTTGTAGTGTATGTATGGCAAACCCTTTGTTTATATTTAAATGCATTATTGAAGACTGTACATTTTGTGTGATGTAGTGACTTTGATAACACAACTGCTTCCATAAAATATTGAAAAGGTCATTGATCTCGTGAAAAACAAATTTAGGTCTTTAATGTCTTTGTCTTCATATCTATAAATGGGAAAAAGTGCAGAATTTTTCTTCAAATGTCAGTTTCTATCCCTCCCTAAGCTTTTCTATGTTGTGATATCAACTTCTCTCTCAGTTGTTCTGTATTTTCAAATCATGTCTTAGTTGTTTTCTATTGTGATATAAACCTCTCTTACTGTATAGTGATTTGAGCCCCTCTTAAGTTGTACTGTTTTCTGATATCAACCCTTCTCTTTGTTTTACTGTATTGTGATATAAAGCTCTCTTACTGTAGAGTGATTTGAGCCCCTCTTAAGTTGTACTATTTTCTGATATCAACCCTTTTCTTTGTTTTACTGTATTGTGATATAAAGCTCTCTTACTGTAGAGTGATTTGAGCCCCTCTTAAGTTGTACTGTTTTCTGATATCACCCCTTCTCTTTGTTTTACTGTATTGTGATATAACCTCTTTTACTGTATAGTGATTTGAGCCCCTCTTAAGTTGTACTGTTTTCTGATATCACCCCTTCTCTTTGTTTTACTGTATTGTGATATAAAGCTCTCTTACTGTATAGTGATTTGAGCCCCTCTTAAGTTGTACTGTTTTCTGATATCAACCCTTCTCTTTGTTTTACTGTATTGTGATATAAACCTCTCTTACTGTATAGTGATTTGAGCCCCTCTTAAGTTGTACTGTTTTCTGATATCAACCCTTCTCTTTGTTTTACTGTATTGTGATATAAAGCTCTCTTACTGTATAGTGATTTGAGCCCCTCTTAAGTTGTACTGTTTTCTGATATCAACCCTTCTCTTTGTTTTACTGTATTGTGATATAAAGCTCTCTTACTGTAGAGTGATTTGAGCCCCTCTTAAGTTGTACTGTTTTCTGATATCACCCCTTCTCTTTGTTTTACTGTATTGTGATATAAAGCTCTCTTACTGTAGAGTGATTTGAGCCCCTCTTAAGTTGTACTGTTTTCTGATATCAACCCTTCTCTTTGTTTTACTGTATTGTGATATAAAGCTCTCTTACTGTAGAGTGATTTGAGCCCCTCTTAAGTTGTACTGTTTTCTGATATCAACCCTTCTCTTTGTTAACCAGGTTTTCAATTTTGAAAATCCTGGTTATTAGATTGGGGTATGGCGGGCGGATGGGCGGATGGGCGGATGGGCGGGCGTCAAACGAAATTGTGTCCGCTCTGTAACTCTTCAACCCTTTGAAGAATTTTGATGAAACTTCAGACAAATGTTTACCACATCAAGATGACGTGCAGAACGCATGTTCCGCATGGCTGGCTCCAAGGTCAAGGTCACAGTGACATTAACATTGAAAATCCTGTCCGCTCTGTAACTCTTCAACCCTTTGAAGAATTTTGATGAAACTTCAGACAAATGTTTACCACATCAAGATGACGTGCAGAACGCATGTTCCGCATGGCTGGCTCCAAGGTCAAGGTCACAGTGACATTAACATTGAAAATCCTGTCCGCTCTGTAACTCTTCAACCCTTTGAAGAATTTTGATGAAACTTCAGACAAATGTTTACCACATCAAGATGACGTGCAGAACGCATGTTCCGCATGGCTGGCTCCAAGGTCAAGGTCACAGTGACATTAACATTGAAAATCCTGTCCGCTCTGTAACTCTTCAACCCTTTGAAGAATTTTGATGGCTCCAAGGTCAAGGTCACAGTGACATTAACATTGAAAATCCTGTCCGCTCTGTAACTCTTCAACCCTTTGAAGAATTTTGATGAAACTTCAGACAAATGTTTACCACATCAAGATGACGTGCAGAAATTGTTGTCTCATTATTAAGTATACTCCTTGCAGACAGTATTGTTAGCCGAAATTTACATCCTACTCATTATCATGTATTCTCATGAATATTATCTTTTCCTTCATGTCATGTTATAATCTTTTGAATATTCATAGCAATCTTCATTCCAAAATTCATACTATAGTATAGAATCAGAACAACATTTTTGAAAACCTGGTTTCGTGGCATTGCCATGTTTCTTGTTTTACTGTATTGTGATATAAAGCTCTCTTACTGTAGAGTGATTTGAGCCCCTCTTAAGTTGTACTATTTTCTGATATCAACCCTTCTCTTTGTTTTACTGTATTGTGATATAAAGCTCTCTTACTGTAGAGTGATTTGAGCCCCTCTTAAGTTGTACTGTTTTCTGATATCACCCCTTCTCTTTGTTTTACTGTATTGTGATATAAAGCTCTCTTACTGTAGAGTGATTTGAGCCCCTCTTAAGTTGTACTGTTTTCTGATATCAACCCTTCTCTTTGTTTTACTGTATTGTGATATAAAGCTCTCTTACTGTAGAGTGATTTGAGCCCCTCTTAAGTTGTACTGTTTTCTGATATCAACCCTTCTCTTTGTTTTACTGTATTGTGATATAAACCCCTCATACTGTATAGTGATTTGAGGCCTCTTAAGTTGTACTGTTTTCTGATATCAACCCTTCTCCTTGTTTTACTGTATTGTAATATCAACCTCTCTTATGTTGTACTGTATTGGGATATCAGCCCACCTCTTAGTTATACTGTATTGTAATATCAGCCCATCTGAATTGTACTGTGTTGTGATAGCAACCCATCTGTAAGTTTTACTGTGTTGTGATTCAGTCCCTCTTTAGTTTTAGTATATTTTGGTATCACTCCCTCTTAAGATATCCTGGTTTTTTTTATATCAACTGACTTCAACTAAGTTTTACTGTATAATGATATCAGCCCCTCAAGTTTTGCTGTTTTGTGATATTAACCTTTCATGTAAGTTTTACTGTTTTGTGATATCAACCTTTCATATAAGTTTTACTGTATTCTGATATCAGCCCCTCAAGTTTTGCTGTTTTGTGATATCAACCTTTCATGTAGGTTTTACTGTATTCTGATATCAGCCCCTCAAGTTTTGCTGTTTTGTGATATCAACCTTTCATGTAAGTTTTACTGTATTGTGATAGGTCAAAACCAAATCTAGACACAGTTCTGTAAATGAAGGGAATTCTTCCATCATATTAGTAAGTTAAATGTGGGAACTTAGTTAGAATTCCTTACCTGAACTTACTGTATTTGCCAAGATGATAGATTTTTGTTTTTGCAATTTGATTTTAGCACAGCCATTCAAAGTCCATGCAACTCCTGAGGCTTTAATTCTAGTTTAAAATTTGTTTGATTTGTTCTACATACGGTGCTGGTTTGAGGTAAAAAAAAAAGTGAAATATTTTTGTTCTAAAAATAGACATGTTGTGTTTAAGTGGACAGAGCACTTTATTATTTTAGGTAGGAAGTTTTGATTTTACCTAGAAATATATTCCTGGATAGAAGTTGTTTGGCTGATATATTTACATTAAATATTAGGTAAGGGTGAGTTAAGCGTGAATGCAATAGATTTTGGTTTGTTGCTTCAAAATTAAATTAGTTGAAACTTCCTCCTTTGTTTATGATTATTTTATATTATTTTTCATATTTTATTATAGATTTTTACTTTAATCTTATAAATTTGTTCTAATGAGAAAAAATGAAAGATAATATTGTTGAAGCATCATATGAATGTACCAACAGTAATTATTTCACAATTCTTTTGAATATGTTTGAATGAAATTTTGATAGGAAGCATTTTTTTTCTCGATATGTTGATGTGGAACCATTTTATTTTTGTGAGATGGAACTTTTTAATGATTAGTGTATAAAGCATCAGCTATTACTCATGTTTCTATAAGAAAACTAGACTACACACAGTGTCATACATATACAACCACATTATTGCAGCAAAGTCAAACTTGCATGATTCTGTCTTAGTGCGTGTAGACTTTGGCGAGTGAAGTAACAAACTAAATACATTAATTTTATAGATTACCCATGAAGCTATTATGAATCCCATTTTTGTGTGCTTTAGGTATATGGGTGACTTTAACTGGATTTTCTGTTGAAATTAAGTCTTAATTTAGCATTTCAAGGTTGGAAGTTTGCACACAGCTCTTAATATTGTAACATGAATGTTACTTTTGACATTGAAGCCTGGTGATTTGTTATAAGGTTTGAAATGTCTGTATTTGTACAGATCTAGCTTTAGGATTAGTCTTATCATGTATGAAATAAGTATTACATAAGCAGATTTAGACATGTCTGTGTTGTCTAGAGTGACTGTCATGAAATTGCCTGAATTATTTCATTAGAGATTATATAATACCCATCCCCCACATAGAACATCATATATACCGATATTACTTTTATCTTGTCTTTGAAGATCTTACCGTATTCTATATAACCTGTTTACATTTGTGTGTTCATTTTAATGAATGCTATATTGCCTAGTAACTGACCTTTCCTGAAAGCATTGTGCATTGTTACCAGTGTTGTATCCCTCGGTTAAGTGTTAGGGTGATAATGCACAAACTTGCAAAGATTTCAGTCAAACCTCCTAAATTCTAGGGAAATCCGCAAGACAAGACAAATAAACAAAATATAGAAATAACCTGAATGGAAATGGTTTAATGCAAAGCCTTAACATAAACCTTGCTTTGCTCTAAGTTTTTCAAATATTCAATAAGAAATTTGACAGCCAGTATGAAATATCGTGTTTGTTTTGGTCATCTCTGTGCCTGTAGAGAAAAACTGTTCTGTGTTTCATTTAAATGTTTAGCCTATCTTTCTGTATTTCTTATTTTGAAATTAGTTATGTTTTCAAATATGTTCAAGCTGTCCGTATCTCATGAAATGCCACCCAGTTGGTGTTGGTTGTCTTCTATTTATTTGTTTAGTTAAGCTACTGACATTGTTTATTGAATCTGTCAGTGTGTTTTTTTGTTGTTGTCAGCTGTTTTTTCATGTTTGTAGTTACTCTGGTAAATGCTCAGACTTTCACTTTTTCACTTTCATTCTTCACTACTGTAAAAGTAAAAAATTCTTTTCAGAAAGAAATCAAAGCCTTGAAGCATGAGATACAGGAAGTGAGGAGTTCGTATGTGAGTTCGGATTCCCAGCCAGCCGTGCTTAGACTTGACAGTGATAATGGTAAGTGTTCACAGATATCACTGTTCTTTGTCATAGTCTTTTGAAGATTTAATTAAAGTATCTTCTATGGTTTTGAATTGTTTATTAGATTGTTTTTAGAACTGCACTTGTAAAATCTTCTTATACCAATTTTACACAGATGCCTTGAAATAAGGCTTAGGTCTTTTTGGTCCTTTTTCGTTTACAAATCCTCCCCCTCACTCCCCCCCTCCCCCACCCCCCCCACAAAAAAAAATTAAAATTAAAATCATTTATTATACTCCTCACAGATATTCACAGATATATTTTGTTCTAGCCACAGACAGTACAAAGATTTTTTTTTAACCTTCATTGTCTACTTTGTCAAGGTCAAGGACTTTGATTAAAAAAAAAAAAAATTGTGTGAAATATCTTGCAGATGTGCAAACCACAGCTACTAGTACAACCAATCAAAGGTAGTTAAGGTTGTTTAACTTGTAGCTTCAATTTAGTGATCCAAATGAATGTTATTTTAAACCTGTTTTTTTTAAACATATAAAAAGAATGCATTGTTGTGAAATTAAGAAAATATTACACAGTCTGTATGCCAAAAGAAAAGCCAAAAAGAAATATTTTTCTTTAAAATCGTTTCAGATATAATATTCTTATACTTTAATTACCGAACACGGTGGATGTTGAGCAGACAGACTGGTACTCTAATGTTGAATTTACTGTGACTATGTCAATATAAGGCGGAAGTGTCATGTTTATTTTATTTTATTTACTCAGTGTCATGGAATTGATATCTGGGTGTAATAAGAGGACAGTATAATGTTCATATATATGAATTAATAAGTTGCCCAAAATTTTTCTTCAGTCATTACTTCTATATGATTTAAACTGTCTCCTGAGACAAAGTACCCAAATATCTCTGCCGAAAATTTGTATGCTAATTTGGTTATATTTGCTTTTTCTTTGGTTACATTTCTCCACAACAAAGCAGTTAGTACTGGAATAACTGGGTATGATTCATTGTACGAATTTAATACCATTCTCTCTAGCGTAGGTCTTATTTTATCTACAACTCTCATACCTCATTTCCGGGGACGCTGTCGAAATATGTTTCAAAGTCTAAAGTTCAAGTGACTGGTATCTCTTTTAAAACGGTTATCAGTTAAAGAATTTAAAATTATTTGAAAACATATATTTGAATTAACCAATCAGAATTAAGTATTCAAATGATTCAAGTATTAGGTTCTTTCATGGTAAAGCTTGTATCTTCTATCTCAGAGCCTCAAATAGAAACAAACAAAAATTACAACTAAATTAATACTGAACAATATGTTTTGACTGGGGAAATCAAGACATTCTTAGCTGTCAAACAAATTTAAATGATTCTGAAACATTTATTTACAAAAGTAATTCAGGGTTTGGTATTGTTAGGAAACATAATATTTTATTGTTCAGAGCAAACACTTGCTGTTTGCGTTTGTAATTAATTGATTCTGTCTTTAATGGCCTTGACATTCTAATACTTCATGGGGCTGACTAGTCATGTAATATCATTGCATTGTACTGACATTTCACACATGGACACCTGTTAATGCATAGTTTTTCATGCAGGTATAAAATGCGGAAGAGATAGCCTATACCTAATAAAGCAATAAATAAAAAAAAAAGCCAAGCGTTTCCATATTCAGTATAAGATTCCAGGGAAAGGTGAATGAGTAATGTTTGAAAGCAGATAGATTTATATTTTCTCATGAAGTCATGCTGTATACATGTGTTTATTACACTCTTATCATGGTCTAGGGTTAAGGTTGTCATACAATTTACTATGTTTTATCCTGACACTGTAAAAGGTTTGTTGAAGCAACATGATTGTGTCGACTTAAACACAACTGATAGTTGCTAGGATATTGAGAAATGCCGCTCACAGATTCAATACAGTGTTTCATATATTTAACGGAACGATTATGCGGGAAGTTTAGAAAAATTGAAAGAGTTAATTCAGACGCCTTTCTACGAGACACTTTAGTTACAAAATCCCAAATTAACATAAGCACACTTTTTTTTAATGCATATGCACTTTAGGACACAAATTTTTTTATCACTGAATAAATGTATTGACACACACACACACACATATATATATATATATATATATATATATATATATATATATATATATATATATATATATATATATATATATGTATATATATATATATATAAAAAAGCCCATCTAATAAAATTTGTTAGTTAAAACTAGCATTTCTGTGCATGGATGTTTCTAGAGATTCTGGCTTGATCCCTCTTCAGTAAGATGCTGGCAGCTTCCCAGTATACGTATAGAATCAGACAGAGTTAGAATGACATAGAATAAGGGAACAGATAAATCATTTACAAGTACAACAGTTTGGCTATGCTTAAATCTTTATTTTTAAAACTTCTAAAAATGTTTAATAAAACCAGTCACTCGAAAAAAAAAATATCCTTTTTCCCTGTGAAATGTTAACTTCAGTTTTGTGAAAAACAATATTAAAAAAAACATTTTTCAGAGTAGAAGTTCTGTTCCTTTTATTTTACCTTACAGATGATTTATATATATATCAGTTTTCTAGCACTTACAAGGTTTTTCTATTTTGACTTGATGTTGATCAATATGAATAAATAACAAGTAGGTGTACAGATAAAGAGTAGGTGTATAAATTAGAAACTAGAAGTATGTATTGTTGTGTCTTGTAGGCTTCGAGAGTGTTAGTTATGGACCCGATGAACACGACTTCAGTGACAGTATTGCCATGCAGCATGACATCAACCGTCTACGGAATGACCTGCGTCAAGTACAGGCAGAATGTCAACACTGGAAAAGTCGGGTTCAGAAAGGAAATGTAAGTTCAGACATGTAGTCTGAATTCTTGTTTTACTCCAGATACATGTTTCTCTGGGAATGTAAATATAGATTGTTTATTAGGCTGTCAAAATCACTTCAAGGCATTGTTTATATAACTTCTTCGGATGCAGCTTATTTCAGTATAGTTTAGTAGTCAGGAAAGAATATTGGGGTCTGGAACTGAAAAGTAAAAGATTTGTGAATTTACAAAGGGAATGCTTTAGCACATAAGTAACAAAGAATAACAAATAGAATTTAAACATGTATATTGTATCTGTCATGAAGGCAGATTTGTTGTTTTTTTTACTTTTATGTTTTATTCAGTAACTGACCACATTGTTGAAAATTTTAATAAAGTTTATGCTTTACAACAACAGCATACTGCAGGTTTTGAAATATGATTAGAAATTATGCACTTATGGTAATGTTTGTGAAAAGTTTTATCAGGAATTCTGTTTGAACTATGATTGGTATTTACACAAATAATCAACGCACTGTGACCCAACGCTTGCATAGCTGGTCATATTTAAAGTACCGTCTTTTAGTTGATAAGAGCGATCTTACACACACTGATTAGCCATGTTTGATAAAACAATATTAGCTGCAGAAATTTTGACCTAATTTTGATATAAGGCACTGAAATATTAAAATTTTGTTTATGACACAGGTATTTGCAGTTGGCTTTTTTCAACTGTATTACCAAACCCTAGTATGTTTACTACATGCTACATGTTACATGCTGCCTATTGTAGTTTGTGTCACCAAAATTTTGACTGATGTTCTTACCATACCATGACGTGAATGCCAAAAAAGTGCTACCACCTTTATTTCATAGCACTAAGAACTTTCTTGCATTCACCCTTCCAAAAAAATAGTCCTCAGTATTAGTACATCTTTAAAGGATTTACTTTTTAACAAGATCTCTAGCAAAATTACGAGCTTAATTCACTTTAAAGCTTAATTCTATTTAAATTCTCCAGTGAATTGTCAGGGATTTTTTTTATTCATGGCAAACAGCACAAAAACTTATGTTTATAGTTTTCATTGAAGTCTTTACTTACATCGTTTGGGGTGTTCATCCTGTTGGGAAAGTGACGGGACTTGCTTCCCATAGATAACGCAAGTTCATGAGGTTATCTTTTGGCGGGAGTTTACTTCCTTACAACACTGGTATCCCCTTTTTTATCTCCTAATAAATTTTATAAAATACTTTAAATCTTCTTTTATTTGCATTTATTTGGTCGGAAAAGTTGAACTGTTTGAAAGGTAAGATTCTCATTCAAAGTGAGAACTTTTTTCATAAAATCTTAAAACGCAGAAGTTATTATGGTTTGAATTCAGATCTCATAATTTTTTTGGGGTTGCAGTTGTTACATTTTTTCTGCATATAAGATAAAGTTGCCTTGAAGGTCTAAGTTCTGTGATGGTCAAAGGAAGACAGAGTATCAGAGTTTAATATATTTGAAGTGGTCAGCAGACT
Source organism: Cyclina sinensis (assembly GCA_012932295.1). Classification (NCBI taxonomy): domain Eukaryota; kingdom Metazoa; phylum Mollusca; class Bivalvia; order Venerida; family Veneridae; genus Cyclina; species Cyclina sinensis. The sequence goes on from JAAONU010000011.1 coordinate 3,825,789, forward strand.
CAGTTTATGTGCTGAAATTTTGCTCAGATTATAAATAAATGTGGTGAAACAAATTTTCCTAACAGTTTTCAGCCAATTTCAAAAATGGTTTTAAATGTGTATTGGATTATAAGCTTATGATAGTCATTTTGAATGTATGGAGGAGGGAGCTAGGTGGTAACTTCTTTACAAAGGAGTTTTAAGACAGACTGTATAACCTTTATTTTAATATGAAAATATGTAACAGAACAAGCACATTCTAGTTTTCAAGGGTTGAACTGTGTTGTGTTTCAACAAGTTTGTTCAAATAAATTCAATGTTGTAATGAACTGACAAGTTCATTGAGTAAGTTTGAATAGTATCAGAATTTCCTTATCACTATGAGTAACAAGGTTAAGCCAGGTATTTTAATGTTTAATGCACAGTTAATTCACTCGCTCATGTACAGACCTGGGTTAAATGAAAATTGTTAACTTTTCTAATGTGATAAATTATTATACATGATCACTTTAAGTTGTCATTCATTGAGATAAGAAAATCAATGAAAAGGTCATACCAGTAAAATGATTAAGCGTTCTGGCAATTTCATGGCAAGGTTAACATAAATTGTTACAACTGGAAGAACTCACACAGAAAAATGAGATATTAAAATGAAAAGTAACATGTAAAAGTTTAAATTATGTCATCTAAAATATTGTTTTTGCCTTCGCTGTCTGTCTGTCCGTCCGTCCATCTGTCTGTCTGCACTAACGAAAACAAATAGGGGGCCATCTAACTGTAAACATAACAAAAGAGAACAGTAGAGTTCATTCCGTAACAATAGAATAAGGGGCCAAATCCATTCTGTAGTTTTTAGCTCACCTGAGCAAATGCTCAGGGCGAGCTATTGTGATCACCCTGTGTCCGGCATCCGTCGTCGGTCGTCAACATTTTACTTTAAATGACATCTCCTCCAAAACCAATTGGCCATTTTAAATCAAATTTGACAGAAATGTTCCTTATAATGCCCTTTTCTAAAATTGCTCAAACCTTTCTGCTCCATTGCACATAAGGGCTGCAAAAGCTAAAAAAAGAAAAAAAATTAAAACAACATCTCCTCCTGAACGGATGGGTGATTTTCCACCAAATTTCACAGAAATGTTCCTTACATAGCCCTCTTTTAAAATTGCTAAAATGGTTCCGCTCCATTGAACAAAATGGCCACCAGAGCTAAAAATAGATTTTTGCCAATATTTGGCTTCAAATGACATCTCCTCCAAAACCACTTGGCCATTTTAAACCAAATGTGACAGAAATGTTCCTTATATAGCCCTTTTTAAAAATTGCTCAAACCTTTCGGCTCCATTGCTCAAAAGGGCTGCAAAATCTAAAAATAGAAAAAAATTTAAACAACATCTCCTCTTAAATGGCTAGGTGAATTTCCACCAAATTTCACAGAAATGTTCCATACATAGCTCTCTCTATTAAAATTGTTAAAATGGTTCCTCTGCATTGAACAGAATGGCCACCAGAGCTAGAAATAGATTTTCATCAGTATTTGGCTTCAAATGACATCTCCTCCAAAACCATTTGGCCATTTTAAACCAAATTTGACAGAAATGTTCCTAATATTGCCCTTTTCTAAAATTGCTTAAACGGTTCTGCTCCATTGAACAAAATGGCCACCGGAGCTAAAAACAGTTGAAATAGTAAAAGTCTAACTGTATTGTAATTATAAAATCTTTGAGCAAAGTGAATATCTTCAATTAGAAAATGTAATGTTGCATCTGATGCTTGCTTAACGGTAGACCCTCAAGCAAAGTACTCAGGTGAGCGATCCAGGGCCATCATGGCTCTCTTGTTTATGATTTTATGTTTGCTGAAAACAACAGTGACAACAAAAGTTAGCTTCTCTCTGAATCCAGCTATTTTTGGAATGAAGTTATGACCTATTAAAGAGGATATTTTTTTTTTTTAAAGAACGATATTGTGTTCATTGCTTGACTTCTGTAAAGTGTTTTGATAGATTGCTAAGAGTAAACACGTTCTGTAGATTTTTTTCCTGGAAGTCACTTATTTCCTAGAAACAGTTAAGATAGGCTGAAGTGATTGATTGTTTTTATAATCATTACTGCAAGTAAGTTTTTGTTTATTGATAATTATAATTTATATTAAAGATAAGGAAGACTTGATTTATAGAGGCAACCCAGTGTCATGGTCTTAAAATAGCCTTAATACCCCCCCGAAGGAAACAGTAATAAATATTCCACATTTCTGGACAGTTTATTGAAAGTTAATTAAACATGTCATAAGAAGAAAGCAGGAGAGAGCTGGAAACACGAGGTTGAGACTGAGGGAATGAAGCTAACATATAGTCTATGGCCAAACACAGCTAAGCATCGTGGCATGTTTCAAAAAAGAGACTGGGATACATATTTTTCTTGTTGACATTTGAGGAAATTGAAAGTAGAATACTTTCGTATAGTTTCTAGAAAACAAGTTTTGCTTACTATAAGATGTAAAATTGAAACAACATTCTATGAATCACTGTCGGACTTGCCTTATCTACTTGAAATACAGAAAGTGTGTCACACTTTTCTTAATTACATGACACATTTTAATGATCAAAAGATGATCTTAAGCATTACAAACATTAGATAAGCCAAAATGTAAACATGTATACATGGATATAGATTATAAGTATATAAAGATTTGGTCATAGTCCAGGAATGAAAGACTAGCTGGCTGGGTTTGGAATGTTTGACCAGTGTCATACAGATATATGGTACAAACTGGTCTATCTGAGATAAGATACCAGCAGGCAGGTGCAAAACCACAGTCTATTCTTGTGACACTGATAGTATGGTCTCTACTGATACCTTACCTGTCTTTCCATTCCTCTTTATTAGATAGAAAAATTCAAATGTTGATACAGAACTACATTTATGTGAAAATGTGATCAGCAAATGACCTGGAAGGTTAAATTATCTCCCTTTAAATTTTAGACATCAGGGGATGGAGGTTTGGTGGAGAACAAGGAACTTGAATCCAAGCTTCAAAAACAGATACAAGTAAGTTTTGATTTTCAAGGTTAAATTTTGTATACAATTGATTGAAAATATAAAGTTATTCGGTTTCATAGCACAAAAAGGATACAGGTATTCAGGAAGTTCTTGAAACAAACATTTATAAAAAAAAGTTATAGAAATTAATTGAAATGAAAAATTCTGGCTTACCATAATAAGGATTGGGAATGAAGAAAATATTGCAGACAATACCAGACTCGGCTTTAGAATGTAGTCAAATATTTAGAAGAAAGATATTTTCATATTAGCAACTTTATTTTTATGTGGATGTCTTAGTTTTTATAGTGAATTAGGAAACTTGAGCCTGTTCTTTTTTACCAGGAGCTGCAGCAACAACTTGCCAGTGAGAAGGACACAAGACAACATGAGTTATCTGCCCTTCAGGATGCACAGACACACAAGATTTCCCAGCTGCGAAAAAAGCACAAGGAAGAGATTACGGACCTCAAGGCAAAGATACAGGAACTGGAATGGGGTTCTGAGGGCTGGGAGACTCAGGTTAATAAAACTATCTAGTATAAAGTCAGTAGTTTAGAAGTCCTACAATAAATTTAGCATTATTTTAACATCCTACGAGAACTTGCCTAGCTATGGTAGAGGTATATTAATCTATAAGTGTAAATATTCAAGAATCTGTTTGTATGATGATGGCTTTCAGGCATAACACCTGCCTTCAGTCACTGATACCTAATGTGTAGTTGTAATTTTTTCAAATGTAAAACATTACTACTATCATGTAAAATTGTACACCTTGCATTAGTTACTTCTTTGTGCAGCGATGACACTGGAGCAAGACATGTAGCCGATTAAATTCAGTAGTTTATCAAAATAAAGAAATGAATGTTTTTGTTACAAATTATCTTTAAAAAAAGATTTATCTTGTTATTCTTTTAATTCAGAAAACAATCTGGTACACTATGTTTCAACTAAAACCAGATAAAACCATGCCTTATTTTTAATTTGAATTATCTCCCTGTAAATAAATGGTATATAGTTTTATTTTAACATTCTTTTTTTTCAAAATGCATAAATTTAACTTGAGATTTTTTTGAGTAAATTTGATACTCATTGACATTACTAAATACAGTCCTGTGATATTTGTTGTTTGTTTTTGTAATCTCAGGTTCCAGAGGAGACAACCAGTTTGAAGACGACAATTGCCTCACTGAAAGATGAAATCAGTGCTCTCAAGTCAGAGAGAGAATCTCATTTAAAACAGATAACCAGTCTAACAGAGTCAGTGGAAGAATACCAGTCTGAACTAGCTGTCAAACAAGCGCACAGTTTACATCTAGAAAACCAGCTTAAAGGTATATGGAATAGTGGAAATTATAGAATAAGTTAGCAGACTTGTGGTAATATTGTTTTGACTGAGAGTTCACCTATACTTGTTTGACAGTTTTTATATATTCAACCTCTGGTGACTGCAACTATATTTCAGTTCTTTGACAAAATTGTCCTAAAAGATGCTTTTCAAGTTAATGATTACCAAACGGATTTTTGTTCAAATGCCCTGATGACTGGGATTTATGTGATACATTTTGTCTTTCTGTTATGGAAAGAAGTTCCTAAGAATATATTGATATGATATCCATGATTTATCTAATATTGTTTCATTTAGTATAAGTTAGTGCTGTTAGCAAAACTGTTTTCTGGCTGTGAATATTGAAATTGCAAGGGAGATAAATGCTGCAGAAGTTTTGCAGATTTATAACTTGAGATAAACATGTAAACAGTGGGGTGGGGTATAAAGTAGAAGGGTTACATTAGTGGTAGATGAAAATGATGGCATATAAGAAACAACATATGTGAAAAAGTTATAGAAAATATTAATTTATGATTTTGATTGGTGTGGCGTATTTTTGAAGTTTGTTTTCAATTTTTGTATTTATTTTGTTTCAGTAGCAAAAGAAGAGATGAAGCAATTGGAGGAGGATCGTGATCAGGTGGGCAGAGATTTAGTGGACACTAAACAGCGGCTCTTAGACCAACTGGATGCAAACCATGTAAATCACCGTGTCCATGTCCACTCCACTCTGTTATTGTTTGCATGTTTGTTCCAGTTTAAGTTTTGAGGGGGCTTATTTTTCTTTGCATGTTTTGTTATTTTGTCTGAAATATAATTTATCAGTTTCACTGAATTTTTGGAACAAGTAATCTTTGATTTCATTTCACTTTCTATTCAAACAATATGTAATCTTGGTTTCTCGCCATGTACGAAAGAATGCATTTTGATTTAGTAGGGGTATTTTGACACAATATATTGTAATTATGTAAATGTCACCTAGTTGTGGAAAGCCTTACTTTCACATTTATGGTATAATTTTAGGTATTGAGCATGCAGAAGGTGACCCTTGTTTGGTTTGCATCCAGTTCCAAAGTCCTCTATCCCTGGTTCTGCTTACTGCCTTACACTTAACTTATTTAACCATCAAGATCTCTGTCTCCTAGTTCCTGCTATAACATTTTAAACTGGTTTTAATAATTGTGTATTGATGTATATTATATCTTGTATCTGCATGTTCACTTATAACTTATACTAGAATCTACGAGTCGTTCCGTAAGCAATCTGAAAATAACATTTTCCATTTAAATATCTTGAATGTATTAATTTTAAAATCTGTAAAATGGTTTAAAAGGAAGAAACCGTAGCCCTATTTCATCTCAGTTGTTAAAATTTAAGAGGGAGAATGTTCATAATTGAATTTTTAGTTAATGATATATTTTCCTGTTGAGTATTATTGAAGGATGACAAAATTTTATTTAGCAGTCATGATAATTTTGACAGCCATGTTCCTGTCACGAACATGTTGAAATGATCTGTGAAGAGAAAGTGAAATAATGAATCTCATTATTTAGTCCCATGTAACAGGGACTGTCTGGTATTACACTGTCAGTATTGTTTGTTACCTAACATTGTAGTTTTATATTACAATTTACCAATAAAGTAATTATTTTTGATACATTTGACAGCTGCAAAAGTTGTATTTTACCTAAAATTTTTAAGAGAAAATGTTGTTTTGTTTGATTCTTTTATTATTTAGCATGCCTTGCCTTGTTAATTTCTTCTGTTTATGCGTGCATTGCTTTTTGAAGGGATTTCTGTTGTTGTTGTTGTTGTTGTACAACCCTTGTTTCATTTTGAGCTTACTTAAAATTGTTTGACATCCTGGTTTGCTATGATGGTAGTTGGCTTTAATTTTGTTCCTTATAGATCAATGTTATGGGTGGGATGGCTTATCTTCTGCATGTCTGTGTTTGATTTAGTCTTAGAATGCCATGGTATCTTGTCTTAAAATAATCTTAAGTTATGTGGAATGATTGTAAAATCTGCTTTGTTACTTAAAGTCATGCAAAATCCTACAGATCTGTTCACCTGCAGACATGTCATTTAAAATTGCCATCCAATGAGAACATGATACTGTATCATTTTCAAGAAATGCCACAATAACGAAGATTTTTATAGGTGGTTATTTAGTTTAAAATGACACTAAAAGCATGTTCTCGATTTCATAAAAATCATATATGATGAACAATTCAAGACAATTTAGTGAGCTTTACTGCATGATAGATGTTTGTCAAAATGACAGAAATTGACACAGTTTGTTTCTGTTAGACTTTTTTTCCATGAAAAAAGGTTTACCTTCACATTTCTGGTAAAGATTTGTTCTGGTTTCAAAATCTGACATAAGTGCACTATTCTTCACAGGCTGATACCCTAGAGGTTCTGAGTGATTTGAGGGATGTCCGCCAACATTTGGACTTGACTGCCATTGAGCGTAGAAATAAATTACTCATGGAAAAAGATAAACTTGTTAATCAAATGATTACGTCCAGTGAAAAGGTTAGCTCCCTTTGCTTGGCTGTTGTCAGTGTTTATAACTGTACATTTAGATTAGAACTCAGTGTTGTGAAAAGTTGTAATACAGTGTAGACTTTTCCTGTATTGTGTCTCTGTTGCATTAGTTAAAATATTGAACTCAGCATTATTGGTTCATACTTTGAGATCCCGCTGTCTGTATCTGTTGTGTGTTTTGTTTATATTGAACATGTGTTCTTCAGACAAACATTACATCCTTATGTTTTATAGACAAGATGTGAAGAATTGTTAAAGGTCTTTTGACAGCATGAGAAAAGTTGAACTCATGATTTTGTCAGTTTTACTTGTCAAGCACACAAATTTTGTCAGTTTTACTTGTCAAGCACAAAGATTTTGTCATTTTACTTGTCAAGCACACAGATTTTGTCAGTTTTACTTGTCAAGCACACAGATTTTGTCAGTTTTACTTGTCAAGCACACATATTTTGTCAGTTTTACTTTTCAAGCACACATATTTTGTCAGTTTTACTTGTCAAGCACACATATTTTGTCAGTTTTACTTGTCAAACACACAGATTTTGTCAGTTTTACTTGTCAAGCACACAGATTACTTACCACATTATTTCAGTTCACTTTTTCTGTCAGAACTGAAAGGTAAAATTCTTTCAGCCTCATAAATATTACATGATTTGTTAGGAAACTGAGAAAAGCTTTGAACAGATTGTTGCTTTTTTTCTTACATAAAATGATCAATCAGTTTGAAGTGTGCAGGTGTGTGGTTATGGCTTGTGTTTGATTCTGTCAAGGTCACAGTCAAATCATATCACTATAGAACTTAGGAAAGGCAGCTGAAGGGAAGTTTTATTATATCACACCATAAATACTCTGGCACTAACATACAATAAAATGTGTACAGGTAGTCAAGAAATCTTAAAGTTTGTTTGTCTTATCAGATTGGTTCACCTTTATGATTTCTATACAAAGATGGCAGAGTTATAGCCATTCTTTTTTCTACAAATTGAACTGTAGCTTATTAGATCTGAATAAATTGCACAAAAGTAGATGAAGGCTTAGAATGTAAGTTAATGAGTAAGTTAATGTAAGTTAATCAAAGTTGTCAGCTAAGAAGTTCTGTACTTAAATTTAGAAGTACTAAAGTTGTTATTTTATCAAGGACAGGCCCTGAAAGACTGATAATTTGTTTATAATTGTTAGATATACCTTTTATCTCTCTTATTTGTAAATTTAAAAACACACATCTGAAACAAAAAGCCTTGTAGTGAAAGATTTTCCTGAATTAACATGGAAATTGTGGCTAATAATGAATAACAACGTTGAAGGTATACAGGTAAACATAAATTTGGAAAATTTGTACACTGCCTTTGAGAAGAAAATGCTGGTTTATCATTTGAAAAATATGAATTCTAGCACCTTTCAAAGTGTAAATTGTTCCTGTTGATTGTTAATTATTGTTGAATTCTTGTGTTGTTTTATTTCTAGAAAAAAGAGCTGGAGTGTGCAGTAGAGAACTTGTCAGAACTGAATGAATCACTTCGGAATGAGACAAAAAGTATGGTAGAAGAAATTGGCGACCCTGAGCAACAGAAACTAACTGAAGGTTAGTTATCTCATCTTGTAACATCTAAAGAGTTCTTTACAAGTTTACTAATGAAGCATGAATATTTGTTAATGTCTGTTTTAACTAAACAGTCATAACAGAAAGCAAAAGCTAAAAGAAATACTTGTATAGTAAAGAATCAAACATGCCAATTTGTATTGAGGAAAGTATCGGTTAAGAAAATCCTTTTAAAAGAGTTGGAAGACTATACCAGACCTGAGTATAAAATATGAATGACAGAAAATTATGTATAATATTTACTATTTGCATTTTAAGAGTTCAGCAAGAGAAATAATCGCATGCTATAACTCTTTGCTACCATTGTTCCTTAGCAGAAGTTACAATATTGTATTAAGAAGAAAAGGACAATGAAACCTTAAATGTTATTATCTAAATAATTGACAAGATATGTATTTCAGGGGTTGTGGATAGTCTGGAGAAGGAGACCCTTTTGTTGAGGGAGCAGAATGTGGGGCTGAGGGAGCAGGTAGCTCTGCTGGAGAAAGCTTTGAAGAATGCTAACCAAGAAAAACTGACTTGCAACCTCAGTATATCAAGTAGGGAACATCTTTGATTGTATTTCTTAAATTACATCTATCAGTCACTGGAGATAATATTGTGTCCTTGAGTGACTGCTGGATAAAATGTTTAGAGAACAGCCATTTTTAGTATAAAATTGCAATACCTCTGTTGTAATTGAAAGTTCATATAAGATAGAAAAAGGATATATTAGAACAACCTAAAAGTTTTCAAAATATAGATTTAGTTTGCCTGTGAGCCTGTTTAAGTATTTCTTAGGACTTCTGTCTGCAAGGCATTGATTTTTATACTGGCAGTCTTATATGTTTGTCTGTCTTTATTTAAAGCTGATTCTGATATTCCCATTGGTGAGGACTTGGTAATGGTCAGTGACTCTGGCTCCTTGACCTCTGACCTGTCTGAAATATCCAGGCGAAATCTTGGTCTTGATGAACTTGTGAATTCACTTAAATCACAGATCAGTGATTACCAGACAGAGATTAGCCAATTTGAAATGATGCAATCTGATTGGTTGAATGAGAAAGAGGCACTTGAAGGGGTACTGTTGGAACTGAAAAATCAGCTGAAGGCCAGGGAGAACTCACTCTGTGTTGCTGAAGCAAAGAAGGTAAATGCACTTGCAGTTAATAATGTTTGCTAGTTGAATTGTTATTACAAAATAGTCTGTTGTTATACATGTACCTTCTTCAAAGAAAGTAATGCTGTGTTTATAATGCTTTTATAAGCAGAAGTGTTTATCTGTTTAGATATAAGCTGTATGTGTATTATTTTTATAGAAATTGTATTAATGTATTTAACTGGAAAAAGAAAATAAAGATGAATGATCTGAATTACTCAAATGTTGCTGTTACATTATTTTTCACTTTCCTTATCCTGTACCATGCTACATATGTAAAATGGACTTGTCCATCTTTCAATTTGGACAGATCTATTAATTGTTTATGGGGGTGCTTATTGAAAATTTACTGACTGAATGGGGAATAGTGCAGACCATTATCAGACTGCACAGATATGCAGGCTGATTTTGGTCTGCACTGGTCACAAATGCAAAATCAGTTACCTTAGGGTAACTGAGGGTAAGATATGACAGCTATTTAGGGCACGGAAGGATTGTAAAGCGTTACAGTCTTCTATTGTAGATAAACTTCTGACAAAAAAAGCAGTGATGAACAAAGCAAATGAAAAACTTGTATTCAGTCAATTATTTATTGGAACTCCATGTTATAAGAGAAAAAAAGCTACATTTAGAATATGTGTATTCAAATTTAGTATAGTCTAGTAGAATGGCCTCATTAACAACAGTATTGTTTTTAGTTCAGGGCTGCAACTGGATTACTTGCTTAAAAGTTGTGTGTCTTTACTGTTTGTTATTTTCTCCTATTCTGTATGTATAATCATAATGTTAAGGTGAACTAATAGCATGTTAAACTAACTGTTAGGGTTTGCTAGCTGTTGCCAAACATGAGGCAAATCTCTCAAGTCTTCCTGATCTTGTTGATCCAACTGCTGCTCTTGATACTATGGGAGAGACTTCTGTAACACATCCTAACAGTATGGTAGAGGATTCAGAGCCAAGAACAGATAGTGTGGCAGAGATTGCAGATGAGGTTGTAGAGCTAGATAGGAAAGTCGGAATTCTGACTGAGGCCAATGCACAGTTAGAGCAGGAGAGAGATGAGTTAGTAGAAGAAAAGGTTAGGCCAAGACTTCAGCTTCTGCTTCAGACAGTGTTTATTTGCCATTTTCAGTGTAGCCGTCTTTGAGCACCATGAAGTCTTTTTCTTGTGTTATTGGTTATAATATTTAGTTCACTTGCTTTTTTTGCATGCCTTTGTAAGCTATTTTGCATGTATATTGTTTACTAAGAGACTGTATTTTAGTGCAGCAGTTAAGTTACTCCCTGTAAGTGAACTGACAGCCAGATAGTTGAGGGTTTAAACCCTTGTTAATTTGTAACTCAGAAATCTTTAATGATACATCCACACATAATACACATTTGACTTGTAAATAATGAAAAATAGTTTGCCATCTTACAGTAACACTTTTTTCATTTCTCATTTCAAGCACTATTTGCTCATGGATCTTTGCAAAAGATTTAAAGCATAATAAAGTATCTATCTAAATTTCAAAACAAAGTCAAAATTTTGACATACACTTGCACAAAATATTTATGACTTAACAGAAAAATAAAATTGTAATACTATACTTATAATTGATACAATTCCCAGGAGGTACGGCTTGCTTATGGTTACTTGTGTTAAAATAATATTTCCTTATGTAAAGAAAATGATAATTGTGACAAAACTTTATTTCGTGCAGTACAAAACGTTACATTTTTACAGTATTGAAAGTGGTAGTGTTTTACTCTTGCTTTTATTTTCATTTTCACAATATACTATTTGTCTTAAATCAGTTAACTAAACTTCTGAAATGTACCTTTTTATTGAATACTTTGTGTTACCTTGTTATGATATACATTATGTATTGTTGTTTATGTTTATTTGACATTTTCGGAAGTGGTTTTATGAGTGTATAAATGTATAAAACTGGAAAGTTTTGCAAATGTGATTAATTATATAAAAAGCATTATTTTCTTCTTAATTTCATTTCATTGAAAAGTTGGTAAATTCTAATTAAACAGTTAGAAAGTGGGCTATCTTCTATGACATATTTCTATTTTAAAAAAAAAAACAAGTCAGCTAGAACCAAGCTTAACCAGTTACCAAACATGATATGTTTGTGCATTTTAGAATATAGATATTTTGTTGCCAGTAAGTGACAGTTTTACACTCATTTTTGCAGGCTTCTTTGCAACAAGAACTTACAGAGCTAAGAACAAAACTGAAAAGTGACAAGCTGAGTGCTATAGATAAGACGGATGAAGTAGACACAGGTAAGTCTAGTACAGAAGTCATAGTTTATTCCAGCAATCTTTTTCTTACCAAGAGGTGCAGTAGTATTTCTGAACACAGATTTTATAGACAAAGATGTTGAAAGGAAACTTACAGATCACAAAGATAATTCATAGATATGATTAAGCATTCTCCTGTAAATTTTAAGAGAAAAATATGTCTTTTATTGACAGGGTCATAAAAATGTTAGCTTGGGATATATTTTTTTATTCCTGTGTACTTATGATACACATATTAATGTGATAATTAAGTATAAATGATTTGAAGGCCTAAACATTATAATTTTTGATTAGGAAACTCTGACAATTCTTCAATTTTGAATGGCCAATTGAGAGAAAAAGAGGAGGAACTGAAGGCTTTAATTAGTGAGAAAGAAGATTTGGAGAAAACTGTGGCTGAGGTTCCTGAGCTAAAGTCATTATTACAACAAAAGGAAGAAGAAATGGAATCTTTGGTAAAGTTACAAAAAGGAGAAATTGAATCTCTAGAAAAGGAAGTTGATGATTTAAAGAAGAAGTTAAGGGGAAAGAATGAAGAAATTGTAAATTTGACTCTTGAGAAGGAAGAAATGATGACAAGTCTAGAGGAGTTAGATAATCAGCATCAAGAAGCAATGGATCATATCATTCATATAAAGGACCAGCTGACGAAATCAAATGAAGATTTGAAGAATAGACTGTCTCACTTAGAGGCAGAGAAGCAGTCTATGGAGGCAGAGCTTGAGAAAGTGAAAAATCAGCACATGATGAACCAGTCTGCTGAATCTTCTTCTTCAAATGAACTCAATCACCAGATAGCAGAGCTAAAGGATGAGACGGGACACCTTAAACAGAAACTGGAGAAAAGTAGCAATACTATCACAGCATTAGAACAAGAGGTTAAGAATAAAGAGAGTCAGCTAAAAGAAATGAATGACAAGTTAGCATCAAGTGCAGAGGCTTTGAATAATTTACACATGGACAAACAAGAACTACAAGATAAGGTAATGAAATGCAAAACAGAAATAAGTACTCAAGCTGAAAAACTTAAAGTTGCTAGAGAAGAGAACAGCAAACTGAAAGATAAACTGAGTGCTTCTGGTCTAGACGAAGCTGTAGAAAATGAACATGTTCAAAGTAAAGGTCAGAGTTTAAATGAGGTAGAAATTGCAAGGTTGGAGTCAGAGGTAGCTAAACTTACTTCAGAATTAGACATTTCAAATGTTCAGCTTAAACAAAAATCTGAAGATTGTGAAAGATTGCAGGGTCATTTAAAGAAATCTGAACAAATGCTTGATGAATTTAATAAATCTGTGGAATGTAAAGAGAAAGAAGTGGATGAATTGAAAGCCAAAGTTGCTCAACTAGAGGCTGATGAAATTCCGCTCAAAGAACAACTCAAGTCTGCATTACAAGACTGCAGAAAGTTACAGAAGGAAAGTGACAAGAAACATCTGGAATGTGAGAGCTTCAGTAGACAATTACATGCAATGGAAAACGAAGTACATTCCTTAAAATCTGATCTCTCAGAAAAGAATAATAAAATTAAAACATTAACTAGTCAAGTTGAAGTGCTCAGTAATGAAATGACATACTCTAAACAAAATTTTCAGAAGAAAGAGACAGAATGTGAAGCTTTGAATAGAGAAATTTTAGAAGTGAAAGATTTGCTAGAAGACACTGCTGATAAGTTACATTCCAAATGTGAAGAATGTCAAGTCTTGACTGAACAAGTAAATAAATTAACTAATGAATTAGAAGAGTCTGTGAATGCAGTTAAGAATGAATATAATGCTCAGTTATTAAGTGCAACTGGTGAACTGGTGTTAGTGAAGGAAGAACTGGTTAACAAGACTGCAGAGTGGGAGAGATTGGTTGAGGCTCTTTATAGCAAAGACGAAGAGATCAGTAAGCTGAATGAAGAAAAAGGTGCAATACTGCAAGAGATGGAACATCTAAAAGCAGAGTTTGACAAAGTGAAAAAATCCAGTGAGGAAAGTATTAAAGACATGTATGACACAATGCTGCAGGAAGATAAGAAACAAAATGAGACACTCACTGGAGATAACAGCAGGTTGAGAAATGAGCTTTCTATTCTTGAGCAGAAATTTGCAAGTCAGAAACAACATTATGATAACTACGTAGAAGAACTGAAGTCAGTAAAGGACACAGATAATTCAAGTCACCAAGCAGAGTATGCCGAACTACTAGAGAAGTCCCACAAGAAAGATTTACAAATCACTGAAAATGAAGCAAAACTGAATAATTTATATGCGCAGCTACAAGATTGTCAGCAGGAATTGGAAACAACGCAAGAGAAATATCAGAACTTGCAACAAGATAACGACAAGTATTTACTAGATATAACTGAACTTAAGAAATCCCTACAAAATTTAAAAGCTGAACAAGAAAGAATTTTGGAATCTGTAAAACAAAAAGAACTCATAATAGGGGAACTAGAAGAGGAACTGGATGAAGTGAAGAATGAGAAACAGTCCCTAGAGAATGAGGTACAGAGGTATAACTCAGATAGCAACAAGTTTATGGAGGAAAGTAAACTTGAAAAAGACCAGTTAAATGCTCAGTTGAAGGAACTTGAAGCAGAACTTTCTTCCGTCAAGAAGAGTGGTAATTGCATTCATACTGATTATGAGCATTTAGTAAAAGAGAGGGCTTCTTTGAAAGAAAAAGTTGAAACTTTACAAGCTGAATTAGAGACAGATAAAAAGGTTATAATGGATCAAGGAACTGGTATTGCTGACTTGAATCAGAAAAGAGCTGAGATTTTACAGGAATTATCAAAAGAAACTGAGCATGTAAAAGTTCAGGATAATATCATTGAGGTGCTAAAACAAACCAGTGTTCAAAAAGATAATGAAATTTCTGTGTTACAACGAAAACTTGACCGTGCGCTTTCTTTCATAGATGAAGAACATGTACAGCAAGTAGAAGTTGCAGGTAATGAACAAAGACCTCAACACAATCTTCCTGCATTAGAATATAAGGAAGAAAGCTCACTGAAGATTGTTGAGATTGAAGAGGAAATGGAAAAGGTTGAAACTCAACAGGTGCTTGGCATGCAGACACCAAATGGGGACATCAGTATGGAACATTCCATCCATGAACATGATGTGATAATTGAAATAGAAAGACTAGAAGGGCAACTGAAAGAGAAAGACAGTGTTATATCTGAGCTACAGAGGAATAATGCATCATTACTTAAAATGTTAGATTCCAAATCAAAATCTCAGGGTGATAATAATCTTGTAGAAATGCATAAACTTGAAAATGAAATTAGAACTTTAAAAATGGAAAGAGAACAAATGATGGATGTTCTGAATGAAAAGTCCAGAGAATGCAGTAATGCAAAGATGGAAGCTCAGAGATTAATGAATGTAGTTGCAGCAGAGAAGGCTGCGCTTGAAAAATTGCAGAAAGACAATCAAGAGCTTATGGCAAGAAAACCTCAAGATAATGATGGCGTTCATATTGATGACATGCAAAAAGAAACAATTAAGAACTTGTCAAGATTAATAAGGGACAAAGATTTAGAAATTGAATCATTAACTCAGAAAAATGAAACCTTGCTGTCTGTACTACAGGAATCTTCGAATGAAGGTTCACAAATAAACTCATTGCTTGTAGATAAAGATAACCTCACAAAGCAGCTGGCTGCCTTACAGGGTGAAAGAGAACAGATGATAGCCTACCTCAACCAGAAACATCAAGAAAGTGTTGCATATCATGGCGAAGTGCAAAGATTAACAGCTTTAATTAATTCAGAAAATGAGAAACATGAAAAAATGAAACATGATTATGAAGTTTTGGTGCCTCAGTTTGAAGATAAGAAACAGGCATTACTGAAAGCTCAAAATGAATTGATTAATTACAAACAGAAGTATCAAGAATTAGAAGTAAGAACTGGTAAAATGATACAGCAGTCTGAATCAGGGGAAACAGTTGATAAAACATTGTATGATGCTAAGATTCAGGAGCATAGTAGATTACAGGAGAGATACCAGGAGCTGATGGAAAGTGTGAAGGAAAAGGAGACTAAAATTCAGAATATGTATCAACAAGTTAGTGACATGGAACAGAACTTCAGAACATGTGACAGTGAGAAGACAGCTTATAAAAAACAGGTGGACAGTTACATGTTTCAGATACATGGTTTACAAACAGAGCAGGGGGATCTGAAGGCAGAAATCACTCGGTTGAAACAGCAGCGGGACGGTGCAACCGGAGAGTGTCAACAGTTGAAAGAAGCAAATAATAAATTGACACTGCGAGTTCAAGATCGTGATTTTGAAGTGTCCAGTCTTCAGGAGAAGATGAAGTCTCTTACGACCCTTATCCAGGAGCGACAAGGAGAGAAGGGGCAACTGGAACATGTAATGCAAGAGAACGAGTCAACACAGAAACATATCAAACAGCTGACACATGAGAGGGACCAAGCATTTTTAGCACTAAGGCAGACACAGGAACAGAATAACCAGCTTCTCAAAGATGTAAGTTAAAATTACCTAAGTATCGCATGTTTTATGATTAAAGTGAATGTATATTTCATGTAAAATTCTGTTTGCTGAAGGTTGTAGAGCAATTCCTAACACACTGACAAAAATGTCTATGTTTGAAGAGGTTCTAGAAAAACATGGTTTAAACAATTTTGAAGAAAATTGAATAAAAATAAGATCATTAATGGTATTTTTTATTACATTTCATACAGGCATTATTTTAGAGCATTTGTAATAACTGAATGGAAAGAATATGTTTTTGTTACAATTTATATTCTGAATAATTATTACAGGTGATTTTATTTTTCAGATTCAAGCCTTAAAGGAGAGGGAGGTTAAACTTAATAGAGAACTAGAAAGATTAAGACTACACTTAATTCAGGTAACTGTTAATATAAAAGAAAAATTGAACACAAAACCATATAACACATTTTGGACTTTTCAGTATAACGAAACGCCACAGTACTAATTGGATTGTGAGGGAACAATCTACAGTTAGTCAAAATTACAAAGACATTTAGTAAATATGGTTTGAGCTATAGATGAACTCAGTTTTGAGTGTCACGATTGATACTTTATGTCTAAGAGTTATGGGTAATTATGTATGTTCCTAGAAACATGTTACAGATCTTTGAATAACATACAACCTGTGTATGTATTATAGATCGAGGAAGGCTACACAAAGGAAGCGTTGGCAGCAGAGGAACGTGAGAAAGATTTACGTACCAGACTGACTACGGCAGAAGAAAGAGCACTGACATCAACTTCTGCTGCCGAATCAGCAAAGTAAGTATTCGTCTTTATGTAACAAAATTTAATATGAGAAAAGTAAGTTCGTATTTTATGTATTACACGTGATTTCTTCACATTATTTGTGACAGTTTTCAAGATGTTTGTACTGCGCCTAAAGACAAGCTTGACCCTTTTGATGTACATTTTTGAGAAGTTACAAAGAACTAGAAATGGTCAATTTCTGCTGAGTAATGAGGACAATGCTATATTTAGTTTAAGCTGTGATCTTTGTCTGAATTGTAAACCATCTAGTTCTTAAACTTTATTTCAGATTTGCTAAAGATCTTTAGAAATATACAGTTTTCTCCTTATTGTGAACTAGTGAAATTTAGTTCAGATTTTATTTCTGTGTTTCAGTCAGCAGGCAAGCCATCAGTTAGACAGCTTACAACAGCAGTTACAGTTTGTATCTCAGCAAAGGGACCAGGCCTACCTGCAGATCTCAAGCCTACAGGAACAGAACCAGATGTACTCCGGCTCCATGGAAAACCTGCAAATGGTCCTCGAGGAATTCCAACAAGGTAAATAAGTGTGCTATAGAATTCCTAGTTTTAAATGGGGTATTCATTAGTGTAAAGTCCTTTTGGCTCCACCCTTAGGGGTCAGTTGTCTTACATAACTTGGACAAACCCTTTAAAAAAGTAAGACTGAGACCTGAAATATGGTTTGAGAATTGGAACTCTACCATTATAGTCCAAATAAATGCCCTTGTTTAGTTTTTCCTTTCTTATTTTGATAATTAATACGTTGCATGGCACTTGTCCTTAATTTCTTAACAGTTTTACTCAGTTGAGCATGTTAGGGCCGTTATGGCTCTCTTGTATAAAATATAGATTGCTGAGGGATTTTGACAAGGTATGAGAGGAGAGTAATTTATGGATTTTTTTCTTAGTTTACTTTGGTTTAGTTATGTGTATCTGTTAACAAAAGAAAATTTATGCATTATGTCAGTGATATTAATTTGTAAAGGTAAATATGTTCAGTACTGATGGATCTATACTGAATTCCAGATGCAACAGCAAAATAGCAGAAACATATAAACCTTGACTATAACTGAACTTTTGGTTCATATTTCCTTTTTTGGTGGTCATGATAAAATATATCATTTCTTATATTAAGGTTACAGGATTGAAAGAGTTATATATAATGTTTATACAAGTTCAGATCTTATGCCTAAGGTATGCTCATTGGTTTTTGGTTACAGAAAAAGAGCGTATGGTTGCCGAGGAGACTGAGAAATATGTGAAAGAAGTGAAGACATTGAGAGAACAGGTGGACAAACTAACGACAGATCTCAAGTATACTAAGGTAAGCTATCACAGTAGACTTAGATACCGTCTGAGGTAGAACAGAACATTACGTAGGTATGTGATCCTTATTGCCTCTTTCGTTTTCTCCTGGGCATTTAATCAAAGAACATGTTGTACATGTTAAGAAACTAGATAAGCATATGGAACTTGTCAAAAGGAGAAAGAGAAAGGTTCAAAATGCTCTATAATAAAGGAGCAGAACCATTTTGCTTTTACGCCATGTTACATTGCTTATATACATGTATATGATAGTTTTTCCTTTGAGTACCTGGAATGCTATAACTCAGTTATAGAGTAAGTTCATTACCTAACTTACTGTCTTTCAGATGAGATATTTAACCTGTCTGTGACTTACATTAAGTTTGTAAAGGAACTGGGAGTGTCTCTGAAATGAGAATTTTTTATATCTTGCACTATCCCTGACAATGTAAAGTTACTAATCTGTTCATGGGATGTCAGTCATATGGTAATAGATAGAAAGATGATAGATTACCCAAGACTATAGAAGTATACCAGATAAGCCTGGTTTGGTCGGTCAGCTCTCAGATGGCAACTAGTTTAAAGATTTCTGCATTTCCTGTATAGGAAACAGTAGCAATTTAGTTCACTGTATTCTTCTAAAGTGAAAGACTTTAGAGTTAAAAACTGGGTGACAGAGCTTCTATAGATGTTGAAATAAAAATTGTATGAAAACCTCAGCCTTGCAAGGCATGCTTTCACATGACTAGAGGCGTATTGAAAAAATAAATGAAAAAATTTCGCTACTTATTTGATGAATGTATTTTTGAGACACAGGTAGACAGTAATATGAGTTTAATTTGTTTGAGATCCAGCAGTTTACAGTATCTATTCTCAGTGATGTCTCAAAAAGAACAGTCTCTGTCTGTGTTGGATTGAATCTGTAAGAATGACCTTCACTCCTTGTCTCGGTATTATGTCTCCCCCCAAAAATGGGGGAGACATATTGTTTTTCCCCTGGTTGTCCGTCCGTCCGTCCGTCTGTCCGTCACAAAATCGTGTCCGCTCTGTATCTTCAAAAGCCCTTGAAAGATTTTTATGAAACTTGGGTCAGATGTTCACTTCATCAAGACGACGTGCAGAACCCACTTTGCGGGTGTGGTGTCTCAAGGTCAAGGTCACACTTGGAGGTTAAATGTCAAATGCCACAAAATTGTGTCCGCTCTGTATCTTCAAAAGCCTTTGAAGGATTTTTATGAAACTTGGGTCAGATGTTCACCTTATCAAGGTGACGTGCAGAACCCACTTTGCGGGTGTGGTGTCTCAAGGTCAAGGTCACACTTGGAGGTTTAATGTCAAATGCCACAAAATCGTGTCCGCTCTGTATCTTCAAAAGCCCTTGAAGGATTTTTATGAAACTTGGGTCAGATGTTCACCACATCGGGGGAGACATATTGTATTTCCCCGGTTGTCTGTCCGTCCGTCCGTCTGTCCGTCACAAAATTGTGTCCGCTCTGTATCTACCAAAGCCTTTGAAGGATTTTTATGAAACTTGGGTCAGATGTTCACTTCATCAAGGCGACATGCAGAACCCACTTTGCGGGTGTGGTGTCTCAAGGTCAAGGTCACACTTGGAGGTTAAATGTCAAATGCCACAAAATCGTGTCCGCTCTGTATCTTCCAAAGCCCTTGAAGGATTTTTATGAAACTTGGGTCAGATGTTCACCTCATCAAGGTGACATGCAGAACCCACTTTGAGGGTGTGGTGTCTCAAGGTCAAGGTCACACTTGGAGGTTAAATGTCAAATTTTACAATCGTCTGATTCAATACTGCCTGCAGCAACTGGCTGGGGGGAGACATATGTTTTGGTTCAATCAAAAACCATTTCTAGTTTCTTAAGTGTTTTTGACCTTCAACAATCTGTATCAATAAATATCTAACAAAACTGTTCCTGTCAACAAATCTTTTTGTTAACTACTTTGTATGTAAGCGGTTTGGTGTACAAAGATCATGGCTTGACCATCTATTTGTCTTAAAAAGTTAACATTTAAGCTGACCCGTATTTTTAGCTTTCTTAATGACAAGTCACAAAGATTTGGATTATGCACTCATGAAATTTTCATTCCCAGTGACTTGAAATTATTAATTTCCAGATTAAGATTGGTGTTTCATTTCCCCACATTTCTATGTTTTACAAGAATAAAAAAGGCAGCTGATCAGCCAATGACTTTTCTCCATTTCATATGGAGAAAGTGGTTATCAGACTCCTATATGTCTTCCCCATGGAAATTCAACTCATGACCCATTAATGTGACCTTTGAGGAGATGAAAAAAAATACACAACAAAGGAAATACAAGAAATTGAATCAATATTTTAAAGGAAACTGCCTATTAAGAGTTGCCTAAGTATAGCTTTAACAAAAGAAAGTTTTGCAATATGTTCAGGCAAGGTAAAGGTGACATTCTTTGTATGTGCTTGTCATTCAGTTCAGTATCTTTAGTAAATATGATGTAAGGAAAGGTTTGCCCATCTCATAAAGGGCTTTTGATCTTCTAATAAAATAAGAAGTAACAAGTATCCCACAAAGCATGTGTATGCATGCGTGATGCCCTCGCACAATGTAACTCTCATATATTAGCTATAAATCACCAACCATAAAATCACTGCATAACATTTTGATAAATTACATCTTCAATGCAACTTTTTTTCAATGAAATAAATGAGATAGGTACAGATATGGTATAGTTGTAATGAAAGCATATTGATAGATGAATTATGTAATTATACCTTTTACAAGATGAATTTTAGTAGGTTCTTTGTTTCAGTGTTGACACTGGAATGTAGTGCAGACATTATTGCTCAGTAACTCACATGCATTTCGTGCAATGGATGTATATATAGCTAATGTAACCTCTCTATACAAGGGCACTGTGCCTATTACTTGATGGATTGTAATCCTATAACAAGACCTTGTTTTTGGACATTAGGCATATTATTATTCAAATCATTTGACTTTCTGTCCCTTTGCTGTTATGTAGTAATATTTAACTTAACATTTTTGAAAGCCAGAAATTGCTTTAATTTGCTTTAGTCTGCTTTTATAGATCTTTGGCATAAGATATGGCTTAAAACAGGCACAGTTGAAAGTTACTAGCATGTAGCCCAGTCTGAATGCCAACCCCAACCACGCTAATTCTTGAAAGACTCTTAATAACTAAAAAATTCATTTGCCTTATCATTAGATATAAGTTCCCTTCTGGTCTCTCACAGCAGCTGCTGTTTATTTCAAGAATTTCAATTTATAAACTTAGAGGTAAGTACATAGGTCCGACATTTTGAGGCTTATTGAATTCTGGTAGAACGAAGATTTTGTTTCATCTCAAAATTAAGAGATTGCTTATAAATCATGACATTTTCCTTACAAAACCGTCCCATACTTTCATGTAAAAGTATATCAAGAAGTTTCCCTTCTTTCAGAATATAATATAAACAGTTATTTAAATGAAAAATCCTATTAAATGAAATTGAACTTTAAAGTTATTAAAGAAATTGAAGTCTTGGCTCCTTGGCCAACTGTCTTAGAAATACATTTTAAAGAGATTGGTAAGATATGTCTAAATTTCCAGCTTTCTAAGACAGTCTGTATTAGTTTTTGGAGGCAAGCTGCAGGAATATTTTTGTCCTCTATTTTACCAAAGACGGACATAATAGTTGTTATTATTGTAACAAGGTCAGGAATGAAGCCTTTGAAAAAACCATTCTGCAGTTATATGAAAACATCAATAGATTAGTATGATATCTGAGGTAATTATCTTGTAGTGTAATCAGTGCCTGGCTTTAATTGGTGCATAAAGTTTCATTTTAACTACTTTTTAATAAGTGTCATTTGTTATGCTGCAGAACAGCCAACATTTGAATGCAATAATTTTCCTGTTCTGAAGTAAGACTTGAATATGAAAAGTGTTTTAGAAAATGCAGATCTTTTTTGATGTGTCAGATATAAAAGAAAATGTTCCGTATTTCCAATGACTCAATGGACACCATATTTTTCTGGCCTACAATTTTTTTTATGCTCCCTGAAAGATTTCCATCTCCATCTGTCTGCATGTCCATCATGCTTTTTGTCCAGACCATAACTCACAAACTAATAAAGGTGTCAACATGAAAATATCATAGATGGATAGATCTCACTGAGGAAAAGAGCAGTGCTCAAGAACCATTGCTCTGCTCTTTGTCATTTTGGAGTAATTGATGTTTGTCTGGAGCATAACTCCTACACTACCAAAGCTATTGACTTGAAACTTCATAGGTGGATAGATCTCATTGAGATGGAGTCCATTGCGCAAGAACCATCACCTGTACTTCTTGATTTTGGAGTAATTCCCCTTTTCATAATTTTCTTGTCAGGAGCATAACTCCAACACTACCAAAGCTATTGACTTGAAACTTCATAGGTGGATAGATCTCACTGAGATGGATTGCATTGCACAAGAACCATCACCTGTACTTCTTGATTTTGGAGTTATTCCCCTTTGCATAATTTTCTTGTCCCGAGCATAACTCCAACACGATCAAAGCTATTGACTTGAAACTTCATAGGTGGAAAGATCTCATTGAGAAAGAGTGCATTGCAAAAAAAACCATCACTCTGCACTTCATGATTTTGGAGTTATTCCCCTTTGCTTAATTTTCTTGTCAGAGGATAACTCCAACACTATCAAAGCTATTGACTTGAAACTTCATAGGTGGATAGATCTCATTGAGAAAGAGTGCATTGCAAAAAAAACCATCACTCTGCACTTCATGATTTTTGGAGTTTTTCCCCTTTGTTTAATTTTCTTTTCCAGAGCATAACTCCAACACTATCAAAGCTATTGACTTGAAACTTCATAGGTGGATATATCTCATTGAGTTGGAGTGCATTGCCCAAGTACCGTCACTCTGTACTTCATGATTTTGGAGTTATTCCCCTTTGCATAATTTTCTTGTCTGGAGCATAACTCCTACATTATCAAAGCTATTGACATGAAACCTCATAGGTGGAAAGATCTCTCTGAGACAGAGTGCAGTGTTCAAGAACCATCACTGTGCACTTCATGATTTTGGAGTTATTCCCCTTTGTTTAATTTTCTTTTCCGGAGCATAAATCCTACATTATCAAAGCTATTGACTTGAAACTTGATATATAGATATTTCTTATTGAGACAAAGCGCAGTGAACAGGAACCTTAACTCTATACTTCATGATTTTAGAGTTATGCAGTGCAGAAGAATTGTATCTCTCTATTGCATAATTTTTGGAGTTATTGCACTTTGAAAATCTTATACTTATTTTTTTTCTGGACCGTAACTTGTACACCCTATATAATCACTTTTTGGCCTATTTATTAAGGTATAGTTACTTTTCAGATTGCTTTAAGTATATATATTTCTAACATGCAATATATATATTAAAGGCAATAATTTGTGTTTAAAGCAAATGTGTATTTTCAATGGAATATGTCATTATATGAACTAATTAAAATAATACTCATAAATTTAGCTTAAAAAGTGGTGTCTTAAATTTCTGTAACCATTATTAGATTTAGTTCCATTCAGTTTACCTTCAGCACAATAAACTACATTTTCCTCTGCTAAGTTCTCAATCCTATAAAGAAGAGCACTTCAGGGAGCAGAACTTGGTTCCACCAGTTTCTTGTCTCTTGCAGGCTTGCTTTTCTGACAGATACCTATCTTTTCAATATTATTTTGAATATATTATATTAGTTGAAGATCAGATACCTGCCGGCGCTTTTACAGACATTTCTGGAATCTAGTAACCCTTAACTGTGTTGTTTTGCCCTCGCATTTACTTACGTTAAACAGTATCTTTTTTCAATCAGTTAACTTTTTAGCTTCATGGAGAGAGTCCTTACAAGTGTAATTTGAACTTAAAACTTTATAATTGATTGAATTCTAGCAACAATGGATACAAACAACAGTGAATGGTCGTATGTCTGTATGCCATGGTCCCACCTCAAAGTTACGTTAATGAAGATTCTGTTTCAAAATTGGTATATGCTTGAAAAGTTTACAGTTTCAGGGCAACATTTTGCCTGTTGGTGCCTTTACTTTTTTGCCTTTTGGATCAGCATAGACCATGCTACAATCTGATCAAAGTCAACATTGTTGCTGTTAATTACGTTTTCAAATGTTACCACTCTATACTGATCTTTCCAAAATGATTGATGGACAAGTCAGTTTTTAGCAGGTTTGTTTTAGGTGTTAAAGTTTCATATTAAGGTCACAGACTTGCAGGTCATTGTTACCTCTCATCAAGTGAGGCCTGTACCCTATGGATCAAGCTGTGCAACCAACTTACCATCTAGGAGAGGATCAAAGGTTGATTTTGGTGCTTTCTGGTAAAAATGATTTCGTAGTCTGACATAATTTTTGTAGGAAAAGGTAAAAAATCTGCAAACTGGAACTAAACAAGTTTAGTACTGTAAATGTATAATAAGATTAGTGAGTTTCTTGATGATTTCTAAGATGCGAAAGATTGAAACAGTTTAACATTAGATTAAATCATTTGACATTTAATTGATTTGGCCAATTTATGGGCAAAGAAAGATAAAGTCGATTTGGCTGAAATCAAAGTTAATCTTTGAACTTGTGCTATCTGCAATAAAAAAGTTGATGACTCCAGGCATTAGAGCATGGGCTTTTTTTTTAATAGCATTGCAATTTACATGAATGTCATGTTAGGGCCTGCATTTAGGAAAGATTTGAAATATTGATTTAATACCTTGTGTAACTAAGGAAACACATTCAGTGCATAAATCCAAACGGCTTTGAATCCTGATAAAGAAATCAAACAATCTAAACATCTCTGTCTTCATATAAAGATAGCTCAGTCTTCCACAGATAGAAATGTGAACTTCAAAATCTTAAAAGTATAAGATAGTGGAAAAGACGCATTGATTTTTAAGTCCTAGAGGTTTTATCTTGTGTGTGCATACTCGAGTCCAAGTTTTGTTTGAACAGTGTTTGTAATGTTTGTATTACCATACCTGATAAAGGTGTGTCAACAACGTTTTCGAATTCTGCCTAACATCCTAGGACTGTTAGGCCCAGAAAGCACATTTTATAGCGGATTTCGAGCAATATGGCAGTTTATAGCATTTATTTGAGATCATCAATATGTAAATTTTCCCTGGATATTTCTTTCTGGAAAAAAGGATTTCTGGACATCTGTTACCATAGGAATTGATGGCATGTGTATTAATCAAACAGTGGTTTATGATTTTGTGCCAAAATTACAATAATTAACATCGACTAAAAATGTATTGAAGTGTGGTGGAAAAAGCAAGAAAAGAATGTTTTCAGGTGTCTAGAAAAGGTAATATGTAATTAGATTTAAAGTACACATGTATATGTTAATTTTATTCATTAACTGATTTACTTATTTTATACATGCATGTGTGAAATTAATTCAGTTTTATATTGGTGCAGTTGTGTGAAACAAAACCACAATACAGTAAAATTATAACCACAAAATAGTTACTTGATGGACGTGTGTGACATGAAGAAATTCCATCATTAATAGATGATGCACTACCGCATGTATATTACATGTAGTAGGAAACACAGAAAGTAACGTGTACAAGCTATGACATATGTGAAAAACAAGTTGATCTTACATCAAGGAGAGAATTAAAGGTATTAAAAATGTATATTACGAACATCAACTGGTACAGCTGTTTTGCATATGTCCATCAAGTTAAATGACATTTATGCATAGTAAACTGATTAAAATTTAAAATTTTATTAACAATGCTGTCTGAATGGAGGCTGTTACTTTATTCTTGCAGTATGTACACAAACTTGGGAAGAATTCGTTCAGTTGTTGAACATTTGTTCAAATTGAACATTTAGATTAAACATGTTTCACTGTTTACGCTGTTAAAGAAATAACTCACAGAAAAAGGGATGTAATAAATTATGACCTTTTTTTTTCAGATAAAATATATTTACAAAAATTTAAAAAGCATTAATGTTTAGTCAGTTTATACTGAATTTATTTACAGAAAGAAATGAAAATTTTAGAGGTTTTTTTGTAAAGCACTTGTAGTTGAGATATATAAAAATTCTGTTAAATTTGCTATGTTCATTTATGACGTCCAGCTAAAATGCAACAAATTACAATGTTTTGTTCATGTGTATTAAATAATTTATGCATTGTCACTCATTCAAGCTGGCTTCATGATAGTGTTTTTTTTTTTTTTTAATGTAAATAGTGATCACCCGCTGTGAAACAAGATACAATTGGTCAAATTTGCATTTTTTTTTCAATCAGTTACTTAATTTAAAATTAACGAAATTAGCTTTAATGATAGTTTTAGGTATTTATCGTAATTGCTTGAAATGCACTTCTTTAGGCAAGAAATGTTAAGTGTGATTATACAAATGCTACATATGCAAAGAAAATATTTCTTTATTATATTTTCATACGATTACCGGAAAAAGTAGATATTTTTCTTTCAGTATTTCATTAGTGAAACTGCATGGTTTTTTTTTATTAAACTAAAATTCTTCATTCAAATTTCTTGTACTAAAAGCGGTAGGCATGCTTATTAGCTAAGAGTAATATATTTCAATGGCAACTTGTCCAGTCTTGTGTTCATCATAAACTGATAGCATATCATGTTTGTAAAATGCTTGTATGTGGTCAAGCTATGTAAAGTAGGATAAATGTATATTTTATTTTTTTTTTAATTGTTGATTTGAAAATTTTTTAAGATTTATTGATATTGTGTTGCAGTGTAAGTTTTTGAGTATTTTTATGTTTTAAAAATGAATGTGAAACATATATACTTGTTGCAAACTGGTCTATCTTAAAAGATAATTGAAAACATTTTATAGATTGTGTCTTTAAACACAGTAATGAATTCTATTTTGATGTTTTTATTCCCTGTTAAAGAGAATATTCAAGTGGAGGACAATAGCTGGTTACAACTTTGTTTGCCAAGTTTCACAGAGCATTGAATCTCTATTGAACGGTTTCTGTAGATTCAGTCAAATTATTGAATTTCATTTTTACATGTTTAAGTTACAAAGCTTTTTTTATGAAGCAGGAAATATCAGGACGATTATTTTCTCAAAGTTTTACCGTTATCATGTTGTAAGTATTTTTCCATGTCATGATGAAATACATCTGTTGGACCATTTTGTAATTTAAATGTAAATTGGTAGATCTGTGTGGGATGTAATTTGTGCAGTTAACACTGTACGGTTAACACTGTACATTAACTATATCGTAAGTAGAAAATGAATTTGTTTTAGTTTGGAAAATAATCGAAAATGTTGGTGAATGACAAATCATGAATTTGGATGCATGAAAAATTATAGATGACATATTGTTGGATTAAAAAATATTTCTAGTTTAGCAGAAACTTTTATTCATTATTAGAAAAATAAAAAAATGGGTTGGTTAAATTAAGCTGAAATAGTGTATGGATTCTACAGAAGTGAATATTAAAAAAACAACAAAAAATCGCAAAGTGAAACTTATTCATTCACTTGTATTTGTGTAGGTGAATTGGAAACACTTGTTACCAAAAGTTTTTTAACAGTTTTATATGAACATTTTGGTATATGATTATTTAACCATGGCTTAGGTGAGTCAAAAGAATGTTTTTTGTGAAAGGTACAAAAGACGAAAATCTGTCATGAAGTACTTGAGAAATGAATTTTCAACTTTTTATGTAAATAAAGGATGAGAGATAAATTGAACGATGATTCATTCTTTGCACAGTTTGAAATAAACAAATAGAAGGCAGACAGTTTAAACGTTTTCAACCATTGTCAATATAAAATCCTCAATGTACATTACGTCTACTTGGCTGTGCTAGGCACTGTATATTTGAACACTTTGCCGATTCGCTGTTATATTTATAGTTGAAATCTCCTGTCCCACTTTATACCCCATTAAATGAAGTTTGGGGGACATATAGGAGTCACCCGCTGGTTGGTCTGTCGGTCAGGCGGTCTGTTGCAATTTTTTTGTCCGTTGTACAACTTGAAAACTAATGGTTTGAATTCAGTGCAATTTCATAAAATTGTCAAGCACAATGAGAGGAATTGCAGTGTTCAAGAATCATAACTCTGTCTTCACTATTTGCACAGTTATTGCCCTTTGTTGGTTTTCCTTGTCCAGAGCCTAACTTGAAAACTTCTGGTTGGAATTGAATGCAACTATATACAGTGGTCAAGCACATTGTGAGGAAGTGCATTGTGTAAGAATCATTACTCCATCTTCACTATTTGCACAGTTATTGCCCTCTGTTGGTTTTCCTTCTCCAGAGCATAACTTGAAAACTTAACGGGTTAGAATTCAGTGCAACTTCATACAATAGTCAAAAACAGTGACAGAAAGTGCAGTGTACAAGAGCCATAACTCCATCTTCAGTATTTGCAGAGTTATTGCCCTTTGTTGGTTTTCCTTGTGTGGAGCATTACTTGAAAACTAATGGTTGGAATTCAATGCAGCTTCATACAATGGTCAAGCACAATGAGAGGAAGTGGAGTGTACAAGAACCATAATTATCTTTAATTGCCCACAACCATAACTCTGTTTCAATTCTTTTACAAAGTATTCTGTTACTAATAACTTCCTCAGTTCCGAAGCAGTCTTGTGTGTGGGGGGGGGGGAGGTATTAACCACATTTCTAGTTTTGTTCTTTAACATATGTTTTTTATCTGATTTAAAGGGGCTGTTTCATAAATAGGAGTAGAGTATTCATGATTTCTATATGCTCTCAAGGAATGCCACCTTGGAGATTTTTTAATGTTTCTCAGCCCATTTCGAGTCCATGATTTTTTTACATGATATTTGCAATAACTAATATACATTGAATATTGAATTTATTCTAATTTGGATTAGCTGGTTTGAGAGGAAATCTATAGCAGCTTATTTAAGTCACTCTTGAGACATCAACCCTAATTGAACCAATCACTTGAGAGAATAGCTGGTAGCATTCCTTTCTTGTACCTTAGTGTACAGAGCATGTGTGGTTTTGCTGATTTAGCTAAGGGATACACCCCAAGCTCTAGCTAGGTTTAAACCTGGAACCTTTCAAATTTTGGGCAAATCACTATAACCACTGAGCTTTGGAGGCCAACTACTAATATACAGACTGCAGCACAATAGAAAAACTTCCTCAGGTCAACTACAAGTACTATTGCTACATGATAACCTAAAAAGCTCTGTGAACAAGCTCTGTTAGTTGATAGAACAGTTCTTATAATAGCTTAAGCTTTACGTTCCCATCTTGCAGACATTAAATAAAACTTATCTAAAAAGGATTTGTGTAAGACGTGACTGACCTGTGTGAAACCTGTGTACCTGTACAAAAGATATGCTATGGAGACATATATATTTACTAATATGTTTTTTTTTAATGCATTTTAAAGTGCATTGTCTTTTAACAGGGATGATATATCGAGGACTTATTATTGTTTAAGGTTACACCCAAAGTGTTTTGTAATGTGGAATGTGTACTGAGTGGTTAAACAATTTATAATGGCACATTACTACAAATTATCATTTGTCATTATGATAATGTAGAGTTTGTTTTTAGCTCACCTGAGCACTTTGTGCTCAAGGTGAGCTTTTCTGTTCACCCTGTGTCCGTCGAATGTCATGCGTTGTGCATGGTCCACTTAAAACAACATCTTCTCCTTAACCAATTGGTGAAAGATGATAAAACTTTACAGAAATGTTCCTTTTATGAAGCTTTACCAAATTTTTTTTTTTAAATTCCATTCCATGAAGAACTCTGGTTGCTATGGCAACAAGAATGAAAAAATTTAAAAATCTTCTTGTCTAAAACTGTTATGTCCAGCAGTCTGAAATTTGGCATGGAGTATCGCCTACTGGACCTCTACAAAGTTTTTTTCAAACAAATACCCCTTGGTTCACTATTGGCCCCACCCAAGAGGTTACAAGTTTTACATAACAATAAAGAAGAAAATCTTTAAAAATCTTCTTGTCTGAAACCAAATTCGTAGACTTTTAAAATTTGGCATGAAGCATTGCCTTGTGGAGCTCTATAAAGTTTGTTCAAATTATATCCCTGGGGTCGCTATTGGCCCCACCTAAGGGGTCACAAGTTTTACATAGCAATACATGTATAGAATAAAATCTTCAAAAATTTTCTTGTCTGAAACCACGAGGCCTAGAGTTTTAAAATTTGGCATGAAGCATTTTCTAAATTCTCTACCAAGTTTGTTCAAATAATATCCCTGGGGTCACTATTGGCCCTGCCCGAGGGGTTTTACTTAGCAATATATAAAAAAAATCTTTAAAAATATTCTTGTCTGAAACCACAAGTCCTAGACTTTAAAAATTTGACAGGAAGCATTGTTGAGTAAACCTCTACCACGTTTGTTCAAAAAATGTCCCTGGGGTCACTTTTGGCTCTGCCCGGGGGGTTATAGGTTTTACATAGCAATAAAGAAGAAAATCTTTAAAAATCTTCTTGTCTGAAACCACCTGGCCTAAAGTTTTAAAATTTGGCATGAAGCATTGTCTGGTGAACCTCTACCAAGTTTTTTCAAATAATTTCCCTGGGGTCACTATTGGCCCTGCCCGAGGGGTCACAAGTTTTATATAGCAGTATAGAATAAAATCTTTAAAAATCTTCTTGTCTGAAACCACAAGGCCTAGAATTTTAAAATTTGACATGAAGCATTGTCTAGTGGACCGTTATCAAGCTTTTTCAAATTATTAATTAGGTTAAAGATCACCGAGGCATAAAATAGATTTATCTACTTTACCACATAGAGCCTTCATTTATAGACCAATATCTTTGATATTTGGTATGTAGATTCCTTGCATGGACCTCTACCCATAGGTTGGGTTTGAGGTCACTGGGTCAAGGTCAGGGTCACTATAGCTAATAATAGATATTTTTACTTTCTGTCATAGAGCCTTGCAAACTATCCACAGCCAGAAAAATGTGTCTGGGTGGTGCCTAAGTTGCTGTGTTGTAATTGTTGCTGCATTGCTACCGGAAATCTTCACTGAATATTTTGTTTTTCCTAATGCTTTTCCATTTCATACACTAGAATGGACACTATTGACAGGTAAAAGGCAGAGTTTGAAAGAAACACATTGGGCATCGCTTTAATTGATTTTTGACAGGAGTCTCTTTCTTTACCTAACAGTGAAAACTCTAATCAGTTTTTCAAGCAGTAGAATCTTTAATTAGAAAATTAAATACTGCTTCTTATGTTTGCTTAATGGCAAACCCACAGCCAAAGTTCTCAGGTGAGTGATCCAGTGCCATCATGACCCTCTTGTTTCAAGAAACCACAATAGGTACATATTTTCAAAGAAATATTTCAGTCAGATATATTCCAAAGTTGGATAGATTCGATAAAAAGTCTCTATACCCACCTTCCTGCCCCTTCCTCACCTTCCGCCCTCCCCCCCACCCCAACACACACACACATACACACACACACATCTCCCTTGCTCCCCACCTTGAAAGCACAAGTGAAATGGCACATAAGGGTTGTTATGGCTTCATTGTATCTAAGATCTATCAATCCATCAGACAGACTGATCATTTTAGATATCAGGTATCAGTTATCTAACAGATTGCATTTTTTTTTAGTCCAGAACTTAATGACTGTAATACTAGACTTTTCTAGTTACCAACAACCAGTTTAATAAGTGATTTTTTGATGGTTACATTGCTGTCTTTCTATATGCAGATACAAAAGGTTTGAGAACAGTACAAGAGTTGCAGATCACTTAAGTTTGTGTCCTATTTCATGCCCTCTATAAAATTATACACTCCCAAATGCAAACAAGCTGTATATATTTCAGCAATAAAGGAAAAAATGAAATGTCATGGAGACATTTTGCAATTTTAATTTCTCATTCTAATTACAGAACAAGTAAAAATAATAAGGATATAACTTAAATTTTCTAGATCATAGTTAAGAATAGATAATGATTATTTGTTTAAGTTTTGAAAATAGAAATTTAGAGAAACGTGTTCTGATTGGTTTATTGACAGTTTAAGCACGACAGGGATTATATTGAGATGTAATTGGCAGATTTAGTGAATCACTTAGGTAACAAATTGAACATCAAACAAATTGAAGTGGAAGAAAAAGTGAGATGCATTTTATAAAAATTGAAGTAAGGGAAATGGATAGGACACAGAAACTTCTTGATGTGACAGTTGTTATTTTGGTTTACATCAGTTACATGGAAATTAACACAAAACATGCAATCTAGAAAAGCAGATTTTAAGTAGGTTTCGTGTAAAGTGACAGGTCCAAGCCAGTACCATGTCATTTCATGAAGGAGTTTTTTTGCATATTAAAATCAACCTGAAACTGAATGATATGACTCCAGATAGATGAGGATATTGTAGGGTCATAGCAGTATATACAGTATATTTATGTAGTATGAACTGGATTTTAAGAAAAGTATTATCGAACAGTTCTGCTCTGAAGTTTGTTTTTAATTGGCGGTTCTGCAGTAAGCCAAGATTAGTAATGCTTTCATGATAGTGAATGGTTTCATTGCCTGCATTTCTTAGGTCCATGAGGAATTTGATACTAATAGTTAAAGTTAATAAAAAACACAAATAACATGTTTTATATGTTTTACTGTTGTTGTCCCTTTCAGGACCAGTTGGAAGAAGCATCAGATGGTCTAGAGGCAGCGTCACGGCTCAGTGAGCAGCTGGATAGGAAAGAAGAGGCTCTTGATGCTCTCAGAGAGGAAGGTGAGTAACTCTTGTCTGTATAGACTAGAAAGGGAGATAACTGTGCTAACAGACTCATTTTCTGATTAATTTCCTCTCTCAGGAAAAAAAACCAACAACATGTATTAATTACCTTTTTTTGAATACATAAAACACTCAAAGTCTTGCCATGCATAAGTAAAGTAGATTATTGATTCAAGGATTTGCAATTTAAATTTATTTGCATAAACTTGGCTTATGTTGATGCTTTGTTCATTGAACAAGTGTTTTCTGTCTGCCTTTCACAGTTATAGAAATTTTTAAGTTTTTACATATTCTTTTCTTCAACATCATTAACAACACACAATTCAGTCATGTTACCAGTCTATATACTGAGAACATAACTAAGTCATTTCTGAAACCTAATTGTAATGATGGATATAAATTTCAAATATAAATGCAAGATGACAGAATTACACTTCACTTAGACAGGACATAAAAACCATGTGTTATTCAGCAAGGTTCTTTTCTCATTTGAATTCTTTTCTAATTTGAAATCTGGTTATAATTATAACTATTGTAGATTTGCATATTTAGCATTGAAATGATTGCAGTTTTGAAACAGGATGCGTTTTATTACTATACTAAAACTTCATTCATACATGCTTTAATTAAGTGAACTTTTGAAGTTTTGCGGAAATTGAAAATTTATGATAATACAGTTTTTTTCTTTTTGTATAGAAAAGTTTATTCAATTTAACAAAATGCCACTCTGATTTTAAGATAAATGTAGTTGAGGGCCACAATTAAAAAGAGGTACTATTTCTCAAGGCTTACACACACTAAAAAATGACATAAAAAGGTCTTGTTAAATTAGCTCTAAAATGGAAGTGTAGTAGTAGATTTAACTGTTTGAAATGGCCGAGATGATGAAAAGGGAAGTAACATTAAAAATACTGAGTCAGATCTAATGGTAGTTCTACAAATTGTAGTGGAAAGGTGTGGAAGTTATGAAGTTGCTGAGTCATCAAAAAACACAAGTGCAGAAGAAGGCTCAGAGTGTTTAGTTTATAGATGTTTATTTTGAAAGGGTGTTTTGTGTGTAAATAACTGGGAAGATTCTGATAGATTTGTTCTGAATTGAGTAGCTGAAAAGGTTTTACTTGTAAATACAAATACACATGTTGTAAGATCCTAAGTACAACATCTTAAAAGAATTGAATCTGAGTTAAGGCTGAAAGATTTTAAATAGTTCATCTGAAGATCTTTTGTAAGAAATGAGTAATTATCCCTAGTTGAGTAGTCAGAAAGAAATATCATCAAAACTTTAAAAATCTGAGTATTTGTTTATTGATGAGTAATATAAAAGATTGTTTTTTCTGTAGATGAGTAGTGAATGATTTGGTATTCATCTGTAGATAAGTGGACAGATTTTAGTAATTCCTGTAGATGAGTAGTGAATGATTTGGTATTCATCTGTAGATAATTGGACAGATTTTAGTAATTCCTGTAGATGAGTTGTGAATGATTTGGTATTCATCTGTAGATAAGTGGACAATTCCTGTAGATGAGTAGTGAATGATTTGGTGTTCATCTGTAGATAAGTGGACAGATTTTAGTAATTCCTGTAGATGAGTTGTAAGGGTAATGTATGTCAAGAAGTCAGAAAGATTTTTATTATAATGATTAACCAACTAATCAACTATACAAAATATTTTTCAGTGTAATTGTTGCTCTTCTGCAATGTTATTACTACTGTATTTAATCTAATAAATGAGTATAGTAATATCAATTGACTCTCTCCATAGAAGCGGGAGTACTTATATAGAGGATATTTGGTACTGGTTTTCAGGTTTTTTTCCGCGTGTATCTAATTTTCACTTATTCGCCTCCAAAAGAAATTACTAAAATTAGAAACAGTGAAAATTTAATCCAAGAATTTCACGTTTTTCAGCAGTAGACGGACTTAGTTTTTCTGTTTTTGTTGCAGCCAATGGATTTAATTTTGAATAAGCCTGCCAAAGACTACCTAATGTCCAAGTTTTATGCTGGCAAGATTGTTAAGCAAATTGACCCTTCCAATGAGAAAATATCGGAAGTTCATGTTGACTTGTCTTTGACAAGATTAAAACCACTTGGAGCTAAGTGGTTCATACAATTATATGACTATCAAAAAGCTAACAGTCAAATAATAAAAATGGGTTTGAAAAGGCAGGAATCTTACTTTAAGCTACTGAATGAAAATGTTTATTTATAAACATTATAGACTGATGAATGTTTGTTGACCAGGAAATCACTTCATGTCACGCAATGTCAAAGTACGCAATGTCAAAGTAAGTTTGTAAATAAATGTAAATAAATGCACATGAAATTATACACGTTTATTTTGGAATGTTTGAATATAATCTAACGCTGGTACATGACGGCACATAATGGTCGATAGCTATGGTCACATTTTCTCTCTTAGAGAAATCTCCCTTTGAAAGATGGAAAACAAGAAAATTACAATCAGAGGTAGAAAATCGTTAAAATTAGATTCGCTAAATTTAATTTTGACCAAAATGACGAAATTTGATGTACCTGAAAATAACCTGATAAAAGGTATATTTGATTGGTTGGTTGCAAAGACAAGCTGAAATTAAAAGACAAAAACAAAAAAACATTTTTAGTAGATCAAAAATATGCATTTCATTCTCACTTCTCAATCCCACTGACCTTCACTCGTCCCACGTAGACAAGCTGAAGAGGTTTAAATGGACATATTAGATCTTGTTTTAAAACATTCTGCAGTCATGAAGACACAGAAAAAAAATGATCTTGTACCATTGTAGCCCACTGCCCCATATTTCCCAGATACAACATGAAACACTGGTCTGTTTGCATTACATATTAATTGAAATAACATCTTCACTGCATTGTCTTGTCTCAAGTGAAGCATACACAAAAACGCCCCAAGGCAAAAGTTAAAGTTAATGCCTAACTAGTGTTTCATGTCATTTAAATAAAACAAGCAACTGGACTAATTGGTTTTAACTTATAAGCCTAGGATTGACTTTGTGTAAAATTCTAGGAATAAAATAATTATTCAAAGGATGATTAACATACAGCTTATCCTGTTGATAAAAGTGGTTTTCATTTTGTAGATAATAAATGGTTTTGATTTTTTTTTGACAATGAAGTTAAAGTACATTTTGTAGGCAAGTTCATGTTCATGTACTTATTTGATGGTTTGAAGATATGTAATATTTTTCTTGGAAATGGTATAACGCAATGGTGGATTATTAATTGTGATTTTACGTAGTTGGTAGGTAGGTTGTTAGTTGATTGATTTAGTCAGGACTGTCTAAGATAATATTCGGTGGTGACAGCTGGTTGTATTTTTTAGTTTCCTTATAAGTGAACAATATGTAGAAATTTCTGTAATCTAAGCAAATTCTTAACTTAACAGCCAATCCTTTGCTTCTCTACCTTTGTGTGTGCACAGTGTGTGTGTGTGTGCACAGTGTGTTTGTGTGTGCACTGTGTGTTTGTGTGTGTGTGCTGTGTCTGCGTGTGGTTCCTGCTATTACTGCCCATTGCCTATTCTATTAGATTCCAAAAACTTGCAAAACAAAAGCTTTTTTTCTCATATTTTGGTCGCCAGCTTGTTTTATTTTTTGCTTCAGAGATGCTTTTGAAAGAAACATTTCCAAATAGTCTTCACCTCTTTAGAGCAAAGCTTCTAGCTAAAGAAAATTTTTGCTTTTTTACGCATTTAGTCTGAAATTTGCTTGATTTTCATTTTTCCTGTGTTCTATGATATACAATGACACTTAAAGAGTTGTTTGGTTGTTTAATATCAGCTGGTAATCCTGAGTGTTTTGTGTACCTCAGGCTGCTGGTTGATATTGTACAAACAGACAGATGGACATCGGTAAGGGCAGTCATAGTTTGTCCTCTACTGTCTCAGTTTCTGTCTGTTCTTTTCTCTGTCTTGTCTTGCTTGCTTATAGAACGCTTTCTAGGTCATCCAACTATAAATCAAGACGATAATGTATTTATCTGTTTAAGAAGCAACAGGTTCTGCTAAAGCAAGTTATTTGTCCTATTATACTTTACTGTTAGTAGTATACTGTAGGCGGTATTGTTGTCAACAAATGAAATCTAAAATGTGCATTAAAAATATCTCAAGCAAAAAATCAAATTATCAAGCAGACACAAAGAATGTTAAGAATATAATAAAAATCTAAATCGTTCATAAAATATATGTAAGAGAAATAGTTGAAAAGGCACAAAAAAGAGAAAATAAAAATTAATTTATGATGTGTAATAGATTTTATTATGAACTTTATCTGACACTAAGATGGCCCAATTTAAGCTCAAAGTTGTCTGAAATCTGAGATTTTTACAAAAGAGTAAGCCTTTATTAAGATTTCAGTATGATGGGTCTTGATTTACAGTACAACTCTGTGTGTTTTTTCCTCTGTAGTTCACCATGTCTTTTCTTATCCTTTGTGCTTAATCAATAAAGGATGACAAACAGCGCATGAAGGATTTTTTGACCGGCCATATAGTTAATGAGTTTGAGGTTTGAAAACCAATTTCTGATTGGACGGTACCAACCACAGTGAATGAGGATTTCTGTGGAGATGTGACGAAAAAATGAGATCCTTAATCATGTTCCCTTTACAGCAGTGACACAAGGCCTGCATGAAAGCATGGGAATAATTTTGTCAGAGTCCAACGATATTCAATTTATCTTACATTTTCTTGAGAATGAATGGGCTGTATTTATTTAACCATGTGTTTGACTGATATGTATGTGAATCTCCCATTGAAGATGCAGTGAATGTTAATTCTGCTCAACTTTTTACTGTAGCTAACATTTTATTTAACAGCACTGGAACCATGGCTAACATTTGTTTGATCTTGTCTCACATTTTTACATTGCAATCTGCATGAGAGGGTTATCGTTTGTATAATCTCAGCTGGTAATTCTGAGATGATTCTGGTTGGCCTCAAGTTACCAGCAGGGATCACACAAATATAACTACTAACATCTAACAACATCGTGACACACTGTTTTGAAATTGAATCAAAGAAAGCTAACTCTAACTGCCCTGTCGCAAAAGTTGCATGGAGTTACCTGGAATGACTAGAAGGAACAAGAATTACAATGACTTGCATGATACGACTGATGGACAGCATGAGTATTGTTTTATAATAGGTATGTAAGCATGTGCATGACTTCACATAGTAATAAAATAGAGAAATACAAAATACAAAGTGCCCCAAGCGCTAACCTAGGATATAACAGACAACTTAGGAGTATACAACCGTGTTGGATTGCCAGAAAGGATGCAGCAAGGTGGGCTGGAAGGAAATCATTGTCATATCTGATCCTGGTTTCAAATTTATATCATCACTGCCATAGCATTACCTGAACAACAGAAAATAAATAAGAAATTGAAATTCTAAGGATGAACCTTTGCATGAAATTATACATCTGTTGTAATATATCGGAAATCAAGTAGAGTGAGTCCACAAGAGATTGTACTGTAGACAAAACTGGTACTTAAAAAGTCTGTTTCCAGAAATAAAACTTGAAACTATAATAATTCTTCAGAATACAGAAGATACAGGTCATTGAAATCAATTACGTGTTGAATTTGAAGGCCATCATGACTTAAGACAAGTGCTTGAAATATACTACTAAATACAAACATAATTGCCGGAACTTTCTGGGATATGGTGCATATTGTAGACACACATTGTACTTGTCAGCCAGTAAAGAGAAAACCATTAGTATTTTATCTAAAGTTGAAGTCTAAAAGGAAGTTTAAACCTTTTTTTTTTTCCTTTTTGAAATACAATGGATGAAGGAAGTTATTCACAATTATGAATTTGGTGAATATTGATGGTTTTACATCACTATCAACAGTTGCTAAAGCAAGGCTGAAGGTTCAGAGTGTATGTATGTTTTCCTGTTTTTTTTATAAATTGGGCTCAGTATTCCCTAAAGAATAAATGGTTTTTTGTGCTTGTACCTCATAATGAAAATTACTTCATGTTTAAGAATTATAAAGATTCTGACATACATGTACTAGTAGTCATTGCCACTTTGTTCAAGAATTGTGTGGACTTGATTTAAGTTGCTGATTTAGACAGGAAGGAATTTTTTGACAAAGAGGTTCTAGTTTCTTCTTATCTGCAAAATGGCTTTATCCAAGGCCTAAAGGAACAGGATTTACATAAATGGAGGCTTAACGAGGATAAAGCACAGTCTGTCTGCACAATGGATTATATAGAAAGTTAATTGAAACTGGATTACATTATCTGGTGAATAAGATAATTGATAAACTTTAATCAATCAATTATCTTTTTGACTAGATTGCTGATTTTTATTGGCCATATGCATTTGAACTTGATATATAAAAGACAGACTTGTTAAGACCAAAGATGGCATGGATTTTTAGGAGTTAGCTCGGAATAGAAACAGAACAGTTTCACATATCACAACAACCATAAGAATCTGCTCGATTTAAACAAATTTACACACTGGAGATGAAGAGTGGACTTAATTCTAGATGTGACCCCAGGTATGGATTAAAGCAGATCACATCAGTCACATTGGCAAGAAAATATTTTATGTCAGCTTTTTAATACCATGTCAGACAGGGCTTCAGAAATTTTCAGATCTCTGTTGGTCAGAGACAGCTGAAATTCTATCAAAACTGACAAATTTTCAGTTTTCTGGAGCGCTGACATCAGATATTCTTATTGGACAGATTATGTATATGTGTTAACAACAGATACTCTGATTGGACAGATTTTTTCTGAGTATTACATCTGGTATTCTGATTGGACAGATTTTTTCTGGGTATTACATCTGGTATTCTGATTGGACAGACTGTTTCTGAGTATTACATCTGGTATTCTGATTGGACAGATTGTGTCTGAGTATTACATCAGGTACTGATTATATTTATATTCAGTACCTTATGTGATGTTCTTACATTGTCTGCTGTGACATAGATGTAACAGTTAGTAACATTCTAGAGGAGAATTCAAACTAAAAGAGGAAATATCTCTTGTCTTGTCCAAGGGTACACATATCAGTACAGGACTTGGACATTAAGATATGCAAATTTGCAAGGAAAATAAATGGTACAAAATTCAGTTTTCAGTGTTATTGAGGAGGAAATATATTATCAGAAATATGAATGAAATCTGACACCTTCATCATGCTTCATTGGAGAACTTTAGGAAAGGAAGATAAATGAAACAGTAATACAGAGTCAGGAAGGATTAGAACAAGGATGGAAGGAAGAAAATATGGGCCTTCAAACAGGATGTAGTCCCCAACTAGAGGACTCGGGAACTGTGGTGGCATTACTTTACCCTTACCTTAGTGTAGATTTTCCCTCCCTCTCTATGTGTGTTCTGTACTATCA
Organism: Cyclina sinensis; assembly: GCA_012932295.1. Classification (NCBI taxonomy): domain Eukaryota; kingdom Metazoa; phylum Mollusca; class Bivalvia; order Venerida; family Veneridae; genus Cyclina; species Cyclina sinensis. The sequence goes on from JAAONU010000011.1 coordinate 3,866,453, forward strand.
CCTTATAGCAAGCATGTTTTAGATTTTATTTGCAGGCATGTTTTATTAAATTCTCTTGTATCTAAATATAATTTAGAAGAGAATGTATCAGTAACTGTTGTTTTCTATTTAGTGATTTAAGCCTGTAATTGTGATGTGTTTTTAGATTCCTTTGTACATTACTGCAAGTCAGAAGGTTAGAACATGTTTTACTTCTTCCTTTAACTAGGTATGAGTGAAGAATTGAATACTCTGCATGTTAATATCCAGCAAGTCTAGACTTACATGAATTGGATTACTAATTTACCTAAGTTATATTCAGAAACATTGTTCAGCTTTTGCTCCACCAAGGATAGAACCATCAGTTTGCTTCTGTTGTTCATTATTGAACTTATTTTACCAAGTGTGATAACCAACCTGCAACCAACAGAAATAAAGCTTAAGTCCTTCCCTTGGTATAGGCTGAGTTGAGGAAGGTCTTTTTGTTTAGCTATGAGACCCACACACAGCAGAAACTAGACATGAAACCATAAAAGTGTTAAAGCTGTTTCATAAGGTAATATAAAATTAGGCAAAGAAACATACAAAAGTACCAGTTGCAGCCAGTTTATAGCTGATGATTAAATTTTGTCTGAGATATAATAAGAAACCGCCAGGCGACAAAGGAAAAAAACATCCAAATATTGATGGTCTAAGAACGTTTGAACCAGATTAAGACAGTCGGAATAGTTCTAGAACATGACATTTTCTGCCTCAGCCTTGGAATAAGCAGACTTACTTCAAGATTATTGTTAATAACAATAAAACAAAACAAAAAGTTCCTATCCCAGTGGGCATATAAGTTGACAGTATCAACTACTATGTTTTCCCAGTTGTTGAAAGTACACATTTCTAAACGTGTAGAAATATTTTCTTTAGAGGATAGTTTAAAGAATTTATGACTCTTCTTATATTGACAAGTAGTTTATCAGCTGTTGTTGCAGTACTGTAGGTTGGTGTAGGGTTGTGTTAAATCTTTCCTAAACGTAGCATGTTTGACATGGATTTTGAAAAATATATTTAGTTCCTTACTCCTGTTTCTTCATTAGAGGGTGGATTTTCCTAACCTTTTTTATATTTTATATAGATTTTTATAACCAGACTATGTGGCATTCCAGAGACCTGACCTAACCAGTTTCATTCTCTCAGGACCTACTGTTCTGGGTAACGCTTCAGGATATAGTATGGAAAGTAATGAGACTACACTTTGATCTGGATAAAATGCCAGCCCATACCATAAGGTTGTACTTTAGACAAGAAACAAACTGATTTATTGTTGATAAATCATTTCAGTACAAATCCGGGAGTCTGCCCTTAAAGTCGTAGAAGATGAACTACACAGTCTGAAAAGCAGAAATGATGATAGGGTGGATAAGTATGCATTTTCATATTATTTTCTTGTATATCTATGACATTTTTCCATTGTAGATCTATGACCTTGTAAATCTGACCTTTTCCTTGTAAATCTATGACCTTTTCCTTTGTAAATCTATAACCTTTTTTTGTGTCGCCTGCTACAAAGTAGCCGTGACATATAGGGATCACTTCTCCGTCTTCTGTCTGTTCGTCCGTCACAAAACTTGTCCGAACTACTCCTCAGAAATTACTGGTGCGATTTCATCCAAACTTTACAGGAATGATCAGTACCAAGTGTAGTTGGGCGTATCGTCGACATTTTCCAGTCCAATGATTTTTGTCAGAGTTATGGCCCTTTTATTTTTAAAGTTTGTCCGCACTACTTCTCTTATACTACTGATGCAATTTGAATGAAATGTTACAGGATTGATCAGTACCTCAAGTACTTGCGCTATTTAAGGAATTTTTTGGTTGAATGATTTTGGCTGAGTTATGGCCCTTGAATGAAAAGGCGTTTTGGCCAAATAATGATTTTTGTGTTGCAGGCTTCACAGAAGCTGCAACATACTACAAAGTAGCCATGACATACAGGGATCACTTTTCCATCATCTGTCTGTCTGTCCATCCATCCATCTGTCTTTCTGTTCATCACAAAACTTGCCCAGACCCCTCAGAAACTACTGGTGTGATTTCATCCAAACTTTACAGGAATGATCAGTACCAAGTTTAGTTGTGCATATCTTTACCATTTTCCAGTTCAATGATTTTTGTCAGAGTTATGGCCCTTTACTTCAAGTACTTGCACATGTCAAACAGGTTTTTCGGTTGAATGATTTTTGGCTGAGTTATAGACCTTGAATAAAAAATGCGTTTTAGCCTACAAACTGTCCAATCATCTCTCAATACTACTGTTTAATTGGCTATCATCAGGCGACACGTGATCACTGATCGCCCTTGTCTTGTAAATCTATGACCGTTTTTTTTTCTTGTAAATCTGTGACCTTTTTTCTTGTATGCATTTCATTAAACATGCCAGTTTATAACCTGACAGAAATCCTCTTGTCTGATGATTTGAATATTCTGAATTTGTCCTCTCATGCTAATAATTGCAACATAACATGACACAGTTAATGAAAGAGGACATAACAGATTCAAGGTCTTTCAAAAATGAATATATGATTATGTAAGTTGTCACGTGACTCTTGTTGTCATGTGATTGTTACCAATGATTGTTACCAAAGCTAAAAGCAATGAAACAAGTAAGAAGTGGGTCTGTATGTTCAGTGCGTAAAAAAAAAAATTGCCCTCGAAACTTACCTAGCGCCTGCCTTGCCTGCCTGGTTGTAATTGTTACACGCCAGTAAGTAACATGTCTGTCTTGAGAAAGAATGTTTGTCACGAGTTGTAGACATTAAGAAATTTCCATGCCAGTGCATCTTAATCTGTATAGAAAATGTTTTGGTAAAGGCTTAACATTGTAATTTTGATTTTCAGTAGTTTTCTTATGACTAATATTTTGAATAAAACATTGATTTTTGATTGACCAAGTTTAATTATTCACAGAGTGATGCAGTTAAATAGACAAAAATGCAGAAAATTGGAATAATTGTTCAAAACAGTGAGCCTAGCAGTCATTTTTAGTTTTCTTGTTAGTAGTATTTGGTATACCTTTCTAGCAAGCTTAGTTGGTAGAGCTTCGGATTATCTATTCCTGGGTTCTTTGTTCAAATCCCTGCAGGACCAGCTAAATTTTTCTCTGATAATACATCTTAAGGTCATCTGTCTCTCACATCCCTTGCAAGTAAAGAAGTAGTCAGTTGCTTGAAGAGAGACTGGTTAGTAAACTGGTTGAAAACCCAGGAACACTTGTTAGGTAGACTGGCCATCAGGATATGACCAAACCCAGGAACACTTGTTAGGTAGACTGGCCATCAGGATATGACCAAACCCAGGAACACTTGTTAGGTAGACTGGCCATCAGGACATGACCATACCCAGGAACACTTGTTAGGTAGACTGGCCATCAGGACATGACCAAACCCAGGAACACTTGTTAGGTAGACTGGCCATCAGGACATGACCATACCCAGGAACACTTGTTAGGTAGACTGGCCATCAGGACATGACCATACCCAGGAACACTTGTTAGGTAGACTGGCCATCAGGACATGACCATACCCAGGAACACTTGTTAGGTAGACTGGCCATCAGGACATGACCATACCCAGGAACACTTGTTAGGTAGACTGGTCATCAGGACATGACCAAACCCAGGAACACTTGTTAGGTAGACTGGCCATCAGGACATGACCATACCCAGGAACACTTGTTAGGTAGACTGGCCATCAGGACATGACCAAACCCAGGAACACTTGTTAGGTAGACTGGCCATCAGGACATGACCAAACCCAGGAACACTTGTTAGGTAGACTAGCCATCAGGACATGACCAAACCCAGGAACACTTGTTAGGTAGACTAGCCATCAGGACATGACCAAACCCAGGAACACTTGTTAGGTAGACTAGTCATCAGGATATGACCATAAAGAGGTTGACACTGATGTTAACCCTTACCATGCTAAATATCTAAAATGAACTTGTCCATCTTTCAATTTGGACAGGTCCATTAACTGTTCATGGGAATGCTGATTGAAAATTTACTGACTGAATGGCGAATAGTGCAGACCATGATCAGACTACACGGACGTGCAGGCTGATCTTGGTCTGCACTAGTCGCAAAGGTAGTGTCAACTGGTTTTAGCAGAGTAAGGGTTAATGTCCCATTGAAAACCGACAAACCAAGATCTCTTGGTATAATTTATAATTGCATTGGTATAAGGTAAAATATATTCCAAAACCTTGCCAGGAACAATGGCTAGGTAAGCTGCCCACCTGATTTGACTGTGACTGTTTGTGGGAAGTTAAGTATAGCAAATCTACTAAATCTACATGTATTTTGAGTTAAAAATGTCTGTTTTAGATTGGTTATAAAGAACCTGTTCCTGGGATATTTCACGGCACCACAGAATCAGAGGCATGAAGTTTTACGAACAATTGGAGGTGTTCTGTTATTTACGTCAGATGACTTTGAGAAGGTACTTCACTTAACAGGATTAATTGCTTTTATAAGAAGTACTTACTGTACCTTAGGCATTCTGTAATATAATTAATGTTTAAATGAGTGTATGTCATTATATCTTTTTCCATAGCTCAAGTTTTCTTGTATAACAAAAAGTCTTCAACTCACAGAAATGATACCTCGGTATAAATATCTTAAATTTATGAACATATTAAAAAAAAGATAATTAACTTTATAGATTAAAAGTTTTCAGTGAGAAATTCACAAACTAGAAAGCAATTTGTTTCAGAATTATTTGAAGCAATTGAAAGCAAACTCTTCTACCAACTTATAAGTTAAACAAGCATGACGTGAAAATTGTATTGGTTAACGTGGCACCGAAATTTAGTGCATTTCTGGAAGCAAAGTGAAATTCAAATGGTTAGCATTATTGTTTGCAGGATAAATTGATAAGTATTTTAAACCGTTCTTGTCTTACAGATTGAGGGTAAACATAGTGGAGGTGGGGGATGGGTTCCAGGTTTTCTGAGGTTCTCTGGCGGTCAGAAACAAACGTCACCCCCTACAACCCCTGTAAGGAGGTCGACAATAGGAGCTACCCCTGCGAAAGCTGCAGACAATGTAAGATTCTAGCAGTAACTTGTTCTGTTTGTTTGTAATAGTGCATTTTCTTCGATAAATTTCAAGATGCATTCACATAAGATGATTATATAATCAGATGTAATCAGTGTATCCTTACATTGTTTGTGTAACAGCAGTTTGTCTGTTACTGTACTACAAATTCTACAAGCATCTGTTATTTTGAATGTAATTTAGTTTGGCCAATGAAATACACTTATTGGATAGGTTTTGAATTTAGTTAGTTAAAAAGATGAGTGAAATAGAATTTTTTTTTTAAACATTTTTTTTTCTTTTTATGATAAAGGAAAGGTTTATTTCATTTTGAATAATCTTTACATTGAAATTTTTCAGTCCTTTTCCCAGATGTTTGTGAAGTTTTTGGAGCGGGAATCATCCCCTCCACCACCAACAGTCCGTCTGCCTGCAGAGGAGATGGTGAGAGATGTACAGAAGCAAAAAGAGACACATAAACCAGCATATAACCCCTTCACAGCCCCGCGGCATGTTGCTATGCCAGCAAGTAGCACTGCTCAAGTAGGACCAAAGACATCGCAACATCTTCTTATGAGTTCTACAGTATCTATGTCACAAACATTGCCGACATTTGCGGCACCATCTGAAAGTTCCCGCACACCTCCAGGGTCTGGTCGCAATACACCAGCATCAACAACTTCAGGGGCAATATTAAAAGATGTTCTCAACAGATAGCATCATGTAACATGAATGTATAATTCCAATATTCTATAAACACGGCTATCTGTGCATAGTTGTCCTATGGTCATGATTTATTGCAGGTGTAGAGATCACTACTGAAATGAGACTAACATTTGAATCTGATTGTTTTATTACCAATAATTAGGTAATCAATGTAAATGTGTAATGGAGGAAGCCTACACATTGAAAATTTTGTGAAATTGTTGTTGCTTCTGTACTGGCAATGTAAATCCAGAAAGTATTGTTATTTACTCTACTTTATTGAAGGCTGTCTTCATAACAGATTTACAATGTATTTGAAGTTGTAAGTGGTATAGTGAGAAATACTTTAAGTAAAGCATTTCACATCACATACAATGTATGACATGTACATTAAATCTTAGTCATTATTATTGTAATGTGTTCATCTCTTACAACCTTATTTGTCATTCAGGCTTGAATCAGGTTATGGAAGCAAACTTGTGTTGAAACACATGATAGAAGCAAACTTGTGTTGAAACACATGATAGAAGCAAACTTGTGTTGAAACACATGATAGAAGCAAACTTGTGTTGAAACACATGATAGAAGTTAACCTGTGTTGAAACACATACAAATTTTTTTTCTCTATTTATAGCTTATTTTTTGTGGATATTTATGTTGTGAATATTTTCTCTTATCTGAAATATAATAAAATTATGAACTTACATTTTATCTGTGATAAAAAGTAAACATGTTTATTTTTTCTGTCTCTGCCAAGGCTTCTTGTGTAGAAACTAAAGACTTTACTTTATTTGTTGATTCGTGGTTGTCACAACAAATGGCATAATCACTGAGAAGACATGTTCATAGAATTTCTAAAGTATTGCATCTGTTGATACAATGTCCCTAAAATTTCTCTATGACATCCGATGAAATGTGGCTTTTTACAAATTCATAGTCTTTTAAGTTTTTGTTTGTTAGATAACTCAACTAAATATTGAAGTTCATATGCAGTTTGGACTCTGACATAAAACTATAGGTTTTAGCCATACTGCTGACCCAGATATACCACTTAGACAGAATCCTTTTGACTGCTACATGTGACTTACACCATATTAAAATGATTCATAGGAAATTAATAAATGAAAGTTTAAATTCTTTCATACTGCATTTCTTAGACACCCCTTTTTTGGACACATTGATGTTAGTGATAATACTTCAGTATACTGTATTGCAACTTATAATTCTTATAAGAACGTGATTCTGAGGAATAAAAGAAAACAGTGTAATGAAAATCATATGTAGTGTGCAATGAAGAATTTCATTTTAAACAATTTCAAAACATGGATGTGAAAAAGGTCAAAGTGCTAGGAATTAAAGAAACAGATAGCGTGTTTTAACATGTAAACCCTAAAACAAACAGCATATGGATGTTAGATGTAACTGTTACTATCTTTTATTGAATGTTTATAAAATTAAACGGTAGAAAATAAATGATAGAAGGGTTAAACTTTCGTAGCTTCTTATTTCATGAGGTGCGATTTGAGTTATTTGAATTGTTTGGTTATAATTCTTTTCCTTTTATAGACATATGTTGTTGCTGACATATTTCTTTGTAATGATAAATAAATGATGATTAATTTGAGAGTTCTGTATTGTACAGGGGGACATTACCATAGTGGTAGATATAAAGTCACTATCTATATTGAAAGTGTGTATGTCAGTATTTCCACTGTAATTAACAGCAAAAATCAATGACTTTTCCCCTCTAATTTAAATTTTAAATTTACTTATAAATAGCATGAGCATTATTTATATTCATATTATGGCATTATATTGGTGGTGAATCATGAAATCTTTGCAATGTTGATTTATTTGGACATGGCAAAATAAAAAATTGATAAAATGTTACATTTCTTTGTCTGTCTTTTAAAACCCTGTTCTCTGGAGAAGCATCAGTTTACTCCTGATCTGAGTCAGCATTGTGTATACTGTATACTTGAATATCCTTTATACATTTCACTGAGTTTTATCTTGGATAAAGTTATACCCCAATTGTCCTACAGTTATGCAGGCATAGTTTTAAAAACATGATTGAAGTTACTTAGTGCTCTCAAACATTGAAATCTTTGATCGTTTTCAGTTCTCTATGTAGAATGAATCGTAAATTGATCACGTTTGCTGAACTACATTCTAACCTAATGTAGGCCTACTATTTCAAAACTTTATTTTAAAAAGAATGTATTTAATAATTTTTCACAATGATGAACTGAAAACTAGAATGAATTTATATGGTTACTGTGTCGGTAAACAAAAATCAGTTGCCAAAATGGTCATGGTTTGATTTTAAATTTTGACTATCAGTACCGCATGATCGCCACGTGCGTTCATGGTGACGAAGTTGATGTGATTATGCAGATGACGTATATCGTCTACAGCGACATGAGGTCTGGCATTATACTGCAACGTAGAAATAACACCTTAACTTTGAAAAAGAGAAACATGGAGAGATAGATTTTTTTCTGTAGAGATAGACAATTTAATGGGAGACATTAGTGAATTATCTACCCTGAATACTCTCTGATATTATATTGGTCCTTTCACTTGGTTTCCTCTGCTTTTATCGCTATTTTCTCTTTTAGTATGGTGATAATTAAGCCTAATTATTTGCAACAGTGGTAGTCAGATTATACATTAAGTTTAGGAACATGTTTTGTTAACACCATTTTCTTTGTTTTTGATAACCCTAACTTTTTATTTAATATATAGTGTTCGGCTCATTCCTGCGGCAGAAAGTTCTCACACAGCCATCTTTAGTACAAGAAAAGAGAATCATTCACCATATTGTTGAGTTATTTTTAATTATTTTTCCGACGATGATGGTCGATCGACCCGGCGCAGGTCCGACATCACTACAAACCGTTCTTGGCCAAATGACTGCGCACGGTTTCAGCGGAACTCCGGGCGTTGTGAGTGCCGGATGTAGTGGACGCTGTAGTCTTTGCAGTAAAAGTCCGGCTAAGTCTGTTCAGATTTAAGATGTACCGATCATGGGTGAAGGTTGTCAGTATTACGGTATGCACAAAGCACCTTCTTAGTCTCCTGACTGCATGTACAGATGAACAAACTCGTGCTGCAACCTCTGCAGAAGGAACACCTTTAGCCCCTGATATCCCAGTGGCCCTCTCATATTTTTTCAGTATTTTGGCTTAAAATAACAGCCTAAGGCCTACTTTGCAGTACAATAAATTGATGTGAAAACCTTGAGTAAAATGACATCGAATCCTGTACTAATCAAATTTTACGCTGAATAAGCTGACCAACATGAATATGTATTCACATCACTACAGTCTTACAGGTATTCTAATACTTAGACACATGTATTACTTAGCTGATATTACATAGTGAACTTCGGGAAATTACCAGATATTTAAAGAACCTACACACAGGATATTAAAGAATCATCTCTGTTCATGACATGTTTTCGTGATGTACATCTGGAAAAGTGTACTGGCGGTGGTAGCGTATTTCTACGTTTGTCTAGAAAACTTGTAACAATCCTGTTTCTAATGTACAGCTATTCGACTACTCTAAAATGTACACAATACTACATGGTTGCATTTTCGTCTCTTTTCATGAAATTCTAGGAGACAGTGATTAGATTATGTGCCTGCAGCTTTGTCATTTCATTTTTTTCTGGTCGGCTAATATGTGTTCAGTAACTCTTCGTTTGGAAATAGTCACTAATCATTTTGAAATAAACAGCAAAAACTTGATATAGTCACCTGAGCACCTACTGAAGAAGAGATTCGCTCAAGCTTGTTAAAGTACCTAGCTTCAGAGATAAGAAAAAAAAGTAATTTTACGAAACAACCAAACTTACTCGGCATAGCTGTATTAAAATCGATTTTGACCTACATCTGTAACGAATGAAATTGTGCGATACAAAATCTTCAGCTGAAGAAGGAAGTTTGCCATTGGTTAAAAGTATTGATGTTGTTAGTTTAATTGACTCTGAAAATAATTCAATAATGATAACATTAATTCCGTCCTTAATTAAATATGAAAACGTTTTAACCACGAAAAAATATACTAAAATGGAATAGATATATAATAAAAATGAGTAAATTTAATAAATGTTACTGAAAATGATATTGACATTTTTTTGCATCAAACAACATTTATTTATTTTTGTTTATAGCCTCAATTGTTATGGACACAGGACATTTGATTACTACACGCGTTAAATGTATGCCGATGTCCGAAAACTATACACCTATGGTGCATTATTTTAGTACTGTGCCTACGCCGATCATCTTTTTTAAAGATATTTCTTGTTCAGATTTAGTATAAGTGGTAATAAAATGTAATTCGGTTAGCAATACAGGACCCTGTCAGAAACGTGACATGGTCCTGTTACTGGATTGACCAGGAATTATAACATTACTCGTCCACAGTTTGGCTTTTAAATCGCATGAGTGCATTTTACGTAATTAAGCAGAAGAAACAGCCACAATGTTCAGCGCATTGTGAAGGTATAAGATAAGCCTAACACCAACGCAAGCGTCACATCGAGTGACAAGGGTGGGTGGGAGCGAGAGACAGGGCGGGCGGTGTGGGGCGGGGTGAAGGTGCAAAATTTCGAATACTCCATACATTTGAATTTACAATAATAACTTTAGGTGTTATAATTTTGGCTGGCTTATATATCAACTTGATAGTTGACATTTTGTTGTGTGTAATTCTTTACCAAGAAATATATTGTATGGGGACATATTGTGACCTGAGTAAATATTAAACATATTAGGTCGGCAACACCAATACCTTGAAATGTGAAGAAAACGTAACAGTTGATAAAATGACTGAAATGTTTCATGGAAAGACAGCCAGACAGACATAATGAAATAAGTCTAAATATTTTATATTTTATATGTCATAAAAATAATCCATATTATCTCCACAGAAGCATTCGTCTAAGTATGAAGATAGCTACATGTGAAATTTACAAAATCTGTTTACCTCTACAAAACTACTTGGTATGTAACACTTAACCGTTAATGTCGAAAAACCCCAGATGCCCAACCTTACTTGCTGGTATGTATTCCTGTAAAGTCTTTAATGACCCTGTGTGCAGTAGTGTTGACTGAGAGTGTGACACAAAGTTTTCGGTAGCGATTTTCATTAAATCAAGAATCATGACTCTGCTTCACCTAGAAGGGTGGAAACGAAAAAAAAACGAGGCGAATAACTTTACTTGCTGTCATAAACCTCTGTAAAGTCTCATCACCCCAGGGGCATCAGTGTTCGCTAAGCTTATGACACCATTTTTGGTAGCCTTTTCACTAATGAAGGGCCATAACTCTGCTCTTCCTGGGAGGAGGGAAGCAAAAACTCAGGTGCGCAACTTCGTTTGCTGATGTATTATCTATATTATTATTTATTTGTTTATTATTGTCTCATCCATTTACATACATTACATAAAACAATACATAAAACATTACATAAATTGACCAACAAGATTTGTAAATGGCCGTTCTAACATAGAACTACAAGAGACATATCACAGAATTTTTAACTTATCACATTTCATCACTTAACCAAAAACTAGAACTGTGTCCATAGGAGTCTATATGAAGTTTCTTGACAGTAAGCCAAAAAAGGGTTGGCTGAGCGCACGACACAAACATTTTGGAAGCTATTTTCACTAAATTACTTGTAGGAGCGATTACTCTGCTTTCCCTGAATGGAGAGACACGAAAAATCACAAATGCGCAACTTCATTTACAGATCTATATCCCTGTGAGGTTTCATGAGCGCGCGACATTTTAAGTGATTTCGGGCGGACAGACAGATGGACAAGAGCAAATTTAAGCCCCCCCCCACCCGCCTTAAGAGTACACACACAAGGCGAAGGTTACGTAGAAGTGAAGCTTACAGTCATAAAGGTGTGTTATCTAGTTTACCATGGCATTTCTACCAATATTACGGCAACGAAAGCATGTCCGACATTACAACTAATAAATTAATGAGCACAGAAAAGAGAAAAAAAACAGTAGAGAAAATTGTTGTTGTAGCAGAACTGACAATAAGCTAAAGACGCCTTACTCTGCAGAACTGGCAGTAAGCTAAAGACGCCTTACTCTGCAGGACTGGCATTAAGCTAAAGACGCCTTACTCTGCAGAACTGGCAGTAAGCTAAAGACGCCTTACTCTGCAGAACTGGCAGTAAGCTAAAGACGCCTTACTCTGCAGAACTGACAGTAAGCTAAAGGCGCCTTACTCTGCAGAACTGGCAGTAAGCTAAAGACGCCTTACTCTGCAGAACTGACAGTAAGCTAAAGACGCCTTACTCTGCAGGACTGGCATTAAGCTAAAGACGCCTTACTCTGCAGGACTTACAGTAAGCTAAAGACACCTTACTCTGCAGAACTGACAGTAAGCTAAAGACGCCTTACTCTGCAGAACTGGCAATAAGCTAAAGACGCCTTACTCTGCAGAACTGGCAGTAAGCTAAAGACGCCTTACTCTGCAGGACTGTTAGTAAGCTAAAGACGCCTTACTCTGTTCGTTTCATGTTGTGTTGAAGCTAAATCGGCTTACCAGTGCCATATATTTATTGTAAATTGGATTTTGGATAATCATTCGTCAATATTTTGACAAATAACACAAACAGATTCGCGTGGCTATACTAAACGTATGCAACAAAATTGTTACTAACTGCAGAAATGATTCAGTTAATGTATAGCATAAAAAACATACTGTAGCATATTTTGATAATGGCTTTTCCTTACAAGCAGATTACAAGTCTTGCTGACAGCCTGATAATGCTTTTATCAATATTACACATGTTCCTTAAATCCTAAGCTGTTATGTCTTTTTCCCGTTTGAAAGACCAATAGGCCAAATAAAAGCATTTCTTTGGCACAGGACATGCACATTATATTTTGGTCTACACTGAATGGAAATAACAATTAACAGCAACCTCGAAATTTAATTTTTCTTTAGCTTATTTACGTTAAATATATTAACATTAAGTAATAAGATGATATTTCTTATGTTCCATAGGCATTTAGACCAGTTTATTGCGGATATCAGCTTCAGGCTCTACCTGAATATCTCAGTGCGCATTAAAAATATCACCTCTACCTGAATATCTCAGTGCGCATTAAAAATATCACCTCTACCTGAATATCTCAGTGCGCATTAAAAATATCACCTCTACTTGAATATCTCAGTGCGCATTAAAAATATCACCTCTACCTGAATATCTCAGTGCGCATTAAAAATATCACCTCTACTTGAATATCTCAGTGCAAATTTAAAATATCACCTCTACCTGAATATCTCAGTGCGCATTAAAAATATCACCTCTACCTGAATATCTCAGTGCGCATTAAAAATATCACCTCTACCTGAATATCTCAGTGCGCATTAAAAATATCACCTCTACTTGAATATCTCAGTGCGCATTAAAAATATCACCTCTACCTGAATATCTCAGTGCGCATTAAAAATATCACCTCTACTTGAATATCTCAGTGCGCATTAAAAATATCACCTCTACCTGAATATCTCAGTGCGCATTTAAAATATCACCTCTACCTGAATATCTCAGTGCGCATTAAAAATATCACCTTTACCTGAATATCTCAGTGCGCATTAAAAATATCACCTCTACCTGAATATCTCAGTGCGCATTAAAAATATCACCTCTACTTGAATATCTCAGTGCGCATTAAAAATATCACCTCTACTTGAATATCTCACGCGCATTAAAAATATCACCTCTACTTGAATATCTCAGTGCGCATTAAAAATATCACCTCTACCTGAATATCTCAGTGCGCATTAAAAATATCACCTCTACTTGAATATCTCAGTGCGCATTAAAAATATCACCTCTACTTGAATATCTCAGTGCGCATTAGAAATGTCACCTCTACTTGAATATCTAAGTGCGCATTAAAAATATCACCTCTACTTGAATATCTCAGTGCGCATTAGAAATGTCACCTCTACTTTAATATCTCACGCGCATTAGAAATGTCATCTTTACCTGAATGTCTAACGCGCATTAGAAATGTCATCTCTACCTGAATATCTCACGCGCATTAGAAATGTCATCTCTACCTGAATGTATAACGCGCATAATAAATGCCCTCTCTACCTGATTGTCTCACGCGCAATACAAATGTCGTGTCTACCTGAATATCTCATGCACACAAGAAATGTCATCTCTACTTGAATATCTCACACGCAATACAAATGTCATCTTTACCTAAATATCTCACGCGTATCAGAGATGTCATGAGATATTTTGTTTGAAGAAATTATTCAGACACACCAGTAAACAAGATTTAACAATAATTGGATGTACCTTTAAAAATAACCGATGAAATCATATATCTATAATAATAAAAAATGATGTATTGAAAGAACAGAGGGGAATTAAAAGTTCCTTTGGAAATACGGACACAAAAAAAGAGTTCATTCGTAATAAAACGCTATCAAAACCCACCCTCCCCACCAGGAAAGTGCAACGACAACAACAACAATTTATATATAAAGACTGTTATTAATGCATTTAGTTTCCCTATTGTACTTAACATTTTTGACTGACACGTTGAAAAATCATTCAAACTTTGAAGCAAAAAAAAAAAAAAAAAAAGGAAAAAAAAGGGGAAAAAAAGTCTTTGTTCCATGACGTGTTTATCAAATCTTGTCTATTCTGATACCATCTGAGTCTGTCTCAGGAAAACGTTTGTCGACTATTAGCTGCCCTGTGCGCTCGCTGTACACTTATCTATGACACTTTTAAGACGGTCAAAAATAACGAAGATCCCTGCATTCTTTTGTTCGTTTTTTCTTATTTATATATCAACGTTTCTCGGGGGACATGAAACATATTGACACTTTACTTTGTCTTTATAAGTACATGCCGACACGAGGAGACGAAAATATGCATAAAATGACCATGGATATAACGAAGGTCTATGGATTATTAATCATAATGGTGACTGTTGTATTAACATCATACGTACTTTTCGAAGGTAACAACCAAATTTACATTATTTTTTTAGTTTTTGTATTACAAATTTCGAAAAAACAAAAATCGGAAAAAGAACCATTTTTGCATGATCGCCTTTGATTCTGTCAATTTTTGACATTTCCTTGTTGAATTTCATCTGCAACTTCCTGGCTTTTATTTTTCATGCTATTCTTTACCATGACAGGAATAACTGAGAGGACATCAGGAGTCGTGGTACCAGCGGACACCAGACTGGCTTCTAGTAATGAGGACCTTAAGGTTTGTGTTTGTTTTACGACAAATGTTCTTGAATACCAAGCAAACAACAACAAAAATACTGGAAACACCTGTTAGTTCATTTTCATTTTTTTTTCGTTAAAAATACATACACAATGCAAAACAGACTCGTCTTTATACAATTAAGACAGTAATTTGACGTGATATGTGACTTTTAAATGATCAAAAATGCATCTTTCAAGATAAACGCGAGCACAAAGTTTCCATGAACAAGGCCACCAAAATGCGCCAGTAATCTGTCCTGTATAAATGTTGTAGGAATACATTTAAAGCTATACTGTACGCTTGTGTCGAATTTGTCTATATCTGTTGCAATTTTTGGCAAAAAAAAGTTGAGATTTCTTAAGCTATGATTTCATTATTTTTTATATAATTACGAGGATACTGATAATCAATTATGTGACTGTAAGCCACTTTCATTTTATGCAGATATTGTAAGGACTCCGAGGGGACAGGGTTTCATTTCTCGAGTTCATTTTGCCTGAAAGGTATTTGACGGCGACTCCATCTCTTATTTTTTGTATTAAATATCTGGTCATAAACCTTTAGAGAGCCTAAATCTCTTAGTGTAAAAACTAAAAAAAAAGTAGACCAGACTAATACACAGTCTATATCTAGACTAGACAGACTACGCCATTTCAATACAGACTACAGAAACAAAGCACGTGTAAAGTAACATGAGCATATTTTATTTTTTTACAGAAATATGTACATGACCTTTATATGGAAAGAAGTAACCTAAAGCACAGGTTGAAACTGAACCAAGCTTGCACCGATCATAACACTCCTCAACACACTCGGATTGACCCTGACAATATTAACGACAAACTCTGGGTGGAGAAAAAACACACAATCCTGTTCTGTGGAATACCAAAAGTTGGCTCGACATTCTGGAAACGAACACTTACGGTTCTGGCGAGCGGAAGTAATAACACGTCACCATTTCAGCTGTCACTCGGCGACGGAATAAAATCAGGAATAACACATTTTGGTTCCTTTAAGTCCATTGTGTCAGAAGAGAAGCTACAAGAGTTTTTGAGCCAAGCTTATTCTTTTATATTTGTAAGAGACCCATATAGCCGATTGTTTTCAGGCTATGAACATAAGTTATATAATCCAAATTTGGTTTTCTGGAATTCATATGGAATTCCAATAGTAAAGTTTATCAGAAAAAATCCAACCAAAGTAAGTCTAAAATTTGGTCATGACGTAACGTTTGCTGAATTTGTACAATATATTCTAAAACAAAATGACAACCAAGAACGAATCAATACACATTTCAAACCCATGCATGAAAAATGTGACCCATGCAGCCTGCCATATGATTACATAGGTCATTTGGAAACATTTGGGCAGGACGCTAAGTACTTGTTCGATAACTGGAGACAGAAATTCTCCGACTTTAATATTCATTTTGACGATTTTGAGAAGGAAACTGTGATGGACACCGCACGAAGCTTAATGTACAGGTTGTTTCAATCATGGGATACTATCAAAGATGACTTCGAGTATCCATTTTATAACCTTGTGCTTAGAGTATGGAGTGACCTTCAAATTAGAGGCTACCTTTCCAAGGACATTTCATTACCTTTTCAAATTGAAGACATACCGCGTTTAACCCCGGAAATAATGATTGAAGCAGTCTCTAAGGCCCTTGAGATAAGAGTTAACAGTACAGCAGTAAAGTTACAAAGACAAGAAGCATTGGAGCAAGCTTACGACACCGTGCCCCTTGCCGACATGGAAAGGCTTCGTAACTATGTGCTTAAAGATTGTCAGTTATTCGGATACGACGACAGACCGCCGGCTCTATTTGACAGAAATAATCGTGCGAAAAATAAACATGTGTATATGGCCGGCATTTAAAATTCGTACCATTGAGACATTACGACACTGATGGATGATAAGTGATTTATACCTTTTACAAGCAGTTGGCACCAACTGTACATGTAATTCACACATCAGTGTGTTATTCTTACCTTCATAAGGTAACATGGCAGTATTCTCGTCAGATGATGTATTGTTTGTCCTTTTGTTGGTATTTTTTTCTTTATCTTTTTGTGGCATTTTGTTATTTCTACATATAAATGCTAGAAGCTTGTGAGACAATTTTCATTTTTCTAAAGGGTGCTGGGCTTTAGATGATAGAGTTATTTCTACACATTTGTGTAAGCTGTGTGTGCATTTTATGATTTAAATACACGATTTCTCAAGCACTGCCTGTGAAATAAAAGACACGTTTTAATGTCAAAAAATTATGTATGTGGCGTTATCTGAATACATGTGTTTGTATACAGTTGTTTATAGTTTGTGGCTGTAACGATGTTCCATAGCAGCGAGGAAAAGACTACATTGACAGAGAAATGAAGTATGTATGCAGTATATAAGATATATTAATTCTGGCAGTCCTTTGGTCGTATTGTCAAAGTCATAGGGTACCTTTCTTCTGCTACAGGCTCCGTCATGATTTTGGCATGAATCTCTAATGTGTGTCGATTATCTTTCTTCGTAACTAAACGCCCAAAGTTTGGGGGCTATCTAGGTGGTTAAAACAAAAAAAAACCTACTTTGACCAAGATCTGACAAGTCAAACTAAGCGACGCCAGGTATTCCGCAATACCAATGGGTGTAGTACTCAAGACGAACAGGATTTCTGACCCCTACCATATGTATTCAAAATATCCATGCCTTTTTGTAAATAAAAATCCACATTTTACAAATTAAAAAAAATCAGTCTGCAGAATATAAACTATCAATTTTTAGTATTTATATATCCATTTAATATAAAAATGCTAAAATTTTAAAAGTTTGCTCATAAAGAAAAGAGTCAATGATGTTTAAACGTTCAATTTTTAATTTGAAGTCCATTCCAGCGTTTATGGTTTTAGTTATCAAGTGATGTAAGCTAATTTTACAGACGAATAGACAGACGGACGGACTGCTGTCGTTAACTGACTTTTCAGTCATTGATTGATTTAGTTGCTGATATGTGGACTGAACTGTTTTGGTTATTTTGCACTTTATGCGCTTTTTTGTGATCCAGGAAAAAAACTTGAAAAAAAGTACATGTACCTACATTCACTATGAGCAGACGATTATCGATCTGCCTTGAAGCAGACGTTTTCTTGATGAGCAACTGGCTTGGTGTACGTGTTCTGCAAGATCGTGAAATGCATGATACCGTGAAATTCGCACGCTCCACTGACCAGAAGTACTGAGAAGTTCTCTCGGTAACAGGCGCATCTCGTCAGTATTCTAGATAACACTGGACTGGATTAGGGCCTGTAGGGGATTATCCCGAATAGTTATTACCTTTCTACACAAAGTTCTGTTTGCATAACACCACTGGAGTATTGAATTATAGTGAAAATATGTAACAGTTATTTCGGAATTTAGGTCGGAATTCTTTTTACAGTTTTCAATAGTTTTGTGAAACAGTTTACCATAATAGGAATTTGGATATCGAGCAAAAATGCGATCTCTGTCAAAAGATAAGATGTGTAGTGTTTTTGATGTTCTTCTAGTTTTGTGTTTGAGTCTTGGTTATGTAACGTCTGTACCCTATAGGTTGTTCTACCCATATGGTGAGTCCAGTGGAGACGCTTCCCTGCGACGAGCAGACGACACCAGCTCGTCGGAAATTCAACTTACGACACCCGTGCACTTCTACGATGGATTTTATACTAGTTTGTTCGTAAGTATTGATATAAAGCATCGGACACAACTCATCAGATATATACAAAACATTATATTTTTAGTTGAGACGTATATGAAAGAAAATGGTTCGCGGCAAATCAAGTCAGTTCTGTTTTCAGAATATTTTCCTGAATTTTATAGCGACATGTTTGCTTATCTGTTATAACTACAGTAACTGCGAGTATTTTCAGTGTTTTCAAGTTTCTTTTAGATGGGTACGGTATTGCATGAAAAAACTGATATGCAACATTTTTTAATTCTCTGTGAAAAGGTCTTTCACAGCTTCGATGTTGAAAGAAATTTCTTATCTTTAGCAGATTTCTCCTCGCTTTCAGTGATGAAACATCTAGTGAGATATCTTTTACATATCATAACACTCTCCTCTTGGCAATCTTAACATGTATTTGAAGCCAAACCTTTCGCTTCAAAAACACGCATTTTTACGTGGGAATAAACGGTATGAATCGGATTAAAATAATAACATGGGCATTCAATCTATTCTTTTATAAAATAACATCGGACAATGCCTAGATTTGTATGTTTTCTTTGATAATCATAGAGATATTGGGTGTGAAAACTTGGCACACTACACACGTATAACATGCTTACCTGTGTAGAGATGTACCAGTCAACACACGTTCTCGTAGAAATTGTGCGAGAGGTGTCTGGGAATTTCATGCCTATTTATATAGTTTATACAGCGATATTACATCTAATACCGGCATTCAGTTTCACCTGTTCATATAATCTGACATTAATAATACTGCAGGATTCAATTAGACGCAATTAATTACATAACATCTTATCACTGAAGCTGTTATCAACCCTCAAGATTAGCTTATATCTCTAAATGTCTACGAATCTTACTTTTACTATACTGATTCGAGCCCTCGGGGTCGATTGCTACTGAATTCGTCTCTGCTTTTTGTTTTGTATATAAACTAGGTGTAACAGACGACAACTGGGTGTAAAAGACAAAAAACTTTTTTTGTGCAAACTTGTTCACGACTCTTTTAAGCCTTACCACAGTCAGCCCTAAAAATGTGAACGACCTATTAACTTACCATGATATACAATCTATTCAGATAGTTTAGAAAATGTAAAAGTCTGGTTTTCGCATCCACGACTTCAAGTAAATGTTTGTTTATAAGTATCATCGGGATAAGTGCTCTTCAAAGAGCAGAGATGAGCACCTAGGAATTACTGGTTCCTAGTCTGCTTATGTATCTGCAACCTTAAAAGCTTCTATAAATATTCTCATATCGTTGCGTTATACTAATACTTATTTCCCGCTCATCACATTAAAAAAATAAAAAAGAAGGAACAACTGGACCAAGTAGCAATATTTTATTGTTTTGCAAAATATTCTTCGAACATACATGTATATAATTATGCTACTCCTGTGTTTGAACAAGCTAAAATACCCAGATAAGTTTCCTCATTTTGAGCATACGGTAATATTTGTATTATTATCCCATACTCGTTTCCATCCTCTCTTATATATCTTTGCTCTGTTATTCATTTTATAACAAAAAAAGTTTATATGAAGTATTTATATTACAAAGACTTATTGAACTATATAAATGATATTAATCACAAAGGCTAATCTGGTAGTTCAGACGTTCTGTTTGTATGAGATATTTGCACAACTGTTATAATTATTTACAATAAATACATTGTTATAATGTAACTGAAGCAAATGTGCGTACATGTTTTATACATTTTATATTGCAAAAATGTTTATGTGCAAACTAGGTACTAAGTAAACCCTTGTTTGAGCACGAACGAAACTGATTTAGTTTCGACTGAAATACAGAGTAGGTGTAGACCACTTTGCTCGTACGTAACTGGGGCATGAATTATCAGTACATCATGTCAAAACGTTATCTTTATTAATTGATAGCTTCCGCACTTCTGTTTATAAGCTTCTGTGTATCCAAGATTAACTAGGTCAGTAACTGATGAACCACATGTTGGCTGAGTGCTCAAAGATAAATCATCAAGAAAACCTAACACGTGTAAACGTTCATACCCATCAAAATTACACATACAAACATGTGAAACTTCATGTATCTATCGGTCTATCGGACCGCTTCAGTTAGTAGTACAGAAAATCTGTGATCTTTATTTGCTTCATTATACATGAAACAAAAGCGTGAGTACATTTCCAACAGGTGTGGGTATTTTACATCAATTCCAGGAACATAAATATAATGAAATACATCAACACCACCCATCTTCCTTTAGTCGGCGGCAATTTTTGAGCAACAGAAAATAATATTTCAAACAGATTTATAGCTAAATGGACAGAGTAAGCAGGGTTTAAATTGAATTCAGTTTAGTCGAATAGTTATTTACTGACGAAATGTCAATCTGAATTATTAAACCAAAACTGTTATTATCACATTTTAATCTGTTATGCGCTCAAGCATCTCACCTTCTTGGCAAATTTTAGAAAGTAATTTATACTTACAGGGTAGACTCCTTTGTCCTTTTTTTCACTCGGATCCGGAGACAACCTTAGTAATAAGTATTAATCGTAAAAAGTGGTCAGTCTTTATTAGGATCGCCTAATGTCCGGCGTCCGTCCGCAATAGCACCCAGATGACATCTCCGTTAAACTCACTGAGCCTATTTCAACCTAACTGTCCTAGTATGTTCCTTGCTTGGTCTCTTTTTGGATTTGTAAAATTTATTGAGATCTCCTTACAGAACACTGGCTGCTATCGCAACCAAAAGGAAAACCTTCAAAGCTCTTCTCCTCAGCGACCCATTGACCGATTTGAATATTAATTAAGCACAAATCTTTCTTTGGCGACCCGATATAAAAATTGTGAAATTTATTGTGATCCATGAAAATAAAACAACATGACCCTCAGGGGCGGACCTGCCTAACAATCTTGTCCTTAGAAACTGATGATGCAGTTTGAAAATGATCTGGAACAAGTATGCCTCGAGTGACTATCTATATTGATTGTGAAACTTGTACCAATCAGAGAAAAACTTGGCTGCAAGCATATCAATACTTACCTTCCTACCTTACTGCCTGCCTACTTACATATACAAAAGGTCTTTGTTCCATATGTTATATGAAGTGCTCATAAAACGAGAAAACACTGCACGTGTTTTCATTTTTAGGTCAATTCCAATGGTCATTTGTCGTTCGATTCGGAGATACCAACATATCAGCCCACCATGATCATGCCAATGGGGTTGGAGGTGAAAATCATTGCAGCATTTCTTGCTGACGTTGATCTGTCTGCTGGAGGAAACGTCTTTTTTAGGTGAGTATTTGCAACTTTTCTGCTGTTATAAAGAATACCAAACTCTAGAAAAGCGCACATTTAATATTATCTTCATGTAAATGTAAGGGTATATTTTATATTGTTCTTCTATTATTTCTCGGAAGGAAAACGCAACCCACTGGCACATGATCAATAATTTTTGAAATCTATGTTGTGGTAGCACACCCAAGCCCTAAATAAGTCAATATATAAATTATTTATAGCACGGCGTTCATAGGTAACAGACTACTATATTTCAAACTGCCGATCAAGTGCCTGTGACGCAACCTTACAATGCGAACTGCATCCTGGAATATTGATTGAACATGAACGCTGAAAATCTATCGCTCCCCCTTCGTTGCAAAAACACAGTTTCATGTTAAGTTTTTTTATTATTATTGTTTTAGCTCACCTGAGCACAAAGTGCTCAGGCTGAGCTTTTCTGATCGGTCTTTGTCCGTCGGTCGTCCGTCCGTCCGTCGTCAACTTTTCATTCAAACGACATCTCCTCTGAAACCAATGGGGCAAATTTAATGAAACTTGCCTGGGATGTACCTTGCATGAAGCTCTACCAAGATTGTTCAAATGGTTCTGGTCCATTGCATTTCTGGTTCACTGGAGCTAAAAATATATTTTATAAGTTGGATCTTTAAAAATCTTCTTCTCCGAAAGCACAAGGCCTGGAACTTTGATATTTGGTATGAATCATCATCTAGTGGACCTCTACCAAGTTTGTTCAAATTATGTCCCTGGGGTCAAAACTGACCCCGCCCCAGGGGTCACTTGATTTTACATAGAGTTATATAGGGAAAACTTGAAAATCTTCTTGTCAGAAACAAGAAGGCCTAGAGTTAAGATATTTAGTATGTAGCATTGTCTAGTGGACCTCTACCAAGTATGTTCAAATCATGGCCCTGGGTTAAAAATGGCCCCGCCCCGGGGGTCACTTGTTTTACATAGAGTTATATAGGAAAATCTTTAAAAACCTTTTTGTCAGAAACCGTAAGTAATAGAGCTCAGATATTTGGTGTGTAGCATTGTCTAGTGGACCTCTACCAAGTTTGTTCAAATCATGGCCTCTGGTTCAAAAATGGCCCGGCCCCAGGGGTCACTTGTTTTACATAGACTTACATAGGAAAATCTTAAAAAAATCTTCTCGTCAGAAACCGTAAGTTAAAGAGCTTAGATATTTGGTGTGTAGCATTGTCTAGTGGACCTCTACCAAGTTTGTTCAAATGATGGCCTCTGGGTCAAAAATGGCCCCGCCCCAGGGGTAACTTGTTTTACATAGAGTTATATAGGAAAATCTTTAAAAACCTTTTTGTCAGAAACCGTAAGTTATAGAGCTCAGATATTTGGTGTGTAGCATTGTCTAGTGGACCTCTACCAAGTTTGTTCAAATCATGGCCTCTGGTTCAAAAATGGCCCGCCCCAGGGGTAACTTGTTTTACATAGAGTTATATAGGAAAAACTTTAAAAATCTTCTTGTCAGAAACCGTAAGGCATAGAGCTTAGATATTTGGC
This sequence comes from Cyclina sinensis, assembly GCA_012932295.1. Lineage (NCBI taxonomy): Eukaryota > Metazoa > Mollusca > Bivalvia > Venerida > Veneridae > Cyclina > Cyclina sinensis. The sequence continues at coordinate 3,890,031 of JAAONU010000011.1, forward strand.
GTATAGCATTGTCTAGTGGACCTCTACTAAGTTTGTTCAAATCATAACCACTGGTTTAAAATAGGCCCAGCCCTGGGGGTCACATGTTTTACATAGAGTTACATAGGAAAAGGTTTTAAAAATCTTCACAGAAGAAACCATAAGACTAAGTCAGTTAAAAAATTTGGTGTGTAGCATTGTCTAGTGGACCTCTACCAAGTTTGTTCAAATCATGGCCTCTGGGTCAAAAATGGCCAGGGGTCACTTGTTTTACATAGAGTTACATAGGAAAAACTTTAAAAATCTTCTTGTCAGAAACCGTAAGGTATAGAGCTTAGATATTTGGTGTGTAGCATTATCTAATGGACCTCTATCAAGTTTGTTCAAATCATAACCACTGGGTCAAAATAGGCCCAGCCCTGGGGGTCACATGTTTTACACAGAGTTACATAGGAAAAGGTTTTAAAAATCTTCACAGAAGAAACCATAAGGCTTAGTCAGTTAAGATATTTGGTGTGTAGCATTGTCTAGTGGACCTCTACCAAGTTTGTTCAAATCATGGCCTCTGGGTCAAAAATGGCCAGGGGTCACTTGTTTTACATAGAGTTACATAGGAAAAACTTTAAAAATCTTCTTGTCAGAAACCGTAAGGCATAGAGCTTAGATATTTGGTGTGTAGCATTATCTAATGGACCTCTATCAAGTTTGTTCAAATCATGGCCCCTTGGTCAAAATAGACCCCGTCCTAGGGGTTACATGTTTTACATAGAATTATATAGGAAAAACTTGAAAAATCTTCTTGTCAGGAACCACAAGGCCTAGAGTTAAGATATTTGGTATGCAGCATTGTCTAGTGGACCTCTACCAAGATTGTAAGAAAAATGTCCCTGGGGTCACTATTTGCCCCGCGCGAGGGGTCACAAGTTTTAACTAACAATATAGAAGAAAATCTTTAAAAATCTTCTTGTCTGAAACCACAAGGCCTAGAATTTTAAAATTTGGCACAAAGCAAGCTTTATCAAGCCTTTTCAAATTATTAGATTAGGTTAAAGGTCACAGAGGCTAAAAGTAGATTTATCTACTGTACCTCATAGAGCCTTCATTTATAGACCAATATCTTTGATATTCAGTATAGAGGTTCCTTGCATGGACCTCTACTCATGGGTAGGGTTTGAGGTCACTGGGTCAAGGTCAAGGTCACCATAGCTTATAATAGATATTTCTACTTTCTGTCATAGAGCCTTTATTTATTGACTGATATTTTACATATTTGGTTTGTAGGCACTAACATATTTTCAATTAAAAAATGAAATACTGCTTAACAGCAAACATACAGCCAAAGTACTCAGGTGAGCGATCCAGGACCATCATGGCCCTCTTGTTTGTCTTTTGATCGAAATCATTATTCTGTGCTTTTGCTTGATTGAAATCCACTTTCTTGACAGAGAAACGAAGGAGGAACATCTGTTACAGCGTGCTGCCGCTGATGTTCAAGCTCACTTCTCACAGTTTACCTCGTTTGAACCCCTTGGTCTATTTATAGCAACATGGGATAGAGTAGCCGCTTTTAGAGGACAGAGTGAATCAGTGAGTACATGTTTATAAACAGTGATATTAGTCATGAACCCGCGTACATACTTTAGCATCTAATGGTGACTTAAAATGTCACTAATAACTAGCAATTTTGTCGACAAACCACCTTGAAAAAAATAGTGATACCGATATTTATATGGCATTGTACATATTTCATTTTCATTGTAGAACAACTGAAACGAGTAAAAGATTTAATGTCGCTAAAGCTGCAATGAACAGAGCTAAGTGAAGAAAACCAATCTCTATTTGCTTGCAGGCAAACTTTATTTTCATTATAAAATCGTAGCAAGTAGAAAAAGTGGATGTTAAGTTACTTTGGACATCCGCTGTCACGGACAATTTATATATAAACGAGGGGCATAAACTTTCGCACTTCTTATAACTTTAATAAGTAACATGAATAAATCCGAAAAAAAGAAAGATAAAATGTTTCAGTAGTTCTTATGATTGTGAAAACATAAAACCCTCAAACATTTCACAAACGAAAATGAGAGTTACTGTTTGATTGAAAGTCTTACATCTGGAATGCAGGCCACTTGAATACAAAATGCTCACTTCTTTGTTGTTAAGTGGCCTCGGAAACCGTTTGCCTTTTCATATACATGTACTACCACATAGTGTAGTTAGACAAATATACGAATATTGTCTTACGATGCAAAAGTAGCATACCTGGCTATCGTAATTTCTTCTGACGGTTTATCCTTTCCTCCGGTCACAGATGTTAAACTGACGTTCATTGCTCCTATAATCAGCATTAAGAACCTACTTTGCAGAAAAGCATGCTGTCGTAAGTGATCTGATACATGTAACTGATAAAGCAATGATCACAGATGCCGAGTGAAGAAATGTCATCTACCGTACGTCTTTCTTTGTAAACAGTGAGAACTTACCCAACCGATTTCTTCAGTTCCAAGAAAAACAAGTAAAGTATTTTGATATGAATTCAGGTTTTCACGAGACAATGTGATGTTTAGGCTGAACACGTAACAAAGTGGCAAAAGGCTCCCTTGGAAAGCACATGGAGATTTTGATTCGGGCCTTTTTAGGTAATGGTAAAATCAATTGTTACTTCATTTTGACAGTTTTACGTATAATCTTATGATATTACCATATTTTACAGACGAATACATTCCAAATCGTGATAGCATCTGACGAGTTGACTTCTTTTGTGATTTTAAACTACCTCGACGGCGGTATTCAGTGGATCCAGGGTGGTGGTAAATATGCCGGTATTCGGGACGATCCGCCAGCACAGGCAGGGTTTGACTCCGGCTCGGGAAATATCCATCTGCAGCTTCCAAACTCAGGAACAAGACAAGTTCAAAATCTTGCAACGTAAGTATTACTACTCGCTAAAATAGTGCCAATCTTCTTGTATTACTACTCGCTAAAAATAGTGCAAATCTCCCTGTATTACTACTCGATTCGTTTCTTGGCTAATTACAATATAAAAACATCGTATAATCTGGTAACTTGAGTTAAATGAGGTTGCATATTGTGTTTCCATTGCATTTTCCTTACATTATAAATAATCGGAAAGATGTTTACTGGCTAATTTACAAAATGTAATTACTGCAAGTGTTTTACTTTGGAAACAGCCTAATGGAAATTTCAGTAATGTAAACAGAGATTTCTAAGACAGACTGTAGAATAGGTACACTATATTATAAAACCGACACCTAGATAATTTATTGCATAATTTCCAGACATAACTTATCATTCACCAAATATAGGTAAGCATAGAAAAAATGTGAATGTGTTTGTATCAAATTTCACAAACGCAGTGACTAGAAGTTCATTCAAATTGAGGTTACTGTTTGAGCTTTCCTGGGGCTGCAAGTTAAGTCTAAGAAAGAAAAATTCGGTCTTAGAACCCGAGATTTGTTCAACATTAATTTACAAAACTCATAAATGATTTTTTTTCTGAATACATTTCATGCGAAATATCTGCCCTACGAGAATCGAATATGAAGCAGATCTTTTCAGATAATCAGTTCCTGCATGATTTGCCTATTTGTTTCAGTCATTTGATATTTTCTGTATTTTAGTGATTCTAACGTGAATGTACCTGGCGTATGGATGTATCACATTGGCAATACAAAAGGTTCGAACGTGCAGTCACCTGATATCAACACAGGCGATGGTAGGTTTGTGGGAACTAAATCATGTAATTTGGCCTTAGGACACTAAAATGTATTTTCAATCAGGTATTTCCTCAGTTAAAATGAATCAGTTTTAAATGTGCTAGTTTATTTCTAATACAATGCCTGTTTCGCTCTTGTTTGATATAAAAAGTTTCGAGCTCTTTTATGATATTGTCTCTTGATCTGAGAAATAGAAGGTCACGTTCCTTCACGAAGGATGTAATGCCACTGCTTTTGTTTCTCAGCAAAGATGTACACGTACACTGTAAGCACTTATTAAACACATGCTAAATCGCACGAAACCAAAACCAAAATAATAGTTTCAGTCTTTTGAGACTCTCTCTTGATAAAATTTTACTATTCAACTCCTTGGCCCAAGATTCGCGTTTTTTTCCCCAGTAAAATTCAAAGCAATAGTCTGATGAAAAAAATATCAGCCGAAATAGATATAGACAACATGTGTCATATCTGATTTTAAATCTATTTTAGTAATTATCTTCGAACCAGAAGTTGATAAACTCACATGTCAGGGAGGAGGTGCCCGTCAGTGTCATACAGACGCTATTTGTGTTGACTATGCTTCCGGTTTCTGCTGTAGCTGCATACCCCCGTCATTTGGAAATGGAAAACACTGTGTCAACCCAGGTACGTGCTAATGTTTGTTTACCTAACCTTTTCTTTTAAAACCGCTGAAAACAAGTCGCTTGAAATATGACAGGAAATTGATAGATTCATAGTACTGAAAGATTTTAACACTGCACTCTTAGAATTATTTCACTAGACCAGTTTCTTCTTTTCTATAGATCAGGCCCAGAGACTGAACGGAAAGGTATCCGGTTCCATCAATAACTTCACGTTCGACCTCGACATGCACTCTTTTGTTGTTACCAAGGACGGACGAGCCTATACCGCTATCAGCCGGGTACCAGATGAGATCGGCACACAGTTAATGACGTTAAACACAATAGGTGGTGTGGTTGGCTGGATGTTTGCTGTTATTGGAGGACCAGGAGCAAGGAACGGATACATGTACACAGGTGAAATAAACGCTTGCTAGTAGATGCGTTTCTGTATGAAAAATCGAAAATACCGGGAAAACTTGCATTGCCTTCATAGTTTGATAAGTGGAAAACTTGCATTGCCTTCATAGTTTGATAAGTGTTAACTTTAGATGTCATCGTATAAACAAGAGTGGTCAGAATTCCAAATAAAATTCTCCTTGTTCTAAGACTTAAATGCAAAACATAGTTTTCATTAATAACAATTTTCTGGAACGTTTCTGGACATTATAAGAAAAGTCACTGAAGTAGAATTTATCCCTTATAAAAAATGTATGTCCTGTCTTGTAGGCGGTTTGTTCAACAGAACAGCTCATATAAGATACAGTAATGGTGATCATGTAGTGATTGAACAGAATTACCTCGGTCACAATGTACTCGCCAATATAATAATGGAAACGGTAATTAACGGCAAAGTTCCAGACTTTAGCACCGCCGAGAAAATCACCATTGATGACTACACCGAGGAATATAGCAGAGTCAGACCAGGTAATATATCCTCAAAAATAAATAAATAAAAAAAATTGTGAAAGACAACAAACATTGATATTGCAACAGAAAAAAATCCCCTGGAAGTGTCCATATAAATGGTAACTATAGTACTAAATTCTAATGTAAAAGAAATATGAGCATACACATACACTACATTGTCTTTTTTCAGCGATGCGTGTTTCGTAGGAAGACATAAACACTGAATTAGTCAGATTGTTACTCAGGAATTCGCTCATTTGCATGAATTTGACAAGTAAGCAACGCACATAAAATAAATATTAGAGTTTCTAACGATGTCATTCATTCATTAGTCCAATTTTTGTCCTAACACTTTTTGTAACCACAATAAATTATGAAATATTTCGTGGATAACATGTATACACATATAACTATCATAAATACGTTACAAAAATGTTAAAGTTTCATTGAGACAGAGAGTGCCCACTTTGTTCTATATCAGGTGTGATCCGATCAACATCCGACCGCACGTTCCACGTGAACAGTATAGCCTACAAGTATACGTGGGACCAGGAAATTCATTTCGAGGAGTGCCCCTACGACCCCAGTAAGGAGGAACAGGACACCAATCGTCTCAGTGTAACCAGGAACTTCGTCCTCTACGATTCATTCGACAAGGTGGTCAGATTCGCCATGTCCAATAAAGTTTCTAAACGCACAGGTAAACGGAAGAAATATTTCGTTTTGAACTTACACTAAGATTATTTTCACGTGTTTCACGTGTCTTTCAGTTTGAACATATTTTCTTTCTATCATAACATATAATGTACCAAACTGACGTACGGATTGGGCTGGAAGATGCAACATCTTATTAAAGCCCTCTCCTACAGAATTAGAATTACATAGAAACGTACATGGCTTGGCGCATAATGTTCTGATCGTTTAAAATTTGACTGAAAACGTTTTGTTGCTCACGGCATCTATTAGCGCCTTTTTGGATTCCACGGATTCCTCTTCATCACCTTCTGTTCCATACTTTCTCGCTAGATAGTCCTTCTTCAGAAGAAACTCATTTAAGGGAACTAGGGTCTTGATTCCCCTTTCAAAGTCATACAGTGCCGTACATCCTATCTCGTTTATCAGATGGTTAGCAAGCTGTTCTAGTCCATTAAGGTTCATATTTATCACATCCTTTCTTTTCTCACGACACGCCGTTGGTAATACGTTCTGATACAAGTAGAAGCAGCTCTGTAGAAATACGGGTGCTTCGTCATCACGAAACGCTTTCAACAAAGTCCGCATGTCTTCAATGATAGCCATAACGCAGTCTGCGAATCTGTCTTTCACTTTACATTTGTGATCGTGTAAAATCACGAGCATTTTCATAGCCAGCTCCGAGAAGAATTCCGCGTCTTTAACAGTGTTGCGACTGTATCCCTGAACAAGAAATTTTATCATTTGATACACGCGTTTGTGTGTCTGGCTCATGTACGTCTTAAGATATCCTTTCTCCACGTGACCGAAATGCCAATGAAAATACTCGTCAGTATCTGCCATTGGTTGTAGCAGAAGCTTCCCTGTTGCTCGTAGCTCCTTGTGTGCCAGTTTGCCGACCGTCGAGTCCTCGTCTATAAACTCAAGGATATTGTCATATCGCACACACGGTGTTAAGACAACTGTGACAATCGTTTCTACGTTCCATGTAAACTTTAGCTCCACAGAAACACCATGCTTTGTGACGCCGTTTACTTCAAGCAAGTCAAGTCGTCCGTGCTTTCTATAAATAGTTGCACGTGACTTCAACTTAACATTTTCAACGGCCTTAGCAACTCTGTCAAAAAATGTACTCGCGAGACCTCTATCACTTCTCAACCAGTGTTTATCACCTGCCTCGTCCTCTACACAGTCTTCCCACCTCAAAGCGCAACTTTCCTTCAAATACACCTTCAGAAATTCGTCGTTGGATCGAATCTCACTCTTTATCTCCTGAATGTTATCACGTGATAAGTCATCTATAACAATACAGAAACCCAATTGGTCGATGTGGATGACGTCAAGATTTTCATAATATGTTCCCACCTTAATAATGTCTCTGTAGTTGACACGGAATCTCCGGTCAACAACTTCAGCCTCTGTGAATAAAAAATCTAAAAACTCCTCAGCAGCCACGCCAATGTCATTTCTCTCGTCGTGGCTCATTTTTAGCTTTAAAACTTTCTCCTGTATGTCCTCAAAGTACTTTGTCAGCCTTTCATACAACCATTCCTCAAAGGCCAACTTTGTTCGCTCATCAACATGTGTATCGTCTGCTGAGGTTTTGTTACTAGTATCACTGTTCGTAGTTTTCTTTTTATCGTTTGCTGGCTCAACAAATCTACGCGTATTAGACGCAGCACGTGCCGGTTTGTTATTTCTGTTAATTGTATTTTCTTTACTTTGAGAATCTGTATCCGGTGATTTACTTTCATTATTCCCCATTGCCTTTTCCTGATTTTAAACGGCCTTCAATAAAAATAAAACACTTAAGTTATGTATATATAATATCGTACATTACATACAAAGGCAACATGTGTAGAGAGTAACTGGCCCGTTACACCTGCTCTCTTGTCTTTCACTGGAACAATAAAAAAGGAAATAACGAGTTTGTAGTACAAATACATGCAGAAAGTTTATTCGTTTCTAAAAGATCACATTACTTGAATGTAATTAGATAGTAGTCATTGTTCATTATGCTAGGTGTTCGATACCTCATAGCTATTCTCTATCTCTTTTTTATAAATTTTATCTCTATTGGAAGCCTAACATTTTAGAGATTTCGAAACACAACGAAATCTACCTCTTAATACTTTGTGATATAGTTTAAGTATACTTTGAATATCGAAAAATCAAGTTAAGATAAAAAGTACGTATTAGGAAACAAACCTTATTTAAAACTTTAGTGCGTGTGTTTTATACCGTGATGTTTTTTTAACCACTAACTTGTCTTTCTGTCACGCTCATGTTAGCTTCTATATTCTAAGACACGCCCTGGTCTGTTTCAGGGACTGACCCCTGCGTGGAAGGTGTACGGAATTGTGATGAGAACGCTTACTGTATCCCACAGGACGGTTCGTACAAGTGTGAATGTAAGACTGGATTCTTCGGGGACGGCTACTCCTGCTCAGGTAACGTCTAGAAATTAATATGTCTTTAAAACTTTCAAATTTCGTTATCAGGGAAAAACTGTGTACTAGTATGTAGGGAGTTTTGTTACGACATGTACCATTTATTCACGGTATGATATTGACAGCAACTTTAAATTAATTGCATAAAACATAATTTCTTCTGTCGATTGTTTTAGTGTAGTCTACATATTTGATTTTCTGACTAGTTTCTCTGAGTGTAAGTATTCTATACGAGAAATATATATCGCAAATAACTTAAAAAACAACAACAACAAAATATAGAAAGGACTTTATCGATTTATGAGAATACCATTTAAGCCTATCTTTTTATAGAAATTATACGATTAAACTCACATTTATAAAGTTAGATGTTCTGTTATAATTATATATATATATAAAAAGGGTTAACGATTAGTACAAAACAGTGAGTAAACACATATTTTGTTAAAACGCTTTCAGAACACTTATTTTATACTTGTAGATGTGGATGAGTGTGACTTACCTCTGGATACATGTGATGAGAATGCTAGATGTTACAACACCCCGGGCTCTTTCCGGTGTCAGTGTGACCATGGTTTCAGAGGCGACGGCATCACTTGCATACGTATGTAACAATTCTACGTAAGCCGCATCATCTTCACGGCGACAAGCCATGTATCTACATGTGAAAATGTATTTATTACCGGGGTCATTGAAAAAACTGAATAGTTCAAGTTTTCTAGGCTAAACTCGAGTCATTATAATTTTACTTACGGCATCATAGGAATTTCACTCAAGACCATAAGCAGGTTTATAATCATAGATTTGTTAAATGTATGATTTACTGTACAGGATATGGAGAGGACGATATTTTTGAAGGCTCGGGAGGTTTGTATAAGTTTTTGGTGATGGTAGTTTTTAAACAGTTCAGCTTAGGGTATCGGTGTAGAAGTGTTTATAATTAAATAAAAAAAAATAAAATAACGACATAACACATGTACACAGAAAATGGGAAAATTTCAGAAAGAATTATTTATTCAGATTATTTGCTGAAAAAAGATGTTTTGTCATGTAATACTGAAGGTAGGTAGGTATGCAAGAAGTCGATATTTTGATCACACACTGTACATGTAGCTGTTAATCCACTCCTATTATTCTAACTACCAACCCACTGGTAAGGTATTCTATGACTAACCCTGTTTTATTCTAACACCCAATTCTTTGTTTTGTTCTTGTTTAATGCACAACTTATTTTCGTTTGTATAATTTAGTCAACTGCTTTTTGTAGGTTGTATTTACAATGATATTTATGACACTTTGAGACAAATATTTACAAATAAACAGCTTTTTCATACACGCAGAAAATAAAGTAAACAGCTTTAATGTGAAAAATTCGTTATCAAGAATTGTGTAATTTTGTAACAGGTGATGTAGCAAGGTGTGGAGATGAAGTGTGTGACGAACATGCCCGATGCGTGTACAATGATGTTGAACAGAGGCCCATGTGTGAGTGCAAGTCCGGATATAGCTTCGACGCCCAGCGAAGGTGTCGACCTATTGGTAAGTTACCTCCCTTTAATCACATTGACGACATTGCCTAGAGCTCTGTATTTTGAAACCAGTAATAAAAAAAAGATAAAAGACGATATATACAGCAATGTTCCGTTATTAAGACCAGCCTTAATATCGATTCCGTCTAAATAGCTGACCTTTTTGTTCTCAGTTGAAGGCTTTGGTTTTTTAATATTTCTCATTTCCCTGTAATTTTGTAAATGTTATGTCTTAATAACGGAACTTTACTTTATTGGTAAACATTAACAGAAAGAGGTTGACGTTCAGAAAAAGAAGCGAGAATATATTGTTTGCGATTGTGTATTTTAGCCTTTGCCTGTAACGAAGCAGACATATGTCACGAGAATGCGGAATGTATCTACAACGAATTTGAAGAAAGATACAGCTGTGAATGTACGGAAGGCTTCAGTGGGGACGGAATTTACTGCGAGTCTACCGGATTGGGTAATATCTTTTTAATAATTTCACAACCATTCGTTATTATATCAAGTATATAAGTTGAACTCAAGTTTAACTACTGATCTGACACTGTTATTTATACAAAAGTTATAAGGTAGAAAATTGTGTTGAAACATCCTTAACTGTTAAATAAGATGATTTTTAATGAAAGAAAATTGAAACTATATCTTACAGTGTTCCAAATTCTTCACTGTCGACAGTTGTCAGCATACACAGCTACTGATTTATCTGTCGGCCCTACTGACGTTGTATGACGTCACGACAATTTTGTAACGTGACATCAGATTATAAGCGCGTTTGAAACTGCATTTAACTGGAATTAACTTCGTCTGTTACAGGAGAGTGTAACTGTGACAGGAATGCAGATTGTCTGTTTGACTCGAACAGAATGGTTTACCGGTGTGTATGTAAGCCGGGCTACACCGGAAGTGGGGAGTACTGTACTGAAATCAGTAAGTGCAGGATTAAAGTACATATCTACCTCTGATTTTGATGCTGTCAAATTTCTTAGCGTCACCCTGATTCTTTCGACGAGTTGATAGTATTCTAAACAAATAGTATTCTAGTATTCTTATTTTCTTTCGTACATTATATTTATTATAGTTTTAAACAATCAACCAATCCATCCAATCTTTAGGTTTGTGTATAGCTAGAAACAATGAAGAGTCATGTATCATTCCTGTAAATATAAAGATCGGTTTTAGAATTTCATGTCGTCTATCAATCAGTGTTTAAGCTGACCAGTGAGACTAGTTTTAAGCAAACGAACCACACACAAATACAACATTGCTCAATTAGTATAATACATTTCCGCTTCTTTTCTTTCTGGTGTTTAATTTTTAGCTCGACTACAAACTAAGTCGAGGTTATCTACTCACCCTGGCGTCGACGTCGGCGATGTCACACCTTGGTTTAAGTTTTGCATGCAAGTTACTATCATATAATTATGTATCTCACTAACCAGCAATACTTACTGAATTAATACTTCACTAATGTCTTCGGGGGCATGAAACAAACAAGCAAGATTACTCTTGACAAAATCTTAGGCAAATTATGGCCCTTTTTTTACTTGGTTAAAGTTTTGCATACAGCATACTATCATGCTTATTTCTCAGCAATCGTTAATGGGATTGACTTGAAACTTCAAAAAATGTAAAGGGCCACCTGACGTCCAAGTAAGATACCTTTCGGAAGAATTTATTTCAAATTATAACATCTTATAAACTTAGAAAACGTTTCCCATAAAATTTACTATGATGCATATATTTTAGAAAGCAACTATGATTTTTGTTTAAATACTAAACTAGGGTCTTCAGGGACATCAAAAAGCCACATAACTCTTGACCAAATTTAATGCAAATCATGACCCTTTTTATTTACTTAGAAATTTTTATTAAATTTTATATTCAACTTAATATTGTGCATATTAGATATCGGCCTTATTATACCTTCTACAGCAAAGTTGTTGAAGTAATTAGCTTGTCTGTCTGTCTGTCCGTCTGTCTGTTTTTGGGCCATAAATTGCTCTCATTACCATCTATCTGCATGAAAACTTATACATGTCCTTCAACCCAATCAAGGATGATCCCTATTGATATTAGGGTCAAACCATCAAAGGTCAAGTCCACAATGACCGGAAATAAGGAAACTGTTTGGGGACAATAACTTGCCTTCTTTATCTCCTACCTGCATGAAGACTTACTCATGGACTTCAACCTCGTTAAGGATGATCCCTGGGTCAAACTGTTAAAGGTCAAGGTCACAGTTTATAGACCTAAGAAATCAGTTTCCTGATCATACCTTGCTTTCCTAATCGTCGTCCTACATGAAACTTACATCTGAACTTGCCCCATATCAAGGTTGATTCCTGTCGCTTTTGGGGTTAAAGGTCATTGTCACAGTGCTTAGACATTGTTTTTAATCACAATGTTACCTACAGGCTATATATCAGAAGCAGCTTTAAACTAATAATCTGCGACTAGTCGAGCGCTTTGTCTTACGGACAGCTCTTGTTATTTGTTTTGTTATAGTTCACTTTTTTTCTATTTTGTGTACAAAACATATACACATTGATAATTTTACAGCTCGTGGTGACTGTGACGACTGTCACCCAGACGCTAGCTGTGTCTACGACCAATCAGCTGCCAGATACCGTTGTCAGTGTTCTGCCGGGTACCAAGGTGACGGTCAGACATGCGTGCCGTATGACTGCCGGGATACAAACATTTGTGACGTCAATGCCAGGTGTGTGGCAGACAGCAACGGCTACTATGTGTGTGAATGTAACTCTGGATACAGAGGTAAGTATCAGATAATATTCAGTCAGAGTCTGTTTTTATAATGGACAGAAGAACCTGCAAAATGATAAAGGCTTTCTTGGATAAAGCTGTTGGTTTCATTTTAAGTTTTAAGCAAGTTCCAAGCTGCTGTAACTCTTCATCCTCTACTTTCTCGTAGAAACCATACACATTCTTACAACCAGGTCGAAAAAGTCGGTTCCAACCCTGGGCCCTGTTTAATGAAGTGTCTGCATTGATGCGGCTCGAATTCTTTCGAAACTTGGACCCAAAGTAATTTATATTGGACTTTTTTAGTTGAAAAAGGAAATTGTTGTAAGTAAAAATGGATTCCATCCTTGATGGATTCCATGGATTCTACACTTTATCGCGATAAAAGACTATTTACTAAAAGCTCAGTTAAATATTTACAGGCGACGGACGTCGTTGTGACCCCGAAGGATGTAACGTGCTCAACAACTGTGACGTCAATGCCCAGTGCTTACCTGACCCACGTGACACAAGCCGTTATCTGTGCAGATGTAACCCCGGTTACTCTGGAGATGGTCAAGTTTGCATTAGAAGGGGTAAGTTGTGTGAAATTAATACAGGAAACAAATACTTCAAGGTGCATAGGTAAACTTTAAATCATATATAAAAAAAACAATAATTACATGTAGTTTAAACTTTACTCTTGATTTGTCTATATATTTCAGCTGCCAAAAAGATTTTTTTTTTTTTCAGGAAAAAAAAACTTTTTCATCTGTAACCATGTTTATAAAAGCAAATCATTTTGTTTTGTAATATATGGTGGCTGATTTGTGCCATTCGTGTTTTCGCCCCGCGACCCCGCCAAGCGAAAAGTCGAGAATTAACAAGTTAAAATGGCGGGGGCGCGGAGCGAAAACACGCTAATAAGCGGGGGCGCGGGGCGAAAAGTCGAGATTTAATTGTAAAACGGCGGGGCCGCGAAGCGAAATATTTATTATTATAGGGCGCTAATTAGCGTGCTGTTGTTCGCGCCCCCGCCAAATTATTCTTTAAAAACTCGACTTTTCGCTCCGCGCCCCCGCTAATTAGCGTGTTTTCGCCCCGCGCCCCCGCCGTTTTATTTCTTAGATCTCGCTCCGCGACCCCGCGGGGCGAAGTTTTATTTCTTAAATTTCGCTCCGCGACCCCGCTAATTAGCGTGTTTTCGCCCCGCGCCCCCGCCGTTTTATTTCTTAAATCTCGCTCCGCGACCCCGCGGGGCGAAGTTTTATTTCTTAAATCTCGCTCCGCGACCCCGCGGGGCGAAGTTTTATTTCTTAAATTTCGCCCCGCGCCCCCGCTAATTAGCGTGTTTTCGCCCCGCGCCCCCGCCGTTTTATTTCTTAAATCTCGCTCCGCGACCCCGCGGGGCGAAGTTTTATTTCTTAAATCTCGCCCCGCGCCCCCGCTAATTAGCGTGTTGTTCTAAACATTGCCATGAACATATTCATAGGACAAAAGAAATCAAATAGCTTTAAATTTAATCTTCTAAAAAAGTCCTTAAAATTTTTAGAAAGGTCCTTGAAGAGTCCTTAAATTTTGAAGAATGTGGAACAGTTGGAACCCTGTTTATTAGTAGATACTGTTACTATAATGAATGTATTTAACAGTTAGTATTAACACTAATTCATTCATGAACGAGGATTTTTATATATTTTTTGATATATGTTGTAATCAAGTGGTTAACCATACTAAGTGAAATTATATATATGTACATAATTATGCAAATAGAACAATTTTCAAACATCGAAGAATATGTAAAATATGTACCGCAAATATTTGTGCATGTTATATGTAATCATTAAAGTATATGCATTCATTTCTTATTGTAAAATTTGACTTAAACTTTATAGAAAATAAATTTCTAATTACCTCCCTTTATTTACATGTTAAATGTTAAATTCGGTAAAATCTTTATAAATAATGCTTTTTGGAACCTACAATATTGATAAATCTTAATTTGAGCATCATATTTATGATTTAAAACCGTAAAAAAATTGTGTTAAAGGATCTTTAAAGCTAAAATTGTTAAAATTAGTTCTCACTTGGCTAAAAATTCCTCATAATTGAGGAGATTATAGGTTTATATGATTTAATTATTTTGAAATAAGACTATCTTATTAATTGAAACTGATGTTACTTAAAATATGTAAATTCACTAAAAAACAAACTGCGCATGCCCGACAAAAAACCGGAAGACGAAAAATAAAGAAATAAAACTTCGCCCCGCGGGGTCGCGGGACGAGATTTAAGAAATAAAACGGCGCGGGCGCGGGGCGAAAACACGCTAATTAGCGGGGGCGCGGGGCGAGATTTAAGAAATAAAACTTCGCCCCGCGGGGGCGCCGAGCGAGATTTAAGAAATAAAACGGCGGGGACGCGGAGCGAAAACACGCTAATTATCGGGGGCGCCAAACGAAGTTTAATAAATGTATAAAACGGCGGGGCCGCGGAGCGAAAACACGCTAATTAGCGGGGGCGCAGGGCGAAAACACGAGAGTTTAACTACAAAAACGGCGGGGGCACGGAGCGAAAACACGCTATTTAGCGGGGGCGCGGAGCGAAAAGTCGAGGTTTTTAAGAATAATTTGGCGGGGGCGCGGACAACAGCACGCTAATTAGCGCCCTATAACAATAAATATTTCGCTTCGCGACCCCGCCGTTTTACAATTAAATCTCGACTTTTCGCCCCGCGCCCCCGCTAATTAGCGTGTTTTCGCTCCGCGCCCCCGCCATTTTAACTTGTTAATTCTCGACTTTTCGCTTGGCGGGGTCGCGGGGCGAAAACGCGAAATGGCACAAATCAGCCACCATAGTAATAAGTTTAAGAAAACGAAAATTCTTAGAAAAATGAATCAAAAGTCGTAGAATAGAAAATTTCAACACTTAGCGCAGAATTAGTATGAACCCTTTAATAATTAACATATCGTGTTGTAATTTCTGATCATATTACAGTGATTCCCTGTAACGAGGTCGATAATTGTTCCGAATTCGCCGAGTGTTTGTACTCGCCTGTTACCCAGGGATATAGCTGTAGATGTAACCGAGGGTACGAGGGTGACGGATTCACGTGCAGACCACGTGGTAAGTTACGGTATTTAATCATAAGTCACTCTTAAAGAAATCAGTAAAATAGATTTACTAGACCATATTTACTAGATACCAATAAGATACTATTTTAGTAGTTAGTGAGGGGTAGGGGTAGAGGGGAGGGATCTGTTTATATTTTATTTGAAATGTATGTAAATATTATTACCTGTCACATTTATTTATTTGAAGACTTTTTGGCTTTCTGGTAAAGACATTCTTTTTCTTGCTTAATTGACCGATAACCCTGTTTGTAAAATTTGCACCATTCGTTAATAAAGATATTTGATATCATTCAAAGATAATGTCATGTGTTTTTCTTGAGGAAGCAGGAGTTTAATGCAGACGTACACGTGCAATATCTAAATGTGCAGGTAGCAGACTTCTTCCTATCGGTATGAACGTGCATGGCAAATACGAGACATATCAGGGTAAAG
This sequence comes from Cyclina sinensis, assembly GCA_012932295.1. Taxonomy (NCBI): domain Eukaryota; kingdom Metazoa; phylum Mollusca; class Bivalvia; order Venerida; family Veneridae; genus Cyclina; species Cyclina sinensis. The sequence continues at coordinate 3,906,259 of JAAONU010000011.1, forward strand.
GAATATTGGTCACTGATGCAAGTCGAAAATTTTGTATTCATTTTAGTTTAAAGCAGTTTTTTTTTGTATTTCTTTATAGGTTTTTTTTTCAGCCAGAACGGTGGAATTTGAAAATGGTCAATAGAAAAAGCGTGAAGTTGTACTTGTTTGGATCTAAAAAGAAAAATATTTTATTCTCTAGGCGTTGACTGTCGCAGAGACCCAAGGCTATGTGATCCTGATGCGTCTTGCCATCTCAATGTTGACACGTTCGTCTGTATGTGTAACCGAGGTTTCCGTGGTGACGGAACAAACTGCCAGCGTACGTATGGTGTTTTTAAATCAGATTTCTCTTTTGGAAAAGATAACAAACAATGATAATTTTATTAGGATAAAGTTCTAATAGTTTCTGTCTCTCTGATTTATTTTAGTTATAACAGATTTTCCACCAGTTTGGATGTAATAAAGATATGTATGGCAGGCTACACAGTTTAAACCATGTAAATGTATTTGCTTGTTTCAGCTGTGAGAGATGAAATGACTTACCTGTTGTTTTCACGTGGTTATTCTATCCACAAAGTTGCCTATGAACAGAACGGCGACGACTCCGATGGTTCTAGAGTGTTATATGTACCAGGTAATTGTTCTACCACAAAATTAGTTACGATTTTACAAAGCAGAAAAAGTTATACAGTTTTACTATAAATCATTTAAAGGTATGCAAATCTGTATTTTGAATTTCGTCACGCTTTTACAGGCTTTAGCATTCAGATACCATTATCACAGTTTTATTAGTTCAGCAAAACTTCTCGTATGTATGTCAAGATATGAGTTTTGATTTCTTTAATACGGCAGTCACACATTGAATATCATAAGAGGTTTTAGTTAAAATTGCATATTTGTTGTCTAGAAGTCACTTCATATTGTGATAGGATAAAAGATTGCATTCTAGACTGCTATATAGACACGAGTTGGAGAGTTTAGTTTGACCTTTTGTCTGTTTCGTTCCAGGCGAGCTCGCTATTGGTGTGGCGGCGGATTGTGCTGACCAAACCTTCTACTGGACAGATGTATCAGGCGGCCGCATTTCCAGGGCAAATCTACAAGGATTCGACAAAGAACTTGTCTCCAGTGGTATAACTATACTATAAATCCTTTATTGTTGTAGTGTAAAATAAATGTGTGTACATGCAGTTGCCAGTGGAAATGCCTGAGTAAATGAAATAAACTTGAAATTAAAAAGTGTAACTAGTTTAGACGTTTTTGTTTTAAATCAATCTGGAAACTAGTCATTGCAGCTTATATAAAGTCCAAGTCGATGACCTTCCTGATTTCAAACCATTACTTGCACTGAGTGTAAAATGCGGAAATTCACTGGAGAGTACATTGAAAATGAAAACACAAACACCAAAACTACACGAATCATTAATTTTCTGTAAAATCAAGAAAACATAATCACTTCGGCTCAGTTTAAAAATAATCGCAGTTAGTATACACCGCTAGTGAAAAATTTCTCTACGATTCTTTGCTAAAAGAATGAAGATAGATAACTGTGTATATGGGTCTTTGCTATCAGCAGTAATGTTTCTAATACTGTGTTGCAGATTTCAGCTCTCCGGAAGGTATTGCTATTGATTGGCTGGCCAGGAACATCTACGTCACCGACTCTGGCCTTGACATTATTGCAGTGGTCAACATTAACGGTACATACAGAAAGACGCTGATATCTGAGAACTTGGTCAATCCAAGGGCCATCATCCTTGATCCACAAAGAGGGTAGGTAACTTTACAAACATTTCTTTCTCCTACACTTTCTCTTACGAGTTCTGAAATCAGTAAAACATAGGCACTAGATTTTATGGATGGATTGCCATGCCTCTGAACACATAAAGGTGAATTGACCTTTTCTTTAACTCACACATGCTGAACAAAAGATCTTGTGCTTGACTGCTAAGTACATCCGCTGTTGTGCTGTTGTTTTCTGTTTTGATTTCTCTGTTGATCTTACAACGAACTGCATACAATTAAAAACTTAAGAATTTTTCAGGGTCATGTACTGGACCGATTGGTATCGTGACAATCCGACAATAGAACGTGCCAACATGGACGGTACTGATCGCGAGGTGTTTGTGGATACTGACCTTGGACTGCCTAATGGTCTTACCATTGACTACTACACACAGCAAATCTGCTGGGGAGATGCCGGCGTCAACAGGATAGAGTGTATACGCTCCGACGGCGCTGGTCGTCGGGTGATCACAGAAGACGCGCCGTACCCGTTTGACATTACATTCTATGGCAGCACCATTTACTGGAGTGACTGGACCATGTAAGTACAGTCAACAAATTGAGATATTAAAACTGATTGCTCGTTAATATGTGTCTTTCATAAATAATTTTAGTACTCGGATCATTAATAATTATAAACCAGTCGCTGACGGCAAAATGACTCATTAAGTCATAGTTAACATGAAAATAATAACATGAACAGAAAACTAACGGTTAGACTGTTTTAATGACAGAAATGGCGTGCCGAGTATCGACCGTGATGGAGGAGAAAGGGGGGAGCCATTGACACTTCCTGTTGGCGGTAATGGCCGACTGTATGGTATTGCTGCAGTAGGCGAATATTGTCCAAGAGGTAAAATTGTTCATGTCAGTAAATATACAAACAAATTCGAGTTAAAGACACATTTCTTGGTAAAACTTGCATTCATATACAACACATAAGGAAATTATCAGTTATTTTTCTGTATTGTTTTTTTTATATCACGGCAGGCTTTTTATTACGTGGCAAACGTTGTTTCCAATTACAAACACGTGATATAATGTCAAACTTCTTATGCAAACTTCTGTGTATTTCTTGCTTATATTTACTGTCATTTTCTGAACATGTTTTTAATGTAAAGTTGATCAAATTGCGGTCTTCTATATCACTTTTATCTGATTAATGGAATTTTCTTGGTGGATGTTTTTTTTTTTAGTTTGGGCAAAACGAATATGGCTACGGTTAATACTTCATTTTATGGCTGTTTCAGTCATTTGATAAAAAAAACTTTACACAGGTTTACATTTCAAATAAGCCTTTATTCCTTTCGATCGATAAAATCATGGTTAATACGTTCGCCAGAGGCATGTTTAATAATAATAACATTTTTTTGGCCTCTTTGATTAAATTTTTTTATCGTATATGTTATCTCATGACAGATCATGCGTACCTTCGTACTATTTGCAGGTTAGAATTTTCTTATAATTCTCTGTTTACCGTGCATATTTGTTTTGAAAACTGTTCGTGTGACACCTAGTCTGTGCTTCGTATCCTCCCAAAGCAGACGAACTCACCTTAACAGTGATGGGCGAGTATCGGCAGTCTGGATATCTTCTTAAATCTATTTCCCTTTTAAAGTTTTGTGAACGTCGATGAATGTCATAACTAATAAGCTGTGCTTTCATTTTCAGTCACAAACGCTTGTATGCGACAGAATGGCGGATGTAGATATTTGTGTTTACCTACTCCTAATGGCGGCAGAACCTGCGCATGCCCAGATGATGTCGATGACATCACATGCTCTGAAATTGGAATCATTACAAAGAAATAAAATGATCATTCATGCTACATGTTTAAAAATCTCATTGAATTTATCCACTAGAACTGTTAGTGTAAATCTGCTGATACTTGTGACTGCACCATTATAGAAATCACTGCCGGACTACTTTTTTTAAGTATGTCGGTGTTGAAGCACAAAACCAGGCGTACTCAGTGCAATAAAGTATGTGTGTCTCGTGTAACCCTCATGCATGTGCATTTTTTTCAATTATTTTCATTTTTATGAAAATCTATGTCAGTATCACGCATACTCATATCTTGTATCGTTTAGATTTTTACTGTTTTACTGTCCTGAAAATGGTTGAGATTTTATACTAATTGGTGAAAATTTTCAGGTTTTTTTTTTTTTCTCCAAAATTTGAATGCTATTTTTGAAATGTTAATGACTGAAGTGTTTTTAAAGAAATTCCTGTTATTGCCAGAAACCGTATATTTTACCTGTTTTAGTCTGTGTTCAGTTACTTAAATGCTAAAGGACTTTTATCTATATGTGTTGTTTTTAACTAATTACATCAGGTTTTGCTTCAAGATACAGATATCCACAATATTGTATATAAAGATGTAGTGTGGTTGATGATTGCCAATTTTAGCTGTTATTTAAAATGGGCAGTGTGTAAATCGGCGAGTATTTTATTGATAAATAGAGATTTTAAACAAGAATTCTCACTGTTTATTTGACATATGCTTTTGTAAGCGTGTATTTTGCCAATATATTGTGTATTTCGCGATGTTCTAAGTGTTGTAATTTATTAATAATATTCTATATGTAACATCTCAAGTTAACCCTATACACGATGTAACAGACAGTAAGGAAGAACCGTGTTTCATTTTCAAATTCTTGCAAACAACACCGTTGCCAAGAAAAACAGATAACTTACAACGATTTATGTTAAATTTTATAATAAAATTGTAGGGAATACATTTCTGCGTACGTTTTTTCTGTCTTTTTGTGTTTATTAATCGCGATACCGGTTGAAAATATGACCGACGCCCCAAGAAAAGTTTTGTTATTTAAGGCTTATGGGGATAGTGCAAAATTCATAAAGTGTATTATTTTAGAGACTTTCCTGGTGCTTTTACAAGCGAAGTGTATTTAACTTATACATGGGAACTCGGGTTGATGTTTCACCCGAAAGACAGTTGTGTTAGAGGAGGAGCGGAGGGACCGAACTCGCGACCCCTAGATTAAAAGTCTAGCGCGTTACCACTGAGCCACTGATCCATTTTTAGTTTGTAGTCGTCTGAGTTTATGTATTTCTGACGTCTGAATACCGATGTTTTTTTGTGCCTCGAAGCTACTTGTACAGAAAACCTTGAAAACCCCAACCATATGCTAAGTTTGAACCATTTAAAATTTTCAACGGGCCTTCCAGTGGATACTCAAGTGGTTTCTCTTTTGTTCTCACACTTGTTCTTTATTCTACGTACGAGCATTTATAGTCACGTAAGAGCTTAACCATAGCTTCAGTAAGAAACTTCGAACTTCTCACGTCACTGCATGAAGTTTATGTCTTGGTAGAATTAATCCTCGGGATACTGATGCCAACTTACTGAGGTCAAGCCAAGACGCAGGATATCATCAGAGTAACTTGCAACATTGTGTGACTGTCTAGAGTATTATAAATACTTCTTGGGCATATTCTGTACTAGAGACGGTGAGACCCATATAATTTATGGAACTTTTTTCTATATTCAGTTAAAATGTATGCATTCCACTATGTTAAAAGTCAGTTTAAATGATACATGTATCTTCATGAATTCAATACGGTAGTGTCAGTAGGCATGCGTTTTACTTAAGTATTGACGCCAATGTTGTCGTCACATAACAACGTCGTTGCATAACAACGACGTCAATAAATTATGACAGTAGCGTTTTTCATATCTTCAAGAAATGTAACCACTACAATACTTATTTTGAGGGAATAATGAATAAAAAAACTGGCTAAATGAGTCAATACGCGATAAACCGACGGAAGCTCAAAATGGCGCAATGCTTTGTACCCGGCGATTGTCATGTATGTCGACAAAGGGGCGTCAAAGTTAGGAAGCTGTCCTGTAACAGACACAACTACTGCATGATGTGTGCAGAATTTATGCCAAGACTTGTCAGAGGAGACTTCCGATGCGAGGTGATAATATTATACAATTTTCCATTAACGTAACACATCTACTACATGTATAAGGAAACTATACACATTATTTCAGAGTCTGATTTCTTTTAGGTATGTATATATACAGAAAATGCATACAGTGCAAAACTGATGTAATGCACATCGTTCATGTCCACAACACGACGGTGTTTACGATGCAACACAGTTTTCATTGGTGAATCAATAAATTGCAACGATAATATTCTGATTACAAAATGTTAGACACGATTATCTCTCGAAACTCCGCGAGACTGTATATTTGTTCTAACAAAAGGTATGTATATACGTAGGTACTTTAACTAAGTACTAGCAATTAATTATTGATACAACTTTAACAAATGTTTCAAGCTGTACGAACTTTGAATTTCCATATTTTCATTATCATTTAGAAATGTACGAAGGAAAGAAACCAATATCAAAACAGGAACAAAGAAGATTGTTTCTTAGCAACACGTACAGATGGTAGAACCATACGCAACAAGCCTTTAGAGAAATGTCCGTATGAGTTTGATACGGACGGTAAGTTATAGGGACGAAATATCTTTTAAATTCAATAAAATCTTTTCCTGGCTGATAGTCAAACTCTTTTACATTTGTGATTCAATAATCGATTTACTAAGGCATTCACCTAGGGTATAGTTACAGCTAGGGGTCGTTTGGCATGAACCTTTTAAACTTAAATATCTTATATAGTTACTTCATTCGTTACATATGCAACTTATCTCGTTTACTTCTGACGGCAGCTTGGAGAGTAACCCCAAATTCATTGGTATAAAACAGTTTAATCTCACAGAAATCGCAATCTTCTTGAAAGTGTGGTCTTTATTTTATTTTCCCCTTTTTTATTTGAACTTTATTTAAAGCATAGCTTAATAAACTCATTTTACTACGCGTCTGTGTTAATAATCATTCATTAATGTTATATTTGAAGATTCCGACGACGATAATGACTTGGAAGGTAACAACCAGGAGTGGGACCATCTCCTTGAATCACTCACCAAACCAGCCACTCCAGTTAAAACCCCACCTTCTCAAGAAGACTCATCCAAGTATTATCCAAAGCTTATTCCCAGAAAGGCGTCATATTTGCACCTGACTTTACCGTCTGCTCATGATGACGTCACAGAGAGGAGGAAGTTGCCAAACACAAATCTGATCTGTAATACTGTTACCCAGCTTCTTAACTCAGGGACAAAGCTTCCAGGCTTATGTGCCAAGTCGTCGAGTTTTAGTTCATCCGACAGTCAGTCGAACTCGCCAGCTTCAAGCCGAGAAAGACTAATTGTTGGTAACTACGGTTTTACCGGGCACGCTGACCAAGCCAGTTTCACTAGCACGTTCCAAACGGACCCTTCTGAGATAGAACGCAACACGTCACCGTGCAAGGGTATGTTTTTATGTCGAGTACTAAATAATAATAATGATAAAAAACTTTTAAAATGTCTAAATTTTGGGGTTTCCAAAGATTTATGTAGATTTTTTTTCTTTTTTTTTTCTTTTTGAATCAAAAATCTTCGTTTTTGCTAAAAGTTCTATTAAAGCCAGCAAACTCTAGATTCTGGTGTAGAATTCCAGTTTCATGAAAATATTTAAATATTTACTCAAGTGAGTTTGTTATTTGAACTACAAATTATTATTTTACAATCATGCTTATACTTTATCTTCATGAGGTTTTAGGATTAAATATATGTGTCTGTCTGTCTGTCTGTCTGTCTTATTACAGACTTATTTCCTCACATTTGCACATGAGGTTTCCAGTATTTTTTTTACCAAAGTAATAAAAGGGTAGCAAAATCAGTTTAATAACTGTATATATTTAAAAACAGTATTTTCGTGAAATTGGCACTGTGCTCAAGGGTGTTATTTGGCGTATATTTGTTTATTGATGTATAATTTTATTAAGTGTGACCAGTTAAAAAACTTTTCTGTGGAGACGAAACAAGAAACAGCTACTGTTTGTGTTCGTGAAACCAAAAAAAAAATCATGTTTCCATACCAAAAATATAGAGAATACATGTTTGGTGCCGAGAGGGAGAAGGTTTATCCGGTGAGCGAGAAAGCGTATCTTGGCGTCCTTCAGCGAGCTAAGATTCGCTTCCGCAGCAAATCGGATAAACTTTCTTCATCTAGACATCAACCATGAATTCGGTTTATCCTGCTTTGAGCTGGGTTTAATGTATTTATCTGTTATTATTTTATCTTAAAAGCATCTAGAGCTTTCAGGTGTGCCGCATTATCGCTCTAGCTGACATATGTACTTTTCCGCCATAGAAAAAAGTTCCTGAAATTCATTAAGAAATCAAAATATTTTCAACAATTACATGACTTTAATTTCACAAAACATTGATTTGTGCATTTTTTGAGTATATATCTTATCAACAATTAACAGATTAACGGAGTCCGTAAAATGGTTTATAATACTACACGATATTTGATCATGTGACGCACTGACTTTAACCGACAGTATTTATCCGGCACCTTTCAAGCATGATAGCAGGATAAAAACTATAATATTGTACATGTATGTATGAAACGTCAGTGCAGAGTGGCATCTTATTAACATGTATAACCTACTGTTGCAGGGGTGAGACCAAGAAGCAACCAGAGCTGGTATGAAGAGACCACGGACCGAGCCAAGTCTCCGCTGTCAGAGAGCGAAGAACTGTTAGAAATGATAGGGGAAATACATGGACCGGAGTTCGATACCAGTTCGAGTTCCAGGTCCGGTTCCAACAGCTCAAAAACTTCGCTTGACACAGACAGATCTTATGACGATTTTTGGGACTCAAAAATTGGATAAATTGTTTATAAAATGTTAACGATCAAATGACTTCGGGTTTCATTTGATAAGTCTTATTATAATACCACATATAGATTTGACGACATCTGATTGGTTAAGACAAGCCGTAAATACCGTAAGGAAAACCCGAATTTAACATAGGAGCGGATCAGTATTACAGTGGTAACGCGCTGGACTGTCAAGCAGGGGTCCCGAGATCGATCCCCCGCTCCTCCACTAACATTACTAATTTTCTTTCGGATGAGACGTTAAACCGAGGTCCCATGTAAAGCTCGCTTTTCTTTCAAAATTAAACGTATTTCCAATAAAAACGGATGTATAGCTATGACCTTAAAGTCAAGTCAAGGAGGAAAATGCATCTGTGTGTCAACTGATACATGGAAATGCAAAAGGAAAGCTGGGAAGATATATATCAAAATTAAATTTTATGTCACTGTTAGGATGTTGAAAATATACCTTTTCATCCCTCCGTGAATTAAAACCAAATAAACAGAATGTAAGCCACTTTTAGTACGAGCTTTTGAAAATATAACAACTATCATTTTAAAACCTCACCAGGCTTAATGGCAATATATAATTAGGCAAATATTCACACATTGTTTTCTGTTTTTCCATGTCTGTCCATAAAAACAACAGCAACTTTGTATGCAATCATTCACAAACTAAAAACTGATAGCTGAAGACATCACACAAAAAGCAAAAACAATAGTGAAAAAGTATGAACTGTAATTGAAAACACGGTATCACAGTACTTCATTAGGGAATGATGTTAGATTAAATTAAGCAAAATACAAAAACAATACAAAAATCTTTATTACGCATAAAACATTATTCAATGTTTATAGCATACAACAAATCACGAAGACTGATAGCTTTGCAAGAAGAGTTGACGTATTTAGAAAGTGAATAAATAATTTCAGAGGAACAAGATAAATGTTCGACGGCGAAAATACAAACGATGTTTTTATGTTTATTAAAATATATAAATAAATACAATCATTTCGGACTTCATGACGTAACTTGTGCTAAAATACTTTTCAGTTCTGATATTTCTGTTGAAAAAAAAAATGATACGAGTACGAAAACCATTTATTTTTTCACGAACTTTTCACATGTTCAACTTAGGAAATGCTTCTTGATATGTATTGAATATTATGGAGCTTCAAATTATCTTCGACATTTTTTATTGCTATATTGTGTGTGTGTGTTTTTGTTTTTGTTTGTTTTGTTTTTGTTTTTTGAGAAATTAATAATTAAAAGCAATGCTACCCAATCAACATTTATTTACAATGTGTGAAGGTTTTACAACTTTGAAAAACGATTTGAAACGAGCAAATTTAAACGTAAATCGAATAAAAAACGGATGTTTTAAAACCAAACAAAGCGAGTTTCAAAGACCTTTAGGGAAAAGATAAGTAAAAGAGACATACCCTAAAATTTAAAGGGCATCATTTTCTTTAAATTCATGTAAATGTCAATGAAAATGAATGAATTATTTTCCGGCAAAATAGAATCTAAATGCAGCAGATTGACTAATACAAGTCTTTCTACAGAGGGTTGTTAGTGTACCATTGTTTTTTCTGGGGATAGTCATTTATTCCGAAGAAAGAATAATGAAAATGTGATCTTCTTTAAATAATCAAGTATTTATATAGTAAACTAGCCTATAAAATAGATACGAGGTACTAGTAAATAATTGATTTATTGTCGGGCATGTTTCTTTGAAACAAATTAATTGGTTTAGTTTAAACTTATTCATTTTACACCGGAAAGAAACTTTGGGAAGAAAGTTCTTGCAACTTACATTAATCCCTCTCGATGACTGCTTCCTGGGTTCAAACTAGTTCTCGAGCCGAAAGTGAGGAATGTGGAATGCCACTAGAGACTCTCATCCCTAGAGGGGTTCGAACCAAACTCCTCGCACCGGTAACGTCACGCTTTGCTACTTTAACCACTGCCACCACGTGACGATAGGTTATTATATGACCAAAACAGTCTATTTTTACGAAATATTCTTTTTTTTACATTTATTTTTTACCTTTTTGTACATTAAGCATAACAATTAAATGAATGAAAACTAAAGTGAAAGAAAGTATGAACATTTAAAATTAAAAGTGAAAAAAATATACTCGGCTCTGTAACGACCGAATTTACTTGTGGTGGCAGTGGTTTCTGTACTGATCAGGGGAAGTAACCGCTGCGGGGAGTTTGGGGTTCGAACCACCAACCTCCGGATCGGGAGTCCGGCGCTCTAATACCTCGACCATTACAAATATTCTTTAGGATGGAGGTAATACATTATGAATCTGATAGCTTCACTTCTTAGTTGAGAAATCCGTCAGAAACAAAGCTGTGTAATAACATATTAAAAGTAGATTTGAATTTCGGTGTCGATTCTAACGTCATTTTTTCAAGGTCATACCAGACAGGCAGTTTATTTGACTATTATTCCTGGTAAAAATCCGTATCAAACTACCTTGTTATGAGATTTCCAACTTTGACACATAACGAATCCTGTTTGATAGCGGTGCTTGATCTGACGTAAAAAAGCAAAAATGTTTTCTATTAGTTTTTTTTCAAGTTTTATATCACCGCCTGATAAGGTTGATTTAGGGTATATCCTAGCGTAAATCAACCAATTTCGAACAGATGATTAGGGGTTTTCTACAGTTTGAGATGTTTTTTTCCATTTAGGTAAACGGTACACATTTAGGGGAGGAAATCGTAAAACTCACACTCACTATCATTTTTAATAACCAATTAATTTTAAACTATATAATCTTGACACTTAAGCAGACGACAGTTGTCACTTCTCAGACGAGTCTTGTCATTCAAAGATTGTTTTAACCAATAGATGGCCTTGATCACTTTGATTTCCGGGTCACACACCCGTTATTTACCCGCCATTACATAATGACGGATCATTAGATTTTAGTATATAAATCGGAAATCTTTCGAATCAGTCATTAACTTTCTGGATTCATCCAGTAGTAAGTATAATTTATTTATTTCATGCTTACCTTATAAAACAAGTGAATTTATTTATCATTTCAGTATCAAAATACATGTTTGGATTTAGAATTTTAACTTAAATTAATTTACTTCAAGTACTTATTTATAAACAAATCTCTAATAAAATGGTTAACTTATCTTAAATAGGAGACTTTTTTCGTTGCATATCAGGCTAAAAGATTCTAAGATACTTTAAAGATAAGTACGCAAATGACGTAGGCGTTCATGGATTCACCTTATTTCAAATAAAAAAGAGAGCAATGAAAGTCTTGTGCGATACATATTTGTAAGACTGTCGGACTTTGGTGTTATACAATGCAGTCCGCACAGCTTTTTATAATGAACTTCTTAAACTTATCAATGAATTACTAAAATTTAAATTAACATACATTCAATTCAGCTTCTATCGCAAGACGTCGACTGAGTATTAATTTAAGCTTGTTATTACTTTTTTAAGGCCTCTTTTCTACTTTTCTTCCAGAGAAACTATGAAAATACTAGCAGTAACTTTCGTGGCTGTGGCTGTGGCCAGCCTGGCCCAGGCAGACGAATCCTTTAACAATTTCAACAATGATGGATTCGGTACCGGTTTGGGTCTGAGTCAAGGTTTAGGGCACGGGATTGGTCACGGAATCGGAGGTGGCGTCGGAATCGGAGGAGGCTACGGAATCGGAGGTGGCGTCGGAATCGGAGGAGGCTACGGAATCGGAGGTGGCTATGGAATCGGTGGTGGCTCCGGAATCGGTGGTGGCTTCGGAATCGGTGGTGGCCACGGTGGTATATCGAAAGGTTACGGCAGCAGCTACGGAATCGGGGGCAGTTACGGAATGGGTGGTGGCTATGGAATCGGAGGTGGCCCTGGAATAGGTGGTGGCCACGGTGGTTTCTCGAAAGGTTACGGCAGCAGCTTCGGAATCGGGGGAAGTTACGGAATGGGAGGTGGATACGGGGGTATCTCTAAAGGTTATGGCGGCGGATACGGTTATGGCAGCAAATTTATCAAACCAATGAGTAAGTTTTTTAACTTGGGCAACCCTTTCATCTTTCTGCAGTTTTAATATACTGTTGCATATGTAAAGAATAGCAGTATTTATTTATAATTCCTTAAAAGCTAGTTATTATTCTGTTTTAATGTATGAATTTTCTGCAAACTTCTGTAACTTGCCAGGAAACATCCATTACTTTTATGACACTCGACCAATTTCTAAAAAACCCATTCTTATGGCGTATCTATCCCTGAACATTTAAAAATTAAAATGCCTCGTTTTAAAGAGAAATCAAGTGTATTATTCGAATGATACAATAATTAGAAAAAAAATCATCTGTGCCGCTTTCTTTTCAGTTAAACCCGTCATTCCCGTGCCAGTGGTACCAGTTGTAAAAGTACCCCCACCTAAGCCAGTTATTCCAGTTGTACCCGTTATCAAGGTTCCACAACCTAAACCAGTGATCCCTGTACCTGTTGTACCAGTTGTGAAGGTACCACAACCTAAACCAGTGATCCCAGTGCCAGTTGTGCCCGTTGTACCAGTACCAAAACCTAAACCCATCATTCCCGTGGTCCCTGTCATGAAAGTTCCAACTCTGCCAATCAAACATAAGGGTAAGTCACTTGAGTTATAGTTTGGAGATAGCACATACACACGAAAGGTATGATTCTGCGGACAAAAATACCAAAATATTGTCTGAGGAATGAAATACTCGATGTATGGAGCTTCACTACGATCTCCGACGTTACACATTTGATGTCGGTTAAGCTGGTTTTGTCTTAAAGTTTCCCTGCTCATAGATTGCGTGTTTAAACGAAATATAGACAGCATCGTGTTAATTGATCAATAAAAGATGAACTCGGGAATTTACAAATGTATTTGTTTTAACAACATTTATAAAGTTTTCAATCAATCCTAATGCAGAACCATGCATGTCTTACAGGTTATGGTTATGGTGGATATGGTGGATACAGCAGTAAAGGTTTTGGTGGAATCGGGGCAATTGGCGGTGGATACAGCAGTAAGGGTTTCGGTGGAATCGGGGCGATTGGCGGTGGATTCGGAGGTAAAAGTGGTGGATTCGGCGGTATAAGCGGTGGATTCGGATATGATGATGATTTCTACGGCTTCCATGGAAGATACAGCAAAGGATCTTCTCTAGGAGGACTACACGGTGGTGCAGGCTTTTCCATGGGCGGTGCAGGACATTTTGGAGGATTTGGCCATGGCCCTTCAATCGGCGGAGTAGGTTCATTCGGGGGTTCTCACCAATTTGGACATTTTGGTCACGGTGACAATAATGAATGGAATGATTGGGGAAACAACAATGGATGGGGTAACAACAACGGATGGGGAAACAATAACGGATGGGGAAATAACAACGGATGGGGAAATGATAACGGATGGGGAAATAATAACGGATGGGGAAATAACAACGGATGGGACAACAACAATGGTTTGGGCCATGGCAGTTTCCGCCACCATTAATGGTAAACCGTTAACATAGTTTCAACGATATGCATATTCATAGTTTTTACAATAATATAATACTGTTTAAAAGATAAACCTTAAGACGATGGTAATAAGCTGTGTTTAGAACGAAAAAATATGCATTTTAGTCAATAGTTATGTCGGTATAGGACTTTAGGACACACATCTGCACACATTTTTCATGTAAACTGAAATTATAGAAAAAGATATGAGACAAAAATGTGGTGTCTTCTTTTGAAAACATGAAAACGACAGCTTCTCTTGTTTTCTGATGCACATATTTATTTCCCTTTTTTGTAAAACTTCTAGATATGACTTAGAATGTAAAGAAACGATCGTTCTTTAATGAATGTCAAACTTTGTTACTTCAGATTTACTGCCGACTAGACTTAATTTAAAAAGAATATTTTATCAGACAAGCAAACTATTGCTGGTTTCTCTTTCTGTTTGTCTTTTTTGTAATTGATTCTCTGAAAAAAGACCCTCTTTACATTTCTACAGTTTGTTCACTTTTATCTCAGATCACCGCGTGCAAAAAATAGTTTAAAAAAAAAACAGGTGCTATGGATGTCATGTAAGACTAGATATTTCTTGGTGGATATTTTGGCTACTTCACGTACATAAATTTAGATTAGTTTTTGTTCTGTCGCGTCGTGATCTTTATCGGAGCTGCAATTTAAAACAAAAACAAAAACATTTACACAGGGAGCGAAGACGTTTTCCGAATATAATGAATTAAAACAAACATTACAAAAAATAATCCTATTTCTTCGAGCTTGCTTTAAAAGTAGGAGTCAAATTAAAGAACGTTTTGTTCATATTCAACTTTTTTTTATTAACATAAAGGAAACAGGTTTTAACAGCACGACTCTTCAAAATCTTTATGTTTTAACTTTAACTAGAGTTTATGCAGTATACCTGATAAAAACAAAACAGTTTCTTTCAACGATCTGTTACCAATGGAATAAAAATCTTAATTTACAGTTACTGAAATACATTCTCTCTCTTTTTGATTAAAGATTTGCAGAAACAAATTTAGCTGCATATTTATTTTTCTATGTTCCCGTAATAAACAATATATTTTTCTTGCTTTGTAAAGTGTATGTAAAACTTATTTTTTTCTTTATTTTAAACTAGGTTAACAAAGATGCCAGAAAATGAGTGAAATGAATACAGTCTATTTTCGTAATTTAGAATACATAGTCTGTTTTCAGGATACGAATACAAAGTCTTTTCTCAGGAACTAGAATACATAGTCTATTTTAAGGAATTCAAATACATACTCTATTTTCAGGATTTAAAATGTTATTATTATCTTTAAAAAAAATTCAGATATCTGTTAATTATGGCATTTTTGTAGCCTACTATCATTTATTCTTGAAGGCTGTTTCAATGTAAGTCATATCAAAGAATGTTAGTTGAAGTTTGAAGAAATGTATGTCGACCCTTTGTGATTACAACTAATGACGAATTTTGAAAAACCTTCAGATTAAAAATAAATCCTGCTTAAAATAGAAGAGTATTATTGTTCCAGTTTGATTTATATTTACAGGAATTATCAAGTCCTTTTGAGTTTAGTATTATAGAATCAATACTTAACCTTACAGGTAAAATAGATATTTTTGTTTTTTATTCAAATTTCTGGAAATTTGTTTTCTTTAAATCTTGAGATACAGAGCATTTGTATGTTTCCAAGTAATAATTCAAATGAGAAGTGTAGAAGATAGTAGTAGTCTGAAACACAAAATATAATAGAACCTACTGAAATGTCTGCAATTATTTAAAAATTTTCGACATTGCAGGAATCGAGTCTAAAGATTTTACAATATTTTCCTATTTTTCTTTATTCTTTGTAGTTAAACCTTGCGAAAAAGAATCATAACTTTGTTCAGTCAATACCTTTAATGACCGCCTCTGTCACATCCTATCAAAACAACATTCCAGAATTCTTTGAAACTATTCATTCTATCTCTTTTCGCATGGTGTTCTGGTTAAATATGTGTACGGAATTGGGATCTACAAGCATTTCAGAAAAAATAATAAGATTGTAAAAAAATGACAAAACAATGTATTGAGTGTGGTGGAAAAAGAGCTAACATAAGATGGACATCACTTAACTAAATACTCTGATGTATATGTGATGTAAAGTGATGTCATCATTTGGTAATACGTCATGAAAATCATAAAATATTGATGCATTTTACTTGCTGTACAAAGGCTTTATTGAAATCAAACATAACAGAAGGTTAAAGTAAGAATAAATCTGAACGTTTGGTTTGTATTTTATGAGGTTTAGATGAATATCATTGGGTTTTCATTTTGAAAAAAAAAAACACCCCGAACTTTTTGAATAATAAGATAATATTATTAAGGCTAAAACAGCAGCAAGTGACATGGATTGATGACATCATCATTTGCTGATGTACTATTTATTACCTCCCAGATTATCTATGAAAAAAATACTTGTTTCGTGAAAGAACTCTTTCGTTATTGTTCGTTTATTTTATGAACAATTTTATATTAATATATGAATTTGTAGGTGTTCTGGGACATGTACTTATATTGTAAATACTGTTAATAAGAAAATAAAAGAAAAAAAATCACACGATTTGTTTTAGTTTTATAGCAGTACTTGAGAAACCATTCTAAACGTGTCTTTTCAATATGCCCAAGTAAAAGTTCCCTAGCGTCTTGTTTACCTGCTGCTCCAGTATTCAAACTCAAGGGTTAAATTATTATATCTTATGATTAGCAGCATGTCCAGTTAATGTTCGAGCGGTGTTAGGATTTAAGAGGCCACCTTAACTTAATTACCTCTGTATTTTGCACAACGTAAGTCCTACTTGTAAAATAGGCCTGTCCCAAAACTGAGACCAAAAAAAAAATATGCCAAAGTGTACCACGAAGGTAGTGAAATGCAATAGAAAACACAGATCAACTTGTTTTGTACGTATCGCCCGCGGGATATGGTTGACTAAAACTGGTCTTAAAAAACAAAACAAACACCGACAAAACAACAACAAAAACAACAACAACGGCCCAACCTATAAAACATGACAACAAAAGAACCAATATCTTTGGTTTAGAGTCGCAGTCTGAGAACTTAATTATCGTTACAGTTGTTTTTTAAAGTTGACAAATGAATACACAGAGATACTTGAAGCTAGACTAGGCATTATATTTTGTTGAAAAAAAGTCATTGCTGTTCAAAAAAAAAATTAAAGGGACAATGACCAAAACATCTCATTGCACATTTAATTAAGGCTCTATGATATATATGTTATGTATATGTTAAAAATACTTAAAGGAAGTTAGCAGTTGCAGGACGCAGTAGCAGAGGGCAGTAGAGAATTTAAATCAAACGTGAAGTTGGCTGTAGCAGTACTAGCAGTGGGAAAGACTTGAAGTTGGCAGTAGCAGTAAGAGCAGTGGCAGTAGAAATCAAAGCACTGAAGGCACTGGATTTGTTTGTGTCACAGAACCTGTAATCCGTATAGCCAGTATTTTCTTTTCCTTCCATTTTGCAGAAAGGTACACAGACATCATTTACTAGATGTAATTTGTTGAAGAGAACCGTTTTAATTTGCAGCACAAAAAGACCTAATACATCTTCAATTCACAGCCCTAATAGTTAAAGTGTACGGAACCAATCATTTTTGTCGAGCCCACATGCGGATAGCTTGACATAGTCATCACATTTGGTACCGCATTTCAGTGTATGTATGTGCGTGCGTCCACATTGCCTTGTCCGAGCGATAACTTCTCTGTGCATGGAGGGATTTTGAAATACCTTCACCTCGATGAGACAGTGTGTCGCGTGCAAGACCCAAGTTCCCAGCTCAAAGGTCAAGGTCACATTGCCAGGTCAAAGGCCCAAAATTTTGATGATAGACCTTGTCCGGGCCATAACCTCTCCTGCATAGAAGGATTTTAAAATACCTTGGCACATTTGCTATGCTCCCTGAAATAGACATCATATAGGCATGCCTTGTCCTTCCATCATCATCTTCCCTCAGTTTTCATTTCACTGTCCCTTCCCAATAGGCAGCTTTCCATTGGCGGGCTCGACATGCTGCCCATGGGCATTCTAATTTATCTAACTAAACTGGCCCTTAAGATGTTGCCGATTATAGTTCTTCTGCTTTTTCTATACCCATAGTTCTTTGTTGCTTTTGTAGAGACACATTTAACATCTTCCCTGTCTGCAGATACAGTTCAGCTGTCTTATCCTCCACACCTACAACTTTCACCTCTACTGGGGCATCACACTTCTGGAAAATGTTATCATATTCAGTACATAGGAAATAAAGAATTTAGTGAAAAAAACTAATTAAACAGCAAAATTACATTTTAAATATTCCTCAAAAATTTGTAAAACTAAGTTTCACCAATTTCAATAATATGTGGCTTTTATTTGTACTATCGCAAAATAAATATTACTATTCTTTCAAAAATAAATATAACTATTCTAAACAAACTTTCCAAAAACATAAACTTTAGCAAATAATAACATAAAGGAAACTTAGAAAACAATTTCAATTTGTCATCATCTTTCATAAATTAGCAAATTGCCAATACAGTTAGTTGTCTCTCTACTGACCATTGACTGCATTTTATCCTAACATGTGTTCTACACGTAGCTAGAGGGGGAATCGAACCCCGATTTTTCGCATCGAAGGCCAACACTAACCACTGAGCCACAGAATTGATTAATTATTGCGATTCGGCGGAACGAAATACCTAAGTACATACAAATATACTAAAAAACACTTGAAATATATCTCAATACTGAGAAAAATAGGGTTTTTAACAAATATTATTGTCAATCATAATATGTCTCTACAACGCATAGAAAAAAGAAACTGAAATTCAACAGCATCAGTCGTACATATAAGCTAACATCCGGACATAAAAAGCTATCGTAAGATCTACCCTCTGTGAAAAAAACCCACATTTACTGAAGGTTGTTTCCCTTTATAAACGTCTAGAATTGTTTTGCAATTCAAACTTTTCGCTCTTTTAAAAGGATTCACAATCAGTCTGTTCAGCCTACTGCTTTCAAACACAGCAATAACTGCAATGATTACATTTTGAAGGAAATGTTAAAATGATTACGATACTCAATATTTGTATTGGCTATGAGGTGACAGATCAACACTTCGTCACTCGTATGTAAATAAACAAAAGAAACGTGACCTAATTAAAATATATACACTTGACCAGCCTTAGCAGTGAACAGTGGATGCACTCCGCTGTTTTATCAACAGTAGATTTATGATATTGACCTTTACAATGAATTTGAAACGACCAATGAAAGTGTACCTATATCCCCGCGACCGAAAAATCTTGCAACAAATTTTCATTGATGGAAACGATCATGTGACTGCAAAAATTATAAATTAACAGGTGTTCTCCTACAATTTTGTAAACACTATTGAACTACGCGTTTACCTTTATGTTAACATTTTAAGACAGCAATAAAAACGTCGAAGCGAAAGCTTCTAAAGCTACACACCAGATTTTTTAGTTACCATCACATGACCGCCTCTTATCCATACATTCGCGTTGAAAAATAGTACCACAGTTTGTATGATTTTTCATTGCAGTTTCGACAAAAGTTCTTTGATATTGCAGAATTCTGTTGATTTTGAAAGCATGATGTATAATTTCAATATTTTCGCAAATCAAACTGTAAAAATAACAAGTTAGTAATTTAGTATTCATCCGCGAAAAATTCATTCATAAGCGATACGCAACAGTGCGTCAATCGATAACTCGCAGAGTAATGTTAACCCGCCTATTCGTCTGCCGGACCAATCAAAACGCTCGGAGTCAGTGATTTTCCAATAACAAATTCAAGCTTGTTTCAGAGAGTATGCTACTGTTCCAGTTAATCCCCTTATAAGAGATTGATTGCTGTGTAAACACTAACGGATTGTTCACACTTGGCGGCGTTTTAAGGTGAATAGACAAAAGATTAAACAACTTCCACATAAGTGTATATCAAACTGATAAAAATACGGGTCGATTCCGGTGTATCTCCGTATGTGATTTTTTTCAAAAATCGCCGATGTTCTTTGTTGTAAAAAATTGCCACGAAAAGAAACTTTAAATATTTACATTAAATATATTATTTCTGATATATATGAATGAATAATATAATCTTTATTACTTAGATTCAGTTATTTATGAAATACAGGTCGATGCCGGCGCATCTCAATCCGCATACGATTTTTTTTCGAAAATCGCCGCTTTTCTTTCCGTTATAAAAACTTACAACGCTTGTTAACTTCAAATTATTTTGGTTGATATATTATTTCTGATGTATAGGAATGAATCATAAGTTTTGTATGACTTAAATTCAATACATTTATGAAATACAGCTCTATTCCAGTTTATAAATGTATGCAAATTTTTTTCGCAAAATGCCGATTTTCAGTCCATATAAAAACGTTCCACTCGAACATACTTAATATTCCGTCGGTAAATTTATTAACTCTGATGTATATTAATGATTAATATCATTTGTGTTACTTAAAATCAGGTTATTTATGAAATACAGCTCGATTCCGGTGTATATCCGTATGCAAAAATTGTCCGCTACCCGGCGATTTTCAGTCTCGTATAAAATCTTTCCACTCGAAGATACTTCAAATTCCTTTAGTTGATACGCTAACTATATCACATATTAATAAATAATGATATATATCTTTCATAAATTTTGCTTATGTGTGAAATATAGGTCGATTCCGGTAGTAATGGTCAGTTCTGGTAAAACGTGGGACCGCCAATCATACACTTGTATTTTAGCACTGACTCTTGAAGTTCTGGAAATGACCTTCCAAAATTTGGGGTCAAGGGTCATTTACCTTTGGAACCCCTGTGATTAAATTATCAATGTCAATATACGTACCAGTTTTCCCGAATCTTGACCGAAAAAAGAACAACCCTTAATTCCTACATTTTCAACTGTCCGTATTTATGGCGATAATTCGCGTTTTAAAGAACAGAATATATAGTGTTTATTCCAATCACAAAAAGTATTTGAGACTTCCATTCCCGTAATACGTTAGTCTGAACGAAAACATTTAAACAGTACCTATATTCGGATATCGAAATTCGAATAACTGATGGAACTTCCGAAAATCGAAAATTCGAATCTTTTCCATTATGGCAAACCAAATATTAGAATATTGATTTCAGTATTCGTTCCAATCCCTACTTTTCGATAACCGTTGTCTTGTATATAATGTATATAATAATGTACTAGTATATATTTTAATGCTTTTCTTGAAACACCTTCAGTTGATTATTGATAAGCAAAGATCTCCAAATATCTTGCTCATAAAGAATGTTAGAATTAAAACATTTCAATGAAAATGTTTGGGGTTTCATGATGACCATGTTTTGCCTTAAATGTTTTGCTTGCACACATTTCCTATACAAAAGATCAGATCCAGTCTGAAATTATTAATACCTTAAAAAAGTTTTTTTTAAAGTATCTGACAGAATCGGACTCTTTATGCAAGTTGACTTCATGTAAAGCAGGATGTATTTGTCAATCTGAGTAGATTGATATCCAAATTACATCTTTTAAAACAGCACTGAATGTTTTGAACATGGTCATGGAGTCAAGACTTAATTAGGTTCTGTTAACTTCTGTGTTGTCAGTATAATTTCATTTAAGGCAGCAATATGTATTTGCAATATTATTTTCATACATTTCAGGTTATTTATCTACTGTTTTCACATCTTAATTATTTGCTCACATGATTTGTTACTTTTTTATGAACGGTTTACTTACACAAAACATATTTGATTTTTGTGTTCTTCTTGACTTGGATATAAGCTATGGTCAAGAATTTCAGTTTAATAGAGATCACTGTGGTATTTCTCCTATTTTAGCTGATCTGTTTTGAAGAAAAACTCGGACTATTATTGTCGATAGGTCGTCTTCGTTGTCGTGCAAAAACTTTGATGTAGCCCGTTACTGAAACACTTAAGGTATCACCACAAAACTGGGAATACTTGCTTATAATGAAAAGATGCAGTTGTAAGAAACTGGGCATTATTCTGAAATATATTTTTGGAGTTAGGCCCCTTTTTAACTTAGATTTTTTGTCAAAATTGGTTATTATTAAATAAGTGGAATGATTTCAAATCTATCAAAGGTATCATTATGAAACTTAAAATATTTTCGTATTATGACAGGGCACCTGTAGTTGTAAGACAAGTGGAATTACTCTGAAAGCTGTTTTTAGAGTTCTGCATCATCTCAACTTGAATTTTTTTTTTGAAATTGGTTATTGATATAAAAAAAATGGAAAACTATAAAAAATATCGTATTGATTCTTGGCATACTTGCTGCTGGGGTCAAGGCACAAGTACATTACTAAGTGATCAGTTTTTCTAGACTTATGCCCCTTTTTTGCATGGAAAATAAACTTATGTATAAACACTAATATCTTGAACATTTACAATCACAAAGTTATTCATCTTAAGTGAAGTGCGTAACAGCAATTATTGAATAGCACCATAAGACTCTTGAAATCAATTTTATTGTCGTTGATCTTAACATACACGCGTTGGCCTCGCATGCGATGCTCTTATTAGAGTCCCAAATGACCATAGTGTCTCCTGTCACATATGTACGCCACAACTCAGAAAACACTTGAGGGATTGAGTTTATACTTAATAAAATGGTCACACTTATGTGACAAGGAAGTGCCAACAAAGACTCTACCTTGGCTCATTTTTGGATTATCTCTTTTACTTTTATGTTGAAATTATACTTTTCTAGAGTATATCTAAAAAAGCAATTGAAGAAATTGATATGATTCTAATCATATGGGTGCAGTGACAAAGAACAATCTTCACACATTTTAACTTTCGCTTCTGACAGTACTCTCTGTACTTTGATTATATTAAACGTACGCCTTTTCATTCAAGAGTTCGAAACTGAAATGTTTATAATCAAAATTAATTAATATATCACCGATAATTTGCTGAAGTGTAAAAAATTGGACAATATAAGGAATCTGTAACCAACCGGGATTTATTTTTCTGTTCTCTGAGATGGGTGTGAAAATTAATGTGGCTGTCAATTTATACAGACGGACTATTTGCGGATTTTGGTAACTAAGAAATGATAGTGACTGAAATTGTGCTAGCATTATTTGTTTGGTCTGACGACCCAAACAAATAAAAACGTGAACTTAGCAGTAGCAATAAAAGCAGTAGCAGTAAAAGCAGTCGCAGTAGGAAGAGCGCGAAATTGGCAGTAGCAGTACTAGCAGCAGCAGTAAGAACATGTGAAGCTTGCAAAAGCATTAAGAGCAGTAGCAGTAGAAAAACCGTGAAGTTGGCAGATGCAGTGAGAGCAGTCACAGTAGGAAAAACGTGAAGTTGGCAGATGCAGTGAGAGCAGTCACAGTAGGAAAAACGTGAAGTTGGCAGATGCAGTGAGAGCAGTCACAGTAGGAAAAACGTGAAGTTGGCAGATGCAGTGAGAGCAGTCACAGTAGGAAAAACGTGAAGTTGGCAGTAGGTTCTGCTACCATTCAACCAAACGAATACCTAGCTCGACTCGAATTCTCTGTCAGCTGTGAGTTAGGTATTCGACCTGAAAGAGCCGAATACCAATCTGACATAGAATTCCTAGATAGCAAGGAGTTAAGATAAGATAAGATAAGATTTATTTTGGCATAATGTACATACATGGTATTTAAACACATGAAATGATAAATAGTATAACACATACATGAGCACAAAAACCATGACATGTACACCAACACCAGGGATAACACAAAAAAGGGTAAACCCTTATTACCTTTGTGGTCCCTAATCGTTGATGGCATGGCAAAGAGAGGCAATGTTAATATTTGATGGAAAGTATCACAGAAAATATCACAAAAATACTATAACATACAATTTATCACTAATACTAGGAATTAAGTTGATACTAAAATATACAATCCATAAGGCTAGATTCAATCCTATTATAATAAAAAAACAAAAGAAAACATTTATATCACAGATAGTAAGTTATTGTATTTTTAATAAATATATAGATATATAAATTAAACTCTGGATCTGCCTAACAGTTAAGACACATTTATCTAAAAGATATATAAGCATTATATTAAAAAAGAAAATCATTCATGCATGACTCATGCCAAAATTTATCCTTAAAACATATACAGTCATAAAATACAGTTTAATTCAATTTATTTAAAAGTACTGTTTCACAGCAAGCTTAAAAGCAGGCAGAGATTTTGAGTGAGTAATACTTGCTGGTAAATTGTTCCACAGTGAACAACCTATGTAAGAAAATGACTTTAATCCAAACCCTTTAACCTTAGGAATTGAATATGCCCCCTTTTTACAAAGCCATATGTTATAACCATGGACAGTATCTTGAGGTATGAAGTTATCACTTAAGTAGGCTGGGGCTAAGTTGAGTATTCAACCAAACGAATACCCAGCTATGTTTGAATTCTCAGCCAACTGGGATTTGGATATTCGGCCCGAAAGAATCGAAAATCCAACATCGATATCGTTTTCCTTGTCAGCTAGAAATTGGATATTCAACCCGCCCCCGCCCCCCTCCAAAAAAAAAAAAAAAATACCAAGTTCAATTCGAATTCCTAGCCAACTGAAAGTTAGGTTTTCTGCCTGAAAGACCCAAATACCCAGCTGAGATCTAATTCCTAGCCAGCTAGGAGTTGGGTTTCAACGACACGAAATTCTATTTGACCGCTTGATAACACTGATTAAGAGTGTAATTTTATTTGTCCTTTTTGAATTGCATAATGCAACCAATGTCAAATAGATTTTTAGGGGTTTTCTACAATGTGGTTATTGTTCTTTTTTCAGTTCGGTAAATGTAACAAATTCTTGCTTTTTTTCTTCTTTTTTTCTTCTTTCTTTTTTTTGCGGGTGGGAGGGGGAAATTGTAAAACTCACACTGACTATCATTTTAAAATTACCAATTAATTTTTAACTATATAATCTTGTCACTTTAGCAGACGAAAGTCAAACACTGGTCAGATGAGACTTGTCATTCAAAGACCGTTTTTAATCGATAGATAGCCTTGATAACTTTGATTTCCGGGTTACACACACGTCATTACCCGTCATTACATAATTTAGTCAGATTTTAGTATATAAATCGGAAACATTTCAAATCAGTCATTATCTTTCTGGATTCATCCAGTAGTAAGTACAATTTATATATTTCATATTTATCTTATAAAACAAGTGAATTTATTTATCATTTCAGTATCATGATACATTTTTGGATTTAGAATTTTAACTTAAATTAATTTACTTCATGTACTTATTTATAAACAATTCTCTAATAAAATGGTTAACTTACCTTAAATTTGAAACCTTTTTTAGTTGCATATCAGGCTAAAAGATTCTAAAATACTTTAAAAATAAGAACGCATATGGCGTAGGGGTTCATGGATTCACTTTATTTTAAATAAAAAAGAAAGCAATGAAAGTCTTGTGCCATACATATATGTAAGATTGTCTGACTTTGGTGTTATACAATTCAGTCCGCACAGCTTTTTATAATGAACTTCTTACACTTATCAATTAATTACTACAATATAAATTAACATCCATTTATTTCATACGGTTATCATTAATATAGCTTCTTTCGCAAGAAATCGACCGAGTATTAATTTAAGCTTGTTGTTACTTTTCTAAGGCCTCTTTTCTACTTTTCTTCCAGAGAAACTATGAAAATACTAGCAGTAACTTTCGTATTGGCTGTGGCCAGCCTGGCCCAGGCAGACGAATCCTTTAACAATTTCAACAATGATGGATTCGGTACCGGTCTGGGTCTGAGTCAAGGCATAGGGCACGGGATTGTACACGGAATCGGAGGTGGCGTCGGAATCGGAGGAAGCTCCGGAATCGGAGGAGGCCACGGAATCGGAGGTGGCTATGGAATTGGTGGTGGCTCCGGAATCGGTGGTGGCTACGGAATAGGTGGTGGCCACGGTGGTATCTCGAAAGGTTACGGCAGCAGCTACGGAATCGGAGGAAGTTACGGAATGGGTGGTGGCTTTGGAATCGGAGATGGCTCCGGAATAGGTGGTGGATACGGTGGTTTCTCGAAAGGTTACGGCAGCAGCTACGGAATCGGGGGCAGTTACGGAATGGGAGGTGGATACGGGGGTATCTCTAAAGGTTATGACGGCGGATACGGTTATGGCAGCAAATTCATCAAACCAATGAGTAAGTTTTTTAACTTGGGCAAACCTTTCATATTTCATTTTTCAGCAGTTTTAATATACTGTTGTAAAGATTTGCAGTATTTATTTATAATTCCATTATAGCTTATTATTCCGTTTAATGTATGAATTTTCTGCAACTTTCTGTAGCTTACCAGGAAACATCCATTACTAGTACATTTATGACTCTCGACCAATATCTAAAATACCCATTCTTATGGCGAATCTTTCTCTGAACATTTAAAGGTTAAATTACCTCGTTTTAAAAGAGAAATAAAGTGTAATATTCGAATGATACAATAACTTGAAAAAAAAAATCTGTCCCACTTTCTTTTCAGCTAAACCCGTTATTCCCGTGCCAGTGGTACCAGTTGTTAAAGTACCCCCACCTAAGCCAGTTATTCCAGTTGTACCCGTTATCAAGGTCCCACAACCTAAACCAGTGATCCCTGTACCTGTTGTACCAGTTGTGAAGGTACCAAAGCCTAAACCAGTGATCCCAGTGCCAGTTGTGCCCGTTGTACCAGTACCAAAACCTAAACCCATCATTCCTGTGGTCCCTGTCATGAAAGTTCCAACTCTGCCAATCAAACATAAGGGTAAGTCACTATACATATTGTCTAGATTTGTTTCTTAGAAGGAGAAAAAATGCCAAAACGTATTTGTCTGAAGAATGAAACACTCGATGTATAGAGCCACAAAACGAGCTCCGACGTTATACGTCACACTCTTTATGTAGTTATACTGTTAAGTACTTGCGTTTCACTGCGTATCAACGAAAAATAGACAGCATTGTGATAATTAATCAATAAAAGATGAACTCAGGAATTTAAAAATGTATTTGTTTTTAACAACATTTATAAAGCTTTCAATCAATCCTAATGCAGAACCATGCATGTCTTACAGGTTATGGTTATGGTGGATATGGTGGATACAGCAGTAAGGGTTTCGGTGGAATCGGGGCAATTGGCGGTGGATACGGTGGTATCAGCGGTGGATTAGGAGGTATCAGTGGTGGAGTCAGTGGTATTAGCGGTGGATACGGATATGATGATGTCGATTACAACGATAATTTCTACGGCTTCCATGGAAGATACAGCACAGGATCTTCCCTAGGAGGACTGCGCGGTGGTGCAGGCTATTCCATGGGTGGTTCAGGACATTTTGGGGGATTTGGTCATGGCTCTTCATTCGGCGGAGTAGGTTCAATCGGGGGTTCTCACCAATTTGGACATTTTGGTCACGGTGACAATAACGGATGGAATGATTCGGGAAACAACAATGGCTGGGGAAACAACCATGGATGGGGAAATGATAACGGATGGGGGAATAACAACGGATGGGGAAATGATAACTGATGGGGAAATAACAACGGATGGGACAACAACAATGGCTGGGGTCATGACAGTTTCCGCCACCATTAATGGTAAACCATTAACATAGTTTGAAGTAAACGCATATTCATAGGGTCTTTTCAATAATTCAATATCGTATGTAAGATAAACTCTAAAAGGATGGAAATAAGCTGTTTTTAGAACGAAAAAATAGGCATCTTAGTCAATAGTTATGTCGATATAGGACTTTACGACGTATAGTTGTCTGCACACATCTTTCATTATAACTGAAATCATAGAAACAGCTATAAGACAAAAATGAGGTGTCTTCTTTTCAAAACATGAGAACGATAGTTTCTCTTGTTTTCCGATGCACATATTTATTTCCTTTTTTTGTAAAACTTTCTAGATATGACTTAGAATGTAAAGAAACGATCGTCATATTTGCTGCCGAGTATTTTATCAGACAGTATACATGATAAAAACAAAACGATTTCTTTTCAACGATCAGTTACCTATTCGAAAGAAAATCTTAATTTAAGCACATCTTAAAACATAGCAGAAACAAACTTAGATACTTATTTTTTATGATTAACAACATATTTTTCTTGCTTTGTGATTTAACAAGTTCTTTTCTAAATGTTTCGATTTATTTCTGGTAACACATTACACATACGAAAACTAACTGAAATTAACTTTTTATGAAGTAAAACTTATTTTTTCTTTATTTTAAACTATTTTTTACAAAGATATAAAAAAATGGATGAAATGAATACATAGTCCATTTCCATCATTTGGAATACACAGTCTGTTTTCAGGATATAGAATACAAATTCCATTCTCAGAAACCTTAATACATAGAGTCTATTCTCAAAAACTCGAGTACATAGTCTATTTTAAGGATTTTGAATGTTTTCATCTTCTTAAAAATTAAGATATCTAGTGATTATGGCATTTTTGTAGCCTACTATCATTTATTCTTGAAGGCTGTTTCAACGTTAGAAATATCAAAGAATGTTAGTTGGGCTTGGAACTATGCGTTAAGAAAGAAATGTTTGTCAACCCTTTTTGATTACAACTAATGATGAATTTTGAAAAACCTTCAGATTAAAAATAAACACTGCTTAAAATAGAAGAGTATTATTGTTCCAGTTTGATTTTAATTTTACAGGAATAATCAAGTCTATCAATTTTAGTATTATAGAATACTTAACTTTACAGGTATAATATATATTTTTGTTTTTTAATTCAATTTTCTCGACAATTTGTTTTCTTTAAATCTTGAGATACAGAGCATTCACATGTTTCGAAGTAATAATTTAAATGAGAAGTAATTAAGATAGTAGCAGTTTAAAAAACAAAAAAACTAATAGAACGTATTTTAAAGCCTGCAACTATTTAACAACTTTCGTCATAGCACGATTCGAATCTTAAAGGTCTTACAATATTTTCCTATATCTCTTTATTCCTTAAAGTTAAACCTTTCGAAAAAGAACAACTTTTTTTTCATTCAAGACTGCCTCTATCGCATCAAAAATAACATTACAGAATTCTTTGAAAATTTCAATTCTATGAAACTGTTCATATTATCTCTTTTCACATGATGTTCTTGTTAAATATGTGTAAGGAATCTGAATTCAATTGTAAGCTTTTTTTCAGAAAAAAAGTATTAACAAAAAAGTGTATTGTGTTGGAAAAGAAGTGCCATAAGATGGATATCACTGAACCAAATACTCTTGTGATGTATTTGTGGTGTAAAACACTTTGTGATGTCATTACTTGTTAATGTGTCATGAAAATATTAATGCATTTTACTTGCTGTACAAGGGCTTTATTCAAAACAAACAAAACCGAAGAAGAAAGCAAGAATTAATCTTAACGACTGATTTATATTTTATGAAGTTTAAATGAATATCATTGAGTTTTTATCTAAAAAAATACAACACAAAAACCCCGAACATTTTGAATAATAAGATAATATCTTTAAGGCTAGAACAGCAGCAAGTGACATGGATTGATGACGTCATCATTTGATGATGTACTATTTATTACCTCCCAGACTATCTATGAAAAACATCGTTGTTTCATGGAAGAAATCTTTCGTTATTGTTCGTTTATTGCATGGACAATTTTATCTAAATATATAAATTTGTAGGTGTTCTGGGACATGTACTTATATTGTAAATACTGGTAATATGAAAATAAAAGAAAAAAATCACACGATTTGTTTTAGTTTTTCAGCAGTGCTCGAGAGAAACCATTCTAGAAGGTGACTTTTCAATATGCCCAAGAAAAAGTTCCTTTGCGTCTTGTTTACCTTCTGCTCCAGTATTTCAAACTCAGTGGTTGAATTATTATATCTTATGATTAGCAGCATCCCCGGTTACTGTCCGAGCGGTGTTAGGATTTAAGAGGCCACTTTAATTTAATAACCTCTTTATTTTGCACAACGTAAGTTGAGCTCTAAAAAATCCCCAAAACCAAGACCAAAATAATACGCTCAAGTGTACCAAGCAGGTAGTGAAATGCAATAGCAAATACAGATCAACTTGTTTTGTACATATCACCTCGGGGATTTGGTTGACAAAAATTGAAGTCTTAAAAACAAAACAAACAAAAACATGACAACAGAAGTACCAACATCCTTGTTTTAGATTCACAACTAAATTATCGTTACGAGTGTTTTAAAGAGGCTGAACTCCAGATTTGATATAAAAAAATCTTTTACTTAAATTAAATATCTAGATGCCGTGAGATTATAACAACATGATAATTTACTTCAAAACTGATTATAAAAGTCAAAATAGAACAAAAAAAATATATTCGCTTAAGCCGGATTTGAACTCTGGACCCTCATGTTAACAAAATACTAACAACGCTTTAACTGTCACCACTGTCGCCGCATGGGAAATAACTACTGTTTACTTTAAATCTTATACAATATAGTTATACCGTCGCGTTACGGTATAGCACTATGAAAGGAAAAAAATCAATTTATAATGTGATTACCTGACTTATTTTTTGTCAGTTAGTCAGTTTTTCAGCATTAATCATAAATATCACAAGAAATTTATAATACAAGAAAACTTTCTTTTTTGTGTCATCTGGAGCACAGCCCTTTTAAAAGTTGACAAATGAATACACAGAGGTACTTTAAGCAAGGCTTTTTAAAGAAGTATAGACCACGCATTGATATTTTTTGTTTAAAACAGAAGTCATTGCTATGACAAAAACTACAGTTAAAGGGACAATGACCAAAACTTCTCATAGTACATTTAAATAAGGCTCTGTGATATATAGGTTGAGACATACATGTTAAAAATGTAGTCTTGAAATATCTAAAATAAAATATTTGGATCCTCTCATTCAGAAGATGTCAATAATCGTCCAGGGCAAAGAGATAATAAATATTCTTAAAATACAATGTATTTTGCAGGATTTTTTTATATTTCATTTTATTTCCGAATATTTCGTGTGCGGAATTGCAGATAGAGGCTCAATCAAGTAACGGCCGAGATGTTTGATTCCCGTTGTACACAATGTTGCAAAATGTAAATTGGCCCATCCTTAAAGTAGTGGGAGGTCAAGTCCAGATCCAATGCTCTATTCTAAGATACAAACTATTTAATGGCAGAATATAGTAAATATGAATCACCTTTACCAAGCGATTGCAAAGATATGACTAGTATCAACTTCCAACCTCGCCAACCTGGTGTTTTAGCGATGTGGTTAGAACTTCGTTTTAACTACATTATTTGTGACACTTTCAGGCAATGACATTCATTGTCCTGAATGCAGAATGACTCAAAATATAGACTTTATGGAAGCTGCCTCTAAAGCAAATGTTGCCACCAGTGTTAAAATTAATCACTTGCTGAAAGCCACACATTTTGAATGCCGTTTCAAGGTACTGTTGAAAAATGTTATATTATCAGGGTTAAGGCCCTTGGGCGATTTCTCCGATTACTTTTATATACATATGTTTCATTGGATTAAGGATTTACCCCAGCATATAGATATTACTACCTGGCCAATAATGAATGATTCGTGTATCTAACACACAGCAAACCCTCTACACTGAATAAAGAACAATTTACCAAACTGAAAGGAAGCGAAAATGAGACATACATCAATGCATAATTATAACCCATCAGTTTTGAAACATTGGCGTGCAAATATGAGTCTACAGGTTATTTGCAATGCTGAAGGTGCAGCGTATTAAGTGTGTTCTTTTCTTTGTAAATCAGAGCCTGAAGACTAAAAGAGTGCATTAGGTGATTGAATAAATAACAGTTTTAAAACGAACCCAATTTTACGTAAATATCAACGTTGCACTGAATAGGCTTATGTGTTTTACAACATATACAAATGAGTGCCCAGGAAGCAGCTTTTCGTCTTGGTAATTTTCACTTCAATCAGTCTATACACATTGTGTATAACAATACAAGGCCTATGCATAAACGCTTCAAAATGTTGAAACCAAAGAAAGAGTTATTGAATTTTCCAACAGACAGCACTGATATATCCAAAACAAACATACTAGACTACTATTATTGCAGGCCACAGGTCAAGGAAAATTTCAGTTTGTACTGTTTGCATCTTGGTTTGAAAAATGTGACAAGTCAAAAAATCTCAGTTCAAACAGGCAGAACAGACTTGATAGAATACATATTCAAAAATATGATACTAGTACATGATTGAAGAAGAGATCCAATTCAGCAGTGAAAAGATTCCTGAATTATCAACCATGCACCATTGATTATTATCATACCATATTAGTGCTGTTATTGCAATATTCTAAATATGAAGCTTCCAACTGTTACCATGATGCAACTGTAGCAAAATATAACATGTTAGATACAGCTGCTGACTTTGTGCATTTCTCATTTGTTGAAGAAGTTAAAATGCACGGAGAAGAATTCACTTACATGAAAACATACTATCAGGTAGTGTTAATGACGTTGAAAAGAGGTATTAAACAATACAAATGTGTTCCCTAGACGAAGTGACACCACCTATTTAATAGCTACAGACACTCTCCGTACTGTGATGACTGACATGGACATGTATCACATGCATGCATTACACTGTTGCATGTCTCTGAATGACCTAAACAAGAAATAACAGAACTGAAGCTTTCTCAACATACTGTTTTAAATATGTTCAGAATGCTACGACAACCATGGATAATCCCTATCACATCAGCTGTTTCATGCCAGTGTTTTGAGCAGTAATCCTGTATATATAGCTAATTGTTTCATGCGACTATTTTGGTATCCTGTATTGGTATGTACAGCTAATTTTTTCATGCGAGTGTTTTGAGCAGTAATCCTGTATATATAGCTAAATGTTTCATGGGCAGTAATGATGTATTGGTATGTATAGCTTATGGTTTCATGCGAGTGTTTATAGCAGTAATCCTCTACCGGTATGTATATAAATTGTTTCATGTCAGTGTTTATAGCAGTAATCCTGTATTGGTATGTATAGCTTATGGTTTCATGTGAGTGTTTTGAGCAGTAATCATGTATTGGCATATATGGCTAATTGTTTCATGCCAGTGTTTTGAGCAGTAATCCTGTATTGGTATATATAGCTAATTGTTTTATGCCAGTGTTTTGAGCAGTAATCCTGTATTAGTATATATAGCTAATTGTTTCATGCCAGTGTTTTGAGCAGTAATCCTGTATTGGTATATATAGCTAATTGTTTTATGCCAGTGTTTTTGAGCAGTAATCATGCATTGGTATGTACAGCTAATTGTTTCATGTCAGTGTTTTGAGCAGTAATCCTGCTTTGGTATGTATAGCTTATGATTTCATGCAAGTGTTTTGAGCAGTAATCCTGCATTGGTATATATAGATAATGGTTTCATGCCAGTGTTTTGAGCAATAATCCTGTATTGGTATGTATAGCTAATGGTTTCATGCCAGTGTTTTGAGCAGTAATCCTACATTGGTATGTATAGCTAAGGTTTCATGCCAGTTTTTTTAGCAGTAATCATGTATTGGTATGTATAGCTAATTGTTTCATGCCAGTGGTTTGAACAGTTATCCTGTATTGGTATATATAGCTTATTGTTTTGCCAGTGTTTTGAGCAGTAATCCTGTATTGATATGTATAGCTAATTGTTTTGCCAGTGTTTTAGCAGTAATCCTGTATTGGTAAGTGTAGCTAATGGTTTCATGCCAGTGTTTTGAGCAGTAATCCTGCATTGGTATGTATAGCTAATGGTTTCATGCCAGTGTTTTGAGCAGTAATCATGTATTGGTATGTATAGCTGATTGTTTCAGGCAAGTGTTTTGAGCAGTAATCCTCTATTGGTATATATAGCTTATGGTTTCATGCCAGTGTTTTGAGCAGTAATCCTCTATTGGTATGTGTAGCTAATTTTTTCTTGCGACTATTTTGAGCAGTAATCCTGTATTGGTATGTATAGTTAATTGTTTCATGCGAGTGTTTTGAGCAGTAATTCTGTGTTGCTATGTGCATTACCTGAATACTTCTTTACATTTTTTTTTTTTGAATTTTCAAAAATACACCTAAAACCCCTTTAATTGTAATTGTTTGTTGAAATTTAGTTCACAGATACAATTTCTATTGTAATACACAATGTTTATTTTAAGCCGCTAGGCCGCTGGGCTGCCAGGCTGCTGCGATTAGGCCGTTAGGCCGCCAGGCCGCTGGAGTTAGGCCGCAAGGCCGCCAACTTCACAAACATTTGCAGTGGGCATTACCACTAGTGTGGCAATACAACGTGATCGTTGCGTCACTAAAGGCATCAAAACCAAGAAAAAACTGTCAACATTTGCTCTGCTTGAAACAGAAAATTACCCGTTACTATCTCATTTCTTCATCGATTACTATGGGGCATGTGTCAGTCTAAGGAGAAAAATTATAAGCGTTCCACGGAATATAGGATCTCCATCAGCAGCTGAGCGGTTTTTAAGCACTGCATGAAAAGCTGGAATTTGTTTGTATGCGAGGTTTCACGCAGTGCTAGATAAAATGGCTTAGCTGCTGATGGAGATCCTAAATTACTACTAAGTCTAAGTCTATGTTCCACTTTTACCTAAATATTGTCTTGAAAATTTAAAAAGATGCGAAATACTTATAAAGACAACAAAATGTGAAGTAAACTATGGGCTAGGACTTGAGTGTTGGATCATTACCCATCTGAATTGATAATGTTTTTATGAAATGTAAAATGTCTAATACATTGACGTCGCTAAAATAATCTGAATTCGTGAAAGTATGTGAAGTTGGCTTGTACATTGTACATCGTAGTTCAGCTTGTAATTCGCCAATTACAAGCTAGTAGTTGGGTATTCAGCTTGTATTTCGGACCAGATACATCAGCATACGTTATATTTGAATTACAAGCTAGTAGTTAGGTATTCAGCTTGTAGTTCAGCCCAGATACACCAGCATATACAATATTTGAAATACAAGCTAGTAGTTGGGTATTCAGCTTGTAGTTCAACCCAGATACATCAGCATACGTTATATTTGAATTACAAGCTAGTAGTTGGGTATTCAGCTTGTAGTTCGGACCAGATACATCAGCATACGTTATATTTGAATTACAAGCTAGTAGTTAGGTATTCAGCTTGTGGTTCAGCCCAGATACACCCGCATATACAATATTTGAATTACAAGCTAGTAGTTGGTTATTCAGCTTGTAGTTCAGCCCAGATACACCAGCATATACAATATTTGAATTACAAGCTAGTAGTTGGGTATTCAGCTTGTAGTTCGGACCAAATACACCAGCATACATAATATTTGAATTACAAGCTAGTAGTTGGGTATTCAGCTTGTAGTTCGGACCAAATACACCAGCATACATAATATTTGAATTACTAGCTAGTTGTTGGGTATTCAGCTTGTAGTTCGGACCAAACACACCAGCATACATAATATTTGAATTACAAGCTAGTAGTTGGGTATTCAGCTTGTAGTTCGGACCAAATACACCAGCATTCACAATATTTGAATTGCAAGCTAGTTGTTGGGTATTCAGCTTGTAGTTCAGCCCAGATACACCCGCATATACAATATTTGAATTACAAGCTAGTAATTGGTTATTCAGCTTGTAGTTCAGCCCAGATACACCAGCATATACAATATTTGAATTACAAGCTAGTAGTTGGGTATTCAGCTTGTAGTTCGGACCAAATACACCAGCATACATAATATTTGAATTACAAGCTAGTAGTTGGGTATTCAGCTTGTAGTTCGGACCAAATACACCAGCATACATAATATTTGAATTACTAGCTAGTTGTTGGGTATTCAGCTTGTAGTTCGGACCAAACACACCAGCATACATAATATTTGAATTACAAGCTAGTAGTTGGGTATTCAGCTTGTAGTTCGGACCAAATACACCAGCATTCACAATATTTGAATTGCAAGCTAGTTGTTGGGTATTCAGCTTGTAGTTCGGACCAGATACACCAGCATACTACAAGCTGAATACCCAACTACTAGCTTGTAATTCAAATATTGTGTATGCTGCTGTATTTGGTCCGAACTACAAGCTGATTACCCAACTACTAGCTTGTAATTCAAATATAACGTATGCTGATGTATCTGGGTTGAACTACAAGATGAATACCCAACTACTAGCTTGTAATTGGCAAATTACAAGCTGAACTACGATGTACAATGTACAATGTACAAGCCAACTTCACATACTTAATTCGTGATCCTATTTTAAACGTGCTTATCTGCAGGCGTCTATGCACGCTATAATCTGAACAAATTAAGCGATGATAAAACGGACGTGTCCTTCGATGTCTGATTTTGATACACAGTTCTGTAGATTAGCTGGAGTTGGGATCAAATCAAGGGCCTTCAATGAAGCGGTCGCAGATAACACACATTAATGGAATTGAGTAATCTTCAGTTAGAAGGTACTGTATTACACAACCACCAGCTTAATCCTTATACAAAGCAGAGATACTATATTACTTAGTACTGGGTTAAATGTTTATGATTCACACATCTCAAAATTTTGTTAAGACAAAAACATACCGTTACACAACTGCTGAGATAGGTTAAGTGCGCATAATAAATACAGCTTCGTGAAAATTTTGCAGGTGTTTATTACTTTCTAGTGAAGTTTTTTTACCTTTTTTACAGACCAGCGCGTGCAACACTCGCGACCAATGAAATGCGTGCATTTCAGAAGTGTATATTAATTCTGAATCAAATGCTCGACGAAGTTTTAACCTGGTCGCCATCTAGCGTATTGAAAAACATCAAGATAGATCGCACCACGAGTGAGACGCACCGTTCTGTCGCAGATTATCACGAAGGCATACTGGCTTTGCGAAATGACATGATTCCGATTGACAAAAGTTACGACGCACCACATGTTATACTGACATTCGATATTGATGGTACGCCATTAAAGTTCGCAAGATACTTCAACGGCGTTCGCTGGTGCAAGCTACAAGTGAACGATCGAGTACTGACATGCTTGCCTTTTCTCGATGCATTCAAGTACGTCGTGTTAGATGGTGAGCTCTGGTACGTCGCGTACGATACATACTTGTGCAGAGTCCATTTGTTCATTGAGGAACCAGTGTTACGATTTTCTCTACCTAAAGGAATGCCTAAAGAATACTAATTGTGTTCTGACGGAAAGAGACTTGTTCTTGTCAGCAAACATATACAATTAGCTGAAGTGATACACGATTCTTATGTTCGAGAAAAGTGACCATCGAAGATTGGTATTCTGCCAGACCGTATGAACGGTTTATAGTTGATTCGACCGAAGACTTTACTTTGTTTGACTTGTATTTGAGAACAACAGATACAAAGATAAGGGTTGTCCTGATGAAGTCATTTAACATTTTCATTGAAAGAAAAACCAACATTATCTATGAATATTGTGTGGCAGCACACCACTTATTCAAACAAACTAGTCGCTTGAAAGAGTATCGTCGGTATGTAATTTCTAAAGACGTGGCAGAAAATAACTATGCGCGAGTTGTGTTACCAACAGAATTGATGACGTGGTATCTCAGTCGATTTCAGGATGTTGGATTCAGAGTGTCAAGGAAACGGAGGAGCAGGACAAGTGATAACTCGTTAGAATCGAAATATATGGACCAAATTGACATGGGACTGCAAGATATGCAACTCTGAGTCTCTGGACATATTAATACATCTGATTTATAAAAGATTCTAAAACAAAAGGTAACTAATGTAACTTCTTAGAACGCACCTAATTTTAAACTTTGTTCTTTTTTCTGTCTATAAAAACTCTACTTATCATTAACATCAAAGTATTTGTATTTGTTAAGGTGTAAGCTTCTTACCCACGTTAGCTTCAAAGGTGAGCAGCATACGACCACTTGTTCGTAGATTTTACATGTGTGAACGTAACTTGCCTCTCTAACTTACATTAGATATAAAACTAGATAACTAGAAAATTAACATTGAAGTCAATTAGTTAATTGCCAAAACCCCATGATATTACATGTATAAACAAGAAATGTTTGTAAAACATAAATGCCCCCCGGCAGCACCTAATTGCTTGTGGTTGGGCCAAAGCGTTCTCTAGTTTTTGATCAGAAACCGTTTTTAGGATCAACGTCCCTGTGGCTTTGACCTAATGACCTCAAAATCAATAGGGGTCATTAAATGGTCATGACCAACCAGCAAACCAAGTTTGGTGAACCTAGGTCAAAGCATTCTCTAGTTATTGATCGGAAACCGTTTTTAGAGTCAAAGTCTCTGTGAGCTTGACTTTTGACCTAATGACCTCAAAATCAATAGGGGGTCATCTACAGGTGATGATCAACAAGCATACCAAGTTTGGTGAACCTAGGTCAAAGTGTTCTCTAGTTATTGATCAGAAACCGATTTAGCATGAAAGTCTCTGTGATCTTGACCTTTGACCTAATGACCTCAAAATCAACAGGGGTCATTAACTGGTGATGACCAACCAGCATACCAAGTTTGGTGAACCTAGGTCAAAGCGTTCTCTAGTGATTGATCGGAAACCGTTTTTAGGATGAAGGTCCCTGTGATCTTAACCTTTGACCTAATGACCTCAAAATCAATAGGGGTCATCTACTGGTGATGACCAACCAGCATACCAAGTTTGGTGAACCTAGGTCAAAGCGTTCTCTAGTTATTGATCGGAAACCGTTTCTACCTACAAGGTCAATGTGACCTTGACCTTTGCCCCCTTGACCCCAAAATCAATAGGGGTCATCTATTGGTGATGGACAATCATCCTACCAAGTTTGAAGTTCCTAGGCTTAAGCGTTCTTTAGTTATTGGTCGGAAACCGTTTCTACCTACAAGGTCAATGTTACCTTGACCTTTGACCCCTTGACCCCAAAATCAATAGGAGTCATCTATTGGTGATGGACAATCATCCTACTAAGTTTGAAGTTCCTAGGCCTAAGCGTTCTTTAGTTATTGGTCGGGAACCGTTTCTACCTACAAGGTCAATGTTACCTTGACCTTTGACCCCTTGACCCCAAAATCAATAGGGGTCATCTATTGGTGATGGACAATCATCCTACCAAGTTTGAAGTTCCTAGGCCTAAGCGTTCTTTAGTTATTGGTCGGAAACCATTTGGTCTAGGGACCGACCGACAGACAGACAAATGCAAAGCAATATACCCCCACTTCTTTGAAGAGGGGGCATAATAAATATTTACACAATGGAAATTTTCAGATTAGCGACTGGAAACAGTTGATAAAGGTGTTTCCCTTTAGTTTAGTTTTTAATTTGTATTCTAAAATTCATGAAATACGTTTGTCATTGGTAAATGTTGTTGTGAACAATGGACAATATGTACACTAACGCTCCATGCGTTTCATTTTTTTAAGCATTTTCTAGTTCTTATCTGATATTGTTTTTTTACAGAAACGGAAGAACTTTAACACTTTAACATTGGTGTGAATAAAAGAGGTTATTAATTTACATATTTACCTTCTAAATATTAGTTTCGTCTGATGTTTAATACTTGAAAAACTTATGTAAGAGTAAAGGTCGAAAATTTATATTAATGTTTTTAGATTTATCAAAACTGTCAAATCGTTTTACTTTGAATTATATCAGTTAAGTTCTATTCAACATGATTTGACTTAGCTAGGAACCCTTTTTGTCACCAGAACAAATTATTCTCTTGACAAATAATCATCAAACTTCAAATTTTCATTAAGTTGTGCGCTTTCAAATCAGTAAACAGTATATTTTGTGCAGAAATTTATTGATACAGAAGCTTGTAATTTTTGGAGCTCTGACCTCCCGTTATAAATTTTCTACAGTTGAAGATACATTACTTTGATTTCCAGGAAGATGGAATAATTGCTCTGATGGATCGGCCACGAAAAGGTAACCTGCTATCGGTTGTCCTCAGACCCCTATAGTCTAGTAATTTTAAGGATATGATTTTAATCAGATTGAGTATATTCATTTCATTCTTTTTTGTTCGTGTTTTCTTCAAACATAGTCTTATATAAACATGTCCTTTTAAACTGCAGCAAGACCAACGAAAGACATTCAAAATATCATAATACTAACGTTACACCATAATATCTTCAACACTGCAATTGGCAAGCATTCACAGTAAAACAAAAATTGAATGGATGGCACTAAAACACTCAACAGCTCTACCACATGTAAGTCTCTTTGAGATTGGATAACAAAGCATTGTACCAATCAACCCTGACTTAATTATTCTAGTGTTAGATATAGAAGTTATTTTAAAATTCAAATAAATAAATGTATCAAAATGGGCCTATGTTGGTTCAATTTTTGCTTCTTCCGTTTATTTCGTTACTGTGTGTTTTGTTATTAAAGGCATTTAGTCACCTTTTGTGCTACCTCGATGTTCCGTTACCGGGTGTGTTTTTTAGTCTTGTCCGTAGTAATCTCCCGTTTTTTAAAACGAAAGTAGATCTTCAAAAAAGAAGGCTTGTGAAATGTATGGTAGCACTCCACACTAAATTTCTAATTCCTGCCGTCCCTGTACACAAACGATTTGTCCGAAGTTCCTGGTACAAAAGTATAGAACCTGAAAAAATAAGAATCATTTTATTAACAACATATTAAACATAACATTGTAAATCAACAACTAAATTGTCACAAGTATTGTGGTAGAACTATACATGGAGCTGTGATTCATTCAGTAATCGCCGAAAATCAACTGTGGTCCGAGACCTAAAACACCACTTTCTGTCTTTCCGCCAAAAAATACCTGCGAATATAACAGCTATAGAAACTCGGTTTCTGTCTTGGCAACTCCCTATACATGCAAAATATCACAAAGGAACTGGTGCGTCGCCTAGCAGATTTTTTGCTACTGATGAAAGTATGTACCCCCTTGAAAAATGTCTTGATTCTTCCGAGCCGGCAGTTGAAATGCACTGTTGACAGAAAAACGGTGTTCTTGACACCATCTGCCTGAACAATTTGTTACTAGCCCTATTTTCGAATTTGCCAGAGTTCATTTTAGATGTTACAAAACCAAATCTGATGCTGAAAATGCATTTAGAACTCAAACAGTCATTTGACTCCAGAATATTTACACTTTCAAAGAAATCCTCCCTGGCCTTTCGAAACTGTGGCTACAATTAGTGTGGTGTGCTACCTTAAGGAGCACCTTAATGATGATAACTGATCTTCAAATGTATTTTTTCTGCAACTGTATTCATATCTAAATAAAACTGTGAAATATTATTGCTAGATATTGTTTGGGTTTCATTATATATGTCTTTTATGAACGACACCATTATGCGCCATTTTCAGTCCCTCATAATGCTACTTTCAGTATAAGCAAAGAATGAAAGTATACCGAATGTGAATTGTCCCAAATCTGGTTTTTTCACCATCTATACAATTTTATTGCAAAATTATGTGCTCCCTGTGTATGGATTCAATAAATAGCCCATAAGTTTAAAAAACTATGACATTTTAGACCTGAAGTGCAACTGAAAAGACACAAAATAGAGCAAATTTCATTTCTGTCAGACATTAAAAGGTGTTATTTTTTCATACATCACAGTAAATCACTTGTTAATTAAAAGTTTTCATGCAAGTTTTAATAACTGCCAAAAGTTTAAGTCACATAGCACATTTAAAGGCTGTCAGATGATAGACATTGAAGAGACCTGTTTGGATTGTCTCCCTTGCCCTAGAGAAATACACAATTTCAAGACTCACTTTACTCTGGAATGCCCTCAACCCTTAATAAAGAACACACTTATGGTGTGAACTGCTGAAAATTTCTGCCATTGCACAGAAAGTAATTGACTCTAAACTTCAGTGACCTTGCATAGTAACACATAAACTTGCAACTTTCATAAGTTACCTTAAAAATGCAGCGCTTGTACCCATAATGGCCTACACATTCGCCACAGTTTTTGCAAACCATTCTATTATTGTTTATAATTGCTGGCTCATATGACAACTGATTAAATTTATACACAATTTTTCATGGCAAATATGAGATATATGCATTGTTAGATTTAAAAAGAATTTGCCCTCCAAAGATACATAATACATTAATCGGTGGGCTGCAAACCGAATTCTTTTATTGTCTATTGTGACACGAGCCACCCCGTAATGGTCTCGATCAACCCCCCAAAGCCAAATGGTACAACCATTTTCATTGTCAAATGACCTTTTATTAAGAAATTCTTTTAATTTAGAAATTTCAAGACTCGGAAAGAATGTGTCGGCTATTTTTCGTACTGAAATAAATGAAATGCCTATTTTTTCACGTAGAAACTGATGAAAATTGTATGAAAATATTGACCAATCAACTATGTAAATGATAATAATCATTCTCCTGTATGTTGTTCTACTGAAAATACTGGATAATGTGTCTTAAGACATAAATTTTACTTGATATGCAAGCACAAGTTTGCTTTCTGGCATTCTCAAAGAATTCATCTATTTGAATTATCTCCCTTTTTAAACATGTTTTTTGAA
The DNA here is from genome assembly GCA_012932295.1 of Cyclina sinensis. Lineage (NCBI taxonomy): Eukaryota > Metazoa > Mollusca > Bivalvia > Venerida > Veneridae > Cyclina > Cyclina sinensis. Next base: position 3,948,834 of record JAAONU010000011.1, read on the forward strand.
GCTACCTGTGATATCACATTGTCCAAACTCATCAAAGTTTTTGTTGATTTGTTTAAAAGTGTCAATAAGCTAATTTAGAAGAGAAAATGTGAACTTTGAAAATTTATCATTTTACCTTAAGGTAGCACTCCACACTAAATTTCTAATTCCTGCCGTCCCTGTACACAAACGATTTGTCCGAAGTTCCTGGTACAAAAGTATAGAACCTGAAAAAATAAGAATCATTTTATTAACAACATATTAAACATAACATTGTAAATCAACAACTAAATTGTCACAAGTATTGTGGTAGAACTATACATGGAGCTGTGATTCATTCAGTAATCGCCGAAAATCAACTGTGGTCCGAGACCTAAAACACCACTTTCTGTCTTTCCGCCAAAAAATACCTGCGAATATAACAGCTATAGAAACTCGGTTTCTGTCTTGGCAACTCCCTATACATGCAAAATATCACAAAGGAACTGGTGCGTCGCCTAGCAGATTTTTTGCTACTGATGAAAGTATGTACCCCCTTGAAAAATGTCTTGATTCTTCCGAGCCGGCAGTTGAAATGCACTGTTGACAGAAAAACGGTGTTCTTGACACCATCTGCCTGAACAATTTGTTACTAGCCCTATTTTCGAATTTGCCAGAGTTCATTTTAGATGTTACAAAACCAAATCTGATGCTGAAAATGCATTTAGAACTCAAACAGTCATTTGACTCCAGAATATTTACACTTTCAAAGAAATCCTCCCTGGCCTTTCGAAACTGTGGCTACAATTAGTGTGGTGTGCTACCTTATGGTCATGATTCCCGGGTCATGATTTGGGCATTTCCTGGTTCAATTTTAGGGACACCATGCTGTAAGAACCACCAATTAGTTTTATATTTTATGAGACATTATTATTAAACTAATTTATAATAAGTTTTAGCCATATTCTGAGGTTTATATGACTGTTGTGTATTACTGGTACACAAGGTGTAAGGGTTCTCGGATAGCTCATGTTTTAGGCTTGTTATTTGCTACTTTTCTGTATGTTCTAGTCATTTGTTTATATAAACTGTCCAAATATATAAATTATACACATTTATATAAAAGTCCAAGATGTTCAAATATCTAGGCTCTAATTCAGACTGTTGTTCGGACAATAAGCTATGTATTTTCATCATTACATTAAGTGAAGAAGGACTACTCTGTTTTGAGATTGTATATTATGAGTATCAGGGTTATTTCTCTTATTCTGAAGAAAACTGTTACAAGGGAGTAAGTGATTGTATGAATTTTAAAGTTGTTTGTAGGAACTGTCTGACAACCTTTTCTGTTCATTGTATATGATCGCTTATGTTGTGTTTTTTTCTTTTCTATTTTTAGTAATTCCCCTTATACGCCAAGGTGTTAGCAATCTGCGAGAGCAAGGCAGAACACTCGAACATGTTACTCATACTGTTAATAGATTTTACGAGAACCAGATATTTTCTCCAAAACAATAAACAAGTAAGTATCTACTGCATAACAAGTAAGGCCTTGCTAGTTTGAGATGTGAAAATACCATAAACACAAGATGGATGAAAATGTCATTTTATTAATGACTAGGAAAGTAAATATACAGCTCAACATTTTTAACAACTAACCTGATTTTACAAGCACAATCCCCAAATAGCAAGTTCACTTTATGTAAAAGACATAACAAACTGTATGAACTAAATCCAATGATTTTAACAAAAATATGCATGATAATTGATAGTAAAATTTACATTCCTGAATGTCTAAGAATGACAATAGCAAAGCTCATGTAGTCATAGATAGTACATTATCCATCAAACTATTAAAATCAACACGAACAAGCTTAAATTTCTTGTTTTACTTCTCCATTCGATTTTTACATTCCGAATATGTGCAATTGCATTAATAATGTCTTTAAACGATCTTGCAATCGGTCTTCTGATTGGAAACACAACCGGAGGGCAAACGAACTTCTTCTTTTTCGACAAGTCCATAGCTTTCATGAATCGTTGGGCATGTCCGTTGTCGATAAACGACATTAGTAACAACTCATAGAATATCTGCTGGTATAGTCTTGAATTATTTCCGATGAGCTGAACTAATCCCTCACCCTGTAACAGTTTATTACACTCGTAATAGTCCAAAGCCACTATCAGAAATCTTATGTCGTGTCTGCTCAATAACGTATCTGCTGTGACTTCTGAAGCTGTAAAATCGGCTAATAACAGTTCATGTTTATTCTCAATTTCCTTTCTATTGAAGAATGGTAGCTCTTGGTTAAGCACATCTATGACATTCAATCCTTGTCTACTATGTTCTTTTATTGACGAATTCATAATTGTAGAGTAATTGATGTTTGGTTGAAACCCAAATTGAATATGACCCAAATAGTTGAAAAAGGTTAACGCCCACAAATTATTATTTTCGAGCAGATTTCTGATTGGCCAAATATTTTTCAATGAAAACGCTACTTGCGAAACGTAATTAATCTTGAATTACTCTCTTACAATCAGTCGCCTCTTGATTTTCAACGCGAACATTTGTAAATCAACATGCTTATATACTCTCAGGCAAAAGAATTGTTCCTGGAATACAAACGCTGCGGTTTAGCCGAAAAGGCAAAGTATTTGTTGGACAACATCGACAATGTGCTGACTTGTGTCAACGCTGATTACAATAGAAACCAGGAAACGTTCAAGGGCGGTTCTACAAGGATGAAGTTGAAATTGTACAGTGATGATATCAAACAGGCATCGGACGATCCCGATATTACGAAGATCATGTCGGTGGCACAGTTCTTTGTAGATAACATGCACCATTTGGCGGATGACATAGGTATGACAATTTCTAGATTTCAAATAACATGATAGACGTTTGTGATATTTTGTCATTTTCACTGAAGCTCCGTTATTTGTTTTTTGTAAATTAGCTATGCGATTGACTGATGTTGTTTTTCTTCTTATTGCAGCGAATATAAAGAAAGTCGAGACCATCGAAATTTCGGACAACGTAAGCGACAGTGATGAAGAACTTGTGAGCTATCTCACTTTGCCAGACGATAACGGTGATTCTTTGCCCGACATTCAGGCTCCAAAAATTCAGGCTCCAAAACAAAGACCCTTGGTTCAAAAACAGCAAGTGAAAAACACGAATCGATTTTGTCCTTTCGTGGATAAGAAGAAAGTAGTGACATCCACTGTCACATCGGTTCAAACGGAGATATCAACTGCTAGTACATCTTCATCACAGACAAAACGAGAAGACCTAATGCAGTTTTCTCAAAATAGCGTTCGCAAGGAATTACTCTTATGTGTCATTTGTGCAGACTCGGAGAAAGACACAGCGCTTGTGCCCTGTGGCCATACATTTTGTCGCAAATGTGCAATTAAAATGCAAGTGAAAAACAGTTGTGGCTTTTGTCGCAGTCGCATTAACATAGTGGTTAAAATACGCTTAACAGACTAACACACGATGGAACTTCTGTATGTGCTAAATTGTGCGTTGTTGAAAAATAAACATCAAAAACATAATTTCTTTTTTACTTTTTGCTTTTTTTACCCATTTCAGTTGGCAAAAAAAACACAATGCCCTGACAGCCCTTTTTTCCTTACGAATTGACTTCTATCATCTCCACATTGTTTCGAATTCATGAACAAGACAGGCGTCCTAAAGTGTAATATTTGGTCTCGTTCGTTTCATGTCCACAAATACGAGATTGCTATATAAAATCAACTCATTGCATTGAAATCAAAAGTTTATCGCAATCTGTCCCAGTAAACAACAAATAAATTTACAACAATTCATATCACGCGTTAAGCACGATACACTCTCACCGTCTCATTAATAATTTTTCGGCATAGAGGACATTTTTGTACAGCCGGAAAACATTGCATGCAAATGCAGATATGTCCACATGGCAGAAAGAGGATTTCTGCATCGCCTTCCATACAGATCTTGCACAAACTGTTTTCTTTCAAATGACGATTTTCGTCGAGCATTTTCGCAATTTAGTCATCCAGAATATGTTTTGGCTTGTTTTTTTCGATCGACGTTGCCTCAACTGGTGCCTCAGATTGTGGCTCGGCTCCAGACCCAGACACATTTTGATTCTGTTGAATTTGCATTTCGCTGGCACTTTCACAAATGCTGACAGCGGTCTGATCCTGGTTTTCGTTTTGATTCTGCTGACGTGCTAAATCGTCCACAATTTCACAAAGATCACTGGCATTGAACTGAGTATGGTCATATCGATCGAGGAAAATCTGAATCGCTTTGCGTATATCAGATTCACAATAGTCAAATTCGAGACAAGCCGGAGCTGGACGTTTTGTGTCAAATCGACCGTCTTTGAGAAACGACTGTTTTCGTCAGGTTGTTTCTCTTGCTTTTGTTCGTTCTTTTTGAAATCCTCGCTACCTTTGAAAAGACGAACAAAGTCACAATCCGGATAGTATTTTGCGTGTTCGAGCATAGGTACGTCTCCGTTCTCCCAACTCCGTATTCCACCACCGCACCAGAAGCAACGCACAGAATCACCTTTACCCTAGTACACTAAACCGGCTTCTGCCAAATCTTTTTCTTTGACGGGAACGAAAGATGGCCAGTTCTCGAAGGATTCGAGACGTTTCGAAAGAAATGCATAACCGGGATATTTGGGCTTCGTCTTGATCATATATTCACTCAAATCGCAAGACGAGGAGCAACACTTCGCGATTTCATCGGTTGAGTTTTGTCCACCAGTTATTTGTATATGTTCGTTCATTGACCATCGCCTGCACTGTTCGATGAACTCGTTGCCTTTTCTAAGACGCATGAAACCACAACCCGGACTCCACTTTGCGTGTTCGATGAAAGGTATGTCTCCGCTCTACCAACCTCGGAAACCAACGCCACACCAGTGACAGTGCACCGAATCACCAGTTCCACAATACACGAAGCCAGCTTCTGCCATGTCCGTTTTGTCAATCGGCAAATGCGTTGGCCAATTTTTAAACGATTTGAGACGGTCCAGAAACGATACATAAGCCTCAAATTTGGGTGGTGTGATATGCAAACGGTCACTCATAATACGAAAATTATAGCATGAACAGAAATGGGGATTTAGAGTTATGAAGACCCTATCTCTTCTTCATTTAGTTAAAAGGTAAATAAAAATTATTTTGACCACAAACTTATATATGACATCATAATGAAAAATCATTCAGTTGTTTACTACAAAATGAACGAAACAAGTTTCACAATACATAGAAAATTGAATGAGTGATATGCCTTGCATCAAAACCCACCTCATTTCTCTCTATTTTATCCCTGGAAAATCGCAAATGAACCAAATCACCATTGTTCTCTCGATTACGAACCATTGTTATCGAATATTGTAGATGAAGTGTACGACAAAAATATGTTATAAATACAATTGTTATCAAGTCAGGTGAATATAAAAATCGAAGGACAAAATAATAGTTGGTACTTATCTTTATTTTGATAGACCTCTTGTATTAATTAGACATGATATATTTCTGACAATTTCTCTCACTTGAATATCGTAATATCTGTAGAAATGTTACCCTGTAAACACTGTCTCTCTCCACCTTGTTCTTGAATCATTTTATTATAGTATTTTCCGAAACAATCAATGCAACAAAACTTGTGTTAAGTCTGTTTTTCACGTTAGACACCACCGCCTGCCATGATTCCAGGGATGTCCCTAGTTCTGATTTAATATAAATGTCCTCATGATACTTCTCAGTGAGAACGGACATCTGTTGTTGTATCAAAGTCAAATCGGTTAATTTGATCAACAACTCGTTGTATGTTTTATTTTCTTCTGTTTGTAATATATGACTTTCTTTCGTTGCCTGTCTTTGTTGCTGGGGTGGCGTCTTCGACTCTGTTGAAGTTGTTGTATTAATGGTTGTATGTATAGACAGTAGTTTTATTGGTAGCGACCTTCTTGTTTTGCTGTTGAAAGGAAAAGGAAATGCAGTTAGTATGTGATATTTACATTTCTGTTTTTTTTTTCATTGTCAGGCGATAGCGAAAACAAGATTTTTTATTCAAGTACAATACGATAAATACAACGAGTAACAAAGAGTACAAAAAATGCAACCTGTAAGACACATACAGTTGTTAATTTTATATAGCTGTTATAGAAGCTCTTCTTGATAAAGATATAGATATGAATCTAAATGAAGGAAAGACGGGAAGAACAGTTCTTCACAATGCTTGCTATACAGGTGATACTAGTATAGTGAAACTGCTGCTACGACACAAGGGATGTAATATCAATGCACGTGCTTTTGATGAGAGCACACCATTTGATCTGGCGCGAGCGAGAGGTCACGATCATGTATGTATGTCACTAGCTGCTGCAGGAGCAAGGTATGGGGAAGAGAACTCTGACTCGGAATAAGCAGCAGGTGTGAATTGTGGCATATTGATTGGACATCAGATTAAATTCTCATCCCTCATTCCCGTCCTTTTAAATCTACTGTGTGACTAAAGTGTTACTGATGATGTTTCTTGCATATAACTGATCTTTTGATACCTGTGGAACATTCCCACTTTGTAAATGTGTCCGTTAATAACAAGATCTGTATGTATAGCTTTGCGGAACTAAACAGTGTTACTCGAGAGCAACAGTTGAAAGTTTTACCATGGCGTTACTAAATACTGGTCATAGGTTAAGCCGGTCATTTTTAAAAAAAATATATTGAGTATGCTGACATAAACCATTGTTGTATTCATATTCTTTAGTGTTCAGAATCTGTTAATGTTTATTTAGGGTGTTACATTTCGGTACACCTAGTTTCTACAATACATTTTCATCAGTAACATAAGCGCTTCCAAAGTTTGACAATGAAATAAACAGTGAAATCTATGCCATCTGTCACTTGTAAATTTAGAAATAGATATGCTGTAAAATTTTTGGATAAGGCTTCCACTTCAGCAATTTTAAAGTCTCTCAAAAGGGGAAGAATTTACCACGAAATTCATGTCTCTCGTCGATTCATTTCATCCTATTTCAATGATTTAAACCACATTTACAATTCTCGATTGTTAGAAATCGGTCAAAACGTAAAATCGTTATCATTACGAAATTCCTCAGGAAAAAAATGCGAAATCAAAGTAGAATTCTCTTACGTTTTTAGCCATCCTAAAATATCACTTCGCTATCCCTTATCAAAGAGTTCCACACAGTTTAAACGTAAGTATTTGTCCTTGTTCCTTCATTTTCCATTATATTTCAGCCCAAATCTATCTCTTGCCCTTCAAAACGTACGGCCATTTTCTTCTAACATTACTCGACCTTGAGATCGATGTATTCGCTCGCAATCGGGCACAATTTAGTTCGTAACCAATACTAAAACAAAAATAAAAAAATAGTCGCAAACATACTCTATCGATCTTATCGGTTCAACAACTTCAATATCTTCAACGTTTTCACTTTATCAAAATGTTTCAATGTAAGTTCATAAGAATATAAACAGTTTTTGTCATAGTTCGGTAGCCAGAATAAATTTAACGTATTTAAAAATCGTTTATCGCTCCGATCGTTTAGATTTACAAAAGGGAAAATGGAAATTTACAGGCCGTTTTGATACAACTTCATCAGGAAACTTGCAAATAAACAATCAAGGTTACGTACTGTCAAAATGCGTTGTAAAAAAAAAACGCATGAGTAGACTTTCTGTCTTGTTCATAGTGGCAAAGTTTTTAACTACAGTACATGTAAGCGAAAATAATTTTTTGACAATGTCCACACGAACATGCACATGTTACCACTTGATAGGCAACGATATGTATTTTTAATTCATGAGTCGTGTGTGTGTGGGGATGTTTCATTAAATTTACTTTTTTCGATTATGACGATAAATTTAGCCTTTCAAACTTTAAGTGATGTGCATATAGTTTAATTTTAAATTGTCCAGTTTTGTTTAAATAATATCTTCCCTATTTTACGCATATTCCCTATCAGAAACATTTGTACACCATATTGTATCAAATAAGATGATACACCAGTGTCATAAGAATACAAGGCGGTATTTTCTGTACATACTAACGGTTGGTAAATAGGTCAACATTGTTTACACACTGACAAGGGCTCGGCTAGTAGGTGTAAATCTGTGGTGTGAATAAATTCTTTCAATAGTGTACTTTATTTATCAATGATACAATTTTTACTGGTCTCCTCCAATATCCCGTGCTTCGAAAAGTCAAGTGTATTGCTTATAATGGGTGTGTGGGACCTTTTTTCTTTTTTAAAACATACTATTTCCGTGATCATTAAGTGCTGGCGGTTTTTCTTTCAAACGCATATTTTTTTCTCCTTACGATTTCACACTCCTTGTCTACTCTTTATTTTTCGTTCTGATTCTCCTCTATTTTCCCCTCTTTTCCCATCGTTTTTCCTATTTTTCTTCCCACAAACTTATGGGACTAAACATGCTAACAACCGATTAAAAACTCGTTTAGAAAAACGTCGCAGCTTTTACTCTCCTCGGCGCTGATGGGTTTTTTTTTCAACCAAAAAAAAAAAACATTCAACTAGTCGCGTGTGTTATTAGAATAAAAGCGGAGAGCACGACCGAAATTTTATCATAACGCATTCGCAAAGCAACAATGACAGAACAACACCTGTTACAAAATACGCAGAGCAGTATATCGACGTACCAAGATCAAAAGATGCAAGCTATTGACGAGTACGCGAACCAGATGTTGAAACATTGTGTTGAACATAATATTGCGGTGGAGTATGAGGACGGCGTGTTTCTGTCCGACGAGTACAGCATGGAAGCGGACAATTTGAAAACTGTCATTAGCATGATCGATTCTAAGGTAGCGCCCTACAGGAGAGAGCGACGAAAGGCGGTCGATAGGTTAACAAAAATACGACGACAGAGAAACATAAAGGACCTGGTTCAACGTACGGTTCGCAATGGAATACTTCGGATGATTCCACCTGCCGTGTTGTCTTCTGTGCTCGAACAGTCGGCGAGAGAAGACAGAACTGTACAATCAATGTTAAATCGAGTGCAACTGGTTTGCTCTAATACGAACGATAAGAGGCTACATTTTAACTTGTCAGACACCGATCAGGTTATCTTATCTGACAGCGATGAGGAAAGTTTAGTGCTCAAGGAGAAGTCTTAGAAACGAAAAAACGTAAACGTACTCAGAAAACCGAGACTGGTGCAGTGCCGATTTTGACAGATTATGATGAGAACTGATAATATAATTTGCAAATATGTTTTTACCCATCCCTGAACGGAATAAATAAGTGTGTTTTTTTTAAAATATAATTTGAGCTTATATGTTTGTTGTCTGTTTTTTTTTTCTTCAATATTTATGACTTCTTTCTCATGAACATATGTGATATTATTTCCGTAGTCGAAACCGGTTTGGCAGTTTGAGTCAAGGGAGAAAAGACAAGACATTAAAATGAACGTTTTATACTATATATATCGTATGTTTTTTATATATACAACAGTCATGATATGCTATGAGCAACAAATAAATTTAAAACATAAACACAATTGTCTTTGTCATTGATTTCAAACATTTACTTATAACCGTCTCAAACGTTTAATTGTTCTTTCATATTCCAATTTTGATTGTTCTCGTTCTCAGTTTTTTTTCACACTAGACGAGCGTAATAATCGTTTCGCTTGTCCCTTTTTACTTTGTCTCTTTACTTGTTCCTTATAGACTTTCTCTACGAGTGTTTTTATGGACGGGTCATTTTTCCAGGATAACAGCTATTATAACGCCAAGGTACTTTATCGTACTAAGGGTCTTTAAGATCTTATCTGAAACGATAGTTAGTCATAAAATTGTTCATTCTTGGATAAACCATCGAACAGTTAATATCGAAACAGACGCAATACAGCGTTGACCAATCCATACCAAAAACGATTCAAATAATCAGTCAAAAAAATTTTCATTCCTTACTTAACTACTAATTAAAGTTAAACATCATAGATACAACATAGTGTTGACAAAATTACAATATAAAAGTAAAGAAGTACATATCTGGTCTCGTTGTTATGCAATTGGTCTGTTTTGTTTCAGCAGTTTGATAACTCATTTCCTTAAGTATTTAGTATTTCGATTTGAAAGTAGTGTTTTTTTTACAAGGTTTTAATTATCTTCGCACAGTACAAGCGGATTTAATACACTGTGGTTTATGTGGTACAAGTGGTGCCTCCTCCCCCTTTTCAGTCAGCCAATCACAGAAAAAGGATTATTTTTTCCAATCCTTTATGAACCGTCTCTTTCTCTCAGTTAGACTTCATATCATTACTAGACTGTTCAGCAAACAACGTCGTTAAAAAAATAAAACGAAGCATGGCTTTCAACATGCCTAATCCATACTTCACAGATTATGTGCCGGGGCAATTTCCTACAAGTGATCACAGCGAAGGCAGTTTTGATTTTGACCAAGGATGGAATCTGGGAAACGAGGTTTATACGGCTACACCAGAGGTTCCTCAGAGCAGCCAGACAAACAACAATAGAAAAAAGCCACCATCTGAAAATGATGAGACAACGGGCGATAAGAAAAAGGTGAGCTTGTTTGTTGTAATTCTTTGCATCTAGAGTTTGAGTAATTTTGACTGAGATTTTGTTTTCGATTACATATGAAAATATTCTCAATTATTGTTAGGAAATAGTTGGTCAGCACCTTGGGGGTTTGCTTCTATCTATACATCTTCTCTTATGATATGGGGGAATTTAACATTAAACATACAATGGCAAGAACGGACACATGCTATAACAGACAACAATTTATATAATTGCATATAGTATACATTAATCTAACAAGCTTGTCATAACATTGTGTGGATGCCAATATATTCTAACTTGGTTTGAAAACAAATGAGAATTCTTAAGAAAAAAGTAGTTGACTGAAAAAGAAAACTTTATAGAATGAAAACAAGTGAACAAGATAATTGCAAGTGAAATTTTTCTGTATCACTTACAGAAAAGTATGTTGAAAACTTCAAGAGATGTACTAAAAATGACATCAATGATAGAATTAGAGTTTGAATATAGAACTGGCAACAATATTGTTGGTTCCATTTACACTTTTTCCGACCAAGCTCGGTGACCGTTGGACAGCATGAATTGGATTTCCTTTGCGTTTCTAACGTAAAAAAAAATACGCGTGCTATGTAGAGCTTCTTTTAGAAAAAAATGAATAGTTAAGGTTGACCTTGGAGCATGGTAAAAATGATCAGGTACATGTATATCATGACAAATTAAGCTGTTAAGAAGAAATTTTAAGTTATTTGATCAAGAAAGCCTTACTTCCGCTCTGAAGAGTACTTAAGTTTGAGGCGTTTTTATTGAAGATCATCATTCTGTATAAACCAAACCCGAACTTTTTGGTTTTTCCCTCAAGTTTTGGCTTTTTTTGTTTTAAATTGAATTTTGTTCGTTTTAGATAAATTTCACTTGCAATAAAGCCAAAAAGCATGGTTAATTTATGTTCTTATTTCTCCAAATCCTCCTTCGTATTCTGGTTTATTTTTCAGAACACTATATGAATAAAAAATAATTGCAGCTATTTAATTTTGAACCCCCCGAGATGTATGTTAAAGTTTACTTCGATATCATTCCATTATCATGAAGTGGGTGGGGAAAATAAGTACTATGTTTGTAATTACTTTTCGTTCGTTCTCACAACTGTCATTAGATCTTCATACTAGGAATGAAAGCATACTTCTCTGCTGTTGTTTTTTGGTCAGAATGATAAAAATATACAATCTGTTTCTATCTATCTTACAGACCAATTAAAACTTGTTAAGCTTTAAAGTTAATACCTGTCAAATCGTGAAATGATCACTTTGATTTCCGGGTTAAACATCCGTCATTACCCGCCATTACATAAAGGCGTCTCGTCAAGTTTTAGTATATAAGTCGGAAACTTTTTAAATCTGTCATTAACTTTCTGGATTCATCCAGTTGTAAGTATTTAGTGTATTTATTTAGTAAAATATTTGAATTTAGTTTAATATTCAAAATATTTTTTTTAATTAAGATCTTTTTTTAACCTAGTTTACCACTTTACTTCATGTACTTTATTATGAACTAAACTGTAATAAGATTTTTAAATTTAAATGTATTTACTTTAATTTTTTTTTTATTTATATTTAAAAGATTTGATATTTACTTTGAAAATAAGTACGAAAATTGGTTCTCCTAAATTCTGATATGTTACATGAAATCTAAAACAGAAAAGAGGAAAAGAAACACACATATTTGATGCTTAGTTTTAAAAGTAATTTTTTACAAGATTTTAATGATATGAGCTTTGAATAAACGCATGTACAATGTAAAAGATGAACTCCTTTGAAAAATCTTTGTTAAAAAGGCAATTTATATATACATTTATACATATATCAATGAGATATTCTTAATTTTTAAGTTTACGCACATTTATTGCAGTACCACTTGGCTTGTTTATTTCTTAAAACCTTTTTACAATCACTGAACGGGCAAACTCAAGAAATGTTTATAATAAATGGCTGTGAAAAAGATTGTATCATTATAGTTCATATGTCATCAGTTCAGTATAGCAGAGTTTGAGAGATAACCATCAAAGCTTGTTAATACTGTTTTCTAAGACTTTTTGTCTATTCTTTTTTTCACAGAAAGTATGAAAATACTAGCAGTAACTTTCGTATTGGCTGTGGCCAGCATGGCCCAGGCAGACGAATCCTTTAACAATTTCAACAATGACGGATTCGGTACCGGTCTGGGTCTGAATCAAGGCCTAGGGCACGGGATTGGTCACGGAATCGGAGGTGTATCCGGAATCGGAGGAGGCTATGGAATCGGAGGTGGCTATGGAATCGCAGGAGGCTCTGGAATCGGAGGAGGCTCTGGAATCGGAGGTGGCTACGGTGGTATATCGAAAGGTTACGGCAGCAGCTACGGAATCGGTGGTGGCTCTGGAATCGGAGGAGGCTACGGAATCGGAGATGGCTACGGAATCGGAGGAGGCTACGGAATAGGTGGTGGCTACGGTGGTATATCGAAAGGTTACAGCAGCAGCTACGGAATCGGCGGCAGTTACGGAATTGGAGGTGGATACGGGGGTATCTCTAAAGGTTATGGCGGCGGATATGGTTATGGTAGCAAATTCATCAAACCAATGGGTATGTTTTAACCTAGAACACACTTTTCCAGATATCTCATCAGTCTACAGTTTTAGTCCACTGTATGTACTTAATAATAGTATTTATATACTTCATATAATTTCTTCATAGCGAGTTTCAATCTGTTTAAATATCTGTATATGAATTTCTGTAATCTTTTTTACCTGCGTAGCTACAAGGAAAATGCATTGCTTTATATGACATATAATAAAAAGTGTAATATTTGAATAATTAATTAATTTCAAAAAAATGTTTCAGTTAAACCCGTCATTCCCGTGCCAGTGGTACCAGTTATAAAAGTACCCCCACCTAAGCCCGTAATTCCAGTTTTACCCGTTATCAAGGTCCCACAACCTAAACCAGTGATCCCTGTACATGTTGTACCAGTTGTGAAGGTCCCACAACCTAAACCAGTGATTCATGTACCTGTTGTACCAGTTGTGAAGGTACCAAAGCCTAAACCAGTGATCCCAGTGCCAGTTGTGCCCGTTGTACCAGTACCAAAACCTAAACCAATCATTCCTGTGGTCCCTGTCATGAAAGTTCCAATTCTGCCAATCAAACACAAAGGTAAGTAACTTTTAATATTGGCTAGATTTTTTTAGAAATAGAAATAACGTTCGTGAAAGGTATGCTTCTAAGCAGAAATATAAAGATAAAAGAATTTGTATGAGAACGGCTCAGAGGAATGTAATACTCGGTACTAGCTACAAAACGAGTTCCGACTTTAGGTTGGAAGGATGTTAATGATTTCCCCATGGACCGCAATGTTAAATCAATGACATCCCACAGGTAGGCAAACACAGCCGGTACCCGTTGATTTTGCATTACTTACCTGGACTTAAAGCTTAGTTTCTCTTCTATTCAAATTTAAAAAGAAAACAATATATCACGTATCTTATTCTAGGAGAGTCATCTCTTCATACAGTACTGTGAAAATTGCATAATTGTGACTAATGTAATTTGCTGTAGCACTGCCTTCCCTTTTAACAGTCACGTAACCACTAAAAGGTATCTTCAAACAATACAATTGAACAAGTGACAACAAAATACTGAAAAGGCCAGAAAACATCTATTTGGTACTCAAACAGTCCAACAAAACTTCTTAAAATTAAAAAAAGTTGGATTATTAATTGTAAGCCACAACCTGTATAGCCCGCGGATGAACTTCCAGTTTTGATTTAAAACTGTCAGATCTATACACGACATACTTTTGAGCGTACAGCTCTGAAGTTACGCTTTGAAAGCATTGTTCGTTTTGTCTTACATTTTCGCGGTGTGCACATAGCTTGCGTGTTTCAACGAACTTTTAAAATAAAATATAAACGAAAAAAAACAAACAAACAAACAAACAAAAAACAACATTTGTACTTATTATTGTTGACGTTTATAAAGTTTTCAATAGTCTTAATGCTCAACATGCATGTTTTACAGGTTATGGTTATGGCGGATACAGCAGTAAGGGTTTCGGTGGAATCGGGGCAATTGGCGGTGGATACGGTGGTATTAGTGGCGGTATTAGCGATGGATTCGGATATGATGATGAATTCTACGGCTTCCATGGAAGATACAGCAAAGGATCTTCTCTAGGAGGACTGCACGGTGGTGCAGGCTATTCCATGGGTGGTTCAGGACATTTCGGGGGATTTGGCCATGGCTCTTCATTTGGCGGAGTAGGTTCAATCGGGGGTTCTCACCAATTTGGACATTTTGGTCACGGTGACAATAATGGATGGAATGACTGGGGTAACAACAATGGATGGGGTAACAACAATGGATGGGGTAACAACAACGGATGGGGAAATGATAACGGATTGGGAAATAACAACGGATGGGGTAATGATAACTGATGGGGAAATAATAACGGATGGGGAAACAACAATGGATGGGGAAATAACGACGGATGGGGAAATGATAACTGATGGGGAAATGATAACGGATGGGGAAATAATAACGGATGGGGAAATGATAACGGATGTAGTTAATACTACATAGATGTTCGTAATGTCTAAACAATAATTTTGAAATATCACTTGGAAGATGACACAGCTGCACACATCTTTCATTGTCTCTGAAACCATACAAACAGTTATGAGACACAAATGTTATATCTTCTTTTAAGGAATATGCAAATGTTGTTATCTGATGCACATTTTTTTTCTCTTTCTACCTGCAAAGCATTGAAGGTGTCTCTTTCTGTTCGTCTGCTGTAATGTAATCTCTTGAAAAATTTCTAAAGACCGGTTAGGATGTTCTCTTTTTACTTATTATTACTGCTTGATATAATTCACTCTTTTGATGTATTTGTGATGTAAAACACGCTATGATGTCACTATTTGTAAATATTGATGCATTTTACTTGCTGCACAAAGGGTTTGTTAAAATCAAATATAACAGAGTGAAAAAAATAAGAATAAAATGCAAATGAATTTCTTAACGATTGATAGATATTTCATGAGATTAAGATTAATATCACTTAAGTACTTAAATTTTTTTTTGAAGTTAACAAAAAAGGTGAACATTTTGAATAATAAGATAATATTATGAAGGCTAAAACAGTAGCAAGTGACATGGATTGATGACGTCATCATTTGATGATGTACTATTTATTTTCTCCCAGATTATCTATGAAAGACATTGTCGTTTCGTTTAAGAAATCTTTCGTTATTGTTCTTTTATTTCATGAACAATTTTATTTAAAGATATGAATTTGTAGCTCTTCTGGGACATGTGCTTATATTGTAAATACTGTAAATAAGAAAATAAAAGCAGAAAAGTCACACTTTTTGTTGTAGTTTTATCACTGCTCGATAAACCATTCTAGAAACAAAGCAGTTAGAACTATAATTCCTTCACTGCTCGAATAAACATTCTATAATGTGTCTTTTTCAATAAGCCACAATCACATGTCCTTCACTTCTTTCTTACCTGCTGCTTCCTTTTTTCAAGTAAGAAGTTGAATTATTATATCTTTTAACTAGCAGCATGCCCGAAAAGGTCTGAGAGGTGCTTGGCTTTGAGATGGTCGACTTACAAGTGAGATGACCTATTTTGTACAACAAAGACCCTTCTCTTTAGGGAACTCAAAACTTCTCTGCCAAAAATATGTTCTAAAAGCGAACGAATTGTAAAATGCAACTGCGAAATAACCTTTACGAAAAAAAAGCAAAGTAGTTTGGTACGTATTATCTGCAAGACATGGTTGACTTTAAAGCTACTGACACCTCCGGATTTTACCTGCATACTATTTTTCCTCAGAATTAAACTCTTGTCAAAATAGCATAACAATTCTATATATACGGATTGAAAACGGAAGTAAAAAACATGTTAGTAGCGGTATTCGAAACCATGACCCTCGATTAAGTAAAATGATGAGCGACGAGCTAACCTCCTGTTCCATTGTGACTGTTCATTAAGTATTAAATAAGAATCCACTCCTTAACTAACAGGGTAAAGTATTTACAGATGAAAAAAAAAAATGGAAACCTAAATACTTTGGTATGTTTACGTGACAAAAAATAAGTGAGTAATGTAGTGTTGATGCGTTTCTCACAAATGAAACAAGAATAGTATTTTCTTGCGAACGATATGGAGGTCAGTCGCTAAAACTGAGGTCTGAAAAGTTCCTGAGAGTACAATGATTGAAGAAAACTGAACTTCATTAACTACTGTAGGAATACATAATTGGCTTTTGTGTTACAATATGCATGTTTCAGTAAAAAAGGAAGAGTTTTTTTACATAAAAATTATTTTTCATTAGTGCCTAACAATATTGAACTTTTAAATGAATAACTGGCGTTTCTTTTTTGATCAATTTGGAATTTTTAGGAAAAAAGATTCGTTTTTTATATTTCTTTACTATTTAACGAAATAGTGAACTAAATTAAAAAAAAAAGAACCTACAAGTTTAGATTTGCACCAACAAGTATGATCTTTATTTTTTTCTACGGACGCTTTTAAAGTTGACTCATGATTACACATACGTATCTTGAGCAAAGCATTCTCAAGAAATAATTATAGGTATGAAACCACCAATTCAGTCTGTCAGGGCTCAAACAATGGCGCATAATGGCGGCTAGAAATAGTTCTCAGTTTTCTTGGCTGTTTTTAACAATTTTGCCCTAATCTGTGTATTCTTTTATTGCTGGAATCATTTTCCATGACTATTTCTGATAGTTAGGTTGCAATTTTATGCTTTTATACATTCAGACAGAATTTACAACTCGACATTGTTTCACATATCCCAATCTGAAATTTGGTTCATATTTTTTGTTAATTTTATGGGTAAGTTCACATGAGCAGAAATATTTTTCTTGTTTGTAACACAACCCCCACTTTTCTTGCTATTTGTTATGAGTACAGATCTAGATCTACAAATATATGTAAGTTAAAGCCATTCAAAAGAGGTTTTGCTATGTTTTACAGCCCTGTGAACTTTATGAATTTTATATAGAATAAAGAAGGAATCTATTTGGTGGTTTCACACCTATAAGAATTTCACTTCCTGTTGTCAAATTTTCAAACTTGACAGAATGAAGCTTTTGATGTTTTTTTTTGCTAAAATGCTTTAAAGAAGTATGCCAGAGAAGGATCTGGTGAGTTTTCAAACTTTTCATACTGCAATTTTGCTGTAGGAACATATTATGATAAAATTTTAAGAAAACTGATCTTATAGATATGTAAACAGAAGTTCTGTGAAAAAAAAAACACACAACTTTTTTGTGCAAGGAGTAAGTTCTGTAAGCTTCTGGGTGCTTACAAGAGCCATTAACTGAAGTTTAGCTTATCCAGTGAACATGAAACAGCTAGCTGAGTTCAAAATTCAGGTCTATGATGAGTACAAGAAGTTTGGTGATGTCAGGTATTATTGCACAGTATACAATTGTTTCATTTGTGTTTAGGGAATAGTCAAAACTATTACCCCGAGGTGTCAGGGAAGACTTTCAAAGTGTTGCCCGAGGCCGTTAGGCCGAAATGTCTTCCCTGGCACCGAGGGACAATAGTTTTGACTGTTCCACAAAAATACCTACGAAATAACTGTTTTATTACCTTATGCTCTATACAACTGTTTAAATACCTAATCTTCTATACAATTTGACTAACTAAAATGTTCAAGTCTTCTTCAGACATGTCCTCAAACCTAGCCTGAGTCATTCTGTAAGGATTTCTTTGAGTTTTTTTTTCTCACTTTTCTTCAAGATTCAAGATTTTTTTTCACCAGCTGTCGGCTGATGACTGATCATTGTATGTAAACGCTTGGTTTGTTTGGGCTAAAAGCCGGTACAGATCCGACACCAAGTTCGGGTACAATAAAAATACGAAATGGAATTAAATGAACGTAAAGCGTCGTCAGGGTCCTTGAAAAACGTACATGTACTCAATTTTAGTAACTTTCATTTTATAACATCCTTTTACGCATCCTGTTGCGCACAATGAAAGCATATGATTGGTTCAAAAGTCAACTATGAAACAGTTCAAACTATTGCCTGGTCAACAGTTTGAACTGTTGCCCGGACCTGAATAAATTGTTGCTGGCGTACTTGAAAGATGGAAAAATGCCAGGAAACAGGCAAAAATAAAGAACTACAAGTTATATAGAGCGTTAGGTAATAATAGGACTCATTCAGTCAAAAAAGTGTTTCTTTTGGTCATGGAGCTTCTGTTTATGTTTTACATTAGTCTGTTTATGGATAAGAAGAAAGAGCATTAGGCTTATTTCAAGTTTTCATGATATTTGATACAGTTGGTGTGGAGTTGAGGCTTTGGGATATGCTTTCGAAGTCTTATAGCAGACAGCTGTATAATGTTTGCAGCTGGTTCACACAGACAAGGCTAGCAAAACAATATTGCTCTCGGATTCTGTTTTCTGATTCTGTTAATATTTTTACTGTATAGGCTTTCAGCTTTGTTAGGCTACAATATTTTCATATAATCAGTGCTTTTATTCTAGTTTGTCAGTTTGCATACAAGGTTATGGATGGAGGAATAGATCCTGTATTTGGAAATTTTCAGGCAATAGCAATGCTATTATCTATAAAGCAGGATCCACTGCAGCACATCACTTAAGCCAAAACTATGTTCCTCATCAATTTCATACAATTTAAAACATGTGCTTGACTGTTTAAATGCAATATTGTAAGGGTCTGTAGTGATTTTGAAAGGGAACGTTTTTTAGGTAGAAAAGTCAAGTTTCAAATTTGTGGGTATATGTTGCATGCAGTAATACCTATATGTAAAACCTGCGTAAAGGTTAATCACCGCAGACAGTTCTAATACCTATATGTAAAACCTGTGTAAAGGTTAATCACCGCAGACAGTTCTAATACATATATGTAAAACCTTAGTTAAGGTTAATCACTGCAGACAGTTCTAATACATATATGTAAAACCTGTGTAAAGGTTAATCACCGCAGACAATATGTAAAACCTGTGTAAAGGTTAATCACCGCAGACAGTTCTAATACATATATGTAAAACCTGTGTAAAGGTTAATCACCGCAGACAATATGTAAAACCTGTGTAAAGGTTAATCACCGCAGACAGTTCTAATACATATATGTAAAACCTGTGTAAAGGTTAATCACCGCAGACAGTTCTAATACATATATGTAAAACCTGTGTAAAGGTTAATCACCGCAGACAATATGTAAAACCTTAGTTAAGGTTAATCACCGCAGACAGTTCTAATACATATATGTAGACCTGTGTAAAGGTTAATCACCGCAGACAGTTCTAATACATATATGTAAAACCTGTGTAAAGATTAATTACTGCATTGCAGGGCTTTTCTTATATTTGATATCCAACAAGGCAAATTACGGGTCATGTAAATTTCAAGAATTTAAACGCCTTCTTTTATGCAATGTTGCCATATGTAAATGGACTAATTTTTGGTACTAAGTACATGGCTATAACTATATATATTAAGTGTTGGATTAAATGTTAGCGGATGATATACCTTAAAGTTTTGTTTAGACAAAACTATTAACAGTTACCAAACCATGAGAGAGGACTACACACAGGTACTTTGTTGTATAATGATTGGCTAGCACTTTGTTGGTTTCATCAATCTAAATCATCATTTAATTCCTTGTAATCTTTAGGGAATCATTCTGTACAACCTTTCACAGAGTTATTACGACAAACAATTGCAAGGACGGACAGATGCAGCGGTATACGTACTCATAAACACACAAACAAGCGTTTTTTGATTCACATATTTAATGTACAAAACATCTGATATAATTCAATATGGCATAAACTATTTAAATAACACTTGCCATTCAAGTGTTGGGGGCTGCCTTACTCTAACTGTGTCTCTCAATTACCCAGTTACTCTAAATTTTACTCTATCTTAGACCTGGAGACATATAGCAAGATTTCAAAGTTACTAGTATTGTTAGTATGAACAAGTATGTACAAATGAAATGTTGATGTTTCATTTAAAGAAATATATGTTGAAAACTTGACAAAAGATAGACAATAATTGACAAAATAAGAGTAAGAGGATAGAAGCAAATACAATTCAAATGGTGTTTTATTTATAACAGGAATAAACACGCATGTCACGTGGTATTACTGTTTTCCAGCGGCAGACTTTAAAAACAAATAATTATGTTTAACCTTATGACAAGGTAAGATTTAAGTATGACATGGAATAAAGTCCTGTTCAGAAGAACATCTTAGCAAGTACTTTTTCTGTAAAAGGTCATGTTTCCAATCATATTTACTTTATAGTAGTTATCAAACTAAACATTACAAATTATACTTACACTATTTCCATCGCTTTTAAGAATAGTTGCAGATTTTGAAACTTCAATCACCGATTAATCATTTAAAGCTTATCTATTCAATTTAATGTAGTAACTAGAATTGATAAATAATTCTTTAAATATATACTATTTCACATATTCTATCTATCTAGGTTGTTGGTACTGCTGTTGTTGGGCTTGTTGTTGTTGTTGAAACTTTTGAAACTCCTGAAATTGTTGCTGCTGCTGTTGTTGTTGCTGTCCTTGCTGCTGTCCTTGCTGCTGAACTTGTTTACCGGGTGGTGGAATTGTAGGTTGAAAGTTTGGATTGTTTTGCATTTGTTTCTGAAATATGAAATATGTTGTTTGTGTAAACAAAACACTTTGCATGTAAGACACGTAAAAAAGTGAATGGTCAAGGAAATTACTATAAGGTACACCAGTCTCATAACAAAACTTAATAATAAAGAAAACTAATAAAACTAGGACAAGAAGTTTAATCGATAAATGCTCACTTGAAATTGTTTTTATTTATATCAATGTTTCTATACCTGTCACTTTAACGTCAACTTCCGTATGATGACGCTCAAATTGTATTCATTTTTTAATAATTTTAAGTCTTTATTTTATCCATTGTTTCTACTTTAGTATCACTGACCAATATAAACTTGTTGTCTTTTAAAACATCTTTTGTATTCAACAAAATGTAACATTTTTTTCGATGAGTTATTTGGAAAAACTAAACGAGAACTGTACTTACCTGCATTTCCTGATATTGTTTGAATTGTTCAAATTGCATCTGTTGATTTCTCATCTGCTCTTCGTGCATTCTGCGCGCGTGGTACTCCTCGCGACGCCTGGCTCGTGCAAATTCGGAGTATGTCAGGTAGCCATCCTTGTCAACATCGTCATCATGCAGTACGCGGTCTATCATATCTGAAGTCAGATATATGATTATCTTCAGTATTAAGATTTAAATAGAGGATATTTGTTTGTTTTTGTGGAAGATGAGAATTTATTTCATCGAGTGAACACCATATGTGATATTTTCACGAGTGGCGCAGCCACGAGTGAAAATATCAACATATGGTGTTCACGAGATGAAATAAATTCCCATCTTCCACTAAAAACAAACAAATTTTCTTTTTATTTTATACCAACACGTCAAAAATGGGTATTTTATGACATTTTTACTCAGGGCCTTCAATAATTTCCCCATGGTGAGCCCCAAATCAGTTAATGCGTACTTTGGTTACTCCGCACAAAAAAAGTGCAGACAATCTCCAATACATTTGATAACTTTACTTCTGCTGAAATAAACTGAATACACTTTCATTAAATAACATTTATTTTTTCTCTATACAGCTTATCAATATTTATTGAATTTTAGCCATACATACTTTAATTATAAAAGCGGATTAACTCCGAGTAATATTCAATCAATTGAATTAAAGTCGGCCATATTGGATATTGTCCATGTGAGTTATGTAAACAAATCAGACATTTTAAATAATTTATGGCGAATTTCATCATTGTTCACAACTAGTTAGGCTCAGGAATTCAATATTATAACTGGATTTAACAAGGTAAATAAATTTCACTCGCTGTCACTGTCTGAAATACAGCGGATTCTCTTGTATTTACGTGGTGGGGAAATTCCTGAAGTTTCATCAAGCAGATAAAAAAGTAGTTCGGGCACAAAAAGTGTATTATCAAAATGGTAATTTCACTGATTCAAAACAGTGTATTATCACTTTTATCTCACTGATATTTCCCTATATTTCATTGGTAGGCATAAAATAAAACATGATTATTTTTTCCTGGGCCTTATGAACAAGAGAAACAAGTACGGAATAGTAATTTATTTTTTTTTAAAGTTCTTATAAAGAAATTAAATCTTGAATATACAAATTGACCTAAGTTTATGACAGTTATCAGCCGCTCTATGTTGCTTAACAAACTAAACCGCTTTTTTCCATTTTAGTTGGTATACTCAAAATATCACTAGATTCTTTGCGCGGCAAACACACACATTGAAGCAGCCTTTTCTGGCTTTCAACTCATTTTTCAAATACAATGTCATTGGCCAAACATTATGCATTAGAAAATCACGTTAGGATTTTTTTAATTAATTCATTTAATCTTTTAATTAACCTACCTTCGTAATATTTCTGCATCCCCTCGTATCTTTCTTTCATCATAGCTTCCTGTTGTTCCTTAGATTTGCCCAGTTTCTCACTGAATTCAAGCTCTGGCACGGGTAACATATGCGCCATGGCTTGCATTATCTCTATACCATCTAGATGTGTGTCATTATTTGTATCGTGCAATCTATGGATAGATAGACGTAATAAGAAATAAAAACATCTGTCAGAAAAGAGACATGTATATAAACTGCTCATCAGTAGCATACAAAGTAAAAAAATAAATGTGAACTGATAATAAAATAAAAGTATAAGAAAGAAAAACAACGTTGAAAGGGTTCCGTGAAAGTCTGTGAATAATACTTTTTATATATGGTAGGCAGACATTAGCAGTTGTTGCAGCAGAAAAGTGGGAAGAAGGCGTAGACACTGCAGATTGCAAAATTTAAGGTGGAGAGTTGAAGCAGATATCTAGTAAAAATGTGAAGTTGGCAGGGGGCAGGTGAAAAGTATTTAAATATAATCTACATTAGAAGCTGACACTTATGAAATTCAAGATCACATTATCTACTATATATACCTGAAATAGTGGAACTCCATTTCCTCAGGGCTCATGTTTGCTTTCACGTTAATTTCGTCCTTCAAATGCTCACGTAAATGTCTGAAAAATTTCTAGATTAGTAAATAGATGACAAAATGGTGGTGATGATAATGATGACTGCTTTGGTGTTGCTGTTGTTAATGATGATTATGATTTAGCTGTTGCTGATATTGGAGACGTTGATGATAATGGTGATGAAAATGATGTTGAACATCAGAATGATAGGGTGAAGAACAAGATGATGACAATAGGAAACGTGATTTCGTAACCGTCGATCTCTAACACTTGATAATTGACAAATTCATTTCGTTTATAAAGTATGCGTACTGAAAATGAGATAAAAAGAAAAAAGAAGTCCTGAAAGACTGCTTGACAAGTGTAAGGTGGTCTTGTGAAAAAAAGAGATCCACCCGTTTTGAAATAAATTGTCATCAGACAGGGATGGTATTTGATTACTTTGATAACGCATATACATACTGTTCATCCTGTGTAATTTTTGGATCATTAAAGCTTGTAGGACGTTGATCTGGTGGCACAGCTTGATGCCCGTGATCTCCGTGACCTTTGGTTACTATGACAACCACAGAAAGTATTAACACGCCAAACAGAATCCTGCGCGACTCCATTCTGAAAGCAAGCAATTAGCGAACTATGTGAACACCAGGTAGCAGTTTAAACTTGTAATTTAGTTTTCATGACGACAACAATGAACAACAACATGAAAATGAAAGTATACTGTTTGTATGTTGTTGTTGTCGTTTTTATCATATCTGTGATAAAATATGCTCTGAATTTGTCTAAAAATTCTTGTCAGTCTACTTCCCTGCTTGCAAGAAAAGTGTCCTAAGTTCAACTGGTTAAACAGACTGGCTTTGGCTGACTTAAGTGTTTGACAAGTTTCGTTTTCAGATTGATGTCACTATTGACAGGTCATTGCCTCAGGCGTTAACCTAACAATATCTGTGTATCCTTATTCCAGACCCCTTTTACCCCCTTTTATTGGACAACTTCAACTTTGGAGAACTTTTGTTAAAAAAAATGATTGCAAACATTTACATGTATTCATTTGTTCTACCTGCAAAATCTGGACTCAAAATTTCTAGCTTGAAATCCTTTACAATATGATCATACACTCCTTAATAGGAGACGTTACAAGAATGTTATTATGAATAAATAGCGCTCAATAATTCAATTTTGCGGTCTACGATACATGCAAAAGGCAAATTTTAAGGATAAGACTTGAGTGATAATATATCTACATGTATTTAAACAGTTTATACACACACTGCAATCTTCCGCTTAGCACATGTATATACACGACGTTACGTTTAAACGTACGTTTCAAGTTTTTAAACGTATTTTACCTTTTTATACACGTTAACGTTGCTACATTGTATCTTTGACAGAAAGCACTTACCTTACTCAAGAATTCCTTATCTCCTGTCTGAATGTGAGAAAAAAGTCTGTTTACGGAAGGCTACGTGTACTCCTGTAACTTCCGGCGTGTGTTAATCGAAAGTAAGCAGTTAACACGTAGCGTAAGATGTCTAATCATTTGATGGATGGACGTTTTGACAAGCCCGTCGTCTCGTTTTGAAATAAAGCGCGCGCTTTTGCGTAGTAAAGCTTACACAATTTCTTATCGAAACTTACGACGAATTTTTCACAATTAAAAAGATTAATTAAGAAACTGAAAAGCTAGAAAAAAAATGCTTCTATGTACAACACATATGCCAAACCAGCGTTACCTGAGTTACGTTAGGCAGAAGTCGCGTACATTTTGTTTTCTTAAGCCTACATTCGTCTTATCCCATTGAAACAATAGTTCTAATCCATTCGTCCACTTATGTATTCGACTACAGAACTTACACTTTTGCAAAAATTAAATGAACTTGTACAAAATACCATTTTCAGACTTTGAATCTAGATTGACACTTGGAAATATAGCTAAGTACCTTTTTATGAAAAATACAATGTTATTTTAAAAATAATTTTAGCAGAAAATGAAATTTAAGTAGCAAATGGTTCTTTCGGTTATGTTGTCCTCTGTAGATGTTGAGCGGTATTTTTGTATTATATTTTGTAATTTGCTCATGATTATGCAAATACATACTGAGTTTTAAGTAAAGAATTTGAATCTTGAATCTTATAGCCCTCCGTGCGTCTCTGTAGTCGACTGTCAGAGAAGACGCTCGCTGTAACAATCTACTTCCTTAGAAGAGGTCAGGGAAAATGGCAACCACAATCATTGACCCAAAATCACTGAGAACGCTGGTCACACCTGCAATTACACAACTATTTGTTTTATTTTATCTACGATATTTATCGAAATATTAACGGTCAAAGCTCCCCCGAGGCAATTTAAGATATTAAATTTTCTTTCTTATATGTAAACTTGCACTGAATTTTATCGCAGAAAAGTGACGGAGACATGTGTAGAATGTTTAAACATTAAACTATGGAATTGTTTAAGTATTTATTTCCGTGTCTTGCGTTACTGCAGTTTTTAGTTGGTGCTACAGAATTTGACAGTAAGTAATATATAATACTTCCACCTCCTTACACTATTTCACTGTTCAAAAATAAAATGAGACAAGGTTTTTGTGAACCTTAGCATAAAATCGTCCACTGAAACAAAATAGCTTTGACAGTAAGGAATTCATTACAGAAGCTATGACAGCCAATGTTGTTTCGAGATCAAGGCTGTCATTAAGTGTTGTTTGAACAATACGGGTCACTGCGGCTTAAAGGTTGTCCAAACATAGACCAGGGCTCGACCTATCGTCATTTTAAAGGTGTTTTAAGGCAAATAACTTATAAGACAAACGCACAAGTTTTTATTCGCTAAGTCTTGAGTGGTTTTTGCTAGCAATAAACAGTTGCTAAGTTTTGAAGTAACTGGCGATGATAGTAAAAGACCGCTTTGAGACAGCGAGGAAACAAATCATTTGTTCTTTTCTTGTGCCATGTTGCTACTGTATTGCAGTTAGAGTGAGCATTTGTATTAAGCTTGACATTATTGGCTACCAATGCAGGGCCAAGCAAATAGCCCAAAATCGACTTTTTACATCGAAACAACACATGAACTACAGACGTCGGGTCCGACAATATTGCCTGCAGACAAATGCATAGCTGGACCAATATCAAAATATTTGATAAATGTAATTAATGGTTTGTTTTTAACCACAACTGCAATACGCATGCGTCACTCTTTGCAGATCTGATGTTTGTTCAGGATGTCAAGTTTTCTGATAAAGGCCGATTTCCTGACGGTATTAGTGTGTCCTTCAGTTACCAAGGTAACGACATTGATCTGTACCTTCTGAGAGATGACGAGGTCACAAAACTTCTGAGTGAAGACGTATTTGAGAATTCCAGAATCCTTCCATCTGGACTGTTCAAAGAGGAGAACAGGAAAGTATGTATTGCCTTACGGTAAATCCGTCTTCTCTCTTTGAGACACTTGAAAAGCAAATGTCTTCCTTCAAATTACTATTACCCAGAAGTATGTTTCCGTATTTTTAAAGTCTCAACCAATAATTATCACAATGCAGTGGTAACTTAATCACTTTTCACGTTAAGAGTTCTTAAGAGGGTCAGAGCTCCCTACAGTGTAGCAATACCACGTGATTTTGATGTCACCTAAGGCATCAAAACCAAGACAGATCCTATATTCTGTGGAAAGCTTATATTTTTCTCCTTAGACCGACACATGTCCCATAAAAATTGATAAAGAAATGAAATAGTTACGGTAATTTTCTGTTTTCAAGCAGAGCCAATGTTGACAGTTTTGTCTTGGTTTTGATGCCTTTAGGACGTCACAGTCACGTGGTATTGCTACACCGTCCCTAACTGTCTAATCAAAACTTAGTTCAAATCGGTTGAAATATACACTGCATTTGAAAATTTGTTCAATTCTAATCCCGCTCTTATTGGACTGTCCTCGAGATAAAAGTTTTTCACTAACCAGGTAGAAAAATCTGTAAAAATTACTTTAAAAAAATGGTGCTAGAAAATCTTATTTCAAATAAGGTTATCTCACACTCCCCCTTGCGAAAGTTCCATGAATATTGACGCAAACCTGGCTTTGCACTCTGTTTTCAGTCACTAAGACAAATATGGTAGAACACTTAATGTAACTATCCATGTACAGCATCCACAACGGCCACGTTTTGAATAAAACTGGTGGAAATCAACAATCGTTTGTTTACACTGGAAAATCCGTTGTGTTACTAAAAAAAAGCACAGTTACACATTTGACTACATTTTTCCATTAAAACACTTTGTAAATGACACTTTGCATTGTACATTTTCACTTTTTCGTAATTATTTTATTGCTTCGTGTTTATTTAATGAATCTGGTTTTAATTTGAATATTTGAACAAATTGTCGCACTTAGTAAACATGGTACAAGTATATTGAGAACGAGGTTGTGAAGCGGCGATTATGTGAGTGCGCATAAAAAGTAGTTACAACTAAAATCGTTCTTTTATTTTAGTTTATATCCGGGTTCGTGAGAAAAAGAATATATCATTTCGTTTGATAGAGGATTGGGAAATCCCAACCCGACGGAACCGGTTCCCCGAGGGTTGGGAATTCCTAATCGTCTAACAAACCTATAATCTTTAACGGCTGCGCAGTACAGCATTATGTTGCATGGTAACGCATTCTTATAGTTATACGACATTATTCTTTTCTATTACAATAATGTATACAATTTCAATCTCCATGTTTTTCTCAGTTTATATTAACTGATACGTTTGTCTAAAATCTACATGCTTTTGTAATATTCAATACGTGTTTTAAATTTCAAGATCTGTATCAAATAGATTCAATACAAGTGTTTATTTTGTAGGATTTCGCTGCATATGACTCTGGTAACTCAAACATTTTGGTTGTTCATCGTGAAAAGAAGAATGCCAAGCCAAAGTTTGTACGTATTACTTCCAGTTTACAATATCGTGTATCTTAATAGCCAGTTTTGTTGCAAAAATCTGTTTCGGTAGCTTTCATCTAAAACCGCTAAAAATCAAATTTAAAGTTGCCACCTTTGCAGCTCTGTTGATAATAGCCAATTCTTAGAAGAGGATTAGCAAACAAAAGTAGATCGTGGATGGTGATAATAGATGATAGATGTTAGAGTTGTCTCGTCTATAGCCATCGGTGCTGTAAGCAACTGATGGTGATCGATGGCTTTTATCTGCAATACTCATTAACGTCGACAGAAGTCTCACTCCTGTCGGTTAAGATTGTTTCTATCAGAGAGTGAACTGTCAACGCAGTATCCGGGCTTGTTAACGATAAATCATACAAACGTATGTGTGCAAAATTTCATGAATATGGATGCTCGGAAAATTCTTAAGAATTAAGAACTTAAGAGTACTCGTTCGGAAGAATGACCGAGTACTCCAGTATTAAAATGAGTAGTCGTTGCCATCCCTAATATTTTTTTCTCTGCATCAGATCGACTGAACAGCTATTATTGCACTAATATGTTGTTGGAGAAAAACAACATGCACTGTCAGAAACATGTATCCGTTTCAGAACAATACGCGAACCATATCTGGTACATTGCCAAAAATACTTCCGTTTGAAGCATACTGCCAATGAACTTTGTGTTGCATTGTAATATGAAGTAAAATGAACAAGTTCATTAGAACAGGCATATACATGTAAATATGTCTTGAAGGTAAAGTTTATTTTTTCAGTATGGGAGAATTGTCCATAATCAGAAGAAAATTACGGTACAATCGGAGAACGGAAGTCACGAGCGCTATCTTGCTTGGCCGGAAATGGAACCAGGTTTGTCGCTCTTAATTGACATGGTTGTATATATAATCTAGAACGGTCGACAGGTTTTGTCTACAATGATAAAAACAAAATAGGCCAGTATTTATTGAAATTCGGTTTGATTACTAGGTTTATTTTCAAAGGTATCATCGTACGTTCTTTAAAGCTGACAAAAGTCTGTGAAAAACCAAAACCAGTATTTATACATAGAAGTATCTTGTTATAGAATGAAGTTAATACGAAAAGATCAATATTCATGCCTATGAGGCGATTAGAATGCAATTCATTTTCAACTTCTTTTTTGTTTGCAGAGAGTCACAGAGTCAAACGAGAAACGACAGTGCCAACTGACGTCATAGAATTGTTTATTTTCTCTGACCTGTCCTTCTTTAACCAGTAATTATTCATTACGTTATTTACTTGTGATAATATTTTGCTTGGTTCTGTCTACAGTTGTTTGCTGCTCGTCTTTAGGCCGGAGAATTCAGTTAATATGAATTAATACACTGCCTCTACGCGAGCTCAAGCTCTTGGTTTTGACTACAATTTTTTTTAGACAATAGGGGAAGTAACTTTGCTAGGAGGTTGCAAATCTCATGACAGTGATCTCCCCATTCATACTAACCACAAGGAATAAACTTGAGCTCGGTTCCAGCTTTTTATCTCCCGAAGGATTGCATATACTACCGTTCGTCCGTCCGTCCCATCTTCTGTGCGCAACTCTTCCTACAGTTGTCATTTTTACCAAACTTTCTCACAATGATCATTATCAAGTGTCGCAGTGCATATTCTTCGGCTTTTGCGATTCGAATATTTTTTGCGGAGTTATTGGCATTTGTTTAATTTTACTTAATATTTCTTGTGTGCGCAACTCCTCCTACATTTCCCATGCACTTTTCACCAAACTCTCACAGAATGATCATTATGAAGCGCCGGAGCGTATAAACAAGCTTTTGCGATTCGATTATTTTTGGAATAATTATTACCATTTGTTAAATTTTACTCAATTTTGCTTCTGTGCACAACTTCTACATTCTACATGCAATTTTTACCGATCTCTCCCAGAATTATTATTATCAAATGCTGCAGCGCACAAATTCAAGCTTTTGCGATTCAATCATTTTTGGTGGAGTTATCGTACTTTGTTTAATTTTACTTAATATTGATTCTGTGTGCAACTCCTCCAATTTTGTATTTAGACTATATTTTTGCCTATGGTTTACAACTTGAGCATAAAAATCCAAATATTCAAAGTTAAAAAAATGTTTTGAAACTCTTTTTTTATAATAGACATGTGGAGACATATGGGTACAAAACACTGAATCAATATGTTTTGAAATACATTAGTTTGGGAAATTTATTAATTTTACCAGCAAAGCAATTTGGTAAAGGACATATAATAGTCATACCCCAAGACGTATTGGTGCTTTGTAGACAGATTGCAAAATATTTTGATGCAAATGATAAAGGTAACTTCAAGTTGTAAGCTACTAAGACTGTGACCATTGCAATTCGGGGGCATTCGTGTCTGTGACACATTTCATGTTTTTATTTACTTTCGACCATTATCACGTAACATGACTGGTGACAGTGATAACTGTACTGAAAGGAAAGGAACAGCTACGTGAAATTTGGGAGATTGCATTAGTACGGAGAGCTGTGGATAATTTTTATCACCGAAATAGCGTCTGATAAGCTGTACCCTTTAGCCTCGTTTTATGCTTTTGGGCCTCGTTTAAGAATACAATCTTTACTTCCTTTTGGAATTTTGAAGCTGATTGGTATTTGAAATGCTCATTATATGCGTTACCAAAGGCGATCGCTTAATACTAACTTTGTGAAGCTCTTGCAAACGGAAAAGAAAAGAAATATCTTTGGTAGGTATGCAAAGAAATATGTACTTGAATTTTAAAAATATCTTATACCAAATCTTATGAGTTGAGTTATATGACAGTATGTAACTTGATGAAATTTCATGTTTTAAACACTTGCTGTCGTATGTACGCACGTGTATTACCACGCCACTGTATGCAAGAAGTCCTTGTCTACGTCAGTTTATAATATGCTTACTCGCAGATAACATCATTACCTTGCCCATACAGATGACAGCCAAAAACTGCACAACACTCTCTCTTGCGATTCTGCTGGTTATAGAACTCTCTCTGTAATTTTAGAAATAGACAAAGAAATAGTGTAAATTTTATTTCCTACTAGGATTGCTATTGCATATACTAATTCACAAAACCAGTTAAATAATAGTTATAACATTTCCCCACTAAAAAAAGTGTGCACATTTATATTAGTTTTCTTTGAGATAAATATTTTGATTTTTAAATTTACTTTTCATATATACTAGTATATATACTCTAGATAAGTAGTTAATGTATTAGTTGTTATTTTCTGCAGTATAAAGGACGAAGTGTTGAGTGGTGTAAGATCGGATGTTAAACCTTACATTCGAGAGTACTTACCCGGACTCGCAAAAGAGGTAAATACATTTGTATATTCATGTTTTGTGTATGATGTCATTTCCGGTTTTTTCTTAACGGAACTTTTATACAGACCTCTCAGAAAACCTGTTGAGGTCCAAATTACAGAGAAGCTGACACCTTATATTTCCTATGTGGCAGTCATTTATTTGAAAGCAAGAAAAAGTAGATCGTATTAGTTATGTAATCAGCTAATGTAGTCAGCGGCCCAACGACCTAACCCGTTGCGGCCGAGCGGCCTTATCTCAGCTAACTTTAACGACACCATTTGGTTATCATGGAAGTATTATAAGCTCTATAACAAAAAGATGTGTTTTATATGTCTCGTAAAGCTATATGTTATGAGATTATACAGTCACACTTGTTAAACAATTACCTTTCCGTTCTAGGTTGATGAAATTTTCAAGTATCTAGGCGTATATGGGACCAGTCAAGAACTGAGGGTGTATTTCCAACAATATCAGATAGTCACGGTAAGTGACCCGCTTAAAAGGTATATAAATGCCCAGTCTACAGATAATAAACCATCTATGAGTATACTTTTATCATGCATTTATTTTTCAGCAATCTGACTGATCAAATAACATATTTAAAAAATTGTATCATTCTGAAGTACTGATGCAGAATATGAATTAAAATTTAGCCATCTTTATTACATACTATTGTTTTGAAAAAAAATGACTAAAATGATTAAAACATACTTTATCATAGGACGCAGAACATCAACCCTTTATAGAAAACAACCTGTCGAATGGTAAACTTCAAAACCAAGCTGTGACTGACCTACAAGCTTACTACGAAAAGTTAATTACTAAATTCAGTTTTCCCTACCCTGACCACCTGACGGCCATTACTAAGTAAGTATTTGCTGAAGATAAAGTAAAATTGTAATTCAGTGACCAGGTCCGAGGCGGGCGTTGGCAAGAGAGTACCGGTACTGCAGTGTTACAGCTGTGCATTTTCTTGCGTTCGCCACATAGTTTAGATAGAAAGCACAGAGAATAAGTGAAAAGAAATTGAAATATATGTATCTAAATACAGTTTTACTAAAACAAATACATCAAATAGTCAAAAGCCCATGTTTTGCTCCTGTAGGCTAGGTAAATCAGGTTAGGTAAGTCAGGTTGGGTAAATCAGGTTAGGTAAGTCAGGTTAAACGTAGCTTCACTTGTTGTCCCTCGACAAGAAATGAGAATTGTATAATTTTCTCACAACGGTTAAAAATAATATAAAGATTGGCATGGATTTTTATGTTCCCGAAGAGTTGAGACTATTATCGCTACTTTGTTCGACAATCTGTTTGTCACACTTTTGTCCAGAACACTACTCAAATGCCGTAAGAGATACAAACGTGAAACTTAAAGATAGGTCCAGTTTCACATTCAAGTTTTGTAATGTCCGCCTTTTTGTCATATTTAATTTAATGCCCGTATCATTATTGCAAACTTATACATGTATAGTTTCTAATTTTTGTAAGACTCTGACAACTAGATCTGTCATTTCCAAGTCTTTGAAACAGCAGAGAACCGTATAATTGAAGTTATTGTTCTTTGTTAATTTTCATGTTTTACTTTGTCCGGACCATTGGTCAAGATACAGACGTAAAACTTCATACATTAAAAGAGGAGTGTAGTGTACAAAAACTATTATTATTCGCCGTTTCTGAAAGTATCATTGTTCTAAAAGTTGTGTCTGAAAAATTAAACGGGGTACAAAAAGTTAAAAACTGTCGACAAAAATTGGAACTTGTCTTCCTTTCCCTTTCTTAGCATATAAGTTACTTAAATATTAGCTAACAAAAAAACCAATTCTTAGTAAAAATTTAAGATGCAGTTAAATAAGTCTTTAAAAAGCTTGTTTATATATCCAAATTAAACTGATTTCACTTTAAATTCTGTAATCGTTTCTGTCAGACGTTTACGTAAATTACATATTAAATAGTGTTTGGACATAAATATTCAAAAAGTCTTGTGTATCTTCAATTTCTCATCACTTTCTTCTTTTACAGATTAGATATGGCGGGAGATGTTCAAGGTAATTATTTATGAGAGGGACATATCCATTTTTCAGTTTATTCTTATATATACTTACCTATAAGCAGGTTATATTGAGACTGCACAGATATGCTGTTTTACGTTGAATCAAAAAACTCATTTCTGATTGATAAAAAATGTATTTTGAAATAAAACGTGTACATGTATCGTAAATCTTGATACATCTGTTGCCCTTTGAAACTCAGAAAATGTTGTCTGTTGCCTTTATTTAACCACGATTTTTAAACTTTAAACAAATTTACTACATGTATAGATAACTAGCTGGGTAGCCATATCTGACATGTACAAAATTTGGTAAAATTAGAATGGTAAGATTGACGTATCATTGTCTTTTTCACGTTCATGTTCCAGTTATGACCACCGGGACTGTATGTGGAGTGTCGTCTGCTGTAGCAACGTCTATCGTCAGAATAGATAGCTTTCCCGTCTCTCTGGCCCAGGGAATAGCTTTAACGTAATGCTTTTTACATTATTACTTGAAGGACGCATGTTTTGTTCAGTTTTGATAATTTATAAATAGATTGTTAAAGATCACTTAATGGGAAAGAGAGAGGATTTCCACAGCAAGTTATTGCAGTGTTGGATCTTGAAGGAGTCATGTAGAAGACTGTTCTAAAAATAATGATGGAACAGGTCCTTTGCACAGAATTTTCATACAGCAGTGACATCATTTTTATGAGCATAAAATAACGCCTTTGTTCAACTACTATTTGTTTTGACATTGTTGATGTTGTTAAACTTTGCTTAATGATATTTATAGGGTTAAATAAAATTGATAACTTTTAAGTTACGTCGGATCGGCTCATTTTGAATGCCACTTCCAGCGAAAAAAAGGCTGCTTTGAGGAAAATAAAATTAAAGTTTAAAACCCTTTAAAGGAAAGATTTTAGGGTGTTTATAATAGTGCAACTTTTTTTGGAGACTTTGTAAGGTATCTCCCCCACCCCCACCACAAAAAAGACAACAAAGATAACAACAATAAAACACACCAACTGTTCAAACGGTATAATACACTTTTTTATGAACAATTTTAATGTTTTCAGATTTTCGGTTTCCTATGACGGTACCGGCAATGACTGTTTGGCTAGTGAGCAGTACATCATGTCTACCACGTATGGTGCTGTCACAGACTCCTCAAAACAGGGCAACAGATGGAAGTTCTCAACTTGTAGCGTCGCCGCATTTACTGCCGCAATGTAAGCTCTTCTTTATCCATGTTAATTACAATCGTCTTTCGGTATAGGTTTCTGAGTGGTAAGGGTGACTGCGCTTGGTCTAGTAGGTTTCGGGCTCGTGACTAAAGCACCTGATGACACACATACCTAACTTGAGATCTTGATGTTTCTTCCTCGTTTGTGTCACGTGATTTATTGCTTCACGAGTGGTGTCTCGAGGGCAATGTCATTAAAAGTCTGAAAACGATTTTATGGCATTCGGGTTAAAACATAGGTACCTTTAAGTATGTAATAGTTATATTAATTAGCCATTTCAAAGCTTCAAGATGTGTTTTATGTACAAATGTGCAATATATCATGTAGCCGATAAAGCAATCACAATCACATGTAGAATTTTATAGTGTTGTAAATTCTACAAAGAAGCACCATTAACTGAATTGCATTTGAATTACAGGACCCAGTGTTCGACCGAAATAATGTAATATAAAGTCGAAGTGCGACAAATGTGGTCGAATTAAACAGAGATCCTTCTACACTGTAGAAATGTCTATTTTTCTCGTACGTAGTGTTTCCATTTTAGTGATCATGCTGTAAGGTATTTAACTGTGTTACTGTTTATATAGAGATGGTAGTATTGACCTAAGCTGCCTGCAGACCCAGGATATATACTATGATTGGGAACAGTTTGATACAACCCATTACACAGCAGAGGAAGTGACAGTGGACGAACAGTGTGTTATACGGTATCAAAGCGGGGCCACGTTCTGTGTATGTATTGCACAATTTACGTTATAATGACCACTAAAGACTAGTTAAGTTAAAGTGACTTTGTAGTATCATTTGCGTTCAAGGCTGGAAGGTCATAAATCGTCCTCCCATAGCCCACAATGTTAAGTCAGTGACGACATACCTTCTACAAGCCGGCAAACGTAGCTGGTTCTATTTGATTTGCGTTTACTTACACGATCCTCTTCTATTCAAATCTAAAAAGAAAACAATGTCATGTTTCTTCTAATAGAGTAATTTCCCCTTACAGCGGTGCACTATGTAAGTTGCATAATTGTGACTCATGCAATTTACCGTATCACTGCCGTCCCCACGTAACTACTAAATAGCCATCAACAGATGGAATTTGACCAGTGTCTAGAAAATACTGAAAATACCAGAAAACTTCTATTTGATATTCAATCAGTCAAAAAAAAAAGAGAAGAATAAAATCCCTTAACACAAAAATGCATTATTTATTGTCAGCCATTATCTGATTGCACGCGGATGCACTTCCTTTTGACGATTTACAACTGTCAGACCTATGATTTATATGAAAAATGTCATAGTCTTTATTCGTGTCTTTGCATTTTCTTGCGACTCTTTTTAGTGCATGTGCTATCTTAAACATTTCAAATGTAATATTAAATTGTACGATATTTTTCTTTTTTACAGGACGACAGTCAAAATAATGTTGTTGACTGTTATAGCGTCAGTCAGGGCTGTCTTGTTGGTGGTGTATGTCAATCATTTACAGTGGCTCACTACACGTCATGTGGCAGAACCACGGGTGGTAGCACTGTAAGGCTTCACTCTATTTATTCTGAACAAACTATTCCATGCTTTCAAGCCCTGCTTAATCAAGTTTTAGTGGGAAAGTTGTCACTTTCTTACAAAGGATTGGCCATTTTAAAGAAAAATTGATTCTCTAACTGCTCGCCTGATATGACTCTGACTTTATGAGGGTGTGAAACCTAAATGATGAGAACTAAACCAAACCTACAGAATGTGTAAGGTTTGAATCAACCATCCGGGGTTTTGTAACTATACTAATTAACAAAATGTACATTTGTTCAAAGTTATTGTTTATTTAAAGCCAAAACATATAGAGAATCTTGGTGAATTTGGTGGGATGCACTGTATCTCACATCCGCCTAGTTTCCTATCATGAACTGTTTTAAAAAAATCAAAACTTGCTTGCTAAATAACAACATATCATTAGTTAAGTAAAACTTTTCTAGGAGATTTTTTAAGCATATGTTTTCTTTTTTGAGAAGTACGCATGCCAGTATGGATTTTGCAATCTCATATCAGCTGCAACAAACACTAGTACTTCCAGCAGTACAAGTTCAAGCACTTCTAGTTCCACAAGTACCACGAGCACTACAAGTACTACAAGCACAACAAGTACCACGAGCACTACCAGTACTACAAGCACAACAAGTACCACGAGCACTACAAGTACACCAAGCACCACAAGTACCACGAGCACTACCAGTACCTCAAGCACTAGCAATACTACAAAAAGTACAAGTACTACAGGTACACCAAGTACTTCAACAACTATAAGCACTACAAAAAATTCTACTACTACAAGTACACCAACTACTTCAAGCACTACCAGTACAGATTGGACTACCAGTACTTCAAGCACTACCAGTACAGATGGGACTACCAGTACTCCAAGCACCACCAGTACTAATGGGACTACAATAACCACCAGTACTTCAAGCACTACCAGCACTACAGTAACAACAACAACAACAATAAGCACTACCAGCACTACAGGCAGTACAACTCCCGAGAGACTTCCCGGTATAGTAAAGACAAGGGTGGTCGAATACGACATACCAGGTATCAGACTAAATCGGTCGTTCGTCCTTATTTCAGTATGTAGTGAACGTGTCTCCTTATATTGTTTTAAAGAATTTATGTTAAAACTTAAACTGTCAGTCTTGTTATGCAGCTGTGCCCAAAGGCTGGAGTTTTCATTTCACTTTTTTCTGGTATTCATGACCCTTTGTAACTTGCTCTTTTATTTGAAAAAGATAAGATAATGTGTTTGAAGGATTTATTAAACGGTCGAAGGGTCATTATTTTATGTCCGTCTGTGTGTTTATCCATTATTTCTTCAACAGAATCTTGTTAATATATTGTGAAAATAATGTAGACGAGGCAGTGATTGTTGAAACAGGACAGTGCAATCTGATTGCTGTTTTTTTTTAAATGTCCCGCGTAAACACGTTCATTCACCATGCTGTGCGTGCTGTTACGTGTATATAAGCTATGATCATACTTCGATTTAGTTCTGGCAATAGTCTCAACTTACACTAAATACCAGAAGTCTCTATAGTGGTCTGTTATTATATCTTAAGACAGCAACCACTTAAAGTTCTTTAATATTTGCATGTGTTTTGGAATTTCAAATATCAAAAGGCATATTCAACATGCACGAGCATAGTTTTTTTGCTGGTTTAACATTATGTACGTATGTATTAAGTATGTTTTTTTTTTAATTTTTTTATTAACACTTAAAGTAAACTAAAACTGGCTGACTTCCTTTGCTCTGCACTGTTTTAGTACAAGCATCTTTCGGAAAGGTCTTTTCAACACCAGAGCATCGAAGCTTTAATGTTTGGGTCTGTGGTCCTGAAAATACGAGGCTTCGAGATTAGATCAGGGTAGATACTGGTGTTAAATGTCTGTCGCATTCAGCCGTTGCCAAGGCACACAGTGGCTTGATTCTTTCTTAGTCTTCGTTCAGTAGCAAAAGCTTCGAGGAAGCTCTAGATAGCTGTTATTTATATATAAAGATATATTTACACTTAAACCTGTTTGATGATATAATAGATTTTATATGGTAAACAGTTCTTATCAGGAGAATGTACCTTCGTGTTATACAGGATGTGGCTGTTCAGGCTGTGGTCCCAGTAGTGACTCGGAGGACTGTGATCAGATCCCGGCACCAGACTGTCCTGGGAAGAAAATAAAAGTAATAACAACGTAAGCGACGTTTTTAACAAGTTTTTATGCAAGATTTGTTTGCAATAAACCTTTATATCTGTGGGCCGAAAGTGAAGTGATTGCTTGTACTAGAGTGACTCACCATATTGCATATATACTATTTAATCAGTATTTTCTGCTGTTTAAATACAGAACATATATTTACAAAATTCGCTTTACAGTCGTGTCTGCTTAATTAACTTTCATAGGAAATAGATTAACCCTTTTCATTACATGTATGAAAATACTTAACATTCTTGTGTATAAGAAATCAAAAAAAGAAATGAAGTGTACAAGAAATCAAGAAAGCCAAATACGAGAAGAAAATTACATTGACATGTAGTTCTTGCAAATAAATATATAAATAAATAAAATATATTTCAAAACGGTGTTTGGGGTAGAGAAAGTCGTCAACCATAGTAAATGCGTTCAGATGCTTGTAGTTAAACCAGTTGGAGAGAAGCCCTCAAGATCAAATTAATACGCATCTAAATTTCGTACCTTGGTATATTCATAATATATCATGCTGCAATGTTGTTTGTTTTATGAATGCAGGAAAAGGTACCTGTAACATTAAAGATTGGTGCACATACATAATGACGTGTTTATAAATTGTCGTCTATTTTAGGTATGTACGCAAGGAGTATGCTCACCTGTATCAACCGGGGCCCCGGACAGTTGTGTCAGAGCCTGGGCAATCCCTTGACCTTGTGGCAGAGGTATTCCAGGAGCAGTCTGGTCATTGGCAGGTGGAGCTTGTGCCCCAGTCATAAATCTTTGAAATCACACAATGTATGACTTCTGAAAATTCTGTACTTTGAACGTATAGTAACAAATGCATGTGAATTCTATTTCATTGCTAATTTGATTAATAATTGCATTAAAATTTGTTGATTTAACATCTGTTCCCTTGCCTCTGTTACCTTCGTTTCAGAAAATGAACCTAACAGCATAACTTTTAATGCTAAGAATCACTTTATTCTTGCCACCCAAGTCTGTATGTTCGTTCATCATGCTTTTCGTTTTTTGTTTAATCAGTAATTTTATTTTATTTTATTTTAACTTTGATGTACTTGGGATTGTTATTATAGGGGTTGTCTAGTTAATGCAGTAGTCTAGGTAATGCATTATGTTAATGCTTCAGTATTATTCACTTCATGTTTTACAACGTGAAGACACAGTAGAAAATAATCAATAGATAAATATACACATGTATATAGATAATAAATAGAAAGTATGAATATAATATATTATGTTTTGTGTTATAAATTGTCGAACATTAAATCAACACGTACACACTAGATATCTAGCCATACACGCAATGCTGTACAAGGCTTTGGCCAAAGGCCCAAAAATACAATATAGTAACGTATTTGAGGTATATGGTTTGGCCAACTATTATGTTAACGACATCAAATGCAGAAACTGACTACGCCTATTTTGATTTCCACATCAATAGATGTAACATCAAAATAAACATACTCCTTAACTGATGCGAAGACAAGCGATTCTCTTATTATCACCGTATTCCTTAATTTTGATTGATATTGTATATTGTATCAGAAACGCACATGTTTCCCTGACCAAATCTCCTTTCCACAAACGATACTGAGCATTATGACCTGGAGAACCTGTAAACAATAGATTTGATCCTGCTTGGTCTGACACTGAGTTCGACCATAAGGTTATGCATGGATGCACGCGACTGATGCAGAAGTTTAGAATTAAGTCTTTGTTGTTACTGAACACAAACTTGACTCAATATCAAAAAAAAAAAATGATAGAGAGTAAACAGCCCGTACAACACAAAACAAAAAAAAGACCATGTGTACTACAACTCTAGTTTTAAAAAGCGGAGGTGCAACTAGGTAAGAAAAAAATTGATCATTGCAATTTCTTATTATCTAATTCTCTATATGTAGATCATTCGTTGTGTGAACAATATCAAAATCAACAAAGCATGCATCAAATTACCAATGTGTTCAGGCTCATTCTCAGCCCAAATAACATTTTGATGAGGGCGGTTACATAATTATATGATAGGAAAAGTAATAACAAAGTTTGGACAATGCTTCAAACTCAACCCAGAGTTACTTCCCTTATTGTGGCAGTTATGCAGCTATAGCGTGTAATCAAATGTAACGGTAATTTTAAAATAAATTCAAGAAAAAAGTTGTTTTCTTTCCTTTTTTACAAAGAGTATTTATTGTCGTTTAGACGGATGCTGCATAAATCCGCATTTCTGAAATCTTTTTATTGGCTTTAGTTGGAAGATTTGTAAAAATACTCTTTTGGCCCATGAAGTATGATACCATTGGAGGTCTACGCCCAAAAAAATCTGTCAACAAGGTTCACAACACCTCTGTTTGTAAAATTAAAACTTAAGTCTTTTTATTTGGTTTCAGTAACAAATGTCTAAACTCTTTTGTTGAATAGAAATTGAGATTTTTTTTTCAATAAACGAGGTCCATAGAAATTTCAATTCTACGACATGAGTTAGAAAGATAGTCGTCAGCCAGTAAAAGCCCAGGACTCTATTTCTTTGGCAGAGCCTGCAAAGTTTTCAAATAATTTGCAAAATCAGCATGTTAAATTATTACATTATGGAACTAAGATTAAAGCTTTCACGATTCCTAGCAATTAAAATGTATTTATTCTTGTTAGAGCTATTAAGATATGTTGTAATATAGTAACTGTGTACAGACTGTCTTGCACGAGATTTTCTTGCATTCACCAAGCGTATCGGATTTCTATATAAGTATCGAAAGGTGTTTTCAAATCACTCGAGGTAATTGCATTGCTTGGTGCACTTGTTCTTTTTTCATCCCATCCCTCCCACCCCTACAATTTGCTTGAGTACACTGGTATCATATCATTTTATTGTTGTAAAGAAGCTCATTTTCATAGAAATATATTTTTCTGTTATCTTTAACAGGTGATGCTTTCAAAGTGAGAAGAGGCAGAGTCCATTTCATGATTTATGTTTGAATTTATTCCTGTATTTTTCGATAAAATAAAAGCAATGCAATTTGCCAATCCTAATTATGTCTCCTTGTTTATTACGCTTAATAGCTTTTAAAAAAGAGAATAAATAATTTATTTTCGTTTGAGCAAGCGAATTAGAAAATGAAGAGCTTTTTGTCTGGTTAACTACGTGACGCCAAGAGATTATCGAAACGCGTACTGTTTACAGACAGTGATGGTTTCCGATGCAGCTTAAAAAGGTAAGCCAATGGTTGTTCGACATTTTTCTAATGTTACCACTACAGAAACAGTCGAAAGTTGTCAACGCACAGTTTGGCTTTAAGAAAGGAGTGTCAACTGTTGATGCAATTTTTTGTTTAAATGGTCTTGTTGAAAAAATGTTAAATAATGGCAAGCGCCTGTATGCATGCTTTGTGGACATGAGTAAATGTTTTGATAGCGTGAACAGACATGCACTTTGGTATAAAATGTATAATTTAGGTATCTCTGGAAAACTATTACGTATTATCAGGTCTATGTATGAACGTGTTAAAAGCCAGGTACGTCATTGTAATAATATGTCGGATTTTATAGAAGTTGGTGTTGGACTAAAGCAAGGAGAAATATGTTCTCCTCTTCTCTGGTCAATATTTATTGAAGATTTAGAAATGTATTTAGCCACAAGTTCTGACAATGTTTTTACTATTGACGAACTTACCCTGATCCTGCTGCTTTATGCAGACGATATGGTATTACTCGCGGAAAAACCTGGTGATTTACAGTTACATTTGAACAATTTGAAATCGTACTGTGATAGATGGGGTTTAAAGGTAAATGAACAGAAAACGAAGATTGTTGTTTTCAGACGTAAAGGTCGGGTACATAACGATGAAAAATGGTTTTATAATGGTAATGAGTTGGAATATGTAGAAACATTTAATTATCTTGGTGTACATTTCTCGGCAAATGGCTCTTTTGATCTTAACCAGCAAATGTTAATTGGCAAGGCACTTAAAGCTATGAATTTATTGAGTTACAATCTTAAGGGTTTTGATTTTACTCCTAAAGTGCAGTGTCAACTGTTTGATTCCTTTGTGTGCTCAATCTTAAGTTACTCTGCAGAGATATGGGGTAATAGCAAATACAAAGAGATTGAAAGAGTGCATCTTAAGTTCTGTAAAAGATTGCTTAAAGTTAAAATGTCTACAAGTAGTGTGTGTATATATGGTGAATTAGGGCGATATCCTCTGTATGTTAACCGTTTCGTTAAAGTGGTTAAATATTGGTTGAAAGTATTACTTAGTGAAAATTGTATTATTAAGGTTATATATAAAAATAGTGTTGAAGATGTTAATCTAGGCAAAAAGAACTGGGCCTTTAAAGTTAAGATGTTACTTTATAATTATGGATTTGGATATATGTGGGAAGCACAAGACAGTATAACAGATGGAAACTTATTTGTGCAGTATTTCAAACAAAGAGTGATAGATTGTTTTATGCAAGATTGGAGAAGTGGTATTGATAACAGTAACAAGTTGATTTTGTATAAACACTGTAAAGTTAGTTTTGATTATGAACGGTATCTAAATGTGTTACCTAAGTCACAACGATTTTATATAACAAAACTGAGAACGTCCTCACATTCACTGCTTATAGAGACAGGCAGATATGGAAACAATCGATTAGACAGGAATCAAAGACTGTGCCAGTTATGTGGTTCTGGTGAAGTTGAAGATGAATTTCATTTCATATTAAGTTGTACAAGATATAGAACAATCAGAAAACGGTA
This sequence comes from Cyclina sinensis, assembly GCA_012932295.1. Classification (NCBI taxonomy): domain Eukaryota; kingdom Metazoa; phylum Mollusca; class Bivalvia; order Venerida; family Veneridae; genus Cyclina; species Cyclina sinensis. Next base: position 3,992,508 of record JAAONU010000011.1, read on the forward strand.
CCTTTCAAATTATTTTGTTCAACGACCGAGTATGTTTAAGCTAGTTCAGTTATTTCAGTGTAATGACTTGAATTTACTGTCACAGTTAGTCTTGTATATACAGTGTGCCACCAAAATAAGAGACAACGTATTAAGGCAAAATGAATGATATACAAGTAGCTGGAAATCTGAAAAATGTTTTAGTCAATAAGAACATCTCTACTCTAATTTACGTGTTTATAAAATTAGATCAATAAGTTTACGTATATATATCTAATTTTCATGTAAGTTTAGTCCTATATGGTTCTACAATATTGCATTTAATATCTGTACTAGAGATTAATTGTTTTGTGAAATTTTCAATTTCATTTTGGCGTAATACATTCTTATTATTTGTTATTATATAATATTATTGTTGATGCATCTACTCTCCGTATGTTTGCAATATGTTCTCAGGCTATTTACATGCTTGTACTATTTTACTTAATACCGGTAATTGGTAGTATTTTATCTTCAGATAGATTTCTTTTCTTTAATTAATTTCTTCACGTTGACATGTCTATATGTATGTATAAAGATGTATGGATGATAAACTATGTTTAAGTCCTAAATTAATAAATTATTTGTTCTGTTCTGTTCTGTCAAAACTCGACCTATGAAAGTAAAGTAAATGTCTGTTTGTTTATTATAGTAACACATCTACAAAAAGGACCAGTCTGCCAGTCTCATCAGACATATAAATCATATACATGTATCATTCTATACATTTATTCCACGATTCCTTATGTGTCAGGTGCCAAGCGGGCAGGCAATCGGTAATCGTTTTAAATTAGCTGGCGGCTCAACAACCGGCCTCGTCAGAACAAGCCATAGACGGGACTCGAACCTTCAACCTCCCGCTCCGTAGAGACTTTTATTTCATATTAGATATTCAAGAACACGGGTTATTGTCGTTTACAAAAGTCCGCACCAGCTTAACGTTAAAAAATTATAATTATAAGAGTTGAGGTGATACAAAATGTCGAAGATGTTAAAGTTTCACATATTTTTTTAGGTTATAATTCAGTGAAAAGTTAAAGCTGCCAGGGAGAAAAGAGTTTCGTTCATTGTACTTTCAACCTAAAATAATAAAGAAATGCTTAAATAAACACAATTAAATATATGACAAAAGTGTACGGGTACATTGTACATGTATTTGTGTTTTGACAATCTACTGTTACTGTGATATTGGGAGTATTTTGCACCTGATTCATCTTAATAAAATAGGACAGAACTTTACGATTTCTTAGGTGTATGGCTATTGTTTAGAGCATGTAGTGACCTTGACGTCGAGAACAATCGCATGATAAACTATCAAGTCTGTTGAAATCTTTGTGCAAAAATGATGCATGCATGTATGGATTTAGAGCGGACACAACAAACAGCATGGCAACATAAAAGAACCCCTATCAATGTTTGAGAACCTCCAGTGACCTTTGGTCTTGAGAAAACGTGCCTAGTTGATACATGTGACACACTATTGGTATCAGTCCATGAAAGAGAAAATGTTAGAGTGGACACAACTATGAGACGGACTGGCGGACACGCATAAACCAAACGGGTTAATTATACCATATAATTACCGAACAATTGACGTATCAATCGAGCAATAGAAAATCAAAGAAGCAAAAATGAGGAGATGATCTTACAGAATAAAAAAGGAAAACCCAAACGCTGATAGTTTACAGAGAAACGGGGCCGTTATTAAATAGAAAATCCAACCATAAAACTGTCATAAAACTGTCATAATTTTCTTTGGTTAAAACGCTCGACATTGCTCTATCGGTTCTGTCTACGAGCTTTAACTATAAACAGAGCTTGTAAATATTGAAACATTGATAAATGGTTATTTTTACTATGGAAAAAAACAGTTTTGTACATTGTAATTTTTCAATTTTACAAGCTTTAGAATTAGATAGATAAAATCTCTCCGATCAATTTTCTTACACATGCAATCTCTACTTTCAGTCAGATCGTTACAGCAAGAAAAGATACAAATACAGGTTGTTTTTGCAGGATCATTTGATGACATTTCTTAACGGATTGATTGCATGCATTTCTGAATAATGGCTACTTTTTTTATAGCTTTTTAGTTTTCATTCTCGCATCAAACTACTAAGTCACGCTCTCGACAAGAACTACTGAATACTGTACCCCCCCACCCCTCCACACACAAACTCACACACACAAAAACACACAAATCATATTTCCTTACGTCATTCTAAGATAACTCGTGATTTAAATTATATATTCATTGCCTACGGTTATGTTCTGTGGAGTGATTATTTTCATATTTCAAACAATATACAGCATGTACAGTGTAAAATATGAACTTTAATTACACTGTAATTAAAAAAAGAAGGAAAAATCGCCGGAAACCAATTTTCTAAAAATTCAGATGTAGATAAGATAAGTGTAAACATGTTAATGAAAGAACTTGTTTAATAAAGACAACAACGACAATAACAACAGTATGATACTAAACTAGACTCATTGCCATTTCTTTTTCCACAGAAAATAATGCTAATTTATTTCTTGCTATATTTGTTAACGCTGAAATGTTCAAGCGGGAATATAGGATTAGAATCAAGTAAGTACCAAATTTTATATTTGAAAAATGTTTGAATTGTTGAACTTCAAACATCACAAAGGATTCTTGTTACGAATAAATCTGCTTTATTCTTTGACCAGATCTGGTTTCTATCGAGGACGTGGAATACCATGGTTACGGACGATTTCCGGAAGTAATCACGCTCTCTTTTAATTACCTTGGGAACGACGTATTCCTTTATCTAGAACGAGATGACGATACGACAGGAATGCTTAGTGAGGACTTGTTTGAGACGTCGAGAATCCTTCCATCAGGATTGTTTAAGGAGGAAAACAGTCAGGTGAGATTTCAGCTAAGGTATAAGACACGAAGTTGTTGCAATCGTATATTTGTCGTCTGATGCAGATATGTGATATTAAATTTATATTGTTTTAGAGTTCAGACATATGCTTTGTTAGAACATTGTTTTTTTTTGTCAAATGTAATAATTTGTACCTTTTTTGCAAGGTGAAACATGGTTTACTGAGCCATAGAACAATTTCATTGCTGTCGTCATTTTCATTATATACATTTTTACGAGCAGTTTCATATTACCTTTCTAACAGATATTATCAGGATAGTCCATAATATCAAATGTTTTAGTATTGTTAATGTTTGTATATCCAGACCCGTACAAATGTTTGTATATCTAGATCTGTACAAATGTATGTATAACTAGACCTGTACAAATGTTTGTATATCTGGACATGTACAAATGTTTGTATATCTAGACCTGTACACCGCGACAGTAAAGTGATTTTGTTTGGAAAATAAAATTGTGGATCATACAGTTAAAATGCTTTCAAAATAACCTAGATTCATGACAGTTAAGATAAAGTCACACTAATCATTTCGAACTCATGCAAAATGTACTAATTTGAAAAGACGAATTGCTAAAATTAAGAACAATTGAGTCTGATTTTAATACTGGTCTTGTTAGCGGAATTGTATGGAAGTTAAATCATAGTGAATGTGCAGAAATCCTGTAATTAGGATGTAACAAACACTTAACTCATCTTAAGGCAAAACAGATGTGAATTTAAGAAACAAAGTGTTAAAAACACAATTAAAAAGTTGGCTATTTATGTCAGTAAATGTTTCGAAATTAGAAATGATACAATATGTAAATAACATTAACATTTTGTTTCTATTATTCACAACTTTTACGTCAATATATACATCGAAATGTAATTACTAAAGAATTTTATATTTAAGTTTATGCATTTGATATTTTACTTATTTTTCGTGTGTGTTGACCTTTTCTTTTGTTTCGTTAGTGGTCAATCACAGACTGGTATGTTTAAATATAGACTTCATTAACTGTAACGTATGGTCAAACCTTCTTCAAAACTGTTTATATACAGTGTCTAACTGCCCACCACTATACAATGCCTTTATTGCCTCTTGGGCTTTTCAGCCTGTGGTTTGGAATAAATTTGTCTCTTCTATTAAATAAATTGTGTTGTAAATTAATTTAATTTAAGACTCGGTCAGAAAAAAAGATTTTAACTGTATTCAACATTACTCAAAAGGAGTAATCTTTTTTTGAAGTAATGCATCTAAGTAAAAAATTAAAATATAGAAAATTGTATACAGAATTTATTTTAAAAAGTTGATATCGTTGAATTCATTTTCTCTTACATTTCGTCCTTCTAAACAACGGCGTTTCTTGATCAATATATTTCCAAATCTGCAATTAAGTGTAATATGACAAAATAAAGTTCATTAACTGTTAATTAATAAGTCTTGTATCTTAAATTTTAGAGGTTACCATCATTTTCTCTTCTTTTTTTTCATTTTCTTCATTTTTTTACATTTATTTATTCGTTGTTGTTGTTTTTTTTACGCAAAACGTGCATAAATTAACAACTTTTACAACTTTAATAATACCCTTTTTTAAAACATTTTCAATACATATTTAAAAAAAATTATTACCCTTAGGCGAGTAAACAAAATGTAACAAAAGTGTCGATAGTATAAATTAGCTTAAGGTGCTGTATGAATGATTATTTAATTGATGCAATTCAATTTGTAATTTTCAAGATTTAATAAGTGATATAATATTTTTCCTCCCGTTTAATAAGTCAGGCACAATTTCTAGTCCCTTTGGTTACTAAAGGAAATATTTTTTCCGAGTTTTAAAAAATGAAAATTTTCAATGCCTTTTTTTTTACTCCTTGAAATTTTTTTTTATCTCTTTCTTTCATTTAAGGAAATGAAAAATACTGATGCGCAAATAAACGGGGGATTCTCCATTCTTGCAAAATAAACTTCCCACTTTATTCTGACATATAAATTTCACAAGAATAATTCTTACAGTCAGCAAAGAAAATATGCTTGTTCAGCTGTAATGCGGCATGGTATTTGTTTAGAATAATATTCATAAAATCCCTGAACTAACAATTCAAAAGCATTTGTCTGCATCTGCAAAATCTTCAAGAAAAAAAATAAATGTACGTCCATCCATACAGAGTTCTATTATTTCTACATTTCAGAACTTTGCGGCGTATGATCTTGGAAACTCGGATGTGCTCATTGTTCATCGGGAATCGTCAGATGCAGCACCAAAATTTGTATGACCTTTTTTTGTGAAATTCGCAGTCTTAATACGAGCTGAGAAATAAAGAGAAAAAAAAAACAAAGAACAGAATGTAAAATAAACTTAAAAATTATGACTATTATTTATATTTGTGGAATAAATATTTATAGATATGATCTGTAGAGTAACTATCAATACTTCCTTGTGTTCAACATAACAAGTCAGAATCATGAAAGTGGACATGACATTTAACAATATCACATCTCTTTATAAGAATTCCCATATTCGTTAATGCATTTTTTTCAAGTCTTTCAAATGTGCAGACTTACTTCGCCTGTTTTAAAGCCGTAGATGTTTATTTATTTTCATCTTTTTAGTACGGTAGATTCAGTCACAATGACCAGAAGATGGTGATTAAATCTGAAGACGGCATTCAGCGTCTCCATCGTGTCCAGCAGATCGCAGACCCTGGTAAATAAATACCTCTTTACAATAAAGACAAGTACTACAGTAATCTTAATCTCACGTGAAGTGAATGACTGTTAACCCTTGGAGAGAAACATTACCATAATCCTTTATTTCTTTTACGCTCTTGCGTATAATACACATCCCCAGTCTCATAAGTAAACGACATGGAAAAATATTTACAAAGTAATATAATACGCGCCTGAAAAAAAACTTCTTGCTGTAGAGCGATATTTTTATTACATTTATAATCAAATACATAAAAAGAGGAAATGCTTTTAACAGAAAAATGGAAAAAAAACCATCTTTTACACATTTTTCCAAACGTAACAAAGTTTTTCTTCGTAAGCGTTTCAACTGACCTTTGTTTCAGACCACCATCGCGTTCGGCGTTCAACATCCACGGCTGAGGTCATAGAACTCTTTATCTTTGCTGACCTGTCAGTTTTCGAACAGTAAGTAACAGATGGCTAAGACAATGATCATGTTTAAGATTTGAAAATTATGTAATGACTGACTTTTTTTCATTTTTGTTATTGAATGCATACAGAACAAACACATCTTTTATAAATTTCCTTCAGTAATTTTCATTACAGTGCTTTCATTGACTGGAGAACAGTTAGTATTCGTTTAATTTTAGGCCGTTCGAACCATTTTAACCGCTTACAGATGCATGTTTGACATCCACAGTTTGCTTGCAGACACACCGTCATCAATATGTCTAAATCTAAGACATTTCATACCTAAAAAATGACGAAGCACTCTCAAATGAACATGCAATAAGGCTGTTCTGGCATTTGAACAATGGAATGTATACTGTGCTCTGTTCTGGACAGAGGCATTTGAACAGTGGAATGTGTACTGTGTTCTGTTCTGGACAGAGACATTTGAACAGTTGAATGTGTACTGTGCTCTGTTCTGGACAGAGGCATTTGAACAATGGAATGTGTACTGTGCTTTGTTCAAGACCTTAGTTTTGCGTCTGTTGTTGCAACTTTCGCAGAAATGTTATACTATTTTACGGTAAACGTTATCTTTGTTGCAGCTGTACTCTCATTTTAATATCATGTGACTACTTCATTGTCGCCTAACATAAATGTTCTTTATTTTTCTTTTTGCAGTTTTCGGGATGAAATAGTTGCCACAGAGACAAATGCAGAACTCAAACTTTACATAAAAGATTATCTAACTACTGTTGCAAAAGAGGTACACAGCTGTGAAACTCTGAAAGCGAAACGAAGAATGGCTTATATTAGTTTTATGAAACAAACTGATGAAGAACTTCAATAAGATAGCACCTACGAAATACGCAATACACATTTGAATGAATGAATTTAAATTGAAATTAAAACTGAAATATACTAAATTTGTACATATATATGAACTCATCAGATTTAGATATACAAATATTGTGACTTGAATGTAAGAACTCCTTGGATTATCCTTGTAAAAAAAGTTACTTTAAGGAACCCTTTATTTACTTAGCTTTGTAATTCGTCTTAAAAATATTTATTTTAAACTATTACAATAATTATCTTCATTGAATTTTGCAAAGTAGTAATTCAAGTCATTTTACGGGCAAACCTTATTACATTGTATATATACGGTTGACTTGCCTTCAGGTTGATACAATTTACCAATTCTTGGGTCAGTACGGTACAAACAACACACTGAGAGTGTATTTCCAGCAGTATCAGGTGATCACGGTAAGTGGAAGACGTATTCTCCGTCTGGAATACACCTTTGGATCTTGTTTTAAACTCGCTAATGCAGTCTGGTTTTCAGGCCTCGGAGTATCGTCAATTGTTCAACAATTAACGGGTATCTGAAAACGTTACAGGAAATATAATAGAATATAGTTGTGTTAAATTCTAGACTTTTGTTTTCAAAAAGACCATTTCATGGGTGGTATTCTTTGTTTCCCGTCGTGAAACTGACGCAAGAAAAATACATCCACCCTATCAAGGCATTTGTGTTTTATCAAGGCTAAACGTTAACTAATGCTATGAAAAAGATATAGCAGACGACAAAAATAAAGTTTTTATGTATCAGTAATAAATTACATTGTAGATAAAAAATTGTTTTTATTTTTCTTGTGAAAACAATATATATTTTTCACTGGAATTTTTAAATTTTGATTTAAGTTTTAAGTTTGACTATTATATTTTATGTATAGAATCTAGCTTTGTATTTCAAATTCCAGGCATCGACGCAACAGAAATGGGTAGTCGACAATCTAGCAAGCAATGTTCTACAGACTGCTGCCGTTACCGATCTACAGGCGTATTATTACAAACTCATGACGAAGTTTGCGTTCCCGTATCCTGACCACCTCATGGCGATTACGAAGTAAGTTTCTTCCCAAAACAAAGCAAGTGTTGTGCAGAAAGAACACGAAAACTATAGTTTTTACATCTCAAAGGTCACGTCATTTATTGGTCAGTTATTCTATTCTATTCGGGGACTAGCATTAATAAGAGATTTATAGTAATCAGGCTGTCATGTTGAAATAAGTCAATACAAAGAGTACAACATATTGCGTCAACATTATGACATCACTGCTGTCGAGTTTATGTAAAGATTCTCAAAGATAGCAGATAATATCAAACATGTCAATCTGCTAATATAATTACCAAAAAAGTGCAATTACATTTCTGTGTCCAAGCACTCTATGGTAGCTCTGTAAGTGTTGTCAAAACATGACGATGTTTTATACAACAACAACAACTAGACATGTGGTACAGACTGGTCGATTAAAAACTTGTACATAAAGAATCTAATTATAGAAAGCAGTTCTCTCTGGCATGATTGACTGTATATATGTAAGCCAATCAAAATCTTGCACCAGAATAGATCAACAAGTAGATATGACTGTGTGTTACTTCTAAGTAAGTACAGGTTTGTGCTACTTATTATAGTTTATAACCAACGACTTGTAAACATGATAATTATATTCTTTGATACAATTTCAAAAATTTGTCGAATGTCTATTTTTAAAACGCATTTGCTTCTTCATTTCAGATTAGATTTGCAGGGAGGCGTACAAGGTAATTTTTGTCGTTATGTATGAGTACATTTGAAAGGCACTGCCTCTGTTTGTCTGTCTGTTCGTAGTAACTGAAATCTAATGCATCAAATCTTTTCTTTAATGTTACACTAATTATCTTTAAACTTGTTTACCGTGAAGGAATAATTTTTTTATAGTTATGACCTCTTTTTATTTTAAGTACAATAACATTTGGTTCGCTGCAGGCATTTCGGTCCGTTTCTTAAAACTTATATGTGTTAATCATCCAAATATTCTTCACTCTTCTGCAGTATTGCCAAAGTGGCATTTTAATTTCAAAAAAATATGTATAAAGTGGGGTATCCTAGTACACAATCTAGTTTGTATCTACTTTATATTCTCACTGACAATGGCATTTGTGTTCTCACAACTGACACCTGATAGTGACGGTGTCAAAAAAAAAAAAGATTTTGAGTTGGATTCTTCTTTTTACTGAAAAACAGTGTCTCTCATTCAGTGTTAAACTAACCGGAGCACAAAGTGCTATATGTTTGAGTTTATGTGGTCGTCCGTCGTGAGCATTTTAGCTTCAAACAGCGCCTCGTTCTATACTCCTAGATAGAAATTAATGAAAGCAAACTAGCTAGAAGTATTTTAATCAGTGTAAAATTCTGGCAGCTATGACAACTAAATTATTTAGCAATCTTCTAGTCTAAAAAGTAGAAATACAAGGCACTTAGTTCTAAAATTGAATATGCAATATTTTTTCATATATATAAACAAGATATGTCAATATTTTAGGACATTTTCCGAGCAATTGTATTAGTATTTAGCTCATGTTCTATATTACAGTAATGAGTACCGGTACAGTGTGTGGAGCCAGTAATGCTGTCGGCACTTCAATTGTTCGCATCGACAATTTCCCCGTCTCCTTGGCACAAGGCATTGCTTTAACGTAAGCTAGTATAGAATATTGAAACATCTGTGTGTTTTTTTTCAATTGTCTCTTGAAATGACTGTGTGTTTCGTTGAGCTAAGTGACAAAACAAATTGAGATGTTAAGATTAATTTCAAAAACACAAATTCAAAGGCAAAATTGATCTTTTTAATATTTGTTCTCTTACCTGATGCTAGTAGATTTTAATGAGTAATTTACGTTTAGCAAGTGATTGATTTGTGATTCTAAGTCATTCTAAATTATCAAGATTTTGCACGCTGTATTTGTGTTTAAGTTCTGTTTTTACAAAGACCTATTCGGTTTAAAGATTTTCAGTTACCTTTGACGGAAGTGGTAATTCTTGCTCGGACGCTGACCAATACATCATGTCAACAACATACGGTGCTGTTAACAGCTCTGATAAACAAGGGAACAGGTGGAAGTTTTCAACCTGTAGCGTAGAGGAATTTGTAGCTGCATTGTAAGTTGTTTTCTCTCAACTAATAAATAAAAAAATATGGAGAAAAACAATTATCTTTAAAATCATACACATGTGCGTATGAGAGCTATATATTTTGATAAATAAACGCCTCTATTTAAAGCATAATATTCCACTTACAGGTGAATATTGTGTTATTTTAATAACATGTTTCCAACCAATCATAATAATGAATATAAAAGCTTCAAAAATGTTTCTAAAACATATCGCCAACCTGAAATAAGTGTTTTGCTCCCCAAAAAATTAACTTTAAGTAATATATCCTGTTCCTACATTCAAAAAGCTTCACAACTAAAAAAGATAACAATAATGCAACAATACTCGCAAAAGTGAAATGTTGATATCTTGCATCACACTTGAATTTACTGCTCATTAGGTCCGGATAATGCTCAATCCAACATTAAAACATTTGTAACCTTTATGAGAACATGCATTTTGCATTGGCCGAGATAGATTATCTTTTTTATTCAGGTAAGCTTAATAAGTTACATAATTTGTACATGTACTAAGTAAGTAAAAAAAGATAACCTTCACTGATATTTTCAGCGGTGGTGGCATTGACCTGAGCTGTCTGCAAACACAGGATACGATATATGACTTGCATGCTTACAATGATGCACCTTACATGAGCGAGTATTTTACTCTAGACCAGCTGTGTGCGATTCGTTATCAAAATGGCTCATCCTTTTGTGTATAAATCTGCTTTTAAACTTATTTATTTTACATCGATTGGGAAGCAAATTCTTGCAAATTATATTAATGCTCTTCGATGACTGCTCCCTGGATTCAAACCAGTACTCGAGCCGAATGTAAGGAATGCGGAAAGTCACCGTAGGCTCTAACCCCTGGTGGGATTCGAACCAGCTAGCGAGCTCCGGATCGGGAGTCCGGCGCTTTAACCCCTCGACCACTGCTTCTCCTCGAAATCTGTTTTTTTTTCTTTTTCTTATCTTGTACTGCTGTGATATAAAGACTTAAATTGTTTGTGCAACTGTTCCTTTTCTTTTTTTTAAAAAAACACTTACTTGTACAGTAAATCTAGTCTAACTATTTCGCCTCCGAAGGTGAACCCATTTTATAGGCTGATATTTTATAGTTGTTTACCTTCTACGTCTCACTTTAATCTGCATCTGGTTAAGCGCACTCGGTTCGGCACGGTTTTTACCCTGTCCTTGTTATCTATTAACCTAGAACACCGAGTATTCCGATTGCCAAATTTTGAATAAAATGGTGGATTAATCAGGTACGAAATAAGTGTTTCAGTTCTATACTTATGTATTTGTGTGTTTTCTTGGATTACAGGCTCAGGTATGAATTTAGTTATCATACTTTATCATATTTTTATCATTTTTGCCTTAAACTCTGTGAACTGTTGGACAAACGAACCATAAAAAGTGCTCAATCGCCTACGATTGGGCGAGTCCGCTTAGCCAGATGCAGATCAAAGTGAGACGTAGAAGGTGAACGACAATGAAATATCAGATTGTGAAATGGGTTCACCTTCGGAGGCGAAATAGTGAGACTACAGTAAATCTTGCACATTATAATTCGATCCTTAATTGTCCTTAACACAAAAAGTGTACGTGTATCATACAGTTTGACTGGAATTTTTAACTACTGAACTTTTGATTATCTGCAATAATTTGTTTAATCTGGAGAAAACAAGCTTAATTCTAAGTTTCTTAAGTTTCAAAGGAAACTTTTGTTATAATCATCAATCTTGTGCAATCCTTTCATTTTTAACCTTCACCGGCATATGTCGAAGCTGAAAGCAGAGTATTTTATAAATTACAGGATGAGTCTCAGGGAAATATTGTAGACTGTTTTAGTTCCACCCAGGGATGCACGAACAATGGTGCTTGTTCACCATTTACTGTGCCTCAGTTTACTTCATGTGACACGGGCGCAACTGCAGATAACGTAAGTAAACATGTATTTCACCTGTTTGTAACTTTTTTTCTGTTTATATTTATTGAAGAATGTATTCAGGTCGGTTTTTCATTTTTGAAGTATTTGTAGTAATTTTTTCACATTCACCGGAAAATAATATCATATACATATAACACTGTTGAATCTTGTGTGAAGAAAGCAATGCCCAACATTGACTCTCTCCATATGCCCTTGAATATATAGACATCCGGCCCGGCTAGCTCTATCGGTAGAGCATTGGATTGTCATTCTTGACGATCCCGGTTCAATCCCCATCAGGGCTGGCAAAATTTCTCCATGATAATTGATCTGTAGGTCATTTGTCCCTCACCTCTAAAGCAAGTGAGGAAGTAGTCTGTCGCTTTCGGAGGAAATTGTTAGTAAATTGATTGCATACCCAGGAACACTGGTTAGGTGGACTGACCGCCGGGATATGACCTTAGCTGTTAAACTGGCGGTAAAACCCCAATAAAACCAAATAAAATGTATAGACACAGCACTAAGCAGCTCTCATTTTCTAAATGACCAATAAGGTAACATGAAGCTAACTTGTAATCATTTTAAATCGCATCACATCTTACTCGAATTCTAAAACGTGTGCAAAACGTTTGTCCATTGCTTCTTTGTTTCGATAGTTCCCAATAGTTTATATTCATGTTTTTTTTCTGTCAGTTACTCCATATAGAATATATCGCTATCATATATGTCTTGGTCAGTGGCTATAAGGTTACTGTGTCTTGCTCAATCAAGGTTAAGTCGATCATCCATTCTACATAGCTAAATATTCTCATCATGTGCATGTAAAAATAATCAAGAATAGGGATAACATTAAAATCTAGCCAGTGTAACCTATACTAGTATTACACTTTGGACAAGTATAATTATTAATAAGACAAGGTAATAAAATGACATATTTTCTACACTTTATCTTTTCTTTTCAGTTCTTATAGTGCTAACCACTGAAATGCTTATCTAAGAATTTTGTTTTCATTTAGTATTATTGTAGCAATGGTTTCTGTATTTCGGACTCGTCAGTAACAACTTCAAATACGACATCTACCAGTAGCACAACAAGTACCACAACCAGTACCACAACAAGCACAACTAGCAGCACTACAAGTACTACAAGCAGTACAACAAGTAGTACTACAAGTACTACATCGAGTACTCCTAGTAGCACTACAAGCAGTACAACAAGTACACCAAGCAGTACTACGAGTAGTACTACAAGCAGTACAACAAGTACACCAAGCAGTACTACGAGTAGTACTACAAGCAGTACAACAAGTACACCGACAACGACAAGTACCAGTACCACAAGCACTCCAACAAAAACAACTACTACTCAAACGAGTACTACAAGTACTCCAACAACTACAAACTCTACAACGAGTACTACAAATACTCCTTCAACAACAAACACTTCAACAACTAGTACAACAGGCACTCCCACATCAACAGACACTTCCACAACAAGTACGACAGGCTCTCGCACATCAACAAATACTTCAACAACAAGTACAACAGGAACTCCCACATCAACCTCGACAAGTTCAACTTCTAGCTCTACTACAAGTTCGACAGCAAGTTCAACTAAAAGCTCTACCACAAGTTCAACAACAAGGTCTACCACAAGTTCAACAACAAGGTCTACCACAAGCTCGACAACAAGTTCTTCCACAAGTTCAACCACAGGGTCTACCACAAGCTCGACAACAAGTTCTACAACAAGTTCAACAACAGGTTCTACAACAAGTTCAACACCGTGAGTAAACTAAGAACTATTATCAGTTATTTGTCAAATCAACCATTGCACCATTATTTTATTCCTTGTGAATGTTTTGTTGGCATAAGTTTGACTTAACAGAGTTGTTTTGCCAGTCCCTGCCTTTATTGTGTCTATTCAATTTTATTTTTAAATTTTTTTCAGTACTTCTACAACAACGACACAGGATAGGCTCACAACAACAAGTACGAGGACAACGTCACACAGTGTAAGTCACTATTTCACAAGTGTGCGATCTTTACCTAAATAAGTCGCAAAACCTTTGAATTTAAATCATGGCATATTTGTGGTGATTAGATATAAAGAAATGGTATTCGTGGTTCAACGAAAGAAGCCTCGTGTGTTGCGTTATTGGTTTGCTTCACGGCCTCTGAAGATTGAATGGATAAAAAAATCACCAGTTATCAGTTATTCAAAAATGCCACGGCTATAAGTGAATCCTTTCTGGAGTGACTTCTTCTAATGTAACCAATGTTTGCTGAGTGATTATATTGTTTCTGAAAAATGCGAATTTGTATTAAGAAATAAGAAGAAAAAATCTTTGAAAAAAAGCATAATCCAATGTCAAAAACGCTGTAAACTTTTAAAGAAAATACTCGAATCACATTTCATACATGCCTTTCTTGCTTTGAAATGACTTAAATATTTTATTGATATTTTTCCTCTTTTTTGTACCTGGGTGTCAGGGAAATCATTATTGAAGTAATCTTATTACTTTACTTCTTACAGACCACCCAAATCCCTATCAGCACGACCCCTCCTGACTGCTGCTGTGAGAGAAGACCGCTTGGTCAGGTCAAAATTAACATTGAGTAAGTATATTGTCAGTATATTGTTAGTTGTTCATTGCAAAGCAGTGTAGCTTTAGTTAAATTTCGACGCCTTACATATTGTTATTAATCTAAAACGGAAATGTGTAAGTAATACATTCTAAAACCATTGCAGGTTTAGAATAGAATGTTTCATCTGAATTACTATCAAGATTTAGCACAAACCATTACGTCAATTCTGTTCTGAAAGGTTATTATTTCATTAGGTTCCACCAATGAATAAGTCAAAACAATTATTTCCCGCGATATATTTTACAGAGTTTATGATACATGATTTCTTAGTTGAATAATATATTCTGGGTTACAAAAGATTTCATTCCAAAATAATGAAAATAATAAATGTGGCGTGTAAGTACAGTTTTTATTGTTTGTTGCTAAAGTCTTAAAAAAATAAGTTGCAGTAGCCAGACAGTTGTTGTTGTTGTTATTATTGTTGCTGTTATTGTTGTTGTTGTTATTGTTATTGTTGTTGTTATTGTTGTTGTTATTGTTGTTATTATTGTTGTTGTTATTGTTGTTGTTATTTGACGGTAATTGTTGTTGTTATTGTTGTTATTATTGTTGTTATTATTGTTGTTGTTATTGTTGTTGTTATTTGACGGTTATTGTTATTGTTGTTATTATTGTTGTTGTAATTGTTGTTGTTATTGTTGTTGTTATTATTTGACGGTTATTGTTGTTGTTATTTGATGATTATTATTGTTCGTTTTGCAGATATATTCCCTGTCCGGAAAGGTCTTATGAGAATAGATATATACTCCCATAGACACAGTGGTACCAGCTCGTCAGTTCTCATGTTTTCATTTGTTACACAAACTTTCAGTTCATACTGCAGCTACAAACTTTTTCAAAAGAGATTCACTGTGAAAATGGTGATATTAAAAAAAAAGAAAAAAACCCAAAAACTTATGGGTTGCTTTTGTTTAGCAAGACTTCTGAAGCCTAGTGAATGAAAATGATTCAGCAATATGATATATACTATTAGAAACAAACAGTTTTGTGGAAATAATGCCGTTTTAATATAAATTTCCACCTGATTTTATGTAAAACTTGTGTTAAATCTTTTATTAATGAAAAAGACAAACATCACAAAGGAATGCCACATTTTTATCTCTTGTTTCTATTGTGTTTATTGTGAAAAATATTCAGTAATCATACATGAATGGTGCTTTTTATTTCATTTTTTGAAATTTTCTTTCACCTGTTGCAGCAATGTAAAATCAATAATCAGTATACATGCATAGCGCATTTAGTTTAAATACTTAAGGTTTTGTTTACTAACCGAAATCATTTGATTTTGAAGGATTTATCAAGAACGTATTTTCGAAAGTTATGACGTAAGAACTACATATTGAAAGAAGACATTTCTACATGTTGCTATGAATTGCTTTCAACACCACTACATTCATGTTGCTATGGATTGCTTTCAATACATTTACATGTTGCTGTGTATTGCTTTCAACAAATCTACATGTTGCTATGAATTGCTTTCAACACATCTACATGTTGCTATGAATTGCTTTCAACACATCTACATGTTGCTATGAATTGCCTGCAGTATGTATGTATGTATGTATGTATGGTTCACGACAATTGATAAAGCCATTTGCAATGGTGGAATTTAAAAAAAGTTAGGAACTAGGAATTACCTAACAGTGTATTATCTGTCCTTTCCAGCCTCAAAACTTAAGTGAATCTCAGTACAGCTTTTTGAAGTACGTGGCGGAACAACGTGTCCTTAGTTTCTAAATTATCTATTGATAGCACAAGTATACTTTCATTTTGTTTGAAATGTATTTTTTTCGAGCCCATGTGCAACCTGTATAGCCACAAATGTAAAACTTAAACGTGCGCACGCTGTTTTCAAATCGTACATGTGTTTTTCAAACCAGACAAATCGTGCATGTGGTTTTCAAACCAGTACAAACTGTACATGTGGTTTTCAATCCAGTACAAATTGTACAAGTGGTTTTCAATCCAGTATAAATTGTACAGGAGGAAAGAATAACTTTTGAAAATTGCACGCCAATATAGACAGCCTTCGCATTTAGCGGATGTTCTTAGTGTTGATTTTATTGTATTCCAGAGCTGAGATAATATTTTTCTTTTAAGCACTCCATGACCTATTGTGTCAAAATTTGGATTTGATGTACACGTATCGTGTGGTTTCTTGTATAGACATTTTACTTCTAGTCGACATTTATAGAAATAATATAAAAAATGACATGATAAAGGTTTGCCATTAATTCAAAAGATTTTACAAATGTTAAATATCTTTTAATGTATCGCTTATTTAGAACTTTAAAAAATACTAGTTTTGTCTTGAAAGATCTACAAATCAAATTATAGAACAAGCATGAAAATGCATACAGCAAGTATATATAAAAGCATACGGTACGTCTGATGTTATATTTGTCAACAAAAGAATAATGGCAATAAAAATGCATGGTATAATGCTGGGATAATTCTGTTAGCTGAAATTATTTTTAACAGGACAGGAAATTCAATATGATGACACATGAAGCCATAAGAGTTTGGCCGACAGTCAACATGTTGGTAATTTCCAGGTTGATTTTTAAGACTTGTATTACCTAGAATTTGAAATATTACTGGATTAGCTAAACATTGATTTCACGTTACATGTTATATTAAAAAATGTTGACAGTGATCAATATTTTGTCCTTAAAATCTAACACTAGGTGATATAAATCCATTTCGTTTTTGTTAAAACTTCTGTGTAATACCGTATGTGTGTTTACATTATACAAGAAATAAATTGAATATTTCACATTTACATATATGTTGTTTTGAAGAAATCGTATTAAATCCCAATATTTAATGTAGACAAATGTGTTAGTCTAAACTATTAAATCAAATAATGTCTTGAAAATAGATACACAACAACTTTTTCGAGCCATCTGCAGTTGGTGCAAAAGTCTGTACATAACATCTACATGTCACAAGTTATATGGAAAAAAGCGTCTTAGTAAAATTTGCACAATGTTGTGAAATTACCTGTGGATGATGGATATCTTTTGTGTTTTGCGTGTGCTGTTTTAGCAACTGTTTATGAAGTCGTCCACGATTGGTAGACATTTGACCACTGACATGCAATGTTTATGAAGTCGTCAACGATTGGTAGACATTTGACCACTGACATGCAATGTTTATGAAGTCGTCCACGATTGGTAGACATTTGACCACTGACATGAAATGTTTCCAAAACACTGAAATGTTTCTAAAACGAAGACAGCGATTGTATCGCGTTTTATTTGACGTTGCTTTAGTTTAAAGTTGATAAAAGTGTGATAAAAAGTATCAAATTATGACCTGACTTTATGAGTAATGAACTAGTTTTAGGATTTAATCTTTATGCTTATAATTTACTGTTTATGCCATATCAGATAAGTGTTCTGCTGATAGCATGTTATCGATTTAAAAATAAATGTGGAAAACTCTCGTAAACCTTTGTTCTTTGATACGGTAAGTTTGTAGATATACACCGTATCTAAATAAAGCTGTACAAAGAAATACCTTAAGCGCCCTTGAAAAGGAAAACAACACTGATATAGAGTTATGAATTCGTGTGGAAAAAGTCATCGCTTGATGGCGTACTTGAAACCATCAGTAAGTTACAATTATAATATTTTTTCTAAAAGTCTTCCATTTTGTTCTATACAAAAGTAAGGACGCTTTTGTTACTCTTTTTTCTTTCCCCAAAACTGACAAATCATGACATTTGGCCTCCAACAAACAAATCGAAAAAATGACATATACATGCAGTCTCAAAATTAAAAATGGACAGAAAGGCAGTTTCCAAATGTTTTATATCCCGGTGTAACCTAAATTCGGCGATATAAGAACAAATGTCAATGGCATTTTCAATTAACTACAGTAATCTATAATTATACTTCATATAATTTAACTACAACTATCTAAAAGTTACTTTAAGTTAATGTCAAACAATGTAGACGTTCAGCGTTTGCAAAATATAAACAAACATGGCTGATGTAAAATCTTACCTCGATCTGAAAACGTCACCTAAATTCGGCGATTCTGATTGGTTGTGGTAAATCATCACAAATCATTAAGTATGGTGTCTTAGAAGTGTCATAATAATGTTAATGTTACTTGAATTCCAAACTGACAAAGTATTGAACTGGAACATTTTAAACTGTTAACATATTTACAAATTGTTATTTGTTTGTTTTACTTTATGACTTGCTACAGGTTGGGCAGAGAAAACTGTCACCTCTGCGCAAAACTTTCACTGGGGAGCAGAATTTGAGGTGAACCCATAGGTCACATTTGTCACATTGACCCCACTGAACAATTTTAATTTCATCACAAATCTGTTTGTCTGGGAAAAATTTTCCACAAACACTGCATTTTTCTTCTTCTGTTTCAGAATCTTCGTCAGAGGCATCTTCAGAAAGTTCAAGTCTAGGTTGCTTTGATTTAACTTTTGGTTGTTTGCCTTTTGAACTGTTTAATTTGGATTGTCCTTTATTTTGTGTTTCAGGTACCTTTACTTTTAGAGGTGGGATGAATTTTCGTTTTTTGGAGGTTGTCTGCTTTTCAATGTGATCTTTTATTTTTTCAGCAACATCTTCATTTGTAATAGCTTTGCCACCAACAACTTTGCTTAGTGTGTTTCTAATTTTAGCAGTTTGAACATTTTTCAAAATGTTACCACCTCTGCATTCAAGGAATTTCACAGAAGAACCAGAATTTTCTTTACTAGAGGCTTTCTCTGGTGGAGAAAACATACTTTCTGGTGGAGAAGACATACTTTGATTTTCAACTGTTCTGGCAGGGAAACTCAAAGATGGTGCAATATCAGAATCATTCACCACATCTTGATTAAAAGGGTACATACCACTCTTCTTGAAAGCTGCCTGGATATTTGCTGGTGTCAGTGTGCTTGAGTATACTTTGCATGCAAGTTTACAAACATCATACCTACTTATTACTCTTCCACCAGATTCCCTCATGTAGTTGTGACATGTAGAGTTCCATGAAACTTCAAAGGGTCCAAAGCAACTGATATCTAAAGGCTGTAAACAAATGACTACAGTGTGGTGGTAAAACAAATAGGATGATATGATTTTCTTTTGCCCAATCAATAAGAGTTAAAGAGATATGACTTTTATGTCCATCATACAGTACAAGAACTGGGGCTGTTGCAGAGTGTTCTGGTAAGTATTTTACAAGATGTTCTTTCATGTACTGGGTGAATATATCAGTGTTGGACCATCCTGATTCAGAAACAACTCCAGTTGCCCCTGCAGAGGCACCTTCAAGTAATTCAGGTAGCATTCTCTTGCCTGGAAATATGAAAAATGGTGGCACTTGATTACCCATAGCATTTACCCCGCCTATAACAGTTACAGTTTGGGATTTACCAGAGGTTACAGCTTGAGCTTTGTATACAGCACCAGTCACAATTTTAGGAGGTTTGTGGTTAGTTGATAGTCCCTTTTCATCCACATTATATATGGCCTCAGGTCTTTTAAGAAGGTTGTTATCAACTAAGATTTTATTCAGCTCTTTGAAGTAATTTGTGATAGCTTGTCTTGTAGCACTTCTAGCTCTAGCTGCTTCAAGACTTCTTGGCTTTTTGACAGACAGTTCAGGAAATCTATTTAAAAACTTGTAAAGCCATCGTAAACTTAGTGGATGTTCTCTGTCTCTGAGTCCCAAATGGACAGCATAATCAGACGCCAGATTTATAGTCTCTGTTCGGGAATAGCCATACCCAATCTCAGCCATTGTATTAAGATGACTGGCAAGTAAAGATTCTTGCTCTTTTGAAAACAGCTGGGTACGACCTGACTTTGCATTATGGACAGGAACAATACCATATACTCTGTCCTTTAGAGTTGATACAGGAACACCATAAGACTTGGCTGCTCTTTGAATAGAGACTTTGTTTAATTTCACTTCATTAAAAGCATTCTCAATGGATGTCTGGTCATAGCCCGTTCGATATGGACCTCTTTTTGAATCATGTTTCTGAAATGAAAAAAAATTTTTTTTAAATATGATGTCCCTTTTACGCTTCCGTACTTTTTAATTTTGGCGGGAGTGTGACGTATATGTTGACCTCGATCGGCAGTAAAAATAGAAACATAACAGACGACGACTGTCAATTATTTTTAAGCAACGATATCAATATAATAAAGAAAGTAAAGATAAAATTGAAATTGCATAAGGCAAAACACACAATTTTCTCCATGTCATGTACAATTTTTAATGTTTACCTGCCGTATCTCCATGTTTAGCGCAGAAAATCACTAGAGTTGTAAAAATAGACCGTGGGAAATAAACATGATTGACCTTCACCTCTGAAATCTCGCGTGAATGACCAAAAACAAAACATCGCCGAATTTAGGAGAACGCCGAATTTAGGTCACGGTAGGATACTTAAAATGTCTGTTGGTGTACTTTTTGATTTAAAACACTTTTTTAAAGATCTGAGTCGACCTGTTGTTTGGTTTAAATTAATTAGTTAAGATTAATACAATGCATGTGAAAATATTCACTTTTCCGTATGTTTTTGTTACTTTGTGATAGTAGTACTTTTGTTTAATACTCGTAAGTTTGATGCGAAATCTTTCTGGATTATAGATCAACCAGTTGCTGTATATTTGATATATTATAGATCAACCAGTTGCTGTATATTTGATATATTATAGATCAACCAGTTGCTGTATATTTGATATATTATAGATAAACCAGTTGCTGTATATTTGATATATTATAGATCAACCAGTTGCTGTATATTTGATATGTATTACTCCATTCAGGATTATAGATCAACCAGTTGCTGTATATTTGATATATTATAGATAAACCAGTTGCTGTATAATTGATATATTATAGATCAACCAGTTGCTGTATATTTGATATATTACTCCATTCAGGATTATCTTATTATTTCAGTGATTAATAACAGTTACGATTAAATCTGATTTGTGCTGAAGTATGATAGGGTGTAAACTGCGAAGGAGATAGATTTTTTTTTCAATGATATTGACAACTTTTAAATCTTATTTTCAACCAGCTTAGAGTCAATTACTTTTCTCCGATGACAAGGGTACTACACCCTTTCATATTACAAACAAAAAGAATCAATTATTTTCTCTTGGCAATGACGTCATAGGAAAGTGGACATTTTTCTTACATTTAAAAGATAACCTTGGGAGAAACTTCCCTTGTTTCGATGACATCATAGGAAAGGGACACTTTTCTTACATTTTGCAAGGAATAAACTTGAAACTCCCTTTCGGTAATGACGTCACAGGAAAGGCAAAACTCTTACATCGTAAAAGCAATTTGGGATTTTTTTTATTTGGAGAAGACAACATAAGAAATGGGACATAATTTCTAAATCTTAAAAACTAACCTTGTGACGCCATAGGAAAGGAACAATGTTCTGACATCTTGCAACAATAACCTTTTGAGTAAGTTCCATTTGGTGATGATGTCACAAGTAAATACCAATGCTCTCACCTAATACAAAAATAAGTGGGAGTTATTTCCCTTTGGCGATGACGTCACGGAAAAAGGGACACTACAATAAATCGTAAAAGAATGTAAAATTGGGGGTTATCTTCCCTTTCATAATGACGTCATAAGAGAGGGCAGTGCTCTCATATCTTACAAGCAATAAAAGTATGGGTTATTTTTTCTTCGAAATGACGTCATGGGGAAGGACACATAATTCTTGAATCTTGAAAACCATTTCCTTAGGAGTAACATCCCTTTCGTGATTACGTCATAGGAAAGGGGGGACGATATTCTGACATCGCGCCAACAATTACCTTCAGACGTAACTTTCCTTTTGTGATGACAGAACAGGAGAGGGCAAATCTTACATGTTAAAAGCAACTTGTGAGTTATTTCCCTTTAACAATGACAATACTCTTACATCTTACAAAAATAAATTTGCGGTAATTTCCTTTCGTAATGACTTAATAGGAATGGCGACAATACTTAAAACAGTATGCTTGTGAGTAACTTCATTTAGTAATGGCATCAAAAGAAAGACAGACAGCACTCGTATCATATAAAAATAAAAATGGGTGTAATTTCCACTTGGCGATGACGTCACGTGAAAAGGGGACTATACTCTTTCATCTTACAAACAATATAAGTATGAATCATTTTTCATTGGACATGACGTCAAAGGAAAGGCAACAAAACTCTTACATCTTGCAAACAAAACCTTGGAAGTAACAGTCCTTCCTCGACGATGTCATACGAAAGGGACACTATTCTGACACCTTGCAAACAATTACAAAACATTCTATTTTAATCTTTAAAACAGCGACCTTGGGAGTAACTTACCTTTGGTGATGACGTCACAAGAAATGGTAAATACTCTTTCACCTTACAAAAATGAGCGGTTTTTTTGTTTGTTTTTCCTTTGGAGATGACTTCAATGGTAAGGGGACAATACTATTACAAATTACAAAATATAAAAGTAATATTCCCTTGAAGATGTCGTCAAAGGAAAGGGGACCTAATTCATTCATGTTATAAACAAAAATCTTGGGAATAACCTCCCTTTGGTGATGACACCACAAGAAATGAGACAATATTCTTGTATCTTAGAAAATTAAAGTGATGTACATGTATTTCCCTTTGAGAATGACGTTACGGAAAATTGAACAATACTCTTCTATCTTATAAAAATAAAGTTGGATATTATTTCCCTTAGGTGATGACATCATGGTATAGGGGACAGTACTCTCAAATCACACAACCAATAAAGTACGAGTTATTTTTCTTTGAAAATGACATCATAAACAAGAGGAAATATTTTTTAATTTTTGATATAAGCTTTTGAGAAACTTCCCTTTGGGTGATGTCGTCATCGGAAAGAGGACTTAGTTCTGACCTCTTGCAAACAATAGCTTTTGGAGTATCTTCCTTTTTGGTTATGACGTCACAGGAGACGGACAACTATATCATCTTTAAAAACAATTTGCTAGTTTTTTGACAATAACGTCAAGGGAATAGGAAAAATACTCTTACACCTTACAAATTATAAAACTTTGACTTATATTTCTTTGGAAATGATGTAACAGGAAGGAAACATAAATTTTTAAATCTTAAAAACAATAACCTTGACAATAACTTTCCCTTTTCGGTGATGTTATATGAAAGAGACAATACTATTACATGTATATCTTACAAAAATGAAGGTGGAAGCTATTTTCCCTTATGCGTTAGTATCTTACAAAAATGAAAAAAGGAGTTACTTCCTTTTAGTGAAGACTTCATAGGATAGGTGAGAATACTCTCACATCTTACAAGCAATGAAAGTATGAGTTATTATTTTTTTATCAAAACTCTTGCATCTTGTAAAAATAAGGTTACTTTCTCTTTTGTAATGACGTCACGGGAAAGGGGAAAGGACTTACATCTTAGAAAAAAATCAAAGTGGAGATTATAACCCTTTGTTAATAGCGTTACAAGAAAGGGGCCAATACTCTTACATCTTACAAAAAATAGATTTGGGGTTATTTTCTTTTGGTGGTGACTTAATAGGACAGGGGACAGTACTCTCAAATCTTACACACAAAGTATGAGAAAGGGGACAATATTCTAATTTCCAAAAATGATAGGGGATTATTTCCTTTGATGATGACGTCAAGAAAAAAGGGAAATAACCTAAACTTTTACAATAAGTGGGGCTTTACCTTTTGTGATTACTTCACAAGGGGGACAATACTCTTGCATCTTACAAAAATCTAATTGGAGATTAATATCCTTTGTTGATAACGTCAATGGAAAGGGGACAAACTCCCAAATCTTACAAAATTCAATTTCGGGATTATTTATCTTTGGTGATGACGCCATGGGTAAGGGGACAATACTCTTCGTCTCACAAAAATAAGCGGGGTTATTTTTCTTCCGCGATGACGTCACGGGAATGGGACAACACTCCTACGTTACAACATTTAAGCTGGGGAATAACTTTGTTAAAGACATCATGGGAAAGGGTACAATATATCCTCATCTTACACAAAATCATATTCGGGATTATTTCCCTGGTGATGACTCCATAGGAAAGGAGACAATACCCTCTCAAAAAAAGGAAGTGAGGGTTACTTTCCTTTGGTTATGACGTCATGGGAAAAGAGAATGAATGAATGAATGAATGAATGGAGTTTTATGGCCCGTCGACAACTACGATTTTTAGGCACAAATAATATTGTATAAAAAGGAACTTAGAAGTAACTATTTTGTTAAAAAGTTGCAATGATGTAATGTTCAGAAGTTGTCGACAGTATGTAAAATATGATGTAGTTAAAAGTTCTATATGTAAAAAATAAAACGATTATATCTTGCTAAAAATGTTGATATCTTTTAAAGATTTAAAGATTAAGTCTGACCGAACAAAATTAAATAGCTCATGCATGTTTTGTACATTGAAATATTTATTTCGTATTAGAGCAGAGTTCGCACAGTCAATAAAAATTTATTCAAGTGTAAGATCTGTAAAACATGGAACACACTATGGGAAAAGAGACAATAATCTGATATCTTACAAAAAAAGAAAGTGAACGTTGATTCTCTTCTGCTATGACGTCACAGGAAAGGGGACAATACTGCTACATCTTACACAAAATGAAATTGGGGATTTCTTCTCTTCTGCGATGACGTCAGGGGAAAGGGGAAAATACTCCTACATCTTGCAAAAATGAAATTGGGGATTCCCTTTCGTGATGACGTCACGGGAAAGGGGTCATTACCTACATCTTACAAAATCAACTTTGGGATAATTTTCCTTTCGTTATGACGTCATGGTAAGGAGGACATTACCCTCACAGATAAAATAGGGGTTACAAAACTCTTACCACAATCGAAGTGGGGTTATTTCCCTTTGGTGATAACGTCACAAGAAAGGGGACAATACCCTTACAAATCTAAAAGTTAGGGTTATTTCCCTTTGGTGATGACGTCACAAGAAAGGGGACAATACTCTTACCAAAATCGAAAAGGGGTTATTTCCCTTTAGTGATAACGTCACAAGAAAGGGGACAAAACTCTTACAAATCGAAGAGGGGGTTATTTCCCTTTGGTGATGACGTCACAAGAAAGGGGTCATAACTCCTACCAAAATCAAAGTCGGAGTTACTTCCCTATGGTGATGACGTCATAAGAAAGGGGACAACATTCTTTAAAAAATCGAAGTGTTTTTTACCTTTGGTGATCACGTCATAAGAAAGGAGAAAATACTCTTACAAAAATCGAAGTGTTTTTGTTTTTCATTGGTGATGACGTCACAAGAATGGGGACAATACTCTTACTAAAATCGAAGTGTTGGTTATTTTCCTTTGGTGATGACGTCACAAGAAAGGGGTCATAACTCCTACCAAAATTAAAGTCGGAAGTACTTCCCTTTGGTGATGACGTCATAAGAAAGGGGACAATACTCTTAAAAAATCGAAGTGGAGTTTATTTCCCTTTGGTGATGACGTCACAAGAAAGGGGACAATAATCTTAGTAAAATCGAAGTCGGGGTTATTTCCCTTTGGTGATGACGTCAAAAGAAAGAGGACAATACTCTTACCAATATCGAAGTGGGGGTTACTGCCCTTTGGTGATGACGTCACAACAAAGGGGACAACACTCTTGCCAAAATCGAAGTGGGGGTTATTTCCCTTTGGTGATGACGTCACAAGAAAGGGGACAATATTTTTGCCAAAATCGAAGTCGGGGTTATTTCCCTTTGGTGATGACGTCACAAGAAAGGGAACAATACTCTTACCAAAATCGAAGTGGGGGTTATTTCCCTTTGGTGATGACGTCATAAGAAAGGGGACAATACTCTTACCAAAATCGAAGTGGGAGTTATTTTCCTTGGTGATGACGTCACAAGAATGGGGACAATACTCTAACCAAAATCGAAGTGGGAGTTATTTCCCATTGGTGATGACGTGACAAGAAAAGGGACAATACTCTTACCAAAATCGAAGTGGGGGTTACTTCCCTTTGGTGATGACGTCACAAGAAAGGGGACAATACTCTAACCAAAATCGAAGTGGGGGTTATTTCCCTTTGGTGATGACGTCACAAGAAAGGAGACAATACTCTTAGTAAAATCGAAGTCGGGGTTATTTCCCTTTGGTGATGACGTCAAAAGAAAGGGGACAATACTCTTAGTAAAATCGAAGTCAGGGTTATTTCCCTTTGGTGATGACGTCACAAGAAAGGGGACAATACTCTTGCCAAAATCGAAGTGGGGATTACTTCCCTTTGGTGATGACGTCACAAGAAAGGGGACAATACTCTTGCCAAAATCGGAGTCGGTGTTATTTCCCTTTGGTGATGACGTCACAAAAAAAGGGGACAATACTCTTGCCAAAATCGAAGTCGGGGTTATTTGTCTTTGGTGATGACGTCACAAGAAAGGGGACAATACTCTTCCCAAAATCGAAGTGGGGGTTATTTCCCTTTGGTGATGACGTCAAAAGAAAGGGGACAATACTCTTACCAAAATCGAAGTGGGGGTTACTTCCCTTTGGTGATGACGTCACAAGAAAGGGGACAACACTCTTGCCAAAATCGAAGTGGGGGTTATTTCCCTTTGGTGATGACGTCACAAGAAAGGGGACAATAATCTTGCCAAAATCGAAGTCGGGGTTATTTCCCTTTGGTGATGACGTCACAACAAAGGGGACAATACTCTTGCCAAAATCGAAGTGGGGGTTATTTCCCTTTGGTGATGACGTCACAAGAAAGGGAACAATACTCTTACCAAAATCGAAGTGGGGGTTATTTCCCTTTGGTGATGACGTCATAAGAAAGGGGACAATACTCTTACCAAAATCGAAGTGGGAGTTATTTTCCTTGGTGATGACGTCACAAGAATGGGGACAATACTCTAACCAAAATCGAAGTGGGAGTTATTTCCCATTGGTGATGACGTGACTAGAAAAGGGACAATACTCTTACCAAAATCGAAGTGGGGGTTACTTTCCTTTGGTGCTGACGTCACAAGAAAGGGGACAATACTAAAACCAAAATCGAAGTGGGGGTTATTTCCCTTTGGTGATGACGTCACAAGAAAGGAGACAATACTCTTAGTAAAATCGAATTCGGGGTTATTTCCCTTTGGTGATGACGTCAAAAGAAAGGGGACAATACTCTTAGTAAAATCGAAGTCAGGGTTATTTCCCTTTGGTGATGACGTCAAAAGAAAGGGTACAATACTCTTACCAAAATCGAAGTGGGGGTTACTTCCCTTTGGTGATGACGTCACAAGAAAGGGGACAATACTCTTGCCAAAATCGAAGTGGGGGTTACTTTCCTTTGGTGATGACGTCACAAGAAAGGGGACAATACTCTTGCCAAAATCGAAGTCGGGGTTATTTCCCTTTGGTGATGACGTCACAAAAAAAGGGGACAATACTCTTCCCAAAATCGAAGTGGGGGTTATTTCCCTTTGGTGATGACGTCACAAGAAAGGGAACAATGCTCTTACAAATCGAAGTGAGGGTTTTTTCCCTTTGGTGATGACGTCACAATAAAGGAGACAATACTCTTGCAAAAATCGAAGTGGGGGTTATTTCCCTTTGGTGATGACGTCACAAGAAAAGGGACAATACTCTTACCAAAATCGAAGTGGGGGTTATTTCCCTTTGGTGATGACGTCACGAAAAAGGGGACAATACTCTAACCAAAATCGAAGTGGTGGTTATTCCCCTTTGGTGATGACGTCACAAGAAAGGGGACAATACTCTTACTAAAATCGAAGTGGGGGTTATTTCCCTTTGGTGATGACGTCAAAAGAAAGGGGACAATACTCTTACCAAAATCGAAGTGGGGGTTACTTCCCTTTGGTGATGACGTCACAAGAAAGGGGACAACACTCTTGCCAAAATCGAAGTGGGGGTTATTTCCCTTTGGTGATGACGTCACAAGAATGGGGACAATACTCTTACTAAAATCGAAGTGGGGATTATTTCCCTTTGGTGATGACGTCACAAGAATGGGGACAATACTCTTACTAAAATCGAAGTAGGGGTCATTTCCCTTTGGTGATGACGTCACAAGAAAGGGGTCATAACTCCTACCAAAATTAAAGTCGGAGTTACTTCCTTTTGGTGATGACGTCATAAGAAAGGGGACAATACTCTTAAAAAATCGAAGTGGAGTTTATTTCCCTTTGGAGATGACGTCAAAAGAAAGGGGACAATACTCTTGCCAAAATCGAAGTGGGGGTAATTTCCCTTTGGTGATGACGTCACAAAAACGGGGACAATACTTTAACCAAAATCGAAGTGGGGGTAATTTCCCTTTGGTGATGACGTCACAAAAACGGGGACAATACTCTAACCAAAATCGAAGTGGGGGTTATTTCCCTTTGGTGATGACGTCACAAGAAAGGGGACAATACTCTTAGTAAAATCGAAGTCGGGGTTATTTCTCTTTGGTGATGACGTCAAAAGAAAGAGGACAATACTCTTACCAAAATCGATGTTTTTTTTCCTTTTATGATGACGTCACAAGAACGGGGACAATACTCTTACAAAAATCGAAGTGGGGGGTTATTTCTCTTTTGTGATGACGTCATAAGAAAGGGGACAATACTCTTACCAAAATCAGTTGGGTCATTTCCCTTTGATGATGACGTTACAAGAAAGGGGACAATACTCTTTAAGATTCTAAGTGGTTATTTCTCTTTTTTGATGACGTAACAAGAAAGGGGAGAATACTCTTGAGGATTCTAATTGCAGTTATTCCCCTTTATGATGAGGTCACAAGAAAGGGGACAATACTCTTACAATTAATCGAAGTGGGGGTTATTTTCCTTTGGTGATGACGTCACAAGGGGACAATACTCTTACCAAAATCAAAGTCGGAGTTACTTCTCTATGGTGATGACGTCATAAGAAAGGGGACAATACTCTTAAAGAATCAAAATGGGGTTTATTTTCCTTTGGTGATTACGTCTTTGGAAAATGTGCAATATTTCTACGTGTAACAAATATCAAATTCGGGATTTTTTCCCTTTGTAAACGACATCACGGGACTGGGGACGATACTCTTACAAAAAAAATGAAAGTGGGTATTATTTCCCGTTGGTGATGACATTATGGGTCATGGGGGAAGGGACAAAACTCCTACACTACCAAATCCGAGATAATTTCCTTTGGGTGGTAACATCATAGGACAGATGACAATTCTGCTATATCTTGTAATTACCTTCAGTAACTTCCCGTTTGTGAAGAAAAATAATGACGTCATAGGAAGGGGACAGTATTCTTACATGATAAATAGCTATTTCCATGTTAACTTTAAAAGAAAAGATAATACTCTTACATTGTAAAACAATTAACTGGGTTATTTTGGTGAGGATGTTTGATGTCAACATATGTATAGGACCTTTTGCTTCATTCACTAATTCATTCAGTCAATACTTATTCAACAACACTAACACAACTCTTAGTACCCACGCATTTACTTGCCCTGTTTATTTATTTTGTTATTAATCTATGTATACAATTTGGCATTTCTCTTGGACCATTCTTTTTCTTTATTATCTTCAGCTGCACCTGAAATACAGAAAAAAAGGACAGGAAACAAAGCAAGAATTAATGTTTCCATAGCAATATATACAGTGATCGCATCAGGATGGTGATTTTTATTTGAGTATTTTTTCTCTTAAATGCTAAGCCATCTCAGAGGACATTGTTTAGCTATCTCAGAACAAGATGTAAATCAAGATTTACGTGAATATACAAGGAACCTAAACAGTTATAAAACAATAAGCAGGAACAGAGTATCACTGCTCATATTGAGAAAAAGAATGACAGGGGTCACTAATATTATTTAGCAAAGGGCAAAGAGGGATCACTAGTCTTATTTAGCAAAGAGCACAGAGGGATCACTAGTCTTATTTAGCAAAGAGCACAGAGGGATCACTAGTCTTATTTCGCAAAGGTCACAGAGGGATCACTAGTCTTATTTAGCAAAGGGCACAGAGGGATCACTAGTCTTATTTAGCAAAGAGCACAGAGGGATCACTAGTCTTATTTAGCAAAGGGCACAGAGGGATCACTAGTCTTATTTAGCAAAGAGCACAGAGGGATCACTAGTCTTATTTAGCAAAGAGCACAGAGGGATCACTAGTCTTATTTAGCAAAGAGCAAAGAGGGATCACTAGCTTTATTTAGCAAAGAGCACAGAGGGATCACTAGCCTTATTTAGCAAAGAGCAATCACCAGTCTTATTTAGCAAAGAGCACAGAGGGATCACTACTCTTATTTAGCAAAGGGCACAGAGGGATCACTAGTCTTATTTAGCAAAGAGCACAGAGGGATCACTAGTCTTATTTAGCAAAGAGCACAGAGGGATCACTAGTCTTATTTAGCAAAGAGCAAAGAGGGATCACTAGCTTTATTTAGCAAAGAGCACAGAGGGATCACTAGCCTTATTTAGCAAAGAGCAATCACTAGTCTTATTTAGCAAAGAGCACAGAGGGATCACTACTCTTATTTAGCAAAGGGCACAGAGGGATCACTAGCCTTATTTAGCAAAGAGCACAGAGGGATCACTAGTCTTATTTAGCAAAGAGCACAGAGGGATCACTACTCTTATTTAGCAAAGGGCACAGAGGGATCACTAGCCTTATTTAGCAAAGAGCACAGAGGGATCACTAGTCTTATTTAGCAAAGAGCACAGTGGGATCACTAGTCTGATTTGGCAAAGAGCACAGAGGGATCACTAGCCTTATTTAGCAAAGAGCACAGAGGGATCACTAGTCTTATTTAGCAAAGGGCACAGAGGGATCACTAGCCTTATTTAGCAAAGAGCACAGAGGGATCACTAGTCTTATTTAGCAAAGAGGACAGTGGGATCACAAGTCTGATTTGGCAAAGAGCACAGAGGGATCACTAGCCTTATTTAGCAAAGAGCACAGAGGGATCACTAGTCTTATTTAGCAAAGGGCACAAAGGGATCACTAGCCTTATTTAGCAAAGAGCACAGAGGGATCACTAGTCTTATTTAGCAAAGAGCAAAGAGGGATCACTAGCTTTATTTAGCAAAGAGCACAGAGGGATCACTAGCCTTATTTAGCAAAGAGCAATCACCAGTCTTATTTAGCAAAGAGCACAGAGGGATCACTAGTCTTATTTAGCAGAGAGCACAGAGGGATCACTAGTCTTATTTAGCAAAGAGCACAGAGGGATCACTAGTCTTATTTAGCAAAGGGCACAGAGGGATCACTAGCCTTATTTAGCAAAGAGCACAGAGGGATCACTAGCTTTATTTAGCAAAGAGCACAGAGGGATCACTAGCCTTATTTAGCAAAGAGCAATCACTAGTCTTATTTAGCAAAGAGCACAGAGGGATCAATAGTCTTTTTTAGCAAAGGGCACAGAGGGATCACTAGCCTTATTTAGCAAAGAGCACAGAGGGATCACTAGTCTTATTTAGCAAAGGGCACAGAGGGATCACTAGCCTTATTTAGCAAAGAGCACAGAGGGATCACTAGTCTTATTTAGCAAAGAGCACAGAGGGATCACTAGTCTTATTTACCAAAGAGCACAGAGGGATCACTAGTCTTATTTAGCAAAGAGCACAGAGGGATCACTAGTCTTATTTTGCAAAGAGCACAGAGGGATCACTAGTCTTATTTAGCAAAGAGCACAGAGGGATCACTAGCCTTATTTAGCAAAGAGCAATCACTAGTCTTATTTAGCAAAGAGCACAGAGGGATCACTAGTCTTATTTCGCAAAGGTCACAGAGGGATCACTAGTCTTATTTCGCAAAGGTCACAGAGGGATCACTAGTCTTATTTAGCAAAGGGCACAGAGGGATCACTAGTCTTATTTAGCAAAGAGCACAGAGGGATCACTAGTCTTATTTAGCAAAGAGCACAGAGGGATCACTAGTCATATTCCAGCATAATGACCAACAACACCATCACCACGAGTAACAACACCAACACCATATTCCATCATTATGACCAACAACACCATCAACCAACTAACAACACCACCACCATATTCCATATAATGACCAACAACACCATTACCATGACAAACAACACCCCACCATATTCCAGCATAATGACCAACAACACCATCACCACGACAAACAACACCACCATCATATTCCAGCATAATGACCAACAACACCATCACCACGACAAACACCACCACCATCATATTCAAGCATAATGACCAACAACACCATCACCACGACAAAGAACACCACCATCATATTCAAGCATAATGACCAACAACACCATCAACATGACAAACAATACCACCATATTCCACCATAATGACCAACAACACCATCAACATGACAAACAACACCATCATATTCCAGCACAATGATCAAAAACACCATCACCATGACAAAGAACACCACCATCATATTCAAGCATAATGACCAACAACACCATCAACATGACAAACAATACCACCATATTCCACCATAATGACCAACAACACCATCAACATGACAAACAACACCATCATATTCCAGCACAATGATCAAAAACAACATCACCACGACAAAGAACACCACCATCATATTCAAGCATAATGACCAACAACACCATCAACATGACAAACAACACCATCATATTCCAGCACAATGATCAAAAACACCATCACCATGACAAACAATACCATCATAATCCAGCATAATGACCAACAACGCCATCACAATGACAAACAACACCATCATATTCCAGCACAATGACTAAAAGCACCATCATTATGACAAACAACACCATCACATTCAAGCATAATGACCAACAACACCACCATATCTTGCATAAAGACAAACAACACGATCATATTCCAGCATATTGACTATCAACACCTTCACCATTACAAACAACACCACCATATTCCAGCATAATGACCAACAACACATTCATCATAACCAACAACACAATCACATACCAGCACAATGATCACAAAGACCAACAACACCATCATAATGTCCAACAACACAATCACATACCAGCACAATGACCAACACAATCATCATAATGACCAACAACACAATCACATACCGGCACATTGACCAACAACAACATCATAATAACCAACAACACAATCACATACCAGCACAATGACAAACAACACCATCATAATGACCAACAACCCAATCTCATACCAGCACAATGATCAACAACACCATCATAATGACCAACAACCCAATCTTATACCAGCACAACGACCAACAACACTATCATAATGACCAACAACCCAATCTCATACCAGCACAATGACCAACAACACCATCATAATGACCAACAACACAATCACATACCAGCACAATGACCAACAACACCACCATAATGTCCAACAACACAATCACATACCAGCACAATGACCAACAACACCATCATAATGACCAACAACACAATCACATACCAGCACAATGACCAACAACACAATCATAATGTCAAACAACAGAATCTCATACCAGCACAATGACCAACAACACCACCATAATGACCAACAACACAACCACATACCAGCACAATGATCAACAACACCATCATAATGACCAACAACACAATCACATACCAGCACAATTACCAACAACACCATCATAATGACCAACAACATAATCTCATACCAGCACAATGACTAACTACACCATCATAAAGACAAACAACACAATCTCATACCAGCACAATGACCAACAACACCATCATAATGACCAACAACACAATCTCATACCAGCACAATGACCAACAACACCATCATAGACCAACAACACAATCTCATACCAGCACAATGACCAACAACACCATCATAGACAAACAACACAATCTCATACCAGCACAGTGACCAACAACACCATCATAATGACCAACAACACAATCACATACCAGCACAATGACCAACAACACAATCATAATGTCAAACAACAGAATCTCATACCAGCACAATGACCAACAACACCACCATAATGACCAACAACACAACCACATACCAGCACAATGATCAACAACACCATCATAATGACCAACAACACAATCACATACCAGCACAATTACCAACAACACCATCATAATGACCAACAACACAATCTCATACCAGCACAAGGACTAACTACACCATCATAAAGACAAACAACACAATCTCATACCAGCACAATGACCAACAACACCATCATAATGACCAACAACACAATCTCATACCAGCACAATGACCAACAACACCATCATAGACCAACAACACAATCTCATACCAGCACAATGACCAACAACACCATCATAGACAAACAACACAATCTCATACCAGCACAATGACCAACAACACCATCATAGACAAACAACACAATCTCATACCAGCACAATGACCAACAACACAATCATAACAACCATCAACACCATCACAGTAATCGATTCTACCATGCATTTATCACAAAATGACCATCAACATAATGCCAAAACTATCACATATCCAGCATAACACAACAGTCAACTATACCACCACAACTGTTGAAGTATTATGCATTTATCACAACACAGCACCCAGCAACATCATCTATAAATCATGAGGTAAAAGCTACAACACAAATTAAAGGTCAGACAAGCACCAGGATTATCATGGAATCATTTCATAACAATATCACTACTTTCAACTGTCATCATCCCTTATTTATTTATTTTTCATTATTATTATTATTATTATTATTATTATTATATCAAGCATTACTATTATTATCATTTTTATATCATCATCATCATCATTTATTATTATTATTATTCTAATTATTATTATTATTATTATTATTATTATTATTATTATTATTATTATTATTATTATATCATCATCATCATCATTTATTATTATTATTATTCTAATTATTATTATTATTATTATTACTGTTGTTATTATTATTATTTATTTTTTATCATCATCATCATCGTCGTCATCATTATTGTTGTTGTTGTTATTATTATTATTATTTGAATCAACATAATTAGGTAGTACACATTTACCAAATTTACTAATATAGTCATAGTTTTAACAAGAGGGCCATGATGGCCCTGTATCGCTCACCTGAGTATGACTGCTTTTAACAAAGTTGCTATGGACCTGGTTAATTGACCCCAGATGACCCATTTTCGAACTTGACCTAGAAATTATTGAAACAATCTCTTTGACAAATTTCAAAGTTATTTGTACTGAAAATGTTACCTCTACAATGTTAACAAGGTTTTTTGGGCTCTATGACCTAGTTTTTTAACCTACATGTCCCATATTCGAATTTGACCTAGAAATTATTGAAACAATCTCTCTGACAAATTTCCAGGATATTTGGACTGAAATGTAGCGTGTTAACAAGGTTTTTCGATATTTAGGCTCTGTGACTTAGTTTTTGACCCCATATAAACCATATCCAAACTTGAGCTACAAATCATCAAAACAACCCTTCTGACAAATTTCCAGGATATTTGGAGTGAAAATGTAGCCTCTAGAGTGTTTACAAAGTTTTTCGATATTTGGGCTCTGTGACCTAGTTTTCCACTCCAGATGACCTATATTCAAACTTGAGCTAGAAACCATAGAATTAAGCTTTCTGACAAATTTCAAGGTTATTTGGAATTAAAATGTTACCTCTAGAGTGTTAACAAGGTTTTTCCATATTTGGGCTCTGTGACCTAGTTTTTCACCCAAGATGACCCATACTCCAACTTGAGGTAGAAATCCTCAAGGCAACCTTTCTGACGAATTTCCAGATTATCTGGGCTGAAAATGTAACCTCTGGAGTGTTAAAAATGTTTTTTTAATATTTGGGCCATGTGACCTAGTTTTTTAATCCCAGATGACCCATATCCAAATATGAGCTAGAAATCATTGAAACAACCTGTCTGACGAATTTCAAGGACATTTGGACTAAAAATATAACCTCTAGAGCATTAACAAGGTTTTTCTACTTTCGGACTCTGTGACCTAGTTTTTGACTCCAGAAAACCTATATTCAAAACTGAGCTAGAAATCATCGATAGAACCTTTCTGAAAAATTTCCAGACTATTTGGACTGAAAATGTTACCTTTAGAATGTTAACAAGGTTTTTCTATTTGGACTCTGTGACCTAGTTTGTGGCCCAAGAAGACCCATATTCGAACTTGATCTAGAAATCCTCAAGGCAACCTTTCTGATGAATTTCCAGATTATTTGGGCTGAAAATGTAACCTCTAGAGTGTTAACAAGATTTTTCTATATTTGGGCTCTGTGACCTAGTTTATGAACCCAGATGACCCATATTCGAACTTGAGCTAGAAATCTTTGAAGCAACTTTTCTTACAAATTTCCAGATTATTTAGGCTGAAAATGTTACCTCTAGAGTGTTAACAAGATGTTTCTATTTTTGGGCTTGGTGACCTAGTTTTTGAACCTAGATGACCAATATTCGAACTTGAGCTAGAAATCATAGAAGCAACCTTTCTGATGAATTTCCAGATTATTTGGTCTAAAAATGTTACCTCTAGAGTGTTAACAAGGTTTTTCAATATTTGGGCTCTGTGACCTAGTTTTTGACCTCAGATGACCCATATTTAAACTTGACCTAGAAATCGTTAAAGCAATCTTTCTGACAAATTTCCAGATTATTTGGGCTGAAAATGTAACCTCTAGAATGTTAACAAGATTTTTCTATTTTTGGGCTCCATGACCTAGTTTTTGAACCCAGATGACCCATATTCGAACTTGAGCTAGAAATCATAGAAGCAACCTTCCTGACAAATTTCCAGATTATTTGGGCTGAAAATGTAACCTCTAGAGTGTTAACAAGATTTTTCTATTTTTGGGCTCCGTGACCTAGTTTTTGAACCCAGATACCCATGTTCGAACTCGTCTGAGATATTAATGAGACAAACATCCTGACCAAGTTTCATGACAATTGAGGCAGAAATGTGACCACTAGAGTGTTAACAAACTTATTGTGGACGGACGGACGACGGACAAAAGGTGATCAGAAAAGCTCACTCTGTCACTACGTGACAGGTGAGCTAAAAATAAAATGTTCACAATTTTTCATCACACAAAAGCATTTGTTCCAATGCCTAAACATATCTTATTTTTCTTTTTTAATTATCATATAAATCTTAAATCATTTCATTGTCATACAGTACTTTTTTCATATCTATTTTTCATGTTAATAGTTACATTTAGAAATATCAAACTTAATTTTTTATCATTATGACTGATTCTTTAAGAAGTAGAATTTGTTTTTTTTTTTTTTCATTATTTCATTTTATAAATCATACGTATTTGTAAACAGCTGTTCTTTTTTATGTTGACAACATAAAGAAATATTAATTATCATTGTTAATGTTGTTGTTTTACAATCAGGGGCATTAAAGCTCTTTCAGTTTTTTTATCTTCACATAGTTTTCCATATTCTTACATTATAAGACTTCACCCTCTATTGTTTGTTTTAAATATATTTTATCTTTTACATCACATTTTCTTCTGAGAGACACTAAATAATGCTCAACATGTATGGTCTTAGTCAATAAATAGTCCCTAAATCCTCAAGCCAGAGGTCAAAGTTACATAAGCTTACTATCTCTCTATTTGCTGTTTTTTAAATCCTCACTCATCTACACAGATATGTTTAAGTAAGAAGAGACAAAATAAATTCAAATTTTGTTTTAAAAATGACAAATTAGGGTCAGCAAGTTAGTATCAGTAACTCAAATAACAGCAGTTTTTCATTAAATTATTTCATACTAATAACAAAATTTATATTACAGATTTCTCATTTTTTTGCATTTTCAGTTACCTCCCCTGTACAGTATTGCTCTGCTAAGTGAGCATTTACAAAAAAAAGTGTTGCAGCTTTTTCTTTTAAATATGGCAATAATATGTCATCATAAAAACACAACAAAGTTATATTTACCGTAAAGTAGCTGACATCAATTTTCAACCTTAATCCACTGGCTGACAACAACCGAACCACTGACGAATCCAATACTACTTCATCAAATCTAAAAAAGATTTCTTCCATGTTAAAATACCTATGTAATCAAGGTAAAATACACTGTATTTGAGAATTATTCATAAAATCAAATACATCAAAAACAGCCTTCTAACATTTCAAACTTTTATTAATGATTAATCAGCAAAAAAACATGCTGAAGCTGTCTTTCGATCATTTTTCATCAATATGTTTCTGATCAATCAAAACCTTTAACCATAGTTAGCC
Organism: Cyclina sinensis; assembly: GCA_012932295.1. Taxonomy (NCBI): domain Eukaryota; kingdom Metazoa; phylum Mollusca; class Bivalvia; order Venerida; family Veneridae; genus Cyclina; species Cyclina sinensis. Next base: position 4,031,326 of record JAAONU010000011.1, read on the forward strand.
AGATACAAAATGGACATATCCATGTTGTTCATTTCCATTTAGTAACCTCTAACTTTAAATTCACTGTCCCTTTCTGTAAGTCAAAAGCAAAGCAACTGACATACACTTTTTCCAGAAGGGAGGTGGGGGTGGGGGGATTTCATAGTAATTAAGTCCATATATGGGAAAGTTATTGAGCCAAATCAACAGTTAACAACCCCTAATAATCTCTTAGCACTCAATTTTTATGGAAACAGATGAAGGCTATCATCAAAATATTACCTGAAGATATATGTCATGCATTGTAGGCATTTTCTGTATACTTCCAAACTGACCTCTGACAAGCTAGCTTTAGGATCTAACAACCATGTTTTATTACATCCAGTGTCATCCATGTTTTAAGATGCTGAATACCTGAAAGTATAGAGTGGAATATACAACTCAGTAGTAGATACTGTATAACTTGCTCTTAACAACACTTGCTTATAACATCATACCGACATATTTGTCCTATCCCGCAAAATGATCCTTGGAGTATTCTTAACTTAATTTTGCCGTATCCAAAACCTCCCATAACCAACATATCTAAGTAATCCCAATGAGTGTCGGTATAGACAAGTTTTACTGTATATAGAATAGATTTAACATCAACCAATCATTCAACTACATGAATACATCAACAACGTTTAGATTTTATCAATATTCAAACTGTACATATGTTTTCTATTATGGATTGTCAAGTTGAGTTCGTTTTGTGGGTCATTAGACCACACTGTTAATTCTAATAAGAACCTGCAAGAAACATTGATTCAGAAACCATTTTTAAGTAACAGGCCCCTGTGATCTTCGACCCAACTGGTCCTAAAATCACAAGGTTTCATCTACCTATCAGGTCCAGCCAAAGCTTGAGGGTCCTTGGTTCAGCTGTTCTTGACTGGAATCTGTTGTTGGAATTGAGGTCCCTGTGACCTTGACCTTAAATCAAATGGTCAAGATTATAATACATGACAAAGTTGGGCTGTGGTACTGCTGAAAAATAATCTTTTTTGAAGACATATGTTTGAAGGAATAAAATCTGGTAGTTATACTTTATATATATCAGCTTTAAAAGTAGAAATACAAAGTACTGCAATACTTATAACAAGAGAGCCATGATGGCCCTTAATTGTTCTCCTGAGTAAAGATGAATATTTGGTGTCATTTCAATATCTTTTAGACCAAAAAGTTATTTGAGAATCTGTAACTGAAATTTGAAGGCATCATAGTAAAAAGGAAGTGAACAATATCAACACTTCTAAATAATGTTCACTGAATAATGCAGCTGATTCTAGTTTTCAGAGATGTCAAATTTCCCTACAATGTTTCCTTTACATTTTCATCATCATGTATTTAACATTTTCAAAATATTTTAACAATCAATTAGTTTTTCAAACTTTTGTTGAAATTAGCCAGCTCTTAACTTAATATAAAAGATATATTATAATTATAAAAATATTTTAGTATATAGCTAATAAACTACAGTCAGGACTGTTATAGCAACCCCCTGATTTTATAAAGCAAGTCTGTCTAATGTGAAGATGTAACATTCAAATGCATATAACTCCTTAACCATATGTAGAAATTCCTTGCAAAATTCATACAGGGATCATTATTTCTTCTCCCCCAAATCAGTTGTCAGGACTTACATAACAACTATCTGAACAACCCTCAAAAAGAGAGACAACTTTTTTGACTCAATAAACATTAATTACCGGTAGTTGTTGCATGTTATATTGAAAAGCACTGAATTCCAACCATAAGTTTTCAAGTTATGCTCCAGACAAGGAAAACCAATAAAGGGCAATAACTCTACAAATAGTGAAGATGGAGTTGTGATTCTTAAACATTACACTTCCTCTCATTGTGCTTGACCATTGTATGAAGTTGCACTGAATTCCAACCATTAGTTTTCAAGTTATGCTCCGGTCAAGGAACGGACCGACTGACTGCCCGACTGACTGACCAACTGCCCGACCAACCACTGGGTGACTTCTTTATACCCCTCCAAACTTTGTTTGAATCATACTATTTTCAAATTCTTCCCTGCATGGAGAAGTTATGGCCTGGACAAGGTCTAGAATCAACATTTTGGACCTTTGAGCTGTCAATGTCACCTTGACCTTTGAGCTGGGAACCTGAGTCTTGCATGCGAAACACTGTCCCATCAAGGTGAACAAATGTGCAAAGGTATTTCAAAATCTCTCCATGCACAGAGAAGTTATGGCCCGGACAAGGCAATCTGGATGGACAGACGGATGCATGCACTCATGTACATACACCGAACTGTGGTACAAATTGTGACAACTATGTCGAGCTCCAATCAAGCAGGCTTGATAAAAAATTAAGGTAACTCAAATGAGCATTTCTACTAGACTAGCACAGCCAAATGCTATGACCACTTTCTGAGCCTCAAGGTTCATGTAAAAAAACTTTCTTTTTTAAATATTTTATGAGTCAGGATGGGTAAAATAAAAGAAAACAGGGTGCAATACCTTTAAAAGAATGCAGACATTACTGCAGTTCACTAAGTCAAAGCCCATCTGTAAAGCATCACTGTCCACTGGAAAAGGCCATTTCTTCACCATTCCTTGCCTGACTTATGCTGCCTGGATGCTGTAAATTACACTGAGCTTTTTTGCAAGTGTATGAAAAATAACTATAAGAACGACAGTTACCTTAAGCAGTCTTGCTCTTAAAAGATATATTACATTGTAATGAATTCAAATACTTCATCAAGAACTAGCTCATATTTACATGAAGAACAGTTAACAATAACATCTCTCACCTGGGCATGAATCACCAGAAGAGGAAGATTTTCTGACAGTATGAGAAAATGTCATCATAACCATGCAAGGGCTGCATATTTCTAAACTGGAAAATGCAAAATGATTTTTCCCATAGATATTTATTTGCCCAGATGGGCATATCTGCCAAGTTTTATCTCAAATTTCTAAGAGTTGGAACTCTCATGAATGAAAGGTACTTTCTTAATGTAACATTCAAGAAATTACTTACCAGATTTTCCACGTTTCCTGTTCTGGTAATGAAAGGTAACATGAACAGAGGTCACCAGGCTAAACCTCTCTCAAAGTTGACAGAAAAAAACCTGAGAAGAAAAATAGCAATAATTGTATAAAGCTTTCACTTGTAAAGCTACTCCAATATATTATAAATATGCAAATAATATGTGGAATCACATGATCAGACAAGTCTCTAGACAAAGAGTGTGCTAGCATGTTTTATGACTAACCAGAAAGAACAATAACAAATGGTTTAAAGTTGCTACTTAATACATACCATTTTGCTATGAATAAATTATTATTATAACAAGAAACATGGCAATGCCACGAAACCAGGTTTTCAAAAATGTTGTTCTGATTCTATACTATAGTATGAATTTTGGAATGAAGATTGCTATGAATATTCAAAAGATTATAACATGACATGAAGGAAAAGATAATATTCATGAGAATACATGATAATGAGTAGGATGTAAATTTCGGCTAACAATACTGTCTGCAAGGAGTATACTTAATAATGAGACAACAATTTCTGCACGTCATCTTGATGTGGTAAACATTTGTCTGAAGTTTCATCAAAATTCTTCAAAGGGTTGAAGAGTTACAGAGCGGACAGGATTTTCAATGTTAATGTCACTGTGACCTTGACCTTGGAGCCATCAAAATTCTTCAAAGGGTTGAAGAGTTACAGAGCGGACAGGATTTTCAATGTTAATGTCACTGTGACCTTGACCTTGGAGCCAGCCATGCGGAACATGCGTTCTGCACGTCATCTTGATGTGGTAAACATTTGTCTGAAGTTTCATCAAAATTCTTCAAAGGGTTGAAGAGTTACAGAGCGGACAGGATTTTCAATGTTAATGTCACTGTGACCTTGACCTTGGAGCCAGCCATGCGGAACATGCGTTCTGCACGTCATCTTGATGTGGTAAACATTTGTCTGAAGTTTCATCAAAATTCTTCAAAGGGTTGAAGAGTTACAGAGCGGACAGGATTTTCAATGTTAATGTCACTGTGACCTTGACCTTGGAGCCAGCCATGCGGAACATGCGTTCTGCACGTCATCTTGATGTGGTAAACATTTGTCTGAAGTTTCATCAAAATTCTTCAAAGGGTTGAAGAGTTACAGAGCGGACAGGATTTTCAATGTTAATGTCACTGTGACCTTGACCTTGGAGCCAGCCATGCGGAACATGCGTTCTGCACGTCATCTTGATGTGGTAAACATTTGTCTGAAGTTTCATCAAAATTCTTCAAAGGGTTGAAGAGTTACAGAGCGGACAGGATTTTCAATGTTAATGTCACTGTGACCTTGACCTTGGAGCCAGCCATGCGGAACATGCGTTCTGCACGTCATCTTGATGTGGTAAACATTTGTCTGAAGTTTCATCAAAATTCTTCAAAGGGTTGAAGAGTTACAGAGCGGACAGGATTTTCAATGTTAATGTCACTGTGACCTTGACCTTGGAGCCAGCCATGCGGAACATGCGTTCTGCACGTCATCTTGATGTGGTAAACATTTGTCTGAAGTTTCATCAAAATTCTTCAAAGGGTTGAAGAGTTACAGAGCGGACACAATTTCGTTTGACGCCCGCCCATCCGCCCATCCGCCCGCCATACCCCAATCTAATAACCAGGATTTTCAAAATTGAAAACCTGGTTAATAAAAACTTAACAAGACAAAAAGAAAGAATTTAGAATTTAGTGTTTTAGATTTTGAAATTTTCTTTCTCGTTTAGAGAGTGTTATGATCATGTGACTCCACTGTATTTGTACCTGAAAATAGAAGATAATTATATTGTTATATTATAACACTGATGAAGCTGGACAACATACAAGAAAGCATAAAGTCAACACTTTGTCTGTACAGACCAACATCAGGGACATCAAGAGTTGCCAGGAACCATCATGAATGAATGGTAGTTTTGTACAGGAAAGCCACATGGAACGACCCCCCTCCACCGAATGGACTGAGGTTCATGCCACACAAACATCAATGTGAACACTTCCATGCATCTGACCATAGAATTTCTGCGCAGGAATGTTTTATCACCTACGGTTTGAAATTATTACAAAACTTGCAGATATCTGCGCATGTGCAATTTTCCACCTACATGTATCCATGTATCAGTACATGTTTTGTCCCACTTAGGTGTGTAAAAACACATGAAGGTACATTTCGTACTTTTGTGGGTTACAGTTTGTCTTCATAGAAAGGTTAAAAAAGGTTAAGTTCTTAGCTTTATTATGACTACTTATAATACTACAGACATAAAACAAAGCATGTTTTTTTTCCTTTCTAAGATCTTAATCTACTGTTTTGCTTCTCTGATAAGTAAATATTCTCTGAAATCACTGAATAAAACATACACAATACCTGTGATCAACATTTTTTTTTACCCTATCTGCAAATTCATTTGAATCATTTTGAAGGAGAATAAAGAATTCAAGTGACAAATTGGCAATATTTGCACAACTAACTGGCAAAGAAGCATTTGATATTCATTGTGAACAATCTCAATGAGGAACATTGTGGAAAAGATAGTTAAAATTATTTGAACTGTTTGCAGATGGCCACGGGGTCTCTAAGTACAACCAAAATAGATCTCTTTTACTTCACTGTGCAGGTTTGAAGGAGAAAGATATTGTCTTTACTTTGCAGGAAGAAGATGCCTCAAACTCCTACAAAACAGTTTTTAACACTTTGAATAAATATTTTATAATAAAAACTAAACAGCCTTATGAAAGCTACCAGTTCAGATCTATGAAAATGAATCAGAAATTGTTGAACAGTATGAGGCAAAAAGCTGCGCTGTAGAAATTCAACAAGACAGATGAACAACTGGAAAGTGTTATTCATTCAAATTATTAGAACTAAATTGTTAGAAAAGGGGAAAGGCTTGCAGCTACAAATTAAAGTGATGTACAGTTGCTTCAACCATGGAGTTAGTGGAAACACGGTCGAAAAGATATGAATGAATTTGTATGACATACAAAAAAGAAACAACTTGAGATTTTAATAGACCAAAGACACTGACTATTTTTGTTTGCCTTCAAGTAAGACAAAATGCAAGAACTGAAAGGTGAATTTTGAGACTAATACTATATTCCTACACAATCCAATACATTCAAGGGCAAGAAAATTCACACACTTCCCAGATTAGTGGGCGAAAATCAGTTTTCAGGAAAACAACATTTTCTTTATTGATATTAATCAAAAACTTGCATGAAATTTGGGTCAAAAGGAGCCAGATTGAAAATGCCCTGCTTGTGAGTGAAATCCTTAAATATTTCATAAAATGTACAACTAAAAATATACAGACCAGGGCTTTACATTTTGAATTAGGGAAAGTCTAAATATTCCATTATGTGACAAGGAGAAAGGACCTCAATGTTACCTGGTGAGTGATCACATTTTTAGTTGGGAAGTCACTTGTAATTGGCTTCTTTTATATACAGATATAAAACCCAATGATGTTGTAAAGTTCTGATGACTTTACCCTAGCTGCCACAAAGTCTGCAATACTAATAAGAGCTGAATAATTAGAAGTATCATAATGACAATATTCACATCCATATCCTCTTAAAGTTAAACAATAATCCTTTTTATTTCTTAGATTAATTTAAAAACTAAGGTATTCAATTATGAAATCATATCAATCCTAGAAAAAATTGTAGTTGCTTTTGTTTATGCAAAGGGAAATTCAAAGCATCCAGCATCTATAGGTAATGACTATTTTTAAGAGGTAACAAGAGCCGCATAGGACAACGTGCTCAACTATTCTCAGTACTTGACACTAAAGGGTTATAAAATCTTATAAACTCAAAATTCACACAAAATCCTTGACAAAGTTACCTCCTCTTGTGGCAGCCTAAAGCCATGATGATAAAAAAATGTTTTAAGTTAATCTGCAAGGGAAAGGTGACTAGTGCTACCTTGCCAAAAACTTTAACCAAATTTCTAAGTCCAAAAGGGGCCATAATTCACACAGAATGGTGGACACAGTTACCTCCTCTTGTGATTAGACTAAGATTTTGAGGGTAAACTAGTATTGTACGTTTCAGGTCTATATCTGCAAGGGAAAGGTGACTAGTACTACCTTGCCAAAAAAAACTTTAACCAAATTTCTAAGTCGAAAAGGGGCCATAATTCACAGAAAATGCTTGACACAGTTATTTCCTCTTGTGAGCAGACTAAGCTCTTGCTGGTTAACAAGAATTGTAAGTTTCAGGGCTATATCTGCAAGGGAAAGGTGACTAGTGCTACCTTGCAGAAAAACTTAACCAAATTTCTAAGTCGAAAAGGGGCCACAATTCACACAAAATGCTTGACACAGTTACCTCCTATTGTTAGCAGAGTAAGCTCTTGATGGTTAACAAGTATTGTAAGTTTCAGGGCTATATCTGCAAGGGAAAGGAGGGTAGTGCTACCTTGCAGAAAAACTTTAACCAAATTTCTAAGTCCAAAAGGGGCCATAATTCAAACAAAATGCTTGACACAGTTACCTCCTCTTGTTAGCAGAGTAACCTCTTGATGGTAAACAAGTATTTTAAGTTTCAGGGCTATATCTGCAAGGGTTAGGTGAATAATGTTACCTTGCCGAAAAACTTTAACCTGAACCAACGCCAACGCCGGGGCGAGAACTATAGCCCTCCTTATTCTTCGAATAGTCGAGCTAAAAACTGGTTTTATAAACATAGAGGTCTTGTAATGTAAGTCAGTTTGTCTATGACCTGTGTTGTATTTTGTCCTGACATATCATATTTTACAAACAAGTACATTTGAACAGTTTCCTGTTATCCCCTGTTCATCACCATTAGAAGGTAACTCTTGATGTTACAATAGTTTCAACAAAGTCTGAGTTGTGACCCCTTGTATATATTGGGTATTACTAATATGTTGAACATTTTGAAAACTTTTCCAAAGAAAGGAATATGATTGTTTAACCAAGAATCAAAATGTATTCAGTTCTGCCTTTCTGTAAATATTATGAGACACACATGAATAACTTATCATATTAGACTTATACAACCAGAATATTGGTCTTACATAATGCATTTATGACTCAAGCAAAAATGTGAAGTTAAGTTTTTTCATCAATTTTCATGACATTTTTTCAACAAATTTTCAAGCCCACTGCTTTCCATAAATTTCCATACAACAGCATTATCACCTCCAGCCATATAAACATTACATTTATCTTGTGCAGAGCAAATATATGCTTGCAAAGACCCATTTATTTACAGTAACACTTAATAACATGCCACAAAGATGATCAAACAAAAACAAATTGAATATAACTTAGGTATGAGATGCAATGCAATTTGTGTGCACAATTTCTTCAAGGCAGAAAATGAATTATCAAAAATAACACAATAATAACACTTTCCCCAAAACAAGACTTTTTCCCAATGGACAAGAAAGTTTCATTTAAAAAAATCAGTTAAACAAGGACAGTTTGGAAATGTTACAATCAATTTGAAAGATATCGTCAAATACTGCAAGACAGTGAACAAGAATTTCAAGATGTCATAGCATAAAAATAAAACATAATTTTGTCCAACATTTCAGACGAAACAAAATATCTGTTTCCTTCATTGTCCAAATACAATGTATAAGTCACATTTGTGTGAAAGCTGCATCAAAAAATCTAAAGAAATATTTTGAAAGTCCTTGACACCTTACATAAGCCTAGGTTTTTTTCCAAAGCTCAATGTTTCCTAGGTTTTTTTTATACTAAAGACAGGCAAAAGAGACAATCTTGGGAAGCATTTTTTTTCAGAAAAATTTGTGGCAACCCACTTAAGACTGATGCCCAGAAAAGGGCAGTTGAAAGTCAGTGCCCTGAAAAGGGCAGTTGAAAGACAATGCCCTGAAAAGGGCAGTTGAATGATGATGCCCTAAAAAAGGCAGTTGAATGATGATGCCCTGATAAGGGCAGTTAAAAACTGATGCCCTGAAAAGGACAGCTGAATGTCAATGCCCTGAAAAGGGCAGTAAAAAGTCTATGCCCTGAAAAAGGCAGTTGAGTCTATTCAAACTAACAGGTACTAAGGATCTTGTCCACTATCTTCACAGCCAACAACAGATCAATCATATATTTAGCACAATTAAAGTATTGAGTGTAAACGTACAGGATCTTGTCCACTATCTTCACAGCCAACAACAGATCTATCACATGTTTAGTGCAACTTAAAATTGTGGGGTGTAAGCAAACAGGATCTTGTCCACTATCTTCACAGCCAACAACAGATCTATCACATGTTTAATAAAACTTTAATTGTGGGGTGTAAACCAACTGGTTCACAATGAATTAAGGAAACAGAACCATTGAGTTTTCACTATTTTCAGTGAACTTATAGAAGGTCCACAGATAGATTGTTCTCCAGCATCAAAGCAAAACCAAATAGACATTATTTAGAAAAGCTGTGTAATATGTTCTTTGATAAAGACTCTGCCAGGCATTTGTATGGCAAGCAACAAAACATAAACTTGTTTAACAGTATGAAATGTAGAACATCTGGTAGAAATGTACTATCATTCTTGTTCACTATCTCAAGTGATCTCAAGCAGAATTGCTTTCAACATTTTTTATCATTTATATTTATTGTATTAACAATCAAATTCAACAAAGTGTGAACCAACTATTCATTCTATTCTTTTAGCTGTTAGAGTAACATTATAATTTTCAACATTTATGTAAATATGCTCTGAAAGTGTTTATCATCCCAATTTTGAACTGTACATATATATAACTAATGACTTTTACTCTAACATCTATGTGGCATACTTTAAATGCTATTTGTGACTTACAATTATAATTGTATTACCAACCCAAAATCACATGGCTTACACAATGTTTGCATTCTTACCCTCTGCAGTATCAGTAATATCAATCAAATACAGCATATTCATGTTTGATGTCAATTTTTTTTAATCCATGACATTCGATCTAACTCAATGCTGACAACTTAACTTCAAAGACTTTAAAAGTCACAGATACATCATAATATGTATACCAGCCCAAGAGCGACTGCATTTTTGGAGTAACAAGGCTCTGTGGAGTTACAGTGAAAGCAGATTCAGGGAAGTTGAAAAACTGACCTTTACAAAACTACCACACTTGTCCTCGTTTAAGTTTTAACTTCTAAGTGGGAATAGCAGACATCTAATATACTTGCAAGAACTTCTGTACTTAATTCTATCCCCCCTAAAGAAATAAAACATACAGGAGTATTGTAATGATCTCCGTCTGTCCGCATGTTGTGCTGATATACTTTCTGTCTACACCTTAACTCTGTTACCCATCAATGTGTTGATCGTAAACTTTGACAGTAAGATGACATTGTGGAGTGGTGTTGCATTAAGAACCATAACTCTCTTAAAGCTATCTGTAGTTTTTGCCCTTTGTTACTTTAGATTCTGTTTGAGGCATAAATCTATTTAGGCCTATCATGACTTAAACTGAAAATTAAAAGAAGTTTACAAGATATTGTTGAGAAATGCAAACTAACAAAATTTGAACACTGATTAATCTAAAGAGTCATTGGCCTTTGTTAAAATTTCTGGCTAAAACTTTATCCCTAGCATAACTCTGTAACTGTCTGATCGATGTACTGACTTAAAACTATAAGATTGACTAAATGGCACTGAGGTATGTGAAAATTCTTCAAAACATGAAAGTTTTCATCCAGGAAAAAATTCTTTCCATAGTATCTGTTTCCAAATACATTTGGAAGAGCTAAATAAAGTAGCTGTCAGATCACTTTGTGCAGCATAAGCCAAAAAGAAAGGATATAAGTTAAGCAGGCAGGATATAAGATCTGTCCAGGTTCAGAAATATAACATCTTGTTGAGGGAAGTTACAGCAAAGCAAATACTGAAAAGGCTCTGATGTATCCAAGATAAGCATTATTAATATGACAAAGTTGTAGAATGCTGTGTGGTTCTGTTCAGTGACAACTGTAACTTGCAGACATTGGTTTATACAGAACCCAAAAACATAAAGTTAAAACTATGAAGAAATCAAATATTACATGATTATCTTGAAGCAAATTTTAGAATATATCCAAGAAATGAATTAAGGAAAACTTAACTCAAGCGATTGAAAAAGAAAAAGCCACTAAAGTTTGGAAGCATTACTCTGCCTAGAGGAAACAATAAATTGTTCTAGCAATCTAAGACATGAAATATGACATGGAATACCATGTTTTACCTTAACCAGTGCAAGAGATACAGAGCAGACAAGAGATATTTAAAGATTATATTAGTATGACAAATGGCCTCTTAAGTGTGTCCTTGACCATGACCTGTGAGTCACCCAAAACATGACTGTGCTCCCACATCATCTTAACTTTTCTGACAAATATTTTCAAGTTCCTTCCAGCAGTAACTGTTGGAGTCATTTAAAGTGGACACAAAACTTCAAATACTTTCAATTTCCTTCAAGCAGTTAAAAAGACAGAGTGGGACATGAGGCCTGTAAATGTGACCTTGACCTTAGTCTGAGCCAACTGAAACCTGCACTATGCACATCATCTTATGGTAAACATTCCTGCCAAACAGTTTCAATTTCCTTCAAGCAGTTCAAGTTCAGTTGGGACAAACAAAATATTTGCACGTACAATACATCAGTGTGGCATGCAGCCTGTAAGTGCAACCTTGACCTTAATCAGAGCCAGCTGAAGCCTGCACACTTTTCATCATCTCATTATGGTGAGCAATTCTGCCAAACAGTTTCAATTTCCTTCAACAATGATCCAGTATAGGCATGATGTTAGCAATCTCTGTAAAGATTAAACCTAGGGATGTTAAAAGCAAAATTTGAAAGCATTAGACCTTGTGGTTTAAGACCAAAATATCTTTTACCCCAATATATCTCTGTATAAATTATTAATCCCCAAGGCAGGTCCTGGATACTGATCCCAGGAGGTATAACTTTAGGGAACTTTACACAATTCAATATGCAAAAAATGAAAGCAAAAAATGAAAGCTCTAGGCACTGTGGTTTCACACTATAAGCTTTTTAATGCATTTCCTATGTATCTCACAGTAAAATATGTGACCCATCCCCGCTGTTTGAATGAGTAAACCAATAATATCCTCAGCTGCATTACTTAGGCAATTGTTACGTCAAGATCCACCAGACAATGCAACATGCTAAATATGAAAGCTCTAGGCCCAGTAGTTTCAGACAAGAAGACTTCATAAGATTTTTGAAAGTATCTCTAAAGTTTATAAAAAACAAATCTCTACCCTTACCCCACTGGGTGGGACCAATAATGATTGGGTAATAAAAGCATCATTTTAGCATTTAAAATTTGTTAAGTTCAACTAAACAATGCAACATACAAAATCAATGCACTTAGGGCTATGTGGTTTCAGACAAGACCTAAGAGGTTTTAATTTTGTCCAGAAATATTCTTTCTTTCACTTCACTGGTAAAATGTAAAATAGCAGAAGAAATTGTACAATTGTGAATACCATTAAATATACACACAAAATTTCTTTATTATATACAGAAATGAAAATGATGGGTGATCTTTACCAGTTTATTTTTGCATACAGCAGATTAATGTAACATAGGTATCCGAAAAAATGTCTTGCTTTTTAGACTTGGTTGAGGTAATTAGGTCATAGTTTTTTGTTATTGATTGGTTAAAAGAACAGCCAGTCATTACCAAAAAATCCAAATAAAAATAAAATTTGGATTTGATATTTTATTTCTATTTTCTCTGACACATAAACATGTGTTCCATATTTGTTATAATTTGGTGTACTGTGTAACCTATCAAAAATCCACTGCCAGGTAATTGTTAACTGAGCACTGGTCCAAGCAGACTGATTTACATTTGATCTTTTAATAATATATGACTATAATGCCCCCAGCAGAGCTATTAAAAAATGTCCTTACTTTCTGATAACTGTTAACTTCCATGTGGACCTGTTGTTGTCAATGATGTGTATTATCTATTCTTTACACTTAATAGTTGTATAAGTCAGATACATTTACTCTTATTTTCTTCAAAAGTGCTGTCTTACTGACTTTAAGAAGGCAATTTGCTAAGATAAACAACAATTTTTCCTTGGCTTTGCCTCAGACAAAAACTTTTTTTTGCCCTACCAAACTGCCTTCTTTAAATGCCTGTAAGAAGAAAAACTTATTATATCTATTTCTTGCAAGTCTTTGATACACACAGTTTACAAATGGTGATCACTACTGGTTTATGCCAAATTAAGATTACATTTTCAAACAAAATAATATTCATCAGATTACACAGGTGCACACAATTATTTATTTTCTAACTGCTATATATAGGGAATTTTATATTTTTTATGCACACTAAAATGTAATTCTGAACAATCATGCAAATACAGAAATTTCAAAACTCAGGGTCAAATTTCTTTGAAAAGAGTCAAACACATAACTCTCAGGTGAAAAGTGCCAACAACATAGCAGGAGAGCTTTTGAAATGTTGTCGTGAATTTGCGTTTTAGTACCAGAGGTTCTTTAACTCAGTGGTTCTTGATGATCATCTATGCCTTGATTGGACTAATGAGATAATCTTTGCCTCAAAGGGACTTTTTTAAATCCTGGGTGGGGTTACATTTATCTCATTTCTCAGTAATAAAATTCTTTTTTTCTTAAGTTACAGTCATAATCTTTTAAATGTTTTTTGTAATCATAAAATTCCATATACTGTAAGTGTGCAATATACCTGTAGTTTTACTCTAATGTCATCCATTTTAAAATTGATAAGAATACTGTACAAATGTAACTTTGGTATAAACAATAAATCTGCTTACAAATTTGAAAGACATTTTAATGTATGAAACTTAACTTTGATCAAAATTCCCACTGTATAATCAACATCAAACCACAGGTGCTATGACTTGACATAGTGCTAAGAATTGATACTAATGGAATGAAAATCCCATACTCTGGCATATCACACAATTCTACTACCATAAACTAATACCATATTACTTTGAATATTCAGTGCAAAGCAGCAAGTTGTGACAAAGTTTTTGTCACTAAATTTCCTTTTATAAACCTTCTTTTGTATATTTGTTAGTCTTTGATTATAAATGATACTTATCTTCTTACTACTGACATAGTTGTTTCAAAAAAGAATATATTTTCAATATTTCCAATACTGTTGTTAATAACTTGATTGTTTGTATGTTTCTGTATATGACATATGCAGATGAAAATGTGTTGAACATAACAAGAATATTCAGCTCTACTACTGAAATTTGTCAGTACCAGACAAAAAAAGCATAAACATTGTGGACAGATGCCAGTTACCATTTCCCTACATCCGGTGGCAGACTGAGTAGATTCATATTAAAAAAAAATAACACAGTAATGAAAAATATGTTCATCTAATTCTTGTTAATGTATTTCATTTTCACTGGGTTGTTGTTGTTGTTGTTTTTTTTTTGTTTTTTTTGTTTGCCTAAACATCAACATAACATATTCAGATATTCAGAGTACAAAATTTTGTGTTTAACACAATGCATGCCTTTTTTAAGCAAAAGAAAAACAAACTATTATGATGATACATTTAAACAAACCCTGGTGGCAGATATACCATGGGGGCCATAGGGCCTAGCTGTGTATATAATTTTATCAGTAAATTTTATTGTAAAAACTGAACAGGACAAAAAATTTTTGTAGAAATTATTTGATGCAATTTTAAGTTAATTTGTTCACACCCAGTTCAAAATTTCTGGATCCCACACTGAATCCTGTTAAACTAGAAAAAATGGCAAACAATGAAATCAGTTTCATTTCAGTTTCTGCCCACAGACATGAAACTTGCCCGATTATGTGAAGTGACCAATGTGCAGAGTCAGGTACATAACATTTCTGTGACAATTAGTTACAGCTTATTTTTGCTGAATTTTCCTGCTTAATTATTTAAAGCATGTGCCTGCTAAGAGTTTCAACTAATTTCTTTAGCACCTGTGGGTTAAGAGTGGTCAAAGAAGATTGTAAATTGGCTGATAACGGGCAATGAACCTGTTTTGCCCATATATGAAAGTTTTGTTGTAAGTTCAACCAGCAGGTGTTAACCTGGGCAGAAGTGGATGGACAGACACATTGAAAGTGATCACACTGGTGTCCATATGACATGAACTCCAGTCCATTCGGTGTTTTAGGGGTTTGTCGTTTCATGTGAACATTTCCATGTACGAAATTACCTTTCAAACATGAGGACACTGACTTGTAAACCCCCAAATATTGGCACTGGCAGATCATTGGCTGACGATATACTTTCTAAACAGCAGAAACGGGTTTAGGGGTCAACTGTTGGTACCTGCAAAATTTTGCTAGAATGGTGCAATGTCATTTAAACATTAAAAGCTACCCCCTTACAATTGCAAATGAAAACTTGACTTCTTACAGTTAACTGTATTAAAATGAATAAACAAAACAAGAGGGCAATAATGGCCCTGGATCGCTCACCTGAGGATTTTGTCTGTGGGTTTGCTGTTATGCAAATGTCAGAAGCAGTATTACAATTTTTTTTAAAGATTTGTAGGTGCCTATAAACCAAATATCTAAAAGAGGCAATGAAAAAAGTCTCTGTGACAGAAAGTAGAAAAATCTATTATTAGCTGCAGTGACCTTGACTTTGACCCAGTGATCTAAAACCCCAACTAAGGGTAGAGGTTGCAAGTCACCTATATACCAAATATATCAGATATTGCTCAATAAATGAAGACTCTGAAGGGAAAAGTGTAAAAATCCATTTTTAGCATTGACGACCTTGACCTTGACCCAAGTGAATGCCAGAGATTCATGTAAGGTGCCTATATAACAAATACCTAATATATCTGCCAATAAATAAAGGCTCTATTACAGCTTTGGTGACCCTGAGGCAGGGTCAATTTTGACCCCAGGGCCAAGATTTGAACAAACTTGGTAGAGGTCTACTAGGCCAGGTTACACATCAAATATCTCTACACTAGGCCTTATGGGTACTCAGACAACAAGATTTTAATTTTTTTCTCTGCAAATCTTTACAAAATCAAAGTGACCACTGGGGTGGGATCAGTTCTGACCACAAGATCATCATTTGAACAATCTTGGTAAAGGACTTCAAAATGATCCTCGATGTGAAATATCTAAGCACTTAAGGCCTTTGGTTTCATAGAAGGAGATTTTCAAAAATTTCCTTGTATAAGCCTTTATCAAAACAAGTGCCCCCTGGGCAGAGCCATTTATAACCCCAGAGGCACAATTTGAATAATCTTCATAGAGGAGCTCTAGGTGAACCTGTATGCCAAATATCAAATCCCAAAGCATAGTAGTTTCACACAAGAAGATTTTTGAAGTTTTCTTAATAAATATGCCACTATATAAACGAGTGACCCCGGGGCGGGTCAATTTTGACCCAAGCGACATAATTTGAATCTACTAGATAATACTTTGTGCAAAATTTTATAACTTAGGGCCATGTGGTTTCAGAGAAGGAGACTCCTTAAGTTTCATATATATTTCAATGCAAAAGATGTGATCCCTAAGGCGTGGCCAATTTTGACCCCAGTGACATAATTTGAACAATTTTGGTAGAGGACCTATAGATGATACACCGTGCCAATTATCTAAGCTCTAGGTCATGTGGTTTCAGATAAGAAGATTTTTTTTAAAGATTTTTCTTTTGGTTGCCATAGCAACCAGAGTTCTGCATGGAGCTAAATTCTTTGAACAACTTTGGTAGAGCTTCATGCAAGGAACACACCTGCCAAGTCTAATTAATTTTTACCAAGAGTTTTCAGAGGAGATGTCGTTTGAATCAAAATGTTGACGCACTAACGCACTCACGCATTAACGGACGGACATTATGCGATCACAATAGCTCACATGAGCACATAGTGCTCAAGTGAGCTAAAAATGAATGATATATATGACAGTAGAGTAAAATATTCAAAATGAACTATGGGACGTGGATGCGGACACGAATTGTAAATACGTGTATTTTAGCAAAATAGTACAAAGGGCGTAACTCATGTTCCATGAATTAATTACATGTGGTATGTCTTAATATTTAGGGTTTTCTTTCCTGAAATAATTTGTAAATGTAAAGAAGATATACGTTGATACTTTTGAAATTAAAATTTACATGCTCCTATGATGTTCAGAAAAAGGTTTTCATTGAAATTTGTGCGCTTAATAAAACAAAAGACAGATAGACGGACAGACAGACAACCAGAAGTATATAATTACTTGGTTTCAAATTTTGCAAAATAAGCAGCAAGCAAAAAAAAATTGTAACTGAACGAATTAAGTATATCCTGAAACGTCTTTGAAATATGCAATATTATCATAGAAGTCAAATTTGCTTTGAAACCGTAAGTGAGTAGCTTATAACTGCAATTTTATTTTAACTTCATTTGAATTGAATTCATGAAATCTTCTATTTCTAAAAATACCAAAGTGTTACTCATCTGTAAATTCCATCGACACTCATCAGCTCATCCTGTAACATCTTCCAACTTCCGTCTATCCCCCTTCCTCCAACCAGCAACATGTCTTCTCCTTTGTCCCCACCATCATTACAGCATCTCCAACTATTCCATTTGTCCCCGTGTTCGCCATTTCAATTTTGTTCCTAAATACACAAAAAAATATTATTCAACATGTTTCCATTTGTAACAAAAACAAGAACATGCAATTTGACTCGAAGTTTCATGGTGAATTTTTCTACTGTTCCAGATTCTAACTATCTTATGCGACATGGCACCATATATTGTCTCTTATATTTTACCATAGTAGCCTCCTCGCCACCTCCTTATAGCTTTCTTTACAAAAATAGCTTATATTGTAATGTTATTTTTTACACACTGATAATTTCACAAATATGTCGATTTGACATTTATAATACAAATGAGGTGAGAAATTGGTAAAAGTAGATAATATTCTTACAAAATAAAATAATTCAGCAATACTAAAATGTATTACCACAACAAAAAGTTTACCTTTTCACTGTTTCATTACGACGAAATCAAACAAAACATCGAAACATCACCAACAACTGCACCATGTACATCTGCAAGACCAAACAATGACCACTAAACGACGGAAAACTCGAGCAAGGTCAAGGTTTAAACGACAAAATCACACTTGTTTTAGTGAGCGATTATCACAATGGTGAAGATTCACCGTTAACATTAGGTGTTACACATTTATAGCCTCTACACTATAAAGGTCAAATGTAAACTTGTATTATTTCAGAGAATGTAGCAAAGTTACAGTATTTGAAACAGACGAAATCACAAAAATAGCGACCCTGTTTAACTTAAGTATTTGTAATTACGTAATATCTGGATATTAACTGACGATACATTAGATTGTTCCTTAAATGAATTATTTCGATAAATAAAGTTCTGAGTTTTTTTTATTAGATATTACATTTTCTGTTGTCTGTCTTCAGTTGCAAGGTTTAAGATATTTCCTTCGTTAGTCTTAATATTTCGGGTCTACTTACAGAAATGATATTCATCTTCAGTTACAATAATACTAGACATTTTTCGCTAATTGTCTTCAACTTCAACTTATTGCCAAAAGTCAATACTGACTATACTGGGCAGGCGTGTGTCAGGAACATTAAAACTGTCAAAGATAAAAACAAAGAAAACAAGATTTTACAAAGATCTTTATTTCCGTTAAATGTATGCCTGCCTATTTCAATTTCGACGTGATGTGAAGATAGAATGAACTTTGTCAACGCAGTTCTGAATTAACTTGAGTCTATGCCATTTAAATAATTTAATCAACTGAAATTGCTAGCTAGGAATTCGATCTCAGCTGGGTATTTGGCTGTTTCGGGTCAATTACCAAATTCCCAGCTAGCTGGGAAATCGAACCGAGCTGGGTATTCGTTTGGTTTGATACCCAACTCCTTCCTAGCTGGGAATTCGATCTCAGCTCGGTATTCGGCTCTTTCGGGTTGAATACCCAACTCCTAGCTGGTTGGGTATACGAACTGAACTGGGTAATTGTTTGATAAAAACCCAGCTCCTAGCTAGCTGGGAATTTGATCTCAGCTGGGAATTCGGCTCTTTCGGGTCGAATACCCAATTTCCAGCTAGCTGGGAATTCGAATCTAGCTGGGTATTTATTTTGTTGGATACCAATCTCTTACCTAGCTGGGAATTCGATCTCAGCTGGGAATTCGGCTCTTTCGGGTCGAATACCCAATTTCCAGCTAGCTGGGAATTCGAATCTAGCTGGGTATTTATTTTGTTGGATACCCATCTCTTACCTAGCTGGGAATTCGATCTCAGCTGGGTATTTAGTTCTTTCGAGACGAATACCCAACTCCTAGCTGGCAGGGTATTCGAGCCGAGCTGGGTTTTCGTTTGGTTGAAAACCCAACTCCAAACTAGCTGGGAATTCAATCTCAGCTGGGAATTCAGCTTTCTCGAGTCGAATACCCAATGTCTAGTTAACTGGGAATTCGAACCTAGCTGGGTATTTATTTTGTTGGATACTCAACTCCTAGCCAGCTAGGAATTCAATCTCAGCTGGGTATTTAGTTCTTTCGAGTTGAATACCCAACTCCAACTTAGTTGGGTGTTCGTTTGGTTGAATACTGAACTCTTAGCTGGCTGGGAATTCGAATCTAGCTGGGTAATGAATATCCAATACCCAGTTCCTAACGCATAGCTAACTTCACACACATACCATACTAAATTGATCAAATATATGATAAGTGTGACTAAATATTTAATATATTTTACTGAAAATGATATCGACACTTTTAGCATTTAATTCAACATTTTTTATAGTCTAAACTGTTATGGAAATAGAACATTCGATTACTATGTGCGTTCAGTATTTGCCAATGTCCGAAACGGACATTAATTTTGTACTCTATCCACGCCGATCATCTTTTTTAAAAAATATTTCTTGTTTCTGATAACTTGTCTCGATTTCACACTGACAGCATGCCATTAGCCCCATCTCGTAGCAACGGTTTAATCTTACTAAATATTGTTGTTACGAGCAACTATGTTCTTTATGGCTTAATGATAGTTTTCATGAATTTAATTATATTTCAATTGCTTACGGTTATGTTCCTCTAAATGTTTATCAACATAGTCAAATTTCAATATTCAATATGTAACGTGTATTTTTTCATATCTAATTAAAAACGAAAATATCGCTAGGAGCTATCTTTCTGAAAATTTATCTAAAAAGAATAATTTTTAATGTATTTGAGTTATTATTTAACATGACAACAACAACAATATGAAATTTGCTTAAAATTAGTGGCCATTTCTTTTTAAATGAAATAATGGTTATTTATGCCATCGTATATTTGTTAATTCTGAAATGTGCAAACGGGATTACAGAAACAGGTAAGTTCTAATGCTTGCACTTGCCATATTTATTTAACCTAGTTTTAAAAGACTTTTCTCACAGATTAATTTTACTTGCTTTTTCACTAGATCTGGTTTCTTTGAACGTGGAATACCATGGCAACGGACGGTTTCCGGATTTAATCACAGTCTCTTTTGGTTACCATGGGAACAACGTACTTCTCTATCTAGAACGAGATGACGATACGACAGGTATGCTTAGTGAGGACTTGTTTGAGACGTCGAGAATCCTTCCATCGGGATTGTTTAAGGAGGAGAACAGTCAGGTGAGATAGCTCAAGAATTAAGTATAACATAAGATATTAGCATGATTTATCGCCATGTATTATTGATATATTTAGGTGTAAATACATAAAGTGATCTATATTTTCGCCATAAAGCTTCCCATCCTCATTTCAGTTCATGTAACAATTCATCTTGAATGTCAGTTTTTATGCATACCTAAATAAACTTTTAAAATAAAATGTGAGCAGTCGAATGTCTGTCCATACAAGTTTGGATTATATTTCAGAACTTTGCTGCGTATGACCATGGGAATTCAGATGTTCTTATTGTTCATCGAGAAACGCCAAACGCTAAACCAAAAATTGTAAGGTTTTCTGATGTATTATCTTGCTGTAAATGCTAGTTGAAAAGAGTCCATTTTTAGGAAGAAATATAAAAGAAAAATATAATTAAAGTTTCAAGTCATTTAGAAATCAACATTGTAGATTCTATAAAACTTATACTCAGGCTAACAAGTTGTTAATATTACATGATATAACATTTTTTTTTATTTTGATGAAGACATAATACCGCTGGCACTGTTTTTGTTAATTCGTTACTGAGTCCACCAAGTCTGCTCTTTACCTAGTGTTGTGTTATTATTTTCCATTATGTTAGTATGGCAGGTTTACACACAACGACCGGAAGATTGTTATAAAGTTTGAAGACGGTGACCAGCACAGTGTTTGGCGGGAATCCGTTACAGATCGTGGTAAGTAAATATTTCAGAAGAGAATGGGAAAAAAAGACAATCAAAATATAAAATGAATTTGATGAAGTGGCGGTTAGCAAAAATTATCTGTAGCTTTATTAGAATGCACAAGGAAAACATATTTCACAATGATATAATTTTTTCTCTTTTTTTTCGATATAAAATATATGATGATTTTCTTTACATCTGGCATTTCCTTGTACTTTGTATTAATTTTCAGCCCATCACCAAGTACGTCATTCAGTATCCACTAGTGACGTCATAGAACTATTCATATTTGCTGACCTGTCGATGTTTGAGCAGTAACTATGTTTTTGTATTTTTTTGTAGATCTACTTTAGCTTATCCATAAAAAATACATTTTTATTTTCATAAAAAAAATGTAAAAGAAGACTGACTTTGGTTGAATAGGAAGTAATCATGAGATTTTAGAGGATTACATATTCTTGTTGGAAGCTATCACTTAAGTGAGAAAAGCGGACAATTTTAATGGTTACTAGATCTACTAAAATATCTTCATGGACAGATGCATGTGTTTGGTCAGATGTTGCACTCGATCTATTACTTATAAAAAAATCATAAGACTAAAGAACGTATGTCAACAATTACTAAAAACTCTTATTAGAGCAATTATAAATAAAATTTAATATGCGGCGAAGAAAATATTTTCAAACATTGTTTTGAATTGTTAACAATGTGATGAGGTAAAGCTGAATGATGAAGAGCAACAAAGGTTTCTTTGTCTTTGCTATTACTCTAGAAAAGTCGACAAAAATGTTGCAAGATAAATATTAAAGCTAATATATCTAATTCATTTACAGTTTCAGGAACGATGTAATTACGTCAACAACCAATGGAGAAATAAATTTTAAAATTAAGGAATACCTGTCTGCCGTTACAAAAGAGGTACATCCATGTTTTATTTATTTCATCAACCTTTCATTCAAAATTATGATACTCCTGTTTCTTAATGAAGTCATTGTTAAAACCGCTGCGAAATCATAAAACTTGCTTGTTTCCTTTGACGTTATCAAAGTTTCTGAAAGGAAAAAAATGAAAAACAGGGTAAATGTACATTTGAAAAATGCACAAAGAATGAAAATGTAGACTCAGTTTGCACAGTTATAACTAGTATTAAGCTTATCGTTTTGAGGAATACAGAAGGTCATCGGTAGTCGTTGTAAACAAGAGAAAATGTTTTTCAAGATGAAGTGACCATCACTGACTAGTTATTTTGAAGAGTTATTTATGACTGATGTGTTTAAAAATCTAGCTGTTCTCCCTGCATAATGCTATGGTTGATTTGCCTTTAGGTTGACACAATTTACCAATACCTGGGGGAGTATGGAACCAACAGAAACTTAATAGTGTACCTCCAGCGGTATCAGGTTATCACGGTAAGTGATAGCTGTGTGTACAGAACTCCTCAACATCTGTTGTTTTTTTTTAAAAATTCTGCCAGTGCAGTCAGATTCACGAATCTCTTAAACTAAGTTTGAAAAAAAAGTTTTGACGAAAATACATAACATAACTACCAAATGTTGATAATGACATATCATTAATTTTCTAAAAGTTGGTTATATTATTTCTAATGGGTTAATAAAATTTCCACAATAGTCCAAAGTCTCCTTCGAGAAAGACAATGAACACAATTTTAGTGTAATTCATAAACAACAAAAATCATAAAGTTCACAAGCTTGATCAAAACGGTCTTTTCTTTTCCTTAAAGAAATTTATTTTGACTCTATAATTGTCTGTTAACGAAATAGTGTACTTACTTGTTTATGCTTTTATCATATCAGAGATCATCACAGCAGAAGTGGGTTGTAAACAATCTAGCAGGAAATGTTCTACAGACTACTGCTGTCACCGACCTGCAGGCATATTATCACAAACTTATGACCAAGTTTGCGTTCCCTTATCCTGACCACCTCATGGCGATTACGAAGTAAGTGTACCCAAATAAAGTGATATTTATAATCAGTTTTAGCAAGATTTTGACGTTACATAATTGTTTCATTAAGCTGTTAGGTTAAAAACTCTTCTATCTGGCAGTCTGGTTCAATAATGGCTATTTCCAGTCAGGTATAATAATGGTTCTATCCAGTACTCAGGTTCAAGCACCAGTTGCTCTATACGGTAGTCAGGTACAGTAACTGTTCTAGTCTACAGTCTGGTTCAGTAATAGTTCTGTTCAGCAGTCAAGTACTGTACTGGTTCCATAAGTCAGTCAGGTCCGATAATAGTTCTATCCGGCAGTCGGGTACATTGATGGTTATTTCCAGCAGCCGGGTACAAACATGATTTTCAAGCAAACAAGTACAAGTAGCCTGTCTTCTTTTCTTAAAAAAATCTAAAAGAATATAGTCAAACTTCATTAGCCATGGTCCCTAGTCACTACAGCTAGTCAGAATTTAGTCAAACTTTATTAGCCATGGTCCCTACAGCCAGACTGAATGTAGCCGAACTTCATTAGCCATGGTCCCTACAGCTAGACTGAATTTAGCAAAACTTGATTAGCCATGGTCCCTACAGCAAGACTGAATTTAGCCGAACTTGATTAACCATGGTCCCTACAGTCAGACTGAATTTAGCCGAACTTCATTAGCATAGTCTCTTGAGCCAGACTGCTAGAATAATTCATTAGCCGTGATCAGAAAAAAGCCAAGCTTCATCAGCAATGCATGGTCTCTAGAGCCAGGATGAGCCATATCAAATTGTATGTACATGTAGCACATCTTAGTAAACTGACTACCTGCTAGGTTCAAGTTCACTTATAACATTGATCTATGTAAGGAAAATAAAAGCAAAACAACCTTGGTTGAAATTCTGATATTGTTAAGAGTAATTGAGTCATAGAATGTATATAAAAACGTTGTATATGAAATACGTCTGTTATCTTTGGTTACAGGTTAGATCTGCAGGGAGGTGTACAAGGTAACTAAAATTTGTTAGGCTCTTAAAGCATTGCTCCGTCCGTCTGTTCGTTCTAATGTTCCAAATGTTTTACGAGGAATTCACTTTTTATTGTTGGTATATTTTCTTCACAGTTGATCAGCCGTCATCTGAGGAGGTCTTCTTCTGTTCCTTATTATAGTATCGTCAGATAAAACTAAGATGAATGGTAAAAGTTGCATGTCTCATTCTTTATTCAGAAGGTTGTAGCAGCTTTGCTTTTGTTATTAAATAAAGGTATATGAACACTGGTCGGTCAAAACAGCTAAACTGACATTGTATTCTATATAACAGTTATGAGTGCTGGTACAGTGTGTGGAGCCAGTAAAGTTGTTGGCACTTCCATTGTTCGGATCGACAATTTCCCGGTCTCCTTGGCACAAGGCATTGCTTTAACGTAAGCTATTCTAGAATAACGAAACATCTGTAGTGTTTCTGTAAACAAAATGAAACTTCAGCTAGAAATTCTTTAAACAGAAAGAAACCTTATTTAGAATTAACTGTTGTTGATAACTTAACACTGATATAATACATAGCATAAAAAGAAACTAAATACAGACTTATTGTCAATGACAATTTCATTATCAAAAAATTATCAATTTTTAATAAAAAAGCCAGAATATTTATGTTTTGAATTATCTGTATGCTCGCATTCTATTAACCTTTCTGTTCATTTTTAAGGTTTTCAGTATCCTATGACGGTGATGGTAATTCTTGCACTAGCTCTGACCAATATATCATGTCCACCACATATGGTGCTGTTGACAGCTTTATCAAACAAGGGAACAGGTGGAAGTTCTCAAAATGTAGCGTGAAGAAATTCGTCGATGCATTGTGAGTTGTTTCTTCTGCAATATATCAAATGTAATTAATAATAAGAAACTAAGTTTGTTGGATAAGGACCACTTCAGGAGCATGCAGAAACAATCTGAACAGTTCATAATTTACACAAGGTACACCTACCATCTGAGATGCATCGTGAAACAATTTATGAAGTATTTTTCATGACAAACTGGTATTTTAGAAGTTTTATTTAAAAACAAATTATTCGTACTTAAAATATGTTTGTTGAATACACTTACGTATAATTTTAGTAACGGTGGCTTTGACCTGAGCTGCCTGCAAACACAAGATTTGGTCTATGACATAGAGGCATTCGATGCAGCACCATACATGAGCCAGTTTCTTACACTAGACCAGCAGTGTGCTATCCGTTATCAAAATGGCTCATCCTTCTGTGTATGTTTAAACACGTTTATTTTTTCTTTATTACTGACGTGACATATATGCACGTATCTCTAAATTGTGTTGTGCATACAAGTGCTAATTAAGTGTTTCTAATGTCCTACGGCACAAATTCAAAATGCATAGCAAATCCTGCATTGACTTAATACACTGAAACTCTTTCACAAAAAAAGTTCTGTCCGGTCATGTTTATCAACATTCGACATAGCTGATCTATTTATATCTTTCTGATATAAAATCAATAGTAAATACCTGTATTCATTTGAATACAAATTAAAAAAGCTTATTTAGAAAGCTAAAATAAGAATAAAAATATCTTGCAGGACGAGTCTCAAGAAAATATCGTAGACTGTTTTAGTTCCACGCAGGGATGCACGAACAACGGTGCTTGTTCACCATTTACTGTGCCTCAGTTTACTTCGTGTGACACGGGCGAAACTTTCGACAACGTAAGTTTCATCTTATTATAACAGTTTTGAAAACTTTTGTGGCATCGGCGTCGGTTTTGTTGTCAGGCCTTGTCCAGACAATAACACCATAAGTTCTTACCTTATCTTGTGATAAAACCATGTGACAGTGTTTACAGACAAACTCTCACGGTCAAATTTGTTGGTCAGATGTCTAATGACTAATTCATATTTTTTTATTTGCCAGATGAACCGCTCTTTTATAACCAGACTTATGCCCCGTGTTTTTTAAAGGCGAGTGAATTATTGTTTGTCGAGACAACTAAATCGGATCATACATGATCATAAAGCATGGTGACCGTGTTTATTGGCATTATTTCTAGGTCAAACTTATTCTCCAGATAAAGGACATCTTTACCAGCAGATGTATGCTCCTTTGAAATGTTAGTTATGGCTTTTCTTGACAATAACAAACAATTTTTAGCAGATGATCATCTGAAGATTCTTTAACTTGAGAGGTGTTCACATGCACAATTTATTATACATGTATCTGAGAACTAGCATGGAAAGTATTATCAATTCATACTACAGTGCACCTTGCTCCCTGTGAGCAAGCTTCCATGCGATGACTTTTTAAAATGATTGACGCTATACTCTTGCTTCCGTAGAATTGTTGTTCCTTTTATATTTTTACCTCTTTTGGAACATCGGTAGAGTCTGCTCAAATTCATTAAAAGTCACTTATTGTGAAATCTGATTTCTGTCTTTTATAACTTCCCTTTTGTTTTAAGTATTCAAGTCTACTTTGTTAATATCATCTCCCTTTTTTATACTAGCGTATATTTGGGGCGTTAGAGTTTACATATATATTAAACAAAACAGGAAGGTGATTGATCATCTTTTACATTACTAACACAATTTATTTAGTGTAGTACGAACATTATGTTGTTTTTGTTTTACTCATTTAGTTGTTTTGTGTGTTTTTAGTACTATTGTAGATTTGGTTCATGCGTAACAGCAAGCACAAGCACACTCACAGATCAGTCACTAACCAGATCTTCACCAGCGGACTGTGTGCTTCAGACTGGCTTTGTTGAAGTAGATTTACCAGGTTTCTTGTTACAATATTTTTCTAATCACTTTGGGTGCAATTATTTCAGACTTTTACTATTAGTTAGAATTGTTAAAAGCTATGGATATAATCGGTCTTCAGTTATATAGTTATTTCTTAAATTTAATTCCGTTTCTAGTTTATCTTACTAAATTATTGTTCATTTAGCAATTATTGCTCTTGCTCAATCACGTTGAGTGTTACATATACTTATACTGTTCAGTTTTTGACAGGTGGTTTCATTTTTATGAAATGGTACATGTACATGTTTCACTATACGTACCTGTGGCCCTGTTATATCTATGACAGAAGTTATTCCATCATTTTTATCATACAGCCAGTGATAGTTACGCAGATGTATGATATAGAGGATATTTGTTTGTTTTTGTGGAAGATGAGAATTTATTTCATCGAGTGAACACCATATGCGATATTTTCACGAGTGGCGCAGCCACGAGTGAAAATAGCAACATATGGTGTTCACGAGATAAAATAAATTCCCATCTTCCACTAAAAAACAAACAAATTATCTTTTTATTTTATGCCAACACGTCAAAAATGGGTTTTTTTATGATATTTTTAATCAGGGCCTTCAATAAATTCCCCATGGTTAGCCCCAAATCAGTTAATGCGTACTTTGGTTACTACGCACACAAAAAATTGCAGACAATCTCCAATACATATGATAACTTTACTTCTGCTGAAATAAACTGAATATACTTTCATCAAATAACATTTATTTTTGTCTACACAGTTTATCAATATTTATTGAATTTTTGCCATACATACTTTAATTATAAAAGCGGATTAATACCGAGTAATATTCAATCAATTGAATTGAAAGTCGGCCATATTGGATATTGTCCATGTGAGTTATGTAAACAAATCAGACATTTGTAATAATTTAAGGCGAATTTCATCATTGTTCACAACTAGTTAGGCTCAGGAATTCAATATTATAATTGGATTTAACAAGGTAAATAAATATCACTCGCTGTCACAGTCTGAAATACAGCGGATTCTCTTGTGGTGGGGAAATTCCTGAAGTGTCATCAAGCAGTAGTTCCGGCACAAACAGTGTATTATCAAAATGGTAATTAACTGATTCAAAACAGTGTATTATCACTTTTATCTCACTGATATTTCCCTATATTTCATTGGTAGGCATAAAATAAAAGTGGCATTATACACTTGTTTAGGAACTGGAGTTGTTAAATTATCTTTTCCAAACACTCGCTGTTCTGGTTTAGAATATGTTTATTTCATTTGACCCCAATTGCGCAGTCGCAGTTATTGCAGTAGTTATTGTACACACGTTTGTATTCAGGCTGTGGTTGTTGTGGCGGTTGTGGTTGTGATACAGAATGCACGGGCTGTGAATCAGGTCTTCCTTCATACACTGAAGAATTCGGAAACTGTACACTGGAGGCTGACTGTTGTCACGCTACCCTCACAATAAAAACTATGTATGTAATGAATTATTTGAAAGTACATATAGTACTTTTTGAGAGGAATTAGCAAAGAATGACAATACCAGTTGAAAATACCATATTTATCAGGCTAATCATAAAAGTATACATCATTCCAAAAAGGTTTTGACACTATTCCTTTTCTGAATATAACGTCAGAAACACAAATAGTTGTGTTAGTGGATGAGCGGGGGAATCAAACTCGTGGTCCTTGCAGAATCAGTCCAGCGCGTCACCAGTAATTACTGATCCGCTTTCAGTAAAGTCGCAAATAAAATCTTTTAAATTTAACATATTTAATAAAAAATTGCTAATATAATTAATGGATTTATTATTTTATGATATTTTTATTGCCATGATATTTTTAACTAATCATGTTAACTCTTGAAGGTTTGTACCTGAGGGTTGTGACGCAGATTTTATTGCCGGGCCGCGGACGGTTATAACAGAGAAGAGAGGTTGGGAGAATACAGACTTGGATGTAACCGCCGAGGTCTACCAAGATGTCCAGGACTTCTGGCAGGTCAACCTGATACCAAAACTCACAAACGGACACGGATAACTGATAAACTATTTTAAAACAATTCTGAACTTAGTTTCATTGAATTTATAAGCTTTGATCGTTCCTGTAAAGATATGATTCAACGTATATTATATAAGGTGTATCAGGAGTCAAGAGGTAATACATCTCATAATTCTGTAAGACGATAAAATAAAACTTTTTTGTAGGTCTACATTTGTGTTTGTGTTGTATTTCTTCTAATATTATAGAGTGGTATGCAGTTAAAATTAGTTAAGACAAAACAGCGAGAGAATGTGTTCATGCAATTAAAGTTTAATATATTCACAAATGCCACAACACTCAGCCCTCGTGCTATTCAACCTATTATCAACTTGTTGCTATCCTGAAGATTCTCCCATACCTTAAAAACACATGAGTAAGTGCATTCCTTTGCAACACAAATTATTATAGAACACTGACTGTTGAAGTATTTTGAACAACTTGCCCAGAAGTTTTATCGTCCCTGTGTTTGTTTACTAAACGAATTATATATTTGTTTTATTTCACACGAAAAGTCAAAATGTCCTAAACTTCTTTTGATAACGTTACGAGAGGTCATTTCGCATTATTTTCATTGTTTTGCATTGAATTGCGCTTTTCTAAAAAAAAACGTCATCAGAAAGCAATAACACAATGAGATTTGCAGCAGTTCTGCGGTCTAGCCAGTACGTCAACTTGCAATTAATTCCTGAAAGATCCATTGTATCTCCTCTGCAAAGTTATTGTCATTTCAGATAGTTTTACTTTCTCATGCTGAACATTTTTATAATACCAGTATTAGGGATGTGGACAGTATATTGAAATACAGGCCAATATCAAATGTCGTATTACTGGTCATCATAACTTCCAAAACAAAAGCTGACAGCAGAAATCTTTGTCGGTGAGATAATAAACTAGTCATTAGGTGTTAGAAAAAATAATATAATGAAATTTGCCGTGAAGATTTCCATTGTCTCAATTAACCAAAATATTCCACCACTAAAGTAAATCCGCCAGCTATTAAAAACCTAGATGTTGTTTTCCAGGAAGAAAACGACCACACCCCTCCCCCTTCCAATAACTCACCAGATCAACTTGGACCACACCTGCAAAAAATCAGTCCAGCGGGAAATCGTGATAACAAGCACAACTACACTAGCTACTAAGCATTTCTATAAGGTTTCCTTAAAATCTGATGATGAATGTAGGAGACAAAAGACAAAGAGCAAAATCTAAAATGTCCTATAACTCCTGCAAAATTCAGTCAAGCTGAAAAAAGTGACAATATGCACAACTACACTAGGTACCAAACACTTCTGTAAGGTTTCATCAAAATCTAATCATGTATGTAGGAGGAGCTGCACAGACAAAAGATAACAATCAAATCTATAAAGAGTCATAACTCCTGCAAAATTTAGTCAAGCGGAAAATTATGACAATAAGCACAACGACACAAAGGTGACAGTATCACTGAGCATACAACATCTAGAATCGAAAAAAAAAAATTAAAACTTTTTACTTATATATCTACAAGGTGTATTTCATACGGAACAACCAGGAACATCACTGAGGTGACTTTTGTTTTCAAAATGTTTGCATTTATTTTTGTTAGAAAATGGTAAGAGAGTTAAAGTTTAACATCGTAACGATGTATCAACATACTGACAATTTAATGCACTAACACAGATTGTTTTGTTAAACATATCAGACTGTTTTCTTCCCATAACCATTGTTCTGTTTTCTTGCTGCACTTGATCGCTTTCGAAATATTCCGAATGGTTTTTGTTATTACTGTTTTCATTAGTTAATTATCTGGAGGTGTGTCCCAATAAGCCAATGAAAATACTAGACTTAAAACTGAATTTGCTGACGTCGCTAACAAACATGGTGAAATGAAAGTAGGATTACCTGAAAAAATAAAAGATTTCAACGCGAAGCACAAACAAACAATATAAGTAAAGGGATTTAAGTGGGTAAAAATGATCATCTATTATTTTCATTAAATAATGACATAAATTACTATACAGACAGTGTTAGAAACACCAATTTTCAGGAGATTTCAAGGAATTTTACCCAGCTTCTTAGTCACCTCAGTGATGTTCTCGGTTAGGTATTTTACATATTACTTCATTGCTCGCAAGGTATTGGACTGAGTTTCAAAATAACTTGCAGATAATTTATTTAAAATATATATATTGCGAAAATTACAACATTTTCAATATTGTTACTGAATTAACATGGATTGTAGTACTCAGAAAAATCGACGGTCCTGCATGAAATATACCTTGTAGATATATTAGCAAAAAAGTTAATTTTTTTTTTCGTTTTTAGAGGTTTTATACTCAGTGATACTGTCACCTATGTCATAGACGTGTTGATCATAACAAATCATATTTAAAAAAAAAAGGATACTGGGCCGTGGTAGAGTGGGTGGTTGTCGTATTAACATATATTCCGTTTTATATCGTAGTTAAGGTGACATATCTTTTAATTTTATCATATTGCTAAAGAATTCAATATTTATACCTTATCAAAGTTCGAATTACCAACTACCTTCTGGACGGTAGTTGGGGATTCGAGCAATTTGGGCGAAGACTGTTATAATGACTGGCTAACTTTGGTTATGTTTATGTAAAAACTTCATTATTTTGCTAAAGAAATTAGCTATAATCTTTTACTAAAGTTCGAAATACCAACTACCTTCTGTAATGTAGTTAGGGATTCGAATAACCATGTGCCAACTACCAGCCAGCTTTACACTCATTTTCGACAGTAATCATTACAACAGTTCATGAATACATATCGTACACGAATATTTTTGAAAGGCTAACATCAAATATCGAATCTAACATGTCGTATCCTTGTGTATTCATTATTTTCATGTCAAAAATGGATCACGAACGGAGCGATTTCTTCCCCATTCAGAGACAGAGAACCCAAGAGATCTCTTCTTACTCGGAAAGAAACCAATATAATTTCGATTTCCTTCCGTGTACCACTGAAATTTTCAGTATAGATCAGCTATTTATCAACGTCACTTTATCAGAACAGTCTAAAGGAGCTAAGTTTAACACTCAAAGTATTGGCTTTCTAAACAAATCTTCATACAAAATTGAGAATTAGGTCAATAGTTTTAAGCAATTTCTTGTAAGTTTCTTTGCAAAATATGTGACCCATCGATAATTGTCTAAGAGTTTAATGAAATTACAAGCGTGCTTAGATGTTGCAATAATAATGATGAAGGAAATTGAAAAAATATCTTCTCTTACATTCATTTTACATATAGAATTGTCCCGGTGTTTTTCAGATTATGTGACGAAAGTCGAAATTCTACAAATGCTATTTACATTCAGTCAAAATTTTATGAACTCTTTAATATGGCGTCTTTTTTTGTACATGCTACCGTCATGTCATATCTGCATGTTGTATCAAAGACAAAATTATCAAATTTGACTCATCTATACGTCATTTTCATCGGGCGAAGAATACTTTTACTGGCGCATATACAATTAATTTTAAGATGTTATCAGTTTAACAATTAGGAAAACACACGCCCCCGGCGAAAAAAATATTGTGTCCTACTATCTACGTTCACTAACTGTAAATTCTAAAAAAAAAGTAAACGGAAATTTAAAAATTCTCGTTTTCACTGCTTTAAATAAGAAACTTAAATGACACTCATTAACTCTTTAGTATAAGTAGTTAAATAGAAGTAATCTGCAACGTTCAAGAATTAGAAAAAAAAACTTGTGACTAAATGGATACTGTGTTTCAATATTTAATCTCGTGCGTCTTACTGCAACTAACACTTTCTACTGAATCTACCGAGAGAGACGGGTGTAAGTTTTTATTTTATTTCATGCGTTTACTTTCATGTTTTCTGACCGTCTTCGTGGTCTTGTGGTGGTAATCATTTAATTTCTGGCTTATGGAAAGCCGTAGATTCGTACCAAGCTCCCGACCATGACCATTTACATGAACGTTGGCAGTTTCTCATGGAGGATCGGGGTCTTGTATTGATCATTCACAAGAAAGATAGCTACTATATAATCCAGCTGAAATTTGTATCTATTACATCCACCATCATTAATTTTCGAATTATATCTTAGTAATACATGTAGTGGTAATATAACAATTATAGATACACATGGCTCTATCATTTCTGATTAAGTACGAAGTCTTGCTGTAGGCTTAAAACAAGGTAGCGCTTCTTTACTTTTAAAGTTGTTTTAGTTGCTTTTTTCGTTGTTGTTTTTTCAAACTTAAAAAATCAAAATGCTCTCGATAAAATATTATAACCATTTTGCTACAGTTCTTTTGAAAGTAAACAATGTCAAATACCATGGCAATGAGCGATTTCCAGAGTACATTGATGTGACATTTGGTTATCAGGGAGACAATATTTTCCTAAATTTACAACGAGATGATGATACGACTGGACTTCTTAGTGAAGATGTTTTTGACGCTTCAAGAATCCTTCCATCTGGAGTGTTTGAAGAAGAAAACAGTGGCGTAAGTCTTCAATGTACCGATTATATTTAATATTTTAGATTATCATTATATTCGATATGATTTTCTTGATTACAAAACTGATAGAACAAAGATGAAGCGATAGAAAGTGTATTGTTGTGTATATTTATATATACCTTCTTTATTTACAAATATCCTTCATGCGCAAAAAAAATCTTGTGCAACATGTTACACTTAACATGAACTAGAAGCAACACGGAGTGTCGTCTGCTTTAGCTACATTTCTTGGCGTTTTGAAAAAACTTGATTTCATCTAACGCCTATACATACAGTGTTTCCGATCAGTGTCTGTTGCTATTCTCTCCTAACGCTTCAGTTCCCCTCCCCATAGATGAACAGTTTTCACACACTTGCCTATTTCAGAGTTTTGCAGCATACAGCACGAAGGATTCAGACGTTGTGGTTGTTCACCGACCTACTGAAAATGCCAGACCAAAATTCGTAAGTTTTTCAAAGTTTCTTTCTTTTAAATGTTGATTCTTCTTCAAAAAATGTATATGGTATTAATGACACAAGATTTATAGTACTTTAAGCTAATAACTTTAAGTAGTTTGGAGGAAATTTTACTGTATGCTTGTTTAAAAGATAGATTACATCGACGCTTAAGGTAGTGGGATAGTTAGCATTTGAAAAAGTAAAGCTATTTTTACACACTCACTAACAGTATTTGCCCCCGTCTTTGCCATTTTCTCGTCTGTGGTACCACGTGATCAAAGTAAGAACCGCACAAGATGTGGGTTCTGTCGTTTGGTCAGATTTGACTTTGACCAAACGACAATGTGAAATTTACAATATTCAGTTTATAATAAATTTATTTGAAATTGTTTCCTTCTTGTTTTTATTTACAGTATGGTCGATTTACACATGACAACGAGAAATTGTTGATACAATCTGAACAAGGAAGCCACAAGTTTCACCGTATAAGGCGTGAGGATCTCCATGGTAACCAATGTACTCTTTGTTGTTTTACAGTTCGTGGATTTTATTGTTACTTTGATAATAATGATAATGATTTTAATTTTTCCTTGTTATGATCATTACTATTGTTGTTGTTACTACCATTAACATCATTATTGTGATTATCAGTATAACTGTTGTTGTTTCTTTTCCAGAATCTCATCGGATACGGCGCGCCACCAGCAGTGACAACATTATAGAACTGTTTGTGTTCGCTGATTTGTCCGTTTTTGAGCAGTAAGTACAAATGCCATGACCACCACTCCTGAACAGGCTGAAACTATTCCTCTGCAGTGACGTTTTGGCTTTGAATTTCATTCTTTTATAGATCCAGGACTTTAAAATCCAGATTTTAGGATACTTTTTCCAGCAGGCAGTCTCTGTTTTTACAACCCTTTACAGTGTTATAGAATTTGCATAACTTCAAGTACAAACGTTTCCACAATGTTTGAGACAAATAACTTGTTTCTTTTAATGCTGTACATGTACCATGTATGTCCATTATGTATTTAAGTATTCGAGACGAATACCTTGGGAGCAGTACGAATAAACAACTGAAAGAGTTTACTAGGGACTACATCAACGCTATCACGAAGGAGGTAAATCTTTTGTTTCAAAATACTTCTAAAAGGACCTTTATCTATCTATCGTATACAATTTTTAACCACTTGATGAAGTTGTACTCTTTATTATGTCACGCTTTTTGTGACTTCATTAGAATATTTGTTTTACTGAACACGTGCTGTTTTATATCGCCAAAGACAAATGCAAATCAAGTGGAAGTAAACAGAGATGTAACTGTGCTGGAGACATGTCATTACAAATGATCACCTTAAGGTTAAGGTTTCCATTAATAATACATAACTTTACTTTCATTTGAATATAAAAAAGTATCACACGTTTTGTTGTTGTTGTTGTTGTTGTTGATTTTTGTAATTGATCTATGTCAATTTTAACTTATTAATATCCTGAATTTTACTGACTAAATACAATAAATTTACATCAAAGGTTGATCAGATGTACCAGTACCTGGCAACTTACGGGACTAACAACAACCTAAGAGTTTATTTCCAGCAATATCAAGTTATCACGGTAAGATTTACAGATGTGATAAATGTTAAGTCATTTCGTTTTGTTCTGTAAACAGAAGTACAGACTTATCAGACTACATTATAATTTTGAATAGAAAAATGATAAAAACCTGTTAAAATTCTAACAATATAACATGTTAGCCAGTTTCTAGTGCGTAGCTTAATTAAAAGGAATCAGTAAAGGCAGCATCAAATTAATTAAACTGTAATGCTTTTCAAGAACATGTAGGTAGTACCAAAGGTTTTTTTCACATTTTAAACGATCTATTTTCAGAAATCTACACATCAAAAATGGGTGACAAACAATTTATTGAACAATAAACTACAAACGAATGCAGTTGTTGACTTCCAAGCCTACTATAACCGGCTAATCGAGAAATTTGCGTTTCCATACCCAGATCACGTGGTCGCTCTGACAAGGCGAGTATTGTATGAGCACTGTGCATGTTTTTTAGCTCTGGAAGAGTTAGTATACAGGGCTTGTTTATTTAGTGTTAGCGTACTGAAAAAAGCAACATTTTCCTCGACATAGTGACCCCCACACTAACAATTTAATCATTTAGTCTGTGGGCATCTGCATGACCGAACACGATTAAGCAGGGATGTGTTCTAATAACAAAATATTGATTCATGAAACGTATAACATCTTGCCGGAACAAATTTCGAAAAACGAAAGCCACTAGTGTTTTCTCTTAACGGCAGAAATAACCAGAAAAGTCTTTCAGACGTAAATATAAAACTATATCGATTCCATTTCACTGTTATTCAAATTCACCAAAGGTAATACTTCAAACAAATTAGTGTAGGCCTAAATATTTGGATTGAAAAATCCATAGTTCATTACAAAACTATTCAATAAACGTTTTACATATTTTCCAGATTGGACATGGCAGGAGATATCCAAGGTGCATGGTTTAAACTTTTACTGTAATTAAAACGGATTGGAGTCTTGTTACTGAACTGACTTTTAATGTTAGAAAGTTGGTTTCTAGCAGAAAACATGAATCTTAGTATTATCCAGAGAAGACAGTTCTATAAAATGATTTTTTTCCATATTAACAAGTACCCCAATCTTTAATGACAAAGAACAGAAGCAAGACAGTAGCAGAATAAAACAGAATTTCATTCGCAATTTGATAGGAATTAAAAGAACAGAAATTATGTATGCACAAGCCTTAGAACAACTGTCTAATTGTTCAGCAATGTAGGCCAACTTATTACGTTTGGACGGAAAGCAATTTTTTCCATAGCTGTTTTCAAGTAAAATTCAGACCGTATATAGTGCTTATTTGGTATTATAGACACATTATTATATGGCTTTTTTGCACTAATTTTCAACGCATGTCTCTGCCCAAGCCTTACTAGTTATTGAAGGATCAGATTGCCTGAAATTTTTATTTTCAGCATCATCAAAATGCATGTAAGAAATTATGAACATTTCATTTCCTTACAGTGATGACGGCCGGCTCTATCTGCGGTACCAGCACTTCACTGGCATCATCTATTGCACGAATTCAAACCTATCCAACCTCTGTTGCACAAGCGATCGCTTTAACGTGAGCAAGATACTTATTTTATTAAATCCAATGTGCTGTCCCTTTCTTATGAATACAGCTTGACCAAGATTTTTTTCTTGAAATAATTGATTAATCAAAATCATGATACCTCTGAAAACATTATTTTCTGACCTGGTTAAGATAAAAAAAATATGCCCTATTTCACGATTTTAAGTGTATATAATTCTAAATAAACCTCAGACATACTGGCATCGCTGTCATGAGCAACGTGTCAGTTATAATTTGTTTAAAAGTAATAAAAAAGATATCACTACTGTAGTCCTCTAAAACAGTTGTCTTTAGTCCTCGAGCATACTGAAGCTCTTTGACAACATTCATTACTACTGTATACCCTTTTAATACTTCATAATTTTCACGGTATTAACTCAAAGTTTGTTTGTTTCAGATTCTCCGTGCCGTTCGATAGTTCGACTTCTTGTGCTGATTCCGAGCAATACATCATGTCGAACATATACGACCCTGATACTGACGATACGAAGCAGGGAAACAGATGGCGCTTTTCAAATTGCAGCGTCATTGCTTTTCAGGCCGCTTTGTGAGTAACCCACATTACTAACTGTGATTATAAGTATGCCATAAAGGAAGTATAAAAATGATAAAATGCGAGTACATATAGATCACCATATTTTTTTTAGTTTATCTGTAAAACAGTAAGCCTTGTTCTCAACGTTCAGCGTCAACGATTTTCAAACAAATTTGAAACAGACACACACACAACACATAAAAAGCTGTAGAAATGATATTTAAATGTTTACTTTCCTTACCAGTGATGGCGGACAGGATGTAAGCTGCCTGCAGACACAGGATTCTATATTCGACCTTGACACGTATGACAGCTCTGCGTCCTTGAGTGAGCTGTTATCTCTCGATGACTTATGTGTACTCCTCTTTCAAAATGGATCAACATTCTGCGTAAGCTGTTGAACAAACTTATACACATTATTTATCAATTACGTGTTCTTTTGGCTGTTTGTTTCACGTAGATGCAAATATGATTTTAACAGAATTCCTTTAGAGCATTCAATGAAACGACGAAGGTATACAGTGACTAATTTTAACAACCTTCAGCTTTGTGGGAGAGGTCATGTTGACCACTCTACAGTGTTCGGGATAGTTGCAGGCAGCATCCTCTTTTGCTTGTCGAACTGAAGTTGAACCTCAAGATATAAAACCCACATTTCTAGAACCAGTCTTCAATAATCATTGTGCGCATGCTCTGTGTGAAATGCGAATTCAAGAATTATCATTACATGTTGTCAAAATTTTCGTCTAAATGACCTTTGACCTGTTTAACTTTTGCAGTCTAGATATTAAAGTAGCTGCAATTTGAGTAAACAATTTCAAATATTTGGGAGGCATGGCATGACTGCTTGAATTATTGCCGTGTTTTCATTCGGAGAGGGGAAAATTGTCGATTTAAAAATAGCTGATATGCTGATTTCATAATTTTTCAGAGCTTGAGCACGCTGATGCACCTCTCTTATGCTTCTTTTTAAAAAGCTTACTTGTATATATTTTGTAATAATGTCAAATTTCACATCAGGGTGCTCTTAACGTCTTTTATTTTATCATGTCTCAGTTAACGTAAAGCTCTCTGCATTTCCCTCGGTATCAGTATCTGAGATACATACAATGGTAGAAGTACCATAAAAATGATTAATAACAGATATAATAAATTAGAATTAACCCCTTCTACATATGTGCCTTTAAATCCTGTAAGGCAACGGCCAGGATAAAGGGCCAGTGATATACCAGTTAAGCTAACAAGAATCGAGCACAGTTGGTATAACGCTTAAAAACATGACAAAATATAGCAACGGTCATACAATAATTTCAGCCCTTACAGATGCAGGTCAAAAGGGAAAAATGTTGGAACAATTTTGAGTATCATCTTTTTAAATGTGTTTTACACATGAAAAAGTTGTTACAGCACCACGATTATTCCATTTATTTCAGGGTACATCAAGCACTGTAGACTGTTACAGCTCATCAAATGGATGCCTTGTTAGTGATACCTGTACACCCATCCATGTACCGCAGTGGTCAAACTGTTACTTGGGTTCTGACGTAAGTATATTCATTTTCCTACAAAAAGCAAGGCTTTGAAATAGAAAAATGGAGTTACCGCTTTTTTCGTGTTGTTGGGGCCTACCAATGTTCGAGACATCCAACTGGCCAAATGAATTAGGGTGTACTTATCGAACAGGATCAGTTTAACTGGCTATCATGAATAAAGATTTAGCGAAAAACGTTTCTAGTCAGTTGTCAAGTAGTAACTCACTGGTTTCACAACTTTGATCCCCCGCTTCTCCACTAACACTATTACATGTACATGTAATTGTTCTTTGTGATGAGACTTTAAACTGGTCTTGTGTGTCAGTGCTATACATTGAGTATGGAAAAGAACCAGGGATTTCTATAATGAGATATTTTCTTACTCATGTACTGTTCCACACAACCCAAAATACCTAAACTTTTCTTGAACCGCTGGTCTTACCATAGATGAATTAAACTCAAAAAGAAATATTGGTAAATCACATTTCTTGCTGTTTTTCTTTTGTGGTTATAGTGGACAGAGAAAGTTTATCTGGCTAGGCGTAGGAATTTATCTGGTGAGCCGAAGACTAAACCGATGAATTTCGGAGCCAAGCCAGACAAACCGTATATCAAGATCACGTGACCAACTGCCGTATACGGCACCTTATTATCAGTTCGAACTTAATATTAGCGACAGAATTAAAAAAAATCTTACACCCGTCATCTTTTCATGTAAAGGTTTACTTAACTCGTCAGTTAAAATATGAATACTACTTGTGAGCTTCGCCTGATAATATATTTCCTGTACTTTTTGAGTAAAAGATGACATGAAATGTCTTATTTCATGTCAGATCCTTATATATGTCGCAAGAATTTTAATGTTTGAATGTTTTAAGTTATCACTTCATACCGATCATTCGACGAGAAAGTTATCATAATTTGCATTTTGGTCCAGCCAGCACAATATTAAGGAAACGAGAGGGTAATTGCTAGAGCTAAATTAGCTTCCAATGTAGAACTTGTCAATCAGTTTTCACGTGACATCTGTAAAAGTAGATTGTAGACAAGCCAATATATGAACTGTCCAGATTGACAGCAGTTAAATTTATCTGTCAAAATATTTTAGAATGTTTGATATTATTACATTAATGCTCTTGTATCACAGGCTCTCTGCAGGTTTGGGTTTTGCTTTGTCAACGAGACAGCCGGAAACGCTACAACAGACAGTAGTACAACCAGCACTACAACATCAAGTACCACGAGCAGTACTACATCAAGTACCACGAGCAGTACTACATCAAGTACCACGAGCAGTACAAGCACATCTTCTACCACAAGTAGTACAACAACAACAACCTCGCCAACAACAACAACAAGTACAACAGGGAGCACAACTTCCGCAAGGACTGCTAATAGCACAACGTCTACACAAACAACAAGTACAGCGAATAGTACAACTTCAGCAACGCCATCCACAACGACAGGTAACATGACTTCCACGAGTACCACAAGCGGTACAACTTCTACCCCGACAAAAACAACGAGCACATCAACAAGTACCACAGCTTCTACAAGAACAAGTAGCACAATTTCCACAACAAGTACCACTAGAAGTACAACTTCTTCGCCTACAGCAAGTACTACAAGTAGCATAACATCTACAGTAAGCACAACAAGTAGTACTAGTGCTACACCAACAACATCTACAGGATCAACCCTTCAAACAACAACGTCACCAAACACTTGTGTAGTTGAGACTGGTTTCGTGGAATTTGATTTACCGGGTAAACTTCTGTTGTTGTTTTTTTTTTTGTAATACGCGTAAAGAGCTTTTAAAGGTGTTTGATTTGCCGGGTAAATTTCTGTTTTTTTGGGGGGATTTTTTGTAATACGCGTTAAGAGCTTTTAAAGGTGTTTGATTTTCCGAGTAAATTTCCTTTTTTTTTTTTGTAATACGCTTTAAGAGCTTTTAAAGGTGTTTGATTTTCCGAGTAAATTTCTATTTTTTTGTAATACACGTTAAGAGCTTTTAAAGGTGTTTGATTTATCGGGTAAATTTCTAATTTTTTTTTACGCGTTAAGAGCAATTGAATTACCGGGTAAATTTCTTTCTTTTTTTGTAATACGCGTTAAGAGCTTTTAAAGGTGCTTGATTATCTGTGCAATTTTGTCAGTGCTGATTTACTTTAAATCATGAATAGCAAATAAAACTTCAGAAAACAGAGCAAAATCGTATGAAAAAAATGGAGTTTCATTTAATTTTCAGTTTTCACCTCGAACATTTTTTTATCTGTTTACTTGTTTTCTGTCTCTTTCCGACACAAACCAAAAAAAAAATGATACAAAGAGCTTCCCTCCAAATCAGTGTGCTTACTGATATGAAAAAATCACACATTTTGCATCTTGAAAACAAATTTCATGTTTGTTAAAGAATCGAATCGAAAAAAAAAAATATTTTCATGAAAATATTAAGTTATTTGTGACTAGAAAACAGATACGGAGTCTCATCACTATTCATTTTTCAACTTATGATGCCAACATACAGAAAATTTAGAGCATCTGTTTTTTTAATGCTTACTTTGTAAATGATATGTGATAACATGTTTGAATGACCGGGCGTTTTTAACTAACGGCAACAATTAACCAATCACTGAAGTATGTTTAGATGTGTTTAGGGTGCGGATGTTGCGGTGGCTGCGGATGTGACAAGGAGTGCAAAGGCTGTGTCCCGGGAATGCCTTCAAACACACAAGAGAAAAGTTGTACCAAGGAACCAAATTGCTGTGGTGCTAAAGTCAGAGTGAAAACATTGTACGTTTTTAATCGTTTCTAAACCTCTTAAGAGAAGCTTTTCACGTATAATGACCGAAATATTAACTTCCTACTCATCCCGGCGTCGGCGTCCACGTCCAGCTTTTTGATAAAAGTTACTGTGCAGTAAAATATTTTCACTATAACTTCTTTATTTCTTTACGGATTTACCTCTAACTTCAAATATATGTTCCTTATCAGCACCCATATCATATGTGATAAGGTTCATAACTCTAGCTCCCATATTTCTAGAATTATCTCCCCTTTAAACTTAGCAATTTCCTTTAAAATTGTAATATTTAACTATGATGTTTTTATAAAAGCGCCTTATAATGTAGCGGCGTGGACTGGCCCTTTCACTTGGGTTCTGATAGCAATCATACAACACACAACACCAGAAGAAACGTTCAAACACTTTTTATTTATGTTTTTAATTAGACAATTGTTTCATAAATATTTTCTGGTATGCTAATTTCCAAATGTTATTTCAAAGTTCTTATTACAGAATTACAACTTCGCTCCTTAAAGATTTAGAGTATTA
The DNA here is from genome assembly GCA_012932295.1 of Cyclina sinensis. Classification (NCBI taxonomy): domain Eukaryota; kingdom Metazoa; phylum Mollusca; class Bivalvia; order Venerida; family Veneridae; genus Cyclina; species Cyclina sinensis. The sequence goes on from JAAONU010000011.1 coordinate 4,074,007, forward strand.
AACGTCCCCTTGAATTTCCCTGAACATCTATATCACCAAACTTACATACCTATCTGTAATACAGAAAATTGACATAGAGAATACACACTATTGACAGCCAGACGAGCAGTTATGTAACCATGTCTGCACATAATTTTACTTTTAACAATCTCTCAGTAAATGCCTTTACCTGTCAGTTTTGATGGTTTATTTTCCCCTAATTACACTACAATTTCTTGAGAGTTTTTCAATGATAAAATAAGAAATATTATAAGATATTTCATCAACCATGGAGAAGATCTTTTCTATATATCTATATATCTATAAATCTATAGTACTTAAATAATCGAGCGTGCTGTCTCCGCTGACAGCTCTTGCTTTATTTTAATGTTATGCATATTTTTTGCATAAGTAAAGTTTTAGTAAGTGTATACTTTTTAAACATTCAGAAACAAAGCACATGAATGTTAAATTACTCCGTTAATTGCAGATTTGTCCCTACTGGGTGTGAACTAACCTATAAAAATGGACCCCGTACTATAGTGAGGGAGAAAAAGGGCTGGGAGAATGAAGACACTGATGTGACCGCGGAGGTATACCAGGACAGTTACGAGCGTTGGCAAGTAATGCTGAAACCTAAGTCTTAACGTGACGGAAAACCAGAGAAAATCATGATGAATTCCAGCAGAGACAGCAAGACAGAAGAGTGTTCAGAAAACTTTGAGACGATATAGATAAAACAGTTAAGAAAGCGTTCATTTAAAAAACAGTTGCATGATGAATAACACATTAGCTCTCCTAACCTACATGAAAAATTAACTTACTCTAAACTTGTGATGCTAAAAATTAGGTTCAGATCACCATCTGTAAGAGCTGTTAAGATCAAACTGTTAATCATTTCCCTATTTTCCCCCGAAACTTTTGTTATTTTCACCTCAGAACATTATTTCATCGGTGTATTGTTTCAATGGAATGTATTCTGCCTCTTTCGAACACAAATCATAAAATACCTTTTGTAAGGAAACCGTCATCTGAATTTTTTACAGGTCGACGTTATATGTCTAAGCTGTGTTAGCTGAAATGATTCTCTTGGAACAATATGCTAATTGCCTGGTATCAAGCGATTAATTTCATATACTTCTCAAGTTTTATTGAAATGATTGTATTGTACATTAATTTTATTATTCACCCCCTAAGTGTTTTAATATAAATATTAAGTATTTTCCTTTATTTATACGTTAGATAAAAATGAACATGAATTCTTTATTGACGTTTTTTGTTTTGTTTTGTTTTTTATTGCTTTGAAGCTAAGAATTAAAACAAAGATGAATATTCGTTATCTACCAGACTTGCAATGCATCCACCCACGAAAAAGTACATACGCTTATATCGAAGATTTAGATTAACTTAATTTAAAACACATGTAATTTAATTATGTCTACCTGTCCACGTTCCTACACATTACTACGGGCAAACATTTGCCGTCCAAACAAGCCACATACTTCTTACCAACAAGTTATTTTAAGTTTAAACACCTGTTTTTCTGGCCATAAATTATCTATCAATAGTTTTTATGCTCCCAAATGGGGATGCATATAATCGCTGCTTTGTCCGTCCGTCCGTGTGTCCGTCCCAAAATTTTGTCCGGACTATTTCTCAACAAAGAGTCTGTCTTTAGCAAGACTGCAGAACATGATACTGAACTACCCTGATCAACAACTTCAACTACTACAGTGAACCATCATATTTAAATACCAGATTAGGACATAAAAAACAACAACAACAAAAATAAAGATATAAGTATCAAAATATTTAATTCGGAATAACAGTTTCAAGTGCAGAAAGTGACAGGAAGTAAAAAAAATTTAACACCTTTAAAACTGAACACAAAAAAGAGTTAAATGCTTTTGTCAATGATAAAACTCTTTTACAACAGACATATATAATTACAAATCTACAAAAAATGGCCTTTACACCTAGTTCTGTCAAAGTGCCATGGTAATTTCATTGTTGTGAGAACCATGTTATTCTTCACACTGTTTTTTTTTCTTACTGAAAAAAGCACTTTACAATTTTAACCAACTTTCAGAAAATGTTAAAATCCATTACACAAAAAAAAATTCAAAAAAAGTACAAAATTCTTTTTACCTCTTCAAAACAAGTACAGTTTTGATAACTTTATTTTGTACTACATCTATGGAGATTATTACAAACTTTGGCAAAGAAAACTATTAGCAAGCACATGTAAAAAAGTCACTAAAGTAGAACATTTTCACAATTAAAAGGCTAAATGTATGTACAATAACAGTAGGCTTTATTACAAGATATGTTGGCATTAAAATGCTTAAGGTGACCATCCATTTTTGATTCTCAATTTAATACCTTAAAGCGACTGACTCACAGATGGGCCGATGATGAAAAAAAAGAAAATTTTTATACATCTAGAAATTCTAGCTGTAATTGTGAAGAACATATCTAAACTATGTTACTGACTCATTTTTTGTTACAGAAAAACATCAAAATACAAAGTTTTACGCTCTTTTATCGGTCACAGGGTAGATACTGTAGTTATAATGTTAATTTTGACAAATCTTAACTAGTCTCTGTGGCTCAGTGGTGAAGATCATCGCTGGGTTCGAATCCTGGTAAAATCAAAACTTTTTCTTCAGTTTTCATGGTGTATAGAAGCATAATATTTTTTTCCATAGTATATTAACTTCTCTTAAATTTTAAAGAAAAAAAAAATAGCTAAATTCTGTGAGTCAGTTGCTTTAATATAGCAGATCAAAACTTCTGTATATGTTCTTATTTAATACTTATTAAATATCTTAATAAAATACTTAATGCCCGACTTAATGATACACAAATCAGGTCAGTATCAGAACCAATATGAATAACACCTTCAGTCTTGACTGCAAAAGTGATATATTGTCCAATGGCCTGAGATGAAACAATCTGATTGGCTGATTGGACAGGGGCGAGAAACTGATACTGACATTGAAATGTCAGCCATTTTGTTTTTCCCCCAAAGTGATAACAACATGTTTAATGAATATTTTTACTTAACTTTGAATTACTATAATATAAGCAGACATCAAGTATTTCTAGCAAACTGCTGAACAATTTTTACATGTAAATCTTAGCAAATCATACTTTGATGATTAATACTTATATAATAAGTCACTGAAAAGATATTGCGATATAGGCCCTGTTATTTGTCCTCACTTGTACTGGCCTAAGGCCAAGGGCCAATGCCAATGATCTCAGACAAATGAATGAGTCTTTACCAAATCACTTCTTCAATAACATACAGAATTTCTGTAGGTTTATTAGTCTGTGATAATGAAATATAAAACATTCATTATATCACATTTAAAGAATTCTTCCTTTCTACTTATCTGTGCTTTCTTTGCTAACAATTATGAGAGAAGGTATACTGGCACAAACAGAGCCATTTTCATGGTATTAACTTAAAAGTAATGTAGGGTAATTATGTATCTAAAGGCTTTACTCTGTTTAACAGAGATTTAGAATACTGAAAATGTTCATTTATTAAAATCTTTCACTATCAGTACATGTGATCACTCTTATTTCTAGAATTTTAGGATGTACCTTCCAAATCTGCCTTTGAAATCTTAACATAATCATATCATAAAAACATTATCATTTGGCAATAAAGGATCAACAAAATTCAAAATGACTCTGGCAAGAAAAGAAATAACAATATAAGAAGAGATCAATAATTAGGCAAATAATGATTCTATATGGAAGTTGAATACAGTAAATGAACTAACAACATCAATGTGATATTGTGAAAATGTACTTTTTACAACGAGTAATTGAATGCAATAATACAATCAGAACATTAACAAAGCCACTGAAAAGGTGCTTCATTCGACGATAATTCATCTTTTATTTTTTGTTTTGGAAACTGAAGTATCAACTTGAGTGTTGTGAATTTCTAAAACATGAGGAGGCAAAGGGGCAGTGAGTAGAGGGAGGGTAACTTAACACAGAATCAGTTACTCCCTCTGGCTCTCTTTCATATGAAATTAAATAAAGTATTAAGTACCAGCAATGCTAACTAATTCTCTCTATTACATGTTGCATCATCAAGGTCGTACAAGGTCAATGTAATGTCAATTTTTTTCCAAAATGAGGAAAATCATTAAAGGATTCCCGACATTATAACAGTAGGAATGTCATTAAAGCCTTATAGATTAACACTGAATGTAAGTTACCATGGCAACTACAAACTATAAATAAAGCTTATTTCAAGAAGTCATCACTTAAACAAAACAACAGTAACAAAAAACAAGAAAAATCATGTAAGTTAATATGAGGACATAAAACCTACTCAAAAACATAAATAATACTGTCCTGCTTTACTCAAAGAAAGAAATGTAGTTCTCACAAAACTTGACTGCTCCCATATAAACCTTCCAGATGTGTATTGTTTTTTTTTAATCATTAAAAATATCACTATTTAATTATAAATAAAAGTAACTAAAGTGTAACAGAAAGTATTGCACATGATTAAAAGCATGCTACAAGCTTGTCAATTCTACAATAAATGCATGATCAACTTCTTGGAACTTTAATCACTTCTCTTATGTCACTTTTCCTGTGATTCGGCCAATTCTGACCCTAATACATACTCTTTCTTACACAATGGTTTTAAACATTTTATATGCTATCAGGGTCTTTCAAATATGCTATGTGAAAGACCCTGATGCCATATAGGCTTACCTACATTAAAAAAATCAAGGAAGACAATAAAACTGGCAAAACTCATGAATTGTGTATTGTAATGTACAAACGTTTTGGCCATTTGCTTACATAATAAACAAATACTTAATAACTGTATTGAACCTGACATGAAATATAAAACACAAAGTATCTTTATCATTGTGTAAGGTTAAAAACAACTAAAACATAGAATACAACAGTCTCAACAAACTTATTAAAAGCCTATTCTGGTTCAGTTCTAAAATTCTCAGACAGACAATCTACAACAGTAAGCAAATCAAGACTGTGTATTAGTCATTTAAAGATGTGAACTGACTGATACATATTTATACATTCATGAAATAGGTGACAAAAGTATCTGTGTCACACAAATCATCACATGTTAACATGTCAACAAGACCACAGGTTATATCTGACAGACGATATGACATAAAGATCACAAGAAATATAGTGTAAGTGTGTAATAATATTAAACCAATTATTAAAGAAAAAAATACAGCAAAATAAAGATTAATTGCAAATAGGGTCCTAAAACCTTATTTTCAACCTAAATTTCTAAGTTTTTCTGAATGTTATAAAGAAAAAATATTTAAGTTATACACAATTTCAACAGTACATGGTTACATTTAGTCTATTTACCCTAAATATGAACTACCCTCCTGCTTACATGAACAATGATGAACTAAGTTTCCACTTTCATGAACTTATTTCCCCGTTTCAGGAAGTAAGTTTCCATTTACATGAACTAATTTTCAACTTAAAATGGTATTAAGTGAAAAGTCCCTTGAATTGTTTATTTTATCAAAACCTTTAAGCTATTAAAAGTATCTTGACTAGAATGATTAAAGCATATTCTTAATGGCCTTAGAACTTAAAAAACTGTAAGCACCGTAATTGTGAGTGGTGTAGTCGGCAAGAAATCAATATCCTCAGTTGACCAGTTACAATGAGCGGTTAAAATTAAATTTTTTGGAGCAAAATTAAAAAACAAAACTAACTAAATACCAAAACAAAGACCAGACAGGACAGTAGATGTAGAGCCAAAATATGTAAGCTGAAACTGCGTAAAATGCATAAGAAATCATAAACCAAACTTTATCGAAAGGCACTTCGTGTGGAACAACTCGAGGTAGCTGTCTCTCCTGTTTATCTGTTACATCTAAACCACTTCCATGATCATAGAAACTTTGAAGAATTTTTTCCTTTTCAACATATCTGTCATATAACCAGTTTGTCCGCCCTTCAAGATCTGTAGGAACTTCTGACAATGGATAAGCACGGTAATGAACCCGCATATTCCGAGGTTCCCACCAACCAATTAAAATACCAGGCATATCAATAGGTTCAGCATCTGGATAGGCCAAGGTCATATCTACCACCCATTCTATACCATCACGCTTGTTGTCTGCTGTAGTTTTCGCAGCAGGAAGATTATAATAAATTAAGAGTGTAAACAAAAAATATCAAGAATGACACTGATAGATGTTTTCTTTAAGAAACAAATCATCATCACTATTATAATGTAGCCTTTTTTTTACATAAAAACATTTATATAGAATACATTCAGAGCCATATAAACTATTCTATCACTCCAGTACTGCATAGTCTGATATTTTGTTGACAGTACAAAATTATGTACTCTCAACATTTTCGATAATTTCAATGTAGCAATATTCCAATAAGGATACCATTTTGTAAGAATAAGACTATGTTCAAAATGCTGAAATACTTTACATGCTGAAAAATCAAAATATAAGCATTATATCCTACAAACCTATTTTTCCATTCTCTAAGTACACATTTCCCACTGTGTCCAGAATAGTTCTGAAGGCCCCTAAACGAGGCAGTGTGCAATGGGTCAACACAGGTAGGCTGTTCTTCTTAGCAAATCTGTAGGTAAGTCAAAATGTAAATTAAACCTGTATGTAGCAACAAATATTTGTTTCATCTAAACTTTTCAAGTCAAAACACTTGTCAATTTTAAGTATTTAGAAATTCCCTCACTCATAAAAAAATTAACAAATGCAGTTTTTTTTAGATAACTGTTACTGGAAGTAAAAAAAGAGGGCCATGATGGCCCTGGATCGCTCACCTGAGTACTTTGGCTGTAGGTTTGCTGCTAAGCAGTATTTCATTTTTTAATTGAAAATATGTAAGTGCCTACAAACCAAATATGTAAAATATCAGTCAATAAATAAAGGCTCTATGACAGAAAGTAGAAATATCTATTATAAGCTATGGTGACCTTGACCTTGACCCAGTGACCTCAAACCCTACCCATGGGTAGACCTCCATGCAAGGAACCAATATACTGAATATCAAAGATATTGGTCAACAAATGAAGGCTCTATGAGGTACAGAAGAAAAATCTATTTTTAGCCTCCATGACCTTTAACCTAATCTAATACTTTCAAAAAGCTTGATAAAGCTTGCTTCATGCCAAATTTTAAAATTCTAGGCCTTGTGATTTCAGACAAGAAGATTTTTAAATATTTTCTTCTATACTGCTGTTTAAAACTTATGACCCCTCGGGCGGGGCCAATAGTGACCCCGGTGACATTTTTCAAACAAACTAGGTAGAGGTGCACTGGACAATGCTGCATACCAAATATCTAAGCTGTAGGCATTGAGGTTTCCAGTAAGAAGATTTTTAAAGATTGCCTTTTTTACCTATTAAGGGCCCCCGGGGTGGGGCCAATTTTGACCCCGGGGCCAACATATAAACAATACTGGTAAAGGTTCTCAACACAATAATCCACACCAAGTATCTAAGGTCTAGTCCTATTAGTTTCGGAGAAAAATGATTTTTCATGTTTTTCCTATATAACTATATGTAAATCAATAGAACCCTTGGGCGTGGCCAATTTTGACACAGGGGACATAATCTGACAAACTTGATAGAGGTCCACTAGACAATGCTGCACACCAAATATCTAAACTCTACGCCTTGCCGTTTCTGACAATAAGATTTTTTAAAGTTTTTCTTATATAACTCTTTATAAAACATTTGACCCCTTGGGGGGGCCATTTTTGACCCAGGAGCCATGATTTGAACAAACTTGGTAAAGGTCCACCTGATGATGCTTCATACCAAATATCTAAGCTCCAGGCCTTGTAGTTCTGGAGAAGAAGATTTTTGAAGTTCCAACTTTGAAAATCTATTTTTAGCTCATGTGGCCTAGAAATGCAATGGACCTGAACCATTTGAACAATTTTGGTAAACCTTCATGCAAGTAACATTCCTGCCAAGTTTCAGCAAGATTGGCCCAGCAGTTCAGGAGAAGAAGTTATTTGAAGAAAAAGTTGACGATGCACGCACAGACGGACAACGGACATCAGGCGATCACAAAAGCTGACCTTGAGCACTTTGTGCTCAGGTGAGCTAAAAACAAACAAAAACAAAACTGAACTGTTATAAAACTTTCTTATCCAAGAAAATAATGCGAGAAGCACAACTTTAACCCTTAGAGGGGACAGCCAGTACTGGTTCAGTTCCTTTAAGGGGACAGCCAGTACTGGTGCAGTTCCTTAGAGGGGACAGCCAGTACTGGTGCAGTTCCTTAGAGGGGACAGCCAGTACTGGTGCAGTTCCTTAGAGGGGACAGCCAGTACTGGTGCAGTTTCTTAGAGGGGACAGCCAGTACTGGTGCAGTTCCTTAGAGGGGACAGCCAGTACTGGTTCAGTTCCTTAGAGGGGACAGCCAGTACTGGTTCAGTTCCTTAGATGGGACAGTACTGGTTCAGTTCCTTAGAGGTGACAGCCAGTACTGGTTCAGTTCCTTAGATGGGACAGTACTGGTTCAGTTCCTTAGAGGGGACAGCCAGTACTGGTTCAGTTCCTTAGAGGGGACAGCCTGTACTGGTTCAGTTCCTTAGAGGTGACAGCCAGTACTGGTTCAGTTCCTTAGATGGGACAGTACTGGTTCAGTTCCTTAGAGGGGACAGCCAGCACTGGTTCAGTTCCTTAGAGGGGACAGCCAGTACTGGTTCAGTTCCTTAGATGGGACAGTACTGGTTCAGTTCCTTAGAGGGGACAGCCAGCACTGGTTCAGTTCCTTAGAGGGGACAGCCAGTACTGGTTCAGTTCCTTAGAGGGGACAGCCAGTACTGGTTCAGTTCCTTAGAGGGGACAGCCAGTACTGGTGCAGTTCCATAGAGGGGACAGCCAGTACTGGTTCAGTTCCTTAGAGGGGACAGCCAGCACTGGTTCAGTTCCTTAGAGGGGACAGCCAGTACTGGTGCAGTTCCTTAGAGGGGACAGCCAGTACTGGTTCAGTTCCTTAGAGGGGACAGTACTGGTTCAGTTCCTTAGAGGGGACAGCCAGCACTTGTTCAGTTCCTTAGAGGGGACAGCCAGTACTGGTTCAGTTCCTTAGAGGGGACAGCAGGTCCTGGTTCAGTTCCTTAGAGGTGACAGCCAGTACTGGTTCAGTTCCTTAGATGGGATAGTACTGGTTCAGTTCCTTAGAGGGGACAGCCAGCACTGGTTCAGTTCCTTAGAGGGGACAGCCAGTACTGGATCAGTTCCTTAGAGGGGACAGTCAGTACTGGTTCAGTTCCCAAGAGGGGACAGCCAGTACTGGTTCAGTTCCCAAGAGGGGACAGCCAGTACTGGTTCAGTTCCCAAGAGGGGACAGCCAGTACTGGTTCAGTTCCTTAGATAGGACAGCCAGTACTGGTATATCTCAACCAATCCACTTGGAGAAATGCACTTGAATCAAGCAGCTACCTACTTAAAAAGCATTCTCAAGTGCAACTGCTTACCAAAATATCATGACAACCTCAAGGACAGAATTTAATCTAACAAAAGTGTGAAAATTTACATAATTCATTCTCTTACTTTTGTCCATTTTCTCTCCTCTTATACAGAAACCCTCCCTCTGGAAACAACACAATCCATCTCTTGTCTTCACTGAGGTAGTTCTTCATTAAATGTTCCCTGAGCTTAACTAATTGCTGATCCCTATACACTTTTCCCTATAATACAATAACAAATTAAACGGTCAGTTTAATACCAGTCAACAGTCACAGGTCTTGTATGTGGAGATAAAAGATCAGATGTCAAAGGTTAAGAATAACTAACAGCAATCCTGCTATGCAATCCTACTAAATCACAAAATACCCAACCAAAAGACCAAAACCATGACAAGCTGTGATATACTGCCACTCTTCATGCTCAAAAACTTGGTAAATATTGTGCAAATCTGAGCCCAAAAGATTAAATCACAGTCACACCTGTTTCAGTTCTAAATGAACGACTGACTGTTTACTGCAAACAATTTCTAAGAAGCAAAATAATGCTGACCACTGTGTCATGATATTTTCTACAGTTTCCTTGACTTCCTAGGTTACATTCACGACAATGAACATCTTGATATGTTACAATTTACAACAATTTTTCTATCACAAAGGCTTCTAGACAGTTTACCAGCGCTTTTTTTTAAACAACCACACTTTCAAAGCATGGTCTACATTTAATTAGATATCATATTTAATTCTCAAAATGTTGACTGAGATATCAAAAATTCAAGGACATTATCTAGGAAATTACCTGCTGAATAAAGAAATCTCCATGGAGATAAGCTGCGAAACCAAAGTTAGTAAATTTGAAGATATAATCCATCAGCCACATAACCTGCCCTGTCACCTGGGCTTTGGGTAGCAAGGCTGACATAACACATGGAATATCGGCTGTTGACTGATGGTTAACCAACATCAACACATGCTTGTTGTGCAGGCTACTCAGGTCATCCCCTGACTCTATTACTATAAGATATAAAACATTTTTACGTAGTGTTCCAAATCAAGCAAGAAAACATTTTATATGTGTTATATTCTTCAATTCATAAACTTTTGTATGAGATCACAACAATGTAAAAATCACAAAAAGTCAAATTCAAAATTGCCCTTTTTTTTTAACAGTTCTTTTATCTAAAAAGTGTGGTTATGAGATCAAATTCTAAAAATTTTAGTTCCCTATCATTGCAGACAGACTTGTAAGAAATTAAATACCCTAGTACCTACAGTGCTTTGATTATCACTTACTTTTATATCCTCCCGAGTTGGCCCACATCACAACAAAGCTGAGGAGAGCCTTGAAGAGAATTCTCTCAATCTGCCAGTATACATGAGGGTAAAACCAGCGCAGCGGAGTCAACAAGACGTACCAGACAGCATATGCAGGAATTGCCATGATGTTATTAACAGTCATGTGAACTACACGAAGAATGTAGTACACAATTCTCCACAGGCCTGGAAAACCCATACTGCCTAAAACAAAGAAAGTACTACCAACTTAACAATAAAAGAGTTAAATATAACCAACATATGTATTTGAAATACAATTTGGTTATGTATGTAATCTCTACTAGGTGATAAAAGCAAAAACAAGAGCTGCATGTCGTAGGACAACGCGCTCGACTATTCTCAGCACTTGACACTAAAGGGTTATAAAACCTTATAAACTCAAAATTCACACAAAATCCTTGACAAAGTCACCTCCTCTTGTTGCAGTCTAAAGCCATGATGATAAAAAATTGTTTTAAGTTAATCTGCAAGGGAATGGTGAGTAGTGCTTCCTAGCCAAAAACTTTATCCAAATTTCTAAGTCAACTAGATAGGTGTTCAGCTGAACACTTGTGTCGCCCTTGGGTACTCTGTTAGAATAACTAAAAAGGTAAACAAGAGCCAGCTGGAAAAGACAGGATGCTAGTCCAAGTACAAAAAGACCTGTCCACAGACAGCATGCTCCACTTTTTTCTCTGCTGGATAATTAATTCTTTTTTTTTTTTTTGGAAGGGGGGGGGGGGGGGGATAGGGTGGATGGGGTTGAGGGTGGATGGGGAGTGAAGTACCTATGAATTATTTTTTTTTTTAAATCTGGCCCGGGGGATGGGGTCTGGTTGGTGGGGGTTTGAGGGTGGATGGGGAGTCAAGTACCTATGTATTAAAAAAATTTAAAAATTTTTAAAAAATCCGGCCCGGGGGGGGGGGGGGGGTGTTGGTTACGTGGGCAGGGTGTGGGGTATGCGATGGGATGTGGGGGGAGTATACTTACCCAACTCATGTCAGTTAATATTTTATTTCTAGGCTTAAGAAATTTTTTTTCCTATATATAAGTATAAGCAAAAACAAGTGACTCCTGGGGGTGGGGCTAACTGTGACCCGAGGGACATGGGTCTTGCTGGTGATCAAGTATTCCAAGTTTGAATGGAATATCTTTGACACTTTTTGAGAAATGGACAAAAATTTCTAAGTCAAAATGGGGCCACAATTCCCACAAAATGCTTCACACAGTTACCTCCTCTTGTTAGCAGAGTAAGCTCTTGATGGTAAACAAGTATTGTAACTTTCAGGGCTATATCTGCAAGGGAAAGGTGAGTAGTGCTACCTTGCCAAAAACTTTAACCAAATTTCTAAGTCAAAAAGGGGCCATAATTCACACATAATGCTGGACACAGTAACCCTCTCGTGTGAGCAGACTAAGCTCTTGATGGTAAACAAGTATTGTGAGTTTCAGGGCTATATCTGCAAGAAAAAAGTGAGTAGTGCTACCTTGCCAAAAAACTTTAACCAAATTTCTAAGTCAAAAAGGGGCCATATTTCACACATAATGCTGGACACAGTAACCCTCTCGTGTGAGCAGACTAAGCTCTTGATGGTAAACAAGTATTGTGAGTTTCAGGGCTATATCTGCAAGAAAAAAGTGAGTAGTGCTACCTTACCGAAAACTTTAACCAAATTTCTAAGTCCAAAAGGGGCCATAATTCACACAAAATGCTTCACAGAGTTACCTCCTCTTGTTAACAGTGTAAGCTCTTGATGGTAAACAAGTATTGTAAGTTTCAGGGCTACACCTCCAAGGGTTAGGTGAATAATGTTACCTTGCCCAAAAACTTTAACCTGAACCGATGCCGACACCAGGGCGAGAACTATTGCCCTCCTTATTCTTCGAATAGTTGAGCTAAAAAAAGTTCATAAAACTCCATAACAAACCAGATATATGTTTTGATTAATGAATATTAGAGTTACAACTATAACCTTGAACTTAAATTATGGTATGGTATATCTACTTATTCTGATCTCCACTGCCATAAAAGTTTATAAGATTTTTTTTACAACATTATTCCTGTCCAGATAATGACTTGAAACTTGGCACAAAATTTGAAATGGAAATACAATACTATTTTGAATGATACTTCTTTCTTTGCTTGCTTAAAGTCTCTCTACATTACAAAGGACAATATCTCTATAAATATTCAGGGCAGAGTTATATTTCCTGTGTCCTGCAATTTTCTGCTTTGCCATAAACTGATTTCAAGTCAACACACCAAAGGGATATAATGTTATGCTCCAGACAAAATTTTGATTGGAAGGTTTAAAAACAGCAGTAACTCTCTAAACAGCCAATGAAGAGTTATGTTTTTTCTTTCACTCTTCAGTTCTTCTCAGTGCATTATAACTATCCTTTAAGATTTCAGGACATTTACAAAGCTATAGCTCTAAAATAGGCAAGAAAGAGTTATAGCTCTTTTATTCTGAACTTATATACATGTACTTAATAATATAGTGACAAGTATCTTGTCAGAACAGTACTCTAATATCTTGGTCTTTGGAATATCTGACAAGAGTGGAGATAATGCCACATGAATTAAGCTCTTATCTCCCTGGATCATATTTATGTCAAGTTAGTTTGAGTGAGTGTAGGACAATAGCCCACTAGGACAATAGCCCACTTATTTGCATAATTATGCATTTAATTAAGAAAATGAGTATAAATGAGTTTAAAATTTAAGTATTCATAAGTCAACAATGTAGACTTTTTTTATTCTGACATTTCTGTTTAAACAAACAGCAGATCCAGATCTAATGGATTTTTTTACCAGCTCTATGGTTTTTACTCATGTTTTATTTGGTAGACAAAGGATACAAATGAATAAAAACACACTGTATAATTGAATACGAAAATTAATGCAGACAAAGTATTGAATTTGTATTTCAAATATACAGATGTGAATATTAAAACAATTAAACACCTAAGTTATTAGTTTATTACATCTGCACCCTTTCTGATAAGCAGTGGGCTATTGTCAATTGGGATATTGTCCAGTGGGCTATTGTCCTAGTAGGCTATTGTCCCAGTGGGCTATTGTCCATTCCCCGTTTGATTAGGTCCAAGGGCATTCATTTCATTTCTAAAAGAATTTGTTCATGTGTCCTAAAATTACCCATCAGAAATAACTCTATACATCAATATCCATACATTATTATTTCAAAACATCAACATCTGTTAAACAGGCCAAAATTTAATACCTATGGCCTGTAGCATGCTTTAGCCAGCCTGTTAAGAGCCTGATTGAGTATTATAATCAAAGTTTACTAATACTGGTAGATCAATTGTCTTTGAATCCACATTTTTAAAAAGTATCTTGTGCTGCACATGATTTTTTTACTGTGTAATCTCATTTTTGCAAACTCAGCTACGTTTGTAAGTCTGTTCTTGGGATTCAAAGTCTAAACAGGTTGATAAAAAACACTTCATAAGTGTAACCAGATAAATCAATAATTAAAGCAAAACAGTTGCTGCTCTCTACATCCAAAAAATATTAAACTATAATGCTTACTGCTTTCTTATCAAACTGAATTGTTGCGTAACTAGGCCAGGACTTAACTGGAACACACGAGTAGGCCATCAGATGATAGATAATGTATATTCTAAAATTAGCAATGACTTAGTATCAGTGTGCTACAAAGAACATTAGACAAAAAATAGTTTTAAAAAATTGAAAGTGAAAAACAACATTCTCTCAAACCACGGCAGTCAGCAAAATATTGGATTAGGTAATTTCTATCTTGCTAAATGATCTCTATGTAGGTAAATGTTATCTTAAAGGAGGAGCAGTGGTCAAGGGTTTACAGTGCTGGACTCCCGATCTAGAGGTTGCTGGTTTGAATCCCACCAGATGTGAGGGTCTCCAGTGACATTCCACATTCCTCACTTTCAGCGTAAGTACTGGTATGAACCCAAAAAGCAGTCATCATCAAAGTTACAAGAACTTGCCTGCCTAGTAAAGTCAGTATTGACTGTTGGCAGTAATAAGCTGAACTTGAACTTAGATGTTTAAATCAACAGAACTATTTGTTTTGGTGGTAGGTAGAAAATTCTTGTCATTGATATGCGATTTGTAATGAGCTTGATGCTCTTAGCCACACTGGATCGACTTTGTGACAATGCACTTTAACTTCAAGTGAGAAGATAAAGTCCATTGTCAGGCATTGGATCGAGTGTTTGACAATTGATCCAAAAATCAAGGAAATAAAGAAATGAAAATTTTAAATGTTGAAATCTTTAAGGGTAGTGAAAACTAACAGGTCCAAAAAAAATGTTATTTTTTAGATAATATAACGATTTAATCGATTGTTTGTACGTTTTCTTATCATGAATCATGAATGGCAATGAATCAGTTCACTCTCAGCACGGGAGCTTGAAATTGTATTTTTAATTCAAGAGTCAAAACTGTTAATCTAGCCTCTTTTTCTGTATATAAAAACACAAGGAATGAAACGCCACCTGCTCTGCCCACTAAGAATATGGGTCGCATCAGCTAAAATGCAAAAAGGTACAGATATCTATCAGTCCTGTCACTCAAAACTAACCAAAACAAACCACTACCGTATTTTCTCGCTTCTAAGACGGGAATTTTTCCTCAAAATTTCAGGTTCAAAATGGGGGCCCTGTCTTACAGGCGGGATCTTGTGACATGGGAGCAAATTTCCTCTCAACTCTATGCAAGTAATTCATTGCATTTTGGTCGAAAATATACCACAAAAACGTGTAAGCGGTTATGAAACTATCCTATGTGCTGTCAAATAATTAAACTTGCAAAAAATGAATAAAATAATTCAGTAATCGACAAACGGCGCCATTATGGAAATGGTGTTGTTGATAGTTTTGCAGAACGTGAGATTAACTCACATCGTGCCGACGCTAATTAATTGATGAAGTACCGCTTTAGGAGATGGTTTAAACAGACCTAATACGGACGATCGGTTTTTCTGATCTTTTATTCATTTAAGGATTTGCGATAATAAATTTTCAGTTGACGCTTTTAAATCAAATACCGGTACATCTTTATATAAAATTATTTGTGTCATTTATAACTAAATAACAGATAGTGCAGATTTATGTGTAAAATTAAATTATATTAAATTGACAATAAAGTATTTGCGTAATAACTGATTCGCAGTTTTAATCTTCTTTTCAGCACAAACTACTGTACCCTACCCTGCCACGTCCGATAATTGACATTAATTGGCATTAAAGTATTTGTGTTTGAAACTGATTCACAGTTTTAATCTTCTTCTCAACACAATCTACTGTACCCTACCCGACGACTTCCAATAATTGGCCTTAATTGGCATTTGAAGTGTGTCGGTCTGTGTATTAGAGACTTAACAACTTTTCTTTGTTTGTTACAGGTACGTTCGCTGAAGCAGATGTCATCAGGATTGTATTCTTGTCATAATTATTGATAAACGACTGGCTAATTCACTCAACCTTACAGTTGTTCAGGGTGTGACTAACGCCTCATAACCATCGTGATTGGTTATATTGATATAGTACATGTATTTGAGTAATGATTTGATTAGTGATTTAGTAACTAATAAATTTATGAATTTATGGTGTCTGTTATTCCTATCTGTTACTTCTATCAACACCAATACAATAAACTTCCAAATATAAGCATGGGAGAGAAAAGAAAGAGGTGCTCCTACGATGTGTCATTTAAGCTCAAAGTTATTGAGTTGCCAAATGAAAATCCAACTGTGCTGCAGAGCGGGAGTTGGAGCGGGAGCGTAACTGAGAAGATGGTTCGGGATAGGAGAGACAAAGAAGGGAAATTAAGAAAAGCATCCTCATCCCTTAAGAAGATTAGAACCGTGATACCGCCTTACGATGACAGGGAGAAGAAATTGAAAGAATGGATCCTTGATCTTCGGGCCAGCGGCTACGTAGACACCCGCCCTTCCATCCGCATTCGAGCCTTACAAATTGCCAAAGAACTGGGGCATACTGAGTTCAAGGCATCCAATGGATGGTGTACGTGTTTCATGAAAAGGCATGACCTCTGTATTCGTCAGCGCATGCACATAGCGCAGAAGCTGTCTAGCGATGTAGACGAAAAGGTGCTCAAATTCCACAAGTTCCTGATCGACATACGAAAAGATCACAATTTCCAATTAAGGGCGATCGGCAATATGGACGAGCCTCCAATGTTCTTCAACATGCCGAGCAACAGGACGGTGGATGTAAAAGGGACCAGCACTGTATCTGTGAAGACCTCTGGAGCAGAGAAGCAGCATTTTACCGTTATTCTATTATGTCTTGCTGACGGAACTAAATTGAAGCCGGCCGTGGTTTTTAAAAGAAAGACTATGCCAAAAGAGAAGCTCCCCAAGGATATTGTAGTGTTCGTGCAGGAGAAGGGCTAGGTGGATGAAAAAGTGCTTCCTGGATGGCTAAAAGAGGTGTGGTTGAAGAGACCTGGTGCACTTTTGAATGGGAAGAGTCAGTGAAGAATGGACTGAAGAGAAACAGAACCTATCAGTGTGTTATCCCAGGTGGATGTACGTCAGTGCTTCAACCACTGGATGTATGCCTCAACAAACCTTTCAAGGTCAATATGAGAAATAAATGGAATGAGTGGATGGTGAACGGTGATAAACAGCTAACAAAGGCGGGAAATCTCTAACGACCTGAGTTAACAACAGTGTGTCAGATTCTGTGGGTGTTAGATTCTTGGAATGAGATTCCATCAGACATGGTGATAAGATTTTTCTTAAAGTGTGGAATTTCGAATTCCATTGACGGTACACAAGATGACAAACTGTTTAGTGAGTTCATTGGCGGAATGGAGGAAGTTGATTATGACGATAACAATGAGGATGTTGGCCTGTATGATGACGGGCTATCTGGGGAACAGTTTTATAACTTATTTGGAGAAAGTGATGACAAAGATTTCGAGGGATTTTAAAACTGTGTGATATAAAAGCACTAGAGAACATTTCATGCTGTGTTTCACTAATACTTGGTGTTCTTCTGTGTGTTAAAAAGTTAGAGTTGATGTGCTTTATGTGGTGTACCATGTAATATGTTCTTTGTTACGTTTGCATGAATGTGCTTTGATACATTCTGTATGCTTACAATGTTATTTGTTGTTATATTATAATTATCATAAAAACACAATAAAGATAATAAATAACGTGATTCAAAAAAATTATGAACAATGATATGTTTTTATTTATTTTTTCTTTCTTTTTTTCTCGTTTCTATCTTTCTTTTTTGATTCTGAAAAAAGAAAACTAATAATACACTGACGATTTATCATTGACAAACAGTCAAACAATGTGTTTAAATTAGAGTCACTTGACCTTTAACAGACAAACACTCCATGATGTGTAAAAATTACGAGTCACCGTTTAACAATAAACAACTTGTTAATAGAGCATGCCAGGACGCTCCTGTCACCCCGTCTTACAGTACGCGCCAGGAGGAACTCTTTCATTTTCTGCTTTATTTCGTGGATGCGGAAAAAAAAATATCCGCCGCGACATCGAGGAAAAAAAATGGATTTCCTCGATGTCTCGACATCGCGAAATATCTCGGCGATATTTGACGACCAGCGCAAAAATAATTAGAGTCATAACTCACCTGGATAAGCTGAACATTTAATGAAATGACCGTAATGAAACTGTGCATTTTACGTCTGCCAATTATGTGACATTTGTTAAAATTAAAACCAAAATTTCTCATACATTTGCTGTGTAGGTTTATGTGTACTTCCGTCGTTGAAAACGCTCGTTATTGTATAGCAAAATTGATCAATAATTTTGTCAAGCGCATAGACGATACAGATGTCGCAGTAGGGTTTACATGTTGTATGTTTTCTTTAAATATAGGAAAGCAGTTTTAACACGTGTAAATGGAAAACCAGTCAATTTATTTTCTGAAAATAGGGTCAGCTGTTCCGAGAAGCAATTACTTTCGGTTTTGAATTGTCATTCCTTCCGTTAACAAATACGAGCATTCGTAAACATATGCATCAGAATGAGAGTTTTATGAGAGTTTTATACATTTAAATGATATTTTAAAGCGTAAAATTTGCCAAAATGCATGTAATCAGGAACTTTGTGAGCCTCGATACATCAATTCTTACCTGTGAAAAAGTTCACGGAACCATTTAACGGACGTCCGCCGCGATATTTTGTGACCATGTCCGCGGCGGTCATCCTCGAAATGCGACGGATTTGGTTGCGTTTTAAGGAATGGGTAGTCCGCGACGACCTGAAGGAAAACGAGAGTTCCTCCTGACACGTACTGTATAAGAAGGTCTAAGCAGAAAACTGCCCATTTCCCAGGTAAAGTAGGGGCCCTGTCTTTTAAGCGAGTAGTCTTATAAGCGAGAAAACATGGTAATTGTTGTCAATACACTACACACTATTAGAAAACCTCTGCTTTCCATGCATTTCCAACAAAATTTGCTAGTCGCCGAAGCTATTGTGTGACGTCATTGCGCGGACTGTAATCTCCAAAATATTTCTTGAACAAAGCAGTTTTGAACTGGAGAAACTTTTCTGTACTATACTTTTATGCATCCCAAAAATAATTATTAAGTACATTTTACCGTTATTTCATTATATAAACATATATTTATTTTGATTTTGCATTTATTCCTACTTTTTATTAAATCCAGACATAGATTTTCCTGGGAAACCGCCACAATTTTTGGGAATTCCGTGATGTCACGCAATGGTTTCGGCGACAAACTGATTTTGTACGAAAATGCATGAAAACCAGCTGTTATCTGCTTCGGTGTAGTGAACTAAAAAAATTAAGCGATTTGTTTTGGTAAGATTTAGTGTCTGCTGAGTGGCAGGACCGATAGGGCAGATATTTTCACCTTTTAGCATTTTAGCTGATGCGACCCTTGTTCTTAGTGCGCGGGGCAGGTGGCGTTTCATTCCTTGTGTTTTTATATACAGAATAGAAGCTAGAAAGACAGTTTTGAATCTTGAAGGACTAAAAACACAATTTCAAGCTCAAGTGCCCTCACTCTCAGCTGATCGGGCCAGGTCGCAATTAAATGAATTGCCTAGGCTTTCATGAACTCGAGCGAGTGGTCTACATAATGTGTTTGATAACACAGATTTTGATCTGACATATCTGATGTCAGATCACGGAATTTTTCAAGATAAAGCTCGCGTATAGTTGTAAGAGTATCATTAATTTATTCACCTTCCGCAACCGATCCTGATCTTTTAGTAAATGAGAGTGACTTCCCTTTAAACTCATAGATCCCAAAGTGAACTATAAGTGCTCCAAACTCCCCGCAGCGGTTACTTCCCCTGATCATTTCAGAAACCGCTGCCACCACAAGTAAATATTCGGTCGTTACAGAGCCGAGTGTAATTTTAAATCTTTATACTTTCTATCATTTTAGTTTTCTTTCATATAATTGTTATGCTTAATGTGCAAAAAGGTAACAAATAAACGTAAAAAAATAATTTGTAAAAATAACGAATGTAGATTGTTCTGGTCAGATGATATACCTATCGTCACGTGGGTTATAGTGGTGGCAGTGGTTAAAGTAGCAAAGCGTGACGTAACCGGCGCGAGGAGTTTGTAAGTGCTCATGTATAAAACACCAGAAACTAACAAAAAGAAATAATGGTAAAAAAATATGCGCTTCGCCTATTTTAAGTAAGGAGAATTTCTTACGACTACCAATTTCATCCATGGGACTGGTAGGTCAAATATCTCCTACAAAAGTCAAATATTCTTTTTCTATTATCTAATGACAAGATTTATTTCTCGGTCGATATTTCTGGCTTCTATTTAATTTGGCACCAAACATAAATGACTCACGAATGTAGATGTGAAAGCGATATGAGAAAGTCCATTGCACTTTCAGGTCTCCAAAAATTAGGTGATAAATTCTAAAAAGAGGATATGTATATTATATGTATGATACAGAAAAACAGGTGTCTTATACCTTTTGGGCAAAAATGGGATTAATTTGCTTACATATTTTTAATTGATTATAGAGAGTAAATTTTAAAGAGTAATGTTTTATGTGGGTTGTGTTAATAAACTTTTATTAAAAGGTATGATTAACATCAGTTGCATGGTATATGTAAATAGAACAGAGTTTTCAATACATTTGTATTTAGATAATTCAGGCCTCTTATAATTCAATAACTGAATGGCAATGTACTGTATTTTATATGTTTCACTGTTGTTTTATATGTAAACTAAGTAGATTGATGAGACTATAATAAAATTAAAATATAAACATAAAAAATGATACAGCCCTTACACCATTGCCTAACAATACTTCCCTCTAAATTGTTTGACACTAGCACCAGTAAAAGAACGATAATATAGCGCCATGGCAGAACAAAGTCCTAAAATTGTATTTTACTTTTGATAAGAATGTCCGCCTTTTCGGCTCACATTGCTTTCTTCCTTTCATTTTCCTTTCTGTCTCTTTGCAAGTTCTTTTATTTTCTTGATTTTTTTAGAATCAAAACTGTCAGACGAACGCATTGTAAAGCCACTAAAATACTCGCAATAATATTATACACAACACTTATGACACTAGCCTTAGTAGCGTTTCGATGACATTTTAATAGACTAAGACTTAAAATACAAAATATCATTTTAGGGCTTTGAATTAGAATACTAATTAAAAAATCTAAATTGTAAAATAAGCGATGTCTGCGCATTTGCTTTAATATACTTGTTTTACATGTGTACATTTTTTAAAATTATTTATTGAGATATAAAATATTCATTTGAAGAGTTAAGAGACAGCTGGCTTAATAGGTACTCTTACACGTTACATGAATAATCGTGTCAAAGAACACGGGTAAATCACATCTTAAAAAAGGGACAACTGTGGCCTTAAAGTATAGATAGAGTCACAAAGATCTGTAACTGAATTTAAAAAAGATAAGAAATCTTAAGGAAGTTAACTGGAAAAAAGAACATTCACGTTTGGAACGATCATTGGTAACAATTTAATCACAACCCACGTTTTGAAGCCATGTTAATTAGATGAATGCTAATTTTCAAATTATTTTTTTGATTCAAATGGTATCACCGCTCAAACCGACCTTCAGTGATTTGAAAATGATTTATTGACTAACATAGAAAAAATAACATAGAAAAAAGTGCGGTTCCACAATGTTAAAGGTGTTGTTTCGCGGTTTACACAAAGGGCGCTTATTTAGACAAGAACAACAGCAGCCCTTTATGAGCATAATCGGCATTACAAATGCCTTTGGCCAATGAACAGTGCAAACAAACATATACTTCAATATATACAAGTATAAGAATAACACAACTTGACAGCCGTGGAACAATCAACTTGCATCATATAATACCTTTGGCATTGCTAAATGCAAACTGGACTTAACAAAAAAAATGCTTTGAGTAAAGTTTTTTAATCTGATTTAAGTACCTACATTTTTTATTTATAACTTAAATTTAAGATATGTTTGTTTTAAATTACGTAGGTTAAAATCAGACTGACAGGTATAAGAAGTTAGTATCGCTGAAATAAATTCCTTAAACAAATAATTAAATCCTAGTTTAATGACTTGCCGAAAATATTTTCTTTATTTCTATGTATAGAAACAGGATACTCGTAATAATTGCGAAAGTGTCTTTCATCAAATTTTTGACCGTGACAGGACAAGGCGTGGTTGTGAGAAATAAAAAAGTTAAATAAGCTAGCTTTAAACAAACCATTTATCAAAAATTTCTAGGTCGACATAATAACAGCTGGGAGAAGTAAAACAATATTTGATAAAATAAGTAATGGTTCATTTCTTTCTTTCTTTCTTTTATTCTTTTTCGGAGGTCATTATTAAAAGTACGAAGAATCAAAGTTTGATAAAGGAAAATGGGCTAACAGGTCTATACGTTTAAGGATAAAAAAGAAGATGACGTGGACGTCGTGATAAGAGAAGACAGAAAGGGACACAAGGGAGACAAAAAGGGCCAAGACAACAATTTGTTTGAAATTTAACTATCGAAAAATAAACCACTATTCTATCCACTGTAAATGATAGGCGATGGAGTCGGTTCCTTCAGTTATAGCTATTTTCATTCATACTCTAAGAATAAGATTGGTTTTACTTAATTATTTTTGCAAAAAAAGGTTTTACGTTTGTAAACACGAACTATCAATAAACCGCATATTTCTAACTATTCCGTCTGGTTTACTAATTTGGTCAGAGATATTATGTTTTCGCTCTACGTCATGTTAACGTGCTTTATCCTGAAACATTCATGGATGTAAGACATTTTTTAAATTCCATACATTTCATCACACGCGTAAATCTAAATCTTGAAATAGACCAGAGAACAGGGCAATGTATTAGTGACGTAGATAGTAAACAAGTAAATCACAGGTAGCTAGTCCCACTTCATTGATAAATCTGAATGGTCACTACTTCAAACGTACACTCTTAATTTTACGTTCTCTGTCCAGTTTAAATATTTTGAGCGGTCATTCTATTAGATAACTGCTGTTTTTGTCAAACGAGTTCGACTCTTTTCGTTAGTGCAAACAAATAGTTGGATATTAGGTTCAACAGTCGAACAGGTTTCCGAATTACATAATTCTTGTATACGGTAGCGAGTGATTAAGAAATAAACAAAACTTCCACATAAAGTGAAAATTCTGCCATTCAGTAGTAAATCCGTTACAACTCGTGTAAGGTTATACTTTAATTTCATTGTCTTTGGATTTGCTATATTAGCCTATGAAGTATAAAGGACACCTTTTTCTGTATGCTGATTTCTGTCTAACTGCTTAACTGCCTTGCTTCTTTTCACAACAGTATATTTACAAGGGATATTGAAAAGGATCACAGACCTTTGTTGGTATGTGATTTGACTGGATTTTGCGATCCGTTTCTGATAAATAGTGAGTAAAGAGACATTATTGTCAACAACAACAACAACAAAAGATAATTTAGATTTTGCTAGAAACCTGTCTCCCAAATTTCGTTTTCGTTACTACCAGACTTACATCTTTGCATTTTAGTAAAACAGTGAACTTGAAAAGGTCAGACAACATCTATTATCCAGTGTCCTTTTTTTCTGCATTTTGGCTACAGATGTGGTTAACGGCTTTTCTGTCATTTCATCTTTTTAAATGATTTTTTTTAATTTCTATTTTGAGAAGTAATTAATATACATGTAACGTTAATATATTTCATTTTGGCCTGATGATCAGCCCCTGTATTTTTCCATGTGGCGTTTCTTTCTTGTTTTCATTCTGCATTCCATTTTATGTTTATGTAACATGTAAACTCAGGAAGAGTGCGAATGGCTGTTTCCGAGTTTTAATATACACGAGAACCATACCTGAAGAAATCTGGCATAAACATGTGCCTGTGTTACAGTATTTCAGCGGGGGAGTGTAATTATTTGGCAGTTCCTGGTATAGTTGACCCTAAAGTCCATTGATATAAACACCTATGTATACAGTTGGTGAGCCAGCACATCAAAGAGTGGTCACCAGTTGACTGTCTATAGTGCACATTACTTATTTAAACATTGTCATTTTTCACCAATCAGGAAAAACGTTCGTGCAAATTATATTAATCCCGGTCGATTAAAAAAGATCCTCGCGCCAGAAGTGTGGAATGTCACTGGAAAATCTCTTGCTCTTTGCTAGTAAAAAAAATCTTGAAGTAAATATGCCAATGATAAGAGGTGTCTAATAAGTCCTAGATGTTGACATTTTAGAGGTGTCAGTAAAATATTGAAACATACATTCTTTCTCTTTTATTTCGAAATCTGTCTATCTATCGTCGGTACTGATTGCTTATATGACCGACACCCCACTGTATAGTTTAACTATTTCAGGTTGTGATGTAAGATGTGTAGGGTACTGAAAGTATCCCATTCTTGAGAGAATTGGTAATGTTTGCAAGAGAACGTGGGGTCGAACTCGCGACCCTTTGATTACCAGACCAGTAGGTTACCACTGGACCATTGATCCGCTTCTCTTACGAAATGTACACAAACATTTATAAATACGAAAATAAAAACGAAAGAAGAACTTAACATTAATATACAATGAGTGTCTGAAGCTATATAGCTGAATATCGGAGTGATACTTTTGGCCTTTTATATATATATAAAGATTTATCAAAGATGTTCCGAAGCTCAGGTGAGTACGGCAAATATAGTTTGCACAGAATAAAATGGCTATAATACCCCTAGTACAAAATACACGAGCAGTCTAAGGTCATTAAAAAATAAAAAGATGAAATCGGAGGCATACCTTTTTTTATAGTTTGTTACAGATACCAATTTGAAAAAAAAATCGAAAACAGAAAATGGTGCTGAGTCCGATGGTGATTTCATAGGCCTTTGTTTCATTCTAAGTCAGGCGTATAAGAGTCAATACTCTAATATTATCATAACAATGTCATGAACCAGTATCAAATCTTGTAGTAAAAGGCTACAAATAATTTATCAAAAATTACAACCAGTCAAATGAAACATGCTTCATCAATTTCTGAATTTACAGATTGGCAATGTTTCCAGTGTGGCAGAGTAAGTTTACGTTAATTAAAACTTTTGGAACAGACCGTTCTTTTGCGACGAAATTACTTCTGCAAACTTGCCAAACCTTTATTACCTTCGCACGGTTTGTATTATAAAGTCTGCTATTAGCAAAGTAAACAACTATAAATTACAAAAATGTCCTCGATTTGGCAAAATGACCAATGATAAAATGTTTGGTATTTACACACACCCGGAAAACAATTCTGTTGAATAGAGTTGTTAAATAGTTTACAGATATGAACTTATCAACATTCCGAAGTTTATACAAATATTTCTTAGTCCAGAACACCAGACGCTCTTTTAATTAGTCCTGTATTTTGAGTTTAAGTGACTAGAAATGTCCGGTAATTCAATTTTGAAAAAAGGCAATGTTATACAGGTGTTTCTTGTTGTTGTTGTTGTTTTTTAATTACTTTTTTTCCTAATCTTTTACAGACAATCGGTATAAAATGTATAAAACACGAAGGGAAATACGTCTCTTTCAAAATTTGATATTTTTCTATATCAAGATAATAAATGGTTATAAATTACAAGCTAGGACTAGATATCTTCTATTTCCATATCAAAGAATTCTCTAGACAGAAATTTCTGTTCCGATACCGGTATGCAAAATAAAATGTTTTTTTTATTTTGTATAGCTTTCATTTCCAGTAAATGGCTCGGAAATGGTCCTCTCCACATAGTCTATAGAAAAACATGGTCAAGAAAGTTCACATCATGTGAGCATTTTGCATCAAAGATCTAGTCTTCATTTTGCATCGAAGTCCTAGTCCACATTTTACATCGAAGACCCTCTCCGCATTTTGCATCGAAGACCAGTGCACAAACATGAAGCAGAATTATAGAGCAGGACTATACTTACATAATATGAAGTGTTTCAATATCTAATTATGGCATAATATATGTATAATATAGAATATTTGTATAGGTTAACCTTTAAGAACAAAGCATTTTCTCTGAAAATTAAAGCTGCCCGTTTATAGTTTAATACACACTGTGTCTCCTTGATAGAAAATATAGTAAGAAATGAAATCAATAACGGAAGCTTACCTGTTTCTGGTAATGTTTACATTAGGGAAATGCTTGCATTTGATATAGTTATAACATTTGAAATGACGTTTGTTCATTTCAAAATACCTTTTACTTCTTTATATTAATATGTAATAATATCGAATTCGGTCATTGCCCATTTTCGTGGGATTCTGTATTTTTTCTATTTATATTTATATCATGATTACTATAATTATATCAGGCCCCTAAAAGTACTTTTCCCATTGAAAATTGTACCAAAGTAGTCCATCAAGTGTGTGAAAGTTATAACAATTCTCTTCCGAGTCTCATTTCATCAGATGAAAAACATTTTTAGCTGTTGTTTTTTCCGTTCATCCCACTAAATGAACCTGTCTGAACAATAACATATTGTATAAATTGTATACATTCTTCTACATGTAATATATCATAGTATTTATATTGCCACTTCAATTTCTGTACCCTTAACACAAATATATACTATCTTATCAGCGTTAAGATTTACAATAATTTCTCAATGAACGTAGTTGACACCCAAAGTCTGTGCGTGCGTATTGGTT
Source organism: Cyclina sinensis (assembly GCA_012932295.1). Taxonomy (NCBI): domain Eukaryota; kingdom Metazoa; phylum Mollusca; class Bivalvia; order Venerida; family Veneridae; genus Cyclina; species Cyclina sinensis. The sequence goes on from JAAONU010000011.1 coordinate 4,100,974, forward strand.
GACCTGAACTGTATTGATTTAGGAAGGTGTATAAATACAAGAGAGGAATTTTCTCCAGAGCAAAACTGAATACAGACGCAGGTGTAAGGCATCGCAGGGAAATAAATAACACTGGAAAAAAAACATTAAACCTGAAGATTTGAAATTGAGCTTAACGAAAGTGAAAATACTGATTGAAAATGATTGTGAAAATAAATAAGAGTAAAATAGTGAATTGTTCCGTCGTCGGCGATGGTTTGGTTGGGAAAACGTCACTTGTGAAAAAGTTTGCTCACAATAAACACTCAGAGAACTACGTCGCAACTGTATTTGATAATTTTGCAGGTAAGACTTTTTTCGATATTTTTCACTTTCTTTTACTTATCAAGTCACATTAACTTTTTTTTTTAATTAGTGATATTTTAAAATAACTTGCTTGCAATCATTGAATATGAGAAGTGAACATGGCACTGAAACTTAAACTGAAGCTTAAGTTTACTGGATGTATTAACCGATTGTCCAAGTTCAAGCTGAATCAAATAAGTAAATTGAGACGACGATGATGATGATGATGAGGTGATATTTGTCATGATGATATGTGGTTGACTACCATAGAACGGAAAAATTAAGTTTAAAAATTACTTGTTAAACTTACGTTATTTATGACAGAGACTGACAAATTCAGTTCTTAGATAAAGTCATCTCTTATTCAGAGACTATCATATTTCATATCTTTCAATTATCAGGCGATGTTGCTGTGGCAGGGGACAAGTATACCGTGAGCGTCTTCGACACGGCGGGACAACAAGATTACGAGGGTCTCCGGGTATTCACGTATGCTCAGAGTGACGTCATTGTCGTCTGCTACTCGGCAGTCGATCGCGAATCATTTAACAACGTCATTGACTTTTGGATTCCAGAAATCAGAAATTACGTCAGCAACAACAAACCTATCATTCTTGTAGCAACTCAAGGGGATCTCATTCCTGATAAGGTCACATATGTTAGCCGAAATGAGGGATTGACACTGGCCAAAAAAATTGGAGCCAATTTATTTGTTGAAAGCTCTGTGTATGATATTGGAAGTGTAATGAAACTGTTCGAAAGTGTAGTGACAAGTGCCATTAAAATGAAGCGACGAAAATCCAGCATAATTGAAAAGATCTTAGGACGGTGAACAACGGAAGCAACTATTTAATCCTAATGTGGTTATGAAATCAAGGACGGAAAGACCGACCAGCGGTGAAGCTATCGTTAGTACGTTGCTGTTAAGTCATTTCACGCCAAGGTTTCTATATGAATTCTTGTGAAAATTTGAAGCGCATAATAATGTTGAAAACTAAATTAAAATGCAAAAAAAAAAAAAAAAGAAGAACCGGGTTCGGGTATAAAGCAATCTGTGATAGAATTTTACAAACAGTATTGACTTTGTGTATGCTGCAGTGCAGCAGCCTGGAATTTTTATCAACTTGTTATGTAACAGAACTCATGACATTCATCATTGTCTTAGTATAATTCTAAATGTGCAATAGTTTCTTAAAGTACACTATTTTGTATAATTTATTTATTATTTTGAAATAAAGTTTATTTTGTTAAAAACTTTGTGTTTTCTCCACTTCTACACTGGTGTTTTTGAAATCATTTAAATCTGGAGAAACCACTGGCTTTATACTATATACAGACAAACTAGACAATTCGAACGCCAGAAGTACGCTGTCTTTTCTGCATACAGCTAAACTCCCTGACCTGACAAACAAAAACTTTATGTTTTATCGCTCTAGAATAAAAATCATGTTTTACTCTACTTCATCCTGTGCTTTAGCTGCGACCCTCTTAGAATACTTATGAGCCGCATAGTAAAAAGGGGTTATGAGATAAAAACAAAAATGTAGGAAAGTTTACTTTAGCAATAACTTTAAATGCAGAGATGTACCTACATGTATTTTTCATTCTACACAGTGAAAATGCTGAATTTTAAGGACATTATTTCATTTAAGACATATAGACATCCTCTGCTGAAATATTATAATAGAAAATCAGTTTATGTACATCTACTACAAAAAAAATAAACAATGCCCATGTCCGAAATTTAGCATGCTAAAATATCAGGACATTGAAAAGAAAATATAAAAGAGGTAAAATTAGTACAAGGACCTGGTTAAGGTATCTTAGGATAACATGTATCAGGGAAAGTCCATTGTTTGTTATGCAATGAGTGTAGTCTTTAACAATGTAAGGGCATTTGCTGTGTTTCTTCTTACCATTTGACAAACCCAGATCCAGTGTTCATAACTCTTAAATTCTTATTCACTGCCTAATAATAAAGCAGCATGCAAATGTATTTAAAATTATAGAACTTGCTGTACTAGTGTCATTATGTCTGACTCCAAATAGTATACATGAAACCGTACGTACAAGAACAAGAATAAGCGACAAGAACTGGATGAAACAGTCAGGTTGTTTTGCGGAGTCCTATAGAAAGAGTATCCGGGATATACTTTTTACAATATCATAGAAAACTTAAATTTGATTTAACAGTTGTCGCTTATATGAATGGCAACCAGAAAAACTGAGAAAAGTGTCTTTAATAACACAGATTATGTATTAGGTCTATGTGTAGGACGACGCTGACGACGCCGACGATGATGGTGGTGGCTGTGTTGATGATGTTGATGTTGTTACTGTTACTGATCAAGTCAAGTAAATTTTATTTATATTGAGTCGGATAATCAACAAATAACATAAGCTCTAAAGAACTTTTAAAACCGACTATATAGACAAACAAAATTTGATATGGATGCAATCGTGCAGCACATAAAAAATAAATTACTTGAAGTAATTTAAAGATGTTAAAAGTTATTAAAATATGTAGTTATTATAAATGCAGTTTACAAGATCTAATAAGAGTCAGTGGATATTCACATACATAAAAGTAACATATGCTAACTAAAACTCGTCATAAAAATATATTACAGTGGCTGGAAGTTAGACTGTTATCATTAAATTTAGTGTATACAGCTTAAAAACATAAGATATAAGCTCATGTTAGTCTTTCGGATGAGACGTTAAACCGAGGTCCCATGTATCAGTGCTATACACGGAGCATGCAAAAGAACCAGGGGTGTGTCTGGAATGGGATGCCTTCTGTATCTTGCACTACCCCCACAATATGAAATAACTAATCTCTTCAGGGGCGTCGGTCATATGGGCAACCGGTACCGACGATAAATATCAAATAGATAGACCATGTTAAGCACATTTCTATCGGCTCAAACAGCACAAGAACAGAAGTTTAATGCACAGGTAAAGCAACATTAGCTAACTAGAAAAAATCAATTGAGCATTTATCTAGACTCAGCTAAGACACATAATAAGGCACAAACTATCAACTCAGATAAGCATCTGATACACACATAGGACAAAAACGTGACATGTAAGCAAAACATAGTTGTAATCACATACTAGGCACATAATATCAACTTAATAGATAAGCAAAGTTAAGATAAGCCAAGTTTGATACACACATAGAACAGAAAAAATCAATTCAAAGTGCAAGCGTTACATAGATAATATGCTGCTGTCATGTGTTGGTCAAGTCTAGGTGTTACCACAGGATGGCCATATACATTTCTCTTCATACCAATAATTATTAATTAAGCTTCTGAATTGGTTGCTTTTCTAAAATTTTCAGGCAATGAGTTCTACAAGCATATCTAAATGATTTCTTAACATAGTTTTCAGTTCTGGGATGTGGAACTTCTACAGTGTTACATAGTGGATATGTTTATACTTAACAAGGTCATGTAAGTATGATGGGTTCAACCGTTAAGTATCTGATATGTTTCTAATGCAATATATCTTATTCTTCTTATTCTAAGTGATGGTGATGGTGATATTAATGGTGTTCATGATAACAATGATGATGATAATGATGAAGATATTAACGAGAATCATGAAACAGTTTCATGTACATTTGCATTCTGATACTTTCCGTTTTGTGACATGCTTTGTGCTGTTTTGTCTCCTTTTCGGTAGTATAAGGTAAATGAAAACAAAATGGCTGAGTTGCGTGGCGTGAATCTTTTGCAAAACGAACTAGAAAGAGCCAAAGAAAGCTTAAAAGATGTTGACGAAAATATAAAGAAATTGACTGGAAGGGACCCGACTATTCAGAGGTGAAAAGTGCTTCATGCAGTTCGTATATGTCCAGCATATAGCTTCCAAACAACGCAAAATGCAACTTGTTTTGAAATTCGCTGGCTTGGCCATGTTGGCCTTGGGTCTGAGAAAGAAATTTGAAATGTAACAAATATGCTTTAGTAGAGGGCAGAATATTTTGAAAGTATTGCAATACAGGGGAAGCACGCTATGCTCAAATGCTGGTAAAATATAAAATCACATAACAGCTGCAATTCACAAGGATTTTTAAAAAGAAACGTCAAAACTTAAAACAAAAAGGTCAAAGAAACAGCCTATAAAACCTATGTAAGGCCCCAGGTAGAATACTGTTCGACGGTTTGGCATCATTGGCAAAAATATCTCATGTACAGGGTTTCCTCATGGTCAGTTTTAGTTTGCGCCAGCAAATTCGCCAATCAGAAAAAGTTTGTGCCAATGGCTCAAAAGTTGGAGCCAGTGATTTTGTAAGGAGACATGCCTTTCTCTGTTAAGATATTATAAAAGTAGTATCATTGTGTCAACAAACACTATTTATATGTTTAGTATAACTGTTTATTAACATCACCGACGATTTTTCTTTTCATCACTGTAATTTGCTTCAAACACTGACCACAGGTGTTTAATTATCTGATTTTCGGACGATTAAAAATGGCAAATTAATCCAATTAACGAATTGTCAGTTGCATCTCAACACGTTCTTGTCAGTTGCTTCTCAAAGTGTAATAAAGTTTGATAAACAAACTATAGTCACACGTGACCTTGTACTAAACATTTGGACCGCTTATGTAATTTTTGTTGGTCACTTATTGATTTTAATCTAGTTGTTGGATGCTTTCTTTTATGTTGGCACCAGTAAAATTCGCCAATGGAAGATTTTATGGGCCATAATAAATATTTTGGCGCAATTGGCAAACGACAGTGGGAACCCTGCATTTATAAAATTGATCAAGCTCAAAGATCAGCTGCCAGATATGTATATAATGACAACAATTACACCAGTAATGTATCCAAAATGTTAACATAATCTGAACAGGCAAACTTTAGAGCAAAGATACAATATCAGCTCTGTTACTCTCTTATGCAAAATCCAAAAATCCAACACAGTCTTTTAAGGGTTGACCCCCGATCCACCAACCAGGGCATTGCATTGGACCCACAAGGGGGCTCTAGCAGCTCCCTTGACCCCAGGCTTATCATCTGCTTTCAGTTTAATATCCCCTGCCCTAAAACATAATGAAAACATCTATATACATTAAGCATTATAAAATGCTTAAGTTGCCAGATATTTAAGATGACTGGTATCATTTTGTTTAGAATGAAGAATATTTGCATACTAGTGGAAACAATAAGTTAAAGGTTTCTACTGATGTCACCTTGACACCAAAATTTTGTAAAAATTTTACAACTGGTTTAGTCAAATTTTCAGAAATAAAAATTAAGTTATTTTTAAATACAATGCATTTGAACGTCAAAGGAATGCATGATTGTCTCTCCCTAATTTGCTACAGAAATATCTATGAAAAATGAATAATATTATCATCATTCATCGTAATGTTAGAATATCTGCCATCTTGTTGTGCATTGATGTTATATTAGTGTTGTATCTAGACCTGGAAAAGGGCTGGGTGCTGGAGGAAAAGGGCCTGGGCTAGGGGGTATGGGGGCTTGCTCCCCCAGAAAAAAATTAAAATCAAACGCACAATTTCCTGCATTCTGGGCAATTCTTACACAATTCTTGAAGGTTTTTGACATGCTGATATGCTTTTGAAATGAAACACAGAAAACATCCATATTAATTTTTTAATGCATGCAACATTCATGAAAAGTAATCTTTTGTCGATTCATATATTTTGACCATCTGAAAATTTATTAACGATATCCAGTTTATTATCATTTATTTCTGTCACAAAAAACATTAATTTCAAAAAAAAAAAAAAAAAACTATATGCAACTAAATATGACTAGTTTATTTGTTTTAAAGTATCTTAAAAACAACCCACAGCTGCATTTTTAACCTTTAATTGCAAACATTTTGACATGCCAAAATGGGTGTGGGGGGGGGGGGTACCCCCTTCCGCACCCATCCCATCTAGGGAAATCCTCTACTCCCAATTTTACCAATTTTTAATAGCATGAACCTTTAGTATCTGAAATTATACTTTATTTAAATACATGCTTGTTTCACATCCATTAACAAGTTAAAAAGCAGGCATCTATGAGACACTGATATTTGCCTGTTATTTTCTATAACCATGAAGTGTTAATATTCATTCAAGGTTTTGTTCCATTGTAATTTTAACTATTTAATTTTTTCAGACCACAGAGACGAGTTTCTCTAGGGAGTTCAGAGCCAAGGGGTGGCAAAGCTGTTGGACCAGAAAGATTATTTAACCTTGCGAGGTAGGTATCATTGTGATATGTAAAGATGGAACATTTTTCTTTAAGTTAAGATGACATAAGTCCTACATAAATCTCCCAGGACTCCCATCATATATATGAACAGTATGAAGCAGTTGATGAATTTCTTCCTTGTACTAATGTTGGATTAAGAAACGTTTTTTTTTTTTAAATCTTGGTTGAGAAAAAAGTCTTGTGGAAAAAAAGAATCCTGAAAAAAGCAGTAGTTTTAATGGTTTTTTTTTTTTTTTTTTAAATCTTGGTTGAGAAAAAAGTCTTGTGGGAAAAAAAATCATAAGAAAAGCAGTAGTTTTAAATTCGATGTATTTTTCATATTGGTAATGGTATTTGTAAATATTTATTTTATAAAGGAGAGGAATTGTTCAGGTTGATGATGGGGCCAGGCGAAGAGTTGGTGGAGCTTTCTCAAGGTAAAGTAATTTTATGTATATATGATATGCTATTTGCCTCAAATAAATACATACTTTCTGTCTATGATTTGGCATTTTTACTGTGTCTTGAAAACTGGAGTAGTTGTCTTATGATATCAAGTTGGAATTGTGGTTTTCCAAGGTAAGGACTTTTGTGATCATATTACATGTATATAAGAACTTGAAACCTTTATGATCAAGTAGCATGTTTATAAGAACTTGAAACCTTTATGATCAGGTTGCATGTATAAGAACTTGAAACTCGAAAAATTATTAAAATTGGAGGTATTGTTTAAATTTTCAGACTTGGCCCACGACGTGACAGAGGCAGACGTGGACAGGACAGCGGGGATGAGGAGGATTCCCACTACAGGGTAACATTTTGTTTCTCTGAGAACTTTACTTTTTTTCTAAATCATCTGGGTTCATTTCAGTTCATTGATGTTTCTTTGACCCAAATAAAAAGATTTAACAGTTTTGCTAACATGCTTCTCTTGCAGTTCTCTGAAACACATGCTATTGTCTGTAGCCATGTGATTTAAAGAAAATTTCTCTTCTACAGTATTTTCAGAGTTAAATTGATATATAATGCTTTGTTCCATGTTATCTTTACAGCCCGCTGTTCAGTCCTCAGTGATTGCCACCCCAAAGGAAGAGAGAAGTCGGCAGAACTCTATAGAGGAACAGTCGAGAGATAGGAAAGGACAAGCAAGGTAATAACTTGAATAGTTGGTAGCAGAACAAATAAATGTGGGGTTTTTGTAGGTCAAAAATAATTTGTGACTTGATGTGACTTAATAAACAATCTGGTTCATTTGACCTCAGGGAGAAAAAGATGCTAGATTTGACGTCATAAATAACAAATTAACTTACATTTCTGCAGTCACATGATGTTTCTGCCATCTTTGAATTACCATTAAGTGCTGCCTTTGCATGTTAAGTGGTATGATATCTGTTACGTCAAAATGATTAATAGATAATCAACATATTATATAGGTATTGTTTATTCCACTACAAATATACCTTCTGGTAGTCGGAGTGTGATAAAACTTATATAAAAGAAATTTCAAAACATATTTTAGTGAAAATGACAAAAAATCTGGAAATTTTACCACATTGTTGATCTCATTACATGGCCCATTAGTATATATTAAGAATTTTTGAAGACCAAGTTACATACACAAATCACGGAACGTTTGGTGGTGTCATTGAAGTGTTAGCAAGTTAGTTTTAGAAAGTTTAAAGTGCATTCCCACTGATAATCAAAATGATATTGTTTTGGAATTTTGGTCATTCTGGCATTATTTCCAGTGTCTGACAAAAGTGACTTTAAGAATGGTCTGGTGTTCCATATTATCTATCTTTATAAAACAGTCTTTGAAATCCATATTCTGTCTTACAGAAACAGAAGAATGTTTGGCTTATTGTTGGGTACCTTGCAAAAATTCAAAGATGAGTCCAAAGAATCTAAGGAAAAGGTAAGATAATTTTCTTGTGCTTTGTTACCTCTGGTGTATATTGACAGAAAAAACAGCTTTTAGGCTTAGTTGGGTTTGTTTAAAGTGATGGTTTCAACATTTTTTTATGTTAAAAATAACCTGGAGGTCACATCAGTTATGTCTTTTTTGTCCATTTTATGTTGGATTTGTGTCAAAATGGTTTGAAAAAGTTGAAATTTCAACTTTTTAAAATGTAAAACTTAGAATTCACTTAATCAATATGCTGTTCAGGTCTCACTGAATCATGTAGTTGTGAATGATGATAAGTGTGTGTGTGTGTGAGCTGGAGATAAACGGGAATGATATTTTTCCTTTTGACTGAAAATCTGTCTCATTGTCTGAAATACACTGATGTTTGATTAATTTAAATAAATTGATGTTTGTAAGGACTTTGAAATAGTTTTCTTTCTTTTATCTTCCAATTTTTACATGGCAGATAATTCATAAAGGCAGATTCATGTGTCACATACAAAGGTTTACACATTTGCAAAGACTTAGTTAGACTTTCTTCATGGTACAAGACATTTCAGTTTTTGTTCTGTATTCAGGAGGAGCAGAGGATCAAGATTGAGAAAAAGCTTGAAGAGAAGTTCAAACAGGAGAAAGAGGAGATAATTCAAGAGCGGAGACAACTCTTCCTGGAACGCAGAAAGAAACAGTTCCGTATACGCCTCATAGAACAGAAAATGGAAATGGCACAAAACGTGAGTATCTAGTTGTTAAACATTAAATGGAAAAAAGCATTTACTTATCCCAATTTTTTTGGCAAAAAAAGAAACCGTGTTTGTTCTATTATGTCAACTGGCTTTGCACACATGGATATATATAAGTGGAGAAAAATAGAAATGTTTAAAGTGTTTTGATTCTATATTTCTGCATGCTTCTTCATTTCTTTTAACAATCTGGCTGTTTATCTGGAATTTCCAACATGTTCCAGCATGAGAACTGGTCAACAGAAACACGCAAACTAGAGAACTTCATACGCACTAAAGCAAAACCACACCTCTTTTACATGCCCAAGATCCTCACTCCTGAATTAGAAGGAAAACTCAGAGATTCCAAGGCAGCTGTTGATGGTAAGATACAGTTTTCCAGCATTATGCAGGAGAGTAACAAGATGGAACAGTTAAAACATGACAGTGTTTTAGTAGGACTAGACAAGTATTTCTTGTTATGTTTTCATGGCTTTTTGAAGAAAGTGATAAATGGTATGTTAGTAGAAGAAATCAGCTGATGGCATATTTGCTTTGTCTTTCATATTGAAATTCTGTCAGTTGAAATTTATGAATTGAAAATAATTTCCTACTAAATTTCATTTGGTAACAGTGATGAAGAAAATTTTATATATCGAGGGGTAAGTGCAGAAAACTTCAAAGAGCTATCAAATAAAGGAGCGGATAACACTTGTTCACATTTACCTATTGTAAGGGAGGTAAGCTAATCTTATTTTGTATTTACCTTTTCTTTTATAAAAGCAATGATTGAAGAACGTCGCAAGAAGTTGGAACATGAAATAGAAGAAATGATGAGTCAAGTACACGACTTTGATGATGATGATGAAGAAGATGATGGAGATGCAAGTATGGGGGAGGAGGACAAAGGGAGTGAGGAGGAGGGTGATAGTGAGAGAGAGGGAGAACATAGAGATGATAAAGAAAATAGGGAGAGGCACCGTAGTGGAGTGAAAGAGGAATTGTCTGAAAGGGAATTAAGGGATAGAGAGAGGGAGCAAAAAGATAGGGACAGACGGATGAAGGATATGAGAAAGGAAGAAAGAGGGAGAAAGAATGAAAGGAGAGAGAGAGAAAGAGGCGGTAGTAGAGATAGAAGTCATGAAGGTAAGGATAAAAGTTTGGAGAGGGATAAAGACAAGGGTCACTCGAAACATAAGGATAGATCTAGGTCTCATAGCCGAGAACACAGCAGGGAGAGACACAGATCAGGGCGACATAGGTCAGAGAAAAGAAGTAGAAACCACAGTGAAAGTGAAAAACATGGTTCCAAATCTAAAAGGAGATCTAAAGGTGATGGTAAAACAGAGAAACGAGAAAAAGTGTGGGAACCAATGGAAGATGAGGAGGAGGAAGAGTTTGTAGGGAGCAAGGGAAGTGAGAGAGAAGAGAACATCCAAAGTAAGATGTTAGAAATGGCAGGAATGGCTGATGTTGCCAAGGATATAAGGAATGAAGGTGAAAGAGTGTCAGAGAAAGCAAGTTTTTCTGAAGGTTCTGTCAAAGAAAGGTTAGATGTAGCAAAGTCTGCAGGGAATGTTCTGAACCCTAGTCAGGGATCAGTTGAAAGTGACAGCATGTCTGAACAACCAGTTGATGTTAATCCAGTAAATGTGAGTGGAACTAACTGAACATAGAAAATTAAAGTCATAATTTTATTGGAATCTATTTTTTCAGACTTTATTGATTATTGTTTATTGAGCAATTCTATGAGCAGTACAACAGCTTTTTCATTTTTTAAACATTTTTATCTAGCAGGGCCCTCACTACTTTTCTGGGGAAGAGTGGGGGGGGACACCATTGGCATTTTTGTGTTGTTTTGGTCTGAGAGGAAAAATTTACAAACACTGATCTCAGACTACTTTCTGACAAACTTATAATACTGTAGACTCTTCTTATAACAAATGGTATGTTAAATGGATAAATGTGCTGCATTTTATGAACAGATACTAACCAAAAAAAAATACATTTTGAAATAGGTTATCTTTGTTCTTTTATTTGTATACATATTTTTTAGACATCAGTGAAAAAGAAAGAATGGAATGTACAATTTCTATAATCATCTTGGATAAACTTCCATTTGAGGAAACTATGAAAAACTATCCTTTAACCCAAAATTCAATACCGGGAGCCAGCTAGGTGTTCAGTATGATTTCCGGCATGGGTAATATGTGTATTTATACAGGTTTTCAGTATTTTCTTTCCATAGGAAAGATGGGCTTTTAAAGTTAAAAGTTTGGGAAAAGACCAAGTATTGGCCCAGACTTTGCCATTAAAAGGTCACTGTTCCTTGAAATGGAAACTGGATCTGAAATTTACAGGTGCAATTCATATAGTCAAGATAGTGATTAGTTGATGAACAATGTGAGAGATTTAACAACCAGAACTCACATTTGCATTTACTTTTTTTTATGAGGGAAGGAAATTTTAGTGTTAATAGCCTGTATTGGGTTGCAAAAACGAGGGGTTGAGGGCCCTGTCTAGAAGGAAAAATGCAACTGTTGTCATTAGGGTCTTGTACTAAATAATTCATAGAGCTTACTACTTTCAGTAAAATAACATCCCAAGACCTCTTCAGATCATAAACAGTATTTGAGGTATGACACTATATATATAATAATGACAGATGTTCTCTTTGGCAGCTTATTAAGAAAGTACTCGTTAAGTTTTTATATATGTTTTGTCGAAATGTACTTTTATCATATCTATAGGGTGTTAAGGAAGTGAACCCTGAAAATGTAATCATTTTTATGCCCCTCGATCCCCCCATAAAGTTGGGTTGGAGACATATCGTTTTTGTACATTACGTATGTATGTCTGTATGTCACAGTTGTGCTGCATCTCCATAACGGCTGGTTGGATTTCAGTGGAACTTGCTATGATTTATCGGTGCCAAACTAAGTTGAGCGTATCATAGGCATGTTCCAGTTCAGTGATTTTCAATGAAGTTATGTATGTCTGTCTGTCACAAAGTTTGCACTTGTTCACCTTAACAGCTGGTTGGATTTTAATGGAAGTTGCTATGATTTATTGGTACCAAGACTAGTTGAGCATATCATCAGCATTTATGGTTCAGTTATTTTCAGTGAAGTTATTTGCTATGATTTGCCCAAGTTGAATACATTTAGACATAACTCCATAACCGCAGATCAAATTTGAAGAAACTTTGCAGGAATGATTATAAGTAGTGAAGTTATGCATATTTTCATCCGTTTATGCTTGGATGATTTTTTTGGGTAGTTATGGCCCTTGATTTATCCAAGCATATCTCCATACCTGCTGAAATAGATTTTGATGAAACTTCACAGCAATGATCATTAGCAAATGAAATTACGCATACTTCTGGCTTATACTGGTTGGATGATTTTTAGCAAAGTTGTGGCTCTTGTTTTGTCCAAATTTGAATACAGTTTGTTATCTCTCCTTAGCTGCTTGTTGGATTTTTAAGAAACTTACAGTAATTGACATGTAGGGGGAGATACATTTTGTGTATATGTTTTTCTCAAAAACAGTCACTTATTAAAATGTGTCATTCTTCAATGTTCTCATCAACATACCTGTAATTTCTTTAGTAAGTTTCTTCACTATCTTTAACACTTGGTTTAGTCTCCTCCTTGTTTTTTTTGAGAAGATGACATGACAAGTTAGATATGAAATTATATAATTAGTTTTAAAGATTTTTGTGGGCAGTTTTTTCTCCCGTTTCCTTTCTCAGTTTGAAGGGGTTTTTGGACGTGGGCTTGTGACAAAACTTGTGGCAACTTTCTTCACACCCTATAGATATAACGTCCTGCCTTTTTGTTCTGCAGTGAAGCACTTTATAAGACATACTAGTAATTGAAAATTTTTGCTGTAGAAAGAATTGTAAATCATTTATTACAATAACATTTGCAGACTCTTGGACTTTTATAATTACTGGTAAGTCAGTTAGCTCATTAATTTAACAGTACAAAGAATGATTTGGTGGTTCTTCAGGTTTCTGACAGGGCATGTTCTGATTTGCCTTTAATTTACTTGTTGCATGTGCCACTTTGCATTGTCTTCTGTTTAGTAATTTTTTTTCAGTTTTCATTTATACATTTGTATAATGGTAGTATGTTATAACATTTACCATACTAAGTGTGGTGTTTGGCTTGAAGTACATTTCCTGTAGTGAAAAACGAGGTTGTTCTAAATAAGGCAGTAGAAAATTTGCAGGAAAGTTTCTTCAGTGATATTCAAGGTTTCAAAATATCCAGATTAAATTGTTAAAATGACTTTGACAAGAATTTACAATAGTGGTGTTAAAAGGCATAAAGAAGAATAAATCTTCTCGTCAAGATTTTTCTGGTCTAAAAAGAGCACTGTATCTTTCAATAAAATAACAATGCTATAGATTCTTTTGAAGTTTCATCTTTGTATGTATTTTAATTACATGTTCTGTTGTACATGTGTTTCTTTTTTAACCAAAATATATGCAAGATAACCGAAAGAAGTATTGTGTTTTCTTTTCTCCATCAGTGTAAACTGAAGTTTGACCACTTTCAGCCATGTAATAATAATTCCCAGAACAGTTGATAAGTGAAACAACTATAAATTTTTAAATCATATTCCCCGAAGCATTACAGAATGCACTCCATTTTATGAGTTGTTAATCACAAAATGATATGCCCTATAAACTTAGTATGGGGGAGCATATGAGAGTCAGCTTGTTGGTCAGTTGATCCTGTTGGTTGCCATATAGTAATTAAACTTCATGTGTACATGTAAGTAGCTGGTATGGAAATATATCATTGGATTGCATTTGGGATATCTGCATTCAAGGTCACTGTTCATGAAACAAGAGCTGTCTTTAAGACAGCATGCTTAACTATTTGCAGCTTTAATATTAAAGTTGTATGTGAAATACACAGGTAACATTGTGATAAAAAAAACGTCTTAGCTGTGTCACCATGACCTTTGACACCAAAAGCAAGAGGAATCATCCTTGATGTTGGGCAAGTCTAGGTGTAAGGTTTGTTGTAGGTTGATGATAAGGAAAGCAAGTTGATCTGGAAACTGATTGCTTTTGTCTGTGACCTTGACTTTTTACAATTTGACCTCTAGGATCATCCTTGATGAGGTTGAAGTCTGAGTAAATTTTCATACAGGTAGGAGATAAAGCAAGTTATGGTCCACAAACAGTTTCCTTATTTCCAGGTGTTGTGAACTTGACCTTTGATGGTTTGACCTCAAAATCAATAGGGATTGTCCTTGATTGGTTTGAACATAGGTTTAAGTTTTCATGCAGGTAGATAGTTATGAGAGCAATTTATGGTCCGGAAACAATTGTGTCTATGAACAGACCAATGAACAAGCAGGGGGTTTAATAATTGTGGCTGATTTCTAGGATACATGCACAACAGTAGGTTGCATACAAAATTTAATCAAAATTCAAAGTCAAAGAAGGGGTAATGGTTTGCATTAAATTTGGTAAAGAGTTATCTAGCTTGTTTTTTTAATGCCCTGAAGACCTTAGTGATGTGTTTAAACAATTTTCATAGTTGCTTATAAAATAAATTCATCATAGTTAACTAATGCAGATCTGTAGTATTTTTGTTTTTATTTAGCTGGCAAACCTTGACTAAAATTTCTAAGTTTCAAAAGGGCAATAATTTACAAAAAATTCTGCCAAGAGTTATTTTACATGGAGGTCTGATTTCCTCTGACATTTTTGTTAAGTTTCAAGTCAATCCCCATAAATGATTGCTAAGAATATAATATGTTGCATGTAAAACTTTAACCAAGACTGCTAAGTCAAATAAGGACCATAATTTTGGTCAAGAGTTATCTAATTTGTTAATTTAATGCCCCTGAAGACATTAGTGAATTATTAAGTCAGTAAGTATTGCTGGTTAATACAATGGGTGCATTGTAGTAACTTGCACACAAACCTTAACCTAGGTGTGATAGCACCAACACTAGGGTGGGTAGAGTACCTTGACTAATTTCGTATGGTTGAGCTTGACATTAAAACAGTTTCTGATCTATTATTTCACTATGGAATGTTATGAATGTAGCTTGTATGTTTTTTACATTTTGTTTTGAGTTGTCTACAATCAAGGTCACTGTTATTAAAAAACAGTTTCTGATCTAGAATGCAATGAAACTTGGTGTGAACATGTAAATGGCTTGTAAGCAGTCCTGCTTGGGGTTGTGTTCAGGTCATCTTATTGCTTTGTTAATGTGACAAGGCAGAATATATTTTTTTTTTAATCAATTTCAGTGGTAGCTCTTGCTTTGTATATTTTGGGAATGTGTTTAAATATAGACAGAAAATGGTTTCTCTCTCAATACATGCAAAGTTTTGTACATTATATTTCTAAATAACCCCACAAAAGTCTTAAGAGGAAGTCTTCCACAATTTTAGGCTTTGGTTATTATGTGTATTAAAATTATCTAGATAAACAAAAGTGTTTCCTAAGACCACACGAAATAAGTTTCACTTTTATACTGCTTTTTGAAATATTTATCATAATTTTTTAACTACATACAGGAATTTGGTTTGATTATACATTATACAAGAATGATGCATCCCTCTGTTGATAGACTTTGCTCAGTTTTACAAGTTTGTTTCTAGAACTTTTACTGTACATGTTTTTTGTTGTTGTTTTTTTAGAACTTTGACAGTACCAGTTGTTTGTTTCTAGAACTTTGACAGCACCAATTTGTTTCTAGAACTTTTACTGTACACATTTGTTTCTAGAACTTTGACAGCACCAATTTGTTTCTAGAACTTTTACTGTACACATTTGTTTCTAGAACTTTGACAGCACCAATTTGTTTCAAGAAGTTTTACTGTACACATTTGTTTCTAGAACTTTGACATCAAAATTATTTCTAGAACTTTTACTGTTCACATTTGTTTCTAGAACTTTGACATCAAAATTATTTCTAGAACTTTTACTGTTCACATTTGTTTCTAGAACTTTGACAGCACCAATTTGTTTCTAGAACTTTTACTGTACACATTTGTTTCTAGAATTTTGACGTCACAATTATTTCTAGAACTTTTACTGTACACATTTGTTTCTAGAACTTTGACAGCACAATTGTTTCTAGAACTTTTACTATTCACATTTGTTTCTAACACTTTGACAGCACCAATTTGTTTCTAAAACTTTGACAGCACCAATTTGTTTCTTGATTTTTTACTGTACACATATGTTTCTAGAACTTTGACAGCACCAATTTGTTTGTAGATCTTTTACTGTACACATTTGTTTCTAAAACTTTGACAGCACAATTGTTTCTAGAACTTTTAGTGTACACATTTGTTTCTAGAACTTTGACAGCACCAATATGTTTCTAGATTTTTTACTGTACACATTTGTTTCTAGAACTTTGACAGCACAATTGTTTCTAGAACTTTTACTGTACACATTTGTTTATAGAACTTTGGCAGCACCAATTTGTTTGTAGAACTTTTACTCTAACATTTGTTTCTAGAACTTTGACAGCAGCAATTTGTTACAAGAAGTTTTACTGTATATATTTGTTTCTAGAACTTTGACATCAAAATTATTTCTAGAACTTTTACTGTACACATATGTTTCATGAACTTTGACAGCACCAATTTGTTTGTAGATCTTTTACTGTACACATTTGTTTCTAGAACTTTGACAGCACAATTGTTTCTAGAACTTTTACTGTACACATTTGTTTCTAGAACTTTGACAGCACCAATATGTTTCTAGAACTTTTACTGTACACATTTGTTTCTAGAACTTTGACAGCACAATTGTTTCTAGAACTTTTACTGTACACATTTGTTTCTAGAACTTTTACTGTACACATTTGTTTCTAGAACTTTGTGAGCACCAATTTGTTTCTAGAACTTTTACTGTACACATTTGTTTCTAAAACTTTGACAGCACAATTGTTTTTAGAACTTTTACTGTACACATTTGTTTCTAGAACTTTGGCAGCGCCTGTTTGTTTCTAGAACTTTGACAGCATCAATTTGTTTTTAAAACTTGGACAGTAGAAGTTCGTTTCTAGCACTTTCACTGTACACTTTTGTTTCTAGAACTTTGGCAGCACCAATTTGTTTCTAAAACTTGGACAGTAACACTTTGTTTCTAGCACTTTTACTGTACACATTTGTTTCTATAACTTTGACAGCACCATTTTGTTTCTAAAACTTGGACAGTACATTTTTGTTTCTAGCACTTTTACTGTACACTTTTGTTTCTAGAACTTTGACAGGACCAATTTGTTTCTAGAATTTTGACAGCACCAATTTGTTTCTAGAACTTTGACAGCACCAATTTGTTTCTAGAACTTGTACTGTACACATTTGTTTCTAGAACTTTGACAGCACCAATTTGTTTCTAGAACTTTTACTGTACACATTTGTTTCTAGAACTTTGACAGCACCAATTTGTTTCAAGAAGTTTTACTGTACACATTTGTTTCTAGAACTTTGACATCAAAATTATTTCTAGAACTTTTACTGTTCACATTTGTTTCTAGAACTTTGACAGCACCAATTTGTTTCTAGAACTTTTACTGTACACATTTGTTTCTAGAATTTTGACGTCACAATTATTTCTAGAACTTTTACTGTACACATTTGTTTCTAGAACTTTTACTATTCACATTTGTTTCTAACACTTTGACAGCACCAATTTGTTTCTAGAACTTTGACAGCACCAATTTGTTTCTTGATCTTTTACTGTACACATATGTTTCTAGAACTTTGACAGCACCAATTTGTTTGTAGATCTTTTACTATACACATTTGTTTCTAAAACTTTGACAGCACAATTGTTTCTAGAACTTTTAGTGTACACATTTGTTTCTAGAACTTTGACAGCACCAATATGTTTCTAGAACTTTTACTGTACACATTTGTTTCTAGAACTTTGACAGCACAATTGTTTCTAGAACTTTTACTGTACACATTTGTTTATAGAACTTTGGCAGCACCAATTTGTTTGTAGAACTTTTACTGTACACATTTTTTTCTAGAACTTTGACAGCACCAATTCGTTTGTAGAATTTTAACAGTACTGGTTAAGGATACAGTTACAAAGATCTACTTCTGTTCCGTATTCACTAATGAAAAACTGAAAGCCTAAACAACATTCGCTAGAAACACTTTAATTTCCTTATAAAACAATTACATTAAGTACTTATACATGTATACAAAGCAATCTATATATAACACGTGAACAACATTCCTGGAAAACAGTAAAGCTATTAACAAAATACAAAAGGAACAACTATAAATCAAGAATGCTTCCATGGCTATAAAAAGGGACTTATATTCTACAAATATCATCCATTTTAAGATTTTATTACTGGGGGAAAAATGTGATATCTACCAATATTTGCACTGAAGGCACAAGTTGATCAAAATCTAATTCTAGATGTAGTTAGTACTAGTTACTAAAAGTATGTGAATAGCAGAAGTATTTTCTAACATAAAGAAAATGTATAAAAATGGAAGCAGAAGAGTATTTGTAAATATTTGAATCTATAGATAAAATTACACTGAAGATGAGAGAAACTAGCACTGCTAAAGCAAAGTAAAAATAATCTTTTGAAAATAATACAACTATTCTATATAGTGAGGTAGGATAAATTTGTAAGTACAACACACGGATATAACCCAATTTATTTAAGTCAAATGCTTAAATAAGACCAAAATCATTATTTCAGTTGCATAGGTTTTATCTTCTTGAAAAAATAAAGCAGAAATTATAAAAATATAATCTTGATATCAGCTAAGTTTTTAGTGACATATGAAACTCTATAATGACTGGAATCACCAAATCAAGACCTGTTACTTGAGGTGTAAGAAAAAATCATTTACATAATGACTTACAAGTATTGCATATCATAATGAGTTATAATAACTGCATTTTTATTGACTGAGACATAGTCATGTAATAAAATAACTATTTTTATTGTCTGAGACATTGTCATATGATTCTTGACAAAGTGTAACCATCAGTTGACATATAGCATCCTCTTTTCCCAACCAATGAATTTTAATCACACCGTAAAGAGGCAGACAACAGCTATTTGCAAAAGGAAACAGTGTGTGACTGATTTAATAAAAACAATTGATACCTATAAGATTCAGTCAATATAAGAATTTATTGACCTTGTAAAGGGATATCCGCCTTGAGCTGCCCACTTGGAAGATATTACATTATAATTTGATAAAAGAGAAATAATTGATTATTTTTTAGCTGAAATACTAAGTGAGTGCTCTGCTATGATCTTTTCTTGTCAGAAACAATCTGCCTAAGTTTATTACTTACCAGGTTTAATCTCTTTGTTGGTAAAACTGACAAAAATAAATTGTCAATAATGTTTTCACTTTAAAGGCTTTTCGTTACAATAGTAACATTGAAATATATTGTACTGACATTAATACCATGAAATAAATCCATTCTGGATTCACTAATTAATTCTAGATTTTAAATATCAAAGCACTGAAAAGTTCTTAACATTGACTGATTAGACCAATTACAACAAATGCAGAAAAAAAAACACAGGCTTAGGTTGAGGAGTTACTTCCAAAAGGAAATATAAGCCATCTTATCAAATACACATTAGAAAAAACATAAATAAAACTCTGGTTGCAATCAAACAAAAAAAGTAAGTAAAATTATTGGATCACCATTTTGACTGTTGTTAAACAGTTATTCCTTATTAAGCCATTAAGACAAATTTAAGTGTTCATAAAAGCAAGAAATTTGTCTCCAAAATCTTCGGACAAATAACATTTAGACAGGTATAAGCACTAGTAAAAAAAGACATTAACATACTATATAACAGATCTTTATGTGCACGTTCAAGTTACTCAAAACTATTAAAAGAAACAGCATATAAAGACTATATTTTATATCTATATAAAAAATACATAGTAACTAATTCACCCACTTCCAATATAAATCAGTTGATAATCATGTTGAAATGATTATTGCACTTGTTTGAGAGGAAATGTTGAATGTAACAACACTACAAAAGTGGAATAATTGGTAAGCCAGAGGTGATGTTATCACAGATAAGAGTGTATCTAGTACCGATTAAAACTCTCCTACAGTTTGATCACAACTTTCAGCATACAGACACACTAAGGATTGTCACAAGCAGCAAAAATCACACTTAACTCTAGTCTCGAAACTTCTAATGCAATACTGAATCTCTTAGTCACTTTTAAAAATCTTTTATGCAGAACTGCGAATTGAAAACAAAAATACATCTAGCATTTTCATTACGAAACTTTACAGTACTTGCCAGCAAGAAATTGCAAACAAAAAAATCTGTCATAACTTTTCTTTAACCCACTTGTTTTCAAATTGAAAAACAAGAAGTCATTAAGAAAAGATGTTGCATTAATTGTTTGCATAGAAAACTTAAAAATAAAGCCATATGTACATGTCCTTATATATTTCAGACAAAGGTCCTGGACTAAACTGATGCTATCACAACTCTTCAACACATTAACAGTACTATGTAAACTTCCTTTTCTTAATGTACATGTATTTTAAAAAGCAAAAGCAGACATTTCTCAAACCTGATGACCTAATTCCAGACAAGCATAAGTATAGTTGTGAATGCCTCAATGATTTTCTTTTTAACCACATTAGACAGCTTTCCAAGTGTTACATATTCATGAATTAATCAGTTTAAAAGTGAACTGAAATAATTGGAGAGAAAAATGTGATTTCTGATTACTGTGATGCACTTCACTGCAGATTATGATGCAAAAATAAAATGATAATAAATTATCCTTTACAACAAAATAAACACCATCATATGAAAAAGGGCACTCTAAATCAGCTACAATACATTACAGTGTAAGTTATGGAAACAAAAAATCCAAATTTAGGCTATTTCTTTAACAGCTTAGAGTTATTGCTACAGGCAGAATGACATACTGCAGCTTAGAGTTATTGCTACAGGCAGAATAATATAACTACAAGCTTTTTCATTAACTTTAATGTATTTGCTATCTTTTGAAACATGCAACTTTTCCAAAAATCTGAGTCATTCCACACCAAAAAATATGAGAGTGCCTTCTTCGGGGGATGTTAGTCAGAAACAAATAATTAGTCCAAATACAACATATTTCTGTGTTACAAACAAATAGATGAAGAAATATACTGACAATACTTAGTCCTGTAAAATCAGTAATTTCTTCAAGGCACACAATTTTACTGAGTTAAAAAAGTTGTCACCGAGGCAAGATATTAAAGAATTTTAGAAATCATATTACATTATTTTATTATTATAACAAGTTTGAAAATTCAATGAAACAAGTATTCAAATAAAAAAAAATCTCTTTATCACAGAATTTACAAATAAAGCAATAATAACACCATTACAAACAAGAGCTGTCAGTGGAGACAGCATGCTAGACTATTTAAATACTGGATAGTTAAGAAAAGGATAACTATTAAAAAATCAGTTTAATTCAAGACCTGTAGATAAATAGACAAGAATCTTCTCCATGGTAGACGAAATATCATATATTTAGAATTTTATCATTGACATTCATAAGAAAACTGCAGAACATAATCTATATTTATGTGTGTGATATATTTGAAGTATGAGTCAATCCCTCAAGAAATAAAGAAGTTGTAGTGAAATATTGAAATTTTTAAGGAAAATTCTAAATTTAAAGGGGAGATAATTCTGGAAATATGGGTGCTAGAATTATGAACCTTACAACATATGAAGTGGGTGATGATAAGGAACATATATTTGAAGTTTGAAGTAAATCCCTAACGAAATTAAGAAGTTATAGTAAAAATGTTTTACTGTACAAAACTTTAATCAGAAATCTGGATGCGGATGCAGACACCAACACCAGTGTGAGCAGGACAGCTCTTCATATACTTTGTATAGTCAAGCTAAAAATTATGATTGTTACAGATATTTCATTACATGTATTGCAAGCATTAATGCCTTATCTAATTTCAACATCTACTTATTGCCAGTAATTTGTACCACATGGCCATCCAAATAATACCTGGATCCCAAAATCGTATGTTTTCTTCACCATATGCATGCTTTTTTCATAAATAACCAACAGAAATGTCCACACTGGTGAAGTGAGAGCTGTCAGATTTCTTAGCTGCTATTTTTAGAAACTTTAATATATTTCACACTTTCTTTTTAATCTGTAATCTTGCTTCTAAATATTTGTTTTGCACAAACATGAATGAATTCGATATAGAATAAAAAGATTACTTAATATTGTTCTGTACATCGAGAAATAAACTTGGAGTTGAAAAATCTGCATTTGACTCAACAAAGCCTCTTGACCAATATGACTTCACCAGGTATGTACTCATTCATATATATTTACACATTGTACAGAGAAACATTAAATGACCTATATGTATCAATGAATGCATATAATAGCAAAGCACCATAATATTCTAAGAATACAATACCTGTGTGTAGCAGGTAACATAAAGAATCAAAGCTTGCTTATCTGATCAAATCATACAAATATATATATATATTCCAAGTACACCTAAAAAAGTGAAAATATCAGCTAACAATATCAAGCAAATTACAGATACAATATTTGATTTTAAAATCTATCAGTAAGGAAAAACATTCCAACAATGTCAAAAAATATAATGCATCTATTAAGTACCTCTAAGTTTTTGATACATGAGCTGTTGTGTTGATAATTTTCTTTAAAAAGAGTAAATTTTCAGGCATTTCCATGACTGCTATACTATAAGGCAGAACATAAACTTCAACAGAACATTCTGGATAAAAACTGCAACATTAAACTGCCAATAGTAATGGGCCTTGTTATATCAAACCTGATACTGGAAGGCATAATAGATTATTCGATACCATTTTCTTTAAGTGTGACTCTCAACACTTTTTAAGCAGTTTAAAAGATGGCAATTTACAAATGTTAATAAATAATTGAGTCTCTTAGCCTTCACTAGAAAAGCTGATGACTTATAAATAACTGTTTACAAACAAATTCTTGTAAGACAACACGAAGCATAACCATTCAGCGGTATTTCAGAATTTTCAGTTTTCAATCCCAATTCCCAAAAATCAGGAAACTTCTTTTTCAGTTTTCTGCAAACTTCCAGCAGAAAAAAACATATAGATCTAAAATCAAAGATTAAGTCAACAATAACTGAGATACTTCAAAATGCAGCAAGAAATTCTTATCAGACATTGAGAATGTGGTATGGCTACTTAAGTCAAAAACTACAAACTTATCAAAATGCATGTCTATATAACTAAGATATCCTGTACTTACTTCCAAAATATAACATGCATTGATGAGTGTGCATAATCTTGAAAAGCAACAGAAGTTGTATTTATTAAGTAATGACTTCGGAAAATATAAGCATGAGTATTCCAGAGTTGTTTTTTTTTGATGTGTTAATATATCTTGCTACAGGTAAATCTGAAATATTTCATAATTTTGTATCTAAGCATCATAAAAAGCTATCATGTTCAAAATTTAGAAACACCAAATTGTAAAGCATACAGCTCTAAAGGAGTATAAAGGGACAGGCACTTGTTTGATAAATAACAACTTATTGGAAATGAACAATTGTAGAAACCGCTCTCAGCATAGTGTAAGTTTAAGCTGAATCACAAAAATTGAAGAAAACCTGAAGACAATTCATTTCTTCACATGCAGCACAACTACCCTGCCACAAAGCTCCTCCTCAATTCCTTTCACTGGAAACACATAGTTGTCTCCATCTTGTAACCTCTCTGGGTCAATCTCTATCAAATTACAACAACTTTCTACCAAAGTTTTTGCATTCCAAATGCCAGTATGTTTGCTTTTTCCTTGTTTAGCATACACTAAAATATATGAGGCAGCCTCTAGAGGATTTCGGTATGAACCTGCTTTAATAACTTTATCATGAGTCAGATTTCCAACATCATGGGTCAGTTTCGTACTTTCAACCGCTGGATGATGTACTGGCTCTGCTGGAAGTGTCCGTGCAGATATTGCTCTGCTGGATATAGCTGCCTGAGGTCTACTTGGAACATTTGCTGACAATGCCCGTGGTGTGACATTGGGCTCTGCTGGAAGAACCCTGTGTGTTGTGGCATGTAATGGGGCTACAGAACAATGATATAGATTGGAAAACTCAGAGTCTTTCTTTAAATTTCCTTGTGGGAATCTATTTAGCACTGTTTCATCAGGTAAAGCTGCAAAGAACCCTGGAAAAATCGAGTAAAGCGTTACTTTTGGATGATTTTGTATGTGCTTCTAAATTTTGATGGCAAAAATATATCTACTCTTGAAGTAACAAGTTAATAAATAGGACAAAAAGCACAAAAGTTTAATTTTGCACATAAAATGAAAAATAAACTGACAAGACAAAAAAATCAACTACAGATATAAAACTGAGTTGAAAGAAATAAACAATATAAATATTAAACTAAAATTATGAATATGAAATAAGATTCCTACCTGTGACTAGAGCCCAGTGGGCCTTGTGACCCTTCTTCAAAACTGGCACATAATTTTTATCAGGATCATATGGAACAAGAAGTATGTCTCCCCTTGCAAGACAGTTGAGGAACTCCCACTTGCCACCAACGTCCCGTATGTCTAGAACACTTGTTTTACAACCATAGGCCTCTCCTGATATCCTCTCTAAAAATAATGCTGAAACAAACAGTTTTGTATGAGCCATTTATATTTAGAAAGTACACAGCTTTGTTTAACTACCATCATTATATCACTATTGTTGACATTACCATGCACAATTTGATCTTTATGCACAGTGATATTAACCATTATCCTGCTCGAATTTTTAAAATGGAATTGTTCAGCTTGGCAGGCTGTTCATGGTTTGCAATGGTCACAAAGTTAAAAACAGCTGTCACCAGCAGGGTTAAGGTTGGCAATATTATGAGATTGTGAGGAAAACAAGACACAATATTTTTTACTGAAGTTAAATCCCAACATGTATGTTATACACGCAGATATCAAGAGTTTTCCAGTAATCAGTCTCCTTCAAGTAAAATAAAGCTAAAACATTAATTACACAAAATGAAAGCCTGACATAGTTCTAACTTTTACAATGAAAATAATTTTCAACTGTAAATAATTTACCTGAAAATATTTCACCCTGTTTAGTGTATCCCTGACTTTTACTGGCCTCTGATAATTGCTCAACAGTGACGTCTTTGTGTAAAATGGAATCTGCCATGGCTACGGCTACCAAACCACATCTTAGAAAATAACAAAGAGAACTCTTTTACTATTCATGTTTAAGTTCTTTAAACAACCCTAAGCCAATTAATGAAAATCAAGAATCAAGATCTCAGGCAATGCCGTCTGCAGTAAATCAAGAAAATTATCATAAACCTCTCTTTGTATGGCACCAAGTTAGTCTTGTAAACCTCCTGGAAACAGTTTGTCAAGTTAGAAAGTATTTTTAATGAAGACTAATAACTATAGATAACATAAATAGTTCCTGTAATATAGAAAGTACACATTAGTTTCTCTACATAAAGCAAATTTTAGATCATGTTTATAATTTTATATATTAACATTTTCTTTTCTTTATTTTTCAGTGTAATGTATAAATGTAAATATGTGACTTACTGAGGTCCTGATTGTATGATAGGTTCTACTTTTCTCTGATATGATACACACACATAATTCTCTAAACTGTCCCTGGAAATAATATAAGCTCTACAGAAGGGGAATGGAAAACACTGATGGTAAGTACACGTATGGTACACTTACCTATTCATGAAAACTTCTTTCTATTAAACACAAGATAAAGATAGTCTTAAGGTCCAGCAGAAATTTATGGTTATTTTTGAAAACTTTAGAATTTTAAGTGGTATAATGAAATACATGTGTTCTTGTTTACGGACTGAAAACAACTACAATTAATCATTATGATACATGTATATGGACTTGAATGAATCACTTACGGTATAGCACTACAAGCATAACTGTATGCTCTCTTGCCATCGTCCTCAGGATCATTATTATAATTCAGATATCCTACATCTGTCTGTATACCATTTGTGTTTGAGCTGACAGCAGATCTTGAAAATGGTGGTGGGGGTGGGAGAGGGGCTACTGGGGGTGGGGTAAACAGTGGAGGTGTGTTCACTGACTCATCGTCTAAATCGTCTGACAAGGATGACATCTTTGCTGCAATAATACAGATTTAGGTAGTCCTTCAACAATCTTATGGTTGTATTCTACTTGCTACATTCAGTGTAACTGTTGAGAAACAATCTAACTGACTGTTGTCAAACTAATTTTACAAGATCTATGGAAATACTGAGCAAAGTTTCCTCTAATTATTCAGCACACCCTGTTGGAAATTTCTGAAAGTACATACAGTAAAATTTAAAGCTTTTTGCCATGAAGATTGTACTATTCACAAAGTTATTCTTTAAAACCATTTAAGGTTATTTTATGAAATTTAAGGTTATTTGATTAAGTCTTAAGCCTCCAGCTTATAACTTTTGTCTAAAACTGAAAGATGCAATGCATCAGAAAAATATCATCCATATGTGGACTTGTACCTGAGCCTGCTGGGTCATGAGAAATAAAAATTACCTGATGTAGATATGAGAGGTTGAATTTAAATATGAAGAAACTGAATTAGGTGTGCATTCAACCATACCCCTAAGTAATGTAAATGTTGCCTCCCTTAATATTCAATAGTGTGAATTGTAAAAAATAATCCGATCCAAACGTAACTAACTTTAGTCTATCTGAGCACAGGAGTCTTGAAACCATAGTTTTTGTCATTCAAGAGTTGAAACTGTACACTTACTTTCTTTTCTGTATATTTATACCAGAAACTGTGAAAAAAGGATAATAATCAGGAAGAATGTAATTTTCAAATAATTTCAAAAAATATAGGGTATCTCTCCTACATGTAATGCAAACATAGGTTTTACGGTCTGAGATTCATCAGACAGAATGTCAAAACACATAAAAGACAGCTCAAAGAAACAGCATACAAAACATATCTATGACTCCAGGCTGAATACTGTTCAAACATATGGCACACATGGCAGAAATACCTCAATCACAGAACAGAAATGGTTTAAAGGTCAGGGACAAGGTATATTCAAAAGGACTACCAATACACAAGCAGCATAGCAAACATGATAAAGGAATTAAAATGGTCAACACTTCAGCAAGGCAAAACCAAGCAAGCCTGGTCATGCTAAACAAATTAAAAATAAACAGGTCAATGCAGATCACCATCACTTCACACAAATGACAAAAAATTCCTTATCCCAGAGTCAAAAACACAACATCACATAAACCCATTCTTCCCACAGGCTATACAACTATGTAACGAATTACCGACTGAAGTCAAGGCTACCCCCAACTGTATCAGCTTTCATCGGTGGATTAATTAAGTTTTATGGATTTTAAATGTTCACATAAAAGTTTAAGTAAGATCTTTAGTAAAAATCTCATTTACTCTGTTTTTATCATTGATGATTTTTTAATGATCCTGACATGTGTATGCCTAGTATAGTCAGTACTGACTTTTGGCAGAAGTTGAAGCTGAAGTTTACTTTAATAGATCTATGTCCTTTTCCAAGTGTATGAGTTCCTAAAAATATCGAGATGTATGCTACATTGAATATGAGCACAAACTTAGAAGAGTTGAAAGAAATATGGTTTATTACTTTTACAACAAAAAGAATGGTGCTACATAACATTCACCAGTTCTTTAATTATTCTTAGTCGTCATTCCATGCTCACACAGGCACGAAACATAGCACTGAACTGCTTTTTGGGACTTCAATTTGTTTATCTTGACTTCTCCATTGGAATTGACACCTTCTTCGTAGAGAGTTTTCAAGGGAATTAATTTGACATTGAGCAAATATATAAAAAATCAAATCTTACAGTTCGCAGTGAATATATGAACAATTTGTTGATTCTGTCATTAAACTTTCACCAAAAAACTAACTATTTTCACGTATTCCACTTTCTCCTGTATGAGATTTAATTCAACTGGTAAACTGTAGACGATAACGATAAAATACTTAACAATTCAAGAGTTTATATTATACTATGCCCAATATGTCAGCGCCCATGCGAAGAACTTTGTTGTTATTGAAAATATATGAAGATTTTCCTGTTTAAAGTGAATGAAAGCAACACTAGAATTGATTTACAGTGTTTTTGAACGACCATGATTTTTATGTTTATTCTTAAAAGACTGTCACCGAGATTAACTGAGTCTAGTCGCCGTTTCTTCTTCAGTGGGAAGAAGTCTGGGTCAAAGAATGGGTCAAAGAAAAGCAAAAAATTCAGTGCTACTCTAAACTTACCAAAAACAGAATTTCCGCTTTCTATGCGAGATTCATCTGTTCGTGAAAAAGACATACAAAATGTAAGTTACAATTTCTTATACTGGTGTATTAGAAGCAATTCATAAATCCAATTTGTGCATTTGTTAAAACATAGCCCAATTTATTATGCTTAAAATGCTGAACCCCTTCTATAGATCTGATATCTTTTAGTTGGTCAACCTTTAAGCCTTATGCCAGATGAAAGTGAGACACAGAAGGTGAACAACTAAAAAATGTCAATCTGTAAAATGGATTCACCTTCAGAGGCGAAATAGTGAGACAAGTTCAAACACTAACACTCTACTAAATACAGATTATAGATTGTTTAAATTCTGGCATTTTTATTACTACTGACTTGATATGGAAAAGACCAGATCAGTTCTACTCTACATTTATGTTATTTTCCCTAACAACAGATATTTTAAGAGTGAATGTTGATATTAACAAGATTAATCATACCAACAAAAGATTGTATTTGGTAAGTTCTTAATTGTTTCAGACTTTTGAATGCTTGAGCTGGTGTAGTTGAAATATTCTAACATACATAGAATTCTAATAGTTTGTTTTAGGCAGAATGCATTCACATTGGAAATCACTAGGATGTTGAAATCCCACAAAACTATTAATTGATTTTTCAATACACACGTCATTGATGTAACCACGAAAAATCCACATGTCATATTATACCTCTGCCACATTGAGTATGTAGATTTCTACCATCAGACTTTGTTTAAACCAGAAGAAAAAAAAATATTTTGCAATATTTTTATTATATTTTTATTTTTATTTCATGAAATTTAATTTATTAATTATAAACTAATTGTTGTGTAAAAAACGAGCAAAAAATCATGTTGCAATAGATATTCATTATTTGGTCTCAAATGTTTGACACAAGTGGAGGTATTGCCAAC
Organism: Cyclina sinensis; assembly: GCA_012932295.1. NCBI lineage: Eukaryota > Metazoa > Mollusca > Bivalvia > Venerida > Veneridae > Cyclina > Cyclina sinensis. The sequence goes on from JAAONU010000011.1 coordinate 4,130,448, forward strand.
ACAAAATTAACTCATATTTTCTAAGATTACATCAAATAAGTTTGACTAGCTTTGGTTGAGATATTGCCGTTTGCAAAATTAGCCTTATTTTGCTCCAATATAGTGTTAAATAGGTTTTGCTTTTCTAAAATTTCTATTCTTAGAACATCAGGTCTGATGTTAGAAATATTTGATAAGTTGATACTGGGGTAGATAAAACCTCAAAATGAAAAGTGACACAGATGTTTTTTTTCTTCAGTTGCAGAATTTTTGTAGTTTCTTAGTAGTATTTAAGGTAGTTAATGTTCAATGTTGATATCTAAAGATGATAGGACACAATGTACCCATGTCTTTCAGATATGTGGATTTCAAGGGATCTATAAATGGCAGAGAGAGAACAACACAGGAGAAGAATTTATATTACATGATGGTCCTCCTTATGCCAATGGAAAAACTCATGTTGGCCATGCTATAAACAAGGTAAGGCTCGGAATGCCATACCAAGAGTGCAACTGCCATCAGGTGAAATAAGTCCATAAATGATAAGTCTGTTGCTGTAATGTTTTTATTCAGATTTCATAAAAGCAGTTTTATTTGAGTATTTACATCATATAAAATTATGCAGATTTCTCCCATGTTATAGAGTCATTTAGGTTCCTAAAATTAAAAAGCCTCTTCAGGTAAATGCAAAGAAAAGTATATCTTTATTGTCACCAGTACAAATTTTAAGAAAAGAGTACAGTTGAATTGGCAGATTGATGACAGTAAACAAAATTCTAAATCAGATACTAAAAGACATCATATGCCGGTACCACATTCTAAGAGGGAGACGTGTTCACTACGTACCTGGCTGGGACTGCCATGGGTTACCAATAGAACTGAAGGCATTAAAGGATAAAACACACCTGAAGCTTACACCACTCCAAATAAGGGATTTAGGTAATATGTTGAACCTAACTTAACAACATAATGTGTAGATTTCAGTTTTGACAGCTACTACCTAAAATAGACTCTCGATGAGTAAAGTGTAAAGCCAGTCAAACATTCCAAAGAGATAATTAGAGCAATTAAATAGTGTATTACTTTTCTTGTCCTTTATCACATGGTGGTCTTTACTCTAGAATATTTTCTATATTAAGTCCTACTAAAATGTAAAGACCTGATTGTTTAAAAGAAAAATGTTTTACTTACAGATAGATTTAAGAATATTGCTAAGTTTTGAAATAACGTAAACTTTGTTTAAAAAGTTAGCTTAAGGGTAACCATAAGTCAGTTGTGTAACTGGTTTAAGAGTTTTTGTGTAAGTTTGCTATAGTTTCCATATTAAGCCTCAGGCTATCTACTGTTCCAACTTTTTTAAGTGAGCAGAGAACCAAGCCAATAAATATGTGTTCATTTATTAGTACATAATTGAATATTTTACTTGTAAACAAATTAACACATACAAACACATTTAAAAGATATTTTGATAGCTGGTCTTTTAATTACAACGGTACTGTGTATTATTATGTTTTGTTTTGTTGTTTGAATTGAAAGATTTTTCAAAGATTTTGTCTAATAAATGAATTGAAAAAAAAGAAGCCTCACACTTACTGACATCTGAACATTTCACCAAACCAAATAAATATTGTAATACAAATATTTTCAGCTCGACAGTTTGCTTTAGAAGCTATAAAGTCTCAGATGGAAAGTTTCAAGCGTTGGGGTGTTGTTGGGGATTGGGACAATCCATATTATACATTTGACCCTCAGTATGAGGTTAAACAGCTGGATGTCTTCCTGGACATGTATGAAAAGGTAATTTTATTGTGCTTGTGTAACTGTTCTAAGGTTTCTATTTAGCAGGGAAGTATCCTTTCTTTTCTTTTTCAGTCTGTTAATGAGATTTATCAGTAAAAGTTTTGGAAATGTTTTTCTTATATTTATTGATCTCAAAGTACTGAAAGTGAACCTGGTGTCCTCCATTTTGAAATGTATCTCTTATATTATTGATCTCAAAGTACTGAAAGTGAACCTCTTGTCCTCCATTTAGAAATGTATCTCTTATATTATTGATCTCAAAGTACTGAAAGTGAACCTCTTGTCCTCCATTTAGAAATGTATTTCTTATATTTGTTGATCTCAAAGTACTGATAGTGAAACTCATGTCCTCCATTTAGAAATGTATTTCTTATATTTGTTGATCTCAAAGTACTGATAGTGAAACTCGTGTCCTCCATTTAGAAATGTATCTCTAATATTATTGATCTCAAAGTACTGATAGTGAAACTCATGTCCTCCATTTAGAAATGTATCTCTTATATTTGTTGATCTCAAAGTACTGATAGTGAAACTCATGTCCTCCATTTAGAAATATATTTCTTCTATTATTGATCTCAAAGTACTGATAGTGAAACTCATGTCCTCCATTTAGAAATGTATTTCTTACATTTGTTGATCTCAAAGTACTGATAATGACACTCATGTCCTCCATTTAGAAATGTATTTCTTACATTTGTTGATCTCAAAGTACTGATAGTGACACTCATGTCCTCCATTTAGAAATGTATTTCTTATATTATTGATCTCAAAGTACTGATAGTGAAACTCATGTCCTCCATTTAGAAATGTATTTCTTATATTATTGATCTCAAAGTACTGATAGTGAAACTCATGTCCTCCATTTAGAAATGTATTTATTACATTTGTTGATCTCAAAGTACTGATAGTGAAACTCATGTCCTCCATTTAGAAATGTATTTATTACATTTGTTGATCTCAAAGTACTGATAGTGACACTCATGTCCTCCATTTAGAAATGTATTTATTACATTTGTTGATCTCAAAGTACTGATAGTGACACTCATGTCCTCCATTTAGAAATGTATTTATTACATTTGTTGATCTCAAAGTACTGATAGTGACACTCATGTCCTCCATTTAGAAATGTATTTATTACATTTGTTGATCTCAAAGTACTGATAGTGATACTCATGTCCTCCATGTTTTGATATATTTTATTTTATTGATACAAATGAGAACGGTCAGATAAGATATATTCTGCATCTTAAAGATGTCACACTTTTGAAATATTGAGTTCGTTTACAATATTTTCAGGGCTATATTTACCAAGATGTGATGCCTGTGTACTGGTCACCTTCATCGAGGTAAAAAATATTTTTTTGTTTAAAAGATCACTTCTTTTCTCAAGAAATAATTCCAGCCTTATCAAATATGTCCTATCAAAAGCTAGTTTGAACAAAGATTCCAAATACATTTGTACAGGAAACAAGTTTCTAATTAAGCTGTTTTACAACCTTTTATGATCATTTTTGCAGCTCTTATGAAGTTGTATGAAGAATAAAAAAATGAAAAAATTTAGTTTCTGCATTATTTCTATAACTAATATTAATTTTTCCCTTTTGCAATACTTAGTGATTAAGTAATACTTTTTTGTACTTAATCTTTTTGTTATATTTCATGGTATAGGACTGCCTTAGCAGAGTCTGAGTTAGAGTATAAAGCTGACCATGTGAGCACCTCAGTCTATGTAAAGTTTCCTGTCACAGAGAAATCTACACAGATACAAGAGTTAATTAGTAAGTCAACCATTATTGGATCCTATTACATTACACTAACAAGAATTTCTTGAAAATTGTAATGTAGAGTTAATTCTAATAGATACATGATTTTTATGTTATAATTATGTTTCTTTCCTGAACTGGTGCCAAATGTTTTAGAGGTGATACAATCAACGTATCACTAAGTCAGATCAGTTTCCATGCAAAAAGGTTTCAATTCCCTGAAAGCGTTGAGTTTTTTTAAACAAACTTCTTTTTGCTATTAGATGCCGGTATAATGAAACAAAATTAAATACATTTTATCTTTCAGAATTGTTAATTTTTCAGAGCATGGCTAGTCAAGTTTTTTTTTCTCCATGGTTTGATGTGATTAAGTTGTTATACACAGATAAATGTATAAGTTACAAGTTTGGATGTATGTGTTATGTACAGATCAGTGGTACATATATATGCCAGGTTAAGGAGAAGGAACTCTAAAGCAGTGTATGGAAAGAGTAGTGATATTTTCTTTCCATAACTGATTACACTGTTTGATCAGTACTAAAATGTAGAAGCTTTCTACTGTGTTATAAACAGAATATAATATTAATCATTATTGTTTTAATCATAGGGTACAAATCTTCCAAGTTGGCTGTGTGTTTGCTAATCTCGAGCATGATCAGCTGAACACACAACCAGTGAGAAAGATCTTGACTTGCAGATTAACACAGTATTACAGGTTTCCTTTCATTATTTACATATTTAATTTTCCTGCAATACAAGAAGATACATACCTGTCACTTTATATGCCATATCCAGTTATGATGTTGTGAATAATACATTGAACAGGTAGGAAACACATAAGATATATGTATGCAGCTGTGATGTTGGACTTTACAGGACAGACAGATAAAATACATATGATTTCCTTGAATATGGAACTAGAAATCTGAAGAACCATATGAATGGCATATTTTCTCTAGTATTTCATTAAAAATATTACTAGATATGTAATAAATTATTTGATGTAAAAACATATATTTCAGATAATTCCAGTAAGTTATATGCTGTGATATGGACAACAACACCATGGACTATTCCTGCCAACCAGGCAGTGTGCTATGGTGACAACATAAGGTACTTACAGTCACTGATATGGGGATATTCTTTTCTTAAAAATAAAACTATTCATTAAGAGATATAAGGTTTGTATTTTTGTCAACTGTATAAAAATAATTTATGTACAGTAAAATTAAAGTTTCAATGACCATAACTGTCAGCTCGCCTAAGTAAATGTTTATGACAGAGTTAATAAGTTATCTCAAACTGAGATGAATTAAATATCAAAAAGCTGTAGTAATTTAACTAATGTCAGATACCTATGATTGATTCTCCATCCCCATACTCTCAACAGATCTATAACACTGGAGTTTATGGAATGCAGTAGACTAGGAGTGTCTGACATTGTAATTAAAGTTATCATTAGATCTATTTACACTGAAAACACACATTATATCTGCAATATATTTTAGATAAATTTGACTGTTTTCCTGGTGTTTTAACCAGTACATGTGGTGAAAGAATGCTCTGATAAAGTTACAGTCAAGTCTCATTAGCTTAAAACTTGTATGATGAAGTCTGTGAGACTGACTCCATGAGCTATTATATTACACCGGAAAATTTGTTTTGTCTTTTATCCTACTTTTTATATCTTGCATCTGTAGTTATGATCTGCTGGAGGATGAAATGTCTCAGGATATTTTCATGTGTGAGGAAAGTTTTACTGACACAATGGCTAAGATTGTTGGAAAACCGTTACACTGTATTGGCTCAGTTTTAGGTATGTTTGAGATATTCTACAGTTCTGTACACAGCTTGCTTTCAGTATCTAAAATGGAAACTATATTTTATTTATCACATTGAAAGAATAAAAAAAGTTTTATAAATCACTGTCTGTGTAAAAATGTGTACCTTATTCATACGAAAATGTTCCAAAAATAATGCTTGGAAAGAAGAGTAAACTTTTGTCTATAAATTATATTTTTGATTATTCCCTCTTCAGAGGAGCAAGATCATGTTGTTTTGCCTATAAGTGCATTGTATATTCCATTGTTGCACTAAATAAAAGGGGTTGGTGAAACAACTGTTGAATTTCCTTTTTATCTTATATGTTGTTAACTTGTTACAACAGTTTTGCACTGACCTCTAAAAATGTTTTCTAGTGTATTACCAGAGAACATAAATGCTTACATACCTATGATACCTTGACAAGTAGATTGGTCATTATCAAAACTATTGCCAGTCAATTACTGCAGGAAAGATGTACATAAGACCCTCTTTTTAATAGACAGAAATGATAAGAGGACGACCCTTTTGATTTTGAGGTCATTTTGTCAAAAATCAGGGTTTTAAAATCTAAGAACAAATGGACCTAGGATGCTTCTCTTCTTTTAAAGGTCAATGGAAACAGTTCAGTGCAACCTAATATGAGATAAATAACCCCAAAACAACTAAATGTTGGATCATCACACATGATTGTAAGAATGACATGATGAGATTATGTTCTCTGTTAATATTCAGGTCACTGTGGCAAAGTGCTGTGACATTTTCTTTTTAAATGGTGTATAATTTGATAGCAAGGTTAATTATGTATTGAAAATGTCCTCTAATGATATTTGGTCAGTATATCAAAGGTTAAGTTTATCATGACCTTCTCTTCAAATTAATTGAGAATGGTTGGACATATATGCACAGCAGATTTACATATCAAACAGGGCATACTTGTTAATCTAACATTTGTTTTAGGAAAAAATAATACATCACATTTCCACTATTTATCTCAGACATACATTTATGTAGAACATAGAATAGTTCCTGTTAGATTTTTTGCAGGAACTAAGTAATACTGGTGTTCTGCCTACATTTTCATGTAAATTATAAAAGATTTCTCTAGTTCTAATCAAGTTTACTTTTTAGGTACAAACCTTCAAGGGGTAAAATACAGTCATCCGTTGACCAATGAAGAGCTTCCATTTCTGTCTGGAGGTCATGTGACACCAAATAAAGGCACAGGATTGGTGCATACTGCTCCTTCTCATGGACATGAAGATTTTCAACTTGCCAAAAGCCTTGGAATGCCAATAGTAAGTATAAATTCAAGCTTCAGTTTTATATGTGTGTAAAATCAATACACTGTTTTGATCCTTAACATTCCTATAAGGGAATTTGTTTGTCTTTTTCAAAAAGATATTTACACATAAATATTTTTTTCAGAAGATAATAGATTTAGATACATCAGCTGAACACAACAGTTCTAAAAATGTTGATACAGAGTAATTTGAAAATAGGCCGTATTTTCTTGAAGATACTGGGTTTTTTTTGTAAAAAAAGGTAAATCCTGATTCAAAATTTCAGATTTTTTTTCCAGAAAAATGTTTTAGATGATAACTGTTGTTACACAGAGGAGACGGGGCCACAGTTACATGGAAAGACAGTAGGAAACAATGCTGAACAAGCAGGTAGGGAAGCCTTTGATACAAACTTTCAGTTTTTCAGAGTAGCATCATGGGTTTGAACATGTTTTGTACATATCTATGCTTGTTCTAGATTTCCATGCATCCTTCCAAGTTGTAATGTTAACCTTAAAGTAATTAGAAAACTAATCAAAGTTATGTTTTGAAAAATTCTTTTGAAAGAAGTACATGTACCTGTGTCTTATAGCAGTTGTTAGTGAAACATGTACTAGAATAAACTTTCTAACTTGTGCTTTTTCAGTACTAGACTTACTAGGGAGCAAAGTGATACAAAAAGAAGATTTTGTACATAGTTATCCATATGACTGGCGGACAGAGAAACCTGTGATAATACGTACAAGTAAACAGTGGTTTATCGACACTCAAGCAGTCAAGAAGAGAGCCCTGGTAATGAAAATTTTCTTGCTGGACAATATAAAAAAGTCAGATTTCTCTGAAGTAATCTCTTGTCCCCTCCTTACCTAGTCCAGGAAATACTAATTATGCAAAACAAAATGTCACTATTATTGCTATAAATTTTAAGCACTGACATAGTAACAGGTCAGTCAGATTTTCATAACATTCCCATGATACATAAAAGTATATAGTCTGTCATCTGATGGTTGTTAACAATGTTAAAATGCTAGAGTTATTGTTTGTGACCTCACCTGCTGGTTGTTAACAATGTTTATTTGCTATACTTTGAATTTGCTTGTTTCATGGCATTTCAGTTCTTCATTAAATTTTGGTTAAATTCATGAAAATGGGCCTTTATTATTTGCAGGAGTGTTTGAATGAAGTAACAGTTCATCCACACAACCTACAGCATGGCATGGCTCAGCAACTCAACTCGCGTCCTTACTGGTGTATCTCACGACAGAGGGTCTGGGGACTACCTATACCTGTGTTCTATCACAAACAGACACACAAACCTCTCATTCACAGGTACAGCATGTTTTCTTATTACTAACTAATACATAGTCTGTAGTTATCTCCCCTGATTTCTCATGGAAATTACGCTGGGTACCAGACTAACTAATACAGGAGTCAATAAATGATAAGGATAGACTTTAATAGTTAAATATTTGCTATAAAAATGAAAAATAAATGTTTATTTACTGTTCTTTTACTTTATTCAAGACGAAGTAAAATATTTGCCTATGCATATGCACATTGTACTATTAAACCCTGTCTGGCCTAGTATGATGCTATTTATCAAGTACCTTAAAATTGCCTAATGCTTTTAGCTGACCTTGATCATAAGCCATAAAAAAATAAAATATGACAAGTTTGATATGTCAGCATTACTAACAATTCATTATTGTTATACTTTTTAAGTTATTTTTGTTATATTACGTAAAAGCATTTCCATGACATTAAATCTTACTGTGCTTGTGCAATGGTTGAGAGTTTCATGGGCACAAACTTATAGATTTAGACGTTACTTATGTGTTTGTTGATACACCCGATTTCAATTGTTCCAAGACTGAGAAATGTGTACTATGTTGTATCAATACCTTAAAAAAGTTTACTAGTGTACAGTGTATTTGTTGATGAAGTTGTGACAAATATGTTAATCATAATCTTGGGAGAAATGTAGTTTTTGTAATGAGTGATATGTGAACAACCAAATAACATGAAATCAAACATTGTTATGTTTTCAGGGTCACAGTGGAGCATGTAAGAGACCTGATAAGCCAGCATGGGTCATCCTGCTGGTGGTCCTTGTCAGATGAAGAGTTACTTCCCTCAACACTTCTACAAAAGGTTATTTGAAAGCATAATATCAATCTGTCCTGTATTAGAGCAAATGATATACAAGTTGGCAGGACCAAATAATACATATTTGCTGCATATTTCTCTAGTCTAAAAGGTCATAAAAATCCCGGTGTTTCAGGAAGATAGAGTTGCTTCCCTTGGTTTTCACAATTTAGTTTAGCAGCACTTACACTGTTAGATGTTGTTTAACTTTATAGTATACATTTCATATTGTTTTATAGGGTTATCTGCACTGTGCTCAGTTGTTAGATTGAAGGTTTCTATTCTCAAGCGTCCAGATAATCTGATAATATGATATTCAACGTTGTTGTTTAGTGACTGTTGATAATTATTATTGTGTTACTTTACATAGCATGGGCTTGGATCAAGTGAAGATTATATTAGAGGGCAAGATATTTTGGATATTTGGTTTGACAGTGGATCGTCATGGGCAGCAGTATTAGGTAAAGTTTTTTTTTGATAGATAAATAGATAGCGGTAGGTAACTAGTGCAATTCATTTTGAAATAGTTAAAGTTTATTGAGGATCAAGTAGTTGAGATATTGGATGCAGAAGGAATCCTTTTCTCCTCAGTATCATTGTAACTTTTCTTTTCTTGTGAATTGCAATGTTGTGCTACAATAAGAATTACCTGTTTCAGAGCCCAACAAGCAAGCTGATGTTTACATGGAGGGCACAGACCAATTCAGTGGCTGGTTCCAGTCCTCACTGCTCACTTCTGTGGCAGTGCAAGATAAGGCACCTTTCAAGTAAATGTATAATGTGTTATTGTTTTCAGTTACATTTTTAATAGAGCTTAAATATTCTGGTTTATCCATCATTTCACAAGAGCATTATAGATGCATCTTACTCAAAAGGCACTATTAACATTTAGGAGTAATGCAACTTAATGCCACCTATAAGCATGTAAAGATTCAACATGGTATTTTCATTTTAGCCCCATCTAATCAGGGCAGAGAGCAAAAGCCACACATAAGGAAAAATAGAATGATTTAAATAATTTGAATTATTGTATCATTAAGTTTTGGGGTAGTATGGCTGTTGTATCTGTAAGACTGAAGAGTTTGAGTCACAAGTTTTATGTTGATGCACACCTGATTGAAAAACTACAAACTACAGATACTTGTGATTTACCTTGGCAATGGTTGGTCCCTTTTTCTTCAAATCAGTAATCTGGGAAACAGACCTTCAGAAGTGAGTATGTTAAAATTCTACTCAGAATACTGCTACATACATGTATATTGTCGACAGTTTCCCTGTTATGTATGTGAGAGATCAGATTATCTCCCTTGATACTACCAGTATATCTTTCAGTAAAAATTACTTTTGTATTTCAAAACGACATGATGAGCAAATTTATTGCATGTCTCAGGAGCCTTGTTGTGCACGGGTTTACTATGGATGAAGACGGTAGAAAGATGTCCAAGTCCCTGGGAAATGTTGTAGATCCTGATGTTGTTATACATGGTGGTAAGGTATGAGCATTTTTGGCATTTTTGGAAAAATAGATATTAAGAATAATTTACAGTCATCTTTTTTATATGTATACCCATCAGTAATTTGTATGTACTGGGTAATGGAAATAAAAAATTAGTTTGTTGACTTTTTTTTAATCATGATACTGCATATTGGGACCATTTAGAAAATCAAAACTGAAAAGTTTGGTACTATTAATCTCTGATATCTGCTACAAAGATTGACATTGCACAATATTTTCTAGAACAAGGAGAAAGAGCCAGCATATGGAGCCGATGTGTTAAGATGGTGGGCTGCAGTGTCTAACTTACAGACCCACTCAACAATTGGCAATTATAAACTGGACCAGATGCTTACAGATGTCTATGAGGTAACTTTATATGATATATAACTATTCAGTCAGTATACATTAACCTGCAATATTTGCAGGTTTATATATAAAGAATCCAACATTTTGCATTCTTGTTCTATTTCAGATACCGAGCTAAACTTCCTATGAGTTGACTCTGGTACTAAATTTTATATACTAAATTAATGAAATACGAGGGGCGTTCAATATATTCGTAGACTGTGCCTATTACCTGTTTGTTAGGCAAACATAATTCATAAAGATTACATGACCGGAAACGGCAATTTAATATACACTTGTACATGAAATTTCAACTGCGTGTGACAAACTGTCTGTATTTGACGGTGCATAAGGCAATGCCACCAGACTGTCAGCGCCCCAGGTTACGCTTGTGTTTCCCGACGTCAGCGACGTCACTGAACGTTACTTCGATTTCTGACGTGTAGTGCATCGCTCATAACTTCTCAAAGTAGCGTCTGTTACATTCAATACATCTCTGATGTCGATAAATCCACTGATTATATATGTTTTCGTACCACTCTTGAGGATACATTTTGATAATAGCATTTGTTGTGTCCTGTAGCTGTTTGAATGATTCAAATTTATAACCTTTTAAATGCAATTTGATCGTTGGAAATATGGCAAAATTAAAAGGTGCTAAGTCAGGTAAGTAGGGCGGATGCTTAATAAGCTCAAACCACAGAAGATCTGTTTCTGTGTAGATGTTGATAGATCTAATATAAACATGAAATTAAATAAGAATATAAAAAATCTGAAAATAATTGGGGTACATAAAACTCTATATTTCTATACGCTTTAGACATCCAGCGGTTTATTACAATTTTAATCGTTTATTTATGTAAAGATATAAATTGTATCTTTCGCATCTTCAACTCATTTGAAAGAATATTATGTACAGTGCCTACACTCAAGTCGGCAATCTCCGACAACGCCCTAACTGTCACACGGCGATCAAACTTTAACGCTTCCCTAATTGACGTTAAGTGTGTTTCATTAACGTGCAACTTTCTCCCTGCTATTGTGTTTTCCTGAATACTTTTTCGATCTTCAGAGAAACGTTTATGCCATTTAAAAACAAGCGCAAGGCTAACAGATGTCTTCCCTCGACATTTTTGCAGCATTTTATAAGTGTCAGTCAGTGTTTTTCCAAGATCCTTGCAAAATTTTATAATTGTCCTGGTTTCCAGCTTTTCTTGTGACATCATTTCTGACATCAATTCTGTTGATGCTGTCACAGCAAAAATGTTGTTTGTTCAAACTCCAATGTCCAAATGACGTCATATTTTCAGGTAACGTCGTCATAACGTCATATAATTTTTTATTACTTTCCCGGATTTTTAAGTGTTTATCTTGTTAAGAAAGTAGTATGTTTACACGTTTAATAATAAACTCATTACAAAAATTTGGACTGGGGCACTGGCGCGTTACCATGATTATGAAAATGGCTGTCAGTCTTAAAGTTGCGTAATTATCAATTTGAATTTTCATTGTTTTGAAAAGGAATAACAGCGCTATCAACTGATACAATTTTAATTAAAATTGCTTCTGAAATGAAAAAATGAGGACATTAGTCTACGAATATATTGAACGCCCCTCGTATGTGTGCTTTTCTTTAAAAAATATTACAAGAAAATCCATGTTTATTTTCAGCTGAGGAAGACATTAAGATTTCTCCTGGGGAACATCAGCACAGGACTTTTGCCATCACCTGTACAGTACAGCATGCTGTGGCCACAGGATAGATACATGTTGTATCAATTATATCAACTGGGCAGTAAGGTACTTGACTTACAATGTTGTTGTTTTTTCTTCACTGAAGAGAACTCAGTATTTCCGTAATAAGACTATTTATGTTGAAGACAAAATACAGTCACAATGAATTCATATTATAGACTGACCAGATTTTTTTTCATTGCATCGCGCCTTTCATTCATACTAGAAAGTTATGGTGGAGGCAAAAGATGATTTTTAATAGATCACCATTATTATTTCTTTGCACACGAAGTTATGGGGAGACATTTTGATGTTGTGCTGTCTGTCTGTCTGGATGTCCCAAATCATGTCAGCTCCATAACATTGTCATTCCTTGACGGAATTTGAAATACCTTGGCAAAAATTTTAACCAGCATGAGACGTTGTGCCATGCACAAGAACAAGGTCTTTATCTCTAAGGTCAAGGTCTCACTTAGGTAAAAAAAAATGGGGTGTTCTTTTCATGTTCACTCCATAACTTTGTCATTCCTTGATAGATTTTGAAATTATTTGGCAGACAGCAACAAGTGTTACATCTCTCTAACCGATAGCTCTGGATTCAACAGTATTAAATTTTTCTAATTTAAGTATTGGGATTAGTAAATTCTTCTAATTAAAGTATTGGGATTAGTGATACTGAAGGACCAGTCAAATATAACAACACTCAGATGAAGTATGGAGCATCTTTTTTCAGCTGCCACAGAGCACTTAATACCTGCTGTTGTGAGTGTAAAAGCTCTCAAAAAGGGAAATCCTTCAAGAGCAATGAAAACATAATAAGTAAAAAAATTGTTTGAATCTCTTCTTGAAAGAATATGAAAAGTGCAACATTTCTTATGTCCTGTAGCACCTGCTTTAAAAGAATTCAGTCCCCAACACTTGAAATATGAAGATTAAAGTAACAACACTGAGATAAAGTTCTCTATTTGAGTTTATTTATCGTCGGTACCAGTTACCTGTTTTACCGACACCCACCGCAGAGTTTTATTATTTTAGGGGATAGTGCAAGATACAAAAAGCATTTTATTCCACAGACACCCCTGGTTCTTTTCCATGCTCAGTGTACATCACTGATACATGGGACCTCTGTTTAAAGTCTCATCCAAAAGACAATAAGTAATGTTAGTGATGGAGCAGTGGATTGATCTTGCGACCACTGGGTTAACAGTTCAGCGCATTACCACTGGACCACTGATCTGCTCCAAAGAAATTCTTATACAGCACTCCTACATATATCAAAGTTCATGCATGAGAAAGACATATGTGTGGTGGGGAACCTATGTTTTTGTTTCAAAAACAAACTTTTGTTTTCTTCTATCCTAATTCATTTGATCAAGATTAAACTGTACCACACATGAAAGTTATAAGCATACCTTGACATATATTTTAGACAGCAAATAGTCCATTACTTAGTCTTGGTAGTGTGTAAGGGTTATTCCGGTAAAACATATATCCCACGCCCGGAAGGCACTTTCAAAATGGATCAACCTCTTTTAAATGTTTGACAAGAAAGGACTTCCCTATATAAAAAGTCACACACACCCCCTTCAACAGAATCACTTTATTATGCTTTCCTGAGGTGGAATATGTTTTGTTTGAATATGACTAAATGGTATAAGGAAATGTCTTTTTTTTCTTTGTTCTTTACTAATTTTCCAAATTCAAAAAGAGTTCTGTAATGCTGCAAGCCCTTGTTCATATTTGTTATTGATTGTGCATAGCAGATTTTCTTTCTCATTTCAGGTCCAGTCCTTTTATGAAAACTATGACTACATAAAGTTGCTTCAAACTGTAGATAAATTTTGTAAAGATGAAGTATCCAAATTTTATGCTGTGGTTGTCAAAGATAGGTAACTGCAGGCATAAAGGTTACTTTATGCTAATTTACATGACCATAAATATTTATAGCCACATCAAACTTTGTTTGCAGGAGTATATATAAGTCATCTTACAGTAAGTCTGTCTGTTTGTTGCCTGTCTGTCATAGCAAAATCTTGTGAATGCATACTACTTGCAAATTTCTAAGACTATCAATTTAAAACTTGGTTTGCAAAGTCACCAGTAAATGTAGATTTGTATGACACATTATATATTTCTCCTTTTCATCTGACAAGGTAGTGTGTGGGGATATTAATCACATTCAGTGATTGCTTTAGATAAAGCAATGAAATGATATCAACAACATAATTATACAATCACAGGATATGTCAAACAAGACTTTCAAATTGTTTCATTAAAGTCGGATGTGATCTGGCTTCATGTACAAGATAGGTAAGAATCACAGAAAAAATAAGTCTCAGACTGTATGTAACATTAGAAAGTTAGAGAGAAAGACAGAGATATAGAGATATAAATGTCTTAAGCTTTCTTTTCCCTATTAATGTTTTAAGTTTTATTTAAAACATCGGAGATTTTGAAGCTTTAAAACTTTTGAGCTGATTCATCTAGTTATTATCCTTTACTGATGTGATTTGTAAAGAAAATTCTTTGTCGAGTCTGGCAGGTTTGCTTTACTGGAAGTGTATATCCTTACAGGTGTTATTGTGGCGAGAAGGAAGGTATTCCACGTCAGGCTAGTTTGACAGTACAGTACTATATCCTAGATATTCTAACACGGGCAATGGCACCAATTTTACCTCACCTAACTGAAGAACTCTACCTTCATTATCCTCCCAGTAGGCGGAAAAAGGGTAGGCATTGAAGAACATAACAGAATGATTTACTTATAACTGTGACTGATATCACCAATATTCAGTAAAATGAAAAATGAGTACTTGATGCTCAATTTGATCCATACAGCTACACAAGATTAAAGATGAAACTGAATTATTCTAGTGATGGACTTCCAGTTTTTAAGCCTGTATAATGAACAAATCCATAAAACTTTTTATCAAAAGTGAGTCAGCTCTTTGTGAGATTTTAAGACTGTTGGTCAACTGAAGGTTATGGACTGTTTGTAATAAAGAATAAATAGAGTTCTTTTATGACTTTGCTTGTGAACTTAGTTTCGTTATTGTTTCAACATGAAGATGGTTATTTTTGAAGATTCATTTCATATGTTTAAACTTCTTCTTAGGTGTCGACAGTTTATTCAAAATGGGATGGTTCAGTCTTCCAGAGGAATGGAACAATAAAGACATTTTGAATGCTATTGAGCCAGTATTGGATATACGGGACCACCTTCTTGATATCATCCAATCAGAACCCTCCATGGAGTTTGATGTTCTTATATACACCAGTAGTCTCTTGTATAACAAATTGAAGGTATTATTCCTCTTACCAAGATTTCAGTTTCACCTAATCAAAATAAACCGGCAAGAATATGTTTGAATTTTTATGTATATGCTGAAAGAGGTACAATTTTTTTTAAAATGTCTTAACCTGCATTTGTTGCATTGTCACACACATGTGTCATAAATGCTAAAGAAACAGACAGTCTGGAGGTAAAGATACATCTTTACTTGTTGGAATGAATGATTAAGCATTTTTTGGAGGGACTGTAAATGTCGGTTACATTTGATGACAAGGCCTAAAAGTACATTCAAAACATTCAAAAGTACATTCAAAACATGTTTTTAGATTTATAGATTGAGGGAATAAATGACTCTGTGATTTTAGGAGTTGCAGAGTGAGCATACTTCAAGTGAGTCAGCTCTCTGTGAGATACTCCAGACAGCCAGTACGACATTGACAGACGAGGCCCTGAACGTGATTCCCGATGATGTACAAGCTGTGAGTGGAATCTGTAATGTCCATATGAAAGGTGAAACCTACATTTTTTTCATAATATCTTTATTACAAAGCATATAGTTGTATGTTTAGCTTTAGTTTCAGACCTGCACTTGTGCATTTATACTTTGTGAAGTCTCTCAAGATCGTCTGATACTAGTAAGCATTTCTTTTCTTTAATGTAAATTTTTCATTTAACATTTACAATTTGAACTGAGTTTTGCAGTCCTTTAACATGTCATTTTAAAGTGTTAACTAACACAGGATGCATCATTTTAGATGGGTTTAAACATCCTGAGAAATACGTCATTATTCTGAAGGACTCGGATCGGTTCATGTGCGAGCGATGTCGGAGATTCACTTCAGAGACTGCCAACTCACCATGTCATAGATGTCTAGAAATCTTATCAACAGGATGGGAAAGTTGAGAGTGCTATAGAAAGTGAGAAATAAAGGGAGAGAATCCAAGAGTAAAAGTACAGAGATCAGATGCATTTTGAAAGTTTATACTTATTGACTTGAAGAATCTTGCAAGAGTTTTGTATGGAGTTGTGTTTTGAAGTAATATGATAGATGTGATACTGTCTTTTGAAAGCTTATAGCTTCAGTAATGGTAGATACAGGACACGTAGGTTGCATTGTTATGCCTCACCTGATACAATAATACAACGCTTTACTGCTTTAGTCAATTCTGGTGCTTTCTGATTGAAAGGTGTAGTGTTGTATGTGTTGAATAGAGTGGTCTTTCTTTCAAATTTCACTGTTTCTGTCTAATCCAATAAGACTTAACCCTTTTACTGGATTTCTGGCTCTTAGATTTTATCTCATTCTCATATTATGAAGGTTTTGAAACTGTTCACGATTCGAGCACTTTTGGTACACATGCATAAGTGGAAGCATGTTAATGTATATTTCAGTCGTCATTTATTTAAACTATGCAAGAAAAAAATGCCTACAATATCTGACCCATTTCTTGTAGATGTCACCACACTATGGAAGGAAAAAGTGCTTTCGACTTTTTCCTAACACTTTAGGGGAGAGCATATAGTTTTGCCCTTGTTATGTCCCCACCACTTTGGGGGGAGGGAGCATATTATAGATTTGCCCTTGTCCATCTGTCGGCTGTCATGCAGACGCACTGCTTTGTTTCGCATGTAACTCCAAACGTATAACTGCTAGAGCCATGAAACTTACTAAAAATAGTTGTCAGCATGTAAACTTATGCACCTGGGTATATTGATGCAAATTTATTGGAGCTTGGCAGTCTTGTGCCCCCTGATTAAGCAAAAAATAGCATTTTTAGACTTGTGTTGAGTGTAACTACAAACGTATTAACTTCTAGAGCCATGAAACTTTCTAAGATTAGTTGTCAGCATATGAACTTATGCACCTGGGTATTTTGACGCCAATTTATTGGAGATCAGCAAACTTATGCACCCTGATAAAGCAAAAACTGGTATTTTTGTGTTGACTGCTACAAAGTAGCTGTGACATATAGGGTTCACTTCTCCTTCATCTGTCTGTCCATTCCTCACAAACATTGTCTGGACTACTCCTCAAAAACTACTGGTGCAATTTCATCCAAACTTTACAGGAATGATAAGTACCAAGTCTAGTTGTGCATGTTGTCGGCATTTTCCAGTTCAATGATTTTTGTCAGAGTTCTGGCCCTTTAATGATTTTTATTTTTAAAGTTTGTCTGGACTATTTCTCTTATACTATTAATGCAATTTGAATGAAAAGTTACAGGACTGATCAGTACCTGAAGTACTTGCGCCTATTTGACGGTTTTTGCGGTTGAATAATTTTTTGGTTGAGTTCTGGCCCTTGAATAAAAAAGGCGTTTTGGCAAACAAACTGTCCAATCACCCCTCAATACAATTAATGGAGATTGACATAGTTATGCCCCCTGATAAGGCGAAAAATAGCATTTTTAGACACCTTAATGTTAAGGACAATGTTTAAATGCACCTGTAATTGTACAGGATTTTTTTGGGACAATATAGCAGAATGAGGGGCTTCTGTGTCCTATGGACACTTCTCTAGTTGAAACATTTTTTTTATTTGTTTGCTAGTACTAAAAGTTTAGTTTATTTAACTGAAGAGTCCTTTGATTATTAACAAGAAACCTCCTGAAGTTGATTAAATCACAAAAATATAATTGGTTTTCTTTTTCCTTTGTAAAATCTCAGGTAACACATGCATATTTTCTAAGCTGAAATCTTAACAGGTTTTAATATTTCTAAATGTTTCATTTCTGCTGTATTACAGTGTTAACTGATACACTGACTCACCAAACAAAATAGAACTTGTCAGAGACAAACTGGGTAGTATTGATTCAATATTGCCAAAAATTATACTACGTTGAAAATATATAATTATATATGATTGTACTGACAGACAGTGTAGCAGGCTTTATTGGACTGATTGTCTCACAATCGAATCATTGTTGTTAAGTTTACTAATCTTTCAGCCAGTTTTTAGAAAGCAAACATTTCTACCTACACTACAAAACAAGAGGGCTGTGATGGCCCTGTATCGCTCACCTGAGTATGACTGCTTTTAACAAAGTTGTTATGGACCTGGTTAATTGACCCCAAATGACCCATATTCGAACTTCAACTAGAAATCATTGATACAACCTCTCTGACTAATTTCCAGGATATTGGACTGAAAAAATAGCCTCTAGAGTGTTAACAAAGTTTTTCGATATTTGGGCTCTGTGACCTAGTTTTTGTCCCCAGATGACCCATATCCAAATTTGAGCTACAAATCACCAAAACAACCTTTCTGACAAATTTCCAGGAAATTTGGACTCAAAATGTAGCCTCTGGAGCGTTTACAAAGTTTTTCGACATTTGCGCTCTGTGACCTAGTTTTTGACCCCAGATAACCCATATTCAAAACTGAGCTAGAAATCATTGAAACAATCTTTCTTACAAATTTTCAGGTTATTTGGAATTAAAATCTTACCTCTAGAGTGTTAACAAGGTTTTTCTAGATTTGGGCTCTGTGACCTAGTTTTTGAACCCAGATGACCCATATTCGAACTTGAGCTAGAAATCATAGAAGCAACGTTTCTGACAAATTTCCAGGTTATTTGGACTGAAAATGTTACCTCTAGAGTGTTAACAAGGTTTTTCCATATTCAGGCTCTGTGACCTATTTTTTGACCCTAGATGACCCATATTTGAACTTGAGCTAGGAATCATTGATACAACCTTTCTGACAAATTTCCAGGATATTTGGACTGAAAAAGTAGCTTCTAGAGTGTTAACAAGGTTTTTCTATATTTGGGCTCTGTGACCTAGTTTTTCAACCCAGATAAACTCATGTTCGAACTTGTCCGAGAAATTAATGAGACAAACATCCTGACCAAGTTTCATGACGAGGCAAAAATGTGACCACTAGAGTGTTAATAAACTGTGGACGGACGGACAATGGACAAAAGGTGATCACAAAAGCTCACTGTCACTATGTGACAGGTGAGCTAAAAATGGTTCCCTGTGTTACATTATTGTTCTCAACAAATAACACAGAATGGCACTAATTTATATCGGATCTACTTTCTTTGATACTATTATTCATCTTCTGTAGCTGACTAAAGTGTTTTAGAACCATGACCTTGTCTATGAAAAGATATGCACATAATTTATGGTGTCATTTGATAGTAATTATTTTGTTAACCCTAGATAATAAGGAATCAAAGTGTTGAAATTAAAAGAAAAAGAAAAAGAAATGGCAAGAATTTAAACTTCCAATATGAGAAATACAGAGTCTGGCTATGGATCATAAAACAAAATGAATTGTGTACTAGTGTAGTACAAATTACCTAACTATCAGACTAGTCACGGAACTTGCTACTGAAGCAAGCAGTGAAGAAAAAAAATCATGACCACAGTATGAAGTACAATGAACATTTGCCACATGTGACCAGTATACAAGGCAGTTCTATGCAGAATTAGGGATAAGCAATCCATCAGTTTTTTCTAAACTTTGAATACTATAAACAGACTATTAAGCATAGTAAAATAATACAGAAAACTTCAAAGGAGACTCTATCCTAGCTAAATCCCTTCATTCCTTCATGGTCTATTACATATGGAACAGTCATGGATGGTAGGTGAGGAGCAAACACTATTTCCATTTCTCTGACTACAGTCTCTAGTGGACCTTTAGCACTGTCCTGTTGTATGGTCACTGTCTGACCAGTTCTAGCTAACATTATCCTTGTGGTCACATTATTTGACCAAGCCAGGCCAAGAGATGGAACCAGTTGTCTACCCTCTGCGTTCATTGAGCTTGTTACCTGTAATATGTGAATACAATATATTAAAAGACATCAGTACTACAATATAGTTAAAACCCATTTAACTTTAAAACTCTTTAACATAATAAGTAGTGTTGTGTTTAATGAAATAATGGGTACTGACTGAAAACTGAAATTTCTTAAAGCTAAAACAAAAGTCAAGAAGTATGAACGCTCATTCAAAGACAACAAATTACTTCTTCAAAATCTGCCAACTTTACTTTGAAAGACTGCAAGAGTTAAGCACAGTTATGTCTGACCAAGTAGATTCAGAACTCCTTAACTGAGTACAAGATGCAGAGTTTCTATGGCAACATAGTAATGTTTCTGCCTTGAATATGATTTTTTAGGGACCAACTAATCTTTAAAGGGGCTGTGCTCTAGATGACACAAAAAAGAAAGTTTTCTTGTATTACAAATTTCTTGTGATATTTATGACTAATGCTTAAAAAACTGACTAACTGACAAAAAATAAGTCAGGTAATCACATTATAAATTGATTTTTTTCCTTTCATAGTGCTATACCGTAACGCAACGGTATAACTATATTGTACAAGATTTAAAGTAAACAATAGTTATTTCACATGCGGCGATAGTGGTGACAGTAAAAGCGTTGTTAATATTTTGTTAACATGAGGGTCCAGAGTTCAAATCCGGCTGGAGCGAATATATATTTTTTGTTCTATTTTGACCTTTATAATCAGTTTTGAAGAAAAATATCATGTTGTTATAATCTCATGGCATCTAGATACTTAATTTAAGTAAAAAAAATTTTTATATCAAATCTGGAGTACAGCCTCTTTAAATTACATCTAAAAAAGTAACTTTTATTTTAAGAATTATTTCTTTAACTATGGTGCACACAAATCTTAGGATTACACTTCTTCGCACAGACCACATCAGCTGTGTTTAAAGAATTATATTTCCTGCTCCTTTCAGCCACAGAATTATTACCCCTGACATTGTGATAACAACACCTTTAGATGTGTTTACATAGATATGTGGATATCTTATACGAAGTGTAACTTGAAACTAGCTCAATTCAAAATTTATCTTTTCAAACTTGTACAAGATTCTTTCCTACCTGATTAATACAGACGACGGGTATATGGTACTGGTGACTGTACTTGTACAACAAGGAACCCAGGGCATTGATGTGCTGGGCTCTCTTGTACATTTCATAACTCTCGTAATCACTGCGGAAATGTGCCGCTACAGAATCCAGGACTATCAGTTTAATTGATGCTAATTTAAGCAGTAGGTCTGCTTTCTTCCCAAGACATTCCATCAAACCCTCCTGAAGAATCAAGCATTCATATACAATTTATGCTCAATTTTCCCATACAAACTTGTTCCTTTTTTCTCAACTGTATAATTGTGAGCTTATTTTCAAGAGCATAGATTTAAACATTTACAACATAAAAATTCACCTTTAGGGTAGTGATGTCACCGAACTTTATACATGCACTCTAAAATAGCTTGAAGCCATACATGAAGAGCATCATGAAGGGGTTACTACCTCATCTGTGTATAAAGATTCTATACAGATGCCAGTGACAATAACAAACTGAATGGAGACTCTATCAACACATTTAGAAAAAGAAATTGGGATGGTGAGTAAAATTCATTCAAAAAAATAATTGAAAATAAATATTTAAATACCAAAGTGCTCTTAAAATGAAAGATAAACTGGATGTCTGTTCCTAGCACCAGTATGTCATTAAAACAGAAGTTAAAATGCTTGAACTTACAAAATCCGAGACATGTTCGATGTAGATTTTATCACCAAGGTTACCATGGTTACAGATTTTCTTTCCATGACGACAAGTGAAATTCTGAATCATCTGATACAATCTTTTACTTGGAAAAGCATCTTCAGTGCAAATATACAGGGTTCCTGAAGAGTTTGGTATATATTTTTGACTGTTACATATTTGAAGAGGAAGGATTTTTCATCATTAGAAAAGAAATAGGCACCAGGTAAGTTTAGCACTGCAACTTTCAGTACTATTGTAAGTTTTCTAAATAAAAAATATCAAGCATTTACATAAAAGATTGTCTAAATGGACATTAAGTCAAGAGCAAAAGTTCTAATCTTGTACTGCCCTGAGAAAAGTCTAGATAAAAAAGGCTTCACTAAATCATGTTTTAGCAATCCTGTTTTATTTATTAAGGGCACATTGATGTCAATAAATAGTATATTATTCTCTTGTACATATTTATAAATTAAATACTATTTATCTCTTTTTCTTAGGCTCTTTTGTTACATATCACTAAAAATTCACATAACCATTGTCCAGTCCTCCGTAATCTTTCGGTAGTTGTGCTGTCAGACTAAGCTGAAGACCAAACTGTGTTTTCCCACTGGCACTCTCACCAGATATTTCTGTAATTCCATGGCACAGAATTCCTCCTGAAACAAGAATGAACATTGAGTATTCATACACAACAAAGTAACTACATGTATTTGTTCATCTTGCGACATGTTTTATGTGAAAACTGATTGTTAGACATTTGATATTGTTCAGTTAAATTACAACTTCCAGCACCTCATCTAGTGCTATAAATCATGTATAAAGACTGTGTAAACCTATACTAGGTACGTTTAGCCTATGAGCTCATAGTAGTATGTCTAAATACACAATACTGTTATGTGTCCAAAGTGGTCTTTTGTGTGCAAGTGAAGTCTACTTTTACCTCTTTAATGAAGTCTTGACAAACACACTGTATTATTCTAGACAGAATGTTCTCTTATTGAATCTTGTAACTTCAAAGGTTTTAATTTATATAGATGTGCATTCTCTGCTTCCTCAGTGCCACTGACAATTACCTTTTTTGATGATGTCAAACTGAATAGCCTTAAGCAAGAAAAAATTAAAATTTTGTAAAAGACTATCACAGTGTTACAGTATTACTTTACCCCTGAGTGCCTGGTCCAGCACTTGGCAGCCTGTGGTCAGCCTGTATGGCCCTTGTCTGTCTTCTTCTTCTTTCAGCTGAAGAGCTAGAAAGTTAGTTGTTTTTTGTATAATAAGGTTAGGTTGTAAAAACTGCTACCTGGAAAATTTGTCACCTGTTGCAGACTGAAGGTTACAAGTTCTGTCTTGTTTCATGTAAAAGTTGAAAGTTTTACACAGTGGACAGGGTTCTGCTGACTGAAGGTTACAAGTTCTAGTCTTGCTTCAAGTAAAAGTTTGAAGTTTAACACAGTGTACAGGGTTCTGCTACCAGTTCTTACACAGAGTTAGGTCAACTGCCAAAATAACTATAAAACACTACTGGAGCTGTGAACAGAATAAGAAGAAACACAGTATGTATTTTCAGTCAAACTTCCATAATTATAATACTGTTTAAGGTACTTTACAATTTACAAATAGTCAGATTTAATGTTAAATATTCAAAACTCATTAACTAAATATCATTTCATACCAGACTGGTGAACCCCAGCTTTTGTTGTTGTTTGTTTTGTTGTTGTTTTTTTAAATGGTAGTTGTCAAATTTCTATCACTTATCCAGGGTGTTCGTTTGACCCGAGGTCTCGGGTCTTGACCCGTGAAAATTCTCAAATACACTCATTTGACCCGTCATAAAATCAGCCCGCGAGTCATATTTGACTCGTAAGAATACAGGTAAAGTAGGCGGGGCGAATTTTCCACACTAAAGTGGTTTCAGCCAATCAGCGGTCAACATGCACGTGGTCATAATCTGAGAGCGAGAAGATAAAGAAAAAAATCGATACCAAAGTCAGACATGAAATACAATTAACAGTGTTACTTTTGGCCGAAATATGTGGCGACATTTGACCCCTTTCCCCACCTGTCGGAGTATATATTATTCCCCGAGAAACGGCAAAAAATCCTCAACGGCAAGAGAAAAAAATATGCGAAATTTTGGTTGATTGCATTACTTTTGACTGCCTATGCACTCATTTATGCTTCACGATATTTACTTTACGTTTTATGTGAATGACAGCAAATAGTAAGTTCATAAAACATGAAACAGCGAGTGAAAATCTCGGATAAATTCCGTTTGTCATATATTTCCGCGACATCGTCGTATTTTAGTATTTATAGAAAACAGAGTCTTTGAGACTTTTTACAAGGCAAACTTACAACATACAGTTAATTTATTGAGATCAGTGGTCATAATTTGATATAAGTACCAGTTTGCATCTAAGAAAATATAAACATACAAAGCCTTAACTCTGCATAATTTCTAACCTGTCTAAAATAGTCAGTATTGACATTGGCCAGTAATAAGCTGAAACCTAAATCAAAGAAAAAAGAGGCTAGGGCCTTATTCACATGCAATTACAAGATTTTTTTTTTGTTGTTTTTTTTTTGTTGTTTTTTGTTTTGTTTTGGTGAGGAATACTAGTGATAGTCATAATGACAGTTCCAATTGGCCCACCCAATGGGCACTGACCCCCTTCCCCAAAAACTGTAAAAAAAAAACCAAAAACACACAGATTAATGAGGTGTTATAAACACTGTTTCAACCTGATTGTAAATATTACTTTGATCCTTGAAAATTTCAGTTTGACCCTTCAGAATCTCAGTTTGACCCTTGAAAGTTTTATCTGATGGGTCATTGACCCTTGAGTTTCAGAGTCTACCGAACACCCTGTTATCAGTGATGCATAATAATTACCTTACAAGGCCTCTAAAATGCAGTGTCTATGCAATAATGATTCTGTCTTGATAGCTTAACATACCTGTTTTATGAGGTCTCTTCCATATCTGTTTGGAGACAGCTAGTTTGAGAACTTTTACATCATCTGTTGACAGGGCTCCAACAGGATTGGTTAAATACAGGACAGACTCATAGGAGTTCAGTTTTACTGAAATATTAACATAAATGGTAATAACAGAATATTATCATGATTAATATATGAGAATTTAAAGTTTCTAACAAACAAAACCAACAATTAAAACAACATTCTGTGAAACAACAAAATAATGTTGAAAGGATGGGGAGAGAAAAATATCTTTATACATTATAGCAAATGTTTATAATATACAATGCACTTTAAACAAATTTTGGGAGTAGGCTTTGACAATTTTTCAACACCTATGTACTAGACACAAGTTACAGAATCAAACTTTCAAGAAAAAAATGATATCCCAATTATCTATTTTTAATTGTTTTGATTCTTTTCTTAGAGTTTAAAAAAATACATTTTTACCAAACAGTTTCTTTCAATCAGTCAATGTTAATGTCAGAGGTTGTAAACAAGTTCTGACAAGCATTTAGAATTCTGAATTCCAGTGTGACATTCTAAAACTTTAAAGAAAAGTTTAGTCTACACAGCTGGTGTCCTTTTGGATATTTAGCTCGGTAAATTAAATGGTTTCTTTCCAAATAACTTAAAGTTTCCAGATTCATAGTAAGACATTTTGCATTTTTATTTTCAATACTGTATGATTTTGTAAAGTTTTATTCAGCTTCCATTGGTTCAGTTAGCCTTTCAGAGAAAAATGGGAAACTTAACTAAAGAATGGCCACAACACCATCAAAACCGAGACAAAAAATCTTGAAAAATTTTAGTCCACATATTGTACTCAAAAAGTTGAACAGCGTGCTATTTTTTGAATGGTCGTTATTTGCCTTCAGATAATGGCAGCATCCTGCCTGAGCTTAAACGCTTGAGGCTGAGATATTGAAGGAGTTCCTAGTTGTTAAAAATGAATGTATATACATTTCTTTGCAGCTGCTTTTATTCTGTCTCCTACATCAAGTGTCTCCAAGATCGACATTTATGTATTTTTCCATTAACTTCCCACTTTCAAAGTGAAATTTCCCGCCATCTGTCACAGCAACGGTGCCGTGAAAATTAAAAGCCATTATAATATTCGCTTGATATCCGCAGAAATTGCCAGTCTGTCGCGCAATAAAAAAGAGGGGTTAAAACCCATTTCCGGTTCCGGTTAAATTGAAAGTTGGCAAAATGCATAGAAAATTTTACATTTTTGTAATTGAATTGCAAATTTTGAGACATTGAACATTTCAATATGTTTGGGACATAATTGACTTTATTTTGAGATTTGTTTGAGACTTGTCGGGTTTTGGTCTTGAAGATTTTTTGCAAAATCTGTGTCTATCCTATAAAGTTTTCCAGTTCTAAGGGAAAATGTCTTGCCATCTTTTACCTTGTATGCGTTTAAACGATTTAGTTGGACTACGGGATTACTTATTTCCAAATTTAAAAGATGCAGCTGAAAGCAGTAAAAGGGAAGACAAAGCTGTGAAAGGTAAGTGTCATGACTCATTGTTGTGGCAGCATAAACTAGAACTGAGGTAGGCACCCAGCTAGTCTAAATAATGCGACTTCAGGCAGGATGCTGAAGGCCTGTACGTCTCAACCAGAAACCACCAAAATGGTGGAAAATGGATATTGTGAAATCCCGATTTCCCAACTGATTAACGATCATTTTACACTCATATATTTGGAAACTTATTAATATACTGTATTCTGTTTGAATATGTTCAGCAAAACCCCCAAAAAAGCAAAAGTTGTTTTTAAACCTACATTAGTCTCTTGTTTACATCAGCCGTATCTGTAGCCCAACAAATTGTGCGCCAGGGCTCTTTATTATATAGATGGTCGCCCTTCGCGCACAACCCACTTACGATTCAAAACAATGCGGAAAGTTTTTCTTCTATGTGTATATGCCAGCGACCAGAATCTCGTCGCTAACTTTGACGGCTTCAAATGTATAGTTACACTCAATATTTCTTGAAATAAAATACATAGCTGTAAAGCTTATTCCAAACTGAATCAATGTAAGAGAAAATAGATAAGAAAATTTTATGTTTTTATGCATTACACTTATAAACCCTACACATGTCAACATGTTTTTGTTGGACACCGCTAAAACTCTACCTGACGGCAGTTTATCGATCGGTTTTATTTTTAAACCTCAACGGGTTGAAATATGTACTGCGAGAAATCCGTTGTAAACGCAGTCGATTGAAAAGGGGACTATCGTAGTTTCTACAAGATTTTTTTTAGTAAGCATAAAGGGCTGATATGAATGAAACTTAATCATGTAATGTATATTTGGATAGCTAAATACATGTATGCGAGTCGTTAATAATGTTATTTTCAAAGAGAATTATCTTTATTTGTATACATAGAATGTATACATATTCACATAGAGCTATAGGAAGATATAAAAGCGTCATACACCTAAAATCTGTATCAGCGATTAATTATGCCGCAAGTTCATTATTTTTGTGAGATTTTCTGAGACCATGTTCCGTTATATTGAATTTGCACAGAGTAAATGGGAAAATTTCTTTTTGTACCAGGCAAAAGTCAGTACAATGTGTTAAAACATCTCTTGTATTTCTGAACAAAATACCATAATGGCAATTCAGAACAACATATGTGGGTTATTTCGGACGGAGGTATTTTTTTTTTATAAAAACACTCTTTTTAATTTACAACACAGTACTACATTGTAAATATAATTTATTGCATTATCAAAGAACTCTGCTCCATAAATGGAAACATTTTAACAAGAATGTAACAAAAGCTATGTTTGCCAAAACGACGTTACGGCACCATTGCAACTTTTGCAATTTTAAACATTAAAGCGCCTTAGAAAAATTAACGATATTTCCACTCAAGTTATACCCACATAAGATCCCATATACTGTGAATGCTGACTATAGACCGTTCCATAATTGATAAATTGACCGCCCCCATTTCGAAGGTCACGTGACCGTCCGCCATTAAAGGACTGCTAAACCTCGCTATGATGCTTAAGTTCCGTATAAATCTGTATAACTTTAGCACATTTCAAGGTGACATACTGCCTTATATCGCGTGAATTTTGTTGCAGAATACACATCATTTTATTGTATTATTATTGCGTCAAAGGTTTTGCGCATTATCATACTGATATTCCGAAAAGGCATGGAAAGTGGCAAGTAAACGTCCTAGGTTAATATTAATTAAGCTATTTCTTTCTCTGGCCAACGCCATTCAATTATTGTGCAACACGCTTTGCCCTGTCTAGTTTTTTCGAGCACTGTTTGGTTTTCTGGCACAGTTTCTTTTAATATCTACTTTAATGTTATTGTTGGCTTTTGAAAAACTTTGAAAGGCCCGACCTTGCTTTTTTGTCGGACGTGAGATTTTCCTCTCGAAGAAAATCTACAAAGAATTCCAAATTCTCCAATCTTTTTTGAGATCTTCTCTTTTCGATGGCGTTTCCTCACATCTGTCAGGTCGCCATATATCTTGTCAATCACATTCCCCAATCCGCCGGTCAGTTTTCCGTGTCTTTCGAGAGTTAGGTTACGGTGTGAATAAAAGGAATGTGCAATTTGTGCGTGTACAATGTGTTTATGTTGTAGTGCCTGTAAACCACTTTGAATATAATGACTTAACATCTTATAATTCCAGGACGTAATGTTCAATATTTTGTCCTCTCTTTTCGGTCACTTGTATGAATAGCTAAGCCTTATCTATTTTCACGTTCTGTAAAATTTACTTGTAACTGTCAACAGGAAACAAGCACTTTCAAAAATTTATTTTTAAAATCGATCAGAATTTCAAACATTTGATAAAAACAAAGCTGTATGTTTATCACTTGGCCTCAAAATAACCTTTACTTTAGCAGGAATGGAAATTAAATCGAGTTTGCAGTTTGCCCTAGTTTCTTATCCAATCAGAGAGGCCATATTCAGTTTAAATTTGAAAAATATATCGCATAAAATAATCTGTATGAAAAAATAAGTGACTTATTTTCTTTGATATGAACAGCGCGTGACATGTGGTATGTGGGGGGAGTTATGCAAAATAGCTAGAATAACATACGGGCATTATAAACTGAACTGTACATGTAGAAAAAAGCCTCGTGACAAGTTGAATGACAGGCAATCGACATCTTTTTGGAAGCTAGAGGTGTCAATCAAAATGAAAAGGCGGTCTTAACAAGACCTTAGAGGACGTTGACGACGTGCGTACATGACAAACTGTATGCAAGTTATTGGTCTTCGCTCGCAATAAATTCCATAAAATTCGATATATGACAAATAACTTATACGTATTGTGCGTAATTTTTGTATTGAAGGCATGCACGCAATTAGAAAACATCTTTAGACAAATATTTATGGATAAGCGAAACAAACCATATATGGAATGTCTTTATAACTCAATATGGATGATATGATATAGGATATTGTAGTTTTAACTTGAAAAGTAAAGATGATATAATTTGGATAGGTGAAATAAACGGCTCTAGGTTCAAAATATTATTTTGTCAGGCCTGATTACACTAAATAAATACTAGACGCTATGAAAATCAAATTATATTTAAATGTTCATTAAAGAAAAAAAACACAATATACAGGAAAGGGAATAGCAAATTTTAATTTTACTTGACATTACAAAATTGTTGACAACATACATTAGGAATCGTGTCCATGACTGGTGGCAATTTAAGTTTATTAAATCCTATCTTTACAATAAAAATCACAAAATCAAAACTGTGACATGTTAAGAATGTGTGATGTATGTATTAATGTAGAATAAATAAATGGAGTAAATACAAAAGTTTCAAATTTATATTTTCAGAAAAAAAAACGAGAAAATTTGTATTACGTCTAGACGATATTTAAAGCGCTTTGTGTGCGATTTTAACGCGTACAGCCTCCCGGAGTGTACTAATATGTTTAAATTAAAAGAAACGTTTTCATTGGTTACAGCGTTTGCACATCCACATGTAAACAACCGGTACCTAATTGGGTTTAATAGGAAATTTAAGTTAATATTTGTCATTTTATAAATATTTTGAGGACTAATTATGGTTTATATCAACAAATGAACATGCCAGTGTGAAATTTTTCATGTTGCAATGAAAAAAATGAAATTTAAATCAGTACGATTTCCGACACAGTTTTGAGTCTAACTGGTTGAGACGTAAAGGCCGACATCTATGTAATATCAGTTTGTAAATCGGTCGGTCTTGTAGTCGAAATATTGAGACTACCGTATCTGATGGAGGTGTGTGCACACTGAGAATGCAATAGCCAATAAAAACAGTGCTCTATTTTAAACTGTTAGTTAAACATTATGAAAGCTGTACATGATAAACTAGTTTTGTGTGTGTAATTGGCCTTAAAAAAATTGTGGCTTAAAAATTAGGATAGATATACTGCCTGTAATCTCAATTCACAATACGGGTTCACATACAGTTGTTAAATGTTTACCTCTGTGTCCATTTTTCCAGTAATGGATTTTAGTGTGTTAAATCTGTAAATTTCTTATCTGTCACTACGGACATAGTTTTCAACAAACTTATTTGAGACATACATCATCTGAAGCAGAAAAATTAACTCTTTCACCTCAGGTATATTTTTTGCTCGTACGTTTCATAGTTTTTGCGCAAATCGCTGCCCAACAGATTTTGTTGGGCATTGCATACGCAAGGAAGGGAAAATTTCCCCCACATTTTGAGTACTTTCTGGTTTGTACTCTGAATGCGGATATTGACCATTCAAAAAATAGCACAATATTCAATGTTTTGAGTATAATTATTTGGACTAGGCACCCAGATAGATTGGTTGAAAATCCAGATATCCCACCTCTTCATGATATTTATATATATACTTATGATGGTCAATAAATATCCTTCATTCAAATAAATACATGTAGACAAAGGTCTTGAAAATGAGATTTATACAGTAAAACCTCAATAATGAGACCACCTCTGGGACCAGCAATAAGTGGTCTTAATATTGAGTTGGTCCTAAAATTGAGTTCAGATGATGACATGAAAGTGTATGGTAGATTTATCGACCCAGTGTGTGTTTTGCGTCAATCGTAGTGTCACTGAGCAGAACTTATTTGTTTTATTTGTTCTTACTTTGATAACTAATGATTTGATCAGAATAATGGTCAATATATGGTTAAATCTATATAAATTGCAAAAAATATTGTTTGGGTATACTTTTCTTTCAGTTTGTTAAGTAACTTTTGCTCGGCTATCATGTTTGTATTTCTTAACTTAAGAGATCATATTCAATAAAACATAAATTAATAAAAGAACAAAACATGCTCATAACATAATAAATTAAATGATCAAGTTTAATATATTCCATATTCATTCCAACGCAAGTTAATAAAATAAATTAACTGATCGTGTTCAATAAAGTTTCAATAACTACCAACCTTAAAGTAAATTATTTACACCTGGATCATTTTGACCTGTCAAATTATCAATTAACACCGATTAACACGAGGTGCCCATTATGTACATATTTGTATAAACAATTTTTGCCGACCTCGACCTTTGATGAATAGCTAAAGTCAACAGCTGCCCGTTTTGTTCCGTTCTGGTCGCGGTCGTAATTTCGAGTTCAAGAAAGGTTTGTATTTTCATTCGGGACCGGAAATTGCGGTCGCAATACGCAATATTGAGTTGGTCTTATTACTAAGTTTAACTAACAATAGAATATATAGTAAAAAAATCGGGACCAGAAGAAAATGTTCGTAATATTGAGTTGGTCTGTATATTGAGTTGGTCGCATCGTGAGTTTTTACTGTATTGTTGGTATAAGAAATGGTCTCATTTACAAGTCGTTTGGTCTCTCATTTTTCATGTGGACAGTCATAATATGCACTAAACATCATTAAGGATACTGACAATCAGAAGTATATGTCAATACCTTGAAGCAGAAAGGATACCTGGACTAGTACATCAACAGAGTACAGACCTGGAGGTCAAGAGTTTTAGTGATACTGCACTATAGTTCACTAATCACTATTGCTTCATATGATGTTTTAAAATGGCTTGTCAAAGATAACAAGGGTATGACAAAGCTTACAAATTCTTTAAATCTCTATTATCCATACCATTAGCAGGAAAATTCATTGGCTTTCAGAATTTCAATATTTCAACAGCCTCATTTATACACTGTCAGTGTTCTGCATAATCAGGGACTTTAGATTGCAGGAGATTTTTGACACCATTGAAATAGACATGGCCAGACTTTATTTTGCTGGAGAATTTCTATTCTTGGAGCAAATTTGACAGAAAACTGTTCCAGGATTGAGAATTAGATAACCACATTTGCAGTTTATTCATCTTGAGTAGGAATCCCCCTCTGATAAATCTGTTGACATACTTTTTTAAAAATTTCAGTTTTATTATTGATTTACCTTCTTGAGTCATTTGTGATTTACATTTACAGAAAGGAATTGTTTTTTTTTTTTTTTTTTTAAATCTATATTAGTTTTCTTTTAGATGAGTCACAAGTGTCAGATGGTTGGGATGAGGACTGGGGTGACTGGAATGATGATAAAGAGGAGGAATCAAGGGAAACAACTCCAGATGAAGAACAAGAAGGGGAGACAAACAGTGGTAGTAAGAAATGGTTGCAGGAGTGTACTATCTCTGTTTCACCAGCTGCTGATTTAGTTGCTCTTGCAAATGAAGACAGACTTGTTCTCATGGCACGTAAGTACATGTGTATCTGTTTTATAAAGTAAATTATTATAACAAATAAATGACCAGTGGCATGGGAAAAAGGTCACTTGGACATAATGTTTGGAAATAAACCTTTTTACTTATTTTGAATGAGTGGTAAATTTTCACAGTCAAGATCATTAATCATGTTTTTAGGAAGTCAAGATTTATTTCCTTAAATGTTATTTTCAATCTTTATTTGCACCTAGCTGAGTTTATATTAAACTAAATTTTACTTCCAGCCAAGTATGATGTTGACAGCCAGATGGATGATGAAATAACATGTTACAGTACTGTCTGGTCAGGATCTGTCTCACAGGAAACAGGGTTTGTGATCTCTTGATGACTTTAATGTAATATTTTCTTGAGCTTTTTCTGTATAAATTTATTGGAAAGTTTCATCACTATAATAGTCACTGCATCTTGAGAACAGACAGAAACAGGACAGAGATTATTACCAACAGTATGATGTTTTTAATATTTAAAATAAGTATATTTTTTTTGGATTTACAGTATATTTACCTTTGTCAGCTGTAGAATAATACTTTCTTACAAGAAAA
This sequence comes from Cyclina sinensis, assembly GCA_012932295.1. Classification (NCBI taxonomy): domain Eukaryota; kingdom Metazoa; phylum Mollusca; class Bivalvia; order Venerida; family Veneridae; genus Cyclina; species Cyclina sinensis. The sequence goes on from JAAONU010000011.1 coordinate 4,163,932, forward strand.
TCAGTTACAGGCAAATGTATAGAGTAATAACAATGCTTCTTTAATAGAAATGATTTTGTTGGTTTTATGAATACATCTCTTCTTTTTATTTTTTTACCAAAATTTCTTGAATTTATAATGATTATGGTAACAGAGTCACATGTAAATTGCTTCATTTCTAGTGAGTTTGTTACATCCTTGCTGTGTTTACCACTTGCATCACAGAAGAGAAGTACCCAGGGAGCACCTGACTGGACTTGTGTTCTCATTGGCTTCTCTTCAGGATTTGTACGCATGTATACAGAGGTAGGTCCAAATATTTGACACTTAAATTTCTTTTTTATTTACATAAGTAGGTGTCTGGTTTAAGAAAATCTCCAACAATGGTAAGAACAAATTATTTTCTTGATGAGCTCATGGCAGATGTCTTTATGTCCCTCGGACTATATAAACTAGGTCAATATTGCAGGCAACTTCAGTTGTTTAAGAGACACTAATACTCTGTAGAATGTTCATATGTCTTTTTGGCATACTGTATTCATACTGCTAAATAAAATGTTATATTTTAGTTTCTGCAAGGACATTTAAATGCATTTTCAACACTTTGGCTAGAGTTTAAAGAAAGGATCTGAACTATTACACCTGTAATCTACCTTGTAGCATTATATTACACTTGTATATACAGTAACAGATAGGATTTTCTCTAAGATATTTACTTCAAAGGAAGTTTTATACTTATTAACAATCAATACTTTGTTTTGTGCAGATTTCTTCATAGGTTAGTGCTTCAGCTAATAGATATTAAATTTTTGTTTTCCAGAGAATAAAAAAATATTCAGATTTACTTACATCAAACACGAACTGATTTTCAAATCCCATTTTGATAAACCTGTCATGTACTTCAATTCTTGGCTGTTATTTCATCAGATATATGATTTTACCAGACAGGAGCATTGCTGTTATCCCAGAAGCTGCACACAGAACCTGTACAAAAGCTTAAGTGTAATACATACATCCCTCGTAGATATCTGGGAATAGCAGAGCAGGTAATCAGTGTACTAATTAGTCAACATCCTTTATATATTTCTCAAGTTAAATTTACTCAGGTGTCATTGATTTCGGTATATTTCAGTTGATTAATACTGTTTATACAGTATACATCTGCAGATTTAATCATGTAACATAATTATGTTATATAGCTGTTTTGGCATTTTTTCCAAGTACATAAAGTTATTGGAAGTCAATAGGAGCCTGATTGTTTGTCATTACATAGTGGTAGGATTTTACTTAATATAGTTGATGTAATGAAACGGAATATACCACATGAAATATTTCTTGTACATGAAAGAACTGAACAAAGTTAATCAGTGCATAAACTCAAGATCTGTTATTTTTGGTTAAGAATAAAGAATTGTTTATTAATGATTCAGTTTTTGTTTTTAGATTTGTTGATTATGCTAAATTATAGAAATATAATCTTTTTGATGTGACAAGTACATTTACAAAGCCTATGTGACTAGTACATTTACAAAGCCTATCATGTGACTAGTACATTTAAAAAAGCCTACCATATTGTTTCTAATTAGCGCCCCTGTGGGTGTGCATTTTTTCCAAAGGGGGACGCTAAATAAAACCACTAAATATGCTCTTATTGCGTTACCAAAAACAAAAAAAATATATCAAATTTTATTTACCAGGGCCTGTCAAGTAGTCATTATTCCCTTAAAAAAGTTTATACTAAATAATTCAAACTGATTTTAAACAGCACCCACAATCATTGAAGTTCATATGGTAGTTACCTGTCACCAAATTTTTATGACAGGACCTTGTTGGTTTATTGAATTTTCCTCTGCAGTCACAAATTAGGTCTCATGTCAAAGTTGTGTTTCAGGATTGCTGTGTACCTTCAAATGTGATTTCAGATTTCTTTATTTGTTCTGGCTTTTGCTAGATATTTAATGTGTTGAGGTAAGATTTTCTTCTGTAAAATACCCTGGGGGGGGGGCTAATTAAAGGGGGGGGGGGGGGGGGCGGTAATAAGAAGCATTACGGTATGTGACTAGTACATTTACAAAGCCTGTGTGACTAGTACATTTACAAAGCCTATGTGACACTTCCGGGTTATTGAACTTGAACCATGTTGCTGTAACTTTTCCTTCCAGCATGAGGAGCTGCTGATATTATATTTGAGAGCAATAGTGACAATAGATGGTTTCAGTCTGTACCAAGCCCTTAAAGCTTGCAGAAACCAGGTAGCTAGAGGTAGGTTTAAATCCTTAAAACCCTCTCTATCATACACTTTGGGTTTGTTATGTTTTTTGCTGTTAAATGTTGTTTTGATATGTAGATAGACTTAAATTTACTCAATGTTTTTGATAATGCTATTTTTCAAGCAACTCTCACAAAGAGGAAGACTGTGAGGTGGGAAATATTTCCTTAATTGTTTGTATCATTTTGGAAGGGGAAAGCATCTGTTTTCTTGTTTTCCATCTGTTGCAGCTACTGCTAGTGGTGAAGCAACGTTACAGCCTCCTCCACTAGCATACAAGAAATGGGCACCACAAGACATGGAATCTATTGTAGATTGCCATACAACTGGTAAGGCTTTACAAAGTATAGTAAGTTTTATTTCATCCCTGGCCTTGGATTAAAAAAGTTTTTTCAGAGATGCTAATATTATATAAACTGAATTCTTTGATTTTGAAAAGGAAGCTTCTTTCGTTTGGCAGAAAGTTAGATGTTTATAACAAAAGTTGAATGAAAATAAATGCTGGTCTATATTAGATTATTTGAACTCAAAGGTGTTACACATTGTTGTGTTCAGAATCTAATGTTTTGTATTTTTCAGGTGTTCATACTCCAAACCCTTTTGACCAGATGGTGTTAGCATCTATGTCCTCACCTGCCAACTCAATACGCCCCACTCCACCTGCAGCCTCTGTATACTTGATGTCTGGTGTGGGACCTTACTTAGGTTTCTTCTATGCAATAGAGGTAAAAATTAAGATAATGATAATCATTTTTAGCTGGACTTTACAAAGTATATGGAGAGCTGTCCTACTCAACTCGGCATCCGCATTCAGATTTCTTAAAGTTTTTGTGCAGTAAGATATTTTTTTTATCCCCCCGCCAAAGGCGAAGGGGATATTAGGAATGCCCTTCGTCCGTCCGTGCATCCGTGCGTTTGTGCGTCCGTACGTCCGTCCGAAACAATTTTGTCCGGATTTTATTCAAACTTCATACACTGACAGAGCACATTGGTAGGTAGTGCAGTGTGAAAGAATAATAACTCTACCTTGCCTTTTTTTAGAGTTATTCCGCTTTATCAAATTTACTTGATAAATTTTGTCCGGAGCATAACTCCAAAACTGCCAGAGGGATTTTATTCAAACTTCATACACTGACAGAGCACATTGGTAGGTAGTGCAGTGTGCAAGTCCAATAACTCTACCTTGCCTATTTTTAGAGTAACTCCCCTTTATCAGAATTACTTGATAAATTTTGTCCGGAGCATAACTCCAAAATTACTTGAGGGATTTTATTCAAACTTCATACACTGACAGAGCACATTGGTAGGGAGTGCAGTGTGCAAGTCCAATAACTCTACCTTGCCTATTTTTTAGAGTTATTCCCCTTTATGAGATTTACTTGTTCACATTTAAAAAATCCCAGCATATACATGTATATCTAATTCTTGAATTCTTGAACTTATTATCCCCCCGCCAAAGGCGTAGGGGATATTAGAAATGGTCTCTGTCCATCCGTGTGTCCGTCCGTTCCAGTTTTGTCCGGAGCATTACTCCAAAACTACTTGAGGGATTTTATTCAAATTTCATACACTCACAGAGCACATTGGTAGGTAGTGCAGTGTGCAAGTCCAATAACTCTACCTTGCCTTTTTTTTTAGAGTTATTCCCTTTTATGAGATTTACTTGTTTACATTTTAAAAATCCCAGCATATACATGTATATCTAATTCTTGAATTCTTGAACTTATTATCCCCCCGCCAAAGGCGAAGTGGATATTAGAAATGGTCTCTGTCCGTCTGTGTGTGAGTACTTGAGTGATTTTCTTCAAACTTCCTATACTGAAAGAGCACATTTGGAGGAGGTGCAGTGTGAAAGAATAATAACTCTACCTTGCCTACTTTTAGAATTATTCCCCTTTATCAGATTTAATTGGAAAACTTAGTCCGAAGCATAACTCCAAAAGTGCTTGAGCGATTTTCTTCAAACTTAATACACTGACATAGCACATTGGTAGGGAGTGCAGTTTGCAGGAACAATATTTCTACCTTGCCTATTTTTTGTGGGATTTTCTTCAAACATTATTACATTGAGTGTTTGAAAGTACAACCTTCAGGTAGCTTCTTCCCGGCGGGGGGATTAACCATGTGTAACATGGCTTTTGTTAATTTTGCTATAGCTTCTTTATTTTCTTTATTTCTTGAGCGATTTACTTCAAACTTCAAATATATGTTCCTTATCATCACCCTCATCATATGTGGTAAGGTTCATCACTCTAGTGCACATATGTCTAGAATTATCTCCCTTGTAACTTAGAATTTTCCTTGAAAATTGGAATATTTTACTATAACTTCTTTATTTCTTAAGAGATTTTCAATGATAAAATTGTAAATATTATATTATATTTCATCTACCATGGAGAAGATTCTTGTCTGTATATCAATAGACCTAATAATAGTTATCTATTTCTTAACTATCCAATACTTCAATAGTCAAGCATGCTGTCTCCACTGACAGCTCTTGTTGTCTGATGAGACTATAATATATTTAATAGAAATGTTCTTCCTATGTTCCTTCTTTTTAAAGAAATAAGGTAAGCTTGAATTTCGATTTGTTTATTAATTTTCTTATTTAGAACCACCTCTTTTAATGACTTCTTACTAGGTGTTTAGATGATAAAAAATTGATTTATCACTTACCTAACCTGTTACTTTAAATATATTTTTCTTTCTATGTAAGATTAGAAATGTACCTTTGTGATAATTTTCATGTTTTATTTTCAAGGGCAGCACCCAGCCTATACTGTCTGAGGTAGCTTTTGCTGTAGCTAGTAAACTGAAATCTGCAATAATGTCTGCAACAAGGTAAAGTTTTCATTGTATAAAAGTGAATCTGAAATTACATTCTATCATCTGTCCCCCTACAGTTATCTACACAACCTTTTGACAGGCTTCTGGTGGTTGCAAGGTATTCAGAGGAGATGGAACTGACAGCATTTTCAACTCAAATCAACATTTTTAAAATTGAAAGCTTTTTTGAATTAGTTCATTGAGACAAACCTACATTCTTATTGGTCAGATTCAAAACTAAACTCACTTCATTAATCATCTGGATAGCTTTTTTGATTCATTTTCAGTACATGTATTTATTTTAAAAAATTTTCCTGTAAAAAAGTTGTGATGGAAGCATTGATATGTTTACTACTAACATATACAGTGTATCTATAAGTAAAAATATGTGCTTCTTTTTTCCAGTGGTTGGTTGAGTTTTGGATCAAAGAACAAATCAGAGACAGGTGCTGACAAAGCACCTAAGATTGAACCTGCCACCCCTCTACCATTAAGGTAAACTTGTAACCATTTCTATCCGGAAGTTAGTCTTATGTTTTTGTCTTACTGTGTTTATTTCAATGCCTGACAGCTATGTTAAAGAATCGAATCTTTGGCCAAGGAGTCTGGAGCTTTGTTTTTTACATCAGATATTCCTGCAAGCTAGGTTGGGTTTGCATGTGATTGGGACCAAGATATTTCTGTTGCATTGCATCTACTTAAATATATATCACAGACAAACGTTTGTAAGATGTCTTTTTCACTATTAGGTAAATTATTTCAGGACATTTTCCTAGATTTGAAAACAGTTCAAACCAAAATTTCAAAATAAAACAAGTGTGATTATTATTGGTAGAGTAAAATGTAGTGAAAGTTACAGCCAGTTCTATTGTTTCTAAAACAATATGGAATCATAGATTTGAAATGTTTCGTTGCTAATTCTGTTATATATACATGTATCTAGGTTTGGATTACCTGACGCAAGGCGGGAAGGACTGAGTCTAAGTCTGTCACCAAACAACACATTTGCAGCCACCACTGACAGTTTTGGCAGGGTCATGTTGATTGATGTAGACAGGGGAATAGCTCTCAGGATGTGGAAAGGTAACAGATATACATGTAGAATGAAACTGTACTGTTAACAGTGTACTTTGCTTGAAAACAACCATGTCATGCTATGGTAAGTAAAGTGTAATTGTTAAAGTCTTGAAAATGTACAATAAGTATGGTTTGATTAAACAGGCCTTTATAAGCACACTATTTTCTTCCATGCTACAGTTTGCAAAGTACTGTTGATTTGTTTCTTCTGTTTAGCCCTTCTCTTATTTATTTACACATGTGCATGTTTATAACAGGGTACAGAGATGCCCAGGTGGGCTGGGTTGAGGTGCGGGAGGATGAGGGAACCAGTCATAACAGACAAAGTAGATCAGCACAGTTCTTAGTGATATATGCTGCCAGGAGAGGCATTCTAGAGGTACACCTTTGTAAAACGCTTTGTGAAGAAGTTTGATAAATTGTTTTGTTGATCTTTGCAAGATCAGCACCATTTGATACATTTATATACATCAATCAGAGACATACTGCAGATGTAGTTATTGCATATTTTGTTTGGAGTCTAAAGACCTGCGTTTGCAGATTTAAATATGACCTTTTCTTTTTCAATTTTTAAACATTAAGAAAGTTACGCACATTTATTTCTTTGAGGCTGTATTTAAGTTTTGAATCAGAGCTATTGTTTTAAACGACATGGATTGATTACAATCTGTTTGTACATGTGTATGTTTTGCTAAATTTTTTAAAAAATACAAAAAAATGTTTCATAGCTCTTAAATTTATGCATGGAATGAAAAAGATATGTAACAGTTATGAATCTGTGTTATATCTATATCACTTATGCTTGAAATTTACCTCAAATTTTAGTTTATTGTATAAACCATATTCACTGTCAGGTATGGGTAGCTGGTAATGGTCCTAGAATTGCAGCGTTTAATGTGAGCAAACATTGCCAGCTGGTCTGCCTGTCACATGGTATACTGGGACTGAACAATGTCACATGTAGGGGTGTCAGGATCAAGGCATTCCAGGTGGCACTGATGAACCCAGATGGCACATTGAAAACAGTCCAAGTCCCTTTTCATCTAGCACTCAGGTATTAAATCATAATAATTAACTGAGGAATTACCTGCATACATTAAATATATTAAATAAAACAATAAGGTAGAATTCTTCTAATAATTAAAGCACTAATTTACAGAAGTGTGTTATCTTTTATTCTATGACTGTGAAGCAATTCACTTAAAAAGTACATCAAAGAAATGCACATTAATAAGAACTTAGGTTTCATGTCTTGCAATGTTTTTCAGTGACAAGAACAATAAAAGGGTCAGAGACATGCATTTATTAAAGAAATTGAAACAGGTGTTGAAAGAAAACACAGAGGAATCTGGTATGTTGCTTGATCACTCTATTTGATGTACATGTATTTTCAATAGTCAACATTAAATTTTGAAAGCCTTAATCCTTTTAAACATTTTAATTATGCCCCCGAAGGGAGGCATATAGTTTTTGAACTGTCTGTCAGTCTGTCCGGAAACTGTAACATTGGCCATAACTTCCTTACTAGTAAGTGGATTTACTTCATACTTGGATACAACATCCCTTTGGACAAGACCTTTATTTGACCTTGACCCTTGAATGACCGGTCCTCAACCCAAAGTCAAAGCACCACTTTGGGGGCATTGTCATCTTACAGTGACAGTTCTTGTGGAATCTGCAATCATTTAAATATTCAACATGTAGAAAAGACAGTTCGGTATCAGTAAGCTGAATGCTGATTGGTTAGTTTTTAAATCTTCAGATATTAAGTTTTATGTTAAAACTTTGTATGTTCCATAACTTTTAGAATTATTAACACATATTCTAACTGTTTGAAAAAATGAAAAGTGCTTTTAAAGTTTGTATCAGCTGGTAATATTTGTTAAGTGATATACAATGTACTGAATGTTTGTATCCTACAGAATCATTGGACTCTCAAGTGAGAGACTTGCTTCTAAATATCAAGATATCAAGCATTGCTCAACAGGTAATGTCATTCAGACAGGGTACTATTAATCCACTTTTTATATTACTAAACGGCGTGTCGTCATTGGTGAAAAAAATTTCAACTTTTACATTGATTAGTCATTACATTGTACTTCTTTTTTGGTATATAATTATGCTTTATGCCACTCTTTAATGTACTTGTTGAAGAACAACAGTGAAAATTTGGTCGGTATTTCGGTAAGAGAGAATCAGATACAGGTATCAAGTATCTGACAGTGTTCTCAGTTTCCATTTGTATGCCTTCTCATGTTAAAATGAAATGTAGGAGTAACCTTCAGGCACTAAATAATATAGAAATAAAGCAAGGGCAGTAATACTTATATCAACAGGGTGTAGACAGAGTGTTGTCAACTAGATACCTCAGTCCAAAATTTATGAAGGGAATTCTGAAGGCATGTGTACAAAGATTGCTTGTAATGGGTAAGCTTTTATATCTCAGTATTCTTCTTAAACATTAAGTCATGAATTATAACTTGTATTTTCATAAATTGTCTTGGTTTTGATATTGCTATAAGCATTTGTAGAGTGTTTTATGCAATTTGTTTGGTTGTTTTGTTTGTTAGTTAAATTAATGTTAATAGAGAAAGCAAAAATTATTGAAAGATGGACCCAGAACAGTTTCCTGCACTTTAATTTTTTTTCTCAGTTTAGTTTTCTGTTGCTTTTCAATAAGCACCTACATGTATGTTATTGAGTTGGTGATTTTTGTGAATGCTATATTTGTGGTAACATTGAGGTGCACACTTTGCTTTCAGATTTCAGATCATATTTACTCTTATTGAGGTGTATTTATTTTCCTAGGTGAAGAGCACCTTGATATAGAAAGACGTTTGTTTATGCATTACTGCCATCTACAGGAACGCTTGATTGAATCATACATTGAGATAGAACAGCTTCAGTGTAATACACCATCCATCCAAATAGATTCACAGGTTTGTTATAGTGCATATATCTTGCTTTAGATCTAATATCATTTGGCCTTCATTTTTATTTGAAGGTAATGTATAATTTTTATGGAATGTGTAGAGAAGTTAAAAACCTTTGTTTTTGATTCTGAGAATGATATTTCAGATTAATATCTTCTGAAAAATCTAGACACAGTCTTCATCTCTTTTTTCTGTAGAAACTGATTATTATTCCTTTGTGTTACTTTAACTTTCTGTTGTTTCTTGTAAAAGCTTGGGACTGTTTTCATTGCTCTGTCTGAACCACATCTGTTATAAGTCTACCTGACCTATATGACTGTAAGTTATTGTATAAGTAGGAAGTACAAATGCTTATAAACAGTCATTTCTTACGTCTGAAATGTTACATTTATATGTTGTCATTTTTTTTCTGTCATTCAAGACACTGTCACTACTACTTGGTTTGAGTGAGAGTGAGGTTGAACACATAATGAGTCAAGTGGAGCGCAGTCAGAGAATACGAAGAACAGACCAGTCTCCAGGGAGGGTCAGGTTTGAATCTGACACTGTGTCACATGTCTCTAGCTTCCTGGGATGTTTCTCGTGCTCTCCACATGTGGTGGAGTCAGAGGGTGTCCACCAGAGTGGAGGTACAATATCTCTAGGCAAAGATCTCTCTGATGAGAAGAAACTTCAGTTAGGTAGGGACTTTAACAACTTAATTATAATCAGGTATTTCTTAATGAAAAGAAAAAAATATTACAAAAAAGCTAAACGATTTTGAATAAAAAAAATAAGATAGATACTTAAAAGATTTTCTAGATTTATTATTCATGTATTTATTAAACAAAATTTAATGATAGGTGAGAACAATAGTAGAAAAAGATTTTCTTATATTTAAACAATGTTTCAAATCTGGTACAGGTAACTTTTTAAAACTGTGCTTTCTTCAAGACAGCATTATAGAATTTCTAATTTATTAGCTTTTATTATAAGAACTTAGGTCATAAAATTTCTTACTATTTCAGAGTTTTATATTGTTATGACAGAGCCTAAATTACAGCATGTGTAAAAATTTCATAATGTTTGTATTGCAGGCACGTTTCTGTATGAGTGCTGTTTCAAGTACCAGGGTTCACCTGGAGATCTAGGTGCTGTACTGAGAAAAAGCAACATCCCAATGGAACAGTTATCTGTACGTGTTCAATCACTTTTCTTTATTTATAACTTTTTCATCTAATTAAGCTTCATGAGGTATAGTCTTTGATCTTACAGAAATTTCTAGCTTCTGTTTAAGTATAATTTGAAATCAAGTAAGGTTTTTTATATGTATATTCATGCATATACAATATTTAAATTGATCATTGCCAACACTGGAACTGTTGAGTTTTTCATGTCATTGTTTGTTCTCAGTTATGGAATAAATTGTACATTTTGAAGTTTTATTGGTGTATAAATTCATTGATTGAAATCAAATAGTAACAGGTGTCATTCTGTAAATTAAGAATCATTCCTTAAAAATCAAAATCAGTAAAACAGTGGCCATTTCAGAAGTTGTCAGAAGTTGTCACACACATGTTTAATATGAATGATGTCACAACCATAAATACTAACAAATTTAACAACAGTAAACAGTGTTTAACATGTAACCACCATGATATTGTTTACAACAGTCACTCAGACAATAGATTCACCAGAATTAGCTCTGTTTCTTCAAACATATGCAGGAATTTGTTAGCAAAAAAGTTTTTGATATCATGTTATATTAACTACTTCATACAAACTATCAAGTTCCGTTCTGTTAAAAATATAGGCAGAAACAGAAATACATTTTTCTCAAATGATGTCAAGTTACAAGTTTTCACAAGAATGTTTGACTTTTTCAAAAAAATAAACGAGATACTGTTCCACCAAATGGAATTTGGAAGTGGATCACTTTGATGTCATTGCTTTCTGTGATGTAAATTATTTTTCTTTGAATCAGGCTGATTGTTGCAGTGTGCAGTTTAAATGTAAATATAAATGGCTGCTGCTTCAGAAGTCTGTTTTTCCAAACACAAAGCGCAAACTTGGTGAAGAAAATAGTTCTTTCTTTCAGCAACTTTTGGTATGGACATGGTTGAGTGACTCTAACAGATCAGTAGATAGTATTCCTGGGTTTTTCAACCTGTTAAAGATATTTACAGCCAGTGTAGGTAAGTACTTTTACATTGTTGAAGTACTTGTTATTGCAAATTTGACTGAAAAACATTGTTCTTATTAAATAGGTTAGGTACCATGCTGGTGTTATTTAAGTTCTCAAGTCCTATAGATTGTGGTTGGATTTGATTTTTCACATACCAAGTTTAAAACAGAGTCCAAAAGAGAAATTTATTAATATAAAAGTTCATGCTCCCTAAATATTTGTCAAGTTTTTTCACATTTTCAGATCAGAGTAAGGTTTTGGTAGAAAAGACAACAGAGTCACCATGGTGGCAGAATATCAGAGATCTATGTACACACTCCAGTCATAGCCAGGCATCATATTTAGCTGCAGTTGTCTCACGATCAGTTGCTATGGAAATATCTGGCACTTTGCCAAAGAGACGGGGCACCCTTGATGCTTCAGCTAAAGATCCAGATGCTGATACAATAAGCATTACATCAGATACTCTGTCGCCAAGTGCAGATTCTGAGCCTATGCCAGTAGATATAGAACTATGGAATACTCTAGTTAGACAGTTAGAGGACTTGATATGTATAGACTGCCTGCTTAGGCTTAAACCTCTCAAACTAAGAAGGGTACCTAGTGGAGATGAACTTTCTGTTAGTGTATCTACTCTCCTTGAAGGAGGCAAAGGTATGCTCATATACTTTGTGTACATGTCCTAACAGAGACTGCCCTGACCCAAAGTTTTCTGATTGGTCCAGATTAATTAGTAAACTTATTATGCCACTCAAAACAGATGTCAAATGTCACAGTCTGTACATTATTAACATATTTAACATTTTAAAATAATTCTATGGTTGCGATATCTGCCCTTTAGACCATTGTCGGCTTGTTTGTAAGTCAGAGAATGTGGTGTTATTCTTCTTCAGAGGTCATAACCTTATGAGCTTTATTCTTTAAAGTTAACTAATGTGGTTGAACTTTACATTTTGATTTAAGATAATGTGACTTGTTATATAGTTCATACACTATTATCAACTGTTTATTTATCACTCACAGGTTGTATAACTGAGGTGATAGCACGCCATGTATCACGGGTTGGTTTCCAGCCCGAGGATTTGTACAGACCTCGACAAGATGAGTCTTCGATGTCAGAAGAACCTCAGCCAACATCTTCATCATCATCAACAGTTACATCGTCATCTCTATCTAGTCAGGAGGTTGTCTGGGGTAATGAGATTTTTACATTTTTATGCCCCCCATCAAAGATGAGGGGGCATATAGTTTTGCAAATATCAGTCAGTAGGTCGGTCTGTCGGTCTGTTGGTAGACACTTTGGGTTTGAAAAGTACCTAGAGAACCTTTGGACCCACCTTCCTCAGTCTTGGTTTATAGGTTGGTCATGCCTAGTAGATGACCCCTTTAGTTTTTCAGGTCATTAGGTCAAAGGTCAGAGTCAGAGTGACTTTGAACAGCAAAACAGTTTCCAAACAATAACTATAGAAACCTTGGTCACAGGTTCTTCAAACTTAGTTTATAGATTGGTCATGACTAATAGATGAACCATATAGTTTTTCAGGTCACAGGGTCAAAGGCCAAGGTCACAGTGACCTTGAAAAGCAAACTGATCTCCAGTTAATAACTATAGAACCCTTGGGCCCAGGATCCTCAATCTTGGTATATAGGTTGGCTATAACCAGTAGATGACCCCTGTAGCTTTTTCAGGTCAAGGTGACAGTGACCTTGTATAGCTTAATAGTGTCAGATCGATTACTACACAAGGCTTGGGCCCAGCTCCAAAAACTTCATAGGTAGGTTGGTCATGACAATTAGATGACTCTTGTAGTTTTAGTTATTAGGTCAAGGTCACAGTTACCTTGAAAAGCAAAACAACTTCTGCTGAATATCTAGGGAATCTTTGGGCCCAGGTTCATCAGACATAGTATGTAGGGTTGTCATGATCATTAGATAACAACTATCATTTTTCAGGTCATTGGGTCAAAGGTCAAGAGTCACAGTGACTTTGAAAAGCAAAACAGTTTCCAATGAATAAGTGTAGAACACTTGGGCCCATGTTCCTCAAACTTTGTATATAAGTTGTTCATGTACTTGTAGATGAGCCATTTAGTTTTTCAGGTCACCAGGTTAAAGGCCATGGTCACAGTGTCCTTGAATAGCAAAATGGTTTCTGATTATAACTATAGAACGCTTCAGCTCCTCAAAATTTCATGGCTGCCTCTAGGGATAAGATGCTAGGGGTCATATATGTTGTACAAACATCTCTTGTTGAAATAAGGATTTTACATATACAAAGGAAAACACTGTTTTGTATTATCATTTTTTAACTTTAAGCACACTGTCTTACTGAATCTCTTGACCAAGTAGCAGTGAATAAAATCTTTGAAACATAAAAGCTGCTGTATATAAAAAAAGGTCAAAATGAGATATTCTTTTCACACTAATACAGTCAAATGTGTATTATTATTTTGTTGAATTTAGTAGCAAGTAAACAAATACTTTGTTTAACATTTATATACATTCATTTACTCATTTCTTTTTTAGAAGCCTACCAGAGTAAGTGCCTGTAGTTAAAATTTTAAGCATAGAATGGTTTAACAGGTGAAGTGCTGTCACAGAAATGTTGAGATACATATATATATTGCTATTCATTGTATGAAATTTCATGCTTTTATTTCAGACCAAATGGACATACTAAGGAAAAGATTTCCACACAGTTTAGAGAATGATGTTTTATTTAGCAATAGTTGTTGGGAATATACAGTTATATGGAATAAACTACCAGAGGTAGAACACATTTAAAACATACCTCTTCCTTGCTCTGTATGACTTTCTGTCCAGAAAATTTTGTTAAATTTAAGTGAAACAGATACAGAAGGATCTGAAATTGTTATTATTTTCTTGTTTCTTAGATAACCCTTTATAAAATTCCTTCATGCTCTTTTGGTTCATAAAAATACTTGGCTGGCAGGGCATTTTAATTTTTAATATATGACTACAATGTATATGAAAACTTTTGAAGTTAAGCAATAAAATTTGAATCATATGTACAATTGTACTCAGGTGAGCAATATAGAGTTGTGTTGGCCCTCTTTTGTTTGTTTGGTTTTACTTATGAAATTTTCTGTTTGAGACAAATCTTTTATATATTTTTAGATTTACATGAAATTATGAAGTCATTCTCATACCAGAGTTACTATGAATTACATCATGTTTTATACATAGCTGTGATCCTAATTTATGTATGGATATACACATGTATTTCAGGAGGTAGACAATTTAAAGTCAGCTCTAGATTTCCTTAAACTGGTGCAAAATGCAATGTTACGACAAGGTAAATTAATATCTTCATCTTCATATCACTTTGGACTTTGATCTGGTGTTTGAAGAATTTGTCTACCAATTATGAATCAATTTAGTTACATTATCAGTATGTTTAAGTAAAGATAGATACATTTACTATGGTATATGTGTCATTTTGTGCATGTCATTTAGTGGTGTATTCATAGAAAACCTATAGTTTATCTCCAGGAGGGTGGTTTCATCATAATAAGGTGTATAGTTACAAATTCTCATTTGCCAATTTTCTTCTGTCAAAAAGAATGATTTTAACCTGCAGCTTCTAGTGTGGCAGAGCTAAATGTTTTAATATTGTAAATAAGAGATGAAAAACTGTTGTTCTTTTATATTTCAGGTGTGTGTAGTATGATGTGGCACATGTTTTTATCTAAAAAGTTCCATGTTACAGCTCAATTGATGGAAAAGGTAACTATGCTGTCATTGCTAACGAATTATTCAGTTATTCTACATGTATCTGTATAGTGATGTGTATAAACTACATGTTAGATCTTGAAATTTGTATTTATTACTTTAAAAACAATGAGCATACTTAATACTCTTATAAATACTTACAGGTTGGCAAAGTTCCAAAAGATAGACTTTGTAGAAAGGTAAGTTCTACATACATAATTATAAAGCATTTGTACTTTTCACCATTTTTTTGTTAGGCCAGATAACACTGAAATAAATGTTTGTCATGATGTTGTTCAGGTGTATGTATGTGCATCCATCCATCTTGTCTGCACCTTACTTTTGTCAAGCTTTGGGTGATTTAAAAACAGTTCTGCATCATATTTTTGGGTGAGATTCTTACTTGTATGAACCAGGCTTATTGTTAAGGTATCAAAAGTTAAAATAAAAAGGTGCAGGTCGGCGTGTCCTGGCTATATATTTGTTGTTCGTGGCTTGACTTAAACTGACTATATAACTGTGTACGTTGGTGTGGGAAAGGGTTGTGTGTAAGAACCAGGTCTGTTACACAAAGGTCAAGGAGACACCAGGGTGTCAGAGATAATCAAGGTTGGCAAAGTATTGACCGCCCGGGAAAACCCAGGTGGGAAAACCTGGGTTTTCCCGGGCTGGGCAATACTCCCTAAACTGGGCAATACTGGGTAATAAGATATTTTGGTGGTTTTTTTTTCAAAGAATACTGAACATATTTACATTTATTAACAGGTAAAGTAAACGTAAGGAAAGCACAAGTGCATTTCATACAAAATTAGTTCTGAACATCAACAACTATGTTGTGTATGCTGGTCATTATCAGGCTACAGTACAGGATAAGTTCACCACTCTGTCTCTTCCTTTCCTCTTCATTCTGTAGCAGAAAACTAACTTAGCACATTTCTGTATTCCAAGTTTGTTTCTTAATTTATTTTGAATAAGTCCAAAGTTAGAAAAAATGCGCTCTATGGAAGCTGAACTGGCAGGCATTCTCAACAGTTTACAAGCTAAGGTTTCATGTTTGATAGAGAATGAAAATTTCCAGTTACTCCAGAAAGTTACGTTTTCTTGTTTGTTTGACTAAACCTTTACATGCTTTACTTGTAAAAACTTTTCACACACAGATTAGCTCAAATTCACTTTAATATGTTAGGTTTTTGCTGGTACTATTATAAAGAATAATTATAGGTAATCCCCCAGTTTGAGCTTTAAGTAAGGTATATTGTTGCCTATACAAACAATTATCACTTCAAGTTACTTGTTAACACTTTTCTTTGTAAAGAAAATGCATCTCTAAATGCAATATATTCAAAACATAACATGAATAGTATAATGCTATATTGAAAATATTCATTACCCGGAAAAACCCGGGTTTTCCCAGTATTACCAGCTGGGCTGGGCAATACTCAAAAAACCTGGGTTTTTGCCAACCTTGGAGATAATAAGTTGGTTATCTTTATGAAGATAACATAAACATGTACAGACACATTGTGGACCTGGCATTGAAAATATTCCTAGTTTACTCATTAATCCCTTATTGTTTAACCTTTGACGTGTGAATATTTTTCAGGATATTGGTATAGGTGAATCCAGACTTCCTCTGTTTGCCAGCTGTGTCTGTGATTTCTACAACATTATCATGGAGGCAAACTGTGAAACTAATGAAGTACCTGTCTTTAATATTGAACCTCTCTGGAATACAGCTAAAGGTAAAACAAGATAATATACTGACTTTATATTGACTTGGTACCAATCACTGTTTGACTTGGTACCAATTATTTAGTCATTGCAGCTTGGTCAATTGTATGATAAGAAACAGTCCTTTAGCATTTCATGACATTAACAGACAATACATGACTGACTGCTTTTTCAATTCTAATAAAACATTATAGAAAAATATGATGTGCAGTTAAGATGGTTTTAGAGGTATCATTCCTGGGAGAGAACAGTTTGTATTGTACTTTTTTGTTTTCACTTCTCTGTAGACCAATGCCCTTGGTTTTCATTCGCATGTTTAGTTTCAGAGAACTGAAATGGGTATGTTACAGTATCATTCATCACTGATTATGCCTAAATGTGATAGAATTGAAGCATTTTGACATTGAGCAAGACTTACACATAATGAAAGAGTATTTCTGTCTTCTTAAAAATATTATCGAAAGCCAGATGAACTGCTGGAATCAGTCTCTTCATGTTTCTTTGCCTATTGCAGGACCAAAAATATTGTGTCCATTTCCTATTTGTGACGGCATATTAAAGTGAATAACATTAGGGTGTGATTGTTATGTTACAGGGACAGTGTCTCTTGTGGAGTTGGCCATAGATCAGAAAGCAACCAATTATGGTCTGCTGAAACTCCAACACCAGTTAGCAGTTGTGATCAATGCTGTGATAACATTCAATATAAAACCAGTTAAAGTCTTGTCACTTTTTGATTCTAAGGTAAGTCAGTCTATCGGTTATTTCCAAGGATTCTGTTTGCAAGTGGTTCTAGGAACTTTTAGTTAAGCACTTACAATAGCTATGTTGTTTACTATGAGTGTCCATGTTGTTGATAGGTTTGCTGAATTATTTTACATTAAACTGTTTCCTTGGGTATTTTGTGTATAAACTTTGCTATCACTGAGACAGTTCTTGTTGGAAACATAGCAGGATTTCATGGATAAAGAGGTCATTTTCTTTTCATATACAAATATAATAGATGACTTCTTACATGGTATATTTTGAGAATGTTTGAAATATTTAAATGTACCAACAGACTTTTAAGCTACAGAACCAAATTAAAGTAAATTTGCACAAATTACAGAGAATTTTTCTGCAAGAACTTTTCAGGTTTGCCCATAAGACTCCAAATATATATTTGCAAAATTCTGCTTTATTATTACTTGATTGAAAGATGTTATATTAAGATGATATTTGAAGATTTTTCATTTTTCCAGGGCAAACATTCACTGTTCCAAGACCTACATGCCCATCCTTTGTTACCAACAAATAATGTTGATACATCTGTTACCACACAAAGGAAACAGGTATTATTGTACACATTCTCTGAACTGAAACTGTAAGACATTATAATAACCAAGTTGATAAAACATGGATTTCTCATGGATTTGAGTTTGTAAGGTGAGCAGCCTGTAAATATTGATTTTTGCTCTGGAATCACAGTTCTATGCAGAAGTACTATTTACGTTTAAAAAAGGATTGTAACTATTAGTTAAAGTATAACTGAATCAAATGCAGAAACAGAAGCAAAAATATGATACTGTAGTCGGAGTATGGTTTGTCATTTCAAATAAGACTTGATAAAGATTGTAGATGTCGCTTGTTAATGTGAAAACTGTTGATGTGACGGTCATTGTTTCAGTTTCATATCATTTTGTTGTGGGATCTGGTACTTCATAAATTGTTGTTTTTGCTGTTGTCTGCAATGAAATGTTTTTTGCTTTCTTTCAAGTTCCTGACACGTGTCATAAGTCTGTCAGTAATGAAGATGCGAGAGTTGTACCCCATGTCTTTTGATGAAGATGGGGCTGCTGCCATAAATCCCAGTAAATTAAAATTGACTGAGGCTGGACGTTGGCCAGATATTATTCTACAGTTAGCCGAGCAGTTTGGCATGGATCTTGACCTCATAAAGAGACACCATGTGTGCACCCTATACTCAGCTGGCTTTGATAAACTAGCTGAAGAGGTAAATATGACATTCTTTTACCATCTGTTTCCATTGTTTATGAAGAAAAATAGTATACAAGAGATAAATGTGTCATAAGGTCACATTAAAATGACCTTGAAGTTACTAAGATTTAATGTATAATTCAACGTTCAGGAACACTTTTCTTCATGTTCTATTTCATATGTAAAGCCTTTAGGTCATTTAAGTTTTGCTTGATGAAAATGATTCTTTTTTTAGATCTATTTAGTTAGAAGTTATGTCATCAAAGGTCAAGGACTCGGTGGTTGACCTTTGTACTGGATTAGATTTTTTGTATTACAAATAATATTGGAATAAGTGTGTTTACACTGTATATTACTAAACGTGTTTGATTGTCATAGGTTTTGCTGACTGTGAATGACCGAGACTCACTCGGACAACAACTTCTCACTATAGTAGGTCAGCGTGTTGCTCACAAACTTGCCTCCCTAGATGCTCAGATGGCTGTAGAGCTGATGTCTAATGTGAACCCAGCACTCTCAACATGGCTAAAATCTATGGTATGTCATATTTTATTGAATTGTTTAATTATGTCAAAAAAATAGTTTTAACATTTCTCATACTAAAAGGAATTATTGTTGCTATACCCCCATCAGAATTTGTTTGCAGGGGTATATAGGAGTTATCTTACGGTTGTGACACGAACTACATCCACATTTCTAGGACTATCAATTAACAACTTGGTGTGCATGTTTAACAGTAAGTGCAGAAGTGCATGATTTGTTTTTCATGCATGCCAGTGCCCGGCCTGCAGCTTTACGACCTGTTGGACTCATACTACATCATCATTTCTAGGAGTATCAATTTGAAACTTGGTGTGCATAATCATCAATAAGTGTAGATGTATGTGACATGTTTTTCATGCACACCAATCCCTGCCCTACAGTTATATGACTAGTCTTAGTGGATTTTTGTGGGGTGAACTACTCCCACATCTCTTGGACTTCAGTTTAAAACTTGGTGTGTAAGATCACCAATAATAGAAGATGCAGAAGAAAACACAGAAATAGTGCAATAATTATGAGACTAAGGCAAGCTGAGCTCTTGGCCTGTTTTTTAAAGGGTGACTTAGATGAGCATGTATATATTTATTTGCTTGCTAACACTTATCAACTATTTGGTCATGTTAAAATTTGATTTTTGTTTATGTTAAATCTCTTTGGGTTTGTTTTTTTTCAGAACTCCAAGTTGTTAACGCAGCCAGATGTTCCCTGCAGTGATATACAGGCATTAGTTACACAGACATTGAATAACCTGTCTGAGAGTCATCCCCAGCATGAGCTTGCAGCCTCACTCACAGACTTGGTGCAGGTCTTAGGGTGAATTGTTATATGCTTCAGATTGAAAATGTCAACAATGCAAAAAACTGGGTCAGGATAAAGAAAGAATTCACATCATCTTACTGTCAACAGTTTTTAACAAACTTAGTTTGAGTCATTGAACATTCTGACATTTATCTGTCTGATAACTTCACAACCTGCAGTATCTTGTTAATTTTTGATGGAGATATAGTGTTGAATTGTTAAGTATAGAATGAATTGCATTGCAAAGCATTCTTAAGTTAAAGATTTGGATAAAAAGGCTTGAATACAAGAAATCTTCTCTCATCAAATTGGATTATAAATTGGGGAGTGAATGTGTAAAAGTCCCAAGTGCTGTAAAATAAAAAAGAAGATAACATTTTTTTTTTATTATTCACCCTTACTATTTAACAAAAAGCTAGAGACAGAGACCTCTGGAATACAATTCATATCATGAGATAAACATTTTACCATCAGTATATGATTTTTCAAGGGTATTCACATAAATTCTGTCCTAAAATCACCACACTGAAAGCGCTGTTACAAGAGCAGTTAACAACGAAGACAAATAATTATACGTCATAAGATGTATGCTAGTTACTCATTTGTACAAATCACTTCTCAGTTACAGTGACATTCCTGAAAACATACAGTTACATTTATAGTGTAAATTTGATTGATTTGGAAAAGTTTCATGTACATATAAGTAAATTTTGTTATTGTAAACAAGATTATATACTGCATTATCATGCTTCCCTCCAAAAACTGCTTGAAGAGGTAATTCCAGTTGAAGTATAGTGCTTGCCATTAATAACTATACTGATATGGTGCTTTAATAAAAGACTTTTTTTCTGCAGCTATTCTGGGTAACACCAGCTTTACTCTGTCAAGTTGGTATTGCATTTTCAAAATATGTCACTGTCTTTTCACTATTTGTCTTGCTGGGTATAATGTTTTTACATATATGTGATTGAATTTGACTGGATATATTAACTATTTAATCACAGAGTTTCTCTGTGTTGCCCTTATATTGATTGAATTAAATTGATGTTTTGTCCACTGCCCTTGACAAAGAAGACAAGGAATTATTTTCTTTGAAATGTGTTGAAGTGTAGATTATGAACTCTTTTCACTGTGATTCATTAAGCAGAACTTTTCACTGGGAGTATCTTTCAAATCTAGGGTTATGCTAAATCATGTCAGGATCAAGGAGTATCTATATTTAAACTTATGTTGTTTTTACATGTTTATCTGTGTTATTTCATTCAGGTTTGTGTTAAATGTCGTAGTTTTCCTGTGCTGTCACAATAGTCTGTTTTCAGAGGTTTATGTTAAGACTGTTTTAAGCCATGTTAATTGTTTAACTTTGGACATTGAGATTATACAAGGAATGAATTGGTAAGTTTATTTGTTTATTGTGCAATAAGTTACCTGTATAAGTTTTAGCGTCCGAAGTGTATTTATTTATGCTTGAAATATTACAACATGTATTGATTTGAACTATGTGTCACATTATTGAAACATAAAAGAAACATGTCACTCCATTGTACTTTCTGTGTTTTTTTATCAGCATGATACTGTAGCTAAGACGTTTTCATTTGGTGTTTATGTTTACTGTGGCTCACACACTTCACACATCTTGTCTGTTAGCATCACTTGTATGTATTAACATGGTTAAGTATTATAGATACTTATAGTAACAGTTTGCTCTTAGTTGGCAAACTTTCATCTAAAGCGGTATGTCAGTGTATCAAATCTAAAAAAAGTTTGTTGCTACTTGTGTAGTGGCCCTTATGATGTCTTAATTTGTCCAATAGGCCATCATATAGATGGACACCTTTTACAAAATTAAGGCTTGCCTTAGGATGACTTTTGTTCTCATCAATGTCAAAAAAAAAGAAAATATTACAAGTAAAACGGTGAAATTTCGTAACTAGAAGATTTCATCTCACTCGGAATTTTTGGATAATTTGGCCAACATATCAGTTGTTTACGGAGATGTCGATACTTATGTACATTTGTTTGAAACAGAAATTCAGTATTTTCCAATACACATGCTCCTATAAAAGAATACACTTAAGTATGCAGAGTTCCGAAACCCTGGTTTAATGACGATATGTTAATCTTAAACGGACTGTATGGAGAAATTAGGGGGTTTGGAGAAAACATAAAACAACCAGAGGGATTTAAAGATTAAAAAAAATCAAACAAATATTGTCACGAAATTGATTGTGAAAAAAAAACGCATTATTAGTGATAAAGTAACCAATGCAAGAGGTGATTCAATAAAACTTTGTACATGTAGGTAAGTATCGGAACTTCCTGGTTCTAAAACAACAAAATAATATGCTTTAAGCCTAAAGTGATAGTAAACTCGCGTAGAAGTTTGCTGGTTTCTTTACGGACATAATTTCTAAAATCCGCCAAACACTTACTGCTTTTCAGGACGCTCATCCGCAGATTAAATAAGTCCAATGTTTTGACTACTTCGAAGATCTCACAGGGCCAAAAATGAAACACCTTACCAGTGAATTGAACACAAAATCATGTGAACTAGATTTACTTTCTACCCATATTCATAAGTCATATTTACATGAAATACTACCAACTATAACCAAACTAGTCAATCTTTCGTTGAGACAGGGTGTATTTCCTCCAATCTGGAAACAAGCTATCGTTAGGTCTTTACTTAAAAAAAGCTGGACTCGAACTTCTGTTTACTAGCTATAGACCTGTAAGCAATATACCGCTTCTTTCCAAGTTTATTGAGAAAGCTGCATTTCTCGGGCTAATTATTATGTTGAAAGTACTGATCCAGTCTGCAGGTAGGCGTTTCCAGTCATGTGAAACTGCTCTTCTTAGACTTGTAAATGACTGTTAGGGAGTATGGAGACACAAGAAGTTAAGCACTGATGGCAATCGATTTCAGTGCTGCCTGTGACACCGTCGACCATAACATCCTACTAAATGTGTCACAAAGCTAGTGTGGAGTGTGCGACCCAACATTAGCCAGGGTCGACTCGTATCTTCGACCACATAGCTGTCGTGGAAGTGTAAATTCAACTGAGACATCTTCCTCTTGAATGCAGTGTGCCTCGTGGCAGTTGATTTGGCCGCTGGCTTTATCTCACATACGCCGGAATTTTATTTGACGCAATTCTACCAACTTTATCCGCGCATGGGTTCGCTGATGACCACATTGCCAATAAACTTTTTTTTCGACCATCTTGGTACGATTCAGAGCTGCTGCTGAGAAAACTGCTGTAAGTATTTTATTTCTTCATCAATTTAAAGGAGATATAGTGCTTGCGAAGCGGAAAATTGTGCCCTATATATAGGTCCTAATGATTCTTTTGTTAGATGTATAGTTTTTCTTAACATTCGGGATATAGAGTTCTTAAAAATAAGTTTGCTATCGTGAAAAGCGCATCAGTTTTCTCGAATGTTAGAAAATTCTTTACATCTGACAAAAGAATCATCAGGACCAATGTGCATAATTTTCCGCATAGCAGGCGCTATATACCATTAAAATTGATGAAGAAATAAAATACAGCAGTTTTCTCCTCCGAATCGAGATAAACACAAAGACTGTTTACGACAGCCTACACATTTACCACGTGGGATGACCACACCGATTAAAATAAACATGAACATGCTAAAAAGAGTTTATTATGTTTGGCGGTAAAGCACATATGAACAAATGTTAGTTTGTGTTCAAATGGTTTTATATGGTATGCATATCTTAGGTCATTTTAGATTTTTTATATATCACACAAGTATTTTAAGTTGACTTTACTTGTTTTACATTATATGTACATGTACAACGCCACTGAATATATATTTGTCATAGAAATAGGCGTTTAATCAAATAAAATAGTTGCAGTTTACTATCACGTGGATTCTTTGTTTCTAACGTAAATCATATTTTAATTCAACAAGAGATACCTACTTTAATTAAATTTTCGCACTGGTTAGATTCGGGTGATAGACCAAAATAATAAACGCAGAATTTGTTAATCAAAAATTATCATTCATTCATGTATTTAATATATTTGAGCAAATTACTGAATCATGAATATACACTGCTCAAATTAATTAAAGGAGCGCAAATATGTAATGGCGTAAATTGCCCACCATACTAGATATTTCGCTGCAAATTTCGTTTGTAGGTATCGACGGTCAATATCCTCAAGAAACCCGTGCACTTTACAATAAATTTACAAAGCATGGGTATTTTGTTTTTCTTTTTGTTGTGTAACCCCCGAATAAGATTTAGACTTGCATGTGTACAGTTCGTTCACAATAGCGTATTTGACAAAATGAATGTTTCAGTGCAACGTTTAACTGTATCTGCTCTTTTGACGACGGTCCAGTGTGTGCGACGTCATTTAGCAATTACTGATGTTGCTCGGGCGGTGCAGATGATCGCAAATGGATTTACGCAACATGAGGTGGCCACCGTTCTAGAAATTTCTCGTAGCGTTGTTGCCAGGCTGTGGAGAGTGGAGAATTCACAAGAAGACCTGGGCAAGGTCGTCACCGCATTACAACACCTCGTCAGGACCTGTATCTGAGAACTTTGGCCCTCAGAAATCGTCAGTGTACTGCTACTGGCATTGAAATTGACTTCCTGCAAGCTACAGGGGTTCGTGTGTCCACTCAAACTGTCCGAAATAGTCTTCTTAGATGGTTTGGATGCCCAAAGACCTGCCTGAGGACCAGTTCTGACCGTAGCTCACTGGGGAGCTCGCTTAGAGTTTGCCCAGGAACACGTCACTTGGCAACTGCGCCACTGACGATCTGTGCTCTTCACAGACGAGAGCCGCTACCATGTTTCGAGCTGTGACAGGTATGCGGGATGTAGCATTATTCAATATGACAGAGTTGGCGGTGGGTCAGTTATGGTGTGGGCAGGCATATCCATTGACGGGCGCACAGACCTTTATGTGATTCCAGGAGGTAGTCTGACGGCCCTGAGATATCGAGACGAGATCCTAGAACCAATTGTTAGGCCATGTGCTGGTGCAATAGGTGAAACGTTTCGTTTAGGGCAAGATAATGCTCGAGCACACACTTCAAGAATCGTCAGGAACTTCTTTGATGATGAAGGTATTGAGGTCATAGACTGGCCAGCGAGCCAGCGAGGTCTCCAGATCTTTACCCCATAGAGACATGCTTTCTTGTTGACTTTCTTCGCGTTCGAAACCTGTGCAGAACGTCCGTGAGCTTTCTCGTGCTCTTGTAGCAGAATGGGATGCCATACCACAGGATATGATCAGACGTGTCATCAGGAGCATGCCCAGACGATGCAGAGAGTGCCTAAACGCCCGAGGGGATACACTCATTACTGACACTGACTATGAAACGTTTCCAGGCCTGAATCTGCTTTTACAGACATTGCTTGTTCTCCTGTAAGACCACCATTTCAAAGTTAATTTGATAGTGTTCATATCCTGGACATCAGGACACCAGGACAAACTTGTCTGTTGCTTTCTGTCATTTACTTCATAGCCGCACAGAGAGTTCTAGGTTGCAATAGCCTTCTTTTACCGTCGCATTACATAAAAGTGTTCCGGTCAGTCCGTTGCCTTTAGAGTACAGTAAAATTCTGTCCTCGTTTATACTGTTTTCATAACTGCACTACTTTTGTCGCACAACACAGAACATCTTTGTTACAAGTTTTACCCAGTGGCATAGAAAAAAAGAGGCGCGAATATATTATTTTATTAAACAAAATTCGGTTGCTGTTCTCAGTATATAAACGTATTTTTGCCACATTTATAGTATACAACTAACAAAAGGACTACCTATGAAGGAAGTCATGAGGCGAGAAAATACCGTATAATATCTACTTTCAGATAGTATGTGTGACTACAAGTTAGGAGATCATCCCTGTATATGGTCCGAATATGTGAATACGCCCTTATGTGCGTATTAATATATCAGTGTTAAAGTTGACGTGTCACTCGACTGTTTGACTGAAATCTGGGTATCAGGGATGAAAATTTGCAAAACGCTTTTCTTTATTTGTGGTACCGATACCCCTGTTTCAAAAGCTTTTCTGTTATGGAAAGGTTGCGTTCATTGAAGTCTTTAACATTGTTACATTACACGCTCTAGAAAAGCGAACAAGCGCTTGTGACATCACCATCTAAAAATGATAATTAACATCAAAATCATCTCTCTTATCGTACATTTTAGTACTAACAAAACCATATTCAGTAGAAAAAAATTTGATCAAGAAAGTTTGCTTGTTTTTCTGAAGTGTTTACTTTATTTAAGCTGGAGTTTATTTGGATAAATTTTATTGACCAAAGATGGAAAATGGTTATTATCTATATTTAACAAATCGTAAAGATGCCTCGATGTGTTATAAAAGGCTGTAATAATGTCATCTTGGTGTTCACTAGAAAGAGATTTATAAAGTCAATTTCATAGCAGTATAACAACAGATCAGCAACAAGTGGTGAGCAGTTAGTTTCCAGGGGGATGCCCACTATCTGTTTATAAATAAAAGTTCCAAATCTAGCATAAATATTATCAGGTTAGAAAGACAACTACTCGATCATGTCTTGACAAGTCCATAAGTGTAAGTATCATAAGAACCATCTGTAATAATGTTTTATGTTTATTACAAGCGATACAAGTTTTATTTTCTCTTGCAAACGTTTTTACAAATGAGACTGGTGAGCTTGTCTCTTATCAAATCACGAGAAAGCCCGCGGTGAATATACAAAATTCATAAGAAGACTTCAATATATAAGTATCAGTACAAATCTCTTATGAAAGTCTTGAATTCCCTTTCTTAAATTACGAACGTCAGTCTGCTCTCTTTTACGCCATCTATTACAAAATAAGCTTCATGACTCGGCAATTACTGCACGAGAGACATTAAAATCAATTTCCGATGGAATTCTATACATTGTAGTTGGACCTTTAGAAATAAATTACGGATTCTATAGACTTTGAAAACACGCAGATTCAGGGTAACGATGTGACCGGCAGGTTTATAGCAGTATTTTGAGTTTGATTAATCTCAAAATCTTGGTGTATTTTCATCAATCTATATATCAGAGGTAACTTTATTGTAATTAAAAATTGTACACGCTTTCAATCTTCGGTCTAGAAATACATTGACTCGACAACTAAATTTTGAATGCTTAACTGTTAAAGAACACTCAAAAACCAAACAAAACAAAAAGTGATGCACATTTGCACGGTATCGAACCGTTGTTTTAAAAATCTTCCTTTTCCCCGCTGACAGAAAGTCAGGTAAAATCGACGGATATTCAAATGTAATACTCCTTTTCTATTTGAAAATATACGTTTACACACAATTCTCGTTATGAATTAAAGTGATTATCTGTATAGATATATCAAATGTCTAAGATATGTATAGTGCAATTGCACGGTGCCAGTTACATGGAGAACAGTTTATGTAGAACGTAGCACAGAAGTAACACGGCGGCTGTCAGGTTCAAGTTGACTGTTACATGGAGAACAGTTTATGTAGAACGTAACACAGAAGTAACACGGCGGCTGTCAGGTTCAAGTTGACAGTTACGTAGGCTGAGGTGCTCGAATCACTCATCAACATCATGTCATACCTTGTTACTTTACCATCAGTGACCGAGAAAGTTCCCTCTACCCTGGCATCTTGGTAGGTAGCCTGTAAGTAAATGTATAATAAAGGGACGATTCAATAATCCATCGTTTTTATCATTTACTTGGAACAATGGAGGAACAACAAAATATTGTTCATTTTAAAAAACAGAATCTCAGAAACTCTTTGGATTAGAGTAGAGAACTTGGTATTCATATATTTCGGAAACATTTTACATTTGCTGAAACGTATATATACCTTATATTATACGTCTCTGACATTTGTCTTAACAGCTCAACCAGAAAAATATAATTGGTTTTTTGTGTGTGTTTACTTTTTATCTATGTTTAATGTAGCAGTTAAATGGATACACTGCTAAACAACAGACTTCGTATGCTTTTGTTAGTTTGTTAAATATTTATTACCAATCAAGATTTTACCTTGATTTTATATTGCCCAGGCATCAGCAGTCTGAAGTACTCGCCATTTTTTCCGGTGTGGAACGGTACAAACTCTCTCCCTTCTACTGTCAACTTGACACCTACAACAGCATTGTTGTTTTCGTCTCTAACTATTCCTTTCACACCTGCAATATATCAAATGTTGCGGCTGGAAGCTTCGTTCTGTAAGGGGCGGATTAGTGGTCCAGTGGCAACGCAATCGACTTGAAATCAAGGGGTAGCGAGTGCGATCACCCGCTCTTCCACTAATACAACATCTTATTATATATCGTATGAGTCATTAATTGAGATTCCATGTACCAGTGCAATACACTAACAGGCAATAGAACCAGAAGTGTCTATCGAACTGAATGCTTTCTGTGTCTGCACTATCCCTAACAACATGAATTAACCGAATTCTACAAGAGGCGTCGGTCATACAGTAAACCAGTTCTAACAATAAAAAAGACTCAGATTTTGTCCTGTAAGAATACTCTTTCGAAAAAACACCAATTGATGGGGTAAACAGCTATGTCGATGTAACGTTCATGTCGATTTAAAATACCGTGTAGTCAAACCTAAATTTCAGATTTTCGGACCAAAATTCCAGACCACAATAAAAATAAGACTGTTTATACTTGCGGGGAAGTTTAGATGATCCATGCAGTCACCGACTCAAAGATCATACTAACCATGACGTATTGGAAAGTATTTCTTCACTTTGAATCACTTTGTACTCACTGTGCTCAAATACGTAATAAAGGCAAATGTACCTCTGTTAACCTCGAATAAGTAGTTAACAAGGGCGTCTTTATTTTCTGTCCAGTACCACTCTAGGTCTGAACCATTAGGGTATTTGCAGCAGGAAACCTCCAGAGTCACTTCAAACACCCCTTCTTTTATATAGTGGTAATCTTGCATACCTCCTGAAAAAAACAACAATATACATACAACATTACCTCCTATCACATAGTGAAGTCGAACTGCATACTGAAAGCTGACGACATAAAATCAAAATTGTTTATTCACCTAAATGTGTTCTTGTTAATGTATACTGTATATTGTACGTGAGAATTAGTTTTGTTGTATGAAGGAAGTATAAAGTGAATATTAAAAAAGAATGTATAAAAAAATCTGATTCCAGGCAGTAGTCGCGTAATGACACTGAATATATCTTCACTAATATCTTCGTCCTAGAAAAAATACACTTTACTTGAAAATTTGGAAAAGAACAACAGTATTAGTAAAAAACAAGATGTCATTTTCAAAAAAATCACATGAACTGTTCATCGCTAGTTATTATTAATTGGATATACAAAAACATTTTACTAATATGGAAATTTTACCAAAAAGGATATGTCTATAACTTGCAGTTCTCTCGGATCAAGGCAAACTCCGTAAAATTACGATTTATGTTTACTGGTTTTCTATAGTTTCACAACACGAATCAACAGACTTACAGAAACCAAGAAACTACGACGTTCTTGTAGAAGTTTCTTCATAAAGTTTACTTTGCAAGGTACCAGTAATGTAAAGAACACACGCTTTAAAAACCCCGCTTATCGTCGTAACAATGACTGCTTCACATATACAGCGTACCATTCTGTTACAGTTTTATGCTAGAGGAAATCATGTTATACCGCTACTTCTGTCATAAAACAAACATTACACACCATATTTAGTGTGCCATACTGCCTCAGTAATTTTGTTATTCCGGAGGAAATCATAAATCCCTGTTTCTTCAGGCATACAACAAAGATTACATACCTAATATAGGGTACCATTCTGCACCGTTTGTTATGCCGTCTAGAAAGAAGTCCTGTTCACAGCCTGTTCCGTTAGTGGCTGCCATACTGTGATGAGATCTCGCGTAGACCAGGCTAAGGTGTCTGAAGGTATCGTCATCTGGACTTTTAGACGTTCCTGATCCGGGAGGCATGCTTACTGTCAGAAGAAAAAAATCACTGTCTTCTTATACACACTGTAAAATAACTGATGCAATATTTACCAAAATTAAACCTGCAAATAAACATTACTAATGAATTATATCAGTCTAGTTCTATTCAGATCCAGGAGAGTAGCACGGGTCTGAAAAAACTAGAGGCAGGCCAGACTGTTGTTGTCCTCACCGTTTTAAGTGTTATGCTTTTGATTATTTAATTAAACATTTAAATGGTTTGTAAATACAATATTCATATTAACGTTATAGATTTGGTTTTTGCTCTTGTCTGTTAAACAGAGAATATTTTCATCTCTTTCTGCAAGCTTTCCTTTTGTTTCTTTCTTCATTTTTAATTCAAACTTAGTATAGTCTTAACTATGTGTTTGTTTTTTATTTGAATAAATCACACAAATGTTTTAAAAACTATTTTAATTTCAATACACTGCTTCCTCTGAATCATCATCAGTACTCACTGTTAACATAGCTATCAAATGGATAGTTCGCAACGAACGCTCCACCATGCAAGTTTGCCGACAGAACAAAATTAAACTGAGTCAGCCAGTCCATAATAGCTTGTGTCTCTGGCTGAATTGCTCCAAAGCTTTTATTTTCATGCAACATGTCAGGAAAGTTCCGATTAAGGTCTATGCCATTGGCGTTCCCTCTAAGAAAAAAAACATTCAAATTTAAAAATGATCACATTTATGTTTCTTTTAATTCCGTGTCTCTTTGTTCATCAAAAGTTTTATTAAATAAATTTTAATTGGTAAAATGTCTCTAACAAGAACAACAACAACAGCAGCAGCAACAGAATTACCAAAATAATAATATTTTGAAACGTTGGAAAAGATTTTAGCTCAAGTTCTAGTGATACAATACGCCAGTGCATGTTTCTCATACCTGCCAACAACACCAGTGCACTGGCCTTCCACTGAGTCAGAATAACCATCCGGGTTCATTGAAGGCATTATATGTACGACTGTTGAATCTAGGAAAGAGGTCAAGGTCGAATTTTTGCCATAGGAGGTCACGTAAAGCTCAATCAAGTGAAGCAGTAATTCTCGACCGACAACCTAAAGAACACATAACAAGGACGAAAAACTACAGAATAATATTTCTCGCTCTGTCTCATGGAAAAAAGTAGGTATGCCATTTTTTACCATTTTCATTATAAGTTCATGTCAACCGATATTCACCTAAGCATAGCTACTTCATTATTTCGGCTGATTTTTTGCCACAAAGCGCATTTTGAAAAGTTCGACACCATTGTAATGGCGAGAAATATAAATAAACGCACTGTTTACTGTTAGTTGATTTGTTTCTACTAGTGTAGACAAGAGTTATGTATCTTCTCTTTATTAAATTTGTGGGGTTGAATTATTAGTTAAAAAAACTTAAAATGATTTTATTCTGAGACTTTTCTTATATAAATGTTTCAGTATTTACAGACTGGCGAAATCTGATGTGAGCGTACCTCATTGCCGTGCATGTTGCCCACATATTTTACATGTGGCTGTAGCTGAACATGCTCATGAACGTGTTTACCGATGGCCAACACCCACATATCTTCACCTGAAAATAAAAGACCCCTGTAGGTGAACTTTTTTGATGTTATGAGTAGTGTAAAACTGGGGGGGGGGGGATCTTCACCTAGGTAAAGATTGCCTTTTGGGTTAGTGCGCATGCGCGAAAGGGGAGAGTAACGTGACAAGATGTCTTTTATGACTGCCACGAGTTATCCTAACTCTGTAAGCGCCAGCATTTCTTGAAAGTCTGCGAGGTTCCCTGAAAGTGTCTCAGGCTGCTGTAAATGGGCCGAGACATACCGTTTTAATGTACCTTATGATCCACTGTTTCAGAGGAAGGACAACAGATCTTTGTTTTTTTTCTTTTGAAAGAGGAGGTATGAGGAGTGGAAGAGGAGGCATGAGGAGTGGAAGAGGAGGCATGAGGAGTAAAAGAAGAGGCAAGAGGAGAGAGAGAGGGGGCATGAGGTGTGAGAGAGAGGTATGAGCGTTAACATTAAGCTTGGTAGGGGAATGTATATAATATGTACAAACGAAAGTGATAAACTTGGGATATAGAAAAGATGAGTGCCTCAGAAACAGTCGCAGTCCACTGAAATTGACTCTGTACTGTCCCTTGAAGTCAAAAATGTCATTATATCCACTTGCAACAAACCGTCCTGAAAGTCTGTGAGTGCCTCAGAAACAGTCACAGACCACTTACATGCAAAACGTGCATGGTTTTTAAGATATACAAATAGAGAACTTCTAGTCGAATATTTCAAATGTAAATAATTTTTTGCAAACATCGATACGTCAATACTGTAATTTTATCAAACCTTCCTAAATGAAAGTGACGAAAGTAAATACTTAATTATCATGAAAAAATTTACCTATATTTATAAAATTTTATCTCGCTTTCATTAAAAAAGAAAAAAATCATTTTAACTATATATATTTTTTGCGAAATTATCCTGCTTTCATGATAAATAAATGTCAGTTAAGATAATTAAAATTTCTTTGATCATGTGTGTTAATGCTCTAAACTGACACCTGATACACATGTATAGATAATGTCAAAAGCGGGTTTTCACGAAAAGGTTCAAAATTTCTCGAAAAGTTATTTATCAAGAAATATTTATGGTGGCGTGATAAATTATTTTAACAAAACATAATATCCATTGATTCCTCAATACTACTAAAACGTAACCAGTTAAATGAGTGACTCTCAAGAATAGTTTTCGCGAAAAACAAGTTAGTTTAGTGGTTTTCGCGAAAAAAAATGTGTAAAGACCTTTAGCTCAAAAAGACACATGCCCCTAAACTGTAGATGTCTTTAGCGTTCAACTGGAAGAGCGCCAAAGTCATTCAAATCAAGCAATCGTCTATATTTAAATGAATTTTTTAACGCAAACTACAGTTCTGTAATTAGTTAACTGGCTTTCGTGATATTTTTTTCGCTAAAACCGATTATTAATCTGGCTTTCATGAAAACTTTTCGCAAAAACTAAGCTATAACTGACTTTCACGAGCTATATTTGCAATAACGATCTACCTAACTGCTTTTAATGAATTATATTCATTTAATTGCCTAATAATAGAATACAATCGAGAAAACATGTAACCACATCAAACATTTAGTGGCAGTTCAGAGCAGTTATAAGTATGTTGTAAGATACTATATTTTTTTATAATGACATCCTCTTTTCATGAAAGTAAGAAAAAATCACGAAAGTTATTTAGTTCAATAGAAATGTTTCATGCAAATTAAATAATTAAGTGTTGGCAGAAGTATGCCAGTAGATCAGCAAAAAAGACTTTTAAATCAATTTGATACCCCATTTACATGATGATTTTCAGTTCAGTGATCATTTCCGGTAGAGATTTCAACGTGGAGTAAATTAGGCTAAAAAAAATTAATGTTTTGTTTCTCAGGCCCCGCCGCATACATTTTAGAACGCCCGCTTCGATTTTCAATCGTTGGCAAAAAAATTTTATTTATTAAAACGTCTTTTTACTATTCCCGGTTTGGCAAGAAGTACCGCGGTAAACGGTTTGTTTACGTTAATAGCAATCGTAACAACTCTGCCTTTTCCGACAACTTCGTATAAAGACCTCGTATGTAAGTATTATGAATACACCAAATGGTAATTCGCCTCGGCTTTATTAAATATAAACAAACATGACAGAACTCAAGCAGTTTCTGTCTTATGCATTAGAAAAATATGAAAATAAATGTTAATTCAAAGTATAAACAGATAGAGGTATTAAGAAATGTTTTCAGTTCAGCAGACACCACCTGTATTATAAAATAGTCCAATATGGCGCCTACAACATTATTTCCGAGGTGACTTATTGAAGTCGCCCGAGTTATTCCGAATGTGTTAATAGTGGTGCGCAACCTCAGCTAAATAGGTAGAGCACTAGATTACTCGGTCGTTGGTTCGACCCCAGTGCAGGGCAAAATTTCTCCGTGACAGTTGTTCCCAGACATTGTGTCTTATGTTCATTTGTCTCTCACCGCTGATTCAGAGTAGATCATGTGGGAACAGTAGTCAGTCACTTGCGGAGAAATTGGCAATTACTGGTTAGGTGGACTGACCGCCGAGATATAACATATGTTGAAATCGGCGTTAAACCCCAAACAAACAAATATATGCGTCTCAATAACTTCGATCGAGCGAGTGTTTACGACACATTGATTCAAGTACGGCCACGTTTTTGGTTTTTTTCTACAAAATTGCGACAAATAGGTAAAAATAAAGCTTGTAAAACAAATTTTATTTTCAGAACAATATTCCATGCTTTTGTCAATGCCTTTCTCCTGACGTAATTTTAACAGATTAAGACTAATTTTCGTGTGTTTAGACTGTCTTAAATTAGGATTTTATTATTCATGTATCAAATAAGTACATGTAGAAATACATTCTTACTGAAAAGTTTATTGTGTTTTTTTTCACATGACATGTTATTTCTGTTTAGAAAAAAGTTCTAGCAAGTAAAAGTGCATATTATAAAGTATTTTAATGCAACAGAGACTGATGAGCAGTTAAAGTAAAATATGATTTGATTTTATTGAATGCTCTCAGTAGATCTTTTAGGTTAATACTCTGCAACACATTAAACACAATCTTAATACAGATGGTAATTTCAACATATCCAGTGCCATAACGGGCACTGATCATTAAAACTGTATTTATATGAATTTTTGGGGATATGAAACCTCATATTAAGTGCAAAATCATGAATAAAAAAAAAATTCCGCCCTCCCTCATATAATTTTAATAAAAATGGCCTGAGAAACTAAACATTAATTTTTTTTAGCCTTAGTTCATTGTGTTTATCAAAAGACTAGTCAGGTCATTAAAAGTCGTTTATTTGTGATACTGAGATTTCAAAGAAATAACAACAGCAGGGAAAATAAAAATACAAACCTCTGACTGTCTTTCCAATGCTGTAAAGTTTGGTGATGTTAGGGTATGTAGTGTTCAATTGCACGAGATACTGTGCCATCATTGAGTTGTTGTGGTGCACGTGTTCCAGTCCGGTGGCCAGGCCAAGTATAAAAAGTAACAGACATATGTACGCCTTCATCTTGGAAGTTGTTTACTCTTATTAGTTCAGTTCTGGAAATCAACGTATGATATAAAATAACTTCTTTAAAATATCATTTTTTTTATCACATTTTGACTTTAGCGAAAAATACGTGCAAATCAGGTAGAGAGGTAGAATCCGGTAAACACTGCCATCAGTCATAAATATGCTGACAATGCACCAAACAGATTGCAAGGCGAAAGAAACACATCGAAGACATGTTGATAAAATTTTGATAAAATAAATAAAATATAAAGTGTATAAAAACAGACATCTATACTTTGAAGCTTTGTGTTAAAACTTGACTTTCTCTCAGAATTTTAAACATTTGGAGATTGTGGACTTCGTGAATTATGGTTTTATAGAACAATGTCGTTCGTGACTTTAAAGTAAATCAAAAATTGTTAGAGGGAAAGTGGTTTAACTGAATTAAAATATGTGTATTTTATATATATTGCGGTAGTAAGTTCACAAGCTCATAAGCTCGAAATGAAGCTGAGGTTTCAAAGACTAAAACTTGTGAAAAAATACATCTATGGTAAACTATTACGCATTTAAGTAAGATTATACCGTTTATCATAGTAATTATACTGTCTAAGATGAAATTCGATAATATTTATGTATTCGTAAGTACCCGTGCACGTAAGTCTATGAACTCGTAAGTACCCGTGCACGTAAGTCTATGAACCCGTAAGTACCCGTGCACGTAAGTCTATGAACTCGTAAGTACCCGTGCACGTAAGTCTTCGTTCTACTTATAACTTGGAAAATCGTATCATAAAAAACTGAGATAAAAAAGAAGTTTATCTTGAAATCAACAGAGTTTACATAAATCGTCCTTGCTGGTATATATTTTCATATTGTCAGCGTACAGTTTTATTATCATTTATTTATTACCACTGTTATCTTACTATAGTAGATAGTGTTAGGTTGCAATGGACTTAAAACAGTGTTGCGATATAAATTGTACGTACATGCAAAGTAAATTGGCATCAGTCAGGAAACTTTATAAACGCCCCTCTTTCCAGACAAAACAATATACAAATGTAATACGTGTTTTAGAAAATTAGTTGTAGCTCTGACAGCAATAAACAACACTGTATAGAATTTAGATAAAAATTCGTAATACATTCAAGATTATTATTTGTATCAGAGAAATTCTAAAATATAATGCAAATAAAACGACCAAAATGTCAAGATCACTGTTTAAGCTTTCTGCGTTATATTTTTTTTTGTTATACCTTTCTGAATGTATACATTATGCATTCTTCTTCAAAAGATTTTGTTTTTGTCCCAATGTGTATTGCTTTTGGGTGAACAACTCTATTTTCGTGCATTCTTAAATTACACAAACTTTCTGCCAATAATGTACTAACGATTTCAGTGTTATAAAGCTTTCATGTATGATTTCAGTGTTAATTTCAGTTCATTTGCATTCTCCAGCTTATACTTCGCATTCCTCATTTTATATATAAAAAAAACTTCTGGGGGGTTGGTTCTTCGCATTCTACAGCTTAAATTACTAAACTGATCCGGGCAGGTCCGTCCATTGCATTCTCCAGCTTATATAACTAATCTATTCTGACGATTTTATAACTGAACTCTCCTGGGGACGTCATTCCTTCGCACACTCCAGCTTATATACCTAAACACCTCATTGGACGTCGGTCCTTCGTATTCTTTAGCTTATATAATTCAACTATCCTGGTGACGTCAGTCTTTCGCATTCTCCAGTTTTAGTACTAAATTCCTCTAGGGATGCCAGTCCTTCGCAATCTCCAGCTCATATAATTTAACTCCCCTGGTGACGTCAGTCCTTTCCGTCCTCCAGCTTATAAACCTTAACTCCTCTTGGGACGTCGATCCTTCGCATTTTCTTACTTATATAATTTATTTCTCCTGGGGACGTCAGTCCTTTGCGTCCTCCAGCTTATAAACCCAAACTCCTCTTGGGACGTCGCTCCTTCGCATTCCCTAACTTATATAATTTATTTCTCCTGGGGACGTCAGTACTTCGCATTCTACAGCTTATATACCTAAGCTCTTCTTGGGACGTCGCTCCTTAAAACTCTCTAGCATATATTATTGGACTCTCCTCGGGACGACAGCCCTTCGCATTGTCCAGCTTATATAAATGAACACTTCTGGGGACGTAAGTTCTCAGCTTATATAACTAAACAGTCCTAGGGACGTAAGTCCTTCGTATTTTCTAGCTTATATAACTGAACTCTTCTTAGGACGTCAGTCCTTCGCATTCTCCATTTTTAATAATTAAGCTCTACGTACGTAGGACGTCAGTCCGTCGCTTCTCAAGCTTTTATAACTAAACTTTAATTAGGATGTCAGTCCTTCGCATTCTCCAGCTTATATTACTACTCTCTCCTGGGAACGTCAGTCCTTCGCATTCACCAACTAATATAACTGAACTCTCCCTGGTACGTCAGTCCTTCGCATTCTCCAGCTTTTATAAATACACTCTCAAGGGTACGTCTGTCCTTCGCATTTTCAGGCTTATATAACTAAACTCTTCTGGGGACGTCAGTCCTTCGCATTCTCAAGCTTATATATCTAAACTCTTCTGGGTACGTCAGTCCTTCGCATTCTCCAGCTTTTATAACAAAACTTTCCTTGGGTCGTCAGTCTTTCGTATTCCCATGCTTATATAACTTGACTTTCCTGTGGACTTCAGTCCTTTGCATTCTCAAGCTTTTATAACTTAACTGTTTTAGGGAACGTCAGTCCTTCGTACTTTCAAGCTTATATAACTAAACTCTTTTGGGGACGTCAGTCCTTCGCATTCTCCAGCTTATATAACAAAACCTTTCTTGGGACGTCTATTCTTCGCATTCGACAATTTATATAACTAAACTATCCTGGGGATGTCCGTCCTTTGCATTCTCCAGCTTTTATAACTAAACTCTCCCGGGGACGTTACTCCTTCGCATTCTCCAGCTTTTACAACTAAACCATCTTTGGGACGTTAATCCTTTGCATTCTCCAGCTGATATACCTAAATTCGTCAAGGGGTGTCAGTCCTTCCCATTCCCAAGCTTATATAACTAAACTTTACTTGAGACATCAGTCCTTCGCATTCTCCAGCTTTTATTATCAAACTTCCATTGGGACGTCAGTCCTTCGCATTCTCCAGCTTTTATAACTTAACTTTTTTGGAACGTCAATCCTTTGCATTCTCCAGCTGATATACCTAAATTCGTCTAGGGGTGTCAGTCCTTCCCATTCCAAAACTTATATAACTAAACTTTCTTTGGGACATCACTCCTTCGCATTCTCCAGCTTTTATTATCAAACTTTCATTGGGACGTCAGTCCTTCGCATTCTCCAGCTTTTATAACTTAACTTTCCTTGGGACGTCAATCCTTTGAATTCTCAAGCTTATATACCTAAATTCTTCTAAGGACGTCAGTCCTTCGCATTCCCAAGCTTATATAACTAAACTTTCCTGGGGACGTCAGTATTTTGCTTTCCCAAACTTATATAACTAAACTTTCCTTGGGACATC
Organism: Cyclina sinensis; assembly: GCA_012932295.1. Lineage (NCBI taxonomy): Eukaryota > Metazoa > Mollusca > Bivalvia > Venerida > Veneridae > Cyclina > Cyclina sinensis. The sequence goes on from JAAONU010000011.1 coordinate 4,202,562, forward strand.
ACTCGTTCGTATTCTCAAGCTAATATAACTAAACTCTTTTGGGGACGTCAGTCCTTCGCATACTCCAGCTTTTATAACTAAACTCTCCAGAGGACGTCAGTCCTTCGCATTCTCCAGTTATAAACCTAGAATCGTCAAGCGACGTCAGTCAATTCATTCTCCAGCTTATATAACTTAACTCTCCCGGGGACGTCAGTCCTTAATATTCTCCAGGTTATATAACTAAACTCTTCTGGCGACGTCAGTCCTTCGCATTCTCCAGCTAATATAACTTAACTCTTCTGGGGACGTCAGTCCTTCGCATTCTCAAGCTTATATACCTAAATTCGTCTAGGGACGTCGGTCTTTCCCATTCCCATTTCCCCAACCTTTATAACTAAAATCGTCTTGGGACGTCGGTCCTTCCCATTCTCAAGCTTATATACCTAAAATCGTCTATGGACATCGGTCCTATCCATTCTGCAGGTTATATACCTAAATTCGTCTATGGACGTCGGTCCTTCCAATTCTCAGCTTATATATCTAAAATCGTCTTGGAACGTCGGTCTTTCCAATTCACCAGGTTATATACCTAAATTCGTCTAGGAACGTCGGTCTTTCCCATTCTCCAGCTTATATACCGAAAATCGTATAGGAACGTCGGTCTTTCCCATTCTCCAGCTTATATAACTAAAATCGTCTTGAGACGTCGGTCTTTCCCATTTTCCAGCTTATATAACTAAAATCGTCTAGGAACGTCGGTCTTTCCCATTCTCCAGCTTATATAACTAAAATCGTCTTGGGACGTCGGTCTTTCCCATTCTCCAGCTTATATAACTAATATTGTCTTGGGACGTCAGTCTTTCCCATTTTCCCATTCTCAAGCTTATATAACTTAAATCGTCTTTGGGCGTCGGTCTTTCCCATTCTCCAGCTTATATAACTAAAATCGTCTTGGGACGACGGTCTTTCCCATTCTCCAGCTTATTTAACTAAAATATTCTTGGGACGTCGGTTTTTCCCATTCTCCAGCTTATATAACTAAAATCGTCTAGGGACGTCGGTCTTTCCCATTCTCCAGCTTATATAACTAAAATCTTCTAGGGACGTCGGTCTTTCCCATTCTCCAGCTTATATATATCTAAAATCGTCTTGGGACGTCGGTCTTTCCCATTCTCCAGATTATAAACCTAAAATCGTCTAGGAACGTCTGTCTTTCTCATTCTCCAGCTTATATACGTAAAAGGGTCTTGGAACGTCTGTCTTTTCCATTCTCCAGCTTATATACCTAAAATCGTCTAGGAACGTCGGTTTTTCCCATTCTCCAGCTTATATACCTAATATCGTCTATGGACGTCGTTCCTATCCATTCTCCAGCTTATATACCTAAAATTGTCTGTGGACGGCGGTCCTATCCATTCTCCAGCTTATATACCTAAAATTGTCTGTGGACGTCCATCCTATCCATTCTCCAGCTTTTATACCTAAAATCGTCTATGAACGTCGTTCTTTCCCATTCTCCAGCTTATATATCTAAAATCGTCTAGGAACGTCGGTCCTATCCATTCTCCAGCTTATATACCTAAAATCGTCTATGGACGTCGGTCCTATCCATTCTCCAGCTTATATACTAAAAATCGTTTTTGGACGTCGATCCTATCTATTCTCCAGCTTATATACCTAAAATCGTCTGTGGACGTCGGTCCTATCAATTCTCAAGCTTATATACCTAAAATCGTCTAGGAACGTCGGTCCTTCCCATTCTCCAGCTTATATACCTAAAATTGCTTATGAACATCGGTCTTTCCCATTCTTCAGCTTATATACTTTAATTCGTCTAGGAACGTCGGTCTTTCCCATTCTCAAGCTTATATACCTAAATCGTCCAGGAACGTCGGTGTTTCCCATTCTCCAGCTTATATACCTAAATTTGTCTAGGAACGTCGGTGTTTCCCATTCTCCAGCTTATATACCTAAAATCGTCTAGGAATGCTGTCCTATCCATTCTCCAGCATATATATCTAAAATCGTCTAGGAACGTCGGTATTTCCCATTCTCCAGCTTATATTCCTAAAATCGTCTAGAAACGTCGGTCCTATCCATTCTCCAGCTTATATACCTCAAATGGTCTAGGAACGTCGGTCTTTCCCATTCTGCAGGTTATATACCTAAATTCGTCTAGGAACGTCGGTCCTATCCATTCTCCAGCTTATATATCTAAAATCGTCTAGGAACGTCGGTCCTATCCATTCTCCAGCTTATATACCTAAAATCGTCTAGGAACGTCGGTCCTATCCATTCTCCAGCTTATATACCTAAAATCGTCTAGGAACGTCGGTCTTTCCCATTCAGCAGGTTATATACCTAGAATTGTCTAGGAACGTCGGTCCTATCCATTCTCCAGCTTATATACCTAAATTCGTCTATGGACGTCGGTCTTTCCTATTCTGCAGCTTATATTCCTAAAATAGTCTAGGAACGTCGGTCTTTCCCATTCTCCAGCTTATATACCTTAAATCTTATAGGAACGTCGGTCCTTCCCATTCTGCAGGTTATATACCTAAATTCGTCTAGGGACGTCGGTCGTTCCCATTCTGCAGCTTATATACCTAACTTCTTCTAGGAACCTCGGTCTTTCCCACTCTGCAGCTTATATACCTAAAATCGTCTAGGAACGTCGGTCTTTCCCATTCTCCAGCTTATATACCTAAATTCGTCTAGGAACGTCGGTCCTATCCATTCTCCAGCTTATATATCTAAAATCGTCTAGGAACGTCGGTCCTATCCATTCTCCAGCTTTTATACCTCAAATCGTCTAGGAACGTTGGTCTTTCCCATTCTGCAGGTTATATACCTAAATTCGTCTAGGAACGTCGGTCATTTCCATTCTGCAGGTTATATACCTAAAATTGTCTAGGAACGTCGGTCCTATCCATTCTCCAGCTTATATACCTAAATTCGTCTATGGACGTCGGTCTTTCCTATTCTGCAGCTTATATTCCTAAAATAGTCTAGGATCGTCGGTCTTTCCCATTCAGCAGCTTATATACCTAAAATCGTATAGGAACGTCGGTCCTTCCCATTCTGCAGGTTATATACCTAAATTCGTCTAGGGACGTCGGTCGTTCTCATTCTGCAGCTTATATACCTAAATTCTTCTAGGAACCTCAGACTTTCCCACTCTGCAGCTTATATACCTAAAATCGTCTAGGAACGTCGGTCTTTCCCATTCTCCAGCTTATATACCTAAATTCGTCTAGGAACGTCGGTCCTTCCCATTCTGCAGGTTATATACCTAAAATTGTCTAGAAACGTCGGTCCTTCCCATTCTCCAGCTTATATACCTAAAATCGTCTAGGAAAGTCGGTCCTTCCCATTCTCCAGCTTATATACCTAAAATCCTCTAGAAACGTCGGTCCTTCCCATTCTCAAGGTTATATACCTAAATTCGTCTAGGAACGTCGGTCCTTCCCATTCTGCAGCTTATATATCAAAAATCGTCTAGGAACGTCGATCTTTCCCATTCTCCAGCTTATATACCTAAATTCGTCTAGAAACGTCAGTCCTATCCATTCTCCAGTTTATATACTTAGAATCGTCTAGGAACGTTGGTCCTTCCCATTCTGCAGGTTATATACCTTAATTCGTCTTGGGACGTCGGTCCTTCCAATTCTCCAGCTTATATACCTAAAATCGTCTAGGAACGTCGGTCTTTCCCATTCTCCAGCTTATATACTTAATTCGTCTAGGAACGTCGGTCTTTCCCATTCTCCAGCTTATATACCTAAATTCGTCTAGGAACGTCGGTCTTTCCCATTCTCCAGCTTATATACCTAAAATCGTCTTGAGACGTCAGTCTTTCCCATTCTCCAGCTTATATACCTAAATTCGTCTAGGGACGTCGGTCTTTCCCATTCTCCAGCTTATATACCTAAATTCGTCTAGGAACGTCGGTCCTTCCCATTCTCCAGGTTATATACCTTAATTCGTCTAGGAACGTCGGTCCTTCCCATTCTGCAGGTTATATACCTAAATTCGTCTAGGAACGTCGGTCTTTCCCATTCTCCAGCTTATATACCTTAATTCGTCTAGGAACGTCGGTCTTTCCCATTCTCCAGCTTATATACCTAAAATCGTCTAGGGACGTCGGTCCTTCCAATTCTGCAGGTTATATACCTAAATTCGTATAGGAACGTTTGTCCTTCCCATTCTCCAGCTTATATACCTAAAATTGTCTAGGGACGTCGGTCCTTCCCATTCTCCAGCTTATATAACTAAAGTCGTCTAGAGACGTCGATCCTTCACACTTGACACTAAACTCTCCTGGGGACGTCAGTCTTTCGCATTCATAAGCTTATACATGTAAAACTAAAGTCTTCTGATGGGCAACCAGTACCAACCATCAAAATAATAGATAGGTTCACATTATTATAGATGACAGTTCAATTTCAGTAATCTTTAAATTTATATTCGTCAGGTTCAGCAACATCTAACTTGACTCGTATGTCATGTGTACTTTTCCTCACAGTATGGGTGTACGCCTTTAGTCATTTTGTTCTAGTATGACGTTTATACACACTTTTCTAATGGCTCAGTAAAACTTAATGCGTGAGTGTATGTCGAATTGCATACATTGTATGTTTGTATTCGTTTTTGTGTATGCATGCGTGCCTGGGTGTTTTAAGAAAGAGAGAGAGAGAGAGACAGAGGGACAGAGAGAGATTGTCTTAACATTTCGTTCATTGATGTTTTGAAGGCCATTTGTACACATCCACAAAATAAATGTATTATTATTATTATTATTATTATTATTAATATTATTATTCAGCGTTTCCAAGTTATCATTCTGTCAATATTTGGAGCGGTGAGTTACTTGTAAAAAGTCGTCTCTTAAAGTACAAAAATTATCTCGTCGAAGTATACTTGTATAACTTGTTTTAACAGCTATTACATTTTCATTTACGATAATTTGTACATCTGAATTAAAACACTTCGAAGATTTTAAATTTTGATATCAAGTTTTCCACTATTAAACATCTAAGATATAATATCTGTCATATCACTTAAATAGTGTACATTCACTTTACAGAAATTAATGATGTATTGTCTACAAATAACACTGGATTCTGAATCTGCATAATGTAATATTTTTTTATTTTTTTTTACTTTAAAGAGGAAAAGGAAGCTGCAGCATTGCATATAAATAAACTATTAAAAAAACGGAAGTACCAAAATTTCAGTTTCAGAAATTAAAAATGAATGTTTATTATCATCATAAGACTAAATAGAAATCAGCAAGATAAAGGTATATATTTATTCTAAAATTATTGATATTTTATTATGATATTTAATGTTATTGTTTTTATAAACGATAACAAATGAAAAAAATAAATTGCAAATAGAACGCTTTTTTAAATGATGAAAATAATTGTTAAAATATGTAAATACAATAATTTTACCAAAGAAAGCAATGCTCCTATCCACTTTTGCCAGACACAAAACTGCATCTAATATTTATGTTTACTGTTATCTTCTCACCGTGCTATAAAATAATTTACAACAATATGCAAGATAGTAGCCTGTAAAACTTGATCTTAAAGCCAAAATGGAAATGATGTGGGCAAATAAATTTCAATGTTATCACTTCGCTGCATAACTAAATATTAATACAAAATTTGAAAAGTTGATTACAGCGGCATTTGAAGGGTGCACCTTCAGTCTCCTAAACCAAAAGTTTTTTTTCCAGATAAACGGAGCCTGACTAACAGGGTGTCATTTACCAGATCTACGGAATTTAACATAAAGCGTATATATTGCCAAATCTGCGGAACCTAACCTAATTGTATAAATTACCAAATCTACGGGGTATAATTTTCCAGATCTACGGTGTATCATTTGTCAGAGCTAGTGAATGACATTGTATTGTAGTCGTTGTTAGAGGTCATAGCTTGAATTATACGAGCATGTTCATGATTTATTTTGTACAGTCATTCTTTCTGACAAAGGCTCTATGTAGCTGAGCAAACGCTTACTCGCGCCCCTACCCCTAGTCTCACTATTTCGCCTCCGAAGGTGAACCCAGAAAAGAAGATTAGTTTTCAGTCGTGCTTGTTTGTTTCAATATTTGTTTCCAAACTCTTTAGTTTGTCCTACGATTCTGAGATATCTCCGCTGTAACTTTATACAGACTAAAATAATTTTTCGTGTCAGTGAATAAGCACAAAAGTAAAGGATGCGAAGTTTGATAGGTTGAAGGTTAAATAGATATGACTTTATATTTTCAACTAACACCCATGTAAATACTTTTCATTCAGATTCATGCATTCTTATTTGAATTTTGAATGCAATCAGGTAAACTTAGTGTAATGCAGTCTTACATTAGATATATATGTAACAGCAAAAAAAAATTGTTTACACTTAAACATTTATTTACGATGTTTATTGCTCGTTATAAATTTCTCCTTAAAATCACAAAAGACTCTGAAGTGGTAGTTTGAGCATTGTCTGCACACCTTAGTTAAACATTGTTGATAGTGATTTACTGAACTGTAGTTCATGCATAAATCATCCATCATAAACACTGTATGTCCTTTTCAATAAAAAATGTATGTTGTATGTATGTCAGATTGTGTGCTATATTTTTAGCTTAAATTTGTTTTGTATTTAATTATACATTATACATTTCTTTAAATAATATGTACATAGTTTTAGGATAATACGGTGGCAGCTGACATGCACAACTCTTTTTTTTAAATTGAACTTCTCTTTTTTTCATCTCGTTCCCACGAGATACCAACTCGAGGGAACGACTTAGCATGGTATGTCGTGATAACGAGTTACTAAGTCGTGGGAACGAGATAAAACAGAGTAGTGCAAATCTGAAAAAAGTATTTGCCACTAAGTCGTTCCCTCGAGTAAGTATCTCGTGGGAACGAGATAAAAAAAGAGAAGTGCATTTTTTTAAGCATTGCATTGAAAATAAAAACAGTGTAGCACAGTATCTTGCTATCTCGTTCCCACAAATTAGCTGACTCGTTCCTACGAGTTAGTAAGTCGTTCCGTCGACATAGCTAACATGCACGGGTTCTTTTTTTATATATGCAATACTTTTCTTCAGATTTGCACCTCCCTTTTTATCTCGTTCCCACGACTTAGTAACTCGTTATCACGACATACTAAGTCGTTCCCTCGAGTTGGTATCTTGTGGGAACGAGATAAAAAAAGAAGTGCATTTAAAAAAGAGTTCAATTCAATTCAATTCAAATAGTTTATTTACGTCTCATCAGATGTACATCATAAATATCACATTCATAAAAAATTAATAAAAGTACACATGCCATTCAATACAGAATTATATGAGACGAGTAAGCAAAGCTTACAAAGGTAAATATATTAAAAGTCATATTTACATTTATGCATTATACACATTGCTTAAAAATATAACATAACATAACATTCACTCAGTTATAGCAAAAACCTTATCAGAAAGAAGAAAGCTCTACACAGCTTTTTTAGATTTCGAAAAATGTTTCGACAAATTAGAACGTTCATACATATTTATAAAACTTCTTCGAGAAAATGTCAGCTCTAGATTCGTTAAAGCTATCCAAAGTATGTATTCCTCAGTTAAAGCAGCAATAAGATATAAAAACTCTTTATCGCCGTTTTTCGAATCGAACATAGGTGCAAAGCAGGGAGATCCGAGCTTTACTTTACTTTTCTTATACTTCGTAAATGATCTTATAAATAATATAAACGATAACATAGATGGTTTATTTACTATAGACGACGTTAGCAGACGATGCAGTTATCTTTGCGTATACACTGGAAGCGTTACAATCAATGCTGAATGATTTATATCAATATTGTACTGAATGGGGTATGACAATTAATACAAAAAAGACAAAAATAATGATCTTCGAACATGGTAGACATTCGAATTTTAATTTCAAACTAAGTAATGAAACATTAGATGTAGTTACAGAATTCAAATACTTAGGAGTTGAATTATTCAAAAATGGCCACTGGCTCAGAACACACAGCCATATTGCTCAACACTCACTATATGCACTTCATAACCTTTTTATAGTTTTTAACCAGTTAGAATTACAGATTATAGACAAGTGTAAACTATTCGACAGCCTCGTAGGTTCTGTATTAAATTATGGCGCAGAAGTTCACGGATACTCCGAGGCAAAGTGCATAGAAACAATCCATTGTAAATTTTTACGCAAAGTACTATGTGTAAAAAATCAACAAATTTAGAGGGACTATATGGAGAACTTGGCAGACATCCTAAGAAAATCCAACGAAAACTTATTCTTATAAAGTATTGGCTAAAAATCATAAGATCTAATGAAAACAGTTTACTGAAAAAGATGTATAATACCCTTAGAATTGATGCTGACAACAATAATACATACAGAAACAAAAACTGGGCTTATCATATTAATCTATTTTAGAAGAAATAGGGATGGCGGACATATGGTTAAATCAATATGTGGATAAAACAACCTATTGCATGGTTAAAACTAGAATCTTAGATAATTATAAACAGCACTGGTATTCTTGTATTAATAATTCTAGTAGATTAGCTTCATATAACATTTACAAACATGATTTCATTCTTGAACAATATTTAAACAACGTTGAAACGAACAAATTCAGAATTGCAATGACAAGGTTTAGACTTTCCTCACATAATCTCGAAAACGAAAAAGGCAGGCATACCGGAATTCCAAGGGATCAAAGATACTGTACAAAATGCAGAATGAATACGATTGAAAACGAATATCATTTCTTATTAGTATGTCCAAAATATCATGATTTACGAAGAAAATACCTTAAACCTTACTACTGTAGATGGCCTACTTTGATTAAATTTGAAAACCTTCTGTCCAGTAGAAATTATAAGGAACCTAACAATTTATCGAAGTTTTTGTATTTTGCTTTCTATGCTAGAGAAATGACTACTTAAATGATCTAGCAAATATAAGGCAGGCATACTAGAGGTTCAGATTTTTGTAAAAATATTATCATTGTATAGATTGTCAGCTTTCTACTTTCTCTGAAAAAATACAAATCGTTTACAACAGCAGTGAACATGTATGTTGACCTTTGACCTATGTTTGTATATTGATATGTTGTGGCTATAAATGTACTACATTTAATGCCAAATAAAGATTATGTTATGCTTAAAAATATATAGGAAATGTTGTGAGCCTCATCTAGTCTTTAGAGCTTGAAAGATACGATACGATAAGGTAAGGTTAGTTAAGATAAAATAAGATAAGTTCTCTTCCAAGCCGGCAAGTTAAAGAATTGAAAAACAAATTAGCTCATGGGCTTGTAAGACCGACAGAAATATCGGCATGCTTATATGCTTATTCACTGGCCTGATTTTAACCAGTTTTTAATTGAAATTAAAATGGTAAGAAGTATAAAAACCAGATTAAGAACACTATTCCTGACCAATAAAGTAAGCTCACAACTAAAAGATTCACAACATTCTCTGGCCTATCTAAAAGGGTTATCTACAGTAAGGTAAAAGACGTCTATGTTTTAAAATATTAAAACAGGCTTTGGCTGTAAATTTAGTCATACATTGATTTGCAAAAAGAGTATATAGTTTCTCTTCATCAGATAAGTTGTCAAAATTACTACCAACTGTTCTAACAGACTCAAATAGTTCTTCCCTGAATTGTACATATAGTGGACAGTGTAACAAAACATGTATTTCATCTTCAACCTTATCAATACAATTAAAACAGGTTATTTTATGTACTGAAAAATTTTCATATCTCCCAGTTTCCAGTCTTATTGGTGCAACACCACATCTTAATAAAGCCATAGCTCTTCGGTAATGAAATGGCAAATGTTGTTTTACATATGATTCAGTTTCAAAGACATTTTTGAATATTCTATACGTTCTTAACTTATTTCTACCATTTCCTGAAACTGATGACTCTTGTTCGAGTGATTGTTTCCATTTAATAACTTCTATATCAAAAATTTTCTTTTCAATAATAGTTACAACTGCTTTAGTATTCACTTTTATTGTATTGAAATAAATCTGGTCTTCAAAATTAATACTATGGAGTATATCCCTAATACAAAAAATACTATTCTTACACTTGATGCCAGATACTGATCTAGACGAATTAAAAACTTTTTTATTCAACCTTGAATCATGCATATTTAGGAATCTACAGTGTTGTCTCATAACAGTACCCCATTGCCGAACAATCAGAGTTGTGCATGTCACCTTTGTGTCACCTTAGGACAGCTTGAAGCCACACGGAACTGTCGTGCAACCTTGTCACAATCATGGTGCTAACTTTGACAAAACTTATTGTATTAAAGCGACTGACTCACAGAATTTAGTTAAAAATTATGTTCTTTAAAATTAAAGAGAAGTTGATATACTATTGGAAAAAAACATAATATTATGCTTATATACGTCATGAAAAACTGAAAAAAAGAAACACCAGAATTCGAACCTAAGCCCTTTCGGTCAGTAAAATTAAGAGCGGTGATTTAAACCACTCATCCACAGAAACCAGTTATGAAATGATTTCAAAATTAATAATATAAAATAAAGTATCTACCCTGTGACTAACGGGGTAAATATTTTACCGATAGACGTATGTAAAACTTAATAAAATGATGGGTTTCCGTAACAAAGAATGAATCAGTAATTTAGTCGATATATTTCTTCACAATTACAACTAGAATTTCTATTTGTACAAACATTTTCTTTTTTATGCATGGTAGACCTATCTGTGAGTCAGTCGCTTTAAATCATTTGTTCTGCTTACGCGGTAGTCCGCGCTTCTTCACAGCAAATATATAATTTCGTTTCTTTTTGTCACATGATTTCTGACCAAACAAAGAAATACACAAATCACCCGTAGGGAAAGTCTCTTCTGTTTGTTCAAAATCATGACATAGACTAGAAAAGTACAAAGTATTACATAAATTACACGAACTATCAATGGCGAATAAAGCCAAAGCAAATGGTTGTTAGTCTGTGTTCACTTTCGAATAATACCTAAATTATCCTTGCCTCAATCAGTGCTCTATCAGTTACTGACCGACTTAACATAGTGCTCTTTTTAGAGCAGCTAGTAACTCCTGGAAGTTGTTAGGATTTTGGCTCTAAGACTCTAATGTATTTTATAACATTTGATAGATTTAGTTCAAAACGATCACTATGTGATATTTATGAAATATATCAAATGTTCCATCTGATTTCCCTAAAGTTTTGTGCATCATGTATCATATTTAAGTCGATCTCTTACTTTACAACAGAGACATATAAAACAATATATATATATATTATATGTCTCTGTTTTCAAGCAGTGATAATAATGATAATAGAAAAAAAATATATCTATTTCAGATTATCACGAACAGGTCATGCCATAGAGTGTAAATGTTTCATATAAAGTTTCTTCGAGAATATGATACAGTACAGCATTGTGGATACTCCGTGAACTTCCCAATGTCGTAAGCCGTACAAAAACAAAAAAAACAACAAACAAAACCAAAACATTTGTTTATTTGAATTTCTGTTTTCAATTCAATTCAATTCAATTCAATTCTTTATTTCTCCCAGTATAAGACATGTAACATATAAACAAGGGGTATTAAATAAAACAAAGTAAAATACAGCGATGCAATTGGCATAAAACAGAGACAATCAGACTTATATCTAGTAAATATTTTTCATATATCATACACTTGTATTTCAATTTTTTTTATTGTTTTTCTTTTTTTTTATTTAAACAGTACATTATATTTTTTCTGTATAGGGCCTACTCTTCATTGTTGTGATAAGAGCGTTCTATTGTTGTTTTAGTAAAGAAAGAAAGATTTGCTTCAATGAGGAAATTAAATTTAATCTCAATGTGTCTGCTGGGTTTGTAATACACAATTAGGTCATGTGACATGTGATTAATTATATTTATCTGATTGGTTAATTATGGACACGTTTTTAAGGTCGTGTTGTCCGTGATATTCATGCTGGGATTTAACCACGTGTACCTAGTTGAAGTGTGTCGTGTTATTGTGGTGAATGGATTTAAAGTTTTATTTATGATTTATTGTCGTTGTTGTATTGTGTGTGGTTCTAGATAACTCCTTTTGGATTATTGTTGTTTGCTTCTACTAATATTATGTGGATTTTAAAGTGTGCTTAAATTGAATTAAATATGTTATTTGACCTTGTTTGAAATTCGTAATTTGAGTTTCAATGTTTAATGGTGTGTGACATTCGCTTTGGATTTAATTTTTAAACAAAAGGCTCATAATGCGAGAGTGACCTGTAGATGATGTGACCACAGTTGATGTGAATTTTTGTCACTACACTGTGAGTATATTTTTTCTAATAATGTATTATATTTACTATTGTAACAATTTACTATTATATAATTTATAGGCTTGTATTACTTATTTGTCCTTAAAAAATTTCCAGAAACCATTTAAAGTATTATACATACATACAATGTACATACATACAGACAGACATCAAACATAATATACATACAATATCTTCAGTTTAACAGGAAATATCAACACGGAAAAAATAAATATTATTTCTACAACAAGGTATACATGTAATCTTCAGATCATTGTTTTTTTTTCTATCATTCAGCATCAGATTTAGTATACAAAAAACCGGGTTTACACTGTTTATATATATATTTTTTGATCATTTGTCGAAATCTTTGACATGCCAACTGTAATCTTTTAGCAATCTTACCGAAACGAAATGTAAGAAGGCTATTTACATACATGTCCTAGCATTCTTGTAGCCCATATTTAGTAAATTAACACACAATATATGTGAATATATCACATTCATGTATACTTAAATACATATAACATCTACAAAATAATCTATATATACAAATTTATCTTACAAATAGGCTTTTTAAAACTTAAACATAGTTCGTTTTCACATTTTTCATTATTATTTCTAAAAATTTACATAGTTTGATTAATTCTATTTTATCATCATTGTTAAACAATTAATTAAATTTTAATACATTTGGATTTCTATAAAAGTATTGCTTTACATATTTTTTCCTGTCGTTTATGAAATGTTTACATTCAAGTACATAATGAAATTCATCACCTAATGATTGGTTACAAAGTTGACATTTTCTTTCTGCTGTAGGGATACCATGCCATCTGCCAACCTCAATTGGTAATCTGTGATTTCTACACAAGAAAGCTACCATTTTTTTACACCATTTGTTTGATAATAATTTAACATAGTTACTTTGAGTAAATCTATTTTTTACTAACTTATAACAGTTTGCACTTGAAGTATTCATTATTACATCATTCCATTTTTGCATATATTGATCTTTAACTTTCTGTTTGAACAATATTGGAAATATCTTAGCGTCAACATTGGAAAAAATATTCCATAAGTAAGCAAAACCATTCTTCTCAATAAGGTTTTTAACATTTTCCAGCCACTTGGACTTGACTGTATGCTGGTTCACAAACATATTAAAATATATTTTACTAGATAAGTTTTTTGATTCAAGGTTATGTAATTTACTACAAAATGAAACAATTCTGACTTTAATTTCTTCTGCAATAGGCATAACACCGAGTTCTCCATATATCATACTTGATGGTGTGCTTTTTTAAGATTTAAAATAAGCTTTAGAAATTTAAATTGTACTCTTTCTATTATTTCTAAATTGCCAAATCCACAAATCTCACAACCATACAGCAAAATAGTCCTTACTGTTTTACTAAAAATATCAACTTGCAAATCAATTGGTAAATCAAGTGTTCTAATTTTCCTCAAAAGAGAAAACAATGCTTTGTTTGCTTGCTCAGCAATATGCTTTTTAGCTGAATAATTACTACCACTTTTTGATACATAAATGCCCAAATATTTGTATTCATTAACAATTTCTATATCTTGATTATTAAACAAAAATCGTCTAAAATGTCTACTCCTTGTACCAATTAACAAAACTTTAGTTTTGTCAGTCTCCATTGGGTACAGTAATTTTCAAATACATTTAAACTAGTTTGTAAATCATGCTCATTTTCACTCAGGATAGCAGTGTTATCGGCATATAAGATAACAAACAGCTTTAAATATTGAAAAAATCCATCCGTTTGTGCAACACTGTTAATACCATTTACATTGCTTTCAATAAAAAAATTCTTCTAAATCATTTAGATACAGGGAAAACAGTAGGGGAGACAAATTTTCCCCTTGTCTTACACCTGATAAACAGGGAAAAAAGTTTGATGTACCCGTTTTTGTAACAATTCTAGACTTAATGTTTGCATACATACTTTTAATTAAATTGAAGCATTTTCCATTTATATTATATTTCAAAAGCTTTTTCCATAGCCCCTGTCTCCAGACAGTATCAAATGCCTGTTTAAAGTCTATAAAGGCACAGCATAGCTTTTTCTTACTTGCTTTTAAACAATCAGTTAAACATTGTAAAATAAAGAGGTTATCAACAGTTGAAAAATCTTTTCTGAAGCCTGCTTGGCAATTGTTTATAATATTGTTTTCTTCTACATACAATTTCAGTCTATTATTAATTATTGCAGTAAATAATTTCCCAACACAGCTTAAAAGGGTAATAGGTCTGTAATTTTCAGGTTTAGTTTTGTCTCCTTTCTGCTTATAAATTGGAATAATATTACCACTAGTCCAACATTCTGGTATAACTGATGTATTAAATATCATGTTAAAAAGTTTATTATAGATAGGCAACATTTTATCAATAGTACTTTTTATATGTTCATTATGTACATTATCTATACCCGAGCTTTTTTTATTTTTTAAAGTTTTAACTGCTTTTAAAATTTCTTCATTAGTGATTGGCATATTTATTTCTTCATTTTCTAAATTTGAAAATTCTATATTATCATTATCAACATTAGTATCAAATAAATTTCCATTTGCATCTTTAAAAAATTATACAAACTATCTATAGATGTGCTCTCAGACTTTTTCTTATCAACTGAGTTTATAATTTTCCAAAATTGCCTACTATCTTTGGATTTACATTCTCTTAGAGTATTTATTTTATTTTGTTTATACATACTAGCACACTTTGAAATTATCTTTTATATTCTCTACTTGTATCTTTTAAAACAGCTTTTGTCTCTTCATTTTTATACCTATTATACAACCTTCTTGCATTATGGTATTTATTTCTCATATTTCTGCAAATTACATTAAACCATGGTTTTCTAACTGTTCCTTTTCTTGCATTTGTATGTGGCACTTTATATCCAAATGTTGCTTTACAACTATTTTCAAATATACAATTAATATCTTCTACAATTTCATCAATATCTTTTTGATTATATTCTTCCTTATCACTCATGTCTGTTAATTTATTTAAGATTCTGTTTACATCAGACATATTAACATTTTCATTAAATTTATTATCACACCCTTCTTTCCATCTATTCAATATTGGACTTGTCTCATTCTCTGTAACAGGCTCAGGGTCAGGTCTATGTTTAACCTTTATGCATAATGAAATTGGATTGTGTACATCAGAAAAAAGAGGACAAAATTCTTCAACATGCAGTTCATGTAAAAATTCAAAACATTCAGAATTAGATATATAAAAATCAACAACACTTTTGCCTTTACATGTTGGTTAGCAATTTGAATGATCAGGATTTAACCTTCCATTTAGTATAAAAAGGTCATTATTTTTACAAAGTTCAATCAACTGTGTACCATACTCATTACAGCTATTGTCAACATAGCTCCTGTCAAGGGGAATACCATATGAATAAAATCTTTCAAAAATTGTTTGATGTTCTTCTAAGGCTTCAATATTTCCATTCATATCATAAATAAAATTGTCAAGCCTAGTGTAATCTGTCTTATTACTTACTCTAGAATTAAAATCTCCAAACAGTAAAATATTCTTTCCCAAATATTTGTCTAGTTCTAATTGTAATTCAAGAAATGGGTCATCATGTGAGTATCTACTTCTAATAGGTGGAATATAAACAATCCCACAGACCATTTCTGATTCATTTAATAAGTTAACATTTTTTATTTTGAACAGAAGAATAAGCTTACTATCAGTTTCTAATATTTCAATCATACTAGCTAATTTTGATTTAACAAGTAATGCTATTCCTCCAGATCTATTTCTTGCATCTTTTTGTCTATTTAAAGTAAACATTTCATAGCCTTGTATATCTACAGTGTCAATATCATCTAGTTTTGTTTCTTGAAGTCCTATTACATCAAAATTGCTAATATAATTAATGAATTCTGGGCAATTCAGTTTTGATAGTGATCCACAAACATTTAGACTAAGAATCTTTAGATTATCACATATTTTTGAATTTATCTGACTGCTCTCTTCATCATCCTAGAAATTAAAGGATTTTGGGTCTGTGTGATCTTCTTTGTTCTCCTGTTCTGTTGTTCCTGTGTCTCTTGTTGATCTAATGTCAGTGTTACTTGTTTGAACATCAGTGTTTGTTGCATTGTTTTTCTGACTGGGTTTTTTAATAGATTGCCCTGGTAGTTTATTGTATCTTTCAGGTTGATCATTTTGAATTTCATTTTCTTTTGATTCTATATCTTTTGGTTCTTCTTGTAGGTCAACTTCTATTACACTTTGTTCACCTTCTGAATTTTCAGTTTCACTGCTTTCACTGTCTTCTCTGTGTTTCTTTGCTGTGTTGTCTTGGTCTAGAGGGGAAGTTGCTTTCTTTTTAACATTGTTTGCATTTATTGGATGCCATGGATTTTCACTTTCAAAAGATAGTGGCCCATACCTGTTTGGTGTTTCAAATCTAGGTGAATTCATGTATGTGTCTGTACTAGTTTCCTTTTTCTTGCTTTTGTATATAATTCTACAACCACTATTAGATTTATAGTCATATCTCCCTCTTTGTCTTGTTCCATTATATCTTTCTTCAGTATTTCTGTTTGCTTGTTTGTAGTCTCTCCTGTCATAAGTGTTTTGTTCTTGATTTTCATTTGTTTCATTGTATTTATATTGTATTTTGTTTATGTATAGCTTATCTTTTACAAGTTTTACTTTATTTGCTTTATTTTCCTTTGCTTTTCTCATAACAGGATATAGTTTTTTCTCCTTTCTTCTATTTCCCTAGGAAACTTGTGCCAAAACTTGCTGCAAACTACCCTCACAAAAAATATTTCTATAATTACTACAAAACATATTTGGTACATACTGATTCAAGTTTAAAGGTGTTAAATGAATTATACTATACTGTGTTCTAAAATGCTAATCAGACGAGAAATGTTTGGTAAAATGTGTAAGATTTCAAGGGCCTCCAAACCCCTGACTTTCCTCTGGCGCCTGGCTGACTATAGCCGCAGGTATAAACTTTCTAAAAGGTTCATTCAAGGACTGATGAGAAACTTTTAAACCCAAAATTTAACAATGCACCGGGTCATTATTTGAACAAATTTGGTAGAAGTTCATTCGAAAATGCTCCACTCAAAATGTCGGAACTTTGGGGCTTGTTGTTTCAGACAAGAAAAATCTTAACTGTATTTCTCTGTGAAACTTGTGTTCTTGTTACAGGGATTTATGAATAAATATATATTCTTAGAGAGACATTTACTGCTAATGTCACAAAGTACAAATTACAATGGTATAAGTCTTATCATATGTGTCATCATCTAGCAACATTGGACACTAAAAGTCTCGCTCAGCACTTATTTTTATCCTTTATATAAATAAAGAAGAGTCACTCACCTTGAGCTACTCGTCAATTACTGTACAGTCTCCGCCATGTTTAACTACACTTTTATACATAAAAATGATTCTCAACCTTATATTCTATAAAAAGTTATATCTGCATGTTGCCTTAGTAACGGATACAATATCAATTTTTCGTGCTAGTTCTTAGATTACAAATAATTGCGTCAATATCTATATAGATTCTGTATCATATAACACTTACAACTCTTCTTCTGCTTTAGACGAAATTTTAAGTACAAGTAACTGCTTGGTAATATATGCAATATCTCAAATTTTATGGGATATGTTCCAAGAGTATTACGAAACCAAATCTGACATAATGATAGCGTAAGCTAGTTATCGTTCATATACAAAAATATAATAGCACTTATCGCAGGACTTGCGAATAATTCTATAGTACTTGATATATGATCAATAAATAATACATACAGTGTTTCAGTGGACATATTTCGAGAGGAACGTGTAATTCATACAATTATCATAAATAGCACATGGCCACGGCGTTACTAGACATTATCAGTCACATGACATGTAAAAGACAGACAGACAGACAGACAGACAAATGTAAACGACGATTTTAATCTTTACTCTCAAGAACGACAAGAATCTTCTGTAACCAAGGTAACATGGCTTTTATATGTAAACATTATATAAACTATCCCTGCGTAATGCTTGGATCAGACTATTCAGAATTAATACATAAAGTAAAATATAAAACAAACACAAGTGGAGATGGTGAATGCCTTAACTTTAATGAGTCCTTTCTCGCTATGAAAAAAAAAGAATTAAATGTTATGCCGAAGTATATACATGTAGTGAAAATAATTTGAAGAAAGTGTTCTAGCTAAGGTGCATAGAACAAAGATTTGTAATGTAATTATGCATAAGCTTTTTAAATAAGTAGATTACTTTACGCTCTGAGAAAAAAATCTAAAGTAAGTGCGAGGCTGAAACGGAAAACGAGACGACATTGTTCTGCGAAGACTCTGAAAACAAAATCTTCAAAGATCAAAATATAACAAAAGAATTTTGAAAAGGGAAAGCAAGCTTACCAACAGCCTAGGAAGTAGTTTCTGTTAGCAAGTCCTCCGTTTATAAGTGTTTTCATTTTTAATGGGTTTGCAGAGAAACTGGCCGTGATGGCAAGAAAAAGGTTACACTCACTTTTATATATATATATATATGTGTTCACTGACATATATTACGGTCAAAAAAAGACTGCGAGATGCTTTAAGCTGCAAAAAGGCCCGAGGAACACGTGTCACTTCTTACAAGAGAAGGTTTTGTTCAAGGAAATCATAGACCAAACAAACTACTAGAGGCATAAATATTCGTGCAACAAACCAGGATAGACGGACTGGGCAATTCCTAAAGAATATATATATATTCAGTGGGGAATATATATATATATATATTCAAAAAGGGACTAAAAGCTAGAGTTTTAAGCTAAAAGTAATTCAGAATGACAATAATATACTTGATCATGCGGTCTTATTGCACATTTAGTAATAATTCTAAGCAACGTTTTACAGCTCGCAGAAGCTTGACATTGGCCTTGAGGCTGAAACTAAACTGATTAATTTAAGAATAAATATTCAACCGTTGACATCCATGTTTATATGACTGACAACTTATCTTAGTGCGATTTTCTAATACAAGGTGACATCAACTCTGAATAACTTATTCGAAACAATTACTTTAGATAAAAAGTGTTTATAAAAATAAAGATGAAAAGATAGACTGTGATATTAATAGTAAGCATAAAGAATTCCTAAAACACAACGTTATGATTGAGCAATTGTGGTATTGTTCTTGAAATGAACATAGTGAACTATCATGGTGCTGTTTGGTGCGAGTTCAAATCCCAATGGGAATTTGATTATTTGAAATGTCCAAGAAGTTATAATATGCAATTAATTCGTAACAAGTTGTATACAGAAAATACCATATACCGACGTGGCGTGTGCTAAACTGTTGTCCAGATTAAGGACGGCATATAATCACAACTGCCCCGGGATAGTATTTATAAAGCATTTAATGAAAACTTAAGTCTTAAGCAAGGCAAAAGATAAAAAATATTTCGGTTCATAAATAATGAATCTTAAACTTATTATAATAAGTAAATTCTGATTAAAATGCAAATGCCGAACATGTTAGAGCAAAGTATTATTCTTGTTTTAATTAAAATTTAAATTATAAATACGGATATGTACGGTGGCACAGAGGTGACATGCACAACTTTTTTTTTAATTGCACTTCTCTTTTTTTTATCTCGTTCCCACGACTTAGTAACTCGTGGGAACGAGATACTAAGTCGTTCCCTCGAGTTAGTATCTCGTGGGAACCAGATAAAAAAAAGAGAAGTGCAATTAAAAAAAAAAGTTGTGCATGTCACCTCTGTGCCACCGTAGATATGGAGGCGTTATATGAATTGAAAAATTCATATTTATTACAGATTTGTTAAGATAAACGCACATAGACGTAATTTTTCTAAGCAAGATAAAATACCGGCGGTTATAGGTTGATATATAAATACCTCAGCATGTGCCTTAAAGTTCTTCAACTCTATCCTTACATTTTATAGTGTAATATTGTTTTCATATCAAACACGTTTGGTAGAGTGACTATTTGGCCGTATGGAAAGGTGGAGTGGGACTCGTCTGTTAACAAAGCATGTTATATACCAAAATACTTGTAAGGGTCTGTAGTTTTTCAAAATGCCTGGCTCTTTTGCCGCAGCTGGTGGCATTTCGAGAAATCCAAGATGGCGTCCAAGATGGCCGCCAAGAAAAATTCTTAGTTCTTGTATATAAAAATGAAGAAAGAAATTTCACAATAAATATGTATGTATGCTTTTTAAAACTTTTCTGTAAAAAAAATGTTTAGTGTATGCAATAAAACAAAAAAATCATTTCTTAGTACTCATAAAAAAAATTCTTGAAGGTTAAAAGGTCGAATTTAGCATAAAAAATGTGTAAGTGGTGGCTGACAATGTTAATGTTGCCGAGTATCATTTATTTTTATTCTTATTTTTAATATTTTGATGTAAAACAGAGTCTGGTAAAACAGATATGTCTCCTTTAAAATGAAAAAAATTACGTATATTTTTATAAAACGAAAATTTTAATGATAGCCCTATGTGCGATAATGCATGCAGTGTTTTTTTGCGTGAAGAAAAGAAGTGGATTAAAAATCTATTAAGTATAAATGGTTTTTTTTTTTTTTGGTAAGTACTTATTTCTTGTCTCATGATAATATTATCCAGGTCTAGTCTTCCAGAAATTATGTTCACAACCCATTCTAAAAATTACAATGCTAAAATTTACAGGACCAATTTCATGAGGCATTTTTTACATAAGCACCGAAATGTTTTTGTGGCTCCAAATTTTAAATGTCACCAATGTTAACATAAGAAATATTATGTATTATATTTAAGATACAAGTAAACAATTATTTAAAGATATAAACTACCTGATAGTATTAATATTCATACATAAATTATTATTTAAAAGTGTTTATTCCACAATATTCAAACATGTTGACAAACAGTAAAGTGTTGATAACCTTGGTCTGTCAGTATTTTTGTTTTCTAGTCTCTTTATGGTAATTTACTGCAGAGAAAGTGTGAAAAACTAGTCAGACATTAAAAATATTATAAAATACAGATAATTTAAATAAAAACTTTTAATTCATGATAAATAAAATGGGTTTGTTTAAAAAAAATCAGTAAATCTGGCATATGGGATCTAAATTTGTATGCCAAAACAAAACTGTTGCCCTTCTTGTTTGCTTTCAATCGCACTGTCTATTCTAAATTCATGACTTATCAAGTGCTTGCTATGAGGCGTTAACCTGAACCGTTACAAGAGTTTTTTTAACAGAGGTCTTTTTGTGACTAAACTAACAGGTGGTTCTTTTAATGCAGTATGGAGTGATTATGTCCTTGAGGTCACTGAAAACAAAGCCTTTTGGTGGTATTATTGGCATAACTCATAATGACAATGCTCTGGGTCGATGGTTTCTGTCACGATCAGGCACAGCTAGATATTCTGTAGCCTACAATTCTAACAAAGACCCTATAAGTCTGACAAAAAAGCACCACTCTGATTCAAACTTTCATACACAGTCATACAATAATGCAGTGGACAGCATGCTTGAATTGTTTGATGAAACTTTCACTGATCCCTTTTCACTTACAAATCCTCCATCAAAATTAGTGAACTTTGCTACTGTCACTGAAGATGTTGAGACAAGTTTGTTAAACTGTCATGAGACAGGTAAAGAAATGCTTCTTAAGTTTGTTTCTGAGCGACTGACACCTGAAGCAGAGAAAGGCTTCTTTGAACCTATGGCAAGACCCCGTGTGAAGACAATGACCACATCTTCAGTAAGCCTGTAGTAAAGGCCAAATACAAAGGTATTCTGATCATTGGGGAAGAAATGTATTTATGGTTGCTAGCAATTAATGCTTTCAAAAAGGTGCCTCTGGAAAGGGTCTTGTCATTTGAGAACTCAACAGTTCTTCTTAGTTTGTTCACTGATGATGGTGTTATGATGTCAACAAAAAAAAATGATTTTCTAGAAAGACTAGAAAACATTTCAGGTTCCCCCTGCAGTATTAGTAGTGTTGATCAGCCTGACTGCATTTTGTTTGATGGTATGGCCAAAGTTCAAATGTTGCAGCCTACACCAGGGGTCAAGCTGACATTCTATGACATGGCTTCTAAGTTTTGGAAGTACTTTCTCTTTCACAGCAATGGTGTAGACTGTGTGCATGTTGTGTTTGATAAATATGTTTCAGATAGCTTGAAATTTATTACAATTAGCTATAATGCAGGTATTGCATTAAATATTTGGTTTTTAGCTTACCTGGGCCAGAGGCTCAGGGTGAGCTATTCTGATAATATTCCGCCCGGCGTCCGTTAAAACTTGACAGAGGTATTCCTTGCATGAAGTTGTATCAAATCTGTTCAAACATTTTCTTTCCAGGTAAAACTCTAACTGCTATGGCAACTTGAAAAAAAAAAACTTTAAAAAAATTCCTGTCTAAAACCACCAGGACCAGAGCTCTGAAATCTGGTCTGTAGCATTGTTTAGTAGAACGCTATACCTAAATTGTTCAAATTATGTCCCTGGTATCACTTTTGGCCCCAGGGGTCACTGTTCTTTTACTAAGACATATAGAGAAAAAAATAAAAGCTCTTCTGTTCTGTTACACAAGGTCATGGAGTCTAGTAATTTGGAGTGTAATATTGCTTATTACACCTCTACCAAATTTATTCAAATTATGTCCCTTTGGTAATTAATAGGCCTGGTTTTTACAAAATGGAGAAAAAATGTTAAAGATCTTCTTCTCTGAAAATAAAGGGTCTGTAGTATATAAATTTGGTTTGCTGCATTCTCTTATAAGATCGTTCAAGTGATGACTGAGGGTCAAATCTTGCCCGCCCTGCTGTCACTTGTTTTTACAACGACTTGTATTAAAATAATTGAAAAAAAATCACAAGGCCGAGATGTTTTGTTTATACCGTATGGCATTGTGTTGTGGTCTTCCGCAAAAGTTGTTTTATCCTAGGATCAACGTGTTCTCGTCCTAGAGGTCACTTATTCAACATCAGTAGAAAAAAATCTTATCTAAAATCGTGACGCCCAGAGCTTAGATATTCGTAGTGTAGTATTGTCGAGTTGATCTGCTCAAATAATGGCCTCGGGGTCAAACGTGACCCCGCCCTGTAGGTCACTAGTTTTATGAAGTCGTATATGGAAAAACTGAAAATCTGCTAACAGATCTTCATGTTCAAGCATCTAACAATGTCCTTGACATTCATTTGACCTTAATTTTGACCTGCTTATCTACTTCCTTGTTTTTGCAGTTGAAGCATTGACATTTGAAGTATATCTATATATTTTTCACGAAAGTTTAATTTTGACCTTTGCCGATTTTGACTTAGAAGCTGTTTATTATGAAATATAGATTATACGTACAGTTTTGCACGTAGGTTTCGACTTTAACACTTTTTGATGGACTCTACCATGACCTACTTTCTTGTTTACTAAGCTACAGTAGTGAAATTTGAAACTTTATGCATAATTTTGTTCACATTTCGACTTTCAATTTCGTTGATCAAGACCTTGACCTACTGGCATACTTCCTGGTTTTGCTGCTACAGCTGTGAAACTTGCACCACGTATATGGTTTGCACGTTAATTTCAACGTTGTCTGTGAATGACTGACCTTTGAGATACTTTCTTACTGAAAGCTCAGATAAGAAATTCAGAACTGACCCTGTCCCAACGGTCACTAGTTACAATTTCAAATGATATTCACACAATATAAAATCTGGTAAGGTGGCAGAGGTCATGGGCTAGGTCAAGGACTTGTCATGAAGTGAACAATGTTTTTTTATGTCTGAGTGTGCTGTACGTTAGTTGAATGTCTTTCATTGGCCATGGTGTTAAGACAATGATATTCAGGTGAGCGATATAGGGTCATCATGGTCCTCTTGTTTAATTATGTTTTAATTGATATATTTCTTCTTTTTTTACAAAACAGAGTTGCATTTTGATGTTGTTATCATGATAAACAGTGGTTTTTGATGTTATTACTCCATCTGTTGGCAGTGTACTTTTAGACACAACCGTAATCATATAAGTAAAAGCGATGGAATATTAAATGTTACTAGACTGTTATCATCAGCAAAACCGGCTGCAATTATCTGAAATTTAATTTGCAACAATTGACGTTATAGTTTTTTTTAAAGGTTGCACAAAGTGTAACCAACAATGTAACTTTTAGCAAATATTGAACACAGTAATGCTAGTTAGTATCTAAATGTTTGAAAAATAGATACGCAACAACTATATTTATTACGATAAAATGCGTTGTTTTATAAATCATCTGCATCTTGATACATAGTTACAATGCTCCTTATCCTTACATATATTTACAGTTTTGCCATTAGCAACCTTCATTTACGATAGTCCATCGTGTTTGTAAATAACAGTGTCCATTATGATAAGTCTTACTTACATCGCTGATTTAAAAACGTTAACTCCGAATTAAATATGTCCTTTTATTGAAATTATTTTGCTTTCCATTTATATTCGTAACGCTCAAGTAAACTTATCCTATTTGCACTTTTCTGAAAGAAATGTTCATATTAAGTATATTCATTAACAGTTCGAGTCAGCCTCACTTACGTAAATGCACCTTTAAACATCCATTCAATGTTTTCTTTACTTCATCTTTCTACATTTTGAGAGATTCCCGTGCTAAAATTTCTAAAAAAAGATTTCACTACAAATGAACTATAACATTTGTCACCTGTAATGAACTTTCATAAGTTTTGCGAATGTTCTTTTACTATGTTTTTTTTTCAAACATATTTTGAAATAGCTGTATTTTTTGTAGTTTATGCAACCTTTTTGCCCTTTATTAATTACATGAGACTGTTACAACTGTCCCTGTGTTTTGCTTCATTCTGTGAGAAAAACTGCAGACCATAAGAATCAACAAAGCTATCAAAATAAAAGTATTGTGTTGTTGTTGTTGTTGTTGTTGTAACAGTTAATATTTATCTGTTTACACGTAATATGTAAAAACTTTATATTAACCAAGCTACAAAAAATCATTGTTTCCAGTAAAGTGTGTCTCTATGTGATTTCTCATCGGTAACCAGTCAGTGTCTTTGGTTTGTCTTCAATCGGTAACCAGTCTGTGTCTTTGGTTTGTCTTCAATCGGTAACCAGTCAGTGTCTTTGGCTTGTCTTCAATCGGTAACCAGTCAGTGTCTTTGGTTTGTCTTCAATCGGTAACCAGTCAGTGTCTTTGGTTTGTCTTCAATCGGTAACCAGTCAGTGTCTTTGGTTTGTCTGAGATTTTTGTTCCTTTTAACGCCTCCGAACACGTAATAAAGAGTCCGTTAAATCGTCAGATGTAGGTGACGCATCAATGTCATTGTGAAATTTTATCGACCTACACTGAGCTTGAGTACTTGTCTTGCCGCTCATGTTCTGTCCTGAATTCGCTGGACATATTTGTCTGTCCTTCTGTCTGATTATTTATCTTATTTGATTTTTTAAATCCTGTTTGTGTTAAGTGTTTTTTTTTTTCTTTCTTTCAAATATTCATCTAAGTTTGGGAATGTAATAAGAAACTAGATTCCTTATTCCTTGTAACAATGATGAACGGAAAATAACGGATAAGGGAAGTAATTTTCATGTCTTAAATTAGGTTGATCAAGCAACTCAACAGGATAAGACAGTTACGCCGGAAATAAACAGCCTCCTACAGACGCTTTGTGAGATTAATTAAAAACATTTTTACAAACGTTTTTTTTACTGCCCGCTGTGTGAGAAAGGTGGTCAACTTATTTTTTTTTTAAAAAAAGGGTTGTGTCACTAACACAGAAGTAAGCAAAAATTACTATAGTAACAACAAAATAACCTTAATTGTGTACTATTATACTGTTATTTACCACTTAGTACAATCCTAAATAGAAAAAAAACTCGATATACAATCCACGGAAATTGCCACACTTAGGTCCTCATTGGAAAATGTCAAACGTTTGATGTAATGACGACATCCGGTTTTAAGCCATTAAGGAAGTTACATTCGAATTGGACGCAATAAAGCTATATGACTGATAAAAACAATAATTATCTGTGCATAATATGATCACTAATGTTAACAGCTGTTGGAATTTGGAATGAAGACACTCCAAAAATTGCAACGACGTAATAGGACTGGCTGATCAATCGTAAAATTTTACTAAGTGTTTGATATAGAAATGATTTGATTCAAAAGAAATTCAATGGAGCCTGTTCTATGAATTAAAATGATGGAAGAAACGGATAGTAGCCATATCTCGGCCAGTACCGAGAGAAAGGTCAAGGTAACAATTGTGGGCGACAGCGGTGTCGGCAAGACCTGTTTGCTGATGACTTTTGCCAATAACAAATTTCCAGATGAGGATATATGCTGTCAAAGTTTGTTTGAAAATTCAAAAGGAACTGTTAGAGGTAAACGTGAAATATTTTTACCAAAACTGAATGACACTGCAAAAACTATGAACATAAAATGTTAGTTGGGAGGGCGTTAAGTTGTCGTTAATGAACGATTTTCCTATTTTCAATTTATTTATTTCATCATTCTCAGTTTTTGAAATTTATGTGATTGACAAGAAATGTTTGGCTTGGACATCAAGCATTAAGTTAGATGTCTCCACAATTACAGAAAAATACATTTATCGGTGAAAAACTATTGCAAATGTATGTTATACTTCAAAACTATTGTTAAATATATTTTATACTTTAAAAGTATTTTCAATGTATCTTATACTGTAAAACTATTGTCAATGTATTTTATACTTTAAAAAGAGTCTTAATATTGCTCAGTGATTATGCTTGTTGATATTAAAACTGAATTCTCTTAATATAAATATAGTTGAAATGGTTAGACTAATCAAGCCAAAAACGGACATTAAAAAAAGTGCACGATATAGTATTAATTTGTTTTATAAATGTATATTAAATGGAATAAGTATGTTTTCACCTTTTTCACATGTTTCTAGTGAATAAAATTCACGTTCCTGGTATGAGTAATAAAGTCAATTGCAAGATGGTCTTTTTGAAAAAAATAAATGAATATTTAAGATTTTGAACAGTACACCTTTTTTATGAATTTTATTTTGTCTCAGATAATATATATTATGAAGAAAAGTTGCATATTTTGATTTTTCTTCCTAATCTAGTTGGCAGTGAAGGGTCTTTCGAAGTACCAGTTACCATGGAGACAGAGGATGGACAGATTGAACTAGGGCTTACCGACACCATAGGCACGGTATGTTACACCAATCTCCTTTAACAAATCAAGGTTTGAAAGAAGAAAAGGCGATATATATTTTATTAATTTACTGTTGACCTATACTAAATACATGTACCATATAATGTAAGCCTGTTAAAGCAACCAAGAAGAAACTTGTTCAAATGAACGGAAGCAGGATATAGATACAATGAGCGGTTTTAAGTGCATGTGCTCGCGTTCATTGGTGGTGTATACGGTTTTTGAATTGTTTCCTGGTTAAATATTACAGAAGAGTGTCACACGTGTTTTCAAGTGTTTAGAAATTAAGTTTGGTATATACATGTAGGGGAATTCTACGACTCGGATATTTTTTTCAAGCACTAGTGCTTAGGACACTAAGCTTTGTATCTACTTAAGTGACGTATCATTTTGACCAATAGCGAGACAATGGTCCTATTTATATGTCAGATTTGACAATGAACATGTATAAGGGAAATAAACAACATTACAAAATATATCAGTATATTACTTTGCCTGATATATTCATCCTTATTCTTTTTTATCCCTGGTGTTCAGTCGACCCTTACCGTGTTTGGCCTCTATATCTTGGACATTCTAACAAAATATGTCACTGTAAGAGACCCAGATGCATGACAGTTATTTACGTCTAGACTTATAATACAACTAAATCTGGTGTGCATGTTGGTAAATTATGACTGCCGGTAAAGCTTACAAGTGAACGCTGCAACTATGCACCATCGAAAACTTGTTTTCCCGCATTTCCCTTATAAATCATTCATGTATTTCACTCTTTCTGTTTTTAGGATAATTATCGAGCATTGCGGGAGGTATTTGCCGCTCACTCGGATATATTTCTCGTCTGCTTTAGTGTAACAGATCCACAGACGCTTGAAAATGTCAAACATAATTGGTTGGATGAAATTCGCGATTTGACTCCTGGTGCACCTTTTATTCTTGTGGGAACTAAAACAGATCTCAGGGAGAACGATGAAATAATGGGAGCTCTGAAAGTTCGAGGAACGGAACCTGTTTCATTATTACAAGGTATTAAACTTGCAAAGCGTCTGGGAGCCAAGGAATATGTGGAGTGTTCCGCACTGAATATGGTCGGTGTCAAAGGTGTGTTCCAAACTGTTGTCATGACTACAGATCCAGACCAGAGCAAACAAAAGGCACAAGCAAAACGAAAAAGTGGGAATTATAGTTGTATTTTGTCATGATATTTGAAAGATGGGGTCGTATACTTAACTTCATGACACAACAGATCTATTAGCCTCGTGGCACTAAGAGTTTACTGCTAACAGCAATGTCTGGATCTTATCAGCTGTTATTGACGGGAAAATGACATCATTTTTTCTGCTTTTAGTCTTATTTTATGTTGAAATATGGTAAATTGGAAGACAAAATTATATTTAAAATAACAACCTAGAATGGTCAATTGCAAAGAAAATATAACGTCTTTATAAACAAGCACGATATTATGTGTACGGTATATTTGTCATGAAGTAGTGAAAATTGGTTTGACCCGATTAGAATATGTGTTGTTCTGAAATCAAAAATATAGAATATATCGACCGTTAATCCGCCCTGACAGTTTTGCTGTTACAAAAATACAAGTCTGGAAAATTTAAAGTCCAAATATGATTTTATAAATCCTAAAGTCAAATACAGAAGAATCACCAGAGGTTAACAGTCAAAAAACATTTTCAAAGCTGTCTTATCTTTGTTCAAGGTCACGAATAAGTGAATTTTTTTACAAAAATAAGAGGTTCCGAAAATATTTCTGACAATATAAACTAAGCTGTGATTTGTTTGTCAAAGGTTGAAAATGTTTCAGTGGACGACAGCTAGGAAACTTCCTGGAACCGGAAGTAGTTAAGGGTATGACAGTTCCTGTTACGTGTTTGTTATCTTGTCATTAGATTCAGCTAAATTCATACATAACAATTCATATCTCATAGGTTAGTGGACGATTGAAGCATTAAATAAAGTGACATCTTTCAAAATTGCAACAAAGCATGTAAATTAAAATTGAATGTACTAACCCCGAAAACTTTACCGACTTTCCTCAGGCCAGACAATCTGTCTATCATATTTTTTTCTTTAACTACATTTAAGTAGTTTATCCACACATTGATTTTATTTCAATTTAAAATTGAATGTACTAACCCCGAAAACTTTACCGACTTTCCTCAGGCCAGACAATCTGTCTATCATATTTTTTCTTTAACTACATTTAAGTAGTTTATCCACACCTTGATTTAGCAGAACTTTCATTTACATGAAATTAACAACCTGACGTTGTATCAAATGACCCTTAAAGTTAATCGTTTTGACACGGACTGCACTGAACAGCCTGTTCAGACCTCTCTTTTTTTAAATATCTGATCAGAAACAACTCTTGTTTTTGTTTTGACATGCCATGTTCGTTCCATCACATATTTTTCAGCTATGCATCTTTATTTGTTTACCAACCCATCCAGCAATTCCGATAAAATTCCATACAGAAATCTTAACATATTTGATGATAAAAATATATATGTGGTATTAAAATTGTTTTAGCTAGGCTGATAACCTATATAAAAATAAACACCTAAAGCATTTGTTTGTATTTGTTGTCCATTACTGTGCATTTGGCAAAATGAAAACTTACAGCAAAGTAAAAATAAGGAAACTTTTGCATTTTTCAAATAAGAAATTCTGAACATTTGCTTATTTTCCACATGATAACAAATCCTGCCTAAAAGTTATCAGCAAATTGGGTGATAAAACTTCACAGGTTTGTAAATATATATCTTGTTGAACATTGCAAAAAAAAGGCATTAATGCTATGATTTTTTTTATCTTTTTCTATTAAAAGTAATTTTTATACCAGTTTCTGAAGACATTTTCCTTACAGAGATAACAAATAAAGATCTAAGGCAAACAGAAATAAACAATAACATCTACACATGACATATCATCGTGTCTTGGAAACCGCTTATACGGTCAATGTTATAGTTTTCTTCTATTTAAATTTTATTTTACATTATGATATTTTTCCATATAAACATACAACTTTACAATGTTAGTAAGTATATATTCTAAGGCTCCAGGGTTGTTCATGACTTGATGGAGTATACTGTTTCAACAACTGAAACATTGTGTTTCATTTTGTCATCCACTGCTAGACTTTCATCCGCTTAGCACGAAACAAATCTTGTAAAGGAATCAAGATATACTTGTAATAGCAGTAGTTTATTTTGACTGGGATATCGAAGAAAAAAAGAAATCCGCATCAATTAAATATCTGTATATATTGGAATAGGTTAAGTTTTTAAATGAAATTTTGTAAAAATGTTTCATCTGTATTTTTAGAAATAGAAATGGATCAAACTCTTGAGTCTATCAGCTTCAAGAATTTCGATCTGTAATTATGTCAACAATATCTTTCTTTTCACCTAAAAAAAGCAATTTCTTATTACGAAGTATGTATTTTAACAAATGCCCTTGTTTGTTAATTAGATCGGAAGGAATTACATGATATACTTGATGTACACAATCAGTCTAATCAAGTAATAAATAATTCGTCCGATTTCTTTTACATTAACAGATGTAAATGATTTATCCTAAATGTTAAGGTATGCCTCTCTATAATGTTTAGTAATCATACAAAGGCGTTTGGTTGAAGTATGAAACATGTACACGTGCTCGTTTTTACATACGACGTGAAAAGTTATTTGACAGCGTTTGTTTTCAGGCAGTAGTTCTTCAAGAATGTCGCCTGAATTGGTGCGTTCTTTGGTATAATTGTGACGCGTTTTTGACCACAGGTGACAATATCACTGAGCATACAATCCCTAGAGACGAGAAAAAGCAAAACTTTTTACAAATATATCTACTCGTAGATATATCAATAAAATGTTTTAAAAAGTATTTTCTGTTTTTAGAGATTTTATGTTCAGTGATACTGTCACCTATGTGTTTGACAAGAGACCTTGTATATGTACATATAACGTCGAGAAGTACCTGCGACCATCGTTGGACGTCATTTAAATGACGTAGACTTTTATCCACTTTGCAAGCAACCGTGTATACATTAATGCCTAATTAATGCAATATATAGTCCGAATATGATATATAGCATATATTTTCGGTATTGATTTTTCTGATTCTTAAAGTAAAATTTCGAAAACAAACACCTAAGGTAAGGTGTCAGGTATTGAAATTCAAACTTTTTAGTAAGGATGCCAATGAAGAGGATAAATCGAATTTAAACCTTATGATTAATCTGTTGCATTTACAACTCGCTCGAATTTTGAGCTACCACCGGAAAATGAAGTTCTGTTTCAACTGCAAGTTTTAAGTGCAAACGCTCACTATATGCTTTTGGGCTTTTAGAGAATATAAAAAATGAATATCAAGTTTTAAAGTATAATTTAATTTTATATTTCAGTGACTTGCCTTCTGACGATGCAAACGTGAGTGTTGAGGAGTAGGTTATAACCAATCATAAACGCTTTTCTTAAAATGCATGTAGTAAGCTTGAGTATTTTATTCTGAATCGTATTCACTTAATTGCAAAGCAAATTGTGCCGACTGATAAAACCGTTTGAAGAAACCATTTGTTTGGTACAAAGGTACATTGAAAATATTTGTTTAGACTGTTTCAGTTGTCACCTAGTAACACTCTTTAGTTTATTTGTGTTATAACTAGTTTCAACAGTTTCCATTTCTCACCTAAAACAATCTTTGTAGACAACTGCCATAATATGACTGAAATTAAAATGAGGTATTATGTTACAATTGATTTTAGGGGCAAATACTCACTGGAACATGGGCTTCGGAATCAGTCCGACGTTGGGGTCGCAAAAGAGGGTCGCGGTAGGGTTGGCTACTGTCAGTAATCGGATTTTGTTTAGTTATATATGTTGCCTTTTAGAGGTGTACGTTACCAACATGTGCAGAACTGTTCGTACAGATACTAGAACATTGTTCGGTCCTACCAACAGCCATATTTGAGGTCCACGTCTTTTCTTTATATCCATTAGTTTATTCTTTATTCAGTGAGCCCTAACAATTCTTTCGTGTTTTCTTTTCTTCTTCTTGAAATACCTTTTCCAGTAAGTCTGCTGACCACTTAAGCACGTTAGTAAGCTATAAACAACAGAGATATATTTCTAGAGGAAGCATCCCTAAACCTCTGCAAGCGTGTTCAAGTTTCCAAATTATAGTTTGACCGATACTGTCCTTTCAAATAATTTTGATGTACCCATTAATTTTGTACACGAATGTAAAAAATAAAAATGAAAAAAGGGGAAAAAATAGATTTTTATCATATAGAAGAACTGTATGAATGAACATACCTTACATACGGCTCACATTTCACAAGAAAGCCCAGATCTGGGCATGTGAGCTGGTCTCTGACAGCGGGAAGGTTGCTTTACACAAAAATATAGCAATGTGTATTTGACAGCTTACATATAAAACCGCTTCAACACTAATTATTTTTGAAAGCATATACAATTGACACATCGTCTTTGAAAATGTATCCATTTGGACAAATTGATTGTCTGTTTTAGCTGTAATGAATGAGTGCATGTATTTGTAAGTTGTTGTTAAATTTGATTTATTCAACTTGGTATAGACTTTCGTATCATTGTGATCAAAGTATTCAAACTAGGTCAAAAAATTTCTAAAGCAACTTATGCTTGAAAGGTTTTCAGTAAAATCAGCAAAACTTCAGACGATTTACCTCATTTTTTTAAATTAGGAAATAATAGTAGCAGATCTTCCTTGTTTTCATGAGAAGAATTATAAATGACATATTCATACAACTTTTTGCACTTCATGCAATAAGAAATCCGCGAAGAAAACTTGAATTTTCTATATTCATTCTGTATTGTAAATAACATTGTATGTTCCGTCAACTTCTATTAACGTGTTGTAGTAAAAACCCTTTAAAACAGATCAAATGATCTCAGCATGACCAGGACGTTATAAAACTGCAGTTAAAAAGCCAATCAGTCAGTATAAACCTTTTCGTTTATTTATTTATTTATTTATCTATTTTTGTCAAAAGGAACTCTCTTTGGTGACCATATCGTACTGTTTTAAAATGTGGTTAATGTGTATAATGGAAATGAAGTTGAAGACCGGGAAAAAGACAAGTGGGCGGAAATTTGAATAGAAGGAGTAAATATTTAATTAAGATGTGTTTCTCACTTCCTTTTGATGCAGACTGCATAATCAAATGAAAAGGCACATCTGTCGGCAGTAAGTCCAACTGATCACAAGAATTGTAATAAAATAAGAGGGCCAAGATGACTCTGAATTGCTCATTTGAGTAAAAATGTACCAAATTATATTGCAATGCCATGGAAAAACACATTTCCATACAAAATAAATAGGTAGATCAGAAAGTCACAATAAAAGTAAGTTCAATATAGTTTTGAAACTCGTAAGTTTGAAAAAAAACTGATCCTTAAAGACCAAACACAAAAGTTCTCTATGTGAATATTATGTTCAGATGACTGAAATCCTATCTCTTAATGAGTTCAGGGATATAAGTCCGATTTATACAAGTACCTTTATTTTAGAATCATAACTTCTACAAAAATTTTCATAGCGGCTTTCAAGCGGATCTGAACAAGAAACGGTATAAACATCTGAGAACTGACAGTAAAAGAAGTGTTTAAGAGGCATTTTGCAACTTACAAAAACTTGGCTCATTCATAATGCCATGTTGTAATATTGTCTTTGTCACGCATATTCTGATTTGAAATTCAGAAAACACATAGCATTTTAGTGTCAATATCACGCATTCGATGTGTACATGTTGCTTAGTAACCAAGTCCATCAAGCCACTGCTGAACCACGCCTACATTCTGCATCCATTTTATGTTGTTTTTCACGTTCTCCACAGCAACGTCATGTTCCGCGCTCTTTTTCTCGCCTTTATTTTCACCTAAACGCACCAACTGTGGACAGAAACAGAGGTTTATACATGCTCAGTACAGTCACAATTCTTCCATATATATTATATGTAGGTTTTTATGCAAACTTAAATCTTTTTCTATGCTTGACTTTTGTCTTCGCCTTGCATGTCAATATTGTTTATCAACACTTTACTTACAAGGAAATCATATGATTTATCTCAAATACAATTTTTATTTTTTAAGGATAACTAGAATGATCATGTGAACTACATAAGTGATCCCTTATTTAATACTCAAAATCGTCACACTTCAACCTTACAATCATATGATAAAGAAAATACAATAAATAAAACCTCAGTTACCTCTTGAAGTCTAAGTTCTGTATTAAATTCATTAACAACTTCCTTCAACAACCGCCCAAACCAAGTACTTCCGAGACTGAAACAAAACATTACATTGTTTCTCTATAACTTTAGTTTTATTAAAACAGTTTGCCTCAGCTGGAAATTGTGTTGTCAACCCAAGGCAAAACAAATGTTTTGAAACCAATTTAAATGTCAAACTATTTGCTTTGTCATGATTTATTAAGATTCCTTAAACTTTCCCTTCTTTTGTCTGGCTTTGCATATTTTATTCTGGTTTGTCTTGTCTGCAATGTCAGCCTTCAGACACAGCCACCTGAGTCCAGTGAATTCGACTCTTTGTTTTTACTTTTACTATGCGCTTTCACTGAGTTTAATTTAGACTTTCTCTTATTCAGCATAGAAATAAACCTCCTACAGACTAATCAAGATGAACAATAACTGACTGAAATTAAACAATTAACGGAAGTATATATGTGTAGACCGTAAGAGAGCGTACAACTATTAATGATCAATCTTATTTTTTGTCCAATCCCATTGCATTATTTTTCAAATTTCTGGTATATCTAACTTTGCTGATTCTATTTATTTAATCAGTCTGTCTAACCAGTAACTGATTTCAATTTTAATGCAGGTGTCGACGGGCCAATTTATCGGATTTTTTACCTTATACATGTATGTGTCCGATTACGCGGTTCAATGAGCTTTGTTCTCGATTAAAAAATATTGTTGATCATTTAATAGATAATACCCATTAAAAATAAATTGGTCGCAAGCAGGAGCAATTTATTTTTGTTAATGTGTATTATTAAACAATAACCTATACATATTTCAAACTCTCAAAATGGCTTCAGTTATTCTCTAAGTAATAGAAATAATATCTAACAAATAATTCGAACATGCTTTACTTTTCCAACAGTCCCTCGTAGTTGTTTCTGAAGAAGTCCCACGTCATTTCCGGGAAGGCGTGACCTGCGTACATTGTTGCTCGGTAAACAAGCGGCTTTGGGATAATATCAGTGTCCAATATAGAACTGATTAATCTGAAAGAACATAAACTTGAGTCCGTGACTGGCCTTCTATATGTGCAAAATGAAACAGTATTATAATGAGAAATGAAAAACAAACACATGTATTTTCCAGTACAGAGTCGTTAGATTTGTGTTCGTTGTACTTCCTTTATGGATCTTTCTAGGATGTAGGAAGTCTCACTGACAATCCTAAAACAAATGTGATGATATGTTTCAGACAACCATCTTAAAATAAATATATCTATTCACTTTCATTCAATTATTCTTCGGAGGAACGATGCACTGCAGAAAAGCAGGTTTTGCAAATAGACTAAATGATATATCTTAAGGAAAGTGATAAACTTACTTTGACTGTAGCCATCTATGTGGAGTACAAGTTAGAGCTTTCAGTAGTTTGTGTGTCTCTGTCTCCACATTCTCAGCTTTCATTCTCTCCATAACGAAGTTCCATACCGCTTTCTCCCCGTATCTCACAGCAGTACAGTACACCGTCTCCGATACCTCTGGGTTAATGCCAAGTCTGGGATGTGTAAAAAAA
Organism: Cyclina sinensis; assembly: GCA_012932295.1. Classification (NCBI taxonomy): domain Eukaryota; kingdom Metazoa; phylum Mollusca; class Bivalvia; order Venerida; family Veneridae; genus Cyclina; species Cyclina sinensis. The sequence continues at coordinate 4,238,980 of JAAONU010000011.1, forward strand.
TCATTATCTTTTCTATAATGTCTTAGACTGTGCAGTACATGTATAAATCGCACGCAGACTCATTAAACCGTATTAGGCATCCTCTTTTTTCACTTCTTTTTGGACGGAAGTTCATATAAGACAACTAGGCAACTATATCAATTAAAATTCGGTATGTGTTTTCTCGACGTTCAGATCAATAAATCGGGCAAATTATAAATGTTTTCTGAATGTACTTACATAACTAGCAAAAGTCAATTGCGATTTGATAGATTTAATTGTAGCACGATTTGTTTTGTACCAATGTATTTTGCTTTTTGAGTACACAAGCTGTTGTAAAGAAAAAGAACTCTTTCAAATTGAAAGTTTTTCTTTCTCATACAACAACAAGAATGATGAATTTACTTACGGTTTTACAGAGATGTTTGCTATCCACTGATCCATTAGCTGTTTAGCTTCCGTGGTACAGGCTTCCACATCGTAATAACATGCCCACTTCAGCACAAGACCTCGCATGTGCCTAAGACATCATAATTTCGATAACCATCACTCATTCATCATTTCCAAATGTTAAATAGATTCTAAGCAGAAGTGAACGACAAGTTAGACTTCCGATTTACAAGCGAAATAAATTGATTTAATCGAGAAAACTTGTGGTTAAGCTGTTAATATCATCAAACACATACCCTAAATAGCATAAATATTTCTTATATTCACATTTTTTTTTTCAACTTGTAAATACAAGGGAAGACAATTCTATAATTGGTTACCACTTACGAGGCGATATAGTCGGATCCATCGTCTATAAAACCATACTCCGTCACAAGTTGTTTAAAACCGTCTCGCATAAATGCCTGAAGAAAATGTAAAATAACTACCACCATTTACACAAACACATAAGAGTTTTATAACTTTTTATATAAAAAATATGAGGTTTTAAAAGATAATTTGGGTTAAGCATTTGCAACACAAGCCAATGAGTATTGTTACTGCTGAAAGATACAGATCCAGATCATATCAAATTCAATTACCTCTCCCCAACCCCGCTCCACACAAAGGGCAAAAATATGTGCATACGCCTCGTCTATTTTACAAAGCATTTATAAAGCTGGTTTACTTATGTTACACTGTGGAACTTTACCGGAAGCAGAACGGCAGAACAGTTTTTTTCAAAGCAATTCCTCTACTAATCAGAATTTAAAACAAGGGTGGATTGTTCATGGTTTGGCTTCACTCCAATGGCTAGATAATCACTTACACGGAATTTCCCATAAACAGGCTGGTTCTTCATCATTTTATCCATGTACTGGACTTCGTTCATCAGTTTCCTCATTGGCACATAACTCCTCTCTTTCCCCATGTATTCTAGAATCTTCAGTGCAATATTCAAGTTTAGTTCGCCAGATCTGAAATAGTGATGGATCAGTATTATATTTTATGCATGTGAAATTACAAGACATTAAACAACTAGCGTGTTATAAGAAACACAGCTTCGTACTTACCTTACAAAGCTGAAGGCGTCATTTATAATCTGGATTCTGTTCAAGGGATCTATCACCTGAAAAATAATGTAATTCTTTGAGCTAAACTGTTGCAGCAAATCAAACGACTGAATTAATATATCTTAAGAAATGCCCGTTCTTGGCCGGTTCAGCGATTTGAAATTTGCATCGGGCACAATATAACTATCAAAGCTTATTAATTTGTTTTTGCGATACTTGTTTGTAACTGAGTGGATTTCCTTGCAAAGATACTGTCAGTGTTGTGTGGCAATAGCTACCGCTATCAGACAGCCCGCGCATAGTTCTGCAGACTAGAAAAATGGCAGGATAAGTTTAAAGAGGTTAAAATAGTTTGGATTAGTGGATTAGATCTAACGCTCGCGGGTTTAGGGTGCTCACAATTTATTTCATTTTAATAAATCCCTCTGCATTTGCCAATTATGTCATCAAAATTTCTCTCAGAATAGATCGTGGATACGAGTTGTCAAACCATCACAACCCAGTTTAAGAGTTCTATTGTTATACTCCAACTATAACTGACTCAAAGCAATTTGTCCTCTGAATCAAGTGACATTAACACTTAATTTTTGGCTCTTTAATATTGTTGCAGAAGAAGACTTCTGGTCGTGAATGTATAAATCAGTTGTGTGCTTAGAGATTCAATATCTTATTTATTTTCAAGACTGTTGTGACAAGCGACAAAATTTTCTTACTGCATGGTCGCTAATTAATTGGTTGATTAGAGATCTCCAATTCCGCTCGTCGTAATTTACTCGGTAATATCCGTGAAACTCCGTATTACCCAGAATCCAGTTGTTACCCGTTGGTTCCGGAATAGTATCACTATATATCGACACTGTTAAATTGGTAAAATATAGTTTCAAAACATGGTTTCAGTAAGTATAAAAAGCAAATTGAACGTTTGCATTGGTCTTATAAGTAAATTCAATATCAGTATTTAAAGTGTACTTACAAAGCAACTATGTTTACTTTATTTTTGAAGTCTTCAAATAGCATCCATTAATTAAATTAAGATTGCCTGACCTGTCTAGCAAACAAAGAATTCTAATGATTAAACAAGACAGCATCCAGTATACCTGATCCCTCATCCCTGCGAAACAATACAATGTCTTCATCAGTCTTAGCAAACTTCCTCTCCGTGTTAGTGGTAAATGTAAAAGGAATGTCCCAGTTGTATCTGTAAATGAAATATCTCAGATATAATGTCTTCAACTACAAAATGTTATTATTTCAGCTCATTTCGGAAAAGAAATGATTATATAGGTTTAAGCTGTCTTGTGTATGCAGTTATGATGACTTTATTCTGTATAAAACCGTTCTCTAAACCAATAACCTACCATCTGAACCAAAAAGCCACCTAAATTTCCAATAAGTGGCACTTTCGTTGTATCAGGGTGTTTGTTCTCAACACCTTAGTTCTAGTGTGCTGTTTTCCTACTGAACATATATTTCATTATCAAGAAATTGTCGTAGAGACATTTGTACCCGTATTCTGACTGGAAGAAGCCTTGCTCTGGAGCCTCTGGATTTTCAAGGTATCTTGACTGGGTTAGCTTGATTTTTCCTTGATCTGTATAATCTACATGTACTGTTGGGTATCCCATTTGGTACACCCATGTACCCATGATCTCCACAATGTTGTCTGCTAGAGTCTTGTTCTCAAGTTGTGCTTGCTGGAGAAAGGAAAAGAAAAGTTGATCCACGGGATGAAATAATTCTAGTCTTTGTTGTTAAACGTGAATATAAATTTGAAATACAATGTATAATCAAGTTACTTAGTAAAATGTAAATTTAAAAGAAACATTACTTACTGCTTGCATTGCCTTGAAAAAGTCCACGTGACCAGCATTGCCAAACAAAAACTGTTCAAGGTAGCTCTGAAAAAAAACTGTATTACATGTACTTGTGTTTACAGAATACTTTACAAAGCCATTTTTTATAATAAAAAAACAAACTTTAGAAATTTTAATCACCGTTTTCTTATAATTCTAAAACTATAGAGTTAACAATATATGATGTTTTAGGCTCTTTATCCTCTTAGTGACCCATACAAAAGATTTGTTCTATGACTTTATTATGATGAAACCAATCAGATGAGTACTTCGGTACTTCCATGTCATTACAATAAAGTGATCCGTAAACGCTACTGTGATGTACTCTTATAAGTTGGTATATTTCTCTAGTCTGATATTGCCGAATGTCTCAATGTATACTTGGTCAGTTATAGTCTACATGCATTAAAGCTTAGAACTAGAAATATTTTTGGTTATTCTTTAGTAAGAATGTGACAGCTACCTTGAAACCTCTTTGAAACGTGCCCTTTCCAACCATAAACTCTAACATAAATGTCACTGCAGCTCCCTGAAATAGGAAGATAAAAATATCAATATGACATAACCCACGATATAAGAGCTTACAGAATGGTCTGAATTATATATAATTTATTACATATTTATTAAGGTGTTTCTTTTTATAAATATTCTCTTGAGGTAAGAGTTTATATTTTGAAATTCCGCCACCCTCAGTGAGTGACAATAAATTCACTGTGTATGTACCTTTTTATACGATACAGAATCATAATGTCGGAATATATCTTGCGGGTCCTCCAGACCTTTCAGAAAAAGTGGATGTGAAGATTGCAAACTGTCTAGATCAAATCCTTCTTCTGTCAGATCGTCAGCGAAGAACTCACTCTGCAAATATTACAGATATAAGATTCAAACATAAATACATGTAATTGAGTAACCAAACACTTAAAATAAAACTGATTCAGCTGTAAACGTCAGTCAGACAGAAAGTTTGAGAAGTACGGCGACCAAAGGCAGAATGCATTTAGGACTTGTAAGTTAAAGGTTTACCACTCTCCACTGTGGGTTCAGAACGTCCATGACTCGATACTCAAAGAATGTTGCCACGCCCTCTTTGATCCACAAATCATTCCACCAGCTCGGAGACACCAGATTACCAAACCACTGCGACAAAAAAAAACAATTAATGTAATGCTGCATTCACTTGAGATGTGAACATTTTAATCAAGAGAATTGTGGAAATATTGAACAAATATGTACATGTATATTGTACCAAGAAAAAAGACTGTACATTGAAGGTTAACTCACGTTGTGCGCCAGTTCGTGGGCAATGTTTTTGAAGATGTGGTACTTGTTTGTCTCAGAAGATACCCCGGGTTCAAACAGAAGCAGATCCTCTCGGAACACGATCAGCCCCCAGTTCTCCATTGCTGGCCACACAAAGTCTTTTATCGCAATCATATCTGAACAAAATAAATAGGAAATGGTTTATTACTGCAGACAGGTTGCATATAGTGTCAAGATATAAAAAAGAAAACTTTCTAATCTTCAAAGAGTCAGGTAGTTTTCAAATTGACCCAAAACATTTTTATCAAAGAAAAGAAACAAAACATCATGTCTTTGTTTCGTGATTTTCAAAAATCTTATCTTTATTCAGATCAATAGAATGCAGTGTAAATGTTCACATAGCTTTTATTCTTGAAGTGCGGAATATTTATCAAATGTGTTTAACTGGGCTGCATTTTTCACTTCAAAAATTGTATCAAAACAACCTTGTTTCGGAATATTGTATGGAATGCCTAGATAATCTTCTAGATAATCCATTGACCTCAGAGATGAAGTCAGTCCAAACTCTGTCTGGTTTTCTGCTGCTTTCCGAGACCAAACACGTAACTGAAAAATGTAAAATAATGCTAGATTTTTTTTTTAATTGTGTATGCACATTTTGGCAAACACCTCTACAGATTTACACACCATTTTCGTGTTGCATACGTAGAAAATGCTCACTCAGTACAACTGTAAAAGGTACTTATGTTCTTTGAGTGACAGTTTAAGCGAACAAGGAAATTTTACCTGACATAATCTCATAATAATGAAACAAAGAGTGTTGAAGTTTTAGTCACATCGTAAGAGGCTAATTGAAAATGGAACACTTCTGACGTCATCAAAACTTCTCTCTGCAATATGGAGGAAGGTTGGAACCTCTTTCAAATTATCAGAATTCACGGGTAAATCAGATTTGTATTTTTAAGTCTTATTAGCTGTAAGGTTGCTGTCACGGAAAATTCCTAGATGAACGAAGTGGCATAATAAAGAATCAAAACTTGTATAAATCAATGGATATTATTTAGGACATATTGCATAACTGAACATTTTACCGGCACTCCTTTGGCAGTTGTGGTCTGTCGATATGTGAAGTCCGAAACAATGAAAGCCAGTAGGTATGTCGGCATTACTGGCGTGCGATCAAAAATATCGTGCTCCCATCCGGATGAACTACGTAATAGATAGTGACTAAATCATTTATTACTTGTCCTTGTTTCTGTCATTGCAGGACGATGGTGTGAGTGTTTCATGTTTTGTTTTTGTTTTTGGTTTTTGTTGTATTTGTTGTTGTTGTTTTTGTTGTTTAGATACCTAAATCTTCATACAGTCTGCAGAAAAGGCGAAAGAAGAAATATGCGTAAGTTCAATATAAACATACAAATTTATAACTCCATGTTCAAAATATTGATAGGATGATTTTATACTAACATCTATTAGGCATTAAATCTGTATATAAGAACTTTTTCATATGGTGTACAAGGGTTACATACTCTGTATCTGTTCTTTGTTTCGGCATGTTGGACAGAGCCACCATGCTGGGTTTCCTAATGATTGTTATATCAAACCTCGCCTTCATGTCGGGTTCATCGAAACAAGGAAACGCTTTCCTCGCTTCTGATACTTCCATCTGTGACGTCACATAATACCTTTAAAAATATGAAAGGTTAACATTCTTTTTATAAAACATCAATGTTTCTGAAATAACCTTAACTTTCATATTACATACCATTTTCAACATGAATTATTGTTTCTGTGCGTATCTGAAAGAAAATGTGTAGTGGTTTGTTTTCAGTGTCCAAAACTTAAGTTGAGAGGGTAAACCCTTATATTTCTAGAGGTATATATCACTTTTGCTTCATCAATGAATTCGTGCGAATGGTGTAAAATTAAACTTTCTGAGGCGGCCCAAGAGAAAGTAGCGTTGCATTTGTAACCACGTGACCTTTGTTAGACATTCGTGTATCTCTTCAAGGCAGTACTTACAGAATTTGTCAGAGTAAATATATAATATATTCTTAGACTTAGCTTAGACTAACGCTATTCTTTGTTGCAATACAACGAACATGTTCTTAAAGTACGCACACTGTTTTGCCATTTCTTTTAAACGATCCTTTATAGATTCCAGTGAGGTCGTTTCTGATTGGGGCGTAGAAGTCTCTGAACTCTATAGTATAATTTCGGTTCCCTTGTAAGTGTGAAGACAGCGATAATTTCATCATTTGTTGGCTGGGGACTAATTCTAAAGACTTGAATAAATTTTCTGAACCATCTTCTGATGTCACACGTATCGAATTCTCTGCAAAATAAAATATGAAACTTCTGAAGAATATATTTACTTTTCTGTACTTACTTTTTCGGTCAATGAAAATCTATAATACCATCATTGTTAAATCTCACCGCGTGTGTGTGTGTGTTAGACTACGCAGTTTATAGTTCAAATGCGTGTGCTCATTTTATGATATTTCATACTGAGTATATTTTGCTATAGTCCAGTTCACAATAAAGCCTAGAAAGATATCTAAGTTTAAATGTTTGGACTACGTAAAACTGAGGTATTTCTCTTATATCACAACAAGAATAAATAGCATGAGTAGATTAGTAAAAGTTTTACTAGGGAAGTCAAAATAATAAATGTTTTTTTGAAAGTATAATCTGACAAAATTAACCAGTATTCCTCCACTGCTATTGGCAAATGCCTTTCTCATAATTTTGCGACCTCTTTTCAGTTTTAACCCTCTGCCTGCATCATCTCATTTATATGGTTAAAGTTTAACAAACGGACTGAATTTACGGCTGTTCCGGCTGGTCATGGCCTGCACTGGTCGTTTAGACAGAACCAATTGCCGCATAATGGAAACATAGTTTAAAGGTAGATATTTCACATCAAATATTGAGAAGAACGAGAATGCAAGTTACTGAATAAGTGGAAATTTTTGCGCGTCAACAAGTTCGCGAAATCACAATTTCAGAAGTTTTCAGAAGTTTTGCGGGCGGAAATATTCGCGAATCCCGAATCATTGATGCGTAAAATTTGCACACCCATAAAATCATTTGTCGCGGTTATCTCTGCAGTTAGTATCACATATTAGTAACACATCGTATAAACCACTTTACTGCATTTTTAATGCATAAGTTTCTGATTACAACCGGTTTCCTTGTAATGATAAATAACTTATGTAAAAGTATATATATTTCTATGCATGGATGAGTGAAGTTGACTCCATGAAAAGTTTATTTTAGCAGACACGTTGTAAGAGGGTCTGATTGTCGTTCACTGTCATACATGTAGGTGTAGCAATTACCTGTTAAATGAAGATCTACAATGTGCAGAAATATTTCTGAAGTATTTTCGATACAGTGTACCAGAATGGACACTTGTCCAGAAAACATAAACTCGGATTCATTTCCCGAATAGAAGTCCGGTTTCATCAAAATCGTATAAAGTATTGGTAATACTGATCTGGGAAGACGTAGAGGGTAGCGTTTGTCTGGTAAGGTGGTACTGATATCTGCGAGAGTCGTGTTGTCACCATCAGCTGCTGTTGTTGTTGTCATCTGGCCAGCAGGACAGGCCTGGCCTGTAATATACAAATTTATATTGATTCAGCTGAAATTCATATATGCGTTTCTCGATAAGAATCACAATTCATTATTCTTAAGGAAATTGTACCTTCATGTAAATAAAGTTTTAAGACATATTTGTGTGTATTTCACTGCCCAATCAGTAAAGCAATAAACACGACAATTTCTTAAACTTGCCCATTTAATTAAACGGTCCGATACCAATGGTTGCTCATATGGTGACCTTGAACTGAAGGTCATACTTGATCGACTATGTCCTTGTCTTTTTACATGTAAAAGGATTTTGTAAATATTCAAATAAAGTAGCTTCAGCTTTAGTTTGTTTGGAATGTATACACACAGGGTGAAAGAAATTTAACTGAATTTAAAACGGTTGATAGTTTTATGAATAGATTTCGGCAAACATTAAATTAACGTTTTTCAGGATTAAATAATAACCAAAAAAAGCATATTTCAAATTAATCTTTGTAAATAACAGAAAATGATTTTTTCTTTCAAATGTTTTTTTTTTTTTTCAATATAAACAACGGACTTATATATGAACCTGTCAAAAGTGTTGTACTCACAAATTTCCTGGTTATTTTCCTTTGCCATGGCAACACAGTCGGCAGTTCCAGCATTCATCGATAGCCCGGATATGTCACAGTTACATGTGAAATCTTTGTTATTTCCGGCAAAATGCACAATTAAGCCCACACCGACGGCTACTATAAGAGCAAATAACAACAACAAAAATCCGACTGCAACAGAACAATGGCATCCTGATTCGGGTTTCGACGCCGTATGTTCGTCGGCATCATATTTTCTCATGTTAACTGTGTATTCTCCTGGCATATCAACGATGTTGTTAGCTGTTCAAAAAGAAACCTGATGTAAACATGAAAACTTGTATGTGATTTTTATCTCAGAATTAGCGAACCAAAACAGCCATTCATTTGCAACTAGTCGTTTCTTCATCATAAACCACTGAATGTACAGGTAGAATATCGTACTTTCGACGAGTTAATTATTTCAACCTATACACTCCATTTATTTCATGTTTAATGCGTCCCCATGACTAGTTACAGGGTCGTTAGCCTGGCACTAGGTTAGATTGTTTAAATTATATATTCATATACTTCTGCTACTACACTGACTTCTCAAATTGAAATCAGAACATAAGGACAGGAGCCAGTCTACAGGGTCGCAAACAGACATAGGATGAACATGAGGCACCGTCCTTCTTGTGAAAATATACAATAGGTGGAGAAGACGTGCGTTCTCAATTTACATCACCAGGAGACCATAATAGTCTGTAATAATACATGGTATCAGTATATGTTCAAAGTTAGGGACCCTGGCCAAAGAAAAGAATGGATATCCTAGCATTATGTAACTGTACAGCTTTGGGTTCAAAATGCTTGAAATTTATTTAAAGATTTGCTCAGGTAATTAGCTATTATCCAACCCCTCAGGATATATTAATTAGCTATTATCCAAACCCTCAGGATATATTAATTAGCTATTATCCAACCCCTCAGGATATTTAATTAGCTATTATCCAACCCCTCAGGATATATTTTTAAACATAAATATGCCAGTGATACCGTTGAATTGACACCTGGGTGGAAAATGTGAATCAATCTATTGTCATAAGTACACTAATAGTTTCAACCATCAGTTTTTTTGTAACAATGGTACCAAGTAGATTAAAACATACACCAACTACAGAGAGCAAGAAAAAAAATATTTTCAGATGTATCAGAAAGTAATCATGATTACAGCTAATTTTTGGTTTAAATCGATTAAATTGCGATTAATGTAATCGGAAAATTGTTGATTAAAGATTACTCTCGATTACTCAGAAAATTGTAATCGATTACTACTGAATGCGATTATAGAATGCGATTACCCCAACCCTGCTAGCATTACCCAAGAATTAAACTTTCACTCCGACTTAAGGTTGTATTGTCTAGAATGTGTTCTGGTCGAAGGTACCTTAACAGTAAAGTGTTTCAGACCAAGAATAGATTGAAACTTAGATTAAACTTATTTATTTTATATCGATTAGGAAGCAAGTTCTTGTAACTTATTTTAATCCCCCTCGATGACTCTTCCTGTATTCAAACCACTACTCGTGCCGAAAGTGATGAATACGGAAAATCACTGTTTGCTCTAAACTGAGCCCTGGTGGGATTCGAACAAGCGGCGTTCGGATCTGTAGTCTGAAACCGAGTTTGCGTGTTTAATTGACGTATTAAAAAAGTATTGCACAAGTTAAGAACAGAAAAACTATTGTTTTGGAAAGGTTTAAGTTGGCCAAATGTAGAAATACTTACCTAATTGATATCTACGATTCAGGTGACTATAGATTATTGACGATCTTTGAATCAATGCCACAGACATTTCTTTTTTAATCGACAAGCAAAGAAGTTTTAAGTTAATTAAAATTATGATGTTCTTTTCTTTTGAATAAAATCATATGCCAGATACCTAGAGGCAGAATTACTGATCCACGGAACAGTGACATAACCGCTGCTCAAAGATATTAAGCAAGTTCGTTGTTTGAGAAAAGGTTCAGACCAAGCTTGGGCAAAAAGTTCGTTACAACATTAACGCAAATACGAAATAGAATATTACAAGCATCATGGTATATGAATGTAGTATGTTTGTAACTGAATGTCATAAAAACCCCTTTTTACATACATTTTAATGTTTACCATGTTTATTTCAACGGGATGTCACCGGAAAGATGTAATGTAAAATTGAAAACACTTGATGACCTTTGATAAAAAATATATGTTCATTATTAAAATTCCGTATTCAAATATAAAGAAGATACAGATTGTTAAGTACTAGTTAAAGTAGCACGTGCATTATCTTTTAAAGTGGCCACAAACTTGCGTACAAAACCACACCCAACAAATATATATACTTAAGGTTGGTCGTGGTTTGCGCCAAGAACATCTATACTGGGTTTTAAGACATATAAATCTTCAGCAGTGTGGCGGCAAATGCGTCTGAAAGGTTTTCAAATGTTCGTATGAGACACATTGTGTTTACTTTTCACAACAAACAAAGAATGGGTGTCTTCAGTCTATGGTTTCTATTTCAAAGCTTTGATATGTTTTTGTACCAGGAACCCTACTGGACTAGAGTTTGATGATGCTATGGACACCCGTTCACATCTATATTAACACCTCCCAGTAGTCCGTCGTTCTACCAATGACAACTGCTTTGTCGCCAATCCATCTATCTATTTAAGCTTATTTAACGTCGGTACCGGCAGCCCATATGACCGACGCCCCCTGAAGAGATTAGTTATTTTATGTTGTGGGGGTAGTACAAGATACAGAAAGCATCCCATTCCAGAGACACCCCTGGTTCTTTTTCATGCTCAGTGTATAGCACTGATACATGGGACCTCGGTTTAAAGTCTCATTCGAAAGACTATTAGTAATGTTAGTGGAGGAGCGGGGGATCGAACTCGGGACCCCTGTTTTTCCAGTCCAGCGCGTTACCACTGGACCACATCCGCTCCTACTTTGTCGCCAAATATTATGACATGTACTTAATAATGCGCAATACAGCTATGCTAAAAGCTCAATTGTTTAAGTGTTCTGTGCTGTCTTTATTGTTATGTATTTCGTTAAGTGTTTGAAATGGTGTATAAACACGGTATTTAATAGATAATTTGAAGTCTAAAAGTATAACTTGGAAGAATGTTAGTGTTCTTATCATAATAAATTTCGTAGGAGGCCGCATGAGCGAGCATTTAAGCAAGGTGATCCTGACCTTCCAGTGCAAGGACAGATTCCATTAGAAAATAAATATATCAAGCTTCCCTCTACTTTTTAAATAAACTTAATGACATACGCTGAACCAATCGTCCATGTCAAAAAGTATTTGCCTGTCATTAAATATGATTTAACATTTATGAGCAGCAGTTACTAAACATCTTTTTCAAATTTACATATTCAATTGTTTATTTTTAAGAGACGGAATAGGCTAAAATAACTTAACCAATTCATTAAATAGATTAACAGTACATTGAAGATATGTAATTTATTCACACTTGCATAACACAACATATACATAATATTTCAGTACTGGTAGCACATGGCTACATCTTTTTAATACATCTTTTAAAGTTTGTTATACACATCTGAGCATGACAAAACTGCAGTGGCCTGTTGTTTATATACTTGTATATGTTTGGTATTATATTCTAGGAGGTAGATATTTTAACCAACCATACTGCATATAGCGTATCAAGTAATCGTGTTACACTGCTGTCTGCATTCTGTGTGTGTGTTTTTTTTGTTTTTGCTTCTGGTATCATATTTTCAAAATGAATTTATGTCTTGCAACTGTGATAAAGGATGGCAGTCCTTTTATTAAGTCACTGACAGACCACAACTGTCTGGTACTTATTTAACATTTCAGTATGCTATGATGGTACATCTGTATTTTCTGGCTGAGTTAGCTTGTGGAAGTCTTCCTGACTTGTTCTCAGTGCATTCTTCATGGCCTCCATTACAGTGATGGCTGCAAGGAGACCCATGGCAGTCTCACCATACCCCTGGTCCTGTAGCACGTGCACTAGCTCATTCCAGTCATGCATTGATGTCTCCTGGTCATCCAAGACGGCTGCATGGAAGGCTGTGGAGTGGGGCTCATCTGAAAAATGATAAGATTTTACCTGGCTATAAGTTTCAATGGAATTAATTATAAAAAAATTAACGAGTGCACCATTACTGTATTATCTACTGAACTAAACAGGTCTTCAGTGCCATTCAATATTTTTACCTACGTTATGTTTAAAATCATATGTCATTTCCTCCTATCTAAAGAGTACCTCATGATATTTTTGAATCCAGAGAATATAACTTTCAGGAATGCAAGCATTACCTTTGGCAGGTTTATTCTGCATCTCTTGTATGAAGGGTAAGGCCAGGTCAAATTTATTCTCCTCCATCAGAGTCATAATAATACATCCTATAGGCAGAGGGCGCTGTGACTTGCTGTCTGTGTCGACCAGAGCATGAAGTAGCTGCATGGAAGGACAGGTTCGCAGTAAATGTATATAGTCTTCTCTAGAGAAAGGACATTTATGTTTAGCTAGATCGAGACCAGCTCTCACTCTCCCTTGTTTTGACAGACATATAACTGCCTCCTTGTACATCTTGAGCTGTGTGAAAACATTCTGTGCCATAGCCTGGGATGAGCACCTACATGGTACCTGACACTTGCAGTGGTTCTCTATCAGATTCCCTATCTCTGGAGTGAATGTCAACCTGACAACAGACAAAGAACACAATTATACCTATACAAACGTTCCAGTAATTATAATATCTACTGAAACAGCAACCTTTCCTCTTCTGCTATCAGTGCCATAGTGCATGATTATATTTACTGCTTCAGTTATTATATACAAATACCAGGAACTATTAATTTTTACAAATGATGCCACATTTATGCCAAAATAATATTAATTACACCCCATGTAGACGTTTATTTGATACCCTCCACCTCCACCAATATAAAAAGACCACCCAAGCTGAAGCTCTTTATCTGCCTTTAATAAATATATTGTTATGTATAATAATTCTCTATGAATAATATTAAATATCTGATGATAGCTTGTTTACAGTTCTATTTTTAGAACTTATTAATAACCTAGTTGTTGCACCTGTGTTTTGGAAATTGCTGGAATATGCTATCAACTTCTTATGACTCATTCAATGTGGCTTTATTAAGAACACTAGAGAAAATTCTCTTTTAAGTTTTATATGTAAAATTGTGTAGGATCTACATTGTCCTAGAATATTCTTGTGACTCATTTAGTAAAGAAGAATTTTGAAGAATGTTCTGGTATTTTCTTTATGTGTATAAAAATCAGAGAATTTCTTCGAACAATACATGTATCTATAGGTACATGTAATCTTTGGTCATAAAAATATTGAATTGTATTTTCATCAGTTGCAGTTAAGTATTACCAGTACATTTGGAATTATTTTTCATTATTCTTTGTAAGGAATTAATTCAACTTTTCAACAATTTATGGTATTATTCTGCTAAAAGTTATTTTTGGACATTTGTGGAAAATACTTCAACAGTGATTTAAACATTTACTCTTCACGAGGATCAGACAGGATTATTAGTTTATTTAGGGCTGTACTAAATCAAGGTACTGTAAAACATTTGTTGTAACTTTTTGTAACTGTACTTAAATAATTTAGTAATTTGTTTTAAGAATAAAGTTTTGTTATTGTTTAACAGTTTGTTACTGGTTATTCTTTGTTACACTTTTGGTTTGGACAGTAACAATATGTTTTACTGGCCCAAAAGCAAGTAAGTGTAATTAAGCATCTGTGACTAAATGGTGTATTCACCTTTTCTGAGCAACCCAGTGTGAGAGAAGATCCAGTCTGTTTTCATACAGAGCACACTCCACACACTCTACTGAGAGACGGGCATCTGGAAGTGCATTCTCGGACCCAGCCGACGGCATCAGGGCATCACAAAACATCAGTAGTGGGGTTCGACCATTGATACGCATTTTCACATCTAGAATTGTTTACACATACATACAATAGAGAAATACAGAATAAACTTTTTTTATATGAGCCTATATCAATGTTACAATCAAAGCTCTTCAGAGCTATTAAAACTATTTCTGAAAAAGCAATCTACATTTGGAAAGCAAACCCATATTCTACATAAATACTGGCATGTCTACAACATATTGGAGAAAATGAGAAATTATTTCTTTCAAGCTGATTTGTCAATGAATTATTATGGAGTATCAAATCTGTACCTTAAAAATAAAACAATGACCTAACACTGTCTTACATATGAACTTAGATGCAAAGTTCTTGGACAAGGCACAAAAAAAGAATAATAAAGCCTATGCCACAATAACAGTGACCCCTGAACCTGACAAATGCAGTCACCTGCTATAGAAGAAAACAATGTGTCATACTCAAAACAGACTGAAAATGAGATCTGAAACTACTGTATTCTGAAAACAGCAATCATACTGTTTAAAAATGTATCATAAGACAGACCGAACACTTGTAACTACTGAGAAAATTAAAATAGGCTAAAGAACCAATTCTGTGTATGTAGATTGCAATTATTAAAATTACAAAAGAAAGACCCATCATTGCAGTAAGTGTGATCTGAAAATATCTCTGAAAATGATTTTAATTCTCTAAAATTTCAAAGAAATTTTACAACATTTTTACATGTAGAAGTTCAGCCTTTGAACTAAGTCAGGTAAGTTATAAATGCATGCACAAATGTGATTTATGGAACAAACCAAGAAAATAACCATTGTGAAATAAGAATGAAAACTGTCACAGAACTGGGGAAAACTTGAAATAATTAATGCAGGGAGCAAACCTTATACTGACTCCATTAAAACATTCTTCTTGCTTTTACTTTAAGTCTTGATTAATTTTAGTTCTAGTCTTAGTTAACTTTAATTAAATGAAAAAACTAAAACATTTTCTTACTTTTCAGTAATAAATTTGGCGATGCCATTAAGTAAATGAATGAATAAGAACCCAGCAGATTCCTTTTCCTAATTTTTTGTGAGAAATGTGTAAATTGAGTGTGTAATATCAAATTTTAATAATCTGATTTATATTCATGACAACAATAAAAACACAATTGGATTATTTTAATCTGCTTTTCTTAAAAATTTTAATAAATATATTTCAATATGATTATGAATCAATATCTACTAAATGAAGTCAATATTAAGGTTTGGAGGAAAGGAAGAACATGTGTTTTACTATACCTTCAAAATCCACAGGTGCAGCTAACAGTGAGTATAAGTAATTGTACAGAATGTTTAACTATATAACAAAGGAGAAACTGCAAACAGGAAAGCTTGAAAATTATTAAATGTACAAAAGTATATGGAACAAAATGTAAATAAATAATTCTGAAACCAAATATAAATTATTCATAAATGTATCTTACTGATGTTAATCATTTATATACTAGTGATACTGAAATTAAAATTCTATTAACATGTACCTTTTTATCCTATTGATGAAATAACTGAAAGCTAAAGGTGTAGGCTCAAGAAAAATACATCTATCTAGATTTCAACCCAACTCAAGCTTAAATTTCTGCTAAGACTATTCTATTAACAAACTTCTACTTCAAATACAAATAAAAAAGCTATAAAGAATAGTTTGTAAGTTGTTACCTCGGAACTTAGCCAGTGTTGCAGATGTTCTTAGTATACCCTTGGGACTGTTTGCAGCATGTATGGCTGCGTCCTCATACTTCCCATCCTCGAACAGTTCATTAAACTTTTCGATGTATTCAAGCATCATTTCTGCCTCCTTCTCTTTGTTTGGATCATCATCTTCAAATGTTGATGTTGTAGATGGCCCCTCACCAACCCCTGACCCCTCTCTCTGCCCACCCTCAGACTGGTTTTGTTTCTCAGCAGCTAGTTCTAGTAATGAAAATCCATATACTTAAGTTGACACATATTGGAAACAAATAGGGACTGTTTCTTACATCTATAGAAAGACTGTGAATTATGTGTATATAAAGACACATGAATGCTAAAAAGTGCTATTTGCTACTCTATTTTAAAACTTTTCACAATCACCCCTGGAACAGCATTTGGGTTGATAAAGAAAGACAGTTATAAACATGATATTTCCACTGAGACTGCTAATACTGTTATTGTTGCCTTGCATGGTATATCTTAAGTTCAGGGAAAAGAAATTCAACAACACTTTCTTAATTCTTGCAAAAAAAAAATCCTACTGCAACACTTCTCAGATAATAGCAGAAAATTCTTAAATTCAATGATTAAGAACTTTTCTTTCCTATATCACTACACAAAGGTAAAGTGGATCACTTAAGTCTCTGAAATATACATTCTGTGACATAAAAGTCAAGATGGAATGATGTATCTTGACTGCAGCTGTACCTGTCACTGTGTGTGATTTCAGCCAATCAGAGGCATAAAACATATGTGAGCCGAGGTGAGATCAATATTTCTTAAAACTTCATCATAAAAGTTTAACTATAAGCTATATTCCAACTGATTTCATATGATATATGACTGACAGGTACATTTATAATAACCAACAGATAAACAGGTGGAAAAAGTGTCAAGGTTAAGGTTGGTATGAGTACTGTTAATCACCATTGTTTGTTGTGTTACTCTTACACAGAAGGAGACAAGGTTGTTGTTTATTTATTTTACAAGGTGTAATAACAATGCATCTTAAGAAACTAATGACCATTCTACTGATTTTGGCAAACATTTATTGTAAGCTAAGGTAGGCATGCATATACCTGCTTCTCTCTGTTTCCTGGCCTGCATTGCTGCATACTGTAGAGTCATCATCACAGTATCCCCTACTGTCTGGTGAGGAGGTTTCTCCCTGTTGTAAGCCTGGGCTGCTTCCAAAGCCACCTACAACACAATTTAATAATCATTTACTTCACTACAGCTTCCCATGCTTGGTATGTCTGTTACAACATCTGTAACATCAGCCAGGAAAACCAAGGGTATATTAGACTGTAAGACCAATAATTAGAGATACTTTACATACCGAGAGGCTTTATGCACTGAATAAACTTAATGGCTCCACAAACAGTCTTGTAGCAGTCAGATTGCTGGTGTAATATAACACTTATTTCTAAATCATTGTGATCAATTACCCATCATCTCTATGCTATGTCAGTTATTCAATAATTTCAAGACATACTGACCATTAATATAATTAGTTGTTAATTTACTGGGTTTCTAAGCAAAACATTCGAAAAATGCATTCATGCTACTCATGTATACAAAACAACCAAATACCTTAAGTCTTTGTCTCTTTGCTTTGTAGAACTGGCCCTGTCTAAGCAGCATGTCCCTGTGGGCCACTTTGCTGTCCAGATTGTCTTTCAACTCAATCTTATGTGTCTTGGGAACATAACGAGTCTTAAAACTGATGGTTAACTCTTTGAGCTGTCTGTCAAGCTCTTCTAGTTTGGTTTGTAAGAGTTCCCTGTCTGTGCTCTCCTCTATGGTTAAACCTTCGGAAAAATATTGCTAAGGACATTCAAAATACAGCACATCTTTATATAAATCTGATGCTAAAAATAGTAATAACTCCACAGGCTAAAATCTTCCTCCTTTCAAGATTCATATGGTGACAGTATTTACATAACTCGCTTTTTCAGGATTACCCTCCCCACATCACATTTAATAATATAATATAACTCTATCATACAAACTTAAATTTGCACACAAAAATATTCACATATCAGTTTTGGACTGACATAATGATATCAAAAGCTAAACATTTTGCGAACAAAATGAACCATTTTATCAAAAGTCCGGCAAAATTAACTTTAGACTTATTGCTAGAACTCAGGTTTTCCTTTTTTTTATTTAGAACTAATTTTATTTCATCTGTGATGGAAAAATTACAATACTTCAATTGTATTAAATTGTACAACTGTAGGCATGTGACCCGATTCACCTGGGATAAGTCTGTGGTCCTTTTTTAGTTCTCTTTTAGGAGGCTCAGTGATTTCTTTTTCCTGTTTTTCTCTCTCCATCCTTTTCACTTTTAGCTCTATCAACTGATTGCGCAATCTGTCATTGTCTTTCTTTACTATGTTCACTCTGTCAATAAACAACTGACTTTCAGACATCATATTAAAAGACCTATCTTTACAATTTTTTCTTCATTTTGTTACCAACAGAGGATACAAATTTCATTATCAGTAACTACATTTACTTTGGGGAAATGATATAACCTATTCAAGTGTTGAATATCCTTGAAACACCTGTATATAAAAAGTAAAGTGCATTACGGAAGTGCAAAGATTTGTAGGGAAAATGTATTGTTACAAAATGTCACCATTATGATAAAATAAAAACACACCTCTCTTCAAGTTCATCTCCTCTCTTCCTGTAATTTCTGATTGTGGATGGCTCAGAGGCCATGGCCTTAAGTTTACCATGTAGAAATGTGGCCTCTCTCTGGGCCTTCTTTATTGCCTCTATTGTCTCCTCATACTCTTTCTTGATTGTTGTCAGCAATGGCTGGTAAGCTGTCACATGTTCTATGATCTAACATTTTAAAGTTACAATTTAACTCTGTATAAAATACAAGTATTTTTACACTAATCACTATGTCATAGGATAATGCTTAAGAACTGTAAAGGCATAATGGTTCTCTAAAGCTTCTACCCTTGGCCAACATGAAATAAACAGAAAACCCTCAGAATGTAGTCTTTTCTAACTATTTTAAAAGTAAACCATGTTCACTGTCAACATCTAAATCTAAGCATCATACAAAATTTTGAACAAAATTTATCATAAGAAATAACCTTATCATAATCATCTTTTACATTAAACATTTAACAATTTCTGAAAGAATGTCAAAGAATATTCATTCATAACTTTCTCATCCTAAAAAATTCCTTAATAAATGTCCATAATATTTAAATAACAGATTACCTTGTTGAAAGCTGTCTTATACACAATGTATCTCTGCTCATCATCATTTGGGTCAACCTTCCCTAGTTCAAACTCTATGTAGTCATTCAATACTCGCAGAAACTCCCTGTCAGATTCATTGGTAACTATAGGAGGAAGCTTTGCAAACCCTGAAGTTGGTGTAGAATAACCCGATCCTGACCTTGACATGTTGTTCATCAAGTCTTTTGAGATAAATGCAGTTGGCTTGTTATTGATACGTTCCTGTTTCTATAAGTTATGTTATAGCTGAAAAGACAATTCGTGTAAATCAGAAGAAGTTCTGATTTCTTAATTTTGTATCGATACTTTTGCATTTTTTACTGAATGCTAACCCTATTCAAAATATTATGTTTAATTCTAAATGTGACATTGACCAAAACTTTCTCCAAATCCATTGTCTACCATTTGTGTAGTCCAAATAACTGCACTCAAAAAGTTGAATATCGTGATATTTTTTGAATGGTCGATATTCGCCTTCTGTAAAGGCAGCATCCTGCCTGAAGTCACATTATTGAGACTACCTTTTGTGTTGACCAGCTACTGTGAGAATTTCTCAATTCCATCATTCACAATCCATTTAGATAGAAAGAACATTTATTCATTTAATGAGTTTAATTGATGCTGGAATTCAAATTCTTCAGCATTTTTCAGACATTTATTTTCGGCTTTTAAATCTTACATTTACTAGATGCAGCATTTAGATCTTGCATTGGCACTATTAGAAAAGATAAAAAAACGTGCAGTCAACATCTGCATTGAATAAACATGCGTTATATGACTGATACTTCCATTAGATTATGAATAAATACTTTTTTTCTATAAACTAAACCTTACTTAAAAAACTGGATCCTGAATGACATTTTTAGCAAAGAAGGAAAGACCCTGTGTCTGAAATGAATGTTGAAAAGAAGTCACTCTGCTTCCTGACTTATTTAAAATGAGAATTTATGCGACAAATAAAAGATTTTCCCTACTGTAGTACTGAATAAAACTTTTTTTCTTTTTTTTCAGACATGGTCATGATTTTTTCGACAGATTACGTTAATGATTTCCAGTTAAAATTGTCACTGGTTATTTAGCATTTTGGAATTTGGCTAATAGAATAGCCTCTAATCTCTGGTATTTTAGGTCTTTGGCCATATCAATAAAAATTTTCACATGATAAAAAAACTGAAATCACCTGCCATTTTTAAACAAATTTTGTTGTGAAGGTCCTATTTCCGTTTCCGGTGCGGGGTGTATGTTAAACCCTGTCATCTTTATCTGTTCCGTACAGATATTCTTCAAGGCAACTTGGAGATTACCGTAAATTTTCTACTACTCTACCAAATATAAACTCTTCATCCACAGTCAGTATCTTTTTTTTATTGTCAGTCAAGAACTGATGTGACGATTATCACTGTACAGTTTGTGTATTTGTTTTAGGTAACAATCTATCTAATGATAAAATAAGGACAATATAACCATTGTCATCAAGAGACTTTATAGATAGATATGACACGTATTAACTTATAAACCATGCCATACTATATACTTCTATCAATTAAAAAAGAAAACATTTCAGTTTTTTTTATTCTGACCAGAAAAAATACATCGAAACCGTCTGTCGTACTCAACAGTAATAAAAACCTTATGACTGCTTAGAATAAAAAAAAGTACATCATATGGTGAGTTATAGTGAAATGTAATTACAAACATGGTACCAATAAATCAATTTTATAGGATATTAAAGAAACATTAGAAAAATATCAATGTAGTTTCAAATCAGGCCAAATGGATTTACAAGTATAATAGATTAACATGCATGATACCCAGAAAGTCAGGTTGAGGCAACATATTAATTGCAGAAAACGATGTAACTTACCCTTTTGTGATGATTGTGACGTTGTAAGTGTCTTTCATATGTTTGAGGTACCCTACGGATCACTTGATCCGTCCTGAGTGCAACTGAGCAGTCTCCACCTGTAAATTATCCTTCTCTACCATCCAATCAGATACTGATTTTTCAATCCTGAGTAACGATTACTGTTGCAGTTTTTCTTCGAAAAGCTTCCGTGTCAAATGGTGAAATGTTACATATAATACTTTATAAATGAATAAAGGAAGACAATCTTCAATTTTTCACTACGCGTTTCGAGTTTATTTGACTCTTTTTCAGGTGAATGATATTATATTAGCATTTGTTATAAACAATGTCTCTATATAATACGGTGTTATTTTTACGTAAACAAGTATCAGAATCTGTATAATGATTTTGATGATGCATTTGTTATTGTTTTTATCATGTAATAGTACAGATCCTGTTCTCACTAAAATAATTATACATATTCTATATTTTTTTTTTGGCATAAAATTGAATATCTGGTGATTTTATCTATCTATCTATTTAAGCTTATTTACCGTCGGTACCGGTTGCCCATATGACCGACGCCCCCTGAAGATATCAGTTTTTTTATGTGGCGGGGGTAGTGCAAGATACAGAAAGCATCCCATTCCAGAGACACTCCTGGTTCTTTTACATGCTCAGTGTATAGCACTGATACATGGGACCTCGGTTTAACGTCTCATCCGAAAGACTATTAGTAATGTTAGTGGAGGAGCGGGGGATCGAACTCGGGACCCCTGGTATATATTTTATATTTTGCTTGGGGTTTTATATACATTCTGCAGTACATTCCCATTTTCAGGTAAACTGATTGAAACTCTGTAAGAAGTCATTGATAAAACACACCTTTCGGGCGTTACTATACTGTTATATGACACATTTAATAAACAATGTCCAATCAGCGCCTATATTAATGACAGGATTATTTAATCAGCTTAGGGTCTTTCAAATAGAAATATGATCGTGACATTTCACGAGTAATAAAGATAAAGTACAGTAAAATACAATACCAATCAACACCTTTATAAATGACAAGGTAATTTGTTTGATTTACTTGTGCATTAATTAATAAGAAAACTTTAAAATTAATATTATATATAAATTTCTATATAACGTTCTTTAAACTTGTGTCTTTTTTGTGATGTTGTCAAGCCTATTAAAAACAGAACACATACACTTAATAAACATTTTCTTTTATGATTGTTTAATACAAAGTTTCCATAAAACTTCTCACATAGAGTTCTTATTGTCTTTTAGTAATTTACCATGTTTGATTTTGATTGAATTAATTGATAACAAAATAATAAATAGTTAAAACCGGGATATAACCTCATTACAAATGATATATTAAACATTTTCAGTAGCTTCATCAAAATATATATTAAAGACAAAATATATCGCTCCGCGGAGCAAAGTTAAATAATGAAGGAATCAACCAAAATTTCTTTTTCCATTTATTTTTTTCATCAAATTACCAAACAAATATAAATGAAACACATAAGAACAACAAAATTATTTTGTTTTATTACTTTGTGGTGAATCGTTATTTGTTTGTGGCGAGTCGTTATTACTCTGTGGTGAATCGTTATATGAACCTGTGGCGAATCGTTAGTGGCGAATCGTTATTGTGGCGAATCGTTACATTTTCAAATCTAATACACTTTGAAATTTATATCGCGTCAAAACGATAAATGAGCAATGAAAATGTGAATGCAGTTTTACGACTTTTCTTCTTCTTCAATAAAAATCCTTTGTTTCGTAATTTGAATCGTTTTATGACATAGTGTAGATATGAGTTTCATATTGATTGCAGTTGAGCGTTCGGGATAAGATACGGCTCTATACGGAAGTTAATGACACAACATTTCAATGCGCATGCGTTTATCATTTAACCGGAAGTTTACAATCTCGCGGGCTTTGTTTACAATTTTTAACAAAGTCTTATATTGGCTGTATTTATTTGATTGACATGCCGAAGAGAAGGAACCCTTTTGGTGATTGTTCACCACTTCAGTTTAAGCAACATGTTGGCACAAAAGAAATTAGTCTAGGCATTGCACAAGAGCAGAAAATGAAAAGCGTATATGGTGGGTACCGTGTTTTTGTTTCGTCTTGCGTAAGACACAGGCACTTGATCCTCAATATTTGGAATATACTGGTCTGATTACTATGAACGCTGCTATAACGCTAGCTATTAACAGAGACACAGCTTGCGTACATAATGTTATAAACCTCTGCTATAAATAGATATGGTAAACAAGACAAAAACACCAGTCACATGTAATCATCATTAGAATGCTATTTAGGTAAAAATTCTACAATGTCTGCTTACTAGTATAATTTATTCACTGGCAATGCTATAGTCCTTATGGATACAGTCATTATGCATGTTAGCATTTTTGTCATGCTTGTTGACAACGATACCATGCTTGCTGGACGTTACAACTTGTATGTTGTTTAGCCCATGAGACCTACAGTACACGCAGCGCGGACTTTGACAACGAACACCCGTCCCCGCGATTTTACTGTCCGCGTTGAAGACCAAAATGACCACCGCGTCGAGTGTTCATTCGTATAAAACGCAGTGGTCAGCGCGGCCGTCCGCGGTGTTCAGTACCGCGCCATGTCGCGGCGTTGGGTCGCGGGGGTTTGCGGTGTCCGAAAAAACGAAGTCGCAACACAATTTTACTTTCCCCTATTTTTTTTCAGATGAGTTACAAAAAACACGTAATTATTACCAGTTGAAGTTGTTTCTTTTTCTTTTTAATACCCCATCCGGTTAAACTTTTATTTGTTGACGTTCGATGTTTGGTTGTATGATTGAGGGTAACACAGCCGATTATGAATCGATTTACACACCTACATGCCATCTTGTTAACTTTAATTGCTGCAATTAATATATTTTCAAGACTTCAGTCGGTGCCGCGCTTGCGTTAATCCACTCGCAAATAAATTACACACAAATAAATTACTAACGATCATCAAACTGCGAAAAGTTAATAGATCTAATTAAAACTGTCAAACTTCGAACAAATCCACTCTAATTATGATGCATTTATGTACGAACGCTCCTTTTTGTTTACGCAAAGAATGACCATTCAAAGCAGTTGCTTCCGGAAACAGCTGGTCATATTTTCAGAAAATGACATTGTTTTTAGGTCAACACGTGTTTAACTTCTTTCGACATCTGTATCGTCTAGGCGCTTGGCAAAAATTATTGATCGATTTTGCTATATAGTAACAAGCATTTTTCAAAAATCCCAAAAACGAAAGTACACAATAAACCTACACCGCATATGTACTTGAAATTTGGTTTTAATTTGACCAACTGGAGTTAGCCACAAAATACATGTAAGTAAAATAAGAATGAGTAAAAAGAAAACCACGTACATGTACTGTACGCTGAGTATGTTTAAATGCAGTAATCTCCAAGTCAGAACATCGCGGGGACGCGCGGCGTTCTGTCACCGCGACACGCGGTGATCATACCCCTCGGCAGTTGTCGCGGTGGTCATTTTAGCGGACACCCGAAATTTCGGGTGTTCAGTCCACCGCAACTGGCCACCCGGAGACGATACCGGCCCCCGCGACAATGTTAACAACGTCAAAGTCCGCGCTGCGTGTACTGTATATCATATTTTCGTTTGTCTGAATGAGAGTTCAATGTCACTAGGACAGTTCAATGTGGTGTAGTGTTATTTTTCATCATGCCATGGCTATCTTTCAGGGCATTTTTTCCTTCTATAACAGGGGCCGATGTTCGGCCCCTTCACAATTCTAAATTGCACTTTTTTTCACACAGCAGCGGAAAAAAATTCACAATTTCAAAAGAGATTTCACAAAGTATCGGGGTTTCGATGTTTTACCTTCCAGTAAAACTTGTTTTTCGCTAATTGCAAACACGTAAATAGTTTTAACCGAGTTAAATGGTATTTGCACATGTTTACCTGGTTAAAGTACCGGCTCAAAACAGAATTTACACAGGTCAGAAATTATAATCAAGCGTTCATTGCACACCGTTTCCAGTTTCAATATGACGCAAAATGGCATCAGTTGCGCATCATTTTTTTCAGAATTTCTAGACATATCACGCTTTTTTTCACAAAATGAACAGGCCCAGGCCCCTTCACAATTTTGACAAAAAATGCCCTGTCTTTGTAATGCATCCAAGAACAAAATACAAGAAGTGATCAATCAGTATAAAAAATGTTATCAGGCACTAGGCAAAATAGAAGTACAGTACAGCTCCCGCGATATGTACAAATTTTGTGCTTCCTCCGCAATGGCGATCAACGCAATCCGTGGGGTTTCTCCTTGAAAAATGCTCAGAATCTCGCGATTTAAGTTTACACACAATCACCGCGTTTTAGAGCGTTACCGCAGAGATTCTGCCGAATATTCTAATGTTTCATCATCAGAGTTTTGACAAATTATTTTCGATTTAAAGGTGTGAAAAAAATAATCATTATAAAATACATATGTTGTGTACGTTTATTTTGGATTTTTCAAAATGCTTGTTATTATTCAGCAAAACTGATCAATAATTTTGCCAAGCGCCTAGACGATACAGATGTCGCAGCAGTTTAGGTTTCTTAAAAATATGAAAGCAGTTTAACACCTGTTGATCGTAAACCGGTCAATTCATTTTCTGAAAATATGATCAGCTGTTTGGTGAAGCAATTGCTATGATGTCATTCTTTGCATAAACAAAAAGGAGCATTCATACACAATTGCATCAGAATTAGAGCCCATTTGTTCGAATTTTAACTGTTTAGATTAGATGTATTAACTTTTCACAGTTTGATTATCATTGGTAATTTATTTGCGAGTGGATTAATGTAAGCGCAGCACCGATTAAAGACTTGAAAATATGTAAATTGCAGAAATTAAAGTTAATTAACAAGCTGCCAGGAAGGTGTGTAAATCTATTCATAATCGACTGTGTTTCTTTTCTACAAATACCCTCATTTCACGCATTCAGTATTAATGATTGAGTCGTACAAAACCAAACTTTCTGTTCAGTCAACAAAGCCAACATTGTCTAAATAAAAAAATATCCAGATATATGTCAAAGATATTAAATATAATATTCACAAAACATCATTAAAAATCGGTTTTCACGGAAAAAGCATGGTACATTTCCTGCTCTAAAGAGCATGTGGTGTCTGAAGCTTGTGAAGTGACGTAATGTGAAAACCATTTATGGAAAATTACTGTCGCTCAATGTTAAAGGTCATACCTTATATTTAGGAACCAATTAACAATTTAGCATGCGTGTACAGATCATAGGTCATGAGACCAACATATGATATCGTGTATTTTTTAGTCAGTTGTAAAAACATTGTTACGAATAAAAATATAAGGCATCCTAAAACATGAAGATAAAAAGAGTAAGTAAATATGAAATTTCACTAGAAAATAAACCATTCAGTCAACTGAATGCATACACAAATCGCGGAGATTCGCAGAGGATTGATTTAATGCAGTTTCACAGTAAATACCGTCAGTTATCAGACAAAGTTCGTCTCCACGACACCTCTGTGAGTTTCTCAGTGTTTCTCCGCGATTTTCCTCCTTAAGTCCGCGGAGGTAGAGATAAAAATGTACATATAGCGGGAGCTGTACTGTAAGCATTGTGTCAATTCAAACTTGTAAGTCACATTTTGACAACAGGGGGCGCAATGTTCAAGTAGTTATGTTTTTCCGTATTTTGAATAATTATTCGTGGGAAGGATATCGAGGATATTCGAATATGTATAGAGATTTAACTGTTGGGAAATGGTATAGGGAACAGCTAATTAACTTCTGCCAGAAATTTCTGTTATCTTTCGTGAAAACTACGAACGTGCGCTGGTATCAAAATATGACGTGCAATTTTAAAACTGACATTATGCTTACTTTCATTTTGCTTAATGGCTGATTACATGTACATCTTTCATATTGTGTGGTCACATTGTGTAATCAGTGGAATGTTGAAATATCAGTGCTGATATACTGTTCGGGCATGTTGAAATATATCATTAAGCTGCACTGCACTGTCATTCAGCCAAATGAAATTATGATATAGACATCAGGGACTAAACAGCAATCAAGTTAAACTTCCAGCAATCATGGTATCATTGTCATCAAGCATGGTGAAGGTGTCAAAATACATAATGACTATATCAGTAGGCACAATAGCAGTGTCAATGAGTAAATTGTAACAGTAAGCAGGCATTGTGCAATTTTTATCTAAATAGCATTGCATATAAAACAATAGCCTCAATATTGCAACTTCAGGCAGGATGCTGCCTTTACGTCTCAACCAGAAACCACCAAAATATTGGTGGAAAATAGATTTTGTGAAATCCCCATTTCCCAACTGATTAATAGTCATTTTAAACTCGTACATTTGGAAACTTATTAATATACTATATTCTGTTTGAATGTGTTCAACAACAGCCCCCACCCAAAAAGCAAAAAAGATGCTTTTAAACCTACATCAGTCTCTTGTTATATCAGCCATATCTGATGGAGGTGTGCACGCACTGAGTATGCAGTAGCCAATGAAAACACTGCTTTATTTTAAACTGTCAGTAAATCATTATGAAAGCTGTACATGATAATTTAAAAAAAACTATTTTCGTGCATGTAATTGGCCTTAAAAAAATTCTCCATTAAAAATTAGGATAGATTTACCTCCCATAATCTCAATTCACAGTATAGGGTTCACATACAGTTGTTAAATGTTTACCTTTGCGGCCATTTTTCCAATAATGGATTTAAGCATGTTAAAAATCTGTAAATTTCTTATCTGCCAGTACGGACCTATTTTTTTAACAAACTGATTTGAAACATACATCATCTGAAGCAGAAAATTTAACTCTTTCACTATGTGTATTTTTGCCCATATGTTTCATAGTTTTTGTGCAAATCGGTGCCCTGCAGATTTTATTGGGCATTTCATACACCAAGAAGGAAAAATTTCCACCACATTTTGAGTCCTTTCTGGTTTGTACTCTGAAGGCGACCATTAAAATACATAATGCGATTTTCAACGTTTTGAGTACAATTATTTGGACTACATTAAACAAGACGTCGATGTGATATGCAGTTGATTTCAATATAAAATAATAGAACATATTTATTTAAGGGCACAAGTTTAACTTAGTAGATGTATATCATATGCTGTGATTTTCAGAGAGAACAAAGGAGCTTTTATTCAGTGGTTCAAAGCGAAGTTTTGATGTTCCTAAGGATGCAAACTGTAATGAAATTTACACTAGTATGAACAGTGAGGAAGTGAACATGGATGAGGAAATGGCTGTTTGTAATGAACGGCAAATGGTGATCTCATCAACAGGGCAACTTACTAATCCAACACCAGACAGGAAACCTGCTAATGCATTTCAAGCTTTAATGATGGCCAGGAAAGGTAACCATATATTGTGATTAGTCACAAACATAGCCTTCATCTAGACTGTAATACAGTATGCAGTAATTCAAAAAGCTGTTATGTATAAAGATACATGATATTTTTTTTATAAAGTAAATTTTACAATGTACTTCTGCAATTCTTTGGTTGAAAATAACACATATAAAAGGCATAATGTTCAAGCCTAGGTGTGTTTAATATTTTTAAGGAAACTGATGCAAGAAGTTAATGTATTAAGACAATTTTGTAGTAATTTCATGTTAATGAATACTGCATGAAAAAATGACTGAAATTACAGTGTCAGAAGCTTGTATAAAATATATCACTTATTTTTATAAGTAATTATTCATAAATGAAAGGTTGTATAAACTCCAGTGAGGTAATACATGTACTGGGCTTCCATTCTTTTACAGCCATTGTAGGCAATTGTCAGGGTTGTAAAGGACAGGCAGCCTCTCAGGACAGGTGTGGTTTTTGTGAGAAGTCAATTTGTCATGACTGTGTAAGATCGTGTACAGCTTGTGACGGACATTTCTGTCAGCTGTGCTCTGTCATGAGGTGTGTATATTACGTAGAAAATATGTGACTATGTATGAAATCAAATACTAAGTCACATTTAAATATCCTATTTTACAATCTAATTTGAATAAACCATGCCAGGCCTTCAGGTTTAAATGGTCACAAAACATTAATGGGTAACCATATAAAATCACTCTAGCTAGTAAGAGGAGACAAATCAATGCAATAAGATGTGACTATATAAGAAATGATCAATATGAATGTAGAAATATTGTTCCTGTCCAGAAAGGCAGAACAAGTTTAAGAGATTTATGAAAATGTATGTCATAAAATAGATTAAGGATTCAGTGTGGAAAACTGATGGTTGATTGCCAGAAGAAAAAAATCATGTTACTGGTTGATGGCTGTATCATACTCTCCCAACAATAGAATACATGTACCTGCTTTATTGTCGAGCCCGCTTGCGGGGAGCTCAACATAGTCGTCACATTTGGTACCACAGTATGTACGCGCGTGCGTGTGTCCATCCGTCCAGATCGCCTTGTCCGGGCCATAACTTCTCTGTGCATGGAGGTATTTTGAAAAACCTTGGCACATTTGTTCACCTTGATGAGACGGTGTGTCACATGCAAAACTCAGGTTCCCAGCTCAAAGGTCAAGTTCACAGTGACAGCTCAAAGGTCCAAAATGTTGATTTTAGACCTTGTCCGGTCCATAACTTCTCTGTGCATGGAGGGATTTTGAAATACCTTGGCACATTTGTTCATCTTGATGAGATGGTGTGTCTCGTGCAAGACCCAGATTCCTAGCTCAGAGGTCAAGGTCACAGTGACAGCTCAAAGGTCCAAAATGTTGATGATAGACCTTGTCTAGGCCATTACTTCTCCATCCAGGGAAGAATTTGAAAATACTGTGATTCATTATACCCCTTAAACAAAGTTTTGGGGGTATATAGAAGTCACCCGGTGGTCGGTCGGGCAGTTGGTCGGTCCGTTTCTTAACTGGGGCATAACTTGAAAACTAATGGTTAGAATTCAATGCAACTTCATACTAAGGTCAAGCACAATGCGAGGAAGTGCAGTGTACAAGAGCTATAACACTATCTTCACTATTTGCACAGTTATTGCCCTTAGTTCATTTTCCTTGTCCAGAGCATACATGTAACTTGAAAACTACAGGTTTGAATTCAATGCAACTTCATACAATGGTCAAGCACAATGAGCTGATGTGCAGTGTTCAAGAATCATAACTTCATCTTCACTATTTGCAGAGTTATTGCCCTTTATTGGTTATCCTTTTCCGGAGCATAACTTGAAAACTATTGGTTGGAATTCAATGCATCTTCATACAGTATTCAAGCACTATGAGTGGATGAGCATTGTACAAGAGCTGTAACTCTGTAATCACTATTTGCAGAGTTATTGCCCTTTGATGGTTTTCCTTGTCCGGAGCATAACTTGAAAACTACTGGTTAGAATTCAGTGCAACTTCATACAATTGTCAAGCACAAAGACAGGAAGTGCAGTGTTTAAGAGCTATAACTACATCTTCAGTATTGCACAGTTATTGCCCTTTGTTGGTTTTCCTTACTTGAAAAGTTGGAATGAGGGACATTCCTGATAACACAGTATCTCCCTTACTCAGATAACATCAAAGGTACATGTAGACCAAAAAGCACATTGGTCCTTTCAGTTGGAATCCTCTAACTTTATCCTTGTATCTTATTGTGATGGTCTTGACTTTTAGTCACTTATATATTAAATTAAAAGTTAGGATTATCAAAAACAAAGATAATGGTGTTAACATAACATGTTCCTAAACTTAATGTGTAATCTGACTACTATTGTTGCAAATAATTAGGCTTAATTATCACCAGACCAAAAGAGAAAATAGCGATAAAAGCAGAGGAATCCATATGGAAGGACCAATGTGATATCAGAGAGTATTCAGGGTAGATAATACACTAATGTCCCCCATTCAATGCAGCTTCATACAATCGTCAAGCACAATGACAGGAAATGCAGTGTACAAGAACCACAACTATCTTTTATTGCCCACAGTCATATCTCTATTTCAATTCTTTTACAAAGTATTCTGTTACTTATAACTTCCTCAGTTCGGAAGTAGTCTTGCGGGGGTATTAATCACATTGAGTGATAGCTCTAGTTTGTTTTGCTTCCTGAAAGAGACATCATATAGACCTGCTTGTCCTTCCATCATCATCTTACCACAGTTTCCATTTCACTGTCGCATCCCCATAGGTGGCTTTCCATTGGCGGGTTCGACATGCTGCCTATGGGCATTCTAGTTATTATTATCACTCTGCATGTAATTTTCTGTCACTGCTTGCATGTCTTTTATTTGTTTTTTATGATGATTTAAATTTGCATGTTTCTAATAAGTTCTTATTTATCTGCCTTTTATGGTGTAGCTTTAAATACAAGGAAATATTTGTTAACAAAATGGCTGTTCCATGTCTGTGTACAAGTGCATCAGCAAACTTTACCAATTCTGTCGGGTACATGCTTTAAACACTTTTTTGTCTAATTATCTGGATATTTTTTGTCTAAAATTTAGATTTCATGGGGAGGAAACAATTTCTTGGAATGTTAAAATTAAGTTTATAAAGTTAAAGGATAAAAAGAAATGCAGTTTGTTTTAGCTATTATCAGAAAGTTTAGGTTACAGATTACAGTAGTACTGTAACTTAGTTGGCAATAATGGAAATGTGAGCTCACTATTATATCTGTTGATAATTTACACTAACTTAAATCATCACAAAATCATCTTTCTTTATCATTATGCATTTTTCCTGTTTTGCTTTTCCAGCAGCGATGATCCATTTCAGCAGTGGTTTTGCCAGAAGTGCTCATACCGATTAAATCCCTATATCTACTGGGCAGATGCTTTTTGACATATTCCACTGGGTTCACCATGATTTTTATCATTTAGTGTCTTTTATACATTATGCCATACCGCTGTATATTTTCTGACGTGCAATAGTTATAAATTTTTATGAATAAAGAAACCATTTAACATATTTAAGGTTATCTCAGTAATGTTTTGGATATCAAAGGGAAAATTGAGCATATTACACCATTGCTGGATAGTTTTTTAGTCATATTTTCATCAGGCAAGGTCATAGTTTTCATGTGAAACATTTGTTCATATCTAATATACACAAGATATAAGTACACGCAACTTTCAAGATTGGATGAGGTTCTGCCTGATCTGAATTGATGATGAAGAAGTGTTTTGATTTTCTGACATTTGAAAAAAAATGTTCCTCATGTCTGGGGTATCAGTACTGGGGTAATAAAGATTTGAGTGTTAGTAGAAAATTTTCTTAAATTTTCATTTGTAATAAAATCGAACGCTTTGTTAATGACATTGTAGTGAAAATTTTGTGCAGTGATGTTACAGTATTGAAACTATTTCATGTGTTTGTATGGTCATTTTGTCAGTTCTGGATAACAATATTTCTCAACATTTTTTCATTGTTTATCATGCATGCATGTCAGTGTTCTATGGGTCCTCCTTTCACTGTTCTGTTTACCAGTTGTTGTTTTTTTCATGCAAATTATTTTCACCAGTCATTATTTATTTGTTATCACCCTTTAACACCCAAACTCACAAAAACTTCAATAATTACATTGTATGTCTTTGACTATCTCTTGAATTATAACAAGTCTGTTTATGAATATCAGTATATTGTTTCATGGATAGTACAAGTGGTTCTTTGTGCTGTTTTTATAACCAGATAACTGTATGAATGATTGCTTGTTTTCAGTTATGATGATGTGGTTGAGAGATCATATTGTCTACAGTGTGTGTCCTGACTGTATCCCGAACATTGCCGTGTAGTACTGAAGCTACCCAACTTCCATTGTGTACTCTGACCATAATGGCAAGTTATTTACGACAGTCAAATAGACAAGGTTTATTTAAATACATACATAAATTAATAAATAATGCTTTTGTTTTAAACCGACAGTATTAAAACTGATATCTAGCTGTGTGCAAAACTGATATAATTTTAGGAGGTGGGGGTAGAAATTTGCTGCAAGTCTTACAAAGTTTTCTTGTCAGAAATAATCATGCTTCTTATGTTACATATAAACGAAAGGCCTAAGAGATATTTTGATAGTTTTGTTCAATAGCATTAATCTAAAGAGTATTAATTGAAGACAAATCAAAACAATCATTATTGTAAGCATGTTTTCATGTAAGTTAAATAGTATTCATTTGCTATTTTTGAATAGTAACATGACAGATGTCATTGTTGGAAGAACTATAGGAGAGTTGATTTCATATTGTAGAGTTTAGATTAAACTGTTAGATAAATTATCTGCTTGTAATTACTGAAATTGAAAGTTGACATTCACACATTATGTCCTTGAAGTATCTGTCAATGTATGAAACATTTGGCACCATTAATTTTGCAGATCTGTGCACTTTTTTTCATGAAAATCATTTTAAAAAATGGTTATGCAAAATTTTAACATTTTCATAACAACATATATACCACAACAATATGTTAGAGGATTATTGCCATCTGTTTCCTACAATGAAGGTTTCGTGGTATTTATTAGTTACTGTTCTTCCTGTTACATGTGACATCATCGAGTTTTAGTATAGATTACTCCTTTAGTTGTTGTGTCTAAATGGTTTGTATCAGTGGTATTATACAGTTCTAACTACTGTTATATATTTAACTTGACAAAATCAACAATTTTGTCGATTTGACGTCATCCAGAAAACAGTGTCAAAGTTTGACACAGACTAATTAACGATTTCTTCAAACACATGATGTTAATCTGCCGTTACTGAATAACCATTTAGTGTTGTCTTTGTGTGTTTAGTATTTGAAGGTTACTTATACATGGATATGGATCACAAAACAACTAATCAACTCTATATTGTAACATGGTATGTTATGTGGTATGACATCTGTGATGTAAAAATAATTGATAGAAAGGTTAATATGCATTGTTTATTCCACTGTTAGTGTACCTTCTTGAAGTTAAATTGAGATTTAAGTATACACAAGTAATTTCAAAAGTCTAATATCTGAAAGTGAAAAAAAAACAAATACTTGAAAATGGAGAATTTGACCAAATTGTTGACCACATCTCATGGCACAGCCCATGTATATTAACTAAGTACAAGGCAGATGTGACATCAACAGGCTGACTGGTCAGACTGTTTCCTATATGTATTTTTAAAAAAATGATTGTAAACTGCATTATATTTGGCATGTACATTTTCCTCATTTGAAAAATTCAGTACATTTTGAAGCATGTTTGTAAATTATTGATGAGTGTTCATTTGTAAATATTGCATAACATACAAATTTTTATATATTTTGATAAAACTCTGTATCTATTACTAATGTAGTTATGTTGATTTTGATTGTTGTACCAAATGAAGTTTATAGTACGAAATAAAGATTTGGACTAGTCTGTTCATTGCTGTGTAATTATTACCAGATAGAGCTTACAGCTAGGCAGGAAGTTATACAATCTGTCTATAGTACACAAGCTTGCTAGCAGAGCAATTTTGAGACATGATATTATGGTATGGCACGTCATCCATCTACCTGTTGGCAATTTCCTGTGCAGATTATTTCCTAGTTTTCATCTGATTTTAATGAAACTTGCTACACATTATCAACATGAGTCTAATTTGCATGCCACATTTTTATGATGGATCAACTTTTGTATTTTGGAGTTATCTGCTCTTTGGGTATAAAAAATGGTAATTCAGTGTTACAGGCACCATTGTGCAATATGGTGCGTAAGTTTTCATTGGACTAAAATGAATTTATGTACACATTATCTACTTCGAGAGATGGTTTGAAAAATATACTTTTGGCAAGAATGAACCCATGCTTTAAATAGTTGTCTACCCTTTGAAATGAAATACATTGTAATAGATACAATATTACCATTATTCTACAGTATGAATTAAACCAAAAAAAGCTAGGAATGTGTCCAGAGGACAAGTGTGCCACCAGGGGGTGGGGGGTACCTGTATCTGTATATTGACAAGAGGGCCATGATGGCTGTCGATCGCTCACCTGCGTACTTTGCCTGAGGGTCTACCGTTAAGCAAACATCAGATGCAATATGAAGATATTCAAAGATCTCATATTTTATAAAAACAAAAAGATTTTCAAAGTTTTCCCTATGTAAATAAGTTGACCCCTGGGGCAGTGCCAAATTTGACCCCAGGGGCATAATTTGATCAAACATGGTAGAGGTCCACAAGACAATGCTTCATACCAAATCTTAAATCTCGGGGCCTTGTGGTTTCAGACAAGAAGATTTTTAACGTTTTACTATATAAGCCTATATAAAATCAGTTGACCCCCAGGTAGGGCCAAATTTGACCATAGGGGCTTAATTTGAACAAACTTGGTAGAGGTCCACACAATATTGCTACATACCAAATCTTAAGGCTCAGGGCCTTGTGGTTTCAGACAAGAAGATTTTTAAAGTTTCACTATGTTATATCAATTGACCCCCGGGGCGGGGCCAAATTTGACCCCAGGGGCATAAGTTGAACAAACTTGGTAGAGGTTCACTAGACAATGTCCCATACCAAATCTTTAGGCTCACGGCCTTGTGGTTTCAGACAAGAAGATTTTTAAAGTTTCACTATATTAAATTGCCATAGCAACCAGAGTTCTAGATGGAATTGAATTCTTTGAACATCTTTGGTAGAGCTTCATGCAAGGAACATCCCAGGCAAGTTTTATCAAATTTTGCCCAGAGGTTTCAGAGGAGATGTCGTTTGAATGAAATTGTTGACGGACGCCGAACAAGGAACATCCCAGGCAAGTTTTATCAAATTTTGCCCAGAGGTTTCAGAGGAGATGTCGTTTGAATGAAATTGTTGATGGACGCCGAACAAGGACCGGTCACAATAGCTCACCATGAGCAAAAGGCTCAGGTGAGCACAAAATCCACAAGTGCGCAACCTTACTTTCATTTAAATTTTATGATCCTGTCTGAGTACATGTACATCACAGTTTTTGGCACTGATTATCACTAATCATCGGCCATTTACTCTTCTCCTAGGGTAGAAATGAAATTAAACCCAGGTACACAACTTCCCTTGCTGGTATATTTCCCTGTAGTTTCATTACCCTGGCTGCAACAGTGATGGCTGAGCACATGACAAACTTTTTGGTAGCTTTTCAGCTTTTCACTAAATCAAAGGCAAAAACACTGCTCTCCTTGGGAGGAGGGAGACAAAAAACCAAGCTGCACAACTTCATTAATTTTACTGATCTGTAGCTCTGTAACATTTCATAACTGTATTTCTTACTGTGTTGGCTGAGTATGCTGAGTATGCAACAAACTTTTCGGTAGCTATTTTGACTAAATTAAGGGCCATAACACTGCTTTCCCTGGATGGAGGGAGACAAAAATACAAATGCACAACTCCATTTGCTGAATTATATCCTTGTGAAGTTTCATCAACCTAAATGTAACAAAGGGGCCATGATGGCCCTATATGGCTCACCTGAATACTTGGCCTTTGGGTCTGCTATTGAGCTAACATCAAAAGCTTTTTTAAGAATCTCCCTATATAAATCTATATGAATACAAGTGACCCCCAGTGCAGGACCAAATTTCACTCATTTCACCAAATTACAGCTTTAGTAGAGCTTCATGCAAGGAATATCCCAGGCATGTTTTGTCAATGTTGACTTAGCGGTCTAGGAGGAGATGTTGTTCAAGTCAAATTGTTGACAATGCACAACGCAAGCTGATGGACGCTGGACAATCAACGATCCCAAAAGCTAACCCTGAGCAGTGCTCAGGTTAGCTAAAAATGTTGGCATAGGGCGCAATAAAGTTTCAGATGGACAGACAGATGGACAATAGCAAATCTAAGTGTGTTCCTAATGGGAACAAAAAAATAGCAACTCTTCATATAAGAACATAAATAAACAACATTTTCACAAGTAAAACAGCTGGACATGTGCTTATGAGCTTAGTTTTAGATCAGTCTTGGAAAGAGGCCATCTGTGAAAATAGTACAGGCACTTAGATCTGTGTCATCTATTCCCACTGCATGTAGAAATAATAAAAATACTTTCTCTGTTGCATTGGGGTAAATTGTGCCTAAGCTGGAATACACATACTGCAATAAAGCTTTATTAGTCCCTACCGATTCACTAGAGGGGAATATAGGTTTGCCCCGTCCACAAAAAATTGAAAAACTGAATCCTGCGATCATTCAAAAAGTACTGAGAATATTTTCATGAAACTTGAAACATGGATAGATGGCAATATGGAGATTATGCAAATTATTTTATTTTATTATGCCCCCCATCAAAGATGAGGAATCATATAGTTTGGCAAATGTTAGTTGGTCGGTCAGTTGGTAGACACTGGTTTCTGATCAATATTAATATCTATATATTATATATAGAGAACCCTTGGACCCACCTTCCTAAGACTTGGTATGTAGGTTAGTCATGACTAGTAGATGACCCCTGCAGTTTTTTACATCACCAGGTCAAAGGTCAAAATCACAGTGACCTTGAATAGCAAAACCGTTTGCCATCAATAACTATAGGACCCTTGGTCCCAAGTTGTTCAAACTTAGCATGAAGGTTGGTCATAATAAGTAAATGACCCTTATAGTTTTTCAGGTCACCAGAACAAAGGTCAAGTTCAGAGTGATCTTGAACAGCAAAATGGTTTCCAATCAATAACTATAGAACCCTTGATCCCAGGTTCTACAAACTTAGCATGTAGGTTGGTCATGATAAGTAAATGACCCTTATAGTTTTTCAGGGCACCAGGACAAAGGTCAAGTTCAGAATGACCTTGAACAGCAAAACAGTTTCCAATCAATAACTATAGAATGCTTCAGCCCAGGTTCTTCAAACTTGGTATATATGTTGGCCATGACCAGTAGATGACCCTTCCAGCTTTTCTGGTCAAAGGTCAAGGTCACAGTGACCTTGTATAGCAAAACAGTGTCAGATCAATTACTACAGAACACTTGGGCCCAGTTCCTAGAAACTTCATAGGTAGGTTATTCATGACAATTGGCAAAATAGTGTCAGATCAATTACTATAGAATGCTTGGGCCCAGCTCCTAGAAACTTCATAGGTATGCTAGTCATGACAATTAGATGATCCCTGTAGTTTTTATGGTTATTAGGTCAAAGGTCAAGGTCACAGTAATCTTGAAAAGCTAAACAGTTTCTGCTGGAATATCTAGGGAATCCTTAGGCCCAGGTTTGTCAGACTTACTATGTTGGTTTGTCATGA
The DNA here is from genome assembly GCA_012932295.1 of Cyclina sinensis. NCBI lineage: Eukaryota > Metazoa > Mollusca > Bivalvia > Venerida > Veneridae > Cyclina > Cyclina sinensis. Next base: position 4,277,815 of record JAAONU010000011.1, read on the forward strand.
TCAGTAGATTACTACTATTGTTTTTCAGGTTGTTGGGTCAAGGGTCACAGTGACCTTGAAAAGCAAAATTATTTCCAATGAATAAGTGTAGAATGCTTGGGCCTATGTTCCTCAAACTTTGTATACAAGTTGTTCATGACTTGTAGATGAGCCCTATAGTTTTTCAGGTCACCAGGTCAAAGGCCACAGTGCCCTTGAATAGCAAATGATTTCTGATCAATAACTATAGAATGCTTCCCAGCTCCTCAAAACTTCATGGCTGCCTCTAGGGATAAGGCATTAGGGGGGCATATATGTTTTACAAACATCTCTTGTTCCCGTGTTGAGAAATTTGGTTCCTGTGGCAACAAATAGACTTGAAATATTGAAAAAAATGAGTCCTATAGATGTCCATTTTAAACTTCTTACATGTTTTGATACTCATAAGACCACATGTCATGTCCTATACATCTGACCTTTGATTCTACAGTTATCTCCCTTTTTCACAAAAGTTTTCCCAAAATCTACATTTTCTCGAATATTTCTGTAACCTATTGATGCATTTGATTGAGACTTTATACAAACTTTATTGGTGTTCTTATTAGATTAAACAATACGTTCCACAAGTCTTTCCCTTATACTGACAATATTGTGCCCCTTTTTACTTAGAAAATATAGCAAATTATTTTCTTGAATGTTTTTCTTCCAATTACTTTTGAACTTACATAGAACCTATACAACTTTAGTAAAGTCTTACAGATCTTACAGCAAGGTGCATTTATGTTTGGTCTATTGAAAAATTGAGATATTTATTTGCATTACAGGTACATATTACATCCACTTAATAAGAATGTGATCTTTTGATTATCTGTTGTATAAAACATACCTTCATCTATCATTAACAACAAACTACTGATTTCAGCAAACTTATTGTCAATATTTTAATTCTGGTTGTATTCAGTGTGACAATTCCCTTTCTGGCTGGGGACTTACTTTGCTTGGCAATGTTCTTACTTGTTTATTACATTTCAAGTACACTTGGTCTCAAAACTGTGGAAAAGAGGCGGCATTTACTCAGAAGGCTGTGGGTCAAACATAAAATAAATAATACAAATTTGTAACATTTTAATATGCCACATTTAAGCACAAGGATAGTATACTTCTTTGCACAAGTACAAAACAAATGTGAAAGCTGAAGTTTCCTTGGCAAAATCAGAAAATACATTAACATAGCAAAGTCAATATCACAGGTTATAAACTAGTTCAAAATGTCAAAAACTAGTTCGACTTGAATATCAGTTATTCTGCAACAAATAAAAGATAAATTTCCCTTGAACTTCCATAAAACAGTAAAACTGAAAAAGGAAACAAAACCTTTTGTCAAATATCTTAAATTCGAAACATTTAACATGTGACAAAACGTGAAATTACGTGAAGTATTGATAAAAGTTTGGTCCGAAAAGAAGTTAAACTAAACCCCTGTAAAATAATTTGAAAAACAAGAGTTACTTCACATTAAAGAGGCATTCCCTAAAATTTAGAGGATTCCATTTTCTTCACAATCGGGTTAATGCGAATAATAATGAAAGATTTATTTACCAAAGTCTAGGTGTAAGTCATAAATTCTAGGTATAAAAATGAACCAAATGCATTTATATAAGTTTTGGTACAGAGAGTTGTTGTACCATATTTGGGTGGATAGCAACGTATCCAAAATGAACACACTGTAAGTGCCTGAAAAAATCTTTTTAGAATGTATTCTTCTTTACATTATCAATTATTTTTCATGTATCGCAAATAAAATAGATATCCAAATGGTTAATTGTAGGGAATGTTCCTTTAAACTTGAAGAGATACCAGCTGTATTCACAATGACTCCTTGTGAAAAAAAATGTCATATCTGCCTGGTATACAAAACAATATAATCTGGATAAATCCATTTTGGATAAAACAGATTTTTTTTAGGATTTAAATGAAGAGTTATCTACTCTTGTATTAAATAATGACAAGAGAAGCAAGCTTCCTGCATATAACAAAGTACAACATCTCTAACAAATTTGCTTTAAATAATGTAACAAATAATGAAACTACCGTATCTCAACTAAATAATGTAACTACCGTATCTCAACTAAATAAACGAGCACTATATGAAAAAATGTTAAATCTTTAAGATAAATCTGATAAGAAATGTTTGGCTACCAAACATGTACAGTGAATATATAAATATCACAGAAATGGGTGAAAAAGTATGGCTGAAAATAGAACCAAAAATATTAATGTGTGCACACTTAATTCACTGACAAATGTCTAACTGGCCACCAATGTCAGATTTGTTGAAACAACAAACAAAAAAGAACTGCCTTCTGAACTTATCTAGAACTTTCATTTAAAATCGTAATGAAAATCTGAAAAGACAGTCTCTTAAATAGACCATCTTTATAGAAAAGAGAAACGTGGATAACAATAATATATTCCTGGTCAACCTGAACATCTGTTACTTCTGACCACCTGTCGTATATCACTGCTGAAATTTTTGTGTAGTATTTTTTTTTACCAACTACTGTCCACAAAGTGAAATGAAGTTTAGTCTAAAATTAGATTTTAATTCTTCAAAGGGAGTGAACTTATTTCAGAAAGATATCTACTAGCAAACTCATTTGAAAATTCACCAAGAAGTGTTGCAACAAATGTATATAAACTCAATAGCTGAATAAAATGGAATGTTGATTTACATTATATCAGCATCTAAATGTAGAAAATGTATCTCATCTAATTCTAAACCTTTCAGCTTATTAAAAAATAATCTGCTTATTTTTTGTGTACTAAATAATAACACATTTCTAACCATAAATCTAGAAAGCCAATGAAGCGCATCTTAAATAAAACAATGTGACAGACATTACCAGTAATATTCTTTGAACGTATATAATCTGAATGATGATTTGAACTGAACAAAAATCCAATTTAACTATTCATCCATCTAAAGTAACTATGAGGAATTATGAAGTTGCTGTAAGGTAATCATGACACTAGAACTCTGTAATAGAACTGCATGTCATCATAAGAGAGAACATTTTTATCAGTACTATCCCATAAACAAAATAATGCCAAAAATTTCATATCACAAATGTAAATGTTTGGTATGTTGCCTTTCATACACAAAAGACCTGTTATTTGTCAGCTCTTCTTAAAATAGTATTCGAATATGGAAACCGAATATTGATTTCAGTGTTCATTCCAATCCGTAAACAACACAGATTTAACCTTGACAATTTGTCATAAATCTATGTTCTACAAGCCTGATTTTCATTTTAAACCTAGTTATGGATTAATGATATACATATATGTTAAAAAAATGTGAAAAGAATGGTCTACCATTTATCTATGTTTATGAGCAATGGTTTTCATTCCCAGATGAACACAGTCTGTGAAATGACAAACACTTATTCTATAATTAACAGCTATTCTTTATGATGAACTCTTGCATTGCAGTAGTTTGTAAGTAGGCAATTTAAACAGGAAACTGACTTATGTATCACAAACCAGATGTGTCATTTACAACAGCTAGACTTGGCTTCTTAACAGGCTGTGATAAAAAATATAAGAGAATCAAGGTCAAGAACGTTTGTTTGTAAGTACTATCATGGAAAATCTTTGCTTGAATGAAGTAAAACTAACAAGTAGAAAAGAATGTCAAGTCAGCATTTTAGCTGATAATAAAATTCTAATTTCAGGTTTTAAAAAGACTGCTTCCTAAAACAAGTTGATTAAAAAGCTGTAAACTGCAGCTGTCAGAGATTTCACAGTAAGTAATAGAAGAAATTAACGACATAAGATATACTGTCCTTGAATTATCATTTTCACATGTGGAAAGACTTGGACTTCAACAAAAACCATGGCTAAGCAAATTCTAAAATATTCAGCACACATTTGACTGAACTATCTCCTAGCAAAAATTACACAAATTTGCCTTAGCAATATTTTTTTCTTAAAAAAATTCTCTTTTCTGGCTGTTTATAAACTCTCCGATTTTTGTACTAAATGTTTTTAGTAGTATTCAGCTTGGCTTAGTTCTTCACAGTCTGATTCTACCGAGGCAGTTTCAGCTTGTTTCCAGACGTCTTCTCGTGGAGTTTCTATTGGTTGGAATCCCGCAAGTTCATTCTTAATTCGTTCAATCTCCTGCATGTACTCATGCTTCTCCCGGCTCGTATCTGGACTCCCATCATCATCGGGAAATATTACTTTGTTCATAACTGAAACATATAAAGGAATACTCAATTTTTTTTCACTTTCACTCTTGCTACATAATTTTAATAATTATGCTCCAATGCAAATTTCAGTACAGATAGTCATTTTCAACCATTATTAATCTAAAGCCAGTTATCAATTAAAACTTACTGGTCTCATTTTTTCATGCAACTATTCACATTATCGATAAATTAGGAGAAAGAAAAGTTAGTTCACATGACTTCTGCACACACTTTTTCTAAAACATTGCTATGATTCAGTGTATACTGGCCTATAATTGTATTCATATAACCTCAGACAACTGTCATGGAGTCAATTCTTTGGCTCAGTGGTCTAGAGCATTGGTTTTCAATGCACGAGGACCTGAGTTTGAATCCTGCTCTAGGTGGGCTTTTTCAAGTTGTATTACATTCATTATTAAAAAGTGTGATATCTCACTCTTAATATGTTGTTCAAGTTTGCGGAGATTTTTCAGAACACCAGCAAGCTCCTGATTGGCTGATTTGTATGCAGGGATCTCGCTGATAGCAGATTGTGTCTCAAGCTCGTCTAACGGGGAATCTAAACCATTCTCTATCACTTCTGAATCCCTGAAATACACAGAGTAAACCTAAAAAATGTTTGTTTGACATTCAAAATACTTTGTCTGTCTATGGATGTTTAGTGGATTCTATTTTTAATGATGTCTCTCTCAGAATAGTTACATTAAAAATGAGCTGTTTTTAAACATAAATATATACAGGAAGATAAACAGTTATTACTTAACATCTATTCATACTTGAAATACAATGTCAAGAAGTAATTTCATTTATACTGGTACGCATTCTAGATGGACTTCTATAGATAGAAAATAATTATTATGTAACGAAAAAATGTTCTATCTCTTCTGTTGCATCAATAATTGACAAAACCAAAAGCAATTTAAGTACAATTAACAAAGAGTAGACAACTTTTGACCTATTTATTTATCAACATGAATAAGGACAGGCAAAAAAAAAAAACAACTTGACATAATTTTGAGAACGATTTAGGAAATGTATACTGTTATGTATCTCTTTCTTACCTACTTAGTTTCAACATAATTGATGATAATTGGAGGGGATTTCAGGGTTTTCTTGATCTTTGGTTACCACTGTGGGTGATAAATCACCTAGTTGGTATTATAATTACTGTTTCATGAAAGAATTTCAACATTTTAAACACCTAAGATTGGGTATTATCTGATTCCTATGTAAATGTTAGAAGAATATAAAGTATTGTACAAGAAAGGATGTTCTTTCTTTACTAAAATACCAAAAACATTTGACATGTATGTGTCTGGTTTCTAAGTCACTACAATGTAACAGTAATTGATTGTAGGACACTTAAGAGTTGTGGAGTAAAAACAATGTCTTATAATGAATAAGGAACTAAATGCATTTGGTTTACAGGATTGAAAAACTTTTGTAGAGGAGAACATTCACCACCTCCCCTAGAGTCGCCTTATCATGAAAAGGTTTGGGTACATCTATTCTGACAATGTGAGTGGTTTGTAATGACCGTGTGTACTGTATTTTACCTGAGTTTATCCATGGTTTTATCTGTCTGCATCTTCAGTTTCAGTGACAGCTGGTATATAGATGACACAATAAGGGTATCATAGGACTGAAATACAGCAAAACAATACAGTTAATACCAAACATGAATGCTATCATAACACTGATATATGTATCAATAAACACAATAAAATGTTATGAGAAATGTTCAGTTATTATAAGGAAAGGAATTTCCTAAAAATTATGACTACAAATATGATGAAGATTATAATCAACAGGACATGAAATATCTTTTCAATAATTTTTTTTCATTTCAACTCATAATCAAGCTCTATCATATTAGGGTGTATACCAATGATAAAGAGGTTGCAAATTTATGCCACAATATAGATCTTAACACTGGCTAAAAAAGTACATTTGAAAACACTACTTTATCTACTATAATCACAAAATCTAAATACAATCTATCAACCTATAAGATATATGACTATATTTAATATTACAGGATAAAAATCTACAATGATCAATCAACTCTGAAATACAATCCAAGTTTTCTTGTTTACATGTTTGTGTAAGTGAAGCATAGTGTTGTTATTTCACTTTGCACCTTAATACATCATAATTATGCACATTAACCATAGGAATACAGTATGCACAAATACATATAAAAAACTTGACTATTAGTGAGCGATTTCAACCTCAATAAAGTAACAAACAGTTTCAATATGGATTTGAATATAGGTGTAAGAAGCTCACTCTTTTATAGTCGGTTAAAAAAGCTCTAAGTAGCTTATGTTAATTGTATATGTCTTGCCGACTCAAAATAAATCTTATCTTATCTTATCTTATCTTAGTACAACAACAAGCAAAAGATGTACATGCAACCAGAATATGCAGCTGTAACAACTGGATCTCAAGTATTTAACATAACAGACAAACTTAAAATGCAGAAAAAATGCAAATATCTTATGGATCCCAAACTTCAATTTTTTCGCCGAATTACCTAACATAACCAAAAGTTATATTTTTTTCAGTTTTTTATTATCACATCCAGGTTCTCAGTTAGCTCCCCTTTTTTCCTTCTGGTGCATGAAAATACCTTACAGAGTGACAAACTTAACTCAGACACTTAATACATAGACATTTTTTCCAATCATCCAACATGCAAATCATTGCTTCAGTTAAACTCTACGGCCACAGCTACTTTATTCTTTATGTTACTAACTATCCTCAGATGACTATCCAGTATCAAACTATTAAAATTGGGACTTCAATCATAGAAGTTCACTGAGAAAATATCCTTCAGTTGGTAAACATTCTCAAGAGAGCAATTTCTGGGCATACTCATATGGTCTCAATCAAATGCCTTAGCTGAACTCCTAAAAAAATCCAAGCCGTCATTGCATAATGATTTAATCTTTCCCTCCTCTTTGATGCTGGAGTGGAAGTATATAATTTACACCTCACAGATGTTTTACAAATAATGCATTGAATGTGATAAACTGATTACAAAGTCAAATACATGCATACTAAAAAGCAATTTCATCTAAAAGCTGGAGAAATTAACATTACACAGATATACATTACACATAACTAGATATACATTACACAGACAGTACTGGTAATTCTGCATAGAGAAAGGAAAAGCAGAAGAATATACGTAAGTATTGTTAATGAAGCTATGAAGTATACATTCGTCCTGAAGCAATCCTACAAAAGTCTCTGTATTCTAAAAGTTTATTTTCTGCTTGAATATCATGTGCACACAGGTATAATAAAGTGGCCTCTATGTGTTTTATATACATGGGAACAAACCTCTGGCACTCGAGGAGTTGTTTCACTTTTCTGACTGGTTTTATGTCCAATTGCATTCTCATGGAGCCGCAGACTGTCTACAGACCGCCGGTGTATGGATACAGTAGTGCTAGTAGTTGGGGTGGGGGAAGGGGTTTTCAAAATAATCTTTGCCCTACTACTCCTGGTAGAGCTACGAGCCCTAGGGACTGGTTTATATACAGAAAGAGGAAGTGGGTTTCTTGGGGGTGGGGTAAATGCAGAGGACTTGGCAGGAAGTGTTGCAGAACGCTGGTGTCGAGATTTCGAAATAGCCTAAAAATAATATTAATCAATGTAATTGAAATAATCTGCTTAATTACAGAAAACAAGACATGCAAGGAGATCTGATAAATGAACTTGAGTATCTACACAGACATTTTAACATGCAATAAATCTGTATTATGACAAACTCCATAAAGTAAAGCATTTGATTATTCAAAACAGATCATGAGATCATCAAAATCAAGTATAAGCCAGTTCATCCTTATCATAACTAAAAGTACAGTAAACAGATAGCTGACGGTTCTCATTATATTTTTTCTCCTTGTGCGAGGACTCAATATAAATAGGGAAGGTTCCCTACCAAGTTTTCAACCATCAGGGGACAGATTTCTGTTGCTTGCATGTTTCGTCTTTCCCCACCCCCCCCCCCCCCCCCCCCCTCAAACATGCACATACCTTAAAACACTTGATTCTTGATTTTTGCAAGCATGCATTAAAATACTGAGAGATAAAGTAGCACAGTTACCTACTTGTTGGTATCATGTACACTTTGGATAGACCATTCTTACCTCCCTCATTACTATATTGAGCAACTATATGAAGAAGTAATGACATAAAAGCCATGCTGTATCTATCTATAGCAGGCAACTTATAAATACATGAGAAAAGGCTTACCTATGAAGTTGTAAATAAGGTTTGTAATATATGTTGCTATAATAGAATAACTTCCCATGCATTACCAAAACTTTTCAATATCACATGTAACATGCAAAAGGGAAAATTTTAGGATAAAGTTTCAAAATAAATATGATTATATTATTTATTTATAATAATTTCACATTACCTGGGTTGATACAGTTGATGATGACCTCACTGATTTGTCAAAATCCTCATCATCAGCACTGCTGTTGCTGACTTTACTTGACAACAAAGATCTTGCACTGTATGGCACAAACCCTCGTCGTGGTCCATCATCAAACACATCACTGTTTGCACTACTTCGCCTGCTGTAATCCTCTGCACTTGATACAGAATCACACTGGTAAGAACTTAATTTTAAATCCCTAGTATTTGTAAACGAAGCTGACCTAGTCACTCCATGAGCTTTGTTAAATATATCTACGGCATCTGATCTGCGTTTTGTATCTTTATGTTTTGATTTGGCCTCAGCTACAGCTTTACGTGGATCATACTCTTTTCTCCGCTTCCAAGCATTTCTTTCTGCTGATTTAGGAGAATTGGTTCTTTGACCAGGTCTTGTAACTGAGCCTGATCTTTCTCTTGCACTTACACCAGTTACACGTAAACTTTTAGAATGATGCAATGATGTAGAGCCCTCACTTTTACGAGATTTTGAACTACCTGGAGAACTTTGCTGAGCTGGAATGGATAATGACTTAGTTACACGTAAACTGTGTCTCCCTCCGTCACCTCTTGAAAAGCTAGCATTCAAATTTTCACGGCTTTTCTGAACAATCTGAGTTCCTAGACTTGCCTGACTGCGGGAGGAATCAGGGGCATGGCGATCTGCAAAGACACCGGACATTGGGCGTCTAGGCTTCTGTGGGGTGCTACTTGTTGATTTAGTTAAATTTGACATGCTTCCACCACCTCTGGGGGTTCTGAACCCTGATGAGGAAATGGAAACTGATGAAGTTGATGACCTTGATGAGTCTAATGGTTCCTCTCCATCTGCCCTTGCTCTACGTAAAGCAAATGCCCTGTTTGGTCGAGTCATGGACATAGTGCCCTTACCCTTTGACCCCTGTCTATTAAACTGACCTACATCAGCATCAAAATCTTCAGTTCTCATTGTTAAATCACCATTCAAATCACTTAATGTGTCAGACACAACAGAATGCCTTTCCTCTACTGAATGCTTTCTTTCCTTTTCATGCCCAGAAGTTCGTGATTTTGCACCACTCATTTTCACAGATGGTTTTGAGGGCAATGATTCTGTTAACTTAAGTTTGCCTCTCCCTAAAACTTCCCTAGGACTTTTATATAATGATGGCTTTACAAAATCTTCATCACCATTTACTAAAGCTACAACACTAGAGGTATCTGATTCAAAATCAACACTGTCATCCAAAATTAAACTTTCATTAGTATCTACTCCATACTTAACAGTTGTTTGAGTATATGAACTGTCATCTGCCACTCCATTTTCTTTTCCTTTCATTGTTGTTTTCTGACTTTGTTCTCTAACCACTTGCTCTTGACTGGTTTTAGGTTTAGAACCCATTCTTTCTTCCATGGCAGCCATGACAGTTTGTGTGTCTCTTAGCAACACTTCTGTATCTAGACTGGCAACACTACCATTACTGCTGTGGTTACCACGACTACTCATTTCCCCCACATTTTCTGATTCACTACCATATTTTGTTAATGATATAGATTCAGAGTCTGTGTCTTCGTATCTTGCCGATACATGACTAGAAATTTTCACATTACGTTGCGGTGGTGTCTGTAATATTGAGGCAGTGCCGTTCACTGTGAGATCTGACCTGGCTGAAACTGGACTCTTGGAGGCACTTTTATCACTGGTTGTTGGACTTGGTGCTCCTGGAGGAATGGTGGGTAATTTACGACCAGTCCCTGGTCGTTTACGACTTATTCCGTTCTGTGCTCTCCCAGATGACTTGCTATCTGTGAACAGATATTCACAGTATTAATATGATCAATGAAAATAGCCTGAGTTATTCTCAGTTTGCATTTGTTTGACTTCATAAGCAATACTTTGACATGAAACTCAACAGAGATTTCTCTAACAATACCTTATGCTTCAATGTCTTTGATTTAAATCACAAGTCAAAATCCACGAAATCCTCATACAACTAACTCCTTTTGATTAAGCAACTAAATTATTCACATATTTACTCATATAAAATATTGTATTTCAGAAACTTATAAGAAGAAAGACAAACTTCTTTTTTCATGTTTTATAACAGAACTTTTTAAATCCCCTACTTTAACAACCAAGTCCATTTGTACATGTGCAAAACCTCTTAACATTTCACAGATAAACTTCATAAAGTCATTCTTTATTATCTTAAGTTCAACCATGACTTTTTGTACAAACATTTACCAATCATTTATTAAAGAGTGACTTAAGTCAATATGCTTTTATATGGAATTTCTTGTGGACAGGATTCAATGATACATAAATGATATACATTTTGGCAGGCGTGACTACCTTAATATTTCAGCTACTATTGTTTAGTCTTTTTCATTATTTCCAATCAAAGCATTGTTTTCTTAATTTCTCCAATTACAGATTGTTGACAAGGTGGCTAGGTTCGCTGTAAACAATTGTAACCCGAGGGTGTTCTAGTCCTAAAAATAATCTTCATATAATGTTTTAATTTTTTTTTATTTTCTTTGCCAGGACTGAGTGCATAATGCAACAGACTTGCTGTTGTTCATACAATGTTAGCATTCTCTTTTATCCTGAGGCCTGACTCGACTTAAACTTCGAAAGAAAACTGATGAATGTGTATTGTTGAGCATATTGTTCTAAATAGATCTGAGTTAAAACCGTTAGACCTATTTGCACTATTTTTCATTTGAATAGGGAAGTATGATCTTATTCAAAATAATTTATCTGAAATATAGATCGACTCTAATCAGAGACAGCTCTAGTTTTTTAAACAAATGATTTTACTTTTAGATTTTTACTGTTTTTTCTTTCTTTAGTTGTGAGGAAGACATGTATGTAAACATGAATAAAAAACTACAAAAAATATTACTACTATAAAAGTATAGCAAAACCCCTGTCTATTTGGTAAAACATTGTCTCAAGCAGTGCATGATAACTGGCAAGTACTAAAATGTAATGAAACCAGTACAGATTTTATTGGATTTATTTATGTGACTTTAAACAATACAACAAGGAATAGATATATGTATATAAAATATGACATAATTTCCATTTTCACTTGAAGTTCAGTTAAAGTTTAGTAATGAAGAAGGTCATATTATCTTATTCAAACATACATACTTGACTACAGTATGACCGTTTTTTTTAGGTTTGTCATTCTTTTGTTACACTGGTTAAACTGGTGTTCTTTCAAAAGCAAAACATGGAAAGTCTAAACTTGGCTTAGACAATGCTATATTTGCTGCCGTTAAGGAAACTGTGTCACAAGAGTACACCAACATGTTTATGTCACACGTGTACACAAACATGTTTATGTCATAAGTACAACATAGCCCTGGCAATCTTATGGAACAATGGTGAAATATGACACAGGTCACAGTTTGTAGATTGTTAGGAAGGTTAAGTGGATCAACCCAGTTGTTGTAAGATGTTTGATTCATAGCACAAAATTACATTTTGTATTCAAAACACAGGACAACCATATTTAATAATCTTTTTTTCTTGTGGTATAAGATGTGCCTGCAATTATCATTTAGTTTATCTCGTAATAACTTTACTTGAGCATCATTTCAATATTGTCTGTAAAAGAGTGACTTCTATTTAATAGTTTCTCCTTAACTTTGAGCAAGGTAAGGCAGACTTAAAACCTTTAAAGGATTATACACCTGTACAAAGAAACCAATTACATGTATTCATACATATCATTACAAAGTAATTGGCCTCAATGATATATTTTAATAAAACCTTTATGCCAAATGACCTTTATTTACAACATCCTGTAAGAATTTTAAAATTCCTACCATCTGATATTGAGGAGCCTGGACTGGACAGTTCCATGTCTGACTTATTTTGAGACTTCAGAGCAGCCCACTGGGTCACCCAAGCTGGGGCATCAACTGGAACAGATGGATTCTCCTGGAAATATAGAATATAGATTATATAAACGTGAAATCCTCATAAATTCTGTTATTCTCAAAATTGCATATTTTCCTAAGTTCTTACGTCTACTCCATCTCCAAATTTATACTGAGCTGAAGACCAACAAAATGTCAAAACTGATTTTCCAAGAAAGAAATTCTTGTAAAATTACTTTGGAAAACAGACCTAAAATTGTGGAAATCATGCTCCAAGCTGTAATAAGAGAGAAATGAAACAGCAAATGTATATCCAATAATTACAAATACACTGCATTTCCTACCTTCCCATTTCATCAAAACTGGCTATTAGACAGTATTCTGATCTGCCAAGTTTCATTATTTCAAATGTGACATCAATCTAGTATATACATACATAAACTTTATTATTCTAACATATTTTGTATCAAATATCCTTGGTATTGTCCACAACCATAAAGTATGTAAAACAATTGACAATGATATTCAAATAATATTCAATTTGTCTATAACAGCAAAACTGAGCACTCAAGGAAATCTGATTCTCTAAAAATTTAGCTATCATGACAAAATTTTACAATTTGCTTGACTGATCTACTGTGTATATCATTAAAACTTGTAATCTTGGTTAGATCAAAATTTAATCTACAGATTAGCTCCTACAAAAAGAGACATAACATGAAGAAAGATAGGGCTTAGATTTTCTACATACAAATACATAAACTCTATACATGTATTAATCCTCTAAAACTCTTGCATACACCTCACAAAAGGCCCAGGAAAATTCAATACAAAAGTTCTATTAAAAGTTTCTACCACAGAATGTAAAAACAAGAAGCGCCGCAATGCGACGAAAACCAGGTTTTCAACGATCAAGTATTGATGTGACAGGAATTAGGAAGAAATATGGCAGTGAAGTAAAAATGGTGCTGTTATTTTGGTACCAACACAGAAAGTTGGTTTCAATAGTTCAAAATAAAAATAAATCAGATACCTGAGTAGCAATGCCAGGCTGTATTTTCATGTAAGCTACACACATGCCAAGTTGAGTATCAATAGGTCGAAGTGTGCTGAAGTTATTGAGTATAAGCTGAAAATTCTATTGTAAGCAAGTGACCTTGATCACAGACACCTGGGTAGCAATCCCAAGCTGCCTCTTAATATAAGCTACCCAAATACCAAGTTTAGCATCAATAGACCAGAGCAAACTAAAGTTATTGAGCAGAAACTGAATTTCTATTTTTAGCAACAGTGACCTTGACCTTGATCACAGACACCTGGGTAGCAATCTTAAGCTGCCCCTTGATATAAGCTACCCATACACCAAGTTTGGGGTCAATAGGTCAAAGCAAACTCAAGTATTTGAGCGGAAGCTGAATTTCTATTTTTAGCAACAGTGACCTTGACCTTGACCACAGACACCTGGGTAGCAATCCCAAGCTGCCTCTTAAAATAAGCTACCCACATACCAAGTTTAGCATCAATAGACCAAAGCAAACTAAAGTTATTGAGCAGAAACTGAATTTCTATTTTTAGCTACAGTGACCTTGACCTTGATCACAGACACCTGGGTAGCAATCCCAAGCTGCCCCTTGATATAAGCTACCCATACACCAAGTTTGAGGTCAATAGGTCAAAGCAAACTCAAGTTATTGAGCAGAAACTGAATTTCTATTTTTAGCAACAGTGACCTTGACCTTGATCACAGACACCTGGGTAGCAATCCCAAGCTGCCTCTTGATATAAGCTACCCATACACCAAGTTTGGTGTCAATAGGCCAAAGTTAACTCAAGTTATTGAGCGGAAACCAAAAGTTGACGCCCGCCCGCCGACTTCAGCATTTCAATAACCAGTTTTCGTTGAAAACCTGGTTAAAAATACAGGGCAGGATATTATATGTTTGTGATCACATAAAACCTTTGTGGTAAATTTTGTTATTTTTCAAAGTGAAGACAACTTATGATTGGTTTGCTAAAGGTAAACATGGACATCCTAGACTTCGCAAAATTTCAAACAATATGTATACAGTCAGTCAGATGTTTGCATAAGACTGATGCAATTCTCTGAATTTTATATAAGTTTCAAATATATACACATTTTGTGAGGAACTGTTTGCTGCACATGCTTCACTAAATATCAATAAGTCATCCTTGTAACAATTTTTATTCTTTACCTAATTACATTATGTGCCCTAGGAAAACAACTGTTGAACACTTATGTGCACTAGGAAAATAACTGTTAATCACTTATGTGCCCTAGGAAAACAACTGCAGAACACTTATGTGCACTAGGAAAACAACTGTTGAACACTTATGTGCCCTAGGAAAACAACTGTAGAACACTTCTGTGCCCTAGGAAAACAACTGTAGAACACTTATGTGCCCTAGGAAAACAACTGTAGAACACTTACATGACTTGGAAAACAACTGTAGAACACTTATGTGCCCTAGGAAAACAACTGTAGAACACTTACATGACTTGGAAAACAACTGTTGAACACTTATGTGCCCTTGGAAAACAACTGTAGAACACTTATGTGCCCTTGGAAAACAACTGTAGAACACTTCTGTGCCCTAGGAAAACAACTGTAGAACACTTATGTGCCCTTGGAAAACAACTGTAGAACACTTATGTGCCCTAGGAAAACAACTGTAGAACACTTATGTGCCCTAGGAAAACAACTGTAGAACACTTATGTGCACTAGGAAAACAACTATAAAACACTTACATGAGTATTTTGATAGGGTAATGCTACTTTAACATCCATCTTTATTCACAGAAAATAACCATAAAAATATATTCCTTCTAAGGCTTCTATTGATTTTATCCTGTTACATCTTATATTCCAATGTTACTGGTATATGATATACAGGAGTACAGTAAGCCTTGACAACACTGTGTCACTATTATTATAAATACCTTCTACAAAATTTTTACAAGTAATAAACCTTTATGTACATTCGGTCACACTGACTGCATGATTAGTAATACTTATACCCAGCAAACAGGCACTTCAGTATAAAACATGAAATATTCTATGCTATAAAAACTTATCTATTAATCCAATATCTTTAACATAAGCTGAATATGCTGTTAGAATTTCCAATAGGTTTAAGAACCTCTGTATTGGGTCAATAAAACATGTTTGCTCTTGACTATAATGAAAAGAAAACCAAACAAAAGCTTTTTACAAATCTTGTGTATTTTTACATATTTCCTTTTTAAATGCCAATATTCTTGTTCAAAAGAGAAATACAAATTTGTTAATTACCTTCTATTTATATTATCTCAATAGTTTTCTCTACAGTAACTTCAAATTGCCAAAAAATGTTGCTGTAAGTTTAATCCTCAAGCTATACCAGTAGGTTACTTACTGTTATCAAGCTTAACGAACAGAGGCTAACATTTTGCTGAATAAAATATAATATTATGCCTACTCATGACATACACCAGGAAATGAATTTTCAGGGATTAAAAGATCAGAATATGAGGGCTGCTGTAAAAGATTTATGATTTGTTGGGATATATGTTCCAGTACTAGTTATAACTTCTCATTTGTTTTTTCCAGAAATGGCAGTAAAACAGAATCCCAATTCCTTTTAAGTCAGAGAATTATAAAAAAAAAACTGTTTACATCCTTATAATATCATATATGATTTTTTTAACTTATTCAAATCAACTGAAGAGCCATTCAACTTTCAGGAACAAACGTGGTGGCATCAGTGAGGTGAGGGTTCAATAATTCTGCCTGCATTATGACTAGCCCAGACATCATGTCCTACTGATATTTTTTTACATTATGTCCAATTGACATCTCACATCATGTCATTCTGTCCTCTTTCACCACAGTTACAATATAAATACACGAGACATCAGTAGGACATGATGAAAGATATCAGAAGGACATGATGTACAATATCAATAGAACATGATGCAAGCTGTAGGAGGTGTCTCAATGTTGGAGGGATGATTAAAATAAAAAGTATAGAACCTCACCTTGTAAGACCTGTTACATAAAGTTCATCACCTGTCACAAATTTCCTGTCATAAAAAAGTTATTATTTAAAAAATGCAAACATTTGGTATGAAGGCATTAAGTTATCACAGTAACTGTTGTTTTCTGCTGAAAGCATTTTCGATTCTATACTTATACTAAAACCTATATTTTGGGCATCCCTCTAACATTGAGACAATGAAGCCTCTGGCAAGTCTATTTTTAGAACGCGTACAGTGTTTCTTTTCATTATTCCTAGGACTTCCTTTGCATAAAACGCATTACTTTTTGAATTTATGGTTTAAGCCTTGCCTTTTTCATGGCATTTGAATTGGTAATGCTATGAATATGAATAAATGCATTTAAATGTGATTTAGAATATATATGACCATTCAGTCATCATGCAAAACGTTGCTTCAAGCAAAGGGTGGGACAAGTGATGCAGGCTTTGAACAAGTGTCCTGTTATTTTCCAACCTTGAACGCAGTTTACCTGTTTAAAGTTTATACAACATTTTTTTAATAATAGTGACCAAGGTCAGTAAAACTGTAATATGTTTTTAAATCTTTGAATTTATGTAGTAGAGGTATAGTATGGCAATTTAACTCCTTTGCCTGTCACTGACCAATACCCCAAGGAGAAATGAACAAACTGACATGATGGTATTTTTTGAGATCTGGAACAAGGCCATTATTTTTTTCAGACCAGGTCTAACCTAGTATTACTAATTTTCTAACTAAAGTTCATCAGATTCAAGCAGAAAAATCTACCAACTGGACAAAAAGAGAAAGACATTCACAATTAAGACCAGATTACTCAAGTTGACACCTTTTTTCTTGCACTGACAGGCAGCTGCCATTTACACTCAAAAAGTAGAGGCTGGCATTATATATAGATAGCTCTGTTCGACAGTCTGTAGTTAAAACTGTAGTATGTTTATAAAGTCAAGAACATAAACTCAAGTCAGGGATACAGATTTCAGCAGAAGATAAAATGAATAATGTTTTAATGTGGTCTGCTACTAACCTTGAGAAAAATATTGCCTGTGGCTCCTTTCATAACATTGTTATTGTTTTCTTCTGTCAGCTCCATTACTTTCACCATATTCAAGGCAACAATAATCCACAACAGACAACTATTCAAATATGTGCACATGCAATTCCATCTTCAGGTCTTTAGTATTTAAGTTCATTTATTACTATAAAGTCCACTATGTTTTTAAACACAAGGTGTAAGCTGCTTATTCAGTAGTTATGCCACATTCAAAATATTTGAAAGCATGTTTCTACAGTAACACAAAAAACACAGACATAACTTTGTGTATTCCTTTGTGTGTCAGTCATGCGTGCTAATTTTGTGTGTATCACATCTTTTCAAGTTTTGCAAAATCTACGCTGCCTTATGTAAACACAATTTAACTGTGTTTAAACAAAAAAATTGTTCAAATACATTATAAATGTTTCCCTGTCAGATTTAAAAGATAACCTACAATGTCAACCTAGATTTGCTTTAAATCAGACCTTATTGATTAACTCAGACTTGTAGAAAGGTATAAATATATTCCAAGATGATTTTGCTTCAACCTGTAAAAGCTATTTTGTCCTTATTCTGAACTAAGCAAAACAACAACTAATGTAGAGTTGTTGAGGTTTGACTTAAATTGCCTCAGATACGAAGATAAATTGCAGTTTTGCATGAATACATGAGAAAACAGTGTAAAAATAGCAACATAACCACCTTGATTGGTTTTGGGACTGTGATTTTCAACAATCCATCACTGAAATTTTTATTAATTATCTCACAGGTCAATAATAATCATCAGTTATTCTCTTTCCTCAAACCAATTAAAGATGAAAATATATGAACGAATGAGACTTTGCATCTTGTTTCTCTATAAATTAGCATCACTTATTGAAAAAGCATAGCATTCTGTTTAAACCTTAAGACAACTTAAAATGATTATTTCTGCACTGTATTGTACCTTGCAAAGTGCATTTAACAGTTACACTATAAAGATACTATTTTGATTTAAAAAAAAAAAAAAAAAAATTATATGCAGTGAAATAGCAAATGTTCCTATAATATTCTTTTGTGGCATGCTCATGTGTCAGCAAAAATCATCTGAAATTATCTTCATGATATTCAAGTTGAAATTACATTAGATTATATTATTGATAAATGTTATACACTTCATGGAACTCCTTCAAGCAAAATTCTTCCACTTGTATTTTTGTTTTATCATCATTCTCCAGAAAACTGATTTACATTTAATAATCTGTATTCATAACTACACAATTTTTCCACTATAAATATTCAGTATCTATGCACTTTACACTGTCCACAAATATTGATATATCATACAAGGTGAAAACCTTTCAATTCTCCAAATATTTACACGACTCTATGTATTGTCAATGTAAAAATTTATTGAGCTTCTCAATGGATCCATTTAATGAAATTTCAATTCTATTTAACTATCTCCAAGTATAATCACAAAATATTACCCATTTAAGCAGCCTAAGAAGTTATCTCGATCATATCTACATAAACAACAAATTGGTAAGCTCTTTTTTAAACACTTTACTGAAAAAAGCTGCAAAAATACCTGTCACATTTGGAATAAATATCCCTTACTTTGCAATAAAATCACTCAAAATGTCAAATTTCGGATAAATATTTATTTATGGCATCAACAAAATCATCCCAACCTTTTTATATTATCACTTACACTTTTATACCTTCTCATTCATATACAAATTGACCTATAACCTTTTTGTGATATTTTGTAAGCTTATAGTGAGAGCAAATTCACAACCTTTCTACTTGACTTGGTGACTGAGCCAGCACATAGCGTGATTAAACATGCGAAAAAATGCCCCTGGGAGCAAGCTGAAATATGACTGACACTTATACATGAGAAGCGACGCATGGCCACTAAAATGATGAACGAAATCATTCAATCATTACTGCATATATTGAAGTATTCAGTCCTGAATAAAACAGCAAGGTAATTAAAACGAAAATCTCAAATAACAAGATATCATGCCCTTAAAACTTCAAGTCTCTTTTTGTTAAATAATATGTACTTAAAATCTTGCAAAAAGCAGTTATCAGTATGTTCTGTTTCATAGCAAAATTCATTTACCAACCCTGAGCACATATGTTTCACTGCAACTGACCAGTGCAGAAATAAATGACAATCCACCACAAATATGTGACCGACTTTGATTTGTTTCCTTCATGAAACAACCTAGTTATTGCATTATATAGTGATTACTGTCAATTATATCAACATTTACTAACCCTAGTTAAACATACTCTTATATTACCATGTTGACATTAGGTGGTATATACCTAGAAAAGTGTGCATAAAACATCTGTGAAAGTACATGTAGTGAGTTAAATGAATTGTGACATCTGTAAAACTTGTAAATTTTTTATTTCTATGAAAACACAGTATCATGTTTCTGAAAACTTCTTAATCCATATAATGATTTACTTCACATGTCTGTATCCACAGGATGTATACATTCAGATAATGCATAGTCTATAATATTACATACTATCTGTGATTGTAAGTTTTCTAACACGAGACTTGGCAGCAATGACCCTAATGTACAATCTTAACACTTCAGTTAACCATTATGTTGCATGGATCAAGTAAATTAATTTCATTGGATATTTACTATGATCAAGTATTATCTATTTAAATCTGGGTGGATTTTTATTATCATGAAGAAAAATTATCGTTAAATATCATATGAAAAGAAAATAACCTTTACCATTCAAAACTGGTATAAATATTTCACTTTTCAAGTTTGACAGCTGATTAATTGAGATGAGCTCAAGTGCAGATAAAGGCTTTTGATTAATTAGTTATCCTCTGACACAGTCTGGTACAAACATTACATCCCCAAATAATTCATCCTTCAATGAAATGAATAGACTGAAACATACCAGAGGTAATGTATCTGAGAGACAAACGTAACAGTATTATCACACCTGACCCTGCGTCTTAAATTACCTAGTATTACTTTAAATGTTAAATGAGCTTAAAGGTTACCAATGTGACAATTTTACTGTATAGACCAACTGGTGTAGAAATCATACAGGGAAAATACAATGGCATCTTTATTAAGAAAGAAGAAGAAAAGAAATCACCGACAAATGCTGTCATTCGTTATTAAGCCCTTATAAATTCTCTTATACCCGAGTAATATATCACCTATGTCAGTAAGCCATTAGCCTGGGGTAGCTTTATTTAAATGTACTGGTATATTCCTGTTTTAGTATCAATGACATGTAAAATGTATGCAAAATTAATGTACAGCTGAACATCATTATGTTGTATCACCTAGGTGGGAAAACCCATGCTACAAAAATTATTTTTTTAATAAACAATACAGTATTTTCCTTGAATCATGACTGCTACAAGTTTTAGGAATATTAAATACTGAATCTCAGAGCCTGTTCTTCAGGTTAACATCAATACTACTAACATGAAGGGCTGTTTACCCATTAAAAGACCTATAAAATCTTCAGCTGACTGAACACACCAATAAATCATTATAACATATAGTCTACACCTCAGTTCACATTATTAATATTTAAGTATATAAAAACTACAAGTGATGAATAAATCTCTTTGTATTTTTCACATGAGTAAATTAAAATTTTCATGTGAAAGTGTACATATGACCTATACACATTTCTGTCAGAAGCCATCTTAAATATTCTAGGCTAAACACACATCTTCATTTTTCTCAACACTTCAGCATTCTGTCAACATTATAAGTATGGATGATATTTGAAACAACTATACCATTATGTCCATTGCACTCAACCTTCTGATTACAATGTTTATTCAATGCAATATAAAAACTTACAGGTTTTGAAATGGCTTCATTTTCCGTAAATTCCGTATAAAAAAAATCTTTGATTAAACACTCAACTGTAGGTGATATCTGGTGTCACTTAGATCACAATCTTAAGAGACATCAATGTGCATTTATCAACCATGTGTACATTATGAAGAATTACTTAAACCTAAAGTGTATCCATTAGGCGATACACAAGCTGTTAATGAAGTCATTAAGTACTACCAACCCTGAGGCCACTACTGTACACTCAGGTAAGATGATTACCAGTATATGATTATATATCTGAGGGAATTTATTTGCACAATCCAACGTTAACGAGTTCTGGATTTATTACAAAACTTTATTACTTCAAGTACTAGTACTGATTTTATTTGCATGCCCGCTAAACATTTTTGTAATGTCAACAATTCTTATGTATCCTGATACAGATAAAATGTCAATAAATTTTACCAATAAGGCTTATATCTTAAAGAAAAACATTGTATGATCTGATCTTAATAAAGTGGTATTCACCAATATTTGTACATTCATGAAACGGGTCATAGAATATACCCTAGCTTACTTACATCATACTGGGACACAGCACTGCCAAGTTCTGCCTCCATACTGTCAGCCATCTGGGGCCTTGCTCGTAATTTCTCCAATTTTTCTATTTCCTCCAATTCAAGGTTTAAATTTTGTAAGTTAAGAGTAAGCTCCCCTTGTTTGTCTGCTTTACCAAGTTCTTGATTGAGATCGCTTGTGAAGTGACCAGAGGTGGTCAAAGAAATCTGATCCACTCCAAAAACTTTGTCTATATTTTTACGTGCCTCATCTTCCTCTTTGGAGTCCTTTTCCTCTTCAATTGTGTAAGTTCCAGATTCACTAACTTTATCTTCCTCCTTCTTTGGAGAAACCTCCTCATTGGATTTCCTTAGTATAGATATAGGCACTTCTTTTGATCTAATTTTCTCAAACTTTGCACTAGTAGTGAGATCCTGTGACTGAGTTTTTCTCGACTTATCAGTGTCATATTTGATCGCCTCATGGTACATGTCATATTCAGTTGCATTACTTCCTATACCTTTGGTTCGGAGACTATCAACACTTCCTGTAGAATTATTATGGAACATTTTGTCAATGAGATAGGTGGCTTTGTCATTATTATATTGTGCAGATGAGGCAAGAATCTCTTGGCTCACAGCTTTCCGGGCACGTATCACAGACTTGGGCTTTGATTGACTACTAGATGTAGGTCCTCGACGCTTCACTGCTGAAGACTTTGTAGCTGAAAAAGACAAGATAAAAATGCAGTTACCATATTTGAACAATGAATACATAAACATTTATTCTAGTATCTAAAGAAACAGCTACATGTATTGTTAAAGTAAAGTCAGAGTACAATTTACAGCTTTCAGTTCAACACTCACATGATCATGTAACATGCTGTATTGTACTATTAATGAGTAATATATGTTTCCAGTTCAGCAGATCATGAAATTGTTGCCAGCGAAAACTGAACTTATCAAAACCCACATAAAAGAACAAGGGAAACTACTCTTACAATGTTAAATGTTCACTGATTTATTCACATTTTCTCAGTTATTTCCCTTCATTTTCTTGGGTGGTAATCTTGGTATATCACTGAACATAATGTCAGGTCCAGGGCATGATGATTATATAAAATGACCCACTACATTTTGTACAGCCCCCTTCAAATAGCAAAACAAAACAAGAATTATCACTAAATGTGATGAAATCCCCCAGATACCACCTTGACACAGTAATCTGATCAGTATGAGGAAGGAGCATTTGCTCCAATTATATGTTAAACAAGACCTGTCCACATCAGCACACTCCACTTTTCTCAGTGTTGAATAACAAATTATAAGCAAAGTCAAACAAGAGGCCCAAGTGAACAATTTTGAGTTGGGGAGGGCAATTCATGTAAGAAGAAGAAAAAAAAAGTGTGGGGTGGGGAGGGGTAAATAGTTTATTTCTAGGCTAAGAACTTTTTTTCCTATATAAGTCTAAGCAAAATCAACTGACCCCTAGGGTGGAGCTAATTTTGACCCCAGGGACATGGGTACCAACAATCTTTGTAGGGGTCTTGCTGGTGATCAAGTATTCCAAGTTTGAAGGGAATATCTTTGACACTTTTTGAGAAATTGACATTAACAAAAAAGGTTAACCAAGAAATTCTAAGTTGAAAAAGGGGCATAACTTTGCAAAAATATATCTGAGGGTTATCTGCCCTTTAGAATTGGTGTCACATTTTGGTAGTGAACATGTATTCCAAATCTGAAGTAAACAGCTTTGATAATTTCTGAGAAAATGGACCTTAACTAAAAGGTTAACCAATGCCGACAACAGGGTCATTACAAAAGCACTACTTTTTTTCTTTGAAAGTGGAGCTAAAAATCAAATGGCCATACATCAGTGAAAAAAACATGGCAGAGGTACACAGCATCAACATGCACAACTAAGCTTGGTACTTATGATTCTTGTTAAATATTATTACAATCTGAATAAAAGTTGATGAGAAACAGTCTGGACAAAATGATGTATGAACAAGCGTAATTTTGAATGGACGCCATGTCCCCAGGGGCATTGACCTTTGACCCTCTAAGTGGGTCTGGTGGGTAGAGCTCATCAAGGTGCATGCACCCGTGAAGTTTGGAGGATGTAGGTGGAAGGACTTCTGTGTTAAGGTTACAGTTTTGTGACAGACAAACAAACAGACAGACAGACCAAAAACAATATGCTCACTCCAGGGGCATAAAAAAAATCAAAGGGCCATAAGTCAGTGAAACATCATCGGAGTGGAATGTGAAATAATATGCATTACAAAGCTTTGTACTTATGATTCTTGCAAAGTATCATTAAAATCTGAGTAACAGTTGCTGTTAAACAGTGCAGGCAAATTTTGTCTGTGGACAGCCAGACGGCCAGACCAATCAATAGACATGAATCCAATATAGCCCTCAGATATTCAATCTAGGGGTATAACTTGGTAAAACAAAACCTTCATGGATGTAAAGCTAACTACCCTTTTTTTATATACATATAGAATGAATATTCAGACTATAATTTAATTATATTATTTAGAGAATTATGACTCCTTAAAATTACTACTGGTTTTGTACCTCTAGAATATGAATTGTCTAGATTCTCATCATCCATGCTTCTGGAGGATGAAGATTTACTCAACATCCTCTGACGCTTGACTGCCAGTGTTTCAGAAGCAGAAGAACTACTCCACAGCTCATCTATCTTGTGTTGGTGGGTTGGCGAGACTTCACGACCCTCTGACACTGCTCTTCCAATAACTTTACTGGGCTGTCAGTAAACAGAAAATTGTATGCATGAAGTAAAAAGGAGAAAAAATACGCATGTCCTAGAAATCATAGCATTCAATTAGTGCTTTTACATTTGCTAATACCTTCGGCGTAAATTGCATACTTCATGCAAGAAGTTATATTTATTGCAATTGTTACATTTATTGCAACTCCGAGATAAATAAGATTCATAAAACCATAATGCTTACATACACTGATTGTTGAAACATAAAATGTTAGAAGTTAATACAAAACTTGCTGCAAAGTAACACCAAGACGAAACCTTTTTTGACCTGTGAAGTGATAACACTATACATGCTGTAAATATTGGATACTGGAGGTCAACTTGTAAACATGATACATAAAAAAATCAGGTCATCATCTTTAAAATGATCAGGTGTTTATGGGTATTCACACAACAATACATTGCCTCTTCTCTTTGGTTGTAACAGACTAAACAAAGTGCGGTTCTGACACATAACACTGTCCAGCTTTTATATGTGAATGTTCATTGTACAATTTAGTTTTGTTTGCACCTTTTTAACACCAATTAAAATATAATCAGTGATGAACCAAACATCAACCATCCATAAACCATACCTAATTCTCAGGCAGTATAAGATCTAAGCGCCTATGAAGCATTAACATTTTTTTAACAACAGCCTCACAGAGTTAGGTCAGAGATAATCTCACACCAGTGAGAGGTTACAGTAAAACCTTACAGCATATATAATAACCTAGTTTTTATGCATCCCCCTCCCCCACCCCCACCTCCCAGAGGGTTGTTTTTGGTCTTTCTGTGTGTTTGTTGTTTTTGGTCACAAAACCTTCTGAATTTATTTATCATCTGCACCATATAACTAAGGTCCCCTGAAGAGTTAAGTTAGTTTAGGTATAATTGGGCGATACAGAAAATATCCAATTCCTGAGACACTTCTGGTTCATTTATGTGCTCAGGGTAAAGTACTGATACATGAGACCCTGGTTCAATGTCTCATCAAAAAACCCATTGGCAGTGTTAGTGGTGGAACAGTGGATCAAATGTGTGACCTCTTGATAACAAGTCCTGCTATTACTACAGGTCCACTGATAGGTTAAATATTACTTTCTCGTTCAGATATAAAATTACACTCCTATTACACATTGCAAGGTCATGAATTCAGAATGGAAGATTTTTTTACTAAATACAAATAGCTGGTCCTCTTCATCAGCATTATTTTTTCTTTTTTACCCCTTAACAATTTTATATCTGGTGTCAACAGTTCAAGTCAAGAGGGTTTTGTGAAGCTGTGACTAAGGATGGATATTATAAACCCTGTCTCTAATGAAGGATAAGTGGCAATTTAAGGTCATTAGCAGGGTATGGGTGGATAAGTTGATGAGATATTAGGAGGCATTTACTGCCCAATCAAAGAGAAATTCCTTAAAGCTGGTATTAAAATATCATGAAAATTTCATACAAGAGGGCCATGATGGCCCTGTATCGCTCACCTGAGTATGACTGCTTTTAACAAAGTTGCTATGGACCTGCTTAATTGACCCCAGATGACCCATATTCGAACTTGACCTAGAAATTATTGAAACAATCTCTTTGACAAATTTCCAGGATATTTGGACTGAAAAAGTAGCATCTAGAGTGTTAACAAGGTTTCTCAATATTTAGGCTCTGTGACCTAGTTTTTGACCCCAGATAACCCATATCCAAACTTGAGCTACAAATCATCAAAACAACCTATCTGACAAACTTCCAGGACATTTGGACTTAAAATGTAGCCTCTAGAGTGTTTACAAAGTTTTTCCATATTTGGGCTCTGTGACCTAGTTTTTGACCCAAGATGACCCATACTCCAACTTGAGCTAGAAATCATCAAAAAAACCTGTCTGACAAATTTCCAGGATATTTGGACTGAAAATGTAACCTCTGGAGTGTTAAAAAGTTTTTTACATATTTGTACCATGTGACCTAGTTTTTGATCCCAGATGACCCATATCCAAATTTGAGCTAGAAATCATTGAAACAACCTTTCTGACAAATTTCAAGGACATTTGGTCTAAAAATGTAACCTCTAGAGCTTTTACAAGGTTTTTCTACTTTCGGGCTCTGTGACCTAGTTTTTGACCCCAGAGAACCTATATTCAAAACTGAGCTAGAAATCATCCATAGAATCTTTCTGACAAATTTCCAGGTTATTTGGACTAAAAATGCTACCTTTAGAATATTAACAAGGTTTTTCCATATTTGGACTCTGTGACCTAGTTTGTGACCCTAGATGACCCATACTCGAACTTGATCTAGAAATCCTCAAGGCAATTTTTCTGACAAATTTCCAGATTATTTGGGCTGAAAATGTAACCTCTAGAGTGTTAACAAGATGTTTCTATTTTTGGGCTCTGTGACCTAGTTTTTGTACCCAGGTGACCCATATTTGAACTTGTGCTAGAAATCTTTGAAGCAACCTTTCTGACAAATTTCCAGATTATTTGGGCTGAAAATGTTATCTCTAGAGTGTTAACAAGATGTTTCTATTTTTGGGCTCTGTGACCTAGTTTTTGAACCAAGATGACCCATATTTGAACCTGAGCTAGAATTCATAGAAGCAACCTTCCTGACAGATTTCCAGATCATTTGGTCTAAAAATGTTACCTCTAGAGTGTTAACAAGGTTTTTCAATATTTGGGCTCTGTGACCTTGTTTTTGACCCAGATGACCTATATTTGAACTTGACCTAGAAATCATCAAAGCAACCTTTCTGACAAATTTCAAGATTATTTGGGCTGAAAATGTA
The DNA here is from genome assembly GCA_012932295.1 of Cyclina sinensis. NCBI lineage: Eukaryota > Metazoa > Mollusca > Bivalvia > Venerida > Veneridae > Cyclina > Cyclina sinensis. Next base: position 4,305,389 of record JAAONU010000011.1, read on the forward strand.
ACCTCTAGAGTGTTAACAAGATTTTTCTATTTTTGGGCTCTGTGACCTAGTTTTTGAACCCAGATGACCCATATTTGAACTTGAGCTAGAAATCATCATTAGAACATTTCTGACAAATTTCCAGGATATTTGGACTGAAAAAGTAGCCTCTAGAGTGTTAACAAGGTTTTTCTATATTTGGGCTCTGTGACCTAGTTTTCCAACCCTGATAACCCATGTTTGAACTCGTCCGAGATATTAATGAGACAAACATCCTGGCCAAGTTTCATGACAATTGAGGCAAAAATGTGACCACTAGAGTGTTAACAAACCAATTGTTAACAGACGGACGGACGGACGGATGACGGACAAAAGGTGATCAGAAAAGCTCACTCTGTCACTACGTGACAGGTGAGCTAAAAAAGGTTTAATTAAAAATGTCTACATTCGAGGATCTGGGCCACAAAGTGGAAACCAAAGGGTTTCAGGCCACTCAATGCATGCACATAATTTATGTATATAAATTACTTAGTTGTATTAATAAGTTAAAAAAGATCTGCATTATATTTCTGGGTCATCTATTATTCTTTTACACAAATAGCTTAACAGATCAGTTCCCTGTTTTTCCCTAAACAAAGGCACAACTCTACAGCTGCAACAAGAATATCTTTTACATCATCTTAAGTTAACATATCAAACACATCAGCAAGTTACAGTACATCATCATTATTAACTTGGTCTACGCTTCTAAAACGAGCCTTGATTGCAAGAGAATAAATAATGATGCATCTTCTGACAAATATACTACTAAATATAAGCATTTTAAGCATTCTACTATCAAGGGTACAGTAACACAAGCACCAAGGTATACTTACAGTTGAAGATTTTTCTTGCGTGACTTTTTCCTTGCTGGAAGATTTCGATGATGATGGTGATGTCTTTTCCGAGGATTTTTCAAGTCTTTCTCGGAAACTCTTCCGTAACCTAGACGGCATAAAATCTCCAATACTCTTCCCTTCAAGATGAGGTTTATTCTCATCCCCAAAGTCAACAGTGAAAGCCATGTTTGTAACTCCTTCTGCAGTTTTAGTCTCACTTATTGGCACAGTAGAATTTTCTGATTTTGGCACATTGTTATTGGTGAGTTTGTCACCCGTATTAGAGTGTCTATCGGCACTATCTGAGACGCTGGTCCTGGTTTGTTCTCCGTCCTTACTTGACTCCGGATCCATACTACTACCATTGGATCGTAACTTTTCTGGAATACAAAAACCGGTCTCACTAAACTATTATTTGAATTCACAATTTCATTACAAAAACAGAAACTTTCAACAAAAATATTTCTATACAACTGAATGCAAGTATTATGTAATTACAAAATGATGACTGTATTCATCATAATCAATCAAACATGTCAAAGTTCTTTAATCATCGGTGAAATTACTTTAGCTTAATGTCTGAATAAAAAAAGCAAACAAAATGTCCTCAGTGACTACATGACAGTGTATACATATAGATGAATACTTTTTCCTTTAACAGAAACACTACAGTGAAGATAATATATAATTTTACTTTTTCGGAACACTTAAGTAACTATCATAAACTACACTTCATCCTTTTAGTATTGTAAAGCCATTACATGATAATCAGTGATAGCCAAACAAATATACCAAATCCAGCACTACAAAATAGTACAACTCACTTTTCAAAACTGCTCTCACTTTCCCAAGCATTTTTGTTTATCAGAAGGATTTTTAACCAGTTATCAAAAATCAAACATTTTTTTTCAACAACTCTTGTGCCCACTGGTTATCATGAATACAATAACCTATGTGAACTCTGGCTTGTAAACCAACAAAAGTATGAACAGTATATGAATCAAATCGAGATAATGTCTATATGTCATATCTCTGTCCCTTGTGGTATGTGTGTGCCATGAATTAAATAAACGATTAATTTACATCCATTCTATGTCCACAGCCTAACCACAGTGTCTCCCCTCAGGAATGCACCTACAGAAACATTTTGATTTAAAAGGTCACACATCTGTTAATCTCCTTTAAATCCAAGATGATGACAGGGTGGAAAGACCAAGCCAAGACTGGCCAGTGACACCGAAGAATCAATGCTACCTTTTGCCATCTTGTACAAATACCGTTGGTGTAGATGACACCTTATCTGATAATCAATATCTCAGCTTGAATTACAGTTGCTGACTGGACCTGGGGACTTTATATATTATACAACGTATATAATACAGCAATCACTGTCACATTATTACAGTCTATTTCATAACAAGTCTACATGAAGAAGACTGATTGTATAGCACCTCTAGGAAGACTTTACAAATAAACATATTATTAGATGATATATCTGTTTTAAACTAGTTTATACCTACAGGATACTCAAGGAGGTCAAACAGCAAACTTAGTACTTTACATCCCTTTTCCAATTCTCTTTAATATGGGAAAACAAGAACTGTCACTGAAAGATGACAATGCCCCCAAAGTGGTGCTTTGACCTTTGAGCTGAGGACCAGGGAGGACAAAATGTAGATCCTTAAAAAAAGTGGAGGTTTTTTATTACATTTTTTGTTGACAAGGTCATTTAGGGTCAAGGTAAAAAAATCATAGGTCATAAAGGAAGATCTCTCCCAAAAAATCATTGTGTGCAAACATGTATTAAATCTGTTGATCAAAAAAAGTGGGGTATTTTGACCTCAAGATCAAAGTCTTTTAAGGATCAAGGTAATTTTTTTTTATGTCACTGGGAAGATCTCTCCTAAAAGGTTGTTTTGTGCAAACATTAATTAAACCTGTCGAGTAATAAGGCAGTTATGGCCAATATTAAGTATTTTTGACAACTGGACATTTGTGGTCAAGGTCATTCAAGGTCAAGGTCACATATAAATATATAAGTCAGTAGGAAGGTCTTGTCCAAAGGGATGTTGAGTTCAAGTATGAGGTAAGTCCATTTACTAGTAATAAGTAAGTTATTGGCAATGTAAAAGTTTTCAGACAGAACGACAGATGGCAGGAATGACAGACTGACTGGTCAAAAACTTTATGCCCTCCTTTGGGGGCATAAAAACTTTAGAATAACCTGCATCATTATATTATCTCCCATCTCTAGAACACCATTTCTTGTTCCCAAGTATTGTGTTCTACAGATCTTTTTTATTCCAAGACAATAAGACCAATCTCTGTGACAGAACTACAAAGGAAATTATAACTTTTGGCTTATTATCAAAATCATTCACAGAGAATGCATTATGCTTATTTTTACCTGTACTTAGATCAGAACACTATTCTGTACAGATGTACTTTCTTTCATTTACCATCATATATATATATATATATATATATATATATATATATTTATTTATTTACCTGAACTGAGATCAGAACCCCATTCCTTACAGATGTACTCCTCTCATTTACTCTCTCTCTTTCTCTCTCTCTCTTTCATGTATACATTTACCTGTACTTAGATCAGAACCTCATTCTGTACAGGTGCACTTTCATTCATTTGACTATTTTTTTCATATATATTTACCTGTATTGAAATCAGAATCCTCCTCCCCCCACCATTCTGGCTGACCATACAGTGGTGTCCCCTTCTTTACTGTCTCCAGTTCTGAAAGTGAAAAATACATTAAACTGTATATACTGATGTGTCTGAATAAAATAAATGGCTATAAGTCCACTCATTATTTGTTCCAAACTTAACACCCCTCCTCTTTTCATGAAAAGGTAGATAATGTTAAAATGACTATTATAACAACTAATAAAGAAGTTCAAAGGTCCTCAAAAACCCCCAGAAGATCTTCACTTATATAGACAAAATTCATTTCTTTTTTGTTTATAAATTTACACCACCTTCATGACAAGTTATATGTATGTACATGTAAGTTTAAACCAAATTTACCACAATGAGACAATACTTTCACACTTGGACACACTTACAATAAGGCTGATAACTATCAGTCTGGCCGAAGACCAATAAAATTAAACGTAAAAGGTACATAACCTTTTAACATGAAAGGTAATAAAAATTTTGTGAAATTGATTAGAGCTTTTTCCTTTAAGCCTTTTAATATACATTCATCCAAAACATACAAATATATGTTTCAAAAAAGTGGCAAAAGGTCTATAAATATACATGTATAATGTATGGTCCATAAATATACATGTATTATGTAAGGTCTGTAAATAAACATGTATAATGTAAGGTCCAAAAATATACATGTATGATGTAAGGTAAAAAAATATACATGTATAATGTAAGGTCCTAAAATATACATGTATAATGTAAGGCCCATAAATTTACATGTAGACTTTAAGGCTCATAAATTCACATGTAGAATGTAAGGCTCATAAATTTACATTTAGAATGTAAGCCCATAAATTTACATGTAGACTTTAAGGCTCATAAATTTACATTTAAAATGTAAGGCCCATAAATTTACATGTAGACTTTAAGGTCCATAAATTTACTTGGGGAATGTAAGACCCATAAATTTACATGTAGAATGTAAGGCCCATAAATTTACATGTAGAATGTAAGTATATTCAAAGAGTAAAAAATGAATATACAGTAAAATCCGTAATAAAATAAAATTACTTTACTTTGGAACAATTCTAAACTTAGAGTATAGAGATGATTTCAAATAGAAGATCGGTCTCTGTGGAGAGATGACCGCTCTTCTATTTGCAACCATCTCTCCACAGAGACCGATCTTCTATTTGCGATCATCTCTCCACAGAGACGGATCTTTTATTTGCAATCATCTTTCCACAGAAACGATAATCTATTTGCAATCATCTCTCCACAGAGACCAATCTTCTATTTGCAATTATCTCTCCACAGAGACCGATTTTCTATTTGCAATCATCCCTCGACAGAGACCGATCTTCTATTTGCAATCATCTCTCCACAGAGACCAATCTATTTGCAATCATCTCTCCACAGAGACTGATCTTTTATTTGCAATCATCCCTCCACAGAGACGATAATCTATTTGCAATCATCTCCCCACATAGACCGATCTTCTATTTGCAATCATCTCTCCACAGAGTCTGATCTTCTATTTGCAATCATCCCTCCACAGAGACGATAATCTATTTGCAATCATCTCTCCACATAGACCGATCTTCTATTTGCAATCATCCCTCCACAGAGACGATAATCTATTTGCAATCATCTCTCCACATAGACCGATCTTCTATTTGCAATCATCTCTCCACAGAGTCTGATCTTCTATTTGCAATCATCCCTCCATAGAGGCTGATCTTTTATTTACAATCATCCCTCCACAGAGACTGATGTTCTATTTGCAATCATCACTCCACAGAGTCTGATCTTTTATTTGCAATCATCTCTCCACAGAGACGATAATCTATTTGCAATCATCCCTCCATAGAGGCTGATCTTTTATTTACAATCATCCCTCCACAGACGATAATCTATTTGCAATCATCCCTCCACAGAGTCTGATCTTTTATTTACAATCATCCCTCCACAGAGACTGATCTTCTATTTGCAATCATCACTCCACAGAGTCTGATCTTTTATTTGCAATCATCCCTCCACAGAGACCGATCTTCTATTTGCAATCATCTCTCCACAGAGACCAATCTTCTTTTTGTAATCATCTCTTCACAGACACTGATCTTTTATTTGCAATCATCCCTTCACAGAGACTGATCTTCTATTTGCAATCATCTCTCCACAGAGACTGATCCTTTTTTTTTTTTTCCAGAAAGGATAACACATTAACACTTTGACCTCCCTACAGTAGACCTAGCTGCCTATGGAAACAGCTTTCAACAATAAGCAAAATTAAGGTGTTTTCTGTACAGAAGTTGCGTTATATACAAAGCAAAACCATCAAAGTCAAGTGTAATGCTGGGTGCACACAGGCTTTGATTAGAATACATTCAACCTCTGACAGGCCAGTGACACTTGCACCAGACAACCAATTCTTTTACTCAGAGGTCTACAACATTAGTTTTTTTTTAAACTGGATTGTCTCAAGTTTAGGTTCATATCCAACACATCAAAGGACTGTTTTTCTTATGAACTTCATCTTTCCATTATGGAGAGAAGTTTGTTACAGTTGCAGTGTTAATGCTGTTACCTTCAATAAACTGAGGTAGCTAGACTTCCAAAACTCAAATGTCATTAAGCACAAAATCTATGAATAATCATTCAACATCTTTTCACAACACAAAACTGAAACACTCTCTCTGGGAACTTTTTAAAGAGCTGCAACACACACAAGACAGTAACATGTTCCCAACTGTTACAGCTTTATCCTTTATGCCATAATGTAAGGACTTGATCAGAGCAAAACTGACCTTGAATTCTTATATTACAGTAAAAACAGTCTTTGAAACATACTCCTAGAATATTATCTCACATTTTCACTAAATTATAGAATATGGAATGTCTTATATTAAAATTTCTGGAATATCTTATATTAAAATTTCTATCTGAATACATTATTAATACATAATATATCTCTAATTTCCTCTTCACAAAACTTAATACAGCAGATAACATTCAATCAACAATGCACCAAAGACAGTTTTCTGCTAGTTAGAAATCTCTATTCCTTAAACCTGTTTAATTTCCTCTGTTACATGATTTCCCTGGTTATACCCTCTAAACCCTGGTTCCCATGCAGTTCCACAATAAATGCCACAGAAAATATTGCTCATTTCTCTTTTTTTTCTACAGGAAGTCACAAACTGAGTAATGTTCATTTTTGTCTCACAGAACATACGTGGAGGGGACTTTCGTTGACTCATACAGCCTCATGTGGGTTTTTTTTTCTGCTGGTATAAAAAGTGATAACTGGAACCAGGTTGAAGTCTGCTCTGCAGTAAGTTTCTAATTAAGTAATATGTTTCTGATGGAAGTTATATGTCCTAAAATTATGTTCTACAACATTTGTTTCCCAACAACATCTACAGTATAACTTTGATGAATTGAATATCAACAGACCATGGTTGTAACACTGTATATAATACACTGACACTTCAATTCATGTACATACAAAATTAACGTTGACCAGTACTAGTGTACCTTTTGATTTGCCTAGTGATTGTTATGACATTGTGTGTTCATTCCTATTAGTACTTTGATTTATATGTGGTAAATTTTACTGTCTCGTGTCCATAGGCAACAAAATATTGTGCTGAAAATTATACTGCAATTAATAAAAATTGTATAAAATTACATCAAAATTCTGGACACAAGGAAAGGCTAAATACACTGAGAACTTTTATCAATTGAAGTCTGTCACAAAAAGGTGTATTTCTGAGTCTTGAACTGTTTCGTTTTTGCTCAAAATAGTTTGAGGTACCTATTATGTCTACTTTCAAACTCCTTAATATAAAAAATGCATTTCTTTACACTGAACAAGCACACAACATCCACATGACACACTGAGTCTGAGACAGAAACACTCCTCCATGCACAAAATGAATCCAAGGATAATGTTGTCTGCAGACACAAAATATGCAATCAATCAAGACCCTGGAAATTTCCATTAATAGTTAATTTGCACTTTTCTATTTTCTTGAATATTTTCAGCTATGTCTGTAGAATTTCTCCTTCCTCTAATAACAAGATGTCTTGCTCACTTGCTCAACAAACAATTATAACATAACACTAATGCCACATAAACATCTCCTATAATTAAGATTTATGTTTATTGAAGTAATTCCCTGATAGAAAACTATCTTTGTTTTAATTCTGCATGTTTAAGCACAGTTTTTACTGTCATATAGCTAATAATTTAATAAGTACATAAATGAATCAGTCATACTCAATGTATACTATCAATCTACTGTCATAGCTGTCAACTACATTAAGTTGAAATTAAATGTTTTACTGAAATACAGCTAAAACTTCCTTGATGTACAAAATCTTAGTACATAAAATCAAGAGCTCATTTAGATTTAAGCTTTTACATCAAATCATCTGCTCTGTTTTTATGACAATAGAATGTTTTCATCTATTTAATCTAAGGAAATAAATAATCAACCCTGAATGCTGTTCTTCAACATTCTGGCATAAAAGAGGAATTCCAATTGTGAGAAATACCTTGTCTATGTATACAACCTTAGCCTTTAGTGCAGTGACCCTAAATCAATACAATATTATGTAAAATTTAAAAGTTAATGTTATACTGCCCTCACACATACCTCGCGACCTTACTGCGACCTGAAAACTAGTAAAATAGCATTTTTCTTTCGAAAATCGTTTGGTTTTCTTTCAAATTTCTCTCGCAGATGGTCCGGGGCTCTGCAGTCTTGTGTTCAGTACGTTTTCTCTATGTCCTCAATACGACCCTTCTACGTCCATGGCGTTTCCACTGCGACTATATTGCGTCCCCAAGGCGACCCCACGGCGATCATCGGCGACCCAGATGCGACTGTGCTACGTTCTCTGCGTCCTTACGGCGACTCTACGGCGACTATTGGACGTGGTAAGGACGCAATAGTCGCAGCAAGGACGCAGTAGCGTCGCCAAAGGTTTCCGAGCAATTTCTTGTAATTTCATCGGCGACTCTACGGCGTCCTTAGTACGAGTGTACTACGTCTATTGCGTTCTTATTGCGTCCTTACTACGATGCTGCTGCGACTATGGCGACCCTACTGCGATCCCACGGCGACCTAACCAGGACTCAGCAAGAACGCAGAGTTTCTGCGACTGTTTTGTGCATGTTCAAAATATTCGCCGACGGTCTGCGACCTTGTGCGTCCTTGGGTTCCTCGCTACAACCTCGCTGCGTCCCTGGCGACTGTGCTGCGTCCTGGGTCGTAGCAAGGTCGCAGTAAGGACGCAGTAAGGTCGCGAGGTATGTGTGAGGGCAGCTTTAAGATCCTGCCATAGTTATTTATAGTAAGTTACATATTGCATTGTTATATTGTTATATATTTGTCATTTTCGGGCTGCAGTTCTCTCCTGAATTTTTCTTGCTTTACTTTTCATTGTAAAGATCACTGCAACCTTGAAATTGGACAAAATGACCTTGAAAGGGTCAAGTGGTAAAAAAATCGAAAAGTGAAGTTTCTTAAGAGATTGAGCAGAAATCATATATGAAATATAGATTGACCAATATCAGAAGATTTCATTGTCCATAAAATGCCACAGAATAATTTTCCTTAACCCTGGTTATTCATTGTTTCACAACCCTCAATCATTCTACATTTAAACTCTGGTGTTACTTGCCACTGGAAATCTTGTAACTTCCTGAAATACTTCAGTGAGCCATTAGATCAGACTGTCCTCTGACCTGTCCTCATCATTGTATGGTTGGTTATATTGTACTTCGGTCACAATTTCTTTTTAATCATGGGCACTCCACTCTTATAAAGTGACATAAATATGTCAATTTTGATCACATATGAACTGATTAGTCATGTCAATGTATGATAAAAATGTCACTTCTTATACATTCACACTAGCCAAAAACATTATCATTCATTACAAATTATTCCCATAACTTCCTTCATAAATCATATTTAACTCATACCACCAACTACATTAATTTTTTAATGATTAGAAATCTTAAAATCTCTTTATGAAAATCTTATTTCAATCTCTCTCTAGAATTACTCTCACTGTGCATCCATTAGACACTTGTTCTAAACCTGCAGGAAGATTTGGCAGCCAGTGGTTGCAAGCCAAATTTCCCGATAGTTATGGAAACCAGCCAGCCAATATTGTTTTTTTTTCTGAATTGTTTATGCCCTGGATTCATTATGTGGGAACTTTTCATTTTTACTGTTTACCTTATTTTACAGTGCACCTTGCCAGTTGCACTCCATCTGATATATATCAAGTTACTGTACCAAAAAGAACTTCACAAATTAACAATATCTGACTGATTTCATAGGTAATAGGCAATCTGTAATTCAACATGTCCTTACTATAATTATAAACAAGAAGTTAAGACATCTCTTGGCAGTGTGTTACTGTTGTTGATAAAGTACAGGATATGTGAATGGGTCATTAATACTGCTTACAAACATCATCTATTACAAAATAACCAAGTTATTCACATGTTGTAACAGGAAGCTGGGGTAGGAATGATGGGAAGAAGTTTATCAGAACAGAGAAAAAAAACTAATGTGCAAGCTTATAATGTTTCACTTTCAAGGATGTTAAGACCTAAAAGTATGTCATCTGGAACAAGTTCCATTTAAGCATATAAATTCTGCGACTGCAGAATAGTACGTATCTACAAATATGTGAATGTTTTAGGATTCTGACTGTATTGTGAACCAGTCTTCATGCCAAAAATGGAATCAACATGTATTTTAGGATTTCCTGCATCCTCCTGAAAACGATGAATTAGTCACCTGGTAATACTACCCTCAATGTAACCTAACTGAATTTCTTTATTATTTTACTTATTTCACATGAGAATTTCAGCTGTATAGGTGTATTGCCATTTTATCACACTAAAATGCCACTCTTTGTTTGGTTTGATTGTGATAATGAGATAGGAAAATCTCTCAGAATGTTCCCACACTTACTCAAGAATATGCTGCTCAGTGCATAATGTCAGTTTCTTATCTAATTCTGTCCAACATACATCTATCAAACACTTTACTTGATACAACTGGCAGGCAAGCCTTACAACAAAGCATTCAACAAAATCTAAAGTTTATATACAGTATGTCGAAAAATACCCACAAAATATATATATAATACATTAATATTACATATCCTGGCTTTAATGCCGACATAAATTTGTACCGACAGGTCACAGTTACAGTTGCATTTTGCAATTTTGTTTTCTTGAAAGTGGGAGGGGTACACTGTTGCAAAAAAAAAACCAACTAAGCCAAAATGTTTAAAGAGCAGAAAGAGAAGCTGGTGAGAAAGTGAGAAATGTACAGCGCTCTCACATTTACATGGTCTAATGTCTGCAGGATCAAAACCGCATGAATTCAGACTACAGTAAAGTCCCGATTGTAAGACCAGTCATAAAGGGGTCTTGTTAACGAGTCTTAATTTAATGTCTCATTGTTTCTAAGTTTTAGACTCTGGTTCTTTGAAGTCCCTAATTTTCACATGATTCTAAAATAATCAAAGTGGTCTTATCATAAGCGAGACTTTATGTGAAGTTTTGAAAGTATGCAATGAAATTCGTAAGACATCAGTATTTATAAAGCTGTATCAGTGAGAGAGCTAAACAGTAAGGAACACAAAAGCTCTACAACTGGATGCAAGTGGTCAACAGTTTCTTTTCTTCACATGTACACAAGTTGACAAACAGGTCAGTTTTTAAACAAGAACACCACAAACAACACCAAGAACATAAATCATAAGATACAATCATGTGACAACAAACAAACTTGAATCTAATTCCCTTCACCCTTTATTTTTTCAACTGGTTTCAAACTAGAAAACAAGAAACATGGCAATGCCACGAAACCAGGTTTTCAAAAATGTTGTTCTGATTCTATACTATAGTATGAATTTTGGAATGAACATGCGTTCTGCACGTCATCTTGATGTGGTAAACATTTGTCTGAAGTTTCATCAAAATTCTTCAAAGGGTTGAAGAGTTACAGAGCGGACAGGATTTTCAATGTTAATGTCACTGTGACCTTGACCTTGGAGCCAGCCATGCGGAACATGCGTTCTGCACGTCATCTTGATGTGGTAAACATTTGTCTGAAGTTTCATCAAAATTCTTCAAAGGGTTGAAGAGTTACAGAGCGGACAGGATTTTCAATGTTAATGTCACTGTGACCTTGACCTTGGAGCCAGCCATGCGGAACATGCGTTCTGCACGTCATCTTGATGTGGTAAACATTTGTCTGAAGTTTCATCAAAATTCTTCAAAGGGTTGAAGAGTTACAGAGCGGACAGGATTTTCAATGTTAATGTCACTGTGACCTTGACCTTGGAGCCAGCCATGCGGAACATGCGTTCTGCACGTCATCTTGATGTGGTAAACATTTGTCTGAAGTTTCATCAAAATTCTTCAAAGGGTTGAAGAGTTACAGAGCGGACAGGATTTTCAATGTTAATGTCACTGTGACCTTGACCTTGGAGCCAGCCATGCGGAACATGCGTTCTGCACGTCATCTTGATGTGGTAAACATTTGTCTGAAGTTTCATCAAAATTCTTCAAAGGGTTGAAGAGTTACAGAGCGGACAGGATTTTCAATGTTAATGTCACTGTGACCTTGACCTTGGAGCCAGCCATGCGGAACATGCGTTCTGCACGTCATCTTGATGTGGTAAACATTTGTCTGAAGTTTCATCAAAATTCTTCAAAGGGTTGAAGAGTTACAGAGCGGACAGGATTTTCAATGTTAATGTCACTGTGACCTTGACCTTGGAGCCAGCCATGCGGAACATGCGTTCTGCACGTCATCTTGATGTGGTAAACATTTGTCTGAAGTTTCATCAAAATTCTTCAAAGGGTTGAAGAGTTACAGAGCGGACACAATTTCGTTTGACGCCCATCCGCCCATCCGCCCATCCGCCCATCCGCCCGCCATACCCCAATCTAATAACCAGGATTTTCAAAATTGAAAACCTGGTTAACAAAATACATACCATCAGGAAGCTTGTTCATGGGGGCCCCTGTGCCCCTAAGAACCCTGCTTGGTGGGTGATCGATGAGCCCGTCATATTGAAAGGATCTTTCTTCATCCATTGCTGCAAAGATTTCTTTAACAGACTTCTTTGGTTTGTACCTTTTCTTTGGCCATGTGTTACAACCTAACCTGTAACAAAAACTTCAACTGTAAATATTTTACAGGGCCAAGTTTACAGTTACTACCGCACTAAGCAGTTACCTCCCTTTGATCATAAGAGACATCCCTTTAGTGTTGAATTGTTCCATATCTGGTCTGTATAATCAACTTTGACTTGAGCTCTGCTAATAGCATAACTAAATGTAGTTCAACATAATCTAAAACACTTCCCCCACCTGTATGTTTTTTTCACAAAAGAACTATAAAGTTATAAGTAGGGGGAGTGATTAAAGACTGCATTCCTCCTGATACACTGCATCCTGCATCTTAAAATATTTATATAACTATGCCGTGCTCTTAAAGTGTACTGAAGCATAAAAAGCTATCATGAAATTATTATAATGTATGCACAAGTACGTATAGCAAACACTTTCTATTCAGCTTTACAAAGCCTATTTTATGGACAAAAGTAAAACTAATTTGTTACAAGAAATATGTTAAAATGATTTGCAACAAAATATGTAATCAACATGTTAGAATCACTCTGAGAAATGTTGAAATCCTAAAATGTGAATATGACCAGAGGCATGGCAAGAAACCTACCCAAATGAAGCTATACTATCATGGCTGTAACTCCTGTCTAGATCCTGATGTGCTGTTTCTGACTCCGGAATGCTCTCACCACAGGTATGTTCTATACGCTGCTCAGCTATACAACCCTGAAAATATATACCGGAAAATATAACACCAAAAAAAACAACTGCACGTATAAATGTAAAATCTAATTTGTAAAACAAAGACATGTCATATCAGCCTGAATGACAAGTGGTATCTTTATATATATATATATATATACTAATGTAGGTTGCCAAATATTGTGCATTTATAAAGGTTTCTACAATTTCCTAAGGAAATAAAAACATAATCATAAAGGAACAGGTCAAACCCTTGCCCAAAACAAAATAACAGATAATATATACCATATAATTCATTCCTCATAGATAAATTAGATTGCTCACAATTTAGATAGTGGATTCTCCAGAACAGATCCTGCCTAGGTAAGATAAACTTTTTTTTTGCCTACACTAAGAATTATTCATCAAGCAAAACTCTGGCAGACATATTCCAAAGATTCTACTGAAATTTGAAATTCAGCTTTAACTTATCTTAAACAATTTGTTTACACAGCAAAAAGAATCTCTTTAATCAGTCTGCAGTTTTCAGAGAAGTTAAAAGCTTTCTTCAATTTGAAGCCTAGCAAAAATTCGAAGATAACTTTCCCCTGAAATTTCTTTTAGGAAATTTTACATAGCTGCCAAATTTATAGGCTATTCTAAGCACCTTAGCTACTACAGTTTGTGAATTCTTCTCTTTGGAGGGTTTTGTGATAAAAAAGTCAAATATATTAGCTGTAAAAATGCAGTTTTCTCTGCATAACAAATCATAAACACTTGTTGAAGATTATATATAGATTGAAAGGAATGCTTCTTGATTTTAATGTGTGAAGTTAGTACTGTCAATATTTACATGTAGTGGCAACATTCAGGGAAGAACTGACTAGGTCAGTTGGTAGACTTATGGACTATTCTCACTGGGCCCAAGGTCTTCCAAGTTTACTTTATACATATTTATCCAGATATTTGCCAAGCAGTTTTTCTTCATTCTATTTTCTCAAATACCTGTAATTTTCATTTGAATGTAAAGAGCATTGAATGCTTTTATTTCGTTATTTATCTAACAATTTCATTTTACTCAGAGTGTAATATATTCTATCATTTACACACCACTAGAAGGTGCTAACAATGATGATACAAAAATCAGCACCAATTAAGGCTATACTATCAAACAAGAGGGCCATGATCGCCCTAGATCGCTCACCTGAGTATTTTGGCTGTGGGTTTGCTGTTAAGCAAAGTTAAGGAGCAGTATCACATTTTCTAATTGAAGATTTGTAGATGCCAACAAACCAAATATCTAAACTATTTGTCAATAGATAAAGGCTGAATAAAATAAAGGCTCTATGGCAGAAAGTAGAAATACCTATTATTAGCTATGGTGACCTTGACTTTGACCCAGTGACCTCACACCCCAACTAAGGGTAGATGTCCATGCAAGGAACCTACATACCAAATATCAAAGATATTGGTCTATAAAGGAAGACTCTATGAGGTAAAGTAGATAAATCTATTTTTGGGTTTGGTGACCTTTTCCCCAATCTAATGGAAGGGGTTCATGTTTTTTGGTGTGAATATACCAAATAGTCAAAATATCCTGAATGCCTTCTGAGCATAACCTCTAAGGTTTCAGACAAGAAGATTTTCAAATATTAAATATTTTACACAAATAGGACCCCTGGGGCATGGCCAATTTTGACCCAAGATTTTTAAAATTTTTCCTTTATAAGCCTATGTAAGTCATGCGACCACAGGCAGGGCCATTATTGACCCCAGGGGCATAATTTAAACAATCTTAGTAGAGAACATTCAGATGAGGCTCCATGCAAAATATCTAAGGTCTATAGCTTATCGTTTCTCACAAGAAGATTTTCACATATTTTACAAAAGTAAGCCCCTGTGGTGGGGTCAATACATTCTATATTACTATGTAAAACATGTGACCCCTCAGGCGGGGCTCACAGTGTCTCTAGGAACATAATTTGAATAAACTTGGCAGAGGTCCACTAGACAATGCTACATACCAAATTTCAGACCTCTGGGCTTAGCAGTTTTAGACAAGAAGATTTTTAAAGATTTTTCCTCTATATTTCAATGTAAAACATGTGACCCTTTCAGGTGGGGCCCTAGAGACATAGTTTGAACAAGCTAGGTAATCGTCCACCTGACAATGCTTCAAGTAAAATTTCAAAATCCTAGGCCTTGTGGTTTCAGACAAGAAGATTTTTAAAGATTTTCTTTTATATTGCTATGTAAAACTTGTGACCCCTCGGGTGGGGCCAAAAGTGACCCCAGGGATATTATCTGAAGAAATAATTATGGTAGAGGTCTTTGAGACAATGCTACACACCGAATTTCAGACCTCTGGGCTGAGCAGTTTTAGACAATAAGAATTTTTAAGTTTTTCATTCTTGTTGCTATAGCAACCAGAGTTCTTCATGGAATGGAATGCTTTGAAAAGTCTGGTAAAGCTTCATGCAAGGTACATTTCTGCAAAGTTTTATTATCTTTCACCTTGTGGTTTAGGTGGAGATGTTATTTAAAGTAAAAGGTTGATGGTGCACAACGCATTACAGACACAGGCCGATCACAAAAGCATATATGACTTTTCAAGAACTGTCAATATAATATTAAAACAAAAAATAATTAGGTAAGACCTATGCACTCCATACAATGGTTTACAGCACATATGAAACCGTTAACTGATTAAGGACAATCTGAATGTGGCAAGTAGAAGATTTCATTTATTATATATGTTACAAATAGTCGCCTCAATGCATGTTAGAGCTCTTTGTACTTATTAAGGATGCTAATATTTTTTTATTAAACATGAACTCCTTGTTAAAGCAATGGTAATACATTTTGTTCATTATTACAACACTGTCAAACTGTTCTTAATTATCTCTACCTGTCAAAAAAAAATTAAATTCCACACTTTGTAAATTCCAAATCATGTTGCATATCCCACATTATACACACCAGTAGAGGCAATAATACTTTAATACTGCCTGTTTACACTCATAGAACATAATTACTACCTGGAACCAATCAGTTCTACCAGAAATATAGTAATCAAAGATAACAATAAATTTGTTGTAAAAACACATCAGGCAATCAAATAATATCTGTAGCTGGTAAATCAAACCTATAAGAAAACATCCCTGGAACTCCAGATGAAGTTTACAGCATGTTGCTGCTACAGTTCAAGTGGGTTTTAGAAAGAAGTTCAAAAAAACTGTTTATCAGGGAAAGATTTGAGAGTGAGTTATCAAACTTTTACCTCACCAGAAGATCAGTTTTCTAATGCACTTCTGATAAACTGCCTTCTTCTGAGTGCATACAAATAATCCAGAATTATCTTATAATAACTTTTCACAAATATTCTTTTCTACCACTGCCACAAAAGTTGTGAATGTTTTCATGTACTCAGCAATCAGATAAAATCCTATGTTCTACATTTTTTGGTGTGCACAAATTTCACTGACACATCCAGATTCAGATATCTCTATCAACCAAGAAAATAATCTATGCACCACAAAATCATTCAGAAAATATTTTCTATACATATATTAACAATGCAGGCTTGTTACATAAAGCAAGAAACAAGAAAGAAACATAAAATTCTTAAATCACTGAAGATATGAGGCCAATGAGAGAGAATAAAGTATGTATGTACCAACATCCTACATATGTATTTTTTATTGCACACTTACAACTATAAAAGTATGTTTTGATGGGGCCCACCATACTTTTATTGTCAAATCTATCAACCTTGTTATCATCACAATCAAATATGTGTTTATTTATAAATACTAGACATTTTTTACCTCACTGACATGTAAAACTACATAAAAGAAAGATAAAGTATGAGTTCTGCTATAAAAATGATAAAATTTGAGCTTTCATTTGCCATCAGCTAATTCATCTTAAGTTTTTCACATACATTAATTTCTATTTTTTCACATCATTTTACAGGAAACTGTTGTATATAAATTCTTCTTCTATGAGAAAGCTGCCACTTTCATATGACTATAAGAATTAATCAGAAGGTTTCTCCAAAGCAGAGCTCATATAATCAACAGAAAAGGAACTTATATACACATTTTACAGGAAATAAAACAAAATAATAAGATAAAATATTACAAGTACTTTTGCAGTTCACAGTTTTAACTTCTGCAGAAATGGGTCTGCAGTCAGGTTTGACAGAAATAAACGCTGTACGTCCCACTTTTTTTTTTAGAAACAAATTTAAAAGCTAGAAAATACTTTGAATGTTCTAGATAAAACTCACTGTATACCTATATCCAATCTACATAAACTCTGGTTTAAAAGCAAGGTTACCAAGTGTGGATGTAAGGGAGGTAATTTGGAACAAATAAAAACTAAATTATGAGGAAATCAGGAACAGAACTTAGAAGATAAAAGTAAAGTTTTTCAGTTTAGTTAAAACATTATTTATTTAAGTTTGATTGTGAAGAAAGCTTGCAGCTTATTCAAATCACTTTGAGTCGGCTTCCTGGAACCAACCAGTACTGGTGTCATATGAGGAAACATGGTCATGACCCTGGTACCCAGTTCTGCCATTGATAAACCTAAATAAGGAAGACTATAGGAATGCCTCTTTGGTCTTATTTACCAGAATGAAGTCAAAATGTAGAAATTAAAACTATGACTAGTACAACATGCCCTTATTGTCCACCATGCTGAAATATGAAGTGCTACATACCAAAACATTTGTGGGAAAACATGCGTAGAAATATCCAACTGGTTCACGATGCTTGCAAATGGGAAAAATTTCCAAATTAAAGACAAACTATCAGAACTCACATAAAGTTAACATTAAACATTATAAAGGAAAAGTTTCCTTGGATGGAAGTGTCCATATTCAATACTGAAAATTAATCATTATTTAAAATTAAACAAGTATTTGACCTTAAAAGAGAAAAGACGTCTACAAGATGTCAAAAGGAGTGAAAATGGATAACAATGAAAGACAAATGACAAAAAAAGCCATTGGCAATTAGATACATGTCTATGAAAATATTTATAGTTGCTGAACTTAAAAATAGCCCCATGTCATTATATCTCTTATACTCTAGAGGATTTGATCAAAGAGCAGGTTGATGATTTTGTAAAATTTTAACCTAGACCATTTCCCTTACTTTTTATTTCATGTTGAGCCCTAATCTTCTGTGTAACATTATCAAGAAGTAAGTCAGTAATAATTACAGCTGAAATATGCAAGTCTTTGAAGTATTAAAACAAAGGATCCAACATAATTGTTCAGAAAATGACAGTTTTCTTTGTCACATCTATATATTCTGATTGTTGGAAAAATTTCAGACTGTCAATCTGAAATTTGCTAGTATATCTGATAGACAAAAACTATGTGAAGAAATAACAGTATGTGATTAATGAGAAACTGTAATAAAACTGAGTCTCTTCATGATAAAATTAAAAAAAAAAAACTGTTAAAACAACTTGAAACTGGTGCCAAAAAAAGAAAGTAATACACACAACAATTACTTACAAGATTTATCATAAAACTAAATCCAACATATAAGGAGATGTGACACACATACAAAAAGTTAGGAAAATGTAATTTCCATGTCAACAGTGTGGTAAAATTTCGGTGTTATTCTACATTCAACAATTACTAATGAATTAATTCAAGCATAGGGCTGAATCATAACTACTTTTTACACAAGGATTTTAAGAACAATCAAAACTGAAATAATGTATTATTTCACAGTAAGATTTCAACCGATTGTTTAAAGATTTGGATCAAGAGAAGGTCACACAAATTAATTCTATAAGTACAGTAATAGGAATAACATATATGTTCATTTGTACTGCAAGCACTGAGATAATATGTAGTAAAATTATGACATAAAAACTTGAAATGTTACCACTTGTGTAACATTTTGTAAAGTTGAACTTAAACCTAAACTTGAGATTAAAGAAAAAGGGATTAAAACTCTTAACTTCCTCATTGATGCAAGACTAGGTGAGGTTCAAACCAGTGACCCTCAAAGACTTTCTTACATTATCACTTAACAGTACATGCCTCTTTCATTCGATACAGATTTCGTCATGACTACTGTGCATATGAAAATTTCTTTGCAGTCTATGTATGAAGTAAGATCTGTTTATTTCTTTCTATGTGCTCTGATATTTATTCAAGGCAATGTTCTGATACTATGTCCTGATACTATCAAACCCTGGTCTTCCTCAAGAACCTTCACTTTTTACTGACGTTCTATTTTGTCATTTTCAAAGATAACATTTTAAAAGTTGGATACAAATAATTGCTTCAAGGGGTTTTAGTCAATGAATTAAATGTGGCATACCAGACCTTGTTATTTTGTTCAGATTGTTAAGATACTGTAGACAATTTGATGAACTTGAAGATTATCTCTTACACTCAAGATGTACTGCAAAAACAATTTATCAAAAAAGACAACGATAAATTACACCATTCTTCACCTTTTTTTCCATTAATGGGCAAATGTTCAATGATTTTAATTTTTTTACAAGAGCTGTCAGAATGAGATGGCTTCTTACTCACTTCTGATACATCAGAAGTCCTCTAGATTAATTAGGAATGTCAATTCTGCATTGGAAGCCTAAAACAAGAGGATCCAGAGTTACCTGCTCCTTAAGCTGAACTGTGTTTAAAATTCCTGGTTTCACATTAACTGATCTTGAGTAACTGATCAAAGACAACTTATGAAGTACATATCCCTGTGAACTTAACACTTGGTGCAGTGAGTGCAAAATCAATAGGATTTTTCTTCATGTGACCAACCATCTTGTCAAGTTTGAGGTGTTCTTGAGTTACAGGTTAAAAATTATTTTCACACTGCAGGCCCCTGTGAGCTTGTAACCACCCCCAATCCCCTGAAAACAATACATGAATCATGATGCCAAACAATCCTGGGTAGTTGAAAGTCCAGGAAGCAGTTATTATATACTTATCTTAAAGGTTTATAAAAAAAATGACTTGAAACACACTGATGGGAAAAACCAGCGTTCTTATTTTAGGCGCAGAGGAGGGTGACAATATACATATACTTATGTAACATGGGACAGTACAAAATGTTAGATGATGTATATGTACAAATTCAACACAGAGGTGGACAGAGGCTAATTTTTAAGTTTTAGTATTTCAATGCCCATAATTACCCGACATTCTGCAAGTGGGCTTTCCAGGTCCTGGGACCCTGTATCCCTGTTAGCCCAGGGAGGCAACTCATCCTCTATCTGTGGGAATATTTCATCCACATCTTGCTCTGTTCCTGACTGTTCATCCAGTTTCTCCATCTTGAAGGCTATAGTATGTATGAAGAGTTAAGGAAAGTACAAGTGGAAAAAAATAATTACTGACAACTGTACCAAACAACAACAATAAATTAAAACACCTCTTAAAATAGCTGTCAAATAAGGCTAACTACAGTTTTTACAGAAAGTGATTAGTGCCCTCACCACCACTAAATTATCATCTGAGAATTCAAGAAAGTTCATGTTTCCTAAAGATTTAACCTATTCACCTATGACTGCCAGAATCTATTCACCTATGACTGCCAGAACCTATACACCTTTGGCAAGTAATTCTGCAAATCTTAATTATGTCTAGCTTTCTTTTGCAAATCTGCACTCCCAGAAATAGTATATACCAAATTTCATATAATATTACTCGTAATCATTTGAATTGCTGTAAATTCTAACTCTTCTTAAAGGGACTCAATGACATGTTTAAAGTACATACATTTCATTAGGTGCTGAAACTGCCAAACAGGCATTGGGACATTTTGATGTTATGTTACTTTTATTGTGAACAAAAATGTCACATTTATCTGTGACATGACTTTTGAGTGTTTGCCTGTCTACTTCACCTTTAATAAAAACAGAAACTTTATGAAAGTGACCTAAACATATCAAAGCAAAGTAACCTGGTGTTAATTCTTAATCTGCATAGCTGGTTATGTAAGAAATCAATGCCAATCCAAGAAACTTATCTTAAGTGTTTAATCTTAATCCTATTATAAACTGACCATAAGTCTTTAGTCCAACAAAATCTAAACATTTAGGTTAACTGTCTACAACTTTTTATGGACAATTTCACTTCTGGCTAACATTATTCAATACTGACCAATGACAAGGTTTTTAATACTAGCATGTTTTCTTTTTCCTCTAACCCTTCACCTGCTGAATTTTTGTAATGGATTTGCCCAGCTTTGAATTTAGAACAGTCTATTCAAAGTTTAAGGGATTTCAATATCAAAATACAAAAACTGTGCTACCAACAGTATAGAGCCTGGTCAGACTGCACGGATGTGCAGGCTGGCCTGGCTCTATACTGGTGGCAAAGGCTAATCACTTTCGGGTTCAGCAGGATAAGGGCTAATGAAGTATAAATGTAACTTCAGTAAAACAGCTATTAAGATAATACCTATTAAGATAAACAGCTGTTGAAGTTTTTGTAACCAAAGAACATTCAATGACCTTTTGTTGCAAACTTGTACAGACAACAAAGCACATAATAATGGAAATATATGCCAAGTTTGGTGAAAATCTAACAATTTTGTTTTAGGTAAAGTTATTATATGATTTTGAACAAAATGCTGCACTCCCCATATAGACATATCATGAAAGTAAGTCCCACCCTTGCAGCTTCACAACTGATATAAAATATATCCAGTGGTTTCTTAAGAGATGTGTCTGAATGCAATTGTTGGTGGACAGACAACAGAGAACGGACATCAGATAATCCTAATAGCTCACCTGATACTACTCAGGCAAGGGAAAAAAAAAGGTCTTATACCTCAATTCTGTACCAGTCTACAAAGATCCAGGTTTAATTAAAACTTAAATGCCCTAAATTTTTTTATGAAAGAGTATATAGCTTCCTTACATGTGATTTATTGTCACTTTTTTTTGTTGCATAAAAAGAACTTGTGATTCAAGAGTAATTCTCTCTTTTTCTATTTTTCTGTATATCTTGCCGAAACACACTTATTTCATGTAGATGAAATATATTTACAGAAGGGTTCTAGTGCTGAAAAAAGGATATCATCACGTCCAAGGTTCACAGAATCTTGTTCTTCAAGTATCACATATTCTTGTTCAGGGATTCGGTTCTTGTTCACATATGTCTGAAATAGACAAAACATAAAATAGTTATCCAAGTCACCAAATGAAAGAAAAAATCACCGCTTCTCTTCCTGTGAAGAATTCTTAAAATAGCAATAATGGAACCAGACTGTGACTTGAATTTGTCAATTCTGCATGTGATCAAATTTAATCCATGAACAAAATGGAGGTTAAAGTTCACATATATGTACAGTAAAAAGTAAACAATTACTGACTTCACTCTTAATGCCAAATAAGGCAATAATTATTTTAAAGATGCTATTGCATGACTATGACTATCGACAAAAAGTAAGTAGTCAGCAATATTCAGCTCTATTCCTAATTAGTTACGTCAAACAATACCACAGACAACATGACAGACAAAAACACACACACCTTTCACCATGGTTGTTGATCAATTATTCATTAAATGATACTATCTCCCCTACACATGTTACAGCAGAAAAAATACAGGTTCTAAATCTAGACATCAGATAGAAAATTCATCCCTTGAACAAGTCTTACAACAAGTCAGGCCTTTAATTAAATATCACCTGAATCAGATTTTTCTGTTGCTACAAAACAAAGCAATAATGAATAATTTTCTGCATTTTCAAAGCTGACATAAGACTTATCATTAATGCACAAAGTAATTCACTTGTCTAGTGTCAGATGTCTTAGGTTTTCATACATTTCATAGTGACAAGCTTCCCACGGCAGACCTTAACTGACTTCGTATTTGGAATGAAAGTATTGTCACATATAATACTGATGACAGAGTAAGTCCAGACCAATAATGGTCTTCTATAGATATATGGCACCGATAAAACACCTGGTGCCTCTGTCTGTAAATACTACTGAAGTTCAGGAGTGAATCTTGTCTACTACTCATATCACTGAATCAGAATATAACATTCAAATGTAGAGGAGCAAAACTGAAACACAAATCTTTCTTGATTTTTTTAACATTCACCCCTCAGTCAATGTTTTTTTTAATTTAATGTCAGTAACAATCTTCTAGCACCAGTGTAATAACAGTAGTCTTTAATCATACAGCTAGTTTAAAATACATTTAACTATGTCAAACAAAAGCAACAGCTAACAGACACAACAGAAGATTCATTGACATTACAAATTCCATTTTCTGCTTCTTTACTGTCAGTTGCATCTTGTTTTGTTTATTTCTCAAGAAAAAAAAAAGAAAAAAAAAAAACCCTGAACATTACACCGTAACTAAGATATAAAAAGCAGTTAAATCCACTTAGTTTCACTCTATGGTTTCTTTAACAGTTTTTATGACTTGATTACATTTTACATATGGTGTATCTTACACTTTTATACAACCAGAATATCAACTTTTTGTCACCACCCTTAAAGGTTAGATCAGTATGCCCATCTCTTGACTTTAGAAAGCGTTCAAAGTCAATGAATACAGACACTTTGCATTTTGAATATTTAAATAGACTGTTTTGTTAAAGAACATATTCAAGTTATATCTCCTTTAAACTTACATAAATGTTAAAAGTAAGCAAAGCAACTGAATTTATGATAAAAATGATATTTAATAAAGAATATAGCGTTTTTGATCTTTTTCCATTTTGAAGTACCTACTTAATTTATTAGCATGTTAAGCCTAAAATTAAAATGAAAAGGAACGGTTTGTGAAGACTTTTTATGAAAATGGTGTACTGATCTAAAATGAGTCTACTTGTTAAATGTTAAATTATAGGAAAGTACAAAAAAAGTTACTTGTTTTATTTTAGTGACTGCAGCTATAAACCCAAGTTTACCAAAGAGATTTGGACATTTCTGATGAAGACATGACAGGATTTGTGACAAAGTACCCTTGACATATGCTCTACGAAACTGTGATATAACATAAAAGATGAGAGAAAACTATCAAACTAAATCACTCTTACAGTATCTTACCCCATTTGCAGTGCTCAGATCTTTGATTTTGAATCTACGAAGGTAATGGTCGAATGTTACAACAGCATGGCGCTTGTCAACTGTAGAACTCTGAAAACATACAAAAAGAAACAAAAATAAAATCAATGCAAATATAACTGAAACATACAGGAGTGCAGTACAACTGTAAAGTTCTAAATCCAAAACCACTAACTCTAAGTCCAAAAGCTGAAGTAATACTCACTTTAACCTGGATCCCTAAATGTACCTGGATCCCTAATGATCTGGGACCCCTAATGTACCTGGATCCCTAATGTAACTGGTCCCCTTTTTTTATGTACTGGTTACTAATAAAGAAACAACATATTTTACAGAGACAGCACTAACTAAATTAGTAAAAAAATAAAAACTTCCAACAAAATTGGCCAGCAAAAACACCTTGTCACCTTTACAACCTTGATATGGGCTGGGACAATTACTATTAACATTAATATTGATATACGGTCCCTGGTATGTGCAACTTCTTGCACATTTAACTGATTTATAGCTGTTAAAACTGTAGATTTTTAAAATCTACAGAATAACACGGGGGAGTGACACAGGAGTAAAGTTGCAGCCACTGAATGCCATAAAAATGCCCAACAAGGGATCATAAAAAACAATATCCCTATAAAGTAGTTGGTTATAGTATTTTGGTTCAAGTTTCCTGACCTATGTCTGAGTTTAGAAGTTAAAGCAGAATTGTCAATAAAGAATCATGTATAAATGGTAAATAAGAATGTGTATTGAGGGTTAACGAAGCCTACCTTCAGAGATACTAGAGATTATATTCACAATTATCTGTCAACCTCTTAACCAATATGTAGGTAAACATAATACCTATGATCTCTGTACATAATATATACATATACAACTGTGCAATTCTGGTACAACAAGGTCAGAATCACCTACCTATAAAATTAATGGAAATAAATAACAATTTTATGACCTGTAAAGGACATTCCCCTAATTTAAGGTACTTGTGATGGTAAATATCAAGGTAAGTTTGGCTTTTACTCAACTGACCACATTGTTTACAGGAGAAGACGGCCATGGTGGCCCTATAACCCTCACCTGAATACTACAGTGTCCAATAATATCGACCATGCATATAGAAATTCATTTCTGTTCAGTAACAAAAGCTCTACAGAATTTCATGAAGATTAGGTCAAACATGCAATTTAGGGTGTTTCCAAGGTTTTATGTGTTTGACTTAATTAAGTGCTTTAGGTCTCACCACATGGTCACGGAAAGCATGCACCCCTCATTTTTCTGTTGTTTTTCTTTTTTTTTAGTGGGAGCAGGGACACATTATTGTCCTTATACACTGACATAACAAATTTTTGGTCATTCAAAGGTCAGACTTTTTTACATTTGTGACTGACATGGCAAACGCTATGATAAGATGGCATTTGAGTGAAGCAGAGATGTGGAGGGCTGTAGGGATGGTTCAGCAGGAGGCCACACCACGTGAGGCTGGTGTAGTGCATGGTGTACACAACACCATCATCACCAGAGCCTGGGCAAGGTACCAGCAGTATGGTACACCCGTCAGGAGGCATGGCAGAGGCAGACAAAGTGTGACGAAAGCAGCTCAAGACCGATTACTGATTATCCAGGCCAGTCGAGGATGGTTTGCAACAGCAACATATCTTCGTAATGACCTTAATGCTCCTGGGGTCAATGTGTGTACTAAGACGAAGCTTAGAAGGTTGCAGGAAGGTAATCTGCAATTGATAAGACCCTGTTTAAGAATTCTATTGACTTGTCGTCACAGCCAGGCCTGTTTGGAATGGGTGAGGGAGCATGTTAGGTGGACCAGACAAAACTGGAGACATGTTCTCTTCACTGATGAGTCTTGGTTTTGCCTAGACTTCACTGACAAATGTGCGAGAGTCTGGAGAAGACCTGGGGAAAGTTTTCAAGCCAGAAATATTGCTGAGCATGACCGCTACAGGGGTGGGTCAGTTATGGTGTAGGGAGGCATTAGCTGGGACAGACGGACTGACCTTGTTGTGCTAAATAGAGGTACATTGACTGGTCAGCGGTACATTGATGAGATGTTAGACACCCAGGTTAGGCTGTATGCCAGGGCAGTGGGTGATCAGTTCATTGTAATGGATGATAATGCGCATCCCCACAGGGCCAGGGTGGTCCAGCACTATCTGCAGAGGGAGGGTATTGAGCACCTTGACTGGCCAGCTCAATCACTCGACCTAAATCCAACTGAGCACCTGTGGAATTAGCTGCAGGTACGGATAACAGCTTGCCAGGTGAAACTTAGAAGCATCCAGGAGCTTGAGGCCATATTGGTGCAAGTATGGGCCACCATCCCCGGTAGGACTCTCAGAAACCTCATAGGGAGCATAAGAAGGCATTGCCAAGCAGCTGTCATTAGCAATGGGTCACACACACACTACAGAGTCTAAACTTGTAAACATAAATGGGGTTGTGAACATTTGGAAAACAAGTTGCATGTCCAACAATCTTGGATACAGGGGTCTTCCTCTTCTCTGGCACATAACTAATGCAAAATCAATAAAAAAGGTTAAATTTCTCCTTCAATCAAATTGATTAAACATGGAATTGACATTAAAAATCATTTGTACGACAGTAATCAAATCATTGCCAAAATATTCACAGTAAAACATTTGGTGCTTAGCAGAAGTTGAGTAGTAAATAACAAAACTCAAAACTAACCAATACAACAGAAAAACACATGGCCAAATCTTAAACAGACTAAAATATGGCCAGACTCTTAGAAAACAGACCAGAATGCAAAACTCCAAACAGACAAACCCTAAACAGACCAAAACATGGCTAAACTTTAAACAAACCTATCTAAAACATTATTTTTTAGGCACACAGTCTTGAAAGACGAAACCACTTACAAAAAATACAAAAAAATGCTTACTTTTATTCTGTGTGGATGACAATATCCCCTCTATCAAAAAGACAAAGTTTATACCTTAGAAAACAATCACAGGGCATGTAAGTTTTTCTTTTCAAGACAAATACTCAACTTTAAATAATCAACAAAGGGTATATTGAAAAGCTTTGATTCTGATTGACAAAGTCTGTGCTAAAATGTTTACCTATTCACAAATAATACTATTGTATACTGTAAAATTGATACAGATAATAGACAATAAATAATCAATGTAACTAATCATTTTAAGCTTACTATGCAGTGGAGCAGATAGTCTTAAATAATCTGGTAAACACCTGAATTCTTCTGAACACTAGACTTAATCAGCTGTGTTTTATAAAACTTTGAAAAAATAACCATACCTAATCTCAGCCACTTTTTCTAAAAGAACTTGCCTCTCAAAAAACACCTGGTAATTCAAATACTCCTATCTTGATGTGGTCTACTTTTTTATTTCGTAAGTGATTCTGGTAGGTTACATTTTGTTAAACAATTCATTGATTTTGTCTTAGCATTTAATTCTGCCTGACAAGTGTCATTAGGATTTGGCAAGCATCATCACCTCTGGTATGTCACGTAACTGACAATGACATCCATGAACATTACTTGAGACAGAACAAGACCTGTCACTGAAAGATGACAATGCCCTCAAAGAAGTGATTTAACCTTTGAGCTGTGGACCAGATGAAGAAAATTTGTGAAGAAGTAAGTTTTTCTGACAAACTGACCTACAGGTCAAGGTAATTAAGGGGACAAGATAAAAAATATGTTATTTGGAAGATGTCTTAAAAAGGGTTGTTGTGAACAAACATGAACTAAATCTGTTGATTCAAAAGCAGTGTTTTTTCCTAACAATTTGACATCAAGGTCATTAAGGGGACAAGGACAAACATGATATTTAGAAGATGTCTCCAAAAGAATACGAACTAAATGTGTTTGGTAATAAGAAAGTTATGGCAAATATTAAGTTTATTTGACAATTAGTTCTTCAGGTTTCAAGGTCAACTATTATTATACATGTTCATGTCAGTGGGAAGGTTTTGTCCAAAGGGGTGTTGTGTTCGAGTATGAAGTAAATCCAGTTACTAATACGCAAGTTATGGGCAATGTTAAAGGTTTTTGAATGGAATGACAGACTGATGGACTGACAGAATGACTGACTGACAGTTCAAAATTGTTACTTTTCCTTTTTGGCTGAAAACTGAACACAGGTTATAGTTAAATTTGAAATTTCTAACCTATATAAATGAAAAATGATGTGCTGTGATGTCAGAGCATCGTAAAAAGCAGATTATTTGATAGATTGTTAAGCACCATTTACCATCACAGTGAATGAAAAGATTGAATGAAATTTTGTATTTGCAATGGGTTTTATGTTTGCTGAGTAACACACCCAATCTTTCATGAAACAGCTATCAAATAAATATTGAACTATACTACAAAGTATCTTTATAGAAAACCAAAAGCATGTCTTCAACCAGTTTCCTAGCTTAGTAATAAACAACTGTAGACATCGTAATTATGGGCATAATATGTATTACATCACATATCTGACAGATCGTATGATGTGGTATGATTATTTTTGAGGACAGACACAATTATCTGTCATTCTTTAAAAGGACCAGCATTGTCACTTGATCATCTTAAAGATTCCATGGTTTTCACATCAACATGATAAGCATGAGAAATGAGTTTAGTACTATTTTAAAAAATGCACAGAACTCATAGTTTTACTTCAAATGCTTTAAAACTAACCAAAGAATGTCTAAATTATTTAGTAAATGTTTATATACTGAGTTTCCTTTGAATATATGTTACATTTTCATTTATATGAAATATTACTTTAACTCATTAACAATGTAACATGGTTCAAACATAAATGGTAAGTTCTATTCTTGATATTCTGTATTTAGATGCATTATTTGTGCCATGACCCTTTACGTGCATATGACAGTGCTAATAAATAGGTTAACTGTTAATCCCTTTGATGGGGGCTCTAAAACACAGAATAGAAAATACAGGCAGATCAGTGGAAAGACTCAAACTTATGTCCTTAACTAAATGCTAGGTTCCAGTAGGAAACAGGACAGTGACCTGAACCGTTCAACCTGTATACCAACAAGTGCAACAAGTCAAGGTCATTGTTATTTATTACAGGACTAAATCATGCCCTCTATATCTAGACATTACAACAGTAACTTGCAGACTTGATGGATTATAGTTACAGTCTAATTGTGCTTTGACAGCACAGGTTACCTCAAAACTTGAAAGAAAACAACTGAAAATTGCCTGTTATACACAGTTTGACAAAATGTACATGAGACAGCTTAATGATTTGTCTGGGAAGAGCTTAATTTATAATTTCTACAAGTGTTTTGTACAAATGGGAGACCAACCTGACATTTAAATAATGATTAAATCATGTTTTTCTGACTGGGATATAAATACTTCAGAGACTTATAGAATGTATTTAAATTAAAACTTCTTAATCTTGAACAAAAATCCATTTGATCAATGGTTATCAGTTGATTTATCTATAACATAACAATCTGTGCCACTTTATCTTTGCCTAAACTTTCACCTGAAGTAAGCCCCTCACTCAGTGAAACCTTTCGACAGATTTTGAACTCAGGTACTAATGTTTTCAATAGTTACAAATCCTCTGACATGTTTGAACCCGGCTACAAAATACGTTATCACGCAGTTTTTAGGTGTCACTTTTTTTGTTTACTTTCCTACTGGTTTGGGGAGTATATTAAAGTTGGAAGTTATTGATTATTGTTTTCGTTATTTGAACAACCAGTCTACTCTTAAGTCAACTGCGGTGGTTTCATTGATAAAAAGACGTGTGTTGACCAATGAATACACTAAATATTGAAAATATGTAACTGTATTTAGTGTAAATAATTCTATTTGATAAAACTCAAAACTTAAAGGCTAAATACATTTCAAAGCAGCATGTGAAGTTTTTAAATGGCAGTTTTTCAACCATTCATTTAAACTACAATTTTAAGACCTTACAAACATGAAAGTTCATAACAAAGATGAAAAGCATCTTGAAAGAAACCACCCAGCTAGAGCAGGATTCTAACTCAGATCCTCCCACATCAAAAATCTTTGCTCTAACCACTGAACCAAATAATCGATTCCCTGAAACAGTTGTCAGAGCTTGTATTTAATAATATAATTATAGACCGATGTGCACTATGCCTTTACACAGATAACAAATGTCTTTTATTTCAATGATTCCCCTGTATCAAAAGAAGAAAATAATATCCAGAAATGTAGAGGACAAATACCAGTCAGAATGAACACATTAATATGTGGTCAACCAAAATGCTAATTAGGTTAAAGCAGTCGTCAAGTGATTAGAGCTCTGGACTCCCACAGATGTCAATGATTATAGTGCTATACTTCTAGTCTGGATATCACTGGTTCAAATCTCACTAAGGGTGAAAGTTTCCAATGGCTTTCCACATTCCACACTTTCACTGTTTGGAATCCAGAAAGCAGTTCTCTTGTTAGAAGCTGCAAGAACTTGTTTCCCAGCTAGGTTAAACTAATTTGATGTGAATATGTGCAGAAAACAGGGATGTCCAAAATAAAAATAAAATGATGTAAAGACAATGCTATCTTTGGGTTCAGATGACCCTGTGCTAAACCAAGACCTCAAAATTTAAGAAACTTTATGGAAGGAAGTTTTTTTAATGACGTATGATAAACTTTCCAAAACTGTGAAACATGAATTTAACTATATGCAAGATATGGATTTGTAGGTCTGTTGTATACAAGGAAGTGCTTAAAATTCGCTCCTTAAAAAGGAATGTTTTATATAGAAACAATCTTATGAGTAGAACTTGCAACAGTACAGAATCTGGCTAATATGATACTAAAGTATTTCAGAATGCAGCAGAAATTGTAGATATTTTTTTTTTTTTTTGGACAGAAAACTAAAATTATAAAAATACAGACGCATGAAAACCTCTGGATAAACAGACATTCTGAGACGCTGGTTTGTTAAAAATACTTTAACACAAGCATGTTCTTATAACCTAATGAATCTGTTGCTGGTTATATAAATTCTGCTAAAGCTCAGTTAAGTTCTAATCTTGTTTTTTATCAACAAAGATAATTGTTTTCTCATGTACTTGTTCTGACTTTGATGCTCACATTTATACAAAGTTTAAGAAATAATTTGTACTAAAGTACTCAAATTACACGCCAAGCAAATCTTTTATTCCTGATAGCTTGGGACACTAGTTATCATGTTTTATATTAATCCTTCTCAATGACTGTTTCTTGGAATCAAACAATCCAGAGAGATGTTAACAAAATTTATGACTTAGTACTATAATATCTAAACTTACTACCGCCTGCAAAACTGATTAGAGTTTCACGTGACATTACGATGTTTATTTCAGTAGCTTAACCTGTCACTTTACTGATCATCCAATCACAGCGAGGCAGTTTTGTCAGATATAGGTGTCAATAAAACTGTGTCTTGCAATCTACCTGCAGCCATAAAAATGTGTCTGGGCGGCGCCAGAGTTGCTGTGTCATAATTGTCGCTGCGTTGCTACCGGAAAGCTGCACTCAATACTTTTTTTTTCCTAACTGCTTTTCCATTTCTTAGACAGAATGACACTAGACTGACACTTTTGACAGGTAAAAGACGGAGTTTAAAAGAAACAGATTGGGCGGTGCTCTAACTGATTTTTGACAGGGATACCAACAAGTCTCGTTCTTTACCTAACAGTTTTAACTCTAATCAGTTTTGCAAGCAGATGGTAAGTGCACTGCAATTGGGAAGTTAAAAACCATTGCTTATACCAGGGCCTTAATTAACATAAATTAAGGCCCTGCTTATACATGAAGCAGACTTTTTTTTTTTATCATACCGGTACATATTAATGATACTGAATACACATTACTTAAATTTTTCAGTCCTTAATTGTACCTTTCGAAGTGTTAGTACAGATGTCAATCATTTGTCTATTTTGTCCATACAATCAATACACTTGACTTAACAACTGTCACTAGCATGGCTCCAGGAGTTGGAAAATAACAATAATATTCCTAAACCAGACTTCCAATAAATGGTTTACAACAGGGAATTAGTACAAATGGTTTCCAGGCTTGTGAAATTCAGATTTCAATATTGTATGCAGCACATTCTATCCCTAACACTTGATAGCATTTTCAGTAAGTGTCATGTGATCCTACTGTGATCATATTTCAGTGGGATATACCGCAAGATACCAACAGTCTCATTATAGCAAAATCAATACATATTTTACAGATATTAAACACATACCTAGTTGAAATGTTATTATATATTTAAAATAATCCAAGGAACACTTGCCTTACCTATCTAAATGAAAAAAATTCCGTTACTACCCTTCAATAAAGTAATTCATAAGTCCTACTGATGTATAGTGTTACTATCAAACAATTTACACTTCATTTCCGACTGAAAATTACTTACTTATTCAGGTCAGCAATGTCACATGATCAAACAAAAAGGGAGGCAACTCTGAAATCATCAACTACTTAAAACATGTCCATGGGACAGATCTATCAAACGATATCTTAAATCCAGTTCAAAATATTGTAAATACTGTTAAGACCTGTTTACCAATAATTTCAATCGATAAACTTACAAACTTGTATATGTCTGATATCAAAGGGACACAAACTCTTCATGACTTAATGGAACATAGCAAGATTTATTTTTCTTGTATTTATTTGCATATTGATGTTTGTTTTCAGTCTGGAATATTTCTGGATATGTCAGGTGAATTTGTCTCTAGGAATGAAGTGGAACAACTGAGGGAGCTGCTCTGCTAGCAGGAAACAAAACACTGTGAGTTATAAGTTTGAAACTTGCTACATATCTGGCTGTCAGAGTGAGATATTTGATATCTACTGATAGTGAAACTTGTGGCTTTGACCCTAAACACCATTTGAAATGTCTTGGTGAGCTGTAACACAAGAACGTAAGTGTAACTAATCAGACAGAAACTCTAGAATGACCTTGACCTACCTGCACTTCAATGTCACACTCCTCCCTGCCCATGAAGATCATTGTTTTGGGTAGTCTGTGTCTGTTACCAAGGGTACTAACCAGACACCACTCCCCCTCCTCTGTATCACCAGGTGGTGGCTCCTGAAAGTACATAACATAGTTATTTTAATATTCATATTGTCAGAATTTTATACTAAGCATTAAATTAAATGAACTTGTTTTAATACTACTTTTTGATTTTGTTGTACTTCTGATAAAATGATTTTAAACCCAACATAATATAGATTTATTAACCTTGTGTACAAATCAATCTTAAATGTCATTTTTACAGAGCAAAGCCTTTTTTGGCAAATGTCTTCATTATAAAAATACCTCTTCAAGAGACTAACCTCCTCTGAATACAAGCCTCTTAACGATGAACAACTGTTGCGATGTAATTTAAATTAACTTTTGATGTCCATTTCCAACTTCAAAGTCATCATATTATAATGGTTACAAATGGCAAAATTAAACTTAAAACCCATATAGAAAATCCTTTTGAATCAAACAGAACTGTATATCTGTTCTAAAGGTGGGTATGGTCTCTGGAATGCATCAGGAATGACATTGATAAATAATGTACAGACATCACCAGCTTCTAGGAAATCCTCAAGGTAATCATACATTCAATCAATAACATTGATATATATTGTCAGAAAGTTTGTGATTAAAATCTGGTTACCTTCACAAGCCCATCTGCAGGTGATAGTACCCAGTGATAACTCTCGGGGCTCTCATTTTAAGCTTTGATGCCTTTTACAAAGTCTCACAATTTTCACAGTTGAATAATATCAAAACAAACTAATTTCAAAGTAAGCACTGCAGGAGTTGAAATATAGAGATAATTCCTTAAACTTTGGAATGGGACTTCTTACACTAGGTAAACAATCTTCAATCTTAGTAATCATGCAATCTCTACAATTGTGTAATTATAATGAATGATAACAACCCTGGAACAGAAATACAACATCATATTTTTTATGACACAGAAGAGCTGACAAAT
The DNA here is from genome assembly GCA_012932295.1 of Cyclina sinensis. Classification (NCBI taxonomy): domain Eukaryota; kingdom Metazoa; phylum Mollusca; class Bivalvia; order Venerida; family Veneridae; genus Cyclina; species Cyclina sinensis. The sequence goes on from JAAONU010000011.1 coordinate 4,339,851, forward strand.
GCAGACAAAAATTTGGGCCAAGATTATTACACAAGAAGAAATAGGTAATTATATTTAAGCAACAAGTAACACCAACAAAAAAGACAAATTGTTTCTACAACCTGGCACTGTGCTATCTTCATGTAAGCCACAGAGGAGATCCTTGCCTGCACTAGATGCTCCACACCAAACATAATGTAGTTAAATTTAGTCCTCTCTCTCATAATTCAACTGTTTATTTTCTATCTTTAGGATAGTATTTTCAACACTATGGACACCCTTACCATACGTCTTTATTTTCACAGCTCTGCCTTAGCTCAAGTGCCTTATAATTCATTTAACAAATAGAGCGCTGATGTTATTAACTTGATTTCTTTTAAAAACCTGTTGCTTTATAATATAAAGTTCTAATACGTCAATAAAATGTCACTAAAAATTACATCTAATACAAGGTTTTGATAAATGTTTGACATCTAAATGAAAGCAGCAAAGATTGTACAGTAATTTTCTGAAAGTTTTCTCTCTGCAAACTATTCCTCACAGACTATGTTTTAGTGAGAGCTGTAACTGAGATGCAACTATCTTTCAGATCCTGAAATACCCTGTCAGTTCTGCCCATCCAGTCAGAGACCATACAGCTGTTACTGGTCATGCCAGAATTGATTGTAACTTTTATTTTCAGTCTGCATTCAGGTATACTAATGAGGATAAAATGTTAGGAATGTATTGATCCCTTACTGGAAGAAACAGGTTTGTTGATGCACTACTGTTTATAAAACTCCTTAAAGCATTGACTCACACACTGCAATGCCATAAAAACTGTTTCTAAAAACACCCATATTTTCCCCATATCTAACAGTTTAAGCAATACACAATATTAAAACATGTTTTGTTATAATTTTAATCAGTATTTTTTCCAATATATAAGTTAATCAAACTAGAGCTATCACTAAATGTGATTAATACCCCCACAAGACTGCTTCGGAACTGAGGAAGTTATAAGTAACAGAATACTTTGCAAAAAATTGAAATAGAGTTATGGTTGTGGGCAATTAAAGATAGTAGTGGTTCTTGTTTATTAGATTTCCTGTCATTGTGCTTGACCAACGTATGAAGTTGCACTGCATGCCAACCTTTAGTTTTCAAGTTATGCTCCCAACAAGGAAACCAACAAAGAGCAATAACTGAGCAAATGCTGAAGATGGAGTTATAGCTCTTATACACAGCACTTCCTGTCATTGTGCTTGACCATTATATGAAGTTGCACTGAATTCCAACCAGTAGTTTCAAGTCATATGCTCTGGACAATGAAAATCCACAAAAGGCAATAACTATGCAAATAGTGAAGACAGAGTTATAGCTCTTGTACAATGCACATCCACTTATTGTGCTTGACCATTGTATGAAGTTGCATTGAATTCCAACCTGTAGTTTTCAAGTTATGCTCCAGACAAGGAAATCAAACAAAGGGCAATAACTCTGCAAATAGTGAAGATGGAGTTATGGCTCTTGTATATACTGCACTTCCTGTCATTGTGCTTGAATACTGTATGAAGTTGCAACTGAATTCCAATCAGCAGTAATGTTTTCAAGTTATGCTCTTGACAAGGAAAACCAACAAAGGACAATAACTCTACAAATAGTGAAGACTGAGTTATGACTCTTGAACAGTGCACGTCCACTGATTGTGCTTGACCATTTTTTGTTTGGCAGATGTCAAACAACTAACATTTGCATCTCAAATGCAATTAAATTTTGACAGTAAGACAACAACAGCTAGAATAGCCGAAGAAAGACTTTTACAAAACCTCTGAATAAGAGACAAGATGGTAATCAGTCCAAGGTAAGTCAATGGCATAGGTTCAAGCATGGAAGACAGTGTAGGCATGGCAGAATATATGTACCAAGGGTGATAGCTACAACATTTCATCTGCTTCTTCATTCAATGACAGTTACAGTTTTTCTTTCCGTTCCTCAATGTACACGTTTTAACTCTGACCAAGTCATATGAAGATTGTAAGCAAAAGAATCATAAGCAAAGAGATGAATGAAACCTGTTTCATGAATTCATATAAAGAGAAAAAAGTATTAACATAGGATGTACTTATTTTCTCATAAAACTTTGAATTCTCTACATAAAATGGAGCACATTTTGAATACATAATTTGAAATATTACAGAATGATTTATGAGAAACCTGGTACTTTTCAAATGCATTTTCATTATAACATTAACTATTCATATTGTCTGGTTTTATACACAATCAATTTGTATGTCTTGCCTCTCATATTTCTGTTTTCTCAAAAAAAGTTATCTGAAACTTTAAAACTTTATCACTGAATAAGAATCACATGAAATTAAAAAAATTCAAATACAAACACTACAGCCTTATATATACTGCTTTTCATAAGTAACCTTGAACATAAGTGCAGTGGTCCAGTGGTCATGAGTTATCTGCAACACTTCTCTACTAACATAAGTGACTGTCTTTCAACTGAGGTCCTATGTATCAGTGCTTTGCATAGAGCATGGAAAAGAACCAGGCATGTCTCTGAAATGGGATGCTTTCTGTATCTTGCACTATCCTCAACAACCTAAAATAACTAACCTTTACAGGAGGTGTTGGTAATATGGGCAACAGGAACTGATGATAAATAAAATCAAATAGATATCCTTTACCATAGATCCTTTTCTGTCTGGATACAGACTACTGTAAAACAAGAATGTCCATGAAAATAATGGCCCCTCTACATTTTTTTTTTGATACTGCAAACTTACAGAGTGTAGCTTGGCTAACCATTCTGATGGGGTGGATTGGCCATATTTCCTGTGAAAATTTTGACCATTCATAATGCTTAATGGTGCATTTTTCTATATATATTTATATATATCATATAAAGTTTAAAATTTTCCAATATAGTAAAATACTCTCATCCCTGAAATCTTATTGCAGAGTTTTACAAATTATATTTTTCAGGAGCCACACCCTGACTTAGATAAATGTGCAGTTTGGCAGACAAATATATCCTCGTCAATAATATTGAACATACTAAGAATAAACCAACTGCTTGATTAGAACAGCAATAATACTCTTTTCAAAATGCAGAACAAGAAACAGAGAGACTTATAGATAAATTGCCAGACTGCCTGTCAGACACTGATGTAATACTTCAAGCCCACCATCCATCTAATTTTTGTATAAGCTTAAACTGACACCTCTAATAGTGAAAACTGGCAAAGGAGCTTGTGTTTAACAGATGATAAGCATTTTTAAATCATCAAATATAATTACAATTAACTATGAACTTGAGAAAACCATCAACAATTAACATAAATTCTCCAAAAAAGCATGAGCCAATCTGAATTATAATTACCCTTCAGTATGAACTAGAAACAGCATTTCTTCAGCAAATTGACAACTGAGTTTTCAACAACAACAACAAATACCATTTGATACTGTGTTCTCAAAACTGTGATAAGGGCATGCCAACTTTTTAAAGTTTCATTTGTTGCTGGCTTGTGCTAGTTAGATGACTTGCTATCTCTTCTGATTTGAACTTGTGACCTTACTATCAACCAGATTATCTGATTTGATCATAAAGGTCATTATGACAAAAAATGGCTTATCAGTCTGCTTATGATTTAGACTTAATGACAAGTATTGATTAAATGTTTAGGTATGCAAGCCTGCAGTTCATCTAGCCATGGAAGAATCAGCACCGCTTATTGTTTTACACAAAATTAAGACCAGTAACTGTTGCCCTAAAAAGTGAGATATACCACAAGAGTCTTTCTAGGAAATGATTTACATACAAAATTGGATACAATTATGGTCTACAAAATTGGACAATAAAAATGTGAAGATCAGTCATGTCACTATCAACTAAAGGTTACACTATCATAAAAATGTTAAAATGTTGACACAAAATATGCTTGAATTTTCATTACAGGGTAAGTGAAGTTAGGACAGTGCTCATACAAACCTTTTGAACCCATAAATAAAACGAAAAGCAAGCTATTCCAACTTAATTTCAGACTTAATTTAGCTGAGATTTTGGAAAACAAGTTAGACATATTTCTATCTGTTACTAGGCAACAAGCTTGAAGACATACAGAATAATCACAATGAAGTATTAGCTACTTTGAATTCAGCAGAGATATACCTACCAAGTCCATGCTTAAGATAAATCCAATGATTTACAACTCCATAATATCCAAACCACCTATATGAATTTTCTGATGAGTGAGGAATTTTCTTTCATAAACAATCAATGTATGAATGAGTCAGCATCCATAATGATACATTAGGTTCAATAACAATCAATGAACTCTGTTCCACATACAGACTACTCCAAGCTAGTATTGAACAACTCTCCAACAGTTCCAACCTGATAGAAAATACATGAATTGAATTCCAGCCAACAGCAGAATGGATGTTTATATTCTGGAAACAACTTAATGCATGGATTAAATAACTGGAAACATGGTACAGCCAGCTGCCAGATATCTGCTATAGTAATATTCTACAGGTCATGCTCCAAAAGACTTTCCCCCATACTGGAAATGAGTATTAATAGTTCGCCAGCAGCTATGACATGGCTTATGCATCTTCACAGGAGAGATAATTAGAACAGTTTTCTCAGAACTGTATTTACCCTGTTTGTCTTCCTTGGCTTTCTCAAAAATGTCATACTATGTCCATACTGCCAAACAGTACTGCTGATAAAAATCCACTAACACTGAATAAGTAATTCTAGCATTCTCAAACTCCATCTATTACTATTGTTCCATGTGCAATTAATTATTCCTCAACTTGTGAAAGTTATATACAACCAAACCTGTGTCTCAAATATGATATATCACTAATTGCAAATAAGAATTTCTTGATAGCAGAAGGTCTATTTATCAGAAATAAAGATTGAATTCACTGACAGAGAGCACTGCGAATTACTTTTTCCATCCACTAGCGGATCCAGGGAGGGGGCGCACCCGGCGCAGGCCCCCCCTAAAATTCCCGGAGCTTACATGTTCTTTGGTATGGAAACAATAAAATATACTATATTTTCCTATTTTTTCTTCGCTCGCTTCGCTCGCGTATCTTTATACAACATTGCCTTTTGAGATATTAGATATTAGAACTATAGGTAACGTATGCCCCTGGATCTGCTAGTGCAACCTTTAGAGTGATTAAAAGTTATGCCCCCCCTAACCCAAAATCCTGGATCCGCCCCTGCCATCTAATTGTTCAGTAGTTTGTTGTATTCAATGACTGATATTCTGAAATAGCTGAAACATTTGGAATGTAAGAACAATAACTACAACCTGTTCAAATTCTAATTACTTAATGTAAACAATGAAAACTTTAAAAAGCCAAGAAAAGAAAAGAACTAAAAATGTTGACTTGTATATTGAGAAGAACTGTAGAATGGATGGACCATTATTTAACATGTCTACTATGCAATGACTTTACTGTTGTTGTTTTTTTCTTAAATAACAACTAAATACATATCAATTAAGAAATTACTGTAAATTTGACTTCATTCGAATTCAGTAACTGGAACACAGTTGAACACAGCACTCCATACTGCCTAGTATTTCTAACTGCCTGACACTGTTACACTGATTTGGATCCTATCTGTAGAGGAGGCCATCTATCACATTAAAGTGATACCTTTAGTGATATCGTGAACACATCTCATAGATAACCATGTCAAATCTATCAAGAGTAAAAGATATTTTTTTCATACCTTTGCTTTCTTTGGAACAGAAATGAAAGGTGGATGGTGTGTCTGTGTGGTGCAACAGAATTATTGAACAGAAACAGTAACACTTTTTAAAGCAGCAAAATCATTACAAATTAAAAAAAATACACAGTCTCTCCCAAACTTAATTTTGTATATTTATTGCAAGCCTGATTATACCTATTTAAGTGTCTGTCCTTTCTTCTGATGTTTGGTAGATCCAGATGAGTAAATGTGAGTTAGTACTGTCACAAAACTCATTTCCTCTGCTTTCAAAGCCAATTCCACAACTTTCCCTAAACTCATTTCCTCTGCTTTCAAAGCCAATTCAACAACTTTCCCTAAACTCATCTCCTCTGCTTTCAAAGCCAATTCAACAATTTTCCCTAAACTCACTTCCTCTGCTTTCAAAGCCAATTCCATAACTTTCCCTAAACTCATCTCCTCTGCTTTCAAAGCCAATTCAACAACTCTCCCTAAACTCACTTCATCTGCTTTCAAAGCCAATTCCACAACTTTCCCTAAACTCATTTCCTCTGCTTTCAAAGCCAATTCAACAACTTTCCCTAAACTCATTTCCTCTGCTTTCAAAGCCAATTCTACAACTCTCCCTAAACTCACTTCCTCTGCTTTCAAAGCCAATGCCACAACTTTCCCTAAACTCATTTCCTCTGCTTTCAAAGCCAATTCCACAACTTTCCCTAAACTGACATCTCCTCTGCTTTCAAAGTCAATTCAACAACTTTCCCTAAACTCATCTCCTCTGCTTTCAAAGCCAACTCAACAACTTTCACTAAACTCATTTCCTCTGCTGTCAAAGCCAATTCCACAACTACCCCTAAACTGACATCTCCTCTGCTTTTAAAGCCAATTCAACAACTTTCCCTAAACTCATCTCCTCTGCTTTCAAAGCCAATTCCATAACTTTCCCTAAACTCATCTCCTCTGCTTTCAAAGACAATTCCATAACTTTCCCTAAACTCATCTCCTCTGCTTTCAAAGCCAATTCCATAACTTTCCCTAAACTCAACTCCTCTGCTTTCAAAGCCAATTCAACAACTCTCCCTAAACTCACTTTATCTGCTTTCAAAGCCAATTCCACAACTTTCCCTAAACTCATTTCCTCTGCTTTCAAAGCCAATTCCACAACTTTCCCTAAACTCATTTCCTCTGCTTTCAAAGCCAATTCAACAACTTTCCCTAAACTCATCTCCTCTACTTTCAAAGCCAACTCAACAACTTTCCCTAAACTCATTTCCTCTGCTGTCAAAGCCAATTCCACAACTACCCCTAAACTGACATCTCCTCTGCTTTTAAAGCCAATTCAACAACTTTCCCTAAACTCATCTCCTCTGCTTTCAAAGCCAATTCAACAACTTTCCCTAAACTCATTTCCTCTGCTTTCAAAGCCAATTCCACAACTTTCCCTAAACTCATTTCCTCTGCTTTCAAAGCCAATTCAACAACTTTCCCTAAACTCATTTCATCTGCTTTCAAAGCCAATTCTACAACTCTCCCTAAACTCATTTCCTCTGCTTTCAAAGCCAATTCCACAACTTTCCCTAATCTCATTTCCTCTGCTTTCAAAGCCAATTCCACAACTTTCCCTAAACTGACTTAGGTTATCTTTGGAAACAGACTTTTTCTTTTGATTCCAAAATAAACAAGATAACTATCATGACTATAATCAAAGTCACTCTCAGCTTATAGTTTTAAACTTTAATACTTCTTTTTCAAGTCAAATTAACTGAATCTACAAGACTTGTATTTTGTCTCTCCACAGAAACTGATTTAAAGTATTAAGCAAAACAAAGCACATGCATTTAAATTAAGAATTAACCACTGGCTGACAGACACATACAAACAGGACAGACAGAATGCTGAATAGAGAAGTACAAGAAATAATGATAAAACTCTTAATTTTTTGTAGATAACATATTAGGTAGAAACCAAAGAAGTATGGTTGCCTTGGCTTTTTAACATGTTTTATGATCATTGACATGGAAGAACATGGACCAGGTAAGCTTAGTGTATCTGACACTGTCTTGAGTACCAGACCTGATGGCTTACGGTATGATAGGAGAGATAGGGACTTTATAGCTAACTGATGGTGGAAACAGCTGTACTTATCCACTGGAGACACCCACAGCTACATGTGTAGAAACAATAATGTATACACACACAATGGAATGAATTACAGATGTATAACTCTCTGATCTATTACAAATATTTCATACTAAACAGATCTGTAGTCTTAGGAACAGGGATAAACAGAAATATTACAGTTTCAAGCAAAAATGATAAACAAGAGTGACAAAAAGACCAATATCTCTCTCGCCTGGGCAAACACAGATATTTTCTTTTCGATTTTTTCAGTGTAACATTTGTCTCCTTTGAACATTTTTTATCCAATCTATTTGTTTGTTTTTTTTAAACTCCATCTATGAAACAAATCATTTTTGCTTAAATTATTCAGCCTTGACTCTGTCACAAGTCACCTTTGACAGATAGAAATGGTAAGTAACTTTCAATTATGATACTACCTGTACTACACCAACTTGAGGCTGATCCTGTGAATCAAAGGATCTTGGGATTTAAACCTGTGACTTCAGGCACTCTGAGAAAACAAGTGAACACTGCTGATGTTCACTTAGTGCAATAAATAGAACAGGAATAAAGTGTTCACACTTCAAAAGAAATATTCTACAATAAATCTGAACTTTTTGGTGAAGGACATAATGTGCTCCTTCTGTTTGAGTTCTATGAAAATATTATAGTACCAACCTCTTTAGGTGAGTCTTCTTCAATAATGGTAGGTAACTCCTCTTTTTCTGGTGTATGTTCCACAATATTATAATATCTAGGTTTAAATCCATACTTATGTTGTAACTTTCCTATTAATGTTAATGCCTTGGCCACGACATTATCTTTGCTGTAAAAACTCATTGGTTACAAATACACATAACCATTATGACAACAGACACCTAGTCCCCTACCACTGCAAATTTTTATTTAACTTTCAAGTATCTTCATAGCATGTTTAATTATAAAAATGCCTTTAGTTTCTAAGATAACTGTTCACCCAACTTTAATTTCCAAGATGAGTTTCAATCACATTTAATACTGCTAAGTACTTCTTTTTCAAAACTTAATCCAAGTTCCATCACTCAATATTTTAGCACTTCTGTATCACATCTCAATATGGGCTTTCACCTCACTTAATACTATCACATCTTAATATGAGTTTTCATCACACTTAATAGCTATTTACCTCTCAATATGAGTTTTCATTACACTAAATAGCTATTACCTCAAAATAAGAGTTTCAACATATCATTATTTCCTTTATACATCCAAGTATCTTCACTGTATAATTTCTTTCTAGTCTGCATGTCAAAAATTATACAATTGTTTCCTACACACTACTTCATTTTAATTTCCAATGATGTTTTAATTTAATCCACTGTTAATTACTTTGAACTGTAAAATCCTGCTTTTCTAAAGTTCAAACACTTGTATTTTGCTTTTGGTCTGAACAAAAGAAACTTCAGTGTAACCTTAGTTCAAAGAAACTCAATGAGATGGAAGTCGCTTTTCTTCCTAAATTTTCCCTCAAGCTGTTGAAGGCCTGTATGAAACAGATTCTGTAAGTTGAAAGACACAATCCTGCCTTGTGTTTTCCCTAGCCACAAATTACATAACTTTATTTCATGCCTGTCTTAAATGGCAATTAAATTTAAATCAAAAGCAAGTATCATTTAATTACACAGTTTACCAAGAAGGAAATAACAGAACCACTTGGTCAGCAATTTTTAAACATGTTTTATTGTTTGAAACAAAATTGTTTAAAATTCTCACAAAGGAAACTTCGATTCATATTGGTGCTGATAAAGCCAAAGAAAAACTTAGTTAAGTTTGTAAAATGAGTCCATATATCCTGTTTTAAGTTTCACAATTTGACATTTAATTCCAGATATATAACAGTAACATAATTAATTGATAAAGCAACAATCTCACTTAGTCCAGCTGTTCCTGAACATACATGACTCACACACTTTTATAATACACTTTGTACAACGAAATCAACTCTTAATCCAATATTTCTTTTATGAGAAGCCTAAATTATTTCATTCTACTTATTCCCAAACTAATATACATTTTTGTGTAACATAACTGTTGGCCTCAGCATCTATGTACTTTTATAGCACTCTTAAATCATTTTTATGTGAAAACCTGTCATGGACATCTAGATAGAAAAGAGATATTTACTTCATTTATACACAATTTTGTCTATGATCAAAAGAATTACCATTTACTGTCCAATTCTGTAAGTTTCAATTTCAAGCAATGAAAACTTCCAAAATTAATAACAACATTAAGACATTTTATTTCTTAGCTTCTAAACCTTACACTCACTGATAACACTAATGGAATCAATTTTATCAATAAATTACTCTTCAAGAGTTAGCACTTATGCTGAAGGAACATGTTAAAATTCTGACAAAGACTCATAATTTTCCAGACTGACAGTTGGCTCCTGAAGCAGAAACAGATATTAATATGTCCGTATTAATTGAGTTTGCCCGTCAATAACTCCCTGACTCATTATTGACTCAAACGTTAAATAACCTCCTATCTTGAAAACCCCTATTTCTAATCATAACCAAATGTTATAGGCTCTTAACAAAAATGAGTTTTCCGGAAAGGTTTTAGAAAACCTGAAGATCTAAAGTGTTATGTAATTAATCCATAAAATCCTGTTTAGCATTAATAAATCCATCTTGGAGGTAAAAGTTCTTTCTGACAAAATTTCTTCAATTTCACAAAGATTTTAATCAGTGCCTACAGGTTGAAGAACATGAAATTTAAACTATGTTACTCGGGTAAAGATACATATATTTCAAAATATATAAACTGTTAAAAGGTCTGTAATGAAATCAACAATGTCCATTTGTGAAATCTTGTTACGAGGGTATGTAAAATCCACTTTATGTCCATTTTACACTGGTTTTTATAACATTTTGAGAAACGTTTATTTCAATATCGTCAAAATTGCTTTAACTCTATAATGATATGGATCCAAAGGCAAAATTACACAGCTACATTACAGTCTAAGCCACTGACCTCAAAAAATAATATTTTCATATTACACCAGTTATAACCTTACTTCAACCCAAACTAAAATTTGTTGTTTTAAATTATTTTAAAAGATAACGGTTTGATACAGCAGGTTACAGACTGGTAGTTGTAATGAAATTCGGCAGTAATTATGACTAAGCAATATATAGTTTAAAAATTAACTGTAATTCAGGTAATCGTTTTATGAAATAATATTAGGTGTAAGCCTGTTTCGTGTTGCCTTTTATTAATTCATCTGTAAGAAGTTAACGAAATCTATCTAATTCCTATTCAAGCAAATCAATAGATTAAATAAGACAAAAATTAATCCATTTATAGAATGACTGTCTGTTGGGTCAGATCTTTGCTTTGAATGAAAAATTATGTAAACATATATACTTTTATCTAAAGTAAATTTTTATACCATTTTATAAAGTTTAATAGGGAGCATTTACTGCCAAAGTAGTAACTGTTCTGTCCACTATATACTAAAAAGAGCCTTCTCTAAATAAAAGAGACCTCTCCCTTGTTGTGTGTACATATTTAGAACAAGTAGAGAGAGTTGTTTTGAACTAAAACAGAATTTGAAAGAAGAAATCTTGAGGTTAAATGTTGGGGCATATTGCAAAACCATATGCCAGAAAACTGACCTAACATGACAAAGTAATTTTCACAAAACTCAAATCTAATGAAAGCACAAATGATAGGCATACAATATGTCTTGAAATTTCATATCTATCTTTATTAAATAATTTATTCAACCTGTACAGCATTCATGATTTTATAAGATTTTTACAGCAAATAATATATCTGACACCATTTTATGAATCTGTAAAAGTACTAATATATCTCATAGTCCTTCAAAATCACTATAAACTGAAGTTAAAATAGTGATCCAAACACAAACAGCTATCCACACATTTTAAGGATGACTTTTAAAACAAAAATCTACTGTCAATTTATTCAAATCCTCGAATGAATATATTCAACACTGTGTTACTGTGAATTAGGTTTCAGTTACTAATCAAGCCACCAGGTAAAGTTATACATTAATATCCATTATTTGTAAGTGAATGAAAGAAACATTTCTTCAAAAGGTGTGACTAAGAAAGGTGTTGTTGACAGCTAAAATATTTACCTTGGTCAATGCTTAATTCATTTATCAATTCATTAATGTATTTAGTCTATTTGTGTCTGGCAAAAATGAACATTTCAAATATTAATTTCCCTTATTTGCTTAGTAAATAGAAGACATAATCTTTTCAGTTCCTCAACTATTGTGCACACACAAGTGCATTAAGTTTCATATGTTTACATCTACATTACACATCAAACATCTTCCACTAATGTAAAATTCTTCATGTTAATCCATTTTGGCATTTTACTGTCTAAACTAATATTTTCTCAGGAAAAGTAATAAATTTTGCTAGTGAGTTTTATTTCAAGTATTTGTTTAAAAGAGAAAATATTGATATTTCATGAAAAATTCCATGACTGATCCATGCACATTTATAGTCTTGTTCAACTTTATAGTACCCCAGTGCTCAACAATCAATAACCAACCACTTAATTAATCCAAGAAATCAGTCACACTGTCTCCTTGTGTATATATTTCAGTCTAAAACTTGCAATGACCGATTATCTTCTCCAAAATACTAGTTTTATAGCGATATATACTCTTACAATTATTTTTCTATTTTATTATATCACTGTGCTTTCAAGTAAAGCAGTAATACTTCCAAACTTCCAACTGATACAATACACAACTTTAACACACTAAGAACACACACATCACACTCAATAAATAGCTGGCATCAGTAAAAATCTAAACTGTCTCTGTTAAAGAAAAAAAACATTTCAAAATATTCACTATGTATGCATTTCTATCAGCAATTACAATATCTTGCCTTGAGTGTATGACAGTAGATGTGCTATTTTCATCCCCTCCTTAACCTGCCAAGTACTTGGGCAATACAAAATGTCATTTGGGTGTGAAATGTTCATGGGTGTTGGTAAATTCCTTATCCTGCAGTAACTTTGTCTCCACAGCTTTCAACCTCCTGAAATTGTTTGAAATTTATCCAAAATTTGGTCGCTGAACTTTGGCTGCTCTCTTTTTTCCGCAACTCATTCAATAAAATTCACACCTTTGCTCAGAGGATAAAAATACATGCTGATCTACGCATAATTACACACCTCTGACAGTGTTTTTTACTCTTACTTAACAACAGGCTCCTAGCAAATTAGATCTTATCTGTAATGGGCTGAAGTGTTTTTTATCTGGATAAAATTATTTTTATTTCTTTTTTTGTAAGTTTACCTTAGCTTGATACAATTCATCATACATCAATCATGAACTTCTTTAGTTCTCATATTGATTATTTCTTGGAACTACGATCGGTGCTCACACCAACCTGGAACCAGGTAGTCACATTCTGCTAATGGCACTCCAACCTGTGACCTGACAGTTACAAATCCTAAGCTCTATTTCCACACCACTGCCTTACTGTTCAGCTTACTGTTTTTTACAAGATCCTATGAAAGCTTTTCAACTGCAAGAATATTTCAGAAAACATGCCTTTGCCAGACACCAAATATTTCAACAAGACATTTGATTGGTAATAAAAATTACAACAAGACATTTGTTGGTCTCACTGCCATAATTAGAAAAGTAAAGATTATCATTACCATACTTGATAATCAAAGTACAAAGTAAAAAAGTGTGAACAAATCATCCAAATGAATAAATAAAGATATCACCCACAAGACATTTGCCAAATAATATACGAGCTTGCTCAATATAATGGAATCAGTCAATGTAATCAGTACATGTAGTACAGGACCTGGTGATAACTGTACCAAGCTGATGTCTGTCAGAAAGCATGTCTTTTCTTTTTCAGCTTTTTCTTTAATATCTAAAAAAACATCACTGAGTAGCTGGTAATGATAGTTCAGGTAAAATTATATGTGCCATAAGTAATATAATATGTGGCTTTGGTAATATAATATGCTATCAGGCTAATATCTTAATGTCTTTGATGCAAAATACAAGATGAATCTTTCATTGGGATCTCTTTCCTTATAGTGTGCTACTGTTGGTATTAAAAGTGTTAATTCAATCTTCAATCTGACTACAGTTTTAAGCAACCACTTCTCTTGACCCGTCTTGTGTATGCTTGCTGTACTAGTAGACTTTTCTACTACCTGCAGTTATTCAAGGTCTGCTTGCTGCAGTAAGACTAAGTCTGCATACTGCAGTCAGACAAACACTGTAGGTAGACTTATCCAGCTCACTATGGGTAGACTAATCCTGCATGCTTGCTCCTGCTCACTGTAGGTAGACTTATCCAGCTCACTATGGGTAGACTAATCCTGCATGCTTGCTTCTGCTCACTGTAGGTAGACTTATCCAGCTCACTATGGGTAGACTAATCCTGCATGCTTGCTTCTGCTCACTGTAGGTAGACTTATCCAGCTCACTATGGGTAGACTAATCCTGCATGCTTGCTTCTGCTCACTGTAGGTAGACTTATCCAGCTCACTATGGGTAGACTAATCCTGCATGCTTGCTTCTGCTCACTGTAGGTAGACTTATCCAGCTCACTATGGGTAGACTAATCCTGCATGCTTGCTTCTGCTCACTGTAGGTAGACTTATCCAGCTCACTATGGGTAGACTAATCCTGCATGCTTGCTTCTGCTCACTGCATGAAGACTACTCCTGCATATGAAGACTAATCCAGCTTGCTGCAGTCAGACTATTCCAGCTTGCTGCAGGTAAACTACTTCTGCTAGCTGCAGTTAAAGTCTTCAGCTAGACTTCTCCTGCACAGCAAGCAGTCTGACTACTCCTGTTTGCTGCAATTTGACTTCTTCTGCTTGCTGCAATTAGATTTCTTCTGTTTGCAGCAGTTAGATTTCTTCTGTTTGCTGCAGTCTGACCACTTCTGCTATCACAGTGAAACTTTTTGTTTCCTGCAATAAGACTTCTTCTTCTTCTTCCAGAAGTTAGACTTTTTTTCTTGGTGCAATTCCTGCTTGCTACAGACAGACTTCTCCTTTTGCTACAGTCAGACTACTTCTGTTTGCTACAGTCAGACTTCTCCTGCTTGCTGCAGTCAGACTTCTCCTGCTTGCTGCAGTCAGACTTCTCCTGCTTGCTGCAGTCAGACTTCCCCTGCTTGCTACAGTCAGACTTTTCCTGCTTGCTACAGTCAGACTTCTCCTGCTTGCTACAGTCAGACTTCTCCTGCTTGCTGCAGTCAGACTTCTCATGCTTGCTGCAGTCAGACTTCTCCTGCTTGCTACAGTCAGACTTCTCCTGCTTGCTGCAGTCAGACTTCTCCTGCTTGCTGCAGTCAGACTTGTCCTGCTTACTACAGTCAGACTTCTCCTGTTTGCTACAGTCAGACTTCTCCTGCTTGCTGCAGTCAGACTTTTCCTGCTTGCTACAGTCAGACTTCTCCTGCTTGCTGCAGTCAGACTTCTCCTGCTTACTGCAGTCAGACTTTTCCTGCTTGCTACAGTCAGACTTCTCCTGCTTGCTGCAGTCAGACTTCTCCTGCTTGCTGCAGTCAGACTTTTCCTGCTTGCTGCAGTCAGACTTCTCCTGCTTGCTGCAGTCAGACTTCTCCTGCTTGCTGCAGTCAGACTTCTCCTGCTTGCTGCAGTCAGACTTTTCCTGCTTGCTGCAGTCAGACTTCTCCTGCTTGCTGCAGTCAGACTTTTCCTGCTTGCTGCAGTCAGACTTCTCCTGCTTGCTGCAGTCAGACTTCTCCTGCTTGCTGCAGTCAGACTTTTCCTGCTTGCTGCAGTCAGACTTCTCCTGCTTGCTGCAGTCAGACTTTTCCTGCTTGCTGCAGTCAGACTTCTCCTGCTTGCTGCAGTCAGACTTCTCCTGCTTGCTGCAGTCAGACTTCTCCTGCTTGCTACAGTCAGACTTTTCCTGCTTGCTACAGTCAGACTTCTCCTGCTTGCTGCAGTCAGACTTCTCCTGCTTGCTGCAGTCAGACTTCTCCTGCTTGCTGCAGTCAGACTTCTCCTGCTTGCTGCAGTCAGACTTCTCCTGCTTGCTACAGTCAGACTTCTCCTGCTTGCTGCAGTCAGACTTTTCCTGCTTGCTACAGTCAGACTTCTCCTGCTTGCTGCAGTCAGACTTCTCCTGCTTACTACAGTCAGACTTATCCTGTTTGCTACAGTCAGACTTCTTCTGCTTGCTGCAGTCAGACTTCTCCTGCTTGCTACAGTCAGACTTATCCTGTTTGCTACAGTCAGACTTCTCCTGCTTGCTGCAGTCAGACTTCTCCTGCTTGCTGCAGTCAGACTTCTCTTCCTTGCTGCAGATATACCCTTCTTGCTTGCTGCAATTTCACTTCTTCTGCTTGCTGCAGTAAGATTTTTTCTGTTACTAGGTAATATTTAGTCTTTTTGTTTCCTGCAGATAGACCTCCCTTGCTTAGAGCAGTTACAATCCCAGGCTTTTTCCTACTTCTATCTACTTCCAACTATTTTACTTTGTTTTAAGCAGTAATTTTGCCTGAATTTTCTGATATTACTAGCTTGTGAAAGCTGTAACACAGTGCTTCTTTATTTTCTGCTACATAATCTATAATCTTATCCAGTATATCCACATTTGGATTTCCATGATGAAAATGCAAGGTATGCAGATAAATCTGTCTGGAAATTTTGTTATATTAACTTCAAGAAAATCTGTTATCTTACATTGCAATTTGAGGAATTTAATTAAAATATTGATAGGAAATAAATCCTGCAATTAAACTGACTCAAACCCTTATGTCACAATATATCTTACCTCTTACTTTAGCCCTGAAAACAGCCTTGAAAGAACTATCTGACTTTAACATTAGACCTGCTGAACCAGAATTAAAATGGGTCGACTACTCATGAAAATGTACCTACATACAGTCTGCCAAAAAAGAGTACTTGACCAATAATAGTTGTTTTTTTCTGGCTTTAATGTTTGAAGAGAAACAGTTTAAAAGTCATTGGTTCCCAGACCTTCATAACGACATAATTTTAAGACCCAGTAATAGTTATCTTTATAAATGTAAAATTCCTTACAAATGATGGTCTCACTATCTGAGGTTTTTCAAAATAAGGTTTTTCTCTTAAAAAATAAACTGTGACTTTGACCACTGGATTAAAATTTTAAACAAGAGGGCCATGATGGCCCTAATCACTCACCTCAGGTTAGTTCAAGAAACAATCTGACTGAAGTATATGATCTCCCTACGGTTAGTTCTGAGAATGACCTTCATGATAACCTGGAATTTCCACTTTTGTTATTTATATCCCAGCCAATGACACTGCAGCTTATGACATGTCTGGACAGTTTACCTGTACAGAGTGTGTTCACACAGCATGTAAACTTCTTTAGCGTAACAACGTTTATTATCGGAGATGAAAAATACTTAGATATTTTGAAAAAAAAATTCCGCACATACATCAATCCCATTATTTTGGAAGATTTTGACAAATAAATTTAACTCTGAGTTCAGTGACAGTTTATATAGGGCAGATAATCTCCGACATAAGGATTATTGTTTAGGGTCCCAGTTATATAAATAGATTTTCAAAAGTTTAAGATAAGCTACTTTGATTTCCAGAAGGATGGAAGAGTTGCTCTGATTGGTTGATGGATAGCGACTTTCTATTGATCGTCCTCAGATCCTAATAGCGCAGCGATTTCTAGTATATTATTTTAATCAGATTGGTTTAAGAAACAAGATGACCCATGTTCGAACTTGACCTAGATATCATCAAGACAAACAACCCAACAAGTTTTCATGCCATTTGGACAAATAAAATTGGTCACTTGAGTGTTAACAAGGTAAATCTGTTTTTTGACCTGATGACCTACTTTTTGACCCAAGATGATTAATATTCAAAATTGACCAAGATACCATCAAGATAAACATTCTGAAATATTTTCATGACATCTGAAAAGGTACTGTGGCCTCTGGAATGTGAACAAGGTTTTTCTATGTTTTGACCCCATAACCTAGTTTTCAATCCCAGATGACCCATTTTCAAACTTGACCTAGATATAATCAAGACAAACAACATGACAAGATTTTATGCCATTTGAACAAAATGAACAGTAAATCTATGTTTTAACTTGATGACCTAGTTTTTGACCCCAGATGACCCACATTAAGACCTGACCTAGACATTATTAAGGCAAACAATCTGACAAATTTTCAAGACATTTGAAAGAAAATGTAGCCTCTACAGTGTTAACAAGATTTTATGTTTTGACCCTGTGACCTAGTTTTTTACCCAAAATGACCTATGTTCGAAGTTGACCTATATATCATCAAGGAAAGCATTCTGACAAGTTTGCATGTCATTTGAATAAAAAATGTGGCCTCTAGGGTGTTAACAAGGTTTTCTTTTGATTTGGCCTTGTGACCTAGTTTAAAGTTTGACACTGACCCATATTTGAACTTGTCCAAGATCTTATTGAGACAATCATTCTGATCCAAGTTCCATGATGCAACCTCTAGAGTATTAACAAAGCAATTGTGGATGAAGGATGACAGACACTCAAAGATCCTAGCAGCTCACCCTGAGCTGTGCTCAGGCGAGCTAAATATTAGGATTAATTCTGATGATTCCAAGGTTGATGAAAGTCCTAAATTGAGTATTAGAGGAAATTGTAGAGACATTTTTTGTTATGGCATAAAACTTTTTCTCACTCTCCAACCTGGTAAAATGTCATGCAGCACTTAACAATTGACCATACATGCCGTTTAGGGTTTGATTATTAACGGGAAATTCGCTCGTATCAGAACGAGTATATCTGATCGCTTGACCTGCAATACAATGTCAAAACGAAACCGGAAGAGTGAGTAAGGGGGAGCACTGCGCCTTTTTAACCGCACCGTACCGTTGATCCTTTTTCTCCTACCGGTATGTCTCTAGGACAGGTGATGGTGATGTAGGACGAGTAGAAATTTTGGTCACTCGTCGTCGTCACTGAATGAAAAATTTGTTCCCTGGATTGATACGTATAAAAGACTTGCGAATACAAAATAACTGCCTACCGCCTTCTGTTTTATTAACACATTGATGCAGTGTGTAACTGCATATAATAAAAAATTACACTTTTAAATGGTGTATTTCGAAAATAACTCGCTTTGTTACTCAATTTCCAAACATCAGACAGTATGGAGCACCGCTTATTCAGCTCAAAAGTAACTGTGTAAAGGTCGTTCATCTTTCAACAGACTTCAAAGGAGCCGACTTCTACGAACACGTGGGCTGACATAGTGCTAGCTGCAAACATTAGGCTAAAGGATTTCATTTATTAATTCGAAGGCACCGACAGAAGCTATTAATTATCGAACTTGGTTTTCACGGTCATTTGGTCTTTGACATGTTTATTAGGGTGTCATTGCAACGGATTAGCGAGGTGTGATATACACAGACGGTCTGGGACTTATGTTGTGGATTCGTTTTTGGCAGATTTTTATACTGTCTGGATTCAACGAATTTTATGGATTTTTTTCTTTCAAGGCAAAATGTTGATTTATCGGGAGATTTGGGTGCTTCGCCGGGGCGCCGGGGAAAGGGTCTAAATATCGGGAGAACCCGGCGAGTAACGGGAGAACGGCATGTATGCAATTGACTGTCGCTTCTACCAAGCTTTGTCAGACAAATGCCAAAAATGCACATCATCATGTACAACATACAGTAAGATTAAAGGACTAACAAACACAGTGCTATGGCCTCTTTATACTAAAAGTAATTGGAAAGGTTTCATATAAGTCATTTTGATAGCATCTGATAGCATATCTTTGAAAATTATTAAATTTTCTGCACTTATCAATCCATTATTTACACACATCCTTTCTCCTTCAAGAAAATTATCTTTTATCAGTCCTGATAAGCTTAATTAGAACAGTAGCCCACACAGTAACATTTAAATCTCCTATGATTAAATTCCTACCACCTAGCCAGGATACATAATTACCTGCTGTACAAAAAACATCTCTGGTTCTGTTTCAAACTCTCAATTTCTTTCAACTTGTGGGATTAAATGAATTTAAGAACACATAAAACAGTCATTACATTTAATTCAGAAGGTTTGCACTGGTTTTTGTTTTCTAATTGATATTTTATCACCATACCCCAGTAGCACAGGTAGGTGGGATTAGAAACGGTCTTTAAAGATGATCATTATAGTTTTATTTTAAAACATCTATCAAGATAAGTTATCAAAGCAGTTCTGAGCAACAAAATATCTTTGTAGAAGCTAATTAAAGGTTATGTCTTAAACAGATGATTTGTTCCTCTGAAACAGAATTAATATCTGACAAATTAAAACACATTAAGTGACAGATAAATCTTTTAGCCTTTTAAATCAGAATGATTTTTTATATGAAAATCTATAACAAAAATGTTTTAAATTATATCAGGTATGTTTGCAGTTTACAATGAATCATACTATGCTTTTAATTTAGGCTGTCTTTCTTAGTGACTTATTCACAGATAAATCTCACAAAAATATCACACAAATATGTTAGGATTTTTTTTATATACTTTTCTATATAAATTTACTAAGTTATGACAGAAGAGCTAAAGTGCCCTGTTAACATTTCAAACTCATTAAAACAACTAAGTCAAAAAGTTGTTCCACTGTTCTCTCAGTTAAAAATTCACACCATTTTTAACATGTTCATCCTCTATATTAAAATGAACACAGTAATTAAATAATCCAAAATATTTCGACACACTTTTTACTTCCAGAAGGCAAACAAGATACCACATTTCAGATCTGAATTATTTCATGAAAACTGCAACACCTTGGTAGTCAACTCTGATCTGGAATGCCCCCTTGTTTTACCTCATACATCACCCAATATTGTCAATTAAGGTATTAAAATTCCCAAGACTGACCACTCTATCCAAACACAGATCTTAGTTACTTTCACTTATGGGTGGAGAGAATGATAACTTGTTGTCTGATAAAAATAAGCAATATCTCAGTTATATCCACCACTCTTGACTGATATTCATGAAATTCTGCAAGAAATAAAAATCTGTACGAGATTCACAGCCTCAGGGAATGACAGAGGTTTTCTCTCATCAAGAAATTTGGAAGAATCAAATATGTAACCTATTGAGTGAAAAGTATAAACACAATTATTTATCAAAGGTAATAACTTAACACTCGTATGAAAAGATTTATATCTAATAAGGGTAACACAAGACCAGCATAATAAAACGTTTACAAATTAAATTCATACATTTCAAAGATGTAAACATCTCAGATATTAGGTAAAAATACAGGAAATTTAGCCCTTTTAGTCAAGTCTACTATTATAGCACTTATTTATAACATAATGAAGTATGTAATATATTCATAGCATGCACTCCAGTCCATTCAGGGGCTACCCAAACAGCTTTTGATTTGGAAATTTTTATGTCGGTCATGCTTCAAAATAACATGATCCTCTTACACAACTTTTTTTATTCATGGTTATCAAAATGAAAGAATTTGTGGATAATTTAAGTCATTAAGTTATTTTGGGGGGAAAAAAACATAGATTTCATAAACACATCATGAATTTTATTGACGTCATAGTCTACAATACATGGGTACTTTTAACTAAATTTTTCATACCTTAACCTTCTGGTATTTTATAAATCAAGAGGATCTCTTGAACTTGGGCTTGGTGTGGAGGAAATAAGCTTCTAGGACATTAATTTGAACGAAGTTAGTAGAATACCTGCTCATATTCCATGCTATGTATACTTAGCCTATTATGCATTTTTAAGCTTTAATACATTTTGTCCACAAAGCTCACATGAAAGATAAATGTCCTTTTCAAATCACAATGTATTTATGCAACTTTACTACATTTCAAAGATTTCAAGTTATTTCACTTGCTTGTTTTTAAGGGAGACAACTATTTTGTGCATAACCAGAATAACCAAATATAACATTTAATACTGACAGAGTTGCTTTTCTTGAAATAACTGATACACAGGTCAACCACCTTTTATGAAATCCTTACTAAGTTCAGCAAATATTTGTTTAACATTACAGTTGGTTAACCAAGTAACAACTCAATTGTAGTGGTCAAACATAAAATATGTATTCAGTGGAAATTAAATGACTTCGGCCCCTGAAGCACTTAACCTTACAATGACACTGCATATCAATGGTAGGGATCTTCATGTAATTTAATATCACAGAAATCACCTTGACACATATGAAGAAATAGAGGTAAATTTTGAACTCATGTGTCAAATATTAAGTAAACAGATAGGACTGACACAATAAAATTTTCCAAACTTTGCGATTAAATGATGCACACATTTATTACTAAAACTAACCACTGACTGTTTCATCTAGCAAATTCCTCTGTTGCTGAAACTTATTTTATTTTTCATGCATGTCAGTCTATACAAGCACTTCCAGTAAAGACCATATCATGAGTAAAGCTGGTCTCCATCTATCCTTGAGTCTTAAGAGCTTGTTCCTTGGAGAAATTGTTCACATGGTAACAAACACCTCAGATCATAATTTGTATTAGTATTTTGCTTGCCATCCTACCTGTTTCTAGACCAGCCTGAGAAATTAATGTTACTATCAGAACAATTTCCAGCAGCACTAAACTAATCTAACACTCTGAAATAACCTTACAGAGATTCTTAAAGTATCAGGTTTTATATCCAGTACCCCTGAGCAAAAACAAGGGTACCGGTTTCTAGTACCAACAGTACTGTTCAATGACCTGGGTATGACCAAGCAATGGAACATAACCAGACAGGTAAACAAGTTACTGCTACCTGAATCCATCATTCTGTGACAACTGTTTTAATATATTAATTTTGTCAGCTTGATTCTGGAATAAATGATGGAACCCTTTTGACAACTAAGTTTAAAGAGGACTGGCCAAATCAGGGATCAAACCTCATTCTCCAGATTCTTGGCCAGACCTGCTGACCAACAGGCCACCGAGAACAGACAACTTGGTTCTGAAGGTATAATTATGGTGTTAAACTGACTGGCAGTTGACCCATGGCATCATAGCCTTGCAGCTCATGTGATAGTGTATCCCCCCTAACAGTGGATGATCCAAGCTTCAAGTCTTGGTACAACCATCATTTTTTACCATTTAATAAACCATGACTTGACAACAAAACTGTACACAAAATAAACAAAGTCTTCTTTCAAGACCTTTAGATTTCTAGATTTCTAGAATTCAGCAGGTAATACTAAATGAACTTAAGGAAAATCAGTGCAAAAACTGCTAAGATTTCATTCCTGTAACATTCTACATCTGCTCTTCCTTGCATTATGTACACAAAAATATTGTCAAATTGTAAAATCTCTCGGATAAAAGTTTAGTCATTTCATGATAAATGGGATGTCAAGTTTTTACTATTTTCTATTTATTAAAATCAAGTAAGCATATAACCTGCGCAAAAAACTACAGTGATTTGATATCTTTTACAGACCATTAAATTATAAATCCATACATACTTTGTTCAGCAGCAAAATGAAAGTGATTTAAATCATACTGAAAATATACTTAACTTTAATACAATGGCTACAAGTTGAATATAATAATAAATAATTGTTGAATTTGGAAAATCATACCATATTGTAAGATTATGTAGTTAAGGGCTGAGATATATCTACAGTATCACCTTTCAATTTCATTTAAAATAATTTTTATCAATTTATATTACAGCTGAAATAATTGCTTTAACAAATCTGAGCCCAGCAGTTTTCAATGTGTTTGTTCAAAAATATTGAACAGAAGCATCAATCCTGACTTGGACAACTGAAACCTAGGAAAACCCAGCAAGCCTGAGAGAGATTCAAACTCAGGAACCCTGGTTCAGGAACGAACACTTGCCTTGGCCCAATAATGCTAGCTGATAGACAACAGGGTAGACTTGTAAACAATCAACCAAAGTTGTGGCATGTAAAGTTTCAATTATTTATCAATATTCATAAATAACAACAAAATATTGTGAAATAAAACCATTCTGGATAATGTTGTACAAAGAAATAAAAATAATGAAATCAATATATAAAATGCTGAAAGTTAATGATATATTTCAGTTTGAAAGCATCCTGAATAAACAGTTTCTCATATGTTTTGACAATATACGGAGGGGTCAGTGTATTACTGTACATTCCTTCATATTTTATATATAGTTACAATAGTTCTGCACTTCACCTTTACCCTGCTGGAGGCAACTGACTCTGCCTTTGCAACCAGTGCAGACCAAGATCATCCATGCAGTCTGATTATGGTCTGCACTATTCGCTATTCAGTCAGTAGATACTGAGCTCATAATGTAAACAAGACAACCTTCCTAAAGTATATCCAGGGCATTAAGTACACTTTACTTAGAAGGAAAGTAAGTCTGTTATCAGGAAATGAGCTAATAATAAGGATAATACATCAAGAGATTTACCTGGATTACCAATCTTCAATATTTTAAAATAACCATGAGTAATAAAGCTTTCTCGCATGAAGTTTTCATATTATCAGAGACAAACTGTTAGTTTAATCTGTTGCAATACAGAAAGACTTTTACACTGGAAAGTATGACCTTCTTAATGTTAAATTCTGGTTTTTCAAAAACAAGGAGGAAAATGGCACAACACACTAAACACAGTAAGAAACAATTATTCAAGGGCAATAACTCATTACAAGCTAAGTGTGAGTCATCATGTCTAAAATGCTTCTCTGCAGTAACAACACCACTTCCACTTCCAGGAGCTTGTAGTATTACTTGTATCTTTTCTTTTGTGAAGTAAGTAGACATGAAGTATCCCACAACAATTATTTTACCAGTTCTAAGTTTTTCCTGTATTAGTCTCTGTACAAGTAGTGACCTTGGGGCTAAGTCTTTTTTACCCGAAGGGACACTGATTTAGACAACTTTCCTAGAAGACTACTCCATGATGCTACATACCAAATATATAAGCTATAGTACCTTTAAGCTATAAGCCTTGCAATTTCTGACAAGAAGATTTTGTAAGTTTTTCCTCTGTATGTCTATGTATAAAACAGTGATGTCTGGGGTGGGGCAACTTTGAGTCCAAGGTCATGAGTTGTGCAAGGGTTTACTAAATGATGAAGGGTTTACTAAATGATGCTAAACACTAGCCCTGGCCTTGGAGTTTTTCCAGTTAAGTCTATATAAACACAAGTAACCCCTGGGGTTGGATAAGTTTTGACCAGATGGTCATTATTTGAAGAATCTTGTTGCTAAATTATAAACATCTAAGCCTTAGGTACTGTGGTTTCAGTTAAAAAGTTTTTTTCAAGGGCTGACTTTTAAAAATCTACTTTAAGTTCCTGTGACCCAGATATTCAACATACCAGAACCATCTGAACAACTCTGGTGAAAAGTCCCTGCCATGTTTCATCAACTTTGGCCCAGTGGTTTCAGAGAAGATGTTGTATAAAGAAAGTGGTGAAGACAGAAGATGCAAGATGCAAGAAAGAATGTGATCAGAATAGCTCACCATGAGTCTTTGACTCTGGTGAACTAAAAGTGCACTTGATAGTTGAACAATTGGGGATTCAAATTATTGTATCATTTAAAAATTCAAAGAGAAATTAGAGTTGTATCACATGAGTTTTTCTTTTTCTTTTCATCCAATATCAGATGAGATATTTTGTTCACTGTTACCTCCACCTGCAGTACATCATCTCACATGCCAGTAGTTAATTTTTCATCAGGTGCAAAATTTTGTAAGAGCATGAATAGTTACTTCCTTTCAGAGGACCTTTTTTCTTCATTCAAACTAAGTGCAATACAAAATAAAGTTGCTTTTTATTCATTTCTCATTATTTCATTTCTATTAACATTGTGCTTTCAACTGTATGTAAAATTTGCCATTTGTACAAAACGTACAAAACACATCAAAGCATTCATGAGTCATCTAAATACTGTTCAACTTTGCCATGATTTATTGCTATTGTTCATTTAACGCTCTATAATTGATATTTCATGTATTTTGCAAAGCATAACTTTATAATTAATTAAGTAGATTTACTATGTTGCAGGGTTAATATTGGTACATCAACCATTTTGACATGTCATGTGCATATTTTATATAACAATATTATATATGACAGATGCTGTTCTAAATAGATGAACTTTACTTGTTGGCCGCTTATCACAGGTTATACTGTAGCCTAAAATGTGAAAAAAAAACAGGCTTGTCTAGGTGTAATACAAT
Source organism: Cyclina sinensis (assembly GCA_012932295.1). Lineage (NCBI taxonomy): Eukaryota > Metazoa > Mollusca > Bivalvia > Venerida > Veneridae > Cyclina > Cyclina sinensis. The sequence continues at coordinate 4,365,931 of JAAONU010000011.1, forward strand.
GATTGTTATCTGTCAATGTCCCTGTCATTTGTTAATTACACATTAATTTGCTGAAAACGAAAACCTGAATGGTTTTGCAAGCTAATTTAGTTTTTTGTGGAAATTAAACTATATCAATGTTCATTTGTTCATTATACTGTTAACATCTTTTCAATGTGACACAACTTGCAGTTATAACTTTCCAGAGCTTCATTTTCTTATTATCTATTAAGCAAACTAAATCATATAAACATTTGTAACACACACTGCTTTTAAATCAAGATAGATCTACATGGCACCAGGGTTACAACTGAGTATGTCACTAAAACCATACCATACTGAGTATTTTTGTTATGTACTTCCGGTTACATTAGTCATAATATTGCTGTAACATTAGATATGACATCTTACCAACAATCATTGCAATAATTCTGCTCAATTTATAGTAAATATCCTATTCTGTATGCAGTATGGCGGAAAATTGCCTTGTTGTACGTCATCTTTAAGTACTCTTATATAAAGACAAGTTTAGTTAGTTAAACTATACTGCTAAAGGTATGAACAGGAAAAATGTTTTAATCGACACTGAGGCTGACTTCTTTAATCCAGGAACTTTGATTATAAAGCCTTTTTTTTGCCCATAGCATGGACTTGCACTCACTTGTTCAGTCACAGGTTTAAACCTTACTAAAGTCGTGAAAGCAAAATTTCTTAATTGTGAAAGGATTGTGGCAACAGTCCTGAAAGAAATGAGAGTTAAACTCTCCATTAGAAAGCAAGAGTGAAATTTCATGACAAACATTTATGATCTTCTGTATTTAAGCATTTTCACTAAGCATTATCATAGCTAGTTAGTGAGGACAGGATTTTTCCATTTAAAGAATAGTGCTGATTTCACAATACTTTCTCTATCTCCTTAAGTATCAGCATTATATCACACATGTTATTATTTGCAAGGCAAGCATGGTGACTGTAGAATGTTGCAAAACAATTGACTCCTTTGTTAACAAAATCATGTCTTATGGGGATTTTTGATAACAACAGGTAGTGACGATAAACTCGGCAAATTTTAAAAGAGTCAGACCATATTACTAGGTGTGATCTAAGATTTATAGATATATATGTGGTCACAATTTATTTAAATATTTGTTCCGGTTTTATAACATGTAATATGACATCATGCTAGAGTGCATTTGAGATAGTAAGGGTGACACACCATAGATCCTTGATATTGTTACAACCAAACTTTGTCCTTTTATTACAAAAAAGAGCAATTTATTTTCTAGACAACAGTAACCTATCAATTTTCAAATGTTCTAATCTTCACAATGTATTTTCAAATACCTTTATTTTTTTCTTATATATATTTTCTTCAATCCCTTTAGATTTGTGCATCAATTAATCTGGATGGACAAAACTTATTGAAAACATACCAACTATTAATTTCTCGATACTAGTTTCCCAGATGCCCAAAGCCCCAAGGTTATTTTAGGTTGATGGGGATAAACAATATACAGAAATCATCCTACTCCAGAGGTCTACATGGAATTGCAGATTGATCATGGTCTGCTCTTGTTATATGAATGTGCAGGTTGATCACAGTATGCACTTGTCCCAGAGATGTGCAGGTTCATTATGGTCTGTATTTGTCATATGGATAAGCAGGTTGATCATAGTCTGCACTTATCCAACAAATACGCAGGTTGATCATGTTCTGCACTTGTCCCATGTATGTACAGGTTGATCATGCCTGTACTCATTTGATGGAGGTACTGGTCGATCATAGTCTGCACTTGCCAAAACATAATTATATGCAGACTGATCATGGTCTGCACTTGTCCCAAAGATATGCAGGTTGATAATTTTCCCAAAGATATGCAGGTTGATAATAGTCTGCACTTCTCCAATGCAGTGCATGTCAATCATGTTCTGTTCTTGTAGGCTGATCATGGACTCTACTTGTCCCATGGAAGTGTAGGTTCATCATAGTCTGCACTTGTCCCATGGATGTGCAAGTTGATCATGGTCTGCACTTGTCCCTTGGAAGTGAAGGATGATCATGGTCTGCACTTGTCCCATGGATGTGAAAGTTGATCATGGCATGTACTGGTCCCATGGATGTGCAGGTCAATCTCATTCTATGGGTATGCAGGTCGATCTTGTCCCATGGATATGAAGGTTGATCTTGGCCTGTACTGGTCCCATAGATGTGCAGGTTGATCTTGCCCTATGGGTATGCAGGTTGATCATGGCCTGTACTGGTCCCATGGATGTGCAGGTTGATCTTGTTCCATGGATATGCAGGTTGATCATGGCCTGTACTGGATCCATGGATGTGCAGGTTGATCTTGTCCTATGGATATGCATGTTGATCTTGGCCTGTACTGGTCCCATGGATATGCAGGTTGATATTGTCCCATGGATATGCAGGTTGATCTTGTCTCATGGATATACAGGTTGATCATGGCCTGTACTGGATCCATGGATGTGCAGGTTGATCTTGTCCTATGGATATGCAGGTTGATCTTGGCCTGTAATGGTCCCATGGATATGCAGGTTGATCTTGTCCCATGGATATGCAGGTTGATATTGTCCCATGGATATGCAGGTTGATCTTGGCTTGTACTTCTCCCATGGATGTGCAGGTTGATCATACTCTGTGCTTGTCCAAAAGGCAATCAGCTGAGTGAATTGAGTTAATGAATTGTATGTACCACACTAGGCAATGTTAACTCTTTATTACTGCAGTACCGCTCCACATATTGCCTGTAGCAATATCACAAATGGCAAACTCTAACTGTTACTGTTACAATCCAAAAATATATTTTGATGAAACTGAAGGATAAATATGTGATAATATCGACATTTATTTGCACTGAATATAAAAGCTAATTAGATTTGGCATTAAGGAGAAATGCATTAAAATGTCAAACAAAGAAAAAAAATTAAGAAAGATCGTAACAACTTTTTTATTTCTCTAGGTACTGTCAAAACCTGCCCCAGATTGATAAATTTGTTCAATCACTGAAAATACTTTATCTTGCTTGTTTATTATATTATTATTTATTTCTGGCCTACTGTGTTATTTAAAACGACAATTTTTTTTGCCTCCCTGTTCAGGGCCATTTTTTTTGATACAGCCTAAAAATCAAGCAGTTTATGCAAAGGAGCTAGGGTATGGAATGCAAATGCTTTACACTTAAATCATTGAAATCAGCAGAAGTTATAACCTTTTTAAATGGATTTAACAGGTTTATATGTATATCAATAACCTTAAACTGTTTTACCATATTACCACAGTTCTTATATCTCAAAAAAGCATGTACCCTGTCTGACCTCTATTTGTATAATTTAAGCAAAAGAACATGCATTTAAAATGCAAACGAACCACTCCTTGCTGTCGACGTGAACAAACATGGTGTTCAAGTGTCGGTACATATTCTAATACTAGGTATACTCTGCCAAAACACACATTGTGTCTGCCCTGAAGGCCAGGAGATGATTTTTTTTTCACTTTATAAAATTTGACTAACAGTAAGATTAAACAAACATCATGTTATGAAATACATATACATGACAACATCACATTAAATTTGCAAAGAAGCCATACTAGCAACTTTTTCTTCAAAATCAATCCTAAGTAAGTCTATGCATTTCTTCAGTTTCTTACAGACCTACTGGGAAGCATAACCTGGCACTCAAAACTTACAATTGGAGTACATCTATTTGAGACCCTGAGAATTTTAACAATTTGCAATAATGCCTACTGTGTTGCTCAGGTACCAGGTACCAACAATTAACTGTTAAATCTAAATCGTTTTTTTAAAATGGGGATAGACCTGATCAGTTTTTATTGGACAGCATCTTTCGTTCCTAGCTCGATAGTAATGAAGGGACGCAAGGATGTTTGGTAGCATGCTGTAATAATTCATTTGGTCATATTTCAATGGTTCCTTCATTATGTTTTCAGTATATGTGTGATACTCACCTGACAGAATACAAATTACCAGGCTGACTGCATAACAAGTAAGATGCCTACAATACACAAACTACAATTTAAACAAACCACATTTTTCTCAGATATAGCCATCTTATTTTCTTTTACAAGTACACTACAGACTGAATGTCTGCCGATTTCATTATGTTTCAATATTTTACAAAAATATTTTTTCAAATCAATGTGGAATTGAATCAGTTGTAACAATGTATTGAACAAAGGCCATTAACACATTGAATTCAAACTTTTATATTTTTTCAAAGCCCGAAATCTGGCACTTCTCAATTTTTTAATAGGATTATTTCTTTATGATTAAATAAACACTTAAGAATGATTACAGAAATCAGCCAGACCTCTTTGTACATTACCTATTATTACACACACTCAAGTAAATATCCTACTCTGCCTTTCCTTGTTGGATGGGAAATCTTTGATATTATTGAATAATGTGTATCAACTTTTTCCACAGAAATAAATACTTTGAATTTGTTTTCAAAGTTCAAAGTGACATAAAAATATTTATGATTTAGCTTTAACCCTTAACCTGCTGGAACCGAAAGGGATTAGCCTTTGCCACCAGTATAGAGCCAGGCCAGCCTGCACTTCCGTGCAGTCTGACCAGACTCTATACTGTTGGTAACTCTATTTTTGTATTTTGATATTGAAATCCCTTAAACTTTTAATGGACTGTTCCAAATTCAAAGCTGGGCAAATCCATTACAAAGTTTCAGCATGTTCAGGGTTAATCTATTTCAATATGTAGGAAAAAACAAAGTTGAGCTTTTGACTTGTTGTTTTTGGCATTGTTACTGATACTGTTGTCACAATAGGCGTCGTGTAGATGCCCTACTTGTCTGTGACACGTCTGTATAATTTAAGAAGAAAACAAACCTTGCAGCAGTCATGTTTGTTCAAACCTTGTTCATCCAACAGGTTTCAAGTGCTTGTTAAATGTAAAACATGTCATTGATATGCTCTATGTTTTTTCTGAGAGCAAGTCTAAGAGAAGGCCAAAATTATAATGGATTACTGGCGAGTACACAAACAATCCTTAGAACATGCTTTTTGGTATACAAGACATTTTCTCGACTTAAATATTATCCTTTAAATAACAATAGAGTTTACTCCCTTGTGCTGACAACATCAGGAATATAAAGCTTTTTTCAGCATTAGGCTGCAGAATTCCTGAAGAAAATTTAATTATAAGATCATAACAGAAATTCTTAATGTCATCTGTACAAACAGTTATACATAACAGACACATTTATTGCAAAACTTATTATTTATTCACACTTGGAACATAAAGTTGTTGGCAATAAACTCTGTTATAATAACCTTGCTAATTCTAATCTGATTCAGCCATGACAGTAATCCACTTTGTCTTTGACAGACATACAATACACCTTGTCAGAACAAAGTCTATGCAACAGAACTAATGTGGCCCAGGGTAGTATCAACAAAATCGGAAGCTTTACACTAGGATACGTACTTAAACATGAGCTAAAATTAACATTTTTTGAAGCTTTATTTACAGCAGTTTCTGAGATTGACTTTTAAGTAGATGACATTATACATGTACATCCTGTTTAGATCAATGAGTGGATTAGTGGTCCAGTGGTAACCAAAGGACTTGTAATGTAGTAGTGTGAGTTTAACCCTCTTCTCCTTCATGACCACTAGTAACTGTCTTCTGGATGGTACCAGGTTAGTATGGTTCCATACAATGAGACTGTAACAATACCAGGAGTGTCTCTGGAATGAGATGCTCTCTGTATCTCCAACCATCTCCCACAACCTTACATGACTAAAGTCTTCTGGCGGCATCAATCTAAATAGCCAACTAGTACCGAATGACAAATTAACTCAAACAGACAGAAAGACAGGATTAACAATCACATCAATCAAAATAGCCAACTAGTACCGAATGACAAATTAACTCAAACAGACAGAAAGACAGGATTAACAATCACATCAATCAAAATAGCCAACTAGTACCGATTGACAAATTAACTCAAACAGACAGAAAGACAGGATTAACAATCACATCAATCAAAATAGCCAACTAGTACCGAATGACAAATTAACTCAAACAGACAGAAGGACAGGATTAACAATCACATCAATCAAAATAGCCAACTAGTACCGATTGACAAATTAACTCAAACAGACAGAAAGACAGGATTAACAATCACATCAATCAAAATAGCCAACCAGTACCAAATGACAAATTAACTCAAACAGACAGAAAGACAGGATTAACAATCACATCAATCAAAATAGCCAACCAGTACCAAATGACAAATTAACTCAAACAGACAGAAAGACAGGATTAACAATCACATCAATCAAAATAGCCAACTAGTACCAAATGACAAATTAACTCAGACAGAAAGACAGGATTAACAATCAAAGTTTTGTCTGTCATTCACAAATGTTGCAAATGGCCAGAAAAGTACACATCCGGCAACAATTTCCTGCATTAGTGACTGAAGTATGTATAGACATATTTTTTATCAAGTGTTTCACTATTCTGACCTAACTGGGCACAAATCACAAAGCAGGTGACAAGGAAACCCAAATTATGGCCAATTTATTTATTAGTAAAACTACATCAAATTACATATAATTTCTTGAATTATCTGCAAAACAAAGACTCAACACTGCCTAAAATGAGTCCCTCATGACAGCTGGGCTATTACCACTACATTCCAAAAGATCCAAAACAGTCTTCATTAACATTATGTCAATTACTCACTATTTTATCTTTGTGGTAAAAGTTTTGTCATTTAAAACATTTCAGATATATATAATCAGTATTTAAATACATGAAACTGTTATCTGATACCCCTAAATACTCACTTGAAAGTGGAGAAAATTGTTTCTATACAATTTTCTTTACTGTTACATTTGAAATCAACAGAAAAAACAGAGGAATGATAGTATAATAAATAAAATAATCATTGTTAAGCATTTAAATAATGAGAACTTCAGCATTTCAATAATGAGAACTTCAGCATTTCAATAATGAGAACTTCAGCATTTCAATAATGAGAACTTCAATAATGAGAACTTTGGCTTTTCAATAATGAGAACTTCAATAATGAGAACTTCAGCTTTTCAATAATGAGAACTTCAGCTTTTCAATAATGAGAACTTCAGTATTTCAATAATGAGAACTTCAATAATGAGAACTTTGGCTTTTCAATAATGAGAACTTCAATAATGAGAACTTCAGCTTTTCAATAATGAGAACTTCAATAATGAGAACTTTGGCTTTTCAATAATGAGAACTTCAATAATGAGAACTTCAGCTTTTCAATAATGAGAACTTCAGCTTTTCAATAATGAGAACTTCAGCATTTCAATAATGAGAACTTCAATAATGAGAACTTCAGTATTTCAATAATGAGAACTTCAGCTTTTCAATAATGAGAACTTCAGCATTTCAATAATGAGAACTTCAATAATGAGAACTTCAGTATTTCAATAATGAGAACTTCAGCGTTTCAATAATGAGAACTTCAGCTTTTCAATAATGAGAACCTCAGCATTTCAATAATGAGAACTTCAATAATGAGAACTTCAGCATTTCAATAATGAGAACCTCAGCATTTCAATAATGAGAACTTCAATAATGAGGACTTCAATAATGAGAACTTCAAAAATGTAAACTTCAATAATGAGAACTTCAGCATTTCAATAATGAGAACTTCAATAATGAGAACTTCAGCATTTCAATAATGAGAACTTCAATAATGAGAACTTCAGCTTTTCAATAATGAGAACTTCAATAATGAGAACTTCATTAATGAGAACTTCAGCATTTCAATAATGAGAACTTCAGCATTTCAATAATGAGAACTTCGGCATTTCAATAATGAGAACTTCAATAATGAGAACTTCAGCATTTCAATAATGAGAACTTCAATAATGAGAACTTCAGCATTTCAATAATGAGAACTTCAATAATGAGAACTTCAGCTTTTCAATAATGAGAACTTCAATAATGAGAACTTCAGCATTTCAATAATGAGAACTTCAATAATGAGAACTTCAGCATTTCAATAATGAGAACTTCAATAATGAGAACTTCAGCTTTTCAATAATGAGAACTTCAATAATGAGAACTTCAGCATTTCAATAATGAGAACTTCAGCATTTCAATAATGAGAACTTCAGCATTTCAATAATGAGAACTTCAATAATGAGAACTTCAGCATTTCAATAAAGAGAACTTCAATAATGAGAACTTCAGCACTTCAATAAAGAGAACTTCAATAATGAGAACTTCAGCATTTCAATAATGAGAACTTCAGCATTTCAATAATGAGAACTTCAATAATGAGAACTTCAGCATTTCAATAATGAAAACTTCAGCATTTCAATAATGAGAACTTCAGCATTTCAATAATGAGAACTTCAATAATGAGAACTTCAGCATTTCAATAAAGAGAACTCCAATAATGAGAACTTCAGCTTTTCAAGAATGAGAACTTCAGCACTTCAATAAAAAGAACTTCAATAATGAGAACTTCAGCATTTCAATAATGAGAACTTCATCATTTCAATAATGAGAACTTCAATAATGAGAACTTCAGCATTTCAATAATGAGAACTTCAATAATGAGAACTTCAGCATTTCAATAAAGAGAACTTCAATAATGAGAACTTCAGCATTTCAATAAAGAGAACTTCAATAATGAGAACTTAAGCATTTCAATAAAGAAAACTTCAATAATGAGAACTTCAGCTTTTCAATAATGAGAACTTCAATAATGAGAACTTCAGCATTTCAATAATGACAACTTCAATAATGATAACTTCAGCATTTCAATAATGACAACTTCAATAATGAGAACTTCAATAATGAGAACTTCAGCATTTCAATAATGACAACTTCCGCATTTCAATAATGAGAACTTCAGCATTTCAATAATGACAACTTCCGCATTTCAATAATGAGAACTTCAGTACTTCAATAATGACAACTTCAATAATGAGAATTTCAATAATGAGAACTATAGCATTTCAATAATGAGAACTTAGCATTTCAATAAAGAGAACTTAGCATTTCAATAATTAGAACAAGTGTGAACCTTTTTTGTTACAGCATTCATCTTCAGTTTCCTTTCTTTTCAGTTAGAATGCCAGTCAGAATAGGTGTTACATTGTGCAAAGACATGACTGATGCAGCATGTGCCTCAACCAACCTGGTAGTGTGTAGTTATAAGCAATGCTGTACACTAAATTTCTTGTTTCAATGAATGGTTCTTAAAAGGCAGCTAAAGAGTAATTCAAATTATTAGAACAAGACATTGTTCACTACACATCATTTCCATCATTTTAGGGAAGACAAATAATTACAAATAAACATGATACTGTAAATGCACAAAAAAAAAGAATGTCACTGGACCCATATTATAAACCTACTTACCTTTCTGAACCTGCCAGCAGGACATGATCTTGTCCTATATAGGCGCTGCAAGCTGCGTTTTCTAACCGGCATTATGTTCATACCCTTCATGGAAACACACTTAATCCACTAACCTCTTGCACAATATACATTATACTCCATTAAATACACTGAATATGTGACATCACTTCACACATCCTCAGCTGTTTTAAAACAACTAGGTCAAAAATTAGACAACTGTCAATAGCCAATTATTAAACAATTAAATATGGTGACAAATTCCTGATGACAATAACACCCATATATGAAATACAAAATGAACAGCAACACAATTGTCAGTCTAACAAAACACATCCATCATTTTAACTATAACTAGTATAATATTCTACATTCTGTACTCTGATATCAGAGTCGTATCTAAAGTCCCGATAATATCATACTGTTTAATCCAGGTAATAAAGTTAACTGTACATACATCACAAAACTTCCCGATATTGTTCACTTTTACTTTTTATACCAGATATATCATTTCTGAAGATATATCTAACCTTTGCATCCAGATACATTTATTCTTTCAGTTATATTTATCACAAGTTTTGTCACTATAGTTTATTAAAAATAATGAAGTTGTCAAGAACCCCTCCAATTAGAATGAACAATAAATGAAGTGTATTTAAACACATGATAAAGTCCACTTGTATTGAATTATGACACTAACGTATCATGTACCTGATAGAGGATTTTAAGTCAGAGTGACGGCTAAATCGGAAGATTAAATACCTATCATTTACGACTGTGACTGTAACAAAATCCTTTAGATAAGACACTTCCATTGTGAAATATACCTTTGAATAATTTTCTACATTTATTTTCATGCATAAATGTGCCAGGTATTTGACCCCTAGGGTCTGTCTACCTGTGTTGTGAAACAATTGTATAAAATTCCTGATTAGGTTCCAATTTTACCAGGTGTAGAGATTATGCATATTATGCACCATTATCTTAAATACACTTGTATACTTTAAAATTAATGTAATCTTAAGTTTATTTACACTGCGTTAAACAGTCTTAATTAAGTATGGTACTTGTAATGCACACCATAGCTTTTAAAGCTGAAATTTAATGTGGTTAATTTAACTGTGAGCCCTCAGTCATTTCCCCTGCATTGCTAGTTGTATTTACACTGCTATAAACAATCATAAAAAGGCTAAAGTTGGCCTATAATTCTGTCAATTTCTTTCAAAGAATCTCTTAATGAACCCTCATTTCACTCAGATGACCTCCTCGGCTAAAAGATCCAGACACCTTTGTACCAAATCTGATCTCGAAAGACACCATTCAATGAACTTTAATAGGATTAAAAACATATAAAAGTAAAATAATTTGTAGAGAGACCGCTTCTATCAATCTGAAATTCAAATCGATTTTTGTCAAGCACAAAATGTGGACTAAGCAATAAATGTTGTCATTTTATGTCCATAATGGTTTGTTATATTGCAAAAGTTGTATCAGATTAAACTTTCCCTTCAATAAATAAATGAGCCGATACAGCAATTACGAGAGAGATTTTATGGTGTGTTATGTCTACACGGGTCTTAGCAAATTAACATACCAATATAATGTTGCCACTGCACTATTACAGATCAGTTTTCATGAATTTGAAAGTACAAACTGCATTTTTTTTTGTCCAAGAGGATAGCAGAATAACCAAACAGAACTATACACAGGCAAAATGTCATAAAACCAGGTGTATGGTATCATATAAGTTAAACTGTTTTGACAGAAAGATGGCAATCAGTGTTGCCAAATCAATTGGCCATACTGTATGTCCCGAGGCAAGCAAAGATAATCTAAATTTGCAAACTATAAAATGATTTAAACAAACAGCAAACCACTTCATTGACAAGAGATTCAAAGTCAGATGTCCAGAACTTGTAGCAGATGTCTTACACAGCTATCTTAATTCTTTTTTCAAACGTGACCTCCAAACAAAATTTATCATCACCAACCTTAAAGAAGCCCCTAACCCCATGTCTCATGTCCAAAAAAAAAACAATTGTACTTAAGCAACTTTGAATTAAAATGGAAAAGGCAAGTTTACAAAATCCTTACAAAAATGAACAATTTAAACAATCACTTGTTCACTTTATGACAGTTACAAAGTGTCAACTTTATGGCTTCATTGCAAAATAGCTGCCAACTACTCTGTTGTAAATAATTGTTAAGTGGCAATTTTTCTGTCATTATAACAGTTGTATATCAAGTAACATGTACCCAGCTGCAAATACTCCAGTGGCTAGTTCTTTTATGATTTTAATCAATCACTTTAAAAATAATGATACTAGAAACATCATAATTTTTTATATCTATGAACACCAATGATGCAAACTGAACTCTACATTAATTCCTAGTTTTGTGTTCGTGGTTGAGGAAGTTTCCCTTCCAGAAACATTACAAACCCAGTTTTGCTTGATGTAGGAAGGTTTTGTTCCCTTGATGAGAAAAGTTTAATTTAAATGAATAATTTTCAGGGAAGTAAAAAGTGTGCTGTTGAGAGGAATCTTTAACTTTTGGCCTTGTTGCTGGACAGGTTATAATGCAATAAGGTAATCAAACAATGTATTATGTATTATGTCAATACAAAATTAATTTTCATTATATTATCTGACAAAATATATTTGAAGTTTATACTTAATCTTTGACTTTTAACATTTTTAAACACACCTGTGCAAAATTTCTACAGGCATTTCTTTTCAGGACTGTAATAAATATATCTATAGTATTTACAGACATACATTCATACTAGATAAATTGCTATATATGGATGACATAAAGTATTATAAAATAAACATGTATATGAATATATTATAATATTTCCTTCCAAATACAACTAAAGTAACAGGATTTAAAAGTCACTTGTGTGTATGATGTTAAAAATTAGAGGGGCAAGTTATCACACAGGTCAGACACCAGCATGACATAGTTTAAGGTCCAGCCAACTCCTGATAAAACATTGTGTAAGTTTATCCCTCATAAACTACTTAAACATCACTTGACACAGAATAGTATGGGGTTTTGTGACAAAATATCCTGACTGCTGGACTGACTGTTAAACATAAATCTTACAACTGAATCTAAAAGACTATAATTATCATAAAAAATCTTACGGAAAAAGCGCGAACACAGCTTACTTAGTGATAATGTCAAGAAGCCTGTCAAATTTCAGGTCCACAGCATTCAACTGCTTTGGACATTTCAGCAGATTTTAGAAGAAAATTCCATCACAATATCCATGTTGGCCCAGAATCATTTTTTTTAACACAGGGTAAAATGCTGAGTTGGACCAAAATGTTTACTATGAAATTCTGACATGGATTGTAGTGCTAAATCCATTCATAGATTTTTCAATACTGTACAATCTGATCACCCAATATCATACCCAAAATGTCCATCTGTCTCTACCAACACCATTTATGTGTAACTTCAAAGGCCATGGTGCCTACTGAACACATCATATACATTTAAAGATTCTAAATTTGCTAAGTTACCATTCCAAGCTCTGTCATTTCCACAGGTAAAAGCAGTCACACAGCATGAACCTTCAGTACTAACACTTCAACATTCTAGTGCTGGAAAATAAATTTAGCATATTTTTCTACAGAATCTTTAAATAATATATATATTTCATTATTTTTACTGTATTAATTTGGTAGTCTGGCTTGAGACCTTCAATTTTTAGACACTATTTTATTATAGCACAGATCAAACTCAGCAAGAAAAGAACTTTCTCTTAGGTCTAAAACTAGACAGTGAAGACAATATGCTATGGTTGATACTAACATTTCAAATAGTTTCTGTCCTGTACTTAGAGGCTTAAAAAAAGTCTGGACATAAAAGGAACTGAAATAACCAGAACACACACAAAAAGGGCACATGGACAGTATCGTTTGGATATTTGGCTTCAAACAGACTTTGATTAACCATCTCAAAATTAATGTCTGAAAATTTCAGCTTCCTACATAAAGCCAATACAAAATAACAATGTGTTGAAGAGAAAATGTCATGCAAAATTGATAATCCTGAAAATGACAACATATACCCAAATATGATGTCAAAATTATCTACATTCATGGTGGCACTACACAAATATGGTTGAGATGCTTTATTAAAATTTCATTTAATGTATTGTAAAATTCTATAGTATTTCAGTATAGTCTTTTACTATAATATATGTATATGTTACCAGAACTTTAATCCAGGTAATGTCTCCATTATGTGAGAAAGAACTGCCCTCCATACAATTCCCATAGTAAAAGCTTTAAGGGAAATATGATATAAAAGTCAATTCTATGAAGGGCAATATTCTGGCAAACAAATTTTTTACTTTAACTTTGCATTTGAAAAGGGCAGAAAGTATGCCATTTTTTTACTAATTTTTAATTCACTGTATTTCAGTCCTATAAAAGATTTGGTGTGCTCATTTTCCTGTGTTGTCAGTCAAATATACTACATGGGATAATCAAGGAAGAAATGTTTCACCTGTCGAGACAAAAGAACACAGCAGAAGTATCAACTTGGTTGTCTAAATGAATTAGTAACATCCTGCTGCATGTGCTATTAGTCATAATTAGTTAAAATTATCATGTATTTGCATATTATTTAAATGTGTATTAAAATGGGTTAAAATATGTATATGAAATTCATTACTCAGTAACCAAGATGCTTAAAGTTTCACTATTTACATACCACTGACCTGCAAACATTATAAAATCTGCTTCCTGCTCTGAAATTTCACCTTCTACCATTCATGTGTCTACTGCATAACTTACAGATACGCTGAAGTACATGTTGAACATAATGCTGTTTACTGCCAATTCTTAAATACAAGACATGAGATCATAACTGTTCCCTGCAATGAAAGAAGCCTGGTCTAATCATATGCATATAAAACAATTGCTTGAACAGGGCAATGTGAACTGTATTAGAAACAGAAACTGGTAAAGGGACGTAACCCTTTACTGAATAAAATTTTATCAAAATTACATTTAACTGTAAATTTCCATTATGTCTTTTCATAATAATCCCAAGTAAGGACTAAAGGTTATTTGAAAAGACAATTAAGATGGAAAACAATCAAGTTGTTTAATTCTCAATTACTGCTACACAAGGAGAAATACATTAATATTTATTCCAGCACACATCAAATTCTCACACCGAAGGTTTCAAACCCGTATCATCTGATCAATGTGAGGTTAAGTAGTGGTTACAAACTAGCCACCTAAATTGAACTATCTTAATTAATGACGTTCTGATCTAAATTAGTAGTATTTTTTACAACATGAACATTTTCTTTAACGTGTCTGTTTTCTCTCTCTCATTAGCAGATTTCTTCTGAACAGCTCTCACTGCCCTTGTCTTTAGCCATCAGTTGTATACAGTCTCTTATTCTCTAGCTACAAGATTTGGTCACAAATTAGAGCTGGCTGGATTATCTGAAAATGAGAAATGGTAAACAATTGCTTAATTGTATGAAAAGATATTGAAAAAGACAAATCTCCATTTGTTTTATGATCAATTGATAAGAAGTCATTTTTGTGTGTTAAGCTTTATATACTGACTGGACAAATAAGTCAAACTTGCGTGTTCACATCCTGTCCTGTATGTTAGTCAAGGAATCATTTGAAAATATTTACAGACTGACTTTCCAAAATAACATTAAGCACACATCTTGCTGTTTGCAATTTAAGTCTCCCCAGATTCATTCATTTCCAGGGATAGCGCGAACGCAGTCCCCACACAAATAAATTGCGTACCCGAGTAACCCACATTTGGGGCTATCGCAGGCGTCAGCCCAACCGAAGTGCAATGGGAGGGCCTCTTCCTGGGGAAACCGCCTTGCTGATCACGGTGTTCCCTGTACCAGGTAAGTATGATTACGCAATGTTTTTCAAGATATTTATTAATAATCCAGATGACTAAATTTACAGAAGTATAATAGCATACACTGAGCTCAGAATATTATCGTGTATAGTAATAAAGTCTGTGTACATTGGTTTTGTTTTTTAATCCACATGGAAACATTTTTCTTTTTTATCTGTACATTAAGTTAAACCTCAAAACACCATAAACTCTGGTATTGTTGTTTTTCAGAGTAAGAAATAAAGTGTTTTTTTTTTCTGATCTAAAACTTCACGCTATCTAAAAATAACCTTAGTTTAGTGATGGAAGGAAACTCTCAATGTACTAGATTTACACAGTTACCTCCTTTGACGTTACAATAACAAAAGGATTTATGTTAGACAAGTTTAAGAATATATAAATTGATGTGTAGAGAATTCATGTTCATTTACGTTTTTATCTTAGAAGATCAAATTCTGTATAAAACGATAATTTTACATTGTTCTGGTTTTATTAAATACCTTTTACAATTTAAATTGAAATGTTTTTCATTGTCTGTACACAAGTGTAAATGCTTCATTTCCCAAACTGAGAGGTATGAATTTCTGCACTGTGTAGTTTACTAAAAATTCATGAGAGACAAATACGAAAAAAATAGATAATATTTTTTTTCAAAGATTTACACATTCATATCTGTTTCTTAATGGTTATTAGCTAAATCCTCAAAGAACTTTTGAAATAAATCTTGGAAATAAAATAGATGAATACATCTATTAAATAATAGTTTAACAAGTAATCTCTAAAAAAAAGTCTATAAAAAAAATTGTTGAAACTGTTCTCCACAGAGATATGAACTTATTCAACCAGTCCGTAGATCCGAAAAGCAGTCGTAAATGCTGACTTTGAATAACAAAGCTTAACTTGCCCCTGTGGGACATTAGAGGGCATTTACAATAGAACATCTGAATGAATTTTATTTCCAGGGATAGCGCGAACGCAGTCCCCACACAATTAAATTGCGTACCCGAGTAACCCACATTTGGGGCTATCGCAGGCGTCAGCCCAACCGAAGTGCAATGGAAGGGCCTCTTCCTGGGGAAACCGCCTTGATGATCACGGTATTCCCTGTACCAGGTAAGTATGATTAAATAACGTTTTTCAAGCTATTTATTCAAGATTCTTTTTACAATATTACAGGTCAATTTTCGATTTGCAATTGTATATTCTTCATCTTCATTCATGAACATTAATTTTGTTGTTAGACAATGAATCAAAGCTGTATATTCACAAAAGACAACACATTAGCTTCTTTAAAAGTATGTAGCAATTAATTGAATAGATTATTGCACATTTCTAAATAAACAAGGAAAAACTTTTTTTCTCATTTCATTACAGCTCAGCATGCTGAGCCCAGAAGCAAATATCTAAAAATAACCTTCCTGACCAAGGGAAGCAACTTACTTTAAGATTGTCTTCAGTATATATAGAATCGTATGAAAATGTTCAAACTGAAAAGAATACAGATGTTTTGTTTTGATTTTGTGTGCGCAAAGTTCATCTCATATTATATTAACACTACATTGTTTAGATGAACGAAGACATACACGAGGATTTATAAATATCTATACAATTAAAAAATTCCTCCTAAAATTTAGTTTCAGTTTTGAGCAGACTCTTTGTGAACCCATTTAGAAAACTCTATCAAAAAATAATTATCGATGTATAGAGAATTCATGTTCATTTATGTTTTTATCTTAGAAGTGTATATTACGATAATTTACAGTGTTCTGGTTTTATTACAAACGTTTCAAACACGTTTTAATAGATTTTACATTTTTTTAAAAATGTTTTTCATTGTCTACTGGTACACAATTGTAAATGTTTCATTTCCCAAACTTAGCGGTATGAATTTCTGCACTTTGTAGTTAACTACAAATCAATGAAAGATAAAAGATTTTCACATTCATGACTATTTCTTGATGGCTATTAGCTAATTCCTCAAATAACTTTTGAAATAAATCTTAGAAATAAAACAGATGAATAAATTTATTAAATAATAGTTTAACAAGTAATCTCTAAAATTTTTTGTTGAAACAGTTCTCCACAGAGAAATGAACTTATTCAACCAGTCCGTAGATCCGAAAAGCAGTCGTAAACGCAGGCTTTGAATAACAGTGCTAAAACTGCCCCTGTAAGGAAAGGTAGATTTCACTCCTTCAATAGACATTGGAGGCCATTTTCAATAGGAGTTCTTTATGATATTTTGTTCCAGGGATAGCGCGAACGCAGTCCCCACACAAATAAATTGCGTACCCGAGTAACCCACATTTGGGGCTATCGCAGGCGTCAGCCCAACCGAAGTGCAATGGAAGGGCCTCTTCCTGGGGAAACCGCCTTGCTGATCACGGTATTCCCTGTACCAGGTAAGTATGATTAATTAACGTTTTTCAAGCTATTTATTCAAGATTCCTTTTACAATATTACAGGTCAATTTTTGATTTGCAATTGTATGTTCTTCATCTTCATTCATGAACATTAATTTTGT
The DNA here is from genome assembly GCA_012932295.1 of Cyclina sinensis. Lineage (NCBI taxonomy): Eukaryota > Metazoa > Mollusca > Bivalvia > Venerida > Veneridae > Cyclina > Cyclina sinensis. The sequence goes on from JAAONU010000011.1 coordinate 4,383,763, forward strand.
TTTTAGACACTGAATCCAAGCTGTATATTCACAAAAGAAAACACATTAGTTTCTTTAAAAGTATGTAGCAATTAATTGATTAGATCATTGCACATTTCTAAATAAACAAGGAAAAACTTTTTTACTCGTTTCATTACAGCTTATCATGCTAAGCCCAGAAACCAATATCTAAAAATAGCCTTCCTGACCAAGGGAAGCAACTTACATTTCTTATGAAAAAGAATACAGATGTTTTGTTTTGATTTTGTGTGCGCAAAGTTCATCTCATATTATATTAACACGACATTGTTCGAAGTCATGCAAGAGGATCTATAAATATCTATACAATTAAAAAATTATCACCCTACAATTTAGTTTCAGTTTTGAGCAGACTCTTTGTGATCCAATTTAGCAAACTCCATCAAAAAATAAAAGTGATCTGTAGATAATTCATGTTCATTTATATTTTTGTTGAAGAAGATCAAATTACGTATATTATGGTAATTTACATTGTTCTGGTTTTATTAAAGACGTTTCAAACATGTTTTTATGACTTCTGCAATTTTATTGAAATATTTTTCATTCTCTATATACACAACTGTAAATGCTTCATTTCCCAAACTGAGAGGTATACATTTCTGCACTGTGTAGTTTACTACAAATTCATGAAATATAAATACAAAAAAAAAGATATTATATTTTTTTCAAAGATTTTCACATTCATGATTACATGTATTTCTTGATGTTTTATTACCTAAATCTTCAAATAACTTTTAAAATAAATCCTAGAGAAAAAAAAAGATAAAATTTATTAGATTAAACTAGCAATCTCTAAAAGTTTTTTGTTCAAACTGTTCTTCACAGTGATATGAACTTATCCAACCAGTCCGTAGATCCGAAATCAGTCGTAAATGCAGGCTTTGAATAACAGTGCTAAACTTGCCCCTGTGAGTCAAAGGAGAATTGCACAGCTTCCACCAACAAGGGACAGCATTTTCACATCGACTACGTTATGGATTTTACTTCCAGGGATAGCGCGAACGCAGTCCCCACACAAATAAATTGCGTACCCGAGTAACCCACATTTGGGGCTATCGCAGGCGTCAGCCCAACCGAAGTGCAATGGAAGGGCCTCTTCCTGGGGAAACCGCCTTGCTGATCACGGTATTCCCTGTACCAGGTAAGTATGATTACACAATGTTTTTCAAGCTATTTATTCAAGATTCCTTTTGCAATATTACAAGTAGTACAACTGAATACATAAACCTTAATGCATGTTCATGTATAGTAATCATACTGTTTTAGAATATGAAAAAATCTAACCCTCAATTCACTGAAGCATTTTTAACATCAGAAAAATAGAAACAAAAGATATATAAAGATTGTTATAATTGTTAAACAGGTAATCAAATTTATTTTAAATACTGTAGTTTTACAAATAATATTCTAAAAATATCCATTTTTTCCAAGGGAAACAACTTGGTGAATATCAGCCTGCGTTAAAAGTTGATATGTATTCATTTGCACAAGTAAGCTGAAACGTGCCTGTATTAGGCAATAGTGTAGAATACAAATATAAGATGAAAATGGTAAGCTATATGTGGCAAGATTTTAAAGCAGCAAATATCAAATAATGTTCTTCTACGGTTGTTATAGAGCTAAAGTGAACTGCAGTCTGCAAAACTGTTCAATTTTTGCCTGACATCAACTAACCAAGACTAAATCTCAACAAGATTCCAAAAAGAGTTGTACCTTAACTGAACAATACTGTTTTCTTGCCATTAATTGCACACATTACAAAGAAAATTTCAGTAGAAACGAATGGAAGTTACTCTGAAATTGTTTGCAAAATGGGTAATGCCAGCTCGTTTTAAGAATCTCAATCATAATCTTACAATAGAAGCAATCTCAATGCAGAAAAATGAAATACGATTAATAAATTGTTTGTCTGCAGTCGCAGTCTCGAGGATCGAATGTAAAATAGGTTACTGTATGATGTATCAGATGATGATGTTGAAAATGAACTTGATTGAATCTTTTTAAAGAATATGTTCTATCATGAGTCCAGCAAATTTGTAACGACACACGATTTAAGAAATAATGTTTAAATTAAACCTATTTGTTTGGCATCGATTCAGAATCAGGTACTTACAACTTACTTTAAAACCGATAGATAACTGCTTCCTATGTGCCAAAACTTTTATAGCACAGATTTTCCAACCAAGATAGTATAATAATATTTTATTGAATAAACTCACATAATTTAACAACAAATCTTTCATCAAAAGGTTGTATTCATAAATAGATGATATTAATGCGAGTAAACTCATTATATATCGGACTTAAAGGCGTTTAATGTTGAAGTGTACTTGAATCCTATCAACAAACATATTGTCCGTCATGTATATCAATTCCGTTTGATGCCTAAATTTTGTTTAACATCGAAAGCTCGAAGACAAAAAACATCACAGAAATGCGTAAAATTGCTTGCTGAATACACGGTACGCTGCAAACTGCGCTAAACAATTGCGATTAGGCCGGATTCGCGGAATGAAACCTGCTTCCCTGTGAAAAGGACCGCTCTAAAATTTTGTCGCCGGGAACAATTTATAGGGTTATCTCGCAAACTAAGCAATTCTGTGGGGCAAGAATAATACCAACTTACGCGGATTTTTAGTCCGTATATGATAGCCTATGTCTCCAGAAGTAGAAAGCAACATGTTACAAACCATTGTTGAAAAACCTGATCTTACTGAGGACTTTTGGCCGCCATTAACCGTGCATCGAACCTCAATTAAGTCACGTGATTCCAAATCGTGTGATTAATGAGTTAATCGAGGAATCACGGTGAAAGTGCGAAGACTCCTTTATTTCCGTTTTTTCTGGGTTTTACATTTGCCCGAAGACTCAGGCAATCGATTGACCTTTTTCAAAATTAATTAACAGAAACTTGACAAGAAACAGATCTAGAGTTTCTAATAATCATACTGATTACTTTCGTTGTAACAATAAAATTTTGTATCAGTTTGTAGGATAATATGGTAGATATATATGTATAAAGAACAAAACTCTGTTTTAAGCACCTTTATATAAACATCAGGTACTTGCATTTTGTTAGATTTTATCATCAAAGACTTAAAATACCACAGAAAAGAAAGTCCTTTATGAGCTTATGGAATACACCATTAAAACTAACGGTTAACATTTCTCCAGATACTAAAATATAAACTAGTGGAGATCATTGTTATATTATATTAAATGATCATTTTCACATATAAGAAAATTTTGAAAGGATCGTGGAAATTCTGATTTAAGTAAACCTAAAAACATATATAAACATATAACTCGTAAACATATATACGAACAAATGTTAAACATTCCTTAAAACCTAGAACCCTTCCTTCTTTGCATACAAAGTTCTTCATTCCTGGTCCAATTTTGATGAGAAATGTATCAGGATTTTGCGATATATTTTCTGTCTGTCACGAGATTTTGTAAGATTTGCACAGGTAACCAGTCTTTGGCATTTAGGTCTTTGTTTTAACATCTACAATAAAATAGTTTTTCTCAGGTTCTCAATTAAGGCCCTGTTTTTCTGCAATCTGCATGTGAGTAAAATTTGACTCTATTAGAATGACCCATCGAGAAATGAATCAAACAAACCTTACCGACGATGTAAACTTCCGGTTTTTGTGATGATGGTTTGACAGTTAATAATAATTTAAAATGTATGCGTATACCTCAGGAGGTGACGATACTGAAGCATATCAGCGTGCAGTTCGAGGTTATTATCAATGTTATCGAATATTTGCATGTTATGGCCCATTTAAACTCAGTTTTACTGAAAAGACAGCCATACACTGACGTGCAGAAGCTTGTTTCCTCATTCACCTCAGTATTATTCTCTTATGTATTTCGAAGATTTTTTATGAACTAATTGAAGATACTTCAAATTCCTTTTGTAACTACATTATTTATTATGTATATTAATTAATAATACCATATATTTCAGTGAAATAGAGTTATGTATTATAGTAGATCTAGTCTCCATATTTCGACTGCAAGACCGACCGATTTACAAACTGATATTACATAGATGTCGGCCTTTACGTCTCAATCAGTTAGATTCAAAACTGTGTCGGAAATCTAGGTTTAAAAATATAGCCGATTGAGAGACTGCTGTCAGGTAGAGTTTTAACGGTGTCCAACAAAAACATGTTGACATGTGTAGAGTTTATAAGTTTAATTCATAAAAAACATAAAATTTTCTTATCTATTTATTTTCTCTTATATTGATTCAGTTTGGAATAAGCTTTACAGGTATGTATTTTTTTCAAGAAATATTGAGTGTAAATATATATTTGAAGCCGTCAAAGTTAGCGACGAGATTCTGGTCGCTGGCATATACACATAGAAGAAAAACTTTCCGCATTGTTTTGAATCGTAAGTGGGTTGTGCGCGAAGGCGACTATCGTCTATATAATAAAAAGCCCTGGCACACAATTTGTTGGGCTAGTATTATAGTAACATTGCCAATGACCTGGGTTTCTGACACCCATGTACTTATCCTCGAGTGACCAGTTTCGATGCAGTTAAGATATAATTTGCTGACAGCCAAATACAACATATCAGATGGGTTAAAACATAAACATTTTTAATAAAGTAATATCTTAGACCAATGCAGGTACACCATTAAAACTAAAAGGGTTTTTATTTTTAAGGAAACAGCATTTATCATAGGTTATATGGCTGCAGCCATGCTTTTTGACAGTGACCTAAAATGACTCCCCTGATTTGCTGCATCGATACAGCTTTTTCTATCACTCTATTGCACTGAATACACTGTGAAATTTGTACTTACAGTGTCCACCAATGCCAGCAGCAGCCAGGATGTACAATGTAACAACACATAAATATGGTTTTTCACTTTATCTATTCAGTTTTAAAAACTTGTATGTAACACTTTGGCAGTGGTTTTAATGGGAGCTCCTGTCAGCAAGACCTTCTCTAGAGCCTTTACCATAGTAGATGTAGCAGTGTAGCATCTGTTCATAGTTTCTTTATGGAACCTGAAATAGATAAGAAATACTGAAACTTAGGCATCACTTATGTTATCTTAAAATTGTTAACATTCAATTAACATTCAGTTAAATTTCAATTTATAAAAGATTGTTGACAAAATGTCTATAATGCGTACACATTACACAAAACTTAATTAAACCCTATAAATAAATGGCTGATCACAAGACTGTCACATGACCTATGAATGGTAACAGCGAGCATGGCAGACAGCAGCTTACAATTTTCACATGCTCATTTTAGCAAAGAAAATGACACATGAAGTTTTATTTTTTTTTTGCATTAGAAAAAACATATGAAAATGTATCATATGAGATCAAATTCATAAACTCTTACCTTTGCATCTCTTATTTTCCACACGATTAATGTGATCGATAGGGAAGTGAGTTTACTACGATATAGTGAATTATGACATCAGCGGAAGTCGCTTATATCAGAAACAGAAAGAAAACAAAAATGGCCTCAAAATAGGTCAGCATCAAAATAGGACAGCCAACGATACCATAGATAACATTGTTTTATTAGCAAATAATAATTACTCTAACCATGTTGCTAAAGAGTTAACCCCACAACAATGCTGTCGGAAGTGCCTTATCTATCCAGTGTCCACTATACTCCTCCCCTCTTTAGGATGGAGCTGGTCATCTTCTGCACAGTTTCCTGCAGGACCTGTTTGCACTGTGACTGTGCAACCGGACTTAATCCTTGCACTTTCAGTGCACACAGGCACTAACCAAGTTAAAGAGCCAGCGATGATTCATGGAATTACTACTAGCATCATTATAGTAACTTCGCAGGTGACATTGGTTTCAAGTACTAACCATAGATACCATTGCTTAACTAGCGAACATTCCAGACACTCCAACCATGTCGCTTAAGAGCTAGCCCAATAGCTTGGCTGCTGGAAGTGCCTTATCTTTCAAGTGTGCACTACAGTATGTTATACAGGTCAATTAGTTGAATATGAGGGATGCAATTTCAATCCTGCAGTTATAACCTGACTGGAACTTATGACCACAGGACATCAGTAGTGCTGAATCAAATTCTGTAGGAGCCGGCCCAGCTAGCTCAATCGGTATAGCATTGGATTTGCGATCCCAGTTCGAACCCCAGCAAAATTTTTCTGTGATAATTGATCTCAGACAATGTGTCTATAGGTCCTTTGTCCCTCACCTCTGAAGCAAGTAGTCAGTCACTTGTGGAGAAATTAGTTAGTAAACTGGTTGGATACACAAGAACACTTGTTAGGTGGACTGACCACTGGGATATGACCACAGCTGTTAAAACTGGCATTAAACCCCAATAAACCAAACCAAATTCTATAAGATAAATATTTTTTTATTTTTTTTTTTTGTATGAAGACAATCCTATGGTTTTTACATCTATACACCGTATTGACAGATTTTATCACGTGACCCAAAACAGGTAAACAGAGAGTTTCCCAGCCAGTATGTATATAACACTTGTATACATCTAGATTAACAATATTATGAACTTAGATCAACATTGTCCAGAAATTACGGAGTTTTACTGATGTGTTCCTAATTGTAAAGCTTCAGGCTTTGATGAAAATGTGTGTTTGCATAAATCTCCCAGTGATGAAAAACATGAAATGATTATGTGATTTTTTTTAATGCAGTCCCCCGTTCTTTATTTCAAGGCAGAAGTCTGTATTTCTAGCTGCTTCTGGAGGTGTAGCATTTCTATATTTATATGGGCACCTATTAATTTCCAACAGTTCAAAGTGGTTATATGATGACCTGTCTAAAAGTTTGCTGTCTGGGGAAGCTCCAAGATATGGACAGTCTGGATTTATTGAAAGCTCTGTACGAAATACTTACACATCATGATGACATTTGTTCATCATCTTTTCAGTGTACAATTTTCATGCAGTATCCTCCTTGTCTCTTCTATGTGAAATTGATGCAACATTTCTTAAGTTTTTGGAATTAAATATTTTTTTTTAGAAATGCTTCTTTTCGTTGACTGATTACTCTAAGTCTAATTTTACGCATCTCATACAATAGTTTAACTAGAGATTGGTTAATCGATTTCAGTCTCCTCAGCCTAAGATTTACTTAAGTCCAATGACTGCAAGAATTTTTTGCTTTTTTTCATTAAGGTGAGTTATGTCAATGTTTAGATTTGACTGTGTTATTGGTATATCAGAGAAATGTAAGTTATTTTTCAAAACAATGTGAACTTTGCTAGGAATATAGGCTGAAAACTCCAGTTTTGAGCATTGATAATCTTGTAATTGATTGCTGAGTGGGGAACCAAATAAGGTGTCATTTGACTTTGTTGAGTGGTCTTCCATGAAATAGACTATGTGAATGTTCCTGTTTCTTGTACTAATACTTGTATATACTTGTATAGAAGCTATCTCCTCTTTTGATGGTGTAAGCGTCAATTTACTTTTTTGGCAAATTCGTCATATAAGGAACATTTCACAGGTTCTTGTTAACGTAACTGTCTGCCCGTGGTAGCCTTGGCATAGGTGAGTTTCATCACTGGTTCTGGTTCAATTTTGTACCCAGGCAGCTTGTGCCAGGCTTGTCCCACTTCTGTGCATGACATATCTGCAGGAATCTCTGTCTTTTTCTTTGCTAACCTTATGATTTACCTTGTACAGCAGTGCTATATGGTTGCAGACTCCTCCAGTTCTGAAAATTATAAATAAAAAATCAACTGACTATTGTCTCATTTACTATCATTCTGCATGACGTTTTTCATGTAATATCTTTATATACCTGTTCTTTTTTTTATTTTTTTATTTTTATTTTTTTTTTGGGGGGGTGGGCGTGTTTGTTTGTTTTTAAATACAGATTAAAAAAATGTATATAGTACATTAGTACATATACAAAAATACACATTATGCTTTTAAATGAATCACTTAGATAGAAACACAAAATTTTACTTACCCTGTAATACAACTGCATCGTCCATCAAGCAGTTTTGATTCCTTTGCGCAAATCTTTGCGGACAATATATGTGGCGATTCTGCCTTCCTTTTTTATCAGTTTGACAGACAAATGCACCATGTATTTAACTTTCTGTAAAAAAATATATCCCTTTTCAAAAGCCCTGGTTTTTCCTCTTTCTTTTATATAACCAGCAATTTCTTTGTATTACAGACAACATAGGAATTTGACTTATTTTTTTACTCCAATTCATAGAACTACTAGTGGCCATTTTAAATTATTTGATACAAATGATATTCAAATGCAGTTATAATCTGGGATTGTACATTCTTGGTGCTAATGAGAGTATAATTGTTTATTTATTAGCCGTGATAAGCAGTTGATTAATTGTGCTTATTATCTTGGGCATAGTTGTAAACTGCATTCTCTGTAGTGAAGACAGAGGAGTGTTTACCTATTTGAGGTCACGTGATAGGTCTGTCGATATTCATTAGATGTCTGGCAGAATTTCAATTCTGATTTATTGTTTAACAGATAGAGCAAATGCCAGCTTACATGAGTTAGATGATGTTCTTACTCATAGTCCTAATGCCACGCTGAATACAAGTTCACGAGCCAAAGAACAGCTCAGTGCTGCTGTCCACCCACGAAATCTACGCTGGTATGAGTCTGAGGCTAGGCCACAGAAATACAAAGATGCTGCAAGCCACCTACAAAACTTACTGAAGGATGAAGTTCAGGTAACTTGTAAACATTTGTCTCGTTTTATAAATTGTTGAGTGTAATAAACCTCAAAAAATCCAGTACATGTGATTGGTCTTTTTATACAATAGCTTGAAAGTAGTGCCTGTCTCAGTATTACTGCAGATTGCAATTTTCAACAGTGATTACTGAATGTTCAAGGAAATGAGAGGAATAAGCTTGTTTATGTATATTCTGCCACCTTGTTCAAGTTGATGTCAGTCATTAAGCTTAATGTTTGCGTTTGCAAAGAAAGGCATGATGTATGAGTATTTAACAGTCATAATACGTGTACCTGTCAGTCACTAGACAGTCCACCAATTTCAAAAAGGTACCTACCGACTTTTGGAAAATCAGATGTACTGAAGTAAAATTGATGTCTGGTCTCATGTTAGGAGTCAGATCTTGTCTGTTACATGGCATACAGAAACTGACTGATTTTAAGCCTCTGTTGAAAACATTTGTCTATGTTTTAACTGTTATTTTCAGTCTCCATTCCAGTCCCCTCCAAGGTATGCACCACCTCCAAACATCCCTCGAGGCCCTCTACCCTCACCAGAGGAAACTGCATCCCTGCTCCAACAACAGGCAGCTTATGTTAACCAGATTGAAGCAGAAAATAGATACATGAAGGTAAGGCTTTCTCAGAATTATTTTTTATGAAAATAAAAGATTGAAATATTTTGTCAGTTTAACAACTTGTTAATAAAGATGTATTTTGCAGAATATCTGACTGCAAATTGTAATTGAACATGCTTACATAAAGAACTGTGGCTAACGTACAAACAGTGAGTGTCAGATATTTTTAGACTGTGTTTCTGTCTTGACATAATGTAATTTATATATTATCATTATGATTGAAAGGACAGAAAAAATAATTACAGGATGAGTTTGCAACAGTAAGAATAAAGATAAGAGATATATTAGAAGAAAATCAACGTCTGCATGAGGAACTCAAGAAAAGTGTCTTAGAAGAAATAAACATGGATGCTGATTTTCAGAAGGTATATATTTGTAACTTTAAGCATTAAGAGCTAATTAATACCAGTAGAAGTTGAGGTAAGAGTTTACAAAACATCACATTTAAATGTGCACAGTTAGCTAGAAGTTCTCTTGCTTTTCTCTAGTGTTCCCCAAAACCTCCATATGTCCATTGGAGGTATTTCACCTCAAAAATGGTTTTGAAAAATACTGTTAATGGGTATATCCCTATTAAAAGAAGCACAGAAATTCCTTTGAGTCTTACTTTTTCATCCTAAGTTCTACATACTTAGGAACAGAGTTCTTTATAAGTGACAGTTTCTAATTTGAGTTACTACTTCAAGGATAAAGACAACATCTCTTTACCTTTCTGGCACAAATTTTAGTTTTGAATACTTACAGCCAAGCAAAAAAGGTGCCATAATGATTTTCACTTGTATGTTACTAAAAATTGCCCAAAACTGACGTCATTTGAAAATCATAGGAGAATTTCAATTGTGAACATAGACAAGGAATTTGCTATTCTTACATGAAACTTTGTGAAGTCCCATGGGCAGAGAAGGATGTCAACCATAGTATATTCTGCAGTATACTAAATTTCAATGCAACTTGATGTCATGTTGTTTTTTTGTTGCTCCAGAATATGAACTGAAATGTTGATCCTAAAATAGAAAGTTTCATCATGATAATGAACACCATTATAACTATTGTAAATTATCAGCAAATGTACCATGGTACAGTGTTCTGATGATTACAGTTTAACCATTTGACCAAAAGCCTTCATACAATGTAGTTTAATTACTATGCATCTGAACTTTGAACTGTGGTTAAGCCAATATACCACAGCATAACATTACCATAGGAGATGCAGTTTGAGCAATATTAACTGTGATTGTGTTACATATATGAATCGACCATAGAGCTCGACTGTGTTTTACTTGCATACTTTGTTTTTGTAGATTACCACAGATATTGATCGTTCCGCAGAGGTTGACAGTAGTTTACTTGGTGGAAATGTAAGGCATTGGCAAGTTGAATTGGTATGTTGCTTTTTAATACAATATCTCCCATGTTGCTTTAACTGACTGAAGTAAGTTGGAAATTTTAGAGTTATTCAACAGTTTTTAGGAGTGTAGACCTGGAAGATGATGTTAGTCAGGGGCTTTGTGATCTTTTATTTTGATTAATTTTCTGAGACTTCTAACTATTCATTGATTTAATACAGGCAGTTGATATTATAGAGAGATAATCTGTTATGAAATTAATGCAGGTGTTTGTTGTATTCATTTGTATTGTAAACTAACACTATCTTGTTCTGTTTTGTTCAAATGACACATTATCCCAGTACACTGTTTTATTGATTTGGAACTGCTAAATTATCTTAATCCTGTAGTATCATGATTCCAAAAACTATAGTTTCATGTTCTTGTTTACAATAGGAGAAATTGAGTGCCCTACATACAGCTAAGACAGAGAGACTGGAGGTCCAGCTTGCTCATTGCAGGTAGGTCATCTATTTTTTTTATTGGGTGGGCAGAGGGGGATGCGGTGGGGAGTGGGGAGGGAGGTGTGCACAGATTTTTCTAACAGTGGAGGTAGGGATGCCATACAATAAAGACTTCCCTGAAGGGGGAAGTAGGGGTGCTATATAATAGACTTCTCTAAATGGGAAGGTAGGGGTCCTAAACAATAATGTATTTCCTAAAGGGAGAGGTAGAGGTGCCATATAGTATAGACGTTCATGAAGGGGGAGGTAGGGTGCCGTATAATATAGACTTTCCTGAAGAGGGAGGTAGGGTGCTGTACAATAAAGACTTCTCTGAAGGGGGAAGTAGGAATGCTATATGAGGGCTGTTCAGGAAGTTTGTAGACTTTTGTAATAATTTTGATATTTCTAAAGAAAACATAATACATACTACAGAAAATAAAAATTTAATACATTCTCACCAAAGTGAGTAAAAATCAAAATACATACAATACTGTAGTTTACATGGATCATATTAAAACATACATATTAAATATCCGGAGCATGGTAAAGAAAAACACGACGTCATTGCGACATCAGAACAAATTGAAGCATCACTACAGGCAGTTACTTTAACGCCTTCTCTTTACATAATCAGCTCGAAGTGTGATACACTTCCTGTGCCTACTAATCCATTTTGTGTACATGACCCCATACCAGTCGGCACTGAATGAAGGAACAATACTATGTGCCTGTAATCGCAGTTCTAGTGCCAATTGGAATCTCTATCCGCGTTGGCGAGCCTTGAATTCTGGGAACACCGGAAAGTCCCTTTGTGGCACTTGAACACAAGTGCTCTTGAACAGTTATTCACAGTTCCTGATAACTGAATCAATTTAAATGTCTCAGTTGGTATTTTGTCTAATCCTATGATAAACTTGATCTCGGCCCCAACTTAAACGTCACCTGTTGATGTCATTTGCTTTCTTGTGTCAGTATCAACAGTGTTGTTTGCTTTCTTGTTTTTCAATAACGGAAGTAGCTACAAACATCAGATTTTCAGGAAATGATGTCTTGTTAACATTTTAACGGCATACAGTTTGGCATTATTCAACATCAATTAAATCGACCATGGCAGTCATGTATGCTTTTCAAAATGACCATTAAAATTGGCATGCTCCATGTTAAGAACAATGTGTTGCTACAGAAACAGATTCTGGATCTGTGTATTATATATTTGCAGTAATTTTATGTAAAGTCATTCATATAATATTATTATCAAATTATGTTTAGGGCAAATTTATATTAATTATTACTGAATATAGATCAAATTATGATAAAAGCCTACGAACTACCCGAACAGCCCTCATATAATAGACTTTCCTAAATGGGAAGGTAGGGGTCCCAAACAAAAAGGAATTTCCTAAAGGGAGAGGTAGGGTGCCGTATCATATAGACTTTCCTGAAGAGGGAGGTAGGCTGCCATACTATTATTTTTACAGCCAGTATTAGAAAATAGATGATAAATCAAAGATAAAGACAGCTGACATTGACATGATTGTGTCAGTTGCATTAAAATGTAATTAATTAAATTACAATTAGATTTCAAAAACATTCATTTAAACTACCATTCCAAATACTTCCAAATGTAATTGATTAAATTTTTATTACATGGCACTTCAGAATGCTTCAAAATATTTATAGAAGACATTTTATTGTGCTAGCCAGGTAAGCAGATAAGATTAGCTCTGAGCAAAGGTTTCTGAACAAAAAGGTTTTCACTTATAATTTCATTAATACTAAAGCCTTTGTTAAAAAAAAAAAAATTATTTGCAGTGCTCCTACCTACCCACCCATAAAATTGGCCCTTCTCATTTTGTTTTTTTACCCGTCAAGGCTGAAATAGTTTTTTAACTGATTATTTAGAAAAATAACAGAAATGAAAAAAAAATATGTACCCACCCAAAAAATTTAATGATGACCTCAACAACAAAAAAGCTCAAGTTACGACTTTTCCCAAGATATTCTATATTTGTACATAAAACAATTGTCACCTCCAGTGTTATTACATATTTTGTGACCTGGGGACATGACTTCTTCCCAGTTTATGTACAGTTAACAATAAGGAACCTTAATAAAGTAATAATGGTGTAACTGTTTTATCAGTCAGCTGACCATGATATTGTCCATCATCACACATACACATAACAGTATATATGACACCCTAAGCATTTCGAAAAACAAATGTTTATTCAATGAATAGTAATTTATGCCACATAAGGAGTTTACATTAATTATTTAAGCCACATGTAGATTTAAATTAATGCATAAGTGTGCATTAGTTCTCAAATTTTTTTAACATGTACTCATATCTGTGTTTAAAATTTGACATACATGTACTGTGTATGTTTATAATTTAATAAATGCAATTGGAAAGTAATTAAAATTTAATTGAAATTGCATTTTTACAATGAAATTAATTACATTACCATTATTTGTAATTGAAAACATCATTCCACAATTACAAATTACATTCAATAATGTATGATTTTGTAATTAATTACACTCAGTTACAATTACAAATTTCAGTAACTCCAGGTCTTCAAGATAAAAAAAGCAAAAGATGATAACAAATTCAACTGAATTTTCAGTTTCTTTGATTAAATGCTCTTTTTGTGGAAACAATAACATTACCTTGTGCAAGTGTTTTTGTTACAGTTCCTTTTTGTAACTGTATTCTAGGAAAGATAAATTTATCTTATTCATTACTCTTTAATAGTTTTCTAACAACTGTTCAAAATAGCATCTAATTCACATTATCAAAATTATTTTATTCTCCTCTCTATTTAATTGAACAGTAATATTGGCTTTGATGCCTTCAAATAATCAGTAGTTAAGTTATATTCGTAAAGTCCTTTGTTATTGTAACGTCAAAGGAGGTAACTGTGTAAATCTAGTACATTGAGAGTTTCCTTTCATTACTAAGGTTATTTTTAGATAGGGTGAAGTTTTATATCAGAAAAACAAAAAAAGCTGTATTTTCTTACTGTAAAAACAGCTATACTAGAGTTTATGGTACTTTGGAGTGTAAATTAATATAAAGAAAAAAGAAAATTGTTTATAGGTGAGTTTAAAAACAAAGTCAATATAGACAGACTTTATTACTATACATGATAATATTCTAAGCTTAGTGTATGCTGTTATACTGCTGTAAATGTAGTCATCTGAATTGTTAATAAATAGCTTGAAAAACATTGTGAAATCATACTTACCTGGTACAGGGAACACCGTGATCAGCAAGGCGGTTTCCCCAGGAAGAGGCCCTCCCATTGCACTTCGGTTGGGCTGACGCCTGCGATAGCCCCAAATGTGGGTTACTCGGGTACGCAATTTATTTGTGTGGGGACTGCGTTCGCGCTATCCCTGGAAAATAATTAAGACATCTAGATAAAGAAAGAAAAAGTGTAATGTGATATTTCTTACAAACAAGCAAGTCTGTAGCAGAAACATGCAATGCATCTTAGAATACACCACCCGGAGTGGGTTTTATAACCCGGATCTTAGCGCATTGAAGGCCAACCCTGTAACCACTGAGCCAAAGAATCAATTCCCTGACACAGTTGTCAGAGGTTGTATTTATACAATTGTAGGAAGGTATGCACTAGACCGTGACACAATTATATCTTATTACTTGTATGTTTTCTGCAATGTAGACTTGCCAGTAGTCAACCCTTCTTTGTCAATTTCTGTGAGACAATGAATTCTGTTAAATTTACAGAATTAAGGTTGGATATGAATAATTGCATTTGAATTACATCAATTAAGATTATGTTTTATATTACAGGGATGAGATACAGAAGTATGAGCAGATGGTAGAGGATTTGAGGGGGCAGGTCAGATTGCATGATGCCATACCCACACATGAAGATGGCCTTGCTGATATGTATATGACAGAGGCACAGAGAGGGGTCCAAAATGCAACCATTGACAGACTTACAAGGTATAAAATGAAACAAATTTTCAAAACCTTTATCTATTGGCCTTTCTGGTTTAAAAAGATCCCATGGTCTTCACCTATGTATGGATAATTTTTATTGTGTTCAAAGGGTCTACACATAATGTTCATGTCATGTTTATCTTTATTGTGTTCAAAGGGTCTACACATATATTCATGTCATGATTATCTTTATTGTGTTCAAAGGCTCTACACATATATTCATGTAAAGATAATCTTTATTGTGTTCAGAGGTTCTACACATATATTCATGTAAAGATAATCTTTATTGAGTTCAAAGGTTCTACACATATATTAATGTAAAGATAATCTTTATTGTGTTCAAAGGTTCTACACATATATTCATGTAAAGATAATCTTTATTGAGTTCAAAGGCTCTACATATGTATTCATGTAAAGATAATCTTTATTGAGTTCAAAAGCTCTACACATATATTCATGTAAAGATAATTTTTATTGAGTTCAAAGGTTCTACACATATATTCATGTAAAGATAATCTTTGTTTTGTTCAAAAGAAGTTAAAGGAGATTTAGTATCAACAATAATCAAGAGAAAATGAGTGTCCAGTTTTGAAAATAATTTCTTTTACCGGTAAGCTTGACATGTCTAGTGACTAACTGGGTACAATATTATAGTATTTTTATGAAAGTGATTGTGCAGGGTTTAAGTGGAATGCTTTGCTTCTTCCATGTGCATTATAATTACCTTACAGAGAACGTAATGACCTGTTAGATGTGGTGGCCACATTGAAACACCGACTGACAGAGATGACTCACAGAGAAGAGGAGGCTTATCAGCAGATGAAGAAAGGAATAGAACTGGTGGAGCAAGCACAATTAGAACAAACTCAGGTCAGATAACTTTGTATGCTGACAGCATTACATGTTTTGTTTTATTTCTATAGCTCGGTATCCTTATTTTAATTCTTTTTAAAGTCACAGGCGTATACAGTCAGGTACGATTAAAGTTCTGTGGAAAACAGTGGTGTGATCATGTATATAAGGATTTGTTTCATTTCTTCGTTTTGGTTGTCATTATTAAAAATTTGAATCCTTTTTTCACAGCCGGTGAATGTGATACATCCTTCACATGTTAGACGTAATAAAAATATTTTCTTAATGTGTAATAGTCTTGTGTTTTTACATGGTTTAGTTTAACCAGTAGATATTGCATATAACTTTCAGGCATTAATACAGCGGGAACAATTAGCTGAAGAACTTAACAACATGAAGGGAAGATTTGATGCTCATGTACAGAATACACAGAAAGTGATTCATGAGGAGAAAGAAAGTGCCAGGAGGGAATGCAAGGTTGTCATTGATGAGCAGAATACAAAGGTAATGGTTATAGTACAGACACAAAACATTCCAATAAAATGACATGAAGACTTTAAAAAAATCTTCCTCTTGGTGTAAGTGTTAACCGAGGTAGTTATTTTTCAGTCCCTGATTTAGTCCCTATGATAATCTTTGCCCTGCTGTTGGCACTTCTTTTTGCCTTTGCAACCGTTGCAGACTGTGATCAACTGAACTATAAAATTTGTTCTTAACAAGCTCATGAAGGAGATTTTTGCTTATCTCCTAGATCAAGGAGTTGACTGAACAGATGGTGTCTGCTCAGAATGAGATGGAGAAGGCACTAAGAGATAAAGTAGAACTGATTAACCAGTTAGAGACAGCCAAACTACAGATCAAAAGATACGATCAGGAAGTCTCTTTGGTAAGTACAGATACATTTTATACCCCACCCTGTGTAATTGTTCTTAATTTTCTACATCTTATAAGTAATAAATAATTTTAGAATAAAATGAACTTAAGTTTTTATAGGAGTCACTCAGGAATTTGTTTTGAAGATGGTGATAGTAAAAACAATCTTATATTCAGACTGGTATCAAATTTGAATGCTAATCTTACTGGTAAATGACTATTTTTACTGACTTTTTACTCGTATCTGGCTGATTTAAGATTAAAAGTAAGGATTTTCTTTATATGTTCTTCCTTGATTTTGCTGTTTTGCATCCTAATATTAAAGCTTTGACATTGTATTCTCTGAGATTGTTCTGCTTAAATGTCTTAAAGACGTCATGTCCATAATATGTTTATAGAGATTTTGTATTTTTGCAGGCCACAGAGAACTTTAATGCTGAGAGCACAAATGCTAAGATACAGAAAAGTCAGGCAGTGAATGAGGCCAGTAGACTGAGGTCAGAACTCGATAATCTGAGGAGAGAGAAAGATGGGGTAAACATTAAGTCCACAGCATGTAGTGATGTTTTTTTTGATTGTATAATTTTGCAATCACTGAATTTATATTTGTGTTTAAGGCTGTTAAAAGGGTTGATTTTGGTTCACCTTGAACTCTTTGCTCCTTAACTTTTATTATCAACAAAGGCTTAAATGTTTTGATTTATTTCTTACTATTATTTTTATTTTTGTATAAATTTGAATTAAAGAGATGAGTTGCGATCTTTTTTTCATATGAAATCTGAAAAGTGTTCAATTTAAACATTTGACCATTCATTGTTTGCAGGAAAGAAGTCGTCTTTTGACAGAGCTAGATGATTTTCGACGTAGACTGAACAAGGCAGAGAGAGAGCTAGTTAACAGTAAGGAGGAGTGTATACACCTCACAGCTAATTCCCAGGCTCTAGAAAGAGAGGTAATCATACTATATCTTAGAAATAAAATCGCCATAGTAACCCCCTGTTCATCGGTGCCACTGAATTACCAAGTCTGCTTACCGGTATTCCATTTTAGTGTATGAAAAACTTGGCTCTATTTGGTTTAGTTACAAGACTGTTGTCAGATTATTTTTGATAAATGCACATATTAAAACTTTTTAGACAAAATTTAGAAGAATTATGACAATGAAAGAATCAACCTACATTGATATAAACATGATTTTTTGTTTTAGAAAGTAGATGCTCATATAATGTACTTTATTTTATGTAGAAATGCTTATGAACAAATGAAAATAAACTGATTGGAAATGTAACAGTGTTAGTACGTTCAGCCTTATTCTAAAATTTATTTTAAAATGCTCCCCCTTTATTATAGTTGCATTTGGCCAAGTTAGCACGAGATAGTGTAGAGAGAGGAAGGTCAGAGGATTTAAAAACTGTGACAAAAAGGGCTCATGCCAGGGAGGAGGAACTGCAAGGGGTCATCACAGACCTGGAGGAACAACATTGTAAGTATTGTTTGTTAATTCAAGTGGCTTCTGTTGATAAACTGAATAAGATCTAGCCTGGCCCAGCACTAAGTTTCCCTAAGTGTACTGTTTGAAGTTTAGTTTTGCTGCATGATTTTATTTTTTTGAATATATTTATGGAACTGAAATACAGCTCAGATAGATAAAGGTATTTGCCATCCTTACACTGACCAAATTAAGCCTTATTTTATAGGTAAGTATCTCATTGGGATAATTTGTCATTAATATAGTGAGACAGTAATCACTATATATTCTTTAAAGTGAAGGTGTTATGATCACACGGAAGTGTTTTGGATAGGAGATGTTGTTTACTTGCCACTGAAATTCTTTGTGAATAGTAGCCAGACTGTAGAAGATCTTTTCAGAATTTCATCTCACCTACGGTCACTGAAGTCTGTTTTTTTCAAAAGAAAATCCAAATGACAAGGTTTGTGTTAAGCTTTAGTATAACTAACAAGTTTTTCTTCCATCATTTTGATAAGAGCCAGGATTCTGTCTGGATTTTATGTAACTTGATAATTTACTTGGAAACAAATACAACTTTCAGCTCAGACAACCTCTGAGATGGATACAATGTTGGCAAAGCAGAACAAGTTGATCAAGAAATTGAAGGCGGAATGTCGTAAACAGGCAGCTCAGCTTGAAACAATACTGAAGAAAAACAGGTAAATCAAAAATCATCTTAAAACAGGTATTCTGTGTTTACTTCAAAGTATGATTTTTGTAATGAAAAGCTATGCTGTGCATATTTATGTGTAGAAGTAAGGGAGAAGTGTTATGATGTCTGGTAATTAAAAATATTAAATGATGTTTGTGACTTGAGACTGTATATTTACTTTGATAGTGAAAGGTTATAAAAATAAGGGTAACCTTAAAACACTGATGTTGATTAAGACAAATGATATGAGGGTAACAAAACATTATGTACACTTTAACATGGAAAAACCTATTCAAGATGGATAATTCTGTCTTCTTTCTCAGTAAGTCAGCCAGACTTTCCTCCCTTAGATTAGTTCAGTAAGTTTATCTAGTAACTTTCTGATTTACAGAGCTGAAAGTGGAAAATTAAAACGTCAGAATGATGAGCTAAAGAATCGAGTTCAAAGGTCAACAGGACGACTGAAGGATTTAGAGGATCAGGTAGAACAACATTCCCGTCTACAAGAGAAAATGACAGAACGACTCAAGATGATGGATGATCACTCACAACACCAGGGCACACAGGTATACACCACACTGTCTAATTTATAGTTAGCATTGGCAGTCCCATGTAATCAGCTTGTATGAAATGATATATTTCCTTAAAATACTGTGAAATTCTTACCAGCATCTTCAAAGTTTTGGGATTAGTTTCCTATAGGTAATGCTATAAGGCCATGTGACAAGGGAGTCTCCCTTGCTTTGTTGTAAATTCTGTCCTAGCACTTGTTTATACAGCCTGTACTAGAGATAATTCAGGTATACAACTAAAACTCATCTTGTATATATAACCCTATATTTATTCCTAGACAAAGGTTGGAGTTTCATATGGATATATATCAGCTGCAAAATATTTTTATAGAAACTGTCTTTGTTGTTGGCGATAGTTTCACACTTTACATCTTGGTGACAGAGTTTCTGTATGCTTTCAAAATTCCAGAGTTTAGTTTTATCCTTTGTTCAAAGGACAAAGGTGTTTTTGACCAAAAAAGAAAATTATCAGCAATTCATAGATCGTAGGTCAGTGGCATACTTTTCGTACAGTCTTACTGTAGATACCATTTATTATTATTTGTATTATTGATACATGTTCCTGAATATTGGTCTTATCTTTTTTCTTTTTAGTATAATACAAAAATTATCTGTGGGAATGGCATGGATGAATGTTTTTCATTATATAGTTAATATATATAGTTAATATGAATTATGACATGGAGAATATTTTTCATATTGAGTGCAGTCTTGTTTTAGGGACAAACAATAGATTAAAATCCAAGCTTGGATGACTTTTTAACCTTAAACAGTTCACAGAATTGATAACACTGGTATGATGACTATTTGAAATATCCCCACCATACTGTTGTATACAGGTGAAAGGATTAATGATGTATCCAAGTTATATGAACTATGTTAATTTTATCATATCATCAGTGTTTGAATGTGATGCAGCAAGATTATAAATGATACTGCACTGATAGATTTGTCACACATTAGATAGGCAACAGTCACTTGATGGTTATCATAACTCTGATAATACAAGTGGTGTGATGACAAGGCTGTAAATGTATATTGACAGAGGGACTGACATAAAGTACAGTAACTTTGCAGGTCATCTTTTATTGAAGATCTTTACTGGCATGCAGAGGTTCATCACCACTGTTGATAGCAAGTTGTGATGGTTTTGAAATTATTTTCATTGGAAAAATGCTAATTCCCTGGCTTGGTAATTCTAGGAGCCTTTCTGTGCTCATTACAGTCTGTGTTTCATCAAATCTTTTTACAAAATTATAAGTATCTCTTTTAAGGGAGGGTGATGATGTATTGAAAAATTTATCAAACATGCATTTCATTATCATAACAGTTTAAAGTTTGTATTTCAGAGGATCGGAGATCAAACTCGCTTTCTGAATTCCGAGTTTCCTTAATTGTAGCTTAAACTTTAAAAAGATATATTTAATTCCACATCTGTTTATTCCTCTAGATAATGGAGTTACTTACAAGGCAGACAAGTTTGATGAGGGATCGCCAAGTACTGGCACGAGAACTTGAGTTCTTACGCAGAAACATTTCACGCAACAACAAAGAAGAAATCTTCAACTTTGTTTCTTCCAATAGACACTTAGTGGATGAAGTGTTAGATAATGTTAGAAGTGAAGAACTTGAAAAGAAAGAAAATTATGTGACTAAAACAATGGAGAAAATAGACATCAATGATCTATGAAGTGCTGTGTTATTGTACTGCCTGTGAAAATTGTTATTAGCTAGTGTCGTACATCTGCAGGTAGATTGTACTTTTGTTTTCAACATTTTAGTCCTGATGTGCCCGAAAAGTTCTTAATGGAAGCTGAAAATTACCGGAACTGTTAAAAGCAAAACAAGGTTTTTATCAAGGTTATGCAGAAATATTGAAACAGTAAGTTAAGGAGGTTTTATTGAGGAAAGAAGTTGTAAGGCAGTGTATGAAGTTAACAAGAAAGTGTTGACAACTGTGCTTGAAATAACACTGGCAACTTTTACAGGGAAAATAGATATCTCATTTATATCTATACATTTTGAGATTGTTTCTGTTGTTGTTTTTTTTTAAGGTGAGCAAGATAGCACCTTATGATAGGTTGTAAATGTCCCGTGAATGATTATATCTGTTTATAGAATGGAACTGACTTTTTTACGTTAGTATTTAAAATCAGCATAATCCATTTAGCATCTAATGTAAAGTACATTATGTCAGTCCAAGCTAAACTGAATGGATTTCTTTATTTTGTAGTAGTTGGTAGTTATCAGGGACAAAACAAACAAAATGCGCAGTATATTTGAGACTAGGTTTCTAGGTCAGTGTAATCAAGGGGTCTCAATTAACTGTGATAAGATTGTGTGTTTATTTATACTTTACTACCTTATTTATTGTAATTTGTCTCTACATTTGTATTTTTACATAAAGTAATAAATGTATTATTGGAACTTTGGTTGTAGATGGTTTTTTTTCAGTATTTATTACAAATAAGTTGTCTTTAGTATGGCAAGTTTCCAGCTTAGATTAATTCAATTAATGCCATCTAATCTTGGACTTAAATCAAACTTGCATAATTAAAATTTAACATATTTCTTGAATGTTGCAGTTATGAGCTCTTGAAATTATCACCCTAAGTATGAAGAAATGACATTATTTGGAATACCCTGTATGTACAAATTTTGATTCCAGTTTTGTACATCTGAACCTAGCTTAATTCAATCAGTTGTGGTTCCTGAAGTTGTGAAAAGTGAATTTTTGTTGATATAAAAACTGAAAGGCATTTGTACTTTAAGCAATTTATCTGAATTTTCTATTTATTTTTAAACTATCAGTAGATAAATATTCAAATATATTTTCATTTATTTTGTAATAATGATCTTCTCAGTTACTATGGGGACAACAGCCTGTAATTTAACGTCCATTTTTATACTAACTTAATTTATCATAGCCTGGTCTTAGGAGAGGGGATTCTATTCAAATTTGTTAGCAAACAAGATAACAGTATTTAGATAAACTTGCACAAGAGCTCAATCTGTTTCACTGAATAGCATTTAAACTCGTTTGAAAAGTTTCTATGCAATAAGAGGTATTAGAGCGGGAAAATTTGGCCAGTAGTGTAGAAGTCAATTTTTAAGATAAACTACATCCTCGGTATTTTGAAGAATGAAAAAAAAGTAATCTGAGATATAATGTATCTGTGGAGAAGTCAACTTGTTAGGTAATCCCTGTAAAAACATTGTAATATCAGGAGGATTCAAAAGGCATCAAGAAAAATTGACATTGCTCAGTATATGACATATATTACATTATACAAATTTTTCAGCATTGCTGAATATTTGTTTTGTATTAATATATAACAGTATGTATTTTTCTACTTATAATGAAACTTATGAGAAGTTGGCATTCAGAACATGGATAATGTGGGTAATCCCTATACATTTTAGTTCAAAATGTCAAGAAACATTGAAAATCTTATACTGTTTAACTGATTGTATTTGGTAGGTAAAAGATCAGATAATGACCATTTTGCATCTTGTGTTAAAGAGATATTTTTTTATCTGGTTCTAAAGGGTCAGTCACAAGAAAAAGATCAGTTATGTATCTCGAGTGCCAAATAAAGCTTTATTTTCTGAGATTTATCACAGTTATTAGTGGTAAACACCTATAATCAAAAGTAAAACCCGAGAGCACTTTTTGTTTTACAGGTATTTTTCTTATTAAAACGTTTTCATGCAGTGTATAGTACCTTTGAAAACATAGACAGGATCTGAAAACACATGGGTTAGGATTAGAGATTATCCCACTGGGCATTTCTTCAAGACAGAGACCACCATGTTTAGTTAGTGGTTAAGGTCACTGATTTGTAATCATTAAACCTCTGACTGACAGAAGATCATGGGTTCAAGCCCCACTACTGACCATTGCCATTTCTGTGAGAACAATTGGTAGTTTCTCGGAAAGGATGAGAGTGAACTTCAACTTCACACCTGACATGTCCTTTATCTGTTAAAAGAGCTTAAACATTGCTAAAGCAATTTCATATTGATAATATAATCTACAGTATGTGGGTGGGAGTGGGGAATAGAAATAATCTAAGAAGTCTAATTAAAGAAGATGGTTTTCTCATTTATTCAATTTCTGATATGTACAGTGTTTTGAACATTTGCTTCTACTATTGCCCTATTACAAATAATTCTACAACAACACTAACATGAAATCTACAATACTGAAAACCTTGCACCAATACAGCAGAAAAATAAAGCTTGTTTGAACACAAAATGTGCTTGTTTGAACACAAAATGTGTTTTTAAAGCTCCAGAAAACACAGTAAAACAGCAAGTCTACTAAAAGCAACATATGTTGGCCTGTGTTAAGTCATTTTTGCAAAATTTAGCACAGTAAAAAAGATTGTGGTAATTAAAATGAATGCTGGAAAATTCTAAGTGCATCACTGACTGGTGGGACAAAACAACTTGAACAACATAACAGGATTACAATATTTTTATTTCATCCCCATGTAAGCTAGTTGCACTGTTACTTTATCAAATAAGAGTAAGAATCATCCAACCATGGCATTTTGTAAGAAAAAAAAGGCTCCATTAGGAGTTCATTTATATCACTATATAAGGTCAAGGTCAAATAGGTATACTTTAGTCATGTTCAGATTTAATAAGTTAACCAAGAATTATTCAGGTCTACTATTATACAAAATGCAGAATAACTGGTATTTTTTCATCACTCCTCTTACTTTACTGTGTTACATACCAGAACTCTTCCAGTTCTAATTAAACTTTTTTTTAGGTGGGAAAGGGGGCAACAAATAAGATCATGGTGTTATTAAACTAAAATAACTGTCAATCCCAACCCTAAACTCAGCCCCTTGGTAATTCTGACACACAGGATCCAGTCAAGCTGGTAGTAGGGAGAAACGTTGATCTTTTGTGAAGCTAGGAGTGAAGAATTAACTGGTAAGTAACTAAAGTACTTAGATGATCTAGAAATTGGACAGTTTGCAATTAAGATATTAAAGCTAGACCTGTTCATGAATTATTAAAATACTGATGATTATCAAACTTAATGTCAAAACAGATAGTGCAATAATTTCTAAACCATGATTGCGAAACTTACTTATTTCCATTACTTGTGGGAACAATTAGACGATCTGATTCCAATACTGAATGCACAACAGCTATCAATCATTCATCAAGGCTAGGTAATTTGCAGCTATATCAGAATTTATATCATCCAATTTGGTTCACTTTCTGACACCAAATGCAATTTGAAATCGATAAAAGAGATAACATTAAAAGTGTCATACCATTGCCTGCACTGTCACAGCAATAAACATACTAGATCAAGAAATTCTAATTTGTAAAGTGTCACAACTTCTTTTTTCAATTGACAGTTAAATAGAAATTTACCACACATCCTAAAGCTAAGTGTGAGAAAAATGCAGGGAGTTTTTCCACATATCAATCTTTTAAATGGAAATAAAGCAATTTGTAGGAAATTTGTCAAAATTGAAATGTATGCAATGAATTTTAAATTTGTCAGTTTTTTGTTTGCGTACCTTAGAGGGTGATAATGGTAGGCAGTTATTTGTATCTCTATCTCACTAATTTTTGCCCCATTAACTTGAAATATGCAGAATTTTATCACGCACATTCAAATTTTCAGTAAATACAGAAACTTGTCAAAGTGAATTTAAATGTTTCAAATTATTTTATGTCTGTATTAGTGTTTTCATCTGAGTATGCAATATCATCTTTCTTTCACAAATGAACGATCATGTATATGCAATAAGTTTACAGTTACTTCTCCATGCCTTTCTTAAGTACTGCTGAACAGGAACAAAAACTTTAGGATTGGAAAGAATATGCAAATCAGCAAACAGTCAGCTTTTTACCATTATGCATTGGTCCTTTTATAGGTTAGAAACACAAAAACTCCTAGCTAAATTCTGACATAAAAAATAGTGACACAGTTGCAATCAATGTTTCAGCCCTTCTCTTCACTCTTGTTCTGAGACCAAATGTGGTATTAATACTGCTATTACCACTGTAATAGTCAGATAAAATTCATGTTTAGAATAAATCATTTTTGTAATGTATTTTAGTAATAAGAAATGGAAGATGCTTTTTTTAGTTATAGAACTCCTTTTAAATTTGTTCAAGTTTAAAAAAAATTGTCCAAAATTTCTACAAAGCACTTACGGGCATGATGTATAAATGACATGAGATGAAAAGGATGGACACATCATGATGCAACAGGATAGCATGAATTCAGTGCAACCCTAACCTCACTCAGTGAAGCTTTGGGAAATGAATCAATCAAAAACACATTTTTATCAACACAGGAGATTCATATATGCACAATATTTACATAAAACAGTGTCATGGAATAAATTAAAAATACAAAATACAATTTTCTACATCACTGTACAGCTGACTCTATTAGTCACGTACTTGTCAGATCAACTTATTCTACAGTCATACTTTTTTTTTCATTTTACAACAAGAAATATTACAACTAAACAATTACAGTATATTTCTAATTTTGTTTTTTTAATAGGCCTAATGGCCAATTTCTTGTTTGAGGAGTAAAGTTATCATGAAAAGGGAAGAAATACTCGTTCCATCTTTTCATACAATTTCTGGAGCTTAGGTCTCTGTTGTCACTTTTTTAAAATCTATAACAAAGCTTTAAATTTCACCCAATACTACAGATATTACTTCAAGCTGAAACTGGTGAGATTTTACACAGTGCTCAGTTTTCAAAATGTGAACATGGCTTTTCATCAAATGCAGCAACAACATGCAGTGACACGGTCATACACAACACAGTCGATGAAAAGATGTCATCATGTTATACATTAATCCATTGGTCCATATGCTTGTGTACCAGTTATACAAGCTATTGCTCAGTATGAAAATTTGACAACAACAACTTTCAAACAGACTGCCTTTCCGCCATTTCTACTACACAGAAGCTAGTTTTCTTATATGTTATCTGCTGCTTAGTTTAGCATCCCAACAAGTAACATCAGATCAATAAAAGGCATAAATTATGCCTAGTTTTTATCTTGCACATTTCAAACGGCAGACCAATCTTTGTATAAACAGTTTGACTGCAGATTTCCACAACTATCCTTGTTCACATAACCTTTTTCTCCATTTGACAGGAAAAGTCTCCGTTCTTCATCCGGAGAATCTGCAGTTTTTAACGAAACATCAATACAAGGGTGATCATATTTTTGCACCACAACAGTATCATAACTAAGCTTTTTTGGAATTTCTCCATTTAAGTTATATTTATGTTGTAAAGTCGGTGAATGTCCAATAAAAAGTGGGCATTTACAGTATGTGTCTTGTCCAGCCACGCTCCAGCTGGCCTGGTGGCGTTGTTTCAACTTAAGATACAGTAACACAAACACTAGAATAAGCAAAATCATGACGAAACTTCCGACGATCGAAAGCGAAATAATGTACTTTTCTTCCATGTCCTTGATATCAACAGCTTCTTTATCCTGACCTTCTGTAATTAGAAAGAGTTGCTGCTTATAGATTACCGAAAAGTTATAAAAAATAATTATCTTATTAATTTTCCTACAAAAAATATCACAGAAATCAATCAGGGAAGATTTCATAAATTGCATTTTTTTCTGCTTTTCTTGAAGTTTAATTATACTCTTACTCAAAACCTTCCAAGCATTTCCACCACATAAAAGTGTAAAACTATATTAAGTACATCTAATGAAGCATAAAGCCAACCTTGCTTAATGATTTCACAAGGTTTCATGCAGACTGAATGATTCTGCAGTACAACTTAATTACCCTGGATGCACTTACAATGTCTTTTTAATAACCTTCTGCAAAAAGTAGGCTTTCTAATTTTTCGCAGTTTTAGCACTAAATGGCATGAAGAAACAGTTTTCTTTTAAAATGAGGAATGTGGAGAAATTTTACCCATACTTCATTCTCTGATTCTGTTTTTCCTAAGCATAGGTAAGAGATTTACCCACTATTCATAGTTTACTGTTAACAAATATATCAAACAAACCTACACAATATTATTAAAGTGTCTTTCTTATGTTATCAAATATGTTTTTGGGAACTGCTGTTAAGCAAAGTGAAATCTTTAAATCAAGTCTTTGAGAATTTATAAAACTTCCAAAAACTGTGTGTGCAATCTGTTTAAATGCCAAAAAAGTACATATTATGACAAATTTATAGATTGTCAAAAGAAAAATTATGAAAATAAAACTTCAAGAACCCATGTGGAACTGAGAGGCAAGGGATAAAACTGAGATTCAAAGGATGGAGGGAAAGGATGGAACTGAGAGGTAAAGGATGGAACTGAGAGGTAAGGATGGAACTGAGAGGTGAAGGCTGGAACTGAGAGACAAAGGATGGAACTGAGAGGTAAAGGATAGAACTGAGAAACAAAGGATGGAACTGAGAGGTAAAGGATAGAACTGAGAGGTAAAGGATGGAACTGAGAGGTAAAGGATGGAACTGAGAGACAAAGGATGGAACTGAGAGGCAAAGGATGGAACTGAGAGGCAAAGGATGGAACTGAGAGGTAAAGGATAGAACTGAGAGGTAAAGGATAGAACTGAGAGGTAAAGGATAGACTTGAGAGGTAAAGGATAGAACTGAGAGGTAAAAAATGGAACTGAGAGGTAAAGGATAGAACTGAGAGGTAAAGGATAGAACTGAGAGGTAAAGGACAGAACTGAGAGGTAAAGGATAACTGAGAGGTAAAGGATAGAACTGAGAAACAAAGGATGGAACTGAGAAACAAAGGATGGAACTGAGAGGCAAAGGATGGAACTGAGAGGTAAAGGATGGAACTGAGAGGTAAAGGATAGAACTTAGAGGTAGGATGGAACTGAAAAGCAAAGGACAGAACTGTGAGGCACTGAGAGGCAAAAGGATGGAGATAAAGGATGAACTGAGAGATAAATGATGGAACTGAGAGGCAAAGGATGGAATTGAGAGGCACTGAAAGACAAAGGATGGAACTGAGAGGCAAAGGAGAGTAAAGACATAGTGCTAACTCCTTAGTTATTTCAACAAATATTATAATGACAGCAGTTCTTTGCAAATGTCAACCAGACACCTACCAAAAGCAGACTAGGACTTATTTTACTTCATAAACAGACAAAACCGAACTCTCTACTGCAATCAAAGAACATCAATTTTGTGCTAACCAGACATGTGTGTGTTTTTTTGTAGCAACTGCAACATAGCTACAAAAAGTAACAGATAAATCTAAGACGTCTCCTTGGGATGACAAAAAGAATAAGAAAATGCTTGTTTCACCCATTTTTTCTGTCACAAACAATTGTTTTATGTGCATACCTTCAAATGTTTTTGCCACTTTACTTTTCGTTTCCGGGGTGAGAAATTGTGAAATGGTAACATCTGAAAAAGACATACAAAAAATTAAAATGAACTGAATGAGTCACTTGCCAACATGAAAGTTCAAACAATGTCTCAGCAAGCTTACATAGATAATCTATTACACGCCTGAAAATCTCACATAATCTGCATTATCCTGACCAGCTTTTATTAATCATGCTATTTAACTTCTGACAGCTACCATTTATGTATGATAAATTGTGATATTTTTCCCAGTTCCTTTTCAAAGGACATGTTTATCAAAATGATTACCATTTAATCTGCTGTTAACCTGTTTACTGTAACAGCATTTTATCTAATGCTTGACTCATCAAATGCTACAATTTCATATTTATTTTCTGATTCATTATTCATCACTTGTAAAATTTACATAAATTACAAAGAACATCATATGTTACAATATATTACACATGCAAATTGGCAAGTTACAAGTATAAAATCTAATACAAAATAATTTCAAGTCATCTGCATAATTGTATGGTCAGTGCCCTCTTTTTCCTAATTTTCTCTGAATTTCCCGCAGCCTAGAGTAAAGTATTCATATTTCAGTGTGTAAGCCTAGTTCAAATGGACAAAGTCAGTAAGACTTACATGACAACTTTGTCGGAGTTCTCTCTAATACAGCCTATTACATAAATATTATCATTTTACAAGGAAAATATTTGGTCCCATACTTGTAACTTTAATTAAATGACTTTCAACTGTTCTCCATGATTTGATATCATCACTTACAATGCAACATTTCCACTACAATTTAGTTTAAACTTATTTATTTTACATCAATTTGGAAACATGTTCTTGTAACTTATATCAATCCCTCTCCATATACCGCTTCCTGGGTTCAAACCAGTATTACAATTAATATGGTCATAGAAGATGCCAAGGTATCAGAAAGTGCAACAAACATAGTAGCACTGGTGCCACAACTGTGCACAATGTGCAAATAATGAAGACTGCTATTGCTACACCTGTTGTAAACAAATGAATCTTATGTTAGAAATAATTCCTTTAAGATCTGTAAGAGCCAATGGGGGTCTTAAACAAAGGAATAACTTGAAAGCAAAATGTCAAAGTACTTATTAATTACTAGGTACTTCACAATTCACTGCCCCGGTACAAGTAGCAGTGAAGAAAACTGAATTCTTTTGTGCAATAAATCCAGAAATATACTGACACACTAATTCAAAGCAGTTACTATAATAGTAAATAACGAAGATTTTTTAAATACAACTTGTTCTGTAATAAGTACAGATTGATTTATTCTGGTACTACTACTGATTTAGCCTTGTAAATTATTTTATCAATGGGCAGAAACTTGGAATTCCTCCCAACCTTTAGTAAGAGGTCCATTCAAAGTTATAATAGATTGGTTTTCACATCTGGAGAAGCCTTGCTGCTAAAAAGTGACTTACTGAGACAGACAGGGCAGCATTCATCGTCTTTCTTCACCATGAATGGGCATGAGAGTTGTGGGCACATGAGAGGCTCACACATGACAGAACCATCATGCTTACACATACACACATTACAGTTACCATCTGACCATGTCTGACCTGGTGTGTACTCTGTAAAGTTCATCGTACAGTTCTTCTCCCATAAAACTTCTGCAATACAATTATTTTTAACATTACTTCTACAATACAAAGTTATACCTGACATTACCCAGTACTTCTGCATTACAAAAAATATCTAAAATAACTTCTGCAAAACATTTGTATTTTGCAATAAATTCTTCTATACTGGTAATATCCTAAATAATGACATCTGTAGTAAGGTCTTCAAACATGCAAATGCAGGTCAAATAAGCAAGAAATCTTAGATCAACAAAATAAGATAAACTAAGTCAAAATAAAAAAAATGTCCTGCTGGAAGTGCCTAAGAAGTACCAAACAGAAGAAAAAGTGACTTATAAATGAAGAACTTTGAATGAAACTACTCATTTTCTTAAATGTCTGATAGCTCTAAGAAATTGTAACGTAAATATAATATTTACGGAGATTTTTCATCAGAAGCCTATACCTAAACTATTCATTCTTATCTCACTCAAGCATAGAGAAAATCTGATTCATTATATAGTACTAAATATTTCAATCTCCTCCGATTACATCTTAGATAAAATAATGATGCCACTAATTACAAAGAGTAAATAAATTTTTCCAAGTAGATCCTATTAGAGCTAAAAAAACACCTTTCATTTTAAGCAGACCTAACTGGTTTTGTGCCAGCAACAATTCCCTGCAGACTCAGCCCACATGAAATATTTCTTATGCCATATAATTTAAAGGTATGTATGCTATGTAATAATGGAAATTGAAACAACAGTCATAAAACACTACATCTTGGCTTGATACCATACCAAACTGCCTGCCCATTCCATCATAAAACAAAGTCATTACTTTACCTTAATACAGAATCAAACAGCTGTTATCATAATTTGGTGCAAATTTATTATCAAAGCAAGTAAATTGCCAATTCTTTGGTTTAAATAAAAAAATACCTCTGAATGAATTGATAATGTAACAAGACATTGCATAGACAGTGACTTAAAATATAACATGACTAGTTATCACAGTTTATCTACTGTCAGAGCCACTGTTGCCCATAAAACCAACATCCCCAGAAGGGTTTAGTTATTAATGGTTGTGGTGGGTTACAGTGCATCCCAAGAAGCATTCCATTCCAGAGACACTCCTAGATCAAGTTCTTATAGTATGTTTACATGCTCATTGTATGACACAAAAACATGGGACCTTGGTTTAATGTCTTATTTGAAAGCCAATAAGTTGTGATAGAAAAGCAGGGAATCAAACTCATGACCCATGGTAGACCAGTTATCTGCCCCCTCCAGTAGGATCCTTTGCATACTGAGAATAAAAAAGACTTAGGAACTTTTTTAAGGCCAAGGTTTCAATTCTGTAAAACAATTGTTATCCCCTGATTAAAGCTAATTGTCCTTGCAATAATCACTTTGCATGAAGCAAAATGGCTTTGTGTCCTCTTATGTCTGAACGTACCTTGACATTTACAAACTTTACAGCCTTGTCGGTCTCTCTGTAGTCCTTCTAGGCAGGTTTTCTCACACTTCAATGCTGGACACTTGTTACATCTGCACTTTGGACAACCTTTCTTACTTAATTTATAACCATGACTACACTGTTTGGAACATGTACTAAGAGCAGGGCAATCTGGAGGACTTTTGTGACACTGGCAGGTTTCACGTCCCAGTTCATCTGTTATATAGCCATAACTACAGTCCTTGAAACAGCCCTCTGAAATATACAATATCTATGCTATTACAAAATCTGAAATTCTTATACAGCAAATCATGAGAGAAAACAGAATGTGAAAACATGTGTAAATCAAAACAATGAACAATGACAAAATACTTCTATTTTTTTCCAATCTCTCAGAAACAAGCATTATTTATGCAAGACAGGACTAACTTTTGAGCCTTCAAGCTGTGCTATAATACTCTGACATTTCAGATTACAATCATAATGATTCCTTTCAAAAAACAATAGGTGTCTATCAGTATATGACAGAAAAAGATTGAAATTTTACTTGTGAAAACCTACCTGGTTTACATTTGCAAATGTGGCAGCCATCTGGTGTCTGCTGTAGACCGGTCTGGCAGACAATGTTACAGCTTGACAAACTGGGACACTTACTTGATGACTGGTTAGGGTACAAAGTTGGAGCTGAAATCAGAAAAGTAAACCAGTCAAATAAATAGATTAAAAGTTTTCATCATAATTTTAAACTGAACTTCTATAAAATAAAGCATGCATTCCAAATAATAATGAACAAGAACCATCAATGAAAAGTGACAATGCCCCCGAAGTGGTGCTTTGACCTCTAAGTTGAGAACCAGATGAAGATGAATTGTAGTTCCTTCAAAAGAAGTGGGTGTTTTTGTTGTTGAAAATTTGACCTCAAGGTGAAGGTCATTTAGGGGTCAAGTTTAAAATAAGATTTATGTGACCAGATGAAGATAAATTGTAGATACATCAAAAGAAGTGGGTTTTTTTTTTACAATTTAACCTCAAGGTCAAGGTCAAGCAGGAGTCAAGGTAAAAAAAGATATGCATTTGGAAGTTTTCTCCCAAAGGTTTGTTGTGTGCAAACATTAACTAAATCTGTTTAGTAATAGCCAAACCTTTGAGGTCAAGGTCATTAAATAGTCAAGATTAAACAAGTACATATCAATGAAAGGTATTGCCTAAAGGGGTGTTGTGTTCAAGTATCAAGTAAATCCACTTAATAATAAGAAAACTATGGGCAATGTTAAAGTTTTTGGACAGAATGACAGACTGATGGATGAACTGACAGACAGACAGGTCAAAAACTATATGCCCTCCTTTTGGGAGCATAAAAGTTATCAGTGAGATTTTATAACTAACATTTTGAAACAATTGGTTAAGTCTACTTCTTGAGATCAACCAGCTTTACACTTTCTGTCAGGATAATCTTGGGTGTGATTTCCACACATACTTTACAGTCACTTACTCCTTAAGTTTCATCATTTGACTTTTAACATTATTCGGCTTCATTCTACAGTATTACTTGCTGTTAATGACACATGATTATAATGACATTTGTAGCATACGTCCAGTCCCATTTTTTTTTCATATTCAGTATTTATAACTTGCTATATCCAACAACCTCCCATAACCGACTAGTCCCAATGAGTGACAAGTTTTACTGTACAAAACTAAATGCATAAAGCCATTTGGAATTCTCTATTTTTTCTTGTACTATATCAGATCCATAATGTATTTGGGAAATGGCACAGAGGAAATAGCATCACTGCTTTCAAGGACTTTAGACATGGGTATTTGCAGGTTTGTTTATTCCTGTTACACTAATGAATTGGCTGATTCCATGCCATTATACTGGATACCCTGAACTGGCAGACATTCCAGACTCTATGCCAGCTTGCCAATAACATATTGTTCTCTATGTCTGGTGCAATTCATTTCAAAATGATTGATATTTCTATTGGCTAAAGAAAACAACCATCCAGAGTTTACAAAAATCATGCCATTAATACCTCATAATATGTATGTGTTTCTGTTATTAAATATTGTTCCTTTTGTCAACAATACAGCTATCATGTATCTGGTAAATGAGAGGGTTATTCTTGAGGAGGGAGATTTGGGGCTGAACTGTAAATGAAATTTCTTACCAAGTCCAAGGCCTACATCTCATTTTCATATGTAAATTATGCCCTTTGTGCCCAAGACACTGGGTGTGGATAGTCTTCTGCAGTATTAGATCAAATCCTCCTATTTTATAATAATACTTGTGTATCATTTATTTTAACCTGCATTTCCTAATATTATTTCAGTTTAAAAGTAAATGTTTTAGCCAAACATATTACTACTTCAGTTAGTGCACAAAAAATAAAGAATCTAGAAACAAGTCTCCTGGATGACCTAAATACCATACATCTAAACTATGAACAGAATCAATAAAACAATAGAACTGTATAAGGAAAAACAGGTAAAAGTAAAACTTATGTTCATGTGATCTTTAGTGATTGAAGATTATTAATGCATTTAAAGTAGTATGAAGACCTTGTCATTACAAAGATGTAAAGTAGCCAGATTTCCAATTTATCACTCTACAAGAGTTAGTGTGGTCCAATCTTATCTACTGCTGATAGCAAATTGAAAATAAATAAACATCAATCCATCCACACAATATATTACATTTCTGGAGTAGATTGATAGACATAATCTCCTAGAAGTAATTGCAATCTGATAAGCCATAGGAACAGGTTCAAATGAGAGTTCTTAGATCTGATAAGGGGAGATAATTTGACTCTTCAATTTGATAATGGAAATCAAGAAAGGGCATGTAACAACCTGCTAATATCAGACATACAAAGGATGAAAGTATCGATGGTAAGTGTTGGCTAGATTTGCAATGACCTTTTCTTTCCAAAAACAAAACAAGACAAAAACAGAATCCCTTGATTTTCCCAGGAATGAGGTTAATTTCTTTATCTGTGAAATGTTACATCTGAACTAAATTTAAATCAACAAAACTGTACCTTTTGCCAAGAAGTAAATTTGATTTTCATGTTAATTTCAAGCTATCTAAATTAAATGGGTTTTGGAAATATCACAACTCTCTTAATCAAGGAGTCTTGAAATTGTCAGAATAATTACAGTGATACATCAAAATAAACAAAATTTGGGGAAGAAAATTTCCTTCACGCCTAACTGAAAACATGACTTTAATTGCAAGCGACAAGTGACATTTCTTAAACTTGTTTACTTGTCCCACTGCCTCTCATCGTCGGATACCCACGGCCGATCCATTAACATTTATCAGCCGTGGGATTTTTGAACGCTATCTAGTCGGTAAGAGGTGTGTCAAAGACACTATTTCATTGGTTCCCTCATGATTTCATGAGGCAATTAAAACCAATCAAAACGCTCGTTCTATACGACATTCGGTATTACAGACAAGATGGCGGCAACCATTGACGACATGTTTAATTTATTTTGTGAAAAGCTCAAAATTGAAGATGTGGGCGAAATGTTAATACTAGATACAATATCACTATTTGCTATCGCCTTGGTCATTATCAATATTTTAGGTACATATCACATCATATTCACCAGCTAAAAAGTCCATATCTGTATATTACTGTATTATACATAAAAACAGTATTATAAATTCAAAATGTTCATGACCAAGAAAATAAAGTTATTCAACATTTCTAAGAAAAATAACCATCTGATAGCCTTTTCTAATGCATTTGTGATTGACAGATGACCCTGGCTGACAGCCGTTATGATGATGAATGATTGATTGGAGTACACTGTATATTTCATTTGGTCGACATCTCTGTGATAGATATCTGTATAACATGTTTGGCCTGGCCTGATACAACTATCCATGGAATCTCTCACATACTATGACATATACCCAGCTGCTGCCGCTGCTTACAATGTACTTCTACATACATCTTATTTACTCGCAGAAGTCTACAACATGTAACAGTGTACCATTCAGTAATAACTAAAACAATCTTGACAATGTAAACCAACAGTTCTATTGTTAAAATGAAAAAAAAGGCTACATCTTGTGCAATTTACACAAAAGGAATCAGAGAAAATAAAAAAAATCAGCTGGTATTTTCTTTTTTTTCTGGTGTATTTTGAATAAAAAGATACACAATTTTCTTTGCTATTTTTTGAAAAGATTTATACATAGAAAGAAAACTTCTTTTTAAAGTCTGCTGTTGTAAAATTTGGTTTTTCTTTTTTTCTACAGCATTGTTCAATAAAGCAGTATTCTGTTCCCTAACACCTGTTGAATTGTTGATACAAACTTCAGGTAGTCTCCAATTAAAATAAACCATGCAAAAATTTAAAAAAAAACTTAAAAAAAAGATAAAAAGAACAGGTGCATTTTTTTATCACAGATATGTTCAGTTTGTTGGTTCAAGTCATATATTTTGCATTTCAGAGGCAATTTTAATTAACAGCATCACTAATTAGACCAAGTGGCACTTTAATTGTCAATAAAACACGTAAGTGTGTCTAAATTGGTGCTACTGTTGCTAGCCATTCATGAAATTTTAAGAAAGAAAAAGGACAGCTGTTTGTTTCTTATTTCTGAAACAGTGGCAGTCAATTAACAGACCACCGATTACAAAGTAATTGCCAACAATAACATCACTTAACATGTTTACAAAACAGCAAAAAAGATGTTTCACACCAAGTGTCAGTTTCTTGTTAGTTTTCATAGGAAGATGTTATACCATGTGTGCTAGTTGTCAGGCTGGAATGATTAACACTTAATGAAATTATTTACAAATCAAAGGTTACAGTCTGCATATGCAATTACCATACTGAAGACAGGCTGTAAGAATAACTTCAGTGAGTCAATCTGATTGTGGACTATTATAACTTCTTTAGTCCTTCATTGAAGACGTCACATATGCATGTATATTGCAGTCAACATTTCATGTTCATATTTTTCTTCTTTTTTTTTTTTTTTTTTACATTTTATGTTTATCAGCAAATGTAGTTTGGATTTGACCAAATGAATAACAAAAGTATAATCATCAAATCCACCATCTACCTCTAAAAACTTGGACTAATAACTTCTTGTAAAACATGTCAAGCAATCTAAACATCCTGGCTGAGCTAGCATCTTAATATCATATATTATATTGATAAAATGTAATTTATTGAGCTATTACTTACTTATTTGCTTTTAATTGTAGGCACAAACTAGGCTGATATTTTTTCTATCACCTGAGAACCATCTAACCAACAATAAAGGCAATCAGTGGTTGAGAAAAGGTTTGTAATTGAAATGAAACAGTATTTTATTTAACAATTAACTCCTAAACATATGTTCAATAAATTTCTACTGAAGTCTTATGACCATATATATAATATTTAAGGAACAATTTTATTGTATATGGATGTTAAAAGTAGAACAAGTACCAGTTTACCAAACATTCCTGCACTAATATCAAGTAACCATGTACTTTTTTATTTTCAATAGCTGAAATTATTAATTATCCCATGATGTATAAAATACAAAAAGTTTTGAATAACTAGAGATTATTTCTAGAATGGAGAAAAATAATGGCTCTGGGAGTGAAATTAAGTATTTTCATGCATTTTGTTAAAAAAATGTGAGCTGAAATAAGTTAGTCTCTCAAGACTGTTAAATTTTGTTTCCCTATCTGTGTAAGAAAATTCCTTGGAATTTACAGGAATTCTACTTGTGTTACAGAATTAATGATGTTATCAATTGCATGAATTGATGATATATTGCAGGCATTTGTAAATAATTAATTAATTGTTTAAAGTTCAGAATCTTGTGCTCATTAACCTTTTGAGTTATTTTTGTATAAATCCCCTCTTCTATCAAATGAAATATTTGTAGTTAATAAATAAATCTTCCAGAAAGTCCTGTTATTTATAGAATTAAAATATTAAATTTGCCAACAGTACAGAGCACTTGAAGTTAATCTGTGTGCCTTACAGGCAGCAGATTCAAGAACTTTGGATTACTCTAAAATATACACTTTGATAAAGCAATGCTAATTAATAGTTCCTTGAAGCTTTGCCAAGATATGTTTTGTTTCTGTATTATCTGGTATCTTTCCATTTTCCTCTCATTACACTGAAATTGTTGATATCAAAACATTTGTTGTTGTTGTTTTCTTTACCCTAGTGTCACATCAAGAACACATCCTAATCAATCATAAAGCCATATTGAAATTTAAAAGCAGAACAACTTGTGGATGAAAATTTCCAAATCTATGACAATACAAAATTAACTCAGCATTTGTTAAAATAATTAAAGACTGGAAAAATATAATGATGTTTACCCTGATCACTGATATATAGCTTGACCTTTAATGTGACCTTGCCCAGTGACAATATAAAGGTCAAGGTCTTAACAGACTGAAACTATAGCTGATAGGTTTTGGGAATAAAATATTTCCCATAGTAATAGACTTCTGTCCTAAATATAATAGTCAATTTGAAAATTACCTATGGTTTACAGATGGACAAAACTGAAACTTCTGTAAAATAATCCATGGGTGGTTCCCACATATGGGGAGACATAAAATCATCATTAATATAAAACATTTCCAGACAGGTTATTTTGTGCTGTGGTTTGTTTGTGAGAGAACCACCTGTTATAAGGAATATAATATTTACAGGTAAGTAATACATCTTGCATCATTGTAACATTCCTATACTGGCTGATAATAACAGAATAATCGACTCATTTAACCACTAACATGTCTGAGAATGCCACAGGAATGTACTGATTCACAGTTTACACACCAAAATTATAAGTTCAACATGACAAAGTCTATACAAAAGCAACTTTTTGTGATCACAAATATATTCATACTTTTGACAATATACAGACTTGAAGCAGAAGTTCTTTGTACAGTATGACAAAGTGAAAGGACATAAGAAGAGTCATCACCTGAACAAACTGCTTTAATACAGCAATCATACCTAGGTTGTCAGTTAGTAATGGCCATGAAGTACTGAGCAAGAACATATGGAATCAGATATAATTCCTTGGTAATTTTTCTATTAAATTGCTTTCAAAGTTTTGGAACTTGATAAAACAGTAATTAAGTGGCACTTGCATTATACACCTGTGTTATAGGACTTATTAATCTGGTTCAGTTAAGGCAATCACATTTACATTGTATCAGTACCAGGTTAATGGTCATAGCTGATCCAAAATCAAGTACTGTGCCAGCCCCTCTACACTGAAGATGTAAAACAACTAATTATTTTTCCCTATTCCATTTCAGACCATTTTCATAAAAAATTCTTCTTACCAGTCTAAATAAACTGCTTGTCATTGTAACTTGATACAGTTAACAGTTAAAGTTGGACAGGTTTTGTCAGCTGTATTTTAGAATGATGCACTACAATCCTACATGCAGATTAACAGGTAATTTGTACACATTTTACCTCTGGCAACTACAATCACAAGACATTTTAGACAATCATTATATGAACCATTCTGAAAAGGTAAACCCTGCCCATTTTAACAACTTGCAGACTTACCTTTCACAAGAAATTACATAACATAAATTGAAGTACAAATTCCAGGCAATACACTCAATGCTCAAATAATCTTTTCTAAGAAAAATAATCAAGGATAAATCTAAAGAAATAAACCTTTGACCTACCCTGGTACAAGTTTCTCTAATGTTTATTGTTATATTTCCTCTGAGCTTTGAGGAAATTCATGTTTCATTTCTCCAAAGTTTGCTTATTACCTATCACTGTTCTCAAGAGCTTGAAGATCAATAAATAAATCTGTGACCTTGACCTTGCACAGGAAGAGACATCCCAATGCTTTTAACAGATTTAAATATTTCAATCAAGGAAGTTTTTTAAATCAAAGCCAGAGGAATACTGTTGATAGACTTTGCATGTAGCTGCAGAATTCATCAGTTACAATTATTCTGTCTGATGGATTTCACAGGAAACATCAATTAAACCAATTACTTCATATTTCTGGAATGATAATACAGATGAATTTAATCTCAAAACTGTCTACAAGATGATAAGTGTAACTGATGGTTCTGTGACAACCTTTGACTCCATCAACTGACAGGCAGGCTGGAAGCCTTCTTCAAAAAGGAGACACTAATGGAAAACTATATTTAGTTAAGTCAACAGGTGGATGTGAATAATTTAAAGGTAATTAGATTTCTAATGAGTATTAAGACATGGACTAAGAACAACTTCTTTCACTGCCAAGTTAATTAATTCTATTAAATCTAGAGAAAAAGATGAAAGGCTGAGAGTTACAATGCTTCTCATTGTTGTGATGTCCCCTTTTATAATACTCATTAAAAACATGTAACAAAATAAACAGTTTAACCCTGTTTTGTCTTTAATGCCACCAGTACGCCACTATTAGCTTGCACTTTCAAGCATAGTCTGTACTGACTATGCTCTTAATGAAAATTTAGCAGAGTACATGTTTATAAAAACAAAACTTTGTACCAAGTTTGATTCAGCTGACTCTCATATTACGAATTCCACAAAATGGTTATCTTTTTAATGTTTCTAATATATTTTTCTGACAATTTTCAGTACACTTTCATTACTCCTCTGTGCATGGGTATTTCCAAAAAGGCTATATCCTTATAGCATGACATTGCAATTAACTTTCTGATCTAATCAGTTAAGAAGGATGAAAGAAAACACCCATGATGCACTGTCATAAATTTGAACTTCCTGTTCAATTGTAGGAGATAAATGAGTGATGCAATCTTCTCTGTATGATGTATAGCTGATGAACCTGCCAGAGTCACAGTGCATATCCCATTACAGTGGCAGCATGCACAGTTATATCAAAGATAATTACATCAAAATGCTAGAAATAAGTACATTCATTACAGGCAGAATGTTTCACTTATGTATACTTCTTGCATTTAAAATTTCAAGAATTCAGGTAAATGATTTTAAATCTGTCAGTTCACTATCTCTGTAG
The DNA here is from genome assembly GCA_012932295.1 of Cyclina sinensis. Taxonomy (NCBI): domain Eukaryota; kingdom Metazoa; phylum Mollusca; class Bivalvia; order Venerida; family Veneridae; genus Cyclina; species Cyclina sinensis. The sequence goes on from JAAONU010000011.1 coordinate 4,424,808, forward strand.
GATGCAGTATTAAATTCATTCCCGTCTGTGTTGTAGTGCCATGTTCATTGTTTTTAAAAACATGTAACATTCTTCAAGTCAAGACATAATCTGAGTGCTTTTTATAAAATATCAAGACATGGCTATATGTATCTCCACAAGTTCTCTTCTTTCAACTTGTTAGAGGTGAGATCATTACAGCAATATGTATTGATATATCTCAGACTAGCTAACAATAAACTGACCACTACTGATATTTAAATGACACAGCTAACCATGCAATTTTGTTAACAACCTGGGAATGCAACATGATCAAGTAGGTAGGTTGAACTGTCATTGACTCTCAGACAGGTATCCACTTTGACATAAAGTCTTTTCCAGCTGTGAATTTTTCTTCATATTCAATAAAAATTTAAAGGCTAAAATTAAGCTAAAAAATAGACCATGCAGTGCCTTAACTAAACAACTACAATACTGACAGGCCTCCATCCAAACTAAAAATAATATCAACCAAAGTTATTTAAGGAATTCCTTTATCAGGACCTTTATTTATCATGATTCGATCTTTAAAAACCTGAATTCTTCATTTTATAACTTATATTCTTCATAAAACACATGAGTCCTGAGTGTTAATTGAGCTAAAAATACCGATATACCATATAGGCAGCATTCCAGAATTTATATGGCCATAATTAACACCCAAATCCTGACATTCTATTTCATTTTTTCTAATAGTATTAAATAAATATGACAGTTGATTGGAACTGAATTTCACTGCTTAAACTGTTAAACAAGTTAAGTAGTATCCAGGCATAACTAACTTTAATATTATGGGTTTGAGAACACATTTGCTTTTAGTTTGTTTTCTTTGGTGGATTTATAAAGAATGTTTACTCAAAGACTTAAAAAAAGGTGCAGTCTTCTGAGTCCCAATATTTTCTCTCTTTTCAATTACAGAAAGCCTTGTAAAACATCACCATATTATTAAAAACTGTTATCCAGAGAAAAGCAAGTTTTGCAATACTGGAACTTGTTTGTTGGCTAATGAGATTGTTTGAGAGAAACTGAGGTACTTTGTTTCAATTTACCTGACAGGTGGAAATGTTTGTAACTATCTAGATAATGTGCTGCTTGATTCAAACTGCATTCTCTCATAACATTTTTCTTTTGAAGGATTTTATATTCAGAAAATACGTGGGTGAGCAATGGCAGAATTTTGCCTGTCTGAAGATCATATCTGAGTTTTTCATTAACTAATGAACAGCCAAATGTTTTTCCTTCATATAAAAGCTATTTCAAGACACACAAAAACGTTCAAGTCCCTCCCATTGTATGCATGCTGTCTTTTCTTGTTTGAAATCAATGGATGAATGAATTCTGCAAAAACAGAATGATGAATTGAAGAAATTGAATACATTAGCAGAACACCCCAAGAGAGAAACCTGTGAGACATATCCCAGAAGAATTTGGAGCAAAATATTGGGGTGTTTTGCACCACAACCTATCAGAAGAATGCAAAATTTATAATTAGTAAAAAAACGACAATTAGAAAATTGCTGTTATAAAGTTACTTCAGAAAACAAGTTACAAATCCAAAATTTATTTATAATAAAAGCCTTTAACTTAATATTTTGCAGTATTTTTTGTGATTTATTTATTCATTAAGTGCAAGCTTATCAGAAAATTATTAACAACATAACTAAATTTGCTTCATTTTTTCTTCTTTGTAAAACGCCCTTTCAACTGCATTTCAGTAATTTAGGCTAGCAGCTGCCTTGACCTTTCGTGGTATTGCTATGTCCCAATTCACCTATTTTTGTACACATCTTTATAGCAGTGCTCAGGGTCTCTAGTTCGAGCTCAAACTCAATGGGCCTTTTCTCAGTACTTTTAAAAACAGCAAGGTCTGACTTGACCAGTGACACAGATAAAAGTCATTCACAAAATGTTTTATTAAGCTAGAATACCAGTAAATTCTGGGACTTTAAAAGAGTCAAATGAATTTTTTTTAGAGACATCTAAAAATTTATTTGAATGTTATTTTCAAGAAGCTTGCAAAACATTTCTTGACACTCAAGATTTATTCCTGATAAAAAAAATAAAATAAAAAAATATTTACTTTTTAGAAAGCTCTTCATTAGCAAAAAACATGTAAATGATTTAAAGAGATTTCAAAACATTCAATGCCAATCATTTAATGTCAAGAAGACAGTATTTTATACATTTTCCGAATAATTGAAACACAAGCCTGAAGCTGTTTAAATTTACTTTAACAAATGGGAACTGTTATCATGTTATTTTTCATTGAAAAGAATTGCTTTTTTTTCAAAATGTAGTAGTTAGCATACTTTAAATTATTTGTAAGCAATTATAACTGCTAATCTAGAAATGAAATTTAAATGATATCTATAACAATTAGGCAATCACCATCAGCCTAATTAAAATAATTATGCTCACAGAATTTCAAATAATGTTTATCTTGTCAATTCTTATATTGCATATCATATATTTTAGCAATAAATTATTATGCAATGATTTTTTAAAAAACCTATTGCATTTGACTTCATGCATACAAATTTGTACAAAAGGCACTGAAATTGTTCATATTATGTATACATGGGACAGACCTGAATGTAAAAGTTAGTGTATGCCCATCTTTTATATCATTACTGATTACTTTACTATGGCATTGTAAATGATACAATTATTTCCTTGTTATCTATCATAAATGATCATGCAATTATGAATGCATTATCAGCATAATAGATTGCATATGAAGCTACAAAACCTAATAACATTTTACTTCTGCTGCAAACATAGCAATAAGAACACACATCAATATGAACACCAATATGAACACACAGCAACAGCAATATTAACACACAGCAATATGAACACACAGCAGCAGCAATATGAACACACAGCAATATGAACACACAGGAATAGCAATAAGAACACACAGCCATATGAACACACAGCAGCAGCAATATGAACACACAGCAATATGAACACACAGCAGCAGCAACATGAACACACAGCAATATGAACACACAGGAATAGCAATAACAAGAGGGCCAAGATGGCCCTATATCGCTCACCTGAGAATCATTGCACAGAAACATCAAAAATCAGGATGTAAGTTAGTAGGTCAAGGCCAAGATCATCCAGGGTCAAAGATTTAATCTGCATGCAAAATTATCTAATGTTTCATTGTTGTAGCTGAACAGAATGTCTTTTATTGACCCTGGATGACCCATTGACAATCCCATCCTAGATTTCATCAAGACAAACATTCTGACCAAATATTAGGAAAATCGGAAGAACAATACAGCTTCTATCGGATACACAAGCTTTTTCTAAGATTTGACCCCTTGACCTAGTTTTTGATGACACCAGATGATCAATATACAACCTCAACCTAGATTTCAACAAGACAAACATTCTGACCAAATTTCATAAAGATCCAATGAAAAATACTGCCTCTATCGCATACAAAAGGTTTATCTAAGATTTGACCATGTGACCTAGTTTTTGACCCCAGATTACCCATATTCACTCGTAACCTAGAACCCATCAAGACAAACATTCTGACAAAATATTAGGAAAATCGAATGGAAAATACAGCTTCTATTTCATACACTAGGTTTTTCTAAGATTTGACCCCATGACCTAGTTTTTGACCCATATACAATCCCAACCTAGATACCATAGAGACAAACATTTTGACCAAATATTCGGAAAATCGGATGAAAAATACAGCTTCTATCGCATACACAAGCTTTTTCTAAGATTTGACCCCTTGATCTAGTTTTTGACCCCAGATGACCCATAAACAATCCCAACCTAGATGTCATCAAGACAAACATTCTGACTAAATATTAGAAAAATCCAATGGAAAAAAAAACCTCTATCACATACACAAGGTTTTCTAAGATTTGACCCTGTGACCTAGTTTTTGATCCCAGATGACCCATATACAATCCAAACCTAGATTTTATCAAGACAAACATTTTGACCAAATATTAGGAAAGTTGGATGAAAATTACAGCTTCTATCGCATACACAAGGTTATTCTTAGATTGGACCCTGTGACCTAGTTTTTGATCCCAGATGACCCATATACAATCCCAACCTAGATTTCATCAAGACAAACATACTGACCAAATATTAGGAAAATTGGATGAAAAATACAGCTTCTATCACATACACAAGGTTTTTCTTAGATTGGACCCCGTGACCTAGTTTTTGATCCCAGATGACCCATATACAATCCAAACCTAGATTTTATCAAGACAAACATTTTGACCAAATATTAGGAAAGTTGGATAAAAAATACAGCTTCTATCGCATACACAAGGTTTTACTTAGATTGGACCCCGTGACCTAGTTTTTGACCCCAGATGACCCATATACAATCCCAACCTAGACTTCATCAAGACAAACATTCTGACCAAGTTTCATAAAGATCCAATGAAAAATACAGCCTCTATCGCATACACAAGGCAAATGTGAACAGACAGACGACAGACGCCAGACGACGGACATCCAGCGATCACAATAGCTCACCCTGAGCATTCGCTCAGGTGAGCTTAAAACACACAGCAGCAGCAATATGAACACACAGCAATATGAACACACAGGAATAGCAATAAGAACAAACAGCAATATGAACACACAGGAATAGCAATAAGAACAAACAGCAATATGAACACACAGGAATAGCAATAAGAACACACAGCCATATGAACACACAGGAATAGCAATGAGAACACACAGCCATATGAACACACAGCAGCTGCAATATGAACACACAGCAATATGAACACACAGGAATAGCAATAAGAACACACAGGAATAGCAATAAGAACACAGCAATATGAACACACAGCAATATGAACACACAGGAATAGCAATAAGAACACACAGCAATAGCAATAAGAACACACAGGAATAGCAATAAGAACACAGCAATATGAACACACAGCAATATGAACACACAGCAGCAGCAACATGAACACACAGCAATATGAACACACAGGAATAGCAATAAGAACACACAGGAATAGCAATAAGAACACACAGGAATAGCAATAAGAACACAGCAATATGAACACACAGCAGCAGCAATTTATTTTTTCAGTATGGCCATTAGACAGTATATTTGCTAACGTAGGTGTTCGATTAAAATTTAGGCTATTTAGCTCTGTGCATGTAGACAGTAGATGCCAATGTAGGTGTTTGTTTGAAGCAAAAAGGCTATTTACCTCTGTGCATGTAGAAAACAAGTCCTTAGCAACAAAGGTTCATCTCAGAGATGACATTTTGCGAGGAATAATTAGGTAACATAGCTCTGTTAATTTTCAGGATGGAAACAGTATACACCATAGTCAGTTTCTTTATTCTGAATGCAATTTAACAAAATTTCAATAAAGATACTTAATGTAATGATAACTAGGGGCCATTAAAAACACTGATTTGCTAAGAAGCACCTGTACTGAAATATTGTCATCAAGTTCAAGATTTTATCAGCATAATGCAATTGCCTTACCAAACCCTTGATGAGAAAAACCGTGGGTAAAAAGACTTTGTAATCAGATGAGTTAAGTTTCTTCATTTGAGACAAGGAAGTGCTCTGAAAGAGCCATGTGTTAGGTACATATAAACTGCCAGCTGCTTCATTGGGTTATATTTTCAATTTGTAGATTTAAAACTGATTATAAATTATCAGATGGATCCTGCAGTCAACACAGTTACAAGCTTTATAAATCTGTATCAGATTGATTTAATGACTTTATAAATCTTAACTTACTTTTCATACAAAAGACCAAACATGAATGCCTTTCTCATAACATGCATGTCATTTGAACTGTCACCTTGACAGAATTAACTGCAGATAAAATTGTTTAACTGCACAATTAACATTTGAAGTTATTACATTTGTTCCTTATACACCCTAATGCTTACACTTGTACAATAACTAGAACTGTGTCCATAGGACACGGATGCCCCCACTATGCATAAGTGCTCATAAACAAGAGCATGTATATTCTGTATGTAAGATTTAGGTGGGGAACAATTTTTTTCTGTAGTTGCAAATCAATTGAGGTGTTTTGTATATTATAAATGCTGTCCTTTTATTTCAAAATTAGATATTTTATACTGAAACAAGGGCTGTCGGATGGACAGCACGCTTGACTATTCTTAGTGCTTGAAGGTATAATAAAAGCCTTGAAATCTAAGTCTTAAAAGGGGAATAACTAATATAAATGCTTAACAGAGTTATGGGCCTTGATGGAATGACACAGTCTACGGCCAAGTTTGAATCAAATATCTGCAGTAGAAAGGGAAGAAATAGTGAAAATGAGAAGCTTGCCCTAAAACTTTAACCACGCCGCAAGTACAATAGACATCCTTATTCTTTGAATAGTCGACATAAAAATGTTGTAAATATTTATGTACTATGAGGAATCACATTAGCCAAGACGAAGAAAGAGACACACAAGTAATTACATGTTGCTGATATTAAAGTAAGCAGGTAAAATTTAAACAAAATCTGCCATCCGGTTTAAGAGGAGTTGCATTCACAAAATTTCTATATGGTATATAGTGAAAAAATCAACAAAGGGCCATAATTCTGTTAAATTTGGTCGCAGCAAAAATTCCTTCCTTTACTACCATCTACACATTAAGGTTGTTCATCCCTGGAAGTTTAAGCAAAATCTGCCATCCGGTTTAAGAGGAGTTGCCTTCACAAGATGGACGGACAAGTGCAACGCTATATGCTCCCCACTTTGTGGGGGCATAAAAATCGTATAGCAGAATATATACACTCTGAAGACACAAACCAAGTGACCTTGACCTTTTAGATTAAATCTTTCTAAAGTACACCAATTCTAAATGAAAACACTCTTCAAGAAATAACTTTCCATCCAGTTTAATGTTTCACATTACACAACAAGAATAATATGTCGCATGAAAGCTTGTATAATTCTGGTCAAGTTCTCCTCTGACAGACAAATAATTCATGGATAAATTATAAAACCAAATCAAAGACCAGGAATTACCTAGACACTGGTTACTTTTATAAATTTCTTTTTATTTTTCTGTTCATTCCTATCAAGCAGGACTGGTCTTTTAATAGCATCAATGCCAGTGGAGTAATATGTTAACAGACTTTGCATATAAGCTGCATAATTCATCAATAACAATTAAACTGTCTGACAGATTTCACAGGAAACATCAATTAAATCAATCATTTAATATTTCTGGAATGATACAATAGAACTAATCCAATCCCAAAACTGTCTACAAGTTATACAGAAAAAGAAACAACCCCTGCATCACCAACTGATGGACAGGCTGGAATCAATCTTTAAAATCAAGATAGTACAGAAGACATCTAAATGGTAAATTTCAGGGTTGTCTTTGAAAAAACAACAATAAGAAATTAACTATAATTGGGAGAATGGTTAAAGAGAAGTTCCTGAAGAGTTGAAGCATTATCATTAATAAACATTCTATCTGCTTCTTTATTTATGACACTTAGAACCTTTTTGCATTCATCCCTCAATTACACTAACAACCTTTTTGCATTCACCCCTCAATGACACTTAGAACCTTTTTGCATTCATCCCTCAATGACACTTAGAACCTTTTTGCATTCATCCCTAAATGACACTTAGAACCTTTTGCATTCATCCCTCAATAACACTTAGAACCTTTTTGCATTCATCCCTCAATGACACTTAGAACCTTTTTGCATTCATCCCTCAATGACACTAACAACCTTTTTGCATTCATCCCTCAATGACACTTACAACCTTTTTGCATTCATCCCTTAATGACACTTACAACCTTTTTGCATTCATCCCTCAATGACAGTTACAACCTTTTTGCATTCATCCCTAAATGACACTTAGAACCTTTTTGCATTCATCCCTCAATGACACTTAGAACCTTTTTGCATTCATCCCTCAATTACACTTACAACCTTTTTGCATTCATCCCTCAACGACACTTACAACCTGTTTGCATTCATCCCTCAATGACACTTGGAAACTTTTTTTGCATTCATCCCTCAATGACACTTGGAACCTTTTTGCATTCATCCCTCAATGACACTTGGAACCTTTTTTTTGCATTCACCCTTCAATGACACTTTGAACCTTTTTGCATTCATCCTTCAATGACACTTACAACCTTTTTGCATTCATCCCTCAATGACACTTACAACCTTTTTGCATTCTCCTTCAATGACACTTACAACCTTTTTGCATTCTCCCTCAATGACACTTACAACCTTTTTGCATTCATCCCTCAATGACACTTACAACCTTTTTGCATTCATCCCTCAATGACACTTGGAAACTTTTTTTTGCATTCATCCCTTAATGACACTTGGAACCTTTTTGCATTCATCCCTCAATGACACTTGGAACCTTTTTTTTGCATTCACCCTTCAATGAAACTAAAAACCTTTTTGCATTCATCCCTCAATGACACTTACAACCTTTTTGCATTCATCCCTTAATGACACAAAGAATATTTTGCATTCACCCCTTAATGACACTTGGAACCTTTTTTTTTGCATTCACCCTTCAATGACACTTACAACCTTTTTGCATTCACCCCTCAATGGTTCTTTAACTTAACTCTCATCAGATCAAGAGGAGTATTAAAAGAGACAACAAAAAAACTTGTAGATACATCAACTCACTAAAACATAACAATTTTACTTCTTTAACCTAGGAACAAGGTTTATTAAATTATTAAAACATGCACCATATTATATTGCACATAGTTAAGCTGCAAGGTGCACATTACTCCTTTAAATATTAAATTATAAAGACGGAAGAAAACACCCATGATGCATTGTCATAAATTTGAACTTCCTGTTCAATTGCAGGAGATAAATGAGAGATTCAATCTTCTCTGTATGATGTATAGCTGATGAACCTGCCAGAGTCACAGTGCATATCCCATTACAGTGGCAGCATGCACAGTTATATCAAAGATAATTACATCAAAATGCTAGAAATAAGTATCCATCATAGGCAGAAAATATGTCTGATGTAAATGTCTTAAGTCAACATTCAGGAATTCAAATGAATTATATTGTAAGATTACAGGGTCTTTTGCATTACGTCTATGTGGATCTCGATAATTCTCTAATCCGGTAACCTATACTCCCTAAAGGTCTAAAATATTCAAGTATAATTAAGATTTAGTTTAAAGTTGCATATTACACATCAATTGGGAAAAGGTCTTTCAACTTATACTAATCCCTCTTGATGACTGCTTCCTGGGTTCAAACCAGTACTTGCATGGAAAATGAGGAATGCAGAAAGTCAGTGTAGACTCTCACCTCTGGTTGGACTTGAACCAGTGACCTCTGGATCGAGAGTCTGGTGCTCTAACCCCTCAAAATCTGCTCCTCCTCATTTATAACTAAGGAAAAGGCTTGTTGGTGTGTGTCTTACTGTAAGTTCTGAAGGCATAAGGACTGTACAATGGTGTGAGGAAAACCTCTCTTATACCTTGAACCTTTGCTGAAATTACTGTTTAACACCAAAAGCCAAGATAAGGAAGAACTAACATGATGTTCTTTTTTTTTTGTTCCAGTCTATATCTGTTTCATTTTCATATTAACATATGAGCAAGAGTTATCAAACATTTCCTATAGTCTTCAATGTTTGGGGTGAGATAAATACCAGGTATTGATAAAATTTTACAAAGGGGAAAAGTAAACTGACCACTAAAACAGCATAGATAACCTTGAAAATCAATGTCATGACAATGAAAGAATGAGGCTTTGTCAAACAAGTGACTTGAACTGTCATTGACTCTCAGACTGGTAATCAACTTGACAGACAAAGTATTTTCCAGCTGTGAAAATTCTTATGTATTCAATAAAAGGAAAGGTAAATAGCCACAAATTAGGTCAGTACATTAACAACTAAAGTACTGGAATTGTATTCATTAAAACTGAACATAATCAATCAAAATTATCTGAGCAGTTGTTTTATCAGGAACTGTATCTATTATGAATGCAACTTATAACTCAAATAGTTTCAGTAATTTTGCTATTAAGATCTGAGCTAATTGTAACTGCAACTTTAATCATAATTTTGTGTATCAGATACAATAAAATAAGTCTTTTTTTCCACATATATTTGAGACTTCATCTAATAAAATCACATAAGTCTTTTTTTTCTTTACAGATTCTAGTCTTTATCTAATAAAATCACACAAGTCTTTTCTTCCTCATAGATTTGAGTCTTTATCTAACACGAGATATTTGTAAAACGTACATGCCCCCCACCCCCCAGCACCTTAACGCCAGAGGCAGCCATAAAAGTACAGGAAGGTAGAAGAAGGACAGGGACTTGTGTCAGTACATTAAAAGGAGGATGACAGGGACTTCTGATATCAAAAAATGAAAGAGTACAGGAACTGCATGGGTAGGTAGGTGGGTAGTAACATGGGAAGGTGGGTAGGTAGGAAGTTTTTAGGCAGCAAGGCCCAAGGGTTTCTCTAGTTGTCAACTGGAATCTGTTTTCCTCTTTATGGTGTATGGCCACCGTGACTTTGGCCTTTAACCGAGTGACCTCAAACACAATAGGGGTAATCTTCTGAACAGACCAACCTGCATAGCAAGTCTGAGGAGCCAATGCCCATGGGTTTTCTAGTTATTGATTGGAAACCATTTTTTGTTAATGGTCACTCTGACATTGAACTTTGACCAAGTGATCCCAAAAGCAATATAAGTCATCTACAGGTGATAAGCAACCTGCATTGCAAGTTTAAGGACCCTAAGCCCAAGCATTTGTTGGTTATTCATCAGAAAATATTTATTAGTTAATGATCAATATGACCTTGACTTTTGATCTAGTGACCCTAAAAACTACAGGGGTGATCTACTGGCCATGACCAACCTGCCTATGAAGTTTTGGAAAGACTGGGCCAAAGCATTCTAAAGTTATTGATTGGAAACCGTTTTCCTTTTCAAGATCACTGTGATCTTGGCTTTTGACCTGGTGACCTGAAAATCTATAGGGGTCATCTAATGGTCTTGACCAACCCAAAACCCAAGTTTGAGGAACGTAAGCCCACGAGTTCTATAGTTATTGATTGGAAACCGTTTTGCTTATCAAGGACACTGTGGCCTTGGCCTTTGACCTTATAACCTGAAAATCTATAGGCGTCATCTAATGGCTATGAACAACCTGCCTATGAAGTTTTGGAAAGATTGGGCCAAAGTATTTTATAGTTTTTGCTTTGAAACCATTTTGCTATTCAAGATCACTGTGATCTCTGCCTTTGACCTGGTGATTTGAAAAGCCACAGGGGTCATCTAATGGTCTTGACCAACCCAAAAACCAAGTTTGAGGAACACAACCCCATGTGTTCTATAGTTATTGATTGGAAACCGTTTCAAGGTCACTGTAACCTTGGCCTTTGACCTTATAACCTAAAAAATCTATAGGCGTCATCTAATGGCTATGAACAACCTGCCTATGAAGTTTTGGCAAACCTGTGCCCAAGTATTCTATAGTTTTTGCTTTGAAACCATTTTGCTATTTAAGGTCACTGTGATCTCTGCCTTTGACTTGGTGATTTGAAAAGCCACAGGGATCATCTAATGGTCATGACCAACCCACATACCATGTTTGAGTAACCTGGGCCTAAGCATTCTATAGATACTGATCACAAACCATTTTGCTTTTCAAGGTCACTCTGGCTTTGGCCTTTGACCTAATGATCTGAAAAAATATAAGGGTCATCTACTGGTCATGCCCAACCTAAAAACCAAGTTTGAGGAAGGTGGGTCCAAAGGTTCTCTAGATATTGATAGGGAACAAAGTGTCTACCAACTGACCTGCATTTGCAAAACAATATGCCCCCTATATTTGATGGGGGGAGGGTGCATCAAAATCACACAAGTCTTTTTTTCTTCACAGATCTGAGTCTTTATCTGATAAAATCACACAAGTCTTAAGTAAAACTTAGCTTTGGATTATGCTGTAAATGGCAAAAGAAAATCTACAAGACTTAGATTGAATACTTAGCATTCCTACATTTTCTTTCACCGCATTTAAGAATTTATCATGAGTTATGTTATGATCCATTCAGTTGTTTTGATTATTTAGTGCCAAGAGCAGATTCACAGGATCTGTAATAAAGTAGAAGCTTACATCTTACAGGGTTTATTATTTTCCTTATGTAGTACAGTGCATTAATTACAGAACAGGCACCATACCCTTTGTCATACCTATTAGAAGATAAATTTGGTATTTTAACACAATAAACCTTTCCACTGCTATCAACCACATTTAAATTTTTATGCCCTGTTTTGTATACCTTCTTTTAAGAAAAGTGCAGGAAAATGTATTTCAAACAAATAGCAATCAAGGTTAATTGAACAGCTTTCAATGCTTTCTCTAAGAAAGCATGACAGTATAGTGTATTGTTCCCTGAGAATTTAATTCTTTAAAGCAATACCATTCATTTCTCAAAACAAAGTAAAATGTTCTTTGCAGAATGCAGCATTTAAGTTTTGCAATACTGGAGGTTGTTTTTTGGCTAATGAGATTGTTTGAAAGAAACTGAGGTACTTTGTTTCAATTTACCTGACAGGTGGAAATGTTTGTAATGTAGATAATGTGCTGCTTCAAATTCAAACTGCATTCTCTCATAACATTTTTCTTTTGTAGAATTTTATAATCAGAAAGTATGTGGTGAGCAATGGCAGAATTTTGCCTGTCTGAAGATTATATCTGAGTTTTTCATTAACTTAAATGTTTTTCCTTTTTATTAAAGCTATTTCAAGACACACAAAAACGTTCAAGTCCCTCCCATTGTATGCATGCTGTCTTTTCTTGTTTGAAATCAATGGATGAATGAATTCAGCAAAAACAGAATGATGAATTGAACAAATTGAATACATTAGCAGAACACCCCAAGAGAGAAACCTGTGAGACATATCTCACAAGAATTTGGAGCATATTATCTTTTTCTTTTTGCTTTGTATGCAAAAAACTGCACATGGAATGCATGAGTTATGACAAAGACTTATGAAAAGTACGAAATTGTTGTATAATAATACATTACAGTTTACCTACAGAAACTGTATCAACAGTGAGTACTTACAGAAAAATTTATTAAAAGAAATAAAAGCTTTTAATTAAACGTACTGCCAAGTTTAAGGTAACCTAATTTTAGGAATCCAAGAAAAAACATATCAGCTCTTTATCAACTTAATAATTTGGATTTTTGTCCCTTTGACACTTTCTTGCAAAGAATAAAGTAATTGTAGACACAATGTTTTTGATTTTTTTAAGTGTAAACATTTTAAATGATAAAAGACTTTCCTCACTTTCAAGTAAGCTGCAAAGCAATTCTTGACACTTTCAGATACATTACAGATAAGAAAATTAAGGTACAAAACATTTAGTTTTTGATATGCTTTACAGGAATGTTTTAGACACTTAAACATACTTTCAGTCTATGTCAGTTATGTCATGATGACAAAACAATATTAATCCTGTACCTCTTTATAATTACATAGACAACGAGGAACTATCAAATATCATATATTATCAAGTCATGGCTATTCACAGATAAATTTCTTTGCAGATTACTCTTTGTGCATTAATGATTGAAATTCTGTCAGTGGTTATTATTGATAATTAATCTAGAATTAAATTTAAGACTGATATAATACATCCACAAGTTATCTCCCTCTTTAAAACTAATTATACACAACAGATTTCAATATTATAATCATTGTGTCATCTTTTGCATTGTATTACCTACCTTGACAATAAATTATACAGTAATTTCACTTGATTTCATGCATACAAATCTATACAAAAGGCATTGAAATGCATGGGATGGGTCTAAAATTTAAACATGCAATACAGGCCCATCTCATGGTACAGTCTATCATTTATGTTCAACCTGCTGTGAACAAGAGTTAGTTTACCGCTATACTGTAACAAAAACAATTATTTCCTTGTTATCTATCATAAATTATCATGCAACATTATGTGCATGACATAAGCACATGAGATTAGCTTGCAATAAATCAAAATAAACAGTCAAATTCTATTCTTTTTCTTGCTTTCAAACAGTAAAGCAGTAATTACATGACAATATTTTTTTATAATTCTTCCTTACCAAAAATTATTTAGTTGATTTTATTTAGCCAAATTTTGTAATAGAAAGTAAGATTTTATTGTGAATAACAGTAGAAAGTGAGAAACTATAAGCAGGCTAAATGCTTACAGAACGGCTATATACCATAAAGTCACAGGAACAGTAAAAGCATAGCAAGCACCAGGATACTAACTGCCTGGAAGGTATTTAATTCTCACCTTCTTAAACATACAATCATAGTCAGTTCCAAAAGAAGCCATTTTTTAAATATGTTCATTACCTCTGTCAATACTTCAACATCTAGTGGCATTATATAGTCAAAATAATTACTGAGACTGCCAATCTGTTGCTTAAAACCAGGTCATGACCAAAACAAAAGTCAGTGGACAACAGCAGACAAGCAGTTCAGTTACACCCTTAACCCTGCTTACTGAAAGAAAATGTCTTTTGTCTGGCAAACTAAATGTTCTGACAACAAGTTTGCAAATGTAGAAAAGATTTTCCAAAATTATTCTCTCTGAAAATGATTGAGGAAATTCAATTGTTAGCACTGTAATTGAACCATTTTTCTATATTCAATACTAAAGCATGAGCCATGAATTTTCACTATTTTAGCAGCCTAGTGTTTATAAACATACTTTTACATCATTATATGAATTTTGATTAAAAAGAGTATGGCAATAGAAAATGGCTGGAGGAAATATTCATTTACATCTATACTTAATAGAAATACTGTCAACAGGTTCATGGTTCTGATACAATAAATCCTATCTCCTTAATGCAGTTGTAATAAATATTCCAAACCAATGAGCTTAAGGCAAATCAACAAAACCATCAGGTAAGGTGTTCCACTAATTGAAAAGAACATGTGCTCTGTGGTACTGTCAGAATTTATTACTGTTAAGTTCAATGGTGTTCTAATCACAATTTGTAGATTAAAAGTTGTACATTACTGGTGTCAGACAATCAATACAATTTTCCATCTATAATCATTTATGTACATAAAAAAAGTTATATCAAATCTGATTTAATGACTTCTTAATTCAATTTTTACATAAAGAAGGAAAATGAATACATTAAATTTATAATGCATGTGAGTTTAACTGTCATTTCAACAAAATGTGTCAAATTCTTAAGTTGTGGTGAAGCCTGAAATATATCACACTAAAAGTAACTATATTTGATCCTGGTACATCATTTGTTCGCCATGACGAGTGCATTCATATTGCACACAATTTGCAAGCTTTGGTTCTACAAACATATCTCACAGTCTCTAAACCTGTACAGGAACATGCAACCTTAACCTTTGGGGGTCTGACCAGTCCAGGCATTGTCTTCAACATATTTGTAAACTTTAAACAAAAAAAAGAACTTCTCTTCAGAATTTCTTATTCATGGATTAAATCATTTCAGCTGAGAGATTATTTTGACCAGGGGATCTATACAGAGATGGAAAACAAGATAAATCATAAAAGAGAGTCTTACATCAAATGATATGTCTGTGCCTTGCCACTGACATTCAATATGTTAAGTTTATGTTAGAAAGCCAAACAAATATTAAAAATAGAGCTATTTGGTGATTTGATCTTGGGAAGGAATTAGAAAGCAGCTAAGGGAAAACTTGCTTTGTTCTGTGACTGTCAAATGTCATTGTTTGAGCATGTACATTTCTACAGCAATATATTGCTAAACAACAATCATTTTCTTAACATGTGTAAATCAAATATCTAAATGCAAATTCTATAATGGTGATCGAATAATATCTTTTTGCAGAAAAAAAAAACTATTTTAAAATTACCCTTTTTTGTAACTTCTCTACCTGTGACTTTTATGGAAGTTAAAAAGTAATTTATATAATAAACATTATATGACAAAATGCTGTTAAACATTTCAAGGTATTTTGGATTTGTGACAAAATGTGTGGCAATTTCAGTGTAACACTTAAATAATAATAAATCATAAAAATATAGAGTTATATATTCAACTATTTAACAACTTGAAGAGTCATTTTATGATTTCATTTATTTCTGATGATGAAGCAAATTCCTTGTTTACTAAACACATATTTACCAGTGTCTGTAGATGGTACATTTTCAAGTCCTCTTTATAATATACTATGTACTATGCCTGTTGGTGGCAGATTTACAAGACTTCATTTAAATAAACTGTGCCTGAAGGTAGCACATTTTCAAGACTATTGTGCCTGAAGGTAACACATATACAAGACTTCATTTAAATATACTTTGCCTGAAGATAGCACGTTTTCAAGACTTTTTCTAAGTCTACTGTGCCTGAAGTTCGCATATTTTTTAGACTTACTCTAAGTATATTGTGCCTGAAGGTAGCACATTTTCAAGACTTTATCTAAGTATACTGTGCCTGAAGGTAGCACATTTTCAAGACTTTATCTAAGTATAATGTGCCTGTATGTAGCACATTTTCAAGAGTCCTTAAAATATATTGTGCATGTAGGTGGTATATTTTCAGCCAAATTAAGAAGAACAAGAGCTTGTCAGAGACAAAGCAACAGTCCCCTACCGGTTCAATGTCCATCTCCCTAACTCCAACCAATATGTGGAAATTGACTAAAGAATTTGTCTGAGACATGCATAGTCTCCATATGATCCTCTATCCATGTACAAAGTATCATCAAAGAAGAAAAAGTCATAGGTCAAGGTAATTTAGAGGTTAAGGTCACAGAAATATATGTTGTTGAAAAGGTTTTATCGAAGATGTTGTTGTGACCAAGTTTGAAGTAATTCTGTTCAGAAATAAGGAAATTATGGCCAAACTTATAGTTTTTGGACAAGAAAACTTCACAGGTCAAGGTCATTCAGAGGTCAAGGTCACAGAAATGTACTTCATTGGAATAGTCTTGTCCAAGGTATTGTTGTGGCCAAGTTTGAAGTAATTCCATTTAGTAGTAAGGAAAATATGGCGGTAAAGTTTTCGAAGGAAATGACTGATAAACGGACGGACAGTTCCTCCTTTAGGTTCATAAAAAAATGAGGTGGATATTCTCCATACTTCATCCATATTTCAAGTTTCATAAAAATAGTTGAAGTACTTTTTGAGTTATCACAAATATTGCTATATTTGCCATATTTTAAGTCTATTTGTTGCCATAGCAACCAGATTTTTCAACATAGGAAAAAAAAAAAAAACGTGTATAATCTCCATACTGCCATCTATCCATATGTCAAGTTTCACAAAAATATTTTCAGTACTTTATGCATTATCTTGGGATCCAGTTTTTGTGGACGGACGGACTGACAGAAGGAGGGTAAACCTATAGTCCCCTCCGGTGAAACCGGTAGGGACTAAAAAAGGTCGAAAAATTAGAATTTTGTCACAGATGGTTACTAATACCCCGCACTGCCTTGTCACAGGATGGTAGCCCAGTTGGAACAAGTTGCACATAATCTTTAATACTAAGTTTCAACTATCATCAGACCTTGACCTCTGTTGAAAACCCATGAAAAACTAGTTCCTAATGTTTAAATTTTCTCAGGATCACTATGTTTAACTTATGTTTCAACATACTTTATTCTCAGTAAATTTGTTGGAAAAGTTCCAAGTACTTCAAAAGTGATCTCTGGATACAGTTTTTAAGGAAAGACAAATGTACCAAATTTTTCAACATAGGAAGAAAAAATTTAAAGTTCAAGGATGATAATTCTGACAATTTAGGTGCTAGAATTATGAACCTTGTCACATATGATGTGGGTGATGATAAGAAACCAATATTAAAAGTTTGAAGTAGATGCATTAAGAAATAATGAAGTTATATATGAAAAACCACATTTTTTCATGAAAATTCTAAGTTGAAGGGGGATAAATCTAAAAATTTTGGAGCTAGAGTTGTGAACCTTGAGGTACATTATCTTCATACTGTCAGCTATCTATACTTCATGTTTCCTAAAAATATTTTCAGTACTTTTTGAGTTTTACAAAAAAAACACATTTTTTTTCATGAAAATGTTCAAGGGGGGATAAATGTAATAATTTTGGTGCTAGAGTTGTGAACCTTGAGGTGCATTATTTCCATTCTATCACCTATCCATATTTTATGTTTCATAGAATTATTCTTAGAACTTTTTGAGTTATCATAAATATTGTTATATTTGCCATATTTTAAGTATATTTGTTGCTATAGCAACCAAAATTTTCAACATATGAAGAAAAAAAAGACGTGCATTATCTCCAGACTGACGTCTACCCATATTTCAAGTTTCAAAAAAATATTTTCAGTACTTTTTGCGTAATCACTGGATCCAGTTTTTGTGACGGACGGACAGACTGACGGACGGACGGACAGATGGATGGAGGGTAAACCTGGTAGGGGACTAATAACTTCTTATCTGAAATTTATGATAGATCAGATTAATAATTACTTATGACAAGTTATTGTTTAATGTACTTCAAATAATGGCTGTTTGAGCAGAAACAATTGTTTTCATCCTGACAAAAATCTTATCTTCAAAGTGCTTTACCTAGATGTCTACAAGAATAGAAAACCCTACCCATTTTTAAATATTTGTTACATGTCTAATAGATGTTCCAAACAAATAACAAGATTACAAGGAAAACCTATCCTGGTCCACAGAGAGAAATACAAGAAAAAAAAACAATCATTACAACACAATGTATTGATTTACAGAAAAGACAACATTATCAATTTAGACAGTGAATATTTTTTCACATATTGCCCAAAGATGCAGAAATATTCCTTATTTAATGATCACAGATTAATTCCACTGCAATTTTCATCAACAGACATTTGAAAACAATCAAGGTTTTGTAAAACTTTTCACAATATTAGTGCAAAAGGTATAAAAAGAAGACCCAGTGCTCTCTAGATTAATGTCAAAGGGAGACAATGCTAACAGAAACTCTATAGATCAAGGGTCAACATGGCCGGATCCAGAAATTTCGGACTGGGGGGGGCTTGGGGGAAGGTACGGAAGGGGGTGACCCCCTTTTGTAGGGGGGGTTTGGGGGGCCTCCCCCAAGAAAATTTTCTAAAAAGGTGGAGTAAATGGCTCATTTTGGTGCATTTTAGGCATAAAAATATAATGAAATTTGTGTGAGAATTTTACAGAAATATACTGGTATTCTTTGAAATGTTCAACTAAAGCAAAAAACATTTTAACTTTTTTATTTTATATTTATAAAGTCCTCTGAAACAAATAATTTATCAATAAATTAATTTTCATAACAAATAACATCGTAATCACATTATTCAATCCCCTCGCAGTGATCTCCCCTTCATTCTTTGGAAAGATTTCTGCAGGCACTTGTTAACCTTAGCTGGATTTCAGCTATATAAACATGTATGAACTTTTTTAAAGAATTTATTTTTTTCTCTGTTTAGTTTAGTTAAAATTGGAATTGCATCGATTAAACATGCCTAGCTGTGTGTAATGAAATTTAAGAAAAATGTAACTTAAAAAGTTTAAAATTTTGTTTATTTACTTTCGACCATCATCACGTGACATGACTGTCGGCAGTGATTACTGTTCTGAAAGTATGGAAGGGAAGTAATGGAATGGAGTTTGCACCATTCAGAACACCTCGGGCGACTTCAATATGTCTTTATACGAAATTGTCGGAAAAGGCCGAGTTATTACGATTGGAGTTTGCACAATATCATCAGGCAACTGATCATGGCCAGCAGACGCTCATTTAACAACTTTATCAAATACGTCAAGGTTACTAGATGCTTGAAAACTATACATCATGATCATTCTGGAGCTCTCTGATAATCCGTGCCGCCGAATATACGGTACATTGTGTAATATACACGGCTATAAAGTTGCGAACTCGTTATCAGTTGTTACGCAATATTGCATGACCATTGCAAATTGAAAGGTTGACTGTGTTTCTGTAACTAGGTGAAAAACAGCTGAAAAAAATGTCTAAGAGTCTTTAAAAATGAGCCCAATATTTTTTTTCAAACGGGCCAGCTGGGGGGGCTTGGGCCCCATAAGCCCCCCCGGTAAATCCGGGCCTGGGTCAATAGGAGAAGCTCACAACAGCTTTTAGATCAGGGTAATGGGGAGACACAGCTCTGCAGATCAAGGTCAAAAGGAGATGCAGTTCACAACAGTTCTGTAGATTAAGGTCATAGGGAGACAAAGCTCACAAAAGCTTTGTAGATCAAAGTTGAGAGAAAAGCTCACAATGTTATACAATAATTTTTGTAAGTTCAATTCTCTTTGTTAGAACAATTCTGATAAATTTCTTTCCTGTTACTGGCTGAACCACATGTTTTCAGTTTAAGTTTTTCAAAGAAAGCATTTTTAAACACTCCTGACATCCCAAGGTTCATTGTCTGGGAAAATAATTTCACTGTGTTAATATTTTATTAAATCAAAACAAAAAAACTTAAAGGATAGTTAAATCTTACAGTATTAAATAAATGAACATGCAATCTTCACAACAATATGAACTTTCTGTCATTACAGAATAAATATTACAACCATCTGAACAATTATACATTTTATGAACCTCAGAAATGCCCTCAGAAATATTCTGAAACTACTCAACAGAGGCAGAAAATCTCCTGCAACAGAAAAAAACATGAAACAGACTATAATTGCAATAAATTTTAGGAGTAGCAATCTCTGGCTTGTGTATGTCACAATAGTACAAAAAGTGTCACAATAAAACTGATAAACTTCTCCATTAATGACATTCATTTTAATGAGATGCACAATATATGTCCTCTATCATTTGTTAAACATCTCCTGATTTATTTCTCCATAAAAAACGACTGGGCAATATCAGAGGAAAATAAGCAAGCTGGCATGTTTAACTGATGTCTTTCTGCAGACACCCATTTATTTCCCTGTGTATGAATGGCTTTCAACATAATGTGAGTAAATACTGTTATTAATAACATATTATAAATGTGAAAGCTTATTTCTCAATGTTAATGGTGTAGTCTGTATAACTTCATTGACAGAACTGGGTGCATGGTTACATACACAACCATTAAATTACCTTATTAATGACTGCATTTTTTTGTAGATATAATGCACTGACATACCTAATTAACTGCTTACCTTCTGTTAAAACACCATTATTATCAGATAAAAAAAATAGCAGTCAACAGAAACCTAATGACAAATCATTAGACATTCCTGAATCAATCAGGCCTGCAAGTTCTTTCTATTTTCCAACAGATGCATTTGACTTTAAATTAAGATCAGTTACTACAAAATGACTATCCTCACTGAACACTGTGTCTTAAGCAGCAAATGGCCATGGCCACAAAAGGTCAAGGACACAATTCTTTTTGTTAGAAGAACAAAATTTAAATGATAACTATTCACAATTTGCTGAGTTCAGGACAATATTGATATTCTTTGATATTCTCTTCAAACAATGCCAAGAGGATCACAGCTCCCTTCTGTTGGTAACCTCTACTTTTTGACTGTGTAGGGAGGCTGTGTTTTTTGACTGTGGTTTTTCCTGATATGTTTTTTTCCACTCTTTTTGATGGCACTGTCCTAAGGAATGTTGGTATTACAACAAAATCTGTGAAAGTCTACATTATGCTGAAACCATGTCTTAGTTCACATGACAGTTATGGTAAAGTTCTTGAAATCACACGAAATCATCAAAAGAACATACATATAGGAAATAAACTGTGCCTGGAACAAATCAAATTTACTTTTCTATGCCTCTTAATAATACAAGAGCAATAACTGTAAATTGTGAAGGTTATACTTGATGGAAATCAGCTAGATAGATAGATTATACTTGATGGAAATCACATAAACAGACAGACAGACAGATGGACAAACAGACAGAATGATGTAGCACACATGAGCTTTCCCAAAACAGGAACCAACATGGTAAAAGTCCAAAACAACCACTGTATTGATGCCAATACCCCCCATGCTGCTTTTTCAGTAGGGTATTATATATGGGAATATGTTACATAATATACAGTCCAACATTACTTAAGCAGCCAGCAAAGAGAAATGGTAACTTTGGCTGCTTAAGCAAGGTGACTGCCTATTTAGGGGGTAATGTTGGCTCGCTTTCTTTAGTACTAGTAGGGATGTGGTTACTTCGAACACAGAATTGTAACACTTTATCAACTGGTGTATACAAATGCATCTTTATAAACTTTTTAATATGATAATTCAAGTTCAAAATACAATACATATACATTTGTAGTGTCTTGCAGTCATTTAAATTCTTTTAGATATTATCATAATCATCACTGACATTCTAATCGCGATACAAACGGTCTCAGCTTTACTCCAAGAAAGTCAAAAACTGTTGTTTCTTAAGTGCTATCTTAAATAACATACGACTCTAATGGCATGTTTGAAAATTTCTTTGTTCTAAGTTTACATTTTATCTTTGAAAGTAACAAAACGTTCTTAAAAGATAGAAATTCATATTGATTTGATTTTAAGGCGAATCACGAAAATTGATTCATTACATTGTTAAGAGTTTTTTCCCCTTCCGCGTATTTGGGATGATTCGTACAAGAAGGTGTTCTCCTAACGAGCCGAGATATAGAATAAAGTATAGTATTACTTAGCTTCTTTTCTTTTACTCCGTGACAGATTTAAAATAGAGTTCAATTAAATGCAGTTATAGTGGCCGCTGGCTGCAGACGTAAAGTGACCATTTAATTAATGTTTTACTTAGAAGGATTTTCGACGGGAGCGTCATGAAATGACAATTGACACCAGATGACTGCCAATATAAGGTGACCGTTAGGGCAGGTTATACTGTAATTCCAAAAAGAGTTATGGTTCTTGGGCACTGCATGTTTCAAGTTGATACCTTCAATAATTTTTTTAGTCATGCACCAGACAAACAATACCAAACAACTCCAAAATTATGCAAAATAGAGTTATGGCTTTTAGGCACTGCAATTCTCCTCCATGAGATCTATTTATTTTATCTATGAAGTTTCAAGTTGATATCTCCAATACTTTTTGAGTTATGCACCGGACAAAAATTAAATATGAAAAATTTCTAAGTGCAACAAGAGCCATGTTACACATGGTTAATCCCCCCGCCGGGAAGAAGCTACCTGAAGGTTTTCTTTCAAACACTCAATGTAACTATGTTTGAAGAAAATCCCACAAAAAATAGGCAAGGTATAGTTATTATTCTTGCAAACTGAACTTCCTACCAATGTGCTATGTCAGTGTATTAAGTTTGAAGAAAATTGCTCAAGCACTTTGGAGTTATGCTTCGGACAAAGTTTTTCAATTAAATCTGATAAAGGGGAATAATTCTAAAAGTAGGCAAGGTAGAGTTATTATTCTTACACACTGCACCTCCTCCAAATGTGCTCTTTCAGTATATGAAGTTTGAAGAAAATCACTCAAGTACTTTTGGAGTTATGCCCCGGACAAAACTGGAATGGACGCACGCACACACGGACAGAGACCATTTCTAATATCCCCTCCGCCTTTGGCAGGGGGATATTAAGTTCAAGAATTCAACAATTAGATATACATGTATATGCTGGGATTTTTAAAATGTAAACAAGTAAATCTGATAAAGGGGAATAACTCTTAAAAATAAGCAAGGTAAGGTTATTGGACACTGCACTACCTACCAATGTGCTCTGTCAGTGTATGAAATTTGAATAAAATCCCTCAAGTAGTTTTGGAGTTATGCTCCGGACAAAATTTATCAAGTAATTCTGATAAAGGGGAATAATTCTAAAAAAAGGCAAGGTAGAGTTATTGCACTTGCACACTGCACTACCTACCAATGTGCTCTGTCAGTGTATGAATTCTGAATAAAATCCCTCAAGTAGTTTTGGAATTATGCTCCGGACAAAATTTATCAAGTAATTCTGATAAAGGGGAATAACTTTAAAAATAGGCAAGGTAGAGTTATTGGACTTGCACACTGCACTACCTACCAATGTGCTCTGTCAGTGTATGAAGTTTGAATATAATCCCTCAAGTAGTTTTGGAGTTATGGTCCGGACAAAATTGTTTCGGACGGACGGACGCACAGACGCACGGATGCACAGACGGACGAAGGGCATTTCTAATATCCCCTCCGCCTATGGCGGGGGGATAAATAATTCCAAAATTATGCAAAAGAGATTTATGTTTTCTGGGCACTGCACTTCTACTCAATGAGATCTATCCATCTATGAAGTTTCAAGTTTCAAGTTGATACCTCCAATACTCTCTGAGTTATGCCCCGAACAAAAATCAAGTATGAAAAATTTCAAAGGGCAATAATTCCAAAATTATGCAAAAGAGATTTATGGTTCCTGTCGCCTGCTAGTTTGTCCGGACTACTTCTCTTATACTACTTATACAATTTGAATGAAATTTTACAGGATTGATCAGTACCTCAAGTACTTGCGCATATCTAACAGGTTGTTCGGTTAAATGATTTTTGGCTGAGTTATGGCCCTTGAATGAAAAAGGCGTTTTGGTCAAATAATGAATTTTGTGTTGCAGGCTTCACAGTAGCTGTGACATGCTAAAAAGTAGCCATGACATATAGGGATCACATCCCCATCATCTGTCTGTCCATCCGTCTGTCTCTCTGTCCATCACAAAACTTGTCCAGACAACTCCTCAAAAACTATTGGTGCGATTTCATCCAAACTTTACAGGAATGATAAGTACCAAGTCTAGTTGTGCATATTGTCAGCATTTTCCAGTTCAATGATTTTTGTCAGAGTTATGGCCCTTTAATGATTTTTATTTTTAAAGTTTGTCCGGACTACTTCTCTTATACTACTAAAGCAATTTAAATGAAATGTTACAGGATTGTTCTGTACCTCAAGTACTTGCGCATGTCTTACAGGTTTTTTGGTTCTGTCCAATCACCTCTCAATACTACTGTTTTATTGGCTATCATCAGGCGACACATGTGATCACTGATCGCCCTTGTCTTGTTTAAGCTTCAGTTGAATCCCTTTCATAATAAACAAGCTATTACATTTAAGTAAAAAACTTCAACCAAAATTAGAGAGGGCATAATGCTGTAATTATTCCTATCACTGTCATGCCCCCTGTCTCAAAGCAGGGCCTTGTGACTATATGCATGCAAGTATTTTCAATTTCAATTGAATTCTTTAGTAATGAGCAAGCTGTTACACTTAAAAACTTTAATGCCAGTGCCGGGGTGAGTGCAACAGCCCACCCTATTCTTAGAAGAGTCAAGCTAAAAATGATTTTAACAATTTCTAATTCTACTTACTATCACAGATAGGGCAGCACCTTCCAGGCACATATTTTGGACTGAGACATGTCTTCATGCACATCTCTGCTTGGCATTGTTTCTTGCCATTCACACACAGACATGTGACACAGTCCCCTTCCTTCCAAGTTTCTCCATTCTTGTAAACTTTATTTTGTTCTGACAAACAACCTGAAACAAATCACAGAAACTGTTGTGCAAGATCAAGAATCAAAGCACTGAAAGTACTAAGGCTTACAAGACCATATAATAATATGGCATGCAAACCTACTGTTTAACCAAATTTATATCTTCAGACTAGCTGTGCTGAGACTTCTTGTTACATTAAGCTAGAAATAGGCAGAAAACATTTAGAATGAAGGGAAATAACTGTCAGATAAAATCATCTTCTCATACGATTTGCCAAAGAAACAACTTGGTAACTGATAATGTAATTTTTCATTTTGATACAGTGTTGAATTCTTGAATGGCAAAATAATTTTCAGCTAAAGATTTCCATTATTTCATCACAAATTTCTAAACACTCTGAGCCATCAATCACCCCTATCAAGAGATGCTCTCTAAAATTTTCTATTTTCTCAATGAAAAATAAAACTAATTTGGGCCAGCATCAAATGGCAAAACACCATGCAATTATAAAACACCATTTCTGATACAAAAAATTGCAGCTTGTCATCATACTCCGGCGCCAGACACAGGCAAGTAACTTTTATTTTCCTATAAACAGAAACTTTGTCACTTAATCTTAAGAAAAGACCAATATCATTTATAGATTTTGTCTGGAATCAGAGATGATTAATGGTCCTTGTGTTCTCTAGTGATATGTGTTTTAGATCAGACCTCCAGTAAACAGAAGTGCCAGGATTGCTAAATGCCAGGCCAGAAAACTGCAACAGAGATGCAACTGCTGTTCACTTATTTTGACAGGATCTTAGATCAGAATCAAGTGGCTCTTGGCAGGCAGACAATTATCTTACACTACGTGACTGTTCTCAGTCCCTTTGAGAAAAGTTATAGTAACAAATCTAAGCATTTGGTAATTACCTGTAAAAACTCCTCATTAATCTTACTATGAGCACTAAATATAATTAAGACTGTTTCCAAAACAAATATGGCAATTTGTGAAACAAAGTTATCTTCTAAGTCTATAAAGTTTGCAGATTTAGCTCAAAGACATGTCATGGTGTTTACATAATTAAGCACAAAAATAGCCAAGAGTACTATTAATTGATTTAGAAATATAATATATGTAGCTTTACTGGATTCAGCTTATGTGTACTAAGGGACAAAAAAAAATGTCAGTAGAAGATAACGTGCAAAAGGTAGCTATGGTACAATTGGTATAATTTCTTCTTCAAATATGCCTTGCATGGCCTTTATACAATTAAACAAGATATGTTTGTAAAACATGTATGCCCCCTATAGGCAGCCAATTAGTCATGTGACCTAGTGACCAAATAAACATGTTATCTAAAATGTAAGTCTCACAGTCCACAAAACCCGATGCCATTTGGTAGCCAAGTTATTGGTCTGAATTGTTTTGACATACATGTGACCTTGACCTTTGACCCCAAAATCAATAGGGGTCATCTACTGGCCAAGACAAATGCAGATATGAAGATTGAGGGTCAACAGCGCATGGGTTGTCAAGTTATTGATTGGAAACCGTTTTTAAGATGAAAGTCTCTGTGATCTTGACCTTTGACCTAATGACCTCAAAGTCAATAGGGGTCATCTACTGGTGGTGGACAATCATCCTACCAAGTTTGAAGTTTCTAGGCCTAAGCGTTCTCTAGTTATTGATCGGAAACCGTTTTTAAGATGAAAGTCTCTGTGATCTTGACCTTTGACCTAATGACCTCAAAGTCAATAGGGGTCATCTACTGGTGGTGACCAACCAGTATACTAAGTTTGGTGAACCTAGTTCAAAGTGTTCTCTAGTTATTGATCAGAAACCGTTTTTAGGATGGAAGTCCCTGTGAGCTTGACCTTTGACCTAATGACCTCAAAATCAATAGGGGTCATCTACTGGTGATGATCAACCAGCATACTAAGTTTGGTGAACCTAGGTCAAAGCGTTCTCTAGTTATTGATCGGAAACCGTTTTTAGGATGAAGGTCCCTGTGAGCTTGACCTTTGACCTAATGACCTCAAAATCAATAGGGGTCATCTACTGGTGATGACCAACCAGCATACAAAGTTTGGTGAACCTAGGTCAAAGCGTTCTCTAGTTAATGATCGGAAACCGTTTTTAGGATGAAGGTCCCTGTGAGCTTGACCTTTGACCTAATGACCTCAAATTCAATAGGGGTCATCTACTGGTGATGACCAACCAGCATACCAAGTTTGGTGAACCTAGGTCAAAGCGTTCTCTAGTTATTGATCGGAAACCGTTTTTAGGATGAAGGTCCCTGTGAGCTTGACCTTTGACCCCTTGACCCCAAAATCAATAGGGGTCATTTACTAGTGATGGACAATCATCCTACCAAGTTTGAAGTTTCTAGGCCTAAGCGTTCTTTAGTTATTGGTCGGAAACTGTTTCTACCTACAAGGTAAATGTGACCTTGACCTTTGACCCCTTGACCCCAAAATCAATAGGGGTCATCTACTGGTGATGGACAATCATCCTACCAAGTTTGAAGTTCCTAGGCCTAAGCATTCTTTAGTTATTGGTCAGAAACCATTTGGTCTACGGACCGACGGACCGACCGACAGACAGACAATTGCAAAGCAATATACCCCCTCTTCTTTGAAGTGGGGGCATAAAAAAATGCTCCTATTTAGGACATATAAAGCATACTTATAAATCATACTAATGGATATTTCTGCGACATATTTGTCTTAAAGAACTAAGTATATTTATAAGTATTTAGCTATATATCAGAATTCAGATAATGTATTCGCCCCATTTAGCACCTATTTGCCTCTATAAGCTCCAACCTCCTTTTCTGAATAACTGCTCATTTTTTGCAGTAGGAAATTTGTAATGTTTTTGCATTAGCATTTCATATCCATTTAGTTATGGCATGTACAGATTTTACTACTGTCTGGTAAAATGAACTTCCCATTTTGATTTTACAAAATTTTCTTCCATCTTGAACTAGACAGTAGGCTTTATTTCAGTACTCCTTACCCCTTCAAATTTTCTAAGCACCCTGGGTGCTAGATGGGGTGTATACGGTACCTATTTAAAACCAAAGATACAAATTTTAGACCTGTAAATAGAAACTAGGCATTCAATATTAAGGTAATAATACTAAATATAAAAACAAAATATCAGGAAACACTCTGACATGGATTAAACACCTATATATGACAAGACCAATGGTAATCCTGTCCTCACACATTATCAACTGCCAAGTCATAAGTCAGAACCTGAGAGCCATCCCGTATTATGAACATTCATGCCTGCACATATAAGCTTACATATCCAGGTGACAAATCGCCATGTTGCTGTATCCGATGACAACAAAATATGTAAATGATATTCTATTAGGCAATAAGATGTCAATAAAAATCTACTAGGTCAAGATATAACAGAAATAAAGTTTATAATAAATATCTGACTATGCCATTTATATTTAAATATAATAACCTATCTGACACAGAAAGTATGTAAAATACTGTTCATTCAAGTCTTATATGTTGACGAGTAAAATGACCATGATTTCTTAATACTCATTACGTGATTTTCAAAATTCCTATGTTCATGTTTGGGAAAACGTCAAGTTGAACACAGAAAGATAATTGTTATAATGCCTTCAATATGTTATACAGGTCAACAAACTTTTCACAAACTGAAAGCTATGGACTACATGTAGTTCATAAACTGCTCAATTAACACTCAATTAACATTATGTGCAAGAAAATCAACTAAAAAGAAGAAAGGCAAGAAGAAATTTTGACCTTGCCCCTGAAAAAGGCAAGAACTACAAACAAATTGTTTACTACAGAGTTAATGAAGTAATCACTTTTCCTAGAATGTGAGATGACACTACTTAGGTATGTAACCTTGGATATATTACAGGTATGTGGCATGATGAGAAAATCATTTATTTGTGTCTTTCATTTAATTATCATCATTTACTGTAGAAGGAAAAAAACAGAATTGTTTATGTCAATGTGCAGACTTCAGTCTTGTTCATTTGTTAGTGGAACTAGATTTAGCTCTAGCACAAGTCCTTTTGAGGATTCCCTGTTTGAAGGTCCCCACTGACTGATATACCTAAACTGCCTCCATATCTCATCAGGTAAACATTCTTTCAGAGATATAAATTTAAACAGGTCTTATGGACATGAAAGATGCAATGTATTTTGAAAATGACCTAACAGAATTTGATTTGAACTCTGAGGTCCTCTTGCATTGAAAACTAACACTCCAGACCACTGTGCCAACGAATCGATTCCCTGATGCAGTTGTCAGAGGTTGTATTTTTGTGTCCCCTGCTACGAAGTAGATGCGACATATAGGGATCAGTTTTCCGTCGTCTGTCCGTCCGTCCATCGCAAAATTTGTCCGGACTACTCCTCAGAAACTACTGGTGCGATTTCATCCAAACTTTACAGGAATGACCAGTACCAAGTCTAGTTGTGCATATCCTCAGCATTTTCCAGTTCAATGATTTTTGTCAGAGTTATGGCCCTTTAATGATTTTTATTTTTAAAGTTTGTCCGGACTACTTCTCTTATACAACTAATTTAAAAGCAATTTAAAAGAAACGTTACAGGATTGTTCTGTACCTCAAGTGCTTGCACATGTCTTATAGGTTTTTCGGTTGAATGATTTTTGGCTGAGTTATGGCCCTTGAATAAAAAAATGTGTTTTAGCCTACAAACTGTCCAATCACCTCTCAATACTACTGTTTAATTGGCTATCATCAGGTGACACATGTGATCACTGATCTCCCTTGTTTAAACTAAGCTGGTGTGCACTGGACCATAACACAAAAAGTTCAATATAATAAAATCTAAGAATTAAATGCTGACATCCTAATTTACTGAAGAGCTTTTTTAAAACATTTTATAATGATACAAGAATTCATGCATTGACCTTGTCTCATAATTCATACGATTTCTTATTTGATCAAGCTCTTACTTCATGATCTAACATGATATTCTGTTAAAATGTTGTTGACAGCAGCACTAGTATATCTGAACTGTTGAAGGAAGTAGAAAGTTTTATAAATGGTGTCAGTTAAGCTATTAGGTTTGTGATGGAATGCCCTCTCATGACTCTTGTATTTCAATTGTGAATGAACATTTCATCTTTTTGCTGAGTCAGTGCTTTTTCTATTATTTCTTAAACAAGCAATATTTCTGCATATAAAACTATTCTTTTATTGTTTTTTAATAAGACTAGTAATTAAAGGTACTAAAATGTTGACTGTATTGATAACAATCCTTGGCCCCAGTCTTCAAAAGTGATATTTTTTTAATGTCCCTAATAATGATTCAATTTGATTGAGTCATACAACAGGGCCCAAAAACTTACACTGAACTGTGTTTAAATGAATGACCACCATTTTGCATTCAAAGTGATGACAATGTGCTTATTTTATATTTTCAATTGAAATCATTTCACTGCCATTTAGCAATATATGTGAGGAGGTTGAGCTCAATGGCAGTGTGAACAGAGCCCATGACGGTATGCAGAGTCATCTTTATATCTACAGTTTGAAAGTTTACACAAGTAGTCATTTAGATTATTTGTAGTAATTTGTTAAGAATGTTAACATTTAAGCAAATTATACATTTTGATAATAAATAGTTATCAATTAAAATAAGTGATTTGTAGGGACGGCAATGACCAGTTAACCTAGTATTCCATCAAATGGCCGAGTATCAGTTACCAGCATTCATACTAGAGTACTCAACATAAATATTTTTTTTTTTAAAGTACCATTTAATATTTTATCCCCAAGATATTTTTCAACTAAAGAAACATTTAAACCCATTAAATGTATTCCAAAGATCTTTGCTAAGGTGAAAAAATTATTTGGTAAATTGACAGCTGGAAGGCAATCAACGGTATGATAATTGTCTATCTATCTATTTGAGCTTATCGTTGGTACCGGTTGCCCATATGACCAACGCCCCCTGAAGAGATTAGTTATTTTATGTTGTGGGGGAAGTGCAAGATACAGAAAGCATCCCATTTCAGAGACACCCCTGGTTCTTTTGCATGCTCAGTGTATAGCACTGATACATGTGACCTTGGTTTAATGTCTCATCTGAAAGACTATTTGTCATGTTAGTGGAGGAACGGGGATTGAACTCCGGACCCCTGGTTTACCAGTCCGGCGTGTTACCACTGGACTACATCCGCTCCTAAGATAAGTGTTAAACGTAAGTTAATTATAAACAACAATTATGTTACTTACAGGCCCCTTACAATAATTAGTTTATTAAGGCCAGGTAACATCAAAGAAATGCATGTTCTTTTAAGAACTGGGTTAAAATTGCCATATCATCTTCACAGTTTGTTGCCAAAACTTATAATGTATGAAACTTTTAGAGATTTAACTTCCAAGTTACCCCTCCCCCCACCTTGTAGTTCTATTAGCAAATTCCTGCATGATAGTAGATTATGGATGGTGATAATAATATTGTGCAATAAAAGTTACATGTGTTCGAGGTTGTCTCGTCAGCTAAGCTTTCCATGCTGTAAGTAACTGATAGCTACTATCAGCAATACTTGTTTAATATCAGTCCTGTTGGTAAACCAAGTGGCTAACAAGACTCTGGGAGTATAGGGAGTATATCCCACGCCCAGGCTTGCAGAAATGTTTCAAGCTCAATCGGTCTGACTGGACGACCCTGCGATAACTCCCCCTTATGATCGCCCGACAATTACTCACCCCCACCTTCAAAAAAAAAAAAAAAAACCTGTTGTTTGCAAGGAACAAAAATTCCATTCTTTCGCTCGTATTGACACCAATCAGTGCATGTTAAATCAGAATTTGCATAGAAAGAAAATGGGAAAAAAATCGAATAACTTTTCGGTTATCATCTTGATTAAAAAATGCACAGAAAAAATGTTATTCTTTATACGTATGGAATAACTATTCAGGGACCATAACTCTGTGTTAAATCATCCAACCGGGACATTCCAATGACATGCACATCTCCTTTTGGTAGTGATGGTTCCCATAAAGTTTCATTGAAATCAAGTAAGCAGTTGCTAAGAAATAGCAAAGAAATGAAAGTTACTCTGATTACATACTGAATAACTAATCAAGGGCCATAACTCTGTGTTGAAGTGACAAACAGAAACAAGCCAAGCAAATGCAAATATCCTTTTGGTATTGAAAGTTCTGACAAAGTTTCATTGAAATCCTTTCAGTAGTTGCAGGGAAAAAGCCCGGAAACGAAACACTATTTAGGGGCTATAACTCTGTGTTAAATGGACAAGACATGCCGATGATATGGGCATCTCCTTTTGATGAACTGATGGTCCAAATAAAGTTTCATTGAAATCCAATCAGAAATAGCTGAGAAATAGCAAAGAAATGAATGTTACTCTGTAAAAATACTGCGTAAGGTCCAATAGTCTGTGTTGAAGGGTCCAACTGGAACATGTCGAGGATACTTTTGGTACTGAAAGTTCCCACAAAGTTTCATTGAAATCCTTTCAGTAGTTGCAGAAAAACAGCACAGAAACCAAATACTATTCAAGGGCCATAACTCTGTTTTAAATAATCTGACCGAGACATGCTAATCTCCTTATGGCATTGATGGTTCCCATAAATGTTCATTGAAATCCAGTAAGACATTGCCAAGAAATAGCGTGGAAATGAATGTTACATTGTATACATACTACATAACTAATCAAGGGCCATAAGTCTGTGCTGAAGGGTCCAACCGGAACATGCCGAGGATAGGCACATCTCCTGTTAATATTGAAAGTTCCCTTCTTTGAAATCTAGTCAGTTGCCAAGAAATTGTGCGGAAACACAATTTGGCGGGGGATAACTACTAGTGACAGGAGAATTCTGAACCAAGCTTCTTCTGTAAATATCAGGTGAATATTTGGTACAGTTTCTATATGTGATCGAACTGTCAAAGCAGTATTTGACTGCTTATTCACTGCTTAAATGCACATTAATGATAAGTCATGCATATGCATGTGTGCAAAAGAAACTCAGAAAATACCTAAAAAACCCTCTGAGTAACCAAGTACTCAAACAGAGGAATGACCGAGTACTCGATTATTAGAATTTGTACTCATGCCATCACTAGTGATTTGATATAGTCCCTGTAATTTGTCTGCAGAAAGGTCTATTATGGAACTTGGCCAAATAAACAGGCCTGTATCAAATCACTTATTTAATAAGATACAGCACAAATAAAAAAAAATTTTAGAGGTCAGGCAAACCTTAAATGATTAAATTATCAAAACACACCTGATCTAAAACAAGGCTACTTAAACTGATCAAAATAAATTCATTTTGAGATTTATACTGGAAAAAAATAACTGAAGATAAAAACATAGTTACAACATTTAAGATAAAAGTTTTTAAAACATTTACTTGATTCTGTACAAGGCAGGCCTCTGTTCAAAATAAATGAAAATATTCACCATATAAAAATATGACAAAATATGACACAGTTATAGAAAAAACTCATCAACTTCATCATATATTAGTATGCAGCATACATGGAATATATAGACTTTAAGATGACACCTTGACAAACACTGTTCTACATATCTCACACAGTGGGTGGCCAATCACACAATGTAGCTTCTAGCTTGAAATCTCTTATATAATACAAAAATGTCTAAAAACTAGTCAGATTCCTCACTGATTTATAAAAATATCAACTGTATCTAAATGCAAACCAGTTTTCAGTATAACATGCATACAAATTGATTTTATTGTTGCAAATAAAATCCCAGGGC
Organism: Cyclina sinensis; assembly: GCA_012932295.1. Lineage (NCBI taxonomy): Eukaryota > Metazoa > Mollusca > Bivalvia > Venerida > Veneridae > Cyclina > Cyclina sinensis. Next base: position 4,459,057 of record JAAONU010000011.1, read on the forward strand.
TTTAAGTCCTTTGATCCTTCAATAAAATGATTTAAATGCATTAAACTGTTTGAGCAGTAACTGACAGGCATTACAGGTGGATAATAAAACATGCATATAAACCTTACATCTGCTATTTAGAATTACTTTTCATGTATGGAAACTGGGTGCCAGATTGCAAAACAACTGTCATCATTTAAGAACTTACAATATTAAGACAGAACCAGCTTCTCCAACCGTAGGACTGTGCCAAGCTGAAGAATATGTTCAGCTTTATCAAAAGACTGACAAATGCAAACCAACCAGAGTGATCACTAAATGTGATTAATACCCATGCAGTATCACCTTGTCAGAGGGGAAATATAGATCAATATGTCATATATATCTGCACTTATTGGTGATCTTGCACACCAAGTTTCAAACTGATAGTCCTACAGATGTGGAAGCAGCTTGCATCACAAGATTTGGCTATGATGGGCCATGAAAATGCAGAGCGGCCATTGGCATGCATGAAAAACATGCCACTATAACCTACACTTATTGGTGATTATGCAAATGGGTACTCCTAGAAATGTTGAAGTAGTTTAGAAGAAGTAGAACACATAGCAATGTTAAGCTTCTTCACCCTGTAACACATAGCAATGCTAGGCTTCTTCACTCTAATTGAACACATAGCAATGCACAGCTTCTAGACCTTGTTTGAACAAATAGCAATGCACAGCTTCTAGACCCTGGTTGAACACATAGCAATGCTAGACTTCAGAATCTAGACCTTGTTTGAACAAATATCAATGCACAGCTTCTAGACCCTGTATGAACAAATAGCAATGCTTGGATTCTAGACCCTGTTTCAACACATAGTAATACTAGACTTCTAGATCCTGCCTAAAGTAGTACAGTATTGACTTCTGGCAGTAATAAGTTGAAGTTGAAGACCCTGATTGAACACATAGCAATGCTAGGCTTCTAGACCTTTGCTTTGCAATTCAAGACTTTGTAAAATGACCTAAGTCTTTTTATGCTAGGACTAGAGCCTTTGTTTCAAAACAACAAGTCAGTGCTATATAAAGTAACCCTAGCTTGATAAACTAAGCTTGAAAACTTGGTAATGCTTACTTAGCTTTAAGGCTTTGTAAAAAACTTAGCAATATCAGATTTATAAAAGAACCTTTGCCTGATAATAACAAGATGATGCCTAAAAATTAGTCATCTTTGGCTTCTATAGACTTTGTTATGCTGGATAACTTGGCAACATTATTTGAGCCACACCTCTTTTTTGAATGTCTTGTATTAGTGTCCACTGGAAGGGCAAGAAAGAAAAAACAATGCTTGTGTCTAATTATACTTTGGATAAATTATGTCAGGAGTGTTTTGTAATCTAATAAATATAAAAGTAGTGGCCTTGAGCACATGACACTTCTACACAACTAAAATCTGCAGAAAATGAACAATGCTTACTAGTCAGACTAAGTAGAATAAACTAAGTTATATAGGATAAAGAAACTGCCTGAAAGGTAACCAAAATTGACATAATCTTCAACAGCATGATTAATGTCAGGAAAATATGACAATATTAAGTATAAGTGACTTATACCATCATAGTTAATTAGAATCAACTATAACAAGTCACAACAAGGTTTCGTTACATGCCTGTAGGTGAATACATAATGGACAACAACATCTGGTATATAAATGACATAGTGTATAAAGTTCATCATGACATTTTCTTGTGACATTGTAAGAAAACAAATACTAGAAATGTGTACATATGATACTGATGCCCCCAACTACTTATGCCTGTCACAGAAGCACCATGGTAATAAACATATAATAAAAAAATATATTCATAGTATGTTTAGCTGAAAATTTAACTGTATGGAAAAGTTAACATTTCACAGTGAAGTAAAGGTGATGTTAGCTAGTATGGCTGGGTATTGCCAGGCAAGTGGCAAGACAATACGTTTTGCGATACAGAGAAGTGATGCACAAATCAGTTTGCGAAACCCCTGTACATATTGAAGTAACTGAAAACAGCTATCTGTAGTCATCAGACTAACCATCAATTAATGTGAACTTAACATAGGATTTAATAATCCAGCGAGTTTAAACAGCAGAACAGATTCTAAAGGAAAGCTTTGATTTATACTTTCTTTTAAATGATGAAAAGTGAATATTTAAGTGGATTCTGATGACAAAAAGCTGACAATTTAAACTTTAATTCAGAAAATGTTGTAAATTTTTTTACGAGAACAGTTTAGAAATGTTTTCAACTGACTTCAGATGGCTGTTTAATTACTTTTGTAAGGCTGATCCATATTGCAGACAAAACTATAATCTAGCATTCTGGCAGATCGTATTTAGCCCTGCTGTACAAATCTATTTTTAAACTTAAATCATTAACTAAAATATTAACTGCTCAAATAATTATTTTGTATCAAATTAACTATTTTGAACGTGTATGACTTTTTTCATTTTCGTTAAAATATTTGGTCTTTTCTTAGATATTATGCGAAACTTCTGATTGCTAGCTTTACCGTATAATTTTGGACATAACAATTTTGGATAAGCTTAGCAAGTACGCTGATGATTACTTGATTAGGTAGATTTTTTAGTTTGATATAAGATAAAAATCAAGTTCTTAATATTAAAATTTGACTAATAATTACTGTAAAAATAAAATTAAAAAAATTCATGAATCAAGCGATACAAGGTCATGTGAATATTCGTGTTCGATTTTCTTGATTAAATCACGATCTACTAAGAGTTTGGATGTTAAATGTTACAACTCTACTAGCTAGATGACTAACTTTACTCACAAAAAAGACTCACGCATTTGCACAGGCCATCACAGTGAACTTAACCTTTGACCTACAGACCTTAAAATCAATAGAGAACACTTAAAGTCAAATAACCTTACAAAATTTAATAAACCTAAGGCTGGACAAGGATTTTAAACAGATGGCCACTGTGACCGTGACCTTTGACATAGTGACCTCAAAACCAATGACAGTTATCTACTAGTCATGCCCAATTATGAACGCTTTGAAGTTTCATAGGCCAATGCATTTGCCAGTCACTGATCAGATAAAATAATAGGACATTATTTTTATGGCCTGGTAGTTCTAACAAGACATCTCTTTCTCTTAACCTGAGTGCTTTGGACAAGAATTTTATGAAGCCAACTGGCATGACAAAATATTATATAAATGGTTGTGGACACACAACACCTACAATGTGACACTCCTTAATTAATTGGACAAGCTCTCTCCATCATCGTTACCAGTTGCCCAAATGACCGATGCCCCCTGCAGAGATTAGTTATTTTTTATTGTCAAGGATAGTGCCAGATACAGAAAACATCCCATTCCAGAGATGCCCATGGTTCTTTTGCATGCTCAGTGTACATGGGACCTTTGTTTAACCTCTCATCCAAAAGACAATAATGGACAATGCAACATGGATAGAAATTTAAAGAAATCTTTCTAGGTAAGAATAGCCTCAAGATAGCCTGAATATGTACTCAGTGGTAGTGTTTGTTGCATAATTAATCTATCTGCAAGTATACGTTGTCTAGACAGTGGCTATTTGAAAATGCTGAGCAGTAGCATTTTCTGGCAACTATAAATACTTTTCAAAACCCAGACTGTCAGAAATTGATTCTATAAATTTACCATCTATGATCTACTGTACTGGATCAATAAGGTAATTAGATAGCAACATGTTCCAGCATTCCATGCTCAATTTCAAACACCACAGAAAGTGTGCCACAAGATCTAAGATCCAATTTAACTGCAATTAACCATTTATTTTTAACAGGACTAATTTCTTTCTTATCACATACAGTGTTTTAACCTCTAGCCTATCTGTCCATGGCTAATTGACATTTTGGCCAGTTAGCTTTCCCTAGAGCAGATAAGATAATAAAAGAGCAATTGAGCTAATTGTACATTTAATGAATACTTACAACTACACTTCATTTTCCTGACAACATTTTTTCCTTATCTGTTAAAAGGTTACTGTACTGTACTAAGAAATTTATTTATTCGGTTGTTGCACTTGTTTCTTGTTTCAGTCTCCAATTACTTATTTCAAATCAAGGCAATTTTAATATCCTTCTTCTGCAATAAGCTTGTTAAAATTTTCCCTTTCATAACAAATGATTTACTTTAGACAAGTTAGGGCTCAAACATGTAAGAAAACATATCAAAGGGGCCACAACTCAGTGATGATCTGTGTCAGTAAAAACACTCAATCATAGAGAGGTTGCCAGGAAACCTCATAAGATATTTTTGTCCCATCAGAGATATGACTTGTCTAACACCTGAATCCCTGAAATACTGAGGTGAGAGAACATTCAGTTATTTAAAGTATGTATTTATTGCGGTTATCTATCTCAAATTGTTGGTAGTTTCTTATCTTATTAAGGTTTCTAATTAACAAATAGTATACTGCATATCTATTTTACTGACTCCTTGACATTGGCAATAATTTATTCAATATCATTCACACTTACATGATTTGAAAGAAGGTAGGTACATAATGTGTTTTTAATAGCAGTTACAACTAACTTTGCTGGCCCAGCTTGCTCAATCGGTAGAGCATCGGATTGTCAATCTTGACGATCCTTGTTCAATCCCCCTCAGGGCTGGCAAAATTTCTCCATGATAACTGATCTATATGTCACTTGTCCCTCACCTCTGAAGCAAGTGAGGAAGAAGTCAGTCACTTGTGGAGAAATTGGTTAGTAAACTGGTTCGATACCCAGGAACACTGGTCAGGTGGACTGACTGCCGGGATATGACCTTAGCTGTTAAACTGGTGTTAAACCCCAATAAAACCAAATTAAAACCAAATACAACTAACTTTCAATTGACAACTTGAATATTTTCTAAAAAGGTGAAACAAAGTTTCTACTGAAAGACAGGAAACAAAATTTATTTCAAAAAGTCCTTCTTCAAAATAAAATCTTCAGGGTTCCTAAGAAAAGGTGCTCTATACATGGGCAAAACATGAAGTCCATACTTTACAGGTCCTTATTTTGATGATGAAGAACTTGACTGACAAAATATTTAACCCCTGGTCACTTTTGAAGCTGTGCTGTGACAGACCACTTACAGAGCCTGTGTCATTGATAGACAACCACTTTGTGACCAGATTGTTTACTGAAAGATCAAATATAATCATCTTTTAAATCAACTTAAATCTCAGATAGACCCCCTAAATGGTCTCAAATCAGATTAGAGCTTGCCCTGTCAATAACTTCATTGTTAAGTTAACATGACGGTAAAATCACTTTTGATAGCTATGAAAGTAAGTCCACAGCTGTGTTGACTTTACAACACTTTCTGATGGTTGATTTAAAATGAAAAGTAAATCTTTCTTTAACATGTTTTCTTATTTCATAACACATTAAGTGTCAGAAGTAAATATTAATTGAGATTTAAGTGTTTAATCTAGGCAACTGGATACTGTTAATGTATAGTATATCAAACTGGTTTTCTTATATCTTAAAGTAATTTTTATAAATGTGTGTCACCTGCTAACTTTTTGATTACCAAAACTAGTGCAAACAGTTAAGTGGTTTGTATCTTACCCCATCTAGATCATACAAACACTTGCCAAACTTTAAAAGACATTTTCAAACAACTGCCAATCCCTAGAATAATAGATATGTGTTTTTAACTTACTTATTATCTTGTTGCTGCATGTTAATATTAGCAAACCAACTCCTGAAAAGACTGCTTCCTGGGACCTTTGATGTCAATAATTCACTGACTTGCCATTTTTAATTATTTATTTATGTAAATGAACAGTTTCAAAACTATAGACCTGGTTTGTTAACTATATCTGTTACTAGTGTGGGTTGCCTAAATTAGTAATGCCAGCAACAGAGTTTGGATATTTTAGTTGTTTTGTTGTTGTTGTTGTTTTTTGTGGGGTGTGGGAATGGATGATACACTAGGTACCCTGTTCCTCTAGGAATCCCTGGTCAGTCTAATTGATGAACTTTGTAACACCGATATATGGGACTTTGATTCAATGTCTCATCTGAAAGAGTGGGCCTAAAATTAAATATTGTTTGTTTCTCCTCCTGCTACCTACCCACAAAAATCATAGCTACCAAAAAACTTTTATTGCAAAATTAAAAAAAAATTTTTTTTATCGCACATGGAAGCAAGAGAAATGATGATTGGTTGTTTTTGTCAAGTGACCTATTTGAAAATAACTTGGTGATTTCGTTCACGTTTTACTTTTTGTTAAAGAACGTTCAAATATTTACGTACAAGCCCTCATTTCACTAAAAACATACTGGGAATTTAAAGTTCATATTGAATGGGATTTGATCAAATAATATCAGTTTTAATGTTTTGGGCACTCATTTGCCTGTGTATCCCTTTAAAGTAAACATAAGGGTAAGTCATTTATAGCTAACAGGAGGGACAACGAGCTCAGAACCTTCCAAGGCTGACTGGTATGATGAACTATGAATCTGATGTGTGAAAGAGGCACTTATTATCAATGAACCTCAGCTCATGAAAAAAATAAAATAACAGTTTCCATGTTTTATCAGTATGTAATTGTAAAGTTTCAATTTTCCTCCTATGGACTTCAATCAAATATTTCATTTCCTTGCAATGATCTCTGTTGAATATGGAAACAAATATGACCTCCTGCCTTATTTTCCTTTTCTTGACCATCTGAAAGGAAGACTGACTAAATCAATCTATGTCTTCATTTAATCAGATTTTCTCTACTGTATTATTAACACAGGTCTTATTAATATGATACCTGTCTCTTAACATGTCATATTCAAATTTTTGTATGGGCCTATTAATAGTTATTTTACATTTTTTATCTGGAAATAAATCGATCTGTCAATGAACAATGCCAACTGACCAGGTTTCCCTATTGTAGACATGGTCAACTAATTTGTAAGGTAAACATGACCATGTGTACAAGCATAATACTCAAACAGAAAACTTGACCCATGTCATGCAACCAGCATGTTGACATTCTGTAAACAAAAATATTGAAATTTTAAACCTTGTCCTGACTTATCGACATGAATAGTTTTTTACATTAATCAGTCACTTCCAGTTTGACAGTCACATGCTGATCTTCACTTATCAACTACAGAAATCTCCTGAAGAGAGCTATTGACAGTGTGATATCATTTCTGACTACAGGTGATCAAGCCAACTAACCAGTGCAAACCCTTGTTTGAAATGTCTACTCTGATTTTTGTGATAACATGACAAAAATAATATATTCATTATATGTATTTTGTATGACAAAAAACTGTATAGTTTACATCAATAACCTTTCTGTCTGTGTGTCCTGTTTTTCTCAAACATAATTACAATTCTATATAACAGCCACCCTACTCCATTGCAAATAATCAACAGTGCTTTCTGTATTCAAAAATTAACATATTATATGATCATAAAGGAAACAGTTAATGTTATTGCATTCAATAAATAAAGTAAATCACATATTTGCATTATTCAGAAATGATACTACACAACATTTCTGTCACGAGTAACCTATTCACAGTCCATTCATCACAAGACTTGAAACTGATATGCAGTTTAAGACTAATCTGGTCATGTCCCTCACAAGACCTGAAGCTGATATGCAGTTTAAAACTAATCTGGTCATGTCCCTCACAACACTTGAAGCTGATATGCAGTTTAAAACTAATCTGGTCATGTCCCTCACAAGACTTGAAACTGATATGCAGTTTAAAACTAATCTGGTCATGTCCCTCACAAGACTTGAAGCTGATATGCAGTTTAAAACTAACATGGTCATGTCCCTCACAAGACTTGAAACTGATATGTAGTTTAAAACTAGTCTGGTCATCTCCCTCACAAGACTTGAAACTGATAAGCAGTTTAAAACTAGTCTGGTCATGTCCCTAACAAGACTTGAAACTGATATGCAGTTTAAAACTAATCTGGTCATGTCCCTCACAAGACTTGAAACTGATATGCAGTTTAAAACTAATCTGGTCAATGCCCTCACAAGACTTGAATCTGATATGCAGTTTAAAACTAATCTGGTCATGTCCTTCACAAGACTTGAATCTGATATGCAGTTTAAAACTAATCTGTCATGTCCCTCACAAGACTTGAAACTGATATGCAGTTTAAAACTAATCTGGTCATGTCCTTCACAAGACTGAATGAGTTTCCAACTAGTAACATGTCCTTAAAAAAACTTTTATATGATTTGCAGTTTTGAATTTAGTCCCATGTAAGTTGAATATCACAAAATTTAACTGAATCTTATAGGCAGTTTCAAACTTGTAACATGTCCATTACACAACCTTAATTTGATGTATACTTCTGAAAGCTTGAATCTTTAGTTTTTAATTAGTAACATGTCTGTCTCATACATGAATGAAAGTTTCAAACCAAATAACACTGCTTCATTCAAAACAGACTAATATTATTAAATTGCTATTAGGAAAAAACTACACATTAATATAATTATGACTTCACCTTCAGATGTACTTAGTTTTCATTAAGTGAATATGAAGTAAATATTTTTATTCTAAGATGAAAATATAAAATGCTTATGGCTTTGAAGCCTAAGAGCTTGCCACTTAGAGTACTAAAATATATCAGAATTAAAGCCTTAACTACAAAATGCTGACAAAAATAGTTATGTTTTATTTGACTTTAATGTATAAGTTGACAGAATGATGACAAATGAAGGTATTAGTGTTATCACAGGACACTATTACAGCTTGCTATAATGTACTGTGGTGCTCATTAGTACACTGGGATATCACTCATTAATCTTGTACCTCATGAAACACAGGTATGTGAGCATTATATAGGTTTTATGACAACCCCTGCAACAGTAGTTACCCAGGTATATTATTTATGTTAACAGCCTTTCAACCTCCAGTTAGAACAGAAAGCTTAATAAATGAGGGTGGTACATGAAATTAGAAATGTTTACATGAAATAATTATAACATCTAATAAAGGTTGATTTTAATGTTTGCCCATGATAAAACATTGTGAGGGCTCAGTCTGAAAATGCTAATGGATAAAAGAAGCACAACATCTACAAATGCTGAAAAAATCAAAATGTCAAGGTCAAATGAAGGTCTCTTGATCATAAAGCTTGAAATCAAAATCATGGTATTAGTCTATATATAAACTAAACCTTTCAGGGGATATATGAATCATTAAGAATTACATTTATTTTCATACAAGATTTGTTTAATGAAACATATGAAAGTCAATGTCACTGGTCCTGGTAAAACAACAGCTAAAATATATTCTATTGAAATATTTTTAAAGAAGGTGTTGTAGACAATGAAGAAAAATTATTGTAATTGTCCTGGGTAACAATCCTGCATGGCAGTCTTGATCATACACAAGGTTTCAAAACTGTCCTTGAATTAAAACCCTTACACTTAGAAAGATCCCTTTACACTGCTGATATAGAAAAAGGCTACATCCAGAAAGAACCCATCTGTTCCCAAGCTGGGATAAACTTTCCTATTCCACCCTGAATATGCATGTATCAACATCTTTACAATTATCAAATGGTACTACCCTTTCTACCTCTTCTCCTATACCATGAAGAATCTAGTAAACCTAGGAGATTATAAGACCTGTGAGAAAGCTTCTCCCTGAATTTAAAAAGACAGTAAATAATGACTTCAATGTCCCTTTGTCAAGTGTTCTTATACAGGTAATATATCATTTCAAAACTTAAATCTCACACATGCAGTGGGCTTTCCAGGGTCATTGAGAGCTGTTTGGTATCCAAAGTGGTCAATATTTGGTCGAAAATGAACTTAGTGTAAATACAGCAAACTGACATTGAAACCTTCAGCTTTCACACTGGTATTGGATAAACAAATAACAAAATGTCTTGTAAGCAAATATTTAACAGTGTAATCTCAGACAGTCTGGCCTGTTCTCTTGTTCATGTAAGTTTCAGGAAAAGATGAAATACAATAAATGAGACACATTTTCAACTGTTAATAAGATGGCAGAATGTCAGATATATGCCATATATATTTGGTTAAAACAAGCATCTTAAAAACTGAAGCAGAAAGTCACTAAGCCTATAGCTCGATGATCTATGAACACATAACATTAAATTTTGCCTATAAAAAGTAGGAACAAGAAGGCTTACAGAAGTGTCTTGCTGTTACAAAGGTGTATTGCTGGTACAAAGGTTGTCTTGCTGGTGCAAAAAAAAATGGCTGTGCTGTTACAAAGGTGACACCATACAAATCTGAGACGTTAATGCCCCTTAGTCATTCTGTGCATTGGAGTAAAGTTTAGTTAATATTAGTTAAAGACTAATAACTGAAAAATTTAAATGATACTGAACACCCAAAAAATGGACCTTAGCCACCAACTGGATGTTCTATATTGTTTAAACCTTTCTATTTAGTGTTGAACTACTTTGGTATTTGTTAGAAATCTACACTTCATTTGCATATTCTCCTCTGTGAGGTCATGCTAATTTATGATGTCATTTCTATATTATTTGAAACAAAGAAGACAAATTTGCCAGTTTATAGGAAGAAATATAGTGAACTGAAAGCTCCTATTGGATGAAAACCCCAGAGGTGGGGAAAGAGTTACCAATGCTGGTCTCCTGCATGGTCATACTTTGCACATGAATGAACAGAGTCTTTGAACTACAAATTTCACTTAAGTTCAGTAACTGTTGACTGAAAATGTAATATACTCTCACTGTTGATTACAGACAGTCTTTTAAGATATAACTTACTTATCTGCAGTTTATTATTGCTAAGTGATTGTAAACAATCTTGATAAAAATATATGTATTTTACATGTGGCACCTGCCCTTATGTTTGTTAATCAATTACATCATGAAACTATGTAAGAACATTACATGGTCTCCATTATGGCTAAATTTCATAAATTTATTGACATTTTATTTCAATTTAATATCTTTAATTGCACAGTGATATCTACAACATCTTACAATAGCTGTAAAAATGCACTATAAATTATGGTACATTGTGTAGCTATGCATGTATTAAACATTCAAATAGCATACAGAGTAAAATAACACAATTGTCTGAAATCGAAGCCCAGCACACTCCAGGGGATGCCTTATTGAACGGTGATACATACAATTAGACTTGCACCTACACATTGTCAAGACTGTGTGCTATTGAACACTTCAAACTGATCACATGCCAAAATCAAGATCAAGCCTTCTTAAACAAAATTGCGTCTATGTCAATATTTTGATAGGCAAAAACATTGTGAAGAGAATTATTGATAGTCTGTACTGGGGATAATGAAAATCTTCAGTTTGCTGAAGTTAAGAATGATCACTTGACACATGGTTGACATGTAAACAATTACATATAAAATTATCCAAGTATGGGGGCAAAGAATCTACAGGGGAAAATAAACCAATGTCTCTTTCCCCGAAAACAAGCGAAACAAGCTGATTGTGACCTAAGCAAATTGTGACAAGGTTTGCGATTAAGGATGATAGATGATTTAATGACAAAGAAGTTTCGCTGAAATGCTAAAGTACATTGTATTCAAAAGTGTGAAATCTCCTGTATAGAGATAAGTACTTTAGAGTTATAATCTTAGTTGCACTATGCTTTTTTGTCAGCTGAAATGAGAGTAATCAGAAACTTCATTCAAGTAAAATGAAACAGGCTAATACCTATAGTGAATAATGAAATAAACATGTTATTGTGGTAAGAAAATTAATGTTGTCTCCTTCTGAAACTATGTAAACAAAGGAAAACATGTCAGTTTTCCAAGTGTCTGGATAACAGAATAGTATAACAATATGATCTTTGAACAGTGACATAACTAGATTGTCAAAGTCTGTGACTTCAGTTATTACAGAAATTTAGCAAGATTGTGTCAAGACATGCTTTATAAAATCCTATAAGTCCAAATAGAAGGTCATTTTCTGCATTTAGTTCAGTAAAAGTTTATGTGCCACGACTGTCTCTAACCTACAGCATTTTGCAAAATCTTTTAAGTCCAACACAGTCTATAACTTGACATTGTTCAGTTATCTACCTGAGTATTCTGACTGGATGATCATGTCATTCCTATAACATAATATCTTGTAGCCATAATTGAATTATCTTGTTACCAGTACATACTATCTAAAGTCACTTTGACAAACTATCTTGTTGCCAAAACATATTAGTTAATGGCCACAATTTTATAATCTCTTCACCACAACAGAAACTAGAGCTGTCACTAAATGTGATTAATACCCTTGCAAGACTGCTTCGGAACTGAGGAAAGTATTAGTAACAGAATACTTTGTAAAAGAATTGAAATAGAGTTATGGTTCTGGCCAATTAAAGATAGTTGTGGTTCTTGTACACTTCATTTCCTGTCATTGAGTTTGATCATTGTATAAAGTTGCACTCAATTCCAACTATTAGTTTTCAAGTTATGTCCGGACAAGGAAATCCAACAAAGGGCAATAACTGTGCATATAGTGAAGATGGAGTTACAGCTCTTGTACACTGCACTTCCTCTCATTGTGCTTGATCACTGTATCATGTTGCATTGAATTCCAACCAGTCGTTTTCAAGTTATGCTCTGGACAAGGAAAACCAACAAAGGGCAATAACTCTGCAAATAGTGAAGATGGAGTTATGGCTCTTGAACAGTGCACTTCCTGTCATAAAGCTTGACCATTGTATGAAGTTGCATTGAATTCCAACCAGCAGTTTTCAAGTTATGCTCTGGACAAGGAAAACCAACAAAGGGCAACAACTGTGCATATCATGAGGATAGAGTTATAGCTCTTGACACTGCACTTCCTCTCGTTGTGCTTGACCATTGTATCATGTTGCATTGAATTCCAACTAGTAGTTTTCAAGTTATGCTCCGGACAAGGAAAACCAACAAAGGGCAATAACTCTGCAAATACTGAAGACAGTTATAGTTCTTGTACATTGCACTTCCTGTCATTGTGCTTGATCATTGTATGTAGTTGCATTGAATTCCAACCATTACTTTTCAAGTTATGCTCCAGACAAGGAAAACCAACAAAGGTCAGTAACTCTGCAAATAGTGAAGATGGAGTTATGATTCTTGAACACTGCATTTTCTCTCATTGTGCTTAACCACTGTGTGAAGTTGCACTGAATTCAAATCATTAGTTTCTAAGTTATACTCAGGACAAGGAATTTGCAACGGACCGACTGCCCACCTGCCCAACTGACCGACCAACCACTGGGTGATTCCTATATACCCTCCCCACAAACTTCGTTTTGGGGGTATAATAAATTATGCCATCTTACATTTGTTCCAAAAAATATAACCTATAATTATGGTCCCTTTCATTTACTGATACATTCTTGAAAATCATTTCTGAGATACAAATGTGGGGCTTCTTCGTTATAGAGGTTAAAAGCATTTTAGTGGTCACTATCACAAATATCCATACATGATAATACTAAGCTACTTGATGCCAAGCATTAAAAACCATAATCTTACAAATAACATTGCTATACCTGAAACTTTACAATGGTAGAGATCACAACATGATCCTGGTCTCTTGTTGCTAGGGCGATATATATGTGGAATGTGCCCAGCAACACATCGGGGCACCTTGCATACTGACATATCACATTGGCACTCATATGTTGTCCTACAACAGGCGTTCTCTTCTTGGGTACTGTTGTACACAAGTACAGAATCTGAGGGACATCGATGAGTTATTATAAAATCACATGCTGACGCATCACAATTTGGGGAAATCTCTGAAAATATATAAAAAGTATCCACTTCAGTAATATATCATTTGGTATGTAAACAGTTTCAGAATATTTAACTATACAAATCTATATATTTGATTTATAGCAATCTGATGCAACCGATAAACCTATCTTATGTAAAATATTTATGACCTAATAATTTCTATATCAGATTGGTGATAAGCTAACACATTGCTGATAATACAATCTATAAGCAAAATGAATGTATCAAGTACTGTTTTTAGGTCTTCAACAAAATATAAATCTTAATAATAATTCTAAGACAATAATTCAATACAATATACAAATATATACTATAAAAAGCAACATTTTTTTTCTCAGATATAACATGCAGGTACATTTAGCACAGTTATAACTGAAGGATTTGTCTGTTATAGCATGGCAAGCATTCATTATTTCTTTAGAAGTGGAGGGTGAACAATCATTCGAAACTGTAAACTCACCAATTTTCAATGTGAGGGAAGCATGACAATTCTTTCAATCATGGAGTACTTTTTTTTTCCTGTAATAGCATGACCTTACATCATTTTTCTTTTCTTAAGATATATTTTTATTTTGATATGAATTTGTTTTTTTGTTTTGCTGGCTTATCTGCTAAAATATATCTTTATAGTTCACTTATTTGGTAATAAAACCAGATGAAAATATGATAAGAAAGTTGACAGTGGTTTATAAAGTATGATGGTTCAATTATACAGGTTTAAACTGACATAACCTTCTTTTACTATGATACTGCAATTTTTAACTAGATGTTTTTGTCACCCCCAGTGCATCATTGAAACAGGGGCACAGAAGAGATGACAGAGGTCGGCTAGCAGGAGAAAGAGAACTGTGAACTAGAGAATAGAAATGAGATTGTTGGAAAAAGTCCGTGGTATAACACGGAGTACTATTGTTGCAGAAGATAGAAAAGCTTTTATGTATAAAGTGACATATTTGTTGGAAATTTTTTTAAGTTTCCTTTGACTCTGAAGACTCTGGGTCAAACAGAACCCAAGTTATTGAGCGGAAACCATTTTAAAGATAAAGATCACCATACATGTGATATCCCGGCGGGATTTAAGAAAGTCCCGTTATTCCACATCAATTCCAGCTGTCCTGGTATTAATTGAAAATTCCCGTTATTAAAATCAAGAAGAAAAAAAAAAACTTTCATCTGCCGACGTCAATAACTTGCTCAGCTCCGGTTATGGGCGGAGCTTATACTCGGAAACGGCGATCAATACATACTACCTTCAAAGCATTGACCAATCAGAGTGCATTTTACTACTTTCATTGCATTAATCCTGTGTTGACACTCGATACACAATTAACACATTTAGCCATCAACGGGTGTTGAATTGGGTCAATATAATTTGATTGGGGATGTACACCCAGTAGAAAATTGTTGTGTACAACTTAACAAATTAATTGAATGCTTAATTTTAAAGGCAAACGGTTAAACATCAATGCATTACTAGTGTTACTCTAACCTTTTAAACAGTGTAAGGAAATGACTAAAATACTTTTTGGTATTTTTGTTTTAATTCTCGGATTTATTTATAAGAAAAGGTCAAGCAGTTTTAAGACAAGCTCAACAAATTGTAGGAAACCAATTTCAGCAAATATTTAGTTCATTAAACATTAGGAAGCGAGTGAAAATCTCAGATAAGTTCCGTTTGTCATATATTTCCGCGACTCCGCCGTATTTTAATATTTATAGAAAACAGTGTCTTGGAGACTTTTGATATGGCAAACTTACAACATTCAATTGATTGATTAAGATAAGTGTTCATTATTTAATTATAAATACCAGTTTTTCATTGAAAAAGTTTCCTTTTCTCTAAGACTTAAATATTTCTGTCGTGATTACTTTTGAAAGCAACAATTATAATGAATCAACATAATTTACATCTTAAAATCGTTTGCACTTTTGTTAAAAACATTCTGGTGAAACTGGAAACACATCCCAGACTTTTCACAAAATGGGATCTGTGTAAGTACTTAGGTCCAAAAGCTAAAATTCAAAAGACAAAAAAAATTTTCAATCATCAGTGGGAATCTGAATATAAATGGATAGGAAAGTGTGCTAAGGGAACAGATTATGCCTATTGCATGTGGTGCAACCTTTATGTATTAACAAAAAACACTTCATTAGTTTTCTTTTCTGTTCTTCTTGTCTTTCTTTTTGCGAAAACGAGTCGATAAAAAATTCCAGTTTTCAAGCTAAAAATCCAGCTGAAAATCCAGTTGTGAGTTACCGAAGTTATCACATGTATGGATCACGGTGACCTTGACCTTTAACCAGCTGACCAAAAAATCAATAGGCTTCTTCTACTTAATTAGGAAAATCAATATATGAAGTTTGAAGAAACTAGATTAAATAGAACTAATTATTGAGCAGAAACCATTTTCACATTTAAAGTCACTGTGACCTTGACCTTTGACTGGCTGACCCCAATAGTTTCCCCGGAGCGGGGAAACATACTGACTGATTTATTATCATGCTCTTCATAAAACATAATCTTACATGCCAACCCACCTATAACTTGTTAAACATTTCTTTTAAGAACTAAAACATAATCGTCATGTTCTAAATAGTGTATAAAACCTAGCTTTTCTTTTTTCAAAGTAAAGTAATTCAATGCTTTTTGAGCATGAAATAATCATTAAATTCTTATAACATGAAGAAGGTCTACATTTTTTTTGAACACAGCAGTGCTTTTTTTTCTGAAGCTGTCCTTTCCTTTCTCCTTGAACATTTTAAGCATGTCTTTGTACTATTCTCTTTTTTTTCACAGACAACTGTTTAATTCTAATATTTTGAAAACAATTAATTCAGAGTGAAAATTCAATAAAATATTTTAAGTTTTCTGAAGTATCTGATTTATATTTAGTGCAGTTGCACACTCGTCACTCTTGTATGACAGCTGCAAGAAGAGACTTCATTTATAAGTAAGATCATTTTCAAAGGCTGTACGAGTGGTTAATTCTTGTTCTATGTATTGGGTTTTCCTCTTCAAGAAAGAGTTAAATTCAAAAGATGAATACATTACAGTTTTCTTTTTTCTCTCTTTATCTATTAAATATTGATATATGCTTCTGAAACATCATAGTCATATTTGTACTCTCTTTTATCACAGTTTTTTTTTCAATATTGTATTTTTTCCTTGGTGGGCATCTGACTGGTACAATAATAGCACTAGGAAACAAAGAAATACACTAAATTAATGTAATTCTGAATAATTTCATAATTATAAGTATTTATGACAAATTGTCTCTGGAAAATTTTATGCTCTTCTTTTACAGCAGACATTGTTATTGGATTGGATGTTTCTGTTTAACTTTTGCAGGAAACTGTCAAGAATTATTGAACATAACTCTTAAAGTTTTCAGGAATAAATCAAGTGTATCCTTCAAACTGTCAAAAATAAATCAAGTATTTCCTTGAAATTTATCAGTTATAAACTGTTCACAACCAATAGTCTAGCACTAAATATCAGGAGAAAACTCAGAAAGAACAATATTTTCAAGGAAATGTCTTAACTGAATTGTTGTATATACTGCTAAGGAACCAGGAAGTTGGGTCAATGAAGAGACTTACAATTCATGAATACATGAATTATTATGCAACAATTGTCACAGGAAAACTAAAGAAAACACTTGTGATAAATCTGCTTTTAAGTGTTCAAAACTGATAAATATTTCAGGTAAAAATCTCTTGAAAGACCATTTCAGAAGTTCTGGAACAGTCTGATATGTTTTTTGTTTGCCTTTTCCTAGACTGAGTTTGAAACAAGTACCATCCTTTGTATAAAAGACAAACTGACTAACCAGCTGGTATTTAAAAATAAATTAATTTTCTTTTGTGATAATTTTATTTTTGTTTTCCCTTGAACAGAATTAATTCTGTCTTAAAAGCAATTTCTTTTCTTTATTAAAACAATGAAGTACTGATTATAACTGACTCTAAGACAGGAACTTTGTGGCATTTAATGCAGTTATTTATTATTTCAAACAAAATGCCTGACAGGTGTGTTGTATGGTATCTTTATGAATAAAGCTCCTGGATTTTCTGATAAATAAATATTGTGGGGTTACTTTTGACCTCTGAATAATTTATGACGACAATTTTTTTTCCAAAATTCAGAAACGGTGTTTCCACATGACATTATGATATTAAGTATTATAACATAAAATAAAGCTCATGAGCTTTGCAGTATCTTGTCAAAATCAATATTTGTATTACGGGTTTCAAAAGAAAGGCTTAGAGAAATAAAGATGCCAACTGTAAGTTTTGGGGGACGTCCTTAATGTGAAAAGATCTATCAAGTATCATGTATATTCTAACACAGCTAGGGTAGGAACTAAATTAGGCTGGAATTTCTATTGTTTTTATGCTTTGTCAAAAATATTATAAACAAGAAATTGGTAGAACCGATGGATGCTTGCCGAATAAATGCCAATTCCAAAAGGGTTATTGTTTAATATGTATTTTTTTTAAAGTGTGAAAAAATAACAAAGGGCAATAACTCCTAAATTATACAAAATTGAGTTACGGTTCTTGCATGCTGCACTTCTACTCATAGAGATCTATCTATCAATAAAGTTTCATGTTAATATCTCCTATACTTTGTGAGTTATGCCTTGGACAAAAAATAAGTATGAGAAATTTCAAAAGGCAATAACTCAAAAATTAATAAAGCAAGAGTTATGGTTCTTGTACACTGCACTGCTCATCAATGAGATCTATCTACTTATAAAGTTTCAAGTTGATAACTCTTATACTTTGTGAGATATGCCCCAGACAAAAAATAAGTATGAGAAATTTCAAAGGGCAATAACTCAAAAATTAATAAAGCAAGAGTTATGGTTCTTGTGCACTGCACTGCTCCTTAATGAGATCGAACTACCTATGAAGTTTGATCTTGATACATTTTTGTGTTATGCTTCAGACAAAATTATGACGGACGAACGGACGGGACGGACAAAGCCGCAACTATATGCTCGCCCTTCAGGAAGCATAAAAAAAATACAATCCTAAAGTCTTTGCTAATTGCAAGTGTTCAATGGTCCAGTATTTCAACAAAGTTTTCAACAGAGCTTTAATTCTATCATGAAAATGAATTCCAGGCTGCTGATCAACTGCTTTATTGTTCAAAGTAAGTTTAGTTAACATCAAAGTTTAATTACATATCAATTAAAACATTACCTTCAGAAATACATGTAAACCCCAATATTTCATCTATAGGCAATTATAAGAAGAGATACATTACTTTTGCACTAGATACCCAGTGTATTTACTGTGGCATAATTCAATCTTACTCCACAGCTCTGTTTCTCAGACACATATCCAAAAGCACTGTAACCTTTAATATGATGACAGACTTGATTCTCATTATACTGACTTCTATTTGGTATGTGGGAAGCTGACAGTTTCTTATAGATAAAGAAGTCTAATGTTGGTGATTCCCGGAGATAATCAGATGACAAGAGCTATCACTGCCTGCTTACATTACTAAAATACTGCAGAAGGGCAGTTAAAACATAACAAAACTACAGAATGATGAATGATTTATTTTCACGGTCAGTTAGTGAGAATGTTCTCATTAACCCAGTTTTATTTCAGTACAAATATTTTCAAAACAATTTTTGCAATAGTTTTCACCAGCAGTCAGTCTCCAGACGTACCACAACAATTTACTGAAGTGCATGCGGCATGAAATCAACGCAGCTGCACTTGCCATTGGCCGTTTGATTTTACATCAAATGTTAATTATATGGTGATTAAATTAACAGTATTCACTGTTATACCTATTTAATGTAAACCGTTATAACCTTAATTGTACCTATAAGTGAAAAGGTAACATTTTTCATTGGAGAATGTTGTCCTGAAGATACACTTAAATCAATAAAGTTCAGTTTAATCTTATTTATTGTTAATTGATTCAATGAATAGTACTAAAGGCACCTCACCTCTTAAAATACTAGATGCATTACTAATTCAATGAGTTTTGACCAGTTTTTGCAACTGGATTTTGGATCTATAGAAAATATAATCAAGTTGTATAGGTTAAACACCACCAAATCAGTGTTGCTGGGAACAAGTCAATTTTGTGCAGGGTTTGTGTGAAGCTGTAAGAAAGGCAGGCGCGTAGCTGCCTATACGCGAGTACGCAGCTGAATCCACATTATTTTGACAAAAAAAAAGTAAAGCTATTCATCTCCATTTTAATGCTAAAATAAATGGATTTTCGTTGGTCAAGAAAGCTCTCCGGAGGCCCCAAAACGCACCAAATTGCACCATTTATTTCAAAATTTTCAGGGGGGGGATGCCCCCTGACCCCCCTAGATTATTTTGAATCCACATTCTTTATAGGCTAGCTACGCGCCTGAAAGGTTGTTCTGAAAATAATTTTACTTGAAAACAAAACATATGTTGATGAACAAATTGAAGTTAGCCACAAGTCTGCCACACAATGCTTGGCTAATACCTGATGTGAAGTGACCAGGGTGATCTCCTTTGAGAAGGTATACTGGAAAAGTTGACTGGTCAAGCTCTGAATGAAATCGTTTCTCATAATTGTTTCTTTCCAGAGATTGGGACTTGATGATACAATGAAATACTGTAAGATTTTATTTAGTTGTGTGTACAGGATATACATGGACTTTCTGTTGGTGAAGGAATTCATCCCTGATTAAAGGTACACAATGGTCAACCACAGTTTACTTGGCTTTTGATTGCAAACCATAAAACAAGAGGGCCATGATGGCCCTGTATCGCTCACCTGAGTATGACTGCTTTAAACAAAGTTGCTATGGACCTGGTTATTTGACCCCAGATGGCCCATATTCAAACTTGACCTAGAAATTATTGAAACAATCTCTTTGACAAATTTCAAGGTTATTTGTACTGAAAATGTTATCTATAGAGTGTTAACAAGATTTTTTCCATATTTGGGCTCTATGACCTAGTTTTTGACCCCAGATTACCAATATCCAAACCTGAGCTACAAATCATCAAAACAACCTTTCTGACAAATTTCCAGGACATTTGGACTGAAAATGTAGCCTCTAGAGTGTGTACAAAGTTTTTCAATATTTGGGCTCTGTGACCTAAATGTTTTGACTTCAGATGACCCATATTCAAATTTGACCTAGAAACCATAGAATTATGCTTTCTGACAAATTTCCAGGTTATTTGGAATTAAAATGTTACCTCTAGAGTGTTAACAAGTTTTTTCCATATTTGGGCTCTGTGACCTAGTTTTTGACCCAAGATGACCCATACTCCAACTTGAGCTAGAAATCATCAAGAAAACCTGTCTGACAAATTTCCAGGATATTTGGACTGAAAATGTAACCTCTGGAGTGTTAAAAAGTTTTTTACATATTTGAACCATGTGACCTAGTTTTTGATCCCAGATAACCCATATCCAAATCTGAGCTAGAAATCTTTGAAACAATCTTTCTGACAAATTTCAAGGACATTTAGACTAAAAATGTAACCTCTAGAGGATTAACAAGGTTTTTCTACTTTCGGGCTCTGTGAGCTAGTTTTTGACCCCAGAAAACCTATATTCAAAACTAAGCTAGAAATCATCGATAGAACCTTTCTGACAAATTTCCACGTTATTTGGACTGAAATTGCTACCTTTAGAATGTTAACAAGGTTTTTCCATATTTGGACTCTGTGACCTAGTTTGTGACTCCAGATGACCCATATTCGAACTTGATCTAGAAATCCTCAAGGCAACTTTTCTGACAAATTTCCAGATTATTTGGGCTGAAAATGTAACCTCTAGAGTGTTAACAAGGTTTTTCCATATTTGGGCTCCGTGACCTAGTTTTTGACCCCAGATGACCCATATTTAAACTTGACCTAGAAATTGTCAAAGCAACCTTTCTGACAAATTTCCAGATTATTTGGGCTGAAAATGTAACCTCTAGAGTGTTAACAAGGTTTTTCCATATTTGGGCTCTGTGACCTAGTTTTTGAACCCAGATGACCCATATTTGAACTTGACCTAGAAATTGTCAAAACAACCTTTTTGACAAAATTCCAGATTATTTGGGCTGAAAATGTAACCTCTAGAGTGTTAACAAGATTTTTCTATTTTTGGGCTCCGTGACCTAGTTTTTGAACCCAGATTACCCATATTTGAACTTGAGCTAGAAATCATCAATAGAACCTTTCTGACAAATTTCCAGGATATTTGGACTGAAAAAGTAGCCTCTAGAGTGTTAACAAGGTTTTTCTATATTTGGGCTCTGTGACCTAGTTTTCCAACCCTGATAACCCATGTTCGAACTCGTCCGAGATATCAATGAGACAAACATCCCGTGCAAGTTTCATGACAATTGAGGCAAAAATGTGACCACTAGAGTGTTAACGAACTAATTGTGGACGGACGGACGGACGGACGGACGGACGGACGGACGACGGACGACGGACAAAAGGTGATCAGAAAAGCTCACTCTGTCACTACGTGACAGGTGAGCTAATAACATGGTCAACCATTAAAACTAGATGGGTGTTCAAATGAACACTTGTGTCACCCTTGGGTACTCTGTTAGAATAACTAAAAAGGTGAACAAGAGCCTGCTGGAAAAGACAGCATGCTAGTCATAGTACAACAAGACCTGTCCACAGACAGCATGCTCCACTTTTCTCAGTGCTGGATAATTAATTATAAGCCAAGTTAAGCAAGAGGCCCAAGGGGGGAGGGGGGGGGGGGGTTTGAGGGTAGATGGGGAGTCGAGTACCTATGTTTAAAAAATAAAAATCGGGGGGTGGGGTGTATACGGGAGTACTTACCCATCTCATGTCAGTTAATATTTTATTTCTAGGCTTAAGAAGTTTTTTTCCTTTATATAAGTAAAAGCAAAATCAAGTGACCCCTGGGATGGGCTAACTGTGACCCCAGGGACATGGGTACCAACAATCTTTGCAGGGGTATTCCAAGTTTGATTGAAATATTTTTGACACTTTTTGAGAAATGGACATTAAGAAAACGGTTAACCAGGAAATTAAGTTGAAAAAAGGGCATAACATTGCAAAAATAAATTTGAGGGTTAAGCCCCAAAATTAATAGGGTTCTTGTACTCAATAAGGGCAATCACCGTATGAAGTTTGAAGGCTCTGGGTGAAACAGAACTCCAGTTATTGAGCAGAAACGGTTTTCACTCTTTGGACCCCTATGACCTTGACCTTTGACCTACTGACCCCAAAATCAATAGGGTTCTTCTACTCAATAAGGGCAATAACCTATGAAGTTTGAAGGCTCTGGGTCAAACGGTAGTCCAGTTATTGAGCGGAAACTAAGTGTGACAGACGGACAGACGGACAAGGCAAAAACAATGTCTCCCCCAGAGGGGGAGAAGACATAATTACCAAATCCATTGTAAATATAGTTTTTAAACACAGACTATCATAGATGACCACTGTCACAATTATATTCCATCATGTTTGACTGATGTATACAGAGTTTTACATCACTGTCTTTGACCATAATCAAAACATGAATTACCAAAACCATGGTATATAGCTTTTTTAAACACAAACTTGCATGGTTAACCTCCAGTCTCATCATGTTTGCTTATGGGAGTTCATGCAGTATTTCAGTGGGATGCTACACCAATCACAATGTAACTAAATAAAAGAACTGTATGGTACTTATCCTTCAAATTTTTTGTATGGACTGTGGCATTATCCTAAAAGCCAGTATGGCACAAAATAAACTTAGCTCATAGAAACTTGGTATGATGTTTCCATAATCAAATTTGTGTTTTGGTGGTATAAAGTATAGCTGTATGCACACTTAATTAATCTTTCTGACACACAGCCAACTTTACAATAAAGCATTCAACTGTACTTGACCATTCAACTGAAATAACAGTTCTATGTGAAAACATTTGACAGTAAGCTGGCAAATATTGTACCCTCATGAAACACAGCTTCATTTCAGAATATATTCACACCAAATGCAAACAGCTTCTATTCACACCCATAACACTAACTTGGCCAGGCTCATATTTAATAAATAAGATTGTACTCACTGAATTAGGTTGATACATACACATAAATGGCTGACTTTATTTTCTAAAGTAACAGTCTTGACATAAGTCAGAACTGTATAGAAAGCTTTTCTCCTAACTTATGTCACAAAAATGAGATCTGATTGCTGCTGACCAAAGGTATTCACCTGTAAAGTAAGTTTTGACATTTTATACAAGTGATTGCTTACCCAGGCTAAGCTGGAATTCATCTTTCCTCATTTTGACAGAATGGAATTTTGAAATGTTACCTACAGACCTTGTGTTTACATCATTTCAATTGCAAGGAAAAATATACAGAGGACACCTGTTTGTTTACATTTCAATTCAACTGACAATGATGCATGCCATAGTTTCTGTTGAATTATTCATGTCTGAACTTTATAAATGAATAAACTGTTCCTAAACGCCCACCTCAGTGCAGATATTAATGTGGGGAACAATCCAATCTCTTGATGCATCACTGTAGACTTAGACCGCCATTCTTACATGACTGCAGAAAGACAACACAATGATACATCAGTTTGTACCCTGTACTTTGAACTGACTAAATATGTTTTGTTAGAAGATTCAGTGAATTTTCTACTAACTAAATATTCAGAGAAATATTTTAGTAAAATGCAACGAGTCCCTGGTGCATTCTAACCTTATTTCTGTTATCTTGGCAAGATTTAATGCCAAGACGATTCTCTGGGGCTTTGTTTTGAGACTTTGGATTGATAGTCTATATAACATACAGACTGCCTGAATCATTATTTTGGCAAAAGGTTCTCATTTTATATTATGTTAAATTTGCATTGTGACAATATCTTACTAGATAATACAAATCATCAATTGTAAAGTGCCTTTTTGGTAACGGTAAATATTTGTTCTAGTACATCTATTTAATCCAAGTCAATGTCCTCTCTGCCTTTGCTCTCTCAAAGTTTTAATGTCACAAAATGATAAACACTTAATCATATCTATTTAAACAGCATCCCACTCTATCAAATAAAAATTTAACAATAATTCAATTTAGCATTTATGACCAGTATAATAAAGATTCAATCAGATTAGAAAGTTCCCATTCCCAAGTTATTTTATGTTTGACTTGTTATTAATTTTGATGTGGTGTACCACCCCAGTGGGGTATTGTATACATAATGAACTGTGTCAGAGGGTAGGCTTTCATACAGTAAGATCAATGATGAAAGCTAACCATCTGAAATTAATGTATTCCACCCCATATACTAAACAGCATTTACACAAAATTCCAACAGAAAAGCAGTTTAATAGGAAAGAGTATGAAAGAGCTGTAAAGAAAGCTGTAAAAAACAGAAGACAAGTTGAGAGCGTACATTTTGATTTTCAGTCAGTGTCACGGCCTTGAATAATCTCGAGGTTTTGCATGAGCTTTATTCCATTTGTAAACCATTGTGGTTTTTGAAATATGTTATGAGTATTCTCCTGACAGTTGCCCTCTAATTACATGATAATCATGGTATTACATCATTATCTGAATATTTCAAAATGAAGAGATATACCTCTTGACTTTTAACAACATTGAAATATTCAAATCAAAGTACTGAAAGCTCTGTGGGATGGGCAGAAGATATTATATCAACAAATAAAAATCTATTTAAGTTTCCACTTATCCGTTAAACTATATGACAAATTGAGTTAGTTTATTATAATAATTACTGTTTGATAAAATTCATTAACAAGAGGGCCATGATGGCCCTGTATCGCTCACCTGAGTATGACTGCTTTTAACAAAGTTGCTATGGACCTGGTTAATTGACCCCAGATGACCCATATTCGAATCTGACCTAGAAATTATTGAAACAATCTCTCTGACAAATTTCTAGGTTATTTGTACCGAAAATGTTACTTCTAGAGTATTAACAAAGTTTTTCCATATTTGGGCTCTGTGACCTAGTTTTTTTCCCCAGAGGACCCATATTTGAACTTGACCTAGAAATCCTCAAGGCAACCTTTCTGATAAATTTCCAGATTATTTGAGTTGAAAATGTAACCTCTAGAGTGTAAACAAGATTTTTCTATTTTTGGGCTCTGCAACCTAGTTTTTGAACCAAGATGACCCATATTCGAACTTGAGCTAGAAATCATAGAAGCAACCTTTCTGACAATTTTCCAGATTATTTGGGCTAACAATGTTACCTCTAGAGTGTTAACAAGGATTTTCAATATTTGAGCTCTGTGACCTAGTTTTTGAACCAAAAAATGACCCATATTCGAACTTGACCTAGAAATCGTCAAAGCAACCTTTCTGACAAATTTCCAGATTATTTGAGCTGAAAATGTAACCTCTAGAGTGTTAACAAGATTTTTCTATTTTAGAGCTCTGCGACCTAGTTTTTGAACCCAGATGACCAATATTCAAACTTGAGCTACAAATCATAGAAGCAACCTTTCTGACAAATTTCCAGATTATTTGGGCTAAAAATGTTACCTCTAGAGTGTTAATAAGGATTTTCAATATTTGGGCTCTGTGACCTAGTTATTGACCCCAGATGACCCATATTCGGACTTGACCTAGAAATCATCAAAGCAACCTTTCTGACAAATTTCCAGATTATTTGGACTGAAAATGTAACCTCTAGAGTGTTAACAAGATATTTCTATTTTTGAGCTCTGCGACCTTGTTTTTGAACCCAGATGACCCATATTCGAACTTGAGCTAGAAATCATAGAAGCAACCTTTCTGACAAATTTCCAGATTATTTGGACCAAAAATGTTACCTCTAGAGTGTTAACAAGGATTTTCAATATTTGGGCTCTGTGACCTAGTTTTTGACCCCAGATGACCCATATTCGAACTTGACCTAGAAATCGTCAAAGCAACCTTTCTGACAAATTTCTAGATTATTTAGACTGAAAATGTAACCTCTAGAGTGTTAACAAGATTTTTCTATTTTTGGGCTCCGCGACCTAGTTTTTGAACCCACATGACCCATATTCGAACTTGAGCTAGAAATCATTGATAGAACCTCTCAAACAAATTTCCAAGATATTTGGACTGAAAAAGTAGCCTCTAGAGTGTTAACAAGGTTTTTCTATATTTGGGCTCTGTGACCTAGTTTTCCAACCCTGATAACCCATGTTCGAACTCGTCCGAGATATTAATGAGACAAACATCCTGACCAAGTTTCATGACAATTGAGGCAAAAATGTGACCACTAGAGTGTTAACAAACTAATTGTGGACGGACGGACGGACGGACGGACTGACGGACGGACGGACGGACGGACGACGGACAAAAGGTGATCAGAAAAGCTCACTCTGTCACTACGTGACAGGTGAGCTAAAAAAATGCACATTATTGTATTTCTCTCTCCTCAGTCAGGTTGTTGATGCAATATGAAGAGGATAGAGGCTATGATGTGAAACTTCAGCATTCATTAAGAAACTGTTTCTAAGCTCTAAATTACTATACTTGAGTTTAATCAAGCAGCTTTATATTTCTGTGATACCTATCTTTCTACTGAGTTTATTCATCCTTGGTTCTTCTTTTCCACAATGTCCAGTGCCCCCTGTAGAGATTAGTTATGTTAGGTTGTAGGGGATAGTGCAAAATACAGAAAGAATCCCATTCCAGACTTCTTTTCCATGCTCAATGTATATAGCACTGATATATGGAACCTTGGTTTAATGTTTCATCTGAAAGCCAATCTGTAATTTTAATGGAGGAGTTTGGGATCAAACTCGAGACCCCTGGATTACAAGTCTAGCGCATTACCTCTCACTCATCCCCGAATTCAGTGACACTTTTTATTTTGAACAAATAATTATATTTATGCAGGTCGGACTTAAGGTTAAAGCTTCTGAAGTCTGATCTCTTTTAACCAAACTGAATTTATAAAACTAGTACATATAAGTCATTTGTCCTTTACAAAAGCAGTTCAAAGCATATACATACACTTAAAGTTTGTATCATATGAAAAAAATTGTATTATATGAGCATGTCAAACAGAAATGTGACCTTCATTGCTGACTTGAATTACACAGTTTATAATTTCACTTATATCTAATGATGACTTCATAAATATTATCTTGTGTAAGACACTAACTATTGACTTTGATTGACAGAACTACTCAAACATTGTTCAATCTACATACCATGCCAACTTTTGACACATCAACCTGCACTTTTTATGAAATTCAAATTACAATATAGAATTACATGACAGAGGATGTATATAGATGCTAAGTTCCCTTTCAGTTAAGATCAAGTGCATCCGTGCACCCATAACCAGTAGCACCTGTCATACACTTAATACTGACCCACTTCTCGGACATCTATAAAATGTGCTGTGCACCAGAATTGATATCTATATTGGTTTATTTATTGTGTGAAAACCAAAACCTGTATAACAAACATTGTAAATTTAGAAGAACAAGTATGAAATAACAAGAAAATGCATATAATGTTTAAGTGCTTTAGTGTTACACCTTTTTCAAACAATAGCAAACCGTGAAGCCTCACAGAATTTAAGGTCTGTGATATTTTGCCGATTCTGTTGTCAATACAGTGAAATACTCAAAAAAGTCACAGTAACAACTACAACTCAAATGATAAAAATCTACAAATCCTAAAATTTGCATTAAAAATAAACTCTTAACTAAAAAGATGTAAAAACAGTTCTTTTCATTATGGCTGTCAAAAAAAAGGAAAACAATTTTAGGAAATGGGGTGCAGCCTTCAAGGCAGATTTAAATTTAAGCAAAATGGCTAATCTGTTGAAATAACTTAAGATTGCCCATCTAATATACTAAAAGCTAGTATTTATGTAATTTTTCTCTACTTAAAATTATCTATACAGTGATGTTCCAAAAGTATTTTAACATTTACAACATATTCCCTTCTCAAATACAACATTAAGATGATCAACTGTATGATAATAGGACATGTTACAACTGCTTCTTCACACCTTTTGTTCATTTTTGAGCTGCTAGTATAAAATCTGTTCACTTTCCCAATAAACAGGTCTTAAATTTGCTGTAAGGACTACATAATGAGACTAATGAAGTATTTTTAAGCAATGAATCTGAGGTATGAAGGGATTCAATTACATAATGACATTTTAATAGCATTGTTGCCACTGTAGGTCCAACAATACAGGCCATAATTTAACAGTTGGGCCTTTGAATCTGTGATGGAAAGAATGTCATAAAACTAGCCAGCAGTGTGTTAACTGCATACCATAGTGATGCTATTGCACAATTCAAAAACACTAAATGACAACAAACCTTTTGTTGGACAGAAAGGACCCTCATAAATCACCAACATACAAAACATTTCCTCCGCCCCTCCCTGTTCTGTGAAAAGAAACCAGAAGAGTACCTGTATACAGCACTGGTTTTGGGCTACCATTTTCTTCCTCACAAAGATTTGATCTATTTTCTGGTAGGGATGTGACCAGTATTCAAATAATTGTATCCAGTACTTAAATATTGTCCAGATAACCATATCACTTTGTTTTACCATTAACAAGCAGCAAAACAATAGAAGCTGTATCAAAGCTAGTACATTAGTGTGTTACTGAAAAAAAATTAATAAAATTATTTTTCAACACAGATGTTTTTCACATTTTTCTGTGTATGTAGTTGAAAGAAAAAAAAGGTTCTCAGTTTCTGGTTTTGTCACAATGTCAAGTCACATTTGAAAGCTTGAATGAATTACAGCAATCTTCCAACAATGAAGACTATCTGTTTTCCACTGATTCAGTATGGTACCAGTTCTGTGTTAGCACTTCTTTTGTTTTATAAAGGCCAACATTTATTCTTCTGAAATAAATGTGACTTTTAAAAATGATAAAAGTAGAAATGTACACAAGGGTGAGTTACCAGTTCATAGCTGTTGATCATTATGCCTCATCTTTTTAACAAGCACACTGTCATTTTATTGAACAGATCTGAAGGAAAGAAGAGCAATAATTCTACAACATAACTGTGAACTAAATCAAATATTCTAGTGCTAGCTTTTCAAATCTTCCAACTATTTTTCAACAGATTATCCCTGACTGAATATTGTGAATTCTAAAATAGTCTCATTTAGTAAGGTAGTTATAGTCATACTGTCATCCTTCCATGCCTTTTACATACCAATTAACATAACTGTCAACAGTAAATTGTCACCTGCTCTCAAATGGAAAGTGATATGCCAAAGTCAAATGATTTCATTACAAAATCGTTCTATTAATCTTTATAACTAACTAACTCACTTTATTACCAGTAAATCTAAAACCTATAATTGGAATTTAAAATCAGTATTGAAATACTTCACAGTATTTGAATATTCAAATATTATGGACAACCATTCCCATCCCTATATTTTGTAATTATGTACATTTGCCCATGAAGAATTAAAGAAAACTGTATCTTTAAATGAACAACTACAAAAACTAGAACTGTCACTGTCCTTGCACCAATACTCCCCTCCCCTTGCATGCGGCTTTGTCAGTAGGGTGCTGATATAAGGGAACATGACTAAAATTAAGTATGAAAAATTACAAAGGAAAAATAACTCCAAAATTATTCAAAGAGATTATGGTTCTTTGGAACTGAATTTTTCTTCAATGAGATCTATGAAGTTTCAAGTTGATATCTTCAGTACTTTTTGAGTTATGCTGCGGATAAAAATTAAGCAAGAAAAATTGCAAAGGGCAATAATTCCAAAATAAATGGGGAAAAAAGTTATTGTTCTTGAGCATTGCTTTCACCTCAGTAAGACCTATTTATCTCAAAAGTTTCAAGTTGATATCTCCAATAATGTTCGAGTTATGCCCCAGACAAAAATTAAATATCAAAAATTAAAAAAAGAGTTATGATTCATGGGTACTGCATTTCTTCTCAATGAGATCTATCCATCTATGAAGTTTAAAGTTGATATTTCCAATAGTTCTTGAGTTATGCCCTGGACAAAAATTAAGTATGAAAAATTTCAAAGGGCAATAATTCCAAAATTATGGAAAAAAGAGTTATGGTTCTTGGGTACTGCACTTCTCCTATATGAGATCGGCAATTATTCCAAAATTATGCAAAAGAAAGTTATAGTTCTTAAACACTCCAATCCTTCTTATAATGAGATCTATCCATCTATGAAGTTTCAAGTTGATATCTCCAATACTTTTTAGTTATGCCCCAGAAAAAAATTAAATATGAAAAATTTCAAAGGGCAATATTTCTAAAACAAGAGATGTTTGTGAAACACTTATGCCCCCCACCTCCCCCCCCTCACCCCCACAGTATACATTGAAATGAAATTTACCTTTTGTACTTAAAATCAATATAGGTTATCTACAGGTACTATCTGAGATGCATCAACCTATCAAGTATGATGTGTCAAAGCTGAAACTAGAGCTAGATATTCTTATAATAAATCTGTATACCAAATTTCATTTCAGTATGTGCAACCTCTGCAAAGATAATGAACAGAAACTGCAAATAATTGGAATTTTTCAAAGTCCAAGGGGCATAACTCTGTCAAAAATTGCTCGATCGTACCCACAACAGAACTTGACCTAGATATTCTTATGATTAATCTGTATACCAAATTTCATTTCAGTATGTGCAACCTCAGCAAAGAAAATGAACGGAAACTGTTGGTGGACATACAGACCGACCGATCGACCGACAGACAGACAGCAGCAAAGCAATATGCCCTCCCTTTTTGAAAGGGAGGCATAATTATGGACAAAAGAGTTATGTTTCTTAGGCATTGCACTTCTCCTTATTGAGATCTATTTATCTATGAAGTTTCAAGTTGATACCTCCAATAGTTTTTGAGTTATGCCCCAGACAAAAATTAAGTATGGAAAATTTCAAAGGGCAATAATTCCAAAATTATGGAAAAAAAGAGTTATGGTTCTTGGGTACTGCACTTCTCCTATATGAGATCTATTGACCTATGAAGTTTCAAGTTGATATCTCCAACACTTTTTAAGTTATGCCCTAGACAAAAATTAAATATGAAAAATTTCAAAGGGTAATATTTCTAAAATTATGGAAAAAAGAGTTAAGTTTCTTGGGCACTGCACTTCTCCTTAATGAGATCGATTTATCTATGAAGTTTCAAGTTGATACCTCCAATAGTTTTTGAGTTATGCCCCAGACAAAAATTAAGTATGGAAAATTTCAAAGGGCAATAATTCCAAAATTATGGAAAAAAAGAGTTATGGTTCTTGGGTACTGCACTTCTCCTATATGAGATCTATTGACCTATGAAGTTTCAAGTTGATATCTCCAACACTTTTTAAGTTATGCCCTAGACAAAAATTAAATATGAAAAATTTCAAAGGGTAATATTTCTAAAATTATGGAAAAAAGAGTTAAGTTTCTTGGGCACTGCACTTCTCCTTAATGAGATCGATTTATCTATGAAGTTTCAAGTTAATACCTCCAATAGTTTTTGAGTTATACCCCAGACAAAAATTAAGTATGGAAAATTTCAAAGGGCAATAATTCCAAAATTATGGAAAAAAAGAGTTATGGTTCTTGGGTACTGCACTTCTCCTATATGAGATCTATTGACCTATGAAGTTTCAAGTTGATATCTCCAACACTTTTTAAGTTATGCCCTAGACAAAAATTAAATATGAAAAATTTCAAAGGGTAATATTTCTAAAATTATGGAAAAAAGAGTTAAGTTTCTTGGGCACTGCACTTCTCCTTAATGAGATCGATTTATCTATGAAGTTTCAAGTTAATACCTCCAATAGTTTTTGAGTTATACCCCAGACAAAAATTAAGTATGGAAAATTTCAAAGGGCAATAATTCAAAAATTATGGCAAAAAAGAGTTATGGTTCTTGGGTACTGCACTTCTCCCATATGAGATCTATTGAGCTATGAAGTTTCAAGTGGATATCTCCAATTATTTTCGAGTTATGCCCTTGACAAGCAAATCCTGACAGCCGGAAGGCTGCACGGACAGCTGGACAGATTGACAAGCTGATTCCAGTATAACCCCACTTTACAACTTTGTTGTGCAGGGGATATAAAAAATAGATCAAACCATTTGTTTCAATATATGACCCTGGTGATTTATTGCTATCATGCTGCAAGTAACAGATATGCTTTGTGCATGTCTGCTGTACTGAGCAAACTCTTATGTAGCAATGATTCTCCAAGGTAAGTTTTTCACCATCTCGTTACTTTGACTGTCAAGGTTCTAAATCTGGTATTGTAAAAACTGAACTATTAGGCACTCTTCTTTGGCTACTGTTTTAGTACAACTATAGGTATATGTTGTAATAGTAGAACATAAAGATAGAGAAATGTCAATTTCAATTAAGTTATCTCACACATACATTCTTGTGGCAGCTGCATATCTGCAATATACAACTTCTGTGTGCATATTTTTTCCCTGCACTACAAATCTCTAGTACAGTCAATACAAAGGATGGAAGAGGGTCAAAACCTTAACAAGAATTAGAAATGTATCCAGAGGTCATGTGTGCCCGCGGGCGTCAGTTCTCAAGGCAAGGGAAGAGCTTGGGTTGTCAAGGTATCTATTAACCGAAAAAGCCTAGGTGTGCAACCTTACTTGCTGGTATATATTCCTGTAAAGTTTTATTACCTTCGGTACAATAGAGTTGGCTGAATCTGAGACACAAATTTTTTAGTAGTGATTTTCACTAAATCTATGACCATAACTCTGCTACACCTAGAAGGATGGGAAAGGAAAAACCTCAGGTGCACAACTTCATTTGCTGATATATATCCCGGTAAATATTCATCACCCCGGGTGCAACAGTGTTGGGAGAGCACATGACAAAAACCTTTTTGGCAGCCTTTTCACTAAATCAAGGGCCATAACTCTGCTTTACCTGGGAGAAACGAGAAGAAAGAAACTCAGGTGCACATCTTCATTTCTGATCTATATCCTTGTGAAGATTCATGACCATAAGACAGACAGACAGACAGACAGACAAGAGCAAATCTAAGTGTCCCAAAAATGGGCATAAAAAAGCCTCGGACTTAATCTCTTACCTTGCTAATTTCTAGACTATAGGGGTATTAAATCAAAACTAACTGACTGTAAAGTGAACAGTGCAGACTATGATCAGACAGAGTGCATGTTAAGGCTACATATGGTCTGCACTGGTGGCAAAGGTTAAAACAATTGCCGCTAACAGGGTACAATCAGTAATCACTTAATATTATTAGGGGACAGATTCTTCAATAAATGAATGATATACTATAAATCTATCTTACTGGCTCATTTGCTATGAAAATTAAAAATAATTAATGATTCAAAGAAGAATATTTCTGCAAAAACTTTTTTCTTTCGGCATTAAGACACCTAGAAAGCATTCATTTAATATAAATGGTTATCTACTCACAAATAGTACAATAACAACTCCCTATATAAATACTAATGTTTTCAGCTTATGTGTTGTACTTAGCATTTTTTTACTGACATCTTAACATCAGGCAATATTTCATTCAATATCATTCACATTAACATTTGAAAGAAAACCCAATATTTTTAATTTTAGGGTATGCCTCTTTAAGGCTTGACTGTCACTTCTGCCTTCTTTATTTCTGCAACATTTCAAACTGCAGCATTCTCTCGCTTCCTTAGAGCATCCTAAATTTAATCTCAAATCTCTAAGGAATAGTTCATGACATTCTAGTTTTAAAGATTTTCTGTTAAACTAATTATACTTGTAATTATTTTCTGAATCACTGACAAACACTCTGATAACATTTCTGTTACCTATAAAACTGTATTAAGGCTTTCAACTCCGTAATCAAAGTGGGCACAACAACACTTTAAAATTCCAGAAATTCATGATGAATCATTTGTGTTTTCATGTAATGTTGTTTTTGGATGCAATATGAAATGGAATAACCAAGAATCCAATGGCTCTCTCAGAGGAAAATAAAACTCTTTAAATAGCTTGTGGCTTCACAGGAAGTTTGGAGAGGATCCAATTGTGATAAAACAGGAGGACAGCCTTAACAGAGCTGTATCTGTCTTTAAAATCAACATCTACAACAGCAAATGGAAGATATTTAAATGAATGAAACCCAAATCATTGCTATTTATGTCCTTAAAATGACCAAGTCGTTGTTTTACAGCTATCTGTTTGAACTTGTAATGTCTTCATTCTCAATGGTATTTAACCTCAATAATACTTGCACATCAAAGAAGCGTATGCAAAGTGCTGTCAATTTTTAAGCTTTAAATGTAACATATTCTTATCTCTGAAGGTAATCTCTGAAAGGCTATTTTATATGGCACCATATGAACTTGATAATTTTTCAGAATCTTTTTCACTCCTTTGAATTCCTTTTTTTTTCTAACTCAGTCTCCTCATAAGCATCTTAGCATTTATATTACTGATTGATAAAGAAAATACTATTACGACCAGTCTTAATGCACCGCTTGAACTGCAGATGTATGTCTCTTTTGGATAAACTAACTTCATTATCGGAGACTGACTTATAGTTTGCACATGAAATACAAAATTTTCACACTGTATGAACTTTTTTTTCCACCAATCCTCAGGGCTTGATGTTTTGCAGTGACATGTCACATACCTCCTTCATTTGTCTGTCAGTAGTGTTAAACACCTGGGCTCACATGGGTATAAATTTCCCCAGGTATTGTCACAAAGAGCACTTAGGCAATACTATTTGACATTTGTTTTGCCTGCATTCATACGAGTTGCACATGATAAACTTTTTTGCTATGTAAATAAGCTGAACGTCTGATACATTATCATTTATTTCGTAATTTATTAACACCTCTACTTTTTATCTAATTAGAATCTTAAGTAAAACTGATGCTTTCCAGGCTCAATTTATTAGCCTGCATTTGAAATGCATCAAATGAATTTCTATAACAACTTGAACAGCATGGGTGAAATGATCAATACATCACCTGGGCTCAAATGGTAGGGAGCAGACCCCAAGCTATCATAAAGCATGAAATTAAAGTAAAGTGATACTGAGATTTGATTTTTGTTTTTGTGATACTGTTACTGAAATGATTTAACATCAAAATGATTGTAACATGTGTATGACCCTTGAAAATTAATAGCAATAAACTAAAAACTGAATGAAATTTGCACTATACAGAGAAAAAAAAGTTTCGGTTTGAACTCTCACAATGTTCTACTTCATATTTCAATCAAACCCACCGTGTTTTTGAATCTTAATCAAGCACACCCTTGCTGGGACTTGAACTGAATTTTAACTTGCTGTGAGCTAGGTCAAACAGTTTCTGGACTGAAAATACTTTTGTAGTCCAAATTTTGTAAGACTATCCACACAGAGGTATAATTTAGTGATTATATGTAACATTTTCATTCATCACCCTGTAGGGGACAACTGCTGCCTGTAAATGGGACATACCCTGATCAGTTTGCAAGTTCAGGGTGCCTTGTGTTACATTTCTCAAGGATGAATAAACCTGCTTTAATTTATATTTTCTGTCGGAACTCCTCCTTTGGTAATGGGCTTTCTTCCTGGGTGTAAAACATGATCTATCTGTAAAGAACTACCAAACAATCCCTACAATGCATGGGCATTTTCCTGCCTGGTGAAAGAATGTATTTACTTCTTTGACAGTTCTTCATAGGATGACTAAAGTATCATGAACATTATGAACTCATTTTGGGAGACTTTTGAGTCTGAACAAAAAACAAACAAAAACAAACTCATGTGATTGCTGACAATTGTATTTTATTTTTCTTTATGTTTCAAATAAATTTTGAAATTTGCTTTTAAAAAAATCAAAGCTGAATGGCAGAGTTTTTTCGTTTGACTTTTATCAGTGAATAAACTATGAGTGAAATTTTAAAGCTCTCATATATATATCAATACATATTAATATCACGCCACCATAATCATGAAAACCCACTGTCTCTATCTTTAGTATTCACTGCATTCCAATGAACCATCATCATGCATTTATGACATATTTATAATGAATATGATATCAAACAGACCTTGAAAACTTTCACAACTTCATACATCAAGATAAATTTGGTAAATAGAAGAAACGGTATGTTATAGTTATACATAGAAACTTTGTACTTAACATTATCTTAAGCCAAAAATGGAGAAATTTGAACTGCATGATAAAGACTTAGCCAAAACAAAATGTGTTGTAATTAGCACCTCATTCATCTTCATATCAAGATTGCCCTTATGTCTGAAACCATTTACATACCCTCCGATTGCTGTTTTTCCGCTTACAAAGTTTATCAGATTTCTTCCCTTATTATCTCAAATTTCCACCGTTGCAGCCTGGTGACTTCAATTAAGCCTC
The DNA here is from genome assembly GCA_012932295.1 of Cyclina sinensis. NCBI lineage: Eukaryota > Metazoa > Mollusca > Bivalvia > Venerida > Veneridae > Cyclina > Cyclina sinensis. The sequence continues at coordinate 4,496,137 of JAAONU010000011.1, forward strand.
TTGACAAGAGGTCTGGAGTTTGACTGCCACAGGGTCACACAGGAGCTTGACTGCCACAGGGTTCCACAGCTCCTGTGCAATATTCAGGGTTTCTTTCTTTGGGTTTCTTGTCAGGGGATCAACATTTTCCTCACAGGAAGCTGACTGACCTTTCAACAGACCCAGTGTTAAGAGTGCGGACAGAGATAGCAAAATACTGTGAATTAATACTAGAACTTTTTTTCTTCCCAAGAAATTTCTGTGAAGAAAAGACTTGTAACATTCTTTCCAGTCAGAGATAAACAACGACACAATACACTATAATGTAATGCATGTGAGGGACAGAACAGACCAGCTGATGCATATATCGCAACATTAATTCTCTTTTACATCTCAAATTTTTATCTTCACTTCCAGTTTTTTGGTAGCTTTTGTATTATTGTTACAGTTCTATGTTTAATCAACATGTTCCTATAATCGGAACTGGATAAATGGTTTCTGTGCTATTGTGCACATGGTGACTAAGACTTATTGTGGGTAACAACTTGTCATGTAAAACTGGCAACATAGCGAAACATCCAAACAATGTAACACAAAACTAAAATCAGCAAAAACCTATTACTGATGTGAATGCTGAATGAAATAATGAAACAATTTATGCTGTCAGTTATTTTCTGTTTTTTTGTAAATAAAAACTTTCAAAGTTTCAGGCAGTTTTCCATTATAAAGATTGATACAAAAAAATTTAGATACTTCAAAAAATTAATAGTTCCAACATCATTTTTAGTTTGAATCTGATGCAAAACATTTTTGGGCGGAGAAGCTGCTATATAACATTATACAGAAACATTATAGATATCTTTAAAATACCAAATTTACAATCAGGGAACAATAGGCTTACTGTAACGAGAACAAAATCTAGGAGAATAGGTGCATTTCTCTTGAAATATCAACATTCCTTCACAGGCCCATCTCTTGTTCGCATACATTTTTTTTCTTTTAAGATTTATGTTTTATTTTTTGCCTCTTTGTAATTGTACAACCTGCTTATGTCTACAGTTTTCAAACAAGCAGGAAAGACAAAAAAAATCCTTAGATTCAGCTAGTTTGATTTTGTTTAATAATTTTCTGTACAATGGGTGGACATAACAGCTCACTATTGTTCCCATTTATAATAATCAAGCCCATGATTTCACCTTGAGGAAGTTCACATGAAAGCTACAGAATAAGGTCAATAAGCTGTCCTTTGACAAATACTTATACTTAAATATAAATTAACTTACCAGTGACAAACATCAGCCCTTAAAACATGTATAAATTATTTAATTTTACAGCCTTTTTACTTCATTCAACAATATCAGGCTGAGAACCAGGAAACATTAGTACAGGCTGGGAACCAAGGAAAACTACTTCCAACTTGTGACGTAAAGTTCAAGTTTTCAGTACGGAAGGCTGATTTGCTTGAAAACCAGTGCCTTAAGCATACCAAATTAGCAAGGCTTGTAGAGCCCTCAATGTAAACTTCCTCCATAAGAACTTACCTTTCACAATGTTGGTCCAGTCAACTATAAGGTTACAGTGACTTTCAAGTCACAGATACAGTCTCAAAAAAGGTAATCTACTGATATTACCTATGTAACACAAAGAACAGATTTTTAGCATGATTTCTTAGATAAGTATATTTTATGGAACTGTTCTTGCAAAGTATGAAAATAGATGGGACAGATGTCTTTGTTACTGATCTAATAAAAATATGAAAAGATTTCTGTCTGTGAAGCAAGTGTTCAGTACATCAAGTGACAATACTAATAACCAATCTCTTACACGACAAGCCTTCATCTCAAGTGTACTGGCAGAGATTACTACTGCAGCTAATTAACACTCTAATCATTTTTGTCACAGCCAATTATTTTCCCTAAATTGTTAAACCCCTTGTCTTTCCTATTAATTAATCTTTTGGAAAACATGTTTTTTTTTGCTAATATTTTCAGGACGGATTTGTGTGTTAGATATGTGTTAGTCCATGATACTTTGTTGGAGCAAATTGGCAGTTGCAAGTTGCTAATGATGATATAATATGTAAATTTTGCTCTGTATAAATTGTATAACTAAAGTATAATGCAGTCTAGGTGTATTAATTTAGTAAACAGGTATTTCAACTCTGTAAACAGGTAGACATGTAACTAAACACTTCACTAGAAATGAGAGAAAGTACTTGGAAAAAAAAGCCAAAATAATAATGCAATATTCATCAGCCACACACCTTTAAGAACCTCAGGCCCTTAATCTGGAGGGTGTAAACAGCTTGAATCTATAAAGGGGTTAGTCTGAGTCTCCAGTGACTACACAAGAAGTGGACAAGTGGTCCAGGAGTAACATGCTGGACTGATAATCCAGGGGTCCAAAGTTCGATTCCAGACCCGTTCCTCAACTAGCATTTCTCATTGTATTTCAGATGAGATGTTTAAATTTAGGTCCCATGTATCAGTGCTATACACTGTGCATGGAAAAGAACCAGGGGTGTCTCTGGAATGGGATGCTTTCTGCATCTTGCACTATCCCCAACAACACAAAATAATTAATCTCTGCAGGGGGCATCGGTCATAACTGGCAACGAAAGTGACTTCACATTCCACTTTTCCACACAGGTACCAGTCTAACATAAGAGGCAATTAACAAGCAAGATAAATACTGGTAGCTGCAAGAACTTTTTATCAAATTACATATGTAAAATAAATACTGCAATCTGAAACCTGACTGTGTGACATCATTGCCTTTTCCTGGATGATATGGCTAATTTGTGACAAAATAAAAACATAATACTTCACAACATGTACTTTTTGTTAATCGTGTTTTAATTCACCCACCAACATGTACAAAAAATATATATATCAACTGATATATTACAGGTATATGATGTATGTAATTATGATGATAACTGACACATAATTTGTACATCATTAATGTACTGTCACAGTCATAATTTGTACATCATTAATTTACTGTCACAGTCATAATTTGTACATCATTAATGTACTGTCACAGTCCTAATTTGTACATCATTAATGTACTGTCACAGTAATAATTTGTACATCATTAATGTACTGTCACAGTCCTAATTTGTACATCATTAATGTACTGTCACAGTCATAATTTGTACATCATTCATGTACTGTCACAGTCATAATTTGTATATCATTAATGTACTGTCACAGTCATAATTTGTACATCATTTAAGTACTGTCACAGTCCTAATTTGTACATCATTAATGTACTGTCACAGTCATAATTTGTACATCATTAATGTACTGTCACATTCCTAATTTGTACATCATTAATGTACTGTCACATTCCTAATTTGTACATCATTAATGTACTGTCACAGTCCTAATTTGTACATCATTAATGTACTGTCACAGTAATAATCTAAGATACAAGATTATCATGTGATGTTTTTTGTCTTTGAGTATATATACAATCAAATCACATTTGTTTAAAATACCATCTCCAAGCTGTAAATTTTAAGTATTTTAGAATTTCATCTTCCTCACATGTTACAGTGTACAATGTTAAGTGTCCAGCCGAGAAGCCGACCACCATATTGAGTGACTCGGAGCAATAAACACTGCGGTCAGTACAGAAAGAGGCTTGTGCTAGACACCATTTCTTTAAGTTTATATCTGAGATATATTTATTCATTACATACAACCAGCTATTTTGGTATTAACTGGGTGATTTCTGACATTTTCAAATGAAATAAATTTTCCACCTTATTATAAATACTTTAATAATGTACCCATAACACTTCTTACTTCTGCCCACAAATCACATAAAACATTACAAGTATAGGCAATTTTCTGAATACATCAAAATTCTGTTTATCTTTATGTGAATTTACTGCTTCCCTTTTGTAAAGTGACATTGTACTCGTTAGTTATTAATTGGATTAACATGAGATGAGATAGCACACCTCTGCATGTTATCAGCTTAAATGATGCAGTTTACGTCACTTCATACCTTCAAAGTTAAGGCAATGTTTCCGGATTACATGAAAACAAAATTGCTAGCATTCCTTTGATGTTAAGCGTCATGTTGCTTGAGGTAAATTGGCTAACTCAAACTTTGATATACAATGTTTACCACCAGTTAGCTTTAACTAATTCATTTCAGTCTGTCTAGAAAAAGAAAAACATTCTTAGGTTGGCTGGGCTTCAAAAGAGCACCGGGTGCTGTTTCCTTGAGTTCAGTGTGAGAAGACGGAGTTTATATAAACCTCCACCCTACATCCACTAATGTAATACAGAATGCTGACACATCCACAGCCATCTGCTCTATACAGCACTACCTCACCTAGACTTCAGCACACCTGCCCCTGCTCCCCCTCAGCACTGATATATCCACAGATGTATATCTTAAAGCATGTACAAAGCACTGATTCAGAGAAGCAATGTAAATTTCAGCAAGACTTGAACTGAGTTTTATGAAAAGAAAGGTCAGATCGACAGGTCAGCCATCACTAATAAATTTTGTTCCCATTTATATTCTGGTAACAGCTGAAACTATTTAATTTAACAACTATATACAGGCAACAGCTTCTGTAATTATATACTGCTTCCAGCATATATATGTACGTATTACTTACAATATTAAGATATTTTCAAGAAATTACTTTGAAAAGACAGAAATATGTACACATTAAACATGTAGGAAACACCTCTCTCCTATCATTCTGCTTTCACACCCTCAGTGCTTTAAAATCTTGCCATGCTTTTTTACCCTGAAGATGCAGGTCATAGATAATATATCAAAATATGAAAAACCTATAATGCAGGGCTCCAGAATTTTTGTCAGTTTTTACAAATTTAAGCTTTCTTGACCCATTTTCATGTTCAAAACTCCTAAAAAAATTAGTCCTTATATATTAAAAAAAAATCAAACTTATTAAAACACCAAAATTTCACACCTAAATCCCAATCAGTCCCTAATGCGGTTCTTCACACCTATCATAAACCCATAAATTGCCACTGTGACTTGTGACCCTAGTCAATTATTGTAGCAGAGATGAGTCTTCCATGAATTTGTACCACCTAACCTATTTCATAAAATTACATTTAGTACTCTAAGGCCTAGATGTCTTCTGCGCATTAGCGAATGACAGTCGGAAATCTTCAGGTAATACAACCTTCTATAAAAGAATTGTAACCATGTAGCAATGTTGATAAACCAAACAGTAAAACAAGAGATGTTTGTGAAACACTTATGCTCCCCGCCTCCCCCCCCACCCCCCGGCAGTATACATTATGGGCAGTGTACATGGAAATGAAATTTACCTTTTGAACTTAAAATCAATAGGGGTTATCTACAGGTACTATCTGAAATGCATCAACCTATAAAGTACGACGTGTCTAAGCTAAAACTAGACCTACATATTCTTATGATAAATCTGTATACCAAATTTTATTTCAGTATGCGCAACCTCTGCAAACAAAATGAATGGAAACTGCAAATAATTGGAATTTTTCTAAGTCCAAGGGGCATAACTCTGTCAAAAATTGCTTGATCAAACTCAAAAAATTACTCAATCGTACCCAAAACAGAACTTGACCTAGATATTCTTATGATGAATCTGTATACTAAATTTCATTTTGGTATGTGCAATCTCTGCGAAAAAAAATGAACAGAAACTGCAAATTATTGCAATTTTTCTAAGTCCAAGGGGCATAACTCTGTCAAAAATTGCTTGATAAAACTCAAAACAGAACTTGACCTAGATATTCTTATGATAAATCTGTATACCAAATTACATTTCAGTATGTGCAACCCTGCGAAGAAAATGAACGGAAACTGTTGGTGGAATACAAAGCAGTAAAGCAATATGCCCTCCCTTTTTTCAAAAGGGGGCATAATAAGTGCAAACTTGTTAGTTATGGTGATGGTTATTTCAGCTTAGTCAGTGTAGAAAGTTCATGTTTCATACCAAGTTAGTTCGTACTTTAGGGGCTAATCACTATAAAACTGCGGAGAAATACTATGAACAGTATATGTAAAATGCTTACTGAATATTGTAGGTAAAATAATGGTTCCTCTTTGGTGCCCAGCTTAACGAGGACTATAAAAGCAGTAATTCTAAAGTTCTTTGCTCAGTTTCGGCTCCAACAGCGGGTAGTCCACTACACCGACAATAAATAATTAATAGTCCTATAGGATGCCATAGGAATTCCTGAATCTCTGTTAAGTTTCTGAGGTGTTTTCTCAAGCACTGCACTTGATTAACTGGCCTTGACTATCTGCAGAGATGGGACATATACTTTATTTAGTGAAGACCTTTTAACACTATTGCAGTTGGCTGTGGGCTACAAGCATCAAAGGGACATACTCCATCCATTGACTAGAATGATTCAAGGTATAGTCAGAACATGCATCAGCAGTGATATCCATCCAAACGTGTGGATGAAAATTACATAAGGGAACAAGTCATATCTATATACCTTTTGAGACAAAGGATAGACGTCACGCTAAGAAGGGAGATTTCTGTCCACAGATCTTTGAGTCTACCTAGGCCCGGCATGTTACATTATCACCAATTAACTGATAAATCAGTCAACGAATGTGTTTGGCTGGCAGATAGTCAATGGATTATGTTAACCAGCATTTGAAAAATTGTAACATTGTGAAATTTCATTTTCACTTTGAAAAAAATGTTTTTTTTGCAATGTTAATAAACCAACTAATGATAGTATTATAATTCAATTTTCAGTGACAATAAATTGTTCGTGTTTTTCAATAATAGAAAAGCCTTGAAAGCATATATTAGGCATACTAATGTAAAACATTGTTTTTGGCCGATTTATTTTCCACTTTTTGCAGGGTTAGGAGGCAGGATATAATGTATACTTATATTTTGTGGTGTGGTTTGAATCCTGTAAGCTGAATTTGACTGAAATATAAACATTCCTCATTTCTGTGTTTTCATTTTACCCTACACACAACACGCCAAGATGCACATTTCTTTGCACATTTTAGACATTACTGTATGAATTAATGGCAGAGTGTGGGGACTGTTCCAAATAGGTCTACAGGTATTTTTGTCTTGGTAAAACTGGTGCTATTGTGTTCTATATTTTGGGATGTAAGTATTGATGATTTGAAAGTAAATGACTTTTATTTCAGCCAACTTAGATCATGCCTTAAGATATAAAGTACATCAAAACAGCATGACTAAATAACCCTTGAACCATGCACATTTTAAACAGATACATGTTATTGGTAAAATGTAAATGTCTGATTATTCTGAATTAAATGAAATAAAGCAAGTAAATTAAATGAAAACAAAATTAAACTAGTTAAATTAAATGAAATAAATAAGTAAATTAAATGAAATAAAGTAAGTATGCCAAGCCTTTACATTCCAATGATAATTTAGGACTTTTTTTTATCATTTACTGGAGGGCAACTATATAATTACTTAACCCGATATGTTTTTGAATTTTCAATTAATTTGAATATAATAGGTGGCAGATAACATGAAAAATTTTCAATTATTTTCTCAGATTGCTTAAACAAAGTATCTAGTATATCATAGCACATAAATGAGAATTTGAGATATGTATCACACATATATTATAGCCTTCAAATGACCTAATCTGCATTTATAAATACTTTAACTGTAAGAAATTAGGAAATAATAGGTTTTGTCAAATTTTTGTAACTTAATTGAATGGTATTTAACCATTATTTGACCATTACTAAAACCCTGCTGACTACGTAATAATGGTTTTAATCACACCACTACAAATGCCCAATGACTTACTGCTTCTAGAAAAAAAGAGAATTTAGGAAAGGTAAATGGTTATCTGAAGGTAAATGGTTATCTGATGTCACTAAAGTGTATAAAGGCCAGGTACAGCTATATGTAAGTATAATTTCATTGGGTTGAATGCAAAACACTGCTTTATAGAAGTCTAATTTCATGGGGGGAAGGGGGGGGGGGGGGGGGGTTGAATGCAAAACACTGCTATATGGAAGTGTGGGGGGTTGAATGCAAAACACTGCTATATGGAAGGGGGGGGGGGGGGGTGAATGCAAAACAATGCTAAATGGATGTGGGGGAGGGGGAATGTAAAACACTGCTATATGGAAGTGCTGGGGGGATGAATGCAAAACACTACTATATGGAAGTGGGGGTGAATGCAAAACACTGCTATACAGAAGTATAATTTCATTGGGGGAGGTTGTGAATGCAAAACACTGCTATATGGAGGGGGGTGAGTGCAAAACACTACTATATGAAAGTATAATTTCATTAGGGGGGGGGGGGGGGGGGGGAATGCAAAACACTGCTATAAGGAAGGAGGGGATGAATGCAAAACAATGCTAAATGGAAGTGGGGGGGGGATGCAAAACATTGGTATATGGAAGTGGTGGGAGGATGAATGCAAAACACTGCTAAATGGAAGTGTGTGTGTGTGTGTGTGTGTGTGTGTGTGTGGTGGGGGGGGGGGGGGGGGTGGGGGGGGTGGGGGGGGGTGAATGCAAAACACTGTTACACGGAAGTATAATTTCATTGGGGGAGGGGGTGAATGCAAAACACTGCTATATGGAGGGGGGTGAATGCAAAACACTGCTTTATAGAAGTCTAATTTCATGGGGGGGAGGGGTTTGAATGCAAAACACTGCTATAACGAAGGAGGGGATGAATGCACCGCTATATGGAAGAGGGAGGGGGGTGAATGCAAAACACTGCTATATGGAGGATTATTTCATTGGGGAAGGTGGGGGGTGAATGCAAAACACTTATATGGAAGTATTCCATTGGGGGGGGGAGGGGGTCAATGCATTAAAGCACTACTACATAGAAGTATAATTTTATTAGTGGGAGGGGGTCAATGCAAAACACTGCAAGATGGAAGAATAATTTTTACAGGTTGTCGGTGAATCCAAACACTGCTGTTGGAAGTATAATTTCATGGGGGTGGGTGAATGCAAAACACTGCTATATGTAAGGTGGTGAATGCAAAACACTGCTATATGAAGTATTTTTTCATTGGGGGTGGGGGATGAATGCAGAACACTGCTAAATGGCAGAATAATTTCATGGGGGTGGATGCAGAACACTGCTTTATGTAAGTATAATTTCATGGGGGTGGGGTGAGGGGGGGGGGTAATACTGCTATCTGGAAGTATAATTTCATGGGTGGGGTGGGGGTGGATGCAAAACACTGCTATATGGAAGTATAATTTTTATGGGGGTGGGTGGATTATTTCACAGCACTTAGAACATTTTCCCATCAACCCCTTGAATTGTGAAAGTTCACTGAAATGTCAGTCTAGCTGCTAAAAGTATATGTACCATGTTTAAAATGGCCAAATTTGGTTTTAAAAAATAGAACCTTTGGAAAACAAGCTGTTTATCTGGAATCTGAATCAATTTCATTTTATATAGTATAAAACTTTCATGAACAGTTCATGTACTGATGCTGTTTCATGAACTTTTATTAATTTTGCTAGATATGAACTTTCTATTTACATTCAATAACTTTGTATGAATCAGGTTTATGAACACAGTTGCACTGTTCATTAGCTGAAAACATTCATTGAATGACAATGCAGATAAAATTATTATTAATTAATTTTTCATCATTTTAAAAAGAAGGTAAGAAAAATTAATGTAGGTTACACTTTCTGCTTTAAGACACAAAGCAAGTATGTGAAAATGCTCAACATTTCAAACATTATTTTTGGAAAGAAATTATCTCTGTAACACACCTTAATGTATTTTTGTTTGCTGAAGTCAATGAAATACCTAAGTAAATATAGCTTTCTCCACTGGCAAAGAAAATAATGTTAGATAATAAATTATACTGATTTTATGACTGTATCTCTTCTATTAATTCAGCACATATAACATGTAGCTTTGAAAGACAATTTTTTGTACTATAACACTTACTGTTCATGATAACTGATACAGGAATTTTGAACATAACAGGAAATACTTACATTTTTTTGAACAGGTAAAATGATATAGTAGGAATAGCACAAAAACTGCAAATAACTTAATTTCTATTTAAAGTAACTGTTGACTGTTTCCGAAATATTTTCTTTCATTACATGATTACAATACCTGTCATAGGAGGCTGTTAAATTAATAATTATGCCCTACTTCACGTAAACTTGCATTTCACTCCAATGAATATATAATATAGATGACAACTAGATCCTTTAATGTAATTAGAGCCTTTCTTTTCATTTACTTTCATCTAATCATTATTAATTTTCAAGCGGCACCTTAATCTATGGAGTTACTGGTTAGGTGAAAATTTAGCAATGGTTTTGTAAAGGGTGTTTTTGTAGAAACTGTACGGTAAGTGAAAAGCCTTGCACGTTAGTAAACAAAGATATAAGGACACACTGATAACATTCGAGGACAAACCTTAAATGTGTGTGCAATGATCAATATAGAATCCCAACAAGTCTGAATAAAATATCGTAATACATCACAAGCGACTATTTTGGTTTAACGATACTATATATTTAATATTGATCTGATGTATATATATAATATATATGTGCTGAAACATTCTCAAATATTCGTGTGTATAAATCTGTTTCATACCTTGACATATTCCGTGTTCCTCTCCCGTTACCAAGTCCCCCGGTCGGGCACTGACCACACACTGCAAACCCTTGGCACAAACGCCACCCGCGCTCCCGGCACCGCCGCAAGCCTCTCCTTTTCCTCGTGCACAAACCATGCAACACCCACACTGGTCAAGTATCTCACCGTTGCTACAATTCTCTGGAGTGGCGCACGTCAACTGATTACACGCGCACAAGTCGTATGCACGTGCAAACGATGTCGGTATTATTAGCACAAAATATAAGCATACAGCCAGATGGAGAGTTCGCGGCACCGGAAGGAATGCTCGGAGATACATTCCGTTATGTTTTGAAATGCTGCCCAAAAATGAAGTACATCTTTCCAACAAACTCCACAAAATGTGACACAATCTTAACACTTCCTTCTTTAATAACGGTCTATTCTATCGGCAAGAAAACGCGCGAGCAAGCACTTTTATGTTGCGTACGCAGGTAAAAGTAAACAAGGCTGTTAACCAATCAGTAACGCTGGGCGGTGCTTCGCATGGGAAAGTTTATTTTCGCTTTATAAATCTTATTTACCTATTGAATTTTGCACTTACATCGTAAAGCTTACTCGTTCTTCTTATCTGCCATAAATTGATATTCAAATATTATTTATCTCTTTGATATAGATGTCAAATGAACAGAAAGCGGTCAATTCTCATTTTCATTCATAAATTTTATTTTCCATTGATAAATTCGCCAATGATATCTTGTGCTTTTGACTTGAGTGCTGCGAAGTGACTGCGGAAATAGAATTTTCTCTTGTATGTGAAAGAATTAAATCTTGATAAAGGAAGTACGGAATTTGAAGTAAACTCGCTTCGTTTAAGCATACGCCTAGTTGATCGAATTGCGCAATTTTCTGATATTTTCCTCGCGACTTGGGATAAAAGCAAAATATGATGCACCAATGGCTAACCTCCAACTTCTCGAACTTTCCTCGTCAAAAATTGACGGGAAATATGCATTTCCCGTAACTTTTTTTTTGACGGATAAATTACAGTGTATGCCATGCCCACAATAACCGAGAAGTTATTATATAATTCTGTCATTATTTCGAAAGACGGCTTGGGTCGGCTGAGTTGTCTTTACAAGCAGAAATAACAAGAAATCTAGCATTACAGGAAGATGTTTTGAGAATTGATGTTTTGAGAATTTCCAAGGGAAGCTAAACAATCAATTTTGAGACCATGGGGAAGGAGAAGTTACTGAACTTTGCGAGACTCTTTATATAAATGAAAATGGGAATGATGTATCAATTTTTAAATATATATTTCTTGATAAAAAACTGGTTTCCTGTTAAATTATCGAAACTTTTAACATAATATTTTACATATTGAGCGATTAAATTTAAACCTTCTTCCTGTGGTACTTGGTATAAGAATGAACATTTCTAAGAGTTTTTATTCAAGCAAAATCCGACACTGACATCGACGCGAATGGAGATTTTTGAAATTGTCACACGCAAAAAAGGCTCGATATTTCTTAAGATCTCGACTTCTTGGCATAAACTTTAAATCCATTTCACTGAATAAGAGAGCTGATTGGTTTGTTGGTCATAGAATACCTTTTACCGGCCTAAGCCTTCAGAGTAACTTCGGAAGACCTCGTGCAAATGACATCCTCTGACGCACTAAAGCAGTCCGTAAATTGTGAAGGCTGAAAGATTAACTAGACCTTAGATCGAAACGTAAGTTGCAATTTATCATTTTGGTTTAGTTTAGTTTAAACTTATATATTTTACATCGATTGGGATGAAAGTTTGTAACTTCCCTCTCGATGACTGCTTCCTGGCTTCAAACCAGTACTCGCGTCGAATTTTTTGGTGAAAAACAGTGTCACTGATTTTGGGCAGTAATAATTCAGTAAAATCCGTTGGGTGGAGATCTGCTTTACATGAACATTATCTTAGTATTTCTTGCAAGTTAACATGACATAACATGACGTGACATAACAAAATTCTTATTTGGCATAAAATATAAACATATTTAAACTCACACACATCTGAATAGTGAAAAACACAATTTCAATTGTATGTACATGTATTTAATTATGATATACTCAAGGGATAAAGAAACGCAGGGTAAACTTTGAAGATGATTATAGGTAAGACGTCGAGGATAATGTTCAATACCTTTAAGTAAAAATGAAGATTGATCCATACAGAACAAACTGCAAAATCTATGATTTGTATCAGGTTATTGATTTAGGAGTAATTGAAGGGAATTGAAAAAGACCTCTGTCGTCTGAAATCGAAATGGACTGATTGTGGGAACTGGCTAGTCAATACCGTGTATGTCCCCCTTTCGCTTTCTCCACAGCCCTGATTCTCCTAGGCATGGAGTTCATGGGTGCGTTTATCCTCCTCGTTGGGATGTTGCCCACTCTTCAAAGTAACTCTCAGTTGGGCCAGAGTAACAGGGGGAGGCCGGCGTCGTCGAACCTGTGTATCCAGTTGGTCCCACAAATGCTCAATAGGGGATAAGTCGGGGTTGTATGGCGGCCGATCCAGTGGGTGGATAGTCGCGACAGATCCTCGCTAAATGGGGTCGAACATTATCTTGCTGGAATGTGAGGTTGTTTTGCTGCAATAATGGGGCAACATGGGGTCGGAGGATCTCATCTCTACACCTAGCGGCAGTTAAATTACCCGCTACAACAACCAGTGGTGATTTAACTCCATGTGAGATTCCTCCCCACACCATAACCGATCGGCCCCAAACCTATCATCCCTCTGTACAATGCAGCAGTCGGCAAAACGTCCTCCACAACGTCGGTATAGACGACGTCGACCGTCTGTTCGAAACAGGGTGAACCGGGACTCATCCGTAAACAAGACCCGCCTCCTCTGCCTCAATGGAAATATTCTGGGGCATGTGCCGCCACCCAAGCCATATGACGCTGGCGACGAGCAGAGGTAAGGGGCAGGCCTACGTACGGGTGACGTGCCCGCACACCAACTTCCCGCAATCGTGTCTTTACAGTTTTAGCATGGATAGGACGTTTATGAGTACCTATGGAATAAAGGGCAGATTCAGTGGCAGTAAGGTGACGATTGTGCAAATGCGCGAGACAAATAAACCTGTCCTGACGCTGTGACGTCACGCGCGGACGCCCAGACCTAGGTCTGTCAGAGACCCGCCCACTTTCCCTAAGACGTCTAACAAGACGTTTTATAGTGCAAACATGGATCCCGAAATGTCTGGCAACCTGTATTTGCATTTGACCTTTGATATTCATCGCAACGGCCTGACCCCTCTGAACTTCCGTCAGTCGTGCTATTGTTAAATGCTATCAAAAATAATCAAAATATCGGAAAATGATGTGTCTCAATGAAGACTACCTAGTGGTAAGACTAGCTGTATAACTCAATGTCACAAAACTGCTGTGCACAAGTTTTTCGCGTTTCATGCTTTTCCCGGGAGACATCGTTACGCAATCCTGTTGTGGTTATTCGTGCGACATTCGATACAGGACCTCGTGCACTTTAACCTAGAGAGTTGCTTGACCGATTTTCATTGTTTTCGAACAACACGTTCGCAAGATATTGCAAATAATGTCATCCCACGTTTTTTTATCCCTTGAGTATAGAACCGCCTTGTTCGTATTTCGGCGTTTATTAGTAATTTATGAATATAAATAAATGTTATTGAATATAAATATGACCTTGTTACAAAACAGTCTATATATCTTCTTCCGTTACTTATATATCACGATTGTGCGAGTGGTAAAACTTTATAACACAAAAAATGTTAAATAATGTTTTAATTCATTCATTCTACCTGCGGTCTAGGAAATAAATTCTGATACACTCTTAATGATACGTTATGGGTTGGAGCTCATGGGTGATATAAACTTATTTATAGTAGGCCATCTACAGAAATATGGTGCAAGAAATTTAATTCTGAGGTTTCAATATTGGTGCAAGAAATATGATTCTGAGGTTTCGATATTTCGGACAAACGAGCAACAGATCATACTCACTCGCCACTGCATTCTTACAGCAATTTAAGCATTTGAATATCGACCTGATTCTATTGCAATATCCTGAGCTGAAACTCTTTACTTAGTAAGGCCTTCCATAAATTTATTTACGTTTTACGCTGAGGAGCAATTTTTCCATTGAATAGGCCATATGAAAAGTTTACTTGAGTTTTTAATTACGTACCATGACTGCTTATAAATATCCTTCATGCGTTATTTTATAGACAAAAGCTTGACACGGTGGGGAATCACGTGACTTTGTTTAGGTTCGATGCACGGATAATGGCGACCGAAAGTCTTCGTTAAGATGAGGATTTTCAAGAATAGTTTGTAGTATGCTGCTTTCTACTTCTGGCGACATAGCCTATGTGGACTAAAAGTCCAGGTAGGTCGGTGCCATTCTTGCCCCACAGCATGGAGTAGTTTTCGAGGTAATCCTTAGAATTGTTACCGACAGAGATCCTTTTCATGGACAAGCAGGTTTGCTTATGAATATCCTATTCATCCTATTATGCAATTCACACTCAATTTGTGGTAGACAAGGCTGGCAATATTTGTTTTGTGTCCTGTGGGTTTCTTGGACATCTCAACGATGCACCGCAATTCAACTTGATGGAGCAGATAGTGGGAGAGCTGCTTCCATTCCCAGACGAATGCGTTCTGCTTGCTGACAAAATCTATCCTAACAGGTATCCCCTCATGACTCCTTACACGAATCAACAAATTGCAAGACGGCCTGATGTTATACAACAACGAAAATGCCGCAAACTGAATAGATTGATAAACAGTCATAGAGTTAGTGTAGAACATGCTATTTGAAATCTTAAGGGTTACTCTGTTGTCAAGTCCAAATGGCGTCATTCAAGACGCTTACTTCCCAGAGTCGTCAGAATATGCGCCTGTCTGGTACGAAGGTGTAAACAGATTCAAAAGCATCATGCTGGACTATATTGTTACCTTTTACGTTGTTTGTATTAAAATACAACACCCTGTGTACAGTTCTGTTTTTTTATACCTATATACATCGGTTGTTTTGAAATGACCCTCGCTATATCTTATTCCAGCTCCAATTTCAATTCCGATCCCGATTCCGTTCGAAAGGTCTAGTAGTCATGATCCTGACGAGAATTAAACAAGAGGGTCATGATAGCCTTATATCCCTCACCTGAGTAGCACTTTAAAACAGCACGGCCAAAGAAGGAATCAAGGCAAGTTGACCCAATGTTAAAGTATACATGCAAAATGTACATCTGGTCCAAACTTCATGGACACAGCTTCAAATACAGTGAGTAGGTCTGTAGTACAGTTAACGTCAGCTAACGTCAAAGATGATATCCATATGCACAATTTGAAGTATACTTCAAATTTCCATACTGTAGCTACAAATACAAGAAAGTAGGTCAGTAGGTCAATGTAAATGTCACCTAAGCTCAAAGTTGAAATCTGCATGCACATTTATAAGTATGATTCAAATTTCCATCCTGTAGTAGCAAAAACAAGAAAATAGGTCAGTAGGTCACGGTCAATTTGGACTAAGGTTAAGTTGAAATCTACATGCAGAATTTTAAGACTAGTTCAAATAAAAGCACTTCAGCTTCAAAAACAAAAAAGTAGGTCAGTAGGTCAAGGTGAGCTAAGGTCAAATCCTGTAACTGCAAAAACAAGAAAATAGGTCAGTCAAAAGAAAATGTTGGCTTACGTTGCATTTGAAATCTGCATGCAAGAGATAAGTGCAGTGCAAATTTCCATACTGAAGCAGCAAAAACAAAGTAGGTCAATATGTCAAGGTAAAAAAAGGAATTATTTGTTTTTCCATATAAGTCTATATAAATTAAGTGACCTCCCCACTTGGGGGCAGTACAAAGTACCCTGTCATCCCTGAAAAAAAACAAGAGAGAAATGAGAATTTTTTTTAGGCAGAAGTGGTTGTGGGGGTGGGTGGGGGTGGCAAAGGGGAAAGAGAGGGGGCAAGTACCTAGGCATAAAAAAGAAAGATATTGTCGTGGTTCGTCTGGTCTGGGGGTGGTTGGGGAGGGGGCAAGTTCCTATATAAAACAGGAGGGCCATGATGGCCCTATATCGCTCACCAGAGTATGACTGCTTTAAACAAATTTGGTATGGACCTGGCTAATTGACCCCAGATGACCCATATTCGAACTTGGGCTAGAAATCATCGAAACAACCTTTCTGACATATTTCAAGAATATTTGGACTGAAAATTTAACCTCTAGAGTGTTAACAATTAAGTTTTTTTTCTCCATATTTGTGCTCTGTGACTTGTTTTTGACCCTAGATGATCCATATTAAAATTTGAGCTAGAAGTCATCAAAACAACCTTTCTGACAAATTTCCAGGATATTTGGGGCGCAAAATGTAACCTCTGGAGTGTTAACAAGGTTTTTCCATACTTGGGCTCTGTGACCTAGATTTTGACCTCAGATGACCCATATTTGAACCTGACCTAGGAATCATCCAAACAACCTTTCTGACAAATTTCCAGGATATTTGGACTGAAAATTTAACCTCTAGAGTGTTAACTAGGTTTTTCCATATTTGAGCTTTGTGACCTAGTCTTTGACCCCAGATGACCTATATTCAAACCTGAGCTAGAAGTCATCCAAACAACCTTTCTGACAAATTTCCAAGGTATTTGGACTGAAAAAGTAGCCTCTAGAGTGTTAACAAGGTTTTTCTATTTTTGGAACATGTGACCTAGTTTTTGATCCCAGATAACCCATGTTCGAACTCTTATGAGTAATTACTGGGATAAACATTCTGACTAAGTTTCATGACAATTGAGGCAAAAAATGTGAACACTAAAGGGTTAACAAACTAAGTGTGGACGTTCGACGGACATTGATTGATCCAACGGCACAGGTGAGCTAAAAAAATGTATATTTAAAAAAATTGGGATGTGGCTGGGGGGCCAGGACATATACCGACACTTTATAAAAAGTCTAAAGATTTTTTTGTGGGTGGGGCAGGGGGATGTGGAATAGGGGTAGGGAATAGTGGGAGGTCATATGCAGGACGGGAAGGGAAGCCAGGTCAAAATTGAAGTTTGCATGCAAATTTATACTTATAGTTAAAATTTCATTGATGTAGCTTCAAAAAAACAAGGAAGTAGATCAGTATGTCACATGAAGGTCCAGGACAAAGATGGATGAAGGTTAAGTACCCCATCCAATGACTTTATATATATCTAATATTTTATATATAAGGTCCAAGATCTTCCTAAACCCATCTAATTAACTAGGCAATGCTGAACTATATCTATCGAAGCTCAAGGCCTTTCACATTCTTTAAAACTTTTCCCTATATAACTCAATGTAAAACCAAGTGACCAATTGGGCGGGACCAATTTTGATCCAGGGGGCCAAGATTTGACAGAGGGTCACTACTAGTAGACAATGGTACAAATAAAATTTCTAAATCCTAGGCCTAATGGTTTCTGACAAGAAGATTTTCATATATAAGTCTATGTAAAATCAAGTGACCCCTGGACTTGGGCTGACCACACAGCCATGATTTATATAACTTTGGTAGAGGTCAACTAGATGGTGCTATCAACCAAATATGTAAGCTCTAGGCCTTGTGGTTTCAGACAAGATTTTTAAAAATATTTTTCCTATATAATTCTATGTAAGATCAAGTGACCACTGGGACTGGGCCAATTTTTATCCAGCCATGATTTGTATAAACCTAGTAGAGGTCCACTAGACAATCATCACACCAAACATCTTAACTCAAGGCCTTATGGTTTCTGACAAGAAGACTTTTTTAAGATTTTCCTACATAAGTTGTTTTCATAATACAAAAAATCATGTTTTATTAATTAATATGATGATGTGTATGTATATATGTTGACTGTATAAAACTATATTATGTTGAGGCCCACATAGAATCAGGGGCGGATCCAGGATTTTGGGTTAGGGGGGGCGTAACTTTTAATCACTCTAAGCGGGAACGTTTAAATTGCGTGCACTCTGTGTTGTGTACGAGTACATCTCAAAAGGCAATGTTGTATAAAGATACGCGAGCGAAGAAAAAATAGGAAAATATAGTATATTTTATTGTTTCCATACCAAAGAACATGTAAGCTCCGGGAATTTTAGGGGGGGCGTGCGCCGGGTGCGCCCCCCCCTGGATCCGCTAGTGAGAATATCGGGAAACCTAATGCGTTACCCTCATTAAATAAAGACGACATTACTTACTTACTTACTAGTCTATGTAAAATCAAGTGATGCCTGGGCTTGGGCCAATTCTGACCCCACAGCCATGATTTATATAACTTCAGTAGAGGTCCATTTATGATGCTATCAACCAAATGTGTAAGCTCTAGGCCTTGTGGTTTCAAACAAGAAGAACGTTTTTCTTATTTAACTGTCAGATAAAGTGAACCCTGGGGAAGGGCCAATTTTGATCCTATCAATACTTTGCAAAAACAGATTTCCAAAATGCAAGAAATAAAGAATAGAAGACAGGTCCATGCGGCGATAGATGCTAAATTTCATACGGTCTTGAATATCTTGCTTGTATGGAAGAATATAAATTGTTAAATTTCATGTAACAATCAGAAACAAATAAAGACGTTTTATAGCCTTTAGGCATTTTCTCAAGAGCTAATTTTGTTATTCAGTTGCCATGGCAATGAGCATTCTGCATGGAACTCCACTTTTTTTTACATAACTTTGAAAAAGGACCATACAAGCATCATTTCTGTAAAGTTTAATTGCAACTGACCCAGTGGTATAGGCGGAGCTGCTGTTTAAAGTTTTTTGTGGACACAGGACAAAACAGCATACTAAAATAAAACATTTGTCAATCCATTTACCCATCTGGAGGATTAGTACATGAATCTTGGAATAGGTATCTTCAGTTTTGACACAACTCATAACAAGTAAGCGCTCACCTGAGTATAACACCTTATATATTAGACAAGATTTTTTAAAGAATTTTCCTCTATATTTCTATGTTAAACAAGTGACACCTCAGGTGGGGTCAAAGGTGACCCTAGGGACATAATTTGAACAAACTTGGTAGAGGTCAACTAGATAATGCTTCCTGCAAAAATTTAAAACTAAGCCAAGATTTTTTAAGATTGCCTTCTATGTAAAACTTGTGACACCTCAGACAGGGCCAATAGTGACCAATAGTGACCCTAGGGACATAATTTGAACAAACTTGGTGGAGGCCCTCTTAACAATGCTTTATGCCAAAGTTTAACTCTAGGCCTTGTGGTTTCAAATAAGAAGATTTTTAAAGATTTTCTTCAATATTGCTTTGTAAAACTTGTGACCCCTTGATTGGGGCCAGTGGTGACCCCAGGGATATTATTTGAACAAACTTAGTAGAGGTTCACTAGACAATCCTTCCTGCAAAGTTTGATCATCTTTCACCCAATGGTTTAGGAGACGTTGCTGAAAGTGAAAAGGCGACCACAGACACTGGGCGATCACACAACTGAAAATAAATCACTAACTTGCAGCCAGTTAGAACACTGACCTTAGCAGAAAAGTAGAGTACTAAAATGCATTCCTCTGTTCAACACTAGAAATAATTGAAATGTTAACTGTCCATATTAAATGTTATATATTTCATGAAGCATATTCTTTTCTACTGATAATCAGAATATTCAGAAATAGGTTTTCAGTGAAATGCAAACCATTGACTTCCAAGCGTGTGGTTCAGACTTACATCTCTGGTGTGGTTATCAGTTACCAACCTTGACCACTTACAAGAGGTTGACTTGAATCAATATGCAACAAAGACTGGTAAAGCAGAAAGTTGTATCCATACAGTATACAGATCCTTATATTGGTATATACAATTTCAATATTCTTCAGGTTAAGGTACAGATGAACTTTTTCTGAATTTTCTATGGGAAACCCCTTATCAACCTCAGAGGAACTTTTGAATAATAATTTTCTAAGAAAAATTGTCAGCAGACAGAACAAATTCTGAATTAAGTTCTGAAATTTTATTGAATGATACTGTTATAAAATATGATAAAACATTCATTATAAAAGAAAACAAGAGCATCGCAGAGCAGCAACAACACTTGTCTGTTTTATTTATGGGAATCAAGATTGAAAGCATTTTCTCATCTCCCCACTACAAAAAAAGAAAAAAAACAAAATAAGGGAATGAAAAGTAAATTTGCCAGTACCTACTTATCCCAGAAAAAAAGCAAACAAAAAGAGAAATAAACATTTAACAAGAACTGTCACTGTAAGATGAAAATGCCCCCTAAGTGGTGCTTTGACCTTTGAATTGAGGACCAGTCATTCAGGGGTCAAAGTCACATAAATGTAGGTCAAAGGGACGGTCTTCTCCAAAGGGGTTTTGTGTCCAAGTATGAAGTATATCCACTAACTAATAAGGAAGTTACTGCCAAAGTTAATGTTTTTGGAAAATTGGATGTTCAAGGTTAAGGTCATTCAGGGGTCAATGTAAAATAAGTACAGGTCATTGGGAAGGTCTTGTCCAAAGAGGTGTTGTGTCGAAGTATGAAGTAAATCCACTTACTGATAAGGAAGTTATGGCCAATGTTAAAGTTTTAGTACAGAATGACGGACAACAGTTCAAAAGCTATACATCTCCCTTCAGGGGCATGAAATAAAATGTGAGAGGGGTAGGGGATGTGAGAGTAGTGGGGGGATTGTGCAACCAGTAACTATTCATCCAAGGAGAAAGAAAAAAAAAAAAAGAAGGACTGCAGAAGCAATACCCCACATCAAACTACAATGCTCTAAAAAAGTTTTTAATGTTCTCCCTATTTAACTGTATTAAAGCTCTGGGGCAGGGCCAGTGTTACCCTAGGGTCATGATTTGGACCAACTTGGTAGAGGTCTACTAAACAATGCTACATACCAAATATCAAAACTATGGCTTATGCTTTATGCATAATCAGCTACATTAAAGTTTTGCATGATGCCGACGACTCTGAGACCATAATAGCTCAACTTTTTTCTTCAAAAACAGACGAGCTAAAAATTCCAGATACTTTCATTTACAGCATCAGCAATTATCATTATGTATACAAAACAAGTGACTTGAATCTTTGGATATTCTAGTAGTCTTAAAAGAACAGGGTTTATGATAACCAGGGTGTCAAAGCAACCAGGTTTTAACTGACATCAAATAAAGTGGCAGACAGAACATTTTCACTTTTATTCCTTAATGTAGGGATGACATCATTTAAAACACTTGAACTTAAATAGCTTCACAAGACAAATCATTTAAAGAAAACTTAAAGCAGATTCTTGAAACAAATAAACTGCCCCTGCCACAATATATGGCAGTACTGATTACATTTGACATTTTGAGAAATAAAAAAAAACAGTACGAGTCTTAACTTCTGAACAGTGAGCAATAGACAAGTTTCACAATTTCTTTGTGTAAATTAACATAAAATAAGGATATCATGTATAATTCAACTGGAATTTCTATCCATGTCAAATAATACCATACATATTTTTCACCATTAAAATCTGATAAAAGATAAATGATAAAAGACAACAGCTTTATATAAATCTGTCTTCACTCTTCATTAACAAGAAGACTGATAGTTCATTTTTCCCCCCAAGTATTTTATGTTGGTGCTGCAGCAAATACCAAGATACTTCACATTTGTAACTTCACAGTGTTTTCAAGCTTCATGTAGGGACATCCAGTGTCTCTGACAGCAGTATAATATACCAGCCTGAAAGAACAAAACAACAGTATTTAAATAGAATAGATTTTTGTAGTGGAAACTGCTACTTTCAAACTAGGGAAATTTTAGACATACTTTTTTCAGTTATAATTTTCCTGTTTCATTTATACCACAGAAATTTTGTGATGGTTCATCCTCTGTTAAAATTCTGTTGTTGCATATAAATTTTTATAAATTATGATTTAAATTATACTAACTGAGAACATATGAAAAAAAAATGCTTTTCGGTGATGATACATTTATGCTATAGGACCGCAAAGCACTCGTACATGCTAAGTAGTATCTAAAAACGTATCATTATCAATAAGTTATTTCATTGCCTTTGGATCAATAAAACCTGTCAGATAAAATGAAACCAATATAAAAGAAGACTGTAAGTTAAAAATAGTGAAAACACCGAAAAGCAAGGTTTGACTAATTGGCAAACAGTAGTTGTAGTATTGTATATCACACGTGCTAATCCAATCACTGCTGATTAAAGAAGTTATTTTATTGCCTTAAGGTGTTGATGTAATCAATAGAAATGTTTATAAACCAATGTGATAATTAATCGATGTTTTTTTAATTAAACAAGAAGTGAAATTAAGTAAAAATTGCTTTTCAGTGATGTGCATTTCATTTTAACGGGATCGGAAAGCACTCATTATACAATATATACCTCTGCTTTCGTCAACTTAATGATGATTTTGGTAAATTAATCATTTTATTTCATTGAAATATCATTAATATAATTATTTGTAATACTTAAAATGTAAAAGAATATTATTTTCATGTGTTTTTAATAGAAAACTGAGTGCTATCCGGTTTTTCCATGCACCCTTTCATTTTCAACTGACTTTTTCGCGTCAATTTACCTTCTCCCCAAAGTCCTTCCAAATCTTAATCAATTGCTCCATCAAGAAACAGATAGCAGTCTCTTCTGTCAACGACATTATCTAAATCTTTTCTTTGTAATGTTTTACGTTTTCCTTGCATAGTACTGCCTGAAGCGTCTTTAGACAGAAGTTGAATAAAAAGTTCGGTGGCCTTGGCCAAAGCAACAACTGCATCTTGACTTGCTAACGTCACATCTGGATCGCTTTTCATTATATTTTTCACACGTGTAAGTGGCAGTTTTATCAGTCTATCATTTGCATTATGGTCACCAGCATCGTTTGGTGCACTTTCTTCAAAAACTTGACTTTCTTCTGTTTGTATTTCATCCGCCTCTCCCGCCATTTTTCTTGTTTTTATCTGTTTTACGAGAAGCTTGTATATTTAACCCGAAGAAATATAAGTCCCAGAAAGAGGAAGGGGCGTAAGCGTTAACACCAAAATTTTAGATAAGATTTCAAATTCCATAATAACGGTACATCATTTAAAGAAAACCCCCATTTTTTGGTTATGAGCGACAATGTATGAACCGCTAATTCAAACAAATAACTAAAAGCTCAATGTCATCACTTGGTCACCCGCCCATGGCTCCCATATCCATCTCAGTTCAAGGAGTTGATAAGTTGTTGACAGGACTAAACCCCCACAAAGCCGAAGGTCCAGATGAGATTTCACCTAGGTTACTCAAAGAGCTACACACAGAGATAGCACCAATCCTTAAAATCATATTCCAAAGATCACTAGACACAGGTATTGTTCCTAAGGATTGGAAACATGCCATCATCACACCAGCATACAAAAAAGGGTCAAAATCAAAACCTAGCAATTACAGACCAATATCACTCACATGTATAGCATCAAAACTAATGGAACATATCATTGTTTCAAACATGATGGATTACTTTGACAAACACAACATACTTTGCCCACAGCAACATGGATTCAGGTCAAAACATAGCTGTGAGACACAGCTCATTGGCTTCACATAAGAAATAGCTGACAACCTTGATCAAGGTCAACAAACTGATGTCATAGTCATGGATTTCAGTAAAGCTTTTGACAAAGTAGACCACCACAAACTCATACAAAAGCTGAAACACATGGGAGTTCATCCACACATCAGTTCACGAATACAAAACTTTCTCAAAAACAGATCACAACAAGTATTAGTGGAAAACAAGGTCTCTGACAGGCTGCCTGTGCTTTCTGGTGTCCCGCAGGGATCGGTCTTAGGTCCGTGTCTCTTTCTCGCATACATCAATGACCTACCAGGAAGTGTCAGGAGCCGGGTGCGTCTATTTGCCGACGACACCATAGTTTATTTAACAATTAAATCACAAGCATCTGCACAAACCTTAAAAAATGATTTGCACAACCTTGAAATATGGGAAAAAGAATGGTCAATGGAATTCAACCCTGACAAGTGTGAAGTACTCAGAATACACAGGAAAAAGAAACCGGTCATCTTTCCTTACACCCTACATAACACTAAACTGAAAACCACAGAAAATGCAAAATACTTAGGAGTTACAATAAGTAGCAACCTAAACTGGTCATCCCACATAAACAATATCACAAACAAAGCAAAAAACAGCTTAAGGTTCATCAGACGAAACGTGAAAACACAAAACAAACAACTCAAAGAAGCAGCATACAAAACATATGTAAGACCACAGGTTGAATACTGCTCAACCATATGGCATCCATGGCAAAAATATCTCACACACAGAATAGAAATGGTCCAGAGGTCAGCTGCAAGGTACGTTCATAATGATTACCACTATACAAGCAGTGTAACAAACATGATCAAAGAACTAAAATGGTCAACTTTAGAACAAAGGCGAAACCATGCCAGCCTGGTCATGCTACACAAAATAAAAAACAATCAGGTCAATGTTGATCACAATCACCTTACAAACACAAGAAACAGCAAATTCCTCATTCCACAATCAAAAACACAACATCACATGAACTCATTCTTCCCAAGGACTATACGACTCTGGAACGAATTACCGACCGAGATTAAGGCTACCCCAACTGTGCCAGCTTTTATCAGTGGATTAAACAAGTTTTATAGATTTTAAAGTACTTAAAATAAATGTTAAGTAAGATCTTCAGTTAAATCTTGTTTTCTGTTATTAACTTTTATAATTTTAAATGTTCCTGACATGCGCCTGCCTAGTATAGTCAGTATTGACTTTTGGCAGTATTAAGTTGAAGTTGAAGTAATGCTCTGATACCACCATCCATCCATCTTTTGAATCAAACCCCCACTTGGTACCAAGTAGACTGCGCGTCAACTAGTAAGACACAGATACAAGTAAAAAAAAACAGATGATAAAAAAAGAAAGAAAGTTTTAAAAACAGTTAAAAACAGGGCAAGCTTGTTTATGGTGAGATATGATCAATCAGGCTTACAGCCAGACTAAACATGGGCTCAGAGAAATTGACATTCCAGTGATAAAATGTTCTGGGAAAGAAGGAATACTTTTTATAGTTGTTACTTGTATGGATCTGCCTGAATGCTTGGGAATGAGAAGTTCTTGATGATCCTGAGACAGGTTTTTTGTATAATCGGGTAAAGGAATGGCCACCTCATTATGTAAGATATTATGAAATATAATCAGACGCTGATCAAAACGCCGCAGATCAAGGCGTCTCCACCCAAGAGAATTAATCATGTCTGTGACACTTGATGTATGGTTATAATCTTTCTTGACCAAGTGGACAGCCCGGCGCTGAACAGATTCAAGCTGGTCGATTAATGCCCCAGTGTAAGATGACCAACCAGTGGAGCCATACTCCAGTTTGGGCCGTACAAGTGTTTTGTATGCAGTGCTCTTGGGTGGTTCAGAAAGGACTCTGATATTACGTCTTAAGAAGCCTAATGTTTAATTTACCTTTCTTGTGATGTTATTTATATGATGATTCCATGAAAGATTATTTGAGATGGTGACTCCAAGATATAGCTGATGTTACAGTTTCTTACATTTTATATATGGTGTCGTTTAATTTATATTGTGTTGGTATTGGAGTCTTGCGTTTTGTAATTTGTATAACTTGGCATTTGAATGGATTGAACTTCATATCCCATTTTGATTCCCGTAGTTCAAGCTGGTGTAAGTTGAGTTTTAAGAGGCTAGAGTGAGAAGCTACTGAAAGAGAGAGGTAGACGGCTGTATCATCTGCAAAGAGTCTGATTTTCGATTTTTGACAGTCAGGAAAATCATTTATGTAGATGAGAAATAGAAGCTGTCCAAGACCTGAACCCTGGGGGACACCAGGAGAGACGGGGATTGTGCCTGAGGAGGAACCATTGACAATTATAGCCTGTGTTCTGTTATCTAGAATTGACTTGATCCATTTAAGAGTTATGCCCCTAATACCATAGAAATGCAGCTTACAAAGAAGTTTTTCATGGTTGACCATATCAAAGGCTTTTGAGAATTCAAGGAGTATGAGGTCGACCTGACTCTTCTGATTGACTGACTTAAGAATATCATCTACTAACATAAGAAGTTGGGTTTCACTAGATCAAAGGTCAAGGTCACATTGACCATTAACAGAAAGACAGTTTCCAATCAATAACTAGAGAACCATCGGGCATTGGCTCCTCAGACTTGCTATGCAGGTTGGTTGGTTCAGGAAATGACTTCTTCTTTCCTTGAGGTCACTAGGTTAAAGGTCAAGGTCATGGTGGCTCTTGAAAAGCAAAACCTTTTCAAATGAATATCTACAGAATCCTTGGGTCCAGGTTCCTCAAACATGGTATATAGGTTGCTCATGACCAGTTGATGACCCCTATAGTTTTTTGGGTCAGTAGGTCATAGGCCAAGGTCACAGTGACCTTGAAAAGCAAAATGGTTTCTGATGAATAATGAAAAAATGCTAGGGTGCAGGCTCCCCAAAACTTCATAAGCAGGTTGGTCATGACCAGTAGATGACCCCTATAATTTTTCAAGTTATTACTGGTAGGTTAAATGTCACAGTTACCTCGAAAAGCAAAATATTTTCAAATGAATGTCAAGGGAAGCCTTGGGCCCAAGTTCACCAAATTTGGTATGTAGGTTGGTAAACACCAGTAGATGACCTCTATAGATTTTCAGATCACTAGGTCAAAGGCCAAGGTCACAGTGACCTTGAAAGGCAGAACAGTTGCTGATCAATAACTATAGAAAGCCTGGGCCCAGGCTTCCTAAAACTTCATAGGCAGGTTAGTAATGAGTGCCTCAAGGGATAAGGTGCTGGTGGCCGGGGGATAACACTGTAAAAAACAATCTCTTTACCTCATTAGTGGGATCACCAAATATAGACTGCTGACAAGTCCAGGTTCTGATATTCTACATATATGGATGTTACTTTAGGCAGCATATTAAGGAACACTATATCTGCAACAATTCAGTGTTACATAAAGACTAGAACAAAGTGTGTGCTTGCAACGATATTGTTGCTTTTATTCACTTCTTCCCTTTGTGAATGTTTCATGTTACTTTCATTAATCTGAATACTAAGCATCAAGTCTGTCTGAATGAGATGTGTAAAATTGAATAAGTAAAACAAACTGGCACACATACTACAAGAAAATAAGACGTTAGATAATACAGCCATAACCCAGTTATTTCTTCTTATATCTTGCACTTGGAATTCTCCTGACACATTATCATCTATGAATTTCAAATTTAGAAATGTTACAAATACAATATCTGAATTTTTTTTTCAGTCAGACAGGTCTAACTTTCACATACAGCTGCATGTGAGATACACAGGATCAAGACTTTGACCTCAGCTTTTAAACATGACCTTATCATTAACCATCTGTATTCTGTAGATCACCTCAGTTCATGCAAGTCAACATATCAGAGTTTTATAACAGACATGTTCTTACCAGATAAAAGAAGCAAAATGAAAAAAACAAGAGAACACCATATAAAAACAAATTGCCTAAATTATTAAAATATCACTACAATTCATAAAAACATCAGTAAGACTTGCTACAATCACTAGGGAATTACTATTAAAAGTTCTCAGTCAACATGGTTTGTGTAGTATGCATATTCCAAATACAACTAGCTGAATGCATGTAACAGGGAGATTAAAAGGTATCTAAATGATAGTTCATAACTGATTTAAAACAAGATGTCCTACTCATGTTTAAAATTAGAATTTCCTAGGGTGCAACAAGTGATATATCATTAGTGTCAATAAATACTCTATGTGTATATAGAACTTGTATCAACAGATTAACATAGATATTTCTCAAAGGAGTTAATAAAGGTTCTGTTAGTGGCAACGTAACAAACCTATCACATAAATGACTTTCCTAAAATCTTGCAGCTAAAAGCATTGTAGTGTGTGTTCCAGTTTGTTTATTTTTTTCACCACAAATGCTGCAGTGACAGTGAACACACAATGATGAATAAATAACACACGATGCCCCTTCATATTCAAGTGCACTATATTCACACATACTGAAATATATCTATAATATAACAAACATGTCTATTACAAAAACCATGTACAAGAACACAATTGTAAACTAAAGTCTCATTTGAACATATGTTCACATTTACATAAAACATGAAAAAAGAGGTACACAATTGTATGACAACAGGACAACAAACTCCATGCACAGTTTCTTCCCTTTGTAAAAGTAACCAGTGCCTTCACAAAGTTTATTTGGGCAGAAAATGAGAAATTCATATATAAACTATTTTTAGAAATGTTATTCTTTTATCCCTTTCTTTGACTGCTAAGATGAAACAAAACTTGAAAGACGTTACAATTTTGTTTACATAACTGCAACTATCGTGATATGGCTTGTGTAGTGGCAGTGATAACTGTACTATTAGGGGAAGTAACTGCTGTCTGGATTTTGAAATGAAACAAAACGATTTTCATAAACAAATTATTTCATTAAAGAATCAATTTTAAAGGGACATACCCTACTATTAATGGGTGATATACTGCATATCTATTTTACTGGCTTATTTGATGTAACATGAAATCTGACTGATAATTTAAAGAAGGGCGTATGTTCAAAAGAGTCTTTTGGGCATTTAGACAACAAAGAATTTGCTTGTTTGGGATAAATGGCTATCTGTCTAAAAATTGTACAACAACTCTCTGTAAAAAACTAATATAAAGCCTCTGGTTTACTTCTTGTCATAGAATCTTTTACTGAATACTTGGCATCAGGTAAAATGAAAGAAAATTTAAGGGTATGCTTCTTAAAGAGCAAATGTAGTCTTTACAGTTAAGTGACACAAATAATCATTAATAATAATTATAGCTACAATTTTGATTTAACAATATATCTCTATAAATTATGGCTGAATTATATTCTTATAGCAGTTATGGTGACTAGTTATACCAAATAAATCACAATATTTTATCTAAATATGTCTATCAAATACATGTAAACCACTTTATTTTCTCTCGATCAGAACTTTAATTTAAGCAAAACAGGAAAAAAATGTATATTTTAGATACACTATCTTATTATATAAACAGTTTTCAAAACAAATACTACAATATATAAAAGCAAACATGGCATATAAATGGCTGTATCATTAACCGGATTTCAAATTTTGCCGACTTCTCAATGTTAAAAGCACTTAATGACTAATGTTTATGCAAAGTCTTGGAATTTACTATGTAGCATGGTCACTGTTTACGTGTCTTGTTTGCTAACATTATGCACGAAACCCTCACACTCAAACAGTTAATTACAATGACTTCTTTATCTGAACTTCTTTATTTCATGTTCATAGTTATTTTATACTGCAACAAATTTCAAACTATACATAGAAGTTATAACAGAATGCCAACTAATAAGAGAAGAGATGACTAGATGCTTATATGGCAACTTGAACTCTATTTTCATGAAATGATATACTAATTTCATGACAGTTCATAGGAATGCAATAAACAACGGTTGGTATTACCTAAACGTTTTAGTTTTGTACCTGAATAGCAGATAACTATACATATATTGTGTAGAAACTTGAAATTGTGAACGTTAACAGAAGGTATGAAAAGCTAGTCTTGGATTTGTGACAAAAATTAAAATTACATGTAGCTCATTGATTATATATGTGAAAATAGTTCATATACATTTGTGTAGAAATTGAAATTAGCACACAATAATTCCTAAGAAAAAAGCTTATTCCTATGGACTTGTGTAGAAGTAAGTTCATGGATTATTCATGAAAATAAAGCTAATTCATATGGATTTGTGTAGAAATCTAAGTTATCTCATGGAATATTCATTAAAAAAGCTAACTGAGATATATCTACAAAGGTAGTAGGTAAGTATATGCTGATATAAAGAACATTATCTACAACACACATGGCACAACACAAATATCTCTACAGTAAATGAACATACAAACACAGGTCTATCAAACTTTAAACCAGATTATACAGAATAATTGCTTGTCAAAATGTTTGACAGATATTGCTACACTTATCGACAGATATAACACTTATCGTGTTTCATTCAAAAGTCAGTGACTGCAAAGGAAAAGGAAAGAAAGCTGACAAATACATACATTACAATGATACAAGGAGCTATGTTATAACACCAGTACTAGAAGTATTCAAAATTAATGTTCTTCTTATTCCATAATTGTATGCCATAAAACAGTACATATTCTAGGACAATAAAGAAACACTAGTTTCATTAGCGGTAAAAGTGATGCTGAAAATCTTAACAGATGCATTTTAGACTGATGAGTTCCCTTTGAAAAACAGAGATTATCAAACTTTTAATTATATTCATTGACTAAAAAGCTGTACTCCCATTGAGTACAGCTGAATATGGTAAAAATCTTTTAAATCTGGTTCAGTCACAAATTAAATTATACATCTGTACTCTAAAGTATATTTTTATTTTCATTAATTTGAGAACCAAAAGGTGTCGCTGCTACCTCAAGTTCAGATGATTTCTGGATACTCATTGTGTTTTCAGCATTCGTCCTGACCATTATGCATCTAAGTAATCCTAACTAGTAAAAGTTAAATGCATTTATACAGAAGCGGCTGAAATTAATACAACGTATTACTTTCGACTTTAACACCATTGTTAACTACATCTTTTTTTGTCCGTGTTTCTTTTGCTAATAATGATAATCAACTACTGAGAACACATTAGCAACATTACAATATGAACAAGAACTGTCACTGTAAGATGACAATGCCCCCGAATGTGGTGCTTTGACCTTTGAACTGAGAACCAGTCATTCAGTGGTCAAGGTCAAATAAATATAGGTCAGTGGGAAGGTCTTATCCAAAGGGGGTTGTGTCCAAGTATGAAGTAATTCCATTTACTTATAAGGAAGTTATGGGCAATGTTAAAGTTTTTGGACAATTGGATCTTCAAGGTGAAGGTCATTCAGGGGTCAAGGTCAAACAAATATAGGTCAGTGGGAAGGCCTTGTCCAAAGGGGTGTTGTGTTTAAGTATGAAGTGTATCCACTTACCAATTTGGAAGTTATGGCCAAATGTTAGTTTTTGGACAATTGGATATTCAGGGGTCAAGGTCAAATAATTAAAGGTCAGTGGGAAGGTCTTGTCCAAAGGGGTGTTGTGTCCAAGTATGAAGTAAATCCACTTACTAATAAGGAAGTTATGGGCAATGTTGAAGTTTTTGGACAATTGGATATTCAAGGTAAAGGTCATTCAGGGGACAAGGTCAAACAAATATAGGTCAGTGGAAAGGTATTGTCCAAAGGGGTGCTGTGTCCAAGTATGAAGTAAATCCACTTACTAATAAAGAAGTTATTGCCAATGTTAAAGTTTTTGGACAATTGGATCTTCAAGGTAAAGGTCATTCAGGGGTCAAGGTCAAATAAATATAGGTCAGTGGAAAGGTCTTGTCCAAAGGGGTGTTGTGTCCAAGTATGAAGTAAATCCACTTACTAATAAGAAAGTTATTGCCAATGTTAAAGTTTTCGGACGGACTGACGGACGAACTGACGGACAGACAGTTCAAAAACTATATGCCTCCCTTCGGGGGCATAAAAACTTTTTTTTAAAAATTGAGCACTTAATAATAGTACTAAGTAATTTGTGACCAGAAATCAGCACAAAACAAACCACTGGATATCCACAATACTGGTGGTCTCATCATGTCTGGCAAGTAAGCAAAAATGAATGTACATAACATCAAACAATAGTTGTTAAAAAACACAACATTTTATTGCATTAACCTGAAAGCGATGTTATTTTGTCTACACCTGAAAAATTGTAGGTCTTTTGTTGTGTTATAAGTGACAATTCTTAGAATTGCTGACTAGCAGGGAAAATAACATATTGTTTTGTTAAAAAGAATGTATAAAGGCAACTGGAGTCACAGAAACCCACTGAAAAGGTACACAAGTAACACTTAAGGAACTCCTCTGCAACAAATAATAATCATTTCCTTTTTACGCAGAGATCCCAGGTTATTCCTAATTTCTGCAGATAAACTTTGAAAATACCTAAACTGCAGTGTAAGACAGCAAGACTCTGTTAGGAAATTTTGATTTTTCATTTTGGCAAGAAGCATAAAAAAACAGACTAGAAACAACTGTTCATCATCAAAATGTACGAGCAACCATCCTTTTATTGAGCCATTTAGAAATTCATACAGACGTCCTAAGTTATGCAACTTCCAAATGAAGATGTAAACAATTAAATATCTTGATTATATAAACACAGCTGTGAACAAACTAACTGAAACAGAAACGGTTCTCTTTCAAGATGAATTATTACTCCTAAATAAAGATTATTACAAATTATTTGTTAAATAACAAAAAGAAAATTTAACAAATGATGCATTTCACATGTTCTGAATAAACAGAATGTTAAAATTTCCTGTAAATAAATTTGATATATTCTATATGGGCTAACAACCACTTTGTTTAGAGTAATCACTGGGTCAATGGAAGAAATAAAACAATACAAAATAAACTTAAACCACAAAACAACAGCAAAACTTAACACTACTTTGAAAATAAATGGCACACCATCGATGAATACAGTAAAATGACATCAAAATAAAATATATATCATAAACTTTCATAACAAACAAACACTCAAGACTTGAAAGAATTCCTAATACAAAAACAAGGAATGTGTCACAGACACAAATGCCCCCAAACATTGCAATGGTCAGTCATGGTAACTTACAACTTGATGTTTCCTTGATCATTTGTGCTATTTTTTTTTTTACCTTGACCATTTGTGCTTTTTTTTTAACTGAACAAAGTACCCATATGTCCAGGAGTAAGACTATTGTATGTCCTTAACCTATTTGCATAGCTGGTAAAATTAATACTGGTATATTTCCAAAACCGGTGTGTCTCAAAAGATATTGATCCATAGGTCACCATATGTCTTTTACAGAAAAAGTGTTTCAAAACAGTTTCTTACCTTTTAACTTTTGGATTTTTATGCTCCAGCTGAACACCATAGGCAAAATTTAGTTTAATTCACAGAGAAATAATATTAAGTACATTTTAACAAAGGGCAATAACTCTGCCAAAAATGATGAAATCACAAAAGCCAGAGTGTATGTAATTACATGAGAAATACATGAGTTGTACACAGAAACAATATGAAGTCAAATTAAACAAAAGGACAATAACTATGCCTAAAATAATTGCAGAAGCCTGAAAATATGTAATGTGGCAGTTGATAATGATGGTTCTATGAAAGTATGGAGAACATCATATGAGAACTGTAAGAGTTATACACAGTAGAAATATTAAGTAAAATTAATGAAGGGAAGTAACTCAGGCCAAAAATACTTGAATCACAAAAGCTGGAGAATATGCTGTGGCACTTGATTATGATCACTGTGTGAAAGTTTGGGGAAAATCAACTGAGAATTAAAGGAGTTGTGAACACAGACGACAGGAAGGACGGAATAAAAGACAGACAGTGCGACTACTACATGCCACCCTTCGAGGGCATAAATCAAGCTGTTGTCACAATATCTAATTACATTCTTTGTTAAAATATGAAAATGTTAACCATTTGAAAATCTGTCATATTCTTTACATTGTTATTATCTATTCTCTTTATTTTTAGTGTTTTTTCCTAACTACTTGTATCACTACAATAAAAATAAAAATATAAAATAACTTTTTCAGTGGACTAGATTCACACTACTATCTTGTAAACAATGTTACCAGATCTGCCATGGTTTATAACAAAACAGATGTTAAAGTGAACACATGACCAAAAAAAAAAAAACCCTGAAATTTTTACCTTCTTCATACTTTTACTGTTCCCTACATAGAACGAAATTCAAAGATTTTGTATTCAATTCAAAATTAATGTAAGTTAAACATAGGCAATTTAATGACCTCTGCTGACAATTATTAAACCTTTGTATATTCCACAAGCTGATTTAGCAATAGGGTAAACTAATGTTTTCCTTCAACTCTGTGTGACATTTTATTTTAGAAACTGAGCTTCTGAAATGTACAAATACTTTACTGTTTGCAAAATAAGAAAGCTATGTACATATGTTTGTGAAGGCCAACTATAAGCTGTGAGACAAGTGTGTTTAATATGGCATACATCTAGAATAAGACATATATTTTATCATTGTTACACATTTAACTTCTAATCAACAAAACACAAAAGATTAATATCAGTGCAAAGCATTCTGAAAAAAACTCACCAAATAATTTTGATTATGAGACATGGCAAATATATTTATAACATATATAAAAACTTCTCAATTACATCAACAATTAAGCCGAGACCAACATGAAAAAAACCAAACAACAATGACACATCTTTAAAACAAAAAACCTTCTCCTTAATACATTTCTATAAATATTATTCCAATGAAGAAACTCTCATAATAGTTTGTCTCTGTCTTTGGCAATTTCTGATTACTATACAAGAAAAGTAATATGGTAACTGCCTTTGTATTACATCTTCATAAAAAGATCCATGGGAAAATCTTTATAGTACTATGCGAAGAAAACAAAATATATAAACTGAAAACAAATAGGTGCAGAAAAATATTACGACCTGTGTAAACGTAAAACCTTAAAGTGGATTTCAATTCTTTGGTTCTATCACTTTTATAAAATCTGTTTATCTAAACAAAAATGAGATCAAGCTAAACTTATAAAGAAAATGCAAAGTGATTCATTTTAAATGGATTTCTTTTGAATGTTTGCCTATTAACATTTAAAAAAAAGCAACATGTGCTTATGACAAATGATACCATCTTTAAAACAAACTGTATTGCCTGCCAGCAATGGCTACACTAACACATTGTATATTAGAGATAACAGAACATTCCAGGGAAAGTAAGCTTGCCTTTTTAATGATTTGATTAATCAATTCTTATAATTACAAGCATTAACATCAAAAGATATATATCTATCATCATTAAAATCTTGAAATAATGTTATGCAACTGAACGAAGTCTTTTCTTAAATACCACAATATCAGCAAAATTATTTACATTTCAGAGCTTATAAAAACTTAAAACAGAACTTCTGATTAAAAAATAATATGTAACCAAAACAAATGTTTAAGAAATCACCAGTGAAAAAAGGAGACAGAATAAGTACATGTATTGTATATCAGTTCCCTTAACTGCTTAGTCTGTGGTTATAGAAAGAACAATTATTGAAAATCTTTAATCTGTTGATCTGGAGGCATACTGTATGCCTAAAAGAAGATTCTACCAATAAATGAACTGGGCCCCATATTCACCATGCTAGAGCAGGCAACACTTATAGTCTTATACTGGGGAAAAATGGTGTAAGCAAATCTATAATACAAAATAAATACACCACACCATATTACAATATCACATTTTTTGAAACCTGTATATAAACAGCAATACAGTAATCACTAGTATGGAATACAATGTGGATTAAAACACGAAATATCATCATAACTCTTTCACTTCTGGGTATGTTGGCATTTTTACTCGTACAATTTTATCTACAGCTTTATATGAAGGAAATAACCCAGATTTATGAGACTTCATATGTTTGCCTTTAGAGTACCCATCCCAGTGGTTCCCTGCTATTCCAACTGTGTCACCTATATTTAATGGGATTTCATCACTAGTTTTGGGAACATGGTTCAAAACAGCTTCCCACTGGTGGCCATTTTGTCCACCAAAGTAATAAATATCATCTAAGGATTTAAACCAGTGGGAGGCATCTCCATGAAGAGGCTGCATTAACTCATATGCCACTCTACACACCTGAAATGGTAAACAGAAGCTGTGTTAACATTCTTACAGTTTCCCTACAATTATATACAAAGAAACTGTATAAATGTATGCCACTCTACACACCTGAAATGGTAAACACTAGCTGTGTTCACTTTTTTATGTTAATGTTTTTGCTGTAAATTTGTAATTATAAGTAGAGAAACTGTGTAAAGTAATTTCTACTGAATGTACAAGTAACAATGCACACATCATCTATTATATTCTAGTAACACTCTAATAGTATATCCTATTACTTGCCATTCATTTAGCTGTTGTAATGAAATCCACGGAACTACACCTTTTATCAGTTAACATACATACAATGTATTAGCAAAAAGCAAATTTACTTACCAATATATAAGTTTTATATAATACATATAATATATATAATGCAAAGTTGTTGTAAAATTTCTATACAAAACTGTATGAATGACAAGCATAAACTAAACTGTCATTGTGAAAAACTATGTCAGGGTCATCACAAATTGACTTATGAACAAGACTGTCATTTTTCCTATAGACTTGGTTTCTCTTGCTTTCATTGGAACTCTTTAACCTTGTGGTCTATTGACATTTTTACTCGTACAATTTCATAATAAACTAGAAATGGGTTTTTGATTGAACAAAAACATATGTCTCCCCCCAGCCAGTTGCTGCAGGCAGTATTGAGTCAGACAATTGTAAAATAAGGGGGATATTTTTGTCAAATGTACATGATGAACAAGAAACTCATACTCTGTCAAGAAAGGATTGAGCAGAAACCTTGTTTCATATTGTACAAAATGGTTGTATTCATTCAGTCTAGTACCTGTAGCATGTTGGAATCATTTTGATGGCAGTGCTGTTACATAGATATGGGCAAAAAACATGAAGCCAGTTACAAGGTGTCTTCTTCAAGCACTCAAGTTTAATCTATTTCCATTGATAAGGAGAAAAGTTACATCATGATAGCTGTAGTATGTTGGAACTACTCCTACTATGTTGGAATTTGACATTTAACCTCCAAGTGTGACCTTGACCTTGAGACACCACATCCGCAAAGTGGGTTCTGCATGTCGCCTTGATGAGGTGAACATCTGACCCAAGTTTCATAAAAATCCTTCAAGGGCTTTGGAAGATACAGAGCGGACATGATTTTGTGACGGACAGACAGATGGACAACCAGGGGGAAAAACAATATGTCTCACCCGATGAGGTGAACATCTGACCCAAGTTTCATAAAAATCCTTCAAGGGCTTTTGAAGATACAGAGCGGACACGATTTTGTGGCATTTGACATTTAACCTCAAAGTGTGACCTTGACCTTGAGACACCACACCTGCAAAGTGGGTTCTGCATGTCGCCTTGATGAGGTGAACATCTGACCCAGTTTCATTAAAATGCTTCAAGGGCTTTTGAAGATACAGAGCAGACACGATTTTGTGGCATTTGACATTTAACCTCCAAGTGTGACCTTGACCTTGAGACACCACACCTGCAAAGTGGGTTCTGCACGTCGCCTTGATAAGGTGAACATGTGACCCAAGTTTCATAAAAATCCTTCAAGGGCTTTTGAAGATATAGAGCGGACACGATCTTGTGGCATTTGACAATTAACCTCCAAGTGTGACCTTGACCTTGAGACACAACACCCACAAAGTGGGTTCTGCACGTCGCCTTGATGAGGTGAACATCTGACCCAAGTTTCATAAAAATCCTTCAAGGGCTTTGGAAGATACAGAGCGGACAATTTTGTGATGGACAGACAGACGGACGGATGGACAGACAACCCGGGGAAAAACAATATGTCTCCCCCATTTTTGGGGAGAGACATAATCAACAGCTTCATTTGAAGAAAATTACCGTAGTTTGCCTTTAGAGTTTCTATCCTACTATTTCCTTTTCTAACACATTCTACTGCAGGTACTGTCTCAGTATGAAACTGCTATTTAATCCACTGTAAGAGTTCTATCTTTACCAAGTAAGCTTTAAATAATATTAATTTTTTTGTACCTCCATTATTACAACTCCTGAAGAAAACTAAGAAATTACTTACTTGGGAAGAGAAGGTGCAGACAAGATAGTCACATAGTGACAAAAGGTGGGTATCAAGTATAATTCCTCGCAACGAGGCATCTGTGTATCTACTGTTCAGTCCTGCAGTCTTTGACACTTCATTGTCACTCACAAATATATACTGGGGATAACTATAATACATGTATAAAATAAATCAGAATTATGTTACCAACTGTATATTTTATTCTAAACATAAATATTATAGTTTAAAATAGTACTTCCTTACTAACAACTAGGGATGGCAACGAATACCAAAATCAATACTCGAGTACTCGGTCATTTTTCCGATCGAGTACTCGGTTACTCGGATGATTTCCAATGATCTTTAAAGTTTTATCACAATATATTAACACCGCCTGCATGCTACTTTCGTTTTCTATTTAAATTCATAGATGTGTAACTATAAATAAGTCTGCAAGGGGGGTAACTTAGAATAACCATCAAACAAATTAAATCAACATTATATCTAATAACGTTTTAATTAATGCAATATCAAGTTTAAAACATGTATAACAGTTCATATATCTTTTTTTCTTCTTGAAATTATATAGACTGGTCTGTTTTCAGAAGGATGCTTGAAGCATAAATGATTTAACATGTTTGAAGTTTCCACCAGTATACATTATTTCACAGCTACATAATGTACATTTAATAGTCTTGCTATCAGCTCAGCCAGGGGCATAGCAAGGGCTTTCGAAGGTGTACGCAGAATCGTAGGGGGGTCCGGGGGCATGCTCCCCCGGAATTTTTTTCTGTAGATCGACTCAGGAGCGTTTTGGCGGGTTTCTGGCATAAAATAAGTCATATTTTTTTTTACCAATTTTACTCATTTTTTGTTTTACTTTTTCTTATGGAACATCTACTAACAACTATTCAAAAAGATTTTCTGGACCAATGTGTACGCAGCTGCGTATTCTGCGTACTGGTAGCTACGCGCCTGGCAGCGTTTGAAATATTTCAGAGCATTAAATTTTGCAGGCGGCACTTTGACTCTTGAAATTTTAATATCTTATTCTAAACAAAAACTTTATCAATATATAAAAACTTAATGATATTTCTGGATTTATATACGTAAAGAAGAAAAGGGAGTTACTCTCCTTTATCGAGTAAAGAAAAACAAACGCTTAATCGGGTCTAATTACTACCTTTAATCTAACATTCATAATAGCAATCCGGCCATTTGCTGTTTTCAAAACATATACCTTAAAACAAGTTTCGGCTACAAACTTTTACACAATTAAAGGTAATTAAATATTATAAGAGGCCGAATGACGTAAGCGACACAGGTGTTCAATCCCATGCGCGTGTCAAACTGTTGATCGCCTCGTTAAATTAACGATATCATTTTCGCACCTCTGCAAGGATGTTTTGATTGCATTTAAGAGGTATTTATGAAGATACATGTACATCTCCAAATTTCTGAACTGATCGGATACACCAACCTTTCTAAATCGCAAAAAAAGAGAAATTATATATTTTTGCCGAGTAATCGAATATCAATTTTGTTAACCGATATTCGGACGTTCGATCGAGTACTCGGTTAACCGGTTACTCGTTGCCATCCCTACTAACAACTAAAATAAAACTTTTACCAACTAAGCTATTCTCATTAAATCTTTTCTAGGTTTATTGATTTTAATATGGCTTCTCAATAAAACTGTTCTAATTTAGACTTTAATACATTTTATCACTGACAAGGAATACATTGAAACTACAAGGTGTGATTGCAGCAATGTTTGGATATATACAGGATATTCTTACTTATTTTTAGCTTCGTTCAGTACATTAGGGTCATCTGAAGCCAGATATACTCTCCGCTGTACACTGGGGTGTCTCCTCTCATATATACCAAACCATTCATCTACATATTTCATATATTCTTCTACACTGTGAAACTGGGCCTCCATACCCACCTTGTCTGTTCTACGAATGTGAACTCTGAAAAATATAAAAGATTGTTACTTACTTTACATAAAATCTTTTAAACTGAAAAAACACTGTCATGTTATCACCAAATAAAACACACTAGAAACAACAAGAACTGTCACTGTAAGATGACAAGGCCCCCGAAGTGGTGTTTTGGCTTTGGGCTGAGGACCGGTCATTCAAAGGTCAAGGTCAAATAAATATAGGTCAGTGGGAAGGTCTTGACCAAAGGGATGTTGCATCCAAGTATTAAGTAAGTCCACTTATTAATAAGGATGTTATGGCCAATGTTAAAAGTTTTCGGACGGACTGATGGATGGACGGACGGAATGATGGACGGACAGTTCATAAACTATATGCCTCCCTTCGGAGGCATAAAAACTGTGAAAAGTGCAATCATTAATTTTTGGATTCACATAACCTATAAAAATATTTTACTTTAAAAAGTGAAGGAAAATTCATTGTTAATAGATTAGAGGTTAAAAAAAATCCATTGCATTAAGGGTATGTAATTTTTCTTTTTAAAATAATGTGTGAATCTCAAAGAAATAAATACAATCTCACTTACAATGTAAAAAGCATACAGAGATTAATAAAATTACCAGCCAATTTAAGTATGTCATCTACTGCAGATCAGCTCAAATATAATTGAAAAAAAAAATCTTTTAAGTTAAAGGGTTGTGAACATGACATTACTTACCCAACAATAGGATTTTGAAAGCCTAATTTTTTCTTGCTTTCCTCCAGATCAGTCTTGAGCATGTCATTTGGGCGTGTCAGGTATGTCACAAACTGACCCAACCAC
This sequence comes from Cyclina sinensis, assembly GCA_012932295.1. NCBI lineage: Eukaryota > Metazoa > Mollusca > Bivalvia > Venerida > Veneridae > Cyclina > Cyclina sinensis. Next base: position 4,537,354 of record JAAONU010000011.1, read on the forward strand.
CAGGCTGATGGGTCTCCATGTACACGTAATAACCTATCAGCCAGGTCCTCTGGGATGGCCAGGGGGAGATAAGCAGGCCGTGGGGACAAACTGTCTACAATTGGCAATTCTACTACTGGTGCTGAATCTATAAGACTTGGGGCTGAAATATTATCACTTACATGAAATATAAGTCAACAAATCGCATAAAGTTGAATCATCAAAAACATAGAGATTCACAAAATCACTAAATTTTTGTTTTAATTTTCAGACCTACATTAAAATTCAAAGCTATGACATCTCTTTAAAAATGGTAGAAAGAAAAAACAAATCTGCTTTTTTTACAACTTGCAAATTCTCTCATCCTTTCTTTTTTAAGGAAATATATTTTGTCCTTTACAAACCAGCCTTCAACGTCCATTATATTTTTACACTTATCTAACACAGTCAGTTATTACCTATCTATTCAGTATGAAGATTTCAAAGAGTATAAACTTACGTCCCCATCTCACAGCTTGCTGACCCATTGTTGATGTACATGTGTGGCTAAGTGGTTGGAATACTGTCTCCCAGCCTTTTGTGGCATACCTCCATCCCTCTGACTGCAGGATCAGGGTCCTCTTTGTGGCATATGACATCAGGAGGCAGTATGTCACATGATGCAGCTGACATCCATACCCACAACCTTTACCAAGGTTACACAACATCTTCTTGGCAGTCTGACAATTTTCTGGATTCTATTGCAATACATATATACATTATACTTAAAGTCTTTTCATTTCAAGTTCCTTTCTGCATTTACCTTTTAACCTTTGCAATGCTTTGTTAAGTTTCAACATTCAGTCATGAATCAACAAAGCTATGATTTTGAAAGGTTTAGTGATGAAGTTTACAAAATTACTATTGGAAGTTAAAATAATGACCTATAGAGTGCCATATGCTAAATGTTGATGTTACATGAAACTTGACAGGAGACTGACAAGAACCAGTCATAAAAGCTCACCATGAACATATTGTGCTCAGTCAGGTTTCTTTAAGACTGTAGAAGTGTTACCTGTAAATAAGCAAGTCTTCTTTGTACAAGATCTCCCAGTTTTTGTGATTCTTTCTGCCTCCAATCTCCTACACCATCAACTGTATTTCCTAACTCATACAGGTCATTCTGCAACTTTCTGAAAATGAAACATAACAAAGTCAGTCTGCAGACTGCCACTTTGTACAGAAAAAAACATTTTATTCCTGCAAAACACAGTAACTTACATATTCATTTTGTCTGTAAAGTCATCAGACATAAAAAAACTGCTAACAGAAAGCCTCAGCACCAGTCATTTAGACTTATTACAGTTCTACCACCTTTTCTACTCTGCACAACATCATCATTCAGTAAGTTCTTTATATGTTCTTCCCACTGTAGAATGGAACTTTTTCAGTTTTACAGTTTGTTTTACTTTTGTTTTGTTTTGTTTGCCATAGTTTTTTCAATCCTTTGAGGAATTAAACAAAAAACCAACAAGGTCAAGTTTCAAGATGATGGGGTGAAAAATATGAACTCTAGCCTTTTCACAGTTTTCCCTTTATGCGTGAGTTGCAGTTCTTGTGTGGAGCACTCCTCCTTTGTAATGAGATTTATCCATATAAACTGTTTTATCCTAGTCTTTACCATACAGGAGAACAGACTAATGACGACTACATGCTCACATTCTGGAGAGAACAAAAATGTAAACTGAGTACTTAGAAAGTCCAAGGCAAAGACATGCAAAATTTGTTCTTGTTACACAAGACCAATGTGTTTATCTGGTTAATGTACCTACTTCTGATAATCTACACCATCCCCTAGGATCTCATTTATTTGTTTGACAATGTCACTTTCTGTAGTTCTCTGTTTCAGCTTGTTTAATTCACTGCGGATGTACAACCAGAACTCCCTGGACACACGTTCCACCTCACGTCTTGCCATCTCATGCTCAAGGCTTGGTACACTTATATTAACTACAAAGAAAATAACAGTCAACTTGTACTTAGTGAAGAAAATGATGCATTTCAGAAAGATCTACCGTGTGATCTCAGGTTTAACTTTTCTTTCAAAAACTCAGGTCATAATAAGACACACCCGACAGATGAATGAAGTGTGATCTCCTGATTTACATTCTAATAAAATTTTATGAAGACTTGAGAAAAGCCTTGCCTCTCTAAACTCATTTTTTTCTTTAGTAATAATTAAATCTCAACTAGTGGATGAAAACTTGACTCAGGATAATTTTATCTATTGTCCAAATGTTTGTATTTCGTTTATTTGGACAATATTTCTAATAAAGAATTTTATCTCAAATTTAGCCTAGCTTTTAGACAGGAAAACACTTCTACCAAGTTTCACTTGCCTTTAGCCAACATCTTAGCTTCTAGAACACTTAAAAGCCTAACACTTATGAAAAAATGACAGCCGATGAACAAATCACTTATCAAAACTTCTCAAACTTAAGTACACAAGGCATTTTTGTAAAAGCAAATGTCATCTTATAAAATGAAATAATCTAAAGTAAAATAACCCAAAGTTTTATTTCTGATATTACTCCATATGGTTAATCTTGGATAATCAGTTACCATGGCAACCTTTGTCTCTACTCAAATGCTATTATGAATAATAACATGCTTCCATGGATTGTGACTTGTCACATGCAATAAGGTGGAAAAAGATAGATGATACATAAGAAAATCAATGTGAAAGATCTTAGCACCACTGGAACACTGCCTTTGTTAAAGGTAGTCACAAAAGCTCAATAACTATTCCCAAGCTGGTCACACTCCAGGGAGACATTGGATTAAATATTACACCAATATTAATCTGTAGTTAGCATTTATGGGATTTACAACTGCCGTATTTTCCTGTGACACATATATAAATCTGTAACACAACTTAGAAGGCTCTTTCCTGTGACATATATAAATCTGTAACACAACTTAGAAGGCTCTTTCCTGTGACATATATAAATCTGTAACACAACTTAGAAGGCTCGTACAAGAAACTAATGAATGGTCTACTTCACTGTAAGAAAATGGGATAAGTAAAGCTCACTGAAGGAACAATCTGGGATAAGTAAAGCCCACTGAAGGAACAATCTGGGAAAAGTAAAGACACTCTAGAGCATGCTGTTGCAAACATCTTTTTCAACTCAAATTATGACTTTTCAATTTTTACGAAAAAGGCAGACAACAGAGCTAGTTTTTCAAATATATTATTATTTATAAGTTATTCTTGTTAATTAGGTTTCTATACAATGGAAAATATTGGTCAGTTATTATAATCTATTACAAATCTCTGCTTTCTTTATACCTGATCTGGTCATTGTCCCACTAGGTTTCCCAAGTCCCTTTTTCTCTAGTCTCTCTAACTCTGCAGTTGCCTTGTCAAGCTTACTCTTCAGGGCAGATAACTCTGCATCTGTATTCTGTCCCTTTCCACCAAACTTCATGTCCCTGATGAAAACATCACATTGTACTTACACTAGTCAGTAGAAATTATATCCTGGACAATGTGAAAGCTTTGAAACATTCTAAATAGTTAAAATACCTTAACATTTTAAACTTAAATCATTTACAGAAGTACCCAAGGAGCAGTTACCAGATGTTTATACCTTTCTACATGATACTTTGTGTGTTAATTATATCACAGGAGTTTGAAATTCTATCAATAAACGGTGCTGGGATTGGTGTGACGTCAGCGAATGGCTACGGCGACAAGTTTAAAAATCAAGAAATGAGCGTAATTTGTTCAATAATTCTTTAAGAATGGCGTGTTAAAGAATATTATCGGTCGTTATAGGTAGCTTAAAGTGTTCTTTATCGAGGAGGCTCGCTAGGTTGTTACATCTCTATGTTCCGTTCGTATAATTCGGTCCGACGTGTATTGGGTCGGGAAAAGGCGTTGCATTCCTGGTGTTTTTTTATTATGTAGAGGATATAATTTTTACAATATCTCTTGTTTATTGGTAGAATTTCAAACTCCTGTGATTATATATAATTATATCTCAGCCTGATTGAGATTTGAAAATTTCCGGAGCCTTGGTCAGGATTACTACTCCAAATGATTTTTTATGGCCTGTTATCAAATGTTGGCTACAACATTATCAACATAATTGTCAAATTTCATATTTTTAAATGATTTGAAAAAAAATCAATCTTTTATAAATCATCTGAAACCCATTTTATTATTTTCTTAATACAGGAAGTTGTTTTGAAGATTTATTTGGTCAGGAAATTGAAGTGGTATAAAATGGTATGAGATATGAAGAAGATCATTTCTCTTTATTAAAGTGACAATTACCAATACAGATTCATTTTACATAAAAAATTTTCCTTATGCACCACTATCATACTGTTATGTATAGACAAATAAATAATTTTTATTCAAAGCAATAAAAGGAATATTTTAGACAGTATTGTACATCCTCAAAAAGAAACAAATTAACAATTTTACCTACTCTAATCAGGCATATAAAAATTTATACATCCTGTATTCTTCAAAGGGGATGTAATCATTGAAGTTGCTCAATCTTGACTTCAAAAATACTCATGCAGAATTTATTTTGAAAAATTTGTTGTCCATATAATTGACTATTCATAAGAAACATTGCAATGGAACATGTTTTTCTGTTGTACTGAACTACTCAGGTCACTTGTAAAAATATATATGATACTAATAATTGTTCAAAGAGGAAGTCTCATATAGCATAATGAAAACCAGTGACCATTTTTACATCATTTTTACATTTCATATTTCTCAGTTATGTGTTTGACTACTTTGTTGATTCTGTCATGTTGTGGCTCATATCAGAACTGGTTTTAATCAACAGAGCACAGACAATCACACAACAGATGTCTGTCTTCAACCTGCCTGTCAGTAGTATCTATAAGTGATAGTACAAACTGATACTGATAGGGTGCTTATAGCTTGAGATATGAACAGCCTTGTTTAAACAAGGGCACATAAACTATTAACTCCTTTTGACAGGCGATCGTCCCTGGAGGTACTGGATATCCAGGATTCAATTCGAGAGCAAAATCTGAGCTCTCCAATCTCCTTTTGTATTATTATTAGTTACAACACTTATGCACTAATTCCCATGATTTGTATCTACATGTATCTGACATACAGAATTACAGATTCTTACTTTTGTTAAGTGTACATGGCAAGAACTCAAGTTGTAAATTACAACATGAATTCTACTGTCACTCATCCTTAGTGTTAAGTATTGTATACAACAGGCTACATACATCATCAGTGAAGGCCAGACACAAAACATTCTTTAAAGGGAAGTGTCTCTTCTCATAGCAACTTACAGAATTTCTGTTCACCATAGAAGAAAAACATTCCTAAAGAGGTTTCTTGTCTGTACTACACTGTAGTTAATTCCAACTCAAAGGAAATAAACCCAAAGGGCTTTTTGTAACCAAAGTGCTGTTCTGATCAGATGATGACTGTTCTTTAATACTTTCATTTTCTATGATAACATTACACACACTAATTAAGTCTTACTATAATCTGATAAAAGTCTCTGAGAAAGTGTGAAACAGAGATAATGCAAATATGACAATATGTACTGACTGATATACTTCAACAGTACCTTACTAATTAAATTTTGAACCCTGAGGTAGCTCTAAGCTAAATACCATCCAAACACTCCTTTACATAGAAAATTTGCAGTCTTTGTGTATTAGTGAAAGTGTGTCTCTTAACTAAAATTGTATGTCAGACATCTGACAATACCACACATTACAAGCTTCTTTATAAGCAGAAAATAATGGACACTGTTTCAATAGATGGTTAGAAAAGCATTCAATCAATGAAGGAAAATCATACAAGAAATTTGACAGCCTTTAACAATATATGTCACTGGAAGGCCATGCAGTTCAAATAGATTCAATAGTATTTCTTATCTATTTAAGCTACTACACTGTATTTTTATCTTTAGTCCCACAGGTTAACAGATAATGAAAGATGTATAATAAAAGAAACAGTTGTTACTTTATTTCAGCGGCTAAGGCATGCAGCTCGATGTTCTGATCTCTTAGTTTTTGCAGCTCCTCCATGGCCCTCTGCAGTTGATGCTCTGTCTGGAAGCTCGACTGGCTGGCATTAGGAAACACGGAGTTGCTCATGTATATAATAACAATAAGCCAGAGCAAAAGCAGCCCTGTCACAAAATGCCAGTTCTTCATGGCCGCTGCGGCTGGCTATCTACTGCAGCACATACCTCAATGACAACCTGAAAAATAATTCAAATACATGATTTATTCTTCAATATAAACATACTCTATCAGCTGACCACTTATCTTTCACTTACAGTATGACACTCCCATTCAAGCTATCAAGCTCAGAGATATTTACCAAACATAACACGTGGTTAATAAAATAGTTAAATGTCTTAATATTGTTGAAATCACTGGGTAAAGACTTCAACTAACTGGTTGAAAAAACTTGTGGTATACTTCAATCAGAAAGAAAAAACTAAGCCCTGAATTTGCTGTTTGACACCTCTGCTGACCATAAATATTATGGCAGAGGAAAACAGTGACTTCTGCAGCTTTGTATACCAATTGTGAGTTGATTCTGACCTATCTGAAGTATATTCTGATCAAATGAAACAGACTTATATTGTAAAGTCTATAAGACATTGTAAAAGTCTATAAGACATCTTTTTTATTTTTACCTGCTGCTTATATTTTTATTTTTGCAGTGTTACATGTAGTATTACCTAACTGTAATTTACTAAGCTGACAATATACTGCATTACCTAACTGTAATTTACTTAGCTGACAATATACTGTATTACCTAACTGTAATTTACTTAGCTGACAATATACTGCATTACTGAACTGTATTTTACTTAGCTGACAATATACTGCATTACTGAACTGTAATTTACTTAGCCGACAATATACTGTATTACCTAACTGTAATTTACTTAGCTGACAATATACTGCATTACTGAACTGCAATTTACTTAGCTATCAATATACTGTATTACCTAACTGTAATTTACTTAGCTGACAATATACTGCATTACTGAACTGTAATTTACTTAGCTGACAATATACTGCATTACTGAACTGTAATTTACTTAGCTGACAATATACTGTATTACCTAACTGTAATTTACTTAGCTGACAATATACTGTATTACCTAACTGTAATTTACTTAGCTGACAATATACTGCATTACTGAACTGCAATTTACTTAGCTATCAATAAACTGTATTACCTAACTGTAATTTACTTAGCTGACAATATACTGCATTACTGAACTGTAATTTACTTAGCTGACAATATACTGTATTACCTAACGGTAATTTACTTAGCTGACAATATACTGCATTACTGAATTGTCAGATACTGAACTGTGTCAACTCAGGAACCAAATCTTCCAAACTTATTCAATGAACATTCTTGTCATTAATACAAAAGAATAAAATACACATTACTTCTGGCTTGACTTAATGAAGCAATTTTCTTGTCAATTTCTGTCTGTCCTGGCAAATGCAATTACAGTGTGGCACTAAGAAGTAACTACAGCCATCTGACACAAGATAATTCAGTTGCCAGCAATTTTTCAGCCTATTTTCAGATGGAAGGCTTATTAAGGCCCTATTTTTCAACACTCTAGTACAAAGCAACACACCTTGTAAAAGAAGTGACCATATACAGCACAAGTAATACATGTATTCAACCTGCGGTAGGTAAAACTGTAAAAATAGTCCCCTTAAATTTATTCAGCATAATTATATAATCAAGCGGCTTTAAATTTTCTTAACTGATCGTGATAATCTGAGCATTACTATGAAGTTCAAAGGAAGACAGAATGTTATACAATATGCAAAAATCACTGGCTTAATAAAGGATATTCAAAGTCAATTGGAACAAGATTTGTTTTTATGGGAAAAACACTCAACTCTTACCTAAATATTGAAGTTTGCCTGAAATCCACTGGACGGTAGAGCAGAAACAGCACATATATTGAAAAATTGAATGTATAAAGGACAACAATATGACTTCAAATAAATGAACTCGAAAAAAATTTAAGTTATGCACAACTATAAGCTATATCGGCCCTAATCACTAAGTTAGCCAAGTCTTTTAACATAACATAACTCTAGGAATTTGATGAATAACCTGCTAAGAAACGTTTCTGTGAAATTATTTTGTAACTGGACCAGCAGACTAAAATTTTTTAAGTTTTCAATATAGTCATAAAGTGAAAACTGGTCCAATCCTCTGTCTGCTATGTTTTTTAAAGACCAACATGGCATGTAGGAATTTGATTATGGTAATTATTTGATAAGAAACATTTCTGTAAAAGTATTTTGAACTTTTTACAAGAAGATTTTTAAAGTTTTCTATAAAGCCAAAGTGAAAACAGGCTCTGCCTTCAGTAGGCTATGTTTTTAAGGGCCCAAAATGGATCAAAGGAATTTGGCCACTTTAGGCAAATATCTGTGAAATTTTTCTGAAATCGGGTGGGCAGTATTTGAGGAGAAGATTCTGAAAGTTTTTTCTTCTGGTTGAAATGGCAAAAAATGGAACCATTTACAGAAATCTAAAAGGGTACCAAATAAGGAAAATACTTTTCAAGTTTGGTTGAAATTGGCCCTATGGTTTAGGAGAAGACGTCATATGCAGTAAAATGCTGACGACAGACATTCATTCAATTAATATCACAACAGCTCACCTTTGAGCAGTTCTTCTTACGGTGAGGTAATAAAAAACTATGGGCAATAACTGCTAAAAATCAGAAAATGCCAATATGCACAACTAGACTCTGCACTGAACATGTAAGGGGAGTAACTGTTGTCTGGACATAGCCATTATGAAATTGAATGGTCAATAACCCTGCTAAATAAATGAAAACAGATAATTTAAATTATATATGCACAACTAGGACTGCCACAAAATGTATGTGTGAGTTCTTGTTGGAATCCACCAGGTGGTGTCAGATGAGTTGTCCAGACAGACAGACAGACAGCACAAAATCAACATGTATGACTCACCTCACCTGCTGAGAAACTGAATCCATCCTTATTATTTCAACATATAAAACATTATACAAGAATATGTACTTAGATAACTAAAATAAATTTTCTTCATCCAAAGAAAACCTCTAAAAAGACCTTACAGAGACCCTCATTATGTGTCAAATTACTATTCAATAAACTTCTCCACTACATACAGAATGCTTGTATAATCACATATTTAGAAACTTTTAAAATCTTTTTTTACTGATCTGTTAATAGTAACTGCTTCCAAAAATGAGGATTGTTCTTGTGAAATGACAGGTATTTTCATCACAGTGTGTGTAGTTACAAAAAAAATCTTGGTACCTACCTAATGACAACAAAATATCTTCCATTATAATGGAACTGGAAAAAATATCTATCAGTATCCTTTCAGTGTACAAACAAAGTGATGATGACTGCTAACTAATAATTGCTCTTCAGATGTATTTGCAATTACACTCCATTACAACAAAGTGATATTGCGTTGTTTTATTTTGGTTTTATTCTTATAATCAATACTTTCATAGAAAAAATATTGCCAGCTGCTTTATACCTATACAAAAAAAGGTGAAATATATTAAAGTATCATTCATTTTTAATGGGGTCAATTAGACTGCCCTAATGTTTTGAACTTGCTTCTGAAAGACTAATAACAGATACATTGTCCACAGCATTTAAACATGCAGAGTTTATGTAAATCCTTTTCACCTTTACCCTGCAACATATGTTTTTACTTCCAGGAACAGTGTAGACCATGCACATCAAGGTGGTCTATATTGTTCCATAAATTATGGTCTACACTGATTGCCCATCAGTTAGTCTACAATAAATTTCCCTTGATTAATAAGTCTATCCAATTTAATTTAGTTGTGCAGAGTTAAATAAAAGGAGAGAAAAAAAAGACAATTATGGTACTGATGGCACATTGAGTCATAGAAGATACAGATTATATAGATTTTCTTGCAAAGCTGTTTACGTATTGTAGTTTAAATGAAGTTTATTTTTACAAAACTGCCTGCATACTAGGAGTTGTCAATTATTATACAGTAAACATGATAAATGACGCAAATCACTTTTGGTTTTAAGCTGTGTACAAGACAATCTGAATGAGGAATGGCTGGTGCAGTTTGATAACAAAAAACTATCCAATATTTGCTTTCTAAGACAATTTATGTGCAATAAAAACATTAATGCACCAGACTTCTACGCCCTAGAGTGAAAAGCTGTTCACTTAAGAACAATCTTTTTATAATGTCAATAATTTGCTTTCTATTCCATTAGTTTATTTGTATTTGAAATACTTAAGGCAGCAAATAAAAGTCAAAGTAATCTGTTTAATGCAAGCTGTGTAGAAAGCTTGTAGTGTTAAGTCAATAATGAGTTTGTTTGTTTGTTCGTTTTATTGGGATTTACAGCCAGTTTCAACAGCTGTGGTCATATCCAAGCCATCAGTCCACCTAACAAGGTTGACAGGGTATCCAATCACTTTACTAACCAATTAGTCTACAAGAGACTGACTATTTCCTCACTTGGTTCACAAGTGATGGTCAAATGACCTAGAGATACACTGTCAGGATTAATTATCACAGAGAAATTAAGCTGGCCCTTACGAGGATCAAACTAAGAACCACTGGATTGACATATACTGAACAATCTTGGTAGAAGACCTCTATCAACAATGGCACAAGTAGATAAAATCAAACACAAAGTTACAGAATTACTGTTAGTTTTAAAACAGAATTTGTATAAGAAATGTTTTTAATTGTTTTAGATATTCATAAATTTAGGCTCAGTTGTCATTTGCTAGAAGTTGCAAATGGTTGATATAGAATATTCTTCGGGAACAAATACTGTGTAAATTATGTAACTTATACTACTGAAGACGAGTTTCATTTTTTGTAAACTTGTAAGGCATGCAATGATGTACGCTTCAAATTTATCCCACAAAAATATGTCAGAAATACAACTGTGATTAAATTTAACATACTGATGTCTTCATAAAATGAAAATGTTATAAAAGCAATTGCCACGTATATATATTTCAGGCATGTAATAAAAGAAAATCATTGTTGAATTCTGTAAGAGAACGATAAAATTTTATGTACAAATACATATTTTGTTTATGTCTTAATGTGCACATAGCAATTTTATGTACAGTGGAACTTCGGAAAACTGAACACCCATGGGACCAACTGGATTTTGGAAGTTTCCTGAATTCAGAAGTCCGAATGATCTGGACAAGTACAGGTGCCAGACACCAGTGGTTCTTTATGATAGTGAATGCAGTCAGTATTGTTTAGTGTAACAGCATATATCTCGGTGATATTTGAAGACCGGGGTGAAATTAATTGGGGTCATAACTCACCTGGCGTGTTCAGAGTGGATGGTGAATAAAGTACCTATGAATTAAAAAAAGAAAAAAACAATCTTCGGGCCAGCAAAATACATATTTTTCTAAAAATATTAAATTATGAAGAAAAATTAGTGGGGTGAGGGTAATGCAGAAGGGTGGGGGGTAAGTGGGGGTCCCCATGCAGAATTGGGGGGGGGGGGTCGGGTACTTACCCATCCCATGTTAGTTAATAGTTTATTTTGTTAGTTTATTACCCAAGGGGCATAATCTGAACAATCTTGGTAGAGGAGTCTGGCTAATGCTCCATGCAAAAAATCCTAGTCCTTGGCTTTGTGGTTTCAGACAAGAAGATTTGTTAATGTTTTCTCTATATATAATTGTCTATTAAAATCAAATGACCTCCTGGTTGGTTCAATTTTCACCCAAGAGACATAATTTGATCAAACTTGGTAGAGGACCTTTAGCTGATGCTCCATATATAATATCGAAGTTCTATGCCTTGTCGTTTCAGACAAGAAGACTTTTTTTTAGGTTTTCCCGATATAAGCCTATGTAAAATCAACTGAACCCCGGGGCAATGCCTATTTTGACCTAAAGGACATATTTGAACAAGCTTTCTAGAGGTTCACCAAAAAATGCTACATACCAGATCTTAAGGCTCAAGGCTTAGTACCTATCAACAAGAAGATATTTAAAGTTTTCCTTCTTGTTGCCATATCAACCAGAGTTCTGCTTGAATTTAATTCTTTGAACAACTTTTGTAGAGCTTCATGCAAGGAACATATCAATGAAGTTTCAACAAAGTTGGCTTAGGAGGAGGAGACGTCGCTTCAGTCAAATTGTTGACGAAGCACGGCACACACCGGAAAATCAATGATCACAAAAGCTCATCCCTAAGCACTTTGTGCTCAGGTGAGCTAAAAGGGCACAATATGTTAGCAATAAATGGTCATTCTTGAAATAAAAGTCATCATAAGAAACATTATTTAACGTAATGGTACCATATTGAAAATTTATTTGGCAAAAATTGTAAAACATAATTTTTACTTTTTAACGTGTGCTAAAATCTTCCAAGTGTGCATACTTTCACCATAGAAAAGGCTTGTTTAATGTTAATTTGGTTGATTGCTTAGACAGTTTCCCTACTAGGGAAGAACAAGCCCTGTGACATTATATTTCAATGAAAACTGAATCTACCAGACTGTATCTAACTTCAACTTTTAATCGATTTCCCATCAAAGGTTACACCACTGAACAAAAAAATGAGATTTGAAAGCAAAGAAAGAAAATGAAACTTTAATAACAATGCTTAGTAGAAAATACTAGACACAGCCATGCTTACAGCCTAAAGAAATGAAGTATACTGTAATGAAGCAACAAAGAACAAACAAGTCTAACCTTGTAAAGAGACCCAATGATTTAATCCAAACACTATGAACAGTAAAAGTCATTGGAAGAATGCAATATATGGTTTATCATCAATTTCATATGTTGTTGGAGAAATGTTCTGTCTATGTTTCTCTCCCAAGTGCGCATATCTGATAACAACAGACAGTGACAGACTGAAATAAAGCAACTCTCTCAAAGATTTTCACATAAACTGGTATGCAATTCCTCATAGTGGACATTAATGATAATAAACCACTGACATCTGCATATATGGGAACTAATTCTTTGGAACAGCAGTCAAGGTGTTTTTTTTTCCAACTGGATTATCTCAGCAAGCAAGAAGCTGAATTCAACCATGGGATGGATTTTTCCTGAAAATACTGATTCTTTCCTTTAACGCAGATGGACCTGTCCCTCAATTAACAAGTCAACTCAGAATCTGTTATTTATTATCTTTCTGTGATCTCAATGTTTAATGGTTGGATTAAAGTCCAGAAAAAAACATGACCTTGGATCATTCCAAAAGACCTTGAAATATTGATTTTTCACATCAAGATGTGCACAACAACCAAGTTTCAATTTATGTTCAACTTCTACTTAAACAGCTAGGTTGAGAATTGAAAACAAATGGAATCAGAATGACATTTCAGCATTATAAAAGCTATACATTGGACTGGAAATGGCCTTCTTTTAATGTATTTATGTCTGCACTGAAGTTTCTACATGAATCTATTTCATGTCTTATTTTCTTATATTCTATATAAGAGGTAGTTGCTTTAAAAGAGAGACTCTTGTTTCACCAGTGATAATCCTATAAACTTTCCCAAATGCAAATTGGAAATGTGTCTGTTCAATTCAAAAGTCAGTTAATTATTACCAAAGCTATTATCACCAATGGAAAGACAAGAGGACCAGATGGTCCTGGGTTACTGACCAGAAAAGAAACTACTAAACAAGTGGTGAACCGGGTTGTCAGCGGGGAAGGCACCTAAGGATGTTTCAAATGGCAGGCAGTTGAAATACCACATTAAGTATCAAAAAATATTTTCAATAGTGCAAGGTAAACCAAAGTCAAATTTGAGGTCTGTATGCGAACTTATACAAATAGTTAACATTTTAACGGCATATCTTCAAAAACAAGGAAGTAAGACAGTAGGTCAAGGTCAGGCAAGGTCAAAGTTGAAGCTTCCATGCAAATTTATACAAGTAGTTAAAATTTCATTGATTTAGCTTCAATCAAGGCAGTCTGAAGGCCAGCTGTATCCCCTGCCACAGTAGAACATTGAAGAGAGAACGTTAGACCTCCAAATATGACACAGGATAATGATTTCTATGGAAAATGGGCACCTACATTTGTAGCAGTTAAAAAGTTATTGAGCGGACACGAAATGTGGAATTATTTTATAAATGACATTTAAGTGTGACACGGGGTAGTGACATGGTTGTTGTGCTCTGCTCATCATCTTTTAATGGTGATCATTTTTGCCAGGTTATTTGAAAAACTTTCAAGCAGTTTATTAGTAACCGAGTGGACACGAAATGTGGACATCTTTATATATCATATGACCTTTAAGTGTGACCTTAACTTTGGGGGTAGCAACCTGGTTGTTGTGCTCTGCACATCGTCTCAAACTGGTGATGATTTGTGCCAAGTTATTTTAAAAACTTTCCATGAATTTAAATTTCATGGAGTGGACACAAAGTTAGATGGACAGACTGACAGACAGAATGACAGGGCCATTCCTATAATCCCCTCCCTGCTATGTGACAGGGGATTAAAAAACAAGTAAGTAGGCCAGTAGGTGGGTGGGGGTGGGGGCTGGGTACCCTGGTGACAGCCAAGATCTTCCAAAGTCCATCTAACTAACTAGGCAATGCTAAACCATATGTTTTTAAGCTCAAGCCCTTTCACTTTCTTTAAAACATTTTCCTATATAACTCAATGTAAAACCAAGTGACAACTGGGGCTGGGCCAATTATGATCCAGGGGTCATGATTTGTATAAACTTGGTAGATGTCCACCAGACAATGGAACATATAAAATATCTAAATCCTAGGCCTAAATGTTTCTGACGAGAAGATTTTTAAAGTTTTTCCTGTACAAATCTATATAAAATCAAGTGATCCCTGGGCTCAGGCCAATTCTCACCCACAGCCATGATTTATACAGCTTTGGTAGCGGTCCACTAGATGTTTAGACTCATTTATTTTACATCGATTGCAATACAAGTTTTTACAACTGAGATGCTATCAACCAAATATGTAAGCTCTAGGACTTGTGGTTCAGAAAAGAGTTGTTAAAACTTTTTTCCTATATAACTCAATGTAAAATCAAGTGACCCCTGGGGTGGGGCAAATTTTAATCTAGGGCCCATGATTTGTACAAACTTGGTAGAGGTCCACTAGACAGTGGTACAAGCAAAATATCTAAACCCTAGGCCTAATGGTTTCTGACAAGATTTTTTAAGTCAATGTAAAATCAAGAGACCCTTTTGGTTATGAGCTAATAAGTACAGACTTCTGGTTCTGTGTTGCAGTACAGTGTAGGTTAACTGGTTTTCCAATATTTCAGTGAATCAACTTTGGTTCAAGTCCAGCTAACTTCACATTTTTTTCTTCCATTTTCAAGCTATAAAGAAGCATAAAACAATGTTTCTGAAAAGGTATTTTGACTTATCTTTAATTTACAGCAAATAGTTTAAAGCTAAATCTATGGGTCAGTAGCTTTAAATGGCAAAGATTGAAGATTAATATGCTTTTAAATTTAAAAGTACTTCAAAGAAACTACAGACACAGTTAATTTTTCTTGAGTTTATACTAAAGGACAAACTTACAGATCTCAATGTTTAATGGAGTGTAAAATCAAAATGTAAAATACATAATTATATGTTTAAGACTGTTCCTTTTCACACTCCTAACAAACATGCAGCAAATAAGGTAAATTCTCGTTTAAGGATAAAACCTGTATGTTTAATATTATTAGAGACAATTATGCCAATTCAGAACATCAATAATTAATTATGAATCAATGTATATTTTAATGCAACCTTATTTGACAAGCACATTAAATAAAGTTCAACTGTTACAGTCAGAAAGATTAAAGCAAATAAAAAAAATCTAACAGGAGGGAAAGTTACCTGAAACCGTCTTATGATTAAAGAAAACATTGCTCAACATTTCATGACTAACATCATGTTAAGCCCGTCCACCAATTTGTATGACATCGTTGATCAGCAATGCAAATCACACTTCAAAACAATCAATATTCTTTGTCAAAATCAGAGAGAGAATTCATCTTTCCTATTCAAAACAATACCAGGAAAATACATTACTTTCACAAATTCTGAGCACATTCGTGATGATCAGAATGCTAGAATTGTCCATTTTTTCTAGGGCAAATCCATTTCAAAGAAGAAACAGGCCAATTTCCATAACCATAGAACTAGATCCAGAAATAAATCAGAGGATAAAAGATTGATTTTTGGCTGACAGTGCTTGTCAACTAGTGGTTCCTATCTACTTTAGATCATAAAAACTAGCCGTATACTGTGACAGAAACATGACATGGTAGTCACAGATATTGTAATTTTATCACAGTGTGAGGAATACATTATCTACAAGCTCTCTATGAGAAGAACCTTTGTATGCAAAAATCATGATTTTGTGGAATGCTCGCTGTTTATTCTAAAAGACAATACAACAGTTTTAATCCCTTAATAGCTCTCAGATATTAATATATGATAGATCTAAGTAATAGATACAATGAGTTTTTCCTTTAAAAGTGTCTTCTAAAAGACATTAAGGAGGCAGTTCACGAGGACAAACAACTTGTTATAAACAAGTCAAAGTAGAAGATGGACAATCTTCCACAAGGCCCACTGGCAGCAATGTTTTTTGAAAAACCACAGAAAGAATTTAGGACAGAATTTTGATAGGCTGTTTATGTACTTACACTGTAAAAATAATTTGAAAATTTTCAAAGTATCAAATACAGTCATAATTAAGGATTAACGGTACTCCATGGGACGGTATATCGCGGTTCTTGATGCTCGGTTTGGTTCTAGGTGCACCACTAGCAAGTCACAGTACAGGTATCGTCCGGCATGGTTTTTATACTGATCAGTCGTAAGGAAGGTAACCTGGTTAAAACTGGCATTGTATTGATTTGCAAAAACCCCTTGCATCTTTCGGCTTTAAAATCTTGAGCCATTTCAGCTTCAGAGTTAACAGATAGGTTGGTAGGCAAGAGTTCACCTTTCCGTTGCTGCCTTGTAGATATTTCATACTGAAAACATCGAACTTGACAACAAACAATACAGACATGGGAACCCTCAACAGCATCGGGGCAAGTGAGACTTCGGGAATTATGCTTCCCTTTAGGTCTGCTCATGCTTTTGCAAAGTAAATTTGCATGTTTATGGCTCTGGACCTACTTCCTCAAGGCATAGCAGAAAATACATGAACACAAGCATTTTATTTTACACTGTTACTGAGAGGAATTTAGCAAGTGCTTTGCTAAGCCCATTAGCATTTAAAGTCATCTTTTTAGTATGGTATAGTGTCGGTTTTGGATGAAAACTGTATTGCGATATGTATTGTACTGCTACCCCTGTATCGTGATATGTATCATATCATGATGTTGGCATATCATTACATCCCTTAGTCATAATATAGAAGAACACTCACTAGTCAATGTTTTTTTTAGAAGAAAAAAAAACTGTGAAGAAATTCCGTAAACATCACCCAAAGGATTATCTGCAAAAGTACTCTTAAAAACATTTCTGTGAAATCTTGCCACTGGCTTCTTAGACAATGACTTAAATTAACATTTCCATTAATATACTATAACTATGTAAGAGGAACTTGCTCTATCTCTCTGGATCGTCCTTAGCAGCTATGTTTTAAGGTATCTGTGTTGTCTAAAGGAATAATGCAAAGGATCACAACTGAGATATTTTCACATACACACACAAAAGAACTTTATAACAAGGATAGCTCTTTCTGACAAAGAGTATTCAAAAGGTTTTAAAGTAGTTGCCTGGAGGGTAGTCACTATCGCTCACCATATACAGATGGTCATATGATGAAACCTGTTTAAACATGACATGCCCGCTCGTCTTTATTCAACCTATAAGCTTCAGATCAAGGAGAAAGGTGTATAGTATACATAGCAGGATACAGTGTTGACAAACAAATTTTGATATTTTTATTTGAGCTTTGACCTCCTGTGACCTTGACCTTCATTTTGCGCAAGACAACTCAACTCACCATGGAGAACATTTGTTATAAGTTATATTAAAATCCATCCATGTATATAGACGTTACACTCACAAATGAATGTTTTAATTTTTTATTCGACCTTTGACCCCTGAAGTAAGACCTTGACCTTTACCACAGACAGCTGAATTTTTCGCATGACACCCCGCCTCACTATGGAGAACAGTTGTCCCAAGTTATATTAAAATCCCGCCACGCATGTAGAAGTTACCCTCCAGACACAAGTTTTGAGCTGACCCTCCAAGTGTGACCTTGACCTTTGAGTGACCGACCTGGGTTTTGCGTGTGACATACCACCCCATCATGGTGAACACTCGTATCAAACTATTTTGTAATCCTTCAAAGAATAAGCAAGATATAGACCAGACAAATCTAGAGGGACGCACGGACTGACAGACACACATACACCAAACCGCCAAAAGTAATAAGGAGCGACTAAGTCAACTTCACCACAAGCAGGCTCAACAATTTCAAAATCCTATGACCACTAAGCTTAATACTTCAAAGCATAAGCAAGATACAGTGCCAACAAACAAATTTTAACATTTTTATTTGACCTTTGACCTCTTGTGACCTTGACCTTCATTTTGGGCAAGACAACTCAACTCAACATGGAGAACATTAATTTTGTGCTAAGTTATATTAGAATCCATCCATGTATATAGACGTTACACTGGCAAATGAATGTTTTATTTTGTTTTTTGACTTTGACCCTTTAGTGTGACCTTGACCTTTGCCACAGACACCTGAATTTTTCGAGCGACACTCAGCCTCACTATGGAGAATATTTGTCCCGAGTTATATTTCAATCCCTCCATGCATGTAGAAGTTACGCTCTGGACACTAGTTTTGCGCTGACCCCCAAGTGTGACCTTGACCTTTGAGCGGTGGACCTGGGTTTTGTGTGCGACACACCACCCATCATGGTGAACATTTGTACCAAAAATATTTTGTAATCCTTCAAAGAATGAGCAAGATACAGACATGACAAATCCGGACTGAAGCACATACGCCAAAAGTGGAGACTTAGTCGAGCTCACGGCAAGCAGGCTCGACAATAAAAATTAAGGCCAAATTGTGCATTTTGCACAGTATGAAAAACACACTGCTTCTTTAAACAGCTCAGACACAGCAAAGCACAGCTAATGTTGATCAATGGGACAATTTTCATTTCATTTATGTACTCAGCTATGACTATCTGCTTTGTCATGAATTTGATATATTATTTATCACTATATTAATCGCTGAAATGCAAATTTTCCTCATTTTCATTTTGAAATACAAATGTACATCATTACAAATAAAACTTCTGACATTCTTTCTAACGTCCCTAACAGCAATGAACATCATAATTATATTAAAATGTGAAGCTTTAAACAACAATTTTGCACAGATAGATATATGAACATTGGCAAACTATATTCATGTGAAACATAGAGGTATCATAACATTCATGTGAAACACAGAGGTATCATAACAGGGCTCACCATTGTCATTTGTTAGAACAAATAAACAGACAGTTTATAACATATTGCCTCTATCTGGTGAATACTTGCCTAAAATACTTAAATTTTTTTTGATGTACCACAGAGTTATAGAGTGGACAAAAATAATCTAAGACCTTGACCTTGTTTGCAAAATATCATTTCAATGTGTGACAAGTTACATAAAAAATCTGTAAAAAAATGGCAGAGTTACAGAGCTGATAAGAATCGTACATACGTACAGCTCCCGCGATATGTACATTTTTCTCTTAAACTCCGCGGACCTTGGGAGGAAAATCGTGGAGAATCTCTGAGAAACGCCCTAAATCGCGGAGGCGTCACGGAGACGAATTTTGTCTGGTTAGTGACAGTATTTGCTGTGAAATTGCAGATTATCAATCCTCCGCGGATCTCCGCGATTTGTTTATGCATTCAGTTGACTGAAGTGTATATATGACAAGTGAAATTTTATATTTACTTACTCTTTTCATCTTCATGTTTTAGGATGCCTAATAGTAATATTTCGTTTCGTTACATGTTTTGACACATTAACTTATTGACAGACACAAGACCATGTGTTGGTCTCATGGCCTATGATCTGTACACGCATGATACATTGTGTCTCAACCGCTAATTGGTTCCTAAATATAACTTTTGACCTTTAACATGAGCGACAGTTATTTTCCGAAAATGATATTCACCTCACTTTAAAAGCTTCAGACACCATATGCTCTTTAAAGCGGGAATTACAGTCATGTAGCATGCTTTTCTCGTGATTACATTTTCTTATTAAGATAATTAATATCTTTAACAGATATGTGGATATTTTTAAATTTTAGCAATGATGGCTTTGTTGACTGAACAGAAAGTTTAGTTTCGTTAGAATCGAACAATAATACCGAATGCGTGAAACGAGGGTAGAAAAGAAAGACAGCCGATAATGAATAGATTTTTACACATACCTGACATCATGTCAACTTTAATTGCTGCAATTTATTTATTTTTAAATCCTTAGCCGCGCAAATAAATTACTAATGATAATCTAACTGCGAAAATAAATATATCTAATTTAAAAAGTGAAAATACAAACAAATGCGCTCTTATTCTGATGCATTTGTGTACGAACGTTCCTATACTGCTATTTAAAACTTATGACCCCTCGGGCAGGGCCAATAGTGATTTATGTGATTTTTTAAACGCTTGTTATTATTTAGTAAATCGATAAATATTATTTTTTGCTAAGCGCCGAGACGATACAGATGCAGTTTAACACGTGTTGTTCGGAAATCGGTCAACTCATTTTCTGAAAATAAGATCAGCTGTTTCTGACGCAACTGCTTTGAATTGTCATTCTTTTTGTAAACAAATAGGAACGTTTGTACACAAATGTATATTTCAACAGAAAAAATCGACCCAAACTACCTGCAGTGTTGTCGCTAAATTTTCTGTGCATATTGAGTTAAAATTAGTGGTTTTGGTTTAACAATTATAAAAAAAGGTGTCTATAAATTGGGTCAAACTGTCAAGGCCAAATTTATGCTAAAGAGTCAACTCGGCCCTATACCAACTCGGAACGGGTCAACTCAGCCCACTTTTAAAAAACATATTAAATGTATTTACTTTTTCTTGTACATTGTACTTCTGCAGAATTTAAGTATATTTAGAGGAAATTCATTACGTTTATTCTTGCAGATTCGTTAAAAATTTATATAGTACAAATGTGTTTCCTTTGATGCTTTTTGTTTATAAAGTAATCTTCAAAAAAAGAAAAGAAAAAAAACGTGTTAACTTATTATCACAAGCTTCTAATTAGTTGCAGGTGGTCATATATTAAATTTGAATGATTGCGTCAATCATAATTATCACCAATCTCCCATGCAGCGATCTCCCCTTAAAGATTTTTTAGATAGTTGCTGAGCATAGCGTAACCGTTGCGCGGAGTTTGAATTATCACCTGATTAATCAGTACCCTTAACATACACATTGTAATTGATTGGTAATAAAATTTAAATGTTTGTTCTTTCTGTTATATACAAAAAACAACATGTACTGCATTTATTCACAGACACTTGTTTAGAAGCGAATATAAGGGATTTATGAATGGCCATTCTCCAGTATATAGTATTACAGTACACGCAGCGCGGACTTTGACAACGAACACCCGTCCCCGCGATTTTACTGTCTGCGTTGAAGACCAAAATGACCACCGCGTCGAGTGTTCATTTGTATAAAACGCGGGGATCAGCGCGGCCGTCCTCGGTGTTCAGTACCACGCCATGTCGCGGCG
Source organism: Cyclina sinensis (assembly GCA_012932295.1). Lineage (NCBI taxonomy): Eukaryota > Metazoa > Mollusca > Bivalvia > Venerida > Veneridae > Cyclina > Cyclina sinensis. Next base: position 4,559,171 of record JAAONU010000011.1, read on the forward strand.
TTGGGGCGCGGGGGTTTGCAGTGCCCGAAAAAACGAAGTCGCAACACAATTTTACTTTCCCCTATTTTTTTTTTCAGACGAGTTACAAAAACACGTGATTATTACCAGTTGAAGTTGTTTCTTTTTCTTTTTAATTCCCCATCCGGTTAAACTTTTATTTGTTGACGTTCGATGTTTGGTTGTTTGATTGAGGGTAACACAGCCGATTATGAATAGATTTACACACCTACAGTACGCGCCAGGAGGAACTCTCGTTTTCCTCGAGGTCGTCGCGGACTACCCATTCCTTTAAACGCGACCAAATCCGCCGCATTTCGAGGATCACCGCCGCGGACATGGTCACCAAATATCGCGGCGGACGTCCGCTAAATGGTTCCGCGAACTTTTTCACAGGTAAGAGTTGACGTATCGAGGCTCACAAAGTTCCTCATTACACGCATTTCGGCAAATTTTACGCTTTAAAATACCATTTTAATGTATTAAACTCTTGTTAACGGAAGGAATGACAATTCAAAACCGAAAGTAATTGTTGCTTCTCGGAACAGCTGACCCTATTTTCAGAAAATAAATTGACTGGTTTCCGAATTACACGTGGTAAAACTGCTTTCCTATATTGAAAGAAAACATACAACATGTAAACCATACTGCGACATCTGTATCGTCTATGCGCTTGACAAAATTATTGATCGATTTTGCTATACAATAACGAGCGTTTTCAACGACGTAAGCACAGCAAATTTATTAGAAATTTGGTTTTAATTTTACCAAATGTCACAGAATTGGCAGACGTAAAATGCACAGTTTCAATACGGTCATTTCACTAAATGTTCTGCTTATCCAGGTGAGTTATGACCCTAATTATTTTCGCGCTGGTCGTCAAATATCGCCGAGATATTTCGCGATGTCGAGACATCGAGGAATTCCGTTTTTTTCCTCGATGTCGCGGCGGATATTTTTTTCCGCGTCCGCAAAATAAAGCGGAAAATGTGAGTTCCTCCTGGCGCGTACTGTACATGCCATCTTGTTAACTTTAATTGCTGCAATTAATATATTTTCAAGTCTTCAATCGGTGCCGCGCTTGCGTTAATCCACTCGTAAATAAATTACACGCAAATAAATTACTAACGATCATCAAACTGCGAAAAGTTAATAGATCTAAGTTAAACTGTCAAAATTCGAACAAATCCACTCTAATTATGATGCATTTATGTACGCTCCTTTTTGTTTACGCAAAGAATGACCATTCAAAGCAGTTGCTTCCGGAAACAGCTGATCATATTTTTAGAAAATGAATTCTCTGTGTTTTTAGGTCAACACGTGTTTAACTTCTTTCGACATCTGTATCGTCTATGCGCTTGGCAAAAATTATTGATCGATTTGCTATATAGTAACAAGCGTTTTTCAAAAATTCCAAAACGGAAGTACACAATAAACCTACATCGCATATGTACTTGAAATTCGGTTTTAATTTGACCAACTGAAGTTAGCCTCAAAATACATGTAAGTAAAATAAGAATGAGTAAAAAGAAAACCACGTACGTGTACTGTACGCTGAGTATGTTTAAATGCAGTAATCTCCAAGTCAGAACATCGCCAGGATGCGCGGCGTTCGGTCACCGCAACATGCGGGGATCATATCCCTTGGCGGTTGTCGCGGTGGTCATTTTAGCGGACACCCGAAATTTCGGGTGTTCAGTCCACTGCGACTGGCCTGCCGGAGACGATACCGGCCCCCGCGACAATATTAACAATGTCAAAGTCCGCGCTGCGTGTACTGTATATTACAAGATAACTTCAAAATGTAAACAAACAAAACCGAAGCACATTTATCAAGCCGCTGCAGAAACACAAATGCACTTTCAGAATAATTCTAGCATCATTTCATACCTGTAATATATGCCCTTTCCAATAATATATGTCACTACCAATAACTCCACTTTGTTACGGAGAAAATCACATTTGTTTCCATCAAAAGTCAGTTTTCACGACCTGTCATCCTGCGAAGCTGCTGTAAGCGAATGGTTCCCAGTGTTGTAAACGGAACCGTTGCAAAATCTTTGAGCCGGGTTTAAAAAACACGTGCCAAAAACATTTGAATATAAAGAATCTAGCGTACGTGGTAATTTGCGCCCGGCTCAAAAGCAACGTATCGATACCGTATAAGATACTGGGAACCATACACTTACAGCAGCTTCGCAAGATGACGGGTAAAAAAAATCAGACTTTTGATGGAAACAAATGTGATTTTCTCCGTAACAAAGTGGAGTTATTGGTAGTGACATATATCATTGGAAAGGTCATATATTACAGGTATGAAATAATGCTAGAATTATTCTGAAAGTGCATTTGTGTTTCTGCAGCGACTTGATAAATGTGCTTCGGTTTTGTTTGTTTACATTTCGAAGTTGGTTATCTTGTAATGTAATACTATATACTGGAGAATGGCCATTCATAAATCCCTTATATTCGCTTCTAAACAAGTGTCTGTGCATTTATTAACATGCAATGTATTTTGCAATGTCACAAGGATGGCTTGTAATAAGTTTTTATAACCCAAGTCATTGAAAACTCTTTCATTACCTAAAATGTAATAATAATTTAAGAATACATCTTTCCACGTTTGTGAATAAGTCCATATATTAATTATGTGGTTCCAACAATAAAACAAACTAATATATTAATAAATTGAAAAGTGGGCCGAGTTGACCCGTGCTGAGTTGGAATGGGGCCGAGTATGTTTTAGGGCCGAGCTGACCCTGATTCCAAATTTATTAGGCTACTAGATGATCTAGTCCAACTAATTGTACCCAAGGCGAGATATTGTGTAATTTTTTGTATGGGTCAATATCTCTTCTCCGTTTTAACAAGATTCTGAACCATAACAAAAATATCTCAGAATTTGCTCAAGACGTCACTTGAATTATTTTGACTACTAGATGATCTATGTCATTCTCTGTAAAAAAACCCCACAGAATCTGGCAAAAAAGGCTGAACCCTAGTTGTAAAAGCTTAAATTTAACGTGTCCTGTAGAGACACCTTATTCTAGTTTGTGAAAAACAGTAAAGACAAATTAAATTTCTAATCTGGTACAGTCTGCAACTCCAAGCCAAATGGACAAAGCCAAAGATCGCGGATTTGTGTGACAGAACTATATTTGTTGAAAGAAAAGTATGATTGCATGTTAAGTGTTACTTTTGTATTGATAAAAAGAGCTTATAAGTCAATATTTAGTTATATAAACAATATATTTACCGCAATATTAATGTTTATACTGCCAAACAACCCTGCAGAGACGTGTGTGCTGACACCGGTGGGCTTACTACAGTTTTCTTAAACGGTAGATTAACCGAATCAAAATATTTAGATAATTCGTGCTCATACAGATCCGAAACAGACCTTGTTTTTCCTGGAGTGACGTCCCTTCGAAATCTTTTCCACGGTTTATCAAACGGTTCTGATGGAACTAATCACTTCACTGAAACGCGAGTAAAGTCACTTGCTTTCATTTCGTATCTAGAACACCACATGTAACCCATTCACCGAGTCACAGCTTTTTTTACATTCAGCCATCACGGACTATTACAAGTAGGCTATATTCTTTCTTTCCTGGGACTATATACCACTGGAACCTCCTGTCCTTAGAGCAGTTCAATGCAGCCATTTCTAGTGTTTAACATGTCCCGCCCTAGTTGTTCTGTCCCCTTATCTTATCAAAATTTAGGCTTAATTTTGATATTCTTTTGAATACTTTTTATCCCCACTCTACTTATTTCTTACGATGTTGACGTCTACGTCACCGCGATGGGTTTCACCACAGGTGCTCGGCGCGTTGATTGGTCTTCTCTTCCAAAAAAAAGTTTATATGGTACATATATAATAGAGTATAGAGTACATATAGAGTATAGAATATAGAGTACTCTATTATATATGTACCATATAAACTTTTTTTTGGAAGAGAAGAAAATTGTATGACAGTCATATAATAAATAGTTAAACCTATTTTAGATGAAAAAACTTCAGTTTACAGACTAATCAACGCGCCGAGCACCTGTAGGTTTCACATAAACGGCAGGCAGATAGATAGATAACTTGAACTTTTTTCTTCCTTAAAATGATTTATGATTTACTGAGAATTTGAAAGGAAACAGCCGGATTGAATAATGGAAAATTTTCCCTTTCCACAAAAGAAAAAAAAGGGTAAAAAACAACAACAGAAAGTCTTTTTCAAGAGTGTTTCAAAACAGTTTCTAACCTTTTAACTTTTGAAATTTTATGCTCCAGTTGAACAATATAGGAAATGGCACTCAAGGTATAAGCAAAAATATATTTCAATTATAAAATTGTAAGAGTTGCGCACAGAAGAAATATTAAGTAAAATTAAACAAAGGGCAGTAACTCCGCCAAAAATAACCGAATCGCAAAAGCCCCATGGCCTGACTTGATAATGATCATTATGTGATCATGAAAGACTGGTGGAAATTGAGAAATGTACGAGGACTTTTGCACAGAAGCACTATTAAGTAAAATTTATCAAAGGGCAATAACAATGCCAAAAAATAATGGAACAGTGAAAACCTGATAATATGCACTGTGGCACTTGATAATGATCATTCTATGAAATTTTGGTGAACATCATATGAGAATTGTAGGAGGAGTTGTGCACAATAAATTTTAAGTAAAATTTATCAAACGGCAATAATTATGCCAAAATAATTGAATTGCAAAATCCCGAGTATATGCACTGTGGTACATGATAATGACCGTTGTGTCAAAGTTTGGTGAAAATCGTATGAGCAATGTAGGAAGAGTTTGGCAAACAAGAAATATTATTAAAATTAAACAATAACTCCGCCAAAAATGCTCGAATCGCAAAAGCCTGAATTTATACGCTGCAGTACTTGATAATGATCATTGTGCAAAATATTTGTAAACATTGCTTGAGAAATGTAGGAGGAGTTGCGCACACAAGAAATGTTAAGTAAGAATAAACAAAGAGTGATAACTCTGCCAAAAATATTCAGATCACAAAAGCAAGAGTATATGCACTGCAGCGCTTAATAATGATCATTGTTTGAAAGTTTGGTGAAAATAAAATGAGACCTGTAGGAGGAGTTGTGCACAGAAGAATGGACGAACGGGCGGACGGACGGAATAACGGACGGACAGTGCGACTACTATACGCCACCCTTCCGGGGCATACAAAAGTAACTACTCTTGATAGTCGATCAGATCATTTTGCATGAACGGAACAGGGACACCAAAATGAACAATAGGGACGCAGATTTTTCTGATTTCTTTATTTCAGCACTAACCTGTACCTGTTTTGAATGGAAATCTAGGACCAAAGCAATAACCTTGTTAACTACTAGTTGTTTACTTTGTGTAAAAGCTTATGAAAAGTTATTGATCTTTTTTATACAAAAAAAAAATCTAAATTTGAACCTCGAATTAACACCAGGTGCTGCCTTAAATTACATGCTGCAAAATATATCTTTGAAATTGACAAAATGCTCAATATATGTTTCAAACAGATGTACAGACAGACTAAGATATTAAAATGTCACTTCATCTACTAAGGACTATGCAGAGCATGTTTATGCATTAAAGTGTTTGTGCGTAATGCACAACGAAGATTATTTCGTAGAAAGTGGTTTACTGTGACTTAAAAGTCTCATTTGCATTATCTAATGGACATTTACAGAGCATTTACATATTGTGCGTTACTTTTGTTTCCTGCCAAAATCGCTATTGCAGTTTTAAGGAAAACTTTATCTTTACATCTCACGTTTGTTCGTGTGATCTGACACAGGAGAACAGAATAAATTCCCAAAGTAAAGAACAAAAGGCAACAACAAAAAAGATTTGTCAGCTCTGTATTGAGATTAGAAATGTAAAATTGATTTACCCAGCCTACTTTTTCTTGAAACAGAATGATAACTTACAGCTGCGCCTCGATTTATGTACTTCAGGTTGATAGATTGCAGACAGGTTTCAGAATATCTAAGATCTGTTGCTATTGTTTCACCAGAAAAAAGTGTCTGAAATTTTATTCACTTTGTCAGCCTTGCTTTAGGAAATTTGTCAAGTGAAATAATGGCTGCATGTTTTTCTTGGAACAAATGTAACCTTCGAGCCGCGAATGTCATAGGCTGAGGAAATAAAGCAAGGATTGATGTGAAAGTGTCAGGCAAGAGAGGATTTATCATAGTTCGTGGTAAAGTTTTACAAATCATTTCATGAAGGATAAAACACTAATTCAAGACGAGGTCATGTTTCCAAATGAAAACTGTAATGTACGGAGTGGTTTTGCAATATTTTTGAGGTGATATGGAGAGAACTTAAAGTATTTTTCATTTATCTGTGAAAATGGTGTCTAAAGGTCTAAAGGTCTAAATGAGCACAAGATAGCCCTCTAAAAAACATAGCATAGCACTCACAGGTTGTCATAATCTGTGATCCAGTCAAATGCCCCAATCATGTTAAAACAACAACAACAAAACAAAAGAAAGAAACAAACAAAAAACAGGATCCAATATTCCATATTAACTTTACCTGATGACATCAACTTAATAATTTTGATAACAAAATAAAGTCTCAGTTAATGTTTCTGTACGATATAAGACATTAAGAAACAAAACATCTTTATAGTTAAACACCCTATTCTAGCTAAATAATATTAGGCCTATCTTATGTAACGGTATCTCGGACAGCGCTTTGTATATGATATTCAGACTCTACATAGTTGAGCTGACACAGCTTACAAAACAAGTGCCGGTCGAAGCGGGTGATGCTCCCCGAATAGTTATGGTTCTTATGCACCGCACTTCTACTCAATAAGATCTACCTAAAGTTTCTTGTTGATACTTCTTGTAGTTTCAGAGTTATGTCCTGGACAAGAAAATGCGGACGGACGGACGGACGTACAGACATACGGACGGACATATCTAAAGGTCAGGTAAATTAATTGTTTATCATAAACAAAAATGTATATTAATGAAAGATACCATAACAATTAACGAAGAAGAGAACCCAAAGGGCCTTGAAGCTGTCAGTAGCAAAACATTTGCCACTGAGGGTGGGGTGAGGGGTTTAAACCAGGTTCTAGGCAGCACTAACGTCACACTTGCCCAAACAGGTTTTCATGAGAACAAAAAAGAACAAATTGTCTTGGTGAATTAACTGTAACCCACCCATCAACTCGATAATGTTGTATACAAAAGTACTCAAAAATATAAAACATAAAAAGCTATTGACATTGTACAGCGAAAAGGATAGGTACTCAATGACGGTTACTGAGACCGGAGCACTTGGAGTCAAATCAGCAAGAACACGATGGCAGGATTCTCAGTCCTGTTCACATTAGTATATCTGCCAAGCTAAACATCAAGAACACGATGGCAGGATTTTCAGTCCTGTTTACATTAGTATATCTGCCTAGCTAAACATCAAGAACATGGTGGCGGGATTTCAGTCCTGTTTACATTAGTATATCTGCCAAGCTAAACATCAAGAACACGATGGCAGGATTCTCAGTCCTGTTTACATTAGTATATCTGCCAAGCTAAACATCAAGAACATGATGGCAGGATTCTCAGTCCTGTTTACATTAGTATATCTGCCAAGCTAAACATCAAGAACACGATGGCGGGATTTCAGTCCTGTTTACATTAGTATATCTGCCAAGCTAAACATCAAGAACATGATGGCAGGATTCTCAGTCCTGTTTACATTAGTATATCTGCCAAGCTAAACATCAAGAACACGATGGCAGGATTCTCAGTCCTGTTTACATTAGTATATCTGCCAAGCTAAACATCAAGAACATGATGGCAGGATTTTCAGTCCTGTTTACATTAGTAAATCTGCCAAGCTAAACATCAAGAACATGATGGCAGGATTCTCAGTCCTGTTTACATTAGTAATCTGCCAAGCTAAACATCAAGAACACGATGGCAGGATTCTCAGTCCTGTTTACATTAGTATATCTGCCAAGCTAAACATCAAGAACACGATGGCAGGATTCTCAGTCCTGTTTACATTAGTAAATCTGCCAAGCTAAACATCAAGAACGTGATGGCAGGATTCTCAGTCCTGTTTACATTAGTATATCTGCCAAGCTAAACATCAAGAACACGATGGCAGGATTCTCAGTCCTGTTTACATTAGTATATCTGCCAAGCTAAACATCAAGAACACGATGGCAGGATTCTCAGTCCTGTTTACATTAGTATATCTGCCAAGCTAAACATCAAGAACACGATGGCAGGATTCTCAGTCCTGTTTACATTAGTATATCTGCCAAGCTAAACATCAAGAACACGATGGCAGGATTCTCAGTCCTGTTTACATTAGTAAATCTGCCAAGCTAAACATCAAGAACGTGATGGCAGGATTCTCAGTCCTGTTTACATTAGTATATCTGCCAAGCTAAACATCAAGAACACGATGGCAGGATTCTCAGTCCTGTTTACATTAGTATATCTGCCAAGCTAAACATCAAGAACATGATGGCAGGATTTTCAGTCCTGTTTACATTAGTAAATCTGCCAAGCTAAACATCAAGAACACGATGGCAGGGTTCGCCTAGCTCAACATCAAGAACACGTGAGCTTAGTTTGAAACGAGTCAGTTATTTTCCACACTGACCATTTATCATTTTATCTAAATATCAACTAACTCAAAATTTGATTTTGTATTTAAAATAGTGATTTAGTTTAGAATATTTGCTCACAAAAAGCATTCCACCACTAACAAAGTTAAAAACTGAATTGTAACAATCACAACTTTTATCTGTTGCTAATTATTGAATATATTGCAATGAGAACCAATTGTTTTTAATGAGATTGGAGCCGATCAAGCCCCCACCCCTGATAAAATAGCACCATAAACATTCCCAAAATGTATTGTTGAGATGTTTTACCGTCAACAGAAGTTAGACTCTATGTAAATAATTAATTTTCGAACTTTATACTGACATAGAAGAAGGCATCTGCAATTTGTTTGAAATTTGTGGCTTTGAACAAGTAATCTATGTTGATATTCAAATGTATTTTTAGAGCGCCAGAAAATATCGATAACTTTTTGATTCGCTATAAATGATTTTATTGCTAGTTTAAAGAGGCTGATGAAAGAAATCAATGTTGACAAGAGAATGCTGATAGTAAACATCAACATTCCTTTCAAAGAAAAACAAATACATATTACGCACAATTTGTGATGTGTGTTTTTCTTTGCAGATTTTTCGAAATACTTCGAGAATGGGAGTCCTCATGATCGATGGTTAGAGTTAGATAAACTGCCAACTTGATCTGACTGACAGTTAGGGAGCGTTAAACGCAGTTAAACTATACCAAAACAAAAACAAAAATACTTCGAATCAGTTTGATTGAAAACAGGAACTGAAATAGAAAAGTCTTTTCTACAGAATTTATTTATTTGAGTTAATTTATCGTCGGCACCGTTTGCCCTCTACTGGTCCTTCTATATGCCCAGTGTTTAGCAACGATATCGAACGCCATTTTAACATCTGATCCGAAAGACAAACAAGTGGAGGAGTGAGGTACTCTAGAATAAAAAAGTCTGGAGGAGTGGGGTACTCTTGAATAAATAAGTCCTTTGGGTCGACACAAGGCCACAAGGAAATCATGCTTCGTAAATGTTTGTTGATAATATGATTCACTAATTAAATAGAATCTACTGTTTAACTATCAATAGCTGGGACTAGGGGATTTGTAAACAGTTTTTTTAAGTACAGAGTACAAGGATTATTGTGGAAGGTTCACCAATATACTTCAAGATGTTGACAGTGTCATGCAAACAATGAGTTGCAAATGTTACAAAAATGTTATTGTTGTTGTTGTAGGTGTAATTTACTGAGTAAGAATTATGGGACTGACGGTGCCAGACAATCAGATGACTTGTCTTTTAGTTAATATTACTACAAATTTATGACAGCTATCTCTTAGTTGTATGATTTTACCCCATTTGTTTTGTTTACTATCATTAATTATAAAAAAACAGGGAATTTAACTGGCGATTGTTTTTATAGACGAGTTGTTGAAATTCTGAGTTACACATATTCTATTCACATGTTAATTTTATTGACTTATTTGCCCAATCCACACTTATGAAAGAGACCTAACATATGTTGCAGCCTAAATTATTCTTTTATAACCTTTTAATTGCTTTATGATATCTCAATAAAATATCAAGAGTGGAATTTCACATCTGAGTAAAGATTTTAAATATGAAGTGAGGTTAGCTTTTGCTCAAGTACACGAAAAAACAAATCTGAAAGGCACTTAAGAAACTTATTTGACCATGGGAGCCGTTTACAATATATCGACACCAAGAGTTTTATAATTTGTTATGAGGAACAAAATTCAAGTAGATTTCGATGTTTTTAAATCACAGAAAGTCTGCTTTCTTCTGACAAGCATGGCTGCTTTAGTGAAAGTAAAATATGTTCTAAAATCTGCAGAAAAGTTATCGTAACAAAAAAAACCCAACAACAACAAAAAACATACTAACAAAAACAATAAAACAACAACAACAACAACAATTAACACCTTATTTCTGTGGTCATTATCAGGAAGTCTCATAGCTGGTATGCTTGCATTCACGAGCTATGTGCGATTTGTCTCCCCTACATTAAAAGTAATTTTATTTTTTCTCGTGTCTTTTTTTAAGATACAATGATTTCTGTCCCAGTGGGTGATTCACCATTAATTATTCAGTGATTTGTGCCTCAGGATCCTTTCCTGGCTTTGATGTATCTCTCTGTACCCTAGAGTACTTAGAGGAACTTAGCTAATGCACTTTTTGCACAATTCATCTTAACCTTAAGGCTTTGTTTTGTAAAAAGAGGTGTATTAAAAACTTGAATTGAAAAACAAAATGGACATTGAAACTACTTTTGACGAAGGCGTAAAAGAACAATACGGCATAAAAGGTCTGGTATTTAATTAAAACAAATAACATTCGAGCCTCCTCTTCAGACGGAAACAATTTACCAGTGTAATTAGAAAAAATAGATAATGAAAAATAAATAATCTTTTCTACTTCGTAATCGGATCGCTACTGGAGAGAGTGTTGTTCTTGAATATTTATCGCCTGCCTAGTATAGTCAGTATTGACTTTTGGCAGTATTAAGTTGAAGTTGAAGTATTTGTCTTAGTATTAGCGTTATATTCGGTACATTTGTGACCGTAGATGATAAATTACACTGCGAGGAAGTCAGATTCAGTGTGAAAAGTCAAAGTACAGGTTACTACTCGTCAATTAATATCACCTGTACAAAACACTTCAAACAAACGCTGCATGGTGTACCAAGATACCCCCTGCCTTTACATTCTTCTGTCTAGCGGTGAAATGTTCTTTAGCCGCATTCATATCACCTGCCTTATCAAAACAACAAACCTACCCATGGTCACATTAAACTTTACAGACGCATAAATTTAGTCTATGTTCGTCTTATTTGAATCCCTTTTATTACCCATCAAAATATGCCATAAATCATAAATCAGCATTTAAAATTGTATCAACGATCTATACTGTTTGATTTTGTGTATAAGACGTGGTTATAAAGAATAGGAAACAAACTTCAGGGGTCATAAAATGATTCAAAACATGAATAAAGAAATGGGAAATACCCCGCTTTATATAAAGTCGTTCGTGTAAACAAATAACAAAACGCCTTCTACCAGTATCTGGATTTTTTTCTTTGAGCTGTTAAGTACGTTTGCTTAAGCGCGGACAAAGGTGCTGAGATATAATGCTTTGAATGAGTGACATGCTCTCGAAAATACTGTCAACGAGTCGCACGGATATAAAGCTTCCTGGAATATGAATTTCCAATAGTTGTAAGACAGCGCCTTCCTTGACAAGAGTAAAGTATAGACTGCTGAAAAAAATGTGATACCATGGCAAGCTACTGAAGAAATAGGTGCCTAGGAATGTTTATTTGGATAGTTGAAACCTATTAACGAGTCTGGTTATATATTTAATTTTGACTGCGGAAGTTTGTGTTATAAATCTTTTTGAAAAAAGATTGTTGTAATCAATTTTGAAGTCTGACAGATGTTTTGGATACCTTCGATTACAATTTTCTCTTTGACGTAATAATCAGAAAATGTTTATTTTTCAACTAGATTTGGCATTCAAACACTCGCATGAGCGAACTGATTTATTTTAACGCGTCAATCCAGCACGTACATTTGATCGTATTTTAGGATATTTTTTTTCTAGATAAAATTTCCAAAAAATCAAAATGGAAAAAAATGATACAGTTAATGAAGTTTTTGAGAATATTTCGGTGGAACATTATGTATTTGATTCGGGAAGTATTTGTGAGAGAGCGACAGTGTACCACCAGGATTATACACAACTTACCCCTATCAGTGTTACCGTAATTGTCTGTTACATTTTCGTTATAGTTCTTGCAGTTCTTGGAAATTTACTAGTTATTTGGACAGTTTGGCGGAACTGTAGCATGCACACGGTCACAAACTACTATATTGTAAATTTGGCAATATCTGACCTACTTGTGGCGTCTATAGTCATGCCTCTTAAACTTCTCGAGTACACCGCTGACTGTGAGTGGCATATTTTCAAAAGTGACGGCCTATGCTCGGTGGTATATTATTTATTACCAGTTTTTGTATTCGCAAGTGTACTAACGCTGGTGGCGATTTCTATTGAAAGGTGAGTTTTTTTAGTTAAAATGCAACCAAAATTCTGCAGGCGAAGTTAAAACAATTATTTGATTCAAACAACATCAACATGTACACTTTGTCCTTTACATTTCAAGACTCCATCTTTATTAGAAAAAAAAACCCAAAAACATTTAAATATTGGTCCTACACCATGAAGTGTTTTTCGGTCCTTCTTTATTGAAAGACATGGACCTAATAAGAATAAAAAAGACCCAATAGGTCTAATAAAAACAAGAAAATTATTAAAACTATGTTAAAGAAGTAAAAGTGCACCTTCAAATAATAAAACCTCGGGATGAGAATATAGAAAAGAACTTGTCAATCTCTTTACTGTAACAAATCAAAATAAAGTTTCACTCTTATACATTATTTCAAAAATGCTCATATCAACTGGGTATATAAATACATATAAATATAAATTACGTTAAAATCTCCTAGTGGTGCTAATCACACATTTCTAGCATTGTCGTTTAATTTTGCAACCTTTGCGCATTAGGCAAAAGCTATTCTGCTTCGTGTCATTAGATTTTGATTTTAGTTTTTTAGATCTCTCTCGACATTTATAATACATAGTATGAAAATTCACTTGTAATGATTAATGTGTTTGCCATAAAGAACTATAAACATAGTAAATTAAGATATCAGAGTCAAAATTCAACTGAACTGCTGAAATTTACAAAGTACCGCCACTAAAGACTTTTGTTATTTCTTAAATTGTCTTTCCCTTGAATCAATAATACCCACCCTCAGTAAAATAGCTAAGGTTCAAATATCTCTTTAATTCGAACTTTTGATCATTTGTGTTTACTTTCGCCCGCAACTTTGATTACACTGTCGATGTTCCATGACAAATCAGGCCCGTATACTTTATTAATATCAATTATGAGGGAATTTGACAGTACTGATAAAAACGACAAGGTAATGTCAGCTTTGTGGCCGTTACGATTAATACATTGAAATTAAACAAATGTATACTTTTAACAAGATATGTAATTCTGTTGTACATGAAAAGCAAACGAAATAGTATCTATCCTTCCTCAAAATATCGTCAAGCCAGTGTATTTGTTTTCTATCGTATTTTAAATTTAATCCATGAATTAAAACCAGAAAAAAGAAACTTATTCCGTAAACGTGCATTAAAGTGTAATTTTAGTAATGTCTTCCTGAATGTGAACACCATTATATAATTATATATGGAAACATATCAGTAAAATAATAATTTCTAGAATGAAAAATCACGATTACTAGTTTTATGAAGAAAAAATAATAATACAAAGTATAAAACTTTGTCCTAGTAAAGAAAATGCTTGTAACTGAATAAAATTTGTATTGTAAACATTTCGTCTTCCTTTGCATAACAACAGTGTCAAAAGAAATTTTACAAGTACACCAGGAGATTTTTTTTCTGGAATATTTTATATTTTCTTTCAAGTATTACTTAAAGTTTCGATCAAAAACCGTCGTGTAAAACATTTAATAATAATAAATGACTCATACTTAAAAAGTTTTAAAGTTTACTAGTTTGTAACTAGAAAACCCGTTTCATAAGAACGGCTTTTGTTTGTTCATACCACAATATAGTAAATTATCGCCCGTGTATTGTCTCGGAAATATTTCGTGTTCAATGACAAATCAAAGGTCACAAACTGCCTTATTGCGTGACCGCATTTTATCCTTTCTATCATTGTGACCAAAATTGCTCTATGTTTTTATATGTCTCATGAAAGTCTCGCATTTTCTGCTTAATCAATTTTTCTATGTTTATGTCTTACCAGATGGAAGTGAAACTCATTCCTCTAATGATAGATCTGTTTATTAAGCCTTTTGAATATGCTTTGTGGCGTTTAGTCCTCCCTTAAGAAAATTGAAATATAACATCTTCTTTCAAATATATTTTATTACAAATGATACATATCAGTTGCTTATTGAGATAAAAAAGGCTTAAAGTTATTAATGTTAAAGAAGTAGCACTCAGTTGAGTTCCTTTTGTGAAATGATCTAACCATTTACGTCGGTTCTTAATAATATAAAACTTTCAGTACTAAGATATATAACAGCAAATCACTTGCGTAAAGACCGCTCCTGGAAGGACCGTAAATTTCATCAATTTATTTATAAAAACGTCTGTTAAAAAGATATAGATTGTATCTGACAGTTTACTTTAATACCCCTTAATTTTCGGACTACAAATTTTATACTGCAAAATACTACATACTGAGTTTCTATGATCCTTCATAGTAAGCAAGACTAAACATTTACCCAACTAGAGCACATGCCTCAGAGCTTGTTTCTTCTGCACCGTGATACAGATTTCGAAACAGAAAAAACAACATTTTGCATGAATAGATGAAGAGACGTAACCATCTGAAAAGTCACATAATCTTTGTGCATTCTGCAGTCGAGACGTCATCGGCCAGTAACAAGAGAAAGGTAAATCAATCACAACAAGATAAAGCTGTGGCGACTGGTACAGGTTTGGAAATAGGGACAACTCCTGTCACACTGTTCTTACTTGCAAAGGTCCTGTATGTTCCTAGAAGGGTCGATTTAAAAAGAAAAG
The DNA here is from genome assembly GCA_012932295.1 of Cyclina sinensis. Classification (NCBI taxonomy): domain Eukaryota; kingdom Metazoa; phylum Mollusca; class Bivalvia; order Venerida; family Veneridae; genus Cyclina; species Cyclina sinensis. The sequence goes on from JAAONU010000011.1 coordinate 4,574,445, forward strand.
TCTACAAAACACAGAAAGTGTATTAAACTTCTGGTTTTAATGATTTTATCTTATTCATCCCTGAGATATCTAGTCACCCTGTTATGTTGTAAACCCTAAATCTGTTCTGCATTCTTTTAAATATTTGCTTTTCTTGAGGCACAGTATTGATGAGAACCTTATGCCGTATGTTCATCGTTAATCGTGAAACATGAAATATTCTTAGCATGTGAGGCTTATTACGATAGACATCTTTTGTTCATATAGTCTTTAATCAGATCAAATCGTGACCTATCAAATAAACCATTTTATGAATTAGAAACTGACAGAAATATTTAGTGCACTGTACTAAAGAAAAAGATTGGAGTTTATATTTTTTAGCATACAAACCAACTTCACAATTATCAACTCAAGTTTGTTACAAAGGATCTAATAACATTGAAACAGGATTGTCCTTATGCCTCCACGGCAGTCCACGCATAAAAAACTATATAGATACGTTTTGTTGTCAGTGCTTTGCAAGTCCTGGAGTTTAAGTTTATTTTCTGAAGTGTCATGCAATCAATCTCTCAGGGTAAAAATCCTGAACTCGATGACAGTCATGCCTTTTTTATGCAAATATATTGTTTTTATCTACCATTCTATATAACTGCTTCAGAATTATAAAAGTCACAGGTTAAATAAAGCATAGGCATTGTTTTGCAAAAGTGATTCTCTTATAAATCTTACTAAATTGACCACGCATTTTAAAGTGATTCTGCAGTTTTACGACGATATTTTTTTGGATATTATATTTTATGGATATTATTCTTTTTAAAGTGTTCTTTATTAATCCGAATTTAAATTCACCATGTTTTAAAAGATTCTCATAAAGATATGATGTTGCACTTTCTCAATATTTAATTTGCGGTATAAGAAATTTAATGGGAAATAAGTCTGTATAAAGATGTCACATGTCACTTCTGTGATTATATCAGTGAGTCCTAAAAAGCTTCCGATTTGTCCAGACAGTTTATGATATCATTTAAGTATAAAGATATTAGTTTTCTGTCGACAGCTAGGAAATGTTTTAGAAAAAACTTGAGACCGCAGTTCAAACAAGACATTTTAGACGTTAGCAAGAGGAGGCAAAAGATAAACTTTACAGAAAATGCTTTACAGCTAAAGTGAAAACCATTATTTCAGGCAATGACCTTACAATATTATCAGTTATGTTCACATCTTTAATTCAGCATCCTCTCGAAAGAAACTAAACGGTATTGAAACTTTCATTTTTAAATTTCACGATATATGTTATCTTCTATATACAAATATTACAATATAAACAACGCAAAATAGGGTTTTTGGTCTGCCTGCCAAAGTAAACCAAATAACTGTAACAACAAAAATAACACGAACGATAAAATTATTAAGATCAGCCACCAAAAATCAAAAACCTTGAGAAAATTACAGTATTTCAGTTTAACGAGAAAGTGTTTATAAAGCTGTAAACAATGATTTTATCGTGTTTTTTTAAAGACTTACATGTTTATTAATCTGGCACCAAAGTTGTATCTGTGAACAATTCTATACATTTTGGTCATTGACTGTTAAATATCGTAATCAAACATATTGAGTCTTCAGTATAGAATGACATGAAACATATCGAAACGTTAAATAGATGTATCTCATTGCGTTCTTGTGTACCTTTTATTGTGTCGCTGCAAACATATAAATATTTTGGATTTAATTGATTAGTTTGAATTTTAATCTGTGTTGGGCTGCAGTTTTGTTTTTTCCAGGACTATAGCAGTATTAGATTCAACATATAAAATGAACGTTTAATCTTTATCTTTTAATTATTATTTCTGCAAGAAATCCCACTACTGAATCTACTATTTTTGTGTATATCAGGTTTTCTAGTTTATGTTTTTTTTTCTTGCTATACACCGTTATGTTGTATTGAGCCAAGATCAAACGAGTCTTGTTATGGCAATGCTAAAAGAGTTCGACACTTCTGCAAGATATATACCCGTTGAAAAGGTTTTTATGGATTAAAATTGCTATGTGTGTTGTTTTGTATGTTGTGTTTGTATAAAGATGAACTGTAAATATTCAAGTTATAATAATAAATTTCCTGTTCTGTTCTGTTCCGATAAACCGTCTAAGTAAAAGGAAAAAAAGTCAAGTTTACACTTATCTTATTTACTTTCAGAAAATAAGATAAATGTAAAAGGCATCCGAAATAGATGTCAGCTAGAGCGGAGTTATAATAATAAAAGATAGTGTAAAGAATCGCAAAACCACTAAGTCTTGCATCTGTGTCTACATTTGTTGCAAATATTGAGCATTTGTATGACAGCTGTTAGAAAAATGTTCATGCCTCTATATTTTTATTACACAGGTGAGCAATTCAAATCCTTTCAAATGTGAAAGGTTTAATCAGACATCTTATTCTTATTGTATGCTCTGAACACTTGAATATTCCGTCTCCTGTCTTGAAATTGAATAGCTACTGACTAACAGATACAGATGATAAATGCTGTTTGCTATAGTGATATATAGAAACATGCCATTAGCTTAAAATGATTAAAACAGGAACAATAACGCTTTTTTCCTCTGGGAATAACAGAAAATATAAAATTTGTAAAATGCAATTTCTTGAAAAGACAGTAATAACGGTACTAAGATGAATGACGATAGCAAATTGTGTTATAAAATAATTGCCTTAAGGGATGAGTATTGTTTCTGCGAAAACAATAAGCGATGTTAGACAAAATTTGGATAAATGTTTCAATGAATAAATATCAAGTTGTTATGTTCAACATTGTTCGAGTTTTGATTAGAAACCATTGCCCCATTGGACTTACTTTTTTGTAATGAAGTCGAAACATCCACACCCAAATTTAAAAGAAAGGTCATCCTTAATCACTTTTGTCACGTTGAAACGTTAAGGTAGAGCAAGAAATGGAATTACATGTCACGTCAAAGGAACATGCAGTTTGGGATGGTTCGAAATTATTGTGAGCCGTTTGTATCAAACAGGTAGTCCATTCACTTCAGAAATTGCCCAAAGAAAGCTTATTTTGTGAACTTTTTAATCCTTGTTAAGATCTGTCTTTACTTTAAACTTGGCAATTGCTCCTTTTAATTAAATGGTTTATCCACGATTGATTCTGTTCTAAAATACGAGAAATATTTGATATCAAAGTTAAAAAATATCATCGGGTGATGTTGATGCATTCTCTTCATTTTGTTCGTTATCCAAGAAATGGATTATACCTTTTAGCTGCCGTTATAATATATTATAGTTAATTTGGGTATCAAGATTGAACATGCTACAACAAAATTTAGGGTTTTAGGAAGTTTGTCATAACCAAGGGGTAAAAAACAAAAGTGTATTCATTTGTTTACACATTATGTGATAATGTTAGGCAAAATTGGCATAATAACATAGTAGATTCGTCGAAAGCAGAGCATTGATTTATAGATCTATATCCTCTTTTGGTTTTCAGTTATTTTAGGAAACAATAAATGTTGCTACACAGCGAATAGCTTTATAAAAACTAAGAATGTCTAGTCAAAGACTCGAAGTTGAAGATGCGGGAAAACAACAAAAATACAAGGTATTTCACTTATTGATAAAAATGTAAATGTTGTGAGACATTAGAGGATGAATACCAGTTTGTTATGAAATGCTTAATGTACACAGATATAACAAAGCTCTGTATAAAAAGCATATTATTATACCCGTCCAACTTACATGAAGTTTTTTGAATTAGCGACATCTGCAAATAAAAACGTATTAATGAAAATAACTGCATTTGAATTCAAAGCATCTGAACGCCGTAGTTATTTATAATTTCATAAATATAGTTTGGATTTAATTCGGAAACATTACTCGATATATATGCATCTAACTACGTAAACAACATTAATTTATTGCTATTTAGTAATATGGTTTTAAATATTGTGGGTACTTTGTCACTAAACTTATACTATCTTCTACTGTGTTGAATTCGGGTGTTTCACAATTTATAGTATAATAACAAATACTTTGAACATATGATATCATGTTAACTTCCAACTTACTTTGTTTAACCAAAATAGTTATACATAAATATGTTATTGTTTAAAAAGATTTATTGATGCCATGTTTATGGGCTATACATGGCTTATTTTATAAGAAAAATCAATCTATGATACAATTAAAAAATATCATGTATGGGTGCTTTATCTATAGTCACCAATTACAACAAAAACTATTTCTACCTTTGTCTTTAAATAAAGGGTGTAATTAAAAACAAATAAACGACATCAGAGAATTAAGAGTTTTATCAAAAACAAATAACTAACATAATTGAATTTATCTGTGACCTAATAACACGTTTTTTACGCTTAGTAAACTGATTTTCTCACCAAAGTTATTTTTGTCATTTTCTTACAAGAGTGCTTTGTCCAATATAGCAAATCATTCAAACCTAATTTCTGCTGTTTTTTTAATTGGACGGTTTCTTCAATTCATTTATTTAAAAAAGTAAGAACAATACAAATGTGAATAATTTCTTCAGGCGATAAACATTGTAAGGTAAGTCTTTGAAATTATGCATTTTTATTCTAGATATAAACGCTAGTTGAGGTTGGATGTCACATCGTTTGTTATTAGATTATTGTTAGTCTGTTACATGAGATCTTGTTGTGAGGTACATGTATATCCAAATTATTGTCAGAACTTGTTATGGACTCTCAACTCTCATCAATATATCAAGTGTTGTATCACAAAAAACACGGTGTGGGTTTTACAACCCCTGTTTCTGTCAGTGGAAGATGTATATTGGGAGTTCGGACAAGGACACATTATGTAGAAATATTAACACGGATGCTGAGAAAACTGCTGTTTATTGTCTGAATGAATAAAAACCGAGGGCCTGCAAATTAATAAATGAACAGGAGTATGGCGCTTTTTAAGAGAAATGACGTTTGTTAACTGCAGGTGGTGAATATATGACGTTACAATTTTGTTAACTTTCGCTTATAATTAATCTCCTCATCATGGAAAATATGCTAGTGGTGCCGTGCCTTTAATATCGCTTTTAAGACCAATCATTATTGCTATAACAAGCCATTTGGTAGTAGATGTATACCCAGAGGAACTTTATTGTCATGTTTTTCATCCATAAAATAATCCATTACAGTTATTACAGGTGAGACAATTCAAGTACAATGAGCTAGATATAAATATAAACAGAAACAAAAATAATTCTCCATATTCATTTGATGTTATATTTAAATGTTTTGATAATGTTATCAGAATATGGAATGGTCTATCGTTTAAATATTACACGTTCGAGGTGTTCGTTTAATGTAAGATTTACGTAAAAAGTAAGCGAGTCACGACCTGTTGTCAGTTTGTCCAGACGGCAGAGTTTGATGAAGGTGTAGTAATCCTAACGTTAGATAGCGAGAGTAATATGCCTACTCCTGACCTTTTTGAAACTTAAACACTTTGTTCATTCTGATTAATGTTCCAGATAGTTTACTATATATAATGTCTAAGGATGGACACTGTATTTTAATTGACATGGGGTCAACGATTGAAGCAGCTACCTGTTCTATAATAATTTCGATTGTTGTTTAAGTTTGTCGACAAATTAAATTTTGATAATTGTTCATTCAATACTCTGTATTGTATTTCCATAAAGGTGTTATATTAAAATGATAGACTCATAGACATATATTCTGTCAAGTTTGATACGGGCATAAGAAATAAGGAAAGGTCACTAAAAGGTGTATAATAATAACTGAAAAATAGTGCGCAAAACGGGACAAGTAATATACAAAAGTAATTTGCCTTTTAGTTACATGATGATATGGTCATAATTCTATTGGCCGCTCAAAAGCACACACACAAAGCGCAATTAAACGTACAGGTTTTCTGTTTAAGTACATGTATCATTTGTGAAATGATTATAAACAAATCGACACTTTTTAGAAGAGAAGGTCGATTTTTTAAAAATATTCGAAAAAGTAGGAAACCCCTTCTTCACAAAACAAATCGTATAACCAAAGTTGTCATAAATTGAACAGTTGTGCGATATGTACCGAAACATTTGCTTGACGGCTTTAATTAATACAGGCATGGGAGGAATTAATTGTTCATTCTGCCAAAAGCAAATGATTATGGACAGAAATGTAGCAAACCAAAGAAAAATTGCAGAAAAATAGCAATCTCGGATGGAAGAATAGTTTGATTTCAATGTTCTATTTTTTTACATTGCAAACAAGCATATCTTTTCTATTTTAATTTTCGTTTGAATGAATAAATTTGCTGTCTGACAACAGCATAACGGGGTGATTTCTTTGGCTTAATGATTTTCGATCTAGATTTGCGAAATAGACTTCGTATTCCACACGGAAATTTGTACATGGGGACTGTCTGGGATACCAGCCTCTGGACATCGAAACCAGCACTATTCTCAGAGCTTATTAATGACATTAATAGTGCTTATCTAAAGACACGAGACGTAATGGATGAGTGCACATATGTTTAAGTTTTGTTTAAATTAAAAGTCTGGAAAATGCCTCAGGTATTCGATTTATTGGCTCAGTGGTCTAGAATCTTAGTTTTTCAAGATTAGATTGTCACGTTAGAAGTTAGTTCATATCCAACACAGACTATCATTTTTCCTGCGGGATTGCGTCTTTTAGTGACGGTCTGAGGTCTCTTGATAATTAGTTTTTTTTTCTTGCAAGCAGATGACAGATATAGACAAAAACTAAGAAACGGCATAAATTAAATGACTGATAATGATTAAGATCATATTATTGTTTTGCTGATGTTTATCATTCTCATTTATATAAAATCACTTGCAGTGAAGATCATAAATGAATTTTCAAGCATAGAACCATGCTGTGTGAATTTCATTGTGTCCAATCTGCTTTGAAATAAGAACTGAGTTATTCGTAAATGCTTAGTGCTTCTGATGTTTTAATTATTTAAGTGAATACTCTTACGCCTACAGTAACATTTTGAAAAAAATTACAGGTTGACTCGCTTTAAAAAGTATGTGTTAAACCCGTCAAGTAATGTGAATTAAAAGACTAAAAGATGTAGGATAGGTGTTTCTGTATTGCTTGGGACTCAGTTTCTGTTACCGTCATTTTTTTTTTGTCACCGACATTCTATTATTGATGTTTCGATCTATTGTTGTGCCAATACCACCAGAGGTTGTTTTCAATTCAAATGAATTTTTAGTATCCCTAGTTATTATCTAGCCAACACCTGTAATATACAGACCATAGGCTTAAAAATACATAAAATTAGAAAACAACTGGTTCGATGGCATGTAGTCAATGTTTTATTTATCTTTCCTTTTTGTCAATAAATCAGTATAAAAAAGTGCACTGTTTGAATTCTTTTGCAGTAAATCACACAATATTGTTTTTATTCTTTAGCGGTTGGCACACAATCTGTCAGTTACAAGAGAAAGGTCAATTATTTTCATTATATAAATATATGTATTTCGTATGATTCTCACCTAAAACATTCTGTCAAAAGTATCACAGGGTTAAATAATGGTATGAGGGGTGCAGTAAAATATATTGTTATTGAAATACATGAAATAGAAAAAAAACATATTTCTTGTCCTGCGCCACATCTTTACGTCACTGGTTGCTTAACAGTACAGCTTCATTGAATATATCTCTAATATTTGTTGAGCAAATATAAATTTAGAGTCTCCTAGAATGAGTTATATCATTTATGATATCTTAAATACTGTTAAATGCTATTTTGCCAAGATGACAATCATTTTAAAAATAGCCAGATGTGAATAATTCTTAATAGTTTCTAATAAATTATGGCTGTCGTAACAGAACTTTATTTTTTAAGCTTGATCAAAATTTAATGTTGATTCAATTTACAATTAAATAGTTCATCATACTTTTTTTCTGTGAAAGAAAGGAATGAAAAACTTGATGGCGTTGTATAACTGAAATCTATATTATTTTCTTCCTAAGCAGATATTTCATTTAAGGTACAGATTAATTCTGCAATAATATGCAAGATATCAGATACGTTACCAAATGCACTTTTGTCCTTTTGAAATTAGAGATCTATATTTTTATTAAATCTTCAAAGCTTAATCATAAGCTTTAATAATCGATGAAATAATTCATTTGGAAACAAACGTATACATCCAGATAATGTACCCCAATATGCATAAAGGGTTCATTGTTAAGCGCAGTTTCACCATTTGCAAGATGCAAGGAAGCTTATGATCATTGTCCTATTGCATCTTGTGAAGCAGCAAAGAAAATGTTCTCAGAATATCAAAGATGACTTATTGGCAACATGATAGCGTGATCATGTATTTTTACTCTAGTTTTGCCACTCGTACTGTACCACATGTAGTGATCTCGATTATTCCTATTAATTGTTCATGTGTTTGGGACTGTTATGGCGTCTTTCTTTTTGCTTGGTTTTAACTTTAATTTTAGTCCTGAATTTAGATTTAAATGCTGTCATTAAACTACAGCGCAACTAGTCTTATGGCATTTACTCTGATTTTTGCATTTTTACAAATATCTGCTTAAGAGTATAGCGCATTGCACGTGCTTTTAAAAATGCTTAACTGTTTAACTTAAGCAACTCGCAATGAACTAGATACGAAACACGCTTTTATCTATATTTTAATTGTTTTTTGGTGTAACTTCTCTGGTATGAGAATATATATTTAGAATGTGGCGCCTTCAATATTCTTTGCTATGTCGAATTATTACTTCCTTTTAAAGATTATACAGAATGAAAATTTGCTGAAAATAATTAAAAGAGAAAAAATACACGTTATTCATCTGTGAAATGCTAACAGTTTTATTTGTTAAAAAGTGATTTCGAACGTTGCCAAAAGTTTAGTGTTAAAATGTTAGACTGCAGGTCTGCAATTTATGTTATGTTATGTATTTTATAAATTACACTTACAGCCTATTTTAATAAAACTTAAGAATGTTAAATGGATTTCAGATAATCATTTTATAGTTACATCTTTATTTTGTCAGTATTTTACGACATGCGATATCCTTTATAAAAAGGACAATTGAGAATTAAGATATTAGTTTATAGCTGTAAAATGGTTTTAAGAATGTCTCAGACGAACAATATAGCGAAATAATCTTCTTCCGTGGAAAATATGGGCGAAAGATAATTAGTTCTTTTTTTAAAAAATTAATAGAACTAATTTCGTGACTAAAGGAAGAAATTTTATCAGACAAGGTTTCTCTTATTATGAATGAAAAAAACCCCATTCATTTCTATAAAGACCCTCATCTTGGGCGAAAAAAAAACAAACAAAAAAACTAAGCATTTCCTCTTTGTGTTGGCTACATTTCCTGTCTTGATGCATCACAATATCACAATTTCTTTTGACGTTGCGTGTCTGGATTGTCTTTGCTTTTTTGGACTCGTGTTTTCGTCCAGTTTTTCTATTACGTTGTTGCAGTGACACAATGAAGCATCCGGGGATTAACCTACTTTTTTAAAAAACCATTTTCCTTGCAAAAACTAGCAGGTTGGCAGAGTAGCGAGATGAATAGGGATTTTCGATGACTGAACTATTTTCTTTTTTCTTATTGGTACATAAAACTGTTTTGAATGTTGTTCTTAAAGTAGCTATTTATATTTTATTCTATTAACATTTACTGTGGTAGAAAATTGAATATGCTTGCAATGAAAATTTATGTTACGTCTTGTAATTTCTGGTGCAATATTATATGCTTCGGATAGTCTAAGTATGTAAAAAATATTATGTTATTGATTAGTATAAAACCAGTGAGATATTCCTTATTTTCTTTAATTCTATGCTTCAAATATTTTTATTGAAGGACAAATATTGTGAAAGAATATTTTTATATATGTTTAATACTATTAAGTTGTGCTTAATGTATCTTTTCTGTTGAAATTAATTCAGTATTATACTTCACTGAAGTACCGTTTTACGGGACACAATACAGTTGCGAGGCATGAACGTAATATGTCAGTTTACTATTGTATTTTTCTTCGCGAACACTGCCGCCATTTAAGTATTATGCATGCATTGCCTCATGTAATGGTTTTCGTTAATAAAAAAAACAACTAAAAAAAAAAAACACTGAAACTTTGAAACTCTTTTTCTTATCCGAGTGTTGAATATGATTCCATTGTTTTGATTCCTTTGTTTTGAATGATTAAAATAGATTTTTTGTATAAAAGATTCTAACCTCGGCAAAAATAAGGAACGGTATTAATAAACATAAATCTTAAACTTATTAAGGTAACCATAGCTGTTGATAACGTTTTACTATCTGATTACAGACGCTATCATCCACACAGAATATCAAATTCACTGGTAGTGAAAATATTACCGAAGCATACGTTTACCAGATGTGATTGTTATTTGTATAAATGCTTTCGTTTGAAAATTAGAAAAAAATACTTGGTTATGCTCATCAATGGTGATTTTTTTAACCATTAACTGACTAATTCAATGCGGAAGTAACTTCCCTAAAAATGAGAACACTGACCCTGTACAAAACAGAAAACTTCATATGGCTATATTCACAGTAATATATAGAAGTATGACCGCGATTATTACTTCTTTGTGTAGAGACCATAAGTAATCTATACAGCGATATTTTGGTGATGATAATTAAAATTAACTGATGATTAATACTCATTAACCTTATCATTTTGTAAGTGAAATTTCTTTTAACGCTTTTATTACCTTGTACCGGTAATGCAAGGACCATGTGAGGTCATTTCAATAACGGTTATGGTAGTTCACTCCTTTATTTGAATGTAAAGTTATTTCTAAAGATTAAAGCGTACATTGCAAATGTCTTTCATACAGGGATTGCACTACTAGTTTTTCCCGCGCATATTTGCATGATCCGATTTTTTATCAACCATTTGCATTTTTATCTTTATTTATAGAGGTCTGTCTTTAAATTGCTCTGTCCCTACAGACTTTTCTCAACTACCTTGAAACTTTAACATCTCTAAACAATTTTTAATGTAGTAAATATTCAGAGCCTTCTAGAATAACTTGTGTGTAATCAGATCTAAACGTTTTACTGATCTGGAGAACATCTTGAAATTCTTTTAATCTGCAATTTTGCCAGTCTGGAGACAAGTTGACGCTACCAGTTTATTTTATTTCTGTATAAATTCATTTCAAGACGAATAGGGGTTAAATTTGAATGAAAATTGTTGACGTGTTAAATAAAGGATTTGCGAAATAGATTTTTTATGATCGAGTATCTAGCCCGAGTTCAAATTTTTTGAGAGGTGCAATCCAAGTTTTTATCCTAGAAAATAAATTTTCAGTGCAGAACCAAACACCGATATGCTACAGTATCAAATCAAAATGAAACATCTACTATCTATTTGTCAAATAACAATATGTAAACAACGAAGACAAAATTAAAGTCAAGAAATTTCTTATGACTTTTATGTTTCTAAAAAAAATCTAATGGCAAGAGAATTATAATCTCTGAGTTATTTTATCAGTGGTTATCTGTAAGCTGATGGAATGATCAAGTTAGTATGCAATGCTGTCTCATCATGTTAAAGAAAAACTTGATATTTTAAAAAGAGCTGGCGTCAATGTTCTGAAGTTAGGAAAAGTAGGGAACAACTTGTTTAAATTCATGTGATGTTCAGATTTTCTTGAGCCATGAAACATTAATCCCTATTTACTGTTTTTATGCCTTCGAAAGATGGCATATAGTAGTCGCACTGTCCGTCAATTATTCTGTGCGTCCGTCTGCCTATCTTCTATGCGCAACTTCTCCTACAATTCTCATTTGATTTTTTACGAGACATTCACAGAATAATCATTATCAAGTGCCGCAGTACTTATTCTTTGGCTTTTGCGATTCGTTTTTTTTGCAGAGTTACTGGCCTTTGTTTAATTTTACTTAATATATCTTGTGTGGGCAACTCATTCTACATTACCCATGCGATTTTCACCAAACTTCCAGAGGATGTTCATTATCAACTGCCGCAGAGCATTTACTTCGGCTTTGTTGCAATTCGATTATTTTTGGCATAGTTATATATTTTGTTAAATTTTACATAATATTGCTTCTGTGCACAACTCCTACATTTCTCAAGCAATTTTCAGGAATCTTTCACAGAATGATCGTTATCATGTGCCGCAGTGCACATACTCAGGCTTTTGTGATTCAGTCATTTTAATGAAGTTATTGCCCTTTGTTAAATTTTACTTGATATTGCTTCTGTGCACAGCTCCTATAATCTGGTAATTTAACAATATTTTCGCCTATAGTGTTCAAATCTAAAAGTTAGAAGTTAAGAAACTGTTTTGAAGCACTTTTTCTGTAAAACATATGATGACTTATGGACACAAAACACTAGATCAATATCTATTGAAACCATACGTTTTGGAAATTTATTAATTTTACTAGTCATAAAAATAGGTAAAGGACATAAATTATAATAGTTTTACACTGGACGTATGAGTTTTCTTGTTTAGTTTTCAGTCCGTGTATTCGCATTTCCAGTATCCCCCAGTTTAAAATACCACATCTTAATGAGATGGTGGCGAGACAGATCACAGAATTTATCATTATTATTGTCATTAAAATGTAACTGGCCTGTATAATTGTATAAAACTTTTCAAAGCTTTAAGTCATAGGTATTTACATAGCCCCCCCTTTTTTAATCAAGATACAGTTTTAAACTGTTTTCTTTCGTATTTCGAGTTGACCAGTAAATGTAATCCATCTTCGTTTTCCGAAACTTCGAATGTTGAAACTTTTAAATGTTATTTGAACCAAATTTTCTCTGTAGTTTTAAAATTCGTTCAGAGAGCTCGTATTTCGTATCACTTCTTAATTAATCAGTTTTAAATGAAATGTAAACCAGTTATGACCCATTTGACAAATTTATCGAAATGTCGTAGGTTCAAAATTACTTGAATTTAGAAGTACTGTAAATTGAGACCGAATTTAAACAGTTTCAGTTTTCTCTTTATTTTGTATGTTTTTTTCCAACTTAGCCAGTTAAAGTCTAAAATTTGCACCTCAGGCCAATCTTTCCCAATCATGTGTGGATTATGGGTCGTCACTGCTTTCTGTATTGTTATGAATGTTAGACTAATGTTGTACGAGTATCATATACATATCTATATTTCACCAATTCAATCGACAAGGGAAATAATAAATCACACCCTAAGATAAAAAGAGGTGATTTACTATGCTGGTTTGCCTCAGATATATCGTTTAAAGCTCAATAAAGTAAAGGAATCAGTCGATAGGTTTATACGAATATCCATTGCAAACAGTTGTGTCTGCCTTTTTGAAATGTTTCATTTATTTACTTTAGTACGTAAATTACTGATAAGTTTAAGACATATTCTGAAAGAGTAAGCCTTTTAGAAATTGATATTTAATCATATTTTATGTGTCATTTGTAAAATGTTTAAGGCATCTAATGATTGCCCTTTGTGTATTTGAAGCTCAAGTAAGTATGAGTTTTTTGTTTCTATCAACGAAAGGTATCATAACTTTATTATGAATATTATAAACTCTTACAACAGGTGCTAAAGTTTATCATTTCTTAAATTAGAAAATTGATGTTTTTGAGGTACATGTATTCGTTTACAATGAATAGCAAATAATAAAGTGCTGGGAAAATGAAGGATAACCTGACATGACGTGATCAAGATAAGCCCCTCGCCTTGGCCTTATTTTCTACAAATATATTAAAGATTGGATGTGAATGTATAGATTTGGCATTGCGTCCGAATGCTATAACAAGACAATCGCCTCCTCATTACATGCTTTATCTTTGACTTGTCATTTTGCTTATACATGTATTTCAGGAATGCTAATTATTGTATTTCTTTTTAGCTTTGTGTCTGTTTTTTATATTCTTGCTATTTTACCTTTCTGTTCTAGATTTTCATACCTTAGTGACAGCCGATATGCTGTTGTTATATTATTGTAATGCTTATTCAAATTTTACACAGAACTTTTATTAAAACTGTGCTTGTCATTTTTTGGAAACGATCAGTGAATGTCATAGGATTTTAACAACAGTCATTTTTAGGAATGGCTGTTGTCAACGTGTCTAGGTTTATTGTTGTTTTATATTCAGTTAAGACAATTAACATATATTGTTGATCAACTGATAATGTAAAAATTTTATATTTAAAATACATTTCTTCAAATAATCTTCGTGGCTCGGCGGATAAGGCGTCCACCTACGGTGCGGAATGTTGAACGCTCAAGTTCCGTCACTGGCTTGTTGTGACTGAGCTTTTTGGCTGATCGTCATCTATTTCATGAATGGTAAATGATTACCTGTCGCATGGTTCATACTATTTAAGGGGATTTGTTTTGTTCAAGTGTTCAGATTTTATCAAAATGGCTGACACTAACAAATGCGTACGTAGCTTTACTTGTTCTTTGACCCTTTTAGCCGAAGATATTCTAGATAGTATTTGAATTATTCACGCATCAGAATCGTCTTTCTTTGTTTTTTATGTTTTCTGGACAACCTTCGCAAGTCTTACTAAGAGAATCGCTCCCAGAGTATAAATAATGAAAGAATTGCCTCGCGACTATAAATATATCCCCGGTGGCTAGTGTTCATGCTATTACACTATTACTTAAAACAGAAAGATAAGATAACACTGCATCTATAATTTGTTTCATTTCAAAAACTGATTATATAGTGTCTCATGGTGCTGCAGTTTATAAAATTTTTATGTCCGTTTACAGAAATTTAATATCGCCACGTCTGCATGAAATAACATTAAATCATATCTCAGCTTTGTATTAACTTAACGCGAACAACAAACTGAGATCTTCGCCAGGACGAAATGCAGACCAAACTGCAACTGCAGCAAATTAAAATTGTTTATTCTGATACAGCAAATTAATACAATTGATATATGTAATCGTAAACAACAAGATAAATCAATAAATTTGCATCGCGACGGCATAAATCATATCAGATTCAACTTTTTCACTTCCCAATAAGGTGGCTTTATTTGTATGTTAAAATGAAAGGGAAATACATCTGTCAATTTTATTCAGGGCAAAATATGACTGAGTTATTTACTTTAAATTATTAGAAATTGAAAAGATATCATTGTTTTCTTATCTCTGTTATTTTTGAAAATTGTCAGTTAACAAATCAAAGAAAATGCATTCTTTTCTTAATGTTAAATTTCAAAGGTTATTTATTTGACATAATATTTAAGATCATTTAGCAGTTGAATAAAGAGATGGTAAAATCTTCTTTCTCCATGTCATTATAAATGATAGGTAGACACGATGCTTTCTTTAGAAGAATATATGCTCTAAGACAAAGACAAGAGCCAATCATTCTTCCAACCATCGGGCTGAAATACCGAAAATGCATGCACAACCTTTTCTTTTTAAATTGCACTTCTCTTTTTGATCTCGTTCCCACGAGATACTAACTCGGGAGAACTACTTAGTATCTCCTGCGAACGCGTAACTAAGTCGTGGGAATGAGATAAAAAAGAGAAGTGCAAATCTGAAAAAAGTATTGCATTTTAAAAAAAAGAGTAGCGCAATAAAAAAATAATCGTGATATAAAAAAAGAACTGCAAAGAACCGCGCATGTAAGCAATGTCGAGGGAATGACTTACTTACTCGTGGGAACGAGTAAGCTATGTCATGGGAACGCGATAGCAAGATATTGTGCTACTCCTTTTTTCAAAGCAATAGGTTTTTTTTTTAATTTACACTTCTCTTTTCTTTATCTCGTTCCCTCGAGGGAACGACTTAGTATATCATAGCTTACTCGTTTTCACGAGTGAGTAAGTCGTTCCCTCGACATAGCTTACATGCAATATTCTTTTTTTATAACACGGTTCTTTTTTTCTATTTCGCAACTCTCTTTTTAGAATGTAATAGTTTTTTTTTCAGATTTGCACTTGTCTATTTTTATCTCGTTCCCATGACGAAGTAACTGTATCCCACGAGATACTAAGTTGTTTCCCCGAGTAAGTATCTCGTGGGAACAAGATGAAAAAAGAGAAGTGCAATTAAAAAAGTTGCGCACGTCACCTCTGTGCCACCGTAGAAAAGGCAATGAAGGCACTGTCGTCTAACACTTTAAAAGTGTACATGTCCGTCCTTCGTTTCTTTGAAGCAAAGTTCTTCTAGATAAAAAAACCTGTTCAAGAATTTTACTTGAAGCCGTTAGGAGAAGCTTTATGATAAGGTCGTGCTTTCTTTATGCCTCAGAATATTAGAAGGATTAACATATTTATTATCTATCCAAAGTAAAGTAAACTGTCTGTTTCGGAGATTCAAAGGTGTTATAAAGCGTTTATCTTGATATAAATATCATATATTTGTGAATAGTTTTAGCGCCAACTTTCACATAAACTTTCTATTTCAGTTATGAGGTATACCAGTCTAGAAACAACACTGTCGGTATTAATATTTAGAATATTCATGACATGTCAAATAAATTTTGATTAAAATTGTAAAAAGAGAACTTTTAAGATTCGCATCGATACGGTTAGTTTACTCCTATTTACTGTAATAGATTTATGAAATAAGCGTTAAGACAATATAGTATATATGATTTCTTTATTGTAAACACATTGCAGTAAATCTGTCACAACTAACAGACTGTTGCTCATTATAACCATTAAAGGAATAAACTGTGTCGAATATGTCTGAATATTTCCTATCTCGATAAAGCCTTCGTGGTAAATAACAGAGAAGAAAAAGTAGAACTAATCATATCTCAGTGGTTTCCAAAGAAGGTCAAGACCAGTAAGTTTTAAAATTTGCACATAACCTGTATGGACAAGAGAAGTAAGCATCTTTATGGAGCATTAAGTTTTGTACTCCTTCGTGTGTCCATCCGTCCAAATTTTGTTTCCGCGCATTTAAAGGAAAACGCATATACAGATTTCATTTATATTTTGCATGTAAAAGTGTCTTCTGAAACCACAGGTTCCTTTCGAATTTTGGCGTGTCATCTCCAATTCTATCAGTGATATAGCCCTTTTTTTCTACTTCACATTTCGTCTCTGCACATTTAAAGGGAAACTCTTGCACAGATTTCAATCATATTTTGCATTACTGTTTTCGAAATTGGGCGTGACACTTCCAGTCATATCAGAGTTACTAGTTCGACTTGATTTATTTGAGTTGAAAATGAAGTTTCCGCTCATTTGAAGGCCAAAACTTTGAGGGATTCCACTAGTATTTTGTATGCATAATTATCTTAATAACACACATTGTCCTTTCGAAAGTCGGCATGACACTTCCAATTTTGTAACAATTATGACCTTTTTATCAACGTAAATATCTGATAAAAAACAATTTTCTTTTAATTTCTATTTAATACATTTAAAGGACTATGTTTTGCAGTAATCTGTTTATTACATACCTTCAACAGTTATACTGTTTTCGACATTCCACCTGCCTCTTCGTACATTTATCTATCTGCTTATGATCTGTCATCATTTGAGAATGGCGGTGCGTCTGTGACTAATGGACACCTTTCTAGGTCATTAAAGTTACTTCAGAAAATCGTAAAGACAAGTTGCAACTTTCTTGTGATTTTATATGGTCATATCAATTTTGATTGTGTACTGAAGACGTTGTTATAAGGCAATTAGAATTTCAGCAGAATTTCAAGACATTGCTTCAGTTTGTAGGGATCGGTTACGACAGAGTAATATAGTGTGGCAACTTTAAAAGAATACTGAACCTGGTAGCACTTTCAGTCTTTTTTAACCATTGAGATGGTTATGTTACTAGTTGCACATAATTTGTCAAATTGAAGCCGATGATGGACATCACTAATGACTTAACGCGTAACAGTTATTACTATGTTATGATTACATATAATTTGATATAATACATTGCTTCAAAGTGTATAAAAGCCTTTTGACGTTTGGCTGGAATTCAGAACCTGCGACTTTTTCCATAAATACTCACCGCAGCCATATTTTTTTAGTTCATAAGACTTTAATATGCGTACATTCACACTTAACTTATGCCAGTTGCATTTATACATCGCTTTTGAGAGTGATAAAAACACATGCCGTCAGTAAAACGACACTCTTAACTGTGAAATTCAGAACAGGCAAGAAGAAACTGAGATAAAGATGTCATTATCCATATTCAATTTCCTGGGAAGGAAATTGAGTCAGTAATTATGCAGATATGTTTTGTATCTTTATGTATTCATATCGCGTTTGCGTTTCTCTATTTCTGGATATTACTTCATTAAGACTGGGATTTTGTGGCACCCAGTTGTCCTTATTAAAACGTTGTTCGGTTTTGTAATTATTCATATAAAACATAATTGTTTACTTAAAACTCATATAAAAACAACCAACTAATAATTGATATAGGAAGAGCTGTAAATTGAAAATCATAATTGTTTTCAGTAATTGTAATATTTGAGACTGACAAGGAATCACCATTGACATCTCCTTGCGTTGTTATATATTTTGATGAAATTCTATTTAACAAAATATATATTTATTTATAAATATTTATATAATATATAAATATTCAATTAAACTACAATGTTTAACATGATTTTTTGTTTACTTTCCTTTCGTTTTTTTTTCTCATAAATTTATGTGCTTTTTATTTACTTATAACAAAAGCTATTCGCGTTTTCTACAGTTTCTGTTCACCTTGATTTAGATGTGTTTCCTCTGCAATCTGAGTGAAGGCGTTTTAAAGCCGCCATTGAAATGCGTAAAACGAGTGAATCATATTTTTCTTCAATATCTGAAAAAAGTAAGAGTTTCAAGTAATTTACAAAGATGAATGAGAGCTGACAGTTGTTTCTTGTTTGTTTTCTATGTGTTCTATTTCCATCATTTAACTGATTTATTCTCTGTTGTTCTTAGAACTGATTATCTCTCCAACGATAAAGAAAAAAAAATTGTTCGATTTGTCCGAAAGAGTCTTGCAATATGCTTTGTTTTTAATACTTAACCTAGTCATTTTTTGAAACATATTTCATCCATCTTTGTTATTTTCATGATGTGAAATGCGTTGATGACAATGATTACTTTTCTTACTGATACCTTTCTGATGACCTGCAAGTAATTTCAATTAAATGCTAACAGTTTGGTTGAGAATAATTATATCAATGGATATTCTTATAAATAAATTTCTAATACTCATGGTACGGCCAAATATTTTAAGATTGTTAAAATGTGTGCTTACGACGCATCTGTTGTAAACTCGTTTAAAATCTGCATACCAATATTTTCAGGTCTGTGTTAACTTATGCCTTTAAATATTTGTTATTCATGTACAAGGTACATGTTTAATGTATTTAATATTTACATTTGTATTGTATATTGTTTTATTTGCACTGTAAAATAAGATCAAATTGTATTGTTTACTTTTTATCTATACTAAATAATGTCATCATTTCTTTTCAGTAAATGTAGTTGCATTTATATTAATTTTGTATTTTTCTTTTATTCGGTACCGTAAATTATATTGTTTATCGCATATTTGTATTATAAACTAAACAGAATTGACGTTTATGAACTGAAATGAAAATTATCAAATAGAACTGCATTATCTAATCCTGAATTTCTAAGACTGATAAGATAATGTTAACCTGAATATATACCGCTTTACATTTTGAAATTACATTACAATTATTTTCGTTTAAATAAAGTGATATATATATATATATAAATAGAGAAAATTCTATATTTTCGGCTCACCCGATAAATTCCTATGCCTTGCCAGATAAACTTTCTCAATTTAGACACTTACCTATTATTCTATTTAACCTGTCACATCTAAGCATTTAGAAATAATTTACTAAAATATTGAAAACCTATCTTTAAAGTGTTTCAAATTAGGCTATTATCTAGGTTATCCGCCAGGGGCACATATACACAAAAAACAGTTCCAAAGTTTCAATAATTTTATTTCCTTATATGATCACTATATTGTAAGATGTACATATTGAAATATTTAATTTTTATTCATGTAGTCTCTGTTTGTAATAACAACAATGGGCGGATAACGCCCGCCATAATATGCGTTTCATTGAAAAAAGTAGTCCGTTACGTATCATGTGTCGTATAAAGCAAAATTTATACAGCAACCCTTTATCGGGTCGGATATGAAATAATTAGACAGGATGAAATAAATTTTGCATATAGTCATATTTACCAAACTTTGATATAAGCCTGCCCTAAATTTGATTAAAAAATGTTGTTCCCAGAAAAGCTTGTAATCAGTTACTTATGCATTGAATACTACATGTAACGATCCGTTGTGTGAGGTCAGCTTCAACATTTTATAATATTTTTTTCAATTGAAACTCAATGATTTCGCGATTTCAGGAATTGAAAAGTTTAACCTTGAATTTACAGTTTCAGGAATTCACGATTGTAACTTGAAATTTCATAATGTCAAGAATTCACGATTTCGTGATTTCCCGCTATATCTCGAAGACTTCCGAGTTCACGATTTCAAGAATACGGTTTCGAAAATGAAATCTTGAATGCATGAAAACGTTCGATATTAAATAGAAATATTAATAAAATAGTGTGAAATCATAAAACAGAGCAATTGTAAAATTCGTGATATGTTGAGCTGAAATCATGGATTCAATAATTTACACATGTTGTAACTGCGAAATAATGAAGCTGAAGTCATGAAACTTAGAAACTGAAAGAATGAAATGATACAGTTAAAATAACACCATAATTCTTTCGTACTAAAGCATCTTTTTGCTTGATTGCTTCAACCAAATAATCTGGAATGCACTGGTTTATCATGCATGCATAATTTTTAAACGGACTTTATATCCGTCTATTCTTTTATTGTCAGTTAAGCTTGCTTTAATTTTTTATCTTGATTCTGCTAAATCTTTAAATTTACCTGTTTATCATTTAATTAAGATTTGTTCAATATATCGTTTATGGGTATATCCGATGACAACGTACTAATCTCAGACAGACAGGACTTGATCAGACTCCACGTGTTTGTTGTTTGATCGTGGATGCACTGGGCAAAATAGGGAATAAACAAAAGAAAAAATTGCCATCTGAAGGATAAATTTATCAAAATGATTGAAATACGCCTCATACCTCTAAGAATTTCAGGAAATAGAAATAATATACATGTATTTGCATGCTAAAACTGGATTATCTGCTTTTAACTACACGTTTGTTACTTAAAGTGCCTTGTAAAATGTCATTCAAAAGATGCATATAACCTTTATAAGCTTGATAATTTTCAGAACATGCTACAATTATTCACGTCTTTCGGGTTGTTAAAGTTATAAGGCTCTAATTTAGTCGTGGTCTTAATTTTTCACATGCTTACAAAATATTCTATTTCTTGTAACCGTTGCATTACATGCTTCATTCAAGAATAAATCAGGTACACGCAAGTGTCGTCATTAATGAACGAAAATAGGCACATCTTCTGCTAATGCATTATAGCTTTTGTAATGAAATTTGATAAGAAATATAGGAAATCCGACACTTTGTCATTAAGAGTTATCATAGGGCTTCATCTGTCAGAGGCGATTTCTGATAGCTTGCTTTTGCTTTAGTGATTAACCTTGCTCTTAAAGCTAGCCAAAGAAAATCAAGAGGTCAGAACTCGGTTACGTTTGGAAATGCATAGATCGCCTTTATAGGTTTTGAACTCTTCACTTTTAAATCTGATATCATGTTTGTTTAGAAATACACGTAGTGTACATTTTCGGCGAAGCTGTATTAAAATCGATTTTGACCTACATTTGTAACGAATGAAATTGTTAGATACAAATTTTTAGCTAAAGAAGAAAGTTTGCTATTGGTTAAAAGTGTTTTTGTCATAAACTTTTAGGACAGAACTCATAATTGTCAGTTTTATTGCCTCTGAAAATAATGCAATAACAGTTACATTTATACAACCGTAAATTAAATATCAAACCGTTTTATGCGTGAAAAAATTTCCAAAAATGAAATAACTGTATAATAAGTATGATTAAATAACTTATTTTATTGAAAATGATCTTGACACTTTTAGTATTAAGCTTAACATTTTTTGTTTATAGCGTTCAATACTTGCCGATGTCCAATGACTTTACACTTATTTTGTAGCTGTACTGTAGCGACGCCATTCATCTTTTTAAAACATATTACTTGCTTTTATCAAATCTTTAAAGAAAGTATTTTTCTCAGTAGTCTATGCAAGTTTATAAAAGTTAAGATAGGCAAAAAAAGCCTTTCTTGCAGATAAACAGATAAAAGGTGAAGTTTATTTAGTTTACTTCAAATCAACCAGAAGCTCACAGTCCCATATGGTACATCTAACATATACGATATGACTAATAAGACGTACATTTTAAATAGTTGCAAACATGTACATATTTAAGCAAACATGCGCTGTTTTAGAAACATTTCATAGGTTTTTAGCGTTATCTTAACGCAAAAAATAATACTCGGACATCTATTACAGAAAAGAAAGATAAATATGAGATTTTACAATCCCCTTCAGATGGTCAATGTAAGAAACTGTAGTCCTATACTTTTTTCCATCATAGGAATGATCTTTTTGTACTTACATCTGACCACCATAACCAAGGTAACTATTTTCTTATATTCTTGAAATTCTACCTCTGAATAAACAAATATAAAAAATAGAATAAGGTACAGGATAGAGGTATAGTTCGGAATTGTATGAATATTAAAGTAATGTAGAGATATCGACTACAAAATTTATTATCTGGATTGTCAATTAATTTACTCAATTACAAAAAGAGCAAGGAATCTTTAAAACACCAGTTTGCTTTATCAGGTTGTTGTTCAATGTAGATTTTACAATATTTGTCCTGTGTTTGAACATGCACAGATGTAGAACACTTGCACTATATACACTAGATTCATTCACTATACTGAAAAAGTCCCTAAGTAATTTATCATAAATATGCACAGAACTCGCGACTGTATTCTCTTTGAAAGTTTTCTTTTATCTGCTGTCTGCGATACTTTTTCCTTGTTATTACGCTATAACCTGATCAAAAAGTCTTACGCCAAGAGAAAGTATATGAGTTAGTTATTTTGATAAGTTGATTATGTGGTACCATGTGGTGTCACAGTTTATGAAAAGTTTTATGTCTGCTTTCGGAAACTTAATGGCTGCTGTGTCGGTATGAGGAGACTGATTTCCATGCATTAAATGTGACCCAACCACAAAAATGCATTATCTGAAGAGAGATAGATAGCGAATTTTGTTATATATGTTGTAGTCTTATCATTTATTTTTAAAATGGGAATGAGATTTTGTCATCGTCAAGACCACTTGCTGAGATGAATACTTAATTCTTTTAAAAGTTCACTCAGAGGGCTAGGTGCGATTTTCAATATTTTGTGTAAACTGGAAGATTATAAGCTATACAAGCAAACCTGCTATTATCATGGATAAGAAGCACTTTTGACAACAGATGAATATATCAAGTTATAAAATTCTCCGAAACGCTGAATCAAACTTACTTGCACTGGTAAAGTTTTGAAACAGTTAACTTAGCTTTCTTTTTAGAAATCGTTAGCGTTTACTTCATTGACGAAAAAAACCCACATAAAAATCTATTAATGAAACGGATTTTAATACAGGCTCGTTAAAAATCGTTACTGCATTATTAAAAATAAAAAGAAGTCACATGGATCCATCTTTAACGTATAATTGTCAGTCTTCCTGCAGAGGCATACGGTTGACCACCAATATTGTTACTATTGTCGGAAATTATTTTTTTTGGAAGAAATTGTTTCTTCATTTGGTACACATCCTATAGATTATATGTTTGTCCTAATCAAAGTGGTAATTAATTCAAATTCAGCCTTATCCTATAGAATGATATGCTATTTTAACTTCGTTCAGACTCAGATTTAATATCACTTTGCCCTTGCAAAATATGAACATTGGAATAGAAATTGGAAGGGGTCATAGTACCATATAATCTCTTTATTTAAACAACAACTATTATTTGTTTATTATTAAATAATTAAGTGTACGCTGTTTTTTAAAGAGTTTTGACTGAAATATATGTTTAGCTATTTCGGATTCTTCCATACTCCAATGATTCAACCATGGAAACGTTTCTTCATGTCAAAACTTGTTCGAATATGTAAATAATTTCAGAGAAGTTCAACTTCTGAAGTTTTTTGACTGCATAAACACGTTTGTTTCTAGATACAATATTTGTCTCATGCAAGCTTTTTATTTCTGATATATATATTGTACTGTGATAAATGCTTTAACACCCTTACCCGTGCAGTTTCAGCTAATACATCCATTTATGCTACTTTGTATTATTTTCACTACAAGTTTTTGTCTTACTTATTGATTGTCTTCTATAGTGCAGTCATACTCATGGGCTGTTTTGACCTACAAATCAAGCCTCCTTCTATATTGACTACAGTTAATGAACTATTTGGGAACTGAGAAATATATTTTTTTCCGATCATTGCATCCAATACTCATTTTTCATGAAGTAAAACAGCGATAAGATTTATTTACATCAATCAAAACAAAACAACAACAAAACAACAGCAACAACAACAAATCACGCACACACAAAATGTTCCAAAGATTGATATTTAAACTTAACCGTTTCAAACAACCATGATGAGACAACGGTCATAGGAAAGCTATGTTGAAAATAGTTAACTACATATGAACTATAATATATAGAAGTCTTTTTGTACCGCACGTGGGGAAGAGTCACCACTGGAACCACGTCATACTGTGACAAAGATGTAAAATTCAAAACCACTCAAAATATCGAGATATAGAGATTCAATTTCAAGGAAGGAAATTGATTCGGTAATTATGCAGATTTATATTTGTTTCGTTATGTATTCAGAAGGTGTTTGTGCTTTTTAGATTCTATTATTTACATTGCAAAGATGCGGCGTCAAGATGTCCTGATAAAACTGGGGTCCCTACTATGGTTATTAACGTAATAATGAATAATTGTTCTAAACACATGCTGGATAGTTTAACAAATTGCACGAAAAAAGCGTTGAAGAGAAAACATTATTGTAATTGTGTGACCAACTTTTTTTCACATTTTTAAATAAGCAAAAAATGTATACCTCGGTGTTATTGTAAACGATAGAAGTTTGAATTTTCAGGACAGACGTAAATTTAATTTTGAATGCCTTATTTTTCTTACCATTTCTTTATCTTTGAATACATGATAAATAAATAAATAAATAAATAAATAAATAAATAAATTTAGAGCTTATAAACATGAATAACATCATTAACATTTTCATGAAATGAACGAAAGTGTTGAAATACATCAAATGAATAGTTAATAAAAAAACGAGTAAGAAACAACTTTCAGAGCAAAGAAAATAAATCTGTTAATGCTGATAAAGAAAACAAGAACACCCGCTCCTATCATTCATTTCTTTCTCAGTTTCTCATTATTATATTATAACTAACACCTTTATGTACAACTTGAATGGTTCTGGTAATCGAGGTTTGTACTGTTCATTTTGCGGAGTCTTGGTTATCATTTAAGGCTGTTATACACACAAGCATGTGTGGTGTTTACTTACAAATCCAGTGGAGAGGAGCTATATACTCTAAACAGAGAAGACCAAATTATTGGTGCTTAGTTCAGTGACGAGGCACTATATTCTCTAACCAGTGAAGACTAAATCAGTGGTACACAGTTAGTCCATTGAGAAGATGCTATCTATTCTAACCATACAAGATAAAATAATGGGTACATCGGTCTGTGAAAAGGCGCCATATACTCTAACAAGAAAAAACCAAATCATTAGTACCTAGCGAGAATAACAACTATGTACGTTGGCAAAATATTTGATCAGCAAATAATCATACCACTTGTGACAAAAATCTTTGCAAATGGAAGTTTTGTTTGCCATTTGAATTTAATTGATATATGATTTGTAAAAAACTTATTTAAGACTTTCAAGATATTGATATTTATTTATTTATTCATTAGAGTCTCATCAATGTACACAATTTATAAAGACAGAAATATAAATGATAAAAGTACTGAGCCAATCTAAGTAGATTTATATGAGACTATACAAATTTGATAAAAACAATTCTGGTTAGTAGCTTACCAACTTTACATATTTACACATAAAAAACTAGAACACTCTTGGTAATCTTGAATTAAAAACGACATTAAAACTATACCTGAGACACAGAAATGATAATGTGCCACTACATAATTACAAAATGTCTTTAAAGTATGAACTTGTTTTTGTTCAGTATCAGAACAAATAGAATTAGATTAGCAAGAGAGTATTAGAGTCACATAAAACTGTCGTGTATTAAAGAACTATTGACCATTATTATATAGCAAAAGTTTCCTTTTATTTAGGATATTAAAACAGGTTTTGGCACTATAAAATAATATGTCAGCATTAGATAACAAGAATCCCACTTTATCAGTATCAGATAGATTAACAAATTCATTATTTAAGTCTTGAGCCTTTTGTAATAACTCTAATCTAATTGTATCATACAGTGGACAATCTAATAATACGTGTTGTTCTTCCTCAATTGAAGTTTTACAATGAAAGCAAACTCTTTGCTCAACTGATAAACCATTATATTTTCCTAATTCCATTCCAACTGGAGCAGTTCCACTACGGAAATTTCGCAATAGCAACTCTGTATGACCTATTAAATATAGTGGTACAATAGCATTCAGTCTCAAAAGACTGTTTAAATGCTTTATACACTCTCAATTTGTTACCTCCATTGCCATTTCTGGCGATTAACATCGTTTAACCAATCTTGCTTATAACTATCTAACACTTTTGGTAGTAATTTATATATTTATATGTCATGTTTATTATATTAAAGAGGTATATCAACATTACAGAACCTTTCCGGATTTACTGTTTTAGCAGTTTACAGACTTTGAAATTCCAATTTTTGCAACTATTCATTGCCCTATTATTAGTCCAAACAGATATTTTCATATTAAGTCTACTTAAATTCATACAACTAAATGTGCACCAATTGGCTAGTACACTTCTCCAACAATAGTATGTTATAGGCTTCCAGTCAATATCACCCCAGGCGGCAGCATTTCGGGTGTATACTCCAACATTCAGAAAATAACGGGCAGCTCTATTCTGCACTGCATTTATACAGGAGAAGTTATCACAACCACAAACAGAAGCATATGTTATTACAGGAACTACTGTGGATTCAATTTTGTAAAGACTTCACAAGGATTACACTCAAATGCTTTTGTCTTGGCGATTAACATCCCTAATGCTCTGTGAGCAAATTCAGCAACTGTTGCAGTAACTGAATAGTCTAAATGTTCAGTCAACACAAGACCCAAATATTTATACTGTGTAACATATCCAATCCCCCACATGCAGTCTTCAGTTTCTATGATACTGTTAATCATCGAGTCTGTACATCGATGAACGGTTAAATACATAAAATAAAGACGGCTATCTATATTTTTGATATATAAAAAAATTCTATTCGATATTCTTTTCTGATGACTGTGCAATTGTCTGATCCATTTTTACAGTGTACGGTAATAGTTGATTTATATTATACGCAGTTGTAAATGCATTCGCTATTAATCATTTGTGAGGAAAATCCCGGTGGTAATCAGTATTGAAAATATCATTTTTGTCTGCAAATATAAATGTGCAATCTGTTATGCTGCTTTGATGCAATGGCGTTTCCTTTAAGTGCGACTGGCATTGTAAGGATTCAATGAATTGATGATGAGTAGGTTTTATACTTTTTAAACAATGTTTATTTATTTTTGAGCAAATCAAATGTTTGAACCCGCTTACTATGTGACAGATAGGTCAAGAAAACTAAAATTGTATGTGTATTTGAGAAACATCAGGGAGACTTATCTTAAACGTAAAGTCAATCGATTTAGAAAAAGATTGATATGTTCATAGAAATAATATCTGACATGTTCAAGTATAATTTATTATCTTATTTTAATTTTGAAAAAAAAATACAGTTGACTTATATATCGTGATTGTTATCAAACTGATAGATTACTGCAGGATAACCTATATGCTGTATTATGGCGAACATACTTTTCTTGTTACAGATGTGAGTCAGGGATTTACTTGATTTACAGTGAAATAGTCAAATAATGAAGACACGATCGTTGTTTTTGACTTTCCTTTTGTTAAACTGAAAGCAGTTCAATTCAATTACTTTTTCGTGGACACATAGAATGTACTTCAAATATACCATTGAATTGAAAACTGTTTCATTTGAAGTTAAGCTTGCATATTTCTTACCTACAAGAAGTAATAGTCAATTTCTAATTCTAAAGCTAGTCTTCAGTGATTTTTTTTCTCGTTACAATACACATCTTAAAATTTTTCTGTTTACTTCTAAATTTAAGATGTTTAAAAACAATATTATTAGACTCGAAAAAGAAATCTAATTGGGAAAACAAATGTATTCTGTAACTCCGAAATTAGTACATAATACTGAGTAACACAAACATAAGTGCGCGATATAAGTTCGGTGCATTGTTAGTAAAGTAATGTAAAAACAATATATAAACTAATATAGTGAAGAAAGGTACGGTGTTTCGTTCAAGGTAACGAACGTTTCTAATTAGTTTTGCCATTGCCATTCAAAACTGCGGTCTACATCATTTGACACTATCTATTAATTCAAATTATGAAAAATATCCTTTTATTCTTATGAATATTTCAAGACTTTCTTTGAAATATTTGACAGTAGACTGCAATAAATTTACTTACACTTGGAAAGCTATACATGACTTTACTTCAGATTGCAGAAATACTGTTTATATTCATTTTGTAGACGCGTATCTATTTGCAAATCGTTCCTTGCAACAGCTCAACTCCCATTTGCTTACACAGAAATTAAACTATTCAAGGATCAAATTTACTTTTCTGTACCCACTGTTTCTGAACTTAATACAACTTGTAGCAAATTACATTCCATTCTGTAAATGTCTAGTTTATCGCATAGCTCTAATCCAACAAACAGAAGTTGGTGCATTAGGAATAAACAATAATAATACATAAATATATATAGTTCTATCATGTATTTCTATCATATTTTTAAGTGAAAACCCGTATGCCCTTTTATTATAAATGGATATGTATAGTTTTTCATATGAAATTTTCTGAAATATCAGTTAATGCTATATTTCTACAGTCATCAGAGATATTTCCAATATATCTTAGTTATTGTTTTATAAATAAGTAATAAGCTTAGGAAAATCAGCGCAACGCCTTTCGTTTAGAGTGTTTTCATCTTCAAACACTTCTCGTAGACTTATAGTGAGAAAGCCATTTGTAAGCCAACTCTTAGTGGCAGACATCATAAACCATGCTGTGCAACTGAAAGAGGAAAATGAACATAAATAACAAATTAGTAGAATTTAATATTTCAAGTAATAAACAATAGCGAATGAATTTTAATAAAATGTTTATAACTGTCGGTGAAGTTAAAATATATCGTCTAAAAGATTTAGCCCTTAATACTAGTAATGGGAGGCTACGTCATGTGAGTTAGTCAGGCTGCCGCTCCATAGCTTCTGCTATATTCGTGTATTGATATCAGTGTACCTTACATTTACCTGCCACTTTTAGTTACAACACTTTTGACTATTCAATTTACATTCAGTTCAAACTACAACTAAGCATTATAGATAGATTATTTTCTTTTATAAATAAAAAAATCGATTGATCAGTCCTAGTTCTTTAAAACAAAATGTTTTTATGCCCCCACAAAGTGGGGAGCATATAGCGTTGCACTTGTCCGTCCGTACGTCTGTCCGTACGTCCCGAAATCTTGTGATTGCAACTCCTCTTAAACCGGATGACAGATTTTGCTTAAACTTCCAGGGATGAACAACCTTAATGTGTAGATGGAAGTAAAGGAAGGAATTTTTGCTGCGACCAAATTTAACAGTATTATGGCCCTTTGTTGATTTTTTTACTTTATACCATATAGAAATTTTGTGAACGCAACTCCTCTTAAATCGGATGGCAGATTTTGCTTAAACTTCCAGGGATGAACAACCTTAATGTGTAGATGGAAGTAAAGGAAGGAATTTTTGCTGCGACCAAATTTAACAGTATTATGGCCCTTTGTTGATTTTTTCACTATATACCATATAGAAATTTTGTGAGTGCAACTCCTCTTAAACCGGATGGCAGATTTTGCTTAAACTTTCAGGGATGAACAGTTGTAATGTGTAGATGGTAGTAAAGGAAGGAATTTTTGCTGTGACCAAATTTAACAGAATTATGGCCCTTTGTTGATTTTTTCACTATATACCATATAAATAATTGAACATATAAATTTTACATTTGGAATTTAATTTAACATGTACATAAGGTTACCTGTAGATCATTTTAGGTATATGTACAGAAAAAATCTTACATACAGGATATACATGCTCTTGTTTATGAGCACTTATGCATAGTGGGGGCATCCGTGTCCTATGGACACAGTTCTAGTTTTTTGCTGATTGTATAAACCTATTTTTATCAGCTTCATTGCTTTTTAGAAAAAGAAAATTAATTAGTTTTTCATTTTGATGTCAAAAGGAATGTTGAACATTTATGTCCTTGAAAAGTAATAATACGACTCATACAAATCCAGCCCCATGATGCCTGACACGATCAAAAATTTATCGATTACTGAAATTGTGGGATATAATTTGATAGTAATTGAAATGCATTCCCTAGAAAATTGCAAAAGGAAGTAAAGAACAGAATATAAAGTGGAGAAATGAAACGTCAAATTAGTGTTTCAAATCCCAATCTGTTCAGAAATATCATGCAATCCGTGACATATGTTCAATTTACTGAAAAAATGTTCTTTTGGAAAGCATATCCATTAGCTAACAGATTTTCATTTTTTGAACTACAAATGTATAAGCTACATTTCTGGATTTGAAAAAAATGTCAAGGGCTCCTGATTTATTACAAGATAGTATATATGTAAGTTAAAGTCGAAGGTGCCATTTGTGCAGAAACGGGCATTGAAATGTATCTAGATTTAGTTTTAACTTACTTTTTTACAAACTGGCCCCGTGTCGAATTCCAATTTAATCAATAACTTATTTGTTTTCCACTATTTTTATTATATTTCTCCTTCCTTCTCTTTTTTTCTTATCGTTCTTTTTACTGACTTATTCTCTGAACTTAAATCTAATTACAGATTGACTGTTTTGACCGATAAACGACATTATCTTGTGACTACTGATTTTGGAAAACCATTGTCACGAAAGAAGAATTTGGTTGATGCCTTTGTATTGTCACAACTTTTGCGAAGACCATTCTAAAACAATTATTCTTACTTACTTTTTATATCTCACACTTCCTTTGGAGATTCAAGTGTTGGCTAATTAAGCTGTTCATTATACCAGTTGCTTCATTTCTGTAGTATATAGGAATTTGGCCGTTAATTCTAGGCCAAAACTATTAGCGAATAATTGTGAGATACTTTACTTAGTAAGAAATCAAACTATTTCACGTTAACACTCTTTTGCAATATCAAAAGATCCCAGTTCTTCAGATATTTCGTGAGACTTCAATAATGAATATCATTTAATTTTCTGTCTTACAGATACTACGCCATCGTACATCCTTTGTCAGCAATGAAAATCAACAGCAAGTCGAGAACACGCAAGATAATTGCATGCACGTGGGCAATTCCTGTGGTTGTTGCAAGTCCATTCGTCTATTGTCGGAGCATGGCCTTCACAATATTTAGTGAGTACGGGAAAATATCTCGGGAGATCTGCAATGATAGGTTCGATGAAATTGACATTGCAATGTATGGAGATGATCCTAGCAAACTTGGCGAGTTTAGGAAAGGTTTTTTCCTTTTCTTGTTCTTTGTCATCTACGTTATACCTAGTGTTGTCATACTTACCACGTGTGTTAAGATTGCCATCAGCCTGCTTCAACCAATCACAGTTGAGAATTCTATATTTGGTAGAAAAGACAATAACAGAAAACAAGAGGAAAACAAACGCAAGGTAGTTTATCTTTTTTTTCATAAGTGTTTTTATTTTGTTTTTAAAAATGTTCATATAAAGACAAATATCGGCCTTGCCTTAAAACTTCTGCCAATAGTTACAAAAACAGGAAATAAATTTTTATCTAAAAGTTTTGACTCAAGAGAACTATAAGCTAACATATCTGAAACAGCTTGTTCTTGCAAGTGTAAGTATTTAAAAATAATGTTTACCTTCTTACTTGACCTTTGTAACACGTTTTCTATTGTTTTGTAATTTTTCAACTGTAAGTCACCATAAAGAATGACTTGATCGATGCTTATCAATAGAAACAGCATTTGACAGAAAGTTTGCCTCTTGGCATCTCAGGCGCAGACAGAAACACGTGTTACCGTTTTACTTAAGAGTAGTTTTATCTTGTAGAAAAATATTCGAAATTACACATCATTGCTTATTTTATATAACTTTTTAACACTAAACACAACTTCTTTCCTCTAAGCTTATCTGTGTTGTATTATTATATGGACAAAGTTCTTGACTAAATTCAAAGAAAGAGATATAAAATGTCACTTTCCTCTACTGAAGAGCACCGAATAATTCTTCATATCAAAACGGTTTTTGTTTTCCAGTTTCAAGATATTTTGTATTATTATCTTACTCAAGTTATAGTTCAATCCTAAATTTCTCGCTATGTCGTGTTTATTTTCTAGGTGGCTCGCATGGTGGTTGTCATTGCGATAACGTTTATCATTTCCTGGTCCCCGTTGTACCTTGTAAGTGTCATAAGTCAGCTCCAGGAGAACAGCTTCCTTAGAGAAAGCAATTTTCTCTTTACCATGCTGATAACACATTTTTGTGGTTTTCTAAATAGCTGTCTCAATCCAATTATATATACAGCTATGAGTCAGAAATTTCGGAGAAGTTTTCAAGATATATTGAGAAGTATTTGCTTCTGTTTTTCCTGTCCAGCTCTGGCATCAAACAATATCACTTACGTGACAACACGTAGGTATACGTCGACACTTCGTCAGACATTTTCAGACACGGATGGAAATCATATTCCATTAAATGAGACAAGTTGTAACAGTGATATGCTATGTGGTGGGCGCGGAATCGGAAATAAAAGTAGCTCTAGTAGTGGAACCGACTCGGATTTAAGGCCAGTTTCGGCATATGAAAAAAGTAAAGTGAAAAAGTACGTTTTTAAAAAAGGAATTTCAAATGGACGGGTGAGTAAAGAGGATGATACTGAAAGGGAATATGTCTTGAGAAGGGAACCCTCGCCTATCCCTCAGTTAAAAGGAATATTGAAAAATAGTAGCACAGTTTGCAAAAGACGTGATAGTGAACATATCGATGAGATCAATTAAGCGTAAACATAGTTAACAAGAGATGTTAAGAACAATACAAATGGTGAAAAAAATAAAAACAACTAAAATTACGCTGTTGTCAAAATCTTGACAGTGGATGTGTAGTACAGCGACATTGTGCGAAAGAAATGTATGAAAATGACAATATAATTCAAACTTGTCAAATATCTGTGTCCAAAGCTACTTTTTTTGTCGTATTGTACATGTTTGTTGGCTTATTATTTTGCTTACTTATAAAAAAGCCTCGTCTTTGTGGATCTAAAGTAACATGGAAGCATTTTCTTAATAAATGTCAAACGCAATTTTACACACTTGTCTTCTTTGCAGTATTAACAACATAGCGAATACAGTACCATACCTATCTTGCATACATCAATTCCAGTCTTAATTATGCAAAAACCATAATAACATTTTATTTACATGTTTGTCTCGATACAACATTTGATACAGCTTTATTTATAAACGTCTATGTGCTTTCACATGCAGCGATCTTCTCTGTAATATAAGCAGCCAATTTTAGTTGCCGTGCCTTATTTGTTGGTTAAAAATATTTCCATTTGCAGATCGCAGACGCATGTTACTTAAATTTGTTATGACGAGGTGTTATAGAAAGGTTTGAGTAATGACGGTTTGTATAGAGACGGTTTACTACTTATCCAGACTTTCCGTGTGCCCGAGCTTTACAGAAAAAATAAATCATCATTTATCACTATGCTAAACTACACATTTTCTAAAACTCCGGCACTCGGAAAGTTTGGATAAGTAGTTAAACCTTTAAAATAGCTTTCATACAACGTGGATGTCTTAAACTCTTCAATGATACGAAAACGTTTGAAATTATCTATAATATGTTAAGGAATTGAAATAAAAAGTATTACAAATAATTATCAGACACCACTTAAAGTGCCAGTTGATCACATTGATTTCACTGATAAAGAAAAATAAATCTACTGATAGGATAATGATGAAACCATGTTCTATTCACTCTAAAACAATACTGACGTATGTCTTTCTTTCGTATTCAAGTCATTTCTTTATAAAAAAATTTGTCTTATTTTTACTGTAATATCATTGAAAAATTACTGCACTTTATTTGTAACATGCTTATTGATTTAAAAAGCAAATTTAGAAATGATTTTAGTAAATATAAAGATCATTTCCGTCGGTAAATCTTCTTTCCTGGTAAAATATTATGTTTCTGGGACACTTAGAATCTTTAATCATTCGCCTCGCAGTCACTGATAGGCGCTTTTTTGGGTGTCGACAAAATTTACTTGAAACATTAAAGAAAATTAAAAAAAAAGAACCTTAACCTGATAAAAAGGCTTAGATGGAAAATGGTAACATAAATGCATAAAACTTTTTTAAATATTATTTCATTTGACATCGACTGGGAGGCAAATTTTTGCGACTAATTGATCCCTCCTGATAAGTGTTAACAGGGGCCAGTACATATGAAAAAAAAGCGAAATAAGGAGAGTCACTGACGTGTCTCACGCCTGAAAGGATTCGAACCAGGGTCCTCCAGATCATAAGTCCTGCGCTCTGGTCCCTGACCACTTCTCCTTCTTCCCAATCATTGTAGAATGAATAAAGTAAAAATTAAACGAAGTTCATAAAACTCGAATGCCTTAGGCCATAGACGTAAACTCAACTTCACATCGAATCACTAATATTTTTTCTCCATTAGTTTACTAGTAAATAACAATGATGGTCCTTCGAAAAAAATAACTTCTTAAAAATAATTATTTTCAAAATTAGATATGATACAAGAAAGCACACATTTTAGAAAAATCCACTTTTGAATAATATAAGTTAGTTTGATAATATATAGATAATCCAGGTACAAGAAGACAAAATAAATCATATACTATGAACACCATATGAACAAGGGATAAAGAAGTTAGATCAATGACCGTTGTGTCTATAACTTAAATAACTGTAGAAGGATTTTCCTTTTTTCAGCATTTCGTGGCACACTTATAGTGTTTTTTTTAAAGAAAAACATTTCCACGATATGTTTTAATTATATGTGTTAAATTTCTCATTCAGTAAAAAAGATACATAAAGGAAATGAACAAATATATATGAAAGAACAAAATCCCTTCCACTTTGCAAATTAATTGTATGCAAAGTAAGCACATAAGTACAGACATTTTATAATAACTTTAGATCAAATCTAAAATATATACACTCCCTTTCCATACCTTCGAGGTTTAAATCCTTTGGAAATGCGTTATCAGACTATATGTGAAGACTAAACTTCTTTGGGAGACAGAAAGAATGTCAAAGCAAACTCCATAACGTTACATTAATATTTTATGCATAACAAAACAGAATAGTTGACGTCTGAATACAAAATGATCCAAAAAGCAGAAACAACAAACCAATCACTAAATTTCACTGGTGTACAAATTATGCCATTTTTATCTCATAATTTTAATACGCATTAATTCAGACTTTTGCTGCTTAGTTAAATAAGATACGAAACAAGATTAATGTTTCTTCGAATACTTCTTCGTTATTTTCAGTGAAATTGCCAAGAAAATACCGGTTATTAAACCATTGCAGAACCACAATCATTACTTTTCCTGGATTTATTATAAGTCCCTAGGAAGATATATTCCAACAGTCTCTACTTCTATTATTGTCGTAAATGGAATCAATTTTAAACTAGATAATGTTCTAGTGTGATTTAAGATGTTTCCGATCAATTAAAATATTCATTTAAACGACGTATGGAGGGTAAGTGTAATTGTGCATTTACAACGGCAATAAAATGATATCCTTCCATCAGAAAGCAACACTTATGTGTTTGATTTCCTGTAGCAGTTATGGCATAAGCTTTCATTAATAGGTTTAAAAGGATTTCTATAAGAAATTGTGGATTAGACAGTTCCGCTCAGGCTCTTGTGGGACGATAGATGGAATGAATTGTAACCTTTGTCAAGAAGATGTTATTTTGAAGTAATCTCCACCATTTTACGTTAATTTGAACAAACTGCTACAATTTAACGTTATAAACCTGCTATTATAATCATCAAAAGGCTATCAAATTGACCGGGATGTTTTTTTATTTTAAGTTACACTGACAAAAATGTATTATTACTTAGTAAAAACTTATAAAGAATTAGTATAATCCAGACTTAGTAGTCATTTGTGAATATTTTTCGATATTACTTTTTTCCGATAGCTACGAAATTAGAAACACAGGAATATATTTTGTGTTCAACTATTTAACTTCTATTTAAATCAGATAAAAAGCCTGGTAATGAGCTAGCTTAAAGAAATAAGCAAACTATTTGATCTTAACAGAATCAACTACTTACATGATTCTAAACTATTTAAAGATAGTTACGTGTTCATTTCTTGAACCTTTTCACAAAATGAGGATTAGCTTCGAACTTTGTCTTATTTGACTAACTTACATTAACGTCATTTACAATGCAAAATGTTATTTTTTGAGATTTATTTAATATTTTAATTAATACAACTGCGTGTAACCGTTAAGTTTGTGAAGGCGGGATAAGTGATAAAGTTTATTGAAATGAGTTCTTAAATCGTAGCATCCAATGCATCAAAGAGAATGACTGAAATACTAGTTTATTTTCCGGTAATTTTTGTGTTACAAATAAAGGTTACCATAGAGACCAACATATCAGAGAGATTCACGAGATTCATGGTATAAATTTCCTGAAATACTTTTATTGTACAGATTTCTTAAGCCACAGGGTTACAGATAATTTAAACAATATTGTCGTACGCCTTAGCAGTGTTAAAGAAGTCTGCAGATAAACCATGGGCGTAGAGTAGGAGCAAACGCCTTTGCAGATAGAACAGGAATTGCAAGTTATGTCTGTAAACGTGTGTCATTTGTTTAAAACAATATCAACGTTTAAGAATGAAATATCATCATCCGGCGTCCGCGAGAGTCTGTTTCCAATAAACGAAGGTGTTGATTTACAATTACTTGGTGTCTGTAATAATAGAGGTTTCCGACATCTTCTCTATGTGTTGTTCCAAAGCACACCTTTGTTTTTAAATGTTCTTGCCATGTAAATGCACATTTTATGTTGAACCTATCTATCTATCTAACCTTGACGGTACTTCGGAACGTTTCGAACGCTAGAAGGGTACTACACCTCCGTATGCAAGATGAAGGTAATAAAGGATTAAAAACATTATACCAGGAGCATCTAAAATAATGTAGTTTCCAATTTTGTAATCAAAATTTAGAAAATGCCATCATTACCGAAGGTCAGGAGATCGTGATAATTGCAATGGTAAGTCACATGGAGGAAATGGTAATTGGTGAGTTTTTTGTAATTTTTGTATTTGAAAACATATTTTGACACTATATGTCATGATACTCTCTAGTCCTAGAAATGTTGTGTATTTATTAGTTTTATCTTAATCAACTGTTGTCTTCCGATAAACCAAATGATTTACTCCGTAACATATATCGAAAATCTGTACAATTATTATGATTATGTTTAAGTCATACTTTCAGACAATGTTCTTAATGATATTTTTTCTAATTCTAAACTATTTTATTTTCCATAGATTGTCATTTTAAGATGAAACATTTATATTGTATATACTTACGAACATTTAATCTTAGAGAGACACAGGATATTGTTTATAGAAGAGATAATTAAATGTAAATGATTTTATATTAATTATTTTTGTAAAATTCTCTTTGCCTTCTGGATGTGAAGTATGTAGTCGTTCTTTTCTTCGGTGTAGATTTGTCGCTTATTACCGATTAACAGTGACTGTTGGTTACAGCTACACAAATATAGGAAGTAAATTCCTTTTTGAAAAATAATTTCTGTAAAAACAAATTTATTGAAAGTTCTATTAAAATCATTATGTTTCAGCAATTAAAATTACAAATATTGATATTTATTTAACCAGAATCCCGACTTTGGATCAGATGAATGTTGCTTTAACAAAGTAGAGTAAAATGTATCAGGGGAAGTATCGGATTTTGTTTTGTCCTAATAAGTTTTCTTTGCATTTATAACATTTCAACGCATTCATTTCTTCTGAGTACGTATTGTCTGATGCACGTAGGACATTAACACAAGACATCAAACATTGAAAATTTCGGTGGCTTGACACAAAAAGCGTATTTCAAACAACTTGCACCCATGCTGTGGCCATGTAAGCCAAGTCTCCTATTGTACGGCTCAATCAAATGTGGCTTTGAAAACAATTAGAAAGCCCGCATGAATAACTTATTTCATTGTTTAAAAGTTCTAAAACTGCTCTTAATAGTTACCTGACAAATTAAAAAGTTCTGCAGCGATATAAATTTGTTTATGTTGGTCAGTGATATTCATGGACATATTTGGCTATCATATTAATGTTTTAGAAAATTAATTAAGGCATGATAATAAGTAATGCTAAGTTAAAAAAGACTATATAAGAAATGGACACGTAACTGAGTATGCGCAAAAATGACCTCATCAGTTATCAGAAAGTAGTTCATGTTTAGAACAGAAGCTAGAGAAAATCTACATAGTATAACTAATCTAACAAGTCCAGTATACGTTTGTATTCATTCGAAGTCTGAACCTAGATACCTTATATTTTACAGGATGGGTAAGGCTTTTGAGAAGATAAACGCTGGTGATTGTGGCCTAAATGGATCATGACCAAATATGCTTAGATGATTTCTGAGTAAAAGTCTTCAACTGAGGAAACTGTTGTATAGCCTGTGTGTATCATTCATTACAGACATCAAAACACGGAAGTCATCGAAAACAAGCTGTTATCTGAAGCTATAAATCAAAGTTTTTTTTCTCTCCTAAATAAACTTTTGAACTTTGACTAAAGCTACGAATTGAATATATTTTCTAAGAATATAAGGCAGTAGTAGATGAATTAAAGAAAACGGTCATAATTTAACATTAGGAACAAATAAAAATCAGAACTCGAAAATATTCGAATATATTTAAAGAGTTATTTTTAGAACAGTTCACTAAGGATCGTAAGTATGTAAGGATCCATGTTCAATTTGCTTTAAGCTTAATTAATCCATTCTGTATGCAGGAATGATTTTGCATCGTAATTTGTTTATAAGCGCTTGTGATTAACAGTTTCTTGCTTTATGATAACCTTCCTTAGAACGCATTGTTAAGGTATCTAAATGGTCAAGAAAAGAGTGCTCCATTTTATTCTTTATTTTCATTTTTTTTTTCAGCTTTGTATCTCATTTGTCGAAAACAATAAACGATTTTAATATTTTAAGGGAATTAGCACTCCATTTAAAGAGTTTACTTTCTACCATGCTGTTTGCAGTTTAAATGACTTATCTTGATTGATAGACATCTACTTTTAATATTTTACTCCTATTGGTCAATTCCAACATGATATATCAGTTCCGCATATATTAAAGAACACATTAAGTGTCAGTTTTTAAAATTTATCTCGGTCAATAGACTTTCAATATATATATATATATATACAATGAATATTCATACAATGAATTATGTTTAATAAATAGTCTCACTCAACAAAGAACACACATATATATATATATACACAATGAATATTCATACAATGAATTATGTTTAATAAAAAGTCTCACTCAATTTTGACTTGGTCTTTGTGAGACTACTTTTAATCGATGATTAAATTTGAGTTCTTTTTTTATTTTAAACAACAAATCTTCTTTTACATACATAATCTTATTTATTCCAACCAAAGTTTTAACTTTTTGTATAAACAAGTATTGTAATAGTAATAACATTTTTTTTCCATATTAAGCCTTATGTTCTTTCGATCATTTATCACTTAAATTGCTGAGAAAGATCGTTATAATTAACCTTTTTCAGAAAACCAAAATTACTTTTCGTTGTTTCAGTATGTATCCCAAGGGAGTGATTTGTGAGTAATTTATTATTCTGAACAGCAAATTGCTGTCGTAAAGGGGATAATTTTGAACGAGTATCTTATCCTGTTTGGATTAAAGTTAGAAGCAAACGATAAAATATATATGTTTAAAAATGCTCTACAGTGGTGATCCACGTACATCGGATACTAATGGGCAAATGAGCAAAACAAAAACAGTCGATGGTGAGTTGTCTTTATTTTTGACCGAATTTCGATTTTCCATGAATCACTTGCATTTACTTACAATGAAATGTAAGCCCAAATGAATATAAAAGACAACAAACAAGATTGCTAGCTGAGAAATAAATTTTATCTATATTAATAAAACTACATAATAAAGATTTTTTTTACAAAAAAAAGAAAGGAAAAAAAATGAAAAAAAGGAAAAGCACTTAAACACGAAGTTTTTCCCGAAAGAAAAATAAGCTTTTACAATGTCAAGACTTGATAGTCATCTCGCTTTGATTTTTTTCAGCAGCCTGCATTTGGTCAGTTTTGAACAAGAATAATGCAAAAAAATAGGAAGTTTACAAAAGCGATTAAAGACGGGTGGAGAGGATTTTTCTTTCTAATAGAAAAGGGAAAACTATCTCGATACATTCCATGAATGACTAGTCCGTTTTCAGGTAATTAACAACAACTTTCTCCAGCACTTGTTTCACGACGGTGGGTATGTTGACTTCGAACTTAACAGACACTTAATTTGACCAAAGTTTGCTTTTTGTTTTTATTAATGATTAATTGATCGTATGAGTAAGAGATAAAATAAATGCATTAATGCATTAGAATAGTTTAACGGCAATAAAACGTATGTTGCTTATCAGAAGAGTGAAAATCGCTAGTACAGTAAGTAATACTAAGCGTAACACCTACAAGCAATACCCAGTACACCTACAAGCAATACCCAGTACTCCTACAAGCAATACCAAGTACACGTAAAAGCAGTACCCAGTACACCTTCATGCAGTACGCAGTACACCTACAAGCGATACCCAGTACATTTACAAGCAATACCCAGTACACCTACAAGCAATACCAAGTGCACCTACAAGCAGTACCCAGTACACCTTCAAGCAATACCCAGTACACCTACAAGCAATACCCAGTACACCTACAAGCAGTACCTAGTACACCTTCAAGCAATACCCAGTACACTTACAAGCAATACCCAGTACACCTACAAGCAATACCAAGTGCACCTACAAGCGATACCCGATACACCTACAAGCGATACCCAGTACACCTACAAGCAGTACCCAGTACAACTTCAAGCAGTACCCGGTACACCTAAAAGCAATATTAAGTGCACCTACAAGCAATACCAAGTATATTAACAACCGTCTCCGTGGTTTAGTGTTTAAGGCGTCCGCTTACGGAGCGGGAGGTCGATGGTTTGAGTCTTGTCAGGGGCTTGTTTTGATGCCACCGGTTTGTGAGCCGCCAGCTAGTTAAAGAAAGGAAACCGATTGCCTGTCTGCCTTGTGCCTGGCACATAGCATAAGGAATCGGAGAGTAAGAGTGTACACTAATAGAGGTGTCTCATAAGCCCGGTAGGCTGGCCCTTTCAGTAGGGGGGACACTATAATAAACAAGCACTTTACTTTTACAAGCAATACCCAGTACACCTACAAGCAGCACCCAGTACACCTACAAGCAATACCCGGTACACCTTCAAGCAATACCAAGTGCACCTACAAGCAATACAAAGTACAATTACAAGCAATATTCAGTACAGCTACAAGCAATACCCAGTACACAGGGGTCATTTATTTTTAACATACCATATTCATGTTTCTACACCTGTTTTAGAAATTGGACAAGAGCAGTGATTTTGTCGTGCATTCCAAAGCAAATACAAAAAGGCATGTTAACAAATGTAAGAATGTTGAGTTGTTTTTTAACGCAGAACATCCGCCTACTTAAGCATTGCTTTACTATATAAAATAGCAATTAAAACTTGGCGAGAGGTCACACTGACTTCGTAAAATTTGACTGTAAAATGTGGCAGTATCCGGTGTAGCTTTTAGGTCGGGAAGCGAATTTATGCATTTACAAATGCAATAAACTGACTTGCTTTATATGAAAGCGACATTCAGATGCTATTTTATTTTCTTGAAACCTCTCAGATATTGCAAACAGATTAAATGAGAAGGTTTGCACAGAGAGTCGGAAGACAAGACTGTTCTTGTTTTTGTGCAGGCGTGAGAAATAATCTAAATAGATTCCATAAACAGATTAGATATAATTTGTTTGGTATTATCGTTGAAGTTTTTAATAGTTTTTTTTAAATGTGCTTTTAATTTGTAGGGTGTGCAGTACTTTCTTATTTTGTTTTTGTGATATCTCAATGAAAAATATATTATTACTATTCTCTTTCTTTATAAACTAAACAAAGGGTTATTTTGTGTTCCCAAAACAAAATATACTTATGATTACGTTTCGTAGTAGACACGTTTTTCTTTCTTTATTCTTTGTTGTTGTTCAGTTGCGTAACATATTTAAGTTCCCCCCTGATATTTCGAATGCAATAAGCGTTTTTACTTCATAAAAAGAAACCGTTACCCATGTCATTGCTTCTTTAAAACCAAATTGATACAATACTTCGTGACTGCTCCGGTTAATTTTTTTTGATAGTTGCAGTCGAAAAATATTTTCACTTGGCTATAGTTAAAGAATAATTAGTTTTTGGATATGCAAAAAAGAGAAAATGTCATTTAAAAACTTCTTGTACAAGATAGTGGATAAAGAACATACACACAACTGCTAAAATTC
The DNA here is from genome assembly GCA_012932295.1 of Cyclina sinensis. Lineage (NCBI taxonomy): Eukaryota > Metazoa > Mollusca > Bivalvia > Venerida > Veneridae > Cyclina > Cyclina sinensis. Next base: position 4,617,492 of record JAAONU010000011.1, read on the forward strand.
AGCCTTTCAAATAAAGTTTACCTAATATCAAAGGTGTCTTTTATGCAGTAAGAGCAATTGTAAAATTGCCAACTCTTACTCGTCTACCATCCTGGTTTTATGCACTTGTATTTCTTTATACAAAGACCAAGTGCGGTAGTAAGATGGGATGAATGTTTCCAATCTATTAAGGTCTATGTATGTTTTGTGCCTGAATACTTATAATCATTCACTGTATGCTTCCAACTCTAGAGTAGATTGCTCTTGTTCAGTAAACAAAAACGTTCGCTAGATACTGACATTCTCATTTCATTCCAAACCACATTGTGAACAACTGAGGTAACGTTTCATATGAAATGTCTAACAAGAAGTCTATAAGAAAACTGATAACTAAGAATCTGTCAGTTATAAGCCCACCTGAGCACAATGTGCACAAGATGACTTTTTGTGAGAGCCATGTTTCCGTCGTGTATTCTTGTCAAAAGCCAGCAGGCACAGAGCTCTGACATTTGGTGTGAATCATTGTTTAGTTGACCTCTACTAAGTTTTTTCAACTTATGTCTTATCATATCAACAGGGATATATTAAGAACTCCTCAACGACCAGAGTTATAATATTTTGCACAAAGTATTATCTATAAGACCTTTACCAAACATTGTGTCTGGCCGGGGGTTATTTTCGGCCCCGACCCGGATCACTTGTCTGTTTGTTAAATACACCTGAACATTTTAGGTTCAAAATGGTCCTCCTGTTATAAATTGAGATTGTAACTTTGCTGCTGTCAACGATTTTATTACTGATAAGTTTTCATCGGTTAAATACTTCTGTATTTCCTACAATTAGGTAAAACATGTTAAGATTGTTATATAGAGAAGGTCGTTTCTTCGACAATATTGATATGCACGTTATAATTTTGTACAGGCTGACTATCAAGTGACAGAGTTAATTCCTCCGACTTAACCTCTTTGATAAATAACTGACTGAATAAAACATAAATGGTTTGGTGAAATGAAGAATGTCATTTGACATTTGTCATTTGTTAATGACCGTTCAATTGGCCATTGTAGTATTTTTCAAGAAATAGATAAAATTGAACTTGAATCGAAATGTCGAGGAATAGGAGGTGGTGATATATAGGTCTTGGTCGTATAGGGATTATTGCCATTAAAATATATCAATTATCTTAATAGAAATCTCTATTTCATATTGTATTCTGATTGATCGTCCCCTTCTTATGTTTCTACGAGTTGAAATAGATTTGGTTACACAGTAGCTATCAATGGATAAAATTTTCTTACAGTCACACGCTTTTTATGCTCCTCATCGAAGATGCACACGGCTTTGCAAATGTCGGCCTGTTCATCGGTAGACACTATTTTTCCCTTCTTGTTTTTCGAATCAGAAGTCAAAAGTCAGGCCACAGTGACATTAGAAATTAAAATTTTCTAATCAATACTTGCAGAACGCGTCAGCTCCGATTCCTCAAACTTGATATGCTGGTTGGTCATATCAAGAAAATGATTTCTATTCTTTTTCACTCAGTTCAAGGTCAAAGTCACAGTGACATTGAACAGCAAAACCGTTTCCGATCAATACCTAAAGAACACTATGGTCCATGTTTGTAGAACATAGTAGACGGTTTGTGGTTTCTTTATGACCAGGTCAAAGGTCAAATCCACAGTGACAATGAACAGCAAAACCGTTTTCAATCAATATCTAGATGGTTGGAAAAGTTAAACAATTTATTACTCCACATTCTTACACAATAAACTTCAACCAGATGAGTTTTAAACTGATGTTCGAAACTTCGAGGATAAAACAATTTTCTATTTGAGGTTACCTCATCTTTTGTAAATTTGGCTTTAATTGTTTAAACATTCGGATACTTGATATTTAAGAATATAGCCCTGGACAGAATAAGCTGAATAAATTTTATGGCAATTTGATAAATATATTTACAGAAAAATAAAAGTACTGAAAAAAAACTTATAATATCTTTATATAAATAAAGGGTACTGTTTAACTATACATTTTTTAAACGATACGTCATCTCACCCTTAAACGGCAGATAAAAGGTTTAAGTATATCTTTTTCTGTGCAGGAGGAAAACTGTCTTGATTTCTTGTAATTTTCCTTTCTATGTAATTCATATAACTATCATTTAACGTTAATTTCTATTTTCAGCTTGATTTTATTATTGCTTCTAGTTTCTAGAGCAGATAGAAGCTTTGCAGCGATATATTTAGGTCTTAATGTGGGCAATTATAATGAAATATTTGTCGTAAAAATATTATTTGTGATAATAAATGATGCTATATAGATGGTGATTTCATATTTGCAGTACAGGGGAACTTGAATATGTTAAAAATAAGCATGTGTTTTAAAGTAAATATTATCGAATAGTCATTCTGTTGTAAGTAATCTGAGATTTCACAATTTATTTTGACTAACTATTGTAGGTACTTAGCAAATCAAATAAAAATGTTTATAAAACAGTTGGTATTAAGTCATAATTTTCTCCGACGCTGAAAGGCTAGATCGACAGGTCACAACAGCACATTTTAGATCAAAGGAAAATGAGATTTTATAGATATTCTAATAATCAATTTAATTGACTTTGGCCGACACTCTAAAGCATTATTCTAAATTTTTTGATAATCAGTACTTAAATTAAATCTCTTCATTTTTTTCCTTTTCCGTAAGTTTGGCCATTTACGGAGCCATATATACAGCTATGTATAGAATTACGTCAGAGGTCAAAATTTGTCTCTCAATAGATGTATGGAATTGTAAAAGGCGTTGCCCACGGACATCGAGCAATTTGTCGCTAAATTTGATAATTTCAAACATCCAATGAGAAACATTTTACAAAATGTAAACTCTGACGTTATACTGTTCCCAGAATACAATTATTGGATGCAAATGAAAAAAATGCATTCATCGCATTTAAAAATAATGATAAATATTGAATGAGAATGAAATTCATTTCATATAAATGAAAAATCATTGCATATAAATGAAACGTTACAGCATATGAATGAAAATCGTGACATACAAATAAAAAAGATATTGCATTTAAAAAAACTTTTATTAAATATAAATCAAATTACAGCACATAAATAACACTTATTGCATTTAAATGAAATTTATAGCATACCCAATAAATGTTTCATTTAAATGAAAAAAAAAAACTTTGGTTGATTTAAAAGCTTTGATGAAACTTATTTGAACGATACAGCACTCATTAACGTTGGAGAACAGTTACTAAATGCCGATCCTTGAGAGATTAAATCGATTTCATCTCAAATTATATTTGTTAGGGCATGAGAAAAATCTCTTCTTCACGGCAAACAGATCGGTTTTCCATCTAGACTTTTAGTGCGTTGTTTAGTTTAAGGCTTTATTTTCATATAGGTTAAAATTGTGAGATAACATTGTGCTAATTGGCTGATGATTACATGAACTGTAATTTTTTTAGAGATTTTTTACTCAATCATCACAGAATAAAAAAAGGAATACCGGCAGGCAGTGATTACTGTTGCCAATAAATAAATAAATAAATAAATAAGTAAATAAATAATAAATAAATAATAAACTAAAACTGCCCATCACAGTCAGAAAGACTTCATGCAGCAAAGATGAATTAGGCATTATCCAGACCTTTTTGACCTATAGGAACAAAATGTATGTTGAAAATGAGATACAATTTAAATGTTGATCAACGATGTAGAATAATTCATTTTCTGATTATCTATCTATTGAGATACGTACATTTAGTAAGAAAGCTTTGAGTATGATTATTTTTATTTCATCAATATACATTTATTTCAGCACCAAGAAACTTTTGACATAGAAATAAAGTAATTAAAAGAAAGTATAATATAAAACAATGTAAAACAAATTCTTAGAAAAGAATAGAAAAAAGAATTCACCTGAATTTGCTACATTTTGACTACACTTACATGACAATTATTAATGACGCACGTGGTCACAGCCAGATTCGCGAGATTAGAAATCGCAATAATGCCTGCAAACTGGTTCCTACTACTGTGCAATAAATTTTGATGCAGTAAACTCCTAATTCTTCCTTAAACGGTTGATTTTGATGCAAAATTTTGCTACTACTAAAACTTTTGAGCGCTGTTAAATAAATGGAAACTGCTTAAGTGCTTACATGCTATCAATTCTTATTTCTATAAAACACCGCATATCTCGCGCGATGACAACATTGAGTTTCAAATCAGAAGAACCTTTTAAACTCCAGATGAAAGAAAGGTAATGTAAAAGATACTTTATCAAATGCCTCGAGCGACTGTCTTACTGTCGATTTAGCAAGAACATAATTATAATGTTCTGTTCTATAGAGTTTAGCGTAAATTGTTGAAGTTATCTAGAAAATGATAAAAAAAGTCATTGCATTTCAACAGGCAAGAAAATTACTCTGTACTTACTAGAAAAATCAATGTCTTTTATAGACGTAATGCATTGAAATGATTTATTAATTGATTTATTAAAACTAAATGATCACTGTAAAGTGATCAGTTTGTCTCAACTGATAACGAACTCAATAGTTTGGATAGTCTAATAACACTTTTTAGTTTAAAACTATTCCATTTACAGTAGTGTAAGAAACTGTCAGACTCACAGGACTTGAAAATTATTATTAGAATCTGCAATTGCTTTTAGTAACACGTGTTTTTTTCGCAAAGTTTCACAAAGGTCAAGTGGTACAAAACATAAAGTAGTGTAACATCGCGCAGCAACATTAACTCGAAGGCCATATGTGTTACCTACAGGTATTTTCCTTCCTTATTTACCCGCGGAATTTTATTCAACACTTTATGATCGTGATTCATTGTTATTCGAATGGTAAAGTTTAACGATTTCCAAAAATGACACAACTGAACCCCAAAAGGTGATGAAGGAGTCAAGTAAAGTGTTTGAAATATTATTTGCAAATTTTACGAATTGAATGAATAATTAAGATAAGTCAAACGTTGCGAGATTTTAATCAATTTTAAAGACACTTAAATTGAATGCTAAACTTTTTAATTTATACAACTGTTTCATCTTAAAAAAAGATACGAAAGGTGGCTTTTCATGACATTTTTTTTATTGAGCGTTTTTATATACAATTTATAATTTGTTTTTATTGAATAAGTTATGCTTGGCGTTTTTGGTGTAGCATTTATTCTATAACGTCAAAAAAGTTTACATTTTCCTATATGTCATGAATTGAAAAATGACATTTTAGAACATGCATTCGAGATGCTGTTTCAAATACATCTTTGAAACAACAGACTTTCTGTATTTTTATATAGCTCCTTTTTAGAGGGAATTGTTTGTCAACAGTTTAGATAATGAACCTTTTTCAGCTTTTATTTAATAAAAAATAAATGTAAGAATGAAACAAACCTTTGTTAAAATATAAATAAAGTACATTAAATATGGACTAAATAAATGAGTAAAAGATAAAAAAAATCAGAATTTTCATAAGTTAAACTTGAGATCTTCGAGAACTCGAACATTTGGAGAACTCGAACATTTCTTATCCACTACCGACTATCAGTAATTGTAAGTTAACTATACATGTAGTTTGTGGTAGATTTCCAGTATAAACTTATTTTATAAAAATGGTTGCTTTTGTTGCACTCTACATGTAACAACACGTTAGTGAATAGTGTTTGACTGATAATAGATATGTACAGAAAAGGACAAATTATTTTATTTCAGTCTGTGTCATAACATGTAAATAACATAACACATGTACTATATTGATCGACATTTACCACCGTGTATGAGTATAGAGGTAAGTTGACTCGACCTCCATTTATAGGTTAAAAAAAAGACGTTAAAGTTAAGTAAAATCACGTTCAAATAATAGACAAGGATTCTATTTTTTTTTCAATTTGTTAAGCAGGGAAATGATTTCTCAGTTAATAATTTTGAACATAAGTTATATCTGATGTTTTAAAATGATTATAGAAGTTCGTATTAAAGTTTCACACTGTTGTTATTTTGCATTAAGGAAAAGTGGTTTTTAACTTTATTTTTCCTTTCTACTCTCAAATATGAATTTTAACAGAAATTAGGAAAAAATCAACTTGCATTCTTTTACATTTAAATTTGTATACCAAACTAAGATATAAACACCTATTAAATGTGATTTTAGTTAAATAAATATTTAAGAATGCAATTATTTCTCACATTCTTTCAAATGAAATATAACTTCAGTTAGAATTACATTTCTTTACTACCATCCCAACTTAATCTTGAAATTAATCAAAAGAAATCATGAACAAATAATTTTGTCTTAAATTTCGTTTATTTTTCAACTTCAGTATGCAAGTAGTACACTAAGAAATAAGTGTTTACGGAATACTTATTTGATTAACATGGACTAACAAACACATGTACAGACGGGCACTGTTTCGTTTCCTATCTAGAATAATACCTATGGTATTTCATATAAGATCATTGTGACGTATAAATAAATACTTTTCTACTTAAATACACATACATTTACAAATAAAGTGCAAAATTGTCTAAACACATGACAAAACTAGTACCAGCTGCGAGGCAGACAGATCTGCTCATAATTTCAATGAGTCAATGTGATGCAAATTCTAATTACTAGGTGTTAGAGCAGTGTAACATGCTGGTTTTGAATGAAGTTGAAGAAATTGTGTCATAACAAGATTTTATCTTAGGCTGTCAGTGAATAACTGGCTGTTTCAGAAGTTATTCAAATTAACGTAATCAATTTCCATTTGCTGTTCCGTGACTATGTATTATTATTTTCCTAATATATGCAATGGAACGTAATCTCTCTAACTGAGATTTTGAACTTTCTAGTTGATTTTTTTTTACAACGAATTAAGAATATTAACTTATAACAACAAAATTACTCTATTAAATGGTCTATCGTCTTAGCAGGTTCTGTGATTTAAATTCAAACATTATATTTTTCATATTTGGTAACAAAAGTTATGTCAAATCTTTTATGTCGCATATAATTGACTATAATACATAATTTTATGTATAAGAGCTATTTTGACGGTTGATATTAAACTGTTATTGTCAATGAAGCACTTGATCTTTATTACGTAAAGAAGTCACCAAGTTAAATCATCAATGTTACTAATCTAAATCAGTTTATGTTATGTTATGTTATCTGTTGCTGTTCTCTCTCGAACAGAACCCTGCCAAAGAAGTTAAATGAAAAGAGAAACTTAGTTTGGCGTTCAGTACTAATTCCTTTATTTGGTTCTGTTTTGAAATTTACAGTAACATGAAAGTTGAATATTATGATCCATAAACTCTGATAAAAAATAAATCATTGTCATAACAAGTTGGTTGCTTAAAAAAGCATCCAATGGGTTATGTCTAATAATTGAATTTTACATATGATCAAATGTTTATGCAACATTCCTTGCGATATTGATAGTTGTCCTCTTCCTTTAATATTTCAGTCTATGTTAGTAAATTTGTCAGTGTGTGAACAAAGCTAAGTAATCTTTTTAGAATATATAGTATTATCAGTGTTTACAAGCACAGGATATAATGAATACACTATTAATAATTAAAGTATCGTGAATAGAGCTAAAAAGGGAAAATTAAAAAGGGAACAGCATAACAATTTTATATTTTACAAGACTAACATTTCCAGCGTGCATTATATATTTACTTACACATTTGAAATGAAACCACTGTTTTTTGCATTTTTGTTGTCACATTTCAACAACCGGTATCCTCCGGGAGCAGTGGACTGATATTCCAGGGGTCCTTTAACATGTTAGTGCTTTACATTGAGCATGCAAAAGGACCAGAGGCGTCATTGAAATGAGATGCTTTCTTGTCTTACACTATACTCCACATCCTAAAAAAGCAAACTCTATGGGACGTCGGTCAAATGGTCAACACGCACCGACGAGAAATAAACTCAAATAAATAAAGGAATATAGAGTTAATTTAGCAACGCTCACATCACCTGCTGACATTATATGCATTTTCTGAATTCTGCGAAATTGTTCAAATTGTTGAAGTTCTAAACATTCATTTAAATGAGGCTTCATTTAAAAATATCAAATCTAATGTTTATATCAAATGATTTTAATGTGAAACATGTTTCTACGGCAAAACAGTTGCGAAAATCCTAAAGTCTGAATTGTAAGTCTGTTTTCTTTGTGCAATAAATAGATTTCAATTTTATTTCTGTCGTTTTTAAAAATTATGCAAAATTATACGTAAATTACAATCAATTTCTCTGTTGAATTTCAACACATCATTTTCCTAAAAACACAAACATATATTTGCCACTCACATTGATACAATCAGATTCAATACATTGAATGCAGCTTCCTTAATAATATGATTGCACGTTGTTAAAACTAGGGTCGCAAATACGACCGCAAATAGGATTGCTGAATAAGGATGTCAGAAAATCTCCGGATCTAGACGCTCTGTTCCATATCGCTCTGTCGCATTCTGAAAACTCGCCAGTATACTGGGTGATTCCCTAAGGGGCATAACCCAATAATCAAGGTCGTTTAAACGGTAAAATAATTCTGTATGTACAATTCATGAGTAACTAACACATCAAACGGTAAATAAATATTATATCGAGTGTGTATTAAGCATTTTGTTAATGTAACATTTTGCAGCTATGAGAAAAGGTGTTAAGTTATATTCGTTGTTGCAAAATTGGTTTAATAAATGCATGCTGCATTGTGCGATCTTTTTACATGAACGCTTTTATAGTAAAATAAAAATTGTCTAGTTGAGATTAAGTTATATATGGCGTTAATTTTACAACACTTCAATCGCTTCTTCCTACACTGGTCATTTAATCATGTGTGCATTTAAATGCAGTTATATTTTGGAAAAGCGAAAGTCAACCAAATTTTGCGATTGATGAGATTTCTGGCAGTTTTAGACACCGGCAGATACAAAACTCTTTAAAAGTCACTATTTGAAATCACACTTCAGTCATTATTTATGAATTAGATGTTAGCAGTTCTTAGTCTGTTACAGATTAGATTCAAATCTGTCAAATTTTCATCATTGCTTAAAATACTGGGAAAAAACTTGGTATTTACCAGTTTTATAGCAGCAAAATTACATTTCGTTGTTTCAATATGCATCCCAAGGGATAAATTTGAAGACAGTTTCCATATCTGAACATCTATTTACTTTCGTAAAGGGAATACTTCTGTATTAGGTTGTTGTCCTGTTTAACAATCAAATATTTATACAAAAGTTACATAGACGGGTTAGTGAATCTAGGCATTTCAAAATCCGTAAACTAGCCTGTATCGGCAGAAAGTGGCATTCATATACATTCTTTTTCTCTAGAAACGTTCTGTAGTTATGACAAAACTCAGCTAACCCAGATCGTTCAGGCCCATTAAGTTTTTTTCTAATGCATTTCATTAGGTCTCCTGAACAGATTTGCATCTTTTCTCTATATCATTTAATACTGAAGAATAAACTTTTCTTAGTTGTAATGTTTCTTTTCTATTTGAATGAAAAATATTTTGTGTTCCTATTATCTTTCTGAGTGAAATAATGTTTATTTTATTTAAATCCAAGTCACTGAAAATGATACTTTCGAGTGACATCAGGGAAGTGCGGCGTGAGCTTTATTGACAATGTAATTACGGTCCATCATTTAATGATGGATATCCTTGAATCATGGTCAAACAATCACTCTTAAGAACTTCAACTTATTACTGCCAAAAGTCAACACTGCCTATACTAGGTAGAGGCGTGTCAGGAACATTAAAATTGTCAGTGATAAAAACAAAGTAAATTAGAATTTTACTAAAGCTCTAAGTTAAACATTCTTTGTGAATGTTTAAAATCCATAAAACTTGTTCAATCCACTGCTAAAAGCTGGTGCAGTTTGGATAGGTTACAGTTGGTGTAGACGGACTATCGTTAATTACAAACCAAGTATTGTTCTAACTGATAATTCAGTAAAGTAGATTACAAACAAAATAATGAAAACATGAAACTCTACTACTGTTTCATGTTTCATTCACCATATGGAGGTATGACATACTTTGCACTGGTGCCGTTCGGTGCGGGTTCAAATCCCACTTGGAACATGATATTTATAATTCGCAACAGCGCTGTTTGTGCAGTGTAGCAGCCGTAAAAAGTCTCCACGTACGTATTGTCAGTATTTTAAATCAACTGGTCATACATCAAGCGTCTAACATTAATGTGGTGTGAGTTGGGCACTCATATTCCGGTAATTTGCACATTTTAATTTGGTTTGTTAAGTTGTTGTTGGCGTTCGGTGTGGGTTCAAATCCCACTGGAAACTCGAACATTTCAGAAACAATATGAATAAATGTCGCTAGTAACTTAAGCTTTCGTGCTTCTTTAGGGACATTTTGTTTCGTTTTAAGCTGGGAGTTTCCGTGTGAATTTTAACTGATTGAAAGCTAGTTTTATACAGGACTAAAATTTCTCTGGAAATTAACATACACTTCTAGATAAATAAGACAAACAGTTTTATGTGGCCGCGGCGGTCGACCGGAGAGGCTGCTAAGACATGTTTTAAATTAAGAAGAATGACTAAGCGTTTGTTAGGTTTTAGTATTTACATTATTATTTAACTTTATGATGTCTTAACTTTGTTTACGGGATTCATGAATGGAACGCTTCTTTCTTTCACAAAGTAAAAACCGATGGTTGAATTGTTTGAATGTAACCTAAAAATCAGTATTTAATCTATGGAACATGCCTTAAAAATTACAATCATTTAAACAGCTGTAATATTCATAAACAAGTAACGCAGATATGATGAAACAAACCGTGTATATTGCATAGAGCTGTATTAAGACACAAACGTTATTCAGAATCTACATTTTGTACCACAAATCTTTCTTTTTCCTTTAATGTAGATTTTGGTGTTGTTCAAATGAGGCAATACATGAGATATCTTTCAGATGTGTTGACTATTCTGTTATAATCATATTTTATAGAAAGACAACGATCACGTTTACGCAGCTTTTATTACAACAGTGGCCATCGATTAAGATGTTTTTTTTTTAAGTTGATAAAGATTTCGTTGCCATTCCGGCTTGGATAATTTTCTCTGTTTTAAGTCACGATTTTGCTGCATTTGAAAAATACTTGTACATGGCTGTCAGAATATAGAGAAATGTCCAGCAAATAATTATATTCGAAGGTGAGATGTCATTCTTAATGTACTAGTGTCAAATGATAGATAAGAAAAACAACAACAAAGGTTCTTATAATATAAAAAAGTCAAATCTTCGTAGTAAACAATTCTTGTAAAGGCAACAATAACATTATCTTCTTTATATCAGTCATGTTGGAAGTTTGCACTTGCATTTATTTATCTCTGAAAAAGTATGATATTAATATAGGATAACGGAACGCTTTCTGCATTTTAATCATTTAGGTCTACATTTATGTTTTGCCTTAAAATCAATATTTATTTCGTACATGCTCAACCCCAGTTTGATTTTTTTTCAGTAAAAGGTATTAACGCTCTCATTTGCCATTCCAGTCTTCAGGCACTTTACTAAAGTTTTACGATAAAGATAAGATATTTATTATTATTATTATTATTTAAAAAATGACTTATTGCTACACATTAATTTTTCTCTGATGTTAGAATACCATGTGTATAATATAAAAGATACGAGTTCCGAGAATCCAATTTGTTTAAATGATAATGAAAATTAATAATTCCATTAAGATCAACAGCACGTCTTTTGAGAACCCCCCCCCCCCCACACACACACACAAAAAAAAAAAAAAACAAAAAAAACCCCACCAAACGGTATGAACCATAAAAAGTGTTAGTTTAGATTAAAAGTATGAAATCTTGTTGAAAAGGAGGGATGCTTTTTTGATTGTCAAGAAACTTAATTGATACATTTTCCAGACTATTAGAGAACATGAATGCAAATTTTACTCTCACTTTGTGTGATATCTCTTTTGGTTAAAGTCTTGTAGAATTCAAGAAATAGACTCAGCATTCATTTGCACTGGAGTGCTTGACTTTAAGGTAGATGGGGGCTTAATGCAAAGCCTCTTCACTGAAGAGAATTCGAATCCGATAAACTACACAAGTAAGAGACCTTTACTCTGAAGGCCGTGAATTTGATTTCAACTCAAGCCATTGTTTTCTTAAGTTTCTATTTTTATTTTCTTAAAAAAAATCTTTTAGTTGGACATATGCTTTCGTTTTTTAAATATCTATTGAAGATTATAATACCAATAAAATGGTACACAAACCTTTGGTTTCAACCAATTTTGTATCACTTTTTGCAAATAGTAAAAGATAAACGTCTGTTTTTTGCGTCGTCTGAGTATTTAGATTAATATAAGAAAAAAAATGGTCCGTCATTATTTGGGTTGGGCATATTGGAGTCATGTTTGCAATCGCTTTTCAGTAGTTCCTTCTTTTGATGTACTATCTGCTACTTTTTTGACAGCCGGATTAAAGCGACTGACACACAGATGGGTCGACGATGCATAAAAAGATATTTCGTTTATATTATGAATTTTGAGTGTTTGAATGTGATCACAACAACATACTGTGCTTAGTGGTGTAGCTTGCTGTCCATATTTTTACTGACCATGACATACTGTTAAAATCCTGTTAAAACTTTTCTTTCAGGTTTCATGGTGTATAAATCATGTTAACTTTTTTTCCAAAGTATATTAACTTCACTTTAAGTTTTAAGAAAAACATTTTACATTCTGTGAGTCAGTCGCTTTAAGGTGAGGTAAGGATGTTTATACATGTCATATCTTTTAACACTCTTGTTTAAAGTGTTCCATAGTATATATTTTGCCGTAAAATTGTTTAGTAAAAACGATCAATAAACCGAGGGTTGAAATACAATTGTTACATCCCTCAAATGCAAGTCCGAGAAATATCAAATCAAATCTGCTAAAAAATATAGACTTTGTTGAGAAAATGCATTGCACGTTGCCGACAGATTTAATCTTGGTTCAATGTTTATTCCAAGAAGTAATTAACGCGACAACAAGAATGAAATCTTAACATTCGAGTCTTGTAAGCTTTATTAAAGGATGATGTGTAAATGTTGCATGCTGATGGAAAGCTTTTTTCAAAGGAAGCATTGTATTATGAAACATCTTTTGTACATTGTGCTGAAATCACTGATATGATGGATAAAATGTATATATATTTACGTAGGGTAGGATTTTAGTTTGGTCGCGAAATACAGAAACAATAACTATAGAAAACGAAAGTGTGTGACAGAATATAAATATTCACGATTCATGAAAACAAATTAAGGTGTGAAAATAGAGTAGAACATTCAAACGAAAAACATGACACTGTTTAGAAAAAAAAAATCATTATAGGGTAAGGTTATATTGTAACAGTTGTGAAAACAAGTCATTCTCATTGTAAGTAAAGAGAAGAGTTTTTCGAATAATTATTGACTATTTCATTGTCAGCTACCTAAGAAGGTATTTTTAACATTTTAAAGTAGGTGGAATTCATTTATATGATTTAGACATTTTTGGAATCCATAGGCTAGTATGGTGGTTTTTCTCTTTATTTATATCATCAAAATATGTTTGTCCGTTCGTCTCTAGGTCATGCCATACCTAAACAAAGAGCTTGGTTAACAAAAATTAGGATGCTGGTAGTAAAATATGTGTAATTATGCACATTAGTTTCGAGTCTGTTTCGCTTTCCACTGCCTGTCTGTATGTCCATCTGATTAAAGTGGTTTTACAATAAATGAAAAATTAATGAATCTATTATAGTAAAATGCTTGGACTTCATGCTGATATTGATCCATATAAGAATTCCGAAAACCACAGTTATCACTAAAAATTACAAAAGCTATATACATATATTTTGTTAAAGACAGACAAGTCAAGATAATGCCCTGAGATATATTTGCTATTTCTCCATGTGTCCTCTCTTCTATATCTCTATCCTGGAAATCTCATTCATGTAATAAATGAACAACCACAGAAAGTTCTTAAGTTCTTAAACTCTGTAGTATGAATAGGTTAATACACTGCGAAAAATACATCAATATACGGAAGTGTACGGTCCCGTATTTTTTAGATATACGGGCATATACGGGACGTATTCGCATAATATACGGACATAATATACTAATCCGTATTCGGAACATCGGGTATACGGGAACTCCGTATATTTGTCATACAAATACGGATTTCCGTATTCTTCCAATATACATGTATGTATATGTGTCCGTATATTTGTAATATACGCACAGTACGAATCCGTATTTCAGCCATATACGGGCTATAACAACATCTAGGTTACCAATATACGGACTTGTATTTTTATAGAATACGGGAAAGCTAAAAATCGTACATGATGCATATACGGACTATGTATACTAGAGATATACGACGAATATACGGAAATGTATTTTCATAGAATACGGAAATGCTTAAAAACGTATATGACACAAATACGGGGCAAGAATACGGACTTTGTATACTGTAGATATACGTAGGAAATACGGAATTGTATTTTCAATGAATACGGGAAAGCTAAAAGCCGTACATGACACATATACGGACTTATTATATAACATGTACGGATCAAGAATACGGACATGATATATTACAGGATACGGGAACCAAATATAGACCGATAATTTACATGTACATGATGTGCGGGATCATTATATGTAGTTACTACTCATTTCTAGAACGGACTAGTTAAGATCCTCATCGTATCTTCTTGAAGCATACGAAAAAAATATAAAGACCTGCAATGTCTGAGAGAACGGTAGGAAACATACCTTTTTTAAATAGATATACTGACAGAAAGTTTACTTTGGCGTACACGAAATATGCCATAAGCATGATAATAATTCACTCAGTAACTTGTAAAGGATGAGGATGTGCACAAACAAAAGTAATTCAAATTAGTTCTGAATTTAATGAATAGTATTTTATGAACAAGTTTATTAATAAATGTAATATGATCATAAAAGAGTAACAATCAATAATAAAACCAAGCATATTGCAATGATAAGAACATAACTGAAATCAATCTTGAAGTTATGCAAACAATGGCTAGTGAACCATGGCCACTTGGAAACATATATTCAAATTACAATAACATATGTAATATCAAAGATTTGTCAGCTCATGCCATTGGTACTGTTTCATACGTTATCGTTAATCAATAGAAATCCAAGTATCACTGTATGTGTATGTAGTCACGGGTCATTGTTTAGCTGTACTACATATAAATGAGAAATATTTTTAAAAATCTTATAAAACTATGTGGAAGTGGCATTTTTACTTGCTACGATCACAGCTTATATATAAGACCCTGTTTCACTTGCACAGATAAACATACTTAATTTATAGGATTATTGTGAGTTATTTCACTGTTTCTAACAAGGACATACATTTACGACATGCATTTCATAAAGTTTTATTCTTTTTGTTCTTTTATTCTGCTTCATTGTCTTGTGGCTGTGACTTTTTCTGGGACTCGTGCAAGACTCGCATCTGCTCCTGCAGCTCTGCAATGGCATCATGAAGGTCCATTTGTCTGAAAATACAAAATGATAGTATTGATTTTGTAGTTTAATTAATTTTCAATTATTACTTTTAAACATTTACTGTCCGTGTTTGATCACTTTTGCATAAAAAATTGTATTAACTATTTTGAAATTGTTATTGTCATGGAAAGATGCTGGGATGATTAAGAGTTGCATTTTTCATCAATTAATTACGCTCATTCTTACTTTTTTGTGTGTTCGCAGTTTTACATAGAATTATTTTTCACATGTTTAAAAGTTGCGGATGCGCATTTTGCAAAAAACATGGTGTGCATAAACGTAAGGAAGTATGGATGCATAAAGACAAATAAGAAGTAAGGATACATAAAGATAAGTAAGGATGCATAAATATCAAAAGTAAGGATGCGTAGAGATTAGTAAGGAGAAGTAAGGTAAATATAAGTAAAGCGAAGAAAAGATAAGTAAGGAGAAGAAATGTAAATATAACTGCCATTATCATTTTCATACATATTGAATATGTTATCTATTTAATTCTTCGTCCTACATTTCTCTGAAAAAAATGAATTATATACCGATACTGAGTGATGCACGTGACCTGTCGAAGCACGTGAAGAGATGTTATGTTTCATAGAAGACGGGTAAAAAACAGATTTTTAATCTATATTCTACTAACAAATTCATTAGTTATATTACATTGAAGAAAATATATTTATGAATGTAAAAAACGGGAACAACGCGTATTACTTAAAGAAGCTGTTCTTCTGAAAATTAAAGAGAAATCAAAATATCATGAGAAAAAAAACCAACAACATAATTTTACGCTTCTATACACCTTCAGAATGGAAGAAAAATGTTGTTGACCTAACGGTGTGCAAACTCATGTCCTTCAAATCAGTAATTCTTTTTTCGCTAGGTATACCACTGAACCACGGCACTATTAATTTCTAATGTACATTATTAACATTATGCCTGTGATGATCTGTAAGTCAGTCGCGGGACGGCATAAAACGCTAACACTATAGAATAAGGAGAAAAAAGCTAAACAGACTTACGAATAAATTTTGTTATTATGGCATAAGTATTCACTAACTTGATAAACACTTTTTCCGTAACAGGCCAAGTGTATCATACAACATCTAATCAACATCTTTATTAATGACATGGTAATTTGATTAACTCCCATCTTAAGTTCTATAACAACATCATAATCAAAACTGTTTTTGTTGAAATTTTTCCTTTAATTTATAGGAATAAATTTGATAAATTAGGTCCCCCAAAACAATATCCCTAAATACAACGTACCGAACTCAGCAGTTATTTGTTCGTTGTCTTTTATATGTATTATCTGATTTTTTCCCTTTATAAAAAAAACTAAAGTAATTTCTTGTTCCGGGGTCATTTAACTTTTGTTTCCGACTTCAAAGCATTTGATATACCCATTTAAAAACCTTGATAAAAACATATATTGTTATGTTCTGTTCTGCTTAATATGCTATATACACTAGTTTATTGATTAGCGTTGTGAGTTCTTAGCGCCGATGAAAATATTTATTCTTATCAAATTATAAAAACTTTTTAGTGTATGTACATGCGTTGTCAATTACAAACAATCCTTTAGTCAATCATATTAAGGAACTAGGAACAGGATGTTACACATTTTACAATTTCATTGCCAATGCGTCTTATAGAATCATATTTTGTCTTTTTAATTAATAAAATCTTTAATTTTCTTAATTTTGATTTCGATCATGAAATAGTTAATTATCTAACTGCCGACATTTGTGAATGTTTAAACAAATAATCAATTATCTATCAGGGCTTATTCACAGAATTATTCAGTCTCACTTACCTCTTAATATGCAAATGATTTACCGAAATATCGGTAAAATAATTTTATAGTTAAAAAAAAAAATCGGTAACAATAAAAATACTGTATGTACCCGTGTAAAGGTGTGAAAAGGCATGCTGGGGTACACTGCTGATCATAGAAAGGTGCTAACGACACGTGTCGTCGTTAGATAGGTTATTAATTTGTCTCCGCAGGTAATTATATAATTTGTGTTTGTCATGCAATTGTCATTATAAAAATTATTATAGCTGACTCTAAAATTTTATAATCATAGTTACTTTTTTACACTTTAAATGACGCCGAAGGAAGTAATGTATTCAATGGTTACAGCTATATCTTTGATTTAAATCGGTTTATGATCTAATAACGGCAATGTATTAAAATGAAAACACATTTAAAATATATAAAACTTTTACAATTTACCGCAACACATCAATACTCGATACATCAATAACTAATCGTAGCTTGTCATTTGATATAATATCTAAATATTTTTCAGAAGAAAATTCAGTTTAATATCTGCAATACGAATTTAATTTTGACGTTAAACAACACTTTACCGAACTTACCAACACCCGTTTAAAAACGGAAGCATACAAAAATCATCATAAGCCATTCGTTGCAGGGCATGATCAAGCATTTAATTCCAAGCATGAGTTCAGTAAAACTGAAAAGTATTATACAAAAACTTTGACTTACCTCATCTTACTTTCAAAACGACGAAGACTTCGAAAAAAGGCAATTTTTGAGACATGAATTGCTGAAATCTGCTTCCTCCATTTCGCGCCCAAAGAAATGATTGGATAGGTGAACACAAGTTATACTTGATTGGTGCAATCTGATCACATGAAATAAACCCACGCTTCCTTTGATTGGTGGGATTGATCACATGTAATAAACCACGCTACCTTTGATTGGGGCGATCTGGTCACATGGTATGTGCCTTGTTACACTGACTGGTACAGTATATTTCTCTTTCTCGTCTTGGGGAACTAACATTTTTTATAATAATAGAGAACCAATCTAGTAAATAAACTTGATGAATATGGTTTTCTTGGTTGATGTTGTCGCCAAAATACCCTGGTATCTCGATCCACCTGCGCAAAAATCATTATCTTGTACGGCTAGTCTTGAGAAAAAAACAACAAAAAACCTATCATTGCAAATAATAAAAAAAACGAAGACTTTAAACACTCCTGACTTTGTGTGATGCCTAAATTATGATAATAACTGAGTGAACCTCTTTAAATATAAACTGTTAGCCTTTAAAAAGCTGTTTTTAATGTATGAATATTGATCATTACCGAAGATCTCATATCTGCTTCTGAAGTTTTAGCGCACATATAGACCGTTCCATAATTGATAAATTAAACGCCGCCGTCACGTGACTGTCCGCCATTAAAAGGCTCCTTAACTTCGCTGTGATGCCTAAGTCCCGTAAAACATTGTATAACTTTAGCACATTTCAAGGTGACATGCTGTCTTTTATCGCGTGAATTCTGTGACATCATTTTATTGCATTATTATTACTTTTCTGTTTGTTTCATTCCTGACTTGAATATATTATTAACTTTAATTATTAAATACATAAAAGACGGTGAAAAAGACCAAAGACTGTTCAAAATTAAAGATTGAGTTGTGTAAAACACATATAACTGTTCCTTTTCAAAAGTTGAAAATATGATTTCAATTATTTGAACACCTCTGAAAGTTTACAAAATGGACAAAATTAAACTTTTCGCGCATCACGCATGTTGATGTAGAATGTTAACTAAAAATTGTTTTATTCATTGATACAGTTTCAAACAATACTTGACAATAAAAGTGCATTATTTAGCGCTTTTATTATTATCACACTCTTTTGTCTTTCGCGGTGTCCTGTGGTGAAGGGATGTAGTTACGTAATATGGGGGTGACATACTGGCGTTGTTTTGATAAGTCACCGTTAATTGTCATTGTCGGTGTTCCTTGATCAGTCACAGTAAAACACTTTAGTAACAAAATTTGCTCTTGAGAAAATGCCTGAAGGCTATAAAACATGGTCTTTATATGTTCCTGATTGTTATATAAAATTTAGCATCTACTGCTGAATAGACCTTTTCTCTAATATTTATTTCTTGCATTTCGGATTTTTTTCTTTTTTTCTTTTTTTGCAAAGTGTTAATATGTACAGCATTCGAGTTTGTGTATGCAGAAAAAAATAATAGCTTCAATGCACAAAGTTAACGTACGTTTGTAAGATATTGATCTTACAAATAATACGTTTGCTTTTTTTCTCTTCTTATTTTAAATATTATTGTTGATGATATTTCTTGTACTACGGAAAACGAAATAATTATGACACCCATGTAACTGTACGCTTTTATACAGATTTCTTTTTAAGATAAAAACATGTACTTCTTTAAAGCAGTTTTTCGTGAAATTTTGATAAAATAAAAAGAATTAATCTACCGGAGAATATCACAAGAGCTTAATTTAACAGTTCGTCAGATTGAGATGTTATCTATGATTCATCTAAGTAAATTGTAACTGTAAATTGATTATTCGTTCT
The DNA here is from genome assembly GCA_012932295.1 of Cyclina sinensis. NCBI lineage: Eukaryota > Metazoa > Mollusca > Bivalvia > Venerida > Veneridae > Cyclina > Cyclina sinensis. Next base: position 4,637,419 of record JAAONU010000011.1, read on the forward strand.
ATGTATTAATTGATAATTGATATCTCATAGCAAACAAACGTTTTGTTCATTGTTATAAGATACAGCAAACTGGTTAAGCTAGTTTAATGTTATGAAGCTGTTTAACTTTCTGAAGCAAAATTTTAAATGTTGTATGACTGGCTTAAATTTCTTTGCTGTTTATAAGTAATCATGTTTCATCATAGGTGAAAAAAAGATGTCTAACCATAAACATGACAGTTTAGATAAATTAGATCTACATGCTTGCTGTAATCACAGCAAAGGCAAACTAATTATTTCAACAGAAGGTCTTTTTAAGAATAATTGAACCTGCTACTTGTTTTTACTTTTTAAAAGTCATCACAGTTTCGTTCTTTTTCTAAAAGACAGAAGCACAAGCAGACCTAAGAGCACATTTAAGTATAAATAATATCATCATAGAAAACCTATTTTAAATCGCAATGTTGTTTTAAGACAATAAAGTACATCACTGTTACGCAATATTAGATCAGACAGCAAAGAAAATTTTAACAAGAGGCACGGTTTGATTGAATTTAGTTAAAAACTTGAAAACCCTGCTGTGAACTATGATCCATATCCGGCTTTAACAATCCAATACTGCAATTTGGTTAAGACTATAAAGGACATCACTGATCATCTTGGAGATAAAAATTTAGAAAATAGACACGGGCAGACTAATTAAAGTTAAGTCGGTTTCATTTTAATTTCGTTTTCAAGTTTAAGACGCCTGCATCGGATTATGATTTATATCCGGCATAAAATCAAGAGTGGAATTTAGTTTTGACAGACCCCCCCCCCCCCCCCCCCCGAAAAAAAAAAAAAAAAAGAAAGAAAAAAGAAAAAAAAGGAAAAAAAACATTATTACGAAAAGAAAACATTTTGCTATATAAAGATCCTTTGTTTCAACTAGTCATTATAACTCTATATAACTGTAACTGTGTAACTATGACCGATATTATATTCGTATTTTCAAATATACGGAATGCCTTATTCGAGTAATATACGGACTTGCAAGCACACTCCTGTATTTGTAAGAATACGGGATGCCGTATTTTAGTAATATACGGACTTATTATGACGTTCCCGTATTTTAGAAAAATACGAACACCGTGTATTTAGTTTTCCGTATTTTGTAAGTATACGGAACACCGTATTTTGGTCATATACGGATTTGCTGAATATACGACACCGTACACCTCCGTATTTTATGTTTTCCGTATTTTTATCCGTATATCAATGATATACGGAATTCCGTACACTCCCGTATATCTACATATTTTTCGCAGTGATATCTACAGTATTTTTCCTTTTGGCTAATTTCTGGTTGTTATGGAAATGTTACATTTACGAATACATTTGCCGCTATTACGTAAAACCTTTATTACTGACAGGTCTTTTTTCGTTTAAATACTTCTGCATATAACCTTCGATAACTGAAGCCATGTTAAGGTTGTGGTGTAGAGAAGTCGGATTGTACTTCAAGACAGACATGCACTTTGTAGACTCCCAAGTGTCAGATGGATTTTTTTTTATTCTGAGACTAATATTTATTTTGCTAGACATTTGTAATAATGCAGTCTCTCTTTACCTTCTCTTTAACAAACAGCCGCTGATTGCTGATTCTAAGCATTACGACTTTATATAGAGATCGAAGTAATTCACTGATGTAAAGGTTTAAAGGATTGTCACCATTGAGCGCATTGTCAGATATCAATCAAAAAAATTAATTATTTAAAAAAAGTAATTATTTGGTCTTTTACTTTGTTGTTGATGACCATCCAGTCAGCCACTGTGGCATAGCAAATTCATCGTGAACATAAATTTCATGAAACCGACATTAATATGTACAGGGGTGGGGGTCGATGATGTATCGGTCTTGCTTTTAAAGTACTTCCCGCTGTAATATGATGAGAATTAATAATCTTAATAGAAATCTCTCTTGTATTCTGAGTGATCGTCTCCTTCATCATTTTCTACAAGTTAAAAAATATTTTTTGCACACATGTCAATGAAGACAAAAAAAAAAAAACATTAAGCAATTAAATGCTTTTCAAAGCTGATTACAAGTACATAAATTTAGGTGTATGAGGAAAAAGGTTTTGGTGCTTTATTTTCTCTTTTCAGTAATTAATTTAACTATTATTTAATGTTATTTTCTATACTTAATATTCAGCTCGATTGCTCGATTTCATTTTAGCTTTTAAAACGCATAGATTGGTGTATGTACAACATAAGTTAAGATATTCATGCAAAGTTTGTTTTATGACCTGTTTGTCATAATCGTGATATAATTCGTGATAAAAATGTTACTATAAAGATGTTGACTGTATATTTTAGGAGCTTAAATTTTTTGAATGTTAAGATTTTAAAAGACTTACGTTAAAAAATGATGTAAGAATAATATGGTTAAGAATAAAAATTGTTATGGAAATGACACTGCAGCAAATAAACTGTAATTTCACTTTTCTTCAGCACTGACTGGATGTGATACTACATTGCAAATCAAACAAAAATGTTCAAATTAAGTATATATATTTCACCGTTATCTCGGGATTCAAGACAAAATTGAGAAGTCGCAGCATATTTTAGATTGAAGGAAAATGAGATTTTGTAATTATTCTTTTTTATCTTAACAGACAAATCGGCAATATACATCATTAAGCCAAATATTTTGATCACTTCCTAAATTAAATCTGTTTTAATTTTTGCAGTCCCGTACTTGCTTACCACAAAAAAGAATATAAATTTACAAAGCTGTATATACAATACATTTCAATCTATAACTGAAGAGTAAGGTCCTGGACTTAACAGCGATATTTTTTGTCTTCGAAGTATCAAACCTATCAGTTAGTTTCTCACCTTGCTGAATACGTTACATTACACGCAACATTAACTACTATATATATTTTTCGTAGTTGGTGGTGAGGACAACTGAACGCCGCATTGAAACTTAATGTAGTTATTATATGATCCACCGTTACCTATCCGTAGCAAACAATTCAGCAGCTGAAAACAAGTACTGACACAAAGCTTATTTTATGGTAATCTCTATATGCAAGTTTCATTCAACTCAACTTCTTTAGTTGATATATTAAAGAATCAATTTTTCGGATAGACAGATTGACGACTGAACAAAGTTTAAACTTGCATGTACAATATACATGTAAGTGTTAATAATCTGTGTTTTGTTCATCTTGAGAAACTGCATGATCCAGATAATTGGGACGAATATTCAGATGGATATTTATTCTACAGAAAGTTGTAAAGACAAATTCTTATTAACGTGTGTAATTTAAACAATGATGTCTATCAACATTTCAAAACTCACGATTCTGGCATTTATACAGAGTAAGCTTTACTTTACAGAATACAGATTTTGAGGACTGACGCAAGGACTGACAGACGAACATACAGAAAGGCGAACAGAAGGTTAACTTAAAATCTCTACTGGTGTTACTGGCAGCGATTTACTAAGATTTTCAATTACATAAATTAATTAAAACCCTTCTTGCTTTATTGATACCTTCAGCATTCATTAACGTAGGAGAACAGACACCAAAGTGCCGATCCCTGAGAGAGATTTAATCGAATTCTTGTTAAGACATGAACAAGTTTAATTGTTCAAGGTGACCGAATGCCATCTACACTTTTTACCGTGCATCGTTAATTTCCGTGATTCTTATTTAAATAAGATCGGTTTAAATTTTGCGGCAACAGGGTGGCAACTGGTTTCTTATTACTGTTAAACTGTAATAAGAAATGTAATATCTTGAGACTGTTGATTCAATCACAGGATATTGTGCAAATATGAGGGGACAAAGTTATTAACAATTCCAGAAAATGTTTAATAAAAGATCTTCTTTCTAAGGAAATAATGATGTATATTTTCTTCTCTCCTATTTCGATTCTAACTGCACTTTCGTAAAGACCTTATTTCTACTACAGCCTATATTAGAACCACAACTTAAAAATTAATGATAGTTAATTTTGTTCTTATATATTTGCGCTCTTTCCTACATCAAGGAAATAAAGTAAATAGATTGTTCTTTGGAAACTATATATGCTCTCATAAATTTGGATTTCTCCTAGTTGTTTTTTTTTCTTCATCCGCCTTATCTGAACTTAATGCCACATCACAATCTCACTAAAATCATATCCTAAACATCGCTATGGCATTAGGACCTGAGGACGACCAATAGAAGGTCACCTTCTCATCACCTATCCGTCAGCCAATCAGAGCAAGGCTTCCACCCTCATGGAAGTAAATGTTCAACTTGTGAAAATTTATTTATATAGCTGGAATCCCAAACAATTATCTGCCATGTAAAACTGTCACCGAACTCAGTTAAATTTATTTGTCAAAATCTTTCAAAATAATGAGATTTATGTTTGTGATGAATATCATTTTTTCGAAATATCTAAGCACTTTCCATCTTCAGTAATAAACATTGTTATGCTAGAGAAGTTTACACGGTGTTTGAACACGCTATGTGTACAGGTAAGCTATCGAGACGCGTCATAAGCTGCAGTGTCATTGGCAGGGATATAAATAACAAAAGTGGAAATTCCAGGTTATCAAGAAGATAGAACTGAAAGTGTCGTCTTCAGATCTACACGTTGTGAGATCGTGAACTTCAGTCAGATTGTGCCATATCATCAGTTAACAACGTTATTTTTGTGCTTTCTGAACTTTATTTATCTGAAGTGATGTTAAAGTTCTGGGGCCGTATTCATAAAGCTCCTAAGAAATAAAGTAAAGAAATTCCTTACTTTATGTATTTTCCCTAAGGTGAGAAATTCCTCAAGTTTGGCGTTCTTAAAACTACTAAGATTGTTACTTAGGCAAGAAATTCCTTAGATTTTGTTTTTGTCCTGAGGAAAAATTATTCCATTTTCGGTCGAAATTCCGTTCGTATTTTTTACTATACCTTTGCAAGGGGACTTTCCCATAACTATAAATAGTAACGGCGCGTGAGCAAAATTAATGGCGGATGTAGAAGTGTCGGTGTTGCGTCAAACATTACAAAACGGTAAATTGTATCATGTATCTACTTCTATTGTGTACACGGGATGAACGCACCCCTTACGGTTTTGAAATGGTTTTAAATTGATGTCATTGAAAGAGTAATTCTGTTTCAAACGTGTATCTTTTTCGTAGACCTACAATACTAAGTGGATTTTCCGGAAGTTGTTTTGCAGCAGACGAAGCGAAGATGTCTAGAGCCCCGAATTTTACTGTGCAGGGATGCATGCTCTTGGCTCAGCTAATGGGCGAGGAACACAAAGACCTAGGGTTATCCCGACATAAAGTGGATAAGCATAGGTTTAACTGCAGTAAGGATTTTACATGTTTTATTTACATAAGAATGATTATCTTGAGTTCTAAATAATAATTGAAGCTGGCCATCTCTGACAGTTGAATGTTAAAACTGAAATACATCAGTAGTACATGTATTACAAATCTTTGCTTATGAGTGGTGTTCATAGTGTTCCTTAGCCTAATTAATTTGGCGTTGACCGTTTGGCCCATTTTACAGACACTTTTTATTTTATTGTGAAACTGCAAATTTGGAAAAGAGACATCACCTATCAAAAATGTTCCGGATGTCTCTTTGACAAGCCTGATATGTTTGACTAAGTGTTCATAGGTGTTTCTCGGAAAAATGAAACAAATTTTTTTTGACATTAAACACAAGATTAGCACAGTGTAAACATTTTTTTCCTTTCCTGATCAGCTGCTGTTATTTTCACTCAGATGACACATGATGAGGTAATAGTTATCCTGAATACTTGCGAGATTGTATCTTCAGTCTACAGAATTAACTTTCTCGAATTTTTAATAGAAAATTCCAGATGCTGTTGTTTGTCAGAAATTTATCAGCATAAGTTTCAAAAGCACTTAAAGGTAGTATTACATCACCTGATGTTTGAAAAACACTGCTTTATGATATGACTCTTGTGTTACCTATCTATCTATTTTTGTATATTTTTTATTACTTGTTGCCCATGTGACAGAAACCCCTGACAAAGGTTCGCAAATTTAGATTGTGGGGGATAGTGAAAGATACAGAAAGCATCCCGTTCTAGACACACCTGAGTACTGCTACATGGGACTTCGGATTAATGTCTTATACAAAAGACAATTAGTAATGTCAGTGCAGGAGCAGGTGATCACACTCATGACCCCTGTAGTACCACACCACAGCGTTACCACTGGACCACTCCCGTGTGTTAGCTTGACATGTTTTCTTAATATAGTTTGTAGAAGCCCATAGCTTATCTTGATCTATGAACCTTCTAAATACCAATCATGCAAACAGGCGTGATAAACTTTTATGGTGAGTTATCTCGTTTTATGGCAATGTAACCCTGTTATGGTGAGTTTGCCATTTCAACTGCAAACTTATGGGCACTCAAAAGGATTAATTATAACAAAAACTGCTCTTTTCGTCTGTAAAACAAATAAAATAAAGGAACAAATCTTTAGTTTGTGTTAGACTTAAGGTTCACTTGTTGATGTGCTTTTTTGGTGACATCACTGATTTTGATTTTTGTCATGGTGTATAAGGTGTGTGGTTGCAACACTGAAAAAGAAATCAAAAAGTGCATGCGATAATACAAAATGAATTTACCTGGCATATTTCAGAAATCACAAGCTCAACGAAAAAGGAGCTATGGCAAGGCATAGAGAAGTGCTTCAACTGCAATAGCACAGTGTGTAAGAGAAGTGCCTCTGAACTGCAGAAGAAATGGAAAAACCTTGTCTCTAAAGGAAGAGCCATATATTCAGATCATCAGAGGACCATAAATTTGACAGGTTTTATTATAAATAAATTTATTAATAGATTTCTACTTAAAAAATGGGACTTGAAGATGCGTTTGTTTGTAAGTTGCTTTTTCTGTAGACAGTTATTACTCCATTACATGGCCAACATTTTGATTATGTTCTTAATCAAGGAATTTCACACAAACTAATTGGTATTAAAAAGTGGGTCTTTATACATTACATTTTGATGAAATAAAATTATTTTCATATAAAACATATTGACCACATATATAAAAATGATTACCAGCAGTGATTCCATTTATATATTTTAACATCCCTAGTTTAATTTAAAGGCAGAGGACCAGTAAATTCTAAGTATTCCATTTTGACCGAGGCGGTGATAGATGTGATTGGAAGAGACAGTATTTCAATAACGGGTGCTTCTGATTTTAGACTAGACTCTACCTTCAGTCAACTTGAACAGTAAGTAAAATAAGAGTTGTCTGATGTTACTGTTACACTGATAAATGATATTTAAAATCAGTTAATAGTTTTAGGTTCAAGGAAAAACTTTTACATTAAATTTCTATACATGTAATTAGACTTCCTTTTTCTCTGAAAACTGTTCAGTCAGTGTACCACAAACTGTTTGATTAGGTTGAAATTGTTTGGCAACAAATCATTTTAACTCCATACCTCACACTTAATTATGCAAAAGTTAAAAACTTAGATGTTTGATGTAGTTCTCAGAATGCAGAAGATTCTGGTAGACAGGAATCTAGCAATGGATCAGAAGTGAGGTATGTAGTATATGAAATAAATCTATGAATACATTTATACGATAACAGTTGAGACCCATGCACATGTTTTTTAAGGCACACTAAAAATACATTTTCAAGTAGACATAAAACACTTTTTCTTATTGTTTATCATTTAAACAGACATCAGTACACTGTCATAAGTTGTAATGTACATGTAATACAAAACTGAATTACAGGGATGTAATATTGAAGTAGTTTTCAGTAAATGTAACTTATTTTACAGAATACAAACTGTTCACACAAAAAGCACAGGAAAAGCCAGGCACGAGCAAAGATGAAATCTGAAATATTAATTTCTGTTGTGCTAATCTGAGTGACCAATATACAAATTTATGTTGTTTATTGACTAAAAAGTATTCATTAATTAATTTGTTGCTGAAAAAAATTCAGTTTCAAAGAAAATTGCATAAATAAAGCCCACATAGTACTTCTATTCTCTCCATCATATTAGACAGCAATCATTTTATTAAAGAAATGAATGACAAAAAAAATTGTTACACCTTTATTAACTTATATTCAAAGAAATAATATTTCAATTCTCTTCCTTGACAATGGTAAAAATGTAACATATTCATTTATTTTCTTGCTAGTGTTACTTTTATGCTTTTATAGTCATTCATATGATTGATGATATATTGATCCATATAACTTTCAGCAAATGTCAGTGTGATGCAGAGCTCATACAGTTGAAAAAAAAGGCAAACTGACACTGCAAATCCAGTTACTTGAGGCTCAGCTGAAAGAAAGGAAAGAAGAATAGAATATAACGAGAAAAACAAATACAAAATCAAATTGTTGATTTCATACTGCGCTTTTCTACCATATTGTGAATTGATGATTGAGCTTAAAATATATGCAAATGTTATTAATTTCGATGACTGAAAAATATGTATATCAGAGATGAGTGAATGAGCATCGTAATGTAGTAAAATATACAAGTTTTTACTATATAAGCCTATGTAAAACCAATGACCCCGGGGTGGGGCCAAATTTGTCCCCAGGGGTATTATTGGAACAAACTTGGTAGAGGTCCACTAGATTATGCTTTTTATCAAGTATCAAAGCTCCAAGACTTGTGGTTTCTGACAAGAAGATTTTTAAAGATCCAACTTTTAAAATCTGTTTTTAGCTCCTGTGACCCAGAAATGCAATGAACTGAAACCAATTGAACAAACTTGGTAGAGTTCCATGCAAGGAACATCCAAGGCAAGTTTCATTTAATTTGGCCCTTTGGTTTCAGAAGAGATGTCATTTGAATGATTGTTTTTAGCTCCTGTAACCCAGAAATGCAATGAACTGGAACCATTTGAACAATCTTGGTAGAGTTCCATGCAAGAAACATCCCAGGCAATTTTCATTTAATTTGGCCCTTTGGTTTCAGAGGAGATGTCATTTGAATGAAAAGTTGACGACGGACGGACGACGGACAAAGACTGATCAGAAAAGCTCAGCCTGAGCACTTTGTGCTCAAGTGAGTTAAAAACAGATGAATCCATTGATGTGCAAAATAGATATACCTCATTAATCTAGCTAAAGGAATGTATTAGCTACGAAATCTCTGTATCGCAGTCCTTCAGGGCCAATGTATGGATTTACATCGTCTCTAAGATTTACATCCTGTAACTCATCTAACATGGGTATCTGTCTGTCCTTACATATATTGTGAAGCACAGCACAGGACATAATGATCCTTTAAAAGATAATAAATGTCAACTGACAATTATGTATTTCATTTAAAATAATTAGTCAATCAGTCTGTCAATTTGGTTTATGGAGGATAACTTGAATACTCTATGGCCTACAGTCTTTTACCTTCATATGATTAATGCCCACAATGAGTGAATTGACCCAATTGATTTTTGATTCAGAAGCTCAAAGGTTAAGGTCGCAGTGACCTTAACATTTAAAACCATTTCCGCCATGTAACTTGACAGTCATTTGTTAAAGAAAATTCTTAATATCTTGATTGCCCACATCGAGTGGATGACCCCTATTCATTCTGGGGTTAGTATGTCAAAGGTCAAGGTTACAGTTACCTAAATGTTTAGAATCATTTACATTCTGTAACTTGACAACCGTTTGTTGTAGAAACTTCAAAATTCATGTAATGGTTGCACACATTGAGTGATTGACCCCTATTGATTTTGGGGTCAGTAGGTCAAAGGTACAGTGACAGTGACATAAGCACTGAAAACTATTTCCACTGTAAAACTTTATAACTATCAGTCATACAGACCTCAAGCTTCATATGATGATTGATTACATTGAGAAAATGGCCCCTGTGTCGTCATTGATTACTGTTTTCGTTAAGTACATTAAAGGTCAAGGTGACAAATAACTGAACAATCAATATTTCTGCACTATAACTTGATAACCATGCATCACAGCATAATCTTGATAACGACTGACATTTATACAAATTATAAAACCTAAAAGTCAGATATAATAAAGATCTATAAAACTTTAAAATTAAAATTATAAAATCAAAATTTTATAAATTAAAAACAAAAAATTCAAAATTTAAGGCAAATAATTTAATTTCAAAGCCTAAGGTATTCTGCCTTATATCACAAATGCAACATACTTAGAAAAAACATCCTTCAGGCATATAATGCTACGCCCAGCGGTGTTCTTGGTTTTTCAAAGTTTTTGATTTATTTTTATGCCCCCGAAGGGAGGCATATAGTTTTTGAACTGTCCGTCCGTCAGTCCCGCCTTCCGTTCGAAAACTTTAACATTGACAATAACTTTCTTATTAGTGTGTGGATTTACTTCATTTACTTGGACACAACACCCCTTTGGACAATACCTTTCCACTAACCTATATATGTAATATTCAAAAAAAGGAAGTCAGTTATATTTGAAATTCCTTTAATAATAAAGATACATAGTATTCATTAACACAATGTACAAGTTGTTTGCTACATGAAAAACTCTTACTTGCCGGCTTTTAATGGCTTTACTTTGATCTCGCCATTAAAAATTCCCCATCTCCTCTTTAGTTGCCCAGTTCCTCTTTCTACAATGGATCTTGTTCTCTTGTGTGCTCTAAATAAAGAATGAAAGAAAGCCGTTTTACTTAAATTGTGTTTTTAAATCATCAAATAAGTAAATGAGTGAATTTTTGTCTTTCTGTGGTGCAAAGCACTGTTGCATTTTAATATTGAGCTACAGCTATAAATTGTCAGACTTTTATAACATGGCTGTAACATTACAATACTTGCACATTGTGGTGTTTGTTTCATTTGCAATGAGATTTACTCTTGTCTAACTTGTAATTGTTTTATTTACTAGAGAGCTGGAAAAAAACCCAAAAAATGTTACTTGAGATTGTTTTTGAAAAAACTTATCTCCCTCCACGTCATGAAAATCCGACAAGCGGTTATGGAGATATGAAGTTTACTCAATTTTGGACAAATACGGCACTTCAACACCACTTAAATTCACCCCACACCACTATGTGGGGGGAAGGGGGACTTAATTTTATAGGAATCAAGAGTTAATATGCTATGGTAGGTGTTTGTTAACACTTGTATATACATGTTGTACTGTAATTGTGCTCTTCCTTGTGGATTCTGGTAAGGGGTAAGTAGCCACCGTTTACAGAGATAACCACTATCTCCAAGGAGGTACTTGTGTTCTTCTTGAAAAAAGCCACCTTCCGTTAACTGGAACAAGCCACTTTCAGGCAAGATACGGCTATCATGGGTTGAGTCTGGCCAGCGAACAACAATATCAATTACACGATAATCTGGGTCAAAGCAAATCTGTAAGAATATAAAAAGAGAGTTTTACCTCATTCCTTACTTTTGACTTTAAGTTATCCTGTAATACAGTTTTTTAATGTGCATTTAATATTATGAATGAGTGTCAATGTTTTTAGTTGTTTCGCAAAACGCGAGTTCCTACATAAACGTATTTTGGATTTGTTTCCTGTGAAAACTGATTATATCAGGTTTACTTCTGAAGTGAAATGATCCACAAAATTAAACCTTTTATTTTAAGCAGAGTAGTAGTATATTCTTTCTATTTTCTGAATTGTGTTAACTAATAGCACTGATATAGAATTGACTTAAATCATGAGTTTCATACTGGCTGAATATAGCTGTCCATTTTATGATTGAATTTGGTGTCAGTAAAAGAGGTAATTGTTTATATATTTCTACACAAAAAGAAGCTACAATTATGTCACAAACCTGGGTGTTAATTGAGTGGTAGCTCATCCGGTTAACATACACGGGTTCTTCTGCATGAGGTGCCTGTATGGCAATGTGTGTACCATCTATTACCCCTATCACATTAGGAAAGTTTCCTATATTGTAAAATGATTCCTTGTTTTGACGCAGCTTTTCTACAGATGTTGGAAACCTTACGAAATTACTAAAAATTTCCTGCTGAGATAGTGCATCTGTAACTTGTTCAACTGCTCTTGAGACTGTTGGCTGTGATACCATGTGTATTTCACTATCATTTAACTGAATCACTGTTGTTGCTAAATAGCGGAGTGTAATAAGAACTTTCTCAGTCGGCGATAAACAGTGATTTCTCAGCGTAACTGGTGAAATAAGATGTTCCAAAGTGTTACTCAGGAAAAGAATGCCATTTCTATATAACCTATACCTTTCTAATAGTTCTAAATTTGAAAGTCTGTCTAAAACATCTACTCTTTCATGAAAATTTCGTCTTGCCATGATGCTGTAAACAGACGAATTGCATAAAGTTCATGTAGCTAAAATGAAAATATTTAATTAGATGGTTGCAAAATCATGCTTTGCCGAAAGTACTAAGGCTGTTTCATTTGAACTATATGTAAACAAAGCAATTATTAGTTTTTATTTATTGAATTCTGACAATTTTAGCAAAAATAGACTGCAATGTGGCTTTTGCAAAAATGAATGAGTAGTTTTCGGTAATAATGACTTTTTAATCAGTTTACTTGAAATCAAACTTTACATTCACAAGATACATACCCGAATTCGGATATATTTTGTAAAACCACGACGATTCAAATTTATGTCGTCTGCTACAACGCCATATTTGAGAAAATTCCTTAGGATTTGAGGATGGTAAGGTGGTACCTTAATATTTAAGGGAAACTTCAAAGTTTTAAGGAATTCCTTAATTTGAGGAGTTTTATGATTAATACTTAAGAAATATCCTTATAACTAAGGTAAATATTACAAAAACTAAGGGAAATCTTAAAACTTAAGGGGAAATTTACTCTTAGGAGCTTTATGAATACGGCCCCAGGACTTTGTTTTGTTATGATAAATACCATTAGACTATTCATCACACAATCCTAGATAAAGTTTAAAGAGAGTTGTTCTGTAACACTCAGAAAGTTTATTTCTAAATGATAGAGAAATATCTAAATGAACTGTCAGAATTAGCCTCAGAAGCCTCAGGTGATCATATCATAACCAGATATATTTCCTCAAAACAAGCTCGAAGAAATTGGATTCGCAATTGTGATAAGTTTTACCCTAATCCGCATTTTTCAAAGCAAGAAGCTACTCCAGAAAGGTATCGTACAAGAGACTTCTTCTTCTTCTTCTTGGCGTTCGCATACAAGAGACCAAAACTATTTCAGGCTCTTTTAAGTTGCATTTTTTATTTTGGTTTACTCATTTCAAGAGATCGATAAGAAAACCGATTGGTTGTCTAAAAAAAGAGAGCTCGGTAAATTTGCTCGGTCTTTACTTTTAAGCTCCATGTGTTATGAAGACACCTAACTTCGATAGATGTCGGACGTTTGCACGGTTTATAATAGGCGTTTCCTCCATATATAACTGTTTTTGTTGGTGTCAGAGTTTGTATCTTTTAATGATGTATGTTACTATTCAGTCAAAACAAAAATTAAAAGAAAGTCTATCACACTAGGTATGACATGCAGCAAAGTTGTATTTAGCTGCTAACCGTTTTTTTTTAAAGTGCAAGCCCATGTGAGCCGAACCATTGACTCAAATTGCCTAACCACCCTGTGACGTTCAAGAGACTAGTGTTTACTTGTTCTTGAGTTACTGACCGGAAACCGTTTTCAGGGTAACGGCCGCTGTGAGCTTGACTTACAACTAAGTGAGCCCCAAAACAAAGGAGTGTTTTACATAGCATGTACAACACACCTATAGTGTAAAGTCCCTAGAAATTTGCGTTCTCGTGTTATTGAACAGTTTGATCTACAGACAGACCGACCGATATGTGCAAAGCTATATTTCCCAAAATCTTTGAAGGGGGATATGATAATCTCTATAAATGAATATTTTCAGCTAAGTTCTAAAAACAATTATATTACAAGTGAAAAGTGAAATTAAGCTTATAAGAAATCGGTAAAATGTCTCATTCCTCGAGTGGTATTAAAGAAGCCATCTGATATTGATTGAAGAAAGGAGAAATGGAAAGAACCCATTATTCTCTTTAGAGGAAAACAATTTAATATATATTTTATCAAATGTCTTAGGTCAGTGAAGCGTGCATACAGGCACGCTTTTACACATCTTGACATAAATCTTTGAAGCCAAAAAGTCAATAAGTAGAAACATTTAGCTATACATACCTCAGTCTGTCAAGTTGTACGTGGGTACCAGAAAGACATTCAACCATACACTTCACAGTCTATCCAACAGCTGTATGCAGGTACCAGGTAGACGTATAACCATACATGCCTCAGTCAATCAAGTTGTAAGTGGGTACCAGAAACACATTCAACCATACACTTCACAGTCTATCCAACAGCTGTATGTAGGTACCAGGTAGACGTATAACCATACATGCCTCAGTCAATCAAGTTGTAAGTGGGTACCAGAAAGACATTCAACCATACACTTCACAGTCTATCCAACAGCTGTATGTAGGTACCAGGTAGACGTATAACCATACATGCCTCAGTCAATCAAGTTATATGTGGGTACCAGAAAGATATTTAGCCATACATGCCCCAGTCTATTCAATTGTACGTTAGAAACAGTTAGACATATTACTGTACATGTCACAGTCTATCCAGCACATGTACGTGGATACCAGATAGACATTTAACCATACATGCCTTACTTTATCCAGCTGTATGTTGCTATCAGAAAAACCCCCCAGATCATTTCGCCATAAATGCCTCTGTCTATCCAGTTGAACGTGAGTACCAAAAAGACATTAAGCCATATATGCCTCCGTCTACCTAGTTGTACGTGGGTTCCAGAAAGACATTAAACCAAACATACCTCAGTCTATCCAGCATTTGTACGTGGGTACCAGGGACATTTAACCAGACGTACGTATTTTTTGTAGGATTTTTATCAGCTATTTATTATTGTAGGTGCATGTTGATATTTCAATTGTACAAAGGGATAAATGTTTCTATTTCAGCTTCAACTTATTACTGCCAAAAGTCAATACTGACTATACTAGGCAAATAACTATTCTACAAATAAACTATAACACTTCTTTTTTTCTTTTTGGTCCGTTAAAGATATCAGTGCCTAATACATGTAGGATTTGATTTCCATTCATCTGTCCACATTTTTGCCATTTAGAATTTGAATACAAATAAGTTTTGTGTTGGTTACTGTGGATTCGCTAGACTTGCTAGATTTGCAACACTGAAAAAGATATAAAAAGATAAAAACACAAACAGTATGACAGAAAGCATGGCAAAATGTCAAACCAAGAATCATTTATAAGTACCAATACAATGAATAATTATTTCTATCAGAAAATAATTCCTTTATTATGTAGATTAATCCTTACACCTTAAAGTATTAACATTGGCCTGGCTAGTCACTGTTTCACTTAGGTGAAGGTGTAACGAGTCTTGTCGTGAAAGACAGTGGCTTGCTTTAAAATGCTTATAACATGTTGCGTAATTCAAGATTCTACTAAACAATTGAAAGAAATATTCCTTACAAATACATACCGTTTTTATAGTTACTATAGTTACTACAAGTGTTTTAGTCTCAGGAGTGTGCAATCCTGTGTTTATTTCTTTACCATAATTCAGTTTTTGTGTGTTTATTTAAGCTAAGAAATGGAATATTGAATAACCAAATAATACAAAGTTCTGCAGTGATAAGTTGTCTCTACCCAATACATGTTACTAGCCTGATTTAATTATGATTTTTCATTTTTCTTGTTTCTGTTATTTGTCAAGAGTAAGTGTAATGGACACTTGTTGAGCAAAACGCCTACATCATCAAAACAGGAAATTGAATAATGTACTTTTCTATTATCTTAACTCCTGGCCTTGTGGTTCCTGACAAGATTTTTTTTATAGTTTTTACCTATGTCAGTCTATATAAAACCAAATGACCCCTGAGGTGGGGCAATTTTGATTTTTAACCTTGGTTACCTTTTCCAAGTTACCTAAAATCCAACACAAGGGCAGATGTCCATTGTATATACATACATGAAGTATCAGCCAATGGTTTGTAAGATTATCAAAGTTCTGAAATCACTAGCATTCAGACATGGCAAATATGCCCCTTTTGATTCCCATACCTCTGGACTCAATGATGGGATCAGGTTGGTTCAGGAAGAAAAATGAGATCTGTTGTTTATAAATGTTTTGTGAAAGTTTTGTTGCAATTGAATCTAATGGGAATATAACACTATGATGTATTATAGCTACACAACAAATATCTAAGTTATCAGTCAGTAAATAAAGGCTCTATAACGAAACGTAGAAAAATCTGTTTTTAACTTTGGTGAATTTGACCTAGACTGCAGTGAATGGTAGAGCCTACAAACCAAATATCTAAATTATCAGTCAGTAAATAAAGGCTCTATCACAGAAAGTTGAGAAATATATTATTAACATCGGCGACCTTGACCCATTGATCTCAATCCTTAACTAAGGGTAGGGGTCGATGCCAAATATACCTACATACCAAATATCTCAAGATATAGGTCAATATATGATGGCTCTATGACGTAATTAGAAGAATCTACTGTTAACCTCAGTTACCTCGGTAACCTTTTAATTTCAGTTAATATTAGAGGTTTGTGAAAGGTGTCTATATACAAAATGTCTTAAAAGTCAGTCAATAAATAAAGGCTCTATGACAGAAAGAAGCAAAACCTATTTTAGCCTCAGTGACCTTGACACTGTCTCAAGTAACCTCAAACCCACCCAAGGGTAGATGTACTTGCAAGTTACCTACATATAAAATATCGTCTTTATCGGTCTATAAATGAAGACTTTAGGGAAAAGTAAAAAAAATCTATTTTAGCATCGGTGAACGTGACCTTGACCCAATTAATGATAGAGATTCATGCAAGGTGCCTATATATTAAATATCTAAGATATCTGTCAAATAAATGAAAGCTCTGACGAAAAGTTGAAAAGTCTTTTTTTAGCCTTGGGGACTCAAGGTGCAGGGCCAATTTTCACCCCCGGACTAAGATTTGAACACAGTTTGGTAGAGATCAACTAGACAGTGTAACCAAAGAGCATTATTGGAACACTCTTGGTAGAGGACCTCTAGATGATGCTCCATGCAAAACTTCTAAGCCCTTGGCCTTGTAGTTTCATAGAAGATGATTTTTCAAAGTTTTCCCTCTATAATCTTTTATAAAATCAAGTGATCCCCCGGGCGGAGCCATTAATGATCCAAGGGACATAATTTGAATGATCTTTGAAGAGGAATTCTAGGCAAACCTGGATGCAAAATATAAAACCATATGGCACAGTTGTTTCAGAAGAGAAGATTTTAAAAAAGTTTTTCCCATATAAGCCTATTTAAAGTCATACTGCAGCTAGGGCCGGGCCAATTTTGACCCTAGGGCGATGATTTGAAAAACCTTTCTAGAGACTCACTAGACAATGCTACATATCAATTATCTTTGCCCTAGCTTCTGGTTTCAGAGAAGGGTTTTAAAATTTCCATATATAAGCCTATGTGAAACCATGTAGCCCCTGGGGTGGAGCCAGTTTTGGCCCTGTGCCATGGTTTAAACAATCCTGGTAGAAGACTACTAGATGATGTTACATACCAAATATTTTAGCTGTAGTTCTTATAGTTTCAGAGAAGAAGATTGTTTTAAAGTTTTCACTTTTAAATCGATTTTTAGCTCCTGTGGCCCAGATCTGCAATGCACCGAAACCATTTGTACAACTTTGATAAAGCTTCATGCAAAAAACATTCCAGGCAAGTTTTATCAGATTTGGCCTGCTGGTTTCAGAGCAGATGTCATTTGAAACAATTGTGGACGACGGACGAACGATGGACGATCACCGATCCTAAAAGTTCACATGAGCACAGCGTGCTCAGGTGACCTACAATTGTTGATACGATTTACATGTTTCATTATTGATACTCGAAAAGAGGTATTTAATTACCTTCCTTTAATACCATTGCTAAAACCTGTGGTTTAGTTATTAGGCCATTATTTAAATCAAAACTTGTAAGAATCTATACAGATGAACAAGTAAGCTGACAATTTAAACATACTTCTTAATGTCAAAATGTTTCGGCTATGGTGGTAAAAGTTGCATTACTGGTATTGTGGTAGAAGCAGACCTCTTCGTTGAAAGAACGCTGTGCTTTAAGAAAGGCATAAGCAGCTTTGGTCGCATCACTGGTATTGTTGTTTAAACTTATTTTCTGTGTGAAAAAGATAAGAACAGGCTATACTCCAGACTATTAGAACATAGCACTAAGTATACTTTACAAAAGTACATACATCGTCAATTTTCAATAGTTAGTCATTAATTTCTCTTACTCGTATGACTTTTTCATATGTCTAGGAAAAATAGTTGCGAATCACTTATTTATAGGATAAGTCATAGCACGGGATTTTTTTTTTGTCTATAAAAAAGTAGAATCACTAATGATATTCCTTATTTTACTGCAAATGTTCATCTGTTTATTTTGTGTGGATACCTAGAGATGTGGTTCTCTTTGATAATGTTGAACAGATGAGATGTGGTTCTCTTTGATTATGTTGAACTGACACCAGAACAGTATCACTATGAATCCCAATGTATCAATACCCCTATATGGCTTAAACATGTTTTTTTAAAACCAGCGGTTAAAAATTTCTTTTTCGACAAAATGTCTAAGAAAAAAACAAACACAAAACCATTAATTTGTATGACTTAGGGACTGCAGACAGTAAATGACGTCATTAATACCAGATATGAATGTGATGATGCGAATGTGGAAAATAAATTGCAATAGCTTTTATTTACCATCGGCTGTTTTGTGAGTTATTTTTGACGTTTTCAAATAGCTTACGGTTAAGCCTTTTAATTTTGCTTTCTTTGTGACAAAGCCAGCAGACTGGATTTTCTATTGCAGATTTACCACTTTAAGCGCTGCTAACCTTTGATTGCTTCTGTTTATGGAGTCTAGCACTAACTCTTAGTTTCTCAAGTGAATCTTCTCTTGTCTTTAGTTCACATGTTCCTTTGTAAGATACGGCTGAGACAAGCGTTTTCAAAACAGACACAACAGAAAAAAATCATATGCCAAAAACACAAATGTCTAGTGATAATACACATGACTGTTGATATAGAAATTGCAGGTGCTATTCCCCAATACCGGTTGACAAAAACAAATTGTGACCCTATGTATCTGATCTAAACACAGTAATTGCAGATTCTATTCCCCAATATACAAGTAGTGTAAAGGCTGACTTGAAAAAAAAAACAAAAACAATTGTGACCCTACGTATCCTAGCTAAACACAGTTGTAGGAAGCAGATGTGTATAATGGAGATCTCCATCCCCTATATTGAAACTTCATGTGTCACTCTTTTGGTGTTGTTGGTCATTCAGAATAACGAGGCAAGAGTTATCCATGCTTTCCTCTTACTGCTAGAAATCAGAGGGAAGTCAAAACATCTTTATGTCACTTCTTGTGAAATACCTGACTTCAGTAAACATAAACGGACATTCATCCAGTTAAACAATTATACAAGTTATCTTTTAAAAAAGAAAAAGGGGAACTGTGGCTAAATTTTAATCATCATTTCTAATTTCCGGGGATGAATTCTAAAACATAAGGTAGGCATTATTTGGCTTTTTTTATTTCTAAACAACTTACAGTCGTAAGGGGAATACTATCAAACGGTTCGTTAAATATATATATAACAATTGAAGTTGCCTGTTGTCAGGCACATTCCCATAAACCTGTTTGTGAGGGATGTGATATTAAAAGTATGCGTATAATTACCCAGTTCAACTACTAATAACTAGCAGAACAAAACCACAATTTCTAATAATGTTCAAGGAATTGTCATAAAGCTTGAGCCTGGCATATATTTCTGAGCGATTTTCACAATGGTTTATTGTCGCAAAGGGATACGAATGAATTATATAAATGATTGAAACTGTAGGAAATCAAACTCCATGTTTAATATTCCTACTGAATATAAATGCAAAGAAGAATACAATTTATTATAAAAATAAATTTCAGTTGAAGACGTAATTTTACATTAACCTTTACTGCAGATGATTGGTTAAGGCCTAGGCTTATTTTTGGATATCAATTTTTGTGAAAAGTTTCATAAGTTATTAAACACATTTAAAAACATGCAATTATTTGATGTTCGTCAAAAGGCAAACTTTTTGAAATTGAATAAAAACATAAAGGAGCGTATTAACTTCTGACCAGGTTTCAGTTATCATTTCATTATTTTTGAAACCTAAATATCCATTGCAAATGTTTCGGGATGGAACTAAATGCATCTTAGCTTCTGAACAAAAAGAACTGTGTCTATTTATACTAAAACTCCAATACTAACAAAAATAAGTGGTTGTGGTTGCAATCAAAGTTGGTGGGTCATGCAAAATATACTGGTGATAATACAAAAGTTTAAAACAAACGGAAATAGACATTTTAAACCTCTATAAAAATAATAATAACATCATGTTTCGGGATGGAACTAAATGCATTCAGTTATTTCAACTAACAGATATTATACTCTGATATTAATTTTTTTAACTGACATTACATCAGCACTCAATCTGATTAAAATCAGCTCCTAAATATCGCTCTGCTATTAGGATCTGAACGTCACCAAAAGGTCGCCTTCTCATGGACGTTGCGCTCAGTGTTCGACTATCGAGCGTAACGTCATTTTAGCACTCAAGACGTCGTATTGGGGCAACGAAAACGTGGAAACTAAATTAACATTGTGCAGCATTTTAATATCGTTTACAAGTAAATATACTTGCATGAAACATTTATATATACAACAATACATTATGCAATTTAACCGTGAATTACTTAACATTTAAAGCTTAAAATATTTACTTCAAATATAAAAGAGTATAGCACCTTGTTTTCGAAATTGTTATGCGTAATAAATAAGTTCAATTTAATAAAGTGATAACTTTTAAATGGTGGCAATACGATTCTGTAAACGAACCACCTGGTTAAACTGCTATTGTGTACACATAAGTATATTGGATATAATAGGAAAAATATTGTACTTTTAATTCTCTCATAAAATATCACAGCATAAAATAATTCATTAAAAACCTTTTGAAAATTCGTGAATGTTTAATATTTTATTTTACTTTTATAAGCATTATTTATTCAATCATTACGCCAGCATGACCTATTAACATAAGATTAAAAATTTTACATTCTCTAGACATGTAGAGAATTACTGTATTTCAACTATTACAACACTCGGATCCCGACGTCGCACAAAATGGTTCAATTCACATTATTGCTAGACATGAATTTGTATTCGTACTGTTTTAATTATAACTCTATATACCAAAAACTATATATGTAAAGATAAAGCAAAAAAATTACAAGCTCAATACTGGTTTGTTTCTCATGCAAATAAACGCTCTTTTTCAAACTTCCACTGGAACAAACGTCAATTTTAGAAATAGCGCAAATTTTACGGATTTTCACAATTTTGCTAGACACAGATATTCTAAAACTGTAATTTCAATAATGCGATCATTTAATTTATTTTATATGGAAATGTAGCCGAGGCAAATTAAAATTTCTTCATATGTAAATCAAAACTTTCCCATTTCCCTTGTAAATGTAAATATCGTTGAAAATGTGAGCTCTGTTAAATTGCACGAAAATGGGACAAATTATTCCGACTTACCAAAAAGTCTGAATCGCGAATTCCACCATTTTGTTTCACATTCCGTTGATGACGTCATGAACGGGTGTAAAGTGAACGTCAAATGCTAAAATTTGGCATGTTTTGCTAAATTTTTAAAGAAACTGCAGCAGTTTCTCGAATAAAACTGTAAGTCGCGTGTTACGCTGGGACACGCTAAAACTAACGTTAGCGCACTAAATACATGTTTTCGAATAGCACTTGGAGATATCTTTTTTATATCAAGAAATACTGCCGTAATCGGCAAAAAATTCTCTTTCATTTCATATATAACATATTGGAAAAGGAACAGCGTACATTAAATTATTTCGCGGCGAAAGGTAAAAAACGCTCAAAAAACGCCACTAGTCGAACACTTTTTAATCAGCCAATTAGTGCCTAGCTTTTAAGTTTTTGAAGGAGAATCAGTTTCTATTTTTATCCATTTGCACACCAATGAAAACCTATGTTTCACTCGGATCCCAAATTACTCAGTCGTTTTTTGCCATAAACACATAGTCACTCTAGTCAAAGTTAATTGAGGAAATCTTGTCAGATATAGAGATAATTGTATGTGTGGGAAAAGTTCCAATAGCTTTTGAGGTTTGAAAGATACTGCGTGTTAACCAAAATAAACAGGCCCATCTACTTGAATATTTTTGCCAGTATGCTCATACTCTAATAAATATTCATTTAGTAAATACAAACCGAAATTTTAATTAACAAATTAATCGAAGGAGAATTCATTTATCTTACGAAACACAAAATCTTTTCAAAATATTCAAGATAATTTAAACATGCGATAGAAGTTTTCACACTTACCATTATCACGCCCTGTGTACAGGGTAACACCATAAAGACGCGTAAGATGCAGTCTCATTGGTTGGGATATAAATAACACTATTGGAAATCCAGATTATCCAAAGATAGAACTGATTGGGTCCCTTAAGATGTAACCGTCGTTAGGTCGTGTACTTCAGTCAGATTGTGTCAAAACATTAATTAATAAACAAATTTAATGAATATATCAATAACAAGAAATCATTAAACGAATGGAATATTATTTTAAGAAACTGTTATGACCTAAAAAAAAAAAAAACACACACACAAAAAAAAACAAACAACAAAAAACAAAACAAAACATATCGATGTAACTGCCATGCCAACTTACTTCAAATACTTTAAAGAAGCATATTCTAAGATGAGAGTTTTCCATTTCTTTCAAATCATGTTAATGGGAATGAAATTAAATGAGATATTATCGAATTTCAGGGCATAAGTAGTACAACAGAAAAACTGCGAACACTATTTACTATAAGACTTAGTTTGTGGTACCATTTTTGTTGGACAACCACTTATTCCAAATGAGAGTATTCCGAGTGTCATTATGCCTTGAGAAGAAATTTTAGAACATCTCTTCTTCTTTAAATTATCAAGTAGATTTCATTTTACAGCGAGTGGGCCAATAAAAGATATGCAGTATATCATACATTAATTGTAGGGCGTGTCCCTTTAATCAATTTAAATGTACATGTATTATGATATTTATACTCTGGTGAAATGTATAACTGTTTGTGAAATGTCTTTATATTATGAAAGAACTGAGTCTCTTTTACCTTTGCAGTATCAGAAAATGGTTAAGTAATTAAATATCTTTTCCACTTGTATTGCTTTTTCGCCTTCTTGTAATTTAGATGATCAGTCTTATACAATAAATATTTTCCTGTACATGCTATATTCACATTACAGTCTCATTCTACCTACCTATCTAGTGAATTAAAGGCTGTTATATTGGTTTTCTTTCGTAAGACTCTCGTAAGTATTTCTCTATCACTCCATATCAGATTGTTTCTATGACACCGCAGGGAGTGCAGTGATATAAATAGTAACTTCCTACCGGTTTGATGTTACTCCACTTGTGTACATAAATTGAAATAGGTCAAGATAACGAAACACGTTTAGAGAACAATCGTTTTCTTTATATGTATAAGATCTTCTACAAGCACGTTGAACAAAAATAAACGAAATGGTATACAATAACAAGATATTATTTAAAACAAATTACAGTTTTTTTCCAAAGTTTGCCATTGTAGATGTATTATTTGACGGATCACTCATGAAATACAGAAATCAAACAAAAATAAATATTGCTATACACAAAGGTTTGAAATCACTCGCGTGAATAGATTTTTTACTGACCGATTAAAAGGTAAGATATAGTATTAAGAAATTGCTGGGAAACAAGGGAACCAAGCTCGAATTGATTAATTACTGAATTTTTGTGCAAAGACTACTAAGGTACATTAACACACAAAGTCGTTTTTGTACACGTAACGTCTGTCTAAAAGACACAGTTTCAGGTAGAAAATGTGTTATTTGCAGAATTGTGTACGCTATTTGCTTTTGACTAAGAGATACTGACGACATAACTTCAAATACTGGCAGAGTTTTTATCAGAAAAAATGTAACATATTGTTACAATCCACACTGTGAGGTAACTAACTGTAGTGTGGTCTTTGGGTTTTGGTCATCAATTGCGAAGCAGTTTGTTAGTTGAGTAGCCGTAAAAAGGTTAGCTAGTGGGTTCATTCATTTATTATTCCTCGCCGAAGGCGGAGGGATATTGATATGGCGTTGTCCTTCCGACTGTTTGCCTTTCCGTCCGTCCGTCACACTTTGATTGGAACATAACTATTAAAGTTACAAACCTTAAACTTCATATGTAGTTAAATCTCATTGATTAGCATTGCAGTGCATAGGAACTGGAACTCTTCACTTCATAGTTTTTTAGGTATTGTCCTTTGCTATATTTCCTATTTTAAGTTATAAACCTTAAACCCCATATGTGTTTATATCTCATTGAGTAGAAGTGCTATGCAAAGGAACTGTAACCCTTCACTTCATATATAGTTATAGTTATTTCCCTTCTTTTTGCTAATTTTCCTATTTAATGTTTGTTTGGACCACAACTCTATTAAGCACTTGATGTATCAACGTTCAACCTCAAAGGTGCATAGAATACATTAAGGAGTCATGCAGTGCATAAGAACTGTTACTCTTCATTTCATAACTTTGAGTTATTGTCCTTTGTTATTTTTAATTACTTAATTTCGTTCGGAATATAACTCAAACGGTATTTAAGATATCAACATGAAACTTCATAGTGTTTAAATCTCATTGAGTAGTGCAATGCATATGAGCAGTAACTATTCACTTCATCATTTCGGAGATTTTAAAGGATTGCTTTGAAGATTTTATGAAGACTATGTATCTTCAAGGACATGACATGCAACATATTGTTTCATTGCTTTGTGTTATAAACATTGCTTAGTGGTATACGTAACTGTAGCGTAAATGTAGTTCAGTACTTTGAATTGTAATGCAATTATAGCTAATTATGTGATTTAACCTAGTTAGAAAAGTCGCGTTATTTTGGTCACTGAGTCGTCGTCTTCAGCGTCGTGATTACTCATAAACTATAAGGCGCAGAGGTTTGATATTTGGTGTGTAGCACTGTCTAATGAACTTCTACCAAGTTGGTTCAAACATAACCCCCAGGTCAATAATTGGCCCTGTCCTAGGGCTTATATATGGTTACAAAGAAAAACTTTTAAAGTCTTCTTCTCGAAAATTGCTTGACACAGAGCTTTGTTATTTGATGTGAGGCATCCTTGTAGACCTCTACTACTAAGATTGTTCATATTATGTCCGGGGGGGGGGGGGGGGGAGGGGTTAAAATTAGCTCCACCCCGGAGGTCACTTGCTTTTGCATCGACTTATATAGGAAAACTTCTAATGGGAAAGCACAAAGCCTCGAACTTAACAATTTACTTACATGTAATGGGTAGGAGCGGATGTGGTCCAGTGGTAACGCGCTGGACTGGTAAAGCAGGGGTCCTGAGTTCGAGCCCCGCTCTTCCACTAACATTACTAATAGACTTTCGGATGAGACTTAAAACCGAGATCCCATGTATCAGTGTTATACACTGAGCATGAAAAAGAACCAGGGGTGTCTCTGGAATGGGATGCTTTCTGAATCTTGCACTACCCCCACAACATAAAATAACTATTTCTTCAGGGGGCGTCGGTCATATGGGCTACCGGTACCGACGTTAAATAAGCTTAAATAGATAGATAGAGATACTTCGCTCCCCCAACTTGCATGGGACCTTCCCTTTACTGTTAGCACCCCACTCCGCAATTTGTTTTATTTTATATTTTTTAATTCATTTTGTTCATGCTTGAATACCTGCTCCCAACACCTGACCACCTTTCTTCTCATTTTATTTTTAGGGACTGAGAGGGTACTTGCTGTCCCCTCCCCACCCAAAAAATGTTTCCTCATTTCTTCAGTTTTTTTGCATGAGTATATGTACTTAAACGTGTTTTTTTTCTTTTCTCTTTTTTGTTTCCTTTTTTTCTTGGATGAGTAGGTATTTCCGACTTTTTTCATTTCCTTATTTTGCTTTTTTGGATGGGTAAGGATACTTTCAGGCTCGTTCACCAATAAATAAAACAAACGAGCGTTGGTGCCACTCCGTCGTGCTCTTGTGTTTAAATATGTGACTAAATTTAGCATTATTCGGCAGGGGATATAAATTCGCCGAATATGCCCTTGTTTTCCCTTTTACTGTCTAGTTAGTACCACAGTACTTAAAGGGGGGAAATCTAACACTGCATTAACGAAGAGGTCAGTGTAAAATTTATGAAGTTTAATTTAGAAAAAGCACACGTTTTTTAACAACAGTAACATTACAAGGTAATACAACGCGACCTGCTTTCCATAGTTTCCTGACAAGATTGCGCATCAATGACCCGTGACTGATAAAAACAGATTTATATCAAAGTTAAAATCCTTAGCAATATCTCAGACCTGTTAATCCTTATGTCATTAAGTCACAGATCTGAATTTTTTATAAAAACTGAGCTCTAAATTGCACTGAGTTCCACCTCAAATTTCTGATGAAGATGTAAGCTGTCTCAGCTGCATAGGCGGCACCTTGAATTCTGATGAAGATGTATGCTTCTGAACAAAAAAAAAACACACACACACACACAATCTTTGCCTATTCATACTAAAACTTCAACTCTTACCAAAGTAAGTGGTTGTGGTTGCAGTCAAAATTGGTTGGTCAAGCAAAATATACTGGTGATATTACAAGAAAATTAAAACAAATGAAAATGGACCTTTTCAACCTCTATAAAAATAATAATAGCATCATTTTACTCAAGTTTTGCAACTGAATGAAATGAAGAAAAAAAAATTTGCTAGAAGTTTTCGTTGAAACGATCAAGAAGGACGAAGTATGATAACCGTGAGAAGTAATCTCACCAAGAACTCATATACACTAGAGTAAATACAAACACCAAGCACGCGGTACATATACACAAGAGTAGAAGTATTCACAAGTCTATATACAAATAACAGGGAAAATTAAATGTATCAGATGGTTAAGCAAAGTAGCGACCGAGCTAAAACCAATCCCGGAAGTTAACATCGTAAATTCGAGCTCTATTAACTCTTAAGTAGAAGATTCGATGAAGACTCATCATGACCGGTCATGTACCGGTACAAAACCTATGATTCTAAACTGAGCCCATACGCCCAATAAGCGACAAACAACGTGATGTAGACTATGTCAACGAGTATGACGCCTCTGTAACCATAACGTTTCTCTTAACGCTTGCGTAGCTTTGTATGCGCTCTCGGCTTGTCCGTTTACTATGCAGCACTGAACGAAGTTTGAACGACTAAAAGTATGACACTAATAAGTAACATGTCTCAAACAAGTAACGTATACAATTTATATGTTATGTGTAATCTAATAGGACATCTACATAAAGTGTAAAGTTTACATATGAAAGGATATCTAGTAACAAATGAAAATCTTGTTAAGTTATGGTTGGCAATTTACAAATTAAGATCATTTCTTATTTATTTTCGAATAAGCAGAATTTATCTGATACCCTAGCATTCTTTTTTATTTGAGTTTTGTTACCTATCACTTAGTCCTGGCAAAATATTTATGTTCGAGCGTTTTAAAGGGCAAGGGAAAATATTATTTTATTTGACTAACATTAATCTCATATTTGTGTGGTGTGCGTGGTCATAATTTCCAGGACATTCTTATTGACGGATTTAATTAAGGCGATAACAGTTTACGAATTGGTTTCTCATTTCATAACCTTTGATATATGTCGGTATATAGACTTCGTAACAGGAGTTCTTGTAAAACGATCATTTCCGAAAGCAATAATAGAACAATAACCTCCAGATTTCATCAAATTTTAAGACAAGATACTAATTAATGAGTTCAGGCTGTAATACATACTCTATTCATGATAAAAATGAGACCAGATTTGTAAGCTGGAAACCGAAAAGTTTCTAGCTTAAAACCACCAAAGCGAGAGTTGTGAAACTGTTTGTAGAATTGTCTAGTTAACGTCCCCAGGGTCACTTTTTTCACAACCTAGAGATCACATATTTTTCATAGTGATATATAGGAATATCATAAAACCACATAGCTGAGAGTTCTACAGTTTTTCTGAACGCATCCTCTAGTAGACCTTTTAAAGATTGTTCGTGATATGTCCCATGGTTGTTATATGCGCCGCCACGGAGGTTTGGTGTTTTATTTATAAAGACGTATCAAGGAAAACTTTAAACAGCTTCTTATCTACAACAGCAGGACCTGAAGTCTAGATATTATTTAGTGTGAAGCAATGCCTAGTAAACCTTTACCAAATTAATCAAATTGTGTCCCTGGGGTCACTTTAGCTCCTCACCAGCAGTCAGTTTTTCACATAGCCAAATATAAAAAACTTTAAGAATCTTACACTTTTGCAACTATTTGGCGTGAAGTCATGGAATCTATCTAATTTTAGTTACAGTTTAACAAGTTCATTTATAGTGGCAGTGTGCAAGAAGCATAACTCTGTCTTACCTAATGTTTGAATTACCACCCTTCATAATTCTTAATTATTTTTTAAATAATAATCTCTAACACGACTCAGAAACAACTGCAAGTATTTCGTTAATATTTCACTGTCTGAAGATATGGTAATAGTTTCAATTTGTCCTTCAAGTCATGCGTATGACAATTTTGTAGGTAACATAACCCCACAACTGTTTCAGTGAAGTGCCTAGGCTTAAGTGAAAAAAATCACTCAGGGATTTACTTGATATTTTACTCGAAAATACATAACATTCTTTGGAGGTGCACTATCCAAGACCCATATCTGTATTTTCTATTTCTTATTTATCTTCCTTTATATCGCATTTCCATTGGAAAACAAAGTTCTGGCGATGGGGAGTCTAATAAGGTTCTTGATTTCATTATTATGCTGAATTATCACATCCCCCAGAAATATTTACAGAACAAGAATGTCATACAAATGACTACTCCTGATAAATTCCATGCGAGACAATCAGTGTCTTCCAGATCCAGTTCTAGTATTTGATTGAGTATTTCCATTTGTATGAAATATTTATCGAATTTAAGAGAGTCGTTAATAACTAAGACTTGATAATGAGTCAAAACTATTGACAAAAGCCTACAGGCAATGCCAAACATCATGATCATTCAGTAATTTTCTTTCACAGATACTAACTATTAATGCCTAATATATCAAAAATATAATATCAATTCAATTTAACCCCTTCATACACGAAGACCAATTACCCTTGAGAAAATGAGCTTTTGCGTTCTATGACGGACTCGCTTGGCTGGCAGCATCGAAACAATACTGAGGAAGTTCGAATAATAGTGGTAAAGAGTTCATTATTAATAATTATCAAGTAAGTGAACTGAAAAAAGAAAGTCATTTTCAAAAACTAAGGTCTTATCAGAACAGGCCCTACCGCGGATCGAGCCGAGATTTCGTTATAAGTAATCAGACGTGTTTACCACGAGAGCACTGAGCTATCCACTCTGGAACCAATCATATGTACCGATAGAAAATGTGGCGTAGTGTCTGCATGCTGTGTAATTGAACATCACAAATTCAATCATACTCTACAGTGACAGATGGAATGTTGGGAAAAAAAAACTAGTCATTCTATGTACATATCATGACATTTCATGTTATTTGTTAAAGCCGAGTCTAGAATATGTGTAAAATCTATTTGGATAGATTATCTAAATCGTTTTTACTCTGAGATTCGTTTAAGGATAGTGTTTTATATATAATAATATATATAATGTGCCAAATGGTTGTACAGAATATTTTGTTTCTTTTGTTTTAATTCAAAGCAGTTAGTTTACCTTCGTGAAAGAGTACTAGTTATAGAATACTTTTAATTTGAAATCCCCATACTATGTTTCAAGACAAAAACTTAATGTCAAATATGGCAAAGATTGTTTTATCTCAGTATAGCTAGGATATTGAATGTCTGAGTTTTTAATTTATGTATTGTCATTAATGATGTTGGGAGCTACTATTGCTTATTTTGCAATCCTGGTTCAACTTAAGATCAGTAAGTGTGTTCGCCACATGTTTCAACAATATGGTGGCTGAACTTAAGGAAAAGTGGGTACTTAACCGATTGATAAGGTTAAAAAATGATGAACATTCTTATCTGTCATAATTTTATGGGGAAAAAATGTATGAAACTTTACGTTGATTTAAATATGTTACTTTATAACAAAAGTACCCTAACAGCTCAAACTTCATACATAGCCTTAGAAATGATGCTATCTATGAAAGACTTCAATCTATCTATTAAAGCTTAGAATATTAAATTTTAATATCGATTCATTTTCCTTTTGTACCAGTCGGCCACATTGTCCCCGAGAAAATGGGAACATAGTCTCACTATGAACGAACTGGACATAATAACTCAACAACAGAAAGCTTAGTATTTTACTTTTTAGCCGATGTTTAAGCTGTGATGAATGGTATATGAATAAAACGTATAACATAGAAATAAGATCAATATTGTCTTAACAAATATGTTGATAATATTCTAGATACTTTATTGGCTTAAGAATCTCATTAAGACGTAGAATATAGAGGGAACGACAAGTATATAGGAAAAGAGAATTGCAATTTAGTGTTGCATTGAAAAACAAAAAACAGTAGAGCAATTTGTTGCAATCTCCTTCCCACGACATAGCTTACTCGTTCCCACGAGTTAGTTTGTTGTTCCCTCGACATAGCTAGCATGCGCTGCTCATTTCATTGCACTGTTTTTTTGAAACACTACTTCCTTTTTTATTGCGCTCTATTTTTTTCTATACAACACGCATTGAAAGTTATTCATGTATGTTTATTATTGTGTATAAACATCAGCAAATTGCTATTTGTTTTGTCAAACTTTGATACTTGTTAATAAATTAATATACCTATTTGGTTGTTTAACATTTCTCTTTGATATCATTGTTAATGTTAATTTCGTGTTAAAGAAATATTCAAGTCATTCATATTTCTTTCTTTGAAGAAGGGAAGTGTTATGTATATGTATAATAATTCTCTATAAATATCTGATGATAGCTTGTTTACAGTTCTGTTTTTAGAATTAATCAGTAACCTAGATTGTTGTACCTGTATTTTGGAAATAGCTGGAATATGCTATTAACATTTTTATGAATTCATTCATTGTGGCTTCATTTAGATCATTGGAGAAAATTCTCTTATAAGTTTATATTTAGAATCTTCATTGCCCTAGAATATTGTTGTGACTCATTTAGTGAAGATGTTTGTTCGAATATTGAAGAATGTTCTGGATTATAATTGTTTGGTATTTTCTTTAGGTGTATAAAAATAAGAGAGTGTCTTCAAACTATATCTTTAGGTAATCTTTGGTCATAAAAATATCGGATTAAATTTTCATCAGTGACGGTTAACTATTACCAGAATATTTTGAATTATTTTTATGCCCCCGAAGGGAGGCATATAGTAATCGCACTGTCTGTCCGTCCGTCTGTCCGGTATAATCTTGTCCTTGCTTTCATCTACAAAACCGCTTAATGAATTTCATTGAAACTTACCAGGAGTGTGTGTCACCAAGCCAGTTGTGTATGTCGTCAGGATATTTCGCTAGAATTATTTTTGGCAGAGTTATGGGCACTTGGTCATTTTTTAAACTCTAAAATCTTGTCCTCCCTTCAACTCCAAAACCCCTTGAGGGATTTCATTGAAACTTACCAGGAGTGCGTGTCACCAAGCCAGTTGTGTATGTCGTCAGGATATTTCGCTATAATTATTTCGCTGTAATTTGCCTGGTTATTCTTTCTGTTACACTTTTGATTTGGACCGTAACAGTATATTGTATATAACGCGTATGACTTTCATCAGATACACTAATTCAAAACAAGCAGCACTCTAGAGGCACTTCCTGATTACAATGTCTCTGCCAAGAGCACAGCAAGCTTTCGCTTTTAGACAATAATTAACTGGCGCCTGGTGTTTTCTCCTATCAATCACATACAAAGACGGTAAAAATGGTTAGATAATAATGACTATACCAGAAATATTTTTCATAAGCAAGATACTTAACTGAGTGACAAAACACTTTTGTCATAATAATAACACTTTATTATTGTTTTTTGATAAGATACTTCGTTTTAGATTTCATTACATTTAATCACAAACATTGATTGCTACGGTGAGAGCTCTAGGTCGGTCTGAGAAATGTCTGGTGTCCTTCATGATAAGAAGATATTACACATTTATTTTGAGAAAAAAGTTGTGCCAACAGAAGGAAGAAAGCTGTAAGTTCTTACAAAGCAAAGCGACGCTTTAAATACAAGGTTACTGTCTACATTTCCATTTCATAAAATCTATCAATAGCGCTTATGATGTTTTTCTAAGTTTTTCTAATACATCGATGAAGAATGGTGAACTAAACAAAAAGGCTATATAAAGTTATATCAGTTCTGATGACCTTGAATGAAAGACGTAGGACTATTTTTACTTAACCTTCCTTTTTGGCCTAAGAGATTTTTTAGCAAAATGTAATTCATTTTGCTAACGGAAGTTGATTCATAATAATGTATTTGATCAAGCTAATACAGACACAAGAGATTTTTTTTTCAGGTGATTACAAGTAAATAACGACATGGAACTTACATGATTGCTGCACCAGTTACATTACTGGTTTTGTAATGTAGCTTTGCGGGAAAGAAGCAGGACCGAAAGGCCTAAAACAAAATGTTCAATCCGACCTCAACGACATTTTCATCGATAATTTACCAGCACGTTCTTTTACAAATATCAAATGTGCAAAATGTAGAGTGACATAATAATGTATATGAACCTATCAGATTAAAATTAGGTTCAGACTCAAAAAGCCTAAATGCTATTTTTCGAGATTCCTTTCCTGTGACAAATGAAATGTCGATATTTTAGTCCACAAATCAAGTTTAACCACTACTGTAAACCTGCAGTCAACGGCCTACAGCGAATAATCAACACAACACAGGTTAAACGGCTTCTGTATTGACTAATAGGAAGTTGGCAGTAGCAGTACGCAGTAGCAGTTGGCAGTAGAAATTAAATCAAACGTGAAGCTGGCAGTAGCAGTAACAGCAGTAGCAGTAAAACAAAACGTGAAGTTGGCAGTAGCAGTAAAAGCAGTAGCAGTAAAAGAAAACGTGAAGTTGGCAGTAGCAGTAACAGCAGTAGCAGTAAAACAAAACGTGAAGTTGGCAGTAGCAGTAACAGCAGTAGCAGTAAAACAAAACGTGAAGTTGGCAGTAACAGCAGTAGCAGTAAAACAAAACGTGAAGTTGGCAGTAGCAGTAACAGCAGTAGCAGTAAACAAAACGTGAAGTTTGCAGTAGCAGTAGCAGTAGGAAACTCTGAAAGTCTGCGAGAGTGTTTGAAACAGTCACAGACCTGGAATCGAACCGGGATGATGGCTAGACTTTCTAGATTGGCACCAAATTCCTGAAAGTTTGCAGTTATGTCAGAAACAGTAGGAGACCGTAATAATGGACACTGGAGGGTCCCTTGACATAAAAATGACATTTTCTCGATTTTGGGATGGTCCCAAGACCTTAAAAATGATACTTTTCCAAGTGGCACCAAAATTCCTGAAAGTCTGCAAGAGTGTCAGAAACAGTCGCAGACCGGTAAAATCGACACGGGAGGGTCCTTAGACATTAAAAATGAAATTTTCCCAAGTGGCACCAAAATTCCTGAAAGTCTGCGAGAGTGTCAGAAACAGTCGCAGACCGGTAAAATCGATTTGGGAGGGTCCCTAGACCTTAAAAATGACATTTGTTTGGATTGGCATCAAAATTCATGAAAATTTGCAAGAGTGTCAGAAACAGTCGAAGACCTACGCAGAAGACACGGGAGGGTCTGTTGATGTTTAAACGTGTTTTCATTGAAAACTTCAAGACTTTTAAGACTTCCTTACTGCTACTGCTGTTACTGCTACTGCCAACTTCACGTTTTGTTTACTGCTACTGCTGTATGTTACTGCCAGCTTCACGTTTTGATTTACTGCTACTGCTGTTACTGCTACTGCCAACTTCACGTTTTGTTTTACTGCTTCTGCTGTTACTGCTACTGCCAACTTCACGTTTTGATTTACTGCTACTGCTGTTACTGCTACTGCCAACTTTACGTTTTGTTTTACTGCTACTGCTGTTACTGCTACTGCCAACTTCACGTTTGCTACTGCCAACATCACGTTTTGTTTTACTGCTACTGCTGTTACTGCTACTGCCAACTTCACGTTTTGTTTTACTGCTACTGCTGTTACTGCTACTGCCAACTTCACGTTTTTCTACTGCTGCGTACTGCTACTTCTCACTTCCCTGTCCGTAGTAGTCGAATGACTTGATTTGCCTTACTCGACATGTGTAATTAGCATACTCTAGCCAAATCTTGGGGGAAACAGACAACAACAGCAGCCAAAAATGATGTAATATGAAGTAAGTGAAATATAACCCGTGTAATATTCTAGACAGATTTGACGAGATTCGCCAAAGTCATTAAGATATTTATCCTTAAAAGTAGTCGAGTTAAGGGCAGTCTGTGTCAAATTTTCTTGTTTTTTTTTTTTATATAAGATTGTCTTGCCATTTGTAATTAGCAGCCTAGAGCCAAAACAAAAACAATATGTGTATTTTCTTGTGATTCTTTTTATCTATTTCATTGATGTCATATCTCTTGTTTTTGAAAACTGCAATGTTCTGTTCGGCAATTAAAAATGAGACTAAAAATAAGATACTTACATCTTTTAAAGGGAAAAATTATGTTCGTGGAATCTCAAGAAGGGCAAAGTTTAAATAATCAACAGGTTATACGAATAACTAATTTCGAAGCTACTTTTCTAGCAGTAATGAGGCAGCATTGTCAAAATAACATCGCATTTTATAGCTCAGGGTTTTCGACGCTCTAAGACTTTGACTGCGTCCCGACGACTTCGAGCCGTCGAAGACTGACCGAGATGTGGTTCAGAATTATGTGATTTTATGCTATATATATCCAATTAGATCGCAGTTTTACATGAAGCAACTTATATCAATGCAATTACATACAACTCAGGATATCCGTGACAAAACTTGGGATAACTATAGTACACTTCAACGCTTTTAAGTGAGAAACCATAAACATTTTCAAGTTCCTGCGTTTATTGGTCTAGTAAAACAAAGTCGGGAACTACATACGGGGACTTCTTTGAACGAGACAGACTGGAATGATTTTCTGTCTTAGATTTTAGATCAGACGTACTCTCCTGCGCATCGGTCGAATGTTTCACTTTCTTACCTTTGCTGAAATTCAATTTTCAGAACGATATTTTTATTTTTAGACAGGGAAATCCACAGTTACTTTTCAGCCAATCAGTGACTAGCTTACAACGAAATGTCCATACATACAATTGACAACCCAAAATGTAAACCAATGCATGTCTGCATGTTACTAACGTATTTCACTTTTCAAAGTGATTTTTAAAATGTATACGTAAATAAACCAGTAAAACTATCAAAAAGGTTAAAATCATGATGGTATGTTTGTTTTTAGTCGTTTAATTGCTGTATTAAGATGTTTACTTAAACGCATAGTTGAAATGTGTTTCAAAATTGTCAGAAAACACCCGTCTATTTTTAATTTTTGGAACCACATGATCGTTTAAACCAATGAAAAATGGTTTAAAGATTTCTCGGTTTGGGGATATTAGTGTTCTTTCATTGGTTGTTAAAAGTTCATTGTAAAGGTCAAAATCATAAATTTACTCTTATTAAAGCAGCGGTGTGAAGTAACGGTAGTGTTTTCATTTAGCTGCTGAGGGAGCGTAGGTCAGACGTAATTGGTTGGTGCCAAAGAAGGCACACGTGGAAATCGATGTACATTTTCCTTATGGATATAATACAGTAAAGTCTAGCTATTAAGACCACATTGGGGATCTGGGAGTCGGTCTTAATTCCGAGACCCGTGCTAGCCTTCAATCAATTTCTCATCTGTGGTAAAGGGTTATCATTAGCTATAATAACCTTGTTGAAAAAGTAAATTATGGAAAAATACTAACTAATGGCATCAATTTTTTTCTAACAATAACATGATATTTTTTCATATAATTTTCATGTTAGTGCGACATAAAATGAATAACAACTCGAAAGTACAGTGCAAATTTTCTTTCAAGCTGTTTTCATAATTAGCAACACTGAAATCTTACTGTACACGATTTATTTTTGACAGTTTTTCACTCGTAGCCGTAATAACGTACCTTATCCGAAATTGGGCGTTATTATCACCTATTTCGTCTTTCATAACGTATTTCTTTGTTCTGCATTAATCAGTACCATTTTTATGATACAAATATTGAAGTATATAATAACTTTCCTTTAAATTACTAATAGCCTAAAGTTTATTAATATTAATGTTTATAAATTGTACCGCAAATCGTCCACACCTTGATGACGATTGTCGTATTATGTTGTTTATTGGTGATAACTGGTGACACGTGTCATTTTAGTAAACAGTTAATGGTCGTCTTATGGGGTCCCACTTTCATTGCAAAATGGGAATTCGGACCCGAAAAAGTCGTCGTAATACGTAGTATCGGGTCGGTCGTAATATCGTACCTTACGACCATTGAATTATATAGCAAAAAAGTCGGGACCAGGAAAAAAGCGGTCGTAATATCGATTTGCCCGCAAAAAGGGTCGGTCGCAAAGCGAGACTTTACTGTAATATAATACACCAGCAGGCAGTCCAATCACACACTTCAATTACTATTATAGCAAGTACTGAACCTTTCAATTAAATCAAGTACGTATAATAGTTAAAACATATTGTTTCTGATAATTATATATAATCTTTTTGATACAAAGAACTTTAACACATACCACGGCATAGAGGTGAATATCGCTTGTTATAAAAGTGCCATCTAAATGAAATAATGGTTTTGTGATTATATATTTCTTAAACGTATTTACTTTAAGACTACAGTGCTTTGGTCAAACATGCGGCATGCTGTCCTTTAGCGCTTTATAGCCCGCTGTCAAGTGCCGGTATCCCCTGCATGTTAGCTACAGAGACGAACGTATAAATAGACAATATTGATTTAAACCGAAATATATTTTTTTCGTCAGGAAGACATATTACTCCAAAAAGTTGTGTACAAAATGATATACCTATTTTTATCACAGACGTCTGCAGTAAGAGCTTTGGAAATACCTAAACATAAGTCGGTATTATGTGCCACGCAAGTATCAGTGTTTTTGGATAAAGTAGTGACTGTGCTTTCGAAAAACCTTTTATCTTGCGATTTATCGCTTTAATCAACCGCTGATTTTCTGATATCATGTTACATGTGATTATTTCTCCCGTTCTGGAACTTTGTATTTCCATAATGTCGTTGATCAGACCAATCAATAGAATAATGCATTAGTCCTAAAAAGCCTTTAATGGTAAGATGTATACTTTGATGCTTTGCTGTAAACTGCCATTTTTGTCCCGATAGAATCTTATACATGCCGTTAATGTGAGATTCTTCATATATAATTTGCTTAAAAAGTTGAAACGAAATATAATGCGCGCTGAAGCATTTTCAGTTTGTTGATATACTTACCAGATACTTGACATTGATCTATAGAAAGTCATAACTTATCCAATATGCATCGTGATGTATTGTGTTTTTATTCATTTGTAGAATGAATAATTGAAAGAGTAATATCTATTCAGAATTTATTTATTTGTATGTGCAATATTTATTAGTCTTTCCTCGTCTTATTCCTTCTCAATTGATACAATAGCAAATTGTTTTGATAAAATTGGGAAAGGAGAAGGTGATAGTTCTATAGATATTCTAATTATTTCAAATCAAGTTCATGGTGATTCGTAATAATGACGTATTTCTTGTTCCAGATTGTTTTTAAGTCATTTATTTCAAAAATGCAAGTTTCTGTTTGTTCACTGTCTTTAGGTCCGCCTTCGTACTGAGAAAGTGTTGTTTGAGAAAGTGTTTATAGTGTTTTTAAATGATATCATTATCAGTATCTTATAGGCAAAGGCATTATTACTAGACAGACTTGGACCAACACTGCTGATATTCCTACTATTTAAGTTGTTCCGGTACTGAAAACAATCATTTCACTTCAAAACGATATTACATTGTAATCTAATATAATACTGATTTTATTTTATATTCTTATATAGTGTATAATCGTCATAAGGCATTTTCATAAAGTTCAACAACTTGATAAAATATACCGAGATACCTAGCTCCTATTTGATATCTCAATTTATGATTACTACTGTCTAACATCTTTTAAGCAGGGCGCCACTTCCAAATAGTGTGAATTCAGGTTTTCAAAAACAAAATCTTAGTTTGTTTAGTTCGTCATTTGTAAGTCATTCATTGTGACAACATACTGTTTAAGATCCCTAAACAGCCTGTACTTCGCTGTTAGAATATACTTAACAGGATCGTTTATTTTATTAGCTTCATAACCATACAGTTGCCTAGATGGAAAGATAACGCCATGAGTAGGAAAGAGACAGGAACCAAGACAAGTTCCCCGAGGAAAAAGTCATTTCAGTGGATATTCCAAAGATACTGTCAAGTTGATACTTACTCTACAATAACGTGGTCTTAAGCAGTTGTAAATCCATTTGAGAGCTCTTCCGTAGACACCCCACGACACAAAGTGAAACACAGTTATAAAAATACATCAGTAGAATAGTCACTGAAATATATTAGATGAAAATAATCACTATAAAATCTCTTTCATGACAAAAATTTCTACTTCTTCCGTAGCTGTTCTGATGAAAAGATAATCAATTATTTTTCCAAAAGCTGCAAGAGTGTAACTAGTACTAAGTACCTCTGTATTTATCTCCCTAAGTCGAAAACGCCAACGTTCCAAAAATGGGTAACGAATAACAAAGGTATGTTCAAAACGTGTACTATTGATGATTAAATACTTTTCAAATCATTAACAAGTCGCATTCTTGTGAGTAAACACTTCGTCGGCTTGTAAATGATTTTCAGTTTTCAGTCGAAATTAAGTACTAAAGCCATTTTGATCATTATCTGTACACTTCTCTCCAAGTGCTACGTGAAAAAGTGGTATATGTCTTTGTTATAAATTCTTCTTGACGTTTTCCTTGAGAGTGTGAATGAAAAGCTATCCTTCTCTGGTGTCATTTCAAGGCCTTCTAGGACAAAGTAGGACAATCTTTTGCAAAGCAAATGGTAATGATTATGTTTATATCCATAGAATGGTAAATTTCTTCAAAGAATTCTTCAATAAATTCAACTATAATAATGTTGATCTCGTGGTCTGAAGGATTTTGCTATTTAAGTCCATTATCTTTTCCACAGAAATGTATTAACAACAACTTAAAACTTATTGAGTTTTTTATATTTTGATACTGCAAGATTTTATATTCAAGCAAAACGTGGAAAAGAAATTGGATGAAAGCATTATATTTTCCCAAGTAAACAATCTCCTGTTTAAGGCTGGCATTTTAGGATTAAGGGAGATAACTAACCAAAACAAAAATATAAGCCAACTTTTTGTTAACATTACATTAATTCTTCTTAATTAACGAAAACTTGAGAGACACATTATCACATAATCTGCACCTTGAACTTAATTGTTAACTGGACTTCTAAATTTCATAGTGTTATATTCCTGTTTTAGAAAATGTTAGCACGCATTGACCATATTGTGTGAGGAGGACTTCATTATTTCATATTTCGGACCGTTTGTTTTAATCATGAGACAGTTTAGCTAACTTATCCTTTATACCCTTTCATAGTGACGGTCAAAGTCTTCTGTTAATAAAAAGCATTGTTGTGGTAAATTAAATAAGCCTTTGCTGGAAGCCAGACTTATTTCCTGACACAACGGAAACCTAGACAAGCCCCGGGCTATATTAAACTAATTCAGTTTATTTAAGTCATCAGAACTTCTCTAGCGCATTGTTATTTTAAAAGCAGAAAAGCATTGAGTCAGTTAGTTTTATTTGAAGACGTGGTTCCCCTCGGGCATTGAAGTTTGACATTTTCAAATCTTAAATTTAAATTTCGTGAAACATACCATAACAAAACCCTGTCATCTAAATCAATGACGTCTTTTATCCTCATGTCGACAGCACATCGACAATTTTGTTTCTACCACTACTATTATCATCTTCAAGGGTATTCTTTCGTTTTCACCACTTAAAACAAGTGTTCTGGATAACTTTAGCTCTGCCTTCACTCTGCATCATTTTCTATGTTAGTGAAGGCATATGTCCTGGCTCAACACAAAATTGATGACTGTGCGCAAAAATCAAACAAAAAACAGCAACAACAAAAAAGAACAAACAACAACCCACCAAAAGCAACCCACCAAAAACAACAACAGCAAAAAACAAAAACAAAAGAAAAAAATAAAGAAAAAAAAACCCAAAAAAAAAACAACAACAAAAAAACAAACAAACAAAAAACAAACAAACAAACAAACAAAACCAAAATGGAAATTATGAGAAAAGTTTACGTTATTTATAAATAACATTCGTATAATTACACCAAATTCAAAATATATTTCTAGCTCAAACGATAGTATTAAAACTTGATGGATGAATACCTCATCCCTCACAGTTCAAGTGAAAGGCTTTTTGCCTGCTTAGGAGAAGACAATAAGTGACTTTGATTGGGATTTAATTTGTTGCCTGAACTGATACAGACCAGCTTTTTGAAACTGACGCAGAAAATATCGTATTCAAAACACTGAGAATTTGTCGATTCTTTAGAAAACTTGGCGTGCTTTTTTGCTGGAATGCAAATTAATGACAAAGAGATTTCAAATGGCTCCAATAATTTTCAATATAAAAGCTCCGTCTTGTACAATATCAAAATGTACGAATTTAGTTCTTAGAAGAACTTCGAATTTTAAACTGGTACACACGTGCAATAAATATTTGGGTAACATTATACATTGTATTTGCAGTACCTGTTCATTTTAGATGTTTGTTGCCTCTCTGTTGACATTTTTTTCTCAAACAGAATTTTTAAACGCATGTAAACTTTACATAAATTTATAAATATTAAATGTACAAATACTGTATTTTGCAAGAACATATTAATCATACTGATATTTTCTTTGGTCTAACATTTCCCAGCCAATACCTTGATCTTGATTGTAAAAATCTGAGCACTTTGAGGACCGCCTACGTCACTTTCTTGTTTTTCATTAACGACGTCCTACCAGCTTTTACTTCTTTCTCACCACATGTGACAGCAAAATACTGCTGAGAATTCTATATTTAGGAGATAACAATAACAGAAGCACAGTTGATTTATTATTATATACATTTTTATCAAGTGCACCTCATCTAGCTTCTATAACTGTTATGTCAAAAAAGGGATTTACATACCAATGTTACTGAAAATTCACGGCTTTCTCCAATGAAGAATTTCTTTTATTTGTACATAGCCAAAAAGAAGTTTCAGGCGGAATCGTTTTCAAAATTAAATATTTTCATAAATATTTTCTTTACCCTCATTGTTGCAGTGATGTTGTTTTAAAACTTTAGTATAATTTGGTATTAAAACGATGATTTTAAACGGGTTCAGCATCAAATAAAGAGAGAATTCAGTGAGGTTATTTTACTACACTTAGGCTGTTTTTTAACGCTGTTAGTAGATGAATTTATATAAGAATTGCTTTGTCGAGACGTGCATTATTTCAAGGCAGTGAACCGATCATATTTGTATAATATATGGGAATATAAACAAGACTGAATATATATGGTAGGTCAGCTATATTTCAGTGATTATACGTGTCTGAATAAAATATGTACTATCTAATTTGTTGTCTGGGATTGTCTTAAAATGTTTAAATAAACATTCCATGATCACAAGCTTGACTTCATCCATTACAAACAGATTGATTAAATAGTTTGTTTTCATTGTAATCAAATGTACTGTTACTACAATTATTGCTTTTGATGTTTTTCTATACAGTTTGAATAATAATTCATATTGCATTGTTTCCTATCCACAGGAGCTTGATATTGTTTTTTAGTCATTTAAGAGTCAAAACTGTTAACCTACCTTCTTTTCCTGAATATAAAAACCCAAGGGATGGAATGTCTCGCCTACTAAGAATTCAGGCCGCATCTGCTAAAATGCGCCCAGGCGCAGGTATCTATCAATCTTGTCACTCAACTTGTGTTTAATATACACAATAGAAGCTAGAAATACAGTTCCGGCTCTTTCATGACTAAAGATACAATTTCAAGCCAATGTGGTCTAAACTATTTATGATTATTTTATGCTAACCAGTGAAATACTGCGTTTTTTCACTCAGATATATTCCATATCACTCACAATGTGACTGATTATATAGAGTTAATATAAATCACAGCAGAATGTCTGAAACTATTTTAACGGATTACATTCTTTTGAACATTTCGGTTTTACAGAATAAAGAATGCTTTTATCTCTTTTTGTCGCCTGCTACAAAGTAGCCGCGACATATACGGATCACTTCTCCGTCGTATGTCTGTCCGTCTGTGATTTTTGGCTGAGTTATGGCCCTTGAATAAAAAAGGCGTTTTAAACCGTTAATGATTTTTGTGTCGCCCGACACACAGTAGCTGCGACATGCTACAAAGTAGCCGCAACCTATGGGGATCACTTCTCCGTCGTAAGTTTGTCTGTCCGTCCGTCACAAAACTTGTCCGGATTACTCCTCAGAAACTGCAGTTTCATCTAAACTTTACAGGAATGATCCGTACCAAATCTAGTTGTGCATATAGTCATTTTACAGATCAATGATTTTTGTCAGAGTTATGGCCTTTTAATGATTTTTGAGCCGCCAGGCTCCTTGCAGTCAGATTGCGGCCGGACTTGCTTTCCTTCTTTACTCAACGGTTTCGGCATTTTACCAACATTGAGTACAAGTACACTTAAAAGTAGATCAGTATGAAACGTCTGGAATTTCGAAAGTCCGATTACAGCAGTGTTAAAACTTAATCTTAATAAAGCAATTTATTATGAATATAAAAGATGTATGTCTGTAGGCCAAAATTATTCTGCATTTCACCAAAAACTCCGTTGGCGGAGCGACTTCGCCCAGGTCAGCAATCCGTGACAGGAATTTAGCCAATCAAAATCGTAAGCGTCATTTGACATGGAAAAACATGGTCAATGTGCGTACTGCAAATAATCGGAAAGCGATATAAGATTGTGTTATCTTCCCTAATTCGCCCCAGTCTGTGGTCAACTTCAAAAGGAAAATAACAAGTTATAAACTGGAAATCATTGAAAATTAAAAGGAACAGAAGTGAAATAAAGTGTTTCATATAAATGAACGAAATAGAAGAGAGAATGGCGCAGTATAGCATACTATTTTTCGTTTTGCTTGCTTACCGGACTTTCAAACCCGACATTTAGCTATTGAGATTGTTCGACATCCGGGATTTTGACGTTTTCATTATTATTATTATCATATAACTTAGTGTACAGAAGTCAAAATTAGACTCTTAGTGTACATAAGCAGTTTAACAGGAACTAAGTGCACTTTTTATCTTGAAGAGATAGTAGAGTTGTTAGATCAAGTTGTTATCCCAGAGAAAGTACAAATGCGATGACTCGACAAAAAGGCGATCCCTCATGCTATTTTGAGTCATCGCAAATTTACTGTACATTTAAAGCATACATTGAATAACTTGGACTTAGAACACTCAATGAATTTCTTGAAGACAGAAAACTGTGAATTCCTTGGAGATAGAAATAAACAGTATATACATAATTGTCATAGACACTGGTAAATTTCTTAGAAACAGCTACAGACTGAAAGTTTTTACGTGCAGTTATACAGTAAAAATGATAAGGTCACCTGTAGTGAGGCATATATATATCAGTAATGGGCATAGATTTGGTGTCTTGGCGGGCCAGAGAAATCTTTTTTGCTCGTCTGAATAAGAAACATTGTTTTCATCAAGTAGTGTGGCAACGTATTGTATTTGCTGGTATTTTTCTAATGTCACTTCTACTTTTTCTTGCTGGTGACATTGAAACAAATCCAGGTCCTGCACTGCATCGTCTTAAGTCTTCCTTTGCATAGGAGTCATCACCATGGTTCAGACATTTACAACTTATTCTTGTATGGTAAACAATGTTTTGGGTGTTGTGTTGTCACGTCACGTTTTCCTTCAGTATATTTCCATGAATCATTGAAGATATGGACAAAATTTTGTACATCGATTGGCGGCTCTCAGGAACTTCAGTCATTTGATTATTTTTAAAGTTTGTCCGGACTACTACTCTTATACTACTAATGCAATTTGAATAAAATTTTAGAGGATTGATCTTTACCTCAAGTACTTGCGCATATTTAACGTTTTTTTCGGATGAATGATTTTAGTATAGGTTAGTGTTTAATAATACGCATTGACAAAAATAAATTGGTCTGTCTAAGCAGTCTAACTGATTTCAATTATGGCAGCGCGTCTGACCAATTTATTTTCAGTAATGATCAACATTATTTTTTGTAC
This sequence comes from Cyclina sinensis, assembly GCA_012932295.1. NCBI lineage: Eukaryota > Metazoa > Mollusca > Bivalvia > Venerida > Veneridae > Cyclina > Cyclina sinensis. The sequence continues at coordinate 4,682,017 of JAAONU010000011.1, forward strand.
AAACACATTGCAGTATTTTTCAAATTTCTGTTAAGTCTAACTTTGGTTAATGTGTACTAACTAAATAAAATTTTCTTAATCAGGTAATCTTTTACTTCAGAGAGATGCTTTGTATTTAGTTGAAAAATAATGTTGATCATTAAATAGGTTAAAGTTTAATAATACGCATTAAAACAATAATTGGTCGCGTGCCTGCGTGCCTCAATGATATATTCCACAACAACAGAAAACAAACAAACAAAAACAGACCACGGGCTAGAGGTAATCATTTCTTGTTATGAAAGTGACATTCTAACTGAAAGGATTAGATTCACGCCCTAGTGAGGTATCATAATTTTTGTAGATATTAACTTCTATAACACAAGAAAAGCACACCGCATGATTTCGCCTTCCAGCTATAATAAATTAACACACATTTTCGATTTCTGTCTAGCCATTAGCTACAGAGCGGAGTATAAAATTTGATTTCCGGAAAATCTCTATATTTTTTCCGGGTTTTACACTTTGCCACAATACTGATTATACCCAAATACATTTCTGTCATTATGATTTTTTAATAAAACAAATATTTTCTGTTTTCATTTCCGCAATTTCTTTGGGGAAAAAATCCTACGTGACATGAAAAGAAACTATAATACCACATCTAAAAGCATTTAATATTAGAAGAACAGTTAAACTGTTTTGCCGTAAGCTTGACTGAAGGCTCGACGTTTTTAATATATGATATAAATGTGAGCTTCTTTCATATTTTAGGAAATAAATAGGACTTCGTTTGTATTAGGTTAGGTTGTTCTCTCTGAGTGACACCATTATATTCCAATTATTTACGTTCTTTAGGCCGATTTTATTTTTCCTTTCTCCGTAAGATAACAAAATGTTTTTATTTCAATTTGTTCTCAATCAATCGATATCAACTTGTTAAGATGATATCGGGAAGGGAGCGTACGGGTGATATTTCTTCTGACATTCTAATGACTTTCAGTCAGTTTGATGATAGGGAATCTTATCTTATCAACATGAAACTTTACTCGCTTCAGAGGGTCTTGCTACAGATTTCTCATTTATTTCAACCAGAAATTATTCTGCTTGTTTACGATTAAAGTTCGATTCGTTGTATTTATAATTATACTTCTACCGATACTGATAGTTTGTAAGGGGTAATACAGAACTTTTAAATGTAATACAAGCATTTAACATGTACTTATTTTCACGGTTGCATTCAAACGATAACAAGCTCTATTAAATTTCACGTTTGAAAAGCTAATTAAATTGCAAAATAAATGAAATGTGGGTCAGAACTGTTAAAAACAGCAATTTAGCGTTGAAGCCTTTAAACACTTTATTATTATTCGTGCCGAATTAGACATGAACAAATATATTTAACAAATTTTGATATAAGGGATAGTGCTGAAGCGACTGACTCACAGAATTTAGCATAAAAGTATTTTTCTTTGAAATTAAAGATAAGTTGATATACTATTGAAAACAAAAACGATGCCCTTCAGGTCAGTAAAATTAGAAGGAGCAACGTAGGGCACTGAGCCACAACTACAACCAGAATTTTTATATGCATCGACCCATCTGTGAGTCAGTCGCATTAATGTGTTATATGATTAATAGTTAATGTGAAATCGTCCATAACAGGCCTGTATATTTGGGAGTATCAGTACACTTATTGTTTTATAAATATAATATAGAGTATATGTATAGAAAGGGAATTACAATGTTTGTTTAAAAAGTGTTTGTTATGTTTTAGGTTGTGTTATACAGATCTAATATCAAATTCTCTGCTTGTCGGTACCAGGAAAGATTCAATTTTGTTTGTAAGTGTTTAAGCTGATTAAATTGATTTTTTTGTTGTTTTGTATTGTTTATTCTCATGCGATTTCTCTAGACTGATTTAATTTACTTGACAACAATGCGCTAATTGGATTCAATACACGTTAACCTTACTGTGTCATTTTTGGTTTACCGAATTTTCTTTAATTTGCCTGATAGTAAGGCGCTAATTGGATTCAGATTTCATACACTTTACTTTAACTGTTTTATTTTCAACAATTTGTTTTTGGTTTACAGAATTTCTTAGAAAACTGACGTGTGAAATGTCAAAACTATGACCCTTTAAAAATTCGGTTTATCGTGGACTGATGTTTTTTCCTTTTGCTGAATGCGTGTGTGTGGGGATGTGGGTGGGGGAGAGGGTGGGAAGGAGGGGTGACAAAGGGACTAAAACACAAACGAATAAACTATAATAATACACATGCCATTCAGGGACAGAAATTAAAGTATTATTTATTTCTGAGGATATTTGAAATAAGCTTGACTAAGGTGCAATGTTTTCACCGTAACCCTCTACTCGTTTAGGACACAAGTAAATCTTTTGTACTATGTTTACATCACTAAAAACTGGAAAACAAGATAAAATCGTCTGAATGGAAATCTATACGTCCGTTGTCAGATCCTACTTGTGCAGCGGATGATCATTTACAGTTTCTTATTCTTTATTCCGTCTTAGTATTTATGAACCAAGTAAATGCAAAATATTTGTAAGGTTTTTAGTGTGTGCTTTATATGTCAAGCCATGTTTTGCGAGTAATGTATTCAATTCAAATCTATTATTTATCAAATTTATTTATCTTAATATCGTTTTTGAACATATTATACATAAAACTGCAATGGCTTATCTTGAAGGATAATTATTCCTTTTTTATTTAGATTTCACCTGCCTAGGTTCTCGTGACTTCCAGTAGCTAATTTGCATTTAGTTGATGTATCATCTAATAAGCGAAACTGTTGTTTTTTCTGCAGATTTGTAGATGTTGGGCTGTACCTCATTTTTTTTGAGTTATGAGAATGTAAGTTATTGTAACACATGTTACTTAATCATATTTCGTCTTTGTAAATGAAACTAAGCCTATAGAAGTTGTAGTATTAGTCCTGTCATTTTGGAATGCAAAATGACGAGTTTAAATTACAGTACACCTAGGTGTAACTATTAAACGCTAGATTTTCTAAGAGCAAGTCAATTTTTCAAAGATTTAAAAACATTCATCTTTTCGAATTTTGTTATTAAGTTATTTTTCTTACTGACAGTAATGGCATTAAACTTTGTCACTTCTTTGAAAAATGTACATGTTTTCATATCTTTCGAAGAAATAAATCATTATTATTGTATACAACAAATATTCCCGAATAGTCAGTGCGCTCCATAAAATTTCACCTTTTAAGCAAGAAAAAAAATTGTGACGAAAAGGCCATATCAAAAGAGTTAAGACACAACATATAATTACTTCGTCAGTTTCAGATTGTTAACAATCTATCCCGATTGAGGAAAGTAAAGTAAAAAGTGTACAAAAAGGAACATTTTGCCAAACGACTGCAAACACACACCATCATGGTATTTGTAATTAAATATCACATTTACTGGTTTATATTTTCTCAGTATTTTCTGGTCATTTTATCAACGTTTTTCTTTTACAAATACATGAGAGAATACTTCCTATTGAATTATTTACAAGTAAATTGACTTTTAATGAGAAAACATTACATTCAATATATTTCTTGCTGTTTTTTTCTCTCATAATCAAATTTATCAATGTCAGATATCACATTGCATTATAAATAAATGACATACTTTGTATCCTGTTTTCTACGGGTTTCATTGAAGTTTGCTACTTGGTATAGGAACAAAAAATATATCTTTTGAAACTTTTTCACATTCCGGATACAAGATGAAAGATGATATACTTATGATAAGTTTACTCTTTATGATCGTCGATGAAAAGTTACTGACTGATGATAGTTCTTTAATCCTCTTTTTGTAAACTAAATTCCAGAGCACTCGGGCATTTAAGTTGGTTTAGTATTCTTAGATACTTTATCTGCCTTCTTTACAGAATCATTTGATTTCTTTGTTTACATGATCTAAGTTTTTTTTTCAAGAGTTATGGCGCACTTTTTTTCATCATCTGAACATGAAGGTTACTCTCTAAATTATTAAGATAATCTTTAGGTTTTCTTTATAGGTCTACAACTGAATAAGTGAGCCCTTTGGCAGGTTCACTTTTAATCCTAGGACCATGAACAGGACACTTTCAGTACAAAACCTTCAGACAATGCTACACACCAAATATCTTAGCTCTGGGGATTACGGATTAAGTGGATAAAAATGCTAGCATATAAACTGAATTAGTGACCCCTAGGTGGGGGGGGGGGGGGCATTTTTTCCTAGGTTCATGATGTAAACACATTTTATGGAGGACCACAACACATAAACACAGTGCCATAAACTAGATATCTTAACTCTATGTATTGCGGTTTCTAACAAGATATTCGAAAATATCCTTGGACGGGATCAAAATTTACTCTAAGGTCACAATTTGAACAGTCTTTGTAGATGTCTACCAATCAGAGATACAATAACCTGTAAATGTAGTACACAATACTCGTAAAGATCAACACCCATGAAAGTTTCAGTATATAAATGTGTTCATGAATCGCTTCCTTCATTTTTAAAATTTGAATATCACACTATAGAAAAGTTAGATAAAGAGCGATGGTAAGTCAGGCATGAAGTAACCAGTGTAATATGTGTTTAATGATTGATATTTGAATTATATTAAATTTCACTCTCAATTTTGAAAATTTAAGTCACAATATTCCACTTACGAACATGACTTTTAAAAAGTCCACAAATCACAGTTCACTCTCGCATATAAATGCCCTTTTAACATTTGGTTTAATCGGTACAATTTAAATATGTCGCGAGAGCTTCAATACGTGCTTTGTCAGTTATTTAAAACATCCTTATAGAAAATCACAAGTCCAAGAGTTCTAAATTATGCACACACTTTTAAGATTTGGTGAGTAGCAGTCTTCAGTGGTGTTGTACCAAGATTGTTAAAGATATGTCCCTTTAAACATTTTTGGCACTTTACCCCGGATGCCATGCTTTACATACATATATATAAGGCAAGATATTTTAAAACTCTTCTATAAAATGATAAGGCTTAGAGTATTGAAATTTTGCATGAAGCATTCCCTAGTAGACCTTTCTCATTATTGTTTAATCTCTGCACTTTTGATCATTATTTTGGCACCGTTGTGGGGGTAAGATGTTATAGAAAAAACTATTTAAAAAATTCTCGTCAGAAGTCATTATGCTGTTACATGATTTGAAGCATTGTTTATTTTATTGGACCTTTTCAAATAATGTTCAAGTTATGACTCTTGTTTAGTTCTCTATTTTAATGATTAATATATAAACGCCGTATATTTTCATAGCGCTTACAAACAGGTGAGCGCTTTAAGACCATCATGGCCCACTTGTGAATATTGTTGTTAGAAAATTTTTAAGACAAGTACCAAAAAAGTTAAGCATACCGTGTTTACAAGTTAAGGAAGAGTCTTTTTCACTTTCGAGCACGACAACTATTAAAAATATCGCAAAATACTTTGTTGTTTCTTTAGTAAAATGGGATGGATTATGTTTGACTAAAATAATAAGATATTGTGCCATATAACGAAATCAAAACTCCAATGGCTGTTGTTTAACCTTTTACACAATCCTATATTGTGGCATATGATGAAATTGTAAGATAAACTATTTCCGCAATAAGGATGGTGCATGTCAAACAAACTTCAGATACCGTTCCAAAACAACAGTTATAAATATATCTTAGTATGCATAACGAACAACTCAATTTCAGATGTTTCTTCTGAGTAGTCAGGAACTATACATTTTGTTTTTGGTCTTCTGTTATTTTTATTCAAAATCCTTAACCTTTGGTAATTTTCTTTTTTTTTTACAAATCAATTTAAGTCTCACAGTTTATATTGAGGGTCCAAGAAGGACAAACTTGTGCCAAGTTATTTTTAAAACAAGCCAGCAGTTTCAAAGTAGAAGTTGTTTTAGGATAGAAGGGAAAAAGAAAACAAGTGACCACCAAAGAAGGGTTAATTTTTACCCTAGGGACATAATTTGAACAAACTTGGTAGAGGTCCACTAAACAATGCTTAGCGCAAAATCTAAGAACTCTGGACCTTGTGGTTTCAGAAAAGAATTAAAAAAAATTTCCTATAGATTTCTATAAATACGTCTTTCCTATATAAGCCTATGTCTAATCAAATGACCCCGGGGCATAATTTGAACAGTCTTCGTAAAGATCCTCAGGATGATGCTCAATGAAAAATGTCTTGGCCCATGGCCTTTTGGTTTCAGACACGAAGATTATTTTAAGATTAAATATTTTACACAAATAGCTCCCTTGGGGCGGGGCCAATTTTGACCCCAGTGACATAGTTTGAACAAACTTGGTTGAGGTCTACTTGACAATGCAAAATATAAAATATCTACCTCTATGGCATACTGTTTCAGACAAGAATATTTTTAAGTCTCTCCTAAATAAGCCTATGTTAAATCAAATGACCCAGGAGCAGGGTCATTAATAACCCATAGGGCATAATTTGAACAACCGTGGGAGAGGGCCTCTAGATGATGCTCCATGCATAATATCTAAGCCTATAGCCTTGTAGTTCCAGACAATAATGTTTTTAGTCATCCTTATATATAAACCTTTATAAAATGAATTAACCCCCGGCTCAGGGCTATTAATGACCATAGGGGCATAATATGAATGATTTTGGATAGAGGTATTCTAGCTGATGCTCAAAGCAAAACATCTTAGCTCTAGGCCTTGTGGTTTAGAGAAGACGATTTTCAAAGTGTTCCTATGTAAGCCTTAGTAAAATAAGTTGACACCCGGGGTGGGGCCAAATTTGACCCCAGAGGCAGGGCCATTGAGCTATCTTGGTAGAAGACCACAAGTTAAACATGTATACAATATATCAAAGCTGTAGGTCTTGTAGTTTCAGACAAGAAGATTGTCAAAGTTTTTGCTTTCGCTTGCCATAGATTCCAGAGTTCTTTGGAATTCATGTCTTTGAACATTTTGGTGAACCTTCATGCAGGGACCATTCCTGCCAACTTACAGGCACTTTGATCCGATAGTTTTGGAGAAGAAGTCATTTAAAGGCCAAATGTTGACGACGAACGACAGAAGCTGGACGACGGACATCACACCACCCTTACTAGCTTATGGTTATTTGATAGCAGAAAAATGAAAATGTTCTTCCATTTATAAACTTTATTTAAGATATAGAAAAAAAATTAACCTAGATATAAAAACGATACACATCGCTTTAATATTGAATGTCATTTGAAATAAACTGCTCCCTCGATGTAACAGTGACAAGCTGACAATTTGGTGGAGAAGAAATTGAAAGAACCTAGTATTTGTCCTACGGAAATACCATTATAAGAGGGCTTTTATCAAACTACTTTTAGTGAAGTCTTTCGTCTTGAAGAATTAAATATCTTGGAACTAATTTCTACGGGTCATTTGTTCTATTATATCAAATGGTTCATAGACCATAAAGGCAATGATTATTTTCTTAAGACAGTATGTTTAACTCTCAGCAGCGTAACAGAGTTACGATTTGTACCCTAGAAATCTGCGTCTGATTTTTTCGAATCGGTCACCTATTTTAAGTCATTACGGCTTTTTTTATGAAGAGATGTTAAATAATTGCGATGTTATAAGTAAAATCGATATATTCGCAGATAAATTAGAAAAAGTAATATGTAATGCAGATAAAAACACAAATATTTCCAGCTTTGTAAAGGTTATTGACGAGGTATGTACACCATTATTCAAAAGAGAATTGAAAGTAGGCTGTTATACTAAAGATATACTTTGTTAAAATTGTTTGATGAGGAATACGCTTGAATGTTAAGTGATGCTAACAGAAAGGCGTGGTGTAAAGCTAGATCTGTTTATAAACATACACTGACGTCGAAAAGAAAACATACACTGACGTCGAAAAGTGCAAAAAATAATTAAATGCAAAAGAATAATGGAAAATACTTTAGGGTGTGTCTAGACTATTTAGATAGATTTCCGAGGAAAATGAAGATGTTATAGATTTTAATGAAAAGTTTACAAGTTCTGTTTCCCGAATTTGATACCATTACTACACAAGTAGAAATTATTAAAGCTATTAAACAGTTAAAATCAGATTCAAGCGGAGGCCAACATTTACTCTTACATGAATGTTTCAAACATAATATTGACTATTTGCTACCACATGTATTTTAATTGTTTAGTATATGTCTCTCCAGAGGTTATTTTCCAGCTTCGTGGAGAGATGGTTTAATAGTAGAGATTTCTCGAAGTGATAATAGAAATAATACAAATAATTACAGAGGTTCTTCCTTGTTAAGCACTTTGGGGAAATTGTTCAATCAGGATTTTAAATAATGGACTTAATCGATGGATTTAGAAGCACAGACAGGTTTTAGAAAAGTTTCGAGTACGGTTGACAATGTCTTTATTCTTAACTCTTTAGTTTCACATCGTATTAAAAAGGATTTGTTGTAAAATATTTAATAGAATACATAATTTAATTTGCCAAGATCGAATTCATAATAATCTAAATATATGGTTACAGTCTAACGGAAACAAGGTGAATTGTAAGATAAATGAAATTGTGATGAATGTTTCTTCCCGTTCGCTGTTGTTTATCACAATCAGGGCCAGATTATTCTGCTCATTTACCAACAAGTGTTGCAGACGTGAATTTATACATATAAAAAAATATCGAAAACGTTTTTAGCAGACTTGGATGAGAATGCGACAAATTAGCGGAAAAGTTAATTGAATCTTACGAGATCCAGACGGTTTATATTGATCAGTCACAGCGTATATGATTTTCAAAAAAGAAGGCAATATAAGAGCTTTCTTTTCCCGTTGTAATTTTACAGTACGTGTCTTTGTTCTCTTTAATACACAGATGTATAAGGTTGAAAGTCTCTGTGGAAGCAATTTGCATCGAAGTGCTAGCGAGATTATAGATGCTCAGCATTTTACACATCGACAACCATAAGCACGACATCTTGGCCCAGATCCTCAAAGCTTTGTTAAATTTTACGAACCGTTAACAGCCCGTTAAAGTAGCTAAAAGGCCTTAACTTAACAGTCTGTTAAAGAATTGTTCCACAAACCAATTTATCACGAGTGTTAAGTTATGCTCTGAGCGATTTTGACCTACAGATAAAAAATAAACAGCTGACAAAAACAAGTAGAAATTTACGTTCATCGTCACAAATAGCTTGTACAGAAATGTTGTGGAAGCCCTTTCTGTTAACAAAGGATACCTTGTCAGTCTTAGGCGCTTACAGTATGCGGATGTGTGTCCCGTCAATGCGGCTGATAACATTTAGAAAACGGTGGGCTCTGAAGAATTTTACAGCAATATTTCGCCTTTCCTCGGGACTTGGCCATTGATTGTAAGCTTTTTTTTTACATTTCTTACTAGAGTATCTGTAACGCTGTCAACAGCCCTCGAAACAGTGCTTTACTATAACAAAAAGTGTCTGTCTCCTATGATTTCAAACATTGCTCCAGTGGCATTAAAACATAGGACAAGAAACATTTGCCTGGGAGACAAAGCTTTATTTCTGTAAGTGAGCCTTTAAAAGTCTTCTTCGAGAATACTGACAATAAAACAAATTAAAAAAAAACCAAAACATTGTATACCATTGGAAAAACTGTAACGATGATGCATTTCAGTGTCACTTAGAACTTTGAGCAACTGGGCCCTGGATCATATGTTTTGAATGAATGTAAATAAAGCAACATAGATAATATAAATGCAGACTTAAAACAATAATTAGTAGACAGGATCTTTATGTGTTTATTGATTTGAAGGCACTTGACAGGACCAGTTTTCTTGTTATTATTTCATACTTGACTTGACTATTCATAATACATTGGAGTTTGGTCGCTCATAACACGTCTTTCATTAACTGCCTCTGAGACGGCAAAATTCTTCCTAGTCTCTAAATATATGCGTGTTTGGCAAACCTGGTGAAAAGGACTGTAAAAATAGTTATAGATTATTTAACATTGATTTCTATAAATTGTTTCATCTTGGGGAAAAGTTTTTCTTTTCCGGAACTGAAAAGAATTGCTTGAAGAAACCTAAAATGAGACAATTAGAGTGGCTTTAAGTCAATACATGATTTTTTTTACATAACAACAGGGTGCTAACTGGCATCTGATTTGATAATCTCCATTATCAGAGGGGAGGGGGGGGGGGAAGTGCGTGCGGGGCGGGGGAGGGGGCGCGGAGGTAAACTCACAGTTGTATTTCAAATTGGCATTCGCTTCAAATTATATGGGGTACTTCCGGGACTACATATGTGGCAAGATTGAGCTAAAAAAAAAGAAGTTAGAATTTATTTATCATTAAATTCTATAAAACTATTGTTCGACTACTGTTCGTTGAAAATAGTACAGTGCACCTACATACTGAGTTCAATTTTCAAAAGAAAGGTATATTGGTAAAGACATCATTGGCATACGTGTGTGATGTATGGACTTTATATGTTGGCGCTGGCTACAATGATGTATCAGCTTTTAAGTGGATTATACAGTGATAATGATACCCTTATTTCATTAATAATTGTTTGTTTGACAAATTAGCGTAAAAGTTTTCAACCATAAAAATCTTCCTTATATTTACATTTATTACCAAGAATTACAACTGCAAAGTGAGAAAAGAGTGCATTTGTAATATTACAATAAGTACTACAACAAATGCACACTCGCACCAAATGAAATTTAGGGGCGTGTCTTGTTGAAGTCAGTATTTTCTATTGAACGTTAAATTACAGGTTTAAATGTTTTTCAACAACTTCATTTTTCTGAAGTTCCTCAACAACACACGGACTAAATGATATAAATCTATTACGTAAGACTGAAAAAGTATTGTTTAATGTTAGACTAACTGTGCTTTAAATACGTTTATTTAATCTAAGTTGTTACAAAAAGCCATCGCCCACACATGTAGCCCTTTACATCACATATGGATGCCAAATATGTTTTAATCGACAAGAAAGCTCCGTTTCCCTACTTTCGTAATATCCGTGTCAAATGAATTATATAAATACAACTAAAAAAAGAAGAAAATATATGAAATATTATAAGAGTCACAGATATTTTTAGAAATGTTTTCGTGTTTTTTATAATTATTTATGTATTTATCCATTTATTTGTATTTACTTCAATTGTGCTTCCAATACAATTTGTTACTCATATTGCTGTTTCAAAAATCTTACTATCACATAACATATCATTCTTTACTAACATTTACATATATCTAAATTTTTAACCAGTTAGACTCTATACGAGTTGCATATTAAACGAAGATCCTATCTTTGAACGGATTTTAGTATAAGGTAAACCTGAGTATGTTTGTTTTCTTCTTTTTATTATACAGACAAGGCAAGAGGGGACATTAAGCCAGTCTGCCTTTTAGTAAGTCATCGAAACTATGTACTTCTTACAATAATTATTTATTTTGCTTACTTTGATAATGATTTCGTCTTAGTGTAGGGGGATAAGGTGTCAATGACCTCTTAAGATGCTTTTTAGGCGTCTAACTTTCTAACCAGTTTATAGACCGATAAATTTTGTTGCCGAAAAACAGGTAATAATCAAGAATATTTACATCTATTCTATTAAAAAAAGTAAACTGGGCAGGAAAAAAATCATCATCGCCGCACGAGTTTTGTTTGCGAGCAGAAGTAAGGATTACCGGCAACGTCTTAACGAAAAAAAAAAAACTAAAGATATTTCTTGTCATTTGTTCCTAATACTACGTCAATAAGGCAGCTATTAACCGCCAAATGATCTTACTCGAAGAAAAAACACTAGTATTACGTTTATATCAAACATTGCCTCCAGAAGAAAGATGATCTGTTTGTGTCATTTAATTATGTACATGGAAGGAACTTTTTTGGCTCAGTAATTGATGCAAATACGCTATTTTCTTGTTTAATCTTAAATACCAAGTGTGAGAAAGCGTTTATTAAATGTTGTGTGAGAACTTTCTACGTAAGTAAGCTTGTTTTCAGTATAAAACGTAATCAATATGATGTTGTAGTTTTTACATACAGCAGTCGAAAAGTATGCATTTTCTTATTTGATGTAATCTGCGATAACATTCACATTTGCACTTTCTTTTAAGAGTCGTTCATTGTTTCATCTCCTTCTGAAAAGTACACACACATTTTTACAGGGAGGCTATAGATTTTCAACTATAAGTCGTGAGTTCGATTCGTTCTAAAATTTCGCAAAAAAAAACCCCCAAACATATCGTTCTTGGCATTTGGCAGATAATCTTTTTTTCTCAAATTTTAGAACACTTTTATCTTTAAATGAAAATGTGGTACAAGTAAATATCAAATATGGTATTAATTTTCAAAATTCATGACAAGAACACTTAATAGGTGGACTTACCGTCGAGATATGACTACAGCTGTTGCGCTAAACCCCAATAACCAAACTAAACCAAAGTTCATGAACCTTTTGATAAGTTTTTTAAATGTTCATCGCAAAATAAAGATAAATATTTAAAGACCAAAATACCGCTTTTATATATTTCAAAGTATTCATTGAAATCTAAGTAGTTATTTTTTAATTGAATCAGAAAGTGAACCTTAATGGTGCCATTACTCCAACTTAGTGGTCGCTTAAAACTTAACAGCTTGGAAATACATAAATAATGATACATAAATAATGATAACAGATATATGTTTTCCTGAGTTAGAGTCACAAATTACCGTTAAAGAAATAAAGGATGTTGTTAAGTGTTTGAAAACTAATAAAGCTTCAGGTAATGATCATTTGTTAAATGTATACATCATGTTGAACCCATTGACATTTTGTCTTCCCATCTGTGTGATGTTTTCAATGCAGTTTTGGACAACAGCTTTTTCGAAATCATTGGACAGGGGATATCACTGTTCCAGTACATAAGAAATGGGATTTTAATAACGTTTACAACTATAGAGGTATTACATTTGTTAGCTGTCTTTCAAAATTGTTTACGAAAATACTGAATAAGAGAGTCACTAAATTATATGGTAATTGCGAGATCATAACTGACGCCCAGTTTGGGCTTTGGAAAGGTAACTCTACAGTTGAGGCTATATTTGTACTCATGTCTATTATTCAGAAGTACTCATTTGAAAAAAAAGTCTTATTATAACATTCTCTGGCTTAAGTTGTTTAAAGTGTGGATACAGGGAAAAGTTTTATGCATTGTAAGATATGTACCGTAATGTAAAATTTTGTGTACGTTCATGTAATAATTATTCTGATTTCTTTGAATATTCTATCAGTTTACGTCAAGGGGAGATATTTTCACCTGTAATGTTTCTCTCTTTGTCGAAGACCTTGAATTATATTTACAAGATGATGTTAATGCTGAAATACATATTGATGGTATAGTATTAATTTTATTGTTACTTGCTGAAGATACGGCCATTTTAGCAAAACCTCCAAAAGAACTTCAAGATCATTCAGATAATCTCTGTCTGTACTGTGCAAAATCGGGTTTAAAAGATAATGTAAACAAAACAAACAATGTTTTTTAGGAAACATGGTGAACTGCTACCCGATGAACACTGGACATATAATGGCAATGTTACTGAAGTAGGCAACAATTTTAATTACCTTGGGATTATTTTTAGTTATACTGGTAGTTTTAATCTTAATCAAGAGTTTCTAACATGTATTGTTGATGAATTTAAATAGTTACCTTTAACGCCTAAGACACTATGTCAATTATTTGATGCATTTGTAGTGCCAATACTTAGATATGCCTGTGAAATTTGGGGCTACACAAAGTCAAAAGAAATTGAAAGAATCCATTTCAAGTTCGGCAAAAGGATATCAAATGTTAGACTAAACACTTGTAATTCTAGTGTGTATGGCGAACTTGGTAGATACCCTCTCTGTACATATCACGATTTGTTAGAATATAAAATACTGATGTTAAGAACAAAAACGGATAATATTTTGATAAAAAGTTATATAATGAAAGCTTAAATGTTATGTAATAGAGGTTGTAAAAACTGGATATACAACTTGAAGAAAATGTTACGTTGAACACGGTTTGTACGCATTTAGTGAGAGATTATGTAGATTATAAAACTCTTTAAAATATTTTCAAACACCGACTAATTGGTTATTTTATCCAAGACTGGATTAGCTTCTTAGGCAGAACTTCAAACATTTAAAGACTATTTCTGGATACGAGCAGTACCTAGATATTTTACCATACAGTCTTAGATATTATTTTTGTCGATAGAGGGTTTCCGTATTCAGACTGGTCATTATTCAAGAAACAATACACCAAGAGATCAAAGGAAATGTTTATGTTGTAACTCTGAGGAAGTAGAAGATGAGTTTCAATTTTTATTCAAATATTCATGTTATGATACCCTTCAAACGGAGTATATTCCACATTATTTAAGAAATAAACCATCAATGCCAAAAATTGTACCATTGTTGTACTCGGATAATTTAATTAGGGATGGCAACGAGTAACCGGTTAACCGAGTACTCGATCGAACGTCCGAATATCGGTTAACAAAATTGATATTCGATTACTCGGCAAAAATATATAATTTCTATTTTTTTGCGATTTAGAAAGGTTGGTGTATCCAATCAGTTCAGAAATTTGGAGATGTACATGTATCTTCATAAATACCTCTTAAATGCAATCAAAACATCCTTGCAGAGGTGCGAAAATGATATCGTTAATTTAACGAGGCGATCAACAGTTTGACACGCGCATGGGAATGAACACCTGAGTCGCTTACGTCATTCGGCCTCTTATAATATTTAATTACCTTTAATTGTGTAAGAGTTTGTAGCCGAAACTTGTTTTAAGGTATATCTTTTGAAAACAGCAAATGGCCGGATTGCTATTATGAATGTTAGATTAAAGGTAGTAATTAGTCCCGATTAAGCGTTTGTTTTTCTTTACTCAATAAAGGAGAGTAACTCCCTTTTCCTCTTTACGCATATAAATCCAGAAATATCATTAACTTTTTATATATTGATAAAGTTTTTGTTTAGAATAAGATATTAAAATTTCAAGAGTCAAAGTGCCGCCTGCAAAATCTAATGCTTGGAAATATTTCAAACGCTGTGCTGATAGCAAGACTATTAAATGTACATTATGTAGCTGTGAAATAACGTATACTGGTGGAACTACAAACATATTAAATCATTTACGCTTCAAGCATCCTTCTGAAAACAGACCAGTCTATATAATTTCAAGAAGAATAAAAGATATATGAACTGTTATAGATGTTTTAAACTTGATATTGCATTAATTAAAACGTTATGAAATATAATGTTGATTTAATTTGTTTGATGGTTAATTCTAAGTTACCTCCCTTGCAGTCCTATTTATAGTTACACATCTATGAATTTAAATAGAAAACGAAAGTAGCATGTAGACGGTATTAATATATTGTGATAAAACTTTGAAGATCATTGGAAATCATCCGAGTAACCGAGTACTCGATCGGAAAAATGACCGAGTACTCGAGTATTGATTTTGGTAGTCGTTGCCATCCCTAAATTTAATACATTCTTTTTAATGTATCGAATTTTGTTAAAAAGGCTCTCTTGTACTTAGAAATTCTATCATTTTTAATGTTTGGTTTGTCCATCTTTATTTTTAGCCATTCTTAGAGAACAAGATAGTATTTACTATAGAAGAAAATCGCTATAACTGTGACTTCGTTTTTGTTTTGTGTTGTATATGACTTTGTACACGTCAGAAATAAAATATATGTTATGTTATGATAAAATTGTTACTGTATCGGTCAGTTGATCGGCAACTGAGCGAATCGGGTAGAACATTTTTGTTTGCACATTAAAGAAACCTTTGAAAATAATTAATACAGGAGACAGGCAATGGATAACTGTGGCAAATAACATATTTTTTCGTTTTCGAAACATTGCGTTTAAGGGTATTCTTCCCTCCTTTTTTATATATACACGAAACTGAAAGAAACTGCTGACATTGTTCTATGATATAATTTATGTAAATTGTTAAGCTTTTCAATAATGTATAAAAAAGTGTAAAAGTTTGTTAAGCAAACGGTATATGTAACAAATTACCTCTCCTAAAACATTTAAACAAACGGTTTTGTAGAACTGCATGTCTTTAATTTTTCGACATACATTTTCGATTTAAAATCACTGTACATGTGTATGTTTAAAGATCAGGTTTGTGTTAAATGTTCTTTTGTTGACATACTTTTATGTAATCTAAAATTTCAGAAATAAACTTTGTTTCGTGAAACTTTTGTTTTAGTAGAATGAACTGGTAGTTCATTAACATTACAAAAAACAACATAAAGTTGCTGCTAATCAGGTCTTCTATAATCTGATTAAAGGGACTTATGATTTATTAGAATATTTTTTTTAACGAAATACGCGTTTGCGCCCTTTTGTCCCTCAGTGTTTTACATTCATGTTACATTTTAATAAATTTCACTGATGATGAGCAACTACTATATGATTTTTATCAAATCTATTAAGTCTTTCTTTGTACAACTCTACATCACATGTCTTTTGTTTGTTACTTAAAGTCTCTTGTAATTCTATTAGAGAATGGTCATTTATATGTAGTTGTAATGTTGTGGTACCTATACACTGTATATAAATAAGACTATTATAAGGATATATATATTTAAAAGATATCTCAGCTAGCTCTTGGTTTAATAGACATCCTATTTTGAAAAAAAAAAACCTGCCGAAGGGCATAATTATTTCCTGTGTTATAGGTGATAATTATTTCTTTCACACAACTGCGGGACATCATTATTTCATCATCATAACAGAAACCTAGACAGCCCCTGGTACATGTCTTTAGCAAGAGGACAATTTGCTGTTTCTCAGTGACAAAGGATACAAACTAATAACAAGAAATCAAAATCTTTCATGAAATAGTATCAGTTTTATCTTCTACATATTTTTGTATGAATTGTACATGTTGTACTCTTAAATATCCTTCACATTTGAAAAGTAAATACCAGTCATACTACACTGTGAAGCAATTCAATGTATAAAATCTTATGAAACAAGCACATAACCTGTGAATAAGTTGATTGGATTCAGTGGAAAAGTAGCACTAGATTTTACTTGCTGAGGATAATTCATAGAGGGAAATGCATGCTGTTACATACATGATATCGCGTACATGGGCTAGTCTTGTTGAAACAAAAAAAGACGTGAAGCAAAACTTCACCACAGATTACAACCCTTGCCACGTAATTAAATAGATAACATGAACATACTGATGTTATAACTCAAATATAAATAATGAGTATAAAGTCCAACCCCGCTGTTAACAACCTCTTGTTCCGTCGCATAAAATTTAAGAAATTAAAAAATGTTAACAACTAATTGATATCTGATATCTGAGTAATAGTTTGGTTTCATACATTACTAATCATTTAACTATTTTACTAAATGAAAATCATTTTAGGTTTGAAGTGAACTCATAAAAAAGGACAGTTTTGTCTTGTGATATTTTATCTTATGCAGTCAAAAATCATATATAGGAAGTGAGCAGTAGCAGTACGCAGCAGTAAAAAAACGTGAAGTTTGCAGTAGCAGTACGAGCAGTAGTAGTAAACAAAAACGTGAAGTTGGCAGTAGCAGTACGAGCAGTAGCAGTAAACTAAAACGTGAAGTTGGCAGTAGCAGTAACAGCAGTAGCAGTAAACTAAAACGTGAAGTTGGCAGTAGCAGTACGAGCAGTAGAAGTAAACTAAAACGTGAAGTTGGCAGTAGCAGTACGAGCAGTAGCAGTAAACTAAAACGTGAAGTTGGCAGTAGCAGTACGAGCAGTAGCAGTAAACTAAAACGTGAAAGTGGCAGTAGCAGTACGAGCAGTAGCAGTAAAGTAAAACGTGAAGTTGGCAGTAGCAGTACGAGCAGTAGCAGTAAACAAAAACGTGAAGTTGGCAGTAGCAGTACGAGCAGTAGCAGTAAACTTAAACCTGAAGTTGGCAGTAGCAGTACGAGCAGTAGCAGTAAATTAAAACGTGAAGTTGGCAGTAGCAGTACGAGCAATAGCAGTAAACAAAAACGTGAACTTGGCAGTAGCAGTACGAGCAGTAGCAGTAAACAAAAACGTGAAGTTGGCAGAAGCAGTACGAGCAGTAGCAGTAAACTAAAACGTGAAGTTGGCAGTAGCAGTACAAGCAGTAGCAGTAAACAAAAACGTAAAGTTGGAAGTAGCAGTACGAGCAGTAGCAGTAAACAAAAACGTGAAGTTGGCAGTAGCAGAACGAGCAGTAGCAGTAAAGTAAAACGTGAAGTTGGCAGTAGCAGAACGAGCAGTAGCAGTAAACTAAAACGTGAAGTTGGCAGTAGCAGTACGAGCAGTAGCAGCAGTAAAGTAAAACGTGAACTTGGCAGTAGCAGTACGAGCAGTAGCAGCAAACTAAAACGTGAAGTTGGCAGTAGCAGTACGAGCAGTAGCAGTAAACAAAAACGTGAACTTGGCAGTAGCAGTACGAGCAGTAGCAGTAAACAAAAACGTGAAGTTGGCAGTAACAGTACGAGCAGTAGCAGTAAACAAAAACGTGAAGTTGGCAGTAGCAGTACGAGCAGTAGCAGTAACCTAAAACGTGAAGTTGGCAGTAGCAGTACGAGCAGTAGCAGTAAACAAAAACGTGAAGTTGGCAGTAGCAGTAACAGCAGTAGCAGTAAATAAAAACGTGAAGTTGGCAGTAGCAGTACGAGCAGTAGCAGTAAACTAAAACGTGAAGTTGGCAGTAGCAGTACGAGCAGTAGCAGTAAACAAAAACGTGAAGTTGGCAGTAGCAGTAACAGCAGTAGCAGTAAACTAAAACGTGAAGTTGGCAGTAGCAGTAACAGCAGTAGCAGTAAACTTAAACGTGTAGTTGGCAGTAGCAGTACCAGCAGTAGCAGTAAAGTAAAACGTGAAGTTGGCATAGCAGTTCGAGCAGTAGCAGTAAACTAAAACGTGAAGTTGGCAGTAGCAGTACGAGCAGTAGCAGTAAAGTAAAACGTGAAGTTGGCAGTAGCAGTACGAGCAGTAGCAGTAAACTTAAACGTAAAGTTGGCAGTAGCAGTACGAGCAGTAGCAGTAAACAAAAACGTGAAGTTGGCAGTAGCAGTACGAGCAGTAGCAGTAAACAAAAACGTGAAGTTGGCAGTAGCAGTACCAGCAGTAGCAGTAAACAAAACGTGAAGTTGGCAGTAGCAGTACGAGCAGTAGCAGTAAATTAAAACGTGAAGTTGGCAGTAGCAGTACGAGCGGTAGCAGTAAACTAAAACGTGAAGTTGGCAGTAGCAGTAACAGCAGTAGCAGTAAACTAAAACGTGAAGTTGGCAGTAGCAGTACGAGCAGTAGCAGTAAACTAAAACGTGAAGTTGGCAGTAGCAGTACGAGCAGTAGCAGTAAACAAAAACGTGAAGTTGGCAGTAGCAGTACGAGCAGTAGCAGTTAACAAAAACGTGAAGTTGACACACTCGCAGACTATCAGGAATTTTGGTGCCAATCGGGAAAATGTCATTCTTAATGTCTAGGGACCCTCCCAAGTCGATTTTGTCGGTCTGCGACTGTTTCTGACACACTCGCAGACTTTCAGGAATTTTGGTGTCAATCGGGAAAATGTCATTTTTAATGTCTAGGGACCCTCCCGTGTTGATTTTACCGGTCTGCGACTGTTTCTGACACACTCGCAGAATTTCAGGAATTTTGGTGCCACTTGGGAAAATGTCATTTTTAATGTCTAGGGACCCTCCCATGTCGATTTTATCGGTCTGTGACTGTTTCTGACACACTCGCAGACTTTCAGGAATTTTGGTGCCAATCGGGAAAATATCATTTTTAATGTCTAGGGACCGTCCCATGTCGATGTTATCGGTCTGCGACTGTTTCTGACACTCTCGCAGATTTCCAGGAATTTTGGTGCCAATCGGGAAAATGCCATTTTTAATGTCTAGCCATCCTCCCGGGTCAATTTTACCGGTCTGCAACTGTTTCTAACCCTCTCGTAGACTTTCAGGAATGTTGGTGCCAAAATTGAGAAAATGTCATTTTTTTATGTTAAGGGACCTTCCAGTGTCCTTTGTTACGGTCTGCTACTGTTTCTGACATTAACTTTCAGGAATTTGGTGCCAATCTAGAAAGTCTAGCTACCATCCCGGTTCGATTGCACCGGTCTGTGACTGTTTCAAACACTCTCGCAGACTTTCAGAGTTTCCTACTGCTACTGCTGTTACTGCTACTGCCAACTTCACGTTTTGTTTACTGCTACTGCTCGTACTGCTACTTCCAACTTCACGTTTTTGTTTACTGCTACTGCTTGTACTGCTACTGCCAACTTCACGTTTTTGTTTAATGCTACTGCTCGTACTGCTACTGCCAACTTCACGTTTTATTTACTGCTACTGCTCGTACTGCTACTGCCAACTTCACGTTTTTGTTTACTGCTACTGCTCGTACTGCTACTGCCAACTTCACGTTTTTGTTTACTGCTACTGCTCGTACTGCTACTGCCAACTTCACCTTTTAGTTTACTGCTACTGCTCGTACTGCTACTGCCAACTTCACGTTTTAGTTTACTGCTACTGCTCGTACTGCTACTGCCAACTTCACGTTTTAGTTTACTGCTACTGCTGGTACTGCTACTGCCAACTTCACGTTTGATTTAAATTTTACTGCCAACTGCTACTGCTTACTGCTACTGCCAACTTCCTATTAGTTCAAAAATCTTCACTTCAAAAGGAACGAACTGTAAATGTCAATGAGTGAAAATTCATTCACTATTTGTGGGATTCAGATCTAAGTATTTAGGCAAGCCAACTACTTCTCTTCTCTACAGAAAACATTTTGTGTAAATAGTGAGACATTTTTGAATGAGCTGAAACTGACCTCATTGATCCATGCAATTGTTTTCAACTATCCAAAATATCGAATAACGAATTCTGTTAAATTTCCATAAATTTGCAAAGAAGAAACTCTTTTTACCAACTACGTGTAAGAAGACCATTACACATTTATATTCATTACTTGTGGCATTTTATCGAAAAACAATTGCATAAATCTAAAACTTGTAGCATGGCTGTCGAGAAGAAAATAGCGTCACACCATAAGCAACAGAGAACGGAACTTTGGATTTGCATTTAAAACCGGTAATTGCAGTTAAACGTATTTTACAGAAACAAAGTCTGTTGGTATTTCATTTTGTTAAAGCCCTCCGCATGAATTACTACTTATAATGAAACTGAAAGGTTTGGTATAAGTGTATACTAACATACTTCTGTTAACAATTAGCATTTAATCATATTTGTTCAAATACAGGTATTTTATCAGGTATACCTACATTGTGTATAGTATTTTTTGATCAAGATTCAAGGTTGGTAATTAACAAAAATATTTCTGAATAAAAAATACATATATAAATGAAAAAGAAAAATTATCATTACTTGTTAATATACTTTAAGACTGGAGAAACTGTCAATCCGGCGTACAAAGGTCGATGACAATATTAATTTTATATTCAGCTGTCTCCTTGATAAGTTTGTTTTCAAAAGATAAACACTAAAAAGAAACAATTTTCGAAACATTCATGCTATTCAGTACCGGCCTCAACACGAATATCAACAGAACTTGTGATATTAAGCTTTTCGGAATGTTCTTGTCCTTGCTATGCATAGTTTGTTTAGAATAATTAAAACGTTTGTTCTTTGAACGAAGAATGGCTGTCTTACCCATCTTCTCTATGTTAAAAAAAATTAATTTCAGTAATTACATACATACCATCATTTCAATGATTTATAGTTTTCCTATTCAAAACCTTATAGGCAAGTTTTCTTTCCTAGATATTAATATATAAGACTCATTAAAATGATATAAATAAAATATAACCTCGACAAAACAATTTTTTCCCAAGGCAGATAACGTAGCTGACGCCGCTAATGTTGTTGAAGTTTTGTGTTATGTATGTAAAAATTAGTATTTCTGGAATGGTTTTATGTACGAGGGTTGATCCAGAAATAATGTCACTACCTTCATATTTTTTTTATTTCTTAAGGTATGGTATCGAAATTTCTATATGTTAGTTCTCTAAGACTTTTTTATTCACTGACCAAGTAGCGTTAAATTTGACCTTCACATATTTTCACTACACACTATCATAAAACCGTAGTGATGCATGGTCGCCGCGCGTGAAAAATATGCCGTGTTGTGGACTTACGATCTCAAATTAAAGTAAAAATTTGCTGAGTAACAATGCGCGAAATCATAGGATGTTATGATGACGTGACGTCATGAATGTCAGTTATCATGTGCTGGAATTCTATTGATGTGGTTTAAATTTAGCGTGCGTAACCTATGTTTGAAGTCGGGTGGTGCGTAAGCCAAAGATGTCAATATCCGACAAAACGCCACAACGGGCAATTATTCACTTCTGCTATAAACTCGGGAAGTCGCCATTAGATACGGTCTGCATGATCAATGAAACATACGGCGAAACTAAAGTGAACAGAAGGTTAGTGTATAGATGGTTCCAGCGATTCAATGACGGAGATGAGTCACTTGAGGACAAAGAGAGACCTGGAAGGCCAGTTGATGCACGATCAGATCACAACGTCAAACTTGTTTCAGACGCCGTCAATGAAGATCGACGTTCAACGATTAGAGCGTTATGCGAAGATCTTGATATGAGCTTCGGTACAGTTCAAAGAATACTACATGAAGACTTGAAAATGAGGCGGGTGAGTGCTCGCTGGGTTCCCCGGTTATTAAAAGATGAAGAAATGGCAACTCGTGTAAAGGAATCACAGCGATTTTTACGGCGGTGGAAGAAGGAGGGGTACGACTTTCTGAGACGAATCATAACAGCAGACGAAACATGGGTTTATTTCTTCGATCCGGAGTCCAAGATGCAATCGAGCCAATGGAAAAACATCGACTCGCCGCCTCCAAAGAAGGCACGCACCTGCAGGACCGTTGGAAAGCACATGTTTATTGTGTTTTTCGACATGGAGGGTGTTGTGTTATGCCATGCTGTTCCCAAGGGCCAAACTGTCAATGCAAAGTATTATTCGAAGGTAAGCGCTTTCATATTAAAAAAACACCACTTCCTGTTTTTGAATATGACTAATTCCTTTTAAGATTTTATGACAAATGATCGCTGATTAATATGCCTAGCTGCAATGTGGAGTCTACCCAATATTTGAGTGATTATAAATTTGCTCTACTGCAGGTGCTAACCACCCAACTCATGACTGCATTGCGTAAAAAGAGAAGACATTTCTATGAAGACATTGAGCGGTGTATCCTACATCACGACAATGCCACGCCTCATACGGCACGTGAGACAAGACTCACTCTTGATGTCATGGGAATGGAGACACTTCCGCACCCACCATACAGTCCGGATCTCGCGCCCTGTGACTTTGCCTTGTTTCCTTACCTGAAAAAACAGCTCCGTGGAACTAATTTCCAGACATTGGGTGAACTACAGCAAGCCTGCAACAAGACTTTCTCAGCTCTTTCCAGAGATTGGTTTGGGGATGTTTTCAGAAAATGGGTGTCCAGACACGAACGATGCGTATTGCATCAAGGACGGTACTTTGAAAAGGAGTGACAATCAAATAACCTAAACGACGTACGATTCAAATAACGTCCGTGACGTCGTTGGTGCGCGGCGCTAGTCAATACCCTGCCTCCTTAATTGTCCTATATTTCGAAAGTGGCAAGTCCGATTTAAATAATTTTTGCAGAGTAAACTTCAAAGATAATGAAGTGCTGCAGTACAAATTTTCCGTTTGATACGTCCATCAGAAAAGATTTCATCACGTCAGTGACATTACTTTTGGATCAACCCTCGTACTATTTGTATATAGCTGTCATAAGTTTTGAATAAAATCTAATTAGGTTCAGGAATTTACGAGGCGATGCTTATTAATCTGGAAACGCCTACTGACTTTCTATTCTCACTAATACAGTTTTAATGAGTTGAAGAACCACTTTAAGTATTAAAATTCCTTCTATTTGACCTGAATTTCTGAAAGATTATTGACGTAATTAACATGAAAATGAACATATTTGCTTGGTAAAACCTTGCATATTCGCAAGTTAGCTCTTTAAAATATAATCACAGCGGTTTAATTTTCACTTGAAAATTTTAAGAAGTCCTTATGGAAACTAGAATTTGTGAAAAATGAACAAAGTTTATAATGATTGTACGAAATTTTACTGTTGGCATGACAAATCTTTGAACCGTTCTGCATTAACGAAATTCATATAAAGGATATCGTTCTAGTTCACCATAAACAGCTGCATTTAATGAAGTCTATGATACTCTAAGTATACATTTAAAAAATTTCAAACTTCAGATTTATAAAAACCTCTTACTTCCCAACCATAGTTTAATCTGGAGCCTACAAATGAGTCAAACAATCGACACAACTGCTTCAATTTTAGAGGTGGAATTTTACAGTTGTGTTATAAAGCATTCATTGCTTTCACAGCTTTTCCTAACAGGTGCATATGAAAATTACCCGTATAGAAATAATTGTACCGAAATAGTTAAAACAATCAACCATTTCTACATAAGTCCCATTATATGTCCATGTTTCGCTTCTTTTTAAACCTCCTCGTTTTCTAAAAAACATAATTTTCTTTTTAGATGCATTTGCTTTAATACCCCACTTATTAGAGTATACATGTCAAGTATCAAGATTCCGTTGAAACTCTTAAGGTGTTTAACCAAATATGGCCATGTCATCAGCAAAAAGTAATGCGATATCATCAGAACAGAACAGAACAATAATTTTATTGAGATCTGAGAACGTAGCTCCTCATCTACAAGAAACCAATTACACATACCAAGGTCAATAACTTTACACATATCAAATAAAGTATATTAAGCATAAAGAACAGTGCCAATCATATGTATATGTATTGTATATGTTGGAGGCATATATGTATGGTTAACATGTATGTGTGGAATCTTTTAAAATATTTAACTCAGCAACTTTTACGTATATTCAACGATATATATAACAAGCTAACTTATTTAAAATGGTACAATCCGTGGATGTCAGCAGCTGAACTAGTTTTAACATGTTTGCTTTCTTGAAAAAATGTTCGTCAATATAACGGATTAGTCTTATAGTGTCACATATCAATGTCAGATGGTATTCATTTTTGATATCTCCATTTTGACATTCACGTTATCTTTCATTTTTTTCTATTCTATTCTCAATTTATAAGCACAAATTCTAAATCTAGACAAAATACTTCTACACCTTTTGTTTCTTATCATGTTCAAATAAAATTCATATTGGAAATCATGTTTTATACTTATATACCATTAATACTTTGTTACTTCTCAAATCACTTTTCCAGTTCTGTACAAAACTGTCTACTAATCTTTGTTTAAAGAATGGAATAAATACTTTAGGATCCACTTCGTACTGATTTTCCAAGATATTAAACCATTTTAGAACAATAAAGTTTTAAAATTTAACGCCCAGTTCATCTTACCTTTGCTTAAGTCATACATAAGTAACAAATACATTTTACCTATTATAGAATGTATAACTTTAAACCGGTGTTTGACAAATTTGACATATCTATTAATATATAGAGGCAACGGCCCAGTTCTCCGTACATACCAGCATTGCTTGCAAAAAGTTTTACGTTTTAGATCTTTTTGAAATTCTTTTAAATGGATCTCTCCATTTTTTTATTACGGGTATAAGCCCAAACGTCTGCCGAATAACTGAATATACGCTCAGGGGTCACAAATAAGTTCCCAAATTAAAAATTGCGGCGTACACGATAAAGATAGGTAGAAAGTTTAAGTAAATATCAGAGCTCTGCAATAAATATAATTGATTAAAAATTATCCCGGACAATTCTGCCGGGAATCGATTGTAACCTGTCAACGCTTGTCCCCTTGACGTTTGCTGTAAACAGAAAACCGGCGCGAGGTTTAAAAATGGCACCGCACGGCAAAGAATTGACAATGGAGGCAAAAAATCTTATCGTTAAATTAGAAAAAGAGGGATATTCGCGTAAAAAACATTAGTAGAATAACCGGGACAAATCGAAGAACTGTTTAAAAATGTTTGCTTAGGTTTAAATCGAGTGGTGCAGTAGAAAACATATGTCGAAGTGGGCGAAAGAAAAACACCTCAGCACAGGCAGATAGAGTATTATTTAGTATGGTGAGAAACAACAGAAGACAGACACTGAATGATTTGACAAGTAGGTATAATGAACATACAGAAACTAAAGTATCATCTCGAACTGTTAGAAGGAGATTCTTTGATGAAGGAGAATATTTGATGAAGGATTCAAACGTAAGACGGCAAAAGCAACAACTATATAAAAAACAAGAGCTGTCGTAGGACAGTGCGCTCGACTATTCTCAGTACTTGACACTAAAGGATTATAAAAACCTTATAAACTCACAAAATTCTGGACAAAGTTACCTCCTCTTGTGGCAGTCTAAAGCAATGATGATAAAAAATGTTTTGAGCTAATCTGCATGGGAAAAGTGGCTAGTGCTACCTTGCCAAAAACTTTAACCAAATTTCTAAGTCAAAAAGGGACCATAATTCACAAATAATGCTGGACACAGTAACCCTCTCTTTTGAGCAGACTAAGCTCTTGATGGTGAACAAGTATTGTGAGTTTCAGGGCTATATCTGCAAGGGAAACGTCACCAGTGCTACCTTGCCAAAAACTTTAACCTTATTTCTAAGTCCAAAAGGGGCCATAATTCACACAAAATGCTGGACACAGTTACCTCCTCTTGTGATAAGACTAAGATCTTGAGGGTAAACTAGTATTGTATGTTTCAGGTCTATATCTGCAAGGGAAAGGTGACTAGTACTACCTTGCCGAAAATCTTTAACCAAATTTCTAAGTCGAAAAGGGGCCATAATTCGCACAAAATGCTTGACACAGTTATCTCCTCTTGTTAGCAGACTAAGCGCTTGATGGTTAACAAGAATTGTAAGTTTCAGGGCTATATCTGCAAGGGAAACGTCACTAGTGCTACCTTGCCGAAAAACTTTAACCGAATTTCTAAGTCGAAAAGGGGCCATAATTCACACAAAACGCTTGACAGAGTTACCCCCTCTTCTTAGCAGAGTAAGCTCTTAAAGGTAAACAAGTATTATAAGTTTCAGGGCTATATCTGCAAGGGAAAGGTGAGTAGTGCTACCTTGCCGAAAAACTTTAACCAAATTTCTAAGTCAAAAAGTGGCCATAATTCACACAAAATGCTTGACACAGTTACCTCCTCTTGGTTGCAGGGTAAGCTCTTGATAGTTAACAAGTATTGTAAGTTTCAAGACTTTATCTGAAAGGTTTAGGTGAATAATGTTACCTTGCCGTAAAACTTTAACCTGAACCAACGCCGACGCCGAGGCGAGAACTATAGCCCTCCATATTCTTCGAATAGACGAGCTAAAATTAATAAGGAAAACGAAAACGGTTCTGTAGGGAAAAAAGGGGTGGACAGTAATGAAAACTGGGAATCTGTAATCTTCAGTGACAAAACACAAATTGTTATAGGTTAAAACAAAAAGGTGTA
Source organism: Cyclina sinensis (assembly GCA_012932295.1). Lineage (NCBI taxonomy): Eukaryota > Metazoa > Mollusca > Bivalvia > Venerida > Veneridae > Cyclina > Cyclina sinensis. The sequence continues at coordinate 4,709,546 of JAAONU010000011.1, forward strand.
TGTATGGAGGAAGGACGAAGAGAAATACTTACCCCAGTGTGTTGACTGATTGATTGATTCATATTTATTTAGGTTAAAACACACATATACATATACACAATAAATACACTTACACAAACGTCGATGTAAAAAGTAGATAAATAATTTGTTGAAAAGTACTTTGGTCTAGTTTACTATTACCTCCACCCCCTACTTTCTTATAGCTTCCCCGTCGATATATAACGTGTTGTAACTTATCCACGCCCGTTTACCGTCCTTCCTCGCATCTCATAACCTAGGCCTTAGTGTTTTTCTTTTCAACCTCTCGCGGAAATTGTTTGCCAGTAAAGTATGGACCGCCTTCTATTACTGCATTGCTTTCTAACATATCCTTTGTGTTTGTATTGTAAAACGTTAGCCACACACTTTTTACACTTACTTTGCTGTTTCGAACCAATTCTATGTACTCTTTCTAGCTTCTTTCTGCAACTTTATCAAATAACTTTTATTTATCGCCTTAATCTTAGATTGAATCAATCCCTATCTGAGTAAATGAGAGACATTGCTGATAACAAATTATCTCCCTTACTCAGATAACATCAGAGGTAATCCAAATTGCACTTTGGTCCTTTCAGTTGGAATCCTCTGACTTTATCCTTGTTTCTCTTTGTGATAGTCTTGACTTTAAGTTGTGAAAATTGTCACTTACATATTAAATAAAAAGTTAGGAATATATAAAAAAAAAACTTATGTGCTAACAAAACATATTTTTAAACTAAATGTTTAATCTGACTACTATTGTTGCAAATAATAAGGTGTAATTATCACCATACCATAAAGGAAAACAGCGATGAAAGCAGAGGAATCCAAATGGAAGGACCAAGTTAATATTAGAGAGTATTCAGGGTAGATAATCCACTGATGTCCCCCATTGTCTCTCTAGTATTATTTTTACAAGAATCTTAGGAATTGTAATTTACTTTTTATTTGTTTATGATTCCTCAGTAACATTTTTTGTCTCTTGCAATTGAAAGTAGTTATTTTTATGCTATCCTATTGAGTAAACAGTATATCAGCAATAAACGGCGACAGACTGGAGCTTTCAACACGCGGTCTGAATAACAAAGTGTTTACATCTGCAGTTGCTTTGAACTTGTTCAGCAAACTACAGCAGGCTTTTCTGCTGAAAAGTTTAGAATATAATGAACAAAATATTTACTCGATTAAAGCAGAATTTTCAACTAGTAATTTTGTGTTAATGATGGAAAGGTAAATTATCAAAGAACATTACCAGATGGCCAACGGATGGCCTCTTGTAATCCGTAATTTACATTTAAAAAAGCAAAACATTACAAATAAAAAACTTGTTTGCAGTTTAAACAAATGTTTGTTTCTAATCGGTAAATTCTGGCCTAGCTTAAGGTCTTCACCGTACACGATTTATATACTGTTACAGGACGCATCATATAAATGAACAAAATGTTAAAAAAGCGGCTTATAAAGTTTTGGAAGCCAGAACTAATTCTGGCCCTGAGATTTTCTTTTTATGAATTAAATTTCATAGCGTTCACGTAATTATGGTAAATTTATGACGGACTTCTTTTCCCACTGTGTGTTTTTTATTCAAACAGATACACGTTTCTCGTTACTAAGTGATCTATTTTTCGAGACATTGAAAAAAAGCGAAACTCTATATTTTAAATCGAAAGAATAGTTCAAAGCCCTCATAGAAATGTAGACGAGGAAGAACATTTGGATATCTGTCCTAGCCATCTGACTGAAGCAGTCTGTTTAAGCTTATAATAGTCTGGCCATACGCTCTGAAAATGTTCAGGTATCGGACACTTAAATTTATTTCCACGCTGGCAAACGAAACGATAAAAATGTGTAAACAAATAATTTCTAATTATAAGAACTTAAGAAGTTTGTGCTGAAATTTAGGTGTAGAACTGTCAATAGTGCATTCCTGGATGAAACGCTTTAAAAAATAAGCCAACAGAACAAACATTTTCAATTATTTATTAAATGTAGTTCATCTTGTATTTTATTTCTGATAGATAAAATATATACTTTTCTATGTCTGTCTAAAAAGGTCGTCAAAACTATGGTTTTAATAACAATAGTCATAGTACTTGTAACTTCTGATGAAATATAAATGTCTATTGTACATGCACGAAGCAAATTCTTTTTCTAAAACGGCACACAAAATTTTCAATTTTGCTTACAGATTCTTGTTGAAAGAGGATATGACAGTATGTGTCACTTTCTCGTAATTAAATGTGATATCTGACATTGATAAATTCAAAAATGACGGAAAAAACATGATCAATACAGCTAGCACAGCAATTTTATATCAGTTCTGTCAATTATTCTGTACAATGACGTCAAGAGGTCACAAACCAGGCTTTATTTCGGAGTGTTATAAATCGACTTTGGAAGAAAATGTGGAATTGAATATTCTGCAAATTCGTTAGAAACAAGTTAAAAATTGTACAAGAAAGCTAAATACAAATGTCTTGTTTTTAAATGAATCACAGAAATCAATTAAATCCTTTGAATAGCTTCTTAACAGACGATTTACGTATTATAAAAAAAATTAGTATATTTTATTTTAAATTTGTTTAATTGATTTATCGATATTTTCTAAACACGAGATTTATAAACTTGAAAAAATGGGTAATTAGAAAATGAGGTTTTATAATTCCGAATATATTATTATACAGTAAGTATGCATATTCCATTATCGGTTTTATAAAATGATAATGCTTTGAGATTCAATAAGAACAATGACTTTTGTTGTTTATTTGTCCTTTATTTCTTTGTAAAGTTCAATCAATTTGAAACTATTTGAAATTCTTTCTCCTTAAGATATCCTGTACAAGCTGTTGAACACTGTAGAACAAGAACCCTCAAATTCGATAAGTATCTTATCAATATCAACTTAGAGCTTGAAGAAAAACTTCAGCCTTCATTTTACTCCTTTATTCAGTTATATTGATAGAGAAAGGTGTTTAGGTTCTTAGCATAAGATGAGAAAGAGCCGACATCTGCGCTCCAAATTTCTTATTTAATAACATCTATTGTACTTTAAAAATTCTAGATTAGTTTTACCGGAAAAACCGATACAAATTAGTTTCTTCGATGTCAAAGCAACAGCATTAATACCAAGTAAATATCTTTTTTGTGAAACTAATTTTACTGATAATACTCTATCTTAAAATAAGATGTTAACATATATAGGGTTGAAAAAGATTTTCTACGAATGAAACCGTTGACATTTTAGGCTTGCTTAAGAAATGAGCATACTAGACAAAACATACAGAGTTAACATCGAGTTTTGGTAAGTCTCAAACACTTGTGTCTAAAGTTGCTGAAGAACTTGTTTTTCCCTAGCGAATGCTATCGTTTTCTGGAAACTTTATAAAGAAGTCTGGGGGGGGGGGGGGGGGGGGGGGAGGGGCGGGAGAGAGAGGAGAGAGATTTGGGTTTAGCATATTATAATACATGAACGAAATGGCTGTCAATTAAATGCCCCGAATCATGCAAAACTAAGCAGGTTGAAAAACACAATCAGTAAGGCAAATAAGGTCTACAACTGAGACCGATATATTAATACCACCACCTTCTGACAAAGTAATCTTATATTGCAAACAATAGAAGATTCCAGGAGAGATAATATTCTCCAATACAATCCTATGTTCGCCATTCCAGTATGAGTGCAGAAATAAGAGAATTGACTTCGCATTATGATTGATTGAAGCTGTTTCTCTAGTTATCTTATTTTCACACTAAGGACTACATATGATAAGGAAAATTTCATTTCTCATAACTCATATGTACGGTGAAATGTATTGTTGAATGCAGAATGATCCGCCTTATATAGTAAACATAGAGTAATTTAGAAGCTTTTTTTAAAATTAAATTGTTTTAAATCGAAAGTCTTAACAGAAAAGTAAAGAAAAGACAAAATATGTGGACTGTAAAGTATCCACTACGTTATTTGTTTCTTCATCAGCTTGAGTTACGTCTTTTCATTTCGTTCTGGCCGTCTGGATGGATGAATGGGTGTTTAGATGGATGGATGTTTGCCACAAAGTTTGACTGCGCAACTCCTCCTACATACACGATTGGATATTGATGAAACCTTACAGAATTGTTAAGTGCCTAGTGAAGAATTGCATATAACGAGTTTTTTCGCTTGGCTTTTTTTTCTTTTACATAAGTAATGGGACTTTACAGTTTTTTTATTTTTTCTTTGTTTTTGCAAGTGCTCCTATATGCATGATATGATTTTGATGGAACCTTATAGAAGTGTTCAGTACCTACACTAAGTGTAATAGTGCTATTTCTTTCACGATTCTTTGCTCGACTGATTTTTATGACGTAACAAATTTTGATATTTTTTCTTTTGTCTGCGCAACTCCTCCTACATGTATGGCTGGATTTTGGTGAAACCACTACCGAATGTAGTTGTGTATAAAATTTTAAGATTTTCCACTTCACTGATTTTTACTGCAGTTATGGCACTTGTGAAAGCAATTCCTATATTCAGCATCATATATTAATGAAACTTTTAAAAAATGTTCATTACCTAGTGTAGTTGTGGATCTTTTCTCGATTTTCTGCACGACTGATTTATGTAGGAGTTCTGTGGCCCGAATTGGCTGGTGGATGCTGGAAAACAGCAGCTAGTTAAACTTGTTGTTGCTTCGAATAAATAATTTAGAAAATGTACGCGCCAATGGTCATAAATATACAATAGTATTGAAATTTGGAAATATATGATATTGCAGGAATCTTCAACATCCATGTGAAGGTATCGCTTACTCGACGAGATCCCCGAGAAGAAATAAACACCTTTTAAGCCACAACGGTACCAAATACTTACTCTTATTATTTAATTTTGTTTTAATGCATCAGTTATAGTATTCAAAATTAATGTTATAGTTTAATCTTGTACCAACATGTCTATTTTCAATCATTTTGTTTCGAGAAACGTCGTAACTTTCAAGGTTGGCGGGTCCACGAATACGTTTGCCAGTACTTTATTTTGTGATGCGTATAGGTGTAACAGCAAGAGGCACCAACATCCATAGAAATTTTAAGCAACTTGTAAAGTTCTGAACCTTAAAATTCGAACGTGGGTGCAAACTGCAAATGTGTTAAAAGCAACAGACTTTTCATTTTTGTATAACAGGGTTCTAAATATGCTCAAATTCATGTAAGGTATTTTTAAAGAAAAGCTTAGTTTTTTAAAACATAAGTTTGTTCTATCTGTTTGCATTGTTCATATAAATGTCTTTTCATACGATTTTGCATGGTCGTATTAACAGTTTCTTGAGAAAACTGAACATTATTGACGCTTCAAACGTACGTGATTCACAAAATTTGGTATTTCTTGAAGCACATTTTATGTAATTGTTTTTATTGAAGAAAAATCTATAGAATATCCTGCTGTAATAGGTAGCATTACTCGAGTGATTTCATTTGATTAAATGTTCCACCAGCAAAACAAAAAGGATGTTGCATGAAATGCACGAACGTGAATTTCTAGCCGTGATTTGTAATTGCGCTATCCTTGGGACAAAATTAATTAGCGGAAAAAAAAAACAAAAAACAACAGCACCTGACTGTGGTGAAAAAGAGTTTTAACAATACTTCTGTTCAAGTAAACATAATGCTTGAACGTTGCGATTGAACTAATCATAAATCGCAATATTTTAATTAATATTTATGGTATTTTTTGCGATTGAACTAATCATAAATCGCAATATTTTAATTAATATTTATGGTATTTTTGACTGTCACAAGGCTTGTCATTCTGTTATCGATGAATGTTGTTGGTACTAAACCAGAACATGGCTTGAACAAACAGTACACGAGTTCATTTTGAATTATCATACTCACATACCGGTACTTTGTCTTGGTGAGATTTTGATAACAAATAAGAGTATGAAATAATGCTTTCGCCCTGTCTGTTAAGGTCTTTTGATCGATAAATTTTAATGAATAAAATCTATGTGATTAAATTTGAGTTAGTAAAAACTATTATCTTTAATGTTATTAAACTGTACTGTTATCCGAAATTTGACCTTAAGTCGCAGGAACAGGTCAGAGTCTGAGTTTCGCAAACAAATCACTTCCTACACGCTACACGTGATAGAAACGAAACAGAGATTGTTAAGAAAGCGGTTTTAAAGTATATATTAGACCGTCTTGAAATTGCTTTCTTAGATTAAAGCTAAGATATCTCCAGCATGTAACACTTTACACGAACTAACAAGCTGTCTGGAGCAAAAGTAGTTAAGAAGAAAATCACTGTTTATACGAGGTCAGATATTCGGGAATGATGTTTGTTTGAAAATCATAAAAAAGTCTTATTTTCACTTCTGACCCTAATTTGTTTCTAAAGCCTAGCAGAACTCGGAAACTAATGCTTTAATTGCACCCCACCCGACAATATTGTTTCTTAGATAAACCAGTTTCGTGTGAACATTTCAAAACATTTTGCTCTCCCGGGAAAAACTGGATTAACAACAATACAACCACTCTCATAAGAAAGTCTATTTAATGTCATGGGAAACAACGAATGTCTGAAATATCACACTACACACTTTTCGAAAAAATACGTTGTTAAAGACTATTTTACTTTTTCCTTCAATATATTCATTTATTCACCCCGGTTGCTAGATAGAAATTTAAAAAAGGACGACTTTAAAAATGTTTTAAACTACATGAAAAATATGAGCTTTATCTAATTGATTTACAATAACAGAACACAAAAACAAACTTCAGAATTCATGTTTGCCGCTTAATTTTGGTTTTTAATTAACCATGGTAAATAAAATTGATATTTTTTGCTTTAGTACATTGTGGGTTGAATCATAAATTATATGTATGTGTACTTCAAATTTCTTTGTAATTCTAAGGTAATATCACAATATGTAAAAAAGGAACCAAAATCATCTTTTCAAGTTCGGCCCGCTACACAATGGTACCGTATATCAGAAACAAAACCTATGCTCTGGACCTCTCAGCTATGACAAAGTTATCAGAGACTGACTTTAAACAAGAAGAAGTAAACGCGTAATCAGCCTTTACAATTTATTATGCTCCCCGAAGGGCGAGCATATAGTTGCCGCTTTGTCCGTCCGTCCGTCCGTTCGTCTTTCCGTCATAATTTTGTCCGGAGCATGAAACAAAAAATATGAGAGATATCAAGACCAAACTTCATAGGTAGTTAGATCTCATTGATGAGCAGAGCATAAAACCATAACTCTTGCTTTATTAATTTTTGAGTTATTGCCTTTTGAAATTTCTCATACTTATTTTTGTCCGGGGCATATCTCACAAAGTATAAGAGTTATCAACTTGAAACTTTATAAGTAGATAGATCTCATTTATGAGCAGTGCAGTGCACAAAAACCATAACTCTTTCTTTATTAATTTTTTTAGTTATTGCCCTTTGAAATTTCTCATACTTATTGTTTGTGCGGGGCATATCTCACAAAGTATAAGAGTTATCAACTTGAAGCTTTACAAGTAGATAGATATCATTGATGAGCAGTGCAGTGCATAAGAACCATAACTCTTGCTTTATTAATTTTTGAGTTATTGCCTTTTGAAATTTCTCATACTTATTTTTTGTCCGGGGCATATCTCACAAAGTATAAGAGATATTAACATAAAACTTTATTAGTAGATAGATCTCTATGAGGAGAAGTGCAGCGTGCAAGAACCGTAACTCTATTTTGCATAATTTAGGAGTTATTGCCCTTTGTTATTTTTCATACTTTTAAAAAAATACATATTAAACAATAGCCCTTTTGGAATTGGCATTTATTCGGGGAGCATCCATCGGTTCCACCGATTTCTTGTTTTTATCTCTTCTCATAAAATTAGAAACGTTTATAAGTACGAGATTTACTACACGGCTGCAGTATTATTTTCTAAGAGGCTATTCAGTTTACAGAAATCACGTCCTTATGACAGACGAAAGCTAAATAACAGCGGTTGAAGTAATGCCATCTTTGCCAGATCTTTTTTACACATACTTATATGATGCCTCTTCTCTGCTTGAAATGAAATAAGTTCATATAAAGTTGTACTGGTATTGCCTAAAGCTGTTTCAGTATTAATGAAAAGAAACGTTATCACCGTTTGTTCAGAAAAAAAAAATCAATAAAAAAAGACAAAAAAGTCCTTTCCTGAATGGCATGAAAGAAACAGAATAATTGTTCGATTTGAAAATATTTACTTCGTGAACTCAAAAAAGAGGCATTTTTACTCGTACCTTCGCTATACATTGGAATATATCACAATTGTACACCGAACTAAACGATTATCCCTTTGTATTCAATATTTTAGCTGTATAAAGAGTTTTCAATGTAAAAAAAAAAAAAAAAAAAAAAAAAAAAAAAAAAAAAAAAAAAAAAAAAAACAATAACAATAAAAATCAAAAATATTTTCAGCTGAAAACTGCTAGAATTTCAACCTGACAGTTTACGTTATTATTCATCCTCTTGTCTTAAAATCTTACTTAAGTGAATATGATTCTTAACGATCTGAGATGAAATCATCTTAACCTTAAAAAGTACATTCGTTATCGAACCATCCATACGCACATAAAATGCGTAATTGATGAACGCAAATTTGTTTGTATTGTATCTAAACAGTTATTATAGTCACATAATCTATTTACCTTAGTTGGTACAGTTTATTGTTTAAAGAAGTATTGCATAAAGAACACACATTTTAGTAGTACTGCTTGTTATAATCCAAACATTCCGAGTACTACATGAAATCCTGTTAATGTGCGCAGTTGTTACCGCTACGTCTTTGAGTAATCCATGAAATGGTTATTCATTGTACAATATTTTGAAACGACAGACACAAGAATTTCTCATCACATTTTAAAAACAAAGTCCAGTCATATCTTTTTGTTGCATCAGATCAATTTTAGTATATATATATTAATGCAAGGCTGCGAAGATTTCAGGTTTCAATTATAAGTATTTGGGAAAAAATCAGTTTTTTGAAACTGTTTCAATGATTTTGTGCTTGCAAAGTATTGACCTATCCATATAAACCAACAGTAAAATCAACGTAAATACAGCCACTTGATATGTCCAACGTCATTTTTCTCTGAAAATTATACTTGCAAATTAAGGAAATTTAGATTCAATAAAAAGAGGGATTCTACAGAACTATATTAGATCTAGTTTTTATTCTAAGGAAATGTCCAATGTTCAGAAAATGGCTGAAATTAGACTTAGAATAAGAATTCATTGAAGTTAATTATGCTCGTATAGTTAAGGGTTTCGTTCATGCATATTTTTTCATTCAACACTTTCTGATGTATGAATGCACATTGCATTCTCCGAATTTCCCTTGTGGTTCCTCTGATCTTGTTTAACAGTACATAATTTATAAAAAATCAACAGTAAAAATTCAAAAGTACGAACGACCCTTTTAAATAAAAATATCGTCCACTATATCTCAGTAAGAGATATGCATGAGAAGTAAATGTACATGAGAAGTAAATGTACATGAGAAGTAAATAAACATGAGAAGTAAATGTATATGAGAAGTAAATATACATGAGAAGTAAATGTACATGAGAAGTAAATGTACATGAGAAGTAAATGTACATTTGAAGTAAATAAATGTACATGAGAAGTAAATGTACATGTGAAGTAAGTATACATGAGAAGTAAATGTACATGAGAAGTAAATATACATAAGAAGTAAATGTATATGAGAAGTGAATGCACATGTGAAGTAAATATACATGAGAAGTAAATGTACATGAGAAGTAAATGTACATTTCAAGTAAATAAATGTACCTTTGAAGTAAATTTACATGTGAAGTAAATATACATGAGAAGTAAATGTACATGAGAAGTTTATGTACATGAAAAGTAAATGTACATGTTGAGTAAATGTACATGAGAAGTAAATGTATATAAAACATGAGAATTAAATGTACATGAGAAGTAAATGTACATTAGGAAAATATACATGAGAAGTAAATGTACATGAGAAGTAAATGTACATGTGGAGTAAATGTACATGAGAAGTAAATGTACAAGAGAAGTGAATGTACATGTGGAGTAAATGAACATGAGAAGTAAATGTGCATGTGACATAAATTTTCATGAGAATTAACTGTACATGAAAAGTAACTGTACATGAGGAGTAACTCACATGAGAAATAAATGTACATGAAAAATAAATGTGCATGAGAAGTTAATGTGGATAAGAAATTATTGTACATGGGGAGAAAATGTACATGAGAAGAAAATGTAAATGAAAAGTAAATGTGGATAATAAGTAAATGTACATGAGGAGAAAATGTGCATAGAAGTAAATGAACAAGAGAAGTAAATGTTCATGAGAAGTAAATGTACGTAAGGAGAAAATATGCATGAGAAGTACATGTACACGAGAAGTGAATATTCATGATGAGTGAATGTGCATAATAAATAAATGTACATTTGAATGTACATCGGAAATAAATGTTATGTGAATGAAAAGTAAATGTTCATAAGAAGTAAATGTTCATGAGGAGTAAATGTACTTGAGGAGTAAATGTGCTTCACACCTTATTCTGTTTTTCAGCGTGGACTCACGCATTCTGTATAATCTGCCCTTGAATGTAAATTCTCCTACATGCACACGAGAAGTGAATATTCATGATGAGTGAATGTGCATAATAAGTAAATGTACATTAGCATGTACTTGGGAATAAATGTTATGTGAATGAGAAGTAAATGTACATTAAATGTAAATGTACATGAGAAGTAAATGTGCTTGAGGAGAAAATGTGCATGAGGAGTAAATGTACATGGAAAGTAAATGTACATGAGAAGTAAATATAATTTGCATGAAAATTAAATGTACGTGAGGAGTAAATGTACATGGAAAGTAAATGTGCATGAGAAGTAAATGCTCATAAGAAGTTAATGTTCATGAGGAGTAAATGTACTTGAGGAGTAAATGTGCTTGACACCTTATTCTGTTTCTCTGCGTTGACTCACGCATTCTGTATAATCTGCCCTTGAATGTAAATTCTCCTACAGTTATCATGCAACTGAAATGAAACTTGCTACTTTGATCTACAAGGAGTAGATGTGCATTACATTTTTCACAAACGCAGGCGTATGTATTATTGAGTTATCTGCCCTTGGATAAATGAATGATTTCGTGTGCTGATTATACTTTCTACATTTTTAATTCGGTTGAAATTAAAATTGCTACTCATACGCTGAAGAGTATGACTTCAAGAGGTCATCTCACATTCGGTATAGTAGTAAAAGGGTAAACCAGTTAACAGTTTTCGAGCAATTGAGATGCAACTTTGTATACATTATCTTCAAAGAGAGTAGACGTGACGAACGTATTAAGGGGGGTCGACCATTTCATTTTAGAGTTATGTGTGTTTGGATATAAAATATTCATATAGTAATGCATTGAACTGTTTGCATTTGACTTTCTACTGTTTTCAACAAAGACACCATGATAGTTAATCATAAGCAAATGAAAAACATATTTTTCCACCTTGTGGTGCTTTTGTTTACAAATAAGCCTACCGGTATCTGGCATTATTCATTACAAGCAATGCGACTGGACCAATTCACATAGAGTGTTTATTTGTTTTGTTTGTAGAAAAAGTAGAGAACTTTCAAAGAGGTTGCAAGACACAGAGATTGCAAACCATTAACAAAGAAGCCTATATTCATATGAAGCTTGATCATTAAGTCTACCTGTCTAGAGGAACATTTTCTTGCATACATTTTCGACACCCTAAAAAGTAGATATTTATTTCAGGATAGAATTAAGATTTTTAATCGTATATCAAGTGGAGTTTCAATACGATGAACATATTGGTACGAGAAACATCAAAACGGCACAAAGTAAAATTTAACACGTGTCTATTTCATGGGGGGGGGGGGGAATCTTGATTAAACCTTACTTGATAAAGAAAAAACCTTTTTGCTATTTATGTAGGCGTAATAGTTCTAAGGATGAACACATGGAATAAAAGTTGTTTAAAAAGAGCTAAATAATCGTGATTTAAATGTGATTCAATACCACAGTCAGCGTTTTTCAGTTCCATGATAATGTTCATTATGTTTCATAAGTTTTGGTTTTTTGGTTGACATTGTCATGGTAGTGGTTTTGATAAGTTTATTCATTCCAAATCGATCAAGTCCTTCCAAAACTAGAAAGTTCAATTGAAATTCTTTGAAAAATAAACAGTAATCGAGACTTTTGTAATTGTATTATTTTGGATATTTTAGTAACAATGCATTGTCATAAAACTGTATAAAATCATGTTACTGTAGGCTTCAATTCAGTCTTCATTTGTCTTTTCACTAATTATGAAATATTTGTGTAATTTTCTGTTGGAATTATTTAGCTTTATATCATCTGAACAAACTGAGCATCTCTTTCCAAAGACCAATTTGAAACATCACGAAAAGTTAGTGTCATCTTAAATAATATTCTTGTTTTCAACTTTCAGCGACAGAACAAAACTTTGATTTGTATGTGGCACATAATATGTGACCGGTTTTATTCGTTCCCTACCGCTTACATTGAGTGGATTTTTTTTTCATCCTTTCTGTATCCTGTTTCGTTGCGGCAACGATCTCTCTCTTCAGATACATTTTGTAGGTAACAATCCTCGCACCCATCTTTGGTCCCCTCTGAAGTCTCAGAGCTGCTTACATAATTGCTTTTTTAGGTTAATTAAAGACCGAAATCGTGAATACAATTTGATCATCTAAAATACTAATAGTAATACGTTCGTGAAGCTGGCGGCCCGGCGACCTTATAGAAGCGGCCTTGTGTTCTGGAAAAAGGCTGAGTATCTGCTAAAATAAGAGATTGAGAAGCTCCGGTATCCCTTAGGATTTTAATGGGGCAGATGGGCAAGTATCACCTATAAGTGATACAAAACCATCCAAAAGAAATGGTTAATAAATCTCCATTACAGGAAAAAGATTTTGGTTATGTGACCTTAGAAACTGTAGTTGTCAATACAAATGTACAAAACTGTGGTTTAGATCCTGAAGTGGTGAGACCTGTGGGTTTGGTCCCATCACCTTGTGAATGCTTCCTTTTTAAAGTAAAGCATTAAGAAATAAAGTGTCCAGGTTTCTTACAATAAGTACATGTAGGACGAGATAAGGGACTTTGACCTTTAGGTTCATCAAATGACTTCGGTTTAGAAGTAATTGTCTGACTTGATGAGCCAGATGAATTACTAGAATTGAATTTGGAATGAAAGTGTGAGGAAGTGGGTTTTTCTTTGTTCATAAATGAGACTTTGTGTGTTAAAGAATAATCATCAGCTAAACGAGAAGCAACATTTAAAGTTTCTGCTTGTGTTTCGTCTAAGAAAGATTTGATATCAGATGGAATACAACATTTAAACTCTTCAATTAACATAAGCTGTCTAAAGACTTTCATGATTTTTATTGATTTTCTTAGCCAGACACCATCTATCAAATAACTGTTCTTTTACCTAGCAAATTTAACATGAGTTTAGCCTATTTTTTCTAGTTTTACAAAATTTCTGCCTGTAAGCCTCAGGAACTAATTCATAACCTTTAAGAATTAACTCTTTAACACTTTCATAAACAGAGCTTTGTTCAACAGAAAGTTGTGAATAAATTTCACGGGCTTTACCAATTAAGACACTTTGTAAAAGCAAAGTCCAGTTCTCATTTGGCCAGTTTAAATTTCCGGCAACTTTTTCAAATGAAGGAAATATTTGTCTACTTCTTTTTCTTGGAAAGGTGGAACAAGCTTAATATATTTTGAAACGTCAGAATTTGACATTTTCTGCTTTTTTCTGCATTTCTTTCATTTTTTATCTGAAATTCTTTTTCTTCTCTTTCTGATTGTAACTTTAACTGAAATTCTCTTTCTTCTCTCTCTTTTTCTTGTTTTTCTAATTTCAACTTTTCTAATTTTAATTTAAATTCAAGCTCCCGTAACCTAAATTCAGTGTCAGATTTGCTTCGACAATACGAGAAAGTGTATTTTCATCAAAAATTTCTTTTTCAACAAAAGACGGAACTAGAAGATTTTTAATTTCTTGCTTACGTATAGAAGATTTAACTGTAGACAATATATAATGTTGCGCATGATTGAGCAAATCAGTTTTCTTAGCTAAATTAAACATCTCCGGGAAGGTTCAGATACAAATTTATTAAATTCGAAAGACATGATTGTTTGTTGCTGGTTATATGAATTCAAAAAGAAATATGATTTTCAGTAACACAAAAATTCAAAAGCGCATTTAAAACAACAAGTATGGTGTACGTTTAAATGAACTAATACGGTAATACATTTTTTCAATAATCAGTTTAAACTAAAAGTTTTCAGATCCCGGACGAGCCCCCAATTTCTAATACGGTCCAATCAAAAAAGTAACAGAAAGAATGACCAGTAACAAACTTTAACACAATAACAAAGATTTATTCTAAAACAAATTACTAAAGTATTAAAGTACAGTTACACAAGGTCACAAAGAAAATGTTTTTTACAGTACCTTAATTGTGTGTAGTCCTAGAATACATTAATTATCCTGTCTGATCTTGGAAGTGTTAAATGTCTTAAACTCTTAATCACTGCTGAAGTATTTTTTACAAAAGTCCAAACTAACTTGTGGTAGTCTCAGTAATCCCACAAATTGTTGAAAACTCCTCACACAGTATAATTAAAAATATTTCCTAAATATAACTGTTACTGATGAAAATTTAATCCAATATTTTATGACCAAAGTTACCTAAAGACACTGCATCAAAATATCTCTGACTTTTAAATAGACAAAGAAAATACCAGAAGCAACATAATCTAGATTGTTCCTGAAAAACCAAAACAAACATCCAATTTTCTTAATATAGCCACAATAATATATTCATGGAAATTTCCAGTAGTATCTAACACTCAGGTAAATTTAGAGTTATTGATTAGTTCTAAAAGTAGGATTGCAAACACATTAATATATCACGTACACAAAACAGAGTGAAATTTCCTTTTTTTGTTTTCTAATTAACAGTTCAGAAAATAATACGTGACTTTGGGCAAGAAACGCCTTAATCTTGCACTCGAGATTTGAAAAAAAGCCGAGCGCGTCTACAACGAAAGGACCTTATTTCATCTTTTCTGATTAAGACGATCCGTTTTCATTATTTTCCGAACATTATTCGATGGGGCTTTGTTATCTTTTGAAAGTTATAAAATACGATTGATGTTCTTCTTTTTTATGTTTTTTTGTGTTTTCTTTCAGTCTTTTTTTGTTTCTTTGTTTGGCCGGCACGTTTAATTATCAAAGCGATTACAATAAGTATTGAAACATTCAGTTGTAGATGTGAACACATTAAAGTCATATGTTAACTTCTAGGGAAAAGATGCATTTTTAAATTACTCTGAAGAGCATTTTAAACATAATTTTATAAATTTCACGAGAAACACAAGTGCTTGATTTTAAGTAAAATGGATCATTAAAGCAGCTCTTGGTTCTCTTTTCGTCAATTGTTTGTGGTGCCTTTTTCAATTGATCTATACATATATTTATGCCATCTTTTCTTCTACTTTTTGACAGTGTAGGGAGACTGTGTTTATTGACTGTGTTTGTCTTGATATGCATTTCCACTATTTTTTTTTTTTACATTTTCTAATAAATGAAAAAGAACAAATTTGAAAATGATTGCCTCATTTCAAAGCCTTTAGTTTATACCAAATTTATTTTAGTTCGATTGTGTAGGAAGTTTTAGCTTATAGACAAACTCTCGAATCCGTTCCTGGAACTAACCAGTACTAAGCAACGAGTGTGAAGTTTCTTGCTCAAGGAAACAACGACTTGCCCCTGACTGGGTTTGAACCCGTGCGGCTATGAATTTCTTGTAGCATTAACTTTCCGTGAATCAAATGTACGGATTCAGTGATTTCTGGAAAGGAATGAGAAAAGCCATCATTACTTTATTTCAACCAGTTTGATACACTGGCTCGCCATTGTTTAAAGATGCTAGTTCAGTACCAGCGTTGACATACCCACTCACAGCAACACTTGGCGTGGCCGTATTACTTCTGCTGATTGGGTGTGTATTCGAAACAGACGGAAACGAGCCTACTGCTGTATCAAGCCCCGCCACTTCACAGGAATCCATAACAATTTACAACTACCCAGCTTTTCAAATTAAGACTATATAACATTTATGTATTCTACAGAGATTTCCGTTTGAACGGTGAGCGTTACGATACTTGGTAGCTTGAAGATTAGACGGCAACTTGAACCCCGGCGCAAACAAGCATGGAGATAGACGGCCGGAAACCAGGGCGGCTCAGAACTTTGCCGGGGTCAAAGGCAGCGACGGTCCGTCGCCTGTCAGAAATTCAGTGGTGATAGAAAGTCATTATGTTTTGGGATAGACATTGAATTACCCTGTTTTTGAGTACTGATAGAAAAATGGTAAACAAATGAAACGAAGTGGACCGTCAAGTTGTTTAAAGGGGTTCTGTCTGTTTCTGTGTACATAGGTTGTTCAAAAGTTTTCATCTTTAGAAGTGCTGTTCTTTTTGCTCTTGGTGTTGTTATTCTTGTTATATTTCCATACAAACAGTGTATTGCATGAAAAACATTCAGGATTTTGAAAAGCATCATTCCTGCCAAACAGCCCTTGCACGCTTAATATACAGTTGAATAAAAGACATAGACTGTGGCAAATTTGTTGGTACTGTGCTTCTAGATCTTTGAAAAACATCTGATTTGGTAGGTCAAAAGATATTATTACATAAACTTAAACTACATCATTTCTCAGATATCTTGGTTAAATTATTCAGATCATATTTATCAAACAGACACCTAAGTCGAAAAGGGTGGCAACAATACTTCTAAGATATACCTATATTCTCTGGAGTTCCTCAAGGCTCAGTATTACGTCCCTTACTTTTCTTTGATACTTAAATGACCTGCCATTAAATGTTAATGATAGCAATAACCTTGACTTATACGCAGATGACTCAACTCTCTGTAAGTCAGATTATGACTTAGTTGTTATAAATGAAAATCTCCAAAAAGGACTCAACAGTATTTTGAAATGGTGCCATTTAAATAATATGTCTCTTCGCCATAGTTAAACAAAATGCATGTTATAAGGGAGCAAGCACCGACTAAAATAGTTCTGAACTACACCATAATCTAACTGATATACAGATTGAAAATGTTTCTGACCACAAACTGTTAGGTCTTTACATTGATCATTGAACATTAAATTGGAAAACGCAAGTAAACAAAGTCTGCGAACAATTAAACCGCAAACTGTATCTTTTAAAGAAAATCATATATTATGTATCACTTAAAATGAAAAAAAAGTTTTACAATGCTTTTATTATGTCAACGTACTTCCCACAAGTTTTCATTTCACTGTCCCATCCCCATAGTCTGCTTCCATTGGCGGGCTTGACATCCTGCCAATGGGCATTTTAGTAAGCTCACCTGGCACAAAGTGCAAATCATCTGGCACAAAGTGCCTAGTAAGTGAGCTGTTGTGATCTCATTGGTCCCGCGAGCCGGATACCAGATAGGAATTAAACCAAGGCATAAATAAGTTTTGTGAACGGGAAATTCAGTGTTGTAATATTGGAATAGTTATTCCATATTAGAATTTTAGTGTTTTTTTTAAAAGGAGACACTATTTCATCATGAGCAGTGTGCCTCACTTGAAAGGTGTACGGACGAGATATAGAAATATACTCGAAAGGAGATTAGAAGAGGGTAAGGTGATGCTTCTTAGTGATGTGGAGACTGACACGGTAGACAGTGCAATAATAACTGCAGGTACATGCTATGATTCATTTAAACTGTATAGTGAGAAATTAGAAAACCAAAGTGAGAAAGTGGCTACAGCAATAGGAGATAGTGATTGCGAATTTGTAGAAGAAATGACTGAAGCTAACAGTGCCTCATGTGAAAAGGCTGTCCAGTGTTTTATGAAGTTGAAACATCATAGACAAATGCTACTTGGTTTAAAGGAAAAACATAAAGATACTGCCCTTACTGGAGATCATCAAATGATGATGTTGCATCAAAATATGCATAAGATCACGGAGCTTCAGATACAACATCAGGAAAAAATACTCGAGGGTCAATTTCATTTGGTGGAGATAAGACAAAATGGATAGAATTCTGGGATTCATTAAAGTGTTCTGTTCACGACAACAAGAATCTTTCTGATAGTGAAAAGTTCAATTATTTGAAAAGTAAAGTGTATGGTGAAGCCAAAAGAGCAATTTCAGGCCTAGTGCTTTCGGATGGAAATACCACTAAGCTATTGATATACTAAAGGAAAGATTTAGTGATGTACAAGAAGTTGTTCATCACCAAGCAATGTAGCCAAGATACTAATGTATGACCCGTGATATCAAGTCTTTCTTCAAAGCTACACTGGAATTGTAATTTTTCGTTAATAGAACACATTGGCACTTTTTTACATTTTAATCCCACAAATCATTCTTATTCTTATAACATTTTTTTTATTCCACACTGATTCTTATGAAACTATCCATTTATTATCCATCCGAAACTTAATTCTCACTACACTAAAAACTCTCACCATTGATACAAAGACATCTTGGTTAGTGTCTTGTCCAAGAACCTCTAGACTACGTAAGATCGAGTAATGATCTCAACTGACTTGTTTCATTTTTGGCTGGTTGTAAATTGATAAGTTAGTTATAGTGAACGTCTACAACTTCTTGTAGTCAACAATGTAGACAAGATCCTCATGTATGACCCGTGATATCAAGTCTTTCTTCAAAGCTACACTTGTTAATAGAACATATTGGCACTTTTTTACATTTTAATCCCACAAATCATTCTTATTTTTATACCATTTTATTTATTCCACACTTATTCTTATGAAACTATCCATTTATTATCCATCCGAAACTTAATTCTCACTACACTAAAAACTCTAAACCAAAGCATCAGAAAAAATATCATTATGCGTTTCATTAGCATCATCACTCCCAATAGTTTCTGCATTAACCTCATTACAGACAATCACTTCATTACAGATCTCGTTGTTTTCAGATGTATCTACGCAACTATCAGCAATATCGTCACATAAAACATTCACATCAGTTTTACTTTTGACGTCATCACATTCTACTGCGTCACCGTTGACGATAAAATAATCACCTTTGGCTTCATCGAACTGTATCTCTATAGCCATCAGCAACGTCATCACATTCGACTCTATCTATTTCATCACATTGTACATCGACAACATTCTCACCAAAAAGATTAATGTCAAAATCGCTTATTTTTTTCATTGAAGACCTCGTCATTATTAGGTTGACCATATTGTAGCAAATCTAATATAGTGTCATCATCACTAACCTCTTCGTATTCCTGATTAATCAAGTGCGCAACATCACCCGCTTTAGCTTTTACTGCTAACTCTTTCGCTTCCACTGCACTTTTGTCATGAACAATTCTAAGGTGAGTGAACATATAACTCCGTCTTATACATTTCGAATCACAACCGTCAACAGGGCAATGTCAGTGTTCGTAATTTTTGTGTACTTCCTTTACGTGCCTGACTAAAATTCCTTTTTACTTATAGTCTGTGTTACACGTATCACATAAAAACATCTTTGTAACTTTGTTGAATTTATCACTATAACGTCTGCACAGTACTACGGTTAGCTTCACAAATTGACAATGACACATTTAAAATATAGTATAGTACATTTAAGGTGCATAGCACAAAATCCTCGTGCATCACATTGTATCATTTTCCAAAACCGGTTTTTATGTACATATAACTCCACTGGAGCAAAATTAAAATTCACTGTGTGTAAACGTATCAAGAAAGTAAGAAAAAATAAATCACAGTGGTCAACTGAACACGTCACTTCCGCTGAAATGAATATTATATCATGTGAAATATTTTACTGCTTTCTTACTGTGTTAACTGAAACTTAATTGCTTCTCTGGCATTCACGGCAGCTAATCGTTCTTGTCGCTTAGGTAACTGGCTTGTAGCATTCACATTGCAATCTTTTGTGTGATCTTCATCGTCACTTTTGTTGAAAGTTTCTATTGGAAACAGTAAATTCAGGGGGCGATTGAGAACAGTACCCGATGGAAGCTCAATATTGCAAGAACGGATATTACCATCGTTAATAGTGGTTATCTTTTTAATTTTTGCTAACTTCCAGTCAGTGTCCGCGTGAAACATCTTCTTTGATGAGTACTACATCACCAATCTTTGGCGTACTGTGAGATTGAATTCTGTGTGTTTTATGTCGCGATTGCGTTCTTTCGCGAAGGCTTAATAAATAATCTTCTTTCCAAAATTGCCAAAATTTATTTAGAAGTTTTTGACCTTTCTTCCACATGTTCAATAGCCTATCCACAGAACTTTCATATGGTGAATAATCAGAATCACTTTCTTCTGAACATTCTGGAATTCCTGTGTCGGGATTCAAAGTTAAGAAATGACTAGATGTTAGCGTAATTGTTGAGTGTAGGTCGTCGCCAACATACACAAGTGGTCTAGAGTTAATAACAGCTTCAGTTCCCTTAAGAAAAGTTTGTAACTGAATAAATGTCAACAGGTTTCTCCCAATCGTCTTTCTCAATGACCGTTTCACTAAACCAACAAGTCTTTCGTAGAATCCTCCCATCCAGGGAGCGAGTTCAACGATAAAGCTCCACTTTATTCCAGCGTTTGACAGGTAACTTTGAACTTCGTTACTATGTAGTACTCTAAGCCAGACTCGATCTATAACTGAGCTGGTGGCTTTAAACTGCTTCGCATTGTCGCAGATTATTTCCACTGCCGTACCTCTCTGAGCAACAAATCTCCTGAAGCAAAGCAAAAATTGCTCTGCAGACATATCGGATACGACTTCAAGATGAATGGCATGAGTTACCAAAAATTTAAACAAACATATCCAAGTTTTGGTATTATCGTCTTTTGTTTTACTGTAAATTGGACCTAGATAATCTAAACCTGTTCTAGAAAAGGGTTTAGATTCTACTACACGCGATTTTGGCAAAGGAGAAAAAGGAGGCATCTTGTATGCTCCAAATTCGTGTCGACGACAGACACTACATTTGTTAAGCACATATTTCACTTTTGCACGTCCACATGGAATCCAGAACTTGAATCTTGTTTTCGCCAACGTTTGAGATACATCGCTTTGTAATTTTTCCTTGTGTGTTTTCATAATCACCAGCTCTGTCCTTGACTGTCTACAAATAGACCCAATTGTTGCTGTAAGTTCGTGACTTTTCCTTTTTTAATAGAACGAATTTCACTGTCGAAGTGTTTCTCTTCAATATGTCTCAACCATAATTCCTTGATTCTTGTAATTCAAGATAAGTTAGCGGTCCTGAGTTATATTTACTCCTTCTCAATTTTCGAATAAACCAAAGTACTAGAGCTGTTACACACAGTAATCTGGTCACCGAAGAATATCGATGCCAAAAGGACACTTTTCACTAGTAATAATCTTTCTTACTTTCTCGCCATTTTCACATAATGTCGTTTCAACACATATCTTTGCTTCTTTTACTTCATCCTTGCATTTTTTCAGAATTCTCGTCTAATATAAAGCTGAACGTTGGCCACTCGTTGTTTGGTTGACATAACCACTCCGGTCCATGCCAGCA
Source organism: Cyclina sinensis (assembly GCA_012932295.1). Classification (NCBI taxonomy): domain Eukaryota; kingdom Metazoa; phylum Mollusca; class Bivalvia; order Venerida; family Veneridae; genus Cyclina; species Cyclina sinensis. The sequence goes on from JAAONU010000011.1 coordinate 4,731,225, forward strand.
AAACTTGTTTTCACTGAGTTTATTTAAAGTTGTTCCCCTTGAAGCTACGTCAGCTACATTCATTTTGGTAGGTATGTATCCATACTTGATTTCTGAGTTCTCTTTAATTTCAGATATCCTGTTTTTCACAAACATGGACAACTGTTTGTTTGAATTGATCCAGCTCAAGACACATTAGGAATCTGACCACAAATACGTATCCGCTACAAGTACTCTTAGTTGATTTTTCACAAATTCAATACACTTGATGCCTATAACTACAGCTAATAGCTCCAATCGTGGAACTGACATTTTCTTTACTGGAGCGAGGCTTGTCTTCGTAAATGCTAAATTGACTGTTGTCACTTCATCATGGTTTGCATATTGCGTATGTATATTACTGCGGAATATGCCAATGCCGACGCATCACAGAAACAACATAATGTATACGTAGATGACACTGCCTTTGAAGTTGGTACGAAGAGGTATCTTGATATTGCAACTGTACTGATGTTATTGAAGTCAGATACCATGCTTGGCCACTTCTTTATATCTTCACTTTCTAGTTGGTCGTCCCAGTCAAGTCGTTTCAACCACAACGACTGAAGAAGCACTTTGCCCCGAAGAAGCACTGGTGATAGCAAACCAAGCGGATCGAAAACAGAAGCTATTGTTTTCAACACATCACGTTTTGTCATATCTGGTTTATCAAGAATAGTCTTTGGTGCTTTAAGCTTTATAGTGTCTTCATTAACATCCCAATTATGACCAAGAACCTTACAGCTTCACCATCAGCTCAGTCGTCGGAGGGAATAAATTCATTGATTGCTTTGTCATATGTAACCCATTCCCGAAGATTCATCGAGGCTTCTTGAAACACTGATTTCGATTTTGTGTATAGTACTATGGCTTCTGCGATATTTGAAACACCTATTATCAGGTTATCTACGTAGATGTTCTTTCTAGTCTTGTTTGCAACATCACTGTTGTATGCACTCAAATGATGGTCAATTGTTGCACCTAGAAGGAACGGGCTTGATATAACCCCAATTGGCACACGGCAAAAGTGAAATTCTTCCAAATTATCCTTGTCGACGGAAGGATTCATACAGTCTTTCAACCACATGAATCGAGTCACGTCACGTTGATCAGGTTGAAGGCCGATCTGTAGAAATGCTTTCTCTATATCAGCTACGATTGTTATAGGACTCATTCTGAATCTTAGCAACTTGTAGCATGACAGGTCCTCTGTATAGACACTCGTGTAAACTTTTGTTTTCTTTCCTTGTCTTTGCAGACGCATCGTAAAGAACGCGTAACTTAGTTGTTGTCTTCTGTGGCGTTACAACGGCATGATGGGGTGCACTAATCCATCTGTTTTTGATCTTTCTGTCTTTTCAATTATGCCTTTACTTAGCTGCTCCTTTATTACTGAATCATATTGTTCCATAAGATTTGGTTTTTTTTAAATTTGTATATACAACTTTTCAAACGCCCTAGCGCTAACTGTCTGTTTTCAGGTAAATCAGGTAATTCATCGATCCATGGCAAAGTTACCTGATACTGACCATTTTCGAATTTAACAGTCTCCCGAAATTTGGACATTGCGATATCATCCCCAATATTACTAAGTTTGTCCACAATTCCAATTGACTCAACTTGCCAGAAGTCTTCTAAATTCGGTTGACACAACACTATCAATACTTGAAATCACTGATGTGTTCATTACTTCACTTCCTTGTGTGAAAATCAACATACATGGCTCATCGTGTGATTCACATTCACTTGTACGACCTGAAAGAATCCAACCAAAGTTCGAGCCAAGCAAGAATAATCCTGGCTGTATCTCTAAATTCTGGCAGAGAATAAATTCCAGGTAATAATCATTACCTATTAGCATTTCGATTGATGATGATTCTCTGTCTATTGGTAAGGTATCCGCTAAATCGACACTCTCTAGAATGTCTTTCACTTGTTCCTTTTGCAATGCTTTCACTGGGCGTCGATGGATTGCGCCACTAATTGTTGAAACAATATTGACAGTAATTGTTGTGACCTGTCCGTTCTTCAACATCACGGCAAGCTTTGTATACTTTGTTTTTATTGTCTGTGAACTATTACTTCCAGAAGTAACTAGTTTTATTTCTTGATCACCAATTGCTGTCAGCTCAAGTTTCTTTGCCAGCTTTTCAGTTACAAAGGTTCGGTATGAACCGGAATCCAATAGAATTCTAACTTGTTTTTTGTTCTTCTTATCGGGATTTTTTTATTTCAGTTCATACACTTTGCATTAAAACCGTTTCATTCGAAGACATAAACACATTTTCTTCTGGAGTTTCAGGTTTAATTTCTATTTCATTGATTAAGTGTGCGATAGATCCTTTCAGCTGAAATTTCTGAGGACATAGGCTGCGATGATGCTTGATTACTTCCCCACAATACACACATGATTTGGTTCTTTTGCAGTTACTAGATCGATGGCCTACATTCAAGCACCTAAAACAACTATCCTTAAGTTGTTCTTTCCGTTCACTTATGGATTTGTACTTGCTACACTCATCACTCCAGTGTTTCTTATACAATAACGGCATTTATTTGAATAATCCTCAGACCAAGTCTGTGATAATGTTTTCTGCTTGGTTAGGGTCGATAGTGCGTGCGTAGAACTTGCAAGTACTTTGGGTACTTCTCGTTTATACGTAGAATCTTTTCTTCCAAATGGTGCTTTTGTAGAACTAGGTATATGTCTTTTATCAATAGCATTGATCTGTTTTTCAGCTCTTTCTCTTGCCATAACATACTTTTTCAAGCTATCACGTAGACTGGCTATACTCCACATTTTGTCAGCACCCTTTTTCATCTCTAATTGTATCAGTACATCTTCAGACAATTTGGCTCTCACCATTGATACAAACACATCTTGGTTAGTATCTTGTCTAAGAACCTCTAGACACACACTACCTCTATTAAGTGTGTTTCCAAATTATCGAGTAATGATCTCAACTGACTTGTTTCATTTTTGGCTGGTTGTAAATTGATAAGTTGGTTATAGTGAACGTCTACAAGTTCTTGTACATCCGCCAAATCTTTCCTTTAGTTTATCAATAGCTAAGTGGTAATTCCCATCCGAAAGCACTAGGCCTGAAATTGCTCTTTTGGCTTCACCATACACTACTTTTTAAATAATTGAACTTTTCACTGTCAGAAAGATTTTTGTTGTCGTGAACAGAACACTTGAATGAATCCCAGAATTGTATCCATTTTGTCTTATCTCCACCAAAAGAAATCATACCCAGCTTTGGAAGTTTTACAGAAGACACTTTCACACTTTTAATTTGACCCTCGAGTATATTTTCCTGATGTTGTATCTGGAGCTCCATGAGCTTATTCATGTCTTATTGCAACATCATCATTGGATGATCTCCAGTAAGGGCAGTATCCTTATGTTTTTCCTTGAAGCAAAGTAGCATTTCTCTATGATGTTTCAACCTCATAAAACACTGGACAGCCTCTTCACATACGGCACTGTCAGCTTCAGTCATTTCTTCTACAAATTCGCAATCACTATCTCCTATTGCTGTAGCCAATTTCCCACTTTAGGTTTTCTAATTTCTCACTATACAGTTTTAATGAATCATAGCACGTACCTGTAGTTATATTGCACTGTCTACCGTGTCAATCTCCACATCACTAAGAAGCATCGCCTTGCCCTTTTCTAATCTCCTTTCGAGCATATTTCTATTTCTCGTCCGTACACCTTTAAAGTGAGGCACACTGCTCATGATGAAATGTGTCTCCTTATGAAAAACACTGAAATTCTAATATGGAATTATTATTCCAATATTACAACACTGAATTTTCCGTTCACACAACTTATGTATGCCTTGGTTTAATTCCTATCTCGGATCCGGCTCGCGGGACCAAACAATGTAGCCAAGATCTCCTTATGTATGACCCGTGATATCAAGTCTTTCTTTAAAGCTACACTGGTATTGTATTTTTTGTTAATAGAACACAGTGGCACTTTTTTACATTTTAATCCCACAAATCATTCTTATTTTTATAACATTTTATTTATTCCACACTTATTCTTATGAAACTATCCTTTAATTATCCATCCGAAACTTAATTCTCACTACACTAAAAACTCTAAACCCTCAATACATCAAAACTACATATATATATATTAGGACAATTCCCGCCAAAATACAATAAATTATATGAAAGTCATGCAAAAAGAAAAGATCCAAAGGAGCAAGATTTTTTGTAACATCGAACTCCACTGCAGCTTACGCTGCATATCAGTATATAAAATAACTACATTCGAACCTATCTTTATATAAACAAATACATTTAAAACATCATGATAAAGTATCAGGTACATTATTTAATCAGAAATATCGCAAACTTGGCGACAACATTTGACGCATTTTGGGAGAAAAGAACTCAGATTACAATAAGTAAGATAACGAAGTTTCAAAACGAGCTGCATCAATTATACTGATGAAAACAATAAAGACCCATCCAAAGATCTGTATAGTGAGTTAAAATGGATGCTTTTCATATTAAGATGTAAATATCACACAGCAGTATAAGTTTTTATTAAAAACTTTTTAAATATTTGAATGAGCTAGCCCCATGTTACCTGCCAGAATGTTTAACATTCTCATAGAACCTGATGGACTGAGGTCGTCATTCACGAAATGATCTTGTAATATCAAAATTCAAGACGAGCTATTACAAAGACTCGTTTACGTACAATAGTGTTCAAATTTGGAATAATATTCATACCTCTATGCGTTTGGCAACAAGTCTTAGCTCATTTAAATACAGATACAAGCATTCATTTACTGCAATCACCAATATTAGATGACAAATAAGATGTTTGATACCATGTTCATGTATATTTGCTTGAATGATATGTTTAACTGGTATATTATGTTTGTGCAACACTAAATTATTACATATTGCTGATAGCGAATCCAGCACTTACAATAAGTATTCATCACCCATTGTGCATCTAAATATCAAAACTTTTGTTGTCCTTTCTGAAGGCTTAGTATACCTAACCCAGCGTAATAACAATGCGTTCTCAGAATCTGTACATTGCCTTACAGTGGATCCTTATGACTTAGAGGATGATCAATTTCTAGCTGATAAACTTTCACTTAGTTTCTTTCCACTTTGCCGTAAATATTGGTTTAGGTTTAAGCGAAAAAGGTCTATTGTAAATTGATATTACATAATGAGTATAATTTTGAGTGCCTATTGGTGTGTATGGTGTATGTGCGAAGCTTAAATGCTTAACTGACATGTATTATATTCTGTGTTTAATCTAATGTTTTAGAAGACCTTATTGTAATAAGATCTATACATGTTTCATGTAGAACCTAAATATATCACCTTCTTTAAATAAAGATGCTATTAATATTATTATCATTAAATGGTACATGGTAGTGAGAGTACGCATAGTGAGGTTTTATCAGGTACGGCAACTGTTTCTTTATTCATAACTGAAAAGATACATATTGAACAAGTACCAAGTGTAGCCTCTTCTTTATGTATACCTAAGTAACTCTTTTCAAAGTGTTTCAATACGTTTCTTTTTCTCAGTGCTCATGGGCAATATCGTTTGCTAGTGTATTAATGTAGCAGTACCACGTGACCGTGACGTCACTGACAAAATTGGCTCCGCTTGAAAACCGAAAATTACCCGTAAGTATTTAATTTCTACATCGGTTTGTACAGGACCTGTATCAGTCTAAGGACGAAAATATAACCTTTCCATGTAATATAGATCTCCATTCAAAGCTGAGCCGTTTTTTTTCAAGCATTACGTAACCTTGCATACAAACTAATTCTAAGGTTTCACGTAGTGCTCAAAAAACGGCTCAGCTGCTGACAGAGATCCTATGTTCCGTGGAAAGCTAATATTTTTCTCCTTAGACTGACGCATGTTTCATAGAAATCTACAACAAAAAAAGAACTTCCAAGCAATTATTCAATTTTCAATTCTATTTTCAAGCGGAGCCAATGTTGACAGTTTTGTCTTGGTTTTGATGTCTTTAGTGACGTCATGGTCACGTGGTATTGCAACATCGGTATTGGTATGTGAAAGTGTGCCCGTCATGCATATAATTTGAAGTACAAATAAACGCAGTCTCCATATCCGGCAAATGCGAAAGGGTCGTATTGGTCTGTTGAAATAACATCGTCGTAATCTCTAAAAATGTTCTATACTACACAGTCTTGTGTTTGCTGAAAATTTATGTGTATTTTATGTGTATGCTCTGCTAGCCGTTGACACAATCGAGCTTCTGATCAATCAGATCTTTTTCAAAGCAAAGTCGTCGCTGGAGACGTTCTGTTCATCGGCAAGTGGATGGATGCTGGACGAAATTTTGTTCATTGAATACTATGTATTCAGATACGTGCCGTTTGGTTGTAACTGTGGGGATTTTAACCTTTCACTGCACCTGTCCAACAGCTGAGCTTTGATATCCGTGACAGGGAGACCAGCAGAGAGCACAGACTGTTTTATCTGGGCAATCACTGCAGCCCTACACCATGACCCAGAAGAGCACAATGGGTCAGTTCATTAGCCTATTTCAGTGAACAACGAAATAATGCAGAATGCTCAAAAGCATTAAGACAGATCAGACAGTGACAGTTGTAAAAAATACCAGAGTTTGAAAAGCTCAACAAGGTCTCGGTCATTGTTTTCGCTGACAACAAAGGACATCTTTACGTTATTCATCTCTTCGTTCTAGGGCACCAACCCCGACTCGGAATGCAGTTATCTGAAGCACTACTGTGTTATAGCGGACTTTGGGCGGCTTGGGAACTGACAGCAGTACACGTTCCCAAGAAGTACGTTACCCCATGATGCCTGATTACAAAGTATTCAGAGAACGACTTAAAATATCTCCTCAAACTATGATCTTTGCTGGATCTACTACACGTGAAAATGCCGTAATCAGGTTCGTGATGTACAGGAATTAATCAAACACCTTGATATGGCATTCGTGATAATATCCTGGTTCAAGTGTTATCGACGCACAATACTAGACAGCCTTGAGCCAACTGAAGGTATCTCGATAAGGGAGAGAGCGCACAAGCGATGAGAGTTCTCTTACTACAGGTTGAGCTTTAACGACAGCCAAATTTCATATTTCGAAACCGATACCCAGGTGTTAGTCAAAAACACAACTGCAGTTTAAAATCAAGCTATTTCTCAACCAGTTTTTTATGGAGATTTGATTTATTAACAGAATAAAAAGCAATATTGATTTCTCCACATCATTTGATAAAACCATCAGTAAATTCAATATAAGCGATCAGTGATCATATTTGTCGCCTGAGGATCACAAAAATCATTAACGGATCAAAACGTCTTTTTTATTCAAGGGCTAAAACTCAGCCAAAAATCTTTTAACCAAATAAACACGTTACATATGCGCAAGTACTTTAGGTACCGATCAATCCTGTAACATTTCATCCAAATTGCGTTAGTAGTGTAAGAGATGTAGTCCAGAAAATCTTTAAAAATAAAAATCATTAAAGGACCATAACTCTGACAAAAATCATTGAACTGTAAAATGCCGACGATATGCACAACTACACTTGGTACTGATCATTCCTGTAAAATTTGGATGAAATTGCACAAGTAGTTTTTGATGAGTCCGGACAAGTTTTGTGAAATATGAAATTTGAAAATATCTCGTGTACATGATCTGCTGACCCGGTACACAAACACCTGTTTGATATATCAAACTTCCCGGAAGACATCCTCTATGGGACCATACAAACATAATGGTTCCAGGGAAAATGAAGTTTGAAAGACCTGGCGAAGTCGGAATGTAATTCGTTGCCCTTTCGCCCAAGTGTTATTCACTCTAAACAGACAAGGGGTTTAAGCAGGCAAAAAAGAGCTGTTCCAAGGAGTTGTGACATGATCTCTACAAATAGTGCCTGCTGATCAACAAATATTAAACAGAAAACGTGACCGAAATTAGAAACCATGACTTGCGGCTTTACCAGGTGTCTGTCAGCAAACGTGTTTTGTCTAACCTTGACTTGAAAGGACACAATTTTGCATTTACAATTTACTTTTTATAAAAATATGATGAACTTACTGTCTTTAACATGTGTGCTAGTTTGCATTCAAACGCAAAGACATTTTACTTCGTTAATTTTTAGATTCCGAAACTAATGCAGAACTTCGTTTCTTAACAGTTTTCAACAAGTGAGAGGCACATTAATGTGGTCCATTGCTAGTTTGAAATAATTGAAATTCTTCGTTTAGTACTTTGCTCATCAACTTTGACAAAGAGCAGAATATGAAGTCAACAATAACCGATTCCATTTTCCTGTAGTGAATACGTAAAGTGCTGGACATATCCACTCGAACTACACCTTTTCCAAACTTAAAGATATATGTTAATAACGAAATAGCCTTTTCCTTGTATGACTTTGGAAAGATCTGTCTTATAATTCCTGTAAAATGACTACTCACTGACTTCCGAATATTCGACGGCGCTTTCAGAATCTCTGTCAAAGTGTTTAAGGCATGTACGCACTACAGTGTTTATTCAGTAGCGTCCTTATACATAAGCTCTCTTTTGTGTGTTTATCGACAGACTTTACTGCTCCGACTTCACTGCTCCTTTTCTGAAAGTGTTCTTGTGTTTGTTAAGAGCAAGCAAGTCCTGGTCTGTAAATTCTGTTTCTTTGCAGCAAATTTAGACAATTTTCAAACAACACATGTATCTACTCCCTCGAAAGACAGCTGAAAGGAGCTTTTTTCGTGAAAGTTGGTGCGGATACAACTAAGCGACGTAGAAAGGCAAAAGAGTGATTTTAACCATCGTGTACATGCTTTGTAACCACTGAATCCTTGTTTAAACACACCTACTCCAGTTCGCATATCACAGATAAATGTCCAGATAACACGTTTGACTTAAATTTATAATCCGAATGCATTGTCCGCGGACTGAAATCAATTACCAAAGGCCTGTACTGATCCGTTGCCATGACATCGTCGTAAACTGCAAGAAAATGTTTTGACTTCTTGTTGTGAACGGAAAGCTATGTACCGAGATTGGACAGGCGATTTTGCAGTCTAAACAGCAGAATGTAATACAAATTTGTAGTCATATTTTAAGCGTACTTTGAACTCATGAAAATATTGTGGCAGCTTATAATGTCCGTTACGGTTAGGTGATGACAAAGTTAAATGACCAAATCCAGTATATCCCGCGATTTGATTAACAGGTGATAGAGATCATCAACTTTAAGCACAAGATGGCGTTCTTTCTCTTCCCACTGTTCTATGTCCGACTTTGTCGGAAGACCGTGGTCAAAGTGAACAATTGGCACAGAACTGGCTACCTGACTGTACATATCCTTGTACATGTTGTACAACATCTTATCGCCCATTCAAGTAATTTCCGCATACACGAGGTCTTTCCTGAGTTGAAAAGTACAGATAATGCCGGAATAAATAAATAAATAAATAAATAAATAATAAATAGTAACAAGAGGGCCATGATGGCCCTCGATCGCTCACCTGATTACTTTGGCTGTAGGTTTGCTGTTAAGCAGTATTTCATTTTTTAATTGAAAATATGTAAGTGCCTACAAACCAAATATGTAAAATATCAGTCAATAAATAAAAGCTCTGTGACAGAAAGTAGAAATATCTATTATAAGCTATGGTGACCTTGACCCAGTGACCTCAAACCCTTCCCATGGGTAGAATTCCATGCAAGGAACCTATATATTGAAGATCAAAGATATTAGTCTATAAATGAAGGCTGTATGAGGTACAGTATATAAATCTATTTTTAGCCTCCTATGACCTTTACCCAAATCTAATAATTTGAAAAAGCTTGATAAAGCTTGCTTCAATGCCAAATTTTAAAATTCTAATCCTTGTGGTTTCAGACAAGAAGATTTTTAAAGATTTCCTTTTTTACATATTAAGGGCCCCCGGGTCGGGGCAAATTTTGACCCTAGGGGCAACATTTAAACAATATTGGTAAAGGTTCATTACACAATACTCAACACCAAATATCTAAGGTCTAGACCTATTTGTTTTGGAGAAAAAATATTTTTCATGTTTTTCCTATATAAATCTTGTAAACCAAGAGAACCCTGGGGCGTGGACAATTTTGACCCTGGGAACATAATTTGGACAAACTTGGTAGACATCTACTAGTCAATGCTACATACCAAATATCTAAACTGTAGGCATTGAGGTTTCCAGTAAGAATATTTTTAAACATTGCCTTTTTTTACATATTAAGGGCCCCGGGGCGGGGCCTATTTTGACCCCGGGTATAAACAATACTGGTAAAGGTTCTCTACACAATACTCCACACCAAATATCTAAGGTCTAGGCCTATTAGTTTCGGAGAAAAATGATTTTTCATGTTTTTCCTATATAACTACATGTAAACCAAGAGAACCCTGGGGCGTGGCCAATTTTGACCCAGGGGACATATTTTGAACACAATTGGTAGACATCAACTAGACAATGCTACATATCAAATATCTAAGCTGTAGGCATTTTGGTTTCTGAGAAGAAGATTTTTAAAGATTTCCTATATAAGTCTATGTTAAATGAAGTGACCCCTGGGGTGGGGCGAATTTTGACCCCAGGGAAATAATTTGGACAATTTTTGTAGAGTTTTATTAGAGGGTGCTAAATGCCAAATATCTAAGCTCTAGGCCTTGTGGTTTTAGACGAGAAGATTTTTGAAGTTTTTCCTTTAGGTTGGTATGGCAACCAGAGTTCTGCATGGAATTGATTTCTTTAAACAACTTTGGAAGAGCTTCATGCAAGGAACATCCGTGGCAAGTTTCATCAACTTTGGCCTTGTGGTTTCAGAGGAGATGTCGTTTGAATGAAAAGTTTACGGACGGACGCCAGGACGGATTAGCGATCACAAAAGCTCACCTTGTCACTCTGTGACAGGTGAGCTAACAAACAGGATGAGCAATGTATTAAGTTCTTACGCTTTTACATTGTGCTTTTGACTAAAACTAATTTCTAACAAACTCTGATTACTTGAATATGAAGTAGGCTATCAGTGATTTACATGAACCCACAAGCATATCTTAATCTTTGCTCGAATCTAAGGAAATGAAACGACCCGGACAGAGCCACACTTACCTTGGCCTTTGTTGCGCACGCCCAGTACCAATCAACAACTTACCAGCATAATCCAGCATTGTCTGGGCAATGTTTGAGACGCCTTTCTGCCAGCTGTTGTTTTACATGGCCATACACATGTAATATCTGCTTCTCATTTTGTCATAAATAAATCCAGGACAGCGCGTTCGAACCCTGTGCATGTCTGTGAATTATACCAGCTTTCGATTACAGACTCCTCGTCCAGCATTTCCAGTACGTCCGAGAAGTGGTGATCGAGCTTGCTCTCCCCATTCGTTATTATGCATGGATGATCGTGCTGCCACAAGTTATTGTACTTTCAGCCAGCGAAAAGCAAGTGCGCAGCATTCTTCGACTTGCTTATAACCGTTTTTGCATGATGTGTCTGCAGCGAAAACTCCGTATGCATACGGCTCTGCGCTGTGCTATATCTATGTATTTCATTTCAGGCGTCTTCTTTGACTCCATGTTTCTGGTAGCTTTGCATTCAGCCACTGCGAAAGAAAGATGCAAGGCGTGCTCCTAAGTGGATGTAGAAGCTTTAAATTGATAGATTGTTTGATAAGAAATCACTCCACCATCTTAGATTGCACTTAAGACCTACTCCAGATCTACTTAAGGGGTTATCAGCGTCTCAATTTGAATTAAGACAGATAATTCTCTGGCCACGAAGATTAAGTTGCATAAAATTGATGACGTCATAATCCCTGATCCTGCTCCTGCTCATGTTCAAAATCAACTTCAACAACATGTACCTACTACTGATAGTAAACATTTCTTTCCGTGAATATATCGGTTGTCTTGAATTTGAAAAAAAATACAAGCAAAACCCATTATCTTTGTGTTCTATTGTTCTAAATGAGTTCAGAAGTAATAATTTTAATGTAATACACATTGAATATCTTAGGCTGCAGGGCTGCTTGCAGCATAGAGATAGCAAATACTTATTTTCCTTTAAAATCTTGTCATTTCTTTTTCAAATTTGGAAAAGAAGATCCTTAACTTCTTTTGTTAATCTTGTTTGTCGGTTTCAGAAATATAAGTTTCACTGAGATAGACAATGTTTATCTTAGGCTGCTGGGCCGCTGGCGGCTTACAAGGTGGCAAATACATATTTTTCTTAAAAATCCTCTTTTTTATAATTTGGAAACGTAACTACTTAATCCTCTTTTTTATGTTGTTTGCTGGAACTGGTTTCAGAAATATTAATTTAATTGAGATTAGCAATGTACGAATATTAGGCCGCTGGAAAGTTCGCGGTCTACAGACAGCAAATACACAATCATTGACAAATCTGAACACGGTGAGATATGTGCAGCTTCAGTTGCACAGAGGCCGATTGATAAAGCAAACAACAAGCAAAAAGGCAAAGACATGTCATCGAAATTTTCCGTGGTGCATATCGTTTTTTATCAACTTACTTGTCTGAAAGTTAGCGATCCTGATGCTGGAATTCTGTACACTTCAGCCACGTTTACTGGAAAGGGTCGGTCCCAACACAGACAGGATGCCGTTACAAGGTGTAACGCAGGGTGTGGGCCGATATGCATATACCGTCCCTTAGCTGCGAATCAATGTTTAAAATATTCTTGTGCTGAAATTGGATTACTTTTGTAATTAAATGTAAAACCAAATATTTAACCCTTATCAAGTTGCTTATTTCAATTTTCATCCAACACAAGTATTTTATAATATGACTGTATGTTTCTTTATTCCTATAAGAATACTTGTAGATAAGACAAAAACAAAACATGTTTTTTGTCTACAATCTTCTCTATATAATTTGTAACTGTATCTGATAAATTTTCTGGTGAAAGTATAATCAAATACTTGACTAGTGATGACAGATCCGCTTGTCTGCACGTTGTCAATCAATGTAGTGCCTTGGAAATGGTTATGGTTGAATGTACAAGTTATATGTCAAGAACAACACAAAAACTAAACGATTTTTAACACGCGAATCAAGAAAAAATAGCAATATACGACTACATTTCGAAGTATCCTAGATTGCATGAGATATTTTACAAGAGATTAAGAAAATATTTTCTGAACACGCGAAAACATTAAAAAAAAGCCTTTTCTATTTATAGTTTATATACTTGCGAGGTGTTAGTAATTAGAAGGCATAGGCAAATATCTATTCAAATAACAACAAAAGAGGGAAATGTGGGCAGAAAACGTAAAATGACTATAATAATAATAATAATAAATAACGTGACTTTACGTGTTTTTCTTAAGTTAGTTCTTGTATATAGTTTGCAAATTATAGAAACATATAAACTAATATCATCTCCTTCTAATAAGAAAGTGCATGACACTTTTTTAACATATAAATTCTTGCTTGCTCAAACTGCGTCCGCAGCATAGTTTGAAACTCTAATTGTTAACGAAACAGTTAAAAGCATTTTCTGTATTTATGGTATTATTGATTAATGATTAACCATTTTGAGAATACCATAGTGATAATTGAATTGGGACGATCTTTTGTTTGTTTGTTGTGGAATACAATCAATGCAGTGGAAATAAAATACAGTAATGCAAGATTAAGCACTCAACCAAATTATAGTTTTCCATACTATTTCTGCATTTCACCTTGTATGGTAGCGTATACAAAGACTTCTGTTTTTCACCAAAATAAGGAATGTAAAGCGGATATTGAGAACTATATTTGATCTTGACTTCTTACTCAGACATTATAGGAATCTCAAAAGCTGACATTATAAAAAGCTAACCAAGTCTTTGGTATCATTAATTAAACAGAGTCCAACTTGGCAAAAAAAGGATACAAAATTCGTGTCTTACTGAAAAAAAGTACTATAAATAGATGTGACACATTTTGAAACCACACAGCTTAGAAAGATTAAGAAGACGGAACATGTTTTTATTTATTTATTTATTTTATTTAATTTTATCTGTCGTAATTTCTAAAATGATTTGTGAAGCTTTACTGAGCTATAATCGGAGATTACTTGGAATTATCTTAATTAATTATTATCTTATTTTAATTTTCATTAATTTTCATTGCATAACGATTTCGTTGTAACTTCCCACACCCTACTAAAGTTACCTAATAGTACACGTGTTTTGCTTGTCACGTGCATGTTATCCCTGTATACACATCGATTTTTATCTAACTGCCTTGAATCCTACAAATATATCTAATCTGTTACTTTTTTGAACGAGAATGTCCTAGTGGGTGAAAAATTAATCTATACAACTGATTTATTAAGGACGGCTTTATGTGGATTATATTCTTCTTCGCGACAATACGTTCTTGCAACAGTTACTAAAATTACCTACTATGACGTGGTTGTCTGGGTTCCGTTTATAAATATGTCTACCTAAAACGTTTTTGACTAGACTGCATTGACGAGGAAAAGGTCATGATATAATGGTAAAATTACTGATAATTTTTTCAACAGACTACTGCATAAAAATAGCTGAGTGACATATACGATATTTTGATTAAAGCACTTATTAAACTTGCGTCTTTTATTTTATACATACGCACACAATGTTGAAAAAGAGATCCAAAGTCTGAATGTCAGTAAATTAAGGGGTTTTCATAAACAGTGACACGTAAAGGAAAGAAAAGAAATATTTACAACTTTTGTTATAATTTTCTTACAAATCATGTAGAAATGCAGACAAATTCTCGTGAAACGGAAGCATGCAGATTGTGATAGGATGCCAGTAGATATCTACTATATCTCAGATAATTAAGCGTTTTTTCCGATGTAGTCAATTACTTTTGGTTTTTTACTTTCGTTGATATAGACGCGTTGCTAGCAAAAATCTTTAAAACCTAACCAATTAGGATTCGAGAGTCTAAGTCGTTTAAGCTGTAACTTAACCGTTTTAGACAGTTTAACCGCTGACGGTTTACGAAAAAGAGGAAATGGTAAGCCTTCGGATTATCGGCGGTTGTTTGAAAAGTGTCTTCTGTCTTACGTTTGAATGTGGAGATAAGCAATTTAACATACAAAATTATTTTGCTCAACACCGGATGAAAACTTTTTTCAACAGGGGGAGGCGGGGCGAGGGGGGGGGGGGGGGGGGGGCGTTATTTGCCGTCTAAGAAACGAGTAAACCCTAAACACGCAATCGATTTGCTTTTGTAGTCTAATTGGAACCAACTTATAAAGAGATAAATTTAAGCGAGGAATTTGAGACCTTTTTTAAAATGTCATTGCCTAGTCAGTATAGACTCTGGACACTCGATTAAATATATAGGGTTACAGTTAAACGGAATTGTAGTTAAACCTTTGAGGTAGAGCGTTGTAACTTCAGATCCTATGGTATAAGGACCTGGTTTTTAATCAGATTGAAATATGTGTGTCACGCAACCGCTACAATTATCGGCTCACAACGCTAGTCCATGGGAAATGCTCAAATACTGTGTTATCTAGTGTATTATTACACTCAATCCATATCAAACATATTTATATATCTTACTTTAATGCCTCTATTCTTTGAGACACATAATTGAATATAAAAATATAATTAACTGCAAACTGCAACCCTTAGATTTAACAAAATAAAATAAACTATCGTCTGCTATTGTTATCCGACTTAATACATTTCGCCTAATTCATTCCTTAGTTTTAAGTTTACCATTGGTATTTACTACAAGATATTACATGTACTTTAAAATATCACTAAGATTCATTTTATTGATTTAATTTTTATGACCCCAAAGTACGTAACGCACTTTGGGGTCGGACTCCAAGGTGCGTTTGACCCCCAAAGTGCGTTGTTACAGAGCGTAATCGTTTACCTCTTGTTCAGTCAGGCATCCTTACAATGTAATCTACGTCGAGCAGCAAAAAAAAGTTATTTCTTGTTTTATAATTATATAAAATATACTCATTATAGTGCTGGATAACGCGTGCTTGCTTGTACTAACGCAAGAACATTGTGGTAAAATACATTACAAAATATAAATACACTTTACATTCTATTTAAAACTTATATAAAGTAATATGAAGTACCTACCCATCAAGAAATAGTTAAGTTGTGGGCTTTGTGCATTCCCGTTAGACGTTTTTTCTCATGTAAGTCCATGCAAAACCAAATGACCTCAAAGGTGGGGCTAATTTGACCCATAGGGACAAAATGTGAACACTCTTGGTAGAGGTCTATTAGAGGATGACTCACATCAAATTACAAAGTTCTGTGTCTTCAAAAGCATCCGAGCTAATAAAATAGGAGACGTCGCACGTCAGTTGCTGTCATTACAAATGCAGACGGTATGTCCGTCCGGAGCCGTATATCCCTAGTAGAGTGATTTGATGGATTTAATTGTAACTGCATGTCAATTGCTGGTGCAAATGATACTGTCATAGCTGAGTTACAGTCTTTTGATGGTTTACAAATAAACTTTGAATGCGTGTCTATAACAATGGATCACAAGGACTGCCATATAGTCAGCATGTTTACTTATTTCTTAAAAGTTCTTTTGAGTAATATGTTTTTCCTTTGAAACTTTCAAATAAACATTCCTACAAAGTTTTCTTTCACATGTTGAATGTACATGTTCTATAAAGCTGTCGAGCCTTTTTCTCTTCGTCTGTCGTCTCCTTACTGCAACTTCCGGAACAACTCATCTTCAGGTTGGGGATATAAATTTTCTTAAAATTTGTTCGTTGGATTTCTCTTGGTTCATTTTGTAACAAAATGAAAGAGCAATTATGTAAAGAAGAACAAATAGAAAAAAACCCCACACAATCTGCTTCGTCCATCTCAACATAAACTACATAGAAAAAACATATATTTTCTTTTAAAATAGAAATTAAGCAAAAGGTATTTTTGATACAAGAAAATCACTATAAACCAAAAAATGTGAAAAGCGAACGACCATTTCTACATAACACAAAAACAATTCTAACAATACGCAATGCAAAAATGGAAAATACTCAATCCTGTTGAATCAGGAAGCTTTACTATAATCGAATTAATATTGAAGGTACTTGTAAAGAGTTGGCATTGCCAACAGAGTCTAGAAATATCATCACTGGTGAACATGTGGAATGTTTCTGCTTCGTCGTTGTTTAATGGGACAGTGATTTTATTCTTTCTAAGAAATAATCTCTTCAAGTTTGAAGATAATTAAATCAATGTTTGTTTGTTCTTAGAAAATATTTTTTTGTACTTAATTCCATAGCTGCAATACTGAGTTAATGGATAGTTCACCAATATCAAATGTGTACAATTAGAGAATTTAGGATACTTAAAGTTAATGGAAAAACTGAACTTTTCGTTCTACCCGTATAGCAGTGTATTGGAAGTCAGCAGTAACAGTAGGCAGCAGAAGAAAAATGTGAAGTTGGCAGTAGCAGTAACAGCAGTAGCAGTAAAGAAACCGTGAAGCTGGTAGTGGCAGTAACAGCAGTAGGAGTAGGCAAAACGTGAAGTTGGCAGTAGCAGTAACAGCAGTAGCAGTAAAGAAAACGTGAAGCTGGCAGAAGCAGTAGCAATAAAGAAATCGTGAAGCTGGCAGTAGCAGTAACAGCTACTGCTGTTACTGCTACTGCCAACTACACGATTTGCTTACTGCTACTGCTGTTACTGCTACTGCCAACTTCACGTTTTGCCTACCTTTACTGCTGTTACTGCTACTGCCAACTTCACGTTTTGCCTGCTGCTACTGCTGTTACTGATACTGCCAACTTCACGTTTTGTTACTGCTACTACTGTTACTTCTACTGCCAGCTTCACGTTCGATTTAATTTCTACTGTCAACTGCTACTGCGTACTGCTACTGCCAACTTCCTATTAGTATAAAAGACCAGTCTATTCAGAAGTGGAATGTATGACATAATAATTTCAGTAGGGTAATGTTCGACAGTAATATTTTATATACATTTTCTTCCATTCTTGAATATATCAAGATGCATGATTGATGCATGATGAATTGTTAAAACGACAATGATTGGAAAAAAATGAAACAGAGAAAGTTAAACAAGACTTGAACAAAAATTTTAAGACGTTCTATATGTTTATGTCGGGTAAATTGAAGGATAAAACACGCCAGAGGTTTTATTTCGCCAATGAACACAGATATGTTCTAGCTGATTAATCAATATAACATATTCCTCGTTATTTAACTGGGGATCCTGTCTTTAACATTAGTGTACGAACATTAATAATTATGTAATCAAATTCTACGGCACAATGTGTCATGACAAGTGTACAAATGCTATTATGGACCTCCGATGAATTGTTATTAGCTGTCGCTCCCAATTTGTATGTGACATCTTTCCCTGCCTTGATTTAAGCTTATGATCGTCCCACATATAAAGAAAGTAATATGCTGAATTGATATAAATAATAGGAAGTGACTCTAGTGCACATGCAAAAAATGAACAGGACTAATGAACAGATCAATTAAAAAGAGCAGAATATGAAAATGATTTTATGCATCAAGTGATAAAACATTCTAATGTAATATAGATTTTAAATATTTCTTTACCCTCGAGTCACCAGTTTTCGTTATGATAAGAGCGTAACGGGTCGCGGCGGAACAAAGCACAAAGATATTATTTTCTAATTATTGAAAGTATAAACTACCACTTACCTTCTTTAATCCAAAAAAAAAAAAAACAATCGGTAAAAATATCAATCTGTATCCATGGGCGCGGCCATTATTGATGCTATACCGGATGTAACCTATTTGTAGACTGGTATACCAGTTTTCGTTATGTTTAGGAAAATCAATACTTTGACTCCCTGGAAGGAGTTAGAACAAGAGAAGACAAGTTAGTGTTATAAATATATTATTTTCTTAAATTTTCTTTTAATATTATTTTTTAAATTGTACTTTTTTATCATTTACACATCCAGTTTAATATATTCATTGTAATAAATATTAGAGAACTGTAAGTAATAAATGCATGCATAAATTCATTGTAAAATAACTATCAGACAACTATAAGTAGTAAATGTATAAATTCATTGTAACAACTATCACAGAACTATAACAAACACAACAGAATGAACAGCTTCCAATTGTGTTTGATCATTTCCACGTGATCAAGTTGTAAGTTTCTACAACTTTTTCAGATTTTTTTTTATTTCAACAAAGTTTCAAGAAATAGTGTCTTTAACAAGTATTTGTTAAAGCTTGTAGTATATAACTGCATACATTATGTCTTAACAAATACTTTGTTAAACATAAACCAAATTGTTGTGGTATAATATCAAGGCTCTTTAACAGTTATATGTTCAGATCGCTTTTGCTTAGACTATCATCAATTGGACATCAGAGTTTAACAAATCTTTGTTAAACTATTCTCGTCACTTGACAGAGATGTGGAAAGAAAATCGGCTGAATTGTTAACAATTATTTGTTAACATCTCTCTTCGCTGTTACTGAATCTACCATCAGTCAGAGTTTAACAAATCTTTGTTAAAGCTTATGCTATTCTCAGTGACAGAGATGCAGAAAGAAAATAGGCCGAATGCTTAACAATAATTTGTTAACATATCTGTTCTCTGTTACTGAATCTACCATCAGTCAGAGTTTAACAAATCTTTGTTAAAGGTTATACTATTCTCTTCACTTGACAGAGATTCAGAAAGAAAATATGCCGAATTGTTAACAATAATTTGTTAACATCTCTGTTCTCTGTTACTAAATCTACCGTCAGTCAGAGTTTAACAAATCTTTGTTAAAGCTTATACTATTCTCTTCACTTGACAGAGATGCAGAAAGAAAATATGCCGAATTGTTAACAATAATTTGTTAACATCTCTGTTCTCTGTTACTAAATCTACTGTCAGTTAGATTTCAGAACATAAATATTTGATTATATGAGAATCGTCAGTTGGCAAATATATTCAATGGGCATCAGCTGGATATCGATGATTTTAACAATATCTGTTAAGATGTTTAATCTTTAATATATTATCAGTCTGATTTCAAAAATAAACGAATGTTTTATATAAAAAAAAATAAGTATATCATAGTCATTATTAGTTTGTAAAGATGGGGAATGAACGTCGAAGTGACCATGCATATTTCCCGTCAATAGATTTAAAAAGAAGCTAACATGCTCTGTGAATCAATCTTGAAAAAATCCTTATATGCCATTTATAGAAACCATTATTACTTTTACCGGTTTTAAGCCTTTACAAATATACTGTCATCAATTTGTTTTGCTGATTATCATAAATTTTCTAAAAAGATATTATATCAATTATATTTTTCGCTATCAAACTCTGAGTCATATCAGTAATTGAATCATATCTTCATCAAATCAAGTCCCAAAAACAAAATAAAATTAATTTGTGTGTAAACACAAAGCTAGTAATATTTTATATTGATTTTTATTTACAACATTTTATTCAGTACTTGGCAAATGATTATTTTACTTACATAGTTTTCAAAAAAAAAAAAAAAAAAAAAAAAAATTTGCTACAAAGATAATGAAGATTCAAATTTACAATCAAGATGATAATTATTTTCAGAAAGTAAAACATTAACTTACTAAGAACAATTTTTAAGCAGTAACCCTAATGTGAACGTAACAGAAAAGTATTGTTTCAAACATGATTAATTTACACTAGTCGTGTCCATACGGATATAAAATCTGTACATTCTTTACAAGTCATGTCCATATAAATATATACAGATAAAAATGTTCAGAAACGCAGGGTGACATCCGCAAATTAGCTCGAGAGTGCGTTTATCGGATATAATTTAAATCTGCCAATGAATTTTCTAGGTTACAGTGCCTGTTGTTATGTATCAAATGTCTCAAATTGGCATTGCGTAACGAGGTCTCCCGTGGAAAGCGTGAAACGGGAAAATTAGAATTATCTGCAAGATTTACCGAGCGTTTCTTTATTCCCTGAGCATATATTAGAATTTCTATAGTTAAAAAACATAACCAATGTCAAAATTACGTTATTAGATTTTGCAATTTAAATAAATAGTGATAGTTATTTCATCGGAAGATTTACACAGATATTGATACTGTGAAGTAAAGTAAAAATTTGAAATACCTGGAATGAATGTATCCTGACATAAATTAGCATTTTTGGTGTGGATACATGGAGCAACAGTATCATTTGTAAATTCTGCCTCTCTCAAAATTACTCGAAAATGAGATCTGATTGGTTACGATGTTTGATAAACAGCTTTGAATATCTTAACACAGAGCTGTAGCAATTTTCACAAGGTTAACCCTTCCAGAATTTTTTGCATTATCTTTAGCTTCTCAGCATGACATCATGGCCTGTCTGTGACCTCTTATTTCTCAGGGATGTGTTATTCTTTGTATTGATACAGAGTAAGATAGCACACAGCAGAAATTTTACAAGCATCTAGAAAATGCTTGGGCGTGTAATGTAGTTAATTTGCCTGGTCAATTAAGTTGTTATAAATATTAGATGACCTGCTGAGCACTGACAAGCATTATTAATGTTATCCTGACCACTTTATTTTTACAGATAAGTTTTCAGAGCTATGAAATAGGAAAATGTTAATTTTTCCTTTTACTGGGCTTAACATAAATTAATTTAAAAAATGATAAAAATGTATACTCTAGAAAACTAACTTTCAATTGTATTATACCACTTGAGGAAATAAAATTACTTTTCCTGTATGAACAGTCTTTAAAAGAAAGAAACAAAAACAAGTTTTGATTTATTACATTTTTAAAAAACAGTGTGTCCTCACTAAATGTGCATGGTGTAATAACCATACAGGAAAACTGATAGAATATTTAGGCAAATTTAACATAAGTTATATAAGTGATGAAATAAAAGTGAAATGGTATAAATTTACTCTATTATGTAGCTCTATGCCTGTGGTCAGTTATGCACATATTAGTTTATATAATTAAGAACACGAACTATTTTCACGACGTCATCAACCTATCAATAACTGTTGTAGTAAGTCATGATATTTTTCTGAACATGAACTATTTATCCTTTAATAGTATTATTATTATTATTATTATTATTATCTAATGTCATTTACATGACAAACATAATCATAAAATATAAAAAGGTGAAGATTAACATTTATGCATTTCACCCGAATGGATGAAGCGACTAATATCTGAACTTGCCAGCCTGGCTAGCTCAGTCGGTAGAGCATCGGATTGTCAGTCATGGAGTTCCTTGTTTGATCCCCATCAGGACTGGCAAAATTTCTCCGTGGTAATTGATGTCAGGCAGTGGTTCTGAAGGTCATTGTCCCTCACCTCTGAAACAAGTGAGGAAGTAGTCCGTCACTTGAGGAGAAATTGTTTAGTGAACTGGTTGAATACCCAGGGACACTGGCTAGGTGGACTGACTGCCGGGATAAGACCACAGCTGTTAAACCTGGCATTAAATCCCAATAAACAAACAAACAAACAAACAACAAACTGAACTGGTAGGTATAATACAGTTTGACAATAGTCTGAATTGTTCAGACAAAATTGTCATAACTTTTAAGTTGAAAAATCATACTTTGAAACTTAACACACAACTGTCTGAATAATTCAGGTTAATGTATCAATTAATTGTAAAGTGTAGTAAGAAAGAGTGTATCATACAACTAGCATGTTGTTTCTTAAGATGTTATTGCTTTCAAATATTTTTCAAATGAAAAACATATAACATGTTTTGCTTTTGAACTTCAGTTTGAACTGAACTAAGTATCTTACACTATACTTCCATACTGTGATATGAAAACTTTTATTTTTCTTTTCTTGTAAGATTATTCTACTCTTACCATAAAGAGAATATCGGTGCAGAGAAATAATGATAAAATTAGAAAAAAATATAAATGATAAATTCGGGCTGTTACGCTACTGTAATAAAACCAAAACAATGTAAAACTGCCCAAAACTAGAGACAAAATGGCTTGAGTGGGGTTTGAACGCATGTCCTTTTGTGAAAATGTCTAAATCCTACACAGATCAATGGAATTAAATACTCTAAAGAGTGGAGATAGGGTATTAGGAATCTAATTGTAAAAGTGATTCTCTCTTCTATCTTTCTATTTGAGTTTATTTATCGTTGGTACTAGTTGATCATATGACCGACAACCCCTTCAGAGTTATATGAGTGGAGATTAGTGCAAGATCAAAAAGCATCCCATTCAGACACACCCCTGGGGTTCTTTTGCATGCTCATTGTACAACACTGATACATTGCATTCAACCAGAAGACATTTAGTAATGTTAGTGGAGGAGAGGAGGATTGATCTCGCCACCTCTGGTTTACTGCGTTACCACACTCATGTGCAAACTCATCCACTCCCTGATTTCAACATAAGTTTATGTAAAACAGTATATTTCCGCGGGGTAAAGCTGATAAAAATTCATTGAAATCGGTTGATTGTTATTTGAATATCCTCTTTCCAAAATTTTTGATATTACAATAATATATGCTTTTTTCGATTAATCTAATAAAAACTGCTTTACATATACATGATAGGACATTACTGGAAAATTTGTTTGATGTACACAATATTATAACTAACTGTAGTATATTTTAAACTAGACTTTTTCAATTAACTGATAGTATGTTTGTAATTAAAAACAAGAGCCGGTCGAACCGGGTGATGCTCCTCGGATAGGTTTTAGACACAGAATAGTATGTTCATAAAGTCTTTTCCAAATTCAGCATAAAGATACTATGTTATTGGTAGTTGCTGGAAAAAAGGTTAAAACTGATTAAATACGCAATGAAGAATGTAAGACAGTTACCATTTTATTCTTTATTTTTTTCTATCAACTAAGACAGTGGCAGTCCTATCCAGAAAGTGTCATGGTCACTGAAGTAGGCTGGTGACAAGTAAACCAGAGGTTTTTGATACCTCTTGTAGTTTCAGAGATATGTCCTGGACAAAGTTCAAAGTGTAAAAATGAACAAAGGGCAATAACTAAAAAATAGGCAAAGCAGAGTTATTGTTCTTATGCACTGCACTTCTACTCAATAAGATCTATCTACCTAAAAGGTTTCTTGTTGATACTTCTTGTAGTTTCAGAGTTATGTCCCGGACAAGAAAATGCGGATGGACATACAGGCAGACAAAGCGGCGACTATATGCTCTCCCTTCCCTCGAGGAGCACAGAAAATGTCAATGTCCTCTTGTAAATGTCAGTTGATCAAACATGCCATCAACCATGTAAATAAAGTTTTTTCTTGATTTCAATATTTGTTCAAATTTGGAACAAAATTCATTTAAAATTTCTATCAAAACCTATAAAAGTTTGTCAATACCTTAGAGTTATTTGTTGAAATCATAACGAAGATAATTCTTCGTCGACTGTTTTGACTCACAGATAGGTCGACAATGCAAAAAAATAATGTTAATACACCTAGAAATTCTAGCTGTTTTTGTGAAGAACATAACTAAACTAAGTTGCTGACTCATATTTTGTTACAAAAACACATCACATTATAAAGTTTTACACACTTTTATTGATAAAAAGTTACTCTGTTCGTCACGGGGTAGATATTTCATTGATTTTGACTAATCTTATATAACGAGCCTCTGTGACTCAGTGGTGTAGAACTCCGCTCTTTATTTTCCTGAATAAAAGGGCATGGGTACGAATGTTTTTTTTTCAGTTTTCTTGGTGTAGAGAAGCACATGTTATGTTTTTCCATATATAGTATAGTTTAAAAAAAATTCAGCTATATTTGTTGAGTGAGTCTCTTTAATTGTAATCCCCTAATATTTCCTTGAACAAGCTGATATTTGAAGTGGCCTTCTTTATAAGAAATTTAGTATATGATATAAGTAGAACTGTTTCCTGATGTAAATCTCTGTCTTAAACCAGTTTGTAAATTTTTTCGTTATGTTTGATCTTCCATAGCATTTTTAATTGTGCCTAATTTTCTCAATTTCTAGCTGATCACACTCTGCATGTGCTAACATGTAACATGTTACAAACTTGACCTCTGATTATCAGTCAAACCAAGTGCAATGTGTAGTTGATAAGCCCTAGCCTGGCTGCAGGCTGTATGATCCTTTTCTTTTTATGTTAACACATTGATATACTAAATGTTTTTACCCCTCTAATAACAACATTTTTCCTCTCCTAGCAATCATATAATCCCAGCCAAGTAAAGATACAGCTGTAATTTGAAAGGGACTTAATAGTAATTAACATAACTATGGAATAGCATATTAATTGCTGGGCCTGAAACCAGTCTAGATTAGCCCCAGTGTTTTAACATAAAGTTGTATAAGTGATGGTATTATCCAAATTTCTTAGCATGAATAGTAACTGTTAGGTTTTAATTTTGACTGTGATTACAACATTTGATTTTGTAAATTGAAGCTACCTATCAGAGATTAATAGTTCTCCACTTTATATTTTTATCTCCAGAATGTATTTTAGCTTGTAAGACTGTTTTGTAACACAAGTAGTTAAAATTAAATTGCAATATTTACGCAATCATACAAACTATGAGGCATATTATTAAAATATACTCCATAAAAAATTGTCAAAGCATTTTGTTCTGGTGTTAATTCGGAAATAAATTTTAAGTCTGAGAGATATACCATTGAATATTATCACAGTGTCTAGTTCAAATGCATAGTAATTTAATTTAGATGAATATGCTTATGAATGAGAAACCATGATTTATACGAGAGTAGATCATGAAAATTTTAAAATCTAGTCCATTCTAACACGTACGTGTATTTATAAGGGGCAAAGTACGTGCACTATTTAACGGTGATGTTTGCTGTGATGTCAGCAGTCGCCCACTTGTGTTCTGTGTGATATAACGTGTATGATATATATAAGGTTAATTTCTTCTTTGTTAAGTGTCGGCGAAATGCAGATAGTGTTAGAAATCATTTTGGAAACTGAAAAAAGTTAAATAGGGATTTGGAATGCATGAATTCTTGAAACTGAAAAGTGTTAAATAGGGATTTGGAATGCATGAAACATGTAACAATATGAAACATAAAACCTGTCACACAGCAGTTTTACTCAAATTAAATTTAAAAAAGTCGCTGTTCAGTGTCGCTCTTAAACAGTTATTATACCCCCACCACAAAATGGGTGGGGTGGGGGTATATTATATTTAACAAATCCAAAAGATGATGGATGCGTGTGGGATAACATATTTAATATGAATACATTATATATTAACTGTCTGTTTTTTAACATAACGGTTCTATATTTATCAGTTTTAAGGTTTAAGTAAGACAGATTTTTTAAATGAAGTAAATAAGACAAAAATAACATTTCAATTTAAGCTACTAATATTTTTGTTCACAAATATTTTTTTTTGAAATCGAAGAGAGGTAAATATACAGTGTAATTGCATCCTTCTATTCACCTAAAAAATGCAAGATAAATGTATTTTCCCTTGAAGAGGACTCAGATCCATGCAGTTCCAGTCATTGAAATTGTGGTTTACCATAAAAGCAACAGCACACTAACTATTGAATTTAATGCAGGACATATGAAGACAGTCTCTCCTCTGTGACTACCAGGGTAAGAAATATCAATAAAGTATGAAAAGGTTTGAATTCTGATGTTTTTCAACAAGCCAACATGTGCTTTTCACAATATTTACATAAATGGCGATAAACATTTGCCTTTTTATGCACCTTTAAATGAACTGTGTGTTAGTCACTGTAAATTAACATGTGCTATAAAAAGGTGAACTAAATAGAAACAATTTAATGGTGTCAGTGTCAGAATCAATGAAAGTAGCAACATTCCGTTCTTAGCATTCTTGATAGCAGCAGCTTTCCTTTGGTTCGTGAAACTTTAAATCTATATCAGCTGCAAGAGGTAGCAAGTACTTTTCTGCTCCTTCTAGTCATTCTGCAAAATCATTTGCAAATATCGCTTGACAATGACGCATGCTTTCAACATGAAGAGCAAATGTGCCATTGTTATTTTCACCTCTTTTTTATGAAATCATGATAGTCTGGCCTGATTCTTCAGAAATCTGCATTGAAATAATTGATTTGATATAATTATTGTTCTGCTGAGGTGCGACTCAGAAATAATTTTTGAATTAATGCAAGCTGAAAACCTACAGTTAGACAATGTCAATGTGTCAATGTGTTCTACTGACATCAGTTGAAAACCTACAGTTAGACAATGTCAATGTGTCAATGTGTTCTACTGACATCAGCTTTTTCCATTCTATACATTCATCGCCTCTCATGTATTTAAAAGTGTGAAGTAGGCCAGCGTCTGTTTATGCACTTACAGGAATTATAATTTTTGATTTTCTCAGATGCATGACAGGAAATTCTACAAGAAATTGATGGTACTTCTGTCTCTTTTCCTGCTTTGAATGAATCTGCTCCAATTTTGTTGTCAGGTGCAAATGATATTTCATACTGCTTTTCCGATCTTCAAGATCTGTCTTGATGAGAATATCCTCTAAAACCTCTTGCAGCTTTGTTATGGCATCATCTCTTCCAGTCACTGGTGGAGGGTGCAAAGTTATCATTTTAGGTGGTCTATGTGGCTCAAAACCAAGAGTGTGTATGAAATTGTTCATTTCATTTTCTTCTTGTAGAGCTTCATATAATCTGCCATCAGTATCTTCTACACTTTCTGTCACTAATGAATCTAATACTGAATTCTTTATAGAACTTGACTCGTTTTAAAAGATGCCTCTAACTGCAAATATATCTTCAATATTTAAATGTGTTATTCAGATCATCTGTGTCATATCTTCCATGTGCATTCTGAGCAACCGCAATGCACAAAGTTTTGCAATGTTAATGTTTTCTTCCAGATCATTTGAATTTGTTTCTATATAAAAATTTATGGCTGCAGGGTGGCGGCATGATGAAACACAGAGAGCGCATAAAATTATTGAGGACTGTACAGTTTCTGGAATGTTTTTTCTTTAAAAAAAAAATCTAAGATTTGAGGTATATGCAAATATATTGCTTTCAGTTTTATTCCATCCCTCTCTTCTCCAGCTAATTTTCTATCCATTCTGGTTTTAGCCTTTTGTTTTGACATTTTTCGTAATGGCTTCGGTGAAATTCCTCAGTTTCAGTAAATCTTGAAGGTTGTTTGATTTTTTCTCAAGCAGGTCTTCATAAGTTTATTCACAATATTTATTGAATTTGACATCATGATGTGATGTTCAAACATACATATATTTTTCCATTTCTTTTCAATAAATGCTGTTAATAAATTGAGCTTAAAAATAAAATATTGCTTTCGTATAGTGAAATGTCCTAAAGATCTTCATAATACTAGATTCAATTAATGTGTCATATAAAACCTTGATACTTTAATCTATTGTCTTCGTGTTGATTACTATGTTCTGCAGTTTTATATATCAGAGTAGTCCTTGAACACAAATAACTTCCTGCTCATTTATGGTTTTTATTTCGACTTTTAGTTCCCTTGTGAAATTGAAATATTCTACAAGCGTGTTGGTTGGCTTAAAGTATTTTTTTTAAACAACACACACACACACACACACACACACACACACACTGGCTTTAACATATTGTCATTATTCTCAAGAACATGTAGTTCAGAAAAGGGCTGAAAACAAACACAATAAAATTATTTCATGACCAGCAATAAAGTACTTCTTTAATTCAGGTATGATAAAAATCAAAGCAAAATAAAATAATAAAATCTCAAAAACACTTTGATATCCTATATGTATACAAATAAAAAGGCTTCATTTTAAATTTAATGATCTCATCCTGTTTGTAACAAAAATGATACAACAAAATCAATTATTAAAATTGATTTTGTTGTATTAAAGAAGTCATTATTACTCAAAAATGAATAGTATGCTAACAATCAGTAGATCTACTTATAATTTTATTTTCTAATTTTCTACATGATTTGGTTAAACACAGATAATGAAGATGTTGCTGCAGTAAAATCTTAGAAATAACATTAATACATTACTGGAGTGGTCAGCAGACTATAAACAAACACAAGCTGGTGCTAATTGATTTATAACTGTTAGGGGCAATTCTCACTGATATGCTTACTGATAAGACTTGGCTCAGATTGAGCCGATTTTTCCTGGTATTTCATAGGACTGTATATGAATCTGGTTTTCTGACCAGTGCCATGACTAAGTTAAATGGGATTTTCATTGCTTGAGGTGAAATTAACATTACATGCTTGAGCAGCCACAGTTCAACAAATCAAGACAATTCTTATGGAGATCATAAAATGCTGAATAGTGTAAACAAAGAGTGAGTAGCAACCAAGAGTGTCCTATTTACACCACAGTACCAAATGATTTCATTTTGTAAAGGGCTCATTAATTTAAACACTCTCACAGAAGAAAAGAAGGCATAAATTTAGTGGTTTAGAGGTAATTAAACTTCGGACAGAAAAAATCAGTGTGCTTAGACATTTCATCTTCAAGGTGAATTCGGGTCATCATTAGATTGTGTTAAATAAAGTAAGTAATGTTGGATTTGCAATATTATAATGGTCAGGCAAAAAAATGTTTTTGGTACCTTTTAATTAAGTGGAAAATACTGACAGAAATGTAAAGGAAATTATATATATGGACGAATTTAATTTGTGTTTTCAAGTTGAATGTTATGTTTCTTGCTTAACAATTGCATTCTTTCATTTTTAGATTTTAGGTACAGTGATATATTTGTATAGACAATGTTACACAGCATTGACTGGATATAATTTTGTTATGTGTAAAGGTTATTTAAAGCGACTGACTCACAAAATTTTGCTGAAATGTTTTATTCTTTCAAATTTAAGAGGATTTAATATACTATGGAAAAAAATATAATATTATGCTTCTATACACTATGAAAACTGAAAAAAAAAAATAGTTTTGACTTTACCAGGATTCGAACCCACGACCTTTCGGTCAGTAATATAGAGCAACGACTTAGACCACTGAGCCATGGCATCTAGTTATTAGATTGCCTCAACATTAATGTTATAATTAAAGTATTTACCCCGTGACTAAAGGGGTAAATTCTTTACCGATAAAAGTGAAGGCCTTTTATATAATATCTTTTTTAATTCATGGTTATCAGCAAAACACATTGTTCACAGTATATTTGTAATGGCTTTAAACCGGTAAAATTAATAATTGTTTCTATAAATGCCATATTAAGTTTATTTTTCAAGATTTATATATTCACTCAGTATTTTAGCTTTTTTGACAAATATGTTGACGGGAAATATGCATCACTTTGATGTTTATTCTTCATCATTAATAACTAATAATCACAATGATAAAATTTTATGAAGGTTCGTTTATTTCTGAAATCAGAATGTTAATACATTAAAGATTAAACATCTTAACAGATATTGTTAAAATCATTGATATCCAGCCGATGCCCATTGAATATCTTTGCCAACTGATGATTTTCATATAATTGTTAACAAATATTTGTTATGTTCTGAAATCTGACTGATGGCAGATTCAGTAACAGTGAACAGAGATGTTAACAAATTATTGTTAACAATTCGACCAATTTTCTTTCCACTCTCTGTCAAGTGAAGAGAATAGTATAAGCTTTAACAAAGATTTGTTAAACTCTGACTGATGGTAGATTCAGTAACAGAGAACAGAGATGTTAACAAATTATTGTTAACAATTCGGCATATTTTCTTTCCACATCTCTGTCAAGTGAAGAGAATAGTATAAGCTATAACAAAGATTTGTTAAACTCTGACTGATGGTAGATTCAGTAACAGAGAACAGAGATGTTAACAAATTTTTGTTAACAATTCAGCATATTTTCTTTCTGCATCTCTTTCACTGAGAATGGTATAAGCTTTAACAAAGATTTGTTAAACTCTGACTGACGGTAGATTCAGTAACAGCGAACAGAGATGTTAACAAATTATTGTTAACAATTCAGCAGATTTTCTTTCCACATCTCTGTCAAGTGACGAGAATAGTTTAACAAAGATTTGTTAAACTCTGATGTCCAATTGATGATAGTCTAAGCAAAAGCGATCTGAACATATAATTGTTAAAGAGCCTTGATATTATACCACAACAATTTGGTTTATGTTTAACAAAGTATTTGTTAAGACTTAGTGTATGCAGTTATATAGTACAAGCTTTAACAAATACTTGTAAAAGATACTATTTCTTGAAACTTTGTTGAAATAAAAAAAAATCTGAAAAAGTTGTAGAAATTTACAACTTGATCACGTGGAAATGATCAAACACAATTGGAAGCTGTTAATGGCAGTTTTCAAGTTCAGATGGTTGAAACCTGTTACATACACAACATTTTTCATCACCACTGTCATCATATTCATCATCATCATCTTCCATCTGAGGTGGGGTATTCAAGTCTATTGGTCCACCAGACTTGGAAATACCCGAAGTGGACGGCTTCGGACTTACACGGACAGAGGACTTGATAGGAGTTCTGAATCCCGAAGCAGGGGCAGATTTGGATTTCACTGGAGGTTTGAATCCCTTGGCACTGGTAGCCTCAGACTTCTTTGCAGGTATGGCTGACAAGTACTCTTTAACCTTATTTGCAACTTTGGTTTCAGTAATAGCTTTTCCTGCAACAATTTTACTAAGAGATTTTCTTTCAGACTTGAAAGGTGGTTTGAAAACTGGTCTTTTTTTCTTAAAAAAATATCAATATCAGCAATATCACATTCATCATTTATAGAACTATCACAGGTGCTAACAACCTGAGGTACTGGCTCAGTATTTTGTTCCAAAGGAACAGCAAACAGTATCTCATTCTCATCATCAGACTGAGCATAAGGGATGGTTTCATCTGAATCTGACAGAGCTGCAGGTGCTTCAGCAGATGCTTCAGCTACCTCAGCCTGATCAGGATTTTCTGCAACCATGCTTGCTCTCAATTCGTTGGTCTGAAATAAACTAGTATTTACAATATCTGGATTGAAAGGGCAAATGCCTGATTTCTGGAAAGATGATTGCAAGTTATTGACAGATAGTGCCAATGAATATGCTTTACATGCAAGTGAGCATACACTATATCTGTTCACAATCTTACCTGTGGACCTTTGGAATTTCTGGCATTCATTACTATATATTTTGCTGAAAGGGCCAAAGCATCCAACATCCATAGGTTGCAGTATATGTGATGTATGGGGAGACAAGACATACAGAATAATTTCTTGACTGATGGCCCAGTCAATAATATATGGAGATATGTGCGACCGATGTCCATCATATAATAAAAGCAAAGGTCTAGCACCATTTGCATACTTTACAAAGCGAGTCTCTAAATATTTTTGGAAGACTTCCCCATTTGACCATCCTGATTTAGATACTGTGCCTTGTGCTCCTGGTAATGAACCCTCCATAAGCTCCTCTCTCATCCTGGCTCCTAAAGTTAATGTAATTCAGTGCAATGCAATTCAACACCAATACAATGCACTGCAAAGCAGTAAACTGTTTTAGTTGCTATTTTAATAGTATTAGTAGAAAACAACAAAAAATACATAGATTTAAAATGCTATAATTAGTAATGTTAGTACGACAGTGTTAAGAGGAGGGGA
This sequence comes from Cyclina sinensis, assembly GCA_012932295.1. Taxonomy (NCBI): domain Eukaryota; kingdom Metazoa; phylum Mollusca; class Bivalvia; order Venerida; family Veneridae; genus Cyclina; species Cyclina sinensis. The sequence goes on from JAAONU010000011.1 coordinate 4,763,838, forward strand.
TATTTAACTACATATTTACCTGCAAAAACAAAATATGGGGGAATCTGCTGGCCTACTGCATTGCCACATCCGAGTATGGTTGTTGTGGAGGACTTTTCAGAGGTAATGACTGAAGTTGTACCTGCTGCTGAACCAACTACATGGGTGGGCTTGAAGTTTTGCTGGATCCCTTTTTCATCCACATTGTAAATTCATTCTGGTTTTTTCAGATTGTATTTATCAAGAATGTGATCAAGTTCTGAAAAATACCTTGAGATGCGCTCTCTGGATGTAGCCCGCGCCCTCAGATCAGAGATGGTTTTTGGACGTTGCACTTTCAGTTCAGGCCACCTACCTAAAAAGGCAAGGAACCATTTGTATGTCAACGGTTTTTCAGCTGACCTTTTACCCAAAGCGGCAGCGAACTCTGTAGCGACGTTGATTACCTCAGCTCTGGTGTATGGACAGCCAACCTGTCCCATCTCTGTAACATGCTGCACCAACCTGGCCTCCTCCAACTCACTAAGGAGTGGTCCTGGTCCTGACCTGTTCAAGCAAAATATGTAAATGAGATATAATGCAACTGAAGCATTTGTAGAAATTCAATTGGATCACAAATAAAGCTGTTATATAACCTTGTGGTCTCTGGCTCTACATGACCCAACACTCTGTCTCTCAGTGTCTGCATAGGGATACCATACACTCTGGAGGCCTTTCGAACAGACATCTCCCCGTCTATGGCACTTTGATAAGCATTGGTGAGGCTCGTAGGAGAATACTGCCTATATCTTCTTTTAGCGGGAGGTGGAGTGTCATAAACCTACAAACCAAATTGAAGAAAGATTTTGACAAATGACATTGATTTAGTAAGATATTTACACTATCAATTTTAATAGAAAGGTTCTCTGTACTTAAAAACATTCTCCTCCATGTAATGAAAAATCTACATTCAGTGCCTAAAAATATAAGGGTTACCAACAATTTAGACAGCCTTTACCTATATAATTCGTTTCAGAACCAGTCAAACGTGACCTTGACCGTGCAAAGCAAGTGTAAACAAACAGACAACAGCAACACGAGAAGGATAAATGCAAATTTAAAAGAAAAATTGAATGGACAACTTGACATATTAAATTGCATTAGATAAAATATCATCTTTTACACCACTCTGAAGAAAATATAAGGTTTCTTACGCCTCCAAGCACTATACGGAGCATTTTGTTTCTTAAACTGTGAAATGACAGATGCGCTTCTAGCTTCCGGGTGTCTGACGTCAAAACAAAAATCAGCGCGCGCCTGATGATGATTGTTTCCGGTATAACAATTACTAAGGTATCACGATTTCGGGTGACTCGAGGGTATATTACACAATAAAGTTAAGAGAATACAATCTTTGTGCATATACATCTTTTTGTACAAAAAAACATGTTAGAAACTGTACAGAAACGCTCGATAAAAAAACAGGAACGTCACTGCAGTTATCTTTTTATTTCTTTCAAGATGTAAGAAGTACTAAAAGCTCGAGATGATCGGTTTTCTTCATTTTCGTTTTAATAGAAATCGCAGAACATGATATCATTTGAAATAAACAATCATTACTCGAGGTTAATCCAGTTATATACAGCGACCATCAACATATCTAAATGTTTTGTCCCACATTCATTTCTATCTAGTTATTCATTAAGTCGTTTCTAGGGGATACAAATACATTTATCAGTGAAACTAATTTGTTTTGTAAGTCATTATACAATTCTTGACGTCTGCGCCAGTCCCACTTGCATTTGTAAGTGCAGTCGCCTACTTCTTACCAGTTTTCTTTTTTCTTCTTTCACAACCTATAGACCGTCGCAGAAATTAGTAACTACCTGATTACCTCCCTGCGTCCACCATTAAGGGACTGCGCAGATTGAAGCTGTTTTATAATGCGGAGCTTAGAAAATGTCCCATTTTTATAGCTGTAATGTTATTGTGACTTTGTATGTTAGAGAAACAGATACATATAAACCACATGAAGCATTTATTATAAGCAAAGATCTATCCCAAGGTCTTTTAATTGAAAAAAGTATATGTGTATACGATTTTTTTGCTGACATCTCAATCTATTGAACTGTCAAATAAAGGTCTTGTGATTTCTCCGGTTGATTAATTCCTTTTATTCTATTAAAATTTCACGAAAAACTGCTTTTCTGTACATGTAATCTGACCAAGAGGGTACACTTATATAAGTGCCATAATAATTTAGGTTTCCGTATTACAAGAAATATCATAAACAATAATGTTTAAAATAAGAAGGAAAGGAAATATATTTTTGTAAAATCAATATCTTACAAACGTTGGCTTGTAGCTTTTATTTTCTTTCTGCATATACAACATCACATGATGTACATACCAAAAAAAAAACAAACAACAGATTTCCCAAATGCAAGAAATAAACAGACAAAAGTCTATATGGCAACAGATGCTAAATTTCATACGGTTTTGAAAATCTTGCTTGTAAGAAAGAATTTGTATTCCCAAATTTCATATTACAATCAGGAACAAATAAAGCCCATGTTTTATAGCCTTCAGGCATTTTCTCAAAAGCAAAATTTGTTTTACTGATGGGAGAAATCTGCATATTTTACCTATTTAAAGAAAAATAAATGCAGTATGTAGGAAACGTTCTCGTGCATATATGACCATGAATAAAATGGATTAATTCATTTCATCCGACTTCCTATCTAAAAGTTGATATATCAAATTCACAGTACCTCCTGAATCTTGTTGGTCAAGCTTTTGTGTTGTTTCGCCTCCATTCTTTGTAGATATCTTGCGTGATACAATGTACTTTTATAGCAGCTCTAAAATAATTAAACACATTAAAAAATAATAAATCTGAAAATAAACCAAGACTTTAGAATTCTATTGTTATACAATATATCAATATGTGTAATAAATGAATGACCAGAATGATGTATATTGTGCACATTTTTCAGTTTTTAACACAAGCACGTTTTTTACGCTTTTCAAATGTTCACATTTAAAAGAAACATTTGTGATGTAGTGATGACACAAAACAGTTCAATTTACAAGTTATTTTATTAAAATATTTAATTATAAGTACTGTATCGTAAACTAAGTTATTCTAAGTATAATATTTGAAAATAGCCAAACATATAAATATACGTCTACCCTAGCTCGTTGTCCCCGGTCTGCCTGGCTTAGTCTGGTAGACAACTTTTATACCCATTTAATGCATAACATGTCTGGGACTATTTCAATAACTTAACAGAAGGTAAACAATTGTACAGTTAATAATATATAACAATCCTTTATGTAGTATTTGGTTTTTACTTCTGGCCATGATTATGTTATGCGGACTTGTGTAATTGTTAGCTACAAGTACCAGCTGGATCTTTGATTATTTCAGAATTTTAGGGTTCATACAAAGAAAGTTAGATCATTAATATTTAGTTGTTTGATAGCACCCTTGGACACAAATCCGCACTACTGTTATCGACTGATAAAGTGTATTGAATTAAAGATTGTAATCTACGTACACAAAGGAACTTGAGTTGTAATGTTATGAAACGTAGACAACAATAGATCTTAGCTAATTTATAGGAAGCTTATACTTGTACGAGAGTATATTTGAGAAGTTTATAAAAATGGCAAACTATTTATTTATATTAATTCTATTTACTATATTTTAAAAGTAATGTTACTACATTACACATTCCCGTAAACCAAAAGATTACAAGGTGTGGCCCTTCACTATAATACAAATATATGCCTGTTCAAGAGCGTTTGGTAGGACGGATGCATTACTTCCATTTACCTATTAAAATGCAAAGAAATATTCTGTAAAAACAACAACAACAACAACTAAAATACGATTATTAATTAACGACTTCAATCAAAGGTAAACGACTGGCAAATCGCATAAATAAACCTAAACAAAATTTTAAAGCCATCTATTTTAAAGCTAATTTTACAGAAACATTAAGATTTTATTTATTTAATAAATGGACATTTCCAGAAAAAATGTGTCATTTTCGACTAAAGTCTAAGTTGAATTACGGTTTCAAAATTAAAACTTTAGATCAAATTTACATAAAATAGCTGCAAAACAAGGAATAAGCACGGAAAATCAATAGTTGAAATTTCCATACTATGATAGCAAATACAAGAAAGTGGGTCAGAAAGTAGAGGTAAATGTCGGCTAATGTGAAAGTGGAATTATGCATGCAAAATTGTGTTAAGTTCAAATTTCCATACTCTAGTTGCAAAAAAGAGAATGATTGTAGCCGAGGTCATGGAAAGGTCAAGGACTAAGTTAAATATATGTATATTCAGTTTCCATACCCTACGGAGATTATTTGCACAATCGTTGTAAATGTCAACTATACAATGCTACAGACGAAATAAATTAGCTCTACGATTTCTGATAAGAAGATTTCAAAGATTTTGTAATTAATATAAGCAGGACCTCTGGGCTGGGCCAGTTTCGACCCCGGGAACATAATTTCAACAAATCTGGTGGAGATCTACCAAACAATGCTTATTACAAAATATCTAAGCTCTAGAGCCTACAGTTTCAGACAGGAAGACTTTCAAAGATTCCCCTACACCACATCATGTAAAACAAATGACCCCGAAAGTAAGGTCGATATTGACCATATAGAGCAATCGTTGCAGAGGTAAGCTATACAATGCTACATAACAAATATATATTGTCTAGGGCTAATTGTTTCTCAGACGGATTTTTTTAAAGATTTTATATTTACAAAAATAGAACTCCCGGGCGTGGTCAGTTTTGTCCACACCGGTATAATTTGAATAATCTTGGTAGAAGATCTCTAGATAATGCTCCGTGCAAAATATCTAAGCAGTATGCCTTGTGGTTTAAAAAAATGTTACTCTATAAAGGACTATGCACAGTAAAGTGACGCCCGCGGCGGAGCTATTTAGATCCTTTGCGGCATGGTTTGAGCAGTTTTTGTAGAAGTAAGCTAAACAATGTTTCTTACAAAATATTTAAGGTCTAGGGCCAATTGTTTTCATATCTTCCACAAACAGGACACCCGGGCGGGTAAATTTTGATCACAGCATTATAAATTAAATAACTTAAGTAGATGATCTCTCGATGATGCTCTGTGCAAAATATCTTAACCCTAGGCCTAGTGGTTTCAGAGAAGAAGATTTCCAAAGGTTTCCCTGTATAAGCCTATTTTAAATCAAGAGAAATTTGGGAGGGTCCAGTATTGTCACCAAATAATCTTGAAAAGGTCCAGTATTGTCACCAAATAATCTTGAAAAGGTAAGATAAACAATGCTTTATACACAAAATTTAAAGTCTAGGGCCCATGTTTTTTTAAAGTATTGTACACAAAATGGACCGATGGAGCGGGTCGGTTTTTGCCCCAGGGGCATAATTGTACAATCTTAATTGAGGACCCGTAGATAATGCTCCATGCAAAATATATCTAAGTTCTAGACCTTTTAATTTGTTTAAGTCCCTATTGTTTCAGAAAACAAGACTGAAGTGTTTCATTTCGGTTGCCACACCAACCAGAGTTCTGCATGGAATTCATTTTTTGAACAACTTTAGTAGAGCTTATTGCATGGAGCATTCCTAATAAGTTTTATTCACTTTTGCCGCTTTCTTTTTGAGAAAAAGTAATTTAAAGACCAAATGTTGACGACAGACGATGAACGACGGACGTCGGAATTAATAGCTCACTCTTCAGCAACTCCTGCTTAGATGAGCTAAACATGTATCGAAGTCATTAATTCAGGCAATATTACAAGAAAGCAAGTTTCTCATAATGATAAAACAAGAAGAAACAATCTGTTTTAAGATGAACAGATATTCATGATAACGAAAGGTGATTTATAACAATAGAAAGATAAGTATGACCTTGGCAAAACTTTAAGAAAGCTCTCACTATATATAGTATAGTATATATAGAGTATATGATGCAAGGTCAAAGTACATGTACAATAAAATCGACCTATAACTTCATACATTATGATTTCTGACCTGACTTTTTTGTTAAAATTAAATGTGTTGGTCTCATCACACAGATGATGCACTACTTATAATTGTGCTTAATCTTTTCTTACCGTTCACTAAAAACAATTTGTCCTCTGTCACTAATGTTTTTCTCTTTTTTTGGCTGCCGAATCTCAACAGTACATAATAAATGCCATTTCCTTCATCAAGAACTTTGCAATTAGTCAGTTTCCTCAGAAGCAATCAATTTGATTGTAGTTAAATTTCATAAATTAGCTTTGTTGTAACGATGAATGCAATGTATTGAGATATAATATACAAGATAAACAAAATTTTATAGTGAAAATGGTTCAACTTTCGAAAGATTTACAAATGTGACAATGGGTCAAAAGGAACAATGAAACTTCAACTTTATAAACATATGTATTATCAGTGTAAGGACTTCCGTTACTAAAGTTCGGCAGAAACTTACTTTCATGTTCTCCCCAAATTTATTTTCGCTTTTAAACAACTTAAAGTCGCCAAGTATCACCGAGTAGAGATAACATCACAGGATTGAATATCTAAACAACTTCACATAACGATTTCACTTACTCAACGTTTTGAAAATAAGTACATAGATACTTTGACCAATAGTTCGTAAATTCTTGGTTGCTGGAGAGAGAGAAAGAGTCAACTAAAAATTCATTAAATGGGTAGTCGAATTTTAGTTCTTAAATGAATTTAGAACTCTTGATAATTTGCACGTCATTGATGTTCTCTACTATTTGATTATAAATAGAAATGTGTGTAGGCAGTATTTGATGAGGTATTGACAGTTCCACAAGATTTTACCTTACCAGTAGTCCATTTTCTTAGTTTCTTTATTTTTGCATGTGACGGACCAGCTAGTTTTAAGTTATTTCTGCTTTTGCAAGCTCACCTTTACTCAAATGTTTTGGTTAATCATTTCTCTATTAGTGGAAACAAGGTGAATATTCGAATAACATTAGTACAAATAAACCTACTTTAGTGTAGAAAACAAACGGTTATGTGGGTGTATCGTGGCGTCTGAATATAGAACTATTCCAAAGAAGTACTTTTTATAGAATAAAACGGATTGAAGAGTTTTATAGCCTGTATCTTCTAACAGATGCCAACTGAATATCATTCACTGGATTACATTTCATTTCTTTTACTATCAAATTGTAAACGAAAATGATAGCAGCTGCACAGATCGGAACTTTTTTTATCTCGTTCACTGTGAAAAATGACACTATCGTGTTGAGCAGAAAATTATATCGGCAAATGTAATCATTCTAATCAATCATAACTGAGTTTCTTGATTGTGTCAGGAAAATGTTGAGTCCATGATTCTCGTCTAATGTGTTGTGAGACAAAAATTGGAAATGCTAACCCCATCTCCCATGCTAGTTTTCCATTAACTGTGGGTGAATATTGCGTTGAATGTGAAAAAAAACTCCGCTTTATATTTTCAGTCATAAAAAGTATGGTTTGAATTTTGTATTCTTTTACCCGAATGGTAATATAAAACAACAATACATTCTATAGATTAAATCCTATGGTTAACAACGGTTTCAATATAATTCTTTTGGGTCTTACAAAGAATATTAATGCAACTGGCTAGTCGACATTTGAAATTAATTAGTTTCTTTTCAAAAAAATAAGTAGAGTATCTGTCACTATGGAGATTTAACGAAAGCGATGCGTTGTATAGATTAAGCCTTATGCCTAACTTATTGTTTCATTTTCACATCATTCTAGATCAGTGCCAGTACTATATAGTATATTTTAAAAAAAATAAATGTTTCATGAAAACGAGTACTCTCCATTATTCAAAGATTTCGAGTTTGAAACTATTTTTAGATCAGTGTTTTAAACTTTTGGACAAAATATCTATAAAGCAAACATTCCTGAGAGTGACATGGTCAACTTTAAAGCAAACGGGGTTGTTTTTGTAAAATATTTAAAAAATATTCACAGGAGGCAAAGTAAAACTATTCAGCTATCTGACTAGTTATTTTATTTGATAGGATTCAAACGAAGCTATTAGAGGGAATTCTGTCGTTACTCATGCAAGATGGCGGATGTCCGTTAAACGGGGCTGTTTCCATTCAATATTTTTACTGTTATTAGAAAGAGGTATTGAAATAAACTCTGGTGTCTTCACTAGACATCACTGATATAATAAGATAAATGTTTCACGCTATACTGTGAAAAATGTGAAATTTAAAGTCTACATTAATCATCACTGATATAAATAGAACATACAGCAATCTTGCAGTATTAGACCAGGGGCCGTATTTCAGTTGCATCTAAGATTATGCACTTAAGATTAAGGAAATCTTTTTTTTCGTTAGCTAAGAAAATTTCTTTTCATTCACTTAAGTCGTATTCCTGAAAGATTAAAAAATTTTCTTAACTAAAGTTATTCTTAAGTTTGAGATAAAACTTAAGAAAATTCTTTGCCTGTTGTCAACCAACTTGGTTTTTCCCGTGTCTAAAAATAGTAACGGATGTGACATTAACGTGCGCAAACAGGTACCCGCGCATATCGTCTGCATGTTTACAAAACATATATATACAACAATGGCAGAGAAAAAAAGCTTGCCAATTTTTTCAGTCAACGTCAGCTTGCTGCTGTATGAGCCAATGGGAGAAAGCTCTATCTTGTCACCAGTACTTTAGAAACACATTTTCAAATAGTAAGTAGAGTCTAGATCCATGCAATTTTCTCACCGATTACTGAAACGGGTTTCAATTTGAAGTAGGTCACCTGTCAAAGCATTTGTTTACGTGCTGTCAATTAAACATTTGCATTGTATTTAAGAGAATTGACGCTTTTAAGCTTATTTTAAGATGCTTATACTAGTTATGCAGCAAACCAAAACCTATAAATCATAAGATGTGGGTTTACGAAACTGTTTTATGATTTAAGAGCATAAAACAGTTAACTGTCTCATAAATGAGGTGCCCATGGAAATGTGAACGCTACCAAACTGATACTAAGGCAACTGCATAATTAAAATTTGGGTCAATATGTCTCTTGCAATGTCTACCTGAATCTTATTTTTCATCACATCTTTTTTAAATTTTTTGGTTTTTATAATTAAAAAAAAAAACAATTGAAATTTATTTCGATATTGGGTTATGTTTATCTTCAATATGGAACTGTGTATGAAAAAAGGTTATCTCATCTACTGTGATTACTAATTTTAAGGTGTATATAGATATAGTTTTGCACTAGGAGTACACATGCAAAAGTAAGATGACGGGCAAGATGATGATAGCAACAACACATTGAACAATATTAAATAAGTTTTATTGAAATTGGTTGTGGTAGTATCATATGACATTTGCTCAAAACTAATGTTCAAGTCATAGAAAAAGAACAAAACCTCTAGAAAAAAATAACATGAAAATAAATGAAAAACAACATTGAAAGGCAAAAGTAAGAGATCTGTCAAAGATCAACGGCAAAGTAATGGTACATTTAATACAAATATCATCATATACAAAGAATTATCTCAGATAATCTTGAAAAAACTCTGAAAAGGAGTGATTACTAAATGGTTTAAAGAACTCTGGTTTAAACAAGCCTTCAGTAAGAAGCATACATATTTACACTTTAGAAGAAACAATACTTAGTCTCATACTTTTTTATTTGCAAAAAAGAGTCTACCTGAATGAAAAACATGCAGTTATGTTTAAAATGTTCTTCATGAAAAAGCACACATTTTCATAATAGCCTGTACTAAAATAGGTTTAGACAAATTGATTTAAAATCAACTTATCAAGCCATATAGCTCAACCTTAAAATGTATTCCATTTTTCAGATATCACATCAGCAAGTAAAAGAAACCTATGAGCTGCTGTAGCCAGAAGATTCAACATCAAAGCTGAAACACCAAGGAATGTTCTATCCCTACAGAAAAAAATGGGACAACCTGGTCCAATGTCATAGAAGTGCTTACAGTGATTTTTTAAATAGCCAACGGGCAACAGGTAAGGAATAATATCCCCAAGCTATAAATTGTCAGGCCTGAGGCTGATTACAAAAGACATTAATTGTTTACATAACAGTTATTTTGATATTTCTCTGAATACAGAAACTGTTTGATTCTTACAGGCTTGAAGCTATAATTGATTACATTACATTCATTACATTACTTAAAATTAAGTGATTGTTATTACATTTGATTTCTTTCAATAAAATATTCCAAACCCATTAGCTTGGACCGAGTTATAGGCATAAAATCAGTTCACAGATTATATAGACTTGTGTCATATATGTCCCTCAGTAATTAGACAGAAATCATGAATGATCATGATTATAGACAGTAAAATCACTGGCATCAATTACATTACATAACATGTTAACAGATCATTGCTGAATTAAAAATATTGAATACCAGTACTGGAGTAATCAATTACAGGTGATTACAATTAATATATTCTATTAACCCAAGCCTGTTAATTATAAATCTGTATTGATTTAAACATAAAAGTTTTACATTAAAGTTAAGCTACTTAGGCCACCGTTCGTTAATTTTTCGTTTCTTAAACCCGCCGACCCAAATTTTTGCCAAAATTGAAAATGTCCGGAATTCACGAATTTAGTACAATTTTGCCTCTCGAAATTTTTTACATATTGATTTTTAGATGTACCGTATAAAAATGGCGGCGCTCGGTGAACAAGAAATCGGTAGATTCATGGTTCTTGTGCACTGCACTGCTCCTTAATGAGATCTAACTACCTATGAAGTTTGGTCTTGATATCTCTCATAGTTTTTGTGTTATGCTCCGGACAAAATTATGACGGACGAACGAACGGACAAACGGGACAGACGGACGGTTTGAAGGACAAAGCAGCAACTATATGCTAGCCCTTTGGGGAGCATAATCATCTCCAAGGGTTTTCAGGTTATGCTCCGGAGAAGATTTTTTCTAAAAATGGAGATAATTCAAAAACAGGGCAAAATATAGTTATGATTCTTTGGCACTGCACTCCGCTTCAATGCCCTCTTTCACTGTGTGCAGTTTAAACAAATTATGTCCGAGGGTTTTCAGGTTATGCTCCGGACAAGATTTTTCTAAAATGGGAGATAATTCAAATACAGGGCGAAATAGAGTTATGGTTCTTTGGCACTGCACTCCGCGTCAATGCCCTCTACCACTGTGTGCAGTTTAAACAAATTATATCCAGGGGTTTTCAAGTTATGCTCCGGACAAAATTGTGACGGACGGACGGACAGACAGACGGGTCGGACGGACGGACAAAGCGACAACTATATGCTCGCCCTTCGGGGAGCATAAAAATGCTGCTACATTGTTGTTTGGTTTAAATTTTGATTCAGCACGCACAAAATGTCTTTCGAAATTTGCTAAAGGTTTGCAAAGCGAAACTATAAAGGACCTTTTACTGAGAAGTATGCAGGGTACTGAGTACGAGGCACAGACGATCTCCAAAATAACTGAATCCATGTCGTATGACCAAAAAATAACACTGGGTCTGTAATCGAGTGTCAGTTAAACATGCCTCTAGGGGTTGCATACGATTTTGGAGTGAGATTTCTGAATGTAGGAACTGTGTGCGAGGAACAGCAGCCAACAGGAAATTCACAACCACAGAGTGCTTTTCACCGCTTGATGAATATATCGAGAAACTATTCGAAACTGCCAGATAAAAGGTAGACTATAGTTTGAAAAATATTTTCCAGCTTTTTATGAATATGACTCACACCCCTGGTAGAATAAAATATTGATTTTTGGAATCTTTTGTTATAAATTAAATGTTGTTTTTCTATATTTCAAAACGCGTCAAATAAATTAAACAGCACCACTTTATTCTTTTAAGAATAATGAGAGACATTGCTGATAACAAATTATCTCCCTTACTCAGATAACATCAGAGGTAATCCAAATTGCACTTTGGTCCTTTCAGTTGGAATTCTCTGACTTTATCCTTGTTTCTCTTTGTGATAGTCTTGACTTTCAGTTGTGAAAATTGTCACTTACATATTAAATAAAAAGTTAGGAATATAAAAAAACAAACTTTATGTGCTAACAAAACATATTTTCAAACTAAATGTTTAATCTGACTACTATTGTTGCAAATATTAAGGTGTAATTATCACCATACCATAAAGGAAAACAGCGATGAAAGCAGAGGAATCCAAATGGAAGGACCAAGTTAATATTAGAGAGTATTCAGGGTAGATAATCCACTGATGTCCCCCATTTCATGTAGGTCGAACATTTCATGAAAAGGCAGGTCCAAAGATGAAGCCTTGTGGGACTCTCAAGAATACAAGTATGGCGTCATAAGTACAGCTATTCTTTAAAAAATGGATTACATTTAAGAATGAGTCAATAACCCAAAAAGTATAAAATCTAATGAAACATGCTTTTTATATTTGAGAATTGAGATAAGTTTGCTGCAGAAAGTAGAATATGTACTTAGTTTGATGTAAAACATGTGTTTAAACATATTTGTCTGAAAAATTCATTTATTTTTTCTACATATGCTTGCCATATGTTTCAGGAAAAACAGAAATATTTGATGCAGTTTGATTTTTCTGTGGAGAGCTGGATAATCTCTGTGACATCACAAGCTTTCGCGAGGATTATAACATTGTGAGGCCAATTTGTAAAAACTGTGAGCAGAAGGGTTTCAAGCCTTGTACACAAAGTGCCAAAACAAATAAAAAAATGAACTGTCAAAATGACTATTATAATATGAACTGTCACCCTAAAAACTGGAATCATTTAAAATTAGCTACTTTTAGTAAATTGATATGTAAATCATATTAACATCTCATACACTTTTAAAGTGTATATAGTCAAATCAGAAAAAAAGTAATGTTATTTTCCTCACTTTTATAAAAAGTTGAGGGTCTTTTTTTTTACTAATTTTATTCCCTCCTCCTACCGTATGATTTTGCCAAAGGATCTTGAGAAATTAAAAATAAAAAACAGTGGCCTTATCTATATTATTATGTAAAACTTTATTATCTACATTAATTACTTTTTTATTAAAAGGTGTGCCAGGTACAGTTAGCTCTATTCAATGGTGAAGTTCATACCTTGGAGTAAACAATTGACATTTAACACAACCCTCTTTCCAAATTTATTCTTACAAGTGTAACTATTAAAAATTTCAGGTGGTGGACCTTGCTCCAAGAGATTGTCTACTCTTACAGAGGCTGTTATGTCAGTAGAGGGAAAAGATGCAGCCACTACTATAGGGGTTATTAGCACTGAGATGGATACATCCATGATTCAGGTTACTAGTTTAAAGTAAGTGTTTTAAATACTTCTTATAAGATACAAGTGTTGCAGTTGCATGTAGTGCAACAATAACATAGAATTAAAAGATTTACATATGATGTAAAATCATTTACAATGTGACCTAGTATTTTCAAACTTAGCATCTAAATTAACATATTTAAATGCATAATTTTGCTGAGATTGTCATTAGATATCCATTGCAAAGTGCAGGACGCAAAGCAATTAAAAGATTCAACTATCAAATACTTGGTTCTGATGAAAAAACTCATGCATTTCTGGCAGAGCTTCAAATTTACCTCAGCACTTTCCATCAGTGACTGAAATTTTGATATGAATGGAGTATCTTAATATGTAGATGAAAAAATAATACTGTACAGGGATATATTAAATGGTAAACACTGTTAAATTTTGTGAATTAAAACGACATCAAAGTACTTTCTTTTTAAATATTCTATTTCATTCAATACTAACCAAAAGAAAAAGTGACTAAGGGCATTAACTTAGCCAAACAAAGTGAGGAATATAGAGTTGTGATTCTTGTACATTATCATTATTTCCTGTCTAATGTACTTAGTTACAAACCACCAATAATTCAATATTATTATATGCAATATTACTGGTAAAAACATCATTTTGGATAATCTGCGATCAATGTTTAGATTTTCTATTTTTGCCAGTACATGTACATTATCTAGCAAGCATGTGGAAGTTGACAATCAATCAAATAACAGGTATTAGTGATAGTAAAAATTACATATGTATTACAAATATATAGGTTACTTCAAAGAAATACTTTTGTTAACAAAATATTAGACCAATGTGATCAAGAATGTAAACTGGATTACAGGGTCATAAATGCTTTAATATGAGAAAACTATGCAAAAAAGCGCCAGGAATATTATGACTTTGTTTTACTTTTAAACTTGCTGCCATTTAAACTTGCTGCCAGCCTATCAGCCTGTCACTCTTCTGTGTTCAAAGTTATGAAGATAAGCATTTGCTATATTTTTCTATCAGAATTCTTGGATAAATTTTAAAGCAAACAACGCAGATCCTGATTAGACTGCATTGTTGCCCATACTGATCTGGATCTGCACTGGTTGCACATCCAATTGAACAGGTATCCTTGGAGTGTTAAAGAGTAAATCACTACAATATTTGTTTTATATTAGAGTTGTTAGTCATGGTGACAGCAGCTTTTGAATTGCATGAATTCCACATTCTAGCAGGGGTCTTATCATTACTGCCTAATTCCATCATGACTTTTTGTTGCTTGAGTACGTTATGTACAAAGCACAGTTTGTGATATGATACTACAACCGTCGGTCGTTTCAATTGTCCTCTTCCTCTTCACCACCTATTCTGTATTAAATTTTGTCTATTTCAGTTTTTGTAACACTAAAAAAACAACTTGCTCTGATATACAGTACACCTTGAAAATTCCTCGCCATAAAACATTTGCGTTTAAATTTTTTTGTCTTCTAATACTATCAAAGGGACATGTTCTTTTCAACAATATGCATAGTAATTATCTGAATAAGCTGAACTGCTATGGAATTGCTATTCCGAATTTGGTGTTATCCGAATTGCGAACACAATATAAAAACAGCTTTCCATTTAGAGCGGTGTACGTTACTTTCCATATTCCTTTGAACAAAATCTCTTATATTTTCACGTTGCATATTTGTGCTGAAGGACATTCCACTTCTAAAACTTGAGTAAGAGTATCTATTTAAAACAGCTGTTTTTGTTACTTTCAGCGTTCGTTATAGAATTTAACATTAATTTAGTCAGAGTTGTCTTTCTTTCCAGTAGTCGCGTAGTACACGTTATAGATACCAGATTATTAATAAGAATAATGTAAATCTACTCACCTATTGCCTCCAAAAGAAGTTAGATTCAGTAAAAAGTAAAACAAATCTCGATCACAAACTGTACACTAATAAAATTTCTTAGCGACTTTAGGAAAAAAGATGTGCTTCTTTAAAATTAAGATTAAATATGACGTATTTAACAATTTTCTTAAGATAAAAAGTGTTTAAAATAACACTTAAGAAAATTTTAATTTCTAAGAAGAAAATTACTGGATTTAAGGATAAAATATTAACTAAAGATTATTTTAGATGCTAATGAAATACGCCTCAGCAGTTTAAAAAAATAGAAAAAAGGCCGGCTGGTTGGAACTATCTACAATGTTGGCCACTTAGAAACTTCTAGTTTTCCCTCCAGCAAATCAGCTACATAGCCATTTTTGCTATTCTCGGCTCGTCGATAAAGCTTCAAAAAGCGGTTATTAACCACAGCGATTCCAGTTCTAGTGGCTTCTTCAGCACGAAGGATGTACACACCTATCTTCTTGTCGCCCAGTCATAAGACATTCGCTAGCGCGCGAATATCAACGGTTTGTTTTTGTAAAAAATTACTTCTATACATGTTTCGATCCAAAGCTACGTATTCTCTAGTGTATTGCATCGGCTTTTTGGTAAAAAATAACCTTCATAAATGTTTCGATCTAAAGCTAGATATAAACAAAATTTATCGTCATCTGAATATAGTCCGGCTCGGTTCATATAATGTTTTAACATCATGTACTTCCACGCCGCAGTTACGCCTTTGAAATTACAATGGAATTGCAATGACGGTACTGGTCAGATTTACTTTTTCGGATTTCAATTGAAAAAAAAGTCTCAAAAGCCTGTGTCGTTACAAAAAAAAACAGACCACTTAATTCGTCAAACCTTAGAAAATTCTGAAACCCCTATCAGAATAGTTGACAAATCATGCAGTACTATAACGTCAGAAGTATGATAATATTTGGTGCACCTGAAATGTCAGGTTTCTTGCTTGATCTAGGATTTGATATTTTTTTATCTGCAGATTCGAGTAAATTTTTAACAAACTAATTGTCTGTTTGAGTTCTCGAAGAATGTGTTTCGAGCCTGCATAAACGGAGAAATTGTCATTAACTAAATTTGACTGCAATGAGATAAAATGGTAAAGGTCTACCATCGAAGCTGACTTTTCTTCCTCTGCCACGTTTCATCAGTCTTTTTTTCTGGTAAAAAATACTTTTTTCTACTACCTCTTCTTAGGATAGACTCACATTTTTGTTGTCGGTGTGAACTATTACACGTTGCCCTTCCAGGCTTTATTTAAGGAAGAATTCAAAACGCTACTACCTTAGGTAGAGCTTTAAGTACTTCCATATTCACCCTAGCAACCCGAAACCTGACTTTCAATGTCACTTTCTTTAAAACCAATACATCCAGTTCTACTGGCGTCGCAAAATAACACACGATACTTTATCAGTATATTTTATCTCAGGCTCAATGGCCTTCTAAAGACAGCCTTTACTCATATCTATCAAATTCTCATTCCAAAATAATATTTCATCGTGAAAAGCTGAATAAACTTGCACATACAACACACATTTTCCATGCGTACCTATTTTTTATCTTCTTTGAGATCAAGAAAGCGAGCTCCTTCATACGTGCTCATCAAGGACGATACACCAAGAAAGAAAAAATGCCTCACATCAAATAAGATCTAGACCACCAGTGTCAGACAATGTAATTGACGAACATTATTACGTAACGGCTGATGATAGTAGTGATGACTTAAAAAATCCACCAATAAAACTTAACGTAAACAAGGGAAGTTGATAGGTGGGCGCAGGATTGTGGGATGGGAAATTCGTGTTTATAGCTTGAATTCTGTAAAGTACGTTAACTCGAGCCTGTCCCATTAATTTTTGACAATATAGAATTGAAATGAAAAAATGCCTTAGTGGTTTTCTCTACGTTTGATGTAATAATGTTTACTGTGGTCATGCGAACTGTACCTGAACTTATTTTATCGAGAAAATTGGTCATCGTAGCTGTGTTGTTATCAAAAAGCTACCTGACCCAGTTCCAAAAAGGACTTTTAACCGTATACACTTGCCAAATGGAAATTCCACACTACTCACTTCGCGCTCGGTCATATGGATAAGGCCAGTACCAAGGATAAGCAGCCCTAATCACATTTGACCTGGACACAACTGATATGAGTAATTAATTTGCTTCATTAAAATATTTTTATAATATCAAAATAATGTTGATTTTTTAAATAATATCATATTCTTATCTGATATAGCATAGGAATCAGTTACCCATTAGTATGGGGATTCATTGAGAAAGGACTGTGTAATAATGTAATTATAATTTCAATTTACTTTGGTTTGCAGTTATCTCACACTACACATAACCCAGACATACAGCTAAACATTGGCCATTCCTCCAAGAAGTGTATTTTCCAAATAGCCAATAGGAATGACAGCACAACAAGTTTCTATATAACAAATAATGAAATGGCTGTCAAAGGATGTCTTGCTGAACCTTTGTCAATCAATACAGCAGTGAATGACCTCTGTATAAAGCAGTGAAATGTTCAAATGTGATTGTTATTGCACATGACGTGCGCAAGTTTGACTTCCTTGGTATAAGTGCCATAAACAAAGTAAAATTACAAGTTTTTTTTATAAATGTGTGTAAGGTTGTACTGATTTTTCATCCGTATTTTGAAAGTAATATCCTGGAAGATTTTCATACAACCGGATCGGTAAATGGTATTTTAGGTTCAACCTATCGTGCCTCTGATGCTGCTGAAAGGTATGAGTTCTTGGACACTTAAAACACTCCGTATCAAATAAAACATCTCTGTTATTCCTTAACTGATGGATTTTTTTTAGTAAAAACAGTTGAATTATACGTATTTTACATTGTTGTAGAGCAAGCTGACATAGATTTATATTTACTTCTCTGGTGCCACCATAGTATACTGATTGTGGAAGTCACGATCAAATCCTGTTAGAAGTGGGATTCTAACATTTGTCTCCTTTGTGCGAGTTTCTGGGTTATATCTCTAAACCACGGCTCATCCTTGAATTATTTTTGAGTAGTTTGTCTCTGTTGAATCTTTGATCTATCATTTTATGTTTTATTATTGTTAACAGCAAGCACAAGTCAGAATAAAGTAAAGCGATGATTTTGTGAAGAGATGTGTGTTTCAAATGTCAGTTTTGTTGAAAAATTATAGAAGAGTGCACATCAATACCATTTATTGTAAATTAGTGCCTTTTAGTACAACAACAACAATAAATATTACATTTTTGTGTCTAGTAGATAAGTACTTAAATTTTTAATAATAGTATACAGAAAGTAGATTTTCTTTTGAAGAATTTTAAGATTTTTATTTCTTATTCTCATCGACCAGATCAAATTTGTCAGAGATATGATTTACTTAAGTGATTTATGACATTTTCTTGTAAAGCAAATTGCAGCACTGATTACTGTTTGAAAAACTGCCACTTGTCTGCAGTTGTTTTGTAAATCTAATTGATATCTGTATTTGTATATTATGTTTCTAATTGTCATCAATTCAGACCATTATCAGACTAAACTGTTACGAAATATAAGAATGTAGATAGATAGATAGATTTATTTCGGCAAAGGATGCATATACATAGTTAACATATTACATAACATAGGATAAAATAATGACGATTATTTAATGCTATATCATGCATAAGAGCGTGCTCACCTACACCAAGGATAACACAAAAAAGAGCAACACTGAAAGTGAACGCCCTTATTTCCATTGTTGTCCTTAGAATTGGTGGCATGACACAGAGAGGCAAACCTTAATAAAGACAATTGTGGTAAAAAAAAAATAATTAAATTCATATAGATAAATCACATTCATAGAGGACAATCTATCACAAAATAATCACCTGAGTATCAAGCATGTAACACAGTGACTTGTCATTGGAAGAAACAATGATTTATCAATTATATAACAAATGTTTGACTAGATACTGAGCATATAAGCACTTAGTATTAATTATTTAAAACCTCATAATATTAAATATGAGGCTAAAACAAAATGTAACAAGTAAAAACCTAAGCCGAAAAGAAACAATTAAGTAAAACACTTAGATCTGTTAAAAACTGTTCAATAGATGCCTCTTGATGGCTACCTTAATGTATTGTTATTCATTTGCACTGGATTAAAGATATAACTTTTAATTGAAAACATTTAGAATTTCAAACAGTTTATTGCTCACGAATTGATTTATTTAACAGCATTTTTGATAAAAAAAACACCTTTTATCTATGCTGTCCATTTTTGCTACTCTTTTTGTATGTCACATGTATAATAAACTTCACTGGTTCAACGAAATAAGATGGTAAAAGCTACTTGTTTTTGAATAAACAGAAACCTGCGAGGCGTTACTGATGGGAAGAAAACTGCATGTGGTATCTATTTACAGAACAAAAAGTACAGTACGTATGAAAATGTCTAGTACATACTTGATCATGATAAAATGGTTTCATTCGTGTTTCATTCCACTTCCTACCTGAAAGTTAATTGATATGTTAATTTCACTGTATCTCCAGAAATCACAGCTAATAGATTCTTCTTTCTTGTTTTGTTCCACCCCCATTCTCTGTAAATGTTCTCGTGATATATTGTACGGTTACTGCAGCTGTAAAATAACAGATCTCTGCATCTTTCTTTGAGAGAAATTACTTTATTTGTGACTCAGTTTTCTTCCTTGGTATTTCCTGTAGTAAGGCAACTGTAACTGTCTGCTTCTTTATCATAGGTTTATCTGTTATTTATATTTTAATAAGTCACTTGTAATGTTGTAAAGTTCTTTTGTGTCAAGTTGTAAAAACGTTTAAAGAATCCTAATGATTAACCTCAAATATTTGACATATCAATATATTCGAAATAATTATTACCTGACTGAAGAAGCTCTTACAGAAAATTGGCTTTAAGCTTTAGGAAAAGCGTCAATGTCGGTATTATAAACATTGTCTGAGAGCGTTGATAATACGTGTAAAAAGTTTGACGTCATAAGAGATTTAATAGATTTAGTTTCAACAATGATATTGTACTATATAGTTTTAGAAAATGTTCAAACAAGAAAGAAATATACATTTGTGCCAGTCATTTAATGGGGGCAATCTTGAACACGATTGCAAGACGGGAGTTAGAATGTTACCACACTGTCGCATAAATGAAGTCAAAGAAGCAAATAAAAGTTACAGGTTCTCTTATAATCAGTAAGTCGTTCCTAATAATGGAAATATTTTGAGTATAATTTTGTGAAAAGCAATGCAAATTTTAGAAATCGGAAAATCATTTAAGGAATCCTCGGCGTAATCAGCTTCGGTCGACTGATTTCACCACAGGGTCGCGGCGGTTGTTTCCGTAGTTGTCCGGTAAAATAAGTAATTTAACCAAACAAGAGGGCCCTAAATCGCTCACCTGAGTCTCATTGCTCATGTTACAAATATCGTTATTGGTTTTTGTAGGTGCAAGTTTGAAAAGCTTTGCAATAGGTTTGAAGACTCTGGGTGTAATGGTACTCATTTTTTTTAGCAGATATAGTTTTACTCTACAGGTCAAAGTGACTTTGATCTTTGACCTACAGACCACAAAAAACAACAGGGTTCTTCTAATATAATTACCCTATAAAGTTTGAAGGTTCTGGGTGTAATGATACTCAAGTTACTGAGAAGAAATAGTTTTCACTCTACAGGTCCCTGTGACCTTAAATTTTGACATACTGATCCCAAAAACGATTGGGTTCTTTTACTGAGTAAAGACAATCATCCTATGAAGTTTGAAGGCTCTGGGTAAAATGGTAGTCCAGTAACTGAGCAGAAACAGTTTTCATTCTACAGGTCCCTGTGAACATAACCTTTGACCTATGGACCCTAAAAACAATAGGGATCTTCTAATACAATTATCTTATAAAGTTTGAAGGCTCTGGGTGTAATGGTACTACTCTCCACAAATAGTTTTCACTCTACAGGTCCCTGTGACCCTGACCTTTGACATACTAGCCCCAAAAACAACATGGTTTTTCTATTTAGTAAAAGCAATCATCCTATGAAGTTTGGAGGCTCTGGGCGAAATAGTAATCCTGTTATTGAGTGGAAATGGTTTTCACTCTAGAGGTCCCTCTGACCTTGACCTTTGACCTACTGACCCAAAACACAAAAGAGATTTTTTGTACTCAATAAGGGCAATAACCCTGTGAAGTTTGAAGGCTTTGGGTCAACTGGTACTCAAGTTATTAAAAAGAAACGAAGTGTGAAAGACAGACAGACAAACAGACACCCATGGACAAGGCAAGTACAAAATGTCTCCATCAGAAGGGCGGGATTGGGGGAAGACATAACAAGGAACAATTGAAGGTATAGCCCTTGGTGTTTCAAAGCAGCGGTTTTTAAGTTTTCCCTATATAAGTCCTTGTGTAAAATCAAATGACCCCCGGGTGGGGCCAGTTTTGACCCCAGGGTCATGATTTGAAAAAACTTGGTAGAGGTCCACTGGACAATGCTGTACACCAAATATCAAAACTCTAGGCAATGTGGTTTTTGACAAGAAGATTTTTAAAACCTTTCCTATATAACTCTATGTAAAACATGTGACTCCTGGCGGGGCCTTTTTTAACCCAGGGGCTTTGATTTGAACAAACTTGGTAGAGGTCCTCTTGACAATGCTGTACACACAATATCTTAACTCTAGGCCTTGTGGTATCTGAAAAGAAGATTTTTAAAGTTTTTCCTATATAACTCTATGTAAAAAATGTGACTCCTGGGGCGGGGCCATTTTTGACATAGGGGCCATGATTTGAACAAACTTGGTAGAGGTCCTCTTGACAATGCTACATACAAAATATCTAAGCTTTATGCCTTTTGGTTTCTGATATGAAGACTTTTTAAACTTTTTCCTATATAACTCTGTGTAAAGAAGTGACCCCCGAGGCAAGGCCTATTTTGACCCAGAGGCTATGATTTGAACAAACTTAGTAGAGGTCCACTGGAAAATGCTACACACCAAATATCTAAACTCTAGGCCTTGCGGTTTCTGACAAGAAGATTTTTTAAAAGTTTTTCCTATATAACTCTATATAAAACATGTGACCCCTTGGGCGGGTCCATTTTTGACCGAGGAACCATGATTTGAACAAACTTGGTAGAAGTCCACTGGATAATGCTGCACACCAAATATCTAAACTCTAGGCCTTGCAGTTTTTGACAAGAAGATTTTAAAATCTTTTTCCTATATAACTCTATGTAAAACATGTGACCCCCGGGGCTGGGCCATTTTTGACCGAGGAGCCACGATTGGAACAAATTTGGTAGAGGTCCGCTGGATAATGCTGCACACCAAATATCTAAACTCTAGGCCTTGTGGTTTCTGACAAGAAGATTTTTTAAAGTTTTTCCTATATAACTAACTATAAAACATGTGATCCCTAGAGCGGGGCCATTTTTGACCCAGGAGCCATGATTTGAACAAACTTGGTAGAGGTCTACTGGACAATGCTGCACACCAAATATCTAAACTCTAGGCATTGCAGTTTCTGACAAGATTTTTTAAAGTTTTTCCTATATAACTCTATGTAAAATATGTGACCCCAGGGGCTGGGCCATTTTTGACCCAAGAGCCATGATCTGAACAAACTTGGTAAAGGTCCACTGCAGAATGCTGCACACCAAATATCTAAACTCTAGGCCTTGAAGTTTCTGACAAGAAGATTTTTAAGTTTTCCCTATATAAATCTATGTAAAATCAACTGACCCCTGGGGTGGTGCCAGTTTTGACCCCGTGGTCATAGTTTGAACAAACTTGGTACAGGTCCACTAGTTGATGCTTCATACCAAATATCTAAGCTCCAGGCCTTGAGGTTTCGGAGAAGAAGATTTTTAAAGATCCAACTTTTAAAATCTAATTTTAGCTCCAGTGAACCAGAAATGCAATGGACCAGAACCATTTGAACAATCTTGGTAGAGGTCCACTGGACAATGCTGCACACCAAATATCTAAACTCTAGGCCTTGCGGTTTCTGACAAGATTTTTTAAAGTTTTTCCTATATAACTCTATGTAAAATATGTGACCCCAGGGGCTGGGCCATTTTTGACCCAGGAGCCATGATCTGAACAAACTTGGTAAAGGTCCACTGCAGAATGCTGCACACCAAATATCTAAACTCTAGGCCTTGAGGTTTCTGACAAGAAGATTTTTAAGTTTTCCCTATATAAATCTATGTAAAATCAACTGACCCCTGGGGTGGTGCCAGTTTTGACCCCGTGGTCATAGTTTGAACAAACTTGGTAGAGGTCCACTAGTTGATGCTTCATACCAAATATCTAAGCTCCAGGCCTTGAGGTTTCGGAGAAGAAGATTTTTAAAGATCCAACTTTTAAAATCTAATTTTAGCTCCAGTGAACCAGAAATGCAATGGACCAGAACCATTTGAACAATCTTGGTAGAGCTTCATGCAGGGAACATCCCAGGCAAGTTTCATTTAATTTGGCTCTTTGGTTTGGTTTCAGAGGAGATGTAATTTCAATGAAAAGTTGACGACGGACGGACGGACGACGGACAAAGACTGATCAGAAAAGCTCACCCTGAGCACTTTGTGCTCAGAAGAGCTATAAACACGAAATAAATTGTTAATGTTTATTTTCAATGTCAAAATGGTTCAGAATACGTTATAGAGGACATACATTTTGAAATTAATCGCGTTAAGAAAAAAAATCAAAAACTTAAGTTCCGGTCACGTGACGATTTGGAAAATCAAAGCTTGAAAACCGAAACAACAAAATAAATGCCGGTAGAACGTGACCTCGAGGGAGATTTAAGGCTCGTTAGCGTCCTACGATACGTGAACAACCTAATAGAACATTATTCATAGGACACAACTATGCCAACGTGTACCTGTGCGACGAAAATGCCTGTAAAAATTAGAATTGCCGAAGAAGTCTGCACATACCCATTCCACCAGTTTTAAACAGACATAGTTGAAAAAAAAGGCCGTAGACTGGTAGAGTTGAATTAGTTGCTGTCCAATTTGAAAACGTGTTAGTCATGTAGACTGAGCCCAGTTCCCTTAATGAAGAACATCATCGTTGGTGAATACCAAAATGGACTGGGGCTGTTTCTGTGTTGTTTGTCAGAACCCAGATTGCAGTTTTGTGAACAGAGTAGCCTACGGAAAGACGCATCACATCAAGCCAAGAGGGATGCCCTGTTTTTTCATCAATACAAAACTGGGAGCTGGTAAATAAGATATTTTTCACACCATTGGCCATTCAAACACTGGTAAACATACAACATTAGCTTTTAAAAAGCTTTTGTACATCGAACAGCATGCACATTTACAATGTATCTTCCCTTATTTCATCCTGCGATACCCTTTTCATGCAGAATGCCAAGCAAGGAAGCTTACAGTACAATTTGGAATGATTTTGGTATGTCATGGTCGAATTGGAACCTTTGATCCCAAGCACACCAAATGCCAAGGATTTGTGAAGGCAGTGAACCAATACTTGCTGGAAATGTTTTAACGAAATTTATGTATAAAAATATCTCACTGGTCCAGACTTGAACACACTGCAATATCATATGTAATAACATTTTAAGTTAAAGTATTTCTTTTTTTCCAGCTTTGATCGACAGCTTGGGTGGACCGGACCAAGTAAATAATCTTCTGGCGGTCTTGAACTTGACGACTATCAACAGCAAAAATCTAAAGAAAATGGGAACTCGAGCTGGGGAAGCCATAGAGGCGGTGTCTATAGAGTCATCCAAAAAAGCTGCCAAGGAGAAGAGGAATATTAAAGTAATTGTATAGTATAATTTGTTCAGAAAATGGTATGGAAAATGAAAATATTACTAATAGTGGCCCAATAATCACAATCAGATGATTTTCTTTGTTTCAAGTAATGTTGCGGGCCGGGCCCATCCTTTTCGCTCTACAATGCTGTTAGCGTTTTATGTTTTCTAATTTGTGTGCATTTGCATGAAACAAAGTCGAGTTGATGGGTGGGTTGGAGTTCACCAAGGCCACTCGTCTTGCTTTTTTTATGAAAACCTGTTAAGGCAAGTGTGAAGTTGGTGCACCCTTGAACCTCGTTAAAACCCACAGTTGCAAATGCTTTTTTAAGAAACTGCTTATAATTTTGTAAAGTAATCACAGTTATCATATATACTTTTACACTCGCATCTAATGTCAGCGTACTTTTTTCCATATGCACTCTATTTATCTTCATGTCCGAAGTGCATTCAGGGATTAAGATCTGATTCAAATACCATATTTGCGATCTTTCATTGGATCATCTATTTAAAGACTTTCCAAGGCACACCCTTTTTTCAAGGACTTTAAGGGGCTTGTTTGTTTTTTCTTGCAGCAAATCTAAGACCACATGTAAAGACTAAGAGTAACAGTTGATGGTGCTCTGCTTTCAGAGTCTCTGCCATTAAAGGAAAACATTAAAAGTTTTTGTGTTCTTTGCTTCTCCTGACAAAATACGACTCTTTTAAGTTTAAACGAGGGATGGGAACGAATGTTCGAATATTCGAAAATCCACCGAATATTCGAATCTGAAAATCAAATTCGAATATTCTAAAATGTTTTTTTTTTTCAAAAAAAGCATCGTTGATTTTTTTTAAAAATGTAAGCATTCTGATTATGCAAAACCCCCAATCTGTTTGGTATTGTGTTTTTCTATCGCGTGTCAAAAATGATCCAATTAACAATAAAACTGTAGTGCATAATTGGCAGGGACAATCGTTACGGATTAACAGTTTGCCACAGGCGTAATTGTGATACCTTTTAATCTTTTGTTCATTTTAATTGGCGCCCGTTTATTTCTCAAATTCTAGAAGGTTGTTGTCTCACAATATTCAAGGATTAACATCAAGTTTTACGAAAACGAACAACTATTCACGCTTATAATTCTATTGATATTACCTTTTAGTTGTCCAATCAGTAGAAAAGCTCAAATATTTTCCTTTTATAAGTATATTTGAAACAAAAATTATCCTTGCTTTATGTTTGATCATCGCTTAACAATATGGAAATAAGCTCTATGGAAAAAAACGAAAAAAAACAACAACAAACAAACAAATAAAAAACATGCACCCCTGTCGCGTTTGGACTTATTTCACGCGGTTTTAATGAACGGAATATATTATGTATTGCCAATCACTTAATAAGTATTTAAA
Source organism: Cyclina sinensis (assembly GCA_012932295.1). NCBI lineage: Eukaryota > Metazoa > Mollusca > Bivalvia > Venerida > Veneridae > Cyclina > Cyclina sinensis. Next base: position 4,790,174 of record JAAONU010000011.1, read on the forward strand.
ACTTTCATAAAACAAGCCATTTCTATGCCATTTCTAGATAATACATAGCTGTTTCCTCCGACAACGTACAGTGATAAAACAGTACCAATGTTCGGATACCAAAATTCGGGTAACTGACTGAACTGAAAAAAAACGAATATTCGAATATATTCGAATATGGCAAAGCGAATATTCGAATAGTGATATTAGTATTCATCCCATCCCTAGTTTAAACACAGCTTTTGAATACTAAGGTATGGTTCAGTTCTGTAAGATGATAGAGTATTATAAACATTTAGACGAAACAAAAGGGCAATTACTGTACAAGCGAAAACAAAACTTGGTATTTTTATGTCAACACCTAAAGGAGGATAAGAGATAATGTGAATTTTTTTAGAAGATCATATCCTTTTGCAACAACGATCTTGCTAATAAATATAACGCATGATTTAGATTCGGTTTTCTATGACAGAAGGTCTCGTCACAGTCAATACATAATAAATTCAATAACTCTAGAATTTGCGCATTTCATCGTTGCTTATTAGCTTGTATCGAATGAAAGGAAGATAAACGAGAATCGGTGTCGAAATCGTCTTTACGTTCTTGGCAACGAAGGCTTCATTAATCTGGCACACTGAACAACACAACTGACAACTGATGAACTTTGTGAACAGCTACACGTATATGTTTCTGTGAATACAAAAACATACTTAAAACGCAACAAAACAAAAAGAAGAAATACAAATTGATATTCGGTCACGTGGCAAATGACTTTTGTTCACACCAATTATAATAGCTATTCATACGACACGACGATGGACAAAATGAACCGTCAATTTAAAGGAGATTTATTTCGAAATGAGAGCAATAGGTGTCAGTTAGAAATATTACTTTATAAAAAGTAGTTGCGCAGATTTTGATTTTTAAGGTTCATTAAATTAGTCTTGTTTAGATTTAAATAATAGACATTGATTTGGATAAACCCAGTCCCTGTCTAATCATTGTCGGGAAATAAAGTGCCCCAGTATGTTCAAAGTTAAAATGATTTATTAGTAAGTAAACGCTAGGGTGTATATGTGTAGAATAGGGTACTCCTTTGCATCTACATCAGCTGTTTGCGCTAAGAAACTTCAAAAAAATTGTCAACTAGAGTGCAGTATTCATATGTATTTTTATATTCCTTGCATGCAATGTCAGCGCATGTTCTTCCATATGCTCTGTATTTTCATGCATGAAGTGCACTCAAGGATCTAAGTTCGGGTTCAAAACAATGTCCGAAATCTTGCATGTTGTCAAGTAATTAGAGAACTTTCAAGGCAAACTTTTTCTTTTAGGAATTTCTATCATGTTATACTGTACATATAAGCATATGGAAATTATCAAGACAACTTTTAAAAACTGTTATAAAGCAAAAGATGGCGGTGATTTACTTAGGTAGTAATTGACATGTAGTTTCCCCTCATTTTAAAATGTCCCAAACATTCTATCAGCTTGTGGTAAAAGTATCTATGTCTGAATAACAGCAAAGTTAAAACACAAGGAAAATGAGAGAAATCAAGTTCACATAATGTTAAAATTAAAATGTTCATGCGAAATTATACATCTGGTACAAATTTCATAGAAACAGCTTCAAAAGAGTATGCAGAAATGCCAGTTTAAGTCAAAGTTGAAACTAACACTCAAAGTGATGTTAGTTCAAAATTTCCATAAAATAAGAAAGTAGGTCAGCAGGTCAAAATTGAAATCTGCATGCAAACTTCAATCTATAGGCTAAATTTCCACAATGAATCTTAAGATACAAGAAAGAAGGTCAAGATCAATGTCGGCTACGGTCAAGTTGAAATCTGCATGTAAAATTACATGTAAATGTCAAATTTCTTTATTGTAGCTAGAAAAACAAGAAAGAACGACAAGCTAAATGTCGGCTTAGATCAAAGTTGAAATCTGCGTACAAAATTTTTAATTTAGTTCAAATTTCTACACTGTAGTTGCAAAAAGTAGGCCAAGATAGAAGCCAAGGTAATTGACATAAAGAGGACCTCTGAAGCAAGGCGAATTTAACTCAAGGGACATAATTTCAACAAGTTTTGTGGATATCTACCAAACAATGCTTGATTTAAAATATCTAAGCTTAAGGGGATACAGTTTCAGAAAGGAAGGAGTTTTACCTATACAGCATTATGTAAAACAAGTGACTTCCGGAATGGGATCGATTTTGGCCTTAGGGATATAATCTGAAAAATATAAGCAGAAGTAAGCTATACAATGCTGGGTAATGAATATCTAAGGTGTACGGCCTATGGTTTCTGTCAATATTTTATTTTTTATTCAAACAGGACTCCCGGGCGAGGTAGAGAACCTTCAGCACTAAGCCTTGTGGTTTCAGAGACGAAGAAGTAATATAAAAGTTTTCCCTATATAAGAATATGTACAATCAAGTCACCCTTCGGATCTGGGTCATTAATCGTACCAGGGGCATAATTTGAACCCGCTTTTCAGAAGTTAGCTAAAGAATACTACATACCAAATGTCAGTAGTCTAGGGTAAAATGCTATATAAACCTAAATTTAATGCAAACTTAAAAGAAAGACAATAAAGCTATTAAACTGGTTCCTAGTCAAGAAACGAGAGGTAGACCAGAGTAAATGCTCAAAAAAGAGTTGCGCTCTTACATTCGAGATAACCACTTGTTCTTCAGCTTCTCCTAGAAGTTTATGGAAGGCAAAGCAGGCAAGAAGACACCAACCTAACATCAAATGACTGAATGTTGGAGATAGATTTCTCTGGCACCGAACTTTTGTTCTTCTTTTGAATAATCTAACCACTAGTACCGTATGATCGGCCAATACGTTAAAAAAGGAAAAATTTTCAAGAGTGCGGCCTATGAGACAAAGCGGACTATACTTTGATTTTATTTTTCTAATTGACCTTTCAGTGCACAAAACTGAAAAAACTGCCTGATCACTTTTTCTTGTTGGCGAAGCCATGTTTGGCAGTCAAATGTGTACAATGACAATTTTGAGGGTAAATATATAAATGACAATTTTGAGAGTAAATATATAAATGACAATTTTGAGGGTAAATATATAAATGACAATTTTGAGGGTAAATATATAAAGACAGCTCACCAATACTTATTATTGTAGCCTTCATGGTCAATTAACCGTAATGAATAAGTACAATAGTACAATAGGCCTGTATGTATCTTAACTAAAAATGTCTAATAGCGTATGTCATTCCTGCGTATTGACTGCGGCCAATGTGCCGGAGCGGCCATTGTTTTCTTAGATAGTTAAAATGGAAAGATGCGGCCAATACAGAGCAGCGGCCTATTGTCCGAAAAATAGGGTATCGCATATTTTGAAAATCAATTTGTAAAAACAGACTTTACTAAAAGTGTCCTTTTCTCAGAAGTAACGTTCCTTTTTTATCTTTTTTCGTGAAATGATGAAGAAATAAGTAATAGTCATAAGTAATTCCCAGAAAAAGGGAAACTCTAATCTGATGTTTCACAAAAAAGCTTTTTCCCTTTTCAAAAACTTAAGCTTCTTTTATTTCTTGAAATAATCACTATACATTCGTTTGATTTAAATCCACGTCAAACAACAATTTAGATATAATTCTTTTGAGTCGTACAAAAATAGAAATGCCATCTGCTAATCGACATTCGAAATTAATTAGTTTCTTTTCAATAGAAAATACGCAGAACATCTTAATTAAAGGGATGCAATGCATAGATTAAGCCATATATTAAACTCAGTGTTTCATTTCATAATGTAGAAAGTAACAAAATGTTACCTTATAATAGCGGGAGTATGTCGTTTCACGTGGGAGAGCGTGGTTGTTCGTCAAATGGAACGATTTCCATTCCAGTATTTACTTTGTAAAGAGAAATCGAAGTAAAACCCGATATACGTGTATGTAGCTGATTTGCTTTCCTCCTACATTTTGACTATGTAGGGAGGCAGTGTTTTCTGACTGCGCTTTCTTCTGATATGAGTTTTTCATTTTTTTAAGAAGGATATAGTCAGTGTCACAAGCTTTGACAAAAGAAATCCATGTAGCTAAATAACTTTAGTAAGGAAGAGGATATTGAGATGAAACATAATAAATAGAAGTATGCAAGAGCGATTTCTTTTGCGTTCAGTAAGGTAAAACTCGACAAAATGACAGATTTTAAAGACTAAGCTTTACACTATTGTACTTAATTATTTTACAAGTTGTTCAATCAAAACGGAAATGTTCTTTTGTGCCAATCATTTAATGGGGCAGTCTGAAACATAATTGCAAGACGGGAGTAAAAATGTTATCACTATGTCACTTAAATGAAACCAGGCAAGCAAAAATAAGGTTTCACGGACCCCTTATTACAATCCTGTTGCCGTTCCTAATAAGGAAAATTGAGTAATATAACAGCTGTTTCTGTTTAAAAAGTTTCAGTTCACGAATTGGAATTTTAGTTAACCAAACTGTGCTAGTTCAAAAGAAAAAGTAGTTTCTACAAACAGAAAAGATTTCTTATCGTTAACATTTCTGGACTTCTTAATATTTTAAGCATTAAAGGAATATATGAAACAAAACTTTAAAAAAGGTATTCAGGAAAACGCACAGTAAAAAAGAAACTCTTTACACTGTCAAAAAGTAGAGGAAAAGAGATCAATATAGATCAATTATTAATAGGACTTACGTCTGCAGATACTAAATTACTTAATTTTATATGGTATTTGGCAAGAAGACGCAGAAGATAACATTAAAGGTGAAAGTTTTAATTATTTTTTTTTTTTTTGCGCCATTAAATGTGTTGCAGGAATACCACTGCATGAAAAGAGACAATAAATGACGTCATGGTCTACGTAATACTGACATTGCTTGCGTGCTGGTTTATGTATTAAGGCAATATAACTAAGTATTTACTTGATGAATCACTGATCCAAAAGTAAAGCGCCTGTAAGAAGAGTATGCGAGCATACCAAAATGACCAATGCTAGTACAAGATAACAACAATACTTCCTCAATTTGAGTATGACATAATGTCGGTAAACTTGTGATGATTTTTACAAAACTGCCTAGATCTATGCATCTCCTCGATTAATGAGCTGTTGCAAATCCCGAAACGCACTCAATGAGTTTAAAATTTGGGACACAGGTTTATATATAAATTTGTAGACAGATGAGTGATAAATTCAGTCACGGGGTAGATACTTTAGGTGTAATATTAATTTTGACACTTGATAACTAGTCTCTGTGGCTCAGTGGTGTAGACCGTCGCTCTATGTTTTTTCCAAAGTATATCAACTTCTCTTAAATATAAAAAGAAAAAAAAAATCAGTTAAATTCTGTGAGTCAGTCGCTTTAAAGGCAGATGAGCATGTTTGATGAATGGAACAGATTTGCGAAAAGGGTTATTAATCAGTTGAATATCATTATTTGAAGCTGAAATATTGATTTACACCCGAAATATTTCAAGCCAATATTTTATAAAAAAAAAGATATAAAAATGGTGTTTCCTATCCTATGCGACGAGCACAGGTTAGCTATTTTTGTATTTCCCGCGTAAAGCCGCGGTAGTGCTAGGGAATGTCATGTGATCATTTCAACAAAAATACGCATTCGGTGTATCTTGCCGATTATCGACAGCGCCATATTTGTTCCAAAATGCCGTTGAATGACCACGTGACATTCCGATGATGTCTCTTGAAGTTGTCGCTAAATATAGAATGTATTTTTGTTTCGGGATTTCTTTAGCGGATTGTTTTCAGGTCAGGCAAAATGGTAAAATTAACTGAAAATTTCCTCCTGAAGGGTTTGAAATGTAGAGTTTTAGTGAAAAGTACACGTAAGTGTTACATAAATTGATCTGTTCACGATTTTACTGAGTATTTCTGTTCGACCCTGCAGTTCCCCCTTTAACCCAAACCAATCCATCAACTCGACAATGTTGCATGCAAAAGCACACGAACATATAAAACATTAAAAGCTAATGGCATTGTAAAGAGAAAAAGGTAGGTACTCAATGACCTAAGAAGTTGGAGTATTTTGATCAGCAGGAATAAAAGAGACTAATCGAGTTTCTACGTTCTTTTTAAGATTTCCCTAGAAACCTTCATAAACTTTCAAACCCCTGCCACCGCCGTGCTTACAGAGGTAAGCAAAGCGATCAACTATTGAAGGGTTAATCACCAAGCGGGCAGAGCGCTGCAGAATATCATGTTGGTAGCCTTTCTTCTGCATTTACAGATGTTTTTTTTTTACAAATAACGTGGAGAAATTACTATTTTTGTCTTTAATTTATAAATCAAATCTCCATAAAACACTGGTTGACAAATACTTTGTTGCAGTTATTATTCTAAACTGAATTTGCTTTTTTGACTTAAATCTGGGTATCGGCAATAAAACTTGCAAAACGTTTTTCTTAATTTGTGGTACTGATACCCCTGTTTCAAAAGTTTTCATGTTATACAAAGATTGTGTTCAGTGAAATCTAACATTGTTAAAAGCTCAAGAAAAGCGAACTTGTAAGCTGTGAAATATGAACTCCATAAGATGTAGGGCCTAGAAGATCACTATCTGAAAATGGAAAACTAAAAATATCAAAATCAAAATCATCTCTTTTATCGTATATTTTAGTAGTAATGTTCAAAACCATTCTCAATAGAAAGATTTAAATCAAGATGGTTCGCTTGCTTTTTTGAAGTGTTTGCTTCATTAAGCTGCAGTTCATTTGGATATACATTTTGTATTTTATTAACAAGATATAGAAAATGGTTATTATCTATATTTAACAAATCGGCAAGATACCTAGAGGCGATGTTAAAGGCTGTAATAATGTCATCTTGATGTTCACAAGAAAGAGATATTACATCTTACAGAGCAGTATAAAAACAGATCAGCAACAAGTACTACAAGTAACAAGACGCCCACTACCTGTTTGAGCGACTTGATCATGTCTTGACAAGTCCATAAAGTGTAATTATGATAAGAACCATATGTAAAATGCTCTGTGTTCATTACAAGCGATATAGGTTTTATTTTCTCTTGCAAACGTTAATTCAATGAGACTGGTGACTTGTCTCTTATGAAAAGGAAGTAAACTATACAATGGAGAAAAATCACAAGTTGAGAAAGAGAACACCTGAGAGTTAACGTAGATCTATCATATCTTTAAGCAACAACAAATTAGCGAAGAAGCATGACACATTATTTAGTTTATGTGTTTAATGACAAAAGGTCTCGTCTCCGTTTAAATATAATTACTCCGATATCCCTAAAGGTTCCACATTTCATCGTTGCCTATTATGTTGTGTTGAATGAAACGAAGTATCATTGACAAAATGGTATCCACCTTGGCAACTAAGACTTTATTAATCTTGCACACTGAATATCAATATTGACAACTGATGGATTTTTTGTACTTACTTCACATGTTTCTGTGGTAACTGAAAAATAATTCTGGCCAGAACAAAAATTAATGCCCCATTAGTGTATAGTTTTCAGACATTAGCAAACGTTTAACGCATGTAGTACCCGAATGTCCTATGTCCATAAAATTTCAGGCTATAATAAAAAAAAGTTGAGCTTCAGGTATTAGATTCCTAATACCCTACCTCCGCTCTGAAGAGTATTCAGTTCCATTAAATTGTGTAGGATTGAGACATTTTCACTGAAAGGCATAGGTTCAAACGCCACTGAAGCCAAAATTTTTCTTTAGTTTTTTTTCTAGTTTTACATTGTTTTGGTTTTACAACAATAACTTAATATAATTCAAATTCAATTTTTTTTCGTTTTAAATATATTTCAATTGTAACAAAGCTTTTCAACATGGTAAATCGATGAAAATTTTGGTATCTGTGATTTTAGTTATAAATTTGTCCAAAGCTTGACGGTAAAAATATTTGAAATTAACCAATTTGTTAAGAAATGTACATGAATAAAAAAATTATAGCTAATTTGAAGCCCCGTAAGATTTGTTTTGAAGTTTACGCTGATAACATTCCCCCATAATATGTGGGTAGGGTTAATTCGTGCTCTTCACTTTTGGCTTTTCATTTTATTTGTTTTTTGTCAGCAATCAGTAGGTCTTCATAATACGAATGATTACATACCAAGTAACAGTTATTTTTATATTCAGTCTTAGAAAAAAAAACATTGTGTTTAACTATACCTGATAAACCCAGTTATTCGGGTGAGGTTTGAAGTGAATGCTAGTCATTTCATGAAACTCCCATGGTAAAAGTGTCCTAGGATAGTAAATAGGCCGGCCCGGCTAGCTCAATCGGTAGAGTATCGGATCGTCAATCTTGACAATCCTGGCTCAATCCCCATCAGGGCCTCACAATTTCTCCGTGATTACTGATTTATCGGTCACTTGTTCCTCATCTCTGAAGCAAGTGAGGAAGTAGTCAGTCACTTGCGGAGAAATTGGGTAGCAAACTGGTTGGATACCCAGGAACACTGGTTAGGTGGACTGACCGCCGGGATATGACCTTAGCTGTTAAACTGGCGTTAAACCCCAGTAAAACCAAACCAAACCTAGGACAGTATATTTCTTTAAAAAGGTCAATTTAATGAGGGATGACAAAATGTTTATTAGTATTCTAATACCTGACTGCTAAAACTGTCAATATCATTTTCAGCAAAATGAATTAAATTTTAGTCATATTAATTATTATATTTTTTCCATTTAGTATATTTTTTCATGGTTAAAACGTGTTGATATTTAATTGATGACTGTATTAATGTTATCATTACTGCATTCTCTTCAAAGGATTATATCTACAACAGAAATAACTCTTTAAAGAAAACATGACAGGGATAATGTCAAAACGTGTTAGAAGATCATATCCTTTTTCAGCTACAGTCAAGGTAAAACGAAGACAAATAATTCAGTTTCAGAGTTCGATTACAATAGTTATCGTCTCAGTTTAAATAAAATAAATCAAATATTCCTAGAAGTTGCGCATTTTGTCGTTACTTATTAACTTGTATCGAATGAAAGAAAGATTAGCAAGTATTGTAATCAAAAACGTCTCCGTTTTCTTGGCAACGAAAGTTCTATTAATCTGGCACACTGAATATCAATACTGACATCTAATGGACTTTATGAACAACTACGCGCGTATGTTTCTGTATCAGCAGATAATAGTTAAAGCTACAATAAGATAAAATACACATTGATGTTCTTTAACAAGACTAATGGCGTTTAATCAAAACCAATGACTCATTTGAATGTATGAATTAGACAAATTTCTTTCGTTTCATCCAAAAGCTTCACTACAATACTTGCACGAAAGTTTCGTGCGGGTAGGATTGTAGGTTTTTGCCTATCAGCTTTATTACGACAGGCGGTTACTCTTTATTTCAAAAACTCTATTTGGCTGTAGGATTTGATTTGGTGTGTATGATATTTAAAAGTCTCGCCCTAGAATATGATTGTCTCAATTGTTACATAAAAATGTTTATATTTTTATATGCCAATGTATATGAAAGTTACTAATACAGGTTATACTCCTCACAAAAAGTGAAGCAACAAACATTTAAACTGTGAAAAAAATTTAATGAGACCTCAATAATGAATGAATAGGTGCGCAAATAATCTTCAACATTTAATCAAGTAAAATCTAACAAAGCATCTTGGAAATCCATTCCGTTCTCACGATACTGTTCACAAAAAGTAAGACACCCCCGTTAGCACCAATGCAGCCCTGAATGCGGCTTGGCAGCGAGGCAATTAAGCGGTCCAGCTGATTCTGTGGTATGGCTCTCCACTCCCTTACAAGAGCTACTTCCAGGGCATCCAGAGTGTGGGGACGGACGGGCATGCCATAAACAGATCGCCAAAGATTGTCCCACACGTGTTCGATGGGGTTTAGGTCTGGGGAACGGGCTGGCTAATAAAGGCGAGCAACATTGTTGTCGTTCAGTTCATTTTGAATGACTCTTGCTCTGTGACATGACGCATTATCATCCATGAAAAGGTATTCATCACCAAGTCTCCTCATTTGATGGATCACTTGAGGCCTGATGACGTCATTTAAGTAGGGTTCAGCATTCAGCGTGCCCCTCTGGAACAGGCCCTCTGTACGTCCTCCAGCCCAGATGCCTCCCCAAACCATCAAACTGCCGCTCCCATAACGGTCGTGTTCTGCAATAGCACAAGCCGCAAATCGTTCTCCTGGCTGTCTCCAAACTTCCTGACGCCCATCATTGAAATCCAAACTGAATCTGGACTCATCAGTAAACAAACTCTTCTCCACTGATTCAGCCTCCAATTTGCATGTTGGCGAGCCCAGTTGAGACGAGTCTGACGCTGACGCTGACTCAGGGGGACCCGTTGTGCTGGTCGGCGTGAACGGAGTCAGCCTGGTGAAGCCTGTTCCGCACAGTTTGAGTGCGGCGGTCACAAAGCGTTGGCACCTTGGAGAAGTGACAAGGTACCGATCCTCTCGTTTGGTTGTAGCCACCGGACGACCACTTCTTCATTGTCCAGTTGCCTGGAAGCGTTGAAAGGCCCTGGGGATGACGCTTCATTGGACGCCGAGCTGCCTAGTAACGTCACTCTAGGAAACACCACCCTGAAGCATTCCAATGGCATGAGCCACCTTAACTTCTGTCAAAACTCGTCGAACCATTGTCACTAGTGAAAACTGTACAGAAACTAGCCTGGGTTTTCTTTTTAATGAGTGCAATGACGAAGCATAAAACGAAACTCAGTCTGAACAGTCTGATTTGACCAATAGAAAAAACGTGAAATAGTACCTAACACATCAAGTGCCGACTTCTCTTTTGCACGTGCATCTTGTGCTGAGTGTTAACGGTGTTAGGTTGCAATGATTACGTGCTTTTCTTCACGTGTACACTTATGTGTCATAGGACCAAAACGAGAAAGAAATGATTTTGTTGCTAGACTTTTTGTTAGGAGTTAATATGTATTCTATGAGAATTAGAGTGTATTTTTTCTAGATGCATCGTGGATTTTCTGTTTGTGCGAATAAAGCAGTCGGTCTATCGGTTTCCTACACAGCTTATAATACGGCTTATTATCTGTAACTCCGTACGCTATCAGAGGAGTTAGTGAATGCTATTCATGATCGTTCACCAATTCGCCATCAACAGAACTGTCTTTCGGATGAGACATTCAACCAATGTGCACGATGAAATGGGCTAAACAGTATCGGACACTGTATCTCATTCAGACTAAGATACTACTTTCCCATGCCCATAGAATGGTGAAAAACATTTTAAAATCAGAAGAAACAAGACTTCATGTAAGAGAATAAGAGTAAAGCACCAAAAATGTGTCGCTTTTAAGAGATTTTTAAAGTTATGACAATCAGGCCTTGAAAAGTTCTTGAAAAAAGTGTGCTCGAACAGCCGTTAAATTAGAGGTTTCCATCAAAATACTGCAACTGGGCATTTGAATCATATCTTAAATTCTTGAGTGAACTTACTGCATGAAGATAGATATAGAGCGTATAGGAGAAAGTGCGCTGGCATCTCATACAAGGATTAAAATATTCATATGGTTACACCTAGCTGACTAAATTTCAAGCAGTTTCTTAGCCTAATCAACAGTTAAAGATACAAAAAGATATCCTCTTTTTCTACACAAAGGGATCCCGATTTTCAACTTCTTGTTATTGTTTTCTATAAACTTAGTTAGAATGTTTTATTTCCCCTTATAATTATTTAAAGGACTTTGTTTATGTAGACTGATATATTGTATCGTTCCAAACACGGCAAATTTAACGAATCTAAAAGAAACGTGTAAAACTACCTTGTTTTTGAAGTAATTTTTAAAAGGTTTGTGTGTATAGGAAAATAAGAGAGTTGAAAAAATGTACCTCAAGTCTTTAACTCAGGCAATTTAGCATGCGAAAAAAGCAAAGATACCAAACTGTCCCTGGTGAGCCGATGAACATGGTTGATAAGGTTTTCGTCGAGCAATAAGACGTTTATCGATTATATATTTTCCATTTACTAAAAAACTGTCGATAAAAGTATTTTTTATCGCATTTTTTATCAATGACAAAAGTCATAAGAAACGCAGGACATTGTAAGTCGTTAACTGAGTTTGCTGCAAACATTTGCTTCTTGTTATAAGTTAAAATAACTGGTGGAATTCTCATGACAGCATTTGTTACCTAATAAAGATAAATAGTATTATGAATCAGCATGGGAATGTCATTCTTTGTAATTAAGATTCAGTAGGATTTTAATGCAAGCGGAATAAATTATGAATGATTTTTCCTTATTGCTATCACGCCTACAATGTCATCAATTAACAACTGTTTTCCTAGAAACGTTATTGAAATAGACTGAATAAAAAGGGTGTAATGTAATTGGTTGAATGGTACTTAAAAAGTGAAAAATTTAACAAAAGGCAAAAACATAGTTCTGGTGCTCAGCTTCTGCAGACAAAGATACGATTCTCTTTTAAGTTAAAAGCAAAATTTTGAATGGTTAATTATTGTTAATTACTTCTATATAGTAATATAATTAATTAATTAAGAAATGAATAAAAGGCATTTACTCTTTAAAGAACGTACGTGGGAGCAGAGGTTCCTGTGTATGACTTTGCAATGCCGTCTAAGTTTCAATTCAAGGCATTGTTAGGTTACAGATTTATTTCTCGCACAAAATATAAATTAGTGAAGAAAGGACAAGAACGCTTAAAATAGCCATTCGTTCAACTCTTTTGCCAACTTCACGTTTTGTTTTACTGCTACTGCTGTTACTGCTACTGCCAGCTTCACGTTTTGATTTTCTGCTACTGCTGTTACTGCTACTGCCAGCTTCATGTTTTGTTTAACTGCTACTGCTGTTACTTCTACTGCCAGCTTCATGATTTGTTTTACTGTTATTGCCGTTACTGCTACTGCCAGCTTCACGTTTTGTTTTACTTCTACTTATTTACTGCTACTGCTGTTACTGCTACTGCCAGCTTTATGTTTTGTTTAACTGCTACTGCTGTTACTGCTACTGCCAGCTTCACGTTTTGTTTTACTTCTACTGATTAACTGCTACTGCTGTAACTGCTACTGCCAACTTCACGTTTTGATTTACTGCTACTGCTGTTACTATTACTGCCAACTTCACGTTTTTTTCTGCTGCGTACTGCTACTGCTCACTTCCTATACATAATATTATCGTATTTTTATTTTCATAACAAAACAGAAAGGATACATAAATACACCAGACTAAGGTGTTTCGGACGAATAGATGGTACGTATTCGTATTACCAGCCTTTACAAACGGCGATTAAAATGCTTGGGAATGAGATGATCTTCGAAAAGCCGTATTGCTTTATGCTAGTTATACTCTATAGTTTTTCTCCACCAGGCTCTTTCTATTGCAAGCAGTCCTCGTTCAAAGAATCTGAAATATGAAATATCACAGAGCTTCCAAGAGTGCGTAATAAACATCAAGAAAAAAATGAGTATTTCTCAGTAATTCATGATTGGCATCTTCGTGTTACTCTTTTTTCCTGGAAAAAAATATTCTTTAAATGTTTGCAGTTCAAAATTAAAATAAAAAATGAATTAAACATATTTCATTTCAAATTAGATTCATCTACTGTTACTTGCATTTCTTCTGGTCTTTTTTTTTCTAACAAAAACATTTATTGCAAACAACATTCGCCTTAAAATGCTGCTTTGTAATTGAATTCAAGCTATCTCTCCGTACTTTCAATGAATACTGTAATCTTTTTTCCCCTCAAGAATTGCATTTTTGCATTCACTTTTTACAATCCTACCTACCTACACATTTATACCACATTGCCTTTTTTCAAATTTTTAAATCGTATTAAAGACTTAAATACATTAAAGTGCCTAAAGTTCATCATGAAAAGAAGTGTCAGTGTCAATTTGATCAAACTGTGAGAATGTGATTTTAGTAAATGAGAAATTACTTAAAATGTCGACGAAGTGTCGAAAGTTGAATAATTAGATCGACAGTGATGTATATTGCTGCAGCACATGTAAGAAACAATACAAGTGAAATGTTTGAACGCCGCCAAATGGAGTTGGGGTTGCGATAGTGAGAAATGTTGGATTAAATGTATGGTGGTTAACCAAATATAATCTTTTTGCATTCTAATTTTGTATATGGCTGACATTTGTTAATGTTTAATGCTAAAAAAGATGATTCTTCTTTAGGTCTATAGGCATTGTTTCCTCTGTACGACAATTGGCTGCTGTCACATTATGCTGTTTTTGATTAAGGGAGTGGAATTAAACAGAAATCATTGACCTAATCAAAAGATAATATTTTTCATTTTCCTACCTCTTTAATTCTAAAATATAAATTTGCTTATCTTTTTACAGTTTACGTACGAAAAAAATATATTTCGGAACAAAATTAGTTAATTCGAACCCATACTTGAAACTACATGTTTGACTGTCGAATCTAACATCGTAGTCATTCTTTTAAAATAGGCTATTTCCGTAAAATTTAGATTGGTTCGCGATCTCAAATCAAAAGACTGCTTGTTACAAAGAACACACTGTGAAATCAGTTTACAGTCTAAAAGGAGTAACGTCAACCCATGGAAATTTCACTTACTGCATTTCAGTATACATGCCGCCTCCAGGGCGGCGTGTAATAATAATAACATCCTGACATTATACATAATAAAGTAGGTGCAATAATGTTCTCTGACACACACGCTCCCAACGCTGATAAATCACTCGTTAAATATATCTTGCAATATTCTTTTTGCTTTTCCTCGTGACCTGTCTAATATGCACTTGGTACCGAAATAGTCATTGAGCTGATACTTTAATTACCAAGAACAAAAACACGACTTGACCCATTTAACTAACTCCTACAATTACCATAAATTTAATGTTATCATCTAATGAAAGGATACAACAAAACTCATTTTCCTTTTTCTCTCCGCTTCCGTTCGGGGTGTGTCTGTCTGGCTTTCTTGACCAGTTACTTCAAGACCTTGAAGACTTGAAACTAAATTGTACGTGGAATGTAACTATTGATTCGATCTGACACGGGTGTTTATGGTGCTCCTATCACTCATTATTTTTTTTTTTTTTTTGCTATTTGTTCTGGGTGTATATTTAGTAGTTTCGAGTTATTCATGGGTTAGAAAGATATATCTAGTTTAGTTTGTGATCTAAAAATCCCCACATATACACCTATACAACTGACACACACACGCACGCACGCGGACGCACACGCGCACGCACACGCATACACATTATACGAGAGCTAATAAAACGAAAAAGATTAAATTACAATCTTAAAAATAGTTTTCATTATTTTAATTTGAAGACAATGTAAATTGTTTTTTTCTCTTTGATGCAACATTGAAAAGGCAGTTTTGATTAATTTCAGACACGAGGTTGCAAACAATTAGACACTGTCACAGAGCATAGTGACTATAGATATTCAGAAGTGTTCATCATCACACCCAGAAGAAACTGACAGTCCGTAATAGAAAGATGCAATGCATCTTAGAATACACAACCCAAAGCGGGATTCGAACCTCGATCTCCCGCGTGACATGCCAACACTCTAATCACTGAGCCCAAGAATCGATTCGCTGACGCAATTGTCAGAGTTTATATTTAAACAATTATAGGAAGGTATGCACAAGACCGTAACACATCCCCTCTTGATTTAAAAAAAAATACCATACGGTTTTGGACTTGTGGACACTCTCCTGAACTAAAGGTTGGATAATAGAAGGGCTTTTTTTCAGAAATAAGGGAACTCTAAATAATTTGTAATATCATCCTTAAGATAAATGTTTTCCTATTGATTTTTGTTAAGAAACAAATAATAGCATTCAGGTTACGAACCACACATGCTAAATGATTGTTTCTACTCTTAATGTAAGAAATATGTATTAAAATGTTACCTTACCCCACCAATTTTAAACACTGGTTTTACCATTTTCCTGCTGAGAGTACCCAATACAAAATACCACTAAAATCTACTTAATTGAGGGGCTTCATTCAAACTTTGCCCAGATTTTCTAAGAAGTATATTGGTTGATCTTGTCGAATATAAAAGACTTTAACCATGTAGTTTTTATTTCATAGACCTTGAAAATATCGGGTACCATATTTGTTATTAAATTTAGAATTATTTAGCCAATAAATACCTTCAAAAATTATATAATAAGAATGTAACATTTTTTTCTTTCTAAATAGGACCTGAGAGATACATAAATAATAATAAAAGAAAAAAAGGAGAAAGAAAAAAGTTGACCCTACTGGAGTTGGAACCCACAACCCTCAGTTTCCTTGCATTTGACAGTAATCCTAGCCTACTTAAATACTCTTCAAGGTGGAAGTAATGCATATGGAGTGTACTACCTTAAGAATATATGTCACGTAGATTGGCAAAGTTTATTGTGATTGACATCTACAGCCTTTACAGACAGTCTGTCGCCTACATGCACAATAGCATAACTTCAGTGTTACTTTTAGGATAATTGCAACGTTCGTTCATAATTGAAAATTGCAACGCCAGACGATAAAAAGACTTAATCGGAAAATCTGATTATAGGAAGCACGTTTAAATCTTTTTAGGACTCGTATCTCAATACTTAGGAAGGCTCTCTATAGACATAACCGGAAGATCATAATGTCATTTGCACAATGGTCTAACACATGGCACGTATCATGATTCAAAACAGCTAATTATTGAATCCCATCATGCATGGCTTGTGTTTCACACTAGGTTAAGTTAAATGAACGTGATACATTTCATTTTCTTCCTGTTTGAAATGCATTCAAAGTATGTCATAAAAAGCACGACTGAATATGCCTGCACATCTGATATAATCACAGTCGAAGAACAAATATATACAGGATATTTGTTTGTTTTTTGTGGAAGATGAGAATTTATTTCATCAAGTGAACACCATATGTGATATTTTCACGAGTGGCGCAGCCACGAGTGAAAATATCAACATATGGTGTTCACGAGATGAAATAAATTCCCATCCTCCACTAAAAAACAAACAAATTTTCTTTTTATTTTATGCCAACACGTCAAAAATGGGTTTTTTATGACATTTTTTATTAGGGCCTTCAATAAATTCCCCATGGTGAGCCCCAAATCAGTTAATGCGTACTTTGGTTACTGCGCAAAAAAAAATGCAGACAATCTCCAATACATATGACAAATTTACTTCTGCTGAAATAAACTGAATACACTTTCATCAAATAACATTTATTTTTGTCTACACAGTTTATCAATATTTATTGAATTTTTGCCATACATACTTTAATTATTAAAGCGGATTAATACTCAATATTCAATATTCAATCAATTGAATTGAAAGTCGGCCATATTGGATATTGTCCATGTGAGTTATGTAAACAAATCAGACATTTTAAATAATTTATGGCGAATTTCATCATTGTTCACAACTAGGAATTCAATATTATAACTTGATTTAACAAGGTAAATAAATTTCACTCGCTGTCACTGTCTGAAATACAGCGGATTCTCTTGTATTTACGTGGTGGGGAAATTCCTGAAGTTTCATCAAGCAGGCCAGCTTTTGGACTGGAATTTATGACCTGTTGAGATAGTTGCTGGGTTGCAGTTTTAGAGGAATTGAAATTGAAAGTAACATTTCCATGAAAGTGACTGTTCATGAAAAATCCTCTTGGTGCAGGACCAGATTCACTATTTCCTGCAATCATTGGAGCAGTGTGGTTCTTGGCTGAATCAGGTAAAAAAGTAGTTCGGGCACAAACAATGTATTATCAAAATGGTAATTTCACTGATTCAAAACAGTGTATTATCACTTTTATCTCACTGATATTTCCCTTATATTTCATTGGTAGGCATAAAATAAAACGGCTGTTCACTACGGTACAATGTTTGTTTTCGAGTTTTCGAACCGTACTTTGCCATTTCATAAATACCAACTATAAAAAACATTGCACCTGTTTAAATAAATATCTTTTGAAATTAAAAATGTACAAAAGCAGTTTCCGCATATTATATCTCTGTATATGTGTAATTAAAAAAGTTTTCTGCTTTTTCTATGGTAAACGTGTGCATTCATTAACGTCCTGATTTTATTGTATCCAAATAAATTAAGCCAACTGATTTTGAAAAGCTGTTTAATTTACTAAATCTAAATATTTATTTTTTTATTATGCCACCATCGCTATCGAAGAGGTGCATTGTATTTGCAGATATCAGTATGTCAGTCGGTGGACAAACTTCCGAACACATGGGCTCATGGAAATAAAATTCGGTATGATCTTTTTTTTACTTTTGGGCCAACATGGTCAGAAGTAAAGCTTATGATCCGCATGACTAGCTAAAGCCTTCATAGTGTATGAGCTTACAGGTCAATGTCAAGCTCAGAGGGACCCGAATTTTGAATTGAAAACTATTTCCGATCAATAACTCAAGAACATATGTATAAAAAAAAGCTTGCTTACTTGAAAGAATGCTTGGAACTGATGAAAAGATGAATTTCCCACACGGTCAAATATCAATCTCTCAGGTGCTCGAACTTTAAAAATGGTTTCCATAGATAACTCAAACACAACAACGCCAAACTTCAAACTTTACAAGAAAGTTAGGCTTCATGTTTTAATGAACTCTTTTATTTTACTAGTAATGCCAACAGAGCCAACGGTCATGCCCACAGGAGGAGCCCTTGCTTATAGCGTGGTCCCTAGACCTTCAAAATCCCTTTACAGGGAGGCTGGGCATGTGTGGGTAAATCCTATTTTTCTTGTTCTCACTGTACCAAATCCGTACCGTCTTTTCTTTGATCTTGTTGATTTCAGGTACTAGGGACATTCTGACAGTTCTGGTCTATTTGCAAAAAATGTATTTATTATGCTTTTCACAAAGTTTATGAAAAGATGACTGAAAGTAAGCTTTAAAATTGTAAGATACTGTAAATTTCCCCATATAGTGAGATTTCTTTGATCGACAAAAATGTTTAAAAGGCCCAAGGCAAGGGTTAATGTAATGGGATGTTTCTTCCAAGGAAAAATAAAACATGAACTACCATGGTATGCCAAGTAAACCGTTGCGACACCGTTGTTTAAAAACCATATATCATAGTTTTGATAATTCACGTTTTCTTGAAATGGTCTGTAGCAACGCTATATGTCGCAACGCCGCTATATGTCGCAACTAACGCTAAATGTCGCAACGCTGACGCTATATGTCGCAATCAACGCTATATGTCGCAATCGCCTACCGCTAAATGTCGCAACGTTGCCGCTATATGTCGCACAAAAATCGATTGCCGCTAAATGTCGCAACCCCTTGACGCTAAATGTCGCACTTGGTAGGAAAGTAACAGATGGAACTGAAACAAAAAGTAAGTGTTAAAACATTTAAAGTTTATACCATTTACACATGAAAACATATCCTAGTAAGCAAACAAAAGTTGTATTTTGCGGTCTATGGCAAAAACCTTGTATGGCCATAGAAACGGTTTTTGATAAAAGGGATGGATTTGGTTCTCAACCACGGACCAGGTGTGAGATCAAACTTTCTCTTTGAGGATGTCTTTCTCACAAAATGCATCAACAAAAACATTTGGATATACATGTATATTTGTTATATTATTTGACATAACTGAGCAAACCGCTTGTTAATGCTAAGGGGGAACTATATCTTAATATATATTTTATATTATACCTGTTCATAATCTGACTAGATAGGCTTTACTACATGTAAGTATTAAATAATACCCAACTGATCTGTTGATCGATATTCGTAACTATGCGGTGTATAATTTAGGTTTATGACATAATTGTTATACTTTCATAACTTTTTATATTTATCTCAATATTTCTTTGGGAACATTAATGAATCATTCTAACACTATCCGCAATTTGCCGACAATAAACAAAGAAGGAATTGAGCGTGATATATCAGGCAGTATAGCACGCTGAATACAAGCGCGCGCCCGCTGACGTCACTGAGAACGCCACTGTTAAATAGTGCACATACTTACGTCCCTTATAAATATACGTACGTGTTAGAATGGAAATAGATTTTAACATTTTCGTGATCTACCGTCGTATATATCACGGTTTCTCGTTCATATGCGTAATTATTTAATCACTCAGGCCTACGGCCTTCGTGATTAAATTACTACGCATCTGAACTCGACACCGTGATATATCAGACGGTATATCACTCAAACTTAAAATCTATTTCCTAAATATACTATGGAATTGCCAAATGTTGACTGCCTACTGCTTACTGTCAACTGCTTACTGTCAACTGCTTACGGCTTACTACTTATTATTCACTGCTTATAGCATTAAAATAAAAATGGACGACCTATTACAACTATATTGGTCAAAAAATTATTCAGTTGCCGAAATAGTTGCCGTTCTGGAGGTCAAACACAATATAGTGCAGTGGTATATAGGCCACTTCCAACAGCCTTGCTGTTGGGTAAGCCCTTTAGCGATGTGGTTGAGGTGTCCGCCTACGGACCAAGAGGTCGGTTGTTCAAAACCCGGTTGGACCCTTGATATTTTTCTGCCTCCTAATTTACTTTAATGGTGTCAGAAGAGTTTGACGGACTCATGCGGTAAGCAGGGAGTGTCATTCAGGAGAGCTGGCTAGCTCTGAAAAGTAAAGAGGGGAGGAGTGTAGTGGTTGTAGGTATATAGGCCACTTCCATCAGCCTTGCTGTTAGATTAACCCTTTAATGACGTGGTTGAGGTGTCCGTCTACGGACCAAGAGGTCTGTGGTTCAAAACCCGGTTGGACCCTTGGTATTTTTCTGCCTCCTAATTTACTTTAATAGTTTACAGGTACATATATATTCTTAGAACAACATTTACAGGAATTCACTGATAAATTAATAAATGCATGGACTATAACATGGAATTCCATAAACGACAGCCAACTGTTGACTGCTTACTGTCTACTTCTGACTAACTACTGCCTACTGTTAACTGCCTACTGCTTACTGTCAACTGCTTACTGTCAATTGCCTACTGTCAACTGCTTACGGCTTACTGCTTATTGTTCACTGCTTATAGCATTAAATGTACCAAAACCTAAATAATTATGCGTGTCTGTGCAATAAATCGTTGCCAACTCGGTCGGAATCCTTTGGCTGATACATTGCAAATAAATACGCGCAACGCATGGTAGGCAGTAAGCAATAGTGTAAGTAGCGCGCAGTAAGCAGTCAACAGTTGGCTGTCGTTTATGGAATTCCATAATATACTGTATTATAATCAAACATTTCCAATCGATCTTCGTAATGCACAATCACTATACATGAAAACTTGGACGTAGCTTTGTTTTATCCAAAAATCTTTAAAAGGCCCTTTTGAATATAAATACATGTATATATTTAAGTCATTTGAACTTAAAATGATAACACACAAACTGCACTAAAACTCTAGTGCCATATCATGTTTTATGTAGTTTTACGGTTACACTAGTCGTTTATGAATATTATTGTTCACTTAATCATTACAGTATCAATTAGCATTATTTGATTTCAATATACTTGTTCTTGTTGGAAAATATGGATTAAAATGATTTGCACAAACTTGAGTTAATTTTTTTGATTTGACTTTGTAATCATGGTACCTTACCACATTATTAACTGTATAACAGTAACGTGTATTTTATTTCTTGCGGTGCCTTGTGCCGCCGCATTGCGGCCTTGCCGCATAAACTGGTTCAAAGTCGTTTATGCGGTGATTTTCTCCGCATTAAAGAAATACTTTTTATGCGGCACAAAGGTACCCTGTCACCGCATAAAAACAATTAAAATGTTTAAGACTTTTTTGTATTAGTGACGGGGTGTTTTTTGACGTAAAAAAATAAAATAAAAAATATTAAAAAAAAACATTTATCTCCTGCTAAGGTTATGTAAATGTGCAACGTGTTTATGTGTCAATCAAAATTGAATCGGCGTATGACATATTTTTTTATCATTTATTGGACTGACGGACATTTATGATCATTCGTAACGTCATTTTAAACATTTTTAAGAGATAATTGTTAATTAAAGGCCACGCAAGTTTGCTCGGTTGTGTACTAAATTTTTATTATGTCGTGAAATTGATTTCGCTAAATCGTGAAAATTTGCCGCCGCATTTGTCGGAACAGGCGCGCAGGTTTGAGAGGCATATCTAGGCATACCAGTAACTCGATTTTGTAAATGAAAGAAAATTATAAAATAAGATTCTTTTACTTTAATGTGTTAGAACCGTTCTACGGTAGTCTAAAATGGAATCCCTGTTTAAGGGATAAATTATTATCGAAAGTTGTTGAAATATTAATACTTTACTTTGTTTGGCTTGAAAATATATAAACTCAGGTTCAACCTCAGGTGGCAAAAAGGCACTGTTGCGCCGCATAAAAGCAATTTTTGCTTTATGCACAGCGCCTAGCCGCATAAACGTGTTCACCACTATTATGCGAGGAAAATCACCGCATCAATGACTTTGAACCCGTTTATGCGGCAGGGCTTCTATGCGGCGTCATAGTGCCTTTATTCGGCTGCGAAGCATCCAAGTCTTATATGATTTTGTATAACACACATGATTTACTGCGGCACTACACGATTTATTTTGCGAGTTCCCAATAAAACCACAAGTAAATAAAAAATGTCTCGTACATAATTTTAACACTTTGGGGCACATTTTAAATTTCTCGCATTGTTGCAAAACATTTTTATTTTTCATTTTTGTCAAATGAAAAGAAAGTATTTTCTCATGTCCGTAAACATCCAATGGACTGGACGATTTCAGATTTTCATGTATAGGGGGTAGGTAATCGAGACTAAATATCATGGAACTAGACAATAAAGCTCAAGAAATGATGACGCATAGAATCTTGTTACCTGACCTGTCTGGATCTAAAGGGGCACTGTTTTGTATTGGACAAACACGCAAAATGTGTTACATTCTCATAATACAAAATGTATATCTGAAACTATCCATCTAATTTTTTTGCCTTAAAACTAGAAAACAAGTTCGTTATGAAGAAATGTATATTTTTTATATTTAACGCATTAAAGTTTTTGATCAGACCCGTTACAATCAAATAAACCGTGTGATAAGGAAATATTTTACTATTATAATTATACTATAGTAACGATTCCCCTTTAACCCAGTAAAATGTTAAGATCAGATTGTAATTTATAACTTCGTGGTGTAACATAGTAATACATTTTTTTGTTTTTTACATGCTATTAAGCAATTTGGTAAAACTCAACAGCTGCCTTTTAAATAACTGTTTTTCATGCCTTTCCATCAAACAATTGTTTCGCAGCCATTTTACGCTTGTATAATTATATATATTATATTAAAGTATCACGTTTCTGTTATACCTAGTTGATGTTATTGTGACGTGTGTGCTTTTCATTGGTCAGAAAAACTGTTTGTGGTGCTAAGGACAATGCTTCAAATAGACCGACGGTGCGGAATGCCTGGGTTACACACAAGTTGTTTGAAATTTGTTCAAATTCGCATAATAAATGATAAAGTTATGGAGCGGACAAGAATTTGACCTTCAAGTGTGACCTTGACCTTGACGCGGTAGGGACCTTGATGCTGCATGGGACACAATATCTAATGCCGGTGAACATTTGTGTGAAGTTTGATCAAATTAGCATAATAAATGAAAAAGTTATGGAGCGGACACGAATTTAACCTTTGACCTTCAAGTGTCCCGCTACCAACTATTTTGATGTTTGTTGTCCGTTCCACTGTATTAAATAGTAATAAGACACATCACGCAGTAACGATATGAATTCACGCGGCTTATATTTAATTTCATTTTGTTACCGATATAACCTCTGTTAATGCGATATATGTATTTGTGAAAGGAAGTTTTGTTACAAATATAAATGGAAACCAATCGGTCAATGTGCCTGATCTGATTTGACTTTTCCACCAAGTGCGACATTTAGCGTCAAGGGGTTGCGACATTTAGCGGCAATCGATTTTTGTGCGACATATAGCGGCACCGTTGCGACATTTAGCGGTAGGCGATTGCGACATATAGCGTTGATTGCGACATATAGCGTCAGCGTTGCGACATATAGCGGCGTTGCGACATATAGCGTTGCTACATGGTCAAATACTATGTATAGCCATTTTAAGATAATAGCACGAACTACGATCAATGGTTGATGTTGTGACCATGACAGTCCATGTTTAAAAATCATGTACCATAGTTTGGGTAATTCATCTTTTAGCCCTGCACACACACTGTAAAACATTACATATTTTTAAGTTTTTAATATATGTAAAGTATAAACTAAAATAAAAATATTTAAATCTAAAAATATTACTAAAAGTAAATAAGTGTTTAGGAGGCAAAACAGACAAGCCCCCTATTTCCACCCATAACATTTGCAAGGAAAATGATAACTTAAGACAGATCTCTTACAAAACCAACGAATAATAAAGTGAATAAATTATTTCTTAATAAGTAATTATACAATGATTTAATAAATTAACAGATCTACAACTGTCAGAGATTAAACTTTTTGATCACATTGCATGACTGTTGATTTGGTTAAAAAGTTGTTAATTATCTTCTTATAGACCTACTGGGATGTCAAACACAGATGGTGCGAACTGATTTTTATTAACTTAAATGGACTTAATGCTTGAGTCTGTTTCAAACGAATTAAAAAATACCAACAATATGCCGTGTATCATCCAGGACAATAACCACCGCTCAAAGCGGTGCGCTTTGATATTGCACATTTGAAACTCGTGATGTTTGACGTACCATTCACTGCTTTCCTTTTGAAAAAGCGCAGCACTAAAAAGGTATCTACAGATAAGGAATTTGGATCAAACAGTTCAGAAAATACAGAAAATGCTAGGAGATATGTATGTGATATTGAAATATTCCAAAACATAACCCTAAAAAAGACAAAATGGATTATTTAATATGAAGCATTACCTTGCACTTAAATTACTAAAACCATTCGTTTACTAAATGGAATCTGTAAAAAAAAATTAATGCTGCCACTCATTCGTGGGTTGAGTCAGTTTTCTTGAACTAAACAAAACTTCTTGAAAGTAATCTTTTCTTCTTGAACACTCCTAAAATCCGTTTACACGAGACATGAATTTCTATATGTTTACGTAGCAAAACAATTTGCAAACTAATTTCATATTATGATAAAATTGTTATCAAATTCTTAGGTGACATGTAATTAGACAAGGGTGCAAATGTAATTATGGAATTCAGAATGAAAATGTGCGGTGTTTCTCCTCTAATAACTGTAATCTAATTATTTTCCAACACTTTTTGCCAGTTCATGTTCTCTACTGGTTAATGTCCTCCTATATAGCATTTCTATTTAATGGAAGATAGAGGCAATTACCTTTGATATTTTGTTTTCAGAAGGCAGAGGAGATTCACATTGTTTGTAAAATATCTTGCGCCTGGAAACAAAGTTACGATTTCATAGAACAGAATGTTAAAATATTTCGCGGAATATCATACAAGGGCTATCACTAAAGGTGATTGATACCCCCAGATACCGCTTTGGCACAGTAATTTCTACATTAATAGTTTGTCTACTATAATATAAAACAAGAAAAAAAGCATCGCAGAATAGATACAACATACGTCCGCCAGGTTGCCAACTGATGATGCCATAAATTTCACCTAGCACTGCACAAATATCTGGAATTCATCATATTCAATAAGAATATTTTATTAACTCTTTGTTAAAACGACACGAAGACTCTTATCAATATACCATGATATATCTATAAACCAGTAATGTTTTAAGAGGGAAGTTCATTTAAAATGAGACCTGACAGAGATATATTCTTGCACATTGCACTTATTCTTCCCACCACATACTTTAATTGTAAGTTTCAAGTCAATCCCTTTCATAACGTTCAAGTTATGCCTTGGACAACAATTCATTATAAAACGAAAGAAACGTAGATAACTTAAATCTGGATAAAACAGTTATGCTTCTTGGGGAATGCACTTCTACTTGTCACCAGCTGTCTATATTTTAAATTTAACACCAAATCGCTTCAAAGTTTTAAAGTTATGCTACAGACAAAAATTTATTAAAAGTTGGAAAATGGGACCAGGTGGAGTTATCGTTCTTCTACAATGCACTTTTACTTCTTACGATCTATTTTTATCTTCAGTTTCAAGACAATCCCTTTCATACAGCTCAAGTTATGCTGCGGACAAAAATTCATTATAAAAATAAAGAAGGGGAGATTTCTCAAAAACTGGATAAGGTACATTTATGCTTCTTTGGCACTGCACTTCTCCTTGTCGCCAGCTATATTTATTTTAAGTTTCACATCAATTAACTACACATATAAAAAGTTATGCTCCGGTTAAAAAAAAAGAATATAAAGGGAGATTCAAAATTTGGACCAGTTAAGATTATGGTTCTTGTGCACTGTATTTCTACCTCTTATCATCTATCTTTATTTTAAAATTCATGTTAGTCCCTTTCATAATCGTCAAATCTTGATCGAAACAAAATTCGTGATAAAATTAGAAAAGGGAAATAAGTCAACTACAAGAAAAGTAGAGTTATAATTCATAGGCAATGCACACCAATGCATATTTAAAGTTTAACAATAATTCACTGGAAAGTTATAAAGTTATGCTCTGGACAAAAAATAAGAAGGGGGATAATTAAATATGTGACCAGGTAGAGTTATTGTTCTTGGGCACTGCACTTCAACTTCTTACAATCTCTCTCAATTTTTATATTCAAAACAATCTCTTTAACACTATTCAAGTTATGCTCCGGACAAAAATTCGTTATAGAATAAAAGAAGGGGAGACATCTCAAAACTGGATGAGGTAGAGTTATACTTCTTTGGTATAACATTTTCCCTCCTTGTCATCATGTATCTACGTTTCGCCATCTATCTATGTTTTAAGTTTTACGTCAGTTATGCACTCAGTTTTAAGTTTTAAGTTTAAACATATTTTTCCAGAATAATAACATATAAACATATATTATGATGATACACACATATCAATAATATATATTCCAAGATAAGGATTAGAATGGAAGGAAAAAGTCTTATAGAATTCTTCTCCTTTAAGGTAGTATTTAACGTGTGTCGATTTTGTACTACGTTAAGTATTCTGAGAAATCGGGAACTAAAGAAAAAAAAGAGAAATATGAATTTAACGAGTACGCAATAAGTTTAAGTAAAATATAGCGATTAATTAAGAAATAAAAGATACAATGTTATTTTATATGAAATTGGTTTGGCTTAGTCGCCAAAAGGAGAGATACTGAAGGAGAAAGAGTGGGGAGAAAGAGAGTGGTCTCAAATTATTTCATTATTTCTTTGATCAAAGAAATCATTTTGTTTCGGATGTATAAGTCTGAACATGCTTGAAGATGGTGGCGTTGTCTGCGTCAGGAAGATCTGGGTTTCCAAAAAGAAGAACGAATGTTTAGAGTTACCATGAAATTAATAAGGCTTGTAAAAGTTTTTGCCTATTAGTATTGAAACGTTCACATTAAAAAAATTAATGTGTATTGGTTTCTGTTTGGCCGCAATCGCATAGTTTTGTCGATGATATATTTCTAAGAAAAAGATGGTAGTTTAAAAAGCTACATTTCGTACGAAGCCTTGAATGGAGTATTTGAGTTTGCTATCACCACAGTAGAAATAGTTTGGTGTGAGTCGCTTGAGTGAGTCTTGCTAATATACCGCTAGTATCGTTAGAGTTTCTCAAGTTGTAACGAGTGTTCGTTTGATCAGGAATTGACGCAGACAAGTATTCAGGAGCAATGCCGTGTTTAATTTTGTAAAATGATATAAGCCTGTGATTGTAGCGTCTCTTTTCTAAAGTTTCCCAATTTACTTCCGTGTTAAGACTTTCAATTGATACTAGTCTAGTTGCGCCAGAAACAATTCAAGCGCATTCATTATGTTATGTTATCTAGAAGATCAAGTTCGAATTGAAAGTTTCCTGACAAAAAAATAAGAGTGGAGAAAATTCCAAAATTGGACCATGGAGAGTTATGCTTCTTATGCACTGAACATCTATTTCTAACTATCTTTCTTTATCATTAAGTTTCAAGATATTCCATTTCACAGTATTCAAGTTATGCGCCAGACAAAAGCTATTATAAAAATTAAAGAAGAGAGCTTTCTTAAAAACTAGATACGGTAGAGTTATGTTTCTTGTAACCAGCTATCCTTTTTTTAAGTCTCACAGCAGTTCACTCACAGTTTTAAAGTTATGCTATGGACAAAAGAATTCAAGAGAGCGAATCTTCAAAAATTGGACCAGGTACAGTTTTGGTTCTTGTGCACTGCACTTCTACTTATTACAAGAAAGAAGCACAGCAAGTTTTAAGTCAAAAGGTCTGAACGCCGCCCCGCTCCACGCCACGGGGGTTTCTCTTAATTCGGCCTTCTTTCGACGGGCGTATATAAAAAACTGATTGAAAGACTCAAGACTCAAACTTCTGTGGAAAAGAGTCAGCAGAACACACACTGCATGCTAAGGCATGAACATCTGCACTTAAAACTAAAGAAATTTGAGTATACTCCAATTAATAATTGCTGAAAAATACACAGACTTAAACTGGGATTTAAGAAAAAAACAACAACAACAAAATCAAATATGTATAGTAGTTAACAGTGATGCAAAATTAATTGAAATTCCTGGAGCACAACTAATGACAGGCACAAAGCTTGGTACATATGAATCTTGAAAAGTATAGTTAAAATATGAGAGATAGTTGCTGAGAAAACAACAGACACAAATCAATGTATTCAAAAGGATCAAAGGCCCATAACTCTGTGAAAAAAATCATGGCAGTGGAGCGAATATGAAAATGAAAATATTTAGTATTAAAGCGTCCTAAATTTGATCCTGCGATATAAAAGCAGCGTCCATAATTTAGATGGCTGTCAAAATAAATGTGTTTACATTTGAAAATGCTGAGCGTTTCCGATGACAGTCCGTTAGACTTCGTCGCGTTAACAAATGAAAATTACAGATCGTTATTAAAGTGTGCTCAACTTTATTATTTTGAACTGTGTACAAATTTCTTTATAATGACCAAGTACGTTGTTAACTGTATGGTATCATGTATATACAGATTTAAAAAGAATAAATAATAGATAAATATATAAACAAAAGATGTTTTGTGAAACATGTATGCCACTCTAATGGCAACCAATTAATCATGTTACATGGACTTCTAAACGTGATCTTGACCTGTCGAGATGATAGTCTATAGGTCCTGACCAACCACACTATAAAATCTTAAGACTGTAGACCAGCTTTTGTGGTGAAGGTCATTTTGACTTGACCTTTGAGCTAATGACCTCAAAATCAGTAAGGGTCATCTACCGGTCATGACCCACCTTGTTCGTATCTATAGCCCAAGCCCTAAGTTCTGAAATTTGGCGTAAGGTTTTGCTTAGTAGAGTGAGTAGACCAATATCAAGATTGTTCAAAATAGGCCCCTGTGCTCATTGTTGGTGCTACTCCTCGGTTAAAAAGCAATTGGTTTGATTTTTTAAGCCGTAATCATTTCTGAGCGTTTATTTCATAATTCGTACTTTGAAAAATAAAAAGAATTTAATGAGTGATACACACTGCAAGCATCTGTTTTGAAACGAGAAAAATCTACCCGTTGTAGTGAAAAATTGCCGTTCGTGAACAAAATAAAATGTTGCTATAGACATTTAGGTAAAATTTAGCTGAATGTTTCGATCAATTATAGCTGGCAGTGTCCTTACTCGAAAAACAAAACAACCCCTGGTCCCATTAATTCTGTTGAACAACGCGCACAGAATATATAGACTTTGATATGATCCACTACGCATTTAAAAAAAATGAAACTTTAAGACACTTAAGAAATTCTAAAAATAAATGGCTTCCATATAAAATTGGTAAAACGTCCTTTTTTATCGGTGATATTGTTGTTCATTCATCTTGCTCTTGTCGAGAAAATTTTAAGTAGCACACCTGAAAATTACAAGCATTCCTTGGATTCATATCTATTTTGTGAATGCCATTTGTTACAATTTATATACAAAGGGTACTAATTTTTGTTTCTAATTGTATATCTGTTTGTATATGTTTTGACTTTTAAGAACTCAGTGTTTGAAGCTTAATATTGTCAGTTATCAAATTTGTCAATTTTCTTCATACATGAAAAAACTACAATATTCAAATCACTTTATAAACGTATGCATTAACTTGTCAAATTTATCTGAGAAATCTTTCTTTCTGAGTCAATTATTTCTATAAACAGAGTCTTTTTTTATTTTATTTTCGGAAGACATTTAGACCAAATCAAAACGAAAGGTTTCTTCATTTTGTAGGGAATCGCAATAAAGATCTAAATGCACTTGTGTTTAAAAGTTGCAATACATTGATCAGCTGCTGTTTACATGACCTCTTTAAACATCTTACAAGTGAATATTGACGTTTGTTGTGTAAAAGAAGACTTATTTACATTAATGGTCGGACAAGAATGTGTGAAATGAAGCCCGTAATTGATAGAATGAAAAATTAATGCTTATTGTAAATATAACGTAGAAATACATTTTCGTAATTACATCTATAGTTGGACATTTGTACATTGTGACCCAGAAATATGAGATAAATTCAAGTTGGTAAATTGAAATAAATATATCGATCCAAACTGCATTGTACGTTGAATTTGAAGAATTCAGCGTAATTACAAGTAATCGTTTGCTGAGAAGAAGCAAACAAAGCAGATTATTTTTGCAACTATATACATATCAGACCTATACTATTCCTTTCGATTAGGAATGGTTCTTATTTCGCACAGAAAAACATCGTTCGGTTGATATCCCATACATATCTTAATACAAGGGGAACGGACCAGTTTCTTTATGCATGCTCAGGTCTAAACTATTTGGAAGCCTACTGAAAACTTCTGTTGCTAAGACTGGCAATGTAATTCATACGTTATGAACTTGATTTTTTCTTTCTTACTACCTAGGACCAAAAAATTGTTTTACATATAAAATTTAATGATCTTATCATTTTATTTTTATGTTAGACTTTCTGAAAATATACTGCAGTTTCAAAGAAAGGTCTAATTCATTTATTTTCACTGCTGTAAATCATTACAGAAATATTTTAAAGAATTTCTTAAGTGTATTAAAGATTTAATTTTTTTAACTGTTTGTTTTATGATATGTTTCATTTTAATAAATCGAGATATGTTTAAAAATGGGCACTTTAAAGTAACCTTGTTTACCCTAAATATACTAGTAATTTACGTTAACTACTTCCTCTAAGACTTTTTAAGAACTGAAACGACGTCTGCTTTAATGGGAATCACGTTGAATTATCTCCGGAAAAAGTGAAAAACGATATGTAGTGCTTGTTCTTCACTGAATTAGTTATACATGGCTTCGGTCTTTTCTCTTAAAATATTAAACATATATACAAGGTAGTTCCGAATGATTAAAGTTTGAAATTTGAGTTTGTAATAGTGCATATTCATCTAAGTGCTAATGAGCAAGTTTAAATAAGTTCATTTGAAAGTCTTTATTTTGATATATTGCTGTATTTTAAAGTCAGTATTAAGAAGTTTAGAGATTAAAAGAGGCATACACAAGACCGGATAGGGCACACAACTGGAAAAAGTTAAAAAAAACCCGGCACATTTCAAGGGAATGCATAACCATGGTAACACAAATGTAATACAGATGAAGCAACACGTAACGTAACAGTCATTGGACTTAAAATATGTGCAAGTGTCTTCAAAGTGAAATAAGTAAATGTTTGTAAAATTAACAGATAAGAACAGTTCTATATTTAGAGTTTTAGGTAATGCCTGTAACTCCTATGTAACATTAATTTAACCTCTACGTAACTCAATGTTCAGCGTAAGACAAGTATATGTTTCCGTTATTGATTCCCCTGAAAGAGTTTTCAACGTAACATAAGTAACACTTTGTAACATTAGGAAATAAAAACAGTCACATGTTCAAAGTTATACGTAATGCCTGTAACAAGTATGTAACATTTATATAATCTCTAAATAACTCAATCTTCAGCGTAAAACAAGAATATATTTGCAATATTTTTTTTATCCTAAAGAGTTTTCAACGTCACATAAGTACATTTTGTAACATTAGGAAATGAAATCAGTTTCATGTTCAAAGCTATACGTAATGCCTGTAACAACTATGTAACATTTATGTAACCTCTATATAACCCACTCTTAATCAATAAACAAGTATAATTATATCTGCATTATTTATTCTCCTGAAAGAGTTTTCAACGTAACATAAGTAACATTTTGTAACATTAGGAAATAAAACAGTCAAATGTTCAGAGTTATACGTAATGTCTGTAACAATTATGTAACGTTAATGTAACCTCTAATAATAATATTTTTGCGATATTTTTAATACTGAAAGAGTTTTCAACGTAACATAAGTAACATTTTGTAACATAAGGATATAAAAACAGTCACATAGTTGTTACAATCACTACATATTTCTTTGAGCAGGACACTGACTTAATTCTTAATTTAAAAATGTTAATCATGTTTGCTTTTCAAATTATATTCTTAATCTTGTTATGCAGAAACTCTTTAAACGATTTGAGTTGTGTCAGAAATTTCCTGTTTGTTTTATTTCCTAGTCTGTTACTTATGTTACGTCACTTTAAAATATGTACAGGCCATTTTATCAATTTCCAGTTTTGTGCTCTAGATGTACTTCGAGTACTCCATTTTCTTTAAAATCATGTAAATGTGAATGATGTTGAATGAATTATTACCCAATATCAAGGTGTCAATCGATGAACAACAGGCAATTTGAATGCACTGGATACTAGTCTTCGTATAAGGTGTTGTTGTTGTACTGTTTTGAGTGGATAGCCATTTATTACAAATGCATAATTATTTTGCTGCTATAAGTCTTGGGGAAATATTTCTGATCTTATGTTCTTCTGTTAAATATCCTTTTTTCATGTAAACAATGAGCCAAAAAAAAATGCCGTATTTCAATGATAAATTTGAGCTATGTCCCTTTAAAGCCTTTTATAATTTTTTCTTATAAATAGTTCTAACAAATCTTGATCAAGTCCGATCAACGATTGTTTTTCATTCAACACTAATGCTACAGGTTAGGTTGTAAACGTTTATAGTTTTTATAAATGTGTTTCCTCGAAAAACGGTTGAAGTTAGTCAGTTCCGCTGAACTTCGAATACAGAAATAAATACAGTATTCAAATAACGTCCGCAACCTATGCATTAACTTGTCACTGTCATCTGGGAAATCTTTCTTTAGGAGTAAATTATTTCTATGAATAGGGAATTCGTTACTTAATTATAAGGAGACGTTTAGACTAATAAAAACGAAAGGTTACTTCGTTTTGCAAGGAAAGTCAGAAACCAAATGTACTTCAATGTAATAGTTCCAGTAACGCTAGTTAAAATATTCCTTCTTTAAAGAAAAACAAGGAATATTGACCTTTGTTGTGTACAGTAGACCTATTTGCTAAAATGGACATGATAGAAAAACGTGGAATCTTTAACCTAAAATAATTACATATGAAAAAATTTGAAAATAATGATTAAGGATATTTTTATGATCGAGGAACTGGACATATTATCGAAATTGAATTAAAAACTCCTATTTGGACTGCATTTCGTGTTTGTCACGTGGGTTTGCTTAGGATAAACAAATATTCTATCATATTAAGAAAACACGAATCAGTTAGGCCTGTCGTCATATTACAGAAAAAATGTTCTGCAACAAATTCGTAATGTACTATATAAAATCAGGAAACAGTTCAGATATGGTTGTAAGAAGTCTTACAGTAATTGAAAAATTAAATGAAGTAACTATCAGTCAGAAGGTTTACATATAGACCAACAAACATACAGTTAGTATCGAAGTATTACAGTGATGCAATCAAAATGCGTTGATTTAATGGCTATTGTTTGAATGTGACCATTGTATTTGTTTAAACTCACAACTTGCATAGGAAAGATGTATGTACTTAACCTCAGTTTCACCGACAGACACCTCTTATACTCGACATTACGTCAATAAGGAACAACCGAAGACGCCTACTGTACACATATTGCATTAAACAGACCAGAAGAGAATTTCATCTTATTGTAGACTTGATGACAACTTCTGAAAGGATGTCAATGAAAGATTTATACTCTCAACACCAGATATAGCACTGTGTTACTGCAGGCGTGATAATCGCATAAATAAAGAAAATTAAGACTGACGTAAAGTAAAATGTGACATGACACCGCGACAACGGACTCGTCATCTACTTAATTCAATATATTCAAGTTATTTCATTCTCAGCTGATAACTTTATTTATACTACTTTCAGTTTTAAGATTCAAGGCTTACTGTTTTGCAGAATCAGTCTAGTAAGTCACTTGCAATTTTATATATATAGTCTTTCTCTGCTCACAAGAAAGAATGGGAAACTGTTTTATAGTGATTTGTCTAGACTGTTCGACCTATATATTTGTTAGCACTTATTTTGATCCAACTTTAAAAAGGTCACAGTCAATTCGTCCCTGACAATAAAACACGAATAGTTTGTCATACGTTTACACATGTATATAAAAGGCACTATAACAATGCCAGTTTGAGCTAAGTAATTCGTTGTAAAAGGAATTGACCATGCACCATGACACTGAGCTTCCTCATTAGATGGAATGATTTTTCAACGATCAAGTATCTATCCCATACACTCTCACAATGTTATACTGGAGAATAGATATGCGTAGTTCAATTCTGAATCAGGAAAACAAAAACGAGGTGTTTTCCATGACAGGGGAAATATCTTGTAAACACATTAAGGACATGTTTCCTTTGTAAAAAAAATCCGAGTAGGCTGTATCAAAGTAGGTAAGGAAACCTGTTGTTAGTTATCTAGAACAAGTATGACTTTGTCCAAGTGTAAGTTATAAAGATTCATCGTATTTAACGCAATATAGTAAAATAAATTCTTAAAATGACCAAATCGATGATGACTTTTCAGTTGTATTTATTCATTTTGTTAGATGTCTGAAACTATAAATAACATTTGTTTAAGATATTGCCAGATTCTAAAAAAAAAGTGCATGAATAAGGTAAAACAAGGTTGATCTTACAAAGTATAAACGGAGGAATTCTGAAATGAACAGCCTCGTAATAATAAAAAATATTTCAAAGTAAATTACAAAGGTAGAAAGAGGAAGTGTAAAAACATTGACATTAAACGTCAGGCAGTTCCCATATATAACTGATAAGATTTTGTCTTGTCATTTCCAGGTTCGGTCTGATTTGCTGCTTGGAGCAGTGGATGAAAATAATGTGTTTTTATTGTCAAAAAGAAACGTTTTTTAGAAACAAAATTTTAGCTGTAGTTAAAAGTATAAATTTATTGTATTGTATAAACTACTGACAGTAATATTTGAATATGATAAGCAATAAATATCAAATAATCATTGACTGAGTAAACATAACAACAACACAATAACACAACAGAAAGGTGCTTTTTTCTTCTTTTTTATTTGTAACTGAAGAAAGAAAATGAATTCACGTAAATACCCTACTAATTTACCAAAAGAGTTTTAACATTTCCTTAATTCAGTCGAAATTGAGAAACATACAAAACGAATTCTTCGAAAATGGAGCGTATTTTGAGCGTATTGAGATATTGGATTCCACTAACAAAAAACATAAAGGAAGGAGAGTTTTTTGTCTGTGATATAGATTTATGGATAGGACAAGGGGTGTGCCAAAATATCCTGTTTTTATTATAACACAAATAATAAATTGCTTCTCTTCTGATATGATTAGAAACTGTCGTTTACAAGGGAGTGTGGAATCAATGATCAAATCTGTCAATTCACTACGAAAATGTTTCATGTGTGCATTAACAATTTTCTTATTAATGTACTGAATACTCAGTAATTGACATATCTTGGAAATTGATTATATTATTTTTGCAATTGTTCTCAGTTCTTGAACATTACTTGCATGCGCTTAGAGGAGTTGTCGAGATATTTTGTGCACCACATGTACATACTGACTCACTTAATAGACTTTAGCTAAAAGAAAATGTATAACAAAGTTAATATTTCAAAGTCGTTTAACTAACACATAATTTACAAACAATAGAGTTAACATACATGGCAAGCTAGTTTGTTTTTATCTAAAATAGGCTACGGATTTCTTAATTGTAAGACTACCGATTTCAAACGGTGTTTTAAATCAAGTGCCAATGAATTTTCCGGCGACAAATGGCTATCTATCCGGCCCTCCAGCTATCAAAATTTGTAACAAACTTAAACGGAGGTAATTGCTTTCAGAAATTAGTAAGTAAATACGCTGATTTTCCAGACTTAACTTTTGTTAATAGCTTTGATCAGCAACGACTGTCTCACATTCCCATTCAGTTAGTTTCAGCAAGATTGAAACTGGAATTCACAATTACAAGAATATCATGGGTCATGTCTGATTTGCTGTCCGAATGTTTCTATAGGACTTACTCTTAACAACTATATCAGAGGTAAGTAATAGAGAGAGAACATGCTTTTGAAATTGAGTGAAGTATTTGGTTTTATTTGGGTTTAACGCTAGTTTCAACAGCTAAGGCCATATCCCGGCGGTCATTCAACCTAACCAGTGTTCCTGGGTATCCAACCAGTTTACCAACCAGCCATTTTTACCTACACTTGCCAAATGTGAACACTTATCATATATATTAACCAAATGTATTTCCGTTTTCCATCTTCTGTGTGATTCTTCAATGCCATATCAGTTGGTCTGTGATTTATCCAAGAGAAATTGATAAAGAAATATGAAAAGGGCGATTTTAAAGTGATGATTACTTTTCATGAGTTAAACTGAAAATACAACAGGTCTAAATAGTATTCTCATGCAATTTTGTGAAAAAAGAGTGCATTTGATGATAATTTTTGTCGTTTTAAAACAACCAAAGTCAAAATGTTTACCCTTGACATGAATTCATTTGATAATATTGACAAATCTTATTAAACGAATAAATTACCAGTATACTTATGGCCATTGATTGCGCTCTGTACCTCACCTATTTCTTTTATACAAGTCATTTCGTTCAAACTGGTTGACAACGGAAATTTCTGGTCTAGACAGTCAACAGGGGCAGTTTCCGAAATACGTACTTACTGTCGTTATTTCGTTTTTTTCGCGTCGGTTTCCAACTCCGGTTAGCCATTGCGTGACGTCACTACAAAGCTGCCACGGGGAGAATGCAGTCGATGTAAAGTCTGTGTAATAAGAACAGGTACTTGGTGTAAGAGTGACTTCCCCTGGATTGGTTTTTCCAAAACGATTTTGATAATTTTATATTGAAACAAATATTAATTGAAATGAATTGTACAGATTTATTATAAGAAAAATCAGTAAAGAAAATTGCATACATAAAACAAATTTTTAAAAGAATAAATATCGTATCTACCTTCTCCCCATGGCAGCTTTGTAGTGACGTCAAGCAATGGCTAGCCGGAGTTGGAAACCGACGCGAAACAGTTGAAATAACGACAGTAACTACGTCAAATCAAAATGTTTACCCTTAATTCATTTCGAGTTTATCAATATAAACCTGTATAATAGATCGATTTTTTTCGTTCAATTATCAGATTTAGTATTTTATCAATAAAAGCGTCGTTCTTCATATGTCATTCATAAAGTTTTTAAAAGGCAAAAGGTAAACAAATCATGGTTAGCTGTTAATTGTTTACTTCTGGTTACTTTTTAAAGGGCTCAACATTGCAACTTAAAAAGACTCATAACAATATGAAACAATACGGAGCATGCAGAGACAGTCCTGTCCTGCACAAAATGAATCATTTACTAACTGGCAAATCCAGAGAATTTGCATTATTCAAAAAGAATCATAAAATTAACTTATGTTTAATGGTTCAATCCATATAATTACCATAAACGGATCTTAACTTCTGAAATATTGTTCTTACTTTGTTACGGTCTAGTGCATACCTTCTTATAATTATATGAATACAACCTCTGACAACTGTGTCAGGGAATTGGAATCTTTGCCTTAGTGGTTAGAGTGTTGGTCTTCGATGCGCTAAGATCGGGATTACGAATCCCGCTCTGGTTTGTGTATTCTAAGATGCACTGCATCTTCCTATTATGGACTTTTATGTTCGTAAGATGGGCACATGTCCGGGATGACCTGTCCTGGACTTAGTTATAAATTAAATAAGATAGAATCTTTCAAGATTTCTGTCTGATCTTCTGATGTATAAAATACACAACACCATTCGTAATCTTAAATGACGACTTCCTCAAGAAGGGATGTGTTAACGGTCTATTGCATACCTTCCTTTAATTGTATAAATACAACCTCTGACAACTGCGTCAGGGAATTGATTCTCTGGCTTAGTGGTCAGAGTGTTGGACAGCGATGCACTAAGATCGGAGTTCGAATCCCGCTCTGAGATGTGTATTCTAAGATGCACTGCAGTCCTTCTGTTACGGACTTTCATGTTCGTAAGAACTTATTTTAAGACTTTCAGGCTTAACGTTTCTCATGTCATGTCAGCAGGAAGACTTCTTTCAGCCAATAAGTATCAACACGTAAGCTGGGCGTGTATTCTTTATGAAGATACATCAATAACTGAGACTGAACTTGTAATAACTGGTAATGGGGTTTTACATAAAAGATTTATTCTGTCGATACTTGAGATACCTATTGTTGTACAGCAAGTGTTCTACTCGTATAAATGAAGAAAATCATGACTGACGTAAAGAGAAATGTGACATGACACTGCGACAATACAATTACGGTATAGTAAAGTTATTTCCTTCTCAACTGATTATTTGTCACCTATAATGTACTGTTATAATATTTACTGGGCAAGGATTGTTTTATTCATGGTAAATATATGACAAAGTCATTCCATAGTGATTCGAAGATTTTAATATGAACATTTTCGTCAAAGATTTTTAAAACCAAATCACTGTAATGTAGAATATATAAGCAGATACCATGATACAGTGTGAATATGCCATGCAAAACATTAAGATATATAATGATCTTCAATGTAAAGTTACATTTATTCAAAGTTTTATCAACTGTATTGATCACCTCGGCTTTTGACACTCCTGTGTTTTTAAAATGTTCATGCATATTTCTAACCATTCACTACCTGAGATATACTTTTTATTGCTTCACAGTTTGGACAGCTTCATTTGAAATTACAAAGGTTTAAAACAAAAATAGCAGGTCAAATAACGGGTATGACCACCATTTGAATCAATGACTGACAAGTATCTACTTCAGGCGCTGTATACGGTATTGAGGTATCGCCTCCCACTTCTCTGAAAGTGCCTGGATCAGTTCATCACAGGTGCTGATGCTTTGTCTGCGGCCGTAGAGGCGAGGTTCCAGCTCATCCCTTAAATGCTCAATATGATTGAGGGCAATTGAAAACGCCGGCCTGGGTAATGACGTCATAGTCATGAAGATAGGCAGATGTAAGTCTGGCGGAGTGGGGCCAAGCGTTGTCATGCTGAAAGCTGTGACGTCAGCGTGGTGAAACAGTTGGCTATAAAATCTCGTTCCCGTAACTTTTGTGCCGTCAGGTTGCCGTCAATGATGATTTAAGGCGTCTTGTATGTCCAGGATATATCGACCACACCATAACGCTTGCTATGCGATGTATGACGTACATAACAGTTTACATACTGAGAGATATTGGGTACATGTTAAGAGAACTAGCCACTAAATCTCATGTGACACGATCATCTGCTGGACAATGCTTGTCCATGCTTTTATTTTTTTTTAATATGAAGAGATATCTGTTGTTTTTTTAATTAAAAGCTACCACTGACTAGTCAGTAAAATACAATTTATAAAAGAGATTTAAGGGATATATAAATGACGATAGTAATTTAAATTTGATCTTAAAATGTAACACATTTAGGTCAAAGCAGGAAAGGCATCCTTTCAAAAACTGTTTAAAATCAAAGTAATATATGCAAACGTGTTTGTTTTAATCGAAATATCCCACTAACTGGCAAGCCTTTAGGGATTATTTTGCAGACTTTGAACATATGATTTTCCACGAACTTAACCTATAGGCCAGGCACACAGTGAGAATCATTCCTTTATATAGCAGGTGTTCCTCAACTGTCAGCATAAGCCCTTGATGAGAATCGAACCATCGACCCCCGCTCCGTAGGTGAATGCCTCAAGCAATGGGCTACGAAGACGTTTGCAAGCGTCATTGTGTATACCGATGAGGACTTGATAATTAACTGACTTAAAAATATATACGTAATTTGTAGGAGCAAACGAAGTTGCAGCTTCTGAAGTTCATTCATTTTCATTATAACTGGATCACAAGTATAGATGTAAAGCTATAAAAATGTACCAACGTTTAGAAGAGCTTCGCATTCATGGTATATCTAACTTAAATGTTGAGATGATGAAAATAGAAATCGTAATTTAAGACCTCGTCTTATGCGTTCAGAAATAATTAAATAAGAGTACATCCTGTCAGACTCTCTAAGCATCGGAAAGACAGCAGCACTAAAATTGAATATGGTTATCAAATTCAGTTTGAAGGTTTCCGGAAAAGTGTCAAACGTTATCTTGTGCCTGTAATTTGATAGACATAATATAATTATAGAGACTGGGTCTGTCTCTTCTGATTGTGACATGTCCTTGAAAAAAAATCAATATAAGCTATCTCATACCTTAAGAAAGTTTGACTAAATGTTTAACGTTTTTGGAACAAAGGTCTTTTATTCAAAAGTTCAACAACAAGCAAGCACAAAGTACTAGACTGTGAAAAGTATACAATAAAATATTTACGCTCTAATAATTATATTTGCAGGGTTATCACACCTAGCACTAAAATATGATGACGATTATACATCAGTGGAAGTGTTATGTGTGTTCTTTAATTTGATAAAACAATCTTATTCGATACTTGACGTTATGTTGTTGTCTTTTTGGTATATAAATATGGTTTTGGGGTACTATGAAGTTGTAAGCCCGTTTGAAACATCGTCCTTCGCATATCGTCGAATGACGATTGCAAAAGTTGACGTTAAGCTTGCTAAGCTAAACTTAATGCATCTTCTGTTCAGCCCTCTCAGTTTTTTAGTGTACTTTGCACTAATCATTGCAGACGAAGACAATTTGCCTTAAGACTAAATTAATGCTAGTGGCGATCAGGTATCGTTAGAATCACTGAAATTTATTGCTTAGCTAATTTTTCTTTTTGCACAATTTTGACAATATTTCGTAGTTATTTTCATGATATATAATTACAATTAGGATAAATTATATATGATTACAATAAGGAGAACCGCGAAAATGCACTTACACTGAATTTATTTCAGCAAAGGTCGATACCTTTTTTCAACGCAGTTGTCTAGATAAGTCAAGTAATTTGTGGCATTTAATTTTAACAGTTTGAGTTTCCAATCTGTACTTTTGTCTGTTGAAAATATGCTAAGGTTAAAAAATTCAGACAGAGCTTTTTTTGCTTGGCATAAAATTAACAAAAACCCTTCTGGTTTTTGATGGCTTCCTTAAATCGAAGCGTTTCTTAGGATAAAAAGTTTTTGGGGAAAGTCGTCACAAACCCTCCTTTTCTGAATATAGAGCAGTGTACATAATTCAGTACATTACTATAAAATCATTATTTCAGTTTTGAGAAGTATGAAACATTTCGCCGCTAGTCTGCTAGCAGCCTAATTCTTCCACATTTTATTCAAAAATAAAATTGTAAGAAAATATAATTCAACTTAAAACTCGCTCATAAACTGGTGTAACTTTTGCAAAATTTGTTACAGAATCATCTGCGCTGATGGGAAAGAACACTTTTACTGAGTGCTGGAGAAGAACCGGTCTCATAACACAGTGATCTACATAACACAGTGGTCTCATAGCACAGTGATCTATATAACACAGTGATCTACAGAAATATTGCGCTGTTGTACAGAGCAGTATTTGTTAAAAATGGAATTTAATGTTATTTCCGTCAGTACTTGCGCTATTGTACAGCTATATTATTCATTACTTCTATGTATATAATAGCATTTATTTTTTCTGAAGTTAGTGTATCTGTTACGAAACCTTATACCCGCTTTCAACAATCAACTACTTTTGGAAGCACTAAAGTTATAATACAGTGGTTACTGTTGCTCACAGTTGTTTATATATGTGAAATTGATAGAACAATTTAATGTATACTTTAACTCTCTTATTTAAAGATATATAATTTATAAATTAAGTCATACGATTTTTCACTATATCTAAGACTCATAACTCTATTGCTAAGGGTAAACGACTTTCTTATTTGCAGTTTCTGTTGTGACATTGTGATCTACCGGATTTAAATAACAAGTCTTTTACCAGTCCAATACATTTGATATTAATTTTTTGTTAAAATGAAATTACAATTGTGTATTTCCTTAGCCTACTTAGAGATATTTATACACGTTTTAATAAATCAAGAGATACCTTGCCTTTTCAGATAACAATGTTTCTACCACCTAGTTAATGTGTTATTTTGCTTTTAAGGGAATACCGGTATAAAAAGTAAGATTCAGCGAGACAAAAAATTTAATTTGGAAGACCGCAGTAATAGCTTTTTCATCAGCTGCTTTCAGAAAGTTTCGTTGTTGAGGATGGTTTTTTTTTCAGAACTTAAAAGACTCAGTTAAAATGACTGAACCGAACGACTTTTCGATTGACAAATTGCTTGCTGTATTTTCTCTCAAACGTTCTGCAAGGAACTACTTATTTGATGACTTCTTGTCTCTTGTCATTCAAACCTTTTTCCTATACTACTTAAGAAAATTCCTTTTTCTTTGTTTCAATATCCAGAACAATGAGAACTACTTTGTATACTCTTTTTATACAAGAAATAGTAGCTTTTATTTTTTTATTGTAATTTATATTAGCATCCCATTAAAATCACTAGAGAGTTTCGAAACTGGCTCTTGTCGTTAACCTTTTGCTGTAGTTTTCTTAAAAGAATTGTCTATAAAATTAAGCAAAAGAAACAAACGATCAGTCTAGGCTAGGCTTTTCTGTTTTGCTATATCCCTTTTGAAATGTAATAATGTACTCATATTTCCATTTCCAAAATTATTTCCAAAAAGTATGAGCCATATTTATTGTCATAACACTGAAAGTAGAATGGATAGGGAAACAACACCGGATAACGAATATTCGATTTTTCTTAGAATTGTTAAAACCCCGGGAGGTGATGAACTCTGATTGTCAACTCCAATTCTTTGGGTTTTTTAGTTAGGACAAATGGAATTTTAAATGATCAGTAGCAGCAAATTTGGAGGTGATAAAATGGAAATCGCTTTGCCAAGAATGTTCTTTAACGTGTTGAAGGAGGACTGTTGTCTCAAGTATTTTCTTATGGAACATCTCTTTTCATTACATAACAGTTACTATTTAACATGAAATCCTTCGAACATGCTGCTAATTAGATGTCTTTTATGTAAATCAAACAATTTTTATAAAGTATTTGTATGGTAAATATGTATTTTGTCATGAGATAGTATGCTTTTTTAACAGATCGACTCACCAAAGGTTGAAATACTGTTTATGCCTACTAGCTTAATCTGTGTTTAGAATGAATATAATGAATATATATTGGAATTTTCTCTCCCTCTTTCAAAAAATAATTTGAAACCATATTGTTATCTTTTTCACTGAATGTAACCAACAATGTAAAAATAATGAAGGCCTTTGTAATATCAAAACAACTCAATAGCGCACCAAGAACGACGGATAATATGATTTGTACGTATTTATTTTCGTTAAATTACTTTAATAAGGCGATTATCTTCTTATTTCTTTACGGAACTGTTAACCTTTTTTATTTTATTTTTTCTTAGCAATAAATCTATACTGGTAATAAAAAAGGTTTCTTTATGGAGATTTCTGATGTTAATAATATATTGTTATTGTCACTTGGTATCAATTTACCGTTTCTTTCTAAATCAGCGTTTTTTTTTAATTCAAGTTGTATGAACGGAGCTGATGTCCAGTTATGAAATATAATTTCACTACTAGAATGACTTACATATGTTATTCCAAAAAGATTTTTTTAATATTTGTATAGTAAACATCACGTAACATTTATTAAAATAAGAAGTTCACCATCCATTATCAAACGCAACACTTTATAACATTACTTCTCTATAGGTTATAAACTTTTGGTAACAATGCTTGTTGTTTTGTGACTTCTTAATAGACGAAAACCCAGCTTCTGAAACTAGGATATATTTCACATCAGTTGTGTTTTCGCGGTAATTTCAAAGGAAATGAATTTCTGACATAAGCTTATTCAGTATTGTGTTGTTTAGCAGTCATTTCATACCACTTAACTTTGCCGTTGAAAGACCTTTGGTCTTACATCGATTGCGAAAAATGTTCTTACAACTGACACGGCTCCCTGGTTGCTTGCTGTATTCAAACCAATGCTCCTGTCAAAAGTGTGGATCGCGGAAAGTTACCAGCAGTTTCCAATTCGGGTGTACGGCGCTCTAATCCTTGGACCATTGCACTACGTTGTCAAATGTCGTTAGGTAAAAAAAGGTAGTTTTTACTGTTCAAAGAAACTTTATAACAAAATATATAATTGATCTAAATGTACTAAACAGTAGAAGGAAGTACCCATCATTGAAAACATAATCAAAGCAGAGCACCGCTGGGCGGAACATTATATGCCCGAATGATGTTTTTTCTAAGTATGATGCATTTGTGATATAAGGGAGGAAACCTTAGGCTTTAAAATTAAATTTTGAATTTTTCTACCTTTGACTTTCTGACCCCAAAATCAATCGGGGTCATTCACTCAATGTATGCAACCATTATATGAATTTTGAATTCTCTATGAAAAATGGTTGTCGAGTTACAGAGTGCAAATGATTCTAAACATTAGGGTCAGTGTGACCCTGACCTTTGACATAATGACCCAAAATGTATAGGGGTCATCCACTCTATGTGTGCAATCATCATATAA
Organism: Cyclina sinensis; assembly: GCA_012932295.1. NCBI lineage: Eukaryota > Metazoa > Mollusca > Bivalvia > Venerida > Veneridae > Cyclina > Cyclina sinensis. The sequence continues at coordinate 4,835,166 of JAAONU010000011.1, forward strand.
AGTTTGAAGTCTTTACAACAAATGATTGACAAGTTACATGGCGGAAATGGTTTTCAATGTTAAGGTCTTGACCTTGACCTTTGAGCTGCTGACTCCAAAGTCAATAGGGGCCATTCACTCAATGTTGGCAATAATCACAAGAGTACTCAAGTTACCGTCCAGAAACCAAATTGCTAACGGACGGACGGACGGACGGACGCCCTGGACTATAACATAATATGCCCCCTTCGGGCATATTACAATGATTTTCTAGAACTAGATGTTGATGCTCTTAGATCATTAGTGGCATAGCCGAGCTTAATGGATGTGAATGAAATGGCATTTGTATATTATACATGGACTGCGATAGTTAACTAGTGCGATTTTTAGCACAAAGAGCAATTGTGATCGTATTCTGCCCGGCGTCCACATCTTACTCGAAACAGCGGCAACATCTCCCGTGAAACCACAAAGTTAGGCTACAATTGATGAAACTTTACAGGAATGCTTCCTCGAGTGCAGTTCTACCAAATGTATTTAACATATTGCATTCCACACAGAACTGTTTTTGTTAGGGCTACTTGAATGAAAAACTCACTTTAGACCCGCCCGGGGGTCACTATATTAACAAAAGATATAAAGGCAAAACTCTAAGCAATTTTCTTCTCTGAAACCGTAAAGCCTGGATTCAATAATTTTTATATTTAGTGTGTATGAGACTTGGAACTGTGTTTTGGGGGCATTATTTTTAGATCAAGGTCATTTGCCAGATAAAGGACACTTTATTACCAATTATGACATTAATAGAACACATGTAATAGGAATTAGCTTCAAAACTTTAGCACGAACAAAAATCTAAAATGCATATTTCGTATGAACATAATTCTTTTGATATGAATTAAAATGTAACAACAAACACGACAGGTAAAGTATGGGTAAAAATGTTGTTTTTTTATTTTTTGTAAAATCAATTTTTAGTTAAAGTTTATGTACTGCCCTCTACATTAGTCGACTTTGTTTCGCTGAATTGCTTGCCCATCTGAATAAGAACCACCAGTTATTTTCAAAAGAACGAATTTTGAGTACTAATGAGATACCAAAACATGTCTGACTTTTGAAAACTTCAGACATTTAGCTGAAGATGTTCGCTGCATATTAAGATCCAATAAAATTATCAGATGCATCTCATTTAGGTGTAGCCTTTTTCTGTTGTTACAGTTTAATGTCTGTTAATCTACTTACCAGTGATTTTCAGTAAATATAATCTGTCTGGTCAAAAGAAATGGTTAAATACTTTCACGCTAGAAATAATAAAAGAAAAAAAATGGAGTACGAAGAGTTCAAACTTTTGATCATTACCAAGTATTCCAGTTATTAAAGAAAAGCTGTAGAATGATTCAATGCCTAGAAAATTTGCAACAAAATCAACTCTTCAACAGTGTTTTTTTAAGATGCCAACCATTAAACTTACTTAAAGAAAAATTTCAAATGTAATTTTTACGGTCTAGTGCACACCTACTTATAATTGTATAAATACCACCGTCAGGGAATCGATTCTTTGGCTCAGTGGTTAGAGTTGGCGTGTCACGCGGGAGATCGGAGTCCGAATCCCGCTCTGGGTTGTGTATTCTAAGATGCATTGCATGTTTCTGTTACGGACTTTCATGTTTGTAAGATGATATATTTAAAGTAGTGTATCTGCAGTCTTCCGTTATAAGATTTAAATGTAACAGATCTGACAAAAGTTAATAATAGCAACCGTAGAAATGTCGTAGCAATTTTCTCCAGAGCTTCACCGCCTTTTTCAATTGAAATGTGGCGTAATTACGTTATGCAGAGTCTCTTCATTTAAACTGGCAAGAATTCAATTACGCTGAACGAACTTTCAAAAGCTGAATTTAGAAAATACGATGGAACTTAAATACAATATTTGAGTTACAGGATGTAGTTTAACTAATGCAAAACTAACCTTACTTAAATATTTCAATCAGGCTTAGACTAAGTCTGACATCCTGTTATTTGATTTCATCTTCGTATCAAGACAAATGTAATTTTAATCAATCTTGCGACAAGTTAGAAGAAAATGATAAATGGGATCTTGATGCAATTCAAATTTAATAAAGACAGTGGTTTCTATTTTTGTTTTGTGGCGGAGGATCCTAATTACTTTAAACATGTAAGTTTTACACCGCATATGCCTATGTAAAACTTTCAAAATAAATTATTGATAAAAGATATAGAAGGATTTAACGCACGTGCCCTTCAGTTTAATCAACCAGTTTGAGGAAGCGATATCTATTTTGAATGTAACAGACTTAGCTTTGTAAAAAGCTAAAATGCAGCCCACTGTCAAAGTAATTTCTGTTTAAAGATTGTATTGAAATGTATATATAATACTTGATGGTGTGTATAATGGACTGTCAGTTGTTAGTTTTTTTATTACACGCTAAGGGTTGCATAAATTATAAAAGTATACTATTTCCAAAGTGCCGAACGTTTTTGTTCGAACAGAAAGACTATTTTATTCCAGTTGTAAAAAATATCTTTGAACTCATTTAGTCCATTTGTTGTTTTCTGGAAAAAAAAACCCCATTCCTTTCATGATTTTAATCAACTATATTACGCAAGGGCAAGGACGGAAATCCCCTGGGGACAACATTATGATGCAAAAATTAAAGACTTTTCACTTGTCCAGATCTTGCAAGTTTCAACACAATGTTCGTGAACTGATTTTATGCAATGTTTGTTTCATGGGTTTTACATGTATGTAGTCCAAGCAAAGGGGCAGCAAACTGATGGGCTCACTTTACGTCTGAAGTTCAAGAAAATCGCTTATTGTCAATTTATCCATTTTGTCTGGATTTCTTCTCGACTTTCCGGTATTTTTAAAAGATAATTAAAGCAAATATGATTTTAAATGGTTATACCACAAATTGGTTTAAAGGCATATTGGTCACATAGATTTTGTACGGTCTAGTGCACACCTTCCTAAAATTGCATAAATAGAACCTCTGACAACTGCGTCAGGGAATCGATTCTTTGGCTTAGTGGTTGGAATGTTTGTCTTCGATGCGCTAAGATCGAAATCCGCTCGGGGTTGTGTATTCTAAGATGCACTGCATCTGTTTGTTACGGACTTTCATGTCCGAAAGAACTTCGTTACCTTGCATCCCTTTTGGATATTTTACGTGGTTTGAATCGGCTTTGAAGTAAATTTCTGAAATGTTTAAACATGTGTGAAAGGATGAATAAATAAATAAATGTCCAGACTTGCATAAATTATACAAAACTTACGTGATTTCCAATACTGATGAAAATAATAAAATGCATCCAGAATAACTTCTCAGCAATTTTTAGTATACATACATTTTGTCCTCTCTAAATATCGCTGAAAAGTAGATATTCAAAACTTCATAATACCGACTTGATTTTTTGGCGTTCAAAGAGGCATCAGTTATGCTATAAACAAGAATGACTGACAGTTTAACAGAGCCTATGAGCAAAACAGTCAATTTTATATTTTTGTTTTCATAGAAATTCCTATCCTGATTCTTCATATCTGCTTCATGCCGAAAAAAACTCCACCACTGATGTAGCCTAAATCAGTTTCCACAGCTTCTGGTTACTGCAACAATTATCGTCAAGGGAAGTTAATTTGCGCCTGGATAGGATACATCTGGTCAAAATTGAGAGCATGTTTGAGAATATGTTCTTCCGGATGCAGCATCGGTGTTTTTTGCTGTTTCACAGAAACTTCCTATCATAATACCCGAAAAGGCGTGCCGAAAAAAACGAACAAACGTTCTTACTACATCTCATGACTCCAACGAGCCCTCAAGTATAGTTTGGAGGGGGAGCTGAAATGGATCCCGTTCGACAGTCCGGAACTGTTGTCTAGAGCATAACTGTTATCCATCAATATAATGACTAAGTTTTGAGAAGAGTTTGATGGCGTTATGAGGAAGAGAAACGAGAAAGAACCATATTTCTCTTTTGCTGTCTACAGCCATTGCCTTCTGTTAAAATTTCTATTAAAACTGTGCATGTTATATAACTTTGTTACTTTTCATTACTTTAAAAGTACGAAAAGAAATGGAATGAAAAAAAAAGAAACGTACGCTAGAACCCAGTTTAACCCCACCCCCCTCCCCCAGTGGCAAATATTTTGCCACTGACCGTTTCAAGGCGGTAACCTCTCAAGTTGTTTGTGGTGTCTCTTCCATTTATAAATTAATTGATCTATAAATATATTTATGTTATCTGTTTCTCTACTTTTTTGCTGTGTAGGGAGGCTGTGTTTTGACTGGTTATTCCTGATATGCGTTTTCTCACTTTTTTTATCTATTCCCGACCCTTTTAAAGAGTTATAGCCCTTTCAAATACGTCTTATTGAGATTTAAACCGGAATGTATCTATTATCCGTCGAGATATTGGCCTGAAACTTGGTTAGATGGCATTAGAAAAACTGTTGTTTTTACTAGGTTATGTTCAGAACACTGATTGAAAATGTATCCGTAGTAAAACTCTGTAACTGTTAAATCTATTAATTCGGACATAAAAGGATAGTAAGATAACAATGAAGAGAAGTGCTTCTCCAGATAACAATAACTCTAGTTTTGTTGTCAAGCGCGTTATTGAATTTTCTTCTACTATCATACTATTTGTTGGAGTATAACTCTATAACTCTGGGAAAGTTGACTTGAAGCTTTGAATTGCTCTTAACAGCAAGGTCAATAAACGATTTTAACTAAAGTACAGCATACTCAGACATTCTAATTTATGTTTGTTTAATGGCGAGTTCATTACCTTGACCATGACCTATATCCCCTTTATATTGTGGGCCAAGTAGTTGGTTGTCTTATGCAGAAGTATTCGCTATATACAGTACTGCTGAAACTTATAAAGTTAAAAAAGTAACTATCATGAATCGTTTTGATGAAAAGTTAAGTAGTTTTTAAGAGTGGGCTTTCTGATGCGCGTGAAAATGGCATCAGTGTCGTGCTGACGGCTTTCGTTCCTACTAAAACAATTATTTCTACGATATCACTGTCACAGATTTTTAAATTTGTTTTGGTTTGATAATTTTATGTAAGTTTGCAAATTTTAAGTAAACTGTTACATCAGAGCAACCAAATTTAAAGAAATGTATATTCGATTTAAATTTTGCTTGCAAATTCTTATCATTTCGGTTCATTTGAAACTTAGTACAATTTACTAGCATTATTAGAAACTAACTGTTAAGTAAGCATCTTCCGAAAAATGAGTGAATATTTTCAAGTTTTGCCTGAGGGTGACTTCATTGCATGTTTCTACGATATCAAGTATTGAATTTATTTGAAACTGTATTTTATTCAGGCATTTATCTTCGTAATCTCAATTACTTTGTGAAGAGAAAATTTCCTATACGAAATGTGCTGCGATATTTTATTTGACTGATTATCTTGTTCCCAAGAGGGAATACTATCAATAGTGCTTGTCTACAAATTAATAGAAACTAAAGAAAAAAGCTTTTGGTAGCTAAAATTCATCTTAAGGAAGAAGTATTGGCAGACAGTAAACCTAGATCATAGGCTATGTCTGTGTCAGAAGATGATGATTAAGGTTATCTCAGAGGTGATAAGTTGTATATTGTGATGGCAGCTTGTTAATACTTAACAGACAAAACCAATATTTTTCTGACCTATTTAATAATAATTAATCATCTCAGCAAAATCAACAAGTTTGTAATATCACTGTTATATATCCTTTGCTGGATAAAATAGTGCAGAGCAAATGAGAAGATTTGCACTGGTTTTGAAAATGTCTTTATTTTAGAAAAATGTTATTGTCTGAACGTCCTCATTTTTTATTCTTTGAAAAATATTGCAAAACTATCTCTTTTTAAACGAAAAAAATGAAAGTGATTTTATATCTTTAAAAGAACCTTAATTAACAGTTTAATTAAACTTAAGTATGGAAGCGCCAAGGCTGATTGGGTAAATTTTGGATAATTCTAGGGGCCATTACGCTTGAGTGTCCAGAGTGATTTGACTGGTCATTAATCTTAATTGGCCGAAATATTATGCCTACAAACATGATCAAGTGATGAAATTTTAATGACAACTCATCGGCAACGTAAACGTTCGAGGCTAATAAAGCCAATTTGGAATTATTCAAGAGCCATAACTTTACAGCGCTTTGAGGAATATGACTGGTTATCGAAACCTGGCCGAGATCTTGCCATAAATATTATCGCCAAATTTGATGAAGATCATATGAAAAACAGAACTTCAATTTTGAGAGCGGACAAGGTTCATTTAGGCAACTTTGGAAAATTCAAGGGTCATAACTTTAGAGCGCCTGCCACCAGATATCTTCCATTCTTCGTGATTGAATTCTGTGCATATGTCTTTGAAAACTGACAAGATCTTGGCATGGCTAACATTGTATTTTGCAAACCTGTGTATCCAAAACAGGGAGCAGCAGCCTTTGGAAAATCTCAAAATTTTACTTAACTTTAAGATCAAATTATTTTAACTGTAAGCATTTTAAAAGAAAATGACTCTGTAGGATTTAAGAAGTACATTTCCTACAAGAAAATATTATTTTCAAATTTTTGTGGGTTAAAACCTTTTCTGCACAGGCCATTTCTCCTGAGGTGCCCAACTGATAACCTTTGACCTCTTTTGTTATTCCATAAAAAGCTTTATCGATATTGAGCAAACTGAGAGCGTTATTGGTGAACCTAAATTTGAAATCGAATGTTGTAGGGGTTTTTATCTGTGTTTTGGCTGGATAGTTGTCTTTTATCAATTATCATCACGTGTGTATTTTCAATCATCTATAGTTTCTTTGAAGTCCTAGCATCACAGTTACAAGTAGATCAATGTCTTTCTGTTGGAAACGATCTTCATTTACACTAGAATGATTCATACGTTTGATTTTTTATATCAATAAACAGTGTTAGAAAAATAGTTAGTGTGGTATTTTTATTGATATTGCATAAAAAATAATGATAATTAGAAAGGTTTTTTAATGAAGAAATCACTTGAATACGAACGATACTTATTTTCAGATAACCAGGACTGCACAGAATTTGAGTTTTCGGGAATCAATTTAACAAAGATATGAACAACTACTTGGTAGATAAGCAAATAAAGGTCCAAGAGGAAGAGGAGATGTCGTTAAAATGGTCCAAACAGGCAACTGTCTTACTTATAAGAAGTATAAAGACAGACTAGATAAGATAGAATCGGGAAAATTAAGAAAGAACAGAGCATTTGAAGAAATCAGTAATAAGCTGTGCACAACAGGATACATTTTTACCAAAGATAAATGTAGTGGGCGAATTCAAGCAATCACTAGAGCTTATAAGCTTGTAAAAAAACCATAACACAAAAAGTGGACATGACAAGAAATCATACCTATTTGAAGAACAACTTGATGAACTTTATAAAGCACGGCCTAATATGAAACCATCGTATGTTCTCGGCACCAATCAGCAAGAAAAAGGTGCACAATCTAATAAAGAAACTGAGAGTAAGGAGAAAGGAAAGAAAAGACACAGTGACACGGATTCAGAAAGTACATTTAATGAAAAAGCGCCAATAGTCAGAAAAACACAGGCTTCTGCTGCAATTTCTTATTAAGAGACAGTTATCAAAAGCATAGATGATAGACACAGGCAAGAACAAGGAAAAAAGGGTCAACGGCACAAGGAAAGGATGGGCATTTTCAGAGAACTGATAGATACTTTAAAGGAGAAAAATAGATAATTTAGTTCAGGCTTGTGCTCTCTTTAGACTGCCACTTTGCAATAAGATTAGGTGGTATAAATCCCTGAATCATCTTGTTTTTTCTACTGACCAAATTTTAGCTTTTCATTCTCTGTACTTGAGTAATTTTGTGCATGTCCGCACCTCAAAGCACCTTCTTATTTTCAGGATGTTGCAGAATTTGTATGGAAAAGGAGATCTGCACAGTGTTTCTGGACTGTGGACACATGGTTTGCTGTATTGATTGCAGTTAAATGATGAGAAGGTGTCCAATCTGTAGAAACAAAATAAAGAAATGGATTCCAGTTTACCTAAGCTAAGAACTAAGCAATGTGTCATTATACAGTATTGGTTCGGACATGTATTAACAATCATTTGTTCAACTTGTTGATCTGTTAAACTTTTAGCTAACCTTAGATACAGGTATGAAAGATAATTAAACTTACTTCATTTAGTCCTATTTCAAATACCATTTTAAGATCAAAACAGTATAGTTTAGCATCTTAACTTACCTTACTGTCATGAATGGTTACCCATAATGCAACTCCTTTATTACATGATTTCATATGGTGGGCTGCATACTTTTTAGCCCCTCCTATTTTATTGAGTGAAATAGTGGCTAATTTTAAATTAGACAGATCCCTGTTGTTTTCAAAACCAGCTTTCCAAGAGTTCAGGGTATTTCTGTTATAAGAGATTTCACAAGTAAGGTAAGGACTAATTGGTCCTCTTGTTCGGTGAAAGTATTTCATTTTACGTTTTGCTGAAAGGAAGGAAGGACCTTCTCAGAAGGTTTAAGTGTTTAAGCCTACTGAGCTGAACACTAAGATTAGCCTTTGTAACCTCTCAATGTCCAGTCCTTGCGTCACTGAAACTTTTCTTGTTAAGATTTAGGATCAGTTTGATTATGAGCCAGGTCCCATGCTTAGATGTTTATGCTCAGCTGAGTTTGAGCACAAAACAATTTTAGACACTGGTACATTACATTTAAAGAAACAAAGTTGTAAAAGAGTAATGTACATTTTAGACGTAGATGTATCGTAACCTTAGCGAAATAGCGGTCTTACTCCAAATTTTACAAAAATCACTTTTTTACAATAATAGGCTTCAAAATAGATACATACATTCTACTGAAAAAATATTGTACATTATGTCCAATGGAAAATGATGACTTTGATAACATTGCGATAATTGTTTAACTGCACATATACGTTTGTTCATTGCAAAAACCAAATAAAAGCTCTTATTGGGTTTTTGATGCAAACAAATATTTTTATTGTGTAAGTTTTTATTTGTGCAAAAAATGGGTTTTAAGTGCACTTTTAATTGTTAAATTATTATTATTCTAAGGGATATCAGATTGTCATATTCAACTGAAAGGATCTAAATATGATGTTACACTGAAATATGATACTAAATAGATAAAAAAGCAAGAGAAAGCGTTATTTATCTTAAATACTTACAAAGTCTTCTAAGTTTTCACTTTTTGGCATTTTTCATATTGTTTGACAATAATTTACGAGTTCCATGTAGTTTGAGATAAAAGTTCAATGTATAATAGTTTTTAGGAGAGTTATCACGTTATTATATGTTTCAAAAAAGATTTCATTTGAGGTATGAAGTAGGGTCAAATTAAATAAAAACTTCTTGTATGCAATAGGGGCTGCATTTTACATTTGATATTCATGCAATTTTATCGGAATGTTTATGAAGAAATCTAGGAAAAATTCAAATATGACTCATCTGGTGTCAAAAATAGGTCGCCTGGTCAAATTAAAGAGAAACCGTGTGTATGTAATGATTCCTCTTGTTATACTTTTAGCAAACAAATTCAATGTGTTCCTCAGGTGAGCGACATAAATAATTGGTCCTCTTGTTATAATATTAAGCCCAGTGTTTTCTAGTCAAGAGAGGATTTTCCTTGTTTGAAAATAGTAAGCACAAATTGTTTCAATGATCAAAGAATTAGTGTTTAATTTCATTGTTTTATTTAATAAATAATATTATACTATGCATTCTCTAGTCAAGAGGTACACATATTTGACTGCCTGGGAGCTGTATTTTTGATATTTATATTTGAATCAAGAATTAAAACTTGTTTGTTCATAATATCTTTTGTTGTAATCGGACTGATTTCAGCATAATCTACCCTATAAATCAACAATTTGATGTAAGATGCTGCTTTTAGACCTGTTGACAGAATAAATGTGTTGCAAAGCATCTGATCTGTTAATGATTGAATGGATCGATATGTATTAATGGATCGTATTGATTTTTATCACATATGAAACAGGTAGATGACACTTAATTCAGCTCTTTAAGAGTCATGTAAGGGTTGAAGATTTTACATAAAACAACATATTTGGGCTGGAATCCGGTCAATATAATTTTGCACGAGTACTGGATCTTCCCATGGCGTGATTTTTAACAAACAGACAGTGCATAAGCAGGCTACAGTTCTGTCTTAATATCGTCTTGATGAATCATAAATCCCTTTCAAAATTAATAACAAAATATCTCGATTTTATTGCATTTAATAATTACCACATTGAACAGCAAAATCAAATCTGTTTTGCGCATGGAATTACATTGTCAGCTATGGCAATCGTTACGCAACAGCATTACGTTTTGCAATGGCCTGTCTATCGTTTACCCCTAGTACATGTATAGGTGGATTATTATCAACAACCATGTCATAAAAATAGTTTTCTAATTCGTCTTCGCTTAATATACAAATGTTGTGAAACACACAGCAAGTAATACAAATTTGCACTGCCTGTAATAACACTTCGAACATAAAGATTTTGAAATTATCGAAATCTACCCTCTAACAATGAGAAGGCTCTTTCAATAACTTGTCTTGTAGATGACAAGAAGAATTGTAATGTCGTTGTAAAGGCGTTGGATGACCATTATCTCGAAAAGGTGTTAGCAACCATGTTGTAAGTGGAAAGCCTCCACTCTAAGGTTAACGTATGTTTGGGAATGTTCTTTGGGCGGCCTTATCTGTATGTGGGAGCTGTCTAAAGCTCGTATTACATCAGGAAAGCCTGTTTTATCTTTAAAGGCCCTGGTAACAATATCAACATTTCGATCTTTTGGCCACACAATGTACTTTTTCACAAAATGTTGTAAAACAACTTCACAAACCCGTGAGCGTACACGTAGTACTGTGAATTCAGTAACATTAAAGCGGTCAGCTGTCCGACAGAGTGGCTAAGCCCACCAACATGCCATAAAAATATCAACAGCTGTGTTTGTCAACTGGAACAGCTAGACGTCCACTTGGTGAACTTGAAAAATTATCAAATGTTCCAAACTGCCCATAGATAACCTCGAAGCTGGCTCTTGAATCACGAAAGAAACGCTGAAATTGTCCAAATTATACATAGGAATGACTTCTTCTTCGTAGTTATCAATTTTCTGTTTCTTGTCCCTTTCTCTGGAAGTAGACAAAATATTTATGTAGTAAACAGTTACTACAACTATACAAGCCGCGGAAAAGGTTGCATTCTAACCAGTGACATATTAAAACGCAAAGTCTCTGATTAAAACACATAAATATGTAATAAATTATACTTTGAACATAGGTCTCAAATGTAAAGAAATATTTAAATGAGAGCTACTTGAGTTCTCATCGAGCATATGCATAATCGCAACAGTCGTAACGTCTGCCATTTTGTATTCTAAATATCTGCTGGTTCACTTGATTTGCAACTACTACTCCGGATACTCCGAACAAAAAGTAGAGCGTAAATCAAGTATGGCCCTGATTGATCTTTTTTGTAGCATGTTAAAAATAAAATGCAAGTACATGAAAACAGAGTATAGCAGCACGATTATTTTGTGTGTTTTGATTTTCACGTTGTCTAAGTCGGATAGAAAAGCTCTTTTAATTAAAGTTTTAACTACTTGCTTGTTGACTGTAAAGACCTCTTTAGATGTACTTACTACTTAACTACTTTCTGTCCTTATTAGTTGTTTTCCTATCAACAATACATTGTCATTTGAAGGTATCTATTAGCCCCTTGCATGTACTAAAACCGTCTCATTAGATTGGACATTATAAAGAAGACTAAAAGAAACTGAAAGGACAAATTGGTCGGGCTTCGTTTTAAATATTGAGTAAGGTTTCTGTCCTTCTAAACTCTAATAACCTATCCCCTAGAAAAAGTGTGTGTTTTACACTAAAATATTATTGCTTTTGTGGTGTTATTTTGTTTGGTAAAAGTTTTCCAGGATGACAGAATAATCTTCCTGCAAATGAATTTACTTTAAGGGATTGTCTGACGACAGATAACTGGTAGTTTATTTTAAGTTGATGTTTTTTTCCTGGACTTTGTAGAAAGGACAGAATTTCCTGTGAGATTTGGTCAAAGATAGCATGGTATGCTTATTACTTTAAAAAGGCTTAGCAACAAACGCTGTGTCGGTTGAACTGGTGCCAAAAATGTTGTTCTTGTTTGATATTCCTGTTTTTTCTCAACTTCTGGTGATCACACTGAAACGTGGAAACAGAATGTATGATCTGTATAGCTGAAAACATCAATGACAAGTACCCGGTGGTATCTTCTTGGCAAATCTTGTTACATATAAGTTGTATTAGTGAGGAGATTTGAATCGCGAATAAATCTGTATCTAACTGTACACACTCCTGGTAAAAACATCTAGTTTTTTCTGAGCATATGTGACACGAAAATATCACTTTAAAGCCTGATACATGAATTACGATATATCTATCAGACGTTATTCGAAGATATCAAGAGCATTGAAATAATCAGATACTATACATGTAGCAAGGGGAATTTGAATTAATAATTAACTTATTGTTCTGTTCAATCCGATTTATCTTTTTTTCCTTTTCGTTTCCACAGTCTTGAATTTTAACCATCTTATCTCTCTCATACTTCTTTGTTTTAAATAGTTTGCAGAACTGTGCAATAAAAATACAACTGAATATGAATTTCATATGTCACTAAAATGCTATTAGTACAATAAACTGAGAACAATGTACATTCCAAGATATTAAGACTGAGGCAAAGTATGTTTAAGTTTGTGGAATTACTCAAATCAGATAACAAACGTTTATTGCATAACATCGCTGTTTACCTATGAAAAGTATTTGAAAGAAGACGAGAATTAAACAATACAAGGCAGTCTGAAGGACAGCTAAATTCCCTTCCGCAGCAGACATGAATATGTACTTCTTGACCTTTAACCAACCATGATCTTGATGTTGTGCCATGCCTATTATAAGAACATAGTATCATGATAGTAATTATTTGTGCCAAGTAATTTAAAATCTTCCAATAAGTCAAAAAGTTATGGAGAAAATTTATGCTTGACCTTGGGGGTAGCAACCTGGAATTTGGGTTCTGCACATCATGTCATAGTGGTGATCATTTGTGCAAAATAATAAAAAAAACTTTTCGTAAGCCAAGTTAGTAAGTTATAGAGCAGACGTTAAATGTGGATATTTGACCTTTAACTGTGACCTTGACCTTGTGAGTAGCAACCCAATTATTGCACTCTGCACATCGTCTCATAATGGTGATCACTTGTGCCAAGTTATTTCATTTTATTAGCGGTTTAAAAGTTATGGAGCGAACACTAAATGTAGACTTTTAACACTTGACTTTTAAGTTTGACCTTGACCTTGGGGGTAGCAACCAAATTTTTGTGCTATGCACATTGCCTTGTAATGGTGATCACTTGTGCCAAGTTATTTCAAAAAATATCAGTGGTTTAAAAGTTATGGAGTGGAGACGAAATGAAGACTTTTTAACATTGTCCTTTATGAGTGACCTTGATCTTGGGAGTAGCAACCCAATTTTTGTGCTCTGCACATCGTCTCATAATGGTGATCGCTTGTGCCAAGTTATTTCAAAATATTTTCAGCAGTTTCAAAGTTATGGAGTGGAAACGAAATGAAGACCTTTTAACACTTGTCCTTTATGTGTGACCTTGACCTTGGCGGTAGCAACCCAATAACTGTGCTCTGCACATCGTCTCATACTGGTGATCACTTGTGCCAAGTTATCTAAAAAATCAGCAGTTTAAAAGTTATGGAGCGGAAACAAAAGTGTTACAGACGAACAGACGGATGGACAAACGGACAGATGTTGGGTTTTGCACATTGTGTCATAGTGGTGATCATTTGTGCAAAGTAATAAAAAATACTTTTCGTAAGGCAAGTTAGTAAGTTATAGAGCAGACGTGAAATGTGGATATTTGACCTTTAACTGTGACCTTGATCTTGTGGGGAGCAACCCAATTATTGCGCTCTGCACATCGTCATATAATGGTGATAACTTGTGCCAAGTTATTTCAAAAAGATTTCAGCGTTTTAAAAGTTATGGAGCGGACACAAAATGTAGACTTTTAAGACTTGACCTTTAAGTGTGACATTGACCTTGGTAGTAGCAACCCAATTTTGTGCTCTGCACGTCGTCTTATAATGCTGATCACATGTGCCAAGTATTTCAAAAAAATATCAGCGGTTTAAAAGTTATGGAGCGGACACGAAATGACTTTTTAACACTTGACCTTTAAATGTGACCTTGACCTTCGGGGTAGCAACCCAATTTTTGTGCTCTGCACATCGTCTCATAATGGTGATCACTTGTGCCAAGTTATTTCAAAAAAATTTCAGCGGTTTAAAAGTTATGGAGCGGACACAAAAGTGTTTCGGACGGACGGACTGACAGACGGAGGTCATTCCTATAATCCCCTCCCCGCTTTGTGGAAGGAGATTAATAAAGTTTAAAACACACTCTTAAGTTGCCTTTTTGTTGGTATTGCTTGTATATATGTTTATATTTATGTAAATATTCTGTAAGTGCATTCGACTAAATAAACTCTATGTTCTGTTCTGTTCTGTTCATATGTGCTTCACTTATGAATGTATATTACATTGAACGAGATAGATTGCTATCATACAGAGGCATTTGAAATAGGCGTTCGTTCATTATTTGTGAAAAGATATGTTTCCTATCACAAACTCAATGTTAAATTATAAGTGATTAATTGTTTTGTTCCCACAGAGAAAATTTTATCAAAGGTACAAGACTGGAAAGTGAGAGAAACTTTTAAAAGAGAGATTATAGCCATACCAGTTGCTTCTAAAGAAACAAATATTGACAGATTGTACTTCAAGCTCTGATCATATCTAAGCCAGACGATGATGGTGTACATAATCTCAAGGGTGATTATTTTTGCAGGCACTGACAGCTTGTAAATACATTTACGACAAAGCAATTACGTTTGTAACCTATTTCGTCGGTTGTTGATCCATTTCAGAGTTAAATTACTACAATTTTGTACCAATGTAATTATACGTCGTTGATGAATATATAGATAGAACATTGAATAATCGTTTTTGTGTATAGAATATTTTATAACCATCTATATCTGATTTATTTTCCTTTTCGAAGTTTTAAAATCTATGAAGTATAAAACGTACGCGATAAAAGGCTATTTGTTTCAAAATAGTGTACAGTATGTTCATTGTCTCAGAAGTATGTTAATGGTAACCTGATAAAGTATTATTCTTCTAAGAAGTTTGTGAATGGAAGCCTGACAAAGTATGTTTCTCCCCAAAAGTATTTAAATAGGTAGTAGGCTTCTTCTTAGAAGAAAATAAATGAAAGCCTGATAAAGTAGGGTTTTTCTTCTCAGAAGTATATCAGTGGAAGCCTGATAAAGTATGTTTCTTCTAAGAAGTAAATAAATAGAAACCTGATAAAGTAGGTTTCTTCTCAGAGGTATTTAAAAGGAAACCTGATCGTGCAGGTTTCTTCCTAGAAATATGTGAATGAAAGCCTAATACAACAGGTTTCATTTCAGAAGTACATAAATGGAAACCCGATAAAGTATGTTTCTTCCCAGAAGAATGTAAATGGAAACCTTATGAAGTATTTTTCTTCCAAAAAGTATATACACGTAAAGCTGTAAAGCATATTTCCTTCCAGAAGTATAAAAACGGACACCTGATAAAGTATCTTTCTTTCAGAAGTATTCAAAAGAAAGACTGATAAAGTGTTTCTTCTCGGAAGTATATAAAAGCAAAGCTGTAAAGCAAATTTCTTTTCAGAAGTATAAAAAAGACACATGATAAAAGATTTTTCTTTCCAGGGTAATTAAAACGAGAGCCTGATAAAGTGCGTTTCTTCTCAGAAGTATATAAACGCAAAGCTGTAAAGCAAATTTCTTTTCAGACTTTTAAAAATAGACACCTGATAAAGTATTTTTCTTTTCAGAAGTATTAAAACGAAAGCCTGATAAAGTGTATTTCTTCTCAGAAGTATATTATTGAAAACCTGATTAAGTATGTTTCTTCTCAGTACTATATAAATGAAAGCCTGATTTAGTAGGTTTCTTCCAAGAAGTATATAAATGGAAACCTGATAAAGTATGTTTGTGCTCAGAAGTATATGAATAGAACCTAATAAAGTATGTCTCTTCCAAGAAGTATATGAGTGGAAAGCTGATAAAGTGTGTTTCTTCTCAGAAGTAAACGAATGTTATCCTGATAAATTAGGTTTCTTCTAAGAAGTATAAAAACGAAAGCCTGATAAAGTATGTTTAATTTGTATATAAAAGAAAGCCTTCTCAGGAGAATATGAATGGAAGCTTGATAAAGTATAGTTCTTCTCAGAAGTAAATAAATGAAAGCCTGGTAAAGAATGTCTCTTCCAAGAAGTATATAAATGTTAACCTGATTAAGTAATTTTTTTCTTAGAAGTAAATAATTGAAAGCCTCATTAAGAATTTTTCTTCCCAGAGGAATATGAAGGAAGGTTGATAAAGTATGTTTCTTCTCATTAGTATATAAAGGAAAGTTTGATGAAGTATATTTCTTTTAGAAGCATAAAAATGAAAGCCTGATAAAGTATGTTTCTTCTCAGAAGTATATAAATGAAAACTTGATAAAGTATGTTTCTTCTCAAAAGTATATTTTTTCCAGAAGTATGTGAATGGAAACCTGATACTAGTAATGTTTGTTTCTTCTCAGAAATACATAAATATAGAATAGTGTATCGGTTTATTTGTTTGCTGTTTTCCTTAAAAAAATACCAAGTTAAGGCTTTTATGTAAGGATTTTTCATAAATGTTTTTTTTTCGGTGTTGCTTTTTGTTTACTAGGTTTAAGAAGTAGCCTTATACCAAATGAGGCAAAAGAGACAGTTGGAGACGAGACTTCGTGTTTTTTATTTTCATTATTAGTAGTATTATTTGTATTTTACAAGTTTTCTGACAGTACTACAGAATCTGATATTTTTTGTTGGAAACAAAATGAATATATTGCTCGCACCAAATTAATCAGAAGTCTTACCTTTTTAAATTAAAAAATGTGGGATAATTAAAAATATCGTATATTAATATCATACAGACGTTATGTCAAACTGGAGAAGACAGATTTCTTTTTTTTTTTTTAATCTATCGAAATATTTCTGAGAATTCTTACAAATATCAGTACAACAGAAAATAAAACAAAATTTATTTTTAAAAAATGTGTGAATTTTGCTAACAAAAACTGGTTTACACAGTCCTAAAAGATACATATTCTAGGAAATGCATCGTTCATTACTTAGATAAGCTGTTCTGTCTTAGAGTTCTGTCTTTTCATTAGAAATGTATTTGAAGAAAACTTTACGGTTGTTCTTATAGGGCAGATAATGAGGTAGGGAGACATATTATAAATTAATAAATGACTTCTTGCAATAACTGGATAACTGGGTAAGATAATAGTATCAAGTGAAACAATCAGAACTTTTATTGCTGGACCAGGGGTAGTGGTTTGGTATCCGTTTAAGTCATAGCATGTTTACTGCTTTAATATTTGGTTAAATGTTTTTTTTATATATAAGAGCTAGGTTCATCTATAACAGTTATTAGAGTAAAGTACATACCAGACCTCTTATTATATATACATTATGGGAAATTACTGTTCAAGCAGTACTAATGTATGTACGAATGAAACCAAATGTTGCTTAAAATTATTAGATGGCTATAAGTTGTACTTAGAATAGTCATAAAAGGCAATCTCATAATGAATGTAAAGAACTGAAGCTTTAGTTTAAACATTATCCAATCGAGTCTTCTACATTGGTGTTTAGTTTTTATAAGTGTTTAGTGAGAACAAAATGTTTTCATACTAACCAATGGCGACATAGCTCTCTGATTCAATTATTAACAAACAGCTCTAAGCAGAGCTGGTACAGAATAAATATAATGTTGTAAACATGAGAACAGTTCAGGAAAGAGAAGAACTTAAATCGTGACACAGAATGTTTTACTTAGGTACACAAGAAACCTTTCTTACAGATTACTTCAAACATCTCCAGGGAAATAGTATAATATTGCTTCCGTTTATAGACGCAAAACAAAAACTATACGTGTGTGAAAGAACAAAACGCGTACCCAATCTTCTGTTAAATTTCTTCTCATTCCATTAAAAAAAATTCCCTCTCATTTCATGTCTATGAACAAGATGAAAAATCTCCTAAAAGATCCGATATTTTTTTGTAATTTCTTTGTAATTTGTATCGGTTTATTTGTTTGCTGTTAACCTTAAAAAATACCAAGTAAAGGCTTTTATGTCAGGGTTTTTCATAAATGTTTTTTTCCGGTGTTGCTTTTTGTTTACTAGGTTTTAGAAGTAGCCTTATACCAAATGAGGCAAAAGAGACAGTTGGAGACGAGACTTCGTGTTTTTTATTATAATTATTATTAGTATTATCTGTATTTTACAAGTTTTCTGACAGTACTACGGAATCTGATATTTTTTGTTGGAAACAAAATGAATATATTGCTCGCACCAAATTAATCAAAAGTCTTACCTTTCTAAATAAACAAATGTGGGATAATTAAAAATATCGTACATTAATATCATACAGACGTTATGTCAAACTGGAGAAGACAGATTCCTTTTTTTTTAATCTATCGAAATATTTCTGAGAATTCTTACAAATATCAGTACAACAGAAAATAAAACAAAATTTATTTTTAAAAAATGTGTGAATGTAGCTAACAAAAACTGGTTTACACAGTCCTAAAAGATACATATTCTAGGAAATGCATCGTTCATTACTTAGATAAGCTGTTCTGTCTTAGAGTTCTGTCTTTTCATTAGAAATGTATTTGAAGAAAACTTTACGGTTGTTCTTATAGAGCAGATAATGAGGTAGGGAGACATATTATAAATTAATAAATGACTTCTTGCAATAACTGGATAACTGGGTAAGATAATAGTATCAAGTGAAACAATAAGAACTTTTATTGCTGGACCAGGGGTAGTGATTGGTAACCGTTTAAGTCATAGCATGTTTACTGCTTTAATATTTGGTTAAATGTTTTTTTTATATATAAGAGCTAGGTTCATCTATAACAGTTATTAGAGTAAAGTACATACCAGACCTCTTATTATATATACATTATGGGAAATTACTGTTCAAGCAGTACTAATGTATGTACGAATGAAACCAAATGTTGCTTAAAATTATTAGATGGCTATAAGTTGTACTTAGAATAGTCATAAAAGGCAATCTCATAATGAATGTAAAGAACTGAAGCTTTAGTTTAAACATTAACCAATCGAGTCTTCTACATTGGTGTTTAGTTTTTATAAGTGTTCAGTGAGAACAAAGGTTTTTGATACTAACCAATGGCGACATAGCTCTCTGATTCAATTATTAACAAACAGCTCTAAGCAGAGCTGGTACAGAATAAATATAATGTTGTAAACATGAGAACAGTTCAGGAAAGAGAAGAACTTAAATCGTGACACAGAATGTTTTACTTAGGTACACAAGAAACCTTTCTTACAGATTACTTCAAACATCTCCAGGGAAATAGTCTAATATTGCTTCCGTTTATAGACGCAAAACAAAAACATACGTGTGTGAAAGAACAAAACGCGTACCTAATCTTCTGTTACATTTCTTCGCATTCCATTAAGAATTCCCTCTCATTTCATGTCTATGAACAAGATGAAAAATCTCATAAAAGATCCGATTTTTTTTTTGTAATTTCTATATTTATCTCTATTAAACTACAATACCTTTTAACTGTGAAATTTCACGAATTTATTTTATGCGTCAGTGCATAAGTATTGAAATCTTTATAAAACAGGAGTTGTTCTGGTATACGCTACTATCTTGCAAATTGCGGCCCACGGCCCTTGAGCATAAATTGCATATATATGTTCCGAAAAAAATGGCATTAAGTTCAATTAAGTACACGTTTAGCAGTCCAAACATTCCAACGGCTTATTACAGCCCAAATCTTAACCACACAAACAGAAGTATACATCCAATAAATGCAAATTAGTTACTGTCACTCATATGGGTAGTCAGGAGATATTCAAAATAAGGAGTGTGAAGACAATATGCAGTGTGGACAGGTTGTTCGATTGTCTGGCATTACTTGGACTAAACAACGGTTTCTAGTAACTCCGGCACTCCCGAAGTGCAAATTACAGTGTTATCTGGAAGCGCATTCCTCGCAGATAAAAATAAAGGATATTGAGGACTGCACCCTTAAGCAATAATAATAGGCCTGATGGGTATGTGGTTTTGTTTCCAAATTGTGCACGGAACTTTTGAGATCAGTGTCTTCTTTCGATTCAGAGCAAAATTTAAATATTCTAGCGAAAACGATATCATGATCCTGGTATTCTGCATCTGAAATATGTGAAGCTCTTCGAAATACATTAAACTGACTGAATTTTAACGATAAGTTTCATACAAAAAAGAAAAAAAGTGTCTATGACATTTTGACTGTAAAGTTATGGAATGGAATGAATGCGATTTTCATTCCGGCACGTGGTACATGTATGTGTTCTCAGTAAATACAAAAATCAAGGCACATGTTGCCTTTATGAGAACTTGTGTATGATAACGACCAAAACGACATTCGCAAGTGATTTAGCCGACAATAAATATATATACAAACTCGTAATCTGCAATTTATTTTGCAATTTATTATCTAAGGTGAAAATAAGACGAGCAATAATGAGATTCAAATAATAAATCAGATATACACATAGAGCATTTACAAATCACTAGCTCGGAAATGTCTCTTACTGGACAGGCATGCTACAGATTGTCGAGACCACTGTCAACAATATAATGAAACGTTTTTAAATCTTCATTGTGATAGATAATGCAGGGATTAAATAATGTTAAATCCCGTCTTCATTATATTTATGTATAATTATATTGATTTTTTTCTCCTTTCGCAGACATTTTAAAAAGATTCATTTTAATGATGGCTCAAAACATACATTCATATAATTGTATAAATACAACCTCTGACGTCTGTGTCAGGGAATCGATTCTTTGGCTCAGTGGTTAGAGTGTTGGCTTTCGATGCGTTAAGATCGAGTTCGAATCTCACTTTGGTTGTGTATTCTAAGGTGCATTGCATCTTTCTGTTACGGACTTTCATGTTGGTATTCGAAATAAATAAGAAGTTAAAAAAAACACTCTTTAATTTTCAATAAAATGCTTCATCTTAGTGTTTCTTTTCTAAATCGATTAATAAAAAGATAAGTCATTTGAAAAAAAGAACAACCCTAACCAACCCTAACCGTCAGAAACTATTTATTAAAGCCACCTTCATGTTTCATATAAGCAGATAAGCAGTAAAAAGAAAATCACAAAAGCTAAAATGAGATTAGCCGTGCAGCCAGTAATTTAAAATTCCATTTCATAATTAATTTCAAATGTACCAATGCAAAGCTGTAACTCAAATTTGATTACAAAGAAAGCAATTCGAGCATTTACTAATGAAACGGAACAGAAATGCCTTCACGGACATTGACACTGAAATTTAAAAGAATAAAAACAAAATTACGACTTTGAAGAAATACAGACGCACCTAACAGCTCAGCTTGTGTTTATATTACGTTAATTTTTTTTTCACCTTCACATTTATCGTATTAGTTATTATGTATAGTCTGAGAAAAATGAGTACAGAAAATTGATAGAACAGATCCAATCACATTTCGGTGAGAAAATGAACGGTAATGCATAACGTTGCGCAGGAACACTTAAGTGAACAAGATTAATTATTTCTGTATATTTGTGGATAAATTTAAACCATAAAGCTGAGATAAATGTTTTCCTAATGAAGAAAGCGTGCAGTTCCCTTTTTACCTTTAAGAGTATACAACAAATCAAGATTCCATTGCAATGTGATAACATTGATTAACTATATATATTGTGGTATACTAAAATTGTTAAATGTTGCATCAAAAAGTAATATTTTTACGGTCAGAGCACCTTTCAAAAAGTCATTTTAAATGGATGTTAAGAGCTTGCAAATTTAGACAAGATTGTTTAATAAATGTTCTTGACATTCAAATCATTTGATCAAGTATGAATTATTTAGAATTTGTATGAAAACACTAGTATTCACTTAAAACAGTCAGTTTAGTGTTATTTATTTAGAGAGGCAAGGATCAAAAGCAGCCAGTGATTAAATAGATTATGTTCAACATTGTTTATACAACAGAGTTTTTACCAGTCAACCAATAAGATAAATATGTCTGATTGACTGTTAAACTGAACGGTTCTCTAAGATGGTCACGAGTGCAAATGCAATTCCTTTCATTCAGTTCATTTGTAAATACTTTTGTCTATAAACGTGATCTTGAGAAGAATTGCGTTAACAAGAACTAGGGGAGAGAACTTCCATACAGGTTTCAAATAACGATATCAGAACGTTTATCATTTACTAATAACACAACTTCTATTTGTGTTGCTTTTCTTCTGTCTCTTGGAATAATGACATGTCAGTCTATGAGTAAGTTTGTATATATTTAATTAAACATCAGCTCTGCAAATTTAAACTAAAAACGCAATAAACGTTTAAATACACTTAAATAGTCACATAATTTACACAGTTTACTGACAAAGTACTTAAGTTTACTCAACAAAATGACTAAACTGCACGTATGTATTGTGAAAATTAAAATGGTTTTAGTAAACTGACTTTGAGAAAAACATACAGTTCATTTATTTAATGATTCAGCAAAATGCTGTATCTTTTATTTTAAAAAGATCATTAATTTTGTGATTTGGAATTCTTTAGTTTGCTAGATTTAACTGATCATTCCAATTCCCAAGAGAGAATTTTATCAAAAGTAAAACATGCTAAGCGAGAGAAACTAAATCAAAACATTAATTTAAAGCTTTCGTAATAGATACTGAAAGATTTAAATTCTAAGATACTCAAACGATGATGGTTGACGTAATCTCTGAGGTTATTTTCTGAACGTAGAGGCGGTAGCTTGTCAAAAGTTAACAAATCTTAATAAAGTTACTGAACTTCGTAGTCGGCCGTTCAGTCATTGCAGCAAATAAAGTTTCATGTCTGTAACAACAAGATAATTTTGAATCTAAGGCATGAACTTTATTATACGTGTTGTTTTAAAAGTACAAGCTTTCGACAACTCGTGATCTAGTTGATAGATCTATAGATCTGTAATGCCTTACCTCCACTCTGAAAAGTAATCGGTTCCGTAAATTTGTGAAGTTTTTTTTTTAACTTTCACGGAAGGCATGAATTCAAACTCCATTTGAGTCTTTTTTATTCTCTCTCCAGTTTATAGCTTTTATACAGAACAATAAGTTGTAATGGAATAAGTGACTTTCTTTCGTTTTAAATGCATTTCAGTTGTTATAAAACCATTATCATCGGTTAATCTGTGAAAATTCAGTAACAATGATTAAAGTTGAATATTCCTGAAAAACAAAGTGATAAACTTCGAAAAATCACCTGTTTGTTCAGAATATTGTTTAAAAATTTGAAGCCCCTAAGATGACGTTTACTTCGATAACATACCTTCATCATGAAGTGGGTTGGGTATAATAGTACCATGTAACTGCACCTTGTAGGTTCTATTAGCTGTGATTTTAGCTTTACTGAGATCAAAATAGTATATTTGTATATGAACATAAGCAGATGATTACCTTTTCATGAATTTTCCATGCTGTTTAATAATGTCTTTGCCGCTATATAATACATTTCCTTAGCTCAATACTTCACGTATTTGTCTTAAATTCAGAGTCGAAATAATTGATTTCGATGATGAGCCATCAATAATTTATAAGAAATATTAAGTTGGTAAAAATTACAATTTCATGAAGATTTAAAATCATTAAAATCAAACGGTTAAATACTATGAGTAAATTAAGACATTTCTTCTTGAACCGAAAAAGTAATTGCAGGTGAAAATATTTTTTTTTTTTGACGAAAAAGATTTAATAAAAAAATAACTGGATGTTGCTTCCTTTGAAAATGATGTGGACATCAAGGACTGTCTCTAATTTGCACCATTTCTTTCATATACATAATATGTCAGTGGTATGTTTCTCTGTAGCTTCTACAATGCAAAGACGGTTAAAATCAACGAACGCTTAGAATTCAAAGGTGCTTATATTACCAGTAGGACTATATTGTGGATCTCAGTTAAAACTTAAAGTCTTGTCTCAGTATGTTAACCCACTCATGTTAACATTGAAACAACCATCGATATTTCGTTACACCTCTTGCTGGTTTCTAGAATATCACGTCGACGATATCTCAGTTAACAGACTATTTCCATTCAGATTTGAGATTTTTCGTGGTAATGACTTAGTCACTTGAACTTACTTCGTATTTCTATTTATGTACTTCATTCACATGGCCAGTTGTTTATTCTCATTATTCTCATATTTAGATATTGAGTTTAGCTACAGTTTTCTTGTAATATTCAGTTTTATTAGCATTTATTCTGCTGAATTTTAAGCAAATAAGTTATTTAATAGTTGTTCAGTTACAAACCTGTTAAAATCGTTATGTATTGTTTAATATAGTTTTGTCGTTTTCAAAAACGATTGAATTCCAATCTATTTTGTTTTAATAAAGAACGGATTGTATGCTTGAAATTCAACACTTATGTTATAAATATACAGAATGTTATAACTTAAAGTTGCACTGAAATAATAGTTTGCTTCTATGTAGTCTTAATCTAGTTCAACAGCCATGCATTCAGTTCATATTGTGGCGAAAATAATGTGAAAGTCGAAACAGCAGTCTTTAACAAATGAACAGATATATCCGAACGTGAAGTGTATAAAATATGTTTACAGCAAATGAAACTTTCCTAACAAAGTATTTTAACCGTCACAATGCCCCCTTTATTTCAGTGAATAATAATAATACACTCATGGCTATCTAATAAGTACTTCGTACATCTATCTATAAGTCGTGTGTTGTTAATATTTTGGCAATGTTATCAGCTGAAAGTAACTGAATTGACGAAACTGAAGCTAAAGCTAGCTTTCCAAAATCCTGCTTTTGCAAAAGACATTAATATAGTTATATATGGTGATGAAATATGTCACGCCATGAGAAGATGTAATGATTTGCAATTTTGTAACTCCAACGTGAAAGTCAATAGATCTTTTAAACTTTTTGCCACCTTAACATGTGTTAAAGGGATATACAGGCAAAAGTTTTATGCTTTCTTTCTCATTCCTTCTATGAATATACTATAAATGTGATCGAAATAAATACAATGATCTGTCCCAGTAAAAAAGATTTCCTCTTTTAAAATGAAAAACCGTGTGGTTTCCTACCTTGACCCACGTGAGTCTAGATAGAAAATTTAGATTTCGCGCTAAATTTCGCAGTGAATGCACTTGAAGTACCTGTAACGTGATCTACGGCAAAAACAACCCAAGAGAAACGATGATTGGTTGTTTTTGTCACGTGACCTATTTGAAAATAACTCGGTGATTTCGTTCACGTTTTACTTTTTGTTAAAGAACGTCCAAATTTTAACGTTCAAGCCCGCATTTCACTACAAACATACTGGGAATTTTAAGTTCTTCATATTGAACGTGATTTGAGCAAATAATATCAGTTTTAATTTTTTGGGCACTCATTTGCCTGTGTATCCCTTTTAGAAAATACTGTCTTCATCATGTTATGGCTGTATCGCTAGGAACATATACTCATGATATCTAATAGAACAAAGCGAAGGAAGCCAAATGAGTGTATTAAAAGTTACAGAACACAATGCTTTTATGAATAGACAGCTTATTCCCTGTTTATGTACAATCAGCGTATATAAGCTTGAAGACTTGAAAGACAGTCGAAAGCAAGAAAACAATTTCCACAAAGTCTTTCTAATACAATGAAGAAATGATTCAGAATGTCTATGCAATTCACTGTAGCTTTCTCAATGTCGTCACTGGTCGATACACATTCAGTAGTAATATATCATGCAGTAGACTATAACGATATCAATTTCCAAATATCCCTGTTACTACGTAAGCAAAGAAGACTGGTAGCAATAAGTTATTATAATGTCATAATTGTGTCTACAAAAAAGTTCATTTACAGCACCGTTATTCATAAACAATGATAATATTCCCAGATTTCAAAGAGTCTTCTGAGTTTTCCGAGAAGGCAGATCATAAATAATACTAGACTTACTTATTTATGATCCTCACTTACTTATTGTTGTTTAAAATACGCAATATTAGAGCATTTTTTGCTTTTTTGGCTGGATGTAAAAACAATTGTGTATTTACATTTTACATCTGCGAGCATTTCCGTCGACGGTCCGATAAACTGTTGAAGCTTAATCACGAATGACGTCATCCGAAATAATCGACAAGGTTTCTTAATCAAACATTGCGTACACACTTTTCTTTCTATGAATTAGTAAAGTATATTTTATCAGTTGTATGTAACATTAAAAATGTGTTCACAATTTGTTTTAACAAACAGTATCCAAAACGTTAATGTATCTGGTTTTCGTGTAATGGGACGTGAATTAACTGCAGAACTAGAAAAAAAAGTTGTTCTATTAATCAGGTTTTATAAAAGACAATACAGAAATTCATATGTCCCGAAATGTTTTATATCTTTTTTCAATTTAATGAGAAAGAGCTTAACAGCAACGTCATAGGAAGTTATTTTTCTAACTCGTACAATAAGAATGAATCAGAAGCTCAGAATAGACTGTCAATCTGTAAAATGAATAGCACTTCAGACACGTATTACCCTCAGCTCCCTGATGATAAAAGATCGTCGGTCGTGGTACGCTGGCTTTAAGTATGTCACCCTCGGTAAATAATGGTAAGTGGAGAAGGAGAATACTCGACTTAAGACTGGCTCCTAGATATCTCATTTACTTAAGAAGAGTAAGTTGGCAGGTTTGGTCAGCTGGATACTTCCTAATTAAACAAGACTCTGTCACAGACAGTATATCCCCTGCCGATCGGTGCTTGTCTGAAGAAAGGGTTAAGTCAGAATTTGCATATAAAGAAAATAGGTAAAAAATAAGTAATAGGTTTTTCAAAAAATAACTTTGTGGTTATCACCTTGATCAAAAAATGCATGGCAAAATTATAACTCTGTGCTAAATGGTCTGACCGAGACATGCCAATGATATGCACATCTCCTTATGGTATTGGTGGTTCCCATAAAGTTTCACTGAAATCCAGTAAGAAGTCGCCGAGAAATAGCGCGGAAACGAATGTTACTCTGTATACATACTGCATCTAGGGCCATAACTCTGTGTTGAAGAGTCTATCCGGAACAAGCCGATGATATGCACATCTCCTTATGGTATTGATGGTTCCCGTCAAGTTTCATTGAAATAAAGTCAGTATTTGCAAAGAAATAACGCGGAAGCGAAATTCGGACGGACGGACGGACGGACACGGCCAAAACAATATCCACCTCCCGATTCCATCGGCGGGGGATAAGTATTAGTAAAAAGACCAACTGTGCGATCCATTATAGTATAAAATCAGTTTTTTTCTTCTTCTTCAACTTAATGCTGCAAGATCAGCATTATTATTATTAATCAAGGCCAGGTTATCCAAACAACATAGTTAACCTTGATTGCACCTTAATCGCTGACTTCAAGCTGTAAACATGCTACTTAACACACCAAGTTTCATTTCAACATGACTTTTTAAGTGAAGAATATTGATCGGTTACCTGCATGTTGAAATTTCATTTATATAGCTCAACCCGTTTTCTTTCTGTCAATCTGAAAAAAGTAAAATCCAACAAAGATCAGACTGACCGACCGGCAACCCGAGTCTTTTATCCCACACGCAAGTATGATTTTGGCGGCAAAACAAAGTGCGTATTAGACCAGATTTTGAGACAGCTATCTCGTTTGTCTGGATAAAAAAATCGTATCTTTGACGATCGTGTTGGTTGCAGAATGATTCAGTTACGACTATGATCAAAGGCATTTTATCTTTGATATACGAGTATTAAATTGGCAATTATCTGCTTGAATGAAAATCCACATAAAAAGTGATGTATCAATTAATTCTTCATGGGCTACGTTCTTTTGTGGACTTAAATCGTGTCTCACATTCTTATTTGCACAAAATACTCTTTTAAAGCATCATGTTTTATGCAGAATTTAAAATTAAAGCCATAAATTCCAGTTACTGTCTTTCAAAAGCGATTAGTTACATTCGAATGTGTTTCTTACATCACATACTCTTCCTAGTACGCCTCTAAACTCTTCAGGATTTCCCTGCTTAAAGGAGAAGCAGGAAACGTGGATGACTCTAATTTGTAACATACAAATTTTTTGTTATGTATAAGAAGGTTTTCACTACTGTGATTAACAATAGACTGCATTGCAGTATCTTTTTATGTCAAACTATGATACAAAAAGTCGAAAAACGCATATCAGTAAAACCAAAACTCAGAAAACACAGCCATCCAACATAGTCAAAAAGTAGAGAGGAAAAGAGAGCATAAATGTATATATTGATTAATTAAAAAAGAGACCCCTAAAACAATTAACGAAAATGAGAACCCACAAGGCTACGGTCAGTTGAAAAACATTTGCAACTGGGGGGTTTAAACTAGGTTCTAGAGTGTCCCAACCCCACACTTGCCCCAACAGTTTCTTATAAGAACAAACAAGTACAAGTTGTCTTTAAAATCGTGAATTTACTTCAACCCATCCAGTAACTCGACAATGTTGCGTGCAAAAGCAAAAAAATAAAAAAACATAAAAACTTTATGGCATTGTAGAGCGAAAAGGGTAGGTACTTAACGACCTTATTGAGACCTGAGCACTTGGAGTCAAATCAACAAGAACACGATTTTAAAATATTTGCCTCTTTGCTTGTTATTAAAATGAGTTTTGAAGTTAATAATTATATCCTTTCGAAAAATATTCATTTATTCGCTAAATTTTGTCATGAGACAGTTTTGTTCTTTCAAAAGTTCAATAAACGGAGGGTTGAACAAATAACATCCCGCATCCTAACAAGTTTAAGCTCGATGAATAGTGATTATTAAGAGTACAAATGACGATTTGTTACAAAACCGAATTACCCACTATTAAAGAGATTTATAATATTTGCTCTGTATATATATATATATATATATAAAAGCTCGATCAATAAAGATGATAAAGTGGTACAAACAACTTTTATAACAATTTTACAAAACCTAATTACCCGATACTTAAGCGATCTGAAGTACTTTTGCTCTATATATTTGTGTTAGCGTTTTCTTCAAGCAATTGATAAAAACTAAAAATTCAAAGTATTTAGTTTTGAAATTTGCTTTTTGGTAGAACTTCTGAGGATTACGACAACGTCATTTTTATGACGACGAAGAAAGGCATAATACTCATGTTTATATTTCTGAAATCACGTGTTATGAAAAAGATCTGGACTTTCAAGTTCAAGGTCACTTATCACTGTTCAAATAATGTAGAATACTCTTAAATGCGTGCTGGCTTAGTAACTACGCCACATCATAAGAATTTAAAATAAACTAACACAAATGTGAATCACATACAACTGGTTTTCTGCATGTTTTTTCTAAGCATAGATTTGTCACTTAAAAACACTATCAGAACATCTTCAATTTACATTAACAATTCTTGTTTATCTGAAGACCCTGTGACCTCTAAGTGGGTCTGGCGGGTAGAGCTCATCAAGGTTCATGCACCTGTGAAGTTTGGAGGCTTTAAGTAGAACGACTTCTGTGTTATGGTCAAGGTTAAAGTTTTGTGACAAACAAATAGACAGACAGACAGACCAAAAACAATATGTTCCCTCCCGGGGCATTATAAAATTTAAAGATTTCATTTTTTTCCTAGTCAAAAAATCATTCTTAATTAATAGAACTAGTGCAAAGTATTGACAAATACAATTGCTGATCGCTTTTTGTGCGTAAATGTCCTACTTATTTCAATAAACTTTATATCAGATATTTAATATGACTTCATGAAAATGTTAAATATGATAATAAACAAACAAATTCATATCTTGTGATCTTCTACCTTAAAAGATTAAGTATTTTTTAGAACAAAACTGTTTTGATTATATCAGTTTAATACAGCACCACAGTAATCCAGTTTTTACGGTCAATGTAACCTGCATTCCGTCTGTCGAGTACACGGGAAGCATACACCACAGTAAGCTAAGCTTATATTTACCACCATATTATGATATCCTGCAACATTCTTCCTACTAAACAAGATAACTTAATCAAGCTTAAAAGATAGGAAATGAAATCATCAAAGCACAAATTCAGTGAAACGAACAACCGCCAATTTGTAAAACTTCATGTAAACTTATTACTCAAATTTATTCAAACAGACTGCCAGACTTGAAAACATTTTAATTAGCTGTAACATATTTGCAAAAACTACAAACGGTTCGATGAACGTTTGTTCGACTGATATGGAGGACAATCACAGGCTCGTGCCAAGTATATGTGTAGACGCACTATTAATATTTCATTCTACATTTACAGTTAAATTGTAGTGCGTTATAAAATGTTCTGTTTTACTAAACAGGCATAATTATATGTGCTTATTGTTTGACTCGACGTCCGGTATTTTATTTCAACTCATGTTTGACGACAGCTTCATGCTCCGACTATCATAATGTTTTTCTTTTAATCTTACTTTGAAATTTTGTTTATCATAATGAAAGCTCTACGTGCAGTAATATTAAAGATGTCATCATTTAGTCAGTAGACCATAATTAGAATGTATTTTTAACGGTAAAAATATGACCCCGCTCTACTAAACTGAAACTCACCAATTTTTGCATAAATTATTACTCCTATGACGCCACTTATATCCTGTTACTCTCGGGTTTATTTTTGTAAACGATCAGGGCGTAGGTTGGCTCTCTTTAAATATGACAGTTATTTGCCAGAGACAATAGACCGTGGAAGGTAGGTAGTTTTATTTTTATTTTATAGGTCATTTAAGATTACTATTTATACCCGAACAATCGTGCGAAACTTTACACACAATGACGTAAACGGATACTGATATCGATAGGTATATTAATTTTGGACTCTTACTCATAACTAACACGAGTAAGACATTGAAACAAGCTTCATATTCATCAGTTCTTAATTTAAACTAAAAAAAAGAAATCCGACCAGTCACATTTGAAGTATAAATAACTGTTTTCTAAACCCATTTCCTTTTAATAACAAGTGTCAAACATTTAAAACTCAGTTTGGAATTTGAAAATTCAAACGAAGCATACTGTTAGTTTAATGGCATGAAAGATACAGATAACTACTCAAATTTAGATCGACTTAGTGCATGGACGTGACATACTGGAGCAAACGGCAGCAACTTCTAAACTTTGAAAATTAATGTGTAATAATAAATTTAGAAAGAAGTAAGAAATTAATATGCAGAATGTACTTTGTAGGCAAAGAATGAGAGATCTAGAGTAGAGATGAAAGAAATTACTACACACTTCTACGCAAAATTACAGTTACGCATTAGAATGAAGCAATTGACAGTAAGAACTTTGCGTATTTTAAAAATGATGAAAGTTGAAATTCAACAAGGAAGAGGTTGTAGCGTAAATATGGAAGTTGACATGTCAACAAACATGATGCTTTTTTGTGATTTTCCTCAAAAGTCTACGGTATTCTTGACAAGCAACTGCTAACATTGTGAACAAAGGAATTTAAGATATATATTTCATATTAATGTTGCAAAATAATACAAGAAATACAAAATGTCAATGAAATCACAACTGTAGAACATTGCGGACCACATAACAACCAAGCTCATATACCTGAAATACATGCCAGATTCCCTCAAGTGAAGAATGAAGCGAAGCAAAGCATAGTAGGGATACTTAATAACGACTTTAGGATTTTCTTCTGATAACAAAATTGGTAATCCTTTAAGTGATAAACTGTTACCTAAATGCAGACTAGACGGTTTGAAATAGAATGATACATTTTTATTTTATGCCTACCAATGAAATATAGGGAAATATCAGTGAGATAAAAGTGATAATCCACTGTTTTGAATCAGTGAAATTACCATTTTGATAATACACTGTTTGTGCCGGAACTACTGCTTGATGAAACTTCAGGAATTTCCCCACCACGTAAATACAAGAGAATCCGCTGTATTTCAGACTGTGACAGCGAGTGAAATTTATTTACCTTGTTAAATCCAATTATAATATTGAAATCCCGAGCCTAACTAGTTGTGAACAATGATGAAATTCGCCATAAATTATTTAAAATGTCTGATTTGTTTACATAACTCACATGGACAATATCCAATATGGCCGACTTTCAATTCAATTGATTGAATATTACTCGGTATTAATCCGCTTTTATAATTAAAGTATGTATGGCTAAAATTCAATAAATATTGATAAACTGTGTAGAGAAAAATAAATGTTATTTGATGAAAGTGTATTCAGTTTATTTCAGCAGAAGTAAAGTTATCATATGTATTGGAGATTGTCTGCACTTTTTTTGTGCGGAGTAACCAAAGTACGCATTAACTGATTTGGGGCTCACCATGGGAATTTATTGAAGGCCCTGATTAAAAATGTCATAAAATACCCATTTTTGACGTGTTGGCATAAAATAAAAAGAAAACTTGTTTGTTTTTTAGTGGAAGATGGGAATTTATTTCATCTCGTGAACACCATATGTTGATATTTTCACTCGTGGCTGCGCCACTCGTGAAAATATCACATATGGTATTCACTCGATGAAATAAATTCTCACCTTCTACAAAAACAAACAAATATCCTCTATATGAATTTAATGTCGTTTAAAAACTGTCATCTGACATCAATTTTAATTTGTTGGTATCTATTTACCGTTAAAGTGCTTATGTACTGTTATGTTTCCTTGAAAGCATTCGGCTAGACGATTTATGTTTATGGATATTTCTTTAATGTGAATGCATAGATAAAAGCAATTCATCTTCCAATTCTGATTAGAATATGTCGATAAATATTTAATAAAATTGAATTTTCAAGAAAGAACAATAATATAAGTTGCTTTAAACAGATAACAGATTAGATTGTCTAGAGCAAACTGTTTATCAGAAATATTAAAATGAATTGTCTCAGATAAGTTCCACTAACAGGTTTAAAGCAGCTCTTTCACTGTCGAACGGTAGAAATAATAATAATTATAAAGTTTTTTTCTACTTTTCCTCGTTACTGTTGGCAAAGTCTTTGTTTTCTGACAAAAAATCTAGGCTTGCGTAGGTCAAACTGCTGAGTAAAACGCAATTTGTCGTAAACGCCCACTTGGGGAATTCCGGTTTAATACAGAATACGGTATCCCTGAATCTGGTGATTGCTATACCCCGTGACACCTTCCACAACATGGCATCTTCACCAGTCTCGGCACAGGCATTCGTTTCATGGATAAGTGTCCCGAATCACTATATATAAATACAAAGTACGAAAGTTCACAGGAATGAATCTGAGGGTCACTTTACTTCAAACAGATTTTCTGTAATTTTAGCTGACAGATGCTATGTAACTCTTACTGTCTCTGATAGTTGAATTATTTTCTAAATAAAGCAATCAATAGCTCCATTCAAAGTGAACACATTTTTCCACCGTACCTCTGATTTCTTTCAAATGAATTTCATCGTTTGTTTACAAAACTTTTCGTGACACCACTTTCGGTCTCCTACGCAGTAACTAAAAAATGATATGCAATTGTTGAAACATCTCAGTCAACTTTTAGATTTATTTTATAGATAAACTGAAGTCTTCAGTGGACTTTACATATTTTTGTAACGGATTATGTAGACGAACTCGAATCAGCTGATATACTTTCATTTCAAGTATCATCACAACACTCTGATAGTGAGTTTTGGGGGGGAAATTTAAATCTTGTTTGAAATAAAGTAAGTGACCCAGATGCATTCTTGTGAGTTTTCCTACCTTGTGCTGGGTAGTGGTTCGTGGAATTTATCCATGAAACGAATGTCTGTGATTTTATGTCCAATATTCAAAAAAACGGATATGCGGTGAGAGCATACGCGAAAAAATGAATGTGATCAGTCATGTGACGGCACACGAAAATAGTAATCCTAAATATAGTTTTCATACCGTTCGTAACGTTATAGCCTATAATGGAGAAACTACCCATTTGTTTTACAATCACGAAATGTTGCATTGGGTGACAAAATGTCTGTATGTAGGTACTGATGGACGTAATACACACAGATACTTAAAAAAAAAATTCTTGGTCAATGACCATCTGTGAACGAGTGTTTGAAAATGGAGTATATCCTCTGTTTTTCTTTTTATCAAATCATTTTATTATGGAAACCGCAAGTAACATTGTCTCTCTCACTTCTGCTGCATGTAACATGTATGTTTTTGAAGTATAAGCAGGTGTGTCCATCTTAATTAGCTTTTATATGTCCTCGTTTTCTACTAGCAACATTTCAGTGTTCGGACCAGAACTTTGCTGCTTAAAAAAGATTTTAGATCCTGATGTTGTAAAGCCAATTTTGTATGCCTCTCAAATTCGAAGTTGGGTAAACTTGTCAGGTTTTTATTTTTCTGCCTGTTTTAACATTTGAACCATAAACAATTAAATCATTATTTAGTCATTTAAAAAGGCACCTACGAATATTTTTCACAGGTTGCATTTGACCAAACTGTGTCTATTTTAAAAAGGGAATGTCTCATCATTCCCAATTTAAGGGCACAATTTCGGGATTTTAAAGGTATATATTGAAGGGTATTTTTTCAAAACGGATGCAAACAGATCATAAAAAACACAAATTTTGTGGATCAATACTTCTATTTTATTAAAAATATTAATAACTTATCAAACATTTCAATAAATAACGTAGAAAGCTATATACTTCAGTACAGTAAAGTGTTCTGCTGGCTGAACACACCTGGATATTAAATTAAGACAAATATGAACACTTTATACAGCTTATATATTTCATTTTTAATTCAATATTTAATGCAGCTAGCCATGTTCAGCCAGCAGAACATGGACACATTATTTGCTGTAAAAAATGTTCTGCTGGTAGAACAAATGCATCTACAGACTATGACAACATGTTCACTATGCAAAAAGCTAGCCATGTTCAGCCAGCAGAACATGGTTGCATGGTTATGTTGCAATGACATTACAAAAAAAAAACACTAACAAAACCACTGATCAAATGTTCTGCTGGCAGAACAATTTGTCAAAACACTCTCATTAGAAAACTATCGAAAATCATACCAGCAGAAATTCAAAATTAGGCTTCAAATAATACAAGATAATAAACTGTATCTTACAAAGAAATCTATTAAAAAACAATGTATTCATTTTCTGCTGGCTGAACATAGCTTGCTACTTGAATACATAACTGGTTTTCTTCAAATATTTTTTTGAGATATTTGTTCTGCTGGCAGAACATTACAAAACTGAAAGTACACCTACAAAATGAATCAGATCTGATCAAATGTTCTGCTTACAAAATGAATAAGCTCTGATCAAATGTTCTGCTGGCAGAACAATTTGCTAAACAACTGTCTTTAAAAATATAGAAATCAATACAAGCAGAAAATTTAAATTTGTGCTTTAAAATTATAAAAAAATGTATCATATTCTATAAATAGAGCTACAGTATCCCTTAAGACTTTTATAAAGAAAACCAGTCCTGAATTCATATAGCTAGCTATGTTCAGCCAGCAGAAAATGGATACATTGTTCTGCTGGCAGAACATTACAAAACTGAAAGAATGCTAACACTATAAAACAGATCTGATCAAATGTTCTGCTGGCAGAACAATTTGCTAAAAAACTATCTTAAGAAACTATTGAAAATCATGCTAGCATAAAATTTAAATGTATGCTTTCAACTATAAAAGATTATAAACAATATTCTACAAATAGAACGATTAAATTGTTCTGCTAGCAGGTAAAATATCTCTTAAGACAATTTGCTTAAAAACTGTTTTTTGAAAATTGAAAATCATGCTAGCAGAAAATTTGAAATTATGCTTCAAATAATGCAAGATAATAAACTACATCTTACAAAGAATGTCGAAAAGAAGTATTTATTTTCTGCTGGCTGAACATAGCTAGCTACTTGAATACATAACAGCTTTTCTTCAAGAACTTATTTGAGATATTTGTTCTGCTGGCAGAACATTACAAAACTGAAAGTACGCTTACATTATGAAACAGATCTGATCAAATGTTCGGCTGGCAGAACAATTTGTTTAACAACTGTCTTTAGAAAACTATAGCAAAGTCCCGAAAAAATGCCCATTTTAAGCAAATTTCGTCTGGTAAAACAGGCTAAATCATAGGCTTTTTTCATGTGTTCAGACAAAACAACAACTCATTTTTGTAAACCTACATGTATTCACACAGCATATAAACAGAAAATAACAAAAAATCATAACATAATTTAATCCTTTAAGAACATTCTAAACAAAGAAACATTTTCTTAGGAAATTCCAAAAACATCTGTTGTACGCTAGATATATACATAATCAGATATATTCTTTAGAACGTTCTAAGAACCAATAAAGTAACGGTTGAAAAAGAACAGAAATCAGATTTCATGCTTTAGAACGTTCTAAAAACGTAATACAGAAAAGGTTGAAAAACAACAAAATTAGATTTCATTCTTAAGAACGTTCTAAGGACTAAGAGCGAAAAAGATGAAAAACAACAAAATCAGATTTCATTCTTAAGAACGTTCTAAAGACTAAGAGTGAAAAAGATGAAAACAACAAAATCAGATTTCATTCTTTAGAACGTTCTAAAAACGTAATACAGAAAAGGTTGAAAAACAACAAAATTAGATTTCATTCTTAAGAACGTTCTAAGGACTAAGAGCGAAAAAGATGAAAAACAACAAAATCAGATTTCATTCTTAATTTAAGAACGTTCTAAAGACTAAGAGTGAAAAAGATGAAAAACAACAAAATCAGATTTCATTCTTTAGAACGTTCTAAAGACGTAGTACAGAAAAGTTGAAAAAAAAGATATCATTCTTTAGAACGTTCTACAGACTAAGAGTAGAAAAGATGAAAAAAAGCAAAATCAGATTTCATTCTTTAGAACGTTCTAAAAACGTAATACAGAAAAGTTAGAAAAACAACAAATTCAGATTTCATTCTTTAGAAAGTTCTAAAGACTAAGTGCGCAGAAGATGAAAAACAACAAAATCAGATTTCATTCTTTAGAACGTTCTAAAAACGTAATACAGAAAAATTAGAAAATCAACAAAATCAAAATTCATTCTTTAGAACGTTCTAAAAACGTAGTACAGAAAAGTTAGAAAAACAACAAAATCAGATTTCATTCTTTAGAACGTTCTAAAAACGTAATACAGAAAAGTTAGAAAAACAACAAAATCAGATTTCATTCTTTAGAACTTTCTGAAGACATAGTACTGAAAAGTTGAAAAAAAAATCAGATTTCATTCTTTAGAACGTTCTAAAGACTAAGTGTGAAAAAGATGAAAAAAAGCAAAATCAGATTTCATTCTTTAGAACGTTCTAAAAACGTAATACAGAGAAGTTAGAAAAAACAACAAATTCAGATTTCGTTCTTTAGAAAGTTCTAAAGACTAAGTTCGCAAAAGATGAAAAACAACAAAATCAGATTTCATTCTTTAGAACGTCATAAAAACGTAATACAGAAAAGTTAGAAAAACAACAAAATCAGATTTCATTCTTTAGAACGTTCTAAAGACATAGTACAGAAAAGTTGAAAAATAAAAAAAATCAGATTTCATTCTTAAAAACGTTCTAAAGACTAAGAGTGAAAAAGATGAAAAAAAGCAAAATCAGATTTTATTCTTTAGAACGTTCTCAAAACGTTATACAGAAAAGTTAGAACAAAAGTAAGTAAGAACGTAAAACCTCAGAACATTCTAAAGAATATGAACTGATGTGTTCTAAATTTTATTATATCATTATTATTATATATATTTGATAATTTTTCTATAGTTTATGAATTGATAAAGGATATTTAGATCTAGCAGTCAATATCGAAAAGATGATTCAGTTGTCCTTAAATGAAAAACAACATTGTAGTCCTTTAGAATGTTCTAAGGACTAAGATGGAAAAACTGCAATCAGATTCATCTCTATTGTTATTCTTTATCTATGATATCTAATTAATTATTTAATACTTTTGTTAGTCCTATTCTTCGGTTCTGTTCTGTTTTGTTACTCAATGTCCGGTTAGTATAAAAATACGAAAGAAAACAATTAATTTTAAATTCACTCCCGCTATTTAGAATATTCTTGGGATATCGGAAATCAAAATGAGCCGTCTCGCTGTTGTGGATAGACAGGCTCATTCCTCTTCAGCATTGGCACATGGGAGATCGGGGTTATTGTTCCAACATTAAAAGATATGATTTACGCTGTCATTTTTTCTCTATATTTCCTGAAAAATGCAAAGATTTTTTTTCACTTTTAATAATTTGGAAATTGTGTTTGGAGGGTGGATAAGTCGTCCAGTATTAAAGATAGGCGAGGAGCAAGGTATCAAACTCGCAACCCCTTGATAACCAGTCCAGCGCGTTACTGATCGACCATGAAACCGCTCCTGACCTAGCTCTTAAAAGTCATTGGACAATTTTTTGAACCTCTACATATTCGAGAAAAATATGCATCTGAGACAATTTTACAAAATTCCGCTTTTATTTTTTTTTGAAAAATGATTTTGTAACAATTAATAATTACACGCACTAAGTCGCACGTACCTGTCACGTGCAAAACAGGAAGTGACGTACATTTATCCCTTGCCACTTGACAAAGCTGACTGTCCTGTTAACACATTTTTTAATAATGATCATATGGAAGGTGATAAGTTTAGACAAAAAGTAATTAAGTACAAAAATTCAACATGTAAGCTAACACTATGGATATACATTGATGAAATATTTAAATTTTAAATAGTTTGAAATAATTCTGACGGAATTTGGAGGCCAATGCAATCTCGAGAATGAAGAAAATGTATAAAGTTCCATCACGTTTATTGTATGAAAAGATACATCACTTAAAATATCTTTTTGTCTTTTCTGGTCGTTCTTGATGTTTATTTTTCTGTGATAAACTTCTTCTGAGATACATAGTAAAAAGCTGTCACTGCGACCCTTGTTTTATAAATGTATATCTATTTCAGCATATTAACCTTAGAAAATTTTTAAAGATAAAAAAATGATCAAAAAAACAAATATAAAATAGAAGAAGTCCCAAAATATATCAGTCCAAAAAATGAAACACGCGAAAAATCTGTAATACTTTTTAAAAATTATATTTACAAGTCATGGACCATGAAGGATTTTTATCTTCTTCATAAATATAAAATCAAAATTAGTATTTAACTACATAGAAGTTTTTTAAAGTAAAATCACTGACACATGCTAACTGGAAGCAACAATTATGTAATGTTTTCACAAGTGTGACAGATAAAACGTAATTCAGTTACTTTATAAGAGAACTCGCCATTACGTTTTGCTAATTGCCTCAACTTTAGCAATGTTAGGTGCCTATGAAATAGCTGTTAATTCCTTTGTTTTGACAGCTATGCAGAATATATAGAGGATATTCAAGTTTTTTTCAATAAATACGGGATTTATTTTCATCGAGTGGTATGAAAATAAATATTTCATGAGTGGCGATAGCCACAAATGAAATATGATAATTTTCATACTACGGAAAATAAAATAAGCATTTTATTTCATCATTTTTTCTCAGTATTTCACTTATAAGTATATAATAAACTAAGGTCGCTGTGGTAAGTCTAATTTGCATAAATCCCATAGAAATCTTAAGCGTGTTTTTTTTTTTTTTTTTTTTTTTTTTTTTTTTTTTTTTTTTTTTTTTTTTTTTTGACATTTCTATTGATGTAAATTTTAAGCAGACAACAATTTTCTGATTCATGTACATGTCAAATTATTGTTCTTCAAACAATATCCCAACGTGAAAATCTGTTGGATCTGGCAGTCAAACCAAATCTATTCATCACATTCACTGCTAAGGTATAATTTCAATCAGTTCTACCGGCACAAAATAAAAATCGAGAAGTTACGGCAGTTTTTAACATGTTATATTTTATGTGTTTTTGTTGTGTTTTTACACATGATGTTTATTTATTGTCAATCGAAAACGCTATAAGCAGTGTATTTCTGCGTAACTCCCTTGAACTGAAGGGATATATCTACGTTACAACCGATATTTTCATAATTCTGTAATTAAATTATTTGAAATTTATAATCATGACATTATAATTATTTGGATGAGGTAACGTCGTTATATGTTTGTCTATTGACCTCCTATCAGTCAAAAATATACATTGCACAGCTGAATGCTTCCTTAATTTTCACAAGTTTAGGATCCGAATCCGCCCTTATTAACTAACGGCAATAAACAGACATTTATTCTATCAATAAAAGGACTGGTTGTGACCGGAAGTTGTTAATCTATGTCTTAAGTCTTCTTTTGATCAAAGGGAGAGATGATTATCAGGGTAGCGTGTAATAGCTTTACTGATTGGCAATTGAAAAATCAGCTAATTGTCCATAAAAATGTAGCACTGTTTGACACATCAAAGATAGTATATGACTTCATTTATCAACGAGCAAATTATATCAAATAATTACAATAAGAACTTTCTTATCCATCATAATGGCCACAATGTTCTGAATGATTCCAAACTATTATTACAGTTTTTGTTAACTGTTCTGTTCTGCTTACTAAAGGCGGCCCTTTTCTAATTTGCAATGATTATAAACAGTTCAACTGATCATAATTTTATTAAAACTATGATCAATTGAACTCATAAAGTAAATTTTAATAGAAGAAAAATATTTTTTTTAATGAATAAACTAAACATCAAAAGAATTGATGTACTTATTTCTAAAATATGATTCAGACAAATGATAAATACTTCAAACAATCTTGCAAAAATAATAAGAAAAGGTTTATAAATATTAATTGTTCTTACACAAATTATAAAACTT
This sequence comes from Cyclina sinensis, assembly GCA_012932295.1. Taxonomy (NCBI): domain Eukaryota; kingdom Metazoa; phylum Mollusca; class Bivalvia; order Venerida; family Veneridae; genus Cyclina; species Cyclina sinensis. Next base: position 4,876,212 of record JAAONU010000011.1, read on the forward strand.
ACAAATAATACAGGTGGTAATAATCTATTGTTTAAAATGCATTCTGCATAAGATTATTAAGAAATTTCACAAAGTAAATCTAAATATTTTTTCTTTGATACTAAGAATTATGAAATTGTATGAGACTTTTTATACTTACATTTTTCTTCCAGAAAGAAGTCCTAAACTCTGAAACAAGGGGGTCTCGTTTATTGCTGTTGTTTATGTATCTGATTGTGTAAAAAAAAAACACGCAGAAAAAATACCTCTATCCTAACTAATTGGTTAAACGGCACGCGACAGAAAAGTACCGTTAATTGGCCGTGTCCATTTAGTACATAGGTAACTCTGGTACTCCAGATTTAATTAACCTTTCAAAACGAGAAAAAGGTGAAATAGTTTACAACTGAAGCTGTTATTTTAAATATTTTAATCCAGAAAAAAGTTCATTAATAGTTTAATTCTTTAAACTATCTTAAAAGTTTTCAATTTGATTTTCTGACAAATGAAATATCAGTCCACCCCTTTTTCGTCATTTCAACCTCCCGCTGTGTGATCAAGCGTATCGGGTATTGTGTAACTCCAGTTGGCCGTGTTGAAAATTTCAGGACAAGAAAAAAATACACTCGTTTTCATCGGAATATAAGGATTTGTCATGGTAAGCACATTTTTATAAAAGATTTTCTTTCAAACTCGACTTGTTATTTATCTATACTTGCGATTGTACAATATATTGTGTAGATCAGTATTTTGTACCGGTCAATATCTCCTCTGTTATAGTGAGATTCTGGCTCAAAACAAAAGTATTTCAAAATATGCTCAAGACGTCAAACCATCAAACTTTTTCTGTAAACATTGAGCCTTGTCGGTGAGCAGTCACATTTAACCATTGTTCATTTGCATTTACAAAATAACCAGTGATATAATTGTATATAAATCTTTTGGTGTCATCTGATACGTCATTGAATTCAGAATGGCAGATTTATGTCAGTATCATGAAAAGGCGCCCAAACCCCGCAAAAAATTGTTGTTAACTCATTATTTTGGCAAATATCCGGTGGAGGATTAACAGGTGTGGAACTTAAAGACTGTGCCTCCACGTTTCACGCCATTAATTTGTCCGGCTAGTAAAGTTCGTTCTGTTTATCATATTGTAATGGTAAAAGCATTATCATTTTCATGAAAAACTGGTCCTCTTCTCTTGCTTGATTATTGATAAGTAACAATTAAAACTGGAGTTATCGGATGAAGATAATACTTTGTAGCTATAAACTTTATATAGCTATTTTCTTGATAAACGTTTTTCCTTAATGCATTTTGATTTGATTTATTATGTTTTCAGAGATAGAAGTGCAGTGCATAGACAATGAAATGTCAAGAGTAAATGGTGAAAGTGAAGGATGGCCAACTCGAGTATTGAATGTAAATCTGAAGGGTCTGAGTACACCATTGGAATACAACAAACAACAACGTAAGGTTTCAGCCAAACAAAATCAAAAGTATAACCAAAACAAATTATTTTAGACTCTCAGCCAGTTCCTGTATAATATATATTTTCCTGAGACTATAACGATGTATTATGGTCAACTGGTCATTGTACTGAGAACTTGACTGGATTCACGGAACAAAGAATGACTATATGGCAACAATACGGGTTTTATCCCATTCCCGAAAAGAAGGGAGAGTACTCAGTGAATTACAGTTCAGGTGTTTGTTCCTTCGAATGTTCTACATGATACTGTTCATTTTTATTGAACTACTTTTTACAGTTTATTGCAGTTTTTCCTCTTAGAAAGGTTTAAAAGATGAAGCATAAACAGTCACAAATCGGTCGTTCTTTGGCATATTTTTTTCATCAGGTTACAGTTTCATTGAATGGATCTCGATCGCAATATTTTCGTTTTTAATTTTTAGAACGTTCATAAGAATGAATACTGTTCTTGTATCATTTGTTTATCTATCTTTTCTAATGACAACCGTTCCATCTTTTCAGTATTGTCCGCTTGTCTTAAATGTACTTTAACAATTCGTCATAGAAAATATATCTTAGAACATTCTAAAAGATTGCTAGGCTTATAGAACGCAATTTACGCATTTTTGTTCTTAAAAATAGAATTATATTACAATTTAACTGCAGTATTTTCGGTTTTCTTTCTTAGAACGTACTACAATATAAAGACTGATAATTTTAAAACCATTTTTGTGTCTGTCATTACTAATGAAAACTGCACCACCATTCCAGTATGTTCACTGGACTTAAATAGACTATTGTATCATAGATAATCTCTTAGAAAATTTTAAAAGAATGTTACAACTGTAGGAAATCTATCATAGATTGTTTTACGCCATTTCGTTTAGAACGTTCTTTTGATTTTATAACTTTTATATATTTGAATAAAATTAGAACTTGAATGTAGTATTTTTCGGTTTTCTTTCTTAGAACGTTCTACAATGAAATTTGATTCATGTTCTTTTTCAACGTTTTCGTTGTTTGTCTTAGAACGTCCTAAAAGTGTTCTTTTTTCATCTTTTCTGTATTACGTTTTTAGAACGATCTAAAGAATGAAATTTGATTTTGTTGTTTTTCGTCTTTTTCACTCTTAGACTTAAGAATGTTCTAAAGGATGAAATCTGATTTTGTTGTTTTTCAATTTTCTGTATTACGTTTTAAGAACGTTCTAAAGAATGAAATCTTATTGTGTTGTTTTTCAAATTTTCTGTATTACGTTTTAAGAACGTTCTAAAAAAGGAAATCTGATTTTGTTGTTTTTAATCTTTTGCGCTTAGTTTTAAGAATGTTCTAAATAATGAAATCTGATTTCTATTCTTTTTCTACTTTTTCGTTTTCCTTTTTTAGAACTTTTTAAAGAGTGAAATCTGTTTATTAATTTTGTAAATTGTATTACGTTTTTAGAACATTCTAAAGAATGAAATTGTTTTTTCATCTTTTTCACTATACGTCTTTAGAACGGTCTAAAGAATGAAATCTGATTTCTATTCTTTTTCGACTTTTTCTGTTTAACGTTTTAAGAACGTGCTAAAGAATGAAATCTGATTTTGCTGTTTTTCATCCTTTGCACTCTTAGTCTTTAGAATATTCTAAAGACTGAAGTCTGATTTTTATTCTTTTTGACTTTTACGTTCTTCTTTTTTTAAGAACGTTCTAAAGAATGAAATCTGTTTTTTGTTATCTTTCAACTTTTCTGTTTTAGAACGTTCTAAAGAATGAAATTTGATTCATGTATTTTTTCAACTTTTTCGTTTTTTCGTTCTTATAACGTTCTAAAGAATGAAATTTGATAGATGAAATCTGATTTTGCTCTTTTTTTTTACTTATGCGCACTTAGTCTTTAGAATGTTCTAAAGAATGAAATTTTATTTCTATTCTTTTTCGACTTTTTCGTTTTTCTTTTTAGAACGTTGTAAATAATATATCTGTTTATGTATATTTAGGGTAAAACAGATGTTTTTAGAATGTCCTAAGAAAATATTTCCGTTTTTTAGAATATTCTAAAAGAATTAAATTATGTTGTGATTTTTTTGGATATTTTCTGTTTATATGCTGTGTGAATACATGTAGGTTTACAGAAGTGAGCTGTTGTTATGTATTCAAGTAGCTAGCTTAATTCAGCCAGCAGAAATTGAATACATTCTTTAAGACAGCTTTCTTAGTAAGATATAGTATATATATGTATATTTAGGGTAAAACAGATGTTTTTAGAATGTCCTAAGAAAATATTTCCGTTTTTTAGAATATTCTAAAAGAATTAAATTATGTTGTGATTTTTTTGGATATTTTCTGTTTATATGCTGTGTGAATACATGTAGGTTTACAGAAGTGAGCTGTTGTTATGTATTCAAGTAGCTAGCTTAATTCAGCCAGCAGAAATTGAATACATTCTTTAAGACAGCTTTCTTAGTAAGATATAGTTTATTATCTTGCATTTTTTGAAGCATAATTTCAAATTTTCTGCTAGCATGATTTTCAATTTTCGAAAACAGTTTTTAAGCAAATTGTTCTGCCAGCAGAACATATTATCAGATCTGTTTTATAGTGTTAGCATACTATCAGTGTAGAAATGTTCTGCCAGCAGAACATTGTATCCATTTTATGCTGGCTGAACAAAGCTAGCTTTATGAAAACAGGACTGAATTTTCTTTTAAAAAAGTCTTAAGGGATATTGTATCTGCTAGCAGAACAACTTAATAGCTATATTTGTAGAATATGATACATTATCTTTTATAATTTAAAGCACAACTTAAATTTTCTGCTAGCATGATATTCAATAGTTTTCTAAAGACAGTTTTTTAGCAAATTGTTCTGCCAGCAGAACATTTGATCAGATCTGTTTTATAGTGTTAGCATACTTTCAGTTTTGTAATGTTCTGCCAGCAGAACATTGTATCCATTTTATGCTGGCTGAACATAGCTAGCTATATATGAAGACAGGACTGGTTTTCTTTAAAAAAAAGTCTTAGGGGATATTGTATCTGCTAGCAGAACAATTTAATAGCTCTTTTTGTAGAATATGATACTTTATTTTTTTATATTTAAATCACAACTTTCAATTAACTGCTAGTATTGATTTTCAATATTTTTTTTAAAGAAAGTTATTAAGCAAATTGTTCTGCCAGCAGAACATTTGATCAGATATGTTTTATAGTGTTAGCATACTATCAGTTAGAAATGTCCGAACAAAGCTAGCTATATGAAAACAGGACTGTTTTTCTTTAAAAAAAAGTCTTAAGGGATATTGTATCTGCTAGCTGAACAATTAAATAGCTCTATTTGTAGAATATTGTTTATTATCTTTTATAATTTAAAACACAACTTTTAAATTAACTGCTGGTATTGATTTTCAATAGTTTTCTAAAGAAAGATATTAAGCAAATTGTTCTGCCAGCAGAACATTTGATCAGTTCTGATTCATTTTGTAAGCGTACTTTCAGTTTTGTAATGTTCGGCCAGCAGAACAAATATCTCAAAAAAGTATTTGAAGAAAACAAGTTATGTATTCAAGGGGCTAGCTATGTTCAGCCAGCAGAAAATGAATTCATTGTTTTTAATAGATTTCTTTGTAAGATATAGTTTATTATCTTGTATTATTTGAAGCCTAATTTTGATTTTCTGCTGGCATGATTTTCGATAGTTTACTAATGAGAGTGTTTTGAAAAATTGTTCTGCCAGCAGAACATTTGATCAGTGTCTTTGTTAGTGTGTGTGTTTTTTTGGGGTTTTTTTGTAATGTCATTGCAACATAACCATGCAACCATGTTCTGCTGGCTGAACATGGCTAGCTTTTTGAATAGTGAACATGTTGTCTTAGTCTGTAGAGGCGTTTGGTTTACCAGCAGAACATTTTTACAGCAACTAATGTGTCTATGTTCTGCTGGCTGAACATGGCTAGCTGCATTAAATATTGAGTTAAAAATGAAATATATAAGCTGTATAAAGAGTTCATATTTGTCTTAATTTAATATCCAGGTGTGTTCAGCCAGCAGAACACTTTACTGTACTGAAGTATATAGCTTTCTACGTTATTTATTGAAATTGTTTTGATAAGTTAATATTTTTAATAAAATAGAAGTATTGATCCACAAAATTTGTGTTTTTTATGATATGTTTGCATCCGTTTTGTAAAAATACCCATCAATATATACCTTTAAAATCCCGAAATTGCGCCCTTAAATTGGGAATGATGAGACATTCCCTTTTTAAAATAGACACAGTTACCAGTGTTATCACAGACAAAAACACTCTCATTTGGATGTACATTTTTGTATTGTATTTCCGTTCATGAAAGAAGTTGGAACAACAATTAATCTTATCTATAAAGGTTCAGTTTGGCATTGGTTGAGATACTAGATAGAACAACTGTAATAAAAGTGTCTTCTGAAGTGAGAAATGCTACTATAACAAATTTCTAAATCACAATTATATCTTTTGTCAAACAATAATTAGATACGTAACCTCTCAGGTGTTTGTTTATGATATGCCTCGACAGCTCGTAAATACTTTACAGACAATACCATTATACTTCGCAGAAAATACCGCTATACTTCACAGACAATACTACTATACTTCACAGACAATACCGCTATACTTTACAGACAATACCACAATACTTCATAGACAATACCACAATACTTCATAGACAATACCACAATACTTCACAGACATAAACAATTACAATAAACAATTAAATCATTATTTAGTCATTTAAAAAGGCACCTACGAATGGTAAACATTCAGATCTTAAATCTCTATAAAACGGGCATACAAGTAAAAAGTGATATTCGTTTTCAATCGCGTTCATATTAAAATATGTACAAATTCTATTAATTCTATCTATATCTCTGCATCTACCATCCTCTATCATTAAATTATGTGCTGAACAACGAAATCTACTTAATGACAATACCACTAAATTATTGAACTGAAAAATTGTTCATTTATTATTTATTTTTATCCAGCAAACAAAGCACAAACTTCTAAGAGGGTTATTTAGTATCGTCAAAACATACCTGTCAGTGAGTTGTTGGAAGCTGCACCCCAGCTGCAGCCCACTCTTGTTCTGTTGTACTAGTATTCGTATTGATAGCATATATTTTATGAACATATGTGTTTTCTACAAGTTGTATCTGTTTCCTTGGATTTTAGTTCTAAAATGCTAACATTAGAGTTTCACTGGCCTCAAGTAGATGGTAAATAAAGGTGGCTATATCAGGTTAAACAGTACAACTATTTTGCGATTTGTGTGCCGAAAAAGGGGATATTATGTTATATCTAGAAATGAGCAAGTTTTTATATTGAAAAATAACTGAAATTATTTTTTCAAAAACAGGTTTTCACTATTAAGGCAAAACCAAAATGATATTGCTTTATGTTCTTAAAGCCTTTTTTCAGTCTGCAGATTCTCTACGAAGAAATGTAAGGTTAGATGAAATTTGAGGATTTTTTTCCTAAAACCTGTGTTAATGTATTTGGCATAAAGAATTGAATGTTTGTTTCACTCATTCAAACTGAGTTATAGCAGTTAAAAACAGTGGCACATTGTTTGTTTAAAAAAATTGTTGTTCATATGCTTCAGCTGTGTTCGAACGATACGGTTATAAGAAGATAGGCGAACAAACCAACAAACCATTACCGACGTATAACTATCACTGAATAAACTTCCTCTAACATAAAATAAAGAACAAGTCAAATACTACAATAGTGAGGTTTAATTGGTATTATCATTAAATCACATATAGCAGAAATAAATGACTAATCAGAATATGGAATTACTATTATATTTGATTAAGAACTCAAATAAAAACTTGCCATTACAGGAGACATATGTCAACCCGATAAAAATACTATCATAAACGTTATATTTCAAAACAATAGCGTACTTTCCATTTAATATGAACACCAACCATTGTATTATATGCAAAAAGGCAAATAATATACTATATTAGACATACAAAATAAGCATCAGTAAATAAAACCCAAGATAACAGAAACCAACATGTAAGGTGTCTATGTTAAATCTAAAAATTGCAAAACAAACTTACAGGCTAATAACATCAATGAGGTTGTATGTAGCCGTAAAAATAGAAGTTGTCGGGCGAATAAAAAGCAAATCTTGATAAGCGTGATTTGTCCAATATTACTGTCAGCAGTGTTAACGATGAGTGACAAATAAACTGACGGGCGTCACCAAAACAACTCTGTCTAAACCAAGCTATTGAAACAGTTGTCCAGTGGAAGTTCCTTTAACAGATAAAGATATAACTTTGACTTTCTTAAAGTAAACAAAGGTTAACAAACAAGCTTTAACCAGCGTTGTTTGGTCGTTAGTTGTATATTTTAATATACTATTAAAGTAAACAAATGAGCATGCAGAACAGAAGATTGTCAGTTTTAACTTCATACTTACAATTCTTAAAAAAACATCTCAGGAGACATGTAAGGTTCCTTTTCATTATTTTTCTAAAGCTTTTACAAAGTAGTTATATTATCACGGTGCATAACCATATCGGCAGTCTCTCTGCGAAATCTGTCTTTTTGGCGGTCTCTCTGCGTCGGTACCGGTTATTCTCTGCTGTAAAAACAGTTTGTGATGGAAGACCGTAAGAAAAATCGGACAGGCATCAGTTCAAACAGCTAAGTTGCTTAAAATTAATAAGTTCGCGGAACATTAGAATATCTTTGCTAGGTATACGCGTGTTTACTTTTTAATTATCAGTCACTGCGCTCCGAAACTCGGACAAATTGTTCAATGGTGTACTGACATGAACAGAACTTCGGCACTTTCTACCGGCTGAAACGAGTTATTACTTTTATAACGCACATAACAATCCCATCAAACGTAATCACTGTTCAAAATCCTTCAAGAAAATACTAATAAACTGGTCGCTATTTATTTAGAAATCTTGTACACCCTCTACTTTCGGTTTTGATGGTGCACAGGAGGTCTCTCTGCACAGCAGCTTTTAAAGCACAGGTAGGCTCTCTGCATACAGCACGGACAGGCTCTCTGCCTGCGATAGATCTGAGCAGGAAGGGAGTTTTCTATCGATCATTGTGTTAATTACAAAAAGTGCGACCTTATATCGCTATGCCACTTACACAACATGGTGTTTCTTAAATAAACTTTTTCATTCTCTGCAATGCAAGAAGCACAACGTAATGTAGTTTGTATGAAATTGTTTTCGCAGTCAGCCGGTGTACAAATCTACCAAATATTTTTATGGTAAGTTTTGTCAAATTTAGCTCTGAATTTTATCAATAACAAGTTTTAAGATAAATATTGTCTGTGTTACATTAACAATTATAAACTGAACTAAATGACTAGGGTTCGAATTACAGTTTTTCCATTCAGAAAAATGCAAGTTTGTAAATATTTTTTTCGTAAATGTTAAATCATACCTGCATTTTTTAATAAAATGCCGAAGTATTAAACAAAAGCCTGAAAAATAAGTTATTCCCGGTTCTAATTATATTTTATTCAAAAGAAAACAGAAAATATACTACCGTTGAAAAAACATGTGTACATGTCAGATAAACTGGCAATATATGATTTAATGAATAAAGGTTTGCGTTGATGGATAGACTGAAGAAAAAAGAATGAATGAAAACTTCTATTACAGTACCTCTATCTACTCATATATTTACTATACGATAAATATACTGTAGAAATCTTATACGTCATGTTTCTGAGAGCTCTCCTGCACCATCCAGTAAACGTATAGACGTCTGAGAGGTCTCAGACGTTTGCCCGTAGCGTGAATTATAATTGATACTGACAATCGGTCAATGCGTTACCACTCTGAAGACGTTCAAAGTGCGTGTCCTAAACAAAGCAAACACACATTCACGGTACTTTCTTCTATTACAGTGCCTCAATATATGGCAATGTAACGCAGGAAACAGTTCGCTCGTTCTTTCCTATGATTTCCAGCTGCATACTAAGCACAGTTCTCTTCGGTTATTCCAAGATTTTAACTATATTTTCCTCAAAAGAAAAATGAATTATACTACTGTTAATAAAACACGTGTACGCCAGATAAACTGGCAATATATGATTTAATGAATAAATGTTTGCGTTGATGGAAAAACTGATGAAAAAAGAATGAATGAATGCGTCGATAAATTAATAATAAATGAAAGCATGAATGATTGATTGACTTAGTGAGTGAGTGAGTGAGTTAGCGAGCGAACGAAGAGTATAATTTCGGTAATTTGTCAAAGCATGACCACCAGGGGCGTGTCTAACTTTATAAAATAAGTTGTAAAATAGAAGTGGTAATTTTACAGAATTATTTCATTATTTTGATACTTTCTTCTCTTAAAGACATCTCATACTCGACCAGAAGTACTTCAAAATTTAAAAAAGACAACGAGATTCCTTGTATAGTCATGAAACATTACAGGATATACCTCATTGTAGTCAATTCCAGCCATGTAGGCTTAAGACGTGAACTATTAAGTTTGTGCATTTAACAATTCACAAAAATTAAGAGTTCAATCTCAAAAAACAGCGATTGCTTAAATCATTTGCTGGCAGAGAGCCTGCCTGTGCTGTTTTGCAGAGAGCCTACCTGTGCTTTGAAAGCTGCTGTGCAGAGAGACCTCCTGTGCACCCTCAAAACCGAAAGTAGATAGTGTACAAGATTTCTAAATAAATAGCGACCAGTTTATTAGTATTTTCTTGAAGAATATTGAACAGTGATTACGTTTGATGGGATTGTTATGTGCGTTATAAAAGTAATAACTCGTTTCAGCCGGTAGAAAGTGCCGAAGTTCTGTTCATGTCAGTACACCATTGAACAATTTGTCCGAGTTTCGGAGCGTAGTGACTGATAATTGAAAAGTAGACACGGGTATACCTAGCAAAGATATTCTAATGTTCCGTGAACTTATTAATTTTAAGCAACTCAGCTGTTTGAACTGATGTCTGTCCGATTTTTCTGATGGTCTTCCATCACAAACTGTGTTTACAGCAGAGAATAACCGGTGCCGACGCAGAGTGACCGCCAAAAAGACAGATTTCGCAGAGAGACTGCCGATATGGTTATGCACCGTGATTATAGTACGTATTTAGTTAAATTTCCCCTTGTTCATAACTTAAGACAATCCTATAGCTTTTAACATAGGGATAATGTAATGGAACATATTTATTACATGGCAAATATAGGCTGTGGTTACAACAAGAGTGACATACAGTATATGGCTTCTGATTATGCCAGATCCATTGGTAAAATAGTCAGTGGTTGGTGATGATAAGGCATTAAGTCATAACTGGTTGTATGGTTTTCTTAAACGATGGCCAGATCTCAAACTATTAAAACTGCAGAAACTTAAAATTGCTCGGGAAAGAAGTGCCTCTCAAGATACCTTTGATAAGTACTTTTCTGAGCTTTCAGATGAAAATGAATGACACTGGTCTTGAACCAGGCAGAATATTCAATGTTGACGATACAGGGGTTAGCAAAGAACACTATCCACCAAAGATTGTCTGCTCCAAGTTACTAACTCTCAAGCTGTTACTTCTTCTAGAAGTGCTTATAATTATATTTTACTGCTTCTCCTCTGCGGATGATAGCAGTGTCTCTGGGCCAGATCGGGAACAGTTTGTAGCCACAAGCCATCTGGTCCGATCTCGGAGGGTTGACTAAGGCACACCATATAAGCAAGAAGCCCTATAGACCGATACACCTGACTTTGTGGCCTCAAATGCCTTAAGGATATTCCCCTTGTCATAGGGCTTTCTAGACTTGTGATCCTGAAATAATAATGTAAAATCAATAAATAACTTCAAGAAAAAATATCAGTATCTGTTAATTTCACCACAAAAATTGGGTAACAGCCTTTAATTTTTTAGGACATTTATACTTAACCTCTTCTGTAGACAGGGATATTGTGCGCATCTGTCAAATATTTGACCAGTCGTTTAAAGAAAGAAATTGTATGAAAGTGTTTGGAAACTGAAAGTAAAATGATGAAATATTTTATTCTACGCTACATCTGAAAAAACAAAACAAATTTACTCACCGAAATACGGAACATAATGGCGGAAATACAATATGAAAGCGAAAGTGGACTTACTAGCAGGTGCGTGAAATCTAGGTGGCGCTCAAGTTTGCTTATACCGGATACCTCGGAATTGTGGGTAAAATATTATAATTTTTCAACTTTTTTTCAATAAAATGCATATTTTTAATTTACGTCTCCTTTATAAATACTACTCGAGAGTAAAATTTTCCTAATTTTAGTCTGATCATCATTGGACAAACTGCATAGAATGGTTAATATGAATATTGGCATTTGGCAAATTCGTGTAAGCTGGGGACACTTTTTATTGGTCATAGCCTGTAGAAACACATATTGAACATCAGTAAATGACTTAATATTTTATCTACTATTTTGGTACTAAAAAGATTTGTTTTCACAGATAATCTGAAAATAAAGCAAATGTTATTTGTATGATCTTGTGAGAAAATGATTTCAAATTATGGTCTTATGCTGAACAAACTCTAATGCAAAACTATCTTTGTATTTTTGTCTATTTTTGTCGTGCAGACTTAAGTACGGACAAGAGAAACGCTATATGCCTTCCAGGAAGTGGGGCATAAAATGAAGTGATTTTATTTTGTTTCATAAACACTCTTGAAAATGGATGCTTAACCTTGTTAATTAAATGAGAAATGATACAACTGCAAAATGTGTGTCATCATAAGATATTTGTTAAACACATTCCGATTTCTTGAATTTGTTTTAGTTACTGAGTAAATGATGTAGTGTGACTGTAGTGTACAAAAGACAGATTACGCTGCACTTCCATAGAATGAACACAACTGAAACAATCATGTATATTGTGACCCAAAACAACTGCAAGATTGTTTACAAATGATCCAAAATAATTAGAATATGTCTGGTGCTAGGGGATAAGAGCCAACATACTGTAGAATCTCGAAAATAAGCGCATGTTCGAAAATAAGCGCATACGGAAATTAAGCGCATATCTCTCTTACAGAAAATTGATATCGGAAAATAAGCGCATACCCATCCCTTACAGGTAAAATATACGCCAAAAATAAGCGCATATATGTATCCCCTGAATCGTAAGTTTCCATCCGCTGTGATTAAAGATAATTACATTATACGCGTGTCGAGATTCGGTTGAAGACTCGGACATAGCTACAAGCGCTGACGACGGCTCCCAAGGTGCTGACACAGCAAACAGCATTGACGATGATGATGATGCTGACGACGATGATGTGCCCCTTGCTTGCTTGATTCAGCGACAAACTAACGCTACTAGCTAGTTAATTGACAAAAGTGGAGAACTGTGTAAAACAATGGACTACAACTGTTGATATAAATATGTAAATAAACGTGCATTTTCAAATATGTTTCCTCTTTAAAGAAAGTAAATGCTTTTCAATCAAGGTATAAAGTATGCGTGGCCTAATAACGCTTAATGTAATTTTGTATCTAAAAATAAGCGTATAGTCGTTCGTCCTATGCTATAAGCGCATATCAAAAATAAGCGCATATTTTGTCGCTTAAATATAAGCGCATATCAGAAAATAAGCGCATACAGGCTTCACTAATTCAAAAATAAGCGTATACGCTTATTTTCGAGATTCTACAGTATATTTTATAAACAGTTAAACATGATTGAAGAGAATGGCTTTGTAATTATTGTCTTTATTTAAGTAGGTATGTCTGCTCTGGTGCATTTATACTCTATAATTTGTTATGCGACGGACACAATCTTATTCCGAAATTCCATATTAAATTTCTCATCAGCTCTTTAATTAACCACAGTGTCTCCATATAGTAACAAACTGATACAGTCTCAATTATTTAATGTTTCTTCAAGGTAAAGGATGGGTAAACTAGAGCTTTTTGTTAATATTGGAAATACTGAGGTGTAATAAAACAGGTCCAAGGAAATTCAGCTTATGGCTCAGCCGAATATACAGCTATTAGTTATTATTATACAACGTGCTTATGGTGAGTTATTGTGACTGGGCTGTTTCCGTCGTCCAACTTTTGCATTAAACATCATTTTCAAAACTGTTTGGTCAAATTGATGGAAATTTTGCTTGGGTTTTCCTTGCATGAAGCTCTACCAAAGCCGTTCAAAGAATTCAATTCGTTGCAGACCTCTACTAAGACTGTTCAAATTATGCTCCTGGGGTCAAAATTGGTCCGACGCCGGGGGTCACATGTTTTGCAAAGAATTATATAGGAAAAAGCTTTGAAAATATTCTTGTCTGAAACCGCCAGGCCTAGAGCTGGGATATTTTGACATCATTTAGAGGTCCACTACAAAGATTGTTCAAATTATAAAACTGGGGTCATTAGTGGCACTGCTCGGGGGTCACTTAGTTTTATACAAATCTTAAACATTCTTCTCTTAAACCACATAGCTTTAAGTCTAAATATTTTGTGTGTCACATTTTCTAGAAAACTTGTATTGAGATTGTTCAAATTTATTTTCTGGGGTCAAAATTGGACCCGCCCCAGGGATCACATGTTTAGCATAGAATTATAGAGAAATATCTTTGAAAGTCTTCTTGCCCCTCAGGTCATTAATGGCACTGCTCCGGGGATCACTTAGTTTCATAAAGACATAGTTGTATAGGAAAACCTTAAAGCATCTTTTTCTCTTAAACCGCATAATTTGAGTCTAAATATTTCATGTGACACATTGCCTAGTTGATTTGTACCGAGATTGTTAAAATTATGGCCCAGGGGTCAAAATTGGCCCCGACCCAGGGATCGCATGATTTGCATAGAATTTTGTAGGAAAAACTTTGAAAAAAATTTTTTTTGTCTGAAACTGCCAGGCCTAGAGCTGAGATATTTTGCATGGAGCATCATCTAGAGGTGCTCTACCAAGATTGTTCAATTATGCCCCTTGGGTCATAACTGACCCAACTTGTGGTCAATGAGTTTTTATAGACATTTATTTGAGAAACTTAAAAAGTTCTCGTCTTAAACCACATGGCCTGGAGTCTTAATATTTTGTGTGACATTTTGCTTGTAGACCTGTACCAATACTGTTCAGCTTATGTTCCTGCCCGTGGAATCTCGTTTTAGATAGACTTATACAGAAAAAAAATTGAAAATGTTCTTTTCTGAAACCAAAAGGTTTAGAGCTGAGATATTTTCCATGAAGCATTATCTAGAGGTCATCTACAAAAATTGTTCAAATAATGTTCCTTGGATCATTAATGATCCCGCTTAGGGGTCACTTTATTTAACATAGGCCTATAGAATTAAAACTTTGACAATCTTCTTTTCTAAACTCGCAAGGCCTAAAGTTGAGGTATTTTGTATTGAACATCATCTAGAAGTCTTCTACAAAGAATTTTCAAATAATGCCTCTCAGACCATAAATGGCCCTGCCCGAAGGTCACTTAGTTTACTAAGAAATATATATAGGGGAAAAACTTTAAAAATCATTTCTCTTAAACCACATGGTCTGGAGTCTTAATATTTTGTGCGTCACATAGTCTAGTAGACCTGTACCAAGACTGTTCAGATTATACTACTTGAGTCAAAGTTGGTTCTGCCCCTGGAATGACATGCATGACATGAAAACTTTGAAAATCTTCTTGTCTGAAACCACAAGGCCTAGAGGCGAGATATTTTGCAAGGAACATCATCTAGACATCTTCAAACAAGATTGTTCAATGTATGTCCCTAGAGTCATTTATAACCCCGCCCAAGAGTCACTTGATTTTACATAGGTCTATAAAATGAAAACTTTGACAATCTTCTTGTCTGAAACCACAACGGCTAGAGATAAAGTATTTTGTATTGAAAATCATATAGGATTCTTCTACAAAGATTTTTTTAAAGTCGTGCCCCTTGGGTGATAATTGACTCCGCCCTAGGGGTCATATATGTGTAAAATATAATTGCCTTGAAAATCTACTTGTCAGAAACCAGTGCTTGATCTTAGATATTTGGTTTGTAGCATCATTAAGCTTATTTTTACAAAGATTGTTACAATTATTTCCCTAGGGTTAAAAATGGCCCTTTTCAAGAGACCACTTGATTTACTTTGAGACATTTTTGAATCTCTTCCAAAAGTCTACAAATAATGTCCCTTGGGTCAAAATTGAGCCCACTTGAGGGATCACTTTATTTACTTTGAGTTATGTAGGAAATATTCTAAAAATCATGCTGTCTGAAACTACATGGTCAACAGTCTTGAAATTTGGTGTGTAGCTGACCTCTGTCAAGCTTGTTTAAATTATTTCCCAGAGGTCAAAACTTGCCATATAAAATCACAAAAAAAACATGTATTTTCTATTGCATATTACTGGTCCTTTGTCCATTGCTTCCTCTGTTTTCATAATCAGTTATTCGTATCATAGCCACTGGGTCAAAATAGGCCCTGCCGGGGGTCACTTATTAACATAGAGTTATATAGGAAAAAGTTTTAAAAATCTTCACATCAGAAACCAAAAGGCAAAGAGTTCAGGTATTTTGTATGTAGCATTGTCTAGACGACCTCTACCAAGTTTGTTCAAATCTTGGCCCCTGGGTCAAAAATGGCCCCGCCCCCAGTGGTCACATGTTTTATATAGAATTATATAGGAAAAATATTAAAAATCTTCTGTTCAGAAACCACAAGTCCTAGAGTTTAGATATTTTCTGTATAGCATTGTCTAATGGACCTTTACCAATTTTATTCAAATGATGAATGACCCTGGAATCAAAACTGGCCACACTCGGGGGGTCATTTGATTTTACACAATGACTTATATAGGGAAAACTTAAAAAATCTGTGGCTCTGAAACACCAAGGGTTAGATCTTCAATTGTTCGTTGTTATGTCTCTTCCCCCCTCCTAACCCCGCCCGTCTGATGGAGACATATTGTTTTTGCCCTGTCCATGGGTGTCTGTTCATCTGTCTGTCTGTCACACTTCATTTCCGTTCAATAACTAGAGTACCAGTTGTCCCAAGTCCTTCAAACTTCACAGGGTTACTGTCCTTATTGAGTAGAAACAAAAAACCCTTTTGTTTTTTGGGTCAGTAGGTCAAAGGTCAAGGTCAGAGGAACCTCTAGATTGAAAATCGTTTGCACCCAATAATAGGAGAACCATTTCACCCAGAGCCTTCCAACGTCATAGGATCATTGCTTTTACTAAGTAGAGGCTCCATATTGTTTTGGGGATTAGTAGGTCAAAGGTCAAGGTCACAGGAATCTGTAGAGTAAAAATTATTTCTGCTGAGTAACTGTAGTACCATTAAACCCAGAGCCTTCTAACTTTATAGGGTAATTGTATTTGAAGAACCCTATTGATTTTAGGGTCCATAAGTCAAAGGTCAAGTTCACAGGGATCTCTAGAGTGAAAACTGTTTCTGCTCAGTAACTGGAGTACCATTTTACCCAGAGCAGTCAAACTTTATATGATAATTGCCCTTACTCATGAAAAAAACCTATCGTTTTGGGGGTCAGTAGGTCAAAAGTCAAGGTCACAAGGACCTGTAGAGTGAAAACTATTTCTGTTCAGTAACTGGAATACCATTACACCTAGAACCGTCAAAATTTATAGGGTGATTATATTAGAAAAACCCTTTTGTTTTGGGGGTCCGTAGATCTAAGGTCAAGTTCACAGCAGTCAGTAGAGAAAAAATATATTTCTGCTAAAAAAATTGAGTACCATTACATCCAGAGTTTGCAAACTTATTCAAGGTTGCGAACAACGAACACCCATAACGACCAATAATGATACCTGTCACTTGAGCGGTGAGACTCAGGTGGGCGATTTAGGGCCATGATGACCTTCTTGGATGTTTTTTTTTCATGTCATGTAACATTGTGGGGATCATCGCATTTTCCAAACGTGATGCCTGATTGTTATATATCTTTTTTGTTTGATTTAAATGTCAGTAAAGAAGGAAATGCTTGAACACAAGAGGTTGAATTCAAGAGCAATCATGTTTTACAAAATTGTTAATGGACTTGTTGCAGTGCCAATGTCTCCTTATATCGTCCCACCATCCATATACACCAGAAACCAACATCCCTTATCATTCAGACCAATTCATACTGCCTGTAGCTATTACAAGTTTTCATTCTATCCTGCCACTATAGTCCTATGGAACCCATTGCCAGCTGACATTGTGCAGATACCTTCACTTGACCAGTCTGTAAAGTTAATCATAAGCCGTAGATCTGATAAAGCTGTTTTTACTACTTTTAACTGTACATTTTCATCTTTTTTTACACACACTATCCTGTTATATTTCTATCCTCACCAATACAGTAGTATTGTTACGCTCTCGGGCCTAAGGGTCGTAGTTCTAGACTGTACCGCGCGATACTTGCTCCTGGGCTACTAGGATCAGTTTTCCTCGTGCGCGGCTCCTAGGATAAACTTCCTCTATTATGCTCCTCGCAGTTTCCTTGGCGAAATGACGGGGCGGGGGGTAATGGATTTTATGCTAGGGGTTGGACTTCAGCCTGGACTATAGTTTACCGGAGTTACTCCTAACTGACTAATTTTTAAGTAATAACAAGACACACCCGAAATAACTACAACGATTTACTTTATTATGCCCACTCTAAATAAGTAAATATGTAAATAATATACTTTGCATCTATACACTAAAATACACAGAACGTTTATTCCCCTGTTAAGTTACAGCTGAGTATATTAGATCGCAAGCCTTTAATCATACAAATTAATGTATTGCCAAAAAAACGTGGCACTTTAAGACAACATTAACGTTTAAAAAACAATTTATAAAAGTATTCCTGGGTTTATCCTAATACATTAAATATAATAGTAAAACTTCACTAAAATACACCTATTCTAAATCAAAAGGAGAAAACGAAAAAATAGTTTTCTTGCAGTTTCGCTACACGGCGTATTTAACCATTAAACACTTGACAAGAATAAGTAACCAGATTCGGGCAGTTAAGCTAACCTTGAAATATTTAGAAAGAAATTCTCGAAACGGGCGCCTAACCAAAGATGTTTTGCTGAAGTCCCTGATCGCAGCAAGATTCAGCGTATATATACTGAACGCTAGTGCGACAAGAGCAGCATGCAGCAAAACATAACATTAATGTGGATAAAATGCTGCGCTTGTGAGAAATCGCTACAATAATAACGCACAACGCTACAGTGTAGCGCAGATGCTGCACTGCAGCCAAAATGCAGCAAAGATGCGCTTTTGCCGCACGGTGTTGTGCACTAGAATAAAACAAGAATTTAAATGGTTAAATACTGTAAGAAGTTAACAAAGTCAAAAAACAATGTATTATTAACCTGATAAGGATGTTTTCGTTGATTCGTAATGTAAACCATGACGTTAACGAGATGAAATGTAGTAGAGAATACAAGCTACACTACAGTGTATTACGTTGTCCCTGGCAACGACCGGAAATAGAACACATAAATATGGCTGCCAGTAGGAAAACAACCGACAACATAACAATTCAATCTACAAAAATAAACTGTTATACATCAAATTAAACATGATGACTTTGCATATACATTATAAATAATAGGAGCTTACATTCTGACTAGGATAGTTTAGGAAAAAAAATGCATGTAAAAGGATTTTAAAACAAACACTGGAGTTACAGATGATTGTTTACATGTTAACATCAGGGGCGGATCTTGTGAAACCATGCGGTGTTCAAGATCATGGCAGAGTGCATGAATAAGGCACGTTGGGCTGTAAATTTAACCAGTCCAACTGCTGACATTTATGTGTAAAGCCAAAGTAGGCTGCAAAACATATTAAAGAAGACTAGGAACAAGAAAATAGAACTTTAAACAGTGAAAGGTAACATGTATATTTATAGAGGTCATTACAACACCCCGGGCTTCTCAAGAGGCAACTCCCGTTGCCAACATAGTGCATAACAACAAAGACATTTACTCAACAACAAAGTTTTACATAATGGTAAACAGATACCTTAAGATGTACACTATCTGAAGGTAGACAAGAACCTTAAGCCTTATACAAATTTTCCAAGACGTAATAGTCTTAAACAGCATTTAGAATACAATACAAACAGCTTTTAGGACACGATACTAAGAAACACAATCCTGTATACTTGTTAACACAATGCAAAAATTCTTAAGTCATAAATATTTAAGCGAATACACAGCAGAAGTAAAAACAAATGACTAGATTTATGTTAAGGAAAAACACGTTACTTAATGGAATGAAGCTCCTCTTATCTTAAAATATACTATAGATATTAAAAATAACTAAAACTAAAACTAAATCTTCTTCGAACTTCTGGTTGAGCTTCACTTCCCCGTCTTCTTGGCCTTGGCGTCCTTCACAACTGAAGAGATCCTGGACGACCTGTTTTCCTTGTTTTCCTCCAGTCTTGGTCTCTTTTCGGAGGACTCCTGGGCATCATCCCTGCGGTTGGCGGCATTGATTCGTCTCAGGACGGCATTGTCAACCGAACGCTCGAGTTGATGGACAGAGTCAGCTACCTTCCCCATGGTCTTGTTCACCTCCTCGATCCTGCGGCTGTTTCTTTCGACCGCCTGAAAGATCTTGTCCAGCGCAACACGGAGCGTCTCGTCAAGACGGGTGATTGCCATTGATGATGCGGTTGGTGTGAGGTCCGTTCTGTTGTGAGATACCTTGGTCTGAGTTCCAACATCAGCCTTCTGTGGCGGCACTGGAGAGAAGCAGGTCTCACTCTCACCTCGGCCCAGCAGCTGTTCCTTTATATCTTCAACCTCGGGTGTACCCGTAAAGTCAGGAGGCGTTTTCACAGGTTCAGGAGTGCTAGGCAGCTGGAGTATGGAAGGCTGAGTCTTGGGCTGCGGCTCCGGCATAGTGGCTGCTATGGAATCAAGCTTAGCCGGAGACGCTTGCACAGAATCTAATCCAGATGTAAAAAAGGTGTCACCAAAGGACGGAATGTAGGTGGACGTCTTGACGGCCAGATATTCAGGCATAGCGGAGTGTACCTGCTGTGAAGGAACTGTAAGTGGAGATGCCACGTTACCCGTGCCTTGAGGCTGAATAGTAGCAAACCTGGGGACAACAGAGGCTTGATCAGAAGTAGCAGCTGGAAGAGTCAGTGGTAGTGGAACAGATGTCAGTGGCGCAGAGGAGAAAAGTGGTGACAGCCCGACAGACGCTGGGATTCGTACATGTGACATGGTGGTTGAACCTGCTGCAGTTAACGCTGGTAAAACCGGGTCATACTGAGGCACCAGGTTCCTGTTGATGGGCGTGGGTTTATATAGAGGTTGACCCACCTTGTCAGCAAACAGGCTGGCATAGACTTGCGGGGTGACCTGCAAGTTGATAAGCCCAGGGTTTACCTCCGATGCCTCCAGCTCTCCGTCCTCGCTCTGGCAATCATCCGCAACCGTCATACTTCTCCTCCCCACCTCATCCTCTGTGGCCAAACGGAAGTCAACTCCCTCCGACACCAGCTTCGAGTTATGGTTCTGCCCTAGAAACCTCCTTGGCTCCCCTCCCCTGGCCTGCGCATCTGCCAAGTGCTTCGGCTGGATTGCGTGCTTCTCGAGTGCTCCCATCGTCACACACCTGAACTGGCAGAGGTAGCAAAAGAAAGGTGCCTGATCTAGAGCCTGGTGGTATCGGTAAACGTGGAGGGTCATCCTATAGCGCTCACATACGTGAACTTTCTGTGCCCTCTCACAGTGTAAGCAGGTGTAGAGCCTCCTCTTACCACGCCTTGCATCCATCGCAGCCTGCAATATACAAAATTGAACCGACTTTCAGCCAAGGAATCTTACTGTGATGTATACAAGGATCAAAGGCTTGCATATTCGTTTCACCTCCCTGTTTAAGGTGAAAGGTAAACTATTTCCATACCCCTCCAACTGTTACTTACTGTACATAATCCTAACCATTCTTACCTATATTTCTTGCACTGCAAGGTGAGTCTACTTAATATCTACTCTGGTCTGCTGCAGTTAGCCCTGGTTAGTTTCCTAGCTAAATTCTTAACCCACCTAGGCTCCGAATTACCTGTGTACAATTTCAGTTTATCATGGTGTACGAGTCTCTTCTCCCCGCGATAACTAATTTGTACCTTAAAGGTTAATGGCGAAAGCTTTTCTATTATTACAAAGGGGCCATCAAACCTTTTTTCTAGTTTTGGGGTGACGCTCACTTTTTTTCCTTCGTGTAGCAACCAAACTATGTCGCCGATATTGTATTGAGTAAACGAGGCCTTCAGGTCATACATGTCCTTGCTTCTCTTTGCGCTTGCCTTAAGATAACGTCGCGCTACTTCATGGGCTTTCAGCATACGGTCTCGTATTTCCTGAACCTGCCCGCATTGGGAAATGGGGTCTTTCTTGACTACATAATCATGGATCAAGTCTGCAGGCATTCGGACTTCTCTGCCAAAGCACATGATATTAGGCGTTAACCTTGTTGATTCATTTGGGGTGGCTCGGTACGCCCCAGCAAGGCAACCCAGGTAATGGTCCCATTGGTCCTGTTCAACTAAGAACGCCTTTACCATTTTTATGAGACTCCTATTAAATCTCTCACATTGCCCGTTAGAACTTGGATGCCTGGGCGTTGTCCGAGTTTTCCTTATGTCAAACAGTTCGCAAAGTTTCCTGAAAACGCTGCCCTCGAACGTTGCACCCAAGTCAGTATGGATTGACAGAGGACAGCCCCAGCGTGCAATGAATTCATTTGCAATTTTTAATGCACACACGTCCGCCCGCTGAGATGGTACCGGGATGACTTCAACGAACTTGGTGAAATGGTCTGTCAGAACCATGATATATCTGTTGCCATTTTCTGTCAGCGGGAGTGGGCCAAGGTAATCAATAGCCAAGGCGTCCCATGGAGCACCACTCGGTAAGTGCCCCATCGGAGCCCTTGGCTTTTTCTTGGGATCTGCATCTGCAGCACATATGTCGCACGAGCGCACGTGTAACTTTACATCTTCCCTCATTCGAAACCAGTAATAATTTTGTAGAAGCTTGTTTCTAGTCCTCTTGGTACCAAGATGTCCGGCTAAGACGCCGTTATGGGCCTGTTTCAATAGCTGCTTTTTCATGTCCTGTGGCACAATAAGCTGAAGGTAGCTGTCGGTTCCGTTGCACTTCGTGAAACTTCGGCATAATACGCCATTTTGTAACACCAATTTGTCCCACAGTATCGCATAGTGCCTCGAAGCTGGACTCTGTAGCTCCAACTCACAGTTTGCCGGTTTCGAGCCTGTTTTCATAGCTCTCATTATAATGGCTATATCAGGGTCATCTTCTTGACGTTTGACTATTTCCTCGGAGGACAGCAGATCTACCCATGGTTTTTCTGACGACTCCTCATCGGAAGCCGCTCGAACCTGAAACTGGATTTCTGAGTCCTTTTTGCCAGCTCGATCCTCACTAGGATTTTCTGAAGAGGCAGACGAATCCAGTGGCCAGGACGATACCATGATCTCTGCGCGGCGTCTGCATTTATTGCAAGGGCCGCATTTTAACGGCTCACTAGTGTCGACCTCACTGCAATCACACGATCTTGGATCTTCACACCTGGACAGGGCATCGCAATGGGACTGAAGTTTACCTGGACGGTACTGGATAGCGAAGTTGTAGGCAGCCAGTATCTCGATCCAGCGGGCGATCTTCCCGTTTGGCTCCTTAAGGCTGAAGAGCCAGACCAAAGCCTGATGGTCAGTTCTCACTGTGAATCTCCTGCCTAGCAGATACTGCCGAAAGTATTGTACGAAATATACAACCGCTAGCAGCTCCTTTTCCGTTATGCAATAGTTGCGTTCGGCCTTATTCATTGATCGACTGGCATAAGCGATGACGCGCTCTCTGCCGGCTTGGACTTGCGACAAGACTCCCCCGAGACCGAAACCGGAAGAGTCGACATCTAACAGGAACTCCCCACCTTCATTCAACGGGTATCCCATGATGTCAGCTCCTGTAAGGTGAGCCTTCAACTTGTCAAACGCTGCTTGACACTCAGGTGTCCAGACGAAGACGGCATCTTTTTTCGTCAAGTCGAGCAATGGCCTTGCAATCTTTGCGAAGTCCTTTATAAAACGCCGGTAATAGGACCCGGTCGCTACGAACTGTTTTACCTGTTTCGCCGTCATTGGCGTAGGCCAATCAGCAATCTTCGCTATATTGGTAGGATCAGGCCGTACACCATTCCCCGAGACGACGTGGCCAAGGAAAACTACTTCCGTCTGAAGGAGGTGGCATTTCTCTGGGCGTAATTTCAGGCCAGCTGCCTTTATTCTAGCCAGGACGTCTTCAACCCTGTTCATGTGCTCTTCAAAGTTGGCTCCAAACACGACAATGTCGTCGACATATACTAAGCAGGTTATCCACTGTAGGTCCTGAAGTACAAGCTCCATTGTCCTCTGGAATGTGCTACTGCTGTTGCTCAAACCAAACGGCATCCTCGTCATCTCGAAGAGACCATACTTGCAAACAAACGCACTTTTTGGTATATCCTCCTTCTTAAGTGGAATTTGGAAATACCCTGAAGTAAGATCGAAGGAGCTGAACCATTTCATGCCTGCAACGGCGTCCAGACAATCCTGTACCCGCGGCAGAGGGAAGCCATCTGGTTTCACAAGGGCGTTGACCTTCCTATAGTCTACGCACGGGCGAACTGCGCCTGACTTTTTCCTGACGAAGACGATTGGACTCGCCCAAGGCGAGGTACTTTTACGAATGACCCCCTTTTTCAAAAGGTCGTCAATAGCGGCCTTCTCCTCTTCCGCAAATGCTAGCGGTACGCGCCTTGGCCTTTGTTTGATAGGTGCTGCATTTCCGGTCTCTATAGGGTGCTCCGCCAGATCTGTTAGCCCCAAGTCCCACTCGTCTTTAGAGAAAGTATCGCCGTACTCGTTCAAGAGGTCTGCTATTCGCACCTTTTCATCCTCACTTCGTCCATTTATTGATTTTTCGTAGAGCTCCCTTAAATGTTCGGGCACGACGTGCGCTTTCCCCCTCACCTCTCTGACCACTCTAGTATGTTTCTCTTGAGTGACTCTCCTGACCCTACAGAGATTTCCGTCCTCAGATTCATGTTCTTTTTCGGCCAACACACTGACGATCCTTCCCGCCCTCTCGGCGATGCCGACACACGCATCTTGCTTTAACGCTACGTCTCCCTTGAAAGGATTCAGTATCCGCACCTTGCAGGTAGGGCCACTATTAACATCAACTAAAGTTGAGGCCATGACCAGACAATATCTTTCATTGAAGTTCTCACACGGCTCTATGATGTACTCGCAGCTGCTTTCCAAGTCGTCTGCTTCTTGGCGTTCCACATACACGTCTACTACAGTCTCGGCGCCGCCGATTATTAACACATCGTCCGCAAGCGTTACCTTCCTAGCAACGTCTCTCTTGCCGACTTGGTGGACAGGAACCTCCACGCCATCCAACACTAGGACCCCTTTACTCAAAAGGAGGTCAGCCGGTCCCTTCTCTCCTCCTCTGAGGATGTCAAAACCTAAAAGCGCATCATCCTCGATGTCAGCAACCACTACCTCATGCACGAGCTCATATGGGCCAAGCTTCAAACTAAATTCTGCTTTACCCTTCTCTCTTAATGGCAATCCATCAGCTCCTCGAAGCTTGCCACCCTTCTTTAACTTTGGCCTTCTTGACAAGTCTATAGCCTCAAATATTCTAGTCGACAGCACTGTTCTAGCAGCTCCCGTATCTGCCGTAAACAGTGTTTCAACTCCCTCTACCGTGCCGTGTATGTACACCCCATCACATAATTCCTTCCTGTTGGCCCTTCCACTGCCCCTCAGTCCAACATCATCTCCCTTCCCTAGTCTATTGTGGCCCTCGTCTCTTAATAGGACCTTCTCCCGGCCACTGGGGTTGGTCCCTTGAAGTTTAAATTCGCCCCTTTTCTTGAGGCCCCCTGATTCTCGACTTCGGAACGCTTCTGGTTCTGCTGCAATTCCCCTCTTGCCTCTGATCTCTTTTTAGGGCAATTTCGAGCATAATGTCCCATTGCGTGGCAGTAAAAGCACTCAATCGCGTCGTTACTTCTGCCATTTCTCTCCCTCTTAGGTACTTCATCTTCACACTTACCGCCTCTCTCTAGCTTTTCTAGCCTCTCTAAAATCTTTGAGATAACTTCTTCTTGCTTACTAGCAGGCTGACCGTTATGCTCCATCCCCTGTCGCCGGAAAGTATTTTCTTGCTGATGTCTCGCATCGGTCCTGTCTGGTACCCGCAATACATTTTCACAGGTGTCCAGATCAAAACCCGCGTCATCCTGCATAGTGCGCCGGGCATTTTTGTACCTTTAATCTTGGCCGCTATTTCTCGTTTGGATGAGGTTCACCACATGGTAGACGGCTTCGTCTATCGTTTCCGGTTCCTTGTGAAATTCCACCTCGAAGCGAACCTCATCGTCGCGTAGGCCGTCTAAGAACCTTCTGACTAGGTCCTCCTCTCGCGTCCTCTTATCGCGGTAGCCGTGGGCCTTATCATATAACATTTTCAAATCCGCGGCGTACTCTTCGGCGGTTTCGCCGACTCTCTGATTTCGCCGGCTAAGCTTTGCCGCGAAAGATCGCGCCGTTTCTACAATGCGGAAGCGGTTATGCATCTCGGATACCAGCTCGCCATAATTACCAAGGACTTGCTTAGGCAACTGCCCAAATAAGAATTGAGCAGCTTGGCCCTCCATCCGGGGAAGTAACTGATCTAGCTTTATTTCCTCGTCCCAGCCATACCTCTCAGCCACGGCTTCGAACCTTGCGATCCATACCTGCCAGTCTTCCTTGCCGGTGAACGTAGGAATTTTTGCGTTGTCAGTTGCCCTCATTCGCGCATCTCTCCTGTTAATGGCGAAAATATCCTGCCGTCCGTCCGGTCTGGCATAGCCCATATTCGCCCTCATATCGGCTGAGTTGGCATTAAAATCTTGCCATGGTATCCTTTGCCCCACTTCACCACGGTGACTATGGTAGCGGTCTGCGTCGTAGAACACGTTCTGGTGCGGCAAGGCCCCTACGTCACCTTGCTCCGTACTGGACCTTAATTGAGCCCTATGCATAGGACTAGAATTTTCGTGCTGGACTCCTAAGTGCGGCATGGCCCGTTTAAGGGTCTTGAGCTCTGCGACAACCTCCTTAAGGACCCCGGAGATATCACTAAGGACTTGATCAGACCTGGTTAGGCCACGGAGAGGCGTATCCGTCATAGACGTATTCATCGCTGCATCAGCGCGTATCGGGCTGAACCGTGCGGCGGCGTCGCCGACCTCACGCGACATGGAGGCTCCTAACATAGGCTCGATATCTGAAACTGTCTGCAAACTACAAGAGCGAGATAGCCCCCTATGGCTTATAGCGTCGGCGTCCTGACGACGAAAATAAACCTCCCCTTCACTGTCTACCTGGGTGTGATTTTCCATACTGAAATACGAAGGTGTAGGTACGTTTCACTGGATCCCTCAACGTCAAGGGATCCCACCGCTGCCACCAAAAATTGTTACGCTCTCGGGCCTAAGGGTCGTAGTTCTAGACTGTACCGCGCGATACTTGCTCCTGGGCTACTAGGATCAGTTTTCCTCGTGCGCGGCTCCTAGGATAAACTTCCTCTATTATGCTCCTCGCAGTTTCCTTGGCGAAATGACGGGGCGGGGGGTAATGGATTTTATGCTAGGGGTTGGACTTCAGCCTGGACTATAGTTTACCGGAGTTACTCCTAACTGACTAATTTTTAAGTAATAACAAGACACACCCGAAATAACTACAACGATTTACTTTATTATGCCCACTCTAAATAAGTAAATATGTAAATAATATACTTTGCATCTATACACTAAAATACACAGAACGTTTATTCCCCTGTTAAGTTACAGCTGAGTATATTAGATCGCAAGCCTTTAATCATACAAATTAATGTATTGCCAAAAAAACGTGGCACTTTAAGACAACATTAACGTTTAAAAAACAATTTATAAAAGTATTCCTGGGTTTATCCTAATACATTAAATATAATAGTAAAACTTCACTAAAATACACCTATTCTAAATCAAAAGGAGAAAACGAAAAAATAGTTTTCTTGCAGTTTCGCTACACGGCGTATTTAACCATTAAACACTTGACAAGAATAAGTAACCAGATTCGGGCAGTTAAGCTAACCTTGAAATATTTAGAAAGAAATTCTCGAAACGGGCGCCTAACCAAAGATGTTTTGCTGAAGTCCCTGATCGCAGCAAGATTCAGCGTATATATACTGAACGCTAGTGCGACAAGAGCAGCATGCAGCAAAACATAACATTAATGTGGATAAAATGCTGCGCTTGTGAGAAATCGCTACAATAATAACGCACAACGCTACAGTGTAGCGCAGATGCTGCACTGCAGCCAAAATGCAGCAAAGATGCGCTTTTGCCGCACGGTGTTGTGCACTAGAATAAAACAAGAATTTAAATGGTTAAATACTGTAAGAAGTTAACAAAGTCAAAAAACAATGTATTATTAACCTGATAAGGATGTTTTCGTTGATTCGTAATGTAAACCATGACGTTAACGAGATGAAATGTAGTAGAGAATACAAGCTACACTACAGTGTATTACGTTGTCCCTGGCAACGACCGGAAATAGAACACATAAATATGGCTGCCAGTAGGAAAACAACCGACAACATAACAATTCAATCTACAAAAATAAACTGTTATACATCAAATTAAACATGATGACTTTGCATATACATTATAAATAATAGGAGCTTACATTCTGACTAGGATAGTTTAGGAAAAAAAATGCATGTAAAAGGATTTTAAAACAAACACTGGAGTTACAGATGATTGTTTACATGTTAACATCAGGGGCGGATCTTGTGAAACCATGCGGTGTTCAAGATCATGGCAGAGTGCATGAATAAGGCACGTTGGGCTGTAAATTTAACCAGTCCAACTGCTGACATTTATGTGTAAAGCCAAAGTAGGCTGCAAAACATATTAAAGAAGACTAGGAACAAGAAAATAGAACTTTAAACAGTGAAAGGTAACATGTATATTTATAGAGGTCATTACAGTATTACTTGTAAACTCCTATACATTTCTACTTTACACTTCTAGCACTGACGCGCACCTGCACATAATGCTCTGACGAGTGTGCTGCAGTATGCATAGATAAATAGATAATGTATGAATATGCAAGACTTAAGCACTTACACTCGACAAGATGTCTTTTAAAGGAAAATCAAATAAAAATTGAGCTGTAGAACAGATTTTTAGGTTGTGGTTAATATAAATAATTGAAAAAAATAACAATAAAAATCATTATAGAACTAGCTTTTTTTTAATATCGGCAAGAAGAAATTTAATTTCTGACATAATTTTCGCCTTGATTATATTCACCTTTACTGATAGATCAATCAGGACAGGGAGTTTAACAAAAAAATCATCAAAGAATTATAATTTCTAAAGTCTGAATTCTGCAATGCTGAACTTATTATAGATACGAAGACATACGTCGAAACATTTTCGTATTCATACAATCATGTTTTGACTTGTGAAACAATTTTTTTTGTTGTTTGTTCGACATGCAGACGCTCAGTCGCACATTAATTGAATAATTTAAAGGAGTTCGTTCTTGTACTCTGATTTCTGTCAAGGCTTTTCTGTTAAACGAACTTTTATTTAAATACGACTTTTTGTGATTGTGATGTACCTCAGTTGTAGTTCAGTAAATCGCTGCTTTTAATTCAAACAAGAATTTTTTCAAATAGAAATAATGTAAAATACTACGAATTATGGGCAAAATTAAAAAGGTATACATTTTTCGGCATTTGAGTCCCAGCAAACATTTCGGATTCCTTCATTATGAAAAGTATATTAATGAAAACCAAATATGATTGAAGACAACACATATTTAACGTCTCTTTAATTATAATGTCTCTGTCTTAATAGGCATGTCTGCATCAGTGCATTATTAGACAATAAAAGTATACCTATAAAATCAGAAATAAAATCTATTAATTTCCGCTTTACTCTGGTTCGCTCTATAATTAACCACATTTGTTCGAATTTTCATTGTCACATTGTCTGCTGTATCGCGATCTTTCTAGGCCAAGTAGTTCCTGTGTGATAAATAACTTGTACTTGGAATTCCTTTGAAGATTTGCGAATCATTCTAAGCAAAAAAGTATTCGTTTTCTTTAACTTGCTTCTTATGCGTGGTTGGAATTGAAAGGTTTGAGGTGGGGGATTTAATATTTCTTAAACTAAGAACGGAATTCTGTTTCTGTTGTTCTTAAACTATTGCAATGAGAAATGTCTCAAAAACAGCAGATATTAGAAATTATTTCAAGATAGATTATATAATATACATTTCTCTGATTCAAGATTTGCTTGACTTGTTTAGTATGTAATCTTATAATAAATCTATATTTTAAGCAAGATGTTAAAGCTGGCACACATTTTCTAGTGAAATATAGTCTAAATGTTTTACCTTCTAACTCCAGAGCAAAGATTTAACTTACAAGAAAATAACAGGGGTCAAAGACTAAATCAAGGTGCAAATAGAACTGTAGTCGATTTTTATGCGTTTGATAATTGCATGCAAATTTTTATAAACAATAAATTGCTATATATATTTCAATGTTCATACAAAGTAAGTTCAGAGTTTTACAATTTCATATGACTCGTAATAAGATGTTTTTCTTTATTTAGTTTATTGTATTCATAGGTGAGGAGAAAAAAATATAGAAGATAACTGCTGCATGCCTTACTTTGTTCCAAAATGATATGTCTTATGAAAAGATCTATATCATTTATTCCCATTTTTATTTGAGGCAGTTGATACAGTTAGAGGCGTTGCCCTCTCAGCAGGAAAGGCACTACAGTAAACAAGAAATTTACTTTTCTTCAAATCAAAAGTGTGTTTATGTTATTAATAAGTGCAAAGACAAACTCTTTTTCGAATTAATTTAACGGATGGTTGCAATACGTATTTCTTCTTTACAAACGCAACAAAATATGTATAATGCTTTCGCATGTAGGTCGAATCAGTCAAATAGAGTTGACTTATTTTCTAAGATGACATTTAACATTTTTTTTGTAAAATGTTTTTACTTCTGTATCTCCAGACAATCTAAATAGATTGTTTGTTGATATATCACTATTTTGTTGATAAATCACTAGTATGTATAAGTTATTGGTCATATATCCAATTTTATGGAATTTATTGCGAGCGAAGCCGAAGGCGTAGCGAAGCAATAAGTTCTATAAAATTTGATATAGACCAATAACTTGCTTACAATTTGTCACGTACGCACGTCGGCAACGTCCTCTGAAGTCTTGTTAAGACCGCCCTTTCATTTTGATTGACACCTCTAGCGCCCAAATAAGATGTCGATTGCCTGTAATTCAAGTTGTCACGAAGCTTTTTTTCTACATGTACAGTTCAGTTTATAATGCCCGTATGTTATTCTAGCTACTTTTGCATAACTCCGCCCACATACCACATGTCTCGCGCTGTTCATATCAAAGAAAATAAGTCACTTATTTTTTCATACAGATTATTTTATGGGATATATTTTTCAAATTTGAACTGAATATGGCCTCTCTGATTGGATAAGAAACTAGGGCAAACTGTATTATGTACTGACATTTTCTTTTTATTTTCTTATCATAAACCCAGCTTGAAGCGTATGAATATAATGTACAGTATTCCTGAAAAGTTAATTCCAATTGCTTTACAAAAATACATACATCTTTATGTATTTGGACACGTTTACACCAATGTGAAATCTCAACATATCTTTAATTGTCCTCCAGGTTGGGGCACTATTTATGAAACTGTATTTTATTACAAGACATTTGGTCATATCGAAGGGAAGATGGACAAAGAATTCTAACATTAAAGGTAAAAGGGTAATAAGAATAGGACATACTGAATCTACCGAGAAAGAACTTTTGCAAATATTGTGTAACTTGTCATTCGATAATCGTTTTGGGATCTACAGTTGTGATTATTTGCAGTTTAGAGATTCAAAATGGATTATAATAAATTGACAATTTTGTAAGTTCCATCACACCATTTTTAAGGGACCCAAGACATACCGGAAGATACAGTTGTAGATTAAATATAATGGTAACGATACTGACAATGTTTTGATTAAAAAAAATGCATTTTGTAGTTTCTTATGCACGCTTGGGTATATTATAGATAAAATAATAAACAGTAATGTTAATACATTTTGTTTTGTCTTTCAATGCACGGACAGTATTCAGTAGTTTTATGGAATTCCCAAGTGTTCAAGTTTACGAATATTTTACAATATTGGCACAGTCTGTTGTTCTTCTCTCAGAACTCATATAAATTCCTAAGGTTTTTGTCACTTTCTTTAATTGCATTGTCGCTATTTTAGTTTGATTTTCGCGAGTAACTTGATAAGCAAGTAACTATTTGTAAATGTTTTCAGTGAACATAAAACTTTGAATATTGTATTTCCAGAGTTTATTTCAATCACAATCGTCTGTATTGAGACAGCTTACAGTTCTGAATTATTCATCTCTCAATATTTCAGTTATGTGCCCTCCATTCACGTTTCTATCTATTTTCACATAAATCCTTTTTGGGAAGATCAATTCAGGATCGCGATAATCATACATTTAAAAGAGTTGCAAAAGAGCCTCGATTTGATGCTGACCGTAACGCTATTAATATAGTTGTGACACTTTTTTGTTTAGTGCAGTTCTGACAATTCATGTTTATTGTATATTATTATGAAGAAATTTATTTTGAAACAAGAAAACTATGTTACCCCTGATGTATAGATAAACTTAGATATCATTATTCAGTAAAAAGTCGAACATTTCTTTGAATATTTACCCAGTTGTTCTCATTTGTCGTTTAACAGAGGAAATGTTAGACATGTTATACCAGTTATCAGGAACCTTCGAAAAAGTGGGTAAAAGTACTAAAACCTTGCACATCCAACCTGCTTAATTTGAAACCGACTGTTTCTGTTGCTTTGTCTCTTAACTTTGAAAGTGGTCCCGACATCATTGAATTTGAAAGCTGCGTTTCTTTTTATATGAACTGAAACCTAAGTACAAACATGTCATTATCTTTAAATATGTGCATGTTACAAGATTATTGTGTGAGGAAAATAGAATGCATGTTCAAGTAAGCTTGCTGGGGAATTTAAATAAAAATGGCCTGAAAAGTCCGACTGGATTGAAGTATTATTATTATTCGGGTTGTAATATTAACATGTGTAACATACAGGCATTTGAATATGCAAAAATAAATCATTGCTTAAATTCGTGTAATTATTACTACCGCTTGCAAAACTGATTAGAGTTACACTGTTAGGTAAAGAACGAGACTCGTCGGTACACCTGTCAAAATCAATTAAAGCGCCGCCTAATGTGTTTTTTTTTTTCAAACTCTGCCTTTTATATGTCGATAGTGTCATTCTGTGTACCAAATGGAAAAGCGGTTAGGAAAAAAAATACTGAGTGAAGATTTTCGGTAGCAACGCAGCGACAATTACGTCCAGGCACATTTTTCTGGCTGCGGGTGGATTACAAGACGCAGTTTTATTGACAGGTATACCTGAGAAAACTGCCTCGCTGTAACTGGATGATCAGTAAAGAGACAGTTTAAGCGACGTCACTTTTTACCGCGTTCCGAATGCGTGAAACTCAAATCTGTTTTGCAAGAGGTAGTAATGCTGATCAAATTCTTGAATTTAATGGGTTTTTTTGTTTTTGTTTTGTTTTTTTGGACAAAATAATGATTATTTCAGAACTGAAATAAACCTAATGCACTTGATTGAAAATGCTTGATTCTTATGAATGGGAGCAAGAATACTCTGAATAAGAATAGAGACTAATGGGTTATAAATTGTGTGTTTCTACGTTTGTCCGTTAACGCTATCCGGTTAGAAGTAACAGTTTTATAATCCTTCTATAATTGCTTAACTACAATAATAAAATAATACTTTTCATTGTCTTCATTTAATTATAAACACCAAGTTGTCATTAGCAGACTACATGTGTACATGGAGAAAAAACTAATAATGTAAGGGAAAAGAGCAAACTAATGAAAAATAATGTTGGCTTTCAAATATTTAGTGGGTTTGAAAATTAAAAAGGGAAAAAACCTTATTCCGACTTTAATGTCTATTTATGACCAAGAAATGATCCTCATTCGTCCTCCACAGGCTCGTGTTTTAATATTTCTTTGAATATTTTGCTTCAGCTGTCATTGTCGAATAATTAAAATGTCTAGAGTATTATTAAATGAGTTTTAGCTGTCATTAGTGTTACAAAAATACTTCGAACTATCCCTTTAAAAAACGGAAGAACGTTGTGGTAATGATTTTTAAGTAATTAATATAAAGTATTTCTTCATTTTGCAGAAATGGTGACCGAAGCAGTAGTTTCAACCTAAATTGTCTAGACACACAACTTCTTTAAAAAAAAGAATATTTAGGTATCTTTCCTACTAATGCAGAAGTGAAGTACTGCAATGTGCATTTAAATAACATTTCTTGTCATAAAATGCTTTTTTATTAACCATAAAACTTATAAAATAGCAGAAAATACTTTCTCTAAAGATACCTTATAGTTATCGTGTTACTTTATTTAAAAACAGAAACTATTAAGGCTATCTATAGGCTTCAGCTTTTGTAATTACCACATACTTTTGCTCAAGTCAATTTCTTTTATAAACTCAAAAAGCAAATAAAACGTTACTTTATTAAAGTTTCTGTCTTTTGTCTTTCATTATTGCGAAATACAATGGAAATCTTTGAGTCAGAAGTGTTACCATCCTTAGATTTGTAGGCTCGACTCTCTTAGGCTATTGGTGATAATAGTTTTACAGTTATTTGGAATACAATAAGTTACGAAATTCTCAAATATTAAGGAAACACAAAAGACAAAAAAGGCTGGGTTGTTTCCATTGCAGTTTCTGAAGATAGAATTTATCAGTAAGTTTTCATGTAGCATCTACAAGACGAAACCACAAAAAGGTTGTGTCAGGGAATTAAATGATATTTCATATTTCAGGGTTTTACTACTTTTTTACAGAAGGACGAGATCCTAGAACCAATTGTTAGGCCATTTGCCGGTGCAATAGGTGAAACTTTTCGTTTAGTGCAAGATAAACTGCAAGAATCGTCCGGAACTTCTTTGATGATGAAGGTATTGAGATCATAGACTGACCAGCGAGGTCTTCCGATCTTATCCCTCTGGGATATGCTTTCTCGTTGACTTTCTTCGCGTCCAAACCATGTGCAGAACGTCCGTGAGCTTTCTCATGCTCTTTTAGCTCTTTTAGCAGAATGGGATGCCATACCACAGGATATGATCAGACGTGTCATCAGGCGCATGCCCTGAAGATGCAGAGAGTGCCTAAACGCCCGAGGGGGATACACTCATTACTGACTCTATGAAACATTTCCAGGCCTGAATCTGCTTTTACAGACATTGGTTGTTTTTTTGTAAGACCACCATTTCAAAGTAAATTTGATAGTGTTCATATCCTGGACACTGTCTCTGTTTAGGAATGTGCCTGTTGGCGATGAAAATGCCGATTTGTTGTTGTAAAAGAAACGATTTTGTTATTTCTGTAAAAGATATTCATAAATCTACTCAACGCGTATGGTTTTTTATAGAATATATGAGCGCTCCTTTAATTATTTTCAGCAGTATAGTTCCTAGTGGGGTCCAAATTTATCGCAGAATAGCTTAATAGCAGCCGCTCTTTAAAGAAATGAGCATGTTATCACATATATTCTTAAAAGTATTTAATTTATATTCACGCAGGGTATCAGCATTTGAAATTGCGCAGTTGTGTACCATGGACAATGTTGTGCAAAGTCGTTATCGGCATAGTTAACTATTCAGTGATACTTTTTTCAACTTCAGATGTAATTAAGCAACATTAAGGTCAAATCCGATTTATGCCCTCTTCACACATTTAAGCTAACAATACTAATTACCTACTTAAAACTGGTCTTACTTAATCAAATTTAACTGTAATCTGATCTTAACTACCTCATTTAGTCTTAGTATTATGCGCATTGGTTTCTATTTGTATTCTGATTGGCAGTTTAACCATTGCCCCTCAAACAAAGTCAATTACTGTTCCTACCGTCTACAAACGAGCTAAAGATATTTCTGAGGTTGCAGAGAGCAAAGACTCACTGCCATCCATCTTCCTCAAAAGGTTAAGGAATAGTGATTGTCCTTCATAAAATCTATGTCGCAAGTATCAATAATCATTAGAGTTACAGTGCTGTAAATTCATACAAATGTATAGCACTGTCATTACTGTTGTTTGACTGGTGAAGCAGAAATGAAAGCAGCTTATTGGATAATTATGTGGCATGAAATATTGTGCTGGCTTTACAAAATTTCCTTTACAAGTTTATTTGGACTGATAATGGAAGTACACATTTAAACAATATTAAGAGTTAATTTTCTTGAATATCTTTTCTAATTTGTCTTGAAAAAAAATTAAGTGTTTTTATGTTGACAATTGAAAAAAAACATGACAATGTCTTAATCCAAATAAAGAGCATAACGGCAAATGCTTCTTAATGCTGAAGATTTAAGTTCATATCCTCTATCCATTACCAAGTATATATGAAGGTATATAACTTTTAAATTGTTACCATAAATATTACACCTGGTGCAATGTGCGATAATTATTCCACTTTGAAATAGATAACAGATATTTTTAGAAACAATCGCTCATTGTTTCAAAACACTGATTCGACCTTTGTAGTAAAGAATTTTGAAAGAATCAGGTCGTTTTTTATTTTTGTTTCTACTTTACTAGTAAGGCGCCAGTTGTTACTTGTTAAATCAAATAAGGCTGCACATTTTGACTCACACCGCACATACTGCATTTATATGAATCCAGAGTGGATGCCAAGACTGATGCCTTAACACCTCGTATGTGTAGGTAACATGGTTTACATATTGGCTAACCTTTTAAATGTTCATGTGTGAAACCACAAAGTCAAGCAAAGCTATAAAATTTTTTTGGTGGAATCTACGGAGTAGCAAAGCCTTATGTAAGGAATCATTGGTAAAATTTGGTAGATCTATGTAACATTGACTTGTGGACCTCCATCCTCGGGGTCAGCGGTTTTGTCAACAAAAATATAGAAAATCTTTTAAAATCTTCTTTTCATAAATTAAATACCCTGACGCTTTGATATTAAGAGTGCAGCTTTTCTCGTTTATTACAAATCCATTACAAGTGCAAAAAATTCCACTGTCTTAAAAATGTGTCTTGTTTTGTCATTTTAGTCGCTAATAATATAGATTTTAAACGTTTAACCTTGAAAAAATTCTAACATTTAAAATTTCATAGACATACGGGAAAATGTCTTTCCAGTATGTTTGTAAAACGACAATGAAATATACTGAGATAATTGCCCAAGAACGGATGTGTACATGCACGGAAGACATTGATTTAAATCACTAAGCCTCCTGTCGACAAATAAACATACTAAACAAGTCGAATAATTTTAAAGACTTATACTTGTTACACTCAAATCGTAACTAGACAGAAACAAGCAGCAACAAACTTTAAGAATAACAATATACGAAGGTGCATCAATAAATTCGTAAACTAATTTAATAGCAGGGAAATGATTTAATTCAAGTACCTAAAATGATTACTCCTTCTTAAAGTAACGTCCCATGCACGATTTGCACTTGTCCCATCTCTCGACCCATGACTCGAACACGTGTTGTAGCCCGTCACTTGACATCTCCCACAGCTGTCTGTCCACGGCACACCTCAGTTACTCTCTTGACTCAAATTTCGTACCACGAAGACTGTTTTTTAAAGTTGGAAACAGCCAGAAGTCACAAATTGCTAGGTCCGGGCTGTAGGGTGGGTGCGCTAACAGTTCGACGTCGAGTTTTTCTAGTGTATCCATGACAACGTGGCTTGAATGGCTCGGCGCGTTGTCGTGATGTAATATGAATCCGGACCTAAGTAGATGTGGGCGCTTTCTCCTTATTGCCGCCATGAGTTCCGTTCTAAGTAATGTTGCATAATTGTTCCAAGTGACTGTCATTTTCGGAGAAACAAAGTGGTTTAGCACTACACCGTATGTATCACAGAATATAATGGCCATAACCTTCCCGGCTGACTTGGAAATTATCGCTTTTGTAGGGGAAGGCGAAGAAGGATGCTTCTAGACAGAACTCTGACGTTTGCTTTCCGGTTCAAAAAAGTGAATACACGTTTTATCGCATGTTATCAGTCAATTTAGAAAGTAGTCGCCTTCTTCACGATACCTCCTGTCGTACTGCTGACACATTTTCACCCTTACCCCCATCTGCTCCGACGTCAACAAACGAGGCACCCATCTTGTTGAAACGCAGCGCATTCCTAATCTATCAGTCATAATGCCCTGAGCTGTACCATATGAAATAGCGAACTTATCTGCTACGTGCTCCACACTTACTCCTTTATCTCGGAGTATGTACTCCTGAATGGCAGCCACTGTTTCTTCATCTGTTACAGTCACTGGTCTTCCTGCACGACTGTCGTCTTCAGTTGCATCTCTACCGTCTTTAAACCGCTTCATCCACTTTGAAATGGCACCTTTTGACAGAGCAGCCTCTCCGTAAACTTTTTGCAAATCTTCACAAATATCGGGAAAAGACTTTCCGAGTTATGTGTAAATCTTTATAACGATGCACTGTTCGTTGACGCTGTGTGACGCCATTTTCGAACGGACGCCCGTAACGGACGTCATTTACGGTTTATGACGTCATAAGTGATGACGTCAAAGTTGTGTACATAGTACGATTCAATTTGAAATAATCTGTTTTCACAGCATTTAAAGTTTCATTTTAAACGGATCAGTAGTTTTGACGCTATCGAATTAGTTTACGAATTTATTGATGCACCCTCGTATTAATAACAATATAATAATTACCGGTATATACATTTACTAATGATTATCAATATAAAATTTACAAAATCTTACTCACTGATATAACTGATCCAAGTCCTATTATTAATAATTTCAATAAATTTTCTTACTCCCTTTAATCCAGTTTCCCAAATATGAATCCCTTATGTTTAACACTGAATGTATAACTTCAGAAAATAGGTCCACATGTTTACTTTCTTTTAGTTCCCACATTTACTGAATAAACTCCCCAGCCATGACTGATAAAATGGCTTAAATATATAACCATACAAAAATTGAACAGGTATTTTCAACAATAAAGAATTTTCTAGAAACATTTAATACCTATCTATAGAATAGCCTTACAAACAACCCAACAGTCAATACATACATGTACATATTACACTACAGTAAATTTGTATTTTTATTGTGTATGACAGTAAACAATTTACAAAGATGGCATCACATTCTCAATTCTAGATAAGTGGTAGTCTAGACAGGCTTTGATTATTTTTTGGATGTGCCATTCACAATGTCTTCATTAATTCGATCACATTTCAGTAGTTTCCCTCGGGTTGTCATCATTTTAAGTACATTGTGTTCCTTTTTTATTGAGAAAAACATCTCTGTTGAAAATTAACCAACATTACAGTCTTAAGTCCTTTTCCCTAGGTATATAAACGTTAATATGTAAACAAAGGAATATTATGTAATGAAAGTGATAATTTTAGCATTTTAAGATAAAAGATACAAACTCTGAGGTCACCTTTCAAATGTACAGATATTAATTCTCTTTTATTACAATGTTACTTTGTGTTTTTGGTTAGCGTTAAGTTGGACAAGAACATATGAAGATCGAGTTTAAAAGTCTTCCGGCCATCGTGTTCTTGCTGATTTTACTCCAAATGCTCTGGTCTTAGGGCCATCGTGTTCTTGCTGATTTTACTCCAAATGCTCTGGTCTCAGGGCCATCGTGTTCTTGCTGATTTTACTCCAAATGCTCTGGTCTCAGGAAGGACACAGAGTACCTACTCTTTTTACTCTACAATGCCATTAGCTTTTTATATTTTATATGTCTGTGTGCTTGCAACATTGTCTAGCTTATGGTTGGGTTGAAGTTAATTCACCAAGACAACTTGTTCTTGTTTGTTCTTACGATAACCTGTTGGGGCAAGTATGAGGTTGGTGCATCCTAGAACCTGCTTTAAACCCAATGTGGCAAATGTTTTGCGACTGACTGTTCCAAAGCGGAAACCCCTCGGGTTCTCATTTTCGTTGTTTGTGGTGTCCCTTTTTTGAGTGATCAATAAATAAATTAATGCTATTTTTCCTCTACTGTTTGACTATGTAGAGAGGCCATTTTTTGACTGTGGTTTTTCTTGATATCTTTTTTTCCACTTTTTTGGTAAATGTTCGGCGTAGTTTGTGGCACCGATAACCTTTTTTGACGTAGATGCTTACTTTTGGTTAGAATGTTCATTCATAAATCTAGCCAGTCAGGATTCGAGAATCTGAATCTTCTGAGCGGGCGTAACCTGACAGTCTAGACAACTTAACAGCTGACGGTTTACGAAAAGAGGGAATGGCAAGCCTTCGGATCAATGGCGTCATTTTTACAATTAACCTCCTCTGTCTTACGGATGAATGTGGAAATAGGCAATGTAAAATATGTGCAATGATTTTGTTGCTATGTAAAATATGTGAAATGATTTTGTTGCAATGTAAAATATGTGCAATGATTTTGTACAACCACCCTTTGTTCGTCCACTGGGTGAAATTAGTTCACATGAACGTGTACACCATGGGCATAACTGATTTGGCTATATCGTGAATGGAATGCAATCTAATTAGAAACAACAACTTTCCTCGTTTTTTTAAGCAAGGAATTGGAGACCTTTTTAAATTTTATTATCTGGTCAGTATTAATCGGTGCAATTCTTCTGGACACTAGATTACATCTGTATGGTAACAGTAATACAGAATTGTAGCTGCTTCTCGAAGTAAGGTTTATTTGAGGCTTTATCAATCAGCCATGTTTTGATTGATACATATCTTATCTATACAATGTAATCTACGTTGACCAGCTTTTCTTAAAAGATATATTTTGTCAAAACATTACAGTTCCGTATTACTCTGGAAGTCATATTTGTTTATTCCATGGCCTTTGCAAACTATTTAATTACACTATGAAACGATATCGACGTAAGTTGTCATTTAGTTGCCTGTCGTTGTGTCTCTCATATTTTGTTTACGTTATAAGAGAACGTCTGTAAAAGCTTAACTGTTCAAGTGTGTGGCGGCAAGAGGACAGTTAACCAAACTGTCGTTGACATTTATTGAATGTTCCGGTCTGATGCAATTACTTTGCATTAAACACTTTTATGATCCTTTTCACGTTTAGACACTTTAATTTTAACTTCATACCAATCGAATATTTTTCTTACAGTTTCATACAACCAAAACATTCTACTGACGAAAAAGAGCATAACTACGCTGAAGAATTTTTACTTGACATTTCCGGCTAAGTCATAGAAAGTTATACAAGTTTTTTTCTCAGAAAAGAGTAGTTATTTTGTGCTAATGAAAATGCATACTTATTCGTTATATTTCAACAGGATGCAATATACAAAGAAGGTAGACAAGATACCTAACAAGTTACCAGTCTTGATGCGTTGGCGATATTCAAATGCTTCCTGGTTTCTAACTTGTACTCAGGCGGAAAAATCAGTTTCAGTTATAGACTTATCTATAAAGAAGCGAATGTAGAGTTGGCATGTGAAATCTATGTGATGTGATTTTACGCGTGATTGAAGTATTAAACAAAGAATAATTGACATAAAAGAATATTAATGCATAAACATATAGTCCAATAAAGTAAATATGCTTGACTATTCAAGTCTAACACAAGCGACGATTTCAAGGGGAAGATTCACAGTAATGCTTAACGCGGGCAATGGACAAAATTAGCTCAATATACATTTGTTGTGAGCCTGACAAAAAATTTATCGACCTGGGACCCTACATCACATTTCTGAGATCGGCAGATACAGATCAACCTAAACATCAGCCTTTGTCTGTTTGATGAATATTCATTTTGTTTAATGGGTGTTTTAATACAAAACATAAAACAAGCAGTAAATATAAATTTGAAAAGATTATACATATTTTTTTTTAATTTGCAGATATAAATAGAAAAAAGTTTAACAAACAAAGTAAATATATTTAAACTTAAAAACTGTCCTTAAACGTTTGTTCATGTCTAACTCCAAAAAGAGTTCTTATCAAGACAGTGCTTGGTACACCTGCAGAGCTACATTTGTATCATTGCTTCAGGTTTTGATGACATTTATGAGCTTGTGATGATAGATTAGTCTGTAGATCTGTATTATAACTAGACAACTCAAAAGAAAACGACTTTCGTTTATAGTGCATTTTTACAGTCGAATAAAATTTATGTTTTGTAATTTGATTGGGAGTATAAATATAATGTGTCAGTGTTCGAATGTCTAAACTTTGAATTATCTAATACAGTTTTCAAATATTCTCAAGCACGAGTTTTAAATTCATACATAATTTATTCTGCTACAATTTGGTGTATTGGTCTGGACGTACTTGTAGAAAAAAATAATCCGTTGGACAATTTTTCCAAACAAAGTCCATCGTCAATTGTTACATAAATTACAGTCATTTTGTAGCCAAGACCGTCATATAGTGCAGAAACATATTGCTAACTATTTCTGACAAATTTGTGTTATGGCAAAACGTCATTTCGAATGTTATGCTTCGCAGCATTACGTTGTGGTGTAATTAATATTTCTCACAATCGCCAATAACTTCAGCATTACATTCTGTTATAACTGCCTACGCTCGCTTGTCAGCTCACTTGTTAAAGGAAGGCTAAACGGTGCAAGATGATTTAAGGAGAACCTTCATACCAACAATTTTTTCCTTTACCTTTTTGTGACCTTGACGTTTACCTTTCGACCTACTCGGACTAATTCTTGTGTTTCCAGCTACAATATTGAAAATGTAACTATTCCTAAAGAATTTTGCATGCAGATTTTAACTTTAATCTTAGCCAACCTTACCCGTGACCTATTGATCTCTCTGGTTATTTAGCTTCATCTATGAAATTTTAATTATATGTACAGTTTTACATGTATATAAATATTAATACGATGGTACATGGTATTTACACTGACCTGTTGACCGAAAGCGTTACCGATGCTGTAGTAATACAAAACTACCTTTTTACTCTTGAAGGTATATTCCAATGTTCTTATAATTTATGTTTTTATAATGATCTTCTTTCTCCCTTTTGATGTTGTTTTAAGGAAACAAAACTTCTTACATAATTTTACAAGCACGTGTCAAAACTGTCTTCAAATTACTTTTTTGGATGACGTACTGACCTACTTTTTTCACTGATTCTTTATTCACGAAATATTACAGTCTGCAACAAAACTTGCGTTACAATTATCTTCATCTTACTTTTACTTTAAAACAAAATGACCAAAATGACCTTTTTCCTTGATAATTAATCTAGGATATTTAAAATTGATTTTTTTAAATGTATTTCCTACAAGTTTCTCTGAGATAAGCAATACAATGCCAGTTGCTTTCTCTATCATTCCTGTGGTATATATAAATTTACGTGTAGTTTCCTCCTGTGAAAAAAAATGCTTGCACTACGTGAAGAGAATCAGATTGACGCAAACAGGAGCGTCGTCTGTAACTTTTTAAGGAAATTATTATCATGGCTTTAACCTTTATCTAGAATAAATCTGTCTTCATGAAGTGTTTGTCAAACAATTTAAGACGTATATTTTCCTTTTTAGCTCACCTGAGCTGGCTCAGGGTGAGCTATTAGGATCGATGAATGTCCGTCGTCCGTCGTCCGTCGTCTGTCGTCCGTCGTCCGTTCACATTTAGTTCGTTAACACTCTACTGGTCACATTTTTGCTCCAATTGTCACGAAACGTGGTCAGGATGTTTCTCCCAGTAATTACTCGGACGAGTTCGAATATGGGTCATGTGGGGTCAAAAACAAGGTCACACAGCCTGTATATGGAAAAACCTTGTTAACACTCTAGAGGTAACATTTTCAGCCCGAATATCCTGGAAATTTGTCAGAAAAGTTCTTTCCATGATTTCTAGCTCAAGTTCAAATATGGGTCATCTGGGGTCAAAATCTAGGTCACAGGGCCCAAATATGGAAAAACCTTGTTAACACTCTAGAGGTAACATTTTCAGCCCAAATATCCTGGAAATATGTCAGAAAGGTTGTTTCGATGATTTCTAGGTCAAGTTTGAATATGGGTCATCTGGAGTCAAAAACTAGGTCACACAGCCTGAATATGGAAAAACCTTGTTAACACTATAGAGGTAACATTTTCAGCCCAAATATCCTTGTAACATATCAGAAAGGTTATTTGGATGATTTCTAGCCCAGGTTCGAATATGGGTCATCTGGGGTCAAAAACTAGGTCACTGAGACCAAATATGGAAAAACCTTTTTATCACTCTAGAGGTAACATTTTCAGCCGAAATATCCTGGATATATGTCAGAAAGGTTGTTTTGATGATTTCTAGCTCCAGTTTAAATATGGGTCATGTGGGTTCAAAAACTAGGTCACACAGCCCAAATATGGTAAAACCTTGTAAACACTTTAGAGGTAACATTTTTAGCCCAAATTTCCTGAA
Source organism: Cyclina sinensis (assembly GCA_012932295.1). Classification (NCBI taxonomy): domain Eukaryota; kingdom Metazoa; phylum Mollusca; class Bivalvia; order Venerida; family Veneridae; genus Cyclina; species Cyclina sinensis. The sequence goes on from JAAONU010000011.1 coordinate 4,920,304, forward strand.
AAACTGTCAGAAAGCTTGTTAAAATGATTTCTAGCTCAAGTTGGAATATGGGTCATCTGGAGTCAAAAACTAGGTCACACAGCCTGAATATGGAAAAACCTTGTTAACACTCTTGAGGTAACATTTTCAGCCCAAATATCCTGGAAATATGTCAGAAAGGTTGAATCGATGACTTCTAGCCCAAGTTCGAATATGGGTCATCTGGGGTCAAAACTTAGGTCACAGAGCTTAAATTTGGAAAAATCTTGTTTACACTCTACATGTAACATTTTCAGCCCAAATATTCTGGAGATATGTCAGAAAGGTTATTTCTATGGTTTCTAGGTCAAATTCGAATATGGGTCATCTGGGGTCATAAACTAGGTCACAGAGCACAAAAATAGAAATATCTTGTTAAGGCTGTAGAGGCTACTGTTTCAGTCCAAATATCCTGGCAGTTTGTCAGAAAGGTTGTTTGGTTGTTCAAATTATTAGGTTAGGTTAAAGTTCACGGAGGCTAAAAATAGATTTATCTTCTGTACCTCATAAAACCTTCATTTATAGACCAATATCTTTGATATTCAATATATAGGTTTCTTGCATGGACCTCTACCCATGGGTAGGGTTTGAGGTCACTGGGTCAAGGTCACCATAGCTTATAATAGATATTTCTACATTCTGTCATAGAGCCTTTATTTATTGACTGATATTTTACATAATTTGTTTGTAGGCACTTACATATTTTCAATTAGAAAATGAAATACTGCTTAACAGCAAACCTACAGCCATAGTACTCAGGTGAGCGATCCAGGGCCATCATGGCCCTCTTGTTTATCTTTTTTTTTAAGTTTTCGACAAAACAAAAACGATCCTTGTACCTCAAGATCACCTTCCAACTGTCAGACGATGATAACGGAAAAATAACAACTCGCAGTCTTAATGGACTTGATAAAAACTCCTACACATTTAACTTGATGAATGAAAAAGCAAACTTACATTTACCGATTCGCAAAATGTCATTGTCAGTTACTCCAGACTTTCTGTGTTTCAGGCATTTTGGCTTAAAATTTCAAAATTGTACTATCGCACTCTGAACAAAGAACAGAAGACCAATTTGTAATTTGTATGTATGTATGTATGTATGTATGTATGTACATGTAATATATATGAAACAGGACATTTTTTTTCTTTCAAAATGGTGACAAATGAATATGAAAAATGTGATTAACACAATATAAAAATGTTTTATTTACATCAAATAAACTGAACGGTACTCGTCTAAAAATATTTCCAGTGACTGGAAGTTAAGCTGGAAGATAAAGTAAATTTGTTTATCACTAGCTGTATTTCTTAGGGAGCAGTTTACACTCGAGGACACCTACGATACACACACATAATCTAAATTATCACTATACTTGAATGATATTTAGTTTTAGAGAGTATTCCCTGTCTGGCAGAGATATAACTTTTTTCTATTTAAACATATAGCTTGCAGTTTTAACTCCAGACGGACATAAAATGACAGACGAAGGGATGGACGCACTTCTAAACAATATCCCTCGCCATTCAGGCGGGGTATATGTGTGAAAGTTCTTAGTGCTTCATAGTTATTCATGTTTTGTTCAGAGCGCAACATTAGCTGAGCTATATTTATTTTAATAAATCCAAGGGTCATAACTAGTATTTGAACACAAAATGTAATATATGAACTTTACAGTTTCTAGATTTATATCAATAATTGTAACAAGTTATAGTCTTAAGGTACATTACTGAAGTATGGCTAAGGCCAAGATTTCGTGTTTCTGTTTTTGTTTTGTTTGTTTTTGTTTTTCTTTGTTGTTATTGTTTACTTTTTAATTTTACCTCTGAACTCAACATGAAGAAGCTGACAAAACTTGCTTAAAAAACTACGAACAGTATAGCTCTAGAAACACATAAAAATAATATTAATGATAATAATTATATTCATGTGCAAATTTTTGCAATCAAATGGCCACAACTCTTGTTTTCCTAAGACTATGTAAGTGATACTTGCAAAGCCCCATTTCCCTTTCATAGTTAATATCTGCAAGAAATTCCAAGCGTTTCCAAGATGATGCTCCGGGCAGACAGTTTTTTACGGCGTAGCACTATTAAAATCGATTTTGGCCTACATTTGCAAGGAATGAAATAACTAGATACAATTATTATCAGATTTAGCTGAATAAAGAAGTTTATCATTGGTTAGACGTGTTTCTGATGTGAAATTTTAAGTAATTCGTAATTGTTATTTTTATTGCCTCTGAAAATTAAGGAATGATAATAACATAAAAACAACCGTAAATGAAATACCACTCGTTTAAATCATGAAAATTTAAACTAAATGGAACAAATATGTTATAAATATGACTAAGTATTTGATTTATTGTACTGAAATGATATTGGTACTTTTAGCATTAAAGACAACATTTTTTTGTTTATAGCTCAATTGTTTTGGAAAAAGGACACTCGATTACTACGATTTGCCAATGCCCGAAAACTTTACACTTATGGGACATCAATTTTAAAGATGATTCTTGTTTAATTTAAACAAACAAAGGGCCATAACTCTGGTATCGTAGTGTCGCATCTGTGGTTATAAACAACTACATCAAATTTTGACTCCTGGCGTACGGAAGAAAAAAACCCAAAAGCCAATTTCTATAAACTATCAAAAACGGAGAGTTGTTTTGTGGATCTTTTTTAATCTAATTATACTCAAAGTTTTATTTTATCGACATTTTTATAAAATTGTATCCCGTACAATTTGTACAAACTGCTGGGAAAACAGACTAGCACGCTTAGTGTAAATATGTGACGTTTTAGCTCATCTAACACACAGTGCTCATATTGAGCTTTTGGGATCAATGGCTGTCCGTCATCCACAACTGCTTCAAAAGACATCTGCTGTGAAACCAGCATGCCAAATTTTATGAAGTTTTAATAAAGTTGTTCAATAGGTAACTTGCAAGGACCTCTACCCTTGTATTAGGTTTGAGTACACTGGAGTTAAAGTCATTGAGACTAAAAATAAATTATTCTTCATGTCATAGTCTTTGACTGATTGACCGATATTTTAGATATTTGGTATACACACACCTTGCATGAACCTCTGCCATCGACTGGGGTCAAGGTCAGAAGTTTTCGACTCTACCTCATAGAACCTTCATTTTTATCTAATAAATTATAAATTTGGTGTGTAGGTTCCTTAGATAGACCTCTACCCTAAGGTGGCGTTTAAGGTCACTGGGCCAAGATCAAGTTCGTAGGCTTAAATAATTTTTTTTAATTCTCCGTCAAAAAGCCTTAAGTTATTGACAAATATTATAAATATTTGGATTATATGCACCTTGCATGGACATCTACCATTCACTGGGGTCAAGGTCAAGGTAACTAAGGTTAAAATAGATTTTTTTTGCTTTTGGAGCCTTAATTTATTGACTGATATCTTAGATATATTTTGTATGTAGGCACCTTGCATAAACCTCTTTTACTTGACGGGGTTGAGGTCACTGGGATCACGGCAAGGTCACTGAGGTTAGAAATAGATTTTTCTACCTTACGACACAGTATAATGCTCGCTTTCGATTCAGTTTCAACAAAATATTCACAAATTATTTATGATCTCTTTTCTTGTCCTGAACCAGCCTGATCAAACCACGTGTTCTACAGGCATGGTACCAAAATAGCTTTAATTCGCCATGTCGGCATGATAGTGGTTTTACAGCTTTGATAACCTTACAAACCACTGGCGAGAGTCTGCATTTATTTACTGATATATTAGAAATTTGGTATATATAGACTGTTCCAGAAATTAGAACCTCCCTGATTACCTCCCTTGTGTCCGCCATTAAGGGACTGCAAATTGAAACAGTTTTATAATTCAGAGTGTAGAAAAAGTCCATTTTTATAGCTATAATGTGAGTCTGACGTTGTATTTTAAAGAAACATGTTCATATAAACTAATCAAGCATTCATTATCACCAAAGATCTATCCCGTGGTCTTCCAAGTGAAAAAAAAAAGTATATCTGTAAACGATTTTTTTGCTGACAACTCAATCTGTTGAACTGTTAAATAAAGGTCTTGTGATATCCCCCTGTAGGTTAATTCTTTTTATTTTATTAAAATATCACAAAAAGCTGTTTTTAAAGAGTACACGTATCTATCTTACAAATCTGACAAAAAGGGTACCGTTATATAGGTGTCAAAATAATTTCCTTTTCCGTATTACAAGAAATATCATCAACAAAAATGTTAAAAATAAGAGGGAAAGCAAATGTATTATTGTAAGATCAATATGTTACAAACGTGTTCCTTGCAGCTATTATTTTCTTTCTGCATACACACACTCTCATGTTTTTGCACAAACAGATTTCCGAAATGCAAGAAATAAACAAGTAGATTTGTGAGCTAATGCTCACTAGTGATACCCCCGCTATCAGAAATTTGACTTTCATGATGTAATTTGCATTTGCCATATGTATAAAGAGTGTCAATTTTTTCCGAGTATTTTCCTGAATTTAATACAACTTCATCCAAGGCACAGCTGGATGGATATGAAAATGGTCAGAATAATGAACAGGTATTACATCTGTGATTTCTGATTCATCGAAGTCTTTATTCACTAAAACACGATCAAGTGAACCTCCTTTCCTTTGTGTTGGTAACTTCTAAGTATTCGGTAAACAGGAAGTAGATGAGCAAGGAGCATATAATCGCTTTATACCATATGAGAATATAGGATAAAGCAATATGCAAAATATCAGGCTGCTGCATCTGATAGTTGCTGAGAAAACTGTGACGGAAATTGTGAATGTATGTCAACTATGTGTAAAAATCTAAGTATTCGGTAAACAGGAAGTAGATGAGCAAGGAGCATAAAATCGCTTTACACCATATGGGACTATAGGATAAAGCAATATGCAAAATATCAGGCTGCTGCATCTTATAGTTGCTGAGAAAACTGTGACGGAAATTGTGAAATGTATGTCAACTATGTGTAAAAATCTAAGTATTCGGTAAACAGGAAGTAGATGAGCAAGGAGCATAAAATCGCTTTACACCATATGAGAATATAGGATAAAGCAATATGCAAAATATCAGGCTGCTGCATCTTATAGTTGCTGAGAAAACTGTGACGGAAATTGTGAATGTATGTCAACTATGTGTAAAAAATCTAAGTATTCGGTAAACAGGAAGTAGATGAGCAAGGAGCATAAAATCGCTTTACACCATATGGGACTATAGGATAAAGCAATATGCAAAATATCAGGCGGCTGCATGCTCTAGTTGCTTAGAAAACTGCTACGGAAAATAAAGATGTCGTTTGGTTGATGTAATGCACCTATATAGTGACAAAATCTAAAATATTCGGTAAACAGGAAGTAGATGAGCAAGGAGCATAAAATTGCTTTACACCATATGGGACTATAGGGTATAGCAATAGGTGAAATATCAGGCTTCTGCATGTTATAGTTGCTGAGAAATCTGCAACGGAAATTTGTTACGGACGGACGGAAATTTGTTACGGACGGACACACGGACGGACACACGGACAAGGGTAAAACAGTATACCCCCCACTTCTTCGAAGCGGGGGTATAATAATAGAAGAAGGAAATGGATGCTAAATTTCATAAAACAATCAGGAACAAATAAAGACCATGTTTTATAGCCTTCAGGCATTTTCTCAAGAGCAAATTTTGTTATCAAGATGTTTTACTACGACTGATCAAGCAAGACTGACAATGACAATTAACGGTGACTTATCAAAGCAAAGACAGTACGTCACCCCCATATTACGTAAACACATTCACCACAGGACACCGCGAAAGACATCCAGCATTGCTGCATTATTTAACCAACTAAGCTTCTGTTCGCACGTTTACATCACAAAATATTCACAAAATTATTTGCATCATCTGTGCCAACACAAATACGATTTATTAGTGTCCTTTGCAATGACAAGAAGAATTACCCTATGAGTACATTGAATTTGCTGAAAGCAAAAAACGAATCCATCTGTCTGTAAAAGTGCATTCAATTTTTCAAAGCAATAAGTCAAGAAAGAGGGACACAATACATTTGTTAAGACTCTTATTTTAACAAAACATTAGCGTTTTACATAGAACGTCATATAAACCGCCATAAATCTCTACCAATTCCTATATGAAGTGGTCATAAGTCAGTGAACTACCAAAGCAAATCTTTAGATAATTGAGTAAAATAAATAGTTAGAACTTTTGAAGTTAATCACACCTTCCAGTATAACCCAAAACGGTCTACCTTCAGGGGCTTGAAGAAATGAATACACTTGGTGAGAGATTAATAATATCGTCTGCCCACTGCAAAAGAATGACAAAACTTTAAAATTAATATGACATGCCACATTATCGATAGAGCCATTGCTATCAAAAGAGGACAGGCTTTTGAAACAACACTATGGTATGTAATTTAGCAGGACATTTTCATGTAGGTTGAAAAAAAAATGTCCCCCTCTTACCATAAATTGAGAAAAAACTGTCCTTTTTGCTGCAACACTTCAGACCGATGAGCCTGTCATAGGCTTTCCGTCATCCATTGCTGGGGACGTGTTTTGTTATTAAGTCTTCATTTTTTGTATTTTATAATAGTATTTTAGTTCTTATATCATCAAAAAGTTGTATGCGACACATAGTCTCAATGTGGTAAACATTTGTGCCAACTAGTTTGAAATTCCTTCATGCATGAAAAAGTTATTACACAGACAAGAAGTGGACCGACTGACCAAGCAACCGGCTGGAACAACTGATATGATGATTCCTATATAACCCTCCCCCAAATTTGTCTGAGGAGTATAATAAAATGAGATAATTAATAAACATGTCTAGGTAGTGTAATGATTCTTAAACACTGCACTTTCTATTACTTCATCTATTGTTATGAATATCATGCATATACCTTGAACAGTTTTCTAGTAATTCCCCGAATAAGTATAATAAAAGATGATAAATAAAGGTTATAAAAATAAATTGGCAAGGTAGTTATGGTTCTTTGATACTGCTCTTCCTTTATTTGCCCTCTATCAACAGCTTTAAAATAGACTAGATCTCTTGAAAAATTTAGGAGTTATGTTCTGACAATCGACAAACATTAAACAGGAGGATCATGATTGTCCTGTATCGCTCACCAGAGTACCACCAGAGTACCACCATTGAAAACAGCAAGGCCAATGAAGAAATCAAAGTAAGTTCAAGCAATGCTGAAGCTAACATCTATATGCAAAATTGTACATCTAGTTATAGACACAGCTTAAAAATAGTGAGTAGGTCAGAAGGTCAAGGTCAATGTCAGCTAAAGTCGAAGATGAAATTCGCATGCAAATTATACGTATTGTTCAAATTTCTATACTGTAACTGGAAAAAAAAGAAAACAGTTAGGTTGGTCAAAGTCAATACTACCTAAGGTTAAAGTTGAAATCTGCATGCAGAATTATAAGCATTTATCAAATATCCCTAATGTAGTTTCAAAAAGATGAAAATAGTTCAGGATAAATTTCGAGATCACATAAAGGTCTACCACTAAGCTAAATATCTGCACATGAAATGGGATACATTGTTTTCTATATAATTCTATATAGATTAATACCCCAAACAAAACCAAATTGTATCTTTTTTTGTTAATTTAATGATTCGTAAACTTAGTATTTTATCTAGGTTCAGAGGCTAGAAACCATGTTTTAAATTGTGATGTTTGTGTTGATGTTGCTCATAGTATATTTTTTGCAAATTTTTGTAACTGGGGAAAAATTGTATAAGGTGAACTATAATGCCTTACTGGGACTCATCCATGTGCAAATTTCATGTAACATAAACGTTTTACACAGCGTTTGAATGTGCGAGAATTAATATTGTTTGTATATAATTAACACAATTTGTGAAAAACTCACATTGACACAATGTTACATTTTAACAATACGATATTCTGTAATGGCTGTTGCTAATATCATTAATGGCATGTTTCTTATCCCACAGGCTTAAAACGAATAAACACTATCCGGAAAAAATCTCTAACATGTCCACAGATGAGAAACAATTATTCGGAGACTTTGTGAAATAAAGAATAACTTTAACATGGTTTGTGCAACATTCAGTCTCCTAAAAAGCAACATTGACTTAAAATTTCTATGCCAATATTAAATATTCAGTTCAAAATACAGTTTTCAGTACCTAGTCAGTAATTTCAACGGCATATTATGGCAATGGCAAATTGTTTATAGCTTAAGGTGTCACACTTTAACATATGTTTAAATCGCTCATTGTCATTGTTATCGTAAAACTATTAAATCGTAATAAAGTATACATTTTAAAGCAATCGTAACTGATTTGAATAGAAATTGACAATATTTAAATACTGAGATGTATAATAGATAAATCAAAACAAAAAGTATCTGAAATAAACATTTTCAGGCAGGAAATTTTAAATGTACGTGTAGGGTCATATATTAATTTCTTCTGTTTGATAAAAAATGATTAAAATTTGATTAAAATAAGTTGCAAGAACTTGCTTCCCAATCGATGTAAATTAAGAAAGTTTAAACCAAACTGTTAAAAATACGGTGCAAATACTAACGTAAGGGGTAAAAAATTAAAAATAAAATTAACACCTAACCAGAATGCTTCATCTAGAATAAAATAGGAAAACATCTAGACTCATCTGAAAAAAAAACTTCCAGCTGAAAGTTGAGTTTTGGAGAAACAGCAAATTGGATAGTTGCAAAATCTTTGATGAGATCTCTCATTCAAAGCTCATGGACACCAACGAGATAGACATAGCTTTAACAGTCTTATTTTTACTAATAGGAAGTTGGCAGTAGCAGTACGCAGTAGCAGTTGGCAGTAGAAATTAAATCAAACGTGACGTTGGCAGTAGCAGTAACAGCAGTAGCAGTAAACAAAACGTGAAGTTGGCAGAAGCAGTAACAGCAGTAGCAGTAGGCAAAATGTGAAGTTGGCAGTAGCAGTAACAGCAGTAGCAGTAAACAGAACGTGAAGTTGGCAGTAGCAGTACGAGCAGTAGCAGTAAACAAAACGTGAAGTTGGCAGAAGCAGTAACAGCAGTAGCAGTAATCAAAACATGAAGTTGGCAGTAGCAGTAACAGCAGTAGCAGTAAACAAAACGTGAAGTTGGCAGTACCAGTACGAGCAGTAGCAGTAAACAAAACGTGAAGTTGGCAGTAGCAGTAACAGCAGTAGCAGTAAACAAAACGTGAAGTTGGCAGTAGCAGTAACAGCAGTAGCAGTAAAAAAACGTGAAGTTGGCAGTAGCAGTAACAGCAGTAGCAGTAGGAAACTCTGAAAGTCTGCGAGAGTGTTTGAAACAGTCTCAGACCGGTGCAATCGAACCGGGATGGTAGTTAGACTTTCTAGATTGGCATCAAATTCCTGAAAGTTTGCATTAATGTCAGAAACAGTAGCAGACCGTAACAATGTACACCGGAGGGTCCCTTAACATAAAAAATGACATTTGTTCAATTTTGGCACCAACATTTCTGAAAGTCTACGACAGGGTCAGAAACAGTTGCAGACCGGTAAAATTGACCCGGGAGGATGGCTAGACCTTAAATATGACATTTTCCCCATTGACCCAAAAAATCCTGAAAGTCTGCGAGAGTGTCAGAAAAAGTCACAGACCAGTAAAATCGACACGGGAGGGTCCCTAGACATTAAAAATGACATTTTCTCGATTGGCACCAAAATTCCTGGAAGTCTGCGAGAGTGTCAGAAACAGTCGCAGACCAATTAAATCGACTTGGGAGGGTCCCTAGACCTTAAAAATGACATTTTCTCGATTGGCACCAAAATTCCTGGAAGTCTGCGAGTGTGTCAGAAACAGTTGCAGACCGGTAAAATCGACTTTGGAGGGTCCTTAGACATTAAAAATGACATTTTCCCGATTGGCACCAAAATTCCTGAAAGTCTGCGAGAGTGTCATAAACAGTCGCAGACCGGTAAAATTGACTTGAGAGGGTCCCTAGGCATTTAAAATGACATTTTTCCAAGTGGCGCAAAAATTCCTGAAAGTCTGCGAGTGTGTCAGAAACAGTCGCAGACCGGAAAAATCGACTTAAGAGGGTCCCTAGACATTAAAAATGACATTTTTCGGATTGGCACCAAAATTCATGAAAATTTGCAAGAGTGTCAGAAACAGTCGCAGAACTACGCAATAGACTCGGGAGGGTCTGTTGATGTTTAAACATGTTTTATTTTCATTGAAACTTTCAAGACTTTTAACACTCTCTTACTGCTACTGCTGTTACTGCTACTGCCAGCTTCACGTTTTATTTACTGCTACTGCTGTTACTGCTACTGCCAACTTCACGTTTTGTTTTACTGCTACTGCTCGTACTGCTACTGCCAACTTCACGTTTTGTTTACTGCTACTGCTGTTACTGCTACTGCCAACTTCACGTTTTGTTTTACTGCTACTGCTGTAACTGCTACTGCCAGCTTCACGTTTTGATTTACTGCTACTGCTGTTACTGCTACTGCCAACTTCACGTTTTGTTTTACTGCTACTGCTGTTACTGCTACTGCCAGCTTCACGTTTTGTTTTACTGCTACTGCTGTTACTGCTACTGCCAACTTCACGTTTTGTTTTACTGCTACTGCTGTTACTGCTACTGCCAACTTCACGTTTTGTTTTACTGCTACTGCTCGTACTGGTACTGCCAACTTCACGTTTTGTTTACTGCTACTGCTGTTACTGCTACTGCCAGTTTCACGTTCTGTTTTACTGCTACTGCTGTTACTGCTACTGCCAACTTCACGTTTTGTTTTACTACTACTGCTGTTACTGCTACTGCCAACTTCACGTTTTGTTTTACTGCTACTGCTGTTACTGCTACTGCCAACTTCACGTTTTGTTTTACTGCTACTGCTGTTACTGCTACTGCCAACTTCACGTTTTGTTTTACTGCTACTGCTGTTACTGCTACTGCCAACTTCACGTTTTGTTTTACTGCTTCTGCTGTTACTGCTACTGCCGACTTCACGTTTTTCTACTGCTGCGTACTGCTACTGCTCACTTCCTATACATCTTATTTTTGACGAATATTTGAATTAAGGAAGCAATTCCTGTCTGACAGAAAAAATTACTTTATTTTATAGCGTCTCTAGACTCATTTGAATTCTGTGATTCTAAAAGGGTAGACAAACATATAATTGCAAAATGTTATGCGTACTCAATACCTTTTTGTGGTGGCATTCTAAAAAAAGCCACTTTACAAATGGAGTTCCCCTCTAACAAAAAGCTAGTGTAGCAGTGTAATTCAGCAGCAATATTCATGACATCTGGTCAGTAGTTAAACTGTACTCATTAGAATGTACATAAACAGCTCCGAAATTCTTCATTTTCAGTTATCTGGTAGCAGTGAAACAAGAACACAATCAAAGATCCGAAAAGCATTATAACAATAAGCTTTATTTTTGAAAACCTTCAAATGGAATGTATTTGGGACTTGTTATTAACGAGTTATTACAACCCTCAGAATTAAATTTTGTTTCTGATCTGTTGCTATCAGAATCGTTGTACTTGAATGACAAGGTAACATAAACAAGTAAGTGGTCTTAATGATAGTGACCTGTCATCCACATGATGAGAGTTGGTCGTAAAACTGATGTAGATGCATATAAATAATAAAGGGTAGCTCAGGAAGTATTGCAGAAAACACTCGATATTTAAATATTTTGAAGTAATATCATTACATGTGCTTTTGTAAAGAGATGGGTAACCATCTGCTACATAGTGTTCGACAATTAGCACTCAGTTATTTTGAAACTGTCCGGTTATTTAAAAGTTCCATATGAATGGGGGTGCCGCATTTATATTTAATTGGATTTGTAATATCACCAATTTTAAAAGGTGACATTACCTATTACAGAAGGTGATATCGTCAGTTCAAAAAGATGTTATCATTCATCACTTATTCAAGGACGAAATAAGTGATATGACCTATTTAAATAGATGATATCACCCATTTGTAGATGTTTTTGCATTCGTCTCACGAGGTTAAACATTTGTGCGAAGCTATTTCGAAATCATTTCATGCTTGAGGAGGTTATGGAACGGAAAAAGCAAAATTGACCATTTTTTTTATTTTGATCTTTAAGTGTGACCTTGACGTTTGGAGTATAGACCTATGTGTTACGCTCTGCAGACCGTCTTATGTTACTGAACTTTTGTTTCAGTTAATTTCGAAATCCTTTCATTTTTGAGAAAGTTATAACCCTCATAGTGTGACCTTGACCTTGGGGGAAGGAAACTGCGTGTTTCACTCTGCACGTCGTCGTATGATTGTAAACATTTGTGCCAAGTTATTTGTAATCTTCGTAATAGTTTGAAACTTATGGAGCGGACACGAAAAAACGAGGAAGTTATGTCCTTCTAAGTAAGACCTGCACCTATAGGGAAAGGGACCTGGGTATTTCGCTCTGCAAACCATCTCATGATGGTCAACATGTTTGCCAAGTTATTCTAAAGTCCTCCAAATAGTATGATAGTTATGGAGCGGACACGAAAAAGCATGGTGAAGTTACGGTTCACTAAGAGTGACCTTGACCTTGGGGATGGGGAACAGGGTGCTGGGCTCTAAACGTCGTCTCATGATAATTAACATTTGTGCCAAGGTATTGTTAAATCTCCCTAAGAGTTTGAAGGTTATGGAGTTTCTGTCTTCTTAGTGTGACCTTTACCTTAGAGATAGGGACTAGTTGTTACGCTTTGCACATTAATGATTGTTAACATTTGTGTCAGATTACTTTAACATCTTCCAAATACATGTAGTTTTAAAAGTTATTGAGCGGATACAAATATGGACAGATAGACAGACGGATTGGTCTAGTCTAGACACCCCCTTCCTCCCCACTCCTTCCGGCTCTCGTGGCGGGGGATAATAATGCGAGCCTGTGCTTTCATAGATTTTGCGAACAATGGATTTTAGCTACTTAATAATTTAATTTTTTCTATGCATTAAGGCTTCTTTGAAATTAAATAATTCTGGTTCCAATCGTGTCTGGCTTAGTAACAGGTATAAGAAAAATTAATATTTTTATGGAAATCTAGAACTTCAATATTTTATATACAGCTTTTCATGTCGAATTTATTCAAGTGAATCAAATGAGCAATAAGAAACTTTCATGTCCTGTATTTAATTAACTGTTGAACCAGCAGACAGGCATTTTTCGATATCTTAATATATGTTTGATCTCTTCTGTGATCCAGGTTGACTCTCACAGAACTTTAAGTTTCTTCTTAGTAAGCTGGTGTCCATGTATTTCAAGGTATGTTTATTTAATGTATATCCTTTTTTGTCTTATAATGTCTGACATGTTACGGAAATAGCGTGCTGTTTTAAAATTGTGCCTCAGTCAAACTCCCTAAGGATTTTCTTCAGAAGATTGTTTTTCTGTGAAAGCGACGTGTATTGATAAATTCGTAAATTCCTATCGTCGAAAGCCGACAAGCATTGCGTGTGTCTTTGATATGTGATGGAAAGGGTGAATTTCAGTTCCCTTTGTTTTGACTCTTCATATTTTGTATTTTAGGCCTTTTGTCTTGCCGAATATCTTGCTCATTATTTTCATCTAAACTTGTCAAAAATGAACAGAATTTATACGTGATATACGAGTATTTGCTGAGTGCAAAAAAGTTACAGCAGAAATTTCAACTAATTGAAAACCTCATAATAATGAAAAAAGTAAAGACAGAAAATTAGTTTAACAGACACTGACGTACTTAATTAATAAAAAAATGAATTTCTGTGAATGTCCAGCGTCAATTGTTAGTTCGTTAAGGGATATTTTTTTGGTGAACAATTGATATTTCTTAAAATGTTGTTTGTTTGTTTTTTGTTTGAGCAAGGAAATATTTTATCAGGTGTTCAAGTGGTCACTAAGTTTTTTTTGTTTTTTTTTTTGCCTGACAAATAAAAATATAAGAAAGATTTCACTTCAAGCTCGCTAAGTTCATTTTATTATTTTTACGGCAACGAATCAAATGCATATCCATAAAATTCCTCACGATTAAGAAATAATATAATAGTTATTAATTATTAATTATGATTGAGAAATTATGAATCGATCTAAAATGCATGCTGAAAAAAAACTTTCACCCGTTTTCAGGCCTAAACTAGAGATTTACATTATAAAACTTCTTAAAGTAAATACAAAGTACATCAGCCAATCTTCGGTGCACAACATGACATTTTGCAGCTCTACAGATTTGTTATTGAAAAAGACGATTTTACCTTTCAAGCGACGGATTGTTGACAAAAAAATGGTCCGCAAGAGAGCTTAAAACTGGTGCGCGATGACATAGTATCCTACCATTGTTATCATTTGAGCTAATCTTTTGTCTGAGCTCAAGCCAAACGCTTTTGTTTGAAGTTGCTCTTGCTGTTTTTTGCAAATGTTTTCTAGTATCAGTTAAAGAAAAACTTCTTATTGAAACCACGTTCTGTTTGACGTGTTCACAGTTACTGCACGAATGGGCAGTTTACTTTTATGCTTCACGTGTACCCTTACAAAAGCATGCAAGTTAGTTTCTGTTGTTGACAAGCTGCTTGTTTTATCATACGGTGAATCCAGTTCGACAGTCAAAATATTAACTTATTGCGTGTCAAAATAACACGTGGAGTGTCAAACGTAGCAATATTCAATTAATTTCATTTATGTTCCATACTTTATTCATATTTAATATCTTTTCAATCATATACAATAAATGTTCATTTATATTCAGTATTTTCTTATATATAAGCAATATGTTTTTCATTTATATGGTGTGATTGTTTTAAATGCAATGAATTTTATTTATGTGCTATGAATTTTATTTGTATTTTATAATTTTTATTTACATTAAATAAAATTTCCTTTGAATTCAAATAACTTTTACTTTTTATGAAATAAATTTGATTTATATTCAATATTTACCTTAAGGAAATGTAATAACTTTTTTCATATATGGTTTACATGCATAAATACGTCCGAGGTCAAAGTTTGTAACAATGCAATTACTGAATGTATATGAAAAGCTGCATTTATCGCATTTAGACGAAAAATGTTGAATATTAATGATATTTGAATTAAAAATGAAACAGCATATGAATGAAATTATGTCATATTATTAAAAAACTCGTATTGTATTTAAAGAAAATTTTATTTAAATGCAATGAAATTGTATACATGAATGAAATTCACTTCATTGAAATGAAATTCTGAGCATACAGAAGAAAAAGTATTGTATATAAATAGAAAAATATTGCATTTAATGAAGCATAATTGCATATAGATAAAAAATAATATAAATAAAAAATAAATTGTATATAAATAAAAAAAATTAAATAAATGAAAAACATACTGCATTTTAAACGGAATTCATTGAATACAGCAATGTTTCACACGCCATATTAACATGCAACAGAACGGTTTGTTTTTGCATTATGAAATCACAGCAGTAACGACAACAGCATCTATTAAAAGTTTTTTTAATTTGCCCTGGTTTGTAATGTTGTCAGCATGTAAATATTAGTTAAATTTTCTATCTGGAGAAATCATCCTACGAAATGAAGGGAATCATGTGCAGAAAAAGTAACTAACAGATAAAAGTTTAAACTAGAAGTTCATTCAATGAATGTGACACATTTAACACAGATGTAAGACTTATGGGAAATAAGTGTTTTTACGTTAGAAAACAGTAAACTCACGGGATTCTGAAAAGAGAATAAGGGTTCTTCCACCAAAAGTTTTTACCTTACAAGACAGATTAAATGATAAATTATATATTTTAAGAAATATAGGAGAAAAGCTCCGGTCATCATACCTAAACCTAAAATTAATCAAGATCAGTAACTCAACAATTTGAAAAAGTTGTTGTCTTTATCCTGTCATGTTAGATGAAACACTATATGTCTTTCTTTGGGAGGGGGAGGGGCAGCCGAAAGTGGATAACCTTGATCGCTAACTTAGACACGAACTTGACCTTGGAATGACGTCATAATTCTTGACAATAACTTTAAGTCGCAAAACATTTTTGTATTTTATAAGGAGTAAAATAAATATTGGCTACTTTTTGTTTAAACCAGCACATCGTCCATTAGACCTACACTAGCTATAAACAATAGCCAGTTAACGTTATTTTGTCAGACATTATAAAGGTATACACAAGACTTTCCTTAACCTTCCGAAATCCATACTTCTATACTGAATTGTTTATCTCGTGAAATCTACGAGCAGTGAAATGACATGTACCCGTTTTCTACGGGTCAAATGAGACATTTCGGGTGACTCCTCTTTCGATTTTATGGCTCGAAAAGGCTGAGAGGCACAGAAGAGTATAAAAAACAAGAGGGCCATGATGGCCCTATGTCGCTCACCTGAGTATGACAGCTTTTAACAAAGTTGCTATAGACCTGGTTAATTGGCCCCAGATGACCCATATTCGAAATTGACCTAGAAATTATTAAAACAATCTCTCTGACAAATTTCCAGGTTATCTGGACAGAAAATGTTACCTCTAGAGTGTTAACAAGGTTTTTCCATATTTGGGCTCTTTGACTTAGTTTTTGAACCTAGATGACACATATTTGAACTTGATATAGAAATTATTGAAACAACCGTCTCTGAAAAATTTCCAGGATATTTGGACTGAAAAAGTAGCCTCTAGAGTGTTAACAAAATGTTTATTAGCGAGAGTTATAAATAAAGGAAACATTGAATGAATCAAATTGGATTTTTTCATTAAGACCGGCAAATATTTTTGTATGTGTTTTTAGGTAAATGATATGTTTAAATTTTACATAGAAATTGATGTTGTTTAACATATAATTTAACATAATTTATAGGAACGATAGCGGAAAAATTTAATTTCATTTACTGAACGTACAACAACAGCCTTACAATTCAGACTATGGCCTTTTGTTTTGGTTTTTAGCTCGACTTTTTCGAAGAAAAAAAAGAGCTTATTGCTACAATCATGGTGCCGTTGTCGTTCCCATTCGAAAACTTTAACATTGATTATAACTTTTTTATTTCTTAATAGCATTCTAAATACATGGACACAATAACCCTTTGGACAAGACCTTTAAGTAGACCAGACTGAACTTGACCATGGCTCATTAATGACCTTCACCTTCAAGGTCAGATTATTGAATTTTGCTAAAATTGGCCATAACTTTGTTATTTATGGTTGGATTTGACTCATACTTAGATAAAACAACACTTATGACAAAACCGACATGATGAATAATTCACGGTATGACCTTGACGTTAAAGTGACCTTGGCAGGCAAGGTCAAGTTACTGAAATTTCCTTAAATTGGCCATAACTTTGTTATTTATGGTTGGATTTGATTTATAATTGAACAAAACAACCCTTATGATAAAACGGACATTGGGTAATTCAAGTATGACCATGAATTGAAGTGACATTGACCGTCAAGGTCAAATTATTGAATTTTGCTTAAATTGTCATAACTTTCTCATTTATTTATGGATTTGAATCATACGTGGACAAAACAGCACTGATGACAAATCCGACATTTTGATTCTTTCAAGTGTGACCTTGACCTTAACTGACTTTGACAGACAAGGTCAAATTACTGAATCTTGCTAGAATTGGCAAAAACTTTGTTATTTGTGGTTGATTGATCTATTAACAAAAAACATTCTGACAAACCGACATGTGAGTATTCTGACATGACCTAAAACTGACCATTTAAATGATGACATTTGCTTAATTGTATAACTTCACTTTATTTTGGATCTGGACAAAAAACACTTGTGACAAAACGACAGATGAATATCAGTATGATTGACCTTAAATGACCATGACAGTTATGCCAAATTACAAAAATTGTAAATTGTCATAACTTTTTATTTTTTGTTGTATTGTCCTACCAGAAAAAGACCGTTAATAATTCAAGTATGACCTTGAACTTAAAATGACCTTGACCCTAAAGGTCACGTTATTGAATTTTGCTAAAATTTACCATAACTTTCTTATTTATGGTTGGGTTTGACTCGTACTTGGACAAAACAACAATTTTAACAAAAACGACATGTTGGGAAATTAATGTATGACCTTTACCTGGAAACGACCTCGACCTTCAAAGTCAAATGATTGAATTTTGTTAAATTGTCATAACTCGGTCATTTATTTATGGATTTGGTTCATACTTAGAAAAAATAACTAAACTTATAACAAATCCGACATTTTGTTTCTTTCAGGTGAACTTGACCTTAAAATGACTTTGACAGTCATGGTCAAATTACTAGATTTTGCGAAAATTGGCCACCACTTTGTTATTTATGGTTGGATTTGATTCATACTTGGACAAAACAGCACATGACAAAACCGACATGTTGCATAATTCTAGTATGACCGTGGTCTAAAAATAACCTTGACTTTCAAGGTCAAATTATTGAATTTTGCCTTAATTATAACAACTTTGTCAATTTACACTGATGCGAAAACGGACAGGCTGCATAAGTCAAGAATGACATTGACCCTCCAGGCCAAGTTATTTTATTTAGATTTGATTCATACTTGGACAAAACAACACTTATGAAAAAACCTACATTCTAAATTACTCAAGTATGACCTTGACCTTAAAATGATCTAGACTGTCTAAATCAAATTACTGAATTTTGCTAAAATAGCCATTTTTTGTTATTTATGGTTGGATTTGATAATTATATTTCAAAATGATGTTGCCTTTGAAATACCTTCACCACAATTTGCCTTCTCTGGTGTGTTTGCCTTCTGAAATAGGAAAAAGTCGAGTGTGGCTCCCGCTTGCGGTGGCTCTTGTTGTAAAATCTTTTGAAAATAAAACAACATTTGATTTGATATTTTAAACAAGAAGCTTCATTTAAATAATTGCTTGGAATGTAAACAATTTGAACAATTACTAAGAAATCAGAAAGTGCCTTTAATGCCAGTAGACAATGTGGGCATTACAAAAATAACTGTGTGTTGCTCATATGACCGACGTCCCATGAAAGATTAGTTATTTTAGCATGTTGGGATTGTGCAGGACTACAGAAAGCATCCAATTCCAAAGACACTTCTAATACTTTTCCATTTTAAGCGTATGGCTCCGACACATGGGACCTCGGTTATATGTCTGATCCGAAAGAAAATTAGAAATGATATGTGTAATTTTATATCATGTTTTACAAAATCATTGTGTTTTTGTACTGAACATTAAAATGAATAAATGAATAGAAAAATTGTACTGTTGCATATACCATGACACTTAAGAACAAATGGTGACAAGATTACGCCGCATATAGGGCCGCAGAATAAGAATGTCCGAAATTTTCTTATTAAGAAAATGTTCATGTTAAAGAAAATTTAGCCGATGAGTTCTGTTTCTGCGACATAGAGCTAGAGATGGGAGTTTTTTTCAACTTCATTATTGAAATTGTAGACTGTAATAATTATTTGTCCAAAATTTCAGAGGTCAACTTTGGAAAGATAGATGCTCTTCAAGTCGAGCCCCGACCCGGACTGATGAGATTTTTCTCGTAATCACATCACCGATACTGGTTTTGTGGTATACTTCCAAATTCTATGATAATTCGTTTTCGAATTCATACATATTAAGACTTTTTATGGAAACACATGCATAGCAATACAACAGTCACAGGCGACGTTGGGTGCCAATGTCCAGTGATCAGCATAATCTTTAACCTATGATAAGACTCGAGCCTGCGACCCCCAACTTGTAAGTCAGGTGTTCTACCAGATAAGCTACCCATTCAGGCGATAGTACACTCGTAACCATGTTAGAGACACTGGCTCTGTGACCATTTGTGACATTTAACTAACGAATAATATAACAATTTAAAAATGCTCAGAACGTTTACATATCTTCTTTTTGCATTTTTGCCACTACATAGGAATGAAATGTATAATGGACAAATAAAATGACGAAAGTGGAAATGAAAGTTTACTTTGTCTAAATTACATTAATTTTAATGGCACATACTGTTCGAATAAAATATCCGGACTTACATGTCAGTTAGATATCAAACAGATTCCTGTTAAATGTCCTTTGACGTCAGGTTGTTCATTACCGTGCGGATTTTAATCCATTTGCATTTCCGAACCCTGACGGAATTAGGAAGTTCAAAGGGTGACTGAACTGAAAGAGACTCTAATTGAGTAGGACATGCCGTTATTAATAGCAACATCATCTCAGTCCTTAACTCTAAAGAAGATGTATGACAAAGTGCTAGCGGTTACAGACAGGAAATGTTTACCAAGTAACGGTCAGTTATAGTGTATACTTAAATAGTCTGAACTTAATAAACGATGAAATTTCTTTCTTTTGCTTGAAAATATAGTTCTTTACTGACGTTCATTTTGCAAAAAGTAAATTATATTCCTGTTCAAAACTTGAAAAATAAATGAAATGCCACAAGCATCTAAATAATTAAAGCTATTTCTATCACCTAAGGTTTCTTGCTTTTACATGCAACACTGTCGAGTTGATTGTGTGTGTGTGTGTGTGTGTGTGTGTGTGTGTGCGTGTGTGTGTGTGTGTGTGGGGGGGTTAATTCACCAAGACAAATTATACTTGTTTGTTCTTATGAGAATCTGTTAGAGCAAGTGTGAGGTTGGTGCACCTTAGAACCTAGTTAAAAACCCGAGTGGCAAATGTTTTGCCACTGCCCGGTCTAAGGAAGTAACCCCGCTGGCTCTTTTTTTTTGTTAATTTTTTGTGGTGTCTTTTTTCAACTGATCAGTATAAGTTAATGCTCTATTTTCCTCTCTTATTTTTGACCATGTAGGAAGGCTGTGTTTTCTGTCTGTGCTTTTTCCTGATATGCGTTTTTCACTTTAAAAACAGAAGTTTAGAAAATATCTAAAAGCCAAATGTTACTGACCGGTTTATGGATTGTTAAATAAATATTTAAATGGTACAGAATCAGTATGTCAATGATTTTTCTTTTAGCGTTCGGTTCATTTCATATGAATCAAATCAGAAACATATCAGTTTGCACGTCCAGCATTTCATTAAAAATCTAGCAGGTCGTGTTTCCTCTACAAAAAAAATCGTTTCTTATCTCAAAACTTGGTCTTGCAAGATCAAACGTGTTTTTTCCCGCATGTTAATCTACGACCTGTCATAATAAGACATGAGAAAAAAAACAGACAATTTGATGGGTGTTAATGCGCTACAGACGGTAAAGTGTTTAATCAAAAGGCAAACGAGAGTTCAGTATACCTCAAACAAAATTTATGTCGCCAGATGTTGTTTGAAAATTCATTCAGACGACCTTGTTTATAAAGTTTGTTTACCTGTTATGCCAGTCTTATTCAGTCCTTCAATAGAAGTGTTTTGCTGCTAAAATGTTTTTCATATTTGTATTCCTTTTAAATTGATTGGCATATTATCATCTTTATATAAAAGTATAGACAACGTGAAACGGAAAAACAAATGAAGAATGATAAAGTCCAATGAAGAAAATTTGAAGAGTTTAACTTTGTCTACGACTTTGTTTTAAATGATTTGTAAATGTGTATACGCACCTTTGCAAACGATAAATAGTATTATACCAAGAAGATACATGATATTTGTCGGTATATCCTTTATGAACTGTAACTAAGGCCGACAAGTGTTCCTTAACGATCACACAAAGGTTGCACGTCGGAAAATGACTCTGTCCCTACCTCTATTCATCATGAACTGCCCAAGAAAACAAACTTGTGTGGGATAGGAGTAAACGAAAAATAAAATGAACACTGTAAGAAATCTACAAGAAAGACTCAATTTACATGGCTCTTTGTTTGAAGAATATTAAGATTCAGCAAGCTATTCTCCGTCTGACAAATAAATGAGTTTATTTCTCAAGAGCTGCTTGTTCTGAAAGGATATATCAAATTTATGCTGCGAAAAATAATGCATCCATTCAGTCGGAAGCTTATTCCCCTGACGGAATTGGAATCATAAAAATGTCTTTGTCACAAATGCAGTTCCTACCCTATCACAATAAGAAATATATGGCAAATTCACTTTAGGGCGACAGGTTTAAAGAAGCTTTTTTACTAGAATAGTAATAAAATATATGTGCTTTAGATGTTTAGAGGAAATCGACGATGCATTTATAGTCTAACAGAAAAAATCAACCAAAACCACCGGCAGTGTGCCGCTAAATTGTCCGTGCACAAAAATGACAGTTAAAATTAAGCGTAATGATTTGAAAATAATAAAAGAAAATTCTATAAAATGGGTCAAACCGTCAACGCCAGATTAATTAGGCTAGATTAGTTATATGACTGTACATACGAACACAACTAATTAAGACATTTTACTCAGTCAAATGCAAAGCAACCCTATAGTTATTCTATATGTTTTTGTCCATTTCTTATTTAGTATATAAAAGTACATAAAGATGAATTCACATCCGAAAAAATAGCATTGCCCATAACTTCCATATTAGTAAATGGATTTAGATCATACATGAACACAATACTCGTTTGGACAAGAGCTTTCCTTTGACTATTGTCTTCAACTTGATACCTGAAAAACCTTGACTTCGATGGTCCAGTTGTCGAAAATACTTAATATTGGCCAACCCATATCACTGAACACATTTAGTTCATGCTTGCACACATCAACCCTTTAGGAGAGGTCTTCCAAATGACATTTTACCATGACCCCTAAATGACTTTGAACACTATTTTATTTTGCATAAATCAAACCTTTTGTGAGAGTTCTACCAAATGACATCTATTTTTTTTATCTTGACCTATAAATGACCTTGAGGTCTAATAGTCAATAAACCCACTCTTTTTTAATATCTACAGTTTATCTTCATCTGGTCCTTAGTTAAATGGTCAAAGCAACACTTCCGTGGCATCTTTCAGTGACAGGCGTTGTTTTCTTTTCTTTTTTTTTCTTTTTTCCTTTTTTTTTAAATTTTCAAATGTGACAATATATAACATTTCGTAGTTGTTTCTTAAAACCTAAAAACAGCAGTTTAATTTAGTCTAAAATGATCCCCTTTTAATAGGATCTAGGATGTACGATGAATATTGACAACAGAATTGGTGCATACTGGTGAATATTGACAACAGAAGATTCACCAGTTTTAAGAGAATCACTATCTTCCAAAGAATAGAGCAATTAAAATTCTAAATCGCTGACCTGAGTACGTAAAATGCAAAGTATCATACAGAGACGAGATTTTCAATCAGACACATAACTCAATGTAACAAAATTTCAGTCTTTAGTGTGTATGGTCTACTTTCAATATTTCAAAGAGATTATCTAGAGAAAAAAACTCTTACTAGGTATGTTAATAATAAGGTTAAAACAGTTGACATCTAAGGTGTTTTCATGAACAAGGTCACAAGCTCAACCCTTTACAGAACTCATCAACATCTGAGCTGGTGTTTTGAGTTTGACCCTACACTGCTGGCTTTAGAACTCACGAAACATCAAAACGAACATTCTGACCATCTTACAAAATGATACGGTCAGTAATGTGACCTTTAAACTTTGTTACAAGGTTTTATACTGGTCTGAGCTGAAAACCTTGTCCTTCTTCAAAGTGACCAAGTTTTAAGCTGATCCAAAAAATATTGGTATCTGAATTTTTTCTCAAAAGACCGGGTTTCAAAATAAAACTTTCTGTCATAGACATAATCGAAACGAATAATCCGACCAAAGTTTATGAAGATAGAGAAAAAATGTTGCATCTAAAGGGTTTTTGTTTGGTTTGGGCTGGGACATTGTTTCTGTACCCACACAATTCAACTCTCAAACTCATCCAAGAGATCATAAATATTTAATATTTTCAGGAATGTTTCATGATAATTAGCCTAAACTATGACCTCCATAGCGTTCACAAAGTAGGCATAGCTTTGGCTAGTTGCATAGATATTGAAATTAGATGATCAAAATCCTCCGAAAATTCTTCAGGGACAAACAAATCAATCATCTATATGACCGACGACACGGGAAAAAGGGACACTCGGAAAATTGTTTTACTACTGAAATAAACTGAAATGAAAATCAGCAAAAAAAAAACCCCGACAAATTTCTCGAACAAAGTAAAAGTAATAATTTGATAGCCTGAATATTTCCCTTCCTAAAAATGATTGTTTTCATTCAATTTATTGATGACCATTACCATGGCAACAGATTTCTAACACAGTTCATTCTTATGTAAAAATGATGTTACCTGAATAAAACACAAAGCTGAATTATTACAAAAATAGTTTTGTAAAAATGTGGGATACATTGAAAAGGCATAGAATTTACAATGTAATAGCTAAAATTTAAGTACATAAAATCTGCCGTATCCATTTACTGCCAAGAGGAACTTAGTTAGAATCTCACGTCAAATTAGGGTATGTGACGTCATTTTAATAATATGAAATATGTTCCTCTTTAACATGACAATATATCATATATGTTCTCTGCAGGAAGCTCAAACTTTCAGACAATAATCCTTGAATATCATTTGGTCAAACTAAGTAAAACGGTCAGTTTCCAAAAGTTATGTCCCAGTGCCCTTTTCCCGTGTCTTTGGTCATATGAATTGGGTCAAAATTGAGACCAGCTGTGTTCACAAGGTTTTCTTCTTATCCTGGATTGTGACCAACTTTAAAAATCTAGGTGACAAAGTTTCGCACTCGTTTGAATAATGATGACAATGCACTACGGACAACCGACGAAAGGCAAAGAGATATAATTAAAGCTCACTCTAAACACGTACCAGCAAGAATATAGAGGTAGAAAGAGAACTAACGTCAAAGGAATTTCATTTTTGTTAGGACTTCTCAGTTTAAAAACAAAACCAGTTGTGTCCCTAATAGGCTGATGCAGTACGGCCAAGATATTCAAACGGGTTTTTAGCTCATCTGGAACAAAGGACGCTATTTTGTCCTTAGCACATTCATACGTTCATAACTTGCTTTTAAACACTCTCAAGGCTACAATTTCAGTCGTATCTTGATGAAACCCGACCAGAATGTTAGCCTTAATAAAAGATCTTGGATAAGTTTGGTCAAAAACTAGGTGACTGTGTCAAAAATGAAAAAAAAAAACTCTAAAACCATGTTTTTGAGCAGATTTTCACGAAATTTGGCCATAATATTTATCTCAACGAAACCTTGGAGAAGTAATAAATTGGGTCTTGCGAGATCACAAACCAGGTAAATGAGTAAAACATTAGGAAAACCTTGTGAACACTATCGGTCACATTTTTTACCTGTTTTAAATGAAACTTTGTCAATATGTTTGCCTTGATGAATTCTTGGATAATTTTGAAACTTGATTAAATAGGATCATAAACTAAGTCTTTGGCTAAAATGATAGGAAAACAATTTTCATTACTCAGGAGGTCACATCTTTTATCACATCTGAATGAAAAAAAATTCACAATGCGTGCTTTGGTTGATTTTTGGGCTATTTCGAAACTTGGTCACTGCTATGATCACTCACTAACAGAAATTGGATTTTCTAATGTATTCCTAGAAACTTTCACGGTTACAATATTTCGCTTTTTTGTATTTGTATTAGTATTTGTATTTGTCCGCGGACAAGTAAATGCGAAAATGCAACTGCCTTGACCAGCAAATATACGACTTGAACAATAGATTTTGTCAGCCGGATGCTGTCTATCTCTTTCAAACCTTCTTGAAGAAAGATAGTGGGCAATTGAAAGACTCCAGCATGATTTAGCAAATACATTCCCTAAATGCCCTTACACTAAAGATTATTCAAGAAATTTTGATATATTAAAAACATGGCTACCAGGGTAAAATGTGTTCTCTATAAACAAAGTTTTAAGGTGGTCTTGCAATCGGTCTTTTGGTCCGTGTGTCAGACTATTGGCAAAAATTGTCCAACAGTATTTAAGAGTTTGCAGTGAAACTTCACACGTGATCTGCATATTATGTATATCTGCCTGACATTTTTAAGCTCCTCTGACCAAAAATGACATACCTGTTGTATCCTCTAGATTTTTTGGTTTGTACTATTATCTAGTAGATATTTACCATGATTATCCAAATCATGGACCCTGGGTAAATGTTGGCCATTCCGAAGGGGTTACTTGCAGGGATATCTCGTCTGGTTTTACTGCCAAGATAAAATAAAAGCGCCATGAATATTTGACTTCTCACGTAAATACTATTTATTCAGTTGAAGAATAATTCAAAGATCAAGGTACCTGAAGGTCACGTTAAAATGTTAAGGAGTACTTTATATTCAGTAAGATGATCACGTCAAAATGTTTCAGTGAGCCACATCATTTTAAAACAACCACAAAGTCCATAACAGCCTAGTGTTGGTGCCTGGAGATGATTACTTCATTAACAAACATAACGTCTACTGCAACACACCACATGATTAAGAACAAGCTCCTTAGAATTGCAATATAGTTGATAGTAAAGCAAATGATTTTCACGTAGGTTGGGAAAACTACATTTTGACAAAATAGTGGTAGATTATTCAGCGTGTTACACCTACTATCCTGCATTCTCTGCTGTAGAACAGAAGTCCAGACCAGTCAAACGAACTTTGACATTCATGAATTTACTGTCTAAGCTTTGTCCATTAACCACAACACTATTTTGAGTTTTTGTTGCTTATGCTCAAGACTCAGTCCATGTCTTCAAAGTTGTAAATGCTGCGTGACTCAAACAAGATGATACAATATATTTAAGAACATTATTATAAGTATAAAAGTAATTGTAAACACATGCACATGTCACACACTTTGATTGGACCACACCTTGTACTTGTATTCAGGCTTCCCAATTAGGAAGTTGTACATCCATTATAGTGTTGGTAGATTTTGTCATCCCCAAGTCTTTTATTGTATATTACTTGGTTTAATTTACTGATTCATTACCTATAAACTATTTATATTGTGGCGATGCTTATGAGACTAGAACTGTGTCCATAGGACACGGATGCCCCCACTATGCATAAGTGCTCATAAACAAGAGCATGTATATCCTGTATGTAAGATTTTTTCTGTACATATACCTAAAATGATCTACAGGTAACCTTATGTACATGTTAAATTAAATTACAAATGTAAAATTTATATGTTCTATTATTTATATGGTATATAGTGAAAAAATCAACAAAGGGCCATAATTCTGTTAAATATGGTCACAGCAAAAATTCCTTCCTTTACTACCATCTACACATTAAAGCTGTTCATCCCTTGAAGTTTAAGCAAAATCTGGCATCCGGTTTAAGAGGAGTTGCGTTCACAAAATTTCTATATGGTATATAGTGAAAAAATCAACAAAGGGCCATAATTCTGTTAAATTTGGTCGCAGCAAAATTTCCTTCCTTAACTTCCATCTACACATTAAGGTTGTTCATCCCTGGAAGTTTAAGCAAAATCTGCCATCCGGTTTAAGAGGAGTTGCGTTCACAAAATTTCTATATGGTATATAGTGAAAAAATCAACAAAGGGCCATAATTCTGTTAAATTTGGTCGCAGCAAAAATTCCTTCCTTTACTACCATCTACACATTAAGGTTGTTCATCCCTGGAAGTTTAAGCAAAATCTGCCATCCGGTTTAAAAGGAGTTGCGTTCACAAAATTTCTACATAGTATATAGTGAAAAAATCAACAAAGGGCCATAATTCTGTTAAATTTGGTTGCAGCGAAAATTCCTTCCTTTACTACCATCTACACATTAAGGTTGTTCATCCCTGGAAGTTTAAGCAAAATTTGCCATCCGGTTAAAGAGGAGTTGCGTTCACAAGATTTCGGGACGTACGGACGGACGGACGGACAAGTGCAATGCTATATGCTCCCCACTTTGTGGGGGCATAAAAAAAATGATACTCAAAACACCTACCAAAGGTACGTCAATCCAAATTGTTTAGGATACAGACTGTGTAGAACAGGGATGCTTTTCTAATACAGTTATGAACTCCTTACGTGTTCTAATAGCATCTTGGTATACTGCCTTTGTAGATTCACGTTTGTTTTACTTAGTGACTGCAATTATCTAGTTCTTTCAATTCTGAAACTTCGCTTATAGGATTTATGAAACTCGTTAAAACGCCCAGTTTTTATATGATTACAATTTATATGATAAAAAGCAATTGATAATCTTGTGAAAAAAAGTGGTTCTCTTTTCACATTTATGTTTTCTGGCGGCGTTTTTATAAGACAGAAGCTTTCAAATGGTAATAAGTGTGAAATCTATTTTATTCTGAAAGTAATGTTGTTATCGATTGCGGCATAATTACAACTTTACGTATAATTTAATATTATGAAACATTCTGAATTAACCTCCATTATTTAAGCATAATTCGTATGACCACGTCTGAGCATCTTTAATTATGAGTATTTGCTAGTTATGAGTATATGGAAGTTTATTTGTCTTGCACTATTGTTTTCATAAGTTAGACACACATAAATTATAGTGAAATAGTAAAACTGAGCAAAGACCAGCGCAAGGGACTATGTAATTATCTTGCATCATGGCTAGGGGACTTTTAAGTTTCAAGTATATTTCTGAAATGCCGTGTATAGCCAGCAGTCTTATAACCGCGGAAGACGTCAGTAATAGTACGGTTCACATCTGTTTACATTAAAACTAGGAACACTTTCAAAACATAATTTTGGTAAAATGATTTCTCTTATTGATACTATAGAATATTTCCAAAGCAAGTATCAGAATATACTCAGTTGAGTAACTTCATACATAATACTCAGGGTGGCCATACCACGTGGTATATGTCATTTAGGCTATCGCGAGCAGCATTATTTTGACTCGATTCGGAGGAGAAAACTGCTGTATTTTATTTCTACATCAATATATACGAGGCATAGTGCATGTGAAGCGGACATTTGTGCCCTACATACAGACCCTAATGATTCTTTTGTCTGATGTACAGTTTTTCTGAACATTCGGGAAATAAAGAGTTCGTAACAATATGTTTGCTATCGCGAAAAGCGCATCAGTTTTCCAGAATGTTATACAATTAAGTACATCTAACAAAAGAATCATTAGCGCCAATGTGTAGGACATAATATTCCGCTTTGCATGCTCTATATACGAGGGTGCATCAATAAATTCGTAAACTAATTCAATAGCGTCAAAACTACTGGTCCGTTTAAAATGAAACTTTAAATGCTATGAAAACAGATAATTTCAAATTGAATCGTACTATGTACACAACTTTGACGTCATCACTTATGACGTCATAAACCGTAAACGACGTCACGTTACGGACGTCACGTTACGGGCGTCCGTTCGAAAATGGCGTCACACAGCGTCAACGAACAGCGCATCGTTATAAAGTTTTACACAAAACTCGGAAAGTCTTTTTCCGATATTCGTGAAGATTTGCAAAAAGTTTACGGAGAGGCTGCTCTGTCAAAAGGTGTCATTTCAAAGTGGATGAAGCGGTTTAAAGACGGTAGAGAGGCAACTGAAGACGACAGTCGTGCAGGTAGACCAGTGACTGTAACAGATGAAGAAACAGTGGCTGCCATTCAGGAGTACATACTCCGAGATAGACGAGTAAGTGTGGAGCACTTTGTTCCTCCGAAAACGACAGTCACTGGGAACTATTATGCAACATTACTTAGAATGGAACTCATGGCGGCAATAAGGAGAAAGTGCCCACATCTACTTAGTTCCGGATTCATATTACATCACGAGAACGCGCCGAGCCATTCAAGCCACGTTGTCATGGATACACTAGAAAAACTCGACGTCGAATGTTACCGCACCCACCCTACAGCCCGGACCTAGCAATTTGTGACTTTTGGCTGTTTCCAACTTTAAAAGACAGTCTTCGTGGTACGAAATTTTAGTCAAGAGAGGAACTGAGGTGTGCCTTGGACAAACAGCTGCGGGAGATGTCACGTAACGGGCTACAACACGTGTTCGAGTCATCGGTCGAGAGATGGGACAAATGCAAATCGTGCATGGGACGTTACTTTGAGAAGGAGTAATCATTTTAGGTACTTGAATTAAATCATTTCCCCGCTATTGAATTAGTTTACGAATTTATTGATGCACCCTCGTACCATTAAAATTGGTGAAGAAATAATATACTTATAACAGTTTTCTCTTCCGAACCGAGTCAAAATTATGCTGTTCGCGATAGCCTAAATGGCACAATATACCACGTGGTATGGCCGCCTAGAATACAAGGTCCGATTGGATGGCGTTTTTTCGTACATTTTTATATATTCATTGAATTATGAGCTACAACGTTATCAACGATCCGTGAACGTCGATTCTCTGACTGATGTTGCTTTTTGATTCGGTCTGGCCTCCAGCTGAGCCAAGATACAAGAACCAACAACATCGATATTAATTTTGTGAATTTATTTCAAAGTATGCGTTAAATTTAAACAAACACAATAATTGAGACAGTCTTAAGGTAGTGAGTGTGTAATGCTGTACCTTCTTACTGAAAAGTACTCATTTCAATTAATTTGTGTTTGACATGAGACCATTTCACTCTAGGCCAAGGATAAGATCTAAACTCAGCCAATTTTCTGCTTCAGGTTTTGTATAAACTTTACCATAAAGGGATTAGAGAGGCCGTTTTGCATTTTGATAGATTTAGATTATTGTACTGTCTTTGAACATGGTAAATACATGAAAATTAAAACTAAAAGCTAAACGGTAAACCTCTTTTATTTTTGCTTAAATGTACCAGCATTGCACGAATAAAATTAAATCCAGCTATTTCAAGCCCATTTGATATATGCGAGTTTCTTTCATATTTTTCTCTCATCTGGGTAAACTGGTACCATATTTGTAAATCGCATTTTCACAAGTAGCATTCATGAATGTTTATTTAAACTGTATACTGGTGCAATCAGAATAAATGTTATTGTATTCCGTATAAACCGTATCATATACACTCGAAAAATTTGCTGATTAAAGTTATATTATTTTACTCCTGTCATATGTATTTTAGTTTCTTCTTAGAAATTCATAATCACTTTTATTTCACAACTTTAATGGTTTTAGAATGAAAGGTTACCAGTTTCGTCTGTCATAATTATGTTTGCGTGCGTGCGTGTGTATGTGTGTGTGTACGTTAAAATTTACATTTGGTGTAAAATATTTTTAAAACAATGGACTAATCTTTTTATTAGGACGCTATCACAATTCATATATCACCTTTTCAAGACATCTTGTTAATGTTAAGTTTGTGGGTGTCTTTTTTTCTTTTTACGCCTGTCTCGTTACATTGAAGCGCCTCAGATTACCAAAGTTCACAGACACAGTTTCCAACAAATAAGTGAAAACTAACAAAACAAATTTTTAAGCTCATGAATAAAGTTTGTCTCGTCAAACGACCTCTGTGGAATTTATTAGAGGCGTTTTGATGACTATTTTTCCAGTTTCATTAATATTCAATGCATAAATACATTACATATTTTATGTAAAAAGAGTCAGAGATGCTTTACTTTTTAGAAGGCAATTGAATTTTTGTAAAGGTGCATACGCGTACTCACATGGGAAATCTTTCGTCTAGACTTTTCATTATTGCATGAGCATCCACCAGAAACAGTTTACTGCCAGTTCATTTATCACTGCTCCTACCTACATGCATTTTATAATTTGATTTTTATACTTTTGCATTGAACTGTTAACATTTTGGTCGAATGAAAAGGTTTTTAAAATACTAAAAATGTAGTGTCTTAATCTTGTACATGAAATTTAGTTCAGGCAATCACAATAAAAATTTCTCTCTGTGCTAAATCGTCGTGCAAAATGAGGAATCCTAGAACAAGGTCTTTCTGTCACATATAAAGAACACAATTTTTACTTGCTCATCTTTCATTAAGTGAAACAAAAATTCAAATCTGTTTTAACGAAACACTATACTATTTTAAACTACACAAGTCTATCAGGGCCTCTCTACAGTGTTGTAGTTAGATGCATAGTGACTTAGATTCATTTGCTATTTTACTGCACGAGATTGAAAGCTTTTGCATGAAATTGCTTCAATTAGTCTCAATAAATTCGTCAAAGCTAATTTGAACTGCGCAAAGTCAAGTTGTAGAGACAAACATATTTGTGAAAAATCAATGCATTTCGATGTAACGTATATTTTTTAATTTGTTGTAAACCGTTTCAGAAACAAAAGAAATAAAAAAAAACATTTGATTATTGTTTATCCGTAGTTTTCAATAAAACGCATGCTCTTGGAAACATATTTCTTTCATATACATTCTATTGTTTATGTGACGTGCGGGTATGCGGGGTAAAATTCGAAACCATGTTTTTTAGCCAATCCTTTACCTTACTATATAATAAGAATCCTACTGTACCTCTCTCAGGTTTTTAAAGATGCCTTTAAGGTTTACCTTATCATAAACAAATGTTGTCCGGCCAGCATTCTGAATTTACACTTTGTTACTTGTATAGATACACGCACTGTAATATTTCAATAAGTGCTATATTTAGAACATTGAAGAAGACAAAGACTGTACGCATTGAACTTTTGTGAACAACTTATTTATTACAAAATGGTTTTCAATTTTCCTGAACATTCTTCTTCTAAATAATTCTGTATAAGCAAGAGGAGGCCTAACTACGTGGTTAATGTACAGTGCTTTCGATATCATAGTGACATACTACTAGAAATGTATTTATAGCATTATTCTGTGGATTAACTCGAATTAATAGAATACTAACAAGAAGTATTTTTAAAAACAGATACGCGGCCGCGGTACAAAGGCACGAGCAGTTGTGCAAGTATACACTGGCAAATTGACTAGAAGTACTGCAGCACCAGTTAACTTTCTGACTTTGTTATGTTATTTGGCGGGAAGGATGCGCACGCAGAAAACAATTTTTACATGACCGAAAGGCAAAAACCAAAATGTTGAATCCGACCGCTACGACATTTTTGCCGATAATTTACCCTCGTTTCCTTTCTTTCACGAATATGAAATGTGCAAGATGTAAAGCAATTGAAAAATGCGTAAACTATGAACCTATCAGATCACACCAAGGTTCATTGTCAGAAAACCTTAGTGCTCGTTTCCAAGAATTCTTTCCTTTGCATGGCAAGTGACCAATGAAATGTCGAAGTTTTTTTGTTCACCAATGAAATTTTAGCATCGACTCTACTTTAACTTTACAGTTAACCGGAAATCAGTTGAAATACGAAAAGAATACTGTTTTTATTCGACGGTTGTATCAATCTCCAAACCACTGGAAAGTAAATACAGCCAGTCAGTTTAGGACCATTTTTATTAATCGTTGGATAGAGTGTATTAGGAATACTGTAATGTAACATTTTTTTCACTTTTACTTGCAACCTCTTTTTATCATGAAATTGTATAACTAGTTTTATATTTTATTGTTAATAAACCGTGTTATTGTAAAGTTTATATCTCTGTACTCATGACTCATTACATTGTCTTTTTGTTGACTGTAACGAAGATTTCGCGATTTTTGCTTGATTTTAATTACCATTTAGTACCGAAATGGGAAGAAATATTTGTATTAAGTAAGCAAATACGGACATATCAAATACCACTCTCTGCATATAAATATTCTTTACAGAGTTGGCGAAAGTTTTGTTGAACAAAAAAATGAAGAAGCGAACTTCTGAAATGGGGAATGACGTGAGATCAGTAGATCCTGAGCAATATATAAAGAGAGAGAAATTTGTTTCCGTCTGAATATAACTGGATCCAGTAACTACTTTTGAAATGTCTTTGGCAAATTCAAGACTAAATTACCCATGGGAGAAAGAAAAGACGAAAGATGACATTTTTCATAGATGAAAAATCATAGGAACATATTACATCAAAGAAAAACGCGAACTATGCTTCTTTTTCTGCTTTACAGATAACAGATTAAGGCTCGTAGCGAGACAGAAAGTATGGAAAACAACCAGATCTTTTCAGCTTACCCTTTTGTTAATAAATATATTATACCAAATTACATTGAAAAAAAAGATTTGTTGCCTAAGAGGGTTAGGATTATTTTTCAAGTCTTGCTGTTGCCAATTTTTGCAAGAAGGCAAAAAGTGTCATACAGAAGGCTGAAGGCGTCCTTAGTTCTGCTGTATTAAATTGCTTACGATGCTGCTCTTTTGTTGTTATTAGTTATGGAGCACCTGTTTATGAATTTCTGTCATCTTCTTGTATTAAAGCAGTGCATAATGAAGCAGTTGGGTAAAAGATAAACACCCAGTTAAGCGCTAGCGTGTTGCCCTCCTGCCATTGGAAGTCTGTTTCAACTATTGTATCTTTTCTGTGTGACACTGCTGTAACAAGAGTTAACAGAAGATGTTGGCAAAAAAGCAATAACTGTTTTAGTGAATTTTTAAGTTAAACAGTAATTTCTTGAATGTTACTTAATTTCATTACTAAACATGAAAATGTGTAACCATATTAATGTTTACTAACATCTTAAAAAATTAAAACCAAAGCCCAAGTGAAGGAAATTACTGTTTACTCTTAAATATAGATTATGAACTTTCTTTGTCAGGTGTAACGCATCTTACATAATCAATCGGTTTTCTTTTTGTTGGATGAACAATGCTTCATAAAGAATTTTCTATCATATTAACGGTGCTTTTATACCAGAATCCGCCTGTGAGCATCGAGAATTAAAACTTTCACCCGTTTTTAGGCCTTCACTAGACTTTCAAACTATAAACATTCTCTAAGTTTATACAAAGCACGCAAGCCAATCTTCGGAGCACAACATAATTTTTTGTATTTCTACAGATTTCTTATCGAAAAACACCAACTTACATTTCAAGCGACAGATTGTTGACAAAAACACGGTCCGCGTTGGAGCAAAGAGCAGATGCGCGATGATGTAGTATCTTACTGTTAAAATATCTACATCAAGTAAGACGGTTAAATTATTCAGACAGTCACAAAATTTTGAATTAAATTTCTTAAAACAACAAGAATGGCTAGCGACAATTTGTGCCTCTACTAATAACTTACTTATAATTATCTCTGACGTTTATACATTTCACTTAAGTCTTATTTTGCCGCGCGACGCCTTTTTAAATAACGGTTTAATGACAGGCATTTCACTTTATATTACTTTTAATGGATACTTAAATGGATAAAAATTCTCTTGAAGACAAAGAGTCTGGACTGATAGCACACATTACCCACGAAGGACTTCTAATGCTCTTTCAGAACTCGCTGATCTTCCAAAAAAAGTTTTTTTAGACATTCAAAAGTATAATGATGTCTGTATCAGACAATGCATAACATTCGTACAGTAAGCAATATGCAAATAAATAACCACTAAGGATTACATCTTATAGCACAATTCCCTGAAAACTTTCGTTATCGCAATTGTTTCTGCTAGTCCTTACAAGTTTGAATCTCAGTCTTCGTTTGTAACGAGAATGAAATCTGTTAAGTATATGAGAAAGTAGAAATTTAATCGACGTTCATTTTTGTAAAAATGTATATTTTTTCTTTTGTCGGTTGTAAAATGTACGTTTGCATTATTCAGATAGTATTGAAAAAATAAGACGATAAAAAAGAATAGGCACTATATGCTTAGTAGGTTTTTACTATGAGTTAATTATTCATTTTTCTTTATAACACGATTTTGTCGCGTGATTGTACAGTTCTTAAAGAGACCGGCTCAATTAAAACTTAAGACGGAAGTCGGTATAATCCTAGTTCACCTACGGCAATGTATACAATTATTTTTATGTTAAATATTTTTCCGTTTTTGTATATCATAAAAAATAAACTTCGATTAACATATTATGTATTTGTATAACCATGGATTACCAACTCGAACATCGGTAACTTGATAACTCGAAGACCTGCTGTGGTACCATCTTCTCTTTCCAAATTTACCTGCGGTAAATCGATGTCACTGATTAAAAATAGTTCGAAGTTTGATTAGCGATCTCATTTATTTTCGTCTGGTGACAATAACAATCGTAACAACTCGGCCTTTTCCGACAAATTCGTATAAAGACCTCGTATGTAAGTGTATGAATACACCAAATGGTAATTCGCCCCGGCTTGAATAAAAATAAAAACAAACATAGCAGAATTCAAGCAGTGTTTGTCTTATGCATTAGAAAAAAATGAAAATAAATTTTAACTTAAAGCATGAACAAGTAAAGGCTTTAAGAAATGTTTTCAATTCAGCAGACACCATCGGTATTATAAAAAAAAAATCCAATATGGCGCTTACCACATTATTTCCGAAGTGACTTATTGAAGTCGCCCGAGGTGTTCCGATTGGTGACGATAACTTTTGTGGGTTTTTTTTCCTTGCGAACGTTTAAAAGTATGTCATCATGAAATGATTGAACTCCAAAAATGATAAAAAGACATGACAAACGTTTATTTGTTTTAAGGCCTCGAAAAGTATATATATTATTCAATATTATAAACATTAGTATAGTATATATTTTAATATTCTTAGATAAATTTATCTAATAACTTTTCACTTGAGGACGGTACCGGAGTTAGCATGAGTCTACCTTAGTGACATATTTTTTTCTTTTATTATGATAATGTAAAAATGTTGCCACTAATTTCAGAAGTTTTTCATTTTTCGCGGACATTAAATATTTGAATTTGTTTCTGTTTGGTTCGTTAAAATATTTCTCTGGTACAAATAATGTGCTTAATCTTTGAAACTCTTACAACATATTAAGAAATGGCACTCGTGCTCGACAGATATTGTCACATATTTTACAAATTCTGTTTTGTCTTAGAACATTTGTATATCTCCCTTCTTTATTTCTAGATCATGACTACCTAATTTAATATTAACATAAGCATATCTGAACTTTTTTTTTTAACTCTGAAACATTTAAATACTTTTCAAAGTAAAATTGAATCTGTTTATAAAATAAAAGTTTCGCATTGTTACATACATGTAAAAACAAAAACGGAGATACCTAGATACAAGTATTGTCATCACGTTTTAAATTATCTTCACATTCTCTTGAAACAGAGGTAGGGCGGTTAAATGATACAAGTAGAGAAATACCGTAATCAAAACGCGGTGGAAACAGAGTAACATTTTTATAGAGCTGCACCTGATATAGACATCCTGTAAATTATTAATTAAAACTGTTTTTTTTTCTGAGTTATTGAAAGAAACCTTTTCGAAAACGTACTGACACTCCTTGTATGTACATATAAAGATGCTCTTTAGAAGAATATTTCTAATATCTGTGGGTCCTATTGTTTTAGTATATTATATCCTTGCAAGTGAAACTGAATCTGTAATGTATATATTTTTCAGTATATAAGGTGCAGAGATGCATTATATGTAACAATTTAATTGAAAATGCGAACAGGGTGTATGACATGATAAATGATCCATAATGACTTAATACTAATTTGAAGTATAATTTAATTTCTTATTTTCTTAAGGTTAAATCTCCATAGATATTTTACACCAAAGCAAAATGACAATTTTCTTTGCTCTTCGGCTTTGTAAATTTCATTTACACATTAATATCTAACCTTGCTGTATCTACAGAGTTCAGATTCATCAGATCAGATCGCCATGTACTCTTATGTCACAACTCACCAGAATGGTCACACATATTTACAGTATTTTTGTCTCTTATTACAAAGTTTATTTAAAAGTCAGTCTAATACTTGAAAAAACTTTATAAACTGTTACGGCACTTGAGAAACTTTGAGAATAAGTATGTTTTGAGTTTTTTGTTTGAACTGGATTTCAAGTCATTTGGGAGAGCGTTCCACCATTTTGGACCAACAACACTGATGGACCTATCTGCCATTTTCGTCATCAGTAAACTGAGAGCTTTCTGATAATCTTAGTTGGTACCTTGTGTTTGTACTAGTGAATAGTTCAGCAACGTAGACTGGTGCTGTTTTGTTCACGACTCTGTATACAAGGACTAGGACTTTAAACATTATTCTTGACCTTACTAGTAGCCAGTGGGGACTTTTAAGGATTTCAGCACTTGATTTGTCAAATGGAGCATTGGTCACTAGTCTAGCTGCATGGATTTGTACTTTCTGCAGTCGATCTACCTGATAGGCTGGAATGTTTGTTAACAGCCCATTGCAAAATCTAAATGAGAATGAATGAGACCATGAACCAGTATCTATATTGCTTTTTGTGAGAGATATTTACGGATGCCTCTGAGGTTACGTAGTTGTACATAAGCGATGTTGCAGTTCATTCTAATGTGTCGGTTAAAACTGAGAGAATTTTCCATTAAAACACCAAGGTCCCTTACATAATCAACGCATTTCACTTCAGCACCACCAACATTTACACTTGAAATGTTATCTTTTGCGAGTTGTTGTTTGTACCATAGACAATTATTTCAGTTTTGGGATTATTCATTTTCAAGCATTTAAATGTTGCAAAACATGCTCTTTACCGACAGAATTTCCTGTTTGAAACCTACAAGCCACTTTATGATCATCTGCATAGCCATATAGCACTGTAGGATATTTCTAAACCACCCTTTTCAAGGCAGCGATATACATGATGAATATCACTTGTCCAGTTCAGGAACCCTGAGGTACACAAAATTTCAACTGACTTGACTTTGAAGATGTTTAGTTAACAAAATTTTCATTATTCTGTCTGTCAGATAGGATTGTAACCAAGCTAAAGGGGTGTCATTGATACCAAAGTCTACTTTCAGACTTTCAAATGCCAATAAGCGTTAAGTGGTTCAGATAGATTTGAGTTTATTTACCCTCGGTGCCGGCTAAAGCCGTATGACCGTGCATTTGTGTCTTAAAATAATTATAAATATTAAACTTATTTAAAAAGACGTGTGCTGGGATAAATAACTTTATACGCATGACAAATCATAAATGATGATAATACAATGTCTCTGTATATTTAATGTAATATAATTATTAATTAGGGTTATTTTCATAGAGGTGTGGTATGTTTTATTCATATTTCATTTTAGACTAATGTTTTTTTTCTCTTTTCTTTAATGTGCAATATTTTTGTTTGACAGCCAGTATAAAAAATTTAAAACTTATACATGTATTAGGGAAACTATAGACTTATTAAAATAGATTATCCAATATTAAAATTTTACTTAAAAATTTAAGTCAATAAGACAAATAAAGATAAGTCTCAATTGAGTCTGTGGGTCTAATAAGCAAATGCCAGTTCAGGGAATTAAACTGGCAGGTGCCGATAACCCAAAAAATTGGTTATTTAAATAAAATTGGCCCCAATTAATCTATCAGTAATGTCTGAGGCACCCATTATGTAGTGAAGGCTGCTTAGGGTGCAAATAAGCAGCCGTTCACTAAAATATGGGCCCAGGATAACGTAAGCTCCACATTTACAAGGGCCCATATTTAACAGCCTGCTGCCATAAAAGAAATTAAGATTATTTACACAAAGTATAAGTGGAGTCTTACATAATGGGTGCCTGTAGCCCTTGTCCTCCCTGTGAAAGCTTTGAAAATTGACCCAAAGACATGATGATTAACAGTTTCTAAATTTTGATATCAAAATAAAAACGATTAAGTACCCCGGTCCCCTAACATAAAGGATAAAATACAAGTTATAAATTAACCGACTTTCGTAACCGTCACCTTTTTAGGGCCACATAAAACAATTATGATATTAAAGTAAAATAACAAACTATATTTACTATATACAATAAAAAAGATGGGGGGAATTAAGGGGCCGGAATACGTTAAATATGTACACAAAATACAAGAATGGTTAAGAAAAAAGCACACATTACTAACAGACAATATTTTAAAACCGGATAATTTAATTCTATAAAATCACGACTCTGTCCGCGAAACCAGTAGTAGTTATTGTGATAATCATTTTTGTAGGACTTATGGGATAGAGTCCTGGACCGCACCTGTGTATAGTTGTATTCAAAATATTATAAAAGATTAACTTAGAATTTTTATTATAAGGATTTTGATTTATATATAATGAATACTAGTTTTTAAAAACTTTCGCACCGCAAGCATGGATATGTTGAAGCTGTCTGGCCAGTCCAAACGCGCAACGACGCAATCCAAGTTGCAATGCATTTAAAAAGGGGCTTATGGGTTAGAGTCCCGGACCACAACAGAAATCGATAGCTCAATTCATTTAAGGGACTTTGGGGGATAGAGTCCCGGACCTCACTTAATGAGTTTGTTTTTAAGAATGTAATTTGTTAGGGAAGAAAGAAACATGAACTAATCTGGGTTGCTTAAATAATGTATAAATTCATTAAAAAAATAAAAAAGTCATAATAAAATACCTATATCTTATCTGTGAATTGACAATTTAAAATATATAATTCTAAGGTCTTGTATACAGAATTGTGGAAGGCCTTGCTTGGATTTAAGATGTTGTTTAAGTTAAAATTCAACCCAGAAGTTCCAGAGATTCTTTAAATTTAGATCTATGTGGATTTAAAGTTGTGAAGTCAAGCAGAAAGTGTGTGGTGTCAAATCTCACACTACATTGGGCGCAAAGAGGATCTAGTTTTTTATGTATTGCCCCCTATTACCTGGTAATAAGTTTGCGCCCAATCTCAGCCGGGTAATAGCTCTATCAATTTTATAGGATGTTGAGAATAATGGAGGTCGACTGAGTCCCACATTGGTAAATTTAACAGTATGTTTGAATGGCTAATTTTAGAATATACCTCGTTGGGAGAGTGTGAGATGTTGATAGTAGGGGTCGCGTGGCACAAACCTGACTCTGCTGCCATGTCAGCTCTTTCATTTCCCAGAATGCCTGCATGAGCTGGACGCCATATTAAGGTGACCTCTAATCCTGCGTTCAGGGCTGCATTATATTGATTTAAAATAATTGACATAAGCTCAGGTCTCGATCGACTGTTATTTGACTTCAATGAGACGAGAGATGCTAGTGAATCAGAAAATATTGCAGTTTTTTGTGGTTTATTGCTAATAATCCATCTCATTGCTTCAGAAATCGAAATCATTTCTGCTGTGTAAATTGATGTTCCATTTGTTAACGTGTTAATTATATTGAGCTGTTTAGTGGGAATTACTACAACAGAACTTACTTTATTCGAGATGGGACATTTAGACCCATCTGTATATATATGCAGGTGACCTTGAAACTTAGAGTCAATTAGGATTTTAATTTCTGACTTGACGAGCCCCGCCAGGCAAATGACTCGCGAACTTTGTTTTTCAACCCACAACTCCCTGCTTAATCTTGTGAATGGGCCCCAAACGGGAGACTTGGTTTTTTAAATTTACTTTTTACAGCAAAACCAGTGCCTAATAATTCATTTACTGGGTTGTTTTTTCTGGTTTGAACACTGGCCCAGTACCTAAGTGTTTGATCCAACCTGCGTAATTCCAGAGGCGTGACACCCGCCTCCAGCTCCAGGAGGTAGCCAGGCGATGAGGGTAGAGCACCCAAGGCCAACCGAAGGG
This sequence comes from Cyclina sinensis, assembly GCA_012932295.1. Lineage (NCBI taxonomy): Eukaryota > Metazoa > Mollusca > Bivalvia > Venerida > Veneridae > Cyclina > Cyclina sinensis. The sequence goes on from JAAONU010000011.1 coordinate 4,961,713, forward strand.
CTTTATGCTGGATGGTGTCACGCTTTTTGAGGAGCGTTTTATTGGCCTGCGAATAGATTTGTGCACCGTTATCTTTTTTTAAATGTATAAGGGACTTTTAAAGTAAAATTAAACTTTTTTGTCAGCACCAAAATCTGTAAATTTGAGTTTTTTATGGCCTGTAAGTCCCTTTGGCACCGGTTGACCAAGTCCTTAATGTGTTGCTCAAATGTGAGGTTTTTGTCCAAAAGCATGCCTAAAAAGCGAGCAACCTTAACAAAATTTATGGGGGTGCCGCCTATAGATACGTTCAGAGGTGATTGTTTTGTACCCCAAAAAGAATACCAACTGTTTTAGTTTCAGAAATTTTGAAGCCCCATTTTATAGACCATTCCTTGATGGAGTCCAATCCAGCTTGTGCATCCTGGGCTAGTTTAACCATATTGGACCCCGTTTTCTAAGTTCCGGAATCATTCGCGAACTGGCTTATAACCATCCCTGTACATTCAAGTGTTTCAGGGAGCCCGTTAATTACCAGAGAAAATAATAACGGGGAAAGGACCGCGCCCTGTGGGGTGCCCCTCTCAAGCTCAAAAGGGTCAGACAAGTCCTGGCCCACTTTGACCTGTATTTTTTTCCCTTCAAAAAGGCGCGGAGGTACTTGAAGCATGATCCGGTTATTCCATATTCTTTTAACCTATAGAGAACGCCAAAATGCCATGTTAAATCAAATGCGGCAGTTAGATCAAGAAAAATAGCCAAAACACTTCTTGACCTATTTTTGGCGGCGATAACCTCATGTTGGAGTCTCACTTATTGATCAAGGGTACATCTCCCCTTGCGAAACCTAGACTGGAATGGGTTTATGATGTTTTTAGACTCTTAGAGATACTCGAGTCTTGCCTTCACCATGCCCTCCATAATTTTACCTGCATGGGGTGTGAGACTGATGGGCCTATATGACTTTGGGTCAGCTGGATCTTTTCTAGCTTTAGGTAAAGGAATGACCCTGGCACTTCACCACACCTCCGGGTACATCCCCCCGAACCACACCCTACTGAAGAGGCCAAGCCACAGTTTAAGGAAGGAGCCGGGCATGTGTTTAAACATTTCATATCCGACTTTATCTTTACCTGTTGCGGAGTTACGTTTAGAACTAACTTAAGTTCTTGTAGACTGAAGGCTATATTAATTGGGGAAGAATCATCGTTATGATTGTCTGTAAGAATGGTCTGATTTTGAGTTTCGAAATCAGACTGATAATTCAAGGTTTCGACAGGCATATTAGAATTACTTGAGACCTTGGTTGATAATGATTAGCCAGAAAGTTGGCTTTTTCTTTATTAGACAAGGCCTTGCCATCTTTTGACCTAAGAATCGGAATAGGGTTGGTCGCCACACCTTTTATGACATTAATTTTTTCCAGAAGTTTCTGGCTGTACAATTCTTCATTGAAATAGATTCTCAGAATTGCTGCAAATTCTGTTTTTTTGGCCTCCAGTATAGTATTTTTACATGACCGTTCGGCTTCATTCAATTTAGTTAAATTGCTGTAAATGGGGTTTTTCCTGAAAGTTTTCAGGGCTTTCTTTTTATTTTGTACTGCGAATCTGCACTCCTCAGACCACCAAGGAACCAGACGACGTCTGCCCCGCCAACCAGAAACAGGTATGGATTCATTAGCAATTTTAAAGTCAGTTTGGTTAAGTTATCACAATAGATATCAATGTTGTCATTAGTAACTTGTATGGAGGTCGACTGTAGACAGTTTATAAAAAAAGAGACCAATCGGCTTTATAGTAATTAAATGTGCCACCAACGATGTCAGGGTCTACACAGCATTCTAGACCTAGTGTGATACATTGGGGGAAGTGGTCCGAGCCCATATTATTATCTGCCACCCCCATGAAGCTACAGTAGAAAGTTTCGGATGGCAGAATGTAAGATCGAGGTTAGAAAAGGTGACATTTTTCCTTATAACCTTTATGAACTAAATTATAACTAGGAATATTTCTATTACTGGTCCCGGACCACATAACCTCTTGTAAACGTACTATATGTATTGATGGATTTTGATCTACAAATAATTTTAATCCGGTATGTTAAAGTTGAAAAACCATTGATTTTAAAATTAATTATATTAAATGGTTTACCCATAATTAATTTGAGAGAAAAACTGTATTTGTTAAGTTTACAAATAAATAGTTCTGATGTATTCTATCATTTGCGACTTTCTGGATGATTTTTGAGGGGAGTTTTGAATTACATTTAAGTTTTTAGGAGTAGTGGCTGGAATAAGTCCTCCTCCACAACTGCAGGCGCACGGGCGAGCACTCTTCTAGTTTTAATTTGTTTAAGGTGATTAGTCCCCACTCCAGGACTGCACTCCAATCCCAGTCCTCTGCTCAACTGAGTCTGGATAAAATTGTTTAACCTATTGTTCGATGGTTTAGACTTAGATATACAAATATTTTTGACCAATTCAACCAGTTGCCGCAGAGGGATCTCATTAGAGTTACTATTGGGACCTTGAATCTTTATAATTGGAGGGAGTGACAAATCCGTGTCAGCCTGCTTCCCAGTGGGAACTGGTTGATCCGGCTCAGTCCGGAATAGAGCCCCAATGCCACTTAAAGAAGGTGGTTCCGGTATGGCAACTAGGCTTGAAATTGATAAATCGCCATAGTTGCCATTAGTGAAAATATCTTTTGACCTATTATTATTATTGATATTGTTACTACTATTGTTGTTATTGTCTGAAAACAGGTAGGACGAGTGAACAGAAATAATAGAATCCTGTTCACTAGTATCACAGGTGCCATCATCTGATATAGTGGTACCGCTGTCAGATACAGAGATGTCACCCGGATTTGAACAGTTGCTGACCTGGCTCTTAAAGGGAGTAGAGGCCCTTTGTTTTTTTACTTTCCGAGTTATGATTAGTTGAATAAGTCAATGACTTTGACTTTTTGTTTGTTGACCTGGGACGGAGTAGCTGGGGGAGAATTATTCTTTGGAGGAGAATCAACATCCTTATTTCCTTGTTCAGATACTGGGGCGGGTGGGGTAAGTTTACCCTCCACACTATTCTTTGTAGAAGATTCTGTTGACCTGTTCAGCCTTTTTAGACTTTCATTAGCCTCTCGCAACCACTCATTATATTGTCTGTCTTCTTCTTCCTCTTGGTGTTTATAAATCTCTAGCCGCAATCTGATCTTGGCCTTGGCCCAGGAAACTTTTTCCCGGTTCCTGATAGCCTGTATGCAAGTTGCCCTGAAATATTTAGGGCAACCCCTGTAAGTGGCCCTGTGGCCTTGGCCACAGTTAGAGCAGATTGCGCGCACCTACCACAAGCTGTTTGATTAGGGCAGAAATGTGCCCAAAACCCTGACACCGGTAGCACCTTAATGGAGGTTGTTCATACGTCTCCGTCCGGAAGCTCACATTGGTGCCTCGTATATATACATACAGTGGGCAAGCTCCACTGAATGTTAATTTGACCGCACAACTTGGGTTTTTATATTTATTTGGTAGTCTTTCAGTCCCAACCAGACAAGCACCATTGGTGCTATCAAATTCTAGTTGGGACTGAAAAACCTCAACGTTTTCTGTTAATGGCGCACCGTGGATAACCGTCTGGTAGGTCTGGATTGTCGACGGAAGAACCTTAGACACTTCCAGACCCCCCACGATATGCTTCTTATGTCCCAGCGTCTGTGCTGACAAAAAATCCAGAATAATGGCTCTAGAGACTAGAGGTATAAACCTCTGAACGTTACTAAATCTTTTATTCATTTCCTTAGATAGTTCCTTCAAAGAGAAGGACTTCACCAGGTTCTTGGTGATGCCTCTTGCAACACAGATATGCTTCGCTGTGTTGCATTTGACTCGGTGACTATATATAGAGTTCAGGGGGTTGCCAACTATCCTGGATAAATCCAAAAAATGTTTCCCTGGGTTAAGTCTGGCTGTCGTGTTTTATCTGATAGTATTGCGCTGCTATTGTAATAAATTGTAAGGATATAAATCCTTGGACAAAAAACCAAACCAAAATAGAAATACGGTTGCTCTTATATATGCTAAAAATATTTAGAAACAAAACAAAAACAAAAAAACCTTAGGCAACTGTAGAACTTCAATGCAGCTAATTGTTTACGGTTGTATACGGTGGACACTGTGATTTTATATTGCTTATCAACTATTTCAAAAAAAATATAATATAATATCTATGTTTACTGATTAATCAAAGAAAACGGAAAAAAAAGATCAAGAAAAAAAAGAAAATAATGCTAATAATATAGAGTACAGCAAACTGTAGTTTAAATTAAGTGATCCACACAAATTTCAAAGCTTTAACCTAATAAGAAAGAAACAAAAAAACAAAGAAATCTATTGTACGGTTGTACCCAGTGAAAATTAAATTATATTAAGTTAGATTGTTTTTATAAATTCTTGGAAATGATTTAAGTATTTAATAGGACTATGGACTAAAGAAGAAACAACAACCAGAAGCATATACTCAGTATGCACGCACCCAGTACCACACCTTTTATAGGTTGTACCCAGTGAAACACAGATATCTTGTGTGTCTATTTGATTTCTTTATTATGAAACACAAAAATATGCATGTGTTTAATGTGTAATGTATTATCTTGATCAACTATAACGGTACTATTAAACATTATCAATATAATACACTCAGTATGTGTACAAACGGACCAGCCGTGTTGTATGTTTAATAAAAGAATAAACACCCAGCAGGTAAACAAACTCAGATCTGTGTTATATTCCAATATCAATTCAATTATCAAAGGTAAATATAAATCAAAAAAATTGAAATAGGTACACAAAGTATCAAAATGAGTTAAATAATAAATAATTTAGAATTTTGAATTAACTGCACTGAATATCAAAGACAAAACCGGATGTTGACAATAAAGAAAAGTTGTTGTTTTTGTTGTTGTTACCCTTGACTGGGTTGGGGAAGGTGGTAGGGGAGCCCTCGTCCTTCAGGCACTTCACTGTTAACACAAATATATAATTAAAAGTCACAGTCCACACTAAAAGCACAATAAAAAACACAATTCCAAGTACACCAATGATCGATTTACACAGTCAGCTTCACAAATATTAATATTGTTGCCTTGATATATTTCATTTCTGTACAGCAAACTACTCAAAATATTTCCAACTCAACCTTGTTAGGGAGCGGAAACGGAAGTCGTAGTGTTAGTGGTTTTCCTTTATATACACAGTTTTATGACCCTATCTCGTATTGTTTACTGTGACACAACGATATCAAAGTACATATTTATCATTCATTCATCGGTATATATTAGCTTCAAATATTGTAATCGAAAATCTAATAGATTGATACAAAATTGGGGGGGAACAATTAGCTGTTAGTATGTTTGTAAAAAAATGACCTAATGACTTTAAAATGATGATAGAATTTTTTTTCTCGTAGGAAATGTCTTCAAACATTGCTTCAGTAACAATCCGCTAATGAGACGACTGTAGTTATTTAAAAAAATATAAAGTCTAAAACACGAAACAAATAAGGTCGGCCTTTCAAATAATAAGAACACTTTTTTACTGGCCTCAAAGCTACGCGGAACTTTGGTGTATTTACCAGGTAGACGTTATCGCTTCTAAAAGACTAAATAATGGACTTTGAATAATGAAATTTGATAATTAATGTGGAAAGTTTGCAATCGAAAGAACGTTCGCTAGCACAAAAAGAAAAGAGTGTCTTATTCAGTTAATTTCAATGCACCACGATTATGTTGTAATTTCTATATATCGTCAAGCACGAGTTTTTTCAGCTATAAAGTGCTTATTATGCCTTTTCATAAAAACAGAACTAATGAAATCTTGAGGCAATAATTCTAGGGTTTTAATCCATATAAATAGCAACTAAGATTGCGTCTTACTCGTTAACATTTTGCAGCGTTTTCTACAATCCAGACTGCCAGAAAGAGTGTACGAGGAATGATCAAAAAGTTCGAGGGAAGATTCTCAGATTTCTTTTTTTACATGCGATTTTTAAGAAATTTCCACTAGGTACAGATTGATTAAATACCTTTTTTTCAATTTTCATTACATTCAAATATTTAATAAAATAATCACAGTCACAATAAAAACGTGGCTATGCAATATCTTGCCCAAAACGTTTTGACGTTGACGTCAACAAACTATCTATGGTGACGCAGACGAAAGTGAATGTTAATAGCTTTCAAAGTTCTCACAACTGAACATAATACAACTCCTACAACGCTCATTCCACGAGTTTGTGAAACAATATCAGAATGTGTCAGCGTGATTGTTAGAAATGGTGGCCTGCACTGCGCTGGTAAGCTCATCCATGTTGTCAGACTGTATGCATCGAAGAAACTTAAGCACACTTAATCACAGGGAAGAGGAAGAAACCAATTGACGACAGGTCTGGGCTGTACAGGGATTATCCAGAAGCTCAAATATTATATGTTGCAGGGCTGTCTATGTAACTGCACCCCGTTGGGAAGAGACATTGTCATGGTGTAAAATCATAGACGCTTTCTTATTTCCCATAGCCCTCAGAAAGTGTCTATTCAAAAGCTAGAGTCATGCAAAGTTTCAATAATTTATAATATTGCGAGTCCAGTTCACACTATAAAATATTGAAATATTGTTTTTATAAGTGCTTTTAAGTATTTTTTATTTCAGTAATCTGGGTGACCGTCTTTCCATGATATTTGGTCCCTCGCGCTCTCATCGCCAGCATGATGCCGTCTGCATTCGATTCTGTCCGTATGTTGACATCTTTGCGATTCAGCATGCTCAAACTCGTCGCATGCTAAGTTGTTCGTGAACTATGTTTAAATAATCTAAAAACCATATTCAGATTTTTACTAAGTAGCTCCTTAATGACAGCGACGTCAGGTGACGTCATCGGAAGGTTTACTTAAAAGCGCTTGAACCACTTGTATATTGCAGTCTTCTTCAGAGAAAAAATTCCAAAATGTATTTAACATTTATTCTAAATCTTGTAATTTTGACACAAAATTTGATAGCAGGTCGTTGTTAAACGCTCATCGAGGCTTACCGGAAACACGGCTTTAAAACTGAAATTACGTCAAAATTTATAACGACGTCATTAGCGTCATGCTTACTATTAGCGGAATTTGTTGCGTTTATTGTTGTCAAACAGGCGAACCAGACGCCATGAATTGAAATGCCTTTATGGAAAAGATTGAAATTTTAGGCTGAATCTATTATGATGAGTTTATTATGGAGACCATAATTCATTAACCAACGTAGGTATACATTTGAATATTTTTAAATAGAAAATTAAAGTGTTTGCTTTTTCTTAACAGGAAATTAGAACACATTTTCGCGAACGTTTTGATCCCCCCTTATTGTCGAACATGATATACGTTATCATACACTGTGGTAAAACATCCTTTCTTTGCAGCTACCTTGACTCCATTTTAATGTTTATTAATATGACATATGTTGTTTGAATTATTTGATTTGTACTTTATTACGTTTTAAAGTACATAACACCGCAAATATATCACTGTGAGTCTCAGTAATAATTTTTGTTTTATAATCTATATGTTTAGGTCGAACGCTTGTTATGATATATTGACCGCAGTTTGTAGGACGCAGGATTATAGATATCTTGTCAAATGTCGGCATACTTATTGTAGAAACATTTGATGATTGATTGCTACTCAAAGACTAACTGAAATGGTACTCATACCACTCCTTTCTTCCAGTCCAGCAACGCATAAGCGGCGGAATTGATTCTGCAAAAACGACTTTCAAAGAAAAAACTTATGAATCTGAAAACGAAGCCAAATATATTTTTTGTAATTTTTAACATTAAGATTTTTCTCTCAATACACGCCGGGGAAACATGAGACATGGCTAAATGAATCAGTTTTTGATTTTGAGCTTTTCATCAACAACTACACAATCGTTCGCAGGGACCGAAACAGACATGGTGGAGGTGTCTGTATATATATCCGTTCAGACTTGGCCTTCAGTACTAGAGACGACCTTCAACTTTGTGACCTTGAAGCAGTGTGGATTGAGATTCTCCTACCTAAGTCAAAACCAATACTTCTATCAGTCTTTTATAGACCACCAACACAGACTTCCTTTTATGACATTTTAGAATCAGTTTGTTCAAGTACTACTAATATTTTACAGCTTGAGACATTTATTTTAGGCGATTTTAATACAGATTTTTTAATCAAAGAATTGTGTTTTACAGTCTTTTATGAACATGTTTCATCTTAAACAATTAATTACAGATTGTACCCGTATAGGAAAAATATCTTCCACTATCATTGACCTCATTTTTACCTCAGAAAGTGATAAAGGTATAAACTCAGGTGTTGTTAAAACTTGTTTTAATGACCATTTTTTAACATTTTGTTCAAGAAAAGTCTCAAAAACTTTTATTGGTGTACACAATACTGTAAATGTTAGATCCTTAAAATATTACAATAAGGAAGCTTTCCAAGAAAATTTGTTATGTACTGACTGGAGTTCAGTTATTTTAAGCGATAGTGTTTCTGAAGCTTTGGTCAACTTTAAAACGTCGTTTCTAAGAGCCTTAGACAACCTTGCTTCATATTGAGAGTTAAACAAAGGACTGAACAATGGGTCAATGAAGAAGTTCTTCAATGCATATAAGACAGAAATAAAGCTTTTCATTAGGACAAGAATTGTAGATCTGAGGAAAATTTTCAACTATTTAAAACTCTTAGAAACAAAGCCCAGTCAACAATTCTTAAAGCTAAAGAAGAATTTTTCAAATGTGCCTTTGAGGACAATAAGCATGATTCTAAGTCTTTGTGGAAATATTTAAAAGATCTTGGTATGCAATCAAAAAAGTCTTCTTCATCTAGTAGTAGTAACATAGGTGTTAAACTTCATGGTGACATTTGTTTTGATAAATTAAAAGTTGCACAAAGTTTTAATAATTTTTATACAACTGTTGCAGCTAAACTTGTTGCTTAACTTCCTACACCAGTTACACTATTTGGTAAATCTTTTGTTACGACTTTTTATCGTAATAAGGGTGTATCTCCAAGTAGTTGTTCTTTTTTTTAGTAACTGAGAATAAGATAGTCAAGCTCTTAAACGGTCTTGGTGTAAACAAATCCACTGGCTTGGATGGTATTCCCTCTCGATTTGTAAGAGATGGGGCTACATGCATAGCTTGTCCGTTAACACATGTCATAAATCTCTCTTTAATACAAGGTGTGATCCTGTTAAATTAAAATCAGCCAGGGTGGTTCCTTTATTTAAAAAGAATGATAAAACAGAAGTAGGTAATTACAGACCAGTTTCAATTCTTTGTATTATTTCTAAACTTTCTGAGCGGGTAGTCTATGATCAGGTTGTTAATTACCTAGAAGAACATAAGTTACTATACAATTTTCAATCGGGATTTAGAAGTGGCTCTTCTTCAGATACTTGCCTTATACATTTGTCAGATTTTATAAAACTTGAGAACGATAAAGGCAATTTAGTAGGCATGGTTTTTCTTGACTTGCAAAGGCTTTTGACACAGTTGACCACTCTATCCTTATCATGAAACTAGAAGCCATAGGTTTAAGTGTAGACATCATTAACTGCTTTAAGTCATATCTATTTAATAGACAGCAGTCAGTAGTTGTATCAGGTGTCTCATCTAACCCAAGTACTGTTACCTGTGGTGTTCCACAAGGGTCTAATTTAGGCCCATTATTGTTCCTAGTATATGACAACGATATGTTTGCTGTAGTTGAAAACAAATTTTTGTTATATGCAGACGATTCAGGTATTCTTTGTTGTAGTAAGGATAGATATACTATTGAAAAGCAGCTGACTTATGATCTTCAGAATGTTAGTAATTGGTTAATAGATAACAAGTTGTCTCTTCATTTGGGCAAAACAGAATCAATTTTGTTTGGCACTAAGCAGAAACTATGTTAAAAAAAACTCTCAATATTAAATGTAATGACACAGTTATTCAGTCTACTGCTTTAGTAAAATATCTAGGTGCTGAACTTGATCAAAATTTATCTGGTGATTCTATTGCTAGTTCTATTATTAAGAAAACAACCTCCAGACTTAAATTTTATATAGAAAGAGACCATTTCTTACTGACCATACCAAAAAATTGTTAATGATGTCTCTTATTCGGTGTCATTTTGATTATGCGTGTTCTTTCTGGTACTATGGACTTTCAAACAGATGGAGGGATAAACTTCATGTAACACAAAATAAACTTATGCGATTTATCTTAAATTTGGATTGCAGATCTCATATTGATGTTACTCATTTTTAAGTACTTAACTGGCTCCCTGTAGAAAAAAAGAGTCCAACAAGTTATACTCTGTCATGTTTTTAAAATAAAGAATGGACTTTCACCAGACTACATGTGTGAACATTTTACATTGCAAAACAATGTGCATTCTTATGGTACGAGATCTAGCACAAATTGTTCTTTTGCTGTTCCAGGAGTCAAATCGGTTGGTAAGAAAACTTTCATGTATAATAGTATAACCCTGTGGAACAAACTGCCATTGACAATCAAGACTATTTCAAACATCGGTCTATTTAAAATGTCTGTAAAAACTATCTGATGGATAACACTTTGTAAACTGTGATAGCTATGGACTTATGTGATAACCTACCGGTATCTATTTCATCTGTATTAAATACTGTGTTTTAACTGTGATAATGCTTAATTTTTACTAAATTCTTATATATACATCATATGACTTTTATTTTTCATCTTTCATGTCTCTCTACGTCAAACCATCAATAGTCTTGGACCACAATGGAAACAAGAAACATGGCAATGCCACGAAACCAGGTTTTCAAAAATGTTGTTCTGATTCTATACTATAGTATGAATTTTGGAATGAAGATTGCTATGAATATTCAAAAGATTATAACATGACATGAAGGAAAAGATAATATTCATGAGAATACATGATAATGAGTAGGATGTAAATTTCGGCTAACAATACTGTCTGCAAGGAGTATACTTAATAATGAGACAACAATTTCTGCACGTCATCTTGATGTGGTAAACATTTGTCTGAAGTTTCATCAAAATTCTTCAAAGGGTTGAAGAGTTACAGAGCGGACAGGATTTTCAATGTTAATGTCACTGTGACCTTGACCTTGGAGCCATCAAAATTCTTCAAAGGGTTGAAGAGTTACAGAGCGGACAGGATTTTCAATGTTAATGTCACTGTGACCTTGACCTTGGAGCCAGCCATGCGGAACATGCGTTCTGCACGTCATCTTGATGTGGTAAACATTTGTCTGAAGTTTCATCAAAATTCTTCAAAGGGTTGAAGAGTTACAGAGCGGACAGGATTTTCAATGTTAATGTCACTGTGACCTTGACCTTGGAGCCAGCCATGCGGAACATGCGTTCTGCACGTCATCTTGATGTGGTAAACATTTGTCTGAAGTTTCATCAAAATTCTTCAAAGGGTTGAAGAGTTACAGAGCGGACAGGATTTTCAATGTTAATGTCACTGTGACCTTGACCTTGGAGCCAGCCATGCGGAACATGCGTTCTGCACGTCATCTTGATGTGGTAAACATTTGTCTGAAGTTTCATCAAAATTCTTCAAAGGGTTGAAGAGTTACAGAGCGGACACAATTTCGTTTGACGCCCGCCCATCCGCCCGCCATACCCCAATCTAATAACCAGGATTTTCAAAATTGAAAACCTGGTTAATAAGGGCCTCCCTTTTTTGTGTTATCCAGGTTATTGATGTACTTTGACAAAGATCAGTGCTTATCATGATTGATCATATATATTGTTTTAATCATGTTTGATGTAATGTTTCATGACCATTGTACTTTTGTTAACCAAATAAATCAATAAAAAAACACACTAGCGCGAACAGGTATTTTCTTACTGCATGCCGTCTAAACATCGTATTTTTCGAAAATCTTAAGTAATAAAGTGTTACACCCGTTGTTTTACTTGAAATCTATTTGCCTTATATAGCTGCTTAAGGTAAGATGGTTAACCCTCGCTTTAGATTCTTACCATCTATCTTATTGTCCTGATGAGAATTACAAAAAAATTTCGTATTTGACCTGAAGTAACGGTAGCTTCCGTTAATAAATAACAGTTGTCCAATCAAAACGACAATCGGTCTCACCTTGTTTCTATAACCGTTGTTTCTAAAAATTAAAAAATACTATGCAGATACAAACAACGGAATGGTTTACATAATCTCCCAATTTGAAATCTGTTATGCCTTCTGCGAAATTTCTTGAAACATCAGTTTGAAGTCGCCTGTTATCCTTGTCCCGTTGGGCATAAAAATTTCAAAATTCCTAAAGTATCAAAGCTGTAAATTACATTTCGTGACACGAAATTACTATGTTTAATAACGCCTGTTATGAGAAACTAGAATCAACTCTAGACACATGTCATTCGACAATGATGTTTTCTTCAAATAAAACTGGGTTTTAGGATTCAGTTGCTATGTTTTCAGTTAACAACAATAACTTTCTTGTCTTATTATCATCAAGTCTCAGCAACAAATATATGCCCCTTCCTGAATGCAATATGTGTGCTGTTAGTACACAACATTCCGATGATAAGATTACCGAAATTGACAACTAGATACCTTTCGTTTTGACAGTTTAAATAACTGAAAATAATCCTACAACAACTAAAACCAACACTTGTATAGGCTTTATGTCAAAACCGTTAAATTGCAAACCGAGAGAGAGGTACTATAACATAATTTAACAGGATCTCTGCTGATGGTGGGTCAATATACGCCAAAAGAAAGCTATTGAAATTGAATGGCCTTTTACTTGAAATCACTCAAGGTAAGAGAACTACGGGTGTTGTTCTCCATGTCGCCCTAATTAGATAACCATCTGACCAGATTCATAACTATCCTGAAAGAGGTTTAGGAGATATGGAGCGTACAGAAATTCTATAGCTCAGATTTAGCCTTTTTCGCCATTTCTTTACCTTCAGGTCGTGCTTCTGAAATGTAGGTTCTGAAAATTGTTACAATGAAATAAACATTAGACCGAAGTTTCATGAATATCCTTTATTCTTTTATACAAAGTTGAATTTCCATACAGAAATATTGTAAGATATTTTTCAAGGACAATATAAGCTTGTAAGATACAAACTAAGTAAAGTCTGTAAGCATTTCCGACGCATATAAATGACATTCGTCTCGTCAGATGATTCTTTCCTTCTTAACTGCATAAGTATTCCATCCATAAATATACTGTAAATGTTATTATAAAAGCGTCAGACTTACAGAAGTTAACGTAATCGAAGGACGAGAAGATGGAAAAATGTTTAGCGTGAAGTAAAATATCGTCAAGACTTTCAATCAACATTTCAAAATTATCCAAATACTATTCTTTTATGTTTGTGTAGCTGATCAAAACAGTAAACAGAAAAATCAGAAATACATTGTCTCCGGACAACGTACCAGTTGATAAATGTTGAAATTATTCGTATTCTTATTATGGCATTCCTCTGGTCTTAAGATGAATTATTTATCTTTATCTCGATTCGTCTTCATGCATACGTGCCTAGCAATTTTGAACTAAAGCATATACTGTACATTATTTGTATAAACTGTCTTTTAAGTCGAAAAGTTTTTGAGAGCACGAAGAAAAGTCTTGTTTAAAAAATTGTGAAGTCTGCAATCGAACAGAAATGTCAAAGTATGTAACTGCATGTACATCAAGATAGCAAAAAAAAAAATAGAAAAAGAAAAACGAATTTAATCAGTGACATTTGGTAAAAACAAAATCTTTAACCTAAGACATTTAGGTACATATCTAAAATAAGCAGAAGGCCCTACACTCATTAAAATCTGTATTCAGTTAGGAAAGCCTTCATGCCACATTGTTACATTCTAGGAACCAACGTTCAAGGCATCAATGGTGGTCGTCTTAAATCAGTCTAATTAAACAATTGATATATCATATCGATTTTCTACATAGATTTGCCGTATTTATTATTGCTTTTTTGAAGAAGGATTAGTTTGTTAAAAGTAATAAGAAATTTGTTCCATTTTAAAATATCCCTGATTTGAATAGAACTTTTTAGACTGTTATTTTGGTAGCTGTCTTAATAAATTAGTTCAGAAGGAAAGAATGCAATACAATACAGAACACGGTTTAATTAAGAAAAGATAGTAGTAGAAATAGTTGAAGCAATAGAAGTAGGAGAGATTGAAGCGTTTAAGCTAAGCCAGCTAATATACCTGCACATTTACTTGAATTGTGTGCAGAATGTGTGCCAGTGAATATATCACTAGATATAATTAATAAACAATTTTGACGGAAATTCTGGTGATCAAACGCGCTATTCCATTTTAATGGTTACACATTTTTTGAAAATAAATTAAATTTTGTATAAGCAAACCATGTTTTTACATGTACGTACAGCGTCATTATCTCTCTGTCTCAGAGATTTAGGTAATTAAGAACTTAAATAAGAAGCAACTTATTTTGAAAAGGAAATTAAATGAAGTTCTATTGCTCTTTTACACGTTTTTGTATTTAAAAGATTTAAGAATGGAAAAGTTTTCCTGAAGGATCATATTGGTTGAATATTGAGAACAAAAAATAAATGATAAGAGATTAATTTCAAGTTCTGTTGTTTTTTTGTTGTTGTTTTTTTCGTTGTTGTTTTTTCTCCAAAAATTGCCACTTGCTGACAGAAATGGAATCAGCAGAAATGTTTGTACTTTGAACATGATCGTCATAATGTTATAGGCTGGTAAATCTTAATGACATGAGAACATGTATAATTATAATGAAGTGTAATAATCTGCACAAAAATAATACGGTAAAATATATCTCGTTGAAAAAAATCAAATAAGCAATGGTAAAGAATTCTCTTTGGAGAAATCAGTATATCACACATTGTTTTGGAAAATTTAGATTAACGAGATATATTTTTATTAACTTTGGTTCAAATAAACATGTGGCTTGACAATGTGAATATAATGCATTAATTAAATGATTATATGAAATAAAAGTAATTTCCTATTATTTCCAACAAAATACAATAAACAAATGAAAATCAGTGGACATTCTAAGATAAGAGACCACCGGAAATATTCAGTGAAAACCTTTTCGTAGTTGGATGGTATACAAGATAAAGAAAATAGATTTGATGAATGTTTTAGTCTGCATTTCATATCTCACGACAAAACACAATCGTAGTCAATTCGTAAGGAGCGACATTTAGAAATATGAGCAATTCAAAATATTTCTTATGTATGACTCAGATTTCATACAATGTTAGATGTTTATGTTTAATATGCTTGTGTGCTTTTGCATACAACATTGTCGAGTTAATGAATGGGCTGGAGTTAATAAACCAAGACAACATGTACCTGTTTGTTCTTATGAGAAGCCGTTGGAGCAAGTGTGAGGTTTGTGCACCCTAGAACCTGGTTTAAAACCCCTAGTGGCAAATGTTTTGCCAATGGCCGTTCCTAGGCGATATCCCCACTGGTTCTCATTTTCGTTAGTTGCACGTGGTGTCTTTTGTTCAATGAGATGTAACTAATCGGGTTTATGTGCGTGGGTTGTTCCTTAACAGATTTTCCTTTTCAATGCAATTAAGCCTTTTGTTGGAGTATTTTGTAAGGTGCATAATTCTGTATACTTGTGCGGTTTTTCTTCTGTCAACAATAATTTCCTGGTAAAAAGAAGTTAAAACTGGCGTTATCTTTATCAAAAATAATTTGACAGATAGAAACATTCATATAATACCAACAGTTCACCTAAACAACTAAAACTATCTTATTTTATTCCCTTCGGTCTTGTGCATTGACCTCGTTAATACTTGAAATTGTTAAGAAATGGTACTAGCAGTGAAAATTTTGATGAAAATAGAAAATAGTCAAACAACACTAAGCAAGAGACCAAACAGCCATATTTCACTTCTTTCAAAATACTCTAACTGTAATTGATATTGGAGTCAAAAAACGAAATACAACAAATATACTGATTGCTTTAATATTAGCCTTTATACAGAATTGGTACATTACCAGCTCAGGATGGCAAGCGACTTATTACAACACATTGTCCGTTTCTATGTGCCCGAAGGAAAACAAATTTAATGTATGTTCTTATTTATATTGCTGATTATTTTTCGTTTCAATATTATTGACGCAAATGAATGTGCAGGTTAGTTAATGCAATATGTCCCTCCCTTTAATAAGGAACTTGTAGGAACAAACGTAACGAAAGACGTCAGGTTTACATGATTATATCAATATTAACGAAAGACGTCAGGTTTACATGACTGCATCGATATTAATGGCAAGGAAGATACTTCTTTCATAATTGAATAAACGAGACAAAACACTTTAAAAATTCAATTATCTTAGTATGGTATAAGACCTCATCATTCCGACATAAAAAAACAACTGTTTCACAAACATGTGACAAAATGAAGCACAGAGATTTTACAATAATACATCTGTTTATTTAATGGTGTTACAAAGGAACAGACTCTTAAGAATCGTGATGAGAAAAAGGAATAACCCTTAAACAATATGTCTCCTTTAAATATGAAGTTTTCTTCAAACAATGTGGAGTTTCAAATATCAATTTTGCAAACAAAATTGACTTTCTCGTTTCATTATCAGCGTCGTCTCAGAAGGCAACTATGTACTTTTTGAACGCAATTAGCTTAAGTGATCTTTGATATAATGTTGTTTACCCGGAGATTTCATACTGTCCGTGTTATTTGTCTGATGACTGTCAAATAAGCCCGGGCACAAAGGTCAATGGTTAACACTTCTGGCCATAGCTAAAGAAAGGGCCATTTTAAAATCGCTCAATTAATTACTATTTTCTTAATCATCCTCAATGACTATATCTTTACTCATATGTCACTTCGTGGTACACTAACCAATCAAACCAATCAACTTCCATATTAACACAGGTGTTAGATATCTGGTTAAGGTATATGTAGCAATATCAGATACAATATTTAAAAAGAATGATAATACATGATATTGAATGAAAACTTAAGATCATCATAGTTTGGCACTGTTTCAACAGCTTCGATTTTTTTGTTGTTAAAGCGACTAACAATATATCTATGGTTTTATTTTTTCTCGTATAATTATGAAATTTTAAAAATTGAAAAAGATTAAAGCTTTTAGGAGAGACAAAATAAATATGTGTATGGAAATGAAAATTGTAATCAACTAAACTACTTAAATACAGTTTCGTGTCAGTTTCATCTGCATTTCATGCATAAATGCATAGTAATTGTTTCATTAAACCTGCAGACCTGTGTAGGAAAAGTTAATATTATTTATCTTTTTCCGTTGTGCAAAGAGAAATGTTGCCATCTGAAAACAATTCCAACGTCCAGATTAATCACAGATCGATTTGTCTACTTGTCAATGAATGCTTTGTTGTAGTGCTCAAATAAATAATCGCTCAGTTCCTGAATTCTGAAGCGGTGTCTTTAAAGATTTATATCTGATATGATTCACTTTAATTTCATATAGATAAAAACATATAAATCATAAATATTTATAAAGGGTTTAATAATTGCTCAGACAGAAAAGATTTGTAAGACTGTTTTAAGTTCACAGAACAAGCTTATGTGTTTGTTTTCTCTCTCCACACAAAAATGCCGTCTGTCTTGGAAGACATACGTCTTTAAAATATGATGTAGAGACATTTTTCGATTCTTGTCTTTTAGTTTCAATAGTATTGCATGCATAAATACATAGAAATTGTTCTATAAGAGCACCAGACTTGCAACAGAAAAGGTAAAACATAAATTGACCTTGGGGGACATCTTGAAAATAATATTTTGTTTTTTAAGTCTCAAGGATTATATCGACATTTTTCATAACAAAACATAATACAATGCTCTCTATTCGCATAAAACAGAATGCAGCATATTTGAAGCCACAAAGTAGTATAAATAAGAGGCGTGAAAAAATGAAGTAATTTGGCAATGAATTGTGAAAGCACAATATGATTTATTATACTTTTTAAGTGTTCTGGGAAGTGGCAAATCCATAAAACTTATGAGTGACATATAGATAAGTACTACACAGCTTAGAGGTTTGTAGATAAACACAATATACACATTCTCTGTAAACCAGTACCGTTCCTAAGCATGAAAGCAACGTAAAATATTTGGCGAGATTGTTTATGGTTGTTTGTTGAACTGGATGACATTAAAGATTCAAACTTTTGGGTTATTGCCCAGAAACAGTTATAGTTACTGAAAAAAACGTTTCCTAATATCAGAATATTTTGGGCACGCGAAACAAAAGTAGATAATTGATTCAGTAGGCTGCACGATACAGTTTAGACACAATCTATTGTTTTTATTTGTGTTCGTATGTCTATCTGTTCGTATAACGAGATAATGGGACGAAATTCTTAACTTTTAAAAGCTAGTCTGAGTCTGTTAAACGTAACACGTTTCAGGTATTTTTCTAAAATAAACTATGGTTTATATATGTTGTAATAAGCAAGTCGATATTAATTTTGCTTGATTATGTCTAATATCCTTTGTTTCCTAAGCTGAAAACTCTCTTTTTCTTAATGTTCTAAATTCTACATATATTCTATTTCACTTAAAAAAGTTGTAGTGTGGTATACAAAGTTTAAACTTATTCTGTATCATCTTTTAACATGCTGAATAAAATTTTAACCCCAGTTTCAGCACCATTATTAAGTATGGACCCCACTTACCCATTTAGTATGGACCCCACTAAACTATCAAATAATTTACATTTGTCGCGTGCTCTTAGTTCCAGTTGATTGAAAACAATGAAAATATTAACCATGAAGACAAATATGTGAGTGTCGCGCTATGTTTTTTTTTTTTTTTTTGTTCTGAAGCAATTCTTGTTTTTATAAAGTTATATTCCCAAAAACTTGTTTGAGTTTACTACATCTAATTTAGAACTATGATATAAAAACTCTTTTTTTTCATTATGTCCCTTTTCAAACTTTTCTTGTGTTAACCTTTAGCCCCCATCTATTGCAACAGCATTGTAAGTCATCAAGTAAAGATTTAAACACCTGTGGCGTGTAAGCAAATAGAATTTTATCAGCGATGACTAAAATACACAAGTTTACATCATCAGACAATTGTTTTAAATAACCCAACAATGTTGTCGTTCATGTTTGGTAAAATCTCATTTACGAAAAGAAGAAATTGCAGGCTAGAACTTTGATCAAATGTTTGAGTCTAACAAGGGTGATAACTCGGAATAATACCAAAACATGCTTTACGGCACTGTACTTATTTGTATCGTGTGTATAAGTTTTGAACAGAGATTTTTATAAAATAATTTTTGGAATAGGTGATTTCTCTCTAATTTATTAACACTTTGTAATCTGTAAAAGCACAAAAAAGTTGTTTTATTTCTTTGACTACGCGTCTTAGCAATAATATAATGCTGAAAAAAATATGCCGTCATTAAATTTTGTTGATTTCCCTTTCTAAATTCAATAATCTTCTCATATTTAACTTACCATTTCTTTCAAAATATTTAACATTATTTTGGAAGACATTTTTGCAAGAATGTTATTCCCCTATATAATTATGAGAATCTCCAATATTGCGCCCCCGCCCTTCACCCAACATCCCTTATATACAGGCACTATAATTTCTATGCCTCGCGAATATGGTTAGGTACTTTCGCGAAGTATGATGTTTCACAATGGTGACAAAAACGGCGAAGCAACTTCAAAAGAATGCTTGTAGATTTCTGCAAATATTATTATCAGCACCGCTTCTTTATCATTACTTTAAGAGTACACGGCACATTCAATTTTCTTTAAAAAAAAAAACTTATTTGAATTAACTCGCCCAATTTCTGCTTTTTAGTTTTGTTTTTATTTTTCTATATCTTTTCTTTTATATTTTATCAATATTTTGTACTCGCAGACGTATACAAATGTCTGTTTCGTTCCGTTTTATTCCGGTAAATCTATTTCTTTTATGTTTAAAGTTTATTCTCGCATTAATGCACGCAGTAACACGGATTAGTTGCACGTACTTGTTTAGATGTCACATGAGAGCTGTCCTGTAGAATTTGAATGAAAGAACTTGGTAGATTATTGATATTATCGGATTGTTAACGCTGTTTGTGTTTATAACATATATGACATTCACTGATGTGTTTGTCTAGTCTAAGGCTTTATTTAAGCGCTCAAAGAAATAATGGCAACTTTTCTGAATTCCCAAGAAGAGAAACGTCTATGCAAAGGTGTCCTTCTTAAATGAAAGAAGTGTTACAGTGTTAGTTTTGTAGCAAGCTTGCGTTTAGGCCACTACAGTTTTTTTATAAACTGACTTATTGGTGTCACCCTTTCTGCATGAATGATAGGAGTTTAAGTTCCCTGCACTTGCGCTATTTACAGTTAAAAGACTCAATGTGAAGATCAATGTGTTTTTGGTCTTTTTAGTAGGCAGTCGCACTTTTTCTCTTTCCCGACACTGTGTTTTTACAGTTTTCTTCAATCCTTTTGAGTTTTGGGCTTTTGTCAGATATGTGCTTATTCTAATTTTAGCTGTTTTGGTTTAGATGTTTTTAAAGTCTGTTTCACACTGGAGGTCTTGAACATCTATTTAACACAAATATCAACAAATTTCTTCAGAAGTTTGAGAAATTAAATTACAAGTCCTTAACTTTCAGGAGTGGCAATAATGTACTATTTGCATTTAGCTTGTTTTAAAGTGATGTATTTTGCGTCTACCTTACTTTTGACAGATGCAGTAATGTTAATTATTTTAAGTATGATTATGAAAACGTTTAATGTGATTCGGGAATATTATCCTATATATCTTAGTAACTATCTGAATATATTATTTATTTGTTTATTATAGTCTCATCAGCACATATTATATAATATAAAATAATAACGTACTGCCACTCAATATAGAGTTATAAGAGATTTGTCGGAGTAAAATTCATAATATCTTAAAAATCTAACACTTAAAATTACTAACTACATACATTTGTATCTACATATCTACATATACAGTATGTATGCACTGTGTGGGTAGTTGGAGCTGTTTACTAATTTTCCTAACAGCTAATGATTATGAATTACTCTCCTTTCAACCACTTACTTTCCATTTTTTGTCATGCCAAGAAATATAAAAAAGGGAGAGAACTCATTTAATGACTTAAAACCATTTTCTTCATTGCTTAACTCATGCAACCAGTGTAAACCAGGATTTGTTCCCAAGCTGCTCACAGTATAGACATCCAGTAGCTGACACAGCCATCCGCCAACAGACCACAGCTCACACAAACCACAAACCCAAGTGTATTCAATTACATCTTATATGGTGTAAAACTATTTTGATCAAAACAGTACAAAAATATCAGAGACCTAAATTAATAACTCCACAGAGAGCACCATACTAAACATCACTAAAAGCCTAAAACATTAAAACTATGCACATTTTATACATGAGATTCAAATATTGTAACTCTACTTTTTTCAAGCATTAAGAAACAGGTTTTGGCACTGAATTATACTATGGTCTCCTCTGTTAAAAGAATTTTTAACTGCTCTAAATCACTCAAGCCATGAAACCCAGCAAAATGAGAACAAGCATTGGACATCATTTGAATGATATATTCTATCAAATATAGAGTTTATCCAGGTACAACATTCCTGTATGCCAGTTAAGTCTGTATCGAACGCAACACATCTTCGTCCTCTTATTACACCGAAAACCAGTGGTATAACAGGAGCATTTATTTGAGTCCAATATCAGGTATAAAAAACACTAACATCATAGAGCAATACAAAGCTCTTGATCGCTTTTGCGAAAAATTCAGGAACATGTACACAGATTAAATTGTTTTCCTTTCCAGATATCAAGTGCAAAATAAACTCGTTTGCGGAGCTGTCGATAGAGTTAAAGGAAAGAGATACATACTCCAGAGAAACTGAGGTTTTTAAGTAAATTATTTCTTGATTTTAAAATTGTTTAAAAAATGTACACGGGTTAAATTGTTTTCCTTTCCAGATATAAAGGGCAAAATAAACACGTTTGCGGAGCTGACGAGACAGTAAAAAGAAAGAGATATATATTCCAGACACAATGCGGTTTTCAAAGTAAAAGATTTCTTAATTGTATAATTGTTTTAACAAAAAACAAAGACGGCACTCTTTTAATGCATTTCGGCGATTTTATATAAATTTCATGATTATTCAATGCTTATATGTCTAGCAATTTTGCACATAAGTGTCAGCAATGCATTAGTTTCATAGGACAATTGAAAAGAGGAAAAGGTGAACATTAAAAATGTCATTATTGGAAGGATTTGTCTAGACTTCCAGCCCACAATATGTTTGTCTTAAATTAAAGTCTGCTCAATACAAAGTACGAACGTGAAAGATATCAGGAAGTGTTTTAAGCCAATTTGATCTTTTTAAAATCGTACTTGGAAATGTTCTGAAGCCAATTTGGCCTTATTATCTCAGCTGAGCCAGTTGATACAAGTATGTAATAAGGATTTCTTAATGTTCGGAGTCCGTTCGTCTGTCATTACATGTAATCAAATGGCATTTTTTTCGAAACAATCAGGCCTCTTTCAAACTTAGTTTACCAGAACATTTCTTGCACTTTCAGATTTATGGCATTTATAGAATTTCCTATGGATTTCTGGTTACAATGGCAACCCAAAGAAAAAACTTCGAAGTTTTTCTCCCCAGCAAACCCTAAGCAAATTCGAAATTAATTTCGCACAAATGTTCCTGTGGTGACCTTTTATATAAATTAAAAAAACATTACCGCCAAGGTCGGGGTTTATCTTCCTTATATGTCTATATGCAAAAAATTAAAAATCTTCTCCTTTGAAACTGCTGGCTTGCATTCAAAACTATTTGGGGAAAAAATGTAACTTGTTTGACTACCTACATTAATTGTTAAGCTTATTGTGATTCGATAAAATAATGTCCAACAGGGACAGGGGCTGTATTCCTTATATTTAAGACCGTTCAGATATTAGTACCTGCCTGATTAACTTCCCAGCATTCGTCATTGCGGATAAAAACAATTTTATATCGTATAAAAGGTCCCATTTAAATAGCTGTTATATTATTTTGCCACTGTATCTAAAGAAACATATTCTTGTTTACAACTTATAGCATTTATTACCAACAAAGATAAGATGCAGACAGCTCACATCTGTTGGATTGAATAAAGTTTTTTTATATTATACTGTAGAATTATTATGCTTAATTTATCAAAATTGCACGAAACACTGATTTAAAAATATACATGTATCTGTCTTTAAAAATTAATCTGATAAAAAGTATACCTTTATATACTTGTCACAGTGATCTCGATTTCTAAGTAGAAGAAAAAAACTTAATAATGATGTAATAATAATATAATGAAGAAAGCAAGCAAACACATAGTAGAAATGCTTTAATTCAAGAAAGATAATAGTTGAAAGTGAGAAAATCTTGTTTGAGCATCGTAAAACATATAATAGGCATCTTTTGAAAACTCACTAGGAAATTTTGATATGAAAATTTCATGTTTTCATTATCTGAAGAATATTAAAGATTATAAATAATTCAAATAAACTTGAAAAATGAATTGTACACAAACAGATTTCCTGAAAACATGCATCAATATTTTAAGTAATGATACGCGTCTCCCAGATAAACCATTGAAACATTTCAATTCGCAAATGTTTCATTCACGGTAATACGCCCGTTTTAATCATTTTAAAGATTGTACGAGACAATGATAAAATATTTTCTATTCGTTTGATTTATTTGAATTTCTTTTGACATAATATGGTCTTTGTTGTATGAGTTACTGTACTTTCTCAAAGAAGCAAAACCTTTAGTAGAATATTAGCAAAGCTTCTGTAAAATATTAGAAAAACTTCTTTGTAAAATATAAAAACTGAAAAGAAGAGACAAGGAGAGGGGGCAAAGGAATGACTAGTGAATTTATTGCCATTCTGGTAATTTCTGATTTCGTTATGTAAGAGTGCATACAAGGTAAAGGACGGTTTACTTAGTGGCTTTTCTAGTTAAAAATTCAATTTGAAACAAGAAAAGTAAACAAATGTGTATGTGTCCAAGAGGAACGACGTCAGTAAAGTCGTAAATTTCACATTGAAATTTTTTTCCTAAAAAATGTACAAAATCAAATTTTATATAAGTTTTTATACTGGTACATTAGAGAGCAATATTTTCTAAGTGGTATATATTTTTTTAATTATAAGAAAAATTTCTAAGTGTTCTGAAAAAAACAACGAAAAACAAAATGCTATTTGTACTGAACAATGAAAATGAATATAGAGTGGTCAGACCAATGCTCAGCGTAAAATCAAAGGAATTTATTTGAAGAGACTAAACAAATTACTCATTTCATGTTATGAACTAATTATATTCAAGATTATTTTTTGCTAAATCCTTACGAAGTTTCTCCATGTGAAACAACCGTGACGTAAACAACAGGGCAGGCTATAAATAGACCGAATAAAACATGTGCGGTTTGCACAAAACTGTACCAATGCTCGGCGTACCGTAGATGACCTGATCGGCGACCTTCCAAAAAGAAATCTTTTGTAATTATGCAAAGAACCTTTCTTGAACACAAAATGAATAAAATATTAAGTAGATTGTTTCTATTCATTGCGTATCAAACAGAGGAAGTATATGATCTCGCGTAGAAAACAATGCGTTTTGTCTGTTTTATCCAATTGGATCCCCTTCCGTCTGCTAAAAAGTCACGTGATGATATTGGAAGTTCAGAGAACCGTGAAAAGATAGACGAAATGACACTTAACTCGAAAAAAAGGAAGAGTTTTAAATTACTTCTAAGAAAAAATATCAATTCCGTGAAAAAATAGATTTACGCCGAGCGTTGGTAAACGCCGAGCGTTGGTCCAAGCACTCTGCATTATTTTCAAAACATAAACACGGTCCAAGGTTTTATATAACAATATAATAAATATATATTTTAAACAAGCTGGTCTATGTCAAATTGAGTTTCCTAAATATCATTGCCATATACTCTGAAATGAAAAACGAGTGACGGCTTTCAAGTGATGGGCTAGCAGAAATATTCTGTTATACTCAGTGCTTAAAGATTGTTCTTTTACCGTAACATGACTGGTGAGAGGATTTATGACTTTTTACCAAACCAACTTAGGAGAACGTTTTTCATTTATCATTTTTTCCAAAGATTATTGAAATAAATCAAGTAAAATATTTTATAATGTCTGCAGATCCTTTCTCATGTCAGAACACTTTTAAATTTTGAATTGTAATAAACGCCACTACATTCTACAATCTTGGTACAACTTCAAAAGCAGAAACAATATTTCGAACGTACGACATTTTTAAAACGCCTCAGTCGAAATATATCTGGAGTCTGACATACAGTGTTGAATACAATTACACACGTCGAACTTACTGCATCTCTTTTGTGCAAAACAACAATTCTTTTAGTCTCTTGTTATTTTTCAGATTACAAATAATTATACTGATCATGTGTGTGTGCGTGTGTGTGTCAACAGACAAAATATATTTGCTTTTCAAGTTTTGCAAGGCTAATTTAGCTGTATAACTTTATGACTTATGTATTCAACATAGTTTCAAAGTGTTGTTTTTATTCCATAAATGCAGTGCCGAAAATATGTCACTGATGCCTCACTATAACATTTACATATGGTTTTATATGAACAAAAAATACCATTTGAAGATAAACCTTACGAAAATATGAACCCTTGACAAGACCTATTTATTTTTTTCATTTTTCTTTCAGTTGTAACACACTAAAAACTTAAGAAAGCATAAGTTTAATTTACACGAAAGACTGTCGGTTTTATTGCAGAAGTAAGCAACCATAAAAAAGCGCTCAAATGAAACTTCAAAAGAGCGCAGTAAGTATTTTATTTTTCGAGTAATTTTGACAAACTATAGCGCATGCTAAGTGGGATGATTAGCACAAGCAAAGACTTTCCTCGTCATAAGATTACCCTTTATGAAACGTGAGGCATATGAAACTTGTCGGACGAAATATTTGCTTGGGAATACAGTATAATGTGACATACAGTTTTCCAGTGGTAGATAGTGATCACCATTCCTGTTAGCTTGCACTATAGTTTTTAAAATCGGTTGAAGAATGTGTGTATAATTGTGTAAATACAACCTCTGACAACTGTCAGGGAATCGATTATTTGGCTCAGTGGTTAGAGTATTGATCTTCGAGTTCGAATCCCGGAGTTCGAATCCCGCTCTGGTTTGTGTATTCTAAGATGCATTGCATCTTTCTCTTACGGACTTTCATGTTCGTAAGATGGGGGTTCGTCCGGGATGACCTCTCTGGACTTAATATAAAAATTAAATAATAAAAAAAGAATATTTCAAGATTTCTGTCTGATTTAAAAAAGAATGCATAACAACATTTGCCATCATAAATGATGACTTTCTCAATAGGGGATGTGTTACGGTCTAATGCATACCTTCCTATAATTGTATCAATAGAGCCTCCGAAAACTGCGTCAGGGAATCGATTCTTTAGCTCAGTGGTTAGTGTGTTGGTCCTCGATGCGCTAAGATCGGAGTTCTGGGTTGTGTAGAATAGATCAGCAAAGATATCAATGATTCAGTACTAACATGATGCATATTGATATTAGAAATGCATTTTCATTGTGCATCATACATTTTCTTTTTTCAAACTATTACCTCAGCAAGACCAAGATATTTGAAGTAGTTTTTCTTTATAGAAGATCATTGCTTTACTGAGATGAAAGACTTATTATTACGCCAGCCTTATCAGACTAGAATAGATTATATCAAGTGTCTCGATCTTTGTTGTACACCTGTAATCAATTAAAAATTTTCGAATTTTTATTGGATGTCTTATTTTAATGATATACAGTCGTCCCAGAGAAGGATTCGGTAACTTTGTACATGGTCACTAAATTGTAACAGGTCTTTCTTAATATTTTTTTAAAACATTTTAATCATTTTCTAATAAAAATGAGCTAGTATTTCGTGTATTTCTGTTCTATATGAGAGTACGATCTAAGCAGATGTATAATTTCCACATCATATGAAAACAAGACTTCATATCTGAACTCGTGGTCCTTAAAACTTGATCTTCCTATACATTTAAAAATATAAAGCGGTTTAATATGTGTTGGTCTTTTTAAGTTTAATTGAAAGTTATTTACTAAAAATGAACTTGTTCTGCGTAAAATAACTATTTTAGGATAGTCGCAGCGTGTAAAGCCATTTTTCAGACAAATCACAAGTCTTCGTGAAAAAGGCAATCATATACAATTCCTTTCCAAATATTTGTTTATCTGTTTCCATGCAAACTGAAGGATGCAAGAACAATTTATTAGAAACACTTGGATGAGAAAAAAACTGCACTTGTGGTAGCTATAGCAAACTAGTTTTAATTTCGACTCTGTAAGTTATTTGTCTAGAGTACCTAAATGCTTTGTACCTCATTAATTTCATCATTTTCTATCCTTTTATCAACGGTCACAGCCAGTTTAAAAACATATTTTTGAAAGAAAAATGAACTCGAAGAATATTACTTAAGGTAACAAACAAAATGCCTGATAACGAGTAAAGCAAACAGTAACACCATCAAATAAGTACCGGTGTGTACTTTTTTCAACATTTGTTTCATAAAGGATAAATAAAGGCAACACTGAAATTATGATCTTAAAACTGAGACGCTTGGAACTCGGGGTCAAGAGAAAAAGTTCCATTTTTTGTAAGGTTAAAGTAATATCTTTAATTCAGCACAAGCGTGCTTGAGGGTCTCTCTAAAACTATCTGACCTATCTCGTTTGCGTTGATCACGTATTAACAACAAAAGAGACATGTTCACAGTTACAGACGGCATTCATAGACAAAATTTTAACACACAATGAAGAACAAAGTGGAGAGCTTAGCAAAATGCTTAAGACCTTTATATTATTTCTTTTAAAATACATGTAGTTTCTTACAGAAAATCGGCTTTTTAACACATATTTTCAAAGACAACTTATAAGACAACTGCGCGCCCTAGTAAAATTGTCTTTCAATTGATTTATATGAGTTATGGAGTTCGTTCCCACCCAGGTTTTTTCAATGTAGACGAGTAGCAAATAAGTATTATAAAACGCTAGACCTTTTATCAATAAGAACTATGTTATTGAACATTAGTGAAAATATATGAGTGTATTAACGATGTGTCACTAACATCCAGACGCAAAAATAACCCATGATATCTATTCAATACAATTAAGAGTTATTCAGTGCTTGAAAGCCGGCTTACTATACAGGAAGAATTATGCTAGAGGGAACGCGACACAAAATGCTAAACCGTGAAAATAAAAAAAAGTGTATTCCTTAAATTAGACGCCTTACTTGACATGTTCTTTACATAAAGCTTCATTTAATATTGCCCCACAGTAAAATTAAACACAATTTACAACATTAACATGAACTAACGTGATAGTAACTCATAATCAGCGTCTCCACATTGTGGCAATTTACTCTTCGGTTTAGTTTCCAGCTATATAATTGCTGATCGGGTTTCCCCACAACACATGGCACTACTGCAAACGTACGTAAAAATTTAAACATACATACTTACATACACTCCGATAAATTAAAGGAGAGACCAGTATTCATAGACGAAGTTGAACTAATGATGTTTTAATTATTTGTTGGAAATGTCATTAGTTGTCTGCTTACTTTGACCAACTAGTCTAGCAGTAAGAAGAGATACGCAAATATATTCCAGCTCTTACTTCTCCGAAATTGACCTTAAACAAAAGACACTGAACGACTAATTTCAAAATCAGGACTTTGACAGAGAAATGGTACTGGAGATTGTTTTAGGACTAATAATTCAAAATAAAACACTAACATTGACATCTTACTAGCAACACAGTATCACTGTAACATAAGGATGTAAATTAAATAATTGAATTAACTGAAGATGATGAAATGCAGAAATGATACTCTATTAATAAAAATGTAATCATTTGCTAGAGAAGCAAGTAAAATTAACTTCAATATTCTTTCTTCAAATATTCTTTGAATACTTAAAAAGGAAACGAAAAAAAAAATATAACATAAGAAATTATTGAAATTGGTATGAAATTTTATAACTTGATAAATTTATTTCAAAAAAGAAACCAGAAGTTATTCGCAGTTGAAGCTACTACGGACTATTCAGTCCCGAAACAATACGTGTTCCGATATCGCGGAATAATTATTGGAGTTTAAATATTATTAAAATGCTAGATGATGCCTTTGACTGTGACAACTTTTGAACTTTAGTTGTTAATAGATATGGATTCATCAAAACCTTTTTTATCGCATATATAATTAAAGTCACGATAAATATCTGTTCTTAATAAAGCTCTTTGTGTTTTTCAGAATACCTACATCAGAAAGAATGAGTAATATAAAAATATACGAGTTTAGTACTAGTTTTATTTTTCGTTTTACTTGTAATTATTCTTAAAATCTTTAAATCCTCAAGAATAATTACACAAAGGCTCGGAAGACAAAAAGGAAACTTAGAGGGAAAAACTAGAATCTTTAAACCAAACTTGTTTAGATTGTTAAAAAATATCATAACAAACAAATAAAGCAGTGCATCATTATGGAAATGCTTTGAATATCGAACGATCTTCTGCAAAACAACTATCTCAAATTTCCGCTTTCATTCAGATGCAGCAGCTATGGTGGTTAATTTACAAAAATAATATTTTATAAAGAAAAAATATAACATCAAGTGTAATTGAGTTGGAAAAATTATTCTTATTAATCTTTGGAGATGACACAAGCACTGACAATAATGCGATAAAAATTCATCCTGAATGTTGTTAGGCGTAATGATACGGAAGCTATTTGTTGCTAAAAAATAACCAACCTTATTAATCTGAGTTATACAGTTTCTTTTCTGACATAATACAATTGCATTTATTTCAATGTATACTCCGGTGGTGAATTCAATGTAAGAGTTTGAAGATTTAACTTTGTACACCTCCATTTCAACAAAATACATTTTGTTCAACTACAAAACATTAATTTGTGTCTTTGAGTTACAATACATAGTGTTCATTCTAACGTATAAACATACATAATACTTATTGTTCATTATAAATCATTGAAGGAATAGGTAAACAAGATAAACTTCTATCAAGTAATTGATAAGGAAAAAAGGTACTAAGCTGTGAATATAGAACGAGGGAGGCAGATACAGTGTCAGAGCGAATCAATGATCTAGTAGTAACGCGTTGGACTGTTTAATCCAGGGGTTACGAGTTCGATCCTAGGCTCCTGCAATAACACTACTTATTTTGGAGGAAACGTTAAACCGAGGCCCCATGTATCAGTGCTATACGCTGAGCATGGCACGGTCCTAGCCAGAATCCCCACTATATACCATTATAATCTATTAATTGATCCGCATTTCGTATAGACACAGTTAATTTGTAATTGTATGTCCAAAATATACCCGCTACCAAGACATACCCAAGTAAAAATCCAAGATGTTCTGTCAAAGTGAAGACCTAACTGAGAAATTCTAGCTGACAAGTCAGTTTTTTAACTTTATGATAATTGCAAAGTTATAATTGCCGTCCTGTTAGCATTTTTAGCTCTGATAAGGACAAAGTACTTCAACACTTGGAAATTTTATTAGGAATTAAATGTCATTATTCCAAAGATTCGACATTGTATCTTTTAATTTTATTTAATTTTATTTGAAATAAATATGCAAACGTCAAACTGAAAGAAGTAAGGTCTGTTTCTTCTTTTTATTCGCCGGAACAAAAGGTAAGTTAATTACGATTTTGAAGTTTTTATTTTAATGTTTGTAAATCAATTTCGAACCTGAAAAAATTAATCACATAAAAAAAACGATACCGAAAAAAAAAGTTTTATGATTAAAAAAAAAACAACAACAAACTTTTAAGTCAAGGTCGCGTTATATTTTGTGTAACAAAACCATTGACAACTCGCGTTGATCTGAAGCCTGAAATATTTGTTAATAAAATACCTTCAGTTACACAGTCGGCACGACAGCAGACTGTTAATCAATTCGAAATTCATAATTGCATTACCTTTCATCGTCATTATACACTTAAATCTTATTCAAATAATATGAAGGCAGAACGTGCACTTCGGCATGATTGAAATTATACTATCGCCATTATCAAGGAATGAAATTACGTCACGAAATGAGAGTCTCGGTTAATATCGTTGTGTATTTCTGCAAGAGTGGCGCCGCCTTTTATTCGGGTGTAAAGCCAAATTTTGACTTGAAAAAATCATTTAAACGCATTTGCAGGCTGAAGATGTGCCTCCATTTTGGAATATGAAATAACTTCAAGAGGTAGTTCAAATTCTTTAATCGATTTTTTTACTTTCGGTACCCTTTAATTTTCTCGTTATTTGTAAAAACCAACTGTAAATTCAAAAAAGAAAGGTTGCCAACATGATATTATATAGCGTTCTGCCTGCTTGATGTTTAACCATTCACCAGTTGATCGCTTTGCTTACCTCTTTGTTTGCTCGACGGTGGCAGGGGTTTGAGAGTTTATGAAGGTTTTTAGAGAAATCTTTAAAAAAATGAACGTAGAAACTCGATCAGTATCTTTAATTTCTGCCATCATGTTCATGCTGATTTTTACTCAAAGTGCTCTGGTTTCAGTACTTTCCCGGTCTAAAATGCCATCAGCTTTTTATGTTTCATATGTTTCTGTGTTGTGCATGCATCATTGTAGAGCTGATGTGAATGTTAGAGTTTATTCGCCTAGACAACTTGTTCTTATTTGTTCTTATGATATCCTGTTGGGGCAAGTGTGAGGTTGGTGTACCTTAGAAAATGTTTTGCCACTGACCATACCAAGGCGGTAACCCCTCGGGTTCTCATTTTTTCGTTGTTTGTGGTGTCTTATTGTAACTGATCGATAAATGAATTTGTTATTGTTGCCTCTATTTTTTGCCTGTGTAGAGAGGCTGTGTTTTCTGTTTTTTTCCTGATATGCGTTTTTTAAGCCTTTTTAAAGATTTACCGTTATTTATCTTTTTAAAGGATATTTATTGATATTATAAAAATGATTAAATATTACAGTTACATATCTAAATATTCTAACATGACTTGCTGATTTAGCCCTACACATATAGAAGAAGTAAGACCGCCAAATACACTTCCACTGCAAGTCGTTTGCTATTTAATTTTACTTCTTCCGTGTATAAAATAGTGTAATTAGAAAATTAACTGATTTGAAAAGTAGCTAGCTGTGTACGCTTCTGCAGAACTTGATCAAAAGACATTAATGTGATTATAAATATTTCATTTTCCTGAATGATATGGAATATATCTCACTGACAGAACTCAGTATTTCGTTGCTTAGCTTAAAATATGTGGCCTTATTATGGTTTAGCCAATTTGGACGTATTAGAATTCAGAACAGATTATAGTTGAAACTAAGAAAATGTTGGTTGAACATCGCAAAAGACATAATTAGCATCTTTAAAAGCAAATTTGGCCTTATTAGAATTTTACCAGGAAATAACGTTAAGCTAATTCGGACGAATTAGAATTCAGGAAAGATCATTGTTGAAAGTTTAAAAATCTTGCCTATCAACGTTAAATACTTAATTAGCTTCTTTAGAAGCAGTCAAAGAGCAGAATATCATAGTTTAAAATTAATTCCTCGTAAGAGTCGGAAATAATGTACTTAATAATAGTTCTTGAAGATGTTATTCAAGACATAAAGGCATAGACAGAGAAATTACACATAAAAGGAATATGATGTTTATTCTTTGATATAGACAGCCTATATGAAATGTATAACATTCAGTGAAACAAAGGTTATTTCAAATAATTATAGGCAATGAACTATTTATTTATAGTCAAACTGGTTTTTATACACTATGTTGATCTTACACTAGATGTCTCATTAGTGCTTTTAGTATAGGTACAGAGTCCAGATGTAGAATTAATTTTGATAACGTAAAAAAGTTGATCATAATAGAAATCCATGAAAATTTTATGTTTTCATTATCTGAATAATGTTAAAGATTATAAATAGTTCAAAGAAACTTAGAAAATGAATTCAACACATACACATTTTCTGACAAAAGACATCAGTATTATAAGTATGATCTCGTCTCTCAAATAAACCATTGGAACATTTCAATTTGCAAATATTTGCACTCACAGTGATACGCACATTTCAATCATTTATAAAGATTGAATGAGACAATGATAAAATATTTTTATTCATTTTTATTTGAATTTCTATCTACATAACATAGCC
This sequence comes from Cyclina sinensis, assembly GCA_012932295.1. Classification (NCBI taxonomy): domain Eukaryota; kingdom Metazoa; phylum Mollusca; class Bivalvia; order Venerida; family Veneridae; genus Cyclina; species Cyclina sinensis. The sequence continues at coordinate 4,995,039 of JAAONU010000011.1, forward strand.
TTTGTTGTATGAGTAACTGAACTTTGTAAAATATCAGCAAATCCTCTGTAAAATATTAGTAAAACCTCTAGGAAAAATATAATTAAAAAAGTAGCATGATTTCGTTGTGTAAAAGTGCATACAAGGTTGACGACAGTTTATTTAGTAGCTGTTCAAAATTTACTTTAAAAAGAAAGGTAAACAAATGTCTAAGTGCATAAGACGAATGCCGTCTGTAAAGTCATAACGTAATTTTCAGATTGAAATTTATCAAAAATGGGTACAAAATCATATTTAAATAAATTTTTATATTAATACATTAATAAGCAATATTTTCGAAGTGGTATATAAAAAATGAAAAAAATTGTACAAAATGAAATTATAGGAAAAATATCTTAGTGTTCTGAAAAAAAAGAAAAACATCATCATTTGTACTGAACAATGAAATGAATATACATTATTTTCAAAACATAAACACAATCCAGTTTATATATAACAATATTATGAATATATTTTAAAGGTCATGTGACACGACTATAGCAACTTTGTCTATTAAAAATTATTATAATGTCCATCAAAATTTCAAATGATTTATTTAAACAATCTTCAATGAATATTCATGATGTTAGCTTAATTTGTTCATTTTTTTTTTACTATTTTCAGTCTACAATTTTCACTTTCCATCATAATATTTAAGTTTTTGTTAACAGTCCAGACAGCTGTGTCAAGTTGCAAGGGATACATATGCGTCACTTCCGGTTTTGCGCGTGACAGGTGCGCGCGACCAAGTGCGTAAAATACGGATTTTACTTTGCTAAAAAAACATCTTTAAAATGAAAATTACCTGCGGAATTTTGTAAAACTGTCATAGTTAGATATATATTTTTCGCTCATATGAAAATTTCGAGGTCAAAAATTTGTGTCGCATGCCATTTAAACAAAGTGAAAAACACATGTCAGGAAAAACCACAGTCAGAAAACACAGCTTCCCTTCACAGTCAAAAAGTAGAGGAAAAGAGAGCATACATTTATATATTGATCAATTAAAAAAGAAACACAAACACGAAACTGAGATGCAGCGGGGATACCGCCGTAGAAATGTCAGTGGCAAAACATTTGTCACTAGGGAGTTTAAATCAGGTTCTAGGGTGCATCAACCTCATACTTGCCCCCAACAGGGTCTCATTAGAACATAGTAGTAAAAGTTGTTTTGGTGAATTTACTCCAACCCACCAACCAACTCGACAATGTTGCATGAAAAAACAAGGTGGTCCTCTTCATATTGAATGTCTTAAACGTCATTGTCAAACACGGGAATGATAATTGAATAACAACATTCAAGTAATGGACCAGCAGAAATATTCTATTATACTTAGTGTTTAAAAATTGTTCTCTTACAACATGACTGGTGAGAGAATTAATGACTTTACCAAACCAACTCAAGAGAACGTTTTTCAATTTCATCATTTTTATACCAAATATTATTTGAATTAATCAGATAAGATGTTTTATAATATCTGCAGTTTCTTTTCTCAAGCCAAAACACATTTACATTTTGAGTAACAAATGCATATAACACTCTATGATCGTAATACAACTTTTGGTTTCTTGTACATGTACACATTATTACAATTTGATACACTCTCATTCATAAACAGAAACAATATTTTGAACGTGCGACATTTTAAAGTCTGACAAAAAGTGTTGAATACAATTACACTCATCGGAATTACAACATCTTTTTGTGTAAAACATTAATTATTTTAGTCTCTTGTTAATGTTCTTGTTAATATATACATATATAGAACGGTCAGTGGCAAAACCACCGTCGTGCAAATAAAGAGGTTAGTAAATTTGTAACCTTTCTTTTTGAATTTACAGATGATTTTTTAGAATAATGTTGAGAAATTAATATTGCATTTTATTTCCTTTAAGTTCCGTTTACAGATGTTTTTTATTCAAGGTATCTGATGGTGACGTCACACACCAAGTTGTTTATACACATTGTGCAAGACTGGACACGTAATAGTAGGCTTTATTGTGTTAACTGGCACTTAGCAACAATCTGTGAATCCTTCCTCATATTTAAGAACATACATGTAAAATTGACTAAAATGCACTAGACTTATATTTCGGGAATTGTAGAAATTTGAAAAAAAAGAAATTATAAAGTAATGTTAATCTATTAATTAAATCACTTTCTTACAAAATATGTAATTTAAAGCGCACTAAATACCTATATATTCATTTCTATTCACATATGCATATTGCCACGATTGCTGTACGTACAAAATATGTTCCTTCCATTTCATGCTAATATTTTGTTCTTTTTTCAGCTTTAAGCATTGTAAATGCTTCATTGCCTTATTCCTCCGGGTTGATTTAACCGGTCTGCGATTGTTTCTGACACTCTGAAAGACTTTCAGGAATTTTGGTGTCAATCGAGAAAATGTCAGTTTTTATGTTTAAGGGCACTCAGGAGTCCATTGTTAAGTTCTACGACTGTTTCTGACATTCTTGCAGACTTTAAGGAATTTTAGTGCCATTCGAGAAAATGTTGTTTTTGATTTTCTCCCGGTTCAATTGCACCGGTCTGCGACTGTTTCAGACACTATCGCAGACTTTCAGAGAAGGGGGGAAACGACAGTTTTTCTAAAGAACCAGCAGACATAACACACTATTGAAATTGATATAATATTTTACAAGTTGATACATTTATATTGCAAAAACTAACAAGAAACTATTGCCAGGTGAAACTACTACGGAATATTCAGTCCCAAAAGCATACATATTCTTATCTCGAAAAACATTTTTGTAGTTCAAATATTGTATAATGCTAAAGAACGGACTTGAATTGTGAACAGTGGCTCTATACTATATTTTTATATAAAAAAAATTCCCTGTATCGTTCCGGATAAGGGAAAAGTTTTCTGCTTACTTGTATCAACCGGAGATATAGAAATAATCTAGCAGTTAGAAGAGATATGCAAACATATTGCAGTTCTTACTTCTCCGTGCTTGACTCGAACCAAAGACATTGAACGACTAATTTCAGAATCAAGACTAAGACAAGAGATTGGTTTAAAGGTATGTTATGGAAATGTTTTGAATATCAACTGATCTCCTGCATAATAACTATCTCAAGTTTCCGCTTTCACCAAAATACAGCAGCTACGGTGGTAAATTTACGAAGATATTTTAGAAAAAAATACACCAAGTGTAATTGAACTGGAATAAAAATTCATGTGATATCTTGAGATTGACACACGCACTGAAAATCCTGAAATGTGTTAGGCGTAATTATATGGAGGCTATTTTCTTGCCCCAAAATCCAACCTCGAAGATCTGAGCTGTACAATTTGTTTTCAGACATAATATAACTGCCTGTCTTTAATGTCAACTCCATTGGTGCATTGAAGATTTAACATTTTACACCGCTTTTTTTATGAAAATACATTTTATAAATGTAATGAATTTCCCTTTCTTTGGGTTGCAATACAAAGTGTTCATTCTAATGTTGAAACATGCAGAGTACTATTGTTCATATTAAATTTCGGAAGGAATAGGTAAACAAGATAAACTACTGTCAGGTAATTGATAAGGAAAAGAGGTAGTAAGCTGTGTATATAAAATGCAGGAGGAAGCTATAATGTATCAAAGCGGATCAGTGAACCAGAGGTAATACTCTGGACTGTTAATCCAGGAGTCGCAAGTTTGATCTCCCGCTCATCCACTTAAATCACTAATTGTCTTTCGGATGAAACTTTAAACCAAGGCCCTATGCGTCAGTGCTATACACATAGCATAGAGTGGACCTACCCCAAATTGCCACTATATATACTTAAAAATTAATTGATTTGTATTTCGTGCAAACACAGTTAATATGGAATACGTACGTGTAATTGTATGTCCAAGATTAACCCACTACCAAGACATATCAAAGTAAATTTCCGGGATGCTTTCGTAAAAATGAAGACATACCAACTGAGAAATTCGACACATACTTTAGCCTAGTTGACAAGTCATTTTTTTTAAATTGTTTCCAAAATAAGTTTCTTATTTCTTTTTAAATATCTGTTTCATTCAATGTTGATTTTTAAAAGATTATTGTATTCTAACAATGTTTTTAGTTGGTATCCGACGTATAAAAGTAATATTAAAACGAAAACTTTCTGTCATAACTATCCTCCGTGTTATTATTATAAGATATCCCGCCAATTACTTTTCAACCATCGAAAAATGCCTCTTTCAATTTTTATTCTTCGGCGATTTCCATTATACTGCCATATACAGAAGTTGCAAAGTCGTCTACAAAGTAGATTCCAGATAATGTAAAAGTGATGTTCGACATGCAGTTGCGTCCTCGAAACACCGTACAAGTACTGGGTAAAGCCTGTAGTGTATTTTATACCGTCTGCAGTTGTACTTGTCCCGAATTTTAGTTTGAAAATGTTCAAAATACAATCTGCAATAAACCAGGTTTTAGGCTGCACCATCCGCCAGTTGCCTAAAACAGGTTATCACAAAAACAAACAAGAACAAGTTGTCTTGGTGAATTAACTCCAACCAACCCATCAACTCAATGTTGCATGCATAAAAAGCTAATGGCATTGTAGTGTGAAAAGGGTAGGTACTCAATGACCTTACTGAGACCAGAGTAAAATCAGCAAAAAACGATGGCAGAATACAAGATACTGATCGAGTTTCTAGGTTCTATCAAAAGATTTCCCTAGAAACTTTCATAAATCTCATACCCCTGCCACCGTCGTGCAAACAAAGAGGTAAGCAAAGCGATCAACTGTAAAAGAGGTAAATCACCAAGCGGGGAGAGCGCTGTAGAATATCATGTTGGTAGCCTTTCTTTTTGAATTTACAAATGGTTTTTACAAATAACGAGGAGAAATTACTATTGTTTTTTATTTTATGTTCTTTAATTCATAAATCAAATTTCCATAAAACACTGGATGAGAAATACCTTGATGCAGTAGTGATTTTTAACTGCATTTGTATTTTCGACTTAAATCTGGATAAAACTTGCAAATTGTTTTTCTTAATTTGTGAGATAGGAAACTGGTTATTATCTATATTTAACAAATCGTCAAGATACCTCGAGATGTTGTTAAAGGTTGTAATAATCTCAACTTGATGTGCACTAGAAAAAGATAACATGTAGACTCTTTCATAGCAGTATAAAAACAAATCAGACAATCAAACAAATCAAGAGATGCACAATTCGTTCAATGGAGATGCCACTTTCTGTTAATAAATAGAAGTTCCAAATCTAACATAAATATTATATAGTAAAAAAGAGAGTGAATCGATTATGTCTTGACAAGTCCTTGAAGTGTGATTGTCATAAGAACTGTCTGTACAAAATGCTTTATGTTCATTACAATCGATATATGTTTTATTTTCTCTCGCAAACGTTTTTTCAATGAGACTGGTAAACTAAAATGCATGTAAGTTTAAAACAGATACCTTAAATCATTTAAATCATAATCCTTGCTCATATGTCTTTAACATTTCCGCACTTTCTCCGCTGTTCCTTTCTAGCACTCAATTCACAGCCACATTTTAGTACTTTAAATTTTGGCACTGACGATACTTTTAGATAATGGATTCGCGTTTGGAATTAACATTATCACCAAAAAATGCCCGAAATGTAAAAACACAATGTAAAGGACATATTTGAGTAAATGTCAAGCAATTAGTAAAAACAGGTTATATTTCCCTACTGACATCTTAAATATCACCTTGTTCAATAAATCACTTCAACAGATGAGCCGTCTGGAGGTCAGGGACATTAATGAATAACTATTTATCAGATTATGTTCACAGTTTTTGACTGGAAAGGAAAAAAAACTCAGTAGTATTTGCTTTATTTGAAATCAGAGCTGCACGAACAATGTGCTTGAATAAAATGGCAAATACAGTAGTAACAAATGTAAAATATTATAGATACAGATGTCATCTGAAAGTAAATACCAAAATATCGCCTTAACAAAACACCTGTTTACAATATTAAATAATCATAATTTTACTTTTGAAGCTTTCAAGTCGGCGGCCTCTAATGTGGTTTATAGATACTTCGAGTTCTCTTACAACAATATCAACAGTTTTGGTACAAACACTAAGCCGTCGACCTCGTTGGCTTCTCTTTTGATAAGAATTTTGCTCCAAACCTTTGTTCTTGAAGATCTCGTGTTTGCATTCTTTGTCGGTGGTATTATGTATAGATCCATTTATAAACACCGCACGTTCAATTTTAATATATTTTCAACATTATATTATATCAACACAATGGTGAGTTATAACTATAAGTGTTTACATATGGGCGCTTTTATCTTGTTAATACAATCCCAGTGGACAAAACAGCTAATACAATTATAGTCTGGTTCCCGACTTCTTATAAATGAAAGTCCTTCTTAGTAGCTTAGGCAACAGTAATCCAAACTAACACATAGTACACAATGATTGAAAGCAGGAAGTAGGGAGGAATCTGCGTTATGCAGATTTGATGACACATCAGTGATAGCAGGAAGAACGGTTTCATAAGAAAATTCTATTTAAAGTCTGTGGTTAAAATATAAGCTATTAGCAAAATTAAAAATCATCACGTTTTGTTTATTTATTATGTCTGGTTCATTTACCTAAGGATCCATTATTTACAGATAAAGCAAAGCAAGAGACAGTTCAATTATCTCCTGAGAAAACAATATCATTTGTTTTCTCTTTATTTGCACAGATCGGAAACAATCGAAGTAATATAGCAGTGGAGAAGGTGTACATAAATAACAACACTTTTCACTTTATGCTTCCCATTTCAGTAATTAAAGTTCTGCAAGACTCAGACGCAAAAGAAATATTTAAGTGATCTATCATTATGTCTCAGTTCATCAGTCAGTATCAATAGGTCACAGTAACAGACATGTAGAAAGTGATATCGAATGCTCCTTTGTTAACCTCTGAGAAAACTGCATATCTTACACGATCTTGGACAAATTGTTGAATGTCGATGCTCAAAATTTGTTAAACAGAAATTTTATAAAACATGGATATGGATCACACAACAATCTATCAACTATCGCGTGTTATGTGTTATGCGGTAAGACGTCCAAGTCGTCCATTACATGAAAATTATTATTAGAAATAGTACAGATGCATTGCTTATTCCACTATAAGTGTACATAATGGTAGTAAGATGTGCGATTAAAAGTATGTAAAAGTAATTTCAAAATAGTTATTTTATCTGACAGTGAAAAAAAATGAAAATGTAAAATTTTACCACATGCTTCATAATCTCACTACACGGTTAAATTATATTATTAGATAATTTAATTCGGTGTAATAAAACATTAAATCATTTCAGATATGTCACTGACTGATCTTGATATTTTTATTTCATTTTTGAGTTAGACTACAGATTCATTCAAAAATGACTAGATAAGAAATTTAATCATATACATATACTTGTTTTCAGTAAAACTCTGCAAAAATAAGTGCTTAAAGTAAGACGAGAACTGTTCAAAGTATTTAAGAAAACAATGGGATTACGCAAAAACTAATTAAATCTTAATGTTTGTAAAAATTGCATTTAATGATTGATGCTTACGTAACAGGGTCTTCAATTTCAAACACAACACAACAAAATACTTTTAATACCCTTTCAGAAATATTAAATGAAATATATGAGACATTAAATAATTATCCTATACTTTTATCATTAAATAATTATCTTATAGCTTTGTAAATTAAGTTTCCTGCCAACAATTCACTGCTATTAGGCAGTCTGCATTTAATCAGTCTGATCACTGAGACGTATTCCGTTAATAGCTAGATGGTAACAATAAAACAAATAGCAGATTGTGTTTCAGAATATCTAGCCTTCCATATTTTTAATGGAATATTCGAAACTGAAATCCAGATGAATTGCAAAATAAAATTGGCAGTTTTGTTAGTAGAAAAAGAACAAATTTGCTTTTCAGAAGTCTTGTGTTATTATTGCATTTCTCATGAGCTTCCATATAAATTCACTTAGTTCCTTAAGTGTATGTCAAATGGTTGACAGTTAAATAAATCACGTTACAATCAATCAAAATGCCATTTCTTTCAGAAATGTTGGAGTGTAATCTTTCTGATGCAATTTGTTATCTGAAGGTTTAAAGTAGCAACGTTATAACCACAAAATACTGTTTTGTTTGTTGTTGTAGAAGTTGTTGTTGTTGTTTTCAAGAGACTTCTGGCATACTTTTGACATGTGTCTGTCAGAACAAAATAAAGCAGAAACTTTTCCAAGAAAATACTGATCTCTATGGTAAGATACTCTGTAACAGTCTGGAAATAAGCAAAGTACTCTGTAACAGACTGGAAATAAGCAAAGTACTCTGTAACATACTGGAAATCAGCAAATTACTTTGTAACAGACTGGAAATGAGCAAAGTACTATGTAACAGACTGGAAATAAGCAAAGTACTCTTTTACACACTGGAAATGGGCAAAGTACTCTGTAACAGTCTGGAAATAAGCAAAGTACTCTGTAACAGACTGGAAAAAAGCAAAGTACTGTGTAACAGGCTGGAAATAAGCAAAGTACTTTGTAACAGACTGGAAATAAGCAAAATACTCTGTAACAGACTGGATATAAGCGAAGTACTCTGTAACAGACTTGAAATAAGCAAAGTACACTGCAACAGACTGGAAATAAGTAAAGTACTCTGTAACAGTCTGGAAGTGGCAAAGTACTCAGTTATACACTGGAAATGAGCAAAGTACTCTGTGACAGTCAGGAAAATATTCATCGAAGTGTTATAATTTTCAAAACATAGCATTATATGCTCCGGGCATAATGTTGCTCTTACAGATATTTGCTTAATTTTGCGTGTATTCTCTCTTATTGTACAAACATTTCAAGGTAAAATAATTTTTTCAGCGGAAAAGAATTAGACCACAAAGTTAACCAAAATCTCATCGTTCGTCCAGTGTACTTTTGGTTTACGACTATTCTTAAAATCTGCTTGTAATAACGAGTACTTAGAGGGGTGTCTTAAGTGTAGGTGGAAAGCGTATTTCAGGTGATTATTCACTTTTTAGAAATTCAGAGATCTTCTCCACAGTCATGCGTGTAAAAACAGGATGTCTTATAAAGATTTGAATTGCCATGTTACACTCAGATATAAATAAAGGACTTAAACGAATAACATTTGAAGTGAATATGGCTTAAGATATACTGTTATTTATCCTTTTAAAGTTTTCTGTTACAATTATTAAGTCAGTAAATATTACAGTGACAAATACTTACCCACAATATGCTGATTAAGTCATATACGTGTAGCAGAAGCCAGACCCTGAAATGAAACTTACTCGGAAAGTAGTGCGCTTTAACTCTCACACTGTCTAGCGTTTTATCACGTGATGTAGATATCCCGTTCTAATAGGAAACACTGTAGTAAATTTGACCTAAGTCTGATTTGAGTATATAACATGCATTATGCTACCACATAAAAAAAACTTGTGTGAACTTGCAACGATGACAATGGCAATAGACAATATAAATAATGTATATCTGACAGAGAATACTTTTAGTTAAATATTACACAAATAAATAACCATTCAATATTGTATCATATTGCACCAGATTGTGAATAACTTTACCTCACCGAAATGTTTTCTTTCGCTTAAACAAAAAAAATTGTTGTCGTTGAAATTTATCTGTTTACCTCTAAGTTACGATTAGAAGTAACTTAGAGGTAAACAGATAAGTTTCCAATGACAGCAAAAAATGGCAGTCGGTGCATTTATTCATTGATTTCTTAGACGGGAAGATCGCGAATGTAATAGTAAAAAGGCCAATATAAAAAGACATTAAGTACAAATGTGGTACATCAACAATTTTAGCAAAATACACTGTACATGTGAACTCTTTATTATCATCATGCTTCGGGAAAATCCAAGTACTGTATTGTTTACAGTGACAAAACGATAAAAGTATAAATTGATCATTTATCCATCGGTATATAACACACTTAGAATAATGTTATTAGAAATCTAACCGATCACAACAAAATTTGAAAAACGACTAGCTGTTAGTACCTTTGTACAAAATGATCTAATGACTTTGAAATGATGAAAGATATTTCATTTTTCTCGTAAGAAACGTCTTCAAACATTGTTTCAGTAAAGATCCGCATATGAGACTACTTTAGTTATTTCAAAATCATGGATAAATCAACTTGAAAGACATGAAGTCTAAAACAGAACAGCATGTCCGAATTTGAAATAATCAGAACACATTTTTACTGGTCTCAAAAGTGGAATATTTCTGCATTCTACCAAGTAGAATCGTTTCCGTTTCTAAAAGATTTTAAAAATCGGACCTTGGGAAGATAATTACTAAGGTGTAGTTTTACCTCATAACGTGAAAGTAATGACATTTGACAATAATGTGGAAAGAGTTTACAGTCGCAGGAACGTTCGCTCGCACAAAGAGAAAATAAAATGTTTTATTCAGATAATTTCAGCATGCACCACGATTATGATTTAATTTCAATAATTCGTCAAGCACGATTGTTTTCAGCTATAAAGTGCTTATTATAGCCTTTCATAAAAGACAGAACTTATTAGATGTCTTGAGACAATAAGTCTAGGAGTTATTTCATATAAAAAGCATCTAAGATTGCGTCTTTTTCGTAAACACTTTAAGCGTTTTCCATATGAGTGTACGAGGTGTGATAAAAAGTTCGCCGGAAGGTTCTCTCATTTCATTATTTTACATGATGATATTTATGAAAATTTCTACTACGTACATATTAATTTAATACAAAAATATTTTACAGAATTCATTAAAATTCACACATCTGATAAAATATTCGTAGTCAGTATAGTAACGTCACTATGCACTGTCTGGCTCAAAACGTTTTCGACTTCGACGTCAACAAAATATCTTATGGTGGCTCAGACAAGGGCGGATTTTAGTTCTTTTCATGGTATTGAACATAAAACACTTTCTACAACGCTCAATCCACAAGCCTGTGAAACAATCTCTGAATGTGTCAGTTTGAATGTCAAGAGTAGTGGCCTGAAGTGCAGTTGGAAAGCTCGTCAAAATGTATGTCTCGAAGATTGCTCTTGTTCACAAGGAAGAGTAAGAAATTTTGGCGACAGGTCCATTCTGTACAGGAGATAATCCAGAGGCTCAAACTCAAAATGTTGTAGGACTGTCTGTATAGCCGCTGCTCGATGGCAGGAAACGTTGTCAAGGTGAAATTTCATAGACAGCAGGTACTGGACTCTCTTCTTTCCTAAAGCCATCAGAAAGTGTCGATTCAAAACTTAAAGTCATGTATAATTTCATTAATATAAATATTGCGAGTAAAGTTACCACTATAGAACATTGAATTAGTAATATTGTAAGTGCCTTTATCTCACCAAGTACGCTGGATTGACCGTCTGTCCTGAAGAAGATTATGAAATTCTGCTTTTTGGTAGGACTAGGTGCTTGAACCTTTTCGGAGATGGTAAGGTGGGCGTTTTCAACTTAGGAGATTGCTGCTTGGTCTCAGGTAAATAGAAACTTACCCAGATTTTGTCAACAGTTACGACTCCATGCAATTGGGTCCCTCGCGTTCTGATCGTCTGCATTTGCTTCTGGTTGTTTGTTAGCATCTTTGGAATCCAGCGTGATCAAACTCATCGCATGCTGAGTTGTCCATGGACTGATGTTTAAAACTGTCCCAAAACTACAGTCAGTTCTCACTATAGTTTTTTGACTGTGATCCTTCTATCTTTGTCAAGTAGCTCCTTGATGATAGCACTGGGCGGCTGATGCGCTATCAGGAAGATTTACTTCAAAGTGTTTGAACCACTTGTAAATTGCAATCTTCTTTGAAGAAGCATTCCCATATGCATTTACTCTATATTCTTGAGATTGTATTTATGAAAACACATTTTTTGAAATCAGGTCGTTCTTCAACTCTCATTGTCGCACTTGTTTACCGGAAACACGGTTTGATAACGGAGATAACGTCAAAATTTGAAATTGACGTCGTCATCATCATCATGCTAAATATAAGCGGAATATGTAGCGTTAGTGTTGACGTATTGTGTAAAACGGGCGAACCAGACGCCATGAATTATAAATGACTTTACGGAACAGATTGAAATTTTGGGCCGGATCTAATATGATCATGCTGCTAAGGAGACCATAATTCATTAAGCTACGTAGGTATAGATTTGAAATTTTACATTCAAATGAACGTTTTGATAACCTCTCGTACCGTCGAACATTGTATGCTTTATCATACACATCATACACTGATGGTAAATCCTGTCGTTGCTCTGTTGATATACGGCTCTTTGCTATTATATATTTAATGTTTATTGATGTCATATTTGTTTGTTATAATTCTTTTATTATTTTGATAACGTTTTGAAGTACATTAGATCGAGAATAACTCACTGTGAGTCTCAATTTAGACTTTTTTAATCAGCGTTCATTACCTTCTACTTAAAGCTGTGTCATAGCCACTGAGAGAAATTTAGAGTAATTTCAAGGTAAATCTTTGTGGTTTTATATATCGTCTTGGCCTGACTTTGTAACAATTCTATTCTATAATTTATCGATATAGATTGGTCTTAACAACAATCTAACGCTTGTTATGATATATTTGCCGTTCGTAGGACAAACAGTTTTAGAGATATCTTGTCAAATGCCGACATATTTATTGTAGAACTATGCGATGATCAATGTTGCTTCTACCATTGCTATAAGTAGCCGAAGACTAACTGAAATGTTAATCATATCGCTCTGCTCTTCCGGTCCAGCAATAATTAAGACTCTGAGATAAAACCTGAAAACGACTTACATAGAAAACACTGATGAAGCTAAAAACGAAGGTAAATATGTTGTTGGCACTTCCAACATCAAGATTTTGTCACAAGATACGCCGCCAGGAAAATGCACTCACATGACACTCCCGCAGGGTAAAGCATTGTGTTTCGAGAAAGTTCGCTAGGATAGTTTTGAACAGGTAGTCTTGATATCACATTTTTCGAAAATCTGAAGTAAGAAATGCTACATCCGTTTATAACTTGACACGATTCATTAACAATAGCTGCTTTAAGTAAGATAGTTTGTTCTATCATCGCTTTAGGTTCTTACCACCAAATTCATCGTCCAGATAAGATTCACAACAAAAACTCGTTTTTGACGAGGAATAACGTTAAAATAACAGAGGAGCAAATCCAATCAAAAAGTCAAACGGTCTCATCTTGTTTCTCAACCTCTTACCTCTAAACTTGAAAAACTATACTAAAAAGTACAAATTTTTAATACAGAAACAAGCAAACCGTTATACATTCCGCGAAATTACTTGAAACGTCCGTTTGAAGTCATTGTCCCGGAGTGCATGAAAAAAAAATACATTTCAAGATGCCTTAAAGTATTAAAGATGTAAATTACATTTCGTGATACGAAAAAATACTATGTATTAACAGACCTGTAATGAGAGAATAGAAACAACCCTAAGACACATGTCATTCGACAGAGAAGTTTTCTTATAATAAAATTGAGTTTTATGATTTATTTACTAAGTTTTCAGTTAACAATATTGACTTTCTTGTCGTCTTGTCTTATTATCATCAAGTCTTAGGAATAAATATATGCCCCTTCCTGAATGCAATATTTGTCCCTTTAGTAAAAGCCATTCTGTTGATAAGATTTCCGAAATGGAAAACTGGATACTTTTACTTTTAAAGTTTCAATAACTGACAATGGTCCTACCACATATAAAAACCAACACTCAAATGGGCTTTATGTAAAATATTTTAAATAGAAAAAAGAGGTATACATTTCATACAGCATAATTTAACAAGATCTCTGCTGATGGCGGGTCAATATACACCCAAAGAAAGCTATTGAGACTGAATGGCTTTTACATAATCACGCAAGTTTAGAGAACTATTTTGGTTTTCAATGTCGCCCTGATAAGAAAACCATCTGACCAGTTTCATAACTATTCTGAGAGGGCTTTAAGTGATATGGAACTGACAGGAATTCTGTGGCTCAAATTTAGATTTTTAGCCATGTCCCTTACTTTCAAGTAATGCTACTGAAATGTAGGTTCTGCAAATTGTCACAATGAAATAAAAATTTGGTGAAAGTTCATGAATATCTTTTTTTCTGTCTTTCTCTTACAAGTTTATTGATAACGCATTGATTTTACATACAGAAATATTTGTAAAATATTTTTCAAGGGCAATTTAAGCTTATAAGAGACAAACTATGTGAAGTCTGGAAGCATTTTTCAACGCACATAAATGACATTCGTCTAGTCAAATGACTTTTTTCCTTCTTAGCATTCCTTCAATAAATACACTTTTAATGTTATATAAAAACGTCAGACTTGCATTAGTTAAGGTAATCGAAGGATGAGAAGATAGGAAAATGTTTGGCATGAATTAAAATATCGTCAAGACTTACCATCAACATTTCCAAATTTTTTCAGATACATTTCTATTACGTTTGTGTAGGTAATGAAAATTGTAAACAGAAAATATCAGAAATACATTGTCTCAAAACATTGTACCAGTTGATAAGGTAAAAGTTCACAAAGTGTATGAATTATTCTCAACACTATGGCATTTCTCTCGTCTTCAAATGAATTACTTATTTCCATCTTGATGCATTATCATGCATTAGTGCGTAGCAATTTTGAACAGAAGCATATACTGTGCACTATTTGTATAAAACAGGTGCACAGACGAATTCAAATGACTTGTCTTGACTTTTGCCTTTTAGCCAAGTGGTATTTCAGGAGCACAAAGGAAATTGTGAAAACTGCAATAGAAATTTCAAAGAATATAAGTGCATGTGCATCGGGATAAGACAAAAAGGAAAACACAATTAAAAAGTTACTTCAGCAAAAGCCAAATCTTTAACTTTTGACATTAAGGTACCGAACTTAAAATGAATTTAATAAACGTAAGGCGCTACACTCGTTAAACTGTATTCAATTAGGACAGCCTGAATACCAAATTTTTTCATTCTAAGAAACAACATTCAATGAATCTATGGAGATCGTCCTTTAAATGGATGACATATCATGTCGATTTTTCTATGAAGGTCAGGCTTAGTTACTATAGCTACTTTTAGAATGTTTGCTAAGTTTGTTGTTTAGTTTATAATGTACCTTTATTTGAACAGAACTTTGTAGAGTGTAACCTTGTTGGCTGCCTTAAGAAATTAAGGTCAGAAAAAAGAATGCAATATAATACAGAACATGGTTCAATTAGGAAAAGATAGTAGTAGAAATAGTTGAAGCAACAGAAGTAGTGGAATGTAGCGTTTTAGCTTTCTTTGGTCAACTAAGCCAACTACAATATTTGCACATTTACTTAAATTGTGCCCATTAACAGAAATACCTAGATATAATCAAATATCGCTTTTGACGGTGATATAGTTTCATGTTCAAACGCGTTATTTCATTTTGATGGTTACACATTTTGACAAAAATACAGATATTTTTGTAAAGGCAAAGCTTGTTCTTATATGTAAGTACATCTCTCTACCTTGTACAGAGAGGTAATTAGGAACAGAATTGCGGAACAGAATGCTACGTTTTCAATATTGATAAGGAAATTAAATGCCGTTCTATTGCTTTTTACATGTTGTTGTATTTACAAGATTTAAGAAGAGTAGAGATTTTCTGAACGATCATTTTCGTTTAATATTGACAACAAGAAAAGATATGATAAGAAATTATTTTCAATTTCTTTTTCATGATATGGCGACATACAAACAGAAATGGGATTACCAGAAATGTTTGTATTTTGAACACTATCGTCCATTTGTTAAAAGCTGGTCAATCTTAATGACATAAGAACATTTATAATTGTAGTAAAAGTACAATAATATGCATAAAAATAAAAATAAGAAGATAATATATATCTCATTTAGAAAAAAAAAAAGAAATGTATTGGGGAAAATCAGTATATCAGAAAGCGTTTTGGAAATATTTAGATTAACGAGATATATATTTTAATTAGATTAAATTCAAAATTTATTAAAATGTAATTTTCCTTCGTAATTGGTAATTTTCCATACATTACTTGAAATTATTCTATGAAATAAAAAACGACATTTAGAAAAATGCGTAATCCAAAATGTTTCTTTAGTGTAACTCAATACAATGTTAGATACAATGTTAGATATGTTTGTACACAAAGCAGCTTATCATTTTCTGACACCAATACGGAAAGAATTAAAACTGTGCAATTTAAAGAAAAAATAGGTGACTTCTTTCGTTGATTGCAATACTGCAGTGCAATTGCACTGGAGTAAAATGAAATTATTCTGTTTATTATGTACTTGATTATAACTGTCCATCTGTTTATTTTAAGAACAAAGACATTAGACCAAAATTGTGCCATTTAAGTAGAGTCGAATTTTAAGCAAAATTAAAACTGTCTGCAAAAGTATATCTTGTCTACTGAGATGTAACTACAGGGTTATCTTTACCATAAATAACTTGACAGATGAAAAAAAACGTCTTATGATACCATCCACTCATCAAAACAACTAAAACTTTCTCAGTTCATCCCTTTCATTCTCAAGCATTTACGCTATTATTGAGCGAAATTATTAGCAAATGGAACTAGCAGTGAAAATTTCGATGAAAATAGTAAAATAGTCAAGATAAAACTGAGGTATCAAGTAAGAGGACGAACAGCAATGTATTCATTTTAAAAGCTGAGATTTTAAACTTGGGGCATATCAGCAATATATTGTGTTTTAGCAAAAAAATAGATTTCAAACTTAATCTAACAAATTGATACAAACAATGGCTCAGTCAACCTAATTATAAGTTCTTTCAATTTTAAACTTTCTTTAATTAGTTTAGACTCAATTATTTTACATCGATTGCGATACAAGTTCTTACAACTTAGATTCATCACGTTCGATGACTGCTTTCTGGGTTGCATACCAGTATTCACGCAGTGTGGAGGAATGTGAAGATTGTGAGAGAATCTCGCCTCTAACGGGATTCGAAACCGCCACCTCTGTATCAGAAGCCCTGCGCTCTACCCCTGGGTATAAAATTTCTCCATTCCTACATAGCGCATAATAGTTTTAGAAACTTCAGACAAAATGAAGCATAAAGTTTCTACAATAATATCTCAGTTTTAAAAAAATAATTTGCCGATTTGTGATTTTCAAACAAATATGTTGTATTTCACTGAAGCACCTATGTTTGGGCATATAAAGCTGGCATTTCTTTTAGGACAAGGCGAAAATTTGCAAAAATCAACAAAATGATCGTAGTTTTTTTTCTTTTAAAAAAGTTTTTGTCTTTCCTAAGCACAGTTGGAGTATTTGAATTTAATTTTTTAAACATTTCAGATTCTATTGATTTGTAGCAACGAAATTATAGGTCTTTAAAGACAGCACAACATTTTATAATTTAGGTAATGAGGCATAATATTTTCTGATAAAACACAAAATATGAAACAGATTATTCACGTACCTTATTTTTCAGATATTTTATGTGATTTTGACACAACATGCATGCCTTGAAAGGCAACACTTGAGATCAAAAGTTGTATAAATATAACAGATTAAGCATGCATATTTGGAATAACAATATCGAGAACTTTTATCACTTTAAGCCCGTGCTTGCACATGCTTCCATTTAGTAAATGTTGATTTCATGGCGTTACAAAGGAATAGGATTTTAAGAATCGTATGAGAAAATGAAATAATCCTTTGTCATCTATGAATACTGAATTTTCTTCAAACAACATTGAATTTAATAAGTTAGGCATGAAAATAGCTATTTTAAAAAATAATTGATAATACTTGATATTGAATAAAAACTAAGATCATTACAGTGGGACACTGTTTCAACAGGTTCGATATTTTTCGTTGTTGAAGCGACTGACACTTTTACTACGCTCGTATAATCATGTAATTTCAGGTCAAACACCTATGGATCTATAGATCAAGTGATTGTGTTTATAACAAGTGGATGGTTTACGCGCATTTCTATGATCAATCTCTATCCATATGCTTCACAAACGCTGAGCTATATCAATAGTAGGATACTACGTAATCGCGCACCTGTTTTGTGCTCTCTCGCGGATCAACAATCCGTCGCTTGACGAGGCTACTTTAGGCCTAAAAACGGGTGAAAGTTTTTTTTTCTGAATGCAACCTAGAACTGTGTAAAGACTGCTACACGTGATAAGTGCTTAGTATTTGGATATAGTTAGATGATACAATAGCGTCGTGATAAGTATACAGATGACATCTGATTGTATATTCATGTACAATATTTGAAAAGATTTATGTTCAAAGCAAAATGTTGAATGCTGGGGGTTTTGTTTAAAACATTTTAAAATATAAATATCAACGCCAGACAGAAAAGGTTCATAAAAGTTTTCAAGGACTCCATATGCTTATAAGAGAGACAAAATAATTGAAATATGTATGTATGAAATATGTTTATTTCACAGAGAAATGGTATATATCTCGAAAAATGTAATCAACTGAATTACTTAAATATGGTTTGGTTCTATCTCATCTGCATTTAATGCATAAATGCCTAGCAACTGTTTCATATAACCTACATACTTGAATAAGAAAAGTAAAAATTATGTTATCTTTTTCCCTTAGTGCAAAGAGCAATGTTGCTATCCGAATAGCAAATTCTACATTCAAATTAATATCGGATCGATTTGTCTACTTGTCAATGGATGCTTTGTTGTAGTACTCAAATAAATAATCGCTCAGAATAATTAAGATATATCTGAGAGTTTTCACTTAAATCTCATATAGATAAAAACAAATGTTATACATATTCATAAAGAATTCAATAATTGTTCAGACAGA
The DNA here is from genome assembly GCA_012932295.1 of Cyclina sinensis. NCBI lineage: Eukaryota > Metazoa > Mollusca > Bivalvia > Venerida > Veneridae > Cyclina > Cyclina sinensis. The sequence goes on from JAAONU010000011.1 coordinate 5,013,901, forward strand.
AAAGGTTTGTAAGACAGTTTTCTAAGGCCACAGCAAGCTTGTTATGACAAATGAGGCGTCATGTTTGTTTTCTCTTCATACAAAAATGACATTTGTCTCACAAGACATACGTTTTTAAAATATTAGCTTACTACATTTTGATTCTTGTCTTTTAGTTGCAGTGGCATTACATGCATAAATACATAATATTTTTATTAAAAAAACGCCAGATTGCATCAGAAATTGTTAAACGTATGTCTTTTTTAAAAGTACGATATCGTCATTTATAGCATGCGTGTGTTTGTTTAATCGGAAGCTCTAATTTAGCGCTCAAAGAAATTATGGCAATTTTTCTGAATTCCAAAGAAGAGAAAGAAATGGCTTTAAAATAATTGATATCATTAGTTACTAAAATATCATTTAGATACAAACACAGGCCTAACGAGCAATCGTATAATTAACTCATAAATATATTTTCGCCCTCTGCGATTATTAATAATTTTATTGAAGACAAAGTATTATGACACGAATATTTAGGTAAATGTTTTCCTTTTAATTATATTTTAACATTTCAAATGGCTTCAGGAAAAACAAAACTAAGTACGACTACTGTTTAGGTAAGGGTACGACCTTGCAGTTCAATTTAGAGTCTCTTAAAACAAAAATATGAATGTATTATACTAATTTATTTTAAGCAGTCATGTAATTCATAAAAAAAAACAAAATAATCCAGTCAATTTTAAACCTTAGAAAATAAAAGCAAATTGTGTAAAAAGTGGTTCCGGCAATTCTACTGTGAGTGATATAGAATTTATATCAGTCATAGAGTGAGTGATATGGCATGTATTTCACTGCTAGACTCCGTATTCCGTTGCTTAGAATAGAATATGTGGCCTTACTAAAATCATCCAGGAAATGTGGTTAAGTATTAGAATTCAGGAGAGATTATAGTTGAAACTAAGAAAATGTTGTTTGAACATCATAAAAGACATAAGTAGCAACTGTAGGAGCAAATTTGGCCTTATTAGAATTTTACTAGGACAATTTGTTAAGCCAATCCTGACTTATTAGAATTCAGGAAAGATGATAGCATCGTAAAAGACATAATTAGTTTCTTTAGAAGTAAGCAAAGAGCAGAATATCAAAGATCAAATTTATTTCTTCGTAAGAGTTGAAAATATCGTGCTTAATTATAGTGCCTGAAGATGTTATTCATGACGTAAAGGTATACACAAAGAAATTATACATAAAAAGAAGATGATGTATTTTCTTTGATAAAGGCAGCCTATATGAAATACAGAACATTCAGTGAAACAAGAGTAACTTCCCATAATTTAGTTCTGCTGTACATAGTTAAACAACTAATTATCTATAGTCCTACTGGTTTTATTCTTTATTCACTATGTGGATCTTGAACTAGATGTCTCGTTAGTTCTTTTAATATTGGTAATCCCAGATACAAAAATAAAATTGCTAATGTAAAACTCACTGGGAAATTTTGGTCGTATAAGAAATTCATGAAAATTTGATAACTTTATGTTTTTATTATCTGAATACTATTAAATATTTTGAATAAACGTAAAAAATGAATTCTACACAAACAAATTTTCTGACAGAAGACATCAACATTTTATGTAACGATACTTGTCTCTCAAATAAACCATTGCAACATTTCAATTTGCGAATGTTTTCATTCACAGTGATACGCCCATGTCAATTATTTGTAAAGATTGAATGAGACTATGATATTTTTTTATTAATTTGATTTATTTGAATTTCTTTCCACATTATATGTCTTTGTTGTATATGAGTTCTGCACTTTGTCAAAGTAGCAAAACTTATTTGTAAAATATTTGCAAAACCTCTTTGTAAAAATTAGCAAACTCTCTTGAAAATATTAGCAAAACCTCTTTGTAAAGTATATAAAAAAATTGAGAATAAGTGAAAGGAAAGGTGACAAAGCAATGTCAGGTGTATTTATTGTTGTTATTTTAATTACTCTGATCTCGTTTTGTAAGAGTACAAAACAAGGTGAATCACTATTTATTCTTTCAGTGGCATAGTCGCTCAAAATTCACTTCCAAACAAGGACAGTAAACAGTGTCTTTCTGCTTAACACGAACGCTGTCTGTAAAGTTATTAGTGTAATCTTCAGATAGAAATTTAGCAAACAAAGCTACAAAATTAAATTAACGCCAGGTAGGCTGCTGTAGATTTCAAGGAGCAAATAAGTTTCACTATTTAAACACTAGTAAGGAATGTTTTCTAAATTGTTTACAAACATATAAAAATAAAATATATAATCAAGATTTTGAAGTGTTGTAAAAAAAACATCATTATTTGTACGGAACAATTAAATAAAATCTACATTATTTTCAAAACATAAACATAATCCAATTAATTTCTTCAGTATAACAATATTATGAAAATATTACAAACAATATGCTGGTCCATGTCAGACTGAAAAACTAGCGACAATTTTCAAGTAATGGACTTTCAGAAATATTCTGTTATACTCAGTGCTTAAAGATGAAAGAAATTATGACTTTTTACTTAACCAACTCAAAAGAACGTTATTCATTTTATAATTTTTACCAAATATACTTGAAATAAAACAAATAAAATATTTTATAAGATCTGCATATCCTTTCTCATGACAAAACACATTAACTGTTGCAAAACAAAAACGCCATAACACTAAATAATCTTGATAAAACTTCTAGTTTCTTGCACATGTACGCATTTTAAAACATTTGATACACTCTCTTTCATAGACATAAAAATATTTCGAACGTGAGAAATTTTTTCAAATGCATCAGTCGAAATATGTACAAAGTGTGATACAAAGTGTTGAATACAATTACGCTCGTCAAAATTACAACATCTCTTTTATGTAAAACATCAATTCTTTTAGTCTTTTATGTTCAGGTTGGAAATAATAACGAGTATCATATATTTGTCGGAAGACAAAATATTTTTGCTTTTCAAGGTCATTGATGTTTTGCAATGCTAGTTTGAGCCGTGTACTTTTCTGACTCAAGTCTTCATTATAGTTTCAAAGTGTTTCTATTATACAATAAATGCAGTGCCGAACAAAAATTGGTCACTGTTGTCCGACTATAGCAGTAACATTTGCTTCAATAGCTACACAAAATAGCATTAGACGATAAACATGAATCGCATATATGTGACCCATGCCAAAAGCCTACTTTAAGTCAACTGAACTTTGTTCATATTGAAATTACATCACACTAGAGACTTAAGACAACTTAAGTATAATTTTAATGAAAGTCAGAGGAATGCAACCATAACAAAGCGCTCGGATAAAAACTGACACTTTTTTATTTTCCAACCGTTTTGACAAAAACATAGCGCATACCAAGCGGGATGATTCTTCTCGTCATTAGGTTACCCATTTTGTATTTCGTGGCAAATTTGAAACTTGTCTGAACAAAATATTTGCTTCGAAATTAAGTAAAATTTATAAAATATTGCATGCAGTTTTCCAGTCGTGGATAATGACTTAGCTTGCACTATAGTTTGTTGGAGTATTCAATATTTCAGCTTACTGAACTTCTGTTTACAGGTTTTCTTTTTCATTCAGTGTTACCCAAAAAATCACACACCATGTGATCTATACATATTGTGGAAGAGTGGACTTTTAAAAGTAAGATATTATTACGTGGAAACAAGTTGTGAATCTTTCCTAATATTAATGAGCAAACATATCAATTTAATTTTGTGAATTTGTTTCTCAGCAATAGTTTGTTTTTATTCTGCCAATAGTTAAAGACTGAATTATTGTTTTATGGTCAGGCTAAGGAATTATGTTGTTTAAATGACAATTAAGTTTTGTGATGTTTGATGTCTCACAATATCTTATAAAGTTTATGGTTGAAGTGTCTAGTACTGTCCGTAAGCTTCATAGGATAGTACGTTTCTAAATAAAGCTCATTTTAACATGAGTTGAAAACAGTATGGACTTTATACCATAATGGAACAAATACAGTGTAGAATGCGATGTTTAACCTATGTGGTAATTCATTCACTCCAAAATTTGAACGAATTTTCTGTTCAGATGATATTTTAAAAAAATATCCAGGAAGAATGTCATCAAATAGTAATAATCATGAAATTCAAATTGTGTTTTCCCCAAAAGATAAATGTTTAGTTCCCTAAGAAACACTAGATTCAGAGAAAGATGTAATATTTTAGGGACTGATGCGAACAATTCCATTTGATGACACCTCTTACTAAACTAAAATACATTTTTCAACATTAATGTCGACTACGTTTTAAGTAAATCATAATCAGTGTCTTTCTCTAGACGCTATTATCTTGTCACCACAGTCTATAGTTATTTATATGCTAAAAAGGTTACAGTTAAATGAAAGTTAGGCGATATATGCAAATGGATATAGGAGAAACTGTTTTGTGCTTACTTTGTATTACATCAGTGATAACAGGAAGAAAATATTTACACGTTTTTAATTTACACAAAAAAATCCCAAACATTCGAATGGCATATCATTTTTACATAATAAAATAGTATTTCAGTTTCAGTAATTTATTGATCTCTACTTTTCTGGAGAATGGGCAATTTTTCTCAGGTATAGATGAACGATTGACAGTTCATTTATCTTTTGCAGCAAATTATCATTGGCTGTTTATTAACAAAAATAGATCGGCAAAGATATCAGTTATTTAGTACTAACAGGAGGCGTGTTAATATAACGAATGCATTTGTTTTGTGCATCAAACGGATTCTATTTTCAAAAACTTTTTAAAATGCTATTACTTCAGGAAGACCAAGGTTTTTAAAGTAGTTTTTGTCTAGACTTAGGCTGAATGAAATTAATCATTTTCTAGTGAAGCGAGCTAATACTTCGAGCACTTCTGATCTATATGACAGTTATGTATCTAAGAAGATGTTTTATGTCCAAAGAAAATTAAAAGAAACTTCATACTTTAATTCCTAGTCCTTAAAGCTTGATCATCTTCCTTATTTATTTAATCCACGAAGAGGTCTATAGATTAAAATACAATACACTTTCTTTTGTTTTAAGGCCACCAGCCTATACAAAACATGTGAACAGTTCATATGGTTTGTATACATATACTTAAGACATAAACATAATATGTATTCGTCCATATATTTTATCATTCCCCCACAGAATTCAACAATAATTTTCTTTTATTAAATGCATGAAATACATATGTGTCAATTGCTTTTATATCATTTTCATTTTTTGGAGATTAGTATATTGAATTTATTCACTGTTGTATTTCTGACATATTTTTGTTGGATAAATTTGGAGCGTAGAGCATTATATGCCTCACAAGTTAACAAAAAATAAAATTCGTCTTCAATACTATTTGAGTTACATAATTTACACAATCTTTGTTCCCGAGGAATATTACTATAGCGACCCTTTTCAACTTCCTAGCCAATGATAACCAGTTCTAAAATTAACATAAAAGTACCTAAATTTACGAATATCTTAAACATCTAAAAACACTCCATATACAACTTCTGTTTTAAACAAACAGTAATTCGGTAATTTTGTATTTGATTTTATCTGTTCATGCCATTGTTGTAGGTATATATCCTTTCATCTACTTAAATTTTCAATTATAAATTTTCGTTCAGTTTTCTACCCCTTGGTTAATCCATAAATAACCAAATCCATTTTCTAAAAGGCATTTTCTTATATTTGTTACCTAGTTTGTTTTATCATTTTTGTCATCAGTAAGCGTCATATTAAATGTTAATGTTAAATGTGAAATGTTAATAAATGAAAAATAATGTTTCTCTCACTGATACTGTGTAAGATTGTAATGCAAATTGACTAAATTTGTTCTTATATTTTAATCAATATGTGCAATCTTTTTTTCTTTTTTTTTTGTATTGTATATATGTGAGCATGGATGAGACTTAAATAAACAAAAAAAAACTTTATTAAAACAAAACGTATTAACACTTTCAAGTTCAGAACCATTAAAAAACCATCTTTTATCTATTGATAATTTGCCACCGTTTTTAAAGACGACAACTTTACTTTTCATTTACCTTTAATTTTTAATTGTCACAAAAATCTGCTAAAATATTTAACTCCTGCTGCAAACTATTTCTTGTATCAGACATCATAGCAATATCATCTGCAAACATCAATAAAACTAACTCAAAATATTCTGGTTGTAACTGAATTCCGTGAATATTTAATTTACTTCGTTCAAAATTTATTTTTAAATATTTTGGTAATTCATCTATAAACAAACAAAAATATTATTGGACATGCAAAACAACCAAAACACAAATATTACTGATATTATAGTCACAGGTGACTTCAATTACGATGCATTAAACATCAACTCAAAAAAGAAAATATTCTCAATATCACAACAGTTCAGCATGGAACAAATTATTGAAGAACCCACACATTTTACAGAATCTTCCGAATCTTTAATAGATTTAATATTTGTATCCAAGAAAAACAGTGTTATTAAATCTGGCGTAGGAGAACACATTCTTGAACAAGAACATCGCTACCATACTCCAGTATATTGTCTATTCAAGTTCAGTAAACCAAAACTATCTTGCTTTCAACGTACTATCTGGGAGTACAGTCGTGGTGACTACGAAAAACTACGTAACGACTTTCGAAATTTTGAGTGGCAAGAGTGCTATGATCTTGATATCAATAAGTACGAAGAAAATGTTACAAGTCAAATTCTGAATCTCGCTAAAAGTAGTATACCAAACAAAAACATATATGTTAGGCCACTAGATGCTCCTTGGATGACAAATACTGTTAGGTCAAATATACGTAAACGGAAAAGATTATATAGAAAAGCTAAAAAAACCCAGTCACCAAATCACTGGCAGAAATTTAAAAAAATACGAAATGAAACAATCTCTCTGATAAGAGAGGCAAAGCTTTCCTATTATTCAAATTTATCTGAAAAGTTAAAACAGGGATCTTTATCTTCAAATGACTGGTGGAAAACTTTAAAATCATTTCTCTTTTCACCACAAACAACCTCGATTCCCCCACTACAGAATCTAGAAACCCAGGAAATCATGTTCTCAGACGACCAAAAAGCAAACTTGCTTAATCAATATTTCCTCAAGCAAACTTACATCGACAACACTAATAAATCTGCACCCAATCTTGGTCAGCCAATAGCGGCGACCATTCTTAATGACCTAATCATAGACGCACCAGAAACAGAAGATATACTTAGGTCACTCAAAATAGATAAAGCATCGGGACCTGATGGCATTAGTAACAGAATTCTGCGTGAGACCGCTCAAGAACTATCTATACCTTTAACTAATCTTTTCAATGCCTCCTTGCAATGCCGTAGAGTACCGTCTTCTTGGAAGAAAGCTCATGTTACTGCTATTTTTAAAAAAGGTGATGCTACACTAGCAAGTAACTATAGACCTATCTCATTGCTAAATACAATAGAAAAAGTTTTTGAACGTTTAATCTTTAAACACCTTTTCAATCATTTGAAAGAAAACAAAATTCTTACTCCAGTACAGTCTGGTTTCATACCTGGAGATTCAACTGTCAACCAACTTGTATTTATCTATGATACCCTTTGCAAAGCACTTGGCAATGGCCTTGAAGCTCGGGTAATATTTTTTGACATAAGTAAGGCCTTCGATAAAGTCTGGCATAAAGGCATTCTTTGTAAACTTAATTATTATGGAGTCTCTGGAAATCTGTTTGATTGGTTTCAGGACTATTTGAGTAACAGACACCAACGTGTTGTTCTAAAAAATGCCAAATCTTCTTGGGGTAGTCTATCTGCTGGCGTTCCGCAAGGCTCTATCCTAGGTCCTCTACTTTTTCTGATTTTTATTAACGACATTGTTCAAGATCTCCAATCTAATGTCAATCTTTTCGCAGATGACACAAGTCTTTATCTTATTATTGAAAACCCACAGATCGCAGCCCAACAATTGCAATCAGATATTCAAAAAATTACAGCATGGGCAGAAAGATGGCTCGTCACCTTTAACCCATCAAAGTCAGAATCACTGATAGTCTCTAGAAAACGAAATTCTTGTCATCCACCGCTTCAAATGCTAAGCAAAAATATACCTGAAGTAAATGATCATAAACACTTGGGAATATTTTTATCCAATAACTGCCAATGGCACTTTCATATAGAATATATTAAAGAAAAGGCTTGGAAACGAGTTAATATTATGCGAAAGCTTAAGTTTTCATTAGACCGCAAGTCTCTTGAAATAATTTACACATCTTTTATACGACCAATTCTTGAATATGCAGATGTTGTATGGGGAAACGCATTTCAATACGAACTTGATCTTCTAGATAAAATACAAAATGAATGCGCTAGAATTGTTACTGGCGCAACTAGACTAGTATCAATTGAAAGTCTTAATACGGAAGTAAACTGGGAAACTTTAGAACAGAGACGCTACAATCACAGGTTGATATTATTTTACAAAATTAAACACGGTATTGCTCCTGAATATCTGTCTGCGTCTATTCCCGATCAGTCAAATACTCGTTATAACTTGAGAAATTCTAACGACATTACCGGTATATTAGCAAGAACTACTTTGTATTTTAATTCATTTTTCCCTTCTACTATACGTGAATGGAATAACTTACCACTTGAAATTCGTAATTTACAATGTTTAAAAACTTTTTATGTCGAAACAAGAAATCCACACCAAAATATTTCTATTCTGGTGATAGAAAACTACAAGTACTCCATGCAAGGCTTCGTACAAAATGTAGCTCTTTAAACTACCATCTTTTTCTTAGAAATATATCACCAACGCCACTATGTGATTGCGGCCAAACAGAAAACTGTTCACATTATTTTTTTGAATGTCAACGTTTCAATACCAATAGACAAAAACTTTTTCAAAGCCTTAATAATTTCAGTGTAACTCTCAATATTCTTCTTTTTGGAAACCCAGATCTTCCTGATGCAGACAATGCCACAATCTTCAAGCATGTTCAGACTTATATATCCGAAACAAAACGATTTCTTTGTTAAAACACAATGAAATGATGTGAGATCTCCCTCATCTCCCTCCTTTTTCTCCTTCATTATATCTTTTTGGCGACTAAGCCAAACTATTTCTTGTATCTTTTGTTCCTTATCAATCGCTATATTTTTGCATGAAACCTTTACCGCTTACTTGTTACATTCATATTTTTCTTTTTTCTTTTAGTTCCTGATTTTTCAGAATACTTAACGTAGTACAAACTCGACACACGTTAAATAATACCTTAAAGGAGAAGAATTTCATAAGACTTTGTCTTCCATTCTAATCCTTTTCTTGGAATATATAGTATTGATTGTGTGTAATACCACGTATGTTTATATGTTTATTCTGGAAATAAATATGTTTAAACCAAAACAACCTTGTTTCAATCCCACCGAGCTATATATATAATTACTTCTAGAGTCAGAGTTTAAAATAAATGCATTGTCTATAGTTGAGTTATCGCTTTTAAAACCACACTATGTTTCACATATTTTATTAAAACTTTTAGTGAAAAAGTACAGTCTTGAAATTAAGACAACACAGTTAATTTTATTTATAATAATTTGCAATGATATACCACGATAATTATTAACGCAGTTTATTTCAGATCATAAATCTATTAAAGTTTCATTGAAAGTTATATGAAAATGAACCGGTTCGTTTTCCCATGCATTTAAGGATATAAAAGTGAGCAACCTTTTCTCAGTTATGCATATTTTTTCGGCGAAGAAATTTTACTTATTTATCGACCGTTTGTCTGAAAGTCCATGTCTTTTCCACGTTTATACGAATACTTATTGCCTCTTTTCAATGTGAGTTAAACGCAGACTTTTTTTAAAATTCCAGTAATGGACAACTAACATTTTCACTACTGTCCAACAAATTAAAAGTCAGAAGTATGTAAAGCAATAATTAACTATTTAAAATGTAGCCATTTTTCAAATTGACAGCAACCACACATCATGTCACGCAAATTTAAACGCCTTATATGTGTTTCCTTTTGATAGTATATACAGTTAAGAACAGTGACTGCGTGTACAGCCATATTTAAGACATAACACACAAGTCTTCGCAAAAAATACAATTATATTCAATGCCTGTCCAAATATTTGTTCATCTGTTTCCATGCAAACTGAAGAATACAGGAACAATCTATTATCAACTCTTCACTAGGTGGTAGTTCATAGTAAACTAGTTTTCATTTTGGCTTTGTAAGTTATTTGTCTGAAGTGCCTAAATGCTTCGTACTTCATAATTTCATCATTTTCTATCCCTTTATTAACGGTCACATCCAGTTTAAATTCTTATGTTTGAAAGGGTAATAAACTGAAAGGTGCAACTGTGTGTGTGTGTGTGTGTGTGTGCGCGCGCGCGCGCGCGTGCGTGCGTGCGTGTGTGTGTGTTGGGGGATAAATAAAGACAACTTTGAAATCACGTTCTTAAAAATGAGACATTGGCAACTCGGGGTCAAGAAAATAATTTTCTTTCTTTATAAGTTTAAAGTGTCTACGGCAGTATGATAGCGATGAGAAATATTTGTATTCATTTTAATAATTCAGCACAATCATGCTTAACGTCTCTGCAAAATTCCTTACTTATCTCGATTGCGCATATATATAACAAGGGATAGGTTAACAGACACGGACGGCGTTCAAAGGCTTGAATTTTTAGCACACATTGAAAAAATCTCTTCAATCAGAGGCTTCATTAAATATTACCGCACGGTAAAAATTAATAGAATTTTCAACATTAAGATGAACCAGCGTATTAGTAACTCATAATCAGTGTCACCTAATTAATTGCTAATATCACACATGATACTGCAAACTGACGTAAAAGAACCACTGTATTGTGCAAATTTATTCAAAGATAATTTTCATTGATTTATTTAATAACAAAGAAGATGCATATCTTATACACCAAATAAAATAAAATACCAATGAATGAAGTAAAAATCGTTTCGAAGAAGAAACCAGTTTTAACAGATAAAGTTTAACTTGTGAAGTCTTAATTGTATGGAAATCACTAGTTTTCTGTTTACGTGTATCATCAGAAGATACGGAATAGTCTAGCAGGAGATAAGATATATTCCAGTTCTTACTTCTACTTGCTTGGCTCTGATCAGATGACATTAAAACGTATTTAAAAATTAAGACATAGACAAAATAATATTGTTATAAAATGTAATTATTTGCTAGAGAAGCAAATGAAGTAAAGTGCAATATTTCTTCTTCAAATATCTATTGTATATTTTTCAAAAAAAAGAAAGAAAAAAAGACATTAGATCTGTACTTAAAGTAGACGGCTAAAGGACAAAAACTGGGAAATTTTGTTGTTGTTGTTTGGTTGTTTGTTTTTTTGTTGTTTTTTTAATTGCCTAATTATAAATTATTCAAATTGGGACGATATTTTATAACTTAATTTTTCTTCAAATAGTAATCATAAATTATTCCGAGCTGAAGCTTCTACGGAATATTCCGTCCCAAAAGTGTACGTGTTCTGATCTCGTGGAACAACTTTTGAGGTTCAAATATTGTTTAAATGCTAAAGGATGCTCTTGAGTTGTGACAGTAACGAAGACTTACTTAGTTGCTATTAATAAATAACATGAATGGAGATTATGGATTCATCGGTACCTCTTTTATAGCATATACAATGAAAGTCACAAAGGATATTTGTTTTTAATTAAGCTCTTTGTGCTCTTTGTGTTCTTCAGAGTAATCTCCTCCGAAGTAATGAACCAGGTAAATGAAAAGCAGTTTCTTTTCTTTCACTTGAGTTTAATACTTGATTTCTTTTATGAGTAATCTTTCTTAATATCTTTAAAACTCTATAATAATAACACTTTAAACCAGTATTAATATGTCTGTCAAGGAAATCACAACTCGAACAGATAAAGCAGTGCATCATTATGGAAATGTTTTAAAAATCGAATGATCTCCTGCAAACAACTCAAATTCCGCTTTCTCTCAGATTCAACTTACAACTGCCAACAGTCTAAGCTGACTTTACTAGGCAGGTTAATTTACGAAGATGATACTTGTAAAGAAAACATACCATCAAGTGTAACTGAGCTGGAAAAAATCTTATTTCTATCAATATCTGGAGATTGGCACCAGCAATGACAATAAAGCGATAACAGTTGACCCAGGAAGTAATAAGGCATAATTATATCGAGGTTATCCGTTGCGAAAAAATCCAGCCTTGTTGATCTTAGATGTACAGTTTGTTTTCTGACAGAAAACTAATTGTTTTTCGATTTAAACGTAAAACCAAGGTCCCATGTGTCAGTGCTATACACTGAGCGTAGAATGGAATACCCAAACCCGCAACTATATTCACTTAAAATCTGATTGATTTCGTACAAATAAGCAATTGTATGTCGAAGATATACCTACTACTAAGGCGTACTCAAATGAATAAAATATTAAGAGGTTCTGTAAAACTGAAGACATTCCAACAGAGAAATTCAAGACATACTCTAGCTGAAAAGTCAGTTTTTTAAATGTTCCCAAAATAAGTTTCTTAAATTAGCATAGTCATTTGACCATGTATGTATTTTTAAATATCTTTTCCATTCTATGGATTTTTTTAAAGATTATTGTACTCTAACAATTAATAGGCAGGTGTAAAACCAAATAAAATGATTCACTGTTTTATGTTTATAACGAAACTTTTTCTTGAGCATAATACGATAACTATCAAAGTGGAAGATATTGTCACGGTCTGGACCGTGAGGGTAAGTGTTGGTAGTGTGCTCTTAACTTTTCCTCAAGTGGTCTAGTGAAGCAACTGGTCAGTTGAGGGTCTTAAAGTGGTTAAATAGTTGAATCTCCCTTGCCTGTAGACTGATGGGTTAATACCAGATTTAACCAAAGTGGAAAATCTATTACTACATTAACAAATAAGCCTCTGTAAAATTAATACTGTTTAATTCTGTGAAAATACCAAGTTATCAAAGTGACAACAATAGTATACAATGTCTTTAGGAAACAGTATCTTTTAAAACATTAAACAAAATTATAATTTGTCAAATGACTAACAGCCTTTCACACTATTTCACAATTATACCAAATGCAGAATTTCTTATCGGCATAGCACTTACGTATATAACAGTCAAATACGACCGTCTTTCTACGATACTCAAACGAAAATAGCGCACCAGTGAACCGTGACTGAGTTTAACAGACATTTAAAAATCCAAGTGTTTCAAGTAAATTGTTTATAAAATATGTACTAAAGTTAAAATCTTTCAAAAAAAGCTCAGAAATGTTTATCTTTAATTACAAAGTTGTAGTTTATCTCTGAATCTTTGTTGAAAACTGAGCTCCCCGACCATAAATCTGAGCCTTTTTATACTAAAAGCTCAACCCAAACAAAAATAAGTGGTAGAAATGGTTGATTAACCGAACGGGTTGTGGTTGCAACCAAACTTGGTTGTTGTTGCAACCAAAACTGGTTGTTCCAACCCAAAAATATTGGTTGAATTACAAAAACGGTTGTTATTTGCAAGCAGATTTCTATACCTCTGTAAAATGAAAATGGAGTCATAAACATCTACAAGGAATGATATTTGCATAATTTTAAACAAGTTTTGTAACTTACACACCTGAAATTACATAATATAATTTTGACAGTAGTATTCGTCGATAAATAAACTTTACCCGGTCGTCCCTAGCAACATACAGGAAACTGCTTATGATGGCTGCCTACTGTGTAAAGTATACACATGTTTACTGATAAAATTGCTCTGAACGGAATAAATACATGAATTTAGATAGTTACTTGGTAGAAAGATGCTTAAATATAAGTTCTAAAGGATGCACTAGGATTTATCAATCTGCAAAAGGATTAAAGTGATAAAATTATTCATGGAACCTGAAAATGTACATGTATCATGAGAGATAAACACTTCACAAACTGTCAAGTGGAATGCCATTTGAGTTTAAATCTTACAGGATGTCACTGGCTTATATCCTGTATAAATGAGCTTGTGGTTTATTTACCTAAATTAAACACAGCTTATTGTACATTTTATGGCTGGTAAATATCAACACAGTCAAAGTAAACATGTTACATGTACATGCAATGATGTGCAAAGTTCATCCACAGTTCCGAAGTAAGGAGTAATATTTCTGTTTAAGTTAATGTTCATGGCCGGACCTCTACAATATAAATTTTAAAATATCCGTATATTTAGATTTATAATGATGTTTTTGTTCTTGAAACTTAAAATTCTCACCTTGTTGTGAAGCTCTTGTTTGTACATTATTCAGTCGAATGGACTTTCATCACGTAACTCATGCAAATAATGATTTTGTGCTATACATAACAACTGCACAGTAGTTTTTAGTTTTTAGCTCACCTGAGCATGCTCATGTGAGCTTTTAGGATCCTTGATTGTCCGGCGTCCGTCCGTCCGTCCGTCCGTCCGTCGTCCACAATTCATTCAAACGACATCTCCTCTGAAACCACTGGGCAAAATTGAATGAAACTTGCATAGAATGTTCCTTGCATGAAGCTCTACCAAGTTTGTTCAAATGGTTCCGGTTCATTGCATTTCTGGGTCACAGGAGCTAAAAACAGATTTTAAAAGTTGAATCTTTAAAAATCTTCTTGTCAGAAACCACAAGGCCTGGAGCTTTGATATTTGGTATAAAGTATCATCTAGTGGACCTCTACCAAGTTTGTTCAAATTGTGATCCTGGGGTCAAAAATGGCCCCGCCCCAGGGGTAACTTGTTTTACATAGAGTTATATAGGAAAAATTTAAAAAATCTTCTTGTCAGAAACCACAAGGCCTGGAGCTTTAATATTTGGTATAAAGTATCATCTAGTGGACCTCTACTAAGTTTGTTCAAATTATGATCCTGGGGTCAAAAATGGCCCCGCCCCAGGGGTAACTTGTTTTACATAGAGTTATATAGGAAAAATTTAAAAAGTCTTCTTGTTAGAAACCGTAAGGCATAAAGCTAAGATATTTGGTGTGCAGCATTGTCTAGTGGACCTCTACCAAGTTTGTTCAAATCATGGCCTCTGGGTCAAAAATGGCCCCGCCCCAGGGGTAACTTGTTTTACATAGAGTTATATAGGAAAAACTTTAAAAATCTTCTTGTCAGAAACCGTAAGGAATAGAGCTTAGATATTTGGTATGTAGTATTGTCTAGTGGACCTCTACCAAGTTTGTTCAAATTATACCTCTGGGGTTAAATTTGGCCCCACCCTGGGGTCATTGGTTTTACATAGGCTTATATAGGAAAAACTTCAAAAATCTTCTTGTCTGAAACCACAAGGCCCTGAGCCTTAAGATTTGGTATATAGCATTGTCTAGTGGACCTCTATCAAGTTTGTTCAAATAATACCCCTGGGGTCAAATTTGGCTCCACCCCGGGGTCATTGGTTTTACATAGGCTTATATAGTGAAAACTTTGAAAATCTTCTTGTTGAAGAAGAAGAAACATTTTCAGTCCAAATAATCTGGAAATTTGTCAGACAGGTTGTTTCTATGATTTTTAGCTCAAGTTCAAAATTAGGTCATCTGGGGTCAAAAACTAGGTCACAGAGCCCAAATATGGAAAAAACCTTGTTAACACTCTAGAGGTAACATTTTCAGTCCAAATAACCTGGAATCTGTTAGAAAGGTTGTTTCAATGATTTCTAGGTTAAATTTGAATATTGGTCATCTGAAATCAAAAACTATGTCACAGAGCCCAAAAATAGAAAAAAAACTTGTTAACACTCTAGAAGCTACTTTTCAGTCCAAATATTCTCGAAATTTGTCAGAAATGATGTTTTAATGATTTCGAATAAAGGTCATCTGGGGTCAAAAACTAGGTCACAGACCCCAAATATGGAAAAACCTTGTTAACACGCATTGAGGTAACATTTTCAGTTCAAATAACCTTGAAATTTGGCAGAAAGATTGTTTTAATGATTTCTAGCTCAGTTTTGAATATGGGTTATCTGGGGTCAAAAACTAGGACACAGGGCCAAAAAGTAGAAAATCCTTGTTAATGCTCTAGAGGTTACTTTTCAGTCCGTATGTCCTTGAAATTTGTCAGAAAAGTTGTTTCAATGATTTCTAGCCCAGATTAGGATATGGGTCGTCTGGGATCAAAAACTAGGTCAGAGAGCCCTAAAATTTTAAAACCATTTTCACACTCCAGAGGTTACATTTTCAGTCCAGATATCCTGGAAATTTGTCAGACAGGTTGTTTTCAGTCTAAATATCCTGGAAATTTGTCAGACAGGTTGTTTTGATGATTTCTAGCTCAAGTACTAATATGGGTCATCTATGGTCAAAAACTAGGTCACAGAACCCAAATATGGAAAAACCGTGTTAACACTCTAGAGTTAGATTTTATTCCAAATAACCTGAAAATTTGTCAGAAAGGTTGCTTCTATGATTTCCAGCTCAACTTTGAATATGGGTCATCTGGATTAAAAAACTAGGTCATAGAGCCTAAATATCGAAAAACTTTGTAAACACTCTAGAGGCTACATTTTCAGTCCAAATGTCCTGGAAATTTGTCAGAAAGGTTGTTTTGATGATTTCTGGGTCAGGTTTGGATATGGATCATCTGGGGTCAAAATCTAGGTCACAGAGCCCAAATATGGAAAAACCTTGTTAACACTCTAGAGGCTACACTTTCAGTCCAAATAACCTTGAAATTTGTCAGAAAGATTGTTTCAATAATTTCTAGGTCAAGTTTGAATATGGGTCATCTGGGGTCAATTAACCAGGTCCATAGCAACTTTGTTAAAAGCAGTCATATTCAGGTGAGCGATATAGGGCCATCATGGCCCTCTTGTTAAAAATACATGGCACGTTAGTAATTATTTTAAATAAACTCATAAATTTCTATGTTTTCCTTTGGAAAATATCGTATCAGGTGAGCACCGATATATCTAAATCAAACGTAATTAGAGGCCATTCAATGTCAACAGTTGGTATACGACGTATACAAGTTTTTTAAAACGAAAACTTTCTGTCATAACAATCCTCCGTTATTATTTTAAGACACTCTCTCTTTTAATTTTCAGCTCTTGAAAAATGTCTCCTCCAGTTTTTAATCTTCAGCGATTTCAATGATATTGCCATTCATGGAAGATGCAACATTTTCTACAAATATTAATCACGTATAAATGTAAAAGTCAAGTGCGAGATGCAGTTGCTTTCTCAAAACACCATGAAGTTCGTAGTAAAATGTGTCGTGTAATTTATAAAATAAATAATTACACAAAAAAATGCCTAAGAAACAAATGTAAAGGACACAATTAACCAAGTGTCAAGTAATTGACAACATGTTATATTTCATTTCAACGTATAGACTATCAACCTATTCAAAAATTACATCAACAGCTGAGACGTCTGGACGTCAGGGACATGAATGAATAATTCTTTTTCAGGTTCTGTTCAAGTTTTTGGCTTGACAACAAAAAGTACTGTAATACTTATTTGAAATTACAGCTGTGTGCACAATGTGCTTGAATAAAATGGCAAATACATAAGAAACAAAAGAAACAAATTACAAATCCAGGTGTCATCTGAAAGAAAGTATCAAGATATCGACGCCTTACAAAACACCGTTTTCAATATTAAATTTTCATTATTTTACTTTTGTGCTTTCAAGTCGGCGGTCTCTAAGTGGTTTATAGATACTTTATAGATACTTTGAATTCTCTTAGAACAATATCAACAGTTTTGGTACAAACACTAAACCGTCGACCTAGTTAGCTTCTCTTTTGTAATGAATTTCGCTCCAAACCTTAGTTCTTGAAGATTCGTGTTTTCATTCCCTGTCGGAGGTATTAATATGCAGATCCATTTAATGACACAGCACGGTCAATTCTGATATAAGGGCAACATAATATCAACGCAATAGTAAATTATAACTAGTGGTGTCTACATATGGTTGCTTTTATCTAGTCAATACAGTCCGAGTGGACAAAACGCTCATACAGTAACAGACTTGTTCCCGACCTCTTATTAATGAGAGTCCTTCTTCGTGGCATAGGGAGCAGGTAATCAAGATTAAAACAGTAGTTACAAAATGACTGAAAGCAGGAAATGCAATTTTAAATTTATAAATTTAAACATCATTTAAGTTTTGTTTATTTATTGTGTCTGGACCATTTTCGTAAGGAGCCATAAGTTACAGATAAAGGTAAACAAGAGACGGTATAATTATCTCATGGAAAGTAATATTATTGGTTTTCTGTTAATTTGGACAGACCGGAAACAATAGAAGTAATAGGGCAGTAGAAAAGTTGTATATAAATAACAACACTTTTCACTTTGTGCCCCCAATTTCAGCAACACTAGACTGATTTTCACAATTAATGCTGCAAGACTCAGACGTACAGTAAAAGACAAATAAAAAGTAAAAATGCTCCTTTGTAAACGTCTGAGAAAACTGCCTATTTTACAAGATCTAGGCTGATAAATTGTTAAAGTCAGTTCTCAAAATTTGTTAAACAGTAATTTTATAAAGCCAAGAAAATTGATATGTTTCTCATCAAATAACATATTTCATTTTCAAGCAAATAGACAAGGAATTTCTGTAAAAGAAATCCGTGCTGTATTTTACTTGGAGATTTATTCATTATTTTTTGTTATTCAAATGTACATTTTTTCTATTACGTGAACGTTTTTTTAACATTATCATGTGTCAGTTCACTTTCAATACTAATACATCTGATATCAGAAAAGAAATGAAAAAAGCAGCCTTATCGTAATGCGTTTTACAAACACAATGACACGAAACAGACACCTCGAACTGTTGTTTCTCTTATTTCTCTATAGAACTACAGGTTATAGTAAAAATTCTTCTTCGTTACTAGTGGTCTGCTTATTTACAACTTCTGTTGAAAGCTTATTCTTTTTTATGAAGATGTCTTGAACAAGACCTGTTTATTCACTGCAATCCTCTCAAACTTTAATTATACACCAACATAAACACATTTGCTATATATCTGAACAGTTAACATTTACATTCCCCATTTAATCATTACCACCTATTTGTCGCGTCTAGCACTTGAATAATATTTACAGAAACACTGTCCATATGGCGTATGTAGACTATGCAAAACAAACATCAGTGGCTACAGCGAAAAAGAATTTATTAAGAATTATCTTTTAAGAACAGTCGACTTTGGTTGGAATTACATAGGTGAACAGAGCCATTGGACTGCTTCTGAAGTCGGACTTGATTTTGTATGGTTATTGTAACTCTGTTCTCGATAAGATTTACTTTTCGAAAGTTAGCAAATTACTGGGTGTGAGATAATATAATTGATATTGACTGTCATCTTTGACTACTGTACGGCTACAAACGCTTTATTAAAATATATAAGAATATGACGGCTTAAAGAGATTAAAGTAATGTTCTTCTTGAAGCAGTTCCATACAAACTGAGATATGCAGCAAAGCATGGAAGCGGTGGAAATTATAAATGTATGTTATGTAAAATGTAATTCGGTTTAATTAAACATTAAATTATTTCAGATATGTCACTGACTGAAACATGATATTTTTGGTTTTTTTAGTTTGACTACAGTACATTCAAAAAGGTCGGAAAAGAAATTTAGTCACATACTTGCTTTTATATATTTACTTCCGTAAAAAACTACAGAGGTTAGTGCTTGCAGTGAGAGGGACATATTTTTTTAAATAGACAACACTGTCATGTTTAACTATTTTTAGCAAAAATAATAAATCTAATTGTTTGTAAAAATATTTAATAATTAATGTTATCAAGGTCTTCAATTTCAATCAAATCAGTAAATAATACTTTTCATACCCCTCCAGAAAACGTAAATGAAATATCGGAGGTAATAAATAATTGTCCAATATTTTTATCAGACAAGAGCTTAATAGCTTCCCTGCCAACAATTGGCTGCTATTAAACAGTCTATGATCATGGTGACGTATTACATTAAAAGCTGGATGGCCTTAATTTAAAAAAGAGGACTGTCTTTAAGAATTTCTAGTTTACTACATTTTAGCCATATACAGACGTCTTAATCGACTAATTTGCTCTTTCCTCGGCAATGTAGTTTGGAGAATGAACTTAATCGTATCCTCAAGACTAAAACTCATGTATATTGCGAATAAAATTGGCAGTTTTGACTGAAGAAAAAATTCAAATGTGCTTTGAAGACGCATTGCGTAATTGTTCCATGTCTCATGAGCTTCCATATAAATTAATTTAGTTCCTAACGTTTATGACAATAAAAAAAACGTACAATCAATGAAAATGCCATTTCTTCTAGAAATCTTAGAGAGTAATCATTTTTTATTTAATTTGTACATCTATAGGTTTGATTAGCAACGTTCTCAGTATATACAATACTGTTTTTACAATCAGTTTTTCTTTTTTATCAAAAGATACTTCTGTAAAACTTTTCACATGTGTCTGTTAGTAACAAATAAGTTGACACTTCTCCAAGAACATACCGATCTATATGGTAAAGTACTCTGAAATTGTCTGAAAATAGGTAAAGTACTCTGTAACAGTCTGAAAATGATAAAGTACTCAGTAATAGTCAAGAAATGGGCAAAGTACTCTGTTACAGTTTAAAAATGGATAAAGTACTCAGTAATAGTCAAGAAATGGGCAAAGTACTCTGTTACAGTCTGAAAATAGATAAAGTACTCAGTAATAGTCAAGAAATAGGCAAAGTACTCTGTTACAATCTGAAAATGGATAAAGTACTCAGTAATAGTCAAGAAATGGGTAGTTTGCTCTGTAGCAGTCTGGAAATGTGTAAGTACTCTGAAACATTCTGGTCATGAGAAAAGTACTCTGTAACGGTCTGGAAATGAGCAAAGTTCTCTGTTACAGTCTGAAAATTGGCAGAGTACTCCAAACCAGTTTGTCTTGAAATTGGTAAAGTATTCTGTTACGGTTTGAAAATGAGTAAAGTACTCTGTTACGGTCTGGAATGAGCAAAGTACCCTGTTACAGTCTGGAAATGGGCAAAGTACTCTGTTACAGTCTGTCTTGAAATGAGCAAAGTACCCTGTTACAAGTCTGGAAATGGGCAAAGTACCCTGTTACAGTCTGGAAATGAGCAAAGTACCCTCTTACAGTCTGGAAATGGGCAAAGTACTCTGTTACAGTCTGTCTTGAAATTGGTAAAGTACTCTGTTACAGTCTGGAATTGGTAAAGTACTCCGAAGCATGACAGAATCGAAAAAAAAAACAAATCCTATCCGAACGGGCTTGTGATCTAATTATTACGCATTTGCGCTTCTACCCGTGATTTAACCTGCGTTATACACACGGGTAGGATTTATTATTTCTTAATTATTTCAGGTATTAAAATGTGTCATTCAATACTGTTTCCATCATTGTATTATTGGAATTAGCTAATGTGTTTTCGTCTATACTTGACCATAATCTCAGTGTATGCCTTTTTCCATGTTGCTCATATTTCCAATTTATAACTGCCGATCATGTTCTGTTTTGAGCACATTTCAACTATTTAATTTGCAAGTTTAAACTACTGTTAGTTCAAATTTCTTGTTACAAACACTATAAAGATGCGAATGCCTTAAGTCTTACAAATGTCTATAATTCATTGCAACAGCAAAAAAGTTCTCCAGTTATGAAAGAGAAAATGACTATTTAGACTAAATATCGTAAATCGTATGTCTAAGCTATGCAGCAATTAGATGCTTCCTTTCTCTCAAACTAACTCTCAACAATCTTCGAACAAAATACAGTGGTAAATAAGATCTGAAGCATGTATACAAACATTAAAGGAGAATGTTGTAGAACGCAGTGTCAGTAGAATAAGTACTGTGTACTTGATTTATTCATTTCATTTGAAATGTATTCAACGTGCAAATGGAAACTAACAAAAATGTAGCAAGAAAGCACGTGTAACTAGTTGGTTGATTCTGAGAACAAAACAGAACATAAGCTTGTTGTTGACATCTAAATGCGGCGGGTTCTATAATAGTATGTCAATTACCTGATTGCTGAACGAAATTTGCATCATCAGTTAAGTACACTTTTCTTTGACGAATTTTCAAGACTGATATATAACATGTAATTTCTTCCTACATTGAGAACATAGCTTCCTTTTAGAAGATTACATTCGTCAGAGCTATCAAATGACTTCGATTTCTGCTCATATTTTTTCAAATTTTCCAAGTACCACAACGCTTCCTTTACTTAAAGTTCGTCAGACAAGTATACTTACGACGTTGAGTACTTCGTAGCAATACAACAATACACGATACAGAAGTAAGCAAACTAGAAGATCATTGTTATAGAGCCGTTACTTTCTTTGAGACCTTTATTAAAAGGAGGACTTCGGACTCACGTTATTTGTTTGATCACGTGAAATTGTTCTGGCACGTCCAATTATAGCCTTTAAATAAAAGTAAAATTATACATACAGATATTTCAAATATATGATCGCAATCTGGACAAATGTCTCTCCATCTTGTCTAAAATGTAACTGATTGAGTCGTCAGTTGAAATACCCTTCAAATTGCCTCGCTGGTAAAAATTCTTTCCGTTTTTGTTCAAAAAAATGGGAAAAAAACTATTCAGAACTGTATAAGATTTTTGTATAGATACATCTTTACATCTTATTCATGAACATTTTATTTTGGTCAGTAAATGAGCAATCGTTAGATTTCTCCTTAAAGTCATGCGACACCAATTTTTGACCTCGAAATTTTCATATGAGCGAAAAATATATATCTAACTATGACAGTTTTACAAACAGGTAATTTTCATCTTAAAGATGTTTTTATAGCAAATTAAAATCCATATCTCACGCACTTGGTCGCGCGCACCTGTCACGCGCAAAACCGGAAGTGACGCACATTTATCCCTTGCCACTTGACACAGCTGCCTGGACTGACAACAAAAACTTAAAAAATATGATGGAAAGTGAAAATGTAGACTGAAAATATTCAAAAAACAAAATTAAACAAGTTAAACTAACATCATGAATATACACTGAAGATTGTTTTAATAAATAATTTGTAATTTTGATGGAATTACGAAGCCAATGAGCAAATCTTAAAGAGGCTAGTTCAATTAGGGTTATAGAATAAAAGATACATCAGTGAAAATATCTAGAGATATTTTCCAAGTAACTGAACCAAAAATATTTTGAACATGCTCATTTTTATCCCATGCAGTTTTTTTTGGAAGACTTGATTAGCTAAATCCAACCGAGGGATTTTTTCCCATAAAATCGTCCTCTTTACAGTGATGAGTGGTTTATTTGTCTGTGATATATTTTGCCTGAGGTACATGTAAGAAATCTTTGACTAGATCTTTGATTATTTTCATTATAAATGCATATCTTTTTTTTTAAACAAAACAATAATGATCAAAGAACAAATAATATGGTAAGAAGAAGCTCTAAAAGCTATGTCAAAATCATAAAACAAACATATTGTTTTTTGTTCTTTTTTTAAAATTTGTTCACATTTAGAAGTCGAATGATTTTTATTTTCATCATAAATAGATCAATTACATTTAATTATCTAATTAAGATATTTAACTGCATGGAAGCTACTTATGTAAAAATCATTGAGACATGCTAATTGGAAGCAACTATTACATAATGTTTTCACAAGTGTGACTGACCAAAAGTAATTCAATCAATTTGTGAGATCACTTGCCATAAAATTTTGCTAATTGTCTCAACTTTAACATTGATTGGGTCATAAATAAGTTAATTGCTTTGTTTTGACAGATAAGCAGAATATACATGGGTCCCATTTGGGTAGGTAAATTTGCATAAATCCCACAGTATAAGGCGTGATTTATGGATCTTTGACATTTCATTGGATATTAATTTATAAGCAGACCCAAATTTCTGCTTGATGGACATGACACACTATTTTTTTTCAAACAAACACCCAACGTGAGAATACACTGTAGTTTGAATTTCCATTCCAGTGAAACCAGTGTTAACACATTAGTTAAACTAAATTCTGTACTACACTTAAATGACAAAGAATTTGTTTAATATGACGTAAACATCAGGTGAAGTGTTACACAACATGTTAAAACGTGGAGGAGATAGTTTTATTTAGAACCACAATTTGGAAGACACTGAAATATTTGTTAATCACATTCTCTGCTATAAGGGTAAAATTACAACCCGTTCTCCCGGCACAAAGTTTGAATTTACCTATAAAAATCGAAAACTAATCACATTAATTTTTTTTAATTTACACTTTATAGCATGTTATTTTTATAAGTGTGCCTTTATTGTATTTCTTGCACTTAGTGGCTCAGTGTTATTTTTGCATTTAAAAACGGATGTGTTATGAGCAGTATATTCTGCACTACCGCCTCGTACGGTAGGGATAAATATACGTCACAGCCAAAAATTGCGGCGGAAACAACCGATGTCGAAACGGAAACATCCGATCATCAAAAACACGTTTTTTCGTATCAAAAGCAATATTTTCATAATTTTGTAATTAAATCATTTTGATCAGTACATTATGATTATTTTGAAAAGACAAAGTTGCTTTAGTCGTGTCACCTTTAAGAGTGCCAAATATTTGTTTGTGTTTTAGGTAAATGATATGTTTAAATTTTACAAAGAAAGTGTTTGTAACTGATATATAATTTTGCTTTTAATAAGTACAGCAATAAAATTGAAAATTATTTACTGCACGGACACAACAGACTTACAATATCCTAGAACTCTGAAAATGCATCTAATGCCAGCAGTCGATGCGAGCGTTGCTTAAATAACTGTGTATTGATCTAGCTATTTGAGCTTATTTTCCGTCGGTACCCTTTGCCCATACATGTAGATCAATTATTGGGCATAACTTATTGGATGCCTTTTTAAGCAGCCAATTTGTTTCTTAAATTGCCCGATATAAAAGGCACCTTTGATTTTTGGAATGGATGTGAATAAAATCTATGGAACAGAATTACTGCATTTATTCCATTTTGCTTGGAGACATTATAACTTGCATAATACTTGATTCCATCTATCTTGTTTTGTGGCATTGGAAACCCATACTTTGCTGAGTAACATCATGCTTTATTGTAACTGAATGCGCAATCATCTCACAGCAAATTCATTTGTTTCTCTCCGACTTATGCTATATGTTTAATTGTAGTTTTCTTTATTGAACACGCAATATGCTCGGCGTTCCATCGAACAGTCTTTAATTCCTTATTATAAGTATTATTTGATGTAAAATGTTACGTTCACTTCAATAACCTTATTTGAAGAATGTCGTTTACTTCATATCATCTACCTACGTGTATCGAACCTATTTCATCATTAATAATTAGTTTTGGTCTGTGTTCAGCGATTTTGTCGTGTCATAGCATTCTTATTCTTCAATGCATTCATTCAACACAAATAGAAAAGCATTTCATTACCACTACATACCGAACACAAGCAATAACAAATTGAACAGGATGACAACGATACCAATAACAAAGTTATGGAGCCTCTGAAGTGACATAATACACTTATTTATGTTGTTGTCACATTTATCTTTATTTCGTTTAAACGAAATAAGATTTTGTTTAAATGAAATAATAATTCGTTTAAACCAAATAATATTTCTTTAAAACGAAATAAGTTGTCGTTTTGGATGTTTACATCAATATTTTGTTTGCATGCTGAAAATTCAATTTAATGATAAATGGGCTACAACCTTGAGAACGATTTTATATTAGTGGTTTATTTTACTTGCTAAATAGTTGGATTACTTACAAAGCTCGACAAGTTTCACACACACACACACACACACACACACACACACAGACACAAGAAAATAACGAGAGCTATTTGTAATAGGATATTTTAATTGAGGAACCGTAAATTGCGTAATCAGTCTATGTATGACTTGCAAATAGCGTGGTTTTGAAAAAGGAGATCATTGGTGTATGGTCATAACAGTTTATTTACGGAATATTCCGATGAGAGGCGAAAATTTGGAAAATTTCTGTCGATCTTGATAGTAGAGTTCTGGCCCCTAACTGTTAACAGTCGTCAACGCAACATGAATTTGAAAACTATATACAAAAAATGCTCAGACAATGATTAATATGCAATGTCAGTAGCTCAAATAATAAAAAAACGCACGTAATTACACAGCATCAGGCACCTAGCTTCATAAAGCATGAACACTGGATAAAAGAAATGAACGAAGCTCAAAGGAATCACACCAAGTGTGTGATGAATCATTAATTACTACTAAAACAAAAATCAATAAATGAAGCGTTATGCATTGTCAAATGCCAACAAACAATAATAAAATGAAGCCTAACGCAAGTACCAATGAAATAAAATGTAGTCGACTCTAAATGACAAATATGCAAAAAGCACTCATCCTTAAATAGTTTGAATAGTGCATGAAGGAAGTTGGATGATACATTAAGCTACACGACAATGCATTTCGATAATTCAAACACAGTACAAAAGACAATGAAATAGTACAAAACAAGATTGAATTAAGCGTTATGCAAGTTCAAATGCCAACAACCAATAATAGAGTTAAGCCTTACGCAAGTTCCAATGAAATAAAGCAATATGGAATCAAGCATATTGCAAATTCCAATGTCACCAAGCAAGATGGAATCAAGCATAATGTAAGTTCCAATGTCGCCCAGCAAGATGGAATAAATGCTGTAATTCTGTTCCATAAAAATCCAAATTTGTTTACATTATGACGGTAGCTTAGACTTCGGTGCTTTATATGAACGAATGATGCCATGCGACGACATATTAGTTTCCTGGACTGTGTAATGCGTCATCAAATATTGCCTTCATATGTTTATTTGCATAAACAAACGTTCGTTAAATGGCATTGGTCGTTTGGAAAACTCGGAAGTAAACAAAAAAACTTATTGCGGTCTAAAATCTGATCAACTTTCAAAGAGTAATCTGATGTTGTGCAAGTTACCGAGACTTCTTAAATCATTAAAGGACAAAATCCGACTACCCATTGTATGTACAGAAAACGATTTTGGGAGAATCATCGGCTTTAATGTTATTAGGAAAGAAAATAACATGAAACGCACGCCCAACACGCGCTTTTCCTTTTAACCTTGAGAGCATAAATTAGTTTACTGTAATAACTTTTGTACTTTAAATTTTGTGATTAAATGCACATCATATTATTATAGTTCTTTCGTATATTTTCGATATATGTCATTTAAAGTGTAGTAATGAAAAAATTGTTCATTGTCACAGAGTTAGGAGTCATGGCAATATTCAAGTATGCAATGTTTAAGGAATATTTAAAAGAAATAGATACAACATTTGTATTGGTCATAATAGTACCATGGTGCAAAATACGTGACATTGCACTCTTTATTTTCTTCTGTGGATAAGACATCATTGTTTGATCCCACAGTTACCTTAATAAGTAAAAATATTCTGTATGAAGAAAATCGTTAAAATGAAATACCTTTCGGAACTTTTGATTGTTATTTCCAAATAACATGAGAACCGTGAATTACATTAACTTAATGTTAAATGCAAAATAAATAAAATAACTTCAACAACGGAAAAAACCGAAACTATTTACTTTGAATTTGTTTTGATATTTCTGTATGACAACGTGTATGATCAGTTATATAAAATTTTCTGGTAACGATCCTTCTTTTCAACTACAGTACATCATTATTCTCTGTAAGTTTATATTTAAATTATATAAAAAGAAGGTTACTGAATTTAATGATCTTTACAGACAACGTTTATCTGCGATATTGTGTATGCAGTTCATTCATTTTAGAGTGCAGTTTTATAAATAAATTTATACGATAACATTGTTTCGAAGGTATAAAAATATGTTTATTTACAGAGATGAATATGACTTTGTTAAGATAATCATTTTTTGTGAAATAAGATGCAAAATTAAACATTATACAAGTAATTGAGAAAAAATTAAAAAATTGAAGTCATTGTCCACTAAAATACCATCAGAGGTATGTTTTGTTAAAAGTTATATCTTTTCTCAAAGAACATTCACAAAAAAGTAATTTATGAATCGAATTCTCAAAACATAACAACACTTTAAACAGGGAGAGGTTAAATAAAACGTTACTTCTTTTACAAAATTATCATAATATAAGGTTTGAATAATGTGCTTTTTGTTAACGAACACCACAGGAGCAGCGTCTGTTTAATCTTCAGCTTTCCCTTGTGATAAAACAATCAAGTACCCCAAAATGGGTCTTATCATCTTACTCTACAGAATCTGTAAGTTAGAAAATGTGATGCATCATAGTAAACAATTAATTGATGTTGAATAAATTAATTATATTGGGACACAGTTTAGTCAATTTTATGATTCGGCCGTTTATTTTATTGCAATTTTATGGGATTAATAAGAGTGTAAAGAGGTATTACGTTTTGTTATTCCGTGTGTCAGAAGTCATTAAATTTAACTGTGCCAAGACTTTAAAAGGTGTGTGTATTGAAAAAAAGTGTTTCCATTCAAGTATAAGGAGTTTTGACCTTACTGTATGTCTGTAAATATCAAAAGAATTAAATTGAAGTTACCCATTATTAAAGTTAAATTTGTTTTAGTCCAAGTGTTGGAAATTGCATCTATCTGCAGACGTCCTTAGACAATTTTCTAATGCATGAACAAAACATCTTAAAATAAATTGCACATTTCCTCATCAACAGGCGTAGAACATACTAAAGCAAAATATCATTGACCTATGCACAGCGTTCTTACGCTTACCGCGTCAAATTAGTCTAGTCCCTAGGGTCATTTGTGTTAATTTTTTGTCCAGAGCATTTATTGGTCTAACTTTGTAGGAGAATGAATGAATTTGAATTTAACCTTGGGCGGACAGTTGGAATCATGCCAGTTTCCATGGAAACTAAGATGGCGGCCATTTTAATTCTTATTCCATAACCCCATTACCAGTCCAACTTTAATAATTATAACTTTTAAGTGCCCGCAATGTCCTGCTTTAAATAGCTCTGACACTTCATAACTAGATATTAAACCTTCTGATTATATGCTAATGGAGGTCATCAAAGGTCAAAGTCAAGGTCATTTAAAGGTCAAAATGTAAATGATAGGCTTAAAATTTCATAATTAGGTGTTATCAACTTGTATAGTCATGAAATAAGCAGGCATTAAGTGACACTACCCCAATCTGCGATTTTGCTGAGAAACTAGAGTACAATTAAAGAGTTAACGTGAATCCATGACTGTTCAAATTTTAATAATTATTGCTTTTAAGTGCCCCCAAATTTTGAGTTTAATGTGTCTGGTATTTCATTAAACAGATATTCATCTTTTTGACTATTTAAAGGCTTGTAACGTTCAACAAGGGCCAAGTTCAATGTCAGTTCAAGGTGAAAATGTAAAAGATGCGCCTAAAATTATGATTTAAAACAAAATAATTGTTCTTTAATGCAGACCTTTGTTGCCATATGGTTTGAAAAAAAATAACTTAGTGTTTTCATTGCAAGTAAAAAAAACAACCTATTTTACATTCTTAACTTGAATACTTACCAAGTAATTACGCATCACCATCCACATACATGTTATTCCTAAGAAACTGGAGCAAATTATGCAGTTGACGTGAATCCATGACTTAACAAACTGCAATTATTGCTGCTTTTAGCCTATTAAGTGTCCATACAATATATGTATTGTATTAAATATGCATAGGCAGTGCTCTCTTATGATTCTCTAACCAAGTCCACCCGAGGTCAAGGTAAAGGTCATCCAGAGGTCAACATGTGAAACACTTAAAACTCGTTCTTGCACATAAACAATTTATTTTATTTACATAGTTTCAGTCGTAATATTCCAATAATTGACTTATCACAATTGTCACAATTTGTTCTCAATAAAAATAACAACACACATTTAATGGTCATAAATTGACAGTGATAATTTCAATGTGATTATTTTTGTGAGAAAAGTAATGTTACACAATGACGTTGTGATGTTTTAACTTATTATAAAGCTTGGTACATTACGTTATCAAAGACGTTGCGAAAGTAATATAACATGTGTGTAATATAAGAAAATATGACATAGTGAATTTGAAACAAATTAATCTAGATACAAAAAGGACACAACTTTGCAAGCCAGATCGGAATATTTGCTATCTGCTGGTCAATTCAGACATTAAGAATTTGAATGTCCAAATGAACAACAGTGTACAAAATAATCAAGGATGACAGTATGGTTCCTCATCTGTAATTCCACTGGTCACGAAAGTCACTATAATTAAGCACTCAAAAGATTAAACCATCAATTTCTCTTAACACAATAAAGTCTGCGTGTATTAAGAAACATATATGCATTAATCAATCTGCACAGGCACAGACAGTAGGATATTTGGGTTTCTACAAACATTGCCTAGCCAACTGCTTCTGTATTTACAATACTTGCAACATAGAGCCCCACCCTTCCTGCAAAGACAACTCGCTGTGCAACAATCTTTGCATGCGCATGTCACAGCAATGCCATCTGGAACACTCATATGTATGTGCGGGCACTGTAAGTCCATTATCATCAGTTGTGTATCCGTACATGTGGGGATCAAGTTCATTTCTTACACTCAGGTCCATACAATGTATTTGAAGGAATGTTGTACACAAGCACCTTAGTATATGATCTTTAATTGTATGACTTGTTGGTGGAAGACATTGTATGTCAACTGCCTTGCCCACATGGTATAGTGTGTAACGGAGTTCATCCATGGTTTTACATTAGCTGTTTGGCTTAATGACTTGAACTAGATACTCTTCAGCTTTGACGAGCACATCTTCTGCTGTACCGGCTAATATCTGGCCAAAGTCAATCAGAAATTCTTGGGGACGGGCCTTTAAGGCAGAAAGTTTTGTCCCATTCTTGCTTGTACTGTCACAGCCAATAAGAATATGTGCTGCGGGCAGCACCTGGCAGAGTAACTTACTTTCTTCTGCGATATGATGCAGCGGAATGTAGCGAAAAGTGTTTCCTATTCCAGCTCGCATCTACAGTTCATTAAGGCCATCCCTGGACAATATGTTCCAAAAAATAGTCCTAAAACCATCACGTCTGTGTCACCAGAGAGCAGCACAATTTTTTTTATTGCCATGCTCTCTGGCGTTGATTGCATGGGGCACGATACGAACGTCAGCTTCTTGGATTAGCAGTTTCAGTGACTCAACTGAATTTTTAGTGCCATCTTTTACAGCAATACATTCCGTTGCTTCTCCGCTGTGTATGGAGCTGCTTATTACCAGTTCTACATCAGGCAATACAAACTTTGCATTAGTTTTATCCACTTGCTCAAAAAGTCTGCAGTTTCACTTTATTGGAACCTGATGCCCAAAAAGTTTCCATATTAACAGGCAATGGGTGTATCTTCATTTAACATGCTTATCTCAGTTGGTTTGTACCTGGATCGCCACGATCTCTCATTGTCTTTTATTGAGCCTTCAATGTACGAATCGAGAACAAAATCAATTCTCGTTGCTGTCTTGCTCAGACAAGAAACATATCTGGCAAATGCTGCACACATGTCATTGAATGTTTTCAACTCTGCAAGCTTCAACTTTCTAATGTTGGCATTACATCAATTATATATGCCGTCTGCATTTCTTGCCATGTAGCAGGAGATGCTTCTCATTCAGCAGACTCCTAGCGACTTTTCCAATACATGGATAAGCATATATTTGGCAGGTCTTGTCATCAACCCTTCATCATCAAATAAGTAACTTGTGGTCACAAGATCATTAAGAAAATAGGTCTTTGGTGTTGTAACCTCTTGCTTGACAAATGTCTAATAATCTGTAACCTGCAGATGAATCATTTATTTTCCGTTTAGTTTTCAAACTTGACTTTGACTGTGTTTCATTGAATGACTGGAAAGGTTTTACATTATGCCTGTGTA
This sequence comes from Cyclina sinensis, assembly GCA_012932295.1. Lineage (NCBI taxonomy): Eukaryota > Metazoa > Mollusca > Bivalvia > Venerida > Veneridae > Cyclina > Cyclina sinensis. The sequence goes on from JAAONU010000011.1 coordinate 5,045,802, forward strand.
TTGTGTCAAACATGATGTTTGTTTTTCTTGATAAGTCTTTCCATTCGGAACTCCTAATACATTTCTTTTCCTTTTGTATCGACTTGAAGAATACTGTCTTATTTCCTCGGTCATTGTTTGCTGATTGATAACATTAATGTAGTTTTACCTCCACATATTCTGTGATGAATGGATTCTCAGCACATCTGTAATTATCTCACCATGTCTGTGATATTTGCTTCCCTTGGCATTTGTTTCAGAATCTTTAAATTCATGGTTCACAGTCAGTTCATGGTAGCATGGCTTGGATCCGCTTTTCTCTCTATGAAGTGTACCGACAGCCATCATCTCATGGTAAATTATATCCCATTGGGCCACATAGTTCTTCTTCCTAGTACTGCCTATGATCCCTCCACTGCTTTTTTAGGGAGCGGTTAATGGTTTGTTACAGACACAGGTCTGCAGCAACCACCTTCAATTTTCTTGGAGTTCTTTTCACTACAAACTTTCCTTTCACAAAGGATCCATAAATATCTGGGGCAGCAGCTGGGAGCTGCTTCATATCTTCTAAATAAGCAGAAAGCCACCTGAGCATAATTCACACAGTCAAAGGCTGCAAAATATGTCAGGATATTTTGTACTGTTGCAAGATGCAAATGCCAACTGCCTTCTCGGTCGGCTCGCATAAGGATCCTCAGCAAACTAACAAGGCCAATGAATCCATGCCAGTACTTGAATGTTTCATTTTGGTTACATCCTTGTCTGACAAACTTTTGGAAATCTTGAAGTATCACTGTTGCTTTTGTTTTGAACTCTGCAAGCAGCATCTCACTTTTGTCTCTATCCTTCATCGCAATGGCATCTTGGAGTTCTAAAAGGGGTTTCAAGTGTGACTCATATTTCTTCATATCCGAGGTTTTGAAGAATTACACCCACAAAAGTCTTTCTAATGATTCTCCCTAACAGCATAATACCTTTAACTTATCGAACATAATGTCCACCTGTTAGCAAAGACTGTACAACATTTGGTCCATACACTGCATTCTCCACAAATATGGTTTATGCAGCCACTATTTCTGAGATACTTTCCAACACATCCAAGGAAGATTTTTGTCAAATGGAATATTCCAAGCATAAGCACAATATCTTGAAACTCATCGGATCGAGCCATAGTAATTTCCCGAGCAATGTGGTGAACACCTTCATCACAAGCGATAGCTAGCTTTGTTTGCTTGGGGTTGTCAAGGATTGACTGGAAGTTCCTCAAAGCAGTATATACAGTTCTGTGTTATGTAACAAGATATGGAAGAACTGGGAGAAAACCTACAATATTTTTATCTGTTGTAAGAGAATTAAAGGCACTCCAAGATGGCACTTTTTGTGAATTGTTCACAGGTGATATAACTCCAGAATTAATGTCTGATAGATCAAGCCTTGCCAGAGACCATGCAACATTTTTAAGTATAATATCAGGTTTTAAGCATTCATTTTCTTGTAATTCCTCACTTATGCTGTAAGTTGTTTGGAGAGCGGGTCTTTGAACCGGTTTTGTATAATAAAGAATTTATTGAACTCTCTTTCCAGATGACACATTTGTTGCAGAAATATTGGGTTTTTTTCTTTGTTACTGTAGTTTTTTCTTGAAATAAAACAACGACTGTGTCATGGCTTCCTCCGATACCACTCAGTGTTGTTTCCTCATGGTCAAAGTTGTCAAAGGCTGCGATTGTGAAATTGACAGTATCAAACATACTAGGCAGGGGTACTTTTCCATTACTACTTTCCACAATCTAACTTGCCATGTCATCATGGTACCTTTGCAGTTCATTGTATGAGACGGACAAACCATAATGCACTTTAACAAACTTGATCAAGAGCTTAAATGAATGTTAAGTGCTTGTGTAAACCCCTTTTCAGATCTTACAAATAAAGTGCAATGAATTGAAACAACCATAATACCTTGTAATACTGATATCTGCAAGAATTTCACCAAAATTGTCAACAGGTACCTAATACCTTGCCAAATACTATGGAATAACAAACAAACAGCCCTATACACTACCAGCGTCTGAAATTAATAAATTTAAAAATTATTTCAAAGCGCAAATGTATATACAAATGTAATGTTTAATTGTATTGCTTAATAAAGTTTTACAGATTTAGTAATCTGATGATAAAGTGTACAATGATATAATTATCCTGTCCAATCACCTTTTCAGTACGCGCCAGTATCTGCACTGTGGGCATGATTGACAAATATGCATCTTTTGTTATAAATCTTGAGTCTGACTCTGTCTATGAGATATATCAAAACGTTACTTTATTTAGACAATTTTCCTAGTATTTTGTTCCTCTCTTGAATAGTTAAGTAATTTAATGCGTTGATATGTGGCATGACCATCTACGCTGCGGGGTGACCCTCTTTTATAATGTCTAAGAATTCAAAGCCCAAAACACTGTTGAGGTCTTTTTACTAATGATGTCAATGCTTTCTTTTGGCCTTTTCCAGTCTGTCAAATCGCACCAGACTCGTTGAGTGTGGTAACCACGATTGTTTAAAATGTGACTGATTGAAACATTAATAATACATTTTTGTTCACCACTGACCAACATCTTTAACAAACACACTCAACATAAAGCAGACAGAAAACCTAATATCAGCAGTACTGTTAGCATCTGGAATGATATAAAAATGTGGTGTAACTAAAGGACCGGATAACAGGATATCTATTGTTTTATTAGTAAAATACAGGTTTAATTTGTTAGCGATTAGACGAGATTTTACGCTTGATAAACATCATAGATGAGATAACAAATAAATATATCTATACGGGTTTTCTTAAAGAAGTACCGTTACTAATTTTCATATGTTATTGGCAACAAACATTTGACAGTAACATCACACTTAAGAATAATGTTTCTGTTGGTCGTATAATTATAATATAGTATTTTCTAAAAGTACATAGTAAATGAAGTTTACTTGAGGAACTAAACATGTAAAATGATAATCATGTTTTCCTTACACTGTCCAGATTACTGTATTCCTGTTCTCTGCAAAGTCATTTCATTGATGTGCACCCATTATCATCCATGGCTTTTTGTGTACAACAAACAATATCTGCGGCTACAATACTCTTTAAGTCTTCTGAAAGAATAATACAAAACGAATAAGACTTTTTTCAATACAATGTTAAAGGAACACTCATTATAATTATCCGAAATATTGAATTATCCTAAAAACTATTACACTTTTAAAAATATTCAGGAACAGGACTTTCCTTCAGCTTAGTATTTGTTATCATTTTTCTTTAAATTTTTACCACTTACAGCAGAGTTATTGAATACTGCAGTTACCTTCATTTTGCTGTCCAAATACTCAGTCACTGTTGCAGACGACATAGTAAAAGGCAAATGGCATATTCATGTCAAGGGGAGGTATAACAGCTACAATTCTTTAGATGTCATCTGAAAAATAGTACAAAGTTAATATGACTGCCAGTTTGATATTCAAAGTAAGGTACACAAATTTCAATTTATCCGAATTAATGATCATCCGAAAACTGTTACACTCTCTTAAAAGAATTGAACATAAATATATATTTCCTGTAAATAAACATCAGTTTTTATTTTTTTTTATTAATAACTTCACCATAAACTACATAGTTAAAAATACTTACATTTATTAGGCGCTTAATAGTGAAGTTTTGCTGTTCAAAATCTCTGTTGCTGCAGACGACATGGCAAATGGTGACTTCATATCAAAGGGGAGGTAATAATGTATTTGATTGAAAAAAAAATATCAGACAAACTTTTTAACCATATCAATATAATACCAGTATTAGAATTGCGCTGTGATGCTTTGGTATTTATAGTAAAGCTGTTCTGTTAAACGTATAATTGTACTATAATTTCTCAGCAAAATCACAGATTGGGGTCGTGTCACGTAACGCCTTCTTATTTCATGACTATTCAAGCTATGGCCAAAAAATAAGTGTTGATGTCATTTTTAATGACAGCACTAAGTTGTGAAACCATTTTTGAAAGCATACGGCTAAAACTGTGCAAAAATTAGAAAACTTTTATGGGTAAAACTTCAATTTTAAGCCTGTTTTTTTTTTTCATTTTGACCTTTAAATGAGCTTGACCTTCGATGACCTCTATGAGCATATAATCAGAAGGTTTAATATCTAGATATGAAATGCAGGACCCATTTAAAGAAGACATTGTGGGCACTTAAAAGTTATGGAAACTGGCATGATTCAAACTGTCCACCCAAGCTGAAAAAATAAAATTCAATCATTCCCCCTACACAATTAGACCAACAAATGCTCTGGACAAAAAATTCACACAAATTACCCTAGGAACTGTAGTAAAATACAGGTTCTAAGAGATGTCTCTAACGTCAGTAAAGTTCTTTCTAGTGAATACCCACTTTTTTGGAATACAGAAGTGCCTTTCCTTAATCCATGCTAGTAACTGATCGCAGAAAAAAGTAGGAATAGAAGATCTAATCCTGATTTAATGTGTTCATTGTCGGGCTTTTGTTGTTGTTGTTGTTGTTGTTTAATTTTCCCACAAAACTTTCATTCATGTTTAAGTCAGAAATTGAATTTTTAGTTGAAAATAAACCATTAAGACTAACTAATAGAGACACCATTAACAACATTTAAAACAGTAACGCAACAAAATATATCACAGTGAGATGTGGCATAAAGCTGTCAGTGACAGCAGTTGCTATATATTAACTGGATATTACAAAGGTCCCGATTACGTGATTTCTTGAATCAATAAAAAGAGAACGAATACTTCTTTGGCAAGAGGCATGCAGCAGTTTTGTGTTGCGTACAACTGACAACCATTAGAGTTACAAGTGAATACTGCAGTAGCTTATGACATAAAGTAGTCTTTATTAAAGTAACAAACGAATGTCACAGTAGCTTGGGGCATAAAGCATTCATTCATTACAGTTACATACGAATGTTGTAGTAGCTTGTTACATAAAACTGTCAATCACTACAGTTACAAACGAATGTCGCAGTGGCTTGTGACATAAAGCAGTCAAGCAATACAGTAACAAACGAATGTCGAGATAGCTTCTGGCATAAAGCAGTCAATCATCACAGTTACAAATGAATGTCGAAGTAGCTTGTTGCATAAGGCAGTCATCTATTACAGTAACAAACGAATGTCAATGTAGCTTGTAACATAAAGCAGTCAATGATTACAGTTACATACAAATGCCGCAGTTGTTTGTGTCATAAAGCAGTCAATCATTACAATAGCAAACGACTGTCGATGTAGTTAAGCAGTCAATCATTACAGAAAGAAATAAATGACGAAGTAGGTAGGTAGGTAGGTAGGTTACCTACCTACCTATATATATATAGATAGATAGATAGATAGATAGATAGATAGATAGATAGATAGATAGATAGATAGATAGATTAGATGGATGGATGGATGGATGGATAGATAGATAGATAGATAGATAGATAGATAGATAGATAGATAGATAGATAGATAGATAGATTTCGGTATCACAGTGCATACAATGGTTATGTACAAACATGTTGTATCAATAAAATATTAACTTATTAAATAAGATACAAGCATGAGTAAGAACCGTGCCATGCCACACAGTACCAAGGATAGCACAAAAAAGAGAGTGATCCCTTATTTCCATTGTGGTCCTTGTTACTGGCGGCATGACATAGAGAGACATGAATTACAGAATATCACAAATTTAAGCAAGCACATACTATAAAATATATTAAATGTCTTGGAGGAGAACTAATCATGGAATATCAAGATATTAAAATGACCTGGCTTAGAAATAACTTTGAATATCACAAGTATTTAGCACATATTAATAATTAGAATAAAATTATCCTGTAAAAAAATATCACAAGTTCATAATAAAAATATATATATAAAGTTAAAAACGCACCATTTCTTACTAGCGTTTTACAACAGGTGAAGATACCGGTAAGTGGAATGATTTAAAAAGATACTCACATGATACCGATTACTTAAATAAAATGATTATAAAACTTGACTTAAACAAAATGGTTTTGACAGCAACCTTAAACATATGGGACTGTGAAATACTGTGAAATACTAGTTATTGAAGATGGTAACCCGTTCCATAGTTTACAACTAGTAGCTTTTACCTTAAAGCAGTCAATCATTACAGCAACAAACGAAAGTCGAAGTATCTTGTAACATAGAGCAGTAAATCAGTACAGTAACAAACGAATGTCCAAGTAGTTTGTGGCTTAAAGTAGGCAATCATTATAGGTAAAGTGAATACTGCAGTAGCTTCTGACAAAAAGGCAGTCAACCATTACAGTTACAAATGAATGCCTTAGTAGCTTGTCACATCAAGCAGTCAACTAGTACACTTACAAATGACTACCGCAGTAGTTGGTGGCATAAATTTTTATTTTTTTTTTTTCAATTTTTACATTAACAAATGAATGTCAAAGTAGCGTGTGACATAAAGCAGTCAGTCATTATATTTACAAACGAATGTCACAGTAGCTTGGAACATAAAGCAGTCACTCATTACAATAACAAATTTATACTGCAGTATCTTGTGAAATAAAACTGTCAAACAGTACAGTTGCAAATGGATGCTGCAGTAGCTTAGAGCATAAAGCAGACAGTAATTACTATTACAAAGAAATTCAACAGTAGCTTGTAAAATGAAGAAGTCAACCATTACAGTATAAAACGAATGGTAAAGAAGCTTGTAATATAAAGCAAAATATCATAACAGTAACGAACGTATGACTAAGTAGCTTGTGGCATAAAGCATAAAACATTAATCATTACAGTACCAAACGAATGACGAAGTAACTTGTGACTTAAAGCAGTCAACCATTACAGTAACAAATGAATGCCGCAGTAGCTTGTCACATCAAGCAGTCAACTAGTACACTCAAAAAAGACTACCGCAGTAGCCTCTGACAAAGCGGTCAGGATTTACTGTAACAAACAAATTTCGAAGTAGTGTGTGACATAAAGCAGTCAGTCATTACATTAACAAATGAATGCCGTAGTAGCTTGTCACATCAAGCAGTAAACTAGTACACTTACAAATGACTACCGCAGTAGTTTGTGGCATAAATTTTTATTTTTTTTTTCAATTTTTACAGTAACAAATGAATATCAAAGTAGCGTGTGACATAAAGCAGTCAGTCATTACATTAACAAACGAATGTCACAGTAGCTTGTTACATAAAGCAGTCACCTATTACAGTTACAAATTAATACCGCAGTAGCTTGTGACATAAAACTGTCAATCAGTACAGTTTCAAATGGAAACCGCATTTGTTTAGGGCATAAAGCAGTCAGTAATTACTGTAACAAAAGAATACAGCAGAAGGTTGTCACATGAAACATGTGACTTAAAACAGTCAATCATCGCAGTAACAAACGAATGTTGCAGTAGCTTGTGACTTAAAACAGTCAATCATCGCAGTAACAAACGAATGTTGCAGTAGCTTGTGACTTAAAACAGTCAATCATCGCAGTAACAAACGAATGTCGCAGTAGCTTGTGACTTAAAACAGTCAATTATCGCAGTAACAAACGAATGTTGCAGTAGCTTGTGACTTAAAACAGTCAATCATCGCAGTAACAAACGAATGTCGCAGTAGCTTGTGACTTAAAGCTGCAGATCAATACAGTGAAAGTGAATACTGTAGTAGCTTGACAAAAGGCAGTCATCCATTACAGTTGAAAATGAATTCTGAAGTAGCTTGTAACATTAAGCTGTCAACCAGTACAGTTACAAAAGAATACCGGAGTAGCTTGTGATATAAAACAGTCAATCATTACCAAAAAAAAAACGAATGTCGAAGTAGCCTGTGACATAAAGCAGTCAGTCATTAGACTTACAAATCAACACCGCAGTAGTTTGTTACATAAAACAGGTAACCATTACAGTTACATATGAATACCGCAGCAGCTTGTTACGTCAACCAGTACAGTTACAAAAATAAAACATTACTCATTACAGTGATAAATGCGTTTCAAGAATATTAGTTGCAAAAAAAAAAAACATCTTGTTACGTGTATTATTGAGTGCCTTGAATATATCTGTCTACAGACTTTCAACGAGTGCAGCAGTTTATGTAATTGCTTAAGTTCTGAACATAAAAATAAGTTCACATAGGATAATGAAAAAAGGATCACAACCTGACCAGATGTAACGTTATACTTTACAAAAACAAGCGCTAATGTAACAGATTATCAGTTTCCTTAATAAAAAAAACTGTCTCGCCGATTAGGTAAAAAGATCTTAATGGCTGTTTTCATAACTTCCGTTCGCTAATTGATTTTTTTATAAAAACATACCAGGTTATGACAAAAAGAGAAGACCATTAAGTTAAGAAGATGTGACAAGTATTTACTTAAAACCTCACCGGACATAATGGTCTAAAAGGCAAAAAGGCATACATTTCAAAATTCTTATTTTGTCTTAGTCTGGCAACAGATCACCACAGCAATGTGGACTGCATTCACAGTCATAAGAACCTAATAAATACTGACAAGTAATAACAGGTGAACTTTGATTACAAGGACAGTACTAATTTAACCCCATCTACATTTTGATAATGAAAAGATATTTACACAAACCTTGATCTATATCAGTTTTAAACATCTAGGCAAAATATCAAAATTATTTGCAGTGTAGGTTTTAAAATATTATTTTAAAAATATTATTAAATGAAATCGTTGACACCCACATATTCGAAATGTTGAAACCATTTTAAATTAATTCAAAACGCAAGAAATTTGGTTTAACGCAAAAAAGTCTCTTTTTATCCAAAACAATTTTTAATGAACCTTATCCCAGATATATATTATTCCATGGCACCCATTTCTTAAATACGTCTTATTTTTAGTAGTCTAGTTAAAATTAACTTTTTCAAGTACTTACAGGTTTTAAATGTACCATTTAACAAACTAAAATTTGTTGAAGATTCATCAGTTGAGAAGACATTAAAGATGTGAAAACTTGCTACTGGTGTATAGATGTAAAGACATTTATTTACTAAGTTATTAGCTCACCTGTCACGTAGTGACAGAGTGAGCTTTTCTGATCACCTTTTGTCCGTCGTCCGTCGTCCGTCCGTCCGTCCGTCCGTCCGTCCGTCCACAATTAGTTCGTTAACACTCTAGTGGTCACATTTTTGCCTCAATTGTCATGAAACTTGCACGGGATGTTTGTCTCATTGATATCTCGGACGAGTTCGAACATGGGTTATCAGGGTTGGAAAACTAGGTCACAGAGCCCAAATATAGAAAAACCTTGTTAACACTCTAGAGGCTACTTTTTCAGTCCAAATATCCTGGAAATTTGTCAGAAAGGTTCTATTGATGATTTCTAGCTCAAGTTTAAATATGGGTAATCTGGGTTCAAAAACTAGGTCACGGAGCCCAAAAATAGAAAAATCTTGTTAACACTCTAGAGGTTACATTTTCAGCCCAAATAATCTGGAATTTTGTCAAAAAGGTTGTTTTGACAATTTCTAGGTCAAGTTCAAATATGGGTCATCTGGGGTCAAAAACTAGGTCACAGAGCCCAAATATGGAAAAACCTTGTTAACACTCTAGAGGTTACATTTTCAGCCCAAATAATCTGGAAATCTGTCAGAAAGGTTGCCTTGACAATTTCTAGGTCAGGTTTAAATATGGGTCATCTGGGGTCAAAAACTAGGTCACGGAGCCCAAATATGGAAAAACCTTGTTAACACTCTAGAGGTTACATTTTCAGCCCAAATAATCTGGAAATTTGTCAGAAAAGTTTCCTTGAGGTTTCTAGATCAAGTTCGAATATGGGTCATCTGGAGTCACAAACTAGGTCAGAGAGTCCAAATATGGAAAAACCTTGTTAACATTCTAAAGGTAGCATTTTCAGTCCAAATAACCTGGAAATTTGTCAGAAAGGTTCTATTGATGATTTCTAGCTTAGTTTTGAATATAGGTTTTCTGGGGTCAAAAACTAGGTCACAGAGCCCGAAAGTAGAAAAACCTTGATAATCCTCTAGAGGTTACATTTTTAGTCCAAATGTCCTTGAAATTTGTCAGAAAGATTGTTTCAAAGATTTCTAGCTCAGATTTGGATATGGGTCATCTGGGATCAAAAACTAGGTCACATGGTACAAATATGTAAAAAACTTTTTAACACTCCAGAGGTTACATTTTCAGTCCAAATATCCTGGAAATTTGTCAGACAGGTTTTCTTGATGATTTCTAGCTCAAGTTGGAGTATGGGTCATCTTGGGTCAAAAAATAGGTCACAGAGCCCAAATATGGAAAAAACTTGTTAACACTCTAGAGGTAACATTTTAATTCCAAATAACCTGGAAATTTGTCAGAAAGCATAATTCTATGGTTTCTAGGTCAAATTTGAATATGGGTCATCTGAAGTCAAAACATTTAGGTCACAGAGCCCAAATATTGAAAAACTTTGTACACACTCTAGAGGCTACATTTTCAGTACAAATATCCTGGAAATTTGTCAGGAAGGTTGTTTTGATGATTTGTAGCTCAAGTTTGGATATGGGTAATCTGGGGTCAAAAACTAGGTCATAGAGCCCAAATATGGAAAAATCTTGTTAACACTCTAGAGATAACATTTTCAGTACAAATAACCTTGAAATTTGTCAAAGAGATTGTTTCAATAATTTCTAGGTCAAGTTTGAATATGGGCCATCTGGGGTCAAATAACCAGGTCCATAGCAACTTTGTTTAAAGCAGTCATACTCAGGTGAGCGATACAGGGCCATCATGGCCCTCTTGTTTTTTATTGTAATCGTGACCTTTCAGTCTTTATGAACTACATTTAACTACATTTATTAACATTCTACTTGATTTTATGCTTTCGGGTAAGATTAGCCTTCTTGATGTTATTTGTGATATTCAGATTTCTATATTTTCTTTTAATATACCTAATATTATCAGCACAGAGTGTTAGGTCTATGACATACCTTCCTATAATTGTATAAATACAACCTCTGACAATTGCGTTAGGGAATCGATTCTTTGGCTCAGTGGTTAGAGTGTTGATCTTCGGTGCGCTATTATCGGAGTTCAATTACCGCTCTGGGTTGTGCATTCTAAGATGCATTGCATCTTTCTGTTACGGACTTTCATGTTCGTAAGAGGAGTGCATTTCAATGTAATATCACATGCACATGTAAGGGTTTTTTGTTTTCAGATCTATACAAATTAATGAATAATTGGGACAGTTTTCTTGTTGTAAATGCGCAACCAAATATCTACTCCCCAAAAAAGGCTATTCAATGACTGGCCATACTAAAGAGTCATATAATTTTGTAAAAACGTCATATGTAAAACCACCTACTGCTTTATACTTTCCTGTTAACAATCTAGTGGCACAACTTGCACTCTGGGCTACACTTGCAACAGTAACATTTAAGTTGAGATTTTCATGTAAAATAAGACCAAGCTAAGTATATCTATCAACAACTTCTAGTGAGAAATCACCAAAATGAAAACACAATGAAACATATAATTATCTCTAGAAACTGAAGAAGGTCGAAAATGAACTCTTTTACATTTTTACTCTTTTAAAACAATTAACCAGTTACGTTTGTTTTTTAAGCGTTGCACAATTTAGATATCTTTATTAAATCGTTTGTTTTTTGAAATCAATATGTTGATTGTCTATGTTTTCATCTGGTTTCTATCATATTTGTTAAAGAAGATTGGTCTATAGTGCTACGTTGCTATTTTTTTCGAAAGCCGTTCTGTTCATCGACGAATTTATTATTTTTCTTACACCATTTACTGTCTAATATTTAAAATACTGCAGTATAGCTTGTATATAGAATTAGCCAAAGCTATACCTCTATATATGATAAAGGATGTCTAGGATCGTCAGATGAAGACTTACGTACATGGTTTACAACGCAGAAGCCCCACATATTTTTACTTAATCAAACATTAAACAACTTATGTAAAAATAAAATAGATGTGTTATTTTGAAGAACTTCGATTGGAATATTATCAATTTACCTTTGTTAGCTTGTTAATAACTTTCTTAATTTCAAAATTGAAATATTGTCATCAAACAAAAGAACATTTACATGATCATGTCCATTATACTCTGTTTTAAAGTCTGCACCATTACTATTACTATTCTCAAATAATGAACAGAAGTCATTTTGCCAAAATATCAGAACAGAACAGAACAGAACAGAAGTTTATTTTAATTTAAGCATACAGCTCATCGTCATAACATAATACATGTATTACATAACAGTCACAAATATCACAGGCATTGATCATAGACTTCCGTCATTTACAACAACCTCGAAACGCATACTTTTTTATAACTGCCAATACCTATATAATCAATAGATTTTTAAAACTCTGTTTGGTTAACACATTTTCAAAATATCATTTTGTAAACTGCACCATTGTAAACGTTAATATTTTGTTACACAATGATCAAACCGTTCTCGAGTAGTGTTATAAGTTGCCTTTAATCTCTTTTTGTCATTAGTATTTGCACACTTCATCCAAAACTTTTCTGTTTTACAAACATCGGTCTATAGACTCTTTAAGTCGTCATCCCAACAGAGTTTACTCGGTTTACGATGTTTATTGTTAGAATGACCGAAAGAGACAGTTTATATTGTTATCATCCATTGTCATCCGTACTGGTCGTTTCATTATAACCAGTAATATTTTGTGAGGTTTAACATTGAACGATCCGGTATAGTTGCTGCTTGAAACTATATTATTAAACTGTTGTCAAACTCAATGGTCTTGAAATCTTTAAAATTGCATAAACTATCGTAACTTGTTAAACGGTAACCAACGACAGATAAAACTTTTGTAGACACTGACGTAAAATCATTATTGATGTAATTTTTACCATATGCATGTATGTATTTATTAAGAAGTCAATTAACAATTCTCCATATATATTACATTAAAATCAATCATTTTACGTGATATAATGTCATTAACACCACAAATAAAATCCTCCATACTTCCATAACGACTATTGAAATCTCCAAAAATGCATATTATTCCATCACTTTGTTATTTATAATTATTACAAACGTCTGTTGTTAATGTATCAAAGAAATAATTGACATCGAAGTACCTTGATGAATGTTCTGGAGGTAAATAACAGACACATAGAATAAGAATTACATCAACAAATTTATGAATAAGCTTTATCCATAATATACCTTGAGAGGACTTATCTAAGACAGTTACATCAAAATCCATATGAATTTCATCTCTAATGAAACAAGAGGGCCATGATGGCCCTGTATCGCTCACCTGAGTATGACTGCTTTAAACAAAGTTGCTATGGACCTGGTTATTTGACCCCAGATGGCCCATATTCAAACTTGACCTAGAAATTATTGAAACAATCTCTTTGACAAATTTCAAGGTTATTTGTACTGAAAATGTTATCTCTAGAGTGTTAACAAGATTTTTCCATATTTGGGCTCTATGACCTAGTTTTTGACCCCAGATTACCCATATCCATACTTGAGCTACAAATCATCAAAACAACCTTCCTGACAAATTTCCAGGACATTTGGACTAAAAATGTAACCTCTAGAGGATAAACAAGGTTTTTCTACTTTCGGGCTCTGTGACCTAGTTTTTGACCCCAGAAAACCTATATTCAAAACTAAGCTAGAAATCATCGATAGAACCTTTCTGACAAATTTCCAGGTTATTTGGACTGAAAATGCTACCTTTAGAATGTTAACAAGGTTTTTCCATATTTGGACTCTGTGACCTAGTTTGTGACTCCAGATGACCCATATTCGAACTTGATCTAGAAATCCTCAAGGCAACTTTTCTGACAAATTTCCAGATTATTTGGGCTGAAAATGTAACCTCTAGAGTGTTAACAAGGTTTTTCCATATTTGGGCTCTGTGACCTAGTTTTTGACCCAAGATGACCCATACTCCAACTTGAGCTAGAAATCATCAAGGAAACCTGTCTGACAAATTTCCAGGATATTTGGACTGAAAATGTAACCTCTGGAGTGTTAAAAAGTTTTTTACATATTTGAACCATGTGACCTAGTTTTTGATCCCAGATGACCCATATCCAAATCTGAGCTAGAAATCTTTGAAACAATCTTTCTGACAAATTTCAAGGACATTTGGACTAAAAATGTAACCTCTAGAGGATTAACAAGGTTTTTCTACTTTCGGGCTCTGTGACCTAGTTTTTGACCCCAGAAAACCTATATTCAAAACTAAGCTAGAAATCATCGATAGAACCTTTCTGACAAATTTCCAGGTTATTTGGACTGAAAATGCTACCTTTAGAATGTTAACAAGGTTTTTCCATATTTGGACTCTGTGACCTAGTTTGTGACTCCAGATGACCCATATTCGAACTTGATCTAGAAATCCTCAAGGCAACTTTTCTGACAAATTTCCAGATTATTTGGGCTGAAAATGTAACCTCTAGAGTGTTAACAAGGTTTTTCCATATTTGGGCTCTGTGACCTAGTTTTTGACCCCAGATGACCCATATTTGAACTTGACCTAGAAATTGTCAAAGCAACCTTTCTGACAAATTTCCAGATTATTTGGGCTGAAAATGTAACCTCTAGAGTGTTAACAAGGTTTTTCCATATTTGGGCTCTGTGACCTAGTTTTTGACCCCAGATGACCCATATTTGAACTTGACCTAGAAATTGTCAAAACAACCTTTTTGACAAAATTCCAGATTATTTGGGCTGAAAATGTAACCTCTAGAGTGTTAACAAGATTTTTCTATTTTTGGGCTCCGTGACCTAGTTTTTGAACCCAGATTACCCATATTTGAACTTGAGCTAGAAATCATCAATAGAACCTTTCTGACAAATTTCCAGGATATTTGGACTGAAAAAGTAGCCTCTAGAGTGTTAACAAGGTTTTTCTATATTTGGGCTCTGTGACCTAGTTTTCCAACCCTGATAACCCATGTTCGAACTCGTCCGAGATATCAATGAGACAAACATCCCGTGCAAGTTTCATGACAATTGAGGCAAAAATGTGACCACTAGAGTGTTAACGAACTAATTGTGGACGGACGGACGGACGGACGGACGGACGGACGACGGACGACGGACAAAAGGTGATCAGAAAAGCTCACTCTGTCACTACGTGACAGGTGAGCTAAAAACTACACCGGAACCAGCTTTACCATTTCTATGTATATGCAAACTAGGATGACCATACCACTGATAGCTTTCTAAAAATAGAACTTCATCATTCTGTCAGCGTATTCGGCAATCCCTAAAATGTTAAAATCATGTATTAAAACACAAGAGTAGAAAATGTTCTGTTGCAGTTTTAAATAAAAATGGTATTGCTCAACATCAACATTTCTATTCAGAAAAAGTTTCTTGCTGGTCTTACATTCAAATTCCAAAATTTCCACAATTTATTTAATAAATATCACCGGAAACACCATATATTTATTATGTATAAAAATATTAAGCATAGATCAAGGCTGTAAAAAAAGGGTTCGCACAAGTTATATTACATCGAAAATCGAGAACAATAAATTTCAGATCCTAATACAAAACACTATATACAAAACTGGTTATTTGTATCTTTTCTAACAAACTGAAAATTCATGTTAGTTTAAAGTAGACAAATTATTTAATCTATAATCATTGATCGTAGGTTTTTAAAATTTCTAATATTCAAGTCACAGCCACATTTTATTACTTTGAATTTTGGCACTGGCGTTACTTTTAATTAAGGATTTGTGTTTGGAACTAAATACGTAATTACCAAAAAAAATTGATACAAATGTTAAGGACACAATTAACCAAGTGTCAAGAAATTGATAACAACAAGTAATAATTCCTTTCAACGTATAAAATACCACCCTGTTTAAAATAATACGTCAACAGCTGAGACGTCTGGAGGTCAGGGACATGAATGAATGATTTTTTATCAGATTCTGTTCAAGTTCTTCGCTGGACAGCAAAAAAGTAGTGTCATATTTGCTTTATTTGAAATTACAGCTGCGCGAACAATTTGCTAGAATATAATGGCAAATACATAAGTAACAAAAGAAACAAATTATAGATACAGATGTCATCTGAAAGTAAGTATCAAAATATCGCCTTCTGCGATACACTGTTTTCAATATTAAATAATCATAATTTTACTTTTGTGCTTTCAAGTTGGCGGTCTCTAAGTGGTTTAAAGGTAATTGGAAATTTCTAAGAAACAATATCAACAGTTTGAGTACAAGAACTAGACCATCGACCTAGTTGTGTTATAAATTTCGCACAAACTTTAGTTCTTAATGACTCGTGTTTGCATTTCCTGTGGAAGGTTTTAAGGTATGGATCCATTTAACACCACACAGTCAATTTTAATATTATATTTGCACCATTATCTTAAATCCACACAATAGTAAATTATAGCCAGTGTCTACATATGAGCGCTTTTATCTTGTCAATGCAGATCGAGTTAAGAAAACGCTAACACTATTGTCTAGTTCCCGAACTCCTATGGATGAGAGTCCATCAACGTAGCATAAGGGTACGGTAATCCTGACTAATAGAATTTGTACAAAATGATCGAAAACAGGGACTGCAAAAGAAGTGGGGAACTGTGTGATGCAAATTTGGTGACACATTAGTAACAGAAAAAAAGACAAAAGTATGTGGCTAAAATATAACCTATGTAGAAAATTAAATATAATTTACGTTTTGTTTATTTATTGTGTCTGATCATTTACATAAATCCATAATTTACAGATAAAGCTAAAAAGAAACAGTTAAATTATCTCCTGGAAAATAATATCATATCTTTTTCTCTTTATTTGGACAGATGGGAAACAATAGAAGTGATATAGCAGCGGAGAAGGTGTACATAAATAACAACACTTTTCACTTTGAGCCTCCCATTTCAGTAACACGGGGCTGATTTTCACAATTAATTCTGCAAGACTCAGACGTAAAAGAAATATTTCAGATAATTGTTCTATCATAGTGTCTGAAATCAGTCACAGTAATAGATCAATAGAAAATGATTTTCCTTTGTAAACCTCTAAGAAAACTGCATAGTTTGCAAGATCTAGGCTGATAAATTGTTAAAGTCAATATACAGTAATCATATAAAGCATGGAAAATTTATAAGTTCTCGTCAAGTTACATAATTTTCCTGTTTTCCTGATTCTTTTTCAGGCAGAAAGACAAGTAATTTATGTGAAAGAAATCCGTGTATCTATGTTCTCGTGTTCATCATTTTTGATCATTCAAATGTTCATTTTTTTCTGTAACTTTAACATTTTCCTACATTACCGTATGTCAGTCAGTTCAGTTTCAAATTTTCATAAAAAAATGAAAAGCAGCGTTTTCGTAATGCGTTTTACAAATACAGTTACACGTCCCAAACTGTAGTTTCTCTTGTTACTCTGTAGAAATGTAGGTTCTAGAAAACTACTCTCCGTTTATAGTGGTCTGCTTATTTACAAGTTCTGTTCAGTTGAAAACTTATTCAAATGAATTGATCCATAACAAGACCAACGTGTAGCAGTCACGTGTGTATTCACTGCCCGCAAGGTGTCTTTAAACCTTCCAAACTATTATTGACACCAGCTCTAAATCTGAAAATTTAACGTTTAGATGCGCCCATAAATAAATATCATTTATTTGCAGTGTCTACCAATACCAAAGAATGAATGAAATACTATTTGTAGACAACATAAGTACCCTTCATATGTCTTATTTAGACTTTGCCATGCTCTAAACAAACATTAGAGGCTACAGCAGAAAAGAATTTATTTAGGATTACCTTTTAAAAACAGTCGCCGTTGGTTGGTATTACATTGGTGAACAAAGCACATTGAACTGCTTCTTAAGTCATACTGGATTTTGTATGGTTATTGTAACTCTGTTCTCGAAAAGATTTACTTTTCGAAAGTTAGCAAATTACTTGGTATGAGAAAATATAGTAAATATTCACTGTCATCTTTGACTACTGCACGGCTAATATATATGACGGCTTAAAGAGATTAAAGTAATGTTCTCCTTGAAGCAGTTCCTATTCATACTGAGATATGCAGGAAATCATGGAAGCAGTTGTAAATTATAAATGTATATTATGTATAATGTATATAATGTAGTTCGGTTAATTAAGCATTAAATAACTTCAGATGTGTGACTGGACTGATAAAGTTTTTTCATGTTTGAAAAATAATCATTTTGTTTTCATCTTTGAGTTTGACTACAATTTCATTCAAAGGTCTAGATAAGAAATTTACTTCATACTTGCTTTTACATATTTACTTCCGTAAAACTCTACTGAGGTAAGTGCTTACAGTCAGAAGAAAAAAATAAAAAATAGACAACAACACTGTTTCTTTGAAATATTTTAGCAAAAAAAAAATGAAATTAAATCATTGTGAAAATTGAATTTAATGATTGACGTTAACAAGGTCTTCAATTTCAATCAAGTCAGTAAAAAAAAATTTCCATACCCTTCCAAAAATCGTAAATGAAATGTCAGAGGTAATAAGTAATTGTCTAATATTTTCATCAGACAAAAGCTTAATAGCTTTCCTGCCGAATATTGGCTGCTATTAAACAGTCTCTGGTCATGTAGACGTATTACATTAATAGCTAGATGGCAACAATGAACAAAGATAAGACCATCTTTTAGAATTTCTAGCTTACTACCTTTTAGCCATATACAGACTACTTAATCGACTATTTCCTCGGCAATGCATTTTGCAGAATGCACTTAAAGGTATAGCCAATACTAAAAGTCAGGTATATTGCGAATACAATTGGTAGTTTTGTTTGAAGAAAGGAATCAAATTTCCTTTGCAGGCGCTTCGCGTTATTTTGCCATGTCTCGTTAGCTTTCATGTAACTTCAGTTACTTCCTAAAGTTTATGTCAAATTGTTGACAATTAAACAAATCACATACAATCAATCAAAATGTCATTTCTTCCAGAAATCTGGGAGAGTAATCTTTTCTGATGTAATTTGTTATCTATAGGTTTAACGTAGCACCGTTGTGAACTATAAGATACTACTTTTTACAATCAATTTATTTTTCTTTTTTTCAAGAGACTTCTGTCATACTTCTGACATGTGTCTGTATAAGCTGAATAAAGCCAAATAAGCTGAAATTTCTCCAAGAACTACTGATCTCTGTAGTTAAGTAATTTGTTACAGTTTTGGAATGGTAAAGTACTCTGTAACAGTTTGAAAATTCGTACAGTGCTATGTAATAGTCTGAAAATGGGTAAAGTACAATGTACTCTGAAGTAGTGTGGAAATGGAAAAAGTACTCTGTAATAGTCTGAAAATTGGTCAGTACTCTGAAGCAGTATTGAAATTAGTAAAGTACGCTGTTATATTCCGGAAATATGTTATGTACTCTGTTACAGTCTGTAAAATGGGTTATGTACTCTGAAAATGTCCGGAAATGGGCAAAGTACTTTGTTACAGTTTGGAAATGGGTAATGTACTCTGTTACAGTCTGAAATAGGTTATGTACCCTGTTACAGAGTAGAAATGACATAAACACTCTGTTAAAGTCTGGAAATAGGCAAAATACAGTCTGGAAATGGGTTAAATACTCTGTCAAAGTCTAGAAATGAGCAAAGTACTCTGTAACAGTCTGGAATTAGGGCTAAGTACTATGTAATAGTCTGGAAATGGGCAAAGTACTCTGTAGCTACCTGAAATGGGCAAAGAGCTTTGGATCAGATAGCACTCTGTAATAGTCTGGAAATGGGCAAAGTACTCTGGACAGTCTAGAAATGAGCAAAATACTCTGTAATAGTCTGGAATGGGCAAAATACTCTGAACAGTCTGGAAATTGGCAAAGTACTATTTAATAGTCTAGAAATAGGTATAGTACTCTCTAACAGTATAGAAATAGGCAATTACTTTGTAACAGTCTTTACGTATCTAGTACCTATGTCGGGTCTTGAATGTACGTTGGAAAAAGTATTTCTGGTGAATATTCAGTTCAGGAATTCAGAGCTCTTTTCCACAGTCACGCGTGTAATAACTGCAATGCACCTGCATTGTTAACCAGATTTTAAGTATTCTGCAATGTAGTAATGTACCAGTTTGATTTTTATTTAGATGTCTTTTTGAATATTTGACTTGCTATGTTACAGCCAAATAGAGAAAACGTGGCATAAATAAATGAATATCGCAGTGAATGGGCTCAAGATAAACTGTTAAAAATCTTTTCAAAGATTTTTATTATTGAAAAGTCATTAAAACTTACAGTAACTGACATTCTAACACGACTTGTCGATCTAGTCAAACACGTAAAGAAGAAGCCAGCCTGTGAATTACCTACTGTGAAATCAGATAGTTCGCTATTAAATTCAACTTCCTTCGTGTATACTGTAATCTATCGATGAACAAAATCACGAGCTGTAACTCTCTCGTTCTAAGTAAGCACTGTAGGTCTGCTGTTACCGACTTCTTGGGAAATAATGTCAGATATAAAAACACTTTAAGAATAAGTTATGCACTAAGCTACCATCTAATGCGCTTGTACCGCTTGAGCCCTTAGCTTTTCTTATTTGACATCGGGCCGGCCCGGCTAACTCAATCGGTAGAGCATCGGATTGTCAAACTTGGTGATCCCGGCTCCCCATTAGGGTCGGCAAAATTTCTCAGACAACGCGTCTATAGGTCATTTGTCCTTCACCTCTGAAGCTGGTGAGGAAGTAGTCAGTCACTTGCGGAGAAATTGGTTAGTAAACTTGTTGGATACCCAGGAACGTTGGTTAGGTGGACGGACCGCCGGGATATGACCTTGCTTTAGACCCCAACAAAACCAAACTAATCTAATTTGACATCTCTTCAAATGCGGCTGAAATTCAAAAATGTCAGCCAATCCAAGTAGTCAGTAAGTAAATCTCTAAACGTGGCAAATTTTTTCCACAGATTTGCTCCTTTTCTCTAAAACAGTTAGTTTTAGTTCAATAACTGTCATAACAATTAGAGGGTTCTATGATGTGAACAAAAAAAATGAAATTTGTCTCAAATGTGACAATGCTTTGCAGATTTTAGAAGATGTGACATAGATAAAATATTTTAAAGAAGTTGTTACTTTTATTTGGTAGTTTGACGTTTATTTGTTAGTTCCGAAAAATCGAAAGAATAGCCGTCAGTCAAATAGCGTTTCTTTGCTCCGCCTACCAAATTGTAGCTACTTGAAAGAAATGAATCTGAAAAAAGACAGAATCGAAAAAAAGAATTCTAGTCGAAAGAGCTGACATGACTGAAATAATTAAGAAACAATAAGTGCTAGCCGTGAGTGTAACGTAGGTTAAATCCAGGGTAGAAGTGCAAATGCGTAAGAATTACAGCTACTTGAAAGAAATGATGTTCGTTATCTCGATTATTCGTTCTAACATTATGTTGTCGTGTTCCCCATTTATATCTTCTGATCCTGTTCTGTTTTGAGCACATTGCAAATATTTAATTTGCAATCTAAAACTATTGTCAGTTCGCAGCACTTGTTACTTCCACTATACAGATGTGAATTCAAGAAAAATCGAATCTTAAGTACAGATGTCTTTAATGTATTGCAACAGCAAACAAGCTCTCGAATTTTGAAAAAGAAGATGAATATTTAGTAGGAGTAAATGTCGTAAATCGTATGTCTTAGCTAACCAGGCCCAAAAGGCTCTTTTTCTCTCATGCTAGCTCTTAACAACCTTCAAACATAAAGACAGTGGTAAACATGATCTGAAACATTTATACAAGGGAGAATGTAGTAGAACGCAGTGTCACTACTTTTTGTACTGTGTATTTGATTTATTTATTTTATTTCAAATGTGTGCAAGGTGCTAATGGAAACTAACAAAAATGTAGCAGTAAAGAAAGTGAAACTAGTTGGTTGATTCTGAGAATAAAAGCTTGCGGTTGACATTTAAATGCGGCTGGTTCTAAAACGGTATGTCAAGTACTTGATTGCTGAACAAATTTTGCGTCAACAATCAATTATACTTTCCTAGGCGAATTATAAAGACTGGTATAAAACATGTAATTTCTTCCTACATTATTGCGAACATAGCTTCCCTTTAGAAAATTACGTCCTTCAGATCTATCAAATGGCTTCGATTTCTGCTTATATTATTCACATCTTCTAAGTACTGCAGCGCTCCTTTACTGTAGGTTCGCCAGGCAAGCGTACTTAATATGAGGTTGAGTACATATTAGATCATTATAATAAACCCGTTGTTTCTCTGAGGCTTTTATTAAAAGGAGGACTACGGACTCCGTTATTTGTCTATTCACGTACGTGAAATGTTCTGGCATGTCCCATCACAGCCTTTAAATAAAAGTAAAATTATACATACAGAAAATTCAATTATGTGATCGCAATCTGGACAAATGTCTATCTGGGCAAAAAAAATGTAATTAACTGCGTCGTCAGTTGAAATACCCTTCAAATTAACACTGTCTTGCTGGTAAAAAATAATTCCGTTTTGTAACAGAAAAGAAAAATGTTTTTTTTTTCAAAACTATATGAGATTTTTGTATAAATGCATCTTTAGATTTTATTCATGAACAGTTTGGTCAATAAATCTATAATCAAATAATTAAATGTATCAATATAATTAAGGTAAATTCATATTAAATACTTGCAGAAAGATATTTACGAAACGATTAACTTAAATATCAATGTTTCCCTTTTATTATAGACTTAAATGAAGAAGTGTTACATAAAACGATAACATATTAGCCGAAGGATGCTCGAGATTATCGTAAGATTCAAGTGTGCAGTATTTAAGGAATATTTAAGAGACATAGATACAGCATACTACAAACGTGTTAATTTTTTATGAAAATTGTGTATTTAATTGTCATAATTTTTCTTTCATTTATTTCTTCTAATAAACATCGGAATTCAAAATATCCGCTTTCAGATAACTTGTAACGTCTTCGTAGTTAACCGCCTTTGGGTTTTTGAAGACGTAACATTTCCTATAAAAGTCTACGGTTTCATTTTTGTCATGACCACATTTCAATATCTTCAACTTCAGCATTTTATTATTGCCAGCCTTCAGGATTTAAAAAAAATGAAAGTTCAGAGGAACCCGAATGGTAAGAACACGGCTTTAAAAACCAGAATGATGTCCCTTGTGCAAAATTCATTCAAAATGCAAATAATCAGTTCGGGCTAAGGAAATAGAAAACTGCTAGATAAAAAAATCCTTATCTTCTTGTAAGGCAAATGCAAACTTGAATAAGTGACAAAAAAGGTCCTGTATTCCTCAGTTTATTATGGTGATTAGAGTAGAAATGAAGTAGTATTCGAGTTCATTAGCTTCAAAACCTTCAACTTTGAGATATTTACTATTTACAACTCTTCCTTACAACGAATTAAAACTACATGACAATAGAAAAACTAATAGAATAGGAAAGATAAAAAGCCTTTGTTTCAAGACAAGTCCCGTTTAAGTGATAATTCACATTATTGACATTTAAATACGTTGTTTCTGAAATGATCTGTCAAGTACTGCAGTGCTGAATGGTTTTGCGTCATCAAAGAAGACGTTCCTTTGAGAATTGTAAAGTGTCTTGGTCACACATGTAATTTGTTCTAATAAAATGGGAATAATGTGAAATACGTGCGCATTGAATGAATGTGCCTAGTGTGTTTCCCCGTTCAATATCCTCTTAGAAGAATAATAGTAGAATTATGGCTTCGGTTCGTTTATAAGATATTTCAAATATATTTCGTTTTTGATTGTGAATTTTGTCATTAGGTGCACTGAAGTGTTACACTGCCCTGAGGCAATAATGGAAATTTCGTACACTTAGATACGACACTAACATATAGGGACATTATGAACATCTTTCTTAAGTTGCATACTTGTTGAATACATTTTCATAGCATACCCCGTCTGTTTTTGCCTATAAGTTACTTGATCCAAAACCTGACCGCTATCATCAAACAAATTATAATTAAACATACTTTTTTAATTTCAAATTCAAGGCATTTTGTTGTATAAAATTTTTTGAGAGTATTATTTTTCTAACAACAGAACTAATTAACCACAACAAATCAATGTGTAATTAAAATATGTTACCAACAAATCATAGGGTATATTGTTGCAACTTCACAGCTTCTGTTTTCATCTTCTACACTGTGGTGAGATTTCTTTGCTATAAACTGTATTTCATGATTCCCACGATGTTCTCAATAGGATTAAGTCGGGACTATAGCTGGGCCTTGTTAGAACTGGCACATTTTATGACTTAAACCCTTAAACCACTTTTAAGAATGTCGTGTTCTTATAATTATTTCATTATAATAGTTCTGCGATTTTATGGGTTTTTTTTTTTGGGGGGGGGGGGTTGTTGTTGTTGTTTTTTTTTTTTGTTTTTTTTTGTTGTTTTTTTTTGGGGGGTGTTGTTGTTTTCAATACATTTATTGCATAAAACAAATACATGTTTATAGCAAAACTTTCAATCATCACACCACAAACAGTGCATAAAGGGTTTTATAGAGACTGCAACTTGATATATTAAAACGCATCAAAAATCATACAATATATAGTTTTGTACCAATAATACATTTCTTTTCCGAAGGTTAAATGCATAATACAGATATTTACTTAAGTTTAATAATACATTGAAACAATCATTAGACATCAAATTAATGAATATTTGTTGAGTTGACCAATGGCAGTATAGTATGGCTTGAAATATGTTCTCCTTAAATCTGAGTAAAATGGGCAAACAAGAAGAAAATGGTATCCATTTTCTATTACACGCATATTACATTTTGTACAGATTCTATCATTTCGGGGTATGTTAAGATGTCTACCTTTTTCTATCGATAGATCATGCGAAGATACCTTGTTAAAGCTCTTCTATATTTTTCTATTTTTATAGTCAATGTTGTTTTTTCAGTATATAATTCAATGTTATATAATCTGTATGATTCTAGTCTAACTGAGTCATGTACCAATGCTGACCATGATTGTTTATATTTTTGGTGTAATCTGTTGTAGATGACCGATTTTAATATATCTGTGTCATTTCTATTTCGTCTAATAGTGCCTTAATATGGTATGCCCAATTTAAGTCATTATACGTGTTGTTGTTATCAGCGTCTGTTTTAAGCATATTATATATTTTTTCTTATCAGTGAATTTCCGTTCGTTTGTAATGTTTTATTCCAATATCTTATAAGTATATTTTTTCGTTGAATAAACATTGGATGTCGACCAAGCTCTCAGTAGAGAGTAGTCAAATTGGTGCTTTTTCTTACATTTAGTATCTTTCTCATGAATTTACAGTGTATAATTTCTATATCTTTTGCTTCGTGGTATCCGAATATTTCTGATGAATAACTGAGAGTTGATTCAACCATAGAATCGAATAAATTGCATTTGTTTAAAAATATTCAAGCCAAGTTGGTTATAGAATACAAAAACATCATGAAGTGAAAATAAAGAATGATCGGCGATATGCTTTTGTGTACGGTTCCAGTGACCATTTTTGAAAAGGGTAACACCTAGGTATATAAAGGAGTCCACTTTTTAGTATGTTGTTACTAAAGTTAAAATTGCTTCGGGTGTGTCTTCCTCTTTCAAATATCATTATATTGCTTTTATTTACATTAGCCTTTAAACTCCATGTACGACAATATATTTCTAAATCATTCAACATTGACTGTAAAGCTTGCTGTGTATGAGCAAACATAACAGCGTCATCTGCGAATAATAGCATATATAACTTTATATCATCAATGGTACATAGACCATCTATATTATTAATAATACCTTAAATTATATCGTTGACGAATTATTAAAAATAACAAGCTGGAGCTCGGGTCACCTTGTTTTACTCCGATATTTGATTCGAAGAAAGTTGACGTGTTGGATTTTTATACATTGCCTTAATTGCTTTTACATATCTAGAACACACATTTTTTGTGAAAAGTTTTGAAAAGATGCGATCTCGAGATTTTATCGACGCATTTTTTCTAAATCTATAAAACAGCAATACAACTTCATCTTTTGACTCAATGTCTCAGCTAATGGTTTAAAAACTACATCCTTTACTCCAGCTAATGTTATTTCGGAATCTAAGTATTCATCGGTTACTTCCCTGTTGTTGTATTGTCATTTCTGTTTGAATTAAATAATGATTTGAAATTGTCATGTAAATCTTCTATATTAACTGTCTGTTTTTTTATATTGACGTTTAACCTTTTTCCAAAATTCTCTCGGTTTGTTTTTACTTACAGCCGCTAAAATTCTTTTCTCTTTTCTCTGAAATAATCTTTTATGAAATTGTTTGACTTTGTTATATTTTGTGCGTGCTGCTATATATTCTGATCGATTATTAATATTATTTTTATTTCTGATTAAATTGTTACGTGTTCTTTTGAATGCTTCTCAGGCTTCGTAGCATTCTGCATTGAACCACGAATTATTCATAATGTTATTTACTCTGTGACCACGTGGTTTTGTCATGTAAATATGCCGTACAATCTTTTAGAACATTTGTGATTGATACTATTATGTCGTTTATATGTATTCTGGAATTAACGTCTTGACATAATTTGTCGATTTATCTTGTTTCTTTCCCATGTTGTGTAAAACATTTGATACCTTTAGTTTGCTTTATACAATCATTAGAATTTAATGTTTCTATTTTTAATTTGGTGTTTAAGATTATTTGCAATGCTGAGTGATCCCGATATAAACAGATAATCCTGTGGTTTTAACAATAAATAATCGGTTGCACTCGAACCATTATGTGAATGGAAAGTATAATCCCCTATACCCCTCAGGCCTGTCGTTGTGCAATCGACCATTACCTATGATATAAGATGTTAATTTACATAGCTCTATCAATCATAGCTCTGCCCGCCCGCTTAGCTCAATAGGTAGAGCACTGTCGTTGGTTCGACCCCTGGGCAGGGCAAAATTTCTCCGTGACAATTGTTCTCAGACATTGTGTCTTATGTTCATTTGTCTCTCACCGCTGATTCAGAGTAGGTCATGTGGGAACAGTAGTCAGTCACTTGCGGAGAAATTGGCAATTACTGGTTAGTAATCCAGTAAACCGGTTAGGTGGAATGACCGCCGAGATATAACCTGTATGTTGAAATCGGCGTTAAACCCCAAAACAAATAAAATCTATCAGTCGCTTACCATGAGAGTCTAATACTTGATCTTTCGAAACTCGTTCTGGGATATTATAAAATACCTCCTGAATATTATTATCAATATAAAAGTCCACATCCAGGGTGTCTTTTAAACATAACGTCCTACTGTTCATATCCCCTAGCAACAAGCATTTACCAAATGGGGAATATTTTTAATGCCTATTTCCATTTGTTCGAAAATGTCAAAATCTTGGTTATTTTGAGTTTTAGATCCTATCGGAGGGAGATAAGTAAACATATATACACATTTTCATTATCTAGATATAATATTTTGTCAAGTTTGATACATAAAATACCATTTTGGATTCTTTCTATTATCGAAATATGCTTCTTAAGTTGGGAGTTTTTATATAACCTGATAACCCGCCGCTCTAACGGCCCTTGGTTGTATTTGCAGATTTATTACATCGTAAATGTTCACTATAATAGCCTAGAATGTCTAAGTATATATGAGAGTTCTCAGATAGTCATGTTCCAGATAATAGTATTAAGTCATTACATAAAACAGTGTTTATAAAATCCAGATCATTAATTTTTCTGGCCAGCCCGTTTATATCTGAGGAAAGAATCTTGGTGTTACAGTTCTCATGACAAACCTAGTCGTTTAGTGGGGCACTTATCACTTTTCCGTCGTCGTACAGTTTTGTGAGAGATCTGTTGACAGTTTTGTGCCGGAGAGGTACACTGACTGACCGCGTTTCTCTGCTTGCTTGGTTAAAGGCTCAAATGCTTTACGGGCTTCCCGATATTCCTTGAGCTGCTGGGTTCCGACACCGAAGTTAGATACTTTCAGCTTTTTTTCTTTTTTTCAGTTTCATACAGTTTCTCTTGTCTTGAAACTATAAAACTTGACTACGGGTCTGGTTTTAGTATGTGACTCCCGGCCGACGCGGTCCAAAATCATATCGTCAGCGTTTTCTAGCTGTAACTTTTTCTTGATGAGATCCTTAACCAGAGTCTCACAAGGTATTTTTGTATATTAATTTGTTATTTGCTCATGATTATGCAGATAAATACTGAGTTTGAAAATAAAAATCTTCAATCTTGAAATCTTGATTCCCCTCAAACACATGCAGTGGAGTTCCATCTCAACCTTATCCCAGATGTGACAGATTGGACTACATTTAGACAATGGTATATCGGTTTGAGACCATTTTATATCCAGGTATTTACATAGTTAAAATAATGCAACCTAGAGATGCCATCTGTGAAAACACATTGTTCAATTCAAACCCTCTGTGTTCTAAACACCAATTTAAACACTATTTATATTTTGAATAGTTTTCAACTAGAATATATGTGTTGAAAAAATTTTTACAGGAGTATTTTCTGCAGTATGGTAAACTTTCCCATTGCATCTTAGCCTTTCTGCTGCAGTAATAAACAAACACTTTTTATGTAAACTTTATAAAACTCAGAAATAGTCTTAGTGGCAAATGGCAAATGGCAAAAACACAAGGGCACAGCTTGCATGGTAAGAACATTGGCAACTCTGGAAATTCATCATAACCGCAAACAAGAAATTCAATCCTCTTAAACAAGATTATTTAGTATGATGAAAACTCATAAATTCTCCTCTATAACAAACAAGAATGCTAATTGGTTCTGTATTGACAGTACCATGATGCAAAATAAGTGTGATTGCGAACTATTTTCTTCTTCTATAACTTTTATTTTATCTCGCTAATAGGCCTACCTTAATGCGTAATGATATTTCTTTATGAAGAAAATCGTCAAAATGAAACACATTTCGTAACTTTTAATTATGATTTCGTAATAATATAATTACAACATGCATTAATGCATCTTTTTACAATTATAACAGTAACAAATGAATATTGAAGTTTTGTGTTGCATACAACAGTCAACCTTTACGGTTACAAGTAAATACTGCAGTAGCTTGTGACATAAAGCAGTCGTTCATAAAAGTAACAAAACAAATGTCGCAGTAACTTACGGCATAAGGCAATCAATCATTACAGTTACAAACGAATGTCGCAGTAGCTTCTGTCATAAAGCAGGCAATCACTACAGTTTAAAACGAATGTTGCAGTAGCTTGTGACATTAAGCAGTCAATCGCTACAGTTACAAACGGCTGTCGCAGTAGTTTGTGACATAAAGCAATCAATTATTACAGTTACATACGAATGTCACAATAGCTTCTGACATTAAGCAGTCGATCACTACAGTTAATGTCAAAGTAGATTGTGACAAAAAGCAGTCAGTCATTACAGTTACAAATGAATTTTGCGATAGCTTCTGACATAAAACAGACAATCGCTACAGATAAAAACGAACGTCGTAGTAGCTTGTGACATAAAGTGGTTGATCATTACTGTTACAAACGAATATCGCAGTAGCTTGTAAGATAAAAGCAGTCAATCACTACACTTACAAAAACGAATGTCACAGTAGTTTGTGACATAAAGCAGTCAATCACTAAAGTTACAAACGAATGTTGCAGTAGCTTGTTACATAAAGCAGTCAATCATTACAGTAATAAATTAATGTCAAAGTAGTTTGTGACATAAAGCAGTAAATCATTACAGTAATAAATTAATGTCAAAGTGATTTGTGACATAACTCAGTCAATCATTACAGTCACAAAAACGAATGTCACAAAAGCTTGTGACATAAAGCAGTCAATCATTACAGTTACAAACGTATGCCGCTGTAGCTTGTTACATAAAGCAGTCAATCACTTCAGTAACAAACGAATGTCAAAGACGTTTGTGAAATAAAGCAGTCAATCATTACAGTTACATAACCGATTGTCGCAGTAGTTTGAGACATAAAGCAATCAATCACTAATGTTACAAATGAATGTCGCAGTAGCTTGAGACATAAAGCAGTCAGACACTACAGTTACAAATGAATGTCGCAGTAGCTTGTGACATAAAGCAGTCAATCACTATAGCTACGAAAGAATGTCGCTGTAGCTTGTGACATAAAGCAGTTAATCACTTTAGTTGCAAACGAATGTCGCAGCAGCTTTTGACGTAATGCAGTCACTCACTACACTTACAAACGAATGTCGCAGTAGTTTTGACATAAAACAGTCAATCACTATAGATACAAACGAAGGCCGCAGTAGCTTGTGACATAAAGCAGTCCATTATTACAGTTACAAACGAATGTCGCAATAGTGTGGGACATAAAGCAGCCACTTACTACAGTTACAAATGAATGTCGCAGTAGGCTTTGACATAAAGCAGTCAATCACTATAGATACAAACGAAGGCCGCAGTAGCTTGTGACATAAAGCAGTCCATTATCACAGTTACAAACGAATGTCGCAATAGTGTGGGACTTAAAGCAGTCATTCATTAAAGTAATAAACGAATGTCGCAGTACCTTGGGGTATAAAGCAGTCAACCAGTACAGTTACAAATTAATGCCGCAGTCAGCCAATACAGTTACAAAAGAATACACCAGTAGCTTGTGACCTAAAGCAGTCAATTATTACAGATACAAATGAATGTCGCCATAGCTTGTCACATCAAGCTGTCAACCAGTACAATTACAAAAGAATACCTCAGTAGCCTATGACATAAAGCAATCATTTATTCCAGTGATAAATAAGATTGAAGAATGTTTGTACCAAAAAAACACCGTGTTATTACTGAGTGTCGTAAATATATTCCTGTCTAGAAACTTTTGAACGTGTGCAACAGCTTATATAATTGTTAAAGTTCTGAACATAAAAATGAGTTCACACAGGGCAATGAACTATAGGATCACAGCCTAAACAAATGTAACTCTTTACTGCAAAACTCTGTACTACAAAACTCTACAAAAACAAGCACTAATGTAACTTAGATTATAAGTCTTCATAATGAACACTGTCTCCCCGATAAGGTAAAAGGATCTTGATGGACAGTTTTCATAACCTCTTTTCTTTAATTGATCTTTTATAAGAAACATGCCGGCTTATGACAAGAAGAGAAGACCATGAAATTTAGATGTGACAAGTATTAACTTCAAACCTCACCTGGCCTGATGGTCTTAAAAGTAAAAAGGTACATATTTCAAAATCCTTCTTTTGTGTTAGTCTGGCAATAGATCATCACAGCAATGTGGAATGCATTCACAGTAATAAGGACTTAATGAATGCTGACAAGGAATAACAGGTGTACTTTGATTACAAGGACAGTACTAATATAACCCAATCTACATTTTGATAATGAAAAGATATTTATTCAAACCTTGAAATATACCACAGGAATGTTGAACTGGCTTTCTTTGTTTTTATGCCTACACTGCTTTGAATGTGGAGGCAAAATATCAAATATATTTGCAATGTAGGTTTGGAAAAAGAAAAGTAAATTATATCATTGGCACTACTTTTCATTTTTTATCCCAAATATTTTTTATCCATGTCACCCTTTTCTTAAAAAAAAACATCTCAAAATTTAGAAGTGCACTTGAAATGAACTTTTTCAGGTACTAACACGTTTTACATGTATCATCTTAAAAAAAGATTCACAAGGTTCAGAAGACATTAAAGAAGTGAAAAACTTGCTGCTGATGTATAGATGTGAAGTCATTTAGTTTTAAAGTTAATCAATTACAAAAATTATTGATTAAAGCTTAATGCAAGAACTCGTTTGTCTGTGGACAGATATTCATGACATTTCCATCTTTCTGAAAAACATTATTAGCGAGAGTTGTTATATTTTACCTTCTAATTAATTTTGTGTTTCCAGGTACGATTAGCCTTCTTGGTGTTATTTGTGATATTCGTATTTCTAAATTTTCCTTTAAAATGCCTAATATTATTAGTAAAGAGTGTATTTTAGTGTAACATCAAACGCACGTGTATGGCTATTTTGTTGTTGTTTTCAGAAGTATACCAATTAAAGAGAAACTGAGAATATTGTCATGTAGATGGCATGGCACTGGTCGACAGGTTATTTTCAGGTTTCGCTACATTCATTTCACATCAAGAATATACGGGTTGCAAGGAGTAAATTTTCCGACTTTAAAAACAGTAATCTTTCTTTAGCAAAAGTTTGGTCATAAAAATTGAGCATCTCCCCCCGTAACAGTCTAAAGTTTCAATGATTGGCACAGTCGTTCCCCAGTGATAAACTTGCTAAATTTCTTTACAATTAGCAAGAACAAAAAGAATGTAAGCTATTTGATAGCATAATGCAACAAAATATTGAAATAGTACAACTGATTAAAATGGTCTTTTTTTCAAAATCTCTACACCTGTACTGAGTTTACGATATCGACATTTTAACGCGGTATATCAAGAATTTAATGCTAACGATTTGCGTCATCAGTCAAGAACTAGTTACTTTGAGATTTGTGATATTATCCACAAATGTAATTTGTCTTTTATGTAAATTGGAATATTTTCTATAACTGAGACTTGTGAGGTTGGGTCTTAAAGCTTTATCTGCTGACATTTCCGTCAGAATGATAAAATGGTTCTTGATGAATGAAAGCTCCCAACTATTGCAGACGTTCTCAATAATGTGTTAGCTCGTCCTTTGCGCCTTTAAAGTAATGACACAAGGGCAGTACTTATACCTGTTACTGACTCAACGGTCATTCATAATGATTAGATTCTTTACTTTTTGCCGAATTGCGCCAATTATTATTTTATTATATTTATCTGACGTGTTTACTGTTTCTGGAAACGTGAGGTGACTACTATTATACTTCTATTTCAGTCGAAGGTTCATTTTCCTGTAACGACGTCAAAATTAGCTAGTATGAATTCTAGATGGTTTCGATTTTGAAATACCAAAAGAGTTTAAACTTTCCAAAAGTTTTTGTATCTTCTCGAAATATCAACATAT
The DNA here is from genome assembly GCA_012932295.1 of Cyclina sinensis. Taxonomy (NCBI): domain Eukaryota; kingdom Metazoa; phylum Mollusca; class Bivalvia; order Venerida; family Veneridae; genus Cyclina; species Cyclina sinensis. Next base: position 5,078,799 of record JAAONU010000011.1, read on the forward strand.
ATTCTTTCAAAATGATAACGTTAGGTATACTTCATGATATTTTGTTTTGAAAAATATTTTATAGTGATGCAGGCATTATGAGATAGTTCTAATGATTGTAGAATGTTCTTCTATAAGTATGGGAGTATATGTGAAGTATTTTATCGAGAAAGTTGTTAACAAAGTTCTATTAATTTGTGACAATGAAATTAAAAGAACATGTTTCTAATTCATACAATTCAATTCAATTCAATTCAAATAGTTTATTTACGTCTCATCACATGTACATCATAAATATCACATTCATAATAGAATTAATAAAAGTACACATGCCGTTCAATACAGAATTATTTGAGACGCGTAAGCAAAGCTTACAAAAGTAAATATATTAAAAGTCATATTTACATTTATACATCATACACATTGCTTAAAAAATATAGGGAATGTTGTGAGTCTCACCTAGTCTTTAGAGCTTGTAAGATAGGATAAGATAAGGTACATGTATGGTAAGTTAAGATAAAATGAGTTCTCTTCCAAGCCGGCAAGTTAAAGAATTGAAAAAAAAAACAAATTAGCTCATGGGCTTGTAAGACCGACTGATATATCGGCATGCTTTTATGCTTATTCACTGGCCTGATTTTAACCAGTTTTTATTGGAATTAAAAAAGTAAGAAGTATAATTAAAACCAGATTAAGAAACACTATTCCTGACCAATAAAGTAAGCTCACAACTAAAAGATTCACAACATTCTCTGACCTATCTAAAAAAGTTATCTACAGTAAAGTAAAAGACGTCTATGTTTTAAAATATTAAAGCAGGCTTTGGCTGAATATTTAGTCATACATTGATTTGCAAAAAGAGTATATAGTTTCTCTTCATCAGATAAGTTGTCAAAATTACTATCAATTGTCCTAACAGACTCAAATAGTTCTTCCCTGAATTGTACATATAGTGGACAGTGTAACAAAACATGTATTTCATCTTCAACCATATCAATACAATTAAAACAGGTTCTTTCATGTACTGAAAAATTTTCATACCACCCAGTTTCCAGTCTTATTGGTGCAACACCACATCTAAATAAAGCCATAGCTCTTCGGTAATGAAATGGCAAATGTTGTTTTACATATGATTCAGTTTCAAAGACATTTTTGAATATTCTATACGTTCTTAACTTTTTTCTACCATTTCCTGAAACTGATGACTCTTGTTCGAGTGATTGTTTTCATTTATTAACTTCTATATCAAAACTTTTCTTTTCAATAATAGTTACAACTGCTTTAGTATTCACTTTTATTGTATTAAAATAAATCTGGTCTTCAAAATTAATACAAAGGAGCATTTCCCTAATACGAAAAATACTATTCTTACACTTGATGCCAGATACTGATCTAGACCAATCAAAAATTTTTTTATTCAACCTTGAATCATGCATATTTAGGAATCTACAGTGTTATCTTATTGATAAGAACCCAAATGAATTTTGGAAAATTGGGAAGATAGGTATTGGAAATGAAAGAATGAAAAAGATATCATTAAACAACATTCATACATTATATGTTTATAAGCTCACAAAGGTTCCAGAGAGACATCCGCAATTCAGTGAAAAACAGGAACAGTGTTTGTCTTTGGGTCAAAGGATTAATAGGGTACCATAGCAATATCCCTCACTTTATGTTTTGGTTGATACATCTTAGGCCATACAAAATTGTTTTTTCGTTTAGCGTCCACCCTAAGTTCAAAAACCTATCTAGCTATCCTGAAAACACAAACGAAGCCGCAAAAAATAAACAAGCCATACTGACTAGTATCTACATCAGGATATAATCATCAAGTTTCATATTCAACTTTGTAGAGACTTTTAATGCATTTCTTAAAGTATTTTCAATCAAACCACCTATAAAATTCAACTGAAAACATAGGTAAATTTAAAACTAAGTCTATATTTGGAGTCAACTTGTCAATATCAACTCAGTTTCAACAATATATAAAACTGATGCACATTAATGTTATTAGACAGGTCCTTCCATCCTATGCCACTAAAATCCAAATGAGGTATCACTGTAAAAAATTACTAAAGTAAACACTACTTAAACATTTAATACTGTACACCAAAATATCATTTTTACTGGTATTTGTTTTTCTCTATCTGTTTTGTCTGGGTGTCTGTTGGCTTCACTGCCAAGATAACACAATTCTTTTAAATACTTCAAATGAATTTGGCTCCCTTATGAAAGAAAAATTCTCACCAAAAATGTTACAAAAGGAATATCTGCTTAGTAACAAAATGTCATAAATAATGTCTTTGACTCTACCTATTTGAATTACATTAAACTTCATCAACAAATTCTAGCTGCAGCTCGCGTATACACTACACTTGAGAAATTCGACTGATAGCGAAATCATATAACAAATACTTCAACGCATACAATTTACATAAAACAATCATTTACTTGCTATTATCTTGAAAAACAATAAAAGGCATTAAAATCTTATTATAACTGACCAGAAACTAAGCTCTTCTGACGTCGCCAACAACTTTATACACGCATAGAACTTTTTTACACGACTCAATAAATACAAAAATGGGGTAAAGATGTAAAGGAGGTAACAACACTAGTCATGTATAATACCGGAGAGCATTTAATACTTTGTACAGTAAGGTCGTAAGACAAAACAATGTTGTTGTTTTTTCCTACATCAGAAGCTCAAACCTATCCGTCCGCGGACGCTAAACGAAAGAACGATTTGGTATGGCCTTATTTCGAAATTACGGTGTGTTATTTCGTGAAAACAAAATACATTTTTGTAACAATGTAATCTTATTTTGTAATATGCGAATTATTATTTCGTAAAAACGATGTCTTATTTCGTAATAAGTAAACACTAAATCTTAAGGAAATGTTATTTATTTGTGTGATTAGTGTGTGAGATGTCACTTTACGGACTCCGTATCTTTGCGTTATTTGTGTATTAAGTTAATTTTAGCACATTACACAAGTGTTATGTTGCCGTCTCATAAAAACTGGTGATCGTTACATTGAAGACTGCATAAAGAGTGTAGAAAAAGACTGAGATTTACAGTGTTGTAGTGGTGTATTCTGTAGTTAATAAAACTGATATATAAGATATGCCATACTTCTCTGCAATCCCTGTACCACACCTGTAAATTGTTCTATCCGTTAACGCAAGTCGGTAGATTGAAGTGAAAATATGTAATAACGGAATAAAAAGTAGTGGTATATACATGTATTTATCAAAAGATTGTGTGTATACACATGTGGTTGCACCTTATATGACTTTATTTACAGTTTTCTGTCTTTTTGACTGGAATTTTCTGCCGAATATATTCTCAGGTGCAATATTAAGTGACAGTTTAATTAATTTGAGACTAAATGAATATTTCTATAAAAATATTTGCTCGACTTGCTACTGAAATTTTCTCTCTAGAACCAAATATTATTCAGGAAATATTAATTTCAGACAGAAAAAAAAACATTGTAAGAAAAACTTCATTCAATTGCTGATCTAAGAGGTCACCTTGGTTTGCAGATCAATATTGATGAAATTTCTGCAATGTCGAATTTGATTATTATCAACTCTAGCTTCGAAATAAGACATTTGGCTTGAAGTTGCCCCAATATGTACACTTTAGCAGAATCAGCACTTTCTTTTTTATCTTTTTTTTCGTGCAATACTGATACTTTTCTAGAAGAATACGGGACTCCTGTAAGTGTGAGTCAGGATATTGTTCTTAGGTTAAAACGAAACTTAATAGAAACTCGGAAGACCAGTACCTAAGAACTCTTTTTCAATATAGTTATATATTTTGGCAAGTTGAGAACTGAATTCGAGTTCAGCAGCCAACAAAATTATTTCCATACAGCATGTCAGAAATATCTTCTGCAAAAGTACATGTAACTCGGAAAACCCTTTACAACCTGAAAGTTCTTGGAAAACAGATTAGCAAAAACTTTATCTTGATTGTTGAAATTTAAGGTCTTCTAACCACAGATCTTCCCACATAAATATATTTATCTCTTTCCATTTCGTATGAAGCCATAACTGGTGAGCCATTATTTCCAATGGCATTTAATTTAGAATTTATGAGAATTTTCAAAAAGTGAAACAAGTCATTTCTACACCTGTCACACGGAAATTTACTAGTATAGAGAAACTCGACAAATCAGTTCATGAGATTTTTTCAAGCAAGAAATTACAGTTTAGTTGTTAGCATAGGTGTTTTCATGGAGATATATAGCAGGCCATATATTTCTTCTTCCTGCACGTCTTGAAATTTCTATGCCTTGGAGCTATAACTATATTGTTGTAGTTTTGAAAAACTAATTGTGGTGCAGCTTTTTTTTATTTCTTAAGTCCATTACTTCTGTCTGCTAGCAAACACTTTGATTTCAGAAAAGTAATGAAACGTTAACTAAATCAGACTAGAAGATAGTCAGAAGTATTTTTTTCCTTAAATCTGTTACAGCCGATAAATTGTTAAGTAGCGCCTACAGGCATTCGACATAGCTACCGTTATTGTAAGCATTGCGTACTATGTACAGATGTAACACAGTACATTCTGGCAAACTGTTTTCCCGACAGGCATAAGAAATGCAACATCCTGTTGAAACGTCACAACAGAAAATATCTGTAAAAATGCTTTTTGTTCAGGGCAGCAAATAGTAAACAAAGATATTGATTTCAATTATTCAGTTATTTATTTTGTAACTGATTATCACACAAGTGTAATGACACCAGTATATCCGAATCACTATCAAACACAAATTCACACTCAGGTTACATCTTACTATATAACTTAAAAAACTTGATAAATTCTACAATAAAGTGGAAAGAACATTATACCAGGAGTGCATCTTTGAAAAGCAAATCAAGAGGAAAGTGCCAAACTATTGATACTCCTTACTATACATACAGTAACAACAGTTTGGTAACAACCCTTTGAGATACTCTATGCATTATTTGAACACTTTCTATACAAGTTATATTAGGCTACCTCTACCTCTAATAACAAATGAAACATGGTTAAAAATTCCAAATACTGTCGATTTACATGCACTAAATTTCAAATTAGTTTAGAAAAAAGAAGCTGGTTCAATATGTGATTTTTTTATATAATTAGGCAAGAAATAAATTACAAAATAAGAAGCTTAATAGCAGAGTAACTTCAAACAAACAGATAAGGTCTGTTCACAGCATCTGTTTGTAAGTAAGCAATTATTTTTTAAAAACAATGAATGAAATAAGCAAAAATCATACCTCACATAAAATATTCCACCTTATATGAACTGTCTGAATTATGTTAGAAATGTTACCATAAAAAAACTGCTACAACAAAGGGCAAACTGTATTGTTTAGTTGGTAAAATGCTGTACATAGCTTATGTTTATCTCCATGTTGTACACTAAACCGACAATAAATAAATATTATATTGTATTATTATATTGTAGTACACCATTGTTAACATCACACAATTGTTGAACAATGAACAAGACCTCTTGTCTATAATGACTAATATCAACCTCAGTCTACAAGCTATACATGGATTTACAGAATAATTTATCAATTTCAAACATTTATTTGTAAAAATACATATACATTGATTTCCTCATTTATATTTTTTTCTAAACATCTCCCAACATTTACATATATACGCATCTATATTGTACAATAATACAGTATTTACAAAGTATTAAATACAAAATATCTTTACTCACAAGGATAAAAAATTCTATATTCTGCTTCTATGTCAATTTACAAAGAGAGTGGAAACTAAGTCTATTTTATACACAGCAAACTTATTTTTAAGTCAAACACATTTTTAAATCTTATTTGATCTTATGTTTCATTTGTCAAGACTAACTAGAACTGCCACTGTCCTGGCGCCAATAGCCTCCGCATGTTGCTTTGTCAGTAGGGTATTGATATATGGGAACATGTTACTTTACACCCCGGACTAAAATTTTTTTACAAAAATACAAAGGGCAATAACTCCAAAATTGTGTAAAAGAGTTATGGCTCTTGGGCACTGCACTTTCCTTCAATAACATCTATCAATCTATGAAGTTTTAAGTTGATATTTTCAATACTTTTCGAGTTGTGCTATGTCAAAAATTAAGTATGAAAAATTTCAAAAGGCAGTAACTCCAAAAATATGCAAAAAAGAGTTATGGTTCTTCAGCACTGCTCTTCTCCTCAGTAAGATCTATTTATCTATGATGTTTCAAGTTGATATCTCCAATATTTTCTGAGTTATGCTGCAGACAAAAATTAAGTATGAAAAATCACAAAGGGTAGTAACTCCAAAATTGTGCAAAAGAGTAATGGTACTTGGGCACTGCACTGAGATCTATTTATATATGAAGTTCCAAACTGATACCTCTAATACTTTTTGGTTATGTCCTGCACAAACAAAACCCAACGACGGGTCAGATGGCCAGACAGACACACAGACAAGCTAATTCCAGTATACCCCTCCCCCTTACAACTTTGTTGTGCACCCGGTGGGGGTGTATAAAAACTTACATAAACTGATGATCTTATCTGCTAGAATAATTACTTTTAAGAAAATTATTAACATGAGATGAAAATGAATGATATTCTTTTCTGCAATATTACTATACTGCTATATCTATATAAGAAAATTGCATACCTTTAACACATTTACGTTTCATTTAGATCTTTGCCAAGCTGAGAAAAGAACATTTACCTCTCATAGATATATTTACAATATTATGAATATAAGTCTTATTTTTATACACTGTAGATTACAAGGACAACCTTCATGCAAAATCTAAACAGCAATTTAATAATAAAGTGCAAGCAAAACCATGAAGGCTGCAAAGATATGACAAATGAATATGCCTACATAAATATAACATCTGATGCCATCCAATCTAATACCTTTCTTTTGAATTTTACGTCCATAACAGAAAGATGCAGAACATCAGAAAAAGACCACTCTTGTGTGGGATTTAAACTCATAATCCCTGGGTCATAAGTAGGAAAACCCAATATCCTAGACCACTGAGTAAAAGAATCAATCCACTGATGCAATTTCCAATGGTTGAATTTATACAAACACAGCTAAAAATGCAAAGAAAAAAACAAGATCTGTCTACAAGCAATAATATTTTTTCTTGCATTAAGTATAACAATATATTCTTGCAATAAATAAAATACAGTAAGTTTAAACAAGTGGAAAATTTACATGAAAAAATATTATAAATTATGTTGATTGAAGAGCTGTAATTACTGCTACCGCTGCTGTCGGAATACAACAACACAAATTCCGAGGACAATAGCGAGAAATGTAGCCAGATATATGTCCCAGTAAGGTCCTAATTGGTATCGTATATCTAACCTATTAAAAAATGAGTAATAACCCTCCATCTGAAAACGAAACAGAAATTGCATGATGTGAATGATAGATACATGAATACCAGAGCTATCCGCTTAAGTATGATCATGTTTGTGTTCAACTGAATTTCATAAGTAATTCTGTAGCCAAAGTTCAAGACACTTTCAATCAAATCCATATGAATAATTGATGCTGAATTTACAAATAAGCAGACATCTTGACTATGTATCTATAACTATTTATCAATGTACAATGTATTTATTAGCTACAAATGTTTTTAGATAAATAATTGCTTTAGTCAAACTGTATTTAAATCCATCTAAAAAAAGTAAAGATAACACACCTCTTTATTAAAGACTTCAGTCCCATACAACATGCCAAGTTTAAATAAGGCCAAAGTCACAGGAACATAAGCATCTCCACTCGTCTCCGCTGCCATATCATAGAACCTCTTTGCCAAGTGCACATCCTGTATACAACATTTGAAATAGAACTAGAGACTGTTTTTGAGAAAAGCATATTTCCTCCCCCCACTCCCCTAACACACATCGTCAAACTCCCACATGGAGTCTAAATCCGACCAGCGGTTATGGAGATATGCTGAAATGTACTCTATTTTAGACAAATCAAGCACTGCAATGTCAATAAAAATTATCTGACAGGAACAAACTGATAATATGCATAACTACACTTGGTCATGATCATTGCTGTGAGGTTTCCTCCAAATCCAACCAATGGTAACAAGATGCATAACTGTATACAAATTTCGGCAAATCAAGGGCCGCAACTCTGCTAAAATCATTTAACCAGTATAAACTAACAATATGCGTAACTACACTTGCTTATGTTCATTGCTATGAAGTTTTCTCCAAATCAAATCAATGATTATGGAGATATGCCCAACTCTATTTAAATTGGACTAATCAAGGGCTGCAACTCTGCTTAAAATCATTCAACTAGTATAAGCCAACAAAATGCATAACTACACTTGCTAATGATCAAAGCTGTGAAGCTTCATCAAAATCTAACCAGCAGTTATGGAAATATGCCTAACTGTATTCAAAGTTGTACAAATCAAGGGCCATAACTTCACTCAAAATCATCCGACATCCACACAAAAAAACATGCATAACAACTCTCACTTATCATTCCTGTGAAGTTTCCTCAAAATTTGATCAGCAGTTATGGAGTATGCCCAAATGTATTCAAATTTAGACAAATCAATGGCCAAAGCTCCAATAAAGATCAGCCAACGGGAACACATCAATAAAACTTTTAACTACACTTGCTAACAATCATTCCTGTGGTGATTTGTCAAAATCAGACATGTGGTTATGGAGATATGCCCTTACTTGTTCAAATTTGGACAAATCAAAGCCCATAACTCAACTAGAAATCATCAGACTGGAACACATTAATTATACCTGTAACTACACTTGCTAACAATCATTCCTGTGATTTTTTTTTAATCAGACAAGCAGTTATCGAGGTATGCCCATATGTGTTCAAATGTGGACAAATCAAGGCCCATAACTCCATTAAAATTTAGCCAACTGGAAAACATCAATAAAACTTGTAACTACACTTGTTAACAATCATTCCTGTAGAGCTTGGTCAGAATCAGACAAATGGATATGGTGTTAAGCCAATATGAGTTCAAGTTTGGACAAATCAATGCCCATAACTCCAATAAAAATCTGCCGACTGGAACATGTTAATCATACCTGTAACTACACTTGCTAACAATTATTCCTGTGAAGTTCTTTTTTTAAATCAAACAAGTTGTTATGGTGATATGCCCATATCTGTTCAAATTTGAATAAATCATGGCCCGTAACTTTGCTAAAAATCACTGAACCAGAAAATGCCGACATGCTCATCTAGGCTTGGTACCAATATATCAAAGCAAGTTCCAATGAAATCCATCAAGCAGTTTTGAAGAAGAAGCCCAGACAAACTTTGTGACATACAGACAGAAGGAAAGTACAAAATAAATAGATCTCCCACCCTACTATGTGGGGTGAGACATAATTATTAAATTTAAATCTTTAATCATAGAATGTAACAGAAACCAAACTGTCTTAACTCATTTTGAGTTTTCGAGGAGGAATATTCGAGTGTAAACTTATTCTTAAATTCTTCCAATACTTTGTTAACTGTACTTTCAGATAATATTTTCTGATGTTTTCCTGACAAATGACTTTTTTTCAATTGTCTTTTTCAATTAATTATTTTACCTGTTTAAGCCCAAGGCCATTTTCATGCATGTAACCCAGGTTAAACATGGCCTGGGCATTATGTTGCTGTTCTGTAGCAAGTCTGTAATGTGTAGCGGCAGTCTCATAGTCAATGTCTGTACCATAACCGTAGTAATGGTAATCTCCCATCTTTAATCTTGCAACTGTAGAACCTGGGTAACAAACACATAAGCCCAACATAAGATAGGATTGAAACATTTTCATATCATTTTACAAAATAACATAAAGTGTTCCACATGTTTACAAAAACCTTAAATTTGTTTTTGTAAAGAAAAATCTCATTGAAAACCAAAAAACCTTTAACAAGACCATACTGAGTGCACCACATTAAGTCTTTTGAAACAAGAATTTAATTATGTTTAAGATGACAAAGTTCTGTAAAATATCAGTTGAATAAAGGAAACATGAACTATATGACAAGTCAGCCACATTTTTACTGCAGATTCAATATTAAATATCAAATTTGACTGGCTTTTCTTTCTATGTTAGTGAAACAAAACATTTAAGCCACAGAAAACCACCTTGTGATGCGGCTCTTGTCCAGTGTAACAGTGCCCTCTGGTAGGTTTCCTGCTGATCAAATAGAGTGCTTTCCCCTGTAATACACAATGACAAGACTAGAACATAATGTATTAAGAATCATAATACTGCTTTTAATTATCCACAATAAAAAACTAAATGTGCTGTAACTGCAATGTCACTTTATTAAATATTTCCTGATTAAAACTGTATACATTTAATTTCAACAATTTGCCTTCTTCTCATATATTTTCTTATGCCTGTAATTCTTAATATTCTGTTTCAACATATTTGCTTGTCCAACTGCTTAAAAATCACTGTAAATGAGTGAGCTACATCTATAATGATATTAAATGCTTACTGTTCCTAGTAATAACATCTATAAATATATCAAAACGTTTTATTTTGAGAGACTAGCCTATTTCATGATAAAGACTTATAGTTATCCAAGGGAATAGCATGTGACCTTTGACACTGATTGAAGTTCCCAATTTACATATACTGATAATATAACACAATCCTGATGGCCAGTGTTTAAGTCAACATCACATTCTCCTTAGCTTTCTAGGTTTCTTTTTTGACAGACCTCAAAATAGCAGTCTTGTTTAGACATCAAAATGACAGATCTGTACAGAAGTCAAAATGACAGATCTGTATACTTCCCTCATGTAGTCATGAATCTGATACTGTAACAGCTTTCAATTCCCAATATCTCACACAATGAAAGACTACCTATATTGTATAATTACCATTATCAAGAATGTAAGCTACATTAGCCTGTGCCACTTCATAACCCATTTCTGCAAGGAAAGTGTATTTGAGTAAGGCTTCATCTACATGGCCATTCTTGTATAACTCATGAGCCTCCATCAACATGCTGGACCACTGACCCCTCTCCGCTACATTCTTGTACAGCTGGAACAATATATGGAAAGTCAAGTCAAGTAAATGTAGAAGTCACACTTATTAACATTAACCTACAAGATCTACAGGGCCTTTGGTACCGACTACATAACAGATATAACATGGAATGTTATGGCATGAAGTTCAAACTAGCACACAAAAAATTGGAAAATAAACTTGCTAAATTTGAATTACTTATTAGCAAATCAGACTTCAATAAAACTGTTCAGAATTCCAGGCAAACAGTCACTATTTCAGAATGATTTAATTTAAATTCCATTTCCTTTTTCTACATCACTACATTACTCAATTTGATTTTCACTAATGCTTAATGTAATATGAACAGGATTTTTTTTTCTTTTAACACAGAAATGCCACTGGAGGGTCATGTTATTACTGAACAAACATGTTGATTAACCGACAAATAATGAAGTATGAAAGTTCTGTCTGAGACTAATGTCAGGATGTCATGTACTCTTCTCATACATATCAATAAGGTTAATGTAAAAAAAACTGTACCAAATTATGCAAGTGTGAACAGCTTCCCAAAAACTTTCTACCAGTGGGAGTTACCTGAATGGGTTAACAGGCCCAAAAATAAAAGCACATTGTCTTTTTAAGCTATCAATACCCCTTCATAATGTTTGATGTGAGTATTGAAGTATATATACTACTGTGAAATGCCTAAGTAGAATGCTGTTTTTTCAAATAAATATTCAAGTAATGGAGTCAATTTAAATTACTTTTGCCTTAAAATTGAATAAGTACTTTAAATCACAATCTTGCACAATATAAACCTTGAAAGCATTATATTCCCTTACCTCCACAGCTGTGTGACAGTTTCTGAGGACGCCTGTACCTGTGGCATGCATCTGAGCGAGATGATAGAAGGCCAAAACATGACCACCTTGGGAAGCTAGGTTAAAATATTTCACGGCTGTTTTGTAATCTCTTCGAACTCCCTTACCACCTGTAAATGAAATTTTCAACCCTAACCCTTTACATGCCTGTATGTTTCAGTAAGTTCACAAACATGCTAAATATTATGAAAAGCTACCTCTGTAGAGTTATGAGTTCCACCTTATATCAAATTAAATAAACTTCTCTTTTTTAAAGCAGAGTAAATAAAGGCTTATCAGCAGCAAATAGCTACCAGTAAAATATCTACAAGTTCTCATCAAGTTCAAACAGCATTGCAGACTTAAGTGTTATGGAAGTCACTGAGACATTACAAAAAGGACTTCTCAAAAGGTAGAGGTTCTCTAGCGAACAGACTGTCCACCTTTTTCACTTAAACGCATCAAAAAATCTGGGTGGAGTAGGTTGACATAGGGTTGAATATTTCAACAATTTTATTATCTGTAGTCCTATTGCACCAATAAACTGACCAGTCACTTACCAAAATGCATGATTCCAAGATGGAGCTGTGCATCTGACCAACCCTGGTCAGAAGATTGTGTGAAATACTTCAATGCTTTCTGGTAATCCTACAATATAAGGAAGGATTTTTTTATACCATTCAGTAAAATCTGACAGCCTGTGCTATGTTATTGCAAGGAAATGAAATGTCTATATTTTCCAGTACATTTAAAGAATGTAGGCAGTTATTGTTATCTAGAAATTCTATTGTGCAATTACATTTTCAGCTTCATTTGATACACACAAAAAAACAGAACTTTCAAAAAACATTTTGCTATCAACATAAGTTCTTTTTTTTATTTCTTTACAATTGCTATTTTCAGAAATATGTGTTTCAATCTATTCTGCAGTCAGTCATTTGACAAAGCCTCTTTAATTTCCTCCAACTAGATATTGTGCAAGTAATGCAGCCACGAAGTCTTTTCTACAAAAACAGCAATTAATTAAATAAAATGAGTAGGAAGTACTTTAATAATGTGGAGAGAGATATATCATATGTCAGATTCCTTATCTTTCTTTATGTTTACCTTCTCTACACCTTTACCATACAAATGCATCATTCCAAGACCACATTGCCCTATTGGATTTCCCTGAAACATAAAAACTAGGGATGGGAACGAATACTTATATCAATATTGGAATATTCTCTTTGCCATATTTGAATATATTCGAATATTCATTTTTCAGTTCAGTCAGTTACCCGAATTTTGGTATCCGAACATTGGTACAGTTTTATCACCTGTATGTTGTCGGGGAAACAGCTATGTATTATATAGAAATGGCATAAAAATGGCATGTTTTTATGGAAAAGTTAAATACTTATTAAGTGATTGGCAATACATAATATATTCCATTCATCAAAACTGCGTGAAATATGTCCAAACACAAGAGGGGTGCATGTTTTTTTTTCCCTTTCCCCCACCCCCCATACAGCTTATTTTAATATTGTTAAACAATGATCAAACATAAAGTGAGGATGATTTTTTTTTTTTCAAATAAACTTATAAGAGGAAAATATTTGAGCTATTCTACGGATGCGGCAACTAAAAAGTAATATCAATAGAGTTATAAACGTGACTGGTTGTTTGTTTTTCTTAAAACATGACGTTAATCCTTGAATATTGCGAGTCAAACAACTTCTAAAATTTGTGAAACACTCTGCAGTCCTGTAGACCATGTCAAGGTCCTACTGTACTAAACAGTCCTGTAGACATGTGAAGGTCCTACTGTACTAAATAGTCCTGTAAAGTATGTCAAGGTCATGCAGTACTATACAGTCCTGTAGACCATGTCAAGGTCCTGCTTTACTATACAGTCCTGTGGAGCTTGTCAAGATCCTGCTATACTCTGTAGACTATTTCAAGGTCCTGCTGTACTATACAGTCCTGTGGAGCATGTCAAGATCCTGCTATACTCTGTAGACTATTTCAAGGTCCTGCTGTACTATACAGTCCTATGGAGCATGTCAAGATCCTGCTATACTCTGTAGACTATTTCAAGGTCCTGCTGTACTATACAGTCCTGTGGAGCATGTCAAGATCCTGCTATACTCTGTAGACTATTTCAAGGTCCTGCTGTACTATACAGTCCTGTGGAGCATGTCAAGATCCTGCTATACTCTGTAGACTATTTCAAGGTCCTGCTGTACTATACAGTCCTGTGGAGCATGTCAAGATCCTGCTATACTCTGTAGACTATTTCAAGGTCCTGCTGTACTATACAGTCCTGTGGAGCATGTCAAGATCCTGCTATACTCTGTAGACTATTTCAAGGTCCTGCTGTACTATACAGTCCTGTGGAGCATGTCAAGATCCTGCTATACTCTGTAGACTATTTCAAGGTCCTGCTGTACTATACAGTCCTGTGAAGCATGTCATTATTTAGGGCTTCACACATACAGAACACAAAAGTAGTTTTTGCACTTACTACTGACTTTACTATAACACTAGGTCATCATGTCTTTGTATGCTAAGTCTTACAATATTAAAAAAAGCAAGTTATTTACATCAGAACAGCTTGAACAAAAAAAAATATATCATTCAAGTTAGCAAACACAGCTCACAATGGAAACATCAAGTTTCAAACTAAAATAAACTCTTACAAAAATACTCTTGTGTGTATATTTTTATGCAAGACTGACAAAGAAAACATTTACTTTATCTGCAGCCTTTTTAAAATATGTGAATGCCAGGTCATTGTCTTGTTTCACTACTGGACTGCCCTCTGAATGCATCTGTAAGAAATCACATACAATAAGCTTTACTTTGAGTATTCTTATTACACTATAGACAAAGGGAGAGAACTTGGTATTCAGGTTTTCCCGCAATATGTATTTTGTATTTCTTACACTATGAAACAGATAGACTGGCTTTTGATATCCCAAGACCAGGAAAGTACCATAATGTGATCAGTAAAATTCATCTCATTCGACCTTGTTCTAAGATTTTGAAAAACAAAAAGTATTTCTTTTCATCTTAACTTCTGGCATATATTTCACACTAACAACACATCCTTAGTTTTTAAGTTTAATCCAAATCCTTTACCCTAAAAGTCCTAATTTACATGTATTAAAGTAAGCAGCACCAGAGATTAATATCAAAATGTTTCCACATTTAGAACTAGTTATGGGAACTGTAGCCAGGTACATATATATAAACCTGTGTTTGTATGGTAATATATCAATAGGAAACTGACTCAGTTGGTAGAGTATCTGGCCCAAGGTTTGAGTCCCAGTCAAGCCACGATTTTTCACCAACTCTTAACTAAAATAAACGACTGTGAGTAAATGTTTCACAGATTAACAGACTGGTATAGAGGCCTATCACTTTCATACTGTGTCTACAAGACAGGTTTTACAGGACAATATTTCTACTGATCTAGCAGAATCATCTTACCTTTCCAAGAAAAGCCAAAGCATTAGCATTGCCTGACTCTGCTGCCATCAAAAAGTAATGCTGGGCACGCTAAATACAGAAGATATATAAACTTTTCATGAGTTAAACTTGTTTTCACTGAACTAACAAAACCTTAAATTTAGCCAAGTAATTCAAAATGGCAGCGCTTCAGATATTTTAACTGCATTAATTCTGAAAAAAAAAACCTCACAAGCTTTAATGTAAAAAGTACAAAACTACACCACATATATTTCCTTACAACTTTTTGTGTTCACATGGTTCTATACCTTAAGATAAATTAGTATGGAATAAGTCTCTAATTCTAACATAAAACACTGGGTATTTGCAGTGTTCAAATAAATGGCCAATCAGTATTAACATGTTCATAATTAATCTACGAAATAATCTTAATAACAATTTACCATAAAAAATGAAAAGAAAGCCTATAATTCAAACAGACTATGAAGTGTTATACATGTATATGGTAGTATCTATATACAAGAATAATATCTTTACCTCATGGTTGACAGGCACCCCTCTGCCACCCTGATAGTATAACTGACCTAACACAACCTGAAACACAATGGAATTATATCAATATTCTATTAAACAGTATGTTAACTGCTAACTGCAACTAACGTATAATAAATATATATGTTTCAAAGTCTTTCACTTTTGTATAAGTCATACAATAAAGTACAAGTTTCATTCATATCTTTAAAGTATGAACATATCATTTAAGGTATAACTGTATCAACCATCTTATTCCCTTCAACAACAACAAAAAAATCACATCTTTGAACATTTCCGACAGATATCAATGAGTAAGGATCAATGAATTAAAATAACGGTATAAATCTAGACACAAAACAGCGTAACTAGAAGATTGATATAAAAATATAACCTGTGCTTGTACATCTCCTTTATCACCAAGGAATTCATAGTATTGTAATAAATCATCATCCATCAATGACCCTGCCCCAGTCTCCTTGTTCTCTGCCTGCTCATGTAACCGGATCCTCTGTACCACTGGACTACCTGATGATGTGTTCTCTGCAACTGTTACATAAGTATAGTATAGAATATCATATCACAGAGCTTGTTCAGAAAGGATCTTATAACTATAAAAGATCTTAACAAATCTAACGTAAATTATTTTATAAACAAATGGTTTTTCAAACATGAAAATGTTGTCTGTTTAACTGACCATTCAACCCTGTTGTAACTTTTATTCTAATTAAACATAAAAAACACAAAAGTCACTCATTACAATTTGTCAAACCAAGGGTCTTAACTCAGCCTAGCATGGTGACAGTTAATTCAGAAGAAATCTTGTGCTTCAAGATGCAGTAAGTGGTTTCATTTAAGTTAAGATTAAGTCTGGACTGGTATAAAAATAATTAAGTCAAACCAAAACTTACTTCTGAACAAATTATTTATCACTTATTTAGGTAAAATTATCTCTCTTGCACACGAAGTAATGTAAGAAATAAACAGAGGCTAAGACAACAGGCACAGAGAAATAAAACATAATTAATTCACAGGTAATGTTTGAGAAATTGTGAACACTGGTAATATATTTAGATTATCTGAGAACCCACTGACTATTCTGTACTTTCAAAGTTAAAGCTACAAATATGAGTACAAACTGTGTGGCACATTTTGCTGCAGGACATACCTGTAGTAGCAACTTTCCTGTAGTATGTTAATGCAGTCTCACACTTTGACTCCACACCAATACCAGACAAAAATCTGTAACCCTGAAATAGTTTTATCAATAACAACTTTTATCAAGTATTCAAAAGTTCTTAGTAGCTGTAGGACTTAACTATGCCACGAAAGACAAATATTCCAAATTCCAAGGAAAGTTTACGGAAAATTCCAATCAGCTTCCCTCAATTACAAATAAATATGTTTCATTCCAGAGTATTTAGATTATAAATCTGCTCCCAGATGTCTCTCAGTATTTGATTCCATTCAGTTCACATGGTTCACACTAAGTAGAAATCTTTCTGATCCTGGTTACAGAAAAATGGTAGTTTAATGGTTTTTAATGAATCATAGTCATCACACAAAATGTGTATTTCTTTCTATGGTGTGTATTCACTCATTTGACAATGCGACCTTCATTTTATCAAAAGTAAAATATGGTGAAAGGAAAGATTCAAATAATTAATTGGTGGGAAATATTTACCCTATCTTCAAATCACTTACTTTTTATAACATTGATGCTAAGTTTTTGAGAGCAATTAAAAAACCAAAGACTTTGAAAAGCTGAAACCCTACATTTGATCACTAGGTGCTGTGCTTTTTGATCTAATAAATTCACTTTTTTGTTCCAGATTTCTGCTGTCAACATTACATCACATTTTTCAGACTGAACTGATTTTGTTGAGGTGTGAAATATCTTCATGCAATTTGCATTTTTGTGTTTTCTCTAAATTAGGTAGGAAGCCTGATGCAAATTTATTGAAAGTGTTCAAATTAAAAAGTGGGACACAGAAAGTAGTACATTACAGAAGTACATTACGTAAATGTCACTGAAAAATAACTTCAGCAGCCTAATTGAATCACAAATCACTGCAAGGTAAAACAGTTCATACTAGAGTAGTGTCCCTTATTACATGAAAACAATATAGCATTCATAACTTTCTAAGACAATTTCATTTTTAAGTTCAACAGTATAACAGATAACGCTTTAATTAAACCCTATCCCTCCAACATCATTCTAGGCAACAGCATGGGAATCAAATATTAATTATATACAAATTAACTTACAATAAACAGTGAACCAACTGGATTTTTACTGAAAAACTATTCTATTCTCTCATGCTTTGTACTTGAGCTCAAGAACAGAACACATGTTCCTGTCAGCAGAATTTTTTCAGAACTTACCAGCACCATCTGAGCCAGGGGATCTCCACCAAGTGCAGCAAATGTGAAATATATCAATGCCTGAAATATACCAACTTTTTTTTTTTATAACAAGCAATACCTTTAAAAGTCAACATACAATTTAAATACGTAACAAATATATTCATTATCTTGACAATGTATGTTTGCCCTTGTTCTTCTAATAGGATTATCTTTAAGCAACATTTAAAACTAATGAATCACTCAGTATTACTATGACGAAACCTTAGACATAGAAACTAATGGCTGATGTTCCAGAGATTTGTCTCCACTTCTCTAGTTAAGATAAGATTCCAGGTAAGGCAAGAAAATACACTGAATACACCAAACTGAATCATTTTCATACACTGAATATACCAATCTAAATAATTTTCATATACTGAATATATCAAACTAAATAATTTTCATATACTGAATATATCAAATTGAATAATTTTCATATACTGAATACATCAAACTGAATCATTTTCATACACTGATTATATCAAACTGAATAATTTTCATACACTGAATCTATCAAACTGAATAATTTTCATATTCTGAATATATAAAACTGAATAATTATTATACACAGAATCTATCAAACTGAATAATTTTCATATACTGAATACATCAAAATGAATAATTTTCATATACTGAATACATCAAACTTTTCAGCACAGAAAGATTTGGTGAACCTACCTTAGCTTGACTAGAATTAACAGCAAGACCAGAGCTATACGAGAAGCCCAGACCCTGAAATAAATAATGCAGTGTTACTTATAAATTCATTTAAAATGTCTGTGCACAGACATGATTCTTCTAACTTTATATGCACCGGTAAGATTAGACTAGAATTAAATATCTGGAACACTCACAAGTCATTCATATAATTAAATATTAAGAAAACACTTCTCTTGTTTCCTTGGCTTATTTAGTTTAGTGAACAGTTAGAAGTCAGTATAACCATCAAGTCATGGACACATCACTAGTCACTTCTTAACCACTTCTTGATATGCTGTTCTATTTATATATGTCATGTTAATAACTGGAAAAGAAAACATCTGAAATCTCTGAACTAATACTGTTTTTCCTACAGGAAACCAATGAAAAAACTACTTTTTCTACAACAAAGGGTGAACTTGCACATACCAGCTGTCCTTTGGGAGAGCCCTGATCACTGAGATCCTGGAATATTTTGAGGGCCTTAGCTGGTTCAAGTGTGATGTAATCTCCTAACAGATATCCAAAGCCAAGGTACTCTAATGCCTTTTTGTGACCTAGATCTGATGCAAGCTTAAAATACTCATACGCTCTGAAATATATAAAAAATATCCTGATTATAGATGGCTAATGTAACAGAAACACTTAGTTTTTTCGGTTCTGAGTACTTACACTTTTCTGTATCACAGATATAGCAAAATTTGTACAGTTATTAAACCACACTTATTATGATCAAAAAAGTTATGCTTAAATATGATTGTTTAAATATTTTTCAGGGAAGATATGAACATTTATCATGTCATCAACCAATGCTCTGGAACTGTTATCAAAACAACTCTGTTTGTTATATAACTATGTAAGCTCATTTGTTGCATGAAGAAATACTGGCAGATTTGTCCTCCATACAGTGAGTAGATGATCAAAATATCCTCTAAACAGTCCATGCAATTAACACCAGATGAGTTTATGGTATTCCGACATCATCATTGTCTCACAATAAATTTTGATACTTATGTCCTGTGACCTTTACCATTGCTAGAAAGTCTTTAGATCAACATGCCCTGTCTGCTTGTCAAAGGTGTTTAATTCAACAGTTAAACAGAGATTAAGACAACATTTTCTGAGGCTATAACCCAGATATAAATTGTTCTATGGACAAATAGAAGTAATATACCATGAATCAGAGGCAAGAAAGAATGAATTTGAAAGAATTATTATTCTGACAGATTATAATGAATAAAATAGTGTACCTATGTTTGTACTCATATGCCCCTTAAATAATCAAACAAGTGCATTTACAAATGCAACATGAAAAATGCATGCCTTCATAAAAAGTACTTATTTAACTCAAAACTTGAATGTGTGGTTATACAAATTAGAACTTTAAATTATGATATATTACCAACTGTAACCACAATTATAATTAAGATTTGAAAAATTGGTGCAGGTTTCTAAACAATCAATATTCCATCCATTCATTCATTACTTACTGAATGTGATCTTTCTTGTAGGAGTTATTAATCAATTTTTCACCCTCTTCGAAATACTGTTGGGCTGAAAGACATAAAGAAGGAAGTTATATAAAACAAAGACAGACAAAGGTCAATTAATCTGAAACCTGCTGCATGTTTGGGTAATAAATGTCAACAGGTAGTATTAAATGCTGTATAATTTAAAATTAGAATATAAAATAAATAAATCAATAACCTACTGTCATTGTATAAGGTACAGTGTTTCAATATACCATAGATAAAAAAACACAGGACATATTTAGGGAAAGACAACACTGGTATAAAAAAAAAAATACAAGTAGCAAATCTGTGTTTAACCGTAACGTGTGCATAAACTGTAGTTTGTTCCCAACTTGTGTGTGCTTTAACTGCTGTGTGCCTGAACTGATGGAAGTCAAAACTGGTGTGTGTGCCTAAACTGATAATTATGTGCCTCAACAGAATGATGTATGCCTAAACTTGTGTATCTAAACTAAGTGTGCATGAACTGATGTGTGCCTAAACTTAGAAGTTTAAGTGATCTGTATTTTGCACATGGATACTGGTCTATCAAAATGACAATTTGTGTGATGTTTGTGTGGTGTTCTCTTTGAAGACACTCATTTCACATATCTAGCCTAATTTCCATCCATCTCTGACAGCAGTAAGTTTAACCCTTTACCACATGGTTAAGTGTTAAATCTCATAGGCGACCAGTGCAGATCAAGATCAGCCTGCACATCCGTGCAGTCTGATCTGGATCTCCACTGTTCGCTTTTCAGTCAGAAATACTTTTATGGATATAAAAGCGAACAGTGGAGATCCTGATCAGACTGCACGAATGTGCAGGCTGATCTGGATCTGCACTGGTTGCATATGCGTTAAAACACGTATCTATGGAGTAAAGGGTTAAGGTTAAAATTCAGCTACAGTAAATAAGTATACTTATAAAATTGTCTCAAAAAGTAGCAACAGTTGGTGCTAAGTCTGGTATCAGCTAGAATACTTTTTGTCTCTGAAGCTATCTCTACAATAACACAATAACAGGAAATACCTTGAGCTTTTCTCTTCTTCTCATCTTCAGACTCCTCTTCTGATGATTGTGATGATGATGATGATGATTGCTGATCTTCCTGAGATTGATGATGCTGATGATGTTTATCTTGTGGAGGTAAAGTCTCAGACACAACTGGAACTGAATCGTCTGTTAAAAAGAAAAATTACGGAATGCTTCAGTTTGAGTCAACAGAACATAAAATACATTTCATAGAAATTAACAAGCCTGCATAATTTTAATAAAAATAAAGATAACAAAAGCTGTCGAAATGACTGATGCCCCCTTACACATATTAGAAATCCCCAAGATAAATAAGGAATTTTGACTCGGCACAGTGTGTCTAAATCAAAAGGGTCCACTCCTACTTTTGTAGCTGATCAAAGACCAATTATGAATTACAAGTCCCTGCGATTTTGTCATTTGATGCAGTGAGCACAAAGTTACACATACCCAACTATTTTGTAAAGCTGCAATGATCTATGTATAGTAGTTCTTGAGCTATTGATTAGAAACTATTTTCACACTGCAGGGCCCTGAGAGCTTGACCTTGAACCTTTTTGGCCAAAACCATTCCAGGTAATTTACTGTCCTTGAGAGTTTGAAGGTCCTGCGTGTAGTTATCTAAGTGTTATTGACAAAAACAGTCTTCAAAGTACACACTCCTTGAAAAGCAATACGGGTCATCTACTAATCATTCCAAACCATCCAGTAAAGTTTTAAGGTACTCACAGAATTTGTTTTTCAGTTATGCATTGATCAGAAACTGTTTTCAAAGTTTTTTCCTATGTGAGTCCAATAACAAAAGGGGTCATCTTCTCATCATACCCAACCATCCTGTTAAGTTCAAAGGTCCTCAGCCCAGTTGTTCTATTGATTGGAGACCATTTTCTAAGTATGGGACCCTGTGAGCCTGATCTTTGACCTAGAGGTCCTAAAAACAATTGTGGGTCAATTACACAAGATGCCCTTCTGTACTACCAAATCTCAAGTCTATGTTCCCATATGATGTTAAGTCATTGATGCAAACTGCTCTACTGCCGGACAATAGATCAACAGACATGAGCAAAACAATTAACCCCCACTTATCAAAGTGGGGCATAAAAATAAAATATCTTTCCTATTTTTTCAACATACAGATTTTAACACTGGTTGTTTTCATATATCTATAAGAAAAATAATCTTGAAGCCAAAGGAGTTTAACATTGTCTAATTATCTAATACCCTGAAAACTTGACAACACAAAAATATTTGCAGTGTACTAGCCTGGTATCTTACAATATTTTCAATTTTCAAACACATCTTATTGAAGATGCGTACTGGTAGTTTCTGGCTGAAAAGACTCTCATCAAGTACGGCATAACCAACCCCGGGTACATATTACACTTAAATGAGTGGCACTGTCTTACATGTAACTTCTTGTATACATTTATCATCAAACAAAATCATATTTTGCCTGGATTAATCGGTACAATGTTGTTAATTCATCTTTGAACTTAGGGATATGAACTGTTGAATCTAAACAAAACTAAATATATATCACTAGCTAGATGACTTAATTAATTAAAATATTTACTAAATAACCTTACAAACTCAAGTCAGTAAAACACCAAAGCAACAAAGTATTGTGCTTATGGTAAGCTTGTAGAAAATCTGGTGAGAAGTACTTACATCTTGCAATGAAAAGCCGTAACAACAGTTAATTATATTGATTGACAGCATCAAACATCAGGATAAATGACCAACTTAGTGACTTACAACATTAAGTTTTGTTTGCAAATAAGTTACATTGCTAGTTTATATAATTATTATGTTTACTATCTCTTACTACAGCTGTCACTAAATGTGATTAATGCCCCAATAACACTGCCAGTAAAAACTAAACAAGGAAATTCAATAAACAGAAGTAATTTGAAATAAACAAGAGGGCCAATGGCCCTAAAGCGCTCACCTGTGTTCAAAGATAAAGAAATTTTTAAGAATGTAATAATGCATATCAATGAAATGGACCAATGCAATTTCATCCCCATAGCTCCAAAAACAAAAAGTAGGTCAGTAGGTCAAAATATAGGTCACGAGACAACATTTTTGAAATCGGAACGAAAAGCTGTACACACGGTCCAAATTTCATTGTCGTAGCTTTAAAACAAAAAAGTAGGTCAATAGGTCAAAAATATAGGTCATGCTATGACGTTTTAGAAATCGGAACAAAAAACTGTACACATGGTCAAAATTTCATTGCCATAGCTCCAAAAACAAAAAGTAGGTCAGTAGGTAAATAATATAGGTCATGCAATGACATTCTTGAAATCGAATCGAAAAACTGTGCACATGGTCCAAATTTCATTGCTGTAGCTAACAAACCAAAAAGTAGGTCAGTAGGTCAAAAATATAGGTCATGCAATGACATTTTTGAAATCAAAACGAAAAACTGTGCACATGGTCCAAATTTCATTGCTGTAGCTAAAAAACAAAAAAGTAGGTCAGTAGGTCAAAAATATAGGTCAAGGAATAATATTTTTGAAATCACCTTGAAAAACTGTACAAATGGTCCAAATTTTATTGCCATAGCGAAAAACTTTAAAAAATGAGGAAAAAAAATTTGAGGGGGGGGTGGGGAGTGATTGAGCCCCTGGGGAGCGGGGATGACCCCACTGTGGTGGCAGTGCATACTACCAAATATCTAATCTCCATGCCTTGCAGTTTGTGACAAGAAGATTTTTATAGTTTTTTGCTATATAACTCTATGTAAAACATGTGACCCCTTGGGCGGGGCCAGTTTTGACCCAGGGATCATGATTTGAACAATCCTGGTAGAGACAATGCTCAACACCAAATATCTAAGCTCCATGCCTTGTAGTTTCTTACCAGAAGATTTTTAAAGTTTTCCCTATATAACTCTATGTAAATCAAGTAAGCCCTGGGCGGGGGTCAGTTCTCAATCCAGGGTCATAATTTGAACAATCTTTGTAGAGGTCCACTAGATGATGCCTCATACCAAATATCTAAGCTCCAGGTCTTGCAGTTTCTGACAAGAAGATTTTAAAAAAATTTACTATATAACTCTATGTGAAACATGTGACTCCTTGGACGGAGCCAATTTTGACCCAGGGGCCATGATTTGAACAAACTTGGTTGAGGTCTACTAGACAATGCACAACACCAAATATCTAAGCTCCATGCCTTGTAGTTTCTGACAAGAAGATTTTTAAAGTTTTCCCTATATAACTCTAAATAAATCAAGTGACCACCAGGGCGGGGCCAGTTCTGACCCCAGGGTCATAATTTGAACAATCTTGGTAGATGTCCACTAGATGATGCCTAATACCAAATATCTAAGCTCCAGGCCTTGCAGTTTCTGACAAGAAGAGTTTTAAAGAATTTACTATATAACTCTATGTAAAACATGTGACCCCTGGGGCAGAGCCAATTTTGACCCAGGGGTCATGATTTGAAAAATCTTCATAGAGGTCTACTAGACAATGCTCAACATCAAATATCTAAGCTCCATGCCTTGCGGTTTCTGACAAGAAGATTTTTAAAGTTTTCCCTATATAACTCTATGTAAATCAAGTGACCCCAGGGTGGGGCCAGTTCTGACCCCAGGGTCATAATTTGAACAATCTTGGTAGAGGTCCATTACAAGATGCCTCATACCAAATATCTAAGCTCCAGGTTTTGTGGTTTCAGACAAGAAGATTTTTAAAATTTTTCCTTTAAGTTGCCATAGCAACCAGAGTTCTGCATGGAATTGAATTCTTTGAACAACTTTAGAAGAGCTTCATGCAACGAACATCCCATGCAAGTTTGATTGAATTTGGCCCAGTGGTTTCAGAGGAAATGTCGTTTGAATGAAATTTTTGACACCTCACGACGCACACCGGACATAGGGGTATGACAAAAGGTCACTCTGGCACTTTGTGCCAGGTGAGCTAAAAATGGCTAAGTTATGGTTCTTGCACTCTGCACTTCTATGCCATGTCTGTCATTACATCAAGTTTCAACAGTATGCAGTATACTGTTTTAAAGAACAATGTTACAAAGGACACCAATCACCTATCAACAACCAGAATTTTCTACCTCTACTAAAACAAATAGTTCTATCGATTCAAAAATTTAAAATAGCATTTATGTACTTAGAAGCTCAGTGTCATTTAAGTTTAACAAAACAGAAATTACTTAACTCAATATGTGTCTAATTTCCGTGATTTGGGGGAAGTTGTTTTTGATTTTCTTTTTTTATATATATGTAAATAATTCTCTGTCAAATGTTCAAAGTAGCCCAGTGTTTCAATGTCATTGCTATTATTAGAATATATGTTATTCATCATCTGCTAGCTTGTTCATGTGTGTTCCAGTCATTCCAGTCACTTCTTTTTATTGTGGTCTATTATTGTGTGAAGTTTCAAGTAAGTTCCTCTTAAACTTTCTGAGTTACACGCCAGCCATGAGTATATCAATAAAGGGAAGTAATTTGAAAATATACAAGAGGCAGAGTTACAGTTCTATGTATACAAGTTTACATAGTCATGGTTAAGAAATATCAGAACTATTCAGTCTGTATGTTAAACAGAATATAAAAAAGCACTTTATGGAGAACCACAAAAGGGGCAAAATTCTGCAAAAAAAGGCAAAGTTATTATTTTTCAGTAAAAGAGGTCAGCTAGTGGTAACAAAAAGGTATGCCAAGTATCAAAGCTTTATCTGTAAAATTTTCCAAGAAAAGCCCCTTGTCCTGTTTTCCTGGAATGGAATCAAAATGAGATTCCAATATATTCCCCACCAGTGGTGGTGGGGATATAATTATATTCAACTATTATTCGATGTCATTATTATTAATATTCTGTGACTTCCAATTTGTTAGTATACCAACTATCTTAAGGTGAACCATCACATTTTAAATGTGAAATCAAGAAATAAATTTAGTCCTGAGTGTATGTAGTTAGACTGGATACTTATGAGATACAAATTCAATACCTGTAGGTATGAAACCACCAATTCAGTCTATCAGAACTCAAAAAATGGTACCCGCATGAAGGCAGCTAGAAATAGTTCTCAGTTTTCTTGGATGTTTTTACTATTTTGCCTTGGTCTGTGTCTGTCTTTTTTTTGCTGGAATCATTTTTCTTGACTATTTCTGATCGCGTGGTAGCAATTTTATGCTCATATACATTCAGAATAGAATTCATAATAGGAAATTGTTTCACATACCCCAATCTGAAAATTGGTTCATATTTTTTGTTGATTTTATGGTTAAGTTCACATGAGCAGAAATATCTTTCTTGTTTGTCACACAACTGCCAGTTTTCTTGCTATTTTTCATGAAAACAGATATAGATCTATAAGAATATGTAAATTAAAGCCATCTAAAAGAGGTTTTGCTATGTTTTACAGCCCTCAGAACTTTACAATTTAATATAGAATAAAGGAGGAATCTATCTGGTGGTTTCACACCTGTATTTTTTGCACTAAAGAGAAAGGACCTTACACCTCTCCTAGTTGTTAGAAATTGATTAACACAGAAAAAGAAAATAAACTTTCCCTGTTTATGTGCAAATAACACTTACTGTTAATTACTGCTGTTGCAACCAAGCTAGCCTAGAATGAAGCTAATGCAAGCATATCTTCTGAAGAAACATCTCGAAACACATTCATTACTGTAGTTCTTTCTCTTTAAGTTTAAATATTGAATTCCTCATTTAACAAGAACATTTCAAGAGCCGAGTGCAAAGCTATTGTAACAACACCTTTCTCTAGTATTTCTTACTCTACATAAATCAAAATGAATTATTGCAGTTTTGTACTGAATCCTTAAGGCAGGTTTTTGTTTGGAGATGTTTCTTCTTTGTTTAGGTTTTGCCCTCTCCCAATAAACACATGTACATATGTGAAACTGATTCCAAGCAGGTACACACATTACAAATGTCAACGATAGTCACCACAACCAACATACACGTAGATCCCTGTAGAACTATTAACAAGAATAATAAACAGGGTTACCTAGATGCGACCCCCGCACCCTCCCTGACTCCCCCCCACACATTCCATAAAAACAGAAGGTAAAGAAAGCTAAAGCATATTCATTTAGAAAGTTACCAAGATGACGAATTTTTAATCCTTATGAAAATACGAAGCATATTTATACATCATGAACTACGTGTCCAACCCACAATTTTAAAGCCGAGACTGAAGTGCAACAGAACTGATTCATGTCAATGTGTACCTGCTTGGTTAAGTGATAAGAACATGCAAGGTGGTTAGTGGTTATGCAGATGACCCTTCCTTATTTAAAAAAAGCTGGGGTTGAAGGCATAAGTGTTAAATAAGTCTCCTTTTTGACTAAAGTTTAACTACTAAATTTGTTACCGTCCAGATTTACCTGTTACAACAGTTGGGGCTAAATTCTTTGCCATATCTGTGCTCCTTTCCATATGCTTTTTCTGTATCACTGTTTCTTTTAATGCATTTGTGTCAAACATGGTTCCTGAAAGCTTCTCTTCAGATGATTCCAATCTTGCTTTTTCTGTTTTGATTTGGTTCTCTTTAGTTGCAGAAAACCTAGAATTTCCATCTCCTGCTAGATGACTTTCTTCATTTACCAGGTTTGGCTGGCTTGTATCAACAGATTGAAATGGTGCTGAATTTGTAACAGTCTTCCTAAAAGGACGATGCTTTTTGTCATTATCAGGGTCATTACGACTCCTAACTTTTTCCATCCTAAGTTTTTGCCTTTCCTTCCCAGTTAAGTATCCCTTAGTTGCTTTCATGTTTTTGTTGGCTGTTGGCTTTATTTGTTCTGTCACATCTGTCTCAGGTAAAGTATGTAGTGTGGAGATAACATTTTCTAAACTAGGAGTTTCTCTTACATGCATCTTATTTTCCAATGTTTGCTGTTTATACAGTTCACTATTTTCATCCTGTGTCTTTGATGCCAGTATTTGCGACTTGGGTGGTTCGGTATTATCTATAGTGACTTCTAAACTTGGTTCATCATGATTATAAGTGGTCTTAGGTTCTTTAACTTTATCATGATAATTTAGTGCTTCAAGTTCTTCATCAGCTGGAAAATCATTTTCATTTTCTACATCACCATCAGCTGCAACATCAGACAGTTTACCAAGTTTACCCTCTTTCAGTTTCTGTTCCATTCTTTTCATTTGTTCTAAAACTGTCTCCTTTACTTCTTCTTCGACATCTTGTTCAGGTGAACTAAATTTGCCTGAAGGTTCTGATTTTTTATAAGCTGTTTTTGAATCATCTTTTACAGTATTTTTTTTCATACTTTCTTCTGCTTTAACATCAGTATTACTGCCAGGCATATCAAAATTTGTTATTTTACTTTCAGAACGCACTTCATTGTCTTCAAGATAATTTAACTCTACATCACTTCTGGACTTAGTCACATGTGGAATTTCCATTTCAGTTTTTTCTTTATTCTGACTTTGTTTAATCTTGTCACTTAATCTTTTCATCTGTTTTACTAATGATTCACCAGGTTCTCCAGATTCTTCAAATACTTGCTTATCATTATCTCCTGACTTACCACTGTTTATAAGATTATCTACATTAGCACCATCTGAAGATTTACTTGAAGGGGAAGACTTCTCAATAAGGACATTATTATCAGCTGGGGCTGGCTGAGATTTTTTACTAGCTTTACCATCACCCTGGACAGAGTGAGAGTCTACAGGCTGACTATTAGCATGGGATGAAGAAACATGCTCAACATTCTTATCATCAATGGGGACTTTCTTATTAATATTTATACCTGAATTATCTACAATGACTTCACTTTCCTCATCGTGACTGTCTGACATTTTGCTATCCTTTTCACTGGACTGAGACATTTTGTTATCGCACAGTACGCCATACAGAAAAATTACTAAAACAAAGACAATGATTCTTATTGTATAATAGGCAGCCATTTTCCAATCTGGATTTGAAGAACCAGCCTCACCTGAAATAATGAAATGAAACAAAATGAAATAAAGTATTGATTTTATTAATGCAGTCAATACTTTTACAACAGAAATGTTTTTCAATCAACACAAATAACATTTTTTCCATCATACATAAGCATGTATCATTATCACTGAAAAGCTGATGTTATTTACAGTTTACAAACTCTAAATATTTTATAAGTGAACTGCAACATACATTTAAACATAAGTGTGATGTTTCCATGCTACAAATTTAGCATGACTAAACCAGGATTGTTCTGTATGAAATAGTTCTGTATCTTGTACTAGGTCTAAGATATTTTGCATGGAGCATCATCTAGAGGTCCTCTACTAAGATTGTTCAGTCTCACTTTTTCCTTTTTGTATGTATTATCAAATTATTAGTTTTTGTTAACTAAGGTAGTTAGGCAATAGTTTTTACATGTTTGAGTAATCAACGTTTTTCACCCAGCTATTATTCATAGATGGGCAAGATGTGCTGGAGATACATAGACAGATAGGATTAAATTATCAAAACTATTTTATGACCTGCTGGTTTAAAATGGTCCGGTAATGCCAATATCGGTATAAAAAGTCATCAATGTCATGTACGTGACTAATTCTGAATATGTGACATAGACAAATAGTGGATCATTCAAAATGTAAATTAATTATAATACTGAGAAAAATCTGTAAAATTATAGGCTGTCAAGAATCCACCTTGGCACTTAATTCATCAGGTCCTGTATATGAAATGTTGTTTCTACAAATAACTTATGTATGCAAATTAGCATCTTCCAACTGAATCCGAGCAATGGTGGAGAGGTTACAGAAAACGAAAGTAAGTGCATTTATATCTGCTGACATCCATGAACACGGTCATGTTATCAGTGAAAATAGACAGCATATAAATTTTTCTTTTTAACAAGTTTTCTGTTCATTGGTGTGAATATCTGCATAAATTGGTGATGTTAATGTGTGGTATTATCACTTCAAGCCAGTGAGTCTGTTTACAGAGCTTTTTTTCAACTGAAAATGCAGATGCTGACAAAATCGAGAGCCTGTTTAAACCATAGTCAGTGTTTGAAATGAGGAGGAAAACCACATTTTCATACATTTCTGTTGTTGCACTTTTTTGATGGTCAAAAGCATTTTTTTTCCAACAATGTATTTAATACATAATTAATTAATGCAACATTTTGTAACTGGATCATGACCTCAAAGAAAAAAGCTAGAACTTCACCATGTAAAGCAAAAGCTCTGCCAAAACGAGCCAATATATGTCCGAAGAAAGCTATGACAGTAGAAGACCTTTTTCACAATTGATAAACACATATCAACAGGAAACAAAAAAAGATGTGGTTTATTTTCATACTTTCAGCCCTTTTAAACTTTGCCTTTGACTTGTGTGTCCAAATTCAATCCAGGTAATCTACTGATCATGCCTAACAGTCCTGGTGAGTTTGATTGTCTTAGACGCAATTATTTTAGAGTTATTGACCAGAAACTGTTTTTAATGTGTGGGCCACTATGGGTATGACCCTTCACTCTGTAAGCCCCAAAATAAAAGGGGTTATCCACAAAACATCTCCAAACATCCTGTAAAGTTTGAAGGTCCTGGGAGCAGTTGTTCTTGAGTTATTGATCATAAACCATTTTCAAAGTGTAGGCCCCTGTAAGCCTAACCCTGTGGGTTCCAAAACAAATAGGGTCATCTACTCAACATGCACAGTCACCCTGTAAAGTTTTCGATCCTGGGAGCAGTTGTTCTGGGGTTCCTGACTGGAAACAACTTTCAAAGTATTGACCTCAATAAGCTTGATCCTTGACCCTGTCAGCAAAAACTACAGGTTTATGTCTGAAACCATTTTCAAAGTTTGGCATGTGTGAGTTTAACCTCTGACCTTGTGGGCCAAAAAACTCAAGGGTTAGCAACTCTTGTACAAAACAATATACCCCCACTTCTTAACCTGACTGGCACTAATGAATGCCATTTTGTGTTACTTCAGAAATTCTATTTAAATCCCATTATCAGTAATAGCAGTATCATTTTTCAAACTATGTTTACAAGTTCTGCTACATAGGGTGCATACACTGCATAGTATGCTATATTATGCACTACATGTATACAAATATAAACTACTTGTAAGCAAATGCTTTCATGTCTATTTTTGGTATTCTTTAAATAACACCATGAAAGACTTGTACATTGGATGTACCGGTTGTTTTACAGTATTTTTGAAAGTACAAAATGTACATTTTGGTATTCATGTGGTAAGTTTTCGTTGTTTTGCTGTTGAGGTTAATTTATTTAGTTACATTTTTATTCGATGTATCTCAACTTCCAGATCTATCCTAAAAGATCTCGCTTAAATTCAGGTATTTTTGACAGCAGTTTTGTAAATTTAGTTGCATCGCATGAAAAATGACCCTTCAGTTTTTGGAACTAGTGGAACCCCTGGGTTTATATCAAGCACTCTGGTTTTATCAGCTTTCTCTGTCAGAGAGAAAAATCTTAGAATCAGTATTTTGTTTCATATGATTTGTTGGCCTTTAATCATTCTGAACAAAAGGACTACTTTCTCTTTCCTTGTTATGCCTCATTTATCTTTAACAAGATGGACAAGTGACCCTGAGATGCTCTCATTAAAGCTCCAAAAGAACATATTGCCACATTGGTAATTGAAATCTGTATAAAAACTTTATAAGTGGTCTAAATCTTAAGCTTGTAGTATCAAAACCAAGAATGAAGGTCAGTATGAATTAGGGATTATTCTAGCGCGGAATAGAAGGGCGCTCTGCCCTGCCCTTTTTAAGCCCCGCCCTTTTGTCTGTCAAATGCCTATTAACAGCGCCCTTTGCCCTTTTTTGGACCGCCCATTCACTTTTTGTTCGAAATGTGAACAATCAGTCAAAGTCATTCACAACTAGATTCGTCGCTGCTGTCCCAATGTGACACAGTTACGCTAATTGATCATATATTGCAACTACCGACATAGCACGCGTTGGTAATTGATTGGGAAAACACAGGTTTGGTATCAGTTAATTTGGCAACTAACATGATCAATTAAACGTATATAGCCCCTTTGATTATAGCCCTTATGGTATGGTTTGATTTTCACAGGTTTTTGAACACCATTTATTTTTAATTAGCGCTATGTAATTTTCCAACAAACTGTTATTTACTTAAAAGTACACGCAATTAGATTAAGCATTAATTGCTATTAAGTTATTTGCACGTATCATTATGTAACCCAGAAAAATCCACCTTCCCCGAGCTGGGTTTGAACTCGGGTACCTTCGATTACTAAGCGGACACTCTACCACGTCGCCATAAAAGCTAGCTGATAGGCAAGGGAGTAGAAGTGCCGTATTATACCTCTGCTACATACACCCCCTCCTTTTTAGAATTCGTCCTCGAATTCCTGGAGCACTGAATGCCTGTGGGACTTTCTAAGGGTGCCATCACATCTAAACTCGTGAGTTATTTACGTTGGGCGCCAAATGTAACCCGGAAAAATCCACCTTCCCAGAGCTGGGTTTGAACTCGGGTACCTTCGATTACTAAGCGGACACTCTACCACGTCGCCATAAAAGCTAGCTGATAGGCAAGGGAGTAGAAGTGCCGTATTATACCTCTGCTACAATTATAGTTACTTATTTGGTTATTTCTTAATTCCAAGTAGTTTCATTCTCTTACACATCAACATTAATGTAACATTGCAAAAATGCCATCCCTGAAAATTAAATAAGCTGATCTAGAAAAGAACGTGCAAAATTTGGAAAACGAATCATAATTTTGCTATGTTTATGGTTGCCGGTGAAAGGTATAAATGTGTTTAGATTGCTTTAAATATTTATGTGTTCTTATTACGGATATTAGCTTTGTCGACTTTGTCTTTGCAAAGTCGAATATCTGCGCCGTAAAGTGTATGTTATTTCGGACAACCTACTTTCGGATACGTTTTTTTGAGAATTCATGCACATTTTAATTTAAGATATAATAAGATTTAACTTAATTTAAGACTATGTCTGGCTCCTGTGAGCACCAGGGTTTCATGAAAACATGTTGTAGTTGAGCATGTATGAATGTTGACAGTCATGAGTGAATATGTTGATTTCAGTGCCCTGATATGACATGGTCACCGTAAGTGACTATATCTGGCTCCTGTGGATTACATGAAAATGTTGATGTTTTTAATATATCATATCATTAAAACAGTTGAAAGTATTCAAATGTTTATATATACAATCAAATAACAAAAGACATATAATTATTGCTTTGTTTTGCTGTAGATAACTTTCTAATAAATATATAGTTATTATACAGTTATTACTGTTACAGTAACGATTCAGCGTAACAGTAAAACTGTCTCTTTTTTTCCCTAATGAATGCAACCCAGGGGCTATGATTTGAACAATCCCGATATATATCCACTAGATGATACTACAAACCAAATATCTACAATATACTAAAAGCTGCAACTGAGCTTTTTGGTCAGGTGAGCTAAAAATATGTCAGTTGGATCTACATTAATGCAGATCACATGTAATTTTTCACTGGAAACTCTTTAATACAGGTCAGACAACTTTTGGCAATGGACTGACATACTGGCCAAAAGACCAATTGTAAGAACACCTTCAAACTTTGTTTGTGGAAGATACATTTTTTTATCCTGGTAGCGATGATTTTTAATATATCAAAATTTCTTAAATAATCTTTAGTGTGAGGGCATCTAAGGAATGTATTTGCCAAATCATACTTAAGTCTTTCAATGCCTACTATTTTTAGCAAGAAGATTTGAAAGTGATGAACAACAGCAGGCTGACAAAATCTATTGTTCAAAGTCGTAGAATTGCTGGTCCGGAAAACTGCAGTTTGAAATTTTACTTGTTCCTGGACAAGTTAAAATTCTACATCCAATTTCTGTTAGTGAGTGAGTGATCATAACAGTGACCAAGTTTTGAATTAGCCCAAGAATCCATGAAGGCATATGACTGATTTTTAATTCAGATCTGCTCAAAAATGTGACCTCTTGAGTATTGAAAAAGGTTTTCCTACGATTTGGACTAGTGACCTTTTCTGACCCCATGTGACCCAGTTTTAAAGCTATCCAAGACTTTATCAAGGTAAACATTTTGACCAAGTTTTATTTAAAACAGATAAAAAATGTGACCTCTAGAGTGTTTACAAGGTTTCCCTATGATTTTTCCTCGTGAGTTAGTTCTGCATGACCCAGATTTTTTTACTTCTATAAACAAATTGTGAACAATGGACAAAACAGAATACAAGCAAAAACATTTATGAGATAATTGTGTTTGATGTGATATTAAGAAATATTGAGCAAATTTTGTTTTGGCAATAGTGAATACAGTACAGCTCAGAAGGATTGTCCAAATTACACAAAATTTGTAGGAATTGATTCACTCCACACTTCTCGGCAGTATTTTACGAGTAATTTATCATGAAAATGTGTGACTGAAGTCACCCTGAGTAAGGAGTAAAATCGTGGCACTTTGCTGGAGTAATATTGCAGCACTCTGTGAATTTAACTGATAGATAAAAACTGGTTGGAGAAATGAAACAAACCTTTTACAAAGTGCTCTCATTTCTATCAAAAATTGACCATTTCCCTATTAAAATTTAGACAAGAGGGCCATGATGGCCCTGGATCACTCACCTGAGTACTTTGGCTGTAGGTTTGTTGTTAAGCAGTATTTCATTTTTTAATTGAAAATATGTAAGTGCCTACAAACCAAATATGTAAAATATCAGTCAATAAATAAAGGCTCTATGACAGAAAGTAGAAATATTTATTATAAGCTATGGTGACTTTGACCTTGACCCAGTGACCTCAAACCCTACACATAGGTAGAGGTCCATGCAAGGAACCTATATATATTGAATATCAAAGATATTGGTCTATAAATGAAGGCTTTATGAGGTACAGTAGATAAATTTATTTTTAGCCTCCATGACCTTTAACCTAATCTAATAATTTGAAAAAGCTTCATAAAGCTTGCTTCATGCCAAATTTTAAAATTCTAGGCCTTGTGGATTCTGAGAAGATTTTTAAAGATTTCCTTTTTTACATATTAAGGGCCCCAGGGCGGGGTCAATTTTGACCCCAGGGCCAACATATATACAATACTGGTAAAGGTTCTCTACACAATACTCCACACCAAATATCAAAGGTCTAGTCCTATTAGTTTTGGAGAAAAATGATTTGTCATGTTTTTCCTATATAACTATATGTAAACCAAGAGAACCCTGGGGCGTGGCCAATTTTGACCCAGGGGACATAATTTGAACAAACTTGGTAGACTTCCACTAGACAATGCTACACACCAAATATCAAAGCTGTAGGCATTGTGGTTTCTGAGAAGAAGATTTTTAAAGATTTCCTTTTTTACATATTAAGGGCCCCCGGGGCAGGGCCAATTTTGACCCCAGGGCCAACATAACAACAATACTGGTAAAGGTTCTCTACACAATACTCCACACCAAATACATGTATCTAAGGTCTAGTCCTATTAGTTTTGGAGAAAAATGATTTTTCATGTTTTTCCTATATAACTATATGTAAACCAAGAGAACCCTAGGGCGTGGCCAATTTTGACCCAGGGGATATAATTTGAACAAACTTGGTAGACATCCACTAGACAATGCTACATACCAAATATCAAAGCTGTAGGCATTGTGGTTTCTGAGAAGAAGATTTTTAAAGATTTCCTTTTTTACATATTAAGGGCCCCCGGGGCGGGGCCAATTTTGACCCCAGGGCCAACATTTAAACAATACTGGTAAAGGTTCTGTACACAATACTCCACACCAAATATCTAAGGTCTAGTCCTATTAGTTTTGGAGAAAAATGATTTTTCATGTTTTTCCTATATAACTATATGTAAACCAGGAGAACCCTGGGGTGTGGCCAATTTTGACCCAGGGGATATAATTTGAACAAACTTGGTAGACATCCATTAGACAATGCTACATACCAAATATCAAAGCTGTAGGCATTGTGGTTTCTGAGAAGAAGATTTTTAAAGATTTCCTTTTTCACATATTGAGGGACCCCGGGGCGGGGCCAATTTTGACCCCAGGGCTAACTTTTAAACAGTACTGGTGAAGGTTCTGCACACAATACTCCACACCAAATATCTAAGGTCTAGTCCTATTAGTTTTGGAGAAAAATGATTTTTCATGTTTTTCCTATATAACTATATGTAAACCAAGAGAACCCTGGGGCGTGGCCAATTTTGACCCAGGGGACATAATTTGAACAAACTTGGTAGACATCCACTAGACAATGCTACATACCAAACATCAAAGCTGTAGGCATTGTGGTTTCTGAGAAGAAGATTTTTAAAGATTTCCTTTTTTACATATTAAGAGCCCCCGGGGCAGGGCCAATTTTGACCCCAGGGCCAACATATCAACAATACTGGTAAAGGTTCTCTACACAATTCTCCACACCAAATACATGTATCTAAGGTCTAGTCCTATTAGTTTTGGAGAAAAATGATTTTTCATGTTTTTTCTATATAACTATATGTAAACCAAAAGAACCCTAGGGCGTGGCCAATTTTGACCCAGGGGACATAATTTGAACAAACTTGGTAGACTTCCACTAGACAATGCTACACACCAAATATCAAAGCTGTAGGCATTGTGGTTTCTGAGAAGAAGATTTTTAAAGATTTCCTTTTTTACATATTAAGGGCCCCCGGGGCAGGGACTATTTTGACCCCAGGGCCAACATATCATCAATACTGGTAAAGGTTCTCTACACAATACTCCACACCAAATACATATATCTAAGGTCTAGTCCTATCAGTTTTGGAGAAAAATGATTTGTCATGTTTTTCCTATATAACTATATGTAAACCAAGAGAACCCTAGGGCGTGGCCAATTTTGACCCAGGGGATATAATTTGAACAAACCTGGTAGACATCCACTAGACAATGCTACATACCAAATATCAAAGCTGTAGGCATTGTGGTTTCTGAGAAGAAGATTTTTAAAGATTTCCTTTTTACATATTAGGGGCCCCCGGGGTGGGGCCAATTTTGACCCCAGGGCCAACATTTAAACAATACTGGTAAAGGTTCTGTACACAATACTCCACACCAAATATCTAAGGTCTAGTCCTATTAGTTTTGGAGAAAAATGATTTTTCATGTTTTTCCTATAAAACTATATGTAAACCAGGAGAACCCTAGGGCGTGGCCAATTTTGACCCAGGGGATATAATTTGAACAAACCTGGTAGACATCCACTAGACAATGCTACATACCAAATATCAAAGCTGTAGGCATTGTGGTTTCTGAGAAGAAGATTTTTAAAGATTTCCTTTTTTACATATTAAGGGACCCCGGGGCAGGGCAAATTTTGACCCCAGGGCCAACTTTTAAACAGTACTGGTAAAGGTTCTCCACACAATACTCCACACCAAATATCTAAGGTCTAGTCCTATTAGTTTTGGAGAAAAATGATTTTTCATGTTTTTCCTATATAACTATATGTAAACCAGGAGAACCCTGGGGCGTGGCCAATTTTGACCCAGGGGACATAATTTGAACAAACTTGGTAGACATCCACTAGACAATGCTACATACCAAATATCAAAGCTGTAGGCATTGTGGTTTCTGAGAAGAAGATTTTTAAAGATTTCCTTTTTTACATATTAAGGGCCCCCGGGGCGGGGCCAATTTTGACCCCAGGGCCAACATTTAAACAATACTGGTAAAGGTTCTCTACACAATACTCCACACCAAATATCTAAGGTCTAGTCCTATTAGTTTTGGAGAAAAATGATTTTTCATGTTTTTCCTATATAACTATATGTAAACCAAGAGAACCCTGGGGCGTGGTCAATTTTAACACAGGGGACATAATTTGAACAAACTTGGTAGACATCCACTAGACAATGCTACATACCAAATATCTAAGCTGTAGGCATTGTGGTTTCTGAGAAGAAGATTTTTAAAGATTTCCTATATAAGTCTATGTAAAATGAAGTGACCCCTGGTGCGGGGCCAATTTTGACCCCAGGGAAATAATTTGAACAATTTTTGTAAAGTTCCATTAGAGGGTGCTAAATGCCAAATATCTAAGCTCTAGGCCTTGTGGTTTCAGACAAGAAGATTTTCAAAGTTTTTCCTTAAAGTTGCCATAGCAACCAGAGTTCTTGAGGGAATTGAATTCTTTGAACAACTTTGGTAGAGCTTAATGCAAGGAACATCCCAGGCAAGTTTCATTTAATTCGGTCCTTTGGTTTCAGAGGAGATGTCATTTGAATGAAAAGTTGACGACTGACGGACGGACGACGGACAAAGACTGATCAGAAAAGCTCACTCTGAGCACTTTGTACAATTTTGTCTCACTTATGTTTCTATACAAAACAGACAGTGATTTCATCACACTTTATTTTATACAGGCAGATAATAGCCTAGTAACCTTTAGTGTGAACAAGTATCTGTAGCATTTTCACTTACTGATTTGGGCTTACTTAAGGGTTTTTTATAAGCAGTAGCTGCAATTAATAATCTGTACACAAAATATTATACAAGTGTAAATTGGTTTTATTCATACCAGTTGTAGAACATGAATTTTATCATTTACCTTATGTTTCAAATAAGTCTTATTAAGTTATACTAAGGATAAAATACAAGCTGCAGTTATCTGGTCAGTTTACTAACTCTATCTCCAGTCTATTAAAGTAGTTGTTAATCTTTTAAAAGGTGTGAATTATAATACATTATCATGTTGATGAAATCACTTCTCAATTGCTATATAAATGTTGAAGAAATTGTGCTGTCGAATTCACTTTAGTTCCCCCCACCCCCTACACACACAAATCTTAGAAATCTTAATCCTATTAATATGACATTCCTTTGTAATATTTTAACTTCATGGCAAAGGAATGTCACATGCATTTTCCCATAGCATGTCCACAAGGTTTTCTGTGTGGAACGATTTTTCAGTTAAATCAGTATATTTATGTATTCAGTCAAACTTGTTTATGAAGTGAAATCAAAAAAATTACGTCTGAGTTTGATTTTATGTAAAATGGATTTTTTACACTATTCATGCAATTCCTTTTTTTTTAAGTTTGAACTGTTAATATCTACATCTCATCTACCTTATATACTCGGCCATAAGTCGAGTTTTTAATCCCCAGAAAATGGCCTTAAAGTCATTGCTCGACGTATGGGCAAGTCAGGTAAAGAAAATGAAAAATAATTATCAAACGTACTTGCCCGTATGACAGTCATATTTTTTACACTACACGGAGGTAACCCCGTAGCGTAATCACATCATTAATATTCAGCAGGCTTCTCTAATCAATAAAGAACTTATAAAAGGGACTACCTTTGTTTTGTTTTATTAGTCTGCTTGGCAGTATGACAAAGATATTTTCACACATCTAATTGACATGTAATAAACAAACGACCATGTCGGGGTAGTTGTAGAGTGACTTCCCTTGTTTATTGATAAAGTCTGTCCAGTGTCAGGGCTTTTCCAGTTGTATAATCGTATATCATACAAGTCCTTATTGCTATGTAAACATAACAGCATTATGCTTTATTCAGAAATCAAAGGTGTGAACAATTACTGGCATTAGTTTTTTTCATAATAACTCGTATAATTTCAGTGTGATAATTCCTGTTTGAAATTATTCATATGCTTCGGTATTACATTGCTGTGTTTGTTTTTTTGTGCATTTTGAACGACCTGCATGTTAAATAAATTATTAATTAAACGAATAATATTGACAGCAAACAACTGTGTCACTTTCGAATTATCCCTTCCGAAATGTCTTAAAACATACTGCCCGTACGTCTTCGGTATAATGGAACTACCGCACACCACTCTATCGACGTAGTTGCTTCCCTTTACTGTAGATACGCAATTTGTACGATTGCATAAAATCTAAAAAATCCAACTCGACGTATGAAAGGGTCTAAGTAAAAATCATCAATTTTAACCTCAAAAACCCCTTCTCGACTAATGGTTGAGTCGACTTTTGGCTGAGTATATACGGTACATTTTACTGCTTCAAGATCGTTCAACAATGACACTAAGCTCAAGCATTGTCTGGGAATAGCTGTTAAAACAATATATTAGGTGCAATTTAATAGATAAAAGCAAGTTAAAAGAAGACTACAAGACTGAGATAAAAGATTAAAACAATACTGGCTTAGAACTGGTATAAAGGATGCAGCTGCCCAGTAAAAAGGTCTAAGCTGGGACTAGCTTGTAAGGATAAAGGTTGACCATTCCACAAACGAATACTTCTTGGAAAAAATGAATACGAGTGACACTGCATCCTTATGGTATCAGGTAGTTCAGGTTTCTGGTGGGTGTCAGATGGTGATGGTCAACCCTCACAAGATTGTGCTGGATTTTATAAAGGAGAGTAACAGAGCTGATGTTGTGTCTCTGCTCTAGAGTTTGCCAACTAAGATTTTTTAGCATCTTAGATACACTACTGGTGTAATTGTAGTCATTATATACATATCTGGCAGCTGACCTTTGAACTTGTTCTATTTTATAAACAAGATGTTTTTGCCAAGGATGCCAAACTGTGGAACAGTATTCTAACTGGGGCCTTACATAAATTTTAGGGGCAGCACGAAATACCCAAATACACCCAAATATACCCAAATACACCCAAATACACTTTGACTGTATCATTTAATTAACACATTCTTATGATCTGAGCAAGACTATGGACTAAATTTCAAATATATGATGAGAAAATATAAGTTTAAGTGGTTACTTTGCAGTTAATACTCGTTTGCTTGTATTCAGATTTCTTTTCATACACGGTGCTGTGAAAAAGAAACCTTACGATAATTACTAATTAGGCATTATTAAATACTGGGAACAAAATATATGAGGTCCCAGTTAAATATAATATAATTGAAATACCTTAAATATAACAAAAAAAAATCCAATGTATGAAAATAAATCTCTGAAAAAAAAGAAAAAATCTGAATGGGAAATAATAGTTCAAATAGACATTGATAAAGGGAAATAGCCTACGTTAGTTTATGTTTTTCACAGATTGTAAATCTTACGATAGCCGTTTATGTCCGAAATACAGTACGCGCCAGGAGGAACTCACATTTTCCACTTTATTTCGCGGACGCGGAAAAAAAATATCTGCCGCGACATCGAGGAAAAAACGGATTTCCTCGATGTCTTGACATCGCGAAATATCGCGGCGATATTTGACGACCAGAGCAAAAATAACTAGAAATGGGTTTTTGATTGAACAAAAACATATGTCTCCCCCCAGCCAGTTGCTGCAGGTAGTATTGAGTCAGACCATTGTAAAATTTGACATTTAACCTCCAAGTGTGACCTTGACCTTGAGACACCACACCCGCAAAGTGGGTTCTGCACGTCACCTTGATGAGGTGAACATCTGACCCAAGTTTCATAAAAAACCTTCAAGGGCTTTTGAAGATACAGAGCGGACACGATTTTGTGGCATTTAACATTTAACCTCCAAGTGTGACCTTGACCTTGAGACACCAATCCCACAAAGTGGGTTCTGCACGTTGCCTTGATGAGGTGAACATCTCACTCAAGTTTTATAAAAATCCTTCAAGGGCTTTTGAAGATACAGAGCGGACACAATTTTGTGGCATTTGACATTTAACCTCCAAGTGTGACCTTGACCTTGAGACACCACACCCACAAAGTGTGTTCTGCATGTCGCCTTGATGAGGTGAACATCTCACTCAAGTTTTATAAAAATCCTTCAAGGGCTTTGGAAGATACAGAGCGGACACGATTTTGTGGCATTTGACATTTAACCTCCAAGTGTGACCTTGCCCTTGAGACACCACACCCGCAAAGTGGGTTCTGCACGTCGCCTTGATGAGGTGAACATCTGACCCAAGTTTCATAAAAATCCTTCAAGGGCTTTGGAAGATACAGAGCGGACACGATTTTGTGACGGACAGACGGACGGACGGACAACCAGGGGAAAAACAATATGTCTCCCCCATTTTTGGGGGGAGACATAATTAGGGTCATAACTCACCTGGATAAGCTGAACATTTAATGAAATGATCGTAATGAAACTGTGCATTTTACGTCTGCCAATTATGTGACATTTGGTAAAATTAAAACCAAATTTCTAGTACATTTGCTGTGTAGTTTTATGTGTACTTCCGTTGTTGAAAACGCTCGTTATTGTATAGCAAAATCGATCAATAATTTTGTCAAGCGCATAGATGATACAGATGTCGCAGTGGGGTTTACATGTAGTATGTTTTCTTTAAATATAGGGAAGCAGTTTAACAAGTGTAAATCGGAAACCAGTCAATTTATTTTCTGAAAATAGGGTCAGCTGTTCCGAGAAGCAATTACTTTCGATTTTGAATTGTCACTCTTTCCGTAAACAAATATGAGCATTCGTAAACAAATGCATCAAAATGAGAGTTTTATACATTTAAATGATATTTTAAAGCGTAAAATTCGCCGAAATGCGTGTAATCAGGAACTTTGTGAGCCTCGTTATGTCAATTCTTATCTGTGGAAAAATTCGCGGAACCATTTAGCGGATGTCCGCCGCGATATTTGGTGACCATGTCCGCGGCGGAGATCCTCGAAATGCGGCGGATCTGGTCGCGTTTTAAGGAATGGGTAGTCCGCGACGACCTCGATGAAAACGAGAGTTCCTCCTGGCACATACTGTATGGCTAATATGTATGACTGAATATCTAAAATTTCGCTACTGATTTCCATTTTCTTGTAAATCTGTGCCTTGTAGAAACAAAGTTGACATTAA
The DNA here is from genome assembly GCA_012932295.1 of Cyclina sinensis. Classification (NCBI taxonomy): domain Eukaryota; kingdom Metazoa; phylum Mollusca; class Bivalvia; order Venerida; family Veneridae; genus Cyclina; species Cyclina sinensis. Next base: position 5,122,064 of record JAAONU010000011.1, read on the forward strand.
GTATTTGTTCAAAACAATTTTTCAACAGAATTATAGTATATTTCAAGTGTATTTGGGTGTATTTGGGTATTTCGTGTCGCCGAAGTTTTATAGGCAGTTTCTTTGACCTTTTTGTTGGAAGATTTAACATTTTTTTTATGAATCCTACAATATGCATGTTAAAATTATTTAAAGAAATAATAAACCTCTATCTTGCGAAATGCATTATTTGAATGAAAGATTTTTAACTGAAGCCAGTGAACTGCGAAAGATTCATAAATGAATTTTCTAAATTTGGACAAACATTCCAGGCAAATATCAATATGTGAATATCAATATCATGTCACTTACTATTTTTTATTTCAAGTACGTTTCGGTATATTTCTGAAGTTCAAGACTTGAATATTACAACAGCGTTTCGGTTTTAGCCAGTGGCTTAAGATTTTGACACGTTAACTTTCCATCTACTTTCCTTTCGTCCATTTTGGATGTGCAGGTTGCAATGGAAACAATGATTGGCTCGCATTATTCCAAATGACCAATCAACACTACTCTAAGTTTGGTCTTCCTGCAATGAACCTAAAGTGAGATAAAGATGCCAAGGAAGTAAAAAAAAGGGAAGTCGTTTTCTTTCATGTGAAGAATATGTGGCAGGCTTGATTTTAAGGGGTTTGGATAGTTGTCTTTATTGTTTGAGTTACTTCCCTTTGACCACAGTTGTTATATGTTGTTACTCAGGTGATTGATCTTAGTGACCCCTTGTCAAATCCATTCCCACCAAATCTACTAAATCTGATTGGTTTAGGCACACAGGTAGAAAAATAACAATAGTGCATTACCTGGAAAGATTTAACACAGTAAACATGTACTTTTAATGTTTTGTTTTAATTTGATCTTTTGAATGGATTATAGGACTGAGGTTTGTGTAGATTACTTATAATGTCCTTATAAGTTCTGCTAGTCTTATAAAGTGCTTAATAGTTATTTTAACCTTTATTGTTTGGATAATTCCATTTCTGTAAAGATGATCATTTGAGAGTAAAGTTTATGTTTCATAAATGGCAGTCTTATCTCATATCACTGTCTCATACTTTATTTGCACTTTGTAACAATCTAATTATTTGCAGATTATTCACTGAGAGAGTGGCTTGTTGGAGAGTACAGTATCATTTGTAGAGAGTGTAAATCATTCAAGTCCACAACTTGGTAAGCATCATATGTTTGTGATGTGCATGTATTATTTGTAATTGTTTAGTATATTGTATATGTAAGTTTACATATGTTACAAGTACATGTGTCTTAGTATATGTGTTTGACTATAGAAAGTGCCACTACACACAAATACTATTTTAACCTATCTTGGTATTATATTGATATGCATTATGTTTGATATGATATATGTGACATCTTGATATTTATTACATGATATTGAGGATTGTTAATATTGTATACTTTCAGGATGTCAGCTTTCTACTTCTAGTATTTCTACGTTATATAATATTGGAACTTTACACTTGTTCGTTATACACACGGATCCCAATGAACCTACCCCAACCTTTGCGGCTACTTATCCTTAATACTAATGGGACTTTATTAAGTAACTCACAAGGTGACAAATGGCGCCCAACGTGAATTCCGTACATACGAGCAAAAGAACTCCAGAGAGGAACCCGTTCAGCAGCCACAAGAGAGGAACCCGTCCAACAGCCACAGTTATAGACATCTGAACATTTTATACTGACACTGCAAATTTCAGTGATGCCAGTTGTAAAACTCATGTGTTTCTATACACATTTGGATTTATTGCTTATAGTGACAGTGGAAATAACCAGTTACGTGAATATTTAAATTTAGTGAAAAATGATGGACATTTTTCATTTCAAGACCGGTGGAGTGGACATTGACTTTCAACATATTGTGACCAGCGTTAAATAGAACAGTGGATTTAGTAACTTTGAAAATAGAATAGTAGATTTAGTTGCTGATTTTTACATACAGTGACATTTTAGGACTTTTACATTCAGTGTGTAAGTGGCATATTTTTGGACACTAGCTGACAGTTCAAGGGTTTTACAGCACAGGTTTTTTTGGTAGAAGTTTTACAGTTCAGTATCAACTGGTGGTGAGTGAAATATTTTTCTATACATAGATTGCAGTTAGTCAAGTAATAGTTAACGAAGTGTTGCAATTTCAACACATTTACATAGATTTCATAGTTTGCACAAATTTTATTTCATTGTGCAAATCTGAGTAACTGCAACTTATGTATACACCGGTGTGTCTATTGTAAGTGAGAGAGTTGTCACGTTGCATAACTTTTCCTTGGTGATAGAACTCTCAATCTATTGAATCTCATCCTATAACCTTCTATATCTTTTACTAGTATATCTATAACAAGTCTCATTAACATCTGCATTTTCTTTGGAACTGCCATTTTAGAGACATAAATTTCAAAAGTGTAGTGTAATTATACATTCATGCACTTTATAGGATCAAGCTGAACTTTGATCATAGTTTCACTTGAAAGGATTATAATTGTTTCTTTGTCATAAATTGGTCAACTTGAGGTATATCCACTGCTTGAATACTGCTTTGGTAATAATTGTAAGATTTCCTCTGGTTAAACTGGTTTGGACTGATCATGTGACCATTTTTTTACAGTTACCTGTCAGGTGTGGGCTAATTCTTGGATTTTGATTGGCTGTTTGGATTGACAGACAGTTTTGATATTACAGACCATTGACACTACTATCATATTGTGTATCATATATAGTCCTAGATATATGTCAGTATGTCATTATTTATGGGTATATTGAATTAAAATAAATAAAAAAAGTGTCTATTTAATATAAAGGTTATAATTGTATATGCTATACCAACTGCTTTAGTGAATATACTGTATTAAACATGTGTGAAAAAGTTGGAGATCAAATTTAATTTCTATCTTTTTCAATGCATTATTTCTGAAATTAATTTAATAAAAGTTAAATTAATGGCAGAAAAATAGACTTGAGCTCAAGCAATAGACACAGTATAAAGTCACTGGTATAGTCGTATGTTGTTATCCAATATTATCCAATCCTATTACTAGACAATATAGTAAAATTGTAAAAGTTGGGAAACTAGACACTTATACATTTTTGAGGTAAAGCATTGATTGATATTTTTTTTTTTTTTTTTGAAGCAAATACAGTATTAGGAAAGGTATTGATAAATGATGAAATAGGTTTATACAGGTAAAATAATTGCCTACAGGTAATCTTACTGTGCATAGGTAAAATTATTGATAATTGATATTGGAAAAATATTGCTGTTGATTTTACACTTGAATGGACACTAGTAATTGAAGGGATTATAGAATACTGGTATAGATTGACAGGATTATGGTGATAAAAGATAATTGATGAGTTAATTGATACCAAGGTATACAATTGAAAGTGAAAGTGAAAGTACAGTTATTGATTGAAAAAAAGGCTGTATATGAAATTGAAATTGAAAGTGAAAGGTGATTTATTAATTGAAGGTATTATGACTTGGGTCTGATGAAATTGAACTTATACGCATATTAAATTGCATGAGAAGAGGAAAGCTATATAGATATTGAGTTTGAAAGGTACTGGTATATAATAAAGCAAAAAGACTTTGAATTTATTGACTATTGGTTTAAATAGAGTTGAGTATTGACATAATACTTACTGATTTGAGTACTACTGGTATATTTTATTGAGTGGAGTTGAGTATTAATGGTATATTGACTTATATGAATTAAGTATTTAAGCTATACCAATAAAGTTGTGTTGAATATTGACGCTAAATTGTATGAAGTAAGAAGCCCATTATTTAGTTGAGATTTGAGATACAGCACTTGAAAGTGAATTGAAGTTAAGGTGAACTGAATTTAATTGAACTGAATTGAACTGAATTGGAGTTGTTGCTGTTACACTTTGAAAGAGAATTGATTTAATTAGTTATAGTACTGTAAATGAAATATAGTTGAGTGAAGAGTACAGCAGACGATAAAAGGCATTTAGTGAAACGGAGGAATTGAGTAAGAAGCATAGTGAATTATCGAATTGAAATTTGAAGTGAATAAATTGAGTTGATGCGATACTGCTGTAACTGAATTGAATTTGAAAATTTTGAAGAGCAAGTTAGTGCTAAAGTGAATTACAGAAAGGAAGTATTGAGTCCAAGACTTTATGCAAAAGTGGATTATTGAATTGAATAGTCAGCGCAAAAGTGACTTATCTACCTAAATAGTATATTGTTGAGTCAGGAGGTTAGTGCAGAATTGAATTATTGGAAAGAAAAGTGTAAAAAGGAGTTAGCACTTAAATATATTAAGTGAGTGATTATACATACAAGTGTATGATAGTGCCAGACAACTGTAAGTGCCATAGAGTTGTAAATGCCAGACAACTGTAAGTGCCAGAGTGCTGTAAGTGGATAGTGATCTGAAGTACAGAGAGTGAAATACTGCATTAAGTGAGTTATAACAGAACTGATAGACACTTGATTTAGTGCAAAAAGGAGCTATATATTAAGAAGGAAAAATATTTTCTTGGAATTGATAGGAGATAGCGTGAATGAAATTGATAGAATTTACTGAATAGTGTTGGAGCAATAGAAGTTACTGAATAGAGTTGAAGTTAATAAGGGATTGAGTGTGAATAGAGTTCATAGAAGATCGCGAATTGAGTGGATAAAAGTTATTGAATAGACTTACAAGAAGTCATCATGCCGACTGGTGCAGAAGGTGGAATGGAAGTTACGGAGGAGGATAGGAAAATATTAGAAGCATTTCATGCTATGAAGTTAAAACCACCAAAGATAGAGAAGCCTGAGGACTTGATGTCTTATATGAAACATCTTGGCGAGGAATATAATCAAGATATAGAACATGACCAGGACTTAGGAGCCAGACCAAAGACAGGAAGTCATCATTATCCAAAACTGTCTACGTTCTACGGTGAAGATAATAAAGGTGAAGTAAACTGGCCTACATTTAAATTTGAAATTGACTCACTGCTACAAGAAAAGTTATTTAGTCAAGAGCAGATACTTCTTGGACTTAGAAGAGCAGTGAAAGGAAATGCAAGTGATGTGGTCAGAAGATTGGGCACAGGCGTGAACATCCATGATGTAATAAGGAAATTACAAGGAACCTTTGGAAATGTAGAGACCCAGGAAAGTATTATGGAAAAGTTCTACTCTAGTCATCAGAAGCCAAAGGAGTCAGTGACTAGTTATGCCTCCAGACTAGAAGAAATATTCACACAGGCTGTTGAACTTGGTGGAATGAGTAAGTCAGATGACCAGAAATTGAAAAGTGTTTTATATAGAGGACTCAGACATGACATTAAACAACAGTCAGGATACAAGTATGACACCATCATGGATTACGATAGATTTAAAATAGAGCTAAGAAAGATAGAAGCAAACCTGAAGGAGGAAGAACCTGAAAATACAAAGTGCCATGCTGCAGTAAATATAGAAAAGAATACCAATGAAGAGTTATTGAAGAAACTGAATAAGACAGAAGAATTATTGTTGAAGCTGAATGAAAGGATAGACAAGCTGGAACAACGGAAAGATACATCAGATAGTTATAGAACATTTAACCAAACTCCAAATTATGGTTATGGAAGGGGATACAGAGGCGGATACAGAGGTAATGGCGGACGTTATAACAGAGGAAGGTCTAATGGTGGTGCAAGAGGCAGAGGAGAATACAAACCACAGCGTCCAACTGGTTCGGGAACTTTTAAGCCAACTTGCTTCAAATGTCAAGAAAAAGGTCACATTGCAAAGAACTGCCCAAAAGCATAAGTGCCTCTGTTGTTGGGTTAAACATGGGCACTAATAATCAGAAGAAAGACCCTAAATTAGTTGGTGAAACCAATGAAGTTAGCATTACTATAGGAGATACAGATACTACAGCATTATTAGACAGTGGAAGCTGCATTAGTGCAATTTCATACTCATATTGGAAAGAGAACTTAGCCAACAATTATCCACTTCAACCTCTGCAAGATATCATTAATTTGAAGATAGAGTGTGCTGATGGACAGAAACTTCCCTATTTAGGCTACATTGAGACTGAATTGAAGATATCTCATGGTTTACCAAAAGCATCACCTCTTCATTGTCTATTCTTGATTACTCCAGATACTAACTATTCTTCTAGAACTCCAGTCATTATTGGTACCAACATCCTTTCAGAATTACTCCAAGAATGCAAACAGAATTTTGGTCCACAATTCATTCAAAAAGCAGGCTTACATACTCCATGGTTTTTGGCATTTAGATGCATAACGTACAGAGAAAAGGAGCTTAAGAGAAATAAGAACAAAGTTGCCATAGTGAGATGTGCTGAACCAACAAGAATTATTCTAGGTCCAAATGAATCCAGAGACATCTTAGGAGAGACTGACAAGGAATTAGAATATGGTCAGACAACAGCCATCATTCATGAAACAGAAGACAGTGTTTTACCAGACTTCATTGACATTACTCCAGGGATAGTCAACTATGATAAGGAAAAGAACAGACAACTAATTATTACTGTTTCAAACCTGACAACAAACAGTGTCGTTATTTCTCCTAGGTCAATTTTATGTGAGCTACAACCGGTCAAGATTGAAGATAAAATAGTCAATGAACCTGAAGATAATTCATTTCATGATGTCATAGGCAAAGTGACTATAGATACAAGTAATTACCTGACAGAAGATCAACATCTACAGATTAAAGCTCTACTTCTGAAACATATAGACATATTTTCGAAGAATGACACAGATATTGGCCACTGTACGAAAGTAAAACATAGAATAGACTTAGTAGATGACATCCCATTCAAACAACGTCATAGGCGAATACCACCTCACATGATTGAAGAAGTTAGAAACCATCTTGAAAATCTACTATCTGCAGGCATCATACAGAAGTCCAAATCACCATGGGCATCAAATATAGTACTAGTAAGGAAGAAGAACGGATCTTTAAGGGTTTGCATTGACTATCGCCAACTCAACAGTAAATCTGTCAAAGATTCTTATAGTTTGCCTCGTATTGAAGAAGTTTTTGATGTACTACATGGCTCTAAGTACTTTTCAACTTTAGATATGAAGTCAGGGTATCATCAAGTGGAGGTTGAGGAAACACACAGAGAGCGTACAGCATTTACAGCAGGACCACTTGGATTCTTCGAATATGTCAAGATGCCATTTGGTTTAGCCAATTCTCCTGCTACGTACCAACGTCTGATGGAAGAGTGCCTGGGAGACTACAATATGACCATCTGCGTTATCTACCTTGATGACTTGATCATTTTTGCAGATACTTTCGAAGAACATCTAGACCGCCTTGACAAAGTTCTAACTCGGCTTAAAGAATGTGAATTGAAACTATCTCCAGAGAAATGTTTCTTTATACAAGAAAAGGTCAAGTTTCTTGGACACGTCATCAGCAAAGAAGGAATAGAGACAGACCCCGATAAGATTGATAAGATAAGAAAGTGGCCTACACCAAAGAATTCAGATGAATTAAGATCTTTTCTAGCATTCGCTGGCTACTATCGTAGATTTATACGTGACTTCTCCAAAATAACAAAACCACTAGCAGACTTAATACCTGGCACTTCAACTAAGAAACACGGAAAGAAAGAACATAAAGAATGGATCTGGACAGACAAAGAACAAGAGATTTTTGACGACCTGAAACAGAAATTGACTTCACCACCCATCCTTACATTTCCAGACTTTACAAAAGAGTTTGAACTTCACACAGACGCATCAGCCAAAGCTTTAGGTGCCGTCTTATATCAAGACAAGAAGGTTGTTGCATATGCTAGTAGATCTCTCACCAAGTCAGAACGCAACTACTCAGCATACAAATTGGAATTCTTGGCATTGAAATGGGCCGTAACTGAGAAATTTGCAGATTACCTTGCACTTAAACATTTCACCGTTTTGACAGACAACAACCCATTAACATACATACTGACAACAGCCAAATTAGATGCAACTGGACAGAGATGGGCTTCAGCATTGGGTGAATTCGACTTTGATTTGATATACAGACCAGGCTTAAGAAATACAGACGCAGATGCAATGTCCAGATACCCATACGAAAGACTTAACACCGAAGAAGTAAAGATAGAAAATAGTACAGTAAAGACAATATGCAGTAGCATTACATCTCATCCACTTATTGAAGTCATACCATCAGCAAGTATAAATATTTTAGAGGCTACTGAGACACCAGGAGCACCTATGGCACAACTTGAGATCAGAGAAATCAGGCAGAGTCAGAGACAAGACAAATTAATAGAAAGATGGCGTAGGGCAGTGATAGACAAATATTTACCAGACAAGAATCAGTGCTGGACAAGAGGAGATATGTTCATGAGAAAGAACTTTCATAGTCTCAAGATGGTAAGAGGAATCCTTTATAGAGGGGTAAAAGGAGAAACAATTGTAAACCAGCTTGTGTTACCACAATGTTACAGGAAGATGGTACTAAAAGGTTTACACAGCGACATTGGACACCCCGGACGAGACAGAACTTTATCGCTTCTGAGAGAAAGATACTTCTGGCCAGGAATGGCATCTGATGTGGAGAAATGGGTCTCAACTTGTGAAAGATGTATAAGAAGGAAGTCGTCAACAAACATCAAATCTGAACTTGTTAACATCGTGACAACATATCCTTTAGAACTAGTCTCAATGGACTACCTTACCTTAGAACCATCAAGAGGACATGGAAACATTCTTGTAATTACCGACCATTTCACAAAGTATGCCCTAGCAATACCTACTAAGAACCAAACAGCAAAGACCACAGCAGAAGCTTTTTACAATCATTTCATTGTCAACTACGGAATTCCAACTAAACTTCATACAGACCAAGGTGCTAATTTCGAATCGGATTTGATCAAAGAGCTATGTAATATCACAGGCATGAAGAAAACCAGAACAACGCCATATCACGCTATGGGCAACGGCTGCACAGAACGCTGGAACAAGACGTTACTTGATATGCTTGGCACCCTTGAACCATCGAAAAAGCCTGATTGGAAGAACTACATACCATCATTGGTATATGCATACAATTGTACAAGACATGAAAGTACAAAAACAACACCCTTTGAACTCATGTTTGGAAGAAAGCCAAAGTTACCAATTGATGCCGTATTTGAAACAACAGACCTTGAACAACCAAGCAGCAAAACAACAAAAGAGTACATACAGGATCTTAAGAACCGTATGAAAACCACTCAAGAAATAGCTAAGAAGTACACAGACAAAGCCAGAGAGAAACAAAAGAAGCAATATGACAAAAGAGCTACAGCATCAAGAGTCTCAGTAGGGGATAAAGTTCTGGTGAAAGTACTTGCATTTGATGGAAAACATAAGATAGCAGACAAATTTGAAGAGGATATCTATGAGGTAACTGAACAGCCAAGAGAAGAAATACCTGTGTTCAAGATCAGATCCCAGAATGGTGTTGAAAAGATTTTACACAGAAATCATCTGTTGCCCATACAGACAACAGACGGTGAAGATGATACAGAAGAGAAGAAAATATTTAAACCCGTTCCAAAGAAAAGACAGACAAAATTACCGGTAAAGACAGAGAAAGTAGATATGAAAGGTGAACTCGATGTTCCACCTGTAACAGACGATGGAGGTGACGTCACCAGTGATTCAGAAGAGAGTGATTCAGGAGACGAATATGTGTCTTACACATATAAACGTGGGGACGCCCACAAACCTGGAAATGAAAAGATGATTGATAGTATAGAAGAGAGTATCAGTGATGATCAAGGAACGGTTAATGAAATGGAAGATGCAGAGATAGAAGATAGTGGTGAAATTAAAGCATTTGAATCTGAACATGGTAGTCACACAGACAACCTAGAAGTTCATGATAGTGCAACAGGAGCAGATACCTCAGTGAAACGGATAGGAAGAGGTGTAAGATTGAAAGTTATTGAAACTGATTCAAAGGACAAAAGTACGGAAACAAAAGTGACAAAAGATGATGAGAAACGGAAAATGGAAGGAACTCTGAGAAAAGAACCAGAAAAAATGAAACGTGTAACATTGTCAAGGAGAACAGAAGAAACAAAATCTTCTGAAAGAGAACCAACAGAACAATCAGAGAAAAGACCTAAACCAGCTCCTAGAGATCCAGTTAGAAAATCTGAAAGAAGTAAAAAATTACCTGTAAGATATCAAGACTATGAAATGAACTTAATGGTTCCAAAACCGCCTGATTACAGATTACATGCTTTGGATGTTTTTATCAATTCTGGTGTTTTTAACTATGTGGATCCGGAAGTAGCAAAGAAAGTGATAAACGCGGTAATGCAATGATGTGTTCTTTTCTACAGACTGATATCTGGATAAAACTGTGTTTTTTTTTTTATCAATGTGAAATAGAACAGAAAAACCATATAGTATCACGAAAGTTGAATATGAATGTTGAAAGTTAATAGTGTTAATTTACAATTAACATAAGATAGTATATTATAAAATGACAATTTTTAACCTGTTTTTTTTAGAAGTTTTAAGGTATATATAATTGTACTATGGTTATTTTTGTAAAACAATTGTGAGGGCACAATTTTTTGAGAAGGGGAGACAATATCATAAGTTTGATGTTCAAAGTCAATTATGAAGTAAAACTTCTTAAGTTAAAGTTAAGTTAAAGTTAAACTTTGTTTAAGTTAAACTTTTTTTTATCTTAGTTAAACTTTTTGAAGTTAATTTTGTAAAAGTTTAAACAATAGCCTTTAACGTTATTGTTGTATAGATTATATTCTAGTATATTATTTATATACTATATATTTATAATTTATATTACTGTATATGTATTGACAGACGAATGATGGGACATCATTTCTCAGACTGGGGAAGTGTGTGGCAGGCTTGATTTTAAGGGGTTTGGATAGTTGTCTTTATTGTTTGAGTTACTTCCCTTTGACCACAGTTGTTATATGTTGTTACTCAGGTGATTGATCTTAGTGACCCCTTGTCAAATCCATTCCCACCAAATCTACTAAATCTGATTGGTTTAGGCACACAGGTAGAAAAATAACAATAGTGCATTACCTGGAAAGATTTAACACAGTAAACATGTACTTTTAATGTTTTGTTTTAATTTGATCTTTTGAATGGATTATAGGACTGAGGTTTGTGTAGATTACTTATAATGTCCTTATAAGTTCTGCTAGTCTTATAAAGTGCTTAATAGTTATTTTAACCTTTATTGTTTGGATAATTCCATTTCTGTAAAGATGATCATTTGAGAGTAAAGTTTATGTTTCATAAATGGCAGTCTTATCTCATATCACTGTCTCATACTTTATTTGCACTTTGTAACAATCTAATTATTTGCAGATTATTCACTGAGAGAGTGGCTTGTTGGAGAGTACAGTATCATTTGTAGAGAGTGTAAATCATTCAAGTCCACAACTTGGTAAGCATCATATGTTTGTGATGTGCATGTATTATTTGTAATTGTTTAGTATATTGTATATGTAAGTTTACATATGTTACAAGTACATGTGTCTTAGTATATGTGTTTGACTATAGAAAGTGCCACTACACACAAATACTATTTTAACCTATCTTGGTATTATATTGATATGCATTATGTTTGATATGATATATGTGACATCTTGATATTTATTACATGATATTGAGGATTGTTAATATTGTATACTTTCAGGATGTCAGCTTTCTACTTCTAGTATTTCTACGTTATATAATATTGGAACTTTACACTTGTTCGTTATACACACGGATCCCAATGAACCTACCCCAACCTTTGCGGCTACTTATCCTTAATACTAATGGGACTTTATTAAGTAACTCACAAGGTGACAAATAGAACAGAACAGAATATTTAATTCCTTTCTTTATTTTCAATGCTTACAAAGTAAACCATCTATACAAATACAATTTTAAGAATATCATTACTTAAACACGTGAAAAAAGTACAATATCCAGTAAGTTATCATTGAGAGACATTGCTGATAACAAATTATCTCCCTTACTCAGATAACATCAGAGGTAATCCAAATTGCACTTTGGTCCTTTCAGTTGGAATCCTCTGACTTTATCCTTGTTTCTCTTTGTGATAGTCTTGACTTTCAGTTGTGAAAATTGTCACTTACATATTAAATAAAAAGCTAGGAATATAAAAAAACAAACTTTATGTGCTAACAAAACATATTTTTAAACTAAATGTTTAATCTGACTACTATTGTTGCAAATAATAAGGTGCAATTATCACCATACCATAAAGGAAAACAGCGATGAAAGCAGAGGAATCCAAATGGAAGGACCAAGTTAATATTAGAGAGTATTCAGGGTAGATAATCCACTGATGTCCCCCATTATGTCTACATATTCTCGGAGAGGGTAATGAAACAGACGAAGAGTTAAGATTATGTAGCAGAGATATGGCACTTCTACTCCCTTGTCTCTCAGCTAGCTTTTATGGTGACGTGGTAGAGTGTCCGCTTAGCAATCGAAGGTACCAAATTTCAAACACAGTTCGGGGCAGATGGATTTTTCCGGGTTATATTTGGCGCCAAACGTAATAACTCACGAGTTTAGATGTGATGGAACCCTTAGAAAGTCCCACAGACATTCAGTACTCCAAGAATTCGAAACGAATTCTAAGAAGGAAGCTGTGTGTGTAGCAGAGGTATAATACGGCACTTGTACTCCCCTGCCTATCAGGTAGCTTTTATGGCGACGTGGATAGACGGTGTCCACTTAGCAATCGAAGGTACCAGAGTTGAAACCCATGTTCGGGGCAGATGAATTTTTCCGGGTTACAGTTACCTTGTGTGTGACATGGCAGCTTTTACGCTATGAGCAGAATTTTCAATTTTCATTTCTTGATTTCAACAATTCAACATAATGTATAAAAACATGGTTCTTCTAATAAGGTGAAAACATTTTATAAATATGGTATTTTCAGGTCTTTGACTGTATCAATATAAAACGGACATATATCTAAAAAGGTGTACCCATTTTTTTCAAGGTCAATGCCGTCCTGAATTTGTAACTGATCGTCTAGCTCGCCGTATGCTGGCTCCGCTCTATAAGATAGCTTGTCGATCATCTAGTGAAAAAAAACCACAAAAAAATGATAAAGAACTGAAAATTCATTATATATATATATGGAAGAATATAATTTATAAAAGCAGGCTGCTCTAATTACAGGACGTACACAACATCAGTACCATTGTGATTTTCTTCTCCTTGTCGTGAATAAACAAGATGTAATATATTTGAAATAATAAAAAATTTAACTCCAAGAACAGTAAGGTATAGTTAATGACACCTTTCAGATACTAGACAATTATGTAAATATACCACATACATCTTTCCGTAATAGTATGAATAATGTGCTTTGAGTTTTTAAATGTCAGACTCAGACACAAGAAGTTTTTTTTTATATTAATTTTATACTATGTCACTTCCAGTTAAATGATACTCATCTTCAACATCATTTAAGTTAACAAAAAAGCACAGTATTTCTATCAATTCTGTCTACTATAGCGTCCTGTCTTAAAAAAGAGTCTGCGAATAATGGTACTTATTGTAATATGTAATACACATTAAGATAACTTGATATTATCTAAATATAGTTCATAATCCAATGTGTTTTCATGTTAAGGTATAATGATAGAACTGAATTATTATGAGTAGCAATATATACTTTTCTCATTTGAGCAACAAACTGACACCATGAACAATAAAATCATTCAAATCTCAAAACTATGAAGGTACCAAATTTCTTTTCCCTCGGTTATTCTCTCTTACTCTATTTTGAAAACAAGAGGGCTATGATGGCTCTATCTCCCTTACCTGAGCTATGAGTACTACTGAAAATTCAATTGTCAAATGCAATATAGCCTTTCATACAGACATAAGATCTTTTTGTAGTCGGTGGACTTCGTTTTAATAATTCCATGTAATTTAGTTTCAAACTTTAAACGGAGATTACCACGACACTCTCATTCTGAGCGTACACAAGCTTTTCCTTTGAGCTGGCAACCTAGCTTTTTGTCCAGAAGTGACTTTGTTTCATTCCTTCTCAAGGGATCATCGGGAAAATAATCTGACCAAGTCTTATGAAAATTGGGTCAAGTTTTTGGTTTCTAACGTGTTAACTGAAGACCTCATTTTCAACCTTCATGAAACAATTTAAAATTCTTTTTTTTTCCGGAAAAAAAAGAACCATCTAAATATAGTAAATGTTTTCATTTTATGTAATTTCATTCGCATCTTCCTTTCTTCTGTTAAAATTTATTATTCGTTCGTGTATTGAACTTTACTCATCATTTATTGAATACGTTTAATCAATTATTGTGTGTGCTATTTCTTTTATTTTTATGGTGGGGTCGAGGTGTTTTGTTTTTTGTTGTTGTTTTTTTTTGTTATTGTTCTCTGTTGTTGTTGTTGTTTTTTCATACGGAATCAATATAGTTAAGTTTCAAACGAAATCCATATAATAGTAAAGTATTTGAAGTTTTGCGATTGTATATCTTTAGGTCAAAACACGTTTTGTTGTTTCTTGATGCTGATGGTTTTTTTCTTTATTGTTATTGTTATTATTGTTGTTGTTGTTGTTATTGTTATTATTATTATTATTATTATTATTATTATTATTATTAAATGGAAAGCTAAACGGTCTTTTAGTCGTTTTGTATCTCATCCAGATCTTCATCAATTTGTTGTCGTGTTTACTGCGGGTTTTTTCCCAAATCTTTGCTACAAAGGGGTGAAACTCGTGCATGCTTAACTAATTAAGGTTTTGTTACTACTGTGCATCATTTCTGCTGACTTAACTAACTATATATTAACTTAAGCGTTTTACTCCTTAAAATGTTTGAATTTTATGCATTGCTTTCGCGCACTTTTGGTTTCTCTTTTTTGGGTTCCAAGCCATTCTGTCTCGTAAAGGTTTTTTTCTATTTTACTGTTCCCATCGAGAATTTGATACGCTTCTTTTTTCTCAGTCACGCCATTATTAAGATAAGTTCGTATCACGGAAGACATGTTCATGCATTTTTGTCTTTAAGTCTAAATGTCTTTTACACTCATGTGAACAGTTCGGTATTTAAGACACTGCAGTCATGTTCAATAATATACTCTTTGACTTTAAGTCAATAGCTCATTTTTGTTTAAATGTTCGGGTCACTTTAACAATGCGAGATGTAAATTACGTAAAATAAAAAGATGGAAATAAAGCTACTTTTCACTGTTGACCTTCATTCCTCCCTGAAAAGTCTCACTGGCTTTGCACATTTGTATAGCAACAATAAGATGCAGGCAATCATCGCACTGGAAAATTCATAATCTACTCTACTACCATGGAAACATCCACTCTTCTACCATGGAAACATCTACTCTACTACCGTATTGAAACATCTACTCTACCACCATGGAAATATCTACTCAACTACCATGGAAAACAGACATCATTTTAAGTTTGACGGCCAGTTATACAGTTTGATCTCCATTTTGATGCACTGTCCATTAGAGAGAAAAGGCTAAGTATAAGGGCATTTAGTTTAAGCACCGTCCGTCCGGGTACAATTCGTGTCCGCTCTGTAACTTTACTATTTATTATACGAGTTTGAAATAACTTGCCACATAATTAATGTTCCCTGGAGGACTCTGGTTTTTAAGGTCAAACTCAGAAATTATTGTCCAAATGGTATAGAATACTGTCAGCCTTTCTGTTCTTATCCGCTCTGTAACTTTGTTATACAGCAAATGATTTTGAAATTACTTGGCACAATTCTTCACCAGATAGAGGCAGTGTCTGTCTGTCTGTCTGTCATTTCGTTTGTACTGCCAAAAACATCTACCTCTCTCCAAATAATAATAAAATACTGCCTGCATGTATTTTTTGTGTCAGCTCTGTATGTCATTAGTACATCACAGGATTTTAAGAAATCATGGCACAAATTTGGGCAATATGACGCAAACTGCCCATCCGTCTGTCTGTCCGTCAGTCTACTGTACCGCCAAATAATATAATATCGATAACTTCACACCTGTTTAACTCTGTTTGCTTTGTAATACATTGATACATTACATGATCGTGAAATAACTTGGTACTCTGTTCATCACAGAAGCCTAACACTTTTTGCTGACAATTCCCTTTAGGGGGTATTTGTCACTGACAGAGACAGCTCTTGTTTATTTTTTTGTATTGATGAGTTACCGCTATTCAGAAAGAAATTAGACAACTAAAAGTATTCAGATTTTTATTTCGAACAGACGTATGGTGTATGTGAAAATTTCAATAAAAAATAGCTTAATGAGGAAATTAAACGATGACATTGCATATTAAACGTATACAACTTTTTAATTCCGTATTTTTAACACGTGCACTTATCTTGCCCAATTACGCCACTAGTTAAAAGACGATTTGTAAAGTAGTTTCCGTTTGTCTGTTTTTTATGAGCAGTTAATAACTTAAATGACACACAATATTGCAAAGATGAAAGCTCGGATATGACAGTTTAATAATATACAAGCATGTCTGTAAACTCCGTGTGGTAAGATTGGCTTAAAAAATAGAATACGCCTTTGTTATTAAATTAATGGAATTAATTATATCAATTACTTTACTATGTGTGTCAGTGTAAAATTATACAGGTAGTAGTAAGTAGTAAGGCCATATATAATGCTTGAATTTTCATAGTTTTTCAGTGCCATAGCATTTAGCTGTGTACATTATATTAAACGTTTAAGCAAGTGAACAGTAACTGACTTGCAATAAAATCAATAGATTAGGGTTTGTTTTTATTTATTTGTTTATTTATTTTACATAGACTTTGGACTCTCTTTAGGGACTTTATTCCCGTTACCACGCTAAAAATAGATGTTCTATTACGATGACGTTGAATCCGGGATTCTAACCCGTTACCACCGGGTATTACGCCGTACCTGCTTCCACGAACATATTATTGCACCTATGTACATGTACTAAAAGACAGTAAAATCATGTTAAACAACTGGTATGGTGGATCTTCAGATCATACAATAAGGGTCAGTACAAATCAACCTTCAGTTTTTTTACACAGATACTTCTGACATTAGAGTAACACTAACGGGAATTTGTAAGGCCTAAAAAGGTGCCATTTACAAGACATAAGGGGAAGTATTCGTGTCGTAAATTGATAAAAGTAATTTGAAACTGAAGTTTTAAAATGTTAGCCTTGCGACACCTGTTAAATAACCATTACAACAGTCTGTTCAAAAGAAACTATTATAACTAGTATACCAAAAATATTTCTCTTTTTATTAAATTATTCTTCGTCGTCTTTTTAATAAATCTAGGTCATGGTTACTTTTTTTTAACTTGACATAGTTTTTTCTATATTTACTATCTTTTTTACAATTACTGAACAAGCCATTAAAGGAAGACTATTTTTGTTTATAAAACTAACAAAATATTTATCAAAATGTAGGGTCTCTATCAAGCAAGGTAAGGAAAACGGAAGCCAGTTTCAATAATATATCTTTTTGTTCCGAAGTATTTCCTTTGATGTTTTAATTGCTCTAAACTATTATCAGATTCCTGGCAGTGTTAAAGTAAAGGTGCGAATAACTAGTTATTTAAAAAAGATTTAACGCCAAGGTGTTAATCGGAAATATGTCTTTAATTTTACTGATGATTTCAATGTATCTACTGGCAACATATCTTTACCTTGTCAATAATTAAATAAAACAATGTCATTTTCTCACGTTATTTCTCACGATATTTCTTTGAATGTATAATTTGCCAAAGGCAATATGTTTGCCGATTTTTGCAAATAAATGTTTTGTTGTTGTTGTTGTCAATAATTAAACGCGTCAGTGGTCCCGTGGTGATTAACGCGCTGGACTTGTAATCCATAGTTCGAACCTCCCACCTCCCCCCACATTACTAACTGTCTTTCAGATGAGACGTTAAACCGAGGTCGTCCATGACAGTGTTATACACTGGGCATGGAAAAGAACCAGTGGAGTCGCTGGAAAGGGATGATTTCTGTATCCCCCACCCACAATCTAAAGCAACTGAACTCTTTTTTGGGCATCTGTCGTGTAAGTAACCGTTAACGATGATTTATCAACTCAGATAAATTGAAAGACCTAATCAAGTCAATGCATATTGGCAGTAAATATAACATTAAACAGTCATATAACAATTTGCCTCTCCTATGCTGCTGTATTTGCTTCTGCATACTAAATCGCATTTTGATATAAAACAGACATTAATATGAATAGTTTTTACAAATTACACTGACATCTTTTTAATACAACTTTGAGGAAAACGAGCTTTTAACGTAGTTTGAAATCAGTTTTATTATTATTATTATTATTATTATATAATTTGTTACGCATTTTACCGCTTTCGGAAAATAAAAACGGGGACAGGTCATCAAATAGTTTTTATATGTAAAGAAGAGCTATTTTAAAATGCAAACTCATAAATTATGCAACTGTTAGATGTCATAAACACAACACGTATATTTGGTTCATTTTCCTAAACCACAAGTAGTACGCATTGTCTTTTAGGCATGACCTTGGACTAAGGTCTCATGCGGTCATGGGCATCCTGGGGTTAACATGTCTCTTACCATGCATTCATCCAACAGCTTTGACTGCAATTCAGTGTAACAGTATTAGTTAGTACCAGACTGCAATTCAGTGTAACAGTACATGTATTAGTTAGTACCAGACTGCAATTCAGTGTAACAGTATTAGTTAGTACCAGGGACAGAATCGGGGCGTGGGCGGCCAATGATACATGTACGTGGTGTACTAAAGACATTTGGGTGTCTTTGAAACTTTGGTATGTCCTGTGTTTTTGCACTATCTGGTCAACTGAATGACCTTTTCGAGGTTGTTGGTCGATCTGACATGAGAGCTGTTGAAAGCTAAGCGGTAATGGTAGTTAGTTTCAAATTCAAGAAACGACCATTTAATGACGTCATGAGGACAAGCACTGATCCATTCTTACACCTTCTTTCAGGAGATGAACAGGAGATCTAATTCTAACAAAAAATAGGCTCAAAGAAATTATCAAGGGAATTTTTCTATATAATAGATACTCTTCTATAAGCGTTCTCATTGTCTTAATATTTGGTTCGATATGTTATATAGGACTGGAATTAAAACAGATCTGATTATTTTTCAGGGCCCATGTATATCTTTACGGTTCTCTGAAATGTATCATGTAAAAGATAATAAAAAGCTGCAATCTATTTTATGTTTTTATTTCTAGACTTTTTTTAATTCTTAAAACATATATAACAATAGGACACATCGAATGATGTGACTCAACAAAATATGCAAATTCAGCTGTATCATTTTCATGATTAATAAGCATACATTACATCGTCTACTGTACACCGTATCATAAAAATTTCCTTCTGACGTAAAACAAAACAAGGTTTATTTGTGTTCATAAATCTGACAAAGAATTAAGCGGCTATGCGTGAGTCAGTGAGATGAAGGTTCACATTAAAACAAAAAGCCACATCAGTACAAACAAGTGTACTAAACTACTAAATGTCACGCAATGACCAGCGCATTTTACAAAGGTAAACAGATTTTATAACAATCGACTGATTCAATATTACTCGAAATTAGACCACCTTAAGATTTCAGACACATTCCTCAAATTGATTGGTCCTGTAATCACGAAATCTATACAAGTTATTTAGTACAATAACCTATCGTTTGTCCAGTATATAAACCCAAGCTGTCAATACCCACTGACGTCTTTATTCGCGTAATACATCTTAATACTGCAATATTGAGTTCGATATTATAACCTCCATACATCTGTCACAGAATAATTATCTCATCAAACATTATATCACACAGGTCATTAAAAACCAATTAATGCAGGCTTTTGTCCATAATGAGCTTAATCAAGTGACGACAGTAACGTACACTGACTAGAAAAAAAAGGCAATTATTTTTGGCACAATGCAAAAAGTCCTGAAAGAGAACTCTTTTAACAACAGAAAGTACCCGTGTTCTCGCTTGACCTAGCTTCACATGTAGTAAGCCATAGTTCAGTAAGTGTTCTGGGCAGTTCTGGTATATTTTATTCTGCCGTTACTCCGTGTCCGATTAATTAATGACCACGACTAGTATAGGTCCTCTTCTCGAATGCCCTGACGACCGCCAGCTTCGTGGTTTATTCTGTTTGGGATAACAGAATGAGCGAAATTAATCACTATGATTCCAGTGCTCACCTTCCAAGAAGTTTGTGCACAATGTTAGATTTTCTTTTCCTGTATTTTAGTGCTGCGTGGACAACTTCGGTGAAAACTTTTTTCACAGTGTTTTGATGTTCGATTGAGCACTCGACAAACGCTGTTGCACCGATGGCTTTGGCTAAATTTTCACCCTCCGTCTTGGAGACCGGCATGTCGGAGTCGTAGTCGGTTGTGTTTCGAAGATCAGTTTGAGTAGCCACAAGAATAACTGGTTTCTTGCGGGCCATGTTAGGCTTCATTTCCGGTACCCAGAATTCCTTGACACTTTCGAAGGAATCTCTGTCGACTGCAGAAAAACAGACGACAATTACTTCGCTGTCTTCGTAAGTGAACTGGCGCAGGCTGGCATAGTCATGCTGTAAACAGACAATAGATGCCATAAAGATTAAATTAAAACATGTAAGCTTATGCTACATTTTGACCGTATCTAATAACACTGATGAAGTTATTGCGTAGAAACAATTACTTTCTAATTTTATGGATAGAATAATTCTTAAAATTAAAAGGTATCATTAAATTAGCACCAGGATAGAGCTTCTTTCCTTTGAGAGTTATAAGCTGACAGGAGTTGTTTGCACTTCTTTTCTAAAAGCCTTTAATACTAAATTCAAAAGAATGCTAAAGTAACTAACCTGTCCAGCTGAATCGAAGATGCTGACCGTATATTCATCTCCATTTACATGTGCTTTTCCGGCATAGTTATCAAACACTGTAGCAACATAATTATCCGGCGTCGACAGTTTGGAGAACGCCAGAGACAAACATGTTTTCCCGACCATTCCATCGCCGACCACAGTACACTGGATCATATTCCTAGATTCTGTAGGTTTATCCGTTTTCACAACCATAATATACAATTGAATAATTTATATGAAGTTAATTATATTAGTCCAGTAGTGCTGATTTTGTCAATATGCTGTAGCGCTTTCGTCTGATTTAAATCGTCACCTTGTACAATTGTAAACGATTACAGTGAATATGAAATTACGGTATCACTTCGCGCTATTTTATAAAGGTAAGACGGTCACGTGACAACTGCGGTGGGAGGTTAATGAAAAAACATATACTTGTTCACCTCATGTGTTACCCTTCCCGCTAAGTGGCTTTAAAGACACTTACAGTGAATTAATCTAATGAATTTGTCCCCAAAGATGATAGAATGCTATTTTCTAAAACGTGAATAGGGATTAAAAGTTTTTTTCAGTGCAAGGCATATGAAAACTGTTGAAATACATATGAAAAGGCATTTTCCGGTACAATTTTCAGCATTTAAAATTCAGTGTATTGCACAATGATTAATTTAGAGAACGTCTAGAACCACTTATTTATGTAGACATCTAACAGAAATAAACAACTTATACCGTTTTTTTATAGAAATATGTCCTAGATTATGGTATGTTACAATAAAATTTAGTTACGAAATGTAATAGCAGTAAAATAAAAGAGTCGGTTACAGGAGTAAAAGAAAAGACTTAACCTTTATCGTTTCTAATAATTGCTACCTACAACCAGCTCAGACTTTTGTCTACAGTAACCTTTGCAAGAAACGCAAGCATTGTGTTGCACGAAATACACGAATTATTTTAAAAGGATGTGTCTTTCTCACTTCGTCAAGCTAACTGTCTTTTAAAACTAGCAGTCTTTTTATTCGGGACATTTCAATGTCAATAATTGACATGAAAAACATTGTCATCTTTTTTTTTGTACAACAATTGCCATATTACTTAAAACCTGATTTACGGCATAGGCAGACAAAAGATCCCTTCAGACCGGATACAGCAATCAGACAACACATAAAGTTTTATATTTCTTTGTTTCTTCATTAAGCAAAGCACGTGCGTGCATATAAGATATGAAGTTTTAAATTCTTCACCTAGAAGTAAAGCATAATTCTATACATATAACGCTCATTACATTATCAAAACGAAAATTTGATATGCCATACAAATTTAGAAATGTAAGAATCTATTTTTACTATACTTATGTGTTTAATAATTGTGCTGTGAAATAAAATTTAATTTGAGAATAACGATTTCTAATTTCCGGGAATGAATACAATATAAGGTGTAGCATAATTATTTTTTATTATATGTTTACCCAAATAATCAGATTATTATGTTTTGAATGCTCAGTCTTGAAACGGCCATATTAAACAGATATAAATTCATTTTCTGTAAAATTACAATCATCTATTTGTTTATTTTATTTTTATTTTAATTATGAATATATGTTATGCTATGGCATGTTATGGTATACATTGAGACAAGCTAGAATAATTGTTCTCTACTGTTCTATCTTTGTTCCTATCTGAGTTTCAGATTTTCATTAAAACTGATTGCCAGAAGACTGTGTTAACAGCATTGCTAGTATCGTCATCTGTGGAATTCTAAATATTCCACTTCATCCTAGACAGAGCCTTACAGGAATGTTGGTACCATCTTTAATAGACCTTCAAGTATTCAAGATGTCACTTTGGAATATGTTAAGCATCCTTATAGCGGAGAAAGCAGATTTATTTATTTTCATATAGAAAATCGCCTTTTTCTAACAATGACTCTAAATTCAAAAGGATATTTGCTAAAACAACACGGAGGTTAACTATTTGATATTGATATAAAAACATCCTCGCTGAAAACTGAAGTCAGCACATGGTTTCACTTTCAGAGGTTTGGTGTTGTTAAAATAAAAACCGATTAACAGATAAAAAGATAAGAGAAAAAACACTTTAGGTATGTTGTTTAATTTCAAAATTAAAAATTAGTTTAATGTTTGTATAACGCATTTGATTAGATTAAGTATATATAGATTTAGATATGTTTTCGATCTAATGATCAAATACTTTATCAATTTCGTCATTCATAAGTGTGCGCGCCAAACTGCACGTGTAACACTGTTCTACTTCTGTTCTCCTTTTCCTCATCGACAACTAAAGAATATCTCATTTTCAAGCTTGCATTTTCCATTTACCAAACTGCTTGTTCAAGTAAAATTGTACCTGTACAAGTTCAACAAGTAAATATGATACTGTTAAAATCTTACTAGAGCAGTATATTCAGTACACTTTTCACCATCTTTTGTTTGGATACAAAAATGAGTAAATAGTAAATAAAAATTGTCGCGTCATGACAGACTGCCATTCTGTTTACAATTTTAATTCTCCATTCTTTTCAAATTTTACATATGACTGTTTTTAGTAAAGTCACGATTATAATAGCATTTTTGTGTTCGTATTATTTTATAAAATCTTTTAAATCTTTGTCGTCGCTTGTATCTTTTGTTTTTAACAATGGCCGCCCAAGTTCGTCTGCTGGTGCGGATTATCATCTTGTGGGTGTACATAAAATGTAAGAATGGTACGTTTGCTGGTCTCTAATGATTTCAGGTTCAGATGAAAACATTTTATGTGCTTCTTACTTTGTTTATGCTAGAGGTCGACTTGGTAAACGGTGCAGCCACGGAGACAGATGAATTAAACTTTTCAATATTACGACAGACAGGTTTCATCGAACAAAGCAAACATAAGCTGAAATTAAAAAGTTTTTAATGCAAATATTTGTACAGTCTAGGGTAAAGCTTGGTACAAAATAGACTTGTCTTGTAACAAAATATTCGTAGTCAGTGTTTGCGGGTATTTTTTTTTTCCATTTGTTAAATTTGAATCTAAATCGTTTTATGCCACTTAATAGAGTATCCGTTATCGACAGTTATCTTAAATGTTGTTTAAATGAGATAGCAGTAGTGGACCCAATCTACTGTAAGAACATAACTAATCACTGAACCAGGTACTATGACCCCCTGGAACGCGTGCCTCTGAAAATAATAAATGTGACACGTATTTAGTACCTATTAACTCTTACGCTTCCTTCGTATATTTACCACGTACTGTCGATACATGTCAGTTAGTATTGCATATGACAATGGTATACTATTTTATCAAATGATCATGATTTGTGATTGTTAGTAAGAAAAAACGATCACGTTACGAGCTGTATGTATATCATATGAACATGCCGTACAACTGATAACACGAACGACCTCATGTGACGGACATAACTTCTACCTTGGTAAGTCCTCCCCTGCAACGTAGGCCTGTTCTCAAGGGTGAATGGGCGTGCTCGACCAATAAGGCAAGAAAACTGAATAGTAGTTTGGGACCACTTTATTAAGTGGTTGATTGCATAACAATAATAAAAACCGTGTTTGATATTGCATATATCTATACAGAAAATATAAAGTCAGCGTTGCAAATGATGCGACGAATAGAAGGGACGAATATGATCCCGTATGATCATAAGGTGGTAAAACTGGTGCTTTTACCGCTAAGCTATTGATTGCCTACGGCTAAGACTGCAACCTGTAATTTTGTCAACGTTCAATGAGATGCACTAAAATTGTGCATTCATAACACGTGCAAGGTTGTGCTGATAATTAGCAAGCGTGTTGTGTAATATGAAATATGTCTTTGACTGTCAGTGTTTTCTTTCTCTACAGAGAGAAGCGTTAAGTGTATGAGACCTTTTTTGTAGATGCAAGATCAAACAATCACATAAATAGTTGCAAACTTTAGAGTTCAACCCAAGAAACTATTATTTTTTCAAGAAATAATTGTGATGAGGCCGACTTGGATCATTCCTCTGCTAGTATAATTTCAAGAAACACCATTTAGAGCATGACTGGTCTTTCAGCAAATGTTGTCGGGTGCTGATCCTTGACAGAAGGACATTATCTAACCCAGGTGACATGTTATCAATGTTCATCTTTAGTGACAAATTCATGTGAACATCGAAGTCACACGATATTTTGCCATATCTAAATATAAAAATCATTGTAAAAATCACGATAAAAGAAAGCCGCCTTTAGAATAAGATTAGCAATAACATCCGCATCGTCATAATTTTCATTATTAAAGAGGTGCAGATTGGTACGATTTTTGACCTCGCTCAGGCCGGTGTTAATTATTAGCAAGATATAAAACATGACTGCGGTCTAAGCCCTTCAAACAATCAATTTATTTCAGTCCATCGGTCGGGACTTGAACCGAGTGCCTTTCGCTTACAGGGCGGACAATCTACCAACTGAGCTACATAGCCACATGGTTCTGTCTCATTTTATCACCTGTAAACCCGTACCCGGCTACACATGCATTTCTTTTGAGATCAAGTGAAAACCAAAAAACAAACTTGTAGGCCTTTGTAGTAAACGTTTGAGGGGGATGTCAGGTCGCAGTTTTTAAAGTGCTTGTTTCTCACTCAGCCTTGTTCTGTAATAAAAGTTTATCATTAATCATAACTTTACATAAATTCAAAACAATATTTATTATTTAATGAGAGTCATGAACTTTATTCTATCGGCATAGTGCTTGAACTGACATTTGTAGTTATTTAAAGTTATAAGGGTTAAATTTCTGTATTTCTGAACCTCTGATGGTGATGTCCCGCAGTTAGGTATGAAAGAGAGCTTGTCCTTGCCTCGAGCTGACCCTGCCCTCAATTCAGACCACCATCTTTATCTTCAATGTAAATCGTAAACACCTTATATAAAGACACTAAAGTCAAGGGGTTAAGTACGGGTGAACAGTTCCATAATGTATCAGATTTACAACGTTTTAAATTACCTATGACGATTGATTTGAGAAAAAATATCTTAATTGGCAAAAGAGCTTTATGGAGATTTTGTATTTACTATGATCACATTTTCTTTTCTTTTAAAGCCGGGATATCTTTGTTTGTCTCTTTAATTCAGAACAAAAATTGTTCTGCAAATGTTTAGACGTAAGCTCTCTGTTTAAATCCTACGAGACAGTTTTGTTAACCAGTATATCCTTATCTATATGCGATTCGTTCTAGTCTGTAAAAGCATATGGAAACTCATTTGGCGCTCAGAAAATAAGCTGAAAATCATCTGTAAAAAGTATTGCCGTTGAAATTGAAAACCTTACAGCTTTATTTTTTTTTTCATATTGCTGTTTTGTTGTATTATCTTCAGGGCAGAAAGTTTGAAAATTGATATATTTTCCTTCTACCCGTAAGCTACGAGCAAACATTATTAGTGTTATCTTACAGTGAGAAACAGGGTCCATTCACCGTTGGAGGACATTTGAGTAAACAGCGAGTGCGGTCCTTAACACTAGAGTCGGAGATTGTCGAACTTTGACAAACATGTGGGAATATGCGAAAAAATAATGTATTTATCATTAAATCTCTATTTTTAAGAGTTTTAAGTTATTTATTACAATTTAATCCGTTACACGGGACACAAGATTTCCCTGTATAAATAGCAACACTCGTTCAAATAGTTCACCACTAACAGACATCATAGCATTTGTATATAAGTGTATTTGTCCTGTATGAAATTTATGAGCCATGGAAAATCGGATACGATATTTGAAACATGAAACAGCAAGATTTCGCACTTTTTCTTTGTAGTTGAACTTTAATGTAGCAGGATAAACAAATAACAGACGACAAATAGTGGTGGTCGGCGCCTTTACGCATATTAATCAAAATCATAGAACCAGTGGGCTAGGGGGTAAGTTTGTTAACCAATGTGATATATGAAATGGCAGTTATGACATGGAATCTAGATTTGTTTATTTACATACCAGTTTGGTATGTGTTGTTGTTGTTGTATTCTGCCAATTACATTCGTGTAATTTCAAATTTGTGATGAGCAAACAAACCAGTGATTCTAGTACCTACATATTAGTAATTGTTTGAAAACTTAATTTTCTCAATACAAAAACATGTTCCTAAACCTGCTCGTCAAGGTAACACATTACAGAACTTTTTCCTCGTAACTATAGAGACTGTTCCTCATTCATGTCAGGACATTTGACCTTACTAGAGAAAGACAAATAATGCAACAAATTCGAAAATGTGCCCGAAATGAGAGTCAAATTTTGTTTCTGTTGCCAGTTACAGAATTTCAGTGGCATTCATTTCTAATTTGGTCTTCGAATGGCTTTTATTCAAATTGTCAATAAAAAGAGTTTCTTCGACGGGCATAAGAGAACATGATTAACTGACGATTTTCGAAGCGTCTCGTTTATATTAAATGTTGTGCGTTGTTTTGTGACGTCATGGGTCGAATCAGGCCTCCTGAAGTCTAGTTGTTCGTTTGTCATGCACTAATTTAAATTTTCAATTCGTCATGCTTAGATAAAATACATGATAGGAACACCGTTTATCACTAATACATGTACATGTATAATACATGTCAATGATTAGCAACAATATTTCAAAAGACCTCAATTCCGTTGTATGTTTAGGTTTATTAGCATTGTCTTATGACTTTGGCATAGTCGCGTATCACTTAAGCGATATGATTTTAGATTATCCGGTTTATCACATGTTTAAAGAAGAACAAACAAGATTTCGTATACACATGGAGTGCCTTTTGTTGTTGTCATATAACCTCTTACTTTTTCAAAACTACAAATGTAGTTACAGTCCAAGATAACCCGTTTGCACAACTACTGTAGACAAAAGGAGGTATATGTAATGTATTATAGTTTTGCATAAAGCAACTTAAAGAAATAAGATTTTGTGAAAAATAGTGTGAGTATTCCAAAAACAGTGACTTTTCGTATACGTTGAATTAGATCTACATACTGAGTTGTGTTCTCAGACTTGGAAACTTTATCGAAGGGAAAAGATCATAAATATAAAATTCAAATTGATAATGAAACCCACTATAGAGCTCCATGTAAACTTTGAAAACTATAGCTGTTACTTTGACATTGATTTTGTCAGACATTAAAGGAGAGGGACAGTTATTTGTTTATCAGTTCATAAAATATATAACCCTATCATATAACTTGATTATATAATATCGGTGACCAAAAAGCCATATAGAAGCCTCGTCCTCAAATTGCTAGTGGCATTATTACAGATGGTAACCTCTTAACGACATTGGCTTTTATGGCTTATAATATTTAGTTTCAAATTTTGTATAATAGATGTGATTTTCTAGGACGAAAAATGACGGAACGAGAAGCGCATTCAGCATATTAAAAGGCTTGTTTATATATTAACTGACACAATGCATGTGCATCATTGATGTGATAAATTATGAATGAAATGCTCAAGATTCAACATTTCCGACGTGCTCAGCATGTCTATTGTCACGGAAGTAGGAAGAAGGCCGCTGTGCCTGCATACCACAGCTGACGGGGAAATAGAAAATGTCACAAATGAATTTCATTCTTCACTGCGTTGACTTCAGAATTTCTGTTTCATCTTTCCGTAATTATCATAAAATGTTTGGTACTAGGACATGCAATGATTTATCAGGGTTTTTTTTACAGCTCGTACATTTATTTACGTTTATTCTTTCTGGTTGCTTCACGTAAAAGCAGTTCTGTTTTAGGTGTGATTTTGCGTGAGACGGTATACTATTTTTCTTATTTGTTTTCCCATTTCTTCGTTGTTTCAAACCATTTGTATTATTTCTTCTATTTTTAAGTTAAAGTTTATTCGCATCTCATGGCAAGAGGAAGGGCATGCAATCGTGCGCGTTTGTGTGCATGCGCGCGTGCGTGTGTAGAAAGGCATGCTTCTTTAAGGTTAAGTATTATTAAGTACCGAACAGTATAGAACATTATCTGCAAGTGTGCACTAAAAGAAGTATATAGGTGTATTTTGCGCTTACATGCACTTTGCAAGGAAATGTAACATTTCATGTGACCAAATTCTCCTTACGCGCGTTAACAATTTAGAAATGTATAACAATCCGTCGGACATAAAATGTCACCAGGTCAGTGTCTAACAATCTTTTCATGACCCTGACCTGTGATAACAACAATATCTAATGCATAAAACAAAAGTGTATTGTAAAACAAAAATGAAAAGAAAATCTTTCGACACACCAAAGCACTGTTTTACTGACAGAACATCAGACATACCGTTTGTTTGGTTGTAAAACATCCTGACCAAGGAAATGTAACAGTTTTAGCGATGATGTATTTAGTGTTGTTTATAACCACTAAAAAGAGGTTGTCTTCTATTATCTACAGTTACCTCCAGGTTTTATCCTCTTGATAAATTAGTCAGGTGATCCTTCATCTACATTATGAAGAAAAATGTCATAAAATTTTAATTTACTTTTCTAAAAACTGACTGAAGTTCCGCATACTCAAAATAAATTTCCAGCGTAACTATCTTTAGTATTCAGTGTATCATTCCACAGTTTGTCTTTCAACATTATTGCAGTACATAAATTTTGTTAAGTTGGTGTAAAGTACATTCATTGCTCAGTTGTAGAAGGTGCGTGCATTTACAGGGCGATGTTGGAAAACAAGACCCCCCCCCCCCCCTCTACCCCTCTCACACATACACCCGTGAAGGTTTAGTATCACACAGAAGGATTGGCTGATAACGTTTGTCTGTTATTTTGAAAAGCTTTAAAGTAGAAATCGATATAATATATCACAAGAGTTTTAAAAAACTTTCTGCGGGTTCGTGCAGTATCATACATATGTAAATGATGAAACTCCGTTTGAAAAGTCGCAAAATCCTAATACCTAATGTGGGTTGGTGAAATGAAATATATAATTAATACTACATCAAATTCATATCGTGGTACAACCGGGTACATGACTCAATCACGGTCACTATAGTAACATTTTAGTGTCCCACACTCCTTCATCCGTAGCTTTGTAGTGTAGACATTGTTCAAACACAGTCTTGATGGGACTCGACTTGTGATCTTAGGTTTGACCTTGACCTTGGACGGAGACTACAAAATCATACGTTTCGCTCATCATGTGGTGAACCTTAATATTTCTACTGAGTAATTTAAAAAAATTCAAGGTGTTCAAGAAATATGGAGATGACACCACATGGACGGACGGACGCGACTTTTGATATCATGTGTGACCTTGACCTTGGACGGAGCCAGTAAAATTTTATGTTCTGTCCACAATGTCTCAAAATCCCTCAAGGACACTCAATGGGAAGCGGACGGACGGTTTGTTTACTCCGTGCCTTCCTTCTTGGCATAAAAAATAAAGCCTCCCTAAGTTTTCCCATAATGTGGCTATACTTCTCTTGCTACCAAGATATTTCAAAACTGTTTAATGTGTTCAAGAGATATGGAGCGAACACGAAATAGAAACGGATTTGAAATTGATACGAGTTGTATTGATGAAGGGAGGCAACACTACCATTTGTAGTGTCAAACTCCATGCAGCGGTTACTTCCCTTACAGTATCTTTCCGAAGAATTGAAGGGAGACCACTGCGAGGAGATTGTTGCAGTGTTTTAGAGTGTCACGTAGCGTATGGTATAGGTTTCCGCTAATAATTGCTTGATAAGTCAATAATCATTGTAGATAAAGTGTTTACCCTGTTGAACGAAGATAGTGCAAAGTAAATATCAACTATTTCTACACATTTTACGAAATAAAAATGGATTTGAAAGACTGGTCTTTAGGAAACGCTGATATATTTGAAACGATTGCCTCTCTACAATGGGCTATCAATGGCGATCCTGCGATGTTTGAAAAGATAGCTAGCTTCAGACTTGGGTACGTCCTATTTTTTCATAATAATAATTTTCGTTATAACAATAACTATATAACTAAAATAATTAAGATAAGTACTGTACAGTTGGAAAGCAAATAAACGACGGTGTACATGGACTGGACGCAGGGGAGACGATTTATATGGATAATACCAATGATTAAAAAGTATACCAGAACATGTGGTCTTCATTATCACCGAATATGACGGGTATCGTATAGATTGGATAAGCATATCTGCTCCATTTTCGTAAGTATCCGCTTAGTCTGTGCAGTAAGATATACTGCTCTGTAAAATGTGGTGAAGTGCAGTTAACGTGTGTTCGATATTGATTTTTGCACAACTGTTCCAATCTCACCAGCTTTCTATTTTAGATTTGATATATTGGCTTGATTAGACCAATATTTCTCGTTTTTATTGTGGAACACTGGAATTTGTCTGCAATGTGATCATTAAATATTCATGTTGATCTATAATTCAGGCACTGAAGTAGTTTTGAACAATCATAAACTTACTTCGGGCAACTTTTTAAATGAATATTCTGTATTTCATTCTCTTCATAGGGGTAGATTGCATTAGTATTTTACACTGTAGTATAATTTTCTAACACGATTGAAAAGTTTTCAGATAGAAGAATAGAGAAATAGATAATCGATCATGTGCAAATATATTCAATAAAAAGTAAGATGTTACACATGATTTGTTGCGCAAAATCGTATTAAAAGACAAATAAGTAAATGACTGCAGTAGAAATAGTGGACCGGTGAAATTCCTGTCTCACGACCGTCTGCAGGTGACGGATTTATGTAAAACTTAAGCAAATCGGTCATCGACGAACGAATGGGCTTTATTTTATTTTATGTTTTCTTGTAAATAAGTAGTACTAACTGAGGGCTTTTTCCGGTAAGGGGCACAAGAAAGTCTTCTGGTCATTACTGATCATTCTTTCAAAAATGAAGCTAATTTTGACGGCCTGTCGCTTCACTTTTCTGCCTAGTATAGTCAGTATTGACTATAGTTAACTTAAGTTAAGTTGAGGTTTTCGTAAAATACCCTTTTTCTGATACTTTAGAAATGGGATTGTAAAATTCTTGTCTTTACGATCATTTGCAAATAACGACAAATAATCTAAGTAAGCCTACGGTAAGTTTGATTCAAATCGTCTAAACTGTGAACTAGGCATGAGAAGAATATTAAGAATTCGTCTAGGTAGGCCTACGTGCGTAAGGATTGAAGTGTTTTTTTTTCAAACTTGCACACTGAAATAAATTAATTCAAATCGACGCAAAAGGTCACCTGGTGATTTGTTGTTTTTTTTTGTGTGTGTTTTTTTTTTTTTGAGATATTCTGTGTAAATTTGGAGCAATTTAATCGGATGAATAATGACACTGCCCAACAAGCTTACTTCTTATAGTATGGTATAGATTTTCATCCGAGAGACGCTTGCAGGTTCGCCAAGCGTTTGCTATATTTACGGAAGTGTTATATTGCTAACTAGAGCACACAAAATTTCGCAATTTTCTGGCAGATTCTGTAATATTTAACACTTAAATTTGACTGATTTATAACTTCCTAGAACAAAGAAAATGGATTTGAACGACTGGTCCTTAGGAAATGCTGATATACTTCAAACAATTGCAACTTTGCAGTGGATTCAGAATGGCGATTCTGCGATGTTTGAAAAACTCGCAACATTTAGGCTTGGGTGCGTCCAAGTTATATTAGAACGTTTCATGAATATTCTTTCTTCTTAACTGAATGCTTAAAAGTTAATTTATAAGAAATCTCAGTTCAGCTGAGATAAATTTTTACAACTAAATGAAAATGAGTGCCTGAACGGCACTTAAATCAGTGGGTGCAAGTAGTCTCACTATTTCGCCTCCGAAGGTGAACCCATTTTATAGGCTGATATTGTATAGTTGTTCACCTTCTACGTCTCACTTTGATCTGCATCTGGTTAATTGGACTCGCCCAATCGTAGGCGATTGGGCACTTTTTATGGATCGTTTGTCAAACAGTTCACAGAGTTTAAGGCAAATATGATAAAATATGATAACTAAATTCATACCTGATCCTGTAATCCAAGAAAACACACAAATACATAAGTATAGAACTGAAACACTTTTCATACCTGATTAATCCACCATTTTATTCAAAATTTGGCAATCAGAATACTCGGTGTTCTATGTTAATAAATAACCAGGACAGGGTAACAAACGTGCGGAATGATATCCGCTCGGTTAAATGCAGTTTAAAATTAGGCTTCAAGGTTGAACAACTAAAAAATATCAGATCAATATATAGGTTCAACACTTTAAGCCTAATAAATTAGGCTAGGGTGCAAGAAGTTTAGTCTCAATAATGCAACTTCAGGCAGGATGCTGCCTTTACAATTACATCTCTGAAGGCTGATATTGGCCATTCAAAATTAGCACGACATGCAACTTTTTAAATACAGTTATTTGGACAAGCAAGATGTTATGTTCCATTGTCTTTATGCATCACTTTCAAGACGTTACGCGCCACTATTGATTGTATACTGTAGACATTATTGACAGTGAATGAGAATGTGAAAACATAACCAAGTAATTGACATAAATCCAATTTAGTCACTGATTTTCTGAAATACTTTGTTTTACCACTGATTATGATTATTTATTTAAATGAAAACAAATTCTTTCCCCTATGACAAAATGACTTAAATATTATTGGGGGATATTGCATAATATTAGCACTCATAATTTCATTTAAATATATAATAAATCCAAACATGCTAACAATAGTGGTGCATAACATCTTGTAGGGGCGTGTAAAGACCAGGTGTAGAACGTCCGACATTCACTATCCATGACTTCTGAAGTAAATTAGTAACAAACTTATCTGTAATAAACACTTGATAGTACATTTGTAGTTTGTTGCAAATTACACACTTACAGTTTGGAAAAGACTGAAAATTATTTAGCATAAAAATCAGAGGTAGTCCAATAAGGATGGGTGATACATGTATATGAATTTTAAAATATTGCCAATACTAAATTAATGTCTAAAATGGAAAGAAAAATTTTTTAGCTTAGAAACTTCAAACAAACTTTCTTAAATAGTTCTGTATGACAAAGTCTTAGATAAAGATATCTGTCATTTGTATTAATTCATTATCATCTAGTGCAGTGGAACTTAAACATGAATGTAAAAAGAATAATTGGGCATCTTGGACTGGATTGTCTTTATCCTTGTCACTGCTTGACTCAGTCTTGACCCAGACACTTGTCTCATCTGTATGCTTCTATACACTCGCGAAATCTTATCTTAAATTAGATTTTACGTTAGGTCTGACAGAATCTTTCTTGACATGATTCTGCCATGTATGACTGTTGTTGATTGCTTAGCAGTATCAGATTGTAGTTAGTTACATGAATTAAACTGTAAGCGAGACAGTATATCCACCTGAATTTAATGCCAGTAAAGGATTTAATTGAGAATGATTCTTGTTTGTGAGGTGAATATTTTCAAAGACACATTAATGGTAAAGAAGACTTGATAAAACTGACATGCAATGGTAGACATTTCCTGTATTAAATGAATCCACTACTTACAATCTTGATTTGTTTGCAGGTATGAGATTTACCAGCGGATGAGTGGAGAGAGGGAGGTGGACGCATTGAGAGCACAGACAATTGCGGCAATAGCAAAATATGTGAAGGATAACCCTAAAGCAAAGAGAGAAGATCTGCAGAAAGAAATTGCAAAACATATCTTTGCATTTGCCCACAAAATAGAACATCTTTAGATTTCACAAGAACAATACCATTGAAACTTTTACCTCAGAAAGATCTAAAATGTTTTATGCTGCAAGTTTTGTGATACCATATTTTTAGGGAAGTGAAACACATAAATGGAATTATGAAGCAGCACTTTGAAAGATCTTTGGACAGGATAAAACTAGGCTAAAAGTTTACATAGATTTGTTGTATGATTATCAAAAGCATTTGCTTTTCATAACTGTGACTTGCTTAAAAAGTCCTCAATTTACTTTACAATATGAATTCAATTTTATCAGATAGCAAAGGACATACATGTACCAAGATCTTGTTATAAAATGACATAATTATTAATAAACATTTGTAAATTCAATATTAAACTTATATGTTACCAGTGTTTAAAATTCTGTAGTAAATCTGTACACTTGTAGTAATCAACAATGCATTTAAGTATCATTATTATAATATTAAAGACAAAAGTATTGTGTTCTTTATTGAAATAGTTAAACTGATTCTTAGATTTTGAGATTTATCTAGTAGATAACAGTTATTTTGGATTTTGATAGGTTAGTATCATTAGATAAAGTCTGTAAGATGTTGTAAGTTCACATGACCAATATTCTGAAAGCTCAATGGAACTACTAGCATACTTGGGGTTTTAGAATATTTAGTCTGATTTTTTTATCATGAATTCTCCTTTCAAAATAATTTTCTAAAATCTTTGTTGACTTCAACTACATATCTACTCACTTCATAATTTTTTCATAAGTTGCTGTATATAATTACACTGTTCTATTTTTGATCAACTTCGTCTGTATTTTGTACTATGTAAAATATCTATACATTTCTCTTTGTTGTCCTTTGTAAACATTCATTTTAATTAGGATATTACAGTAGTATTTTTTCCATGTATTGTTTGTTTGTTGTATGAAAATAAACCATTTCATGGCATTGAATTTTAATTTTATGCTGTTAAAAGACTTGACCCAAACTGAAATCCCAAATAGTTTTATATCAGACATTTCTGTCCTACCTTACACTTAAAACGACGATGGTGCAGGGAGGTTTTACACGAGCAAAAATATTTATTTGTGACCCGTATTACTTTTAAATGAGATAGATTCTGTATCAAACCAGATATCCTCTATATAAGACAACAGATAATAATATGAAAATAATTGCAGAAGTTCAAAATTTTCTCTTCATCCATCTGTCTTCACCGAGATGTAGCAACAAGTAGTTAACTAACCTACACTTGTTTGTCGGGGAGTGTATAACTGACAGGTCTACCAGTTAGTAGGGGACTTCTGTATTGCCTCCTTTTCTCCAATAAGTTGTTGAACCAAGGTTTCTTTTTGTTTAACCTGCAACCTAATGACCCTAAGATCAATACTGGACCAGGGATGTCTAACAAGTAAACCGTCTCAACTTTGATATATTTACAGTAAGAGACAGACCAACAGAAATAATGGATTGTCATGTAGTGAGTTCTGAAAGAAATTTAATGATGCAGCAAGAGTTATGACACAGGGTAAGTTATAGAGGCAGTTAAGACATGATGGTACTTGATTGCTGTTTTTTCCTTAACAGCCGCTTTACAGTTTTTTTTGGAAAATTTAATTGTTAGACGTACTGTTTCACATCAAGCACTGACATTTCTACAACTATCACTACTACCATTACTTCTACTGTGAAAAGGCATCAATGTACACATATTTATCAAATGCCTGAAAACTTGAACAAAATTATTTCAAGTTCCTGGTGCAACGAGAAACAATTCATGAGGACTGTACTATTTGTAAGTAAAGTGATCCTTGACTGGAAAGTTGAGTGTGCTTGTGGCAAGCTAGAATGACACATGAATTTCCAGCTGTGTCCACTGATTTACATGTAAAGGTAACATGCTAGAATGAGCTTCTGTAAACTAAATGCATCAAACAACAGCTTGGAGAATTTCCTTCAAACTTGACAAAGATACCATTTTTTTTGCAGAACTGTTGTATACTGCTACATCAGTCTTCTATACTCTGCTTAGGACATAAGTTTTATTCTCAGCTGCCAAAGCCAGCAGATTTCGGCATGAAATTAAACTTGGAACATACATATAATTTCAAGAACTTTTGTTTCAGAAGTCACCTGAACAATTACAAAGTTCAGACATTTGCTCTAGATATCTTAAAGTATCCTTTGACTGGATAGGGTCCAAAATGGAAAAAAAAGAAAAACTGAAACAGTACAACATCGTATGAAAAATATCTGCCATGCAAACATTGGCCATGGTAACAGTAACCCAAACAAGAGGGCCATGATGGCCCTGGATCGCTCACCTGAGTACTTTGGCTGTAGGTTTGCTGTTAAGCAGTATTTCATTGTTTAATTGAAAATATATAAGTGCCTACAAACCAAATATGTAAAATATCAGTCAATAAATAAAGGCTCTATGATAGAAAGTAGAAATATCTATTATAAGCTATGGTGACCTTGACCCAGTGACCTCAAACCCTACCCATGGGTAGAGGTCCATGCAAGGAACCTATATATTGAATATCAAAGATATTGGTCTATAAATGAAGGCTTTATGAGGTACAGTAGATAAATCTATTTTTAGCCTCCGTGACGTTTAACCTAATCTAATAATTTGAACAACCAAACAACCTTTCTGACAAACTGCCAGGATATTTGGACTGAAACAGTAGCCTCTAGAGCCTTAACAAGATATTTCTATTTTTGGGCTCTGTGACCTAGTTTTTGACCCCAGATAACCCATAATCGAACTTGACCTAGAAACCATCGAAATAACCTTTCTGACATATTTCCAGAATATTTGGGCTGAAAATGTTACCTGTAGAGTGTAAACAAGGTTTTTCCAAATTTAAGCTCTGTGACCTAGTTTTTGACCCCAGATGACCCATATTCGAACTTGGGCTAGAAATCATCGATTCAACCTTTCTGACAAATTTCCAGGATATTTGGGCTGAAAATGTTACCTCTAAAGTGTTAACAAGGTTTTTCACCAACAGGCTGTGTGACCTAGTTTTTGACCCCACATGACCCATATTCCATCTTGACCTAGAAATCATCAAAAAAACCTATCTGACATATTCCCAGGATAATTGGGCTGAAAATGTTACCTCTAGAGTGTTAACAAGGTTTATCCATGTACAGGCTGTGTGACCTAGTTTTTGACCCCACATGACCCATATTCCAACTTGAGCTAGAAATCATCTTAACAAGCTTTCTGACAGTTTTTCAGGAAATTTGGGCTAAAAATGTTACCTCGAGAGTGTTAACAAGGTTTTACCATATTTGGGCTGTGTGACCTAGTTTTTGACCCCACATGACCCATATTGAAACTTGAGCTAGAAATTATCAAAACAACCTTTCTGGCATATTTCCAGGATATTTGGGCTGAAAATGTTACCTCTAGAGTGGTAAAAACGTTTTTCCATATTTGGTCTCAGTGACCTAGTTTTTGACCCCAGATGACTCATATTCGAATCTGGGCTAGAAATCATCCAAATAACCTTTCTGATACATTACAAGGATATTTGGGCTGAAAATGTTACCTCTAAAGTGTTAACAAGGTTTTTCACTATACAGGCTGTGTGACCTAGTTTTTGACCCCACATGACCCATATTCGAACTTGACCTAGAAATCATCGAAACAACCTATCTGACATATTTCCAGGATATTTGGGCTGAAAATGTTACCTCTAAAGTGTTAACAAGGTTTTTCCATATACAGGCTGTGTGACCTAGTTTTTGACCCCACATGATCCATATTCCAACTTGAGCTAGAAATCATCTTAACAAGCTTTCTAACAGTTTTTCAGGAAATTTGGGCGAAAAATGTTACCTCTAGAGTGATAAAAAGGTTTTTCAATATTTGGTCTCAGTGACATAGTTTTTGACCCCAGATGACCAATATTCGAACCTGAGCTAGAAATCATCCAAATAACCTTTCTGACATATTACAAGGATATTTGGGCTGAAAATGTTACCTCTAAGACTAAAGTGTTAACAAGGTTTTTCCATATTTGGGCTCTTTGACCTAGTTTTTAACCCCAGATGACCCATATTCGAACTTGGGCTAGAAATCACCCAAATAACCTTTCTGACATATTACAAGGAAATTTGGACTGAAAATGTGACCTCTAAAGTGTTAACAAGGTTTTTCCATATTTGGACTCTGTGACCTAGTTTTTTTACCCCACATGACCCATATTCGAACTTGAGCTAGAAATCATGGAAACAACTTTTCTGACAAATTTCCAGGATATTCGGGCTGAAAATCTTACCTCTAGGGTGTTAACAAGGTTTTTCCATATACAGGCTGTGTGACCTAGTTTTTGACCCCACATGACCCATATTCGAACTCGTCCGAGTAATTACTGTGACAAACATCCTGACCAAGTTTCGTGACAATTGGAGCAAAAATGTGACCAGTAGAGTGTTAAGGAACTAAATGTGAACGGACGATGGACGACGAATTAAGACGACGGACAACGGACATTCATCGATCCTAATAGCTCACCCTGAGCCAGCTCAGGTGAGCTAAAAATTGAAACCATATAGTCATTTCTGTGAAGGACAATATTTAGACCATCAATTTGTTACCTTAATTGCATTTAAAGAGGGTGGAAAATAAGCCAGTTTTGCCAATTTTCAATTCACTTTATTTCAATATTAGAAAAGATATCATTCAAATTAATAAAGAAACAATTTACTTGAAATGTATCTATGATTTTTTTCAACAACTTTTCCAATTTTTTTGTACAAAAAATCAGACAGAAATAAATTAAACCTAAACAAAGCACTGTAAGTACATACATTGAGCTTCAGAAAGACTTTTAAAAAATTCCTGTAAAACTATAAATTTCACATTTATTATTGAAATGCAAATATTATTGAAAACAAGAACTGTCCCTGTAAGATGACAATGCCCCCGAAAGGTGCTTTGACCTTTGAGCTGAGAACCAGTCATTCAGGGGTCAAGGTCAAATAAATATAGGTCAGTGGGAAGGCCTTGTCCAAAGGGGTGTTGTGTTTAAGTATGAAGTGTATCCACTTACTAATTTGGAAGTTATGGCCAAATATTAGTTTTTGGACAATTGAATGTTCAGTGGTCAAGGTCAAATAATTAAAGGTCAGTGGGTAGGTCTTGTCCAAAGGGGTGTTGTGTCCAAGTATGAAGTAAATCCACTTACTAACAAGAAACATGGCAATGCCACGAAACCAGGTTTTCAAAAATGTTGTTCTGATTCTATACTATAGTATGAATTTTGGAATGAAGATTGCTATGAATATTCAAAAGATTATAACATGACATGAAGGAAAAGATAATATTCATGAGAATACATGATAATGAGTAGGATGTAAATTTCGGCTAACAATACTGTCTGCAAGGAGTATACTTAATAATGAGACAACAATTTCTGCACGTCATCTTGATGTGGTAAACATTTGTCTGAAGTTTCATCAAAATTCTTCAAAGGGTTGAAGAGTTACAGAGCGGACAGGATTTTCAATGTTAATGTCACTGTGACCTTGACCTTGGAGCCATCAAAATTCTTCAAAGGGTTGAAGAGTTACAGAGCGGACAGGATTTTCAATGTTAATGTCACTGTGACCTTGACCTTGGAGCCAGCCATGCGGAACATGCGTTCTGCACGTCATCTTGATGTGGTAAACATTTGTCTGAAGTTTCATCAAAATTCTTCAAAGGGTTGAAGAGTTACAGAGCGGACAGGATTTTCAATGTTAATGTCACTGTGACCTTGACCTTGGAGCCAGCCATGCGGAACATGCGTTCTGCACGTCATCTTGATGTGGTAAACATTTGTCTGAAGTTTCATCAAAATTCTTCAAAGGGTTGAAGAGTTACAGAGCGGACAGGATTTTCAATGTTTATGTCACTGTGACCTTGACCTTGGAGCCAGCCATGCGGAACATGCGTTCTGCACGTCATCTTGATGTGGTAAACATTTGTCTGAAGTTTCATCAAAATTCTTCAAAGGGTTGAAGAGTTACAGAGCGGACAGGATTTTCAATGTTAATGTCACTGTGACCTTGACCTTGGAGCCAGCCATGCGGAACATGCGTTCTGCACGTCATCTTGATGTGGTAAACATTTGTCTGAAGTTTCATCAAAATTCTTCAAAGGGTTGAAGAGTTACAGAGCGGACACAATTTCGTTTGACGCCCGCCCATCCGCCCATCCGCCCGCCATACCCCAATCTAATAACCAGGATTTTCAAAATTGAAAACCTGGTTAATAAGGAAGTTATGGGCAATGTTGAAGTTTTTGAACAATTAGATCTTCAAGGTAAAGGTCATTCAGGGGTCAAGGTCAAATAAATATAGGTCAGTGAGAAGGCCTTATCCAAAGGGGTGTTGTGTTTAAGTATGAAGTGTATCCACTGACTAAATTGGAAGTTATGGCGAAAATATTAGTTTTTGGACAATTGGATATTTAGGGGTCAAGGTCAAATAATTAAAGGTCAGTGGGAAGGTCTTGTCCAAAGGGGTGTTGTGTCCAAGTATGAAGTAAATCCACTTACTAATAAGGAAGTTATGGGCAATGTTGAAGTTTTTGGACAATTGGATCTTCAAGGTAAAGGTCATTCAGGGGTCAAGGTCAAACAAATATAGGTCAGTGGGAAGGCCTTGTCCAAAGGGGTGTTGTGTCCAAGTATGAAGTAAATCCACTTCCTAATAAAGAAGTTATGGGCAATGTTAAAGTTTTTGGACAATTGGATCTTCAAGATAAAGGTCATTCAGGGGTCAAGGTTAAATAAATATAGGTCAGTGGAAAGGTCTTGTCCAAAGGGGTGTTGTGTCCAAGTATGAAGTAAATCCACTTACTAGTAAGAAAGTTATGGGCAATGTTAAAGTTTCTGGATGGACTGACAGACGGACGGACTGACGGACGGTTCAAAAACTATATGCCTCCCTTCCGGGGCATAAAAAGTCCTTTTA
Source organism: Cyclina sinensis (assembly GCA_012932295.1). Classification (NCBI taxonomy): domain Eukaryota; kingdom Metazoa; phylum Mollusca; class Bivalvia; order Venerida; family Veneridae; genus Cyclina; species Cyclina sinensis. The sequence goes on from JAAONU010000011.1 coordinate 5,163,615, forward strand.
TGTGGAGTTCACTGTTAAAATGTAAACATAGAACTTCAGTCTTTCACATGAATATTCACTGAATACTTAAGAGCACTTAAATGCATGAAATATCAAATATTACAAGTATACACATGACAATGGGATGTCATCTAGATATTGACCTTGCTTCCTTTTCATTCTCCTTCTTGTAATCTCCATACAACTCTCGAAAGTCACATACATAGTTGTATTGCTGAAAAAAAATATAACAAATCCAAATATATCCAAAATTTCTTTTATATAACTGCTGCTATGATTACAGTTATTTCACCTAAAAAAATCCTCGAAGCTATCATTTTAGGTGACTTAACTGTCAACATACAATAAAACATTCTGACAGGGAACTGAGCTATTTGTTAAAGGTCATGTGACACGACTATAGCAACTTTGTCTATTCAAAATAATCATAATGTACTGATTAAAATGGTTTAATTGCGAAATTATGAAAATATTGCTTTTGATAAGAAAAAACGTGTTTTTGATGATCGGCTATTTCCGTTTCGACATCGGTAGTTTCCGCTGCAATTTTTGGCTGTGACGTAGATTTATCCCTACTGTCCCAGGCAGTAGTGTAGAATTACACTGCTCATAACACATCCGTTTTTAAATGAAAAAATAACACTAAACCACAAGTGCAAGAAACAATATAAAGGCACACTTATAAAAATAACATGCTATAAATTGTAAATTCAATAAAACAATGTGATCACTTCTCGATTTTTATAAGTAAATTCAAACTTTGTGCCGGGAGAACGGTTTGTAATTTTACCTTTATAAATATTAATAAATATTCCAATTTCTTCAATGTTGTGGTTCTAAATAAAACTATCTCCTTCACGTTTTAACATGCTGCGTAACCATTCCTCACTTGATGTTTACATCATAAAAATATTCTTTTTCAATTAAGTGTAGTAATATTGAAGTGAATTAAGGTGATCTAATGTGTTAACATTTGTGTCACTGGAATGGAAATTCACACTACAGTGTTTTTTCATGTTGGGATATTGTTTGAAAAATAATAATATTGCATGTCCATCAAGTAGAAATTTGTGTCTGCTTAGAAATTAATATCCAATGAAAAGTCATAGATCCATAAATCACGCCTTGTACTGTGGGATTTATGCAAATTAACCTGCCCAAATGGGACCCTTGAATTATCTGCATAGCTGTCAAAACAAAGCAATTAACTTTTTATGACCCAATCAATGATAAAGTTGAGACAAATAGCAAAATTTTATGGCAAGTGATCTTACAAATTGATTGAATTACTTTTGATCAGTCAAACTTGTGAAAACATTATGTAATAGTTTGTTCCAATTAACAAGTCTGAATGATTTTTAGTAAGGAAGCTTCCATGCAGATACATATTTTAATTAGATAATTAAATGTAATGGATCTATTTATGATGAAAATAAAAATCATTCGACTTCTTAATGCAACTCAACAAAACGTGCTATCCCCAATCATGAATGGTAATGGACAGTGCAGTTCTTTTATGATGAACCCCACTTATCCCTATACACCGTCATATGCAAATTTGACCCCAGTCGCCCAGGCACAATCGCAACTAACCCAGCAAAACCAGAATACAGACGTTTTGCAAAATATATTAATGCGACTTGAGAATATGGACCAAAAATTAAGTCAGCTTAACTCCATCAAGTCTTCTGTGGATGCAATAACGGCGCGCTTAGATAGTATGGACCAAAAGATGAACGAGCTGGAGAGGAGTCAACAGTTTATAAGCGAGAAGTACGACACTCTTTCTACAAGTACAGCTAGTAATGAGGATGCTATATCGAAACTTCGTCATGACTACTCACAAATAGCGGATGAAAATATGAAACTTAAAACGGCCAACGAATCATTGACTGAATCTGTTATTGACATGAAATGCCGTTCTATGAGTTTAAATATGTTATTTCACGGCATTCCGGAAGGAAACGCCCAAATCCCTTGGCCTGCACATAAGCAATCACAGTCAAATACTGATGAACCTTCAGTTTCTGAAAATAATTCTTTAATAGGTGGCAGTACGAAAGCTGGTGTACTGATATCTGAAATCTTGTCTGGTCAAGCAAACACGATGGGTGACAATTCATCGACAATACCACATACTGCGACTCCCGCATTTTCAAACTCTGAAAACTGTGTACACAAAGTAACGGACTTTTGTAAGAAAATCTTAAATGTCCCTGATCCTAGTTCTCGTTTTGCTATTGACGTGGCTCATAGGGTAGGCCCAGCTATACATGGTAAAATACGGCCTATTGTTGTACGCTTCAAAGATAAAGAGTCGATTCAGGCTCTGAAAGCACATCTTAAAAGCGTGAGCTTCAAAGGTTCCCCCTATAATGTGTCAGAACAATTTCCAACAGAAGTTATGGATCGAAGGCGGGCACTTATTCCAGAGATGTTGAATGCCCGAAAGGAGGGGAAAAAAGCCCTGCTAGTACGGGATAAACTGTTTATCAATAACCAATTGTATAAGCCAAGTAAGTCCGACAAATCTGTTGGCTCTGAATAGGAGTTTGGAGAAAAGTGTGATATAAACATACTTTCCTGGAATGTTGAAGGGTTAAAAAATTGTTTAAATGATGAAGATTTTTTGAATTTCGTTTGTAAATATGATATTCTTTTTTTCTCTGAAACTTGGCAGCGTAAAAATGATAATTTTGAAATAAAAGGGTATGAGTCGATATCAGTACCTCGTTATGAGAGTTTTGAATCTAAACGTGGTCACGGTGGTATTTGTTTATTTTATAGAGAATATTTTAAAAACGGTATAAGCGTGACTGAAATTGATAACTCTGGTATCTTATGGGTGAAATTGTGTAAAACTGTTTTCCAGTTAGCTGATGATATTTATATATGTTTTTTATATATCCCTCCAAGCAATTCTATATATTATAATATGCATGAAATAGGTTTCTTCGAAATTTTAGAAATGAATGTTCGTAAATACTCTGAACTTGGTTTAGTTTCAGTTATAGGGGATCTAAATGCAAGATGTGGGAATAGAAGTGATATCATGCATGACGACACAGATTTTACTGAATATATACACGTATTGAATAAAAATAACAATAACTCATTTGATGATATACCCCCTAGATTTTCTTTAGACAACCGGATTAATACTTCTGGTATAAAACTGTTAGAATTGTGTACAAGTAGTTCGTTAAAAATCGTAAATAGTCGTTGTGGAGACGACGCGGGAATTGGATCTTTTACTAATATTAACCAAAATGGTAATAGTGTTATTGATTACGTTTTATGTTCACAGGAGTTGTTTCCCTTGATTAAAAATTTTCTAGTTCATGATTTATTTACATTCTCAACTCATGTACCTTTGCAAATTAGTTTTGAAACTAAATGTATTCCAGATCAAATTAATACAGAAATATATGATTCTGAACGGAAATTAAAATTTTATAAACAAAAAGCGCAAACACTGAGAGAAGTTATTTATTGTGAATATGAAAATATTGATAATATTGTAAATAACATTATTTCGTCCGATGTTGATTTTGATTCGGGTGTAAATAGTATAGCCTTGTGTTTATATGATAAAGCTAGCTCTGTATTTGGAACGAAAAGAAATATAAAACCAGTCAACAAAAATAAAGATCGTAAATATAAAAGTCCATGGTATAATGAGGAATGCGAGAATGCAAGAAGAGAATTGCGCATTGCAAATAGAAATTACAGAAAGTTTGTGTCAGCAGAAAATAGAGATATTCTTGTTATAAATCGAAAAAGATATAAACAAACCAAAAGAAAGGCTATATCTCAGTACAAAAACAAACAAAAGAGAAATCTACATAATTTAGCAAAAAATAGTCCACAAACATTTTGGTCTGAAATAAAGAAATTAAAGTCTAATAATATCAAGCATACGAATATAACTAAAGATGATTTTTACGAACATTTTAAAGATTTATATGGAGATGATGATGTTTTTTCTGTTGATGATGTAGAAAATCAAGTAAACAGTAACAATGTTGATGTTTTGGTTGACGCCTTAGATGTTGATTTTACATCTGAAGAAGTTGAAAGGGCTATTTCTTTTCTGAAAAGGGGCAAAAGTAGTGGTAATGATTCACTTATACCAGAAATCTTTTTAGAATGCAAACAAATTTTATCTCCTTTGTTGTGTAAATTATTTAACCATATGTATACTAAATGTATTTACCCAATTAGCTGGACTGAAGGAATCATTGTTCCAGTGCCAAAGAAAGGAGATCTAAACGATGTAAACAATTATAGAGGTATAACTCTCAGCAGTATTTTCTCGAAAATATTTTCAGTTTTGTTAGATAACAGATTACGAAAGTGGTCGGAGGAGGTAAATGTATTAAATGATTTTCAATTTGGTTTTCGTAAAGGAAAAAGTACCATAGACTGTGTTTTTGTTTTAAATAGTATTATTAGTAAAATTTTGAATTATGAAAAGAGAAATCTATATTTAGCTTTCGTCGATTTTAAAAAGGCATTTGATGTTGTTTATAGAAATGGTATTTGGTTTAAATTAACATTATATGGTGCTTCGTCGAAAATTGTTAATATGTTAAAAACTATGTATGAAAATGTTAAATCTTGTGTAAAGATAAATGGTTGTCTTACTGATTATTTTGAAACATATATGGGTGTGAAACAAGGCGAACCATTATCACCCTTATTATTTCTATTTTTTATAAACGATATGCATACTTATTTAATGGACGATACTGTAGATACTTTTACAATCGATGAGCTGCAAATATTTTTATTACTATTTGCAGATGACACTGTTGTATTTTCATACACAGCACAAGGTCTTCAATTGTTGTTAAATAAGCTGTATGATTACTGTCGTAACTGGGGTGTAAAAGTTAATACAGATAAAACTGTGGTCATGTTATGCAAGAAGAATAATAGGAATGAAAATTTTGATATTTATTATAATAACGAAAAATTGAAGATTGTCAAGACATTTACATATCTTGGTGTAACTTTAACGTCAAATGGTAAATTTTATCAAACTCAGAAAGCATTGGCGAAACAAGCAATCAAAGCATTATATTCCTTAAATTCACTGTTTGATCATGTTTCTATGGATATTTCAGAAAAGATAAAATTGTTTGATGCTATGATTTTACCAATACTAAACTATGGTTCGGAAATATGGGGATTGCACAAGGCCCCAGATATTGAGCGGGTACATATGAAGTTTTTAAAACAAATATTAGGTGTAAGACAACAAGCTGTTAACGCAACAATCTATGGAGAGCTTGGGCGATTTCCCCTAAATGTTTACAGAAAAATTCGAATCTTAAAATACTGGCAAAAATTGAAAAATAATCCACAATCAATGATGTATATAGTTTTTAATATGCTCGATGAAAATGGTAACTCTTTAAATAATTGGTCTTTAGATGTCAAAAAAAATATTAGATGATCTTGGTTTTTCAAATTTGTGGTATTCTGAGAATATAAGTAATGTTCAATTGCAGCAACTTACACAAAGAGCAAAAGATCAATATATTCAACAGTGGTTCAATGATATAAATAGCATGTCTAAATTAGATACCTATTGCACATTTAAGGTTGATTTTTCAACTGAGAAGTATTTAAGTTGTATAAGTAATGTTAACCACCTTAAAGCTTTATGCAGGTTTAGATGTTCTGCACATAAATTATTTATCGAAGAAGGTGGATATCGTAATATAGATAGAGAAAATAGAAAATGTACACATTGTACCATGGGCGTAGTGGAAAACGAATTTCATTTTCTGCTTGTATGTCCATTATATAGAGAATTGAGATTAAAATGCCTACCAAGATATTACTGTTCGTGGCCAAACTTACAAAAATTTAAAAATTTAATGAAAAATACTCAAAAAGTTATACTGAATAAAATAGCAAAATTTGTATTTTTAGCTAGCGTTAAGCGTGATAACATGGAAAACTGAAATGCGACCTCTATAGAAATATGATAACTTGTTTATACTAATAAAAGCCTATATGATATTTAAATTTCATTTTTCATATGTTACTTTCTTAAATCATAACAAGATTTTGTCTATTTTGTTTGTTAAATCGGTGTACTCATACCTCATCATATATTTTTCTCATGATTTGCTCATACCAATGTTTGTTTGTTAAAATTTTGTATTCATACACCATCATACTTTTCTCATGATCTACCTATATCTATGTATCTAATACCGCCATACAATATTTGATAATGGCGATGAACATGTATATATGTTTATGCCTAATAAACTATTGAACTTGAACTTGAACTCTTAATGTGAACAAATTAAAACAAAAACAATGTGTTTGTGTTATGATTTTGACATATCTTTTATGGCTTCTTCATATTATTTGTTCTATGATCATTATTGTTTTTTTTTAAATGTTGAATGAATAAGCAAAAAAAAGTAGGCAGTTATAATGAAAAAAAGTCATAGATCTGGTCAAAGATTACTTACACGTACCTCAGGCAAAATGTACCACAGACAAATAAGCAACACATCACTGTAAAGAGAATGTTTTTTATGGAAAAAATCTCTCGATTGCAGTTAGTTAATCAAGTCTTCCAAACAACTGCATCGGATAAAAATAAGCATGTTCAAAATCTTTTTCTATCGGTTACTTGAAAAATATCTCTACATATTTTCACTGATGTATCTTTTAATTCTATAACCCTAATTAAACTAGCCTCTATACAATATTGCTCATTGGCTTCGTAATTCCGACAAAATTTCATTGAAAATTATTTATTTAAAAAAATCTTCAATGTGTATTCATGATGTTAGCTTGACTTGTTCAATTTTGTTTTTTTACTATATTCAGTCTACATTTTCACTTTCCATCATAATTTTTAAGATTTTGTTAACAATCCAGGCAGCTGTGTCAAGTGGCAAGAGATAAATGTGCGTCACTTCCGGTTTCGCTCGTGACAGGTGCGCGCAACCAAGTGCGTAAAATATGGATTTTAATTTGCTATAAAAACATCTTTAAGATGAAAATTACCTGCGGACTTTTTTTAAAATGTCATAGTTAGATATATAGTTTTCGCTCATATTAAAATGTCAAGGTCAAAAATTCGTGTCACATGACCTTTAAGTCAAGCAGCATAATTCTGTAAAATCTAATACTAACTGATGAATGGCAATTACAGGAAACTTTGTCATTGTCTCTCCTGTGTGTGCATCTAACTCTTCAATTCTTGTTATACCGGAAACAAGAGGGCCATGATGGCTATATCGCTCACCTAAATATGACTGCTTTTAGCAAAGTTGCTATGGACCTGGTTAATTGACCCCAGATGACCCATATTCGAACTTGACCTAAAAATTATTCACACAATCTTTCTGACAAATTTCAAGGTTAATTGGACTGAAAGTGTAGCCTCTATGGTGTTAACAAGGTTTTTTCATATTTGGGATCTGTGACCTAGTTTTTGACCCCAGATGATCCATATCCAAACTTGAGCTAGAAAATCATCAAAACAACCTTTCTGACAAAATTACAGGACATTTGGACTGAAAATGTAGCCTCTAGAGTGTTTACAAAGTTTTTCGATATTTGGGCTCTGTGACTTAGTTTTTTACTCCAGATGACCCATATTCAAACTTGAGCTAGAAATCAAAGAAGCAACCTTTCTGACAAATTTTCATGTTATTTGGAATTAAAATCTTAACTCTAGAGTGTAAACAAGGTTTTTCCATATTTGGGCTCTGTGGCCTAGTTTTTGACCAAAGATGACCCATTTTAGTACTTGAGCTAGAAATCATCAAACAACCTGTCTGACACATTTCCAGGATATTTGGACTGAAAATGTAACCTCTGGAGTGTTAAAATGGTTTTTACATTTTAGGGCTCTGTGACCTAGTTTTTGACCCCAGATGTCCTATATCCTTATATGGGCTAGAAATCATTGAAACAACTTTTATGACAAATTTCAAGGATATTTGGACTGAAAATGTAATCTCTAGAGCATTAACAAGGTTTTTCTACTTTTTGGCCCTGTGACCTAGTTTTTGAGCCCAGATAACCCATATTCAAAACTGAGCTAGAAATCATTAAAACAATCTTTCTGACAAATTTCAAGGTTATTTGAACTGAAAATGTTACCTCAATGAGTGTTAACAAGGTTTTTCCATATTTGGGGTCTGTGACCTAGTTTTTGACCCCAGATGACCTATATTCGAATCTGAGCTAAAAATCATTAAAACATCCTTTCTGACAAATTTCGAGAATATTTGGACTGAAAAGTAGCTTCTAGATTGTTAACAAGTTTTATTCTATATTTGGGCTCTGTGACCTAGTTTTTGATTCCAGATGACCCATATTCAAACTAAACCTAGAAATCATTGAAACAACCTTTCTGACAGATTTCCAGGTTATTTGGACTGAAAATGTTATCTCTAGAGTGTTAACAAGGTTTTTCCATATTTTGGCTCTGTGACCTAGTTTTTGACCCCAGATGACCCATATTTGAACTTCAGCTAGAAATCATCAAGGCAACCTTTCTGACAAATTTCTGGGATATTTTGACCGAAAATGTAACCTCTAGAGTCTTATCAAGGTTTTTCTATTTTTGGGCTCTGTGACCTAGTTTTTGAACCCTGATGACCCATATTCGAACTTGAGCTAGAAATCATTAAAAAAACATGTCTGACAAATTTCCAGATTATTTGGACTGAAAATGTTACCTCTCCTTCTACAAGAAGATTTACAAAGTTTTCACTATATAAGCCTATGTAAAACCAATGACCCTGGGGTGGGGCCAAATTTGACCCCAGGGGTATAATTTGAACAAACTTTGTAGAGGTCCACTAGACAATGCTACATACCAAATCTTAAGGCTGAGGCCCATGTGGTTTCAGACAAGAAGATTTTCAAAGTTTTCCCTATGCAAAATCAATTGACCCCCGGGCTGGGGCCAAATTTGACCACAGGGGCATAATTTGGACAAACTTGGTAGAGGTCCACTAGACATTGCTACATACCAAATCTTAAGGCTCAGGGCCTTGTGGTTTCAGACAAGAAGATTTTCGAAGTTTTTCCTATAAAGCCTATGTAAAACCAATGACCCCAGGGTGGGGCCAAATTTGACCCCAGAGGTATAATTTGAACAAATTTGGTAGAGATCCACTAGACAATGCTACATACCAAATATCTAAGCTCTATGCCTTACGGTTTCTGACAAGAAGATTTTTAAAGTTATTCCCATATAACTCTATGTAAAACAAGTTACCCCTGGGGCGGGGCCATTTTTGACCCAGAGGCCATGATTTGAAAAAACTTGGTAGAGGTCCACTAGACAATGCTGCACACCAAATATCTTAGCTCTATGCCATGCGGTTTCTGACAAGAAGAGTTTTAAAGTTATTCCTATATAACTCTATGTAAAACAAGGGACCCCTGAGGTGGGGTCAGTTTTGACCCCAGGATCATAATTTGAACAAACTTGGTAGAGGTCCACTAGATGATGCTTTATACCAAATATCAAAGCTCCAGGCCTTGTGGTTTCTGACAAGAAGATTTTTAAAGATCCAACTTTTTAAAATCTGTTTTTAGCTCCTGTGACCCAGAAATGCAATGAGCTGGAACCATTTGAACAACTTGGTAGAGCTTCATGCAAGGAACATTCTAGGCAAGTTTCATCAAATTTTGCCTAGTGGTTTCAGAGGAGATGTTGTTTGAATGAATTGTGGATGACGGACGGACGGACGGACGCCAGACAATCAGGGATCCTAAAGCTCACATGAGCACTACGTGCTCAGGTGAGCTAAACAAGAGGGCCATGATGGCCCTAGATCGCTCACCTGAGTATTTTGGCTGTAGGTTTGCAGTTAAGCAGTTTTTCATGTTTTAATTGAAAATATGTAAGTAATGTAAATATAAATATGTAAATATGTAAAATATCAGTCAATAAATAAAGGCTCTATGACAGAAAGTCAGAAATATCTATCATAAGCTATGGTGACCTTGACCTTGACCCAGTGACCTAAAACCCTACCCATGGGTAGAGGTCCATGCAAGGATCCTATATACAGAATATCAAAGATATTGGTCTTTAAATGAAGGCTCTATGAGGTACAGTATATAAACCTATTTTTAGCCTCATTGACCTTTAACCTAATCTAATAATTCGAAAAAGCTTGATAAAGCTTGTTTCATACCAAATCTTAGATCTCAGGGCCTTGTGGTTTCAGACAAGAAGATTTTTAAAGTTTTACTATATAAACCTATGTAAAATCAAATGACCCCTGGGTAGGGGCCAAATTTGACCCCAGAGGCATAATTTGAACAAACTTGGTAGAGGTCCACACAACAATGCTATATACCAAATCTTAAGGCTCAGGGCCTTGTGGTTTCAGACAAGAAGATTTTTAAAGTTTCACTATATAAGCCTATATAAAATCCATTGACCCGCGGGGCAGGGCCAAATTTGACCCCCAGGTGTATAATTTGAACAAACTTGGTAGAGGTCCACAAGACAATGCTACATACCAAATCTTAAGGCTCAGGGCCTTGTGGTTTCAGACAGGAAGATTTTCAAAGTTTTCCCTATGTAAAATAAGTTGACCCCCGGGGCGGGGCCAAATTTGACCCGAAGGGGTATAATTTGAACAAGCTTGGTAGAGGTCCACTAGACAATGCTACATACCAAATCTTAAGGCTCAGGGCCTTGTGGTTTCAGACAAGAAGAATTTTAAAGTTTCACTATGTTAAATAAGTTGACCCCTGGGGCGGGGACAAATTTTATCCTTGGGGCATAATTTGAACAAACTTGTTAGAGGTTCACAAGACAATGCTACATACCAAATCTTAAGGCTCAGGGCCTTGTGGTTTCAGACAAGAAGATTTTTAAAGTTTTACTATATAAGCCCAAGTAAAATCCATTTACCCCTGGGGTGGGGCCAAATTTGACCCCAGGGGCATAATTTGAACAATCTTGGTAGACGTCCACTATACAATGCTACATACCAAATCTTAAGGCTCAGGGCTTTGTGGTTTCAGACAAGAAGATTTTCAAAGTTTTTCCTTTCAGTTGCCATAGCAACCAGAGTTCTTGATGGAATTGAATTCTTTGAAAAACTTTGGTAGAGCTTCATGCAAGGAACATCCCAGGCAAATTTCATCAAATTTGGCCCAGAGGTTTCAGAGAAGATGTTGTTTGAATGAAATGTTGACAGACGACGGATGACGGACAAAGACCGGTCACAATAGCCCACCATGAGCCAAAGGCTCAGGTGAGCTAAAAAAGGGTCCTCAGCTGGTATCCTCTGAGCAGGTCCTCAGCCCATACCCCTTTGGTCAACATATTACAGCTAAAGCCAAACCCAGTACTATTAGCAGATCAAAGATTGATTGTGTCTTCCAATGCTGAGATTTCTGAGCAGGTCTAGATTTTAATTAAATAACAGAATCTTGTAGAAAACATTTTAGAAAACTTTCAACACAAGTTATACTGTATCATGTTTCAATGTATTTCCAGATAAATTCAGCCTTTCCTTAAATCCAATGTTTTGGGTTTTTTAACTTTACCTTGACAGACTGTATAGCCCCTGGACCCCTCAGCTCTCGTATTTTATCTATTGCCTTCTGTGGTTCCAGGCTTTCATCTATCACCAACATTGCACATACTGCCACTGGGAAACAAGTCACATTTATCACATGACATTTTTAGATTTAAACATACATTGTATTGAAGCTTTTAAACAGAGAATCTTTCTTTACTGAAATTTTAACATTTGTTCTCTACATCAGTAGGATCCTTTACATTACTTTTTCCTCACAAAAGCACACTGGTTTTCCAACTGAAAGTTTTCTGGACTTACATTAATATTTCCTGAATCAATTTGTTCTCATGATCTGGAAAATTCACAGACTAACTGGGTCAAGGCTCATTTCCTGAATATCCCATGTTACAATCTTACTGCACTGGAAAATCTTCAAAACTTGAAAAATATCAATCAAAATTTTGTTTCTTTAAGGATCTAGTGAAATTCATACTTACAGTTGGGTAGTAGCTTAAAATGACATTTTAAAAACTGGAGAAGATAATAACTTACCTAGACATGACCTTCCTAGTCCACCAAAGCAGCTGAAATGTTAATTATATGTTGTATGTCATGAGCTTTATGTATGAAACAAAATACCTGTACTAGTAATTAAGAACATTTTTTGGCAAAATTTTCTTGTAATTTGATTTTTAAAAAATGCATTAATTTAGTTTCAAAACCAAAAGCAGACATAAAAACATGATAATGACTGTTAGCAAAAACTGATTCACTTTCAGATAACTTTGTCCAATAAAATTATGAGTATCTTAAAAACTTCATGCATGTTATCAGAACCTTGTTGATATACTGACCTAAAGTAGTAAAACTGAATGTGCATTCTCATTAGTATGGAAAATCTTTACATTTCTTCGGTTGGTGACCTATACACTGTTTCTCAAGATAACACAAAGTTTAAAATCCAAATGATTAATGTAGACTTAAACTTTGTGAGATAGGTCTAACAACAACATACTGTACTAAAGGTTTCCTTCCATTTCTTACTGACACTTGTATCTCATCTATCATTTTTAGCAGGCTGCCCATGTTTGGTGTCTGGCCATCTGGAAATGGGTAGTGATGGACCACAATTTCAGCACCAGTTAGTTCATTCAGTAACCATGGTACACGGTATTTGTTCAACTCTCCCTTTGTGCACAATGAGAATACTTCATCAACACCTTCGGTCTTCAAACACTCTGTTATGACAGAAAAATACTGAATCAATGAAACATAGTTTAGTCACACATGTAAATCACAATTGTACAATGTAAGTTGTGCTGAATATGAGATTTATATATTTCATTTTATGTGTTGCAATATCAGATTTCTTTAACTTCTGAAAACTTAATGCTACATTAGTAAAACCAGTATGGTTAAAACTATCATCTAAAACCACACATAGTGCTTAGAGTGAAAAAACTATGATACATTTTAGTACCTTCTATTTCCCAGGCTATGCACACTTGTTAATTATGAGCAACACTACCTTCTATTTCCCAGGCTATGCACACTTGTTAATTATGAGCAACACTACCTTCTATTTCCCAGGCTATGCACACTTGTTAATTATGAGCAACACTACCTTCTATTTCCCAGGCTATGCACACTTGTTAATTATCAGCAACACTACCTTCTATTTCCCAGGCTATGCACACTTGTTAATTATCAGCAACACTTACTTATGTCATTCTCTAGACTTCTCCATGTGTCCTTAAACTTACAACCTGTAATACAATTTAAATATTCTTATATTTCACCATTCATATATTATCACAAAATAAGCATATTCTTCTACTTACTAAGTTTTACCTATACAGTGCATATTGCTTCAAGCAAGACTCAACTGACAGTTACATTATGTATTTTTTCATACAAAAACACTGGGGCTCATCATGCATGCTTGGCACTTCTTTTACAATCAGCTGTTCTGTGTACAAGATTCCTTGAGCAAACTCAAAAACAGTGAAAATATCATTGAATATTTCATTTTTAACCAGGCATCTAATAATATACAGAAAACAAATTGACTTCTGTTACTCTGACAGAGAAATCAAAAGTTCTGCTTGTTAACTGCAGAGCTCCCCTATAGTTAAACTACCCGTCATTTTGTATTCATAAATAGGTTTTAAGAACATGTCCACATAAAAGTTTTTATAACCCTTTTTTTAAACAACTACAAGCCTCCATTAGTGAATGACTGCCTGCCTTTCTAGCAGACTAAAGCTTTACAATCAGCCCCCTAGTACTGTACTTTATTTTTTTCTGATGGTAAACCTTAAAAATTAGAGCATTTCTTTTCCTTTAGAATAATGAAAATGTAAACAGACTGAATGAATCAATATTTGTTTTAAGGTGTCTGTCCAAAATTTCAAGTAGAAGAGGTAAACAGAATGCATTTCTTAAAACACTAATGATTACAGAGTTTTTCTTGTATAATTTTGGGGTGGATGGCAATTTTATTACAAATGTACACTTTCAAGTGTCAATAAGCCATAAAGAAAAATTTTCAACATATGACAAAGAAAAATGAATACCTGGTAATCCACTGATCGCCAGCTTATCATCTACCTCACCGGTACCAAGCTCTAACCTGAATTTACAAGAATATGTGTGGCTATTTTTGATAGTATAAAACAAAAAAATGGAAAACCACTTTGGTACTTTAATAGAAATCTAAACAGACTTTCATAAATAAGGTATGCTTTTGTGTATTCACTGTCACGTAATGTTAAGAGTCTTCACTTATAATAACAGCTAATAGCTAATTTATATCATATTCATATTTTTGTTGGTGACATCAAATTTTAATGAAGAACTATTGGTATATTAGGTTTATAAATAGCAAAACAGTTACAAACACAGTAAAAGTAATATAATATTTTCATGCAGTATAAATTATACTATTATTAATGAGTGACTGAAATATATTTTAAAAAAACTGAGAGGTTAAAGACTTTTAAACTACCTGTAGCTTATTTTAACAACTTAGCAGTGCAACATGATGACGGTACATATACTATAATGTCAAGAAAATAGCTCACTAGCTCCAAATCATGACAGAATAACTTTTCTTACTACAAGCAAAAAAAAGGCCAAAACTTCATTTTTCTTGCATTAACTCATCACATCATTTAGAAGTAGTGACTTCTAGTCAGCAGCAGTGCAGACGTACCATGAAATCTGGAATGGTGACAGATCCAGCTCCCCCTCTTCATCATCTGATGAATCAAACCCTGACCTCTCGTTTTTGTCTGTGTCTTCAGCAGCCTGCAACAAAAGGAAAATTAACATTATTATTGAACATTTTTGTAACTGACCTTGCAACCTTAAAGATTATTCTACTCCAGACCCTAATATGGAAGGATCCTTTCTTTTTCTGTCATATAAAATTTCTTAAAAAAAAAAAAAAAAAACATTTTGAATGTAATCGGTCCAGAATACTCATTAATGACAGAGACGTATATTAAATTATTATCTGTTGTTCTGTTAATGATTAAAAAGAGCAGAAGTTACTTAGGCTGATGACAGAAGACTTATGTTGTTTTATTTCCAAGGAATAAACAATGTTATTTTTGTTAATATAAGTCATATATGTATAGAAAATAATCCGATCTAATAATCTCGTCTATCAACCAGGAATATTATATAAACTAAGTACGTATGGGACTGAGTACGAAGTAACAAATGACAGGCACTGAGTCTGATTGGTTTATTATTTTAATTTATAAAACTATTCATAGGAAAATTTTAGTAGATCTATTCAGTTAACGATAATTTACCATTTTCGGTGTCAAAACCATTACTGACGCTTACAAAATCTTATAAAAAAAGGTTTCATATCTCGTCAACAAAAAGAAAATGTTTACTATTCACAGAGTTACTTCCCTTGGAATTTGAACTTGCCGCTGTGAGTGTCGAACACCACTAAAATGTTTCATTTTTTTAAAGCGCGTTTGAGTTCATTTATTTCACGTGTCTTTAAAATCGTTAAACTGAACTAACTTCTTCATATTTCTAAACGAGCTTAGAATTTGAGAAACAATAAGATAAGAAATTTGAAACGAATTTTAATATAGAGTTCTATATATAGGTTACTACACACCCTCGTTATACTCCATGCTACATTGATATATGCAGATTCATATTTCTCATGATAGGCGTATTATTTACCATATGTGTCCCTTTAATTTGTGTTCATAACAACGCATTAATCGTTTTACACATAAGTAATGTCATACAATGTGGTCTTTTTCTAATAACAACATCTTTCTATTATGAAATTTCCGTTTAAGGTTTTTTTTTTTTCAGTCTATCATTTCATTGAACTTAAGTAATTTATAGTCCATGTTCCCTTCACGAGCAAAGCGCAGTTAATTATTATTATTATTCCGATTGTAGCCATTGTCGAGTATACATTGTACTTTAGGAAAACTGATGGTGAAAATTGAGCTCCTTACTTAGCAATGACAAAGACGGAAACAAACCGTTTAGTCCTGGCTTGGCAGGAATAATACATTTTGTAATTCAATTATACTGGCAACTTATGGATTGCAGCATCTAAATTTCAAAACCTTTTCTTAATTTAAAAAAAAAGTGATTGGACCCTCCTTGAAATATTTGACCTTTGAAAATCTTCAATTCAAAAACTGTAGCTTTGCTTTTGATATTTGTTCAACAGCAGACCACAGCCATAATTCTCAAGAGTGAGATCCCGGGCAATCACAGTCCTCTGGTTTTTTTTATCATACAGCAATTGTTGAATAAAATACATTACATGGAATATTTTCAATTATGTACGTCCTTGTCTGGAGTTCTGCAAATAAGTATTTGCAAATGTACATGTAAATGAAACATAAAGAAACCCAAGAGAGAAAAACTCACCCGACGTAGACTCGAACCCAAAACACCCGGGACACAAGTCCGTGGCTCCACCAGCTGAGCTAGCTTACTGGATTTTTTAACAGCGTTGCCACCACACGATTCGCCTCAAAGACGACACAGGCGTTCCTTCCTTTACTTTTGATTTCATTAGAGCAAACCTAGTGAGAAAATTGCACTGACATAGGACTTGAACCTATGACTCCCTGGACACCAGTCAGTAACAATAGCTAGCCGGGTGCTTGCTGTAGTTTTACACAACGTCGCCACTACAGACATAACCTGTGTTTGCTTAAACAATATAGGATTTATTTTCTTCAAAATCGAATAAAAGCATTATTATATTTGTTGGATAGGTGGGGGCAAATGCAGATTTAGTAGTCTATAACCATAGCCGCGGGATACAAAGCAAGTACGAAAATAATTAGTACGAATCAACCTGGAAACAAAATGGCGAACGAAAACAACCTTTTCCTAGTCAAAAGTGTGACATAAATAAAATTTAAATCTGGAACGCAGGTGTATGTCTTTTCACCTTTATTTAATAGCATTCCATAACGGATTGCGATAAAGTGAAAGTTAACAGCTAGAGTACAAAATATTTTGTCATCTAAGGTTGACAGGTGCTTGCAAATTCACTGTTCAATCAATGACAGTTAAAATTCATCCTAACTTTTTAACCATAATTTTGGTAACTTTATACGGTAAAAAATAATTATTTGTAGATACTTACAACCTTATGTTTATCTGAAGTTTTGCTTGCTCATCGCGCATTTGGACTGACCAGACAGCTTGAGCAGGCATAGTCCAGTCACATGAAACAGACACCATATTTTTGCAATTTTCGAGTGTCCACTCCCTCTTAATTAAGGCCCTGGGCAATTGGAGGGGGTGCTGGTCATTTCGGTGTGTGGTCATAATCCCCTACGGACAAAATCCTGTAGGATTATTTTCAAAAAAATGGACAAAATATCCTACATGTTAAAATCCCCTATGGTCAAAATCCCCTAGTACTAATAATCTATTGTGGACAAATCCCCTAGGTATATGCCCTACTTGTCAGTGGACTAATAAAATGACTAAAAAACTAGGACATTAGCTAGGAATATTTCAATGACTATTGCATTATTCTAGACTTTTTACAATATTCTTTAATTAAATAACACTGGGAGTTATAAGGACTTGAAACTTTGATGTGACTTTCAAATTTCAAGGTACCTGTAATAGATTGTAACTTTGTTTTTTTTGGTAAAAGTAATATGTATAACAGCACATAATTAAAGAAACAAACTGTCATATATATAATACATCTAATAGCACATTACTAAAGAAATAAGCACACATTGTTAAAGTAAACAGGACTCTACCTATTATCTTGAAACTTGTTTGTTATACATGTACTTTGAAATTAAATACACTGCTACATATTGATTAATTAGCACCAATCAAAAATGAAAATATGTTTGCCTAATTAATTCTTTTCATCATAATAACCATATTGAAATTATTTAAATAAAAATCATAGGTGATTTTGTATTTTTCACAAATGTAATCTAACACATTTTCCAATTGCCTACATGAACTCAGCAAGTGATTTATCTTTGCTTACAAACTGACAGCAAAGATGTTTTAGTCTCATTTGCTGTTTTTCTTCTCTCTTTTTTTTCGACGCTTTGGTGCGAGTCCTTGGAGGGTCTGTTCATAGATAGTCTCAACATCAAAGTTATCTTTCTGTAAACAGTTAATAACATACCATAGACTTGGGTTTGAATGGCCAACTAAGGTTTTGAAGCTTTGAAGGTTTTGATTGGTCTCAGCCTGATTAACACAAATCAAATGAAAAATTACCTTTTATTCGGTGGTCAAATCATTCAAATTGATTAATTAATCATTAATATTTCATTTTAACCAGATATATTTCTCCAAAAATATTCATCAATATACTTCTATATAGTATTGATTTAGAAGATTCATACTGTAGGGGATTTTTTACATAGGGGATCTTGTCTGAAGTGAATTAATGCAAGTAGGGGATTTTGTCCGCTACTTGAAAAATGATATAGGGGATTTTGTCTGTGAATGACTAGGGGATTTTGTTCATAGGGGATTATGTCCTACATTCGGTCATTTCGTCACCTTGCCATTTCCTCGAATTGATTACATAGTGTAAAGGAAAACTTGTTTTTTTACCCTGAATATTCAATAGGCTGAAAGTGTGAAATACTTCAATCACACCTAATAACAGGTGCAGTATTAATGATAGCTGATCAATGCAGGTGTTTTGGCATTTAATTAATCAGCAGATAACTAATCCGATATTGAGCACATACAATTATCTCTAATTAATTAGGTAAATGCAGGTTGCTATGCCTTTGAAATATCCGAATATCAAAAAAGAAAACGATCAAACTAGTTCTAAAAAACGCATACATTAAACAAAACAGAGCAGAAACAACTATAATTAATCAGGTTGATTACTATAAATACTATGTCTTATTAGGTTTAACAGTTACATGTGTGCTAGTAATTAGGTGTGAATGGCCCTACAAAAATGTTTCACACTCAGTCTCTTGAATATTCAGGGTGACGAAATGACTTTTCATTTACTATATGTAATCAGTTCGATGAAACGGTTAGGCGACGAAACAACTGTAAAGCATTGGAGGAACTCATCAATCATCTTAAGCGTATGGAAAAAAAACAAATCAGATTAAGCTAAATCTTGACATATGCCTGCCAGGTGTCGGTTGACAGTTTGAAGATGAAGTTACTTTATTGTCTTTTCAAATGGCAGTTATTAGCTGACCAGAAATGGTTGCTGAGACAACAACCATAGTCATCTGTAATGGGTGCCCTAGCCTATAGTAAATAATACACCATGTTTTGTGTAACAGACAAGGAATGTTTTACTTGGCATATTTAACCATGGTTAAAAAGTAGGGATGGGAACGAATACTAATATCAGTATTCGAATATTCGCTTTGCCATATTTCCATTTTGGTATCCGAACATTGGTACTGTTTTATCACCTGTACGTTGTCGGGGGAAACAGCTATGTATTATCTAGAAATGGCGTAGAAATGGCATGTTTTATGGAAGTTTTAGATACTTATTAAGTGATTGGCAATACATACTATATTCCGTTCATTAAAACCACATGAAATAAGTCCAAACACGAGAGGGGTGCATGTTTTTTTTTTCTTCTTTTTAGCTCATCTGAGCTGGCTCAGGGTGAGCTATTAGGATCGATGAATGTTCGTCGTCTGTCGTGCATTGTCCGTTCACACTTAGTTCGTTAACACTCAACTGGTCACAATTTTTGCACCAATTGTCACGAAACTTGGTCAGGATGTTTGCCCAGTAATTAATAGGACGAGTTAGAATATGGGTCATCTAGGGTCAAAAACTAGGTCACATGACCTAAAAATAGAAAAATCTTGTTAAGGCTTTAGAGGCTACTGTATCAGTCCAAATGTCCTGGAAATATGTCAAATAGGTTGTTTCGATGATTTCTAGGCCAAGTTTGAATATGGGTCATCTGGGGTCAAAAACTAGGTCACAGACCCCAAATATGGAAAAACCTTGTCAACACTTGAGGTCACATTTTCAGTCCAAATGTCCTTGTAATATGTCAGAAATGTTACTGGGGTGATTTCTAGCCCAAGTTCGAATATGGGTCATCTGGGGTCAAAAACTAGGTCACAGAGCCCAAATATGGAAAAACCATTTTAACACTTTAGAGGTAACATTTTCAGCCCAAATATCCTTGTAATACATGTATATCAGATAGGTTATTTGGATGATTTCTAGCCCAATTTCCAATATGGGTCATCTGGGTTCAAAAACAAGGTCACTGAGACCAAATATGGAAAAACCTTTTTGTCACAAAGGTTGTTTCGATGATTTCTAGCTCAAGTTTGAATATGGGTCATGTGGGGTCAAAAACTAGGTCACACAGCTTGTATATGGAAAAACCTTGTTAACACTCTATAGGTAACATTTTCAGCCCAAATATCCTGGAAATATGTCAGATAGGTTGTTTCGATGATTTCTAGGTCATGTTCGAATATGGGTCATCTGGGGTCAAAAACTAGGTCGCACAGCCTGAATATGGAAAAACCTTGTTAACACTCTAGAGGTAACATTTTCAGCCCAAATATCCTGGAAATATGTCAGATAGGTTGTTTCGATGATTTCTAGCCCAAGTTTGAATATGGGTCATCTGGGGTCAAAAACTAGGTCACAAAGCTTAAATTTGGAAAAACCTTGTTTACACTCTACAGGTAACATTTTCAGCCCAAATATTCTGGAAATATGTCAGAAAGGTTATTTCGATGGTTTCTAGGTCAAGTTTGAATATGGGTCACCTTTGGTCACAAACTAGGTCACAGAGCCCAAAAATAGAAATATCTTGTTAAGGCTCTAGAGGCTACTGTTTCAGTCCAAATATCCTGGGAGTTTGTCAGAAAGGTTGTTTGGTTGTTCACATTATTAGATTAGGTTAAAGGTCATGGAGGCTAAAAAGAGATTTATCTACTGTACCTCATAAAGCCTTCATTTATAGACCAATATATTTGATATTCAGTATATAGGTTTCTTGCATGGACCTCTACCTATGGGTAGGGATTGAGGTCACTGGGTCAAGGTCAAGGTCACCATAGCTTAGATATTTCTACTTTCTGTCATAGAGCCTTTATTTATTGACTGATATTTTACATATTTGGTTTGTAGGCACTTATATATTTTCAATTAAAAAATGAAATACTGCTTAACAGCAAACCTACAGCCAAAGTACTCAGGTGAGCGATCCAGGGCCATCATGGCCCTCTTGTTTTTTTTTCCATACAGCTTATTTCAATATTGTTAAGGTACGATGATCAAACATAAAGTGAGGATGATTTTTGTTTCAAATATACTTAAAGAGGAAAATATTTGAGCTATTCTACTGATTGGGCAACTAAAAAGTAATATCAATAGAGTTATAAGCGTGATTGGTTGTTCGTTTTCGTAAAACTTGACGTTAATCCTTGAATATTGTGAGACAAACAACCGTCTAAAATTTGTGAAATAAACAGGCACCAATTAAAATGAACAAAAGATTAAAAGGTATCACAGTTACGCCTGTGGCAAACTGTTAATCCGTAATGATTGGTATCCGCTTCCGGTAGTGACCAAGATGGCTGGTGTTATTTACACTCTTCAAAAAATATTCTTTTTCTGCTGAAAAATTTGTGATAAACTGTAGCTAAAGGTAGTATTCCTGTTTAAAAGAATGAATAGCTATACCAGTGAACCCTCAGCTGCTACGAACCAGCCTAGCCCTAGTGTATCGACAAATAATCGCTATGAAATTTTCAGTCAACTAGACAGTCAAGGGCAAAGTGTTATTGTAACTGACCACGTGTTTAATGAGCAGTCCTTTAGTCAAGTGCAACGTTCTAAACGTCAAAGAATTAGTACTGGTAGTACAGATATCTCTATTGATGAATATAAGCTGCTTTCCACAGATGATAAACTTGCTGCTATTTTTGCTGAAATCGCTACGAGTAGGGGGAAAATCGAGGTTATAGAGAGCAAAATTGACGATTGCATTCAACTTCGAAATAAAGTAACTATTATTGAAGACACTCTTTCTTCATATGAAAAACGCCTAAAGTATGTGGAGTACAAATCTATCGATCACGAAACACGTAACAGGCGTTGTAATTTACTTTTTGCCGGATTTCTAGAAAGTAGGGGTGAAAATTGTCAGCAACGAATCAGTGACTTTCTCTTTGAAAATTTGAACATTGAGTGGCCAGTGCACATTGAACGCGTATATCGACTTGGTCCTTTTGATAGAAAGAAAATAAGGCCAATATTTGTAACTTTTGAGAACTATTATGATGTTCAACTGATTTTATCCAGGGCCCACCTACTCAAAAATTCCAATTATAGTATCAATAAGGACTTTCCACCCGAAATAGCGTCGGCCAGGAAAGACCTGTGGCCTACTTATAAATCAATGAAACAGAGCTTCCCGGATAGCAAAATAGTTATGGCATATCCCGCGAAAATAATCCGAGATGGTGAAGTTGTTTTAGATCGCTTTCCAGACTGGGATGAAGTTATGAAACATGTAAACATTCAAATACAGAAATCAGCTGATCAGAAAACTGGGTCGCGTAGTAATTTACCAAATAAACATACCGTGACAATGAATGATCACGTGACAGAGTTAAACTCGGACAACGCACGGGTTTTTACAAATGATAAACATTCAGGCGCGTATCAGGAGGTACGCCAAAATTCAGCGTCACCAGTCCATAGTTATCAACGGCAAAGGAATGAATCTATCTCACCTAAGCCTAGAACTTCCCCACAACCTCAGCGGGGTCGGGCACCGGATAGAAAAAGTCCTCACAATAATAGCAATATGCGGCCTAGTAGTGACAAATTTGCGAGACCTTGGTCCACATCTGACACTAACAGACCAAAGTCAGGAATGAGGATATCAGAAGATGTAATATAGGACAGAAGGGGGAATTCTTCTTCTCGTCAGAGTTGTGTCGAATCTGTTAACCTGAATTTTTGCTCTTTGAATGTTAACGGCTTAAAGAAACGTATTAATTATCCAGATTTTGTAGAGTTTGTGAAGTGCTATGATTTCTTCTGTGCTGTAGAAACCCATCTGGATGGAAATGATTTAGTAAACATTGATGGTTACGTTTTTATTGGCAAACATCGTACACAAAATTATAAACGCAAATCTGGAGGAATAGGCTTATATGTCAAGGGGAAATATTCGAAATATGTAAAACTTATTCCTAGTAATAACGAATATATATTATGGGTTTCAATTGATAAACAGCTATTGCAGCTATCAGAAAATGCAGTCTTAGGTATCATATATTTCCCTCCAGAAAATTCTCGTTTTTTGAATGAAATTGATACTAGTAATTTTGAAAATGAAATTATTTCTGCATGTAGCATACATAAATATGTTCTGTTAACAGGTGATATAAATGCCAGAGTTGCAGAGCTAGCAGACTATCTCCCTTCAGATCCATTTCTAAACGAAATGTTCAATATTGATGATGATTCCATATCCCATTTTGATAAATATTCGATTCTTGATAAATACTCTATAAGACTTAGCCGAAAATCGAACGATAAAAAAACTAATTCGAACGGACTTATGTTAATTGATTTATGTAGAAACAATAACTTGTTTATTGTAAACGGTCGCTACGGTAACGATCTGCAAGGAAACTTTACCTTTAGAGAAAAGTCAACGATTGACTATCTTATTGTAACTGCCAGTTGTTTTTCTAGCCTAGAGTCGTTCGAAATTTTAGATACTGATGCACTTTTCTCAGATGGACATAGTGCTTTATGTTGGTCAATAAACCTGTTACATAAGTCTAGTACATCTTCCATTGATAATTACAATAATTACAAAAAACCACATTGGCAAGACGACAAATTATCCGTCTTCCGTCAAAATATTGATAATAACCATATCGATTTAATATTGAAGACTTTTTCAGACCGGAACTCATACGTCGTAGAAACTGTGACAAAAGAATTACAAAATTTATTCCATAACGCATCGACTGCAACATTCTCCTTATCCAAAAAATACACTTCACGAATAAATAATAAACCCTGGTTTGGCCCAAAATGCCACCGGGCAAGACAAACTTATCATTACGCTAAATCCGAATATCGTAATAGTCGTACTATTGACAATAAACTGAGACTTCAAAATGCCAGTAAAGAATATAAACGTGTCATGAATTACTATATAAAGAAATTTAAGCACACTAATGCAAAAAAACTGAGGAAAATGCAAACAAAAAACCCTAAACAGTATTGGAAATTTCTTAAGAATCTTGAACCTAAGTCGAAGACCGACGATTCACCATCGATTAACGAGTTTTACGACTTTTTCAAAAATATAAATACTAATCCACATTTTGACGATGAAGATAATCGTTTTATAACACATGATTTTTTAGAACATTCAAATCAATATCTAGATGCCCCTATCACAGACGCTGAAATTCTAAAATGCATAAACAATTTAAACAATGGTAAGGCGTGTAGCCCGTCGGACAATATACTCAATGAACATATTAAAGCTACAAAAGATATGGTATTACCAATATATAATAGACTTTTTAACTTAATACTTGATACTGGTAACATGCCTGCGTCATGGCTTGAGGGGTATATTATCCCGATTTACAAGAACAAAGGTAACCCATTAAATACCAGTTCATATAGACCAATTACTATCTTATCATGCTTAGGAAAACTTTTTACAGCTATTCTGAACTTAAGATTAACCAGTTATATTGAGCACTCAGAAATACTGAACGAAAACCAAGCGGGTTTCAGATGCTCCTATTCTTGCTCTGATCATGTTTTTACTTTGCATGCTCTTGTAGAAATTCTTAAAAAACGTAAACAAAAGGTTTTCTGTGCCTTTGTGGATTTTTCTCAGTGCTTTGATAAAATATGGCGATTTGGTCTCTGGCACAAGCTAACGCAAAATCTCATCGACGGAAAGTTATTCAAAGTGATTTTTAATATGTATCAAAATATCAAATCATGTGTTAGACATAGTGGTAATCAGTCTCCGTTTTTCTCTTCTGATATAGGCGTTCGACAGGGAGAAAATTTAAGCCCGATTCTTTTCTCTCTATATTTAAATGACTTACAAGTATACCTGGAGACAAACGGTGCAGTTGGTATAGAGCTAGATGATACATTTAGTGATGAAACTTGGCTTAAACTTTTGATACTTCTGTACGCAGACGACACCGTTATTGTCTCCAATAACCCTGTCGACTTTCAAAACAGTTTAAATAACTTCAATGACTACTGCAGCCAATGGAAATTAACAGTTAATCCGAACAAAACAAAGGTGATAGTATTTGGGGCTAGAAAACGAGGTGCTTATAATTTTAACCTTGGTCAACATATACTTCAATTAACAGATAGTTATCATTATCTAGGAGTAACCTTCTCTGCCTCTGGATCCTTTTTGAAAGCTCGCCAACATGTAAGTCAGCAAGCAAATAAAGCAATGCATCTCCTTTTCACGAAAACTAACAATGCAGATTTACCGCTAGATTTAACGATTAAATTATTTGATCATACTGTTATGCCAATACTTACTTACGGTTCAGAAATATTTGGTTTTGAAAACCTTGAAATTCTTGAAAAAATTCACAATTCATTTCTGAGACGAATAACACATGCCCGTAAAAGTACCCCAAAATATATGCTCTACGGAGAGCTTGGGAGATATCCGGTATTTATTAATGTATATACAAAAATGATTTCTTTTTGGTCCCGTCTAGTTGTTGGCAAAGAAAATAAACTATCTGCTAAGATGTACAAGTATATGCTTAATAAAAATGACGTAATCTTTAAATGGATCAGCAAGATAAAAGAAATTCTCGAAAGTCTTGGAAGACCAGATATCTGGTCATACCAGCATGTTCTAGTGCATAAAAATACTCATAGAATAATAAAACAACTTTTGATAGATCAGTATAAACAACACTGGTATAGTCAAATGCAGTTGTCAAATAAAGGCCGAATCTACAGTTCCTTTAAACGTACCTTAGAATATGAGAGATATTTCAACATTCTCCCAAAAGAAAACTACATCCACCTGTTCAGATACCGAACATGTAATAATCGTCTCCCAATTGAAACTGCACGTTGGGGAGGAACCGCGTACCTTGACAATACATGCAAGCTCTGCAACTCTGGCGAGGTAGGCTCTGAGCAGCACTACTTACTAAAATGTACATTCTTTTCCAGGGATAGAAACAATCTTTTACAAGACTTTAATATTTTTGATAATGAGTATTGCTTGGCAAGAATATTATCGTGCCAGAATGAGACTAAACTTGTTAAATTGAGTAGATTTGTCCGCACAATAATGTCAAAATTTTAATGTGTTTTTCAACAAGTTTAATTGTTTTTTGTTTGTTTGTTTTTTTTCTCTTCTTCCTCTTCTTTTTACACTCCTTGTATACCCTGGACTCTAAGTTTACTACTATTTACTACGCTGAAGATAGTATTGTACAACCACGTCAGCTATAGTCTGTTTCTTAAATTTTCTATATGCTGTTTGTATAACTGTTAGCTATTTACATTATTGTATTACTTACTATACACAAAGATAAACATTCATTCAATCTACGTTCTAAGTTTACTACTACTTACTACGATGAAAATGGCATTGTACAATTACGTCAGTAAATCACTATTCCTTATTAACTAAATGCTTTTTGTATAACTGTTAACACTTTACTTTATGTATTACTATACACTGTCTCTGGAATTTTCCAAATTCTGTCTCTTTTAACTGTTAACATATTAATTCATGTGTTTCTATACACGAGGATTCCCCCAAAGTTAAAACTTTAAAATATGTTAGTATTAAATTATCTACTTT
Source organism: Cyclina sinensis (assembly GCA_012932295.1). Lineage (NCBI taxonomy): Eukaryota > Metazoa > Mollusca > Bivalvia > Venerida > Veneridae > Cyclina > Cyclina sinensis. Next base: position 5,190,537 of record JAAONU010000011.1, read on the forward strand.
TTCAGGTACTACCGGAAGTTACACGTTTGTCTTTTCCTTTATATTGCTTATCCCCATGTTGTAAAAAATTACATTGGGTGTAATAAAGAAATCTGTCTGTCTGTCTGTCTGTCTGCCAATTATGCATTGCAATTTTATTGTTAATTGGGTCATTTTTGACATGCGATAAAAAAACACAATACCAAACAGATTTGGGTTTTTGCATAATCAGAATGCTTACATTATAAAACTCATCGATGCTTTATTTGAAAAAAAAATCATTTTAGAATATTCGAATTTGATTTTCAGATTTGAATATTAGGTGTATTTTCAAATATTTGAACATTCGTTCCCATCCCTATACTTATTGTTATAAAAACTGGTGGTTAGCTTTGGAAATACATTTATATTTCATTTTACACATTACATATACATCCAAATACAAATGTAAACAACTGCTACCCAATTCATTATGTACATGTAGATAATGCAAACCTTATTAACAAATCATTGGGTTTTTCATTGTCAAACATTGCTGTTTATCCACAAAATTCTCTTCTTTTTATTTTTTTTCCATGCAAGTGTTAGTGCTGTATTAACAAAAATATTCACCAGTGATACATGATAATTATGATTATGAATAATTGTCAGTCAAACAACACAATTGTGTTTACAGATCTTCTTCATATATTATTGTTAGAACTTCTTTACCTGTAAGAGTACTAATAAAATGTAGTTGTAAACTTGGGAAATTCTTAGTGGAATTTATTAAGCACTAAGTAGCTGGAGATTAAAGGTCATTTCATCATTTGTCTTACTGAAGTATATATTACATTTTCTTATGCTATGCTAAGTGGCCCTTGGTTAAAAGTTACCACTTATCAGGCTGATTATATTTTGTAACAATGTATGCTAAATGTATTAGTCTGTTTGAAGTATGTCAAATTTGGAACTTCAATAAATGCTTCTGATGGTATAACATTTGAAGAAATATTTTCTTTATGCATGTAATTCTTTACTTTCCAGAGGCCAAACATTCTTTGACCAGTAGTCCTGCAGGTTAGTGGGAGAGACAATGCCAGCCTTCATTGCTCCCATACAGTATACAAGAAGTGCTTTCTTGAAGCAGCCTGATGGACTGAGGTTTGGTAATTTTGAAGGAGTGGTACATTTACCCCCAGTGCCAGTGGACAGAAAGCATGTCTCTAAAAGTTTCTCAACACTAAACAATCAGCAGATATACAAGACAGTGTGTGAATGGTATGAAGCATGGAGACCTTGGCAGCAGAAAGTTCTTCTGTGTGGCATTGTAGATAGGTAAGTGATTCTCAGTAAGTGGTGATAACAGTGCAAAAATATTTCATGAAAGTACTGCTTAAGACTACTCAAGTTTTAGAAGACTTGAAGTCTTTTTATCATTATTATATGTATGTATTTATACATATGAGAGCTATTAATTTGGATTTTTGAGACAGAATGAAGTGCCAGTTAAGAAAACAATGAAAGTCAGAGGTGAAATTTCATATCTTGTTAAACAAAACAAATTTCTAATATTCTAGAATTAATTCATTAAAATTTAGCATAATTTATTTCCCTTTGAGCCACTAGAGTGTTCTCTGTTTGTTGTTTAGAAAATCTTTGTAGATACTACTAACACAGTCAAAGCAACTTAAGTGCATTCAATAATAGATGCTTTATTAAAGAAACAGAAAGCTTTAGAAAGATAAATTATTTTACACTTTAGATGTTCAGTGCGTCAAGTGGATATGCTTGCAACTAGTTTAGAGCCAATACACCACCGAGACTACACAGTGGCTGTAAAACATCACTACCCCTCAACACCTTTGAAACACATCCAGGATAAACAAGGGAGGAAGAAAAAGAAGAAGAAAGCAAAGAAGAAGACTGAACCCAAGGATCACAGTGATTATCAGAGATCGTTGAATGTTGACGGCACACTCGCTGGTGCTGTGACGCCAGAGTCTGTTGTTGATGTAAACAAGGAAGTCTTTGCCTCACACGATCCAAAAGACTTGGAAAATAGACTTTTAAAAGATGGCCAGACTCCAAGAAAGAAACAGCTGTCCGTGATAAAACAAGAAAATACAAAAGAGTTTACGAACATTGAGGATGAGTTCCGTGATGTCGGAGAATATGCTGATTCTCTTGCTAAAAGAATCTTAGAGGAGTCAATTCCCCAAACAGTACAAGTGTTTGATCCCTCTGAACTGTACGCTCAAGATTTAGCCAGCAGTATTATGCAACAAGCCATGGATCATGTGGTTGATTACATGGATGAGAGAGAAAAGTCTATTCAAAAGAAAACAGAACAAACAAGGTTAGATAAACCAGAACCCGAGGATCATGATAATGTTGATGGTGGTAAACCAACTGAAAAACCAAAGAAAGATGAACTAACAGTTGAAAAAAAGCAAGAACCTGTTCTGAAATATCCTGAACAGCATAGAGTTCAGAGACATAGGTGTGATGAAACTGAAACATCTGTGACAGAGGTTACAGAGAAAAAAGTAGATTTGTCCGTCCTTGACAAGTACAAAAAGTAAGCTTACATTGTAACTTGTACATTTGATACAAATTGAACTGAAAGTACAGATGTGTATATCCAAGTATGGAATAATGTATCTTCTTCAATCAGCACTTGCTTATTTTTGACATATTTTCAATAGAGTAAGGCAAAAGGCAATATGGGGTTTGAGATATGTGTTCCTACCAGGTAAATTAAGAGATGTAAGCCATAAATAGCTTCTTTAATACATTTGAAAATTACAGTTTCGTATCATAAATAGATGAATAATCATAAATAGATACTCAAAATATCTAGAAATACTTATTTTCTTAAAGTCATTACTTAGTGTACTGGATATATTACTTAGCATTATTGACCTTTCAGATTTAAACCGCCAAAGGAGGGAGATAAATCAAACAGATTCTACAAGATGGAGGGACGACCAAAGTCATTGGTACGAATATTGTTACCAGATGAGAATGGACAGAACGGCTCAGTGGAGGAGGGGCGTGCAGAGAGTCCGCGGTCCATGGTGTCAAGGAGCTTCTCAGCGGTCACCCATAGTACACTGAGTAATCTTAGGTACCATCTGTTTGGTTCCCGTTCATTGAAAACTCCTGATTACTTCAGAAAGGATGGAGTTTCCAAATTAGAAGGTACATTTACATTTAATTGTAATTACTTATATGTGATGTACTGATTGTTATTTGTAGAGCTTAACAATCTGGAAACAAGGAGTTTACTGCAAGAATAGTTCATGCTGTTCCTTATTTTAGAAAGCAAAATTTTTATGTTGTTGAACTGCTGGTAGTCGTGTTATCTTCAAGTGTCACACTTTTATTTGTGTCAGTTGACTTAAGCCTGTGTTGAGTTTTAAAAGAAGTATGGTTAAAATACATCTACCATTACACGTACAGCTTTTGACTTTTAACATGTTGTGTAGGAGGAATGCAGCACCTGAGGTCTGGTATTGTTAGAAGGCCAACAGGTATGCACAGTCTTCCTGTACCCATCTCTAAGATGTACAAGAGTGTGAAATGGTGGACGGAGGTACCAGGGGATGGGAAGGTCCTGGTACCAGCACAGAAACAGGAACTAGGGGCTTACTTCAAGGACCAGTTACAGCAAGTCTGGGATGTGAGTGACCAATTTTCACACATTCTGTTTCAGACTTAATCTTACTTACAGTCTACTGTTTATACACTGTTTAAATATCAGATGTGTATATTTGTATTATTTATCTGCTTTTCATGAAACAGTTTCAGAAGAATTTAGTTTATGATGATTATGTGTCATTACATTTACCTTTTGAAAATCTGTCATTAAGTAACAAAGATTACTAATTTGTAAAGCTTTGTAATTTCTCACTGAATACAAATTATTGGTTCAAGCTCCATCACTTAATATACTCTTTATGAGAGAAAGTTAGTTAATTCTTAAAGAGGTTAGAATTTTAGCATAGATAATTCTCAAGATTTGTGGAAAGTTAAACTACAAACTGTAGAATGACATTTTACCGGATAGAGACAAGAACAGTCAGAAACTCCTGAGCAGCAGTGGTTAATGACTAGATATATAGTAATTATACACTATTTGTTGATACAATGTTGTCTTTCAATATTCAGTGGATGGATCTGTGGGAGGACTATGAGAGGATTGCTTTATTGAAAGAGCTGATCAAGTTATGTGGACCTGAGGACCTCAACTTCCTGTGTGGACATTTAGAACATAAGTAAGGAGTACATCCTATAAATTCTGTTTGAAAATTTTAAATCAAAGTATGATCAGCGAGTCATTTATTTGTTTAAAGTTGAAATAACATTGTTGAGTTTAAAAGAAGATAAATAAAGCAACAAGGTAGAGAAATACTGTTCTCCTTGTCAGCAGCTTGTCAGTCAAATGTCGGCTTCATTTGACCATCATTGTCCAAACTTACATTCAGAACAATGTGAGTTAGTTCAAACGAGAAAATAGATAAAGTTACAAAACTACAAAGCAACTTTAAGTGCTTAATTCATCTTGTTTTCCAGGATTCGTAATGCTAGAGATATCAACCGGATGTCTGACAAACTGCTTCTGTATATATTCTCATTCGTGCCAGCTGATGAAATCTCTAAAGTCAAAAGGGTAACCACAATGTCTTTTTTTTCTTATTTTTAGATGTACATAATTTGGGGTTTCAAAGGGACATACCCTAAAATTCTACATACATATTTTTGCCTATTCTCAATAAATTGATTATACAAAGAAGGACGTAGTTTCAAAAAATCTTTCTTTAAGACATATACATTAACAAAGTGTTCATTGTTGATAAAAAGCTATTCAACCAAAAATTGTGCAACAGCATTTCTCTGTATAGACGTTAATATTTATGCATTAGGTTTGCCTGTTGTACTAAGAATTTTTTATGGATAGCTTGATATCTGCTAATAATTTCTGTCCACTAACAGTCTTTTTTATATGACTTTAATTCTTCATGAGATTTGTTTTTATGTTATTACATCAGTTGTAAGCTTTGATAGACTTACACCTCTCTTTTTCACTATAAAATACTTCAAAGTGCGGATTCATTTTACATTGTAAGGGGAACTTTTGGGTGATTTAAAGGATGTTATTCTTCATTGGTTTCCCAACAAAAATATGTAGAAAATATAAATGTATATGCTGGAGAATATTTACAGGTGTGTAGAAGATGGAGATACCTATGTGCTACTGATGATCTATGGATGGTCAAATGTCATGAATTAGGTGTGTACAGATTATAAAAGAAATACTTTTCTCATTTTTGTTTGGTAAGAGAAAGTAAGCAGATGGTTTATAGATAAAGAAGTAAAATTTCTACGTGGGATAAATGATTTTTCTGTGACTGAAGATTCTAATATGTTTGGTACTGCACTGCATTGCACTGACTCTATCCATTTTACCATAAAACAAGCCAGTCTCCATGGTCAAATGGTTTCAAATCATTTAACCTCTCACTGGTTGATGGTCATTGGTTTGAGTCCTATTACTGACCATTACCATTTATGTGAGAAAGTTGGCATGTCTTAGGGAGAACTGCAGTCAAGTACAAGTCCTTTCCAGGAACAGTGGTTAGGTAACCCTCTCTTTGACTGTCACTGGGTGTTAAACTCAGTTTAACCAATTAAAACCATAAAAAAATGTTTACAGTTTTAATATTATCTAAGTTTGGTCTTTTGCTGACTCAAATGTTTTATTGTGCTTAAATGTAATAGATGTAGAAGTGAAAAAAAAAAGAATCTCAAATTTTATTACAATAATGTTTGTCTTTTCATACCTGTACAGCTGCAGATTGAAACTATTGGAATGTCTGACTTACAGTAACAGACTCTGAATTTCTAGTTATGGGTTGTAGACTACATAAGATTTGTGTTATAACCCTGCAACTATTTCACTACAGGTCTGGCTGAGGGTATAAAGAACCTGGAGAAGATGATAGTGAAGGCCAAAGGATACAGAATGGTGATAGACTGGAAAATGGCATATGATGAACTCAAGAAAATCACTTATAACATGAAAGTTGGCATGATGAAAAGGAAACCTAAACCTGTCCAGAAAGGTAAAAAATAATTTCACAACAATGTGATGCGGAATGTGAAATTCAGAGACTTTACTCTGTTTTGGTAAATCTTACTGCCTTTTGAAAGAGTGTACTGTGATTTGTTCTGATAGGAATCTCAACAGTTTTACTAGTTTTTAATCTCAGTTTAAATCTTGATTGTGTTTTTGTTATTAATGTTCTTAACTTGGTTCCTGTTTTATTCTCATCAAAAGAATTGTCTGCTTGTCCCAATCTATAAAAGAAATTCTTCAGTGTTCTTAAGAAACCTGCATTTCGGGAGAGCCTAAAATTAAGATTTTAAAAAGCAAATCTGATAAGTTTTTTTGAAATCTTACTTTAACAGATTTTATGAACAGCTGAGTTTTGTTGATATTTTAGGTCGAACAGTTGAATTCAAGGAGCAACTGGAATTGTTGAAGCAAAGAGGTGAGTTATTATTACCCCGAAGTTGGTTAATAAGAATTACAGTCCATTCGCAATGCTACGAATATGCATCGGTCCCTGTAGAATTTTCCTAATATTGCATTTTTCGTAGAATCGCATTTTTATTCTTACATGTTGTTGATACTATCGTAAACCGTCAATGTCATTATATATTGTGGTCATGATTTGTCAGAGTCAATTAAGACTTAAATAATAAAGAAGAATGGAACATTTGATATCATTTTTATTGCATATTTACATGTTATCAATCAATACAACATAAATGCATATATAAAACAATATACAAATGTACATTGTCATAATGTCATGGAAAGGTAGCACTGAATAGATACGCATGCAGTAATGTTACACATCGAATGAGTACACAACTGTTGCACTCAAGTTTATACAGTTTAAACCCTACAGTAGTTTTGTATCACAAATTTCTCAGAATGATGATATCAATTTACTGAGATAATATTGAGAATTGCCCTTTTTTGTATTCGTTATAAGTTATTGTAGATTTAAATTGCAAAATCAAGAATGTAAAGCAATACAACTTGTCCAGATTTATACTTTTGGAAACTTTTTACATGTTATCACTCAAAAATTAAACAAACCTGTTGATGTTTACAGCATATCATGCCACTGTTGCTTTCAGCGATAATTGCTTAATAACAGTAAACAGAAGGCGATCTGCACGAGCAACTGGTATCACTCTGAGAGGTGTGAAAACACTTGTCTGACAGCGATTTGCTATATTGCATCTTTATTTCAATGTTAATTATATTATGGGACCATGATAATTGTTTGCTCAATTGTGTTTTCGGTTAAATCGCATTTCATTAAATCACATTCAGTCTTAATTGAATAAAGAAGAAAAAATGACAGGACCGATAACTTTTTTCGTAGTACATTGTTATTTTGTTTTACTGCAATTCGTAGCAGCGCGATTGGACTGTATCTTATTCCACAAGACATCATTAAGAATTAATGACTTTTATTTATAGTTTTTGTGACTAAATTGAATTTAAAGCCATAAATATTTTGGTCTTACTTAAAGTTATGCCTATAATGTTAGTACAATGTCATGCTTAAAAATGTTAACATCTTTAAGTACTTCTAAACAGCTTAAAGTTACAATATTATATAGTGTATGTCATAATAACTCCACTCATTATCTGATAACTATACTAGCCTTGCCTAGTATAGTCAGTATTGACTTTTGGCAGTAATAAGTTGCAGTTGAAATAACTATCCCTTAGGTTATTCTTTTGTTTAATTGGTGTACCATATAAGAATTGAAAATCCCAATCTATGTGGAGATCAGTCAATGTCTGCATTATGTACAAGAGAACCCTTTCCATATATACAGCAAGTCATAACTAAATCAGTTCTACCCCATTTATGTGTACATGAGAAAATAATACACAGGTAGTCACAGTGTTACTCTGGGATGAAATCAGGAACATATTTTCAGTGACAGTAATTCTTGAAATAGTAAAAGCAACTGTAAGAGTTTTATACCCTTGTAAAACTGATAGTTTTTATACTGTTGTATATACAATTAAAATCTTTTGCCATATACAGATGAGGATAAACAGGAAAAACAAAAACTTGTTGAACAAAAGCCAGTGGTCCAAGAGACCTTTGAACTTCCAAAACTTGAGAAAGCTAGACAAGTAGCATGTGAGTGACCAGTCTTCAAATCTCCCTTGACTGTTTACTACACATCCTGACCTACGTGCACTTGTTTCATATTGTGGTAGTGTTACTGTCTAAGTGCACTGTTTATACAATTGTTTTTCAGCTACCTTCAGACATGTGATATTTTTGCAAATGAAAATTGATTTGAAATTTGATCAGTACTGTTCAGTCAGGAACTTATTATAATTCATGCAAAGTTTGAATAACTAGATATCAGGAGAAGAAAGAAAGTGAAGATATTAACATTTTAATACTTATTCATTTTTAGAGCAGATTTTTTAATACTCTTAAATTACAGGGTTTTTTTAAGATATCAGAGTAAAAATGAGACTGTCTCTGTAAATGAGTCTTTAAAAGTTGTTTTTGCCATATTATAAAATGATAATCCTAACAGCTAGTTTAATCTTTACTTTGATCAGCTAAATTAAATACTTTCTGACAGATTGTATTAGCCATCCTTCAGATTTTTGTATAGAAATTTGTACTAGTTTAACAAATATGCAGATATATTTGTTGTGGGGTTGTTTTGCAAAGTATCACATGTTTGTTGGTGTGTTTTCAGCACTTTACGCTCCATACCTTTGTTAGGTGTAACAACACCAAATCTTTTTCTACCTCTGGTTTTATTTATTTAATATTTTCATTCTTTTAACTCCTCTGTGAAGTTATACATGGTGAGTTTCACTGTAAACTTGTTATCAGAGTAACTAACTCCTGTCTTTATGGAAATAACAAAGATTTTTCACTAATACATGTTCTAAAAATTTACTGCTATTTGTTGTAACTGTTGCTTTGTCACTTCCATTATATTATTCTGTCTTCAAAACTAAAAAATATGTACCAACTTTTTTTTTGAGTAAAAAGTGTATAACTAAGATTTTAACTGTTTATTGAGAGTTTGAAACACAGTTTTACATGTTTTACATAATTACATATTAATTCATTGATGAAAAATTAAAATGCACTTCCCATATGAAAGAGAAAATCTTTACATTCAAGAAAACAATTACATAGTTTTATCAAACAAATAAGTAAAATTATGCTCATAAATACATGCTGTTTTGATGACAGTTTTGTTTATTTCTGTCAGTTATTGTTATCGATAGGCAAAGTAAAGAAATATTATTTTCATATTTAAGAATAATTAAAACTTATGGAATGTCAGGATATTGGTTTTGAAAAAGGTATCAAAGAACATTCACAGTTTCCTTATCTGTAATGAAATAATCACCTAAAAGGGTATTGTTGGCATGTATATATTGGTGCAGTTTGTTAAGGTGCTCACATTTGTGTGGTGTGTTTGGTATTTCAGCTGACTCTTCATCGGACAGTCTGTTTTCTGAACCAGATTTAGACATGTATGACCGACCTAGATTTGAGTTCAGAAATCGTATTGTCCCCACCCATGAGATCCCTAGAGGGTCTCTTACACGGGATGAACTCCATCAAATGATAAAGAAATTGATATTTGAGCCTGAAGGTATTTTATTTAATTTGACACTCTGCTTTTGCAGCACCCTGTTTTATCTAACAGCAGAGAAATCCGACCTTCGACGGTCCTAATCTGATCTCCACCAGTCTTTTTATATTTCAGGCATTTTTCCATATAACATACTTACATGTAGTTTGTATCCTCTAACATAATGCTTAAATGTTGCATTTAAATATCATTGTTACTGGTACTTGTCTTACTTATTGTCTGTAAAGTCGTTTTATGTCAATGTTTGTTAAGGTATATATTGTTCATAGTCAGTAGTAGTTTAGTATTCTTATTTGTCTCAAAAATGTAACAGTGTTTGCCAAGAAATTCAATCTAAGGTTGAAGCAGAATCTTGACTGTGTAAAATGACTTTTAAAATGACTTTTCCTTAAAAACTTCTACCATGTTTTATCTAGTCGTAGATTTGCTAAAGGAATTATAAGATTGATTTTGGCACCAAGACTGTTCTTTGCAATTAATCAGTTTAAAATATTGTAGCTTAACTTGGCCAGGGAAGTGGGCTGATGGGATGGGGGTAAGGGAAGATGCTTTAAAAAAACTTTGTGCTTCAGTACAAAGTAGGAACATCGGTCACAGAGTTTAAGGCTCTATGTACATGTATGTGTGTACCTCTGTGTAGTCTTGCTTGTTGGGCACCCTGTTTCACAATGTGTGTGTTACCTTAATGCACGAGTGATAGCACTACTTTATGTCATGCTGTCTATGTATTTATTTTCAGGCCAGTGCTAGGAGGTTCCAGTGTAATATTTGTTTTCATTACCTGCTTTATAGACATATCTTCCAACACAAGATATATACACGCCAGATAGAACATAGATAAAATTGCTAGTAACAATGTGATAGAATATTATCCTGAAATTTCACATGTATTTAAATGAAATTTCATGAAGTGTATTTTCTTATATATATATATAGATAGCCTAGAAGGCAACCTAATTCTGAAGGACTTTTTCCTAAAATAGATATGTCAAAAGAAAGGAAATACAAGTGACTACAAAAGCTCATTATAAATGGTAGTAACAAACATCTAATATCAGCTTTGTGAAAGAAATCTGTGACTGTTTATGCTTCAGTGTTTGAGGCAGATAACTTTCAAAGTAGTGCTAGAGTTACATGCCCTTGGACAGCTGTGGATAAACCAGATAAAAGGCTTTCTCGTTCAAACATTTTTTACAGTAATGAATTTTCTTGACTAATGCATCTTCAAACAAAATACACTAGCTGTTATCTATCTATGTTCAGTTTTCTCATATTTCTCTGTATTATTAATTAAATATTTAACTTATATTCACTGCAGTTACTGTGCACTATCAAGTTATTCATGAAAACTTATATTTAGTTTTATTTCTTTACCCTGATAATGTATATGTATGAAAGTAGTTTGATGTTCAAGTCATTACAATTGTTATAAGTTCTGTGTCCCAAACTGTTCAGTACAAATTAATTTATCAATGGCATAAGTTGTACAGAATGACCATTTTGTCCATTTGTTTTTTTAAGACAGGCTCAGTCAATCTTTCATCATATTATTAATGTATTTACAAGATAACCTAGCTTCAGGCTGGACATACTCAGTATAAGATTATTTTTTTATTCAGACAAATTTGTTTTTGTCCATTTTGTAAAAAAAAATTAAAGTTTCAGATTTTGCCACATTGTAATAAATAATTAGATGTCATTGGGAAAAAAGGTAAATTATAATCAATTAAGTAGATGATATAGATTTATTCGATTTTTGTAGTAAAAACTTGATAGCTCAGATACTCAGAATGTTGTAGCAAATAACATATAACTTACTATAATTGAAAAGTTACAAGAAACTGATTTATAAACAAATATTTAATAGCATGCCTACCAGAGATAGAATAGAATAAATATGCTTTGATGACAGTTCATAATGATAAATTGAAAGTTGAAATTTATAACACATGGCATTTAATTTTGTGAGAACAAATACATAATGTGCATGCGCTATACACCTAATGTTTATTAACACAGAGAAAGAGAAACAACGGGCAGCAAGTCGGGGAACACCTGTCATAGGTAATGTTACCATGGTTACAAGAGTGATGCTTCGCTAAAATAGTGTCTTTAGTGCTGATATATTAACGCTTTATCAGTACATATAATGACTGTCTGCTTTGTGTTCTGTATGAAACCTAACAAAAACTGTTCCATTTTCAGGTTGTCACTACCATCTTTGAACTATTTTCTTGCAAATCAGAGATGTTTCAGTCTGCTGTTTCAGATTTTTTTTTCACAACTTTCAGCATTGCATGGCCTTAATCAGTCAATATGCCCTTGTACTCACACCATTGTTCTAGCATGATTCACATTAAGAATCTTATAATGTAAATCTTTTAGACGCTTTTTCACAGTCACCATTATTGTAACTTTTTCTGTTAGAAATATTAATATGTTCAGCATGTGATGATATTATGAGCAACTGTTGTTTTTTTTTTCTTTTTCTTGTCACTTTACAAACATAGCTTACTGATTGTAAGGTTCTTGGTCATCACTTCTCAGCATAATGCATATCAAACTTAAGTTCTTGAAACCTACATTGTAATTAATTTCTTGTTCCGTTTGACTTCAGATTCAGTAGGTCATAGGTCAAGGTCACTGTGATACTAATGTTCAGTGGAAGATATGACAGTTATTACTAATCGTCGGGTGGTCGGACCAATTGAGCTTGAAACATTTCTGTAAGCCTGATTATTAGGTCCTGAGTACTGAAACTTGGTATGGAAATGTGGTGTTATATGATGATAACCCTCTACTTTGAGGTCAAAGTGACCTTATTCTGTTTGCTCTATCTGGAGTAGTTGTATATTGTTGTGATCCTTAAACTTTACAGAGAACAGTGCCATGTAAGCAAGGCTGTATGTTCAGTAGAAGCTTGATAAAACAGCACATCATTGAAGACTATTACAAATGACTAATTATCTCTAAACAAACAGCACACCTATGTGTTTATTGCATATCAGTGACTGTAAATATCTGAACAAACACTGTCTTCAGACACTATCTCATTGATATCTTTATAATCCTATCTCTGTATAGATATAATCCTGTGACTTATCATTTACCTTCGCCACAACAGTGCTATGTCTATCCTAGATCCATGTTTAAATACTTGACTTGATCACAGCAGTAGTTTACGACTTTTAGGGATTTCTTTGGCATGATAAATTACTCTTTTTTTTTTCAAAACAGATATTTAAATTTACATTTTAAGATCTGAATTTGAATATCTGAATTCTGGAAATTAAAAATAAATCTTAGCTCTTGAATAATTTGAAGTGGTTGTTTATGTATGTTAGCTTTGAATAACTGTTAACAGGCATTGAATAAATCAAAACTGTCGAGAGATAACATTGCTTATGTACTAATCAAGCAGGTTTTTTAGCGATGAACCTTTTTTGATATGTTAAAACATGTAACATGTTGTCAGTTTTACCATGTTAAGTTTGGACCCATCAAACAAAGAATGTAAGTTAGTGTTATGAGATTTGCTTTTCTGTATGTAGCTTTCTTATTTTTATATATTTGCATGATTTTCAGGTAAAATCTATAATGTTGTAATTTTGCTATATTGTATACCAATGAAATTCTTTAACTTTACTAGTTATAAATATTTTCATTACTTTTTACTGTACCTCAGTGTGTCTTGCTTTTGACTTCTCTAAAAACTACTAACATATACATAACATAAGAGAGTTATTAATATATACTAAATTGATTTTAATGAGAAGGGTTTTTCATAATGTTATATTTGGTTTATTTCACAGTTGAGCTTGAAGTACACAGAGGTACATTGTCAGCAGTACGTCGTCAAGGGAAAGATAAGAATGAGGATGCGCAGAGTGTCGTGTCAGAAGATCTCAGAGAGTATGACGACGAGTATAAACTTCAATGGGAGAAAAAACCAGGTGACATTCATGACATTCTGTTTGTTAAATACACAGTACACAGTCAAGCTGATCATTTGTCCAAGAGAGAGAGACTTCTCATTCTCCATTTTTCTGTTTTCTTGGTAAAGAAAGGAATTTTGAACAAAAAGAAGTCTGAAATATGGAACTCTTTTGGTGGAACTGTGTACTATAGATACTGCTTTTGCAGGTTAAGGCAATGAAACACCAAGAGTTGTTGCCTAAGAGCACACCTTGTATTAAAGCTGAGATCCCTACCTTGGATAAAATGCACTAAGTTTTGTTTTTCATCAGATGTTGTTGAGTTCAATGTTGTTTTTCAGCAGCATTTCTCACACTGTGGCTGGGATTTCAACCAGGGACTTAATGCCAAACAGCACATATTCCTGTCAATTTACTGGATGTTGAAAGCTGTAGTTTGAATGTCTTCCAAAGAGCATGCAAATGTTTAACAATATTGTACATTGTAGCAGATGTAGTTAACAGTGTTTTGTCTACATTTTTAGAGAGGAAGCCAGGACATTACAGCCTGGAACCTTTACGGGCTGTTTCAACTGAGGGTGGGGTAGAGGTTCTTTCCAAATCTGAGGACAGATTTGACAGGATCAAAAGGATGCAAGCAGGAATGACGTAAGTTTGTCTATTCAAACAGGAGAATTGTCTAATTTATGTTTCACTGCTAGCAGGGAAAATGCAATCACTAGAGATTTACACCATTAGAAGGTGCGTAACAACTTCATATTGACCTGTATAATTCACAAGCTGAGTCCAGACAACTTTGTTGTTTGCAAGTCATTTGTTTCTGCAGATTTTTGTTATTAGTAAAGTCCAAGATACTAAAACTTGTTTTAAAACAATTTAATTTTGAAGTCTCTTTATTCTATATTCAGAGGTCTTTCTTGACATAACGTAGACTTTATATCCAAGGGTTGATTGGTTAATATGCATGGTTTACTCATTCAACAATGCATCCACCTATAAAGTCAAAATAATGCAAGATTCCTTAGTGTTTTCTGATGAAGGCTTACAAAAAGAGATTGAAATAATGAAATTAAAAATTTTGCTGCATGCAGACCAAGGGCCGGTCCATCAATTCTGCGTCGGAGGAAGGAAATGGCTGATGATGCAACAGGTGATGATGCTGCTTATGACATCAGACCTGACCTTGTACCAGCTGAGGACATACTGGTAAAACTTCCTTAGTTTGTTATTGTTTATACAGTCTGCTAACAGTTTAAACCAATTTTTAAATACTACCAATCTTTTTTACTCATTATTCTATTTCAATGAATGGCCGTATTCTGATGACACATATAGGATTTTTATTTTTAATTCAAAAGCATACTTTCCATATAGTTATAAAAACTAGTGTGCTGATATTCAAAGCTCACATAACTAACATAAAATTTTTGTTTGTGAAAAACAGAGTTGTTAAATTCAGACAAGTCCAGTATTTGGCAGAAACAGTGAACAGTATAATTTATTTTGTATATTTTTTGCAAAGATGCACTGGCAGGATTTTAAAAATGAAAAATACCTTGACAGGGTTATCATGTTTCTTATCATAAGTATAAGGTTCAAATCCTAATACATTCCCACTTTCAGTGCAAGAAATGGTTATAGCTTCAGCAAACAGTTATAAATTTAAGTAATTAGTTATGAACATCAAATTTTTCAATTTTAGGGCAAGGCAAAGCCTCACATGAGTCTGGAATGGCAGCAGGAGAAGAAACCTACAGAGGAGGAAGAAGATGAGGAGGAGGAAGAGAGAGCTAGAAGGAGGAAACAACCTGTGTTTGTAGGGGAAGTGAGGAGTGTACTCAGGGCTAGGAAATTACAGGTAATTAAAACAACTTATGGTTGTAGGGGAAGTGAGGAGTGTACTCAGGGCTAGGAAATTACAGGTAATGAAAACAACTTGTGGTTGTAGGGGAAGTGAGGAGTGTACTCAGGGTTCGGAAATTACAGGTAATGAAATCAACTTGTGTTTGTAGGGGAAGTGAGGAGTGTACTCAGGGTTCGGAAATTACAGGTAATGAAATCAACTTGTGGTTGTAGGGGAAGTGAGGAGTGTACTCAGGGTTCGGAAATTACAGGTAATGTCAGCAACATGTGTTTGTAGGGGAAGTGAGGTTTGTACTTAAGGCTAGGAAACTGCAGATAATATCATAAACTTGTGTTTGTAGGGGAAGTGAGGAGAGTTCTCGGGGCTAGGAAACGACAGGTAGTGTCAGCAATATGTGTTTGAAGGTGGAACTGTGTAGAGTACTCAGGGCTAGGAATCTGCAGATAATATCATAAACTTATGTTTGTAGGGGAAGTGAGGAGTGTACTCAGGGTTAGGAAATTACAGGTAATGAAATCAACTTGTGGTTGTAGGGGAAGTGAGGAGTGTACTCAGGGTTAGGAAATTACAGGTAATGAAATTAACATGTGTTTGTTAGGGGAAGTGGGTTAGGAAATTACAGGTAATGAAATCAACTTGTGGTTGTAGGGGAACTGAGGAGTGTACTCAGGGCTAGGAAATTACAGGTAATGGCAACAGCTTGTGTTTGTAAAGGAAGTGAGAAGTGTACTTGGGGCTGGAAAATTACAGGTACCAGTAAGAGCTTGTGTTTGTGAGGGAAATGTTCTCAGGGCTAGAAATAACAGGTTATGATATTAACATTCGCTTTTAGGGGAAGTGAGGATACACTACGGGCAAGGAAATTACAGGTGATATCAACAACTTGAGTTTTAAGTTTTAGTGAGCAGTTTATTTGTTGAAATAACTCGTCATGTTAACATTTGTTTATTTGGGAACTTAGTGGTGTACAAATAGCAAACATTTTAAGGATTTTGTAGAAGAAGTCGAGAGTGCTCTCTTCAAGGCAATTAAAACATGTTTTTTATGACTGAGGAATGTGCTAAGTGCTAGTTACAGATGAGTTTGAACAATGCTAAAAACTGAAATGGAGAATTTTGATTGAAAGTGACAAAAAATGTTTTCACATAATACATGTGTATGTATGTTATGCAGAAAGCTTATAAAAGTGAGTGAATCTATACTTATAACCATGCCGGAGGGGTATAGTTGCAGATATACATGTGGTGCAAACTACTTGCTTACACATTCTTTATTTTGCTTAAATTCTGTAAATGTCAAGTTGATTTTAGTTGATCTTTCAATTTGCCTATCATCTTGTGTTTCAGGGTCACATGAGTGGTATAACTTGTGTACAGTTTGACCAGCGGAGACTGATCTCAGCTGGACTGGACAGGGTTGTCAGAATGTGGGACATCAGAAGTGGACGCAGTCTCCACAAATTCTTAGGGCATAAGGTTAGTATGGTATTGAGATCAAATGTAAGGTACTTGAAAAAAATAAAGAACATAGTAAAGCTATCATATATAATATGGTGACCTGTTTACATTAGTATAATATGGTGACCTGTTTACATTAGTATAATATGGTGACCTGTTTACATAAGTATAATATGGTGACCTGTTTACATTAGTAATTTTATTTTTTCTTTATTATAAAAACCAATAGCACCTTTATAATTGTCTTGGGACAGTTCTAAGACAGATTATTTTTCAACATTTTTAATGTATTGCACTCAGTAAATATTATCTAATTACATATCGCTTCTAACAACTCATATGTACATGCAGTTCTGAGGTCTCAGCTAGAAAAAAAGTAAATATTTCCCAGTGGAGTCATTGAGAGGATGATGTTGAATTGCAAGTTTCTTATATTACAGGGTGGTATCAGGTGCTTGTATTTCATTGGTAACGAGCTTGCCACAGGATCCTGGGATACTACTGTCATGGTAACCCATTCAGTCTCCTCTGCCATCATCTTCCAAATGAAACAGAACTATATATTGAAATAGTCATTAGTACTCGTTCATATTAGGGGTGCAGAAGTTTATCTGTATCTTGACTTTAATAACTGTTGGTATTGATGCACGGTATATTTAATAATGCTCTTTGATTTAGTCCTGAATTAAGTTTTGATCCAATTAAGAAAACAAGATGTGCTAGTTTCTTTTGAACAGCATTACACCTAAACTCGTCAATGTGAGAAGAACAAAATTAAATATCAGAAGAAATATAGCTATATATGTATTTATAGATCTGGGATTTACGTAACTTGTGTCGGCGTTATATCCTCACAGACCACACAGATAGTGTCACATGTCTCGCAATGAACCAGGACTTCCTGTAAGTATCCTTGTTTGAGGTGTTATGATTACAGCGACAAAATGAATGTAAAGGGATGTAATTGATATAATTCATGTTGGGGCAATCAGTGATCCTGTAGTAATGCACTAGGCTTGTAATCCAGGGGTCACAATATTGGTCCACCGTTCTTTCACAAACATTACAAATTGTCTTCCAGATGAGACATTAAACTGAGCTCCCACATATAAGTGTTATACACTGAGCATAGAAAAGAAACAGGGATGTCTCTGGAACTGGTTTTTTTTTGTATCTTGCACTATCCGTCACATCCTGAAATACTAAACTCTAAGAGGGTGTCGTTCATATGGGCAACCAGTGCTGACAATATATGCACTAAAATAGAAAGATTATTTCATGTCGTTATTGTTAAAGCTTTTTAAAAGTTTTCTTCCTTTTTATACCTCTTCCAAAATTTGTTTGTAAGGGTATGTAGGATTCATCATTATGGTCTGTGGGTTTTTCATTGGGCCAGTTAGTTGCAGAAGATTTATGACACCATCTCCTTTCACATTTATAGGACTATCAATTTGACACTTAGTGTGCATGTTCAACTATAAGTGTGTGTGACGCTTTTTTCATGCATGCCAATGTCCGTTTTGTTGTTTTATGGCTGGTAGTAGCAAAATCTTGTGATGTGAACTATATGCACTTTTCTAGGTCTATCCATTTGACACTTGGTGTGAATGTTCACCAGTAAGTGTAAAAGTGTGTGACATAACTTTCATGCAGGCCAATGCCCGCTCTGCAATTTAATGGTCTGTCATAGCAAAATCTTGTGACAACAAACTAAGCCCCAACTTTAGCCCACATTTCTAGGACTATCTATTTAAAACTTGGTGTGAATGTTCACCAGTAAGTGTAGATGTGTGTGACCTGTTCTCATGCAGGTGAGTGCACAGTCTGGTTGGTTTTATGGCTTGTCAAAGCAAAAACTTGTCATGCGAACTGCTTCCACTTTCTAGGACAATCGATTTAAAACTTGGTGTGCAATAAGTCACCAATAAATGTAGATGTGCACGACACATTCTGTATTTCCCCTTTTCCTCTGACAAGGCAGTATTGCAGGGGGTATTAATCACATTTAGTGATAGCTTTAGTTTTATTTGGTTTCGTAGAAAATCATTAGGAGCAGATGTGGTCCAGTGGAAACAAGCTGAACTGGTAAACTAGGGGTCCCGAGTTCGATCCCCCACTCCTCCACTAATATTACTAATAGTCTTTCGGATGAAACGTTAAACCGAGGTCCCATGTATCAGTGCTATACACTGAGCATGCAAAAGAACCAGGGATGTCTCTGGAAAGGGATGCTTTCTGTATCTTGCACTACCCCCACAACATAAAACAACTAATCTCTTCAGGGGTGTCGGTCAAATGGGCAACCGGTACCGACGATAAATAAGCTCAAATAGATAGATAGACAAAATCATTAAACTTTGCTATAGCGTTTTCAGTACCTTAGTCTTCACATTATAAACATTCTTAATGTTTAGGTATGATATTCTTGTTTGTGGAATTAAAACCTTAATAGCCTCGTTTTAAGAAGATGTAAGATAAGGTTTCATTTATTGTTTTCAGTATATCTGGGTCAGCAGACTGCACAGTTAGGGTATGGAGACGCAGTTCATATCTTTGTTGTAATGTGCTGAAGGGACATAAACGAGAAGTTACCAGTGTAGCATTTGATGGCACACATGTGATCTCAGCTTCAAAAGACAAGTAAGTTCTTCATAGGGTTTCTGATTATAATGGAACAGCTTACAGTTCAAAACCCAGAATTTGTACGTAACTTTATGATGAAACTCTGTGGCATTGTAAAGTATCAGAAATAAAGGGGATTTTGACCATTTGTTATTTTTGCCAAAGGGACTTCATGTATACAGTTACTTCTCTTGAGGAGTTTTGAATACTAGAGCAATATTGAACAAATGGGTTTTGATCCCACCTCCTTTTAATACACATGGAATCAGCCTTGAATCTTGAAATAGTCTCCAAAAAGTTACATATCTTCTTTTTTTTGACATGCAAGAGAGTTGGTGTTGAACAACAGTTAGGCAGAAAGAACTACATGCATTTTCAAGCTAAATTCATATTCTTGGAATTGTAATTGTTGGCAACATGTTGTCATCATTCCTAAGGCATGTATGATTTTTGACAACAGATGTAGTTTGATGTGTTTGTCTGTCTTGTTTGGTGTCTCAGTGATTCATTGGCTGTTAAATAATTCAGTCTTGTCTTGGTTCTAAAGCCACATTGGCTGTTAAATAATTCAGTCTTGTCTTGGTTCTAAAGCCACCTCTAGTTTCAAACTAACACTACCACTGCAGACATCAATGGTAAAAAACCTGTACTTCTGAACTAGTTTTATCTGGCCTGGTTGATGATAGTGTGTAATTGTGAAATGAAAGGTTTATAAATGTTTAACTTCTTTAATACCACTTTTTCGTAAGAGTTGCTTGCCTTTTTAGCTTCTGTAGAAGTATTAGTAGTATTAATTAATGCACTCTTGTTTCCATCCTGGAGTACAAGAGTTGTTTCCCTTGTATGACAGTTCTGAACTACCTGTATAGCGCTGTTGGGAAGGTGATTAACAGTGAGGCATCTCTCATCATACGGTTTATGTTACTGCACAAACAACATGTTATATCAATACCAATTACAAACCACTTATCATTAATTGTTTACAACCAGCATTCTACTTACCTTAAACCAAATATTTACATGGTCAAATGTCAAACAGCGTTCAACCCCTAAAATCATGTATCAGAGTACAGTTCACAAGGGCTTACCGCCAGATTATCATACTTTTCAGTACATTTCATTAAATCTAATGAATCATTTATTTTCCTTAAAACATGATTAGAACACACTAAGAACTTGGCAGGTCTGATAGTTTTTAGGTTGTTACAATACAAGATCTGTTATTGAACAAAAGCCTAAGTGCTTCTCAGAGATTCTGTGTGCTTATCTTACCTTCACATTTGGGGGATAACATTGCCCAGAGTTAACTTAATCAAAATTTAATCCATAGTTATTATTATTTTAAATTGAATACCTTGGTACAGGGAAGGAGGCTGGTTTTTCCAGACAGAGAAAAACATAGATGAAGGTCAAATGATGTACTTTTTACATTGTACTGATATAAGTATAAATTAAATTGGAAAATGTCTGGATCTCTGTGAGTCAAATACATTATCTTTATTCTTTAAATCGTTGTAAATACATTAAAGTGAAACAGACAACTACAGTAGAACTTCTACACTCTGAACCTTCTCAGACCAAAGATTATTTATTCAAAGAAATTAAGACTAAAAAAAATTTCGATCTAAGTAGGGAATGATTTAGACAGGACTAGATTCTGGTTAAATATGGTAGGAGAAATATAAATAAAGTTTCACCATATTAAGTATGTGCTGTAAAAGTTGTAATAAATGCTCCCTCCCTAATAAACATCCCCTAACCCTTGTTTTTTTGTCATGAGTGGTTTGTCTGATAACATAATGCAATGACATGCTGTTTTTTGTTTGTTTGTTTGTTGTTGTTGTTGTTGTTTTTTTTGGTTGGGGTGATATATTATCGTACCATATCAAAATTGAAACATTTTGGGACAATTAAAAAAGTCTTTGAAGTTGGCCTTAATGCTTTAAGGCAATGTCTTAGCATGAATAGCTGGATTACCATTATGTTAAACAATATTTTGACTTCATTTGCACATGGAAATTATTGCTCTAATAAATGCCCTCCTTGGGGAAATGTAATGCTTCTGGGGGCATTTAAAACAATTTATAGGGTATTCTCTGTTTTAAGATTTAAAAGTCCCCTTTAAACAAATAAATCATGAAAAGTGTCTGAGACATATTAAGCTGATAGACTGCTTATACTTGATCTAGACTGATGGAATTATAGAGGTGTCTCCTGTAACAATAGATCTAAAAAAAAAGAACTACTTACTTAATGATCATTTTTTGCTTTTCTGTGACTTAGTCATTTTCGTTCTTCATGTTACATTGTATAGCGGAGAACATTTGTCTCAACCGTTTCGTAAGTCACGCGACAATGATTATTCATTTGGTTTGAATTCTACGCAGACCATTCTATGGTTAACATCTCTGCAATCAAATTTGGTTAGAGAATGTTCTTAATTATAACTTCGTTGTGTATGTACATCTGGTATACAAATGCATGCTGAATTTATTCCGTTGTTCAGTATTTTGAGTAATAGTGTGAGCATTAATATGTCATGCAGCTCCCATGTCTGTACATTGGCAGAATTTTGCAGGAGAGCTCCAACTCAAAAACACGGCGAATAGAATTTTCCATATATAACATATACTATATAAGTATGCAGCTCTGCAGGCTGCACAGGGAACAAACTGCACTGGGGCAATATTGCGTCAGAAAGTGCTCACCATAGAGAACTTGGACCAGTATCTAGGTGCCAATCACAGAGAGAAACAGCCAACTATTACCTTCATTTCATTGTTATACATACAGGCATTGTAACAGAAGAAAGTAACGGGACTTTGCTCTTTTGGAGCACTCACTTTGTACAGCTGTGGCTCGGTAATGCATGAGCCGATTTTCTTGCAGTCAGTACCAAATCAAAATTGATGCTACGGCAAAAGTTTTAGACCACTCCCATGTGTCTACGTTGGCAGATTTTTACAGGAGACCTCGGTGTTTCTGAGTTCTCAAAAACACGGCAAATGGAAACACGTTTCCTCCTGTCTATGTTAAGATACAGAGGGTTTTTTCCTGGCAGCGCGTATTCTGTTTGAGAAATACACAGTCGAAACTGGTGTTTTAGTAAGCCATAACCTATACTGCACTTGAAACTATTTACTGAAATCTTCACATTTTCTTCAAAACATGCTGAGTTTAATCGGCATTTACATTGTATTCAGAAATACTCATACAGATTTGATTGTAGCATGCTTCATGTTTGATAGAAGACGGCATTACAAGTAAATCTCTATTGTTACTGGTTTATAGATTTGCACAGAAATAGTGTTCATGATGCCACAGTGCAACATTAACTTGATTCAGTATATATGTATTTTTATTGAAACTGATTTTGTATGTCAACTCCCTATTATGTTAACCAGTCATACGGGTCTCGCCTTGCAAAACAGTTGTTGTTGTTGTTGTTTTGTGTAGAGTCTGTTGAGACCTATTGTTTCTGAATACATAGCCCCAAGTACATGGATATTCCATGTACAAAAACAGTTAGTTCATTTAAGAATTGTTTGGTTTTTTTGTATAGTTTGTATAGCAAGGAGTGACAGAAGAAAAAATTGAAATGATTCACTGAAAGCATTTTCACAGGCATGTTACAGACATACTTAAGTACAGAATGTGGTTTAAGGAATATAAGTTGTTTCTCACATGAACAAAAAATATCTTTATTTTAGGCACAAATTTGTTCCATTTGCTTAAAACAGTTTGTTACCAAACCATGAATGAAATAGTTTGGCTGTTAACTTGAAAAAACGCCATGTCTGATATACTGTTATCAGTAGAATCAGTTAAAATGTATGTATGTGATAAAAGCTTGATCTGATAGTGCTGTAGCCTTGGGGAAATACTGTGTGTTACACAGCTCTCAATCGGATTATATCGTCCTACAAAAAAAATGACACTGGCCTAAAAGTCTTGTTGATATTTCAGCTTTGATACTGTAGCTACTGTATCTCTTCGTTCTTCCCGCAGTCTTACACAGCCTCATGCTGGAAAGTTTTTTAAACCTGCCAGGTAGGGATTTTATGGGAAAATGCTATTTGCTTTCAAGTTCACTGTGAAATATGTATTTTGATGAAAGCTTTAACGACAGTGTTACAAGGTTTGAAGAATGTGGAAAATTTGAAATAACTTTGGTCTTGTATTTTATTTTGTTGGAAGTGAAAGCTCTGAGGTACTGAAGTGTGTTCAGTGTAAAATGTTAGAAAAGTTTAAACTGATCTACAACTCTTCTTTGTTTCACAAAAACTGTCTGCCAGATAAAAAATGATTAATTTCTTCTTGAAAAAAAGACATTCTGGAAATAGTTACTTCCCTTCCAGAAAACAAAATTATACTAGAGTTACTTCCCTTCAAATTTTTAATGCAGAAATTGTAGCAGTTATTCACAGATTGATGAAATTTGAAAGACACATTCAGTGATGATTCAAGTCAGTTGAATACTAGATTCCACATTTTCAACATTAAACAATTACTATGTTTGTGGCCTGTGGGCTGAGGTGTGTTTGCAGTGGTATTAAACACCTGTTTCTCTTTACTGCAGTTATTTTTTTTCTCACAAAATTACTTTAGTGTTCGGTTACAAAATCATGATGAAAATATTTCATGTTTTTCAAGGAGTAGGATGTACTGTTTGTACAAGAGTTCCTATATTGATGAGATTTAAATGACCTGACATAAGAGCGGGCAATTATCTCCTCAGTTAGCCCAGTGGTACAAGTCTCTCCTGGGGTTGGCGTGTGTTAGCATTCCAGAGAACATCGTAAGCTTGTCCCTATCTCACTCAACATCACAGACTGCATGTCAGAAACTATTTTATCGTTCATGTCATTAGTGAAAATAATTTTTCAAAAAGTAAGGCTGCAGTAATGAAATCATTCTTTGTTTGTTTTACACATTTGAATGCCTAGTTGAACACAAAGTGGATCAATTTAGGTGTCAGAACACAGTCATCATTATACTGTAGCTGAAAGTTTTTAGGCAAAACCTATGGTAGTTATGTTTACAGTCTGAGAAGGATGGCAAGTGATGAGAACAGTTACATAGTAAAGGTGTAATAGCAGTTTGTCAGAAAGGAGTTGCCCCACTCCGGAGTGTATTATGGGATTTATGTTAGCTACTGATATCACTTGTGAAGTCCCTTAACATGTTGTCAGCTGTTGTAAAGGACAGTATGTGTTGGGGAAGGTCTTGAACATTTCATTAGATGCAGGCTAAAAAAGTGTGCAGCTTTGCCTTGTGTTACTACTGATGAAATGAACATTTATTTTGATGCACCCTTGATGCCTACAGGTGGTTTACTTAAGTCATTATTTTCCTCTGACATTATTATCAGCAAACACAAAAGTCTCTGTTTAACATCACTACTTTAATGATTTTGATAAGTGCTATCTTTGAAAATCAACCAACTCTTTGATGAAAACCAACATTGATTTAATATCTATAAACTGGCTGCTTTTAGCTGAAGTATGCACATCTTAAAATAGAAAGAAGATTTTAATACTTTTTGTCCCCTCTGAATGTATGAGATTTTGCTCTGTCTGCTCCCCTTGTATTCCTATAAAACATACTTTGATTCTTACTAAGTCAGTGAAAAATCTGTTGGTTACTTATATTTTCTTATAAGTTATGAAGCTATCTCTCTGATATCTGTATTATGGTAAATGTTGGATTAGAGTATTTCTTTGCTGCAAATAGTACTGCACCTTAAATTGGTCAGAATGGTAGCTTTTACAGCATTACAACAAGAGATGGAATGTGGGCATATCTCTGCAAATGGCATCATAATATGTAAGGGAGACAACCTTGGCATTTCTTATCATTCAATTTACAAGCCAGCCCCTCTTTAGTACTGTAGCGATACAGGACTTTGCATTCTGATTTGATATTTTGATCCACTGTTTAGACAATTTTTTTATAAAAGTAAGTGTTCATTCAACTGGACTTACTAGCTGTTCCAAATCAAGGTTCATATACTGGATGAAAGAGTCATTTAACATATTTTGATATTTTGTTAAGGATCAAGAGTTAAAAAATATCAAAGTGGTAAATTGTAAAACTGCAGAGAAAATTGATTTTAACTGCTTCACATATATCTTCATTTACCAGCTACACATGAAAAATATGAATTTGATCTTGTCATGCCCTTATGATCACAAAATTTAAAAGATTCGAAATTAAGATGTTACATTATAAAAAGTGTGTTGACTGAGATTCTTTATGTCATATATAGTTTACAAATTCAATATTCATTTAGTAATTACATATGGTTTTAACTTGCCCCTTTGCATTGAAGATTGAACTTGTAGGATGATTGTGATATTTGGGGATGGGACAGATGCAGGAGACTTACGTGCAGTAACAGTAATGTCACCATGAGTTACTGATTCGCACCTAAGTAATGGGGGAAAAAACTTCTTTCTTTCTTTTAGCTAGGAAAATGTAATGTATAGAATACTCTTGTCAACTTATTTAAGTTTTGTATAAAACACAATCCAGTGTCATTTAAAGAGATTATTGGTAGAAAGCTTAGTGACATAATGAGCTTGTGGAAAGATGTTATATTCCCAATCTCTTGTACTGTGAATGATTCACAAAGTAATTGAATAAATCATAGCTGAAAATGCTGTAGAAAAGTCAGCCTTGACAAACAGATTGTCTGCGTTTCAGTTAAAAAAAAGTTACATCAGTTTAATTATATATTGTAAAAAAATTCATTATTCAGATATCATAATCAGAATTTCTTGTATTTAATCGAGAATTTACATTTTATCATTTAAGATTTCCAGCTTTCATTTCAGTCTACTGCTACAGTTATCATTCCTTATCTTAATCTAAGGCCATACATGTTTCCTTTATTACCTTTACATTACTGTCTTGTACTGCCTGTTTGATTATATCTACAAATGATTATCAGACATAATTTTTGCATTGCACAAAAAAATATCCAAAATTGAAGCAGCTTTTTGGAAAGGTCTTGATCTAGACCAAAAACACAGTCAGATGTTTGAAATAAAGCTGAAGTACCAATTGTTTGACTTTGTCAAAGATGCTACAATAACACAGTGCTCAGCATTATATATGTGCAGAGCTGGTCACATGGCAAAACTGTTCATGGAATTATAGAACTGCTTCTGTTTCTCCATATTTTCCTGATATATTTGAATCCCATATGATTTTATGAATTTTTATTATTTTATCAATGCTCTGTAGATTAAGGATGCTGGTGACTCATGGTGTCTCTCTCAGACTTTGAAATAGTATGATTGATAGTGAAACATGCAAAATAAAAAATGAAAATATTTTGGGCTAAGGGTTGTTTGCAATGTTCCTACCTAAATGAAAGGTAAGGCAATGTGGCTAATAGTCAGACATTTTATCAGTCAGTGGGTCAAAATCCCATGGGCTGTGGCTGCGACTTTCATATTGACTCATTTCATCATTTATTCTGATCAGAAAGAAGTTTATCCAGTAAATAATGTAAGTTTCAGTATAGTGTAGGTGACTAATTTTTATCCATCTCATTTAGAATAATGTTCTAATAAATAGAACAGAATATTTCAGACAGATTTTGTATATTAATAAAGAAAGACCTTGATAATTACTTACGTGGGTAGAAAATACTCATTAACACGGGAATGGTTCAGGAAAATGCAAGTCAATAGATTAATAATGAGGTATTTAGATGATTTGTTGTGTTATCCTATTAGGTAATTCATTAACTATATGAAATTTATTGTTTGATGCAAACTTTTTAAAGAAAAATCATGTTAATGATAAGGGTGTTTTGAATGTGAGGATCTTTTAGCCTGTTGTTGGCAATTACTTTTTTCTCTTGTTACAAGTGTAGACCATAAGTGAAATAAATTCATTTAATCAGTTTGGCTAGCATCAACAGAGGAATAATTTCTGAAATAAGTATATCTTTGTGTAAGACTTAGAAGGTGTGTTATACTTTGATCAGAAAGCTGAAGATTTTATGTTTCCTATTAAAAAAATTTCACAGAATATTAGTCATGTACAATATTAGATTTTGTCTGATGAGGTGTTCTGTTGAGAAACCTTTGTAATGTAGTGTAAGCTGTCAGATAGTGATGTATAGTTTATTGCATGTTTTTAATGACAATTCATTTCAATTATTTAAGTTCTGATTGAATACCATCGGTGTTAAGAATGTATTGTGCATATTTGCATGATTATGATGAATTATAACATATTTACATAAAATGTTCTACAGATATTTCACCGAAACAAGAATGATATATTCAACATTACTTTTTTCCACTAGACAACTTATCACTTGGTATACTTCAGAAAAAACTTAGTCAGATTTTTTAAGATGTATGTTCTGTTTTCATTATTATGATCTGAAGTCACACTTTTCTCAATACTTGGCACTAGAGCTGGGACGAGTACTTGAGTACCTGGGTATCGGGTAGGGTAACGCCTCTACCCGGGTACTAAATAATTACCTGGGTACTCAGTTATTATATATTAAAACTATATAGATCTAATGAAATAAAGCAAATCCAAATAACTGAACCAAAAGTGAATAAAGTGTTAAGACCTTATCTAATGTAAGGTCATATCACTTACTCACTTACCTCCCCTGAAATGCAACGGCATTAATAATTATACATATACTGTAATATTTCATCCAAGCATTGTGCTAGCTTGTTTGTCTTTCATCAACACAGGTGATAATTAAATAACAGAACCTTTAACAAACAGTAATAACATTATCATTTTTCTAGTGCAAGGAAATATTTTCAGAGTAATTTTGAAAATTAATTCATTATTTATTTAAATATGATCAGTGCAGCAGAAAAAACGACAAAATTTACATATTACAAGGTATCATTTTGAAGGTAATGTACTCTCGTTTTTTTGCAATATATGAATTACTTTCACATGTCTGAAATAGAATAGGAGTTATTTGCAAGCATTAGGTTAGAATATCTGGACAATCTGCCATGGATTTTGATTACTTGCCAGTGTTTGTTAATACAGTGACTGTGTTTGGTAAATGTCCATTAATAATCCAGAAATACTGCTAATTCTAATAAATTTCACTGTTTACCACAAATAAATGTGGACACACCACTCATGTGGATTTTTCATGAGTATCGATGGGCAAGGACAAGAGTTCTATTTGATGTTTAAACTTGAGATGTTTTTTCATTGAGGAAGTAACTTAATTCGATGTTGCAGGTGTTGCATTGTTTTCTGCTTGTCTTGCAGTAGACTGAAAAACTGTCAAACTTGGCTTTTTCATGCAGCTTGGTTCAAAGCCATGTTATATGGATATGCAAGAGCCAGGATGCAAGAAGAAAGACAACTTTTCAAGTTTTAATTAATTGGGAAATAATAGCAATAGAAATAATAGTAATACACCCACAGGTACCCAGGTACAAAATTTCTACCTGTCCCAGCTCTACTTGGCACAGGTCATCATAATGGTGTTACTTATAGCAAAGGTGTTACTCGCCTGTAGTGATAGCCATAGTTCTGTCATGCCAATAACTCCTTAAAAGAAAATCCTGAATCAAAGATGTGAAACAGTTTATGCTAGAAATATCAGGTTCATTTCTGACTTCAGGCAATAGTGGTCAATGAACGCATCACATGATGTGATGTTAACTCATGATTTAGGATTCAAAAGATATAGATTTAGTATCACTATTATTTTTAGTTTTTCTTCTACAAACTTTAGAGTTTATTCTCAAATGAAGTTCAATGTGTATTGTCCATTTATCATTCCAGGACATTGCGACTGAGTAACATTGTGACAGGTGATTGTGTGCGGACATTCGTTGGTGCTTATAATGAAATTGTCACCGTTACGGTATGTTGAACTGTTTTGTCATATTTAACTTCAGGATATTGACAGAATTGTTGAAAATATATTAGACATTCAAAGGAACTATGTTTTGGTGTCAAAACCTTTGTTTGCGTGGACCTCTTTCCACCTGACAGTAAAAAAATTGCACAAAGCTTCCTAAATGATCAGATATTAGAAAGTTTGTATGTCTGTTTGGCATTGCTGTGTAACCTGACTATTGAGCTGATCAGTAGACCAATCAAATAAGTGGCTGAAAATGAGGTAATAATCTTCAATGAATATATACCTTTATTTCATTGGTGGAAAGTGTAAACTGCCCACGAAAAAATGTGACAGTTTTGAAACAATCATAATTTATTATGTTCTTTGTAAATATGATGAGCTATGTAATGAAAGAAATGAAGATGAAAGTAGTGGCAAAACTGTTATCACAAGTTAAGGATGACTTTTAAATACAATGTTCTGTAACCAAGTGAAAAAAAGGCAGTATGAGTAGTTATTGTTAAAACAATAAAATTACCTTAACCAGTGAAATTCCCTCAAGCACAGAATATCATTGTTTTTTTAGCTCACCTGAGCATGCTCATGTGAGCTTTTAGGATCCTTGATTGTCCGGCGTCCGTCCGTCCGTCCGTCCGTCCGTCCGTCGTCCACAATTCATTCAAACGACATCTCCTCTGAAACCACTGGGCAAAATTTAATGAAACTTGCCTTGAATGTTCCTTGCATGAAGCTCTACCAAGTTTGTTCAAATGGTTCCAGTTCATTGCATTTCTGGGTCACAGGAGCTAAAAACAGATTTTAAAAGTTGAATCTTTAAAAATCTTCTTGTCAGAAACCACAAGACCTGAAGCTTTGATATTTGGTATAAAGCATCATCTAGTGGACCTCTACCAAGTTTGTTCAAATTATGATCCTGGGGTCAAAAATGGCCCCGCCCCAGGGGTAACTTGTTTTACATAGAGTTATATAGGAAAAACTTTAAAAATCTTCTTGTCAGAAACCATAAGGCATAGAGCTAAGATATTTGGTGTGCAGCATTGTCTAGTGGACCACTACCAAGTTTGTTCAAATCATGGCCTCCGGGTCCAAAATGGCCCCGCCCCAGGGGTAACTTGTTTTACATAGAGTTATATAGGAAAAACTTTAAAAATCTTCTTGTCAGAAACCGTAAGGCATAAAGCTTAGATATTTGGTATGTAGCATTGTCTAGTGGACTTCTACCAAGTTTGTTCAAATTATACCTCTGGGCTCAAATTTGGCCCCACCCTGGGGTCATTGGTTTTACATAGGCTTATATAGGAAAAACTTCGAAAATCTTCTTGTCTGAAACCACAAGGCCCTGAGCCTTAAGATTAAGTATGTAGCATTGTCTAGTGGACCTCTACCAAGTTTGTTCCAATTATACCCCTAGAGTCAAATTTGGCCCCACCCCGGGGTCATTGGTTTTCCATAGGCTTATATAGTGAAAACTTTGAAAATCTTCTTGAAGAAGGAGAAGTAACATTTTCAGTCCAAATAATCTGGAAATTTGTCAGACAGGTTGTTTCTATGATTTCTAGCTCAAATTCGAATATAAGTCATCTGGGTTCAAAAACTAGGTCACAGAGCCCAAAAATAGAAAAACCTTGTTAACACTCTAGAGGTTGCATTTTCAGTCCAAATATCCTGGAAATTTGTCAGAAAAGTTGTTTTGATGATTTTTAGCTCAAGTTCAAAATTGGGTCATCTGGGGTCAAAAACTAGGTCACAGAGCCCAAAAATAGAAAAATCTTGTTAACACTCTAGAGGTTACATTTTCAGCCCAAATAATCTGGAAATTTGTCAGAAAGGTTGCTTTGATGATTTCTAGGTCAAGTCTAAATATGGGTCACCTGGGGTCAAAAACTAGGTCACAGGGCGCAAATATTGAAAAACCTTGTTAACACTCTAGAGGTAACATTTTCAGTCCAAATAACCTGGAATCTGTCAGAAAGGTTGTTTCAATGATTTCTAGGTTAAATATGAATATGTGTCATCTGAAAACAAAAACTAGGTCACAGAGCCCAGAAATAGAAAAAACTTCTTAACACTCTAGAAGCTACTTTTCAGTCCAAATATTCTCGAAATTTGTCACAAAAAATGTTTTAATGATTTCTTGCTCAGATTCGAATAAAGGTCATCTGGGGTCAAAAACAAGGTCACAGACCCCAGATATGGAAAAACCTTGTTAACACGCATTAAGGTAACATTTTCAGTTCAAATAACCTTGAAATTTGTCAGAAAGATTGTTTTAATGATTTCTAGCCCAGTTTTGAATATGGGTTATGTGGGGTCTAAAACTAGGACACAGGGCCAAAAAGTAAAAAATCCTTGTTTATGCTCTAGAGGTTACATTTTCAGTCCAAATGTCCTTGAAATTTGTCAGAAAGGTTGTTTCAATGATTTCTAGCCCAGATTAGGATAAGGGTCATCTGGAATCAAAAACTAGGTCACAGAGCCCTAAAATGTATAAACCATTTTAACACTCCAGAAGTTACATTTTCAGTCCAAATGTCCTGGAAATTTGTCAGACAGGTTGATTTGATGATTTCTAGCTCAAGTTATAATATGGGTCATCTTTTTTCAAAAACTAGGTCACAGAGACCAAATATGGAAAAACCTTGTTAACACTCTAGAGTTAAGATTTTAATTCCAAATAACCTGAAAATTTGTCAGAAAGGTTGCTTCTATGATTTCCAGCTCAACTTTGAATATGGGTCATCTGGATTAAAAAACTAGGTCACAGAGCCTAAATATCGAAAAACTTTGTAAACACTCGAGGCTACATTTTCAGTCCAAATGTCCTGGAAATTTGTCAGAAAGGTTGTTTTGATGATTTCTAGCTCAGGTTTGGATATGGATCATCTGGGGTCAAAAACTAGGTCACAGAGCCCAAATATGGAAAAACTTTGTTAACACTCTAGAGGCTACACTTTCAGTCCAAATAACCTTGAAATTTGTCAGAAAGATTGTTTCAATAATTTCTAGGCCAAGTTTGAATATGGGTCATCTGGGATCAATTAACCAGGTCCACAGCAACTTTGTTAAAAGTAGTCATATTCAGGTGAGCGATATAGGGCCATCATGGCCCTCTTGTTTAAAAGATATTTCTTGTTTATTATTCTGTTCATTGCCCCTTGCAACAAACACATTTGTTGTTCTGTTGTGAAGGTCGAAGTAATGTACAATTGGCAGTTCTTACTTTTTCAGTCAAAACACTTTTTTCACATAAATTTATTTTTATTTGAAGCTCTTCTAAGCTTTTAGTTTTATTATATTTGAAGGGAGATAATTCAAAATGTTTTAATAGGATGACAAATTATGATGCACCGATAGACAGTAATATTAAAGTGATTGAATTACCCCCTATCAATAAATAATGCAAAAGTTAAGAGTTGATTGGACATAAAATCAAGAAAGAATTTTCTTTATCTTTTTTTGAAATTATCTCTAAAAGTAGCAATTTTCACCAATTCATTAATGTTTGCATAGTGTTAATACATTTTAAAAATGCCGGTAATAAATTGACAATAAAGTTTCCCTTATCCTTTGATACATAATATTCAAATGAATTTCATTTTACATTTATGACTTTAGTACTTGTGAAATGTGAAATTCATTTAAAATAATTTTATCTGGTTATATTTGAAGTCTGTTAATATTTAATGATTGTCATTTTTTTTTTTTTTTTTTGCTCCTTCATATTATAACATATGTTTCCATGGGAGTTTTTTTTGACATGAAACCAAATAAAAGATCCACTTTGGTCCAGAATAGAAGTCACATTTCGTGATCTGTGAAGTGTATAGTTATTATTTTACGTATTTATTTCAATTCCCACACAGTGCATCTCTTTAATAAAAAAATCAAGGACTTCCCTAAATCAAAATATAACAATGAAAATGTCCAATTATGAAATTATTGTAACAGTTTTATGATACAGTGAGGTCCAGGTGTGTTCACGCTTTTACTAAATTTTGAGAAAATGTTCACAGGATGTGTATAATTAATTCAGAGTAAAAAGTTATTTGTAACAATAATTACATTGATTGTTAAGGTTTTATGGATTATAGACTGTAGAATAGTCTTTGATTTACAGATGCTAACATTTTATTGAAAATCATACCAATTTCAATGTGAAACAAAGGAGAAATTTATGTAGCATAATTATGTTAACTAAAAGTGTCACCTGGGTTCATGTGGTTCACTTTAAAACATAGTAGACTGTATGAGTGTATAAAGGAAGTAAGGTAGCCTCTGATACAGGAATACGTCAATCCCATCTTTGCAGATTGAAAAAAGCTCGACAAAAATCCTATTTCCGTTGCAATTTTAATTATTATTGGAAGATTTTAAACTACTTAACAAAATTCTATAAATGCAGCTTCCATTAAATCACAGTGCAAGATGTGTCATGTTTTGTTTTACCTGAACACCATTCCCTCTTCAGAACTCAAAACCATGAACAATAAACAGAAACACTCTTCCAAGGGTTGAAAGTGTTTCTGTAATTGCAAGTTTGCAGCAGGTTTGGTATATGGTAGTCGAGTTTAATGTCCTCTAAAAGTCAAGGTCATATCAGGCTGGCAATTTGCCAAACCATCTCATCTGAGTAGGACTAGCAATAGACTCCCATCCTCTGTAAAGAAACTGACAACTTTCTCTTAAATACTTGTCATGGTTGGTAGCTGGTCTTAAACCTCTGACCTCAGTCAGTGAGAGCTTTGGTGATCTTAATCACTTGATCACAGAGGTTGGTCCAGATTTTCAGCAAATTTGGTACATATTAAAGTCCCATTATTTCTTAAAAATGATAATATTTCTAATTCCAAACAGTCCAAGTAGTTCTGCAAAAATGTAAAAGATCTGAAATAATACTGAGAAGCCTTATTTCTGATCCCCATTGACTTCTTGTTGCTTAATCTTAAGATTACACAAGGTAAATGCAGCTTTTGTATTTTGGTTGGATGTGAAAATACTAAATTTTTGATTAAAATTTGTGATCAGAGTGGGATTCTGTGCATAATTGAATGACATAATCCAAAATAAATTCTGAACTACAAATCAGTTTGCTGGAGTATGTAATGTGTCATCAGATTATTGCCTACACACAGTTCTATGAATAAGTCAACTTTCGTAATACAGGAATAATCGTCTCAGAAGTAAAACAGTCTCTACTTAATGCTGATCAATTTCCAAAGTGTAAAGTATGTATCTGAAGTAATTTAAGTTAGGATGACTCAAATCCTACTACCATTTTTTTTTTGTACTCAAATTATTTTTTTCTGAGAGATACAGGGGGTTTAAATAGCTGAAAAGGATCAGTTGGAAAAAAAAATGTGCCTTATAATTTTAACTTCCTGTCACTAATTATGAATTTATTTTCTTATTGATTGGTCTATATTTAGATGAAGGGCAGTTTAATCTTGAGCGGGGATGCAGCAGGCCATGTGTTTTTCTGGAACAAATTGAGTGGAGAATGTGAGGCTGCAATCCAGGCCCATCCAGAGTCAGTAAACAAGTTGTTTACAGGGAGGGCAGATTCTTTACAGCATCTAGGTGAGTCAGTGCACATAGGACATGTTAGCAAAGCACAACAGGTGATAAGGTCATTGTTAACTCTGACACAAGGTGGAAAAGAAGGTGACTATAATGAATTCAGTGAGTTACTAAAAGGGACTGGTAATTGATACAAAATGTATATGATGCTTATAGACAAAAAAGGTTACAGGAAGGGTTAAGAAAAGATTTACAGAGAATTTATTTCATACTCAAAAGTTTTGCAATTAATAACTCAAGTGACTAGTACTCGTCAGTCACAGCCTGTTTTTCTATATGTTAAACTGTTCATTACCATGCATAACTCAAGTATCAGTAACTGGAAATCTCAATGACCACCCCATCCCATGTCAGGGGCAGTTTTAGAACAGTTTACTGTTGGTTGATAGAGGGAATTACAAGGTTATTATAGAGATAGGGGTTAACATAACCCAATAATTACATCAATTGTTTAAAACTCCAGTATCCATTCAGACATTCCAAACTATTGAAGAATAAACGGTAGCGACCGGTAGCAGTCTTATTAAAGTGTATATGTCTGTAAAACTATGAAAATATCTTTTTATTGATAATTTTGTTTCAATTCAGTACAAAACGATAACGAGTTAAACTATTTTAGAAATGAGTGTTTACCACTACTCTGTTTATGTGATTGTAAGTACCCCAGACAGCCTAAAACAAATGATGTGGTATAGTCCAGCTAATTTTGTAATTAATTTCTTCTAGTTAGAAACATTTTATGTGCACAAGTTCATAATTATTTCAACTATAATAAGAGAGAACATAGAACACTTGCTGGTTTATTGGTTATTTACATGCCTGGCAAATGTGAAACACATTTCATCATCTTAAAAACAACATGTGCTCTAAACATGTCAATTTTTAAGTGTGAGTGAAACAAACCAAATGCTTATTTGCAGTCTGAAGATAAACATTATATTATTATCATTCAAGGTGCAAAAGCATACATAAATATATGTTAGGTTTTTAAAGACCTATAACATAGAACATTCTTGTTGTTGTTGTTGTTGATTATAAAACAAAATGGCGATTAAGGGTAATTATCTCTACAGTAAAATCATTTGATTTTGGTTTTATTGGGGTTAAATGTCAGTTTTAACGGCTAAGTGTTCCTGGGTATCCAACCAGTTAACTAACCAATTTCTCCACAAATGACTGACTACTTCCTCACTTGCTTCAGAGGTGAGGGACAAATGACGTATAGACACATTGTCTTAGATCAATTATCACAGAGAAATTTTCATGGCCCTGATGGGGATTGAACCGGAATCGTCAAGATTGACAGTCCATTGCTCTACCAATTGAGCTAGCCAGGCCGGCAGTAGTAAAATCTTTACCCCATCTAGCTTTGTCTGTCTGACCACCCTATTAAGGCAGGGTGGAGGGGTTTTATGTATGAACAGTTTTCAATGTTACTGTTGTGTTGAAAATTGTGGTCATGATTATATAATCTTTCCTTTTTTGGAAAAGTTATATTCTTCAGCAGAATTTGAATGGCTGTTTTATATATAACAGTTATAGTTCTTAGAATCATATTATTCATAAAGATATTTTCTTAAAAATCTTAGTTTATTGTAAAAATTGTATTTCATCACAATATATTTCTTTGTCATTAATTGAGACAGCTGTGTATATAGATTTTTATGATACCGTCTTTCGCCACAGTCTGTTCATCATTTTTTACTAGTTTCTAATAAAGTCTGTCTCAAATTTTCAGTGATGGAACAATAAGGGAATGGGATCTTGTTACCATGACAAGTGTGAGACTGTTGCAGGGCCACAAGGGGCCAGTGAAGGACCTCAAGGTTGGTATAGAACTTCAGAAAAAAATATTTGTCTTGTCAAATTGTTGGTAACATACCAAAGAAAAGAAAAAAAAATAGAAAGAATTGTCATATAGAATAATTTTCACTGGTATTATAAATACTTCCCATAACTAAAAATGGATTTAAACAAGGCCCTTGACTGTGGCAGCCCCCTAGAGTGCCAGCAAGATTTCATATATATCTTCCCAACTTTATCACACACTTGACACTAGATCAAAGCTGACTTTTGATCCTGTATGAAATTCAAGCCTACTTTGTATTATATGACAGGATTAGTATACCGAGGTGAAATATACAACAGATAAAAGCACATTTGTTGGACAGAAATATCTCTGACAATATAGGTAGTGTTCTGAAATCATAATTAATATTGCTCGTAAATTACTAGGTATGACAAGGGTAAGATCTTGTCAGTTAGGGGTCTTGCAAACAGTTGACTCTGTTCTAAATTTGTTGGTTGAAACAAAAGTAAAATATATAGAATGTCTTTAAGTGTGGTAAAACACAAGACACTTTCAGAAGTCACCTGTTAGAAAGGTGAACAGAATAACTAGGTGTTTGAAACTAAGATCTGTAATTGTGACCCTGCAGAGATACTGTCTCCATAATCAAGGTCCATAATCTTGGTTGACTTTACTTCTTTGAATCTATATTTCCTATCAGTATTAACTCTAATTACATCATTGCTTGATGTTTTATTATTGTTTTGTTGTTGTTGGTTTTTTTTCAAGAATTAATTTGTTCATCTGCTTGTCAGAAAATGTCTTCAGATTCAGTAGGTGCTTTACAGACAGTCACTTACTTGACATTATAGCAGCTTTAGCACATTCTAGGTACTATAGTGTTAGATTATTTGTATGGAAGTAAGCATATCAAGTAGGGAGATGTTAAATCTAAACACATTAAAGGACACACCTTGCACGGAGCTACAAAACACACCACAAAACATTCATAGAAGAATCAACCTTTGATGGTAATTGTTGACTTCAGTTCTTATTTACTAATAGATTTAAGAATGTGTTAATGGTGTTGTTTACAAGGAGGCATGAAAGACACAAAGTTACAGGTTGAGGAAGGTTACAAAATGAATAAGAATGTGGAACTTTCCTTTAATGTTGCTGTACCCCTACTTGAAGTGTGGGTGAGGCCCTGGCTTGATGTGATATATTGCCATACTGCAGAGCACCACTTTATAAACATATGTATTTCATACCTCAAAGGAAACATTCATCTGACTAATTTTCAGGTTTGTCAATAATGGTTTAGGCATTTTACCAATTTAACTTCCCAAAAACAATAATATGGTGTAGGAGATAACAGGAGAGCCTTTTGGTGAAAGTTCCAGGATGTTTAACACAGAATGTTCCAGTGAAATGAAGCCTAGAAACCTCTGCCTTTCTTTATAAAAGAATCAAAGCAAGCAAGTCATTATTTATATCAATATGATGTTCAGTTTTTTATCATTGAAAAAGTTGTATAGTTGTAATAAGGTTTATAGATAGATTTTTTGTCAGATATATACAGATTTAATTCTCATTTCATCAGTTAATTTTCTTTGAAATACCAGCTAGAAAATGTAAATTATTTTGGCAGCAGTAAAACAAGAAGGCAGGCCTGTATTTCCATGAATCGCAGGTGGCTGTTTTCTATAAGAAGTAACAGTAGAACAGAGCTAATGTTGTATGTACGTCAAGTCAAAATTATTTGAAATATTAGTTTGTTTTGCCATAATGTAGTTATTTTCACATGAATTTTAAGTAGATTCATTTATCATTACAAAATTACTCTCAAGCTCTGAATGGAATTTTTAACTAAATTATCGTTGGAATGCTGCTTTCACCAGTATAGCCTCAACGTTTGACTGCCATTAGTGAAGAGATTTGAACAAATAGAGTTGGAGCATATGAAGTCTTGACTTATGTTTCACTAGAATATAAACGAGGTTGCACCTGTTGATCAGGTATTTAGCAGTTTTCAAGTAGTTAATCATGCCTTAATCATCTATATTTAAATGGCCTGGCAGGGGGTGTTGTAATTCAATCTGAAACATTGGATATATTCCTTTCTGTATAGCTGTGCCTGCTATTTCAGACCATATAACCATATTGGGTTTCTTCAGTATTGTCTAGTACATGTTTTTATGAGGCACCTTTTGGACCTGTGAGTAACTCTATCTGACGATCTTCAGTTACAATAAAACACATACGCAGCCTAAATTGATTTACACCGAGAGTTATGCAACATGACTATGTGAATTACAGTGAAGAATGTTTTCAGGTCTTTCAAAATCTTTTATCAACAGATCTGTATATAAGATCAGTAATTTTATTCGAATGTAGCCGCTTAATGAAAAGTACATTCTGTTTTTTTCTGTTATGACTTTTGGTATGTCACAAAGGCTTCTTTATTTTCAAAGAAAAATAAATCAACTTTTGCCAACTTTATATTATGACAGAAGAAATATAAACTGAACCTGCTTACGAAGGATGATTGTGATAAACATAACTTCATACAAAACAAAATAATGAAAATTTACATTCATTTAGCAAAGAAAGTGAAAAAAGAGAATTTTGTTCTAGAAATGCCCACAGAATTTTCATTAAGTTTGAAATAATATCTTTATACAGAAAATAAGAATTTATCTTGCAAAACATGAAATGTGGCATATTGTCCAAACATTTTTATGCCCCCATCACTTTGTGGGGTCGCAGACAAATAGATTTGTTTAATTTAAATGTTTCTTCTACATATGAAATGCAAAATGCATTTATTACATCCAGCAGCTTGCCTTGGAAGTTTTTCTTATTCTAAATATTCAGTTGAATTGATTTTTGGCTAATCTTGTAGATTTCTTAGACCCACTATGTAAAGTATGGGTGAGTAAGCTGTTAGTGAATATGGTCAACATGTGTCATCAGAGTACTTTTTGCCTTCAGTACTTTCCTTAGTCATGTCCTGCTGTGGTTTTAATCATTGTTAAACTTGCGAAGAGAATGATATATAGATTTGCCATTTTTTATAGCTTAAAATTACATCTCATAATAAGCGATGTTACGTCTACAGCCTAGGTTGGGGAGCATCAGGGACAGAAACTCGTTGTACTCGTTATTCTTACTCGTGAAAGATAGAATTGTCGACATTTATTTGACGATTGTGTATCCATCACTTACATCTAGTGAATGAAACTTCTGTTGATGAAAAGTATATTGCAATAAAAGAAAGTTAAAGTTTTCATCAAAATCTAGGCAGTGCCGTATTAAGATTGATATGTACATTACTTATATAGCAAACAATCTTTCTTCTTACATTGTATAGTTTGATTCATTAATTGATAGAGGAAGTGACTTATGTAATCTACTTGACTTACACTCTAGTCAGATCTGTAACATACACATAACTGTCTTGAGTGATCATTTATCCAGTAAAATATGTGTAACTGTCTTGAGTGGTCATTTAATCCCAGTAAAATATGCATAACTGTCTTGAGTGGTCATTTTTTTCTAGTAAAAATAAACATTACTATCCTGAGAGAAGAGGTCATTTAATCCAGTAAAATACACATAACTGTCTTAAGTGGTCATTTAATCCCAGTTAAATACACATAACTGTCTTGAGTGGTCATTTAATCCCAGTAAAATATGTGTTACTGTCTTGAGTGGTCATTTAATCCCAGTAAAATACTTGTAACTGTGAGTGGTCATTTGATCCAAGTAAAATACTTGTAACTGTCTTGAGTGGTCATTTAATCCAGTAAAATACACATAACTGTCTTGAGAGGTCATTTAATCCAGTAAAATATGAATAACTGTCTTGAGTGGTCATTTAATCCCAGTAAAATATGTGTAACTGTCTTGAGTGGTCATTTAATCCCAGTAAAATACTTGTAACTGTCTTGAGTGGTCATTTTTTCCAGAAAAATACACAATACTGTCTTGAGAGGTCATTTAAACCAGTAAAATACACATAACTGTCTTAAGTGGTCATTTAATCCCAGTTAAATACACATAACTGTCTTGAGTGGTCATTTAATTCCAGTTAAATACACATAACTCTCTTAAGTGGTCATTTAATCCCAGTTAAATACACATAACTGTCTTGAGTGGTCATTTAATTCCAGTTAAATACACATAACTCTCTTAAGTGGTCATTTAATCCCAGTAAATACACATAACTGTCTTGAGTGGTCATTTAATCCCAGTTAATACACATAACTGTCTTGAGTGGTCATTTAATCCCAGTAAATACAGCATAACTGTCTTGAGTGGTCATTTAATACCAGTAAAATATGAATAACTGTCTTAAGTGGTCATTTAATCCAGTAAAATACACATAACTGTCTTGAGTGGTCATTTAATCCCAGTAAAATATGAATAACTGTCTTGAGCGGTCATTTAATCCCAGTAAAATATGCATAACTGTCTTGAGTGGTCATTTAATCCCAGTAAAATATGTGTAACTGTCTTGAGTGGTCATTTAATCCCAGTTAAATACACATAACTGTCTTGAGTGTACAGCAAGCTGTGATCAGGGTTAGTCTAAAAAGTAGTGATTTGTTTCTGTATGACTTTTGAGAACATGGTTTTGAATGTCTTGTTTGCTGCTCTGCTGTGATTGATTTTACATAGAAACTCTGATTTAACAGTATCCATTACACTCTTGCTGGTGCCATCAGAGAGCTTGGCTTAGTTTAAAGAAATGTTCTGGCATGGAAAAGCAGAACAAGACTTTCACCAGTAACAGTTACCCATTCATGATAAAGGTACCATTGTGACACAGTCGGTTATGTATAGCAGCAAACTTTTTGACATCACAAACCTTCTAATCCTATTTAGTACAATGTCATGTACATGACAGACTTGCAGGAAAACTTGTAATGTGTAATATTTATATTTGAAACAGGGCAATGCCTATGTGGTTATGCTTTGTTTAGTATTTTCTGACTTCATTCTATAGAAAATAAATTCTTTGATATATCTTATAAAACTAGATAGACTTGAATCAGAAAGTGTTTTGGTTGCAGTGTAGATATGTTTGTAGCTTCAAATACTGAAAGTTTCTGTGCTCAAGAATGTAAAAAGGTTTATGACCAACAAAATTGGTGAATTTTAGTTAAGTCAATGTGTCACTGAGGAACTTTTGGAACCCTTTATATTTATTTTCAGATGGCTCTTTTACTACAGAAAAAAGAAATACGAGCATATGAAATACACACAGGTGTTTTTGACAAATTAAGGTTGATGTTCATTCAACCTTTTACATAGAGTTTTCATTAGAAATGGTTTATATCTAATGTGATGAAACAGTACCAGTAGTATTTCTGATCTTGTTTCAGTCTGTAATTGAATCTGATGCCTGCTTGACAAGGCTTGTTGATTTTGCATCTTCAGTTTCACATATTACAGGTGACAGCTGCAATTGTTGAGTGTAACCTTTGATGCTGCTTATGAGAGCTGACATTGACTTTAACCTCCAGTACTTTCTGTGATATATTTAGCTTTTAATATTACCTTGTCCATTGCTTATTGCAAGTGTTAGATGCAACTTTGAAAATGACCTTTACCTTATATATGTGGCATTTATAGTTATACTAGACCTTGACCTCTATAATCATATTACTTTAGATTTTTTGTAAAATACTTGAAATGCATATATTAAAAAACAGCTTGAATTTCCTG
Source organism: Cyclina sinensis (assembly GCA_012932295.1). Taxonomy (NCBI): domain Eukaryota; kingdom Metazoa; phylum Mollusca; class Bivalvia; order Venerida; family Veneridae; genus Cyclina; species Cyclina sinensis. The sequence continues at coordinate 5,233,093 of JAAONU010000011.1, forward strand.
TATTGCAGGTGACTGGGGATCGTATTGTGAGCTGTAGTGAAGATGGTAGTATAAGAATCTGGGATCCTGTTTGACCCTCGGAAGAAAACAACAGAGGAAGAACAAATCAAACAATTACATCAAGAATGCCCAACTCTTTGACCTCCTTGTGGTGATAGACTTTTACTGACCTTGACTTCTGACATTACCTTATAACTTTAGACAAACTGAGTAGGATTTCTGCTAACTGTTAGATATCAGGAAAAAGAGTGTTATTTTACCTTATCATGTCTGTGATACGAACATACAGTGACGTGTTTTTTACCATATATATATATAATTATATACCCGGTATATATTTTTGACTGTGATATTTTCTAGTTGAATTTTGTAAAAACTGTATGGTTAAATTTACTGTGATATTTCATGCCCAGAATTTACCTTAACTTATAGCAGTTTGCATTACAAGTTTGTAACATGTAAACACTGTGTGGGACAAAAAAATCATTTCCATCTGTGAAGTACAATATCTTTTTATGAAATATGGTAACTTGCATTACTGAAGCATTTTTATATGAATTTTCAGACATTTTGTCCTAATGTTTTAAATTTATATACAGTTATATATACAGTTGTGTATTCTACTTGTGAAAGATAAAATGAAAAGTATTTTGAAAATTTGTCTTTGACTAGCTTTATATGCTGTGTGTTTTTATGTCTAAAACTCTTTTTTTTCTAATTTGGATTGTAGCAGAATTATGTTAAGTATCATTAGGGGCCTTTGCAACAGTGTAGCTTGCTGTTGTTTTCTACACTTTCTAGAGTTATGGTCATTGAATTATCAAAAATTTAGCAAAATTACCTTTGTCCACTCGCTAAGTCAAAGAGTTTCCCCTGAAGAGTTTGCATCAGATGTTAACTAAATTTGCTGATAATGTTTGTGGGTATAATGTCTTGCCAAGGTTGATAACCAGTCAAATATTTCTTGGCATTATAGAGTTATGGCCCTTGAATTGTACAACATATCCCAAATAAGCCTTGTCTGTTCTCTAGGTAGAAGAGTTTTCTAGAATTTTAAATTTATACAGTTCTGTTGATTTTTATGAGGGGTTAAAAAGGTTTAACCTAAAACCATTTGTACACCTTTTTCCAATGCAGTCTGATGCCATAATCATAGGATAGGCGTATTTTACAATAGTCATTGCTCTTGTTCTTAAATGCAGTTGAGTGCATTATTTATATAAATCAAACAAAAGTTTAATCAAAGAGCATTTTAATATGTCAGTTTTGTGTTGTTGTTGTTGCTATGTTATTTGTATCCTCCTAACAAATGTGATGAAATTTGCAGATGTTTTTTTATTATTTTGCCATATCAGCATATACACAGTTCTTTGCATCATTTATTGGTTTTGTTTGTATTGTTCATGTGATCTATGATGAGTTATTGTTTGTTCTGTTCATTTAGAGTTAAGTTGCATTTTGTTTAAGCTTTTGTTATGTGGTTCTTTTTTATTATTCTTCAGATAGAATTGATACCGAAACCACTTGCAGTTGACAGCAAAATTAAACTGTGTAAAATATTTGTATAAAAAACCGTACATTATCTACAGTTATAAGATGTGATAAGAGATGATAGGTTAATACTTTACTAAAAATGAAATGTAATCTAATGTTAATGAGTTCATGATAGATTGTGATCAGTGAATTAAGCAGATGATATCCCCATCTGACAAGGTAACAGACTATGTACATTAAATGACGGCCTACTGGACAAAAAGCCGTATGAAATCTTTCAAGATGTTAATAGGTCCAGAGGGTATTTGATTACTCTGATAGACTGGTGTTGTGGGCATGGTGAAATATGCGAGATGACAGGCAAGGCATGATGGGAAGGAGATATACCAGTATGCTGATTTGCTGAGTCAGTGTCACACACACACAGAGTCAGTCTTCTGTGTAAAAGTTTATGACAACTGTAGAAATAGTCAAATGCCAGAAAATCTGTATAAACAATCCATTTGAACTACAGAATGTTAATAATAAAAACAAGAATGATTTTGACCAGAGTTGTCTACATGTTTTAGCGAGGGCAACTTTACAGTTTTTATTTCGATTCCTAATAATATTCTTACCTCTTATCATTAATCATAACATTCATTATAAGTTAATAAAAAAAAAAAAAAAAACAGGAACAAATGTCAGTTAAAAATACTGACCATGAAATCACGTTTTCAGTTTCTTTTTGCAGTTTGATTACCAGTAGAACATTTCTTTCTTGTATTTGTACTCTGGTACAATTATTCCTGTCTACTGTATCGATTGTAAGATTTGTCTTTAAAAATACTCCTTTGTAATGACACAGAAAAGTCTGAGTTGAAGCCACAAATTGATTTCAAATATGGAAGTGGGGGATCTATTTGAGCACAAGGAATGTTATCTATAAATTCGTCACATTTCATCAACCCACCACAAAATGCATATCTGTTTAGTCTTGTGTCTGTATCACATATCTTTAATTGTTCTGGTTAGTGTGCAGGGGTACTGAAGTTTCACAAAAACATATTATTTCATACCTGCTTGAATGTTTTCTTGTTTTCACCTCACTTCACCAATCACCTCAAGTGGCATATCAAATGTAGGATGTCATTCATTGATGATACACTGTATTCATTTTGTTTAGTTTTTGTCGGTTATCTTGATATACCAGTGATAAGTTTATGCTGTATCATTATTACATAGTCCCCTGCAAAAGTTTCTAAGTAAGTTTGAGTGCAAATATGTCTTCAATCATGCCTCACCCCTTCTCCAGCTCTGTGTATGTGAACATAAAGCCAACGCTTTGAAATCTAAGATCAGAGAAGCCATTTTGACATGGTTGTTCCTATTTGGCCTGGAAAAGGTCTATACAAACAATATTTCTTTTCTGTTTGGATTTTGCATTTATTTGACTTGTTTAGGAGTAAATTATTCAGCATTTTAGAGTTTTTTTAATGCTCTGTTTTATGTAACCTATATGTTTAACTGGTATTTGATTGTGAATCTCAGTCTTTGTTGTTGTTGTTGTTGTTGTTGTTTTAGCTTGTTTTGATGGCATGTAGTGATGTACAGGTCTACACTTAATCTTCTGTTGTTTGTCCTCTTCAGTCATGGATATTTTTTCAAACATATCTAACATGTAAACTCATCATGTGTAAACATTTAGCAGTTTCGACTTATGTTACAATATTTATTTTAGTTACAGCTTGGCATGCCAGAGAAAAACATAGGCAGACCTTTATTCTCACTTTTGTTATTTACTTAAGTAACTTTTTTGGGGTTATTTTATACGCTTATTTAAAGCTGTTCTCAAAATGAAAAAAAGTAGAATTGCAATGAAGTTTTATGTGTGAAATGCAATATATTGGTGGTATTGGAGGTTTGTTAAAAGAAGAATATTGTTACATTATTTATATTTTTTTCTAATATAAACATATCATAGCATTCTGTTATTTATTCTCTTTTACCCCTAAAATGATTTTCGTGCTTTATGACTGTACCAACAAAATGTGTGACTACACAAAATTCCCAGGCTCAGGATTATGCCTTACAAATAGTTACAATAGATTAAGTTATCGATGGAAATGAATGGAAGTTGGGAACAAGGGACATCTAAACCCTTAAATAAGAGGAAAGGAAACCAGTGGCAGTACCCTTTGGAATGATTTAGCCCCCGAATCCTTTATACTTGAATGAAAGTCGGTAACATTTATCAGACTGCTGTTTTAAATTAAAACTAACTTACTTTTCATAAGACATTCTGTATTTGCTTAACAGAAATAAATGTCCTTTAGGTTAGAATGATAATCGTCAAAAAAAGAAAATTCGAAATTTCGAAAGACCGGATAGAACGTTCAAGGCACGTGCTCAGACAACACAATAAGCGATAAGAACTCGTGGTAGTGTTCTGTGAAATTGATGTTCCTTTCGACCACTGAATTATATTTACCATTTCTGAAATTGTGATTGCCAGGTCCTGCGCCCTTACAACATGGAATTAAACTGTAAGAATCGTAGAACACAAAGTCTGTATGTTGAGCAGACCATCCCTCCCTCTGCATTCGCACTATAGACAAATCTACTAGGAGCGCACGCAGTATTCTCCTGTTGCAGACTGTAATGAAACTTAGGCAGATAAAAAAGGTAGTACATGTATTTAAATTTTTGCAGCTGAAGAGTCCTTAAGTAGTAGAAGAAACATGAACATTTCGTAGATCATACGATTCAAAATAATGACAAAACGATGATGTTTATCTTATACCAGAAAAGTTCTGAGAAACTGCGTACAATTTTTGCGTATTGCTTCAGTTACTTTGAACAAAATTAGACACCTAATAATATTTTTGATCTACCCACCAAAGCATTCTGTCTGCATAAAGATGTTTAACGTGGGTTTGTCTGCAAACCGATTACAAAATGCCACAGGAACGTTGTATGTCTGTTTAAAATGTCGTATTTTATACCATTCTCTTAACTTAAGACAATGTCGAGATGTGCTGGTAACATGTTTTGACAATACAAGTTCACTGGCCAATGACCCGCGCTTCTAAAAGATCCGATAATGTCATTTTACGGCCTATAAATATCGCTGAGACAATGTTCTGTTGTAATTAAATTGATATGTAGATACTTAATTGTACACGTTTATAAATCTTCTATTTATGTTTATAATACTATCATTGATTTCATGTTGACAGCTGGAATTTTAGCGTGACGGCTCCCACGGTAGTCTGAGATTTTCTGCGGTTCTGTGTGACACGCAGAATGCAAAAAGGTGATTTCATCTTGTAAGGCTAAGAAAAAACCTTTGGTGACATTTAAATTGGAAAGCATTATTGAACCGCCCAATTATGGCTTATAACAAACATGCAGGTAGTTGTTTACTTGTGTAGTTTTGCAATCGTTCTCACGTAAAATTGACCTAAGAGTACCAAGGTTTTTTTCCAGCTCAAGTCAACATTTAGATATGCTGATATAAATCTGAAAGGTACATGCCGCACTGACTGGTTAAATCTGACCTTAGTTCAGAATGTTGATGCTGTGCTGTGCTTTGCTGCGCACCGCTGTTCGTTCAGTTTTGTGCCGTGCTTTGCTGTGTCATGCTGGGCTGTGCTTTATCATGCTGGGCTGGGTCCGGTTGGTCTCGACTGAGCCTTACAGAGCTGGGCTGGGTTGATTCAGTTTTATTTGGTTCTTAAAGGAACAATTCCTACATAAGTTTGAGTCAGAGTACGAATAATTACACTGGCTAAGCATACATTAGTAAATATTAGGTATTATATATCTCGGAAATGTGCTGTCACAAATAAACATTAATTTCTTGTAGAAGTTAGTAACATTGTGTGACCCATCCGATTTAGTTGCTAATAATTCATTCGAAGTATTGCGCAAATGGATATCTGAGTGTCCGTCAACTGTTAAAAGTTACCGAACGTTACAAGAGAACTGCGTTGTTACAGAATTTAATGTGATACACACTTGACGAACATTTTGTCAAAAACATTGAAATGCACACAGGTGGCTTGCCCAGGTGTTCCGTGATAAACTATCGTTAAACCATTATCTTCAATTGTTTGCTCGAAACTAAATTTCATGTCGGGAAAGGTCAACAGTAAGTTTGTTGTTGACCTGTAACAAATAAAACTTCATATAACGAACTTGAAACCATTTGCAAGTTTAGACTGAATATTCTGGTTTCAAAATGTTGCAATCTTTTCGAGACATTCTGCCGTTATGGAATGTCAATACATGTAGCTACCAGTCTTTTCAACCATTGCATGGAACTTCTACAAACAAATGATAAAAAAACATGCTAAAGATTCCACAGTATTAAGCATCTTTGCATAAAACAGTTTTGCAACCGTGATGAAATTAAACGAGTAGATATTTCCCATAAATTCCCCAATAAATTGGTTATGCAGTTCTAACTCTTTAGGCCAGAAAAGGTCAACAGCCACTTCTATATACAGACGCAGGCCCTTCTACTTTCCTACGCTGAAGCAATACGATACAGACAACCGTAACAACTCGAAATTGTCCTAACAACTTCGTATAAAGAAGTCTCCCGAGGTGTTCCGAGTGCAATACAGAGAATTTCACGTGCATGTTATACGTCTGCCGAGCGTATTTGTAATGATTTTACATAGTTCCATAAGACGGGAATATGATAGAAAATATAATTGATTAGAGTGTCAGTACGCGAAAGTGATCAGAACTGATAAAATTCATTTGCTATATTTTCAAACAATAGTTTTGAATGCCTTTTATCAGGCCTAATGATTTTTGAAGCACTCTTGAATAGAAATAGCTCTGGTTGAGTATGGAACACCTGGATGCGATAGCTGGCGATAAAACATTCATAACACTACATTAACCTCAAGCAAATCACTGATTACATTCTAATCAAGACATTAAAAACTTAGCCATAATATTATTTATTATATATCGATGCACCAGTGGTAGATGAGTATGTTTATAAAATAGTATACAATTTCTTATAGTTTTCACCGTATACTTCTTATCAACATTAAAACTTATAATTATTAGGTTTCAGATTCTTCAAGCGATCCGCCCTTGTCTGTAAAGCACCAGTCAATTGGAGGTATGGGAGGCAAAACTCCAAGCAGAGTTACTTCCCCTGTGGTATCAGAGTGGCACAGTTTAGTAGAAGAGGTAATAATAAAGGTAGGTATAAAATTGTGGTTATACAGGCATGTGTCAATACGCGTTGCTTTTCGAACAGGTGGTGATCAAGTAATCAGAAAATTCTCTGATCCTCGTAGATAATTCGGTTTCTGCGGATCTGGGATTACCAGCAAGTTAATAAAAATGCCAAATACTACAAAAAGTTGTTACCTATTCTTCCGCCCGTTTGCTTTGGAAATTCTACTGATCACCAAGTGAAAGCGCGAAAACTTCCGTGCACACGTCACTACGACAAGCATTATTTTAATTTTGACTAGTTTTTATAAGCGGAAGTCAGAAGACCCTTAACCGCCAGTTTAATCTCGATTTGAACCGGTTCCACATTTGCTAATATTCACAAATAAACAAAGACCACACAGATTGACATAAATAGATATGTTATCATAATAAATAATAAAAATATTAACAAATGTTTCGTAATCTGGAGCGTTTACCTTACAATGTTTGGCATATCGGACATATCGCCGTTTTATTATCGATTTTCCAAAATTTAATTCCTCCTAAAACCACAGACTTTACTCTGATATTTTTGACACATTTTGTGCATGTTTTATCTCGCACCTATTTTACGATTGTTTTGGGGGAAAAACGCGCAATTTATTTTCAAAATGATACAGAATGTTATATATTTTACGATTGTATGTAATATGTTTATTTAGCAGATGGAATCAGAGATTAAATTCCAGGACAGGCTTGTAGCCGAATACTGCCAACGTTGAGAAGTTTTATGAATGAAATAATTTGGAATTATTCGTCCGCGGGTAATGTGACAGCAAACAAATATGGTGGGAATAAAACAGCATTAGAGATATTGTCACGAAGTAATAGCACGCAATTATTTGTTTAACAATAATAAACGATATGTATGTATTAGCGTACACAATGCCATGTAATTAGTTGATAAGGCCGAATTCATGGCCATTTCTTGAAATTGAAAAAATGACGAAGGTGGGGAGTTTAGTATTTTCCTTAATGTATCCGCTACTGCAATCTACGAAGTCTGTAAAAAAGCATGTGAAATTCAGGGTGGGGCAGAAAAGGAGGAAACGAATGAAACGGAAAACGGTGAAGAATAAGAACCATTTTCATGAGCGACTGTTAAAATTGTACACCCCGGAAACGCAACCTATCTTGTGATATGGAAAGAAGTATAAATTTCAATAAATAACTCAGTCTGGCTCCCGTTTTTTATGTACTTGATATAACAAAGCGATGATGAAGAATACTTGTGTCAGTAAAAGTACTTAGCGGTTGTACGGTTTCCCTGATGAAGGAGATAAAAACGTGAGGTTCTGGCTAACATCAAAGACGAATCAGGACAGATCTAAGACACTATCATCTCAGAGAATGCACATGTCGCTGATTAGGCTGAAACTTCACATATTGCCTCTGTCTTATAATGCACGACCTTTAAGAACTGCAATATGCCACAATTTGAAATAATTTGCAAACATGTAAAAGTTGGCACTATCAAATATCACTTATTTGAAATCTGATAAATCGAATTGACTGCTTTATTGATGTCACCGTCAAGGCAACGATTGATATCCTGTCTTTCCAAGAATAGATAAATATCAAACCTGATTGTAAGTAATCATAAAACTGTACGTAAGACTTTATCAAGCTGTGAAAATGTGTTGTCGTTGTCGTCTGGTTTTGTAAAGAGACATCCGGATGCATTGGCACCTATCATCGTGAAGCCAGAACAGGATACCTCATGAGAAAATCAATCATAAAGAAATAAGAAGGAAATAAGATTAGGTTTTTTTTTTTCTCTCTAACTACTACGACCTCAAAATAAAGTTAAATATAGCGGGTAATAGTTAACGTCTCATACAGGTTGTTGTTTATTCCTTTACTCTCGCAAAAATCGAAACTCTTCCTTTATTTTCTGATTATCGTTTACTTATGTTCCTCCAATTTCATACCACGTGCACGAAATGCCAGAATGAAATAGATTTCTTTGATCAAGAACTTTTCATCGTTAAGAAATCTATGTTGTGGGACTAACTGAAACACGTGTTCATTTAAATACAGTACGGCTCTTTAAAATACCACCTTTGTACGTTATGACAAATTAATAAAGCATACATCCGCGATAATCTATGATACAAGGTAATTGTACCCAAGGGAGGTGTTACCTACAGATATCTACCTGCCAATCTTCCTCGCTACCTCTGATCCCAGCAATACAAACAGGTTTTCCTAGCCACTTCTACTCTCATCAAAGGCAAATAATACCTTTACAAAGTTACTTTTCATATCCCTCACGTGTTAAACATGTTACCGCCGTAACAAAAACCCGTTAAGAAGCGCGTATTCCAGTCGTATGACGTTCCCGACGGAGTAAGAAAGTTGCAGTATGATTTTTTTCTTTCTTTTTGCAAATACGCTGGAACTCTATATGTTCCTGCTCACTGCGTTCATGAGTTAGTTTGTTAATAACATTTCACTACAGTCTTTATATACGGTTCTTAGCATGATAAGACAGTACTCTCCTGGTTGGCTATCCGGCGGGTGTGATGCAAAATGCTAAATGAAAGTCTAGTAAAGGAAGTGGCAAAGACTAATCGGCGTTTTGTGGTTTGTTACAATTCCCATGTTTTGTGAAACATGAAGATTAAATGTTAGGAGAATTCGACAGCACCAGTTCTTTCAGGTTGATTAAGTGCAGACAGAAATGATTTAATCTAGAACCTGGATCATAACAGTAATAATCTATCTCGAAATGTCGTCTGCTTGATACAGAATTCAGTATGACAGAGGAGATGTTGATTTTGCCTTTCTACTTCTTTTATTTTGCCTTTATTTATTTGTTGTTGTTGTTTTTGGCATCATTTTTTTCAACATTGACGTGGGCGTAATATGTCTGCGTATGAGTAAGTTTACTTATTAAAATTTCCTGAACATCGAATGAGTTTGCTCAAATTTGATTGAAAAGTCTAGAAAACATTTAAAATATAAAATTACCAAGATTTACACTCTGTGAACTTGTTGATCGTTGACACTGTACTGCTTTTTTTTGTTGACAGGTGGTTGATGTTGTTGGCGTATGACAATGATAAATAAAAGTCCAAAGATGACAATAACAATAGTTCTTTTTCCACTGTTATCGTTAATTGCTACCAATGTGCTTGTCACTATCACGATTTTGATCAGAGCAAGTATGAAATATATCACCTAAATTCCGTATTCTGCACGAAAATCTCGAACTCTTATAGTGGAAAACACTGTAGTCATTGATCAATGTCAAGAAACGTAGATACCTTGAGTGCAAGTTATACTTCTGTTTTTCTTCTTCTTGTGTAGATGTTCCCCTCCCAAGAAAAGGGGAGTATATAAACAGTTCACAAACCGTCATGACTTAATTAATTATCAGTTACCACCGATAGTCTTTGGTAAAAGTGCTGGCGTGACATTTAGAATGTCAGTGGAGGTTTCGAACAGCGAAACATCTGTTTAAAACACTTTTACGGAAGAACTTAATCAATCTGATTTTGTTTGATTAATTGGCGAAATTTCTGACATGAATTTCTGAGTCATTACCTACAGCCGTCAATGACATACTTAAGACTGGCTGGTTTCTAAAAGGTGAAACCGCCAATGCCTCCTCATATGTATTTTTCTGTGTTTACAGACATGAATAATTCATAAGTCTAGTGAATTTTAATTAAGTCGCAAAATTGCAGTTGCATTATAAATCATGCAATAATAAGTTCAATATGTGGAAAAACCCTGTAAGCGTGTCTGGTGTGCATACAGAATTACCTGCCCTTTCCTCCTGCTGGTTGTTGCTGTTTATAGTGGTTGTTTCGCATTCTTCAAATTTCGCTGAGATTTGTGGCACTGTGTTTTGTACTGCTGGGTCTAAGTGACACTTAACTTCCATTAGCCGATTATGACTCGTGGTAGCAGAAGACACGCTGTGTAATACTGCCAGTACATGGCTTACGGAAGCTTAGTGAAACTGTACCTTTTGTTGCCAGCGAGTTTTTGCGTCGCGATCTTTCACAGGTGGAAAATTGGAAATTGAAAGAAGTTCTGGCAGTAGATTGAACTGTCTGGAAGAATTATTCTAGCTTTCAATGTGAACAATTTCACGGCTCTTACAAATGCGCATACTTCACGACAGGTGGGGGAAAACATTTATTATGTTTCAGTTACACAGACGATCTGCAAGATTCATCACTAACAAATAACTGTCAGATTAATTTGACTGTTGGCGGTGTAGTGGTATTTCAACTAGTTTGGCCGCCGTCGGGAAGAGGTTGGCACGTTATCCCGAGCAGATGTTATATTGGACGGTACTCAACGTGCATTAAATAATATTCTTCATGTTCGGGGTGTGGTATACAAGACTTGATGCGATTTCTACGATAAGAAAGCAATGCTAGTCACATCTGATGATGATAGTGGAGGAATCGCTTCTGCAGACGACAAATTTGTACTCCTTCTTTCGTGGGTGTCTAAACTATATTCAAATGTTGCATGATTCACGCAGGTTTACAGTAACAGAAATGACATTAAAATATGTCTGGAACCTGTATAGGAACATTAAAAACTTAGAATTTTATGATAGCATTATGTTGCTCATCTAAATTACTCTATATCTACCAATAAAGTGAAGGCTTAAGACAGAAATGTAGTTACATTAGTGTAATACAAACTAAGGGAAGCAATAGATATCTTCCTGAGTGAAATACATGTCGACTTATACCCATGTTTTCAATAGTCCTGAAGAAGCTGACCATTGGGACATTCACAGGCAAATAAACGTAATGTACATAATATCTTATGTTAGCTTATTTTTGTCTTACACATTTTAAATGTTGTACTCGAACAAACAAACGAACGAATGAGGAACGAAACAAACAAAACAAACAAATAGAATGAAAAAAGGACGAACGAACAAACGCAAAGCAAGTATGTTGTTGACTCGGTGGACCCTGCACGATGTTGTATAGAGATATCTGTCAGTTCACACGAGGCACGTGCTTCCTGAAAGCATTTTTTCCTTGCCACCGTATTTAATTTTCTGTAAAATATTTGTAACAGGATTATAATGGGTATAACACACACAGCAATCATAATGATACAAACAGAACGTATTTATCCACACTTCCAATTTGCCAGCTTCCTTCAGGCTTAATATTAACAGTACTAAGTTATATCTCCCCAGCCATCCATCAGCTTGTTTTATCTCTGGATCTAACAGTTTCAAAATATCAATTATTGATTTGTTTTCAATAGTACTTGTGCCATTGCAATGAGTAATGGCGACAAAGTTGAGATATTTATATTACTTCTAGTTTCTGTAGAAACTGGTTTCTGTAAAACAATAACATAAACAAAACCTGGTGTAGTCATTTACACTCAATGATGATAAAGTAACCTGTCTGTTCTACGTTTGTATTTCAAATAGAGATTCTAGCGTTCTATTTGTGTGGCTGAAATTACTTGAAACTTACATTTTCTACCAGGTATCGTGCGCTCATAAAATCCTAATCAAAGGATTTGATTCACAAAGTATGTTTTTCTACAGATTTATCGATTCTGTCAATTGAAATTCCAGACTTAAGCAATAAAAAGTTTCGCCATAACATGATAATTTCAGTAGAAACCTTTTCCAGGACGTGGTTTCTATATTGTTTATCCATCTTGAAGTACAGTACTACCCGACTGTCTGAGAATTCGGTACAGTTCAACCTTGTTTTCTCAGTTCAAGCATGAGGAATCTGAAGGCCGATTATCTTATAAGAATTTTTCCTCCAGTACATTTGTAAACCCCACTCGCTCCGTTTGAAAGTCTTAAGAACGTAGCAAAAGGCGTCAAAAACACAAACCCACTTTCTTCTAAATCGCTTCTGAAGTATTACGGGGACATTTCATGTAACTTTGATACGCAAGAAATTCACCTTTTTTTCTCAAATATTTTTTATTCCAGTGGTACTCTTTTTTGCTCCCGAGGTTTATTACATGAAAAATTCCTGAGATCGTCGAGTTTGCACAGTGCAACAAATTTCCCGACATTCTTGGAATTAGATACGGTGTAACATGACTGTCTTTCTAACTCTACATTATTTTGTGAATTTTCTGTAAAAAGAAATGTGAACATACTATTAAATAATTAAATAGAATAAGTATGCAAGTCACACCTGTTCCTTTTATATATGATTCTTTTCGCCTATTTTAGATCATTACAAAAGGAAATGTACGGGAAAAACTTGTATTTTTCAGTTAGCAAGAAATATACATGTGTATTTAAACCAGAACATGAAGTTAAGAACTGTTACATTACCTATACTACCAAAAAGGAATCTTCAAAACATTGTGAAAGCTGGTCTTGCAATGACATTTTGTTATCTATCCTGGTTAACTTTATTGAATTTATTCCCGGCGATATTCTTCGGTTAACGAACGAACTGACTGACAGCGATGGTACATTGAACAGAGCACAGATAATGAACAGCTCATCTAGCTTATGCCAAAACTAAGTATATCAATATCTAAACAAACTTTAAAACAATCACAAGTTTACCTCAGGCATCTGCTCTGATCTCAACTTGTTTACTTTGCTTAGAAATAAATCCTGAAGGATATAGCAACGTGAAAACTGATTTTGAAATACTATGAAACCAAATACAGGACATAAAAAGACGCGGTGGTAATTATTCCAAGCAAGGAGGCTTTTCGTGTCGGCACTGTCGTGGACAAACGCCTAATTCCATAAAATCAGGAAATGTGGATATGTATCTGCGCAGTATTTGTAGAGAACTGACATTATTTCCACTGTAAATCAGAATCTAGGAATAAGAGATGAATAATAGTTGTCACGTTAATAGCTGTTTTCAAACCAGTCCTTAAAATCTAATAAAAGGATAATGCTAAAAGTGTTCTAGGAATTTTAGGGTTCACTGTGTGTCATGTACAAGAATATCTTGTCTCTATGTTACATTAATGTCTGTTGTATAGCTTCTAAAAGAACACCATAAACCGCTTTTTAAAGTGCTATTGAATACCAACATGGATACATATATGCATAATGTTCTTGATCACTTCTTGATGACTTTTGGCTTAAATGCTTCTGTCCTTGCTAGTACTCCGTAGTGATGATAAGTCTGGAAGAAGATGTTAACTTCGTGCACACCTGGGCGCGCTTATCTGTGTTTATACAACAGTTTATTTAGCTGCTACCCGAGGCCAAGACACGGCATCTGTGATCTACCGACGAGACCGGCATTCAAGCGATTTGTGTATTCGATTAAAAGCAAAGATACCGATCAAATTCAATTAAAAAGTTTTGTTTCTGGTCAAATGTCAGCTAAACAGCCATGGGCGAATCTGTTTTGTTGAGTGATTGTACGAGCGTGATACGGAACACACCGGTTGTGGTTGAGCGTATGTTAACATCACGAGCGTTTGATAACCTACCAATTATACGTCACCCTTTCCTATTTAGTCTGAGGTATGTTAAACGCTTGATTTTTTTTTTTTCAGAAATGACTTAGCAATGTTGCGCAACTGCCGTTTCTCACTTATCACGTGTGCTGTCTTTGCAAGCAGAAATTACTCAGACGAATCTATAAAGGCATACAAATTCTGAAGAGGGGAAAATTTACCTTTTGAAACGCCATATTCACCTTTTTTTCGTCACTAATGTTACGTTCGTTTTATGTTGTAAGGTCGTAGAAAAACAGCTATTTATTAAGATATGTGTATAAGCTGGCAGATAATTGTTTCATCCGCCCAGATGACGCTCTGACAGCTCTGGCAGATAGCTCTAAAATAGCAAAACAGACAACCACGTGTTGATTCCTGTATTATTAATAAATCCTTGGGAAATTGATCGTGAGTACAAAATATTTACGCGATGCTGTTTTTAGAAGAGAAAAAAAATCTGCTAAATGTGGCTAGGTGCAGCTGCAGGACCAGAAATATGTCTGTTGTTGACAAAAATTTCATTGCATAGGACAAGAATTAATTTACTCTGTTAGCTGTCGTTCAAAGCAAAATATAGATATTTACGAGAACTGTCGCTTATTACCTATAAATTACAGATTTTCTCTCAGTACAGGGTGATACCTTCATGTTAGACCGTTTCTTATTCTTATCGTAACATGGGCCAACTTCAATATAATTATGAAAGAGAAAGATTCCTGAGCTAAACCAATTACCGTTTAGTATTCGTATGGCGGTCTTGTTTTAATTTACAGCCCTACCTTTTAAAGATAGATGACAAACTTGCCGCTAGGAGCAAAAGTGGTAAAGGTCATTTTAATATCTTTAATGTCTGTCCCTGACTGTCCCTGGGTGTGTTTACGTTACTCGTTCAAAATTTAAGCAGCGATATTCCTTATTCTTAAAGCAGCACTCCAAAATTTGGGTTCCGGTCAGGGGCAGTCCAATGACTAATTTTGTCAGATCCAGTTTAAGTAGCTTAAGCAACTACACAATAAAAGAAGATTTCAGAGGTGAGGATGATACAATTTTTTCAATGATTTGTTTTTCTCTTTTTTCTACAATTTGAATGTCCAGTTATGAGTTTTGCTTCCTCGACAGAAAAACAGGCAAAAACATCTCTAGTATATTTGCGCTTTTCACATCTTAAGTATTTTAATAGGGGTCTTAAGCGTTTGACCGAAAACATCAAGTTCGATCTATTGTGTGTTTACGATAACCACGATGTACTACAAATGGTTTAATTGACAGTTTATGAGATAAAAGAAGTTAAAAATCGGTCCAACACCTGTGCACAGTTACCGTACCATATTTCATTCAAAATTTGTCCTTCGAGACCAAAACATGAATGGCGGAAGTCGGTGCTTTGCCCCTTTCAGAATATACTTGCGGCATCAAAAATAGTGAAAAATGCACATCTGGTTATGATTTAAAAAAATGACGTGTCGGCGCTTCAACTGACAAATTGTTGTATATGAAATATCCGAAATACTTTTTTTCTCTTTTTTTTAGCCGCCAAAATCGCGAAGGCAAGAATAATCGCATGGCGTATACCAGTTAGGCATCGGATACAACAGTGGTCAACGTAGGCTGACGTATTCCTACAGTTTATACTAGACTGGTTTGATGTTGACGACGTCTGCTCTGCAGGACACATCAAGACTTTATGAACTTTATGCTTGAACAGGACGCTTTTTCCCACAGTAAACAGGACAGCAGCAGATACAAGACGAATCTCTCAGGTCTTGTCAAAGACACATACACAAAATGTTTGTCTTTTTATGCTGGTTTAACTGAAAACGCCTTCTGCGCGTCTATGCTGTAGTATTATTAGATTATAAATAGTTACAAAGTAAAAATGAGTGTTGTTGTGACCATAAGATATATTCTGATATCTCTGAAACACATTTTGAGAGATTACTCTTTCTGACAGAAACCAGGATGGCAGATTCTGTAACCAGAGAGACCAAACGGATAAAGTCAAAAACCACTATATAATATTTACAAATCTATGCATTGAGTTGAATACATTTACAAATAAATGGGGAAAACAACAAAAAGCTTTGAAATTTAAAGAACATTAGGGAAGTTTAATTAAGATGGTCGCTTTCACTGTCTAAAAAGTTTGTGACGTATGTATAGAGGACATCATATATCTTGGTTTTCGTTGGCATTTTCTCACGGATGACCCCGCTTCGGTTTATCCTTCTTGTCCGTTTATGAGGAATGTTACGGTAGCTCTTAAGTGGACAAAAAGTTTGGTTTTAACTTTTGTGGGAATACGAGAAGCGACCTGACATTGCCCAGGTGTGTGGGTATTTAAACACCGCGAATACTGTCGCTGTATCGTGGAAAATTGACATACAGACATTTCAAGCCGTCATCAGGAATGAATTATTTTGATGGCTGTTAACCTTGCTCGTATGTTGTCCCTTGTAAGGCATACCGGGAGCTTTACAACCAGTTTAGTGGCTAACAATTACATGTTAAGTCAAAATGAAGGGGGATCAAGTAATAATCCAACGATAAAACTAGGGAGGCCTTTACTTAGGTGTAATGTCCACGACCAGTAAATAAAGTTTTTAAAGTTTAAAATTGACAACAACCTTAGTCACAAATTCTGCAACAACCCTGTTCAACGTTAGCCGCGTTATGTTTTGATATTCCAAACATAGTATATCTTTTTATATTCTTTTTTATCAGGAACGCTTGTGCCAACTAGGCGTTGCTATTTCATCTATAATTAATAGATATTTATAAACAAGGCCACTGTGTTTCCGAGGGCATGCAGCTGTGAGTTGCTCTCCGTTAATGTTTGCCCAAACAGTAACCGCATTCAGATAATCCCGATTCGTTCCAGTCTGTCAGCAGGTCCAGAAATACTCTAACAGAATTCCAAATATGCGGATGGACATTTCTTCCTTCCGCCTTATTATAAGGGGAATACTTCTTCGTCAGTAAAACAGGAAGTGCAATCGTGAGAACAACTCTATGAATGATTACTTATTTCACATTGAGATACATTTAAAAGCAATATTTCTACAATATACTCATGTCTACCTGATTTTACAATCATTTACAAGAAAGAATTGTCTTTCTATTACACTGATAATTAGAATTGACATAGTAATGAACAATCAAATAACTACTTAATTAAATTAATTGACCAGTGATTGACAGCGCCGTTGACGAGAGCTGTCATGAAGAAAGGCCGTTGGTCATATGGGACGATCCGAACTGTCAGGAGTAAGGATTGACAAGTGTTTTACAGAGACAGATGATGTAATACTTGATGGTTTCAATAATGACAATGATGAATACCTCTTTACTATTATTCTACAACGTAACATTGATGACTTAATGAATTATGTACATGTCTAGTGGCACGTGACTTGAGATAAATGGCCACCCTCTGCACCAGGCTGGAGCCAAAACACAAATTTAGTAAAATTGGCTGTTAAGCTACAAGCATAGTTACACATCTCTGTCTCCAGTTCTGCTAATTGTTATTACACTTTTGTCACATATTTTTTCGCCTGCCTTCTTCATACATTTTATTTGTTTTAAGGAAATCTAAACCAATCAGATGGAATTATCGGAATACGTTAACAGTAGGCAGTTACATTTTTGTGATGCTGAAACTTTGAAGAACAATTGATTTCAGTAGAGTAACAAAATAAAATTTCGTAAGATGTATTGACAGCATTACTTTATACCATCTCCTTTTTCTATATCTTAATTAGTTATTCTCTTCTTGTAATTTCCTTCATTCGTTTTTTTTCTTTCTTAATTTCTTTTCTTTTTCTCAATTGTAGTTGTAGTCGAAAAAAGGTGTATGAGAAAAAAAATTGAAATCTTCAACGAAGTCAGTATTGTTGTGCTTTTTGGAGACTTGATTTAAAACAGCTTAGTTTGTTTTCCTATTCTCCGTGACTTCAATGTTATCTTAGAAAACAAATCCATACCTCAAGTATTTATTTCGCGTTACAAATGAAATGAACTCGTCATAAAAGGATTACTTTGTAGATGAGATATTTTACACCTTGAAGAACACTTTATTAATGGAGATAAATGGATTGAAGAACGTTCAATGTGACACTTCCACTTGAACCCCTGTCACAGGTTAACCAAACTCAAACGAACATTCCTACTCCAACACCTGGGATCCGAATATCTCCTGGCCTCGCTTGATAACTTCTCTCGCACTGCATTGCTTTCCTGTAGCTATTTATTTAATG
The DNA here is from genome assembly GCA_012932295.1 of Cyclina sinensis. Classification (NCBI taxonomy): domain Eukaryota; kingdom Metazoa; phylum Mollusca; class Bivalvia; order Venerida; family Veneridae; genus Cyclina; species Cyclina sinensis. The sequence goes on from JAAONU010000011.1 coordinate 5,251,509, forward strand.
GATGCCGACTTCTATCATTAATTTAAAAGTGTGGATATAAATTGGGATGCTAAAAGAATTTGCGTTGTCTTTAAGTGTAAATGTGTAGAACCGCCAAATAAATGATCTAAGAAGCGATTAAGTAATGAATTAATTAGAACAAGTATAGTTTTTTGGTAAGGCATCGTGTCATCTTGAGAACTTCATGTTCATCTTTCATTCATTAATCATTTTATCACGTTATCTTACGTTGCTTAGATTTTTCCTTAAATTTCTTTCATTATCATTTTGTTAGACTGTAATTTCTAAAAGATGCGAGATTGACATTATTGCCACAATAGTCGGGCACTTACTGTTTTCATGATAAAAAGAACAGCTTGCTCGTACAGTCAGGGCTTCAAAATATCAGATCTGTTGAAAAAAAAAAGAAGTCCGTTCAGTTTGTGTTTGTAACTTGTTTACTACTTTTAAAAAATGAAATCTATAAAAGTTCTATGTAAACTCATCAAGTACAAGATGAAAATATTCTTTACAATTTGCTTTAGATTGGAACATAAAATATCTACAGCCGTTTGTAAATCAGTTTACGTAATTTAAGTTTAACATAACAGCTAAAAGGTTGCATTATAACAAAAAAACTATCAGACTTTTTTTTCCAAAACGAACCCGTTAACACGACAACAAATATCTCAGTATGTTTTGATATATAAAATCATTGACGAGATAGAGGGATCATATTTGATCGTTACAGGTGTATAATACAGGTGGGCCGTCCATAGCCCGTCAAACTAACCAATAGCGGGCCGAGTACACTGTTCACTTCTTTACTTTTAGCTTTTCAAGATTAGCTTTCATACACGATTACTAAACGGACGATAGACAAGTACAGATCAAAATACACACTACTTCATTCAAACTAATTGAAAATTTCAACTTGGATTTAACATTGTACATTACTTTTATAGTTTAAGTTTCCTGAATTATTGGATTTACTCAGTCGTGAACTGGAGTTAAAAGTTAAAAGCGTAGATAACTCGCTTACCTCCTATAAGTGAAAAGTTTAATACCACCTTCATGAAATTGTGCACTTCTGCTTAACAGATATTGTACAAAGAGAAATACAGTAAATATTCAAAGATCTCAGTTTAACATATTAAGAATCTGTGTCTACGTGTTGTTGGATACTTTTATTTTTACTTAAATCTGCTTAATTGCGAAGGATTACAGAACATATTGTATTTCGGATATTTCACTTCCATTTGATGTCCCACATTGAAAGCAGACCCAGAGTGTCCATGGGCTAGGGCAAACAATGTTGAGGAAAGCTTTACCCGTGCGGCACGGGACAGATAACAGATAGCAGCGTAAGTAAAAATATACTCAAATATATCCACGATAGATCATCAAACTTGAAATACTCGAAGGCACACAGTGACTATGTATATCTGTAACAAAATATTTAGAAATCTCTGATAAAATCTAGGATATTAAGAAATATTCTTTTGACAATAACAAATACGTATAACTATTATTTTATCAACACGTGGTTTGTTTTTTATATAGAATAACGTAATGTATATATTTCAGTGATTTTGTTTTCCTATAGCCGCCTAAGATTCCATTTGTTCACTAATTTTCAGAACTTGTGAAAGGACACAGAATTTGAATAAAAACGGATTCTTCCGTTAGCTATTTTATTCTGCATCCAGCAGAATTCAGAGAAAGATACTTTGCCAACTTTCCTCTTGTGTAACGTTTAATGTTCAGTCTAGTTAGTTACCTGGTCTTAGATTGCTTCCGCATTCTTCTAAACTACACAATCAAATACGAGTCAATACCTAATTCATAATAATCATTGTTAAATTATTTAAGTGAATAGTTTAAAACGTCCCCTTCGAATATTTTTGTAGTGACATTTATAATTACAAATCAAAAGGTTCGAAATAGACATGTATACACGTGACACTTTCATTTCTTCGGTAGATATGTTTTCCCCTTATTTTACACTACCAATTTCGGCCATTTCTGAAACTTCAAACTATTTACCATAGCCCATTTGTCACACACGTATAAAGTATGTAATAAACATAAAACAGTAAAATTATGCTCGTTTAATTTTGAATACGTCCACGGCAGGTGTTCGCCGCAAGATTTGACAAATATAAATATATCAAAACTCTTCTCTAGTAGACGTGTAGCGAAGGTTAAACGCGTTTGTTGTCTATCATTCATTTATTTCACCAGTATAACAGCTAAACCGAAGCTTTGCCTTTTCCGTTTTGTTTATTATAGTGACTGGGAAATAAAAAGCTATAGTTAGAATTCAGACAACCATGGGTATTCAAACTTAAATATAATATACCCTTGTATACATAAAATGTATCAGATGGTGTTTCTGACACAAAAAGAAATTAATAAATACATTTACTTTTGATTTGACAAAAACTATTATTCCTTATTCGCTTGACAATTCAAAAGAGAATATACAACGCTTGATAAAGTGGTACGTTCTGGGACATAGGAAAAATATCCAGGCTGTCTAGGGAAGCCAAATCCATCGGGTGTCCCAGTTCTTGTAGAGGAAAGGAATAACTAGTTTTAACAATCTCATTGAATCATTTGTACAGTAAATGAAGGCATTAATATTTGTAGAGAGGATTTTGGTGATATATGACCATTCCGTGTCCGTGCAGCCAGAGGGCAGTTAACAATGACAACTAACTACCGGCGGCCAGGTGACTTGATATAAAACATCTGATATCACCTCTAATGTATTAACATTCTGCATTTGTCAAGTGAATAAGTAGAGGAGATTGTTTAATGTGTAAAAACGTGACAGATTTCTCCATTCAAAATATTTACCACTGCTTTTTAAAATTCTTTTCACTAGATTGACGAGAAGACATTTCGTTTGCTCGGTCATGAATTGTTACAAATTCAATTTTAACATTTATTCATCTTAAGTTACGTTGCACTTCAGTTTCAAACAGTTTAGAGATAAAATATATCATATAAACTAACATTTTCATGAAGAATGCGCGTCTTATCGATATCTAATATTTTAGTTTAATAGAGTCTGTCATAATATTGCATGTGATATTCCTGTTTCTTCACAAGGGGTCTATTTCACGTCGCAGTGTTCTCTCGTCCGTACCTCGTGGCAGAAATGTTAGACCACAACAGCGGTTTAAACGCATTTTTTGTGTGTTTTTGCTTGTAATTATGTACAAATTGTAGCAAAGAGTTATCCTTAATTATACGCTGTGACAAAACAGAGTTTAGAGTTTCAATTGAAATTTGTTTAACATGCGTTTTACATGAAGATATTTTGTCAATGATGAAAATGATAGGGTACTGGATTTGGTGGTATCTTGTTCAAACATAACTTCTACTTAAAAATATGCGTGTGTCATTAACGCAGTACAACATTATACAAAATAATTTAGATAGCTTTTGAATGATTTTTTGACAATAAGTGGTTATGATTTTGAAAGATTAGTTTTCTAGCTAGAAGGATATTTTCAATCACTGATAATACAGATATAAAGATAAACATAAAGAGACGAAGTTTTATTTTTACAATACACACAGCTAAGGCCCATTATAAACCATTTGGTGCGGTATTTGACTTTAATGGTGTATGAACATTACAAAATATACTGTGAATATGATGTTGTGTTTTTTTCTTCTCTCTTTTATTTTTATTTTTTTAATGTTCTCTGTACTTTTTGCACTGGGTACAACTAACAGTAAGTGATACAATTTTTTCGACCAGGAGTAAACGTTTAAAAGTCATACATACAGTCACAAGGTACATGTAAAGTGACCTTTAGTATGAGTAAATATACTTGAAGATTTACACTCAAATGAGTTAAACTTTCACTTATAGCCTTCGAAGTCAGGTCATAAAATTTGACCGTGTGTTTGAGCTTGATATGAGCGTTTGATGAGTGGCAGTTCTTTGCCCTCTTTCCATTTGATAACAAGACAGCGTCTACACAAATATTTCTAGATGTAAAACTTTATTCAAGCTGTTCCCTCGTGTACAAGTTTCAGGTCAGATCGGTACAAGAGTGAGCCATTAGGGTTGGCAAAGGTTTGGTCGATGGTTGTGGAAACATGTACCAAAATTGTACTGATTCGTTTAGAAATCTAACAGAAAAAAGTTCATGAAAAAAATGTGAGAAATGGATAAGTGTGACTGTCTTTAATAAATAATAATGTATATTTTTCACGTGTATCATTAAACGAAAGGTATACAGAGAACACCTGCTCATGTAGATTACCATCAGAGAACGACTGACAAGTATTTATGTCCCCTTTCATCTGCTCTTGCTCACAGATTATGTAAAAAGATGTTTCAAGTTTACTGATCACTGTCTAAACGTAAAACGTAAAGTAAATACCTTTAAATCGTAAATTGAGAAAATGCTCTTGAAAGAAAAAAAAAACGATTTAATATGCAATAAATGAAGCTATATTTTCAAATTGAACTTGTTTCCGCGATATTTTACACGCAGATAAAATGTAACAGATACCAAGTTTCAAAAATTGTGATAATATAATCTTGAAATCAGAATCTGAATAAATAATCTCCCAATAAATGCTGTATGTTAATCTTGGTGTTTTAAGAAAATGCGTTCTATGGAAGAAGTCTCCTAAATATTTATGATATGTCTTTACTATTTTCTAATACGATTGTAAATTGCCAACAATGTTTTCAAAGATAAATGAAAAGATTACAGTTAATTTATCTTCGTAAATTTAACAAATAACCAGTGTTTCTTTAAATAAAATCATCAATTCTATGTAGAGAAGATAGAAAACTCAGCATAAAATGAGAATATTATTGACAGAAACATATGACAAGTTGTGATTTGGTGTCGTATTGGTTTTCAGCTGAACTTTCAATTACATTTGAAGCACACTATCTAGCAATCAGTGCGAACAGATCTGTCGAGATATGGGCAAAATGTGCTCCTCTTGTACACCGCTCTCGTATCACATGTATTGTTCCTTTTAATGGTTTTGAACTCCAGCTATTTCAAAAATGCTAGTCCGCCAGGAACGTTAATTACAGCATGTCGTTAGGAGCTACATAGTTAATCGCCGGGACCGTATTAATGAACAACCGGATACTTAAGAGATCTGGTTCCTGGTTAAACATTGTTACGTAATGGCTTTGCAATCGCGTCGGAACCAAAATAATGTCCGACAGTGAGCGAAGAATATAAAATGACCAATAGCCTTAGAATGGTGCAACTATATCATCTGTATGGTTTCTATCCTCCAGACATCAAATATAACGCCATACAAAAATAAAAACAATATCATTGATTTATAATTGAAAATCGAGATATTTTTGTAAACCCGTGTATCAGCTTTGTAAATTTCTCAGAGAGGAGCCGTTTGATTACCTTACAACGTTATCATTGACTGTAAGCAATATTCTAAATCTTGTCTCAAACGGCCGCGTAATGCCACGACCGATAAACATTTAATCGCCGAGCACCGCTTAAGTGAAACTTAAATGTCTCACTCGATTTAAAGCAATTAATATCGAGTTAATGTATTTACTTTAACGTTGGTTTATGGTGATAATAAATGAGATGGTTGTATAGTTGGTTTATCCGGTATTCTCTACACGCACGTTTCCGTCTCTACGGACGTTATCACGTGTTATTGTTCTGCTGTCATCTTGTAGCTATTACTCTCTATACAACTGTAATTACTTGCAAGCAGTTTGCTATGAGATCTTTCACGACTTAAGATAAATTGTGAAGTAATAGAACGTGTATTTGAAGGACGGGCACTCATTTTAAGTCCCAGTTGCCTTTCATGTGGTTTATATGGGTCACTTCTTAATATAAATGGCAAGAGTCATTTTAAGTTGATAACAGGTATATATTTTTATGAAGAAAGAATGAGAATTATTTTAGATATGAATATCCCAGTTTGCCAGTTTTAATATTCTCAACAGCTGTCCAAAAGTAAAAAATAATAGTTAAACAGCAAAGTGATAACAGTCATCATCTTTTTCTCACATTCGTCATCATCATTATCATCATCTTCTTCTTCTTCTGAAACTGAGTTGGCCTAACTCTTACAGTGTCTTTATCAAATTAAGACCGGCGTTTAAAGGTTTATACAAGCTTTAATTGATAAAAGTGCGGTCTTTTCCTAAATTACATGGGACCTTTACTCTGTGTGCATTTCGTTTCTATAGCTCGCACGGTGGTTGGAAATCTCGATTTAGTGCAGGTTAACCTAACGCAGACAGATCGCACCTGTCGTTTATACAATAACCATTTTGTTACCCTCCCGACAGAACCAATGCTTCAGCCTTTGAATTAATTAAATGTATGTTGTTTCTTGACTGATAGAAGATTTTTCTTGATATGTCTTATCCATTAACAACAACCTGTGTTTTTTCTGTCTGATAAGTTCTATGTAATCGGTACTAAGTGGTCTTGTGGAACTGTTTACTTCGGCAAGTTTTGCTTTATGTTCTGATGATGTGAACGTTTCTGGCAGTAATTACCCCCGCATCTCCAGACATGCTCCATATCTAAATATACAAACAATTTTACAAGCATGTGAACATACAACGATCTTTCTGTTGCCTTTCCTACCAGGCAGTTTTAACTTGTGACATTTGCAAATGTTTTCTCCGGTTCTCATAACGTTTTATTACGCATAACAAGAATTCTAAATTCGTACTACAAAGCGATCTGTTTACTTTCATTCATGATTTGTTTTGTTTTTCTTATTTCTTATGATGTGTTTTCCTTAAATATTTCTGTTTTGCTCTCTTTTATAATTCCTCTTGGTATAAATTAAGCATAACGAAAACCGTAAATTTTGCACCTGTGAGGTTTAAGCCATAAAACCGGGGTACTAGTCCTGGGTTTTATGATATAATATTAATTCCTTTTTGCCTTTATAATTTGAATGCCTTTTATGCCGTGCTTCATAGGATATTTATATGCAAAAATGACAGGTTTATTATGGCGCTGAAACTTTGATAACAATTATATTTGCGTTTAGTAGGATTAAGTGAAATCTGAGGTGAATTAAAACGTTCATTTCTTGGCAAGGCAGGGCAGCCTATTATTCATCTGTAAATTACACTGTCAATTTCTTTTGTCTGCGCAATAAAGTATCGCAACTAATAGATGCTTGGGTGTATATTGCCTGCATATTTCATAGTGAATCTTAGTTGCGCGTTGCTTTCAAAATTCGAGGAATTCATTTCAGTGCAGTAAAAATATTCGGTCACAGTATATATGTCAGCTGGAACATTTGTCAGGATCGAAATAGTTAATAATAGTAAAATCAAGACTAGGCCACCAACAACCATGTCGTTCAAAATTCAGTTAGCTTTGCTTAGAATGGCCATACAGTAAAAAAAATATCACTTTAATCTTGCTTGAATAATGCTGTAAATTTAGAGCTGATCTCTTCCGCAGCGCATACTTAACTTCAGGAAATTAGTGAGAAAGTCTATTCTGAGGTGAAGGAAACAAGAAGCTATTGAGAGCGGCTGGGCAAAATAAGAATTGCAATACTTTTAACCTGGCCGACGTTACTTTATGTTAGAAAAAAATAGTCGAACCGGTACAAATTTTTATAAAAATCCGCGCATCGCAACTGTACCATGTTATATTTTGAAATGTCACTGGCGTAAAAAGTGACACGCATTGTAAAGGTTTAGCAGTATTACACGCCAGTAACAAGGGATGCAACAATGTTTCAACTGTTTAAACTTGGTTGTGCATGGCAAGAGCACATCAAATAGGTAAAAACATTGCCGCGTTACAGTTATGAGCGCCATGATTGACAGGTCGTCAGTTGAAATTGACAACATAAACAAGTACCTGTGTCTGACCTGCGCAGGTGTGTTGTAAATGGTTTGGTTCTTGAGTGGCCAGGTCAACGGTGTCTGCACTGAACTGCGACTGTGAAACAAGGATTCTATGTACGCCAGTTGGTCTTCATATGGTCAGAGATTTTAGGAAGCAGTCACTCATCTTTCTTGCAATATTTTACGCGGTGAATGAAAATTTGAAAAGTACAATTTCTACAAGAAAATCTGTGACTTCTATTATATTTATAGCATGTTACACCCACATTAAATCCAAACCTCATAGAAAAAAATATATTTAGGATCGCAACTGTGGCAAGGTTGTTGAAGGGGCCTGAACCTGTCAAACTGTGCATTAGTTTGAGTATAAAGATTCTCAAATCTTATTTCACAGTATATACAACGACGACAACGTTTATCCAGCATTAAACGAAATTATAATACAGTGAAAAACATGAAAAAAAAATAATACAAGATGTATCGATTTTGAGTAGTACTTTAATCTTATTCAATATTTCTTATTAATTTGATTTTCCTTAAAACTTTAACCTCTTAAAAGGAAACAAAAATTGATCAATTGATCACCAACATCTTTTTAAAATTTAAGCAACAATGGGATTTTTTAAAACAAATTATAATTAACATAGATATTTCAATTTTAGTCTTATCATACGGCTATTTCAAAAGATTGAAATATCAGTTTAAATAATTATGATTATCATAATAATAAAAAAATCAAATCAGAACAAATATAATGTTTCTCGTAGATTAAATGTGAACTGAGTTTGGTACACAAATTTCCAAGTGTCACAAATGTGTAATAAATGTATAAATGTGTCATAACCTTACAATAGTAATTTTAATTGTTAAATACTGGAAAGTCACCATATTAACGCATTACTTTTGACACGTGCAATTTGACAATTCTGATCACTCGTTAGTCAAACAGTAACCAATTAACTGTCTGTGTGCTATCTGAGTAAATACTTAAACATGTGCCTTTAATAGTATCTGCCGTGATAAAATGAATTAAAATAGATTAATAAATTAATTAGACAAATATAAAGCAATAATTTGCAGACAGTTAAATTCCCTTACTACGCTCGGAAACCGATCTCCATACAAAGTATACTTTATATAAATATCGACTTCTACACTCATGAGACTACCGACCGCCATAGTGAGTGAAAATGAATAAAATAATAAAAAAAATGCAAAAAGGAAAAATGACTTGTTCAAAGTACAGATGTAGTCGGCAAAAGTGGCACCTGTTGTTTATCGCCAGTCACATTTTTCAGCATATGGTAATTGCAATTTAAGTCCACAGTCCTTCTGTACCTTGGCTTGGCCGGTAGAGGGACCGACTCGGTTGAGGCAGCGTTAGTTTCACGCTTTCTTGGCCCTTTGATGACTAATAATTGAAACAGATTTGTTTGCATGAAACAATCAGTAAGACCTTTTAAGTTAATCGTACATAGCTTATGTACGGTGAGTGTAGGACAAAACATTTTTAAAAATTGTGAAAATCTAAAAGTTCATTTCCATCTGCCCCATTTTCAAATGTATATTTAACGAACAAATTCAATTATTGTTTATTCAATGGTGAATACTTATCAAACGGATTAACATGCAAAGTTTAGACTCTGTAAGTATTTTGTTTCAGAAATTGTAAATATTTGGCTACAGATTTCTCTATTCAATTACACGTGCATTTTTTCAGTCAGGATTCAAACGTTCTTGTTATGTTAACATCAGTACGACATTTGGGTTGTAAATACGTGGGATGCTATGTTTAGAATATCAAAGCGAAATTTTATGGACGTTAATTAGATACATGCTTACTGAATTAAAAATCAAGGTCTGGTTTTAACCAACCCTCTCTGTAACAAACGTTTCTATGGCAATATAATAGAGGGAAATATGAAAAAGGGTAGAATGTTTGTCTACACAACGTATTAACTAATATAAATTCCTAGTTTTAAATAAATCCTGACATCAAACTGACTTTTGAAAGCATTCTTTGAAATTCTCAACTTTTGTCTAAAAGTATAAAAGCTATAAATATAATCAGATGTCAGTGCATCGTTTTATCCTTCTGTAGAATACTTACTGTATTTATTTATATTTTTGCCCTAAAAACCCGTGAAATTATGTTATACTTTGCATGTCCACAGATTTCTGAGGTTTAATCTCTGGCCTGTGTGCTGGAAGGTGGGTAAGAAATTTTTCATGTACAATGGGATTATCTAAGGATTAATTAGATTATCTCTGTTATTTTGGTGGCAACAAGAGGCAGTCTGTCTGTCCATTTGGGGCTTATACTGAAATATGGACCAAATCAAAAATAACGCCCAATACTCAGTGTAAGGATGAAAAGTAAAACTACCCGTATATATTTCGATAATTTCTTAAATAAAACTTGCCAGTTCTTTCTTTTCATAACTAATACACAACACATCAAAGGACTGAAATAATAGCATTCCTCCTACGCCTTTAAAGGGTTAAAAAATCGCCATAATTTATGTTAAAAATAAACATATTCAGTTGAATTCTTTACATACTTGTATTTATGATTGGACTAAAACAAAACAGTCATCCGTGATTAAGTTATTTCACAACGTACGACACCCAGTTACAGATGTATCCGTGCCGTGCCGTGATGGGCAAAGTTAAATCTTAAATTAAACAAAATTAATATGAAAAACAATTAAACACTCTCTGACTCATTCTGATCTCAATCACTTTTCAACGAGTATGTTTGTCATTATTAAATCAATGATCGGTGATCGATAGATTACCCTTCATTAACCGATCTGTCTGATTTACTCAATTGTAAAGTTTTATTAGACTTAATGGACGTCTTTAAGAGAACTGAGAAAGTAATTATTGTTTTAACTCAAATATGACACCTCGAGAAGTGTGGACACATTCACACGTATATAAAATACTTAAAACTGATCTTTTTATTACTTTATTAGTTTATCAACGACCGTACAGTGACCTTGGATTTGACATAGTTACACTTATATATTTTTTGGAGTTAATATTAACTGTGGAATTAATGAAGACTAAAATTGTTGACTGGAAGGTTGAACCATATGGTTAGTACCAGGATTTTTACCGACAAAATATTAGTGTTATATAATTCCTTTCAAAGAAATTCGTTTCTTGGGGTTATTTTAAGACGTGAAATTGAAACAAGATGTTTTCTTTTATTTTCATCTCTGTTTAATATTTATTATGCTGAAACTGTGATAATTCATGTTATTGCTATAGTTATAAGGAATTTTCTAAAACGATACAATAAATTGTATTAAGAAATTTGGAATAACCTGCTATAATATATTATTTAAAAAAAGACATGTGGATATAATCCAAGCTGTAAATATTCATTTAAAAAATAAAATAGTATTTTTAACCAGCATGTAAGGTGTCTTGTTTCCGCATTTTTTACCTCAGATGTTTTATCAGTAAATAGAACTACAAACCACTTATGTGAAACTTAATAATCTAACAATAAGTCACTAATATGGTCATTATAAAAGAACAATAGAACTATGCCCGGAGTGGCAAAACCATTTGCTGTGTGCATCAAGTCATTTTTAGTCACTTTTATGACTATCCTTATCAGCAATTGTCATTTGTCTGAAGAATTTTATCTTGATTCAATCATATTAAAGGATAAAGTTTTTGCAGAAATATTTTATTTCAAAAACATATTTCAAAAGAGTAACATCAGATTTCAAACTCGAGTAAAATCGACCAGCGTTCTTTCTAAATGACAGGATTTTAGTTGTATTGTGGTTAACATTTTAAGTTTAATTGTAATCTTGGTTGATTAGTGTGGGTGAATGTGACATATTGCACGTGACAGGGGCAGGTTGATGTATCGAACAGGAGTTCCCGCGTTAGTAATAATACGTTACAATGTAAGCTAGTTTTCATTAAAATGTGAATATTACTATAAAATACACTGAAGAGGTTTGTTCTTGAAGTAACACAAGAAAGAAACAACAACAACATAGGATTTTTATTTACGTAAGACAGAACACTGATTATAGTGCTCTTGTATAAAGTTCTTCGATTGAATCATGATATGTATGCCATATGTATAATGTCTTTAGTTTCCAGAATTGTGTAATACTGTAATTTTGTATATTTGCAGGCATTTTCATCATGACCCCGAGCCACCGTGTTACTATACTGGTTCTCACAGTTCTACTGTCAGAGTTAATCACATCAACCCAGTCTACCTACAGAACAGCCACTTCCGGCGTGCCCCCACCTCTCACCCCGGAGCAGAAGAAGAAAGCTGTGGACGCACTCGAATCTAGTTTATTGGCATTATTTGGGTTCTCCCGTCGACCTCGGCCCAGTAAAGGCGTGGTCATACCGCAGTATATGATTGACCTATATCGAAGCCAAAGTGGGGACACGGACACACACATACCTGCCGTGTACACCCGCAAACAGTCCTCAGCTCCAGCTAACACGGTCAGGAGCTTTTTTCACGAAGGTAAGTCCGATTTCATTGCACGGATATGTTAAAATTTTTAAGTTTAAAGTTTCATAGTAAAATTATTTACAAACCACTTTATAGTTTACAGTATGTTACAAGATTCTTATTATTTCATTATCGCCTCTTGTTATTACCATTAGCAAGAACTTGTATATTCTGAAATTCGATTTTTTTCTCCACAACAAATCTTACTTCCGCCGTTTTTACATTGATCAAAGGGGCCCACGATCAAGGCCAGCAGTTAAATCGAGCACAAAAGGCCGTTTACCAAAGCAAATAAATTCAAAAAATAAATTTTGTGTCAACCGTTAAAGATAAAGTACCTCGGAATGAAAACATTTAAACATTATATTGAAGAATTCTTTAAATAAATTGACAGACGTGAAAAATTTACCGTGTAATGGGCTTAATTTCATAATATTCTATTTTTACAATTCAAACTCCACAAGCCGAACAATTCCTATTCGTTTAAATATGATTTACATGGGTTATGGTTTAAAGATTACTTGTGAAGATCTTTCAACTGTAAACTGTATAATAGCCTTGGCGTCAGTGTAGCTTTTAAAACCAACCGCAAAACTGACTCCAGCGAACACGGCAGCCTTAGAGCTAGCTGGGTCTCTTAGTTATATGGGGGTGGTTATAAGTCATAATAAACACACGTATTGCAAACAAATAAAGAAGGTTAAATTCTTTCCGTGACTCATGCCCATCCAAATAGTCAGCTATTTAACCACTGCATTAAAAGGAAATGTACGTTATCATTTCTTTTTAAATTTTAGTCAGTTATTTTATCTTTAATATCTTCCAAAACTAATAAAGTTAAAGATTATCTGTTTATGTTGAGAGCTCAGTTAAAATAGGGGTAGCGGTTTTGTGTTTTGCGTCTTTCGTCTATTTTAAGTGGACAAAAAAAAAAAGCCGGAAATGTTTGCTAACGGAAGCAGTTTACCCTTTAGTCTGTGTCTACCGCATTCGGCCATTACAGATTTGATTACTGTTCACAAAAAGCCACAAAGTATAATTTAAGGATACGTTACGATATCAGCAGATGCATGCAAGCAAGAAAATGAAATTAAAATGATTCATAAGTCTATGATTTCTATTGTTGCGAAATATGGTTCGCTGTGTCAAAACAAATCACACTTAAAATCAGTCTATGTCATTAACCTGTGCACATTAAGAAAAAGTTAGACTTGTTTCCAACAGACAGGTTAATAGTGTTTTTAACATTTTTAAGCATGATAACAAGTTATAACAGAATTTTATTCTTCTTCCAGATGAAGTACATCTCCACGAGTGTGGCACGGAAAACTGCGCGAGACTTTGGTTCAACGTGACGTACATCCCACAGCCAGAGATTCTCACGGACGCCGAGCTGAGAATTTACGTAGAGAGAAATCATACACATGAACCTGACACGGACAAAGTGTTACGTCATAAACTACAAGTGTTTGAAATTATGAAGCCAGTATCAAAAGACCAAGAATCAATCAGTAGACTTATAGATGTTCAAGATATTATAGTGCAAAATTCATCGTGGGTGTCATTAGACGTACATCCTGCTGTATTGAAATGGAAGAACAAGCCACGGGCAAATCATGGTTTGGAAATTCGCGTAGTGCCACATAGAAACTTTCCATCTTCTAATCCTTTAAAACACGTGAGATTACGAAGGGCAGCTGAACTAGAACAAAGTGAGTGGAATATACAAAGGCCTTTATTAGTGACTTATACTGACGACGGTAAAGCGTCGAGTTTAGCACGGACTAAACGGAATAGTGATAATGATGAAAACGATGATGCTGATGATGATGATATTGAGGAAAATGATGAAAAAGATTCTAAGAAAAAACGAAAACGTAAGCGTAAAAAGTGTCCAAAGGGTGATAAAGGTAAAAAGTGTAGAAAAAAGCGAAAAGAGCGAAGACAACGGAGGAAAAATAAGAAGAAAAATAGGAAAAAAGACAAAGAGAGCAAAGAGAAAAAGAAAGAAAATCCTCCAGGAATTGAGGTACAAGGTCACACAAATCTGTGCAGACGACAACCGCTGTACGTGGACTTTAAAGACGTACAGTGGAATGACTGGATTGTAGCACCGCTGGGTTACGATGCGTACTACTGTGATGGCAGTTGTCCGTTCCCTCTTAGTGACAACCTTAACACGACCAATCACGCTATAGTGCAGACTCTAGTGAACAAGGTGGACGCTCGGGCCGCACCGACCCCATGTTGTGTTCCTACTTCTTTAAGTTCTATCTCTATGTTGTATTTAGATGAACATGATAAAGTGATACTGAAAAATTATGCTGATATGGTGGTGGAGGGGTGTGGCTGTAGGTGACATGTCACCATGGCAACCAAAATATCAAAAAGTGTGCTTCCAGTCAAGGTAGTTTACGGACAATACCGGTATCTAGTGTTATTGACACAGATTTGTGCTACTTTATTTACGAAACCTCATTTGATGGACGGTTTTAGCCGCTGTCTGGTATCAGCTTCTGTTACTGAATGTGTTCTCTCCAGATTTATTCACTAAATAGTGCTGTTGATGATAAAGATATACATAAAATTACCAGTAATAGCCACCATGACCGATTCACGTAACATTCGTGCTTGCACGCGGTCTGGTGTCACGTGTTAAAAGACAAATCACGTGGGTAAGAAGCTGAAAATTAACGAGAATGTCCCGACCTAGAGGTCAGTGCTAAGTGCTTGTTGTTGTTGTTTTTGTATAGTGTAATTGTTTAATGCCAGTCGTTCCGCCAAACACTTCCATGTACATGTTCTGTACAAATAAATATTAAATAGTGTTTGAGCGGAAAACATACACGATTATTTATATATTGTAAATTTATTAATGAATGTATTGTAAATATTATTGTTATTTTATTTCTATTGCGACGACTACAAAATGTTAGAATGAACATTTTTCTGATTTTGTTGCAAAAATGATAATATGTTCACGAGAGAAAAAAAATCAGAAAATGTCGAACGTTAATAAAAGATAAAAATCTTAATTCTCGGGTTTCCTCTTACTTTTGAATACCCCAGTTATTCATAAATCATTTTTCAATGAAGATTAGCTAAATGGAATATAATTTATAATGGCCAGGTATATTTTGTAAACAGAGCACAGATAAAAAACCCTCAACAATGTTAAATCTGCGATGTCATCTTTCAATTTATATGTACGCCCTACGAAATTACATGGTGAAAGCCATGTATAAAGTTCATAATTTTGTTTTACGACAAGCGCTGCATACCGAAACTAAAATGATTTTTTGTCGTATTCTGCCTGGGTGATAAAATCCCGTTCATGATGCTATAAACATAAGCAAACTTACGGATTTCTTTTAATTTGTGACTGATAGAAAGGTTGTTACTTTTCCTCAAAGCAGACATGTAGAATATAAAGTACAGAGAGTCGATTTTTTTGTATTTTATGTTAGATACAGATTAATTAATATTTCTATCTTTTAAAAGAAAAAGAAACAAACAAACAAACTTAAATTGGTTCAGGTATGGCAGGGTGCTTGAAGTATTTGAAATCAATGAGATTGAGAATGCTGTAGGTAAACAAACAAGAAAGAACTTTTTAGAAAGAACGTTTTAGTATCGTTTTCAGACAAAAAGATTCCAAGGAAAGTTATTACGTAAACATTTCGTCCTGTTGACCAAGATGGCGCTTATTTCGTGAGCGGAAGTAATGTCACCATTTGCACACGTCATAACTAGGAAAAGACTTTAACCTCAAAAGTATTCGACCCGAAAATACAGCTCATTAAACACTACATGATATTAACTCTTCACGAGGGTATTTCAGATCAAAACTCTGCGTTGGCTATTTTTCATTAAAAACAAAATATTGTTAACAATTAAAAAAAAAGATAAGCTGCCCTAATGAAGGAAGTCCTAACGTGTTCATTAAGTTTCAATTCATAGAGGCCATGTTTTTATCAAATCAAACTACATGCAGTAAAATTGAAGCAAACCACTAATTGATTGCAGGAGATGTCAGCAGACGATATGTTTGTAATAATGACTACAAACAAGTTGTCATAACCCTGTTGTGTAAAATAACCCGGCTCAAATCATTCGGAACACGCATTCAATATTTTGATAACAATTTTCATAAACTAAATTAGCTTTTATGACATAAAACGTATTGGAAATGTTCAAAGCGAAAACTTTTGTTGAAAATATTTTACTGACAAATCCGTCACTTCATTAAATGAGCTGCCACAATGAAAGAAAATATTTACTTCTTTATCCAAAAGAAAATATCTGACACTTACAAAAAGTGATTTTCAAATATTTTACAAAATAAGACAAACGTGTGAAAAAATGCAATTATACACATAATCTGTAAAGAAAACAGTGTCGACGTTTTCTTTACTAACACTATTTCAAAAATGAAATTCATGTTTAAAAAAATGTTTACCGTGAAAATAATCTAGGATCGGTTCGTATTACGAACCCTGCTTGGAATTAAGGCTGTCGATTCTGTGATTCCTTTTAAGAAAAGAGACATTTTGCTGTTGCACGTATTATAACTATACACTCCTGCTGTAATGTTACTTATTCCTTTTTTCACCTTCGGCAAAAAACAAACAAAAACAAAACAAAAATATCAAGGAACAATATACAAACATTCCACTGATCTGGAACATAGTTTAGTTAAATACTACAGATCTGACCTTCATTTTGAAGAGAAAGATCTCGAACTTCATGTTTACTCTTCTCACTGTCGTCTGCTGGTGTTCTTACCAGAACATGCGGCGAGCCGGGGTCATATTTCTGTCACTGGATCAAGACATCTGCTTCTGAGACAAAGGTCAGTAGCTCTTCCCATGCACAACAGCTTCTCTTTGAGACCAATACGCTGCTTTTCAAAAATATGATTATAACGTGTTGCTGTTAAGTCTAAATACGGTTTTACAGTGAAAAAATACGGCAACTGAATTAACCGTTGCAAAAAGTTTTTGTTTTTATAGTTTAAATTGGTCAAAGGGTGATCGACGAAACAGTAAAGCAAGATATGAAATATGATACGACAATATATAGAATATAAATTTCGCTTTGATATCTTATATGGTTCCTAAGCTCTTATCAAAGGGGCCGCATTGTTGGTGTTCAGATGTATGTATTTCTAATGAAGGGTATAGGGTGAGCCGGGGTCAAGCATAACTAAGGCGATTGTGTAACTAAGCATGAAAGCTTGTCAAAATGGGTAAAATTAACCGTGTTATGCTGCTAACATAACAGCCGCACACGTGAAGAAATATTGCTGTAATCAGAACATTACAGGTTATTCTAACCAGACCGCGATGCAAGTTCCCAAAACATAACAGGAGTCACACTTAACTTAAGAAATCACTTATGATTTCATTGCTGGTATGCATCTGTGTCTATTTGTACTAAGGCGTATTTGGCATATTTCAAACTTAGGGATTTTATAACTAGAATTATAATCTTTTACTAGCCATTTTTAGCTGGTTATACAATACTGTCATGCCCATATATCCAGGGATGTTTTTATTAATCGAACTTTTCATGCAATCGAAGGCCACTGAAATATGGTCAGTTAAGACAAAAATACATTAACTTGCACAAATCGTCTCAGCTTTTCAAATCCTGAAGTATTTCTAAAATTCTATAGTATCCTATATGCCTTTGATGGCACAAAAAGTCAAAATTGAGTCCGAAATTGAATCCACCTAAGGGCAACCACATTTTATGCTTTTCGGGCACAAGACAAAGGTCCACAACGGAACTATTTGACTCTCCTTGGGAGGTTTGACCGCGAAAAAACATTTATCATACAAGTGAAAAAATATGTCAATTCTGGTTATTTCACTTCATTAAAATTTCACTAAGTATTCACAAAAGAAATAATTAGGCCAGCTAACTGCACTTGCACATTGTATAAGACACTTTTATGTCTTTGTTAACAGTCATACGCAGGGAGAAAAATCAAAGCTACCCCTGCACAGGGATATATTTTCTGTCTAACGTACCCAGTCGGTACGTTTTGCATTGTCATGGCACCTATTATGAGCGACATATGATTTTCAGAATATTGCTTTCATTAGATATTGGTCAGTTGATAGTTTCAACAGTCAAGAGTTTCAACAGTCAAAAAGACATAACAATTACTAGCTTGTGTAGATGATTCAATATTTTTCGATTTTAATCTTTTCAAACATCAGGATAGTCCTTGCTCAAGACAATACATATAGAAGATTTTGTAGATCAATGAATATAATACATACTAAACAAGAATAAATCCGAAAACAGCCATCAACTATACCAAAACAAAGTCAAAGAGGTATAATACCCACTTTAATCAGCCAAACAGACAGGAATATAAATTACTCGGAAACAGAAATTTGCAAATATGGGTATTATATACTTTATTCCTGTATACGTTCATCAAAAAATGGGCAAGTAAAGTCCAGCTTTTATAGGTTTGTGATGGAGTTTCAGTATTATCTACGTACGTCCCACGGATCTGTGGTCGAGTGTCTGGGATTGCTGTAGTTTAAACTGCTTTAACCACTAAACTAAGTTTGGAAACGCAATGATAACAGTCATATAGTAGGTGATATCACAACAATAGTATGGTTGTCTCTTTATCTACTATGATGATCTTCAATGTGTTCACTGCAGCTTGCACGACAAGGGAGAACATAGCAACACGCGACTCGTTCTAGACCACGTTCATAACACGAGACATTCTAGTCTGTTTGTATGGCGCCGTTATGATCCGAGTTCCCGCTGCTAACATACAGGGTCAACTTGGGTCGCGGTAAACAAGCACACGATGATGTAACAGAAATAAAGTTTTGAACATGTATTAACTTACTTTTTAAATGGATACACATTAAATAGCCGAAAACAAATACACAAATTTAAACAAAACATGTGCTTTTGTGTCATTACACAGTACTTTCATGTTCATATATAAAAATGGTATGCTTTTGACAATCTGTCCTGAAACATAATGTAATGACACATTATCATGACTAAAGTGTGACCCCGATGGTTCTTGTGAGTAGAATAGTGAACTTGTATCAAAGAGTTTGTCTAAACAAAGTAGGCTATAACCTGTGGTGCTAAACAAAAGTTTTTTGTTTTTTTTTGAGGCGCTACATATGTATTATTTTGCCCAGGAATTTATGCCCTTTGTGTGTATAACAAGCGCAAAAGGTTGCAAGTTAAACATACAGAACTAGGTTACTTCAAGAAATATTAATTTGACGGTAAATGAAAAAGTTATATTGCAGTCTGTTTGCGGAATGTTTGGCGTTACGATTGTGCCCAACTAGTGGCATATACTTAATTTAGTTAACTTTTTACCACACGGCTTTGCCTTAATCCAATAATGAAGTGAACATAAAAAGCCGTGTCTGATCGCTTTAAATCATACAAGTCTATTAAAAATGCTATTCAAACTGAAGGGAGTTTATTTCAAGCTCATTTACAGCTGGCTTTTAAGTGAAGAATGTTCTCTATTCTTGACAGGGGTGTCCCTCTATTATATGGGTTATAATGAACTAAATTGCAAGTCCGGGTAATAACTTTACTGCATCCTCCATTGACTTCTCAAGTCCCCATCGTCAAATTTTCTACACCGATGCTTTGCGATAATGCAGACATTCCTATAAAAAGACTTCATATCAGGGTTGTCAAAGTTGTTCATTTCTATAAGGCTCAGATAAATGACCCGCTTCCGTGAACCTATTTTTCTGTTCTTAAAACTACTAATCAGACCTTTACGCTACTTCTTTTGAGAAAAGTCAAAATGCAGAGGTATACACATAAAAGATCGTGAACAATTTGTTTGTATACGTGGAAAGCTCACCTTCCATAGAACTGTTAGGGAGAGAAACACTCTCCATGACATTTGAAGACTTCTTGTTTCTATATTTTAAAAGTCTCCAGCAGAAAGAAAACTGGTACGTCTGGTGATGTTTCTCTGGATATTACAAGAATTGGCATAAGCTTCAATTGATTCGCGTTTCTGAGAACTTATATGTGTTATTGTTAGCGTTATATACCTTTTGTCATCATGTGCTTTTGCATAATTCCAGATGGTCGCTGACAAGCTCGCCATTCTCTTTCTTATAGACAGCGTCTGGTCGTGGAAAGGTCAACACATATACCCTGAACTTTCCGCCTGATCTTTTCGAACAGTTATTCATTTACCAACGTACACTATCTCAAGATTAAAGAGGAGTTTTCAACATCTCTGTGCGATACCAGCGGACTAACAAAGTAATGAAAACTAAAATCTCATATTCATCCAGTAATACATTGGGAGATTCACAGTTTCGAGAAAAACTTGTTGAAAAAAGATCAAAGAGCATTCAGCGACCAGGTGTTTCGTTATTAGGGCCATTATCAAGTGTCGCGGACATGCCAGCGATTATCAACAGATAGGCGTTTTGTTCACTGTAAATTGAAACAAAATTATAACAATTTAAAATGAATAGTGATTGACAGCTACTATTGGTACAAGTTACTGTTTGATCAAACATCTAAAGATATTGAAAGACCTCGTTTTGACACTGCAATGAATACATTGATCTTGTAACCTTTAAAAGGCAATTATAGAAATGCACAACATATGACAAGAAAATGTTCCTTGACCGAATGGGCAACTGTACCGACATTAGTTTGCATCAATAACTGTACGAAAGTTAGCCTACATTTAGATCTACACTGTGAAATGAAAATGTTTCTGTACTAAAAGGGATAAAACATTAGGCGTGACTCATTCGGTTATAGCATTGTTGCAGTACATGACGCCCACAGGGAAAATCTTTTCTAATTTAAACCTGTAAAATAATGTCAGTAACAACCCCTTTGTGTTTGAACAAAGCCAGCTTTTCTCTAGTTCGGTTTTAGATTGAATTGCTCTTGGTATGGTTTAACAGTGAATCAACGTTAGTCCATTAAGCAAAGTAACTGGTCCCTGATAAAGATCAGTAAAGTATTTAAATTTTCCTCTTAATGACTGCTCCCTTTGCGACACAACACGGAGATTACAGCGATACTGATCTAGTCTTTATTTACTGTAGTCTGTTTCACTGCACTGACGTATACGTGTTTATAGCCCATAACCGTTGTTCAAACGGCAAACATCGGTCTGTACATAATATTGAAAAATGAATTAATAAAAAGCTAGCTTCTAATTTAAAATAATTTACCAACTATGATTTTAGGTTCAATCAACATTCACCCATAAAATGTGCAGGGGATTGCACACGTCATACACTTGTGCAAAATGAACTTGTCTAGATTAATGGCACGCCAGCTGTCTTTTTGTATAGACACTATCTTTCCTGGATAGGGAAAGTCAGTGTCCGACTGATTTGTTCTAACATTGAAGAGTAATGTACCACAAGTCCCATGTATATCTATATTAAGTTTATTTAAAACGGCGAAACTTTGTCTATACATTTTATTGTTTGTTTTTAAAGCGTCACTACCCCAGAATATGTGTTAACTATGTATATTTAGGCTTTATCAAGAAAATGCCAATACAAGAGTTGGGTTGACCACAGAAAACAACACTTCTGGTAGGTGGATATATATTTGGCCAAATGTTTTACAGTTTTGATGTCCAGTCGTTCAGATGTTCGAATATTTTGCCTAGTCAATGGAAGGAAAAACGTGTTGTTATCATCTAAAAGATCTCGTCACACTTGTCAAAGTGAATAATAGAGTGCTGGCAGGCCTTAAATCGCAAGGAATGTACAATATTCCCACATACCAACAAAACTGACATTCTTCTTTTCTCTCCACCTTACCCCCTTGATCGTTTAACAATTAATTAACAAGTGATTTTAATTAAGACAACGAACCTTCAAAAGTTTAGGTTAAAAGGTCTTGAATAGAGAAATTTGATATCTACCAGCTGGATATGGTTGAAGGTTCGCCCATCTCTTGCAGAGATATTACTACACCACACATGCAAACCACGAAATGCAATCAGTGTCTCCTGGCGGATCTAGTGTTTTTTTTTCTTGTCCCCTTGTCCGATCCATTATGTTAATACATAAATGCTGCCTTGGACAGACAATCCTAAGCCTTTTTTGCCTGTGGTAGGAAAGTGACTCCTCCACAAACAACCGAAATTAATTAACTACCTTCATCACAATATGTTAATGATTCGGTCATATGCTCAGTTTGTGTGTGCGCGCGCGTGTGTGTTTTCGCCATTGTATACAAATGAAATATATCGGCATTTGAAAAACAACCAAATGAAATGAAATGATAATAGTTGTAATACCCAGCGTTGGTAACCCTGGTGGGTCCACTTTTTTCTCATGAAAATATAAAGCGTCAAATACGTCTTCAGAAATGCAGATAACAATTACTTGCTTATTAAAAATAGTTTGTGATCGATTTAACAGTAATATGTTAGTGTTACCTTTCAAGGTTAGTAAATATGAGGATTTATCGAACAGTGATATTAACCTCATTTCCTTCTAGTAAGCCAAGAACGAAGCGACACAGATCCGAGTTATCGGGAATCCAGTGTCCTTTATATATGAATATGGAAAAACGGCAGTAACTTTGCAAAATTTGTTTTTATGCCCTCGCCACTGCGCAGGGTGGGGATATAGATTTGCCGTTGTCCGTCCGTACCGCTGTCATGCTCTCCGTACGTAGACCGGTTTGTGTCGCGTGTAACTCCAAACGTGTAATTGCTAGAGCCATGTTACTTTCTAAGAATAGTTTTCAGAATGTGAACTTATGCACATGGGTATTTTGACGCACATTTATTACAAATCGGCAGTGTATGCCCCTGATTAAGCCAAAAATAGCATTTTTAGACATGTGTCGCGTGTATCTCCAAACGTATAACTGCTAGAGCCATGAAACTTTCTAAAAAAAGTTGTCAGCATGTGAAGTTACGCAAATTTATTAGAGATCGGTATAGTTATGCCCCTGATCAGAGCTATTTGAAAGAGCCTGCTCTGATAAAGCTAAAAACTAGCATTTATAGACTTTTTACGGATCTGTAATTGTACAGGATTTTTTGGGACAATACAGCGGAATGTGGGGGCATCCTTGTCCTATGGACACATCTCTAGTATTGTACAGATTTTTCACATCTGAAATTGCAACTGTACCCATTACCATAACTAATATGAGCCAAGACTAGAGTTCTTTGTTTGCCACTCTGGCAATCATAAATACATGTACATGTATTAACTCTTCCCTACCATTATGAGACCAACACTTGTTATCAAAGACAAGTTTTTAATACTTAACAGCAATATCGTGAAATTCCAGTTTCAAGATAGCATTAAAATCACATTAGTCTAACTACTACAGTTTCAAACATTAACCTTAAAGCCAAACTTAAAATATTATTCATAAGAACTGGTCATTAACAAAATTTCGAAACTTACTGAGTAACGCACTGTCAAGTAGCCCATCTATTAAGGTACGGACTATATCAATTCCAGTGCAATTACAAGTTATCAAAATATTTTCTCCCCAACATACAAAAGGTTAAAATTCTTTTACAAATTGTTCTGTCATATTTGACTGTTAACTGCGTAACACCCTAAGTTGTGTACAATGATGAACCAGGCTGGTATAAGACATTCTTTGTTAGAAAATAATCCACCCATGTTAGCCCATCTATACACGTCTAATGAAAACACTCTTTTGATATCTCCTGATTGTAAAACATCAATTTACAGCGATCTGACATAAATTCATTTCAAATTTAAAAGAAAAATTGGTCTTTTTTTAAAAGTGGGCAGTTAATGCTCTCAAGTATCAATCATTCAAAGCAAATATTATTATTACAGCAAAAATAAGGCAACGACTGTTAGACGATACATTTATCTTTAATAGATCTGTGTATCCATTTTGGAATTTATGAAGTACTGATAAATATCAGTTCCAAAGAATAACAACTCTCAACGAAAAATGATTGGTAAAAACAAGGCAATTTTCTATGAACCAAACTAAATGCCTATAAAAGTACCATTAGCACAAAATAAAAGAAAACATTATTATTGGCACTATTATCTTTTTTTAACTGACGAATTATACAAGCATTAAAATGTAATTCAAGGATCTTATTTTGTTGTTTTGAAACTTAAAACTGCAAGACATTATACATACTTTAAAAGCCCACAAGAGAAGTCATATACGATTTTAGGGTGAACACCACTAAATGAAATCCTTCATTAAGTTTTATTATCATGCTCGTTCTGAAATTCTGTAGACTTTAAATCCATCGTCTGAGCTCGACTAGAGCCAGGTAATGTCATTTGTAGAGTAGAAAGGGCTTTATACGGGAGTGAAGATGTGGGGATTTTACTGTTGACTGATATATCAGCATAGAATATGCGATTTTCTTTGTAGTCTGTATTTTTTAGTATTGTACAACCTATCAACATGCTTCAGAAAATTGAGCTGGACTTTCAACAGAAAATTCTGGTTTGTTTGTTTGGTTGGTTTCATATAAAATGTCAATATATCAGTTAAGCAGGATCCTTTTTTTCAGAGTCGAAGGTAGACAGACAACTAACGCTGAGATATAATGAATTCACATTGCATAATTCCGCAAACCAAACCTTCCATACCATTTTTGAAATCACAGAATACATACTTTCCCATCTCGGATTCCAGAGAAAGGAAGGCAAGTGACACCTCCAGATAAACAGGAGTGTTCTGTTAATGTTCTTTGGCAGCATCAAATCCCTTCACCACACTAGACGTGTTCCCACTGCCTAAGATTTCTGTTTTTCTTCCAGATAGACTGATGTACAGAAGACAGGTATAGGGGTTTCTTTCAGTCTTTCAACTTTTCCCTACTTAGAAGACATATTTTTATCTTTAATATCAACATAAAAATATCATGTTACAGCACGTCAACTCAAATTAGTGGCAGAACAGATTATCTTTAATAGAAGGCAGAACTTTTTTAAAAGTTCATAAGAATAATAATCATCTATTCATCGAGTCAAAACCGTAGATTTCAAGGACCAATCTAGTTGCATACTTACACTAACAAACAGAAATATTTCTTCACAGAACACCCGCAGAACAATTAAAAAAAGTTGTCAGAATAAGAGACGCCCAACTTACATGGATCAGAAGTCCAAAAATCAACAAGAATGATATACACAGTATACCCAACCGGTTAACCATCTTATGAAGTTTGTGGGTCATTTGTTCTGTTGTTTTTGATAAGAAAGTGCAGATCCCTTTGGTTTGGAACTTTGATACTAAGAGTCTAAGAATCATAAGGGTTCACACATGCTCAACCATCTGTATAAGAGTCTTTCGTTCAGTTGCACTCCAGGTATTGATCAGTGAGTGTTTTTGAAGTGTAGGTTCCTGTGGTTTTATCACAGTGAGCCGAAAATAAATATAGTTAATCTACATATCATGTCCAACAAACCCAACCAGCATTAATTCTCTAGGCCCCTGCATTCTTTAGTAACTGAATTGAAACCACTTGGTCTACCAACAGATTAAGAGCCATTTGCAAAGCATTATATTCTAAGTTAGGTGTTCGGTTAAATTAGGTTTTTGCACTATTTTTTATCACCTTGTCAATGTCCTCCTGGATGGATTGAGTAGCTTGGGAGGCTTGGCAATTTTCACTTTTACTAACCCCAAGACATGACCATTATAGTCCGCAAAGACTGCTTGGCATTTATGGATCCACAGCACGACTCTTAAATCTTATAACAATAGTTTTTACCCAGAAACATTATCATGTGCTCTTTTGTTATATACTAGTTTGTGTTGAAAATATAACTGTACTTCTTTGTTAAATCATGTAAATGTGAGAAGTCAGGGATCCATCAATTATCATAGAAGATGATGATAAAATATCCCAACTTCTTTGAAGCAGGACTTAACAAATGACCACAATTTTGATGAATTTATTATCTTGCTTTTAATGGACAGAATACAAAAAAAACTTCACTGATTTCAAAATTTTGTTTGACAAATGAACCAAATATCATTTTCAGAGTGACTCTGCTCCAGCAGAACCTGGTCCATACTTCTCTTCTCTTGCAGCATCTGACTTCCTGAAATGCCAACACAATTAATGCTCCCTTTTAAATCACTAGAAATGTCATGTCCCCGTGTCCTTTTAAATTGTGATGCCACATCTAACAGAACGAAGTTAAATGTATTCATAGCTTTAGTATTGCTACAATATCCTGCATCATCTGCAGCAGCTGAAGTAGTAAATGGACTATCTGGCATTAAGTATACATCACTGATTGCCATGGAGGACTCAGACTGGTTACTCTGGGATTGATCTGAGTCATCAGAAGCTGTACTACAAATAGCTGAATCATTCCTTTGACTGACATGGATGTCAAAGGGTGTAAGACTGATGTCAATTCTGCCACAGTCTGGGCACTCAGTCATATCAGAGTCATCCATTACTGTATTAAGTTTCTTTGTACATGGAACTTCAAGTGGTATCAAACTTCTTGTCAGTTGTCATTCTGGCACAGCTAGGACAGGAAGTGAATACTTCATCAGATGATGCACTTGTCCTGTCCTCATCTGGTCTTGTTAACCTTTTAGGTAACTCATCTGCACCTTCCAGAACATCTTCTGTTTCACTTGTCAAGTGATGAGTGATAACTCCAGGATGGGATAAAGACTTTACTGAAATTTCTTCTTTTTCTTTGCAATGTACTGAGTTTGTTGTATCTTGGTCTCTCTCTAGATTCTTGTCCATTGATGAATAGAGCTCATTATCAAAAGAGGAGACTGAAGCTCTATGTCTGATTCTGAAAACATTATCTGTGTAATCAGCACTTGCTACATCAGATTTAGTGATGTCAACAGCACTGCAGTCTTTGTCTCGGATCTCTGTTGCAACCATCTGTGAATGAGAGGGACCAGCAGTCTCACTGACAGTTGGTCTGCTATACACATGACATGTGTGAATTCCACTGCCTGTTGGAAAACCCTGGTCATCTAGGTCAATACAGTCATCATCCATTGTGTCTGAGTTGATCCCGTAGTAGTCATGCTCAAGAGGCACCTGCATAAAACAGAAAACAAGAAATGTGTCACTGACACAAATGCTCTTGAAACATGGCAATAGTCACAGTCATTGTAGTTTATAACTTGATGTAACCTTGATCATTTGTGCAAAAAACATTTGCAGTCTGTGAACTGAACAAAGTACCCATACATCCAGGGATAAGACTATAATATGTCCTTTACATATTTGCATGGCTGGTACATGTATTCCAAAACTGATGTGTTTGAAAAGATATTAATCTAGTGTTTTATACCCATACATGTAGGTCACATGTCTTTTACAGAAAAAGTGTTTCAAAACAGTTTCTTACCTTTTACCTTTTGGATTTTTATGATCCAGCTGAACAGCACATGTGAAAATATAGTTCAATTATAAAATTGTAGGAGTTGCACACAGAAGAAATATTAAGTAAAATTAAACAAAGGGCAATAACTCTGCAAAAAAAGATCAAATCACAAAGCCTGAGTACATGTGCTGTGGCACTTGATATTGATCATTGATCATTCTGTGAAAGATTGGTGAAACATCATATGAGAATTGTAAGAGTTGTGCACAAAAGCAGTATAAAGCAAACTTTAACATGGGCAATAACTATACCAAAAATAACCAATTCACAAAAACTGGAGTATAATGCACTGCGGCACTTGATAATGACCATTCTGTGAAAGTTTAGTGAAAATCAAATGAGAATTGTAGGAACACAGAAGATGGGAGGGACAGAATAACAGATGGACAGTGCCACTACTATATGCCTCACTTTGGGGCCATAAAAACTATACCAGTATAATTATGTTTTTAATTGCAACAATAATCACAGAACAAACAGAACAATAACCATAGCAACAAGGTATCCTGTCATAAAACTAACAGGGTATATTTAGAAGTAGCACATGTATCTTTAGTTTTACTACAATTGGAGTTTAAATATTAAGAATTTAGACCTCAGCTACAGAAAAAGGAATTGAAGATATATGGTGTCTTTAGTGACAAGTCAGTTTTCACTTAGCTACTGACCAATAAACTGTTTTAAAGGTTAAGACTGCACTTACATTGAAGGTGAAGTATTCCAGGTAAGTATCTTCTTCTAGCATGCCTGTGAACACTCGACACAGGTTTGTGAAGCTCGGCCTTGCTTCAGGCACCTCATTCCAGCAGTCCAGCATAATGTTGTATCTATAATGCAGGAAATGAACCAGGATCAGTGATATGGTATAATGCTACATAATGTCAGTGATATGGTATAATGCTACATAATGTCAGTGATATGGTATAATGCTACATAATGTAACGGAGGAAGCTCAAAACAAACACTGATTGATATTGATTGTATCTACAGACAGTTACACTAACTCTACACTGACTAGCACTCTACAGTTACATATCAACCTGAATAAGTTAAACACAAGGTAACACTAGTTCTAGAAGACAAGAGACTCAGCAGTTCAAGAAGGCATGAGATTCAGCAGTTCTAGAAAGCACCAGATTTTTTAGCAGCGTTAGAAGGCATGAGATTTGGCAGTTCTGGAAAGCATGAGATTCAGCAGTTTTAGAAGCCACAAGATTCTGCAGTTCTATAGCGCAAGATTCAGCAGTTCTTGAAGGCATGAGATTCAACAGTTCTTGAAGGCTTAAGATTCAGCATTCTTCAGTCTTATTATGGAATCTTAAAATATTTTAAACTGTGCAGCTTCTGAAAGTTCAGCGTAACATATACTGGTCTGAACAAGAGTAGATCAGAATAATTTTTTAATTAAATTACCTTGTTTTTCCTTTTATTCAAAATAAAACATAATCATTAAAGTGTTTCGCTCAAATGAATGCAGTGTTGAAAGACCCAGTAGTACTTGCTGTGTCTCCCCACACAAAGAAACAAAACTGACAAAGTGCACTACTAATTTTTATTCTACTTTAACTCAGTTTAAATAAGACTGAAAACCAAAAGTACAAACTTATTTTTATGTTCTAGACTAGAAGTAATTATACTTTAAAGATCTTTTTTCACTTGCAAAAAATGTATTAAATTAACAGGATTTATATTATGTTTTACAACAACTTCTAATGAACTGAACATCTACATTTATAACAGACACTGGATATTCATTTTGTATGTAACAGACACCAGATATTCCTTTTGTATGCAACAGACACTGGATATTCATTTTGTATGTAACAGACACTGGGTATTCATTTTGTATGTAACAGACACTGGATATTCATTTTGTATGTAACAGACACTGGATATTCCTTTTGTATGCAACAGACACTGGATATTTATTTTGTATGTAACAGACACTGGATATTCCTTTTGTACGCAACAGACACTGGATATTCATTTTGTATGTAACAGACACTGGATATTCATTTTGTATGCAACAGACACTGGATATTCTTTTTGTACGCAACATACACTGGATATTCATTTTGTATGTAACAGACACTGGATATTCCTTTTGTATGCAACAGACACTGGATATTTATTTTGTATGTAATAGACACCGGATATTCCTTTTGTATGCAACAGACACTGGATATTCATTTTGTATGTAACAGACACTGGATATTCATTTTGTATGTAACAGACACTGGATATTCCTTTTGTACGTAACAGATACTGGATATTCATTTTAAATGTAACAGACACTGGATATTCCTTTTGTACGTAACAGATACTGGATATTCATTTTGTACGTAACAGATACTGGATATTCCTTTTGTATGCAACAGACACTGGATATTTATTTTGTATGCAACAGACACTGGATATTCCTTTTGTATGCAACATATACTGGATATTCCGTTTGTATGCAACAGACACTGGATATTCATTTTGTATGTAACAGATACTGGATATTCCTTTTGTACGTAACAGACACTGGATATTCATTTAGTACTTAACAGATACTGGATATTCATTTTGTATGTAACAGACACTGGATATTCCTTTTGTACGTAACAGATACTGGATATTCATTTTGTATGGAACAGACTCTGGATATTCATTTTGTATAAAATAGATTTAGATACCTGTTTGAGTAATAGAAATGTTTGTTAATAACATAGTTGTGAATTTATTTTAGTATGTTTTATTTTTGTAAGTAAAAAATGGGCCTTCATAATGAGGAATATGTGTGCAAGTCCAAGATTTGGGCTTAGTCTTCATTTTTTTAATAACTAGAAACAAAACAAGGCATTTGGTAAACAAAAAGCATGTACAGATATTTTGGATCACCCTGTACTTGCTAGATTCTGGTGCATGTCTTCAGCATTATTTAGGCCAAAGTTGAAGATCAAGGAAATCGCTTACTAAGCATGTAAATATCAATTTTGATGCGTCACTTATTCAGCAATCAAAGTCTCCGATTACTAATTCGAGATAATACCATAATTATATACAGAATTTGGAAGCATTTTTACATGAATTAAACCAAAGTAAATTTCAGGCATTAAGCAGCATTTAGGTAATTATGCCACTTTGTGGAATTACCGATGTAGAAAATATACGCAAAACTGTCATAATACAAAATTGAGCAATCTAGCTGAATTGCAAAGAAAAAAAGATATGTTATAGGTTGATTTTTTAAGCAATTATTTTGAACTCTAAATAAAGACAATTATTACAAAGTCTTTGATCTTTAAAAAAAAATACTATTGAATATGACGAATCAAATGATTTCCTTAAACATGCAGGTTTTATATTTTGGCAGTAATGTTTTATAATGCAACAATTTGTTATTAAAGAACATAATGTTGAAAAATATAGTTTGATTTGATTTGTCTGCATTAAGTGTCCTGTTTTCTCTGACAATCTGTAACATTATGAAATAAACCTTTTAAGCAATTTCTGTTGCGGTCAAAACTGATTCCTTTAATCAAATATTGTATCCAGTCAAGCTAATAAAGCTCTGGGATGTAGCCTAACCCTTGAAGATTGCCACTACAAGAGTAGGACAGCCACTGTAGTGCCAAGATGTGACCTTATCCTTGAAGACTGCCAGTGCAGTGCCAAGATGTGACCTTATCCTTGAAGACTGCCAGTGCAGTGCCAAGATGTGACCTTATCCTTAAGGACTACCAGTGCAGTGCCAAGATGTGACCTTATCCTTGAAGACTGCCATTGCAGTGCAAAGATGTGACCTTATCCTTGAAGACTACCAGTGCAGTGCCAAGATGTGACCTTATCCTTGAAGACTGCCATTGCAGTGCCAAGATGTGACCTTATCCTTGAAGACTACCAGTGCAGTGCCAAGATGTGACCTTATCCTTGAAGACAGCCATTACACTGCTGATAATTATGTGGTCTTACATTTGAGGACAGTCATTACAATCCTGATATGTGGCCTTACATTTGAAGACAGCCATTACACTGCTGAGAAGTGGTCTTACATAAGAAGAGAGCTATTACAATCCTCATAAGTGGCCTTACACTTAAAGAGAGTCATTACAATGCTGAGATGTGGTCTTAAAGTTGAAGACAGCCATTACAATGCTGAGATGTGGTCTTACATTTGAAGACAGTCATTTCAATGCTGAGAAGTGGTCTTACATAAGAAGAGAGCTATTACAATCCTCATAAGTGGCCTTACACTTAAAGAGAGTCATTACAATGCTGAGATGTGGTCTTAAAGTTGAAGACAGCCATAACAATGCTGAGATGTGGCCTTACATTTGAAGACAGCCATTAGACTGCTGATAATTATGTGGTCTTACATTTGAGGACAGTCATTACAATGCTGATATGTGGTATTACATTTGAGGACAGTCATTTCAATGCTGATATGTGGCCTTACATTTGAAGACAGTCATTACAATGCTGAGATGTGGTCTCACACTTAAAGACAGCCATTAGAATGCTGAGATGTGACCTTATCCTTGAAGACAGCCATTACACTGCTGATGTGTGGTCTTACATAAGAAGAGAGCTATTACAATCCTCATAAGTGGCCTTACACTTGAAGAGTGTCATTACAATGCTGAGATGTGGTCTTACATTTGAAGGCAGCCATTACAATGCTGAGATGTGGTCTTACATTTGAAGACAGTCATTACAATGCTGAGATGTGGTCTTACATTTGAAGACAGCCATTACAATGCTGAGATGTGACCTTATCCTTAAACACTTACACTACAGTGCTGAGACAATGATGAAAAACCATTAATAAAACTGCACTGGTTTGGGAATTAAGGATTAACCAAAAATTGAGGACATTATTACTAGCAACTAAAAAAACTTTCTTGACTGATAGCCTCTTAATGCTGGCTGAACTATGGCATGCACTGTGACTACCCATATCTTTACCTAAAGCCAGCATTAGTTCTGTTGCTGAGATAAGAACTCTAATGGTGAATAATACAAGCATCAAGCTAAACCCAAATCCACTCCAGAGTTCTCTTTTAAAATATCATGAAAAAATGTCATCATTATTTTTGCTACAAACATCTGTCTATAAATACATTTTGAATATTGGCTGTATTTGCTCCTCTAATGATAGAGTAAATCAAACTTAAATTTATCATAAATTCACTAATGTTTTCAGAAGAGGCACTTTACAGATCAAGGCTTTCCTAATTTGTTGTAAGGGTGGGACACAAAACTGCATTTGAAATGTCAAACATTTTGATGATCCAGGAAAAGATGAATGAAATAAATCTTGTAATAGCTCAAAATGTTCATTCATAAATTATGATTATTCTTATTAAACTACTTGACGACTTTATAATAACACACTATTAAATCAGAGTTGTATGTTTCTTGTTTCCACACTGGAGTATTTGCCATGAATAAGAGCAGAGTGTTAAGACATTATTCCCATTAAAATAGCTTCTTGCAGAAATAGAAAGAACATTGTGGATAATGTTTAATTTGTGATTTTTTATCACTTGCGGAATCAGTTCACGTTCTTTCGACAGCTGTCCCCTTGTCAATTTCAGTTTGTCATTGAAATAAGGAAGTACAACAAAACCCCTGAAAGGCAAACTCCGGAATGACAATGTCGCCCATTATTTGTATGTTTAATATGAAGAAAATGATCATTTTTCATTTTTACCATTTTGTTAAAATTATCAATAACCTGACGAGTTAAAATTAATAACAATGATAATTTAGGTTGGTAACTGTTCACGAACAATTTGAGCAACTCTTCCATATCTACTTTCAACTTTACTTATGGCTTAAGAGTAGATTATTCAAGTATATGTAGTAATAGATGTACATGGAATTTTCTTTCAATTGTGTCAGAAACTGAAGAACAAGTATATAACAACAGGAGCCCTCTTAAATGGTCACCTGAACGTTGGATATCAGTTGGAAATATAATTAAAGAAAGTGGAATTTCTGACACAGCTGTAGATTTACAGAAAAGCTGGAGGTCTAAGATTGGTCACCTGATATCAAACATAATACTTAATCCCCAGATTATCAAACTGATGGTTATCTATCAGTTAAAATTGTCCACCTCTATCAAGCTTAGACAGATTATAGCTGATACAATCAGTTAATACCAAGTCAGGAACAGATTATGCAAGTGAAAGCAATTACTTTCTATTTTTCAATTGTCTGAAATCTTCTAATTTATCTTTATACTTAAGTAATTAACTGAGTCCTATTTATAAGTACAATGTAGAGATTTTTAATATTTATCTATAATGGCTTAAAACTGCCAGTTACCAAACTTTAGGTAAATGACCATTTACACTTTGGAAAAATATCCAGAGTTTAGTGCAAAACTTTATCTAACTAGTTCTGTGCTACAAAACCATTGGTATTTCATGTGTAGTAAGTGTTGGGTCTTTCCTTCTGATAAATTTAGCACTTACACATTTCCAGTAACTTTTTAAGTTCATTTAAGAGTTGAGAAATATGCATTAATTATAGTTTTCTACATTAACTGCCCTACACTGAGGCTCCAAATTTCAATTGTATTTTGAATCAAAACATATCATCATAACTTTCATCAGGCTGAAAAATTGTTCTAAGTACATTTATCTAAGTACAGTTATACAGTAGCATCAGGGCCTCAATTAAGGCCCTGGCAGCATGTAGTAAAAACAAGGGCAGTGGAGAGTTTCATCTGATGGGTGGCAGTGAATAGCTTGTCACTGTTTTACACATTTGACAGCCTTCACTATACTTGCAACAACTTAAAAGAGGTAGGCAGCCTGCATAGCAGCATATAAACATCAAGGTCAGTAGGCCAGTAATTTAAATCATAAAAAAGTACATTGGGGTGATATCATACATAAAAATTCAACAACTTGTTTTCAATGGACAATTCAATCTATGAAGAATGATAATGTTTAAAAATTAAAAATTTTTTATGGCTTTTTTCCATATGTCAACAATTTATAAAAAATTGTGCATATCTTCCTACAGAAGTATGAAATTAACATCAACGTCAAAGAAAAACATGTAATTTGTATAATAACTCAATAAAAAATGCTTAATTCACTTTATTAATTTTGCACTAATCAGTTCACTTAAATGTGCTGTTATATACTGACAAATAAATACATATTGTTTAGTTTATTTGTCGGTGTTCAGGACAGTGCCTACTAAATTTGATATTGTCAAAGCTGTAGCAAAAGTTGTGGACTAGTTGTTATTGACAATTAACTTCTTTTTATTATTATGTCTTTTCACTGTACAAAAATTTTTGAAACTTGACCGAGGTATTAACCTGAAAAAGTTATAAAATATTTCATTGGTATCAACTTGAAAATACTATGTTTGATGATTCTCAACATTTTCTTAACATTCGGTCCCTTAATATTATAAGTTAGTTCAACCTTGCCCTACACAGTAATCACCCCTTCATTCAGTGAAGTAACTGCTGTCTGGTGTGGAGCTACATAATGATGAAATTAGAATTCAGTAAATATTGGCTAATATGATTCCAGCCATATATTTCTGCCTTTTTTCCAGTTTCTTTTCAAGTTACTTATTGA
Organism: Cyclina sinensis; assembly: GCA_012932295.1. Lineage (NCBI taxonomy): Eukaryota > Metazoa > Mollusca > Bivalvia > Venerida > Veneridae > Cyclina > Cyclina sinensis. Next base: position 5,286,873 of record JAAONU010000011.1, read on the forward strand.
ATAATGACCTGAACAGCATGTGTAATACAATTAAGTACTTGCTTGTGTTTGTGTTTAGATAGGATACTGAAGCAAGTTCTCGCTGCTTATATTAGTCCCTCTCAAAAGCAGCTTTCTGGGTTCAAACCAGTACTCGGTCAAAATGTGTGGAATGCAGAAAGTCACAAGAGACACTTTTACCCTTAGTGGGATTTGAACCAGTGACCCATGGATTGGGAGTCCTGGTGGACCACTGCTCCTCCAATTTAACTCATTCTAATGACATTTGGTATCTTGCATGGTATGTGCGAACTTTTTGTGTTAGGTCCTTTAGCAAAGAGATTAATAAATGTCAATGGAAAACAAAAATCTAGACAGGAAATGGGGCAAAATGTCTATTAATGCAATAAAAATCTTAAAACAAATATATAAATAGTGAACAAACAATGGTATATCATAGGTTAAATGTAAAATAATCAACACAATTACTGTTATTTCATAACTTTTTGCAACATGAAGTATTTGTGACACAATTAAGCAAACTTTTACTTTGATATTCATGACAGCGCAATAATAAAACAGCAGTAAGACACACACACAAATGTTCAAGCTCTAACAATGTTTTGGTTTAGCAGTATATTTGACCGTTCATTCACCACTATTTTGTAGTTGTAAACTTCCAGTATATGCACTTCAAACAGAAATAATCTGTTAAAGTTGCAAAACAGTTGTGTTACCAGCACTGCAAGTCCAAGGTAAAAGATTTGACTATCAAAAGCAGTTTGAATGATAAAGTTTTATCAAAATCTATAAAGTACAAGATTCAATGTCAGGCTGAAACATGAAGTAATTATTAAATAAAATTATATAAATATTCAAATGTAAAAAATTAAATACAATATTAAATAATAATGAATTATAATAAATCTGATAATAATTAGTATTTTTTAATAAAATAATGAGTATATTTTTTGCTTCAGATAGATTAAATAAAACTGAATGCACATTGACTTTAGATGAAAATGTAAGAAATGCTTTGAGACTGTTATATGTAAACCTTTCCCTTTGTCTTCAATGTCTGGAATTTCTAGGAAATTGAAACTGGTATGATATATTGAGTTGATCTTGGTGAGAAGCTCTTCAGTAAATGAGATCTCCATAAATCGTACAGGTGTTGTATTTAAGTAAGACATATTTCATGGAGAGCCGTTTCATTCCTTGGTAGGGAAGCCGGAATCCAGCATTGAGGAATGTGACCAGGTGTGTAGCCCTAAGAGATACAATCAATAAGTGATATTTACCAACATTTAACCCTGCAATCAATAATGTATCTGCTATCTCCAATCCTTGAGCTACAATGAAACAAGTATACCCTAATCTCAGTTTATCAGGTTTGAAGCCATCGTTTCTACTGGCAGTAATTCATAAACTTAATTGATATTAGGCAATTAAGAACTGTGAAACGAAAGGTAATGATAAAGAATATCTAGATGAGACTTGTGAAATGAAGAAGCTAATATATTACTGACTGTATGATTTACTCTCCACTACTGGAGATAGTCAAGATCACAGACTGATGCTTCTTGGAAACCTGTGAACAGACATTAAACACTCAACTTAAAAATACATTTCCTAGAAGAATCTGTATTTCTTATGTGTTCAAAGCAAGTGTTAGGCTTTGCCAGCATTAACATAGCTTTAGTGCAGATATTAAAAATGACAATTTATATACCCAGTTTTTCTTGTGTGTTGTAAACAGCCCTGTATTTTTCACCTTCCTAAACCTTCCAGTAAATTATAATCACACTTAGATGAATTATGAGTCAAATGAAAAGCGATTAACAATTTTATAAACTTAAGATCCTTCTAATGAATCTTAGAAAGAGCAATTCAAACAGCACTCTTCTAGATAATGGCCTTTTGGTCTTTCAGGATATACAATGCTTTATGATAAGAAAATGTTATGAACAACTGAAATTAACAACCACAACATATTATGACTACATCCTGCTCAGGTGAGCTCATCAGCTCAAATGTTTATGGCATATATTTATGATGACAAAAAGTTTTATCTGAGTTTAAACCACTTTACTGGAAATGTATTTATATCAAATACTGGGCCCTTATTGATAAGCATTTCAGCACAAACTTCTTTTTTCCAAAATTCAAGATATCTTTCTTTTTGTGTTTCATGATAAATTGGGGGAAGCAGATTTTAACATGAAAGCTGTCTTTTCTATTAAAGTTCTACAGTTTCTTGAATAATTTGCATGTGATTATTTTTCCACAATGTTCTAAACACAAAAAAATCCAGAATGAAAAACAGCATTTCAGCCACAAAAAAGAAGTAATTTCCTCCATGAGAGGTGAGAGGACATATATCATAGATTCTATTTATCAAGATGGTGATGATAAAGCCGGGAAGTTGATGGGCAGAATTCACAGCTCAGTCATTAAAAACTCATTCCTTTAATTGTCCTTTGGTAGGTGGTACATAGACACTTCATCGCATACTTGGACATATATATTCAACATGTAGGTAAATGGGTTTTCCTACTGACTTACAATCTTTTGAAGTTTATATCTACCCTATAGAATATATTTATTTACTTTTTCTGAACTTAGCAGGATACAGGAGAAGTAATTAACAAAAAGAGTTCTTAAAATAACCTGCAAATTGAGCCATTAAGAATGGACTCTTAGTATATTCATAACTCAAAAGCCAATCATTTAAAAAAAAATCTATATAATAATAATAATTTTGAACTACTTCGTTGTTGAAAGTATTGTCAGAATGATATTTGAAAGCATTGTAAGTATGATATGTGAAAGTATTGTCAGAATGATAATTGAAGGCATTGTAAGTATGATATGTTAAAGTATTGTTAGAATGATAATTGAAAGCAATGTAAGTATGAAGGCATTGTAAGTATGATATGTGAAAGTTATTGTCAGAATGATAATTGAAAGCATTGTAAGTATGATATGTGAAAGTTATTGTTAGAATGATAATTGAAAGCATTGTAAGTATGATATGTGAAAGTTATTGTCAGAATGATATTTGAAAGCATTGTAAGTATGATATGTGAAAGTATTGTCAGATTTTTAATTGAAGGCATTGTAAGTATGATATGTGAAAGTATTGTCAGAATAATAACTGAAAGCATTGTAAGTATGATATGTGAAAGTATTGTCAGATTGATAATTGAAAGCATCGTAAGTATGATATGTGAAAGTATTGTCAGAATGATAACTGAAAGCATTGTAAGTATGATATGTGAAAGTATTGTCAGAATGATAATTGAAAGCATTGTAAGCATAATACCTGAAATCACTGTATGTCGATTGTATTTGAAAGCATTGTCAGAATGATATGTGAAAGTATTGTCAGAATTATATTTCAAAGCATTGTAAGAACAATATCTATAATTAGTGTATTACATTTAAAATCATTGTGTCAGAATGATAATTGAAAGTTTTGTCAGAATGATATTTGAAAGTACAGTCAGAATAATATTTGAAAGCATAGTAAGCACATATCTGAAATAACTGTAACCATGATATTTGAAAGTTTTGTCAGAATGATATTTGAAAGCATTGTAAGAATTCTATTTGAAAGCATTGTAAGAATGAAACATGTATTTAAAAGCACGGTAAGTATAACATTTGAAAGCATTTTAAGTAAGACATTTGGAAGCATTGTCAGAATGATATTTGAAAACACTGTTAAAATAATATCTAAAAGTATTGTAAGAATGACACTTGCAAGCAAAGTCAGAATTACATTTGAAAGCACTGTTAGAATGATATTTGAATATTTTTGAAAACATTGTCAGAATATATTTGAAGTTTTGTCAGAATTATATTTGAAAGCATTGCCTGTACGATATTTGAAAGTATTGTCAGAATATATTTAAGTTTTGTCAGAATGATATTTGAAAGCATTGTAAGCATAATATATGAAATCACTGTATGTTGACTGTATTTGAAAACTTTGTCAGAATGGTATGTGATAGTATTGTCAGAATGATATTTGAAAGAACTGCCAGAATGATATTTGAAAGCACTGTCAGAATGATATTTGAAAGAACTGTCAGAATGATATTTGAAAGCAAATGCAGTGTCAGAATGATATTTTAAAGTACTCTCAGAATGATAGTTGAAAGAACTGTCAGAATGATATTTGAAAGTACTGTCAGAATGATATTTGAAAGCACTGTCAGAATGATATTTGAAAGCACTGTCAGAATGATATTTGAAAGTACTGTCAGGAAGATATTTGAAAGCACTGTATTAATTATATTTGAAAGCATTGTCAGAAGTATATTTGAAAGTATTGTCAGAATGATATTTAAAAGCATGGTAAGAATAATGCATGTATTTGAAAGCACAGTAATAATTATATTTGAAAGCACTTTAAGAATGAAACATGTATTTGAAAGTAATGTAAGAATGTTATTTGAAAGCAATGTCAGAATGATATCTGAAAGCATTGTAAGTACATGAATAATATTTGAAAGCATTGTAAGTATGCATTTGAAAGTAATGTAAGAATGATATTTGAAGGCAATGTCAAAATGATATTTGAAAGCTCAATAAGAATGAAATTTGAAAGCACTTTAAGAATTATATTTGACAGCACATTAAGAATGACATTTGACAGCACTGTAAGAAACAAATTTGAAAACACTGTATGAATTATATTTGAAAGCACTGATAGTATAATATTTAAAAGCATTGTAAGAATGACATAACAAAGCATTGCAAAATTAATATGTTTCCTTCATGACATCACCAGCATACACTATATAAAACTGACTGAAACTGCATGTGTTCATTACTAATGTCACTATTTTTGCATCAGTAGCTTGGTAGTGACTTAAAACTTTCAGAGTTTTCTTTTTTGAGTTGGACCTCCCACATGAAGTAATTTATCAATTAGTGTTACACCACAGAAGACTTTGGTCACCAGAATTTCACCACAATATGGTTAAATGTCATTTATAAAGAATTAGAACAATGACTTCAAAATAACCAGTTGAATTTATAATGAACACACCTTATAGTTAACAACACAGTTCAATGATATACTATGTATGGATATTCTGATAAAGGACAGAGAGCTCCAAGTCTACAAATTTTTGATATTCTTAACTAAGTATCAAGGGCTTAGAAATATTATACAAAAGACCTTGCATGAAAATGTATGGTCAAATTGTATAGGATGGAATTTTAATGTTTCAGTATTATTATTCTTTCTGGAAGAATTAAGTCGAGGTATTTTGTATGGGCACTGTCCACCCAAATCTGTTGATGCTTCACATTTTTCTGTCTGGAGAAGTAACTCAGTACTGGTTAGCTGGATTTAGTTGAAACTTGGTAATACTGTTTATGGTTTTTTAAACCACAAACTTACAGTTGTTACTGCTCTTTGTTATTTTTTATCCCTCCGCCAAGGATGAAGGGGATATTAGAAATGGTCTCCGTCCGTCCATCCCAATTTTGTCCGGAGCATAAGTCCAAAAGTACTTCAGTGATTTTCTTCAAACTTAAAACACTGACGAAGCACATTGGTAGGAAATGCACTGTGCAAGAACAATAACTCTACCTTGCCTACTTTTAGAGTTACCATCCGTGTGTCCATGCATCTGTCCCAATTTTGTCTGAAGCACAACTCCAAAAGTACTTGAGCATTTTTTTTCAACTTCATACACTGACAGAGCACATTGGGAGGAAGTGCAGTGTGTAAGAACAATAACTCGACCTTGCCTACTTTTAGAGTAATTCCTTTTATCAGATTTACTTGAAAAACTTTGTCTGAAACATAACTCCAAAAGTATTTGAGGGATTTTTTCAAACTTAATACACTGACATAGCACACTGGTAGAAAGTGCAGTGTCAAGAACAATAACTCTGCCTTGCCTACTTTTAGAGTTATTCCCCTTTATCAGATTTACTTGGAAAAAAATTTCCAGAGCATAACTCCAAGCCTTATTCTTTTTCCACTTGCTTGAAAACTGTACTCAGCATGACCATAACTATACAGCCTTTTAAGGATTTCCTCTGACACCAAGTAAAATGTACGAAAGTACAACCGTCAGATAAATTCTTCCCGGCGGGGGGATCAACCATGTGTTACATGGCTCTTGTATAATTATAGGAAATGTTTCTGTCCATGTACATAACTCTGTAGTGGTAGCCTGGATTAAATTGGAACTCAGTATAGTTCAATACAATAATGTGTATCTTGTGCTTGCAAAATACTGTCACAATAGTTCAATACAATAATGTGTATCTTGTGCTTGCAAAATACTGTCACAACACACTTGTAGCTCAGTTGTGGCCCTTTGTTATTTTATCAATATATGCAATTGTTCCATCTATAACCAAACTCAGCTGTGGCTTGATGGATTTGTTGGAACTTTGTATGGTTTTGTACACTATCTAGCAAATGATGCAATACCAACACTGTTACTACCTACCCATTATTAGTGAAAGTATTACCCTTTCAGCAAATGGTCTAGTGTGTCTCTTAGGGTGAGGAGTGCAAATATTCTTGCTTGTAGCCAAAGCTTTGTTTGAAAATCTTACAGCCCTCTGTTATTCATGCCTGATTAAAGTCCTCAATGATGACCAGATTTTGTAGATCTTTTAAATGTGTCTGAAGATTGTTGAGAAAACACTGAACTTGGAAGGCTGGCAGTTTGGCAACAAATATACAGGAAAATCTTGAAAGTTATTCTTGCATGAAACAACAATGTCCAGAGTTCTAAAATCTTTAGTGTACCTCTACCAAGATTGTTCAAACATCACACATGGGTCATTTTTAGTTCCACCCCTGGGTTACAATGTTTTACAAAGACATATAAAATTCTCAGAAAATTTCATCTTGGCAGTGAATTAATTAAATCCAAAGCATAATCATAAGACATTGTGAAAAGGCACAGACAGAATTAAATAACCTCAACAGACAACAAATATTCTATACGACACCCTAATCCAACCCCCATTTTCTCTTTGTCTACAGTTCAGAGGCAACGCTCAAAAATACTTTCAGAGAAAGGCATGACATAAGTTACAAATTGCAAACTTTCACTGCATTTACGGTCATTAAGTCTGCAAAAAATACTCAACTATGAAACTCTCCAGCTGCATAATTTCACCTGTCAATAAATGTTAAAGTTAAATGGAACACAAGTTCCAAATTACAAATTTTCATTAAATCAAAGGTCAGAGATCCACTGGGTAAGCCCTCATAAAATGCCACTAAATATTCTTGTAACATTTTAAAACTGTAGTACATATACTTCTGGAGGTAAATGTAACGTTTTACAACTGTAATAGGTAAATGTAACATTTTACAACTGTAGTATATATACTTCTGGAGGTAAATGTAATGTTTTACAACTGTAGTATATACACTTCTGGAGGTAAATGTAATGTTTTACAACTGTAGTACATATACTTCTGGAGGTAAATGTAACAAAGTTTTTACAACTGTAGTATAATATACTTCTGAAGGTAAATGTAACAAAGTTCCAAAACTGCACATTTTCTGCTAATACGGGAAAACACATCATCGTAATACTTATGTGTGCAACCTCACATGCTCATAAATTTTCTTGTAAAGTTCTATGACTGTAACTCATATACTTTTATAGAACACGCTACACAAAACTAAAAAATTGCAAATTTTTACTGATTCAAGAGCACAAGTCTGCTTCACATTAAACTACCATGGCATTCTTGTAAAGTTTCAATTGTAGATCATATACTTTACAACAGTCTAGACGGACAGACAGAAATACACATAAACAAAGGTAAATATTATATGCTCCCCACAACCCCAAAGGAAGAGAAATAAAAATGTTCATACTACAACATAACAAGCAGAGCAGCAGTGCAATCAAAACACAGTAAATTTTTGGAATAACCTGTAACCAGTGTCTAGAACATGACTGCATGGCTGCTTTTATTTACAGATGTGACAGATCTGCCAATAATACAATGTTTTCTAACCAAACAAAACTTACTTCCAGAGTTCAACTTTCTAATCACAATGTTGGCACTGTCTTAACAGATGATGCAATATTAATTTTGCAGTATGGAACCAATCAGTGATGTTTGGGGTTATTCCACCATCCCTTCCTTTCATTAATAGAATTTTGTTTACAAAATCTTTCCCAGTGTTTCTACAACTTCCCTACAACAATTTGAAACATTTCTCTCAGAGCTTGTGATGACGTCAAAGATTTGATGAAAGCCTTCTGATAATTGTTGGCCCATGTTATATTTCACTACACCCTTTTCTGTAACGGAAGATACTTTTCTTATACATTTAATGATGTCAGTAACAAACAAAACTCAGCACGGCTGTTGCATAATTTTTCTTTCTCAATTTGTCTCAGAATGGAATCATTATAAACATCAAGTGTTCTACTTTGATTTATATTATGAACCTCATGGAAAGAACCTTGACTGAACGAGATTAACACTTGAAATAGTTCATGAAAAAAAGAAATTTACTGTAAAACAAAGGGCAGAACCAGACAAGACCTATACATGATACTGAGTGTTAAAGGTGCGGAATAAAGGGAAACAACATATATCAACTACTGTAGAATCTCGAAAATAAGCGTATACGCTTATTTTTGAATTAGTGAAGCCTGTATGCGCTTATTTTCTGATATGCGCTTATATTTAAGCGACAAAATATGCGCTTATTTTTGATATGCGCTTATAGCATAGGACGAACGACTATACGCTTATTTTTAGATACAAAATTACATTAAGCGTTATTAGGCCACGCATACTTTATACCTTGATTGAAAAGCATTTACTTTCTTTAAAGAGGAAACATATTTGAAAATGCACGTTTATTTACATATTTATATCAACAGTTGTAGTCCATTGTTTTACACAGTTCTCCACTTTTGTCAATTAACTAGCTAGTAGCGTTAGTTTGTCGCTGAATCAAGCAAGCAAGGGGCACATCATCGTCGTCAGCATCATCATCATCGTCAATGCTGTTTGCTGTGGAAACTTACGATTCAGGGGATACATATATGCGCTTATTTTTGGCGTATATTTTACCTGTAAGGGATGGGTATGCGCTTATTTTCCGATATCAATTTTCTGTAAGAGAGATATGCGCTTAATTTCCGTATGCGCTTATTTTCGAACATGCGCTTATTTTCGAGATTCTACAGTATTATGATAATTCTGCTGACTTTTGGGCTTAAGTCTACAGAATGATGTAGAAGAGATCAGATTTTCACTTAAGTTGCCCCGACAAATCCACTGCTTTAAAACCATCTTTGCAGAAGGGAGAATTTTACTGCTATAGTACATGTTTTTTTTTATGTTTTTTTTTTTTGTGTGATACAGAATAAGAGAATTTTAAACATTTCCAATTATTACCTTTGACCTTGTTCGTGAAAATAATAATACTCACTATGTGACTACATTTTTGTAAATAAAAATTGCCTAGATAGTGAAATTTTATGGAGAAAAAATAGACAGTTTTTGGTTCAAAGTATTTCAGAAATGTGCAAAACATATACAAAACACGACATTTCAATCAACGGAAATGAAATGTCTGTAACAGCAAAGCATTAAGTCAATAAGAGTCAGGCTAATTATGAACTGCATAAAAACTCTTTAACAACTAGGATAATGTGATTTTCATGTCCATGTGACGTGTTTGGGCGTGAATCTTGTAAGGTATTGTTCAAGACATGACACGTTGACAGTGAAAATGCGTGTTCCTTTTCACTCACATCTGACTTTGGAGTGCCCACAAGCATGTCAACATGCAAACAAAACATGCTGCCTTCACAGCATCCTGGTTTACAATGGAAGTAAAAAAAACAGTGACAACGAAACTAAATCCTATGGTTTTGAAAAGATAATGTCATTAAGTATAAAATAAGAAAACTCCTTACTAGAACAAGAGCCATATATGACATGGCCATCCCCATGCCGAAGGGCTTTTTCTTCTCCAATGAGGACACCAAGGTGACTTACAAAAACTTTGGTTAGAGCTGATATATTCTTTAAATAACAACAAAGCTTAAGAAACTTAATCAACACAACTTTGATGCTTAACTGTAACAAGCTTGGCTTATTCATCATCCACCATTAATTAACTATTTCTGGTTTCTTTTTTATGAACACTTTACAAAGTCCTTTAACAGATATGGCTGGACATTGAGACTATTAGTATATCTCCTCAGTGGCAATTATTTTGAGGTAGGGCAGCTAATGATATAACGAATTATTTTTCTTATCTATTTAGGCTGAAAATGAAGTTATATTAGCCAGAAATTACTTAGCCAGAACCAACATTTGACCGAGTTTTTTGTGAAAGAAAGATATCTTGTCACTTTCAGTATTTGTTACTGAATTAGAGGTTAAAGCAGCTCCTTCACAGATGGTCATTGACTAAGAATTTGATTATAACTATCTGTGTGTATTACTTCTATCAAACCGATCTACAAACGCATTGTCACCCACATTTCGTGATTGTTAAAAAAAATGGATAGTTTCTCCATCACAGGCTAATGGTATGAAAGCTACATTTAGAATTTCTATTTTAGAGTGCCGTCACACTGATTGCATTCACTCTTGATGCATGCGCTCACATTATATCTGTTTTTTAATATTGGACCAAAAACCACAGGCATTTGTTTCATGGACAAATGCCCCTAACTATATAACCAACATAACGTACGGAAGTTCAAAAGAATGAATCAGAAGTTCACTTTACTTTTCTTCAAACATAATTAAAACTATCTCTCCAAACATAGCTATCAAAGTGTTGTCATAATACTGAAAATGAAAGTATATCTGATTCAGCTGATTTGAGTTTATCTACAGGATCCATTTCAAAAATATATAAAGTCCACTAAAGACTTCAGTTTACTTATATAATAAATATGAAATTCGACTGAGATGTCTAGATTGAGATTGTTCAACAATTTAATATCGATCAAATTGTACTATTACAATAATTTTATGACAGTTTTTAGAAACACTGATGCTGATCAGCAGCAATCCGACAATTGTTTTTATTTTGCTTTGAATTTTCATGTACATTGAGATATACTTGTTTACAAGTGTGTTTTAACCCATCGTTGGATACCCACAGCTGATCTATTAACATTTATCAGCCGTGGGATTTTTGGACCATAGACAACATTTTTAATTCTGTTTGTTAAAGTTCAAAATTGAAAATGTGGGCGAAATGTTAATACTAGGTAAAATATCACTATAGCGGTCTTTGCTTGTCGAAGAATTGAGTTGGTGATAGTTTTTGCCTTTTATATCGGCAAGACACGTGAAACAGGTTTTCGCCATGGGCGCAGCCATTTTGTTTCTGATAGTTTTCTACCCTCTCCATTGAAGAGTATCAGTTTTGTTAAACACTATTTCATTGGTCAATATTTTAGGCACTTGTTGCTATATATCGACGCAAATTGATTCATTTTTTCCCACGGTTTGATTAATGTAATAATCAACCGTGGGTATCCTATGATGGTTTTAACCCGAATAAACATCTATCTATCTATATAGTTTCTATTTATTGCATAAGAGACCGGAAGTGGTGTCACCATATTAAGTTTTGTAAGTAAGCAATGAAATTCATTTGAGAGAAATCAGGGGTACGGTGAAAAAAATGTTTTCACTTTGAATGGAGTTATTGATGCTATATTAGAACAAGAGGGCAATTATGGCCCTGGATCGCTCACCTGAGTACTTTGCCTGAGGGTCTACTGTTAAGCAAACATCAGATGCAACATTACATTTTCTAACTGAAGATATTCAAAGATCTCATATTTTATACAAAAAAATCCATGGGGCAGAGGCAATTTAGTGATAAGAGCTTGTGAGGAGATGTCATTTTGAAGCCATACATTGAAGAAAAGCTTTTTTTTAGCTCTGGTGGCCATTTTGTTCAATGGAGCAGAACCGTTTAAGCAATTTTAAAGCAGGGGTATGTAAATAACATTTCCATGAAATTTGATGGAAAATTATCTTGCCATTGAGGAGGAGATGATGTTTTATTTCTTTTCTACTTTTAGCTTTTGCAGCCCTTATGTGCAATGGAGAAGAATGGTTTAAGCAATTTTAGAAAAGGGCAATATAAGGAACATTTCTGTCAAATTTGGTTTAAAATGGCCAAGTGGTTTTGGAGGAGATTTCATTTGAAGCCAAATATTGATGAAAATCTATTTTTAGCTCTGGCAGCCATTTTGTTCAAAGGAGCAGAACCGTTTTAGCAATTTTAATACAGGGCTATGTAAGGAACATTTCTGTAAAATTTGGTGGAAAATCTCCCAACCATTCAGGAGGAGATGCTGTTTGAATTTTTTTCTTTTTTTAGCTTTTGCAGCCTTTATGTGCAATGTAGTGGAACGGTTTGAGCAATTTTAGAAAAGGGCATTATAAGGAACATTTCTGTAAAGCTTGGTTTAAAATGGCCAAGTGGTTTAGATGGAGATGTCATTTGAAGCCAAATATTGACAAAATTTTTTTTTAGCTCTGGCGGCCATTTTGATCAATGGAGCAGAACTGTTTAAGCAATTTTAATAGAGGGCTATGTAAGGAATATTTCTGTGAAATTTGGTAGAAATCTTCCAACCATTTAGGAGGAGATGCTGTTTGATTTTTTTTCTATTTTTAGCTTTTGCAGCCCTTATGTGCAATGGAGAAGAATGGTTTGAGCAATTTTAGAAAAGGGCAATATAAGGAACATTTCTGTCAAATTTGGTTTAAAATGGCCAAGTGGTTTTGAAGGAGATGTCATTTGAAGCAAAATATTGATGAAAATCTATTTTTAGCTCTGGCAGCCATTTTGTTCAATGGAGCAGAACTGTTTAAGCAATGTTAATAGAGGGCTATGTATAGAACATTTCTGTAAAATTTTGTGGAAAAATCACCAAGCTGTTTAGGAGGAGATGTTGTTTTAATTTTTTTCTTTTTTTTTGCTTTTGCAGCCCTTATGTGCAATGGAGTGGAATGGTTTGAGCATTTTTAGGAAAGGGCAATATTAGGAACATTTCTGTTACACTGCATCTGTCACCTTAAATTAGAGAAGATCGGTTTGTGGTTCGGGACATTTATGCATGAAACGAATGCCTGTGCTGAGATTAGTGAAGACACCATGTTGCAGAACGTGTCACGTGGTACAGCAAGCACCTGCTTCAGATATACCGTATTCTATATTTAACCAGATTTCCTCAAGTGGGCATTTATGAAAAATGCTTTTTCCTATGCAATGTGACCTACGTGAACCTATTTTTTCTGGTCAAAAAGAAAGACTTCACTAACAGAAACGAGGGACAGTAGAAAAACTTTTCTTTTTTTTATTCTACCATTCAACTGTGAACCATCTACCTTAAAACTCTCAATCAATTACCTAACCATTTCAAAATCTTTACCACTGTATATGGAAGAGAAGCTTTATTTCCTGTACCATCCTCTATGTAACCCACTTAACTCCATCATGTCCCTGATCAAACTAAACAACCCTGAATAAAACTGATCATGTCTATGACAGACAATGCTTATCTGCCTTCAACTTTCATTGTCTCACACTACTTTCTAGGTGGCTGACGTCTTTATGTACAAGAACTGATGACTGACAGGTATTTTTGTGTCTATTATCGGCAACCCAGGTTTACAAACACTTCTTTACAAGTCTCATTGTAGATGAGTTCAATTATAATTATAAAAGAGCATTTATAACAAAATGAACATCTGGTGAACACAAAGTTTGTCTATAGCATACAACAAAAGCTATACTGAGGCTTTCTATGAACAAATTTACCAATCACCTGGCAAAAAGAATTTCATTCAGGATTTTTATAGACACTGAAAATTGAACATTTGGCAGATAATGGGTCCGAGATCACACCTGGTGGAACATCAAAAATGGCTTATAGTTATTTTTGATAAACTGTTTATTCTTGGGTAAACAATATAAAGCTTGGGATTTAACTATGGACACCAGCAAATGAAAGATAAAGTCAACAGTTATTGAATATAGCTTTTGATATTAGCAAAAAGGATGGAAAATTTTAACACAAGCATTGAACCTTTCTGTTGGTACATAATTTACATGACGTACTTTAAGATTAGGCAGGGACCTGTCATGCAAGATGAAATTGTGTAAACACTGTAAACTATAATCCTATATATAGAAAAAAAAGCACTAATTTATATACAACTTTGGAAAAACAGAGCTAAACATTTGTGTATGACTGCAGAGGATTATATACTTTACCTCGAGCAATAAAATGTTTCATTCTAAAATTTCTAACGATAAATTCATCTTATTTTCATTTGAATCTAGCTATAAAAAAGATTATCTGTAAGATTATCTGTAAAAAAAAAACTTCTAACAATAAAATCATCTAATTTTTATTTGTATGCTGCTATAATATTCTTTCTAAAAAATATTAATGAAATAAGCTACATGATCTAATATTTCTTGTGGTGATTTTTTCTCAACCATTTGAAAATACCAAACTACCAAAATAATATGCAAACAGTATATAAAATTGTTGGTTATTACACCTAGAAGAATTGAAAATTTCTTTAAAATAAAAAATATATACTTTTTTCAGATACACTAATTTCTTATACAAAAATGAATAAAAATACAAAGAAAGAATAGATTAATTCATCATTCTTAACAAGGAAAAAAAGTGAGCCCATCTCAAGCCCCGCAGCTACAGTGTGTTATTGTGTATGGATCTCTGAAATGAACTATTCTACTGTGTCTGATCACCTGCAAATCTCATTGAACATCCTTTGATTTGGGTTTTATATTTAATTAGCAAGCCACCTGTAGAATGAATGTTAACATGCAAAACTGTTCTCAGATCTTCAGCTATAAAACAGTAGCAAAATAAAAGGCAACTCTGATATTAGTTAATAGCGATTATTGCCCACAGTATAATTATAGTACCTTTTCTCTAAAACACCTGTTATTTTTTGTGAATTTTACATTCTCGAAAGTTCAAGGTAAAAACAATTGACTTTCTTTATTTTCCTCTGTTAAGTAGGGTAAATGTAAGCTTAATATTTGCAATGCATTTAAAGCTGTGCTTCCAGACCAAAACTGTTCTGAATTATCCTGATTCAGCTTCATGCAAGACTTTGCTCTATCTACTGTTTTCCAATCCCCACCCCCTGCACTCAATCATAAAAAGGCCAACAGTCTTCAGGGTCAATGCCACACTGCCAGGGTCAATGCCACTCTGTCAGGGTCTATGCCATTCTGTCAGGGTCAGTCAATGCCATTCTGTCAGGGTCAGTCAATGCCACTCTGTCAGGGTCAAAGTTATTGTCAGGGTCAATGCTGGTCAATGCCACTCTGTCAGGGTCAATGCCATTCTGTCAGGGTCAATGCCACTTTATCCTTCTTACCTTCAAAAGACTAACCAAAAGACTTTGAACTGTTCTTCTCTAAGTCACCTAAGTAACCCTTCCATAACCCTTCACTGATTCCTGCTCCAGACTATTGAATTAAATATCAAGTAAGGTGTTGAATTATTAAATGAAAACAAACATACAATGGCAGACTAGCAACCTTTTCAGGCTCTTGTGACAGAATTAACTTCTGTAATATATGATGATGTTTCCATCTTAAATGGAAACATTCAGGAATACAGAAACTAGAAACAAACTCACAAACTTTTCTCAGTACAAGATTGAAGGAGAAATCACAAAAAACATTTTGCACCAAAGACACAGTTCACTACTAGTATATTTCATGATCAACTACAGTATTCACAAAAAAAAAATTCAAAGGAAAAATTTCACAGGTGCCAAATTCTAGTGAACATAGCTGGCATTCTAGTTGAGAATGTTTAGATGTGTATTATCTAACCCTGATCTCTCAACAATCTCTGTAACAACCACCTTGTTGTAATAGTCAGTCACTGCAAAATTAATCTCAGATTGTTGCATGAAAATGTTGATGTGTTGACCATGTGGACAAAACCTGTCAAGCCAACTGCAAACCTCATTAGCCATGCTGAAAATGCTATCACTAATATTGCAATCCCAGAATGCCCGTGCTTACTTACCTTGGTATCAAACACTATCAAATATATTCCTAGAATTTTGATCCAATTTACACTCACCGTTTAACAAAATCAGTTATTTATATTTCAATGGTAATTATAAAGCACTTAAAAGCTAAGTCATTATAGTGAAATGTACTTGGCAAAACCAGGAACATTGGTTAAATATTTCTGTACTAACAGAACTCTAATTATGTGGTTGGAACTTCTTAGTTCTTACTTCTAATTTTCACTCATCTTCCTAATTTACTCTCTAAACAAGGTACTAGTAAATGAGATAATGAATTGTTTTTCTTAAACTTCTTGAAAATGATTAAACATACATTTTTTAAATATATTTCTCCGTTTATTCCTTATAAATTTTATTATTTTATTCTCTGGAAACATTACTGACAAGATTTTTTTTCAGGTGTTGTACCTGCCATGGACTGGAAACAGGCATTGAAGAACCATCTCTCTAGGATGGGCCTCCAATGAGAGATTGGTGAAAAAGAAAGTTGACATTTTTCCATCATTAAATCTTTACTGCTATGTAATTATGAAAGGATTATGAAAGGGCAACTCCTTGTTTTTTTTTTTCAACAGAAATATTCCCAATTACTAAGCCCTGTGATCAAACAGTTTGTCTATGGTGGTCTCCATATATTTAACATCCACAAAAATTAGCATTATTATGCACAATTAAACAAAGGGTATGATGTGGTGAGCATCTTTGATTCAACCTATTAATTAAAGTTAAATGCTTGAAAACACCAGGTGTAAATGACATCGCTTACCTGGTTATGATAGATGGGAAAAAAACTATCTATATCTAGAAATTCTTTGAATGTTGACTTTGATTTGACAGTGTTGGATTTGGGAAGACAGACCTTGATTGAAGCATTCCCAATATGTCTGGAGTGTTTGACTAATACTGATTACAAATTTGGTCTTACATGTGCAGCTAGGAAACAACTATACTGACAGCCAGTCCTCTAACCAAGAAAGACTTATAAGTTTTTTCTCTTGCAAGAATTCATTTCAAGATTACCGGTACTCAATAGATACTAAAAGTAGCTGGCATTTAGAAACTGTCAAAGCAATGTGTCCAAAAACATTTTGTTAGTTTCATGATAATTTTCACAATTCTCTGTGACAGTTAAAACAGCTAATATTGCTATTTCACAAATATATCATGGGTCTCAGCTATGTTCTTAGAACTTATTAGAGTCCATCTACTTCGCATGAACAACACTCCTATAAATTTTGACTTTCTTAGGTCCAGTTCTTCTTGAGATTATGATCTGAAACCATTTAAGATGTGAAAGTCACCTTTGAAGCAATGACCCCAAAATCAGTAGGGGTTATCTTCTCATAATGTCCAACCTGCTTGCCATGTATAAAGTTTCTAGGACTGAACTTTCTTTGGTTTTTGATCAGAAATCACTTGGTCCACTGAGAAGTGAACATTCTTGATAAAATTTTGCATCCTCAAAATAATACTTTTAAACCCAAAATTGTATGAATGATAATCTTATTCTGGCTTGTCCTTGAATTTTCCTAATGGATACTTACATTTCTTGACTGCAGTTGTCTGGCCTTGCCATCCTGTGGCCATGTTTAAGAGCTTGGAGAAGTTCTGTATTTGATAGAGTGCTGTATGGTGCCCCTCCAAGGGTCACTATCTCATACAATAGAATACCAAATGACCATCTGTAAATAAAATGAAAGAGACCTGAGCATCGGTCAAGATGATTTACAGAACACTGAATATTAAGCTCCTGGCTGTAAATAAAATCATAAATGCCAGGATGACCATTTGTAACAAATCAATAGAAATGACCATCTATAAACAACCTAAAATTTACAAGACACTAAAAGACCAAAAGAGCGTTTATACAATTAACTCACATATAAACCTGTTAAACTTTCAATGAGGCATAAACCTTATATGTTTGCATCATCTTTTAAAACTATCTTTACATAATTTTCTGACATAAAACAGTATCCAGACAAGATATTTCCATTAAAAGTGAACATTTGTTTCATATCTTATGCAGCTGCAACGATTGCCTAATTAATTCATATGTCTTAAAACTATTCCTTTATTTAAAACAACATCGAAAGCACTAAGTCACTCTTCTGTTGTTTTTTTTCTAAAGTTCTGGATTGTTTTAAAGACTTGGTTTCTCCAACAGAAGCAAAGTCAACCATTTCTACAGGTTGTATGCTTCAGTAAAAATCATTTATTTTTAGACAATTTCTCTGTGTTGAGAACTTACTGTTCCAAGTGGAAATGAAATTCACAATATGAATGAACGAATGAATGATGAGGTTTTATGGTCTGTCAAATTCACAATCTGACAGGTGTTGAAATGTTACAGAGGACACTAAAATAGTCTACAAATCACTTGGCTCACTGTAACAGCCACATATCCAGGTCATGCCAATGGAATCTTAGCTGTACTAGCTATAATGTAACATGCAATAGAGTACTGACCTATCCTTTATATTTGAAACTTTTATTAAGCTACTTATAGTGGGACTCAGCCTGGTTTCCACTGGGTTATAGGTGGCATGTATGCTCTAAACGACTGATGAAAACTTTAGTTTAAAAAATAATTGATCTTCACACATGAATTAGACTTGTGCTTGAACATCATCTTCGTGAAACAATAGTGTAACTGTTTTCTAACGAGCTGTTAACTTAGTTAACAGATGTTTTAATTAATCTCTGACAGGATCAAAATTACCTGATTAAGTGTAACTTTGTAATGAAAAGCTACAAAAACATTTAATTCTAAGGTTAAAGGCTTGATGGTATGATGATAGGCCATCTATAAGGTTAAGGAAAGTCTTTCCCAGGCTTGAGATCATAATCTTGGGTAATTAGTATAACCAAGAACAAAGGTGGCACACGACTAAATTACTAGATACAGCCTTCAATCTATAACATCTTTCATGCATTCAGCTGATCAGAAAGACACATAAAATAAAAATGTCAAAAAGACATATGATTAACACATCTGTTGTGGGCACTTATTTTATAAACATCATGGACTTTTCTGGTGCAATCCTTTGAAAGATGTAATTAATGGCTGTAACAGTCAAGCTTATATATATAAATGAATGCTTACACTATACAGTTATATAAATGAATGCTAACACTATACAGTTATATAAATGAATGCTAACACTATACAGTTATATAAATGAATGCTAACACTATACAGTTATATAAATGATTGCTAACACTATACAGTTATATAAATGAATGCTAACACTATACAGTTATATAAATGAATGCTAACACTAAACAGTTATATAAATGATTGCTAACACTATACAGTCAGAACAATCAGAAGTTTTGTCTTTAATATAAGTAACCTATAGCCAGCACTGTAACTTCAACCATAGCTGTCTTGTTAACCCTTTACCACATGTTTAAGTGTTAAATCTCATATGCGACCAGTGCAGATCCAGATCAGCCTGCACATCCGTGCAGTCTGATCAGGATCTCCACTGTTCGCTTTTCAGTCAGAAATTCTTTTATGGATATAAAAGCGAACAGTGGAGATCCTGATCAGACTGAACGGATGTGCAGGCTGATCTGGATCTGCACTGGTCGCATATGCGTTAAAACACGTATCTATGGAGTAAAGGGTTAAAGTAGTCTGTTAATGCTGAATACTCCATAATCTCTTACAATTTCTCCTCCTCTTTAACAATTCTGCAACAACATCCCTCCATGCCACTGTCTTAAGTTTTGAACAGTTAGACTTATAACACTTTCTTCACATAAGGGAACGGATCCCTTGTGCTGTTAGTTTGAGAGACAAACGGGTATTTAGAACATACTAAAAGCCTTAATTAAATGCTCAAATGAGGGAACATATCCATAATTGGAAATAAATTTCCTTCAGACTACATCAAATATGAAAATTGGAAAAGAACTATGTAAGATTGTATTTAAATTTTAATAAAGAGAAATGCCTGGAAATTTTCAAAACAGTTACTCAAAGAAATATTTAAGTGAGAGAAATCATAGTTTGTAATGTCATCTGAAGTGTGATTCCAATCTGAACTGTCAATACATCTAAACAATTTCCCCAACAGTTCAGTACAAACTAGAAACCACTTTATCTGAAGAGAATGAAGACACTGAATTGGCAAACATTTCTAGCAACTGTAACAGCTAAACTGTCCTTAATGCAACAAGCATGCACTGAATACAAATGATAGAACAGCACATACACATGCTCAGGTGTTTAATTTGACAGATTTTCCCCACAATCTTTCCATCTATCAAACTGTGTACACCTTTCATAAGTTATAATTACAGATGTTATGATAATGTAATTTTCATGATAACACATGAGGGAATCCTTTTATGAAGTCAGAAATATAAACCAAATAACTGAAGATTTTGTAAGTTTTTCATATATCAATGTCATATTTGAATCTAGATCAACCCTGATTGACAAAGATTAGAACAAGGTAATATTGTAGAAGAGATTGTGTCCTTCCTATAATAGAGCAAAACTGTCAACCAAAGCCATTTGTTACTTAGCAAGTCACTTCTGTACCTTATGATACTTTGTTCTGCTACTCTTCAGCTGTCAAGAAATTACAAAAACTAACTTTTAAATAATTTTAAATCAAATATTCAATTCAGGAGTATTCTTGGAAATCATCTTTTATCTCTATCACACATAAATGCACTAAATGTATGTCATTTCTCTCAATTAATTTGCTTTGTTTTAGCAAGGGAGATATGTTTATGCAAAAAATGAAAATTGTGCAAAAACAGTTGAATCCTAGGGCTGAAACAATGTTCTAAATGAGCTTATTATGTGATAAATAGGCTGGTCTCATGCAGGTGTTTATTTTGACACCTGTAAGTTGGAAGTTTCAGCCTAACAAAAAAGTAGGTAACCCTGTGGCATGTCACAGTGGCAATAAAGTACTACAAACTTTAAAATTAATTAAGCAGAGGTCTTTCTGTGACATAAACAAATGATTTCTTGCTAGTACATCATGGGACACGGAGATAAATAACAATATGTTACCTAATTATACATACAATTTCCTTGGTCAAAGCTAATTCTCTAGTCGTGAAATAAATCTCATTAGCCAAACCTATTGTACGCTACAAAGCAAATGAAACCAGACAAACAAGTAAAAGATTCATTCTCTTAAATCAGCCTCTTCAGCATGCTGACTTGTCTCTTGTGTCAAGAAATACTGGAACCTACAACACAAACCAATGTCTCCCAGGCATGTTTTGTGTCTTCACAAACCAATATTGCTATCTTATCTCTAAGCTACCGTACAAAAAAAAAACTGTCTTTTGTATTAAGAAAGCTCCCTGACTTGTCTCTTTTGTCAAGAAATACCTTCATCTCAAACTAATTTCATTGGCTTGTCTCTTGGATCAAGAAATACCTACATCAAAAAACCAACCTCCTTGTTTTTGATGTCCAGAAATATATACATTATAAACCAATCCAGAAATATATACATTATAAACCAATCCAGAAACATATACATTATAAACCAATCCAGAAATATATACATTATAAACCAATCCAGAAACATATACATTATAAACCAATCCAGAAATATATACATTATAAACCAATCCAGAAATATATACATTATAAACCAATCCAGAAATATATACATTATAAACCAATCTTATTGTCTTGTCTCTGTGTCAAGAAATACCTACTTCACATAAATCTACCTAAACTGTCTCTTGTTTTAATCAAAATATTTATCAGAGCCAAATTTATTTATAAAGAAATACCTTAATCACAAACAAATCTCTTGTGTCATGATTTACATACATTACAACCCAATATCTTTATCACAAACTGACCTATCTTGTCTCTGGTGTCAAGAAATGCCTTAATTACAAACCAACCTGTCTTGTCTTTGGTGTCAAGAAATACATTAATCACAAACCAACCTGTCTTGTCTCTGGTGTCATACAATACCTTGATCACAAACCAACCTGTCTTGTCTCTGGTGTCATATATAACCTTTATTACAAACAAACCTGTCTTGTCTCAGGTGTCAAACAATACCTTAATTACAAACCAACCTGTCTTGTCTCTGGTGTCATATATTACCTTAATTACGAACCAACCTGTCTTGTCTCTGGTGTCAAGAAATACCACAATCAGATGCCATACTGTCTTATCGCATGTGTCAAGAAATACCTTAATCTCAAACAAACCTGTATTGTCTCTGGTGTCATAGAATACCTTAATTTATAAACCAACCTGTCTTGTCTCTGGTGTCATAGAATACCTTAATCACAAATCAACCTATATTGTCTCAGGTGTCATACAATACCTTAATTAGAAACCAACCTGTCTTGTCTCTGGTGTCATAGAATACCTTTATTACAAACCAACCTGTCTTGTCTCTGGTCCCATAAAAAACCTTAATTACAAACCAACCTGTCTTGTCTCAGGTGTCATAAAATACCTTAATTACAAACCAACCTGTCATGTCTCTGGTGTCAAAAAATACCTTAATTACAAACCAACCTGTCTTGTCTCTGCTGTCATAGAATACTTTGATTTAAAACCAACCTGTATTTTCTCTGGTGTCAAGAAATACCTTAATTACAAACCAACCTGTCTTGTCTCTGGTGTCATTGAATACCTTAATTAGAAACCAACCTGTCTTGTCTCTGGTGTCATAGAATACCTTAATCACAAACCAACCTGTATTGTCTCTGGTGTCAAGAAATACAACAATCACAAACCAACCTGTATTTTCTCTGGTGTCAAGAAATACCTTAATTACAAACCAACCTGTATTGTCTTTGGTGTCCTAGAATACCTTATTAAAATTAGAAAGCAACCTGTCCTGTCTCTGATGTCATACAATACCTTAATTACAAACCAACCTGTCTTGTCTTTGGTGTCATAGAATACCTAAATCACAAACCAACCTGTATTGTCTCTGGTGTCAAGAAATACCTTAATTAGAAACCAACCTGTCTTGTCCCTGGTGTCACAGAATACCTTAATTACAAACCAACCTGGCTTGTCTCTGGTGTCATAGAATACCTAAATCACAAACCAACCTGTATTGTCTCTGGTGTCAAGAAATACCATAATCAGATACCATACTGCCTTATCACTTGTGTCAAGGAATACCTTTATCACAAACCAACCTGTATTGTCTCTGGTGTCATCGAATACCTTAATCACAAACCAATATGTATTGTCTCTGGTGTCATAGAATACCTTAATTAGAAACCGACCTGTCTTGTCTCTGGTGTCAAGAAATACCATAATCAGATACCATACTGTCTTATCACTTGTGTCAAGGAATACATTAATCATAAACCAACCTGTATTGTCTCTGGTGTCAAGAAATACCTTAATCCCAAAGCAACCTATCTTGTCTCCGGTGTCAAGAGATATCTTTATCACAAAGCAACCTGTCTTGTCTTTGATGTCATGAAATACCTAAATCAAAAACCATCTAGTTTTGTCTTTTGTGTCAATTAATACTTTAAATGCAAACCAACCTGTCTTGTCTCTGGTGTCAAAAATTACCTTAATCACAAACCAACCAGTTTTGTATTTAGTGTAAAAAATACCTTAATCACAAACTGACAGGTTGGTACTTTCACAAACCAATATTGCTGCCTTATCTCTTAAGTAAAGAAATACCTACAATACATGTACAAACCCAAAACTGTCTTTTGTATTAAGAAAACTCCCTGACTTGTCTCTTATGTCAAGAAATATCTTCATCACAAACTAATCTGTTGTCAAGATATACCTGAACACCTAAATTACAAACCGGTTCCTATGTTATTTCTCTTAAGTTAAAAGAACTCACTTATATCATGAACCAACCTGTTTTTTTCTTTGAGTGAAGAAATACCTTTATCACAAACCAACCTCCCTGACTTGTTTCTGGTGTCAGAAAGTATCTTCTTTAAACACATTCTTCACTGTCTTGTCTCTTGTGTCCAAAGTTAAAAACCAATCTCCTTGACATGTCTCTTATGTGTACCTACATCACAAACCAATCTCTGTGTCTCATTTCTGGTGTCAAAAATACCTTCATCACAACTGAGTCACCCTGTCTTACCACTTGTATAAGGAAATACTTTTATCACAAGTCAACCACCCTGTCTTGTTTCTGGTGTCAACAAATACATCACAAACTAATCATACTGACTTTTCCCTTGTGTCAAGAAATACCTAAATCACAATCAAATACCCTTCTTGTTTTTGTTGTCAAGAAATACCTTCTTCACAAACTAATATCTCTGACTTGTCTCTTTGTCATGCAATACCTATTTCACAGACATGTTTTCCTTACTTGTCTCTTTGTCATGAAATACCAATATCACAGACTTATTTCCTTACTTTTCTCTTTGTCATGCAATACCTATTTCACAGACTTATTTCCTTACTTGTCTCTTTGTCATGCAATACCTATTTCACAGACTTATTTCCTTACTTGTCTCTTTGTCATGAAATACCTATTTCACAGACATGTTTTCCTTACTTGTCTCTTTGTCATGCAATACCTATTTCACAGACTTATTTCCTTACTTGTCTCTTTGTCATGCAATACCTATTTCACAGACTTATTTCCTTACTTGTCTCTTTGTCATGCAATACCTATTTCACAGACTTGTTTTCCTTACTTGTCTCTTTGTCATTAAATACCTATATCATAGACTTATTTCCTTACTTGTCTCTTTGTCATGCAATACCTATTTCACAGACTTATTTCCTTACTTGTCTCTTTGTCCTGCAATACCTATTTCACAGACTTATTTCCTTACTTGTCTCTTTGTCATGAAATACCTATTTCACAGACTTGTTTTCCTTACTTGTCTCTTTGTCATGAAATACCTATATCATAGACTTATTTCCTTACTTGTATCTTTGTCATGAAATACCTATATCACAGACTTATTTTCCTTACTTGTCTCTTTTATCAAGGAATACCTATATTGTAAGCCAATATTCTAACACAACACATACTCTTATATTACATGTAAACACTTACCAAGAAGTAACACTCAACCACCGTTTGGCAAATGACAATGTACCATTCTTATAAACAGAATACTTGCAAATTACAATGCTTCAAGAAGGTACAGTGCAACAGAACAGCAAATTACAATGCTGCTTTGCAATGAAGGAATTCCATTAAACTGAATTCTGGCAACTTACAATGCAGCTTTGCCAGTATAACACTCAAACCAACATGAACCATAAATATTTGTCACTGATACATCTTGGCAATTTTCAGCTTA
Source organism: Cyclina sinensis (assembly GCA_012932295.1). Classification (NCBI taxonomy): domain Eukaryota; kingdom Metazoa; phylum Mollusca; class Bivalvia; order Venerida; family Veneridae; genus Cyclina; species Cyclina sinensis. Next base: position 5,312,232 of record JAAONU010000011.1, read on the forward strand.
GTATGTCACAGAACATTGGCGATTTCAATAAAACTGTGCATCAGTGAGTTCCTTTCTCTTGGAAACTTTTATAATTGTTGATTTTACCAAATAAAATATTTTCCAGACCATTTCAGTTTAATTTTCTTAAGTCAGTATAAAAATGTTTCTTAAAACAAAACAATTATGATGCAAGTTTTACATTACAGATGGATTACCACACATCAAGTAAGTTTGTACTATCCCATACACATATAGTCATACCACCACAATATATTCTGATAACAAATCTATCACACAATTATTAAATGCTGACAAATCTTAGTGATATATTGTGACTAATTAATGTATGCTAACAAATTGTTTTGCTATGAAATCAATGGGTGAAACAAATAAAACTAAATCTTAAATGGATACAGAAATGTCATTCCATGAAAGATTAAAGCAAAGAGCAGAAGAAGAAGTGATTGTTACATAAGTAGAATCTTGACCTGAATGAACATTTTCAGCAGTTGCATATTGCTGTATATTTCCTGGTATTTGCAGGAACTTGGTAACATTTAACTTCCAACAATGGTCACATCAGATTAGTTCACCATGAAAGCTTTGTCAGTTACACCAGGTTGTGTGAGCTAAAACTGTGTTGAGGTTTGAACCTGAGCCAAGTGTCTAGAGTGTAGCATGCTGACACCATACCTAGAGTGGCAACTCATGATGACACTAATTTACCATTCTTAAATACCACGTAACCAATACAATGTTCACATGACACTAGCTGTCAGCCTTGGAACACAGAAAATACATCATTTTCACATCAATGTCCGCACTTGTATGTCAATTTACATTCAGTTACATCCACACATATCATTACTTAATGACTTGATACTTGTTTTTGTGACAAAACATAGTTCTCTCCATGATTTACACAGTTTCTTTTGCTTTTTTTTTCTTAACAATAAACCGGGAAAAGTCAAACGTCAAGCAAAATGTTAAATGATTTTGATTGGACAAGAAGAGTTGTAAAACACTAGTTTAATATGATTCATAGAGGACCCAAATTCAGGATTTTTTTATCCTTACACCTGTTTTAGTTCTTTTTTGTAAATGACAAAAAGATGAGGGAAAAAATTAGATAATTCATCAATTCTAAGCATGGACCTAGGTAATGTGGTTATACCATTTCACATTTCAAAATTGCGAATGTCATAACATAAATGTTTAAAATTCATGTATTGTGCAGAAAAAAATTGCAATATTTGCTTGCAGACATCTTTAATATGGCAGTGATAGTGCAGGCTTGTGGTATTTCCGGAACTGTGTTTATCATCTATGAAGACAGCGTAATTTTTCATAGAAAAAAGGCCTCACATAATAAAAAAACACTGCATAATGTTCAAGGTGACATTGCAGTATACAACTGACGATTCTGTCTTTGAAAACAGAAAATATATAACAAGCTTGTATTCTTTATACCCTAGTCTGATATAAGATGATAATTCATTTCACTTAAACTATGCCAAAATAGTCCTGATGAAAGTCTATTTTTGATTGATACTAGTATCTGTCTATTTGAGTTTATTTATCGTCAGTACCAGTTGCCCATATGACCGATGCCCTCTGCTGAGATTAGTTATTTTATGTTATGGGAGATAGAGCAAGATAGAGAAAGCATCCCATTCCAGAGACACCCCTGGTTCTTTTGCGTGCTAAGTGAACAGCACTGATACATGGGACCTCAGTTTAACATCTCATCTGAAAGACAATTAGTAATGTTAGTGGAGGAGCGGAGGATCGATCTCGGGACCCTTGGGTTACTAGTCCAGTGCGTTACCACAGGACAACTGATCTGCTCCAATCTGACACTAATAGATGCAATAAAGTCTTTATTAAGCCTGTCCTGGTGTTGACGACGTGTATAACTCTAATACATTACTTTTTATTGATAGTATAATGATTCAAGCTTAGAAACCAGTTACAGCTGTGCTGAAACTTTTTTAACTGATGCATGTTTGTTTGAGAGGTGTCTTGAAATTAATTTAACCTATGGATAGCCTGAAAAAGCCTGCAGATGAGGTTAAATGGAATACTGAAGTCTTAAAATATGGACTGAAATTTGATAAGTCTAATGCAGCATAAATGGAATTCTATCATTTAGTAGTTGGCACAACAAAGCTAAAAAACAAATGAGTCAGTTTAAGAATGTTTCTTGTAAATGTTGTAAGGACACGCAGCATAACAAAAATATTTGTGTGATGACTGCTTTCTTCATGATGTCAGTATATAAAGATTTCAAACAAGGGGATCATCCCCTTTGATTAACTCAAGTACAGTGTTTATAAACACCTTAAGCTTCCTAATCAACAGAAATAAATGAGACTGTTGGGAGAAACTATGACCAGTAATGCATTAACATCCACATCTCAAATTTAAAAAGTGAAGCACAAACACGCCACCTAACTACAATATCATTCCAATAATATGACAACACCCTGGCTTCTCAAACTCAGAGATATTTAGATTTTGTGCCTGTCTTTTTGTACTTTTTGGTGTCTCCAAGTGTTTCTGTCTGTTCTACATGACAACCATTGACCAATATAGTCCTCAAGAGTTAACAAAGCATTTTGTTCTTTCATTTGGTTTAAAGTTGAATAACAGTAAGAATACCTAAAGAAACATCGATTTCTAATGGCACATACCGAGCAGCTAATGAACATCCATATTCCTAGCAGCTAATGAACTTCTATATTCCTAGCAGCTAATAAACTTCAGTATATCTAACAGCTAAGAACATCTATATTCCTAGCAGCTAATGAACATCCATATTCCTAGCAGCTAATGAACATCCATATTCCTAGCAGCTAATGAACATCCATATTCCTAGCAGCTAATGAACATCCATATTCCAAGCAGCTAAAGAACATCCATATATCTAACAGCTAAGAACATCCATATTCCTAGCAGCTAATGAACTTCTATATTCCTAGCAGCTAATGAACATCCATATTCCTAACAGCTAATGAACATCCATATTTCTAGCAGCTAATGAACATCCATATTCCTAACAGCTAATGAACATCCATATTTCTAGCAGCTAATGAACATCCATATTCCAAGCAGCTAAAGAACATCCATATATCTAACAGCTAAGAACATCCATATTCCTAGCAGCTAATGAACATCCATATTCCTAACAGCTAATGAACATCCATATTCCTAGCAGCTAATGAACATCCATATTCCTAGCAGCTAATGAACATCCATAAACCTAGCAGCTAATGAACATCCATATTCCAAGCAGCTAAAGAACATCCATATATCTAACAGCTAAGAACATCCATATTCCTAGCAGCTAATGAACTTCTATATTCCTAGCAGCTAATGAACATCCATATTCCTAACAGCTAATGAACATCCATATTTCTAGCAGCTAATGAACATCCATATTCCTAACAGCTAATGAACATCCATATTTCTAGCAGCTAATGAACATCCATATTCCAAGCAGCTAAAGAACATCCATATATCTAACAGCTAAGAACATCCATATTCCTAGCAGCTAATGAACATCCATATTCCTAACAGCTAATGAACATCCATATTTCTAGCAGCTAATGAACATCCATATTCCAAGCAGCTAAAGAACATCCATATATCTAACAGCTAAGAACATCCATATTCCTAGCAGCTAATGAACTTCTATATTCCTAGCAGCTAATGAACTTCCATATTCCTAGCAGCTAATGAACATCCATATTCCTAGCAGCTAATGAACATCCATATTCCTAGCAGCAAATGAACATCCATATTCCTAGCAGCTAATGAACATCCATAAACCTAGCAGCTAATAAACATCCATATTTCTAGCAGCTAATGAACATCCATATTCCTAGCAGCTAATGAACATCCATATTCCAAGCAGCTAAAGAACATCCATATTCCTAGCAGCTAATGAACATCCATATTCCTAGCAGCTAATGAACTTCAGTATATCTAACAGCTAAGAACATACATATTCCTAGCAGCTAATGAACATCCATATTCCTAGCAGCTAATGAACATTCATAAACCTAGCAGCTAATGAACATCCATATTCCAAGCAGCTTAAGAACATCCATATTCCTAGCAGCTAATGAACATCCATATTCCTAGCAGCTAATGAACATCCATATTCCTAGCAGCCAATGAACATCCATATTCCTAGCAGCTAATAAACATCCATATTCCTAGCAGCCATTGAACATCCATATTCCTAGCAGCTAACGAACATCCATAAACCTAGCAGCTAATGAACATCCATATTCCAAGCAGATAAAGAACATTCATATTCCTAGCAGCTAATGAACATCCATATTCCTAGCAGCTAATGAACTTCAGTATATCTAACAGCTAAGAACATCCATATTCCTAGCAGCTAATGAACATCTATATTCCTAGCAGCTAATGAACATCGATATTCCTAGCAGCCAATGAATATCCATATTCCTAGCAGATTATAAACATCCATAAACCTAGCAGCTAATGAACATCCAAATACCTAGCAGCCAATGAACATCCATATACCTAGCAACTAATGAACATCCATACTCCTTACAGCTAAGAACATCCATATTCCTAACAGCTAAGAACATCCATATTCCTAGCAACTAATGAACATCCATATTCCTAGCAGCTAATGAACATCCATACTCCTAGCAGCCAATGAACATCCATATTCCTAGCAGCTAATGAACATCCATATTCCTAGCAGCCAATGAACATCCATATTCCTAGCAGCTAATGAACATCCAAATACCTAGCAGCCAATGAACATCCATATACCTAGCAACTAATGAACATCCATACTCCTTACAGCTAAGAACATCCATATTCCTAACAGCTAAGAACATCCATATTCCTAGCAGCTAATGAACATCCATATTCCAAGCAGCTAAAGAACATCCATATTCCTAGCAGCTAATGAACATCCATATTCCTAGCAGCTAATGAACATCCATATTCCTAGCAGCCAATAAACATCTATATTCCTAGCAGCCAATAAACATCCATATTCCTAGCAGCCAATGAACATCCATATTCCTAGCAGCTAATGAACATCCATAAACCTAGCAGCTAATGAACATCCATATTCCAAGCAGCTAAAGAACATCCATATTCCTAGAAGCTAATGAACATCCATATTCCTAGCAGCTAATGAACTTCAGTATATGTAACAGCTAAGAACATCCATATTCCTAGCAGCTAATGAACATCGATATTCCTAGCAGCCAATGAATATCCATATTCCTAGCAGATTATAAACATCCATAAACCTAGCAGCTAATGAACATCCAAATACCTAGCAGCCAATGAACATCCATATACCTAGCAACTAATGAACATCCATACTCCTTACAGCTAAGAACATCCATATTCCTAACAGCTAAGAACATCCATATTCCTAGCAGCTAATGAACATCCATATTCCAAGCAGCTAATGAACATCCATATTCCTAGCAGCCAATGAACATCCATACTCCTAGCAGCCAAAGACATCCATATTCCTAGCAGCTAATGAACATCCATGAACCTAACAGCTATTGAACATCCATATTCCTACCAACTATTAAACATCCATAAATTCAACAGCTAATGAACATCCATGAACCTAGCAACCAATGAACATCCATATTCCTAACAGCTAATGAACATGCATATTCCTATATAGCAGCTTATAAACATGAAAATTCCTAGCAGCTTATGAACATCCAAATATCTTGCAACTAATGAAATTCATATACCCAGAAGCTAATTAACATAGTTATATCTAGTAGCCCATGAAATCCATATACCTAGTAGCTAATAAGCATAGTTATATCTAGCAGCAAATGAACATCCATACACCTAGTAGCTAATAAACAGCGTTACATCTTGCTGCTAATGAACCTCCTTTCACCTATATAAAATTAACACAGCTAATGAACCTCTGTGTACCTTCTGCTAATGGGTACCTGAAATGAACACACTGCTGGATCTTCACTGATAAGTAATTGCTTGCATTATTCCTTTTATCTTTTTAAGTATGGGGATTACAGAGAAATAGCATTGTTCTTAAAAAGCTTTCTTTCTATAGAACAGAGTGCTTAACATGTAACTGTATTTGCCAAACTACTTGTATTTACACCATAGCATAACTGTGATCATAATTACAAGTGAATAGAAGAACAATAAACTCTGCTTTATTTAGCATCAGATCTAAAAGGAAAAGGCTTTTTTTACATCTTAAAATAGTTATTTAAAACAAAGTCGGCTAAATCCATCATGATAAATGTTCAATGGATGGTTTTAATTTCTAACTGATAATGTGATATTTACATTAGGCAATAACATTATCAAAACTGAGTAATTATAAAGCCATACATCAATATTATCTCATCAACAAGTTAACTTCTTTAAGAACCCCGTTATCAGTGGGTAGTTTGAAGTTTACATCAGATCGTTCAAAACTACAGATTCTCCTCTTTGATGATATGAACAACGTAAGTATGGAGTGCCGATCTTATGTGACTGAGTTGTCAACTACCAAATTAGTTGATGGTAAGACATGAACACTTGTTTATTGGCTTACTTTTCCTCGGTGACCTGTGAATTAGCCGAGGGGATTAATCTTAAGAGCACTGACTAAAAACAATCCTGTGAACAGGTGTTTCAATTAAGATCTCACAGGTGGGGCAAATATACAAATAATGTAAATATGACACAACTATCCATTATACAATCATCTCATAACACATGGTGATAATGGCGGTACTTGAAATTTACAGAATAAACAAGAAAAACAAGAGTATCACTGTACTATTCATCTGGAGATTTTTTTTTTCCATCTTAAAAAATTCCCAGACATGTCTGGCTTTTTTCCATTTCCTTTTAGAAATACTACTGGACCTAGACATAGTGTGGAGATTGATAGGTATGAATGATTTCTGAAACCAGACTATAATGTGTACAAACATCACAATTTAAATATAAAAGATGTTCTTAGAGAAAGCAATTGCAGCTGGTAACAAAGTGTGTTACATGTATATATGTCTCCACTGAAGCCTCATATAAAACATCTGGATGTAATTTCAAACATAAATCAAATCAAAAATTAAAATAATGTAACACAACAGAACAGAAAAAACATGAAACAACCTCACATGAATACAAGGGCATTCAGTGATCACATGTGTCGCCTGATGATAGTCAATTAAGCAGTTGTATCCAGAAGTGATTGGACAGTTTGTTGGCTAAAACGTATTTTCTTATTCAAGGGCCATAATTCAGCCAGAGATCACTCAACTCTAAAACCCGTTTTCATTCAAATTGCTTTAATAGTATAAGAGTAGTCCGGACAAACTTTAAAATTAAAAATCATTAAAGGGCGATAACTCTGAGAAAAATCATTGGACTAGAAAATGCCAAAGACATGCACAACTATATTTGGTACTGATCATTCCTGTAAAGTTTGGATGAAATCGCAGCAGTAGTTTCTGAGGAGTCGTCTGGACAAGTTTTTTGACGGACGAACAGATGGACAGACAGACAATGGAGAAGTGATCCCTATATGTCGCAGCTACTTTATAGCAGGTGACACAAAATTGATGTAACACAACTCAAAGAAACACAACATAACATGTATTTTTGGGTTCCTGTAATTCAATTCAGAACATCCTGAAATGCACTTTAATGTTTTTGAAAGACTACCCACGTTCTTAAACATTTTTGTTGCTGTAACTTATCAATGCTGTCAATACAATAACTGCAGAACAACAAAAACACACATTAACTTATGTACCTTCAAAATGCATTTCTGGTTATTTCCCCCCTTTTGTGTGTTTTCTTAATGCATTAATTTTTTGCTGCCATCCAGTAGCTGTTGTAAACTGAACGTATTCCTTTCAAATAACTGATAGTTTCTCATAGCTGAATGCAAGCTGACTTCATTATATTTTTAATTTCCAGAATTTTCCATAATTTATTATTATTATTATCATTATTTAATATTATTATTATTACTGTTGTTGTTGTAGCTGCTGCAAGTCAGAATAGCTGATACAATGTTGTTCTTTCACCAAAAGAAGACCAAAAAATAGAAGGATGGACCTGTCACCTGGAACTATGTTAATGTTAACATATGCTGGCTACACCCCATCTTTGTTTTACCTAGCAGGTGTGAGACAATACAGTACCGTAAAATGTTATAAGAGGTATAATCAAGTCATGAATTTGAAATATTTCATATATAAATATTTACATATTTATTTGCTAGCCTAGCTGATTCACTCTATCTAAGTAAATTTTGGTAAATATTTACATGATGTTTGTATATTTATTAACTGGACATAGTCACAACTATAAACTACAGATAGTGAACATTAAACAAGAAATGAGATATGAAATGTCAAAATGGACAGTAACTGTACCAAATGTACTAACATTTTATTAAAATGTCCCTGCATCAAAATTGAATGCTTCTATTCTTTTGAGTCTATGGTTGTGTGTCCTTCCTTAAGAAAACTAAACAAAAAAAAACAAAAACAAGAACAAAAACAAGACATTTAAGTATATATAGTGTCTTTTCAAAATATGATAATTATTGTATTTCATGCCATCATGCTTTTTGAATGTTCAGTTTGTGATAAAAAAGAAATAGGTGCTATTTAATTACGATCAGTTCATATTAAAAAAAAGAATGGTAGTCAATATTTATATTTTGATGACAAAATTGGATGTTATATTCAAAAGAACAGTATGGGATGTTTTGTCCTCACTCTCAAAATTATATGGGATGTTTTGTCCACCCTTGCAAAATAATGTGGATTCTTTTGTCCACCATGCAAAAAATTGGTATAGGAGCTCTTTTGTTCAGCTCCCATGTTTTCCAGAAAACATAAAAGTGGTATTAAAGTCTGATATATTTCTATTAGACAAATCTTTTTTTTCCCAGCTATATGTGATTTAGCTACAAACATTTTGCACAAGCACCCATGTTACTTCTGGGTTATATATCTTATATTTCTGCACTAAATGGCAGACGGATCAAGAAAGCTTGTCTTGACATTCTTAATCTGACAAAGTGCTCAATTCAATATGTTTTTGTTGATCTTTTTTTCTTGTTCACTTGAATTTCTTTACATTGTCTGCAGTTATAAATTTCAATAAATTATGTGTATACTGCATGTGAAGTAATGTATCTATATTTTATTTTCACTGAGATCTGATTACCCAAAATACTCGAGATAAGAGAGTTCCTGGCCGTAAATCACTGTGGTAAAACGGTGGAATTGATTTTCAAGTACATAATTTGTTTGCAATAATCTTACATAATAATTTACATAAAATACTTAATTTTATTGCACTTATACCAAATACTTGGTTCAAAGCAAAAGAAGTTTGGCAGGAAATCCAAGCTTTTATTTTCTGCCTGTAATCAACTATTAAAACAATATCTCAATTATCTTAAGGGCCTTGGAAAAAAATATATATTTATACATTTAATACAAAATAAATCAGGTCATGATAAAATAAAGTAATAAAAAACTGCATTAATGTTTCATGATCTGATAACTGAATATTCATGGATTGTAACTAAATAAGTACAATCTGCACCTGGATGATTAACTGTGATTTAATTTATATTAAAAACTGGCAGAAGTATCATTTCAAGTCTGATGTCAATAAATTAATGTTGAAAACATTTCTTATGCTAGACAGGCCTCATTCAGGCATCTTACTCTGGAAATGGTATGAAATGTCCATTTAGTACTTGATCTGCAATTGCTTGAAATTTAATGATCTTAAACCTAGGAACTCCATAACAGATATATATAATTGATATTCATATAACACAGGGTTAACTCTTGATGAAGCACCAGTGGAAATGCCCATTTACCTCCAATGGCGAGGACAATACAGGTTTCCATACTAAAACAATATACTGCTCAGCTGACTGACAGATGAACATTGTGATACAGCAGATCTGCCCTTCATCTGTATGTGTCTATGTGTGTATGTGTGTATACTGAGCTGGTGAGTGGAGTAACTGCTAAAGGGACACTAGTGAAGAGAGCTTTTGTGAAAAAAAAACAACTAGAAATGTGTCCGCAGGACACAAGTGCCACCACCTGGTGCCATTGTCAGAAATAACATACAAACAGGCAGAGTCACAGATGAACAGACAAAAACAAATCTTATTTGCTGCACGCTGCATGCTGCATAAGTGAAGGCATAACCATTGAACTTAAATCTAAGATCTTTTTAAATGCCCATTTTTACTATTCCAAGGGCTGTAACTGTGGTCATACTGGGATAAGCTGCAACAAAAACCCCAGCTGCACAACAACTTATCATGGTGAACATTCATGGAAAGTTTCATGATTCCATTTCAAATACTTTAGGAGCTACATGCAACACAAATTTTTCGGACGGATGGAGGGACACACAAAGGTATATCGTTGTGCCACCCATGACCTTAACTGGGGCACAAAAACAGCTCCACCTACTGATACAACCTACTGATGCAAACATTAGTTTATGTGCAAAATACAGAACAGAAAAAAATGTCATAGATTAAAGCAAGCAAGAACAAAGCAGGCAGAGTAGAGGAACAGAACAGAATAGAGCTAAGGGACAGGATAAGAGTTCCGGTTATACATGAAAATTTAAATGCTGATATTGTTGTGGTACTAGTCTCTGTAGTGGATATTAAGTGAATGTGTCAGTGGAGGGGTCGGGAAGGGGAAATTTGGTTCTGGCAGAGAAGGTGCCTCATTGTAATTGGAAAGAGTTTTACCAGATGAACTATATTATTTTAAGATTGGAAATATGAGTCATCAATACTTAACATACTAACATGTCACTAGCTGTAGAAAATGTCATGCTAAATATAGCTTCTGGTGACATCCATCTCAATGGAAGTTTGCCTCCCCGCCGTGTCACATAGATTTTGTTGGTGTCATGGTAGATGTATCTCGCAAGGCCAAAGTCACCAATCTTTACAGCTTTGTTGTCACCAACAAGGACATTGCGAGCAGCCAGATCTCTGTGTACAAAACCTTTCTGGGATAAAAATTCCTGTAAAAAAACAATAAGAATTTTTTGTTAATGAAAATGCATGTTCAGCAAAATCTTGAACCAATGGTTTTAGTCTGTTTAATACCCCACCAATAACTGCTGGTGTTTTATCAAATTATATAAACCATTAATGTTTTATTTTAAGTCTAGTATCTTCACATTTAAAATTGTCTGCACTTAATGGCTGCAGTTTCACTTGCTTCCATCAATGTAGAAGGTATCAAATAATTCCTGTCAGAAAAACAACTTTTACAAAAAGATCAGAAATATTTTCCAGGAATTTCAACTTTCTGTGAGACCTTTACCATTTTCATCCATTTTTTATTTTACATAATGTCAGAAGAACAGCCATTAACAAATTTTGCACTGTGACTTCTCATAACTGCTCATTTAAAACAATTAAGTGGCAGTTAACAACAGTATATGTTCTTACTTTTTACTTGAGGGGGTGGTGAAAATATGAAATTATTCAAATGCATTTTCCGTTACATGGTTTTTGTCAGAATGTGAAGTTAAATGGCAGGTTTACACTTTGAAGCTATCTGAAACTTGTAGAATGCAGAATGTTACATTTTAAGCAAATTTTTATTTCTGAATTTTATACGCATTTTATATGTCTCACCATAGATTGTATATGACATTAATTCCCCATAAATAATGTTAAAAACCATGTCTTCTATCTTTACTGTAAGCCTGTTTTGAATAACACTGAAATATTCAGACTTTAAATGTTAAATTATATATTTTAAAGTTCAAGAGTAAAGCTAGCTTCCAGGAAATTCTGGATCAAGTAGTTTGCATACTGTGCAACAAAGAGTGAAATATTTTCTTTGACTTCTGTCCTCAAAATATTTTTGAAAATATATTTTAAGAAGTAAGTTAACATCATTCATCTGTTCATTATACCAAAGAACCTATTCAATTTTAATGTTATCACACTGCCTGGTAGCTTACCCTTACCCCAAGAACAGACTGGTCTAATTCCAGCAGCTTTTAGGGGAACTTGAAATTTGACAAAGCATATATAAGAAACAAAACTTAGACAGGAAAAGTTTCCTTTTCCAGTAAAACTAAACTTGACCTGGATAAAGATGTTAACAAAAACTGACAAAATATCATTCACAGGTTTTTTAATTAAAAAAAAAAGACCTTCACTTACACTGCAGGGCTCATAATGACCAGAGATTGCCAATGACCACTGCTAGAAGTCTGATTAAAATTTAAAAACAATTCAGGAAAAAGAAAGGATATAAAGTTTTTAATGCTAAGTGTAACCTAAGTGCATGAAGCCTCATCAATATCTCATCATTTTCATATTTAAAAAGACCGCAAATGTCAAAACAATTGATTAAAACAAGACATCTCAGTTTTATTTGTTCACTGTAAATTGGTGAATTTTTTTTTAACATGATGTAATTTATCTTCAGTTATGGTACACTAATGCAAAAGTAGACTGAATGTTAAAAGATAACTGCTATCAGATAAAGACGTATTTTAATTCCAATTCTTTGAAATACCATTTAGGGCAAAAAATTATCTCCAGATAATGAGTGCTACATAGTTTACGTATTAATAATTGTACGTTTGTACACCACAGATCCTTAGCCTCTAATCCCGCAAATAAAGTGGATCTTGGTTTACATATTGTTGCTTGCTGATTTACTGACACCCCTCTTAACGCAACAAAACTCTCTATTCAAATTCTTTGTGAAAAAATTTATTCTAAGTACAAAAGTTAATACTGTTTTGATAATGAAATAATTGTTAGGTAATAAATAATCCCTGTGTTGATGTTATGATATTCTTTAAAACTCTCCGTTGCCTACACAAGACTTAAATTGTCGAGATACAAAAATGTTCAAATAACATCTAGTGAATTTTATGAGAAGTAATGAAGATATATGGTCTCTATAAAACCTTGCTGTCAACTCTCAACTTATTAAGACAAAATATAAAAGGTACAAACAGGTTAAATATAAATTTTCTTTTCTTCAAAATTTGATCCCTGAATTTTTTGGCAGAAATTTGTAACATTCCAAACCAGTTTTATATATGAATCAGGAACAAACATTACCAGTGTTGTGAGGTTTTTAACATTAAATTTCACAAAGAATCAGAGCCTTGTAACTTAAAGATAATATTATTTAAAGTCAGCAAATGTAAGTATGCAGATGGATTATATTATAACAGATGGCTTAACAAAGATTCATTAATATTGTGGTTCTAAACTCTTCAATCACTATTAAGACTACTTGTCTGAACTTGTTTGAACTGCCTTTAAAGACATCAACATGGCAAGAAATTTTGATTGACAGGAAACAAATATATGTAGTGTAGGTAAATGGCATCATATAGAAATCCATCTGTATTGTAAGGGAAAATGGACCTAGCAGCAAAATAGAAATCAATCTGTAGTGTTAGGGAAAATGGACCTGGCAACAAAATAGAAATCCATCTGTATTGTAAGGGAAAATGGACCTAGCAGCAAAATAGAAATCCATCTGTATTGTAAGGGAAAATGGACCTAGCAGCAAAATAGAAATCAATTTGCAGTGTTAGGGAAAATGGACCTGGCAGCAAAATAAAATCAGTCTGTAATAAAGGAAAAATGACCTGGTAGCAAAATGGCAATCTATATGTTGCATAATGAGAAATCAACCTGTAAGAAAAATGGAAGTCTTTCAGTTGTGTAAAGAGAAATAGATCTTGTAGCAAACTGGTAATCAGTCTTTTGTTGAATTATTAGTGTATCTGGCAATGAAATGGAAATCAGTCTCTTATATAAGGAGGCACAGACATAGCAGCAAAATAGAAATCCATCTGCAGTATGAGAAATAATAGAGATTTAGCAGCAAAATAGAAATCCATCTGCAGTATAAAGAGAAACAGACTATTATCAAAAAAGAAATCAGTCTGTAGCAAAAGGTGAAAAGGATCTTGTAGCAAAATGGAAGTCAATCTGGAATATAAGATACAAGGACCTGGCTGTAGTATAAAGAGAAATGGTTCTGGGAGCAAAAGGAGACATGGTGTTTGTAGGTAAAAGGAAATGTTCAAGCAGTAGTAGAGGAAATGATATTGACAGCAAAATGGAAATTAGTTTGTCGTGAGAAGAGAAATGGAGTTGGGAATGAAAAAGAACTCAGGCATACAGGTGACTCGGTTGCAATTAAATTGAAAGCAGTCTTTAGCCAACTGACATTTGATAACTGCCCATAGGACACAGATGGGCCAGTTTTCTTCTCTGACAAAGGAGCAGAGGCAATACAATAATACTTTTGGAATAATAGTGCTGGAAAAAGGCATGAAACAAAATGAAATTTGTAAAACTTTACTGAATCTTCAGTCATTTGTCTGCTAATACTGGTCACTTCAAATGAAAATACCCCCTAGTGCAATATCACATGGCAATAAATATTCCTAAATTTTACTACCTAATGTCCTTTTAGAGTTACAAGCTACATAAGTTCCAAACTTAAGTAAGGACAATAAGTCAGCTAAAACTGCATAGATCTTTACTGGGTAGGTCTTAAAAATATACCAGTGTGTGCAACAAAAATCCAAAACTATGAATTTTCACTAAAACAATGGCTAAATGGTCTGATTATACTGGACAACTTTGCATCAAAATACCCGGTCACTCTACTTAACATGCCAATAAATATTCTTGTTAATATTCATATTTCTGGCTCATATACTTTTGGAGGTGTATATGCCACATTTTCTAACATTGCTGTTTTTACTAAATCAAGGCCCGTTAGTTTACTAACTGGTTAACTCTGCACCAATACTAGTTTGCAAATTCACATGCCAATATTTCACATGTAATAAGTAGTTAATATATATATTTATGTAAAGACTCATCATCCTAGCTGATAAAAGATGTATCTAATAGACCCATTGGGGGTAGGGAGAGCTGGTCCTATTCAGTTGAGGTGACAACTATAATAAACAAGCACTGTATTTTACCTTACTTTATTCTTTTGAAGTTACATGTGCAAAAAACAATGGACAAATACACAAACACAGAGGTGCACACACAAGCACAGAGGTGCACACACAAGCACACAGGTGCACACACAAGCACACAGGTGCACACACAAGCACACAGGTGCACACACAAGCACACAGGTGCACACACAAGCATGGATAGACAGTTGGTCTGAAGAATGCACAGGGGGAAATCTATAAACCCCCTTCCCCCTAAAGGTGAAATTTGATTCAAAAAATACCAATGGCAACTTTAGACAAATTTGAAAGCCTCTAATCTGAAAGTAATTTTGTAGCAGAAAGAAAAACCTAACAATGAGAGGACAATTTTGAAAAAAAGAAGAGCTATGAAGCAAATACAAGGTCCAGTGAAATGCTAAAGCCTTTATTTGTATTGATTAACCATACTATTACATCCGGCTCTAGTGTTCTGCAACAACCAGACAAAACGATGCAGACGGTTAATGAGTTCCACATTCAAATGATGAATTAATGAATAAACTGAACAGGAAATTTTAACATGACATGTAATTCTGCTATCTTACTATTCCCAGGACCTTAGTTTTATCCATTCTGTTCTTTCAACAAAATATTTAATGGTAAAAGAAAAAAAAAACTCTGCCATATAAATGCATCAAAGGCATGGTTAACGGTACACTGAAATGATACCAAGGTTTATCTCTGTTTGTTTACATGTTTTCAATGAAACAATAATGAGCTATATCATTGCTTTGAAGATTTTAATCCATAGATGTCCTTTTAAAAGAATAAACAGTTTTGTACCATTTTATTGACTTTATTAAAACAAATGCGATGGCTGGGAATGTGTTAAATTTGTGTTCAAATACCAGACAAAGTAAGTACATACCTCGTAAAATAGACCATGTAACACACATTCTATGACCTGTTACTTGTCCAATAAAGGAAGCATCTTTATCTTACAACAGTCTAAAAATGTCATGATTTAAGCCTTTTGTTCATAGCACACTGCATTTTGAAAGGAGAAAAGTGTTAGCACTGGTAGTTTTAACATGGTAGAATTGGTGGGGTGGCTGGAAGACACTGAACCTCACCATTGTTCAAAGGATTCAAACTTATTATTTAGAAAGTATAAACAGACATGGTTCACCTTATCATTTATTTAGCCTATAGTGTAAAGGTCTGAGATCTGGGAAACAAGTTATATTAATCCTGCTCAATGACAGCTTATTTGATTCAAACCAGTATTGTGCTGATGGTGTGGAATGTGGAAAGTCAAAAAAGAATCTCAAACCAGCGACTTCCTCCTCGGGGCCCAGCACTTAAACTCCTCAATCACTGCTCCTTCAAAGGTATGAGCTGGTAAATAAGCCTTTGCAAGCAAAACTGAAAGACTGAACCAGGCTATAATGGTAGTCTCATGTTGAACAGACATACCAGTGTAGGAAACAACTATTAGGACTTTAAATTAAGGTCTCATTTAATATCAAAAGAAACTGTAGGATATATTTTAATAACTGTTGAAAATCTTTAACTGTGAAATGTTTTATCAAGTCTGGACAAATTGTACAGCTGCACTGATGCTACAGAAGAACAGAAAATATATGCAAGGGAAACAACAGCTACAAAAAAGCTTTCAAGGGATAGGAGGAGTAAACTGCAATTTTACAACAATCACAGGATCATTATTCTTGATATCCTTTAAACGACGATAACGTTATAAAACGTAACTGTGAAGATGGCACCTTTAGGCCTCCGTAGATTCCACATTAACTTCCCAAATATGGATGCTGCCCCAACATTGAAAAGTATAAATTGCAAAATACGGGATGTCATGTGATCAAGGTCAAGGACGAATTTTGGATACCGCTGTATCCATTTAAAAACGTATGCCTGTGCAAATTCGACAAAATGGAAAATTAGACTTCTACCGCCAACACATGTTTATGAGCAGGTGTGTGTCACCTTTCCTGCCAAGATGTTGTATTTTTCGAAAAGATGAACATTCAAGGTAGAGGAGAGAGACAAAGCTATGCATGCTGGATTCAATGAAACTGGGTCATTCCATTTTTTTTTTTTTTCTTTTTTTTTTTTTTTAAGTTGGCCGAGTCTTACGCGCGAATTTAAGTCATACACCACTAAATCACATTTTCATAAGGTTAAAATATCCTAGTTTAGTGCCCAATCGGACTGAGAGACTAAACTTGGAGGTAGGAGGTCTCTAGGAAAATACTTGCAAAATTGTCAGTCGTTCGAAGGATATAGAGCATACTGGTATAAAATGGTGATTAAGCAGTTTGCTGTGATCTGCCAATTTCATTTGATATGAAAAAAATAACAACAATAGTTACCATGCCTGCTGTGATTTGTCTGGCGACTGAAAGTAGATCTCTGGGTGAAAACATATCTGCATCCTGGTTGATATAACCATCCCCATTGTCAACTTGCTATAACACATGTAACTGTTATTATGTACATTCATAAGCCTACAAGGGAGACTGAGATATCAAATATGTAACCTCATACAGATAACTTCTATTTTCTTATAGAACTGAACTTTTATCAAGCAATACTGTCATCATTATTACATGTATTTTGATTTAAATAGGTGATTACCTATGCTTGTTATTTTTATTATTCACACAATCCAGACACAAAAGTAACATAGCAAGGTAGACTGGCATTCTCTGTACTTCCTTAAGATGTTCTTAAGATACAAAAATAAATACTGACAACATTTATAAATATACAAAATAGATATTTTTATTTCTTGACTGACACTTATGGTAGTCAGTGGAAGTGAATATGTATGCAGCAGTATGCAGTATGAGTGAGTCAGTGAGTATGTATGCAACAGTATGCAGTATGAGTGAGTCAGTGAGTTTGTATGCAGCAGTATGAGTGAGTCAGTGAATATGTATGCTGCAGTATGAGTGAGTCAGTGAGTATGTATGCAGCAGAATGCAGTATGAGTGAGTCAGTGAGTATGTATGCAGCAGTATGCAGTATGAGTGAGTCAGTGAATATGTATGCAGCAGTATGCAGTATGAGTGAGTCAGTGAATATGTATGCAGCAGTATGAGTGAGTCAGTGAGTATGTTTGCAGCAGTATGCAGTATGAGTGAGTCAGTGAGTATGTATGCAGCAGTATGCAGTATGAGTGAGTCAGTGAGTATGTATGCAGCAGTATGCAGTATGAGTGAGTCAGTAAATATGTATGCAGCAGTATGCAGTATGAGTGAGTCAGTGAGTATGTATGCAGCAGTATGCAATGTGAGTGAGTCAGTGAATATGTATGCAGCAGTATGCAGTATGAGTGAGTCAGTGTGTATGTTTGCAGCAGTATGCAGTATGAGTGAGTCAAAGAGTATGTATGCAGCAGTATACAGTATGAGTGAGTCAGTAAACATGTATGCAGCAGTATGCAGTATGAGTGAGTCTGTGAATATGTATGCAGCAGTATGCAGTATGAGTGAGTCAGTGACTATGTATGCAGCAGTATGCAGTGTAAGTGAGTCAGTGAATATGTATGCAGCAGTATGCAGTATGAGTGAGTCAGTGAGTATGTATGCAGAAGTATGCAGTAAGAGTGAGTCAGTATGTATGCAGCAATATGAGTGAGTCAGTGAGTATGTATGAAGCAGTATGCAGTATGAGTGAGTCAGTGAGTAAGTATGCAGCAGTATGTATGCAGCAGTATGCTATATAAGTTAGTCAGTATGTATGCAGCAGAATGCAGTATAAGTGAGTCAGTAAGTATGCACCAGTGAGTTTGTATGCAGCAGTATGCAGTATCATTGAGTATGTATGAAGCAGTATGCAGTATAAGTTAGTCAGTATGTATGCAGCAGTATGCAGTATAAGTGAGTCAGTAAGTATGCAGCAGTGAGTATGTATGCAGCAGTATGCAGTATCATAGAGTATGTATGAAGCAGTATGCTATATAAGTTAGTCAGTATGTATGCAGCAGAATGCAGTATAAGTGAGTCAGTAAGTATGCAGCAGTGAGTTTGTATGCAGCAGTATGCAGTATCATTGAGTATGTATGAAGCAGTATGCAGTATAAGTTAGTCAGTATGTATGCAGCAGTATGCAGTATAAGTGAGTCAGTAAGTATGCAGCAGTGAGTATCTATACAGCAGTATGCAGTATCAGGGAGTATGTATGAAGCAGTATGAGTGAGTCAGTGAATATGTATGCTGCAGTATGCAGTATGAGTGAGTCAGTGAGTATGTATGCAGCAGTATGCAGTGTGAGTGAGTCAGTGAGTATGTATGCAGCAGTATGAGTGAGTCAGTGAATATGCATGCAGCAGTATGCAGTATGAGTGAGCCAGTGAGTATGTATGCAGCAGTATGAGTGAGACAGTGAGTATGTATGCAGCAGTATGCAGTATGAGTTAGTCAGTGAGTATGTATGCAGCAGTATGCAGTAAAAGTGAGTCAGTGAGTATGTATGCAGCAGTATGAGTGAGTCAGTGAATATGTATGCAGCAGTATGCAGTCTGAGTGACCCAGTGAGTATGTATGCAGCAGTATGAGTGAGTCAGTATGTATGCAGCAGTATGCAGTATGAGTGTGTCAGTGAGTATGTATGCAGCAGTATGCAGTATGAGTGAGTCAGTGAGTATGTATGCAGCAGTATGCAGTATGAGTGAGTCAGTGAGTATGTATGCAGCAGTATGAGTGAGTCAGTGAATATGTATGCAGCAGTATGAGTGAGTCAGTGAGTTTGTATGCAGCAGTATGAGTGAGTCAGTGAGTATGTATGCAGCAGAATGAAGGATTCAGTGAATATGTATGTAGCAGTATGCAGTATGAGTGAGTCAGTGAGTATGTATGAAGCAGTATGCAGTATGAGTGAGTCAGAGAGTATGTATGCAGCAGTATGCAGTATGGGTGAGTCAGTGAGTGTGTATGCAGCAGTATGCAGTATGAGTGAGTCAGTGAGTATGTATGCAGCAGTATGAGTGAGTCAGTGAATATGTATGCAGCAGTTTGCAGTATGAGTGAGTCAGTGAATATGTATGCAGCAGTATGCAGTATGAGTGAGTCAGTGAGTTTGTATGCAGCAGTATGCAGTAAGAGTGAGTCAGTATGTATGCAGCAGTATGAGTGAGTCAGTGAATATGTATGCAGCAGTATGCAGTATGAGTGAGTCAGTGAGTAAGTATGCAGCAGTGAGTATGTATGCAGCAGTATGCAGTATAAGTGAGTGAGTAAGTATGCAGCAGTATGCAGTATAAGTGAGTGAGTAAGTATGCAGCAGTGAGTATGTATGCAGCAGTATGCAGTTTGAGTTAGTCAGTGAGTAAGTATGCAGCAGTGAATATGTATGCAGCAGAATTAACACAGTTTTGCCTACTCACATTCTACTTTCCTTTGACTGCCATAAATGTGTACGTATGCCAACAAGTTAATACCTTTTTTTTAATAATACATAGAAACAAGCTGTCTGGCTTTTCAATGTTCAATATTATGCATAAATAAATGAAATAAAATTAATTCCTCAGATACAAGAGAATAGATAATGTGAAATATTTTTTTCTAGAAATTCAGTTATTCCTAATAAGTAATTTTCCCAAAAATTTGTGATTTATGATAACATGTAAGACTTGTTTCAGCAAATATACCTCTTGTAGCTTCTGTCTGATGTTTCTGAAATACGCCAATAGATCACCATGGGGCATGTGTTCTACCACAAGACAATATGGCTGTCGTAAAGTACAACATCCTAGAATGCTCACTATGTTTCTATGGTAACCAATGTCCTTCATCATGTTAATCTCTTTCAAGAAGTTTTCTGTGTGTCTGTCATCAGCATTGTCTGTGTGATGAAATAAATCAAAGTAAAAACATGACTGTTTATGTTTCATTTGGTCGTACAACTTTAGCATTATTTGATGGAAGTAAATGACACAACATTTCACTACAATAGCTCATTTAATTAATAATTAATTACTACAATAATGCTTGTATCAGTTACATATATTTTCAAAGAATCCTAGGAACAGGATAATATCTAAAACATGCAATCAAGTTTGTATGGCAAACACACACTATCACCCTTTCTTATTTCCCCTTTTTTTGTCATAGAATTCAACTTTAAAAATGGTCCCAACATTATTGTTTTCTCTGTATTCACGATATACTATATGACTTTTCAATTTTCTTTCTCAATTTTCTGTACTGTATCAAGGGGGCCATTGGCCCCAGGTCACTCACCTGAGGATAGAATGGTACTGGTGTAAAATGCTGTAAGCTAATGAAAGTGTTTATCACAAGAATTTGAACAATGTTGGTAAGATGAGGTGAGGTGAGTTGTAGAATTTAACACTCTTTTTAACAGCTAGGTCATATTATGGTGGCCAGTCCACCTCACCAGTGCTCCTGGATTCACCAGCACTAGCCCCTTTACTCTTCAAGCAACTGACTGCTTCCTCACATGAGTGATAATGTTATATTGATGAGGGATAATGGCATAATTTGAACAACCTTGCTAGAGGTCAACTAGATGATGTTCAATGCCAAATATCTAAGCTCTAGCCCTTGGGGTTTCAGAGAAAAAGATTTCTGAAGGTTTTACTATATGCATAAAAGAAAAACCCATGACCCCAGGACCATATTTGAACAATCCTGGTAGAAAATCAACTAGACAATGTTTCGTGACAAACATCTAGGCTCTAGCTCTTGGGAATTCAGAGATGATTTTGAAGGTTTTACTATATACATAAAAGGAAAATCCATGACCCAAGGACCATAATTTGAACAATCTTGGTAGAGGTCTACTACACTGATGTTTCATGTCAAATATCAAGGCTCTAGCACTTTGGGTTTCAGAGAAGAAGATTTTTGAAGGTTTTACTATATACATAAGGAAAACCAATGACCACTGGGGGCAGGGCAAATGTTGACCCCAGGGCCATTATTTGAACAATCTTGGTAAAGGTCAACTACAAGATATTTCATGCCAAATATCTAAGCTCTAGCGCTGGGGTATTCATGAAGAAGATTTTATAAGTTTTTATTATAACATATAAAGACAAGAGGGCCATGATTGCCCTAAATCACTCACCTGAGTCTTATTGCTCAAGTTACAAGTATCATTATTGGTTGTTATGCATGTTCGTTGTTCGCAAATTCGAATAAATTTGCAATAAGTTTGAAGACTCTAGGTATAATGGTACTCAAATTTTTTAGCAGAAATAGTTTTACTCTACAGGTCCATGTGAACTTGACCTTTTACCTTCGGACCCCAAAAACAGTAGGGTTCTAATATACAATACGCGCCAGGAGGAACTCACATTTTCCGCTTTATTTCGCGGCCGCTGAAAAAAAATATCCACCGCGACATCGAGGAAAAAAACGGATTTCCTCGATGTCTCGACATCGCGAAATATCTCGGTGATATTTGACGACCAGCGCGAAAATAATTAGAGTCATAACTCACCTGGATAAGCTGAACATTTAATGAAATGACCGTAATAAAACTGTGCATTTTACGTCTGCCAATTATGTGACATTTGGTAAAATTAAAACCAAATTTATAATACATTTGCGGTGTATTCCGTCGTTGAAAACGCTCGTTATTGTACAGCAAAATCGATCAATAATTTTGTCAAGCGCATAGACGATACAGATGTCGCAGTAGGGTTTACATGTTGTATGTTTTCTTTAAATATAGGAAAGCAGTTTTAACACGTGTAAATCGAAAACCAGTCAATTTATTTTCTGAAAATAAGGTCAGCTGTTCCGAGAAGCAATTACTTTCAGGTTTTGAATTGTCATTCCTTCCGTTAACAAATATGAGCATTCCTTAACAAACGGTGATCCTCGAAATGCGGCGGATTTGTTCGCATTTTAAGGAATGGGTAGTCCGCGAATGACCTCGAGGAAAACGAGAGTTCCTCCTGGCGCGTACTGTAATTACCCTATGAAGTTTGAAGGTTCTGGTACTCCAGTTACTTAGCAGAAATAGTTTTCACTCAACAAGTCCGTGTGACTTTGACTTTTGACCTACTGACCCTAAAAATGATAGGGTTCTTTTACTGAGTAAGGGCAAACATCCTATGAAGTTTGAAGGCTCTGGGTGTAATGGTACTCCAGTTACTAAGCAGGAACAGTTTTCACTCCAGAGGTCCCTCTGAACATGAACTTTGACCTATGGACCTTAAAAACAATAGGGTTCTGCTTATACAATTACCCTATAAAGTTTAAAGGCTCTGTGTATAATGGTACTACAGTTACTCAACAGAAATACTTTTCACTCTACAAGTCCCTGTGACCTTGACTTTTGACCTACTCACCCCCAAAACAGTCTGGTTCTTCTATTTAATAAAAGCAATCATTCTATGAAGTTTGAAAGCTCTGAGTGAAATAGTACTCCTATTACTGAGTGGAAACAGTTTTCACTCTAGAGGTCCCTCTGACCTTTACCTTTGACCTACTGACCCAAAAATCAGAAGGGTTTTTCTGCTGAATAAGGGCAATACCCCTGTGAAGATTGAAGGCTCTGGGTTAACTGGCAATGAAAATGAAGTGTGACAGATGGACAGATGAACAGACATCCATAGACAGGGCAAAAACAAAATGTCTCCATCAGGAGGGCAGGGTTGGGGGGTGACATAACAACGAACAATTAGTTTAGTCTATGTGTAAAATCAAATGAACCCTCCATGTGGGGCCAGTTTGGACCCCAGGGTCATGATTTGAACAAACTTTGTAGAGTTCCTCTAAACAATGCTACATACCAAATATCTAAGCTGTACAGCCTTTTGGTTTCTGAAAGAAGATTTTTAAAAACTTTTTCCTATAGAACTATATGTAATACAAGTGACCCCCGGGGCAGGTCAATTTTTGACCCAGGGGTCATGATTTGAATTAACTTGGTAAAGGTCCACTAGACAATGCTGCACAGCATATATCTAAACTCTAGGCCTTTTGGTTTCTGACAAAAGATTTTTAAAGTTTTTCCTATATAACTCTATGTAAAACGTGACCCCTAGGAACGGGGCCTTTTTTTGACCCAGGAGCAATGATTTGAACAAACTTGGACTATGCTACATACAAAATATCTAGGCTCTATGCCTTTTTGGAATCTGATGTGAAGATTTTTATCACTTATATATCTGTATAACTCTATATTTAAACAAGTGACCCCCTGGACAGGGCCATTTTGATCCAGTGGCTATGATTTGAATCAACTTAGTAGAGGTCTACTAGACAATGCTACACACCAAATATCTAAACTCTAGGCTTTGCAGTTTCTGACAAGAAGATTTTTAAAGTTTTTCCTATATAACTTTACGTAAAGCAAGTGACCCCTGGGGCGGGGCCTTTTTTGACCCAGGGTCATGACTTGAACAAACTTGGTAGAGTTCCTCAAGACAATGCTGCATACCAAATATCTAAGCTGAACGCCTTTTGGTCTGAAAAGAAATTTTTTTAAACTTTTCCTATATGACTTTATGTAATACAAGTGACCCCTGGGGCAGGTCAATTTTTGACCCAGGGGTCATGATTTGAATTAACTTGGTAAAGGTCCACTAGACAATGCTGCATAGCAAATATCTAAACTCTAGGCCTTTTGGTTTCTGACAAGAAGATTTTTAAAGTTTTTCCTACATAACTCTATGTAAAACATGTGACCCCTAGGACGGGGCCTTTTTTTGACCCAGGGGCAATGATTTGAACAAACTTGGACAATGCTACATACAAAATATCAAAGCTCTATGCCTTTTGGTTTCTGATGTGAAGATTTTTTAAACTTTTTCCTGTATAACTCTATCTTTATCACTGTAAATGTGATTAATACCTCCACAAGACCGCTTCAGAACTGAGGAAGTTATTAGTAACAGAATACTTTGTAAAAAAATTGAAAAAGAGTTATAGTTGTGGGCAATTAAAGATAGTTGTGGTTCTTGTACATTGCATTTCCTGTCATTGTGCTTGACCATTGTATGAAGTTGCATTGAATTCCAACCAGTAGTTTTCAAGTTATGCTCTGGACAAGGAAAACCAACAAAGGGCAATAACTCTGCAAATAGTAATGATGGAGTTATGATTCTTGAACAATGCACTTCCTCTCACTGTGCTTGACTATTGTATGAAGTTGCACTGAATTTCAACCAGTAGTTTTCAAGTTATGCTTCGGACAAAGAAAACCAATAAAGGGCAATAACTCTGCAAATAGTGAAGATGGAGTTATGATTCTTAGACACTGCACTTCCTCTCATTGTGCTTGACCACTGCATGAAGTTGCACTGAATTCCAACCAGTACTTCTCAAGTTAAGCTCCGGACAAGGAAAACCAATAAAGGGCAATAACTCTGCAAATAGTGAAGATGGAGTTATGATTCTTGGACAATGCATTTGCTCTCATTGTGCTTGACCATTGTATGAAGTTGCACTGAATTCCAACCAGTAGTTTCAAGTTATGCTCTGGACAAGGTACAGCCCACCTGACCGCCCGACTGATCAACCACCGGGTAACTCCTATATATCCCCCAAACTTTGTTTTGGGGGGTATAATTACAGTGTATGAAATTATGAAATATTGAAAGGTTGATAGGGGATGGCTCTCTGTCCCACTTTTGACCAGTGACTGCGGAAGAAAATGGTGTTACCCAATCGCTTCCCCTCACCCACCCCGCCCCCAAAGTTTGTATGACAAAGTGTAAAACCAAAATATGTCAATAAAGTTTCAGTCCTATACACTAAACTGTTTAATAATTCATATTTTCTGAATCAATTTATTTTATGAAAACTAACTAAAAGAATAAAGATTCACCTTGTAACATTTTTATTGCAACTGTTATATGCATGCCTGTGTAGTTCTGTAATGAATGTGATGCAATCCCATGATGCAACAACATCGTTTTACTAACTAATCCCTTTACTACTTGTCCAAAGGCCCCACTGCCAAGGACACGCCCCATTTTCAAGCAGCTATGTGGCAGTTCCCACTGGTCAGCAACTACTGTAGGGATATCTGCATCATCATCATCTGAACTGTAAAACACCTGCAGGTGTCAGTAACTGTTACCACATGATCATATAACCAAAAATATTTACAAGCTGGTGTTATTATAACTTCACATTTTTTGTATGACAAATGATAATTTGATCCTAACAATTATAGGAACTGGCCTAAAACTGGATCATTTTGGTGTTCAATTCACAAATGAAAGAACATTAATTCAGTCCTTAGAATGTAAAGAGACTTAGTCCTAAGGACAAGCAGGTAACAATGATGGTCAATCCACCTAGCTGTAAATGGTAACAAGTTCTCAATGATGCCCTAAGGATGATTTATGACAACACGACATAGTTCTGACTGAACTTATACAGGCAAGTTCAGACTTATTGCAGTCTACTGATGCCAAGACGCACAGATTTCCAATACCATTATGAAGTACCTACTTCATGTCTGAGGGCCTCATGACAAAGTAATGTTCACCATTGTCTGACACGTCTCCATCTATATCTAAGAGTCTCCTCTCCAGATGCTTGAAGTGCCGACGCTGTAGCAGGTATCGAAGAGTAAACCCCATTAACAGTAAAACAACCATACAGCCCACAGTTACATATAAGGGTGTCAGCTTTTCCCTTGGTACATCTGTTACAACAACAATTATTTTAACAAAGAAACAACATTCTTATTTCTTTATTAACTCAACAAATTCAAGAGTCTTCTGAACTAAAATGTTCAGTATTAAATGTGAACAAGAAATTCCATGTTGATATAGTGTAGTTACACAACATATTTAATTATTTCAGTGGACAATTTATCTAAACACCATTCCTGAGAGGTACCAGTTCCAGAAGATCATCACTGCAATAAATGCCAAGTCTGGCATGCACTAGGACTTTGTTTATTCAAACTTTGGGGCTATGAAATTACACAAAATCTGAGAAAGGTAAGGAAAATTGTACCTATAGTCTCTATCACTGTGTCACCATCTGCATATATCAAAAAGAATATATAAATTATAAAGTCACTATAGAATAACATGGACATGCAGTCAATACTTATGTTTAGCGTTTAGTAGTATTAAAGAAATATCTTTGGCATATTCTAGTAAATTATGCGTATATACAATTTTTGCATATGGAACTGACAGCACAAACTGTATTTTACAACAAAAGGCTCTAATGCTTAAATGAGCACACAAAAAATCTTTAAAGTAGGGATGGCTACAGTTACTGATTTTGCCAACTGGTTAATGTTTGCCATCCCTACTTGCAAGTCATTTGCCATCCCTACTAGCAAGTCGTTTGCCATCCCTACTTGCAAGTCGTTTGCCATCCCTACTTGCAAGATAGTTCAACAAAAATCTGCTGACATTTGCTTTGAGTGTATAGATCGTAAGTCTGGGATAGCTTTAACCAACCTGTGACATGAGGGAGTGTAAAGGGCATGACTGGGACCTCCTCCCACTCATCTGTAGCTGGGTCTTCCTCATCCTCAGTCAAGTACATCATCTGTCATACACAAAGGCTAATGCATATTCAGAAAAATAAATATTCAGTTCTCCCATCAATCAAACATAGCTTTTGTAAAATTTACATAGCAAATCTGTTTCAAAGGTGACTCATATCTTCATGTTTTTTAACTTCCTTTATATTAAAAAGAAGAGAGTTAATGACTTTCATGGAGAAAATACTTGCCATTTAGAAACAGACACAGTATTTAGTTCTTAATTGGTTGAGAACTTCTAGACAGTACTTGTCTGATATAAAGAAAGCAAGTCAAAAGCAATGACAAAGTTAATACAAACCTTTACACCATAGGATTTCCAAGGATGTTGAAGGGTTACTGACAGTCCTCTCTGCTCCTGTGAAAACATCCAAAATCAGAAACAAATGAGACCTAGGAACAAGATGGGCAGAAGTGAAATTTAAGTTTTATCTGGCTTATCATGATTTACAAACATACAAACCAGTTTCAGTTTTGGAATAAGCATGTGGCTTACAGGAAACATCATCCTCTACCTAAAATAACTATCATATCAGAAATGATTAACGTATATGTTCATTCAATACAATTTCAGTCAAGTAGGTTGCTTTTTCACTTGACATCAGT
Source organism: Cyclina sinensis (assembly GCA_012932295.1). NCBI lineage: Eukaryota > Metazoa > Mollusca > Bivalvia > Venerida > Veneridae > Cyclina > Cyclina sinensis. The sequence goes on from JAAONU010000011.1 coordinate 5,340,354, forward strand.
GTTGAAGTCTCTTAAAAGTCTCTGAAGCATGGTATAGAATTTGTAACACAGTTCAACTGGCTCAGTACCTTGTAATATAAAAGGGAAAGTACTCAAATACAAGGAATGTTAAAAGAATATTCTTTGTAGGTAACTCTACTGAATTCACCATTTCTTAGTGATATCTCAAGCATGGATCCAGGTATAGTCACTGTTACAGTGAACTACCATACTTCAGGAGAATTTGAGTTCCCTTTGCTTCAAAGTTTACTTTTGTCCGATAGTCTGCTTTTAGTCAATGATTAACCTGTAAATTATATTAAAGACAAGGGCGATCAGTGATCACATGTGTCGCCTGATGATAGCCAATTAAACAGTAGTATTGAGAGGTGATTGGACAGTTTGTAGGCTAAAACGCATTTTTTTTATTCAAGGGCCATAACTCAGCCAAAAATCATTCAACCAAAAAACCTGTAAGACATGCGCAAGTACTTGAGGTACTGATCAATCCTGTAACATTTCATTTAAATTGCTTTAGTAGTATAAGAGAAGTAGTCCGGACAATGTTTAAAAAATAAAAATAATTAAAGGGCATAACTCTGACAAAAATAAATGAACTGGAAAATGTTGACGATATGCACAACTAGACTTGGTACTGATCATTCCAGTAAAGTTTGGATGAAATTCCACCAGTAGTTTCTGAGGAGTAGTCCGGACAAGTTTTGTGATGCACAGACAGACAGACGGATGGATGGACAGACAGACAGACAGATGATGGGGAAGTGATCCCTATGATTGTGTCATGGCTACTTTTAAGCATGTCGCAGCTACTGTAAAGCCTGCATCACAAAATTCATTATTTAGCCAAAATGCCTTTTTCATTCAATCATTCAACCAAAAAACCTGTAAGAACTACCATACTTCAGGAGAATTTGAGTTCCCTTTGCTTCAAAGTTTACTTTTGTCCGATAGTCTGCTTTTAGTCAATGATTTAACCTGTAAATTATATTAAAGACAAGGGCGATCAGTGATCACATGTGTCGCCTGATGATAGCCAATTAAACAGTAGTATTGAGAGGTGATTGGACAGTTTGTAGGCTAAAACGCATTTTTTTTATTCAAGGGCCATAACTCAGCCAAAAATCATTCAACCAAAAAACCTGTAAGACATGCGCAAGTACTTGAGGTACTGATCAATCCTGTAAAATTTTATTCAAATTGCATTAGTAGTATAACAGAAGAAGTCCAGACAAACTTTAAAAATAAAAATCATAAAAGGGCCATAACTCTCACAAAAATCATTGGACTTTAAAATGCTGATGATATGCACAACTAGACTTGATACTGATCATTCCTGTAAGTTTGGATGAAATCGCACTAGTTAGTTTCTGAGGAGTGGTCCGGACAAGTTTTGTGACAGACGGACAGACGACGGAGAAGTGATCCCTACATGTCAGCGGCTACTGCATAGCAGGTGACACAAAAATCAGCTTTACCACCTTTTGCAATGTGAAACTGAAGCATCTCAAGAATGTAAATGTTTGAATGAGGCAGATAGATGGAAGCATAGGAGCCTGATCCTTATTGATTGTGTTTATGTTATTGTTTCTGCAGGGATTTCAGTTCAACCTGTAATTCAATTTACCGTTGACCCTGTAGGTCCAAAACATAAGGGGTCATCTACTCATCATGCCCTTCACCAAATCATAAAGTTTAAAGGTTCTGGATGGATTTATTCTTGAGTTACTAACTGGAATCCATATTCAAATAGCAGGCTGCTGTAACCGTGACCTTTGACTCAGTGGGCCCTAAAACAATAGGGGGTCATCTACTCATCATGCCCAACCAACATGTAAAGTTTTAAGGTCTTTAAAGGGTACAGGAGCACTGTGTAACGCAAGATTTATAACAAGTCTTTACCAAATCAAAGGGTTGTAATTCTGGTCTGAAAATGTGATAGTTCAACGCAAAATCCTAGATGCAAAATTAGATATACTAATCAGTTTTTTTAAAGTGAGAAGTTTAGGAGCCAATAATGTCACTAGAATCTTGGAAAGTGTGTTTACTGGGAAAAGTAAACATAAGAATTCCTGGAAGTGTTATAATTCTGTCAGACATGTGAACTGATAAACTCTGAAAATCAACCAAATGGGAAAAAAAAAAAATCTTTTTAATGCTATATTTTTATAAGAGTCAGAATTCTAGACTGATTCATTATACAGATTTGTCAAAGCAAATCAAAATTCATCAGTCTTGTCTGTCAGTCTAAAGAAGTCTGCCGCATTGTCTCCTTTCTCTACTTTAGTAGGCCTATATATTTTATTCACAAAGCCAGTATTCCAACAGGAATCTTCTTTCTAGGGAGTCTAGTGATATCATGTGGCCTTTTAGATTTCAACAGGCTGAAAGCTAAAACACACTTAAGCATCACAGAAAGATCGCACATCTTTGCCTGGAAAATTTCAGTGTGTTTTCAGCCTTCAACCTGCCATATTCAATTGAACAACAACAACAACACACTGTAAATGAGACAAACAATTTATTTCCCACCACAGACATGAGGTATTTGATAAATCTAAACATGAAAGTTTTTGACAAAACAAGTGGCATGTGAGAGGCTTTAAACACACTGAAATATTTCACTGGCCTATCCTATGTACACAGATTCTACTGGTAGTGACCCATCATCAAATGTCACTGGAGTCTGAAATTTAAAATAGTTTTCATCATTTTGTGAATACAATTGTGCTACCACAGAAACTTGGAACTAATTCCCTTCAACTTGAATCTTCCTTAAAAAAGAAAATATCTACTGTCACTGAATACACATATTTCAGTGTTAACAGTGAGTAGCTATTAACTACCCAGTTACAGAAGACAGATTGTGTTTGATACTGACACAGATTGAAATACAAGACATACTCATACAAACATGCTTCAAATTACAACATAACCTTAGCCTTTGAGAAGTTACGAAGACTTTCATCTTTTAGACAAGGTAAGAGAGTGACCTTCAAAAGACTCACTATTTAGCTAAGCTAATATAAAATGCAAAGTTAAATATGTATGGACATACCAGAGGTACTACGGTTCTATTCTCTATTCTCATCTTGTCTGGCCCAACTAGTGGTCCCCACTGAAGTGCAAGCCTGTCAATGCTGGAGTTGTCTGCTCGCCCCATAGGTTGGTCAAACATGAACTGTACATCCAAGTAATTGCCAACATACACAATTACCAAGCCAGCTTCATCCAGCAATACCTTACCTGTTTAGTGAATGCAATTGATTATTTTTTTATACATATGTATGCCACATTTGCATGACTGTTCCAGTTTATTGTATTATTTGAAATATACAAGAGAGCCATTAGTCTGAATGTGCAGTATAATCAAATCTAAGAAACACGAGATGTTTGTAAAACATACACTGCCCCCCCACCCTCTCTAGGACCTTATCCCTAGAGGCAGCCATAAAAGTACAGGAAGGTAGAAGAAGGACAGGGACTTGTGTCAGTACATTAAGTGGAGGATGCCAGGGGCTTCAGATATCAAAAACTATTGGCCATGGCAAGTAGATGAATGAGAGGAACTGTATATTAAGTCAATGACAATTTGGTTATAAAGTGTATGAAGTTCAATTACTGGTGAACATGAAAGAGTACAGGAACAGCATGGGTAGGTAGGTTGGTAGGGAGGGTGAGCCATGACCAATCTGCCTATGAAGTTTTGGGGAGCCTGTGCCCAAACTTTCTATAGCTATTGATTGGAAACTATTTTTCAAGGTCACTGTGACTTTGGATTTTGACCGAGTGACCTGATAAATTACAGGGGCTATCTACTGGTCATGATCAACTGACATACCAAGTTTGAGTAATCTGGGCCCAAGGATTCTCTAGATATTTATGGAAAAAGCTTTATCTGTTCAAAGTCACTGTGAAATTGGCCTTTGTCCTAATGACCCGAAAACTATAGGGGTCATTTATTGGCCATGACCAACCTGCTTCTGAAGATTTGGGGAGCTTGGGCCCCCAAGTGTGCTATAGATATTGATTGGAAACCATTTTGACTTTAAAGGTCACTGTGACTTCTTGTGACCTGAAAAACTTGAGGTCATCTACTGGTCATGAGCAATCTACATACCAAGTTTGAGGAACCTGGGCTAAAGGATTCTATAGTTATTGATAGGAAACTGTTTTGATTTTCAAGGTCGACCTTGGCCTTTGACCTAATGACCCAAAAAATGTAAATGTCGTCTATTAGTACATGTCGAACCTACATACCAATTTTGAGGAATCTCGACCCAAGGATTCTCAAGATATTTATGGGAAAAGCTTTTGCTTTTCAATGTCACTGTGACATTGGCCTTTGACCTAATGACCCCAAAAACAATAGGGGTCATCTATTGGCAATGAACAACCTGCCTATGAAGTTTTTTGGAGCCTGGGCCCAAATATCTACAGATATTGATTGATAACCCTTATTTCTTTCAAGGTCACTGTGACCTTGGCCTTTGACCTAGTGGCCTGCAAACCTATAGGAGTTATCTTACTGGCCTTGAGCAACCTACCCTACCAAGTTTGAGGATGGTGGGCCCAAGGGTTCTCTAGATATTGATTGGAAATAAAGTGTCTACCAACGGACCGACCAACTGACATACCGACTGACGGACATTTGCAAAATAATATTCCCTCTCATCTTTGATGAGGGGGGCATAAAAATTTGTTGTTATATTTATATCATACTGTGAAGTAGGAACATAAATTTACCTGGTATAAAGATAAGGAAGTACTTCACACAGCTATAACTGATAAAACCTGCAGTTATAGCATGGTAGGATATACTTGCATAGTATATTTTAAATTTAAACAAGAGGGCTATATCTCTAAACTGACTACCACTGCTTCAAAAGCAAGGACAATGAAGGGCATTCAACTAAAACATACTCAGACATCCAGAAACATTTTCATTTAATGACAAGTTTGTAACCTGGACTCTGACCTCTATCACCAGACCACATTTCATACTGTATGAATATCATTTGGATTAGAAACAAGTGACCCTTGAGACTGGGCTAATCTTACATTTCTATGCAGTACTTTCAACAAGGAAAACATCATCAGGTCAAGATCAGTCAAAATCAGAATTAGAATTAACATGCACAATATAACACACATGGTCCAAATTTCATGGATGTATCACCAAACACAGAAAGTAGGTCAGAAGGTCAAGGTCACAGTCACTCAAAGTATGAGTTGAAATGTGCAAGCAAAATCATTCATGTCATTCAAAGTTTAATAATATAGTTTAGAAAGCTAGGAAGTAGGCCCAGGTTAGAGTTCACCCAATGCTGATGTTGAAATCTACATGCAATTCTATGGTCCAAATTAACTGATGTAGCGTCATAAAAGATAGGTCAGTAGGTCAAGGTTGGCCAAGGTCATGATATCTGCATGCATATATATATGGTTCAAAGTTCAATGCTGTAGTTGTAGTTGCAAAAACAAGTTGGTCAAGGTCACATGAAGGTCAAGAACAAAGTTTAATATGTGAATATGAAGGTTCCTCTTGAAATTATCTAGTAGAGTTTTTATTTTTCCATATAAGCCTTTATAAAACTTTTGACCCCTAAAGACAGGTCATTTTTTGGCCCTGGACTGATGAAGAGAACAACTTTAGTACAGAATCAATAAACAATGCTACATAACAATCATCGTGGCACTCTGCCTTACTGTTAAAAAAAAAGACTAAAATAAATCTTAAATTAGTTCAGTTAGTGACCCCAGGGCTAGGTCACTTTTGATCTTGAAGCCATGATTTAAACAACTTGGTAAAGAATCACCAGACAATTATTTGCAACACTCCAAGTACCTAAGCTCTGGGTCTTATGGTTAAATAAAGGATTTTAAATAAGAGGGCCATGATGGCCTCTAAAGCATTGATATGAGCATATCTACTAAATAGATAAGTGCCATAAAGAACCAAACAAGGGGCATAATTTGTACAATATATGTAGAAATCCACTAGGCAATGCTTCAAACCGAATTTCAGAAGTCTCTGCTTTATCTCTTCTGATAAAAACAATTGTATCTGAACACTGCATTTCAACCACTATGCTCCAAGTGAAAAGTTCTTAAAAACTTGTCTAAGATAACAAGCATGTCCTGTCAATATTTGTTTTAGGAGTAATTAAACATTTCTGCCCAGAAATGTTACTCACCATCACGTAAGAATGAGCCTATACCCGAGTCATTCCTGCTGACTACAATTGTACGTACATCATAGAGTCCCCAGTCATTCTTCTGTATCACCTGACCAGGTCCTACAGCTATCACCTGTACAAAGAAACACAGAAACATGTTTCTTTTTGTAATTTATACCAAATTTATCCACTAAAAGTTGAACAACTGAAAAAATATCTCAGTCCAGGTGCTGTTTTAAAGTCTATATGTTACATGAGTTGTCTTCTGTTTGCTAATGTATAAAACCTATATGTTACATGAGTTGTCTTCTGTTTGCTCTATGTATAAAATCTATTTGTTACATGTGTTGTCTTCTGTTTGCTTTATGTATAAAACCTATATGTTACATGAGTTGTCTACTGTTTGCTTTATGTATAAAACCTATATGTTACATGAGTTGTCTTCTGTTTGCTTTATGTATAAAATCTATATGTTACATGAGTTGTCTTCTGTTTGCTTTATGTATAAAATCTATATGTTACATGAGTTGTCTTCTGTTTGCATTATGTATAAAACCTATATTTACATGAGTTGTCTTCTGTTTGCATTATGTATAAAACCTATATTTACATGAGTTGTCTTCTGTTTGCTTAATGTATACCATCTATATGTTACTTGAGTTGTCTTCTGTTTGCTTTATGTATAAAATCTATATGTTACATGAGATGTCTTCTGTTTGCTTTATGTATACAATCTATATGTTACATGAGTTGTCTTCTGTTTGCTTTATGTAAAAATCTATATGTTCCATGAGTAATCTTCTGTTTGCATTATGTATAAATCTATATGTTGCTTTATGTATAATATCTATATGTTACATGGGATGTCTTCTGTTTGCATTATGTATAAAACCTATATGTTATATGAGTTGTCTTCTGTTTGGATTATGTATACAATCTATATGTTACATGAGTTGTCTTCTGTTTGCTTTATGTATACAATCTATATGTTACATGAGTTGTCTTCTGTTTGCTTTATGTATAAAATCTATATGTTACATGAGTAATCTTTTGTTTGCTTTATGTATACAATCTATATGTTACATGAGTTGTCTTCTGTTTGCTTTATGTATAAAATCTGTATGTTTCATAAGTTGTCTTCTGTTTGCTTTATGTATAAAATCTATATGTTGCATGAGTTGTCTTCTGTTTGCATTATGTATAAAATCTATATGTTACAAGTTGTCTTCTGTTTGCATTATGTATAAAATCAATATGTTACATGAGTTGTCTTCTGTTGGCATTATATAAAAATCTGCCTACTACAAGAGTAAATTGTAATTACATTAATCTAGATAATAAAAGTTGAGAGTGAATTTCTATATACTTTGTCTTGAGATTGTCAATAAAGGCTAATAAATATAAAAATCATATGTACCTGTACTCCATATGTGTATGGAATATTCTGTGTAGGAAGCTGAAATTCTAGTTCATGGATATTCTGAAACCAACACAACACTTTTAAATGGAAAATTTTCTGAGATACACATGTAAATGTACTGTTGCTTTAAGAAAAAAGCAATATCTAATATTATAATCATCTCTGAGATAGTCTATCTGCTACAGATTTAAATGAAAATCAAATTATTAATTTCTATTCTTAGCAGAAGTAACCCAGACATTTGATCTAAACTACCACAAAAAAACAGGTACAATAGAGCAGATAGATAAACATATGAATAACTCAAATTCTTGCATACAAATAAATTGACTGTCTGAAATCTTTCTTAACATTTGCAATTGAAAAAACCAGGATTTTCTTTAAAAAGATACAAGAAGACCTGGTTAAGAACAAGGAGAAAAACCTACCCGTCCCACATTAATCATACTTGGTTCTCCAATAAAGGATGGTGGAATGACAGGGTTTCTAACAGCACAGCCATGCCTGATGGTGTAGTGGTCTATGACCCCCTGACTACCCTTGTCTTTAGGGGGCTGCCAATATATGTGTAGGTTTATCAACAAGGGGCTCTTGGTGTAGTTATTCACTGTGTAGGGGTTTGCAAACATCTGTAGTACTTCATTTACTGGTGTAGAGCTGATGTTCAATGCAACACTATCAATTCTTCCAGGTGGGTCGGCTGTACAAATTTGATGAAAAATAACAATGAGGAACTTACCAGATAAAGCTTTCACAACCAAAGTTAGGAAATTAAGGGCCAAGATGGCCCTGCATTGCTCATCTGAGTATCACTGTTCTAAAGGGCTATAATATTAAGGTCAAGGTCATAGAAAACAGTGGAACAATAATCACATACTAGCATCACATACAATAACTAGAAATGTGTCCATTGGTATGGTCTTTATTATTGCAATATAAATTTTAGTCCTGTAGAGTTGTCACAATTAACACATTGGGTTATAGAAAGAAAGAAATTGGACAAAGCGTTTTTCAAAGGCATCCTTGCATAAGATACAGACAAGTAATAAAGGCAAAATTCTATAGTTTAAGTAACAAGGGAGCCATGATGGCACTAAATCGCTCACCTGAGTCTCACTGCTCAAGTTACAAGTATCATTATTGGTTGGTTATAGGGTTCTTCTAATATAATTACCCTATAAAGTTTAAAGGATCTGGGTGAAATGGTACTACAGTTACTCTGCAGAAATACTTTTTACTCTTTACGTCCCTGTGACCTTGACCTTTCACCTACTAACTCTAAAAACAATATGGCTCTTCTAATTAGTAAAAGTAATGGTCCTATGAAGTTTGGGTGAAATGGTACTCCTGTTATTGAGTGGAAATGGTTTTCACTCTAAAGCTCCCTCTGACCTTGGCCTTTCACCTACTGACCCAAAAAACAAAAGTTTTTTTTCTACTGAATAAGGGCAATAACCCTGTGAAGTTTAAAAGCTCTGTGTCAACTGGTACTCAACTTATTAATAACAGAAATGAAGTGTGACAGACAGACAGACCAACAGACACCCATGGACATGGCAAAACAATATGTCTCCATCAGAAGGGCTGGGTTGGGGGAGAGGAGACATGACAATGAACAATTGAAGGTCTAGCTCTTGATTTTTCAGAGCAGCAGATTTTTTAAGTTTTCCCTATATAAGTCTCTGAGTAAAATCAATTGAACCCCCAGGTGGGGCCAGTTTTGATCCCAGGGTCATGATTTGAACAAACTTGGTAGAGGCGTCTAGACAATGCTACATACAAAATATCTAAGCTGTACACCTTTTGATTTCTGACAAGGAGTTTTTTTTACTTTTCCTTTATAACTCTACGTAAAACAAGTGACCCCCGGGGCAGGACCATTTTTGACCCAGGGGTCATTATTTGAACAAACTTGGTAAAGGTCTACTAGACAATGCTTCACACCAAATATCTAAACTATAGGCCTTGTGGTTTCAAACAAGAAGATTTTTAAGTTTTCCTTATATAACTCTATGTAAAATCAAATGACCCCTGGGGTGGGGTCAGTTTTTTACCGAGGGGCCATGATTTGAACAAACTTGGTAGAGGTCCTCTAGACAATGCTACATACCAAATATCTAAGCTCTATACCTTTTGGTTTCTGATAAGAAGATTTTAAAAACTTTTTCCTATATAACTATATGTAATACAAGTAACCCCCGGGGCAGGTCTATATTAGACCCAGGGGTCATGATTTGAATTAACTTGGTAGAGTTCCACTTGACAATGCTGCACACCAAATATCTAAACTCTAGGCCTTGTGGTTTCTGATGTGAAGATTTTTTAAACTTTTTCCAATATAACTCTATGTAAACAAGTGACCCCTGGGGCAGGGCCTATTTTGACCCAGTGGCTATGATTTAAACAAACTTTGTAGAGGTCCACTAGACAATACTGCACACCAAATATCTAAACTCTAAGCCTTGTGGTTTCTGACGAGAAGATTTTTAAGTTTTCCGTATATAACTCTATGTAAAATCAAATGTTCCTGGGGTGGGGTCAGTTTTTACCCAGTGGTCATAATCTGAATAAACTTGGTAGAGGTTCACTCGATGATGTTCATACAAAATATCTAAGCTCCAAGCCTTGAGGTTTCAGAAAAGAAGATTTTTAAAGATCCAACTTTTAAAATCTATTTTTAGCTCCAGTGAACCAGAAATGCAATAGACCAGAACCATTTGAATGATCTTGGTAGAGATTCATGCAAGGAACATCCCAGGCAAGTTTGGGGAGTCAAGTACCTATGTATTAAAAAATAAAAAAAAATAGAAACAAATAAATTCGGGCCCGGGGCGGGGATGGGGGTTTGAGGGTGAAGTGGCAGTCAAGTACCTATGTATTAAAAAAATAAATTAGGGCCAAGGGGGTGGGGGGGGACTGTGTTTTTGACCCAACAAGACCAAACCTTAGAGATCATCAAATCAAAGTTTCTGAACAAGCTTCATGAAGATTGGGGGGAAAAAACTTATCCAAGAGATCATGAAGACAAACGTTCAGACCAGGTTACTTGAAGATTAGGTCAAAATGCTTACTTTTAATGTGTAAACAAAGTTTACCTTTGTTTGGAGCTGGTGACAGTTTTGGAAAAACAAGACCCAATTTCAAACTCAGCCTTAAGATCATCCCAGTTTAAATAAGGCTGTATCAAGAATGTAGCCTTCAACATGTTAAGCTTAAATATTGATAAAGTACAACAAACAATGGACAAAGGTCAATCATAAGAGCTTAACCTGAGAAACCTGTGCTTAGATGAGCTTAAAAAAACATCAAAAAGTATTTAAATCTGTGAAAAGAAAAATGTTGCTTTCTGAAAGGTGATCTTAAATAAGGACATACAAATCATATGTAATTATAAGTAACCTTATAAAGCTTTTCCTTTCTCTCTACAAGGTGCTAAGTACCATTAAAATCAAGTGAAATGTGTATACTTACATGCTGTTGTATCACACTTGTATCCTATGATAGAGTGACAGTCTGAAACAGAAAGGACTATCTAAAATAATGCCAACAAGAGGGCCATAATGGCCCTATATTGCTCACCTAAGTATGACTGCTTTTAACAAAGCTGTTTCAGACCTGGTTAATTGACCCCACATAACCCAAAATCAAACTTGACCTAGAAATTATTGAAACAACCTTTCTGACAAATTTCCAGGATATTTGGGCTTAAAATGTTACCTTTAGAGTGTTAACAAGGTTTTTCCATATTTGGGCTCTGTGACCTAGTTTTTGACCCCAGATGACCCATATTTGAATTTGAGCTAGAAATCATCAAAACAACATTTCCAAAAAATTTCCAGGATATTTGGACAGAAAGAGTAGCCTGTAGATTTTTTTGTTAACAAGATTTTTCTATTTTTGGGCCATGTGACCTAGTTTTTAATCCCAGATGACCCATATTCCAAATCATCTGAGTAATTACTGGGACAAATATCCTGACCAAGTTTCATGACAAATGAGGCAAAAATGTGACCACCAAAGTGTTAACAAACTAGGTGTGGATGGACGACAGATACTGATTGATCCTAACAGCTCACCATGAGCCTATAGCTCAGGTGAGCTAAAAATCCTTCTTCAATATGACAAGAACAGAGATGTGTAAGTTTTTAGTTCAAAGCTCTATTCTGATATGTCTGAGTGACTAAGATACCATACATGTGAACTCTCCGGATTCAGGAGGTAGACTACCGCTTTTGGCCAATAGAAATCCCACTCCCGCTCCGGGCTTTCATCCTACCGACTTTCCGTAACATAAAAAATTAGCACCTGAGCTACACTGATGTCTGAAAATAAACAATGTTTGACTGGTTTCCAGTTAATGCTACATATACCTCACTGCTTTATTGGAAAAACGTGACCCAGTCTGAGTGTACCTTGGAAAAATAATCGCTCTATCTTTATTGTAGTTGTTAATTTCCATGCAGATTAAACGCACATTAGAGACTCAATGGAGATTAAAAACTGAAAATTACTGGTCTGTCATTGCCACACAGCAATGCACATCCCAAAAATCGTTTTTAGTGGTAGAAAAATTCAAACAGACTATCATTGACTATAATCTGTTGAATAGAATTCTGAATGCATTGTTGTGCATGAAATTCTGATGCCAACTGTTATGACCAGTGTAACCAAAGAACTGGGTGATGTGAGAAAGGCATGTGTGGTTCATAAGGACAATGTGAAGGGTAGAAGTACCAATATGTAACTTGTGTGTAAATAAAAGCTTTTGACTGATTATTTGATAAGTTATAGTGACTATTCAGGGTAAATAAGAGCTTTTGACTGTTTATTTTTTATATATATTGAAATCATAACAGTTTTCCTTTGTTATTAATACATTCTAAGCATTTTCGGTAAATCTCCCACTTGACAGACCAATCTCCCTACTTTTAGAGTCAAATCTCCTTACTTGGCACCGAGAAAAGTTCACATGTATGAGATACCCATTACAACACAAACCTGTCAAAATTTTAGTGGTATAAAAAAGTATAGTTTAGACAATGAATCAGTGTACCAAGTATCAATACTTGAGAAGTAGAAGCTTCCAGCAGATACCTACTGGCCAGCTGACATTGAAAGACTTCCATCAATCCTCAGCTACCTAGTCAGTTACATGTGGAACTACAGCTATCACTAAATGTGATTTATACCCCCTGCAATACTGATTTGTCAGAGGAAAAGGGGAAATATAAGATGTGACATGCACATCAAGTTTCAAATTGATAGACCTAAAACTGTGGAAGTAGTGACTCACCTGTAAGGTCCACCTTAAATTCTGCCCAAGGACCACTGACCTTACACTTTGACACAGCTCTTACCTAATGAATAAAAAGACAAGATTGGACATTTAATTACATATGGTAACTCAAACTCTGTAACACTTAAAACATGTAATTAAGAATTTGTGTTTTATGTGTGGTCAGTTGACAATAAAGTTATTTCACATAGACCCCAATGTTCGTCACATGCATTCCATATTTGTTGACAAAGCATAAGTAATGAGAAAATAGTTACTCTAAGTGCAGAAGTATTACATATTAGTTTGTAACAATGTGTCAATACAATATATAGGTAATATTAAAGTCTGTTTTGGCACCTCATAATGCAAAAGAGCATGCATTCAGAGAATAAACAAACACAATGCAGCAAAAGTATCATATATGTTCAGTTTGATGTTGATCATATATGCAGACTGAAGCCCATTAGAGTGACTCCATTACTATTTTTCTTCCTATTATAAACAGTACCTGTGCCGTGAACACACAATCCACAGAGTGGGCCCATATTGTCATCAGTACATGCCTAGGCTTGTTTTGCTGAAAGACAAGGAGTAATATGATTACATGCATTTTCTGAACACCACTATCCTTCATGGGGTATTGTGTGCTCTAGAGTAGATGCGTTTTCTGAACACCACTATCCTTCATGGGGTATTGTGTGCTCTAGAGCAGATGCATTTTCTGAACACCACTATCCTTCATGGGGTATTGTGTGCTCTAGAGCAGATGCATTTTCTGAACACCACTAACCTTCATGGCGTATTGTGTGCTCTAGAGCAGACACATTATATGAACACCACTATCCTTCATGGGGTATTGTGTGCTCTAGATTAGATGCATTTTCTGAACACCACTATCCTTCATGGGAGTACAGTGTGCTCTAGATTAGACACATTTTCTGAAGACCACTATCCTTCATAGTGTAAAATTAACAATATGCAATAACTTCTTTATTTCTTATGTTTTATCATTAAAACGGCACTCAAGAAGTCCATCTCAACATATACTCAGTACAAGCTAACTTATCAAAACAACAGTGATCAGTGATCACCTGTCACCTGATGATAGCCAATTAAGCAGTTGTATTGTTCAAATTGCATAATTAGTATAAGAGAAGTAGTCCAGACAAACTTTAACAATAAAATTCATTAAAGAGCCATAACTCTGACAAAAGTCACTGAACTGGAAAATGCAGATGATATGCATAACTAGACTTGGTACTGATCATTCCTGTAAAGTTTGGATGAAATTGCACCAGTAGTTTTTGAGGAGTAGTCCAGACAAGTTTTGTGATGGACAGACAGACGATGCAGAAGTGATCTCTACATGTTGCAGCAACTTTGTAGCAGGCGACACAAAAAGCATTATAAAGTGTTCATCTCAGGACATGAGACTTAAAAAATTCACTTATTTACTGATTTGTTTTTGTAGGGTATATCATCATTAGGTAGGCATAATATGTGATCTCTTTGTTATTTGACTTCACTAATTCAGTCTGGAATGCAAGTTAAGGAAGTGAAGTCTCATTTAAATTGTTATGAAAATGTTTATCCTATACAAACCATTGGTGTGAAGATAGGCAGGCTGTCTCTAGAAGTGTCATTACAATACCGCTTCACCACTGGGTTGAAGTAATAGTGATCTATGTCAGAGTCCTGCCAACCTAAACCAAAGGTATGGAATTCAGTAAAATGTTCAGAGAACTTAAAGGACTTGTTTAAACTACTCTGTGTATGGTTGAGTGCACATCAACTTCTAATTCAAAATTACAAGATTTTTGCAGCATCTTTAAACAAATGAATGATACTAAAACTGCAAGCATTCTTTAGTCATACATGTGAACCCTACCATGGGTCTACAGGTCCTACTGACAGTAGTACCAAATCTACCAGTTTCAAGAGCAAAATATAAAATTCACAAGAAGCGCCGTAATGCGATGAAAACCAGGTTTTCAACGATTAAGTATTGATGTGACAGGAATTAGGAAGAAATATGGCAGTGAAGTAAAAATGGTGCTGTTATTTTGGTACCAACACAGAAAGTTGGTTTCAATAGTTCAAAATAAAAATAAATCAGATACCCAAGTAGCAATGCCAGGCTGTATTTTCATGTAAGCTACACACACATGCCAAGTTGAGTGTCAATAGGTCAAAGTGTGCTGAAGTTATTGAGTAGAAGCTGAAAATTCTATTGTAAGCAAATGACCTTGACCTTGCTCCCAGATATCATAATAGCAATCCCAAGCTGCATCTTATTATAAGCTACCCACACAGCAAGTTTGGTGTCAACAGGTCAACGCAAACTCAAGTTATTACGTGAAAACTGAATTTCTTTTTTAAAGCAACAGTGACCTTGACCTTGTTCACAGACACCTGGGTAGCAATGCCAAGTGACATCTTGATATCAGCTACCCAAATACTAAATTTGGTGTCAATACCTCTAAGCAAACTAAAGTTATTGAGCGGAAACTGAATTTCTATTTTTAGCAACAGTGACCTTGACCTTGACCACAGACACCTGGGTAGCAATCCCAAGCTGCCTCTTGATATAAGCTACCCATATACCAAGTTAGGGGTCAACAGGTCAAAGCAAATTCAAGTTATTGAGCGGAAACTGGATTTCTATTTTTAGCAACAGTGACCTTGACCTTGATCACAGACAACTGGGTAGCAATCCCAAGCTGCCTCTTGATATAGGCTATTTATATACCAAGTTTGGGGTCAATAGGTCAAAGCAAACTCAAGTTATTGAGTGGAAACTGAATTTCTATTTTTAGCAACAGTGACCTTGACCTTGATCACAGACACCTGGGTAGCAATCCCAAGCTGCCTCTTGATATAAGCTACCCATATACCAAGTTTGGCGTCAATAGGCCAAAGTAAACTCAAGTTATCGAGCGGAAACCAAAAGTTGACGCCCGCCCGCCCGCCGACTTCAGCATTACAATAACCAGGTTTTCGTTGAAAACCTGGTTAATAAACACACAATTTCATCTGGTGTTTTTTAGCAAATTACAAATGGCCCATAATCTTGTCTGTCTAATGTTTAATAGTTCCACTTTTAAGCTTCTTCTTTCAATTGAGCTTTTAATCTGGTACATGTTTACAGGAAGAGGGCCATGATGGTTCTTTATTACTCATCTGAGAACTATTGTAGATACTGTTTGTTTTTTCGAACTTCCTAAAATAGAAAGTAGGTCAGTATGTCAATGTTAATATCTGTTTTCAAAACTGTCCATGTGTTCAAAATTTTTTTTCATCAAAAGAACTTAAATGAATGTGATAACGGTCAGCCAAAGGAACATTTCTGTGAAATAACTTCGAAACGTGGCCAAGGGTTTCTAAGATAAAGATTTTAAAAGTTTTCCATATAGTCAATTTGAAATTATGAAAGTGGATTCTGAGAAGAAGATTTTCAAAGTTTTAGTGAAAGCAGGCCTCACCCTCTGTAGGCCATGCTTTTCAAGGGACCAAAATGGCTAAAGGAATTTGATTAAAATTGGGCTGGTGGTTTCTGAAAAAAAGATTTTCAAAGTATTTCCTATATAACCATTAACTTTAACAAATTTAAAAAAGGACTAATTGAGGAATATTCCTGTGAAGTTTGGTTAAAATTGGCCCAGTGGTCTGGAGATGTTGTTTGAAGGTAAATGTTAAAGACAGATGATGTACGACTGATAGTTGACCATCCTAACAGCACACCTTTAAGCTCTTCATCCTCAGTTGAGCTAAAAATATACCAAAGGTTCTCACAGGCTAAGTTTTTATCACGCAATAAAAAAATTCATGATTCAAAGCAAAATCTCAGGACAAGGCTTGAAAATATTCACACTGTAAGCAAAATGACAGTACAAACCTTCAGGAACATCCCACTGTAGTATTGCCATAAATTGTGACTGCGACGTGTTATTCCTGTTGATGTAATAATACACACCATTCCCTGCATAGCGAATATTCCGTACTGGTCCAGGCTTAATTTCTGCATTGTTCACAAAAGGCAACAAATTAAGCTTCAGAACCAGTATAAAAAAAATCATTAACAGGCCAAAACACCCCTTTTATTCAAGGGCCATAACTCAGCCAAAAATCATTCAACCAAAAAAACATGTTAAATATGCACAAGTACTTGAGGTTACGATCAATCCTGTAACATTTCATTCAAATTGCATTAGTAGTATAAGAAAAGTAGTCTGGACAAACTTTAAAAATAAAAATCATAAAAGGGCCATAACTCTCACAAAAATCATTGAACTGTAAAATGCTGACGATATGCACAACTAGATCCCTATATGTCACAGCTACTTTGTAGCAGGCGACACAAAAAAGGGTACTTAAAATACAGAAAAAAATGAAAATTTACCAGGAATTTTGGCTGGAGAACTGAAACCAAAGGAGCCAAACTGGTTTACTGCCATAATCCTGTAACTATCTGTGTTACATATGTTACTGAGATTTATCTTGTACTTGGTCTCTTGTATCTGCAAATCATCAAGACAGTCATTAAGAAAATTCACTGTAAAAATTTTCTACTTGACTACAATTACTATTTGAATAACTATCACTTGCAGTAACAAGAAGGAACTAGTCTTTAAAGCACATTCAGATTATCATAACTTTCATACAGTCACAAGTAGGTAAATGTTTTAGAAATTAAATGTTCGAAGGTACTGCATAAGTGTAGGGGAAAAGGTTAGGTTTGATTTTTTGTCCTTTATGAATCAGTAATAAATGATCAAGTTCTTTCTGTTCCTTTAAACTTCATATTGTTGTACAAAACAGGCAAGCAAAAGGGGATGTTTTATTGTCAGGTTTTTCTTATATTTGTTTAATTTTCTAGTGATGCAAGAAACCAGAAATATTAGAATTTTGTTCTACAGAAAGATCTCTACTTCTTTGAATATTTTGTTCTGTATTATTTTCAGTAAAATACTGGTACTTTTGAAAGATGTCCTACCCATTTAAGTGCCACAGAGCGTATCCCTGTCCATTTTGGGTCAGGGTGGGTCTCTTCTACTATATAAATAATTGCAATTTTCACAGATGAGTTGGATGATAACTGTGTAGGTACATTCCAAGACAGTTCTAAGCTCTTGGGTCCTGTCCTGTTCAGGGAGAGGTCTGGTACATGAAGAAGATGACTCCTGTTTCCTCCTGTTGAAAATATCAACAAGATATAAGAAAACAATATGATATTAAAAAAATACAAACAGGATATAGAAATGCTAACATGATTAATAACTGCCAAGACCAAAAAAAGCAATTTAAATTTATCTCTTTTAAGATTGAAATAATCACATGCTTGTAAGCTGTTACTCCTACTGGTATTTTAAGATTGAAATAATCACATGCTTGTAAGCTGTTACTCCTACTGGTATAAAATCTTTTCTTATATTTATTAATAGTCAGATATTTTTTTTTTAAAAATGGGGATAAATGAAAGCTATTAGCTTTACAGTTGTACTACAGGAATTTTTAAGTATTTACATTAAATACAGTAAACAGAAATGTCTCCCTGTCTTCCTATGTAAAAAAGAAACAAAAAAGACTTACTGTGAAAAAGATATAAAGTTGAACATGTTCCTGTACAGTTTGTACCCTACAATGTTAAATATTTACTAAACACAACTGATTAATCTTAACTTCACGACCACACTAAATATTTTCATGTTAATAAGATAATGTTTCCAACAGAGACAAACAGAGATTCAGACTTCGGAAATACCTGTATATAGTATATCTATCACAGTATGTCATTTTACAAAAATCATTTCTCTTTCCATTTGTTTTTCCCTTAGCAAATCTACAAATACTCTGTTTTTTCTGTAAAACACCAAAGGCAAATATACAACAGATACTTTGGCTGAAGGGTTAAGCAACTCATACAAGGCAAGATGAGATATCCTGTTTACACTGTAATTGAACAGGACATCATATAAACATTTGTTTATTGTTACTTACATCACAGTCTGTCATCCAATGCTTGACACCTGTACATCTCCTCTCACACTCTTTCTGGAAAAATAGTAACATACTTAAACAGTCATTCTCCATTGAATCAATTACAGAGAAAAGTTTCTAGTAAACCTCTGCAGGTCTGTAACACTTTACTCATTTCTGATTTTTCTAAACAATTTCTTTGAACAATGTTCAAACCAATCCCAGTTTTATATCTACCAATCCAGTTCAGAAGAAGAGGAATGTTTTGGTTAGAACTCCTGTGATGCTTGGGCGAGAGCTGAAGCTTTAGATTAACTTCTTTAATTTCTCAATAAATAAGGAAATTATGGCTAAGACAGAAAATTCATGGATGGGATAGTCAGGTCTCATGCAGATCAAATAATTACAGCCAGGTTTCATGCAAATCAAATACTTGTGGGCAGGTTTCATGCAAATCAAACACTTGTGGGCAGGTTTCATGCAAATCAAATGCTTGTGGCCAGGTTTCATGCAAATCAAATCCTTGTGACCAAGTTTCATGCAAATCAAATACTTGTGACCAGGTGTCATGCAAATCAAATGCTTGTGGCCAGATTTCATGCAAATCAAATCTTTGTGGCCAGGTTTCATGCAAATCAAATGTTTGTGGCCAGGTTTCATGCAAATCAAATACTTGTGGGCAGGTTTCATGCAAATCAAATGCTTGTGGCAGGTTTCATGCAAATCAAATACTTGTGGCCAGGTTTCATGCAAATCAAATACTTGTGGGCAGGTTTCATGCAAATCAAATGCTTGTGGCCAGGTTTCATGCAAATTAAATCCTTGTGACCAAGTTTCATGCAAATCAAATACTTGTGGCCAGGTTTCATGCAAATCAAACACTTGTGGGCAGGTTTCATGCAAATCAAATGCTTGTGGCCAGGTTTCATGCAAATCAAATCCTTGTGACCAAGTTTCATGCAAATCAAATACTTGTGACCAGGTTTCATGCAAATCAAACACTTGTGGGCAAGTTTCATGCAAATCAAATCTTTGTGGCCAGGTTTCATGCAAATCAAATGTTTGTGGCCAGGTTTCATGCAAATCAAATACTTGTGGGCAGGTTTCATGCAAATCAAATGCTTGTGGCAGGTTTCATGCAAATCAAATACTTGTGGCCAGGTTTCATGCAAATCAAATGCTTGTGGCCAGGTTTCATGCAAATCAAATGCTTGTGGCCATGTTTCATGCAAACCAAATGCTTGTGGCCAGGTTTCATGCAAATCAAATGCTTGTGGCCATGTTTCATGCAAATCAAATATTTATGAGTTCCATGGAAGCTAATAAACTTTAAATACCTGTAGCTGGGGTTCATCAAAATTGATCAAATTTCATCAAAATTAGATACATGTGATGAAGAAATAAAAAACAGAATTTCAACCAACAGCTGTCATATTCTTCTTTTATCATGATTAGTAGTCAAACAAAACAGAATACTCAAAATAAAGTCAGTATAACTGTTAATAGTCATATATGAAAAGCCAGAGAGACAAACTGAGACAAATGTTATCAAAGCTGTGTTATCAACATCTGCACAAAGCAATTATTACTTACATTCTAAGTTTCATACAAAAAGCCAGTTTATTTGTACCAGGGACGGTATGTTAATAGTAAGTCCCAGTTTGTACAAAATAAGGAAACCTGTGAAAAGGATGATAATCTTATAATCTGTTCTGTTCTGTTCTATAATCAAAGGACCATCCTATTAGCTATGTCATACAAAAGGTTGACAAAAACAAGACACCTGATGTAACCTAAATACAAAGTTACAACTCTATATCTGTGTGACCTCTTCTGGAGGACAAAATGTGGACAAACAAAACAAGGATGGGAAACTTGTCAGCTGCTCCAGTTCACAATCTCTGATAACAAAGACTACAAATCCATTCACTACGTATGGTACTTACAATAATTATTTTGGCCATATGTTTCCAGTAAAAGCAGTTCAATTTCAGAAAAACCAGGCTCTTAACATCTTTAGCAGGTAACAAAAATGTAAGCTTGACCATTAGTTTATATCTTCATGCAGTTCTGATTTGACAAACTGGCTCTAAATTATTGAAAAGCTATGGTAATTAAGAATAGAACCAGCAAAGAACTCACTGTCTCCACAAAATACTGTAAATATAAAAAAATAGATAACATATTACCTCTTCAACAAGACACAGGGCTTCACACTGAGCAGCACACAGAGTCGACTGGGTGGTGTTAGGCATAACTGAAGCCTCTTACATACAACACAAAACAATCTAAAAACAGAATCATAAAAATCCATAAATACATGTCGAGAGTCATCCATTTTCTTAAGCTAGTTGCCATATCTTTTAAGCCGTTTCATTTTGAGCGTGCTTCAGCCCACTGCTCTAGTTCCTCTCTGTTTATCTGTATTATTGAAATGATACCAGGATAGAAAGATAAGACTGTTGCTTCAAGCTGTCATTGCGTGACAGAAAATTAGATAAAACCAGACACTTAAAATGTTAAGGGCAAGAAAAATAAATGTTCATCGACATCTTTACGCATTCACCAAATAAGCATAAAGAACAATTTGGCCAAAAGCAACAAAAGCGCTCATCTCAGAATAACTGCTATGAATAAAAAGTGCCATGTAATGAACTTACCAGCAAGATAAAAAAGAAAGAACATAACATTGGGCATAATTTGAACAATATTGGTAGAAGTCCACTAGGCAATGCACCAAATTTCAGAAGTCTCAGCTGCATGACTTCTGACAAGAAATTTTCATTCAGAGCATGTCTACATGTAAAATGTCTTACCAACATGGTGAAGCCAAAAGTGTTCCCAGGGGTAAAGTCTGAAAGATCTTGATACAGTACTAATACAAATCTACATAAAACATCTTACCTTCTGGACTGAGCCAAAAATGACTTTAGGGGCAAAGTTCTACTAGTCATGCTGTATGCTTAATTCAGAACTCCAGGCCTTGTGGTTTCAGAAAAGGTTTTTTTTTAAGATTTTCTCTGTATTTCTGTCTTTGGCACAGTGTCCTCCAGTGATTTAATTTAAACAAACTTGATAGAGTACCATAAGAAAATACAACAAATTTCAGAAGTCTCAGTTTTGGGGTTTCTGACAAGAAGATTTTTCTTTTAGAGATTGTCTGTATGTGTATGACAAGCATTCTATCATAGGAGGTGGAGCCAAAAATGATCTGAGGTGCAACAATCTTGGTAGAGTTCTACTAGATAATGCTTTGTACAAAATTTCAGAACTTTGAGCCACATGATTTTATACAAGAAGAATTTTAAAGATTTTCCTAGATATTTTTATGTAAATATGTAACCCCTTTCTATCCTGGTTTCATCTCAATAATACAGATAAACAGAGGAACTAGAGCAGTGGGCTGAAACACGCTCAAAATGAAACGGCTTAAAAGATATGGCAACTAACTTAAGAAAATGTATGACTCTCGACATGTATTTATGGATTTTTATGATTCTGTTTTTAGATTATTTTGTGTTGTATGTAAGAGGTGACCATAGGGAACTTGACAGAGGTCCTATTGATTCAAAAAGTCTCTGTCTTGTGGTTTCTGACAAGAAGATGCTGTGAAATATCTGATCCCTAGGGCAGACCCAAAAAGTCTTGGTAGAGGTCCACTATACTTCATGCAAAATTTCAAAACTCTAGGCTTTGTGATTTCATACAAAAAGAATTTTAAAAATTTTCCTATATATATCTATGACCACGGGACATAATTTGAACAAACTTGGTAGAGTTTTTAAGAAAATTTTATTGTTTTTCATTCTTGTTGCCAAAGCAGAGTTCTAAATGGAATGAAATTCTTTGAATAATTTTCAGAAGGCTTAATACTAGTAACATCCATGCCAAATTTCATCAAGTTTGACCCAGTGGTTTAGGAGGAAATGTTGTTTAAAATAAGTAGTTGACCACAGACAATGGACACAGGGTGATCAGGACAACAGACACAGAGTGATCAGGACAACAGACAATGGACACAGGGTGATCAGGACAATGGACAAAGGGTGATCAGGACAACAGACAATGGACACAGGGTGATCAGGACAACAGACACAGGGTGATCAGGACAACAGACACAGGGTGATCAGGACAACAGACACAGGGTGATCAGGACAATAGACAACAGACACAGGGTGATCAGGAAAATAGACAACAGACACAGAGTGATCAGGAAAAACACTTCCTGAGCAAAATGGGCTCAATGAGCTAAAAAATAGTAAATTTAAAAACTGTGCATATTCTTAGGATTGCTACCTATAATTTAAATTTTAAAAAAGTCAAAACCTAATTAATGAATATCATCTACTCATCGGCATTTTTCAACCCACCAAGTCTTCTTAACCTAGTTTTAATACTTTTCATTTATTGAAAGACACTGGTAAGGGACTAACAAGTGCTCATATTTGTATCAATGACACACTGGTAGTGTAGCAGTAAATTTCTTGAAAAGAAGTCATTGATAAAAACTGTGCAAGCCTGGATTATACACTGTATTATCAGTGTGTTTGTCCACAAACAACAAAACTTTTAAAGCACAGCTTTTTTTAGTGCATTACAAACAATACTGATACACTGCAATGCTGTTACATTATTGAACATATTGACTAACATCTTGTATCATCCTGAGATACCCTGCTGCACTGTATTGACCTACTGTGTCCTGACAACCATCTCAAATATAGAATTCATAGATCCACAGCATGACATTCAAATTTAAATGGCAATTATCATGTGCTCTTTTGCTGGCATGACACATGAGCACAAAGTCTATGGCTGTTGTTTTGCAAGGTCTGGAGATGGGACCCTTTCATGATACTGTTGCAGCTTTTATATTGTAAAGTTTTGAACAAGATAACGGTATTGTTAATGTTTGAAATATATTATCATAAATAAATGTATAATGTATTCACCATAAATAAAATGTTTTCACCTCCTGTTACATGTATGCCCAAAGAAAATGATCAATAAAGATTTTCTTCCTCTCTGGTAATGCATTAACATCAAAAACTTAAACATTATCTTAATGATTACAACCTTATGTAAGAAGTAAAGGGTAGTGGACAGCAGATAGATAAGGCATTTCAAACAGCCTCATTGTTGGGCTAGCTCTTAAGTGACATGGTTAGAGTATTTGAAATGTTCACTAGTTTAGTAATGTTATCTAGGATTAGTACTTAGATGTGTGTCTGAAACCGATGTGATCAGCCAGGCTACTCTAATGGTGGCAGTGGTATTCCACAAACCTCTGCCTTGGTTAGTGCCTGTGTGCACTGGAAGTGCAGAGTTCAGTCCCTTGCACTGTTGAAGCAGAACTGGCTCTCTGTAGGAAGCTGTACAGTTCTTGCCCAGCTCCTGCAAGTTAAAGAGTGGAGGAATGTAGTGGAGACTGGATAGATAGGGCATTTCTAACAGCCGTGCTGTTGGGCTAACTCTTTAGGAACATGGTTTGAGTGTCTGGAACTTTTGCTAGTTAAGCAATGTTATCCATGGTTAGTACTTGGATGGGTGTCCAAACACATTTACTATAAAAATACTGCTACCCAAGCCTCTCAGTCCACCCTGTACCACCTGACAATAGGTGATCAAAAAGTACAAAACCATGCACTTTAAAATCCCTAACTGAAAAAAAATGTACATATAAAGTTGTTCAGAAAGGAGGAAATTGGTAGGCAAATAGCTGACAACCTAGATCAAGGTCATCAAACTGATGTCAATGTACTTGACTTCAATAAAGCATTCAACAAAGTCAACCACCACAAACTCATACACACACTGAAACACATGGGAGTTCATCCACACATCAATTCATGGATAAAAGACTTTCTCAAAAACAGATCACAACAAGTACTAGTCAATACCAAGGTCTCCGACAGGCTCCCTGTGCTTTCTGGTGTGCCTTAGGGATCGGTCCTACATCCATGACTCTTTCTCGCAAACATCAATGACCTTACAGGAAGTGTCAAGAGCCAGGTGCATCTGCGGATGACACCAGTCTATTTAAAAATTATTATTATATTATTTAAATTATAAGCATCAGCACAAAGCTTACAGAATGATTTGTGCAACTTTGAAATATTGGAAAAAGAATGGTCAATGGAGTTCAAGCCCAACAAGTGTGAAGTACTCAGAATACAGAGGAAAAAGAAACCTGTGTGAAACCTACATCTATACCCTAGACACCACTATTCTGAAAACCACAGAAAATGCAAAATACTTAGGAGTTACTATAAGTAGAAAACTGGACTGGTCATCCCACATAAACAACATAACAAACAAAGCAAAAAAACAGCTTAAGATTCATCAGATAAAATGTCAAAACACAAAACAAACAGCTCAAAGAAGCAGCATACAAAACATAAGTAAGACTCCAAGTCGAATACTGCTCAACCATATGGTGCCCATGGCAGAAATACCTCACTCACAGAACAGAAATGGTCCAGAGGTCAGCCAGAAGGTATGTCCATAATGACTACCTCTATACAACCAGTGTAACAAACTGTTTGTTACAAACATGATTAAGGAATTAAAATGGTCAGCACTCCAGCAAATGCAAAACCTTCGTCACGCTACGACCTTCGACCCCTGGGCAGGGCAAAATTTCTCCTGGACAATTGATCTCAGACATTGAGTCTAATGTTCATTTGTCTCTCACTGCTGATTCAGGTTTGATCATGTGGGAACAGTAGTCAGTCACTTGCGGAGAGATTGGCAATTACTGGTTAGTTATCCAGGAAAACCTGTTAGGTGGACTGACCGCCGAGATATAACCTATATGTTGAAATCAGCGTTAAACCTCAAATCAAACAAACAAATGATCACCTTACAGACACAAGAGACAACAAAAACACAATATCATCTAAACTTATTCTTCCCAAGGACTATACGACCCTGAAACAAATTACCAACCAAGATTAGGCCTACCCTAACTGTACCAATTTTTAACAGTGGATTTATCAAGATTTATGGAATTTAAATGTTCACAATAAATGTTTAAGGGGAAGGTCTATTTTGCTGACCAGACCTAGCTGACCAGCTGACTGCTGACCAGTCAGCAAGCTGACCACATGGTCTATTTTGCTGACCAAATTTTGCTGACCAGGTATATATTGCCATGGAAACAGGCTTGAGGGTATATATGAACTATAGTTCTTTTCTTTATTTATAGCTATTTTTTTTATTAATCACTATCCTATATAAATATGATGTTGTTAATATGGCAATTTATATCTATTTTTATATCTATTAATTATTTTATTACTTTATGTAGTTATTTGAAAAATGTAGATGTGACTTTAACTGGAAACTGATAATATATTTAATATATTGTCAGTTTATTTATTTTTCATTTTGTATTTAGTGGCAATTTTATATCTATTAATTATTTTATTACCTTATATTTATGTAGTTATTTGAAAAAAAGTAGGTGAGACTTACATATTAATTTTAAGCTTGATACATAGAGTGTGATGGAAAATTTTTTTTTCAAAAATATTAAAAAGTACAATCTAAAGATATCAAACTGCTTCTATAATAAATCATTTTCTCTTGGAATTACAGTTTATCTGAAAGATTTATTTTCTATTTTTTATTTTGAAAATGTATTGAGAAATATTCCTGAAGTACAAAAAAAAATGTAATGTGTAATTATAGAAAACATAATGCTCAATATATTACTATATAGATTCTCATTCATGTAATAATCAAGTAAGGCTAAAGGGTAACTGAATTCAAATAAATATAATCCATAATCATTGTAAGTATGTTTATGGTATACAGGATTTTAAGATATAATTATATATCAATCGTATGTATATTAGACACGTGTTATTGAAATCTTACAGAAAACTGTAATTCTGTCATATCATAATTTTTTGTATTTGTTTTTTCACCAATTTCAACATCAGCAAAGGGCCAGTGTTTGTTAAACTGTCGTTTAAATTGGGTGTCAATTCAATTTTATACCAAATGGAAGAACATTATTTTTATAAAGTGTCTCTATGCCACAAGATATAACCATTACATTTTTAGAATAAGACAAGAAAATTAAATTTAATCATTTATAGAAATATAGTTATATTGGGTCAAATTTTAACCACCCTGTTTGTATGCATCTACGTGCATGACATTTTATCAAACACATTTTGACTTTAGTCTTATGGTAAACATTAGTCACTATTCATCATATCAGTTAAAGTCATCAACTGTTAAAACCCTAATGTCAAAGTTCTTCTTTTTCTAATACAAAATGTCTATTTTAAAGTCAAAGGTTTCCTAGCATTGGGGTCATTCACTGCTGCTTGTTACAAATGTTGACCTGTCTAATATTAATTTATACAAAAATGAAACTTGATTTATTATTACTTTATAACCCAGCTCATCAAGAAGGAATGTTTTAAAACAAAATTTTATAAAATGCTTTTCTTGTATCCAATGCACGTCCTCCGACATAGCCACAATTATTTTACATTACAAGGCTAATCTAATATTAAATTCAACTACAAAACCTTGAAGAGGTATAATGAAGTAGTATTTTCGTTTCTTTTGGACTGTGTCTGTGCTGGATGCAAAGATGGACAAAGTTCTTTGATTTAAGGTTTTCCTCTTTACTTTTTCAACAACACAGGTAATCCTGATCTTAACAACAACAGATATGGAAATCCACAATAATACAAACAGTTTCTAACACAATGTAGCAGTAGGAATTCCTATAATTAAACTAATAATGTCTTAAAGATGTTAACACTCTGGATGTCCAGTCATATATCTATATCTATCTATATCTATATTCTATTTCTCTATTAAACATAAATTCTAAATACTTATATAGGAATCTCTTAATTCTCAAGTAAACACTCAAATGGCTTTCTTTGATTGGTCTGTGTATGACAGCTTGGCTTCAGATTGCTTCTCGCTTAGATAAGTAAAAGGTAATATTTTAACATATTGGATAAGTAATCAACTTTTAAAATACAGCAAGGCTTAAGAAGACAAACAAACCTTAATTTGAGCAGAAGGTGCTAATGTAAATCCATATGGCTAAAACAACACTTTGGCAAAATCTGTCTGGCTTAGATACCAGAGAAATAACTAAGTAAAATAATCATAAGTTTATGAGTTTTTGTTTCAAGGTAACAATTTGAAAAATAAAAATGTAAAATTCATAACCCTGATTAAAATACAAATCTTTTGATACCAAATTTGGCTATAAAGGATAAAATTAAACAGTTTCCTTTTTTTTAGTGTTCTATTTATGATTAAAATTATAGAAATTTATTAATTTGCATAATTATGTATTATGTAATATTTTTGGAAAAAATATGCATCATAATAATTCCTCCCAGCTTCTTAAGCTTTGGACCCCAAAGTTAGACTTCTGAACTTCTGTTAGATATATGTTTTATTTAGTTGTTTGTCTTTCAGTTTCATTCCTTTTCATTTCACGTTCTATTCTTGGCAGGAGTTCAATTAATGAAGTTTCCATTATGATAGGTTTTAGCCAGTTACTGCATGATTTTGTGAAATGGTTCATCTTTTCACACCTAAAACACTTATTCCCTTGAGCGACACAGTCACTGATTTTGTGATGAACACAGCTTCCACATCTTCTGCAGCTAAAGTTTCTTGCTGGTCTTACGGGTGTGGCTTTTTCTTGATAGACTGATTTAAGAACACTCATGAATTCTCTTTGTGTCTGGTCATAACACAATTTAAGGTTAAGAAAGTAGTCATTTACATTCAGTAGATGTTTGAACACAGCATCTCTGTGGTAGGTTATTTCCTGTAACCGAGCCTTGTGGTTCTCCACAGTTTTGTTAGCAGTAGTCAGTTCATCCTTTAGTTTGGTGAATTGTTCTTGGTTCAGTTTTTCTGTTTCTAATAATTTTGCTTCTAGTTCTGCAATCTGATCCTTATAGTTTTGAAGCTTTTCTTCAGTTTTACCAATCAAATATTCCGCATTGTTTTTGGCATCTTCTGTAATTTGCACACGTTTTTGTTCTTTCAGCACTTTCTGTTGAAGTTCATAGACTTGAGCATGAAGTTTTTGATTTTCTATTTCCTGTTTTGAACTTACTGCTTCAATGCTGGCAACCATTTCAATGTTTCTTTGAAGGAGTTCCTGGTCATTCTTAGATTTTTGTTCTAATTCACTAACTTTGTTTTCAAGGTGCTCACAGACAGTATCCCTTAAGGATGTCTCATCTTCACATTCTTCCATTAGGTAACTGATAACAGATTTATACTGCACATGAAGATTTTGATGCTTTGGGAAGAATGATGTTATTTCTTTAGTTTCAAGTCCAAAAAATGGCATATTCTGGAAGTTTTTCATTGTAATGAAAGAGGTCATTCTCTCTGTGTCACGCTGCTTTTTCCTTGCCAATATGAGAGCAGTAGAAAAGTTACCTTTCTGGAAGCACTGTCTTGCATAATGTCCAAGTTTGTTGCAATGGAAGCATCTGGCATTTCTAGCTGCGCATACATTAGTAGGGTGGTAAAGTCCACATTTTCTACACATTTTTGAAAGCATTTTTTCCCTGGGGATTTCGCTTGGCTATGTTTGAGTTCGTAATAAGTCCACTTTGATCAACTGTCCTCTACACACAAACACTTTCCAAATACCAAGATCGACGAGTGAGCTGAAAAGTCACTCTGCCCGAGATTCTCTCACCAAAATATAATGAAGTAGTATTTTCGTTTCTTTTGGACTGTGTCTGTGCTGGATGCAAAGATGGACAAAGTTCTTTGATTTAAGGTTTTCCTCTTTACTTTTTCAACAACACAGGTAATCCTGATCTTAACAACAACAGATATGGAAATCCACAATAATACAAACAGTTTCTAACACAATGTAGCAGTAGGAATTCCTATAATTAAACTAATAATGTCTTAAAGATGTTAACACTCTGGATGTCCAGTCATATATCTATATCTATCTATATCTATATTCTATTTCTCTATTAAACATAAATTCTAAATACTTATATAGGAATCTCTTAATTCTCAAGTAAACACTCAAATGGCTTTCTTTGATTGGTCTGTGTATGACAGCTTGGCTTCAGATTGCTTCTCGCTTAGATAAGTAAAAGGTAACATTTTAACATATTGGATAAGTAATCAACTTTTAAAATACAGCAAGGCTTAAGAAGACAAACAAACCTTAATTTGAGCAGAAGGTGCTAATGTAAATCCATATGGCTAAAACAACACTTTGGCAAAATCTGTCTGGCTTAGATACCAGAGAAATAACTAAGTAAAATAATCATAAGTTTATGAGTTTTTGTTTCAAGGTAACAATTTGAAAAATAAAAATGTAAAATTCATAACCCTGATTAAAATACAAATCTTTTGATACCAAATTTGGCTATAAAGGATAAAATTAAACAGTTTCCTTTTTTTTAGTGTTCTATTTATGATTAAAATTATAGAAATTTATTAATTTGCATAATTATGTATTATGTAATATTTTTGGAAAAAATATGCATCATAATAATTCCTCCCAGCTTCTTAAGCTTTGGACCCCAAAGTTAGACTTCTGAACTTCTGTTAGATATATGTTTTATTTAGTTGTTTGTCTTTCAGTTTCATTCCTTTTCATTTCACGTTCTATTCTTGGCAGGAGTTCAATTGGAGTGACGCGAGGAGGCACAACAAAACGTTCACGGAGTGGTCCATTGAATCGTCCATCCATCAAATGATTTTGGATGGAGCCATCATCAAAGATCCGTTCCCTTTGTTGTCCCACTGAATCCTCCGATTATACTGGGGTTCATACATGACAGGTAGTTAGCATCGCAGGGGCTGATTTGAATTCATGAAAGAACTCCAAAAATACCAATTTCAGATTCGTTACATCACAGAGTTTAAGCATGTAATTGTTCGATTTAATTTAGCAAAATCTATTTATAGTACTAAAGTTTAGCAAAATCTATGCATAGCATTTCTATTTTTAGCCTTAGGTGTTTTCCAGTACTTTTTTGGATATTTTCTTACATATCAGAAAAAAAAGAAATACAGTAAAGACTGTCTTAGTGACCCCCTGTATATAGCGACGTTCTGTCTTTAGTGACCATAGTTAGGTGGGCCGAACAGTATTTACTACATAAATGGTCTGTATATTGGATAAGTAATCAACTTTTAAAATACAGCAAGGCTTAAGAAGACAAACAAACCTTAATTTGAGCAGAAGGTGCTAATGTAAATCCATATGGCTAAAACAACACTTTGGCAAAATCTGTCTGGCTTAGATACCAGAGAAATAACTAAGTAAAATAATCATAAGTTTATGAGTTTTTGTTTCAAGGTAACAATTTGAAAAATAAAAATGTAAAATTCATAACCCTGATTAAAATACAAATCTTTTGATACCAAATTTGGCTATAAAGGATAAAATTAAACAGTTTCCTTTTTTTTAGTGTTCTATTTATGATTAAAATTATAGAAATTTATTAATTTGCATAATTATGTATTATGTAATATTTTTGGAAAAAATATGCATCATAATAGAGGCATACAGGTATGTATGAATTTAACCACCCATGTGAATTATGCCTGGTTATGCTTGTATATTTCCAAATCACCACAGGGGTCATCACAGGAGGTTAATTGTCCTGTGTATTGTAGCCTCTTATCTGATCTTTACTTTAATATGTAAGTCATACTTGTTGTTATTTTGCCGCACAATGCATGCGTTAAGTATTCCTGTCACATTTCATTCTTTTTATCAACACTTACAATACAAAAAATCACAGAGATACGCAATTCGAATCTTTAAGATTATTAAATTTACTCAATACACAGTACAGAATCAATCTAGTTAAATAATATTAGCTATTATTTGAAAAAAGGTCTGTATACCCACAGACCTGTTCTCAGAGAAAAACAACTATAACATATTACTGTTCTTATCCAGGACTTGGAAATACTAAATTAAAAGTAAATTATGTAAAATGAATATATTTAAAACATCAATTTCCTTTACATTTCATTTCTAATCGAGATTAGAACATTCTTGAAGTTGAACCTACAGTTTTCCAATAAATAAAAAGAATCACAACAATAACTGATTACTGTTCTTACCTATAGAATTTGAAAATACTAAATACAAAATGAAAAATAAATAAAATGACAATATATTAAATATATATTATCAGTTTCCATCACACTTTATATGTCAAGCTTAAATAAATGTTTAAGTCTCACCTACTTTTTTCAAATAACTACATAAATATAAGGTAATAAAATAATTAATAGATATAAAAATAGATATAAATTGCCATGTTAACAACATCATATTTATATAGGATAGTGATTAATAATAAAAATAGCTATAAATAAAGTAAAAAACTATAGTCCATATATACCCTCAGGCCTGTTTCCATGGCAATATATACCTGGTCAGCAGAATTTGGTCAGCAAAATAGACCATGTGGTCAGCTTGCTGACTAGTCAGCAGTCAGCTGGTCAGCTAGGTCTGGTCAGCAAAATAGACCTACCCATGTTTAAGTAAGTTTAATGTTCCTGACACATGCCTGCTTAGTATAGTCAGTATTGACTTTTGAAGTTAAAGTTGAAATTTACATTTCAGTTCAATTATTCCTTCTTAATATAATTTAGAACGGCTAGTCAAATATGTATGAACAACACTGCTAAATCCCCTTTGATATTTTAATGGTGAAAACATACTTTACTTTTCTTCAACTTAAGCAAGTCAAAGACCTAAAACACTGATATTTTAGGTCTTTGTGCAAAAACAACGGGTCAGCGATCCATTAATAGAATTTACCTTGATTTGACACACCTTCCCGCCAAAAGTCATTGGCTTCCTTTCCGACAAAGACCAAATCATATCCGAATGCTGACTTCCGCTCAGCAAATCAACCTTGGTTGCGTTTGTACTTTCGGCTTTAGATTGACTACAATAGTTCAATGTTTTAAAAAAGTTTAAGCAAATGGAGCAGTCGTCTGAAAAAAGTTCATCTAATGGCGTTGAAATTGTGCTCTCGCGAGGCACTGCTGGTAAAGTATTTTCACTTGGAAGAAGTGCACGTTCATAAAAAGTGCACACCCCACCCACAATTTCATTATATTTTTTTTATTTGTATTTGTGACATATCAATATGTATATATAAATGGCATAATCTCAAAACAGTTAAGGAAAAATTAGTCATGTTTAATAAAATCACACTTAAAGAGATGTTAATAAGACCGAAGTTATTTGTTTTTTTATCACACACAAAAAAATATCTTGGATATTGTTCATAAACTATGTTAGTTTATTATGTATTTAAAGTACCATGATGAATTGTATATATATTCATATGTAAATAGGACAACACTAGAAATTGAATTAATTTCCAGTAGGGTCCTTGTTACAATTTTAATACAGGTATGTCAAGGGTCAAAGCTTCAAGAAATTCAAGTAGTCTGAGCATTTGCCTAGGACTATTTTTAAATAGATTAAACATTCAAATATTTCTTAGTAATTATCAACACAAATTACATAACTATTTAATAATTCCAACCAAAATTGAAAACCAAAATGTAAACTACTTACCTGTATAATTATTGGCATATTGCTGTTTAGAATCAACAGTTAATAGTGTTTATGCTTTTTGCATTTGTTCTTAGTTCAATGATTCCTGTACATCAAAGTTAAAAACTGATGGTTGAAGAAACATTTCTGCAATACTTATCTTCAATTAAATGTAAGCAAAAAATTTGATTCAGTAAACTGAACACTATACACAAATAGACTTTTTCACATCTATATACTTGATGTTTACTTGTATAAATAGCCTACATTGTCCAAATCAAGCAAATTTCTTCTTTTGTTGAGGCATGTACTGAAGTTTACTTTTTCCTTAAGTCTGCCACTTTTGAAACCTTGCAGACATAATTGTCTTTTTTTATAATTTCCAGATGTCCCTGTGTATTAAAGTGACAGTATGTCCTAATATAATAGATAGAACTTGGTTCTGTTTGATCTAAAATGAACCGGGCGGTTGCCTAGATCATAAAATGTTGATTTGATGTCCCTCTCTTTAAATATTTTTTGCCTGAAATGTGCTTTCCGTTTATTGTAATGTCATTAAAAAATTTTTTATTAACTGAATTTCCAATATCTACTTTTTGATACCCATGCATGCATGGGATGGTTAATTTGTGTCTTTTGGTTGACCCAAATTTAACCCAGGATCAGAGAAAGGAAAAACAGAAGCTGTTATAAAGAAATCTTAGGATCACAAGTCTCAGACCCACTGGAATTTCAATGATGAAGAGCTTGTTGAGTTCACCATGTTTGTTTACAATGAGGCTGGATCAAGAAAACTTGTCTGAGTCATGTGATCATTAAAGCATAACCGAGCTATGTATGTTCATGTACTTACGTTTTAGAAATATTTTCAAGAGAAAAAAGCTTGTTAGGAGTGTTACTAATTGATAAACTGTTTGTTTTCTATGGTAAGAGTTGTTTCTTTATTACATAGGTCAAAAAAACTTCTGATTGAACAGAAAAGATATTGCTGCTTTAAGTACTGTATATGCCCGATCTAGCACACATGCCTTTATAAGTGCCCCTTATGTGTTTTTGACCTGAAAATGAATATGCGTCCATTTTTCTTGACTACAACATGTACAGACTTTACTACTGTCTGGCAAAATAGACTTCCAGTTTCAATTTTACAAACTTTTTTTGCATCTGAACTAGACAGTAGGCTTTATATTAATACCCCTTTAAGCGCCCCTCTTTTCCCCTATGTTTTAGGTGCCCTGGGTGCTAGATGGGGCAAATACAGTATCTATGTCAGAAAACTCCTATTTGATATTTCATCAAGATGCACATTCTTTTTGTCACTAGGATAGGAGCTAGGCATGTATTCGGGATTGATACATTTATCTTTTACTGTATACACTTTTAAGTACTGAAGAAAGATGATCTGTTTCTCAGCCAAACTTGTTTTTCACTTTATCCTACTTCTGTGTGTTACCCCACTTCCAGTATTTTATCCAAGTTATTCTTTTCAGTTGAAACCTTTTCAGAACCCTGATAGAGTGTTATACTTTATTTTAGTGTGGAAACTTAATTTGGATTCTTTGCAATTATACATATTTATTCTGTTTGCAAATACACAGGTCTTGGCTTCAACATTAGAGGTGGTGTAGATAACCCACACATTCCTGGGGATTCAGGAATATTTGTTACTAAAGTGAGAGAAAACGGTGCAGCTTTTGTGGATGGTAGACTTAAAGAAGGAGATAAAATTTTAGCAGTAGGTATTTTTGTTTTCAGCTTACTAACTTATCAAAATGTCTTGAAGTGTTAACCAGTTTCAGTCACCATTCAGTCCTTTGCAACATAGTTGCTGGAATCAGACATGTTGTTAATGTTGTGTACAGTATTTACTTTCAGCTCTGTTTTAAGATGTAATTTTCTTTATTATTTTAGTACACTTTATGCAAGTAGAAAACTTTTTAAAGCTTGGATTATCTGTTCAAGTGTTGATTAAACCAGGAATATACAAAAACTTGAGAAAGCTTGAAATGAATTGTGTTTGTTAGGAATTTTAAGGTGTGTTTATCAAGGCCAAAACCCCTGTTTTCTTGTTAATTATTGATTTCGATTGAATTGTTCATGAATTTAATGACTGTTCTTATGAGCTTCTTATGGAAGACATTTCTATGTATGATTTTATTCTTCCTGGAAGTTCACCAATTTCTTAACTATCAGTCTTCTTTGAAAATCTTATAAAAAGTGCACAGTTTAAAAGTTCATATGTCTGGTTTAACCACTAATTGTATAAAGGCTTAATTGATTATGTAACATATTGTGAACAGATCAATGGGAAGAGTTTGGAAAGTGTAACCCATGAAGAAGCTGTCCAGTGTTTTACAAGAGCAAGAGATACTGTAAAACTTCTAGTTCACCATGGAGCCCAGGCTGAAATAACGGTTAGTACAGAACAAGTTAGTGAATAAAATAGAAATAGATATTTGCTTGTAAAGTGGATTTGTTTAAAGCTGTAAACATGAAAGATAACCTCTTTACAAAGGTAACAAACAGAAATGTTTACTGGTGGAAGATTTTTGTGTATTCCCAGATAAATGCCACAAGTTGAAGCAAAGAAAGCATTTGAAGATACGATATTGCTAAAAATCACTTCCTGTTTAAGTCATACATACAAGTTTGTCAATTAGAACAAGTACATTAGTGATAGTCTGTAAGTTAATCTGTTTGAGTGGTATTGACAAGTTCTTCTTCCTTTCCTACCTTTTGATCTAAGCCAAAATCATCAAAACTTACATGTACTGGTTTAAAAAAGCAAGAATGTAGATTGATGTTGTCAGAAAGATTAGCAAGACCAGAATTAGTATTGGCATTGAGTTGTTTCTTTATACTGGAAGGGGCATATTATGTTATTATGGGCATCTGTCCTTCCGTCTGTTAGCAATATGGTTTCCTCTCTCTCTCTCTGTGCAATATTTATTTATTCTATAATGAATGTTTTATTTGTATAGATGTATATATGACATGATAACATGCTACTACTACTATCAAAAACAAAAAATTCAAAATTTAAAGCAAATCGTTTAATTCCAAAGCCTAATGTTTCCTCCATTGTATCTTAAATTCATCATACTTAGATAAAACACCCTTCGAGCATATAATGCTCCACCCAGCGGTGCTCTTGTTTATAATTCTAGCAATTTCAGGTCAAGTATATATGTTTTTTGGCTTTCCAGAGAAAACGGGCACAGCAAAAAAATACAGAAAGCAGCAGGAAGGATGAGCCCAAATCATCATACAAGGGCAAGCTGATGGCAGGTGCTATTGTGGTGGCAGGACTGGCTGTTGGTGGTTACTTTTTATATAAAAGAATTACAAAAGGACCTGTGAACTATCGGTGAACATGGTGCAATTTAGATTACTACTCAATTGTTGTGTTTATGTTCGTTTTAAAAACTAGTAAATTATTTACAAGTTAAAAACAACTCACTGTATGCAGTTTACAAATGTTTGTAACAGTTTTGATGATTTAGTCTGTCTATTCTAGTTAAGGAAATTGCCCAGAAGGTATGTGAAATTGGAAAAGAAAAAAGTGGCTAGTCTGAATGATTCATGTATTGAAAGTAAAAAATTAGATTGGTTTATTTTTCTAGATGTTCACTTTGCATATTATATGCAATGGAAGGACATAATATATGTTAAGAGAAGCAGGTTAATTGTTCAGAAGGAATATACTCTGTCTACCATATTTCATTAATATAATTGTTCACACCGTTGCACATCTCATTTACCCTGTGATAGTTTTATTTTCTGTAAACACCCTAATGTTGTCTGTCATGCTACATACACACCATTTACTTCCTAGAATGCAATACTTTGTGGCTTACACCTCAGATTTCTTATCTAAGAGACTTTAACAGAAATCAACAATGTGGATCAGCTGCCAAACTTTTCCCTGTTTTTCGTTTTCGTAAGTATTTGTAACATAGAGAAAAATAATGTTTCAGCAATATGATTTTCATATAAATGGCAAATGATAGTCAAAATGCCTTATTTCTAAAGGTAAGACTAACTTCTGATATGGATGTTTGTTGTTGATACTACATTATTTGAAATGTATTCATACAGTTAAGGGAAAAGGAAAAAAAATAGCAATCAATTTAGAAATAAAGAATTGTAAGATACATTGGAAAATGAATTAGAATCAGTATATTTCATGCAGTAAAGAAAGTAATTAGCAAAAATAAACAGAGAAAGCAACAGATGGTAACATTCCTGATTTATTTACTTAAAGTTCTTTAGGTAATGGTCTGTTTTTAGCTCGACTTTTTTTGAAAAAAAAATTGAGTTATTGTCATAGTCATGGTGTCATTGCCGTTGCCGTCCGAAAACTTTAACATTGATCATAATTTTTTTATTCCTTGATGGATTATCTTCATACTTGGACACAACAACCCTTTGGACAAGACTTTCAAAATGACTAGACTAAACTTGACCTTGACTCTTAAATGACCTTCATATTCAAGGTCAAAATATTGAATTTTGCTAAAATTGGCCATAACTTTATTATTAGTAGGTGGTTTCTCTTAATTCTTGGACACAACAACCCTTTGGAGAAGACCTTCAAGCTGACCAGACTAAACTTGACCTTGACTCATAAATGACCTTCATATTCAAGGTCAAAATATTGAATTTTGCTGAAATTGGCCATAACTTTATTAGTAATAGGTGGATTCTCTTCATGCTTAGACACAACAACCCTTTGGACAAGACCTTCAAGCTGACCAGACTAAACTTGACCTTGACTCATAAATGACCTTCACCTTCAAGGTCAAATTATTGAATTTTGCTAAAATTGACCATAACATTAGTATTTATGGTTGGATTTGATTTATAACTTGGACAAAACAACACTTATGACAAAACCGACATGTTGAATAACTCAGATTTGACCATGACCTTAAAATTACCTTGACCATCAAGGTCAGATGATTGAATTTTGCTAAAATTGTCATAACTTTCTCATTTATTTATAGATTTAATTCAAACTCGGACTAAACAACAGTTGTGACAAATCCGACATTATGATTTTTTCAAGTTTGACCTTGACCTTTAAATGACCTTGATGGTCAAAGTCAAATCATTGAATTTTGGTAAAAATGACCATAATTATGTAATTTATGGTTGGATTTTAATCAGACTTAGACAAAACAACACTTTTTCGTTTCGATTTCAAAAATGTCATCACATGACCTATATTTTTGACCTACTGACTACTTTCTGGTTTTGAGCTACAGCAATGAAATTTGGACTGTGTGCACAGTTTTTTATTTCGATTTCAAAAATGTCATGGCATGACCTATATTTTTGACCTACTGACCTACTTTTTGTTTTTGGAGCTATGGCAATGAAATTTGGACCATGTACACAGTTTTTTGTTCCAATTTCAAAAATAGTCATAGCATGACCTATATTTTTGACCTACTGACCTAATTTTTTGTTTTTTAGCTACAGCAATGAAAGTTGGACCGTGTGCACAGTTTTTCTTTCTGTTTTCAAAAATGTCATCCCATGACCTATTTTTTTGACCTACTGACCTACTTTTTGTTTTTGGAGCTATGGCAATGAAATTTGGACCATGTACACAGTTTTTTGTTCCGATTTCAAAAACGTCTTAGCCTGACCTATTTTTTGACCTGCTGACGTACTTTTTTGTTTTTTAGCTACAGCAATGAGATTTGGACCATGTGCACAGTTTTTCCTTCCGATTTCAAAAATGTCATCGCATGACCAATATTTTTGACCTACTGACCTACTTTTTGTTTTTGGAGCTATGGCAATGAAATTTGGACCATGTATAGAGTTTTTGTTCAGATTTCAAAAACGTCATAGCATTGACCTATATTTTTTACCTACTGACCTACTTTTTTGTTTTAAAGCTACAGCAATTAAATTTGGACTGCGTGTACAGCTTTTCGTTCGGATTTCAAAAATGTCATCTCATGACCTATATTTTGACCTACTGACCTCCTTTTTATTTTTTGAGCTATGGCAATGAAATTGCTTGGTCCATTTCTGTGATATGCATCATTACATTCATAAAAATTTTTTTCCTCTTTGAACCCAGGTTAGTGCTTTAGGGCCATTGGCCCTCTTGTTTATTAATACTTGGACAAAACAAGGCTTATGACAAAACCTACATGTTAAATTATTCAAGTATGACCTTAACCTTTAAATGACCTTTACAGTCAAATTTCTAATTTTTGCATTTTGCTAAAATAGCCAAACTTCTGGTTTTATGGACGGATTTGATCTATACAGGGACAAAACAACACTGAGAATAAAAGAAACGTGTTAAACAATTCAAGCATTACCTTGACCTTTAAATGACCATGACATTACTTAACTTGGCTATATCTTTGTTGTTAATGGATGTAGTGTCTTCATGCTTGGACATAACTACTTTTTAGACAATACCACCAGAGAAGGTTAAACTGAACTTGACCTAGACCTTTAAGGTCAAATTTCTGAATGTTGCTAAAATTGGCCATAACTTTGTTATGTATAATTATATTTCCAAATGATGTTTCATTTGAAATCCCTTCACCACAATGTGCTTCCTCTGATGTGTTTGCCTTTGGAAATAGAAAAAGTTGAGCGTGGCCCCCGCTTGCGGTGGCTCTTGTTAAATATCATCATTGTTAGTAAAGTCCCAGAAAAAGTGATGGTCAGGTCCAGTTGTCTTAAGCAGTGTTCCATCACCAGGCTGGTGTAAAATTAAACTGATATGTGAAATATTTGCCAATTTTATATATTTTATGTTTCATCTCTGCCTTTTTTATATTTTAAATTCATGTATAGATGGAGGTAAATTGCTTTGTATATTGGGGTAGTATTTTGTGTTAGAAATGCCTTTTTTTCAAGAGCTGTGAATAAATTTTACTGATATGCATAGCAGGTCATTTTTTTTTATTTGAGTCTAGGATCCAAATTGGTGACTATTGAAGTAGTTTTTCTGCATAGCTTTTTTAGCATTCTTTTATAGTGATAGATGAAATTAAATAAAATGGAATGTAGAAATGCATGGAATTTTATTGAAATTTGTATTGATCACATATTTTAGAACAGTTCTTACTGATATTATTCCTTGTCATGTATTCTGAAAAGAATATATTGTTTATATTTGTGCATCCAGCTATACAAAAAAAATTCTAGTTACTATCTATTAATGTTACGTGATTTAAATTGTTCTTACTTCAGCATTGTTGTAAATTTATTCTTCTGACTTTAGTTGATAACATTTCACGATGAAATGTTGTCAGTGCAAAATTAAAGTGATATTTTTTTCAGTTCTACTATTAAGTAGGTTCTTTGCCATTTTGAAAAGATCACAGCATTTCCATTTTTTTTTCATTTTAGAACAAAGAAAATCTGTATTCACTCCATATCAACAATTATTTGACTTGAATTTGTTCATTCAGAAATGCAGACAGAAAATAGCGTTCTTAGCAAAACCATATAGTGATTTAACTTCCTAATAAATGTAAAAATTTTATTTAGTAGCAATACAACCTTTAATACCTTCATGCTTGCCCATTATTGTAGGTGAAAATTATCTAATGATACTCATATTTAGTTCTGTGTTATTGGTTATAATGTGCACAAAGAGGTCATTTTGTAATGCATATTTTTATCACTTTGTAAGGTCCTTTTCTTGATTGATTATTTATTTTCTGTTAGTGCAGTTGCCACTCACTGTTACTTCTTAAATGTCTTGTAAAACAGTGTAGATTTTGTCAGATTTTAAAGTCATTTATCTTCAACTTAGCCAGATCTCAGTTTTTCAAAACTTTCAGTTAATGTAAAACTAATAGTGTAATAGGTTACAAGTATTCATTGTTATCCATTATACGGACAGTTTTTGTTTGGGTAACTAGCAATCAGGATTTTACTATGTAAAAACCAACACCACTGTAAAGTTAATAACATACTTATCAACATATTTTAAAACTGACCTTTTTAGTTGGATTGTAGGTTTTACACTTGTCATTGTGTTGTATTTGACTGGACCTGAGTGAGTTTTCAGAAGTGAACGAAATTATGGTGATATTTTGAGGAATAGAAATAATATTAGTGTTGAATGTGCACTGTAGATAAATGCATTCTTAAAAATATGTATATATTTTTGTGTACAGCTGTGGTATTTAAATACTAATTCAGTGCTTTAAAAGTTTTTGTGATTTACAAAGCATTCCTGAAGAAAAATCTAATGAAATGTAATATGTACAGATGAATATAAAGTTCCCTTGATACATTATGCTACAGTAAGAAATATCTGTGTTATAAATGTAGAGAAATGAAAGTTGTGAAAACATATCATATTCAAGAAACTGTGTGTCCAGGAAAATATTGTACGTTATGTTCAGAGTATTTTTCTTTCCAAATGAAGTTTTGAATGGAATTACCGGACAGTTAACATGTCAGAAAAACTTCATAGCTTTCACAGTTAAAACTCGCAAGAATGAATGAATCAGTTAAAGACCCGCATACAGTTACTTTAATACTTATTCTTTACCAAAAATATGTAAGATTTAGACAAGTTGAGAATAACATTGTGTTAGTGAAATTTGGATTTCTAATGAAGCCAGTAAATCTACCTCTGACATATCACATAAAGGTATTTACGTCAACTTCAGTTTTTCCTAGAGTAACTGTTTACAAGCATTCTTAGCAAATAGAATCTTCCTTACATTTCCTAGTTGTTAGGAATGGTACCATGTTATATTTATACAGTCTTTACTCTTTGCATAGTTAAACATTTTCAGTTATGTGTAAGGACTTAATGTAGTGAATACTGGGTAAATATTTTTGGCATCTGTATAACTGGTTAATAAACATGCATGACCAGAAATATACCCATGGACACAAACTACTGCTGCCCCCATGTAGAGCATTTTATGTGTAGAACAAATGTAGGTTGTACATGTATGGGCAAGAATTCTGCTTGTGTTTATTCTTTGTAAATTGTTATATAATCACAGAGAATAAATTTTTATCTTAAACCACACATGTTCCTTTTTTGTTGTTTAGTTGGAGCTTTCCCATTCATCATTATCAGACATATTGTAAGCTAGACCTGTTCTGAACTGATACAATATACCACCCTTATGTCAGTCATGTGATAGATTGGATACAGGAACCAAGATTGGATACAGGAACCAGCCTGAAGTACAGGTATCTTAGGTTTTGCTTCATCTGTAGAACAGTTCCTATGTTCCAGCATTGCCAATTATGTAGTCTTGATGGCCAAGTTCTGCAATACACTGCTAGGTGAGTAAAATGAAGTAATGGATAATATTACTCAAGTTGAGTAATATGAAGTGATGGATCATATCGCAAAAGTTGAGTAATATGAAGTGATAGATCATATTATACAAGTTGAGTGATAAGAAGTGATGGATCATATCACACAAGTTCAGTAATATGAAGTAAAGAATCATATTATACAATGGATCATATTACACAAGGTGAGTAACCTGAAGTAAAGGAGCATATCACAAGTTGAGTAATATGAAGAAATGGATCATATCACACAGTTGGAAAATTGAACTCCAATAATGTTTCATTAGGAATTAGTCACTTCAACTTGTTGGAAGGAAAGAAAAAGGAGCAATTATTTTTTAAATACTTTAATTGCTAAAATACAGATGAAATACCTTTCTAAAATATTCAGATGGGTAATTGATTTTTTTGGTAAGATTAACCTAACCATCTATAGAAATATATAAATTAAACAATAGCAAATAAAGTGCTTACTCATTCCATCAACTCTGTTAATGAAGTTTTCATTAATTCATTCACAACCTTAGGTTTCATAAAAGACCTTTGCATTCTTCTGAAATTACTGGAAATCAATTTAAGATTTGAACAAACATAGTCCACAAAAGTGGTCAGCCACTCATGGTTGATCAAGATAAATCCAATCATCAAAATGAATGTCTTGAGTAATGCCAAGTTGGTGTGTATATTATGCATGACATACTACTGTAGATCAGTGATATTTTCATTTTCTTGATTTGTTTAAGGAAATTATACAGCAAAAAGAGATGGTAATTAAGTGTATGTGTCAGCTACCTGTCCCAATTAATATAATGATAAGTTTTCCTTGGAAATGTTCATATGTGATTTACCTCTAGGCTGAAGACACTAAGCCAAACAGTTCTGCTACACAAAAGTGGTTCACTTAACTACTTCATACAAATATCTTATGGAAGTTTTTTATAGAATGACTTTAATATATTGGTAATGTTTTTCCTTTCATTGCTGCCATAAGGTAAGTAACGTATCATCAGCCATTTAATCATATAACAGCACACTCTTAATACAAAAAGAACTGCTTGACTGGGTTTGTTATTATTCCTACAAGAGGAATGATAGAACTGAAAGTAGTAAGCACAAACTAAATAATATACAAAATTTGTAACAGACATACTACCCCTACAAGAGGAATGATAGAACTGAAAGTAGTAAGCACAAACTAAATAATATACAAAATTTGTAACAGACATACTACAATTACATACTTACATGAACTCCACCCCCCCATAAAAACAAACTAAACAGCACATTTCATTGAGACATTGTCCACTCTGCAAGCTGGCAGTCTTGTCAGAAAAATGTCACAATCGAAGGTTGTCCAAACTTCAACTGGACATTGCAAACAACTAGTGTGCAAACTCTGTCCTTGGAAAGATTCACAAAAACATTATCTTTGATGCTAGACATTTTGAGACAGTAAAAGTGTGCTTCAGTTACATGATAACAGCTTACACAATAAGCTGTATCCAAGTGAAAATCATTTAATATTACTAGATTTTGTGAGGTATAAACAGTATATGTTAATAAATATGTAAATAGATTATATTAAAACCTATCTGTGCTAAATCTGTTCTATCACTGACCTATTTCATAATAGAAG
Source organism: Cyclina sinensis (assembly GCA_012932295.1). NCBI lineage: Eukaryota > Metazoa > Mollusca > Bivalvia > Venerida > Veneridae > Cyclina > Cyclina sinensis. The sequence goes on from JAAONU010000011.1 coordinate 5,384,727, forward strand.
TATTTCATTTTTCAGGTAAAGGAACTGAAAAAACTTTTAGCACCTAAAACAGCAAGCAGTTTAGCTGTAGCTATCATATAAAAAAAATCTGACTTCTACATGTCCCAACATGATTTTACCAAGTACATGTAGGACAAAGTCTGGTGTGAAGAAGCTATAGGGAAAATGCTACCTCACTTCTTGCATCTGACAAAAAAAGGTCTGAAAAAAAAGGATAAATTATTCTGAATGGAGTGAAGTAATTGTAATTGCTTATATTTTCCTGTATGTTTGTTAACTCACATTCGTACTATCAACTGCCTATCCCAGAGGGCTATTCCAGTAAAACATATTGAAATATACCACCCTCAGGATGGAACAACCCCCTTTAGATGTTTAAAAAAAAAAACTCTACAAGTAAAAAAAAAGACCATCCTGACAGAATTCTTTTATTTTGTTTTCCTGGGTAGGGATATATGTTTAACTGGAATGGCCTTAAGTAAGTTACGATCCAACAATAATGCCCTGATTGTAACTTCTGACTAAAGAGAATTTCTCAGTATCAAGGTAACAGGAAACTGTTTTGAATAAATTCATCAATTTTAGACCATTAGCTGAACACAGTTGTTCCTTGAGATTCACAAAAAATACCCTCTCTGTGTAAACTCTGCATCTATCACTTCTCTAAAAGCTGTAACTCTCTATCACAGTTCTCATAACATCAGAAGCTGTACCCAACCTAAGTTTCTGTCATATCCTGCTTTACAAGATCCATAAAAAACCATCCATAAAAGCCAAATCTGGGAAACTTTGCATTGGAAATATTCACAGTTACTATATTCTTGGACAGATACAACCATTAACTACACTAAGGGGACATGTTCATGATTTAGGTTTTCCTAGCCTTGAGAAGACACCACCCCCTGCTGTGGTACTTGATGTAGCCATTGCACTCTTTGTCCTTTGATGTTGTATCTACTGTAATGGTTAGAGAATCCAAGCTCTGCTTCCCCAGTTTGCCTAATGAACCTGAAATGTATGTCAATTATGTTACATTTTCAACAAATGCTGAGTCTTTTCTAAAGTCTTCTAAACTGTAACACTACAAAAGACATAAATATACATTTTTTTTTATTTTTGGAACAAATCTTTTCTCTACTATTTTTTGCACCATTGTACTAAATATACTAAAAAGTATACATTTCTATATACTGTACTTCAATGTCTGAATATTGCAGCACAATACAATTCTATATACTGTACTTGAATGTTTTAATATTGTAGGGCTAGATAATAAATATTAACCTAATTTTACTGTGAAAGGTATGACTGTAATATATCATACCGCTGTCTTTAATTATCTTCAGATTCTTTCCTCTTTCTTCTCCTCCCCGCCCCCCACCCCACTCCTCACACCCCAGGATATTGTTATCACATAGTTAAAAGTGATATATAGATTAACATGTCAAGCCTAATTCGACTCATTTTCAAACTTTTACTGCGTAAAAAAAAGTTCCACACTAATCAAATGAAACACATCTAACACATTACTTTTCTTGGACGATTCTGGTTTGGAAGAGGACTGTGTTGTACTTGAGACCTCTACTGGTTTGAGTCCAAGTCTTGCCTTGATACCATACTCAGTCTGACCGGCACTATTGGCCAGAATACCTGCTGTCTTAGGCTGCACTTCTTTAACCTTTGCTGAAATATAAATATGGGCGTCTTTATTCCCTGAAAATGGCCACATAAGAAAGAAAATGTCTATTCCCTATCACCTAATAACAGAAATATTAATTCTGTTTGGCAGCCTTCAATGTAACAAACTTTATTTGTTTAATTACGTAAGGCACTGTGTTTAATAACCCAGTAAGATTAACAGATATTTCATTTATCCTCCACCTACCTATCAGATATATAATGCAATATAATTTTTTCTTCTTTTGCCCAAAAGTGCTTAAAACTAAATTTAATAGTTAGCTCTAAAGTTAACCACTTATACCCAGATGATAATTTTTATTATATATGTATCAATTTACCCAGAGTTTTATGAGCAGTTTTTGTCAGTTTTTTAGCAACTTCCTATCTTTGCTTTCTTGGAAGGAGATTCTTTGAGAACACCAGCGTATTCCAATGCTTCCCCACCAACTAGACCATCATCATCTTCATCGTCATCATCATCATCAAATGTGACGGTAGATGTAGCTGCCCTCTTGACTGTAGTCTTACCACCAAGGCGTGCAAATATGGACTGCTAAAATGCAAAATATACACAATTAATTGTAATGATTGCATTACTATTAAAGCAGAATTTCTTTTGTCATGAATTTTAATACGCTTTATATGTTATGTCCAAAGATAGAATGTAACTACAACAACAAAATGATAAATACCGTAATTCTAAAATCAATTTCAGGGCATAAGAAAACTTAAATTAACTACACAGGCAAATATCTAAGAGTACCTTATGAATGTTTTATTTTTAAATTTGCTCTCTGATTTCTTCTATTTTGCTGAGGAAAACACAAAAGTCTTCTCCATAACAGCAACATGAAGTTGCACTGAAACATAAAAGGTCAGTATCCTCTTGTAGAGATACCTGTGAAGTTGAAGAGCTTGGCATGTTGATGTTACCCAGCCCTGTAATGGTGACAGTGGGCTTAGACGATGGTGTGGGTGTGCTGGCTGTTGGGGATTTCTCTTTACCCAGTCGGGAAAACACAGATGTATTCTTACTGCTATTTCTCTTCTTCTCTGAAAGAAAAAAAAAAAAACTTTTATTAATAATGGACTGGATTTAAATGTTACTTTACCTCTAACTAGTGCACTTCCAAAGTACTTGATTTCACTTTGTTATTTGGAGCACTTACTTCAACAAATGCACCTTGGTCATTCGGAACACTAACTTCAACAAAACACTAATATACAAGCTCACAGCACAAAAAAAAAACAAACCTTCATCAGCTCTGATTCTCTGTAATTCTGCTTGTTGTCGCTGACGTTCTAGAATCTTTCTTGTTTTCATTGATGTACCCTGTGGTAAGTTGACAGTGTAATGCCCCTCGTCTTCGGGAAAAACTCGTCTGTTCTTTTTTGGCACTGGCACTTCTGCCTTTTGTACATTGCTTGTGGTTACTCTAATCACGGAGGGTGATGGCTCTGTTTCAATGTCTATGTACAGAAGATATTTTTGAAATTGTATGTGTCATTTAAATAACAGAAAGTGAAGAACTTCAGATCATATAGTAACTTGATTTCATTAACATGTTTTAAAACACTTCTTACATGTCTTTTTTATTTCAATTTACCATGCAAAATACTTTTGGTCACTGAATTGCTCTTTTCTCGGAAATTACTGAAATAATTGGTTTGATTTACTGAGGTTTAATGCCAGTTTTAACAGCTAAGGTCTTATCCCAGCAGTCAGTCCATCTAACCAGTGTTCATGGGTATCCAACCAGTTTACTAACCAATTTCTCCACAACTGACTGACTACTTCCTCACTTGCTTCAGAGGTGATGAACAAATGACATATAGACGCATTGCCTGAGATCAATAACACGGAGAAATTTTGCTGGCCCTGATGGAGACTAACCAGGATTGTCAAGACTTACAATCCAACGCTCTACCGATTGAGCTAGGTTAGAAAAGTTACTGAAATAAAATAAATGTCTATCAGTTACTGCTAGTTATAGTTCCGAATTAACTGGTAGACATCTTTATAGTTGAACTATATAGCATGGCTCTATTTACCTGAAGGTTTTGAAAAAGATCCTAATCTAGCTGAGAGTTCGCGAGATATTTTAGGTGTGGGTGTGAGCACTGGTGAAGCACTTCTGTCGGTACTTCTTATATGGTGAGCTATTGTTCGACTTGCCGCTGAAATTGTTCAATTTAATTTAATAAACATACTGCATAAGATTCTACAAAACACCTAGCTCCAATATGCATTTCAAGAAGTTCAATCTTAAACAGATAACCTCAATCAAAGTTTGAAGTTGAAGAAACTAACATGCTTCCAAGTATATAGAGCAGACTTCTGTCCAGAATCTCTATTTAATGACAGTACCATATGACAAACACCCTTAACAGTTCAGCTGTTTTCAACTGTAGGGTATAGTGTATGATAAAGAAAGCATCCCATTACAACACTACTTATACATGCTCAGTGTATAGCAACAATATATTCAATCTTGTTTAACATCTTACACAAAAGACAGTGTCAGTGGAGGAGTGGGGGAGCAAACTCGGGACTCCTGAATTTCTAGTCCTGTGCATCATCACTGGACCACTGACCAGCTCCTGGCCTAAATGTGTGTCTGTACTTACAGTACAGCTTAGGAGAATTGTTCAAATTACAGCTCACTTTGGTGAAGTATTTTGAATTTAATCAAGAGTGACTTTGCGTGAAAAAGAGTGACTGAAGTCACTCTGAGTAAGGAGTAAAATTGCTGCAATTCGCAGGAGTAATATCACTGCACTCCACAAACTTAACTACTTAGAGTAATGTAACAAAATTATTACAATGTGCTTGTCATTTTTATCGAAAATCGGCCATTTCCCTATGAACATTTAGAAAAGATGAAGCCAATATTCACCATTTCTGCAATTAAAAGTTAGGAATTTTATAGAAAATATAAAAACTTTTACAGACAGATGAAAACTGATTTAAGAAATCAAGTCAGATCTTTATTACTTGTTGCTCATTTCCTATGAAAATCGTCAGTTTCTGAAAGACAAAGGTAATAATTCACAAGGTGAGTAATATATGTATACAATACATGTAGATGCTTTAGTTAGATAGACTTTCTAAAGATTTTGTGCTTTTCTAAACTTACGAGTAGATCTTTTAGGAGTGTTCACCTCTGGTATGGCAGTGTCTCTCAATACTCTATCTCTGACATCCTGAAACCAGATCATACATAAAAACATATATGCAGAATTCATTCAGTTATGATCTATGTGAAAGTATTAACTGTTTATGAAACTGTTGACTTTAACAGACTAACTTTATCTAAGCTCAAATAAAGAATGTTTTAATTTCTAAAGTTTGTACATTAATCAAATTGTAGCTATTTTTATACTTATTATTCAATGTTCATGTCTTGATAAAGACATCATACAAAGAAGTGTACAGAAAGATATTTTATATGTTTAAGTCACCTACCTGACTGTGGACAGTTTTTGCATATTTCAGTATAGCAATGACATCCCCTAGTATAGATATTCCCATGTCACTGAGGTATTCTTTGGTGAGATCTAACAACATGGCTCGGGTGATCCTATTATCTGTGAAGGTGACGGCATAATTGGCAGCATCACCGGCAGGTATACCAGCCTCTTTGAAGAACTTTATCCAAAACGACATGTCTGAAATAAACAAAATAACTCAACAAAAGTTTCTTTTAGCTAACAGTTTCAGATAGTGGACCTGAAACAAGATGTAAAAAATCCTGAAAAGCTTTACATTTTACTATGTTAGCAATCTTATCTAATTATACATCAATCAACATACTTGTCATGCTTCTTCAAATGAAGTTCAAGCTACCGAAATGTTCACGATTAGCTCGGCCCACAGAAACATCAGTTTTTCAGAATTGCGTATGAGACAGTTGGCACATTTATCAGTACACTAGATCAGTAATACAAATTGCTCACCTGAGTCAATGTCTTCAGACTTCATCGAGTCACTAATTTTTTGTAACATTTCTAACAAATATTATTCCAAGTTTTGTATGATCAAATGTTAAGTTAAAAGGCTGTTCCAAACATACGAGGCATGATATGGGTCTGTTTCTTTTATCAACAGATAACTGGAGTTTCTGGTGCTAAACTAGGTTCACAACCCAAGTCATAAATTTTCTACATGTTAATGGACACATCTTGACCATGGTATTTTGTTTTCACACTTAAAGATTACTGACATAAAATTTTGAATCTTAGAATTTAACACCTCAATTTAAAGGAAAATTTTCAGGGGTCAAAATGAAATTCAGTGGGGTCAAAGTTAACAACCTGGGGTCAAAGTATGAACGCGAAGACGTGCTTTTGGACAATCAGTAGTATCCAAGTGCTTTCTTTATCAAAACAATAACGGAAACAATTATTACTTTTCACCACTATTTCTTCAACAAACCATTTTTAAAGTAAGTAAATAGTACAATCTTTCATTTTTAAATAGGAAGAATGGAAGTTACTGGCTAATCATGACTTGTTATACATACAACCAATCAGAATCAAACAGAATACATGATTTGCTCATAGAATTTTAAAACGAGTTAACTAATCTTCTAATTAAGTTGTTCGGAAAAAAAACAAGAACAGTTACAATGTATTCCCAAAATCTACCGATAATGTTACTTTCATACAAAGTAATTTAAAAAATCCCACAAAAAACTACCAAGGTAGAATATATGTTCTTAACTCTCTCAATGTCTATGTCAGTGTATTAAGTTTGAAGAAAATCGCTCAAGCACTTTTGGAGTTATGCTTCGGACTAAGTTTTTCAATTAAATCTGATAAAGGGGAATAATTCTAAAAGTAGGCAAGGTAGAGTTATTATTCTTTCACACTGCACCTCCTCCAAATGTGCTCTTTCAGTATATGAAGTTTGAAGAAAATCACTCAAGTACTTTTGGAGTTATGCTCCGGACAAAACTGGAACTGACGGACACACGGACGGACAGAGAACATTTCTAATATCCCTTCCGCCTTTGGCGGGGGGATAATAAGTTCAAGAATTCAAGAATTAGATATACAAGTATATGCTGGGATTTTTAAAATGTAAACAAGTAAATCTCATAAAGGGGAATAACTCTAAAAAATAGGCAAGGTAGAGTTATTGGACTTGCACACTGCACTACCTATTAATGTGCTCTGTCAGTGTATGAAATTTGAATAAAATCCCTCAAGTAGTTTTGGAGTTATGCTCCGGACAAAATTTATCAAGTAATTCTGATAAAGGGGAATAACTCTAAAAATAGGCAAGGTAGAGTTATTGTTCTTGCACACTGCACTACTTACCAATGTGCTCTGTCAGTGTATGAAATTTGAATAAAATCCCTCAAGTAGTTTTAGAGTTATGCTCCGGACAAAATTTATCAAGTAATTCTGATAAAGGGGAATAACTCTAAATATAGGCAAGGTAGAGTTATTGCACTTGCACACTGCACTCCCTACCAATGTGCTCTGTCAGTGTATGAAGTTTGAATAAAATCCCTCAAGTAGTTTTGGAGTTATGCTCCGGACAAAATTGTTTCGGACAGACGCACGGACGCACGAAGGGCATTCCTAATATCCCCTCCGCCTTTGGCGGGGGGATAAATAATTTGCCAGTGTGTTAATTCAACTAGGAAATGTATCAAAAAAAAAATAAAAATAACTTATAAATTTAACGTGAATCTCGGAAATAAATAAAGCTGTACATAGAAAATAAATACCTACTGCATTTAGTGCACACAAAAACAACAACAACAAAAAAGACAAGGGAAAAAATTGTTTAAAAGTCAATTACACACTCGGGCAACCATAAACGAAGCAATATTATGATTCGTTTTCCTAATTTTTGCACGTTCTTTTTCTAGATTACATTTACATTTCAGGGATGGCATTTTTGCAATGTTAATTAACTTCGATGTGTAAGAGAATGAAACTACTTGGAATGAAGAAATTACCAAATAAGAAAATATAATGATACATGCGAATAACTTAATAGCAATTAACGCTTAATCTAATTGCGTATACTTTTAAGTAAATAACAGTTTGTTGGAAAATTACATAGCGCTAATTAAAAATAAATGGTGTTCAAAAACCTGTGAAAATCAAACCATCATTAGGGCTATAATCAAAGGGGTTTAATAAATCATGTTAGTTGCCAAATTAACTGACACCAAACCTGTGCATTCACAATCAATTACCAATGCGCGCTATGTCTGTAGTTGCAATATACTATCAATTAGCATAACCGTGTCACATCAGGACAGCAGCGACGAATCTAGCAGTGAATGACTTTGATTGATTGTTCACATTTCGAACAAAAAGTGAATCGGCTGTCCAAAAATGAGCAAAAGGGCGCTGTTAATTGGCATTTGATGGGCAAAAGGGCGGGTAGTAAAAGAGCAGGGCTGAGCGCCCTTCTATTCCACGCTAGAATAATCCCTATAAAATGTGGAACCGCTTTTTTTTAAAGCCTAATTTACAGTACGCGCCAGGAGGAACTCACATTTTCCGCTTTATTTCGCGGACGCGGAAAAAAAATATCCGCCGCGACATCGAGGAAAAAAACGGAATTCCTCGATGTCTCGACATCGCGAAATATCTCGGCGATATTTGACGACCAGCGCGAAAATAATTAGGGTCATAACTCACCTGGATAAGCTGAACATTTAGTGAAATGACCGTAATGAAACTGTGCATTTTACGTCTGCCAATTCTGTGACATTTGGTAAAATTAAAACCAAATTTCTAATACATTTGCTGTGCTTACGTCGTTGAAAACGCTCGTTATTGTATAGTAAAATCGATCAATAATTTTGTCAAGCGCATAGACGATACAGATGTCGCAGTATGGTTTACATGTTGTATGTTTTCTTTCAATATAGGAATGCAGTTTTACCACGTGTAATTCGGAAACCAGTCAATTTATTTTCTGAAAATAGGGTCAGCTGTTCCGAGAAGCAACAGTTACTTTCGGTTTTGAATTGTCATTCCTTCCGTTAACAAATACGAGCATTCGTAAACAAATGCATCAGAATGAGAGTTTAATACATTTAAATGATATTTTAAAGCGTAAAATCCGCCGAAATGCGTGTAATGAGGAACTTTGTGAGCCTCGATACGTCAATTCTTACCTGTGAAAAAGTTCGCGGAACCATTTAGCGGACGTCCGCCGCGATATTTGGTGACCATGTCCGCGGCGATGATCCTCGAAATGCGGCGGATTTGGTCGCGTTTTAAGGAATGGGTAGTCCGCGACGACCTCGAGGAAAACGATAGTTCCTCCTGGCGCGTACTGTAACTGCATATATGTAATTTCCTCTGCAACAACCACATCATTGCCTTCATCACCAAGGAATTCAGAATACCAAACATTGGATAAAATGGCAGATTAACAGACACAAACAAGTGTTTCAGTTTATACTTATATTATCTGAGTGTTTTTTCTTAGAGGAAGGGGACTGGTATGGGTAAAACTATAATATTTTATCTTAACGTCATCATTTTTGTTGTAAACTCTGCAAAATATAATTTACACAAACAAAAGATAAAATGTGCCAACCACATACAATTGGGCAAATCTGTGTAAGCAGATCCAGATCAAAGTGAGACGTCGAAGGTGAACAACTACAAAATGTGTAACTATAAAATCAGTTCACATTCAGAGGCGAATTAGTGAGACTAACAATTCATTTAAGATCTTTAATCAACTATCTATCTTTAAGTGCAAAAGTATGCTTTACAGCAAAAAGAAATAAATAACCGAGAGAAGGGCATATACAGATAGTCATACGTTTCCATTATGCTCTGTGTAAAAAAAAAAAAAATCTTGTCATAACCTGACACAAAAATTCCATAAACTTCGAAAGAGATCGCTTACCACGATCATGACCTGAATTTAAATACAGTTATTATGATTAGATATTGAACTGTGTGATTATTTTTCTTAAAATTACAGCTGAAATAATTATCTAAAAAAATTGCAAATTCTGTTTTTACCTGTTGACGCCGCCATCTTTCCTGAAATAAATTCTGTTATTACCGTACCAAAAATATTACGGTAACGTTGAAGGTAGTCTGGATTACCTGCCCCTTCATTATGTTTTCGGTACTATATTAAGTACGCTGGGGACCAGACTACGATGAAGGTTCCTGTCATAACATTAGTCCTGATATTAAATATTAATCACCAGCGTTTTAACAACGACAGATAAAAATATTCTTCTAAAAATCGGTAATATCAAATAAATTAGATTACAATGTGATGACCTTGCAATTTTCAAAACTTCACTGAGATTCTACTTCTACTTCTACTTGATACTCCCGAGCAATCAATACTGACTATAACTGCGAGGCGCTTTGTCAGGAAAACTGTGTCAAAAAAGTATTAGGTGCACTGTTAAAAGTTTAAAAGATAAAAAGTTCACAGAGTAAGAGAGTGCATGATTAAAAACAATAAGGGCGGGGCTAGATGGTGACGGTCACCAGCCTATCCTTAAAGATATCTAGGCTGGGACTGTATTTGACATTTTTTTCGTAGAAGATTTAACAAAAATATACCCTTATTGACCACTGAGTGATTAAAGAAAAGCTTAACAAATTGAAGGAAATCAATTTTAGCAAATATTTAGTTCATTCAACATGAAGCAGCCAGTAAAAATCTTGGATAAATTCCGTTTGTCATATATTTCCGCGACCCCGCCGTATTTTAATATTTATAGAAATCAGTGTCTAGGAGACTCTTTATATGGCAAACTTACAAATCCAGTTCTAGGTTACTGACATTATCACATGTATGTATTACATTTGTCCTTTTTTAAATGCCATAAAATATTCATAACAGTTGAGGTTGAAGATGCCTTGTAAATTGGGTATTTAAAAGTGAGAATTTGAAAAATTTTCGACGACCGGAGGGGAGCTCCCTCCTGGACCCTTCCAAGTGGCGGAAAAAAAAAATTGGCCAGTGGAAACCCTGTGGTATGGTAAGCTATTCCAATACCTTAAAGTTCTGGCAAAGTAGGAGCTGAGGTGATACTGGATACGAGACTTGGGGATCAGGAAATTCAAGTTTCTAGTTGGACTAAGGTGACTATGGTCAACATAAACAAGGTTGTACTGGATCTTATAGAGAAAAAGTAGGGAGGATTGGAGTCTGTGGTTTTCTAGGGTGGGCTATCTAAGTTCTTTTAACATATTTGTTACCCTACTTTGAAAATCATAATTATTTCAAACATATCTAGCCGCAGCTCTTTGTACACTTTCAATTTTGTAGGTAAGATGTTTCTGCCAAGGTTGCCATATAATTGAACAATATTCTAGTTGAGGTCTGACATAGGTGGTATAGGCTTGTGTTTTGATTTGCCTATTTTGAGTTTTGATGTTTCTCTGGATAAATCTTAGAGAATATTTTTGCCTTGAAGGTAATGTTATTAATATGATTGGCCCAGTTCAAGTCTTTAGAGATGGTAACTCCAAGGTACTTGGCAGATTCAGTTGATTTGAGAGTTTTATTGTGTGTAGTGTATGGGAAGAGATCAGAGCCTCAGTTAGGGATTTAACAAAATAATAGTTTGACAGTGCGCATTTTTTAATGTTATATATTTTATCCCAAGATACGTTTTGATAAGGAATAAACTTGCATTTTCATTTAACAATGTAAAGAACTTTAAGTTCCATCCTTTTTATATGTAGAAAGATATCGATAAAAATAGTCCACGCATGCACTTGAATAATTATGTACCCTTAATCATTTGCAGTTGTCACCAAATTATTCTAAATAAATAAATAATAAAAATAATATTACAATAAGAGGGTGATAACGATTATACATGTAAGGTGCATGAGCAAGAGTTCAATTTGATTTGCCATAACATAAATACATTAAAGACATGTCTATAAATCAATATTTGGAAGTGCCTGCACAAGCTATGCGGCAAGTCTAAATGTGTGACGAGCAAGCACAACCGGTTTATGGTTGCAAGAGTATTTATAAGCAAAATTTAAGACCAGTGGCTAGACACTTTTCCATAGTTGAATTGTCCTAAGGGAAACAATAGTTCATATGATAATTGAAAAAAAATGTGTATGTCCCAGGAATTAATCGCGATTTTTACTGATTATTATTAAGTATTATGTGAAATATGTTTGAAGGTAATTATGAATTGTACATAGTACTTGTTTTATCTACTTGCTATTAGAAGAAATAATTCACGACGGATCAGAATAAACCTGTTGATCCGACTGGAAAAAAATACTATAAACAGTTTCAATTTTAGAAAAGTCTATTCATATAAAGTTACACAAAATCATTTTAAGTCTGTTTAGGTCTTAAATAACTCTTCCACAACTGCGGTTACTTCCAGTTCAGTTTGATGCTGAGGAATAAAGAATGATCACTACCTGCGAGATTGGCAATAAGGTACGGATTAGATAGCCTTTATCGAATTTTGATCATGGTAGACAAGAAGCTCTGGAAAAGCGCCTCATCGTCTCAGAGTTTGTCTGCAGTTTGAGAAATTTCAACAGCATTTCTTGATGGCCTCTGCAACATTTGACAAATTTATAGAAGGTTTTAACATTTAGTATTATGGTATTTTTGCCTTTTCATGCGTTTCTTAACATGTCCTTCATGCATACTTGGTTCTTCTTTATGTGGTCCTGGTAGAAAAGTGAATGGTCATGATAAATTATACGGGATTTATTGCACGAGTTATACGAAAATGATAAAAACGAGGCTCTGCCATTTTTTTATTTTTTTTTATTTTATAATGAGTGTAGCAAATCCTTTATTACATGAACAAAGATATAATGTTCTATTTACAATATAGAAGTTTTATAAGTGAATGGTGACAGAAATGCACAAAAACTGTTTTTGTCCATATACTTGTGAACATCATAAGCATATAGTTGATGACATTGACTTCAAAGTGTTATTACACTAGTGTTATATCAAAAATATAATACAGTTTTATTACACACTCATGACATAATCTATAATATAATAAATGTTCTGACTTTGTTGCTAACTTTGTGGACACCAGAAAGATAAGGCTATTCTAACAGCCTCACTGTTGGGCTAGCTCATGAGTGACATTGTTAGAATGTCCGGAACATTCACTAGTTAAGGAACATGACCCCAAGTTAGTGGCTCAGTGGATTGGTGTCCGAAACTATAATGGTAGCAGTGGTACAACTAGTCCAACTAATCAGACTTGTCAAGGAGACATCTAGAAAATTTTTGATAGGTGATGTCTTTTTCCAAGCTGTAACGGTTTGACAATAATAAAATAATATCTATAAAATGGATCAAACCGTCAAAACCTATCATTTAATTAGGCTATGGTACAACAAACCTTCACTCGCTGTTTACTTTGGTTAGTGACTGTGTTCACTTGAAGTGCAGGGTTAATCCCTTGCAAGGTTGGAGTGGGAATGGGCAGTTCTTTGTAGGAAGCTGTACAATTGATGCCTGGCTCCTGAAGGATAAAGAGGGGAGGAGTATAGTGGATACGTGAAAGATAATGCATTTCTAACAGCCTCGCCATTGGGCTTGCTCTTTAGCGGCATGGTTTAATCAAGTGTCTGGAAAGTTTGCTAGTTAAGCAATGTACTCCCTGGTTAGTGGCTGAATGGTTTTCTGAAACTGATGTCATCAGCCAGATTACTATATTATAGATGAATAGAAACCATAAATGAATGTGTTTAATAAATGCAAGATAAGAATGTGTAATGTAGATATTAACTTGATTTTCTTGAAAAATGAACAGCTTTGTTTTTATTAACCAGGTTTTCAACGAAAACTGGTTATTGAAATGCTGAAGTCGGCGGGCGGGCGGGTGGGTGGGCCGGCGGGCGTCAACTTTTGGTTTCCGCTCAATAACTTAACTTTGGCCTATTGACGCAAAACTTGGTGTATGGGTAGCTTATATCAAGAGGCAGCTTGGGATTGCTACCCAGGTGTCTGTGATCAAGGTCAAGGTCACTGTTGCTAAAAATAGAAATTCAGTTTCCGCTCAATAACTTGAGTTTGCTTTGACCTATTGACCCCAAACTTGGTATATGAGTAGCTTATATCAAGGGGCAGCTTGGGATTGCTACCCAGGTGTCTGTGATCAAGGTCAAGGTCACTGTTGCTAAAAATAGAAATTCAGTTTCCGCTCAATAACTTGAGTTTGCTTTGACCTATTGACCCAAAATTTGGTGTATGGGTAGCTTATAAGGGGCAGCTTGGGATTGCTACCCAGGTGTCTGTGATCAAGGTCAAGGTCACTGTTGCTAAAAATAGAAATTCAGTTTCCGCTCAATAACTTGAGTTTGCTTTGACCTATTGACCCCAAACTTGGTGTATGGGTAGCTTATATCAAGGGGCAGCTTAGGATTGCTACCCATGTGTCTGTGATCAAGGTCAAGGTCACTGTTGCTAAAAATAGAAATTCAGTTTCCGCTCAATAACTTGAGTTTGCTTTGACCTATTGACCCCAAACTTGGTGTATGGGTAGCTTATATCAAGGGGCAGCTTAAGATTGCTACCCAGGTGTCTGTGATCAAGGTCAAGGTCACTGTTGCTAAAAATAGAAATTCAGTTTCTGCTCAATAACTTTAGTTTGCTTTGGTCTATTGATGCTAAACTTGGTATATGGGTAGCTTATATTAAGAGGCAGCTTAAGATTGCTACCCAGGTGTCTGTGATCAATGTCACTTGCTTACAATAGAATTTTCAGCTTCTTCTCAATAACTTCAGCAGACTTTGACCTATTGATACTCAACTTGGCATGTGTGTAGCTTACATGAAAATATAGCCTGGCATTGCTACTCAGGTATCTGATTTATTTCTATTTTGAACTGTTGAAACCAACTTTCTGTGTTGGTACCAAAATAACAGCACCATTTTTACTTCACTGCCATATTTCTTCCTAATTCCTGTCACATCAATACTTGATCGTTGAAAACCTGGTTTTAGTCGCATTGCGGCGCTTCTTGTTGAATTTTGTATGATGATAATCTATACTTGCAGAGAAACTCATTAGCAGTGGAGTGGTAAGTGGAGCACTTCTTCTTTCAAGACATGGCCAGCTTCTTTATAAATTTGGAGATCTCCAACATGTCAGTAAGGTCTGTCGCTTTTAATTTTGGTTTACCTAAGATGCTGTGCCCACTGCAGTATTAGTTGACATATTCCAACTAGTTTGGAAACAAGTTTTATCAAAGCAAAATCAGGTTCCACTGAAAGAAGTCCTCCATTATTTTGGTCTTTTGAATGTTTGATGTGGAGATACTGAGGAAAAAAAAAACAGTTCAATATTTAAAATAATGCATCAAATAAATTTTGACAAACTGTAGGTACTGTATTTAGTTTTATAAGTGAAGGAGCAGAGGTTGATAGGTAGAACAATAGCCTTCCAACCTTGAGGTTACTGGTTTGAAACTATCAATGGCGGTAGTCTAAATTGACCTTCAGCATTCCTCACTGACACCACAAGTACTGGAAGTAATCATCTGTTGGGAAAAATATAAATTTTAAACTTGATCCCAATCAGGTCAAATAAGTTAAACTAATAGAGAGAAAAAACTTTTCAGACAGGTTCCTGACACTGAAGTTGATTGAACTAAATCCAGTAACGTTTATCAAATGTAGAGAACTTCTTTCAAGCTAAACTTTTTGTTTGCTTGGGATGTGTGCCAGTATTTCTTTATATATAAATAATTGTTCATGTTTAAGTTACTATGTCCTTAAGTTCATTACCTTTTTGGGCAAATTGCAGTAACATTTCCTCTTATGTAAATAATTTTGATGTGTATTTTGATAATGTTGAAGTGATATAACTAAATATTGTAACGATTGAAATTCTAAAATCATAGATATCAGAGGAAGCTGACAAATCTTACAGTTTTCATTCATACTTTACAGGCAGACCATGCCCAGTTCCTACCATTGTTTGATGTCTTGTCAGAATTGAACTCAGACAGTGTGCATCATCAGGACTTGTGTATTACTTTGAATGCAGGCCATCTGGCTACATACAAAGTTTACCAGAAAACATTCAACAGGTAATATCATGATAAAATCCATTATGTTTAATTTTCTTTGAGTCCAAGATTTAGACAAGTCAGTTCTAGAATTATAGCATTTTGATCTGGTTATGTTTATAAGTTATGCAAAAGTGATCATATGTGTTTTTTGTTGGTATTTTGACAGTTACACTGATCATTTCTGGAATACAGAAACTGATTTCTGATTTCATTTCATGTTCCTTTCAAACAGATTTATTTAGTTTTGTTTACATATGGTTTGAATGCACCGCCATTAGGCTGAAGGGATATGGTAATGGTCGCCATCTGGCAATGACTTTTATGTCCAGAGCATAACTCCAACACCTTTCAAGGGAGTTTTTTAAGCTTTACACAATGATCTAAGTCATGGAGAGAAAGGACAGTGTACATGAAACCCCATCACACCACCTTGCCCCATTCTTAAATTATCTCCCATTTTAGCTCTTTTGTCTCTCAGTGCATCATCAACTTTTTACTTTAAACATCTCCTAAACCACTTGGTCAAAGTGAATGAAACAAGGCAGGGGTGTTCCCTTGCATTGAAGTGCTACCAAAATTATTCAAAGAATTCCATTCCATGCAGAACTCGGGTTGCTATGGCAATTACAAGTAGAATGAAAAATATTAAAAAACTTCTGGATGGAAACCACAAGGCTAAGACTTTTGAAATATGCTTTGTACCATTATCATGGTGGACTTTATCAAGTTTGTCAAATTATGTTGAACTGATTCAGTGTGCACAATGATGGATGTTATTGAGAGCCAGGGTGATGTCGAGGAATTATAACTCTTGTTTACCCCATTTTTCACACACTGATAGAGAACATAAAAGAGGAAGTGCAGTAAGCAAAAACCATAACTGTGTCTTATTCCATGTAATACAATATTATATATAGCATTGCTGGCAAGATGGTATTGGATTTAACCCGTGCTGCAACAAGATCATTAGATGTGAAAGCGTCAAGTGGACAGGGAGAGTTTAATTCAATACCGAAGAGCTGAAATGCAAAGTTTGTTTTGTATGAAAGTCAAAACAATTCAAGACAAACCCTTTTCTGGTGCCCCAACTGTTTGCTGGCATATGTTAACTCCACCTGTACACTATGGCAGTGTAAACATGTGTGCACTTTAAAACACTCAGTGCTTTGTAGTGTTCATTTCTTGCAATATCATTATGAATTACTGTTTTAAAAAAAAATTATATGGTCAACGGTGACAACAGATTAAACAGTCAGGTTTAAGCTGTTAATCTGGATTACTTTTGTGGATAAGACAGTTGGTTGTCTTATATTTCGTGATTTGGCTGAGGTAAACGTCATTTATTGCAGTAAAAAATCCTAGACATGTATCTGTTTGCATGATTCTGATACTAGAAAAAAATTACTTAACATTAAAACCAAAATGCATCAGCCAGCTTTGTAATATTTTCTGCCAACCTACCTACCCTATTTTAAGGGCATGAAACCAGAAGAATAAAATCTAATTTTTTAACCTAACTGTGCATTAACTACTGTGCAACATTACAATATTGCACAAGAGTTATTGCACAGCTAGCATTTGAAAACAAGGTCCACCTTTTCAGAATATTATCTCTGCCTCTTCAGTTATTTTTTAAATCTACAAGTGTATGGCATTTTTCCTGCAGGGCTGAATACAGAAAGTAAATGCAGAATAGTTGTGACCTTGATACAAATTTGAATTATCTCCTTTCATTATTGTATTTCTGTATGATGTTTTCAATACATATCTCTGAATCTTGACTCAAAAGCAACTGCAGGGATATGATAATATTTCAGATTATCACTGTGACAGGTGGGGGACATGGTAATTTTTCACTTCAGAAAAAATCTTAACAACTTTCATTGTAAACATTATTGATGGTTTTCCAATCCAAACATTTCAGTATATATGCCACCTGCAGCAAGGGAAGTGGTGGACTGGTAGTGTGTAACCTTCCGTATGGTATACTGATTTGTTCATATGGTGGTCATACACGTGCTGGAGAGGCTGTGAAAGCCATTGAAAAGTTTTGTGATGTCATGAGAAGATGAGGTCATTGTTAAACAAGGTTCATAAATGATTGAGAAGTTTTTATAAATAGCTGTGTGACAGCAAAACAGTTATCAGAAGAATAGTTGAGAAAATTTGACAGTTTAGTCAAGTTGTGTGCACTTTTTGTTTAAATCAAGATTATGAGGGAAAGACACTTGTATCTTGTGCTTATTTGGTATTAATTGAAAAAAGGAGTGAAATAAATTGCACTTTTCTCCTTGTGAAAGAAATTTTACATTTGCATGTAAACATTATCTGAATCTGTAACAAAATCAAGCCAGAGTGTGTTCACTTCTATTCTAGTGAGTAAACAAAATCAAAACTTGATTTAACAAGGCCGCACTTCAGGTGTGGGACTTGTCTATTGAATATCTGATATTTGCTTAATTTACACTGAAAAAAATAGATGATTATACAGTGAAGGAATTAGCATTTGTCCAATGCTGTTTTTACACCCCCTTTATTTTAGGAGAGAATTGTTACAAAACTAGTGCTGCAATTTCTGCTTTATGATTACCTACCGATTTGATATCATGTTCAAAACTGGGCTTTACAGTACAGAAATTTGATAAATCAGTGAAGAAGTAAATTGTGAGAAACTGTAGTGTCAGAAAATATATACGTTTAGGTTTTAGAAAATCATGAACTATACAATGTAATGAAATATTTGAAGTAAGCTTTTGTACAGGAGGTTGATAATGAAAATTAGCTGTTTTATGATAGATGGTGCTGACTTATTTTATTGACAGACATATGCTTTCATTTGTTACATTTTACTGTTCTAGTGTTTTCAGTACATGTCTGTTTATTGTAGATTGTTAATTCAATATTTGCAGAATGATATATGGTTTGTTTTAATACAGGAACTTGAACTAAAGAGAATAAAACGGCCAGAGAGGAGAGTTGTATTCTGTGTGTACATCTTGCATTTAATAGTTCCCAGTCTTGCTTCAAGTCTTATTGACATTTGACCCAGGCACAGTTTCTTCTGTAAGTCACTGACTTAAATTTCCGTGAAGCAAGGTTGTAAGAAGTACTTTATCTAAAGGACAGCTTTGCAGTCTGTTAGAGGTGAATACAGAACTATTGTAGCTACACATAAATTTAGATACAATCAGTTTGCCCAAACCTAGAGTATCTTTATTTCAAGCCATCATAATCTTTGAAGTATGATTTCTAGATTTTTTTCAAAGTTGCAAACTTGTTATAAAATGTAACAAATTGTTCTTAGCAACAGAATTTACATCTTTATTTTTTTGTGAAATAGCAGTTGTTTTATAAATATTATGTGGCTGAATAATCAGAAGCAGAATTTTTCATGTTAGTAAATCTGGTTTTAGATTATATTTGTTTGCATCAGTGCAACTGATTCCTGCATTTCTTCTTCAGTCAGTTGGAACAGATTGTGTCCCTGACCATCTGTTGGAGGTCTTTACATTTGTGATGTGAAAATACTTGCCTTTTTCTGCTCACTTGAGTGCAGGGTGCTTGGTGCGAGTTTTGTGATTGGCCTTTGTCTGTTGCAAACAATTTTTACTAGTGAACACTCTAGAGTTTCTTTAAATAACCTTAATGAACCTTGCTTAGAATGTCAGACAAGTTTGAGGCTGGATCATGTTGGATTAAAAACCTTGCAAACACTCTGGAGGTCATAGTTTTGACCCAATCTTCATGAAACATGCTCATTATGTTTCCACACTCTGGAGGTCATAGTTTTGACCCAATCTTCATGAAACATGCTCATTATGTTTCCACTTGATGATATCTGACAATTTTTAACTGGGTCACATTGGGTAAAAACTGTGTCAGCAGCTAAGATCAGTGGATTTAAAAGCCACATCTTTGACCAAATGTTCATGAAAGTTGCAGAGAATGTTTGTGTTAATAATCTCCTTGCTTGGGTCATGTCATCAGCTCACTCAGAATGATTCTGATGATGTCTGTCTCAAGATTGAAATTAAGGTACATGAAATCAAGAACTCGGTCATTTGGCTGAGACTTGTTATCTTTATCAGAGATTATTCCAATAAGGACAGTGGTACTCAGGTGAGCAGTTTGGGACCACCATGGCCCTCTTGTTTCAGCATATTTGAGTCAGTTGTGTAATCAAAGTTATCACCTCCCAAAGCATAGCCATAACTTGTATTAATTGCTTACAAAAACAATCTTCTGTTTTTTGTACCTTCAAGAAAAGCCACTCTTAGCAATTACATATGGAGCAGATAGATTGGACTGCAAAAGCATGGTCTGTATGCCAGCACTTGAAACCTTGACAAAAAATAAACATGTTTTGTCAAGAAAATACCCCAGTAATCATTTCCATCAGAATCATTCAGCATCTCTTCAGAAGGACACTTGATAGTTTTCAGAATAATGAAAAACTGTATTAAGAACTACAACAATATCACAGAGATATTTTTTTAATCATCAAAGCCTATATCATTCCAGACATAACAGTAAGACTACAGTACTTATCAAAATAAAAAGTATACAAATTAAAAACCTATTACATACAGTTTAAAACAGAACATATACACCAATGTATAAAAAAAATACGAACAAATTTCAGAAGTTTCCCAAGAAGAATAAAAGAAGTTTAGAATGTCTGAAGTCCAATAGTCTTTTCAATGAAGTGATTTCTAAACTGTAGAAATAAAATACAAATTTGAAACAATGGAAGCACACAAAAAAATCTAACAAGAATAACTGTGCAAGAATGAAAGTCAACAGTTATCTTAATTTGCATTGATTTCACAGCAAAGGTCTGAACGTTCAAATTTCTGCTCAGAAAAATTTTGGTTATTTAAAAATACAATTTAGGCTAGAAAGTTTCTATTATTTTTGTTTAGAATTTCTACAAAGTGGGATGACTGTTTGAATTTCATTTTAACTTCCAACCTGAGCCTTTGCTGTATTATGTGGTATTCCCATAAAACCTAACCATTCAAACCATAATACACAATGTACATGCTTGCAAACATAGCCTAAAAAATTACATGAATACCACTTCAAAATCTAAAATGATGAAGCCAGGACACCAAAACCTCATACATAATTCATGTTACAACTTCTATCACAGGTAGCTGCCCTTGTGTATAAAAAATTCAGTATACGTGAAAACTATTTTGCCTTTAAATTTCAAAAAATTTCCAAAGTATGTACATGGATCTGAAATACTGGGCATTTTCTTCAAGTAAGAATACTGAGTCATCCCCTCCCCTTTTTCGTGTGATTTAACAAGCAGAATAAACATTACAGTAGAAATAATACTCTCTTAAACAGATACTGTTAGACTAGAAATCTGAATATTCGTAACATGATATAAATCATTATTTTTTCCTTTCCATAGTCTTCTGCAACAGGTGTGACATCATATTGATTTTGAATGAATTTTGTAAAATATACAAAACTGTCATGAAACTTTTACAGTCTGCTGTAGATTGATATCAGTTCAACAAAATATTGATTCAATTTATTTTTATGGTCAGCAAGGTAACAAAATAAGAGGAAATGTGGCACCTACTTGAGTTTCTTATCAAACTAAAATTCTTGGATTCAGAAGTTTAGTAATAAATTAGTGTTAAAAAAGTGTATAAGATGTTAAATGACATCATTAAATTATACATAGGTATAAAAGCATAGAAGTTTCAACCATAAATGTTTTCAAAGATGGTTTGGACACTTAACTACTACAGAATTCTGAAAACACACATCACTTGGTTGCAGACAATATAAACCAGCAGTAGAGAATGTCGTATATCATAGAGACCCATATTCTTCAGATTTCTTTGCTTTTATTATTCTAACATGAATAATAAATTATGTTGATCTGGATAAAACTACATGCAGCAATATCAAGTTTTATTACTAGCCTGGAATTTGTCTTATATTAGTAAGTAAGAAAAGAACCTGTGGTCTAATCATACACCAAAATAAGTAAACAAATGAGCATGTGTTACACCATCTACTATACTTCTCTACCATACTGTTCATGTAAAAGAGATGTTTACGCATACACAATACATCTGTTACAATACAGTATCTGAAATAAACAAGCGACGAAAAACTCTGTGGAAAAAAAAAATTATCAAAATTTCCTTTCAAATTCAAAAAAATATTCTTGAGGTAGATGATAATAATTTGATGCTGTATTGCTCCTCTGGAAGGTTAACATTGTTACAGATATACTTCATAAAATGTTCTATAAGCAGCTTATTATTTATTATGCACATTTATACCTCAGATACACAGAAGCTTATGCTAATATAAGCCAAGTGCAAAATTCCCTGACTTCTTTGAAACTTATGGGAATTTTTTCTCTGCTTGCCAAGACATTTGGAAGCATTACATAGCTTGGATTTTGATAATAATAAAGTGCAAATAAAGGAAAACAACCTTTTTTCTGCGTTTCAAGAAAACTTATGTTTAGAATCTGTAAAGATTTATTCTGTATAAATACTGATACTGTAATTTACACCACAGAACTGACTGTACTTTATTACATACACAAGCATTAAAACAACTGTAAATTGTAATATTCACTTAAAATATGCACAGCTATATATAGCAGCCTGACAGCAGCTTGTTAATGTCTTATCCCAAGTGTCACCACATGTTTCATTGTTTACTACTTTATAACGAAACTGTTTACAGTTTAACAAAAGGTAAAATACTATGCCACAGGAGAATCCAACTGCCACAAGAGAGAATCCAACTGCCACTGGAGAACCCAACTGCCACAAGAGAGAATCCAACTGCCACAGGAGAACCCAACAACTGCCACTGGAGAATCCAACTGCCACAGGAGAACCCAACTCCCACAGGAGAACCCAACTGCCACAAGAGAGAATCCAACTGCCACAGGAGAACCCAACTGCCACAGGAGAATCCAACTGCCACAGGAGAACCCAATTGCCACAGGAGAACCCAACTGCCACAGGAGAATCCAACTGCCACAAGAGAGAATCCAACTGCCACAAGAGAACCCAACTGCCGCAGGAGAATTCAACTGCCACAGGAGAACCCAACTGCCACAGGTGAACCCAACTGCCACAAGAGAGAATCCAACTGCCACAGGAGAACCCAACTGCCACAAGAGAGAATCCAACTGCCACAGGAGAACCCAACAACTGCCACAGGAGAATCTAACTGCCACAGGAGAACCCAACTGCCACAGGAGAATCCAACTGCCACAGGTGAATCCAACCGCTCATTCTGGAATGTTTTTTTCTTGTGTTACATCAATTACCCCTTCTTGTTTACACTACTGATTACAAATGCATTTTAACTTACACACAAAACTGATTACAAAAACATGCAAGATTCTCACTGTAAAAAAATGAATCTACCATATAGGCATTAGGACATTGCAAACATTTCATTATCACTCCAACATATGGTTCACAATAAAAAGCTGCGTTGATAGGTTTCTTATAATAATACACACGGTAACATACTATCATGATATACACAGTATGATACTTTTATATATTCATATATATTATTTTTAGAGTAAAAGAAATTATTACCAGTAAAAAGATATATGTCATGTTTGCAAATTAGCATTACAGAAGTTGTCAGAAAAGGTAACTTTATTGTTTTATTTCAACAGATTCATTCAAAACTTACATATTTCAACTTGTTGTGGTTTATTTAGCAGTTTTCCTAAAAGTTAAAAGGCAGGCACTATTTCAAATCAACCTTAATCTGACTGTTACCAAGAAGGTACTCGTCATCTTGATGATTTATGAAGAATGAAAAATAATCTGTCGTTTTCACTATGTCATTTCTGGTAACAACTGAGATCTATGAAGTAGGCCAGTATTTTACAATAAAATTTGGAACATTTATTACTAGTATAAAGCTTCAACATATACACAAAATTCTAAAATAGGGAAATTTTCAAATCATGATATTCAATACTCGCATTTTCAAACAAAAAAACTTTTTTTTTTTCTGTATAACAGTGACAGACTAATGGACACTTAAATGCATTCATTTCCATCTTAGGATAACCAATCAAACATACCAAGTTTCAACAGGTCATTACCACGCAATCTACAAATACTGACCATCCTCTTTACTTGGATTAAATAAACTGAATAATTGTTGGTATCTATGCATAGGAGGTAAGCTAGCTTTAAAGTAGTAAAAAATGATGGCAGTACAATTACTTGATAGCAGTCTTTGTATTTCAAACTGAAATCATGCCAAAACATATATCTGTTTTGGGTGCATTTGTACAGACGAATTCCTTAGTTACATATCTACATCTATTTATAGTAACAGTATAATAACCCAAACTCAAGGCCAATTCACCCACACACCAATGAACAATACCAAACTTGATCAGAAGACTGCAGTTGTGCAGCATTTATTACCTACTCAAACATTCATAACAAAGAAATCAATCTTTTGCTATTGAATCCTACATTCACAACATGTGATACTATTTATATTACTCCCTTCTGAAATGTATTAACATCTGAAATATGAAAAGCCAGAGTTCTTTAACCAAGTTTTGAACTGTCATTCCTTTGTATTAACTTCATGCAAATCAAAAATTAATAGTACATGGTAATATATCAAAGTGACTATACGATACTAGATATTCTGTGTTTTCCTTTACCTGAAAAGAAATCTGTTAGAAAAATTAAACCACCTTTTTGTTACTAAATGAAATACATGTATTAATAAAGAAAAATACAAAACTTATTATTCTACTATAGATTTTTCATTCATAACTACTCTGGCTAAATTAAGAAGTGAAAAGAATACTCAAGGAATAAAGTATTTTAAATCTAGCAAACAAAACCAAACTTGAGAACCATTCCTTTTTTTTTTTTTTGGTAAAAAGGAATAAAAAGAACATATATGTAAGGCATGATTAAAGGCCAACATCTGTTCAGTAACTGTTGTAATCGCTAACGTTTGAATCAATAGCAGTATAAATCTATCTTACAATTTCCTGATTTTTGTGTATTAATATTTCAGACTGATCAGATTTGATACAGAAAATGTATATGAAGTTACTGCATAGTCTTTACATGGTAAAACAAAGGATTGAGGGAGTGTGTGTATGTCCCATATTACCAGAATTAGCACAGGTATCCTAGGCATGCCCCAAATTACCAGAATTAGCACAGGTATCATAGGTATGCCCCAAATTACCAGAATTAGCACAGGTATCCTAGGCATGCCCCATATTACCAGAATTAGCACAGGTATCCTAGGCATGCCCCAAATTACCAGAATAAGCACAGGTATCCTAGGCATGCCCCAAATTCCCAGAATTAGCACAGGTATCATGTAGAATCACAGTCATAAAACACCACCATTTATATACATAGGAAATAAAAAAGTCTAATATACATATATACATAGCTTAACAAGAGATGTAAGTATAAAAATAGATTTCATACAATTCAGCAGTAAAGTGACTATTATTAAATGGTTATATTATTAGGTGTAACTGAAATATTTTGGCATACAGATAAAATTTGTTCTCGACTCACAATTCTCGTATCTAGTATATAGATTTTTTAGTTGCTATGGGTTACAAGCTCTTTCTATTTTAATGATCCTTTTTATAAACTAACTAATGCCCAATCAACAGACATGATCATTATAAATAATAACAGCTATAATACTGTAAATTAGACACAAGAAAAGTATTGGTTGTTACCATTTCATATGTATTACTTTTAATTCAATTTGAAACTGAAGTGAAAGATAAAATTCATTCGAGGAATTGACATTTTTTTTACGCCAGACTTAATGTAGCACAAAAGATGTCCTACTGATTCACATCAGCCAAAATAATAAGAATGAGCAGGGGTTTTTTTTTTCTCTATTAATTGCATATTCAGTGATCATGTCAGGGCTAAATATTATTTCATAAACATCTGTATATACATCAACTTCCCTGCTTAACAAAATAAAACATCAACAATTAAATATCATCTAAAATACGACTTGCAGACGTCTTCCCTGCGGAATTTCTTTGATTTCTGCGATCCTCATGTGACATCACTTCCTGTTTGTGGTTGCAGCATTTAGTGTCAAATCTACACATTGCCCTAGAGTAGGTAACACTATCACAGTCACATTCTTGTTCTCTAGACTGGTCCACTGTCTTTAGACGCTTAGTGGCTATTCTCTCTGAGCAAGAATCAAGGGAACTTGAGCGCCCAGTCTGTTTTAGTAAGGCATGCTGGGAAGTGGTTGTCGTGGAGATGATGGAATGTTTGTCCTGTTGCTTGTTCAACAAGAACAGAAGATGGTCCAACAAATCACAGAAGAAGTTGTCTACTTCATCATAACCTAAAATTTTAGAAAGAATAAACGAACTACTAAAATAGTCACTTCAATCGATTTCAAATCTGAATGCAACCTTTCTTCAAGCAACTTTGTTGCCTTTCTGGCTGTGAGCAAATATGAACAAAGGCACATAAAAAACCAAAAGCTGTTTAATAATTTATATCTAGATTAAGTCTGTTTACTTTTGACCAAAGTAATATTACAAAGGCACTGCCTCAACATGAGCTCTAGCTATCTACATCATCAAATATCAGTGTCTTGATCGCCTTAGTCTTCTCAGTGACTGTTTAAGATAAGAAAGCTGGAAGTATGATGCAACAATGCAGAGTGAAGCACTGTGGGTATGTTGTCAAAGTGTCTGTTGAAATGGACCTTTTACCCTAGAGTATCACCAAAAAATTAATTTTATGCCAATTTTTTATTTGAAATGTATATAAAATTTTCCCAAACAAGAACTGTCACTGAAAGATGACAATCCCCCCAAAGTGGTGCTTTGACCATTGTGCAAAGGACCAGATGAAGACTGATTGTAGATCCTTCAAAAAAAGTCTTTTTTTTGGCAATTTAACCTCAAGGTCAAGCTCATTGAGGGATCAAGGTATAAAAACAAGAATCTGTCACTGTAAGATGACTATGCCCCCGAAGTGGTGCTTTGACCTTTGAATTTAGGGGTCATGGTCAAATAAATATAGGTCAGTGGGAAGGTCTTGTCCAAAGTGGTGTTGTGTCCAAGTATGAAGTCGATCAACTTCCTAATGTGGAAGTTATGGCCAAATGTTGAAGTTTTTGGACAATTGGGTCCTCAAGGTGAAGGTCATTTAGGGGTCAAGGTCAAACAAATATAGGTCATTGGGAAGGTCTTGTCCAAAGGTGTTTGTCCAAGTATAAAGTATATCCACTTACTAATGTGGAAGTTATAGGCACTGTTAAAGTTTTCTGACAACTGGATGTCCAAGGTGAAGGTCATTCAGGGGTCAAGGTCAAACAAATATAGGTCAGTGGGAAGGTCTTGTCCAAAGGGTAGTTGTGTCCAAGTATGAAGTAAATCCACTTACTAATGTGGAAGTTATGGCCAATGTTAAAGTTTTCGGACAGACTGACTAACGGACAGTTCAAAAACTATATGCGTCCCTTCGGGGGCATAAAAAAATAATTGTCCAGATGAGGATAAACTGTAGATCCTTCAAAGAATTTTTTTTTGACAATTTGACCTAAATGTCAAGGTCATGTAGAGGTCAAGGTGAAAAAAATATATGCATTTGAAAGATTTCTCCCAAAGTGTTGTGTGCAAACATGAACAAAATCGGTTAAGTAATAAGGCAGTTATGGCCAATATGTATTATTTTTGACAACTCTACCTTTGAGGTCAAGCTCATTCAGGGGTCAAGGTCAAATAAATATATGTCAGTAGGAAGGTCTTGTCCAAAGGGGTGGTATGTTCAAGTATGATGTAAATCCATTAACTAATAAGGAAGTTACCAGCAATGTTAAAGTTTTTTGACAACTGAACTTTTGAGATCAAGGTTGTTCAGTGGTCCAAGTCAAACAAATATATGTCAAAGGGAACGTCTTTCCGAAAGAGGTGCTGTGTCCAAGTATAATGTAAATGTAAGTCCATTTACTAATGGGAACTTATGTTGTAGTTTTCAGATGGAAGGACAGACTGACAGCTCAAACACTATATGCACTCCTTCAGGGGAACAAGAGGGCCATGATGTCCCTGTATCGCTCACCTGAGTATGACTGCTTTTTACAAAAGTGGCTATGGACCTGGTTAACTGACCCAAAATGACCCATTTTCGAACTTGGCCTAGAAATTATTGAAACAATCTTTCTGACAAATTTTCAGGTTGTTTGGACTGAAAATGTTACCACTAGAGTGTTAACAAGGTTTTTCCATATTTGGGCTCTATGACCTAGTTTTTGAACCTAGACTGGACCATATTCAGACTTGAGCTAGAAATTATCAAAACAATCTTTCTGAAAAATTTCCAGGGTATTTGGACTGAAAAAGTAGCCTCTAGAGTGTTAAAAAGGTTTTTCGATATGTCGGCCCTGTGACCTAGTTTTTTACCCTAGATGACCCATATCCAAACTTGAGCTACAAATAATCAAAACAACTTTTCTGACAAATTTCCAGGATATTTGGACTGAAAATGTGTCCTCTACAGTGTTAACAAGGTTTTTCCATACTTGGGCTCAGTGACCTAGTTTTTGAACACGGATGACCCATATTCGAACGTGAGCTAGAAATCATAGAAGCAACCTTTCTGACAAATTTCCAAGTTATTTGGAATTAAAATCTTACCTCTAGAGTGTTAACAAGGTTTTTTCCATATTTTGGCTCTGTGACCTTGTTTTTTACCCAAAATGACCCAAACTCGAACTTGAACTAGAAATCATCAAACTTACGTGTCTGACAAATTTCCAGGATATTTGGACTGAAAATGTTACCTCTTCAGTGTTAAAAAGGTTTTTACATATTTGGGCTCTGTGACCTAGTTTTTGAACCCAGCTGAACCATATCCAAATCAGAGCCAGAAATCATCGAAACAACCTTTCTGACAAATTTCAAGGACATTTGGACTGCAAATGTTACACCTCTAGAGCATTAACAAGGTTTTTCTACTTTTGGGCTTTGTGACCTAGTTTTTGATCCCAGATAACCTATATTCAAAACTGAGCTAGAAATCATTGAAACAATCTTTTTGATAAATTTCCAAGTTATTTGAACTGAAAATGTTGGCTCTAGAGAGTTAACAAGACTTTTCCATATTTGGGCTCTGTGACCTAGTTTTTGAACCCAGATGACCCATATTCAAACTTGACTTAAAAATCATCAAAGCAACCTTTCTGACAAATTTCCAAGATAATTGGACTGAAAATGTAACCTCTGGAGTGTTAATCTCTGGAGTGTTAATAAGATTTTTCTATTTTTGGGCTCTATGACCTAGTTTTTGAACCCAGATGACCCATATTCAAACTTGAGCTAGAAATCACAGAAGCAACCTTTCTGACAAATTTCCAGATTATTTGTGCTGAAAATGTTACCTCTAGAGTGTTAACAAGGTTTTTCAATATTTGGGCCCTGTGACCTAGTTTTTGACCCTAGATGACCCATATTCGAACTTGAGCTAGAAATCATTGATAAAACTTTTCTGACAAACTTTCAGGATATTTGGACTGAAAATGTAGCCTCTAGAGTGTTAACAAGGTTTTTCTATATTTGGGCTCTGTGACCTAGTTTTTCAACCCAGATAACCCATGTTTGAACTTGTCCGAGAAATCATAGGGACAAACATCCTGACCAAGTTTCAAGACAATTGAGGCAAAAATGTGACCACTAGAGCGTTAACGAACTAAGTGTTGACAGACGACGGCCAACTGACATTGATCGATCCTAATAGCTCACCATGAGCCTATGGCTCAGGTTAGCTAATAAAAAGTGATACAATGTAGATGGTGTCAGAAATGAACATCTGCAAACATTACCACTTGGTGTATAAATAATATCAAATTGAACAAAATATATTTAGTTGACATGTATATGGCCAGTAACACATTGTGCTAAGAAGTCATTTTCAAAAGGACATGTGAAAAATATTTACTTTAAGAACTAGTGTAAAACTATTAGGTACTACCACAAATGCCTTCAGAACTAAAAAAGGTCAAATGTTAACAAAGTTCACTTCAATTTTTCTCCTAACATTGTTGACCAATTAAATGCATATTCTGAACTAAAATAGGCACAATGGTGGCACACATGCTACATAGTAACATTTCGGATAAATTCTTTATATAAGAGCATTGGAGAAAGATAACACAGCTGATGATCACTGTATTACTGACATGGCTTTTTTCAGGATCTAAATTAATCGCAATACATCTTTATTGATTAACTTGAGAATATTAAATTTGTTTCAAGTCAGTTCTGATACCAGTACAAACTTTTTCATTTCACTGTGTGACCTAAAATAGTTGAGAATCAATTAATTACACTGATAGATATTTCAACTACATATGTGGTAACATACTCATGGTTGAAAAAGCACTTGTCTCAGTAACACTTACTTGGAAAGACGTTAATGTCAATGACAGCATATCTCTGTGTATCACATTCTATAATCACGTCCACACCAAACAGGTCAAGTCCGAGCTTCTGACGCAGGGTCTCGCTGAGTGCATTCAGCTGTGCCAGGTTTGGTTTCAGGGGAGAGCAGTCTTCATCCTCATAGTCAAGCTGCAAATAGACAGTAAGAGCAGTTTTATAAACTGGACAACTCTTCTATAGAGCCTTTTCAAACAAATAAAGTTACAGTGCACTTTTCCTGCCAACACTTTTTAAACCAATGCAATTAATTTATACAAATAGCAATGATTATGACCACAACAGTATACTTTCTACCCCACATGTACAGTGTTATAGTTTCCGAGAAAGTAAACTGAAAACAGTCAAACTCATAATGTATTAATACTGAACATAGTTATGGCATCTTCCTTTTTACAGAAGCTTGTCTTTTTTAAACTGATTTGTTATAGCAGAGGTAGTGTAATCTTCTTTGTAGCATTGCTGTGGCATAAGTGTTGACAGGAAAAATAATCACCATATCTTTATTTCTATGAAAAGGTTCAGAGTAACTCTAACTTAAACATAAATCTAATATTACTTAACACTAACAAGTGCTATGGATTTCATTTCCCCAGAGTGCCTTTCACTTAATTCTATCCTGTCACAATCAAGTGTCAATTTCTTGTCAGGTTTTGTTCACGTTTTCCAGCATATTTTGCCACTGCTATTAAAAGTTTCAAACCACTCTATAAAGTTGGCAGGCATACTCTAAACAATATCCTGTTAGCTGCTGTTGAGTTAGCATTCACACTCGGACAGAAATGAAATTCATGGCACACACAGTCTGTAAAACAAACGTTACACAATGACACGAACATGGCTGGTTTGATCTTTTTGCTTTGTCAAACAGAATTTTAAGCTTGCCAACTTATAAAAAAAGAGCTACTTGTTTTACAGCCAATACTAGTGTTTCTCATCGGAAAGGATACAACAAAAACACAAACCAGCCCTGTTACATCTTGTGTAATGCTATTTTCTCTATAAGCCACAAAATACGATGAAAATACAGTGCAGGAAGACAGAAGATGTACAATAACTATCCACAAAACAAGAAATGTTGTCTTGTGTCTCACTTTACCTTGGTTAAATGATGGGACGAGTCACTTTTACAAACTTCATGTGTGTCAAAAAATATGGTGGGGTGGTCTGCAACGAAACACATAATCAAACATATACTAGCAGTCAATCACAAAATAGAAATAGAAAGAAGCTGCTAGTTCACAGTTTGTATTAGTAAAAACAAAAAAAACACCTTACTTATATAAATAATTTATAGGTTAAAGTTCTCTAAACTTATATAAAGTAATTTTGATATCTACTTTCTGGGGAACTGAACAACCCTCTCTCTGAAAGGAAAACAGTGTAAGTCACTGTATGATTCTGTATACTCTGTTCAAACCCGCAACCCCTTCAAAGTCTTGGCATCTGCCAATATAACATGTACATCACATGACTTAGGTTACGATTTTACAAATATGTCATGTTCAGTGGAATTAATTATAATTCTTTTAACTTAAAAATTACTTTTAAAATCAGTTATAAGTCTACTACTTTTTTCATGTAGAAAAGAAAAATACCCACCTTATTTGTGCTGTTAATATATACATACATGTACTATCCTAAACTGAAGGCCTAGATTGAAATAAAATCAGCATAAACAGATGCAATTATACAGAAAGCATGCTTAATCAATAATAATAATAAAGAAAGCAAATGAAAAATAACATACCAGCATACTGTTATTTCTGAAAATTTTACATCTGTTATTTGAATAATATTTACAGATGTAAAGAAATAAACTGGACCCAAATACTGCTATAATTTTGACCATCACTGTATACCAGTATACTATTTTTCACAAAAACATACAGAATGATACATACCACCAGCGTAGAGGTTCTTCAGCGATGGTCTATGGCCAATATACTGTTTGCTGCCGATCTTGAAGATTTTGTACAGTGTTGCATTGTGGTTGATGAAAGTCTGAGCTACGCACGGAGGAGTGATGTCCTTCAAACCATCTTCATTGAATATCACAGCCATCTGCAAGTAAGGAATATTTCATGTATACTTAACTCTACAGCCACGTACAGGAATAGTAGAGCTAATGCTACTAATTTCCAGGTTCCTTTTTGAGACTAACAAATATTAAACCAGGAAAAGACTCTGATTATATTACTGTTGTTGTTGTTGTTTTACAGTAAATGTTTTTGATAGATTTCATTTCAAAGGTTTTAACTGGTATAAACCATAAGTTTATAAAAATATTGGTGTTAAATACAACAAGCTCTGCCAAACAGTCATGCATCCTTGCTTCCATTAATCCTTCATTAGGCCATAATTTTAGACTAATTTGCTCAATCATGGTTGTAACTGCAGACACCAACTCCTTTACAGTATGTTAAAGTCATTCAGATCATCAAATTTAATTAAGCTTAAATATACATTTAGATCAGGCATATCAAAACAATCATGTCTGCATACTCTTACTTTTTGGCAGTGTTTTTTATCTGTCTCAATTAAGTAATTTACTGTTGCAGTGAAAAAACATATCCTTACAATTTTTCACAGAAGCATATTCTTGCTTTGGTTTTATTCCTTCTTACAGATGATGCTCTGAATATAGCATTTTACCCTGTGAGTCTTATGCTATTTCATCAATGCTAACATTTATATAAGAACACACATCATGACCTAAATATATATCTAACATCAGTATTTAATAACTGTTCAATTTTTAGTATTACATGAAGATGTGTGACCCTGATTACTCAACGCTCAGACTCATACAGCGTAATTAGTTGCAGTATGTCGCAGAAAGCAGACATCAAGCAAAATTGCTAAAAATTCTAAGGCTTAATTAGCTGAAAAGTCCAGAGAATTAACAATTAAAACAAAATCTCTGTACTTACTTTATGACAGTCTTGTGTGCCATGTGCCATTATAGGTTTACATACTGTAAAGAAAACAAATATTCAATGTCCCAAGTGCCAGAAAACAAATATTCAATGTCCCAAGTGCCATTATAGGTTTGCATACTGTAAAGAAAACAAATATTCAATGTCCCATGTGCCATTATAGGTTTACATACTGTAAAGAAAACAAATATTCAATGTCCCATGTGCCATTATAGGTTTACATACTGTAAAGAAAACAAATATTCAATGTCCCATGTGCCATTACAGGTTTACATATATACTGTAAAGAAAACAAATATTCAATGTCCCATGTGCCATTACAGGTTTACATACTGTAAAGAAAACAAATATTCAATGTATACTGTAAAGAAAACAAATATTCAATGTCCCATGTGCCATTATAGGTTTACATACTGTAAAGAAAACAAATATTCAATGTCCCAAGTGCCATTACAAGTTTACATACTGTAAAGAAAACAAATATTCAATGTCCCATGTGCCATTATAGGTTTGCATACTGTAAAGAAAACAAATATTCAATCAGAAAGCTATGCTAGAAATCTTTCTATTTATACAAAATGAAGAATTTGACCTAATTATCAGATCTGATGGGGGATAAGGTGGTATGGGGGTATTCAAATTAATCTTTATTCAAATCAAATTGTCACTAGATCAACCCTTAATAAGACTTGAACAGAACTTTTCCCCTTAATTTCTATCAACATTTAATGGTGACAGAGAATTTTTTCCATGCAATATTCACTTAGAAAGATCACCACTTCCTTGGTCACTGATAAAAATGGTTAAAACTTCTGGTATACATAGGAAAATTCTGTCACCTTATATGACTTTCATTGGCCTGGTCTGGATTAATGTGACCTTCAGACAAGTAAAACGTAATAAGAGAGTAAGAAAGGAGAACACAACTAGAATTATGACAGCATCTGTTACAAAAACACATAATGAAGCTATCACTTGAGAATTCAAGATTTATGTTTGATCAATATTGTTTTTCTTCCTGACAGAACATTCTAGGCTTATACAGTCAAAGTATTTGTTACAGCTTTGTATTATTCTAGGCACAGCTATTATAAGGCTGTAGTTGATTAATTAATACCTAGAAATTGTTTACTAAAGAGAGGGAACAGTTATCCATTTAAGGTGTTAAAGGAATATACTCAGTGTGTGCTGAAAAGGACAACACTTAGTCAGCAAACAACAGTTTTGTCACTGACTTTTAATTTCTTTCTGGAACCAAAGTGTCTGTAAGAAATAACAACAGAGTAGAAGGGAACAAAACAGAAAAACAAATTAGCACAATGACTACAATGTAGACTTTGATCTTACAGCCTGAGTACCTTACTTATAAGCATGGTTCCAATGCTTTCAGTTGACATTATTGTACTTAAATATTGGTTTACCATTGTAGTGCTCCTTGTAGGATTACCAGAATATATAGAGAATAAATTATTGGTGCTCCTACAAGGTGTGGAAATTTATCCTGTGACCTGAAGGTTCCCCATACATACAGACACTGTTGTCACAGGTGTAATATGAAGTGGACACTTATATCCCAGTTATTTATGCAACCTTTCTTGGGTTGTTGCGATGGCAGAGTTGTCTAAGGTGTTCTTACTTTGCACTGCTAGGCAGCTTGTGCCTTTGGTTGCAGGTTTGAGTTCCACTGGGAGCCGAGTCAGATAAACTTTCTCAATCCATGACCTCAACCTATTTTTAATGTTCTATTTATCCTGTCAAATTCTTTCTTTTGCTTTTAAGCTTACAACAAGGATGCATTTGTGAAAAAATGCAATGCCACCACATTATATGGAACTAATATAGTAGGAACAAAACTAGCTGATCATTTGCTTATATACAATTGAACTTTAACGAAGACATATGCAGTAGTGTCTATGATTTTGGGCGTCAAGGTCATATTTCAGCACGTCAAATGAAAAACAATTTTCAGATGTATCATACGACTAAATATGAATGTGACAAGATATAATAAAATATAATGAAGTTTTAAAGCTTTTACAATTTGACCTATTAATCCCCATGGGTCAGGCCTACTTGTCCCTGGGGGTCGTGATTTGAACAAACATGGTAGAGGTCCACTAGGTAATGCTTCATGTAAAACATCAAAGCTCTAGGCCTTGCAGTTCTGAAGATGAAGAAGTTTTCCCTATATACCTTACATAAAAATATAGCTATCACTAAATGTGATCAATACCCCTGCAAGACTGCTTTGAAACTGAGGAAGTTATTAGTAACAGAATACTTTGTAAAAGAACTGAAATAGAGTTATGGTTGTGGGCAATTAAAGATAGGTGTGGTTCTTGTACACTGCATTTCCTGTCATTGTGCTTGACCATTGTATCAGAAGTTGCACTGATTTCCTACCAATAATGGGCAATAACTCTGCAAATAGTGAAGATGGAGTTAGGATTCTTGAACACTGCACTTCCTCTCATTGTGCTTGACCATTGTATGAAGTTGCACTGAATTCCAACCATTAGTTTTCTAGTTACTGCAACGGACCGACTGACAGGACTGACCAACCAACTGGTGACTCCTCTATACCCCCCCAAAATTTGTTTCAGGGGTATAAATATGTGCCCCTGAGGAAGGGGCCAATTTGTCTCCAGTTGCTATGATTCAAACAAATTTAGTAGAGATCCGCTAGGTAATGTCAGTCACTAGATGCCACAGCATCACAGATGCTGTGGTGGCATAAAAAATAAACAGAAAGCAAGTGCTACATCAGCAGAAGTTTGCTTAGTAATCTGACTGATCACAGTGATCTGGTACCATATATCAAGATCACATAACCAACTGCCTTAGATAATTAAACTAGAAATGTGTCCATAGGACACAGATGCCCATACTCAACCTAGCTACTCGTAAAGCTAGCAATATGGCCACGAGATAGTCATACACGCTGAATCATTAATAAGATTGGTTTAACAAAATGACACCTATAAGAAACCTGTTGTGGTGTGAAGACTCAAAATACTCCAACACTGTGACCAATGGATGAATATTATCCTTCACAATTCTGTTTGCATAGTTGGACATTCTTGGAGTTTGCAGATGGTAAACAGGTGTTTTCATGTCTAATTTGTACTAAGTTCCTAAGTTAAATGTTCTGTAAGTCAGGCTGTTTATAAAATGTCCATTGTCATCTAAATAGCAAACAATTTTAAGCAATTGTTGGAACAAAGTTTCACCATTTCCATACTTAAATGTTGAATTCTGCTTAAGCTGGTGCTAACAGGCGTGGACGGTAACTTGCATTTACCATTACTGTCCATGAACGTGCTCAATCAAACTGAGTCTGCAATTTGACCATTGGAACAGCGTTAAACTCACTAAGAAGAAGGAAAAATTTTTAGGTATCAAACTGTAGGGCAACAATGCTGTGGTCTGAGAAGTAGGTTGACAGGCAGGATAATCTGGGTTGTAGAATATTATTCTGTATGTAGCCAAGGTCAAGTGTAGAACCACCTCATCGAGTTGGGAGCTGGGAATAGTTATTCAATTTCTGTGACAGTCTTGTATAATTTGTAGAATTAAAAGCCAAGTTGATATCTCCAAGCAGTACATCTGGAGAAGTTTGGTCTGCAATATGTGTCAGATCATTAATAAAGTCTGTTATGTTCGAGGATGGAGATCTATAGAGAAAACAGAATGACCTTGGACAGAGCTCTGATGAGATGGTAACTGACACTTGTTCCATATGAGGTTGATGTGAAACACTGGAAGTTGTCACTGGCAACTTATCTTGTGTGTAGAATAATAAACCATGGCAGTTGTCTTCCTGTGACATAGGCAAACATGTCAAGCTCCAACCAACACGCTGATGGTACTGTATTTGATTTTCATAGACATTTGCTTCAGTCAGATACAGTATGTCAACCTTGCTCAGAACTGGGTGACTCTAGCTCCAGCACTTTTGAAGTAACAGGCCATACAAGTTGAAAATTGGAAATTTTGAGTATGTAAGGGGCCAAAACTCTTACAGTTCTGAATAAATCTATACAGGAAACCCCAGGTGCACAACTTTACAGGCTGATCAACATTCCTGTAAAGTTTCTTGACTGTAGGTGCAGCACATTTGCAGGTACAGGTGACACAAGTTGAAAATTGCAAATTTTGAGTATGTAAGGGGCCATAACTCTTACAATTCCGAATAAATCTATACGGGAAATCCCAGGTGCACAACTTCACATGCTGATCAACATTCCTGTAAAGTTTCTTGACTGTAGGTGCAGCACTTTTGCAGGTACAGGCGACAAAAGTTGAAAATTACTATTTTTGACTAAGTAAGGGGCCATAACTGTAGCAGTTCCAAATAAATCTATACGGAAAACCCCAGGCGCACAACTTCACATGCTGATCAACATTCCTGTACAGTTTCTTGACTGTAGCTCCATTGCTTTAGAGCTACAGGCGACACAACTTTTTGGGATGGACGGACGGACGGATGTCCGGCCGAAACTGGATAGGGGGGCCTTTTCTTTTGTTATTTTCTTTTGTTTAATAGAGGGACATTGGCCCCTTATTCTATTGTTATGGAATGAACTCTATTGTTCTCTTTTGTTATGTTTACAGTTAGATGGCCCCCTATTTATTTTCAGTAATGCGGATGGTTAAGGGCAAATCTAAATCCACCCCCCCACAACTCAGAGTGGGTGCATAATAAAAAAACAAGGCATCTTATAACTGGTTCAAAATTGTTATTTGTGACAGAATAAAATTAAAAAGTTGGAGGTATCATTTCATCATCAAAGTTGCAAATTGCAATCTACTGTGACTATGACACTGGAACAGTCATGTGTTACAAGACACTGGAACATTCATGTGTTACATGACTCAGGATCAGTTGTGTGTTACATAATTCTTGAACATTATTTCAGTGATTATGCTCATTTTCTCTCTCATTTAAAATGTTCTGGTAAGCTGCACTGACACTGCAGAAAAAGTGTTTGCTATGAACCTGTTATACATGTAACAGGTGAGAAGCAATTAACTTGTTGCTTACAAAATCACTACCACACATCCAAACAACTTCAAAGAAATATTTCTGTGGTTAACAAGGATGGTATAACAAGTGACAAGTCATCATTATTAAATGCAAATTATTTGTGGTGCATATTTTTTATTTCTGTTTTGCTGGCTTGTGCCCCTTTCTCAAGTGTAAACCTAGTTATCCATGCTGGTGGCTTGTTCTTCCAGCCCTTAACAGGTAACCTGTCAAACTGTTCTGTTGGCTTGTTATTCCTTCCCATGTGTTAACCTGGTAAACAGTCCTACTGACTGTTCTCCCTACCAATGTTTTAGCCTGGTAAACTGTTCTGTTGGCTTGTTATCCCTTCCCATGAGTTAACCTGGTAAACTGTCCTACTGACTGTTCTCCCTACCAATGTTTTAGCCTGGTAAACTGTTCTGTTGGCTTGTTATCCCTTCCCATGAGTTAACCTGGTAAACTGTCCTACTGACTGTTCTCCCTACCAATGTTTTAGCCTGGTAAACTGTTCTGTTTGCTTGTTCTCCCAATCTATGTGTTAACAGTGTAAACTGTCTATTTGCTTGTTCTCTACTCATGTGTTAACCTAGTGAATTGCCCTGTTGTCTTGTTCCCTGCACATGTGTTAACCTGGTAGCCTGTCCTGTTGGCATATTCCCTACCCATGTGTTAGCCTTGTAAATTGTCCTGCTGGCTTGTTCTTCCTATCCATGTGTTAACCTGGTAACCTGTCCTGTTGGCATGTTCCCTACTCATGTGTTTACCTTGTAAATTGTACTGCTGGCTTGTTCTTCCTCTCCATGTGATAACCTGGTCAACTGTCCTACTGATATGTTCTCCCTACCAATGTTTTAGCCTGGTTAACTGTACTGTTGGCTTCTTCTCCCTAGTTCTCCCTACCCATGTAAGTTAAATCATACTCAGTAACTTTCAAACTGCTGAGACATGAACCCTTTCCATCGGAGCTTACTTCAGTTTTAGTAAAAGGCACTGAATTTGGGAGGAAAATTGCCAACAGTAGGTTACATAATGCAGATCAGAAAAATATGCCCACAGTATGTGTGAACTTTTACTTTTCCTTGACATTAGATATAATATAGTCTAGGGTTGAGTCCCTGATACTAACACATGTAATTTCTTTCTTTCAAATAACTGCAAGAACGAACAGTGCAAAAATCAATTCTAATTCATAATATAACTATTTAAGCCTGACTACTGCACTTTTAAACATGGTATAAAAACAAGTTACAGCCAAGGTCACATAATTTGTACTTTAATCATAATCTTGTTTCCCAAGAAGAGACTCCCCAGTATGATTACCTAACCAGGTATAAAAGAAATTCATTTTAACTGGATAAAGTGAATACCACTAACTTACAATCAAATCATACCATCTAGCAAAAGACAACTGACTTCCTAGTTTCATAAAATGTTTAAAGAAAAGGTTTTACTAGAAATAATGTATTTCCGCAACAACATTTTTTAAAAATATTTTGTCATTATTTCTTATTTCACACTAAAATTATTTTCTTTCGCCATTGGTGTAAGGTACTTAAGATATAGACCAATATAAAGAATGAAGTTATATCAGTTTCCTCATTGATCAAACAGACAAGCTTCACAAACCACTTCACTTCATAGTCATGATAATACATTTGAGAATGACAAATAAATGCCTCGTTCAATGATATTTTAAACAAGACTGTAGGAGTAAAGTAGTTTTCACAGTCGTAATAATCAAACATGAATGTGGATTAACCACAATCTTCATGAGTCAGGTGTTTGAACAAAGGGCCTTGTCGATTTAAATATTTTCTTTCTAGCCAACACAGACTTAGGTTAGTTAAATCTAATCAATTATGCTAACTCAATATAACAGCTACATATAATGCAATATATCACTGCTGTCTTGCAGTCTTGTATTCAAACTGGTGAAAGTGATAGGGGATCTGCCAGCTCTTTTATCTCATCTATTGCTTATGTTTATCCCACCAACTCACCTACTACCTAACTTAGTGTCGCACACCACTCTGTAATCTGACAGACTTCTTTGTTTTGCAAATACCTAAAACCGGTCAACTTGGTGCCATTAGGTATGTCTGTACTTCAGCTCAGTGAATCCTGGGCCACTTGGTGCATAAGTCATGCCTAATTTATTGTCACAGAATCATACCTTACTGTGACCTAATTTACAAAAATCTGACCTACTACAAATACTGTGACCTAATTTACTAATTGTCATTAACCTGGCTAGCACCACACTGACCTACATCCAAACCTGTATTTTTGAAAAGTAATGAATATACTCAGATCTGCCTTAAAATCTGAATATTTGAACTGTCCACATGAAGGCTGAAACAACAGAATCTTTAACAACAGAATATGTAGCCAGTTATTCGTATTTCAAGACTTCAATAACTAATCCTATCTGAACTCCATTACCCAGAGACACATCTGATTTCTTGATACAAAGAAATATGTTAAACTTTATGTGGAATGTTGCTTTCAACCTGAAAGGTAAAATCCAGTTGAGACATTTTGTACTTACCAAAGGGATACTGAACATTAGCATCAAGAAGCTTTTGTCTGTTTTCATCAACATCTTTACTTGTAAGGTCCACGAACGTCGGGATGAACATGTATGACTCTGCAAGTATAAAACAATCTTAACAATACAGAAGTTATTTAGTTTAGTTTCAGCTCATTCTTTTTCACATCAATAGTGCACGGGTTCAAACTGATATTTGCACTTCAAGTGTTGAAAGTGGAAAGTTACCACAGTAGTGACGCTCTCCTCTGGGGAGGTTTGAACAAGTGATATACCGTATATATATTGGTGAAAATACTTTCTTGAAGATATTTCCTCAAATCTTGATGCTATGCTTTATTTTCATATGTTGGTAAGACTGGAAAACATCTTTAAAAGGGAACTGCCCTCTCCCCTCCCTTATTTGCCTTATTTAGACTACCAGCAGATCTAAACAAGACCCAAGTGTCAGCATGAGGATGATAAATCAGGATATATTCAACCTTTATCATAAAACTACAACATTACTGGACCCCTATCTGTAAATCTACAAATGTTTCACTCATACTTCGTCTAGACAGGGGTAAATAAAACAAGAAAGCACTTGCTTTTTAATTAAAACTTGCAGGTAACAGCTACAATAAATCTGTCTTTTTACACATGTAATTCAGAAGAATTCTTTGATCCTGTCTGACAGCTGCATTTCTACAGCCATTACACACTGCGATATAATGTTTCTTAAATAATCACTCACTCAGTTCTACTCATTTATTTCTTTATGACTGTAAAAGTTATTGTAAGCTTAAGTTTCTTCTGGTCATTAAGAAATTACCATGACTATTATCAGGATACCCCACCCACCACCACTATTTTCAATCGATCAGAAAAGATAATAAAATGTCCTTAAACTAAATGAAGAAAAAATAACAAAAGTAACATGGACTAACAGTGTATAACTTCAGTAAATAAAATTTAGCCAAACAATTATGTGCAAATAGTGCCTGTTTGCCAAAAGAAGTTTGAAATAGTTAACAAGGAATTCTGTCACACACTGATTTGTCAACAGATGGCCACTGCAGACTGACCAATCCTATTTACAGTTTCCTTGCAAGCAGTGCAAATACTACATGTAATTTTGAAAGAAGTTTTCAGAAGAACATTATATCAAAGAAACCAAGTGTCAGCAGATGGAGTTTTTTTTAGCATTGTCAGAAAAAAAGTTCTTATAGAGTTCCAGACCTCTGGAGACATACCTCCCAGTCCCATTCAAAGTCTTGAGTAGCAGGAAGTAAACAACACTTGTGGTTCAGTTGTTCAGCTTCTCAACCAGACAAAACTGGAAGTTTTATCCAGATATGAAAATAAGCTTCTATTTTCTTTTTTTCTTTTTTTTTCAGTCAAGAAACAGAACAAGAAATTCTGAATATTGATCAAACCAATGGATGCTCCCCAATGCCACTCTGACATGGCTAATAAACACTGCCGAGTTAAAGTGAATGAAACACGGGTAATTCAATGAACAAATTTATGTTTATATAGTTAAAGAATATTCATGCCAGCTAAATATATTGCAATAAATCATTAAAGAGTAACCTTGACCTTTGAGCTACCAATCTGGTTCATATGCCCTTCTAGCATACATTTGTGCCAAGTCCCTCCAACCAAGGCCAAATTATAGCCTGGACAAGCAGAATTGTAGTCAATTTTGACCTTTGCCTTCCTTGACCTTTGAGCTACTGACCAGATGCAAGCACAGCACACAATCTCATTGAGGCTAACATTTGTGCCAAGTAATTTTGAAATTTCACCCTGGACAAGCAGAATTGTAGCCAAAGTGTAACCTTGAACAAATAGAGCTTGACTCATTTTATCCGAAGGAAAACAGGTGTAAGATGATGAGATGAGGATCAAACTAGCTATAATCTGGATTGTAAGTCCTGTGCATTGCCAAATTGACTACTGATCTCCCAATACATGAATAAATCTCTATATATGTGTTGATATAAATATGACCTCCAATCTACAAAGAATTTACTTGCATCTGAAACTCTTAAATGCTCGGGTCCTCAGCACTACATTAATTAGGCCAATGTAAAAGTAAAATAGATTCTGCTTAATGCACTTATGAGTTTGCATGAAGCTGCCTCTCCGATACAATTTTGAAAGTTCTTCAGCTGTAACTCTGTGATCAATCAAGACCAAATGAATCCCTTGACAGCTGAATGTATTAACTTTATTGAGAATCGTTTTTACATTGAACAGTTTTACATCTTATCTGTGACAAGGAATCTTTAACAAAGTTTTACTGCCTACAACAACAGTACCCTTTTGGAGATTCACTGCCGAGTTTCTAGATTTCATTCGTGTTTTAACTTGACATTTCAGCTTTCAAAGACTGACATAATAATGTTTTTGAACATATTAAAAGTGTGTAAACAAAATGATTTCTTAATATAACACTACAATCCCAATGTTGCATAAACAACCTTTTAAGACTGTTTTGAATTTGTATGACACTATAATGCCTAGAAGAAAAGGCTGGAGTAGAGATTTCTGCAACATTTCCCAATGTGATATGAACAATGTTTCAATAGGTAGAGCATTGGATCGTCAATCTTGACAATCCCAGTTCAATCCCCATCAGAGCTGGCAAAATTTCTCCGTGATAATTGATCTATCAGTCATTTGTCCCTCACCTCTGAAGCAAGTGAGGAAGTAGTCAGTCACTTGCGGAGAAATTGGTTAGTAAACTGGCTGGATACCCAGGAACACTGGTTAGGTGGACTGACTGCTGGGATATGACCTTAGCTGTTAAACTGGCGTTAAATTCCAATAAAACCTAAACCTAAAATGAACAATGTTAAAGTTTTCGGATGGACTGACGGACGGACGTCCGGACTGACGGTTGGACAGTTCAAAAACTATATGCCTCCCTTTGGGGGCATAAAAACAGTAAGTGGTGCACAATTTCTGTGAATATCCTAATGTATAGTGACCTGTCATACAAC
Source organism: Cyclina sinensis (assembly GCA_012932295.1). Classification (NCBI taxonomy): domain Eukaryota; kingdom Metazoa; phylum Mollusca; class Bivalvia; order Venerida; family Veneridae; genus Cyclina; species Cyclina sinensis. The sequence goes on from JAAONU010000011.1 coordinate 5,428,453, forward strand.
CTTAACCTCAACTTTCAACCTTTCTGAGTATCATAACCATCAGGATAACACCACTGGATATTTATCTCACCATCAGTCAAATTAGTTGTACGATACCAACAATCAGGAATAGTATATAGTACCTGGCTGGGAAAGCTAGTGCCAATCTTGTGTAAGTACCTAGAAATTCTGAGTGAACAATGATTATATTGTATCAGGATATGATACATATCTTAGTATAGTCTACAATATTTGACATTTCTGTATATATCATACAAGATTGGATGTCTTGAGAGTGTATCAACATAATCAGTCAAACTGCCTGTTTCTCTGTAATGTGCACCATCAATAATTCCCAAACCCGAATTTTCCCTCCATATCCAAACTGGCTGAAATATTGCCTTAATCTTCAATGATCCAATTTTTACCTCTCACTGTCTTGTGAACAGATATCTAAACATTTTACAACTACAATGGAACTGCTGGACATCTTCATTTCATAATAAAATCAAACTTAGTTAAAAAAACAAAACAAACACAGGATGAACAAATAGGCTTACATTTATTCTGTGATGTTAGAAAAACCTTAACTGCATTGGTTTTTAAGTCCAACTGTTCATCCACTTTCCCTCAACAATTCATATAACATACTTTGTTGCAGGAGGTGATCTTATTTCATTTCTCAAAAGTAGAAAGCATTTCTAGGCTTTACAAAGCAGGGCCTTCAACTTTCCCAAACAGAGAAATTCCTGGTCTATGGATTCTATTTCAATACACCACAGCAGCACAGCCATATATCAAAGTATTAACATGAAATGAAATCTTTCTGAGAATCATCAAGTTTTCTGATACTGTTGTTTGTTTGTTGTTGTTGTTTTTTCCACAACATTAAAGGTTTAGTGAATCAATAAGGAAGTGATTTACTATATTATTGTAGCAAGTTTTCCTTAATTAAAACAGAAAGAAAACTAATACTTTTGACAAGTAAATATTTCCCAGAATTATTTCCTTCGTGGAAATAGTTCTATAGAAGAGTTTTGCAGAACAGACAAAAGTAATAACAGAGTTGAATGATTGGCTTTGGGGAATGTTTAACAAAACCAATATAGTTACAGAATGTTTATAGTTTATATTAATATATAACAGGGGACAGAACATAATCTGGTTCGAGACAAAAAGGTTTGGTGCACAAAAATGGTGGAAAAAATGAAAGGTAAAGTAGGTAAATGATTTTTTTTGTCTTAATATTTTACATTTTATACTACTGTGCATTCGAAACACCACATACAGACTTATCAGAAAAGCTCATCGCTGCAGTATGCCAATCTGTATGTATTATATGACTCATGTTACGGACAGACTGACAAATAACTGGAATGTAAAACAAAATGAGGGTAATAACTTGAGGTCTCCATGGTGATCATGACAAAAGTTGCATATGCACAACGCCTTAATTGTTGGATAACCACGTCCAACAAATCCTTTACTCTTCAAACATACAATGAAGTGATAATATAATAAGATGCTGTAGATATCTGACAATGCACCGCCTGTTTCATTCAAGGTTTATGAGATGGTATTGGTAACTTACAGATGGCTATAGGCAAAAGAACATACAGATTTTCTAAGATTCAGTTGACAGTAACTATTGGCTAACTTACTAGTTGATCAATGCAAAATACGGCATAAAATTTATTAAAATTACAGCTCCTTAAAATTATTGCATTGGGAGAAATATGTAATGACGGACACAACGCAAATACCTCTCGTCCTTCGGCTGGCGATAATTACCAGAAAAGACTTCACTGAAGAGTTAGTTAGAAAAGCTCTCGGAGAAGAAAGTACCACATTCAGATAGTATGGTTGTGTTGTCTTTGGTTTTTCAGGCTTTTTAAGATAGCCACGGTGGAAACACTTAGAACTAACTGACATTCCTGCGAACCTTTAAGATCGTACAGTCAATTTATCGCACCGTCTCATATAGTTCCAGTATGATATAAAGGTATGCATGCAAATTAATGAAACATTACATTAATAATATTGGTCCGAAATTAAAGATTTTGTCTCTGACGGAACATAAACAACTGACTCTTTTACATCAAAATAAACCTTTAATAACTTTTGAAATTGGATACCTGTTCTCCGTAGATTTTAAAGAAATTCATTGTAATCTAACCTTCATATGATGTACAACATGAATTACATAAAAACTGTCAATTGTGGCTGAAATATGAAAAAATATCCACTAGGATGATTGTTTACATTGTAAATATCCACCATTTTAGTGCATTGAACCTGTTTGCCTTAAAAAAAATTTGAACCAAATTACATTCTACCCCCTGATACCATGTCAATAATACTTTGAATTTACACTGAACAGTCCATTTTAAGATGAAGGGGCTTTTCTGGTGGCTTTTAAATATCATTTTCTTGTTATTTGTTTTCCTGATCATTACTATGTTTATAACCTGTGACCTTGTTGTTTTTCAAAATGATCAAATATAACCAAGGCGGTAACATGTATAATTTACTGTCCAGAAACTGTGCCAACCTAAAAAACCCTCTCCTCTTTCATGTTCAATACTGATGATACTTACTTTTGAAGTAAACAAAGTGAAGTGCAGTAAAACCAAGTAAGTAGAGTTTTTAAGTTTAATGGTCACATAAATCATGTTATTAAACCCTCAACCTGCTAAGACTATACTGGAAAAGGGGAAACAATTCTGCACTCAGGGTGAAGGTTACCTGGTGACAAAGCAAACAAAAACTTTACTATCTGGCATTGTCATACTACCTTTAAACTTCAAAAATTGTAGAGACCTTGATTTATTTTTTATTAGAATAAAAGTTCATGGTTTTTTAAACTAGTTTGTGAGGTAGATGCATATTCTCGTTTAAAAGGAGAAGAGAATATCAGACAGCTAAAAGAAAACTACTATACAAATACAGAGATCTTCTTCCATACTTTGTTATGCAGTGAAAAAAAACTGGAAGAGAATATGCAAAGCAAAGTCAGGAAAAACCTACCAGTGTTGACAGTATTACAATCTAGAACTAGATTATACTGCTCATGTCTGTCCAGAAGTTTCCTTATTTCATCTATAGGATCCACAACAATACACTCAGGATGACTGTCTATGTACTCCTGAAATAAAACAATACCAGTATAACACCAGAAATGTACTCATCACTTAAATGTAGAATACGTTCAATATAAAACAACTGAACAAAGAATATCTTAAACTGCCTGGACATTGTCAGTTACATTCATATACAATAAAGTAGGCAATACGAAACCTATGCCACAGGTTTTTCCTCTGACTGTTATTATTAAGCACATCAGTTCTCAGATGAAATGTGTCAATCTCTGATTTAACAGTATCTGAAACCTTAAGAGTTGAGCTTTCCTTTTTGTCTAATCTGGGCCAATTAGCAAAGAAAGACTGTCAATTAAACTACTTAAATAAAACCACACTTGGGATTTAAAGCTAAACTATATAAACTGAAAAGCTGCCACCTGAAACTGTAAGCTGGTATGTATTGATGCTTACATAAAATCAGTAAAAGTCTAAAGCCCTCATATCGGCATATCAGACTCAGATAGATTTCAATCTGATCTTTTAACAAGAGTGCCGCAAGGTGGAGCAAAATACACTCGTCAACTGAGCAATTTGTTTCAATAACATCTAACCACCTATGAAGTTTCAAGTCAATAGCTTTGATAATGTAAGAGTATGGTTCAGACAAACATCAAGTACGAAAATTGAACTTAGGGAAATAACTCCAAAATCATGAAGTGTACAGTGGTGGTTCTTGTGCACTGACTCCATCTCAATGAGACCTACCGGCATCCACCTATGAAGTTTCAAGCCAATAGCTTTGATGGTGTTGGAGTTATGCTCCGGACAAGAAAATTAAACAAAGGGGAATAACTCCAAGATCATGAAGTGCAGAGTGATGATTCTTGTAAACTGCACTCCGACTCAATGAGATCTATCCACCTATGAAGTTTCAAGTCAATAGTTTTGATAGTGTAGGAGTTATGCTCCGGACAAACATCTTCTATGGTTTGACCTGGTGACATAGCTCTTGACCCAACATGACCCATATATGAATAGAACCTACAAGTCATCAAGAAAAATGTTCCAACAAAGTTTCATAATGATTGGATGGAACATGTGGCCTCAAGAGAGTTCACAAGGTTTATCTAGGATTTGACCAGATGACCTAGTTTTTGACCCAACATGACCCATACATGAAAGAGCCTAAAAGTAATCAAGCTTAACATGCTGAAAAATATTAATGATTGGATGGAAAATGTGGCTTCTAGAGTGTTCACTTTTTTTTCTAGGATTTGATCTGGTCACCTAGTTTTTGAACCAACATGTCTTATATATAAAAGAGCCTAGAAGTCTTCAAGCCAAACATGCTGAGAAAGATTCATGATGATTGGATGAAAAATGTGGTCTCTAGAGTGTTCACAACGTTTATCTAGGTTTTGACCTAGTGACCTAGTTTTGATTAAACAAACATGACCTACATATATAACAAGAGGGCCATGATGGCCCTGGATGGCTCACCTGAGTACTTTGGCTGTAGGTTTGCTGCTAAGCAGTATTTCATTTTTTAATTGAAAATATGTAAATGCCTACAAACCAAATATGTAAAATATTAGTCAATAAATAAAGGTTCTATGACAGAAAGTAGAAATATCTATTATAAGCTATGGTGACCTTGACCTTGACCCAGTGACCTCAAACCCTACCCATGGGTAGACGTCCATGCAAGGAACCTATATACTGAATATCAAAGATATTGGTCTATAAATGAAGGCTCTATGATAAATCTATTTTTAGCCTCCATGACCTTTAACCTAATCTAATAATTTCAAAAAGCTTGATAAAGCTTGTTTCATGCCAAATTTTAAAATTCTAGGCCTTGTGGTTTCAGACAAGAAGATTTTTAAAGATTTTCTTCTATACTGCTATTTAAAACTTATGACCCCTCGGGCGGGGCCAATAGTGACCCCAGTGACATTTTTTTAAACAAACTAGGTAGAGGTCCACTAGACAATGCTGCATACCAAATATCTAAGCTTGTAGGCATTGAGGTTTCCAGTAAGAAGATTTTTAAATATTGCCTTTTTTACATATTAAGGGCCCCCGGCGTGGGGCCAAATTTGACCCCTGGGCCAACATATAAACAATACTGGTAAAGGTTCTCAACACAATACTTCACACCAAATATCTAAGGTCTAGTCCTATTAGTTTTGGAGAAAAATGATTTTTCATGTTTTTCCTATATAACTATATGTAAATTAATAGATATTTGCATACCAAATATCTAAACTCTAGGCCTTGCGGTTTCTGACAATAAGATTTTTTAAAAAGTTTTTCCTATATAACCCTATATAAAACATTTGTCCCCTGGGGGGGGGGCATTTTTGACCCAGGAGCCATGATTTGAACAAACTTGGTAGAGGTCCACTGGACAATGCTGCACACCAAATATCTAAACTCTAGGCCTTGTGGTTTCAGACAAGAAGATTTTTTAAAGTTTTTCCTATATAACTCTATGTAAAACTAGTGACCCCTTGGGCAGGGCCATTTTTGACCCAGGGGTCATGATCTGAACAAACTTGGTAAAGGTCCACCTGATGATGCTTCATACCAAATATCTAAGCTCCAGGCCTTGTAGTTCTGGAGAAGAAGATTTTTAAAGTTCCAACTTTGAAAATCTATTTTTAGCTCATGTGGCCTAGAAATGCAATGGACCTGAACCATTTGAACAATTTTGGTAAAGCTTCATGCAAGTAACATTCCTGCCAAGTTTCAGCAAGATTGGCCCAGCAGTTCAGGAGAAGAAGTTGTTTGAAGAAAAAGTTGACAACCCACGCACGGACGGACGACGGACATCAGGCGATCACAAAAGCTCACCTTGAGCACTTTGTGCTCAGGTGAGCTAAAAAGAGCCTAAAAGTCATTAAGCTTAACATTCTGACTAAGTTTCATGAATTTAAAATTGAAGTTTCCACTGACTTCAGTGAAAATATGACAGACATGTAAAAGAATAGAGGCAAAGGGGGCATAATTACTGTACAAGCTTCAAATCTTTTTTTCTTCATGTTTTTGCAAATAATTTTAAAATACTACATTCCTATGAGTCAGTTGCCTGGTTTCATTTTCACATAGCAAATCAATGCCAAATGGGAGTGCTGTGAATGAGAAATTTCTGCTTTTTGCAATTAATGCAGTATCCTGCTTTCTATATTGACGACTTGATTCACTTAATCACAGAACTTTCAAAATTTTCTGAGAAGTATGTCAGTTCTAAACCAACACAGACATAACTGCTTTAAACTAGTCTCAGATTTTGGAGTGTTATTCTCATTTTCTCTTGCAGAAAAAACAGTAAATAAACATAAATTCTCATTCCAGACATGCTAGACAGTATGTTAACTCTTTATTGGACATTATGTATTACAAAGAATGAAAAGAAAGAGGAAGTTCAATAGTGAGAAACATCTGTTGTATAGGTCCCCATTGCTAGACCTCATAAACTCAAAATATCAAACACAAATAATTGTGGAGTTAAATATTTTGTTTCCCAAAGTAACAAGGTACTTTAAGTCCAGCCATCCAGGAGATAATATACTGCTATACAGCTGTAATGTTAGTCAGACACTACATTTCAATTATCTCTGAAGAATACAATTTTTGTTTCATCTTCTTTTTTTTTATCATATCATATTCAAAAGGCAGTCTGTTGACACATATTATATTCCTGAAGTGCATATTGATTTAAACTTCCCATATCATTAATAGTTCATGCAAATTATAAGTCTTCTCCTTAACTTGTATATAACCATTACCTAAATAACTTCTTATATGGCCATATAAACCTTCTGAAACACAAAATGAGTATTTTAGATTGTGGTTGACACTCTTATGTTGCGAAAGCCACAACATTTTAATCAGTCCACAGAAAGCATGTATAAGATCCAGTGTCATGTTTAAATCATGTGTTATACAAGGGGAACATACATAATGAAGCATAAATAACTGCCCAATACTGCCCCTCCCCCACCCACTGCAAACCTGGCCTGAAAGAGTTTCTCTGATTACTGACAGATATAAGAAGACTGTAACACAGAGTTTCCTTTTGTACTTTTTATGGCTCTTTAAAGGGAGGCCCCTCAATTCTTCATTACAGAATGACTATCTGTTACCATTGGGGTTGTGAATCTACCATCATTCTCTTTATTTACGCTATACATTCAGTTTGACAAATTTTTGTTGTTCCTTAAGATAAAATGTTCTTTTTGAATTATCATTTCTATCCACCTGTTGTGTTCCTTTTTTGTATTGTTAACACTTTTGACCAAAAATACAAGTTATTCCACGCTTTTACTGACAGTTTTTGTGAAAGTTTAAAGATAGTATGCATTGTATGGGTGCATTTATTTGTTAAAAAAAGACCTTTTATGCCTCTGGAAAAGTTTGAAAAAAGATAATCAGTCTCAAATAGACGTGCTTTCTCATAGGATGTGCCCCGGCATGTCAATAAGGAGGAATATGTTATCAAGTCAAATTCTTACTGTTACAGATTGTAAAAGCAGTATGTCCAATAAGGACTAAGTATCAATCCCATTTTAAGCATAGGTTGCCTTGACAGATGTTTCTGAATATAGCAATGTGTCTCTAATCTACCCTCACTCCCACTTTCAATACCTCTATATTTCTCATAATCCTCTGCTCTGTGATATAACCATTCTGTGCCTTTACCAGGATGTCTGTGAACTTGTGTAATATCATGTCAAATGGTCCCTGTTCCTCCAATGGCTTCTCAATGTCAATCTGAAAGGTCAAGGTCAACAGTACAGAATTCTTTGTTACAATCACAGTGAGTTTACATTTCTTTAACCTTGAACCATATAATTATACACAATTCATAAACATCAGATATGCAGCAAAGTTTGACTGAAAATTGTAATAGGAACTCTAAAAGAAAGACATTGATGTTACAAGGTAATAAATGTGTCTCAGATTTTCACAGTATGAGAAATGAATATTGAAACAAGGATACAAAAAAGCAAGAAAGCCATACAGTAACACTGCTGAGAAGACTGATTCAGTTTATATGGGCAATGAAACTGTCAAGAATTCATCAACTGAAATGTTTCTCAATGGTAAAGAAGAGAAACTCTCTGAATGCAACTAGAGAAATGGGCAAAACAAAGAAGAAAGAAACAATAATGACACACCTTTACTGCTACAATATTACTGCAGTAGTGTAGCTTGTAATGAGATCATTGTAATCTCAGAATTCAAGGACAAGTCAAACAGTAGTTCAATACTTTAAATACTGCTAATAAGAATTTCTTAAGTAAAACAAACATGACCTGACCTCATACAGTATCAACTTTTAAGTATCAAAACTAATCTACTAAATAACAAACTACTTTACTTAAAGGATATTTTTTTCTATTAAAGTACATGTTATTGGAAACATTTGACCTGGAGTAAGAGCTTTTAAGAAAAGTATGAAAAAACAACACTAGCTAGGTTTGTATCAATTTTACAGCTCAATCATCAATCAATCTACCCAATGAATTTTTTCTTTTCCTTTTAAACAAGGGCGATCAGTGATCACATGTGTTGCCTGATGATAGCCAATTAAACAGTAGTATTGAGAGGTGATTGGACAGTTTGTAGGCTAAAATGCATTTTTTTATTCAAGGGCCATAACTCAGCCAAAAATCATTCAACCGAAAAACCTGTAAGACATGCGCAAGTACTTGAGGTACAGAACAATCCTGTAAAATTTCATTTAAATTGCTTTAGTAGTATAAGAGAAGTAGTCCGGACAAACTTTAAAAATAAAAATCATTAAAGGGCCATAACTCTGACAAAAATCATTGGACTGGAAAATGCCGATGATATGCACAACTAGACTTGGTACTGATCATTCCTGTAAAGTTTGGATGAAATCACACCAGTAGTTTCTGAGGAGTAGTCCAGACAAGTTTTGTGATGGACAGACAGACAGACAGATGGATGGACGGACAGACAGACAGATGATGGGTAAGTGACCCCTATATGTCTTGGCTACCTTTTAGCATGTTGCAGCTATTGTGAAGCCTGCAACACAAAATTCATTATTCGGCTAAAATGCCTTTTTCATTCAAGGGCCATAACTCAGCCAAAAATCATTCAACCATAAAACCCGTTAGATATGTGCAAGAACTTGAGGTACTGATCAATTCTGTAAAATTTCATTCAAATTGGGTTAGTAGTATAAGAGAAGTAGTCAAGACAAATCTTTAAAAATAAAAATCATTAAAGGGCCATAACTCTGACAAAAATCATTGGACTGGAAAATGCCGATGATATGCACAACTAGACTTGGTACTGATCATTCCTGTAAGTTTGGATGAAATCGCACCAGTAGTTTCTGAGGAGTAGTCCGGACAAGTTTTGTGATGGACGGGCAGACAGATGGACGGACAGACGAAGGAGAAGTGATCCTTATATAGACTAGGATTATCAGCTATTGTTGCAACAGCATAGCATACATTACTTGAATAATTTCTAGCAAACCACAGGGTGTACTTAAGAATTCAATGTTAAGATCACTGTACATTGTAGTCAGTACAGTGTACAGAGCCTACTATGTACTTTCCTCAGTATTCTGGTGTGTCATGCAGCTGAAAGGTCCCCTATCTATCCCCTTATTACTCAAGAATTCAAAAATCAGAGTGAAGTTTGCAGCATGGCTTTAGGTGATATTAGCGATTAAAATGACCCATTTTTTTCTTCTTAAGTTTCACTGGTATGTAAACATTACCAATCTATCTTCTGAAACAATCATTCATCTGTACGTAAATGTGAATATTGTAACTGGTGCAGTAATGTAGTAATGGTATTATGAATGAGTCTTTTAATTACACAACTTCAGAACATTCTGGAAACCTTTGCCAATATCACCAGGGTATTCAAATTCACTTTGTCTTTAGCATTTGACCATCATGCATCATGGTCATTTCGACCACTTACATAACTTTAACCCATGACTGTAAAATAGATTTTTTTGCCTTTATTTTAATTTTAAACCACTTCATCACAAAGGTGTTTGGGCATAACTAGGTCATTAAAGCTTCTAAAAAGAAATGGACATTGCAATAAATAATGGACTGGGGTAGAAATTATATTAATACTATTTCAAAATAAACATCTACCAATACTGTTTATTAAGAAAACTAAATCACTGTTTACATTAGTTTTCATAAAATAAGTCATTTAACTTTATGTTGGCAAATCTTCAAAAAATCTGACAAAAATAGATCTTTGTCAAAACTTACTTAAAGGTTTTCATTTAATGGTTAATCCCTTATGTGTGAAGACTTAAACATTCTTAAAAGTGTTTCATAGATGTGATATCCCGGCGGGATTTTGAAAAATCCCGTTATTCAACATCAATTCCAGTTGTCCCGGTATTAAATCAAAATTCCCGATATTAAAATCCAGAAGAAAAAAACATATCTGTCGACGTCAATAACTTACTCAGCTCCGGTTATGGGCGGAGCTTATACTCGGAAACGGCGACCAATACATACTAACTTCAAAGCACTGACCAATCAGAGCGCATTTTACTACTTCCATTAATTAAATCCCGTGTTGACACTCGATACACAACACAATTAGTGTATGAAAATGGCTGAAATACTTTTTGGTATTTTTGTTTTTTATAAGAAAAGGTCAAGAAGATTTAAGACAAACTTAAAAAAATTTGAAGGAAACCAATTTCAGCAAATATTTAGTTCATTAAACATGAATCAGCCAGTGAAAATCTCGGATTAATTCCAATTGTCATATATTTCTGCGACCCCGCCGTATTTTAATATTTATAGAAAACAGTGAAAAAGTTTCCTTTTCTCTAAGACTTGAATATTTTTGTCGTATTTACTTTTGAAAGCAACAATTATAATGAATCAACATAATTTACATCTTAATATTGTTTGTAATTTTGTTCAAAAAAAATCTGGTGAAAAAAATCTTGTCTTAGGGAGAAGTCACTTTTCCCAAAATTTTGACCCTAGCAAGAGCCCTGTGTAAGGACTCGGGTCCAAATGCTAAAATTCAAAAGACAAAAACAAAATTCAATCATCAGTGGAAATATATATATTCTGAATATAAATGGATAGGAAAGTGTGCTAAGGGAACAGATTATGCCTTTTGCAAGTAGTGCTTTAAATAAGAATCAAAAACACTTCACTAGTTTTCTTTGCTTTTTTTGCGAAAACGTGTCGATAAAAAATTCCAGTTTTCAAGCTAAAAATCCAGCTGAAAATCCAGTTATGAGTTACCAAAGTTATCACATGTATGGTGTTTGCATGCATTTATACTGAAATATCAATAAGGTGTATTTCTAAGAACTTAACTAAATGAAGTTCAAGTTGGTTTCAGCCTGACACATAGTCATATTTGTTTGCTATAAAATGTAGATATATCTAGACATAAGTAAAGCTCAACAGGCTCCTGCCGCGGATGGCTTTGGTTACTCTTAGTCAAATTTTAAAATTTTTAATTCAGACAACTTTAAGCTTTAAGGTTTTTCTTCTAAGCAGAGAACATATTTTAATTGTAAACTTTATCAAAGTCTAAAGTCTACAGTATTTCGCCATACATAACGCACAGGTTTTTTGTTAAAAATGGCGTCCAATGTTTTTAGTGCATGTTATACACACCACCAGAATTTCAGACATTTCTTTTAGGCAGAAATCTTGATGATAAATGGCTGTCGATGTAAGGAACGGAAGTTGACATTATGGGCTAATTGTAATTGTCATTAGTAAATAAAACATGCCTTCAAAATCAGAGGCATGCGGGCGCGATTTCTGTGTGTATGTTATGTACCCGACAAAGCGTTTTTTTTTTCTCAAAGGAACTTGAAAAATTGGTGCGCTTTATAAATGCCCACATGTTATATTTGGCAAGATACAGTAAAAGTGGTAGAAATATTTACAGGTTAATACACACTGGAATCAGGCCACAATGTCATTAACAGCCAATGAGTTCATAAAAGAAAGGCCCAAGAAAAATTAGACCCAGGACAGATGTAAACAAAAGTTCAGAACTTAAAATAAACATTACAAAATACATTGTAATTATTATATAATGTTTAATTAATAAAATAACTAAAAGGTAAACAAGAGCTGCTGGAAAAGACAGCATGCTAGTCAAAGTACAACAATACCTGTCCACAGCAGCATGCTCCACTTTTCTCAGTGGCTGGATAATTAATTATAAGCCAAGTTAAACAAGAGGCCCAAGTGAAAAAAATTTGACTGGGGCAGGGCAAGTACCTAGTCATACAAGATGAAAAAAAAATTTGGGTCAAGTAGTTATGTATTAAAAAAAAAAAATTTTGGGGCCCCGATAGTGGTGTGTGTGTGTGTGTTTATGGGAAGTGAAGTACCTATGTATTAAAATTTAAAAAAAAAAAAAAAAAAAAAGCCCGGGGGGGGGGGGGGGGGGGGGGTAAAAAAAAAATGGGGGTGACTGGTTGGGGGGGGTTTGAGGGTAGATGGGAGTCAGGACCTGTGAATTTAAAAAAAAAAAAAAAAAAAAAAAATTGGGCCCCGGGGTGGGGGGCGGGACTGGTTGGGGGGGGGGGTTTGAGGTAGGATGGGGAGTAAAGTACCTTTGTATTAGAAATTTAAAAAAAAAGGCCGGGGGGGGGGGGGGGTGGGGGGGGGGTAAAAATGGGGGGGGGGACTTGGGGGGGGGGGGGGGGGGGGTTGAGGGTGGGATGTGAGTCATTACTTATGATTTAAAAAAAAAAAAATTGGGCCCAGGTGGGGGGGTTACTGGTTGGGGGGGGGGTGACTGGTTTGGGGGTGGGAGGGGGGGGTTGAAGATAGGATTGGGAGTAAAGTACCTAGGTTTGAAAATTGAAAAAAAAAAAAATTGGGCCCCGGGGGTGGGGGGGCAGTCCCCATTCATAGGGACGGTTGTTGGGGGGAGTACTTACCCATCTCATGTCAGTTAATATTTTATTTCTAGGCTTAAGAAGTTTTTTTCCTATATATAAGTATAAGCACAATCAAGTGACCCCTGGGGCTAACTGTGACTCCAGGGACATGGGTACCAACAATCTTTGCAGGGGTCTTGCTGGTGATCAAGTTTGAATGGAATATCCTTGACACTTTTTGAGACATGGACATAAAGAAAAAGGTTAACAAAGAAATTTTAACTTGAAAAAGGGGCATAACATTGCAAAAATAAATTTGAGGGTTATCTGCCCTTGAGAAATGGTGTTGTCTTAAGTGATACAATTGTAAGCATTACAACTGGAAAGTTTGATAAAGAAACATTAAGAAATGGCATAGTTATAGCCAATGTTAAGTTTTCATGACAAATCCAAGTACAAAAAGGGGCATAACTCTGTCAATTGTGACCTTGACCTACACATTTTGGCATCATCATAACCCTGTTGTCATAAGCAATATAATTTGAAAGTTTGATGTTGAAATGTTAAGAAATGGCAAAGTTATTCCCAACGTTAAGTTTTCATGACAAATCCATGTATAAAAAGGGGCATAACTCTGTCAAATGTGACCTTGACCTAGAAATTTTGGCATCAACTCGACCCTGTTGTCATCAGCAATACAATTTGAAAGTTTGATAAGATAATGTTTAAGATTGACTTGTATATTTGTAAGTTATAAGGCAATGCTATCTTGAATGTGATGAGTACTGAAAAGATAATCATGTTAGTAATGTAATGGGCCTGAATGCAGGTTGCAAGTAAAAACACGAGCACTGTGGAGCAGCACCAATGCTTGTCTATTTTATTTATTGGTAATGATCATGCAAGTACCTACCCATCCAAAAAACAAACAAACAAACAAACAAAAACAAACAAAAAAACAGACATAATATAAACAAACAATCTTAGTAGAGGTCTACTAGAGGATGCCTCACATCAATTTACAAAGCTCTGTTTCAAATGGTTTTAGAGAGGTCCAATAGACAATGCTACACACCAAATATTAAAACTCAAATTCTTATGGTTTATGAATAATCAGTTACATTAAAGTTTTAGCACAAGCCAACAACGATGATGATGACAAAGATGACTCAGTAACCATAATAGCTCCACTTCCTCCTCGAAAACAGACAGGCATCCTCTACTTATGGGGATCAAGTGTCACAACTGATAGTGAAATACCATCGTGCATGCAGAAATGGACCAGTGAAATATACTAAGTTATATCCCCTGCTGTGACCATGACTTTTGACCTAGGCACCTCAGTCTTGCAGGTAACACATTATCTACTTATGGCGGTCATGTGTACCAATTATTTTGAAATCCCATCATGCATGCAGAAGTTATGGACCAGACAGAAACTCCAACTGAAATTAAGCCTATATGACAATGCAGTAAGTTAAATGCCCTACTGTGACCTTGACCTAGGGACCTGGGTCTTGCACGGCTGATGTGCAAGCTGATCTTGGTCTGCACTGGCCACAAAGGCAGATTCAATTGCTTCCAGCAGGGCAAAGGTTAACAATGTACATATTTAGGTAAGAATTAAAATAAGTATGACTTGTGGAGTAGTATTCTTTAGAAAGATCAGTCATTAACATTGAAGCAATTTTGACATTTAGGACAAAATGCCCTCCTGAGTCTAATAGAGCAGACAAACAGAAGGAAATAAGGCTCTTTATTGATTAATCAGAAACAAAAATGGCAGGAACAACTTAGAAGCATATTGTAAGAAGTCTGTGAATTCATGGTGAACTAAATAGCATTTCTCTTGTCCATTTTCAAATACAACAGATGAGAGTAGTATATTCTGGTTTATGATTATGACAATATTTTTACATCTCTAGCTATAGCATAATTATGTCTAGTAAATACTTTATACCAAGCACAGAAACAGTTGTAAAAACATGACTCAAGATCCAATCAAATTTATTGCAAATCAATACCATAACAGTTGACAGTGCAGAATACTGTACTGCTGTGATATTTTTCCCTACAGCTATTCAAAAAGCATTACAAAACCTGAATAAAAAGATACAAGAATATTTTAATTTATTTATTAATATTTAATAAACCTCTTTGGAACACAAATCTTTTTCATCACTAAATATCCAGTTTTATTCAACAGGGTACTATAATAATGTACATGTTTTTATTTTCACTTACATTAGGACTAGCAGTGGTAGAGGGGAGTCAGGTATAGTGCTGAACTTGAAACCTGAAGGCCACTTGTTTGAATCCCACCAGCGGTGAGAGTCTTCAGTGACTTTCTGCATTCCACACTTTTGGTACAAGTGCTGCTTTGAACCAAGGAAGCAGTAATCAAGTGGGAATTAATGAAAGTTGCAATTGTTTCTCAATCTATGTTAAATAAGTAGAACAAAAAATATACATAAACTGATATTGCTGAACATTAAAAAGCTTGTTAAACTAACAAAAATCATTTGAAAAGTTATCATTTTGCGAACTGCCAAAGTAGCAGATATCACATAAATAAGCCCCCACCCCACCACTTCCAAGCTGTACAAGAGGAATATCAGGACCACTTGACCTTAATTGATGTAAAATAAATTCCTTGACTAGACAGATAATGTGGAAGCCTGTCCTTCATAAAAAACTACTCTTACCAGACACATTGTTAGTAGGACATATTCAGCTTTCCAAATGCTAAAATCTGCTAATACTGGCAGGATTTTAAGAATCAATTAGGCAGTGTTGGGATCTACAGATATCTCCAGTCAGCTAAAACTGTGCAATACGGTTTCATAAAAATATGTAAAGTAAGGCTGATGGCTGTTGTACCATTGTCTGAGCTGTAAAGGTGAGTGAACTATAGTTGTGGTGATTAACTTTATTGAGGTTTCATACCATCCATATAAACTGAGGACAGACAAATGAAATATAATATCAAGCTGAACACAATCACGTGATTGCTGACATCACTGCGAATGTCACGGTAAATAGTGCACATACCTGTTCCCCTTACAAATATACATACGTTTTAAGAGGGTTTCAGACGATATGTTTTAGCATATATGCTTTTAAAACATGCCTGTTTTCCTGTTCACACGTTATGCTAAAGCATCCAAGTTCTGTCATTTTATCACTGATGATTCATTCCTAAGTATTGTTAAAATGGAATTTGGAGATGTGTTTGCTCCTTTAATTCTCCTTATAATGGCTGTTGCCTACCTTCAATATTTAAGAAATAGAAGAAAGACTCTGACATGTTTATTAGGTAAGACCTTGGATTCTGAGGCAGAATAATCATGGAGCACATCATGCTCAGTTGAAAAAGCTAGGAAATAAAAGTGAACTGGACTTGTGTTCTTTTGTGCAAATGAAGTGGGAAATTCTGGCACACAGAGTTCAGTTACTTTTTTCTGTTTGGTCTTTATGAAATTTTAATTCTGATACGTTACTTTTGGGAGCCATTTCTTTCTGAATCACCAACTTTTCCCCATTCATGTTTCATTTTTTCTTGACACATGCTGATAAGAGGACAGTGTATGGGGAACTCTTTCAAGTAGGATTATGTTTTACATACCGAAATAGAACAAGTTCCATTTGGTCTGCTTTACATTTCTGCTTGCATTTTACCCCTGTCACATGGCATGTTTAGCAGATATGTTTAAACGCTCCCCTTAGAATGGACATAGATCTTAAAGTTTTTGTGATCTAATCTCGTATTTTCTCATTCATATGCGTAATTAAATAAGTATGCATCTGAACTCAACACGTGATAAATTGGACGGTATATCACTCAAACCTAAAATCTATTTCCTAAGTAACCAACAGGGAAACAACCGGGCTTCAATTCAGACCACATTAGTTAAAAGAATGCCAAACATCTGTTTCGTTTAGCAGATTTTCTGAGCAAGAAAATCATGGGTATAAATTAACCAACAAGTTTCTAAAATAACCTCTTTTAAAAACATTTTGCTGTAAATAAAAGCAAAGGCACCACTGGTATTCAGCTCTCTACTTGAAGTTTGATAACAACTCATAATTTAACTTTAATTTACCAGAACAAAATGTTACCAGTTTTAGAAACGCATGGTACGTGTATGTCTATGCACTAAGCAATAGTTATTAGAATATTCATTAAAGTTATAACGTATTAATTAACTAGCAGTCTGTGTTGTTTGGTCTTTAAATTAAATGATCATGGAAGTTTGGAGAAAAATCTAAATTTTTATCAAAAAGTCATCATTAGGTAATATTTCTTCTAAAAACTGACAGAGTGGGTGTTTTTATCTAACAGATTGGCAAAACTAAATAATCAGCTACAGAACCAGAGTTGGGGAAGGTGTAGGAGTCAGTATATTTATCACTGAGATAACGAGCCTCCTGGAAAATCTGTGAAAATTTTTTCATTTTTCTTAGACAAACAGAAAACATGTTTAAAAAAAGAAAAAAAGACAATACAAAAGCAGTATTTCCACTTCTCTTTTATGGGTAATTTAAGTTAAGAGTGTCTAACAAATCAGTTTCAAGAACTTTTAGATTATATTTTCTTAAGAGAAGAGGTCTAAGCTTTGATAAATATGATATAAAGCCATCATAAAAAGGTTCTTACTCATCACTTATCTCTGGAGCATTGTATAAACATGCTCTATATCTCTGGGGCAATTTAATCTATAAATATGCTCTAAATTACAAGTGCATCTAACTGACAATTAAAAAATGTATGCAGTTTTTTGCTTGGTTCATCTGCTTCAGGTGTAATAAACCAGTTTACTTCCTCTCTTCAATTCATCAGCTACATTTTTACTCCCTGGTATTTATAAAAGTCAAAGTTAAGCAATAAACAATGTCTGAAACTTGGAATCTTACCTTCAAAAGCTCAACACCTGCATTCCTGAAAATAGAAAGAAAACATGACATAAACACAAGTGTAAAAATATTCCAAAAATCACTGAACCAGTTTGATAAACAAATTTCTTCAAGGCTGCATACATTTAGCTTGGTTAAATTTTACATTACCTTCAAAATGCCCAAAGGTGAACAGTAATTAAGCAAGCATCTTATACATGTATGTACAAGTCTATAATGATCATGTACATGCTTGACATTACAGACAAAAGAGGCTAGTCAGGACTATGATGATAACATGTACATTTAATTTCTTTAAGTTAATTCAAACCCACAATGATAATAAATGTAAATTATCCCTAGTTACATGCTGGGTATAGTTCTGGCCAGAACAGATTACACAATGCATTTAAGTTATATTAATTGTATAATTTTCAGAGTATTTATACATACATGAAGGCCATAATGCACCTATGATTATCAATGTTTTACCCTAGGGAGGAAGCAGCAGGCTGGCCCAAGGGAATTTGATAATATTCCTTTTTTCGAGCCTAAATTCACTACCTAGAATAATTTGTCAAAATCCCTACAGAGGGAGATGCTTTGCACACCAAATGATTAGGGACCTTAAATTTGGCAAAGGGCTATTTCCCAGGACTTGGAACCATTCTGTCAAAGTCCTGCCTGATGGGAATGATCTTCTGTCAAAAGTCTGGTGTATGCCTGCTGCTCCCTCCTTGACAGGTGCATAGGTCTAAGTGTATAGTTACTAAGTAAAATTGCTGTTAGTTATAGCATAATGTACAGTGGTGACATAAGTTTACAGGAAGTGCAGATCACGCTATAACTGAGGAATTATGCAGTTACAGCATGGCTGGACATACCTGCATACTATATCTGAAATATAAATAGTCCAAAGTGAAGCTCACTACAGTGTAAATAAAGACTGTGGAAGTCAAATTCAGAAACTACTAGAACTATTTTGATTTGAACCATCATTTTCTGGTCTGACAGACTCTACTGTCTCTATCCTACCCACACAGCATTGCATATCTATCACAAATAATTTCTTACCAAAGCTTATACAAGTTAAAGGTTTCCTGCGGGAAGAAATTTTAAAAATTTCAATTCCAGATTTATAATTTACGTTTGTTGAAAACATTATTAAAGTGACTGACTCACAGAATTAACCTTTTTATTCTTAAAAAAAATAAAAGAGTAGTAAATATACTATGGATAAACCTTAATATTATGGTTCTATTCACCGAGAAAAATGAAGAAAAAAAAAGAAGAAAATTACTCTGATTCAGACCCATGTCCCTTTTGACCCGTAAATTCAATGCGGCAATCTAATCCACAGAGTCACAATGAGTTATTACTACTGCACCTCAAATTTGATAATAAAAAAAAAAAAGTATCTACCCTGTGACTGAGTTATTCTTTTACTGATAGAAGTGTGTAAAACTTTATATTATGATGTGTAACAAAATTTGACAAATTGCATGAAATGCTGTTTAAGTTCTTTTTTGTTGAAAAATTAAGCACCAAAATATGGCCGCTGATAATGTTAATGTCACATGATTTCAGACCCCACAACATAGTGTGGGTACTGAGAGGGATGTAGTCAATCTATCAATTGCCAAAGTAATTGATGCTTTGAGTAGATAAATCTATGACATTTTAATCTTTATATTTTAAATTTCAACACAATATTCTTTTTTTTTATAAACATGAATATGAGTGCACTTCTTAGTAGTTCTTACTTATAATTTATTAAAACTGACTAATAAAACTACAGCTATCACTAAATGTGATTAATACCCCTGCAAGACTGCTTTGGAACTGAGGAAGTTATTAGTAACAGAATACTTTGTAAAAGAATTGAAATAGAGTTATGGTTGTGGGCAATTAAAGATAGTTGTGGTTCTTGTACATTGTATTTCCTGTCATTGTGCTTGACCATTGTATAAAGTTACATTGAATTCCAACCATTAGTTTTCAAGTTATGCTCCAGACAAGGAAAACCAACAAAGGGCAATAACTGTGCAAATGGTGAAGATAGAGTTATAGCTCTTGTACAATGTACTTCCTCTCGTTGTGCTTGACCACTGTATGAAGTTGCACTGAATTCATACCAACCACCTTGTGACTCCTATATACCCTGCCAAACTTCGTTTCGGGGGTGTAAAAACATAAACCAATCATGTACTGTTGACATATCACATGCTCCTCTATCCATCAATGACAGATCACATTTTCCTCCATAGCTCTAAACTAAAATGCATACCAATACCCTGCAGGCTCCAGCCCACAGGGAATAAACAACTGAACATCTGCATCAGGCAAAGAATGTACTATCATACTGTTACTCTATACCCTCCTTGTGTAAGTCAAACATAATCATTTATCATAAAAAAAACTTCTAGAGTACATGAATAACTTATGGTTTCTTTGGCTGATAACAGATAAACCTTCAAACTTCATTTGCATATCACAAAATAATCTTTTACAGAGAATTCAACTTTCATGCACAATGATAATTTTCATGGTTGACAGACTAAAAAAATTATAAAGAAATGATGAAATTTACTTCAAACAGCATGTCTCTTGTTTTGTCCTATTTATATCAGAATTTTTGCTTGGAATACTACAGAAAAAGCTGACGATGAAAGGTGGCTATTTAAACAAGGTGTCCATTGTATACTATGGTCCGGTGTAAACCAGTTTGAAGTGTAATCTAATTCAATGTTTACTTATAACGCTTTCAACCATACAAGTATACATGTGATGTAATGCTTATATAGGTCAAGTTTAAACATTATTTTGTAATGTTTATAAAAACCTCCTATGACGACAGACAAATCTATACTCCAACATGTAAATTACAGTTCAGAGGTCAATAACAGAATAACATTTGGCTAATCTCCAAAGAACCTTTGTTTACATTAAGTAATTTGACTGTGTGACGTACTTCTAAGATTTGAATGTAGCAAGAGAATACATAAAAAAACAACGTTAATTAAATCGAAGATTGATTATAACATTTTCAATGATACAGTAAGCATTTATTATAACTGTGTTATTATGCATGGTTTAAATACACATGTGTAAATCAGTCAAACAAATTACAGGTACTCTCAATATGAAAAATGAAGGCCAATTTATCATATTCCTTAAATATACTAGTTCTTCTGCAAGACTGAGAACTACTATCTATACAGTTTTGCTGGTTAATAAAGTCATATGTGTTGCAAACCTAAGTAGCAATCAAAAAATTAAGTCATTATAACTTGAGAGTTAACATGTGTATGAGTGCCTACATGTTTGATAATACTGTAAGCATAAAAAACCAAACAAAATTATCAGTGAACAATGTATGCAGATGTATGTGCAATAAATAATTTGAGAATTCAGTGTATAAATTATATGTTCAACTTCTGACTGAACTAGAAGATAAATAATCACAATTAGTTATGAGCACTAACAGACTGTAGGTAATATTTTAAACCTGACTGATTTGTGATTTACCATGACCTGACTGAAAGGTCATGCTAATAATTCAAAGATTGTTATAAGCCAAAAAGTCAATTCATCAAACTAAAAATTGATTAGAGCCCTACAGGTCTAGTGTAGTGAGGCATGCAACAGTCCGATAATGGATTACTGAGAGAAATTTGATTCCCCCCCCCCCACCCTTCGACCACTGCCCCTCACCAACACTAACACAAAATTAAATAAACAAGTATACACAGACCATGCAACTGTTTGGAACACCATCATTTAGAGTTTACAAACCCAGAATAACCAGAGAGTATGTGTAGGTACAATGCCAAAAACCTAAAAGCTTCACCAAAAAACAAGACAGGCTGGAAGCTAATAGCTTTACAAAACCAGACATTTCTTGTGTTAAGGCTGTAGTGGGCCACAGTCTTTCTATGTCTCTATTTCCACTACCATTGATTTGCTCCAATACATGCTGTTGGTATTTACATTGGGAAAGGAATAACATTGATGACTTATCAATACAGCAGCATTACATAGGGCATGAGCATGATCAATGACAACTGACTTGACCAAACTGGTCTCAAAAACGAGGTCTCTATTTCTAGACAAAGCCAAGCACCCCACCACCTATCTTATTACAATCTGATTGAAGGCTTTTCCATCCATAGTTACCAAAATGTTAGTGCCCAAAAGAAACAGTGCTGAGTGACTCATGAAGTGTTGTCATAAATAAATTGGTTTTAAGGCAATGATGTTCAAGAAAATACATTTAGCCACTTATTTTCAATAATAAATGACATATCTGAGGGCTAAACAGACATATATATTTGTTTAACTCGTGTTACAATGATTTGGTAGACCAAGATAATCATTTGCTACTCTAAAGAAGCATGATTTATCTTATCATATGCATTTTTACAATGAAGATTTTTTTATCATCCTGAAGATTTTTAATTCCATGTCATGATTGCCAAAATGTTAAAACAGTTTAAAACACATAAAAAAACTAGAGATGTGTCCATAGGACAATGACGCCCCCACATTCGACTGTATTGTCACAAAAAACCCTGACCAAAGTACAGGTGTGTATAAACACTGTCCATAATATTAAGGAGTCTAAAATTGTTGTTTATTTTTGCTAATCAGGGGACATAACTCTGTTGGTGTCACATAAATTTGAGTCAAATAACCTAGGTTTACATGTTTACATGCTGACAACTATTCTTAGAAAGTTTCATGTCTCAAGCAGTTATATGTTTCGAGTTGCAGCAAACACAAGTCTTTTTTTTTTCTTAATGAGGGGGCATATCTCTTCTGATCTGCAATAAATTTGCGTCAAAATACCCTGGTGCATAAGTTCACATGCTGACAACTATACATAAAAAGTTTCAAGGCTCTAGCAGTTATATGTTTGGAGTTACACATGACAAAACCAGGTCTATGTACTGACAGCGTGACAGCTGGATGGACGGACAATTGCAAATCTATATGCCCCCGCCCCCCTCGCCTGTGGTTGGGGCTTAAAAATGTTAAAAGAAATCAATTAATGTCTATTTTTTTCTACCATACAATTAAGGCTTTCAGAGTGACCACGCTAAAAATCAATAGTCATAATAGATACCACCCACAACCTGTCTATAAAAGATCCGCAAGTATTTGAAATATTTTATATTACATTCATAATAAAACATCATTCACTGAAGGGGGGAAAAATTTATCACTCTCAAGTTGACCACAATATTCATTCCCAGCTTTTCTGATACCTTACAACATAACAGTTTGATATTATATTCCTTATATAGCATAAATTTTCTTGTCTTATTTTGAAAGACAAGTTTGACTCCCTACTGTAATGATGCAATATGAACTAGTATAGGTACATTTTTAACACTTAAGATATAAATACTTTAATGAAACCAAGAAGGAGATGAAAGCTTTGACAAAAAGCATGAAGAAAAATTCCACACCTTTTAACGGGACACATTACAGTTTTTTTTTAAGGCCCAATTTACAACTAAAGAGGTTATGAACTGTTAAATCATATTAATGGATGTCAGCAATTCTGTTCATACTTCTATCAAGCCCTGTTTTCAATTCTGCCAGTCTTTAAATGTATGCTTTTCAGGAAAGGCTTTGCAACAAAGTAATTTTGTCCTTGGTATCAACAATCAAGCAAATTTGTCAAAATACTGTTATTAAGAATAATTAAGAATACACAAAGAACATTTTCTGAGCCTAGGACATCCCCTGACTGAACCCAGGACATCCATGTCTAAGGATTATTCTAGAGCTCAAAAGGGGGCAGGGGGCACAAAAAAAGGGGCAGGGTACTTTCTGCGCATCGGGCATGGTAAAAAAAGAGACAGATTTACTGTTACGCTGAATCGTTACTGTAACAGTAATAACTGTATAATAATTGTATATATTGTTAGAAAGTTATCTACAGCAAAACAATGCAATAATAATATGTCTATTGTTATTTAGATTAAATTAAATAATTAGATTTAAATGTGCTTGAATTCTCAAAAAAAAAACGTATCCGCAAGTAGGTTGTTCGAAATAACATACACTTTACGACGCAGATATTCGACTTTGCAATGGCAAGTTAGTTTGTAAAGACAAAGTCGACAAAGCTTATATCCGTAATAAAAACACATAAATATTTAAAGCAATCTAAGCACATTACCTTTCACCGGCAACCATAAACAAGCAATATTATGATTCGTTTTCCTAATTTTTGCACGTTCTTTTCTAGATCAGCTAATTTAAGTTTCAGGGATGGCATTTTTGCAATATTACATTAACGTTGATGTGTAAGAGAATGAAACTACTTAGAAATAAGAAATTACCAAATAAGAAACTATAATGATACGTGCGAATAACTTAATAGCAATTAAAGCTTAATCTAATTGCATATACTTTTAAGTAAATAACAGTTTGTTGGAAAATTACATAGGGCTAATTAAAAATAAATTGTGTTCAAAACCCTGTGAAAATCAAACCATCATAAGGGCTATAATCAAAGGGGCTATATACCTTTAATAGATCATGTTAGTTGCCAAATTAACTGATACCAAACCTGTGTATTCCCAATCAATTACCAACGCGCGCTATGTCGGTAGTTGCAATATACGATCAATTAGCTTAACCGTGTCACACTGGGACGAATCTAGCAGTGAATGACTGATTGTTCAAATTTCAACCAGAAAGTGAATGGGCGGTCCAAAAAAGGGCAAAAGGGCGCTGTTAATAGGCATTTGATGGGCGAAAGGGTGGGGCTTAAAAAGGGCAGGGCGGAGTGCCCTTCTTTTCCACGCTAGAATAATCCCTAATGTTTGAACCCAGTGGCATTCCTATCTGAGCCCTGGATGTCCTTGTCTGAACCCAGTGGCATCCCTGTCTGAGCATAGGACATTCCTGCCTGAACACTTATAGATGAAGTACATGTAGCTCTTAGCATTCAATAATTCATTCAGCCTTGCCACCTGTTACAGAAGAGAACAAAACTTTATGACACCTGCAAATCACCTCAATTTCCTTACATGCTTGTATAGTTTATCTTTGTACAGTATCTATTTGGATGGAATTTCCAAAATAAATACTGCTGTAAATGCTGTTAACTTCTGTCTGCTGACATCTTGTATCATGCTTATGTCTTCCTGAGCTTTCTACCTCAAATGACTGGAGTAAACATGTCTGTCTGTCCTCATTAAAGAGGCTGTACTCCAGATTTGACATAAAAATTTTTTTCATAAATTATATATTTAGATGCCATGAGATTATAACAACATAATATTTTACTTCAAAACTGAATATAAAAGTCAAAATAGAATAAAAAAAATATTTTCGCTCCAGCCTGATTTGAACTCTGGACCCTCATGTTAACAAAATATTTCCAACGCTTTTACTGTCACCACCATCGCCGCATGTGATATTACAGATATTTACTTTAAATCTTATACGATATAGTTATACCGTCGCGTTACGGTATAGCACTTTGAAAGGGAAAAAAAATCAATTTATAATGTAATTATTTGACTTATTTTTTGTCAGTAAGTTATTTTTTAAGCATTAGTCATAAATATGACAAGAAATTTATAATACAAGAAAACTTTCTTTTTTTGTCATCTGGAGCACAGCCCCTTTAAAACTGATAGCTGTATTTTCTGTTAGAAATGAATCTTTATTGAACAGCTGTTCCTTACAGCATGTCCTACAAAAAATGTATATTGTGACTGTTTATATGTATGATGGTTGATTAAGGGATTTTTTTCTCTCTCTTAAAAGTTTTTAGAATTATTTCTATGTCTTAAAAACATTTGTATTTATAAAATTCAAACATCAGGATCATGTGATACAAAGAACAGCATACAAACAACTTAAGGTGAATGAGTATTTATAACAAGAAGAGAAAAATCACAGAAAGCATGGTGAAACAATAACAAACATAATAGTAGTAGTAGATTGTTAGAATTTTTACAGATCTTTTTATGTTAACCTAAATTTTGTATTAACATAGCTTACACATGACCATTCAGTTGTTTTACATAGTTTACATCATATATTTTTATGAGTTAATAACCATTAATATTCTTCGTAACAAACACCCTAAACAGTTCTTCCATCTTTTGATAGCTTATCATGATAAACTGACTATGTAAGCATAATAGCCTGAAAATCAAAACTACAAGTAGATAACATATTTCAAGCTGCACTACATGTAAGTTTAGACTATTTTAGCCATTCATGTCGATTTTGAAAATAAGGCATGAGTAATATTTCATATCATGTGTTCAAATTTAAACTGAAACTTTGAAGAAAGTGTAATTTCTATTACAGTATTCACCCCATCTAGCACCTACATGTATGCCCCTATAAGGGCCCCTCGCATTTTTTGACCTTCAAATGAAAAGCGCCCGCTTTTTGCACTAAGAAATTTGTGAATAAACATTTCTTTTGGTTTTGTTATGGCACATACAGACTTTATTACCTTCTAGCAAAACAAACTTCCAGTTGTGATTTTACGAACTTTTCTTGCATCTTGAAGCAGACTGTAGGTTTTACATTAGTACCCCTATCAGCCCCCCCCCCCCCCCCCCCCCCCGCCAACCCCACTCCTCTCGAATTTTCTAAAAGCCCTGAGCACAAGATGGTGTGAATACAGTATGAAGCACTTTAACCTAATTTTGTAAATGGAATAGTATATGTCTTCTAGTTTCAAATACAAACATGTTCAGTATGTCTGCAACATGCACACAAAAGAAATTTTAGAAGACTTCTTCAATGAACAATCTTGCCACTTCTCTAAACTGTGCTTACAGCCAATCAACTTCACAACAACTCAATATATTATTTTGATAGATATAAAACAAGGATTTTCGTGACTTTTCACTATTTATTTTCGACTGGTTTCATTAGCAAAAATCATATGAAAGTGTATATACTATAAAGAAGGAAAACTGTTGGATGAATTAATATTTATCTGCTTATAAGCTGCATATAAATACATGTTACTGACAGGTATTAGTCATTATCATTATAGAATTAACACACAGAATTTATTCTCTGAACTTCATCCTTTTTGCATGGTTGAACAATCATGTTTGTAAATATCATTTCAAAATATAAATGCAAGCCAATGCAAGTGACATACATGACTGAGTTAACTAAGTGTCCTTCTTCTGTCAAGACTATTAATGCTTTTAAGATAAGTTAAGATTAAATAATTTTTATTTTAGTTGGCAAGGAAAATTAACAATTAACAAAAGCCGAATTTTACAATAGTAAACCTGATTTTACAAATTCTTTCTGCATGTCTAAATCATTTTCCATGGAAATCTAATTTAACATGATAAAAAACTTGAAAGACAATAACTCTATAAATTCTAAATACTTCCAATCAATCTGCTTTTAAACACCTTTATAAAACAAAAAAGGACTAGACATTGATTCAGTTATCAGTGGGTGAGGCAAAAATGTCCAGGTTTGACAATTTTCAGACACAGTATTTTGACATATTTTACACATAATTAAATCATTATTTACATGTAATCTTAAAGCTCCATCAGATTCTTGTTTTAATTTTTTTCAGTTAGATGAAAATGACTAAAACATATTTTCAAAATCATTTTATGACAATAAGGTAACTAAAAATATCAATTTCATGATATGTTTTTATTTTTTTAACTTAGATACTTTTAAAGTAGAACTTAGATCTTTCTGATAAAACCACTGATGACATAAAAAAGGCAGGGCTGTTTCAAGTAAATTTTATAGCCTAGATCTGATCATATTTCCAATCATAAAAAGTCTCATTTTAAGAAACAGACAGAAGAAATTCCTAACTGCAATCTATAAAAAATCTGACAAAAGAAAAAATGACGTGATGAAATATAGTAGCTTGCATGCAGAAGCTCAAAACATTTTCTTGCCTTAAAATGGTCAAAGTTTTAAAGACAGATGCAGATTTTTTTGTCTAAGGTCTAATAATAATAGAAATCTATTGTCAAACCTCACACAAGGTCATGGACATTGAAACAGATATAACCACAGGAATAAGAAATTTCATCAGACAAACATTGACAGGTTATTCACCTAAGTAAGTGTATATTAGAAAGGGCACTGGTTAAGTTAGGTAAATAACAATTGAAGAGTTAACGACAAAATCCACCATTTAATCATAAAAAAGAATGCGAATACAACAAGAGCTGTCAGTGGAGACAGCATGCTCAACTATTTAAGAACTCATAGTTATGAGAGGGTAACTATTAAAAAATCAATTTAATTCATATATGATATGGGTGATGATAAGGAACATATATTGGAAGTCTAAAGTGAATCCCTCAAGAAATAAAGAAGTTACAGTAAAATACTACAATATTTAGGGAAAATTCTAAGTTTAAAGGGGAGATGATTCTGGAAATGCCAGGTGCTAGAGTTATGAATCTTACCACATATGATGTGAGTGATGATAAGAAACATACGTTTGAAGTTTGAAGTAAATATCTAAAGAAATACAGAGGTTAGAGTAAAAAATATTTTACTGCCAAAAATCTGAAAGTGGACACCAGGGTGAGGAGGACAGCTCTCCATATACTTTGTATAGTCCAGCTAAAATATGATATTTGGAACAAGTTTACTCATTATTTTGAATAATGTTTTAAGTTGAATTCTTTACCTTTAAAAAAAAAAGTTTTGACATGGCTTGAAGTAGCCAGTTCTATAATGCAGTAATTACTAACGAAATTACAATTTCTATGTTAAAATGAAATTCAGAGTAAGGCTAAAAAAAATTAATGTTTTGTTTCTCAGGCCCCGCCGCATACATTTTAGAACGCCCGCTTCGATTTTCAATCGTTGGCAAAAAAATTTTATTTATTAAAACGTCTTTTTACTATTCCCGGTGTGGCAAGAAGTACCACGGTAAACGGTTTTTTTATGTTAATAGCAATCGTAACAACTCTGCCTTTTCTGACAACTTCGTATAAAGACCTCGTATGTAAGTATTATGAATACACCAAATGGTAATTCGCCTCAGCTTTATTAAATATAAACAAACATGGCAGAACTCAAGCAGTTTCTGTCTTATGCATTAGAAAAATATGAAAATAAATGTTAATTCAAAGTATAAACAGATAGAGGTATTAGGAAATGTTTTCAGTTCAGCAGACACCACCTGTATTATAAAATAGTCCAATATGGCGCCTACAACATTATTTCCGAGGTGACTTATTGAAGTTGCCCGAGTTATTCCGAATGTGTTAATAGTGGTGCGCAACCTTAGCTCAATAGGTAGAGCACTAGATTACTCGGTCGTTGGTTTCGACCCCAGGGCAGGGCAAAATTTCTCCGTGACAATTGTTCCCAGACATTGTGTCTTATGTTCATTTGTCTCTCACCGCTGATTCAGAGTAGATCATGTGGGAACAGTAGTCAGTCACTTGCAGAGAAATTGGCAATTACTGGTTAGGTGGACTGACCGCCGAGATATAACATATGTTGAAATCGGCGTTAAACCCCAAACAAACAAATATATGCGTCTCAATAACTTCGATCGAGTGAGTGTTTACGACACATTGATTCAAGTACGGCCACGTTTTTGGTTTTTTCTACAAAATTGCGACAAATAGGTAAAAATAAAGCTTGTAAAACAAATTTTATTTTCAGAACAATATTCCATGCTTTTGTCAATGCCTTTGTCCTGACGTAATTTTAACAGATTAAGACTAATTTTCGTGTGTTTAGACTGTCTTAAATTAGGATTTTATTATTCATGTATCAAATAAGTACATGTAGAAATACATTCTTACTGAAAAGTTTATTGTGTTTTTTTTTCACATGACATGTTATTTCTGTTTAGAAAAAAGTTCTAGCAAGTAAAAGTGCATATTATAAAGTATTTTAATGCAACAGAGACTGATGAGCAGTTAAAGTAAAATATGATTTGATTTTATTGAATGCTCTCAGTAGATCTTTTAGGTT
Organism: Cyclina sinensis; assembly: GCA_012932295.1. Taxonomy (NCBI): domain Eukaryota; kingdom Metazoa; phylum Mollusca; class Bivalvia; order Venerida; family Veneridae; genus Cyclina; species Cyclina sinensis. The sequence continues at coordinate 5,458,282 of JAAONU010000011.1, forward strand.
AATACTCTGCAACACATTAAACACCATCTTAATACAGATGGTAATTTCAACATATCCAGTGCCATTGATCATTAAAACTGTATTTATATGAATTTTTGGGGATATGAAACCTCATATTAAGTGCAAAATCATGAATAAAAACAAAATGAGGGTATAAAAAAAAATTCCGCCCTCCCTCATATAATTTTAATAAAAATGGCCTGAGAAACTAAACATTAATTTTTTTTAGCCTAATGCTGGACACAAAAGTAAATTATAATTATATTTGAAATCTTCAGTTCCACACATAATCTTCAGTGATCTGAAGGAGTGTGTTATTCACAAGATGAAGGAGAAAAGAAGAATAAAAGAATATTTAATTTTCTAATAATCAGAGGTACATGTACACTTCTTGATCATTCATTTTTGTACTTTTCCCTTCAAACACCAAATAATTGCCGGTAATGTGTGAATATTGTAAAATCCTCCAATAACCTATAGATATTCTAATTTCTATATGCTTATGAAATTCAACAACTGACCCAAAAATGTTGTGACTGATAGAAAATTTGATTCATAACATAACATAACATAAATTCTTTATTTGGCATTAAATGTAGTACATTTATAGCCACAACATATCAATATACAAACATAGGTCAAAGGTCAACGTACATGTTCACTGCTGTTGTAAACGATTTGTATTTTTTCAGAGAAAGTAGAAAGCTGACAATCTATACAATGATAATATTTTTACAAAAATCTGAACCTCTAGTATGCCTGCCTTATATATGCCAGATCATTTAGTAGTCATTTCTCTAGCTTGGAAAGCAAAATACAAAAACTTCGATAAATTGTTAGGTTCCTTATAATTTCTACTGGACAGAAGGTTTTCAAATTTAATCAAAGTAGGCCATCTACAGTAATAAGGTTTAAGGTATCATATCGTAGATCATATTTTGGACATACTAACAAGAAATGATATTCGTTTTCAATTGTATTCATTCTGCATTTTGTACAGTATCTTTGATCCCAGAGAATTCCGCTATGCCTGCCTTTTTCGATTTCGGGATTATGTGAGGAAAGTCTAAACCTTGTCATTGCAATTCTGAATTTCTTCGTTTTAACGTTGTTTAAATATTGTTCAAGAATGAAATCATGTTTGTAAATGTTATATGAAGCTAACCTACTAGAATTATTAATACAAGAATACCAGTGCTGTTTATAATTATCTAAGATTCTAGTTTTAACAATGCAGTAGGTTGTTTTATCCACATATTGATTTAACCATATGTTTGCCATCCCTATTTCTTGTAAAATAGATTTAATATGAAAAGCCCAGTTTTTGTTTCTGTATGTATTATTGTTGTCAGCATCAATTCTAAGGGTATTATACATTTTTTTCAGTAAACTGTTTTCATCAGATCTTATTATTTTTAGCCAATACTTTATAAGAATAAGTTTTCGTTGGATTTTCATAGGATGTCTGCCAAGTTCTCGATATACAGTACACACAGTGCGGACTTTGACGTTGTTAACATTGTGGCGGGGGTCGGTATCGTCTCCAGGTGGCCAGTCGCAGTGGACTGAACACCCGAAATTTCGGATGTCCGCTAAAATGACCACCGCATGTCATGGTGATGGAACGCCGCGCGTCCCCGTGATGTTTTGACTTGGAGATTACTGCATTTAAACATACTGTGCGTACAGTATTTGTATGTGGTTTTTATTTTACTCATAATTATTTTACTTACATCTATTTTGTGGCCAACTTCAGTTGGTCAAATCAATACCAAATTTCAAATACATTTGTGGTGTATATTTATTGAGTACTTTCGTTTTTGGAATTTTTGAAAAACGCTTGTTATTATATAGCCAAATCAATCAATAATTTTGCCAAGCGCCTAGACGATACAGATGTTAAACACGTGTTGATTTATTTTCTGAAAATATGATCAACTGTTTCCGGAAATAACTGCTTTGAATTGTCTGTCTTGTGAAAACAGATAGGAGCATTTGTACACAAATGCATCAGAATTAGAGCGGATTTGTTCGAATTTTGACTGTTTAAATTAGGTGTATTAACTTTTCGCAGTTTGGTTATCAGAAATTTATTTGCGAGTGGATTAACGCAAACACGGCACCGATTGAAGACTTGAAAATATATTAATTGCAGTTTATTAACAAGATGTCATGTAGGTGTGTAAATCTTTTCTATATCGGCTGTTACTTTTCAACAAATACCCGCAATTATACAACCAAACATCGATCGTCAACAAACAAAAATTAAACTGGGTGGGGTATTAAAAAGAAAAAGAAACAACTTCAACTGGTAATAATTACGTGTACTTTGTAACTATTTTGAAAAAAGAAATTGGGGAAAGTGTAATTGAGTTGTGGCTTCATTTTTTCGGACACTGCAAACCCCGCGATCCGACGCCGCGACATGGCGCGGTAATGAACACTGCGTTTTATACGAATGAACACTCGACGCGGTGGTCATTTTAGTCCTCCATGCGGACAGTAAAATCAAGGGGACGGGTGTTCGTTGTCAAAGTTGGCGCTGCGTGTACTGTAGTCCCTCTAAATTTGTTGATTTTTTTACACATAATACTTTGCGTAAAAATTTACAATGGATTTTTTTTATGCACTTTGCTTCGGAGTATCCGTGAACTTCTGCAACATAATTTTATACAGAACCTACGAGGCTATCGAATAGTTTACACTTGTCTATAATCTGTAATTCTAACTGGACGGGGAAACTGGTTAAAAACTATAAAAAGGTTATGAAGTGCATATAGTGAGTGTTGATCAATATGATTGTGTGTTCTGTGCCAGTGACCATTTTTGAATTATACAACTCCTAAGTATTTGAATTCTGTAACTACATCTAATGTTTCATTACTTAGTTTGAAATTAAAATTCGAATGTCTACCATGTTCGAAGATCATTATTTTTGTCTTTTTTGTATTAATTGTCATACCCCATTCAGTACAATATTGATTTAAATCATTCATCATTGATTGTAACGCTTCCTGTGTATACGCAAAGATAACTGCATTGTCTGCAAAAAGTAAAATGAATATTTTAACGTTGTCTATAATAAATAAACCATCTATGTTATCGTTTATATTATTTATAAATTTGATTCTTACAAATGTAAATTAATCTGCTAGAATATTTATAAAACATATATGGTGCATACACATAAAACACCATAATAAGAAACTTTGGTTAAAGATGATGCACAAACGAAAGTTTTTTTCTGCTGTATTAGTAAGATAATTTCTGCCCAACACTTTGTCCATTTCCTCCTGTCATAAACTTCTAAAGTTCTTGGCATTAATTTCAAAATTTTCTAATATGCACGAGGCATTGCAATGAGACAGTCTAACTATTACTCAGAAACAAGAATAAAAGACTGTTACCAGTATAAACATGATAAATCTAGCTTTGCAGAAGAAACGAATTGTTAGACGTTACCATACCTAAACATATCAGAATGCTCCTCAAAATTGAGCTTCTTGCTCTTCTTTTCACTCATCCAATATCCAACACGCTTCATCTTGATTGCAAAACCACAAATAAAATTCAACTGTTATTCTTCACATGTTTTTGGAAATAAGTCACACAAACTTCCTACTTAATAATCCATGTCGTTCCGGTTGATCGAGTTCCAACGAATGTATCCGAATGAGAAGACTGGTTTACAAATGTGAATTACGTCACGCAGCGCTAATTGATAAACACGTGAAGCAGTCGTAGAGGTTCATCTCAGAGGTTGCGGGTTGAGAAAAGGTATACTTAAAGTAACAACGTGACGATGGTTTCCTTCACTCTCTGTGTAAAGTTAATTTTTGTCGCATAGAAAAATACGTGTACAAGGTTGTTATCGAAATAAATTCAAAATTTCGATATATTTGATACTGTCATGGTTTAAAAGCTGAGACATACTGAATCTGCTTTTAAGGCCCCTCATTTAAACGTACCCAGTGAAACTTCAAGTTGGAGTTCAACTTCTACCACTGCCAAAAGTCAAAACTGACTATACAATATGATTATGATGAATAAAGTTATATAAATGTATTTTTTATGTAAATACATTTAATAAAAAGTATGTTATATAGATCTAATATGTTTTATTTTATGAAATAAATATGAACTATCCCGGTACAACCTGTTTTCGACCACCTAACATGATTTTTTAAACGCCCATTTTGATATTTGTCAGCAGGTATAAAAAAACTGAATGCAAGTATAGGGTGTTAAGTAATTCATAAAACTATACCTAAAAGAGACTCTTACCTTTTGTTATTTATTAATAATCCTCCTCAAAACATGTTGACCTACTTTCCCTCTATCCAGAAATTCTACAACCAAAATTCGACCACCTTAGAGTGACTTCCCTTTCGTACAGTTCCAGGCAAAAGTCGATGTATTACTTAAAGAATTCTAACTGTTCAAAAGTGTATAAATATAATAACGTGTCAAATTGAACTATTTAAGGAAAAACAACATCACAAACATATTTACAGGATGCTTTTTTGTCCATTTTAATCAATTTTTTGGGGTTTTTGTGTTGCAAGAGGGACAAACAAAAGAGTCACCTCTTCTTAAAACCCTTACTGGACTGCAGAATGTCAGATGGACCCATCCTTTACATAGGTCACATTGGCCCCATTTCACTATGATAATGTAAGGCCTCTGACTTGTATCAGGACTGAACCTTTTGCAAACAATGCACTTCTCTGACTCTTGTATTTCCTCATCTGAGCTGTCAGTGTTTTCAATCTGAGTTAAAACAGCCTCTTTTGGTTTTGCTTTGGCACATAACTTCCTGTGTTTAGGCAATATACCGGAGGTACCTGCTTGTGGCTTATTTTCTTTGTTTACAGATTTCTTCACTTTTTTTACTTTTGGGGCATACCTTTCATTATGATCTTTAATCTGTTCCACTATTGCATCCTCAGTAATGGCCTTACCACCAACAACTTTGCTTAAAGTATTTCTTTTCTTTGCAGCCTTTTGAACATTCTGCAATATTTTACCACCTCTCTTTTGTAAGAATTTATCTGCAGTTTCAATTTCAGGAGCAGCCACAGACATTTCAGAACATTCAAAGTCTCTATCAAATGATGTTGCAGGTGCTACTTGATTATCAGACACTGCATACCTGTTGAATGGGAATATTCCACACTTTTTAAATGCTGCCTGAATATTATGAACAGACAAAGTAGCAGAATAAACCTTGCATGCAATATTACAAACATCATACCTGGTCACTGATTGCCCACCAGACTCTCTAATGTGATTATGGCATGCAGAATTCCATGCCATTTCAAACGGCCCAAAACAACTGACATCAAGAGGCTGTAAGATATGGCTACAGTGAGGAGGTAAAACAAACAATATAATGTTTTCAGATTTGGCCCACTCAATCAAATTAAGTGACACATGGCTTTTGTGTCCATCATAAAGAACTAGTACTGGCTCATCTGAAGATCTAGGAGGTAAATACTTAAGTAAGTGGTGCTGCATGTAGTTGGCAAAAACTTCAGTGTTTGACCATCCTGTGGGAGTCACAGTTCCAGAGGTTCCTGGTGTTGCACCTTCCAAGAGGGAATCAATCATTCTTGCACCTGGAAATACAAAGTATGGTGGAATCTGATGACCAATGGCATTCACACAACCAATTAAAGTTACTGTCTGAGACCTTCCAGATGTTACAGCTTGGGCTTTTGAATTTTTACCTGAAATAATCTTTGGTGGTTTGTGGTCAGTATTTAAGCCTTTTTCATCAATATTGTACAACAAATGTGGTTTTGTAATCAAGTCATACTTTGTCAAAATACTGTGAAGCTGATCAAAGTAAGTATCCACTGTTTCCCTAGTTGCATTTTTGGCTCTTGCAATGTCTAAACTCCTTGGTTTAGTCGCTTTTAGATTGGGCCAGCGATCAAGAAAATTATACAACCATCTATCAGTAAGTGGATGATCTTTGTCTCTAAGGCCTAGGCTAATAGCAAAATCTGAAGCTAAATTTATGGTTTCTTGTCTGCTGTAACCATATCCAACTTCGGCCATTGTTTCAATATGCCTAGAAAGAAGAGTCTCTTGGTCAAGTGTAAACATTGGGGAAGGTCCAGACTTTACAACATCAAGATCAATTTTTCCATGAAGCCTATCTATCAGTGTTGTTTTAGGGATTCCATATGTCAAAGATGCTTTCCTTATTGACATAGCTTTGTCCTTGACAGCATTGTATGCTCTGGTAAGCTCCTCAGAATCATAGCCCCTGTAAGATCCCCTAAATTTCACTCTGGCCTGAAAAAAAGTCATATACATATATATCAACACAAAATAATTAGACAAAAAATGCTTAATAATGGTAAACTCACATACTTAATTTGGTTAAGTATTTTTGTTACATACTGTACATACTATATGGTACGGTAGAGGTTTAAGGCCCTGGAATAAGCATATTTTACAGACGACACACAAACAAGAAGATTATGAAGCTATATACTTCTAGAAATGATATTTAGTGATGGGGATTTTTGGGATTAGTGAAACTGTGCAAAATAAATAACTTTATACTTAAAGTTAGTTGTTTTACCTTTCTAATATCCATTTTTTGCTAGCTGTCAAAGTTTGACATTTCTGCATCCAATGTAAACAAATGTGCGCGCGCATATCGGAAATTTCAGTCGCGTGAAAATGTTTTAGGTCTTTTACAGGGCCGGTCGAAAACTGGTTGTGGTCGAAATAAGGTTGTGTGGGGATATTTAATCCCTTTGATGATGGCCTCTTTGAAACAAAAAATTCATTAAAATCTGATAGTGGGTGGTGCCTCCATATAAAAAGTTAAAGTTAACAGTGGAACGTCTAATAAGAAAAGAAAGATAGGGAAACCATGGTGGAATAACAACTTATCTTGCCTTTGGAATACTGTCTGCGATGCTGAAAGCAACTGGATTAAATGTAATATGCGTGCTGAAAAACCAGTACTTAAATCTCGGTTTATTTCTGCGAGAAAGAATTTTGATAAGGCGGTACAGCAAAGTAAGCGTCAGTACTGGGTAAGTTTGCAAAATGATTTATTGTCAGATTGCAAAAGTAACCAGACTGAATTTTGGAAAACCATTGGCAGGGTAGGTGTTTCACAGTCAAGAAGTAGACATATACCTATGGAAGTTATTACTGAACATGGTGTTTCAAATGATGTTAACACTGTTCTTGAGAAATGGAAAAATGATTTTAGCAAGCTTTTTAATAGTCCTAATACTACAAATACTGGAAATTTTGTATCTAGTGGTAATCATATGAATGACAATACAGAAATTTTAAACTACAATATATCTATCTTAGAAGTGTTTAATGCGGTCAAACAGGCTAAAAATGGTAAAGCCTGGGGTTGTGATAATATACCTATGGAAATCTTGAAAAATGATTGCTCCGTGTCTTTTCTTCATATTTTGTATAATATCTGTTTTTCAAAAGGAATTATTCCTTCTGCATGGAATAAGATAATAATAAGCCCTATACCGAAATCAAGTACTGTCGAACCTAGAGATCCATTGTCATATAGAGGCTTGTCATTGTCTTGCACCATGTATAAGATATACTGTACAATTTTGAATAACCGCTTATCAAAATGGGCAGAATCTAACAATATACTCAGTGATGAGCAAAATGGTTTTAGGAAAGGTCGCAGTACTATTGATCATGTGTCATCTTTAACTAATATTGTAGAAACTAGAAAGAAACAGAAATTATCAACATTTTGTGCATTCATTGATTTCCGTAAGGCATATGACTTTATCGACAGATCATTGTTATGGAACAAATTAGATGATAAGGGTATCCATGGTAATATGTTACAGGCAATACAGTCATTATATAACTCAGTTTCATCTTGTGTAAGGATAAATAGTCTTACAACAGAATGGTTCGATGTAAAATGTGGGCTCCGACAGGGGTGTTCGTTATCTCCTTTACTGTTTAATTTGTTTATAGATGATCTTGTTGTAAAAATTAAAGCTATTGGTAAAGGAATTGATATAGATAATGATAAGGTTTGCATTTTATTATATGCTGATGATATTGTACTAGTAGCTGAAACTGAAAATGATCTTCAACTTATGCTTAATGTTTTGTCAAATTGGTGTACATCAAATGCTATGATAGTAAATCATGATAAAAGCAACATTATTCACTTTAGGTCGCAGTCGGCCAGCAGATCCACATTTGTTTTCACATGTGGCGATCATAGTCTAAAAACTGTAGGACAATATACTTACCTTGGTCTGTTACTTGATGAGTTTCTTGATTATAATAAGACCGCTAAATGTATAGCTCAAAGTGCAGGTAGAGCACTGGGGTTACTTATTGCCAAATCGAAAGCATTAGGGTCCATGCCATATGATGTATTTGTTAAATTGTATGATTCAATGGTTTGGCCAGTCATTTCATATGGTGCTTCTATTTGGGGTAATAAGTCATTTTCCTGCATTGATGCAATACAGAATAGGGCAATGCGTTTTTATTTGGGGGTAGGGCGGTATACACCTACAGCAGCTTTATATGGAGAATTAGCTTGGCAGCCTACACATGTGAAACAATGGAGATCTGTATGTCAACAATGGCATAGAGTTGTTAGAATGGATATAAATAGAGTTAATTATAAGATCTTTTCTACTTGTTTGCGCAAGAGCAGCAATAGGTGTAAAAACTGGCAATTTATATTTAATAATTATATGGAAAAGTTAAATTTAGTAGAGTATGCACGTGGTTGTGTAACAGTTTCTTCTAAGTCTTTTTGTGAAAAAGTTGTTGAAAAATGTATGTCATTATATAAAGATGAATGGATAGCTAAGCTTAATAGGAATGTTAGTCTAAATGGGAATGGTGGTAATAAATTAAGAACCTATAAGTTGTTAAAAAATGATTATAAAACTGAAAATTATTGTAAACTATATTTGCCACGTAAACACATGTCTGCACTAGCGAAATTCAGATGTGGAGTAGCTCCCATAAAGCTTGAAACTGGTAGATATGAAAACATTGCTATTGACAGTAGGATATGTCCAATATGTAAAATTACAGTTGAATGTGAAAAACATGTATTATTATCTTGTAATGCATATGAGCACATTAGGTTTCCTATGTTAGAAAAAGCACGTAACATAAGGCCAGAATTTGTTGACCTCTCTGATGAAGATAAACTTGTATTTATTCTCTCCAACAATGATATTGTTAAAGTCACAGCCAAAACCTGTTACAATATTCTTCAACTCCGCTACAATATATTGTACAAGTAAGGTTTTTCATACCACTTAGTGTTTTAGATTCTTTTTTAAATTAATTTTAATATAGTCTTTAAACATCTTTTTAGATGATCGGTGCTTATAGTACATGATAGTAAATTTTATTGTACAAATGTGATGGTAGTAAATTGTATGGTACAAATATAACACATCTGTTTTAAACATGATAAGTTGTTTTATCTACTAACGTATAGAATATCACCACTGACCAATCATCCATGGTTTGACCACGGGTGATATAGTTTTAATTAATTTGTGGAATAATGCCTCTTTTTACAATACTTAGAGATTTATAAATGTTCTTATAATGATGCTTAACTGTTAACAATAGGAACTAACTATCAATTGTAAGGGGTTAATGATACTTCAAGTATATACATGATATTGTCTCTTATAATTCTATTGTAGAATGGTCATATGTACTTTTTATTAAGTTTTAATATGTTTTATGTATATATGTATGCATATGAAAGAGACTGAAATAAACTAAATAAATAAATATTAAAAGGTAAGAACATAAACAATGAAAAAAGTTGTCATTAATTTAATCATGTTTATGAATGGATGGATTATGAATTATATTAATCCTGATGTTTTATTTTTTTAGAATTTGTAATAATGGAATTAAATAATTACCCTGTATTTATGAGAGCTCATTTGCATAATTGTATTGACTCGTATCAATTATTTGTGTTAATTGTCATCCTGAGTTATTTTTTTAGACTGACAAAAGAATTGAAAAGAATCAGCTTTGACATACTCTGTTATTTATCTTTGATATATTAAGCGAATAGCAACTGGTATACTAATCATATATTTATTGTTCTATTAATTATCTATTTGCAAAGACCTAAAATATATTTTATGACTGTCTTTTTTATAGATTTATTTATATAGTCAATCAATCACCTTTTTTGCTTTTTAAATAAATGAGTGAATAAAAGATTGATAAAATTTGAAATAACAACCTGATTAAGTTTTAATTATACCCATATTTAATCAGACCTCATCCTGAAATGTGCGAAGAATATGTATATTGCCAATCATGGGCAATTTACAATAAACAATCCTAACAATGCATGCTTCTTAAAGGTGTGAACTGTAAAAAGGTGTTGATAATGTGATTAATCTAGTCATTCAAAAGCCATTATCTCTTAAAAATTATGAAAATAATGAACTCCATTAACTTTAAAAATAATCCAGAAAATATAAATATAATTCACCATCCGAGTACTTTTCTTATTTTGGGCTGAAATGTTTTGTACAATAAAAACTGGGAGGGAAAAGTCTTGGGGGTGAAATATCTTGGTGAGGAAAAGTCTTTTAAAGGTAAAAGGGAAGATGACCAGTTTCTTTTCGCTATGTATTCTGAGTACTTCACACTTGTTGGAGTTGAACTCCATTGACCATTATAAAAATACTGTAAGCTTTATGGCAAAAAATGAATAGACTGCCACAACATCAAGAAATCTTACAATATTATTGTGAGAAAATTAAAAAGCAATTGTTCCTGTTGACATATGTAGCAGAGATATAATACGGCACTTCTGTAAGCTTGCCTATCAGCTAGCTTTTATGGTGACGTGGTAGAGTGTCCGCTTAGTAATCGAAAGTACCCTAGTTCAAATCCAACTTGTTGGCAGGTAAAATTTTCCAGGTTACACATAAACCTACAGGATTCTAGGCCTAGTTAAAGTTAATTGATGTTTAACCTAAGAAATACTACAGAAATCAGAAATTTCATTAGTTGAAAAAAACACATGATAGTCATTTAGCTAACTAAGTGTTGTACTTCATGAAGATCGACGATTGACATGTTCAGACTGATAAAACTCACAATTCCTTTGGAAATACTGAGCTCATTTTGTGTTTGCACTTTCTGTCTATCTCAGTAGTTGGTTAAAAAGCGCTTGTTGCTTATGTTATCTGTTCTCTATCTTGCCGACTCAAAATAAATCTTATCTGTTTTTAACATTAAAAAGACCAAATTATTGGAGGACTGCTGAGACAGGTTTTATTTTATGTGTATTAAAATATTTTCTGCAGGGGTTCTAGGTTCGAGTCCCATGTCTGGTACTTTATTCTTACTTGGTTTACTTTATATCAAAAGGGTGTGTACATTGGAATATTTCAACTATCAGAAGTCTCCAGATTCCATAATCAGTGTTAACTGAGATCAAAGATACATTCCTGCGTTTAAGTTTTTGTATTCACTGCATCAGCAGGGAATACAGTGTTATCATTTTACCGAAGCTCTAACAACGGAAGTTGCTGACCAATAATACATAAGTTCCAATAATCTGGTTTGCATTACAAAGTAGTTCCAGAAGTCGCAGAAAAGCGAATATCATACCTGACTGACGCTGACTGCAAAAATAAATCATAAACGCTTAGTTATGTAATCACTGATATTCAATTGATAAGATTTTTGAGGTCAGTGCCAGGTTATCAACAGAGTGGACTTTAATCAAAGCATTGACAGGTGGACATGTTAAAATGTTGCTCTTTATTTTTAATAAATTTTGAACTCTTCTGGTTATAGATGGTTGCAGAGCTGTCATTACGATATCTCACTGCTAGAGACTGCCTCAGGGATTGCTCTTGAACAGCAGTGAATACCCCAGCGCTTGCAGCACTTTTATTTTATAACTTCAGTAACATGCTGTTTGGTTCTTCTCTAAGTCAAAAATTGCAGTCTTCATGCTAATCTATGTGGTCATGGTTGCCTAGACTGGCTACCAGGAATATATACTGATGTGCACTTTACTTGGTTTGTACCTGTAATCCCTTTAAATATCTATGCAAAGATGGTTCCAAATTTTAAGTTATTCATTTACCTTCTAAATGTCATCTGTTTTGTTATAAACAATGACAGAAAAATCAGTTTTCATGTATAACCACTAAGGAGTCAAAAATTAAATTTCAGTTTTTGACCTAGACAAATTATTTTCATGTGAATTTGCGAAACATGTGGGTTTTTTTAGTTTCTTTTTTTTCATTTGATACCGTTTTATGAATTAAAACAAATATATGACGTAAATCATTCATATTCATCTAAGGGCAGCTGTAAGGTAACAAGTAAGGTCAAGTATGTGTTCAGTTATATGAATGTCCAACAAACTAGCAAGCTGTTGAAGTACATTGATACACTTTGGGTGAGGTAAACATGGTGCCTTGCATTATAATGCATTAGTGTACAAGGATTCTGAATCTAAGGGACAGATCAATAACTGGATGGAGAACCTTGATAATATGCTAGCATGCATTGAGATTGGCTTTGATTATGACCAGTTTGGTTTTCTCCTGGTGGTTACTATCCCTAAACTGTAATGCTGCCCCAACCAAATAGATCCCACTCCAGCTAACAATTACTTGCAAAGCTTTCACCTTGGCAGCTTAAATGGTACCCTACCATCAGTAAAGCTGAGATTGTAATGGCTTCATTCCAAGGTAAATGCAGTTGAGCCCCAAGCTATAGAATTATAACAATTACTATTTATAATAATGTGCCCTATGTACGGCCTTGTGTGCAGGCAGTATAGGGTGGTTTATCAAGATTTCTCAGTTGGAGGATACACATTAATTATCTGATAAAATTTAAGACAAATTACTGTTAGTGTAATAGGTACACAAATGATTTTAAGAAAAGAGTCTGATGTTCTGTTTTGAGAAAATGTTTTATCTTCATAAAATAAGTCACCATTTTCTCTTGTCCTTTATGCATGAAAGTCGAACATTTTAAGATATTTATGTCAGTTTAACTTAAAATAAATGAACACTGCTAATTGCCGTAATTGATTTCAGAACTGAGAAACTACATTAACTTAGACAGAATTTTTACCAGATTACCCAAGGCTAATACCTGTTTCTGATGAAAATCATGTTTTGCTCAGAAGGTTGAGTTTTGTTGACAGATTTAACTAGCAAATTTGAATGGAAAGAAATAAATTCAAATAATCACTGTTTTTATTTGCAATATTTAGGTGTTTTAATGTAATAGGAATTAATTAATATGATGAGATTTTTCATTTTCTATTCAGACAAAAAAAAATCTATATTGATTTGATTAACCATACACAATATTTGGAAATCTTAGGAATTGTGCTAATGTGGACAGAGTTGTGTCATTTTTGTTTTGCAAAATTCAGGGTATATATTGATATGTAATATTCTGGCATATTAAAGTTCCAAACATACCATATGTTACTTGCTCATTGATAAAAACTGTCAAAAATTTTGTTCATGGCCTTGTTTTTTCTCTTTTGCAGAATAAGATATACATAAAATGTGGAACTGCAAGGACTTGCCTGCTCCTCCATATTGTGAAATGAAATCATCTCTGACAGGTTCACAGAAAGGTATTTGTCTTCCAAGTTTCTAAGAAATAAGAATTGAACTTTTTGTTGATTACTGTTACCACTTTATTTAGGACTTGCCTTCTTCCTAAAGAAAAGTATTTCTACCATATTAATTATAAAGTATTGAATCACATTTCAGTTCTGGCACAGTCATTTTAAATTGATCAACATGATCTGAAGTCTTTTTGAAGCCAGTAATAATTATAAATATAGGTAGAAATTATGTCTGAATTTTAGTTAACACACTGAGTAAAGACTTGATCTTTGGGCTAGTGTAGGGGAACATTATGCAACATACACATAATCACTATCATAATGTGTATGAATCATGGGCTATATTGTTGAATATATAGAACTGTATAAGGCCACCACAGTCTCATGTAAATGTCTACCTGAGGTATTTCTGTTACAGCTTGTGTGCTCGAGGCAAGAAAACACTTGAAGGAGTCTGAGGCAGGCGTACGTGACCATATAAAGTTGTTGAGCACAGAGCTGTATGTAACCAAGCGGATGATTTATAAACTGAGGAACCAGTTCAGAAGTGACAAATCTCTTCAAACACTCAGACAGGTTCTTACCCAGACAGATTGTGTATAAATTATAATTAAGTTGGATACAAAAGAGGGTTAAATACATAATAAGATCTTTAATACTGGTGTGTTTTTTGCCTGCTAGGTCCTTGAAACTTGGTACCTGGGTGGATACCATTGTGCAGATTATGCATGATAAGTTTGAAAGTTTCTTGCGTCTGACTCCTTGTACATGATTTTGATGGAAAATCTGAATCCTGCAGTAATCTTAAGTATAAAAGCTGGTTTTTACTACTTTGCAAGATGGTAAATAGCAATATAAAAATTATGAACAGAGGTTAAAAATTACTACCTGTCCGTAAATCCAGATTCTGCAGTAACTCAGAAAGAACATATTGAGAAGCTAAGTTCATAATGAGATGATAGAATAGCAATATGAAGAATATGTTGACACATTTATTATTACATGACTGTAGCTTCACTTTTCTAAGTAAAAAATGTGGAGCTATTGTCAGTTGGTTAACCTTTTTGTCAAGGTCCATTTCTCAGAAACATTCAAAGCTTTTCACTTCAAATTTGGAAAACTTGTTTACTATCAAAATGTGACACCATTTCTAAAGGGCAGATAACCTTCAAATTTATTTTTGAAATTTATTCCCCTTTTTTAGCTCACCTGTCACAGAGTGAGCTTTTCTGATCACCTTATGTCCGTCGTCCGTCAGTCCCTCCGTCCGCCCGTCCGTCCACAATTAGTTTGTTAACACTCTAGTGGTCACATTTTTGCCTCAATTGTCATGAAACTTGGTCAGGATGTTTGTCTCATTAATATCTCGGACGAGTTCGAACATGGGTTATCAGGGTTGGAAAACTAGGTCACAGAGCCCAAATATAGAAAAACCTTGTTAACACTCTAGAGGCTACTTTTTCAGTCCAAATATCCTGGAATTTTTGAAAGAGATTGTTTCAATAATTTCTAGGTCAAGTTGGAATATGAGTCATCTGGGGTCAATTAACCAGGTCCATAGCAACTTTGTTAAAAGCAGTCATACTCAGGTGAGCGATACAGGGCCATCATGGCCCTCTTGTTTGGTTAGTCTTTTTGTTAAGGTCCATTTCTCAAAAACTATGAAAGATATTCACTTTAATATTGGAAGATTTGATCACCATCAAATTTGAAATGCATTCCAAAAGGGCAGGTAACCCTATAATACATTTTGCAGTACAGTAAAGTCTCGCTATTAAGACCACCGTGGGGACCTGGGAGAAGTGGTCTTATTATCGAGTCGGTCTTAATTCCGAGACCCGTGCTAGCCTTCAATCAATTTTTCATCTGTTGTAAAGGGTTATCATTAGCTATAATAACCTTGTTGAAAAGGTAAATTATGGAAAAATATTAACTAATGGCATCAATTTTATTCTACAATAACATGATATTTTTTTCACATAATTTTCATGTTAGTGCGACATAAAATGAATTAAAACTCGAAAGTATACAGTGCAATTTTTCTTTCAAGCTGTTTTCATAATTAGCAACACTGAAATCCTACTGTACACGATTTATTTTGACAGTTTTTCACTCTTAGCTTATTAACGTACTTATCCGAAATTAGGCATTATTAACACCTATTTCGTCTTTCATAACGTATTTCTTTGTTCTGCATTAATCAGTACAATTTTTATGATACAAACATTGAAGTGTATAATAACTTTCCTTTAAATTACTAATAGCCTAAATTAAGTTTATTAATATTAATTGTACCGCAAATCGTTCAAACCTTGATTACGATTGTCGTATTATGTTGTTTATTGGTGATAATTGGTGACGCGTGTCATTTTAGTAAACAGTTAATGGTCGTCTTATGGGGCCCCACTTTCATTGTGAAATGGGAATTCGGACCCGAAAAAGTGGTCGTAATACGTAGTAGCGGGTCGGTCGTAATATCAGACCTTACGACCATTGAATTATATAGCAAAAAAGTCGGGACCGGAAAAAAGCGGTCGTAATATCGATTTGCCCGCAAAAAACGGTCGGTCGCAAAGCGAGACTTTACTGTATTATGCTCCTTTATCCACTTAGAAAAATCTATCTTATCCTGCACCATATCTAAGAAATTGCTCAAGCACTATCACTTCTGTCATCTTTTGGGAGCTGTATTTTAGATTGCTGACATGGTTTTATATTTTGACATTATTCTGGCCCTTTTCTAACAAGAAATATTAATTTCATGTTTTGATGTAATTTCTTCTCATCAACAAAATGGTGAGACCTTTTTATATACTATTCCCTTTACTTAGTTGAGCAATGTTTGACTTAATGTATAATTTACTATCCAGCTCTGAGAGAAGTGGAGCACACTGTCCATGGACAGGTCTTGTTACTTTATCAGCATTCATCCATCTGTCTTTCTGTCCTGAACAATCTGGATCCTGCAATAGATAAACAGCTACAGAAGCTGACAGAAACATGACATATTAAAAGATTACATGGTGTTGGGGGGAACTAATTTCTGGTTACTTTTGTAACCTCTTTCATTGATAAAATGCATATGATGCATGGATCTGTAATAACTTGAAGTATCCCTGCTTGGCTCATTAATTAAGGTGTGTGTTTTGTATATGTATAACGCTATGACCGTGGTCACTTTACAGTGGTATGACTGACTAGGCATTCTTTTCTGCATTGCCTGCAGTACATGGAGATTTGTTGTGTATCTTTCTCATATTATGTATTTGGGACAGTTAACTAAACTTAGTCAATAGGTTTTAAATTTATTTAGAATTCATTGTTGAAATGTATTTATAATGAAGTCATGTTAAGCCAGACAGGGTCAAAGTTCAGTAAGAAAGTTACATATTGTAGTAGAGCTCTATTCTTCAACTTTCTGTAAATTAATCTTTGAACATGCACTGAAATTAGTCTGAACACTTGTTTTAGGGAATGATAATACTCTTTGAACATGCACTGAAATTAGTCTGAACACTTGTTTTAGGGAATGATAATAGAGTGTTGTTCAGATTCAGATAGTTAATGCATGGTTTCATTTTTTGCCTTTTTCTTGTTTTCTTTAAAACTGTGTCTCTTATATGTTTCCATTGCAGGTTCATGCATGCTTGAAGAGGTTAGAAGTACTAAACTTAGAGAAACAGTTGTCTGACACACTGCAAATTGTAGACAGGTATATCTTGTTGCCAGTTCAAATTGTGGACAAGTATATCTTGTTGACAATTTTAGATTGTGGACAGGTATATCTTGTTGCCAGTTCATAATTTGTTTTATCCCTCAGATAGCAAACAAAGTATGCCAGGTTTGTAAAGAAAATGACAGTGCCAGTTTAAAGGTGGCCAAATTTGCTGCCTGAAAGCAACTTCAAAGAGTCTGACTTTTTTGTCTGACTTTGTTTCCAGATGGGGAAATAGTGAGTATTAAATTTAAAATATCAGGAGATGGTTTGTGGATATTTGATTATAAAGCAATGTCTGTGTTATATTTATGGACCAGAACACATTGTACAGTACTATGAATTAGTATGTTTGAAGCAGCATTCATATTGGCATATCTGAAAGATGAATGAAACCTGTAGGTAACTATATTCTAAAAACACAACCAGCTTTCAGACAACATCATTAACAGTTTTAGTTTTCTTTTGATAATAAAAACATGTTAAAATCAGTGAATTCAGGTTTTCGATAATTTTCAGGTTTTCTGTAATATTTCAGGGTGTTTGGTGGTGATGACACAGAGGTATATTTGGCATCTCGCCAGGTACTGGAGTACCATCTGGTGGTGTTACAGGGAACTAGTGCCCTGCTTCGTCAGGTTGTGCATGTACAGTCTGAAAACATTCATGTATCCTTGTAACTCTGATGTTAAACATGTTACATAGTCAGAAAGTCCATCGTAAATTTTGTTTCATCAATATTTCATCCTTTGTTCTGTCTTTTCTTGTTTCCTTACCCAAACATTGGTTTGTGTTAAACAGCTTTCCCAGAAATCTCAAATCAGCTCAGTACACTACCATAATGTAAGAATATTAAACTTTGCAAGAAATAAATAGTTGTAGAGTAACTGATCTAGATATAGAGTGCAGAGTTTCAGTGCCTGTATTGCCACCATGCCAGGTGTTAAGCATTTAGTCCTGAATATTTATTTTGGGAATTTGTTTACTTTAAGAAGTGTTGTTACTTGTTAGCATTGAAGACTCTATGTTAAGAAAGTAACTATGAAGTACAGCCTACTACTTCTGCTTCGTTGTTAGTCAGAGGTTTGATGACTGTATTTATTTATCCTGTATTAAGTCATGTTCATGTGCATTCTTTTAAAGTGTGGATAGGTCATCAACAAGAAGTAAACTTGATCTAGTGTTGTAGTAATTGTTTTCTGTCCTATTATATATATTACATAATAGATGTATACGTAGTATCCTTGACATATATCAGCCATGTAAGACAACATTTAGAGCTGGGCAATATGATACCTAACAACCTTATTCTGCTGGCTCTTTCCTCTAGAATATGGTAAGGCAAATGTTCATGGTTTATACATAGTACATCAGTATATCCTGGTTTCAGGCATATAGGTATATAACTGATAATGGAAGTATGCCAATTGTTGGGGAGAGAGGAAAAAACAGTGCAGTTATTGTTTGGACTTGGGGAACATTAAGTTTGTTGTTGTCTGACTAAAGATTAAATACACAGTGTGTTATTGTTTGGACTTGGGGAACATTAAGTTTGTTGTTGTCTGACTAAAGATTAAATACACAGTGTGTTATTTTCAAACAATTTTCTGATTTCTTTAAAGATTCTATTGAGTCAGCTTGTTTAGTGTAACTATAGCCACATGTTATACACCTTACATATCTGTAGTTACAGTTACACATCTGCACTACCATTGTTCAGATAACAACATCTTTAAGGCAAACCATTCTTATTGCATATACACCAGAAGGAAGTTATCTGACAAAAACATATTTTTCAGGTATGTCTGTAATTCTCTGGGTCTGCATGTATGTAAATGGTACAAAAAACTCTACCCCTGTCTGAATGTCCTCCCACCTACAGCTGTTACTTGGGTATGTATGTATTTATTCTGTTATTTAAGGCATGGTTTTAGATGGTATTATCAACCTGTTTATATATGAAATGCATACTTGAAATAATTGTTTATAGAATAATAATTATAAAGAATCATCCAGTAAGCACAGTCTTTTCTTTTAGACTTTAGACATTTGCCTTTATTTATCCTTTGTTTTATTGAAATTTGGCTAGGAAAAAAGTCATATTAACTGTTGTTACTGATTAATCCAGGGAAACATTGTCCAAAAATGCTAGAGAAGCACCCAATACTGAACATTATTTTTAGTTTTGAATGTTCAAAACATATTGTATGTATATTGAAGACTATTTTGAGAATGAAGCACTGTCTATATGTTCTTGACATTTCAAGTTACAGGGAGAAGAGCTACCATCAGATCTTACAGACTGGTTGACAGAACTATTTGATGGCACTGGACTTCCTGGCAAGTAAGTAAAACCTTAAATTTTACTCTCCATAGCTCTGCTTATACTTTAATATTTAAGGTAAGGTCTAAGATCACTTTTAAATCAGAAAAATGAGCAAAGGTAAGAACTACACAGTTTCAATCATTCTGTTTATGCATAAACATTAAGATGTGTGTTCTGTTGTTTTTGTTTTAGAGTTATAAGAGTTCTCAAATGTTGTTTAGATTTTAACTATAGTTACAAAACTCTGTGAATTGTATGTCCTGAAAATCTTGAAATATTATGCTTTGATTAATTCATGAACTTTGTTATGCTTTCAGCTTTTGTTCAGAATTACAGAAAAGTGTTGATGTTGAGAAAATGAATGGAGCATTACCATCCAGTATGGAGTTTTTGGAGGCAGTCGCTGATCAGGAAGATATTGGAGGTAAGCATTTATCTGAAATATTGGTATTGTTAAACTGACAAGACACAGATATAGTCATTGAAAGGAAAAAACTTAATCACAATAGTGTTTTCTAGCTCATTTCTTGAAAACATTCACTGCAAAAGTGTTCAGATCATTTTAAGGTGTTATTTTCTTTTTCCATGACTTTCTTACAACTTCAATTGTTATTTCTTTGATAAAACTTATCTTCATATTGGTTAACACTTTTTTTTAGAGGACGCTGTCATCATTCTGAATTTTCATTCTTTTTGGCTGCATGCAATATTTGAACATGAAAAATTGCATCTTTTATCAAATAATTTGCCTTTACTTATTCAGAACCAATTCAGAGAAACCAGCATTCAGAAGAATCCGCTGAGATAAAGCCTTCATTCACTCAGATACATTTTTCCAGTAAAAGGAAATTAGAAATCAACAAAGACAAAAGTGAGGAAACTAAGAAACAGAAGGTTAAAGGTCATGGTCAAAGCACTGATGTAACTGAAGCTCAAGGGAATTCAGAAATTGAAGAGCAAAACATACAGACAGTTACAAGCAGCGCCAACAGCTGCTGAGAATGAACAAGATGATGTCATAGTTACAGAAGTTAACACTAAAGATGTAGGAAGTATAAGAGCTCATTTAGACACAGTCTTACACACTTGCAAGGATGTTGATAACATAATAAAGCAAGTGAAATCAGGAACAATTGAGATATGTGGGAATTACCTGAAATTGAGTAAGACAGGTAGGAAGAAAATAATGCTACATATAGACAGATGGAAAAGACTGATCCAGGAGAAAGGGTCATTGTCAGACACAGAGAAACTATTTGTGAAGAAAGTGAAAGGGCCATTAAGTGAATTGTTAGTCAAACACAGTCAGACTTTCAAAGGACCAGAAAGTGAAAATAAAACTTCAGGAACCCCTACACATATGGTGAAGTCTACAACAGATTTGCTTAATCTGCCAGATCTGAAAGATGTAGAAGTAGATGCCAGTATAAACAAAGTCAGTGATTTATACAAAGTTGGTACCTGTTCAGAGAGTGTTGTAAAGAAGAAAAGAAAAAAGAACAAAGGAAAGACAGTGAAAGAAATAAAGTGTGATGTTAATGTAGGATTAGGATGTGTAGTAAAACCCAGTAAAAGCAATCAAACAGGTACTAACAATATAGCAAAGAAGAAAAAAAGAAAATTGAAAGGAAAATGAAATATATATTTAAATCTTCCAGTTTCGGTCACAGATGAATAACTGTTAGACTTTACTTATTTACAGATTACAGGTTTGATTTGTTTAACATAAAAATGGCCCTTACTCTAACCCCTAGGAAGTGTTTTGGCGTAAGAAATTCATGAGAAATTTAGTCAGTGTTAAATCAGACAAGTAAAATGTATTTTTGTAGAAATTAAATTCAGTTAAATAAACAAATATTCTCTGGAATGTGTTGTTTGTCTTGTGTAGGTGGACAGTCGGTCTTGTGGCTATTTGTGTACTTAACACAGTTGACCACCTATTTACTTTTACTAGAAAGGAACTGTTCGCACAAGCCTTTTCTCTAGTCTGTTGGTGTAAATGTTTTGAAGCTCTTTGTATAATAAGAAAATACACTTACATGTAGTTAGTCAGATTTTCCTCCTTACAGATTGGCAAACTATGAAAAAAATCTCAAATTTTGCTGATGGACTGATACAGAGCTTGTGGGAGAATAAAAAGAAATGAATACTTAAAGCGGATGGCACATGTATATCGACCTATATTATGTATGTGGCTTAATAATGTTATACTTGCTATTTCTGATGGATGGCACATGTATATCGACCTATATTAGGTCTATGGTCTAATAATGTTATACTTGCTATTTCTGATGGATGACACATGCATATCGACCTATATTATGTATATGGCTTACTAGTATTTATGTTATACTTGTTATTTCTGATGGATGACCATGTTTATCAACCTATATTATGTATATGGTCTTATTATGTTATACTTGCAATTTCTGATGGATGGCACATGTATATCGACCTATATTATGTATATGGCTTACTAGTATTTATGTTATACTTGTTATTTCTGATGGATGGCACATGTTTATCGACCTTTATTATGTATATGGCTTAATTATTTTATACTTGTTATTTCTGATGGATGACACATGTATATCGACCTATATTATGTATATGGTCTAATTATGTTAAACTTGCTATTTCTGGTGGATGGCACATGTATATCGACCTATATTATTTATATGGTCTAATTATGTTATACTTGCTATTTCTGATGGATGGCACACATAATTTACCCTTTTCATGTAGTGCACTACTACCGTGTCCATCTTTGGTTTGAAGGTTCAGACTATGATTACCAGTTAAGATTGCAAATTACTTTTTCAAAATGTCATCAGACAGTCTGGCAATGAACCGACAAGACTTGGTTTTTCTGTGGAAAATGGACATAGACATGCAAACAGAAACGAGCAGGTTACAGAAACCATGGAGCTAGTAGTGTTTCCCCCCCTCCCCCCCCCCCCCCACACACTCGATATCAACTACTTCTCTAAGGACTTCACCTAGCCGTTTATTGAACTATTTAATGTGGAAGACCACTATATTGTGCAATAGACTTATAACAAGCCTGTAGCTTTTAAACATACATGTACAAAATGTATGAGAATATGAGACATGTATGGTTCAAAGAAGTTATTGGGGATAAGTAAATGTTCCTTTTGTTTAGTCCTAAAAATCACAGAAACCATGTAAAATGAAGTATTTACGTTTCATATCAATTTTAAAAGGTTTGTCATTTGAAATATTGCCAGCTATTCACTCGTGGCTAAATATAGCGTATTTGTCAGTATTATCTAATTTAAAATTCGTGTAATGAAATGACGTGTTTCTATAAAATGTGTTAACAATTCAGAACAATTCAAATACAAACGTATCATCCGATGGTGCGTTAATAGCTTAGTTTCACTTGCTTGAAATCTATTCTGAAGATAATTGCATGAGCTGCTTTTCCATATATTTGATTTCTCCACCACTTCTACTATCACAAGGTTTATTTCTCAAACTGATATGAATACGCTTGTGTGTACGTCACACACGTCCACGCGTCGTTTAGTTTCCTGTTGAACGCGTTCCTGCAGCCTTTCCCCTTCTTTCATCTCCAGACACGGGGATATATAGGGTTGAACCCGAGCCCGTCATGTAAATTTCATCTAAACCCATAATGGATAATTTCCCCTCTAAATTCTTCACAGCAGGGTATAATTGCATCGTCGTTTGTTTCAGATCATTGTCTCCGAAGTCATTCTCAAGGCTCGGAAAATTTTCGTCAAGTACACGAGCATGGTTGTTGTGTCTGTCAAAGTCGTTAATACAGAAGCAGTTGACACTTTAATATTTGGGTAAATCAGTAGAAACCACCTTTTTGTGATGTTCTTCACCTGTTTAACAGCAACACCATGACCCGTCGTTACTGAGCACGTGCCGCCGTGTAGAAAATAAGGAACGTCCGATCCAATCTGCTCGGCAAGCTTCTGTAATTCGTTGAAGGTGTATTCGGGTACACAATACGGATTTAGGACTTTGTAAGACAGCTGCTGCGTTGCTACTTCCACCACCCAGGACCGGCGCCTACTGGAATACGTTTAGTCACTGTTACCTCTACTCCAAACGTGAGCCGATCGTAGAGCTTTAAATACGACTTCACGATGTCGTTAGTTTCGTCCAGTGGAATGTTAGGAGAATCACTTAAAACTCTGCACATTTTTCTCGCGCAAAAGGCGGAATGTCAATGTATCGTGTAAGGATAAAGTTTGAAAAATCCCGCGAATTGGATGAAACGTAGGATTACCTGGCAATGGCGGATACACCCACAAACACTAAATTAAGCTTCGCGTAACTTTTCAAAGTCAACGAAGTATACTCCATTTTCGGGGGAATGAGATAAAACACATGTCATATTGTGACTAGAAATAGACACTAAGAAAGGTGATCACGCAATTGCTGGTTTCCCGCATGTACAACATACATTTTGATCGCCAGAGCTGACTAACGCAGTTTTTAACGTTACAGTATAGATTTGTGACAGAAGTGAGGTAAATGGTTTACCGCACTAGAAAAATTACCTAGAATTTTTGTCGGCGTCTTTAGATTCCTGTTAACAAATGCATTTAATTCTATTGTAAAGGCCACTTTGTTGTTATTTAGCTGAAGATCTAGTGTAGAGAATGACGCACAACTTAAAGTACATGTAGTTGCAAAACTGATATTACCTAATGATAAAATCAGAATACAATGACGTGTTTTTGTTAGATAGCAGTATGGTACAGTATGAACGGGAGATATATGGCAACATAAATTAGAAATACACAGCACGGCCTGTTTGTCTACATGAAATGCAGCTCAATCCACACCAACGCCGGATTTTTTTCTTGTTTCCAGTTATCATTTAGCACCATGACAAGCATACATACATAAAAAACGAGGCACTAGGAATTATTGTTTTCACGTATTTTTGAGTATAGGTTTTGCAAATTTTGTACTGCATTGGCCTACTTTATGCCATGTCCTTTGTCATGAACAAGGAAATCAATATCAGACTTTTTCAAGTTTAATGACATAGGGTATCGATCAGAACTGAAATTTGCAGTTTTTGACTTATAAAGTTTCGCTTCTTGAAAATTTTATTGTACAGTGTCTTTCAGTTGCTGTATTTCGTTCAATAGCGAGGGTATCTCCGTCTTTTATCATCAGAATAAAAGCAAAGACCTCCGAAAAAAAATCGATCAGTGTTAGCCCCTATTGTCGAACCGTGTAATTTGGAATGGCTTTCCATTTTTAAATAAGGAGAGTTGTAATCATAGAAGGTCCAATAGGCGCACATTTTGATAGATTTCGGGCGAACAAGCTAGCCTATTACGTTATAACTGACTGTGTATTTTTGTTTATTATCACGCATCAGTGTAGCAGGATGCTATTGCACGAACGGAACTACAACTTGACGGTGAGCCGCGTAGATGAGCCGTTGTCAGGGATTACGGCTAGTTCGGTTTTTGTACCACCCATTCACCAGACCGACAACTCCTCAACAAACAATTAACTGCAAACATTGATTTAGGCAGGGAAACGCGTATACTACCACTAACAGAGATGAGACTATACGTCATTGAACGTCGCCTCTTGTCCGCATGACTCGATACCAACCTAAATGATGTCTAGTCAAGAGAAATCGAATATTGAAGTAGCGGTTATCTAATAATGAGCCTTACGTATGGCTGTCTGGCCATTCTTAGAACAGCGTTTGTGCGAATGCGGTATAGAACTGTTTTCTAGACTCAGTTCCGGATAATGTAGTCGTTCTAAAAGTGTTACATGGATGCATTAACGTAATGTACCGGTCTTTGCGCGCAGTCTGTGCGAACGAATACCATCTCCGATGTCTCCTGATTGCTAAAAACGCAGGTAAACGAAGATAACGGTATTATTTAAACTGTTGCATCGCCACTCACTCGTACGCCCGACATAAGATGTATAAGAGTGTGCACAGTCTTATATAAAACTTGTAAACCATGTCGTTTGATAACCACGTGCAAAATTTGCGTCAGTTTTGAGGACTGATGAAATTTAAGAGAAATCAATATAATGGGTAACAGTTGTACGTTTACTTCAGTGCATAAATTCACACATTATACCCTTTTTCTGAGTAATTATAAATGGTAAAAATGAAAGTACACATTTCTTTAGTCGGTACATATTGGGGGAACAGAATCTATATCTATAAATTGATTCATCTTTGGTGTGGTGTAAGTCGCTCAAATAACGAACGTCCTCAGAGAAATCTAGTTATTTTAGGGTTTGGGGCTCAGTACATATACATTGCCAAGTACATGATTTCTGAAATACACGTGGATCTTTAACATTTTACAGTTGAAAACTTTGTTCCTAAGTTCAATTCCAGTACCCACGCCAAGGTGTGCCCACCCATTTACTAGGTTCTGGGTCCAGACCTAAGCACTGATAATATGATTATGTTAAAGAGGCAGGAAATCATACCAAAGATTTTGGATTGTTAGTAGTATGCGTTACCTATGGATCCAGCTTATTACCTGTGTACATTATTTGAAATTCCTCTGCCTCTATAAATTCACGTATTTATATAAAAAGCAGGAGAAGATGCGAACCAGTACTTTTAAAGGCGTATCATTCCCAGAATTATGACATTTTTAAGATTACTTCACTAATAATTACAACATAGAACATAGAAAAAAGGTGTAAAACTGCTCTAGTCATGCATAAAAAACATCATCAGAGGGCTTTTATTACGTATATATTGATAATCATTCTATATAGGAATGGTAATCAAGAAACAGGCCTGTAGATCTGTATAGTATGCAATGAGATTCATGTGCAGTATGAAGAAAATCATAGGAAGCAAACTGTGAAATATTACAAACGGAATATAGAGATAAAAATTGATTTATTTGAAAAATCCAGTGGTTCACTGAAATATGAAAATACTGACAAAGCAAATATGCTTGATGACCAGTTTCAATCTGTCTTTACTCCATTAAATCCCCTCTCCCTCAGACAGTCTTGTATGCATACCATCAGGGATAAACTGTCTTATTTTGAACTCCCAATTTATCTTAAAAGTAAATATCCCATAATGTCAGACATCACCATAAGTGTAAATGGTATCCTCAAATTGTTGTCTAATCTTAAAACAGATAAAGCTGCTGGTCCTGACAACATTTAACCAATAGTCCTTAAAGAACTTCGACATCTGTACAAGAAAGGACTTCCGGGTGATCCATCCAATTATCGTCCTTTAACTTGTATTCTGTGTAAATTGACACATCTTGTATGAATTACAACATGGATTCAGAGAACGTCGCTCTTGTGAAACTCAACTCTTGAAGTCCGTAGATGAACTAGCCAGAACTGTCTTTGCAGGCCAGCAGTCAGACCTTATTCTCCTTGATTTCAGCAAGGCTTTTGATAAAGTTAGTCATGCTAAATTACTTTATAAACTTCATGAACATGGTGTCAGATGTTGCACGCTTGACTGGATTCGCTCCTTCCTGATAGGCAGAACTCAAGTGGTTGTCCTTAAGTGCGAGAAATCTGTTGGAGTTCCTGTGACGTCTGGTGTGCCCCAAGGGTCTGTCCTTGGGTCGCTTCTTTTTCTCCTATATATCAATGACTTACCTGATCATGTAAAATCCCAAGTCCGACTTTTTGCTGATGACACAGCTGTTTATCTTACCATCTACATCACAGCTTATTGCAAACAACTACAACACGATCTTGACATTTTAAAGAAATGGGAAATGCACTTTAATCCTAGCAAATTCCAAGTTCTCAACATCTCACGAAATTAATATACAATACACTATGACTACATACTACAAGACCATATCCTTGAGACCGTAACAAATGCAAAATACCTTGGTGTTAACGTTTCTAATGATCTTTTAATACATATATTGACCAAGTTTGCTTAACAGCAAACAGAACAATTGGCTTCATAAAACGTAATATCCAAACTAAAAACAAAAAGGTTAAACAAATAGGATATAAAACTTGTCAGACCTCAGGTAGACTAATCCTCCTCAGTGTGGTCACCCTACACTAAACATGATATCAATAAAATAGAAAGGGTGCAAAGTAGAGCAGTCAGGAATGGATCAGTGGTTCAGAGATCGATCCCCCACTCCTCCACTAACATTACTAATTGTCTTTCGGATGAGACGTTAAACCAAGGCCCAATGTATCATTGCTGTACACTGAACATGCAAAAGAACCAGGGGTGTATCTGGAACGGGATGCTTTCTGTATCTTGCACTTTCCCCCACAACATAAAATAACTTATCTCTGCAGGGGGCGTCGGTCATATGGGCAACCGGTACCGACGATAAATAAACTCAAATAGAGTTGAGCAATCAGATGGATACATAACAACTATTCCACATATGACAGTGTCTCAGATATGCAAAAGTCACTCGGCTTAAGATCTCTTGAAAACAAACAAATAATGCTAAATTAGTGATGTTTTATATGATTGTATATTCTCTTGTATCTATTCCTATCCCAACTTATTTTCAATAACCAAGGAGAATGCCTATAGGCAAATCCATACAATTGCTAATTATTACAAATTTTCATTTTTCCCAAACACACTGATCCTATGGCCCCTCTGACATTGTGCTCCTGCCTACTCTCGAATCCTTCAAGCAGGCAGTAAGTCAAATTGCTTACAGATAGCTGGAGCAGGATGTGTTTTTAACCTGATTTTAAACTCTGCCTGTATAATTAATACTTTTAACTGTTTTCAGCCTCACTTTTTCACTTGACGTCTCACTGTCGATGCTTTTGTAAAATTCCTTTCCTTTGCACTGGCCGCACGTCTGCTAATAATACCCGAAAGGGGAGTTAAGCAGTATTCGAGGATAGATAGATGACTGTATGAAAATGTGTAGTGCTTTTTGGATTTATAAATCTTTGGGTCAAATGTGTGATTACTCTTCAGGAGGTAGAACAAAAAACGCACAAAATGTCAAAATGACACCATTTGATGAATTTAAGGAAAGTTTTAAAGAAAGAATAAGTGATATTGAAGAAGAAATAAAACGACAAGTAGCAGAGAGACTGTCCGAGTATGATCTCACTTTGGTATGGCCTTGTTACTTTTTGCAGTGAAGAATGGGCTGTTTTAATAGCTGAGACATTTTTTTTGCAAAGTATTTTTATTTTTTGGTTCTGTTTTATTGCAGGGATACACTATGCTTTGCAAAGTTTCCTTAGTTTGCTGATAGTTGTCATTATATTTATGACAATTTTCACCAGGATTTGCAAAAGTACTTAAATAGGACTTTCATTTCTAAATTGGTGGTAAGGACTAAAGATTTACCGACAAATCAGGTAACAAGACAAATCCGGTAACATGATTTTATACATTAAAAAAACTGAGAAATCGCTAACAATTGAAATATTTTATATACCATGAGAGGTGATGCAGTATGTGTGAAAAGGCATGCTGGGGTACACTGCTCGTCATAGAAAGGTGCTAACAACATATGTCGGTCATTAAATAAGTTATTAGTTGATTTGACTTGTGAAGTTGATGTCATTATGCTCATTTTTTGTGACTACTTGTTTTGTTGTGAATTGTCACATTGCAGAATGATATTGTATATTTAAACGAAATTTAATTTTATGTTCGTTCGCACAAATTTGTCATTCAGTCCCTTGTTATGTTATGTAAATAATAAATATTTTTATAGTATTCAATACATTTAACATCTTAAAAACACCAAGTAAAGTAATCTCGGTCATCAGAGGTGCTATTCACACATACTCTATCACTATCACAACTATATACCATTACCAACAATATTTCTATTGTTACCGATTTCTCCATTTTTTTTTACCGATTTGTTGCTTTACCGATTTGTTTGGAAATGGGACTAAAAATGTTTTGTCAAAATTTACATGTTGGTTTTAATGGAGAGAGAGGTTGGGATGAGGTATGTGAGATTTTTTGTTAAAACTCAAGTAACTTGCAGACCTAAAATATGTAATCTTTTTGAATAAATATTAATGTATCCTGAGAACAATATATATATCTATGGCAGGCTTTCAGAAATCCAACAAATCATCGGTTTTGACCAATTCTGGGTCTCTGGGACTGATTCCAATCTCCAAAAATCACATTTCAGTTGGTCCAGAAATTTACCATTTTCTATTCCTAATGTAAATCCAGCCAGTATAAAAATCATAAAATCTGTCAAAAACAAATACACAACATGGGTCTCAGATCATCTGTGTAAATCACACCTCGCTAATCTGTTCCAATTACACCCTAATAAACTTGTCAAAGAGCATATGACCGTGAAAACCAAGTCCGATTTATAATTGATAGCTCCCATCAGAGCCTTCAAATCAGTAAATGAAATCCTTTAGTGTAATGTCTTTGCAGCTGTCCTTTAACATTGTCCATGACCTCCTTATTAGAAAATTGATTTACTTCACACTTGGATACAACACCTCTTTGGACAAGACCTTCTCATTGACCTATATTTATTTGACCTTGACCCTTGAATGAGTGGTCCTCAGCTCAAAGCCAAAGCACCACTTCGTGGGGGGGGGGCATTGTCATTTTACAGTGACAGTTCCTGTTTTATCATGATATTGCATTAAGAAAAATTTGGTTGATTTTATTTCAGAACATTGTAGTAGCAGTGTCTATAATTATTATAACAACCCTTGTTATTGTGGTTTTTGGATTATGGAAACTCAAGAAAAGAGGTCAGTTCTCAATTTTCTCTAACATTCAAGTGCTCATTTGTATCCTTAAATGTATGAATTCATCTTAATGGTACTTTAATTCATGTATCCTTAGTCATTTTGGCAGTTTAAAAAAATTATTTACAGTAAAACTAAGTCAAGTGTTGAAGTAACAATAGGAATGTTAAAGTAACAATAATTGGCTAGTTCTAAGCTATGTTTTATAGAATTTTTGTTTTAAAACTGGGTAAAGATTATGATTGCAAAAGATTTTTCATTGTACAAATTTTTTTTAAATGAAGTTGAATTTTACCTTTATAATTTTTCTATCATTCCTTATTAGCAGTATAACCTGTTGCAGTATTTGCACATCATGGGTACACTCATTGAAGTAGTTTTGTTAAAAAAATTCATACTGTCACATTTTTTAGGTGGATGTCCTATGATAAGACAGAAATTTATGCTTGAATCTTAACAAAATTACTTCACAATCTCTGGCCATTAACAACTGGCACAAACTATCTCAATGATTGTTTATTTCAGCGGCTCTGCAGAGCCAAAGTGGTACTCACAAGAAGTATCGCTTCAGGAAGAGGGACAAGATGTTGTTTTATGGCCGAAAAATGCTCAGAAAGGTAATATATCCATTCACTTAAGAAAATTCCCTCTTCTCAGAATACAGATAACATAGAAAGTAGTAGTAACTAGTAAGCATAAGTTGTTAAGTGTGTAAGGTTAAGAAAAAAATATAGTAAGAAGACTTTCATGGTAAATGATAATTTAAAACATGTTTCTAGCTCTGTAAGCTGTATATGTAATTTACTTCTCATTGTACCTCAAACTCATAAAATGCTTAAGACATGACAGTCAATAAGCTTTCTAAGTTTACTACTTAGATAAACAACACAAGGATGCTAAAGACTTCCTGCTGTTTTACAAGATAACTTTTAGCTCAGAAACACATGTATTGAATATAATTTAAGGGCTTGGTGTTCATTTACCACTTGTCATAAATGTTAACATAATGTATGTTTGAATTGTTTAGGTGAGCAGTTTTTCTCGGAACACCATCAATGCAGCAGGACTTGCTGCTGGGAAAGGTCGAGGAGAACTTAACAAGAAAGAAATCCTTAAACTGGCAAAGAAGTAAGAGATGCTATTATCAGATTGTTGTGTAATAGACATTATTAAATTTATGCATGATGTGTAACTAGAGTCCAGTGGAGAGTTCATGTCAAAAGGTGATGTGTCATTTACAGGGCCTCCAGTTTCTTTTGGGATTTTTTGCATTCTTGAGTTAGCTTAACCCACACTGCAATATTGCAGTAATCTTTTTCTGGCTTTGGTTGCTTACATAGCTAAATTTTGCAACATTAAAAGAAATTAAAAATCTGTATTTTTAGTTCACCATGAGCTTTTGTGATCACACATTGTCCGTCATCTACTGTGTTGTGTGATGTGCATCATCAGGGGAAATTATACAAATTTCAGCTTAAAGAATGGAGCTCAATATTGGTATCAACAATGACATAGATAAATGACTGCATAGCTATGTTACATATGAGTCAAAGCAGTTTACTTTTATATTTTGTTATCAAGGTTTTCTAAGATACTGAGCTTAAAGAAGGACCCTTCACAACCAACCTTGAAAGTAAAGGGGCCACCCAAATCCTTCTTTGAGGCAGATGGGACAGAGTCAGAAGAAGGGGACCACAGGATCCCAGTCAGAAGTTCTGTACATGCTGAGAAGTGTCAGGTCAGTAAATATTTGACTTGTAAACCATAGTAAAGTCAGATACAGAAATATTTAGGTAAAATAAGTAATTTTATGCCATTCATAATTCTGTATATATTGAAACAAACTTTATTGATAATGAGTTCTGAATAGTCACAGTTTGAACATATGGCTTGTGCTGAGGATATTTTAGACCTAAATGTCTTGCTAGGTGAAAAGCACAACATAAGATTTCTGTCTTTTGATTAACCATTAAAAAAACCTTTTGTTTGAACAACATTTGAAAGGACTTCTCTGTGTTTTGTCTCTGTCAGTTACATGTCTGTCAGATTTTATTGGTTGAGTGAAAGTTGAAAACTGTTGTTGGAAGGATTATTAAGTAAATCTGGCTTAAATGTAAAGATGTTACAGCATAGCATATAACAATGTAAAGTATTTAATTTTTCTTAATAGAGTCTTTGGTCATTTTGAAAAGCCATTGTTTCTGGAGCTGTGTAAACACATGGAGTCAAGGATTGTACCTGCTGGAAGCTACCTGTTTAAGGTTGGAGATGAAGACAACTGCATATATGTTGTACAGAGTGGAAAGATCAATGTTTACATCTCAGAAGGGGTACGTGTTAGCTCTGAAAGTTTGACAGTTTCCTTTTTCCAGGAACGGCCATAAAATAAAAGTAAGGTAAAATAGAGTATGTTGTGTTACAAGCCAGACATAAGGAGAAAGAAAAGCTAGGCAGCAAACTGCCAAGTAACAAAACTTATTAACAATTAATCACAGGAATTATAATACAATATAGTTATTACCCTAACAAAATAAGAAATATTCTTATCTAAAAGTACTCATCCAAAAGCATAACAGTTGAATGGAGAATAGTTGACATCTAAGCAAATTAAATCATCTGGAAGGGAAATTTTTATATAGTGTAAAAATTGTTGTTGCAAAATTTTTTTGAGGAAGTGATGTTAAGTTAGACAAAAATGAAACTGAATCCTTGTGTTTGCAAATGTTGGCAGTCTACATACAAATGGCCTGTTGACCATGATGTTTTAATTTCATTATGGATTTCTTCTTGCAGAAGTTTATGCAGTGTATATGTCATGTATTACAGGGTTCAGAGTACCTGGTGAAAGAGGTAGATACAGGTGACAGTATACACAGTCTTCTCAGCATCCTGGATTTTATTACTGTAAGTACAATATATTTCTATTTCTGTGCATTGCATGCGTATTCATCAACACTTAGAAATTGATTTTGATAAGCATTTGAAGGTTTACAAAATCATAAGAAAGTTTGATAGTTTTACAGGCCATGTCTATTACTTGAATACTTCTATAAGTCCAAACAAAAAACTGCATAAACACAGGGGTCATAACAATGATATGGAAATCAGCAATTAAATATAGATATCATGATTGTAAATATACATTGAAATGGAAATCAGTTGTTAAATGTTTCATATCAGTCATAGACAAACATTGATATGGAATTCAATTGTTCAGTTCTATCTTCTTGATAATCTGGATTTCCAGTTTTGTTATTTATATCCCAGCCAATGAGACTGCATCTTATGATGCGATTTTATGGTTTACCTGTACACATGGCATGTTAATATTGAGAATGTAAACTTCTATAGAATGTTTAAACTCATCTTGAATAGTTTCAAATATTTTTTTCGTTGGATAAATGAATTATCCTTCTATTGATACAAGTTTATTAAAGTTTCATTTTGTATTTACTAAATGAATATTAATCAGCTTATAAGCATAGTGATGAAAATATTGAAGTAAACTTGGACCTACATGCAGTATCTGTCAAATGCCTAAAGCTACTGGAAATTTTCCTACACACAATTATCTCAATATTTCACAAGATTTTCTCAATTAACTTCGACTATTGTGCAGCTACTAGTGTGTTTATGGTAGAAAACAACTTGGGTTATTTGGGACTCAGTTAAATATAGACTTTTTCACATGCCTTCAATGTGGTTAAAATAGGAACTGATTCACCTGCAAAATCTTGAAAGCTAGGCACTGATTGGGTGATTGAAAGGTCATGAGAAGGTGACTTTCTTTTGGCGATGTTCAGATCCTAATTGCTGAGCTGCTATTTAGGAGCTGATTTTAATCAGATTGATAGACCATGGAGCTTGTAAATTTTGAACTTTAATGTCTTAGTTTTTGGGCCTGTGGAAATTGATATGGACCTAAGGATTTTCTGTTGCTATAAGCCCTAGGGCCTACTTCTTTGAACAATTAGTTTGCTGAATGGGTAGAGGGTCGAAGATACAATCCATATAGTTAAACTCATCTGTACAGTCTTGCACCATTTAAATCTATATTTAGTAAAAAAAACACTAAAAAAACTGGTATTTTCTTTCAGGGCAAGGCTCAACATTACAAGACAGTATCAGCCAGAGCTGTTGTTGATACAACCATTCTGAAGTAAGCGACTTTTATTCATATTGTATCGAGCTGTATCATATATCTAAGAAATTCTAAAGAATATTTTTGTAGTTGTTTTAATGAAGATTATTTAAGAGTATATGATTGCTTGAACCTGTCTGAGTACTTTTTGTGCCCCCAGCATATAGTAATTGAACTGTCTGTACATACGGTTAACCTGTTTTGGAAAGTTGGATAAATCATAAGTTCTTCTTGTACCAGTGTCTTCATATTACATGTATACACTCTTACTTACCAATACAAAGATCCTGGCAAGATACATAACTGTGCCATACATTTTCCCAGTAATCTTTCCTTTATGCATTTGGAAAGTAGGTACGCTAAAGCTATTTTGGCAAGTCAGATATATCTAAATTTGTACTTGTACTAATGCCTTCATACTATACACACTTACTTACCAATTCTGGCAAGTTACATAATTGTGGCATCCATTTTCCCCCAGTAAACTCCCTCCCCTTTATGCACTTTGAAAGTAGGTACAGTTAACCTGTTTGTCAACTTGGATATTTTTCAGCTTCAGCAAATGAAATAGCAATGACTAGGCACTTTACACTTTTACTAACAAGTACAAAAGGTCATGACACTGTCAGGTTACATAACTGTGTCAACTATTTTTCTGCAGTAATCTCCCTTTCTTGAACTTATGTGAATAGGTAAACCTTTTTTGGCAAGTTGTTTTTTGTCAGCTTCTGCAAATACAATGTAGCAGACAGTTAATGAGTTTACTGACCAGTACAAATGGTCATTACAGTGTTAAGTTACATACTGTGTCAACCACTTTTATAGATTATTTTCCCATATCTGAATTTCGATAATGGGTTATCCTTTTTCTGAAAGTTGTATATTTTTCACCTTTTTCAAAAAGCAAACAGGATCTTGTTTATCAAGGGAGCAGCCAGACTTCTTTGTTAAGCTTATAAAATACAAGAAGGCATTGATTTCATGTAATTAGTTGTTGTATTGTGTATTTCAGACTTCCAGCTACAGCCTTCCAGTCATTGTTTGAAAGGTTCCCAGAGTCATTGGTCAGAGTTGTACAGGTACAATTACCAGCATTCAATTCTAGTAAAGTAACTAAGTATAAAAAGACAAAAGTACTTAGAATATTTATTGATACATTACATTTCAAATATTGACTAGCATGATAGGATATTTTATTTTAAATTACATCCATTATACCAGATGAAGAGTGAAGTAAAGGAAACTTTTAACTAGTATGAAAATGTTTATTTGATTTCAGGTGATAATGGTACGCCTACAGAGGGTGACATTTACAGCATTACACAACTATCTTGGTCTTAGCAGTGAACTTATCAACAGGGTAAATCTAAATGCTGTTCTATTGTTCTGTATATTGTCAATGAAAATTATAATGATCCCAACCCCTCCAGTTGTGTTGGTGAGGTTATTTGCTGACTTCAGATCTTAACTTCTTGTAATAGGGACTAGAAAGTCTTACCAGCCAGAAGTGATCAGGACAATGAGAAAAATTGAAAGTTTTATGGAGGACAGTCATCTAGCATAGTTCAGGCATGACTGAGGAATGATGACTTTATTAATAACTTGCCAAAGAGAATAACAAAAAAATAATGTTAAAAACTAATGCAAGTCAGTAGCTGTCTTTTTAATAAATCATTGTTACATACCTGTAGATGTAGTCAGTGGAAGAGTGTTTGCAGCTAATCTTTGATAGAGAAAATGTGTATGTGTTTTTCAACCGAGTTGATTTTGTTAGTATAATATTGTTTTCTTGGTTACATATTTACAGGTCAGTGAAGTAGATATCAAGTCCCTGTCCATACATGCTATAGCTTCCCAGACACCTGTTCTAGTTAAAAGACACAGTAGTCAGACTGGCATGTCCGAGTCGGAGAATGAAAAAGTGGAAGTACCCAGTGAGTTCTGTTATATTTTTTTAGTTTAAAGTGACAGTACTAGAGGTTATAAAACTGTTGACACATAAAAGCAATTTCTCAAATATTCATACACTGAAATAGTGATATTTCAGCAGGTGAGGAAATTTCAGCACCTGCTTGTATAATTGCCAAACACTCACTAAAACATAAAACATGTCATTGAATTCAGTACTTTATTCTTTTGTTTCGTCTTTGGTAAACACCAGTTAGGACTCTTTTATCATTTGTGCAAAGTTTCATTTGCAATATTGTAAAGTTTAAACTGCACATGTAGTAAATGTCAAAAACAAAAGTATAAAACATAACAGGAAATTTTGTTTCGATAAAGCAGTTCTTTTTATCATATCTCTCAGGAAATGAATCCTTAGCTAGATTTCACAGGAAATATTAGCCTAGTTGGAGAGGAATAAATCAACAATGAACAAACATGTATTATTTTGATAATTGTTTCCAAAGTTTTTGTCGGTCTCCTCATTCTCATTACTAAGTTCCTTCCATTTTGTTCTAATGTCCTTTCTCAGGTTTTGTGATGAATGTCTTTTATAATTTAGGTTTCTAGTGTATTATATGTCATACTCAGATAATTTAAACTTTTAACTGGGTGCTCATCTCAGGCATAGGAATTTGAAATGTGTTTTATTTGTTATGTTTTGTCTGAATCAAGGGTAATCATATTGTGGCTTTCTCCATTTCAGTACGAGTTCAGGCTCCCAGTGTTAGCAGTGTGACAGATGAATGTGACAATGCCTCAAGGATCACAGACTTTGATGCAGCATGTTTAAGGGCTGGGGTCACAGGGGCCAGTGAAACTGTGTTAAATAAGGTAAGTCCTGACATGGTAGATTAGAGGTTCGCTCAGATATTTAGTGAAACTAACTGCATTATGCAAACACCCTAGCTCAGCCTTGCCTTTCATTTTAGATTTATCCCCATAATACATATTATGTCATTGCTTTATGTAGAGATCAAAGTGAAAAAAATTTAAAGTAATGAATTTGAACCATCTAAAGTGAACAGATATCATCAACACTGGATGTCTGAACTCCTACAGTGTGTCAGCTGATTGTTATAGATCTGAAAGAAGAACTT
This sequence comes from Cyclina sinensis, assembly GCA_012932295.1. Lineage (NCBI taxonomy): Eukaryota > Metazoa > Mollusca > Bivalvia > Venerida > Veneridae > Cyclina > Cyclina sinensis. The sequence goes on from JAAONU010000011.1 coordinate 5,495,902, forward strand.
CAGATCAAAAATGGATCTGATGTTAACAGTAAATAATGTCTCCTTTTGAATGTCTGCTTTACTTTTGTTTGAACATTGACAAATTTGCCATATCTATTTACAGGCATCAGATGAAATATCATCGGGGTCTCCAAAGGGGTCAAAAATCAAGATTAAACGTCCCTCAGAGCCTACAATACTAGAGAATGGAGAGATGTTTAAAGATGATGTTATACTGGATATGGCAAAGGCTGATCTTGTTAAAATTCTCAAACTAAAGGTATACTCTCCCACCTAGTTAGAATCCAAATGTCCTTTTCAACTAAATGCTTTCCTAGGTTTGATAAGTTTCTATAATCTCTTCATATGCAAGAATGAAATTAAGATTAAGTATATTTTAAAATAAAGGAATTCATGATAAGTGAGCTATGGTCTGTCTGTCTGTAGGCCAATGGCAGAGAACTTTTGATTTAGTGCAAGTGTATATGCTTTATAATTATAAGTGAGTTTCTTGTCTATGTTTAGAATGAAGAGTTGCTTGAGAACAGGGTACACTTGCATACCTACAAGGCTGGTGTGAATCTAATGAAACAGGGTGATCAGGTAATAAAACAAAGGTCTTACTAATACCTGCATAAGACAGCTTATTTCCCGTGTAAAAGGTCCTTTATAAGACATGACAACCAACAAGTAACTTGGATCTTGGAGCTTTCTATTTAATATCATCTGCTAAAATGTGTACCTTATAGTTAAAAAATTAAAACAGTTGACAAAGTTTCAACTGTCGTTGCAGCCAATATTAAACATACAGTAAACAGATGTATTAACTTATACACTCGGACCCCGTTACTACGCGCCCCGTTATAATGCTAACCTCAGTATAACGCTCAAGGGTCATGGCTCCCAAACAAAAAAGAAAGTACCTATTTTTCACCGACCATAATTATTTTACATGCATATCTTACGTGCTGTATCCATAACAACGCTTGTTTAATGTGTCAGCGAAGTACAATTAACTACCTAATTAGGACCCTCTAGGGTGGGAAAAGTGTGAAAAGCATGCAACGTCTGGCGTTAATCCGCTTCTTTGTTCGTTGTGATCAGTGATCAGTCAGGTATCAAACTGTTATGAAAACCTCAAATTCAAGCTCTGACATGCAAAGATCGATGAACTGAGTAACAAACACAAGCCTAAAATCTGTTTAAAAACCTTGCGTTTTCTATCGACCGGCTCTAGGGCGTGAAAAGCATGCAAAGTCTGGCGTTAATCCGCTTCTTTCTTAGTTGTGATCGATGCTCAGTCAGGTATCAAACTGTTATGAAAACCGCGATGTGCAAACATCGATGAACTGGTTAACAAACCCAAACCGAAAATCTGTTTAAAAACCTTGCGTTTTCTATCGACCGGCACAAAGTTCGTTGTATCTCACGAAGATATTACAGGACTGCATCTAAGAATCTGAGAGTTGTCTTTCAGTGTTTACTTTATAACAGTGCAGCGTTTCACATTAACTTACCGATTTTCACGGTTTTACTTATGTGCTGTATCCATATCAATGCTTGTTAAATGTGTCAGCGAAGTACAATTAACTACGCAATTAGGACGCTCTAGGGCGTGAAAAGCATGCAAAGTCTGGCGTTAATCCGCTTCTTTCTTCGTTGTGATCGATGCTCAGTCAGGTATCAAACTGTTATGAAAACCGCGATGCGCAAACATCAGTGAACTGGGTAACAAACACAAGCCGACAATCTGTTTAAAAACCTTGCGTTTTCTATCGACCGGCACAAAGTTCGTTGTATCTCACGATGATATTACAGGACTGCATCTAAGAATCTGAGAGTTGTCTTTCAGTGTTTTCCCGGGAATTGCTTATGTTTACATTTTTTTTATGCGATTTTTATCTTTTTTTTTTTTTTTTCTTTTTAACAAAGCAGGTAGTATTTTACCAAATAATATTTTTCTCTATACAAAATGTATCTTGAGTGGTTTAAAAACAAATTTGGTTCTTTTGAATCTTTTAACTTTAACAAAATGATACAGTTACATGTGGATGGGGTAATACTAGCATTTCAACAGGTCCACTATACGATCTCGGTAGGCGCGTTATATATCGGAACCCCGTTTATATCGCGGTCTGAAACCTTGGACCCCAACTAGAGCACTATAACGGGGTCCCAGTGTACTATAAATTATAGTAAGAGTCTTCAGCATAAAGAGATTTAAAGTATGTGGCCTGTGCACTTATATGTTGATATTTAGACATACATGTACTCTACATTCTTAGAATCTTTGAAGTTAACCTGTTATGGTAATTAACTTAAGTAAAAAATTAATTGTTTGTTTACTTTGCAGGAAGCCTCACTGATATTTGTGGTCAGTGGTCAGCTGAATGTATTACAGCACTATGTGGGAGAGATGACCAAGGAGGTTGGTTAAAGTTATATAAGTAGTCAAAGTCAACATGAATTTGAAATAAGTTCAAGTAGCATTGCTCTGTATTTTCAGACAGATGAACCTCTTTACTTAACTATATTCACTAAGGAAAGAGTTTTACTCCCATTTAATAATGCTGAATCTAGTTATAATCCTTGAATTCACTGTTTCTGCCTCAGTAAGTTATAATGAAAAACATTGCAACAAATGGGATACTGTATATGTTTCAGATAAAGTTGTTTTCAGCTCAGCCTGGAGAACTTGTTGGAGCTCTGGCTGTACTTACTGGGGAACCTTCCTTCTTTACAATCAGATCTAAGTGTGAAACCAGGGTGGTTGTCATCTCCAAGAAAGATTTCTACCTGTAGGACATGTTTTTTCATATGTCAAGTTTTCTTTTATATGTTCTCACAAACTCTGAGGAATAAGTTAAATTCATGGACATAATTCTGAAATAAAAACAAACTGTCTCAAATACTGTTGTATTGTCTCTTAACACCATTGAAGGGATTAACAGTAATTGAGTTAACGTGACAATGAATGGATTTTGGTAGGAGGAATTCAGAATGACTGTTGTTTGAATGTTTAGATTCTAAAAAGTAACTGTAAATGCAAGTTAGTCTGTAATTTTATATTAATTAAAGTAAAAGGCTTGCAGCAGAACATTTGTAACTTCAAAGAAAAAAACAACAACAACAAGGAATTACTCAAGAAGGTAAAATTATTGTGTTGAAATAAATAGGGCAGTGATTTCAAAGATTCTTACCCTTGATAAAGTCTAAATTTCTAATTGTTTGTCATCTTCCCTTCATAGGATAATGAGAGAGCAGCCCTCTGTGGTCCTGAATGTAGCATCTTCAACTTTAATCCGACTGACCCCTTTTGTTCGTCAGATTGACTTTGCACTAGATTGGATGATGATAGAAGCAGGAAGAGCACTCTTCAGGTAATGAATATATTGATTAGTAAGTTCTTATATTGTATACTGTTGGAACTTTTAATCAGGATGAAGTGTAGTAAGGAAAACATGTAAGTTTTGTTACATGTTAACGTTAGTTACATGGATATTTACGTAGCTGTTTACAGGTGATGCAGAACTCTGAAAAAGTACAGCTGGATACTACCTCAGATAACCGAGTGGTTTGAAAATAGTGCTGAAAATCCAGTCTTCTGATGCAGGGGTGAAAAAATAGATTTTCACTGTTTAAAATACCTGCAGATGTTTGTATGGAAGTTATTGATGCGATCTTTAGTTCTTTGAGAGCTGTCAGATTTACTCTGTTTAGACTTATACAGACTAGATGTTGCTGTTTCAGACAAGGTGACCATGCTGATTCTATCTACATAGTGCTGACAGGTCGACTGAGAACTGTGATGACAAGCCCTTGTGATAAGAAAGAGATGGTAGGAGAATATGGTAGGGGAGAACTAGTGGGTGTGGTAGAAGTCCTTACCCAGCAAGAGAGGGTCACCACTGGTATAGCTGTTAGGTAGGTATACACTGATACTGGTGATTGAGGTATATATTTTAATTGATCATGCTCTGCTACTACATATATATTTTGAATAGCTGTATCATTTGAGTATCTTATGTCCTAGTTATTTGATATTTTGCCTTTTCTTATAAATAACAGTTTGTCACAACTTCAGATATAACAGAAACACGATGAATGGTTATTGATCATAACGGTCTATTTTATTGAAGTAGCTTTCTTGAAAAATTTTAGTTTAGCAAGGTTTGGCCTCTGGTATTTGTTTTCAAGCAGAAATGAGAATTAACACAGGTTACACTAGATGCTAAGAAAAATTGAAGCTTATTCCACCTTCATAATGTGACTGAAAAAAAAACAACAAAACAATTGATTACAGAGACACAGAGTTGGCCAAGTTGCCTTCTGAACTACTGAATGTGATAAAGAGGAAGTTTCCTCAGGTTGTAACCAGATTGATACACCTGCTTGGTCAGAGAATCATAGGGTCTATGAGGAGTAGAGAAACACTACAGTTCTCAGGTATGTTATGTTGACCCTTAGTATAGCTCTTTCCTCAATCATGGTCACTGAACATGAATGTCAGAAGTACCTGCCACAGTTTGATGTCGGAGTGGACAGTATTTCTCACAGTGAAGATATATGTATATTTAGTAAAATCGATAAGTAAATAGTTCTGTAGCGGTACATGCGCAGTTCTTGCAGATAATTTGATGAAAAGATTTGTAGGAAATGACTTGTAGCTTTGTAATTTTTTTCAGACCTATTCTTTTTTCTGTGTAGAACCAATACCTTTAATCTAGGGATGGGAACGAATGTTCGAATATTCGAAAATCCACCGAAAATTTGAATCTGAAAATCAAATTCGAATATTCTAAAATGATTTTTTTTCAAATAAAGCATCTTTAATTTTTATAAATGTAAGCATTCTGATTATGCAAAAACCCCAATCTGTTTGGTATTGTGTTTTTTTTATCGCGTGTCAAAAATGGATCCGATTAACAATAAAATTGCAATGCATAATTCGCAGGGGCAATCATTACGGATTAACAGTTTGCCACAGGTGTAATTGTGATACCTTATAATCTTTTGTTCATTTTAATTGGCGCCCATTTATTTCACAAATTTTAGAAGGTTGTTTGTCTCACAATATTCAAGGATTAACGTCATGTTTTACGAAAACGAGCAACCAGTCACACTTATAACTCTACTGATATTACTTTTTAGTTGCCCAATCAGTAGAATAGCTCAAATATTTTCCTCTTATAAGTATATTTGAAACAAAAATTATCCTCTTTTATGTTTGATCATCGCTTAACAATATTGAAATAAGCTGTATGGAAAAAAGAAAAAAAACATGCACCCCTCTCGTGTTTGGACTTATTTCACGCGGTTTTAATGAACGGAATATATAATGTATTGCCAATCACTTATATAATGTATTGCCAATCACTTAATAAGTATTTAAAACTTCCATAAAACAAGCCATTTCTACGCCATTTCTAGATAATGCATAGTTGTTTCCCCCGACAACGTACAGGTGATAAAACAGTACCAATGTTCAGATACCAAAATTTGGGTAACTGACTGAACTGAAAAAAAACAACAAATATTCAAATATATATTCGAATATTGCAAAGCGAATATTTGAATATTGATATTAGTATTCATTCCCATCCCTACTTTAATCACATTTTTCATTGTTTTATCATGCAGAAACAATACCTGAAGTGGAGACTCGAGGGTCAGTGACTAACCTGGCCACTGTTGCCATCTTGCCAGCCTCTAATGATGTACCTCTGACAAACTTCACCCTGGAGCTACAACATTCTCTCAAAGCTATAGGTAGGTAACATTTACTGTAGCCAGGTGGAACATTGTGTTATCCTAGGTTTATTTCATACAGGGCATAGGCTACTAATATTCTGTAGGTGCAAAGTTACATTTGTTAGGTGAAGAATTTTCTTTGATATTGCAAGTTACTGTTCCCTTTAAGCTTGAAAAAAATCTTCTGTACATAAGAAAAGCCATATCTCATAATTTAAGAAGTATGTCCACACTTGTTCAAGAACCGAAGTCAATGGTAATTGCACCTCAGGAGTAATACTGCATGCAGGCACCTTTCAGTCTCATTGCTGTGAAGATCAGGAGTAATACTGCATGCAGGCACCTTGCAGTCTCATTGCTGTGAAGATCAGGAGTAATACTGCATGCAGGCACCTTGCAGTCTCATTGCTGTGAAGATCAGGAGTAATACTGCATGCAGGCACCTTTCAGTCTCATTGCTGTGAAGATCAGGAGTAATACTGCATGCAGGCACCTTGCAGTCTCATTGCTGTGAAGATCAGGAGTAATACTGCATGCAGGCACCTTGCAGTCTCATTGCTGTGAAGATCAGGAGTAATACTGCATGCAGGCACCTTGCAGTCTCATTGCTGTGAAGATCAGGAGTAATACTGCATGCAGGCACCTTGCAGTCTCATTGCTGTGAAGATCAGGAGTAATACTGCATGCAGGCACCTTGCAGTCTCATTGCTGTGAAGATCAGGAGTAATACTGCATGCAGGCACCTTGCAGTCTCATTGCTGTGAAGATCAGGAGTAATACTGCATGCAGGCACCTTGCAGTCTCATTGCTGTGAAGATCAGGAGTAATACTGCATGCAGGCACCTTGCAGTCTCATTGCTGTGAAGATCAGGAGTAATACTGCATGCAGGCACCTTGCAGTCTCATTGCTGTGAAGATCAGGAGTAATACTGCATGCAGGCACCTTGCAGTCTCATTGCTGTGAAGATCAGGAGTAATACTGCATGCAGGCACCTTGCAGTCTCATTGCTGTGAAGATCAGGAGTAATACTGCATGCAGGCACCTTGCAGTCTCATTGCTGTGAAGATCAGGAGTAATACTGCATGCAGGCACCTTGCAGTCTCATTGCTGTGAAGATCAGGAGTAATACTGCATGCAGGCACCTTGCAGTCTCATTGCTGTGAAGATCAGGAGTAATACTGCATGCAGGCACCTTTCAGTCTCATTGCTGTGAAGATCAGGAGTAATACTGCATGCAGGCACCTTGCAGTCTCATTGCTGTGAAGATCAGGAGTAATACTGCATGCAGGCACCTTGCAGTCTCATTGCTGTGAAGATCAGGAGTAATACTGCATGCAGGCACCTTGCAGTCTCATTGCTGTGAAGATCAGGAGTAATACTGCATGCAGGCACCTTGCAGTCTCATTGCTGTGAAGATCAGGAGTAATACTGCATGCAGGCACCTTGCAGTCTCATTGCTGTGAAGATCAGGAGTAATACTGCATGCAGGCACCTTGCAGTCTCATTGCTGTGAAGATCAGGAGTAATACTGCATGCAGGCACCTTGCAGTCTCATTGCTGTGAAGATCAGGAGTAATACTGCATGCAGGCACCTTGCAGTCTCATTGCTGTGAAGATCAGGAGTAATACTGCATGCAGGCACCTTGCAGTCTTATTGCTGTGAAGATCAGGAGTAATACTGCATGCAGGCACCTTGCAGTCTCATTGCTGTGAAGATCAGGAGTAATACTGCATGCAGGCATCTTGCAGTCTCATTGCTGTGAAGATCAGGAGTAATACTGCATGCAGGCACCTTTCAGTCTCATTGCTGTGAAGATCAGGAGTAATACTGCATGCAGGCACCTTGCAGTCTCATTGCTGTGAAGATCAGGAGTAATACTGCATGCAGGCACCTTGCAGTCTCATTGCTGTGAAGATCAGGAGTAATACTGCATGCAGGCACCTTGCAGTCTCATTGCTGTGAAGATCAGGAGTAATACTGCATGCAGGCACCTTGCAGTCTCATTGCTGTGAAGATCAGGAGTAATACTGCATGCAGGCACCTTGCAGTCTCATTGCTGTGAAGATCAGGAGTAATACTGCATGCAGGCACCTTGCAGTCTCATTGCTGTGAAGATCAGGAGTAATACTGCATGCAGGCACCTTGCAGTCTCATTGCTGTGAAGATCAGGAGTAATACTGCATGCAGGCACCTTGCAGTCTCATTGCTGTGAAGATCAGGAGTAATACTGCATGCAGGCATCTTGCAGTCTCATTGCTGTGAAGATCAGGAGTAATACTGCATGCAGGCACCTTGCAGTCTCATTGCTGTGAAGATCAGGAGTAATACTGCATGCAGGCACCTTGCAGTCTCATTGCTGTGAAGATCAGGAGTAATACTGCATGCAGGCATCTTGCAGTCTCATTGCTGTGAAGATCAGGAGTAATACTGCATGCAGGCACCTTGCAGTCTCATTGCTGTGAAGATCAGGAGTAATACTGCATGCAGGCACCTTGCAGTCTCATTGCTGTGAAGATCAGGAGTAATACTGCATGCAGGCACCTTGCAGTCTCATTGCTGTGAAGATCAGGAGTAATACTGCATGCAGGCACCTTGCAGTCTCATTGCTGTGAAGATCAGGAGTAATACTGCATGCAGGCACCTTGCAGTCTCATTGCTGTGAAGATCAAGCTTATAAAGACACAGGATTTCTTGTTTTGTAATTTTGTTTTTGCAGTTAAAGAGAGAAGATAATTTTTTTTCATTTTTTAAAAATCTTTTTGTTAGTGTCAAATATACTTATGTTTTTTGTTTACAGGCCCTGTGACTAGATTTACTAGTGATATAGTGAAGAGGTGGCTGGGTTCAGGTGCACTGGACAGGTAAGAGGTTTCTTTTAGAAGTCTTCGCCTTGTTGTTAGAGTTGTATGCCTTGAGTACATGACAAATTGATAATACTAATTAGTTACCCTTTTAAAAATATTCATTGTTAAATGTTAGTGTTTTTAATAGGGATGCAAAAGGTTAACCGGTTAACCTACCGAATAATCAGTTAATCGGTAACAATTTTTCGGTGAGGTTAATCGAAAAAAAAGTTAAAAATATAAACTTTAAAAGTAAAAACAACCAAACAAGCGCGCCGCGCTGACAACGGTATTTATCGATCGTCATGGTAATAAACCCCAGATTAGCGTAGATCAATACAAGTGTCAACCTTATACACAAGACGCCTCTCGATTATTTGGTAATTGTCACTTTTGCCATTGTTATGATTAACAATTATATAAACAATGCGTCTCCCATTTGCAGCTGCCAATGAAGTGTTTAATTGACATTATTGTTTGTTTCCTACTCGCTAAAAACTTAAATTGAGACTAAAGGATGATCGCCATTGATGATTTCTTAACAATTAACACGTCAAATCAAGTTTGTTTTTCGAAGCAGTTGCAATTTATGTAATGTCTTATTAATTTGTTTTTCGAAAGTAAGATTTGAATGTGTAATTAAATAAAAGATAAAAGTCTTCAATGTTTTTTTTAAAATTTATTTTATGTAGGTAGATCTAATGCAATGCATTTCATTATAAGAATGAAACATTAAAACAAAAACAGATTGAAAACATTAATATTACCGACAACGATTGCATACATTTATTAAATGAATTCAAAAGCAGTAAGAACTTACGAGGGGAACGGATATGTATCTAATAAGCGATCACAATACTCTTTCGGCCCGCAGGATCCGAATAGTAAACACTATCCCATCAACTTCCGGTTTCGCGTTAAAAGTATAAACATAAAAGCATAAACAGTGACTAGTCGGCACGAAATTATTTTTATTGTTTATCGGTTAACCGGTAAATTTACCGGTAACAGCATCAGGTTAACCGGTAAATGAAAAAGTTACCGTTTGCATCCCTAGTTTTTAACAACTATGAAGTTATGCTGTATTTACTGAATTTTTTTTATTTTGTTAAACTGTTCTTGTTTGATTGGGAAAAGTATTTAAGATGCACCTGCTGAGTAAAAGCAACTGACTCACAGATGGGTCAACTATGCATAAAAAAAGAAATATTTCTACATACAGAAAATCTAGTTTTAATTATGAAGAATGTATCTAAACTAAGTTACTGTCTCAATTTTTTGTTACAAAAACACATGGTAATGTTTTACATAGTTTAATCACTAAATATTTTACCACATTTGTCATGAGGTAGATGCTAAGTTTATATTGTTAACTTTGCAGTTTTGAAGTAACAAGTCTTTGTGACTCAGTGGGTTAGCTTGCAGCTCTTTATTTTACTGTCAGGAAGGGAATGGGTTCAAATCCAGTTGAAACCAAATTATTTTTTCTTCAGTTTTCATGATGTATCGAAGCATTGTGTTTATTTCATAGTATATTAACTTCTACTGAATTTTAAAGAAAACTATCTTTAAGCTAAATTCTGTGAGTCAGTCACTTTAAAACAGCAGGATGATGGGTAATCATCTAAATTTGCAAAAGGAGGTCATTGTATAATATGATTGAAATATTCTTTGAATATGATGAGAATGTTTTGATATTAGTGAGACATAATTTTCCAATGTTAGCTCATTCTGAAACAATTATAACACAGAGCTTACGATGATGTTCAGTCAAAGTAAGTGATGATGTTCTATCATGCATGAGCTAATACCACTTACAGCTTCGCTCTAGCCTTGATTGCTTCACTATAATGTTGCATTGTGAATGAAACAACAGTTTTGTCGCATAATTGTCTTAGTTTGCTGTGATCTCAGTAATGCATTTTGGTTATTTCTGATTGAATGTCTTACAGCCAATTTATTCCTGACTATCATCTTTGATTTTTAGGGGTATTGAAAAAATTTACAAAGCTTTGTAAAGTGTTAAATCTTTTCAGTTGTGTTATATTTCACGAACTTGGCTCTGTATAACTTGGCTCTGTATAACAAAGCATAATAAATCCCAAAGACAGGGATCTTAGTAAAGACATTTGTATCATTAATATGGGAGTGAATACTTTCAAATTTATTTTTATTTTCGTATTTTTGTTTTAATGTTTCATTTCTTAGCTTATTTGCATTTCATAGCAAGAATGAAAGGTATTTGCCACAGCCAGAATGCTGTTATGTGTTGATATTGTCTTGAAAAGTCTTATGGATATGCTGTGTCTGTTATGTTTCTTTATGAATTCTGTTAAAATTCCCATGAGTGACAAAGTATATGGTACATTTGTCCTTGACCTCTTAAGTGGCTGTGTGTTTATATAAATTTATATAGATAGAATATGATGTTGTTTTACAGTGTGAATGAGTTCCGGTTGTTTAGCTGGTTAGGTCAGCAGGAGGACATTCACAGGATGATACTTTATCAATGTGATTATACTATGACAAGATGGTCTAAGATGTGTATACGTCAGGCAGACTGTATCCTCATTGTTGGAATTGCTGGAAATGATCCCAAAGTTGGAGAGGTAGGCATTTATTGATGGTACATTTGTCAGAACTTCAAGAGGGTATATGATGGCAGTTATGAGGAAGAAAGAGATAAGTCTTACCGAAAATAGCAGATTTATTGCCAGTTACAAAGAAGGTATACTGCAATTGAGAGGTATTTGTGTAGCTGAATATCTATGTTAAAATATCCTTGCAAGGCCTTGTAAAATCATATCTTATGGTAAATTGTCATTCAAGGCTATTACCTTTATAATTCTTGGTTGCCTGTTGTTTTAACTGGAAAATTTTTCAATAAGCATAATAAAAATGATTGTGTCTGTCACTTTATGAGAGACATGTGTTTTGAAAGTACTTTGAGCAATGAATGGAAAAAACCTAAGACTAGCACTATTAGACAAAGAAGCAGATAGTTTTTTTTAACATTCATCCTGTGATTTACTCTAAAACATGTTGTATGTTATAGTTGGAGCAGCAGATTTACTCTAAAACATGTTGTATGTTATAGTTGGAGCAGCAGATTTACTCTAAAACATGTTGTATGTTATAGTTGGAGCAGCAGATTTACTCTAAAACATGTTGTATGTTACAGTTGGAGCAGCAGATTTACTCTAAAACATGTTGTATGTTACAGCTGGAGCAGCAGATTTACTCTAAAACATGTTGTATGTTATAGTTGGAGCAGCAGATTTACTCTAAAACATGTTGTATGTTACAGTTGGAGCAGCAGATTTACTCTAAAACATGTTGTATGTTACAGTTGGAGCAGCAGATTTACTCTAAAACATGTTGTATGTTACAGTTGGAGCAGCAGATTTACTCTAAAACATGTTGTATGTTACAGTTGGAGCAGCAGATTTACTCTAAAACATGTTGTATGTTACAGTTGGAGCAGCAGATTTACTCTAAAACATGTTGTATGTTACAGTTGGAGCAGCAGATTTACTCTAAAACATGTTGTATGTTATAGTTGGAGCAGCAGATGGAGACTGTGGATGTAAGGGCTCAGAAAGAACTTGTATTTCTTCACCAGGAAGATGCTGATTACCCCAATGGTACTGTGGAGTGGCTTAATGCCAGGGGATGGTGCTCATCTCACCATCATATACGATGTCCTAAACGAGTCTTCAGTAAAAGATCCATTACCAAAATGGTAGGCATTACTTTGTTTCAAGTATTTCTTGAAATTACCATCACTTAAAAAATACTTGTTTTGGTAAATTTTGGTTGATTTAGTCTTTGAAAGCTTAAACAGGTAATAGTTTTATATCAACAAAACAGTAATTATACTTTCTTGGTTGCTCGGTTTCTTGGAGTAAAGAAGTTAACAGCATCAAACTGGCTCTTCGTAGACCAGTTATAACAACAATTTAGTGTTGTTGAAGATCAAAGTCCTATTAGGTATTTGGCATTAACAAATCAAACAGTGATTTGAGAGTATATTATCCAGCAGGTCAAGTAAAACATAAAACTACTGTTAAAAGCACTAAAATTGGTCTGAGTTTGTTAACAAGAGATTACTATCAATAAAGTAAGGGAGCTGTATTTATATTGTAGCTGCAGATATACGAGGAGCTAGATAAAACAGGACCTGATCGTATGACAGATATGAGCAGGCTGGCTCGATTCCTGACTGGTACCTCAGTGGGACTGGTTCTTGGAGGAGGTGGTGCCAGGTAACATTTATTCTTCATCATCCTCCATACATAATTGTGTCAAGAGAAACTAGTTTCTTGGATCTGATAAAGTCCATTTGCTTAGTTATTGTTTCGGTAAAGAAGATAATTTGATGATAAGAGACAATAAGAATTTCAAAGCATTAAATCTACAGTGATGAAACTTGGAGAAATTTAAGGCACCATGATTGGGGAGGGGTCAAAAACAATGTCTGAAAAACACACTAATTTGTGAAGATGTCGAACGAATTTACATTTTATTTCTAACAGACTAAAATAGAATTACATTCATACTGTAAAAATGAACCAAGGAGTCAGAATCAGACTTATTGGTATTCAAGTTGAAGCTACTTTTTTCCAAGTTTGGCTCCACTATCATAGTGTATAAAATTGCAGTTTATTCTTTTGATGTAAAAGACATTTTTTTATCATAACATTTTTAATGTTCCATGTTCAAAATGCAGATATAGAAGAATGACTTTTTATCTCTTTCCAGGGGTTTATCCCATATTGGTATCATACGTGCCTTAACAGAGGCAAGGATCCCGATAGACATGGTTGGAGGTACAAGTATTGGATCATTTATTGGGGCATTATGGTGTGAGGAGGTCAATCATACCAGGTTTATACAGAGGGCAAGAGAGTGGTCTTTTGTAAGTTATGATGATCTGCTTGCTGTTTGACAGACTGGTATAACTTTAGTGTCCTAATGTTTGTAACATGTTCCAGACTGGTACACAATATAGTAATGATACAGAAACTCTTAAAACAAACTAAGGAATATTGATATGTAATGACTTGTCCTGGAAATATTTTAGTTTTTTCAAGGTTTGCACCAGTTTTTGATTTTACTGTTAATTTAAATAGTTGTTTCGTAACCAACTAAAAAATATGTATGGTGGCCAAACTAGTGACTTCTGTCAAATTTCCCTGTGTGGTTTCCCATTATTTACAAATATTTTCAGGGTTTAAAATATACTGAAGTAATTTTTGGTATGTCTAGGAATTAAACGCCATGAAATTTTCACTTGAATACGGCAAGACAGCCTGAGAGAGGTTTTACTTTTTGAAGCTGTCATTTGTTTACAAATTTCAAACATAGGATGAACTGGTCAGGTGAAATGAGCCATGAAAACTAAAAACAGATTGCTAAGCACTGTGAACTCAAAATAAACTTACTAAAGTGAAAACTATGAACGCACACTGTAGAAAAACCAAGACTTACTTTCAATTTGTACTTTCGTTGTGCTGTTGATTAAAAGTCAAAGTTATAAACTGCAGTTGTGATTTTGAGGCTGGTCTCTCCATAAATGTCACATAGGCATTGAAAACTATTTACTGATTATGTATGAAGATTGAGTTAGCTTTGATATCAATATCAGCTCCCCTATAGCATCTTTAAGTCATAAAACATTGACTTTTCAAGACTAGATCTGAAATGTTACAGATGGTAACTGATGTAGGTACACATATTTTTCTCTTAACAGAAAATGACATCAATAGGAAACAAGATACTAGATCTGACCTATCCTGTAGCTTCCATGTTTACAGGTAAGACGTTATTGTGGTCTTTTCAGAGCTAAACAGCAGAAGGCTACAGATTTTTAGCTCACCATTTATTCTCATATTGAGATACTGACTGCAGAAGTTTCTGATTCAGCAGTGTCTATCACTGGTTGTTTTTGTAAAAAATTGCCTGTGTACATACATCTAGTTGTAAACTGGATAACTGTTGCATAGTTTAAAAGAATCTGAAATACTTTTAGCTGGAATAATTTTCTTCAATAATTGATTTGGTAATATACTTGATTATTATTCATGCAGTTTGCTATAAAGTTTGACTGAATGCAAAACATATATGCTGAATACAAAATGGTTCCTTTTCTATTTTCTTAACTTGTTGGCACTTGTGCAGTCAACTTCTGTAGTCCATATTACTTGTTGTTGTTGTTACAGGAAGTGCCTTCAATGAGAGTATAGAGAGTACATTCAAGGATCGTCAGATAGAGGATCTCTGGATTCCTTTCTTCTCTATCACCACTGATCTGAATATGTCCAAGATGAGAGTACATACACATGGTACGTATAACACATAGCTCTATCACCACTGACCTGAATATGTCCAAGATGAGAGTACATACACATGGTACGTATAACACACAGCTCTATCACCACCGATCTGAATATGTCCAAGATGAGAGTACATACACATGGTACATATAACACATAGCTCTATCACCACTGACCTGAACATGTCCAAGATGAGAGTACATACACATGGTACGTATAACACATAGCTCTATCACCACTGACCTGAACATGTCCAAGATGAGAGTACATACACATGGTACGTATAACACAGAGCTCTGTCACCACTGATCTGAACATGTCCAAGATGAGAGTACATACAAATGGTACATATGACACACTTCTCTATCACCACTGAGCTGAATATGTCCAAGATGAGAGTACATACACATGGTACGTATAACACACAGCTCTATCACCACTGATCTGAATATGTCCAAGATGAGAGTACATACACATGATACGTATAACACACAGCTCTATCACCACTGATCTGAATATGTCCAAGATGAGAGTACATACACATGGTACATATAACACACAGCTCTATGAATTGAAAGTACTCATTCTATAAGAAGTTGTGTAATAAATTTAAAAGTTGACATTAAGAAAGATAAAATATAAATGGTAAGAGAAACACATGCTTATCAGAATGAAAGATGTGTTTTTTGTAAATAATCGAAAAAAAAAGCCATGTTATACATTTTCATTATTTGCATGTGAACAACTTCAATATACAAAATTTAATAAACTAGATGGAATAATGTTCATTTATGAAGAATGAGCAATACATATACTAAACATCACATAAGAAAAACAATTATAAGATGGCAGATGTTGTACATGCAATTAGTAGAACAAAAATCTTTACAAATATTTACAAAATCTGCAGAGACTGTGGCTTACGGTTCTGTGGTGACAATGCATGAAAATATTAAGTCACTATTATATACTTTATCTTTGACTTAACACTAGAATACATTGACCTAATAATGTTTAGAATCTTACCTCTTACTCCATATTTGATAAGTTTATACAATAATACATCTCTAATAACGAAATTGAAAGCTTTTTTAAAATGTTCAAAGGCGCAAAATAAATATTCATTATTATTCAAACAATGAGTCAACTAAAAAGTTATCTGCTGTTACAATCCCTGTTCTAAATCCTGTCTGAGCTTAAATATAAACACTGTAATCTTCTGCCCATCGGTTTAATCTTTTATTCAGAATCCTAGTAAATAGTTTGTTTACCTAAACAGCTTAGAAGTGTAATGCCATGATAATTATACATATCTGAGTTATCACCACTTTTGAATACTGATACAATTAATCCTTCTCTCCATAGTTTAGTGAAAAGCCCATCTTAAGACATATATTTAATATATATGAAATATTTAATATATATAAAGTTGCAAAAAGTAAGCTTTAAGGGGAATAATACCATGTTTAAAAATTCATTTAAAAGTAGGTCTGGACCCCTGCTTGTATTGTTTTTTAACTGGTTTACCGATTTTAATATCTCGGATTCACATATTTCATTATCCAATTCACTTAACATTACCCGAGTTTTGATATTTAAGAACCTTTCATTACAATACAAAGTGTCTTCATCTGCCTGATAAAAATGATTATCTCGATTGTTTATTGATATGAAGTATCTGGCAAAGTCAGGAGCAGACAAATTGTTAGAGGAGTTGACCTTTGATACTTCTTTAATTAATTTCCAATATAATTTGGCCTTTGAATATATTGCATTGTATGTATTGTGAGAAAAACCTTCATTATCCAGCTTGCTACAGTTCAAGTATCTACCTTGTATTTTAGGCAGTGTATGGCGCTATGTACGTGCCAGTATGACCCTAGCTGGGTACTTACCTCCCTTATGTGATCCAATAGATGGCCATCTGCTGCTGGATGGAGGATATGTCAACAACCTACCTGGTATTTAAAGTGTTTTTTTCCTTAGTAGTTGGTATGTATACTTGGTAGGCTAGCAGTTGGTTGCAGAAGGTTTTAATACTTACCACTTAAATTTTGCAAGGCATTGTCACACAAAACTTACAGTCAAGGTATTGCAAAATAACAAGCCATTGTACTGTTGTGGATTTGATCTCACATATAGTCAAGTCAGTATTGCATGAAAAGCATTCATTTAAGATATATTGGTGTTGATATTATTAGAGATTGAATTAAATTTTTTAAAGTTATTACTTAGTGACTAACTAAATGGTTATGTTATTGTTTTTTTTTTGTTTTTTTAATTAAGATGACATTCATTTCACTTTGATTTCTAGAAAGATTTGTTCTTGCTGTTTCAGCTGATGTAATGAGAAGTTTTGGTGCTCAGTCTATATTTGCTGTAGATGTCGGCAGTATAGACAGTACAGAGCTCACCAACTATGGGGATAAACTGTCAGGCTGGTGGTTGCTATGGAAACGATGGAATCCTTGGGCAGCACCAGTCAGGGTAATTTGCCAAATTTGTAGTTTGCTTATAATTTTGCAAAATAAACTGAACATTTTATATTACTTAAAAGAATTGTTACCCAAGATATTTAGCACATGTTTAAATTAAGCATATTTTTATGCCCCAGAAGGATGGCAGATAGACACACTGTCCTTTCGTTATTCTGTCAGTCTGTTCATCCCATCTTCTGTGCACAGCTCCTACAATTTTCATTTGATTTTTATCAAACTTTCACGCAATGATCATTATCAAGTGCTGCATTGGATATACTCTAGCTTTTTGCAATTCAATTCTTTTTTGGTGGATTTATTGCCCTTTGTTAATTTTACTTAATATTTCATCTGTCTGCAACTCCTACTTTTCCCATGTGATTTTCACCAATCCTTCACAGAATGATCATTATCATGTGCTGCAGAGCATCTTCTCAGGCTTTTGCCATTCATCATTCAATCATTCTTGGCAGAGTTAATGCCCTTCGTTGAATTTTAATATTGCTTCTGTGTGCAACTCCTACAATTTTATAATTGAACTATGTTTTCGCCAATGGTGTCCAACTGTAGCAAAAAAAATCCAAAAGTTAAAAGGTAAGATATTGTTCTGAAACACTTTCTAAACATTTGAAACACAAAACACCAGATCAATATATTTTGAAATACATCAGTTTTGGAAATTTATTACAAAGGACATATAATAGTTACACCCCTGGATGTATGGGTACTTTGTTCAGTTAGTAGACTGCAAAAAATGTTGGCACAAATTATCAAGGTAACATCAAGTTAAAAGCTACCATTACTCGCACCATTGCCATGTTACGGTGTCTGTGGCACATTTCTTGTTAAAAGATGTTTAACTGATATTTAGTCATTGTGATTATATCTTAAAAGATAAAATCATGGCAGCTTTAGGATACAAACTCATAAATTTATTTGACTTCTAGGTTCCAGACATGCAGGAAATCCAGTCCAGACTAGCATATGTTAGCTGTATAAGACAACTAGAAGTAGTGAAGAATAGTGACTACTGTGAATACATCAGACCTCCTATAGATAAATATGCCACCCTACAGTTTGGAAGCTTTGATGAAATCATGGTTAGTAAATGTAGCCGAGGAAATGTACATGCCTCAGTTGAGGGAAAGATATACTTTGTTTTTGTACAGACCTCTCAGTGTAATTTAGATTATACTCTGGTCATTACTTGTCATTATGCAGCCTTCATAAACTACTTATCTGTAATGTATTGCAAGTGAAGCTCAGTAGTAAATACTATAATGATATGCAGACCCTGCTAGCTTAATAGAGCATCTGATTGTCAGTCCAGGAGTTCTTGGTTCAAACCCCACCAGGGCTAACTAAATTTCTCCGTGATAATTGATCTGTGATAATATGTTTAACGGTCATTTGTCCCTCACCTCTGATTCAAGGGAGGAAGCAGTCAGTCACTTGCAGAGATATTGGTAAGTAGTAAGATACCCAGGAACACTTGTTAGGTGGACAAAGCACCAGGATGTTAACAAAAAGAGGATGAAACTGGCATTTAACCCCAAATAACAACAAACAACACAAAGCTTTATATCTTATATAAGTTGCACTCTATCTAATTTGTAGACTTTGAGGATTGTTTAAACAAGGCTGTTCTTGTACAATAACTTGCAGACATTTCATTGTTAGTTACTGTATGATGTAATTGTAGTATGACTTGGAGAAATTGTGTTCCCTCAGGAATATAAACAGGTTTTTAGTTAAAGATGTGTCTGTTATATATTGTTCTAGGATGTAGGTTACAATCATGGTAAGACATTCCTGTCAGGCTGGGAGAGAGGTGGGCTTATCAGTAAACTCTTCCAGGACAAGAAACAACTAGAGAGAAAACAAATAAGATCTAGGGCATCAGATCCTGATATGGTAAATATATATTAACACTGATAGTTAGAATTTTATATGTCACTCTTTTAAATGCCTACACTTTAATTCTTGATATTTGTGTTTCACCATCATTGGTTAAATAAAGCATTATGGTTTTAAACAATTTCTAATTAAAATTTGAGATGAAAAGATATAGGCAACCTGTGGTATGCAGTTCTTCTAGAGATGGAAAAAAGTCTTGTTTTGATGTGGTTTTGTTTCAAAGAATGATTATTATGTTGCATGTTTCAGCCACATACACCCAGACTGGCCTACTTTACGGACCTTGCTGAACTGGTGTCTAAGATAGATGAACCAAGCAGCTCAGTTTCACTGTATGATAATGATGATGAGGAAATCTCAGGTAAAAATACTCGTTAAATTGCACTTACATGTACCCTTTCTCTTCTTATCTTAAAACAGTGATTTTTTCCCCTAGAAATGTGATTTGGCAGCTGCAATCTTTATCATATTTTTTTTCTAAGAAAATTAATTCTTGAGTGTAGAAGTTGAACATTGATCAAATTGAGATCAAATTCAGCAGTGATCTATGATGGAATAGATTATCTAAAATAAAATTGATAGAGCTCTAATGTAATTTCTATGCTGTAGCAGTAACATACATCATTATAATTTTTCCACAGACTCCTACGATGATGATGAAGTGATTGTATCTGACATTAACCAGCATGCATCTGTGCCCTTTGACCCCATTGATATACAGACTGTTCGGTTCAACCTGCCAGATGATATAGGTGATGACGGTGATGATGAAGATGATGATGATCAGTATGTGACAGAGAGTGAGGGGGAGGCGGATGAAGATGAGCTGTCCAGTTTGACCACACACTTGACCACTCACTTAAAACAGTCACCATCTTCTGAGGTATAACAGATATAGCCTATATTGTAACATATAACTTAGTTGGGAATGTCTTTGTTTTAAACCTTTTATAAGTGAATGATAGATATTTTTTCCTAACTGTCTGATGTATGTTTTGTATTGTTTTCAGATATGATGTAGTTGTTTCAGTTAGTATATTTTATTTACTTGCAAAGCTTTCTTGTCCTTCCGCTTAAATTCAGTTAATAGTCAATTACAGCCAATAATAGATGCAATACTAAACTGGTTTTGACTTCAGCATTACTTTTGAAGTTATGATTTAAATGATTGGTTTGGTTTATTGGGTTTAACGCCAGTTGTAACTCCTGTGGTCATATCCTGGCGGTCAGTCCATCTAACAAGTGTTCCTGAGTATCCAACCAGTTTACTAACCTATCTCTTCACAAGCAACTGACTTCTTCCTCACTTGATTCAGAGGTGAGGGACAAATGACCTATAGATGCATTGTCTGAGATAATTATCACAGAGAAATTTTGCCGGCCCTGATGGGGATGGAACTGGGATCAATGTTTTAAATGAAATTCATTAGAAGAAATTATAGGATGCAGTTTTAAGGTCCTGTTTGGATTAATCTATATATCAATAGTATAAGCTAATTATGCTTTCAAACATTTGGATTGATGACAAGTTACAGGTCATCATGTTAATAAAGTCTTACATGGTAGTGTTATGCTTGTGTAGAAAGATTGAGTGTCTTTGGCCATGCCTGATACTGCCTCTTCTGTTTGGAAACAGTTTATAGGCTCTGTCTTTCTGTCTTTCAGTAATATGATTATTAAATCTAGGTTAAATACTGTTCTAGTACTGTGCCTTCAGAAGCAGATGTTTGACTTTACAATCTTCAAGTAATGATAGTGTTTGAAGACTTCTAGGATTAGAACTGTTGGTGTAGACAAACATTCATTTCCAAAAACAAAACAGCTTTTCGAATTTCCCTGGCAATATTTTTTACAAGCACCTAAGGCTGCACTTTCAGACAAGTTGTTTGGCAGCACTGATTAACAAAATCTGAAGCAAATTATATTGCTTTGGCTTTTCAGTCACTCAGTACAAAGCTATATAGTACATGTAACTAGGGGGGTATTAAAAACTGATTTAAGAAATCAATAGATTATCACCGCTGCTTACATTGCTTATGCTTGTTGACCCTTAACCTCCTGAATTTTGAATTTGGAACAGTCCATTTAAAGTTTAAGGGATTTCAATATCAAAATACAAAAATTGAGCTACCAGCAGTATAGAGCCTGGTCAGACTGCACAGGTGTGCAGGCTGGCCTGGCTCTGTACTGGTGGCAAAGGCTAATCACTTTCGGTTCCAGCAGGTTGAGGGTTAATGCTTGCTTTGTAGATGTAGACTTTTAATCATTTTTTTTTCTGTTTTGTTTTTATGAAGATGAGAAAAAAGGTATAATTTTGTATTTATTTTTAGACTCTTTTTCTGTCTTATTAGTCTATTACATGCATTTTAAACAGTATTTATGAACATCATTGCATATTTAGGCATGGAATTAATATTTTTCCTTTTGTTTATTAACACAGTATTTCAATTTTTTTTTTTTTTTTTGGTGAAGCATTATTTATCTGAACATCCTTCAGCAAATAATGCAGGTCTCAGATCTCAGTAGATGATATCCAAAAAGTTGTTATTGTGTAAGGGACAAACATATTTACTAAGGCAGCTCAGAACATTTAGATAAGATGTAAGATCATAGATTAGAGTGTAAATTTTTCATTCTGCTGCTTTTATTCTATTATACAGGGGCTTAAAAAGCTTTTCTTCAACCCATTAAACAGAATACAAAATTATTCTATTTCATTTGTGATAAACAGTATGGTGGTACACTTTGCAATTTGCAGTTGCTTGCTATTTAATTTTTTTCTTTATAAGTTTTTAACATGTAGTTTACAGTTACGCTATATTAGCTTGTTTTGGTTGTGGAAATTCTGTGATACATCATGTTGGTTTCTGTACACAGACAAGGTCTAAAGAAGATGTGTGAAGATCTTCTAGACAAGGTTTGAATAATTCGAAAACAAATAATTTTGAAGGTTTTAGAAAGACTTTTGTATGTTTAAACTCACAGCTTTTGTGAAAATAACCATAGTTTATCATAGCATTATATTTAAATATAAACAGAATATTTTGTCTGAACAATGCTCCTCTATTTAAGTCTTTTGAATGTTTGATGCCTGTGGAGGTATTGCCATAATATATCATGAGTACTGTAGGCTGAATTATAGTTATAGTAGTAAGTAAAGTTAGAAGTCTAACTATTGGTCTGATTGTGTCTGTTATATTAGATCATTTAGACTCTGCCATCTATATAATACTTTTGAAAAATATTATATGGGTGATTTTCATAGCCTATGTGATTTATGTGTAGAAGTTACTGCCGCTTCATAAATTGTGAGAACATTGAAAGTACATGTACAATTTCTGATATTTACAGCTGCACTCAGGGCAGTGTCTGAGTTTTGAGTGTAGAATATTTATATAGAAATATTCAGTGCACTAACTCCATATTTTCCTGTAACATCTGCATTTTATAGTTACTTTTCAATTATCGTTATGTATGTTATTGCTTTGCACTGCTATTAATTTGTCTTGCTTTTGCTTATGTACAGACCTACCAGTAATAAGTGAGTACAGACTATAGTATTTGTCAGGCCTGGATCCAGAGAGGGTATGAGTTGGCCCAAAACTGCCCTTAAAAAATAGTCCTGGTAATATTAAATCCCATACCCACTCCAAGGTGTACCCTCTCACTGCCCACTGTTCTGGATCTAGGCCTGTTGTATACCCACTTGTATCTAACAGTGTTAAAACTAACTCTGCCTAGTTGAAGAATATTATCCTGTCAGAATTTAGTCTAGTTTGCATGTGTTGTTATTCCTGAAACACACCCTGGAGTTTGTACAGTTATGTGAAACAAGAAGTACCATGTCACAGTAATCTTAGCCAATTTGCTGATATATTCAGACATCAAACATGATAAATGTTAAATTAAATCCTGTAGGGGACTAAATCCTATATAAGAATGTGTTGATTGCTCTGCATTTTTGACTGTTTGTTTGTTCTGTGTGCTTGGAAACCAGCAGTTCAATCTGATCAGTTCATTCCTAGCAGATTGTGTCTGAATGTGTCTGACAAACGTTTGGCTTTATTTTATACCTATATAATATTAGAAAAAAATCTGCTTGAAAATAAAGCTTTTCAGGTTGTAAATGCTGTTTTCATTTAAATCATTTGCAGTTTTAGCTCCCCTGAGCCTGTGAGCTATTGTGATATCATTCCATCTGGTGCCTGGCATTCACTACTTTCTTTAAACAACACGTCCTCTGTTGATGAAACTTTGCAGGAATGTTCATCGATTGAAGCTTCACTAAATTTGTTAAAAAAAATTTCATCTATGCATAACTCTGGTTGCTATGACTACTTGACTGAAAAACTTTAGAAATCCTGCGTTTAAAACAATTATGCCAAGAGCTCTAAAATCTGGTGTCTAGCATTGTCTAGTTGACCTCTACTAAGAGTCTTCAAATAATGTCGCATTGTGGGGTCACTGTTGGTCCTGTCCAAGGGGCCACTGCTTTTGACATAGACCTATAGTGGAAAAAACTTATAAATTCTTTTTATATGCCTGAAGGGGGCATTTTATGTTATAGTCTAGGGCATCCATCCGTCTGTCAGTCCATCCGTCAGTTAGCAATTTGGTTTCTGGAGGATAACTGTAGTACTTATTGGTCTAAAGTCTTTAACCTTCATGTTTTTATTGCCCACATTGAGTGGATGACCCCTGTTGATTTTGGAGTCAGTAGCTCAAAGGTCAAGGTCACAGTGACCTTAACATTGAAAACAATTTCCACCATGTAACTTGACAGTCATTTGTTATAGAGACTTCAAACTTTTTATTATGATTGCACACACTGAGTGGATGACCCCTATACATTTACGGGTTAGTATGTCAAAGATCAAGGTCACAGTGACCTAAATGTTTAGAATCATTTACACTCTATAACTCGACGACCATTTGTCTTAGAGACTTCTAAATTCATATAATGGTTGCACACATTGAGTGAATGACCGCTATTGATTTATGATTCAGTAGCTCAAAGGTCAAGGTCACAGTGACCTTAACATTGAAAACAATTTCTGCCATGTAACTTGACAATCATTTGTTTTAGAGACTTCAAACTTTATATCATGATTGCACACATTGAGTGGATGACCCCTATACATTTACGGGTTAGTATGTCAAAGATCAAGGTCACAGTGACCTAAATGTTTAGAATCATTTACACTCTATAACTCGACGACCATTTGTCTTAGAGACTTCTAAATTCATATAATGGTTGCACACATTGAGTGAATGACCGCTATTGATTTATGATTCAGTAGCTCAAAGGTCAAGGTCACAGTGACCTTAACATTGAAAACAATTTCTGCCATGTAACTTGACAATCATTTGTTTTAGAGACTTCAAACTTTATATCATGATTGCACACATTGAGTGGATGACACCTATACATTTTTAGGTCAGTATGTCAAAGGTCAAGTTCACAGTGACCTAAATGTTTAGGATCATTTATACTCTGTAACTCGACAACCATTTGTCATATAGATTTGAAAATTCATATAATGGTTGCACACATTGAGTGAATGACTGCTATTGATTTTTTGGTCAGAAAGTCAAAGGTCAAAAAATTCAAAATTTAAAGCAAATTATTTAATTTGAAAGCCTAAGGTTTCCTCCCTTATATCACAAATGCATCATAAGATTGTTCAGTAGTTGTATTTAGGGCTATTATTGGCCCCATCACAGGAGTTACTGTTGTTTTACATAAACGTTTAAAAATCCTCTTCACCATAGGCCTGAATTCCAGATATTTGGTATGTAGCGCTGTTTAGTAGATGTTGAAATGATAACGCTTAGGTCAAAATTGGCTCCTCCCAAAGGGTCACTTGGTTTTACATTGTTTTACATAAAAAAATTCTTAGCAGAAACCACAAGGCCTACATTAAAGATATATAGTGCATGGCATTGTATCTTGGCGCTCCAGAAAAGTTGATCAAATCATGGTCCTAGGGTCTAAACTGACCTTTCCCTTGAGGTCAATGATTTAACTTGTATTAGAAAGTTTGTTAAAATCTTTTTTAAACCATAAAGCCTAGAGCTTAGATATTTGATGTGAAGCACCATCTAGAAGTTCTGTACCATGGCTGTCCAAATCATGGCCCCAGGATCAAAAGTGTCCTTGCTAAAGAGGTCATTAGTTTTACATAGACTTATCATTAAAATCCACTCAATAGTTGCAGAATAAACCTCTTTGTTCACAAATTTAACTTTGTCCTTGATGTTTGTGTGACCTTGACCTACTCGTTTTTGCAGCTGCAACATTGAAATTTGTACTAAATGTATAATTTTGTATGCAGATTTCAACTTTGTTCTTGTCTGGCCTTGACCTACTGACCTACTTAGTGTTTTTGAAGCTGTTTTCGACAATATGTACAGGTTTATGTGTGGATTTCAATATTTGATGAACTTTGGTTGTGTTTTCTAAACAGTAGCATTGATATTTGAATTGCCTGCATAATTTTGTTTGCACATTCCAACTTCCACTTTGGATGACCATGACCTTATGACGTATTTTCTTCTTTTGGTGCTACATCTAGGAAGTTTGGACCTTGAGTATAGTTTTGCACGTAAATTCATTCTGACTCAAGTACATGATCGATCTGAAGGCGACCCTTTCAATTCTATCTTCTTGATAATCTGGATTTCCAGTATTGTTATTATACCCCCAAAATGAAGTTTGGGGGGTATATAGGAGTCACCCGCTGGTTGGTCGGTTGGTCAGGCGGTCGGGCGGTCCGTCGGGGTGTACCTTGTCTGGAGTATAACTTGAAAACTACTGGTTGGAATTCATTGCAACTTCATAAAATGGCCAAGCACAATGAGAGGAAGTGCAGTGTCCAAGAATCTTAACTCCATCTTCACTATTTTCAGAGTTAGTGCCCTTTATTGGTTTTCCTTGTCCGGAGCATAACTTGAAAACTTCTGGTTGGAATTCAATGCCACATCATACAATGGTCAAGCACAATGAGAGGAAGTGCAATGTCCAAGAATCATAACTCCATCTTCACTATTTTCAGAGTTATTGCCCTTTATTGGTTTTCCTTGTTGGGAGCATAACTTGAAAACTACTGGTTGGAATTCAATGCAACTTCATACCATGATCAAGCACAATGAGAGAAAATGCATTGTGTAAGAGCTATAACTCTGTCTTCACTATTTGCAGAGTTATTGCCCTTCCTTGTATTTTCTTTTCCAGAATATAATTTGGAAACTCGTGGTTGGAATTCAATGCAACTTCATAGAATGGTCAAGCACATTGAGTGGATGTGCAATGTACAAGAGCTATAACTCTGTCTTCACTGTTTGCACAGTTATTGCCCTTTGTTAGTTTTCTTTGTCTGGAGAATAACTTGAAAACTATTTTTTTGGAATTCAATGCAACTTCATACAATGGTCAAGCGCAATGAGAGGAAATGCAATGTACAAGAACTACAACTATCTTTAATTGCCCACAACCATAACTGTTTTTCAATTTTTTTATGAAGTATTCTGTTACTAAATTGATAACTTCCTCTGTTCTGTAGCGGTGTTTTGGGGGTATTAATCACATTTAATGATAGCTCTAGTTTATATCCCAGACCATGAGACTGCATCTTATGACACGTCTGTATGGTTTACTTGTACACACAGTGTGTTAATGTTTTTGGTGAGTTCAGATCCTAATAGCAGAGCTTTATTTAGGAGCTGATTTTAATCAGATTGTTTTGACTGTGGCTGACCTTGACCTTTTGACTAACTTCCTTGAACTTGCTGAGAAATTAATATAATGTTGAATGTCTGAGTATGCTGTAGTTAAGTTGAATGTCCTTCTCTCAGGTGAGTGATTAAGTGCCATGATAACCCTCCTGTATCAGTTTACTTTGTAACATGCAATGTCACAAGTTCATATCTGTTCATTGTGTAATGCCTGTCATACCGGTAACTGCACTGGCTTATATGTCCTACCTGTTCATCATGTAATGTATTTTGCAACTACTTATGGCATATATGTCTTACCAGTTCCTCATGTAATGCATGTTGTAACTGCTTATGTGTCTTACCAGTTGATAGTGTAGTGCATGTCAAAAATGCATATGGTGTATGAGTCTTATCATTTCATTGTTTACCAGTCAGAATTTAATGATTGAGTAATGACCACTTCATTGTTTACCAGTCAGAATTTAATGATTGAGTAATGACCACTTCATTGTTTACCAGTCAGAATTTAATGATTGAGTAATGACCACTTCATTGTTTACCAGTCAGAATTTAATGATTGAGTAATGACCACTTCATTGTTTACCAGTCAGAATTTAATGATTGAGTAATGACCACTTGGTGTTTACTCTGCTCACTCCTCACCTGGAATAACTGGCAACTGGAAAATTCCAGTAAAATCATGTTCGTCTTGTACAAGCTGGGAACAAGTGAAAGACTAAAAAATAACAAGGATAAATTATCATGCATTAGTTTATACACATGTATTGTTGAGTTGAGCCTAGTATTTCAAAAGGCATTCAGGCTGGTGCAGATCAGAAAAAGATTACTACAAAATAAAGACTTAGGGAACCAGTTAACACAGGTTTAGTCTCACTGAAGTATTGTAAAGTTCAGAGTTCTCTTTGGAAAGAATGTCTTCTGTTTGTGTATCTTAGATCTAAATATGCATCCTGCTTTGAATACCATAGTAAATTAAAGTTGGCAGACATTTCCAAAAACTAATGTTATATTGATACTGATTAATAGTGGCTTCATTTCTGTATTATCTAAAGCTTTAATTTTTTTCTTTACAGAAATTTGGCATACCAAGGCGATTGTCTGGATACTTGAGGAAATAAACCAGGAACAATCTGTGTGGGTAAATGATTAAATCAGGTTGCTGGTTGAAGTAAAGGAGCTGAAATACTTGTGAACTGGACACACTGTGATTTGTTTGTACAGTATTAGTTTGGTTTATAATTTGCAGATACAATTTCTAGGGAGAATTGAAAAGTGCTTTTTCTATTTTTATTTGTTTCAGTTTTAAAACAAAAATGTTTCATGGAGGATATTGCCATATCTATAATCACTATAATGGTTAATAATTCTTTTCGAAATTTTGTTTTGTTGTTTTTTGAGGCTTCAAGAATATGTTATGATATTGTAATATAAGCAGAGACATTTACGATTCTAGTATACTGAACTGTTACGCCACAAAAGAAGGGTATTGTGTTTTATATATTTTGATTTAAGCAATGCAAACTTTGATTTCAGTACTTGAAAAAAGCCTACATCAAGCTATATTTGCAAGTTCTGTTTATACACTTGCTTGGTATATGTACTACTGTATCATTATAGAGTAAGTCCTAGCCACTCTGAGACCACCTGTCTTTGACTGGTCAACACCATTGGTGCACTAATTTATATTGTGTACTTGATTAATTCTAGAATCACCCTGGCTAGATGCACAATGCAATGATCACTTGACTTTGCAGTCTTCATCTTGCATTTCTGTTGATAGTTGTACCTTACTGTTGAGATTGGTTTTTTTGTTCACCGAAATTTAGAAAATAGTAAGTTATTTTTGTTAGGCATTTATTGTGTTGCATGTTTATATAATGTGTACTGCATATATAGAGATAATGTCGTACATATTGTTTTATGATTCCTTATTGCAGGTGATATAAACATTTAAGATCTTTTGTTAAATGTTGATTTTTTTGGTTTTCTTTGTTTCATGTTCCACCATTCTAGCAACTTAAAATTTGGGATAAAACTAATATGAATAACAGATCATTTCAGTCAGAATAGAACAGGTCAGTAAAGATACATGTATCCCTTGCTTTCATTTCTTGTCTGACACTTACATTATTACTACTATAATCTTTGTTTTTGTTTAACTACTTCATTTTTGCCATTTTGTTTTTTTAAAAAAAAGAGTTCTTGTACCTGTAAAATCTGGATTTTTAGTCTAGTTTATTATTTATGGATCTCGTGCCAGCTGTGTAACAGATAGCTGGTACTCAGGAAAACTTATGTGTTTGCTTTTACAGTATACAAGAGAGCCAGTTTGTAGTAAAATTAGTTGATACATGGACTTTGCATTGAATAAGCACTTTTTTACTTTGATTTACTATTTACGGGTTATTTGAATCAAAGATCTGTTTTACGAAGGTTCAGTTTGTTAGGAGTTAAAAAACAACACTGATATATCTCCTGTGTGAAGCTATTATATCTGTATGGTATGATTACCTTGTGAAAATGCCATCAGTTTCCATGATGCTTGTAAAGAAAAAAGAAAATGAACAATCATTGTACCCTCTTATCTTATACATGTATATAATTTCTAAATATTTCAAAGAAATCTTGGTTGTCATTCTTATGTCATATAGAATTAGGGGAACAGCTCATATAGTATCACTTGTATGTAATTACTTTTTTCTTTTTTCCAAACATTATACACAACTTGATATTAATGCCCCAACAGTGGATTGACAGGTCAACTATTGCATTTAAGTTTTAGAATTTCCTTTACGTTGCTCAATGTCTAGTATGTGAGTCTTGGTATTCCAGTTTGCTTAACTTTAAGACTGGTCCTATGTATCTTTGTCTCAGTGGAAACAGAATAATGTAAGGTCTACATTTTATCTCACCTAAGCATGAAGTGCTCAAGGTGAGCTATTGTGATTGCTGGATGTCCTTCCTGTGTCTGTCTGTCCAGACTTAGCGTTTTAACACTCTAGATGACACATTTTCCAGTGAACATAAAATTTGGTAAGTACTTTTTCTTGATGATTTTTAGGTAAAGTTTGAATGTGTCACCATGGGTCTTAAACTAAGCCTCTGGCTTTACATCAAAAGGAAACTTTGTTAAAATGCTAGAGACCACAATTTGAATTTGGACATCATGATTTTTGATTGATGATTTCTAGGTCAAGATTGAATATCAGTCACCTATCGTCAAGCACAAAGTCAATGGCTAAAAATCAAAGCAAAACCTTGTTTACACTTCAGAGGCCAAAGTGTGAAAAAAGTCATGAGTTTTTGGTCAAAACTTCTTTGTTGATGATTTATAGACAAATTTTGAATATGAGTCACCTGGGGTAAAAAACTAGGTCACTGGATTTAAGGAAAACCTTGTTAACACTCTGGAGGCAACATTTTAAATGCAGTCATCAGGTTCTAATATGGGTCACCTTAGGGCAAAATCTAGGCCACTGGCCTTAACTCAAAGGAAGATCGTGTAAATTCTCTTAATTCAGATCAATCATTATGATTTTTGGTCAGAATGTTTGTGTTGATGATTTTTAAGTCAAGTACAGGTCATCTGGGTCAAACTCCAGGTAACTGGCTTAAATCAAAGGAAAACCTTGTTAACAAGCAAGAGGTCATATATTTAATCGGTGTACTGACATAATCCCCTTCAGACAAAATCCCCTTCGCATACCCGGACAAAATCCCCTCCATGGGTGGACATAATCCCCTTCATGTTTTTGCAAGGCTGGACAAAATCCCCTTACCTACCCAAACAAAATCCCCTTGTTTCATAGGTTTCTAATGTATTATTATGCTCCATAAAAATTGATGAATAATGAACTTTTGTTTTTTGATTTATTATTATGTATCAAGTTAACCTTTATAAATATATAAGCTTGACAAGACATATTTTTTTTATTTGTTCAGATCAATTATCAACAATATTATCATTAAAAACAATTAAAATTCATCTGAAGGGTAGCAATTTTATTGAGGGGATTTTTGTCCACTTCAAAATTTCACAAATGAAGGGGATTATGTCCACCCATGGAGGGGATTATGTCCAGATATACAAAAATACATGAAGGGGATTTTGTCCGAAGGGGATTTTGTCTGACATTCTTTTAATCAAGTCATCAAGATTTTTAGTCAGAATGATGGTTTTGATGATTTCTTGTTCTCTTTCAGAAATGGGTCATTTTGGGTGAAAAAATAAGTCGTCATATTTTCAGCCTGATTATCATGGAAATTGTCAGAATGGTTATCGTGATATCTAGGTCAAGTTCTCAAGTGGAATGAAAAAATTCGCTTGTCTAGAGGCGATGTTTTCAGCCAGGTTATTATGAAAATTTGTCAGAAAGATTGTCTTGATGATATCTAGGTCATGTTTAAAGTGGGTCATGTTGGTTCATAGAAGTAGGTCATCATCCTACAGGCCATATTTTCAAACAATATTTCTGAGATTGGTTTTCCTGATTATATAGAGGTCTTGTCCAGAAGTTCATGTGGGGTCAAAATGTAGGTCACCTGGCTTGAGGCCAGATCTTAATTAAGAATTGTTAGATGATATCTAAGTCTTGTTCCAAGTGGTTCATCTTAACACCATTTTTTCAACCGGATCTTAAAACTTTTTAGAATGTTTATCTAAATGGTATCTAGGTTATCTCCAGAAGTGGGCTATGTGGGGTCAGAAAGTAGCGAACCTGTCTAAAAGCCATACTTTGTAGCTGATCATCATATAACATTTTAGGGATGGTTGTCTTGATAATATGGAGGTCATTTTCAAAAGTTGGTCATCAGTGGGCCAAAAGTAGGTCATCTGGACAGATCATAGGTGAAAGAGTGCTCAGGTTAGTGATAGAGGGCCATCATTGCTTCTTGTTTTACAAATTCATGTAAAGATTAAGCTGTAAGGTTTGTGTCAGCATGGAGTGAAATCCTTTTTATTTTGCTGTGCCTTGTCTGAAGTGCTATATCACATTTCTTGATTTTATTATGCACAAGTATTTAATTTTGTTCTGTTAATTTTTTGGAGGGCATAAATTTCTGGTTCATTACCATTTTTCTTGCAAGTTTTCCCCAAGAATATTTGATAACTTTGAATTACTGTCATAGGACTGTGATAGTAAAGTAGTTAGAAGCTATCCCTGTCTCTGTGATTGAATAATTTGTAATGTAAGTTGTAGCAAGTGTTAAATTCATCAGTGCATTCAGTTAGACTGTGATAGATTTTATATGCTTGTCTTCTGTTTAGATCTATTTTTGGGGCATAGTCTGTCAACAATGGTAACATATAAATGATTTATTTTAGGTCATCATCATCATATTGTGTGGCATCTTTGGGAGGTTTGATAATCAGAAATCAAGGAAGACAATACAGTTTTGACTGTTATCTGGATAATCATGAACACTCTGCCTTGTAAGCTTGTCTGACTTATTCTGTATTGGAACTGTTTTGGCCAGTTTCATGAGACAGCCAGCTCATTCCCAAAAACTTTAGCAGTAGACATACATGTATATTTTGTGATGACAGTGAATCACTGATAACTAGGCACAGTGTTCTAATTGTTGTGGAGTTTTATAACTAAATTTTTGTTTTTGTGTTATATATTAACAGTGCTTTCACAGTATATGCACTGGATTTTTTTGGCACGTGTTTAAGTTTGATATTATACATATGCTTATTTGTTGTAACTGGAGATTTTTTGACAAGTTTTTTAACAAGGTAAGTTGAAAATGGTTCCGGTGGGTGGAGCATCCATAAATATTCAATAGAAAGTTAAAAAGTATATTTTGCAGCAGTATTTTATAATGAGAACCAGACATCCTTACTGGCACATTCTTCGTTCTTTGAAAATGGAAAATGTTATTTTATTCTTGCTATGCATCACTTGAAAGCGTAGCATTTTGTTGGAAAGAGTCTGTGTATTGCCAAGGGTGGGTATTTCACAGAATAAATTTTGAATTCCAGTTCAATGATAAAACAAGAGATGGTCATTTCTGAGTTTGTTAATTTTAAGCTGATTTATTAGTGTTTAGCCAAGATGTAGCTACAATACGTAGTGTTAAAGTTTGTTGTATTTGTTATCATTATGTATTTACATTGATTTCCATTATGTAAAACTTGCTTTGCGGAAAATAAATTTATAAAAAACAGTTGTAATATACCTTGTTGTTGTTGTTTTTTTTTTTTCAATGTTGCGTTATACCGATGCCATAATACCTCATTTACCATGACAGCATTGTATGTTCAGTCTTGACCTTTATACATATAATTATAAACAAATATTTGGACTATTTTTAAGCAAAGTACTAACCTCTCACAGAATTGCCACTGTCACTTTGTTTCCAACACTGTTGGTACCTTTTTACCGATTAACCTTGTGTTTGAAAAATTTAAAGTTGCTGTCATTAGATTAAAGGAGGGCTGTGTAGTTTCTCCACTTGATGCTTCTTAGTTACAATTGATTTTTGAAGAAATATCTGATCTTACTACAGAAGCTGCAATCCTTACCTATCAACAAATATGCATCATACAGACAAGTTTATCACAGTACCTAAAATACAAAATGTAGTGTGTCAGAAAAGAACATAAATAAATATTTAGAGCATTTATTCATTAATGGAATTTCATGTATAACAATTCATGTAATAGAAGCTTTAATCAATCACTTGCTTATAATGCTATATGATGATGAGTTAATTATACACTGAATCATTTACATAAACTACTGGTACATGATGAAAAACCTAACATTCCATTTATAACAATGATAATATAATACAGTATGTTTGCTCTCAAATGGTTTCAGAATGAATAACAATAAACATGTGCTTTGAGAACTCAAAAAATGATAGATGTATAAAATCTGAAATGTCTAACTAGGTCATACTTATTCAAGTTACAATTGTAGTTTTTGCTCACCTTTTCATTTAAAAAAAAATATTTCCACCATGATCCATTCTTTAAAAGTGACTGATTTTGTGGAAATGTCCATGCTTCCTGGCTTACCCGTAAACATGTAGAACATATAGGCAGAAACAAATCCTGATCACACACTAGTAAAGATCTGCAATTTAGCTGAACACTACAAGAACTTGGTTACTACAAACTGAGAAGGTTAAGTTTGTCTACTTAACATATACTTTCATGCACCAGAACTAATATAGAAATACAGCATGACAAGCTGGACAAAACATCTGTTATCTTCTATAAAAAGGTTCCCAAAGAAACATGTATATTACAGTATAATAATCTAATACAGAATGTAACATAAAACATAAATTTCTAAAATAGTTGTTACATTTCATGACCAATACTGTTCATATACTAACCATTCATAACAAATCTTTATCTTTTATTATGTATTTATCACTGTGATAATCTATATATGACGTGGCCAGGACAGGTTTGTTTTTCTGGTCCAACTGTAGTTAACACTCCCATGGTAAATGCTGTCAGAAGGTTGCTTGATATTTACCCGTGTTTCGAGTATTTTAGACATTTTGTAACTGTTCTGAACATGTACAAATGTACAGTATGTTTAGCAGTAAAGTTTCAAATACACAACAGCGTTCTACATAATATAAACAACAACTACATATCCACAACAAATCAAAAGAATTCCCATCAAACAAAAAAGTAGAAAAATTCCAAGTCTGAATAAAAATTTCCGTCTTAAATTTAGTAATATGATAACCCACATTCCTTTCCTCACATGAAAACTAGCACATTTTTAGTATTAAAACATGATTTAAGATAAATTGTACACACAACATATGGCTAAAAGCAAAGCCTGCAAATGCTGTTAAAAACATACATTATTTGTCTAAGAATTCTATATTCCAGCAAATAAAAGTATAAAATATATCTGTAGTTAGGAAAGCAGATCATTTATAGCACTCTGCACTTGTTAAATTATCAAGCTTGTCTGGCCGTTAAAGTATCTGTATGAAAATATCAATAATCATATTTTGACCAATTTGGTTATCATAATAAATTTTTTGACTATTAATACATTCATTATTTCACAATAGTAATATTTTTCCCTCCTCGCACTGTGAGATGTAAGTAAATTCCTTAAATTCATTCTGTGTATGACAGTACTTGTAGACAAATTTCAAAACAAGACTTTGTCCTAATTTTATAAAAATACAAATTTGTCAAAAAATGTCAAAACAAGACTTTGTCATTTCTGTATAAAAATACAAACTAACACTTTTACACTGCCAGCTCTCAAACTATAGTGCACTGTCTAAAATTAGGCAGAAAATAAAACTGTAAAAATGGCAAGGGCAAATGAGCACTTAAATTTACAGAAAGAACAAAACAGTCACAAGAGTTAAAATCTCACATATACTGACCAAGAATCTATCTGAGTTTATATATCGTTGGTACCGGTTGCCCATATGACTGATGACCCCTGCAGAGATTAGTTATTTTATGTTATGGGAGTGTTATGTTAGATACAGAAAGCATCCCACTCCTTGTTCTTTTGTATGCTAAGTGTACAGCACTGATACATGGGACCTCGGCTTAATGTCTCATCTGAAAGACATTTAGTAATGTTAGAGGTAGAGCGGGGGACTGAACTCGTGACCCCTGTATTACCAGTCCAGTGCCTTACCACTGGACCACTGAGCCGCTCTTTAACCAAGAATGCCATGTAGCATTTTTTTGTTAATAAGCTGATGCTATTACCACAGCTCTAGACTACCATTGGTTAAAATGATTGAATTAACTGTCAAACAGTATCTGTGTTTTACATCATGTCCTCAAGTAATATGCATTAACTGACTGCCTAGTTATCTTATACTTTACTGGGTAACATGAAGAAATATTCCAACAAATGACTCCTTGAGTAAAAAAAACAGAAAAGTTTGCAAAATTCTTCTTGCTTCTGAAGCGTAAGTCTCAAAGAAACTAACCAGAAGAGTAGAACTAATAAGGAGTAGGAACTACAAGTTCTTTTTCAGAGTGTACTTGGTTAAAACTCTAGAAAACTGGTGACTTTGGAACCATATTTTTCACCACAGAATAGTGAATGGAACATATTCCCTCAGCGTATGTACAGGAAAAAAGCACAAAAGCAACCAAAATACAATAAACAAAGGTATCATAAACTTTCATACATAAAAAACATACAGAAAAGTCTAAAATTTATTCAAGTATGTATATATTCAGACACAACAAAAAATACCGGTAAATATTCATGAACATTCAATAACAACATGTATATATATCTATATATATGTATCAAACATAACAAATGCTGTCATTCTGCTACCTTGATAATGACATTGTTATTAATGACGTGATATTGACAATAACAACCTAACCTACTGTTTACAATCACAAATTAGTAACAGGTAAGCACTAAAAATGTCAGTCCATGAAACTAAAAGGAAATTTGTGAAAACCACGTAGGTTACAAGTTTTTCCGATGTCCTCTCATTCACAGTAACCCTAAATTACCTTGACCTTGACTCTGTAGTGGTACTTCCACATTAAACACACTGATAGACTGACACACAATTTTTACAACTTCACAAACTATGGAATTCTTTCAAATTTACTACAATATTATAATTTATAACCCAATTACACCAAACATGAATTTCTCATAGTAATATGTATTCTGTGTAAACAAGGCAGGCTTTTATCAGATTTCATACTAAAGCAATCCAGTAGGTTTAATACTAAAGCAATGCGGAGTGTATTACAATGTTAGATCATTTCTTATCTAGACCTATGCATACATAATCAAACATACAAGCAAATCAAGAAATCACAGACTCAAAAATGAAAGTATG
This sequence comes from Cyclina sinensis, assembly GCA_012932295.1. Lineage (NCBI taxonomy): Eukaryota > Metazoa > Mollusca > Bivalvia > Venerida > Veneridae > Cyclina > Cyclina sinensis. Next base: position 5,532,771 of record JAAONU010000011.1, read on the forward strand.
TTACATGACCACAAAATCTCCATGTGTAAAACCTTATATACATATATATTAAAGTATATATTTAGCTATTGGCTGCTGGATGTCTCCAGGTCCAGTCACTAACAAGAAGTATAATTGAGCAATATGAAGTCATAAGGCATAAATAGACACTACCATGACTACATCATAAATAGCCCTATTTAGTGAGGAAAAACATGTGCTCAGGTTGTCTGTCAAACTGATAAAGTGTGCGAATGAATTATGACTTGTTACAGCATTGTTCTAGAATTCATGTGATCAAATTATCTGGGCTGTGTCATGAGATTATCAACAATGTAGTCAAATTTGACATTTTCAGTTTTTTTCACTTTTTGATTATAGACTGTTTTGAAATTATTTTTTTGTTCTTTTTTATTGCAGTCTGAATACCAAAAAGAAACAGCAGAATTAACGATGCACGTGTAACATTTCTATTAATTATTTTGACATCATGGACATCATACCATGTCAAATTGACCAGATTGTTGATTTTGTCACATCACATTCATTTTGTCATATCACATCCCTTTTTTCAACTCATTAAAGACTAGGTTTATCTGGTTGTAAGCAATTTTGGCTACTTTTGAAAAAAAAAGAATCTGCCTGAAAGATTTTAACATACATTAAATAAAATATCTTGAGTAACTGTTGAAGAGACTAGGCTGAATAAAAAATATTGAAATGTTTGCCTTGTATACAAATACTAACAGAGTTCCTTCAATGCAAACTTTACCAGACTGTACAGTACTTATTACCTGAGTGTCACAGAGTAATGATATGTACATCTGTTAAGGTTACACTATATATAGAGAGAGATGACGGTTCATTATAACATACAATCTATGTACAGGTATGATAAGAGTATATGCAATCACAGTAACAATGGATATTATGTCATCAAAACCATTACTTCATCTACTGATTCAAGTACAGCTTCTCATACTTAATGGTATTTAGATTCTTTTTCCTGTCAAATCAGTGAAAAATTGTAACGTGCCCACTGCAATTCATTAAACAGAATTCCTCTAATGTTAAAAAACAGCTGCACTGCTCAATAATTCCAGTGAAAAATTTTAATTACAGCAAAAAAACTGAAAACAATGAAATTGACACAGATCCGCTGTAAGAAGAAAACTATCCTCCCAATACTGACCAATAACACAAATATGTCAAAATGCCAAACTGTAAGGAATAAAGTTCACCTAATCAAAGTTCACGTCTATCTTAATATATGCAGTACTTATTTTGTTCCTTACTGACAGATATACTCTATCATGTGACCAGCAATAGACCAATCACCATAAGTAATAATGGAAATGGTAAGTCCTACAACAAAACAAAACATCTGTACCCTTACATATTTAAGTAAAAGACTTTCTCAGGCTTTGAAACACAAGGAACTTAGAACAATGACTGATTTCAAACTGAAATTTTTTGCTAGGATGCATGTACAACAGAAATTTCGACTTGTGTTTTTGATTAAGCATGACTGAAAACAGACTTCTGTTGACCAAAATGCTACCACAATATGAGATCATTATACCACTTAAATACTACTGTTCAAAAAAGTTACAAAATGTTTATGTGAACTTAAGACATTTTACTACCTAAACTGTCGCTTACATCACCATCACACTTGTGATGATTTATGATCTAAGATGTAACACACACATACAGATATACTCACTCGGATATATGACAAAAACAGAACTGACAGTAGCTAGTGAATAGCGATGATTTCATGCCCATTTTTCATGTACAGTAAACAAACATTTACAAAATTATCTATACATATAATAGATATAAAAGGAACATTCCAGAATTTTTCCCAGCTGTTAATATTTTCCCAATGTCATCACCAAACTGACATCAGAAATCTGGATTTGTACCTGTAAAACTTAAACCAGTCTACTTTTCACTCCTGGTTTGTACCTGTAAAACTTAAACCAGTCTACTTCTCACTCCTGGTTTGTACCTGTAAAACTTAAACCAGTCTACTTCTCACTCCTGGTTTGTACCTGTAAAACTTAAACCAGTCTACTTCGCACTCTGGATTTGTACCTGTAAAACTTAGACCAGTCTTCTCCCTGTGGTTACACCAGTTTCACACATATATACATACACAGATTAAACTTTATGCTATTATAGTTCCTTGGAAAAATCCTTTCCTCAAATGTATGTCATAAACACTCTCGGATGAAAGTAGCTGCCATGCATAACTATGAATAACATTTACATGCCAGTGCTATAAATACAACCATTTACCTACAAAGCATCAACTAGCAACTCCATACTCTGTCAGTTCACATCAGCACTTAATTAGAAAGCAGATTTTTATACAAAAAATTATTTACACTAAAATGACAATGCTGTACCAGTTATGTGCTAACAAATCTTCTGTAAAAATAGCACTTGCTGGTGTGTAAGTAAAATCAGCACTATATTTTAATAACTGAGAACTACTTAGTCACTTGTCTCCATGATTCACTAGGATGTAACTAGCACTACAACTTCTGCCCCTCTTTAATGCTTTCAATGATGAGTTCATGGAAGAGTTGTGGGACTTTGATAGTAGGATTATGTGTAAGCAGAAGACCAATGGCGAGATTGTGTTGAAGAAGACACTGAACAAGCTCAGCAACTCTCACTAGAAGGACTCCAAACCGTGTCAAACCATCAGGAAATCTACCTGCAAAATAAAATATTTCTGTGTTCATCCAAGATCAAAGATCACATTAAATTAATTAGGAGTGATTCATGTTTTAGTGTGGACCAGAACACTACCTTCAATAGCTTTCATCAAAAGTTTATCACTTAGAAGAGACCTTTCTGAAACAAAAGTACTTTCCACTCAGCTGCAAGTCTTAAATACCAGAAAAATCTTTGTCTACAAAACAAAGTTAGAATCCCAAGTACGCACAGTCAACAACCACAAAGTTATCAGAAACAATCAGTAAAATCTTACTTTCTTCATAAGCCTGTAATGCTGCAGAAATCTGATTCTGTAACTGCTCAACAGCCTTTGGGTTCTCAAGGCCGTTTATCTCTGCAGGAAACAGTAATAATGCTGACAATATAGCAAACTCCTCATCTGTAAACTGTAATGATGTCACCATCTCTCCAATATGCAAAAAGTGTTCCTGTAAAACATCAGAGTAACTCGTATTTTGCATTAATCAGTTAACAAAACATAAAGAGAAAAATTTCTGTAATGAAACTGCCCCCTAGATAATAGATTTCAGTATGTCATACTTTGCATGTTGTACTATAATAACAGATAGGATGAAATTCTGTGACCTTACAGTGTTACTCACTTGAGACAGATGTAGCCATATGCAGGTATATTGTTGATAAATCAATAGGTAATACCCACTGGCTTGGTAGCTCAGTTGGTAGGGTGTCCAACCTGTAAGCAGGAAGCCCTAGGTTCAAAGTCCCAGTTAAGCCACGATTTTTTCACCACCTGTTACACAGATTTTAGTACTGGAAAATAGTAACGTTTACATAACCAGGATTAAACAAATTTTAACCCCTTCTTGAAAGAAAATTCTGTGACTGAAACATAAAAAACATCGTGTATCTGAAATACAGTAAGAAGTTAGGATGAAATGGGGCAACAAATGTGATAACGAATCTAGGACAGAGTCAAGGAGAGTTGAGATTTACCTGGAACACACGAAGCATAGGAAACTGTTCCATCATTATATTCTCCTCCTCTTTAGTGTAAGTGAAGTAGTTATATTTCTTTGTTGTAGGATCAAACACTTTAGACATGTTGAGCAACTCTATGGGATATATAGACGACTGGATCAACTTTACTTGATCATTCAAACTCAGTGTCTTGAAGCCTGCAAGGATCAACACAGATCATGTTGCAGGTATATATTAAACGGTTATAGCATGCCAAAACATTCAATTTTAACAAATCCATATCCAAATAACTTAAAATGTAATAAAGAAAAGCATGTCCTTTTTTTTTAACCATCAGAAAGTGAAAGTGAAAACTGCATTTTGAATATGAAGTACATGTTTATTACCAGTAAAAAATATCAGACCTCTGTCATAATTAAACAATTCTTTTAAGAAAAATGACTCTATCATAACTTAAGAGAAATTCTGTTTTCCTTTACTATACTTAATAACAAAATGCCTGACATGAGAAAATCCTGTATGGATGATACTGGTAACATACCTGGTACAAGTTTTGCAAATCTAATGGTGATGTATGTATTATGATGAAAATTTGTCATCATATAGTTCCATGTTGACTCTCGAGTGGAAAACATTGACATGTCCACCTTTGAGGTTATATGATTACCAGCCTGTAATACAAAGATCATTGGATTTTGTTAATTATATGAAAAACATGAGAGAAAGCCAATACTGTCTTTAGAAAAAAACTCTGTCAGAAAAAGCTGGAAATATGTTTAAGAAATTGCTCATCAATCCACAGTGCCTTTATTCCTCTGTGTTACATAAAATCTGGGAAAAAAATACACCTATTAGTTAAAAAACCCACAAATAATCTGAATTTAGAATATGCTGAAAATCTAAAAAAGATTCTAGTGGATAACATATTGTAAGAAGAATATTTTTAATATGTTTTTACCTTTGGATCCATGTATTTACTTTTAAACAAAGCTTTGATATCATCAACATTCATAGAAGTTGCTGGACTCACATCTGTATCAAAAACCTGAGACAGAAAAATAGGTGTAATTTTTCATAGACTCAAAATGTCATATATCTGGGGTTGTTATATGTTTTATTACTGTTCTGTAAGCAATACCCTTCTTAGTATCATTTAGTTATAAGATAAGTGAGTGTATGTGTAAACAGAAACAATGAATCAAGATGAAAACATTATTTTTACAACTGAAAGAGTTCAATGAACCTTGATAATGTTTGCCTAATTCTGTATATTTACATCAGATTCATTTTTTCTTGTATTCACTACAAAGAATGTATTGGTTCAACCAAAAATATGCAGGGATAAACAGATCTTTCACATGTTAGCTTTAACAATGTCATTAAACTACTTTCAAGCATTAAATTTTACTACAAAATCCTATATATCAAATCACTGAAGGTGGAAATTAACTATGTATAAAACTTATGTCCATCTATCTCCTACATTTCTTTGTACTGGGAAATCCTAGTCCTTAACTTCAGCTTATTTAAGGCTATTATATTGCTATTTGTGATTTTGAAATCTATTTCGATACCTTAATGAATTTAAAAAGTCTTACTCATAAACTTTAATAAATGTTTGAAGGTGTCAATTATAGGCTATGGGCTTTAATATAAAAGAAAGTTCAACACCAATTAACATTTCTGAATTAAAGAAACCAAAAGCAAATGATTTAATGAAAGCAGATTTCTTACCCGATAGTTCAATAACTGTAGACACTTCCCAGCTTCAATTATTTTACTGATGAACTCTGTCATTGTCAGGTACGAGCTTCCTATCTTGATGTGCTGTGTCTGAGAGGTGACTAGCTGGCTACCCCCTGGGGAGGTTGTGCTTGTAGGGGAGTACTGAAATGACTGTGGCATGCCTTGTGACATGTTTCCAAGCTGTGTGGGATCTAAAGGTTCTGGCTTTCTGAAGCTTGGGCTTGTATTCCCAGATCCTGGTGATAAGTTTTTTGGAGTGTTATCATTTCTAGGCATCGTGGACAAGAATTGTGTAACAGGGCTGGGTGTAAACACCAGTGAATTTGCCAATGATGCTACAGGACTCCTGTCTGTGACTTCATAAGATGTATGTGACTGTGGAACTGGTAATTGCTTCCCATTAGGGGCCCCTATAGACATCTGTTTGTCTGTATGCAATGGCAATGTTCCAGCATATAACTGACCATTGACTGAGATCCCTCCAGACATTAATGCTGTGTTAGGTACAGGAAGAGATGCTTCATTAGAAGAGGATATAGGGTCTGCACTTACATCACTTCCACTTCTTGACCAAGTCACAGTGGTCGGTGTAGACTGTGGCACTACCGAAGAAGGTGCAGACATTACCATGGTGTCACATGTAGAACTTCCATTGAATGAATCCATTTGACTATTTGAATCCTGATCCCAGAATGGGAAATCATTTGACTTGTTATTGTCAGTGAGAAAGTCTGGGCTAGTATCCACTGGTTCCTCTTTAATCTTCATGTATGGGTCTGGCCCACTATCAGTTTTCACTTGTTTTAATTCCATTGAAATAGCATGTTTCACAGAGTTTGGTTGTCTGCCAATTCGACTGCCTGTAAAAAAACGAGAACTTATAAAATGACTGCAAACTTTTAAGTTGAAATAAATCGCATTTGCATTTGTGGGAAATTATTCTGATATTGTGCAAGAAGATTTTCAAATTTTTCCATATAAACGTAAAGTGAAAACAGGCCCCATTCTCAACTGGCTATGTTTTTAAGGACCAACATGGTGTGAAGGAATTTGATTAAGGGCCAGATAAGAAACATTTTTGTCAAATGATTTTGAAATAGTGTCACTGTTTGCTTATGAAACAATTTACAGTGTTATCACACTAACCTTCGACAGACATGCCTGCTGTTATGCATGACCTGTAACGGCATGCCTTACACAGGTTTCTCGTCACCATGTTTATTTCACAGCTACCTTTCTTATTGCACTGGTACTTCTCAGGCTCTCTCTCCTTAGCCATTCGCCGGAAAAATCCCTGAAATCAAAATACAGTGATTAGAAACAAGATCCAGAAAATACATAGTTATTCCTACCTGTAACTGCGTATAAATACAAAATACAAAGTATAATGACTTTGTTTTGTACAATTTTTTTCAATCTCCAACAAGTCTAGGAATCATTCTTGAGCTCAGTGGTGAAAAATGTCAATTTTTCAAACCAAATGACCCAAATTAAATCCCTGAACTTTTTTCTGATTGTATCATTCTTTCACAAACTGAAGTCTGTAAGACTGTAGGGTAGTATCTATTTAACTGATTCTATTTTTATTATCATTTTTATAAACACTGTATAAACAGACTTTCTTAGAATTTTGCAATAGCTGCTACGGCTGTTCAAATAAACCTTCATTAGGTTTAATTCTATATTAACCTTTACAAAAGAGATTTGGTCCTAGCCTGACTTTTACATGTATATTCACATAACCATGTCTTTGTTGTTTTTCATCCAAGTCATCTGTGTTCTGTTCTAGAGATATAACTGGCACACAGATACAGTTGTCATTGAGACAGCTTAGTTAAACATGTTTTAAAGCCGATCAAATCAGAGAAGTTAAGAAATTCCACAGCAGTATTTTATAATCTACTATGTACTATGATTATAATAATAATTATGTATAATGTAATGATACATCGGTATATTTACCTTACAGCCTTCACAGGTTATAGCTCCGAAGTGGAAACCAGAGGACGGAGCAGAACACACACGACAAGGAATTTCTGACATCTGCATGTCCTTGTTCGTTTCCCCTTCCCCTGCAAATAAAGGTGATCCTTAATTTCTTTAATGGGTTTCATATTCTAACAAGAGACACATATGAGTTTGAACGTTTTATTTTTTTACTGATCAGTATTTCACATCATTGCTGAAAGTCAGTCAGTTTATCAGACACCTTGGATTTTCAAAATAATCATATTTATCAGTAGGTTCACACATTCTCCAAGTTTTAATTACAATCACCAATATAGATCAATTCTTATATGTACCTTAAATTTCTAGAGAATGATCATAACCCACTTAATCTTGGCATGAAATTTGGTAGTGACAGTTCAGGATATCTGGCTTTCAGGCTTCAATCATTTATTTTGTGAAGAGCAGAAACAAAAGCCACACTTAAAAGTCTTCCTGATCTTGCCTATCTTAACTGCAAAGTTCATGACCTAGCCTATCTAAACTGAAGAGTTCATGACCTAGCCTATCTAAACAGCAGAGTTTATGACCTAGCCTATCTAAACAGCAGAGTTCATCACCTAGCCTATCTAAACTGCAGAGTTTATTATCTAGCCTATCTAAACTGCAGAGTTCATGACCTAGCCTATCTAAACAGCAGAGTTCATGACCTAGCCTATCTAAACTGCAGAGTTAATGACCTAGCCTATCTAAACTGCAGAGTTCATCACCTAGCCTATCTAAACAGCAGAGTTCATCACCTAGCCTATCTAAACAGCAGAGTTCATGACCTAGCCTATCTAAACAGCAGAGTTCATGACCTAGCCTATCTAAACAGCAGAGTTCATGACCTAGCCTATCTAAACTGCAGAGTTCATGACCTAGCCTATCTACACAGCAGAGTTCATGACCTAGCCTATCTAAACTGCAGAGTTCATGACCTAGCCTATCTAAACTGCAGAGTTTATGACCTAGCCTATCTAAACAGCAGAGTTCATCACCTAGCCTATCTAAACTGCAGAGTTCATTATCTAGCCTATCTAAACTGCAGAGTTCATGACCTAGCCTATCTAAACAGCAGAGTTTATTATCTAGCCTATCTAAACTGCAGAGTTCATGACCTAGCCTATCTAAACAGCAGAGTTCATGACCTAGCCTATCTAAACTGCAGAGTTAATGACCTAGCCTATCTAAACTGCAGAGTTCATCACCTAGCCTATCTAAACAGCAGAGTTCATCACCTAGCCTATCTAAACAGCAGAGTTCATGACCTAGCCTATCTAAACAGCAGAGTTCATGACCTAGCCTATCTAAACAGCAGAGTTAATGACCTAGCCTATCTAAACTGCAGAGTTCATGACCTAGCCTATCTACACAGCAGAGTTCATGACCTAGCCTATCTAAACTGCAGAGTTCATGACCTAGCCTATCTAAACTGCAGAGTTTATGACCTATCTAAACTGCAGAGTTAATGACCTAGCCTATCTAAACTGCAGAGTTCATGACCTAGCCTATCTAAACAGCAGAGTTCATCACCTAGCCTATCTAAACTGCAGAGTTCATGACCTAGCCTATCTAAACTGCAGAGTTCATGACCTAGCCTATCTACACAGCAGAGTTCATGACCTAGCCTATCTAAACTGCAGAGTTCATGACCTAGCCTATCTAAACAGCAGAGTTCATGACCTAGCCTATCTAAACAGCAGAGTTCATGGCCTAGCCTATCAAAACTGCAAAGTTCATGACCTAGCCTATCTAAACAGCATAGTTCATGACCTAGCCTATCTAAACTGCAGAGTTCATCATCTAGCCTGTCTAAACTGCAGAAATCATGACCTAGCCTATCTAAACTGCAGAGTTCATCATCTAGCCTATCTAAACAGCAGAGTTCATGGCCTAGCCTATCTAAACTGCAGAGTTCATGACCTAGCCTATCTAAACCACAGAGTTCATTATCTAGCCTGTCTAAACTGCAGAGTTCATGACCTAGCATGTCTAAACTGGAGAGTTAATGGTCTGGCCTGTTTGAAATTCTAACACTAAACTGCTCAGTTCATGATCTAGCCTGTCTCAACCGCAGAGTTCTTGATCTAGCCTGTCTCAACTGCAGAGTCCATAATCTAGCCCGTCTCAACTACAGAGTCCATGATCTAGCCTGTCTCAACTGAAGAGTTCATTATCTAGCCTGTCTGAGATTCTAACACTAAACTGCAGATCTCTAGCTGCAGAGTTCATGATCTAGCTGCAGAGTTCATGATCTAGCTGCAGAGTTTATGAACTAGCCTGTCTGAGATTCTAACACTGAACTGCAGAGCTCTAGCAGCAGAATCCATGATCTAACCTGTCTAAACTGCGGAGTTCTAGATCTTGCCTGTCTCAACTGTCTAAACTGCAGAAAGATGTATTGTGTTATGAGTCTACTACAATCTTACATACACTGCATTACCTTGTTTTGGTATATACATTTTGAGACTGACACACTTCTGAAATCGACAATACTGACACTGGACCCGGCTCTCCTTCGTAATTACACACTTCTTGTCTCGTAGGCAAACATACTTCAACTTGTCTTGTTTATATGCCCTCATGTAGAATTTCTGTAAACAGTATTATGAGCATAGCCATTATGAGGCTAGGTTTAACAAGAAGCGGGGTCTTTGAAGGAATTTTAAGATAATTTAGTCTGCAAATTTCTATCAGTATATTTTAGCAATCCAGATTTCACAGTTAAAAAAGGAAGATCAGTCCGCTAAACTGAAATTAGGAAGAACAATATGACAAATGCCTTCAAATGGCCGGGTATCAGACAGAATGTAACAAAGAATTGACAAAAAAATGTTTGTCTGATATTTCAAAAAGATTTAGGGGTATAAATCAACATCATAATATACATTTAGTAAGAGTTAAAAAGCTTGACACAGGTGCATGCCACATCACACAAATTTATACATCAAAATTCATATTGTGGTTCAAATGAGAATTTGACTCAATTATGACTGCTCCAGTAACTTTTCAATGTTCTACACACTTGTGGTGTAAATATAGTCTGAACATGATGGAAGCATGACCCTGATCTTGGCCAGTATTAACCAAATCATTTATTCTGCCTATTATGTGGCTATACTTAATTTTTCTATTTAATCTTTACTCAATTTCAAAATTGTTCATGAGAAAAGAGTGAATTCTAAATGGGAGACAGATCTGATTTAACTTATTCTTGCAAATCAGACAGGATTTTCTACTGTTTACACTGGTGCTAGAAAAACTCATCTTACACCCCCTGTAAGACAAGTCGCGTGCTTAAACAGGACATCATTCTGACGCATTTTATGAATGAATTACATCATTAGGATGACATCATTTCGCCGTTATGAATGGAGTTGTAAATTCATACACTACTATAACAAAAAAGTGTCAAATAAAAATATTAGATTTTCGTAATTTCCATCAAAAATATGATTTACATTTAATAAGCAAGAAAAAGAATCAAACATGGGCTGTCGTTACAGACTGGAATATCTGGCTCTCACTGTAAACGGTTACCCTCAAGCCAGATATTCCAGTCTGTACCGACAGCCAGTGTAAGATTCTTATAATGTTAGCCTAATTACTTTGGTGTTGATGGTTTGACCCATTTTATAGACATTTTTTTTATCATTGTCAAGACATCACCTATCAAAAATTTTCTCGATCTCTCGAAAAAGTCTGATTAGCTGGACTAACTATATGTATGACCTTGATCTAACCAAACCATATATTTTGCCCATCAAGTGACTATACTTAATATCTCTACCAAGTAATTTCAAAACCCTTCAAGAGACATAAAGCAGACATGGAAAAGGGGACAGCCAAGATGGTTAAACTACTATATGCCTGTCTTTGGTGGAATCAAAATATTTTTGTGCAAGAACACAGTTAATTAAAACTTGTTTGGGTGTTTTGGACTTTTCCCCCCCAAAATATTCATAAACATTTCAATTACTTAAAATAAACTTTCCCTTAAGATACATGCAGAATAAAAGATTTTTTCATTACATTCTAAATTCTTTAAATGAGTCACCTAGTTGCCAAGACAATAGATCTGGTACTTTGTCAGATCACTATGAAGTTTAACATGCAAATTTGTCTGATGACAACAGCTTTGGATTAAAAGTACAAAAAGCTATAGCTGATTGACTACAATTCATTGATTATGTAAGATGTGCATCATGATTCTTCTTTTATCAAACAAAAATGAACAACATGTGTATGTGAAACTTATGATCAATATCAAGACAAGGAAAGTTGTGCAATACCTTGCATGCTTCACAAATAAAGGCTCCACAGTAGAAACCAGCTGCAACATCCCCGCACACCTGGCATGACACATTTTCCATATGCCTGTTTTTTCCTGATCGTCTCTGAGGTACAGTTTTCTTCTTCGCCTGTATTTCACCATTGCCAACAACAGTTGATGACACCTAATATAGAATTTAGAAAGTTTGAGTGAAACTCTGACATTGCGTAATTATTTATTCAATATCATTTACAAGATATCAAAGAAAAAGGAGTACTCTCGAATTTAGGGTATGCTGCTTTAGAGGAAGCTACTAGTATCTTAACATTTGCCCACAAGTCTTAAGAATTCTGAGGGATAAATTTTACAGTCTACTGTGGTGGTAAAATTCTATTGACTGAAAGGTGAGCCAACATTACAAATTCAGTCTTTCATCAGGTTAGCTTTTGTGAAGTTTGACCCGACTATACTTCTTCTGTGCTGGGAAAATGCTAGGAAATAGGTGAGTACGGTAGCATCAGTCTCGAGTTTTACAGTATTTAAGTCTATACTGCAGAGAAATACCATACAGTTTACCAGTTATTGTGGTGACTGAACGTAATAAATTTTGCCTAGATAGCTACACTCTTGTTTGCTTTGCTTTGTTTCACTCTGCTTTCACTGCCATACTTTCCCCTGACATGGACTTGTTACAAACAAAAGCATTAAAATAATCTGTAAGTTACCTAATCTGCCTGTTTTGGTTGCATGTGTAACAAGGTATAGAAAACAGTCAAATTCTTATATTACATAACTTCAATTTTAGGTCATTCTTCAATATTTTAAAATCATTATGCTTTGTATTTTAAGATTAATATTTTATTGTAAATTCAAATGTAATGATTATGTCCACTTGTTAAACAAGCTGCTATATCCTTTGGCTTCTGTTTATTTTACTGTATTTTGACATAAACCCTGAAACCATACAATCTATTGTTTAAATGTTCACACCATTATTCTGCTGTAATCTTTGTTAAAATAACGTTTAGTCAGTTTATATTTTTGGCATAACAGTCATCACCTTCACTTGATTGCTAGAAGCCAACTTTCTGCTCTAGGTGTTCATAGTATATCCTGCCATACTCTGCCTTATCTTAGTAAATCTTAAGTGTCACTAAAATCTTGATTATGCAAATTAAAACAGAAAATGATTTTTTATTGGTCGAATAGAATTAAACTATTACAACCTTTTTTTAATGTGTTAGAATTTGAAAGACTGACCAGCAGTCTTCGAGTAGTTTTTGAGCAAACAACATCGCAATAACTTAACTTAGAAAATTATGATAATTTGGTGCTAGCCTAAACAGTCATTTGGATTCTGTTATTGAACTTATATTGTGGACTTGTATTGACATTGCATCTATATGAGAACTTGATTATAAATGAGAAATAACAAATTTATTTGTAAAACATTGTGGAGTACACTTATATTTGTTGATGACTAAATAAAAATACAGAAAATATCATGGACATCTTTGTGCTTTCCTGAACAACCCGAGCTTGTGACCTACCCCGGGGGGTCGAGCCACGTCACATCTGACTGATGAGCTAATTCCCCAGACAGCTAACTCACCCAACATATGACAACACCTGTGGCGGGCTCGCTACCCCTGGTCACACATGTAACACATCTGTTTCACTTTCAGTTGATGGAATTTGAAAACTAGCAGCCAATACATTCCACTTACTAAGACTTTTTCAGAATAAATGAATGCATCTTGTATACAATATGTATTACTATTATAATCAGAATTAAGTTGGGCTATTCTAGTAATGGTTAGCAGAAAATAACTCCATGCAACTGCTACAACTACCCTAAAAAAATAATCTCCCTAAGATAATCATACAAGTATTGTTCATAATTACTTTTTTTGCACCCAGAAATAATTAGAGTACCATATGACCTCCATTTGCAAAATGTTTTAAGTACTATTTAATGTGAAACAGTTTCATTTAAACCTTTTATTTAGTCAAACTATTGGTCAAGTCTTGTACAGTTGTTCTGATGGGTAAGCATATTATCTATATAAATACATTCTACCTAGTAGTTTAACCTTGGCACTTAGAGACTGCTGGTCAAAATGGAGTGTTCACCTATCTTATTAAACATACTCTATATAAATACATTCTACCCAGTAGTTTATCCTTGGCACTTGGAGACTGGTGGTCAAAATGGAGTATTCACCTATCTTATTAAGCATACTAGCTGCTTACCAGTGTAGAAGTCCTTACAACCAGGTTAGCAAACCACCATGGCTAAACAGATCAATCTTCTCAGTGTAAATATGTTTAAAGGGATTTTGAGGAGTTCTTTCTTACATTAAGGCAAATACAAAGTTTTAAGACCATATTTCATAACTCCTTCAAGTAAAGAAAAGTGATCACAGGACAAGAATACGCACATCAATGTTTTATAACCCACAGAATATGGTTATTTAAATATCTTTAAAAATTGTAAATTCATCTGGAATTTACATAAAAGACTTATCTTACAGTTGCTCAGGTCAAGCGTAACCTGTACAAACTTATGACAAATTAACATGCAAGTTATGGCTCAAATCAACTGGCCTTTGATCTTTTATCAGAAAATAGTAATAGTTCAAAAATATGAATGAGCATTATTTTCCTAAAACTGAAGTAAAAAATGGAGCACCCAAGAAGAACAGTCACTTGTGACTAAAAGGACACTGTATAAAAATTTGGGTCCCACGTTTTACCGGAATCGACCATTTTTACCGGAATCAACCGGAATCGACTTTGCATTACCGGAATCGACCTATATTTCTTACAAACACCATTTTTTCAAGACATACAACATTGTCTATTAATATATAATATAATCAACGTAATTACAAAAGGAATTTGAAGTATCTTCGAGTGGAAAGATTTTACAAGATAAAGAAAATCGGCGAGTTGCGGAAAATTTGTGCGTACGGATATACGCCAGAATCGGCCTGTATTTCATAAATAATTTGAATTCAAGTCATACAAAGTTATTTTTCATTTCTTTACATCCGATATAAAATATTTACGAAAGGAATTTGAAGTGTCTTCAAGTGGAAAGATGTTGCAAGTGAAAGAAAATCGGCGAATTGCGGAAAATTTGCGCGTACGGATATACGCCGGAATCGGCCTGTAATTCATAAATAAATTGAATTTAATTCATACAAAGTTATTTTTCATTACTCTTCATCTAAAATAAAATATTAAACAAAGGAATTTGAAGTATCTTCAAGTGGAAAGATGTTGCAAGAGAAAGAAAATCGGCGAGTTGCGGAAAATTTGCGCGTACGGATATACGCCGGAATCAGCTTGTATTTTATAAATAAATTGAAATTAAGTCATTCAAAGTTTTTTTTCATTACTCTACATCTGAAATAAAATATTTACTAAAGGAATTTGAAGTATCTTCGAGTGGAAAGATATTGCAAGAGAAAAAAAAGTTGGCGAGTTGCGGAAAAATTGCGCCTAGGGATATACGCCGGAAGCGGCCTGTATTTCATAAATAAATTGAATTTAAGTCATACAAAGTTATTTTTCTTTACTTTAAATTTGAAATAAAATATTTACTTTGAAGTTTCTTCGAGTGGAAAAATGTTGAAAGAGAAAAATATCGGCGTGTTCTACAGTTAAGCGTCAACCTGGAACAAACATTCGTCGGTATTTCAAAGACAGTCTTGTGAGATAGAGATGTCATATCACGTTGATTATAAGGAACAATTAGCAGCCGCTTATCGGTATTTTAATTTGTTAATTCCACACCTTTTTGTCGGAACAGTGCCGTTATAAACAACATACACCAAGCTGAGGTATTAAATGATGAATACCATATATGTTACTAAAATACAAGTTATATATGAAATACATGTCGATTCCGGTGTATATTCTTATGCGCAAATTTTCCGCAACTCGCCGATTTCCTTTCTCTTGTCAAATCTTTCCACTCGAAGATACTTCAAATTCCTTTGGTTAATATGTTATTTCTGATGTAAAGTAATGAAAAGTAACTTTTGTATGAACAAGTATTAGCATTTCCAAAAATGCTTGAAATCGCCGTTCAGCCATGCATTTCGTCTTATCCATAGATGAATGTATTTCATGTTCTTCATTCATTAATTTAAGTTATATTTGATAATTTTCACACAGAAATTATAAAGTAGATTAAATATACATTGTAATTTTATTGTAGCTGGACTATTTTTGAAAGCGGACGATTTGGCTTCTTAATGAAAAACATCCCAATAATTTTATACATCATGTTAAAATTTGCAGCATTTAAACCTTGTAAATATTGCTTTGTTGTAAACCAGTCTACGCATAATTAATTGACTATTTGCGTAGTTTTTTAACTTTATTTATTACTAAAAATGTATACTAAACAAAAGCTAGATACAGTTCTTCAATACCATAAGAATATTATATGTACAATTTTAACAGAATAAATTTTAAATAAAAAATACGATATCGCCCTAACCCTAATGAAGCATATATAAAAATCCTGATCAAACTCCTCGCACCGGTTAAACTTTTACTGTACTAATCAGGGGAAGTAACCCCTGCGGGGAGTTTGTATCCTGATTAGAACCGGCCGGAAGCAAGCATTTATTCTTTTCTTTAAGTGCAAGTTTTGGAAAAAACAAACAAACCATACTCTTATTTCGACTACATTCTCTAGTTAAAAATGACATGTAGCAAAAAATATTGCGATTATCCTGTGTTTATCCTACACGAGCCTGAAGACTGGTACTGAGATCGTACATTCATGATGGTATTTTTCAGTTGTAAGAATAAGTAACCCGCCAAACATGGCGGTTGGGCGAGTCCATTTCGCACCCCTTGCAGAAGAATTTTGACGTCCATTTTGTTATCATGTGATATGAAATGCTTTGCTTTGATTGGCTAAAGGCAGGCGGTGTACAGGCAAAACTGTTCAAATCTTGTTAATTGTATATATCGCCGTTCAGGAACGGCGATAATAAAATTCAATTTATTTATGAAATACAGGCCGATTCCGGCGTATATCCGTATGCGCAAATTTCCGCAACTCGCCGATTTTTTTCCCATTGCAACATCTTTCCACTCGAAGAAACTTCAAATTCCTTTCGTAAATATTTTATATCTGATGTAAAGAAATGAAAAATAACTTTGTATGACTTGAATTCAAATTATTTATGAAATACAGGCCGATTCTGGCGTATATCTGTACGCGCAAATTTTCCGCAACTCGCCGATTTCCTTTCTCTTGTCAAATCTTTCCATTCGAAGATACTTCAAATTCCTTTGGTTAATATGTTATTTGTGATGTAAAGTAATGAAAAGTAACTTTTGTATGAATTAAATTCAATTTATTTATGAAATACAGGCCGATTCCGGCGTATATCCGTATTCGCAAATTTCCGCAACTCGCCGATTTTTTTCCCATTGCAACATCTTTCCACTCGAAGAAACTTCAAATTCCTTTCGTAAATTTTTTATATCTGATGTAAAGAAATGAAAAATAACTTTGTATGACTTGAATTCAAATTATTTATGAAATACAGGCCGATTCTGGCGTATATCCGTACGCGCAAATTTTCCGCAACTCGCCGATTTTTTTTCTCTTGCAACATCTTTCCACTCGAAGAAACTTCAAATTTCTTTGGTTGATATTTCATTTCAGATGTTAATTAAATTACATATTAATAAACAATGTTGTATATCTTGAAAAAAAAGGGTTTATGTAAGAAATATAGGTCGATTCCGGTAATGCAAAGTCGATTCCGGTAGATTCCGGTAAAAATGGTCGATTCCGGTAAAACGTGGGACCTTAAAAATTTCAATCATAAATATTTCATTGTCAATATACATACTTCACATTCTCCATTAACAAGAGTTCTTCAAGGCACATACTTTTCAACAGAGAAGGTCATTTTTATTCTTCCCTACAACAACAATTGTATAACAACATATTACTACTGTGTCTTAGTGATTGTTCTCAAGAGTTTTAACTGAGCTATCACTAAAGGTAATTCATATAAGTATTCGGAATGCCCACCTAT
This sequence comes from Cyclina sinensis, assembly GCA_012932295.1. Classification (NCBI taxonomy): domain Eukaryota; kingdom Metazoa; phylum Mollusca; class Bivalvia; order Venerida; family Veneridae; genus Cyclina; species Cyclina sinensis. The sequence continues at coordinate 5,550,525 of JAAONU010000011.1, forward strand.
AATGCCCACTTCTTTTCAAAGATTGTTCTCAAGAGTTTTAACTGAGCTATCACTAAAGGTAATTCATACCCTAATCTGCCACACTGATTACTAAATAAGGGTAATATAAGTATTCGGAATGCCCACCTATAATGCCCACTTCTTTTCAACAAGAGTTATCAGTGAGGTTGATTAATATCCCCAAAATACCACCTTGTTACAGAAATATAGCAACCACAAGAAAACAAAGGCCACATGGAAGATGTATTAAGATCGTCTGATTTCAAGGCGAAGAAAACTGATTTCAACCTTAAAGTTTGTGCAAGAACCTAGTTTTATAATTGGAGAATAAGTTAGTTATTATATGGTTATGTGAATGTTCAGACTAGTAACGAGTTTGCAACTACAAAACAGAAATTAAAGTATCCAGTTTGGTTTTACTGCACTGGAAACCTTCTTTTTTTGCAAAACTGAAGATGAAAAGGGAACAAAACTAAGGTAAACAAGAGGGTCATGAAGGCCCTGGATCACTTACCAGAATATTTTGCCTTTGGGTCTGCTGTTGAGCAAACATCAGAAGCTTTTTTATGGTTCTCCCTATATGTATTCAAGTGACCCCCAGGGTAGAGCCAATTTTCACACAAGGGCCATAATCTGAATAAATCTGGTAAAGGCCCTCTAGCTGATGCTCTATGCAAAAATCTTAGCCATTTGCTTTGTGGTTTCAGATAATAAGATTTTTTTAAGGTTTTCCTTAATATAAGTCCCTATAAAATCAAATGACCCCTGGGGAAAGGCCAATTTTGACCCCAGGGACATAATTTGAACAAACTTGATAGAGGACCTCTAGCTGATGCTCGATTAAAATATCTAAGATCTAGGCTTTGTGGTTTTAGACAAGAGGATTTTTTAAGGTTTTACCTACAGAAGCCCATGTAAAATCAATTGACCCCCAGAGCAGGACCAATTTTGACCCCAGGGGTATACTTTGCTCAGAGCCTTTTGGTTTCAGACAAGAAGAATTTCAATGTTTTTCCTCTGTTGCCATGGCAACCAGAGTTATTAATGGAATTCAATTCTTTGAACAACTTTAGTAGAGCTTCAGACAAGGAATATCCCAGGCATGTTTTGTCAAAGTTGGCTTGGCGGTATAGTAAGAGAAGTCATTCAAATCAAATTGTTGACGATGCACACCGCACAATGCATGTCAAACAATAAACGATCCCAAAAGCTCACCCTTGAGGTGACTTAAAAATTAGTGGTCTGTCTGGAAACAGTGGTTTTTGTTATAAAAAAACAAAAAAAAAAAAAAAAAAAAAAAAAAAGGGAAAAGGGGCCATCACTATGTGAAAATTAGTGGTCTGAAGCCAGATTAAACTCCACCTGTAATTCATGATGTTACACCTGTGTTCCAAAAATTATTTCAATCCATCCCATCATCTGGAAACTGTCTTTTTTTCAAAATTGAAGATAAAAAGGGGATATAACTAAGTTTAAAAATTAGTGGTCTGTAGCCAAATTCAAACTCCTGTATTTTATGGCATTATTCATGTGCACCAAAAAAATTATTTAAATGCATTGCCTCTTTACAGTTATCATCTGGAAACCATGTTTTTCTGTTAAAAGAAAGACAAAAAGGGGCCATATGTGAAAAATTAGTAGTCTGAAGCCAGATTTGACCTGTATTTTATGATGTTACATCTTTGTGTACCAAAAATTATTACAATCCATTGCCTCATTAAAGAGTTATCATCTGGAAACCATGAAACCGACCGACAGAGAGACCGACTGACAAGCTTCCTCCTACATACCCCGCTAAACTTCATATGCGGCGGTATAATAAATATTTTAAAATCAATAGAGCAGTTAAAACTGGAAAGTATTCTTACCTGATGAGCACTGACTCCCCAGGTTACAATATCATCCCATGTTAGGTCAGCACTATCACAATTCTCAGACTTGACAACATCATTCTGATGCTTAGCAGATGATTGTCCCTGATTTGTCATGAATTCCTCTGACAATTTTGCCATCTCTGTTATCTCCTTGCCTGATGTGTGTTGTTCTGATGTCGAGGAAATAGCTGCAGTAATCCTCTGCAGATCCCTATCTTGCTCTAAACATTTTTCCTGGTCCATAACTGCTAAATTACCTGAGGAACTACCAGCAGCAGAGGGTGAGCATGTGAGGTCAAGGTCATCCAGTTGAAGGGAACCTTCCTCTATCTCAGAAAAGCTTAAACGTAATTCATCAGGCAGGGACATTGATGACATACTACTACTCATACCTCTCTGGGTTATGGAAGCAGCTGTTATGTCCACTGAGGATTTACTCTGTCCATCATTACTAAGACATTTTGTAGACTGACTATGACTAAGGGAAGTCTGACCACTGTTACACTGTTCATTACCATTGAAAAGCTGGAACCTAGGTGTAGAGCTATGCCTCTCTAAGATCTGACTATTGCTTTGGTTTGTTTCTGAAAATTTCTTATCACTCTCAACAAGCAGTTTATTGTCTTCTAACTTTCTCTTTACAGACTGGTTACTCGTTCTCAATGGACTGTTTTCATTTGTTAAATGATTTTTTACTGACTGGTTAAATCTGTCTTCATTATGCTGCCTTGAGGACTGGTTCTGTCCACCTGACAATTGTCCATCCAAAGACTGTCTTTTTGGTTGGTTGCCTCTGGAACCAGTCAAACTGGATGATGAAGAATCAGAATCGATACTAAGACGTGACAAGAATACTTTTTTAGGTCCATATCTACTCTTTTTCACTGACACAGCTGATTTGTAACCATTTTCCATGATGGTAATGTACCAGAATGGTGTAAACGATCATTCCCACTTATTTGTTCTTACAACATCTCCCACCTGCACTATTTCTTCAACATCCATACTTCACCTGGAAAAGACATAACCCTTATTTAAATCTACAGAGAGACTGCATCATCGTTCTCCACCACTATACTTACTTGCTTTTGCACCTTTCCAATATTCCACATTGAACTATTTACAGCAAAAATAGAGAATATGATTCTCAAACTAGCTATAAATAGATGTGTTGTATTTCCAATAATATTGCGCAATTATGTCATATAACTAATCCTTCAAGGCAGGTTTGTCTCTGGTGCCTGACTATTGCATATTTATCTCTAATGTAGTTTCCTAGGTGACGGTTTTGGTCAATAATTAAAATGCAATCATACAAGCAACAAAAAAAGAAACAAAAAAACAATAAGTGTTTCCTTCAACATTGTATTAAGGCAACAGTTACTTAGACAAATATCAAATATATGACCCTGCTTCAAGGATATGCCAAAAATTGCAACAATATGCTAAAATCTACAACAGAGTCAAGGTTTTTGTACGAGTTAATTGCATCACTGTAAGTATAAACAAGGCCATAAGAAATACATTTAGTATAACAGTCACTTTCAGTCTTGTTAAATGACTTTTGAAACAGATTAAACTTTCAATCCTTATGTTAGAACCTTAAAACAAGACTTAGTGCTTAAATCTTCAACCTACAGGGCTCTCGTTCAGCAAAATTAATTTGGCCCCATACCTCCCTTAAAATATGCCCCCCCCCCCACACATTCCATAAAAAATCTCCAAAAACAAGAATTGTCACTGTAAGATGACAATGCCCCCAAAGTGGTGCTTTGACTTTGGGCTGGGGACGGGTCATTCAAGGGTCAAGGTCAAATAAATATAGGTCAGTGGGAAGGTCTTGTCCACAGGGGTGTTGTGTCCAAGTATGAAGTACATTGTAATTTGACCTTCAAATAACAAGGTTTTGGTCAATGTTAAAGTTTCTGGACAATTGGATCTTCAAGGTAAAGGTCAATAAGGGGTCAGGGTGAAATAAATGTAGGTCAGTGGGACAGTCTTGTCCAAAGGGGTCTTGTTTCCAAGTATAAAGTAAATCTACTTACTAATAAAGAAGTTATGATCAATGTTTAAGTTTTTGGACAATTGGATCTTCAAGGTGAAGGTCATTCAGGGGTCAAGGTCAAATAAATATAGGTCAGTAGGAAGGTCTTGCGCAAAGGGATGTTGTGTCCAAGTATGAAGTAAATCCACTTACTAATAAGGAAGTTACGGCCAATGTTAAAGTTTTCAGACGGACTGACGGACGTACAGTTAAAAAACTATATGCCTCCCTTCGGGGGCATAAAAAAAGATGAGCAGACATACATGAAAAATATCTAAAAATCATGCAAAATTCCCCCCTTGCAGGGACTCTGGCTCCAGTCTCAAAATGCTAATGAGAGTCCTGCCCTAAAGAAACAGCAGTTGCTTTTCTTAATAAGCTCTTTACCAGATTCTCTCTTGTTATACTTATTAGTATTAAGGGAATTTTCATAGACTTGCAAAAACAGATAAAAGAAATGAACACATAACAATGTTACTTTCTTGCATTATTCTATTGTTGTATAACATGCTTCTTACCATTTTAGTGATTATTTCATTAAATTCATATCAAAATGATGAGACAATGATCTAGACTGACCTCCCAACACTAAGAGTTCCTTATACTAATATTCCATTTTTTGTGCTAGGCAATTTGTAGCAAGGTATAGAAAACAGTCCAATTCTTATATTACATAACTTAAATTTTAGGTCATTCTTCAATATTTTAAAATCATTACCGGTATGCTTTGCATTTAAAGATTAATATTTTATTGTAAATTCAAATGAAATGATTATGTCCACTTGTTAAACAAGCTGCTATATCCTTTGGCTTCTGTTTATTTTACGGTATTTTGACATAAACCCTGAAACCATACAATCTATTGTTTAAATGTTCACACCATTATTCTGTTGTAATCTTTTGTTAAAATAACTTTTAGTCAGCTCATATTTTTGGCATAACAGTTATCACCTTCACTTGATTGCTAGAAGCCAACTTTCTGCTCTAGGTGTTTTAGTATATCCTGCCAGACTCTGCCTTATCTTAGTAAATCTTAAGTGTCACTAAAATCTTGATTAAGCAAATTAAATCAAAAATGATTTTTTATTGGTCGAATAGAACTAAACTGTTACAACCTTTTTTGAATGTGTTAGAATTTGAAATACTGACCAGCAGTCTTCGAGTAGTTTTTGAACCAACAACATCGCAATAACTTAACTTAGAAAATTATGATAATTTGGTGCTAGCTTAAACAGTCATTTTGGATTCTGTTATTGAACTTATATCGTGGACTTGTATTGACATCGCATCTATATGAGAACTTGATTATAAATGAGAAATAACAAATTTATTTATAAAACATTGTGGAGTACACTTATATTTGTTGATGACTAAATAAAAATACAGAAAATATCATGGACATCTTTGTGCTTTCTTGAACAACCCGAGCTTGTGACCGACCCTGGGGGTCGAGCCGCGTCACATCCATATGATGAGCTAATTCCCCAGACAGCTAACTCACCCAACATACGACGACGCCTGTGGCGGGCTCGCTACCCCTGGTCACAGCTCTATATTAGATTTACTTTCTTTCAGTAAAATTTGCAGATTTTTTTTTAAGTAACTGATATTCATAGCCTGCAATAGCCCACTCATGTCTGATCAGGTCATACAACCTGGCCTAGTTATGGAAGATAAATGTGATTATTGGCAGATTGTATCAACGTGCAAAAAGACACCGCTAGATGCTACTAGCAGACGGTGGTGAATCTAAACCTGAAATTTTAAATGAGAACTATTCAAAGTTTATGAGTATACAGCAAAATTTAAAGATTTTTGTAATTATTATGGTATCATATTTCTAATGAAGAGAACAGTCTTGCAAGCTTGCTGGCAGTGAAGACCACAGTGCCTTCTGTTCTTGATCGTTCATATAAGGACAGCTCTAAGATCTAATGCAGTAAAATTTTATATTCAAATTAATGAGCAGACCTGACTGGGAACTAACCAGCTTAGCAACTTAGTCATTGGGTGATCTGAAATATAATTTAACTGATATATATGTCCAAATGAAATTATGGCAATGTTCCTCAGAAGCAGTGGTGGAGAGGTTACAGGAGCAGTGGTGGAAGGGATACTGGAGCAGTGGTGGAAGGGTTACAGTAGCAGTGGTGAAGACGTTACAGGAGCAGTGGTGGAGAGGTTACAGGAGCAGTGGTGGAAGGGTTACAGTAGCAGTGGTGAAGAGGTTACAGGAGAAGTGGGGGAGAGGTTACAGGAGCAGTGGTGGAAGGGTTACAGTAGCAGTGGTGGAGAGGTTACAGTAGCAGTGGTGGAGGGGATACAGTAGCAGTGGTGAAGAGGTTACAGGAGAAGTGGGGGAGAGGATACTGGAGCAGTGGTGGAAGGGTTACAGTAGCAGTGGTGAAGAGGTTACAGGAGAAGTGGTGGAGAGGTTACTGGAGCAGTGGTGGAAGGGTTACAGGAGCAGTGGTGGAAGGGTTACAGTAGCAGTGGTGAAGAGGTTACAGGAGAAGTGGGGGAGACGTTACAGGAGCAGTGGTGGAAGGGTTACAGGAGGAGTGGTGGAGAGGTTACAGGAGCAGTGGTGGAGGGGATACAGGAGCAGTGGTGAAGAGGTTACAGGAGAAGTGGTAGAGAGGTTACAGGAGCAGTGGTAGAAGGGATACAGGAGCAGTGGTGAAGAGGTTACAGGAGAAGTGGTGGAGAGGTTACAGGAGCAGTGGTGGAAGGGTTACAGGAGCAGTGGTGGAAGGGTTACAGGAGCAGTGGTGGAGAGGTTACAGGAGCAGTGGTGGAAGGGTTACAGGAGCAGTGGTGGAAGGGTTACAGGAGCAGTGGTGGAGAGGTTACAGGAGCAGTGGTGGAGAGGTTACAGGAGCAGTGGTGGAAGGGTTACAGGAGCAGTGGTGGAAGGGTTACAGGAGCAGTGGTGGAGAGGTTACAGGAGCAGTGGTGGAGAGGTTATAGTACTGGCCTCCAAATCCAGAAGTTGCTAGTTGAAATCTCACCAGGGGTGAGAGTCTCCAGTTTTTTTCCACATCCCATACTTTCAGCATGTGCACTGGTTTAAATCAAAGATGCAGTCATCAAGAAGGATTAGAATAATCTCAAAGAACTTGCTTCCCAATCAATGTGAAATAAATTTCAGAGCCCTAGGCTTGGTTGTTACTTAGTAGATAAGAAGATTGAAAAAAGAAATTATTCTGGTTGCCATATCAACAAGAGCTCTGCATGGAATGGAATTCATTGAACAAATTTATGCAAGATAAAATCTGTGCTACTTTGACCAAGTGGTTAAGGAGGTGATATTTTAAGCAAATGATGACTCATGGTGTACAACACAATGATGCATGAAAGACACAGGGTGATCACAAAAGCTCACCTTGAGCACAGTTTCATAACACAAGACAAGTTTCTGAAGACAGTTATTTCTGACTGGAATGATAAGAGGTCCTCAATAAATATAAAATGTTTATTAGATATGTGGTATCAATAACATTAACCTTGAATATTCATGATGACCAGCTTCCAAAATTGCATTTGCACAATGTTCTGACGAGTTTCTTGATTGTAGTACAATGTAGATTTCCAACAAAATTCAATGGCTCAGCACATTGCTTTATTCTGTTTTTCAATATTATTTGAATTTAACCCAGAGTGGGATAGAAAGTTTTTCACCAAAAACAAAACTTTAATGCATTTTGCTATGCCAGGTTTCCAAACTTTAATGTGAAATTTCTGCATGCACATTTAAGTATCTTACCTGCAGCTCTGTTTAATACAGTTGATTCTGTCAGTCAATAAGAAAAAAGATTCAATAGTGGACCGCCTATTTTTGAATAATATTTTGGTTCTTTCAATTTGCTAATAATCAAACTGTCTGAACATTGGAGCTTTACTATAAATGCTTCACCAAAGCATTTACTTGCATTACTTTTTACTCATTACTTATCCTGCTGTAGTCGTAAACTCATTAGACTAGAGACACCAATATGAAGGAAAGTATTATAAAATGATCAATTGCTATTATCTGTTATATTATGTACACTCACAGGCTACTAATAATCATACATGAAGGGTTTAAGAAAAGTCATAAATCCAGTGATGAGCTTGATATCATTAGGAATTATTCTAGCGCGGAATAGAAGGGCGCTCACCCTGCCCTTTTTAAACCCCCTCGCCCTTTTGCCCGTCAAATGCCAATTAACAGCGCCCTTTTTTGGACCGCCCATTCACTTTTTGTTCGAAATGTGAACAATCAATCAAAGTCATTCACTGCTAGATTTGTCCCTGCTGTCCCGATGTGACACGGTTATGCTAATTGATCGTATATTGCAACTACCGACATAGCGTTGGTAATTGATTGGGAATACCAGGGCCTTAATCAAGGCCCTGGGAATACACAGGTTTGGTATCTGTTAATTTGGCAACTAACATGATCTATTAAACGTATATAGCCCCTTTGATTATAGCCCTAATGATGGTTTGATTTTCACAGGTTTTTGAAAATTTATTTTTAATTAGCGCTATGAATTTTCCAACAAACTGTTATTCACTTAAAAGTATACGCAATTAGATTAAGCGTTAATTGCTTTTAAGTTATTCGCACGTATCATTATAGTTTCTTATTTGGTAATTTTTTCATTCGAAGTAGTTTCATTCTCTTACACATCGAAGTTGATGTAACATTGCAAAAATCCCATCCCTGAAACGTAAATTACCTGATCTTTAAAAAAGAACGTGCAAAAATTAGGAAAACGAATCATAATATTGCTTCGTTTATGGTTGTCCGTGAAAGGTAATGTGCTTAGACTGCTTTATATATTTATGTGTTCTTATTACGGATATTAGCTTTGCCGACTTTGTCTTTACATTGCAAAGTCGAATAGCTGCGTCGTAAAAAGTGTATGTTATTTCGGACACATGATTTGGATACGTTTTTTTTGAGAATTCAAGCACATTTTAATCTAATATGTAATAAGATTTAACTTAATTTAAGACTATGTCTGTCTCCTGTGAGCACCCGGGTTTCATGAAAACATGTTGTAGTTAGTGATGTAAAATCGGTTGGCCATTACAATCGATTATTGAATTGAATCGGAGAAGGTGTTTCGATTCATAATCGGAAAATAATCGAAAATACATATTATTTGTTGTATTTGTTAACTATTTATACTTTTTGTCTTTTGTGTTAGTGTTACTTCTACTTTCATTATATTGTATGTATTTTAAAATAAGTTATCTTTATCTATTATTTTAGCACTTTTTGACAGAAAATGTAGATCTACTTAAAAGTAAACCTTAGTTATGAAGATTTTCATTTAAATTTAGTTAAGACTGAAATCTTGAATTCAATTTATTTTGTGTGTTCACAGAACTTAACACACACAAAAATAAATTCATGATTTTAATTATAATAATAATAACTAAACAAAATGTCAATGGCTTTGGCACATTAAAAAACTTTTTCTAACAAATTTCATTCTTTGAATAAGTTATAAAATTTGAAATCTAGGCTTAAATATTTTTGCACTGGAAACGTGATCCATTATCTAAAAATTAAATCAGCCAATGACAAAAAAAAAATCTTATTCAATACTTCAGCGAAACTTTATGGTAAAAAAAATCATTCAGGGGTAATAAAAGAAGTACGAATTGATTTGAGTACGAATACGCTAAAAAAGACAACCATTTTGGGTTGATTATAACAAAACATTCTATTATTACCTATTAATTTTACATGGGTGAGAATCCTTCTGAATTAATTTGTATAGATAATTAACTCGAGTTGTATATTGAAATTGGTGTGAATGAACGCTGGCCGTAGTTACTTGATCGGTTGATTGATACTACCCTTATTTGCGTAAGATTTTTTGGCATAGTTTGCATATCACTCGGTTCATATTAAAATTTTGGTCGGTGGTTCAATATTTTTTTTGTGTGAAACCAAAGAACTTCCATACTGACGATCTTTTGTGCCCTGGATATGAGTGAACTTCGTTTGCTTCGGTCAGCCATTTTTGTTTGACTTTATTAACCCGAACGAATGAAAATACCGCGAAGATGGAAAAGCACTAAGTACTGAAAATTCGTTAGAGACATCGAGTTAACTGCTCTGCTATCGATTGTCACCGACATGAGAGACCCAGCGACGATTTTTCGATTATATTCAATTATCGTTTCATCACTAGTTGTAGTTGATGCTGTTTCAAAGCATGTATGGATGTTGACAGTCACGAGTGAATATGTTGATATCAGTGCCCTGATATGACATGGTCACCATAAGTGACTATGTCTGGCTCCTGTGGATTTCATGAAAATGTTGATGTTTTTACTATATCATATCATTAAAACAGTTGAAATTATTCAAATGTTCACAATAAAATAACAATAGACATATAATTATTGCTTTGTTTTGGTGCAGATAATTTTCTAATAATATATACAGTTATTATACAGTTATTACTGTTACAGTAATGATTCAGCGTAACAGTAAAACTGTCTCTTATTTACCATGCCTGACGCGCAGAAAGCACCCTGCCCCTTTTTTGTGCCCCCTGCCCCCTTTTGAGCTCTAGAATAATCCCTAATCATGATCCCAGATTTTGCACCTTGGTCCTCTCTGCTTGAATCAAATAAGCTTACATGTATCTAATAAATGACTCTTCTAACAAGATTTTTAAAATGATTTTTTTCACAATATTTGAACAAAAATGATATAAATGAAAGACTGTCCAATTTTTTGGATTAAAATCTGCAGAAGTTTCTCAGTTTAATACATATATTAAATAATATTTCATTTGACACTATGCATATACTGTATGTGTAAACCGATAAAAAGTGTTGTTGAATTCTCCATTGTTTAGGCCTGAGCAATCAAAATTATCCAGTGTGTTTGTAGTTCTTTAACCAACACCTACAATGTGGCAAACTGAACCTAAGTGATCATATGTTTATTATTAATCATACTCAAAAATAACTCACAAGTAATCATATTCAAAGATAACTCACAAGAACCTGATTCACAAAATGTCCCCTTAGTTCTTCAGAATCAGCTGTTTAAAAAAGAACTAAGCCTCTTAATATTTAGCAATCAAATCTGTTTGGCTAGACAACCAGCTTACACTAGTAGAATACTGACCTGATTAGTAACTGGGTCAGGGTTACCTAAACCTACATAAATATCGGGCGTTGATCTTGAGGTAACTGTAAACAACTGGATGTGTGTCACCATTCCACAAAAAGGCAGTCGAATATATGTGAGAAATCTCTTACACTGACACCTACTACAATCACACAAGAAGTAAGAAATACTAAGAATGAATTCCCAAATATTTTGTAACGACGGTTCGCAAATAAACAAATGACACAGATTATATTTTAGCGAATTCTTTTTTAAATAAATATTATTTTTGTGTAACTTGGCGATGATAGTTATTTAAAACATGCTTAAACTTTATATAATTTTACAAAAACTTGTAATATTTCTGGCCGATGATTAAAATTAAAATTGCAAAAGAAAATAAATTCGTCAGAACCTATGGAACATGATTGGTACACTGGGACAGAGAAAGGTTTAGGTGATAAGTGTTGTTTCTTCCCTGATTGTAATTTGCTCAGTTGCATTTCTTGAAGAAAAACTGTACTGGCTGTCATATAAAATAGGCCTACTAGCATTGACATTGTTCAGCTCTTTTCAAACTTAGTTATTTTATGATTGTCATACATTTTCGCGAGTAAAGATCTAAAATCACTAAATTCTTCGATATAGGTATTAAACAACTAAATTTAATCCTTAATTATTTTGTTTAATTTTTACCTGTTAATTCGAAATCTCCTGGGAGATAATATCACACAACTTGTGTTAATCCTATGAGACTGCTTTTGTTCCAACCAATCCCAATGTAAAACTTCCCCATGCTCATACAGATTCTTAGTTTGTATTTTCTTCTTTTAAAACGGGTTTGTATATTTTGCAGGCAGATTTTGCAGGCAATATAAACAAAGAAGGATTTTGCAGGCAATATACACAAAGAAGGATATTAGATTTTGCAGGCAATATAGATTGTATAGGAGAGTAGGAAAAGGTGTTATATCTATACCACGAAGTGTGAATGGGAACTTCAAAGGCTGTTGGTTTATAACAAATGAGGTTTAAAAAAGTTTTGTGGTTTTTTTTAACATTTAACTTTTAACAGATATAATTCCTAAATAATGAATTAAATGCCATAATTGGGGTACATGTAAAATGTCCTAGGCGATAAATGGATTGAAATAATAAACAACAGTTGACACATTTAATATGGTTTACTTTTGTTTATAATCTTGATATTTCTATATAACTCCACAATTACTATATTCATTTTGTCCCAGGATATGGTCTGTTTCATCTTATTATATGGTCCGTTTTACATTATTCAAAAAAATAATCGTGTGTAATGTTATAAATTTAATATAAAGCATGGCAAAATAATTAGTGTTTTTCATTGTTTTAAAGAAATACATACTGTTATATAAAATGTTCAATTTAATCCTATATAAGTGTGTATTATTTTGCAATGCTATTATTAACTGCAAAATAAGGACAAATATTCAACAAGATACAATAACAATATTATTATGATAATGGTGAATAAGTCTGAAGAACAATAACATTAAACAGATTAAGTTGTATATTCCTTTAATTACAGCTAAAAAGCATTAAATTCCACTATTATATATTAAATTGTATTACTAGACTCCTATGATTTACATATCTCATAAATGACTGAGAGATCTAATTTTTGTATTTTAAATGATTTTCATCATGAAAATGTAATTTTCTCTTTTTGCTACAAGTTTGTGAATTCTTACTGCTGTTTTTACTTTTTAATATGGATTTTGGTGTTTTTGGTGTACTGTTAATTAAATATTTTGGTGACTCTGGAGTTGTTTTATCACACAGAGATTCCTTTACATTTGAGTTTGGCCTGACTGTTTTTGAGACTTTAAGATCAACAGGCATGTTAAAGATACAATTTTTATTTGCTGATTTTGCAACAGAATCTGGTGCAGGAACTACCAAGTCATCCATTTCTGTGTCACCCTTTCTTCCCTTTTTTGTGCCACATTTTTCTGGTGTTTTGGTCGACAGTTTAATCTTAATTGGGTCAAGTTTCTGGTAATGGCATGCCTATTGCCATCATAGCTGATATTATATGGCAGCACCTACTGGTAGATGAACAAGTGCAGGTTTCTTTAGGAAATAAGGTGACAGAATGGTTTTTGTCTTTTGTTCCTTTTACCATAAATGCCCCCATTTGAGGCACAAGAATAATGTCAGTGTCCATAATAATTTTAGTTGCTAGAGATTTCTGTGATGCTGGCCCATTGGACATTTTTTTTTTTGGTTTCTCTTCGATTTCGCATTTTAGATTGACGGGTCAATTCAACCTTGATATATTTACTTATGAAAAGATAATAAGTGAAGTACATGTAAAATTGGTATTTTTTATTCTTTGTTTATACTTTGTTGAGTATTTGAATTAACCAGTTGACTGAAATTCCCCTTTACACCTTACACTTTACATTTAAATTTCTGATTGCTGATTTCTACCGTATCTTGATATGGCCTATTAGTTTTTGAATTTGCGTATCCTCATCTTGTATTTTAAAATACCTTTGGTGAAATAAAGTTATCTGTCTGTCTGTCCTATATAAAGATACTAATTTAATTGACCCTAATAGATGATAAAAGGATTAAACCAATTTTAATACACAGTGATTTGTCACATTTGTGACCAAAATGTCTACTCTGCTGACCACTGACTAAAGGACAATTATGACATATGCAGATTTGAAGGTGTGAATCATGGAGCTAAACCAATTATAGCAATAAACAGGATAATATATAAATGAAAAGTAATACTGAGAAATATGCCCTTTAAGTGTGTGAAATGTTAAAGATCTATATTGAGAATATTTTAATATAGAATAAATATTTATCTTTAACAAAATGATAAGAATACTTATATATATTAAATAAAAACTGCATATTAGAAAATAAGCTGTTAAAAAATTTTAGGTTCTAAAAATTTCAAAAAATTTCAGTTCCTGTAATAATTGCAATTGAAGTCTACAAAGGAAGCATTAGCAGAGGCTTTAACACAGATCATAATTTTTTATGAACATTTACAAAGTGATACACGATTTACAAAATTCCTGTTAATTGCTGTCTTAAAATTGTAGTTGTTCTGAAAAAAAAAACGACTGGGACAACCGCCTACTAGGACAATAGCCCACTGGACTGGACTGAAAATTATCTTATTATGTTTAATTTATATCTATTTATTTTAAATACAATTTCAATCTTTTTCCGTTTATAGTCAAGACATTAATTTTCATATTCAGTTATATAGTCTTTTTTACTCATTTCTTCCTTTCAATTTCAAACTTTAAAAAAAGTCTACACTGTTGATTTATGAATATTTATTTTAAACTCATTACATACTCAGTTTCTTCATTAAATGCATAATTACTTATAGAAGTGGGCTATTGTCCTACACTCCTGAAAATGTACCTGGTTAAATTTCATGTGATAATCATCATTTTGTTTTATGTGATTTTAATATACAGTTATAAGTACTGAAAATTTACACTGTTGTTGGCTCTCCAAATTTTAACTAAATATTTGTAATTATTCCATACTTCTCATATCATAACTAAAAATAAAATAATTTCATTGTCTAAAAACACACATTGAATGTATAACATAAACAGTAAGTAAGTAAATAGTTTATACTGACCTGTATTACATGTATGATTTAACAAAATGAACAATATTAATCAAAAATGTTTCAACAGTAAGAGGAACACAAAACCCCTTCTTTAAATTAAAACCTCATTTGTTATAAACCAACAGCCTTTAAAGTTCCCATTCACACTTCATGGTATAAATATAACACCTTTTCCTACTCTCCTATACAATCTATATTGCCTGCAAAATCTAATATCCTTCTTTGTGTATATTGCCTGCAAAATCCTTCTTTGTTTATATTGCCTGTAAAATCTGCCTGCAAAATATACTGTGCCTTTTAAAACTTAATACTGCCAAATGTCAGTACTGACTTTACTAGGCAGGCACATGTCAGGAACATTAGAAATAATCAATGGTAAAAACAGAGTAAATGAGATTTTTACAAAAAATCTTCCTTAAACATTTATTGTGATTATTAAAATCCATAAAACTTATCTAATCCACTGATGACAGCTGATACAGTTGTGGTGACCTCAGTAATTCATTCCAGAATCGCAAAGCCCATGGGAAGAATGAGTTTATGTGATGTGTTTTTGACTATGGAATGAGGAACCCTATCGTGTTGTTCATGACTTGTAGATTAGCCTTTTTTGTTTTTCAGGTCAAAGGTCATGGTCACAGTGTCCTTGAATAGCAAAGTGGTTTCTGATCAAAAACTATAGAACACTTGATCCCAGCTCCACAAAAATTTTATGGCTGCCTCTAGGGATAAGGCGCTATGGGGGGGGGGGGGGGGGGGGGGGGGGGGGGGTGCGGGGGGGTCATATGTTTCACAAACATCTCTTGTTCATAAATGATTTGATTGGGAAATAATCGTGAAATAAACATGTCTCACATTTGACATATGCTTCCCACTTATAGTCTTTTAAATGTTTGACACCAGTGGAGAAATTGTTTGTTTGTTTCATGTACATACATGTAGTCAACAACATTTACATGGTAATGCAAAGTGGCTTAATCTCCCACTTCAGCTTCTATGAAGCCTCGTTCCTGGATCCTTCACCTAGGTTAATAACCCTCATCACACTCTTACATTCTTCCAGACCTTAACAGCTGTGCTGTAACATGTTAAAAATAATGAAATCTAAATCAAGTGACAAAAATTCACTTGTGATTATTAAACATATACATTCTTATAGATATTTAGGGATATTTTTCAGAATAATATAGCAAAAATGGTTCATGAAAGTTATATAAATTAATCTTTCGAAATAATGGCCAAACTTTATATCATGGTATACAGTATACTTCAAGTTAGAGTTTTGTCACAATGTATAAACACCATTATTTCACAAATATTTTAGTTTTTCATATAGGTTAAACTTTGAAAAAAAAATATCATGCTCCATCATACATTTGAACTTTTTTCAGTTTTCAGAATATCAGTAGATTAAAATTTTCACCAATAGATTTTTTTTTTATTATGCCCCCTTTTGAAGAAGTTTATATTGCTTTACACATGTCGATGGGTTGGTAGTCTGGTTGGTCCAACTGTAGACCAGACCTTGTCTGATCAATAATTCAAGTACTATTTGGCCCACAAGTGTCAAACTTCTTAGGGTGATTGCTCTTGAGTAGAAGGCCCCTATTGTTTTTGGGGTCGGTAGGCAAAAGGTCAAGGTTACTGTCACCTTGAATTTGGAAACCATGTCCGAACAATAATTCATGTACCATTTGGCCCACAGCCTTCAAACTTCATCAGGTGGTTGCTCTTACTAGGTAGAAGATCCCTGTTGTTTTTGGGATCAGTAAGTGAAAAGTCAAGGTCACTGTCACCTTGAATTTGAAAACCATGTCCACTCAATAACTCAAGTACCATTTGACCCACAGCTGTCAAATTCATAGGTTGGTTGCCCTTATTGAGTAGAAGACCACTGTTGTATTTGGTGTCAGTAAGTCAAAGCTCAAGGTCACTATCACCTTCAATCAATATCTAGAGAATGCTTTGGCCTACAATCCTCTGATTTGGTGGGGAGGTTGTCATGACTGGTAGATGACCCCCTACTGATTTTGAGATCAGTAGGTCTAAGGTCAAGGTCACTGTTTCCTTGACATAGGAAAGCTTGTCAGACCAATAACTAGACAAGGCTTTGCCTTACAGTCCTTAGATTTGGTGGGGAGATTGTCATGACCTGTGGATAACCTCTATTAATTTTCAAGTCAAAGATCAAGGACACTGTGACCTTGACCACAAAAAACTTATCTGATCAATAACTAAAGAATGCTTTGACCTACAGTCCTCAGATTTGGTGGGGAGGTTTGTCATGACTAGTAGATTACTTCTTTTAATATTGAGGTCAGTAGGTCAAAAGTCAAGGTCACAATGACCTTGACCACAAAACCTTTTCCAGTCAGTAACTAGAGAATGCTTTGGCATACAGTCATCAAATTTAGTGGGGAAGTTAGTCATGACTGGTAGATGACATTATTGGTTTTGAGGTCAGTAGGTAAAAGTCAAGGTTATGTTTTGAAGTCCTTGTAACATGACTTATTGGTTGCCATTTGTTGGGATGGGGGATGAATACATGTTTTACAAACATCTCTTGTTGTAAAGTGCTATAAAATATGTGTCGCTAAAAATGTGCTAGGCACTTTTTCTTTTGGGCTTCATTACGTTATGTATTTATCATTTGCATTTAACAGTCATAAACATAGTTACTAGTATATAGAGGTTTTGAAAAAAAAGATAATAATCAAGAACTTTGTATTTGCATGACATTAAGACATGTTTAGTGTGAGTAGTATCAGATCTCAGATCATTCTCTGAAATTTTTAGGGTGAAAGATCACATTTTCAGAAGCTGTATTTACAGTGTTAATCTTAGCAACTTACCCTAGTTTCAAGATCAATGATAGATCAATTTTCAGATGGTATATTACAGATATTCATCAAATCTACAAAGCACTTACGAATAACTTTGTCTTCTATGTTTGGTTTGCTTGCTTAACAAATTTTCCTGTTTACAAAACAAATAATTCAATGATTAGTTGATAATACAAGACCAGCATCCAATTCATACAGAGTAAACCAATGTTGCAATAAGGGTCATTTACCCAATGTCTCCCTGATAATATCCAAAGTTGTTAATTTCTAATGAGGGGTCCACCATTAAATTGAATAATTACTGACATGCTCTAACCCGCTGCTTTCATTAGCTTATAACATATCTTCCCCCAATTGAGAATTTACAACAGGTAAAATTATGGCCATGTATAATATGCAGATGAAAGTAACAGATAAAATTATGCATTTTCCTGTAAAGTAATAAATTTCTATATTTTGCTCTTAAAAACGGTAATTTTGGCATTGCCAATGGGAGGACCAGTAGATACATTGAAATAGCAGTAGATTTTATCTGCTGCCAAAAGAGTTCACATGTATGGCTCTGTGATTATAGGAAGCTGACAAGGCTTTGCTTGGAAAAACAGTAACAGTAGCATTCAAAGAATAATCTTCTGTTTTTAATTTGCACTCAATGTTTTTTTATCTCACCTGAGCACTGCTCAGGCTGAGCTTTTGGGATTGTTGATTGTCTGGCGTCCGTCAACAATTTGACTTGAACAACTTCTCCTTCTAAACCGCTAAGCCAACATTGACTAAACATGCCTGGGATATTCCTTGCATGAAGCTCTACCAAAGTTGTTAAAAGAATTGAATTCCATCAAGAACTCTGGTTGCTATGGCAACTGAAAGGAATAACTTTGAAAATTTTCTTGTCTGAAACACAAGGCCCTGAGCCTTAAGATTTGGTATGTAGCGTTGTTTAGTGGACCTCTACCAAATTTGTTCAAATTATACCTCTGGGGTCAAATTTGGCCCTACCTCGGGGGTCAATTAATTTTACATAGGCTTATATCGAGAAAACTTTGAAAATCCTCTTGTCTGAAACGACAAAGCCCTGAGCCTTAAGATTTAGTATGTAGCATTGTCTAGTGAACCTCTACCAATTTTTTTTCAAATTATACCTCTGGGGTCAAATTTGGCCCCACCCCGGGGTCATTGGTTTTACATAGGCTTATATAGAAAAAACTTCAAACATCTTCTTGTCTGAAACCACAAGGCCCTGAGCCTTAAGATTTGGTATGTAGCATTGTCTAGTGGACCTCTACCAAGTTTGTTCAAATTATGCCCCTGGGGTCAAATTTGGCCCTGTCCCAGGGGTCAATTGATTTTACATAGGCTATGTAGGGAAAACTTTGAAAATCCTCTTGTCTTAAACGAAAAGGCCCTGAGCCATAAGATTTGGTATGTAGCATTGTCTAGTGAACCTCTACCAAGTTTGTTCAAATTATACCCCTGGGGTCAAATTTGGCCCCACCTTGGGGTCATTAATTATGCCCCCCACTTCAAAGAAGAGGGGGTATATTGCTTTGCAATTGTCTGTCTGTCGGTCGGTCCGTCTGTCCGTAGACCAAATGGTTTCCGACCAATAACTAAAGAATGCTTAGGCCTAGGAACTTCAAACTTGGTAGGATGATTGTCCATCACCAGTAGATAACCCCTATTGATTTTTGGGGTCAAGGGGTCAAAGGTCAAGGTCACATTGACCTTGTAGGTAGAAACCGTTTCCGACCAATAACTAAAGAACGCTTAGGCCTAGAAACTTCAAACTTGGTAGGATGATTGTCCATCACTAGTAGATGACCCCTATTGATTTTGGGGTCAAGGGGTCAAAGGTCAAGCTCACAGGGACCTTCATCCTAAAAACGGTTTCCGATCAATAACTAGAGAACGCTTTGACCTAGGTTCACCAAACTTGGTATGCTGGTTGGTCATCACTAGTAGATGATCCCTATTGACTTTGAGGTCATTAGGTCAAAGGTCAAGATCACAGAGACTTTCATCCTTAAAACGGTTTCCGATCAATAACTGGAGAACACTTTGACCTAGGTTCACCAAACTTGGTATGCTGGTTGATCATCACCAGTAGATGACCCCTATTGATTTTGAGGTCATTAGGTCAAAGGTCAAGCTCACAGGGACTTCCATCCTAAAAACGGTTTCCGATCAATAACTGGAGAACACTTTGACTTAGGTTCACTAAACTTGGTATACTGGTTGGTCATCACCAGTAGATGACCCCTATTGACTTTGAGGTCATTAGGTCAAAGGTCAAGATCACAGAGACTTTCATCTGAAAAACGGTTTCCGATCAATAACTAGAGAACGCTTAGGCCTAGAAACTTCAAACTTGGTAGGATGATTGTCCATCACCAGCAGATGACCCCTATTGATTTTGGGGTCAAGGGGTCAAAGGTCAAGGTCACATTGACCTTGTAGGTAAAAAACGGTTTCCAATCAATAACTTGACAACCCATGCGCCGTTGACCCTCAAACTTCATATCTGCATTTGTCTTGGCCAGTAGATGACCCCTATTGATTTTGGGGTCAAAGGTCAAGGTCACATGTATGTCAAAACAATTCAGACCAATAACTTGGCCACCAAATGGCATCGGGTTTTGTGGACTGTGGGACTTACATTTTAGATAACATGTATATTTGGTCACTAGGTCAAAAGTCAGTCACAATAATCTGGCCACATGACTAATTGGCTGCCGATAGGGGGCATACATGTTTTACGAACATATCTTGTTTTACATAGGCTTATATCCAGAAAACTTTGAAAATCTTCTTGTCTGAAACTACACGGCTCTGAGCCTTTAGATTTGGTATGTAGTATTGTCTAGTGGACCTCTTCCTGTTTCGTCAAATTATACCCCTGGGTCAAATTTTGGCCCTGTTCCAGGGGTCAATTGATTTTACATAGGCTTACATAAGGAAAACTTTGAAAATCTTCTTGTCTGAAAACACAAAGCCCTGAGTCTTAAGATTTGGTATGTAGCATTGTCTTGTGGACCTCTACCAAATTTGTTCAAATTATGCCCCTGGGGTCAAATTTGGCCCTACCCTGGGGGTCAGTTGAAGTTATATAGGCTTATATAAGCAAAACTTTAAAAAACCTTTTGTCTGAAACCACAGAGCCTAGAACTTAAGATATTTTTAATGGAGCATCAGCTAGAGGTCATCTATGAAGTTTGTTCAAATTATGCCCCTTGAGTGAAATTTGGCCCTGCCCTGGGGGTCACTTATATTCATATAGATTTATAAAGGGAGATTCTTAAAAAAGCTTTTGATGTAAGCTCAATAGCAGACCCAAAGGCAAAGTATTCAGGTGAGCGATCTAGGGCCATCATGGCCCTCTTGTTTTGTATATTTAGGTTAAGGAAAAATGTCTCACCATTTGATGGTTCCACGATCTGTACAATCAAGAAAAAAGGATGATAAGAAGGCAAAGCAAGCTATACAGGGAGACCAAACCAGGCAACAGTACCATGGGGTCAGGGAAACAGATACAGGAAGTTCTCCATCTCCTTCTGCTACTGTACAAGAAGTTTTAAATGATCTGGTCAATCAGAGCTGTCTGCATGTGGAAAATACCCTAAAAACAAAGGATTTGAATTTTATTCAAAAAAATGTTTCCTCAAATAATGTGGCAGATGCAATAAAACAGCAGTCAAATGTCCCCTATGTTGATGTTGGTCCTTTGTCATACAGCAAGAGAGTTCCAGTCTACCATAGAAATAGAAGACCAGTCCAACATTCCTTTGATAGGGGACACAATGTTTTAACAGGTTTAACCTGGGAACCAAAAGAGTCCAAACATTGGCAAAGCAGGAAGGATGGTAAAGTTTACCAGTAGTACATTTATTTCATTTACACATAATTATTTAGTGTATTCACTCTTATAAGAAAACTTATGTTTTTAAAGTTTATACCAAATTTATTTTAGTTCGATTATGTAGGAAGCTTTTAGCTAATAGACACACTCTCAAATCCGTTACTGGAACTACCCAGTACTAAGCAATGAGTGTAAAGATTCTTGCTCAAGGAAGCAACGGCTTGCCTCTGACTGGGTTTGAACCCGTGAGACTATCAACCCTTTGACTACTAGTCCGAAGCGTTAACAACTCTGCCACGACGCCCCACTTATGTTTTTAATAAATGTTCAGATACAGATATGCACTAGTTCTGACAGTTTTTATTAGGTACAGTATAATTTGATTTTAATCAGTCATTAGTCATATTAGACAATTAGGTCAAGAGTTATTGCTCTTTCTGTATCCGTAAGCATTTATAGCAATACTTAAACCTTGGCATTCGACATCTTCATTCGTTCTTATTCTAAACACAAAATAATTGAATTTCAGATAAAATATAAAATGTATTTCTTTAAAAAGTATGTAAGTTTTCACTTAACATATTGAAAAAATGCTTGCTTTTGATCAGACCAAATGTTTATTTTTAGATACAAGGACTTACTATCCAAGACAGTGGGAGTATACTGAAGTTGGTAAGCAGTATCTACGCAGACCAGCAAGCCATAGGGGATTTGAGTTTACAGTGATGAGTTATAACGTGTTGGCACAGAATCTCTTGGAGGACAACTACTTCCTGTATACTGAGAGCCCCTCCTATGTCCTGGAATGGAAGTACCGCAGGAAACAGCTGATGAAGGAGCTCAAGTACCACTTGCCTGATGTAATATGTTTGCTTGCAAAATGATTAGCATGTAGGAAGGCTGTTTGATAAATTCGTGGAATTTTATTATGAAAGTATTAATACTTGATGGATTCCATTGATATTTCAAATAAGTGAAGAACGACATGCATTCTACGGAACCTGCAATTTTCGTTTTAAATATGTCAATACATAAAAAAGATACGTACATTTCACTAATGTATGTAAAGATACACTGCTGGGCATCAATTACAAATCGATGTCAAGGTCGTTTACAGGTTGCTGTTTTTCAACATCCTTCAGAAGCCTGGGAATCCTATCTGGCACTGACCTTCAACATTCCTAGGTCCTTTGTTAGTATACAGTGAACTGTCAAACAGGATACTCCCAAGTCATCAGTTATTTTGTGAACAGTAATCCGCTGGTCACCATTTACCAAGTCCCGCACTTTGTCTAAAATTGACTTCGGCACAGTTGCCGGTCTTCCTTCCTGGATCGTCTTCAAGTGATGTTCTGCCTTTTGTAAAGTGTTCATGCTACTTGCATACAAATGATTTGCTGCACGAACTTGTAGTTGCCGACTCTTTAATCATATCTATTGTTTCTTTGGCCGATTTACCAAGCCCAACACAAAACTTAATAAATGCACCCAACTCTGTGTCTGCTGAAGCACTGACGAGACAAAAATGGCGCTGTTAGAGTAATGAAAATGCGACAACAACATCCTTTTATTGAAATGACATCAAGACATTATTTTAACGTCTGCTAAGTTTGCACCAATCTTACTGTTTGGCAACGGTTGTTTGTGCGTAATAGAAGAAAGTATTCAGTAGGTGATAAAGGGAGCCCGGCAACATGCAATACATGGGTAACTATGGTAACGAAATTTCTATAGGGTATTCATATTACGTGAATGCAATAGTATGCCAAATTTTAAGAAGAAATATTAAAAATGGAATGAAATATAGCAACATTCCAGAAATTTATCGAACAGCCCTCGTATATTAACCTCCTGGAGATCACATGTTCAAATCAGTCTAGCAGAATTTGATAATGAATTCCACTTTCAACTTCTATGACATGACTAATGGAGAAAAGGAATTAATAATTGAGAGTAGTTTACAGAAGTTTCTGAAATTTTCTCAGCTGTTTACAGTGCTAATCAGTAAAATAGTTCTAAACTGACTATTGATTTTCTGAATACCTAGTGTAATATGGGCATTTTCCAAGGTCCCAGCTAAATTAGGATTTCTTTACCTGTATCTTTCATGCAGTTTTGTTAATCTTGATAATCTGTCTATCTGTTCATATGTGTTGGTCGTGTTGTTCTCTTTCGCACAAGTTGAAGTGAATTAATTGTAACACTGAAATGTTTTAACAAAAGTGTGGAGAGATAAAGCTAAATTATTTTGTTTCTAAATTTCCGAATAATCTGTTGCAATTGCACTTTTCCATTTTACAAAAGTAGGGCACATTAATTGAGAAGATACCTAGATTAGAAAAATATAATACAAAACACTGATAATTCAAGGCAAACAAACTTTATTTATAATTGTTACTTTTTGTTTATTTTTTTTCTTTTCCTTTTTTATGAGTACAGTATAACATGAATTATTGTTAAAATGACATACACTGAGGCTTACCTTACCAGTGTTTGAGCTAACAAAAAAGTTTTGAAATAAGTGATTAAGTATACATCACTTGATTTGAGCTTCATGATTATCTTAGCAATGGATCAATTCCCGACACTTCCAATCACCAATATTGTAATATTACTGCAATTAAAAAGTACACAGCCTACTCGGTGATAAATTAGGTTTATTTTGATATATAAATCATAAAACCATTTAACACAATTTACAAAACATGCAACTGGTAAGCTAAATCTTGTTAGTGTTTTGTTACTTCTCATGCGATTTTCCTCTAAGCAGTTACGTACAAGGCTGATAATGTTATTAGAAAGATTTACTTAGTAAACATGCTCTTTGGTAAAAGACAAAATAACAATAGTTTGGTTTTAACTGTTGGAAAGGGGTTCTGTATACATGTATCTTTGTTTCAGTATAGGAACAATTATTTCTGTTCACTATATTAAGCCAAGCAAAAGGAATGCCCTTTTTCACTAACTTCAATGAAGTTCATCATAACAGAATTAATTTGTAATTGTTAATTTATATGATTATTAATTAATGACATAGGAAAAACTGTTTTTTACTTATAAATGAATTGAACATGAACATGGTAATAAATATATTTATACATTACAGGTTATATGTTTGCAAGAAGTAAACTCAGCTCATTATGAAGATTTCTTCCTGGCTGAACTGAGGCATTGTGGTGAGTGCTCACAGATAGTTTATACCTGAACTGAGGGATTGTTGTGAGTGCTCACAGATAGTTTATACCTTAACTCAGGCATTGTGGTGAGTGCTCAGAGATAGAATATACCTGAACTTCACGCATTGTGGTGTGTGCTCACAGATAGTTTATACCTGAACTGACCCATTGTGGTGAGTGTTCACAGATAGTTTATACCTTAACTCAGGCATTGTGGTGAGTGCTCACAGATAGTTTATACCTGAACTGAGGCATTGTGGTGAGTGCTCACAGATAGTTTATACTTGAACTGAGGTATTGTGGTGAGTGCTCACTGATAGTTTAAACCTAAACTTAGGCATTGTGGTGAGTGCTCACAGATAGTAGTTTATACCTGAACTCAGGCCTTGTGGTGAGCGCTCATAGATAGTTTATACCTGAACTAAGGCATTGTGGTGAGTGCTCACAGATAGTAGTTTATACCTGAACTCAGGCCTTGTGGTGAGTGCTCACAGATAGTAGTTTATACCTGAACTCAGGCATTGTCGTGAGTGCTCACAGATAGTAGTTTATAACTGAACTCAGGCATTGTGGTGAGTGCTCACAGATAGTAGTTTATACCTGAACTCAGGCCTTGTGGTGAGTGCTCACAGATAGTTTATACCTGAACTGAGGCATTGTTGTGAGTGCGCACAGATAGTAGTTTATACTTGAACTAGGGCATTGTGGTGAGTGCTCACAGATAGTAGTTTATACATGAACTCAGGCATTGTGGTGAGTGCACACAGATAGTTTATACCTGAACTGAGGCATTGTGGTGAGTGCTCACAGATAGTAGTTTATAACTGAACTCAGGCATTGTGGTGAGTGCTCACAGATAGTAGTTTATACTTGAACTGAGGCATTGTTGTGAGTGCTCACAGAGTAGTTTATACTTGAACTGAGGCATTGTGGTGAGTGCTCACAGATAGTAGTTTATACCTGAACTCAGGGCCTTGTGGTGAGTGCTCACAGTAGTAGTTTATACCTGAACTGAGATATTGTGGTGAGTGCTCACAGATAGTAGTTTATACCTGAACTCAGGCCTTGTGGTGAGTGCTCACAGATAGTAGTTTATACCTGAACTGAGGCATTGTGGTGAGTGCACACAGATAGTAGTTTATACCTGAACTCAGGCATTGTGGTGAGTGCTCACAGATAGTAGTTTATACCTGAACTCAGGCATTGTGGTGAGTGTTCACAGATAGTTTATACCTGAACTGAGGCATTGTTGTGAGTGCTCACAGATAGTAGTTTATACTTGAACTAGGGCATTGTGGTGAGTGCTCACAGATAGTAGTTTATACATGAACTCAGGCATTGTGGTGAGTGCTCACAGATAGTTTATATCTGAACTGAGGCATTGTGGTGAGTGCTCACAGATAGTAGTTTATAACTGAACTCAGGCATTGTGGTGAGTGCTCACAGATAGTAGTTTATACTTGAACTGAGGCATTGTTGTGAGTGCTCACAGAGTAGATTATACTTGAACTGAGGCATTGTGGTGAGTGCTCACAGATAGTAGTTTATACCTGAACTCAGGCCTTGTGGTGAGTGCTCACAGATAGTAGTTTATACCTGAACTGAGATATTGTGGTGAGTGCTCACAGATAGTAGTTTATACCTGAACTCAGGCCTTGTGGTGAGTGCTCACAGATAGTAGTTTATACCTGAACTGAGGCATTGTGGTGAGTGCACACAGATAGTAGTTTATACCTGAACTCAGACATTGTGGTGAGTGCTCACAGATAGTTTATACCTGAACTGAGGCATTGTGGTGAGTGCTCACAGATAGTAGTTTATACCTGAACTCAGGCCTTGTGGTGAGTGCTCACAGATAGTTTATACCTGAACTGAGGCATTGTGGTGAGTGCTCACAGATAGTAGTTTATACTTGAACTGAGGCATTGTGGTGAGTGCTCAAAGATAGTAGTTTATACATGAACTGAGGCATTGTGGTGAGTGCTCACAGATAGTTTATACCTGAACTCAGGCATTGTGGTGAGTGCTCACAGATAGTAGTTTATACTTGAACTGAGGCATTGTTGTGAGTGCTCACAGATAGTAGTTTATACCTGAACTGAGGCCTTGTGGTGAGTGCTCACAGATAGTTTATACCTGAACTCAGACATTGTGGTGAGTGCTCACAGATAGTAGTTTATAACTGAACTCAGACATTGTGGTGAGTGCTCACAGATAGTAGTTTATACTTGAACTGAGGCATTGTTGTGAGTGCTCACAGATAGTAGTTTATACCTGAACTCAGGCCTTGTGGTGAGTGCTCACAGATAGTTTATACCTGAACTGAGGCATTGTGGTGAGTGCTCACAGATAGTAGTTTATACCTGAACTCAGGCATTGTGGTGAGTGCTCACAGATAGTAGTTTATACCTGAACTGAGGCATTGTTGTGAGTGCTCACTGATAGTAGTTTAAACCTTGGGTTTGTGTTACAACAATCTTTATAAGGGTTATTTAGATAATAAATAACTGAGGGGTATAATAATATTAATGCAGCACTAAAAATTTATGTACATTAATTTTCTTAAAGTGACTGACTCATAGAATTTAGCCAAAAAAATGTTTTTCTTTAAAATTAAGGAACAGTTAATATACTATAGATACAACACAATTTTTATGCTTCTATGCATCATAAAAACTGAAGAAAAGAGAATTTGGTTTCAACAGGATTCGAACCCATACCCTTCCGGTCAGTAAAATAAGAAGCTGCGAGGTAACCCTCTGAGTCACAGGGACTTGTTTCTTCAAATATGGAAAATTAATAGTATAAACTTAGTATCTACCCTGTGATTAATGGGGTAAAATTTTTCTGATTAAATCATGTAAAACTTTGTGTTACGGTGTGTTTTTGTAACAAAAAATGAGACAGTAACTTAGTTTAGATATGTTCATCACAATTACAATTAGATTTTCTATATATAGAAACATTTTCTTTTTTATGCCTCGTCAGCCCTTCTGTGAGTC
The DNA here is from genome assembly GCA_012932295.1 of Cyclina sinensis. NCBI lineage: Eukaryota > Metazoa > Mollusca > Bivalvia > Venerida > Veneridae > Cyclina > Cyclina sinensis. Next base: position 5,578,098 of record JAAONU010000011.1, read on the forward strand.
CGTCGCTTTAACAGTGCTTAAACTTAGAAGCATTCAGGATAATGTTTATAACATAAGGTAGAAAATTTCAAAATTGAAAATAATTTATATGCCAGTGTTTAATTGCCATAGTATTATTATTCTTAGCGTCTTTTTTATTGTTACATAGGTTATGATGGTGTCTATATGAAGAGAACTGGGGATAAACTGGATGGTTGTGCAACATTCTATAAGAAACACAAGTTTGAATGTGTTGAAGTTATCAAAGTACCTTACTGCCACACCCATGGTGGCTCAGTACTCGATAGAGACAATGTTGGGTTGATTGTAAAACTGAGACCACGTACCAACCTGTTGGATTCTTACAAAACACTTGCTGTTGCTAACACTCATTTACTGTTCAACCCAAAGCGAGGAGATGTTAAACTTGCTCAGTTGATGGTACTCTTAGCAGAACTGGATAGGTGTGCATACACTGGTGGTATCCCAGACATGTACCAGGCTCTTATTATGTGTGGGGACTTTAACTCAGAACCTCATAGTGATTTATATAAGCTTTTAGCAATGGGCTATCTAGAGTATGAGGGTTTGTTGTTAAGGGAGATCTCAGGTCAAGAAGAAGGTCGCTATGGTTATGGTTTTGCTACACTAAGCAGGGATTTCTTTCCAAGTGCAGTAGGAATTTCTGACTATTGTAGGTTCTGTGATGTTTCTAGCACCAGATGGCAGTCAGATGATGATGATGTTCAGGTTCTAGATCCTCAGGGCAGTGGTGTGCTACAGCATCATCTGCGGCTTGTGTCTGTGTACGAACACTGGCTGTCGAGACTCAAGTATAGACATAGAGAAGTAACGACTCATCATGGGAAGGCAGCATGCACAGTTGATTACTTGTTTTATGGGATAAGATCAGGGCAAGTGAGGTTTTACAGAGGAGAAGTTCAAACACAAAATATTCAAGAAGGGCACTTAACTCTTCTAGCTCGGTACGGGCTGTTGTCAGATCAGGAACTAAGAGAGATGGGAAGTCTTCCAAACAGGCAGTATGGATCAGACCATATCTCACTTGTAGCACGGTTCTTAATGACCTAAAGAGGGAACACTCTGTACCTCACTTACAGAACAATTCTTAATATTTGGAACCTAATGAGGAGAAATATTAGGCTTACATTTCAGTGCCTGAAATTCAGCTTTATTCTGTTTCTTTGTATCGTACGTTTTTGGTGCATGACAAAGGAGCATTGAAAGTGACTTGTATCTTTATTTCTAAAGTACCTGTTTTTTATGCCCCCACAAAGTGGGGAGCATATAGCGTTGCACTTGTCCATCTGTCCGTCCGTCCCTCTTAAACCGGATGGCAGATTTTGCTTAAACTTCCAGGGATGAACAACCTTAATGTGTAGATGGAAGTAAAGGAAGGAATTTTTGCTGCGACCAAATTTAACAGAATTATGGCCCTTTGTTGATTTTTTCACTATATACCATATAGAAATTTTGTGAACGCAACTCCTCTTAAACCGGATGGCAGATTTTGCTTAAACTTCCAGGGATGAACAGCTTTAATGTGTAGATGATAGTAAAGGAAGGAATTTTTGCTGTGACCATATTGAACAGAATTATGGCCCTTTGTTGATTTTTTCACTATATACCATATAAATAATTGAACATATAAATTTTACATTTGTAATTTAATTTAACATGTACATAAGGTTACCTGTAGATCATTTTAGGTATATGTACAGAAAAAATATTACATACAGGATATACATGCTCTTGTTTATGAGCACTTATGCATAGTGGGGGCATCCGTGTCCTATGGACACAGTTCTAGTTACTTCATTATTAATTATGGAAAATTCTTACAATTGATTTGCTTGAAAACAGAACAGATCAGGTTTATCCTTGTGTTATGGAAATGAGACTGTTTTGGCACTTACATATTTCTGCTATCAGTGTGATGATGAAGAAGTATAACAATTACCCATATATCACTTTTTTCATTGTTATTGACATGTTTTAGTGCAAAATGTTGGTTCTTGATTGAGTGCTATGTAAAGATGTTTTCATTTAAATGTCCATATACATTGTGATACGGTCTAGTGCATACCTTCTATAATTGTATAAATACAACCTCTGACAACTGTGTCAGGGAATCTATTCTTTGGCTCAGTGGTTAGAGCATTGGCGTGTCACGTGGGAGATCGAGGTTCAAATCCCACTCTGGGTTGTGTATTCTAAGATTTATTGCATCTTTCTGTTGCGGACTTTCATGTTCGTAAGATGGGGGCTCGTCTGGGATAAACCTCACCTGGATTTAGTATACAAAAATCAAATAAAAAAGAATCTTTCAAGATTTCTGTCTGATCCATTGATCTAAAAATACACAACACCATTCGTCATCATAAATGATGAATTTCTCAAGGAGGATGTGTTACGGTCTAGTGCACACCTTCGATAATTGTATAAATACAACCTCTGACAACTGCGTCAGGGAATCGGTTCTTTGGCTCAGTGGTTAGAGCATTGGTGTTCATGCAGGAGGTCGAGGTTCGAATACCGTTCTGGGTTGTGTATTCTAAGATGCATTGCATCTTTCTGTTACAGACTTTCATGTTCGTAAGAATTGTAAGTATATAATTTTTTGTCTGTAAAAATAAGATAAAGGTAGATGTGACTTTTAATCACAATCACTTGGATGAGGGCAAATTCCAACTTTTTTTCCATGTTTTGTAAAAGAATTACTTTGATTATTTGTATTTCTAGTCAGTATTTAAGGTCTCTTCCATTCAGCTCAATTCATACACACAACAGGCTGTTCTTACTGCTTAATAATTCTTATGCCATCTTCCAAGCTGAAAGCAGCATAGTGAATTATTGGTTGTTACATAAAGTGTGAAGGCAGAGCACTCGTAAAGATATCCAACTAATTGAAAAATTGGCTGAATCATGTCTGCTCACTGACAACAGAATCCACACCATAGCTTTGTTAGCATCATCTGTACTAACAGTGTCAGTAGGGTCATGATGCATGTTATATCTTAGGAATCAAGATTGCAGATGCAGTATCATACCCACAAATTCATGGATAACAGTACTCTTGATGTAACTGAACATGAATTATGATGGTAGATTGACTGAAATACTCTAATGATATATATCTTGTGCATATTTGATTGACTTTTGAAAATACCAGGCTTTTTAACTCTAAATTAAAAACTGTCTTTGTGCACATACCTTAGGAGTTTAAAGTTGCTACTAATTTTGCTTTTGAATTAAGTTATTAACTTGAAGGCTTTTATTTTATATTTTATTTAAGAATCCATTGAACAAATGCATGGGACATTGTAATTAAAAACTGAACCATTTTAAGAACTGTCTAGAATTTCTTATTTGATAATCCCATTAGTGGTCATAAAAAACAGAAGAAATTAATGAGTTTAGAAATGGGTATCATATACTAGCATTTGATAATGTTTTTTATTTTCTATAATGCAGCTGACATATTGTCTGAACTGTTGTGTTTTTCTTCAGTGAGGTTTGTGTTCCTCTGTACAAATATTTAAAGATTAAACTTTATTCATACTCATTCCATAAGTATAATGGGTATCATTATTAACTGAAAACCCTGAGTTTTGGGAAAACCCAGGCATTTTGATAAGATTTCTACATGCAAAGAGGGATTTTAATATTACTGAATAAAAATGTACAGCATCATGAGACGTAGTCTCATGCAAATGAACCAGGTCTCTAGGTCAAAGGTCGAAGTCACACTTAGAGGTCAAAGAACACTTGTCTAGAGCAAAACTTCTAGATGCATTGAGGTATTTCAATATAACCTAGCACAAATGTTCACCATTGTGAGACAAAGTGTTGCGTGCAAAATTCAGGTCCCTGTGGCCAAGGTTAAGGACACACACATAGAGGTCAAAGGTCAGATAAAAGCATGAAAATGTGTGTACGGACCATTTAGTCATCATGGATTATGGGATTCTATTACATACATTCACCATCATGAGACTGAGAGATACACGCATAATCCATGGTCAAGATGACACAAATTTGTAAAATGTGTATGTATATTCGTGTGATCATACATTTCACACATTTATCAAAAGTGCGTGAAATAATTACTTCAGCAAATATATGTATATTGTACTTGTTCTTAGATTATTATCTTCTGGTTTTAGATAAAGCCTGACTTTCTTTGGTTGCATTGTTTCACTTATGCTTGTAACAACTTCTTTTATCAGTGCCTGGTTATTAAATTTTTTCCTCAAACTTTGGGATTTCACACTTCAGTCATACTCTTTAATGCATTTGTTGAGGCCTGAAACAAGAGCTAGGAGCATTCAGTGACAACATGTTATTACACAACTTGTTTCAGAAATTGTATTTTTGGACATAACTTGTTGATATAATAAAAAAAAAACTATTTTCCAAATTAAACACGGTTTTGTTTATTTGCACTTTTTAAACAGTTATAATTGTAGCTTATTCTTTTCAAAAATGATATTCCCAAATAAAATATAACCTTATATGTGGCCAGGAGAAATAAAAAGAGAATGCATAAAGATCGTTCCTTGCGGTGCCTAAACAAACTAATAGGGGACGTTACCCGTCTGACGGTTTATACGGAAATTACCGTAGATGATACGGCATTTAAATGTCGCTAGATGTCGTAAATATCGCCGATTGCTTTACGATAACAACGGCTACATTGTAAACAATCTCGCACATTAGTTTTTCCTTCTGATAAATTTACCCGTAACAGACAATCTTAGCTTTGCATATCGCTCGTACTTAGATATTTACAGCATTGCATTGAGCGGGTCTCGAAACTGAAGGCCAGGTTGTTTGATAATAGTTGTCAAAATGGAAAATGTCGAGACAACCGCTCAGCGATTTTGGAACTCTAATCAGAACTTCTGACCCTGAGGAGGAAGATACTGTCTCGAAGCAGCGGAAAAAGAGAATGAAACGGAATGGAACACAAACATCCTTGCAAGATGCACGATCCAGACCATCTACAGTGAACAAAGATGATCAGAGAGAGGAAAATGGGGTCTGGTTTTGGGTGAATAAGAATGGGTTCCCAGTAGATGATATGACGTGGGAGAGAATGTGGGATCATGTAGCTAAAATACACCCAGATGGTTACAGAATGGTTTCAACTATTCGAGCAAACAGCAGTCTTCCACAGGTATCAAAATGTTATGTATGGATTAAAGATTGTTATATTTCTAAGTTTACTCAGTTCAAAAACTTAATCATGGTTAATATCATTATTACTGTAATCTGTTTAGTTAAATCAAATTTACTCCTATTTCATATATAAAAGTAATTTGAGTCATTTAATTAAGACTATTTTGTTTTCTTTAATTTTCAATTGTCATTTTCCTGCTTTATACAACTTTTATTAACCAGCTTTGCAGGAATGTCGGAGGAAGCACACCACTGCACAAGAGTACCAGGATGAAGCATACCACTTTTCTTTTAACATGTTCTTTTTGAAATTGTTCCGATATTAACTGTATTAATATCATATATTACTATTAAAACATATTTATATACAAATGAATACTTTATAAGGTAAAATATTGTTTTTTTGTCATTTTGTTTTAATATTCTCCTTTAACAAAATTACTAATTTATTGTGTTTGTCACAAAAGTGTAATTTAATTGTCGAAAGTGCAAAATTTATCAATGTGTCAATGTTACTGACACTATCTCAATAGCCAGCAGTTATCAAATAATTTATTATATAATTCGTAAGTGGTAAGCTTCGTTTGAATATAGTAAGCTTGTGCAGTGGTACACTAATGCAGTCGTACACTTCAACTGTCATTGCTTTACTTGGACTAATTAATACATATATAGTGGTAATATTACATATTACAAGATTCATGCTTTTAACTTGAAAACTGTGGAAGAGACGGCATTAATTCCTTTGGGTAAATCATTTAGTCAAAAAACTTCCTCTGTGTTGAAATGCTTTGTTTTTCTAACATTTATTTTTATATAACCAAGTGACAGCGTAGATAGATAGTTTTATTTTTGTAAATATGATTGTATATGTCACAACTTACAAGTATCACAATTTGCACAAATATCACAGAAACTTATTTCACCACCCAGATACATATTAACATAATCTATAAACACAGGATAACCTATTAAAGCCTTAAGGCTTATGTTCAACAGGGTCCTTGAAGGCAGAGCGTTTGGATCTTTTGGGACTACTTAGTTATACAAAGAGTTAATCCATTATAAAATGATTACATTTTTTGTTCAGTTGTATGTTTTATACACAGTGGTTAACATTTACTGAGATACAACTGAATTTCGCTGTATTTGTGAAATAACTTTATTATTAATTATAAATTTATTCTGGTTATATAATAGTTGTATTGTCTAGTGTAACAGCTGCTGAAGTTCTGTAGAGTTATCTTCATCCAGATTCTAACACTATAGACATAATTAAATGATTAGAAATATGTATTTTTAGGTTCCAGTGCCTCAAGCACCTACCAACTTCTCCCAAGCAATGTCTATTCCAGATAGGTTGGACAAAATTCAGAACTACATGAATACTCTACAGTATCCTTCAACATGTCTGGTGATTGAAATAAAAAAAGGATAAGCTTTTGCCTTATGCCTGTTGCAGATTAGTTGGACTACCTTTTTATTCTAGCTTTAATATTGATAAGAAATAGTAATGTAACCTGTAAAAATCCACTTGCCTTGAGCTGGTTTGAAATCTGGTACCTTCGATTACTTAGCTGACACCTACCATGTCACCATAAAAGCTAGCTGATAGGCATGGGAGTAGAAGTGCCGTATTATGCCGCTATTACAGTAATGTATGTAGAGAATATTAGAACGCTTATAAAAATGTAATGTATTGACTGTTTATGTAAACTTAACATTATCAGATATAATCATACAGGTACACAGTTCTTTGAGATCAAGAAGAACAGACCAATATCTGGGTATGACTTTTTGAATTTAAGTATAACAAAATTACAAGTGTAATAATACAAACAGTCTAATTATACCTTTGTCCTTTTGGTCTTGGAAAAGACCTAGATAATGCCTTGATTTTTGTAAGAATTTTTCATTTTGTAAAATGTGTTGTTTGTATGCATGTATGCAGTTAAATATGATTTGATGAAAGATCAAATGAAAAAAATTATTAAAGTTAAAAATGAGTTTTACTTACCAGGTAATGTTAGTTTTTGGGTTAGGTGTATTGCTAATCATGTCAAGAGATTTGGAACTTTGGACAGTTGCCTAACTTGTAAAGCATCATTAATTAAAAAGATATGTTTTGAACTGTGAAGCAAGTTCATATAATGTCAGTCACCCATTTACTTAAGCCCTAAATTTAGAAATGTACTTCTATAAAAAACAGACTGAGAGGTTATATTTTGCAGATTGATGGAGGTTGCCAAGGATATGATAAGGGAGTCTCTGCCAATCAAATGCCTGGAAGCTATTATTCTTGGGGTGTATCCTTCAATTTAGAATCTCTAGCTGTGTGATTTTTTAAATTTTAGAAGTCCTGTTTTAATATTAGAAAATATGAAAAAAAAAAAAACGAAAGTTTTTTGTTAACACATTTGTTTTCAGTATTTGCATGTATTTGGTTTACATTTTCTTTTGGTTACAGGTCTTCTGTTTTAGATTCCGTAGTGCTACTTATACACATGTGGTTAAACTTTGATTCTGACCTGTGCACTTTGCTAAAACTTTAAAAAGAAGGTGTGGGTTAATACTAGGCTCAAATTTATAAATCTGTGGCAAAAAGAGGAAGCTTAGTTAGTTCTGAAAACCCAAGACCTACAGCAAAACTTCATTGAACACGCAAGTGGAACACAGTTTAGTACAGGGTAACCTTGCAACTAAAACTTCCATAGAAGCATCAAGTCAGTGAGTGAATGATATATTATGAATGTTACTTTTTAAAAGGGTTTAAAAAATTACATGCAGTTAAATACCTGTTGGGTTTATCTAGCTTCAAATAATCCTTGACAACTGTGCAGCTTTCTGACAAATGGTATTATGGGAATGGAAAGGTTTCCTATCAGCTTTAAGACACAGTTTAATAGCAATATACATCGTCATGTAGTGTTAGGGGTGTATCATGCAGGCCGTTATGGAGCACTAGGCATGTCCCGAAGAGATGATCTCATGTATAAACCACTAGTCTACAAAGTAAATATTCAGTTTACCTCATTCTGTTTAGTGTCATTGTGATTTTACATTATGGAAAGAAAAATCTGTTTCTTCAGTATTCAGATTTCAGTTTTTATTTTCATTGACTTTATGAGCAGTAGTTTTAACTACTTTTTTTCTGAACATGCTTAAAACAGCTGATGATGCCTCAAGGTTTGCATTATTTCAGTTTCTTTGTGAGTTAACAAAATTATTCTTTCATATTCCAGACATTGTCAGAGCTGATTTATGACTATGAAAAGGCCTACAGAAAATGTAAGCGCCATGCTTTCTCTGTCTTTCATGAGTAATTTTTGATAATTACATAAAAATACTTACCTGCTGCAGAAGTCTTAAAACTAAGACTTTTTATGTTAAGCATTTATGCTACACAACAAGAATGATAAAAATTGTGCAGGCCTGAAGTATTATTCAATACTTGCTAAGATGAGAGGTCCATGTTCACAAACTGTAATCTTGAAAACTGTGAAACATACTAGATTCTTCACTTACACATAACTGTTAGAGTTAGTCGTCTGCAAACATGGTGCAAATCGAAATGACCCAGTACATTATTCTTCCATTAGTACAGCCTGAAAGCAAAAGTTGTAAACCACTAAATTAAAGCACTTTGTAGTGATGCATTTGATGTATGAGATATTACCACCTGCGTAGTAAACTTGTGTTGTTTGTTTTCAGACTGGCATGATGTGAAGAAGATAAAAATTGGACTTCCTGTTCCACATGATCCTCACAGCTATGAGTTCATACAGTGGAAGGTAGTGACACTCACTTTTTGTTAGAATAACTAATTTGTCTCTGTCCCAACATAATTTAACAGTCTCTGCTGATTTATGACTTGAATTTTGTACATGAAACAGAAACTGTCTTTTGAACGTACTTGTGAAACTTATATTTTCTTCATCAATAGATCTGTGTCAAAACATCATTGGATTCAATTATTTGTCTGTAGATCCTACATTTTGTCATAGAACATACAGAACATGTTTGGAAAAGCTAACAGCATTTCTTGAAAGTGTTTAAACTACATCATTACCAATGGATAAAACAAAAGAGAAACAATGTTACCAGAACTATAAATACTAAAACAGATGTCTGCCTAAAACACTGAATCGAAGAAAGGGATCAAGTCATACTGGTTTCATTTTCAAGCACTAATTTTGATATTATTTCTTATGTTTACTTGGTTTGTTTAAATTGAGTGTAATGCTCTCTGACATTTTACCTGACCATTGTCCCTGAGAAGTGCCAGTACTAAATTCGCATCCTCCATAAGAGACTGTCAACTTCTCACATAAATGGCAATGGTTAGAATGGAGCTAAAACCCACGAGCGTCAATCAGAGAAAAGTTTAGTGATTTTAGGTCTCATGTTTACTTGATAAAACACCAATTATTTACAGGGCCTTCCCCAGAGAATTTTTCAAGCGCAACTGTGAGGGGGTGGGTGCGGGAGGGGGTAATCCCCCTTCCCGCATGTCGAAATTTTTTTAATCCTTACAATGAAATGAATCATTTTGGGGTAAGTTTAATGGGAGTTTAAAAAAACAAAAGGTGTTCAGTATTAACATATTTATAATATCTTTCACCATCTTTAATAAATAATCATAAATAGGTGCATAATAATTTAATCAAAAGGTCAAAAAAAATTTCTGAGTATGAGTTTGGGACAAATGACCATGGCAAAACAGAGTTGTCCCAAAATCAGTTTTTGAGTGAGAATTATAAATAAATAGTTTTTTTTCTGTCATCATATTTTAAAAAAAAAGAAACAAAAAATATACAGATACGTATATTTAGAAGGAAGGAAACCTTTATGGTCTTATGAAAACTTTCAACAGAAACTGCTTAGTATAGTCAGTATGGACTTTTAGCAGTAATAAGTTGAAGTTGAACTGTGTACATCTTTTGAAGGCAATGAATGACAGCAATTTTCAAGAGGAAAAGAAATTTTCTCAATGACAAAGAAAAATACTTGGTACAAATGATCAAATCTTGACCATTCATCTAAATCAACAGATTAAATTTTGTAAGGTTGCTGTGTCTCCAGTTTTCTCTAAACAAAAAGTAAAAATACGTCGGGGTCGCGAAAACAGGTGACAAACAGATTATCCGAGATATTTTCACTTACATCGTGCCTATGGAATGTCAGAATTAATTTCAACATGGTTAGAAATCGACTGTTTATTAGAGTGGGCTGTGTTTTTGGACAGTTGACCTATATTTCTGACTGTCAAAATGAGAGTTGTCCAGGGCAAAAATTTTGTTTACAGTCGGTTGTCCGAGAAAAATTGTCCCCAGCGTCGGACTATATAACTTATAATAGCTCAAACAACCGATTTTCAATCAAGAGCAATTAATGCCACATGATCATAAAACATATTTCTTTAAATTACTTCTTCAAAATATGGCCTATTATTAGCAGTCACATGTTTATTCATACATCCTTTCATTACACGGGATTTATTGATCGACGGCTTCTGTTTATATTAAGTAACAATTCAGTGATAGGCAGTCGTCTGCTGCTCTAGAGGGGGTGATCAGGTGATGGGAAGTGGTTATGTTCAGATATGAACTATTTTTAGGATAGTTTTTGAAGGGAAAGGTATATGAACTGTTTAAAAAGCAGTAATATTATGTTTTTTACTGATTTCATGTTTAGCTTGTTGCATGTCTGAAGTCAAGCAGTTTTTGCTGGAGTCAAAAATGTAAAGACTGATACTGTTGATAGAGGATGAATAATCAGGTCATATGAATGTTGATAGAGGATGAATAATCAGGTCATATGAATGTTGATAGAGGATGAATAATCAGGTCATATGAACGTTGATAGAGGATGAATAATCAGGCTATATGAACGTTAATAGAGGATGAATAATCAGGTCATATGAACGTTGATAGAGGATGAATAATCAGGTCATATGAACGTTGATAGAGGATGAATAATCAGGTCATATGAATCTGACCAATCACAACAAGTTATTACAATATTGGCCAACTTTGTCTACGACTTGTATAAGCCAAAAATTTTACTAATCTTCCACAGAAATTTGAGACTAAATTACTGAATCTTGTATTAAACTGTATCAGTAGTTTATCTAATGGTTTATATAAAACCTTTAAATCGAAGGGCAAGATATGGTGGGCCTACCATAAAGAACCCACTCTTTTACTGCGGAAGGTAAATGTTGCACTAGTGTGTTGGAAAATCAAGGATTGAAAATAGTGAGTTGTATACATTCCAGACAAGGTGGCAGTGTTTTTCAGTTTTAGTTCTCCTGTTTGTCTCTTACACTTGGTACACTTAGTCTGAAGTTACACAAAGTCACAAGGGTCTGATACAACTGTTTATGTATGATATTGCTGTCTACAGGGGAAGAGAAACTATAAAAGCTGTAATATTACTTGTATTTGCTTTGAAGCCATTTTCATCACAGGGGTTAGATACGTTTCAAGCAGTGAACAATAAATGCACCTCTAGCTTAGTAGAATGCATGTACAGTTACCTCCCTTTACACTTTTGTCTACTCTCATAGGAATTTCTATACAGAAAAAAACAGTGATAATATGATCATTCAAGTGTAAAATATTCATAGATATTTCAGATGCAGCTGTCAGTATTATGAATGAGTTTCATCTATGCAGTGACATTTCAGTGACCAATATTGCCTCTTCAGCAAGCATTCATCTTCTGTGCATAATGTGCTATTATTACTTTTCAGTTAATCAGTCAGACACTTTGACAGGCAACACTGTAACTAATTGTTCTGTTAACAAGTCAACTCTCTGCTTGTAACACTCAAAATAATTCTTCAAAGATGTAGACCATTCATGGTTATGGCTGAAGAAAATCATATTTCACAAGCCCAAATAAATGTCTGGAAGCTCAATTCCTGCAGGTCCATTGGGCCTATGGCCTGCTTAAATTTTAGGCTAGACAATAATTTTTCAAGCTACATGCTTCTGATCTATTTTTCAGACTGTTAAAAGATTTTTAGTTTTCTACATAGACAACTCACAGAGGTCTGAGAATTATTTCTCATTCACATACCTAAAGATTTGTCTAATGAAATTTAATGCAATTGTCATAAAATATTCTTGTGAATGTGTCATACCAAACTTGTTGAAATAATTCATTCTTTGCTATGCTGTTTTTGCCATAGCAATGATGTTGCTGTATTTGAAAATCCTTATGTCAGATGAAATGGTTTAAATATAATTTTGTGTCAGTGGTGTCAGGTGTCACATAGTCACATGTACATAGTACTTGTGACTAGGAAATTTGGAGATGTTTTTTTTTGTTATGCATTGGGGAAGTATTGTATATTTTACTGATGAAACATTTTCAAGTGCAAGTGGTTATTGTTATACAGGGTCTGCATCGAGATTTTGAGTCTCCTAATGCTGGAATGGCCTATGGAAAGAAGGTATACTGTACATGTACCAAGCTGCTGTTATAGTTTGCTACAATATATTTAATATACAGTGTACTTACAATTTGGCGGCAAATATTTTTGATAAGGAGTGAAGGCTTGTAGATACAATACATTTCTTTTTTCTAACATTAAGTTTATAAAATGCAAACTGAAATAATTCACTGCAGTTCAAAACTGCTGAAAAAGTTCTATATAGGGGCTGAATAATTACTTAGTAACAAATGTTTCTGTTAAGAATAAAACTGGTTTCTGAAACTATAATTTTCAGCTCACCTGAGCAAATGCTCACACTGAGCTATTGTGATCACCCTGTGTCCGTCGTCAGTCGTCTGTCGTCAATATTTTACTTTAAATGACATCTCCTCCTAAACCACAAAGCTATTTTTAACCAAACTTTACAGAAATGTTCCTTATATTGCCCTTTCCTAAAATTGCTCAAACCGTTCCACTCCATTGCACGTAAGGGCTGCAAATGCTAAAACAAGAAAAAAATTCGAACAACATCTCCTCCTAAATGGCTGGGTGATTTTCCACCAAATTTTACAGAAATGTTCCATACATAACCCTCTATTAAAATTGCTAAAAGGTTCCGCTCCATTGAACAAACTGGCTCCCAGAGCTAAAAAAAAATTTTCATCACTATTTGGCTTCAAAATGACATCTCGTCCAAAATCACTTGGCCATTTTAAACCAAATTTGACAGAAATGTTCCTTTTATTGCCCTTTTCTAAAATTGCTCAATCTGTTCCGCTCCATTGCACATAAGGGCTGCAAAAGCTAACAATAGATAAAAATTAAAACAGCATCTCCTCCTAAACGGTTGGGAGATTTTCCATCAAATTTTACAGAAATGTTCCTTACATACCCCTGCTTTAAAATTGCTTAAAAGGTTCTGCTCCATTGAACAAAATGGCCACCGGAGCTAAAAATAGGTTTTCTTCAATATATGGCTTCAAATGACATCTGCTCACAAGCTGTTATCACAAAATGGCCTCTGCCCCATGGATTTTTTTTGTATAAAATATGAGATCTTTGAATATCTTCAGTTAAGAAATATAATGTTGCATCTGATGTTTGCTTAACGGTAGACTCTGAAGCAAAGTACTCAGGTGAGCGATCCAGGGCCATCATGGCCCTCTTGTTTAATCTTGGCCCATGATCTTGTTCTGTTTTGATAATTGTTGAAGTAGAAGTGTACTACCTTGTTCTGGTACATGTTATCAAATATGAAGATAGAATCACAGTACACATTCAAAGAAATAAAAGTTTAGTTTTTTACTCATTTCAAATCCTAGTCGACTGTATTCAGACAGTATTTATTATAATACAGGCTGTTATAAAGATGCTTGCTTGGCCATGCAATTACCATTATGCTTGTTAAGTTGTTACACTTATCAGGGACAGCCATATGTCATGGTGACAGTTCATCAAATGTCTTTCATTCTTTCATTTTGCATGTATTTTTGTTCAAGGTGGTATTGTTATGGCATGGCAAGTTTTTATTAAGTTGTTATGCTGTTACATGTTTATAATACAAGCATATGTACATAATTCTCAGCAAATACCATCTTAAGTTTGTCAAATGTACTAATGCTAAATTGAAATGATAATAGTTTATGCCAGATTGTATCTAGCGTAGCACAAAGTAAGCTATATGTTTTAGTCAGTATGCAAGATTGATATATCTTATCAGACATGGTTAAACTAATTTTCAGGAAGAACTGCAAAAATTAAGACACATTACATTCCTTTGTGTCATTTCTGTGAAACATTGTTAACATTAGCATGTTAACATAAGATAAACATCTCCTTATTAACAAAGCTATAGGAGAAAATGATTTCCCTTACTATCTCAAAGTCTTACTGTGTCATTATTTTTTCTAGTTATTCATTTTTTTGTAGGGGTAAGGGTTATGGTAATGTTCTCAATCTGTCTGTCTGACAGTAATTCTTGAACTTTTGTCTGAAGGATAAATCTGTCGATCTTGGGATAGTTAGATGGCAGTGAGGAAACGTGCTGAGTAAAAATGTGAGAAGCTACAGCTATATGCTGAATTATTGCCCATTGTTTTGTTTACGATAACTCTGTTATCCTTCTGTGTTAAGATTGTTAGATTGCATTTAGCAGAATTACAGAAGAGAAGTTCTGTCTACTAAGAGTGTTTTTCAGAGTTTCTGCCCTTTGTTACATTTGTTGAAAGCATAAATCTACAGCTGTTCAATGTATTAACTGGAGTTAGATAGCATAGAGAAATGAAGATGACAAGAATCATTATCTGTTGTTGTTTTTTTTTTCTGTTTACACAGTTTTTGAATTTTATTTATTTCTTAACTTATGGGAACATCTGAGTTATTTTGACTAAGATCTGTTTGTTTATTCATACAGATTGCTTCAATGTTTTGTTCAGTGAATATAAAATCTCTACTTTTCATGTAGATCACCTTAATATCTTGCTTTTCAAGCAAAATGCTCTTAGGTGGGGGTATTTCAATGGCAGATATGTTCTTGTTAAAATGATATTCCTAAAACAGTCACCTACCAGAGCATGGCTATTCTAATTATATACTTCAGATTATTGCAAAAATCAATTAAATAAAAACATGCTGTGTGTGGTTAATACATAATGCTGCAGTAAATAAATATTTACATGCTGTCTTACTGCTTAGGAACTAATAGTCTTTGCATTATTAATAACATCAATTTAGAAGAAATAGTTGACATTAGAATCCTGGAGAAGCTGGGTAAATATTTACTTGAAACAAAATAATGTTAGTGAAATCTACTTAAGTACAAAACCCAAGACTTAATAATTCTCTTCAGTTTGCAAGTACTTTAAAAGTTTCCAATGAAGTGTGTTTTAAATAAAGTTACACTTAATGATAATATTGTTAACTTTTAATAATGGCTGGTATCTCATATTGTTAAAACACACTGGAAATTCTAACCTTAAATGTACAATATGAACATTTGTTAGTCATAGTCACATAATGAACACATATTTGTACTGTCATATATTTCATATCTCTGTACTTACAAAAGACTGTAGTAAGTTAATGTTTCCATATTACTATATGTAGCTGTTGGAATGTACAGAATAGATAAAATTTAATAGTTGTAGATACTTCAGTTTATACTGCATACCTAAATTTATTTTCAGTCACGTTCATGGTCTGTTCCTCAGACAAATTCACCAAGGAAGTCATTGTCATTTGTAGACCTTGATTCCACCAGACATTCTAAGACAAATGGGTCTCAGTCATCGCATTCAAGCTTTACGCAAGCTATTAAACTGTATCAGGGGTAAATATATAAATCTTTATTCTTTTTATGCCCCCCAGCATCTAGTAATTGAACATTATGTTCTATTTTGGCAAATAAGATTTTTCTGTAATTCTACGTAAAGCATTGTCATGACAGTTTACATGCTTTCATATAAATGCATAGGAAAAGAGCCTGTAAAGGTATGAAACTGTGGCTACCTTTCTTGAAATATCATTCCTTTATATACTTAGAGAATAGGTTAACTTTTTTCAGCAAATTTGTACCAGTTTCAATTAATAGCAATGACATGACACTTAACACACTTCAATGCACAGTTAAGGACCCTGGAAAAGTACCTAACGGGGGCCACCTTTTTTCTAGGTAATCCCTATTTTACGTGGTAATCAGTGAACAGTTCGTCACCTTGGAAAAGTAGATAAATGTGGTTTCTTTTTTCTCTCCTTGGTAATTTCTCCTTCATGTTCTTAGAGAAATGGTTAACAAAGTATGCTTAGAGAAATGGTTAGAGAAATGGTTAACAAAGTATGCTTAGAGAATTGGTTAGAGAAATGGTTAACAAAGTATGCTTAGAGAATTGCTTAGAGAAATGGTTAGCAAAGTATGCTTAGAGAAATGGTTAACAAAGTATGCTTAAAGAAATGGTTAGAGAAAGGGTTAACAAAGTATGCTTAGATACATACATTTTCATTCAGACTTTTTTTTAAATTGTTGGTAGTTAATTTGAAATGTAATGAAATTGCATTGACAGTTTTGTCAGGTTTACAGATGGAATGCTTTGAACAGAAAGTAAGTGTTTCTGCACAACTTTGTAATTATAAGTCCTTTTTATTTTATCATTTTAACAGTGTGAGCACAAAAGAGTTGAGCACAGTGAAGAAGAAAGAAGCTACAGATCTTGGTGAATACCAAATAAGAATTTGAGGAGTTATACATTGTCTGTGTTGTGTACTACGGACTGAGACCAGCCATGTTGAGATTGTAATAACACTGCCAGTAGGCCTAATGTCTGTAATATACCTGCAGGTTATGTTCCCAACAGGTGACAATATATGGATGTGGAACAGTGTAATTTTTTATATGTGCTGTATCTTTTTGTAAGAAACTGTGATATTTTTGTGCAAATTTACTGTTTTGTAATTAATGTGATATAGCAATTTATATTTTAGCCTTAAAGAAAGCCTTTATTTTGTTGTTATTGAGTTACTTACAATTTGTTTGCCTTTGTTGATTTGTCTTGCTTTTATTTAGGCTCTGAGTAAAAGTGTTGCAAACACCTTATATGGTGGTTATTATGCCCTGAAGGAGGGCATATAGTTTTGAGCTGTCTGTCACTGTTCAGTCCTTCTGTTCATCATTTTGACTGAAAACTATAACATTGCCTATAATTAGTGAATGGATTTACTTCATGCATGAACACAACACCCCTTTGGACAAGACCTTCCCACTGATTTATATTTATTTATGTTCTTGACCTTGAAGGTCCAGTTGTCAAAAAAACCTGATATTGGCCATAACTCCCTTATTACTTGGCAGATTTAGTTCATGTTTGCACATAGCAACCCTTTGGGAGATATCTTCCCAATGACATATATAATCTGTTTTTTATCTTGACTTCAAATGACCTTGACCTTAATGTCAGATTGTCAAAAAAGTACAGCACTTCTTTTGAATCAACAGTTCTTTGGGAGAAGTCTTCCAAAATGACATATATATTTTTTTACCTTGACACTTAGATGGCTTTACCTTGAGGTCAAATTGTCAAAAAGACCCAACTTCTTTTGAAGGATCTACAGTTGATCTTCTTCTGGTCCTCAGCTCAAAGGTCAAAGCAGCACTTAGGGGACATTGTCATCTTTCAGTGACAGTTCTTGTTTGGTTTTTTGTTGTTGTTTTTATTTATTCATTGCCTATACTTGTATTTATTATTTTGATGACACACAAATAGGACCTTTTTTCTGAAATTGTCAGCTATGACCAGGACTGGTTATCCTGTAAACGACATTTGACTGTTGCTTCCACAATTCTCCTAGCAGCAAGAACTAATACCCTGTCTTAGAGTGATGTGAAAGATTTAAACCTTATTCTGAATCCATTTTTAGTTCATTCTTTAAAGTTTAACAGTTTTTAGATTTAGATGATACTATACTGTTCGATTCTGTATATACTATACTGTTGAAAAGTATTTATGTTATAACCAATATTTCTTCCTTGAAAGGTACTTATGTTATAACCAATATTTCTACCTTGAAAAAAAGTTATAACTAATATTTCTTCCTTGAAAAGTACTTATGTTATAACCAATATTTCTTCCTTGAAAAGTATTTATGCTATAACCAATATTTCTTTCTTGAAAAGTACTTATGTTATGACCATACGTATTTGAAATGTATTTATGTTATAAGCAGAATTTCTTCCTTGAAAAATATTAATGTTATGGCCATATTTGTTTCTTGAAAATTATTTATTTTATCACCAGTATTTCTTCCTTGAAAAGTATTTATGTTATAACCAATAATTCCTCCTTGAAAAGTTCTAATGTTATAACAAGTATTTCTTCCTTGAAAAGTATTTATGTTATTTATGTTATAAACTTAATTCTTTCTTGAAAGAACTTTATGTTATAACCAATATTTTTTCCTTGAAAAATGTTTATGTTAATACCAATATTTTTTCCTCGAAAAGTTTTTCTATTATAACCAATATTTCTTTTTTGAAAAGTATTTTTTGTTATTGCTGAATATCTTCCAGGAAAAGTATTTATATGATTACCATATTTCATTTACCAAGGAAGCATCAAACTCTAAATTTGGTGTTCAATCATATAATCATTGTCCCCTTGCAAATCCTGATATTTGTCAGAGTTCATTTTCTCTGTGATAAGTTAATAAATATACAGCTCTTCTAATAAAAAGTTTCCATTTTTATGCTCCGCAACGGAGATGCATATAGTCGCCTGCTTTGTCTGTTCATCCATCCATCTGTCTGTTCAACTGTCCTTCTGTCTGTCCATCTTGAAATTTTGCCCAGACTATTTCTCAACAACCACTGACTGGAATTTATGGAAACTTCATAGGAAGCTTTACTACCAAGTGGAGGTATGCATATTAGCAGCATGTTTCAGTTCAATGATTTTTCACAAAGTTATGCCCCTTTCAAGCCTTTTCAGCTGTCAAATTTGTCTGAACTATTTCTCAGCAACCACTGACTGGAATTCATTGAAACTTTATAGGAAGCTTTACAATCAAGAGGAGCTGTACATAGTAGCAGCATGTTCTGTTTGGAGTTATAGTCTAGTTTCGGTGGAAATTTCTTTGTGGATGTATTTTGACACTTTGGTGCAAAAGATTAGAGAAGATATTATGTTTGGTGAAGTGCAACTTGCTGCCAATATGAGTAGTATTACCAGGTTAGAGCAGTTTTATTTGAGGAACATACATACACAATCCCAGTTTTTTCTAATAAGATTTCATTATGACTTGTGACAGGCAAAATCTGTCTTAGAAGATACATGACCAGGACTTTTTCCTTTATTTTATGTCCGTGCTATGAAAATTCTTCAAAAATGAGGATGGATTGTAATCTAAAATGGGCCTGGTTAAGTGTGACAATGCTTTGCATTTTTTTATATAAGACATTCTGGAACATGATTTACGTCATTTATATTTTGAATCAGGTGAAATTATTTTTGACCGAAAAATTTTAGTAATCAGCCCACACCCTAGGTTTCCTGTGTTGAAACAGTATGTATTAAAATGTCTCATTATACTTCCTTTTTATCTGTTGCTTTTGAAAAGATTTAGAGGGCCATACAACCTTATTATAACCCAAACATTTAACAAATTCTGTTTCAACATTACCTTATATATAATCACACCCCTGTTATATGAGCTCACACCTCCAATTACTTTTCATTCATTTTCAACCATAGTTTCATAATATTTACCACCCAGACCTCTTCACCATGAAACAGAAAACAACTCCTTCTGTCTACACCTTCCTTAATTGCACATTTTTACTGTTATGTTCGTTTAGGGAGCATCCATTGTTTCCTTGTTTTTTTAGTGTGAGCAACTTGTTTCAAGTTATTGTAATGAATTTATTATAACTTAAAAATGTGTAAAAATATGTCAGTCTCAGTATCTGAGATACAAATTTCTTTCAACCTTGACAAATTAGTCAGTGTATATCTGTGGTAAATAAGTTTCTGTTTTTTAAAAAGCTGTTTGTATTTATAGAAATGACAGATATAGTACATAACTATGCAGTTTTTGGTATTTATATTTGTAATGTTATGTTGAAAATCATAGAAAGAAAGAATAAATATTTGCTAAAATAATCTTTCTTGTTATATCTTTTCTACTTTCTGTTTTTATTTTGAGGGCAGGGGAAAATATTATGTCAGTGATTTTCATTTAAAGTTATTGGTTATTGATATCACTAGGATTAAGTTTGTTTATATATTAAACTGCAAAAAATAACAAACTTATCTCCATACCTGCTGGAAAGCAGATCAGAAAATGTTTTCCTGATTTATAATAATTTCTCCACAAACTTAGTTTATGGGGGTAATGTAGAAGTTGCCATGTTGGCTAGTTGCTTCTTCTGTTGGGTTTTACCTATTCTGGAGAATGGAAAGAAAGAGCTGCCATACTTTAATAAAACTTCATAAGGATGTAGCTTGTTTGGAAAAATAGACTAGGTTGCATTTAGGGTGTCAGCAGTCAAGGTCAGTCAGTGTAAAAAAAGAATAGAAGGGATTTTTGTGTTAGTAAATTGTATGCATTTGTTGCTCTGGATTGCATTAAGGGTGTCTCAAGAATAAGGTGACTGCAACTAAAAGAATGAAAACAGTTTCTGATCAATAACCACTTTGAAACATCTTATTGCACTGAAACTTGGTATGTAAGTGGCTTGTATGCAGATGTTTCATGTTATTGCATTTGAGGTGTCTGCAGTCAAGGCCATTGTCACTATGACTAGAAATTTCAAAAAATCATTTGCATTGAATCACTTCATATGGGAAAGTTGTAATGCGATGGAACTTATAGTTTGTAAGAAATTGTTGCTTTTGTTTTTGTGGTGTTTGCATTGAAGATCAAGATAAATGTTACTTAAAAAAGACAAAAGGCTTCCAATTGATACCTTCATATCAGAATGTTGTAATGTCCTATTGCTTTTATACCTGCGACAAGGTGAAATGTTGGGGTATTCAATAACGGCTGTAGAAATCATGTTAGTCTTATTTGTCTTGTAAACAACTAAATACATGTATTCCTCTGAAATAAGACTCTTTAAATTTAGTATGGAATCAGTTATGAACTGGAGACATTTATTTTGTGGTTTCCACCTCAAGATGAACAAATAAGTTATTGTCCTTATAAGGTTTGCTGCAAACTCTCAATAACCCTGCACCTTGAGGGTTAATAAAAAGAAGGGTTACTGATTTGGTGAATACACTTTTAGAAAACAATTTCTGCAGAAGGTTTTGTATCATTTAAGCATAAATTCAGCGTTTCCTTTACTAAGTGTACTGTCAATTCTGTAGTAGTGTAGAAGGATCTGATATATTAGGGGTGATATATTTATTAGGGGTTTCACATAATGCCTCAATCATACCATGATATATTGCAATACACTAGGAACATACTTAATTGCAATAAATCACACTATTGAGAAGTGCTTTAATTTTATTCAAACTACAACAATACATGTATTGGAATTGTTCTTATTCCTATGGAAACTCGGTACAGTATATCATAAACTGAAGAAGCACCATTCAAAAAATAATAATCACTGAACAACATGACCATGTTCTTTTGCAGTTTGACCAAAGATGACTCTGACACTATGGCAGTACAGCATATTTAGATCAATACCTACTAACAGCAATTCAAAGTATTCTATTTCTTGTTGATTTCTAAACAATATTGTGCAACACTGGTTCTTTTTTACTTGCATATCACAGTACAGCAGGTTGCACATTGCAAAATACCATTTTAATGGTGTACTGTGACACCCCTAAAATTTATATTCCTGTTATTCAGTGGAACAATACAGGAAGATCATAGGAGTGTAGCATCTTAAATGTCGTCTAGTGTCTCTCTCTCATTGTGGCAGATCAGCTAACGTCTCACAATGATAATGGGCAAAGATTTTTAATCACAGTCTGTACCTTGCCTAAAAGTCTCAGTTACCCCAAGAATTATAGATCTTGAATTGGAAATGAAGGGGGGTCCTTCTCAACTAAAGCAGATGTTCACCAGTCTTCATCAGTTTTTATTAAAATGATTTTGAAAATGCAGCTAATCAAGTTTCTTTGGTATTGCAAGACTTTATTTAATGAAGTTTTGTATGGGACATGAATTGGGTAATTACAGACAGTATTTTGTGTATGAGACATGAATTTGATGATTATAAACTGTACTTTAATGAAGTCTTGTATGAGACATGAATTGAATGATTTCAGACTGTATTGTGTGAAGTCTTGTATGAGACATGAATTTGATAATAAAAACTGTAATTAAATGAAGTCTTATATGAGACCTGAAGTGGATGATTTAAGATTGTACTTAATGAAGTTTTGTAGGAGACATGAATTGGGTGAAATAAAGATTGTACTCAATGAAGTTTTGTAGGAGACATGAATTGGGTGATAACAAACTGAACTTAATGAAGTTTTGTAGGAGACATGAATTGGGTGATTACAGACTGTACTTAATGAAGTTTTGTAGGAGACATGAATTGGGTGATTACAGACTGTGCTTAATGAAGTTCTTTAGGAGATATAAATTGAGTGATTTAAAGATTGTACTTAATGAAGTTTTGTAGGAAACATAAATTGAGTGATTTAAAGATTGTACTTAATGAAGTTTTGTAGGAGAAATGAATTGGGTGATTACAAACTGTACGTAATGAAGTTTTGTAGGAGACATCAATTGGGTGATTTAAAGATTGAACTTAATGAAGTTTTGCAGGAGACATGAATTGGGTGATTACAGATGGTACTTAATGAAGTTTTGTAGGAGACATGAATTGGGTGTTTACAGACTGTACTTAATGAAGTTTTGTAGGAGACATGAATTGGGTGATTACATATTGTACTTAATGAAGTTTTGTACGAGATATGAATTGGGTGATTACAGGGTGTACGTAATGAAGTTTTGTAGGAGACATGAATTGAATGATTTCAGACTGTACTTAATGAAGTTTTGCAGGAGACATGAATTGGGTGAAATAAAGATTGTACTTAATGAAGTTTTGTAGGAAACATGAATTGGATGAATACAGGCTGTACTTAATGAAGTTTTGTAGGAGACATGAATTGGATGAAATAAAGATTGTACTTAATGAAGTTTTGCAGGAGACATGAATTGGGTGAAATAAAGATTGTACTTAATGAAGTTTTGCAGGAGACATGAATTGGGTGAAATAAAGACTGTACTTAATGAAGTTCTGTAGGAGACATGAATTGGATGAATACAGGCTGTACTTAATGAAGTTTTGTAGGAGACATGAATTGGATGATTACAGACTGTACTTAAGGAAGTTTTGCAGGAGACATGAATTGGGTGATTACAGGCTGTACTTAATGAAGTTTTGTAGGAGACATGAATTGGGTGAATACAGGCTGTACTTAATGAAGTTTTGTAGGAGACATGAATTGGGTGAAATAAAGATTGTACTTAATGAAGTTTTGCAGGAGACATGAATTGGGTGAAATAAAGATTGTACTTAATGAAGTTTTGCAGGAGACATGAATTGGGTGAAATAAAGACTGTACTTAATGAAGTTCTGTAGGAGACATGAATTGGATGAATACAGGCTGTACTTAATGAAGTTTTGTAGGAGACATGAATTGGATGATTACAGACTGTACTTAAGGAAGTTTTGCAGGAGACATGAATTGGGTGATTACAGGCTGTACTTAATGAAGTTTTGTAGGAGACATGAATTGGGTGAATACAGGCTGTACTTAATGAAGTTTTGTAGGAGACATGAATTGGATGAATACAGACTGTGCTTTAATGATGATAACAATAGAAGATTGAAACACATTATCTTTTATTTTTATCTCTGTATTTCCATTTTTTACTTTCATGATATAATTTCAGACTTACTTTATGACTGTTCATCCACTGTTTGATAATGAGTCCTTTGTATGACAGGTATTATAATTTAAGATTGTGATAGGTTTAGATTCCATATGAACAATTACTATCTACTATATTAAACCAATTATATATGATTTACAACATTCAGTTTGTGAGAATAGCAGCAGCTGGTTGTGGGTATAAAAAGTTGCTAATGTACTTCTAACTGCTTCTGCTTTGAAAGAAATCATCACCAATTATCCTCATTTTCAGCGGCTTGATCTATTTGTGTAAATTTGAGTATAGAGAATGTATTCATTGAAAATGAAAATGTAATTTCATATACCTGTATGTTGTGAAAGTTTGTTCACAATGTTTCTGGTTCTTCTTTATAATCAAGAATGATGAAATCTCTTAGAAAGACATTTATACATTTCAAGATTTTCTTCTTAATAAAGACAAGAATAGGAGATAAATTAAGATAACAAGTATAACAAACAGTAAATGCAAAATTGAATTTCCATCCTATACATACATGTATAGTTTCACGGACTGTTGGCATTTTAAAATGACGTTTAACAGCATCAATGATCGGGCATTATTGATTCATCATTAATTACTGGAAGAATCATACTTGAAAGTGACATGCTTCGTATATTGATCCATAGGGTATTAACTTGGTCCTGCTTTAGTTCACATAGGCTAAACATTGCCAGTGTAAAATCTTTGGCTTAGACAATTTTATTTGAAATGTTTTATTTTCATTAATTTGCCAGAAAACATATGCATAGTTATTTCATTCTTTAGTTGGTCAGTCCGTCAGTCAGTCCGTCTGTCCGTCAGTCAGTCAGTCCATCAGTCAGTCCATCCGTCCGTCAGTCAGTCAGTCAGTCAGTCAGTTTTTTGATAACATTTCACTTATTTACATTAGTTTTTGAAATAAAAAGTTTTTTATTTAAATTGATCTGTTTTATTTTTATTCCTTTTTTTTTTTTTTTTTTATTCAGTTGGCTCTAATGTTCTCTTATTTTCATTTTTCACAATGTTCATATAACTTATAGTTATTAGGTCCCAGCATAGATTAAGTATGAAATCTGGAAAATTAAAATTTACATCTTGATTTTATCATTAAATGAATATTATTAGGTATTGAAGCTCCTGAACAAATTAACTAGTTCAGATTGTTTTCATTTTATAAGCAGTCAGTAGATATTGTAACTTTCCTGTACTAAATTATTTATTTATTTATTTTGTTTCCATAACAACTAGTTCACCAGTTAGTTCTGGGAAGGGGAGCAACTCTGCTTTGTTTACAGTGATTGAGGTCAGACAAGTTCCAGGAACTGTAACCAATCAGAAAGCACTATTGATCATGGAAAATCAATTCAAGATGGAGGCAATTGCAAGGTGAATAGAGGAATACCAATTAATATTATAGCTGAAATCTTGTCAATAATGATCAATTAAACAATAACTGGTTCCAGTTATAATACCACAGTGAGATTATATATTGCATGTGAGCATTTGCTCTCTATATTTTGTGTCAGAAATTGTTCTTAATGGTAAAGTACAGCTGAATTTTCCCAATTAGCATTCAATTACTTTTGGACTTCTTTTTTAACAGGAGATATGTTTCTTTAACTGGCATAAAAAGGGAATCTTTAATCTACGTAGTGTGTTGAAGAGAGTGTAATTTGACTTAGAGTTTTATTGGATGTATAAAAGATAGTGTCATTTTCTAAAAAAAAGGTAGGTATTTTGTATAGATCTATCAATAAATTTTCTTCAAGATTTGACTTATTAGATTACACACTTCTTTCACATGTGTTTCTTATTAATGATGGATTTAACAGTTGATGGATTTTAGAGTTTTCTAATCTTTCATACTTGGATCTATTATTGGATAGGTTATTTTACATCCAAGTCTGATGTGGAAATTTTCCTAATGAACCACAGGAATTGACATTTATATTAACTTCATATGTATAAATTATTAATTATCTGCTTGAACTTTAATACCATTAGTAAATATTTCACATCAATAATTGGTGTTTAGCTGGAACAATTAGTGGTAAATTGCCCATTACATGGAGACAGGAGACAAGTTCATAATTTATTATAGGAATTCCTTCATTGCTTGTGGTATTAAATGTCACATGGGAAATTGTTTAATATGGCTTCATTTGGTAATTGATACTTTTAGCCCACACTCTTAAATGCCACATGGAAGGAAATTTTGGTAAAATGTATGAAAAATCATTTACAATTTTCTGATCCATTTTATTCCCTGAACCTGGTTTAAATAGTTATAGAAATGTGTAATATGATTCTCTTGAAGCAGCTTGACCATAATTATATAGCATTTGAACAGGATATAATTTAATTATATTGAATAGATAAATTGTTTCTTGAAACTGTGAAATAAATTTAAATGAAAGCACCTGGTAAGATAATTTTTTGCATGTTGTAGTGAAAATATTCTTCAATTTAAATTCATGGATGAAATTTTAAAATTTACTTCACTGGTTTAATTGCCACTTTTTGTGAGTTACTGTATTGAATTCACATGAAATTAATACAAAACCTACTTGATTACTGTTGTATTGTTGGAGAAGGCATTTTTCTTTATTAGTGAATAGAAACTTCATAGTTTATAAAAACATATTTTAATTAAAGAAAATCTTTACAAATAACCTTACATAGTTGCAAAATGTATACAAAATTTTATATGTCAGTTTCTATACTGACTGTCCATTAGAGGTATTCTCAGATTTCTTGCTGTAAAAACTCGCTTTAACTTCATAACTGTCGTCTTTATGTGGTCCATTGGAGTATGGAATGAGTTATTTTTTACTCATTGATTCAGATCCAATAAAATTTTTGTTTGCTATAAAATTATAAATTGTCAGAAATCTATTATATAAATTCAGAAAAAAGCTAGAGGTACGCAAGTCCTTGTTGTGTAAGGGTAAGTAGGTTTTCACTAATTTGTCAACTGAAACTTTACATCTGCAGATACTGAACCATACCACACACTGCATTTATAGCACTGTTCTAGTTAGATGCCAGGAAGCCATCATCAAGTGGGGTTAATATAAGTTGTGAGGAGGTGTTTCCCACTTATGTAAAATAAACAGTTTTAAAAAAACTGAGCTGTACCAAATTTCTATTTTATTATTTATCTACTTGTACTTACTATGAAATGTTTGGTGATTGTGTGGAGAAGAACAACACATAGAAAAGCAGATTCCTTACTTGTTATGCCGCTTACAGTTTTAAAACAAAACTCATTTGGAGGCTATTGTTTTGATAGAAACAGACCTTCAATCTGGAAATACCTTTGGTCTTATTATTGGATGTTATTAGATGAAGTGTGGCTCTTTTATTTGTATATCTCTTGTTTTGTAGCAAAGCATTGAAAGCAGTCTAATATACCTCAGAATATATCAGCGTTAGAGGTGAGTCTGTTTTATAATTAAGAGAGTTTCTCTTTATTTTTATTATTTATAATGCCCTACCTCATTATATCAGTAACACAAGTGAGTAGTTTTGTTGTTATCAGAGATCTCGGGAGTGACCTCAGAACTGATGGAATCTATTCCTCAAAACCTCTAAGTAGGATCATTAGTCAGACTGGGCTTTGACTTGTCAGGTTATCATAAATTGTAGGAATTGACCACAGCTACAGCCTACAGAAGCTATAACATGTTTGAATCCGAATAAGCTACTGCCACTCAGTGCCAGGTATGGTGTCTGGTCTATAAGTTTTTCTCCTCAACAACCTGTTCTGATGTCTGGTCTCCTTGTATGATGAAATATAATGTTTTGCCCTCAACCTCATTCAGATGACTAGATTCACATATGGTGAAAGGTTATGTTCTGCCTCTACCCTGTTCTGGTGTACAGAATCCTAGTTTGATAGAAGATTTTGTTCTTCCTCCACCCGTTCTTGTGCATGGTTTCCAAGTTAGATAAAAGATTTTGTTCTTCCCCCACCCCATTCTGGAATGTGGTCTCTAAGTTGGATAAAGTATTTTGTGCTTTTTCCACCCCATTCTTGCATCTAGTCTCCTAGTTTGTTAAAAATTTTTATTGTTCCTCCAATTTCAGGTGTGTGGTCTCCCAGTTTAAAGGAATATATTTCTACCCTGTTGTGGTGTCTTGCTTCCTGGTTCCAAGAAAGATCTTGTTTGCTTCTACCCTGTTGTGGTGTCTGGTCTCCTGGTTTTAAGAAAGATCTTGTTTGCTTCTACTCTGTTGTGGTGTCTGGTCTCCTGGTTTTAAGAAAGATCTTGTTTGCTTCTACTCTGTTGTGGTGTCTGCTTTCCTGGTTCAAAGAAAGATTTTGTTTATTTCTACCCTGTTGTGGTGTCTGGTCTCCTGGTTTTAAGAAAGATCTTGTTTGCTTCTACTCTGTTGTGGTGTCTGCTTTCCTGGTTCAAAGAAAGGTTTTGTTTATTTCTACCCTGTTGTGGTGTCTGCTTTCCTGGTTCAAAGAAAGATTTTGTTTATTTCTACCCTGTTGTGGTGTCTGGTTTCCCAGTTTAAAGAAAGACCTTGTTTGCTTCTACTCTGTTGTGGTGTCTGGTTTCCTGGTTTAAAGAAAGATTTTGTTTTCTTCTATCTGTATTAGGTTTTGGTTACCCGAAACCAAAAAAAGCCAATAGCTACTAAGGATACTGAAATTGTTTAGAAATAACACCTCTTCTACAAGTCTTACCAAAAATGTTAAAAATGACACAAATTTTTTACTAAATTTGGACAATTTAGCTGCTAATTTTTACAACGTAGCACTAACCTAACTGGTATGATGAAAGATTTTTAGGTTTTTGCCCCAACCCAGTCTGATTTGTATTGTATTATGTGCTCCCATCACTCCAACTGATGTGTGGTCTCTTTGCCTGGTGAAAGGTATTTGTTCTCCATATACTCCATTCTGATGTGTGGTTTCCCTGTATGTTCTCCCTTCCACTGCAGTCTAATTTGTGATTTCTTTGTCTCCCTTGAATCCAGTCTGATAAGTGATTTCTTTCTCTGGTGAATAGTAATAATTTCCCTCCAATCCATTCTGATTGGTGGTCTCCCTGTATGCTGAAAGGTACTGTCATCCCTCCACTCCAGTCTAATGTGTAGTCTCTTTGTCTGGTGAAAGGTAATGTTCTCCCTCCTCTGCAGTCTTATATGTGGTTTCTTTGTCTGGTGAAAGGTATTGTTCTCCCTCCACTGCAGTCTCATATGTGGTCTCTTTGCCTGACGAAAGGTAAAATTCTCCCTCCATTCCAGTTTAAAATGCAGTCTCTTTGTTTGGTGAAAGGTAATTGTTCTCTCTTAACTCCAGTCTGATGTGCGGTTTCTTTGTCTGATGAAAAGTAATGTTCTCCCTCCTCTCCAGCCTGATATGTGGTCTCTTTGTATGGTGAAAGTTAATGTTCTCCCTCCACTCCTGTCTGATATGTGGTCTCTTTGTTTGGTGAAAGGTAATGTTCTCCTTCCTCTCCAGTTTGATATGTGGTCTCTTTGTATGGTGAAAGTTCATGTTCTCCTTCCACTCCTGTCTGATGTGTGGTTTCTTTATCTGGTGAAGAGTAATATTCTCCCTCTATTCTAGTCTGATGTGTGGTCTCTTTGTCTGGTGAAAGGTACTGTTCTCCCTCCACTCCATTCTGATTTGTGGTCTATGTATGTTTAATGGTTATTCCTGTTCTGTTTTCTGGTTAACTAGTTTGATAAAAGGATACATTTTCCCTCTATCCCATTCTGATGACTGGTGTATATTTATGAAGAAGTATTCTTCTTCCACCACCATAATAATTCTGGTGTCCAGTCTCCTGCTTTAAAGGAAGATTTTGTTCTGACGAGTACATTGTTCTGGTGTTTGATCTTCTGATACACCTTGTCGAAGAAAGATAAGCTCTGCATTGACCATAACTTTGCCCTGAAGTCTGGTTCCCTGGTATATAACTACTACTGTGTTTCCCTCTATCCTTTGTTGTGTCTTTTTGTTGTATAATGAAGCATCATATTGTTCCCTTTCTCTGTGAGCTTATAAGACATTTAGCCAGATTCAGAAGTCTCATGACAAAAAATTGTATTCATGCATGCAGTACAGAAAAGTTAATTATTGTGTAGAATATAGACTTAGTATACAGAACTTGAGGTACCATAGAATTGCTTTTGTATTCTATAAGAAATAATGAATATATAAATATTTAATGTTTTGTATACTGAGTGTAGGACAAAACCCCCCTCAGACATAACTCCCCCCCCCCCTCATGTGTTTTACAAGGTAGACAAAACCCCCTCATGCATTTTCAAAAATGGAAATATCGGCCTTTTTCAGACCAATTTTTGGGGTTATTGATATTAAAAAAATGATTATATATTATTATCATTTTTAGCTCTAATTATAGTGCCACTTTAGTATTAGGTTTGACTAACATTTATGTAATTAGGTTCGTAAAAAGTTTTTAATTACAGAGATTTTTTTTTTTTAATTACAAAGGTATAAAAACAATTAGGAATACATGTACTTGAATTGACCTGGTTTTTTTGTGTGGAAAATATGGGAAATCACTTGTACTGATTGCTATAATGGAGAAAACTGTAAAATCTTTGTTTTGTGTAATATATATTTATCTTATTTATCAAATAAATTTTAATAAAATGCTGAAAAAAATCTTATGTTTGGACTTAGGAAAAGGGGTTTTGTCCACCTTGTAAAATGGAAGAGGGGGGTTTTGTTCACTTTGTAAAATGCATGAAGGGGGTTTCGTCGACCTATACAAAATTGAGCAGGGGGAGTTATGTCCAGGTTTTTTTTTTTTCCGGATACCTTGTTTACTGGGTACTTAAGGGTCAGGGTGATTTGACCAGTACAATGTCTTGCTGTTGTTAATCATAAACAATGCTATCTGAATTCTTTTCACTATCTTTGTTGTACTTTCATGGTCTTATGTTTTTTTTTTCCTTTCCTCTACAAAGATAATGTTTGGAGATGTGCCTCAGAAATACTGAAGATTGTCAGAGTTGAAAATTGAACAATATTGTTACACTGTTAGTCATTTAAATGTTAAATTTTTGTTGGTTAATTTTTCTGACATAAGTACCTTCTGTTTTGGACTTGCTGCTTTTAGGAACCTCAACTTGTTTGTGAGTAGTGGGTAGATTTTGATTTGTGCTGTATTCTTGACTTTGTGTAATGGCTAGAGTTTGCCTTTTGTTGTATTCTTGACTTTGTATAATGGATAGAGTTTGCATTGTGCTGTTTTTCTTGTCTTTGTATAATGGTTAGGGTTTGCCTTGTTCTGTAGTTTTGTCTTTGTATAATGGATAGAGTTTGCCTCGTGTTGTATTCTTGTCTTTGTATAATGGATAGAGTTTGCATTGTGCTGTTTTTCTTGTCTTTTTATAATGGATAGAGTTTGCCTTGTTCTGTATTTTTGTCTATGTATAATGGTAAGGGTTTGCCTTGTGTGGTATTCTTGTCTTTGTATAATAGATAGAGTTTGCCTTGTTCTGTATTTTTGTCTTTGTATAATGGTTAGGGTTTGCCTTGTGTTGTATTCTTGTCTTTGTATAATGGATAGAGTTTGCATTGTGTTGATTTTCTTGTCTTTGTATAATGGATAGAGTTTGCATTTTTCTGTATTTTTGTCTTTGTCTAATGGATAGAGTTTGCATTGTGGTCTTTTTCTTGTCTTTGTATAATGGATAGAGTTTGCCTTGTTCTGTATTTTTGTCTTTGTATAATGGATAGAGTTTGCCTTGTTCTTTATTTTTGTCTTTGTATAATGGATAGAGTTTGCCTTGTTCTGTATTTTTGTCCTTGTTAAATGGTTAGAGTTTGCATTGTTCTGTATTTTTGTCTTTGTATAATGGATAGAGTTTGCATTGTGCTGTTTTTCTTGTCTTTGTATAATGGATAGAGTTTGCATTGTGCTATTTTTCTTGTCTTTGTATAATGGATAGAGTTTGCATTGTGCTGTTCTTCTTGTCTTTGTATAATGGATAGAGTTTGCCTTGTTCTGTATTTTCTATTTTTGTATAATGGGTAGAGTTTGCCCTGTGTTGTTTTCTTGTCCTGGTATAATAGATAGAGTTTGCCTTGTTCTGTATTCTTGTCTTTGTATTATAGATAGAGTTTGCCTTGTGTTGTATTCTTGTCTTTGTATAATGGATAGAGTTTGCCTTGTGTTGTATTCTTGTCTTTGTATAATGGGTAGGGTTTGCCTTGTGACATATTCTTGTCTTTGTATAATGGATAGGGTTTGCCTTGTGACCTATTTTTGTCTTTTTATAATGGGTAGAGTTTGCCCATCATCGGAAACCTACGTTCGATCCATTCTGTTTCACTCTATTTATCTACCGTGGGACAAATGGCTGGTAAAATTTCGTACTCATGAATAATTCATTACCTACTTTCATTGGTTTCCGTAAGATTTCCCTTGCGGAATCTCAGCCAATGAAATTACTTGTTAAATTTGACTTCCGCGCCTATATTTAAATCCTGGGAAATACGTCTATTTTAAGTAACTTGTCATTATACCTACTCTCCACACTGAAGAGTGTCTATTTGTAATGCGGCATCTCATTCGACGAAGAGTTACATCCCTTTGCTAATAAATATTCATGAAAACAAATAATCAGCAGTCAATTATCCCACGGTACATAATGCAGTTGTCAGAATATGGACCGGGGGTCACCGACGATGGAGTTTGCCTTGTGACGTATTCTTGTCTTTGTATAATGGTTAGGGTTTGCCTTGTGACATATTCTTGTCTTTGTATAAGAGATAGAGTTTGCCTTGTGATACTATATTCTTGTCTTTGTATAATAGGTAGAGTTTGTCTTGTGATACTATATTCTTGTCTTTGTATAATAGGTAGAGTTTGTCTTGTGATACTATATTCTTGTCTTTGTATAATAGGTAGAGTTTGCCCTGTGATATACTAAATTCTTGTCTTTGTATAATGGTTAGAGTTTGCCTTGTAATACTATATTCTTGTCTTTGTATAATAGATAGAGTTTGCCTTGTGATACTATATTCTTGTCTTTGTATAAAAGATAGAGTTTGCCTCATGATATATTCTTGTCTTTGTATAATGGATAAAGTTTGACTTGTGATACTATATTCTTGTCTTTGTATAATAGATAGAGTTTGCCTCGTGATATATTCTTGTCTTTGTATAATGAATAGAGTTTGCCTCGTGATATATTCTTGTCTTTGTATAATAGATAGAGTTTGCCTCGTGATACTATATTCTTGTCTTTGTATAATAGATTGAGTTTGCCTTGTTCTGTATTTTCTTGTCTTTGTATAATAGATAGAGTTTGCCTCGTGATACTATATTCTTCTCTTTGTATAATAGATAGAGTTTGCCTCATGATACTATATTCTTGTCTTTGTATAATAGATAGAGCTTGCCTCGTGATACTATATTCTTGTCTTTGTATAATAGATAGAGTTTGCCTTGTTCTGTATTTTCCTGTCTTTGTATAATAGATAGAGTTTGCCTCGTGATACTATATTCTTTTCTTTGTATAATGAATAGAATTTGCCTTGAGATATATCCTTATCTCTGTAAGGGGTAGAATTTGCCTTGTGCCATATTCTTGTCTTTGTATAATGAAGAGAATGTCTTGAGATATATTCTTTTTCTCTGTAAGGGGTAGAATTTGCCTTGTGCCATATTCATGTCTTTGTAGAGTTTGCCTCGTGATACTATATTCTTTTCTTTGTATAATGAATAGAATTTGCCTTGAGATATATTCTTATCTCTGTAAGGGGTAGAATTTGCCTTGAGATATATTTTTATCTCTGTAAGGGGGTAGAATTTGCCTTGTGCCATATTCTTATCTTTGTATAATGGGTAGAATTTGCCTTGAGATATATTCTTATCTTTGTAAAGGGTAGAATTTGCCTTGTGCCATATTCTTATCTTTGTATAATAGGTAGAATTTGCCTTGAGATACATTCTTATCTCTGTAAGGGGTAGAATTTGCCTTGTGCCATATTCTTGTCTTTGTATAATGAATAGAATTTGCCTTGTGCCATATTCTTATCTTTGTATAATGGGTAGAATTTGCCTTGAGATTAATTCTTGTCTTTGTTTAAACGGTAAAGTTTGCCTTGTACTGTTTATCTTTGTATAATGAGTTGAGTTTTTCATCTGTTGTACTAGGATTCTTTTCTTTGTACAGTTAGCAGAGTTTGTATTGTATTGTATTTCTGTCTTAGAAAAATTAGTAGAGTTTCCCTTGTGCTGTTTTCTCTTGAAACATCTTTGTATAATGGGTACAGTGTATTCTGACTGTCACAGAGTTAACAAATTACCTGGATAATCATCGCATATTTAACAATTTAGCAGTCATTGAATGCCTGTAATGATGGATAATTATAGTCAGTTATTATGTATTATGTTAGAAGAATGACAAGACATGTTATAAATAACCATGTGTTGATTGAGACTAGAATATGTCTGGTTCACATTTATGTTTGTTTTTCTTTGCACTAAAGCAGATCAGACCTTTACACATTAGTCCCCTTAGTACTTGCAATGAGAGAAATAAAAAAAGATGCAACTTTACAAATAAATTATCAGTTCCAGGAAATTCATTTGGACTTTATATGATTTCAGATATTAATTAGCCTCAATTCTAATGCTCTGCAAATATCCTTATCTTAAGTTTATCAGAAATTTCTATGGAACTTGTCCAGGAGAAACATTATGGAAAACTTATTCTAAAAATTTTGTATCTAAGATGAGTTATGTTTCCGAAGAATATTCTCCTCAAGTCTCTATATGTATCTTAAGAAAACAAACTATAAAATTCTTTTGTGTTCTTTAACATCATTTATATAACAGTTTTTATAAAACGTGATCAGTATATAATCATTTGCACTCCTTTTTTTGTAAATTAGCTCAGATGTAAAGTTAACATAAATCACTTATCAGATTTTAAGTGATGTTTTTTTCTCATTGAAATATGAAGTAAAAGATTCTGGTAGAAAATTGATTACATTAGTGCTAATTCACTTAGTGTCTGTTTGCACTGAAGAGACTGGGGAAGGTTTAAGAAAATATGCCAAACATTACAACAGCTTGTTTTCTGTGAGCAGTCTTTGTGATAGATTTATGCAAACAAGCCTTATAATTAGAATTGACATATTTAATTAAAATGATATAACTACTACCCAGAAAGTAGTTTTTCATCAAAACTTTTCAATTATGTTTGAAGTTCAGTCAAAGTTTGTTTGAAATACTAAAACACTGATGTAACCACCACCTGCTCATAAAAGATCTATACATCAAACCACTGCTTGCTAAGTCTCTCAGTCATATACAAGATTTATACATCAAACCAGTGCTTGCTAAGTCTCTCAGTCATATACAAGATCTATACATCAAACCAGTGCTTGCTACGTCTCTCAGTCATATACAAGATTTATACATCAAACCAGTGCTTGCTAAGTCTCTCAGTCATATACAAGATCTATACATCAAACCAGTGCTTGCTAAGTCTCTCAGTCATATACAAGATCTATACATCAAACCAGTGCTTGCTAAGTCTCTCAGTCATATACAAGATCTATACATCAAACCAGTGCTTGCTAAGTCTCTCAGTCATATACAAGATCTATACATCAAACCAGTGCTTGCTAAGTCTCTCAGTCATATACAAGATCTATACATCAAACCAGTGCTTGCTAAGTCTCTCAGTCATATACAAGATTTATACATCAAACCAGTGCTTGCCAAGTCTCTCAGTCATAAACATAATTTATACATCAAACCATGCTTGCCAAGTCTCTCAGTCATATACAAGATTTATACATCAAACCGTGCTTGCTAAGTCTCTCAGTCATATACAAGATCTTATACATCAAACCAGTGCTTGCTACGTCTCTCAGTCATATACAGATTCTATACTATCAAACCAGTGCTTGCTACGTCTCTCAGTCATATACAAGATTTATATATCAAACCATGCTTGCTAAGTCTCTCAGTCATATACAAGATGTATACATCACACCAGTGCTTGCTAAGTCTCTCAGTCATATACAAGATCTATACATCAAACCGGTGCTTGCTACGTCTCTCAGTCATATACAAGATTTATATATCAAACCATGCTTGCTAAGTCTTCAGTCATATACAAGATTTATACATCAAACCATGCTTGCTAAGTCTCTCAGTCATATACAAGATGTATACATCACACCGGTGCTTGCTAAGTCTCTCAGTCATATACAAGATTTATACATCAAACCGGTGCTTGCTAAGTCTCCCAGTCATATACAAGATTTATACATCAAACCAGTGCTTGCTAAGTCTCTCAGTCATATACAAGATCTATACATCAAACCGGTGCTTGCTACATCTCATAGTCTTATACAAGATTTATATATCAAACCATGCTTGCTAAGTCTCTCAGTCATATACAAGATGTATACATTACACCGGTGCTTGCTAAGTCTCTCAGTCATATACAAGATTTATACATCAAACCGGTGCTTGCTAAGTCTCCCAGTCATATACAAGATTTATACATCAAACCAGTGCTTGCTAAGTCTCTCAGTAATATACAGGATTTATACATCAAACCAGTGCTTGCTAAGTCTCTCAGTCATATACAAGATTTATACATCAAACCATGCTTGCTAAG
This sequence comes from Cyclina sinensis, assembly GCA_012932295.1. Classification (NCBI taxonomy): domain Eukaryota; kingdom Metazoa; phylum Mollusca; class Bivalvia; order Venerida; family Veneridae; genus Cyclina; species Cyclina sinensis. The sequence goes on from JAAONU010000011.1 coordinate 5,614,786, forward strand.
TCTCCTAGTCATATACAAGATTTATACATCAAACCAGTGCTTGCTTAGTCTCTCAGTCATATACAAGATCTATACATCAAACCAGTGCCTGCTAAGTCTTCAGTCATATACAAGATTTATACATCAAACCAGTGCTTGCTAAGTCTCTCAGTCATATACAAGATCTATACATCAAACCAGTGCTTGCTAAGTCTCTCAGTCATATACAAGATGTATACATCAAACTAGTGCTTGCTAAGTCTCTCAGTCATATACAAGATTTATACATCAAACCAGTGCTTGCTAAGTCTCTCAGTCATATACAAGAATTATACATCAAACCAGTGCTTGCTAAGTCCCTCAGTCATATACAAGATCTACATCAAACCCAGTGCTTGCCAAGTCTCTCAGTCATGATTCTTCTAGATATCAAAGTAGATTAAGACCTTTGACATCAGTCACTTTATTTTGCTGTTTGAATAAGTGTGTTTTTACTTTTGAATTTGATATTATTTCCTCAAGCAAAAAAACTTTTACTATCAAATCAAAGCATAAACTGCTTTTTAGTTCACCTGAGCAAATGCTCATGGTGAATAATTGTGATCACCATATTGTCCTGGCATTTGTTGTTAACATTTTCTTTAAAAGACATCTCCTGCTAAACCACAAGGCCTATTTTTACCAAAACTTGTTCCTTATATTGCCCTTTTCTAATATTGCTCCAACCGTTCTGCTCCATTGCACATAAGGGCTACAAAAGCTAAAAATAGACAAAAATTCAAACAACATCTCCTCCTTAACGGCAAAGGTGTTTTCCACCAAAGTTCACAAAATGTTCCTTACACAGCCCTCTATTCAAATGGACAAAAACGTTCCACTCCATTGAACAAAATGGCTGCCAGAGCTAAAAATAGATTTTTGTCAATTCTCAGCTTAAGCATGACGTCATTCTAGCCATTAACCAGTCAGATAACAGTAACTAACTAATTTAAGCATTCGGTTCTCGGTCGTTACTCGGACTTTATCGTTGGAGCCTATGTGACTTTAAAGTCGTTTGCTATGAAACCTAACGACTTTAATTAATAAGAATCATTAAAAATGCACTTATCAAGCAGTAGGTCTTGGAAATTAAGACAGTTTCTTTTGTTATATTTTCTAGTTTTTTGTAATTTTTAATCTTGAAGTTACATATAGCTCAACGATAAAAATCCGAGTTACACCCAAGTACGGATATACTACCTTTGAAAAGTAGCCGGATGTGTAAAACCGAGAATGTTTAGCTTCGAATGACATCTCCTTCAAAACCAAATTTGACAGAAAAGTTCCTTGTTTTGCCTCTTTCTTAAAATTGCCCAAACCATTCCACTTCTTTGCACATAAGGGCTGCAAAAGCTAAAAATTGAAAAAGAATTGAAAGCAGCATCTCTTCCTAAATGTAAAGGTAATGTTTTCCACCAAATTTAGAAATGTTCCTTACGAACCTATCAAAATTGCTTCAGATTATTCCGCTCAATTGAACAAAATGGCCACCAGAGCTAAAAATAGGTTTTCACCAATATTTGGCTTCAAATAACATCTCCTCCAACACCACTAGGCCATTTTAAACCAAACTTGACAGAAATATACCTTGATATATTGCCCTTTTCTGAAATTGCTCACTATTCTGCTCCATTGCACATTAGGACTACAAAAACTAAAAATAGAAAAAAAAAAATGAAACAACAGCAGTGTGATTTTCCTCCAAATTTCACAGTAATATTCCTTACAGAGCTTTCATTTAAATTGCTGTAAAGGGTCAAAAATGAACAAAATGGCATGCCAGAGCTAAAAATAAAGTTTTGCACTATTTGGCTTCAAATGACATCTCCTCTCAAACTATTAAGCCAGTTATCCGCCAAACTTTAAAGATATTTTCCTGATATTGCCCATTTCTAGAATTGCTCTAACTGTTCTGCTCCATTGCACATAAGGGTTGCAAAAGCTAAAAATAAAAAAAAATTCAGACAACATCTCTATCGAAATGGCAAGGTGATTTTCCACCAAATTTCACAGAAATGCTCCATGCATAGCCCTCTATTAAAATTGCTAGTAAAGGTTCTGCTCCATTGAACAAAATAGCCAGCCAGAGCTAAAAATAGATTTCTTCAGTATTTGACTTCAAATGACATCTCACAAGGCTGCTAGCTTGAAACTGCCTTTGCATCTGCCCCATGGTTTTTATTTGTATAAGATATGAGATCTTTGAAAATCTTCAATTAGAAAATGTAATATTGCATCTGATGTTTGCTTAACAGCAGACCCTTAGCAAAAGTACTCAGGCCCTCTTGTTATTTTTGAGGCTTGGTGATTTCTAAAACTTCTTGTGCTGTTTTTCAATTTTTTAAGGTTGAAATATAGAAAAGCATATTTGATAAGAAAAGATAAGACTTACTAAGTAAAGTGTTTTCTTTTTTTAAGTTTTTCTTGATACCTTGTGAAGGTAAGTCACCAAGGATACACAGTATTTTCAGGCACTCTGTTTATTGACCAGTGTAATTGTGTAGGTAGCATCTGTCATTGTCAGACAGTATGGTAATGACATTTGCAGCATCTTGACTTTTACGAAGTATACAGTCAGTTCTAGTGCTAAGGGTGTTTTTCTGTATCTGTACTCTTACCAAATATCTTCTGGTAACATAAACCTCATAATGTTCTTTGAACACTCTGGATGTGATGAATGTTTCTCAAAACCTTTAAAGCGACTGACTCACTGATGGGCTGATGATGAAAGAAAAGAAAATGTTTATACATCTTGAAATTCTTGCTGTAATTGTGAAGAACATATCTAAACTAAGTTACTGACTCATTTTTTGTTACAGAAAAACATCAAAACATAAAGTTTTACACACTTTTAGCGGTAAAACATTTACCCTGTTAGTCACGGGGTAGATACTTAAGTTATAATATTAATTTAATTGAAACTTTATAACTAGACGCTCTGGCTCAGTGGTGTAGATGGCTCTTTATTTTACTGACCGAAAGGTCATGGGTTCGAATCCTGGCTAAGTCAAAACTTTTTTTTTCATTTTTCATGGTGTATAGAAGCATAATATGTGTTTTTTCCATAGTATATTAACTTCTCTTACATTTTAAAGAAAAACAAATTAAGCTAAATTCTGTGAGTCAGTCGCTTTAAAGAAAAGGATGTCTTGCTTGGTGACAGCAAAAAGTGCTTGGACTTTCAGGTTGAACACATTTGGTTTAAAGAAAAAAACTGTTAATCTGCACAAGGAATTAATTGTTTCATACTAAATCCATTTAAGTACAGTGACTGTTTCCACCATTTTAAAAATGTACAAGTGCTGGCTACACACAACTAAATCAAATCCTACACTATTTCAATGTAATATCAAGTCCCAATCTCAATTTATTAGCTTCTGAAGATGCTAATGCTACCATTGTTAGCATGCAAGAGGTAACATTTTTCAGTACAGAATAAACAATTTGTCAGAAGAATTGTTTCATTAATTTCTGGGTTTTATATGGGTCGATAGCATGACAATTCAAACCAGGTTTTCCGCAAATTTGTTAGAAAGCAGTCTTCACATAGTGAGCGATAAGGGCCAGTGGCCTCACTTATTGTTTATAACAATCTGTCAAAATTTCTTGTTTATTTTAAAATGACAAAAAATAGCCAAGAATTGTCCCTCACATGCCTATTTCAATTTGTTCTTCAATATTTGTGTTGTTTTCAAGTAAAATGATTTTCAGAACAACTTTTTCATTTTGACCAATTGGACACCTGTCTTCTTATTGCTCTGCAAACTCAACCAGCGGTTAATTCCCTTTCATACTTTCAGTATAATAGTCTCTGCCAACAGGCATGTCACATGATGATGGTCAAAAGTAAATAAACAATATGTTAAACTTTTTTTTTCAAGTCACTTTTTTTTAATTTCATTACATCCAGGCATGTTAAATTGATGCAATTACAATTGTAACTAAACAAAAAAGAGAGAAAAAAAATCTTTCAAAAAAAGGACATAGACAGCTACTACATGTATATATAGCTGAAATCCAGCTACGGTTAACACATGTCGGCAGAAATCTTTTCCAAAGGAATGAAGGGGAGGATCACTGTGAGGAGAGTGATAGCTCCGCACAAACCCTGCACAAAGTTGACTGGTTCCAAACAGCACAGGTGGTGTATAACCTGCTGTGACATTAAAAATTGTCTGTGCTTGGTACACTGTAGAACCATAAAAGTTGACTATAGACAGTTCAGAAGTATTTATGGTGTCTTGTGGTTCATTTTCTAAGAATTTTATAGGTAACATGTTAAAATTTGGATAACTTGTTTTGTCAGAATTATGACTGTATAAAAGGTTAAAGGATTTGCTCAGTCATTTTCTTTTGCACACTGACAGAACTTTGATTCAACCTTCTTGCATATTTTAAAAGAAAACTATTGAGATAATCAGTATTTAGAATATTCAGAATTAATACATCAAAACTTCAGTTCCCTGAGCAAAGCAGATACAAAATTATGAGTTAATTAGGTACAAATTGGATATTATTGATAATTTTCAAAATGATTTAACATTCTGTAATTGGACGTCAAAATTTACCATAGTTACTAATTACAGATTAATTAATATGAATAGCATTTTCTAAGACAGTTTACATACATTGTTTAACAGAATCTTTGAAAACATAGTCTTTTTTTTTCATTTTTTTTTTACTAATTTGAATTAACTCAGAGTCCAGTTGTAATCAAATAAATCTTGACAGAAAGATTGTCTGTGTACTACAAAAACATGTTTTGGTCCGTACAGTCATTTTTCAATGAATTGAAATATCAAGGGAACAAATATATTTATTGCCTGTGTGATCATTGTCATCAAGATTCTCAGTAAGTTTCCAGGCCAAAAACAATCTTGGACTTCCAGCACAATGGAAAGTGTCACAAAAATTCATTTTGGATTGATTGTTTTACTTTTTAGTTCTGTTTCTTTCTAAGCTATAGATTGCTGACTATTTTACTACAATGTATCATGTATTACTCAGGGGAGCCATTTCGGACCAACATTTTCCTCTTGTATTCACATATGATGATTTATTTAGATATTATATGAAACATCCTCACAGTTTATTGTTGAGATGACAAAGTATCAACAGATATTAGTGTTGTCTTTGTCCATATTGGGTCTGTTCTTTATCAGCTGCTCATTTACACAGTCTCTGTGGGGTTTATAGGCAGAGATCAAAGGTTCACCATGTAAAACCCTTTGTAAAAAAAAAGCAATTACTAAGTTCACAGATTTATTGCAATTAGATTTTTAGTTTAAAGGTCTTTTTGCATTCCTAGTGGAGTGCATTAAGTGCTGGTCCATCAGTCTGTCTGTATACCCAATGTCTGTCCATGAAATCTGCAGCTTGAATTCAACCAAACTTTGTATGGTGATTTTCTAACAAGAATAGATTTGCTTAATATCAGGATGTTCCATCAGATGAATTGCCCTTCATTGTAATATTGAGCAGTTCCTTTCCAATTCCTCAAACCAGTGGCTTGAATTCAGTTTAATTTTATGCGTATTGTCCATATAAATTTTCACATGGGTATGGCCCTTTGATTTTAAAATATAGCAGTTTAACCTCAAGGCTATTTCTCAGAAACAAGTGGCTTGAATTTAACCAAACCTTATTTGAAGTTTCTGTAGAAAGAGATCTGCATGGTTGTATGTTCTGGTCAGATGACTTTCACATAGTTTTGACCCTTTGATTGTAAAATGAAGCAGTTGCATTCAGAACTATTTCTCTGTAGCCATTGACTTGAGTCCTAACAAACTTTATGTGAAGTTTCACTAGCAGAGGAAAATGTGCACATTATCAGGATAATTTTGTAGGATAAGTAGAGCATTGTTTCATACTTTACCAAAATAACTCAAATATGGACAAAGTTCATTTAGGATGAATACTGTTTCTACTGAAATTATAAAATATGAATCTACTTTTTTCCTAAGACTGTCTTTATGTAGAATGATTGCTAAAACCAAGTTTTATCAGAAAAAAATTGTGAAAGGTCCCTAAATAAACAAGGTCAGGAATTTGTTTATAGTAAAAAGAAATTGAACATTAAAAAAAAAATTCATCTCAAACAGTGCAGTTCAATGAAAAATGTACTCTCCCCACTATACTGTTTGGTAAACCATATTATTAGATTGGTAGAGCAAATTTTTCTTGCTTGTGTAAAAAATCTCAATTGTTGCATGCATTCACACAGTCAAGGGAAAATTAAAAGACACAAACAATAATGAAATTCTTTATTACCAGAGCTTTTATTATATCTTAAAATCTAAAGATTACAGGATTTTGAAACTCAGTGGGATCCATTCAGATATGTTGTACAGGAGAAATTTTTCACAGAGCAGTGGCTGTATCACATTACAGCAGTAACAGAGGTTCTTGCCAGATGCAGTGTGAGAAATGTATTGGATATTGTAAAGTATTGATCCAAAAATCTGATTGGATGTGTGCTACATTGTCTATTATACATTCCAGTATGTTGTTTTAGGTAACTGCTTCTGCCATTTCCTTGAGTAACATGTTGTACAGGGAACCAGTCGATCGGGTGTAAGATAGGACTACTCAAAGTCTTGTTGATTATTGTATTTTGATGGCAGAAGTTTTTCTTTCATGAAAAGAATGATGTATAAGATCTGATGTGAGATTGTGTTTTATGCTGAATATCTTGATCAATGATCAAGGTTTCCTCATCAATCATGAAGGAAATTAATAGGATTTTTATACTGTAGTATGTTTTGATCTCTGTAGCAATTATTTATCTTGTTCTGTAGTAACTATTCCTATCCTGAATAAGAAAGTGTTTCCCCAGACATCAACACCTCGCCAAATACAAGAGCTTTCAGTATGGGTAGCTTGTTACCAACAGCTATAATATATAGATTTTCAATTGTAAAGTTTTTGCCAAATATAGTAAATTTACAGAAATTATGTTACATTTTATGCAGTCTGTCCACAGCAGTTATAACTTAATACTTTCACTTGTGTGAATTTAAAGAATATTTTTATTTGAAAACCAAACTTTTAATGAGACCATTAAAGGATGAAGAGTGTTTGTATGATAGGACAATAAAACCGACCTAATGCAGAGGTTGCTGACAATTGAATTTAAAGAAAAGGTCAGGGTATATGCAAAGTTTAAGAAAACAGCAAAATACATAAAAAAGTACAATACTCAATCCTACTGCTTGCTTGATTTTCACTGTCGCTCAAAATAAGCACAATTAGATCTTTCTCTGGTGAGCGTGTCACTTGCTCAACACAATATAACTATTGATCATTGCTAATTTTAAGTAAATGTGCTGTTTTCTTCTCCGTGTTTGCGGTGAACTTAGTGAGAATGTCCGTCCTGGTAAGGAATACTAATACTCTGCTGTTAGACGTGAAGTGAACGAGACTTGAATTATTGTGAATAGAAACAGAGAGAAACTTGTGGCGTCCAATAGTTATCTGAATACTGACCTGTGTATGCATGTCTGATCTTTAATCAGAATTTGCAGTAGGACTGAGGAAACAAGATTATATCATTGATCTTGTATATATGTCTCATTCACTGATTTAATATAATTATAGCTTTGTATTAATTCTTGATAAGATTTTTGAACAGAATAGAAACCTTACTCTGTCAGTCTTTGATGTTATGTAATATATAAAGTTGGTTATATACCAGTATGTAATAAGGATTAATTCTTGCTATTGTGTATCTAACTAGGTAAAAGAGATCACAACATCTTGCAGTAAGGCTTCCGGATATGATTCCAGAAAGGCATAAGAAACCCTCTCTTGATTAATTTATCTTTTTTCTTAAGCAGCCTTGTGAACAGTTCTTAAATGACACCTGATTTGATGTATATTTAATGTAACAATTCTTGCTAAATAGTTTGTTAACATAACCTGGTTCTTTATATTTAGTTATTGTTGTAATAAAGAAACACTAAGTACCCTATTGATTTAATAGAACAATAGAAAACACACCTGTATCATTACTGGAATGAAATGTTGTTATCTCAACAGGTGCTTCTAGGTGAAAGCCATGGGCCATGATCCATTTACTCACAGAATCAAGGAAATGGTGTAGAACATCCCAGTTGGGATGTCAATGTTTTGGAAACATTTTCTCTTCAACAAAAAATGTATTCAGTTTCCTGTGCTTCAGAAAAAATGTGTATTTTTTCTTAGCTGTTATTACTGGTAACAGTGTACTTTTCCCTTCAACAGTCAGTAACAGATTGGCCAGCAGTTTCAAAACTGGTCACTTCTAAATGTAGGAAAATCATTTAGATGAAGTAGTAAACCATTATGATCAAAATTGTTTTAATCTTAATCTGTGTAGGTGCTCTAGATGATATCTTCCAGAATGGTATATTACTACTGGTGGGCTTTTAGATAAGAAAACTTTCACGGTTTATCATTATGTTTTACTGCCTATGAAGAAAGATGATTTATATGATGTCTCAGACATGTTTCAAGGCTGCAGAGTTCACAGTTTGAAGATTTTCTTTCTTAAGTGTTCGGATATGCTTAGATAATGTATAAAGTGCAGTTTTATTCTCAGAGGGTATTATTTCAGAAGTACAATTGACTTTTATGCACTTTACTTTCAAGTACAGATTGTTGACTTCTCTAACTTGGCTATATTATATGAATATAAGAACGTACCTATTTTAGCAAAGAATGTGATATCATGTGAATATTATTCATATTATTAGATTTCAGAAAAGCTCCTGTAGAACATTTGACACGTTATGGATTAGGGTTATGTCTGATTGTAGTCTCACTATTTCACCTCTGAAGGAGGACCAAAATTATAGGTTGACATTTTATAGTGTTCACCTTCTACCTCTCACTTTGATTACATGGATTCGCCCAATTGTATGCAGTTGGGCACATATTTTCGCTCATTTGTCCCATATTTTGCAGAGCTTATGTACAAAAATGATAAGCTATAATGAAATATTATAACTTAAAACCATACTAGTCCCTTTCATCTAAGAGAAACACACAAATAATAATATAAACTGAAACACTTGTTTTGTATCTGTTTATCCGCCATGTTTAGCTCACCTGACACAGAGTGTAGGTGACCTGTTAGGATGGCCCTTTGTCCATTGTACATCCGTTCACATTTTTCTTCAAACGACATCTTCTCTGATGCCACTAGGCCAAAGTTAATAAAATTTGACAGGGATGTTCTGTGCATGATGCTCTACCAAAGTTGTTGAAAGGATTCAGCTTCATTCAGAACTCTGGTTGCTATGGCAACCAAAAGAAAAATATTTGAAAAATCTTCTTGTCTGAACCACAACATCTAGGGCTTAGATATTTTGCGTGGTGAATCCTCTGGAGGTCCTCTACCAAAATTGTTCAAATTATGTCCCTGGTGTCAAAATTGACCATCCCATAGGGGTCACATGTTTTACATAGAAATGTATAGGAAATCTTTTCTGAAACCACAAGGCCCTAAGTTCTAAAATTTTGCACAAAGTATTGTCTAGTAGACCTCTACCAAGATTGTTCAAGTTATGTCCCTGGGGTCAAATTGATCCTGCCACAGGGTTCACTTCTTTATATAGAGACATGTATAGGGAAACTTCAAAACTCTTCTCGTCAGAAACTTCTGTGCTGTGGGATTTGATATTTAGTATACAGGTTCACCTAGATCTCCTCTACAAACATTGTTCAAATGATGCCCCTTTGGTCATAAATGGCTCCACCCCAGGGGTCACTTGATTAAATAAAGGCTTCAGGGATTTCCACAGGTGCTTTTGGCACATCGGTTCCGATGAGCTAAAATTTCAAAATCTAAACACCAGATGCGGTCAAAATTGGCTCAGCCTCCAGGTCACCGAGGTTAGAAATAGACTTTTAAAATTTTATTCAGATATCTTAGATATTTGGTATATAGGCACCTTTAATGAATCTCTTCCATTCCCTTGGATCAAGGTCAAGGTCACTAAGGCTTAAAATAGATTTTTGTACTTTTCCCCATAGAGTCTTCATTTATTGATCGATATCTGAGATATTTGGTATGTAGGTAACTTGCAAGAACCTCTACTCTTAAGTGAGTTTGAGGTCACTGGGTCAAGGTCACTAAGGCTAATAATACATTTTTCTGCTTTTTGTCATGGAGCCTGTATTTACTCCTTGATAATTTAAATATTTGGTTTATAGAGACCTTGCATGAACCTCTTCCATTAAATTGGGGTTAAGGTCACTGAGGCTAGAAATAGATTTATCATCTTTACCTCATAGAGCCTTCATTTATTGACCAATATCTTTGATATAATTATGTAGATTCCTTGCATGGACCTATAGCCTTTAAAGGAGTTTGAGATCACTGGGTCAAGGTCAATGTCACCACAGCTAATAATATATTTTTCTACATTCTGTCATAGAGCCTTTATTTATTGACTGATATTTTAGTTATTAGGCACCTAGAAATCTTCAATTAGAAAATTTAATACGGTTTTTGACATTTGTTTAGTACTCAGGTGAGCAATCAAGGGCCATTATGGCCCTCTTGTATTTAATTTCGAAAATCAGAATTCCCCGATGATGAAGGCAATGATGTAGTTGTTGCAGAGGAAATTACCCGAGGTGTTCCTTCTGCAAAATTTGGGCAGGTTAAAATTAGGCTTTAAGGTTGAACAACTAAAAATATCAGATCTTTAAAAGCGGTTCACCACATTAAGCATAATAAATAAGGCTAGTCTGATTGAAGAGAATCATTCTTAACAACAATAGACAAAGTATATCTATTTAGAAGCTTCAGCTCTACTGTATCTGTGTGAGACAGTGACAGATACATAGTAATTGTTTATAAATTTCCAGTAATATCATGTATGTAGAGTCCTTTTGATACTATCAGTTTTTTCTTCTAAAGCACCCTTTACCAACTGGAGAGTTATTAGAGATTCATTCTTAAATTAGTAAAAGACACATGAAATAAAGCTTATGTCACAGCTAAAGAAAGGAAAAAATGTGAATCTACTTGCAATTGTTAATTACTTAATGTGGTTTCATTTCTGTCCTTTGTAAAAACATATGTAGAACATTTAAAGATTTAAATTTTGTGTATTTTCAGAGTTTCCATGTTGTATGTGGCGTGTGTTTGACATTAGATGGGATTAGAGGACAGGCAAGCGGGCTGTGGTGATGGCGGCCAGCCATCGATACAACAAAAGAACAGAGTCCTTGCCAAGTACTCTGCCGAATGCCCTCATGTTTGGCAATGGACAAATTAATCATGAAGAAAATCCTAACTATCTTGTTTACAAAAAGGTAGTGATTTTTATTTGTCTCCTTTTGAAAGGATGAAAGAATTTTTTTTGGCATTGACTGTCGATGCCTCTGTCCGCCCATTCAAAGCAATGTTTTGATGTTAGAAAGTTGAACCATATTTGGCATGATCATAGTCTCCTCAACATTTTCTTGTTGTATAGTTGACCAGTTTCCTTGTTTATCCCCCCACAAAAGACGGAGGGTACATGTATATTAGAAATGGTCTCCGTCTGTCCATCCATCCGGACGCACTACCAAAAATAAATAGGGGGCCATCTAACTGAAAACATAACAAAAGAGAACAATAGAGTTCATTCCATAACAGTAGAATAAGGGGCAAATGGCCCTCTATAAAACAAAAGAAAATAACAAAAGAAAAGGCCCCCTATCCAGTTTCAGCGGACGTCCATCCATCTGTCCATGCGTCCGTCCATGGGTCCATCCTAATTTTGCCATGAAAATAGCTCCAAAAGAACTAAAGGGATTTTCTTCAAACTTCATACACTGCAGTGTAATGTATAAGAACAATAACTCTACCTTGCCTACTTTTAGAGTTGTTCCCCTTTATCAGATTTACTTGAAACAAAAGTACTGGAGCAGTTTTCTTCATACTTCATACACTGACAGAGCACATTGGGAGGAGGTGCCGTGTGAAAGAAAAATGACTCCACCTTGCCTACTCTAAGAGTTATTCCCCTTTATTCAGATATACTTTTTTAGCTCACCTGAGCTAGCTTAGGGTGAGCTATTAGGATTGATGAATGTCCGTTGTCTGTCGCCTGTGGTCTGTTCACACTTAGTTCGTTAACACTCTACTGGTCACATTTTTGCTCCAATTGTCACGAAAATGGTACAGGATGTTTGTCTCAGTAATTACTGGGACGAGTTCGAATATGGGTCATCTGGGGTCAAAAACTAGGTCACATGACCAAATTTCCTTGTAATATGTCAGAAAGGTTATTTGGGTGATTTCTAGCCCAAGTTCAAATATGGGTCATCTGGGGTCAAAAACTAGGTCACTGAGACCAAATATGGAAAAACCTTTTTATCACTCTAGAGGTAACATTTTCAGCTCAAATATCCTGGAAATATGTCAGAAAGGTTGTTAAGATGATTTCTAGCTCAAGTTTGAATATGGGTCATGTGGTGTCAAAAACTAGGTCACACAGCCCAAATATGGTAAAACCTTGTTAACACTCTAGAGGTAACATTTTCAGCCCAAATATCCTGGAAATATGTCAGAAAGGTTGTATCGATGATTTCTAGCTCAAGTTGGAATATGGGTCATCTGGGGTCAAAAACTAGGTCACAGAGCTTAAATTTGGAAAAACCTTGTTTACACTCTACAGGTAACATTTTAAGCCCAAATATTCTGGAAATATGTCAGAAAGGTTATTTCGATGGTTTCTAGGTCAAGTTCGAATATGGGTCATCTGGGGTCAAAAACTAGGTCACGGAGCCCAAAAATAGAAATATCTTGTTAAGGCTCTAGAGGCTACTGTTTCAGTCCAAATATCCTGGCAATTTGACAGAAAGGTTGTTTGGTTGTTCAAATTATTAGATTAGGTTAAAGGTCACGGAGGCTAAAAATAGATTTATCTACTGTACCTCATAGAGCCTTCATTTATAGACCAATATCTTTGATATTCAATATATAGGTTCCTTGCATGGACCTCTACCCGTGGGTAGGGTTTGAGGTCACTGGGTCAAGGTCAAGGTCACCATAGCTTATAATAGATATTTCTACTTTCTGTCATAGAGCCTTTATTTATTGACTGATATTTTACATATTTGGTTTGTAGGCACTTATATATTTTCAATTAAAAAATGAAATACTGCTTAACAGCAAACCTACAGCTAAAGTACTCAGGTGAGCGATCCAGGGCCATCATGGCTCTCTTGTTTATAAGTTTGTCCAGATCATAACTCCAAAAGTACTTGAGGGATTTACTTCAAACTTAATACAATGACAGAGCACATTGGGAGAAAGTGCATTATGCAAGAACAATAACTCTACCTTGCCTACTTTAAGAGTTATTTCCTTTTATTAGATTTACTTGGAAAAAAAACTTTGCCCAAAGCATATTAAACTCCAAAAGTACTTGAGGAATTTACTTCAGACTTAATTCACAGTGAATTACAGCTGCTGACAGAGCACATTGGTAGGAAGTGCATTGTTTAAAACAATAACTCTACCTTGCCTACTTTTAGAGTTATTCCCCTATCAGATATACTTTAAAAAAGTTTTGTCCAGAGCATAACTCCAAAAGTACTTGAGGGATTTACTTTAAACTTAATACACTGACCTAGCAAATTGGAAGAAAGTACACTGTGCAAGAGCAATAACTCTACCTTGCCTTCTCTTAGAGTTATTCCCCTTTATCAGATTTACTTGGAAAACTTTGTCTGAAGCTATACTCCAAAAGTACTTGAGCAGTTTTCTTCAAACTTCATACACTGACAGAGAACATTGGGAGGAAGTGCAGTGTGCAAGAAAAATAACTCCACCTTGTCTACTTTAAGAGTTATTCCCCTTTATCAGATATACTTTTTTATAAGTTTGTCCAGAGCATAACTCCAAAAGTACTTGAGGAATTTACTTCAGACTTTATTCACTGACAGAGCACATTGGTAGGAAGTGCACTGATTAAAAACAATAACTTTACCTTGCTTACTTTTAGAGTTATTCCCCTATCAGATATACTTAAAAAAAAATGTTGTCTAGAGCATAACTCAAAAAGTACTTGAGGGATTTACTTCAAACTTAATACACTGACACAGCATGGTAGAAAGTGCACTATACAAGAACAATAACTCTACCTTGCCTTCTCTTAGAGTTATTCCCTTTTATCAGATTTACTTGAAAAACTTTGTCTCAAGCAAAAACTCCAAAAGTACTTGAGGGATTTTCTTCAAACTCAATACACTGACAGAGCACATTGGTAGAAAGTGCAATGTGTTAGAACAATGACTCTGCCTTGCCTTCTTTTAGAGTGATTTCCCTTTATCAGATTTACTTTAAAAATTTTGTCTGAAGCATAACTCTAAAATACTTTAGGTATTTACTTCAAACTTAATTCTCAGACAAAGCAGATTAGTAGGGAGTGCAGTATGCAAGAACAATAACTCTACCTTGCCTACTTTTAGAGTTATTGCCCTTTAAAACATCCAGAGCATAACTCCAAAAGAATTTGAGGGATTTTCTTCAAACTTAATACACTGACATAGCACATCAGTAGGAAAAGCAGTGTCAAGAACAATAACTCTCCCTAGCCTATTTTTACTGCATACGCACATTATTACAATTAGTTTTTGAAAGTACAACCTTCATTTAACTTTTTCCCAGCTGGGGGATTTACCATGTGTAATATGGCTCTTGTTTACCTTAAAGGTGTTTGAGTTACTACCCTTGACTGTCACAGCAGAAATGTTCAAAATAGTGTTGATGTTTTGAAGTAGATGCTATAGCTTTTTATATGGTGGAAAGAACTATTAAGGCTTTGTAGGATATAATGTATTGACTGACATCTTCTGTTCAAGTTCTGAAAGACTTGCCTAGCAATGACATCTTGAGTATTTAGATAACATATTATAATGCAAACATTCACCTTGTTAATCATGTCATTAATGGATTCACTGTAATGCCGAGGGTAAGTTTGTCTCATTTACCATCTGTCACCATGACAGTGAAGGATCATAAGAATTGTTCTGAAGCACCAGGTTTCTAGCTGCTGGTGAATCAAGAGGTGTCTACCTTTGTCTGTCTGCTAATACATGTCTCCCCGTCACTTTGGCCATCTCTGTTTTTGTCACAGTTCTGTGACCAGAATGCTCACTTTAACCCATAAAAGCTTTATCTTAAGAAAAGTTCAGATGCCCAGAGTCTGTTTAAAGTTAGGATTTCATTTAATGTGTAGTCTGTGTGCCTTACCTCACTAGGAATGTTCATAAAAAAGGAGACAGATTTTTAGGATAGGATACTTTTTTATTTCTAATAATAGTTCTATGAGAGTGAATACCAAGTACCTAATACCCTCTTTATTACCTTTTGTTTTTTATTTGCTTTTAATTAAATTGTATTTAACTCTCATAATAATTTCATCAGGAACAAACTAAGAAGTATTTGTGAAGACCTCTCAAGTTATTGTATTTCTGTTTCCATATACAGCACAAGAGAGAATGTTTTCATGCCAATCAATATGAAAATGCTAATTAACACATTAAAGTCTCTTTTATAGAACAGGATGTCCTAAAAAAGCACACCAGACTATTGATTCTGAGAGAATAAATGACTTCCAATTTATGAAATCACTTTGAATATTTGTTTTCACAGTTTGAGCTAATACTAGATATGTGCAAGATTTTCAAATACATGTACAGTTTTAGATTTTTCGGTGACCTACTAAAAGAGAAAAAAGAAAAAAATACACATTTCCTATGCATTTTGGAGACATGTTACTCTTAAGTGTTACGAAGTCTTTTCTTCCTAGATTACTGAAGCAGTCTAGACTTCAGATTTCTTAGAATTTTTGCAAAAATTTAATGGCCCCCACAGAGAAGTTATTATAGACACATACAAACCTGCATTCTGTAGAAGGCTGTATGTCAGTGGTGTTTGTCCTACATAGAAAAATGAACAGTGTAAATCCAGGTCACTCTGTCTGGATACTTATCTCAGAATGTAACTTGGGAATTCAAAATATTTCTTTTAATGTATAATATGGTTTATGCCAAATCTTTCCATAAGCATTTACATTGCTAAGTATACTTTTCTTCCTTATGATTGTGAGTAAAGTGTCACACATGATTATATGTCATATCTTCGCTGAGGTTCTGAGTTAAGCCTTTCACACATCATTTGTTGTTAGGATTGTGAGTTAAGCCTTTCACACATAATTATATGTCATGTCTTCACACAGGTTTTGAGTTAGCATTTTACAATTGATCATATGTGATATTTTGCCCTTAGTAATCAGTGTAACTTTTCACACATGATCATCTATCATATTTTCTCTGAGGTAATCAGTGAAGTCTTTCACACTAAATCATATGTCATATTTTCCTCAAAGGTAATCATTGAAGCCTTTCACACTAAATAATATGTCATATTTTCTGCAAAGGTAATCAGTGAAGCCTTCCACATTTGATCATGTATCTTCCCCAGGATAATCAGTGAAGCATTTCACATTTAATCATATATTTTCCCCAGGATAAGCAATGAAGCCTTTCACATTTAATCATATATCTTCCGCAGGATAATCAGTGAAGCCTTTCACATTTAATCATATATCTTCCGCAGGATAATCAGTGAAGCCTTTCACATTTAATCATATATCTTCCCCAGGATAATCAGTGAAGCCTTTCACATTTAATCATATATCTTCCCCAGGATAATCAGTGAAGCCTTTCACATTTAATCATATATCTTCCCCAGGATAATCAGTGAAGCCTTTCACATTTAATCATATATCTTCCCCAGGATAAGCAGTGAAGCCTTTCACATTTAATCATATATCTTCCCCAGGATAAGCAGTGAAGCCTTTCACATTTAATCATATATCTTCCCCAGGATAAGCAGTGAAGCCTTTCACATTTAATCATATATCTTCCCCAGGATAATCAGTGAAGCTTTCACATTTAATCATATATCTTCCTCAGGATAATCATCAAAGCCTTTGATAATACATAATCATATGTCATCTCTTCCCCAGGGTTACAATTAGTAAAGCCTTTAATTCATAATTATATGCCATATCTTTTCAAAGGTAACCAGTGAAGCCTTTCACATGTATTCATATATCATATCTTCCCCAGGGTAATCAGAGAAGCTTTTCACCTGTAAACATATGTCATAATCTTCCCAAGCAGTTAATGAAGCCTTTCACACATGATCTTTCCCAATGTTTCTTTTATACAGTCAGTTAATACAATTTGTATGCTTTAACAATCATACTAACATATGAACTCAGCTTCAAATAAGTTTTTGACACATTCATAATTATTATTATGTCATATTGTATTTACGGTTAAGTCCTAAGAAATGGTTGAAAATAATTTATAGGCCGTGTGTAACATGTTGATGGCAGTGCTAGTTTTTTTGTTTTAATTCACTTTCTCTGAGATAACTTTGTTGAAACAGACCCTGGCAACAGATGTCTGAATGTTTAAGCAATACTGCTGTGTAGATATAATAGCAGAAAACAACCAGGCCCACCCACATGGCCCACCTGAGGATATGGATACAATTTTACCTTGTTAAACTTACAATGTTTAGCTATAGGTAGTGTTTCCTAATTCCAGGATTTGACATGTCTTTCATGGCTCATATGAGTAGAAAAAAGTGTCTGAGGCTTTGCATGAATTCATCTGTTGGCCAAAGCTCTATAGGTAATTGCCAAATCTTAGGTCATGCATTCAATCCCTAATGTACCTTTGCTGATCAAAGCCTTTTCTGGCAATGATCTACAACAAGAATAAATTGTTTAATTTATGACAAGTGACAGTTTTATCAGGCCCTGGAGAGGAGGATCTATTTCTGCAGAGATACTGACATGTTATGATATACAGCTAAAGATAGTTTCGGAATTGATTTCTTCAGCTTGTATCTTTCAATTCCTATTGGAAATTCCTCACAAGCTGGCTGTGGAATACTGCTACAAGCCCCACTGTAAGATTGTATTAAATGCCAGTGATTGATGGCTTTCTAAATTCTCTGTTTGGTATGGATCAGGAATGCTGGGAGTGTGCTGGTTACCAGCTTTACTGCCATATATTACAATCTATACATTTGCATAAAATGCCCACTTTCATAACCACTGGCCCTGGAACCAGCATGTAGGGAAAAATTGAAATCTGTTTTTTCCCGTTTTTTTTTTCATGGACTGGAAAAAGAACACTGAATTTACATTTACCTTAGGTCTAGAACCAACATCTCTAAAGATTTCAATATTGATCAAAAGGACAAAAATCCCATTTGTTCTGTTTGTTAGCAGTGTTCTTTGTAATAAATTTGCATTAAAAGATACCCACTAGAAGCTCCTTTTATTGTGCAAAGGTAGCATTTGATGTTTTGCTATATTTAATAGAATATGGATCTTCAACTCAATTGCACACTGTGTGACCAACTCCATGGGTGCATGGTTAATGTTGCTGACTTCAAATCACTTAACCTGTTACTGAATCCATCACCTAGAAGACCATTACATTTTACGTGAGAAAGTTGGTAGTTGGTCAGCACTGGACTCATAAGGACATACTAGTAGTAGTTAGTTATGAAGAATATGAGTCCGGTACTGGTCCTTCCCAGGACAGTGGTTTGGTAAACTGCCTGCCCAGTATGACTTTGACAGTTTGAGGGCATTAAATTCAGTTAAACAAGTTTAAGACTGTGTTAAAGAAGGTGTATGTGTGTGTTTTCGTTTGATCCCAGTGATGTCTCCCACCCCCCCACCGCATCCCCTGAAGGAATGTTGTCTACCTACCTACCATGCAGGAATAAGAATATTTTTTTGATTTCTTAGGTTATATAGCAAACTTGGTAGTGATTTTAAATACTTTTATACTTGTCAAAGAGAGAGTGAAAATATGTTTGTGTGTCTGTATTATCCTGTGTATGCAGTTCTACTGTTTAGGGGTATACTGCCAGCACTTATTCATTTTAATGGAGTGACTCATGTTCTTAAAACATGCCTTCTGAACCTATTTATATGCCCACTTTCCCCACTAACAGTGTAATTTGCACCTGAAGCAGTAGTATTTGTTCCTTAATTAGCACTGGCTATATCACTATGCATTTCTTACCCAAAGTTCTTACTCCAGAAATTAAAACTTGATACTTACCTTTACAAATCCTACCCTACCATTCTAATTGCTTTGCTGTTTTTCTGTTTGACAACTGAAGTTGTTGGAATGGTGACAGTATTTTCCTAGGGGGAAAAACAGGTAATTTTACTCATTTTGTTTTTTGCATTTGACTATTTTCAGTATGGGTCTTTTAAAAAATGTATGTCAGTTTCAAAAGTTGCATAAAATACCCATCAAATAACTGTGAAAAAGCAGAGAAAATTATTACATATAGCAGCTTTATTTTGAGTATATTGCCAGCATTTCATGATTATAATCAACACCTGAGCTATTTAAAGACCTATTGAAAAGTACTTTTATCTAGAATCTTCAGTCTCGGTAATGGATAGAGTCATATTGTCAACTTGTGAGAAGTTGCCCCCTTAGAGATAAAATTAAGGTGTTAATTGTCTGACTGTACAAATATAGGTTAGGGGGCTAATGTCCATTTACCATCTTGTACAAACAGGTATCATTGATCATGTATAAAGCATAATTTCTTTAAGTTTATTCAATAAATGATGAAGTTCAATAATTATTGATAATGGTATTTCAGAACAATCTTATGCAATTTTGAAAGACTACTACAATAGCAAGTATTTTGACTAAAAAAACTTTCATTACTCAAGCTTAAGAGAAAATCCTATTTAGAACAGAAGTAATAAGGCCATGGGTCAAAGCCACACAACATTTGATTAAAATCACATTCTAAATACAGCATAAAAAATGGTAGGTCCCTGACCTGTTCTAGAATACTCCCCTATAATGTCTGAGAGGTGTCAAAATGGCATCGACTGTTTTACAAATGTCTGTTGTTTGGTCAAGTCTCCTATTTCCTATAACGTTTCCTCCTGTAAGTAATTTCTCCGGTTGATCTGTTTCATAGTATGATTGGACCAGGAGCTTAAATATGGGTTACAATAGATTGAACATTGGAAAGAAAATGAAAACAATTTTGGTGTTACAAATGAGATAATTCAGCAACAGCAGAACAGGCATTTTCCTTTGCAACAAATCAAAATGTAGATGTCAATATGAAGCCATGTGGATATTGATTTTGTGTCTGTATGATTCAGGCAGCAAATAAATCAGAGATCCCAAGAAAATACCATCAGGCTTTAGAAAGCAAGAAAACTTTATACATTCATTGAGCCGTCAACTCATGTAGGGATTGTGTTGGATTGACCTACATTTCTAACATGTTTCCAACACTAGGTTGTCCGTTTGTCACTTATTTCAGGAAATGGTTACAGGGCCCAAATTCTCGTTCACTGTTTTGTCAAAAGGCACAAAAGTGTATATAGTTTTATCAAAAGGTATAACAGTCAAGGATATTGTTTGATCAAGAAGCAAATAATCATAAGTATTTTGTTTGATCAAAACAGAAAGAATTGTACATTGTATGTTGTTTAATCAAAAGGCACAAAGGCAAATGGTTTGTTTGTTCTGTAGGTAAGGAATTAGTTTATTGTCCAAAATTCAAGGAAAATGTAATTATGTTATTTGATCTGAATTGTGAAAGTATATTGCCTGATATTAATTAAGGCATGGAATTTTAAGTGCAGCTGTCAATTTGAAATGAAACTGTCATTTCTGTAGCATGAATAAAAGGCAAAGAATTTTAAAATCTCTGTTTGAACAAAATGCAAGTGACTGTTGAAGGATGTTTATTTTTTATAGGCAAGACATTGTGTGTAGTTTTGTGGTAAAACATGCAAAGAACTGTTTTTTGGCAAAGAACTACATACATAGATCATTGTTTGATCAGTAGGCATGGCTGTTTGATCAAAGGGCAGGGTAACACTTATACACCAGTGGTACATTTTTTACCATGATTTCACACTATATGGTTGTCACAAAGCCAGACTTCTGTGTTTAGGATACAGTTAGTGTCCAGATTGTTATCATACAGACAAGTTGCTGAAGATCATAGGTGGTGGGTGAATGTCAGGGAAATGGTGTGTGTCATTTCTTCTTTGGTATACTGCCTTTTATTGCAAAGTTGATTGTTATTCTGTACACTTCTCTAGCTATGTTCACATACATTTGGAATGTTGTTGTTTTTATAATTTCTTTTCGAGTATATTTCAGCAGTGGAATAATCTCCTGTTATTCTTAAATAACATCTCCAAGAAATGGACAGATTTGTCATAGTGTAAAGTGCTTTTTCTTTGATTGATATCCATGCAGTGTAACATCAGTTACCTGTGTTCTTCACCAGCCTTGATCTGTCTACAGTAGACCTTACTTATGATCATCAATTAGTGCCCGAAATCTATGTACTTAGCAAGCACCTGCTGTCAGCAGACTTGTGAAATCAGTAATTGGCTATCTAGAAACCTTCTAGTGATATGCTCTCTCTTCTAAATTCAGTACCTTCAAACCTATTTTATGAATGCCATTTCTATACCTTGTAGTGTAAAGCAAATTCCTATATTCGGCTATTAACTGCTATTAACTAGTGTATTAGTTTTATATTAGTACAGTTTGAAAGGGACTGATTTTGTTCTTTGATTGACATCCAGGACACCAGTCACATACATGTTTTTGATATTCTGTTGCAGACTGCCTTGAAACTGCATTCACAACATTTTAAATCTTTTTTTTTTATTTACAGTAGTAATAAACAGTTTATGTGCTCTCAGATTATCCTCAGCAGAGAATCACTATAGACACATGCACTTTGTTCCAGTTATCCCCAACAACATTTTACATTGATTTTACCTTAATATTTCTGTAGAATTATTTGTTATCGTCACATTGATAATAAGTTTTGTAAGAAAGATAAATAAATGGAAAGAATATTAATGAAGAGCATAAAGCACAGAAATATATACCAGAAATATGTTCTAAAACAGTTACAATAAACAACCTAGGACTAAATTTGTTTTGAAATTATTATAAAATATCAAAAACAAAAAAAAACACCACTGATTCTGCATGTAGAAAAGAAACATTGACCTAGTTTGCTTTTTAAACAAATTTTTAAAGCTACTATAACTATTCTGTAATGCATCAGATTAATTGTCTAGCAATGTGAATGTTTTATAAGAGAAAAATTTCAACTCTTACGATGGTTCTGTATGTTTAAAGAAAGTTTTTGAAGATGATCCCACATCTCATATCTAGTCGAAAGTGCAAAATGCAAGTAGGAATTTCATGTGTATGCTGCTGTAATTGAATCATCTGTTTGTGTTTACAACGGTTGAAATGCACTGTCTGTATTGTCTTCTTTTTCACATTTTTTTGGCATCTTCACTGTAAATCAAAACTCCTCCATTGAGAAACTTTGAAGAGAAGCATGCTGATTGAAATGCATGTTTATCCCAAGGAAAATGTTTGTCTTACTTTTCAAGAAACAAAAAGCTAAAAGCAAAAGTTAATTAGTTCTGTTGTGGAACTAATTAAAAGAAGTTAATCCAGTTACAAATAAACTTTATTTTGGCAGTAATCATTTCACTACTGATCAGCCCACTCACTTCAGGTTTCAAACGGCTTCAAAGGTGTTTTGTAAAATGTAACAGGCCCCATGTTGATCACAAAATAAATTCCAGTATTTGTGATGCATTAGGAGTTCTTGTTTTGATATTCATTTTAAGAACAAGTACTATCAAAGATACCTATAAATACATATGCCACTGAAACAGTCTGAATAAGTCAGGGTTTCTTTTTAGCTCACCCGAGTGATATCTCAAGTCAGCAGTTAGGATCACCTACCATCCAGCAACCATTGTCAGACAGTCTATATAAGTCAGGATTTCATGTGATAGCTCAAGTTTTTTTAGCTGACCTGAGTGATGGCTCTAGTGAGCACTTAGGATCACCTACCATCCAGCAACCATCATCAGACAGTCTGAATAAATTAGGGTTTCTTTTTTTAGCTCACCTGGGTGATAGCTCTAGTGAGCAAAATAAGTTCACCTACCATTCAGCATTTTATATTGTCAGTAGGCAATATTGATGTGCCAGACATATTTTTTATGCATGTCCATACAAATATTCCGTCCTTCCTTCCTTCCTTCCTTCCTTCCTTCATTCATTCATTCATTCATTCATTTTCACTAGGCAATGTACATGTGCTAGACATATTTTTTATGCATATCCATAAAGGAATTGCAGAGTAATTGCCCCTTGAACTTATACTTTTCCCATGTTTGTAAATTTTGACATCTTAACCTTGCATCGCTATCATCCTCCCACAGTTTTCAACTGATTGAAATGAAACTTTTCAGGAATGGTCACTAGGCAATGTAGATGTGCAAGACATTTTTTTAATGCAAATCCATGCAGGCAATACAGAGTTATTGCCCCTTGAACTTATACTCTTCCCCATTTTTGACAAATATATACCTTGTGGCACAAACAACTCCTTCATTTTTTAACCAATGGAAATGACACCTGGCAGAGATAGTAATTAGGCAATGAAGATGTGAAAGACATATTTCTGATGCATACCTAGCCAGGCACAGTTATTGACTTTGAACTTAGAATTTTTGTCACATTTAATATACATTGTGGCACAAAATCCTTCATCAGTTTTCAACAGATTAAACTGAAACTTGCCAGGCATAGTCACTACACAGTATAGAAGTGCCAGACATAATATTTGATTCATATCTATTAAGACATCCCAGAGTTAGCTCCCATTGAACTTATATCATTTTTACATGCAGATTTAAGTCAACTTGTAGTTTTTGGGGCAAGCTGGTCTTTCAGTTTTCTTTATATACTGGCATCATAGCTTTATGAGAGTTCAGATTTGCTTCTGCTGTTGAGTCATTGTGCAGTTGCGGGGGGTATTTGTCATCTTCAATGACTGTTCTAGTTCATTCATTCATTCATTTATTCATTCATTCTGTATGTTTGTATGTCATTCATTCTCACCTGTGTCTGATAATACTTTCATTTGTTCTCTTGAAAAAGAAAGAAAAAACAAGTTAAGGATCTTGTTACTATTACTATCTGGTTAAAAATTATCAGCTTTCATGACTGCTTTCATTATCCTTTGCATTCAGTTGTGTTACATCATATTATTTCAGGTCAATCATTTGACAGATGAGTTTCCAAATCGTACTACTTTTTGACCACAGTACTGTTCACTTCCTTTACATAAATTCAAACTTAACCCTGAACATGCTGAAATTTTATAATGGATTTGTCCAGCTTTGAATTTGGAACAGTCCATTCAAAGTTTAAGGGATTTCAATATCAAAATACAAAAATGGAGCTACCAACAGTATAGAGCCTTGTCAGACTGCACGGATGTGCAGGCTGGCCTGGCTCTATACTGGTGGCAAAGGCTAATCTCTTTCGGTTCCAGCAGGTTAAGGGTTAATTAATGATCAATGTATCATTATCTATCATGTTAACACTAAGGTAAATCAGGATATGCCACCACTAAATGATGTTTTGTTCATGAAAAAAATGCATCTTCCCCAAAAACAAAAGTAAACTTGAAACAACATGAAGTTTGTTTGCATGGCTCTTAAAATGTCTTGAAAAAAATCATCTGTTTCTTTTTTATTCAAATACATGGTCCCTGTTTTAACTGAGCATATGTGGATATGCCAACATGTGCAAAAATGTGAATACATTAACTGATGTTAAAGTGGACGTGTCTCTTGACACCTGAGTTTATTTGTGGTTCTAAACACTGTCAGCTTTGTGGACAGTCTAAAAGCTGCTCGGGGATACTAAAATTAATACTGTCTTAATTCAGTGTTAGATTTTGTTTAGAAATTGTCCATAAATATATTGAAAATGTTCACACAAGTTCAATTTTTTGTTTCTTTTCTTCTTCTATTATTTTTCTTCCAGTTCGTTGTTAAGCTAATCTAGGGTTACTATGCATATGTTTTGAAATATTTGCACAAACAGTTAAATTTTGTGTTCAGATTTATCTATGCATCTGGACAGGTCTGCTTTAAACCAGCGATGTGAAAAGATAGACCTGCACATAGGAGCATAGGATTCATTTGTTAGCGCAGATAGACCTGCACATAGGAGCATAGGATTCATTTGTTAGCACTGACAGACCTGCACATAGGAGCATAGGATTCATTTGTTAGTGCAGATAGACCTGCACATAGGAGCATAGGATTCATTTGTTAGTGCAGATAGACCTGCACATAGGAGCATAGGATTCATTTGTTAGCACAGACAGACCTGCACATAGGAGCATAGGATTCATTTGTTAGTGCAGATAGACCTGCACATAGGAGCATAGGATTCATTTGTTAGCACAGACAGACCTGCACATAGGAGCATAGGATTCATTTGTTAGTGCAGATAGACCTGCACATAGGAGCATAGGATTCATTTGTTAGTGCAGATAGACCTGCACATAGGAGCATAGGATTCATTTGTTAGCGCAGGTAGACCTGCACATAGGAGCATAGGATTCATTTGTTAGCGCAAGTCTGTCCAAAATATGTAGACCTGTATAGAACAAAAGAGCAGGAGAGTGAATCTAAGAAGTGACTGAAAATGTTTGAGCAGTGCTTATAAAAATGATCGTCTTCTGTTTTTTTAAGTGACTGGCTTCCCAATTCTTTATCAGAACACTCATTTTGACATATTTCTGCTAGATTTATTATAAAAGTAAGTTAACCAAGGAGCACATAAAAATAGATCTGAAATTTCTTAAATATCAAAACAAAAACATCCATGCTGTAAATGTCATGATGATATTGATATTTCACAGCTTTTTCCCCACCAGAAAATATCACATCGGAGAGACTTTTTATGTATATATGGTGCTGAATACCCATTTTTTTTGCTCAGTTGAAACAGTGCACTTCTTACACAGTCCTCAGTCCTTAAGTCTAAATTACTACAAACATAGATGTTATACCATGAAAGATGTTGTATTTACAGAAAAGAGAGAGCTGGTGCATTGCTGGTTTCAATTGTTTTATGTATTTCCTTAAAAAAATTTCCATGAACTAAATAAACTCATGCATTTCAGATGGAGGCTATAGTGGATAAAATGCAGGATGAAGCCTCTGGTGTACCTGTTAGAACTGTGAAAAGCTTCATGTCCAAGGTGCCTAGTGTTTTCACAGGTATGTCACCTGACAGTGTTGTTTCTATATTGATATTTAAGAACTTTTTTAGCTTTTTTCAGTAAGTAAGTCACCAGCATAGAGATTTTTTGACATAGTGGTCTTACCCATATTTCGACATACTTGACAGACAGATAAAATTTGAGCGTGAAAAAAAGGTAATAATCCCAAATAAATGTTAACAACATTTCATTGGTAATAATTTTGTATATGAAAATTTTGTTGCACTCATAGTCTGTGACTTAAAGAACCTGTGAAAAACAACAACATCTTGATTGAACTATAACAGAATATATTTCAAGACATAATGGGTTATCAGAGTGAATGATGCAGATGTGAAGGTATTGCCAAAACTGTAATTATAATCAAAGGATGACTCCTATGATTGAATAAGTGCAAAAAGGCAGTATCACTAATTATGGAACAGGAGTTTTGAAGGAATACAGAAGTAAGAATAATAGGGTATTATTTACAAGTATAACATACCTAGTTCTCTCCCATCCCAACAAAAGCAGAATATCTTATTAGTTCACCTGACCTTTACCAATGGTCAGGTGTAGCTTTCAAAATGCTGTTTTGTCCGGCATCCTTCACCCGTCTGTCCACAAATAACTTTAAACAACATCTCCTATACCAAAAAAACTTCACATGAATGATCTTTGTATGGTCCACTTTCAATATTATATAAAAATGGAACTCCATTCAGAACTCTGGTTGCCAAGGCAACTGAAAGGAAAAACTTAAAAATCATCTTTTCTGAAATCACACTGCCTAGAGCATAGATATTTGGTTTGAAGCATCATTTAGTGGACCTCTGCCAATTAAAATCTTACGAAACATGGCACAGGGTTCAGAATTGAACCCATCCCTGGGGTCACATATTTTCAGATAGACTTGTATAGGGAAAGATTTCAAAATCTTCTTGTCAGAAACCGCAAAGAGTAGAATTTAGATATTTGTTGTGTACCATTGTTTAGTGGACCTCTACCAAGTTAATACAAATCATGGCACCTGGGACAAAATTGGCCTCACCCCAGGGGGCACTTGATTTTACATAGTCAAATAGGACAAAGTGTAAAATATCTTCTTGTCTGAAATAACAAGACCTTAAGCTTAGATATTTGGCTTGTAGTATCATCTAGTGGACCGCTACCAAAATCATACAGATAATGGCCTTGGGGTCAGAACTGGTCCCACCCAAGGGGTTAGTTCATTTCATAAAGACTTGTATAGGAAAAGAGTTTCAAAATCTTGTCAGAAACCGTATGGCCTAGAGTTTAGATATGTGCTGTGTAGTATTGTCTAGTGGACCTCTACAAAGTTTGTACAAAATTGGCCCACTTCCTTGTTTTAGAGGCTACATCAATGAAATTTTAACTTTTGTGTAAAATTTTGCATGCATACTTCAACTTTGACCTTGGCTACCTGGACCTTGTGACCCACTTCCTTGTTTTTGAAGCTTTGTCATTGAATTTTAACTATTTGTATAAGTTTGAATATATACTTCCACTTTGACCTTGGTTTACCTTGACCTATTGACCTACTTTCTTTTTTGAAGCTACTTCTATGACATTTGTACCCCCCCCCCACCCCCCGCCATTTGTTTTTTAGTCCCTTTTCAGGCGAGTGACGCAAGACCATTTGGTCCCCTTGTTTAAACCTTATAAAAGAAATTGCAGGAGAGGTAAGTTTTGGTCTGTTACAGGGCAAGTTTAAGGTGTTCAACAATTTCTTACTTTAGAGAAAAAAAAAGAAGATAAACTAATATCAGAGAATACATTCTTAGAGGTATACATTATTATATAACATTTCATTGTTCAATGTGTTGTTATAAATATATCATAACTATGTATGAGACAGTGAAAATCTGACTTGAAGCTTTACAAATATCACATTTCAGGGCAAGACCTTATATTTTGGATGATGAAGAATTTAGATGTAGATGATCAAGGTATAATTTCTTCATAACTTAAACTGTATCAGTTTATACTATACTTTTCATTGTTTTTCAGAAATATTAAACCCCATGTGTAATGTGAAGGTGACATTTTAATATCCTTCTTATTTAATTCACCATGTTGAGTATGCCTTCCACTCCCAGGCTCACTGATTATAACCTTGGCAGAAGTACTCAGCAATGCACAATTTATTTCTTCTCTAAAAAATTGTTTTCTTGAAAAGCTCCACAAATTGGTCCTGTGGAGGTAATTTATGTTTACTTTTTGCCATACAGGCATTCAGATATTTGTATCTCTTCTTTGATACATGTCTTCTGAAGGAACAGTTTTAAGATCATCAGCTTGGATTCATTTAAACTTTAGGGGAAACTCTCTATGAAATCTGAAAATGCATGTTTTTAGCTCACCTGACCAAAGTGAGCTATTGGGATCACTCTGTGTCCAGCGTCAGTCCACCATCCTCAACATTTTACTTCAAATGACATCTTCTTCAAAACTGTAAAGTCATTTTCAACAAAACTTAATAGAAATGTTCCTTATATTGCCCTTTTCTAAAATTGCTCAAACCATTCTGCTTCATTGCACATAAAGTCTGCAAAAGCAAAAAAAAAAAGAAAAAAAATACAGTTGACATCCCCTAAACTGCAAGGTCTTTTTTCAGAAAGCACTAAGCCATTTTCTATCAGACTTGACAAAAATGTTCCTTATATTGCCCTTTTTAGCTCACCTGAGCTGGCTCAGGGTGAGCTATTAGGATCGATGAATGTCCGTCGTCTCTCGTCTGTCGTCCGTTCACACTTAGTTCGTTAACACTCTACTGGTCACATTTTTGCTCCAATTTTCTCGAAACTTGGTCAAGATGTTTGATCCAGTAATTACTCGAACAAGTTCGAATATGGGTCATCTGGGGTCAAAAACTAGGTCACATGACCTAAAAATAGAAAAATCTTGTTAAGGCTCTAGAAGCTACTGTTTCAGTCCGAATGTCCTGTCAATTTGTCAGAAAGGTTGTTTGGTTGATTTCTAGCCCAAGTTTGAATATGGGTCACCTGGGGTCAAAAACTAGGTCACACAGCCCAAATATGGAAAAACCTTGTTAACACCCTAGAGGTAAGATTTTCAGCCCAAATATCCTGGAAATTTGTCAGAAAGGTTGTTTCCATGATTTCTAGCTCAAGTTCGAATATGGGTCATCTGGGGTCAAAAACTAGGTCACAGAGCCCAAATATGGAAAAACCTTGTTAACACTTTAGAGGTCACATTTTCAGTCCAAATTTCCTTGTAATATGTCAGAAAGGTTATTTTGATGATTTCTAGCCCAGGTTCGAATATGGGTCATCTGGGTCAAAAACTAGGTCACTGAGACCAAAAATGGAAAAACCTTTTTATTACTCTAGAGGTAACATTTTCAACCCAAATATCCTGGAAATATGTCAGAAAGGTTGTTTTGATGATTTCTAGCTCAGGTTTGAATATGGGTCATCTGGGGTCAAAAACTAGGTCACACAGCCCAAATATGGTAAAACCTTGTTAACACTCTAGAGGTAACATTTTTAGCCCAGATTTCCTGAAAAACTGTCAGAAAGCTTGTTAAGATGATTTCTAGCTCAAGTTGGAATATGGGTCATGTGGGGGTCAAAAACTAGGTCACACAGCCTGTATATGGAAAAACCTTGTTAACACTCATGAGGTAACATTTTCAGCCCAAATATCCTGGAAATATGTAAGATAGATTGTTTCAGTGATTTCTAGGTCAAGTTGGAATATGGGTCATCTGGGGTCAAAAACTAGGTCACAGAGCTTAAATTTGGAAAAACCTTGTTTACATTCTAGAGGTAACATTTTCAGCCCAAATATCCTGGAAAAAATGTCAGAAAGGTTGTATCGATGATTTCTAGCCCAAGTTCGAATATGGGTCATCTGGGGTCAAAAACTAGGTCACAGAGCTTAAATTTGGAAAAACCTTGTTTACACTCTACAGGTAACATTTTCAGCCCAAATATTCTGGAAATATGTCTGAAAGGTTTTTTCGATGGTTTCTAGGTCAAGTTCGAATATGGGTCATCTGGGGTCATAAACTAGGTCACAGAGCCCAAAAATAGAAATATCTTGTTAAGGCTCTAGAGGCTACTGTTTCAGTCCAAATATCCTGGCAGTTTGTCAGAAAGGTTGTTTGGTTGTTCAAATTATTAGATTAGGTTAAAGGTCACAGAGGCTAAAAATAGATTTATCTTCTGTACCTCATTAAGCCTTCATTTATAGACCAATATCTTTGATATTCAATATATAGGTTCCTTGCATGGACCTCTACCCATGGGTAGGGTTTGAGGTCACTGGGTCAAGGTCAAGGTCACCATAGCTTATAATAGATATTTCTACTTTCTGTCATTTATTGACTGATATTTTACATATTTGGTTTGTAGGCACATATATATTTTCAATTAAAAAATGAAATACTGCTTAACAGCAAACCTACAGCCAAAGTACTCAGGTGAGCGATCCAGGGCCATCATGGCCCTCTTGTTTAAAATTGCTTTAATGGTTCTGCTCCATTGCACATAAGGGCCATAGAAGCTAAAAATTGCAAAAAAAAAATCAAATTGCATCTCCTCCTAACTGCAAGGTCTTTTTTCACAGAATAAAGGACCTAAGGATATTAGCAACATTATTGTTATTACAAACACATGTCAGACATGTCCAACTGTTGATTGCCTAGCTGGCTTTCATTGTCAGTTTACCACATAGTATTTGCACCTTTGCAAAGATGTTGTGATTACACTTAAAGAGTATAAATATTTAGTCATTAGAGAAATATCTTGAATTTTACTGACTACTCAAGTATGAATTTTGGTAGCTGATACTGGGACGTTCGATCAAGGACTTGGTTAAACTGGTTACTCGTTGCCATCCATAGTGAATTGTGTTAGATAATGAAAATCTGTTCAGTGCACATCAGCACTTAGATACTTATTAATTAGTTTCTTTTGCCTGTATTTCAGTGGAAGCTCTCCATCTAGCCCATCTGATGGCTTCTCATGGGTATTTCTTTCCTATAGATGACCATGTTCTTACTGTGAAATGTGATAATACTTACTATAGATTTCAGGTAAGTTTTAGCAGAGTTTGTTTCATGATGCTGTAATGATCTTTATCAAATTATTATAGGTTAAAAATACAGTCTAGATTTATACAAACTAGATCAGTTGTTTTCAAATTTCTGTACTGTTGCTGTTTATGAGTTTTATCTAGGGAAAAAATGTCTGATTATCATTGAAGTTAATTTAGGAATATGTTCGCCTTGAGGTCTTCTGTTTTTGAAAGAACTCATTCTAATCAATTAAGTGTTTCTACTGCATGACTAGGCCTTAGTCAGTAACTAACTGAATAGCCCAGTGGCCCTGTCTCATATCACACATATAATATGTGGGAGGTATATGGTATAGTTATGAGCATGAATGAGTGTCAGATTTGGTTAAGGTTTTCATCTGGTAATAATTACCCAACACCTTTCTTTGGTCTGAGGGCCTATTTGGCAGCTCATTGATATAATAGTATTCTAGCTTTCTAAATTTGATAAGTGACTAACAGGTCCCTGAGGCAGACCAGAAGTCTAATGTGCAAGATGGAATTCATTACAGGTATTTCTGTGTTCTGTCACAGGAACATTGAAAAGAATATGTCTGTTTACTTTCAAAATGCCTGGGATGAGCTTTTTATTGGAGACTTTATGATCCCAATGGGAGAAATACATATGTTTTTAGCTCTATTTTACTGTGGGCATGTGAATTGGTTGCCTGGCAGAATTGATGTTTATTTTTAATAGAGCTCTTTGAAGTTTAACATTAAGGTTAAGGATAGGAAGAGCTGTTCTGTGGAAAAGTTATTAAAAAGATTTAGGGCATAATTTATGATATGTTTTGAAACAAGTAATTATGGTGTGTCGAGAAAAACATTCTGTTTATATTTTCAGTGTCTTTTCCATTACTTAACTTACAAAATGTTTTAATGTTTTTGATAAAGTGTTAGGTACTTATGAAATGTTTTCCAAGGATGAATAAGAGGTCAAGGTCATTGCTTGGTTGCAAGTACATTGCATAAAAGATATAAAAGAAAATTGAAGCTTAGAACAAACTTTAAAAATAGATATACCACATCTTATTGCCCTGACCGATGAAATGACCACACAGAAAGTGCTTGCCATAGTTTACTTTAAATATTAATGAAATAGACTTAACTTTCTTAGACACTTGAAATATTCATGAAGCCTACATACTCTCATGTCCTTATTTGTTCTTTGGTGAGTTACAACCTCTTAACTTGTATTTTTTATCAAAGGAATAGCTAATCATGTATGTTAGTCCTACCTCAATAATAGATTTGGTGCTAAAACAAGATTTTCTGATAATTAGCATGCAAAGTTTTGATAATTGTGGTGTTGATGGTTGAACGGAATACTTGAGTCTCACAATGATAGCATGCCAGCTGCAAGGGAAAAATAGTATATTTTATTTCAACCGTATAAACATATATTATATTTCAACCGTATAAACATATATTATATTTCAACCGTATAAACATATATTATATTTCAACCGTATAAACATATATTATATCTCAACCGTATAAACATATATTATATTTCAACCATATAAACATATATTATATCTCAACCGTATAAACATTTTTTGCATTGTGCTTGTAATTACCAGACTTTTTATTTCTCAGATTTAACATGTGAAGATTTTATCTTTATTTCCATACCTTTTGAAATGACTAAGATTTTATGTTCTATACTTCAAATTGTTTGGGTTCTACTCATCATATCTGACAGTAAGCAAACTTTTTCTGTCATATATAAAGTTCTGAGACTACATTGTCTCTTATTCTACATGTGAGATTTTGCTGCATTTTCACTTGAAAGGACAAGATATATCTACCATGTAACCTTTTGTTCGGGGTAAAATTTTTGTCCGTCAGATTAGTTGTATCAGTTGTGATTTGGAATTCTTTCACTGCAGACATCTCTCTTCCTTGAAACTTCTGTTTAATTCTTTCCTACATACCTGCAAAAAGATTTTGACAAGAAAAGAAGTTTTTACTGAGATGAGCTGCACTGTCTGCACATATCATAAAGATATTGAATTTGCTGAAAACTGCTTTTGTGATTTGTATTTTGCATTTACTGTTTTCTTCTTTTTCAGACACCCTGCTTTTGGCCATCTAGATGTGGTGAACCTGAAAATACTGATTATGGTGGGTGTCAGTCTTTATTAAAAGAGTTCCAAAATTCTAGAAGATTGATTTATCTTTCAACAGTGTAACTAATCAATTTGACTTGCTGTCAGTTTTCATAACAGACTGATATTGAATGATGACCTACCTGGAAAGATAAGTAAGCAGGACGGGTGGGGTAAATCACCTTGATTTGTTTCAAAGATGCACTATTGAAATCAGCAGGCAGTGACTTTAATGTCATAGATAACCTTGATGAAACCTTACAGAAAATAACCTAAGATTAGTTGGTATGACAGTGCTTACAGCTGTATATCTATGCAGCTGTTTCCCTTCCAATGGTGTAGAAATGCAGTTCTTTCTCCTGTAGCTGTATAATTATCTATGCAGCTGTTTCCCTTTCAACTGTATATTAATGCAGTTGTTTCTCCAGTAGCTGTATAGCAATGCAGCTGTTTCCCTTTCAACTGTATATTAATGCAGTTGTTTCTCCTACAGCTGTTTATCGATGCAGCTGTTTCCCTTTCAACTGTATATTAATGCAGTTGTTTCTCCTACAGCTGTTTATCGATGCAGCTGTTTCCCTTTCAACTGTATATCAATGCAGTTGTTTTTCATGTAGCTGTATATCTGTGCAGCTGTTTCCCTTTCAACTGTATATCAATGCAGTTGTTTCTCCTGTAGCTGTATATCTATGCAGCTGTTTCCCTTTCAACTTTATATCAATGCAGTTGATTCTCCTGTAGCTGTATATCTATGCAGCTGTTTCCCTTTCAACTGTATATCAATGCAGTTGTTTCTCCTGTAGCTGTATATCTATGCAGCTGTTTCCCTTTCAACTTTATATCAATGCAGTTGATTCTCCTGTAGCTGTATATCTATGCAGCTGTTTCCCTTTCAACTTTATATCAATGCAGTTGTTTCTCCTACAGCTGTTTATCGATGCAGCTGTTTCCCTTTCAACTGTATATCAATGCAGTTGTTTCTCCTGTAGCTGTATATCTGTGCAGCTGTTTCCCTTTCAACTGTATATCAATGCAGTTGTTTCTCCTGTAGCTGTATATCTATGCAGCTGTTTCCCTTTCAACTTTATATCAATGCAGTTGATTCTCCTGTAGCTGTATATCAGTGCAGCTGTTTCCCTTTCAACTGTATATTAATGCAGTTGTTTCTCCTGTAGCTGTATAACAGTGGAGCTGTTTCCCTTCCAACTGTATATTAATGCAGTTGTTTCTCCTGTAAAGGTAAAAGGTAAAGGTTTTTTATTTAATTTTGTTAGTCAAAGAAAGTCCCCACCTGGTGTGGATGGAACAACTTATTTCCAGAAGAGCCCATGGTGTGTGTATTTTACCTCCCCGATCTCCAGCCTACGCCAATTCTGCTGGAAACAGTACCTGGATAGGTTACCACCCAGTCATGGGAAATCAGTCGATAACTCAGTCACTACCTGGAATTAAACATGGGTCACTAGCTTTGTAGCCCGACGCACAAACCACTCGGACACTGAGTCACCTTATAGCTGTATATCAATGCAGCTGTTTTCCTTTCAACTGTATATTATTGCAGTTGTTATATTAATGCAGTTGTTTCTCCTGTAGCTGTATATCTGTGCAGCTGTTTCCCTTTCAGCTATATATTAATGCAGTTGTTTCTCCAGTAGCTGTATATCTATGCAGCTGTTTCCCTTTCAACTGTATATTATTGCAGTTGTTATATTAATGCAGTTGTTTCTTTTGTAGCTGTATATCTATGCAGCTGTTTCCCTTTCAACTGTATATTATTGCAGTTGTTATATTAATGCAGATGTTTCTCCTGTAGCTGTATATCTGTGCAGCTGTTTCCCTTTCAACTGTATATTATTGCAGTTGTTATATTAATGCAGATGTTTCTCCTGTAGCTGTATATCTGTGCAGCTGTTTCCCTTTCAACTGTATATTATTGCAGTTGTTATATTAATGCAGTTGTTTCTCCTGTAGCTGTATATCTATGCAGCTGTTTCCCTTTCAACTGTATATTATTGCAGTTGTTTTATTAATGCAGTTGTTTCTCCAGTAGCTGTATATCTATGCAGCTGTTTCCCTTTCAACTGTATATTATTGCAGTTGTTATATTAATGCAGTTGTTTCTCCAGTAGCTGTATATCTATGCAGCTGTTTCCCTTTCAACTGTATATTATTGCAGTTGTTATATCAATGCAGCTGTTTCCCTTTCAACTGTATATTTAATGCAGTTGTTTCTTTTGTAGCTGTATATCTATGCAGCTGTTTCCCTTTCAACTATATACTAATGCAGTTGTTTTTCCTGTATGCAGTTGTCCCCCCAGGCTGATTATATTTTTGCAGATGTTACCCCTTCAGCTGTATATATGCACTTGTTTTCCTTTCAGCTGTGTAGTTATGCAGCTGTTTCCCCTTTCATCAGTATGGAGCAGATCCTTAGTCCAGTGGTAATGTGCTGGACTGATAATCCAGGGGTAGCAAGTTTGATCCCCCACTCCTCCACTACCATTACTTATTGTCTTTTGGATGAGACGTTAAACCAAGGTCACATGTATCAGTACTATAAACTGAGCATGGCCTGAAATATTGGCATACAATTTTAAAATTGTAATGGACAAATGAAGTAGGAGATAAAATTGAACCAAACTTCTTCCAACATAATTCAATATATGATATTATATATAAATTTACAAAAGATCCAAAATTAATATGGTTTCAATTAATATAGAATTAATCATAGAAATCTTGCAACCAACTATTTACTTAAGAAAATGAAGATTATAAATGAGATATATGTACCTTTTGTCAAGGTGAACAAGAAACTTTAATTCATTTATTCTTTGAATGTGAGATTATAACACAATTTTTGACACAGTTACAATTATATATAAAGGACAAATGCAACCTAAATTTTAATAACTGGAGTCTTTCGGACATTTTATTTGGTAATACAAACTTAGATAATGTTTTCAAATCAAATAATTTTAAACGCTAAATTCTATTATAACAAAATGAAGCAAACAAGGCCTAGTTTAGCAAATTTTAAACACCATTTATGTGCCAGTTATAAGATTGAAAAATACATTTCCAAACAAACTTTTAAATTTGATTTTTTTGAAAAATTATGGAATAAATATATCAATTTGACCTTAGCTGAGAACTGGTAATTTCAGTTTATCTTGGTATTTCAAATCAAACCTCCAATGGTATTTGTCAAATGCCACAGAATTTTTTTGCTTATTTATGTAATTTTTGAATCTATTTGCTTTGTAAATATTTTGGAAGAATAGACTTCCACCTTCCCTTTTTTAGACCCTTTCACTATTTAAAACATGCATAGATAGCACCTAACCTTTTTTTTCTAATTTTTTCATCTTTCTGTATAATTTTTTTCTTCTTTCCCTTTTTATTTTTTTTTTTTTTCATATCCCCATTTATTCTCTTTTTTAGCTCACCTCACATAGTGACAGAGTGAGCTTTTCTGATCACCTTTTGTCTGTCGTCCGTCCGTCCACAATTAGTTTGTTAACACTCTAGTTGTCACATTTTTGCCTAAATTGTCATGAAACTTGGTCAAGATGTTTGTCTCATTAATATCTCGGACGAGTTCGAACATGAGTTATCACGGTTGGAAAACTAGGTCACAGAGCCCAAATATAGAAAAACCTTGTTAACACTCTAGAGGCTACTTTTTCAGTCCAAATATCCTGGAAATTTATCAGAAAGATTCTATCGATGATTTCTAGCTCAAGTTCAAATATGGGTCATCTGGGTTCAATGACTAGGTCACAGAGCACAAAAATAGAAAAATCTTGTTTACACTCTAGAGGTTACATTTTCAGCCCAGATAATCTGGAAATTTGTCAGAAAGGTTGCTTTGACGATTTCTAGCACAGGTTGGAGTATGGGTCATCTGGGGTCAAAAACTAGGTCACAGAGCCCAAATATTGAAAAACCTTGTTAACACTCTAGAGGTAATATATTTAGACCAAATAATCTGGAAATTTGTCAGTTGCTTCTATGATTTCTAGCTCAAGTTCAAATATGGGTCATCTGGGTTCAAAAACTAGGTCACAGAGCCCAAAAAAAGAAAAATCTTGTTAACACTCTAGAGGTTACATTTTCAACCCGAAATAATCTGGAAATTTGTCAGAAAGGTTGCCTTGAGGATTTCTAGATCAAGTTCGAATATGGGTCATCTGGGGTCACAAACTAGGTCACAGAGTCCAAATATGGATAAACCTTGTTAACATTCTAAAGGTAACATTTTTAGTCCAAATAACCTGGAAATTTGTCAAAAAGGTTGCTTCTATGATTTATAGCTCAAGTTCAAATATGGGACATCAGGTTCAAAAACTAGGTCACAGAGCCCAAAAATAGAAAAATCTTGTTAACACTCTAGAGGTTACTTTTTTAGTCCAAATGTCCTTGAAATTTGTCAGAAAGGTTGTTTCTATGATTTCAAGCTCAAATTTGGATATGGGTTATCTGGGTTCAAAAACTAGGTCATGGAGCCCAAATATGTAAAAACCTTTTTAACACTCTGGAGGTTACATTTTCAGTCCAAATATCCTGGAAATTTGTCAGACAGATTGCTTCGATAATTTCTAGCTCAAGTTTGAATATAGGACATCTAGGTTAAAAAACTAGGTCATAGAGCCCAAATATGGAAAAAGCCTTGTTAACACTCTAGAGGTAACATTTTCAGTACAAATAACCTTGAAATTTGTCAAAGAGATTGTTTCAATAATTTCTAGGTCAAGTTCAAATATGGGTCATCTGGGGTTAATTAACCAGGTCCATAGCAACTTTGTTAAAAGCAGTCATACTCAGGTGAGCGATACAGGGCCATCATGGTCCTCTTGTTTGACACTTAGGGTATATGATAAATGTAAATGTGTTTTATGCGAAACAAAAAAAAAATGAAATTTTAAGTTTTGGACCTGCAACATTTCTTTTTATAGGGAACATACAATATTTTTTTTTTCCTGTCCAGTTTTTGCAAATTTAGTAGGTCAGTGCTGTATGAATGGTAATTCGATAAGGAAAACATGTTTTTAGTTAGGTAGAACTCCTTTTTAAATCATTAAACGATTGGACTTTATAATGTTTTCTATGAAAAATAACTTTTTTTGCTGACAATATAGAAAATATTGGCTAGTTGTCTCACACTTTCTTCTCTGTGTTGACAAAATAACTACATAAAGGTTAAAAATGTTTTTATTCAGAATTTTTCAGTATTTGAATAGAGAGAAGTAAATAAGATTCATCTTTTTTCAAATAGAATTCTTATACTAACTATATTATATATTCTGCATATCATATATTCTAACAATGTATTGTAAGGTGCAATAGGGATGGTTCCCCGACCCTATTGTACCAGAGACGGGGATAATAAAATATGCAAATTAAAAACAAAATAAACTGAGGCATGGAAAAGAACCAGGGGTGTCTCTGGAATAAGATGCCTTCTGTATCTTGCACAATCCCCAACAACCTAAAATGACTACCGGTAACCTCTGCAAGGGGTGATGGTCATATGGGCAACCGGTACTTATGATAAATAAACTCAAGTAAATAGATAGATTCAGCTGTATATTTCCCCTTTCAGCTGTATATTTTTGCAATGGTTTTCCTTTCAGCTGTATATTTATGCAAGAGAACCATGCAGAACAAGCAGCGTCTTGAACTTGCAGATTACGAGGCTGAGAATCTAGCTCGGCTTCAGAAAATGTTCTCACGGAAATGGGAGTTTATCTTCATGCAGGCTGAGGCTCAGGCTAAGTAAGTGCATTGCTTTCAACAGACAGTGAACATTAGTAATCTAGAAAAAATAATATATTTCATCCCAGTCTGGAACATTTCTTAAAATGTTGTGCAGAAAAGCATGCATAACATTCGTATCTTCATTCCAAAGAGAAACCAACATGGATACTCTAGCCAAAAGATAATGGAGAAAGTTCTGCTCAACATATTCTCGATAAAAAGCAAACTTTGATTTTAAACAGAGAGGAAAAGTGTAGCTTATGACATCAAGACTTGTAACAGGTCTGTATCACTGTTGTTAGGGTTGTGCTCTTAGTGAATTGGCAATAGACACATTGAGAATCAACTGTTTCAAGCTCATGAAATTGGAACAGTCTATAGAAAAATATATAGAGATATATGTCTTACTAAAAACTGTAATAAATGACTTCATATGGCTTGCATACACTGGATTTTTTTTAAATGATTGAATAATTAATCACAGAGTGGGTCTGCCTATAGAAAGCCTCATCTATAGATTACTGTGTATTGCTGCTGAAACTCCTGGTAGTATTACTACTGTTTATCTTACACTGAAATTTATAAAAAAAATTGTCTTTATTGAAAAGCACATACACATTTTTCGTCAAGTGCCTTTTCAGTAGAAAGAGAACTGGCATATACACTGTGATCTTTTTTTAACAAAGCTGCTTAAAGTTATATATATAAAGAGAATTAATATCATCTTTGATATTACAGAGTTGATAAGAAGCGTGACAAGTTGGAGCGTAAGGTGCTTGACAGCCAGGAAAGGGCATTCTGGGATGTACATAGACCCGTTGTAAGTATATAATGCTGTTAATAGTGACTAGGCTAAATGGCAAAGAAGCACATCACTGTCCTGCTTTCAGTTTAGACGGGGAAAGTAATTAAAAACATGTACTTACTAAATAGCAAACAGTGCAGAGACTTAACATGGTCTGCAACCAAGTCAATCAGGCTAAAACATTAACTGTTGGTGGGGAAAGGTTAATACTCATGTGTCTACATCATCTGATTAATCATTTTGTCATTTTTTGTACTATCATGATACCATTTTTAAGATCTGTGGATTCGTTAAGAAGACCAGCTTGTCTATAACTATTTTTGGTTTGAAAAATGATTTGGGAATGAGCATAGCAGAAAAATCTTAAGTGTGGAAAAACAAAACAAAGACCTCTGAGAATTCTTGATGATGGCTTGTATTCTTAGTCATACACAACATGAAAGTATCTGCACTTTTTATTTAGCATCTAAGCTCAGCTGAGCACAGAATGCTTATGGTAAGCTTTTCCAGTCAGACTAACTTGTCTGTTGCGTGCTACTATTTATCATGCTTTAGCAGTTTGCTGTAAATAACCCTTCCTCCTATACCACTGGCTCAAGGAAGTTAAACTTGGCAGGGATGTGCCTTGCAACTCTACCAAAGCTTTTCAAGGAATTTCATGCCTTACTATGGCAACAAAGAGGGAAAAAACTTTAAAATTATTTTAGTTTCCTACCACATGGCCTAAAGCTGTACAGTTTAATATGGAGCTTTGTCTAGTGAACTTCCTAGAAGACTTTTCATATAATATCTCATGAGATGTTGAAATATGTTAGGAAATCTTTAAAATTCTTGTCTGTAAGCACAAGGTCCAGTGTTCTGAAATATTTCATAAACATTGTCTAATGGAAGTTCTACCAAGATTGTTAAAACTTTGCCCCTGAGATATCACTAGCTCAGTCTGTGTTGGTCAAATGTTTAACAAATGTTTTACAGAGATATATATAGAAGATTCTTTTGACTAAACCCATGTGTCTGTATCTGTTGAAATTTGACTTGTAGTTTTGTCAAGTAAACCTCTACCAAAGTTGTTCAAATGATAGCCCTATGGTCATTTCTAGACCCATCCCATCAGTCATGTTTCACATATATTGACACAGGAAAACCTTTTAAAATCTACAAGACTCTGAGCACTTAAATTTAGTATTTAGGGTTGCCTAGTGGTCCTATGCAAAGACTTTAGGCAATGCCCCAGAAGTCATTATTTACTCCATCCAAGGAGTTACATGTTTATTTAAACATATAGGAAATCTTGAAACCAATTTCTTTATTATAAAAAATCGAACAAAGGATGGAGGTTTCATATTTTCCCTCTAGCATCATGTAGTGAAACAAAATCATCTTGACTAAATCATAAGGACTCAAGCTTTGAGATGAACAGTTATAGAGATTACCAGAGCTTTCATATTTAGCATGAAGCATTTTATAATAGACCTGTATATTATAGAGGTATATGAGATAATCTTTAAAAAATCTTGCCTGAAACCACGAGGCTTAGAGCTTTACATAATTGGCATGTAGCATCATGTAGTGGACTGTTAAGATAATAGCCTAAATAATGTGACATGAGTCAATATTGACCTACACCAGGGGCCACTTATTTTACTTACAGGTGTATGAAAGTACTAACAAAATCTTTTTGTCTGAAATTACCAAGCCAAGGGCTTTCATATTTGGAAAGTAGCACTGCTTTCAGGACTTTGACTTAGAATTGTGTCCCTTGGATCATTTTAGCTGTGTCTTTATGGTCATTTGTTGAACATTTATAATGGAAAAAGCTATTAAAAAAATCCACAAGGCCTAGAGCTTTCTTATAATGCATGTACCAGTTTGCTTATTTATAGCAGTATGGGTATTTGAAGTCAGAAATTGATGCTTGTTTAACATAATAAATGAATTACTTGTCAGTTCAGAGTAGTAAGTACATTACTGAATAACTTGTCAGTTCAGAGCAGCAAATACATTACTGAATAACTTGTCAGTTCAGAGTTGTAAATACATTACTGAATTACTTGTCAGTTCAGAGTTGTAAATACATTACTGAATTACTTGTCAGTTCAGAGTTGTAAATACATTACTGAATTACTTGTCAGTTCAGAGTTGTAAATACATTACTGAATTATTTGTCAGTTCAGCATTGTAAATACATTACTGAATTACTTGTCAGTGCAGAGTTGTAAATACATTATTGAATTACTTGTCAGTGCAGAGTTGTAAATACATTACTGAATTACTTGTCAATGCAGAGTTGTTATTAATACATTACTGAATTACTTGTCAGTGCAGAGTTGTAAATGTACCACTATTTGTTAATGCTTAGGATTTCTTCCAGTTATGTTCCATTTTATCGAAGTGTCTTTTGATACCTCAGCTTTAAAGCCAAGGCCAAAGTGATTTTTACAATGAATATAAATGTTCATGGAATTTTGATAGAAAAACATTGAAATACTCATGTTTTGGATGGTCTGCCTAGGCCATCAGTTTGCTTTTGTTGGTGAATGTTAGCCTGCAGTGAACTGGGGTTCCTAGTTGGGATTCATCTCAAAGCAAATGTATTTTTTCATATTCCAGCCTGGCTGTGTAAACACAACTGAAGTAGATATAAAGAAGGCTTGTCGAATGAACAGACATTCCAAGATGTCACGGGTAGGTACCTGGGTACGTTGATACGTTTTACTTACTCTAACTGTTGTCATAGACACTGTTGTCATTGTCATAGACACTGTTGTCATAGACACTGTTGTCATAGACTTACCTAGCCTTTATTTAGAATAGGTTCTCTTTGTCTGTAATAACATTCATGGTTGTCCTTAATTTACAATAAAAATGTTTCAGCAGTATGTAAAGCCTTTTCATTCTTCCGTCTGTCAAAGGAAAACATTTGTTGTCAAGTGGGATTTCACTTTTGGTAATTGTTCATTTATAAGAAATGTTCATTTTTTGTGTAGCCCTTTCGAAGAAACGGCGATACATAGGGATCGCTTTGTCCGTCGGTCCAGCGGTCCATCAGGATAACTTAACGTTGGCTATAACTTTGCCATTTCTAAACATTATCTTATCAAACTTTCAAATTGTATTGCTTATGACAACAGGGTCAGGATGATGCCAAAATCTTTAGGTCAAGGCCACATTTGACAGAGTTATACCCCTTTTTGTACTTGGATTTTGTCATGAAAACTTAACATTGGCAATCACTTTGCCATTTCTTAACATTTCATCATCAAACTTTCAAATTATATTGCTTATGACAACAGAGTCGTGATGATGCCAAAATCTGTAGGTCAAGGTCACAATTGACAGAGTTATGCTCCTTTTTGTATTTGGATTTTGTCATGAAAACTTAACATTGGCTATAACTATGGCATTTCTTAATATTTCTTCATCAAACTTTCCAGTTGTAATACTTACAATTGTATCACTTAAGACAACACCATTTCTCAAGGGCAGATAACCCTCAAATTTATTTTTGCAATGTTATGCCCCTTTTCAAGTTAAAATTTCTTGGTTAACCTTTTTCTTTATGTCCATGTCTCAAAAAGTGTCAAAGATATTCCATTTAAACTTGGAATACTTGATCACCAGCAAAACCCCTGTAAAGATTGTTGGTACCCATGTCCCTGGGGTCACAGTTAGCCCCACCCACAGGGGTCACTTGATTTTGCTTATACTTATATTTAGGAAAAAAAACTTCTTAAGCCTAGAAAAAAAATATTAACTGACATGAGATGGGTAAGTCCTCCCCCCCCCACCATACCCTCTGCATGGGGACCCTCCCCCCCCCAATTTTCTTTTACACCCCGCCCTATTTTTTATTTATTTTTTTTTAAATACATACTTAGGTACTTGACTCCCCATCCACCCCCACAAACCTGTCACCCCTCCCCCCAGGGTCCGATTTTTTTTTTTTTTCTAATACATAGACATAGGTACTTGACTTCCATCCCCGCCCCCCCAACCATATAATTAATTATCCAGCACTGAGAAAAGTGGAGCATGCTGTCTTTTCCAGCAGGCTCTTGTTTACCTTTTTAGTTATTCTAACAGAGTACCCAAGGGCGACACAAGTGTACCACTGAACACCCATCTAGTCTCTCTGTAAAATCAAAATTAAATTTCCTGTCCAAGCTTTAAACTGTTTTTGCGAGGAGGAATGTTCTTCCCTGTGAAAGAAGTTAAGAACTCTATCTTGATACTGATTAGGATCCTGGTTTTTAACCTGGCCAGCTTGTTTCAGTGTGTGAATGTTACCAGCTGCTCATAGTCTAGAGGACTGTAGTAAAGTTTGATAGGTAACTGCTGACCTTACTAAGATACATCTCAGTTGTGTCATATAGATCAAATCTAAACCCATGGCAAAGAGAAATTGTGTGTTGTTGTACACAAACAACCCCCCATTACGTCCACTGAACTTAGAACAGCCTCTCTGTAGTCTCTGTGTAAATGTCATACTTGTCATAACTGCGTTTAATTGGCATTATCTTCTGTTCTAATATTGATAATGCTCTCAATGCATTCTGCAATTTGATAACACAAAGCAGTTTATAAACTGGCTCTATAAATTGTGTTTTAATTGTCTAAGAATGACATTTCTAACGTCCATAGTGTTGAGTTACAAATTTATATATGATTATGAAAGGCTAAATAAGTTTCTCTGTCCACTGTCAGTTTCATGCATTTAACTTTAACAAGTGTGTCTTGGTCTTCTGCTAGTTCTTTTATATTACTATGGCATAATTGACCACAGATAGATAAAAATGTTACAGTCAGGTTGCTATTTATATATTTTGTCTAGGTTCAATACATATATGGTTT
Organism: Cyclina sinensis; assembly: GCA_012932295.1. Lineage (NCBI taxonomy): Eukaryota > Metazoa > Mollusca > Bivalvia > Venerida > Veneridae > Cyclina > Cyclina sinensis. The sequence continues at coordinate 5,659,625 of JAAONU010000011.1, forward strand.
TAGCTCACCTGTGCACTACGGTGCTCATGTTGAACTTTTATGATCAGAGGTTGTTTGTCATCCAGCATTCTCTTTTGTTCTTCAAGGACAACAACAAGGACATCTCCTTCTAAACTGCACAGTCAAAGTAAGGTTTTTGGTCTGAAGCATCAGGTTTTCTGTGAAGGTTTTTTAACCTATGCCCATGGCGCCAGTATTGGCCCTGCATGGGGTTTGGAGGTCACATATTTTACAGTCATAAAAAAAATTATGGCATGTAATGTTTGCACATGATCATAAGTCTCTCACTGCTTGATACTCAGATGAGCAATATAGGACCATCTTGTCGCTCTTGTTTCTGTTTTAAAAGATTTAAGTGACAGCTAAAGAACATCACTGACATACATATCATATGTATTTTCAGCCAAATTATGCTGTCCCTGGAGGTCGGTTAAGTCCGAGTGTCTCTGAGGTGGACCTGAATCATCCTGCTGATAGTCTACATAAAGAACTCTTACATAATGTAAGTGCTGATAGTCTACATAAAGAACTCTTACATAATGTAAGTGCTGATAGTCTACATAAAGAACTCTTACATAATGTAAGTGCTGATAGTCTACATAAAGAACTCTTACATAATGTAAGTGTTGATAGTCTACATAAAGAACTCTTACATAATGTAAGTGCTGATAGTCTACATAAAGAACTCTTACATAATGTAAGTCAGATGGGTAGCAGTAATGTCTCTCAGTGTCCTTCTGTTCTTATTGCACTTAATTTATGAAGAGTTATGAAGTAAGAGTAGATAACCAAGTCCAAACCTTCAGTAGATAGAACCCTAAATGCCTCCTCTCTTCTTTCATCACACGCACTGGTTAAAATTTATAAAAGCAGAATAATTTAGATGAATCACTATAACTCTTCACAGTTTGTGTTAAGTAAATATATTTGCCATAAACAAAACAAAATCGTTTGTCTTCATTTTGTGAATGTAGGCTTAGGCCATTTGTTTCAGTCTTAAACCTACCTTTATTCAGTGATATAGTCATACAAGACGGACCAGAGAGACTTACATTTACGCCATTACTTTCACAGTCACATGATTTTAAATCTGCTGTCATTCTCCATCTAAACTAGAAAACTTTTAAAATGACAGAGGACAGAAAGAATGACATTTTGGACTTCAGTCAAGAAGTTTTATTATATGGTTCTGTTTTGTTGGTAAATAGCATAAATATGAATAAGTAGGGTGAGCATGCACCAGGGTGAGCATGTGTTCCTTGATGCTGTTGTACAAGTATACTTGATAAGTATAAAATTTAGTAAAGATTTGTTAAGTTATACATTATGTAGTATTTTATTGTCATTATTTATTAGTAATCCTCATATTTACCACTTTTCACATGTTAATTTTCCAGATTGAATTATTAAAAAAGAAATTAGAAAAACGGCGAGTAAAAATTTCCAAAGTAACTGAAAGGTGAGTTAATGTTTACATCTTTTCTTTATAATGTAATTATTTTATGATATATTGCAACCTTAGCTAAAATAATTTAATCGTCAGTCTCCGTTACAATATAATTATTTCCATTTTGACATTTTGACAAAAGACAAATAATTATTAAATCGATACAAATGAGATATAGCATGATATCCTGATAATTACATACTAATTTTATTGTGTGCTTTCAGTTACATATCGTACTATGAGCAGTATGCAGAGTACGATGCTTTTTGTACGCCTGCTGACCCAACGAATCCCTGGATCACTGACAGCACAGAGTACTGGGACCAGGACAAAGCTATGTATGTCCGCTTCTTGTTACTTACCTTGAGACTGGTTATCACATATAATTGTTTGCAAATTCTCACCTTGATACTCGTTACGGTTGCCATGTATATTTCTTTGCAAATTTTACTATTTAGCTCCCCTGTTCCTTTGGCTCAGGATTATCTATTGTGATCAACTTTTGTCCAGTGTCCATCAAGATTTTGCTTGCCTAAACTCTAGAAGGCACATTTCCGAAATCATAGGAAAATCTTGTTAATACTCTACAGGTCACATTTTCAATCTGATCTTAATGAAAATTGTTCAAAATATTCATCTTGATGAATTCTTGAACGAGTTTAAAACTAAGGTCAGATGGGATAGAAACTATTTCCTGAGGTCAACTAAAGGGAAAACCTTGGTAACAATTTTTGGCTTCATCATAATGAAAGTTAGCCAGAAAGTTTGCCTTAACATATTCTTGAATGAGATTGAAACTGGGTCAGGTGGCGTTAAAAAACTAGGTCATGTGGTCAAATCATAAGAAAATCTTGTTAACACTCTAGAGACCTGTTCTTAATGAAATATGGGGGGTGCTTATTGAAAATTTTACTGACTGAATGGCAAATAGTGCAGACCATGACCAGACTGGATAGATATGCAGGCTGATCTTGTTTAGGCAGAATCAGTTGTCTCCATCAGGGTAAGGGTTAAGATACAGTACAGGATTATTTTTAAAATGTTGAGTTTGCTGATCTAAAGACATAGCGAAATATTTATTGGCATAATATGTATGGTAAAGGATACATACAGACACCATGTGTAAATGGATAAAAACACAATTAAGCAATAACAACTTGAGTACAGGAAACTTGATACAACAGACATGCCCAGTGTTTTCCTGACAACATCAAATCTGATAGAAATTGCTGACTTTTTTCACAGTTGGAGGTGTTTGTTTATTGAATATTTTAATGAGCTGACAATGTGCTGACAGCAGTCTTTTAGTCATTGTTCATTGCATTACAAATGTATATTTATTGAGATAACAGCATGAAATATTTAACTTAGATAACATTTGATTACATTTTTTCTGATGGAAAGTCTGCAGTCTGTTGGATTTTATGTTTTGGAGTTGTTTTAAACCAGCACAGAAAATGTTGAGGCTATCTTGTGTTTTCTTGGTAATTACTTCTGTTATAAAAGGTTTAATCCTTTATTTGAGTTTGACTTTCCCTAACAGTCAAAGTCATTTCAGTTTACCAAACCATTGTTCCTGGGAAGGGCCAGTACTAAACTCCCATTTTCCGTTAGAAACTGTCAACTTTCTCAAATCAAAGTTAGAAAGGGACTGAAACCAAAACATTTCCATTTTGATTTTTTGAATGCCAGGTTGATTCCAGATGAAATATCTAGTTTCTACAAGCTTTAATTGCTTTCAATTTTCAGGAATGCTAGAGATATACCATTGCGGCGTGTGAAGCGATGGGCATTTTCTGTTGAGGAATTACTGCGGGATCCTGCCGGCAAGGATCAGTTCAGTAAATTCCTTGATAAAGAGTTCTCCGGTGAAAACCTCAAGTAAGTCAACTTGATGATTGTCAGACACCATATTCTTTTGAATATATGAAACTGTGTGGTTTGTACAAGTGCAGCTAAAAAGTTATATTCACAATATTATAATCTAATGCAGAAACAAAAGCTGTTAGAGTGGTTTCCCTTTATCATCTTATATTTTCAAAAACCCATGGTAATGATCTTTTGCCAGTTAAAAAGTAACATTTAAATTGATAGTTGGAGATTTATGACAAATCCAGCTAGATTTATTAGTTTACAAGCTGTTTAAAATAAACACAGTCATGTTTACTGCTTGGTAGTATTACATTTAAAGAAAATAGGTGTCTTTGAATGAAGAAGATTGTTGAGGTAAGAGTATATGTCATGAAATCAAATATATATGTAGACACTAATTTAGCAAACATATTGATGTCATTTACTCTAACCTGAAGCTGGTAGCTAATCCTAAGCACAGGATGCTCAGGTTGTGATTGGCCTTTGTCTGTTGGTCAACATACTAGCTTGTGAATACAGGTAACGGTTTCTTATTTAACGTGGGTCGTCAACAAAAGTCCAAACCTGGTGTGGATGGAACAACATATTACCAGAAGAGCCCATGTTACATGTATTTTTCCTTTCGGATCCTCAGCCTAGGCCAGTACTACTGGAAACAGTACCTGGTAGTCCTGGGAAATCAGTCTGTAACTCGTTCGCTATCCTGAATTGAACCAGGGTCACTAGCTTTGTAGCCTAATGCACAAACCACTGGGCCACCTAATGAAACTTGCTAAGAATATGTGCCATGATGATCTCCCGATTGAGTTCAAAACTGCCTGATGTGGGTTCAAAATTTATGTCAGATGTTCAGTTCAAAGGAAATTCTTGTCAACATTCTAGAGGTCATATATTTTTACCCAAGCTTCATGAAACTTGCAAAGAATGTTTCTCTTGATGATTTCTTTGAAGGATTTTAAACTGTGTCACATTTAGTCAAAACTAACTTGACCAGCTCAGATCAATGGAAAACCATTTCAACACCTTAGATGTCCAATTTTTTTACCAATTTTCACTAGACTGTTAGAATATCTTTTCTAATTGATCTCCTGGAAGAAATTTAAGCTAGGTCGTGTGGTCAAAAATTAGGTCACCACCTTAAAGACATATGTGTGAACACTCAGAATGATTGTCATAATGATCTGTTTGAAAGGTGCTACTAAATTAAATAGAGTCAAAAACAAGGCTGTCTGACTAAAACATCTTGTCTCTGTATGACAGATTGTGTTTGATCAATATGTTTTCAGTAAGGACAATGTACTCAGGTGAGCAGTATAGGACTATCATGGTTTTCTTGTTGTATTTCAGGTTTTGGATGGCATGTCAAGAATTAAAATGCGTGAAAGTAGCCGAGTTACATGACAAAGTTCATGAAATTTACTCGTAAGATTTTATGACTGTTCTCTTACTTTCTCTTGATTTATTTTATCTCTTTCAAAACAGAGCAATGGATGGAGGAAGGTTCAAATGTAATGGTTGGAACCCATTTTCAGTTAGGAAGTGTGATATTTTGTGTGCTTTTTATTCAGGAAGTGTGATATTTTGTGTGCTTTTTACTCGGAATGAACCCAAGTTTTTTACTATCTGCCTTATGTTAACAAACTTGAAGGAACCATTACAGTATTGTACAGTAGCATGTACAAGTTTGTTTCCAATGAAATGGGAGATGTGACCAGGGATAGTGGTTGAAGCTTGAGTAATATATCGGTAGTAGACATCTGTCTACCTGTGTATACTGCCAACCCCTCTCGCGAGTGTTACAGGCTTGACTGCTCGTTGGACTGTTAGTAAGAAGTGAGAGAAGTAAAAACCTGGCATGAGAAACAATGTCAGGATAAAGTGAAGATCAGAAATACAAGGGGTCTAGTCATTGTTAAAAAGGGTTAAAGGTAATGATTTAATGATGGCTGATTTGGCTGATTTAATACCGTATGCTGAACACTGCCCGCTTGAATTGGTCAAGCTGGGATGCAACAGCAACATTCTCAAGTACATTATTCTATAGAGTGATACTGTGTGGGAAGAAACACCATTTATGGCAATCTGATGACACTTAAATTTGAAGGAAGCTATGGGGTGCATGTGTCTAGTGAGTCTGTTAGGTTTCTGTATATAGGATGGAAGGTTAATTGCCATGATGTTTTGGATGATCTTGAAAAACATTCCAGAGATATAAGAGAATTTAGACTGAAAAAAGATGTAGAGTTGCCCAAATGTTGATATATACCAGAAAATTGAACATGAGAATTGAGATGTGACATTTTAAACACAAATAGTATATATATAAAGAGAGAATTTTGTGATTTTAATGATGCTGACAATAAGATACATATATTAAAGCATGTCAGGAATCATTGGTATGGCTTCTATATTTCAGTGAATTTCTTGCTCCTGGTGCCCATAACCCTGTAAACATTGATGCTAGGATAGCAGAGTTAGTGAGGAAACGTGTAGATGATAATCCAAATAGATACTGTTTTGCTGAAGCTCAGGTAGGTAGAAGTGTGTCTGTGTCATATTGGAAAATACAGCATTCTGTCATTGAATGTAATATAAAGTCTATATCACCATCTCAGAGTATACAGCAGCCTGTCACTTTAAATCATATGTATATCATGTCATAGTGTCACTTTTTGAAACAATATAGCAAATACCTGTTTTATCTGTGTCACACTTTAAAATCAGCTTATAGTGTAATGACACTAAATGTCATCTTTGTAAAGGTTTTGTATCTCACATGAAAAAATTCACACAGTATCCCATTCTGATGAGAATATTTTAAGAATGAAATGTCATCAAATTATGCAGTCACAAAGTATAGCAGAAGTACATTTTCATCAGTGAATGTAAAAAAATAACAATTTTACATTAAAGCTTACAATGTTAATTCATTTTATCTTGAATATAGTACTGAAATTCTTCGTTTAAAACTAAAGCTTGCTTTCTTCTGATTTCAGGACCATATATTCAAACTTATGAAAAGTGATAGTTATGGCAGATATGTACGTTCAGATATGTATAAAGACTATTTAAGTGGCACACGGAAAAAAGTAAGATTACTCTTGCCGTCTATTGCGAGCAACTTCACATTCAAGCATACGTGACTTGACGTAGAGAACTAGGAAGCCATCCTCTGTTGTCTTTCTGCCATCTTTTTTACTGCTCGTGCCATTCTTGTTAGAATGTTACTGTCCTAGTGTTATTGTAGCTGTAAACATGTAAACTTTGAAATCGTGTTAGCATAGCTTTGAGATATTAACAACAGTGGGTACTCAGTGTGGTAATGTTAATATTTGACAATGCCTTTCCATAATGTAACTGAACTTTAGATTGAATGTCAGCTAAACTCTGGGGAGATGGCATATCAGCCATGAGAGAGAGTTATTTTCTGGAATGAAAAAATGTTAGATTTAATCTGTTCTTTGAATCTGCAGGAAGTGAATTAAAACATGCATATCTAAAATGATAATTGAAAAAGGGTTATAAAGAACTTGAGCTTTCTCAGAGAGATTTGCTCTTTATATGTTAATATTGCTGTAGTCTTTAACTCAAAGCTATGGTTACATTAACTTTTTTCTGAGCACTTGACTTCCAAGAATGTGTTACTAAGGTGACATGGACATGAAGCTTCTTATATGGTACAAGTCAGAATATTTCACTAATATTTCAAATGCTTTCTTGTTTTACTAATTTCATTTCACTCTGGAAATGCCTTCAGTTTTAAGAAGTTTGAAATCTGCTTGATTTTACTTATTACCTCACTGTATGGTGTGTTTTTATGTCTCCCCCCAAAAATGGGGGAGACATATTGTTTTTCCCCCGGTTGTCCGTCCGTCCGTCTGTCCGTCCGTCCGTCCGTCCGTCTGTCTGTCTGTCCGTCACAAAATCGTGTCCGCTCTGTATCTTCCAAAGCCCTTGAAGGATTTTTATGAAACTTGGGTCAGATGTTCACCTCATCAAGGCGACGTGCAGAACCCACTTTGTGAGTGTGGTGTCTCAAGGGCAAGGTCACACTTGGAGGTTAAATGTCAAATGCCACAAAATCGTGTCCGCTCTGTATCTTCCAAAGCCCTTGAAGGATTTTTATGAAACTTGGGTCAGATGTTCACCTCATCAAGGCGACGTGCAGAACACACTTTGTGGGTGTGGTGTCTCAAGGTCAAGGTCACACTTGGAGGTTAAATGTCAAATGCCACAAAATTGTGTCCGCTCTGTATCTTCAAAAGCCCTTGAAGGATTTTTATGAAACTTGGGTCAGATGTTCACCTCATCAAGGCGACATGCAGAACCCACTTTGCGGGTGTGGTGTCTCAAGGTCAAGGTCACACTTGGAGGTTAAATGTCAAATGCCACAAAATCGTGTCCGCTCTGTATCTTCAAAAGCCCTTGAAGGATTTTTATGAAACTTGGGTCAGATGTTCACCTCATCAAGGTGACGTGCAGAACCCACTTTGCGGGTGCGATGTCTCAAGGTCAAGGTCACACTTGGAGGTTAAATGTCAAATTTTACAATCGTCTGACTCAATACTACCTGCAGCAACTGGCTGGGGGGAGACATATGTTTTTGTTCAATCAAAAACCCATTTCTAGTTTGTTTAATTTGGGCCACAGCTACTTGCATTCTAAGATTAAGATTTATGTAGATATTTAACAGTGTAGACTTGTACCATACCGCTGTTTCTATAGCTGAAGCACTAAACTTAAGTGTTCTCCTCACTGTAGTTTCTGTTACAGCACAAAATTCCACACCTTTCACGCAACCTTACAATGTTGTTTTGGTCATCAACTCTTACAACAACATTCAAGAAGCTGTGATTCTTTTTTAATGCCATATTTTAGAATTTTAGAATTGCATTACAGTTGTTCCTTGATGGTTCAAAGTTTTGGAAGCTTGACAAATATTTTGAGCCTTTAGAAATTCAAGCTGTAAAATTTGACATTATTTTCATAAAATACTTCCTCATGAGTACTACTCGTATTGTTTAAAAAAATACATTTTTCCTTTTCTAGTAGTATTTCAAGCTTTACTGAATTACTTCAGATAGGAATTACTATGGTTCATGGATCTCTTTTTACTTTACTAAATATATAAACAAATGCTTTATTTATTTGTCATTTTCAAATCCCTGAAAACAGCACAAACTAACAGATGGTACAATAAAAATACCTTTAGCCTTGGAAGAATTAGAGTGTTATGACTTAGAGCCATGTTAATTATTCTAATAGAGAAATTTAAGGATACAAAATCAGGATTGTTTGTCAACTTAAACCATCGTGGAAATTGAGTATAGTGAGTTCAAGCCATTGAGGAACAGCTGTAACTTCATAAGGTGAAAAAGTTAAGGTTATTCTACTAATGATAAAACCAAGCAAAGGTAACACAATCATTACCTTTCCATTATATCTTCTTATGAGATATATCCAAGGCATATGTTCTTGTGATCTTACTTTGGTATCAGTTTTAAAAGTAAGATATGTAATGGCCACCCAAGACAAAGTTCTACATTTTATGCTTTATAAAACCTAAGACTCTCTTTACTACAAACATGTCATTTTAAACTACATGTATTTTTCCATTAAATATTCAATTATTTAAGTAGTCATTGACTGCAAGTAAGGATAATATAAATTGTGCTGTAAATAACATATACCTCAGTAGTGAAAACTGCATGGTGTCAGCAAACCTGATTCAGGCTTGTCACAGCCTGCCTCGTTTGCAAACACAGAAATATCAGGTAACAGTGCCAACAGGCAAAACTAAAATCCTTCTAACTGCTGCATGGCTATCTTTTGAATTCTGGTGTTGACTTCTAAACAGTTTGATTTTTTACTTAAATACAATACTGGTTGAATTGTTTGAACTTTGAAAAACTGACTTCTTGTCAAAATATAACTTCCATATATATTTCTGTTTGTAGTATTTGTGATGACTAGGGCATGATTCATTCTTCTAATGTGTTTGATTCATTCATTCCCATCTGGTGTGATAGTTTCACTTTTACACATTTTGTAAATTTTTGACATATTCCATCAAAGAATGTAAGCTATTACAATGTTTTCCTTATTAATAAAGTTATAAACCATTTCTGAAAGTTGCAGTTAGTTTCAATTAACATTTTATCAATACAAATGTAATTGCTTTGTTGAAATGACATGTAAATGTACATTTTTGTATGAAATTGTAAAACTGTTAGAAATTCATATCTCTATATTTCATCTGTCATCTGTTTCCAATTATAGGCCCCAAAACAGGTATTATAAGAATTTATTGACATAGTTATTTTTAATTATTTATTTTATATATTTTATTCATATACATACAAGCCAAAACTAGGAATTTGCCAAAGATTACAAACAGTTGGCATGTTTTCATTCTGTTTACCAGTACCGGTATATTACATAAATTACAGTGAAACACAGCTGTTATTTTCTAGTTTAATACACAAAATGAAATACATTAGTTACAAGAGATAACTGCTTTTCTTATGCAACCTTGGTTGACTTTCTTGTTACCCTTAATATGGTTAAATACTGTCTTTTCATTTTGTTCACTAGAATCAATTCTATTAAAAATGATTCTGAAGGTCAAAGTTCAGTGTCAGCATTACTTTATTCCTGACCCCAGAAAAAGTAGGTCAAAGTTTAACAGCATAGTCTCCTTGGAATATTTGTCTTTGAATTCATGTTTCTAATCTAATAGACAATGTTAAACGGCAGTGTAGTACATGAATTGTGTTGTTGACATGATGTGCACTTACATAAGTGTTTCAATGAGTACATATCACAATGGTACACAATTTACAATAACACAGTATAGACACATTAATACCTTCAGCATGATACTCATATTGTAAACATGCCAAATACTTTCATGGTGCTAACTTTACTTACCAATTTTTAATATATTTTTCTGAATAATATTTTTGAAATAAATGAATCATTTGGGTGAATATTCAAAAAGGTCAAAAAAAGAGAAAGTGACTGATTTGTAAAATATGAGTTATCATGAGTTATATTCCATTTACCATTCTCACAATGATCTTTTAATTGAGAAATTTGCTAACATTAATTTAAACATATTGCACCAGAATCAACAGTTCAGTTGTCCATCTATGTCTTACCTCTGTGAAAAAGTAAATTTTTTCTTGGCTGAATATTTTAACAAAGTGAAAAAGAAGTCTACTAGAAAAATAAACCAGAAGTTTAAACTTTAATGACATTCTCTGACCAAATTGAGTGTATAGCAAGCTTACACTGACAACTGGTATAGGATGGAACTCGGGGACCATTTATAACAGGTAACAGTGAATGCACTAAAATTGAGATAATAGCTTTCAAAATTTAAAGAGAGATAAGTGCTTTGTCTTTAAAAAGATCAGTCAGTTTTTGCCATGATCTAGGTCTACACTGGTATTTTAATATCCTTTTTCCTTGACATGAAAGGCACTGTTAGACCATCATTTTGCTGAACTGCTTGAGATATGCCATGACTTTGTGGTTTTCCTCATATTTTTTTCACTGTTCATACTTAATCAGTTAAATGAAATTGTAAGTTTATAGTTTGAATTTTCTTTGATGGTTCTGCTTATGTTGATTGATCTACCAGTGTATCAATTAGTTATCCTTCTAAACAGCTTCAAATGCTTCCTTTTACTGCTTTGTAAAACCCATATTTTTTTTAGTTTTAGAATATTTTAAGCAGTGTATAGTGTGTATTTCTGTTTACACTGCTTTCTGATATATTAGATTCAGCACCCAATAGGCAGTCTGCTTGTAATGCTTTTGTCCTGCAAAAGTTTGGATCAGCACATGTAACACACATAATGTATCTTAGACTCCATTGGCACATGTACAGTAATGCCCAGTTACATTACCATTTGAGCATTGTGAGAGAAGAAGAAAAGGATAGTGAAGCATGTATGTGTGGCATGGTAACATGTTAGTATCAAGGCATCTGCTTAGGATTGTTTTTACCTCCATGTATACCACATTCTCGCACACAGGAGCACATGTTTGTTGTATGTATCACCTGGATGCATCAATGTCATATGTAAGCACCTAAGAGTCACTGTCAGATCATCTGAAAGTGAAAAGTAGTTGACTGATAGATCGATTGACTTTAAGTTATTCTTTACGCACTGCATGACCTTTGCTTGCTAATAGTGATTTTTACAACATTGGAAAAAAGTCTTCAGATTTTTAGCTCAGCTGAGCACAAAGTGCTCAAGGGTGAGCTTTTGGGATCATTGATTGCCCAGCTAATGTCATCAGCAATTTGACTTGAACAACTTCTCCTCCTATACCACTAAGCCAACTTTGACGAAACATGCCTGAGATATTCTTTCCATGAAGCTCTACTAAAGTTGTTCAAAGAAAAGAACTCTGGTTGCTATGGCAACAGAAAGGAAAAACTTTGAAAATCTCTTGTCTGACACCACAAGGCCCTGAGCCTTAAGATTTGGTGTGTAGCATTGTCTAGTGGACCTCTACCAAATTTGTTCAAATTATACCCCTGAGGTCAAAATTGGGTCAATTGATTTTACATAGGCTTATATTAGGAAAACCTTAAAAGTCTTCTTATCTGAAATCACAAAGCCTAGAATTTAGATATTTTTAATGGCGCATCAGCTAGAGGTCCTCTACCAAATTTGTTCAAATTATGCCCCTTGTGTCAAAATTGGCCCTTTCCCAGGGGTCACTTGATTTTAATAGACTTTGATATGGAAAACCGTAAAAAATCTTCTTGTCTGAAACCTTAAAGCCAAGAGCTAAGATTTTTTACATGGAGCATCAGTTCAAGGTCCTCTGCCAAGATTGTTCAAATTATGCTGCTGGGATCATTAATGGCCCAGCCCCGGGGTCACTTGATTTTAGATAGGCTAATATAGGGAATACTTAAAAATTCTTCTTGCCTAAAACTACAAGACCTAGAACCTAGACATTTTGCATAGAGCATCAGCTAGTGGTCTTCTACCAAGTTTGTTCAAATTATGCCCCTGGGGTCAGAATTGGCCCCACCCTGGGGTCCTATTTGTTAAAAGTATTTAATCTTTAAAAATCTTCTTGTGAGAAACTTTAAATTTTAGACCTCAGACATTTTGCATCATCTGCATCATCTGGAGCTCCTCTACTAAGATTGTTCAAATTATACCCCTTGGGTATTTAACAGCCTTGCCCTGGGGGTCACTTGATTTTACAAAAACTTAAATAGGGAAGACTTAAAAAATCTTATTGTCTGAAACCACAAAGCCTAGAGCTTACATATTTTGCATTGAGCACAAGCTATAGGTCCACAACTAAATTTTCAAATTATAATACTTTAGTGATAATTGACTTTACCCTTGGGGGTCACTTGAATTCATATAGATTTATATAGGGAGAACTTTAAAAAGGTTTCTGATGTTTGCTCAACATCAGACCCAAAGGCAAAGTATTCCGGTGAGTGATCTAGGGCCATCATGGCCCTCTCGTTTTTGTCTACTCTTTTTTTTATACTTTAGCATGTAATGGTGTTTTTATAACAAAAGTGTAGATTGCTCTGAAGGATTTTTTAAGGATAACTAATGTACTTTGTAGAGTAATAGAAAATTTGTGTCCTTATTGATTTTGTGAAGCTTAAGAAACCCACTGTTCTTAGATCTAGTAGTGTTTATTGGAGACAAATGCGTTATACTCCTTCTACTATTACCTTTTGGTAGCTGAGGATAATTATGTCTCAGGGGGAGACATATTGTTTTTGCCCTATCTGTCAATCCATCCATCCATCTATCCGTCTGTCTGTTTTTTTCTGTTCGATAACTAGAGTACCTTTTGACCTAGAATCTTCAAATTTCACAGGTGATTGCCCTTACTGAGTTACAAAAGCCTATTGTTTTTGGGATATGTAGGTCAAAGGTCAAGGTCACAGTGACCTTAAATGTGAAAATCGTTTCCACTCAATAACTAGAATACTATTTGACCTAGTGTCTTCAAACTTCATGGATGACTGTCCTTATTGAGTTACAGAAGCCTATTGATTTTCGGGTCAGCCAGTCAAAGGTCAGTGACCGTATATGTAAAAATTGGTTTCTGCTCATTAAGTGGAGTGCCATTTGGCACAGTTTTGAAACTTTGTATAATGATTGTCCTTAATGAGTAGAAGAAGCTTGTTAATTTTGGGGTCATCTGGTCTAAGGTTAAGATCACAGTGATCTTTAACTTGAAAATTGTTTCTGCTCAATAACTAGAGTTCTCTTTGACCCAGAGTCTTCAAACTTCATAGGATGATTGTCCTTGTTGAGTAAAAGAAGCCTATTGATTTTTGGGTCAGCTGATCAAAGGTCAAGGTCATAGTGACCTTACATGTATATGTAAAATTGGTTTATGCTCAATAATTAGAGTTCTGTTTGACCTAATACCTTCAAACTTTATAAGATGATTGTCCTTGAGTTACAGAAGCCTATTGATTCGGGTGTCTGTAGGTCAAAGGCCAAAGTCACATTGACATGTAAAATAATTCTCCGATCAATACCTCAAGTGCCATTGCAGTTTCAGTTGTTCATCTGTCACACTTTGTTTCCATTTGATAAGTAGAGTACTGTTCGACCTGAAAGCTTCAAACTTCATGTGATACTTTATTATATTTTCTCCATTGAGGTCACTATGACAAAGGTCAAGGTCACTTACACTTAAATTTGAAATTCCTTTCAGTCAGTAATGTGCATATTTTTTGAGTGGCCTTGACTTGTAAAAATATTTTTTTGTGCTTAAAAACTGGAGCATGTTTTGGCCTATAGGCTTCAAAACATATAGGATGATCACCAGTATGACAAGATTTGGCCTTGTTCCTGCCATGTTATCACTGTTTTTTTCCTGCAACGAGAAGTGTTTTGGGAAATAACTCTGTGCACAGTTTCCTATAATATAAGCTTTTCTATATAGGTTCTGTTATATCTCTTCTTCTGCAACAATAATACTCCTTGTTATACCAACACACTCATTCCTATTCTTCAGTTCACAATTCTCTTCCTCCCGATAGCTGACCTCTGTCATCTCTTCTGTGCCCCTGTTTCAATGATGCAGTGGGGAAGACATGCATTTTTTTACAAAAACATCTAGTTTCATTTCTTTTTCTTTTTTTGCTACATGCATTGAACTTGCTTTATGCAAGGTAACAAAGTCATTCCTTCTGTCTTCATTTTTGACTGTTATCAAACTGTTATCAGAAGCATTCAGGTTATAATTATCAAACTGTTATCAGAAGCAATCTGTTAGCACAAGTGCCCATGTGACTTTATGAAACTGTAGTCACAAACAATCATGTAAATGTTAAGGAAGTATAGTTACAACCAATCATGTGACTGCTAAGAAAGTATAGTCAGAACCAATTATATTAGAATGATTATATGTATATACATCACTTTTAACTAATTTGGCATTAAGTTTATATTGAAATTTATGAAATGAAGTACACTTTCAAAAACTGAAATGTTTCTCTCATACATGCAAGTCAGCCTTGTTAGCTCATGTGTGGTGAGAACTAGAGTTTTTCATGCAATTTTCACTAGTCTGGGTCAGAATGTTCCTGCCAGATGACCTCTTTGGAGATAGGTCACATGGGGTAAAAAACTAGGTCTTCATTTCAAAGGGGGAAAAAACAGTGTCAGCATTATTTTTTAAAATACCTTTATCTGTATAAAAAAGTGTGCATCTCAATCAAATGGAAATAAATCTAAAAGGGTGAGACAGGCTGGATTTGAACCAGGGACCTCTGCTTGAATGATGTTTTTCAGGCAAACTTCTGACCTTGCCAGAGGAGCTTCTGATTAAGATAGTTCTCATGAAAATTCCATAATCAATGTTGTTTGTTTTTCCTTTACATAGTAACATAAGGGTCAGTTACATCTTATCTTCCACATTTTATTGTCAACTAAGTTTCAAGGCTTCCAACAACTGAAGCAGTTCAAAGCTCTCTTAACAACTGAATCAAGTATATTTATCATGCCTGAAACTTTCTAGAATTCTTCATTGGCAAGAATCAGTGATAGTATGGCTTTAAAATGTTTATTATGTCTGTTAAGTACTTGGTAAGATAAAGATGTGTGAATTTCATTGCAGAGTAAGAAGCGTTTGGTCCCATTGGAGATCAGAAAAATGACAGCATTATGACACCTGTGGCTCGTGACTCCGTGCATGTCAACAAGTCCTTGGCTGGCAGTAGTCATAGTTAGGGCCATTGCATGTGCCATATAAGCACGCAAAGATAGATTTTAGTGTTCAGTCATGATTGAAGTACCATTAGCTGAAACATTAAGTAACATTAGAAATATAATTGTAAGAAATATAACTGTAAGAAGATCTGACAAATATGAATGCAGGTTGCAGAGTTTAAGCCACAGACTTTATAGTATCATAACTTTGATAGTACCAGCACTAAAGTCATTTTTTCTCAGTATTTATGAAGTTCCTACTTTTCTTTGTTTTGTTGATTTAAATTTTGAGGATATATTACCCACCTTGTTGAGAGTATAACTGCAGCTTTTTCTTTCTAGTATTTTATTATTTTGTTACCACTTAATCTGACAACATGGTATTTAATTGATTTCTATTGTTAATTACCATCTTGTCAGTATGTTACTGCCATCTGGAAGACATCTCTAGGCAATGGTGCTAAATTTTATCATTACAAATTTGTGATTTTTTTTTTAACAATATTTCCCATTCATTCAATTAAAATAATACTCATTTATATTGATGATCAATATTGAAATGTTTTATAATTATTTATTTTACTCAGAGATGCAATAAAATGGTAAACATCATGTTGGGTACAAATTGATCTATTTATTCCTCAGAAAAGACAAGAAATCATCTATGAATATCAGTTTCATGTGACTTATTTCTGTTGAATCCATTATTCTTTTGTCACTTGTCATTACATTTGTCTTAATAAAACTGAAAGAAAATTGTCAGTTCAGACTTTTTTCTCAAGAGAACAACTAGTACCTGCTGTTTATATGATACCTGGATGTCCATTGGCTGTCCTTTGTATACTACACTAATTGATTATTCACACTTAAACAGTTCTGACTCAGTCTTAGCAATCGTCAATATAATGTCGAAGGTACGTGAACAGAAGCTTGTATGTTCGCTTGAAGGCATATCCCTATATTAACCTTTGACCTTTAGGTGTGAATGACTATCTTGGTTTTCACATGGTTTAACTGCAGAGTATTTTCTTTTCAAATGTACCTAAAATTAATTTTTCAGCTTTATGGTGTGATAAAACAATCCACAATTTGTTGTATGGTGTGCTGCCAGTGTGAGGTATGATAACTGTAAACTATCAAGACTACTAGAATGAATTTGTTGAGACTTCTGTGCCCTGTTACAACTGACAAAAACAAAACACTTCTAAGTTCTATTCCTTGTTGTTGTGTCTGACAAAACACTCAGATTGCAGAAAGAATTAATTTTGACAAATCATTGAAATAAAGATCTGATTTTTTTTCAGTTATTGTAAAGAAAAAAAAAAAAGAGAAAAAAAATCGGTATCAATAAAAGACAAAAAAGAATTTATTTTCATTCTGCACAAATGCTAGTAATTCTGTATGGAAGCACTGTGTTGCTGTAGTTGATGGGGCAAAGTTTTAAAGTCTAGTTAGAATAAAGAAAACAATCCACTATAAGATAGACTGAAAATACTGCTAAGGTTCAAGGATTGAGAACAAGAAGGATTCTGTAAATTGTTGGATTTTCCTTTCTAGGTATTCTTGTATTACATGACAAGGGAAGACGGAATGCTACTGTAAAATTGACTTACCAAAGTATGTATGCTGTAAAAGACAAACAAGCATCTACCTTTGTTTTGTCAAAAATGAAATGTACATTATGTTAGAATAAGTATGTTATTTTTGTGGGCCAAATCATGTAACTTGAACAAAAAATGATTCTCTTGTGCTTGGTATGTCTGTTCCAGGACTTCTGTTTTTACTGACAATATGTTAGTTTCATGCTAAGATTCTGTGCTAGGTTTAGAGCTGGTCCATCATTCATCAGAATTTTGGTGTATAAACTCCCCTCACTTACTGTTAACAAAAGTACATGCATTGATGTAAAAAAGAAAAATTGTAAGGGCTTCAAATAAATTTTCCTTTATGTATACCTCATTACACAATCTGTAAAAGAGAAGTGAAAAGCCTGTGTGTTTTTGTGTGATTTTCACAGAAGTGAAGGACTTTATACACCACAAGTTCTAGACTGTCCATGTTTATTCATTAGGTTTTAACCCTTCAACATGTTTATTGTTGTACTGTGTAAGAACTGCTGACTGCTACCATTGTACATGTCAAGGTGACAACTGGCCTATACTGGAATAGATATGTAGAAGTATTCCAGGCTTTATCAATACAACGAACACTGCCTCTGTACCTTTCTGCCGTATACTGACACTACAGCACAGACATAACATGTGCTTTTAACTGTGACAGTTAACACTGAAATCTGCTTTACATAATTCAGCCAGTGCTTAATAAAGAACGTATGAGACTGCATCAGTTCATATTCAACCTGAGCCATACATAAAACAGTACAGATTCAATTCTTGCTATCAATGAAACAGAGCAAAGTTATGCCTTTCATAAACATGGCATTTTTCAGGTGGCAAATGATCAGACAGATAAAAATTACTCTGGACACCTTTTGGGTCTACTAAATCACCATGGATGTGTTTTAGGTTATTTGTTGATCTTTTTTAGTTAATGACAGGGTGTTTTGGTTAAAAACTGAAAATGAAAAGTCTACATATGTTTCAATAAGGCATGATTAAAAATTAATTATGTTCAATAAATTTAGCAAGTCAAAGAGGTTATCTCTTATCCTTTCAATGTTCCTAGGATTTTAAAAACTTTTCTATGAAATTCAAAGTGAATCTTCTACAAATTTTGTGTTTTGTCTTTTAATTAAAAATTCTATTACGGCAAAGACTTTGTGTCCTATGGACATTTTTATCATTTGTCTGTGCTACCTCTTTCAATATAATGACTTGTTTCACAGAAACCTGTGTTGCCTAGTTTAGTTAGTACTATAGTTACCATTACCATTGTCGTGATCATTACTGAATTGTAGACCTGTCTTATACAAGTCATGGGATGTTCATATCTCTCCAACAGTTACTTTAAGTTCTGTTGAATTAAAGTGGCAGTGAAGTGTATCTGCACTGTAACACAATATACTGTAATGTTACTGTAAAGAGTATCTCCACTGTAACACAATATACTGTAATTTTACCTGTAAGTTCTTTAGAAATTAAGTGGCAGTAAAGATATCTCCTTTTTAACACAATAAACTGTAATGTTACCTGTATGTTCTGTTGAATTTAAGTGGCAGTGAAGTATATCTCCACTATTACACAATATACTGTTATTTTACCTGTAAGTTCTTTTGAATTTAAGTGGCAGTGAAGTGTATCTCCACTATTACACAATATACTGTAATGTTACCTGTAAGTTCTTTTGAGTATCTCCATTTTTACACAATATACTGCAATGTTTAAAGCTTATCTGTTTTACTTTTTTTGTATATTTGTTTGAATATTGTTTCATAAACATTATAAAAAAGGTAAGACATACAATGTGGCTGGTGTTAATTGTCTTTCTTGTGTACAACTTTACCTCTTATCTTGGAATGAACTTTTAAACCAGGTAAAGGGATACAAGTAAGAAAGAGTGCTATGGGATCAAAGTCAACTTTGAGAGATCATTTTTAGCTCACCTGATCACAAATGCTCATGGTGAGCTTTTGTGATCTCCCTGTGTCTGTCATGCATCATTAAGTTTTGCTTAAAACGTCTCCTCTTAAACCAATGGTCAAAGCTGATGGAACTTGGTAGGGATGTTCCTTACATGAAGCTTTACCAAAGTTGTTCAAAAATTCTCATTCCATTCAGAGCTGTGGTTGCTAAGGCAACAAAATGAAAATCTTAAAAGGCCCAGAGCTCTAAAATTTGGTGTTTTGTCTGGTTGACCTCTACCAAGACTGTTAAAATTATGTCCATGTGGACAATTTTGGCTCATCCGAAAAGGTCACATGTTTTATATAGAAATGTAAAGGGAAATATTTAAAGCCCTTCTTGTCTGAAACCACAAGGCCTTGAGTTCTGAAACTGAACCTCTGTTAAGATTTTCAAACTTTGCTCCACACTTGGTGTCAGATGTTTTTACAAAAACTAATAGAGACAAACCTCTTAAGAATCTACCTGTCAGAAGCTACAAGACTGAGACTTCTAAAATTTTGTATGTAGCATTGTTTAGTGAACCTTTACCAAGATTGTTCAAATTACACCCCTTGGGTCATTTTGACCTATCTGGGGGTCACCTATTTAACATAAAATACATGAAAGGATATTGGAAAAAATTATATAGGCAGTGTCCAGTTCTTTTTTTTATTTTGATAAAAAATAGTGTAGTTTAAACTTATTTATTTTACATCAATTGGGAAGCAAGTTCTTGCAATTTATATTAATCCCTGTTGATGACTGCTTCCTAGTTTGATAATAAATACAATACATTGCACTGTTTTGTTTTGAGTAGTACACTCAGGTGAGTGTTTCAGGTATCATGGCCCTCTTGTTATTAATTTCTGTAGGTGACCATCCATTTACATATATGTTCATGGTACTATTTCCATATGTTAGAAACTGCTACTTTCCTGAAATTTGGTGATAAAAGTAGATAAATTGGAAAAATAATTGTCAGCTAAAATTAATGGTAGTCTTTGTTTACAACACAATTAGTTTTAGAAATTGTATATGGCCATACTTTTGTTATCAGTGACAAAGAAAATTGACTTTACCATTTGTCTTTTTGCAATTCTCTGGTAGCATAGCTGTGACAAGTGAAATAGCAATAATACAGTACATACACCTGCTTACAGAAGCTTTCTCATTTAGTACAGAACAAATTTATGATTTATGTATGATGTATGCCTGTAATTGTTTTATGATGAATCCTTATTTATGATTGATTGACCACTTTTGAGTCACTTGTTATTGATTTATTTAAAAATGAATTTAATAAGTGTGTATGTTGGGTTAGTCTTGTGTTCTCTGCCAATGTATTTTTACAGAATGGTCAGTTTTTCTAATTCTCGTATGTTACATGACAGTTTTAGGAAATAATTGTAAAGAACTAACAATAACTGACTCAATAAAATGTTATTCATATTTTATCTTGTTCTTTTAATTTGACCATACCGGGAGACAAAAATGTCTGTCATATTATTCAGGAACAGTGCATCTACTGATAATGAAAGGAAATTCAGCAGAAATAGCATAGTTCCCACCAGTTAGAAAAAAAGGAAAAAGGTGACCATTTCCCCCCAATGTTCTTGATGACAATTACTCTGGCAACATTTGGCAGCAGTTGCTAGAAGCAGTACTGTATTATGAATTAAATCCCCAGATGAATTTGACATTTTCAACAAAGTTATGACATTGAAACAGGTAGATAATTATTATTCAAATAACTAAAACCAGTATCTGCTTACTATGAAACTGAGATAAATTCATTGTCAAACACTAGATAACCCAAGAGATGTTTGTAAAACATACATGCCCCCCTCCCCCCCCACCCCCTTATCACCAGAGGCAGCCATAAAAATATAGGAAAGTAGAAGGACAGGGACTTGTGACAGTACATTAAATGGAGAATGACAGGGGCTGTTGATAGCAAAAGCTAATGGCCATTGAAAGTAGATGAATGAGAGGAACTGTAGATTATGTCAATGACACCTTGGTTATAAAATGTATAAAGTTCAATTTCTGGAAAACACAACAAAAGCATGAGGTAGGTACTAATTTGGGACGGTAGGTAGGTAGGAAGTTTTGAGGCAGCAAGACCCAAGAGTTCTCCAGTTAACAACCAGAATTTGTTTAAGGAGTATGGCCACCATGACCTTGGCCTTTAACCTAGTGACCTCATAGACAATAGGTTATCTCCTGAACAGACCAACCTGCATAGCAAGACTGAGGAGCCAATGGTTGAGGGTTCTCTAGTTATTGATTGGAAAACATTAATGTTAAAGGTCACTCTGACCTTGATCTCAATCTACACTATTAGGATGTAGGGAGATCATGAACTTCAGTCAGATTGACCTTGAACTTTGACCAAGTGACCCCAAAAGCAATATAAGTCATCTACGGGTCATTATCAATCGGCATTGCAAGTTTAAGGACCCTAGGCCCAAGCATTCCCTAATTATTCATCAGAAACCATTTTCCAGTTAATGATCAATATTACCTTGTCCTTTGATCTAATGACCCTAAAAACTATTGGGCGATCTACTGGTTATGACCAACCTGTCTATGAAGTTTTAAGAACCCTAGCTCAGGAATTCTGTAGTCATTGATTGGAAACAGTCTTGCTTTTCAAGGTCACTGTGACTGACCTAGTGACCTGAAAATCTATAGAGGTTATCTACTGGTCATGACCAACCTACACACCAAATTTGAAGA
This sequence comes from Cyclina sinensis, assembly GCA_012932295.1. Classification (NCBI taxonomy): domain Eukaryota; kingdom Metazoa; phylum Mollusca; class Bivalvia; order Venerida; family Veneridae; genus Cyclina; species Cyclina sinensis. The sequence continues at coordinate 5,681,473 of JAAONU010000011.1, forward strand.
ACTTGGGCCCAAGGATTACCTAGATATTTATCTGAAAAAGTTTTGCTTTTCAAGGTCACTGTGACATTGGCCTTTGACCTAATAACTGGAAAACTGTAGCGGTTATCTACTGGCCTATGAAGTCTTGGGGATCCTGGGCCAAGCATTCTATAGTTATTGATTGGAAACTGTTTTCATTTTTAAGGTCACTGTTACCTTTGCCTTAGACCTAGTGGCCTGAAAAACTATATGAGTCATCTACTGGTCATGAATAACCTACAAACTAAGTTTGAGGAACCTGGGCAAAAGAATTCCCTTGATATCTATTGGAAACGTTTTGCTTTTCAAGGGCCACCATGACCTTGACTTTTAACATAGTGACCATAAGGAAAATAGGGTCATCTCCTGAACAGACCAACCTGCATAGCAACTCTGAGGAGCCAATGCCCATGGGCTTTCTAGTTATTAATTGGAAGCCATGCTTCTGTTAATAGTCACCATGCCCTTGAACTTTGATGGGTCATTATCAACCAGCATTGCAAGTCTATTCGTGATGACCAACCTACAAAGCAAGTTTGAGGAACCTGGGCTCAAGTGTTCTATAGATACTGAGCGGAAACTGTTTTGCTTTTCAAGGTCACTGTGACCTTGGCCTTTGACCTGAAAAACGATAGGGTTCATTTACTGGTCATGACCAACCTAAATGCCAAGGTTGAGGAAGGTGGGTTTAAGAGTTCTCTAGATATTGATCGGGAAAAAAGTGTCTACCGACCTTCCGACATTTGCTTAACTAGAGGGTATAACTAGAGCCCGCAACACTAATAAAGAACGTGGATGCATTGCATACAATTTGGAGACCCTTCATGACTATGACACGCTAAGTGTTTTTTTATCACAACTGTATAAAAATCAAACTGCACTTATAGAGCGCAAAAGGTATAGTGTTTTCATTGCGCTGTACAAAGTTTCTTGTACGAGCGAAACAACTATTTTTTATGGTAATTTTCGCGTAACAGACGTTCTCCTGCCTGAGGTTCTACCACCCTCTAATCGGCAGAACGTTACTACGCACGCCATCAATCGCAATACGCTTGCAGCCCGGCCTCAATTACGACGGCGTTATGGTGCAGCTTCGCGCTAGAAGATCACGCCTGTTCTAGATTGTTTCCATCACATTGTAACTTGCTCGTAGCGGGAGTGGCGGGACGTGATGTGCGTAGCAGCCGCGCCGCAATTGTTTTAGCAATGGAGTATTGGAGTGCGGTGAGGGTGTAGTGTGATCGTAGTCTAGGTGTAACGCAGGCAAGGTCCGCCCAATGACCAAGTCAGGGCTTCTACAACCCAGGTCTGATATGCTACCACCACATTCATTGATCACCACTATCTAGATACAGAGGTTTTGCTCTTCCACGCTCTAACAAGCGTTAGGTGGAGCCCACTGCGCTACTGAAACACTCCGGAGGACCTCGTCATGACGCTGCAAAAACCACATACGTTTTGGCTCTAAACTACATTAGATACATCTACCAACCACCGTCAGGAAAATAAATAAATAAAGTGAATAAATAATTTACATAAATTACTGTACGCGTATGTTGCACATTTCCAGTTTGTTAGAAGCCATTTTTTTATGTATATATTTACTTCTAATTAATTATAACGTCGAACCATTTAATACCATGATACCATGCTTGGAAGAACTGGCAGCATTCATTATGACAGAACCAACCATCAGTTTTCTTTTTTTTTTTTGTATTGATAGTAATTAGGCAATCATTCAAGTAGGATTCAGAAAATTAAGACAATCAAAAACTTGTATTTATCCTTCAGCGGGTGTGTCCTAGAAACCCTCATATCTACAAAAGAAAAAGAATAAAACATCTGATAAAAGTACTTCTACTTATTTTCGTATACAGTGATTAGTCTTTCTATTAAAGTTATTTTAATGGCGAGAAAAAAAAATCGGCTCGCCCTTGTTGTGGGTCGGCCTAGTATCACTTAGGTTATGAGAACCTATCAAGTTCAGTTGAAATTTGATTAATACGCAATAAAAAAATTGATAGGCCCCAATTATCTGCAATTCAAGGTTGAAAAATTAAAGAAACTGTTCTTTTATACAGAGATCGATATATATCTGGCCACCACCAGTGTGCATATTTGTATTAATTTCGAAAAGGTGTTAGACACTTTTTTTCATTTTTAATGCTAATGATTGGGCGGATATTTTGAACGATTTGAGTAAACATTTTCACAAAGATAAATAGTTTTAAGCACTAAACTAATATGATTTTATTTGGTAAATGTTAAAAACGTGTAATACAGTCGAGCCACTTGAAAACGTTTCACGGATTATCGTATTTGCAGACAGCGAGAGAAGTAGACATGTTCAGTGCAAGGGTAACAAAGTGGAGATGTGCAGTACATGGGTAACAAAGTGAGATTTTGTTAGTGTTGCTGGATTTCTTTCATCAAGTAAAAACAGAATATTCTCATGTAAGATGGAAAATCGTGACTGTTGACACATTTTATAAATGATCTTAGAAATCTTAAACTTTTGCCTTGAATTTAACGTTAATCATTTTACTTATTAGCCATTGGACACATTGGTAAATCTCGTCACTCAAATGGAGCTTGAACACATCAGAACGTCGCAATAGAGAGAGAGAGAGAGCTATACAGAAAAGTAAGACCAAACATTTTTTCACTTTTTCCAGGAAATGGTATATGCCTTTCCGTATGTTCCACTCAACAACCAAAGTAGCAAATGAGATATGATTTTATTTTATTTTTTTTAAATATTTCTTTTTTAACTTGAATTCTTATGATCTTTTTTCTATGGAAATTATGACTTTAAAATGTCTTTAAAAATGTTATTTTGGTGACCTTAATTGATATTTTAGCTAGCGCAATGACGGAGCTAGATACACGTGCAGCAAGCCAATGCAGACGACATAAGAACGGTTTTTACCTGACGGACATGTCACGTGAATCAACTAAGGTGCAAGCTCTTAGTGAAGCACAGGAAGAGTTTCTAAACGCTCTCCACCAACAAGACCAACCAATTAACGACACAACTGACGTGTCCGATGAGGAAGACATTAAGTGCGGTATGACTTCTCTTCACTACAATAATGTCGGTCAGTCTGTGGCGACACGTTATAGTGTTGTTAAATTTTAACATATGGTTTTTTTCACATCAGATTGGCAACTTATGTAAATTAATCTCGATGACTGCAACTTTGGTTCAAACAAATACGTGGGATAGTGACAGTTACCAGTGATTTCACCCCTGTTGGTAATTCAACCAGCGACTTCCGGATAATGAGTCCGGCGTTCTACGCCACAACCACTGTCAGCAAATTATTTTTTTTCCAAGCAAATCAAACATTAATTAGGAGCTTCCAATAGTAGAAACAATTGATAGATTTAAGTGTGTCCGTATTGAAGCTGTAGTATTCGCTAATTTAAGGGCAGAAAATGTTGGTATGCTTGATAGTGGTTACTAGACCCAATCTTGCCCGACAATAAATAGTACAGTGCTAAGTATCGAACAGGGAAAATCGTTTAACATTCACTTTAAAGTAAAGGAACTATAAAAAGTAAATAAAATTGATCGGGCCAATTAATTTCTATTTTGAATCAATATACTACCGTTCCTGATTATATGCACAATGAGAAGAGATAAATTAATGATTGAACTACTGTAATTGGAGTGAACTCTTAAATCATATATTAATCACGTGAAATTTGATAGACATAAATAGGTCAGCAGTAGTATTTTGTTACCCTTCTAAATAATAAGTTGAAGATCTTTTATAACAGATGTGGAGTTTGTTCAAAAAGATTTTTTTCCTTTATTGCTTTCTTTTTATGTCCTAATTATAAAATAGAGAAAAGGAGGTATGTTCTTAAACAAAGTTACTTATGCTGTTTTAGTCTGGTCTGGTATGCTAAGAACATTGAAATCACTAAATTCTTCCGTTTTTCGAACCACGTCAAGAAGAATGTGATCTGCATTCATAATCAAGTTAATATATATTTGTAGGCTTAAAGTAATTTATTTACAAATTGTTGGGTATAAATAGTGAAGCAATAACTTGTATCCGTTCAAACAATCACTAGCATCATGAGGGCAATGGAAAGAATTGTATCAGCTTATATAACTAAAACAATATTTTACTGTTAGGGATGTGAACTCCGCGGTGTTAACATTTCTTAAACTTTCTCCGATACACCATGAATTTGGAATAGAGTAACAAAATAGTGAGTTTTATTTTCACAAACAGTAAAGACCTCGGTTTAACATCTCATCTAAAAAAATTTAAGTGGTGTAAGTGGTAGATCAGGAGGATCGAACTCTCGACCCTTGGATTACAAGTCCTGTGCGGTACCTCTGGACTACTGACCCGCTTCTGGTTCTTAAGCTTATCTTAGCCTACCCGTAGGCATTTGTTGCTTTCAAGATTTCAGGAAAAATTATTTTCGTTTTTTTACTCATTGAAAACAGAAGAAATTCCCCACGTACCCGATTCGTTGTTCGATGCTTGAAAGTACGGGCGATATTTTTATCACTAATACTGTCATAATTTGTGTCAAAATTTGAAGACAAAACATCGATATGTAAGTACCCACCGTACTTTGGTAATGTTATAATGTCTTCCGACACTTTGATCAATGATTATCTTATATTGATCTACATAATCTTGTTAAGGCCACTAAAATTATAAATTGTTGCTCATGTTTCAATTGCATGTACGAAGAACGTTAACGATCAGACGATATAAGAACTGACCTTACCTTGAAGTATTTATGGTATTTGCTAAAACTTATGATATTTTGTTCTTTCTGAGCATGTCTCATCCATATCAAATGTGTATGGCTGTGATACGCTTGTACAAACTATGTCTGACTAGATCGTTTATTTTTCATTTATACATCTAAACTGTTGTTGGTGACAAAAGTGTTAAAATAATTGTACCCTGATCTATGGAATATCAGAGGTTTGAAACTGTCAGAACAATACAGAAAATATATAGAGGGTTGTAACAGCACAGTCCATAATGAATCCGTTTTAGAAAACGTGTAAAACGCTTTTACCAGTCTAAGAAAGAAAAATCAAACACAACGACCAAGGTTTAACAATCTAAACGTGGAAATTCTAAAAGTTATGCATTTTAGTACCTAAATTTCAAGAATTAGATATTTAAAAATGTTTGAAATAGGTAAAGGACATGCAGTTTAATGACTTAATAATGAAAGAGACCACTGGCGCGGTGCAGCTAGTTCCCCAATTAAACACAGTTTATGAAAATAGACATGAAGGTAATTCAACTCTATAACCGATGCTGTATTTTGGAGAGACTGAGGCACTTTTTTAAATTCAACATCCAAAATATATTGCTTTGGCCTGAACCGTAAAAACAAATCCAAGTTCAATATTTGTCAAAATCTTAATGATTGAAACAATATTATAGCGTAGATCATATTTCATCTGTTCAAACTGTTACAATAAATGGTCTCTCAATGGTATTCAGTGTCATCTTTAAGTCCATACATCGATTCCCCGTTGTGTTTATTTTGGAATTCGAGAAAACATTAATTTAAACCTATGACAGAAGAAAATTTATAATACCGAATTTATTCACTGCAAACTGGATTATTGTGTTTTACTTTGATGCGGAGTGGAATATATGTGTATTGTTATCATACGCGATCTATAAAACAAAAAGAAACAAAATTAGTGGCGGTGTTCTGATAATGGATTATACATTAATGGCGTATTAAAATAACAGGACTACGTTTGTCATGTCCAAGACGGAAACTTTCAGTCTGAGGCCTAAGTTACTTCGGGAGGAAACGTTACTGGAAGGTACAGCATGCAATATACATTGATAGTTTATCATATTTTGATTCCCCTTCCTTCGTGAAATACGTAATGTTTTAGGGAAAATATGAGAATTCAGCGATTTTTTTCTACATTAAGCAATGTGTACCTAACTTGATTGACAGAAGAAATACAAATGAGATATTTTATTAGTTCTAAAGGTGAAGCTTCTGTGCTCGTAATGGAACTAAAACTGTTGTATTTTATCATTTCAGATCCTCCTCGAAAGTACTGGGAGCCACAGGAAATCAAAATAAAGCTATACTTAAAAGAATGTGAACGATTAAAGGTAGTTCAAGATTATCGCCCTTCTTGTTAGTTCACAGAAGATATAACAAACATTACTGAGTTGGAAATAATCTTCAGCACTTCTTAAAGCTACTCACCTCCAGACTTTAACTTAAAAATAGTTTTCCTCAAAATTAAAAATAAGTCAGAATACTATCTGAGAAATGTAACGTTATGCTTCTAACTAACTTATGTTTGAAAAAGGAAGAAAAAATATTTTAATCGGGATTCGAATCCATGACCCTCGATTGTGAAATATTTTGTATGACAAGTAAACCGATAGCGATACAAGCATTTCGTGTTCACGTGCTCTCGTGCTCTTAATTTATAATACGAAAGAAGTCTTTACCCAGTGACTAACTGGGTTTAATGTATACTGATAATACATATGAAAAAATATTTATACCGATATGTTTCCGTGACCAAAAAAATTACTTTTGACGCGTTCTGCACATATACCGTTAGAATTTCTATGTAGATATTCCCTTTTTTATGCAAAAAAAAAAAAATGAAAAAAAAGTTAAAAGACATCTAAAGCATTGGCCTTACGATGCAATGTAAATGCTATCTTTTTATCCTGAAGATCGTCGATAATGAGTATCAGGTCTTCACGATTTAGCAAAAATGGGTTTACTTATTTTAGATGAATTTTTTTCCATGTCAGACTTTCGTCACTCATTCCTTGCATCCAGGACAACTGAGCTAATGTCTCTTACAAACAGTGTTTCTGATTGTTTGCAATATTTTGACCATAAACAGATAAAATGATCTATGAAACTAAACATACACAAAGAAAAAAATACGAGAAGAAGTAACAAGACACATTTTTAGATTTGAAATACATGTACAAGGTGGTCAAAATTAAAAAATCAAGCATCAGGTGACTTTTTTCAGGTGATTCCGGTGAGTGCCTACATTAAACAACCGACCAAGACTGTCCTCAAACTAAAACATTATAATATGGGGCCAAACGGGGCCAAGGCTCTTGCTGCAGCACTACTGGTATGCTCATTTCTTAGTAATATCCTTCAGACAGAATTCTTACACGCTGAGAGATACACGTGAACAAAATCGTTGCCAGAAAATTTCGCGAATTCAGTTTTATGGAACTGTTCGCAGTGTCTGTGTCACGTGTTTATATGCAGTTGTCACACGTTCTCATTGTGAATAGTTTTGATCAAGGGCCATTTTTCAAAATCAATACCTCATTGATATAGAACTATATGAGAATTGCTAGAAGCACGAACAATAGCTGCCGTGGGTATGAATAATGAAACACTAATAGTTTCTTTTCCTCATAGATTATAATGCAGCCAATTGTTTTAAAGCAGATGGAATGAGTAATATGGAAAGTTGCAGACAGTACGACATAACCTAATACAATTAATATTTTTCTTTTCAGTTAGACACTACAATATCCTACCTAGATATAGAAGGCAACTCGATTAACTCACTTGGTCTATCTAGTATCAAGGAATCTCTCATAGAAAACACACACATTACGTATCTCGTAAGTTTCATCTTTAATTTTCTATATCTTTTTCTTTTCAGAAAAGTTTTTCAAGTATGTCACATGAGAAGTTCATTCTTTCATTTGAATTTACTAAAATACGCCATGAATGCTTCAACTATTTTTTTTCTCCACCCAGATTTAAAGTGACAAAAAGCATTACAAAATCATGTGCGATTTTTTTAATCAGAATATTGCGGACAATAAACTTGAGAGCCGAGGAGCCAAGCTGATTGGTGAAATGATGGAACATAACCACACACTAGAGGTGTTCGATGCTTCAAGTAAGTGTTTGGTACTCAGAAAAACACTTTTTGTTGTTTTCGATGAAATAACTAATATCAAAGCAATTCTCTGTAAACTTTTCTAAGTATATTTTGGGAAACCACGTCAACAATAATATATGTTTATTTCACTAAAACATTTACAAAAGCGTTTACTGCAATAGTCTAATTGAAAAAGGTCATTTTCACGCTCTTTCCAAGAGAACTTATTAAATTTATGTAACTGCCTTAAAAAATCACATTTACCATTTGGTAAATTCAAGGCAAAATGTAGATTCAAAAAATGATACAAGTTGTCATGTTTCTTCGTACATACTGTCTCCACATTTTTTTTCCGTATACATAACAGGAAAGTACTTTACCTCGGTCCACTGGAGGCAGGTGATAGCAAGATAAAATCGTTCTTACAATATTTTTACATAATACTTAGTGCAATTTTGAGGACTTTTTATCTCGTTGAACTTGATAAATTTATGTATATTCCTAACTTTATCATAAAAGCAAGCAACGAAGGTATTAACCTGCTGAGAGTAAATCTTTTTATATTTTCTCGAAATTTTTTTTTAATGTCTTTCTGATATGAAGTCTTGCTTAAAATTTAAGTGTAATGAAACAAATAGTAGTGTTTATCTTTCAGAAAATGGATTCCGAGATTCGGATGCCCATATCTTTGCAAAAATCATTAGTGTAAGTATTGCTATTGGTCCACAAAACACTTACCATACGCCAGGCTTTTTCGTTTGTTTCTATACATGTGTTTTAAGACAAAAAGTGTGGCTTTGTAACACTTTCTTGAAAATTGTTTCTATACACGAAGTTGTTAGACAAAAGGTGTGGCTTTGTAAACACTTTCTTGCAAATTGTTTCTATACACGATGTTCTAAGACAAACAGCGTGGCTTTGTAAACACTTTCTTGCATTGTTTCTGTACACGATGTACTAAGACAAACAGCGTGGCTTTGTAAACACTTTCTTGCATTGTTTCTATACAGGATGTTTTAAGCCAAACAGCGTGGCTTTGTAAACAATTTGAATCTCTTGGTTCTGCATTTCAGGAAACTAGAACCTTGAAAGAACTTATTCTTGCCGGGAACCAGTTTGAAGATCATGCTGGTACTGAATTTGGAGCTGCTTTAGGTACGAATCTTTCCCGCTCTTTTATGATACGAATGACACAACAAAACAATATCTGCCAAACCTAAAAATGTCCTGTCGGGGCATTGGTCACGTTTTTACGGTGATGTAACTTCTCGTGACATAAAAAAGACATTATATATTGTCGCGCTATATACATGTAATACATTGTAACTCATCAAATAACACAATTCTGGTTTTGTGACAGACGAAATGGCAGAATACAACTACATATTACTATATGTAAATGAACTGCTTTTCTAGTATGCCAGATTTGCCATCGATAGTATATTGTATTTCAGCATCCAACGAGTCCTTGGAACGGTTAGATCTAAGCTGGAACCATATACGGAAGAAGGGGGCCGCAGATTTCGCTCAAGGCGTAAAGGTTTGTAGGAAAATAAATAAAACTACGGTGGCACAGAGGTGACATGCACAACTTTTTTTTTAATTGCACCTCTCTTTTTTTTTTTATCTCGTTCCCACGAGATACTAACTCGAGGGAACGACTTAGTATCTCGTTCCCACGAGTTACTAAGTCGTGGGAACGAGATAAAAAAAAGAGAAGTGCAAATCTGAAAAAAAAATCGCATTTGAAAAAAAAAGAGTTGCGCAGTAAAAAAAAGAATCGTGTTGTAAAAAAAAGAACAGCAAATGTAAGCTATGTCGAGGGAACGACTTACTAACTCGTGGGAACGAGTTAGCTATGTCGTGGGAACGACTTAATATCTCGTTCCCACGAGATACTAAGTCGTTCCCTCGAGTTAGTATCTCGTGGGTACGAGATAAAAAAAGAAAAGTGCAATTTAAAAAATAATGTATTGCTTTGGAAAAAAAAGTGTTGCACAATATATTGCGTTCTCGTTCCCACGACATAGCTAACTCGTTCCCACGAGTTAGTAAGTCGTTCCCTCGACATAGCTTACATTCGCTGTTCTTTTTTTTTACAACACGATTCTTTTTTTTACTGCGCAACTCTTTTTTTCAAATGCGATTCTTTTTTCAGATTTGCACTTCTCTTTTTTTTCATCTCGTTCCCACGACTTAGTAACTCGTGGGAACGAGATACTAAGTCGTTCCCACGAATTAGTATCTCGTGGGAACGAGATAAAAAAAAGAGAGGTGCAATTAAAAAAAAAGTTGTGCATGTCACCTCTGTGCCACTGTATAAAACACAAATTAGTGTATAATTTTGCTAGTAACGAAATCAACACACGTGGAGTACAGCGCTACATAATTAGCTAACATAATTAGCAGATATAATTGACGATGAATTGTACTGAAATATTCAATTAAAGAAGAACGAATCTTTTCAAAACACTAGCTAACGGCTTAGTTGATTTTGTTTCTGCGATAAAAATGCCTGTTATCAAATTATGTTTCTGTTATTCCTGAAAAAGTGAGAATATAGGACTGATATTTATATCATATTACAGGAGAATATAGGACTGAAGAAGCTAAACGTGAGTTTTAATGGTTTTGGCACTGAAGGTACGGCTTACATGGGTCAGGCTTTGGCCACAAACAGAAGCCTGACCGAGTTGGACATGTCAAAGAATAGGATCACCAATATTGACCTGAAAATACTCACCAAACAAATGGCACAAAATGACACGCTGCAGATTTTGCGGGTATGGTTACAAAACAAAAATTTTAGGGCGTTTGCAATTTGCAATGTTTTTTTTCTTCTTTCTATTCCACTTACTTGCTGTGATTGCAAAGTTTTTAGCAATGAATCTTTGTTCTGGCGTTCTTTTTATTTCGCTTACCGTCTACTTACTATACATCTATATGTTTAAAACATAGAATCATTGCATCAATAACCTTTTTATGCTCTCTAACTGGGATGCATTCAGTCGACGCTTCGTTCGTCCGTCCATCCCGAAATTTTGTCCTGACTATTTCTCAACAACCACCGGCTGAAATTTATGGAAACTTCATAGGAAGTTAGCTTTATTACCAAGAGGAGCTGTGCATATTGGCAGCATGTTTGGTTCAATGATTTTTCTCAAAGTTATGCCCCTTTTAAGCTTTAAGAGATATCAAGTTTGTCCGGAAAATTTTGTCAGCAACCACTCGCTGGAATTTATGGAAACTTCATAGGAAGCTTTACTACCAAAAGGAACTGTGTATATTAGCAGCATGTTCTGGTTCACTGATTTTTCACAAAGTTATGCCTGTTTCATGCATTTTTAATTGTAATTGTTGTCCAGACTATTTCTCAGCAACCACCGAGTGGAATTTGTCGAGTTTCCTAGGAAGTGTTCAAGTAGTATCTATCATTTTGTAAACTCTCGACAAATAAGTGCAATAGGTTTGGATTTATAGTCTTGTTTTAGTGGATGTATTTTGACATTTTAGTGGAAAAGATAAGCGAGGATATTGTGTTTGGTGAAGTGCATCTCACTGCCAACATGAGTAGTATGAGCTCACATCCCCAATTACTTTTCATTCATTTCAACCGTAGTTACATATTTCCCACCCAGACCTCATCATCATGAAACATGAAACAACTCCTTCTCCCAACACCTTCCTCAATTACACTGTTTTTACTTTCGTGTTCGTTTGGGAAGTATCCACTGTTTCAAACGATATCCTTGATTGATACTGAGCTTAATATACCTATGATTATAATTTCAGCTAGGGGACAACCTATTCAATGCGCTAGGGGCCATGGAAATACTCAAGATTATCTTAGAAGTAGAGACATCAGCTCTCCACTTACTCGATTTTGGGGTTCGTATAACAGTCTTCACACTAGATTCAGAGAGGAAATGTAAATATACAAGTGTCGTCTGCTATTATTTCAGCACATTTCATATCGTGCTGTTGAGAATAAACAATTTTACCTGTATGTAAATCAGAGTTGTGTTAGTTTCATTCTATGCCTTTTGAGAAAGGAAATTACAATTAAATTTTAGACCCATATCTGTAATAGACACCTTTCTAACACATGAAATCAGTGTTGAAATAAGGCTTCAAACTAGGAGTCTTTGTCAAACCATGTTAACCACTTTCTTGCATTAGCAATCTTACATCGTTATAACTTATGTATTTGCAGACAATGTGTGTGGATCAGTGTTTTCTGATGGTGCTGAAAGAAGTGAAAGAGGTTCGAGATATAGAGGTTATACATGGTAGGATACAGAATGTGTACCTAGATAGAGACATGATGCCTCCTCCTGAAAACCCAGACCAGGCTCTCACTGAATATACTGGTACTACACCTGGATTCAGCGAGATAGACCGGAATGAAAAGGGAAAGACTTATGTGGTAGAGGAATTTGACAGAAATGAAAATGATGAAACTGGAGATAATAACAGTCAGGGTGATAGAGAAGGCACAGAAAATAATGGAGACACTGAAAATAAAAATACAATAGAAACAGAAAACAATGATAAAATAAAGGAAGAAGAAGGTATAGAATTTGATGAGAAGAAACTCGATGATGAGGTAGAAGCTGTCACTGGAAAACCTGAGAAAGAACCTCAGAAACCACTAGCTGATGACAGGGGGAGTGCTGGAACCCTTACTCCAGATATATAGCTATTGAATAACCATAGATATTCATTGTTTAAAGTTATGCAAGTGTTCTAAATGACCAAGATGTATGTTGAAAATACAGTGAATCTTCAGAAATCGTGTAAATTAGAAGAAACAAAAGACTTATACACTTATAGGATGGATATAAATGAAACTGTATAACTTCCAGTATACAATATAGGGTTTTTTTAGAGATTAAAAAAGTACATTGTACCATATTAATTATACTCAAAAGGACCAAAACTTTTTCCATGATGGATAAGTTTAAGTAAAAAAGATCAGTATTGTATGTTTTGTTTGAAGAAGATACATCAATGCAGTGTTTCTTCCAATGACTTGGACCACATTTAGTTGCAAATCTTCATGCTTATTATGTTGCCATTTTCTATTGTGCCAAGAATCATTACATAAAGATAAATAAATATGTTATATATGTACAATTTAAGTGTAGTAAAATATTGAAGAAAACACATTTCCTGAATTTCTTTCATGGACATACATTGCACAATGTGAATGAAAGTGAATTGCTCTTTTAATAATATTTGCTTTTTCTGGGTCTTATAAACATGACATCTGTTATTTTTCAACTTGAAAATTGAACAGAACGACTCTCACCACTCCCAAATTGATCAATAACAGGGTATGGGTGTACATATTAGACATGTTGTTGTTGTTTAAGAGTAGACTAGTCAGTGGTTGTTGTGTTGTTGCCAACATAGACAAGGACGGTAAGCTGTATTTATATACCAACTGTTGCCAACATAGACAAGGACGGTAGGCTGTATTTATATACCAACTGTTGCCAACATAGACAAGGACGGTAGACTGTATTTATATACCAACTGTTGCCAACATAGACAAGGACGGTAGGCTGTATTTATATACCAACTGTTCTTACTTTTTTTTTTATAAATTATTCAGTGTGCTAATGTGTTCTGTTCACTCCCTTATAGATAATGAATTCTGTCCAACAGATTAAGATTTACAACGACAGACTCTTTCTTATGAATTATGTTGTCCTTCAAATATATCATCTAACATATAGCAAGTGATAAATGAGTAAAATCATTAGCTTTAGCTGTCAGAACAATACCTGGAAATCTTACCCGTACAAACTAATGGTTATTATTATCAGAGAGTATCTAAATATGCGACCAAAGTACGGAAAGGTCAACCATAGATAACCCAGTATAGTTTACAATCCTTGTAAAACCTGCTGTACTGCTGGATAAATAATCCCTAATACATGCAGCATGCTGATAAGTTTTTCAGTACATGTCATTGGTAATAAAAATGTTCTACATAATTTTGTAGCCATTTTTACCATACACTACACATTCTGGGTTCAGAGTATGAGATGTGATTTTTTTATAAACTAGAAAACTAGCATGTTGACACAAAGAATTTAGTTCTTTGTTATTTAGCGACATTAATTATCAGATTGTGTAAAACTATCCATAGAACAGTACATAATCTCCATAGAATTACATGTACATTAATGTTGATAACATAATTCAAAGGATATAATAAAGCTTTTCTTTCCCAGTGAAACATGTTTGCTTAAGATAATAAGGTATGTATGCATTTAAGAAAATGCCAATGAAACTACATGTATTCATCAGCCAATCAAAAATATGGCTGCAAGTATTTATTTTTTCCCATCATCTATACTGAGATGAAATATGAATATACAACTCCTTAAAACCAAAGGAACTTCAGAATTCATAGCATTATAATTTATTTCAGCTGTTCACCTGAAACATCTGGTAACTATTATTTATATCAGATAATCTTAAATCATTTTTAAATAATTTCAATAACAGTCTCAACTTAGGGAAAAACAAAAACAAAACCAACTTCAAACAATATTGCAAGCATACCATAGTTACAACTGTTGAAACTGTAATCCTAATTTTAGATTCATTACTATAGAATTAAGAATATTCTACACAAGCAAAGGAAACTAACTCAGTGTACAGTTCCACTGCAGGCAGTATACACTTCCTGAACACAATGTGCCTTTTTAACATTTTCTGGACAACTTTTAAAAAATATGTTTTGCTAAACATTACAGTTGATGATAAATACATTACTTGAAGGTGAGGGGATGGCTCTAACTCTAAATATTTATCAAGGAAGAACTGTGATTTTGATTGAAATGTTTTGTTTTTATTCTGAAAACTGAATTACGGTTGGGGTAAGTTTAATTCTGTTTAATGCCCACTACTGTCAAAGACATATCAGTTGGGCTGTTTCCCTAACAACAGTGACCAAATCTTAATAAGAAACGGTCAACTTTCTCACATAAATGTTAACGGGTGGTAGCAGCATGACCATCAATCAGTGAGATGGTTGTGACTTAAAGTCAGTGACTTTATCCACTCAAAGATTAGATGCGTCAGTGGGGTAAGTCAAACACAAAGCATCCTAAAGGGACACTTTATCACATCTACTTTTTTTTCTTGACAAAACTACCCAATGTAACTAGTACTACTGGAACTTTTATCTAAACTGTCAAAAAAATAAAAATAAAACTGCCTTCTTTAAAGTAATAAAAATACTACATGTAGTGGCAAAAAATATGTATATAATCAAGTATACACTTTAAGTGACTCTTTGAAATAAGTCTGTCATCCATTCATACCTTCAGAAATTTTATTTTCTGAGCTAGAATGTGAGTGGTCCTTATCTTCATCAACAACAGTATCCTTGTCACTACGGTTTTCCTCTGCTGACTGAGCACTATCACTATCACTGAAAGCTTTCTCCACCTTGGTTTCAAAAAACTTGTCAAAGTTAATGTCATTTTTCAGCCCTAGTCTTGTATTTAAGATGTAACCCCAGTTCAGGTAGCGACTTGTTCTTTGTTCATAATCATGCAACTCCTCACTGGTTTTAAATGTGTGCAGTGTGTCTAATCCTATCACACTTAACTCTGGGTTTAACTCTTCTAACTGTGCACAGATAGCTTCACCTCTCTTGATCTTGGGACAGTTTGTGACATTTACAACTTCCAAGTTCCTGAAATTAATTGAGTATATAATTCTATTAGTATACAAGTAAATCAGCATATAAGTAATTCAAGTAAAAGCAGTCAATGCAACATGCACAATCGTTTAACCTGTCAAAACTGTACATTACTCTGAAAACCTGTTTCTGTTTGTTCATAATCTATAAAATTCCTATAGATAAGTAAATGACCATGCATATGACTTATGGTTTTACTGAAGTATTTAAATATGAGTGCAACAAGTTTAATGTCTGATTCCAAACATTACCAGTAAATTTCACAGTTCATAAACTGTGACATATCCATATGTGAAAAACAAAGAGTAACTAAGCTGTTACATGTGCATGAATAACTTCAAAGAAGCTGGATAATTGTCGAGAAAAAAACTTTTAAACAGAACAATGGCCATCAGAAGAATAATAAAGAGAAATCTGCAACACAGAACTACCAACTTACTCAAATTTATGCAGCATTTCTAGACCATTATCTGTGATATTAGAACAGTAACTTATATCCAGTGCCTCTATGTCTGGACACAGTTCCAGTACTCTTTCTATGTACCAATCATCCACATATTTACTCCTTGAAAAATTTATGAACCGTACATGCTCTAAATTGCCTGAAATAAGATAGATTTTAGATAAGTTTTGAACATTTCCCTGAATGAAATAACAACAGTAATGTTGAGACTTCCCCTCATTATTGTTTCAACACATTAAAAAAAATACTGACAAGAGTTTAAAGCCATTGAAGATGATTAGTAAATGGCAGACTGAAAGTCGGTAAAAAATCCAAGAGGCCTTAAACTATTTCCTTTCTAGCATTCTGTCAGGTATATTGTGCCACATCTTTTCAGAAAGAAATATCTGTCCCTTGACTAATGTGTTGACATGGGGAAACAAATCCCAATTCAATAAACAAATATCCAGCAGCAAATGTAATGATGTTAGATTTTCTTCAAATACAAAAAAAATCTGTTCAGTAACTAATAAAGATGCCAGTTATTTTGAGCAGCCAAGTAATCACATCTATTTAGAACTTATGCTTACTGTCATGATACACTTACTGAAATTGTCGAGAGCTAAGTAGAACAGGACTATATTAGAGACATCAATGCCTTGCACATGAAACCCCTCCTCGTACTGTCTGGGTATAGGGTAGGTACCATCTTCAAACCTTCTGTACCAGATGTCATCATCAACAAATTTTACCCTGCCACCAATTCTAAGTATGATTTCTGCAGCTGCCAAGTCTGGTCCTAACTGTATAACTTTTTCTTCATTATATCTGCAGACATAAGTCAATTAATACTGAGGCCAGTTTACTTAATCTATAATAAATACTTTGAAAAACAAGAAGGACATGATGGTCCTAAAGCACTCACCTGAGTAGGACTAAAGCACTCACCTGAGTAGGACTAAAGCACTCACCTGAGTAGGACTAAAGCACTCACCTGAGTAGGACTGCTAAAAAAAGACAAGGGTAATCTAATGGATTTATCATCAAAACAAAATTGTCCATGGTCTACTAGGCGATGACTCAAACCAAATTACAGAAATCTCAGCCTTATGGCTTCTGACAAGTTAATATACATTAGACTATGTAAAATGAATCATACCCCGGCTATAGTAAAAATAACCCAAGGGGCAAAGTTTGAACAATCTTGATGAAAAATATACAGGGTTATGCTTCAAGCAAAATATCCAAATTCTGGGCCTTATTGTTTCAGAGAGGAAGAGTTAAAACAAAAATACCAAAGATGGAGCCAAAAATTACCAAAAGGGACATAATTTGAAAAATCGTAGTAGTGTACCACCAGATAATACTACACGCCTAATTATAAATGCCTTCAGCTTTGCAGTTTCTGTCAAGAAGATTTTTGTAGAGTCTGTCTACATAAATCTACTTAAAATTTCTGAAGTCTGGGACTGAGCAAAATATGACTTCCATGGCAAAGTTTGAATAATCTTGGTAAATGTCCATTAGACAAAGTTTTGTGTAAAATTTTAAAACACTAGGCCTTGCAGTGCATAAGAATTTTAAAGATTTTCCAGTGTGACCCCCTCAGATATGGCCAATAGATACCCATGGGATTTAATTTCAACAAACTTTGTGGAGGTCCACTAGACAATACTACACACTAAATTAAAGCCTTGAAGTTTCTGAAAAGAGGATTTCTAGAGAGTTTACATGTATAAGTCTATGTAAAACATTGACCCCAGAGGGGCAAAGCAAATATGATCGAAGGCAAGTTTGAACATTCTTGGTAAAAGTCGACTATATATAGACAAAGTTTTGAGTAAAATATTACTCTCTGGGCTTGTGGTTTTATACACAAGGAATTTTGAAGACTTTCCTATGTATTTCTATGTAGAACATGTGACCCCTCTTGTTGGGCCAATAGTGACTCTCTGTCCTATGTCCATTATGTTTTCTATGGACCAACATGGTCAGAGGGAATCTGATTAAGGGTCACATAAGAAACATTTCTGTATAAATATTATGAAACTGTGCCAGTGGTTTCTGAGAAGATATTCAAATAGTCATTAGACAGTCAAATACATGAAGTCATGAAACAGATTTCGATATAGTCATATAGTGAAAACAGAAACAAACTTCTGTAGGCCATGATTTTTAAGAGACCAAAATGGCATGAAGGAATTTGATGAAGGCAACCAAACAAACATACCTGTGAAATTTCGGAGGAGAGGGTTTTCAAAGTTTTTTTTTCTTTTACTTGCCATGCCAACCAGAGTTTTTGATGGAACCATTTAATTTTTAAGAATTTGAAAGAGGACCACCTAAGCAACATACTTATGAAGGTTGGTTGAAATCAGTCCTAGGGTTTAGGAAATGTCATTTGCAGGAAAGTGTTGATAATGGAAGACAGAGGGACGGTAGACAGTCACCCATCACAACAGCTCAGTCTTGAGCACTTTGTGATAAAGTGTGCTACGAGCTGATAACACCCTGTAACATGATGGACATAGAGCAATCACAAAAGCTCATCTTGAGCACACTGTGCTCAGATGAGCTAAAAACAAAAGGACTTTTTTTAATCAAAGAATGGGTACTAAACTTAAGATCACCAGCATAGCTTCTATTAGGAACAGTAAAAGCAAGTCTTCATTTTATTTACAAAACTGAACATGAGGGCCATGATGGCCCTGGATCGCTCACCTGAGTACTTTGGCTGTAGGTTTGCTGTTAAGCAGTATTTCATTTTTTAATTGAAAATATATAAGTGCCTACAAACCAAATATGTAACATATCTGTCAATAAATAAAGGCTCTATGACAGAAAGTAGAAATATCTATTATAAGCTATGGTGACCTTGACCTTGACCCAGTGACCTCAAACCCTACCCATGGGTAGAGGTCCTTGCAAGGAACCTATATACTGTATATCAAAGATATTGGTCTATAACCGAAGGCTTTATGAGGTACAGTAGATAAATCTATTTTTGAGCCTCCGTGACCTTTAACCTAATCCAATAATTTGAAAAAGCTTGATAAAGCTTGCTTCATGCCAAATTTTAAAATTCAAGGCCTTGTGGTTTCAGACAAGAAGATTTTTAAAGATTTCCTTTTTAACATATTAAGGGCCCCCGGGGCGGGGTAAATTTTGACCCAAGGGCCAACATTTAAACAATATTGGTAAAGGTTCTTTACACAATACTCAACACCAAATATCTAAGGTCTACACCTATTTGTTTTGGAGAAAAATTATTTTTCATGTTTTTCCAATATAAATCAACGTAAAACAAGAGAACCCTGAGGCGTGGCCAATTTTGACCCAGGGGACATAATTTGAACAAACATGGTAAACATCCACTAGACAATGCTACATACCAAATATCAAAGCTGTAGGCATTGAGATTTCCAGTAAGAAGATTTTTAAAGATTGCCTTTTTTACATATTAAGGGCCCCCGGGGCGGGGCCAATTTTGACCCCAGGGCCAACATATAAACAATACTGGTAAAGGTTATCTACACAATACTCCTAACAAAATATCTAAGGTCTAGTCCTATTAGTTTCTGAGAAAAATGACTTTTAATTTTTTTCCTATATAACTATATGTAAACCAAGAGAACCCTGGGGCGTGGCCAATTTTGACCCAGGGAACATAATTTGAACAAACTTGGTAGACAATCACTAGACATTGCTACATACCAAATATCAAAGCTGTAGGCATTGAGGTTTCCAGTAAGAAGATTTTTAAAGATTGCCTTTTTTACATATTAAGGGCCCCCGGGGCGGGGCCAATTTTTACCCCAGGGCCAACATTTAAACAATATCGGTAAAGGTTCTTTACACAATACTCCACACCAAATATCTAAGGTCTAGTCCTATTAGTTTTGGAGAAAAATGATTTTTCATGGTATTCCTATATAACTATATGTAAACCAAGAGAACCCTGGGGTGTGGCAAATTTTGACCCAGGGGACATAATTTGAACAAACTTGGTAGACATCCACTAGACAATGCTACATACCAAATATCAAAGCTGTAGGCATTGTGGTTTCTGAGAAGAAGATTTTTAAAGATTTCCTTTTTTACATAATTATTAAGGGCCCCCGGGCAGGGCCAATTTTGACCCCAGGGCCAACATATAAACAATTCTGGTAAAGGTTATCTACACAATACTCCACACCAAATATCTAAGGTCTAGTCCTATTAGTTTTGGAGAAAAATGATTTTTCATGTTTTTCCTATATAACTATATGTAAACCAAGAGAACCCTGGGGCGTGGCCAATTTTGACCCAGGGGACATAATTTGAACAAACTTGGTTGACATCCACTAGACAATGCTACATACCAAATATCAAAGCTGTAGGCACTGTGGTTTCTGAGAAGAAGATTTTTAAAGATTTCCTATATAAGTCTATGTAAAAGGAAGTGACCCCTGGGACGGGGCCAATTTTGACCCCAGGTAAATAATTTGAACAATTTTTGTAGAGTTCCATTAGAGGGTGCTAAATGCCAAATATCTAAGCTCTAGGCCTTGTGGTTTCAGACAAGAAGATTTTCAAAGTTTTTCCTTTAAGCTGCCATAGTAACCAGAGTTCTGCATGGAATTCAATTCTTTGAACAATTTTCAAAGGGGACCACCCAAGAAACAGGTGAGCTAAAAATGTGAAAAACTCAAACCCAAATCTACAAACTAAAGGGCAATGGGAGGTGAAAGGTATTTTAATACTCAGGGAACTTTTGAGCTCTAAGTACATTTGGATTTAACAAACTTCTAGGACAATTATGCTCCCATCCTGTAGAAGGTGGGCTCACCATGAAGAAAAGCTATGCCATTGAAGATGTTTGTCAAATACTCCAACAGTATAAATGGATACTTACTTCTGTATTTCTTTTATCTCCCGAATCTGTAGCTTGTTCTTGTAAGCTGTCAGCTCTGTAAAATAGTACTTTCTAAACTAAAGCTTTACCTGTTAATACTGAATCAACAAAAACCACAGAAAAAACAATACAGCAATGGTTAGAAGAAGATAAAAATTGACCATAAAATATTCCTATGAAAGACTTTTGACAGTTCATAAATAAAAAAATTGTCTAGTTACATGGGTTTTTCTCCTGCCAGAAAATGAAATGCACTGAAATGTGACAAATGTTCAATTGACTTCTAAGATTACCTAATTAGATTGTCAGTAATGACTATTCTGACATGTCACAGAAATGTCATACCTTGTAAATTAAACTTATAGTTATGGAAAAGCCAGTCCATGTAATCCTCTCTGATAACATATTTTTTCCTGTAGAAGATGTTTCTCCTCTGTAACTTGGCATTCATCTGTGGACAGCATAACAACAGTCTCTGTAGCTGAAGCTGTCTTGAGAAAGTCTGAGGAAAGGAAAAAATGTAACGTAAAATTAATAATAAGCTTTGTCTTGGACAATTAGCAAAATCAGATCATTGCTGGTGGAGTCCAAATCACTGTGGTTAATCAATAACAGACTTGAATTATGAAAAATTGAGACAGTAGTACTGGTCACAAGCTGATGACTTTTAAACATGATCTTCCTCTAACTGGATTAATACACAGAATTTATGATTGGTTTTTAGCTCTATAAACAAAAGTTATGATACAAAAGGATTGCAACTTAAAAGAAATTTGTGTAATTCTTATGAAATATGTGACAAATTTGAAAGGCAGAACAGAACAGAACAATACTTGATTCACTCAGTGCATTCATATAAAACATTGGATATAACAGAAAGAAATTGAATAGTATATAGTCTGGTTCCAGAACAAAGATGTTTAAAAGGGAAAAGAAGAAAAAGAGGAGAAAGCTTTAACAAGAAACTAGATGGGTGTTCAGTGGAACACTTGTGTCGCCCTTGGGTACTCTGTAGAATAACTAAAAAGGTAAACAAGAGCCTGCTGGAAAAGACAGCATGCTAGTCAAAGTACAACAATACCGTTCCACAGACAGCATGCTCCACTTTTCTCAGTGCTGGATAATTAATTATAAGCCAAGTTAAACAAGAGGCCCAAGTGAAAAAAATTTGACTGGGCCAGGGCAAGTACCTAGTCATACAAGATGAAAAAAAAATTGGGTCAAGTAGTTATGTATTTAACAAAAAAAAAAAAATTTTAGGCCCCGATATTGGGGTGTGTGTGTGTGTGTTTGTGGGTGATGGGAAGTGAAGTACCTATTTAAAAAAAAAAAAAAAAAAATTGGCCTGGGAGGGGGGGGGTGGGGGGGGGGAGTTTGAGGTAGGATGGGGAGTAAAGTACCTATGTTTTAAAATTTAAAAAAAAAAAAAAAATATTGGGCCCGGGGGGAGGTTTGAGGTAGGATGGGGAGTAAAGTACCTATGTTTTAAAATTTAAAAAAAAAAAAAAATATTGGGCCCGGGGGGTGACTGGTTGGGGGGGGGGGGGGGGGGGGTCCCATGCAGAGGGGACGGGGGGGGGGGGGGGGGGGGGGGGGGGCGGGGGGAGTACTTACCCATCTCATATCAGTTAATGTTTTATTTCTAGGCTTAAAAAGTTTTTTTCCTATATACAAGTATAAGCACAATCAAGTGACTTCTGGGGGTGAGACTGTCTGTGACCCCAGGGACATGGGTACCAACAATCTTTGCAGGGGTCTTGCTGGTGATCAAGTATTCCAAGTTTGAATGGAATATCCTTGACACTTTTTCAGACATGGACATAAAGAAAAAGGTTAACCAAGAAATTTTAACTTGAAAAAGGGGCATAACATTGCAAAAATAAATTTGAGGGTTATCTGCCCTTGAGAAATGGTGTTGTCTTAAGTGATACAATTGTAAGCATTACAACTGGAAAGTTTGATAAAGAAACATTAAGAAATGGCATAGTTATAGCCAATGTTAAGTTTTCATGACAAAATCCAAGTACAAAAAGGGGCATAACTCTGTCAATTGTGACCTTGACCTAAACATTTTGGCATCATCATGACCCTGTTGTCGTAAGCAATATAATTTGAAAGTTTGATGTTGAAATGTTAAGAAATGGCAAAGTTATTCCCAACTTTAAGTTTTCATGACAAATCCATGTATAAAAAGGGGCATAACTCTGTCAAATGTGACCCTGACCTAGAAATTTTGGCATCAACCCGACCCTGTTGTCATAAGCAATACAATTTGAAAGTTTGATAAGATAATGTTTAGAAATGGCAAAGTTATAGCCAACGTTAAGTTTTCGTGACGGACCGCCGAACCGCCAGACAAAGCGATCCCTATGTATCGCCTTTTCTTCGAAAGGGCGACACAAAAACCCCAACACTATAGTATAATAAAGAATGATGTAGAATTCATGCCATACTGAAAGTTATATTACTACAAGTTATGAGTATCTTTTGTTTACATAGGCTGCGTGTTCGTAATTCTGTAACTGCTTACTGGAAACATACATTCACATAAGTCAAATTAACGATTTACATCTACAGTTCACTCTGAGGAAAATCCACCCTTAGCCATTTTTTTCAGACAATACACCCCCTAGACTATTCACGCCTCTTTTTATGAAGAATGATACACACAGTTCACTCTGCATTTTTTTCGTTTAATCTTAGGCAATTAGATGTGTAAATGGTAACATGTCTTTTGATTTTTTAACACTTTTTAATGATGTTTTTGTCTTTGGTACATACAGGGTTTGGCTTGGGATAGGGAGTCCCTATTAGGGACATAAATTATAAAGATACATATCATACCACATCAACCAATCTTATAAAAACTAGTTTCACTTTGCCCCATAATCAATTAAAAAAAAATCATGCATATTGTTAAACAAGCGTTCATGTACACTAATGAATATGTCAAAGACTTTATATACATGTATTTTATGTCTTTGTAATACCAACTAATCATAACGAATCATCAAATATCATTACTGTCTCTTAACTACTGTTATAACATAGAAATTACAAAGAAAATTTGCCAATTCATGATTATCTATTACCATATAATCCCTCTGAAGTATCTGAATCTGGTTATTTTGCATCTAGCAGTCTACAGGTTGATGTACAAGGAGATTTTCCAATTATGGGACATGTATGAAGAGCATGAGTTCTTGTGGCAGATTGTTGAGATTTATGGACAGTTGCTGTGGTAAGTGAAACATGGATTTAAACTTGGTGATATGACATGTGTTTTATTTAACATGTTACTGTTTATATATATTTTTTCAATTAATTCTAATTGATTACCTTACATAGAATGTTGTCAGGATTTGTATAAGATTATTCTGTTGTTTCATATATTAATTGTCTGTATGTTATCTTTTTAAATGTTGTCATGTTGGGTGCAGAGCGTTATACTCCATTGTCTTTATGCACCACTGTCTTTTTGCTTTACTGTCTTTATGCGCCACTTTCAAGATGTTATGCACCACTATTGATTGAATAGTACTTATTGAATGGGTGTGTGAAAAGTTATAGTCTGTATCAATTGTTTTATTGGGGTTTAATGCCAGTTTAACAGCTAAGGTCATATCCCGGCGGTCAGTCCACCTAACCAGTGTTCCTGGGTGTCCAATCAGTTTACTAACCAATTTCTCCGTAAGTGACTACTTCCTCACTTGCTTTTGAGGTGAGGGACAAATGACCTATAGATCAATTATCACGGAGAACTTTTACCAGTGCTGATGGAGATTGAACCGGGATCGTCAAGATTGACAATCCGATGCTCTACCGATTGAGCTAGCCGGGCCGGCTATATTGTCTGTATCGAAAACAGGTGTGAAAACTCAACCAAGTAATTGACATTAGTAACACTCACTTGAAAAAATGTCAAAACATCCAACTAAATTAATCCAACTAAATAACTGATTTTCTGAAGTTCTTTGTTTTATCACTGATTTTTTTAAAATGCTAATATAACAGTGGTGCATAACGTCTCATAAAGTGGTGCATAAAGTCTGACTTTTGTCATGATTTGTAATTTTAACTCTATGTTAGGTAATGAATTAGAATAAATTGAAAATATTACTTAAAAAACTTAAGTTGTTGTTGAAAAAATCTCTGAAATAGTAAGGGGTGAAACGTCTTGAGGGTTAAACTGTCTTACCGATTTTGGGGAGAAAATGTCTTGAGAGGTGAACTGTCTGCAAATTTTGAGGGGTGAATTATTTTGTTTCCAAATTAATATGATGTAAGTATCTAGGGGACCGTATCCCTAGACTGCTGGTCTAGGACTATGGATCCATATCCCTAGACAATGCTACATGTACTAGGAATGTCTAGGGATACTGACCTTCTTTTAACTTACTTAAAGCTGTTTATATTGCTGTTAAATAAAGCGGTTGCAGCTTTAGTCCATTCTTTCACCATCCTGTAGTTTTGATTATATCAGCAAAATTTGTTTTGAATAGCAAAGCTGAAAACTTATTTTAGTTGGGCTGTAAAATCTGAATAATGCGGGTTGAGAAATATCGTTGTTGTCCAGCAGGCAGTAAAGAAATGACAAAATTAGCACTAGCTAGAATCATAACAGAAACAGCAGCATATACATTTTTATAACTCATTTGGTTCTTTTGGCCTAAAACTGAAAAAAAAAAAAAAAAAAAAAAAAAAAAAAAAAAAAAAAAAAAAAAATGGCCACAAAGGGAGAGTTCCTCTACGTGGTATGGCCTGGATGTAGCTGAACCTAAGGTGAGTGTTCCAATTCATTCAGTCGTCAGAAAATAAATAAAAGTATGGAGAAGTTATAAAAATGTAAAGAAATGGTCATCTGTCTAGCCTAATTAATTTGGCCTTGACGGTTTGTCCCATCCTATAGACACTTTTTTTTATTACTGTCAAACCATTACCATTCAGAAAAAGACATCGCCTATCAAAATTTTTTTTGAATGTCTCTTTGACAAGTCTGATTAGTTGGAACTCACTTGTCATGCAGATTCAGGTTTAGCTATAACTGAACACTTTCTATTTAAAAAATTTACACAAGATGACAATGGTATGTTTCTCATTTCGTAAGCAGAAAATCTGATTTCGGATTACTCAAATAGACAGACCGGAACAGTACACGGACACTTTTTCTTAAATGTAACTTACCCGTGTAAATCAAGTTGTGATTCAAATCATCCAGTCTTTGCAGTTTTAAAGATGAATCCTTGCCTTCAGATTTAAAGGAACTCGCAATTGTAAACAAAACACTACACATGCGCAGTGAGACGTCGCGGCAGGTACAGATACGACTCAAAATTATTGTTCTTTTTAACCAGTCCGCAGACACCTGTTTATATCGATGGAAAAGAGGTCAAATAAGGTGAACTCACTTGAAAATGTTTTTAAATATGTATTTATTCTATTTTCATATTATACAAAAAAACAACTTTATTTTTGTTTAAAAATAACACGTTTGAAACAGTCAGTGAAACTGCAAGTATTGATTTGTTTACGATGTTATTTGGAGTTCGTCTGGTTATAAGTCAATAAACAGGAAGTGTAAACATACATGTATAATACCAGAAAAACTTCAACTTCAACTTAGTACTGCCAAAAGTCAGTACTGACTATACTAGGCAGGCGAAAAAGGATAAAGTAGTTACGTATATAAGTAGGTAACATTAATACCGTAAATGATGTTTTACATGTTTTAAAACTCGCCGAATACGGGGGTGTCCACGTACTGGTAGCGTCTGTGTACTATTCCAGCCTGTCTACAATCGTTGGAAAAAGTAACTGAATATAACTTGAAATTAATCTTCTCTCTTAGGTACTGTATAATTTAAGTCGGTTAAAAACAAAAAAATTGCCAAAACTACGAAAACTTGGTTCATTCTAAAGTAATTAAATGCTTTATTATATGGTAAGAGATGGTCCGTATCCCTAGACAGTCCTACAAATTGTCTAGATACGGATCTAGAGACCCTAGACACTGCCTAACACGATTACAGTCCTGACGGATCTGTGCCTGAACCATCTTTTAAAAAAGGTTGATGACTTAAAGAGATCATGGACTGCAACTGTAAAAGTTACAACATTGTGCAAAGATTTTACCTGTAATGCCATTTTTCCAGAGGAACCAGTGACCTTCAACTTGGACGTTTAATAACATTGAAAAATTTCTAATCTTGGATATATCATAGTTAGGCTTTTAGCACTAACCGTAAGTTTTGATATCTAATTACAGAGATAAAATGTATACAGAACAGTGAGAAACAAATTTGTTCAATGAAGGGGCTTTTCTTTTTTGTGGGGAAAATTAAATGATGTAAGCGGTTTTAGGCTACATACAACTAAATGGAATCCTGCAGTAATTCAACGTAACATCTTCAACTTCAACTTCAACTTATTACTGCCAAAAGTCAATACTGACTATACAAGACAGGCGCGTGTCAGAAACATTAAACTTATAAAAGATAATAACAAAGAAAACAAGATTTCACTGAAGATCTTACTTAAACATTTATTTTAAATACTTAAAATCGGCGAAGTGTAAAACCCGGAAAAAATATAGCGATTTTCCGGAAATCATGGAAAAGGCTGTAAGTGCCTCAATACGTGTGCTAGAGTCATAAATTTGGTGTCTACATAGACTCTCAGCTTTTACATATGTGTAAATAATTATATTTGCTTTCAGGAAATTTAAGTTATACAGCTCCTGAATATAGCATTACTGTTGCCGTAAAATACGGCAATACAAGAAAACCCGGAAATCATGGAAAGGACATAAATTCCTAAATAAGTAAGCTGGGATAATAAAAATTGTATTAATATTAACTAGAGACTCTCGGCTTTCACATATATGTAAATAATTATATTTGCTTATGGTAAATTTAAGTTATAAAGTTTATTGAAAGGTAAGTTAAACTAATAATTTCTTCCTGGTTTTTCTGTAGAATCGGGCTATTTCTTTATCAAATGAAACTTACTTAACGTCTTTAAATCAAGCTTATTTTCACAAATGATTGATATTGAAAGGCAGTTTAAACATATAAAGCATTTTCTTTAATCTATCTTTACTAAATTTTTACTCAGAGCATCTAACGTTATTTCCGGAAAAAAAGTTTTTTTCCCTGGGATTTCCGTAGAATCGGGATATTTTTTTTATCAAATTAAACTTACTTAACGTCATTAAATCAGGCTTATTTTTAAAATGTTTGTTTTTGAAGGGTAAATAAAGCATATATAGTATTTTCAGTCATTTATCTTTGTTACTTTTTTAATTAGAACGTCAGAAATGATTTCCGGAAAATCGATCTACTTTTCCGGGTTTTCCGGGACTTTTCCGGGTTTTACACCTGTCCCTTAAAATCTATAAAACTTGTTTAGTCCACTGATAAAAGCTGGCACAGTTGGGTAGCCTTAATCTCGGTCGGTAATTCGTTCCAGAGTGGTATAGTCTTTGGGAAGAATGAGTTCATGTGATGTTGTGTTTTTGATTGTGGGATGAGGAATTTGCTGATTCTTGTGTTTGTAAGGTGATTGTGATCGACATTGACCTGTTTGTTTTTTATTTTGTGTAGCATGACCAGACTGGCATGGTTTCGCCTTTGTTCTAAAGTTGACCATTTTAGTTCACTGACCATGTTTGTTACACTGCTTGTATAGTGGTGTAACCCGGAAAAATCCACCTGCCCCGAGCTGGGTTTGATCTCGGGTACCTTCGATTCCTAAGCGGACACTCTACCACGTCCCCATAAAAGCTATCTTGTAGGCAAGGGAGTACAAGTGCCGTATTATTCCTCTGCTACATACACCCCCTCCTTCTTAGAATTCGTCCTCGAATTCTTACAGTACAGAATGTCTGTGGGACTTTCTAAGGGTGCCATCACACTGAAACTCGTGAGTTATTTACGTTGGGCGCCAAATGTAACCCGGAAAAGTCCACCTGCCCCGAGCTGGGTTTGATCTCGGGTACCTTCGATTCCTAAGGGGACACTCTACCACGTCGCCATAAAAGCTAGCTTGTAGGCAAGGGAGTACAAGTGCCGTATTATACCTCTGCTACAGTGGTAATCATTATGAACAATTTTCACAGTTTGTATGAAACCAGGTGAAAAAAAAGTGCCAGCCTAGTCCCAATCTCACTTTAATAGCTTCTGAAGATGCTACCTTTGCCGATTTCTTGGAAGAATCAATCATTAGAAACAATTTCGTTCAGATTTTTTTTCCAAGCATGACCACTCAACTTTTCCGGTATATCGAAGGAAATCACCTCAGTCTCTTTAGTATTTATTTTTTTATTACAATTTGTCGAAATTTCCTGTTTATTTTAAAACGACAAAAAATTTGTCCGGCATGCTATTGCCTAATATCAAATTAATCTTCAATATATGTGTTGTTTTCAAATAAAATGATTTTCAGAACAACTTCAGAGTCTACTAAACTACTAAAAACAAAATACACAGATCTCTAAAAGTACTTGTCGTAAACTGTAGATCTATAGTAGATAAAAAGCTATATGAGAGTATGAAAATCTCATTGACTCAACTAAGCCTGATATTATCAAAGGAACTGAATCATGGCTTAAGCCCAAACATTTTGATAATGAAATCTTTAGTCCACTACGGTTATACCCCTTTTCGCAGAGACCGACTAAATCAGAATGGTGATGGAGTACTTATCACAGTACGAAATAATATAATCGCACAGGTAATGCCTCAAATCCAGTCTGACTGTGAAGACCTTTAGATAAAGCTAGACCTTTTTGGAAATAAACCATTACTAATCGGTGCATACTACAAACCCAATGAATATGACACCCATAGCACGACTAAATTCGCTAAGTCTCTAGATAAGGCCCAGAAACTAAATTGTCATATATGGGTAGCTGGTGACATGAATCTCCCAAAGATGGATTGGGACAAGCTATGCCCTACTGCTGACTGTAAGTACCAGTCTTATTATAAAGAAATAATAGATAAATTTAACGACATAAATTTGACACAAATGGTTCTACTACCAACTAATAAATCAAATATTCTAGACTTATTTTTTACTGACAATCCAACACTTGTAAATAGAGTCAATATTTTGCCAGGAATAAGTGACCATGATATCGTCCAAATAAGTATCAACCTCTGCTAAAATTATTAAACAAATATCTCGGAAAATCCCTCTTTTTAAGAAAGCAGACTGGGACCAGATGCTACAATCAGGTAAATATGAAACCCTTGATACTGAACATCTTTGGATAGACTTTCACTCCACCTGACCTCAGTAAGTAATAAATTTATGCCAACACGAATGTCATCTTCCAAAAATAGCCTACCCTTGATCAATAAGATAATCAAACGTCACCTACGCAGACACGATAGAGCCTTCATGAAGCGAAGAAAAACAGGTAAACTTACAGATAAAAAAAAAGAAATTCCTGGATCTAAAACATTTGGCAAAAAAAATCTATTAAAATTAGGTATGAAAACTATCTTGAAGATATTTTGGACATAAATTCAGATTTCCAAATCAAATTCAAAAAAGCTCTTCTCACTCTGAAAGCATTCCAGACAAGACTCCAGATCTGTTGCCCCCTGCTCAAGGACAATAAAACCTACCAGTATGACCTAACCAAAAGCAACTAAATGACCTATTTCAATCTGTCTTTAGCCCTAAAACTCCAAGCAGTCTAAAATCACTTTGCGAGATGAAAATAGAGAAACATAATACTGACCAAACAACAACGATGCCGGACATCACAGTAAATACTACAGGTATTATAAACTTCTTAAAAAATTAAATCCTCATAAAGCAGCTGGACCAGACATGATTAAACCTATAATCATAAAAACTTTATCAACAGAACTCTCTCCTATACTCACTATGCTCTTTCAAAAATCCCCAAATGAAGGTAAAATCCCAACTGACTGGAAAAAAGCAAACGTCTCTCCAGTGAATAAGAAAGGTGAAAAGTCTGGCCCAGCCAACTATAGGCCTATATCTCTAACCTGCATATTATGCAAAACCCTGGAGCACATAGTTTTTTCTTCTATAACCCAACACTTTAATTGTCGCAACATATTCTATGAACTACAACATTGCTTCAGGGAAAAGCGTTCCTGTAAGACCCAGCTTTTTATGCTTGTAAATGACCTTGTTAAATCCATCTACCAGAAAAAGCAAACAGATCTTATACTCCTTGACTTCAGTAAAGCCTTTGACA
This sequence comes from Cyclina sinensis, assembly GCA_012932295.1. Classification (NCBI taxonomy): domain Eukaryota; kingdom Metazoa; phylum Mollusca; class Bivalvia; order Venerida; family Veneridae; genus Cyclina; species Cyclina sinensis. The sequence continues at coordinate 5,712,696 of JAAONU010000011.1, forward strand.
AGGTCAGCCATGAAAAACTCCTACTAAAACTCCATAGATACGGCATAAGAGGTTAAAATCTTAAATGGATTAAGGCCTTCCTAGATGATAGGCACGAGCAGTTGTCATAAATGGCATATGCCCTCCTTCCATTCCTGTTTCCTCTGGGTTTCCCCAATGTTCTGTGCATGGGCCCCTACTATTTTTAGCATTCATTAATGACCTACCAGAACACACACAATCTAAAGTAAGGCTCTTTGCTGATGACACAGCTATCTATTTAACAGTCTAATCCAAAAATCAATCAAAAGTCCTCCAAAATGACCTTTGTACTCTTGAAAAAAAGAGCCATGACTGGGACGTGAAGTTTAACCCCTCTAAATGCCAGGTGATCCATGTTACTAGGTTCAAAACACCAGTACAAAAGAAATATTTTCGTTAGGGTACTCAGCTAGCTTCAACCTCCTCAGCTAGATATTTAAGGGTAGACATCGCCTCAGATTTGACTTGGGAAACCCACATTAATAAAGTAACCCAAAAAGGTAACTGTAGCTTAGGCTTCCTACGTAGGAATATAAAAACCCACTCCGAGCCCCTCAAAGTGACAGCCTACAAAATGCTAGTAAGGCCTCAATTGTAGTCTTGCTCCTCTGTCTGGTCTCCGTACACAGACGCACTCACACACCAAATCGAGGAAATGCAACACATGGCAGCAAGATGGGTCAAACATGATTATGGGCGACTTTCCAGTGTATCAGAGATGCTTGAATCTCTACACTGGCGCAGATTAGACCAACGGCGCATAGACAGTCGTCTTGCCATGATGTTTAAGATTACCAACTGTCTTGTAAAAATTCCCATTTCTGGTAACCTTACCCCAATTACTAGGAAATCGAGACATTCTCATCCACTGGCTTACCAACTTATCTCTGCCACAACTGATTATTACAAATATTCATTGTCCCCCGAGCAATATTCCATTGGAACAACCTACCACCAGACATTGTTTCGTGTCAAACATTAGATCAGTTCAACAAAGCTGTCAGCTGTGTTGGACATGCCTCCCCATTATCTAACATAGAGTACACTTTTATTTTTAACACAACCCTCCTATCTCTATTTTTTACATCTCTTTTAAACTCTATCAATTCTTTTTTCTTATTCTTTACTAACAGTCTCCCAGTAGACGCGCAACATGTCTAGGTCCCAACTAGGGGTTCGTCATTAATGGCAGATATATAGATAGATACATAGATTGTTATATGTATACCCCTGTTATCACCATATGATTATTCTGTTGCTTATATAGCATGTTTTGTGTATTTACCCAGCAGCAATAAAATATATACTCTCAACTGTGTTCATTCCTTTTAGTGGGATAACTATAAAAAAACCCAAATATATGACATGGTGTCAGAAGTGGGATTGCACGATACTCAAGCAAAGCAATGATCGACTGGATCTATGGAAGAACTTTTTGCTTTTTTTCAAAATTCTTTTGCAAATTTTAACATGGTTCTTTGGGATTTGAACATCTATGTTCTAGACAAACTGAACATTTGTTGACTTTTTCATTGATGTCTGCTGTAATGCCAGGCCAGAAAATAGTATCTGCTGCTCTTCTAAGACATTTTGCGATACCACATTGATCATTATGCAAAATATTCAACATTGCTTGCTAGAAATCAGGACTTTGTGAACTTACATGCTAATCATCTTGAAGTGTCAGCTCATCTCTATAGCTCCAGTAATCATGTGATGGGCAATCTTGACGCTTTTCAGGCCATTCTGACAGAAAAAATGTTCTTAAGAAGCAGCAACTTATCATCTTTAATGGTGTGAGACATGATTTCATCGAATTCCTTGTCAGTTACTGAGATATGTTTCATAACAAAATGGACATGCAAATCAGCAGCTTTTGACAATTCAGGGTATGAGTTTGACAGAAATGTCCTTAACAAAATACCTGCTAAAATAATTTGCTTGCCAGGCTTATGGACTATTGTAGTCATAACCTTGCAACTGCAGCGTCATGCGCTTTAACATTGCAGGTGCGGCATAAATATGTTTCTTCTTGATGGCAAGAAGAGGTAAATGATCTTACTCTACCACTACATGGCGACCATACACAGTGTTTAAAACGATTTAGGCCAAACAGAATTGCAAACAATACCTTTTCAATTTCGGCCCACTTTACGTCTGACTGTGTAAGCGATCTGCTTACATATGCAACTGGCTTACCGTCTTGGAGAAGTGTAGCACCAAGACTATATTTGGAACCATCACATTGCAACACTAATGGTTTACTTGGATCATAGAAGGTGAAACAGGCGCTTGTGTCAATATGTCTTTGACCTTTTGAAAAGATTCTGTCTGAGCTTTATCCAATTGAAATGAATGTCTCCAAGATCTGGCGTAAAGGAGTAGTAACCTCCGTCAAATTTGGTGGAAATCTGTCCTTATGCAATTTCATGTCTCGAATTGCGGACCCTCTTTCTGGATCAGGCTTTAAACCTTCAGAGAAGAGGATGTCACCAAAATATTAAACTTCAGTAAGTCCAAGTTCAACTTTGTCTTTATTAAAACGTATACCTTTCTGTTGGCATCTATTGAGAACCTTTTAACCAGGTTTTCCGAAGGAAAATATTGGTTATTAGATTGAGGTATGTCTGCCGGCGGGCGGGCGTAAACAATTTCTTTTTGCGCAACTCCTCCTACATTTCTCAAGGGCTTTTGACCAAACTTTCAAAAAAGCTTTGTCATCAAGTGCCCTGGCGCATATTATCGGGGTTTTGTGATTCAATAATTTTTGACCTAATTATGGCCCTTTGTTTTTTCCTTATATGGAATATATAGTGAACAATTTCGTCTGTGTGCAACTCCTCCTATATTTCTCAAGGGATTTTGACCAAACTTTCACAGAAGCTTTGACATCAAGTGCCCTGGCGCATATTATCGGGGTTTTGTGATTCAATAATTTTTCACCTAATTATGGCCCTTTGATTTTTTTCCTTATATGGAATATTTAGCGAACAATTTCGTCTGTGCGCAACTTCTCCTACATTTCTCAAGGGATTTTGACCAAACTTTCAAAAAAGCTTTGTAATCAAGTGCCCTGGCGCATATTGTCGGGGTTTTGTGATTTGATAATTTTTCACCTAATTATGGCCCTTTGATTTTTTCCTTAGATGGAATATATAGTGAACAATTTCGTCTGTGCGCAACTCCTCATAATTTTCTCAAGGGATCTTGACGAAACTTTCACCGTGAGAAACTTTGTCATCAAGTGCCCTGGCGTATATTGTTGGGGTTTCGTGATTCGATAATTTTTGACCTTATTATGGCCCTTTGTTTTTTCCATATATGCATTTTTCAGCCTAGAATTTTTAGTTATGATGAAATTTCGACATATTATAGGGGTAAATCACTGTTACTGATTTGCTTGGTACGAAAAACAGCAAATATTTCTGTGTCAGAACTCACAATTATATGCCGTAATGCAAGATCACTTCAAAAGAACATTGAACACCATCGAAAAGATGAAAGACTTGTGAATATTGTTCAGTTCAGTTCAGTTTTTATTTGGCAAATCGGCATATTTAACATACCTTTGGCCAATTTAACAAATACTATTGACGAATATGGCCAAGACATAAAGCATCATACATAGTTTACAAGATAAACAAATAAACAAACATGTACATTTAAAAAATTTAAGAAGAAGCTTCCGTTTCAAGACATATCTTCCTTAACTGGAACGCTTCATATATGTATTTTGCAGTTTCATAGAGCTTACATTTACTTATACAAGACATAATATTAACAAATTTCTCCGATCAACATATGCAGGACAAGTTAATAGAAAGTGATACTCTGATTCAATCATTTTTGTTACACATTTTACAGATTCGCTCATGTCTATGTGAACCAATAAATCTTCCAAATTCAATTTCTAGGTTGTGAGAACACAATCTGAAATATGTTAAACATTTTCGTAATTTATCATTTCTTAAAGAGCTAAGATAATTTTCATAACCAAAACACATTTTATACTTTCTATAGTAATCTAGCTTTGACATATTCAATGTTCTCTCATTCCAAAATTGTATAAACTGATCTCTAATACGCTGTTTCATAGCCGGAAAATAATTTACATCTTGTATAAAATTCAGAAGATTACTGTAGCCTACATTATCTATCAGTTGTTAAATCTTATAGGCCCAACAATTAACATTATTTCCATAGCTAAGATCTAAATATAATCTATACATAGGTGAATCCTGATTTTTCATTATTTTTAACCAGTATTTAATAGCTCTTTCTCTACAAGTGACAGAAATTGGGTACCTACCCAGTTCACCAAGAACAGCTTAACTTTGAGTTTGTTGTTTGACACCCAAAACAAGTTTACAAAATTTTGTATGACGTTTATCTACTTCAGGAAATTCATAAATACCCCATACTTCAGAGCTATAAAGAATAATTGGTACAACCATAGAATCAAAAAGTGCAAGCTTCATTTTGATATCAAAATTGACTTAATCAAAAGAGTTTGATCTGAAAGTGCTTTAATAACAGACTTTTTTCATATTCCCTGTATAAGTAAAATTTACACCAAGATAAGTAGAATTATCTACTACCTCAATTTGTTCATCATTTATTTTCCAAACAAAATTATTTACTTGTTTTCTTTTCTCAAAAACACACATTTTCGTTTTATTAACATTATTTTAAGGCCCCATTTAATAGAATAGTTATTAACAATATCTAATTCAGCTTGCAAAGATTCAGTGTTAGTTGTGAATAAAGCAATATCATCAGCAAAAAGAAACATATACACTCTCAACTGATTAAGGTCATTTTCACTTTATAGGTTAAAATCAATATTTTCATGGATGTCATTAACGAAAAGAATAAATAATAACGGCGAGAGTGGTTCCCCTTGTTTTAAACCTATAGACACGTCAAAAAAATCTGAAAAATTCATAGCAGACACTTGTACACAAGATTTAACATTTTCATATACAGACTTTACAATATTAACCATTTTACAGCTGACGCCTTGTTTTAAAAGCTTTACCCATAAGGCATCTCTAACAACTGTGTCGAACGCTTTTTCATAATGAATGAATGCACAATACAATTTAGATTTATTAGTCAACACTTTTTGAATGATAGAATGAAGTATAAATATGCAGTCAGCGGTAGAATGATTATCTCTAAAACCAAACTGTGATTCATTAAATACATGATTTTGCTCACACCATTTATTCAATCTATTTCTAAGCAATAAAGAGAATATTTTTCCTATAACATTAACAAGTGTAATACCTCTGTAATTAGAAGGATTTGTTACATCACCTTTTTTGTGAATTGGTACAATTATACCCTTACACCAAGCCTCTGGGTATAAACCAGAATCATAAATTTTATTAAAAATCGAAACAAGGTATGGGGAGATAAAACTATTAGAATCGATAAAAAAAACAGCTACATTCCTATCATAAATGCAACTTGCCCCCCCCCCCATTCAAAGATGCAATTGTTTTTGAAACCTCTTCAATATCAAAAGGACGATCAAGCTCATCAATGTTTACCTCATCATACCTCCCTTCATGTATATCGTCAAATGAACAGTCATTATGCATGGTATTTGAAATATTCTTAAAATGTTCTACGAAATCATGCGTACTTACATCTGATGAATTAGATTTATTACTTTATTAAACTTATTTATATACTTTCCAAATTTCCTTGGACTTTTTTCATATCATTTAATTTGGTCCTCTCTTTAAAGAGGCTGTACTCCAGATTTGACATAAATTTTTTTTTTCATAAATTATATATTTAGATGCCGCGAGATTAACATAATATTTTACTTCAAAACTGATTATAAAAGTCAAAATAGAATAAAAAAAATATTTTCGCTCCAGCCTGATTTGAACTCTGGACCCCTCATGTTAACAAAATATTTCCATCGCTTTTACTGTCACCACCATCGCCGCATGTGATATTACAGATATTTACTTTAAATCTTATACGATACAGTTATACCGTCGCGTTACGGTATAGCACTTTGAAAGGGGAAAAAATCAATTTATAATGTAATTATTTGACTTATTTTTTGTCAGCAAGTTATTTTTTAAGCATTAGTCATAAATATTACAAGAAATTTATAATACAAGAAAACTTTCTTTTTTTTTGTCATCTGGAGCACAGCCCCTTTAATATAATATGAACGTTTGACAGTCCGTTTAATAATTAGATATTCACTCCTACTTTTAAGAAAATTATCTTTATTTATTTCAGTTTTATTTAAATGAAAAATAATCTTATTATGTTGAAAAATAGTCTTAGCACTTTTACACTGCTCATTAAACCATGGGGCTTTCTTCTTTTTATATGTTTTCTTTTTTGACTTGTATAGGATCGACCATTCAACCTAAATGAGATGTCATATACAGTCTTTGAAAATTCATTTATACATGCATTTAAATCAATTTCACCTGTATTCAGTTTATGTGACAACTCATCAAAAACATATCTATTTTCCTCTAACAAAGTTTGCAACTGTTCCGTGTCTGTATTTTCCCATACAATTTTATCATACGTAAAGCTATCAGTCGTATAGAAAAAGTTATTTTTTATATTCATAGAAAAAGATACTTGACAGCGATCAGAAAATTCAGTTAAACTATGCACATTCATATTCGATATACAAGGAAAATTAGTGTAACTCGTTATGAGATAATCTACAACATTAGCTGCATTTTTGTTTCTACTCAAATTATGACACGTAAATTCACCCCTCTCAAGGCGACCGTTTGCAATAAAAATGTCATTTTCTTTACAAAGGGATACCAGACGGTTACCAAAACCATTAACATGATTATCACGAGAAATGCGTGCAGGAATATCAAGTACAGACTGGTTACTCACAGGTAAAGCGATATAACGATCAAGATTAATATCTTGCACAAAGTCAGGTTTTTGACCTGTCCTAGAATTGAGGTCACCTGTCAAAAATACATCACCAAGAAAACTATAGTGTCTAATGTAAGTATTTAACTGTTCAAAAAATCGAATTCATATAAGCTAGAACTAACATTATTATAAACACTAGATTCTTCAGGGGGTATATAAAATGTGCAAAAATAAAGGTCATTAATTGTCCCAAAATGCTCTTTCTTTAATTTGAACCAGACAATACCGTTTCAATTTAAACTTGTTAGCTCAATTTTATTTCGATACTCTTCTTTATAGTATACTACTCAAAATTTGATAGGGATCACTTTTTATTTCTTAACTATCTTTTCAATGATAACCTCAAGATAACTGATTTTTTCTAATACATGTAGTTTATTCATATGGCAAAGCCGACCTGTCCAGCAGATTTTGATTGTTTACCTGTACATGGCTCAAGATGCACGGGAAAAGCGATACCCCTGGAAAAGTGGTGCACCGCGGGCATGTACTTTCATGTACACATCCGTTTTATTCAGACTTCGCTTGTGCATGGTAACGTTTATATCGAACCTAGCACTGGTCATTGCAAATCTACAGCAAAGACGGCGTATTGACGATGAGGAGATGAATAGTGGGGTAGGGATGATTGAGGCTGGGCGTTCCCAACGGGACGTGGCAGGTGTCCTTGGGGTGTCCCAGAGCACCGTTGCCAGGATGTGGCGACGGTTTCAAACTTACGGGCATGTCACGTATAGGCATGACGGTGGGTGTCAGAGGTCCACAACTCAGCGTGAGGGCCGGTTTATTGTCGTTCAAGCGCGACGTCAGCGCTTTGTTACCGCTACTGCCATCCAAAATGACTTCCAGAATGCCACTGGTGTAAGACTTTCTACTCAAACCACCAGGAACCGTCTTCATACAGCTCGCATGAGGGCTAGGAGGCCAGCAATCCGAATCCAATTGACGCAAAACCACATCCAGGCCCGTCTTCAATGGGCCCGCGATCACGCCAGGTGGACGCTGCATGACTGGACCCCAGTGCTGTTCACTGACGAGTCTAAATTTTGTGTGGACTTCACTGATAGGCGAGTGCGGATATGGAGATCCGCCAATGAGCGTTTGGCACCCGTATGTGTTGCTACCCATGACCGTCATGGCGGGGGCTCGGTCATGGTCTGGGCGGGCATTAGCATGCAGGGTAGAACGGACCTGCACATTGTTCAAAACGGCACATTGATGGCTGTACGATACGTCAATGAGATCTTAGATGTGTACGTTCGTTCGTACGCTGGTGCTATAGGCCCTGAGTTCATTTTAATGGAAGACAACGCCCGTCCTCACAGGGCAAGTGTCACCGACGAGTACCTGGAGGCAGCAGCCATAGAGAGAATGGACTGACCAGCAAGGTCTCCAGACCTCAATTCAATAGAGCACGCCTGGGGTATGCTGCAGACTGCAATATCTGCTCGCCCAGTCCAGCCAACCACGGCCCCTGGGCTTCAGCAGGTCCTTAATTCTGGACGAGTAGGCTCGACTCCCATAACAAAGCATCCGGAGACTCATTAGCAGCATGAGAAGGTGGTGCAGAGCAGTAATCCAAGCAAACGGACATCACACGCGATATTAAAGCAAAATTCAGGTCATAGACTTGATTTTTCCAAAAAGTTCCAATTCATCTCCTGTCTGTGTTATCCCAAATTCGTGCCCCTCCCACGGCTCAGCCTCTGTCACGCTTCAACGGTTTACAGACTTACCCATTTTTTGGTACCAAACTGTTGTCATATGAACATATTTTCAGATTCACAACAAAAGATGTAACCTGTCAACCTAGCTTATGGAGTAAATATAAACATTCTTATAAGTGATCCCTATCGAATTTTAAGTAGTATATATGATAACCCCTCCACTAAAACGCTTCGCTCTACGGTTTGTTTTTGGTCTCGCACAAACAAAAGAGTAATATCCATCAATATCGATGTTTGCTATTTTGGAGTTCCATGTTTCAGTCAACAAAAGTATATCATAAGATTTCACAAAACTCAAAAAGTCTTGATCGTCTAATTTATTCTTAACCCCCTGAACGTTCCATAATAAAAAGCTCAACTGCTTCTCGGCGCTATCCTAATCTGAAGATGGTACAAACAAACATCCGTCAATGTAGAGCTTTTCATAAACCAATACTGCTGTTTTATTTAGATTTTTGGCTATAACAAGTTCCGGAATTAATTGTTCAAAAAAAACTGACTCTAAGGAACACTATGCTGCAATGGAAGACTTTCAGGATCCAGTTTGTCTGTACACTGACGATAACCAAAATAGACCACATTCTGGGACATTTATCTATGTGAAACAAGGACTAGTAATTCTGTCCAGTACTCACACAAAATAATTGGGAATAGAAGGTGCAAGTGTGGTGCTTTGTAAGTATAATAAACTCTATACTGTAATCCACCTGGAAATATCAACAAAATATGTACAGCTGTCGAAAAACTATATCAGCAGAATGTGCCATTAGTCATTGTTGGTGACATGAACATTGACCAGCTTGAACTCTCAAAATGCCAGAAACTGTATGATTTCTTGAAGAACGAAACTAATGCTGTACCAGCTCTATGTATGGAGACCACAGATTATCATTCAGCACTCAATCACATTTACACCACAGAAACGAGCTGCAAGACAGGTGTATTAGAAACATACTGGAGTGACCATAAGATGACCGGGATTTCATTCTTATAATAAGAAATAAGTTAGAGTTATTTTTATGATTTATATCATAACTTTTATACCCTTTTTTTAAAAAGATTTAGATTTTTATCTCCCTTTTCAGTAGGTGTCGGTGGAAGGCACTCCCCATCATAGAGCAATGATAAATGTATATATTAAATAATAAACAGCGAAATGTGAAAAGCAAACAAAATGACCAAGCAATATTATAATATTATACTATAATCGTATAATAGTATTATGAATAAAATTAATGTGTACCTAAGTTCGTTGTTTGCAATAATCTGCATATAATTAGATACAATTATCATTTTAGATCTGTAGAACTATGAAAGATGCAAATTAATGTTCATCTATTTATTGTATATATTAAAAATTAAAAAGGCTATAATTCCTCCAAAACATTTCAGTTAAAAAAGTGCTCACAATATGTACCATGGGCACTTGATGACAAAGCTTCTGTTAAACATTAATGTTGAAAACCTGGTTTCGTCGCATTGCGATGTTTTTTGTCTTAGGTTCTGCTCGTGTTGACTCCCAAAGTACTGGTAAAATGTCATCAACTATTGCAGAACAACACTTCAATCCTTCAAGATATTCGTCTGTGCGACGCTGGACTTGTGACCAGGCCAAGGTGATTGGGTATAGCGAAAAAGCCCTAAAGGGCTATGACGATTTTTTATTGAGTTCCATCACAGGAAACTGATATTAAAAAAAAAACACTTCATGAAAAAAAATCATACCTTTTATATATAAAATATGTAGAAGGTATGATTTTTTTTCATGAAACATTTTTTTTTTTTTTTTGAATATCAGTTTCCTGTGGTTCCATTGACCAGTAACCTTGTTTGCAGTCTAATTTTGTGAAGTACTTAAATGCAGATAACTGGGGAAGAATATCGTCCAGAGTTCTGATTAGATAATGAGGAAGATATAGTGCCTTGTTGAGGTCTTTCGGATCTAGGCATATATATTCTGACCTTATCTGAACCTGGTTTGTTTACAACAACCATTGTATTGACCGATTTAGTAGGTGTATTAACCTTTGCAATAATATCGGCTTTGACCATTTTCTGTAGCTCAGTATGAACATTTTCCTTACGGGAAACAAGTACTCTTCGTGGTGGATGTACAACTGACTGGACCTAGGATCAAATTTCAATGAAACATTGCATGCCTGTAAATAAATCACTATTACAGCTGAAAAGTTAATTCCAAAAACTCCAGATTCTTTGAAAGATAGGAACAAATTAACTGAACAAAAGCAGACCCAAAAGAAATACTATAACAGAAAGGTCACACCACTAAAGTCGTTGACTGCAGGTGGACCAGTTCGCATTCAGCAATTAAGGTGTATTGTGGAAAACAGCTACGGTTATTGCAAAACATAATGCACGTTCATATACTGTAAAAACACCAGAAGGTGCAGAATACTGTAGAAATAGGCGCCACTTTCTCAAATCAAATGAACCTCAACATCAGCCTGCTCTCCCTGAAATCAATCTTCCAGAACAAATTCCCAACGAAACAAAACCTTTGGAAATTTCTAGCAGATACCCATGTCCTTCTCAAGTGGAAAAGACAAGTTCACAAATTTCCCATGATAAGTCTGAATCACCAATTTCGGCTCGACCACAAGATATGGTCGCATTGTTTAACTCAAAATAAAGGAATCTATGTGAAACTAAGATAGGATATGAGAAACAAACCTGTTGTTAATTACCTGAAAACAAAAATGACAAGTTAATTATTAAGGTCGGCCAGAAAGACTGAAAAGTGTACAGACAATATTGATATTATTTCTTCTAATTTGTTATCCTATGCTGATAACATTTAGTGATTTTTCTACCTCACAGAGAGTGGTAGATAACAGTGACAGAATTTTGGTGTGGATTTTCTCAAAAGAACAACGGAGGAAATGTTTCTGTTATTTTACATTATTTGATTTTGTTTTCATTTTTTTTTTTTTTTTGAAAAAGGGAGATGTTGTATAATGTTGTACGCAATGTTTTGTTATATGTATAACCCTGTTATCGCCATCATGTTATATTCTGTTGTTTATATAACATGTATGGAATATTTGCCCAGCAGAGTACGATTGGGTAGGAATAAAAGATATACTCTCAGGTGTGTTCGTTCCTTTTAGTGGAATAACTATAACCCTCAAATATATGACAACAACCTTTCCATTTCTGACCAATCAAACAGCTTTGTCATCTTATAGCATCGCACAAACCTTGCACAAAATTGACTGCTTCCCGAAAACACTGATTTGGGGCGAGGGGAAAATCCCGGGATCGTCTTTAGAAAAGCCGGGATCCGGGATCGTATTAAACATAAAGTAATACCGGAATACACCACCTGCCATAGGTGTCATCGATAGATTATCGATTATCGCTTGCCTTTTGTTATAGATAAGCATGTATAGTATAGGCGTGAAAAAAATTTTTTTCAGTAAATTAATTTTATCGTTGATGGATTTTATTTCTTATATTGGATAAAGTTGCGACATTCTTTTTATTATTATATTAGCATTTTAATATCGTATTGAAATTCTTTATAAAGCATTACCAAATGTACGTGGTAATTAAAAAAAATATCTGAGCAAAATAGGTTTTGAATAAACATTTGTTTATTTCATTATCACAAAAATCAAATAATGTAACTTTTTTATTGCCACAAATAACGACAAATATCAAAACCAACACTGTTTATTGTTTCCCTATATGTTTAATACGATCCCGGATCCCGGGCGTCCCGGGTCCCGGATCCCGGAATTTTCCCCTCGCCCTGATTTGGTGGTGTGTAACCTTAAGCGCAAAAACTTAAAAACTCGTGCTGCACATCTACATTTCCTAAGCAATAAAAAGGTCTCGAAATGGTGCGCTACAAATGCAGGTAAGGATACAAAAAATTAAATGACTGTAGATCTATTATAATGCTCTATACTGTAAAACGAATAGAGTCGTGTTTGGTTTTCGCGAGGTGGTTTTGGGGTGTTTACCACAGGAGCCTGAAATTCTAACAATAGTTAACTTAAAAAGCCAAAACAAAAAAAAAACCGATTATATATATATATATATAAAACATAAGGTAACCAAAAATTCCCCACCTACTCGTCCAGAAACAAAATTTCGTGAAAAAGCAGAATGCTGGTGTTCGAGTGCTCGGATAATTTTTATAAAACGTATTAAAATACACAACGAACGGCCTATGGTCTAAACAGCCTCAGGTTAAAATGGCCTCAGGTTAAAACGGCATCATTTTGGTTAAAACGGCCTCACTTTCAGAAAATGTATTGGTCAAGACGGCCTCATTATTTTCAGTAGATGAACCTTGATTGAATTAGAATTTTATATGTTTTCCAGATGTTTCACCCCCAAGAATTTTCCTCACCGAGACATTTCACCCCCAAGACTTTTCCTTCAAAGACTTTTCCCTCCCAGTTTTTTATTGTACAAGACATTTCACCCCCAAAATATAAAAAGTTCTCAGATGGTGAATTATATTTGTATGTTCTGGTTTATTTTTAAAGTTAATGGAGGTCAGAAAGTTATTTTCATAATTTTCAAGAGATAATGGCTATTTAAGAGATAATGATTGGATTACTCACATTATCAACACCTTTTAACAGTTCAAAGAAGCAAGCATTGTTACGATTGTTTATTGTATATTGCCCATGATTGGCAATATAGTTTAAATACATACATATTCTTCACACATTTCTGTATGAGATGCTGATTAAATAGGAGTATAATTAAAACTCAATCAGGTTGTTATTTCAAAATTTCATCAATATTTTATTGACTCATTCAAAAAGCGAAAAGGTGAATATATGATTAGTATACCTGTTGCAATTTGCTTAATATAATATATATCGTAGATAAATAACGGACTACGTCACAACTGATTCTTTTCATTTGTCAGTTTAAAAAAATAACTGATCATGACCAATCTAATTCTTTTAATTTGTCAGTCTAAAAAAATAACTGAGGATAACAATTAACAAAAATAATTGATACAAGTCAATACAATTATGAAAATGAGCTCTAATTAATACAAGGTTATTTAATTCCATTATTACAAATTCTTGAAAATAAAACATCAACAGGATTAATATATAGTGTTGTATCTAGCACGGAATAGCGGGGCCGGCTGCCCCACCCTTTTTAATCTTTCCCAATCAGCGCCACGCTGCCCTAATATCAAAGTAATAACTCCTCCTACCGTGATTTTGTTTATCCGATAATCCAGTGTCAAACTTTTGACATATGATCAATAAATTTTCGTATGGACTGCATGTGTATTATACACTGCCGTAGGCGAGATTGTTTTGAGGTGACTGTATGATGTCACGCCACATGCTAACAAGACCGATCAATATTCAAGACTATATCGTTTGATGTTGCCGCCTTTTGCGGGTGTGATTTTGAAGTTCAGAATAATTGTTACATACTTCAGTGGGGTTTTTCCTTTCCCCGCCTGTCGGAGTATATATTTTTCCCCAAGAAATGGCAAAATCCCCCACCGGCAAGAAAAAAAACCCCCAAATTTTTATGGTTGAAACGTTTCTTTAAAATGCCTATGCGCTCTTTTATTCTTCACTTTGTTTTCTTTACGTTGTACATCAATTTCAGCAAATACTTAGTTCATTAAACATGAAGCATCGAGTGAAAATCTCGGATAAATTTCGTTTGTCATATATTTCCGCGTCCCCGTCATATTTTCATATTCATAGAACACAGTGTCTAGTTTGAAAATTGTTGTTATTTTTCACGACTGAATATTTTAAAGCATTTCTGATAATATTCATTGAGTGGTTCAATTATTTTTTTTGATAACTTGAAATGTTTAATAGCTTAATTTTGTTTATTTCACAATCTTTTCTAGTACAGTACGCTCAGCGCGGATTTTGCAAAACCCGCGAGACCCCTCGGATGAGACTCATCGCGGACGAAATTTTGCACAAAATTTGTCCACGAGACCCCGCGGACTAAAAATGTTCACCACCGCGGACATATATCTGTGGCCGTAAGCGTTTCCCCCGCGGAACGCCGGGGTAAATCGCGGCGAACGCGGTGGTCAATCACCGCGGAACGCGGTGGTCAATCACCGCGGATCGCGGTGAAAACTGTAGCTTTTTACGATTAATTATTAAAAAAATTTAAAACTTTACTACTTAAAATATGTAAAATTTGATTTTGTAATAAAAAAATTATGTAGATACAATGTATTTGTTGTTTGTACATCATGTTGTTCTCTCGTTATTGAATTACCATGAACAAAAATGCTCTAAATCGCGGCAAATCATAGTCGTATTAAATTCGAAAATAGAGTAGATACGCAAGTTCATGGTTGTGTAAACCACTTTTAAGTCAAATACTGAATAACCTCGGTGTACGGCATGTAAGAAAAAATAACAAGAGACAACAATGAAAACGTGAACTTTAGTTTCTTACACCATGAAAACTTAATCCTTGTCAATATCTCCTTACAAAACTAGGTGTTACTATTTATAGATTTTCCGAAAATGAGAATTGAAAGTAGAGAGTAAGCATCCAAAAGCATGCAGCATTAGAATCATGTGATGTGGAAAAGGCGGTAAAATACTGGGATTTTTTATGGAAATTTACTCAGGTTGCTGTCAAAGGTTAGCTCTTGAATTACAACCAATAAAAATACGGTGTTGTATCACGTGTAAAGATCATAGGTCACGGGAATTGTGATTGACTGGTTGTTTCTTTGAGGCTACTTATAGGTTTCACAACAATATTATGATATCAAAGATTGTGAAATTCATCCCTAAATGATAGAAATATAAAAGGGAAGTGTTGAGCCACTGAAATTTACAAGTGTTTGTTATGCATCGAAAAAATATATTCATACAAGATCTGTAGATTTCACTTTCAAACCAGAGCTCAGATTGGTTTATAAACTAGTTGGAAAAAAGGTGATTTAGTTTGTATTTAGGTATGTTATTCACACGGGTGTCAGCTGTGATTTTGAGTTAATCTGAAGACATGGCGCCCTTTGTAAAAAGTTGAAAGCCGCTATTGAGTGACGTAATTTCATTGACAGTTAAAGCAGTTCACTTAAAATAACCCCGATAATTAGCATCTGTAACAAGTAATTGTTGTTAGGAATGTTCTAATTTGCGACGGTTTTGGATAGTTCAAGGGAACAAGGATGCTGTAGTATACTCTGTAGTATGTAGTTTGTGTCTATCGACGCGGTCACTCCAAATTTTACAATCAAAACAAAGGTAACGTTTTTCATTTTAAATGCCGTTTCAATATTTTTACATCTATAATTTTAACTAATGTTATTACCATTTAAGTATTTTAGTTGATGGTTAGGGTTACCGTCATCTTGTAAAATAAGAACACGGTGAAAATTTTATAAAATAAACATTTATTTTGGAGCTATAGTTATAATGGCCGCTGCGTTCCGCCGCGAGAAACAGGTAACCGATTTTATCGACAATTTAAATATAATCTTCGGTATTTTGTCCGCGGTGGAAACAACTGGACACCGCGGATCGCGGCGGAAATTAGCCATCTCATCGCGGACGTCCGCCGCGTTTGTCCGCAATAAGAAAAAATTGTCCGCGGTGGTATCGCGGAAAAGGCAGAATCCGCGCTGAGCGTACTGTAACATGTACATAATTTATGATATGTATTAGAATACATTATTATTTGTTAGAGTCAGTCTTGTGCAGTACAAATATTTGCTGTTAAGTTAGCATAAAGTTGTTTTTAGTCTGAATATTTGAAAGCATTTTTTGATAAGGTGAGATTCAGGATAGAAACTTATACGTAAACAATATGTAAGTGTTATATCATAAAAAAATGTATGTTGTTTAGTATTGAAAATGAATGTAATTACCCATGACATCGTTATTAGTGTGTATGGACAGGCCAAAGACCCACCAGGATTCTACAGGCCTAAGTGTGGACTTGATCCAAGTCTTTCTTATATACTCGAACACCGGTTGAAGGCGCTCCACAGTGTTGAACTCCTCCATATGGGCGAACGTGTCGAATATATGCTCATGTGGTAGAAATGGCAGCACAAACAACATCCCTACCAGGGCATGTGTGCCAGCATGCTGCATGTATAGCTAGACCCAGTCTCTGTGAAAATATAAGTTATTCGTTAAAAGAGTGCAATACGCATCTAATAAATTTAATATCAATGATTAAGAAATGTTATTATAATTCCACAAATAATAATTTAAGAGGCAACAATTACCTGTACTTTCCTGAATACGGCCTGGCCTGAATGAAAGAAACAGCCTTTCATGCTGATTACAGGGAATACTTCTTTCTAGCTGCCTTCCAGATGGCTGCCTCAAAGTCGGCCATGATCTCTTCAACCTCTTCCTTGCCCTCGAATCCTCTCTGAATGGCCTGAAGTAAGTATGCGTAAAACATATAGTATCTCTTAGAATAATAACCTTATTGCAAATTGACTATTTAGTGTTTGAACAAATCAAGAATAAATTATACCTTAAATACTCTAGAGTAGTCTCTAGAAGTTCTGCCCGACATTGCGATGAAAATCAGAGGTATCTGTTTCGAGCAGTCTCCCCGACACACAAACGCATGTATGGTCAGCAGCATGTTGAAAGGGCGTGGCATCACCTGCAAATTAGAACCATTTTACTAAACGGTGATAGAGAGAAGTAAGAAAATATGTGTTACTACAGTTTTACGAGAATGTTAAATTATCACACAATTTTAATTACTAAAGAAAATGAAGTTACTCCTAAATTAGTTTTATTATTACAATTTAATTCCTAAAATAAGTATTACATACTTGAAAGGTACCGTCAATGTACCATCTTCTGGCTTGACGCAGCAAGTGCAGCTGATCATCAGTTGCAAATATCAGCTGACGCTTACCGTCCACAGTAACCTCCCGACGATAGAAATCTGGTGGCATAGCTGCTCTGTCCAGCTTTAAGTACATAATATACTTACATCATAAACTGTGTCTATGTCATGAGAGAGTGGCAGTTAATAGAATAAAAAAATTCAGTTTGGTAGTGAATAAACCAGTAATGCTATACCTCAAACTCCATGTCTGTTGGTTCTTCAGGTTGCAGGTCCTGTCTGACACGATTCACAGTATGTGCAATGTAATCTTGGCGGATGTTGGCCACCCCCATCAACAAGTCGACCCCTTCTTTCGCCTCAGACACTATGACAGCTGCAGATCGTGCAGTATCTCGAGTTGCAACAGATTTCGCCTGTGCAAAAACATAAAAAAACATAAAAACATAAATAATTGGTTTACTATCAATGTTCTGTCAAGTCTAACCATAAATACAAAAAGTAGACGTTTCATATTCATCGATAAATAAAAACGATATACTTACTTTAACGGAGACTTTGACCTTCAACTCGAGCTGGGTCTGGTGGATGGACGTGATCTATGTTGTTACTGATGAAAATGCCCCCTCTCTCAATAACAACAGCAGAACATACCATTGTCTTGTTTGGAACGGTACACCTCCATGAAGTAGCACATGGCCTTCGGTACTGAAGAATAAAGAAATGGGAATTTAATGAACTAAAAGGTCACTACATTGTATATTGTTCTTTTATAAGAAAAAAATTTCTCAAGCATCAAGCATATTTAATCATGACAAACCGTTTAATACGAGTATTTGGAATTTCAGTACACTTAATGTTTAGTGTAACATTACCTTCACGACATAGCTGTATCCATCCGATGCTCCCAAAATGTCCTTTCCCTTCTGAGAACCCCATGTAACAATCTTATAAGATGTTGGCTGGTCTGGTATGTGATGCTGAGGCTTTGTTGATCTACCAACGATCTAATAAAAAAATGTTTGTTAATTACCCAATTAATAATAATTACGCATCATCATATATGATATACCTAAGTTTATTTGAAATAAGGAATCATTGAAAATAATCCCATAGCAAAATATTTAATATATCAATATATTTAATAAGCTGCGGGAGTTGTTGATCTACCAGCGATCTAACATAAAAGAGATGTTTGTTAAGTACCGGTTAATAATTATTACTGATTATCACGTATATCATATTATATTATAATATATTATATTTCCTCTAACATTTATTCACCTTTCATGAACAATGATCGGTTCACTGAATGAATGGTAAACACACATGAATCGCATCTGTAGTAGAGGGGAATCAAGGGATGACTCCTGGCTGTCGTCGCTTCTGTCGGCAACTGTCATATCGCATCTCGTTATGTTTGTGTCATTCGACTGCACGCTGATGTCTTGTTGAAACTGAAAATGTATGCAATTAATAACAAATTTAATGGTTTGACACGTTTTGTATTATGAATATTCCATTTCAGTGGACGTGTATTAGTTGGGGCACTTGCCAATTCAATTTCCTCTTCAATCGCGTCATCTGCACGTGTATTGATCGTAACGTCCTCCGACAAACTGCCGACATTGACATCATTAACAATTAAATCAATATTCAATGATGTTGAGTTCAGGGGCACCTGTAAAGAAGGTTGGATATTCATGTTATCGCAGCCCCTACACAGGAATGGCACTGTGTTTCACTGCACGCCTGTACTGCGCTTGTGTGATGCCTGAAATTTTAAATGCTGTACTTAGAAAGTATATTTATATCAATAATAACATTTTGTATGCCATTATCTTGCACAACATGTAGACATGTAGGAAATAACATTGTTTTCTACTTTTGGAATTTTTATGTTCAGATTATCATCAAATGTTAATTTTCTTTTATTATTTCTTGAAGTATTTGATATATATTAAGGTGTAGATGTGAGGAAACTTTAATTAATCTTTGTCCAATTACTGGATATTAGTGATTTTTGTTCTTTATCAAAACAATGATATACCATTATTAATTATATATACATGTAATTAATCGGTTTCATCTTACGTTGTGGATTAAACAACCACAACTACAAACAACAAATATCTTTATTGCATGAAAACACGTTTTATAGCAAATACATAACACAACTTGCGAGCGCTGGTACTGTTTCATGACACATTTTAATAAACGATGTCCAATCAACGCCTTTATAAATGACATGATTATATGAGTAACAAAAACAACACAGAAAAATACATGTACAATACCAATCAACACCTATATAAATGACAGGATTATTTGATTAACTCCACTAATCCCTTCAAATAAAAACAGTAATCTAATAAAATTTAAAAAAAAACTTTTTTTAATTTGAAATTAAGTTTGTGCATTAATTTATTTAGATACCTTTAATAAATATTTTTATATATTTAAAACAAGATAATAGTCTACACACATCAAAACAAACGCTATAAAATTAATTCATTTTTTTTCACAAACAAACAAATCACAAAATTCCCCTATAAACAATATGCATCTACATCTATTTGACATTTAAATTACGAACTTGTATGACAAGATTAACGAAAAAGGTATGGAAACAGATGAAAATTCACATCTAGATATACCTACATGTATGATGCGTCGTCAACTTTTGCTTTGAACAACATCTCCTCCTAAACCACTGGGCCAAAGTTGATGAAACTTGCCATGGATGTTCCTTGCATGAAGCTCTTCCAAAGTTGTTCAAAGAAATCAATTCTATGCAGAACTCTGGTTGCGATTGCAACCTAAAGGAAAAACTTTAAAAATCTTCTTGTCTGAAACCACAAGGCTTAGAGCTTAGATACATATATTTGGCATTTAGCACCCTCTAATGGAACTCTACAAAAATTGTTCAAATTATTTCTCTGGGGTCAAAATTGGCCCCGCCCCAGGGGTCACTTGGTTTACATATAGTTATATAGGAAAAACATGATAAATCATTTTTCTCCAAAACTAATAGGACTAGACCTTAGAAATTTGGTGTGGAGTATTGTGTAGAGAACCTTAACCAGTATTGTGTATATGTTGGCCCCGGGGTCAAAATTGGCCCCTCCCCGGGGGCCCTTAATATGTAAAAAAGGCAATCTTTAAAAATCTTCTTACTGGAAACCTCTATGCCTACAGCTTAGAGATTTGGTATGTAGCATTGTCTAGTGGATGTCACTATGTTTGTTCAAATTATGTTCCCTGGGTCAAAAATGGCCCAGCCCTAGGGTTCTCTTGGTTTACATAGATTTATATAGGAAAAACATGAAAAATAATTTTTCTCCAAAACATATAGGTCTAGACCTTAGAAATTTGATGTGGAGTATTGTGTAGAGAACCTTTACCAGTATTGTGTATATGTTGGCCCCGGGGTCAAAATTGGCCCCGCCCCGGGGGCCCTTAATATGTAAAAAAGGCAATCTTTAAAAATCTTCTTACTGGAAACCTCAATGCCTACAGCTTAGAGATTTGGTATGTAGCATTGTCTAGTGGATGTCACTATGTTTGTTCAAATTATGTTCCCTGGGTCAAAAATGGCCCAGCCCTAGGGTTCTCTTGGTTTACATAGATTTATATAGGAAAAACATGAAAAATAATTTTTCTCCAAAACATATAGGTCTAGACCTTAGAAATTTGATGTGGAGTATTGTGTAGAGAACCTTTACCAGTATTGTGTATATGTTGGCCCCGGGGTCAAAATTGGCCCCGCCCCTGGGGCCCTTAATATGTAAAAAAGGCAATCTTTAAAAATCTTCTTACTGGAAACCTCAATGCCTACAGCTTAGAGATTTGGTATGTAGCATTGTCTAGTGGATGTCACTATGTTTGTTCAAATTATGTTCCCTGGGTCAAAAATGGCCCAGCCCTAGGGTTCTCTTGGTTTACATAGATTTATATAGGAAAAACATGAAAAATAATTTTTCTCCAAAACATATAGGTCTAGACCTTAGATATTTTGTGTTGAGTATTGTGTAAAGAACCTTTACCAATGTTGTTTAAATGTTGGCCCTGGCGTCATAATTTACCCCTCCCTGGGGGGCCCTTAATATGTAAAAAAGGAAATCTTTAAAAATCTTCTTGTCTGAAACCCCAAGGCCTAGAATTTTAATATTTGGCATGAAGCAAGGTTTATCAAGCTTTTTCAAATTATTAGATTAGGTGAAAGGTCATGGAGGCTAAAAATAGATTTATCCACTGTACCTCATAGAGCCTTCATTTATAGACCAATATCTTTGATATTCAAAATATAGGTTCCTTGCATGGACCTCTACCCATGGGTAGGGTTTGAGATCACTGGGTAAAGGTCAAGGTCAGCATAGCTTATGATTGATATTTCTACTTTCTGTCATAGAGCCTTTATTTATTGACTGATATTTTAAATATTTACATATTTATATTTACATTACTTACATACTTTCAATTAGAATATGAAATACTGCTTAACTGCAAACCTACAGCAGCGTGGCCTTATGTGTGGCCGCATGGCCGAGTGGTTAATTCGTTGAACTAGTAGTCAAAGGATTGGTAGCCGCACAGGTTCAAACCCAGTCAGGGGCAAGCCGTTGTTTCCTTGAGCAAGAAACTTTACACTCATTTCTTAGTACTGGTTAGTTCCAGGAACGGATTTGAGAGTGTGTCTATAAGCTAAAAGCTTCCTACACAATCGAACTAAAATAAATTTAGTATAAACTAAACCTACAGCCAAAATACTCAGGTGAGCGATCTAGGGCCATCATGGCCCTCTTGTTATATAAGTTATAACAAATGTTCTCCATAGTGAGTTGAGTTGTCTTGCGCAAAATGAAGGTCAGGGTCACAAGAGGTCAAAGATAAAATAAAAATATCAAAATGTTCAAATAACATGAATTGAGTTTTTAGGCACAAATGTTCATCATGAGACTTCATGTCATGCACATGAACCAGGTCACTGGGTCAGAGGTCAAGGTCACCTAAGATGACGATTTTCATATTATTGGCATAGTAAGCAATTTCAGCACTTAATTATCATTAAAATATCTGCATATGAATTCTTATGACTGAATTAAAAAAATAATTAGTTTTCAATGGTTACAACATTAAAGGTAGAGTTATCATTAAAATATCCCAATTTACATACAAATATGGATAATGCACTTCTAAAAAGCAACATACATGTAGAAATTGAATTGGCAGCATTGTAAAGAAATTGGCATATTGCAGACATGGGGCGATTACTTGACAATTGTAATCGATTAAATTATGATTATTTGTTAAAATGCTTGATTAAATTAAATTACTGATTACTCCATTTTGACATTGTAATTGATTAAATTACTGATTACTGACAGGAGTAATCAGATTACATTTATGATTACTGATTACATGTACATAAGTTAAGAAATACAATGGTTCAACACTATCGTTTTATTGAACATTTCAATACAACAAATGTACAAAAAAATAATCCAGCTTAGTTTTACAGTAATTAATTCAGTCTACATATGTACATGTGTTGCCTCCTATTTACTAAGCTATATTCTCATATTACATTTAATGTTCATTAGTTTTTCAAATGTATTTGGTTTCAGGAGGCACCTCGTAGGAGTAAAGATTTTTCCAGCAATGCTGAATACTCGCTCTGATTCTGCAGATGATGCAGGAACAGCCAAATATACTTTTGCTAATTTGGCTAATTTCGGAAACTTGTATTCATAGGTCTTCCAATAATCAAGCGGACAAAACTCAGGACAGGTTTCCTCAACAATGCTATCCTCTGCAAGATATTCTTCCAGCTCAGTTTTTGCACTAGAAACATGGCATTTTCGACTCTTTTTGGGTGTTTTAAAACCAAAGAAACTTGTTCTAGCTTTTTTGGATGGAGGGGGCTGCGATTCTTCGTCGTCACTGTATATCTCAGACTCCTTATACTTCTCCAATGCACGGTTAATTAGGATCTCAACTGACCTCTTCTGGTCGTCATTGGAACACCAATCCACTTTAAACCTGCCATCAAGAACAGCTGCAATTTTGAATATATCATTTTCGAGAAATATGCCAAGTCTTTTTTCTGTGGATGTCTTCAGTGTTGTAACCATTTTAGAGTTATTTGTAGCCAATAATACCTGGAGCCTGTTTATCAGTTCAACAGTTAATGGCACAGCCAAACTAGCAGTTACTGACTTCTGCTTCTGAACCATATCTTATATCAAGCTTATACTTGCTCTTTACTGAACCTGTAAAGTCTTCTCAATAAGTGATAATATACCTATCCAGGCCATTGTTATAATTTCACAGCTTTTCATCACCTTATTAAAACACAGGTGTCATCAAATCTGACCTGGGTGACTGCATTTAATTCACCTACACTACCTAAGACAATTAGTAGGCATTGACACTGGTACTTTTTTAACCTTTATATGTATGTTTGTTCAGCAATTTTTTTTTAGCTTAAAATGTATTGTAATCATACATGTAATCATTGTGATTACTGATTAATTGGTCATGTAATTGATTAAATTATGATTAAATTACAGGAAAAAAATTATGATTACTGATTACTGTGATTACTCAAAAAATTGTAATCGATTAAATTAAATTAAATTACCGATTACGATTACCCCATGTCTGGCATATTGAAATAACAAATACAATTATGTGTGAAATGGTGGATACCGGTATCCCCTTCCATAGTAGATGAGAATAAAAAAGGACAGAAATGTGTAATATCTGGTTTTAGATGCTTTTTGGATTTTTATTCTTTTTTTGACTTCTGTTAGACAATGAGATAAATTCCTGGACATATGATATATTGTCTGGATTATGTGACAATACATAGCCTTGATTATGTGACATATGTCCTTGACCTTTAACCACTGAGGACATAATATTTCAGGTACATCCTTTGCAAAGTAGTACATGCTGATAGTAGAAAACACTATAACATAAATGAGAGGGATATCTACACTACACTTAATAAAGAAGTCAGCACACTACATGGAGAATATGCAATTGCTTCATTGAAGAATACACCAGGTTTTGCAGGTATTGTTTCACTAAATCATTCTTTTTATTCATACAAAACTGTAGTTCATGAAAAGAATTGTTATCTATGAAATACAGCTTGATTCCAGTGTATATCCGTATGCAAGTATTTTCCGTAACTCACCGATTTTCAGTCTCGTATTAAAACTTTCCACTCGAACATACTTCAAATTCCATTAGTTAATACGCTAATTATATTATATATTTATAAATAAATTTGTATATCTTTCAAAAATTTGGCTTATGTATGAAATATAGGTCGATTCTGGTAATGCAAGGTTGATTCCGGTAATAATGGTTGATTCCAGTAAAACATGGGACCCCTTCATGGCTGCCTAGATCACTTGGAAATAGTCTCCAAGAGTAGTGGGAACTAAAGTGATTTATTAATTGCAATATAAGCTTAAATGTTATTTAATTACTGGCCTGAGTATAAATTTTTGTCCTTATTGAAAAGTCAAACAGTGGCTAAGATTTGTGTTATTTGGCAGGACATATATATGCATCCGCCCTCTGTTCTGGTGTAATTTTGACTTTCTAACAAGGGTTGTGGGTCATTCAGTATATCACAGCTCATGTTTGATCTCCATACATTGTACCATGCTATCTATACAAATGTCTACTTCAGTGCGCTATCTGGACAGCAACTCCGGCATAGTATTAATCCGGTGTCAGCGAAGCTTGCTGAAGATTATGCAGTCTTCCATCGTATTTGTCAAGAAGATTGGTAGAGAGGAAGCCTTCCTACAGACTATACATGTTGGAGGTAATATTTCATATATGCTTAATATGTAATTTAATTTACTCATGCTTCCAGTTTGTATAGATTCAGTTGTGTGCCTATTTACTACTTTATCTGAAATTATCCTTTCTTAAACCTTTTTGACTAAAAAGCCTGGAGAAATTTACTGTTACAGAAACACATGTCTCTGTGTATTTGTTGTCACTGATACCATTGCAAGGAAAACAGGTCACAGGAAACACCTTACAACTTGTAACATTTTACAAAGTGTCTCAGAGGTTTAAGCTCTGGCACTGTTGACTCAGCTTTGTGAGAAAGTTTGCATTTTCTTAAATACATGTACTTCACAATATATACTTAATGTTTCAGGAACGGTAAGATCAAGTCTCAAGTTCCTGCTCAGATACCATAGATCACTTCTACCACAGTTACTGATGGAATGTAAAACTGAAGGTTTGTAGCCATTTCTTTGTTACGGAACTTTGCCTGAACAATTTTCCACTTGTCAAAGGCAGTTTCTGGTTCAATATATGGGACAGGGATGATAATTTATAAAACAGTAAATAGAATGATAGAGAACACCTCCAAACTGGACCGCCTCTAAGCCGGATCCCCTCTAAATTGGTAAAATTGGCTGGTCCCAGTTTTTTCTCTATATAAGTTACCCCAATAAACAGGATAGCCCCGCATTCTGGATACTGGACGATTTTGAAAAAAAAAATCTGTTTCAACGTAAATCTTCCTTTGAAAACTGGTCATAACTTATCCTGGCTAAAAATTGGTCATGCATTTCCGATTTTCAAACTTTCTGAAATCAAGTTCTGTGTCAAAATAAAGAACATAAGTGGGTTTTATTCCTTCTACATTTGAAGGCATTCGTAGTTTTAAATTTCAGGACTGAAAACAGTTTGTTTGCGACTTCCTGTAGATGGTAAACATAAGCTGACATATTTCCATTGGCCAACAATTAAATGCATTTTTGTACAATATACTTTTTTCTTTGTTTTGCACTGCTATAAAATGACTATTTAATGTCCATTTTCTTTTACCAATTACCAAATGACTGGAATATTATTGAAAGCAGCTTAAAACACCGAACAAAATACTCTTGTATTGCACTGAACCATGACAATGGTGCAGCTGTCATATAAGATACAGTCATACAAAAAAAAAGACAACAGCCCCTGTGTAGGTCTCTGTTTCCAAATATGGAAAACCCCTCCAAACCGGATACCACTTCAAACGTGACAAAAGGCCAGGCCCCAAGCTTGTCTGGTTTGGAAGGGTACTGTACATTTTTTCCTCAGTATTAATGTAATTCATTATGATAGCAAGTTTTTTTAGGAAATTGTTTTTAAAGGTTTTGAAAACTTGTTAGCTGAAGAAGCCTGGCTAATTATAATTTGGAACTTTTTGTGATGACTAATTAGTGTTTTGTAAATAAAAGGCAAGGCAGTTACCATGTAATTAGTCGAATAGGACTTAGGGTTCTATCATAGTCTTAAAAACTAGCAAACACTGAGAAATTGAAATTCCAGTGAATACATTTCCATGCTTTATTTATTTAGAAGAGAAGAAGAGAGTACAGGCAGCCATTGTTACAAGTTGTCAGAGAAATACACAGATACTGAAATCCTGGGAAAGACGAGAAAAGTCAGAAACATCAAAACCTGATATGAAGAACAGACAGGAGAAATCAGAGGTGCCTAATACATGACCAGTGTAGTTTTGTAAAGGTATCTTGGACATTAAGACTAGGTTGTGAAAATACAGAAAAAAAGAACAACCTACAGTCATGTTGACAGGGTGTTTTTCTCCATGTTGGGATGTTTGTTTGGATGTAAATGGTGGTTGTATAAAATATCAGGTGCCAGAGGGGATAGAAGTTAAGGACAGTGTGTCCTGTTTTTGTTATGGAAAGCAAGGGCTTAAAGCTCTGTCTGGATGTAGATTCATATAGATGTAGATAAAGTTGGTATGGTCCTCAGGTATGAAAGGTACCATTCATAAATCAGATTTATAGAAATAGATCTTTATTGTAAATGTAAAACTACTTAATGGCTATTACTAATACTATTACAATAGTTTTCCTTTTAACTTTAAGGTTGTTTGTCAGTAAATGTGTAATAACATAACAATTATAGACAAGCTTAAAGTTCTTGCAAACTATTATGACCACTATTGGTGCACTGATGTCCTTCATTTTTTCCATGTCTTAAAGGGACATACTTGTACCCTGAAACTAGCTGATGATGCAATGCATATGCATTTTATTGGATAATTCTGCATAAAATGAAAAATAATTTATATTCAAAAATATTTCCTTGGGGTATGCAGACACTGAGAAAGTGTTAGGTTGTAATAAATGGCTGTTCATCCCAACAAAAATGAACAACAACAACTTTATATAAAGAGTAATATAAATGTTTTCAGTTTACCTCTTGTATTTGAAATTTTTGTCTGACACATTGACATCAGGTAAATATTCATTCAGTATCATTCAGATTTAAAGGATTTTGAAAGAAATTGAATGCTGTAAATTTCAGAGTATGTCCCTTTAAATGGTCATCTCTTATTAGTACCCTACCGGTGTTTACACCAGAGCGGACTATAGGTTTGCCGTCTTTCTGTCTGTCTGTCCAGAAATCTTGATTCTGCGATAACAAAAAAAACCCGTTTAAGTTAAGTTGATGAAACTTAGTATATGAATAGGCGGGAATATGAGATTATGCACATCACTTTCTTTTTTTCCTTGGATCAAAATTCTGATTGCTGTGGTAATGGAAATAGTCAGAGTATGGCTTTAACAGATGGTTCCTTAGAATACTTAAGAAGTATACATGTATAAGCTAGGCTAATGAAAATTAGTATGGGAATAGGTGGCAATATGGAGATTCTGCGTCTCATTCTTTTTTCCCTCTGGTCAAAAATCTGGTTGCTATAGTAACATTAACCATTATGATGGAACATTTATCACCATATGAAAATAGCTTGGAGGACACACTTCCAAATTTTAGGTAACATAATTTTCACTGCAGTGGTGGTGCTGTGAGATGATACAGTGAGTTCTGAAGGTTTCTGTTTTTCATGTATTGATACTTATCTTGTCCTCTGAACCATACAAAAACTCATCATCAACTGTGTGAGCAATTTTTACTGGAAACACTGGAAATATAGCTTAAAAGCTGTATGCCATGATAACTAAAAAAGTATATGATACTAAATTCATGAATTTTATACTCAAATTTTGGTATTTAGTTTTCAATGCGGAAGCGGTAGCTGACTGTGTTGTGAACAACAACAGTGACCATTTTCTTTACAATTTTCTTTGACGAAACTAGGGTACAAACTTTTAAAGAATAACCAGAGCTTTGTAGAATCTGCAGTTTAATATAATGTTCCTTTATCAACAAATAGATATTTGACCCTATTAACTGTAATGTTATAGGTGGTAGTGGGGCCATCCTAGTTATTTAATTTGGCCTCATTGTGTTTGCACACAGGGTTTATTTTAAAACCAGCTAATATGTAGTGTTGTACAGTCAACCAGACTTAAAAAAAAAAAGAAATGCACAAGGAAGTATGTTAGGAAGGAAAGAAGGAGGGAAGGAAGATAGAAGGAAAGCCAGTAAGGTTGTGAACAACTGGGACATGTTACACAATATGCATGATCATTGCTGTAGTGTTTAAACTCATCTAAATCAAAGCTGACCCATAAAATCAATGTTAGGGAAACTATCAATTACAAATACATTCACATCATAAAGAAAGACACCACTAATGTACATGTAGTGCCTTAAAGGGACTGACTCACAGATGGGCCGACGATGAAAAAAAGAAAATGTTTATACATCTTGAAATTTTTGCTGTAATTTTCAAGAACATATCTAAACTAAGTTACTGATTCATTTTTTGTTACAGAAAAACATCAAAATATAAAGTTTCACACACTTTTATCGGTAAAAAATTTAACCCGTTAGTCACAGGGTAGATACTTTAGTTATAACATTAGTTTTGACGAAACTTCATACCTTGTCTTTCTGGCTCAGTGGTGTAGATCATCCCTCTATATTTTAACTATCGAAAGGTCATGGGTCCAAATGTTGGTAAAGTCAAAACTTTTTTTTTCAGTTTTCATGGTGTATAGAAGCATAAAATTATGTTCTTTCCATAGTATATTAACTTCTCTTAAATATTTCAGAAAAAAATTTCAGTTGCTTTAACACTGTTGCATAGAATATGAGAGTTTGTACTATATCTGTATGCCGTAAAATCTTGATGTGACATACCACAAGACTTTTATGTTCTTTTGATGAAAATGAATTTGCTAAACAAATTGTTGGTTTCTGGTCACTGGCCAGGAGGCTAAATAACATGGTGTACATGAAGAAGTCCTTCACCTACAAGGTTTGAATCCTAGCCGAGATATTTTCTTTTGTTTTTATACCACTGCAAATGAAGTGGTGTCAAAGCAGACACAAAGGCTGCATCAGTTTCTGTAGTATTGACACTGTGTTTATATTTCCTGCAGAGGCTAGTGCGTTTTCTGCCTCCTCACAACTCTGCTTATACGAAGGTGATTTGTTGGAGGTAATAAGTATCTCCATCACCCTTAGTTGGTATTGACAGGTTAAGTTAAGCAGCTGTAGGCTGTATAATGAATGCACATGTTTCATTCTCAAAGCAACGATTACTTTCTGGCCAGCAGATTTGTTCAGAGATAGAGCTGTCTCATTGCTGTTATAAATGTGCTCTGGTTTATTTTAGATATCATTGCAGTTGAGAGTATCCTTTAGAAATTGAAAGTAATCGCATTAATGTTCCCAAGGCAGGCCCTTGTACTGTGAAGACCATCTGGTCTTTGTAATCCTAAATCCTGATGTCTAGCCTTTAATTCTAACCACCACTTTCTAGAAGGACTGTTTTCAAATAAGGCATTGCCCTGACCTTGCTCCCTGGCTATGCACCAAGCAAATCCTTTAAGTTGTTGTTATTGACAGAGGGAAACCACAGTTGACCTTGTACGATATGTAATTACTAAGGGCGGATTCTTCTTCATCAGACAAGGCCATCTTAACTCTCATTTTTGAAGTTAGAGGGACTTTTCTGTTTACTCAGAGAGCATCATTCTAGGCACATTGTACTCTTTAGCAGCAGCCAAAATAGAAGACCTTTTCCTGCTTTGACACATGGTATGCAGGCCCCATTGATTCTTGTGACAGCTTTCTTGATGGACTGAGATGGACAATTAGTCATGTCTGCAATTAAAGATCTTACAATTTGAAATTTTACATTACCTGAAATAACATTGAATTAACATTTATTTAAAATGTTTCTTCAATCATTTGTTAAATAAAATTTATATTTTCATCGGATATTCATTTAATGAGGGAAAACATTTCTGTGCCATAAAGTCATCTTATTTTTCCTATTGTCTACAGTATGTGTTTGGTAAAATTTAACAAGAATTGACTCTAAGGGAGTTAACTCAAAGATCAACACATGAATGAGTCAACAAGGTGACAACAAATATGGCTATGACCATGGGTTCGTCCTTTGCCTAAGCACACTGTATACGATTACATTTTCTCGCCTGGTGTCACGCTAATGCAAAAAACTAGTCCCTCATTTTATGCGTATATTGCACGTTAATTATCAGATAAAATACTATTCATTCCAATGTAATAAAATGAAAATATATTTACTTTTTATGCCCCCGAAGGGAGGCATACAGTTTTTGAACTGTTCGTCCGTCGTCAGTCCGTCCGAAAACTTTAACATTGGCAATAACTTTCTTATTAGTAAATGGATTTACTTAATACTTGGACACAACACCCCTTTGGACAAGACCTTTCCACTGACCTATATTTATTTGACCTTGACCTCTGAATGACCTTTACCTTGAAGATCCAATTGTCCAAAAACTTTAACATTGGCAATAACTTCTTTATTAGTTAGTGGATTTACTTCATACTTGGACACAGCACCCCTTGGACAAGACCTTCCTACTGACCTATATTTGTTTGACCTTGACCCCAGAATGACCTTTACCTTGAATATCCAATTGTCCAAAAACTTCAACATTGCCCATAACTTCCTTATTAGTAAGTGGATTTACTTCATACTTGGATACAACACCCCTTTGGACAAGACCTTCCCACTGACCTTTAATTATTTGACCTTGACCCCTGAATATCCAATTGTCCAAAAACTAATATTTGGCCATAACTTCCAAATTGGTTAAGTGGATACACTTCATACTTAAACACAACACCCCTTTGGACAAGGCCTTCCCACTGACCTATATTTGTTTGACCTTGACCCCTGAATGACCTTCACCTTGAAGATCCAATTGTCCAAAAACTTTAACATTGCCCATTACTTCCTTATAAGTAAATGGAATTACTTCATATTTGGACACAACCCCCTTTGGATAAGACCTTCCCACTGACCTATATTTATTTGACCTTGACCAGTAAATGACTGGTTCTCAGTTCAAAGGTCAAAGCACCAGGTTCGGGGGCATTGTCATCTTACAGTGACAGTTCTTGTTCAAACTAGCTGCTGTTGTTACATGTCTTGTTGATTTGAGTCTTTGAACTAATGTATCATTGTCCTTACAACGTTTGTCAATTTCACCTTTATTTGACGCAGTAAGTCGATGTTTGCGGATTTTATACCATAGAGGATTTTGACTTTGTAATCTTGTTTACTCCACAAATTTCCTGATTTCACTTCTAGTGAACTTGATGGCATCAAAAGACATTGACTTTTCATTGCAAAGCACAGTCGCATAATTATTTATCATGACATTTTGTTGTGGTAATTCTGGAAAAGATATTTCATCAAATACATGAATAATACAATTTTCGTCATGTTTTTGTTGATATGATAAAACACTCCTTTTTGGTACAGAACCAAACTTGAATGATACCAATTCTGCATTTTCTAGTTTTAGTACTGGAATAATCAACATATTCTTGACAGATGACTGTAAAGTTTCAGTATGGTCTTTCCAGTGTACACTTTCTCCACGCACAGGATTAAACTAAGTCGATCTTACATCTTTGCGGAGCTGATCCAGAAACAAAGCAAGATGTGGTAGGCTTAGAATGGGCACGGACTCTTAGATTCTGAACCTCCTTTCCATGAATACGCTCACCTCTTTGTTCGTGCCAAGTTTGAGGTTGTGATGTTTTTGCCATGTCTTCAGGCAGAGCTCTTGGTTCAAGCATCTTGTACTTGGCTAATTGGTAAAGCAGACCAACTAAATGCCCACAGGTTCCTGTCAATCCTATGGGACATAAACATTCTGCCTTGATAATGTCCGCCTGTTGACTTGAACTAAACTGCACCTGCAAGAAAAAAGAACATTATTATAGAGGATTTTATACAATATATAATTTACTGTAAAATTTTGTAACAATAATTTATCTTTACAATAAACTTCCAATAAATTCAGCATACAATCACTTGTCATCATATTTACTGTCAAATTATTGGGTGCTTCATTTCGTTTCTGCGAATTTTTTGCACTTTCCCTTACCAACTGGTTTACCATCACTCAAATGAACTGAAATTAGAAAAAGTATGGTGCGAATTAATTCTGCAGCAGCTATTGTATTATCTCTCGAGAACCAAAGGTCAGATCTGAGATGAAATCAAGGGTATTTAGATATAAGATCAAAGGAACAAAACTGTTTGGTCCAGGCAAAATAGCATATCAGTTGTATGCTGAAATTGATGATGGAAGATTTAGAAAGAAATTACTGAACAGTCTTGGCCTAAAGAATTTACCCTCAGCAAAAGAATAATAAATACTGAGTCTGTTTGGGGTCAGCATCTGCTAAGATATAGAATAGGGGTAGAACCATGGATGCAGTTTTCACAGAAGTATTTAAGTTAAACATACATGTTGTATTTATTTCTCAGAATATTTACAACATATAGATTATAATATACACATACAAATGCAAGAAAAATATTCATATGATAAGGATGAGAATGAAAGACAAAGTCTTATAAAATTCTTCTCCAGAAGTATTTAAATCCTTGGTCTACTGATTTGCTGCCAGATGATTTTTTTATCAGCTCACCTGATCAAATGCTCAGAGTGAGCTATTGTGATCACCCTGTGTCCGGCATCCGTCGTCAACATTTTAATTCAGATGTAGGCCTGAGTATTGCCAGGAAAAATGGTATTGCGATATATTGCGATATTTTACTCAATATTGCAATATATTGCAATATATTGTGACCATATAGAAATCCTAGAAATAAAATGTTTGAACACTGAATAAAGCTATTCATGTTTTATATTTGTGTCTCCATATATGGCTATGTTCTAACCTGTACTTCTATGCTGTGTTTAAGTAAAATATAAAGCAAATTGATATAGAAAACTTTATGATTTTTATTCTGAAAGTTTAGAAACACATTATCATGAACATTTTAAAACAGATTGTTTCAGTGCAAGTCTTATATCAGTTTATTTCCTAGGTCAGAGCCTACTGTCCCATGTTTTTTTTCAAAAATATTAACTGATCAACACGTGTTGCCTTAAGGCTTGCTCTTTGTGAGGAGACAATGTCTCCAGCTGTGCTGAACACTCTTTCCGAGGGAACACTAGTACTTGGAATACACAAGAACCTCTTCACAGTACAAGAAAGAAGAGGAAATTTTTCCTGATTGTCCTTCCACCAGATGAGTGGATCTGCTGTAAGAGGAACAGCTGGTATTTCCTTATATCGTTGTATTTCAATTTCAGCTTGCTTCAGTGGAGACACAGCATTTTCAACCTTTGTAACAAAGACATCACCTAGTAAGTCCGATATAACATTAGAGTTTTGACAGTTTTCCAATTTCAACTTTTTTGGAGAGGGAGCATCAGTTTCCTCAGATAAGCTCTGCAAAGCTGGCAGTTCAGGTAAAGCAGGGTTTTCTTCTAGATTAATTGCAGTAGCACTGCCTGAAGCAACATCAGAGGTACATGGTTCATGTTTGACAGGAACAGTTTTGGACTCTTTCATTATGTCAGTGGTCAGTTCATTATACACCCCAAATCTTTCTTGATCAGTAAGATGTGGAAGACCTTTAAACCTGGGATCAAGTGCTGTAGCTTTAAGAAGTATCTTTAGACAACTGTCATATCGCCCCTTAAGATCTTCAGCAATAGCTGACTTCAAGGATGTCACAGCAGGCAGTTCATCAGCTTGAGCATGAAAATACACATTGAGCATTTTATTATACAGTGGTATTATGGTAGACACAGTTGGATTTTTTTCACTGCACAACATAGTAGTAACTTGCTTGAGTGGTTTCAAAGATTCCATTACCATAGTTGCAACTCTTATGTCATCATCTTGAAGAAATTTCAAATCTTTGTCCTTGTTTTTGAGGTCTGGTGACATCAAGGTAGCAACAACTGCAACTTGCATCTCTAAATACCTCTCTAACATGTCAAAAGCACTGTTCCATCTAGTGGCAACATCAATTTTAAGCTTGTGATTTGGTAAATCCAGGTTACTGGCATGAACCTTAAGAAGAGAAGCAGCAGTGGAACTTCTGTGAAAAAATGCTACAATACGCCTTATTCTTGCAAGCATAGCAGACACAGGTTTGACTTTAAGACCTCTTTGTGCAGCTAGATTCAAGACATGAGCAAAGCAGCCTAAATGGAGATCACATTCTAGAATTTCTCCTGCTTTTTTCATATTAGCTGCATTGTCAGATACCATGTATAATGGTTTCTGTGGAATTCCCCACTCTGTCAGTGCTTCTTGAAGGAAGTTAGCAATATTTTGACCTGCAATGGATGAGAAAGCACTGGCTAAATTTCCCTTTTAAATTTATAGGAAAATATATAAGAATATAAGAAAATAATGAATTATATTCAATGTCAAAGTCAACTATTCCTAATGAAATGAAAATTGTGCAAAAGTATTTTTTAACTTTTTAAGTGTAAACTGAACAGGGATTTTTCATTATGACTTTAGGACCTCTTCAGATTATTAATAATGAAAATTCAAAACAAGTTTCTTAATCTTCAATACTTTACTAATTACTATTATTTTATTACTTATGAGGATAAGAACAAAACATTGAGGTATCAAAACCAATGACATTTTTAGTGAAACACAGCATACCAGTATGACTATCTGGCATAGGTCGAGTCATCAAAACATAGTTGACCATCTCCCAATTCTCATTGATGTGAATGGAGGTCACAGTGATATAGCTCTCAGTTGCTCTACTAGTCCACCCATCTGTGGTAATAGCAATCTACAATGTAAATCATCACGTGTTAAAGAAGAAAAATACCTACTTGTGAACCTAATAACAGAATAAAACAACTTACATCTACATAATTACTGACTAGTATTGATTTATTTTTTTATGAAGACAATAAATTAAAAACACACACTAAAAACATTGGTAATTTAATTATTTTAGTCTTGCAAAGAATATTTGAATATTGATAAGTTTACATGATTTGGGCTGTTTGAGCTTTTACCTGTGTAGCTTTGCTGAGTTCAGACTTTACAATTTGTCGAACCTCTTCATATCTCTGAGGGATGAGGACATTGGAGAACTCTTTACGGTTTGGAACTGAATAATTAGGATCAAGAGTTCCTAACATTTTCTTGAACCATGGGGTTTCGACTGTGCGGAAGGGTCTCATGTCCTGAATGAGAAAGTCAGAAATAGCTGAAGTAATAACTCTGGCTTTCTGTGACTTTGCAGGATACTTGGTTTTTGAAGCCAAAACACTTTGTATAGATGGTTGTCCCTTTATAACTGGCTTGCTTAATGAAATAGAATGACTGACAGAATTTTCACGTTTGACTGCTATGTTATTGTTAATGTCAACATTACTTAATACTGATGTCGTGACAGAAGCCAAAGACGGGTGATGAGCCTTCATGTGAGAACTCAAATTGGAGGTTCCACCGCTATACTTGACTTGTTTCATACATAAATTACAAACGGCAACATTTTCCTCTACTTTGTTGTCCTTCTTTTTTAATCCAAAGTTCTTCCATATTGCCGATTTAGCTTTTCTATTTGGAATTACCTCGAAATCCATTTTATAACGGAAGTATCAAAGTGAAAGTAGACCGACTAAAACAACGACGAATACAAATTTAAATCCACATAGTCACGAAAATTTGTTCGTGAAGTCGCTACTGTTAGCAGGATAGAACACTTGATAAAAGGGACACATATAAATTTAAAATGTTTTGTTAAGTGTAAAACTTTATTAGATAAGACAAGTAAAAAACTGATTTTCGTATTTAGATCCGCATTTCATTTTTAGCGTCTGCTTTGTAACTCCATATCCAGACCGGAAATGAGCAAGAGTAAACAAATTCGTTCGCTAGATTGTTTTACTCTTCAACAAATTAAAGTTTTTTGGACAGTATTTATTGATCTAAACAATGCAATTGAAATACCGGTATTTGAAAATCATATCGCGATATTATATCGTCAGAAAATATATTGCAATAACCGGTATATTGCGGTATATTGCACACCCCTATTCAGATGACATCTCCTCCTAAACCACAAGGCTATAATTACCCAAACTTTATAGCAATGTTCCTTATATGGCCCTTTTCTAAAATTGCTCAAGCCGTTCTGCTCCATTTCACATAAGGGCTGCAAAAGCCAAAAATAGAAAAAATTCAAACATCTCTTCATAAATGGCAAGGTGATTTTCCACCAAATTCCTCAAAAATGTTCCTTACATAGCCCTCTATTAAAATTAATAAAACCGTTCTGCTCCATTGAACAAAATAAGCTAAAAATAGAATTTCATCAATATTTTGCTTCAAATGACATTTCCTTACAAACTGCTATCTCGAAATTGCCTCTGCCCCATGGGTTTTATTTGTATAAAATATTAAGTCTTTGAAAATCTTCAATTAGAAAATGTAATGTTGCATCTGATGTTTGCTTAACAGCAGACCCTCAGCCAGAGTACTCAGGTGAGCGATCCCGGGCCATCATGGCCCTCTTGTTTTCACTAATATAGGTTTCAACAAAAGAAAATGAAATATCTGGAATTAGAGATAAATCTCAAGCACTGTATGAAACCATTACTGGCAAATGTAAACAGTTCATTTGCTCACTCAGCCTCGTTCTGGTAAACTACTTAATATTCATGAGATAATATTGAGTGGTCTATTAGAATGTTAGTCAGACTAACCTTTCAGTGTTACAAAAGACTCATTTTCAGTTTCTACCCATTTGAATTTGGCTTTTTTGTGTGTAAATCTTGTCAAAGGAAAGGGTACATGATCAAATTTTTTTCTATCATTTTGGGATAATCACAAGTTCTTAACCATGACAACCTTGTTTTTGTAGGAGTTGGCCAGTTTTTGATAGCACTTATTTTTGAAAGATCACAAGTTATGCCTTCTTTGAAACTTCATGCTCTAAGAAGATTATTTTTGTTTGAAAAAGCTTACAGCTTTAAATTGATTTGCTTTGTAAAATCTTGAAAGCACTAGTTTTAAATTTTCTATGCCTGTGAAAATGTTTTGCCTAGAATACAGACACCATCAAGGCTCCCTAAACATTTTTCAAAGCCTGGCCTACTAAACACTGCTTTCATAAGTCTTTCAAAAAGAAGGTAGGGCATTTTTTAACCAAAATGGCATTACCCTAAAGCAAAACTGGCTCTTTCTTGGAACTCTGAATCCTGTTTAGTGTTGGTCAAATTATTCATTAAGTTTTAGTTGCTAGAGCCATCTAGTCTGCTACTTCTTTCTTTTCTGAGAACTGTTTCTCAAACACAGAATACTAACTCAATCTCATTAGCTGATTTATGAACAGATGAATTTGAATGACTTTGACCTGGTCAGTTTTCTTCAAAGAACATTTCACTTTCAGCTAACCAAATTGACATATTATTTCATTTTGATCATACACAATCCTGTCTTGGGAACTTCCTAAGAAGGGAACTGCTGGAATTCAATAAAAAGCAACATTGTTTCTCATTTGCATACTTGTGAGTACTATTTTCCATGACAGTGTTGCTTTAAGTTTTAATGCCATGTTTCAAGGCTTGTTTCTACACCTTTCTGCTTGAAGTCTCATAGTCTGTTAAGTTTAAGAGTGCTTTTTCTTATGATGATATCCTTCAGAGTTGATGATGTTAGCCTTCCCTGTCTTAGTGTGTGCCATTCTGGGCAATCACTCTGTTTCCTAGTAATTTGTTCAATTTCTTCTGTCTGTGACTGAGAAACTTTTAAGCTCTCAATAAAAAGATGTTCATTTTCAGTAAGAACTACATTGTATGTACATGTCAAAACATGAGTGGCCCTTGGAAGAGCTGAAAATTCGCTACCATCATGAACTAGATTAATGGTTCCATCTGACTTTGATTCTGGTAGCTGATGTGACAGACAACTCCCAGTGAAAGCCTTTCTGAGTGTTGTTTCTGTAGATTGGCACTTTGAAGTTATTCAGCAAAATTTGTAAAAGCTGAATGTCACTTCTGTTCAAAGGGAAAATTTCCTGCAAGGCAGTTGTAAAGTCAGTATCTGGATCATATGTAACTAGAGGGTTATACAGTGTTCTGACTACAAGTCCCTGGGTGGTTTTGGCTTCACAAATATGACTTCTGTTAGTAACCTTTGAGTTATACCATGAGTTTGTGTTGGTACATGCCTTTGATGTGGACAAAGCACTGAATGGTGGGTGTGTTCATACTTGCATTGTAGGTAAGTAAATAATTGGGGTGCCTATATTGCATTCTGTCAGATTTTAAGCCGAGTCTGTTTTTTTGCACTGTCTTACTACAGTAGTAGCAACAGTCTGGTCATCCAATGTTTGCGTTGTAGTGCAAGGCTTTGGTTTTACTGGGGTTTAATGCCAGTTTGACAGCTAAGGTCATATCCTGACGGTCAGTCCACCTAACCAGAGACTAGTTTACTAACCAATTTCTACGCAAGTGACTGACTACTTCCACACTTGCTTCAGAGGTGAGGGACAAATGAAGTGCGAGTCACTGTAATAGGATGTTTCTAGCAGGGAGGAACAGTCAGTATTAGGTTGGACAAAAATTTGTGCCATGAAGCAAATCGTTTGGAGATGTCAGTTGAGTACCACATGTTTTTCACAGGGCAGCATGGCAACCTGATACTTCATTTGCTCATGAAGTCTAATTGCAGAATACAGTATCCTGGGTTTGTTGCATTCAACACAGTCCAGTGTTAACCTTGCATTTTGAGCATTATAGATTGAAGCATTGCCTTTTAATTCTGGGTCTCAGAAATTATACTAACAGCTTTATAACACTTGTTGCACTCTTGGCTTCTACTGCTACATTCTTGCAAGCCTTTGTTTTCTTACCTTGGCCTCTAGTTGCTGGTTTGTAGGCCGATCACTTTTCAGTGGATTCTTTGCTTTAAAGTTCTTCAAATGACAGGTAGATAATTTGGATCTGAGATGTGTGCATTGTTATCCTGTCCCATTGAACCCTAAAACTATAAAGCTCAATGTTTTTAGCTCACCTGAGCATGTAGTGCTCATGTGATCTTTTAGGATCAGTGGTTGTCCGTCATCTGTCCATCCTCCTCAATTCATTCAAACGGCATCTCCTCTGAAACCACTGGGCCAAATTTGATGAAACTTGCCTGGGATGTTTCTTGCATGAAGCTCTACCAAGTTTGTTCAAATGGTTCCAGTCAATTGCATTTCTGGGTCACAGGAGCTAAAAACAGATTTTAAAAGTTGGATTTTTAAAAATCATCTTCTCTGAAACCACAAGGCCTGGAGCTTTGATATTTGATATGAAGCTTCATCTAGTGGACCTCTACCAAGTTTGTTCAAATTATGTCCCTGGGGTCAAAACTGACTCTGTGTTATACCACGGCCTTTTTCAACACACTCATTCCTATTTTCCAGTTCACAATTCTCTTCTTCCCACCAGCCGACCTCTGTCATCTCTTCTGTGCCCCTGTTTCAATGTTGCGCTGGGGGAGACATGCATTTTGAGCTTTTCTGATCGGTCTTTGTCTGTCCGTCCAAGTTTGTTCAAATCATGGTCCCTGGGTCAAAATGGCCAAGCCCCGGTGGTCACACGTTTTACATTAAGTTATATAGGAAAAACTTTAAAAATCTTCTTTTCAGATACCACAAGGCCTAGAGTTAAGATATTTGGTGTACAGCATTGTGTATTGGACCTCTATCAAGTTTGTTCAAATCATGGCCTCTTGGTCAAAATAGGCCCCGCCCTAGGGGTCACATGTTTTACATAGAATTATATAGGAAAAACTTGAAAAATCTTCTTGTCAGAAACCACAAGGCCTAAAGTTAAGATATTTGGTATGCAGCATTGTCTAGTGGACCTCTACCAAGTTTATTAGAAAAATATCCTTGGGGTAACTATTGGCCCTGCCTGAGGGGTCACAAGTTTTAAATAGCAGTATAGAAGAAAATCTTCTAAAATCATAGCCACTGGGTCAAAATAGGCCCAGCTCTGGGGGTCACTTGTTTACATAGAGTTATATAGGAAAAGGTTTTAAAAATCTCCACATAAGAAACCATAAGGCTGAGAGCTGAGATATTTTGTATGTAGCATTGTCTAGACGACCTCTACCAAGTTTGTTCAAGCCATGGACCCTAGGTCAAAAATGGCCCCGCCCCGATACTTTACCAGCAATATATATAAGGTGAAATTCATAAAAAAGCAATTGAAAATTTAATAGTTATATTTACAAACAAAAAGATCTAGATATAAAATGCGTACCAAGCAATCAAGCACACTAAAAACTTACACACTAATTAATATTTACACAATAAAAAAATAAAAACAAAAAAAACAAGTTTGTTCTCTATAATGCACTCTAACAAATCATTATATATCTTGAAAAAGGTTTTGTTTTTAAGTCAATCAAATTTTCCCTGCTTGGCCTTTGCCTTGCTTGGTTTTAGAATATCCCTCAACTATTCTCGAACCTGCACTGCTGTTACACCGAACTTTTCTTTCATTATTTCTAAAAAAAAAAGGACATGTTCAGTAATTTTTACTGACTCAATTTTAACATAATAACTATTATTTATCATATGTGGTTGTGTAAGTAAACTTACTAAGCAACCAATGTGTTCATTTGAACACAAGCTGTCCACAACTCAGATTGCTTAAAGTTGCAGTCACTATAATGTTGGATGGTAAGAAGCTGTTTCACACAATATGTTTTCAGTAAATCATTTTATTTAGTATTTGATAAATTAACACAAATGAAAAAAAAACTTAACTGGTGATCTAAGTTTTGTAACGCTTATTTCTCGGAAAAGTTCAGCTATAGATGATGACAACCTACTAATCCATTAAACATTACCTGGAGTCTTTAACTTTTATCACAATCATTTGTTTATGTGTTTATTCAAAATAGAAGTTTTAAAATACAATGGATCATGTTATAATATTACTTGACCAAAGTATGTGATGTTTTGCCATATATAATAGTCATTTTTGTCATATCTTTGAGTGCTGAGCGTCCATCATATTTATTGTTTGCTCTGGCTCCAGTGAGAGTCCTTCCCACATACTCTTCCTCTTTATATAGTCTCCTGAACAGCGGTTTGGCTGCGTTAGGGTAGTCTTCAATCCCTGTAATCTCCTTAACCAATTGAGTCTGTCGATGGAAAAGAGTCCAAGATATATTGTGTATCAAATCTTTAAGTGGTATCTAATAATAGGAATTTAGAGGCAGATCTGTCCGTTTTAGCTTGTATGTTTCAAAGAAAAAGTCAAGCTATTGTGAAGACTGCTTTGCCATTTTCATTGTCATGCAAAAACTTTAATATAGCCCATTATTCAAACATTTTAAAAATCATCAATACTTGCTTTTTGTGACAATGTGCAGATATTAGGCAAGGGGCATAAATCTGAAATTTTTTTGGAGCTATACCCCTTTTTAACTTAATTTTTTTGTCAAAATTGATTTCACTTAACAGACAACCTTTAACACTGCATGCAGCGCTCTTGTGTTTTGAAACAGCATGTTGTGAAAAATAATAGAAATTAGATTAAATAGTTTTGGCCTGTCATCGATTTATCACAAGAAATTTACGAGGAAAGCAGATTTGCTGAGAAAGGGTTGGGGTTAAAAAGTCTCTCTCATATATGTAATCTTAGTCACTCTATTCAGTGTCACGATCATTGTGTCGCCTGCTACGGAGTAGCTGTGACATATAGGGATCACTTCTCTGTAGTCTGTCCATCCGTCCGTCACAAAACTTGTCCAAACTACTCCTCAGAAAGTACTGGTGCGATTTCATCCAAACTTTACAGGAATGATCAGTACCAGGTATAGTTGTGCATATCTTCAGCATTTTCCTATTCAATGATTTTTGTTAGAGTTATGGCCCTTTAATGATTTTTACTTTTAAAGTTTGTCCGGACTACTTCTCTTATACTACTTAAGGAATTTAAATGAAATATTACGGGATTGTTCTGTACCTCAAGTACTTGCGCATGCCTCACAGGTTTTTCGGTTGAATGATTTGTGGCTGAGTTATGGCCCTTGAATAAAAAAATGCGATTTAGCCTACAAACTGTCCAATCACCTCTCAATACTACTGATTTTGAAGTCACTAGGTCAAAGGTCAGGCTCACAGGGACCTTCATCCTGAAAACGGTTTCCGATCAGTAACTAGAGAATGCTTTGACCTAGGTTCAACAAACTTGATATGCTGGTTGGTCATCACCAGTAGATGACCCCTATTGATTTTGAGGTCATTAGGTCAAAGGTCAAGCTAACAGGGACCTTCATCCTAAAAACGGTTTCCGATCAATATCTAGAGATTGCTTTGACCTAGGTTCACCAAACTTCGTGTGCTGGTTGATCATCACCAGTAGATGACCCCTATTGATTTTGAGGTCATTAGGTCAAAGGTCAAGCTCACAGGAACCTTCATCCTAAAAACAGTTTCCGATCAATAACTAGAGAACGCTTTGACCTAGGTTCACCAAACTTGGTATGCTGGTTGTTCATCACCAGTAGATGACCCCCTATTGATTTTGAGGTCATTAGGTCAAAGGTCAAGATCACAGAGACTTTCATCCAAAAAACGGTTTCCGATCAATAACTAGAGAATGCTTTGACCTAGGTTCAACAAACTTGGTATGCTGGTTGGTCATCACCAATAGATTACTCCTAATAATTTTGAGGTCATTAGGTCAAAGGTCAAGCTCACAGGGACCTTCATCCTGAAAACGGTTTCCGATCAATAACTAGAGAATGCTTTGACCTAGGTTCACCAAACTTGGTATGCTGGTTGGTTATTAGTAGATGACCCCTATTGATTTTGAGGTCATTAGGTCAAAGGTCAAGCTAACAGGGACCTTCATCCTAAAAACGGTTTCAGATCAATAACTAGAGAACGCTTTGACCTAGGTTCACCAAACTTGGTATGCTGGTTGGTCATCACTAGTAGATGACCCCTATGGACTTTAAGGTCATTTGGTCAAAGGTCAATATCACAGGGACCTTCATCCTAAAAACGGTTTCCGATCAATTACTAGAGAACGCTTTGACCTAGGTTCACCAAACTTGGTATGCTGGTTGTTCATCACCAGTAGATGACCCCCTATTGATTTTGAGGTCATTAGGTCAAAGGTCAAGATCACAGAGACTTTCATCCAAAAACGGTTTCCGATCAATAACTAGAGAATGCTTTGACCTAGGTTCACCAAACTTGGTATGCTGGTTGGTCATCACCAATAGATGACTCCTAATAATTTTGAGGTCATTAGGTCAAAGGTCAAGCTCACAGGGACCTTCATCCTGAAAACGGTTTCCGATCAATAACTAGAGAATGCTTTGACCTAGGTTCACCAAACTTGGTATGCTGGTTGGTTATTAGTAGATGATCCCTATTGATTTTGAGGTCATTAGGTCAAAGGTCAAGCTAACAGGGACCTTCATCCTAAAAACGGTTTCAGATCAATAACTAGAGAACGCTTTGACCTAGATTCACCAAACTTGGTATGCTGGTTGTTCATCACTAGTAGATGACCCATATGGACTTTAAGGTCATTTGGTCAAAGGTCAATATCACAGGGACCTTCATCCTAAAAACGGTTTCCGATCAATAACTAGAGAATGCTTTGACCTAGGTTCACCAAACTTGGTATGCTGGTTGTTCATCACCAGTAGATGACCCCCTATTGATTTTGAGGTCATTAGGTCAAAGGTCAAGATCACAGAGACTTTCATCCAAAAAACGGTT
Source organism: Cyclina sinensis (assembly GCA_012932295.1). Classification (NCBI taxonomy): domain Eukaryota; kingdom Metazoa; phylum Mollusca; class Bivalvia; order Venerida; family Veneridae; genus Cyclina; species Cyclina sinensis. Next base: position 5,757,270 of record JAAONU010000011.1, read on the forward strand.
TCCGATCAATAACTAGAGAATGCTTTGACCTAGGTTCACCAAACTTGGTATGCTGGTTGGTCATCACCAATAGATGACTCTAATAATTTTGAGGTCATTAGGTCAAAGGTCAAGCTCACAGGGACCTTCATCCTGAAAACGGTTTCCGATCAATAACTAGAGAATGCTTTGACCTAGGTTCACCAAACTTGGTATGCTGGTTGGTTATTAGTAGATGACCCCTATTGATTTTGAGGTCATTAGGTCAAAGGTCAAGCTAACAGGGACCTTCATCCTAAAAACGGTTTCAGATCAATAACTAGAGAACGCTTTGACCTAGGTTCACCAAACTTGGTATGCTGGTTGTTCATCACTAGTAGATGACCCCTATGGACTTTAAGGTCATTTGGTCAAAGGTCAATATCACAGGGACTTTCATCCAAAAAACGGTTTCCGATCAATAACTAGAGAATGCTTTGACCTAGGTTCACCAAACTTGGTATGCTGGTTGGTCATCACCAATAGATGACTCCTAATAATTTTGAGGTCATTAGGTCAAAGGTTAAGCTCACAGGTACCTTCATCCTAAAAACAGTTTCCGATCAATAACTAGAGAACACTTTGACCCAGGTTCACCAGACTTGGTATGCTGGTTGGTCATCACCAGTAGATGACCCCCTATTGATTTTGACATCATTTTATCAAAGGTCAAGCTCACAGAGACTTTCACCCTATAAACGGTTTCCGATCAATAACTAGAGAATGCTTTGACCTAGGTTCACCAAACTTGGTATGCTGGTTGGTCATCACCAGTAGCTGACCCCTATTGATTTTGAGGTCATTATTTCAAAGGTCAAGGCCACAGGGACCTCAATCCTAAAAACGGTTTCTGATCAGAAACTGGAGAACGCTTTGGCCCAACCACAAGCAATTAGGTGCTGCTGGGGGGCATGTATGTTTTACAAACATTTCTTGTTGAATTTGTTCTTATTCTGTCTTGCATGACACATTAAAATTTCAGAACTTACTGACTGACCCTTTATAAAAGCCTCAAAATTTATTTTTAGCATGTTTTCTTATGTGACTTTTTCTACCCAATTTTTTGTTGTTGTGGTTGTCTCTTCAAAAAAATTTAATACAAAAAAAAAATATGGACTGACCAGCCCATCCTAGGTTTTGTTACTGCAAACAAATTTTTTTAAGGATGACCTAGATAGCAGACTCAGTCACTGACAAAAACAACTGACCTAAATATGTAAATATGTACATATGTAAGATATGAGCCAGAAGAAAGATAAAATCAGTAAATGCAGACCAATTCTTATTTCAGACATAATTTATACATCATTTCTCTGTTTTAGTATGTATTATCTTTACCTGTCTATTCTCAAAGCTGTGTAACATTGAGATCAGCATATGGCCATGATTATATGGCAGGCAAACTTCTTTCTTTCCAAGTTCCATTTACTCAACAAATCTTTACTCATGCACTGATAGGGTTTTACCATTGCAATGTTGATATTTTTAGATTCACATGGTCATGTGAAATAAATATTTGTTTGGTTCTGCTTGCATATGTGGCACACCAATGTTCTGTTTGCCCATTTTCTTTTACAAAAGTGTCATTCAACAAAAAGCACCAAATGCAGACACATCATTCAATGAACACTTAAAATGTCTACAGCCATCTGGCAGATGAAGGATGGAGTGCACATTGTAAACAATGAACAGTTCTGTTTAGAAATTTTCACTCTTTTGTACAAAAAAGAGGACATGTTCTTCTGAATAATCTTAATAGGCAGAACTGACACCATTGTCAAAAAGCTGCAGAATTGAGATAACTACAGTTAATGTCAGGAAGTGTTCATACATTTCTTTCCTCAAAAACTTTTGTAGGACAACAGGTCCTGTATACCTCTGACATTCTGTTGCTTTCCCGTGTTCTAAATCAAGCAAGGTTCTTAGTGGTGGGCAAATTCAGAAGGCAACTTTTCAGTGATTTACACCAAACTGTTTGAAATTTCACTTAACTGGTTTGATGACAGTTTACATGTATATGCAGCTGGCTAGTGTTGTCTCTCCCTTCTGATGACTTCCTCTTTATTTCAAGTTACAAAACTTGTGCTTAAAGGCTATATATTATCAGAATGCAGCACTATGTGATTCTGCTTCCAGTAACCTTGCACAGAACACCGTTCAAAGCCATTGTGACCAGTATGTCCTATTTTGTTTATAAGGTAGGCTCCAGCTGGTGCATTGCAAATAAATGCATTGACCAAAACATTATATACTCGGTCACCAATTGTAATTTGGCTTATAGAAAGTTCATGTATCTCTGATGAAAATTTTTCCAAATAATCTTCAAGTGGGTTTGGCTTTTCTGTACCATAAAATACTCCAAAAGTGAATGGTGTTAAATGTCTAAAACTAGTAGAATAGGCCAAAATTGTGTGCCAGAGGATTTGAACAAAGGGATCCTGTCCATGTTGAAATTCAACCTCAATGAACTGCTGTCTGAGGAAAAAACTTTGATTTCAAAATCTGTTTTAAACCATCTCTTAGCCCAAAATAAATGTACTGCCCATGACATTTTTCTTCATACTGAATAGTCTTGGGAGTTTGGAGCAATGTTCTGGAATCTTTAGGGAGATCTCCAGTGAAGCAGGGCATAAAATTTGCAGTAGTTCATCTACACAAGATTTGCTTAAACGATGCATGGTCGTCCATGATTCCAATTTCTCCGTAATGGTCTTCTCTTCATCTTCTCTATCATCTTCAGATTCACTATAACTAGATGACTGGACTGGTTCAGAAAATCCAAAATCAGAACTGCTGTCACTGTCATTTGAACCAGGCAGACTCTCAGTGATGGAGCTTTCAACACTGCTGTTCAAAGAATTTTCTAGTACTTCTTGCTCTTCTGTTACAACAGTATTAGAGTTTTCATCCTGTTCACATGCTTCACTGCTACTCTGCAAAGCAAGAGCCAGTGCAGCTGCATTGTGTTGTCTCTATTGTCTCCAGTAAGAGCCTTTTGACATGTCTACAGTCACTGGTGAGGCCCTGAAAATGTTAGGAAAAGGTAAAATCCACAAGCCATGCAAGAGGATAATGATGTTTGTAAATCCCTTATGTGTAACTGTCAGTAGCAATTATTTACTGAGAGTGGCAACAAGTTTTTTATATGATTTGACCTACTTCTAGATGAGTGGCCAACCTTGTATTGCAATCCTGGGGCTTGTATTGTAAGAGATGGGTGGCCAACCTTGTATTGCAGTCCTGGAGCTTGTATTGTAAGAAATTAGTTTCCAACCTTGTATTGCGATCCCAGGGCTTGTATTGTAAGAGATGGGTGACCAACCTTGTATTGCGATCCCAGGGCTTGTATTGTAAGAGATGGGTGACCAACCTTGTATTGCAATCCCAGGGCTTGTATTGTAAGGGATGGGTGGCTAGTGTGGCATTGTGATCCCGGTACTTGTATTGTACGGGATGGATGGCTAGGCATGAGATTTTACTCACATGCATTATAATCACCTAGTGGTGACAAGGAGAGGTGCAATGCTTAAGAAGCATAACTCTACTTTTTCCCATTTTTGAGTAATCCCCCCCCCTTCCCCCCTTCTTTATTTTCTGTAATGAATATTTGTCCAGGATATAACTTGATTGTCTTGAAACTTTTTTTTTTACTTTTTTGTTTTTGTTTTGTTTTTAGGTATGTGTTAACATGCTTTTGTTTTACATTTAACTCTCCCTGATGTATTATACTGATGTTGAGGCTCTGTTTGTTGTAGATTTGACAAAGTACTGCTGCTATGAGGCTTTGTTTGACAAAATATGCAACACCAAATAAAAGCATTTATCATGTTGTACACATTTGTTGTGTTTAACATTCAAAAATGATAACTAAAAATAAAAAAAAAAGAAATAACACAATACCTTTTGTTTGAGTAGATCAATATTTATTGTCTGAATCATCTGCACCTTGCTTCTGAAGGTCAAATTTGATGCAAATGGCGTAACTGACTCAAGGGAAAGAATTCAGTGACTGTAATAGACTTTGTCCTTCCGTATTGTACAGTAACTGATAGGAACTTATTGCTATATTTGTCCATTTATAAACATATATTGTTTAATTGATATAACATAGATTACATCTCGTAGATTACAAAAGTTAACATTTGTTTCTTGTTTTATCGATATTGCTAACACAATGGTAACGTAGCTTACAGCCTTAACAAAACTGTATGCATTTAGGCCCTACCTGGACTTATTGTAAGAAAATCAAACAAATATCATTTCTAGGAATTAATTACTTCCTTTTTAGATAAATGATAGAGTAAATACATCATGTAGAATCTTACGTAGATTACACTGAATCATGAGACACCAAAAAGATGATATAAAACTTTTAAAACAACTGTTACCAATGGATTCTTTTGGTCAGTGTTCTAGTAAGTGTGTATACTTTGAAATAAATATCATACATCATGGAAAGACATAGTAAAGAGAGACTAGGAATACATATAAAATAGTAATGTACAATAGCGACACATCACTTACTGTGAAATCATTTTTGTTCGCGTAGGACGAATTTTCGCGTATTTAGCGCTAGGAACAATGCGCGAATTTAAGACTGCGCTTTTATTAAACTAATAAAACATTTACGTATCAGAATCTTGATCCTGTCCGAAACACCTGCATATATTTTTCCACTCACTTTTGACCATTAGTTGTTGTTTTTAGCCAATATAACTTGAATAATCGGATGTTTTGGCAAATTCTAAATATCTAGCAAAATTAAAATGAAACTTAGATAAGAATAAAGTGTTTCTTTTTAAGTATGTTTCGTTTGCATTTTCTTGGTTGGTTGGTTAATTCACAGCCTTCAATGGCCGATTTAACACTCCGTTAATGACGTCATCCTCAGGAAAAAAACACTTAAAAACTTAAATTGTTGAACGCTTGTCTGAAGCGTTTACTAATAATTATTATATCGTTGTCATAATTCGTTAATTGTTTTTTTTAGCGTAATTGATTAGGGACCGGTTATAAAAGACCTGTCAGTATCGATCTTTTAATCTGTGCACACTTCATCGTGTCAATCAACGTCAATTAACAGTTGGACCTGTCAGTTTGTATATTCGAAAGCGGACCGCTGTAATTGACACGTAGACACACGTCGGTGGCGATCCAGCGTCATGCAGCTGTCGTGTGCTTTTTATGCTGATAAAAAAATTGAATCTGAAATTGAAAATGCGCGAATTTAGGACCGCGCGAATGTACTTTTTTTGCCGTTTGCGCGAAATTTCATCCCAGCGAATTTAAATGATTTCACAGTATGCTCATTCTGGTACAATTCAAAGCACAAAAAAATGAAAATTTATGTAAAAATCTACGTTTTTATCATCACCACATATTCTAAACAACTATCACATTTAGTGTTCATGTTTTGCAAGCAGAAAACAAGTATTATTTAATACCTGTATCTTGGGGACACACTTTGGATACAAGTGACCACTTATTTCGAGAATTAGTGACAAATTTTTTTCTATTAAACCTGTCCTAGGAGAGAGGTTGTTATCTTCTAGACCATCACACAGAGAAAAAATTGTCCTTAGTCGTGTACCTATTGGACATTCTTACCTTACTAGCTCTCATCTTCTGAAAGGGGAACAAGTCCCACAGTGTGTTCCTTGTTTTACAGATCTTGCAGTTAAACACTTTTTATTGACTTTGCTCCAATACAAAATAAATATTTCAATATACAAAACATGCATGAGCTGTTTGATTTTGTTCGACCAGGGCTGCGTTCAGTTGCTTGTTATGTGAGCCAACTGAGTTCTGGTTGCGAACTACTTTAATTGAACGCTTTGTTAACGGCACACCGTTTAAAGATGGCGGACAAAGAGGTTTTAGCAATTTTGCTCGAAGAGTTGACTGATGACACGACGCTAGATACTGTTATGACAAACGCATGCTGCCACAGAGACCATTTGTGATTTGACAGGTAAATGTTATAAAAAAAACATGTGCCGGTAAATATTTATCGTTAAATGTGTTGCTTCTACCATAATGGCCACGAGAACTCGCAACCGCAAAGGTAGTCAGTCAGTGTACATATCTGTTCAGTTAGAAGATCATAACCATCACTCTGTCGTCGGAACCGGTTGCCCATATGACTGAAGCCCCCTGCAAGGATTAGTTATTTTATGCTGTTAGGGATAGTGCAACATACAGAAAGTATGCTCCTGGCACATTTTCATGCTAAATGTACAGCACTGCAGGGCCTTAATTGAAGCCCTGAGCACTGATACATGGGACTTTGCTGTAATGTCTCATTCAACAGACAGTAATGTAAGTGGAGGAGCAGGGGATTGATCTTGGGATTTCTGAGTTACCAGTCCACTGTGTCACCACAAGACCACTGAACCATGCATGATAATACTGTTGAAGGCCCTTTCTTTTTTAAATTGCAGAGGGATGTGAGACATTTTGTGTTACTGTGTAACTGTTGAATTCATATATTAGCAGTTATGAATATTATTCAGTCATTATTGTTAGGAACATGGTTAAATGTGAGTATTTTGCCTTTGATTACAACAAAGTAACTGTAAATTTAGATATCATTTCTTGATCACTGTAGATGCTGCGTTCATGTTGTGTGCACATAGCCCACCAGTGAAAGTGGAAGGTTATGTTGAGGATGTTGTGTCTGTACTCGCCAGAGGAATTTCAGGCACATTACATGTTGCAGAACGTCGTAACGAAATACTTAATAGACTTGTTGAACACATCATTAACAAAGACAATAACAACAACAGTAGCAATTAATTGTGGCATTATTTTTCTGTTATAATGTTTCTGCATAGTCTTTGCATAGTATGTTTTGTTTTTGGTAGCAAATAGTTTGATTGTATATTTTTAAATTTTTAACTCGACAATTCGAAGAAGGAGGGCTATAGTTCTCGTCCCAGCGTAGGCGTTGGTTCAGGTTTAAGTTTTTCGGCAAGGTAACATTATTCAACTTTCCATTGCAGATATAGCCCTGAAACTTACAATACTTGTTTACTATCAAAAGCTTACTCTGCTAACAAGATGAGGTAACTGTGTCAAGCATTTTGTGTGAATTGTGGCCCCTTTTCGACTAAGAAATTTGGTTAAGTTTTTCAGCAAGGTAGCACTACTCACCTTTCCCTTGCAGATATAACCCTGAAACTTACAATTCTTGTTAACCATCAAGAGCTTAGTCTGCTCACAAGAGGAGATAACTTTGTCCAGCATTATGTGTGAATTATGGCCCTTTTTCGACTTAGAAATTTTGTTAGTTTTTCGGCAGGGTAGCACTAGTCACCTTTCCCTTGCAGATAAACTTAAAACATCTTTTTTATTATCATGGCTTTAGACTGCCACAAGAGGAGGTAACTTTGTCAAGGATTTTGTGTAAATTTTTAGTTTATAAGGTTTTATATCCCTTTAGTGTCAAGTACTGAGAATAGTCGAGCGCAGTGTCCTACGACAGCTCTTGTTATTTACAAATGTATACATGTACAGCAATCTGTTAGATTACAGATAATATTGTAATATGATCTTAGGCATTTCAATTTATTTTCTAACCATTACATTGTATTATTTTAAAGGTTTGTTTCTGTGATAAGATGAAACAAAATAAGAAAATGCAAGATCCAAATGTTTTAATTTTTTTTTTACAACAAATTGGCAATCCTGTGTCTTTTTCCCCACCAGGACGGTCTGAAGCCCCAGTCCATAGCTCACATTCATCTCTATCTACAACTGAGTCCACCTCCTCACTGTCAATGACCCCCTCTCCTTCAGATATCAAAATGAAATGTGAAGTACACAACATGCTGTAATTACCTTCGGAATTTCATCATGTAAATGCATGTCCAAATTCTTCAACCTACGAAATTTTGTTTTCAGGAGGCCTATAGCCCTCTCTACATCAACTCTTGTGGATGAGTGGACCTTACTAAATTTCTTTTCAATGGTGTTCAGATGCCCATTGTCTCTGTATGGCACCATCATGTACACTGCCAAAGGATATGCAGAATCCCCTATGAGGTGATATTCTGCAGGCATCTGGTGGCACACTTCATACAATGTAACAATTTTTAAATGGTTTTAATTTATGATTTATTCCCATGAATTGAGATAAGTAGCTATATTAATTGATAGATACGTAAAGAAAGATATAATTAAAATATGGTACAATCATTGGACAAACCTGCAGATGTATACTTGGAAAATCTTTCCTACTGATATAAGATGCCCTGTGGTGCATAGTTCCTGTGAATTTCAGAACAGGCATATTAAATGACTGAAGAAACAAATGCTTCGGCACTGCTTGAAAAAAATATTAAAGGGCAATAATAAAATAGAAAGGTATTCACTTCAAAAGCACATCAACATTACAATTATACTTCTAAAGAGCATATCTAATGTAGAAAACTTTAGTTTGTTCAAAAATGGGTTTAATATTATATGAAATTTATGATGTATATTAGCCTAATTACACCATAATTAAAATCTGAGAAGTATGGAGATGCAAGTGTTAACACATGTACAACTGGATTCATTGAAAGCATCATAATAATGCATACTTCAACTTTACAGCAAGTAAAGTCAATATAATTTAAGAAACACATACAAATTATTTAGATTTGTAGCAGTACAGTGCTATCATTTTTGTGTGTATTCCTAACCTTTGCTGAATCCAAATTGGTCTGCAACACTTCTGTAACATTCCATGTTACCTAGCATCCACAAGGTAGCTAAAACCTTTGTCTCCATTGCTATGGACCTGTCTTTAGACATATGTGGAGCTACTTCTATACACAATGCCTGCAGAAAGAATTCATCTTCAAAATTTGCTAAAACATCAAAATATTTAACTGTACATTATAGAAGTCAATTCTTTTAAATATTAACAAGATCCAATTGTCTCCACTGTAATGTGAAAATTTATCATGTTTGGCAGATCAGCAAGTTGCTGATGTTCAATAGTTCATTAAATCATCTTGATTGTTCATTGGCAAATGCCACAAACCACTCTGGTGGTTCTTGGGAAGAACGTCTTTTTCTCTGTTGTGACTGGTTTGTTCCTGCTGTGTGTGGTGAAGGGTTCACATCTGCTGTTGCTGCTGATGTCGTTGCAGAAACCACTGTCTGTGGATTACTTTCAGGTGGTGGAGGTGGCATTCCTGAAACCACTGTCTGTGAAGTACTTGGATGTGGTGGAGGGGGCTTTGATGACCTCATTGTTAATGAAGTTTGGGGTCTTCTACTTACCACTGATACTTACCACTGATGTTTCAGTTGCCGAAAATTCTGTGAAAAAATTATCGTGTTGATATATCAATATGTGTAGCATCGGCACATAGAGATGGTCATTTGAAAAGAAAATGTTGTGTTTGCTAAACACTTAAGTCCCCTGTAGCAAACTTTGTCATGATACACCATGGAACTGCTCTCTTGATGTAACCAACTTAAGTGGCCTAACAGCAGGATCCCCAGACATAATCCGCTTCATTGCCTCAAAGTACTGCCAAGTCCTCCTGCCATGTCCACTCTTCTGATTAGGATCAGATATAACTTTATGTTTACAGAAAGAAAATCTATAGTCATAAACAAGGTATAGGGGATTTGTGTAACTTACAAGCAGACACTAGCCCAAATTTTGTAAAGTAATACAGTTGTCAGCACAGGTGGATGTCGCAAACAGACATGGTTTGCATTTGTGGAATGTTAGATTAGTGCTATAAAATCAAATGATCATTAATTGAACAAGTCAATATAATATTTTTTTGATCTTAGGAATGTTTAGAGAAACAGGTATCCAAAATTACCAATGTTATTGTTTATGATGAAAATATAGAAAGTTGTCAACATGTATGCTCAGTACCTGTGGTTGAGTGATCTGAATTTTTCATTACACTGGTTCCCGTTGACCATGTGCCCTTTTTCCACTATTTTGTTCGCTATCTTCTGCCATACTTCTTTCTGTTTGATTACAGGAGAAGCAAACATCTCTCTATTCTCCTCATATAAACTGAGCAACAGCAGCACAGACTCATGGCTCCATGATTGCCCTGCAAGAGCAGTAGCATATATATGTGTCACTTTAAACTCAAACATATGGTTAAACACCAAAATTTTATATGCAAATGTTCAAAGTTCACAGGTTCAATGTTTTTGACACTTTCCTTATAACAGATTTGAAATGCATTCAAAACTGAAACAGTCTGTTGCAGTCCTGTCATGTCCATCTGTAAGTTTGTTTACAACTTTTACTACATGTATATCATTCAAGTACAAAAGCAGAAAACAAGAAAGAAGGTAGAACAGTTCTGTTTATTCATTGTAGTTCATATTGTACTGTATATTCTACTGGTAGTCAGTAATCATGAAAACTTCCATGAATTATAAGGTGCATGTTCTGTACAACTACTTTCGTACTTGTATAATAAGAAGATCACTAGTTGGACAGTCATTGGTGATCTTCATACATCAATTGTCTCAGTTGAAAAGTTAGCATATATAGGTCATTTATTAGACAGGTGGTCTCTATTTGAAGGTGGACTTTAACAGAACTTTAAATGTATGTTTCATGGAGGATGACAAATTCATTTATGACTACATTTACCACAAGAAGGTAAATTACAGATGAACAGGGTTTCAAAATTTAACAAAACCATTTTTACAAGCAATACTGTGACTGAAATTTGAAACTTTGTGTTTCATATTTCACATGACATCATATAGCAGTTACATACCTTCTAAAGAAGTTGTAGTCTGTGGTAGTGGATGGGTTATTGCAGCTGTTGTTTCCACCTGACCATTGTGTGTTGATTCTGTAGCTGTTGTTTAGTACAATACATATTAATAACATGAGATGTAAAAAACAACCCTTTTAGTACTCAACATTATTCAGGTAGTGAAGAATTTAGCACTGTTATGAAGTATCCTTGTTCGGAAAGTGAATACTGCTCAGTAGACTAACCTTACAAAACATTACAATTCCACTAACTTCTAAAATGTACATTCATGTTTGTCTGTGTCTTCAAATATACACAAGAACTTGACAACAGTCTTACCTTGCCATTCTTACAAATTAGTATTATACATATACATTATTACACCATATTCCAAACAAACTGTTGTGTTTTATTCAAATAGATTTCAGTCAGCATTTTACTATATGAAATGTATCCTGTTAATAATGACACAAATTTTGGACTGCAGAAAGTTTGATCATAAGGGAAAGTTGAAATGTTAAGTTAAGAAAATACTAAATTACACAAATAACATTTTTAAGTTTGTTGTTATTATCAACATCACTTTTACAAGAAGGCATTCAAATGTGTATGAACAGATTCTTGAGATTTAAAGGTTAAAGATTTATTTCTACTTAAGCGTTCTGTTCCTAACCTGAACCCCCAGGTCCAATTACACTTTGGTTGCCTAGTTAATGACTAAAATGGTGATGTGTGAGCCACCACTCTTGCAGTCATGTTACAAAGCAGGTTAGCATTCTGCAGTGGAGTGTTAATAGCCAATGGGTGCATATAACAGAAGACACTACAATACAAATATGTGCACACTTTCTTTCATGTACACACATCACAACAGATAAAAGCAGTTACAGATGCACTTTACCAATGGTTAAAGCAATACTGATTATACAACTTCAGTACATTAAGCTCAAAATGTTACTACATGGATTATATTCCATACATTCAGGCTGTCAACCAGACAAAACAAAACATACAAAACTTTTTCAAATGGAAATATAGGGCAAATAAATGATTTTCTAATACATGTCACCAAAAATATTAGAGAAACTCATCAAAATGACCAATGTAGGTATCACCTGTGAAATTAAAATATCAGAGCAGTATCGATAATGTTACTTTTAAAAACATTCATCATAACTTGTGAAAGAAATTTGATTTCGTTCCTAAAATATAGCATTATATAGAATTTACATTTAAGATTTTGGTCCGGACATAAAAGAGGACATGGTTGAAAAGCCTGATACATTGAGTCTTTGACGCTATGAAATTGAATATAGTGTCCAAAATACCCACTAGGAAACTGTATACTTCTTTGTTATATAATCACTTCAAGCTTCCATATACAGTACTGTTAAGTTGATCTATGTGAACATTGCAGCTGGTTAATTTAACCTGTGTGTAGGCATCCACACCAATCCAGTTTGCTGTACATTCTTCATACGCCAGTAGGAATTTTTTCATTCTCTATCAAAATGCCTGCTTAAAAGAAATCTACCTGGTAAGCAAAATGCCTGTCAAACTAAAATTTTTCTTTTCTGTCAGAAATTTACTACAACGAAATTTCCTTGCATGTTGTCGAGATGTTTTTCTCACTGTCACTAACAAAAACATTTTATTGTGTCGCCCTTTCGAAGAAATGGCGATACATAGGGATCGCTTTGTCTGTCGGTCATGAAAACTTAACGTTGGCTATAACTTTGCCATTTCTAAACATTTCCTTATCAAACTTTCAAATTGTATTGCTTATGACAACAGGGTCGGGATGATGCCAACATCTTAAGGTCAAGGTCACATTTGACAGAGTTATGCCCCTTTTTTTGTCACCCTTTCAAAGAAACGGCGATACATAGGGATTACTTTGTCCGTAGGTCCGTCACGAAAACTTCACTTTGGCTATAACTTTGCCATTTCTTAACATTTCCATATCAAACTTTCAAATTGTATTGCTTATGACAACAGGGTCAGGTTGATGCCAAAATCTTTAGGTCAAGGTCACATTTGACAGAGTTATACCCCTTTTTGTACTTCGATTTTGTCATGAAAACTTATCGTTGGCAATAACTTTGCCATTTCTTAACATTTCATCATCAAACTTTCAGAAGTTTACCAGCATTCCTCGTTATCAGTAAGGGGAGGTGCTACTTCCGCATGACCATTGTCAAAAAGCTTGCCCATGAATTCAACCATTAAGTTCCTTTTGATAGGATTTTTCATCAAGCTGGAATGAAGTGACTTAGCTCTGTGTAAAGCGTCCGGTCTATTGTTAGGAGACGTGACCTAGAAGACCGAAATGGTAAGGGAGCACTCCATTTCCCGTTTAGAGTTTAACAAAACTCTTTATCCATCAAATCTAAAAACTCTATGTCATCCATAGATGGACCTAGTTTATCATCAGTAGGTGTTTGGACAAACACTGGGTCAAATGAAATACTATCAAGTTTGACATTTTCTGCAATAAGAAACCTGTTCTCACAAGGTGGGAACAATGACACTCGACCATCACACAACACATGAGTTTTGTTGACATTCAGCCGATTAGTGGAGTGTACATTTCCTAAACACATCTCCCCAATTACTACCCAACCAAGTCCTAGTTTCTGGGCAAAGGGGGCACCTGGGGGGCCTATGATCTGATCATGGATATGGTGGGCTTCTACTAAATCTCGACCAATAAGAAGCAAAATCTGAGCCTCACAGTCAACCTCGGGAATGAAACCTGCTATGCGGGATAAGTGAGAATGATAGGCCGCATCTTGTGGGGAACAAATCTCATTTCTGTTATTAGGAATGTCTGGACACTCAATAAGGGTGGGTAAAGGGTAGGTAACTGAACCATCCACGGACATCACTAAGCAACCACTAGTGTGGCGACCATGTGTTACACGAGTCCCGGTACAAGAGTTTATAGTGTACTCAAATTCTTGACTAGTAACATTCAACATATCAAACAACTCGGGTTTTGCTAGAGAAGAATTGCTCTGGTCATCTGTCATAGCATAGCATTTAATACTTTTGTAAGGATTATCAGATCTGCAAACATTAACTAATACAAGTTTGGTACAAGATTTAGCAAAGTCATTTCCACAAATTTGTGTACAGCTGCTATTGACTAAAGGATATCTCTCCCCGTTATTCTGCTGCTCAGGCCCTGAAGTCATCTGCTGGCCTCTCTGCGGTGTTTGTCGTAAATTATCTCTAGTGTTTTCTCCTTGTGGGGGATCGATATGCATCGCACCAGGGTGACTTGCACTACCACAATCACATCTCACATTAATATTGCAATTATAAGCACGGTGTTTGTTTGACTCACAACACTTGAAACATATCTTTTGATCACTAAGGAATTTTTTCCTTTCCTCTAGAGATTTTGCTTTAAAGAGACGACACTTGTTTAAACTGTGATTACTTTTGAGCAACAAGCAGTATTTTTCAAGATTTCTTGAAGCATCATGAACTACATCTGTTTTTTTGTTTACAACTGATCTACGATGACCGACTGGTTGATTCTGACTTGTAGCAGCTGACAGTAGACTTGGATCGTTACGAATTTTCGACTGTTCAACGACAAATTGACAAAAAACTTCAAAAGTTGGATACAACACCGAATGAGTTTCTTTATAGTGATACACTTTGATTGCCCATCTTTCTTGCACATTAGGCGGAAGCTTTGCAACGATTTGCATGACTCCAACAGAAGAATCAAAGCACGCTAATGCAGTAGAATACTCTGGATGCTCTTTGAGTGCTTCAATTTCACACAAAACATCTGCTAATTCGTACCACTTGTAAGTATCTGACTTATTAAGCTTTGAGATTCTGTCCAGTTTCTTCAAAATAATCTTATGAACTGCTTTGGGAGAGCCGTATCTCTCATCAAGTCGCTGCCAAATTTTCTGTATTCCTACATCTGGCTGTCTAATGTAGACTGATTTCAAAGATACTGCATGTCTGCGTGAATCAGCACCTAAACATTTTATCAACAAGTCAATTTCCTCTGCAGGATTTACTTTCAGTTCTGATACAACCTGTTTGAAAGTAGATTTCCATCCTATGTATATTTCAAGCGAGTCATTGAATGGAACGATTCTAGATAGGACCAGTTCCTTTTTCAGCATGTAACTGGTAATGTCTGATAAAACATCAGGTGAACTTGGTTTATCAGACACATGACAACTAGCCATTAATTTCTCAAGTAACTGTTGTTTGGTAACTGATATAAGTGCTAAAAACTCTTGAGCAACATCTTTTTGAAATTCAAACGAACTTCGGAGTGATGACTGTAATTTTAAACTTTCTTCTGTTTTTACAGCGCCAAGATAATCATCAAATGTTTACACAGATGACTTATAAGCTGCCAAACTAATTTTTAAATTGTCTTCATATTCATTCAATTTTACAACACTGACATTAGTTGACACTTCTTCAGATAATATTATTTCGATTTCTTGGTATTTCTTTCTCAGTCATTTCTGAAACTCATCAACCTTCTCTTCATAAAGCGCCATACCTTCTCTGTCAATGTTCTGACACGCCCACTCATTCAAAACATAATAGATCTACAAGATGAAATGTTACCGACATAAGTTGAGTCCACTTGATGCACTTGATGGAGTCTTTACTATGCTGTCTGATACAGCTAGTATAGCAAGTATCATTTCAATGTTGAAATATTAATACACATTCCTTTTTGAGTTCATCTTCTTTCATCCCAACATACTTTTCATCTCTCAAGTTCATTAAAGGTGCAGGCAATAATTATTGCCTTCTTGCAAATTTTAGGAATGAATGTCTGTTGGTGTTTACCAGACACAGTCAACACAACTGCTTTTGGATTTGCAATACTCAACTTATCTTTTATCTCCTGAATACACTAGGCAACTTAAGAGCAGACGGTTTGAAACACTTGAACCATTCATAGCTGAATCAAGTTTCCTCTTCTTTGTTTCCACTGAGGTGAAATCAATATTGCAAACTTCTGAGTACAGCACTTTGTCAATGCTTGAGGGAGGAAACCAGTATGCTTTTTATTCAGTGACAGTCTTGGATGCACGTATTCCGTTAGCAGCCTCCAAATAAAACAGTGATGCACCAACATGAGTGCAGGCCTCACCTAATCCTGCTTGACAGTAGCAGTGGACAGCTTCCACAACACCTGACTGGTCAACAATTATCCATGGTTTCAGTAGTGTGTCATTCATTCTCTGTGAATGCCTGACCTGAAATATAAATAAGGAAGTATTAACTTCAAATAAAAAGTACAGTCATGAAGGATTAATCAACAGTGAAATATTTTAGTCTTTGTGGTGTTAACAATATGACAATAATATATTTCATCTAAGCTACTGACTCACAGATGGGTCGACGATGCCTAAAAATGAAAATGTTTACATATGTTAAAATTCTAGTTGTAGTTGTGAAGAATATATCTAAACTAAGTCACTGTCTCAGTTTTTGTCACAGAAACTTTCACACTTTATCAGTAAAAATTTACCTTGTTTGATACAGTGTAGGTACTTTGTTTATAACGATAATTTTGACAATTATAAAGAACATTCCAAAGTGACACAGTAGTCTAGATCGCTGTTCCATATTTTACTGCCCTGAAGGGCATGGGTCTGAATCCTGTTAAAATCAAATTCTTATTTTCTTCAGTTTTCATAATGTATGGAAGCATAACATTGTTTTTGTCATAGTATATTTACTTCGCTTTAATTTTAAAAAACAATAAAAGCTAAATTCTGAGTCAGTTGCTTTAATTCATTTTATTTATGTTGATTACAATTGTATATTGTGTTCATTTGGTAAAGACAGTCACTTTGCAGTGGAGAACATTTAACTGACAAGTATTTGTCAGCTTGTATTTGCCAATTTTATGAGTGTTTTCCTGACTGGTAAATACCGGGGGTGAAATTTACCACCCAATCTTGATAATTGAAGATTTGAATGAATGATTCTATTAAAGAATGTTCTTACCTTTGCAGTGACTAGTATACGCAGCACATTTAAATCTGATAAGTTAATAAATCTATCCGCGTCATAAACTATACACATTCTTGCCACCAGTAACTAGTAAGTGGGGTATTTTTATATTAATAAGTACCCCATATTGTATAGCGTAAATAATTTTCTCAGTACAAAGTACCATTGAACTTTAAAACAATGATTGAAACACGACTGCAATGAATTCATGTTCACTCATGGGCAAGATTGTCATAAAAGCCGTGGAAGTCTTTTGGTATTACAGCTTATAGCTGCATGAGATGAAGGTACTTGGTCTTCTTGATTTGTAATTTTCCAGTATACAGTTTGCTTATAAAGTTTGTGTCACTGATTTGCACACTTCGCAATACTCGAGATTTCGGAACGTCTTGGAAGTCCCCATCACTGTATGACAGCTTAAACTGCATCATTCCCTCAGGTAAGTATTTCAAAACTCTTATAGCTGTCACCACTGACGACCCTACTCCTCTACCAGGTCTTATGGAAGGGTAGTAATTGAGCGCGTCAAAATTCTTGAAAAACGTATGATCTACGTACTCGACTTGGTATGGGGTTGTATCACGCGACTGACGCGCCTCTTTGATGCAGTCCACATACATTTGCGGTACAAAAATTTCTTTCTTTCTATACTTGCATTCAATGCAAGAGTGCGCACTATCATACATGTACTCCATTTGTGTTTGACCTCTTTCGAGGTACTTTTGGTAGACAACTACATTCTTCTGCGAAGCCCACAATAATAAGGCGTTTGATAGTGTGGTGTTCCTATTTTGATATGTACACCCATCACTGTAAATCACTACTTCCTTAACATTTGTTAAGTCAATATTATCTAGGTAATCAATTACAAAACTAGTGAAAATGTTGGAGGTAAGTTCCCCTTCCCCGTCATGCCAGAAGTAATTCTTTACAGCGTGAGTTACAATGTCATAAATTGTGAAATTATGACATGAGAGTTCACATTTATAGTACAGACTGCTTGCTTGTAGCCGGGGGGCATATCAGTAAACTTTGTAAGTCCATACACAAAACTTTGACACTATCGTCTGTCATGGCCCTTTCTTTATCTGAATTTTTACTTTGTCGGGCTTCATCTTTTCTCTTCAAGTGATTGTTGTATTCATTCTGATCTAGGTTTCCGGCTTTGAACTCGCAACACTTATCGCACTGGTCCTTTTTAGGCTTCCATAACGATATGTTCATATTGTCCATCAATTCGAAAAACTGAGTTTTATTATAGGGTGCTTTCCCTTCTGTTTCCATGACTTTTGAGTACTCTTTGTACACATGATTTTTACTGTCAAATAAAGGCTCTAAGTATTGCTTTTTAGATGAAGCTCGGCAATAGTGCGATTCAACTTCTGGCAGAGTAGTAAGGTACTCTTTAGCAGAATTTTCACGCTCCATGTATACTTCCTGATGCCTTCTTTTTGTTTGGAATACCACCTCCAGACTCTTCTAACCAGACATAGACCATTCTTTCTCCTATACCTAATGTTGAAGTAAAAAATGTCTTACAGACGGATCCTTTCGTTACCTTGTGTGGTTAGGTAATATTGAAATGTATTGTTCCATCGACTAGTTCAGGATTACTTGTCGTTCTTTTGGCTGGAGAGCTTCTTTCAACATGGTTAATAACGTACGTTTTCTTTTCTTTCTAGTCCATATTTTGCCAAAACTTTTCAAAAATTACATTCCTGTCTTCATCTGTTACCTTAGGGCATTGCCTACCTTTACTGTTTATGGAACACTTTTTAGAACATTTTCTTGGACACAACAATCTTCCAGCTCGTTCTATACAATAAGATTTTACACCTGATTCATTACTCTTCTTCAAGCCTAAATACTTTTCACCTTTCATAGGCTTATGTTTTTGAATCTCCCTAATATCATGGCTATTCTGTACACGCTTCTGTTTTGAACAATTACTTTGACCGAGAGCATTACTTGATTCATTCTCGGTGACCTGTTTTGAACCATTATTGTCATCAGAAGCAACTTGCATTCCTTGAACCTGTTGACTTATTTTGACATCATATTCGTCTGTATCTGAGCTACTTTGAGGTTCTTTCCAATCTGGATCCGTAACGTGTCAGCATTGTGTATAGAGATATCGGACCTTTCATCAATCTCAGATAACTTGCTGTTTAAATTATCAACTGCATCTTGTATTTCAGTTTCATTAGAAAGATGTTTACTGCTTGTTGATGGTTGTTCCTCTAGTTTATCACCTTGAATTGTAAAACTTCTTGAACCAGATTTGGAAGTATCGACTGCTGAAGAACATTCTGACTGTTTCTTCAGTGTCAAACTTACAAGTATTCTCCCTCTTGAAAACATTTCACCTCAATCTGTAAATTTTTATATTCAGTTTCTTATAATCCCTTGAAACTAGTCCATTCAGCCAGATTTCATCCTCTAGGGACTGTGGTGTATAATGGAAATACAACAAGTCAGGTTTCATGATTCGTGCACAGCCATTATTGTCTAAGGGAATGCCTGCTGTGTCTAACAATGTCAATGTCAATGGCTGACATATCCTAACAATTGTTTCAGGCGATATTTTTGTGAAGGATACGTACAGGTAATCCAACTTCACTAACGACGAAATAACTTCAAAGTCCTCAATTACTAAATTGCCGCATTCGGATAAATTCAATGTCTCTATGTTCTGCAGAAATGGAAGAAAGCACAAAGTTGAGAGTCTACAAGCAGTCAGATCCAACCAATAGAGTCTTTTTGCTTTACAGAGTTCCGTCACAAGAAGGAAGTCGATAGTAGCAGAATCGAAATGGAAAGTAGCACTGGGAATAAGGAATTCTGAGAGTGCCACCGAATGCTTCAGAATATTTCGTAGATCTGCGATTGAAAGTTCGATTTCATTATCTATTGAAAATGTCTCCATAAGATTTAATTATTGTTCACTATATCATAAAACTTCTTATTTGTTAATGCCACATTCAGAATCAAGTCTTGCAGATTAATTGATCTAAAGATGGTCACTAAAACGTGTTCTGGAAGATCGACAATATTCATTGGACCTAAAAAAAGAACAGTCATGTTTTAATTAAGTAGTTAAGCTTGTGCGTGCGTGCGTGCGCATATATGTGTGTGTGTGTGCGTGTGTGTGCATGCGTGCGTGTGTTGGACCTGAAAGAAAAGAACATGGTTTAGGTAGATGTGTGCGTGCGTGCGTGCCTGTGTGCGTGCGTGCTTGTGTGTGTATGTTGTTTTATGCCGCTTTCAACAGTATTTCAGTCGTATTGCGGGATAAAAACCATTCTTCTGTTGGAATCTTAGAGTCGGAAAGATTCCAATGATTAAAGCCCATTTAATAATCTTTTACGATACATCCCTCGAATTTATAATTTTATTTCCAAGAAGACACATCTGGGCTGTGTGGTGGCTGCTATTCTGTCCCATTACCATTAAAGGGAGACCTCAGCTACAAGGGGCAGTTTATTT
Organism: Cyclina sinensis; assembly: GCA_012932295.1. NCBI lineage: Eukaryota > Metazoa > Mollusca > Bivalvia > Venerida > Veneridae > Cyclina > Cyclina sinensis. The sequence goes on from JAAONU010000011.1 coordinate 5,777,528, forward strand.
TGTACGTTATTATATAATCATATATAAACCCGACAGTCTCACAAACCTTTCTTTCGATGATTGAATTTTTAAGACTATTAAAAGTATCAGACAATTAGCTTTCAATTTACACAAAAACTATACTGAGGAAATGTCGTATCTCAATTTTTTATACACAAACTATACTGAGGAAATGTTGTATCTAGATTTCTACATGCCTTAAAATCTAACTAGCATTAATAAAAAGCCATACGGTATCAATATTAATAACTATCACTATTAATATTGATAAAGTTGCATGTATGTCTGTGAATTATGCCTGACATAATTCCAATTATCGTGAACTAAACTTCATGTCATTCGCTTGAATTCAATTTGTTTATAGTTCTTTGGCATTAATTATCAATAATGTAACAATCAAATAGCAAAATGGGGAAAAAACATCCTAAATGTACATACCTATGATTATAATTCGTCAAAATTAACACCATCACTGGAAACACTGAAAAGTCAGTTTCCACCATCACCCTCACGATTGTTTACAACGAGATTCGCAATTTTCTATAAAGGATCTTGCTATCCAATGAAAAATTGGAAAATTGTCACATGAATATAACTTATTAATCTGATTGGATAGGAGATTGGAAATTTTCGCATGGGTAGGGGGCTTGTAAGTCATTTTCGCGCTAAAACGGAGTAACGACTTTTTCGTTCGGAGACGACGATATATAGATACACATTAAACCAGTATCTATCACAGTTTAAGACTTGCACAGGATGGCCACATATTTAAAGAGGCTGTACTCCAGATTTGACATTAAAAAAAAGTTTTTCATTAATTATATATTTAGATGCTGTGAGGTTATAACAACATAATATTTTACTTCAAAACTGATTATAAAAGTCAAAATAGAATAAAAAAAATATTTTCGCTCCAGCCTGATTTGAACTCTGGACCCTCTTGTTAACAAAATATTTCCAACGCTTTTACTGTCACCACCATCGCCACATGTGATTTAACAGATATTTACTTTAAATCTTATACGATATAGTTATACCGTGGCGTTACGGTATAGCACTTTGAAATGGAAAAAAATCAATTTATAATGTAATTATTTGACTCTTTTTTTGTCAGTAAGTTATTTTTTAAGCATTAGTCATAAATATTACAAGAAATTTATAATACAAGAAAACTTTCTTTTTTTGTCATCTGGAGCACAGCCCCTTTAAATACCACATTATTTTCATGTAACTTGTTTGTTGAATAGTTTGTGTAAGATTGAGTTTCATGAGTACTTTTATTTATTTATTTATTTATTTATAAACTGTTTGAAAAAGAACAACTCAGATATAGTGTTTGTCTACTATACAGTACAGTAGATACCACATATAAAATGGACAGAATTGCAATGGAGTACAGGGGTTGAGAGGTAAAATATGGAACATCTGATCATGGAACCTGTTGTATATGCTGTACTTTGTTTTAATTATACCCCTGTTATCACTATGTATAATGATGTACTTTAATATTTTGTTCTATTTATACCCTTAATCTTATCACCATGTATAATGCAGTACTTTAATGTTTTATTTATTCCCCTGTTATTACCATGTATAATGAGGTACTTTAATATTTTGTTTTATTTATACCCCTGTCATCATGTATAATGCAGTACTTAAATGTTTTGTTTTATCATTATCCCTGTTATCACCATATGATAATTCATGTATTATGTTTTGCCACAATAAAAAATACACTCCCAACTGTGTTCGTTACTTTAAGTGGAATAACCCCCAAAGATATGTCAAAATCCAACCAGAGGGCAGAGTCCCGTGGTTTCCCACATTCCACACTCTGATGAAAGTACTGGTTTGATCCCAGTTAGCACTAACTAATACATTTAAGTTGCAAACATGTTTTCCAATTAATGAAAATCAAATAAGTTTAAACTAAAAAGAATTTCAGTCAGTTGATTTTGGAAATATTTGTTTAAAAACATTTTAGCCTTTTGAAAAGTCATACAAAAGTTTAACTTAACAAATCAGCAAGTCATAAAATTATCATATGATACTTTATCACAGTATTTTGTGATGGTAGGGAAGATAAAGGTAGAGAATTATTGGAATGTAGTATCACTTGCAGCAGTTATTCAGCTTACTAATGTTCAGCATTTTAACATCAGATAATATACTTGCTTTGTGCTTATTCATTCAGGTGAAACTTTCAACATCAGTTACATTTCTTTCTGAACTTGTACTTCAAAAAGATGTTCAAAAAAGAAAAAAAGGCTTTGTATTTACGGGAGCTTCAGTTCATAGTGATAAAGCAAATGATCTCAGCATTGTTTGAAAGAAAATGTTTATGCATATAGAAATTCTAGTTGTTTTAGTGAAAAACATTAAAACTTGGTTACTGACTTTTCTTATATGCCCGAAGAGGGCATATTATGTTATGGTCCAGGGCGTCCATCCATCCGTCTGTAAGCAATTTGGTTTCTGGAGGATAACTTGAGTACTCTTTGGCCTACAGTCTTTTACCTTGATTATTGCCCATATTGAATGAATGACCCCTATTGATTTTGGAGTCAGTAGTTCAAAGGTCAAGGTCACATAGATCTAAACATTGAAAACCATTTCCACCATTAACTTGACAATCATTTGTTATAGAGACTTCACACTTTATCTCTTGATTGAACACATTGAGTGGATGACCCCTATACATTTTGGGGTCATTGTGTTAAAGGTCAAGGTCACAGTGGCATAAATGTTAAGAATCATTTACACTCTGTAACTCGACAACCATTTGTCGTATAGTTTTCAAAATTCATATAATGGTTGCATACATTGATTGAATGACCCCTATTGATTTTAGGGTCAGAAGGTAAAAGGTCAAAGTCATATAGACCTTAACATTGAAAACCATTTTTGTCATGTAACTTGTCAATCATTTGTTGTACAGACCTCAAACTTTACATCATAATTGCACACATTGAGTGGTAACTCCTGTACATTTTCCGGTCAGTGTGTCAAAGGTCAAGGTGATAGTGACCTAAATGTTTAGAATCATTTACACTCTGTTACTTGACAACCATTTGTCTTAGAGACTTCAAAATTCATTTAATGGTTGCACACATTGAATGAATGACCCATATTGATTTTTGAGTCAATAGCTCAAGGTCAAGGTCACATAGACCTTAACATTGAAAACCATTTCCGCCATGAAACTTGACAATCATTTGTTGTAGAGACTTCAAACTTTACATCATGAATAGAAACTTCAAAATACATGTAATGGTTGCACACATTGAGTGGATGACCCCTATACATTTTGGGGTCAGTAGGTCAAAGGTAAAAAAATTCAAAATTTTAAGCAAATCATTTAATTTTTAAGCCTAAGATTTCCTCCCTTATATCACAAATGCATCATACTTAGAAAAAAACACTCTTCGGGCATATAATGCTCTACCCAGCGGTGCTCTTGTTTTTCTTAGAAAAACAAAGAAACAAATACTTTTTCATATGTTTGTTCAGTACTTTTTCCCCCATTAGAGGACATTCTTGATTTACATTGTATATTATTTGCGCCCAAAATGACCGTAGTTGTCCACGGGCCTTAAAACTCCATGCATTCCATTCTTTTTTTGATTCATATTGTATATGAAAACACAATATTGAAAACCCACTATGGAACAGTGGGTTAGCTTGTCACTCATTATTTTACTTAATCAAGGGTCATGGGTTTGAATCCTGCTACTATTAACATGACTGTTTTTTTCAAGTCATATAGAAGCGTAACATTTTGTTTTTATGCCCCCAAAGGCAGGCATATAGTTCTTGAACTGTCCATCCATCAGTCCGTCCGAAAACTTTAACATTGGCATAACTTCTTTATTAGTAAGTGGATTCACTTCATACTTGGACACAACACCCCTTTGGACAAGACCTTTCCACTGACCTATATTCATTAGAGTCTTAGACCTTTACCCCTGAATGACCTTCACCTTCAAGATCCAATTGTCCAAAAACTTTAACATTGGCCATAACTTCCTTATCAGTAAGTGGATATACTTCATACTTGGACACAACACCCCTTTGGACAAGATGTTCACACTGACCTATATTTATTTGACTTTGACCCCTGAATGACTGGTCTTCAGGTCAAAGCACCACTTTCGGTGGCATTGTCATCTTACAGTGACAGTTCTTTTTGAAATAATATTTTGAGTTGTCTTTTATTTAGAGGAAAAACATTCGTAGGCTAAAATCTGGAGGTCAGTAGCTTTGAAAAATTATTTGATATTTTGTACAATACAGAAATTATATCTAGTTCATCCAGTACAACTATTACGGCTGTGTTCATGTGTTATACTGTGACAGATCAGTGTTGAGTAACCTAATACTACAGGATGCTATTACCTCAGGAACCCAGTCAGTGTGATATGATACCAAGTTTTGAATATAAAGTGATATTTAGGTTAATTCTAACACTTTTTGAAGCATGATAAATATTTCATGTAAATCTGTCAATTAATGCTTTAATTAGTGATGAGAGTATTATATCGTAGAAATAATGTCAAATGTTGTTAAAATTAAAATCAGTAAGGGTTTGGTTTACCAGGTACAGCATTTTCTGTAAGTCATAAGTTATGTGCATGATAATTATCTATGCTAAAGATAAGAACTTGATTCAGTAATCTGTGATTGTAATACCTGCCTGGTCTGTGTACCGGTATATATATGTATTTCCAAAGATACATGTATATCAACTTCTCTGTAATTTTACAGTTGGATAAGAGTATATTCATGTCTCTATTCTTTATAGTTATATTCAAGGCTATAGTTTCTTTCAATATAATGTACTAGTATAATATGCAATGTTATTTTACATTATGTTATGTTATTAGCTTCACTTTTCGAAGAAAAAAAGTGGAACTATTGTCATGACCCTCCCATCTGCATCGGTGTAGGCATCAGCATTAGTTAACCTTTATTGTTGAGGTCCATATCTCAGACACTATCAAAGCTATTCACTTCAAATTTGGAATACTTGTTTTTTATCAAAATGTGACATCATTTCTAAAGGGCAGATAACTCTCAAATTAGTGTTTGCAAAGTTATGCCTCTCCCCTTTTTTCAACTTGGAATTTCTTGGTTAACATTTTTTTTTTAAGGTTCATTTCTCAAAAAGTGTCAAAGATATTCCCGTCAAACTTAATAACTATCAAGACCCCTACCAAGATTGTTGGTATCCATGTCCCTGGAGTCAAAACTAGGCCCACCCCAGGGGTCACTTGACTTTGCTCAGACTTGTATAATACTTCTTATGGTCAAGCACAAAGCCTAAAAAAAACAAACTATTTACTTAGATAGGATGGGTAGGTACTTCCCCCCCCCCGACCCACCCTCACCTTTATCTCACCCCCTCTCCCAATCTTTTAGGTCACCTGAGCACACAGGTGAGCTTTTGGGATCATTGATTGTCCCACGTCTGTCAGCATGTGTTGTGCTTCGTAAACAATTTGACTTGAACGACTTCTTCACCTGTACCACTAAGCCAACTTTGATGAACCATGCCTGGGATATTCCTAGCATGAAGCTCTACCAAATTTGTTCAAAGAATTGAAGTCCGTCAAGAACTCTGTTTGCCATAGCAACAGAAAGGCAAAACTTTGAAAATCCTCTTGTCTGAAACCACAAGGCCCAGTGCCTTAAGATTTTGTATGTCTAGTGAACCTCTTCCAAGTTGGTTAAATTATACCCCTAGGGTCAAAATTGACCCTGCCAGGGAGGTCAATTACTTTTACATAGGCTTATATAGGGAAAACCTTAAAAATCTCCTTGTCTGAAACCACAAAGCCTATAACTTAGATATTTTAATGAAGCATCAGCTAGAGTTTGTTCAAATTATGCCCCATTGGTCAAAATTGGCCCTTCCCTAGGGTCACTTGATTTTTGATAGACTTATATAGGGAAAAATTAAAAGGTTGTTGAAATTATGCCCATTGGGTCATTAATGGCCCGGCAGCAGGGTCACTTGATTTTACATAGGCTTATATATGGAAGACTTAAAAAAACCTTCTTTTTTGAAACCACAAGACCTATAACTTGGACATTTTGCATAGGGCATCAGCTAGAGCTCCTCTACCAAGTTTATTCAAATTTTGACACTGGGGTCAAAATTGGCTCCACCACGGGGGTTCTATTTGTGCAAAAAATTTAATCTTAAGAAATCTGCCGTAGGCTCATGGTGAGCTATTAGGATTGATCAATGTGTGTCTTCCATCATCCATCCACAGTTTGTTGACACTCTAGTGGTGACAATTTTGCCTCAATTGTCATGAAACTTAGTCAGGATGTTTATCCCAGAAATTACTCGGAAGAGTTGGAACATGGGTTATCCAAGATGAAAAACTAGGTCACATGACCTATAAATAGGAAAACCTTGTTAACACTCAATAGGCTAATTTTTCTGTCCAAATATCCTGGAAATTTGTCAGAAAAGTTGTTTTCATAATTTTTTGGTCAAATTCAAATATGGGTCATCTGGGGTCAATTAACCAGGTCATAACAACTTTGTTAAAAGCAGTCATACTCAGGTGAGCAATATAGAGCCATCATGACCCTTTTGTTTACCTAAGATTTGTTTGCATGGAGCATCATCTCGAGGTCCTCTACTAAGATTGTTCAAACAATGCCCCTTGGGTCATTAATAGCCTTTCCCGGGGGATTGCTTGTAAATATATATAGGGAGACCTTTAAAAAGCTTCTGATGTTTGCTCAACAGCAGACCAAAAGGCAAAGTATTCATTTGAGCGATCTAGGGCCATGATGGCCCTCTTGTTTTCACTTGGGCCTATTGTTTGACTTAGCTTATAATTTATTATCAGCACTGAGAAAAGTGAAGCATGCTGTCCACAGACAGGTCTTGCTTAATGTTATTTTGTGCCAGTTTTATACTTTGGTTATAGAAATATGAACATGTGTGGTTATTTATTCAGGAAAAATGTTTGCTGAAATAAATAATTGAAAACTACAAAGTTGTGTTCATTGAAAAAGAGTTAATTCCCTGGACAATAACATTTGAATAACTGATTTCAGTTAACAGCTTCACCTTCAATAGATACTAAAGCTTAAGAAACTATAACATACTGCATTGTCTGAAAATACATTCAGTTTCTTCTTCATGGTCTAGAGTTATAAAAAAACTTATCACTGATAGGCAGTTAATATGAGTTTGAAATCTGCTACCATCTAGAACAGTGTATTGGAGAGACTTGTCTGTTACTTTCAGAAGATGTAGTCAGTTAATGGTCCCTTTTAGGAATGATAGTTATGTACACTGTCTGCCTAACTTGGTTTTAACTATTAAAAGGGAGTTAAACTCTAGCTAAACCAAAACATTCAGTTTCTTAAAGACTAGTTACAGCATTGCTATCTATTTGAGTTTATTTACCATCGGGTTCCAGTAGCCAATATGACCGATGCGACCAGCAGAGGTTAATAATTTTAGGTTGTGGGGGATAGTGCAAATTAGAGAAAGCATCCTGTTCTAGAGACATTCATGCTTCTTTTCCAAGCTCAGTGAATACTACTACTGATACACAAGACTTCTGCTTATTTTACTTCTCATCTAAAAGATAGTTGTATTCGTACATGAGCAGGGGATTCAACTCACAACCCCGTATTAAAGTGCCGTGGGTATACTACTGGACCACTGATCCACTTTATAGTGACTTAATAGCTTACTGTCAGATGACAGTGTTTAACCATAGGTCAGTGAAAATTCTTTGACTGCCACAGACACAATAACAGCTGAAAATCCACTCCTATTCTGCATATGAAGCATAAAGTTTTCCCTAAGTGCATACATCTTTATTTTTCTTTTGATAAAAGTTTTTGTTTTTATACCCCCACAAAGGAAGTTTAGTTGGGTATATAGGAGTGAGCTTGTCGGTTGGTCAGTCCGTCAGTCCGTCCATTTGGTTTCCAGATGGTAACTCTTGAAGGAGTCGATGGATTGTAAGAATTGTTAGTACACATGTGTAACATCATAAAATACCGATCAAGTTCAAATTTGGGTTCATGCCACTTAATTTTTACAGAGTTATGGCCCCTTTTCATCTTCAGTTTTGCAAGAAAAAAAAAAGGTTTCCTGATGACAACTCTTTAAGGAGTCATTGGATTGTAATACATGTTCACTATCAAAATGCGACACCATTTCTTGAGAGCAGATAAGGCTCAAATTTATTTTTGCAAAGTTATGCCCCTTTTTCAACTTAAAATTTCTTGGTTAACCTTTTTGTTAATGTCCATTTCTGAAAAAGTGTCTTAGATATTCTATTTAAACTTGGAATACTTGATCACCAGCAAGACCCCTACAAAGATTGTTGGTACTCGTGTCCCTGGGGTCAAAATTAGCCCCACCCCAGGGGTCGCTTGATTTTGCGTATACTTATATGTAGGAAAAAACTTCTTAAGCCTAGAAATAAACTTTTAACTTACATGGGATGTGTAACCCTCCCCCCTCTCCACACACACAAAAAACCCTCCCCCCTCTCCACGCACACAACAATCTTTCTCCTATATAGGAATAAAACTTCTTAAGCCTTTGAAATAAACTTTTAACTTACATGGGATGGGTCAGTACTTCCTCCCCCCCACTCCTTCTGCATTGGGACCACACCCGGTGTTACACCCCCCCCCCCCCCCCCCCCCCCACCCACCACACACACACACACACTCACACACAAACACCAAATTTGTTTCTGTTATTTCTTTATTTAAAATACATAGGTATTTACATATAGTTATATAGGAAAACCTTAAAAATCTTGTTTTCAGATACCACAAGGCCTAGAGATAAGATATTTGGTGTACAGCATTGTCTACCAAGTTTGTTCAAATCATAGCCCCTGGGTCAAAAAAGACCCTGCCCCAGGGGTCACATGTTTTACATAGAGTTATATAGGAAAAAATTTAATAATCTTCTTTTCAGAAACCACAAGGGTTTAGATATTTGGGGTGCAGCATTGTCTAGTGGACCTCTACCAAGTTTGTTCAAATCAGGACCCTGGGGTTAAAACTAGCCCCACCCGGAGGTTGGGGGGGGGGTGTCATTTGATTTTACACAAAGACTTATATAGGGAAAATTAAAAAAAATCTGCAGCTCTGAAACACCAAGGCCTAGACCTTCAATTATTGGTTGTTATGTCTCCCCCGAACCCTGCCCTTCCGATGGAGACATATTGTTTTTGCCCTGTCCATGGGTGTCTGTTTGTCTGTCTGTCTGTCACACTTTGTTTCCTTTCAATAAGTTGAGTACCAGTTGACCCAAAGCCTTCTTACTTCTCAGGGTTATTGCCCTTATTGAGTAGACCTTCTGTTTTTTGGGTCAGTAGGTCAAAGGTCAAGGTCACAGGGACCTCTAGAGTGAAAACAGTTTCCACTCAATAACAGGAGTACCATTTCACCAAGAGCCTTCAAACTTCATAGGATGATTGCTTTTACTAAATAGAAGAACCCTATTGTTTTTTGGGGCTAGTATGTCAAATGTCAGGGTCACAGGGACCTGTAGAGTGAAAAGTATTTCTGCAGAGTAACTGTAGTACTATTACACCCAGAGCCTTCAAACTTTATAGGATAATTGTATTAGAACAACCCTATTGTTTTTAGGGTCCATAGGTCAAAGGTTAAGTTCACATGGACCTCTAGAGTGAAAACTGTTTCTGCTCAGTAACTGGAGTACCATTTTACCCAGAGCCTTCAAACTTCATAGGGTGATTGTCTTTATTCGGCAAAAGAACCCTATAATTTTTGGGGTCAGTAGGTCAAAAGTCAAGGTCACAGGGACCTGTAGAGTAAAAACTATTTCTGCTCAGTAACTAGAGTACCATTACACCCAGAACCTTCAAACTTCATAGGGTAATTATATTAGAAAAACCCTATTGTTTTTGGGGTCTGTAGGTCAAGTTCACTGGGACCTGTAAAACTATTTCTGCTTTAAAATTTAAACTTATTCAAACTTGCGAACAAGAACACCCATAACAACTAGTAATGATACTTGTAACATGAGCAATGAGACTCAGGTGAGCGATTTAGGGCCATTATGGCAATCTTGTTTTTTTAAATGTAGGTATGTAGGTACGTGACAACCACCCCCCTCCCCATTTAACTGGATTGAAATTATTTTTGGTACACCGATGAAACAACATGAAGTACAGGTTGAGTTTGAATTTGGTTTCGGACGACTAAATATTTACAGTTATTTTCATCTGTTATTTTGCTTAGAGATGTTTCCAGATGATAACTCTTTAAGGAGTCAATAGATTGTAATTATATTTTGTACTCAAATGTAACATCATTAAAATTAATACAGGTTGATTTCAAATTTGGGCACAGACCACTAAATGTTTATATAGTTTTGGTTTCTTTTCATTTTACCAGTTTCAAACTTGATTTGATGATTTAAAATCTTACTTGATACAATTATCTGTACAATGCTGTCTTTCTTTTCATTAGAGATAATACCTTTTAACATGTTTCCTTTTGCCGCTAAAGTAATTCCCGTCTCCATCAAGGACATCAGTGGGGGTATTAATTGCATTCAGCGATAGCTCTAGTTGTAGCTCAAAATAAAATGTTTGATTTTGTAGAATGCAATTAAACTTTTACTCTGTCAGTTATTATAGACAGTTTTGTAAATGCTCTAAAGGTGGCATTCTCAATTTGTTGTAATCACCAACATGCTGTTACCTTTTATACTGACATAATTTTACTGAAACATTAATCCCTTTTTAAGTCTTTCACTCTTATTCTTTCATACTTCAAATGAACACAGTCAGTATTTGGCTTAGAGGTTAACTTGATTTATAAACCAAGTATTTGGTAGATGGATTAACTACTTAGCGAACAATGTTTGTTGATACATAATCTCAGAAGGTGCTAATAGATTAGAATAATGGACAATGAAGAGGCGGAATGTTTTGATGTAAGCTTTGTAAAAGCAAGAGCAAAAAACATTGTTGAGAGTAATATATTGTGTAAACAGCTTAGGTGTATTGACAGACAGTGTCGCAGAAGTGTAAGTAGAATAGAAAGTGAGCTCCGTGAAGAAAGACGTTTCGCTAGAAAACTAAAAAGGGAGGCAAGAGAGTATAAGGAAAAAGACAGAGTGAGTTTGGATAAAGCTAATGTGAAAATTGAAGCCATGGAGAAGGGGAGAAGAACAGTTACAGCTTTAGGAAAGCCTAGAAGGATGGGTTGGGATCCTGGGGAAACGTTGAACAAATTCAGTGAAAACATAAAAGATGATGAAATCTCTGTCACAGGACAAACAATGGCAAAAGAAGAAGTAAGTGAACCGAAAATGTTCTTTTGGTCTCAGGACTCCTCAACGAAATTGCCAGTGATGAGTAGTTTTTATGGCTACAGACTGACAATGCAAAGGTCAATGACAGAGGTTAAACTTCTTGGTCAGCAAATGTATCCAGAGACCAAGCGGGAAATTCAGTCTGCAGACCCAGTATTTATAAGAAGCACAAGCATCCCAGATCTGCGGAGGGTGAAAACAAGTGCCCCACGTAATAGCATATTTGATGAAGATTTCTGTTACGAGGCCTTGAAACGTGCTCCTCCACCAACAAGGGAGAACACATTGGTCAGTGAAATGAGACCAGCAAGTCAAATGCAAACTAGAGAAAGTACTTTTCTTGATGTTCCTGATATAAAAGCTAGGGAAAGCACATTTTCAGCCGAGTTAAATGTAAAATCTGTAAGTGGTGTTAACCTGAAAGAGCTTGAGAAAGGTACTCAACAAGAGTTGAGTGTAAGAGAAAAGTCTTTCAGAAGTGAAAGTAAGTCAAGAACACTTCCTAGGGTACAGGATAATCACATTGTGAAGTCACCAGAAAATATCAATCTAGACTTGAAGCATTCAGGTAGCAGTGAACAGTTACCACAGCTTACCCAGCGTACTGCAGGAACAGCTATAAGCTGTGTCAGGCCTAGGAAGAAGAAAACTACAGTACTGAGTATCAAAACTAGACCAGAGGCAACCAAGAAGTATCAGGAGGTATTAATGAAAAAATCTACAGAAAAACCGAAAGTACTTTCTGAACTTGATCAGTCATACACTAATATTCCAAGTTTGATGAATGAAATAAGTAAGTTACAGACAGCTATTGAGTTTCTGCCAAAACCCAAGAATGGCCAATATTCAAAGTCAGCTTTTGGAATGAGTATGCAGAGTGCTATCTCAAAGAAAGTGCTAAATAGAACTGCTTTACCAGCAGCCTTTAGGAAGAACAATAACACAATGTTGAAGCATTATGGGAAACCTTTTATAGAAGTGAAGGCTACAAAGATTGTAAGTGCTGATAAAGTGCTTACAGCAGAAGGATTTTAGAGGTTAAATACAACCAAACTGATGTTGTCTGGAACTAGTCAGTTGGGAACCAGTCAGTTTTTGTCTAGGGTTTGTGTGAAGCTATATATGTTGACAAAGCTGTCTGATTACTTGAGTTAAAGGTGGAAAACATTTTCTGGAAGTTTTCATGTGTAAAAACAAAAAAAACAACACATGATTATATTTAAGAACAAACTGAAAGCAAGCATCCAATGTGCCAGACATTTCTTGGATTATTTTTGTTTCATTCGATGCTACAATGAAAAACTGAAGAATTTGATTTAGTTTTGTTTAACTTTTTTCTACGTATCTGACTATAGCTATCAAATGCAAGTGCTAAGAAATTTATCTATAGATGACAGTGCTTGAATAAGAAATGAGAAGAATTCAGGTATTCTAAAGATAGTGTAAAGTACTAACAGTTTCAGTCTTATTACAAAATATTATTCATGACATAGCAAGGACTGTAGCTAGTTACACATTGTGATAAATATTCTTAATTAGTAAGTGCATAATTAACTGAAATGAAATCCAGTGCCATTCATTTTCAAATACAGCCTAAATTTTTTGTTAAAATGTCGCACCTATCAATGTGTGTCCCAGGGACGGGGCAGTGGCTGACCCAGGGGAATTTGACATTTTCTTTTTTAGGATTCTAAATCCCCACCCTGTAGCAAAGGCAGTTTGTCAAGATCCCCTCAGTGAGATATATATGCTTAATATATCAAAATGACCAAGAATTTAAAATTCAGCCAAAGTCTATTTCTTGGGACTCTGAACCATTCTGTTTGTCAAATTCCCACCTGTCAGGTATAGACAACTGTCAAAAGTATGCGTATGCCAGCTGTCCCACCCTGTGGCAAAGAATTGATAGGTGCATGTACACATGCCTCATATTTAGAAAGAAGTGGTTGTTACAGTATGATTAAGAATAAACTAGATAAAGCTAGTCTTGTGCTAACTGATCAAGAATCAAAACTGAGCTTGAGGACAAAACAAATCAGGTTTTTGCTAACCAGTGATAAAATGGAAAATTAATTATGTGACCTTGAAGACTCATGTTATGGATATTGGCAATGTGTAGTTGGCATTTTCCCAAGCAATTTAAGGCTGACGGGTCGTAAAATATTTTTGTTAATTTAATCCAGATGTATCTCAAGCACATCTTGCCATCCACAAAAAAATAAGCATGCAGATAGGGTATTGGTAATTTTTTTTAAGAGTTCTAGAGATCTTATTTAATTCTTCATGGCGATTATAACCAGTATTATAACTGTAATAAGTTTGTATTATAAAAAATCACAACTTGAAGCATCTGTGGTTTAATGTCCAGTTAATGGGTCTCTGTTGTGTTCTTAGTAATAAACAATAAAGCAGTGTATTAAGTAAGATTTTTGTTTGTTCTATTTTTTAACAATGGACAATTTAAAGCTATAATGTCTCCGAAAGTACTTGGAGTTTTTAAGGTCAGTTTCAAACCTTGATCCAGGCACTATCAGCATTGAACTCTAGAATGTGTTCCCTCTTCTGTACTTTATGGAGCAAAATTTTAATAAGTTTTTTTTGCCTTCAGGGAAGTGGATATAAAATATGCTCAAATTTTACTCCAAGGAACAGCAAATTACAGCCTGGAGCATCTAATGGTTGAAACGGTACATACAACAGATGTTTGTAAAACATATGTGCCCCCCCTTGTGCCTTACTCCTAGAGGTAGCCATGAAGTTTTGAGTAGCTGGGACCAACCCTTCTATAGTTATTGATTGGAAACCATTTTGCTATTCAAGCACACTGTGACCTTGGCCTTTGACCTAGTGACCTGAAAAACTAAAGGGCTCTACAAGTCACAAACAATTTATATACTAAGTTTGAGGATCTTGGGCCCCAAGCATTCTACACTTATTCATCAGAAATCATTTTGCTTTTAAGATCACTGTGACCCATGACCCAATGACCTGAAAGACGATAGTTGTCATCTACAGATCATGACAAACCTACATACTAAGTCTGACGAACCTGGGCCCAAGGATTCCCTAGATATCCAGCGGAAATAGTTTTGCTTTTAAAGATTACTGTGACCTTGACTTTGACCTAATAACCCTAAAAGCTACGGGGTCATATAATTGTCATGACCAACCTACCTATATACTTTTCGGGAGCTGGGCCCAAGCATTCTATGGTAATTGACTGGAAACAATTTGCTGTACAAGCTCACTGTGACATTGACCTGAAAAGCTATAGGGGTCATGTATTGGATATGGCCAACCAGTATGTCAAGTTTGAAGAACCTGGACCCAAGCATTGTACAGTTTTTAATTTGAAATCATTTTGCTTTTCAATGTCACTATGACCTTGGCCTTTGACCTAATGACCTGAAAACTATAGGGGTCATCTACTAGTCACCTACACACTAAGTTTGAAGAACCTGGGACCAAGCGTTCTATAGTTTTTAATAAAACAAGAGGGCCATGATGGCCCTGGATCGCTCACCTGAGTACTTTGGCTGTAGGTTTGCTGTGAAGCAGTATTTCATTTTTTAATTGAAAATATGTAAGAGCCTACAAACCAAATATGTAAAATATCAGTCAATAAATAAAGGCTCTACGACAGAAAGTAGAAATATCTATTATAAGCTATGGTGACCTTGACCTTGACCCAGTGACCTCAAACCCTACCCATGGGTAGAGGTCCATGCAAGGAACCTCTATACTGAATATCAAAGATAGTGGTCTATATAAATGAAGGCTCTATGAGGTACAGTAGATAAATCTACTTTTAGCCTCCATGACCTTTAACCTAATCCAATAATTTGAAAAAGCTTGATAAAGCTTGCTTCATGCCAAATTTTGAAATTCTAGGTCTTGTGGTTTCAGACAAGAAGATTTTTAAAGATTTTCTTCTATATTGTTATTTAAAACTTGTGACCCCTCGGGCGGGGCCAATAGTGACCCCAGGGACATTTTTCTAACAAACTTGGTAGAGGTCCACTAGACAATGCTACACATCAAATATCTAAGCTCTATAACTTACGGTTTCTGACGAGAAGATTTTTTTAGATTTTCTTATATAACTCTATGTAAAACAGGTGGCCCCTGGGACGGGGCCATTTTTGACTCAGAAGCCAGGATTTGAACAAACTTGGTAGAGGTCCACTAGACAATGCTACACACCAAATATCTAAGCTCTATAACTTACGGTTTCTGACAAGAAGATTTTTTAAGATTTTCCTAAACAAGTGACCCCCGGGGCGGGGCCATTTTTGACCCAGAGGCCAAGATTTGAAAAAAAACTTGGTAGAGGTCCACTAGACAATGCTACATACCAAATATCTTAACTGTAGGCCTTCTTGTTTCTGACAAGAAGATTTTTTAGTTTTTCCTATATAACTCTATGTAAAACAAGTGACCCCCGGGGCGGGGCCATTTTTGACCCAGAGGCCAGGATTTGAACAAACTTGGTAGAGGTCCACTAGACAATGCTACACACCAAATATCTAAGCTCTATAACTTACGGTTTCTGACAAGAATATTTTTTAAGATTTTCCTATATAACTCTATGTAAAACTAGTGGCCCCTGGGGCGGGGTCATTTTTGACCCAGAGGCCAGGATTTGAACAAACTTGGTAGAGGTCCACTAGACAATGCTACACCAAATATCTAAGCTCTATAACTTACGGTTTCTGACAAGAAGATTTTTTAAGATTTCCTATATAACTTTATGTAAAACTAGTGGCCCCTGGGGTGGGACCATTTTTGACCCAGAGGACTGGATTTGAACAAACTTGGTAGAGGTCCACTAGACAATGCTACACACCAAATATCTAAGCTCTATAACTTACGGTTTCTGACAAGAAGATTTTTTAAGATTTTCCTATATAACTCTATGTAAAACTAGTGGCCCCTGGGGCAGATCATTTTTGACCCAGAGGACAGGATTTGAACAAACTTGGTAGAGGTCCACTAGACAATGCTACACACCAAATATCTAAGCTCTATAACTTACGGTTTCTGACAAGAAGATTTTTTTAGATTTTCTTATATAACTCTATGTAAAACTAGTGGCCCCTGGGGCGGGGCCATTTTTGACCCAGAGGACAGGATTTGAACAAACTTGGTAGAGGTCCACTAGACAATGCTACACACCAAATATCTAAGCTCTATAACTTACGGTTTCTGACAAGAAGATTTTTTAAAGATTTTCCTATATAACTCTATGTAAAACAAGTGACCTCCGGGGCGGGGCCATTTTTGACCCAGAGGCCATGATTTGAACAAACTTGATAGAGGTCCACTAGACAATGCTACATACCAAATATCTTAACTCTAGGCCTTGTGGTTTCTGACAAGAAGATTTTCAAGTTTTCCCTATATAACTCTATGTAAAATCAACTGACCCCTGGGTGGGGTCAGTTTTGTCCTCAGGGACATAATTTGAACAAACTTGGTAGAGGTCCACTAGATGATGCTTCATACCAAATATCAAAGCCCCAGGCCTTGTGGTTTCGGAGAAGAAGATTTTTAAAGATCCAACTTATAAAATCTTTTTTTAGCTCCAGTGAACCAGAAATGCAATGGACCAGAACCATTTGAACAATCTTGGTAGAGCTTCATGCAAGGAACATCCCAGGCAAGTTTCATTAAATTTTCCCCATTGGTTTCAGAGGAGATGTCGTTTGAATGAAAAGTTGACGACAGGCGGACGGACTGACGGACGACGGACAAAGACCGATCAGAAAAGCTCACCCTGAGCACTTTGTGCTCAGGTGAGCTAAAAACATTTTGCTTTCCAAGGTCCCTGCAACCTTCAACTTTGACCTGGTGACTTGAAAAACTATAGAGATCATCTATTAGTCACGACCAACCTACATACCAAGTCTGAGGAAGGTTAGTCCAAGGGTTCTCTAGATATTGATTGGATACAAAGTGTCTACTGCCAAACTATATACCCCCTCATCTCATTAAAATATCAAGTTCCAGTTTCAAGTATAACAAGAACTGTCATTGAAAGATGACAAAATCCCCCAATGAGGTGCTTTGACCTTTGAACTGAGGACCAGTCATTCAGTGGTCAATGTCAAATTAATATTGGTCAATGGGAAGGTCTTGTCCAAAGGGGTCTTAATAGACTTATGTCCAAGTATGAAGTATGTCCACTTACTAATAAGGAAGTTATGGCTAATGTTCAAGATTTTGGACAACTGGATCTTCAAGGTGAAGGTCATTCAGGGGTAAAGGTCAAATAAACAAGAGCCATGTTACACATGGTTAATCCCCCCGCCAGGAAGAAGTTACCCGAAGGTTGTACTTTCAAAAACTAAATGTAATGATGCGCGTATGCAGTTTGAAGAAAATCCCTCAAAAAATAGGCTAGATAGTTATTGTTCTTGACACTGCACTTCCTACCAATGTGCTATGTCAGTGTATTAAGTTTGAAGTAAATCCCTCAATTACTTTTAGAGTTGTGCTCTGGACAAATTTTTTAAGTAAATCTGATAAAGGGGAATAACTCTAAAAGTAGGCAAGGTAGGGTTATTGCTCTTGCACACTGCACTTCCTCCATATGTGCTCTGTCAGTGTAATAAGTTTGAAGTAAATCCCTCAAGTACTCTTTTGCGTTGTGCTTCAAAGTTTTTCAAGTAAATCTGATAAAGGGGAATAACTCTAAAAGTAGGCAAGGTATAGTTATTGTTCTAACTGCACGTCCTCCATATGTGCTCTGTCAGTGTGATAAGTTTGAAGTAAATCCCTCAAGTACTTTTGGAGTTATGCTTCGGACAAAGTTTTCCAAGTAAATCTGATAAAGGGGAATAACTCTAAAAGTAACAAGGTAAAGTTATTGTTCTTATAAACTGCACTGCCTACCAATGTGCTCTGTCAGTGTATGAAGTTTAAAGAAAATCCCTCAAGTACTTTTTGAGTAATGCTCTGGAAATTTTTTTTCAAGTAAATCTGATAAAGGGGAATAACTCTAAAAAGTATGCAAGGTAGAGTTATTGTTCTTGCACAGTGCATTTCCTCCCTAATGTGCTATGTCAGTGTATGAAGTTTGAAGTAAATCCCTCGAGTACTTTTGGAGTTATGTTCCGGACTGATAACCCATCATTTTTTATTGTCCCATCAGCTTCCAACAAGTGGAGATGTTTTGATTTGCAAATGTCTGTCTGTCCATCAGTCCTTAAGGCCAAATGGTTTCTGATAAAAAAAAAGTATATAAAAACTAGAAATGTGTCCAAAGGACACAGATGACCCCTCGAAATGACACTGGAAAGAAACTCAATGAACAGGTAGGTGGAGCATTTTCAAAGACAAGTTCAGCAGTCTCTTACAAGTATAAAATCTTCAGTCTCTCTAATATCCTTTAAGAGATTGCATCAAGGCAACAAAATAGTAAGGGATAAAACCTATGCAGCAATCTTCTGTTATTTCTGTTGCACCCATATAATAATTATATCAAACCTCGCATACATGCAGCCCACTACAAATGTCTATTACATTCATGTATGTTCTTTGTTGCTCACCTGCCTTGTGTGAAAATTCCATATTCAACATCTGCTACCTTACTAAAATGACATGATGAGCATGCTGAAAGTGTTGAAATATGGGCAAGAAACAAGAAATTATCATGGCGAGGATGTGTCATCATCAGATGATAACTAGATAATTTAAAAAAAAAAAATGCATGTCTCCCCCAGCGCATCATTGAAACGGGCACAGAATAGAAGAGAGAGGTCAGCTAGCTAGAATTGTGACCTGGAGAATAGGACTGAGTGTGTTATAAAAAGGGTATGGTGTGACAAGGAGTACTATTGTTGCTGAAGGTAAGGTCACTATTACACTGACCTTTGATCAGCTGACCCCAAAAACAATAGGCTTCTTCTACTCAACAAGGACAATCATCCATTGTTTCCAACGTTATCCTTGAAATTTGAAGACTCTGGGTCAAATAGAACCCGAGTTATTGAGCAGAAACCATTTTCAAATTAAAGATCACTGTGACCTTGACCAGCTGACCCCTAAATCAATAACCTTCTTCTACTCATTAAAGGCAATCATCCTATGAAGTTTGAAGACTCTGGGTCAAATAGAACTCAAATTATTGAGCAGACACCATTTTCAAGTTAAAGATCACTGTGACCTCGACCTTTGACCCCAAAATCAATAGGCTTCTTCTACTCAATAAGGACAATCATCCTATGAAATTTGAAGACTCTGGGTCAAATAGAACTGAAGTTATTGAGCAGACACCATTTTCAAGTTAAAGATCACTGTGACCTTGACCTTTTACTGGCTGACCACAAAATCAGTAGGCTTTTACTCAATAAAGACAATCATTATATGAAGTTTCAAGACTCTGGGTCATATAAAACTCCACTTACTGAGGGGAAACCAATTTTTACATATAAGGTCACTGTGACCTCCACCTTTGACTGGCTGACCCCAAAATCTATAGACTCCTGTAACTCAATTAGGACAGTCTTCCTATGAAGTTTGAAAACATTAGGTCAAATAGAACTCTAGTTATTGTCAGAAACCATTTTCACATTTAAGGTCACTGTGACCTTGACCTTTGACCTACATACCCCAAAAACAAAAGGCTTCTGTACTCAATAAGGGCAGTCACCCTATGAAGTTTGCAGACTCTAGCTGAAAAGGTACTCTAGTTATCGAATGGAAAGAAGTGTGACAGACGGATAGACGGACAGGGCAAAAACAACATGTCTCTCCCAGACGAGGGTAGACATAATAAATACATTTTTTTTAATCCCACCATGCACAAGAAAGTTATGTGCCAGACACCAACAACTTTTTCACTATATCCATATAAGGAATTAGCCAAAAGTTCAAGTGTCCACTGTGACCTTGACCTTTGAGCAAGCAATGTATTTCTTGCATGTGACACAACAACTTCATATGATGATCACTTATTTCAAATTATTTCAAAATCCAACCATCCACAACAAATTTATGAGCCGGACACGAACAACTTTTTCACTCTATCCATATAAGGAATAAGCCAAAACCTCAAGTGTCCACTGTGACCTTGACCTTTGAGTGAGCGACATGTTTCTTGCACGTGACATGTCCACTTCAAATGATGATCACTTATGCCAAATTATTTCCAAATCAAACCATCCACAACAAAGTTATGAGCCGGACACAAACAACTTTTTCACTCTATCCATATAAGGAATAAGCCAAAACAAGTGTCCACTGTGACCTTGACCTTTGAGTGAACGACATGTTTCTTGTACGCAACACATCATCTTCATATGGTGATCACTTATGCCAAATTTATTTCAAAATCCAACCATGCACAACAAAGTTATGAGCCGGACATGAACATTTATTGTATGTGCCCCTGCTCCCCCCGCACGGACAGGGTAAGCACTATATGCCCACTTGCCAACATCATGGCGAGGGCATAAAAATGCAAAAACAGAGAGACTTGATACTAAATAGGTAGGGCATGTTAACCGTTGTTTCTGGCCACCTGTCAGAATTAAAGAGCCTGAAGACTGAAAAGAGTTTCTGATCAGTTATTACAACCAGGACCTTATAACTTTAAAATGATGGTTTGGCATGATGTTTAGATAACCATTACTATTTTTGGCCATCAAGTTTCATGTTCACACACTTTGAAAAGTTTTCTATCACTAACACAGGACAGTTGCTCATATGACCTTCAAACTTTTCCATATTGTTGGTGAATAAATGACACCCACAGTGTCCTACTCTGAACCCCAATAAAACAAACAATTCCATCAGTAACTCAAGAACAACTGCTCACACGACCCTAATACTTTTTCATACATTTGTATTGTTTTTAGGCACTCTGTGTCAAAGGTGAAGCTTAGAGGGACTTCCAACTCTTTGAATGTCAATAACTCAAGAATAACCACACACAGGACCTTCAAACTGTACAGGATAGTAAGGCATGGTGAATCAATGACACCATTTTTTGGCCCTCAGGGTCTTGCTGATTGAATTTGTTTCAGATCAGTAAGTCCAGAACAACTGGAATAAAACACAGAATCTTTACAAGCTGGTGGAATGATGGAATTTGTGAGTCATTCGATCAAAGGCTAGGCTCACTGCAATAGTTTCAGATTATTGTGTTTAGGTCCCTCAGACTTTACATGATTAAATCCTACTGATTTTGTGCTCACTGCATGCAAGGTCTAAGTCACACGGACCTGAGCATATGAGTAGATGGCCATTACTGTTTTTAGGTCACAACCATAGGGACCTGTGCTTGTAAAAAAAATTATTAAAAATATTAAACTCTTAAAATTATAAAATGGTTGGTTATGGCTAGCATATGACCTATGATTTCCATACCGTAACTGGGAAAACAATAGTATCTCAGTAGGTCAAGGTCAGTGTTGGCTAAGGCCAAAGTTAATTATCTGCATGCAAAGTTATATTAGGGATGTAAACAAATATTCGCATTCCTTATAGATATTCAAATGCAATATTTTAATTCCAGTATTTGCATAAGAAAGATTTCAAGCATCATTTTTCTTAAAATTACCAAGTTTTGGAAAATGTAAGTAAGCAAGTTTATCTGCAAATGTGTTCTCATATCCAATGTCTGTTTGCTATTTGACTAAAGCAATAAATTGCAGTTCTTTACTCATGAACTGAAAAAAAATTATTTAAATATGGTAGTCTTTTGCTTCTTTTTTTTTTTTTTTTAAATTCTGAAATAGCGTAAAATACCAAACATGCAATCCTTCTCAAGTATCTTCAAGAAAGAGTCATTAAACGATCAGAAGTAATCAAGTGAATTAAATGATGAAATGCATAAAATTCAATTCTTAAACGTAACAATTTGGTGTAAAATATTTCAAATATGATCTGATGAATGAAACAGAATAGTTTCAATAAACAAGAACAGTCATTGTAAGATGACAATGCCCATGAAGTGATGCTTTGACTTTAGTGCCGAGGACCAGTCATTCAGGAGTCAAGGTCAAATAAATATCAGTCAATGGAAAGGTCATGTCCAAACTGGTTTTGTGTCCAAGTATGAAGTATATCCACTTACTTATAAGGAAGATGCCATTGGCCAATGTTCAAGTTTTTGGCCAATTGGATCAAGGTAAAGGTCATTCAAGGGTCAAGGTCAAATAAATGTAGGTCCGTGGAAGGTCTTGTCCAAATGTCCAAGTATGAAGTAAATGCACCAATTAATAAGGAAGTTATGGCCAATGTTAAAAGTTTTTTAACGGAATAATGGTCAATACAAAAACTATATGCCTCCTCTAGTTTTTTTTAGTTTGGTTGTGGTGGGGGTGGGGGAATAAAAACAGAAGAAATTATGTGAATATTATAAGTGTATGGGTGTTGGACAACAAAATTTTCAACATTCAGAGTCAATAACATTTCCTATACAAATACAATAATCAGTATTCATTGACATCCCTAGAAAAATATATGGCAGAACATGGCTTTTGTTTCAAAGCTTTATTGAGTTCAATAGATTTTCAAGTGAGAAAAAAGACAAAAAGAAATAACCAAAATAGTCCTAAGGGAACTCAATGTTTGAACAATTTGTGTCTATTTTTTAACCAAGAATATACTACAGCTATCACTGTGATAAATACCCCCGCAAGACTGCTTCGGAACCGAGGAAGTTATTAGTAACAGAATACTTTGTAAAAGAATTGAAATTGAGTTATGATTGTGGGCAATTAAAGTTGTGGTTTTGTACACTGCATTTCCTGCCATTGTGGTTGACCATTGTATGAAGTTGCATTGAATTCCAACAATTAGTTTTCAAGTTATGCTCCGAACAAGGAAAGCCAACAAAGGGCAATAACTCTGCAAATACTAAAGATGGAGTTATAGTTCTTGTACATTGCACTTCCTGTCATTGTGCTTGTCCATTGTATGAAGTTGCATTGAATTCCAACCATAAGTTTTCAAGTTATGCTCTGGACAAGGAAAACCAACTAAGGGCAATAACTCTGCAAATAGTGAAGATAGAGTTGTAGCTCTTGTACATGTGCTTGTCCATTGTATGAAGTTGCATTGAATTCCAACCATAAGTTTTCAAGTTATGCTCTGGACAAGGAAAACCAACAAAGGGCAATAACTCTGAAAATAGTAAAGATGGAGTTATGATTCTTGAACACTGCACTTCCTCTCATTGCGCTTGACCATTGTATGAAGTTGCAAGGAAAACCTACAAAAGTCAAAATAACTCTGCAAATAGTGAAGATGGAGTTATTGCTCTTGAACAATGCACTTCCTGTCATTAAATTTGACCATTGTATGAAGTTGCATTGAATTTCAACCATTAGTTTTTAAGTCCTGCTCAGGACAATGAAAACCAACAAAGGGCAATAACTCTGCAAATAGTGAAGACAGAGTTATGATTCTTGAACAGTGCACTTCCTTTCATTTTATTGAGATTGCACTTAATTCCAACCTTTATTTTTCAAGTTATGCTCCAGACAAGGAAACTGCAACAGATCGCCCGACCACCAGGTGACTCCTATACAGCTCCCCCCAAACCTTGTTTCAGGGGGTATAAAAAAAGAAACAATATGGGTAATGTCTTGTAAACTGAGGAAAAATAAAGTTTATTTGATGTAAGATTTAAAATCATA
Organism: Cyclina sinensis; assembly: GCA_012932295.1. NCBI lineage: Eukaryota > Metazoa > Mollusca > Bivalvia > Venerida > Veneridae > Cyclina > Cyclina sinensis. Next base: position 5,801,522 of record JAAONU010000011.1, read on the forward strand.
GCTTGTACAATAATAATAACAATGGTTATCTTAAACTCATATCTGTATTTGTTGGATTAATTAGTGTATCCCTCATAATAAGAATGGTCAAGTGCATGTATTTGTACTTTATATGATTTTAATACTCTATATGCTTGTATTGAAAAAAAAAAATGAACAGCATTTGTTAAATGCCAACCTTACTGAGGTTTAAATTTTAAAAAAATGCAGCGTGGCAAGAAAACAAGGTAATGACAAAGTCATTACTGGCAGCTTGAATGTCATTTATCTCCAAATCTGTAACTGGATATTGTGTATATGGCAGTATCCTAAACAGTATACAAGCTTTAAACAGTTTACAAAACCTTTTGAACAACTAACATATTAGAACAAAACTGGTGGATCATTTATGAAAAGATGCAAAAACAAGCTATTATCAGCCATCTTGTAACTAAATCAGGAAGGGCTTAATATGTGTTAACATGATAGTTTCAGGCAGCTTAGATAAACATAGCTAAATCATTTAATCTATGAAGTTTTTTTTAATGCCCTTCGGAGAACAATCAGATACCAAAACAGAATTTCTAAGAAGTATTGTCACACAGTTTCTTCCTGTTGTAATATGTATTCTATTCAGGTCAATATTTTTTGCAGTTCTAGTATTCAAAAACATAAACTTCTCCATCACTGAAGCCTATCGGATTCATGCTTGTATCAAACACTTGCCCTACATTATCTGGACCTGAAGAATCGTACACAAGGGTGAGCTTGTCAGCAACATCTTTAAAACCAGCAGTCCGTGCCCCTCGATTGATAGCAACCAGGTAACCTGGAAAGCCTTCTGCTTTCCGAGTAAAGTAAAGGATATCATCATTCAGAATGTTCATCTCAAATTTACCAAACTGGAAAGATTCTTTAGATCTAAGCCCAACAAGGTCTTTGAATGAATCAAGAATGGTGTACCCCACTAGGTGTGCACTGTTGAACTGAAAACAACAAGTGAAAACAGACATGATTAATTATACTAAAAACTGAAATAAATCTGATGCAGCCACAAAGAATTTAATCATGTTGTGAATTATTGTTGGCCAGAAACAGACTTAAAAGTTTAAAGAGACATACCTTTAAATTTACTAATTACATACATCATATTTTTGTGTATCATAAGCTTGTTCTGTAGAAAATAAAAAATAATTGACAATGTAAAGATCTTTCCTTACAGTCTATTTACATTAGGAAAGACTTCATTAATTCCATCCATCAACTGTGTAACTACAACACCAAATTAAGATTAGTATCAACGCAATCAGTTTACCTATTACAAGTATCTGAATTTTGACTGAAATGTAGACTGGGGGTAATGAAAAAACATTTACATCTCTATGATTCAGATAGAAATGGAAAGCTGTTAAGTTTTAAGGTATGTGTCTGTAGGTACTTTATAAATAAATATGCTTTCTTATATTTGCAGACTACTTACAATATATTATACAGCTCAATACCTACCTCCACATTATTAGCCATGTAATCTTGATTGACAGGTAACCAGGGAGTCACATTCTTAGCACAGAAACCAGCATTGTCACCAGTGGACCACAACATTGGGGTTCTGAATGGATCTCTGGATGTCTGTGAAATAGAATATGTTTGAGACTATATGTGAAAAAGAAACCTTTCAATGAACTACACTATCAAACAATTTAGTGTTACATCATGAAGAGATAAATTTTTCTATCTAGTCATTTCTAACATTAGAATGTAATTAGAACATTACCTGTCCAGGTAATTTTGCAACTGGATCTTTAGTTTGAAACACATCAACAACTCCATTCTTCATAGCAATCTCATCACCATAGTAAACAAAAGCAGTTCCTGGTAAGAGGAGATGGAATGCCTGCCAAGCTTTCTGTAGTTGTTCACTTACAACACTTCCAAACCGAGGGCTGTTTTCATTATCCACCTAGTGAAAAGAAAGTAAAATTGTCCAATATCATCTCTGAATTTTCATCATTTTAGCACCGGGAATTTACAGTATTTCCTATTCAAGAAAAATCTGAACATACTGAGAACCAGTCATAGGTCAAACAAATATAGGTCAGTGGGAAGGTCTTGTCCAAAGAGGTGTTGTGTCCAAGTATGAAGTAAATCCACTTACTAATAAGAAGTTATGGCAAATGTTAAAGTTTTCGGATGGACTGACGGACTGACTGATAAAAAAACTCCTCTACCTAGAAATTCAAGTCCATGTCAGATGCTAGCTCTTAATAGGTTATGTTCTTGTTTCAGCCATACTCTCTAAGGATTGTTTTTATAAAATGAATACTTTAGTGCAATAACTTCTTTTAAGCTCGCAGATTACAATTTTGTAAGATTCTAAGCAACCAGAAAGTTGAAAAGTTTAACAATGCAAATCAGCTATAACAGCAATTTTGTTATCAATGCAACATACCTGCCAGCCTCTCCTAACACCACTCTCCCTTGCATTCATCACTCTGTCCTTCATACAAGCCTGGTCACAGGATGGGTCCACATTTACCAGAGCTTCAGACATCACAATGTGTATACCGGCTTTGTAATACTCGGCAGTATTGTTACCCAATTCAGGTATACTAGCTACCAGTACCCTGGAAGAAACATATTAACTATCAGGTATGAAACATTTAAGAAGTGATGGAAAGTATCATTTCATGTGCATAATATTGCTTACACAAAAAGAGTACTTGATGATCCACTCTTAAACTGATAAGGAACATGAGCTTTTGTTATCACCTAACTGTACTTTCCTGCAGTCTCGTACTATAGAACCTTCAACTGATATCAAACTAAACTGACCTTTCTCTTCCAGGTTTGTCAGAATACGAGTCTGTGATTGCCCGCCATCTCTTCACAAGATCTAGGTTTCCTGTCTGATCAACAGTGAACTCACCAGTCACACTCTCATCTTTAGCAGTCTCATTCAACTCGATCAGTCTCTGTATACTTTGCACAGCGAATCCATCAACACCCTTCTCAAGCCAGAACTTGAGAACTCCCTGAAACAAGTCACATTGAAGCAATCTATTAATTCAAAATTCTGACAGGTATTGCTGAATTATTTCTGCACACAAGCATAGAAGAAAAAAAATGAGAAACAGTAAGTCAGACAGACCTCTCAAATTTCAATAAACAAGCATACAACTGTAACACCTCATCCAATTTATTAAGTCACTACCCAAATCATGAATGAACTTTTTTTACTAATTTTAGAGCAAAGAATATGCTGGCTTACATCTAAGTTATTCAGGACCTCTTCATCTTGTAGGTTGAGGTCAGGATACTCTGGCAAGTAGGAATGGTAGTACCACTCTTTCCTAACGTCACTGTATGTCCATGCTGGAGTGTTATAAACTGTCACCTTAAACGAAGAGAGATAAATGTTCAAGACCAGATAGACTATGAAGTATTTTATATATATTTATACATATTTCTCCCTCTTTTAACATGCATTTCAAAGTGAAATTCTTGATTGATGCATAAAACTAAAATGATTATATACAATGTAATGATCTTAACAGCAGAAAGCAACTATACCCAGTTGTTTGGTGGTGTCACAGACTTGTCTGAACCAGTACCATTAGCCCAAATATAAAAGTTTACAAAGCCTTCTTCATTTTTTTCACTCTTCTCAAACCATTCATGTTTCTTTCCAGTATGATTAGGGATGAAGTCAAGCACCATTTTCATTCCTGTAATCGTAAATGAAGAAATAATGGGTAGTACAGACTAAACAGAAAAAATAAGAAAAACAAATATTTAAAAGCAAAAGTCAGCAGAGTGCAGAAAATCTTCAATACACTGGTAGCAGATCCAGAAGCCTCTGAAAAATTTGCTTTTTTCACTATGTGGAGTGATGCAAAACAATGTAAAGGTTAAAGTACATTTAAAACATGAACTGTCACTGTAAGATGACAATGCCCCCCCCCCCCCCGAAAGTGTTGAGTTGACCTCTGAACTGAGAACCAGTCATTCAAGGGTCAAGGTCAAATAAATATATGTAAGTGGGAAGGTCTTATCCAAAGGGGGTTGTGTCCAAGTATGAAGTAATTCCATTAACTAATAAGGAAGTTATGGGCAATCTTAAAGTTTTTGGACAATTTGATCTTCAAGGTGAAGGTCATTCAGCGGTCAAGGTCAAATAAATATAGGTCCAGGAGAAGGTCTTGTCCAAAAGGGTGTTGTGTCCAAGTATGAAGTAAATCCACTTACTAATAAGAAAGTTATTGCCAATGTTAAAGTTTTGGATGGACTGATGGATGGACAGTTCAGAATCTATATGCCTCCCTTCGGATGCATAAAAATTGTATTATTTCCGAAAATATCTGCCTAAGCTTTACCTTTCTTCTTGGTGTCCTTTCGGAGATTGTCAAATGCTTCCATTGTACCAACACTCTCATCAACTAAGTTGTGGTCCACTACATCTTGATATTCATAGGAGTTATCGCCAGACTTGTAGAATGAATTGAGCCAGAATGCATTCACTCCAATTGACTGCAAGTATTCAATCTTGCTGCTCACCCCTAAAGCAATAAGAAAACTACTGAAAATGTAGAACTATTTGCTTGGATAATGCTATTACATGTTTAGTTACTTGTAATTTTTTTATTTCAATGTTTAAATCTACTAATTTTTGTTGCATGTTTAGTTACCGGTACTTGTAATTTTTTTATTTAAGAAAAAGATATAATTTTTCTGTTACTTCTTCAGACTCAAAAAGGACTCTAAAGAGGCAATTTCTAAGTCTCTTAATAAGAGAAATGAAATTTGATCCCAAACTTATGTTAAAATAATGGTTACAAATACAAAATATTTTATTTTTAGTCGGCATATCACAAAAAACAGTTAAAGGTCATGTGACACGATTTTTTGACCTCGAAATTTTCATATCAGCGAAAAATATATATCTAACTATGACTGTTTTACAAAATTCCGCAGGTAATTTTCATCTTAAAGATGTTTTTATAGCAAATTAAAATCCATATTTTACGCACTTGGTTGCGCGCACCTGTCACGAGCGAAACCGGAAGTGACGCACATTTATCTCTTGCCACTTTACACAGATGCCTGGATTGTTAACAAAAACTTTAAGATTATGATGGAAAGTGAAAATGTAGACTGAATATAGTAAAAAAAAAACAAAATTGAACAAGTTAAGCTAACTTCATGTATATACATTGAAGATTTTTTAAATAAATAATTTAAAATTTTGATGGAATTACGAAGCCAATGAGCAATATTATATAGAGGCTAGTTTAATCAGGGTTATAAAATTAAAAGATACATCCGTGAAAAAATCTAGACTAAGAGATATTTTCAAATAACTGGTCCAAAAAGATGCTAATTTTTATCTGATGCATTTTGTTGGAAGACTTGATTATCTATCTACAATCGAGAGATTTTTTCCATAAAAACATTTTCCTTACAGTGATGTGTTGCATTTTTGTCTGTGGTATATTTTGCCTGAGGCACGTGTAAATAATCTTTAACTAGATCTATGATTTTTTTTTCATTATTAATGCATATCTTTTTTTCTTTGGCTTATTCATTCTACATTTTTTTTAAAACAAAACAATAATGATCAAAGAACAAATAATACGAAGAAGCCCTAAAAACTATGTCAAAATCATAACACAAACACATTATTTTTGTTTTTGTTTTTTGTTAATAATTTGTTCACATTTAGAAGTCGAATGATTTTTTTTTTTTCATCATAAATAATTCCATTACATTTAATTATCTTATTAAAATATGTATCTGCATGGAAGCTTCTTAACTAAAAATCATTCAGAGATGTTAATTGGAACAAGCTATTACATAATGTTTTCACAAGTGTGACTGATCAAAAGTAATACAATCAATTTGTAAGATCACTTGCCATAAAATTTTGCTATTTGTCTCAATTTTAGCATTGATTGGGTCATAAAAAAGTTAATTGCTTTGTTTTGACAGCTATGCAGGATATACAAGGGTCCCATTTGGGCAGGTTAATTTGCATAAATCCCACAGTATAAGGCGTGATTTATGGATCTTTGATATTTGATTGGATATTAATTTATAAGCAGACACAAATTTCTACTTGATGGACATGCCATATTATTATTTTTCAAACAATATCCCAACGTGATAATACACTGTAGTGTGGATTTCCATTCCTGTGAAACAAATGTTAACACATTAGGTCACCTAAATTCACTTCAATTTTACTACACTTAAATGAAAAAGAACTTGTTTATTACGTAAACAGCAAGTGAGGAAGTGTTACGCAGCATGTAAAAACGTGGAGGAGATCGTTTATATAGAACTACAACATGGAAAAAAATTGGAATATTTAATTAGGTAAAATTACAACCCGTTCTCCCGGCACAAAGTTTAAATTTACTTATAAAAATCGAGAAGTAATCATATTATTTTATTTAATTGACAATTTTATTTTTGTAAGTGTGCCTTTATCGTGTTTCTTGCACTTGTGGCTTAATGTTATTTTTTCATTTAAAAAACGGATGTGTTATGAGCAGTGTAATTCTGCACTACAGCCTGGTACAGTAGGGATAAATCTACGTCACAGCCAAAAATTGCGGCGGAAACTACCGATGTCGAAACGGAAACAGCCAATCATCAAAAACACGTTTTTTATTATCAAAAGCAATATTTTCATAATTTCGCAGTTAAACCATTTTAATCAGTACATTATGATTATTTTGAATAGACAAAGTTGCTATAGTCGTGTCACATGACCTTTAACATTTAGGCATGATTAGCTATGAATAGTTACTGAAAAAACATGGTTCTGGGTCGCATGGTTCTTATAGCTTACAATCCAACTTATACTGTAATATATTTCTTTACCGAACAAATCGGTAACATGATGTTATATAGTAAAAAAAGGAGAAATCGGTAACAACAGAAATATTGTATGTCCCAATAAAGGTGATTAAGTTGGTGTGAAAAGGCATATTGGGGTACACTGCTTTCTCCTTTTTTTTAACTTTGTAAAATCATGTTACCGATTTGTCGGTAAATCATATATAACATTATTTTGTGCCGTAATAGAATGAGTTATAAGATAATATCTTGCTTTCCAGTTATAGTCAGTATTGATTGCTCGGGAGTACCAAGTAGAATTATGCCTTAAAAAATCTTAATCAGATTTTACCTCCAAGATCTCCAACACCTGCCCCATCTTTCTGAGAATCCTTGAATGACTTTACGTTGACCTGATACACAACGTCCGTCTCGTACCATTTTAGACTAGGCCTGGCTGGACATTTTGGCGCGACCACTATGATGACCACTGCAGCAACAAGCATTGCAACCCATCCAACCCAGAACAAAACAAACAGGATCATCCGTGTTCGTACCCAGAACGGGTCTTCAGCATATTTCATCAACTCCTCTTTCCCAAGACCAGTAAAAGAAACGTCCGAGCCGACATCAACGATACATTGTTCATCCAAGCCTTGTTTGCCATTCAGAAACTTCACTTTCGAGTCATCTATGTCCTCAGGGGTGACAGAATCGTCGAACTCATCTTTCAAACTCCGTTTCTCATCAGGGTGATTTGAATTTTCGTTACTCATTTCGATCGCTGAGTTATTCGCTTTATTCAGTATCTCTCAAGATGATAAACCAGAATGGTCCGGTTTTGTGTGACGTGAACATCCGGGGATTCTGGCACTATCAATTTCTCCTGCCTAGGGAAAGTAGGTTAGTTACAATAGAAATGTATCAATAAACGCGTGTGAGAAGATCTGTATGTATGAGGAATTCAAATCAATAATTATTACAATTAATATATATCAAATTTGTAGAAGATGAAAATGTACTAAACAGTCGAAAACAAAATAAATCTGACAATGATATGAAACTTGGCCAACCTTTGGATAAACTATCCTTTAGTTGCCATAGCGACTGATTTTTATTATATATTAGGGATCGCTTAATGTCCGTTTACACGCATGTGGAGTCAATATTCATATATATAATAAAAATCAGTCACTATGAAATAAATTAAAATCTGAAAAACTACAAAGACTTGAATATCATTGTCGACGCCTTACATATCTTCTTCATTCCGCAAGATACAAGTCGTTATCTTGCTCAGGTCGGGTCGCACTGGGAGCAGTGGCGGAGTAATCAAAACAGTGGTGCAACATACCTAATTATATTGTGTTACAGTGACAGCGTACATAGATTACATTCAGTAAAGTGGATACAAGTAAAGTTGGGGCAGGTGTAAAACCCGGAAAAGTCCCGGAAAACCCGGAAAACAAGATCGATTTTCCGGAAAACATTTCTGAGTTCTAATTACAAAAATAACAAAGATAAATGACTGAAAATACTATATATGTTTTATTTACCCTTCAATAACAAACATTTGTAAAAATAAGCCTGATTTAATGATGTAAAGTAAGTTTAATTTGATAAAAAATATCCCGATTCTACGGAAAACCCAGGGAAAAAAACTTGATTTTCCGGAAATAATGTTAGATGCTCTAAGTAAATATTTAGTAAAGATAGATTAAAGAAAATACTATATATGTTTAAACTGCCTTTCAATATCAATCATTTGTGAAAATAAGCTTGATTTAAAGACGTGAAGTAAGTTTAATTTGATAAAGAAATAGCCGATTCTACAGAAAAACCGGGAAGAAATTATTAGTTTAAATTTCCTTTCAATAAACTAATAAACTTTATAACTTAAATTTACCGAAAGCAAATATAATTTTTTACATATATGTAAAAGCTGAGAGTCTCTAGTTAATATTAATACAATTTTTATTATTCCGGTTGACGTATTTAAGAATTTATAGTCCTTTCAAAGATTTCCGGGTTTTCCTGTACGGCCGTATTTTACGGCAACGGTAATGCTATATTCAGGAGCTCTATAACTTAAATTCCCTGCAAGCAAATATAATTATTTACAAATATGTAAAAGCTGAGAGTCTTTAGTTTATATAGATACGAAATGTATGACTCTAGCACACGTTTTGAGGCACTTACAGCCTTTTCCATGATTTCCGGAAAATCGCTTTATTTTTTCCGGGTTTTCCACTTCGCCGTAAAGTTGTACATAAGTAGTGGTGTTCGGTGGTGGATTTATTGTTTACCTATTTCACTCTGTTACAACTATACAGAGGTTCGTCTTAAGCGGTGAAGATTTACAACAACAACAACAATATGGCAACGCGCGCATATGGAGTCAATAATCACAGCCCGCCCGCTTAGCTCAATAGGTAGAGCACTGGATTAGTATCCATCGGTCGTTGGTTCGACCCCTGGGCAGGGCAAAATTTCTCCGTCACAATTGTTGTCAGACATTATAATTGCGTCTTATGTTCATTTGTCTCTCACCGCTGATTCAGAATAGATCATGTGGGAACAGTAGTCAGTCACTTGCGGAGAAATTGGCAGTTACTGGTTAGTTATCCAGGAAAACCGGTTAGGTGGACTGACCGCCGAGATACAACCTATATGTTGAAATCGGCGTAAAACCCCCCAAACAAACAAATCGATAATCATGCACTCAGTGTTGCAACATGTTCGCGGATCTTTTGTTGATTAGATTTGGGTGAATGAAAACTTTCATGTTTGATATATAGAGAATACTAGGGTAGTGTCTAAATATGCGAAAGTTTATCTGGCAAGGCGTAGGAATTTATCGGGTGAGGCTCAACCCATTATTCTATTCATCCTGTTACATCTGGCATTTGGTAATTTACAAAAGATTGTTACGTACTTTCTATTTCTTTCGTCAACAGAATCAAAGATTTCCTTGTTTAAAGTTAATTATAAATATCAACGGATATTACAGACTTTCAAACATTGATTTAACATTTAACCTCAACCTTAATCAAAGCGCTGAGAGCACTGGAGTTGTTCGGGGTCTGTAATCTAGGTGTTTGAAAGCCTACTGTATTCTCTGAGAACTGTAATATTCTCAGTTAATCTGGAACAAGAGCTTAACTTTCAAAGTCATTTAACCCTGTAAGGTATTGAAAACACTGTTTTGCGCTTTAAGCACCACTTTGTGATATCATTTCATCTGTGAAGAATATCTGGCTAAGTTACATCAAAATCCTGTGAAAAATGGCTGAATTTCAGAGCGGATGTAACTGTTTTTTTCATAACTGAACTGTTTTTCTGAAACATTATCATTCATAATTGATACAGGCCACAGAAAGAAAAACAAACATTAGATTTAGTTCTTTTATTTATAAAACATTACAGTCAATACAATTCGTTGAATTATAATAATTATCAGGTTTACAAGACATTACTTCATACATGTACCATATTCAAAAGTCTCAGCATTGTGGATCCTAACAGGAAGATTTTGAAAAATATGTCAATGTGTAACACCTGACCAAAAAGACGGAGCCAAAAATGACCACATGGACTCAGTTTAACAATCTTGGCAGAAGTCAATAAGGAAATCCTTCATGCAAAATCTAAGAACTCTTGGCTGTACAAGAATTAAAATAATATTCTTTTACGTTAAACATATGAAATGGGCTGTACAAGAATTTAAAGAAAATATTCCTTTAGGTCAAACATATGAACCCCTGGGTGGAGACAAAAATAATAAAAAGTAATATCCTAGATTTCAGATTTCGAAGTCTTATGTTTTTGATATAAAGATTTTTAAGTTTGCTTAAAAGTCTATTTAAAACATGTAACCACATAGGCTGGAACAAAAAATGACCTATCTTAAAAAATCTTAGTAGTGGTCCAATGCTATTTACAGTATGTATGCTTAGAACTATAAGCCTTGTACTTTCATACAAAAGCTGTTTTCAAGATTTTCCTATATATTTCTATATAAAACATGTGACCTCCAGGATGGAGGCAAAAGTGAACACGAAAAATAATAAATGAATTCCACTACAAATTTCACAGTACAAACTTTTAATCAAAGGGCATACAGTGTAGTTTACAAAACATTCAAATATAAAATCTATTCTTCAGTGCAGAGCCAACCTCACTCTTTAATTAGGAATAGATTAAAAATTATGCAGTTTCATTCATTTGCTAGAATTGCTTTATGTAACTTTTTGATGCAGTCATTAACTTTCGGTTTGAACTTCCAATGGAGCATTGCTGGACAAAATCTTTAAAATCTAACCAATCAGGTTTCATGAATCTGAGCTGACAGAGCCAACATAAACAAGGGGTAGGACCTAAATCATGTAGCTCGGTGCTTTAAGCGAGAAAAACGTGTAGTCTATGACTAATGTCGTCAGTTTTCGCGTAAATATTCAGGAATTTGGATACATTTTCAACAGCTATGGGGATTGTCTTGGAATATTTGTATAATGTATAGGACTAGTACCTAGCCATATATGTGTGCTAACTGTAGCTGCTATTTGACAGAAGAAGAAATGTGTTACAAAAAAGTTATTGAAGGGATGCCAACAAAGGTGTCCCATTCTTTGTGTGATTCTGCAATATTTTGCTTCGGTTTTTCAGCTTCACCAACAATTTTGCGCCATTAAAATGATATTTTAAGTAAACAGAAACAGAATTAAACATTTACAACCAGTTAGGAGCATACATAATGCATCTATATTCGATTTTTTTAACTTTAAGACAATAAACGTGTTGTTTGAGTCACTTTAAGGCCATATTGTGTAACCTCGGTTCTTTCATTACTGCATACCGGTATTCTAATACATAAAATATCTTTCTGCCACTAGCATATTGGTTATATTTAACAGTTATTTTGTACTATAATCATACCCAAAACAAGTGTTTGTCCAATTTAAAGGCATTACATTAACTACACATGGTGATTTTATGAAGTGAAAGCAATCGAATGTCTTTTGATACAACTTAAGTTAACGTTCAATATATGTATTCGTTCAAGATTGTTTTTACAGACAGCTAAATAATGTAAACAATAAACAATTCTTACAGTTGTGAGTTGAAGCAATAATTTAATATCATAATCTGAATTCAGATTTTGTTTGATATCCAGCGAGAATTAAAAGATTTAAAAGATTAGAATATTTTAGCTCAAATTCACCATGGAATTGTAGATGCCGGAATGATAAACTCTATACTCTGTAACTTTGGGCAACAGCTCGTTAATAAAATATAGCAAAATGGCATTATGACATATACTTACAAGCTGTTCATACATACCATACACGAGAAGTAAAAAGATCCTCCAAAGGTAATTTTTTTTTCACAAATATAGAATTAAATCTCGGATGTATTAAGATACCTGACGGCTTGGAGATAAGGGAGGTCAGTGATTTTACGTATTGCAAACTATTTCATTTTCAAAGTCTTCCCAAGTTTCCTTAGTAAAGACTAATCACTACTTGCAGGAAATACCTTAAACCGTCAATTATAAGCAACCTAATTTCATTTATTGCAAAACGGCAGTTTAAGCAAGGTGATGATATTTATCAGCCAGGTCTATTTTTTACATAAAAGGATTTTAACTTCATCTTTATTCTTTGACACTGTGTTTTTAATACTATGAATAAATACGAAAATATACACGTAATTTCTCATCCAGTTATTTCAGTCATCAAATGCTGTTCTGAATGGATTGCATTACCCATGCATTTGAAATTATGCATTGTAATATAGACAAAGACTTCATAAAAACATTGTAATCATGTAAACATATGAACCAACTAATTATGCAAATACATTTACATCAAATTTTCTCTTTTTTTTCTGTGTGCTCACGGAGAGATGATAATGTTGTCATAGAACTTTATGTTCATTTTTTCATTTAAGTTTAATGATAGTCCAGTCAAAGCGGAAGAAATATTGACTGATATGATTGTGGAAGAAGTAAGATAATATTTTTCAAACTCCATTAAAAACTATAAATGTTTTAAGAAATCTAACTTGTCTAATTTGCGTGTATCTCTTATTTGTTTCCTTTTAACTGAAATAATGGTAAGATGCAAATGAACATTGGATACGCCGTCCAAAAATAAATGTCGCATAGATATTCTGTTGAGTCCAGGGATTGAACCATTCACCTTTGAATGACTATATGGAGCTTAGCACATTGGCAGTTTTTATATGTACCAAGTATATACAGTTACTTTAACTGTGTGGCACAGGCTGTCTGTCAGTTGACTATTTGTTTTTGCACAACTTAGAAAGTCCTTTTTGATTTTATAAATATAATGTTTTTTACATGTATGTAATATATCTACAAAATTGTCAATTTTGATTTTTTAAATAAAATCTGCAGACTTGTGATCAAGTCAAAACCTTTCATAGTTTAAAATTTACTTGTAATATTGTATTTGTATCTGACAATGAAAAACACCACATAACCTTCCAGCCTTAAAATCACAAGTGTTCAAATTCATTATACAAACAGAACTCTTTGTAAAATTTTTCAACATGCTTATTTTGAAAAACTTTACTTTAACATCAATAAAGAACCGATATTACACAATATGGTCTTAAAGTGACCCAAACTACACGTTTACTGTCTTTAAGTTAAAAAAAATGAACATAATATGTAATATATGTTCCTAACTGGTTGTAAATCTTTAATTGTGTGCCCTTTTACTTGAAATATTGTTTCAATGGCGCAGAATGGTTTGATAAGTTCAAAAACCTAAGCAAAATATTGCAGAATCACACAAAGAATGGGACACCTTTGTTGGCATCCCTTCAATAACTTTTTTGTAACACATTTCTTTTTCTGTCAAATAGCAGCTACAGTTAGCATACATATATGGCTAGGTACTAGTTGTATACATTATAAAAATATTCCAAGACAATCCCCATAGCTGTCGAAAATTTATCCAAATTCCCGAATATTTACGCGAAAACTGACGACATTAGTCATAGACTACACGTTTTTCTCGCTTAAAGCACCGAGCTACATGATTTAGGTCCTACCCCTTGATAAACTCACCTTCTGAGATGGCTTAATGGCTGATCATTTACAAAAAAAGAGGGAATGGTAATGTCTTACCTATTGGATTATCGATGTTTTGTTACAAATAACCTCCCTTGTCTTATGGATAAATGCAGAGATAGGCAATGTAACAGACAAAGAGACCTTTTTCATTTTTGATTGCTTTGACATTTAATGGAAAAAAAACCTTAGCTACAACTAAACTAAACTAAAAAAATATTTTTGTTTTTTCTTCAATACAAGATATGACTGTTTTATTATTAAGTCTTTGAATTTTAGTGTTGAATTTCCTTTTTCAAAAAGAACAGAGTGCACTCTATTAATACTAACTGGCTTGCTTTTCAAGGATTATGCAGGTTAGTGTCCAGATAGGTATTTTAGCAATCCAAGTCAAACCAAGCCAAATATATACCAAGATCTAGCACTTAAGGTGATGAATACCACCAGATACCGCCTTGACACAGTAGTTTCTTAATATATGATTTGTCTGCAATAATATTAAACAACTTGGCTGAAAAATTCAAAAACAAACTTCTGGGGTAAGTTAAATCAGCAGTACATTCAACCATATGAATAAACACATACAATTTAACCATCCTGCAAAAAACTCGCCAGAATACAAACACTACATGCAGAGGACAAGCAAATCTGTGCCAAGTAAAACACAATTTGATTATACTCCAATTGTTAACTGCTAAAGAAAGCACATACAAACTTATACTGAAAAACATGTAATGTCTATGGTGGTTATTGGTGGTACAATGTTTAATTGAAATCCCACAAATATTTGCCAAGACAAAGCACAAACTAGTATTGAATGGCCTCAATGTGAAGAATAAACACCAGAGTCAGACTGACAGATGAAATGACACGAATTCAATTTAGCTCCCAAAAATTCTATTCAGTTGCTGATAAACAGCATGGACAAACCTTTTATCCTTTACATGTAAGAAAAATAAAAGGACCATAACACAGTGATAATTCATTTGACTAGAACACAAAAATGACATGCACAAGTAGGTTTCGTTCTCTTGACTCTTACGAAGTATTATCAAAATCTGACATACAGTTGCTAAGAAAAATCATGGACAAATTTATATATTAATAAAAAAAACATAAAAAGCCCATACCTTAGTGAAAAATCATGGCAGTGGAATGCCGCAACAAGTATGCTTGGTACTTAGGATTCTTGTAAATTATTATAAAAACCTGAATTATAGTTGATGAGAAATAGTCCTTACAAATTGGTGTGTAATTATGACCATAACTTAGAGAAAAATAATGAGAACATGACAATGACATGCACAAATAAGTTTCATACTTACGACCCTTGCAAAGTGTTATCAAAATCTGAGAAATAGTAGCTGAGAAACAGTCCAGACAAATTTTGTCTACAGACAGTTGGATGGATGGAGGGACAGACCAACCAACTGACCAAAATATGTGAATAAAATATAGCCCCCATATCTAGGTTTGTATAAATGACAAAAACAATTATCAAATTTAATCTATCAGAAAATGAGCATTAAAAACTATATAAAAACCACTTTCCTAAAATTTACACTGTGCTTGTACTAAGGCTAAACTCTTATGACAGTGTATCTTTCTATAAATTTTAAGCACAGGGATGTCAGACAACTTATTCTGATTAATCTGAAAAAAAAAAGATTTAAGCATAACTTCTAAACAAATGACTATATCTTTTAAGATGGTCCATTGACGTAACTGCTTGGTCACCTAATACACTAACTCCTATCAGGATGAAGTGAACTGACCTCTGGTCTTCTTTCCAACAGCTAGACAAGCCTGTTGCTTATACCCCTTCTCATACAATGTAAAGTTCACAATCACAGATAATCAGGGTAGTTTTGCATACTCCTTTTGCCAAACTGCACTCAATTCACTGGAAAAACAATATGACATGAAAGTAAATTAGAAACAGTACATCAACCATTAATTTTTCTATTATAAATAATAACTTAAAATTGCTTTAACTATCAAACTTTCACTGAATGAACTGAGCTAAACAGTTTGAATAACTTCAAAATGTTTTAAATGCATTTTGTATCTTTAGATATATATTATTACATGTAAACATTTAATATTAACATTTCTGTCTAACTGTCAAGCATTTATACATTCAATGAATTTATTTCTCCTCTTTCTGGGTCCTTCCTGAAATTTTTAATGGTTTCTTGTTGGTTCTAGTGTGAATATACCAACTGGCAGGAATACTGCAGGAATCAAAGACATCTGACAACTGAAGTAAAATGCCAATGCCCCTTAGCGCCTTATCCCTAGCGGCAGCCATGTACATTGTAGTTTTGAGAAGCTGGGACCAAGAGTTCTATAGTTAGTAACTGATCAGAAACCAGTTTGCTATTAAAGTTCACTATGACCTTGGCCTTTGACCTAAAAAGCTATACAGGTCATCTTCTGGTTATGGCCAACCTATATACCAAGTTTCAGGAACCTGGCCCCAAGCATTTTTAGTTATTTGTCAGAAATCGTTTTGCTATTTAAGTTCATTAAGACCTTGACCTTTGACCTGAAAATGTACAGGGTTCATCTACTGGTCACGAACAACCTACACATTAAGTTTGAAGAACCTGTAACCAAGCTTTCCTTAGTTATTCATCTGAAACCGTTACGCTATTCAAAGCTACTGTGACCTTGACCTTTGACCTGAAAAACTACAGGGTCATCTACTAGTCATGACCTACATACTAAGTCTGAGGAAGAGGGGTCACAGGATTCTCTTGATATTAATTGGAAACTAAAAGTCTACTGACCGACTGACAGACATTTGCAAATCTATATACCACCTCATCTTCGATGGGTGCATAAAAGCCAAATCATTATGAAATATTACAGGCTAAGATCAATCAAGCAACCAAAACATTTGTGAAGAACTAAACATAAATCATACTTACCTGAGCTGACTGTCAAAACAGAATGATGTATGTAATTTAGAAAAAAAACCTGAAATGATCTTTCATTTACCTGCTACTTTTTTAATTTTCCTTTACAAAGGAAATACCATGCTTCAGTTTCAGTCAAAATTTTAGCACTTGGTTTGTTTGGCCATTCATGGTTTTCAGATAGAATCAACTCATTTCCTGCATAATCATAGTTGCCTTTTTCAATAACTGAAATCATAAAAAAAAACAGGAAAAGCATACTGAGAATATATTTTTTGCAAGCATGATGAATGGATTATAAAATGAAAATCATAATCAAGCAACATTGAACTCAAGCAATAATCTATCTTTACTTTCAATTTCTTTGTGACCTTTAAAAGAGTAATATATTTGCTTCAAAGTTTTTATATTTACAAATCGGTTTTCCACTGAATTATATGAACTACTTAAGATTACAACTGGCTACCTCACTTTCAAAGCTTCTGTGAACAGGATACAAAATTTTGAGTTTTCATGAAAAATTATACATTCTGTATCAAAAACGTTACAAGCAGCAATATTCTGTTCAAGTTTAACCATGCAGTAAAAAACTATACCATTAAAATACCAGAGACTGTAAGGAACAAAATATTGTCACTTTCAAAATTCAGATTACCTCCCCTGTTCTTTTTAGTTCATTCTGACAAAAATATGGCCTTGAAAACAAGCTGCTGCAGCTTTTTTGTCAATGCATAAACAAGCCTTCTCTAAAAATCACATTAAATGCTAATTTCAAGCACACTGTAAATTTCAATATTACCTTAACGCAACAGATACCAGTTTCACACTGAAATCCAGTGACTGACAACCACTCAAACTTTAGCACTTCACTGAGTCACTGACAATCCCAATACAACAACCTGAAAAGAGAAGTACAGTTATTCTTTAAGAAGCAAAGACGATCTTTGACAAAAACAAAAATTTCAGATGAAACACTTCCCTTAAAACATCATTTGCAAGAAAGAAACTGCTCCCAAGCCCTACTTTTTAAACATTGGCCGAGGCAAATTCTGTGAAACAGACAAGTCTCCTGATCTTCAAAGACACAACATAGAATCATGACACTACACGCTTATTGTTCTTCTGCTATTTCACACCTTAAACAGATAGTGCTAGAATAGATACCTGTCAACGCTACACTTTTTTCAGTATTCAGTTCATACAAAGTCCTACTGAAATTTTACAGGCAAAGCTAGTGACATAACCTACTTCCATTAGTTTCTAATTTCAAGCTCCTACTTCACATTGAAAGCGATTGAGCCTGCCCGCTTAGCTCAATAGGTAGAGCACTGGATTAGTAATCCATCAGTTGTTGGTTCGACCCCTGGGCAGGGCAAAATTTCTCCGTGACAACTGATCTCAGACATTGAGTCTAATGTTCATTTGTCTCTCACCGCTTATTCAGAGTAGATCATGTGGGAACAGTAGTCAGTCACTGTGGAGAAATTGGCAATTACTGGTTAGTTATCCAGGAAAACCGGTTAGGTGGACTGACCGCAGAGATATAACCTATCTGTTGGTGTTAAACCCCAAAACAAAACAAAAACCGATTGCATTTCAATACCTTTCAATAATGAAAACATTATGAGTACATCATCCTGACCACTCTGAATACCAATATCTTCATGTATTAATTAATTTAGACTTCAACAATACACATATTCATGCATCATACCCTATCATTAATATTTCTAAAGTGTTTGCTTACCTTAGAACACTTTCCCTGAACAGCTGACCCAATGTATTGTCTAGATTCTCTTAGATATTGACTCGTCTACTTTAGAAGTGTCGTCTAAAGATGGCGGTCAGGAATCGTCTGGCCTGGACTAAAACTCGCACCATCCGGTAGGTACCGGAAAACGGGTCATCTCACCACACTCCCCCCGACTTTACGGACTTGGCCCCCTCTCTGGGTCTGTGGCAATCGATAACTTGTTTAGTCCAATCCTGGGTTTCAAACCAGTACCGGCTGATCCGCCGATGCAGACTATTTACTCCACCGATAGTCTGCAATAGTCCAGGTCATCCTGACAAGTTTTGAACTGACAGGAGACTAGGACTTCAAGGCATCTTGGAGGTGGCATCTCTGACAGGCCAGAGTCATCAGAGACAACTCTGTCCACCACTGCTCAACAGTGACCAGTCTCTCGACTCCCAAGCCATGTGAATAGTTTGACTAATCTTGGCTCTGCTGTCGCTCTTCTGAGACTTGGACCTCCATGCCTTTAGACCATTTTCCGTATAACTTTGGGCGTTTGCCACCGTTTCTCGGAAAGGTCCCTAACCTTAACCTCTCGCCTGATGGCGACCTCGCCAGCAGAAAACTGAGAACTGGTTATACAACACCATTGACTTCTAGCACCATTGTTTTCTGGGTCGAGGGTTGTCACTAACACTCACACCTATGTCACTTGGGTGATTGCTCCATGTGATACCATGCGACCCTTGTGACCTTGGGGTTACCGACGTCCCGATGGATCTGCAACTCCCCTCCAGGTCATCGGCCCTTGTGCGATGATCCCTTATGACTTTTCAAGGTCAAGTTTGATCTTTCGCAGCCCTTGCGATGCCAAGAGAGTTGCCTCATCGGCGTCCCTCGTGAACGAGGCCCAAATCCGGTCAGCCCTTGTGCAAAATCACATCCCCCACAAGGCAGCTCACTCATTCAATTCCAGAGACATATCCACCACACCGTCACGGTACCGGTACCCGTGACAGCGGATGTAAATTGATACGTCTCTGGTCAGCTCAATGTTTCAGGATAATGTTGTACTGAGACAACTTCTCCATCCACCTGGCTAGCTGTCCCTGTGGTCCTTTAAACCGCAATTCATCCAAGTGAGGCTTGAGTGGACAGTCCTCACTGTAAATGGTCGACCCAGCAGATATCTCTAAAATCTGGCATGACGCAGTTTCGCTAGAAGTTTCTTCTGTGTGAGTCTGGTCAAGAATGGCGTTTGCCCCTTCTTGCACCGACTACAGACGCATGGTTATCTGACTTGAGTTATCAAGTTCCAGATACTTTTCCACCAAGTATTCTCTGCCAGTCTGCTTTCTTTTCTCTAACAGGCGGTAACTGTCAGTAGTATTTACCACACACATCACTGGATTTCTTCCAGCTTCGTGTACTACCCTTTTGACTAATATCTTTAAACCATCAACAGGTCCAATGAAGTAGTCAGGCATAGGGTCACTTGACTTACATCTGACCCTGACCACGGAGTTTGGTGGAACTACCTGTCTCCGTCCTATGACCACCCTGGCTACAACAGGAACACCTTTTCGGCTGCCCATATTCAGTTGGATCAACTGACCCTCAAAGGTCAAGATTTCCTGACCCATTCCAATATGGCTGCCCCCTGTTGAACAAGATATCAAATCCCAGCAGCATTTCTGTTCAATTGGTGCCAGGTACACTCTTTACCTGTACCGCTTCTCACCAATCTTTAACCTAACTGGACCTACAACAAATCCTTTCATGGACATCTGGCGTCCAGCAGTAAGGAGTTTCACCTCCCGTGACTTCTGTGGCTTCCCCCTCAGCCAATTACACAACCTATCCGAAATGATGGTAACCTGAGCCGCTGTATCCACAATGGCCTCCACTGTCTGGTCACCTACCTGTATTTTCATACTAAACTGTGACACAGACTTTAACTGGCACACTGTAACAGCATCTGGCTCCCCATCCCCCCTCATTTCAGGTTGACCCTTAGGCTGCCTGGAAGGACCACCCATTTCATTTGTTGTAGTCCTGCTGCTAATGCATGCCTGTTCTGGTATCTCAGTATTCAAGTCGGGTACTTGGCCCACAACTTTTTCCTGTACCCATACAGTCTCACCCCTTGCTTGGCAAGAAGAGACTCCACACTGATGACATCTGGCGCTAACTGGAAGGACACCTTTAACTGCTCTCAAATCCGACCTTGGATTCTACTGGAGCAATGGGCAATCCTGCTTGAAGTGGCCTTTTTTCCCACACTCAAAGCAAACACCCACAGTCTTTCTCCTTCCCTGGGATGGATTTGGCCTCTGCCAGCCCTGGCTGTCAGATGTCTTGACCTCCTCATCAAGTTTGAGTACCATCCTATCAAAGCTCTTTTGAAGCTTATCAATGGCAGCTTCCAAGGAACTAGTCTGAGAAGCAGCTTTGGCTTGTGCCCCTTCAGATGATGTTCCCTGCACCGCACATACCGTAGCGCTGTCATCAGCTGTTTCCTTGCTGGTTCGTTTCTTTGAGCGGCCATACATAGACTGATGCAGATGCTGAAACCATCTAATCTTGTTCATGGCCTGCTCCATGGTTGATGGCTTATCCATAGCAACCGCTAAACCAGCATCTTTATCAGTCAGACCCTCACAGAACTTAATAACTGCCTGTCTATTAGAATAGTACTCAGGTAAGTCTTTAAAAGCTCTTGTAGCAAGGGTCATAACTCTGTCAGCCCAATCATCCAGGGACTCTCCCTGATTCTGAGATAATTGCTGGAAACGCACTTGGGCTGTTTCAGCAAGCTCACGGGCTCCAAATCTGTGCTCTAGCTTTTCCAGAAGCTTGCGATAAGAGATTTTCTCTTTTCTTTCCATGATGATTGCATGGAAATCCGCAGCCTTCCCTGTCAAGCACCAGCACAGGCCATCCAAGCACTCGTCCGAGGTCCACTCGCATGCTTTGGCATAACGAAGGAACTTGTGCTTGAATGCTAGCCAATTTCCTTTGCCATCATACTGCAAAGTTTTCGGTAGTCCCCGAATAAAAGAAGCAGTATGTAATTTCTTCGTGCTTTTCCTAACCTTCCGCTTAGCAGGCAGAGTAGTCTCATCTGACGAATCATCATTGGAATCATCATCAGATGAGTCCTCATACCTGGGAGCAGGTGTGGTCTTGGGACGGGCACCCAGACTCAAAGGCTTAGCCTTTTGAGAAAGGGGCTCACACCCACCGCCAGCAGGTTTAGCACGAACCATCTCCTTGGCTACGTTTAACACTTTCTGGATTTCCGTCAAATCCGCAGGAGAAGGATCCTTCTCATGCAAGCCAACTTCCTCATCAGACTCGCGTTTCATGAGAAGATGAAGGAGGCTTTCATACGGAACCCCTTCCCCAGCCTCTCTATCCGAATCCTGCTGGACCGGAGAGGGCACTGGGGAAAAGTACTTCTCCACTGAAAATGGTAGGTCATTGTTTGGCGTAAAGTCAAGCTTGTCAACTATTCCATCGTCCAAGCTTCTTCTCAGCAGGTGTTCAAGCACACTGCGAGTCAAGCTTCCCCGACTATTACGCAAGGTAACAATCGCCCTGGCTGACTTGCTACCAATACCTGGAATCCTTTGGAGTTCCTCTTCAGTAGCAAAGTTGACTTTTATCACTTGACCAACCTCCGCCATAGCCTCGGCCATTTTTCAAATCAGTAGCCAAAAGATACTAGACGACTAATGTAAACTAAAACACGAATTGATTATCAATTCGTATACAAGTTTCAACTATGTCTGGTGATCAGCACTAAATTTATTTCAAGTCCCAAGTCGTTGGACAATGGACTAATAAATTTATTACAACTGCTTATCTGTATACTCACTGTCTTAGACTAAATGAATAACAAGCAGTTAATTCTTACAGGAAACCTTCTTTAAGAAAATTTACCTAAATAGAATATAAATATTATCAAAAATATTTAACAGCCAAATTCTCAATTAATAAATTCAAAAAATAATTTATTAAAAGAAAACAAACGAACCTGACTTTCAGTGCTGGTAACTCAACGAGGAGCTTAGCCTCTAGTTGTGTTCTTGTACAATTCAACGAGGAACCTTGCCTCAAGTTGAAAGGAGTGAAAGTAAAGTAAGGACTTGGCCTTTACTATACTCACTATCTGTAAAAGTCAGCTGTCCGGTACTCACGTGACCTTGTAAAGAGAATATATTATTTTGGTAGCTTCTGATTAAATCAAAATTACTGTACAAAATAATTATTCCAAAACAAATTCTAACAGTATTATCAGAATTTACACGAATTTTCTTAGAAAGTAATAAAACTTACATTCCTATATCCTGTAAGAAATTCAATAATATTTCATACTCAAATCAACCAAGCTTAGCTGGCTCAATCTGTATGAACTGCTGATTTAATTCTGAACTTCAATGCAGATGTCTTAAACAAGCTGCAAAGGACCAACCAATGTGCTGTAACATTTAGTTGTGTTCAACCAGACTGTCTGGGCGGAAATGCTTGGCTTTCCGGCCGCGCATGCGTAGAGAGTTCAATACATCTAAGTTACAAAACTCGCCACAAAAGTACCTAAAACCATACTTCTTGGCAAATTACCCAGATACAAAGGCCAACTGTCCAGTACACAAACGATCCAAACCGACAGCCACTCTTCCCCCGCTCAAATTATCGAAATATAATATTCCAATAACGAGCCAGCGAAATGTTTTCGCCTGAGTGAGCCGCAAGATTTCCCTTCGGATCTTTCAGAATTCCTGTCTAATCGACGTGAATTCGTTTCACCGCTGCCACCATTAAAGTGTTTGCTTACCTTAGAACACTTTCCCTGAACAGCTGACCCAATGTATTGTCTAGATTCTCTTAGATATTGACTCGTCTACTTTAGAAGTGTCGTCTAAAGATGGCGGTCAGGAATCGTCTGGCCTGGACTAAAACTCGCACCATCCGGTAGGTACCGGAAAACGGGTCATCTCACCACATTTCTACCTGGTCAAATCAAGTCGAATGTGTGGCTTGCTACCCCTGTATGCTTTAGCTTGTTTTCCACTGTATATAAAACGCTTGAAATATATGCTAGTGTCCAACACTACTGTCTGAAACTGTAATTTACTGTATTTCGGACTGACTTCATTTCAAGGGCCTCATTTCAACAGGATTACGAACTTTTATGTATTGAAAAATAACTTGAACAAAACGGTTCTTCGTGTAGGTAAATAGTAAAACGATCTCAATGATTAACTTGAATTTACATTATATTTTCAATTACAAGTTTCAATGGAAAAGATGACAAATGATATTTGTCAAGACTGAAAGTGAAAGTGATCATGTCTCGATCTCTGTTAAAATAGTGATCAAAATACGCTCTTTAAAAGTATTTGTCATTGAAACAGTATTAAATTAAACAAAACACTAGACTAAGTCAAATTAATTTTTGTTGTTTTTATGTCTCTATACTTACAATAATACGTAATAATCGCTGTCGTAAAAGTATCTTTGCTCAACTTCGACGACAAAATGGCGGTGTCCCAGATGCGATCATGACGGTGTTGCGTACTGAGTAAAGGGTGCTAGTCAAAACGGCCTCAGGTTAAAACGTTTTTGGTCAAAACGGCCTCAAGTTTTTATTTGCTGGTTAAAACGGCCTCACTTTTGGTTAAAACGGCCTCACTTTTAATTGAAACGTCCTAAATAATCTTGATTTTATATTTAAGTAAACTATGAAAGGACTTAGCTTTTTGAAAACACACGCAATTAAATTGCTTATAAATAATATAATGTTGTTTATTTGGATTAATATTGGTAATTTAATGATTACTAGACATTAGCGGGTTTAGGTGAAAAACAATTGAGAGTGATAATTACCATTTGATTAATGGGATCAAAATAACTTAAAGTGATAATAGAAGTATGTCTTTAATTGATACGTCGGAATGATCAAACAAAAGATAAACAAGAGGGCCATGATGGCCCTGGATCGCTCACCTGAGTACTTTGGCTGTAGGTTTGCTGTTAAGCAGTATTTCATTTTTTAATTGAAAATATATAAGGAACATATATATTGAATATCAAAGATATTGGTCTATAAATGAAGGCTTTATGAGGTACAGAAGATAAATCTATTTTTAGCCTCCGTGACCTTTAACCTAACCTAATAATTTGAACAACCAAACAACCTTTCTGACAAACTGCCAGGATATTTGGACTGAAACAGTAGCCTCTAGAGCCTTAACAAGATATTTCTATTTTTGGGCTCTGTGACCTAGTTTTTGACACCAGATGACCCATATTCGAACTTGACCTAGAAACCATCGAAATAACGTTTCTGACATATTTCCAGAATATTTGGGCTGTAAATGTTACATGTAGAGTGTAAACAAGGTTTTTCCAAATTTAAGCTCTGTGACCTAGTCTTTGACCCCAGATGACCCATATTCGAACTTGGGCTAGAAGTCATCGATACAACCTTTCTGACATATTTCCAGGATATTTGGGCTGAAAATATTACCTCAAGAGTGTTAACAAGGTTTTTCCATATTCAGGCTGTGTGACCTAGTTTTTGACTCCAGATGACCCATATTTGAACTTGACCTAAAAATCATCGAAAAAACCTTTCTGACATATTTCCAGATATTTGGGCTGAAAATGTTACCTCTAGAGTGTGAACAAGGTTTTTCCATATACAGGCTGTGTGACCTAGTTTTTGACCCCACATGACCCATATTCCAACTTGACCTAGAAATCATCTTAACAAGCTTTCTGACAGTTTTTCAGGAAATTTGGGCTAAAAATGTTACCTCTAAAGTGTTAACAAGGTTTTACCATATTTGGGCTGTGTGACCTAGTTTTTGACCCCACATGACCCATATTTAAACTGGAGCTAGAAATCATCAAAGCAACCTTTCTGACATATTTCCAGGATATTTGGGCTGAAAATGTTACCTCAAGAGTGTTAACAAGGTTTTCCATATTCAGGCTGTGTGACCTAGTTTTTGACTCCAGATGACCCATATTCGAACTTGACCTAGAAATCATAGAAACAACCTTTCTGACATATTTCCAGGATATTTAGGCTGAAAATGTTACCTCTTGAGTGTTAACAAGGTTTTTCCATATTTGGGCTCTGTGACCTAGTTTTTGACCCCAGATGACCCATATTTGAACTTGAGCTAGAAATCATGAAAATAACTTTTCTGACAAATTTCCAGGATATTCGGGCTGAAAATCTTACCTCTAGGGTGTTAACAAGGTTTTTCCATATACAGGCTGTGTGACATAGTTTTTGACCCCACATGACCCATATTCGAACTCGTCCGAGTAATTACTGGGACAAACATCCTGACCAAGTTTCGTGACAATTGGAGCCAAAATGTGACCAGTAGAGTGTTAACGAACTAAATGTGAACGGACGACGGACGACAGACGACGGACGACGGACATTCATCGATCCTAATAGCTCACCCTGAGCCAGCTCAGGTGAGCTAAAAAGCGGTCTGTGTCTGAACTAGATAAAAAAATTGTTAAAGCGTAGGGCTCAAAACAATTATTCTATAAGAGAAAAGCGTCAGTTGTCGGAATTAAGTCGTAAATCGCCGAAGAGTTTTTGGAAGAAAGTTAACCGTTTTCGAAATCCTCGTCAATCCATATCAAATGATATTGATATGAATCAATTCAATTCATACTTTTCAGAAATATTAAACACGAATACTCAAGAAAACAATTTTGCTCCCAATACAACAATTCCAAATGATACTTATATCGGAATCGAAGTTTTAGATAAACAATTTGACGACGATGAAATTAATAAAACTATAAATTCATTGGTCAGAAATAAAGCGCTAGGCTGCGACAGTATTGTATCAGACTTTTTTATTGACGCTAAATCATTTATCACACCGTTTTTGGTACAAATTTATAATAAAATATTCTCAGTAGGAATATATCCGAATTGTTGGACAAAAGGCATAATTGTTCCGATACATAAAAAGGGTGACAAAAAAGATCCTTCAAATTATAGAGGCATAACATTAATCAGTACTATGGCAAAACTTTTCTCTCTTGCATTAAGAAATGGGCTTAATAACTGGTGCGAAAATGAGGGTATATTTAATGATTTACAGTTTGGATTTCGATGTAACAGAAGTACCGCTGACTGTGTATTTATTCTCTATAGTATTATACAAAAATTACTTGCTGATAAGCTCTCTTTATATTGTGCATTTATTGATTATGAAAAGGCTTTTGATACTGTTATCCGTGATGCATTGTGGTATAAACTGTTTGAAACTGGTATAAGTAGCAAAATGGTGAATATGCTAAAGTCAATTTATGAACATGTTTCTGCTTGTATTAAGGTAAATGGAAACTTGAGTGACTTTTTTTAAATATCCCTCGGTTTGAAACAAGGAAAGCCACTCTCGCCAATCCTATTTATTCTTTTCGTAAACGATGTCTCTGCGAATTTGAATTTTAATGCATTAACTGAAAATGACTTGAATCAGCTATGTATTTATATGCTACTTTTTGCAGACGATATGGTTCTTTTTACCACTGATCCTGTTAGCCTTCAGTCACAGTTAGATAGCTTATATGTATACTCCCTTACTTGGGGATTGAAAATAAATATTAACAAAACAAAAATTTGTATATTTAGTAAACGTAGACCGGTAAATGATTATCACTGGTTTATCAACAATGAACGACTAGAAATAGTCGATTCGTTCTGTTACCTGGGAATTAAATTTACCAATAACGGTTCAATGACTCAAGCTTTAAAAGATCTATCCGATCAAGCCCTCAAGGCAATTAACGGTTTATACTCGGTATTTTCAGACAGACAGACAGACAGACATATTTCTTTATTACACCCAATGTAATTTTTTACAACATGGGGATAAGCAATATAAAGAAAAAGACAAACTTGTAACTTCCGGTAGTACCTGAAAAAGTAGATAATTTAATACTAACATATTTTAAAGTTTTAACTTTGGGGGAATCCTCGTGTATAGAAACACATGAATTAATATGTTAACAGTTAAAGAAACAGAATTTGGAAAATTTCAGAGACAGTGTATAGTAATACATAAAGTAAAGTGTTAACAGTTATACAAACAGCATTTAGTTAATAAGGAATAGTGATTTACTGACGTAATTGTACAATGCCATTTTCATCGTAGTAAGTAGTAGTAAACTTAGAACGTAGATTGAATGAATGTATATCTTTGTGTATAGTAAGTAATACAATAATGTAAACAGCTAACAGTTATACAAACAGCATATAGGAAATTTAAGAAACAGACTATAGCTGACGTAGTTGTACAATACTATCTTCAGCGTAGTAAATAGTAGTAAACTTAGAGTCCAGGGTATACAAGGAGTGTAAAAAGAAGAGGAAGAAGAGGAAAAAAAAAACAAACAAACAAAAAACAATTAAACTTGTTGAAAAACACATTAAAATTTTGACATTATTGTGCGGACAAATCTACTCAATTTAACAAGTTTAGCCTCATTCTGGCACGATAATATTCTTGCCAAGCAATGCTCATTATCAAAAATATTAAAGTCTTGTAAAAGATTGTTTCTATCCCTGGAAAAGAATATACATTTTAGTAAGTAGTGCTGCTCAGAGCCTACCTCGCCAGAGTTGCAGAGCTTGCATGTATTGTCAAGGTACGCGGTTCCTCCCCAACGTGCAGTTTCAATTGGGAGACGATTATTACATGTTCGGTATCTGAACAGGTGGATGTAGTTTTCTTTTGGGAGAATGTTGAAATATCTCTCATATTTTAAGGTACGTTTAAAGGAACTGTAGATTCGGCCTTTATTTGACAACTGCATTTGACTATACAAGTGTTGTTTATACTGATCTATCAAAAGTTGTTTTATTATTCTATGAGTATTTTTATGCACTAGTACATGCTGGTATGACCAGATATCTGGTCTTCCAAGACTTTCGAGAATTTCTTTTATCTTGCTGATCCATTTAAAGTTTACGTCATTTTTATTAAGCATATACTTGTACATCTTAGCAGATAGTTTATTTTCTTTGCCAACAACTAGACGGGATCAAAAAGAAACCATTTTTGTATATACATTAATAAATACCGGATATCTCCCAAGCTCTCCGTAGAGCATATATTTTGGGGTACTTTTACGGGCATGGGTTATTCGTCTCAGAAATGAATTGTGAAATTTTTCAAGAATTTCAAGGTTTTCAAAACCGAATATTTCTGAACCGTAAGTAAGTATTGGCATAACAGTATGATCAAATAATTTAATCGTTAAATCTAGCGGTAAATCTGCATTGTTAGTTTTCGTGAAAAGGAGATGCATTGCTTTATTTGCTTGCTGACTTACATGTTGGCGAGCTTTCAAAAAGGATCCAGAAGCAGAGAAGGTTACTCCTAGATAATGATAACTATCTGTTAATTGAAGTATATGTTGACCAAGGTTAAAATTATAAGCACATCGTTTTCTAGCCCCAAATACTATTACCTTTGTTTTGTTCGGATTTACTGTTAATTTCCATTGGCTGTAGTAGTCATTGAAGTTATTTAAACTGTTTTGAAAGTCGACAGGGTTATTGGAGACAATAACGGTGTCGTCTGCGTACAGAAGTATCAAAAGTTTAAGCCAAGTTTCATCACTAAATGTATCATCTATCTCTATACCAACTGCACCGTTTGTCTCCAGGAATACTTGTAAGTCATTTAAATATAGAGAGAAAAGAATCGGGCTTAAATTTTCTCCCTGTCGAACGCCTATATCAGAAGAGAAAAACGGAGACTGATTACCACTATGTTTAACACATGATTTGATATTTTGATACATATTAAAAATTACTTTGAATAACTTTCCGTCGATGAGATTTTGCGTTAGCTTGTGCCAGAGACCAAATCGCCATATTTTATCAAAGCACTGAGAAAAATCCACAAAGGCACAGAAAACCTTTTGTTTACGTTTTTTAAGAATTTCTTTTTTTTTACAATGGACATTTGTATTGAGTGTGGTGTTAATGTTAGGGTCCGACAAGAAGCCGTTTCCTGTGACTCCTGTGACAGATGACAACACAACGATACGTTATTAAAAGATTTCAGGTCGCTCGGGATATAGATAAAGATCAAATTCAGAAATCTCTAACAACACAGAAAAAGTACGTAAATGGAGTTCCTCTGCTTTCATCTGATAGTAAAATAATTGATGTATTATTAATTATTACTGGTCCTTTAAAAAAGGAAAATATAAGTTAATATAAAACATTTAAAAACAAAGAAAGAAAAACCATTCCTCAATTTAAATAGATCGGCGCTGACTAAGTTAGGAGTGATTTTAAAATTAATTGGAAAAAAAAACAACAAAAAAAACCCAAAAAACAAAGTTAAAATAAATACTACTAATGGAACTGGCAACTGAAATTTAATTACATGTAGAAGTATTTGTCCACTTTGCTCCGTGGAGTGATGTGTATATATATATTTTTGGTGAAGCTATTAAAACTCGGTTTTCAACTATTTATTACTTTGCTATCAACCCATTTAATCAACATCGAACATTGTAAAAAAAATGCTAAAAGACAATAAGAATTGAATGAGAGAAGTTTCATGGAAAAATTGTATTGAACAATCATAACAGAAAATGTTGAGTAAATGTATGTGTTTTGTTTTAATGTGTGTGAACAATATCACAAAACACTCAATGTAAAAGAATGTTTTATATAGAATTTTACATATATAATAATATTTCTCAAAGGTATTTAAATAAATTAATGCACAAACTTAATTTCAAATTTAAAAAAAGGTGGTTTTTATTTTGATTAGATTACTGTTTTTATTTGAAGGGATTAGTGGAGTTAATCAAATAATCTTGTCATTTATACAGGTGTTGATTGGTATTGTATTTTTCTGTACTTTGTTTATATTACTCATATAATCATGTCATTTATAAAGGTGTTGATTGGACATAGTTTATTAAATGTGTCATGAAACAGTACCAGCGCCAGCAAGTTGTGTTTATATTGATTGAGTACTGATATAGTCTTTCTAAACATTCGTTCAATTTTGAAACATACCAAAACAGTATTCCAAAATCAAAATTTAGAATAGCACCTGCTAGTCTATGCTATTTTAATTAGGAATTAAAGTGATACATTATTGATTAATTTGAATCAGCATGTTTTATATATCTGTTACGTTTCATGTTTATGTATTTTTATATAACATAAAATTAATAAATACAACTTATGACATTCTCACCTTATTAACTACTTTTCGCGTAAAACCCTTAACATCATCTTATTCAAATCTTTACAATCGATCTTAAAATATGTAATTTAAATTTTATCCTCAACATAAGAAAACAAGAAATAATTATCTAATAACATAATATAAAAAAATATAATTCAATCATGGTTCATCTACTGAAAATAAGTAATAAGGCCGTTTTGACCAATACATTTTCTGAATGTGAGGCCGTTTTAACCAAAATGAGGCCGTTTTAACCTGAGGCCGTTTTGACTGTAAGCCTTGCGTAAATTCCGATCCCGTGATAAATAAAAATGGATATACTCTTAGAGTTTTGTGTCCTTTTTCAAGGAATAATTTCTATTTTAAACATTTTTTCACTGGATTGATTTTTCTGTCTTTAACGTAGATGTTTTTTCCGTTTGATGGTTTATGTGATGGTTATATGGAAGCTGTTGGACTATATTGTTAGGCCATTCCTACGCGCTGGTACGCGTAATAAACCATGACAACCAAAGTTTTTTCTCGTCAAACTGATTAAAACGACAATTAAACTGTTAAAATCGGATGCCATTCACTTGAAACTTTGACAAAGAAATTGTATCATTGATATTTTCAAAAAAATTCAAACCATTTTAAACATCTAAGCTGTTAAATTTCGAACTACTTCAGCAGTTCTTCGGTTTTCCAAAACCTTGTTAGATCTGGAAATGCCGGATCTAGTTGTCCGGGTCTGAGGACCCGAACAACTAAAAACAACAATCAAATACAGATACTTTGTAATACAAACAGTAAAAATAAAGCAAAGAAGCAAACTAGCTTTTGTATATTATATTTTACTCTCCTGCGTACCGGACGAATGTTCCACTTTCTTACAAGTCACCTTGGAAATAATAAGGTAGCCGCCATAATGGACTATTTATAACACAAATGGTGTCTGCTAAATTGAAGACATTTCTTAAAGTCTCTACCTGTTCATTTTTTAAATGATTATTTATTTTCATTTTTTTCTAATCCATACTTGAATTCTGCCATGTTTGTTTATATTTCTATTAAGGCAGTGTCGAATTACCATTTAGTGTATTCAAACACGTACATAAGAGGTCTTTTTACGAAGTTGTCGGAAAAGGCCGAGTTGTTACGATTGCTTTCTTACCTTAGCCTGGTTCCCGGGCGTTTACTAATAATAGTACTCTGTTTAACAGTTACGGGCAGGTAATCCAGACTATTCTTACCTCTGTTCTATTTTTAGACAGGGAAATCCACAGTTACTTTTCAGCCAATCAGTGACTAGCCTCCAAAGAAACGTCCATACATACACTTGACAACCCAAAATGTAAACAAACAATGCATGTCTGCACGTTACTTATGTATTTCTCTTTTCAAAGTGTTTTTTTAATATGTATACGTAAATAAACCTATTAAACTATAAAAAAAGGTTAAAATCATGATGGTATGGTTGTTTTTAGACGTTTAATTGCTGTATTAAGATGTTTACGTAAACGCATAGTTGAAATGTGTTTATACCTTTACTGGGCAGCTGCATCCTTTCCACCAGTTCTAAATCTATACACTGTTTTTACTTTTTAACTTTACTTTTACTTTAGTAACTTTGCACTTAACATATCTAAACAGCTATTCCCAGACAAACGCGCCTGCTTAGTATAATTATTGCCGTTCCTGGACGGCGATATATACAATTAACAAGATTTGAACAGTTTTGCCTGTACACCGCCTGCCTTTAGCCAATCAAAGCAAAGCATTTCATATCACATGATAACAAAATGGACGTCAAAATTCTTTTCCAAGGGGTGCGTAAATGGACTCGTCCAACCGCCATGTTTGTCGGGTTACTTAATTATTCTTACAACTGAAAAATACCATCATCAGTGTACGATCTCAGTACCAGTCTTCAGGCTCGTGTAGGATAAATACAGGATAATCGCAATATTTTTTGCTACATGTCATTTTTAACTAGAGAATGTAGTCTAAATAAGAGTATGGTTTGTTTGTTTTTTTCCAAAACTTGCACTTAAAGAAAAAAATAAATGCTTGCTTCCGGGCGATTCTAATTAGGACACAAACTCCCCGCAGGGGTTACTTCCCCTGATTAGTACAGTAAAAGTAGCAAAGCGTGACGTAACCGGTGCGAGGAGTTTGATCAGGATTTTTCCGTGTTTTATATATGCTTGATTAGGGTCAGGGCAATATCGTATTTTTTACCTAAAATTTATTCTGTTTAAATTGTACATATAATATTCTTATGGTATTGAAGAACTGTATCTAGCTTTGGTTAAGTATACATTTTTTAGTAATAAATAAAGTTAAAAAACTACGCAAATAGTCAATCAATTATGCGTAGACTGGTTAACAACAAAGCAATATTTACAAGGTTTTAATGCTGCAAATTTTAACATGATGTATAAAGATATTGGGATGTTTTTCATTAAGAAGCCAAATCGCCCGCTTTCAAAAATATTCCAGCTACAATAAAAATTACAATGTATATTTCATCTTCTTTATAATTTCTGTGTGAAAATTATCAAATATAACTTTGCTTTTCAGTGCAAAGCATGTTGTAAGATTATCAAATTAATGAATGAAGAACATGAAATACATTCCTCTATGGATACGACGAAATGCATGGCTGAACGGCGATTTCAAGCATTTTTGGAAATGCTAATACTTGTCAGTTGTTGATTGTGAAGCAGTACAATGTAGATGTAGATAATTGTCTGAAAACACCCGTCTTTTTATAATTTTTGGAATTACATGATCGTTTAAACCAGAGACACTATATACCATATATTATATGTCTCTGTTTAAACTAATGAAAAATGGTTTCAAGATTTTTCGGTTTTTGGGATATTGGTGCACTTTCATTGGTTGTTTAAAAGTTCATTGTAAAATGAAATATCATAAATCTACTCTTATTAAAGGAGTGGTGCGAAGTAACGGTAGTTTAGGAACGGATGTGATCCAGTGGAAACGCGCTGGACTGGTAAACCAGGGGTCCCTAGTTCGATCCCCCGCTCCTCCAATAATATATTACTAATAGTCTTTAGAATGAGACGTTAAACCGAGGTCCCATGTATCAGTGCTGTACACTGAGCATGCAAAAGAACCAGGGGTGTCTCTGGAATGGGATGCTTTCTGTATATTGCACTACCCCCACATAATAAAATAACTAATCTCTTCAGGGGGCGTCGTCATATGGGCAACCGGTACCGACGATAAATAAGCTCAAATAGATAGAACGGTAGTGTATTCACATAGCTGCTGAGGGAGCGTAATCAGTGGTAATTATACATATACATAACAATGGATTATCGTAAGTAAGATATGAAATACCATAGTGTTACTCCTGATACAATTCATGATCTGGGTTTAAATATAAACATAATTATGGAACATAACAACAACAATTGATTATAAAGTAAATATTAATTTTTAGCTACACTTTTCTAAGAAAAAAAACCTTTTTCTTAAGGTCCATTTCTCAGAAACTATAAAAGCTATCATCTTCAAATTTGGAAAACTTGTATACAATCAAAATGTGACACCATTTCTAAAAGGCAGATAACCCCAAAGTTTATTTTTGCAAAGTTATGCCCCTTTTTTGACTTAGAATTGCTTGGTTAACCTTTTTTGTTAATGTCCGGTTCCCAAAAATTATAGTTATTCCCTTCAAACTTTGAATTTTGATCACTAGCAAAGATTGTTGGCAACCATGTCCCTGGGGTCAAACCTAGCCCCACCCCAGGGGTCACTTGATTTTGCTTAGTCATATATAGGAAAAAAAACTTCTTATGGCAAAGCACAAAGCCTAGAACTAAACTATATACTTACATGCCCCTCCACCCCCATGCACAAACGTTCACTAATGTGAGGCGGTGTATGGCATGTAAAATTTAGCTCCCTGTGGCCAAGGTCAAGGACCATGTAGTGATCATGCATGAATTGAGTGCTTCTATCAAATATGTTTACCATCATGAGACCGAGTCTTACACACATAATCCTGTTCCATATATGCAATGTCAAGATTATATTACAGATGATTTAATGTCCAGATTTTGTCCGGAGTATATCTTCTACATACATGGAGAGATTTTAGTATTATCTGATACAAATTTTCAGCACAAGACATAGTGACATGTCAAGGGTCAAGGTCACAATTAGAGATAAGAGGAAAATGCTTGTCTTTCTAAAATACTTGTACATGCATTGAGGTATTTTGATATAACTTGGCACGTGTTCATCATTGTGAGGCAGAATGTCCCACACAAAATTCAGGTCCCTGTGGCCAAGCTCACACATAGAGATTAAAGGTCAGATAACAGTATGAAAATGTGTACGGACCATTTTGTTATCATGAATTAAGGATTCTATCACGAATGTTCATCACTGAGACTTATTGTTACGTGCATAATCCAGGTCCATATGTTCAGCTTGACTGTTTTCAAAGAAGAAGTCGAGCTTTTATGGTCACAGCTAGAGTCGTCATTATCATGCAATATAACTGTAATGCAGCTGATTATTCATAAACTATAAGGCTTACAGTTTTGATATTTAGTGTGTCGCTTTGACGTCACCTGACATCACAGTGGAACTATTTGTATCAACGGCAGTGTGGAAGACAGCATATGTTACATAGTGGTAGCTGTAATGTATTGGAATAACACCAGCTTCAATGCAGTCCATGTTTTTAACATATACATGGTTGAGAAGTGTCCTTCCAGCAGTGGTTGGTACTTGAACAATTTGCGTGTAGTTACAGAAAGATGCAGCAAGTTCCGCGGACGATCTTTTCAGGAGGTCAATGTTGAAATCTCCCAGGACTATGCATTACTGAACGAAAACAGTTTTCACTCTTGGACTCCCATGACCTTGGCCTACTTACCCCAAAATCAATAGGTTTTTCCTACTAAGTAAGGGCAATCATCCTATGGTCTGAAGGCACTGGGTAAAGGGTTCTTCTACTCAGCATGGGCAATTATATGACGTTTGAAGGCTCTGGGTGCAACAGAACTCGAGTTATTGAGCAGAAACGGTTTTCACTCTTCGGGCCCCTGTGACCTTGACCCCAAAATTTATAGGGCAACCCATGGGCATAGGGGGAGTTCAGCACACAAGAGTAACTAAATATGGCATAACCAACTATGTATGTGGTTACTAAATGATAAGTAGATCATCAAGGTAATCAGTACCTAAATAAAAGATCATCCAGGTAAACAGTTTTCATTATTTGGGCCCCTGTGACCTTGACCTTTGACCCCAGAATCAATAGGGTTCTTCTACTCAAT
Organism: Cyclina sinensis; assembly: GCA_012932295.1. Classification (NCBI taxonomy): domain Eukaryota; kingdom Metazoa; phylum Mollusca; class Bivalvia; order Venerida; family Veneridae; genus Cyclina; species Cyclina sinensis. The sequence continues at coordinate 5,837,665 of JAAONU010000011.1, forward strand.
AAGGGCAATGAAATTAGAAGGCTCTGGGTGAAATAGAACTCCAGTTATTGAGCGGAAACAGTTTTCACTTTTAGGGTTCCTGTGACCTTGACCTACTGACCCCAAAATCAATAGGGTTCTTCTACTCAATAAGGGCAATCACCCTATGAAGTTTGAAGAATTTTGTCACAGATGGTGACTAATAACCTGCACTGGCTTGTCACAGGATGGTGGCCCAGTTGGAACAAGTTGCACATAATCTTTAATACTAAGTTTCAACTATCATCTGAATTTGACCTCTGTTGAAAATCCATGAAAAACTAGTTCCTAATGTTTAAATTTTTTCAGGATCACTATGTTTAACATATGTTTCAACTTTTCTTTATTCTCAGTAAATTTGTTGGAAAAGTTCCAAGTACTTCAAAAGTGATCTCTGGATACAGTTTTCAAGGAAAGACAAATGTACCTAATTTTTCAACATAGGAAGAAAAAATTCAAAGTTCAAGGATGATAATTCTGACAATTTAGGTGCTAGAATTATGAACCTAGTCACATATGATGTGGGTGATGATAAGAAACCATTATTTAAAGTCTGAAGTAGATACATAAAGAAATAATGAAGTTATATACAAAAAAAACAACATTTTTTCATGAAAATTCTAAGTTCAAGGGGGATAAATCTAATAATTTTGGAGCTAGAGTTGTGAACCTTGAGGTGCATTATCTTTATACTGTCACCTATGCATACTTCATGTTTCCTAAAAATATTTTCAGTACTTTTTAAGTTTTATAAAAACAACACATTTTTTTCTTGAAAATTCTAAGTTCAAGGGCGGATAAATCTAATAATTTTGGTTCTAGAGTTGTGAACCTTGAGGTGCATTATTTCCATACTATCACCTATCCATATTTTATGTTTCATAGAATTATTCTTAGAACTTTTTGAGTTATCACAAATATTGTTAGATTTGCCATATTTTAAGTATATTTGTTGCTAAAGCAACCAAAATTTTCAACATATGAAGAAAACAAGAGGGCCATGATGGCCATGGATCTCTCACCTGAGTACTTTGGCTGTAGGTTTGCTGTTAAGCAGTATTTCATTTTTTAACGAAAATATGTAAGTGCCTACAAACCAAATATGTAAAATATCAGTCAATAAATAAAGGCTCTATGACAGAAAGTAGAAATATCTTTTATAAGCTATGGTGACCTTGACCTTGACCCAGTGACCTCAAACCCTACCCATGGGTAGAGGTCCATGCAAGGAACCTCTATACTGAATATCAAAGATATTGGTCTATAAATGAAGGCTCTATGAGGTACAGTAGATAAATCTACTTTTAGCCTCTGTGAGCTTTAACCTAATCTAATAATTTGAAAAAGCTTGATAAACTTGCTTCATGCAAAATTTTAAAATTCTAGGCCTTGTGGTTTCAGACAGGAAGATCTTTAAAAATTTTCTTCTATACTGTTATTTAAAATTTGTGACCCCTCTAACAAACTTGGTAGAGGTCCACTAGACAATGCTACATACCAAATATCTAAGCTCTATAACTTATGGTTTCTGACAAGAAGATTTTTCAAGTTTTTCCTATATAATTCTATGTAAAACATGTGACCCCTAGGGCAGGGCCTATTTTGACCAAGGGGCCATGATTTGAACAAACTTGAGAGAGGTCCATAAGATAACGCTGCACACCAAATATCTTAACTCTGGGCCTTGTTGTTGATGACAAGAAGTTTTTCCTATATGACTCTCTGTAAAACATGTGACCACTGGGGCGGGGCCATTTTTGACCTAGGGTCCATGACTTGAACAAACTTGATAGAGGTCCTCTAGACAATGCTCATACAAAATATCTTAAATCTAAGCCTTATGGTTTCTTCTGTGAAGATTTTTAAAACCTTTTCCTCTATGTAAACAAGTGACCCCTAGGGCTGGGCCTATTTTGACCCAGTGGCTATGATTTGAACAAACTTAGTAGAGGTCCACTAGACAATGCTACACACCGAATATCTAAGCTCTATGCCTTACAGTTTCTGACAAAAAGATTTTTAAAGTTTTTCCTATATAACTCTATGTAAAACAAGTGAACCCTGGGGCGGGGCCATTTTTGATCCAGAGGCCATGATTTGAACAAACTTGGTAGAGGTCCACTAGACAATGCTAAACACCAAATATCTAAGCTCTATGCCTTATGGTTTCTGACAAGAAGATTTTTTAAGATTTTCCTATATAACTCTATGTAAAACAAGTGACCCCTGGGGCGGGGCCATTTTTGACCCAGAGGCCATGATTTGAACAAACTTGGTAGAGGTCCACTAGACAATGCTACACACCAAATATCTAAGCTCTATAACTTACGGTTTCTGACAATGAGATTTTTTAAGATTTTCCTATACAACTCTATGTAAAACAAGTGACCCCTGGGGCCGGGCCATTTTTGACCCAGAAGCTTTAATTTGAACAAACTTGGTAGAGGTTCACTAGAAAATGCTACATACCAAATATCTTAACTCTATGCCTTACGGTTTCTGACAAGAAGATTTTTTAAGATTTTCCTATATAACTCTATGTAAAACAATTGACCCCAGGGGCGGGGCCATTTTTGACCCAGAGGTCATGATTTGAACAAACTTGGTAGAGGTTCACTAGACAATGCTACATACCAAATATCTTAACTCTAGGCCTTCTTGTTTCTGACAAGAAGATTTTCAAGTTTTCCCTATTTAACTCTATGTAAAATCAACTGACCCCTGGGGTGGGGTCAGTTTTGACCCCAGGGACATAATTTGAACAAATTTGGTAGAGGTCCACTAGATGATGCTTCATACCAAATATCAAAGCTCCAGGCCTTGTGGTTTCGGAGAAGAAGATTTTTAAAGATCCAACTTAAAAAATCTATTTTTAGCTCCAGTGAACCAGAAATGCAATAGACCAGAACCATTTGAACAATCTTGGTAGAGCTTCATGCAAGGAACATCCCAGGCAAGTTTCACTAAATTTGCCCCATTGGTTTCAGAGGAGATGTCGTTTGAATGAAAAGTTGACGACGGACGGACGACGGACAAAGACCGATCAGAAAAGCTCAGCCTGAGCACTTTGTGCTCAGGTGAGCTAAAAAAAGACGTGCATAATCTCCAGACTGCCATCTACCCATATTTCAAGTTTCATCAAAATATTTTCAGTACTTCTTGCGTTATCACGGGATCCAGTTTTTGTGACGGACGGACAGGCTGAGGGTAAAGCTATAGTCCCTCTCCTGTTAAACCAGTAGGGGACTAATAACCAAAATAGTCCAAAAGGAACTCGGGTGTTTGCACAATTTGTGTCTATTTTTTAACCAAGAATAAAAGAAACAATATGGGTGATATATTATAAACTGATGAAAAATAAGTTTATTTGATGTAAGATTTAAAATCATAGCTTCTACAATAATACTTAACAATGGTAATCTTCTGTGTTTGCTGAATTAATTAGAGTATCCCTCATTGTAAGAATGGCCAACTGCATGTATTTGTACTTCATATGATTCTAATTATACTCTATATGCTTGTATTGAAAAAATGAACAGCACTGTTACTGATGTTTACACTTTACAAAAATGCAGCTTGGCAAGAAAACAAAGTCATTACTGGCAGCTTGAATGTCATTTATATCAAAATCTGTAACTGGATATTCTGTATATGGCAGTATCCCAAACAGTACACAAGCTTTCAACAGTTAATAAAACATTTTAAAATAACTTACGTATCAGAACAAAACTGGTGGAATAAATATGAAAAGATGTAAAAACAAGTTATCAGCTGTCTTTGTAACAAAAACAAACTAGATGGGTGTTCGGTGGAACACTTGTGTCGCCCTTGGGTACTCTGTTAGAATAACTAAAAAGGTAAACAAGAGCCTGCTGGAAAAGACAGCATGCTAGTCAAAGTACAACAATACCTGTCTACAGACAGCATGCTCCACTTTTCTCAGTGCTGGATAATTAATTATAAGCCAAGTTAAAGAAGAGGCCGAAGTGAAAAAAATTTGACTGGGGCAGGGCAAGTACCTAGTCATACAAGATGAAAAAAAAAAATTTGGGTCAAGTAGTTATGTATTAAAAAAAAAAAAAAAAAAAAATTTGGGTCAGGTTGGCAGGTTGAGGGTGGATTGGGAGTCAAGTACCTATGTACAAAAATTTAAAAAAAAACAAAAAAAACAAGAGGGCCATGATGGCCCTGGATCGCTCACCTGAGTACTTTGGCTGTAGGTTTGCTGTGAAGCAGTATTTCATTTTTTAATTGAAAATATGTAAGTGCCTACAAACCAAATATGTAAAATATCAGTCAATAAATAAAGGCTCTACGACAGAAAGTAGAAATATCTATTATAAGCTATGGTGACCTTGACCTTGACCCAGTGACCTCAAACCCTACCCATGGGTAGAGGTCCATGCAAGGAACCTCTATACTGAATATCAAAGATAGTGGTCTATATAAATGAAGGCTCTATGAGGTACAGTAGATAAATCTACTTTTAGCCTCCGTGACCTTTAACCTAATCCAATAATTTGAAAAAGCTTGAAAAAGCTTGCTTCCTGCCAAATTTTGAAATTCTAGGTCTTGTGGTTTCAGACAAGAAGATTTTTAAAGATTTTCTTCTATATTGTTATTTAAAACTTGTGACCCCTCGGGCGGGGCCAATAGTGACCCCAGAGACATTTTTCTAACAAACTTGGTAGAGGTCCACTAGACAATGCTACACATCAAATATCTAAGCTCTATAACTTACGGTTTCTGACAAGAAGATTTTTTTAGATTTTCCTATATAACTCTATGTAAAACTAGTGGCCCCTGGGACGGGGCCATTTTTGACTCAGAGGCCAGGATTTGAACAAACTTGGTAGAGGTCCACTAGACAATGCTACATACCAAATATCTTAACTGTAGGCCTTCTTGTTTCTGACAAGAAGATTTTTTAGTTTTTCCTATATAACTCTATGTAAAACAAGTGACCCCCGGGGCGGGGCCATTTTTGACCCATAGGCCAGGATTTGAACAAACTTGGTAGAGGTCCACAAGACAATGCTACACACCAAATATCTAAGCTCTATAACTTACGGTTTCTGACAAGAATATTTTTTAAGGTTTTCCTATATAACTCTATGTAAAACTAGTGACCCCTGGGACGGGGCCATTTTTGACCCAGAGGCCAGGATTTGAACAAACTTGGTAGAGGTCCACTAGACAATGTTACACACCAAATATCTAAGCTCTATAACTTACAGTTTCTGATAAGAAGATTTTTTTAAGATTTTCCTATATAACTCTATGTAAAACAAGTGACCCCCGGGGCGGGGCCATTTTTGACCCAGAGGCCAGGATTTGAACAAACTTGGTAGAGGTCCACTAGACAATGCTACACACCAAATATCTAAGCTCTTTAACTTACGGTTTCTGACAAGAAGATTTTTTTAGATTTTCTTATATAACTCTATGTAAAACTAGTGGCCCCTGGGACGGGGCCATTTTTGACCCAGAAGCTTTAATTTGAACAAACTTGGTAGAGGTTCACTAGAAAATGCTACACACCAAATATCTAAGCTTATAACTTACGGTTTCTGATAAGAAGATTTTTTTAAGATTTTCCTATATAACTCTATGTAAAACAAGTGACCCCCGGGGCAGGGCCATTTTTGACCCAGAGGCCAGGATTTGAACAAACTTGGTAGAGGTCCACTAGACAATGCTACATACCAAATATCTTAACTGTAGGCCTTCTTGTTTCTGACAAGAAGATTTTTTCCTTTTTCCTATATAACTCTATGTAAAACAAGTGACCCCCGGGGCGGGGCCATTTTTGACCCAGAGGCCATGATCTGAACAAACTTGGTAGAGGTCCACTAGACAATGCTACATACCAAATATCTTAACTCTAGGCCTTGTGGTTTCTGACAAGAAGATTTTCAAGTTTTCCCTATATAACACTATGTAAAATCAACTGACCCCTGGGGTGGGGTCAGTTTTGTCCCCAGGGACATAATTTGAACAAACTTGGTAGAGGTCCACTAGATGATGCTTCATACCAAATATCAAAGCTCCAGGCCTTGTGGTTTCGGAGAAGAAGATTTTTAAAGATCCAACTTATAAAATCTATTTTTAGCTCCAGTGAACCAGAAATGCAATGGACCAGAACCATTTGAACAATCTTGGTAGAGCTTCATGCAAGGAACATCCCAGGCAAGTTTCATTAAATTTGCCCCATTGGTTTCAGAGGAGATGTCGTTTGAATGAAAAGTTGACGACGAACGGACTGACGGACGACGGACAAAGACCGATCAGAAAAGCTCATCCTGAGCACTTTGTGCTATTGATCAAGTATTCCAAGTTTGAATGGAATATCCTTGACACTTTTTGAGACATGGACATAAAGAAAAAGGTTAACAAAGAAATTTTAACTATAAAAAGGGGCATAACATTGCAAAAATAAATTTGAGGGTTATCTGCCCTTCAGAAATGTTGTTGTCTTAAGTGATACAATTGTAAGCATTACAACTGGAAAGTTTGATAAAGAAACATTAAGAAATGGCATAGTTATAGCCAATGTTAAGTTTTCATGACAAAATCCAAGTACAAAAAGGGGCATAACTCTGTCAATTGTGACCTTGACCTACAAATTTTGGCATCATCATGACCCTGTTGTCGTAAGCAATATAATTTGAAAGTTTGATGTTGAAATGTTAAGAAATGGCAAAGTTATTCCCAACGTTTAGTTTTCATGACAGATCCATGTTTAAAAGGGGCATAACTCTGTCAAATGTGACCTTCACCTAGAAATTTTGGCATCAACCCGACCCTGTTGTCATAAGCAATACAATTTGAAAGTTTGATAAGATAATGTTTAGAAATGGCAAAGTTATAGCCAACGTTAAGTTTTCGTGACGGACCGACGGACAAAGCGATCCCTATGTATCGCCTTTTCTTCGAAAGGGCGACACAAAAATAACATGATAGCTTTAGGCAGCTTATAGACATAGCTTAAATCATTCTATCTATGAAAAGTATTTTTAATGCCCTTAGGAGAACAATCAGATTCTCAAACAGAATTTCTAAGAAGTATTGTCACACAGTTTCTTCCTGTTGTAATAGGTTTTCTATTCAGGTACAATCATATGTTGGGTTAGTTTTTTTCAGTTCTAGTATTCAAAAACATAAACTTCTCCATCACTGAAGCCTATCGGATTCATGCTTGTATCAAACACTTGCCCTACATTATCTGGACCTGAAGAATCGTACACAAGGGTGAGCTTGTCAGCAACATCTTTAAAACCAGCAGTCCGTGCCCCTCGATTGATAGCAACCAGGTAACCTGGGAAGCCTTCTGCTTTCCGAGTAAAGTAAAGGATATCATCATTCAGAATGTTCATCTCAAATTTACCAAACTGGAAAGATTCTTTAGATCTAAGCCCAACAAGGTCTTTGAATGAATCAAGAATGGTGTACCCCACTAGGTGAGCACTGTTGAACTGAAAACAACAAGTAAAAACAGACAATTAATTATACTATAAAGTAAACAAGAGGGCCATGATGGCCCTGGATCGCTCACCTGAGTACTTTGCCTGAGGGTCTACCGCTAAGCAAACATCAGATGCAACATTTTCTAACTGAAGATATTCAAAGATATCATATTTCAGGCCTGCTGATGGACATAGAATGCCAGTCCTGAAAAATCTCTTTCTTTTAGCTGGGGGCCATCTTAACAGCTTGACATGGCCAATCAATTGAAAAAAGGAGGATTCTCACCCGTTTTCTGTACGCTGTAATTATTATTTTTTTCCTCTTTTTTACGTGAGTTTATATGCATTTTCTTCTTTTCAATATTTATTTAAGCCATTTGATTGGTGCGAGGTGGTATGATCGACCAATGAAGATGCTCGTAACAATTTTAGTTGGAGGCTGTTTATTATCCGACACCTGCAGTTCTGTGTTCTGCGTCTCGGGTAATCGGGAATATGGGAGGCTTGGCGCAAGGCTTATCCCCCCCTCACCCCCCAACAATTTTCTCCCCGGATTTATGCAGATCTCAGGACAGGCCCTGGCGGTCTCGAAAGCCGGAAATCCGGCTCAGGCCGGAAAATTAGCAGGCCTGTATTTTATACAAACAAGAAGATTTTCAAAGTTTCACTATGTTAAATCAGTTGACCCCCGGGGCGTGCCAAATTTGACCCCAGGGGCATAATTTTAACAAACTTGGTAGTGGTTCACTAGACAATGTCCCATATCAAATCTTAAGGCTCAGGGCCTTGTGTTTTCAAACAAGATTTTTAAAGTTTCACAATATAAGCCTATGTAAAATCAATTGACCCCTGAGGTGGGGTCAAATTTGACCCCAGGAGCCTAATTTGAACAAACTTGATAGAGGTCCACTAGACAATGCTACATACCAAATCTTAAGGCTCAGGGCCTTGTGGTTTCAGACAAGAAGATTTTCAAAGTTTTTTCCTTTAAGTTGCCATAGCAACCAGAGTTCTTGATGGAATTGAATTCTTTGAACAACTTTGGTAGAGCTTCATGCAAGGAACATCCCAGGCAAGTTTCATCAAATTTGGCCCAGAGGTTTCAGAGGAGATGTTGTTTGAATGAAATTGTTGACAGACGACGGACAAAGTCCGGTCACAATAGCTCACTATGAGCCAAAGGCTCAGGTGAGCTAAAAACCAAAATAAATCTATGTATCCATAAAGAATTCAATCATGTTGTGAATTAGTGTTGGCTAGAACCAGACTTAAAAGTTTGAAGGGACATGCCTTTAAATTTACTAATTACATACAGCATTTGTATCTTATAAGCTTATTTTCTAGAAAATCCAAAATAACTGATAATGTAAAGACAGTCTGTTTATTCTAGTAAAGTGTTCATTAATCATAAATCACTATCCATTCATCAACTGTTTAACAGCAACACTATATTATGATAATATCAATGAAATCAGATTACCTTTTACCCAAATTTTGACTGAAATGTTGACTGGGGGTTAACAAAAAACATTATCATTTTCATGATTCAGATAGAAATGGAAAGCTGTTATGTTTTAACTTTTAAGGTATGCATCTGTAGGTATTTATTAACAAGAGGGCCATGATGGCCCTGGATTGCTCACCTGAGTACTTTGGCTGTAGGTTTGCTGCTAAGCAGTATTTCATTTTTTAATTGAAAATATGTAAGTGCCTACAAACTAAATATGTAAAATATCAGTCAATAAATAAAAGCTCTATTGACAGAAAGTAGAAATATCTATTATAAGTTATGGTGACCTTGACCTTGATCCAGTGACCACAAACCCTACCCATGGGTAGACGTCCATGCAAGGAACCTATATACTGAATATCAAAGATATTGGTCTATAAATGAAGGCTCTATGAGATACAGTAGATAAATCTATTTTTAGCTTCCATGACCTTTAACCTAATCTAATAATTTCAAAAAGCTTGAAAAAGCTTGCTTCCTGCCAAATTTTAAAATTCTAGGCCTTG